>CM075335.1:33870000-39447500 GCA_037788925.1 Mytilus galloprovincialis
GGCCTACATGTAAAGTCTAAAGACAAAAAGTTTTTGATACAAGAGTCTTTACTATAAAAGCGCAGAATTTGTCTGGTGTATACCTTGTTTAACGTAGTGATGTTGTTTTATATGTATCAAAAGGGTTTCAAAAAGGACTGTTTCTTTGAATCGGACTAGATTTAATATGTTTGTAACTCGGTAAAATACTAGATACAGTGTAGCACAGAAAAATGAGAAGTTTAATATTTAGATTTTTACTAATTCAAGGATTAACATGTCTGAATCTTGTGCAGTCTGGAATAATAACAGATATGTATGGGAATGTTGCCTATGGAAATGGGACAATTTCATGGGCAGATATACCTTCAGGTTTTTCATATAAGACGGTTAACAATTATGATCCAGGAGGCTTGGAAGGACTTTACAAAATGGCACGAGGTTTTATAAATATGATTCAACCAGATCCATTTCCCTATGGTAAGAGTCTTCTAAATCTACATCTACACCAGCATCACATTTTATATCTACGTCAAATAAAAACTGTTCCGAAATGTAAAAAACTTTAGTATTATTTCTTTAATACAATTAAGGGAAGTATAACACAATCAAAATATTTAAATATTGATATTTCAAAAAGCGAATTTTATAAATAAAAAAAAAAAAAAAAAAATCAGAACATACGTTGATTGTCAAAGTGCATTTTAAATATTTTTTATTATTAAATTGACAATATATTTGAATTATTTATAAATTCATATAAGAAAATGGTATAAAAGTTTTTTTTTAAAACATTTTTTTTGTAAAATTTTTCAATACTAAATACGAGTACTAGGCTTTAACATATATTTATAAAAAAAAGCCTTTAATTCTAAGATTGATAAAACATATTTCTAACTTACATGTATATTATAAATATTTTCGGACGAAATTCTAATTGTTAGGTTAATTTATTTTTGCTTTAAGAAGTAGTTTTTGTGGTCAAATATTTATCGATGAGAAGGACTTACAAAACAGATGAAAACATAACAAATGGAGAATCAAAACTTTTAAGTCGTAAAGAGACCGAAAACAATTAGACTAAAATATTTTAAGCGACAAAAAGACAAACACTTCAAACGAAACTAAAGACTGAATAACACGAACCCTACAAAAACCGGGGATGATCTGTTAAGTAAAAATAAAAAAAAAAAAGATACGAAGACTAATATTTTGAAACGTCAACCGTGTTTTGCTACAAAGTGCAGATCATTGATGCCGGAAAAAATTGAACGGTCAAATAAGGTGGAAAGTTAAAGAGATTTTTGGACGAATAAATTCGAATGATTTTGGATAGTAAAGATTGGGTAAACAATTTCGAGAGTAGAATATCCTTAGTATTGCGAACAATTCAAAAATGTTTAAACAGATAGTTTATGGAAAGTTCTACTCTACTTGTGGAGAAAACTAAGTTTTATTTGCTATAAATTTTACCAAATTGGGCAGATATACGTGTGTCTTCAATTTTATTTTCATATTCATGTTATCATTTAGAATATTCTTTGACATATTTGAAAAATTTACTATTACAAGATCTTACAATATTTTAATTAAGTTGAACCAAGCTACAACAATTAAGGCCATTCTAGTACTGAAATAATTTAAATATATTTTTTTTAGATATAGTGAAAGATGTATTAAGAAGTAGATTCGACATAACAACGCAGTATCAAGAGGTTCGTATCATAAAACAACATTTTAAAAAGTTATTTGAGGAAACTTATTGAAGGAAAACTAGAGATGCGTTCCTTGAACAGGCAAAGTTCAGCTTATATCAATGTGGCTATTCTTTATAAAGCTCCTACTGTTTCTACAATTTTTCGTTCTTTACTTTCAATTTATTGTTCTTAATGAATGTTTATTTAGAAAATAGCTTATGCAGCACAATACGTTATAAAGAAGTATTATCATATAGAACTATTTGAAGGAAAGATGATCTATTCGTAATATCCTGAAATATTTATTTTAAATTTTGTTTTTAATTGTATTATCTTCTTTTTTGCCTTAATTATTGTCTTTTTGAAATTAAAGCGATTATCAATTTAATTATTCCGTCTTAGTCACATGTAGTGTCAAACACTCTTTATAGTTCATCAGCTAGTCTCCTCAAGAAACCATTATAATCTCTATATCGATCTATTAAACGCATTTCATATATACATATTACTCGATTTATTTCACTTCACTGGGCGGAGTTTAACCGGTTCGCTCATAATAAACCAGTCCATCTATAGATAGGTGTTTTAGGATAAACTCATCAATGAGGTGTCCAGTCATTGTTTTGTAAATTCCTTTGGTGACACTGATAGGTGATTAGAAATCAGTAATAATTATAACGGCAATCATCCTTATCACACACATCCTCAAATAGACTGTTCTTACGCAAATTAAAACGTAAGCTCCACCCGATCAGTTGAATTAACATTGGTAATACCTTAATAATTTCAGGTTATAAATGCCAGTATGGGTTTCGGAATCTGCTTTGGTATCGGACTTTTGTTTATTATTATTTTCCCAATATGTGGATGTTGTTTTTGTTGTTGTCGATGTTGTGGCAATTGTCGGCCTGATATGAAAGAGGTAACATAATTTTCTAAGACACTGTTCAATGTTATAGTAGAAATGTATACACGCAAGCTTTTAACACAATGCAGATATATAGTAATAGTAACAGTTGCGGAAAACATTTGACATTTGGAAAAATTTCTCACCTACCTGCAAGTTCCAGACAGGGAAATTTTATGCTTAATGTCGATAACGTAAACAAGGAGAAAGAAGGGCATGACTGTGTACTCACAAATATTAAACTACAAGAATACTTTATTTATTTTCTATAAAATTAATACCAGTATCATACTGATATGAAAGAGGTAACATAATTTTCTAAGACACTGTTAAATGTTATAGTAGACACGCAAACTATTAACACAATGCAGTAATATATAGTAATAGTAATAGTTGCGGAAAATATTTGACATTTGGAAAAATTTCTCACCTACCTGCAAGTTCCAGACAGGGAAATTGTATGCTTAATGTCGATAACGTAAACAAGGAGAAAGAAGGGCATGACTGTGTACTCACAAATATTAAACTACAAGAATACTTTATTTATTTTCTGTAAAATTAATACCAGTATCATACTTTGTTTTTTCCAGATGAATAAAGCCAATGTTAAATGCAAAACCACGGGACTTTCCTCATCACTTATGGTTATGTCTGTATTAATCGCGTAAGTGAACTATTTTTTAGAGAAACTATTGCATTTAATTGTTCAGACTGAGTGCTCCTATGAAGAAACCGTCTAAAACATTGAGAATTATATTGATCATATAACAAGGAAAAATCATAACACATTTCCTGTTAACAAAAAGTTTATAAATTACAAAGACAATTAGCAGTGCAAAATGAATTTTGAAAGTTTAAATAAACTGGTGATTGACAACATCACATAAGGTGTTAGATTCCGATGTTGCATTAATATTAATAATCGTTTCAGATCTTCAGTCGTATGTGTGTTGATAACTAATGATAAGTTCACTGATGCACTCAATTATGCTGACTCAGCTATAGCAAACAATTTGGACGACATAGACACATATATTAACAATACTGTTACGGTAAATATTAATATATACAACATAATTTTATATATACTTTTATAGTACTAGAAGATTTTATTAAACCGACATTTCTTTTTTTTAAATTAAGCAATTTATTGAGAAAAACAAATGAAATAAACTTTGTATGAACATTTTTTTTTATATTTGCATTAATAAATTAACAAATGCCTTTTAAACTGTCAAGGTGAATTTTTCTCTTTAAAAAAAAAGTTGACAAGGTGCCAGCCATTTAAAGATCAAGTCATGTTTCCTTCAATTTGTGTCAATCAGATAAAGCCTTTGGAAAATCTAAATGGTGGCATTCAAAATTTTTGTGTGAGCCAAACATTTAAAAAATAAGTTTTTCATTCATGTTGTTAAAATTCTCTTCTGAAAATTAAGATAAAAAAAACCAAAAAGCTGAAAATTAATAATTTCCGATACCATCCATGTCAAGCTTTTTAAAAAACACTTCGAGTAGGTCCAAGAAGGGCTAAAATTTGCCCAAGGATTTGTTCTTTATTAAGGACAAAACGGTATAAATTTCACATACATTTAGCAGTGATATTACTATTTATACAGAATAATTACCACATTTCTTGAAGTTTGAAGTTGTAGCCTTTTTATTATGCATTATTTGAAATGAACATGTAAATTAGATAAGTTTGACCCTTGGAAAATGAAATAAAGTGAAAATTAATTTCAGTTAAATATTACAGTAAATTCGTTTCGACATGGTCATAAGAACATAGAAACATATCAAAAATAATAATTTTAGGAATTTAACTACGTTGCTGTAGGAATGTACCAAATAGTGAATGATGCATTAACAGCGGATATAGACGGTATGTTAAATAAGGTGAATAATGGAATTAATTGTTTTTTAAATGTAGAAAACTTTCTAGTGTAATTTGAATTAAAATTGACGTTTTCTTCACAGCTCCTTCGAGTTATAAACATGATACAATTGACATCTTTAATTTGTATAAAAACACAATAACAGCTGAGTGGTTTGTTTAAAATTTATACTAGTTCGTTATTAATCAAATCATATTTACGTAAGTGTCTCTTTTTTTGTGTGTATAATGATATATATTTTGTCATTATATATTAAAGTGAGGAGAATTTTGCTTGTGAGAGAGCTGTCTACATATTCCATGTAGGTCTCTGGTGGCGACATGTTTTATATGCAATTGTACAATATCTCTTTATCTTTATTTCTAAATTGAACTTTTGGAAATTGCTACCGACACCATCATGTCAAAACATCAGCATTTAAAAACAGTTTCAATTTTCGTTTGGAGATGACCTTTTAATTAAAGCATTTTTTACATGCCGCGCTCTTATTCATTCCAAGCTTTTCTTTTAACAATCTTTACTTTTTCTCAAACTACTCGATATAAAAGGAGCATGCCAAAACAATTAAAAAGTACTACTATGAATGATTTATCTTCAAAACATAGTTTGATTTTATAGGAATGGGACAAATAATGGCCGATGATCTAATGACTAGTCTGAACATAACTCCAGTTTTAGATGCTGTACTAGAACTTGATAACTGTAAGTTATACTGTAATCAATCCTTTATTCAAATAGATTTTTAATAATGGATATAAGATGATAACTTAAATAAGTACCAGTTGTCTTTGTGTGGGCTAAAAAATCTAAAACAATTCAGTTAGGATCAATTCCTCGTGAGTTTATACCATAATACACATTTAAAAACAAGTACTCAACATAACTTTCAAAGATGTTATAAGAGTCCGATAAACATACTCAATGTTTTCGCAAATTCATAATTCTAACAATTAAACTGTAGCAAAACATACACGAAACAATTCAAATCAACATCATTTAACTCTTGTTAGTATCGATACATTTTCTACACAACAAGTTCTAAACTATTTGCTTAATAGACAAGAAAGCTAGGATACGGGGTTCCTGGACTCAAAATCAGCGCATGCACAGCAAAAAAAAAAAAAAAAAAAAAAAAAAAAAAAAAAAAAAAACACTCATTGGAAAGGAACTGCCGAATTACAGCTTTTAGATTGTTATTGTTCGAATTAATATTTAATTCAACTTATTTCTGATTTTCATTTGGTTATTTTCCTTGGTTTAGATCCACCAATGGTACAATTTCCTAGTATAGGCACCTAAAGTTTTTTAATGTTTAAAATACTTTCTCTTATTCCTTTTTTTTTAGATATGACAAAAACGTTATGATCTTAAAAAACACGTGTTTGAAGCATAATGTAATAAAAAAATAAGTACTAACGTCAACAGTATACTAGAGATAAGACACGGGAAATATTTTAAAGAATAAATTCATTCTTTGAACGATATATTTTATACCATTGTCATAGGAAAATAATGAGCCAACATTATATGATTTACAGCACTTCAGGCAATAAAGACATCGTTGGACTTTGCTGTTGGTAACATCACAGAGCTAGAGACTGCAGCCAACACACTGACGTCTGATATGAATACACTATCACAACAAATTCATTCAACGCAACAAGGATGTCAGGCTAAATGTACTGCCGACTGTAGTGCATTCGATGCATCTGTACTGGTTGTATCCATTGATTTTTCTGGTGTAAGTTGTTATATATGTCCACTTAGAAATATATAGATTTGATTACTAGAGAGTTATTAAGGATTTTCTTATCCCAGGTATAGATTACCGTAGCCGTATTTGCAAAACCTGTTTGAATTTTGGGTCCTCAATGCTTTTTAACTTTATACTTGTTTGGCTTTCTAACAATTTTAATCTGAGCGTCACTGATGAGTTTTATGAAGATGAAACGCGCGCCTGGCGCATCAAGTTACGAGACTGGTACCTCTGCTTCTAATTGTAAGGCTTGCTTGAAAGTACTTTTATATAAAAGGAATCACAATTAAATATTGCATACGTTTTGAGTAAAAATTAGTACTGTATTATTGATTATTCTTATTTATTTATAACCGATGATGCCTGGCGACGATGATTAAATTACACAATCCATATTTTGAGTAATCATTTGCAGTTGTTCATGGAATTTACAGAACAGTTTACATTTGAAAAGATGATAACTACATTAGAAAATATATGTTTTTCTGTGGTTTTTAATAACAATCCTTGAAGAAAAAGATTCATTGACATTGTCGTTTCGTTTGTAATCTTGTAGCTTCCAGACTTATCAGGTACTCAGAAGTCTATTGACGATGTGGCAAATGAAAATCTGACAGACTTAGTCAATTCAGTAAGTACATAGTTTTAAAATACTCTGAATATGGAACTAATATTCATCCCAAAAGGCAAACCATTATATTGGTTTCGTAAAACGTAAAGACATGTTCAATCCTGCTTTCTGAGAAGTGTTTCAAAGTCTTTTATTTGTTCATCTATTTTTCTTTTGGACATAGTGTTGACCTCTTTCTTTCGACTATTGTGATTTGTTTTTCTTGTATGAGCGGTTGCAATTTAAATCACCTGCATTGAATGTCATTTGATAAGTTGTAAGTCTTATTTATCCTTAGGTTCAATACCAGTTTGATACTATGGACAGTACAATTGATTCTTCAACTGTCTCCGCAAGAGATTGTAAGTAGTAGTATATAGCATTAAAATCATATGTTACATCAAAAGATGTGAAATGATTATAGAAATTTTCATTTATTTATTATTAATAAAAATATCAACAATTTATGAACATTTAAAGAATAAATGTAAAAAATAAAATACTAATCAAATATACCAGGATTATGATTTGGTTCACCATACGAGTATTTATTCTACATAAGACTAATCTTTATATATGCACACCCAGCGTTGGTGTTTATGCAATTTAATACACAGACAAATCTCTGCCTCTTGTATCTACTATGCAATGTGACGAAAACAAAATGGTGTGTGCCTCAAATTAAGAATGTAATTAACGCGGATAATACAGCCCCTTCCCGTGATCGACTATCCCATAGAAATTAATGTTGCCTTCAATGAGGATTTAATTATTTGGAATAAGCATGTTATTAATTATTTCATTTATATTTTTTGACATTAGTTGAAAATGTTTCTATATCAATTTTTTATTCTTCTATTACTCTAAAAAAAAATTGATGCAAGATGCCAGAAGACATAATACGGAAAAAATACTCAATAACACACAAAAATAACTAAGCTCAGTCTCATCATTCTGTTTCAGCTATTAAGAGTACGTTAGATACCTTTAAATCTACGCTTAACACTATGGTTGACGATTTTCAGAATCAAATTCAAGGAGTAAGTATGAAAGTATATGCATCTTAATTTTACCACTAACTATTAAATATCCGAAAGTATTTTAATGGATTGATGATTTTGCTGAGGTAAATTTTATATGAAATACTAGAATTTAAAGATTTTGGATTGGATCGTGTTGCTCAATCTTAGGTTAATTTAGGTTAAACTAAAAATTTTACCGCTAATTACTGACATAACGTCCATATAAAGTCAAGTTATATCAATATAAGGTTCTTCCTTTTGGACAGTAGTGCACACATTATAGAATCGAGATTGAAACTTGTATGATACTGTTAATAGCATTTCTTATATAAGAAAAGACAAATGGTCTTGCCAGCACTATATATATAATGAAAATGCCTAAAACAACACACACGAACAATTGCCTTGGTAAAATACATAATCAATGTGCGACATACTGAATAAAAAACATAGAAAAGATGAATATGTGTTTTACATTTTAGGCAGTTGACACATCAACTTTGAAATCAGATGTATCTAATATGATAACACTGGCTAAAAACTATGACAAGTATAGGTAAGAGTGTTTTAATCAAATGCAATAATTGTAGAATTGACATGAACCAATTTTGTCTGCAGTAGCATTCGGACTTTTTGTGATATAACTTTCGTAATTGTATGATGAGCAAACATGCAGATCAGGTGATGTTTACCCCGTGACCTACTAGATTTATGCGCCTGCCTGTGTTGTCATCTCCGAGTTGGTTTCTTAACATCTAGACATATAATATCTAAACTGAAATCAGAATAGCACACTTATATGCTGTGAAAAAGTTGGTGACAATGAAAAAATACAATATATCTGAGGTAATCTCTGATACAGTCCTTGGTTTTTGAATATGTTGAATATAGAAACACAATTAATGTAATCGCTGATATGAATTAGATCCCTATTTGAAAATGTCATGCACAACATTTCCAATTTAAAAACTAAGAGGCAACTATGCAGATTGACGATAATCAAATATCGAAAATCTATGAAAAGTTTCAAATCAAAGTGAATGAGATAAACATTTTTAAAATTTCCTGAATTTGAAGCTCTTTAAATAAATCTTCATCAGAAATACTCAAATCGTATCATTTGAATGAAATTGATGTATAGTTACGACGAAAAGTTCGATACTACATGTGTATATAACCGAAATGGACAATAGAATAACCAAAGGCGTCTATGATCAACTTTTCCTAATAGAGTTGGAACTTTAGTCACTAAGCATTTCTTAACCTATTAAATATAAAATAAAAACTTCTTTCTTTTTAAATCATGTCAGTACCAAACACTGTCTACGGAGCTGATAATACTCTTGCAATGTGTCTTAAAGATCCGTTAAAACGTCATGACATGGAATGTAATAGACACAATCGCTTAAACAATTTAGACGAATATCATGATATTCATAAACTCGCATAAGATTCGCGTGTTATTGGTTTAAATTAAACTTTACCTTGAATATTGTATCAAATGAATAAAAAACAGAAGTAGATAATGTTACAACAATTGCTTTTTTTACTTTACAGACAACTATTTAGCTACCCTCTTCTCACTTTATACGCTCTAGTACCAGTGTTAATCATTTGTGGATTAATAATTGGTTATTATTTTCAAAAGCCAGACGTTAAACCAACAGAGAGACCGTGTTGTTCTTGCTGTGGCGGCAATCTTATCATGGCGTAAGATATTTAAAATAAGGATCCATAAGACAATAACAATCAAAACCAAGGAGTAAACAAAGACTCACAAAACCAAAGGAGATTTACATCAACAGTTATAAATAATAATTAAGAAACAACACGAACTCCACTAAAAACTGGGAGTGAAATCAGGTGCTCCAGAAGGGTAAGCATTTCCTGCACCGTATACGGCACCCGTCGTGTTATTTCTTTGTTCAGTTCGGTAATGATGGAAGGTTATTATGACTGAGGAAGAATATCAGATATGATTTCTGACACACTTTTGTCATAATGGCAAATCAGCTTAAGATGGCAACCGTAAAATTTCTTGAGTGATGACCTTAATTTGATTGATTCATAGCCCTGTCTTAGCAACTTTTGAGAAAGCAGTATTCCTCGTTCAACAAAATCAACATACTTTGAGCTAGCTCTAGAGTAACGTATCAATTGAGACACATATACTCCATATGCTGGTGCCGCTGGGATGTTGCTACACAGAAATGGAAATTGACTATAGGAAAATTAAAATCATCGCGTTTGTCGTAAATTTTGGTATTCAACCTACCATCAGTAGTCATTTCGAGAAAAGGGTCTAAATATGAAGCAGATTTATCTGTGTCGGTAGTATCTTTAATTTCAAGTTCACTTCGATATATTAAATGTAAGTAATCATTGAATCTATTATTATTAAGAGATAGTACATCATCAATATACCGAAAAGTGAAATTAAAAGACTGGGCTAATTTCTTTTCTCCTTTCTGTACAAGCCCTTGGATAAATTCTGCTTCATAGGAATATTAAGTCAAATCTGTAAGTAGAGGAGCCCAATTGGTACCCATTGGGATTCCAATAGTCTGTTGGAAGACCAAACCTCCAAATTCAACAAATATGTTGTCAATTAAAAATTCCAGCATGGCAGTGATATCCTCGTCGGTATATTTTTTTCCTTGACTCTGTATGATTTTTCACAAAGTAAGCTGAATTCCAGCCCAAAACTAGATGTTTAAAACGTCTAGTGCCCTTTTTGTTAAAAAAAACATAAGCTGACGAGTTCTTTCAGTCGAGCTTTAAGTTTAGTATGTGGAATAGTGGTATAAAGAGTTGCAAATGTTGGTACAATGTATTAATGATAGACATTGTAAATTCAACAATAACTCTTTTGAATTTTTCAGTATCCATATCTGATACTCACCACTTCTTGAATATGCCGTTTCGGATTATTTCTGAAGTCCTTCTTTGACTGCAGTGAGTATGGCAGTAAGAACTTTAGAAAGGGGTTCAGTGGAACACTTGGCAGAACCTGCAATATACCTTTCCTTATAAGGATTCTTGTGAAGCTTAGGAATCCAATATAAGGATGGAAGATCCTGGTCTTCATCCTTTGGATTAACACCAAAGGCGATTAGAACCGATTTGTGGTTTTCCAGGATCTCCTGCTTCGTAAGCGTACTTAGTGTATATGAAGGATTTCCAAGTGTGTTATTTATCCCCAGTTCCTTAATCAGGCAGTCAATGTAGTGTTTCTTGCAAACAAAAACAACATTGTTTGAGGCTTTGTCAGCTGGAACGACAACATATTTGTCATGGAGGCAAGACAACTCCTCTATGACACGAGGGTCTTTAAAGATGGTAGGAGCTTTGGTGCTCATTGACCCTTTAAGCTTACTTACTCTTATCTGAATGAATGACCCCACTGATTTTACCCACTTCGAAAGAGTGTCAACCTCAACCTTTTCTCTCTGTTTGCCCAGTCTTTTGCATAACCCTTAACATAATCCATTAGTAGTCTGAAGTTCTGCCTCCAATTAATTGGCTGTGGCTCTCTGTATTTCGGACCCTTGGACAAAAGTTGTCTCAACTTGTAGTTATTGACTATGTTTAGGTCTCCAGAAATTACATGGCCAGCAGGAGTATACACGAAATTGGAATGTGAACAGGCACAATCAGGTGGTTTAGTTAAAAAACGATAATTCATCACTTAAAATCGATAATTTAAAAAAAAAAGTAAACGCAATGTTTGCTGAGATCTTTAAATGTTTTAAAATATTAAACTGTCGAGAATGTAGATATGTCAAATTGCACAAGAATCGGCGGTGGAATCCGTTTCTCTCATAATTTACAAAACTTTGAATTTTTCGAAAAACTAAGGATTTTTGTATCCCAGGCATAGATTACCTTAGCCGTATTTGGCACAACGTTTTGGAATTTTGGATCCTCAATACTCTTCAACTTTGTACTTGTTTGGCTTTATAAATGTTTTGATATGAGCGTCACTGATGAGTCTTGTGTAGACGAAACGCGCGTCTGACGTACTTAATTATAATCCTGGTACCTTTGATATCTATTTACACCCCTGGGTCGATGCCACTGCTGGTGGACGTTTCGTCCCCGAGTGTATCACCAGCCCAGTAGTCAACACTTCGATGTTGACATGAATATCAATAATGTGGTCATTTTAAAAATTTCCTGTTTACAAAACTTTGAATTTTTCGAAAAACTAAGGATTTTCTTATCGCAGGCATATATTACCTTAGCCGTATTTGGCACAACTTTTTGGAATTTTGGATCCTCAATGCTCTTCAACTTTGTACTTGTTTGGCTTTATGAATGTTTTGATATGAGCGTCACTGATGTGGCTTGTGTAGACGAAACGCGCGTCTGACATACTAGATAATAATCCTTGTACCTTTGACAATTAATTTCATTTAAATAAATTATGAAGACAATCTTAATCTTTATTTGTAAATGATCTGAAATCATTTACACAATAATCAAGGTGACTGGACAACATTTATCGTTTAAGAATAAGAGGTATATATATATATTCATATATATGAAAGAGTTGAAATTCCCAATAAATATACCCATGATAAGTAAATAGAGGCGTGCAGTCATGAGAAATAGACAAGTTGAAATGCTTTGTTAACATGAAAGCCGAATTTTTGAAAGACAAAGATTTATAAACACAGAAACAGTGAAAAAGCTATATTACGAAATAGGATTTAAAATAATAGCCAAATGCAACTTAGGTCAATTTTGCCTGAGGGAGTTGAAACCTTAAATGTAAACGGCCTGTTAATAAATTATGTAAAAAGAAAACTAAGGTTGCAACTCGCGCATGATATCTTATTCTTAAGTGTTCGGTTTTTCTGCTCAGGAGCTTTAACTTTTTTTACTCAAATATTTTATTTTTTTAAAGTTTTAAACCTTTTCTCTCGCGCGAAACTTATGAAGGTGAAAATACCATACCACGAGTAAAAACTCTATATTTAATTCAGATTTCACTTTTATACTGTATTTATGTGGATACACCTTATTTTATTATGGATTGTAGTATATGGGCAAAACGTTTTGATTAATTAAAACAAAGATATCTGGTATCGTATGTTTGCCAATGAAACAACCATCCGCAAGAGATAAACATGACGTAGATATGACTGTGGCAAATCGGCCTTACTACCTTTTACCCCCAAACATTTCATTTTATTTTATGACAGTTAACTTGTCTTTTTGTCCGTATAGAATATAAGTTCTAACATGACATTCATCAAAGCTTTGAGTACACACATGTGAAAAAAGTGAATATATTGATATTATAGCTGATCGTCAACGTCATGGAGATTGTTTCGGTTGTTCAAGTATTATGGCTATCGCTTTTGGTAATATTTATCATCAAGGGCAATTCCGTGGTAAAACCACAATGATTGCAAATTTAGGAATTTTTTCGTAAATAAGAAGATTTGATATGATTGCCGACGAGACAACTCTGCACAACATCATATAGAGTTGAACAATTATAGATTATCTTACGGCCTTAAAAAAACATATTCTATGGTCAACTATACAAGGCCACAAAAAAGACAAATAAAACGCTTCAAACGAAAACACTTACGGCCTTATTAACGCACAAAGATAAAATATGATATGAAAAAGAAAGCATTTTTTTAATGTTTTTCTTTTCTTTTTGCGATATGATAATGAGTCATTAATTTCGTTTAGTGCAATTGTAATCATGTTTATGATCGGATCTCTACTAATGCTGTTAACCAGCTTGTCGTTTATTACTGGCGGACCTATGGAGAAAATGTGTCAGTCATTCGAAGATTTGACTGTATTTCGTGATGTAAGTATGTTTTAAATTTGCAGTGATGATTTTCAAAAAGTAATTCAAGCATTCCAAATATAAAACAATTATACATTAAAGAGATAGCATCCAAACAATCCAAACAATCCCAGTATTGAGCTAAGGAAGAAATGCACACTTAATGTCTAGGTTTGAAGTTTGAAGATTTCACAAACTCGATCGTGAGTTATTGATTGACCGTTGTGAAATAACTGTGTCAAAGATGATCATTGATAACCATTGATAAGCACAATCCGTTCATCATTTCCTCGAATGTGACATCGCCGAATGTGAGCTATTCGATGGACGCCTAACGTGGAAACAAATTGCTCATCCATCTGTATCATCCCGTTATTTTGGGAGCGCATTCTAATTTTAGTGTATAAGGAGATAGCTGCTGATGGATTTATAACATTTGTACGATTTATTTTTTTAAACAAAAATATACCTAAAAAAATATCTAATATTAAAGTTTTCACTTCTGTGCTTGACAATAACTTCGAAAGAAAAACCCACACAAAGTCATGTCAAACTGAACGGGTAGATATACGAGAAGTTACGAATATGAAGGGAAGTGATAGTTGTTATTTGCCGAAATTTTACCTGCGTTAACCGTTTAATTTGATGCGCATACAAGCGCGCAAATGAAGTGATTTTATGGATATCAAGCACAAACTCTCCCGTTAGGGGTTTAGTATTATACCATCATAAAATGTATGAGAAGAACATAACCCGTGTCATGCCAACAACTGGTTTCAGAATAAATGTGTTTAAATCCTATCCAAATACCCTATAAGGAATCAATATTAAAGCCAAAATATGCAATATTTAATGACCTGAAAACAGTATCGTAACTATATCCTTCTTAATAAGTCTGTTTAAAGGTTTTGTTAGCTGTAGAGGTTTTTAATATCCATTTTTAAGATATTTGAAATTGTTTGTATACTACTTACAAAATTTCTAACATTTGTATATAAATGCGTTAGTTACTAATGTTAATGAAACACCAATTTGCATTGCTATTGCGTTGCTTTTGTAAAGTTTTAATTTTTATTTTTAGAAATAAACATTTTTCAATAAAACATGAGAATGAAATAATAAAAGTTCAGAAACGGGCAATGTCTTATCCATTCGTTTTTGATGCGTTTTATTTGATTTTGCCATGTGATTATAGACTTTCCGAATTGATTTTCCTCTAAATTCAGTATTTTTGTAATTTTACTCTTTACAACGCAAAATAAAAGAAACTGGCCACAACAGTTTAAATCAAAACAAATTAGGAAAGCATGACTAAACGAAAGCACCTACAAACGTCATTATTGAACACGCAGTAGGTAAACCTGTACTTTGTCATCGTCAATTTGTACATGTATGATACATCACAGTACAGTTTAAACTCTTAACCACAACCATTCATGATATTGACATTTTATTTCAGTTTGTGGATGACAATGGGATTCCTGATTTTAACTTTGGTGATCTTATTCTAAATGACCCGAACACGACAATAAGCATCTATAACCTGATGATGTAGGTTTTGTGAGGTTATTATAACAACGAAAGTTAAGATTTATTTTACCTGCTAGTTCAGTGATTTGCAAAATTAATGCAACTCTATATAACCAATGTTTAAATTTCATAATTCGAATATGAAGACAAACTAAAATCACAAAAAACAAAACATCGATGAAATTGCTTGAACTCAAAAAGCCAGACCAGGTCTGTAAACATATGATATCAGCCTAAATGTTACAGTCTGTTTTTGGTAATATCTATTTGACGTGGCTCGGTACTCAATCATTCCGTCATTTTGGTTGTGCTAGTATGGTTAATGTGTTGTAGTCTTGTCATTTATTTTGTGCTTTGTCTTTATGCCTTTTTGGTATTTTCTTTGTTGATATATTTGTTTGTTTATATAGACATGATTAAGATCACAATATTGACTACTGTACCCCTATATTGACATTTTTACCTATAACGTTGGTTTGTTTCGTTCACTTATCGTTGTCAATAGTATCATGATAATGGAATTTTATGCGACGGTCATACAAGTTAAAGGTTTAGTTAGCTATAAAACCAAGTTTAATCCATCATTTTCTACATAAGAAAATGCCTGTACCAAGTTAGGAATATCACATCTGTTATCCATTCGTTTGATGTGTTTTAGCTTTTGAGTAGGCCATTTGATTAGGGACTTTTCGTTTTGAATTTCCTCGGAGTTCGATATTTTTGTTATTTCAATTTTTAAATTACTGATAAGACGACTAATATGGTATCTTAAGATCTAAGACTGCGAAATAGAATCTAAAGACCTAAAGAAAATATGTCCCTTGTGAGTTAAAACATCAGTGGCGGATCCAGAACTTTTCCTAAGGGGGGGGGGGGACGCTGACTGACTTAAGAGGGGGCCCGCTCCAGTCATGCTTCAATGATTCCCTATATAATCAACCAAATTTTTCCCACGAAAGGGGGGGGGGGGCCGGGCCCCTCCAGGCCCCCCCTGGATCCGCCTATGAACATAGACAAATATACATAGTCACCACGTGTAGTCCTTTAACCAATCACATCTCTATAAATCTATAGGAGGTAAGATAATATAGTATATATATATATATATATAGCTACTGTTGCCTTTATTTATAAATATAGTCATATTTTTGTCATCCTTAAAGATATAAATGTGTGTTTGATTTAATAGAGGATGCAGGACAAACCAGGCAGTGTTTACTCTCCTCCATCTTGATAGGTTGATAAAGATCGATGAATCTCTTAATTATACACAGGTAAATATGTGTTGTTGCTAATTTGTTCTATCAACGTCAATAAAAAACAAAAATCATAAAATAGATAAAAAGTTCAAATGATTAAAGATTACAAATACAATGTACGCTAAAATTTGAAAGAAAAATGCATTTTCCCTTTTCAATCTAATATGAAAGGGATGCAGTTAATCGCACTTTAGTACAACAAAATAACGATAAAATATATATTTAGATAATATGAACGTGTGGGATGATTGCAAATGATTAAGCTAAAGTATCAACCAAGAAAATAAAGAACAAGGAAACAAGGAAACAAGCAACTACATGCCATCAATAATGAACAAAATCCTTTCGGTTTAGTTACCAAGTTACAAGGTTAAGGATAACAAAAAGTTTAACAATACAACAGAAAAACAAACGCACACAGTAATATTAATTTCTTCACAACTTCTGAGTAAACGACAATTAATGAGCTGACAATTTAGTTTGCAAAACAATATATTGCCAATTATTTATATTTTTATTTAATATAAGCTATTCTATATTTTACAGTATCTTGGCAACATTGAATCACAAATTGCTTCTATAAGTAATTCTATAGACATAAGTAGTTATGAAATTTTATCAAAAGACTTGGAAGATGCTCTTAACTCCTTTGCTACTTCCGGTCTTGATGGCATTGATTTTGCACAGATAAATGAAACGGTAAAAATATCTTATATGTCATTTAATTGGTATAATTCGGGTTGATTTTATTCTGGCAATGCCTGCAATTTGTGCTGTTACTGCAAAGGGTAATATAGTTCTTAGTTTTTAAGCAAACTTCACTTTTAATTTCACCCAAATACTAATTAAGATATTTATCAACCTATATATAGTAAAGATACCTTATATCAAAGTTATTTTTTGTATATGCCGTTTTTTGTACCGCTTGTCTAGTATTTGTGTTTTTACGGCTTTAATCGTAGTTATCATATGATTTTATATAAAAAAACATATCCGTAATTGATGAAATATTTTATAATAATAAAATGTTTCCTTTTTTTAGTTGAACCAGACTGTTACAACATTCAATATGACCTCAGTAATTTCGACGCTTACAACAATAGAGGGTCTGTGTTCTTCGCCTAGTAATATAAAAGTAAGCAGGTTACAAGTGTTTGAGTTGTAACTGAAGTTTAAAGGTGTCAAACAGAAAATCAAATTCAACATGTTATTCAATCAAAAGCGAAAGATGTTGTGCATGCATGTACATGTGTGTATTGAATGTATATTGTTAAAACAATATGTGTTTACGTACACATTTCTTTTTTGGTAAGGCTGCTTTGAAATTGATAGATTCTTAAACATAGTCAGTCAGTGGTAACATGCATAAACAAAAAGCACTGAATTTGGGCAATATGAGCACACTCAAATAGGATGCTGAAAGATGCTTTTGAAAGGCAAGTGTATCCCGCTAGGAATTTTAGAGCTTAATTTAAAAAGAGGCTAAATTGTATATGATTTGAAATTATGGTTTTCTTCAAATTGCAGCCGTTGATAAAAAGTGCGTTATCTTTTATCTTTGCATACTATATATCTTGATAAGTTAAGGAGCATGTAAACTTTGAATCTGAACAATTATCGAAGGTCAATTTTCCGTTGCAGACAAAATGGAAGGAACATATTAACGATTCGGAAACACTGAGAGATGTAACAATACCAGCTGTTACGACAGCACAGGTATACTATTTACTGAGTAGTTAATTATCTATAATGCTTCACTTATTAATATGAACATTATATATAGTATGATTCAAAATGTGAAAGATAGCCACCAGAAGACCAAAGGGCGACAATGTCATCAAGTATGAAACACTTTATGGCCTTAAATAATAAGAAAAAGCCATTTCGTATAGCAAGCTATTATAGACCAAAGTAACAAAATTTGTACACCATTCGAAAGTAAACACATACCACATGCGATAGAAGGATACTGCAATCTTACCACATCTCCTTTTTTTTTAATACAAAAGCATGTAATAAAATTGAGAACGGAAATGAGGAATGTGGCAAAGAGACAACAACCCGACCATAGAATAGACAACAACTGAAGGACACCAATGGGTCGTCAATGCAGCGTGAAACTCACACACCCGGAGGAGTCCTTCAGCTGGCCCCTAAACAAATATGTATACTAGTTCAGTGATAATGGACGTCATACTAAACTCCGAATTATACTTGTATACTGAAAAAGTGAAAACATCACAGTTTTACAATACATTTCGAGTAAGACATGTTTGATCAGATGGTTTTACCATTCCATATCCATGGTTCTTAAAATTAGTATATAGAATTTATTTTGTTGGTACTTTTCATTATATTTTGCAAAGTGAAGAACCTATTGTTGAGGACAGATCTTGGGTACACTAAGTTCAATTATTTCAATCATGATTAAAATGACACTATTTAAAGATTGACATAATGCACAGTCACTTGACTGTCTTTAACTATTACATTCTCGTGGTTTACTGGCACATTGACGTTTCCTCCAACATCTCATTTTATTCATGTTCTAATTCAGAGTAATCTTCAAGCATCCATATCTGTTTTAGAAGGCTTAGTCCAGACCGGCATAACAGTAAGTTAAATGTATTAATTACATTGCGTATTGAAGATGCGGAACTGACTTTATGTTACTCTAGCTCGTTGAATTTATATTTGATATTGACAAAAAAACAGAGGTGTTAGGGTATGACGCCAAATAAGAAGACAATTGTGTATCGAAAATAAGATTAAAAACAAAGGTGTAGAAAATATCTTTGTACATTTCAAATGAAAATCACTCCTCATAAACAGACATCAGCATCGCTCATATGGATTTACATGGAACTCTAAAACCCAATCTTTTGAAAGCCAGGTGATTATTAAGTAAATAAATATATAGAAACGACAGGTCTTTAGAGCATGTTTGATAAAAATAGGGAGATAATAAGCATAGTCAACTTTAGTCAAGTTTGGATGATAGTTATTTTTCAATTTCGTAATTTCAGGATAAGATCAATGAGGTTTTGATAAAAGCACGGAATGCTGATGATCAGATTCAAAACAACATGACTAGCATCATATCACAGGTAAGGAAAATATTAAAAGTATGTACACTACTGTTGACTGTACTAAACGAAATGAATATAAAACAACATACTAGATTTCTTTATACAAATACGACGAAGGTTTTTATTATTTGATTGTAAACCGTTGGTAAAAGGACCATACTGTATGTGGGTATGTTCCAGACCATATGAGTATTTAGACCGTACGCGTACGGTCCGGACCATATACGTATACTCGTACGGTCCAGTACGAGCTAACCATACATGTCATCATATGGGTTAAATTTAAACAAACGTTTATCACAATCTTTTTTTTTTTAGTTTTACAAATTGTTATTATTACAATTAGATGGATTAAATGAACAAACGAACTATTGAAATTAAATAGTTTTTTAATTGTATATCTGAAACCTATATATTTTGGGACTCTCACCCAAGGTGACGCTTGCTTCCACAAGTAACGTAAATTTTTTACATTTAAATGTTTGCAGTTTATGCATTTTCCTTTGCATTTACATTTTTTGGTAAAGTTGCTAAATATTCGAAAACAGTTGTTCTCTCACATTATGTTTACTTCCGATATCTTCAATTTCAGTGATCTTATTCAATTCATGTTAACTATTACTGATCGACATACTTTATACAAGAGATTAACAGATTTAAATAGCGTGAATCTGTTAAATAGTTAAAATATAAAGTTTTTTATTTCAATGCAATTGCACTTTTTTATAACAATTTGCGAGTTACGTTATGTTGATTTGTTATAAGCATTTGTATTTAATAAACTTCACCAACTTCTTAATATTAGTCAGACCGTACGCGTACGGTCCAAATACTCATACGGTCTGGAACAGGTACATTGTAATTGAATAAATAAGAACCATTAAGAAATCAGCTGTAAGGTACAGTTCATATATTCTGAGTTTTACTGTATTCCCGTCATGTAATGTTGTCATTTTAGCGGTATATTTAACATTGTCATAAGCGCGAAGGTTTTGCTAGCCACAAAACCAGGTTCTGTGTACACAAGTTTGTCAAAAAGAAATGAATAATGTCAAAATGTTATAATGCAATATTATTTTGTAGACTGCAGACAATTTTAAAAATCAGTTGTTATCATACATTGACTCGTACATCGATCAAGTACGGTATCTGGTATGTATTAGTATAAGTTGGAAATGAATTAAACTATGTATATATCAAACTTGTATAACTTTTTATGGTTCGAATAAGCTTAATATCCAGTGCCATATGATTTAATATAAAATTTGAAAATTCTAAAAAAATCCATGAAAAAACATGTATGATATACATATGTACATGTAGTTAAAGATACCGACCGTGCAATACCCTCAGGTAAGCAAAGGTCGGTAAAAACCACCCTCATTATAGTTAAAAGGAAAGATAATATTTCTCCTTGTTCCCACTTATTTTTCTAGAAATTATAATTTGAAATAGTTAATCTATTTAATATATGTTTTAAAAGTTATCAATATAATGACACACATTTAATTTTACATTTCATTTATATTTTTAAAGATATATAATGAATTAGCAGCGTGTTCACCAATATGGAACCTTTGGGATTCTTTGACAACAACTTTTTGTAAATATACAATCGATCCATTGGTAAGAATGTCAACTTAAAGCTTAAAGTTATTGTTTATATTACGATAGCAGAGGACAAAAATCTCGTATTGAAGTTATGGTTTGCAGAATCTGATAAAAAAGACTTCACACATATTCTTGAGCTAAACGATTGTTTGCCTTATAATACGTAATTATATATTATAACCTATTCTTTTTATAATCGACACTCTTCTATTTAGTTCGCTTTTACTGCTTTCTCTCTTAATCCTTTCCGTTCCACACTCTCCCTCAGACTCTCGCTCTGACTGTCAATTTCACTACTCTTCTCTTTTACTCTCTTACTCTGTCTCGGTAGCATTTTGTCTAGGTCGTGACTCGCCCCAACTCTGTCTCGCTATCACCATATATCTCTATGTCTCTCTCATTTTCTCACTCTCTTTCTGGCTCTTTTACTCGGTCACTTTCTCTCTCAAGAGGTCTCTCACTGTCACTCGTTCTCTCACTCACTTTGTCGCTCTCGCTCTTTCTCTCACTCGTTGATTGTCTCACTCTCTCACTGTCTCCCTTTCTCATTATCTCTCTTTCTTCCTCCCTCTCGCTCCCTAACTCCTTCTCTCTCTTTCTCCCGCTTCCTCTCGTTCCCTAACTTACTCTCTCGCTCGCTTGGTCCCTCACTCTCTCTCTCTCTCTCTCTCTCTCTCTCTCTCTCTCTCTCTCTCAAAGGCAGGGAGAGAAAGCAAGAGCCACAGAAAGTGTGAGGTCGAGAGAGAGAAAGAGTACATATCCTTTTCAACAGCAGTCTCAAAAGATAATGCACTATTGATATAGTGATTTGCTAGGGCAGTATTGGTTCTACTCCGTGAGGGCTATGAATGAACATAGTCCATCGGGGAGGACACTACTGCCTACCAATATCTTGGAA
This sequence comes from Mytilus galloprovincialis, assembly GCA_037788925.1. Taxonomy (NCBI): domain Eukaryota; kingdom Metazoa; phylum Mollusca; class Bivalvia; order Mytilida; family Mytilidae; genus Mytilus; species Mytilus galloprovincialis. Next base: position 33,892,063 of record CM075335.1, read on the forward strand.
AGTTGGACATCTTCACCTTCAGTTACCTTAATTAGGTACAATCTATGGATGTTTTTAATTGAAACTTGTTATCTCACTAGCAATAATGTACGCAGTGGTATTTGATAATTTTATAATTTACATTTCAACTTTTTTTTTAAAGAAATCTTTATTTATTTAGTTTGCCTTCAATTTATTTAAATGTTGACCTCTCTATATTATTTTTCTCAGTTTAATCGATTTGAATATTTCGAAATTTTCGAAATGAATATATTAAAGAACGGTAACGTCAATGGTAAAGTTTAACATGATATGTTTTGGATTGAAAAATATAACACGATAACATAAGTGTCGAAGGAGGAGAATCAAGACTTGGGCTAAGAAAACAAAAAAAAAACGATAATTAACACTTGCAAAAACATCAAAGACAAATATCTGGCCATGTAACCTTCAATTTAAGCAACATGAACCTGCGTTAGAAAACGGGGATGAGCTCAATGTGCTATTATCCGAATTATTGACAAAGTGATATTGGCGATAATTGTTTTTGAGAAGATGACTTCAAATGCAACTTTAACATAAACAACCCTTGGAATAGTAGCCCTACAAATGCAGTAATCGTCCGTATTGAAAGTCTTCGTAGAAGGCATGATGAGTAGAACGTTGTACTTAATGACAATTAGAAGATCGAATAGTTCTAAACAAATGATGTAAAATCATTAAGATTAAAAAGGAGGTCGCAAATGTCGGGAAAATGTCATAGAGATATTCAATGAATATTACAAGAAACAAAAATCACGAATAAACAAAAGTAATTCAGTGTGCACCAATTTTTTTATGTTATTTCTTCAAAGACAGAAAAAATATTACAGTCATTCCTTAAATACTAAATGTATTTATTTTGTTTATCCTGTAATCCGACAGCTATTCTAGAGTTATCAGCTGTTCATTTAAAAAAAATATATTTATACTTTATGTTGTCTTGCTTCCTTCACGTGCAAACGGTAATGCTAACATTAATGTTTACGTAACACGTCATTGTGTGTATCCTCTCCACGATCCGCGTTTATCATTATTGATTTCTATAGAAAAGAAGAAAAAAAACATGGATAGAATTAAAGAAAATAAACGTACAAGAACTAGGATTAAATTTTAGGTTCGTAACAACAATCCATCTTCTTTTTTCGAATTTGATATACCGAAACAGAATTATAAATTGTAACCGGGTGTGTACGTACATAAGTATTACGACGGGTAGCACACGTAGACACGATATGTTTACCCTTCCAATTCACATAATATCACCCCCTGTTTCTGGTGGTATTTATTAGCAGTTTTTGTTTTGTATACTGGTTGTCTTTATGTCTTTTATTGTCTTTTGCCATATGAGTATCATTTCGTTTAAGTTGCGAGTTGAATATCCCTTTGGTATATTTTGCCTCTCATTTATTAATTCAGTATTTATACATATTTGAATATTAACTAGTATTCAACTATCGAGATTGATATACTGATTGAACAGCACTGAGAAAAAAATAACAAAAATACAGAACTACAAGAAAAATTCAAAACGGAAAGTCCGTTATCAACCGCGCTAAGAAATTAAAAGCTCTGACGCATCAAACGAATGGAAAACGTCTGCTTTATTCCTGACTTGGTACACCCATTTCGCTATTCAACTTTTAAAATGGATCAAGACTGACGACTTGGTAAGAATATTGATTTGCTGACTTCCGAATTTATTTATTTGTCATCACTTAATTTATTTTAATACATTGTGGCAGTATTACCGATTCACAGATAAAAGTCTTACAGTAATTGGTGTCTTATCGGGCTGAAGGCATAATTTTTCCTTTACAATTTGTTGTCATACATAACTATAAATGTTTATGTTTCAGAATGGATTCTGGTTTGCACTAGGTTGGGGATTATTTTTTTGCATTCCTTTAATTATTGTTGGAATTAAACTGTCAAATTTCTACAGAAGGATGAAAGATAAACCTGAGTAAGTTACTTGAACTCTCCTCTAAATTCATTAAGGTTTCCTCTAATTAGATATAAGAAGATGTGGTATGAGTGCCAATGAGACAATTCTCTATCGAAGTCACAATTTGTTAAAGTAAACCATTATAGGTCAACGTACGATCTTCAAAACATGCTACCTGCTTTCTAAAGAGGATTTCTGGTAGCAAAAAGACAGAAATTAAAAAGCGATCCACAAAAAGTATACCTTTAAAACGCCCATTTCAAAATATGAATTGCAAATAATATCCCTACATGTATATATACATGTAGATCATTTTTTTGATTCCTGAAAAACCACGAGAAAATCATTGAATTAAGTACTAGTAACAAACAAACTGCAATGTATAAAAAAAATACGATGGATCAATCTAAATTTCAGGAGTATTGTTCATGTAAATTATATCTTTATTATTCAATGACAGTTTAATAAAGCATCGTTGGTTTTATTCTGCCTTTAGGGAGAAATTCCTTTTTTTTCTTTTTCTATTTTGAAGTGTTGCTTTTGGATAATTTATATACATGTAAACAGGTCTTAAAGTTCATATAACAAAAAGTAAAATCACAAAAATAACGAACTTCGAGGAAAATTCAAAAAGGAAAGTCCCTAATCAAATGGCAAAATCAAAAGCGAACGAATGGATAACAGCTGTCATATTCCTGACTTGTTACATGCATTTTCTTATGCAGAAAACGATGGATTAAACCTGTTTTTAATGCTAGCTGAATCTCTCACGTGTATGACAGTTGCATCAAATTCCATTATATTGACACCGATTTTATTTTACATAGACCGAATACTCATGCTTAATGTTTTGTTCACAGACCGAGAAAGAAACATGACGATGAACCACCGCCACCTTATACAGAGAAAGTTGAACGTTATGATGATGCAGTGACCAAAAATCAAGTAGCACCCTTTCAAATAATAAGCTTCTACGAAAAAAATCATAACAAAATAATAGATAGAGATATGAACAATTGGCCAATTTTTCACCATCAGAGGTATATAATATACTAGTAATATATTGATGCATGTATATGAATAAAAACAGAAGATATTGTACATGGGACATTTAAAATACGCCAAAAGGGCAAAAAAACACCATGAATTGAAAAATATGTTCTTAGCTAGGCGAAAAAAGAAGAAAACTAATGCTGATTTTAGATTGTTTTGCTCCTCATTTGATATTTTGCAAATAGCCGTCTTATTGAATGAATTCAATGAAACCACATCGCATTATCTTTTAGTCGATTGAAAACCGACATAACTACATTTGATGTTCATTTTATGACACCGAATATGTCTTTTATTTAATTCTAACGTCTTCTCGTATTGGTGTTTTGTTGTTGTTCTGTTTTTACCATTTTTTTTAATTTGTAAAACACTTTGAAAATTCAAGGTTATAATAACCTTGTCGTTTATTTTGTTTTGTATTGTCTGAAGCTGGGATTTTTCCTGTACAATATATATTATTATCTTGAAATAAGAGGATGTTGTTTGAGTGCCAATGAGGCAACTCTTAATCCAAGTCACGACTTTCTGTTTATCACATTTGGTTGTTGTTCTTGTTTCGTTTAATTTCTGGATCGTTTTTTGTTAAAATTATAACTAAATGTGTATTACAACATTTTGAACCTTTGCATCATTGCATTATTTTATATTTGTAATACTTAGAATAAAACTATTTTATTGCATTTTAGATCAAACAAGGTATTCCCAATGTATCCAACAATGGACTGACAAAAGAATGATAAACTGCATTAGATATGTGAAACATTGAGACTTAGTTCATGTTTTTTTTTTTACAAAGTGTTATCTTCATTTTATGCTTCTGGTGGACTATTTAACCATCGGAAAACTAATAACTCGGTAGTCCATGCTTCAGCACTTACATTATTAAAACATGTCTTTCTCTAAGTCTCTGTTGATCAATTTATAAATTATTTGGAAAGACTATAATTCCTAAGAACAAAGTTGACCTAGGACAGACATTTCCATTTTGTTCACATACCTCCTCAAGTATACTGATTCTTATACATCCTAGGCTTTCAATTTAGTTTGATTTTAATTATAAAATTTTATTTTAAGTATGGGTCAATTTCTTCATGAAGCAATAGGAAATGGTAATGAAAAACGTTTGCGGCTTTGATTGCAGTCGTCACTTCTCTAGATCTTAATCAGCAGTTTTTTGTCTTGAGCACACCTCTCTTGATGAATGACCATGTAAGCGTGTAACGGATCTATTAAGAAAAGTAAACACCTATTGCAGATGTTGTTACTGATCTATCTGAAATCACGCTTGTCATAGATCATAGATCCTAGTTTGATGTCATGTATCTGTATCAAATTAAAGATAGTTTCTGTATCATAAGTTTAGGTTCGTTTGGATATGATGCAAGCAATAACCGAGATATGAGTAATTGAATGCCATGACATCATAAACATATCTGAAAGTGAATTGAAAGAATTTGGCAAGATGTTTTTTTGTTTTTGTTTTTATGAAATATACTTCATATGAATACATGTATACGAACGAGTCGATTTATAGGGGTGTATATTAAGTTCCCATACGAATACCGACTGTTTGTTGAAAAAAAATCCACCCAACTCAACCAAATTTTGGTGGGAAAAAAATCCAGCATTTTCATGAAACATTTTGGTACAAGTGATTTCCTATTAATGTATTTTAAAACTATTCTAAAAGTCAAATGTGGATATTTTCATTGTCAGTTCCTACATGTATGTCACTATAAGTTCAAAATGAATAACTTTATAGTAATCTTACATATAAATCTAACAAGATATACTTTATAACCCCATGTTCAAGTTTTTATGTCGTTAGATAAACTTTAATTTTAAACATACAAGGTGAAATTAGTTTGACCCCCAGATTCGTTAAAATAATATAATTTTGTTTGATGAAAATCCGGCATAATCTTCTTCTTTGACATAGGGCAAAAAAGTCCTTTATAATGGTTCATGACAATCCAATATAACCACCAAATTCCTCTGAGTAAACTTGTCCTTTGTTATTATTTATATTACATTTTAGGTTGCTCACTATATCACATTATAAGTTACATGTTTTGCTTCTGACCCCTACGAATCCATAGAGGGTTATTAAAATCCATAGCGGGTGAAGTCGTAGGCCGAGTCCCCTATGAGTTTTACTCAACCTCTATGAATTCGTAGGGGGTCAGTAGTGAATTTATCGCACGCAGGACTTTTTCTGCTGCGTTTTGTAGAAAAATTAACAATGAAATTCAACACCAGCAATAGAAGACGTCACCATTAACAGTAGACGTGGCGCCATAATACCCCTATGAAATTTACTAACCCCCTACGGATCCATAGGGGGTCACCACGTGACGGCGCTAAACCAATCACAATGAGATATTTTACCAGCGGTGCGATAAAATACTATCTAATCATAAATAGAGCATTTGCATTAATCAAGTATTTGCTGGCGTATCCGAATCGACGTATCGTATAACATGTATATGAGGAAACGATAAATTAAGTCAAGTTGGTCCCTATGAAAATATTATATAATGCGTTTAATTCTAAGGGAGCTACCATTTGATTTTTATGGGGGGGCTAGGATGAAAAATTTTGTCCTGCATTTTTTTTTAGCTGTAATCTCTGTCCTGCCTTTTTATTTTTCACTCTGTTCGGTCCTGCCTTTTTTTTTTTTAGTTTATCCGGACTTTTTTTACCTAAATTGTCGTCCGGACTTTTTTTTTTTTTGCAAGTGTCTCATCCTGCCTTTTTTTTTACTCAAAACTCCTGTCCTGCCTATTTTTTTAAAATTTCATCCTAGCCCCCCCATAAAAATCAAATGGTAGCTCCCTAATTGAGATCGGGGTAAAATCATTACTGTAAACAAATCTATTCGATACGTATACGTCGATCCGTGCACGTACCCTGATACGTGAATAATGCAAATGCTCTACTAGGAACTCTAAAGAGTATGTGCCGCTCACCTGTATATTCACCAATAGCCATTATTTGGCAAAACACTACATGAAGGTCAAAAACTCTACACTCTACAAAGAGTTTACTGGCAATTTGTAGCTCTTGTTCTGCTAATTATTTTTGCTTTCAAAGTTTCTACCTTAATTTATATGTGTAATACTTCTCAAGATTGTGACCAACTTTGGCTAAATTTGACTGAGTAGTTTCAGAGGAGAATATTTTCGTAAAGGTTACGGGCGACGACGACGGACGATAGACGACGCATGCTAAGTGGTGAGAAATGACCATTTGACCTTTGGGCTAGGTGAACTAAATGACATCAGGATTAGGTAAATCGTTTAAATATGAATTAGATGAAGTGTTATTGCCAATGAGACAACTCTTGATCAGCGACCAAACGACGTAGACATTAGCAACTACAGTTCACCGCATGGCCTCCAATAATAAGCAAATTAATGTTGATCATAACTGAGTAATTGGCCTGAAGCACGAACACTAAACAATTAAAAGTAAAAAGAAAAAGAAAACGATAGTGTTACTTCTTTGTGACAAATATGATCACTTAACAATTATGATTTAACGTACTTGTACATTTGCTACACGATTTTATTCATCTTCTTTTCCATTTTCAACATCACCTAGTATAAAACAAATCTCTAAATTTTGTAAATGAAGCCAAGGTCAAATGTTATTTGTCGATAATTTATAAACCTCACATCAAATATAATTCAATTTAAACCAAGGTTTGACTGGGGTACGGGCATATTTCGTCCCTAACTAAAAATGACAAGTGTAAAACAACTTGAACTCAAACGGGAAATCCAACGGTCTATCTAATCTATATAAAAAACGAGAAACACGAAACACTTATGAACCAAATTAACAAACGACAACCACTGATTAGAACAACAGGTGCCTGACTAAGGACATGTGCAAACAAATGCAGCGGGTTTAAACGTTTTAATAAAGCTTGATACAAGTAGTGTATTCCTTTTATTTGGCCTTTTAAACTTTTTTGGATTCGAGCGTCACTGATGAGTCTTTTGTAGACGAAACGCGCGACTGGCGTATATACTAAATTTAGTCCTGGTATCTATGATGAGTTTATTTACCACCGCCGTATAGGCATAAACGTTTTCCGTTAGAAACCCTAGGTACAGAATAGAAAGACAAAACATTTACTTTTATATTCTTTTTATTACTTTTTACCAATTGAAGACAGAGACACATGTGGCACAGTTTGACTTTTGCAGCATTTGTCTGTGAATCAAAATCCAGTGAGCTTTTTCTGGGAATTCTGAAAATATAAATTAAAGCTTTGATTAAAACTCGATATAACTATTTTTTCACGTAATAGATGAACAGAAATAAATAAACTTGGCTTCTTTATTAACATGTTATGTCATATTCACGGAAACGCTCATTTATAGTTTTATAATCACACAAATTTATTTTAGTAACTTTGAATACTACCGACACTTGCACGTTTATTTGACACCCAAAGATGTTTTTGGGGCAGTAAAGCAACCAAGCGTTATTTCTCCTTTCCCAAATATTTCATTATGTTCTAAAGTTCATTACATGTATGTTTCGTTAGAATACGTAATTTTGATTGGTTGACAACAATCACTCCAATATCTTATTTTAAAAACAACTGGAGTGCGTGCAATGTCTTAGCTGCTGTTGACTACTGAACGTATGTGTAGCCTCTAAAAAGATCTAGATAGCCGAACTAATTCATGTTATTTAGAGAATCATAAATGGCGTCGGATAAGTACGGATTAATTACATGTACGTCACCGGAAAAAAACGTTAATTATGCGCGCCTTTATGACGTCATTTACCAGATAGAGGGGATCGCCTGTATCCCTGCACTATTTACGTTCATCAAGCGCCTTACTGATCGTCATTGTGCAGGATAAACTAGAAATAATGGTTGTTCTGCAGGTACTTAATGACAATACTCTAACGACAGCAGTGTTGATTGTCAATTTTGAGAATTCAATTTGCCGAATAATTCGTACAATATAGAAATATAGTTTTCCAACCACTCGCTCAACATTGGAATGGAAGTGACGACGCCCCTAAACGCACAAATGACGTTCACTAAAACCAGTGTTTGACGGAAATGCATCGAACTCGAAAGAACTGTTGTCTACTGGATAGCCTAGCTACGTAGCATATTTTTCGACATAGAATAGATAGATATCTAAGACATAGCGGCTATACATGTACTAGCTGTATAGATATTTGACGCAATCCTGATGTGACTGCACGTGTTACATGTATCCGTGACAATGTTAAAACAATGAATAGCAAAACAAACGAAAAGTTGCATATAAAATTTATAAATGTCATGGTTGTAGCAAAATAGTCAAGTGTGCATGATGAAAACATAATCTTACACAGCTCTGACTCAGTTAAATGAGTATAGTAAAACGAGTAATCGGTCAAGTATACGTCAGACCTCTGCTAAATGTTTTCAAAATAAGTCTAATGCAATTCAGTACTTCTAGGTTCTGTTAACTTTAAGAAACAGTTTACAAGTAAAACGAAAATGGCTTAAATACTAGTAACCAAGAAAATGCACGGTATAGTAACATGTAAATACAGAAAATGAACATTTTAAAAGTCATTAAGTAATATAAAAAATAAAAGACGATTTTTGTTTCATAATTATTCAAAACAAAGAAGTAACTTTAAATACTTTTTCTGTTTTAATTGAGGCAGTTTATGCATTGTGAACGAAGAAATTAAGTAAGTTGTACCTTAAGAAATGAATAGAAATAAAGGATTGCCTGTCATTTTGGATTTAGTTGAAGATTTATTATAACAAATTAACCTTAATTATGATAATGGGACATTTTCTGCTAAACAAGTGACTGATGTAAAATTATATAACTTGTGAAGGGTGTTATTTCATTTAATTTCTTTGAAAAATGAAACACGGTGTTTTTCTTTTAGTTCATTTTACTTATTATCATTTCGCAGATATCATAAAATTTAATATTTGAAATTTGCTAAACAATTTAGAAAATCTACGAAAATATGTGACAAAAACATAAAAACCTTGTAAATTCCCAGATTAAGAGTTCAAAAATATTACAATGACCAGTTATTTTTTTCCGATGGACGTTAAACATTTTGGATTCGAACTGGTGTTTTTATGTATCAGCTTCTGCAATACATGCACACAATAACTGGGTTCACAGTATTCTGACTTACTGATCCATCAGTTGCTATTTGTGTTTTGGCTTTTTTATCAGCTTCGTCTTGTGTCATGGTCACCTCTGGATTTGGCTTCAACACTAATTTTTCCCCTGGTGGAGCACATTCCCAGATTTCAAATAACCCTCCACATCCATGGAAAACCCACCATTCTTTTTCGTCTAAACCAATTCCGAACTTCTCTTCTGGTGGGTCACACATATAAAATGACCGACGTTCTACCAGAGTCATGTTCCAGATTTTAGAATTTTCAAATTTTGTGTAGACGACTGTGGGCTCTTTGAACATACTATCAGCTGTTTCAATGTAATCCACACAATCTATTTCTTCTGTATTGAAAAAAAAATCAATTTTAAACCAAAGGAAAAAGTCAAACGTTACAACTTATGATGTTATTATTACCAACAGAAACATATAATAATAATGTATTACAAATCTCTGTTACCAGCTAAACACAGATGCAGTAATAACAAAGACCAATGAGATGTAAAATTTTAATTTTGATATCATTTGAAAAACAATAAGTCCCCTCTTCATGTAAAAAATCCAAACATCTAGGTAACTAAAAATGACATATTTTAAAAATCCAATATTTTACTTGAAGCTATGATCTATTTACTAACAGATAAAATATGGGCACTGAATCATACATTCAATAATACTAAAATTACGAGGTCCAATTTGTCAGCCGTCATCGGGTAAAAACGACAAATCAAAGAATTCAACTCTTTATAGAACTGATATAGGACAATGGTGTAGATTGAAAATTACACCACTCCAGACCCTTTTGTTTTCAACATAATTAATATTGCCAATAATTAACAAGTTCCGGGTCGAATCCGATACCGATACCAATAGTATATTCACCTGTTAGCTATTACCTTATCTGTACGTTCCGCATTTGACAGGCGCACCACCAAACGGTGTATTTAGGATTTTGTTATATACACGGGTCATAATCAAAGGGCTGAAACTACTAAATTCAATCATTGTCAAATTATTCCCTATTGTAGTTTTATTCAGCAATCAGCAAGACTTTCTAAGATAACTAATATAGGACAATGCTGTTGATTAAAAAATACTCCATTCCTGGATAGCCAAGACCTTTTGTTTTCCAAATAATTAACACTACCAATAATTGATAAGTTCCAGGTCGACGGGTTCAAACAGAAAGATTTGATAGCAGAGAAAACTGTGTATCTTATAATAGACATGACTTTATCAGATGACAATTCCAATTACTAAAATAAGGCTTAGGCATAGTTATATACTTTAATTCAGTCACGGACCCGCGATATCACGAGCATAGGCGGATCCTGGGAAAAATTTGATTGATTATATAGGGAATCATTGAAGCATGACTGGAGCGGGCCCCCTTTTAGGTCAGTCAGTGGGCCCTCCCTTAGGAAAAGTTCTGGATCCGCCACTGACGAGTGTGTACTTGTACATATAAAAAAAGAAGATGTGGTATGATTGCCAATGAGAAAACTCGGACACAAGAGACCAAATGACACAGAAATTAGTATGCTATACAAAAGCTAACATATTCATGATTTCGTAAGACCTTCTGTTGAAAAGATATCAAGGGTGCAAGTCCCTGTGCATTGCAAAATTGCAATCCTGAATCCTACAGCCATTTTAAATTCGATGAATACACATCATCACTGATTCTCTTTTCGCTCATTTTGGGTTAGGTTAGGTTGTAAATGTAAAATGTGGCAACCAATAGAAGAACAAATGAAAGGCCCGACACCATTAAATAATTGAAGAACTAAATAAATAAAAAGATAAAAACATCCATCCAGAGACACATGTGTATATAGAATGAAATTCAAAACAGTGTGGCTGTGGCCATTGATTGACACATTAAATTCATCCATTGACTGGGACAATTTACATGAACGTTTGTCTGTAACGACCACTGTTCACGACGTACCTACGATAGACATTTAAACTGTGGGGTCACCAAAGGTTTCTTAACGCCTTTAATTATAAAATAATTCAAAAAATTAATCAGGAATAACCTTTATGTTTTGATTTATATAATTGATGTAAATCAAAACATCGTGTTATTTCTGATTAGTTTTTCGAATTACTTTATTAAGGTGTTGAGAACCTTTGGTGACCCCATAGTTTAAGTGTCTTTAAAAAGTACATTGTGAGCAGTGGTCGTTACATACAAACGTTCAACTAAATTGTCCCAGTCAATGGATGAATTTAATGTGTTAATCAATGGCCACAGCCACACTGTTTTGAATTTCATTCTATGTCTTTGATCCATTCAACTTAAATTTGTTTCTCTTTCAAATTCGCTATATGCATAGTTTGAAATTATTGTATATAAACGCTTAAAACACGTTTTTAAATGATATTGGAATTGAAAACGTAGTTAAGGCTACTTGTGCGTTCAGAGCTGACTTTCGATACATCTTAATTGCACACGAACAATTTTGATGATACATGTCTTTCCAGTTTGAAAAAAATTAAATGATACAAAGAAAAAAAAAACAAGTTATACGCCCCATTCATGTATTTTTTACAATGGGATGACAAGTAAATAAGTATTCTGCACATGCTCAATAACAGAAAGTTGAAGAATTTCTGCAGTAGGAGGTTGAATTGCATATTGTCCGCTTGAAAATACCTTTATTGGTAGTAGTTGTTTTTACTTAAAATTCTAACTTTTTTTTCTAAATTTAAACGTTTGAAGTACAAGACAACTAAACAGGAACAAATAGATAGATAACGAGCGTTTCCATAAAAATTGAAATGTATCATCTTGCCTTAGGGTTTGATCACATGACTTGACGTAAAAACATGATTAATCTGTCAAATTTATTATACTTAAAATAAATTGCTATGTTGAATTTAAAACATTCATATCTAAATATAAAATATTAAGAAATATTGTTCTTAGATGTATTATTTTCCGCTTAGTTTATATGGTGTTTGTATAGGGATGGGCTAATCCCATCAAATTCGTTAGTTTCATTGTAAGCTATAATTATTTAGAAGATAAGGATAGAAAAGGTACAGATAAAAATAGAATAGTTGAAATTTTGGCGGCTAATGAAGTTCATTTTTTGAGTTTCAGCCTACTTCGTGTAATAATAGAATGAACATCCATAGAACCATGTCAATAGAATAGAATTCAATCATTAAATTTACAGCAAACTTCTACTTTGTCGAATTGTCTTTCTAGGCTATATGTTAGTGTAATGCATACATGTTAAATTAGTTTTCAAGATAAAAAAACTTGATTTAGAATGTAAAAGAATTTTTTTTTTATAGATTTGTCAGTGCAATGATTGATACGATGACCGATTTCCTAAATACATGATTAGAGTTTTATACAGTAAAGAAGTATTATGTCTGACAACAATTTATCGCTTCTTTTCGAAGCCTTTTATTAAAAAAAAAATAGACGTAGACATCTATCATCCATAAAAAAATAAGGTGATGTGGTATGATTGGCAATGAGACAACTATCAAATTTCTTCAATTTAATTCCTTAAGATGTATGTTATATCTACTATCTATTTGACTTACAATATAAGGTGCATTTTGGACTGATTCGATTTGACTTTACTAACTATGTGAATTTCAATACACTCAAAGACAAACTTCTTCTAAAGCTCACATTACAAGTTACATTATAGTGTTAATCTTTAAGTTCTTTATATTTTCATATTTTTTGTAAACTAAGAAATTATCATTATTTTCCGAGGGGTCAATCGTTTTTATTTTGAAAATTTGTACCATAAAATCAAGTTATAGAAATAAACTGATATTACATTCATATTAACGAATTTCGTCTCAAATCCTTTAATTTAACACAGCAACAGTAAATCTGCTTATAATGAAGAAACAAGGTGCATGCTTCAAGCTTGCTTCCATATATTAAATACATTTTTTCATCATTTTAAGATGTACTTCATAGAGAGCACGCTTCAAAACAGACAAAAGATTTCACAATAGGGTTACATTGGATTGCACTTCTGAGTTTACATGAATTATCACTAAATGTTTATGATTGATATTGTCATTTTTACGAATTACCCCAAACTTTAAACACTAGTAGTTCCACATGCTAAGGATTTTTTTTTATCCACGGAACAAAAAACCTAAGCTGTATTTTAGCAAAATCTTTCGAAATTTTTGGCCCTCAAAGCTCTTAAATTATGTTGTTTATTTGGGCTTTTAACTTTTTTATTCGAGCGTCACTGACGAGTCCAAAGTTATATGCATGGTATCCATAATGAGTTAAATAAGTTCTATCATATACTCACGTTGTTGTGCTTGCACACATAATACACACACAGCTACTAGTGCAAAGTAGAACAAAGAAACTTTCCACGCCATGCTGTGAATAAAAGATATTAAATTCAAAATAAAATGATCATTCATTTGTTGTTAAAAAAATATCAAGACATGTGATTAGAAATGAAACATGAATATATATATTGAAATGAATAATAGGGATATTTCCCTACAAATTTGTGGTTTTATGTTCTGATTATTCATAAAAATGAATTCATGTAAAGTTATATAGCGAATGTTTTATTATCTAACAGTATTTCTTTGTTGATGTGGTTTACCCTCCTGGTATGTAATTCCTTTATTGTCTACACATTTATGTATTTCACAAATGTAGGAGTGCGTGGTGTTTTTTTTTTTACTATAAGACTTATGAGATTGAACAAGATGTGTTTTAAATTTTTGATAGAACAAATTTAAGATTTTATTGTGGCAAATTTTTTTTCTGAAGTTATCTTTTAAAAAACAGAACAAAAATTAATTTAGAGATCTGTTGTAAGAATCGAACAGTTTTCCTCACCACCTGAGTCCAAGCCACAGATATATTAAGTTATTTATGCAAAAAGACGTTTAAAACTTGTCTACAACTCTTATTGGTAAAAGAGCTGATAATATGAATTTAAAATAAAATAGTTAAAAGAGGACAACCCTGCTAAATACCATTAGACAAATGTTAGTTGGATAGTAAAATTACATAAAAAAAATTTGAATCACATAATTTTGGTAGTGAATATATAGATCGTTTTTTGTGTAATAAATACCATGTAATACGGACTTTAGATGGGATGAATTTCAAACACATGTATGTAGTATGTGAACATACTAGATTAATAATGACAGTTTGACAGATTTTATGGTTGTGACACCAATTCCTTTGTATCAGAACGTAAATAGCTGACTAACCGTCAAATGTGATGATTTTTGCATAATTATATTTTAAAGCAATGCCAGTCTCAATTAAAAATGTACCCTTAAACTGCAAAATTAAGAAATGAACCTTCTTCCGTCCTTTTTTCTTTTATTCCGACAATCTCTATATTCTAATAAATATAACAACACGTGAATACTTAAAGGGTGTATCATGCGATCATTAGGATAATGTTTACATTCACATTTACATGAAAACAATTATTGTACATGAAAGTTATAAGAAAATCATAACGTTAAATCCATTTCATTGAAAATCACGAAAATCAAGACAAAATTAATAACTATCAAACTTACATGATCCCTAGCAGTTCTCCAAAGGCCACTACAATTAATCTACATTGAATAAGCCCCAGGCTACTATTGCATGATGGGATATTATATGTCACAAGTTATAAATGACTCCCTTGTCTTGTGAAGTGACAAAATGAGAAATGTAGTTGTATATTTTGTTACGCAAGAGTTCACACGACTATTGTCTCTCACTGCGATTTTGCGTATTTCAGACGTCTTTAAGTAAATACTGTTAGATTCTCATTGCGGGCCGTGTGATTTAACGTGATTTCATGGAGTTGCCAATTTCAGTGTATACATGTCTTTGGTAAAAAACAGTTAAGTTTCTAAGTTAACATTTCAAATTTTAAAATGATAGTATCAATCATATAATACGAAAACAAATAGTATAGCAACAACCTGTACCTTGGAAAGTATACATATATTATGTTCTAGCTTGAACTACGTAACAGTTTAAAAACGTGCTAGTCCCCAGTTGACAAGAAAGTCATGAACCCCAATACTTTATCATGTTTCTTTGTATTTTAATGTGCACAATTAATCGGATTCTATAAATAGGAGAAAAGTAATAAATCTTTGAAGACAAATTTAAATTTAACTATTTTGATAAACATCTTTTAGCAAGAATTTTCTTTCATTAACGTACTTACGCATACTTAAATTTATGTTCCTCCAAAAGATTATATATATATATATAGTATGCGATACTGATATGTTGATATTATTATAAACAATTATGTATACTAATCATAGTTTAAGTAGGGTATATAATGCATCTAATGCACACACAGAAACATTGCATACCAGTAAGCCATGATATCCGTGCACTTTTATAATAATACATTAAGATAACACAAAATATAATGCATATTTTAAACCCCTCCCTACAACTGTTCAGTACGAAATCATTGCTTTTAACATAAGCACTATCAGTGGCATAGTATCTTAACCAAAGTCGTTCCAGTTAAGCGTCAAGCATGTAAGCTGTTTCATATTGCATGTCTACTACTGGTTATTTTCTAGAAAAGACCGGATGGCGAAACAATCACAATGGCAGTGAATGCAAATACAATGCAGGTTTCGTCAATGCTTAGAGTAAACTAAATGGAATAACTAGAAACTATCAAACTCACCACATTCAAAATAATTTAGATACTGGTTTGATAATTAAAGACGATTGTTCATGTTTACAAATTGAAGCCTTATTATGACAGACTTTTGTGTACGGTCTTATATTTCAATACGAGTTATCCAGTCGTTAAATAAAGGCAACAGTAGTATACCGCTGTTCAAAACTCATAAATCTATGGACAAAAAACAAAATCGGGGTAACAAACTAAAACTGAGGGAAACGCATTAAATATTAGAGAACAACGACACAACATTAAAATGTAACACACACAGCAACGGACTAAGCATTAGACAAAATCCGATGAGAATAACCAATATAATATCAAAACCAAATACATGAATTTGGGATAGAAAAGTACCGTGACACGTCTTATAGTAATGTGAATTCACACTCAAAAATAGGTTAAAACTTTAGTTTGCACAGTATTGACAAGGTTTGTTTTAGAGTTACAAAACCTGATAATCCTAAATTATAAGGATATGACTTACTTGCTTCAAAGATGCTCATCTATAAGTTTATGGTGATTTCGGAGAGCTACATTCATTTCTAAATGAAATAAAAGTAATGATTGTGCTTAATGTAATGAGAGACTAGCTACATAGCTTCATGTAGTAAGACACTGTTAATGTAATGAGAGACTAAAACCTGTTAATGTCATGAGAAAATTTAAGTCTGTTATTTTTTTTTTTTGAGAAACTATAGTTTGTTTTAATGAGAGACTAGTTAAACCCTGTAACCTAATTGGATACTAAAGCCCGTCAAGGTAAAAAAAAAAAAAAAAAAAAAAATGACTAGTAAAATAATGTTGGATTTCATTTCTTTTTTATTCTATACAAGTTGACCGTTGATGAACTTGGCTATTCTGTTAAGGTATTATTAGTCATGTAGCTCATAACTTTTCAACATATTTACACATCCTTTACCTTTAAATATTTAGGTTTGAGCGTTTCTGTTGAATGTAAACCCAGAAAGGCGCGCTTCGGACAAACTACAATCTTTAGAAGGTTTAATTCCATGTACATTCATTGAGCATATTTCTTGTATTATCAACGTCTGACACTCACATTCGTTCTGAACATGTATGAAATATTTGTCACTGGGCGTTAAACAACCAACAATCAATTAATCAACCGGATACTGCGTACTTAAGGAATTTTTACTGCCATCTGACATGCTGACAAAATTGTGTCGGTTCAGGAAGAGATATAATCAATTTAACTGATGTACTTTTCACTTACAGGCCAAATATCGCAGATAAATATCGCAGACACCTATAAAAGTTTTACAGTTCAAGATTTATTGGGCTTCATACGATGTTTTCGGTACAATTAAATCAAACCAACATACGCAGTGCTGTGTCATTGTCATACATCTAGTCCAAAATAAATCTGACGTCTGGGCGCAGTCAATAAAGAAAAACATAGAAATCACCGACCCAGTCTTGGGGCGGTAAATTTCCGTCTCGAAATCGTTGTGTATTCATGTTCATTGTTAGACACAGTGTTCACTCTTTATCTAAATTCATGGTATCCTGGCCAATTGTATGTTCTTTATAAGATTCTTACTATTATATTATGGAATACTTCTAAACATATCACAAAATTGTTAACGCCAGATCCTGAAAATTCCGAAAATAGTCTAAACAGCAATTTTCACAGAGTTATGTTAATTTTGTGTATCTTCAAAATGTATAAAAAGCACATAATTGTGAACCAAAACCAAAATTCTGCTGATAGCAAAGGTATATAGTATACAATTGTACTTTTTCTTATGCAAATCACTTCAACTTTGTTATCGATTCCATTTTTATATTTATACAAAATTTACAATTACAATTTCGTACCAATATTCAGTAGTAGCGAAATGCACTTTTTTTTTTAAAGCCCGAGAGCTTGTTGATAAATATTTCGTATCAACTTCACAAATGATGCATGATGGTCTTGAAGTATTATAGAGAATATGAACTGACGTCGTTTAAATGTAGTACGTGTTTGATAAAATCCTTTTTCGCGTGGCTCGGTACTTTTATATCCCGCCAATGTGTGCTATTATAGTAATTTTTGTATTTGTGTCTATCTTTTTTTGCTTTTTCTATATGCCATTTTGTTTTTCTTGGTTAAAATATTTGTTTTATTAAATATGATTAAAACTATAATGCAATGTTGACTGCTGTACCCCTATTTATGACATTTTCGTTTAGAATTTTCATTAGAGTTCGGTTATTTTTCTTAATTTTTAGTTAATGGAATTCAATAGTCTAATACTTCCCTTGTGCACATACATTTTATCTTTTTCGAAATATGTGCACTTTGGCATGCCAATTAGCATTGTCCCTTGGTGCCTCTTGCAGTTGTGTCATTTTAAATCGTACTGACTCCTCTGCACCAGTTAATATGTGCAACTTCTTACAATATCTTACCATAATTATCATTAATGTCCCGATACACATTTTTTAAATATGCACCCATCATGCCATATAGCACCGTCCCTTGGTGCCTCCTGCAGTTCAGCTAGATATGTTTAGCCTACTCACAGAATTCTTTTTGTTACTTCTTAGAGTGTGCCTGAGACGAAAGTTTTATATATATATATATACTCCTATATATACGAATATATGAAAACTGTTGTTTCTTATTTGTGTTTGTAACATTGTATATTTGTTGTTTATTATATTTATAATAAAATTAAATTAAATAATATTTTAATGATAATAATATGCTCCTTGTGAGCCTATTTGATGGAACTTCTTCTTCTTCTATCCTGTTTGTTATAAATCTTCTATCCTGTTTGTTATAAAATCGAAATGATAAAAATAAAACACATTGTTTGTATCTGCCGTTTAAAGAAAGTCGCCGAGTGCTATACATCGGGATTACAATCCGGCGGCGGCGGCGTAAACTATTTGAATAAAACTTTTTTTTATGTCAGGGGATTCCTTCAAAGATGACCTGGATGTTTCATACCTTGTACACAGATGCGTTAAGTGTCGCA
The DNA here is from genome assembly GCA_037788925.1 of Mytilus galloprovincialis. Classification (NCBI taxonomy): domain Eukaryota; kingdom Metazoa; phylum Mollusca; class Bivalvia; order Mytilida; family Mytilidae; genus Mytilus; species Mytilus galloprovincialis. The sequence goes on from CM075335.1 coordinate 33,910,932, forward strand.
GTTTCCGTCTGTCCTATTTACATTGCCCTCATTTTCATGGTTCAACGACAGCTTAGAAAACTGTACAAACGTAACACGTATATTAAAGGGGCACTAGCTGTCAAATTCATGGTCACCGATTTGACTCAAATTCTCATAGTTGATTTATAACAATGTAAAACATTTATTCAAACTATCAAACGTCTAAAATAAACAGTTTACAGAGCATGGGGTAGATAATATATAGTTTCGTTTCGTGTGTATTTTAGTCCAGACGCCATCTAATTTACTATCGATTTGACCTCAGATGACCATATAAGCGATGTAAACATAAATAAAGATATGAATTATAGATTAAACCAACGCGTGCAATTGGATTTTTATAGGTCTGTTTGATTTCATTTTATAGATTAAAAATAGATGTTTCTCATTGTTTTTAACCGTATAAGAATGATTTTATGTGCATCGAATTAGTAATCAAATGATTTATCCGTAGTTTAACTTTCATTGTTGACATTCTTTTTCTTTAAATAACTGGTACACGTACAATGCATGCGTCGTCAATCTCTGGCGAGGGGTTAAATTGAAGTTCACACGAATAGTCGACTCATTCACTTGCAAGTGAATAACTAATTATCAATGTTTCTTAGCGTAATTTGACAAAATTGAACCTTTTTGGCTGCAAAAAGCGAATTGTTATTTCACTATTTCACTTTCATTATTGATTGAACAAAAAAAAAAATTATTCTTGACATAAAGGATCCTTGCAAGGTCTACATGCCCGCCAGACTGTTTTTACTTGACCTTGATATACAAATGAAGTGATGTGGTGTGAAACTCCTCGACATGAAAAACGGCGATAAAAAGTTCAGACGAGAAAACTAACGTCCTAAATTTTAACAAAACAATTTACGAAGAAAAAAGGCATGAACCAACACCAACCACTGAATAATATGATCAATACTTCCAAAAGAGGGCATCTAGATGTAGTGTCGTAATAATAGTCCCGTCTTTATTTCCTCGATTGAGATATCAACGAAAGAAACTAATGACCGCATTTGTACTTACCATGACCGTAACACGATGGGTGCCACATGTGGAGCAGAATGTTGCTTAGTAATACCAATCAGTAACACCACCATGAGCTCACCTTCAGTTGTTGTGGGTTTTGTGTTGTTTAGTGAATCTTTTATAGTTTGTAGTTTTATTTGTCATAATAGCGTTTTGTGAAGTCATTTGTCGTTTTATTCCTCTTTTTTTCTAAGGTGTTGTCAGTCTCTCTTAAAATTTCCCCGTGGTGTCTTCTGTCTCTTTTTAAAAATGGTTAATGAATAAGTGTATTTAAATTTTTACCTTCCTGTACTAAAACAAAAATTAACGATTTTTAGGCAGTCATTACGAATTTTCAAATCTTACAATCTGCTTTGTGCACCACAAATAACCAATACAAATGCATTTAGTTTCCCGAACTCTTTTAATAATTGCATGCTCATCAAATTCGATTTATCACTGGTGACTGGACAACATAACGCGATCACATGCAAAGAAAAAAAATGATAACGGTACTTCATGAGTATTAGAATTTCGATTTGGTCTTTTGAATTTATCTATCCCAAAGAAATATTCATTGTTTCGCTTTGTATTTTACCAAAAATGACTAAACTAGGTTGAATGTAAGTACTTACTGCAATGCCATATAAAATTGTGATATCTGCATTCGCTTATTCAATTGTAAGGTCAAAGAAGATTAACAATACACAATGTGTTAAGTCGTAACGGTATTTAACCTAAATATTAATGGTGATATAACAAAAAAATTTTGGATTCAAGTTATTGAACATAATGGACAATGATATCTTTCATAACTAATGAGAATGGGATACCGCAAAACTGATTTATTTTCGTGGCAACAATTCGCTTTTTACCGGGTTTTATTATGTCGTCTGAATGACTACGTACTCAATTGATTTTCTCAGAAAGAAATACAAAAAGGAGATCGTGTGCATTTGTTAAAGAGTACAGAGAAAGATATAATTTGTCAACATTACACAAATGAATATTAGTCTAAGTTAGCTTATGATACAACACAATAAAATAGTCCTCACAATACTTACAAGTTTAGTATTAGAGAATCGATTGAAATATCAAATCACGTTAGATAAATCATTTTTTTGTAATAAACTCACGGCCGACACTCGGCTAACCGAGAGATTGGTCGGTTAATCTATATTGAGTATGCGGCTATATGGGCGATTGGTCTGTTAATCGGGTTGGTTATACGTCTGTTAAGAGTAAAACGCTTAATTTAATGTTAAACTCTATTAAATATACAGATTTTTGGCATGTTATAAGAACCAAATCAAAAAAAAAAAAAAAAATAAAAGTGTCTGACAAAATGATATCTATCATAGAACATTTTGCACTTGTAAAAACATTTCTTAGTCTGCGCAGTTTTCAGTAAAACAAAAAGGCGTCGCGCAAGTATGTAGTATTTATGCTTATACGCATAGCAATTTTTTTAATGAAAGGCGTGACAAACAAATTTAGATATCATTTAAAGGACAAAAATAGTACTGTGGTTCTAAAAAATTAATTGACATTTAATTTAGTAAATATTTCATAATTGTAAAATAACGTGAATAATACCACGTTTTAGTGAAAATTGAGAATAAAGGTTGTTAATGGGTTGGACAATTGAAATTATGTCAGTTAAGAGTTTTTTAGCCACGACAATAATTTTGCTACCTTTATATTTTCCCCTTGAAAAATTTAAGAATGAGATGTTCCTGAGTAAACAAAAATGACAATACGGTGCCACAGTATCCTAGAAAGAGCATTTTTATTTTGACTTTCTTTTCATTTTATTGATGGGTGTGTCATTTCAATATGGCGTGATATGGATTGGCTTCTGGAATATGCATGAATTTTTTATTGACGTTTTCAATCAGCCTTAATTTTTGTGTCTGTTCGAAGTAGCACGTTCTCAATTCCGACTGAAAGTTTCTTTCTAATACAACACAGGGTACATATAACGTGTTATTGTTCACATATGAACATGATATTGGTCACTGGACGTTAAACCCTAATTCGTCAGCATCATCCAGTTGGTTCTTTTCTTCTATTACTTACTCATATGTTGTTTACAAATCACTCTAAAGAAGTAAACGGAAAGGAGCGAATGCAGCTACATTTGCTTATTTTAAGTTTCAATTCATTTTATTCTGTTTAGTTCCTTTCTACATAAGTACAGAGGAGAACTACAGTTGTCTATGGTGGCCGCAGAAGTCCATTTCGCGTTTTCGCGATTTCACCTTTCATATTCTATAGGGCGAAAACGCGAAATCGCGAAGTAAAAAAACACGAAAACGCGAAGTCGAAAACGAGAAATCGGTTTCGCGTTTTCGCCATATAGAATATGTAAGGCGAAAACGCTAAAACGCAAAATGGCATTAACCTGCCACCATAGTTGTCCGTATGTAAATTTCTAGAATTTGTCACCATTATAAGTACATCGCAATCCGTTACTGTTTCAACAGTCATCGGTGTTTCATGTGTGTATTCTTAAACAAGTATTATTTTTCTCTCGTTGTTAGCAACATATCACTCTCCACTGTCCTTATATATCATTCTATATTCTGCGTTTCCATTCAGATTCTCTTGTATACCATGAGGGTCCAGGTTGGGGGTATTGTTTATTTTTCTTTCTTTATTTTTCATATTTTGTCATCCCAATATATTTTACTTACTGATGTTAAGTTACATTTCGATGTTTATCTCCGATTTATATACTGGTTACCAATGTATATGACAAATTTGTGTCATTCATGACAATTAAACAGAATCAACATGATATATGCGATCATTCTTGGATGAAATTAATATTACTTTAATATAACACTTTTTGAAACCATTTTTATCAATTTTCAATTTCATGTGTTGTTTCCGTATATGTTATGTTGCATTGCTCATGTGTTGTTTTCGTATATTTTAGCCGCTCCTCTTGCGCCTACTCATTTGATCCGATAACACCCCATATAGCAATAAATTATACTTTTATTGCCATTCATAACTCTTAACAGACCAATTAACAGACCGGGTTTTATACATCCGACCCATTAACAGACCAGGTTTTAAATAAAGATTGATATATATCACCAAAATACGTTTCGTGTAAGCATAGTGCCTTTCTCTTTTCGATGTTCAAAATATTGAATGCAAGTAAATTTAACCAATGTGTCTTTTTGTGTACATTTTGTGTGTGTAAAATGAGTATACATTTATTGATGAGTAACCCGCCTTTTCATTTTAAAGATCGTACATCGAAGCTAGAAAAATAATAATTACACCACTGAATTTAGTACATTGAATTGTTTTATTAGACATGAATACTTTTTATGATGAAAATATATTTAGAAAGTTATACAATGAAACATGCTGAACTTTCAATGATTTTCTCGATAACACCTGATTAACAGACTTTAGCCAACCCGATTAACAGACCAACCGCCGATATAGCCGTATACTCAATATAGATTAACTGACCAATCTCTCGGTTAGCCGAGTGTCGGCCGTGAAACTGATCAAAGGCACATTTGATATCATATTGGAATTTAACAATCCGTTTTAATGTCAAGCAACAGCCCGGCATTCCCATAAGTTGTGTAGGATTATTTTTGTCCTTTTTGTTCAATATCTGAAACCATTTTATGTTTTTTTATAATATCACCACTCCTGTTATGTACGACATAGTAAATTTCTTTTATTGCAATAACATTGTCCTACATAAAAAGTTTAGTAAAACGAGTCTGGACAATGAAAATAAAACATGGATAAAATATTGCATTTAATGATTTTGTTCATCACAATGTTGTTTGGAATTATCTGCCGGGTAGTGGTGGTGCCAAGGTACCTGCAACAAAAAAAAATTCTTAATGTAAAATATGTAAAGCGTTTAATATCCCCTGTCCGGGTCGAACGAAATCCAAAGCCGCTTTATAGTATTTATGATGATGTCAAGCTGGAGCGAAAGTGGTACCGAATTTGTGAAATCAACTCCTAAAATTTTCAACCCATATCTGATCACACATCTCTGAAATTTCCCAGCCTGATTGTACACATGTCGAAGTTTTGCCCCTGCTATTATAGATTTTTTTTCACGAATTGTTTTCTCATTTATTGTAGAATTTGGAACTTAGTTATTTGTTAGCAAAATTATGAAAAAGGGAACAAGTTTTCATCTTCTATCATTTTCAACCCCAATATCCAAAACACTTCACAGAACTATTGTTCACATGTTGACCATCAAAGCAAGAACTATTTAAAATAAGTAAAATCACAAAAATAAACTCCGAGAGAAATTCAAAACGGAAAGTCCCTAATCAAACGGCAAAATCAAATGATAAAACACATCAAACGAATGGATAACAACTATCATATTCCTGACTTGGTAAGGCATTTTCAAATGTAAAAAATGGTGGATTGACCCTGGTTTGATAGCGCATTCACTTGTATGACAGTCGCATCAAATTCCATTATATTTACAACGATAGGATATAGAACCAGAATAGGCGACTAAAGTCAGTACATCGCACTCTTAATATTAAAAGATATAAGAACTTGTCCTTGTTTGAATTTAACTTTTTAATTGTTTATTCCATTTTACCACATCCCAATTGAAGGTACTAGAATGAGAAACACTTACATTTTATTCATGAGAGACATCATATTTAGAAATACAATGTAACATTGTTTGTGTTTAAAGTTTGTTGTGCAACATTTGTGTAATAAGGTTGTTACGTGTACTATAACAAAGGTGAGCTTCGGCCATTGATTCGTAGAAATGCACTCTTTAAATTTGTGTGTATGTACATTGTAGGTAAGGTCATTTAAGTTGACAATGTTTTATCAAATTCAAATAGTGGAACCTTGCACCTTGTGACCGAATACCATTATCCATTTAGTCACGAGTTTGTGAATACTGTTTGAATGATATAGATCTCTTTGAATTATGCGTATTTGTCTTTTAATTAAAGATAAGTTATCTCAATTCACCTTAATATGTTCAAAATGCAAGCAATAATTACCCGAACCTGGAACTTGTGGGGCGAATAATGTTGGAACTGGAACTATATTTGGTTGTGGTTGGTTACCTACAGTGTCATTGTAAAATATAGAAATTCATGTGTTTAAACATTGGATTAAGATGGTATACTAATATTAAATCGTTCAGTTACTGTACTAATCGGTTTTTCCCCATAATAAAAACAAAACATGTTCATGAAACAAAAAGAACGTATACGATAGTTGTTAGTATACGTTTTAATTGTATAAGGCCAATTGAAAAAGAACATGTTATATCTATCTGTTTATGTGTATACTAGTTTATTGCTAACAATATCATTCAAAAGTATTTCATAGTTTGGCCTTTAACAATGTCTTTCCTGTGCCAAAGAACACCTTTTTGTGTTGGACAAGAAAAGTTTTACTGTTAAATTTCTTTTTCTTTTTTTTGATCAATTGCTCGACGTTTCACTTGTAAACAAGGTATTTGTGTTTGTAGACAACCAGTGACAAATAACAAATAGGAAATTTTAAATAGTGTTTTTTTCTTATTGAGGATTTAGAGCTCTATAATTGAGGTTAAAAAGCAATTTATGTTACAATTAATGTATAACTTGCTTACCACTACTACTGCCATCAGAACAGAAACCACAATGTTTGTTACAGTTAGTCTCTGCCCAACCTCGATATTTCTGATCTGTACAAGAACTTTTTTCGTATTGCTGACAATTACTTACTAAATCTCTACATGGCGGCGCTGGTGTTGGGTTACCTGTTAACGATATACAATGTATTTATTGATTAATTACTCAGTTGCAATGAATTACAATGATTTCCTAAATAAGAACTCAAGAAAGTCCTGGACAATTTAACTGATGTACGGTACAGAAACGATATCCTGCAACCACACCTCATGCACGCAATTGTACGGAAGCGTATTAGCGCCACACATTTTTTTTTAATTTTTCTTCCTATGTTTGCGTTATATTTGCGTTATAACGCAAATATCTTGATTCATTAAGTTTTGTATATATTATGTCCGTCTGTCATTCATTTCGGAAGTGATTTACTAGTAGATAAAAAAAGAAACATGCATACAAGGCCAAATCATTATAATAAATATGCATAGGAATAATGGAATAATTGAAGTGCAATTATACATAAATTAAGACTGATTTGTGCATCAGAAAAGTATATAATTTAACAAGAAAATAGATATAGTTTAGTATATAGTCATATTAAAATTGAAAGATCAAAAATAATGTCATACAATTGTGAAACCTCCAAGTCAAATAGACAAAATGATCTTTCTGCTTTAAAATGAATTATTAATAAGGAAACATTTTTTTTAAATCTCAGAATATGATCAAGATTTTTTGATAGAAAGTCATTGAATTTTCATTTCAATATAATGAAGTAGTTTTAAGATGCTTGGGTAGCAATTTAAATAGAGAGAACATAATTTTATTAATAAAACATCTTCATTCTATACATTTATTGCCAAAGGGTAGCTTGTTTGAATCTAAACTACTTTACACAGTTCTCAAACGAGAGTTTACTTTGGAAGTTGTTACGGCCAGAAATCGCCTTTAAATTGTAGCCAACAAAAGACACAAATCAATAGTAAAATTTAACAATATTTATTATACAAAAGTTTACAAGAAGTATTACACAAATATTGCTGTTAACTTAACTGTCAAAATATGAGTCCAATCTTTTATCTTTATCTGTATCCGGATATCTTTCGGAATCCAATCTGAATATTACGTTCACTACTACGGTCACAATCCAGTATGATGTTGTTTGTAGAATAAAAGTGTCAATCCAAATGCTATGAATATTAATGTTTATCAATGTCTAAGTCCAAGTGTAAGAGTGAGTTTAACTTTAGTGTCTGTATATATATATATTTGTCATGGAAGATTCTAGAACAGTCTATAATGGAACATCCTGGAAAGTTACAACAGAAGTCTCTAGTAAAATGTAGAAGTTTATATAATGCATCTTTTATTAGGACCATTCTGGAAAGTTCCAATCATTCTGTAATTGTTCCAGAGATTTCTAAACTGCACAATTCTAAAATTATTCTGTAAACAACTATCAGGCCATACAACACAAATTAGGCCAACATAAATACATACAATAATTACAATATCATAACACCTCCCCCCTTAAAAGAAGTTTTAGTGTAACAAAAACTTATAATGAATAATATGAACAAAAATACATAGTATGTACAAAGTGTTTTAATAAGCTCTAGATAAAGCATCTGCTATTACATTATCTTTACCCTTGATATGTTTTCAACTTTTGATCTTCAGTGTTGTACAACTTTGTACTTTTTTCACTTTCGATCTTTTATATCTAGGCGTCACTTGTAAGTCTTGTGTGGACAAGGCGCGTTTTTGGCGTATTGAATTTTAAACCTGATGCTTTTTGTTATCTATTAATCATGTTTTTCTTTGTCTAATATGTTCTATTAATTTGTATTGTAGTCCTGTAATATTATGTTGTCATTTCAATGTTATATTTAACTTTGCCATTAAAGTGCGAGGTTTGGCATGCCACAAAACCAGGTTCAACCCACCACTTTTATTCCCCTTTAAAAGTGTCCTGTACCAAGTCAGGAAGATGGCCATTGTTATATTATTGTTCGTTTCTGTGTGTGTTGCATTTTAACGTTGAGTCGTTTGTGTTTTCTCTTATTTTTGAGAAATTGAGATAAGACGTGGCACGGTACTTGTCTATCCCAAATTCATGTATTTGGTTTTCATGTTATATTTGTTATTCTCGTGGTGTTTTGTCTGATGCTTGGTCTGTTTCTGTGTGTGTTACGTTTCGGTGTTATGTCGTTGTTCTCCTCTTATATTTAATGCGTTTCCCTCGGTTTTAGTTTGTTACCCCGATTTTGTTTTTTGTCCATGGATTTATGAGTTTTGAACAGCGGTATACTACTGTTGCCTTTATTTACAATTACATCATATTCCTGTAACAATAAACTCCACCTAGTCAACCTCTGATTCTTGTTTCTCATTTTATGTATGAAGGTGAGAGGATTATGATCAGTACAAAAAAGAATAGGATATACAGTGGGATTCAAATATACATCAAAATGTTGAAGTGCTGACAACATTGCAAAACACTCTTTTTCAATAGTTGAATAGTTTTTCTGATGTTTATCTAATTTCTTAGAAAAATATGATATAGGTTTCTCAACATTATTATCTGTCTCTTGATATAAAACAGCTCCAATTCCTACATCGCTTGCATCAACGGCAAGTTTAAATTGTTTTTCAAAGTCTGGAGTAATCAGAACTGGACTATTAATTAAAAGTGATTTGCTATTTTCAAAAGCGTTTTGACAATTTTCACTCCAGATAAATTTAGAATCTTTTCGTAAAAGATGAGTCAATGGTTGAACCACAGTAGCAAAATTTGAACAAAATTTTCTGTAAAATCCAATCATGCCTAAATATCTCATAAGTTGTTTTCTATTTGTAGGAGGAGGAAATTTGGAAATGGCTTCCACTTTAGCCATAATAGGTTTCACTTGACCTTGGCCAACTGTATGCCCTAAATAATCAACAGTGGCCTGACAAAATTCACTTTTACCAAGAATAACAGTCAAATTTGATTGTGACAATCTATCAAAAGTATCATACAAATGTGTTAAATGCTGTTCCCAGCTATCACTACATACAATTAGATCATCAATATAAGCATAACAACAGTTCAAATCTTTAATAACATTATTGATCATTCTTTGAAATGTAGCTGGTGCACTTTTCATGCCAAATGGCATTACAGTATATTGAAATAAGCCATCTGGTGTAACAAAAGCTGATATTTCACGAGCTCTCTGTGTCAATGGAACTTGCCAATAACCTTTCAACAAATCAAATTTGCTCACAAATTTTGCTTGACCAATGTTGTCAATACAATCGTCTATCCTTGGAATCGGATAGGAATCAGATTTTGAGACTGAATTTACTTTTCTGAAATCAGTCACGAAACGAAAGGTTTTATCTGGTTTTGGCACAAGGAGACAAGGAGAGCTCCATTCACTGTTACTCGGCTCAATAATATCATTGTCAAGCATATATTCAATTTCTTTTCTCACAACTTCAAGTTTGAGTGGATTGAGCCGGTAAGGATGTTGCTTAATTGGAGAAGAATCTCCTACATCAACATCATGACAAACAGCAGTGGTTTTGTTTGGCACATCTGGAAAAAGATTTTTAAAAGAAAATACCAAAGTTTTTATTTCTTCTCTACGATCAAAAGACAGATGTGCAAGTTTTGAGTCTAAATTTGACAAAATTTCTGAATTTTTCAATCTAACCGTCTCTTCCATAGTTTTAGAACTAAAAGGTGGTTCAATTACCTCTGGTTTGTCATGATTGTTCTCAAATTTAACCATGCCTAAAGTGGCAACTGGTTTATTCTCACATTCATTAGTACGCTCAAAATATGGCTTTAACATATTAATATGACACACTCTGTTTTGTTTACGCCGACCTGGAGTTTTTACAATATAATTCAAATCATTGATTTTACTCTGTATTGTATAAGGACCACAATATTTAGCCTCTAAAGGATGTCCAGGGACTGGCAAAAATACAAGTACCCTATCACCAGGCTCAAAAACTCTGTCCCTGGCATCTTTATCATACCATATTTTCATCTTGATCGTACATTTTTTAAGTTTTTCTGAGCAATTTGACAAGCAGTGTACAATTTTTCTTTAAATCTAGATACATAGTCTAAAAGATTCAAGTCATTATGTTCAGTGAGCCACTTTTCCTTAATCAATTTTAACGGTCCCCTTACAGTATGGCCAAATACCAACTCAAAGGGACTAAATCCAAGGGATTCTTGAACAGCCTCTCGGACTGCAAAAAGTAGAAAGTGAACTCCATCATCCCAGTCTCTGTCAAATTGAAGACAAAAAGTTCTAATCATGTTCTTCAATGTTTGATGAAAACGTTCTAAGGCACCTTGAGATTCTGGATGGTACGCACTTGATCTATACTGAGCAATCCCTAACTGGTACACGACTTGCTGAAATAAACCTGACATGAAATTTGATCCCTGGTCGGACTGTATAGACTTAGGAAGTCCTACTAACGTGAAAAATTTGATAAGAGCTTTGACAATAGTAGGTGTCTTGATATTTCTTAGCGGAATAGCCTCAGGAAAGCGTGTGGATGTACACATGATTGTCAATAAATACGCATTTCCAGTTTTGGTCTTTGGTAAAGGTCCAACGCAGTCAATTAGAACTCTGCTGAAAGGTTCGTCAAAGGCTGGAATAGGCAGAAGTGGTGCTGGTGGTATTTTCTGGTTAGGCTTACCAACAACCTGGCATATATGGCATGATTTGCAGTATTCTGCGACATCATTTCGAAGTCTGGGCCAGTACAAATGCTGCAAGATCTTAAGGCAAGTCTTCCTTATACCTAAGTGTCCAGCCAAGGGGGTGTCATGGGCAAGACCAATAATTTCTTGCCTATAAACTTTAGGCACCACCACTTGGTATACTACTCTCCATTCCTCTTCTGGGGTAGCATCAGGAGGCCTCCACTTCCTCATTAAAATGCCGTCCTGATGGTAATAGCATTCGGCCACTTTGTCTGCTTCCTCCTGTGGTTGAGCCCTCTTGCGGAGCTGAAGAACCTCAGGGTCTTTATTTTGTTCTTCCAAAAGGTTCTTTCTGTTTAATGCATGGCTGTTTACATCTGGCCATGGCATAATTACATTCTTGTTGACATTAGGTGGTCTTATTATGGCCTTTTCTGAGCTACCAGGACCTTCAATGTCAGCTAGGAAAGTGTCAGAAAGGTCCATGTAATCGAACTGGTCTTCTTGCAAATTCTCATCTTGTTGTTTTCGAGCCATCGCCCTAGTAACAACACAAGCTGGATACAATTCAGCATCATCTTCAGGTGATTTAACATCCACCACTGGTTCACTGGTAACAATTGGTTCAGCAACCACTTTGTTCCTAGCTAGATCATTTCCTAGCAATAATGTAACACCCTCTACAGGGAGATTAGGACGAACACCTACAATAACTGGTCCAGTTATCAAATCTGACTTCAGATAAATACGATGGAGAGGAAACATCTATACAACCTAACTCTACACCTTGTAACAAAATGGAGGCACCAACAGAAGTCTTCTCGGACAAAGGCAACACACCTTCTAACAATAAAGACTGAGAAGCTCCAGTGTCCCGTAAAATCTTAATAGGCTGAAGAGTGGTATCATCAACAATAGAAATAAACCCATCAGACATAAAGGGTTTATATTCCTCCATGTAATCACAAAAACTGGACTTAAAAGCCTGACTCGCAGGACATTCCAACGTACTGGTAATATAAGGTGTCGTACAAGCACTGGACTTCGGCTTATTATCTCGTTCATTCTTCTTCTGGAGTCTAAAACAATCAACCATCAGGTGACCATTCTTCTTACAATAAGCACAAATCAGTGACTTCTTCTCAAAAGTATCAAATTTTGGACTAGACATATTAAAACTGGACTGACTCTTATTCTGTGCAACAGGCTTACTATCAGTACGCTCAGTGCTTTGATTTTTGTAATTTCCACTTGAATTATTAGCATTTTGACCCTTGAAACTTTTTGAAGCTGCATCATGTATTGTCCCAACAGTTTTGTCGTCTAAATGTGTTTTTAAGTCTAAATGAACACATTGTTTGAACTCTTCTAATAACATCAATTGTCTTAGGTTATCAAAATTGTTATCTGTTTTCTTTGAAGTAAGCCATTTATCAAATAGATCTTCTTTTTCCCGAGCAAATTCCACATAGGTTTGCGAATCAAACTTTTTATAAGATCTAAATTTCTGTCTATATGCTTCTGGTACTAGCTCATAAGCTTTCAAAACTTCCTGTTTCACCGTGTCATAATCGGAACTTTTTTCTGATGGAAGTGCGGAGTATATTTCAGCAGCCTTACCTTCAAAAACACTTTGTAGCATTGTAGTCCAATATGGCTTTGGCCAATTCAAATTATGAGCAATTTTCTCAAACTGTGGAAAATATTTATCGACTGTTTTTTCACAAAATCTGGGAACCAAACGTTTATTTTTTGCTGCATAAAAATATTCTGATTTCGGCTGGATTCAATGACCATTTCAATTTTCAGTTTTTCAATCTCTAGTCTTTCCCTCATTTCAAGTTCTGCTTGTTTTAATTTAAGTTCATCTTGTTTCAATTTAAATTCATCTTCTTTTTCTTTTTTATCCATTTCCAATCTTTCCTTCATTTCTAGTTCTTTTAATTTAAGTTCATGTTCTAATTCAAGTTGTTTTAATTTAAAGGGCGTCAACATTTTCGACCTTAAGTTCAAGAGCCTCTTCACCTAAAATTTAACTAATTTGTCTATAACCAAATTTTTTATAATTTGTTTTCTCATAGATACTTTAAAATCTAATTTCAGATGTTTCGCAAGCAACACTAATTCCTCTTTTTTAAATTATCAAACCCCTCCAGGTCAGGCGTTTTCAAAAATTTACCGGCATCAAATGCCATTTTGTAGAATTTTGTTGGCTAGTTATAATAACAATTACTGAATAAATTTTGAATAAGATATTTTCAGTATCCCGGACGAGCCCCCAATTTCTGTTACGGCCAGAAATCGCCTTTAAATTGTAGCCAACAAAAGACACAAATCAATAGTAAAATTTAACAATATTTATTATACAAAAGTTTACAAGAAGTATTACACAAATATTGCTGTTAACTTAACTGTCAAAATATGAGTCCAATCTTTTATCTTTATCTGTATCCGGATATCTTTCGGAATCCAATCTGAATATTACGTTCAATACTACGGTCACAATCCAGTATGATGTTGTTTGTAGAATAAAAGTGTCAATCCAAATGCTATGAATATTAATGTCTATCAATGTCTAAGTCCAAGTGTAAGAGTGAGTTTAACTTTAGTGTCTGTATATATATATATTTGTCATGGAAGATTCTAGAACAGTCTATAATGGAACATCCTGGAAAGTTACAACAGAAGTTTCTAGTAAAATGTAGAAGTTTATATAATGCATCTTTTATTAGGATCATTCTGGAAAGTTCCAATCATTCTGTAATTGTTCCAGAGATTTCTAAACTGCACAATTCTAAAATTATTCTGTAAACAACTATCAGGCCATACAACACAAATTAGGCCAACATAAATACATACAATAATTACAATATCATAACAAAGTATATTTATATTCGGTTATAGCTATATTAGCAGGGTTGATTTTTTTCTTAGGTATAACCTCAATTTACTCAATTTTCTTTGTAATATATATACTAGTAGTAACTTGGATATCGTTTTTGGGGACCTTTATAGTTTGTTGTTCAGTGTGAGCCAATGCTCCGTGTTGAAGACCGTAATTCGGCCTATGATGGTTTACTTTTACGAATAGTGACTTAGATGGAGAGTTTTCTTATTGGCACTCATACCACATCTTCTTATATTATTCTGCTCATTATTAGTCATTGATAATTATTCAAGCAGTTTACCTTGCAATTACTACAAAGGTGATAAATTTTATTATATACAGCCTCCTCCATTAATAACTACTGTTTCCTTTGAATCTTAAATAAGAAATAAGATAAAACAAATGTTTGCGTTTACATCGCAAAGGTTTGCGTTTTAACGCAAAAGGTTTGCGTTGTAACGCAAACATAGGAAGAAAAATAAAAAAAAAAACAAAATGTGTGGCGCTAATACGCTTCCGTACAATTGTCCGACAGACGGAGTTATTTATAGTATGGGACCACTGTCCAGCTAGATAAACATGTGCGCAAACAATGTGCCTCAGACTGACGAGTCGCAGAAAGAAGGAACGAGCGTCCTGTGTTCATCACAATTAGCCTGGTATCTTTGATGATTTACAACCATTTCACTCAACCATACAGAATACTTGAATTTTGATTATGACAAATACCTTTTGTGTTGATCTTTATCTGCTGCTCATCTTTCCTATTGCTTTGATTTCTCTATCTTCTATAAGTTTAACTCTAAATGAAAAGGGGTCACTAAAGAGCAATAACTCCTTTAAGAAGTTGACTTTACAATTTCGGCTATGTTGACTACAGTTTAACTTATAAACCAAAGTTTTTACCAAAAAATGAAAAAGATTAAGAATCAACTTAAAAGCCAATTACTCTTACGAAAGAGTTGACTGACGATTTTGATGATTTTTGCTCTTGAAATTTCTTTTAAGCGATGACAGTTTTCAAATTGAAAGACAAAAACGCACAATTGATTTAAATTGTCATGTAAGGACAATAACTCTTATAAAGAGTCGACTGACGATGTTAAACTTTCTCTTTATCTATTACTGTTTTCGAAATAAATTGTCAAACCGTTATAATTATTAAAAGGCAATAACTCCAATTAGGAGTCGATTTGTGATTTCGACTTGTTACATTACTTGTAGATCTTATCTTGCTGATTATTTTTGTTATTTAAATTTAAAGTCTACCTTTTTCGGTTTTCAAGATAATAAGCAAAATAAAGAATTGAAACAAGCCGTTATTTTATGGCTATAATTTATACAAAGTCGACTGACAATTTTGAGGGGAATAGCGTATTTTAAGATAAAAGACAAACAATCCATTTTATGTTCTATTATTATTTATATCAGAAATGTTGGTTTGCAAGTGTGGTCATCGGAAATTCAAACAATAAAAATCGATCCTGGGATGATGATTGTGGCTAAATTTGGCTCCAATTTGCACTATTTGTGAAGCAGATCAGAGGAGAAGAATTTATAAAAAGCACCATAAACACCATGTATGACCAAATGTGAAACAATCAAAAGATAATAACAATGGCGTTATTCATAATACAGCTTTATACATGTATCTCTCATTTACTTAACATTTCCAAATAGTTATATGTTTGATTGTGTCCCTTTCCTAAAGTGTGTTCATTCATAGTAAGCAATCTTATGTAAATGAAAATACCCAATTCCGTGATCCCAACGGTTTTTTCTAGGTTTAACTTCAAAACGAAACCTAAAAAGCGGGAATCCAATCGGTTCGTTAACTCTCTTAACCAACTCCATCCCCATAAAATCAAATGGTCGTCCCCTTATCTACAACTAAACTCTTCTGCTGCATTAATGACATAAATGTTCCAGACTGTAAGTGACTCACCTTTACAGAATCCACAATAAAGCATACAGTTTTCCTTTGCCCATGATAAAAAATTTCCGGAACAAGATGTTTTACCATACATTTTACAGTCATTTATCTTGTCTAAACAACCTGAAAAGGATTAACGTACATTAGAAATGTCTGACACTTATAGTGTAGTTTCAAAAACAGCACATTATAGCATTCCACTAGGACAAGGATCGAGACACAGCGATGCTTCAGTATGAATAAATCTTCCGAGTTTTTTTATTACCATTTTGTATAGTATGCATATTCTGACAAGTAAAAGAGCGTAAAATGTGTTGCAAGGAGATAACTATAGTATATATGGAGACCCAAACGTCTTATTCATTTTATGTGTAACTGTAGGTGTCATTAGTTGATGCTGAGAGTAACAAAAAAGAACTAGTAACTGCTATGCAAGCACAGTCAAAATTACCCATCAAGGCGAAGTATGACGATTTGCTAAAGTGTACTTTTAATTCGTTACAGTAATACTTTTTAAAAACGTGTTTATTAGTTAAGCTTCATTGAAAGCTAGATTTCCACTATGCAACTACTACAACAAAATACACAGAAATTGATATGTACCAAAACGAATACTAGTATTCATTGTGAAGATTGTACATAAAACATATAGCTTGATTAGGTTGGATATAAGTTTCAGTAAATATCATGAAAAATATAATTTAAAAAAAAAACAAGTAACTTACGTGCTGGAGAAACAGTAGTTAGCTGACTGTCTTTTATTCTTAACTGCTCGGCTAAAAGACAAGTAAAGAATGAATGCATTAAGATATATTACATGTAACACGTGTAAATGTGACTTACACGTTCAATTGTAAAAGCTAAATTTACTGACTTTGTACATTTTAAGGCAACTGTTTGCAGTGTGTTATCATTGTAATTTCAAATATATTATCTTTTGTACAGTGAAACAACTCTATGTCAAGCCATCGAAGACCGACAACATTCGACATCTTGTTTGCGAAAACAATTAACAGCGAAAGAAAAACAAGCTGAAATGTGAGCTCTAGTAACTGCTAACTAATGATAGCCCCGCTATCTAATGTCATGTGATCTCTAGTAACTGCTAATAAATGATACCCCCGCTATCTAATGTCATGTGAGCTCTAGTAACTGCTAACTGATGATAACCCCGCTATCTAATGTCATGTGATCTCTAGTAACTGCTAATAAATGATACCCCCGCTATCTAATGTCATGTGAGCTCTAGTAACTGCTAACTGATGATAACCCCGCTATATAATGTCATGTGATCTCTAGTAACTGCTAATAAATGATACCCCCGCTATCTAATGTCATGTGAGCTCTAGTAACTGCTAACTAATGATACCCCCGCTATCTAATGTCAGTAAGTTATTGAAACATCACGATGGAAAGAATATATAACTATATATACGATTAACAGGGAATGCATGGGCGATCAATATAACAAAATACATTACAAAATAAACAGTAAAGTATACCCAAATGAAGCTTATACTTCATGCTTTTAAAAAAAGCCTTGTTTTTAGCTCACCTAGCCCGAAGGGCCAAGGGAGCTTTTCCCATCTCTTTGTGTCCGTCGTCTGTCGTCCGTCGTCGTTAACTTTTACAAAAATCTTCTCCCCTGAAACTACTGGGCCAAATTAAACCAAACTTGGCTACAATCATCATTGGGGTATCTAGTTTAAAAAATGTGTCCGGTGACCCGGCCAACCAACCAAGATGGCCGCCATGGCTAAAAATAGAACATAAGGGTAAAATGCAGTTTTTGCCTTATAACCCAAAAACCAAAGCATTTAGAGCAATCTGACATGGAATAAAATTGTTTATCAGGTCAAGATCTATCTGCCCTGAAATTTTCAGATGAATCGGACAACTCGTTTTTGGGTTGCTGCCCCTAAATTGGTAATTTTAAGGAAATTTTACTGGTTTTGGTTATTATCTTGAATATTATTATAGATAGAGATAAACTTTAAATAGCAATAATGTTCAGCAAAGTAAGGTTAACAAATAAGTCAGCATGACCGAAATGGTCAGTTGACCCCTTTAGGAGTTATTTCCCTTTATAGTAATTTTTTAACCTTTTTTCGTAAATCTTAGTAATCTTTTACAAAAATCTTCTTCTCTCAAACTTGGCCACAATCATCATTGGGGTATCTAGTTTAAAAAATGTTCGGCGTGACCCTGCCCACCAACCAAGATGGCCGCCATGGCTAAAAATAGAACATAGGGGTAAAATGTAGATTTTGACTTATAACTCTAAAACCAAAGCATTTAGAGCAAATCTGACCAGGGGGGGATAAAATAATATATTAGGTCAAGATCTATCTGCCCTGAAATTTTCAGACAAATCAGACAACCCGTTGTTGGGTTGCTGTCACTGAATTAGTAATTTTAAGGAAATTTTGCAGATTTTGCTTATTATCTTGAATATTATTGTAGATAGAGATCAACTTTGAACAGCAATAATGTTCAGCAAAGTAATATCTACAAATAAGTCAACATGACCAAAAATGTCATTGTTATTGCCCTTCATAGTCAATTTTTAACCATTTTTCTAAAATTTTAGTTTTCTTTTAAAAAATTTCTCCTCTGAAACTACTTGGCTAAATTCAACTAAACTTGGTCACAATCATCATTTGGGTATCTAACTTTAAAAATGTGTGGCGTGACCCTGTCAACCTACCAAGATGGCCGCCATGGCTAAAAATAGTACATAAGGGCGAAATGTAGACTTTGGCTTATTTCTCTGAAACCAAAGCATTTAGAGAAAATCTGAGAGGGGATGCATTGTTTATCAGGTCAACATCTATCTGCCCTGAAATTTTCAGACAAAACAGTCAACCTGTTGTTAGTAATTTTAAGGAAACTTTGCAGTTTTTGGTTATTATCTTGAATATTACAATAGATAGAGATAAACTGTAAACAGCAATAATGTTCAGCAAAGTAAGATCCACAAATAAGTCAACATGACCAAAATTATCAGTTTACCCCTTAAGGAGTTATTGCCCTTTATAGTCATTTTTTAACAATTTTCATAAATTTTTGTAATTTTTTGTAATTTTTAGAATATATTTTCCACTGTAATTACTGGGCCAAGTTCATTATAGATAGAGATAATTGTAGCAAGAAGAATGTCCAGTAAGATCTACAAACACATCATGATCACCAAAACACAATTTTGTCATGAATTTATCTGTGACCATTGTTTAATATGCACATAGACCAAGGTGAGCGACACAGGCTCTTGAGAGCCTCTAGTTTACTCATGTGAAAAATGCGATGAAATTACATGCATACATGGCAATTATATTGAAAACAAAATATGTAAGTATTCGGTAAACTTGAAATGGATGAGCAATGAATCTGTAAAATGCAATTACGGGACGGACGGACAGAAACACGGACAGATGTTAACAGCTACACTCTTAATATCGATGCCAGAGAGATACGTAATTTACAGAAGAAGAAGAAATATATTCAGAACAATTTCAAAGGTCTTTAAAAGGCGAAAAGGCCTAAATTTTATAAAAAAAATGCAAACATAATTATCATGTATAACTTACGTGTACAAAGTCGGCAGTAGTAGAAACATTTATCATTGGCCCACTGTATGTAACGCTGGTCAGAACATGTAGATTTGGGGTATTGCTCGCAGTTAGTTATTTTGTTTTCACAAGCTGGTGCTGGAGTTGGATCACCTGTACGTAATAGAAATAAAAGATTTACAATTTGGATATACAATATTAGGTCAATGTCTTTTTTGTATGAATGAGGTTGAGAAACTGGGAAAGGGCAAGGTTTTACCCAGAAGGATGTGACTTTACATGAGCAGCTATTGGAAATTAAAAAAATATTTTACCAGTTTAAACGATTATTTTAAATTAATACATTCAATTTGATAGCTATTTAAATTGTAATACAAATTTCAAACTTATCATCCCTTACTGAACCCCTGATTGTAGATAAAAGTGTTCCATGATGAAATTGACATTGCACAAAATATAGCGGTGTAACTTTATTTACGAAATAAATACAACTAGCTACAGTATAAATATACAATATCAGGTCAATGAAAGAAAAACATAAACTTTTTTGTATGAGGCTGAGAAACTGCATGGGGAAAAGTGAGGTTCTATCGAGTCCTTTTCCAGTTTGCGCCGAGTACAAAAAAGTTTATATTCTTATGACATTGACCTAATATTGTTTTTACATCAGAGGACCTCCAGGGCCTCGGGTATATTGCCATCGCCTAATTTTCCGCCTAATTTGAATATCCTTGTGCATATATAATTAGTTTTGGAATGATAGCCGATTATAGATCCGCGCACATTATATAGTGCAAAATAAAATTCCTTATCGCTTCTTTTAAATTCATTTTTTCAATGGATACTTAGAAAATTTATTTTTATTAAATACAAATTAATAATATGGAAATGTTTTGTCGTTAGAAGTATTAGATTATTAGTCAAACAATCTTTAATATCAATGACGTACCGAAAAATTGTTGTTGCGAATGAATACCACCAATGCGCATTCATCAAGAGCGAGCTTTCAGAAGAAACACGAGAGGCGATCAATACAGGAATTTATACACAGAAAGGTAATTCATATATTTCAATTATTTGCTTTTAAGTAGAGAACTTGTTTAAAACCGTTTGTAGCATAAATGTCTATCATCGTAGCAAAACCGATCAAAACCAGGAATATTTAATCTGGCACAATATGAAAATAATTTCTCGATCGTTCCCTATCGCCATTTTGAAAATATCAGCTGATTGAGTTGGAGAAAGGAGAACATGCAAGGCCTTTAAAGATAAGTTTGAGCGCAATTATTTGTTTACATTTTACCGCCCCAAAATCTTATACGGCTTCTGATTAGAATTACATGTAATATTGGCGGATCCAGGGGGGCGGGGTTAGAACCCCTCTTTTTTTGGCCGATCAATGCATTTGAATGTGGACATATAGTTGGAACACCCCTTTGTCCTGGGTTGGGTACCCCTTTTTAAAATGGCTGGATCCGCCCCTGTTTAATCCAAAGCTTATCCAATAGGTTTAAAAATTGCCGAAAATCATATTGAAATGTTACGGAAATATTTTCCATTTCTGCACGTCAGAGCCATTAAAAATATGCCTTTTTCATGAAACGAAAAAAAAAAAAAAAATAGACGATCTTTTTCTACTCGAAATTAAGTCAATTTTGAGCTGCATGACCCTAAATATTTTTTTTGTTGTTGTAAAAATGCAACACTGGCATTTCCAGTAACAGGAACGGCTACCCGTTTTCCCCTAGTTTGTGTAGTCTTCGAGAGAAAAGAAATACGGAACACCAGTGGTACCCTATGAAAAATGCATTACGAATAATTGCGCTCTTGTAACCTTCAACAGGGGCGAATCCAGCCATTTAAAAAGGGGGATTCCAAACCCAGGACACAAGGGGGTGGGGGTGGGGGGTGGTGGGTGGGTGGGTTTCAACTATAAGTCCCTATTCAAATGCATTGATCGGCCAAAAAAGGGGAGTGCCAACCCCAGAACCCCCCCCCCCCCCCCTGGATCCGCCAATGAGACACACAGATGTAGAATTATTTTCTTTTTTAGGATACGATTTCTTTCAAGCAATCTGTAGACTTATACCAGTGTCTCAGGACAATGCCCTCACGTCAACTGTTTTATTCTAAACATTGAAGAACATCTCAGATTCTTATGATTGTCTTGCTTTAAAAGGTAAAAACAAACAAAGGGATTGAACTTAAAAAACTTTTCTATAATGTTCTTTTCATAATCTTCATGTTTTTTCCCTTTATTTATATGCGTGTTTTGAACAACACGGAAAATCAGAATTAAGCAGTATTTATATTTAGTGTTTTTATAAATTTAGAAACACGTCAGAGGGAAGTCCCCAGTTTTGATCAAAATGCGAGAGGTCTCTGAATTCCGATAAATCTATTTCTGTCATATAAGAACTGGAGTGGAGTTTTTCTTATATGTCACCGTTATGAAACTGATATTTGATATTGTACTTCCATAAAGAAAAATTTGTCAACCAAAATTTTCGCTATAATTTCATAAACATGTCGTTCTGTATTGGTACAGTTTTTGGATCTTTCATTTATGTATTCAAAGCCACACAAAGTTTGGGCTTCAAAAGTTCACATTATAATGGACTTTATACAGAAAATTTCTCCTTTTAAAATATCAAATGTTTCCAAAACAATACGTTACTACAAAGTAAAATCATTTCTCAAAACACTGCAAAAATTTTCATTTCGATTGGTATAGAAGTATTGTCATAAAGTGCGTTGAAATAAACAGTGGTATAGCAAACATCGAATTCCCTCACAAAATCTTGTTAGACACTTTTTTTTTTAGCAATGCCAGGTTACAGATAAAAAAGACAGATGTAACATAATTTACCTGTAGTTTTGTTTACCTTTAAAAAATCATACATTTTGAATAAAAAATATATTGATTTATGAATGTTGAAATAATATGTATTTTTTTATATATCTAAAGTATGCAATATCCTATTCATAAGGCCTAAATCAGTAGGAATAAGTGTTATAAATGAATAAAACCTATCAAATTCATAAATTTATATAAGCTGACACATGCATAAAGATTAAAGTTTAAATATATTTGACTTTTTATCAAGTATTTACATCAATTGATAGTAAAAAAAACCATGAAAATTTCAATTGACCAGTATTTGCCAGTATTGACCACTTGGGGAGTATTGTCCAGGGCGGTAAATACCGGTAAATACCACCAGGGGGTATTTACCGCCAACCTTGCGTTAGAGAGAAAAGAGATTGGATGTTCTGCTGCAGTGCATATGACTGCAAGATATATTTTAAGTTTTCCGGAACCCCAGATTAAAAGTTGAACTGCAACATTGCAAAGGGTTAGTGTATTATTTTATTTTATCAAAATGTTTAATGTTCGAAATGTTTAAATTTTTATTGTTAATTTATTATTCTGTGGAAATTGAAATCTAAAGAATCTTTCTGTGAGTTTGGATGAATAATTCCATGTTTTAACTTGTACCAGAAGCCCAAGTCACGCATTAGTTAACAGGGATTTAAAATGTCCACGATTAAAATCACATGTACATGTATATTCTAGATAATTTAAACAAAATGTTCAGCTACATTTAAAGGAACCTATCTATTTTTAATTCTCAAACATAATTGTTATTACTCAAGCAACCTTGTTATCAGTTAAAATTTATATCAAATCGGATGAGAATCCAGGATTTTTAAAGGGGAGGGGTCTAGCAAGTCAACATTTTGGGTAAAAATATATAAAAAAAGGACTAGGCATTTACCATACATGAAGCTCCTTGAAAAGGGCGTGCCTTCAACTCCCTCCCCCCAAAAAAAATCTGCCTCGGCAATTTTAAACCCTTTTACGCTATATTCATTTAGCTGTACAGTGGAGCCTATGGGACTACAATCTAAGTAGACATCTGAATCACCGATAATCAACCTATATTTTCATGTATAATTTGATAATTAAATTTTAACACATTTATTCATTGTTTTAAATTTGTTCTTGACAATTTTTTGTTCATTTAAAAAGATAGGGACAACAGAGTTGGTGTATGTGGGTTCGATTCCCACCCTAGGCATTCATTTATATTGGCTGTTGCAAGGCGGGCAATTTAGCTTAGTGGCCCCACACTGACTCTGTTGTTCATATGTCACTTAAAAAAATCAGGTGGCCTCGTTCAGGTCTTGCCATCTTTAATCATGGATGAAAAATCATACACAACAAAACCATTGAATAATTGTGAAAACTATACCACAGATAACTATGGTAAAACTTTTAATTGTTTTTGGCATAAATAACCTTGGCTACCATCCAAGATCCAAAAAGGTTTTATATTAATGAATTATGTATATCAGATTTGGATTCTTTTGGTTACAAAACATTTTGGATGGTAGGTGGCGGCCAAATCTTTATTCCTAAAGGCTTAAAGTTTTCAGGTCTGAAAATTTTCCAAAATCATCACATTTTGACAAATTCGGAACATAAAAGAACTGATTTATTGAGCGTTAAGACTTTTGAAATAGACCCATTTACGAACCAAATTGTGAACTTTTTGAGTTTTATGGTAAAGTAACTATGTTTATATTTTAGGCAATTTTGGACAATAAGTGAACCTTGTCCTTTGAATCAGTGGTTTCACAATAACCATAATACTAAGTATCTGTTAGAAGATAGCTCTTCCACAGTACATTGTTAAACTTAAAGATAAATATAATTATACTAACAATGACCAATATTAATGATGGAATGAGATTATACATGTGTATACATGTATACTGTTTTGTTAAATGTACATACATAAATGAAAATTAAAACCAAACTGTTGTCATTATTCATAAAATAAAAAGAAACGAAAAGGGAGGTATGATTGGTAATCAGACACCAGCTCTAGACAAAATGACAAAAAAGAAATAAAGCTTACCATACAACATTTTTACAATCAGAAAAAAAACTATACATAAATCAGTTAGAAATAGCCATGAAATGACAAATGTTAAACAATATATACAAGAAAACTAATGGCCACATCAACGAACAAACTGAAAATCAAGATATACACCAAAAAATTACAAGCCCTGTTTTACAGGCTTCTTACTAAGGACCTACACATTCATATGGTAGTTGTGTTCTATATGTATGGTGCAAAATTTTCTCATTGCTAAAACCAGTGGTATCCAAAGTATTAAATTCAGAACAAAGTAAAAAAAAAAAAGACTAACAGTTGAAAAACTATCTAGATGTTGTGAAATTCAATCAACAAAAATACCATCATTAGCGAAAGGTTATCTACATATAATACATTGTAATATTTACAATGAACCATTTAATAATTAGAAAACAGAACCTACAATGTACATGTATAGCTGCTGATTTTTAAAAAAAATATAATGGATAAATGATTGACTGTGTTACAATAAAAACAAGATAACGAAGTTTGTGTTGACTGCAACAAAAATCTAGAATAAGGGATAGTAATCTTGCTGTGTTAACATCCATTTAATTAGCAATTGATTCAAAAGCTAAATGTTTCAGAAAATAGAAGACCTGGATCACATGTACAAACATTGTAAATTAATGCCATTTGTAGAACAGGATCTGCTTACCCATCCGGAGCATCTGAGATCAACCACAAGTTTTGGTGGGGTTCGTGTTGCTCAGTCTTTAGTTTTCTATGTTGTTTCTAGTGTACTTTCATTTGTTTGTTTGTTTATCCTTTTTAGTTTTAGTCATGGAATTGTAAGTTTATTTTCAATTTATGAGTGTGCTGTTCATCTGGTATCTTTAGCCCCATTATTACAATTTATCTGTTTTAATATGATCGTCTTGAACCTCTTTTTCATAGTTCAGTGAGTGACTCGAAGAATTTTTTGCTATGTTGATTCTCTATTATAAGTTAAACACTAACGATTTTTGTATTTGTGCAACTAATCTAACAGTTCTCATTTGACCACGTAACCATTGATAATTCATAAAGTTAAGTTTCCTAGTTCAAGTCAGTATCTCAGAAATGATAGCAAATTGTAGTAGTTGTACTATATAGTAAGGTGAACATTTCTGTCTGGCAGGTATTATATTAACATCTGTCATTTATCCATAATTCAAAATTACTTGAGGTCCTCTGATGTTCAGTACTTCAGTACTTTGATTTATACTGCACTCGTTCTATTTGAGCAGTCAAAATGCGTTGACTGTATGTCATATACAGTCACTGACCCGATATAACTTTTTCTCATGAATATTTAAATAGAAGTTGCCGAAATAATATTTAATTATTCATACGACCTCTTCAACCTGTCCTTGTGTCCAATGCATACAACGATGCGTGGAACGACTCAACCTTATTTCTTTTGCAATTATTGGAAAAACATATTTCAAGCAGACTTGGGGTGAATTACATTGGAATGTAATTAATTAAATTACACATTACATTGTAAAAATGATCAATTACATCAATTACACATTACACTGTTTTTGAAATGTAATTAATTAAATTACAATTACTTTAGTAAAGTAATTAATCAAATTACAATTACTTTAGTAAAGTAATTAATTACATTACACATTACATTTCGTCATGGTATTTTTTAACAATATTATACATATATAAATAATGCATTTGTAAAATATTCATGTAAGCATAGTTTAAGCGTTGCATTTGATAATCATTAGCTATTTTAATGTTTTGTCATTTAGTCTGAATCTCTCTGGTCTGAACACTTTGACATCAATTCTAAATAGCTTTTCGACAGGAGCTAATGTGGCAGATATTGCTTGATCAGAACATGGAAGTTCATGATAAAAAAATCATCAAATTGAAAGGAGGGGGAATTGGTTCCTATTAACTTGCCAATACATCAAGGGGTATTTTGACATCTCAGAAATGAAGTCATTTAAATTAAACATAATATAAATAAAGATATTATACATAAATCATAAATATTTGTTTTTACATTAAAAATATCAAAAAGTGTGCTTGTCCCAATATTGAAAATAATTTTTAGTACAAATAATGTATGTATAATGTCTAAATATTAGCAATATTTTGCTAATTAGATAAAAATACATGTAACAGTGGCATTGCCCCTGGACATTTTAATCTGATAAATTGCTGTTTGTTTTTACAGCTGTTAATTTTTATTTCTATACTCCTTTAGTGTATACTAATTGTGCAGTGATTTTAAATTCTAAATGAACTGTCTAAGAAAGATTTTTCACAGTGATACTTTTTTTTGGTTTTTGTTTAACAAGGTGATTAATTACTTATCAATCTATTTAGTTAAAAAGATCTTTCTTAAAACTGAACACTAGTATATGATTCTCACATTTTTTTAATTTATAATTAAATAATAATTATTAAAAAAAACCCATCTGTATAAATTATAGACTTCTTATATTAAAAAAGTATGTAATGTCAATATTTGAAAAACAAGTATTATTTTACAATTTATATCATTAAACACAAATCCTCATCTCTAACACCATAAAAGTATATGTAATTGAAATGTAATTCAAAAGTAATTGAGCATTACATGCTTTTTTTCAATGTAATTAATTAAATTACCATTACATGTAATTAAAAATATGCTCAATTACACATTACATGTAATTAAAAAAAATGCTCAATTACACATTACATTCAATTACATGGAAAATTGTAATGCATTACACTTAATTACCATTAAATTTTCAATTACCCCATCTCTGATTTCAAGTGTTAATATATTTTGTTTGCAACCTATAAATCATTGTTTTATGCTTATGGTTGATAGTTTAGTCCAAGTGTAGCGGGGTTGCTTCCACTTGGTACAGGTAGAACAGAAAATTATATAGCCAGTCTTAATCAACTGAGCTAGGGAATCGATTCTTTGGCTCAGTGGGTTAACGCACTGACTGTCACGCAGACGACCGGGATTCGAATCCTGGTGGTGACGATATGAATTTGTAGAGTAGATACGTGCTCTCCGGTTACATTTGGCGCCCGACTAAAAAATCCACGATGGTTATCTGGAGTATAGGCTGGGTTTGTGTTGTTAAGTGTCATATATAAAGATATGATGACTCTTATGGTGGGGGAATAGTGTAGCGGGTTGCTTCCCCTTAGTACAGGTAGAACATATATAGCCAGTCTTAATCAACTGAGCTAGGGAATCGATTCTTTGGGTCAGTGGGTTAACGCACTGACTGTCACGCAGACGACCGGGGTTCGAATCCCGGTGGTGACGAAATGAATTTGTAGAGTAGATACGTGCTCTCCGGTTACACATACTCAAACGATTTCGTTCACCATCGAGTGTGGGATTCAACAGGTAAATGTATGATTTCATTGTGTTGTATATTTCTCCGCGAGCATGGTATGAGGCCTTTTTTAAGGAGATTTTCCCCAATATTTAAATCAAATAAATAACCTTAACACATTAAACAAAAGTTAAAAATGTTTTTTTTTAGAAACAGCATCGCATTTCCCCGTTTCTAAGCCTCATCCTTATATCGTTGATATGTCAAGTCAATGCACTATTATTGTCTATACACTGCAACTTAAACTAATACATTGATGGCTCTTTAAATTGTAACACAAATGTCAAACTTATTTTCATCCCTAAAATGAACCCCTGATAGTGGAGTTAGTGCTCCATGATGCAATTGACATTATACAAAATAAAGCTGTGTTATTATATTTCGGAAATAAACACAACTAGTTGCAGTATAAACAAAAATGTGTCTCCAGTACACGGATGCCCCATTCGCACTACCATTTTCTATGTTCAATGGACCGTGAAAATGGGGGGAAATCTCTAATTTGGCAGTAAAATTAGAAAGATCATATCATGATAGGAAACATGTGTACTAAGTTTCAAGTTGATTGGACTTCAACTTCATCAAAAACTACCTCGATAAAAACTTTAACCTAAAGCGGGACAGACGGACGGACGGACGGACGAACGGATGCACAGACCAGAAAACATAATGCCCATCAATGGGGTATAACAATTATATCAGTGCCTCATTATGGAAGGTCTCATTTTATTCAAACCGCTGTATAAAAGTATATTTTATTTCAATATCGGACGATTTTGAGATTTGAGATTTTTCTTTTTGATACTAGTTGTTCGTACATTAAATTTGGTAATACATGCAACAGGTTTAAATCCCCCAGCAATCTAACTAAGTTTTTAATGCAAAAGAAAAATTTTAAAAGTCATACCTTTACAATACCCACAATATCTAGCACAGTTCTCACGTGCAAACGTCTCATATTTTCCACCACACGAGTCTTTACCAAAAGCTAAGCAATTGTCCATTTTGTCTGCACAGTCTGAAAATACAAATAAAACATATTTGAAAATCCTTAACTTAGAAAACCTTGACCTCAGGTTAAAGATCACTATCCCAAAACCCTAAAAGTAAAGAAAACAAAGTTACCATCTTTTATTAAATACAACGGAAATAAAAATGAAAGCGAAGCATAATGTCAAAATATCAAATTGTAAACTAAAAATTATATTGAGATTTTTTTTTTACCAATTACAATGACCAACCTGTTCAGTAATTGTTTCAGGCGCATAAAACTTGCGGCGGGGTTTTACTAGTACACATTAATGAAGGTATGGTCAGAGATGAAATTTAAAAACCATAATTATGCAGGGAAAAGTAGTAGAAAACAAAAACTATAATTTCATAAAAGAGGAATGTTAAGCAATTTCGCTTCTTGTAAGACACATGAAGGTCATTTTTCGGGAACAGGGAAAGGAATCTACGACAAAAGGACAAATGAAGTTGGCTTTTGGGATACGGACAACATATAACGACAACAAGACATTGCAATGACAACAAGCTCCGTTAATATATAAACATCATACGCATCACTGAACAAAAGACATTCTTAAAATTGTCAAAATGCGTACAGTGTCGTTAATGTTCTATTTCATTAAGGAAACATTTGAACTTTAACATGATATCTGAAAGCGGAGTTGTCCCTTGTAACTTAATTATCGATGTGGCCTTTTCCTTTGACATTTGAATCAAAAGGAATATACCGCTCCAACAAATGAATGTTTATAACCAAAAATAAAATCACAAAAAATACCATTGGCAAGCTCGAATTCGAAGGAAAATTCAAAACGCAAAGTCCCTAATCAAACGGCAAAACCGAATGCTCCAAAACAAGTGACACGAAGATCGGTTGAGAACACTTACACTCTTGTGGACGGGCGGAATTCCTGTTACAATGTTTCTTCGTCTAATTTCATAAATATCATTACAAAAACGAATTATCGATAACGACATGTAGTCCAATCTGCGCTTATAGAAACGATAACTAAATACTCACATAATCATAAAATGTAAGAGAAAAAACGAAGATTACGATGTGAATTGATTGCAGTAATGATTTACTAGAAGGGTACTAATAATAAAGTCAACGCAAAATGTCGTACAAATACATGTAATAAGAATGTTATACAAAAGAGGGAGTATAAGTACAAGTTATATTAATTTTGTTTGAATTCAAATATGTTCTTTCGTCGTAATAGTGAAAACTATAAATCGAAGGTATAAACGTAATTGATTATACTTCTATTCATGAATGATTTTTAATTTTGAGACGACTCTTTCATATTACCTGTTTAGAGTTGTTGAAAAGGTATATTATTATTATTTTATGAACAATAGGTATCTATTATTCTTTATATCAGAAGACAATTGTGACATTTAATTTTTTTTTGTTCCTCATTCTTTTTACATGTACTTTGATATTTTAAGTTTACATATTTTTTTTGTGTAAACTTTATCATATGGCTCAAATTATTCGGATATGGAAAGAATGTTGTTCATGTGACTTAGATTTTTTTGGAATATAATGCTTTTGTTAACTTAATCTGTCTGAAAATGACATCTGTTTCCTACTTAGACCTTGGATGTACCTTTCTATTAAAAGTGACAGAACACTTGTCGTGTTGTGTGACAACTAACGAAGCAGACAATCAAAATGGCAATGATGAATATAAAAATGAAGATGTGGTATGATTGCCAATGAGACAACTGTCCACAAGAGACCAAAATGACATTAACAACTATAGGTGAAACTATGAAGAAAGTTTGAAATGAAAGAGACGAATTTTGTGGATTCGTACGGAGCCCCGCTAGGGACATGTAAGTAAAAACAAAATATATTGTGCGCACAAAATAATATATTGTGCGCACAACTTAAATATATTGTGCGCACAATTCAAATATATTGTGCGCACAATTTAAATATATTGTGCGCACCAAAATAATATGGTGTGCGCCCAAAATTAGGAAAACAGTTTTCAGTTGACCATGGCCTCTTTTTATGGATCATTGAACAAGGTTAACTGTTTGTGGTTTAGTCTAAATCTCAGATACCAAAAACAATAGTTCTTCTATATTTGGTTGTATGATACGATTTTAATGTCTAAATGTCCACTTGACTTGTGTCATCTGACCTTGACCTCATTTTCAGGGTTAAGTGGTCAGGCAAAGTAAAATTTTTGTGTTTTGGTATATTTCTCGGATACTATAAGCATTTAAAGTTAGACAAATTTGGTGCATGGAAAGTTTGCATGGTGTAATTGTCTATCTTGCAGTAATAATAACTTGACCTTCATTTTATATTCATGGCTCATTGGTCCATGTTGTTTGATTCTAGTTTGTTCTGTTTTTCAGATACTATAAGGAATAAGTGAACTATATTTGTTTTATGGAATGATTGTAATGTATATATATTTGTCTGGTCGGTATCATCTGACCTTGACTTTATTTTCATGGATTATTGCATTGGTCAATGTTAATATCTCAGAATTGGTCTATTTTTCAGATACGATAATACATGTATAGTTTAACTGTATTTAAATAATTATACGGCGCGCATGTCGTATAAGGTTTTTTCTCAGATACATTTGGTTCTTCAATACAGCAAGAAAATTCCGCACCCAAAGGCGTGCTTTAGCTGACCCATAATCAAAAATATGTACTAGTATAGTGATAATGGACGTCATACTAAACTTCATAAGTGTTTCTCGTGTTGAAGACCGTACCTTGACCTATAATGGTTTACTTTTATATATATTGTGACGTGGATGGAGAGTCGTCTTATTGGCATTCACAACACATCTTCCTATATCTATCCAAAATGTATGCAAGAAACTAAAATTAAAAATCATATGAGACCAACAAAGGCCAGAGGCTCCCGACCTTTGACAGGCACAACAATGCGGCGGAGTTAAACATGTTAAAGTGAGATCTTAACCATCCTTTTATACCTCTAGCCAATGCTGATAAAAAAAAACACCACGCAGCAAAACCGACAGTAACACAACGTGTCTGATGTCAGAATAGGTAACAATGAAACTTAACAAAATGACAATGATACATAAATGAACCAAGGATTGCTAGCAGTTACTGACATGCCAGCTCCACGCCTCAATTAAACTGATTGGAAGATAATGTTTTAATTTATGAACATCAAGCGCAATCATTCCCGTTAGGGTTGGGTATCATAACATCATAAAATATATGAGAAGAATATAATCCGTATTTGTATGAGCTATTGTGTATATGTATATAGTTGTCTCATTGGCAATCGCATCGATCGCGATCAATCGGCCCACAAGTTTTTGAAGATTGATGACCAAAAACGGACTATATTTGGACGAAAGATATCAAAGGGACAGTCAAACTCATAAATATAAAACAAACTGACAACGCCATGGCTAAAAATGAAAAAGACAAACAAACAAAAGCACACACGACACAACATAGAAAACTAAAGAATAAACAACACGAACCCCACCAAAAAACTAGGGGTGATCTCAGGTGCTCCGGAAGGGTAAGCAGATCCTGCTCCACATGCGGCACCCGTCGTGTTGCTTATGTGATAACAAATCCGGTAAATAGTCTAATTCGGTAGGTCACATTCATGAAAAGGAAGGGGATTGTAAATACGACGTAAGGAACATATCCGATATCATTTGTGAAACGATTATTCCATAACGGTCAACCAACTCGTGATGGCGTCCGTAAAATTTACGAAGGGATGATTTCAACTTCACCATTTGGAACTATTGGTTTAATAGCTTCCTTGTGAGCAGCAACTCTCTATCAAGAAAATCATGATAGGAAATGCAAGCACGGGAATATCGTATCAATTGGGAGATATATACCCCGTATGCAGGTGCTGCTGGAATGTTGCTATTTAGAAATGGAATGTTCACAATTGGAAAGCTGAAATCATCTGTTTTGTCGTAAATTTTGTTTTCAATCGACCCTCATTGTCAATTTCTAGATGTAAGTCAAGATATGAGACCGACTTAACTGTATCTGTAGTATCTTTTATCTCTAGTTTGATGGGATAGGTGCGTTCAATAAAGTCACCAAATTTTGAATTATTTAGTGAAAGAACATCATCTATATAGCGGAAAGCAGAGTTAAAGGATATTACTAGCTTCTTGTCCTTCTTCCTAAGAAATTCCTGTATGAAGTCAGCCTCATAATAATAAAGAAACAAGTCGGCAAGAAGAAGGACACAATTTGTACCCATTGGAATGCCGACAATCTGTTGAAAAACACGTCTTCCGAACGTAACAAATATGTTGTCAATCAAGAAATCAAGCATCTTGATAATGTGAGTTTCAGAGAATTTTTTGTTTCAATCAGAGTGATGCTTTACAAAGTAGGATTTATCCTTCACTAAGACAATATACTTGTTTCTACGTTGGACATTCTTTTTTATGAAACAAAGCAATACCAACTCTTTCAATTTATCTTTTAGCTTGGCATGTGGAATACTTGTGTAAGTTTCACTAAATGCAAACAAAAAATACAATTATAAATTTTGTTGATTTGTATCCTCAACAAAACAGAAATTGTCAGTCCATCTCCTATCATACAGGACTTGCTTTTATTGCGGAACAAACTATAGTTTGCTGTTTGGTCTGAGCCAACGCTCCGTGATGAAGACCGTACCATAACCAATAATTGTTAACTATTTATAAATAATGTCTTGGATGGAGAGCTGTCTCATTGGCACTCATATTGCATCTTCTGATTTATATATGTACTCAGTTTTATCTTTATTTGATCACAACTGCATGGTGATTTTTATTAGACTGAACACTGCGTCACATTTCAATAACGAACAGTACATTTTGGGTCAAAACCGTACTTAATCATGATAAAACATAGTCATCTTTAATTTAAAAAAAATGTTCGTGTATTCAGTTTTCAGTGGATTTGACTTACTCTTACACGTTTACAACGATATCTTTTGAGAAACCACATAATTCATTTAAGTTGATGACACTAAAACTTCATCATAAACTATAACCAAATCATTTACCATAAACAGAGACGGACGGATGGACGGACGTACAGACTTTTAAATATAATGACCATCTCTATCGTCGACGGAGCATAACAAAATCAAAGTCGTGAATTGAGTAACATGTCAGTCTTGTGTCATATCTTGAGATTTTCAGACGTAAAGTATAATACATAATTGCAAATAGTAGGGTTTTTTTTGTTACAAGAAAACAGTTAAAACCATATTATTAAAGTCTACATAAGTTCGATAGTGTCCTCGCTCTATTGCTAAGTCTGTTTCAAACCGTTCCAATAAACTCTGATATAAGTTGAAGGCTTCCAACGCATCTGTTGGTAAACCAAGTTTCTGACGAAATAAATGTAACTTCTTCAGTATTCCTGTCAGGAGTCGAAACAAATGCAGCGACAATTTTTTGCTATAGTAATTTCATGTAATCTATCCTCATTTCAAAAGAAAACTTTATGGAGAATTTCTTCATTCTGTCACTTAAAAAGGAGACATTGAAGCCCCGTACCATGTGTAAGGTCAAATAATTTAATGCACACTATATTATTTTGTGCTCACAATATATTTAAACTGTATGCACAATATATTATTTTGTGCACACAATTTATTTAAGTTGTGCGCACAATATATTTAAGTTGTGTGCACAATATATTTAAGTTGTGTGCACAATATATTTAAACTGTGAGCACAATATATTATTTTGTGCGCACATTATATTATTTTGTGCGCACAATATATTATTTTGTGCGCACAATATATTTTTTTTTCTTTGCATGTCCCTATCGGGGCTCCGTAGATTCGAACAACCATTGAAATAATTTTTAATATTACCGCCTTTATAACTGTGTGTGTAGTGAACAAAGAAATATTCATAGAAGGAAAAACTGTTCTGGGATTATTTATTACTGTTGTAGTGTTTACTTTGATATCATACTTTGTTAGTGTGGTATCAGTATTGGTTGACGATGACAAGGATAATTACCACTAATTCTCTTCTTCTTGAGTCGAGGATATTTTATAGACTATATGAAATAGAATTTGATGTCTTGGTATTTTTCTATAGTCTCGTGTTATCAGACTGGAAGATGACAGAGTTTACAACAGCTACAACTGTACTGGCCTGTGTTGATTTGGTTTTGAGTATTTTGTACAGAATTGTTATGAATTTGATGACAAAACTTATGCAATGTTTTTTATTTTATTTGCTATCTTGTTTCCACCACTCCCACCAATTTGTTTATTTATAGTAATAATATGTAGAAAATATTATTCATATTATTAAGACTAAAAAATAATGAAACCAAAGCTATGATGGTTCGTCAATTTGTAAAATAAACGTATTTACACTTTTGTTACTAGTACAATGTATTCAGCTGAATTTTATCACCGAATAACCTTCTGACGTCACTTCAGTTTCAAGATTTTCTAAAATCAAATATATAAAATAAATATCATTAAAAAAAAAAACGAATTAATCGCTAACGACATGTGGTTGATCTGCGTTTATAGAAAATCTAAATACTCACATAATCATAAAATGTAAGAGAAAAAAAGAAGATTACGATGTGAATTAATTAAATGCAACTTAATTATTAATCAAGAAGGGTAATACATTAAATTAATCGTAAAATGTCGTATAAATACGTGTACCAGTAAATAGAATGCAAATACCAAAGAGACAGATACTGTACACGTTATATTTGTTTGAATTCATATATTGTTCTTTCGTCCAAATAGTGAAAACTATAAATCGAAGGTATATACGTAATACTATTCATGAATGATTTTTAATTTTAAGACGACACCTTCATATTACCTGTTAAGAGTTGTTGAAATGCATATTATTATTTTATGAACAATAGGTATCTATTACTCTTTATATCAGTAGACAATTGTGATATTTAAAATATTTTTTTTGTTTCTCATTCTTTTTACGTGTACTTTGATATTTAATTTTAAGTTTACATAATTTTGGGTGTAAACTTGATCAAATGGCTCAAATTATTCTACAGAGTCGGTTATGTAAAAAAATGTTGTTCAATTGACATAGGTTTTCTCGGAATATAATGTTGTTGTAAACATAATCTGAAAATGACATTTATTTCTACTTAGACCTTGGGTGTACATTTCTATTAAAAGTGACAGAACGCTTGTCGTGTTGTGTGACAACTAACGAAGCAGACAATCAAGATGGCAGTTATGAAGAAAGTTTGAAATGGAAGAGACGAATTTTGTGGATTCGTACAACCATTGGAATAATTTTTAATATTACCGCCTTTATAACTGTGTGTGTAGTGAACAAAGAAATATTCATAGAAGGAAAAACTGCTCTGGGATTATTTATTACTGTTGTAGTGTTTACTTTGATATCATACTTTGTTAGTGTGGTATCAGTATTGGTTGACGATGACAAGGATACCACTAATTCTCGTATTCTTGAGTCTATGATATTTTATAGACTATATGAAATAGAATTTGATATCTTGGTATTTTTCTATTGTCTCGTGTTATCAGACTGGAAGATGACAGAGTTTACAACAGCTACAACTGTACTGGCCTCTGTTGATTTGGTTTTGAGTATTTTGATGCTTGTACAGAATTGTTACGAATTTGATGACAAAATTTATGCAATGTTTTTTATTTTATTTGCTATCTTGTTTCCACCACTTCCACCAATTTGTTTATTTATAGTAATAATACGTAGAAAATATTATTCATACGACTAAATAATAACGAAACCAAAGCTATTTTAGTCTGTCAATTTGTATAATAAACGTATTTACACTTTTGGCACTAGTATTCAGCTGAAATTTGTGCCCGAATGACCTTAGATCTACTCCGAATAACCTTCTGACGTCAAGAAACTGCAGTTTAAAGATTTTATAAAATCAAATGTACATCTGATAATCATCTAATCCCTTTGACATAGGAACAGAGAACAAGTGCACATGTATCAATATATGATAAATATTTCAAACATCAACTTACCATCAACTTACTGCTTTTGCCATTAAGATAGTTATTGATTTTAAGAATGTTAGAAGGTGTGGTATATTCTTATTTTGAAACCTTGTCCACATGCTATTAAATGCAGGCTTTAGATAGGGTTTTTTATATGAATATTCCATTTTTCTATTTTTGTACCAAATACTGAACTCTTACCTTTATATAGGGACATTTTCAACTCTATTACTATCCCATATTTTATTATAATTACTTTAATTTATATACGTAGGAAATCAAACGAGAGGTGAGAGATACTAAAGGGACATTCAAACTTATTAGTCGAAAAATGTTGACTACTCCATTGTTAAGAAAAGAAAGGACTAAAGACGAAAAACAGTACACACACAACAACATAGAAAACTAAAGACTGAGCAATACAAACTCAACTGAGTTGGAGGCGGTATCACTTGTAAGTACTTCAGAAAGGTATGAAGAAACTGCCCAACAATCAACCTTTGTTTTAAACTCTAGGAGTATAAGCTTATACAGAAAGCCAAAATAATGGTTCATTTCATTAATATGCTAAATAAAATTGGGAATGGAAATGGGGAATATGTCAAAGAAACAACAACCATACCAAAGAGCAGATAACAACGAAGGCCACCAATGGTCTTCAACACTGCGAGAAAATCCAGCACCCGGCGGTGATTATATTCATGGATTATGTAAGTTTCCGAAAAAAAATACTGGATACAAAATAATCGGAGAAAATAATATGGCAACACAAAAATGTTCATTAACAATCGTGATTAAAAATGATTCCTATCTCGATACTAAGTTGCTCCAGGGGCGGATGCAGGAATTTTCGAAAGGGGGGGTGCTAACCCAGGGCACCCAGGGCAAAGGGGGGGGGGGGGGGTGCAAAACATATGTCCCGATACAAATGCATTGATCGGCAAAAATAAAGGGGGGGGTGCGCACCCCCGGAACCCCCCCCCCCCTGGATCCGCCACTGTGCTCTGTTAATTATTTGTTATTTGATTGGTTGGTCGTAATTTGTTATTAACAAAATAAAACACTATACAAGAATAACATTTAAATACAATAAATTGCAAAAAAGAACCCCTAAAACATCCTAATAACGTTCAAATAAACGTACTAGCAGTTGATACAAGAAATATTATCTTGTTCTGCGATTTTATCATATTACATAAGAAGATGTGCATGACATGAGTGCCAATAAGACATCTCTGTATCCAGGTCGCATTGTATTAAATGTCAACCTTTATAGGTCAAAGTATGGCCTTTATTATTCAATAAACTTGACCTGTCTATAGAGAGCTCTACAAGTTTTTCTTGTTACATTGGTATATTGTATACAAGTGTTTTGGAATAAATCTTTTAATTACTTTAGCTCCTTTATTTTGTTTGAGTTCGATACGAATGTTTTAAAAACATTTACCGTTCCAAATGTTTTGCATCTGTTTTATAACTTTTTCTGGTAACTGCTGACACGCAAGAAAATACTATTCTGTTAGATAGATACTCACTAGATGGAGATGCTGTGGTTCCAAAGAATAACTGAAATCCTTGGCCATAAACTTGGGTAAAGACAAGAGACAAAACCATTAATGAGGTACACATTGTGTATTGTTCGAGAAGGTCCAACAGAAAGAATGGCCAGGTAATAACTGCACTGGAACCTTCAAATACGATAAGATAATGCAACTTGAACTCGACCTTATGCAAATTTACGTGTGGCGTATATATGTGTGGGATATTTAGTGGAGAACTACACACTTGCACTTTCCTGATTGTCAGTAGTCTTGGTGTACATTTATTGCACCTACATTTATATTGTATTTTCGTCGAGAAACGTTCCATATCAGAAATATCTGTCACGAGTTTACTTCATGTCTCATATTCTTAATTTATTTCCTGCATACACATTTCTAAACCAATTGTCATTTGATTCATCCCATTATATGTGAAGACTCCTCCTCCCCTTCCCCCCAAAAATACCCCCAAACTGACAAAAAACAACAAACCAACAAAGCCTTCAAACAAGCAAAAATACTAGTATTCAAATTAAATACTTAAACATCAAACAAGCAAACAAACAAACAAACAAACAAACAAACAAACAAACAAACAAACAAACAATAAGGTTGTCTGCGAAGCACATATCTTTTTAAAAACAAACCGAAAACCGTATCTTATTTGGGGGCCACTTTTTAGGTTGTAATATCAAACTTCTATAAAAACATTATGTCCATGATTTTTTGAGATGCCACTTAGGCGAACACAAATATTTTTTAAGTCTAATATAAGGCTTTAAGTTATAGAAATTTATTACTTCTTGCTAGAATTAAGTAAGTGCGTTGCAAATGTGTTGTGTAACCAAGTAAACTCCGTGCAACATGACAACATACAACTAGTAAAGTAGGATTGTTTAAGGTCGTGATTGCGTTTTCGACAATGTGTCCACGATATCATGTCAGTTGGCAGGAATTTCACCTAGACGCAAGCGTCATTACAACAATGACATAAATAAGATAATGCGTAGGTTCTAATTTTAATACAGAAACAATGTGTACCTAAGTTTTACAAACTGAATGGTATCTGTGATACTTTTGTCCTAGTTATATACCTTTACCGCCCACCTCATCAAGGTCATATAAAGCAATCTGTTTTGTTAGTCCATAGAACCTTGAGACATGACATTTTATCAGAAATATGAACATAACTGATTGATTTATTATACATTAATAGTCTTGCAATTGATTGGAAACGGTTCATTCTTTTAACAAATAAATATTATGTATTTCATTAATAAAAACATATTTTATGCCTAAACTATCATACTATTATACTTAAAAGGGTATTGGCTACAAAAAAAATTAATACAATTTTCTTTGTTTCAATCATTCAATCTAGCGGAATCGAGAAATCTTTTGATTTCACTATTAGCAGTCAATTCTATCAAATGTTGTCAACGTTAGCCACTGCCAAGGTTGACAGGGGAGTAAACACAAATCACTTAGTTGTTTTTCCAACCGGCGGTCAAACCCTTGCAGAAGTGAGATGCCTGTTTGCTGCGCGGGATATACTAGTTCACAGACCAGTCAGAGTGGAAATGTTCAATACGATATTTCATTTAAAGGGAGTGCCTCACAATTTGCACGTTTGCAACTACTCTTTGATGGTGGTTTGTTGTAAGGCTAAATTTTCGTCTCTTTCTTTTATATCCTCATTTTCAAGTAGAAGTCCAAAGTCTGACCTTCATACCGACTGGAATCTATCAAAGGACCTACATATTGTTTTTGTAGTTAAATTGTCTCATCCTGAACATGCATGAAAAATTTGCCACTGGACCTAAAGCAATCATATATCAATAAATTAATCAATCAGAATAAGCTAAAACAACATCGGTAATATTGGCTTGCAGTTGTTAGAACAAAAGTTAATCCGTACCTTGATATACACACATACATAGATAAGGAGTGTCGGATGAGACTAAAACTTTTGTTTCCAATTATGGTTTCCTTGATAAAGGGGTGTTTTAGGCAATTGAACGAAGGAGTCCACATTGGATACTTTAATCGACGCCATCATAATCTGACTTGGTTGGCTGTTTTTTACTATCTGTGTCACAATTTGCGACATATATGGTCCACTTATCGAAAACAAACTTGTACAAATTAATAAAAGAATTGACTTATTGCTTATCGTTCAGTGGCAATCATTGGGGGTACTGCAGGTCGACAGTGGCTGCGTATTTGGACATCCATCATAGCTGTCG
This sequence comes from Mytilus galloprovincialis, assembly GCA_037788925.1. Lineage (NCBI taxonomy): Eukaryota > Metazoa > Mollusca > Bivalvia > Mytilida > Mytilidae > Mytilus > Mytilus galloprovincialis. Next base: position 33,951,817 of record CM075335.1, read on the forward strand.
GACGGGAGAAGTCCATGAATTTTTTTTATAGCCAAGGCAATCCTTGGGATTAAAATTAAATAAGAAAAACAAGTTTCTTAAATGACACACGTTGGAAAGTTATATAATAACTTCAAATTTTTATGGACGCCATTACAACCTGACTTGGTTGGCTGTATTTTACTATCTGTGTCACAACTGGCGACGGATATGGTCCACTTATCAAAACCAAACTTGTACAAATGATGGAAAGAACGGACTAATTGCTTATTGTTCAAGGAGGTGCTGCAGGTCGACAGTGGCTGCTTATTTATACATCCATCATAGTTGTCGGGCGGGTAAAGTCCAGGATTTACCATTTTATATAGCTTAGACAACCCTTGGGATTAAAATCAAATACGAAACAAATGTTTTTCTTAAATGAGATAACACAATAACAATAATTTGTTTTATCTTTTAGGTCATTACAAAGTCGACAACAATAGAGGCATATATTTACATGTACAGGATGTCAGGGTTATAATTATAGATTCTTAAATTGATACAAGTGGATTTTTGGATTTATCTAAACGAGATAGTAAGAATCTGTTTTTCTAATGATTAAAAGAGAAATTGTATTTGTTTGTTAAACGAAAATCCCTTTCAAGAGCCTTCCAATGAAGTTGTCAATTTCATTAACACCTGTTAACCATATTGGGATTCCTCCTGTGAGCTGATATTGATTAGGATCCTTAAACTCATCCGATCACCGGTATTATATAGCATTTCTCCTCCCATGCATGAGCCATTCTTCCCCCATTTGGAAATTATGACTTTAAAATTGATAATTTAACTATCGAAATTGGATAAATCCGATAATCGACGAGTAACTAGGTAAGTTTAGTATGTTCTATAATGATTATCAAATTAATTTTCATTTTTGATAACGAAAATCTCCTCGAGTGTCTTCTAAATTCTTCATTAATAACACCTGTTAGAACATTTTGATTCATCCAGTGAGCTGATGAAGGTTATAACCAGTGGACTTATCCAATCATCTTCGGAGATCATCGGCAACCACACGTTGATGATTTTTTTTTATACAATGGGCCTGGAAAGGTTTAAATTGCCACATTATTAGAGAAAGATTATTATAAAGGAACATTTTAATCAATTTTCTTTAATATTTGTATCTTACGACGTTTCATTCTATCTGGATCTATCGTGTGGTAAGACAAGACAGTTAAAGCAACATGATCCGATTCCCACTTACATAATTTTGTCTTTGAAACAGTACATGTTACTTTGTGTTTTGATATTTAAAGATAATGCGGATACAACCGACAATATTTAATGCAAATGCAACCTTTGTAACTTATTTCATTCCAAAGGGTACCCGCCTTAGGAGGTATAGTGAGGACAATATCCATCGAAAGAAAATATTAAGAGTTGTGTCAACAATGTTTTCAATGTTTTGCAAATGGTACCAGGATAGTTGTTTTTGAAAATACACTTATACACGTAGAGATGCAAGCCTAGTTAACTACCTGATTTCGTCGTTTAACATTTTATATGTTCCTGAATTTGAAATATTTGATTTTAATCTAAAGGAAAAGGTGTATAATACTATCCTTTGATGGAGAAACGTGGAAGCAACATGCTTCGTTTAGTTTTATATTTGAATACTGATTTGTTTATTTCAAAAATAGATGTCATACAAACCCTTAATAACTAATTGTTTAACCTAGTTGTCACCAGTTTGAATAGATTATGGATCTTCAAAATTTCGGATTTTCAAGATCTATTACATTTGTATCTACGTTTCCTTTTTTGTAGAAAAGGCTGTCATATGAGACGATTCATTTGCTTGTTCCAAGTCAGGAACATCACCAGTGATAGTCTTTATTCCTATTTATATGGGCTTGTACTAAAGGGAATCAGGTATAATTGACAGCCTATCTCTACTTTTTTTCACAAATGACGACACATATGTTCTAATTATTGTAACCACACCCACATTCCCGTTCTTTTGACCTCGAATGTGACCTCCAGAACTAGACTTATCACCTATTTTGTACTCACATGAACAATAAGACGAGTGTTACATGTGATTACCATTTTCCAGAGGACATGAGATCACCCAAGATTTGTGTTGCACAGTCTGTAGATTAATGTGTTGTTATTTTTGTACAGTTTGATTAATGTTCAGTTTTTAATGCCATGATATTCATACTCAACATGGCCAAGTGATATATCAGAGTTTAAATATATCTCAAGTAAATTGTGATAAGTTCACACTATTATAGTTGATGTGTTTCCATATGTTTTAGTTTGTAACCCGGATTTGTTTTCTCTCAACCGATTTATGACTTTTAAACACGGGTACACTACTGTTGCCTTTTTTATGCTTATAAATTCTTTAATAGTAACGTAGAAGTTCTCCCAGTTTTTCCATAAAACTATGTTAAGAAAGAATTTTGGAGTAAAATGTATCTTCTACTTATGAAATTATTGTCATAAGTACATGCTTTTTATTACCTTGAAATTGAAATAATGATGTGAAAAAAATACTCCTCTCTTTTATTGTTCGTAGATTTACAGTCTTTGAACTAAATTTTATACAGATAATGATAAGTTGAATGAATAATGTCGTATGGAATTTTCATGGTGATTGTACTTTGCTTTGGCTTCACGAGTTGATCTTGGTTTCTGATGTTGGGACTAAGAGAAGATGTTATTTTCGATTCTCAAATTCATGTACATTGCTTCTTTTCAAAGTAATGGATCTTTTTCTTCCTATAACTGAAAAAAAAACACACTCGAGAAGTAATCATAATGTCATTCTTCCAATCCACAGTAACTTGAAACGTATACACATATAGGAATTTGTAACTGACTTTTCAAAGCATAATTGAACTCTCTTAACGTAACGATTTATTATTATGAGGCTGACTTCATGCAGGAACTTCTTAGGAAGAAAGATAAGAAGTTAGCACTATCCTTTAACTCTACTTTTCACTATATAGATGATGTTCTTCACTAAATAATACAAAATTTGGTGACTATGTGGAACGCATCTATCCAATCGAGCTAGAGATAAAGGATACTACAGATACAGTTAAGTCGGCCTCATATCTTGACTTACATCTAGAAATTGACAATGAGGGTCGTTTGAAAACAAAACTTTACGACAAAAGAGATGATTTCAGCTTTCCAATTGTGAACTTTCCATTTCTAAGTAGCAACATTCCAGCAGCACCTGCATACGGGGTATATATCTCCCAATTGATACGATATTCCCGTGCTTGCATTTCCTATCATGATTTTCTTAATAGAGGGTTGCTGCTCACAAGGAAGCTATTAAACCAAGAGTTCCAAATGGTGAAGTTGAAATCATCCCTTCGTAAATTTTACGGACGCCATCACGAGTTGGTTGACCGTTATGGAATAACCGTATCACAAATGATATCGGATATGTTCCTTACGTCGTAACTACAATCCCCTTCCCTTTCCTGAATGTGACCTACCGAATTAGACTATTTACCGGATTTGTTATCACATAAGCAACACGACGGGTGCCGCATGTGGAGCAGGATCTGCGTACCCTTCCGGAGCACCTGAGATCAACCCTAGTTTTTTGGTGGGGTTCGTGTTGTTTATTCTTTAGTTTTCTATGTTGTGTCGTGTGTGCTGTTGTTTGTTTGTCTTTTTCATTTTTAGCCATGGCGTTGTCAGTTTGTTTTAGATTTATGAGTTTGACTGTCCCTTTGGTATCTTTCGTCCCTCTTTTAATATAACTCGCATCCTTGATATTTCGGACGATCATGTAGTATTTATAATTCTTTTCTCCATTTAAACATTTAAATATATTATTTCAAAATGGCTACAAAGTGTCATATAGGAAAAATATGTTACGAAAACATACAATTTTATCTTTAAATTACAATTAAATGTGATCAGGGTTTAATTATACGTCGTTATGAATAGCCTCGATATAAGTTGTATTTGGCAAAACCTTTCATAATTTGTGATCCTCAGTCTTCACCAACTTCGTACTTTATTCGCCATTTTGAATCTTTTTTTCAATCCCGCGCCTCTTATGTGTCCCATTAGATAATACGCCCATGTGACGTATACATTTGTAAGCCTGGTATATAAGATGAGTTTATTTACTGTATATTATTTTAATTAATTAAGTTAAAACAACATTTTGAATACGAGTTTATAACTGAAACATGATATGATTCACACAACTTCGTACTGTATTTGGCCTTTTTAACGTTTTGGATTCGAGCGAAAATGATGAGTCTTTTGTAGACGAAAATCGCGTCTGGCATAAATTCAAAATTTAATCCTGGTATCTTTGGTGAGTTTATGTATACATGTTTACTAGAACTAATAGGGTAATGGAATTGTTGAAAAAGAAGAAAGGCAGTTTTTGTTTACTTTAATGATACAATGATCAATTAACAAACTATTTACCAGGGTAGTTCGCTGCAGTTGTTCCTACAATGAAAAAATAGAGATAAAAATATATCAGCAAAATGTTTCTGTCACTTGTTTTGTGTAACATGTTTGCGGTTTCCGCTTTGTTTTATTGAATTGCAAACGATTTAAGTAATCTGAGTATAATTAAATGTTCAAATTGTAAAGGAAATAGTTATACAATATTAAAATTACAAGATAAGTAATTTTCAAACCTAAGTGCATATATAAGGAGGTTACAAAGGGTGCATTTCTTTCTACCACAAACGATACAAACGACTAAGCACGCACATCTTTTGATCATTTGTTTCTAACATACGTTTGCAAAGTTTACATAAACTTTGACAAACTATGCAATCGCTAAAGCATGCGTCTACAGTTTGTTGTTCGTCGTTTGTTAGTACAAACGCTACATTTGTTTCTAACTTGAACTTGATTAAACGATATACTTTTTCTACGTTTGTTAAAAATCTGTTTACCAACAACATGTGCATGCATAATTGAAAGTTCAAACAGGGTCAGTAAAGACTTATCAAACGTTGTACTTGTTTTTACTTTCGTATCGTTTAGAAAACAACAACAAACGCCACACAAATACGTTTACAAAATTTTGGTTAGAAAGAAATGCAGCCAAAGTATATCAAGATACACGTTTAGTTTAAACAATATTTTATTCAAATAAATTGAATTGAATTGGGCAACAGGCAAAGTCTATGTAAACCCTCTCCGCACGTTAAATTCCAGTAATTAATCTTGATTCATGTTACAATAGAAGCAACAACCAAAAAAAAAAAAAAAAAAAACACACACAAACAAAAAGAAAAACGTTCATTTAAAAATCCTGTTTCACAAAATAAAGATGGAAGGATACACCGATGCAAGCATGTCGTTCATACGACTTTGGAAACTTAGAATGAAATTCAAAACAGTATGGCTGTGGCCATTGATTGACACATTACATTCATCCATTGACTGGGACAATTTAGGTGAACGTTTGGATGTAACGACCACTGCTCACTGTGTCCTTTTTAAAGACACTTAAACTATGGGGTCACCAAAGGTACTCAACACCTTAATAAAGTAATTCGAAAAATTAATCAGAAATAACACGATGTTTTGATTTATATCAATTATATAAATCAAAACATAAAGGTTATTCCTGATTAATTTTTCGAATTATTTTATAATTAAAGGCGTTAAGAAACCTTTGGTGACCCCATAGTTTAAATGTCTATCGTAGGTACATCGTGAACAGTGGTCGTTACAGAAAAACGTTCACGTAAATTGTCCCAGTCAATGGATGAATTTAATATGTCAATCAATGGCCACAGCCACACTGTTTTGAATTTCATTCTATGTTGAGCCCTCCTTTGGTCCAATTAATTACAAACGAAGTTAATAATTCTATTCCAGCGTTGTTATTACGTAAATTGAATTTTAAAGAAGTCGGACGATTCGTCTAGCAGCCAATATACAAGCACTAAAATACTGAACTCCGAAGCTCAAACACATCAAACGAATGGACATCAACTGTCATATTTTTCATAATTCACACCTTATTTGTGAAAAAAAGTATCTAAAACTGTTTACACATACCTGAAGGTGTACCTGTAATTTAAATGTAAAGAATGTTTAATCACATGAAAACAATTTAACACCAACAAAGATGATATTTCTTTGAGATTTTTGTGAAGAGCAATTAAGCTTTTTTTTTATATAGCGGAGATAGGATAATGACAAAAACGTAGGAAATAGACAGATTTGTGTTGTTCTTGCGTGCATTCAATGTATGCGTAAACTTCTTAATATGCAATTTATTTTTCCTGTTTTCTGTAGGTCCTCCAGATTTCATATCATTGAATGACACTATGTATTTTCAAAGCTCCAATATGTTCAGAAATTAAATGAGGTTAATTAGATAAAAGTTCAAGGTTTGAACAGATGATCATGAATATGCTCTGATACATCTTGTGTTTAAAAGTTTGATTGTTAGAATTATTCTTTACAGAAATACAGACACATGTATCAACGAATGGTTCGCGCATTCAAGAATGACCAGTTTTCTTTATGAATGTGACATACAAGTTTTATCACTTCCAAAAGGATTACAGCAATTGTCTTTGTTAATTAACACTCATCAGTGACGCTCGAATAAAAAAAATGTTAAAAAGGCAAAAAAAAAAAAAAAAAAGTACGAAGTTGAAGAGCATTTAGAACCATAATTCCTAAAAGTGTTACCAAAGAGATGATTTTCATGAAATGGCTTCTTACCAGCAGTACTACCACCAGAACAGAAGCCGCAATGTTGGTTACAATTTTCCACTGCCCAGTCTTTGTATTTATCACTTGTACATATTTCTCCAGGATACCGGTAACAGCTTTGTATTTTATTTCTGCATGGGGGTTCCACAGTTGTTGGTCCTGTAAGATAAATATATTTTATTCTATATTTTATTTTCGAAAAAAAAAAATTCAACAGCTAAATGCTTAACCTTAAAGATAATATACTATTTTTAGATGAATGGTATCATAAAAAATTTCAATTGTTTCAATTTTTTTTATATTTCCTAGTCTACAAATATGAGGTTATATCAATACTGAGTTTTATTACCAGCCCTAAAAGCAATGGTTATGGAGACAAAACCAAAAATCCTATTTAGTAAATTTTACAGTTAATGAACGAGCATCTGTTTGATTTAATAAACTCTTAAGAATAAAAAAATACTCACCAACACAAAACCCACAATATTGTCTACAGTTGTCTTTTGCCCAACTATAATATGCCCCGTGACATGAAGCTTTTCCATATTGTTTACAATCGTCATGTTTATCTACACATACTACAAAAAGAGCGAAGAAAACTTTATATATTGTATCGTATATTTTTACTTTAAAACTTGGATTTTAATTATCTCATCAACATATCTTTAATCAAAGCCTTATCAGTAATTGATCCTGCTAATTTTAATATTTATATAGACATTATTGTGTTGAATTCGTGGTGGCTGAGTGGTTTAAGTATTCTGAGTTGTCTTTCTACAGCATGCATGCACCTGTCAACATTTATATTGTTAATTCGATCAAAGCACGTGATAGGTGCGTACGACTCGGATATCAATAAACTAGAATGTCTAGTTTTCCGAAGGAATGAGTGACCAACATTCAGATATTTTCCTTAATAAAAATAAACTTGCCACCAAGAGAGCTAGCTGTCCTTTAGTCTTGAAATGGCTTTAAACACTAACAATCAATCAGTAAATATAATAGCGTTTGTTGGTTTATTTGATTTTAAAAAAAATAATTGGTGTAACATTTACCATTTTAAAGAGTAAATGACATTCAAATCAAAATGCCACCAAGTGATTTAAAAAGAATATTTATACATACACGCCGGGGATATAGTTGTGATGGGTGGTAACATATTGGCTGAAAAAATTTCAAATAACTAATAAAGGTACATGTATGAGGAACATATATATATCTTTTGTATTACTATGCAATGAACAAATAATATTATGACAAGCATCATTATATATTTTTCGGATGCCTTAATAGTCAGTGCTTTTTTTTTAAAACTTAAATGATCAATAACAAATCTTTCATAAATTCTCCGTATAAAGATTTAAGATAACTCCCCAAGACAGAGTTGACCTTGGATGAATTTGTCTATTAGATCACTTTTGGTCATATAGCCCTTTTATTGTGATTTAGTCTCATACATTTATAAAAACACATGTTTTTAGCTTGGATGTTTTTGATGAAGATAAAAACAGGAAAACTATTCGGACGAACGAAAAAAATAAAGAAATCTGTTTTACATTTAGAATGTAATGTAAGAAACATTTTCAAGTACTGCATATAAAAACATAACAAAACAAAAATTAAGGCCTTCAATACTCTAATTACACCAAATATCAACGATATAATAACTATAAACAACCGTAGATAGCTAAGCATGATCAGTCAATTATATCACCATACAATAGGCATATATGCATATCATAGCATGTTCGTCATCATACGAAGAATCTAGAGATGTGAAGAAATACAGAACATGGCTGCAAAGAAATTCATAGAAGGCAAAAACACCGGAGTCTCTATCGAACATTTTAAGAATTAAACAGGCAATCTCGGAAGATTTCATGAACAATTAATGTGATGTAATTCGGAATATGACCAATCGAATGATATCAATGTTTGCTAATAACCTGAAGATTATGAGTTTAAATAACTCAAAATTTAAACAATCAAAACCTTAACAGAAATATAGTTACAAACTTATTAATATGAGATGTATCCTTAAATGCAGAACTAGATGGGAAAATTTGATTAAAATTATTCACATTCGGATTAAAAAGACAATATATTCAGTTGAAATTTATGCACATTGAATGTCTGATATACTGGATGTACATTATATGCCTACCTGGACATAATCTACAGTATAAACGACAGCTTTTATTAGCCCACGCAATATACTTTTGATCAGTACACACAGATTTCCCGAAGATGTCACAGTCAGTTCTGGTGTCGACACAAGGTAGTGCCGAAGTTATTGGGCCTATCACGTGCGATGCTGTAGTAGCAGATTGTGTAGTTGCTGCAGTTGATGTAGTTGCTGCAGTTGGTGGTTTATTGACTAAATGACATAAACGCACATTGATAAAATAAAATATAATCATGAAGATAAAATAAACAAAAAAAAGTTTAATCTCATTCCTTCAAAAATAAAGTTTTTGTATTTCGTTACCTATACATTTTTTGGTAGTATATTAACGTTTTTGTGAAAGGAACTTTCTGCGTGATTTTGGTGTAGGATTTTATTTAAAATTCGAAAAGTCTAACCAATTAAAGAACGAGGAAGAGTTATCAGTATTTTTTATAGGAACATATTTGATAGTATTGTTATATTGATGTGGAATAAACCTTCATGATCATAAGCATTGATGGAGCCTTCTTAAGGTTTCCATTTTTAAGGGCTAGAATTTGACACAGTACAATTGGAGTTGAATTTACGCACAATGTTGACTGCTGTAGCCCACGTTTAAATTATTTTCCTATTATATCCGTTTGTTTTGCTTTCAATACGATAGTTTTTAACTTATTCGTTTATATGTATTGTTGCATTAGGTCGATAACTCTGCTGCCTGGTAAACTATTAGTACCAGAGGGAATCTCAAGCTCAGTAGTCAGTACTTCGGTACTGACATGATTTAAACCCATCCTTCTTAAATTGCCCGTTAATAAACTTTGAGCCAAGGCTCCGTGTTGAAGACCGTATCTTGACCTATAATGGTTTACTTTTATAAATTGTTATTTGGATGGAGAGTTGTCTCATTGGCACTCATACCACATCTTCCTAAATCTATTTGAAATTATAAAGAAACTAAGGTTTCAACTCCCTCAGGCAAAGTTAACCTAAGATGGATTTTACCTTTTTAATTTTATTCGTCAAATACCTCTTCAAATGTTTCGCTTTTTATATATCCTTGGATTTCAAATATTCGGCTTTGAGCGTACTTGATAAAGATCAATACGAAAAAATGCTTCATTTGCAATGCATTGTTATATGATATTATGTATCACGTATTATCCCTGTTTGAAAGCTAGCGATTACTTTAAACAAAATTGATCGGTCGAACATTATACTTGCATGTTTCTCACCTTGGCAGAATCCACAAAAGTGTCGACAATTTTCCATTGCCCATGCTGTATAGGGGTCCTGGCAAGCTCCTTGGTCAAAGGAAATACAATTTGTCATTTTATCCGTACATACTGAAAATATAACAACATTGGTATAATACAAATGTCCTTATCTTACATTTATTTTAATAATTATAACTTAATAAAAGTATACTAACTTGCACTACGATGTCTTACTCGAAACAAAAGGTTGGAACATTGATTTATATGAATATGTGTAATAAAGGCAACGTTGTATACGACTGTTCAATAGTCATTTTCGATTATTTTCGATTTAGCAAAAGCAAATCCGGGTAGCAAAGAAAAATAGTTATCAAAGGTATCAGGATTATAATTTAATACTCCGACGCGCGTTTCGTCTACATAAGACTCATCAGTGACGCCCATGACCCAAAAACAGAGGAAATCACATGAACTATAAGAAAGCAGTAAGAGAACAAAACAAAAACCACTGAACTACAACAAAAGCAAACGCCAACATGCATATAAACGGACACTAGATTTCAACTGCCATATTTCTGACTTGGTACAGGAACTTTTAAGAATAATTGGTGGATTGAACCTTTGTTTTTGGTTAGCATTTTAATGGTATGTACTAATTCTACATTTGTCGATAAACGTTTTCAATTATGTCTTGTATAGGTGTCATGATACAATTTAATGATGGATAAACCCCTAAATAAACCTTATATGTGAAATATTAATACATGTTAACACTGTAACACGAAAAGAACCGTTTTTAGTGCTAACAATTTGTCTTCTTAAGGCGATTTTGCGAAAATCAAGTGTATAAAATTTGAAGCCTTGCACATAAGTTAGCACTGCCGTCATGCAATAATTAATATAATGAATATAATTATAAATTTTATGACCAAAGATGCTGAAATTATTTGAAGCACTTCGGTTTGTCTACCCTAGGGCATTGATGATCGTACCCATATTTGGAAATCTTTTTCCTGGTATCTATGATGAGTTTATTTACACCCACTGGGTCCATGCCACTGCTGGTGGAGATTTATTTTCCCGATGGTATCACAAGCCCAGTAGTCAGCACTTTTTGTGCTGACATGAATTGTCATTGATATGGTTAGATTTATAAATATTAACAGTTTACCAAATTTTTGGATTTTTTTAAATACTAAGGCTTTTCTACCTCAGACATAGATGACCTTAGCTGTGTTTGGCAAAACTTTTAGGAATTGTGGTCCTCAATGATTCTTCAACTTCGTACTTTATTTGAGCCTTTTTAACTTTTTTGGATTCGAGCGTCACTGATGAGTCTTTTGTAGACGACACGCGCGTCTGGCGTATATACAAAACTTAGTCCTGGTATCTATGATGAGTTTATTCTCAATGCTATTATTGATTTGGTTTTCAAATATCTTTATTCAATTGCCATTGATGAGATTATTATAAACAACACGCTCGTTTATCATACTAAATCAGAAGGCTTTGGAATACCACTTGATTTTGTGAAATTTTAAGATCCCCAATACATAGATTCAACTACTGAGCAATACCAATACACATCGATCTCACTTATAGAGTGAATACGGATTATAAAATGAATTCATCCTTTCAATAATTTCCTTGACGCTTTAACGAGTTGGTTGACTTTCATTGGATATCTGTTTCACATATGAAGATAGATATGATGCAATTATCTAAACCATAATCTTATCCAAGTTTCTCGAAAGTGACACCTCCAAAATATTTTATCGACTTGTCATCGGATTTGTTCTTGCATGAACAACACAGTATGAGAAACGTGTGGCAAGGATATGCTTACCCTTCCAGCGCACATGAAATCACCCCGATTATTTGGTCGTGTATGTGTTGCTCGGTCTTCAGTTTTCTATTTGTATTTGGCAGAAGGCTGTCGGTCTTTTTGTCGTTTGTCGTTTTTCGTTTAACTTGGCGTTGTCACTCTGTATCCGAGTTGTTTGGTTGAATATTTAATTTGTATAGTTTGTCTCTCGTTCAAAAAGTTTGGAAATGATATACACTTTTTTTCTCGCTAAATAACTATTGCTTCAAATTTAAAACTATATCATCTGTCCACCTCTGACAAATAATCAACAGTCTAATGAAATAATAAAACAACAGGCTATATTTAGAAATTTTAGACTGATCTTGTTCTGGCGTTGAAAATTATGTAATGCACATGTTGAGTATATAGTTCAAATATAATGTGTTATAATGGCCTCCTAAATAAATATTGCAAGTGTTTTTTTAAGAGTTGGTCGCACTCCTGAAAAACCAATTATTAAAAAAAAAAACATCTACTCTCAATATGTGAAATGTAGGGATTATTGTCCAATTTATTTCAAATGTTTATGGATAAACAGCGTAATATTACCTGCCGTTTCTTGTTTTCAAAAGTAAGACATTGCCTTATGAAAAAAAAAACCAACATCACATGAAATAAATATAATAAAAACATACGTGCATCAGCTATATTTCCTGTTAAGAACCCAAATGCTTGACCACAAGTCTGAATTAAAATTGATGACAAAAGTAATAACGAGTTCAACATTGTATACTGTCAAGATACGGCCTAGAGAAAGAATGATCAGATAATACTTGCACTGTAGACAGTCTTAAGTGATAAGATAATATAACATTCAACTCATCTAGACAGAGAAATGTCATTCTTCATCGGTATTATTTAATACTTTAATCAGTTTAATTTTTCGATATATTTTGTAGTAAAGGTTGTAATATGATTCTTCAAATTAAAAAGTTAATATTTTTATATACTTTCATAGGTAAATAAAGGCAACAGTAGTATACCGATGTTCAAAATTTATAAATCGCTGAGGCAAAAAATAGTCAATGTAACAACTATCTTTTGCCCACTTAAGTTAGTACAGATTTATTTAATAATAGAGAAACAATGGCATATTATGATGATAATATGTTGAATAACTTCAAATAAACATATGAATATAAAAGTTTGATTTTTAATTCTCCTACGGATTTTTTAACATGAAAGTTATGTACAATACAAAGTAGTATTTTAATGCTTAGTAAACGTCACATTATGCAATGTACAAAACAGAAAACAGGGTAATGAAAATCTATCAAAATAATTCACAGTTAACCGAATGATAGTATTCAGTGTTTCATCAGGGCTAAAATACCCTGCTAACCTATGCAAACATCACCCGTTACATGATTCAAAAATTACTAAATTAGAAACATGGCACAGTTCAGATAGCAACAGCGACGTTTAAATAACAACAGATGTAGGTAAATAAACTCATCATAGATACCAGGACTAATTTTTGTACATACGCCAGACGCGCGTTTCGTCTACAAAAGACTCATCAGTGACGCTCGAATCCAAAAAAGTTAAAAAGGCCAAATAAAGTACGAAGTTGATGAGCATTGAGGACCGAAATTCCTAAAAGTTTTGCCAAATACAGCTAAGGTAATCCATGCCTGAGGTAGAAATTCCTTAGTATTTCAAAAATTCAAAATTTTGAAAACAGTCAATTTATAAATATAACCATATCAATGATAATTCATGTCCGCATAAAACTGCTGACTACTGGGTTGGTAAAACCTTCGGGAAATAAATCTCCACCATCATTGGCATCGACCCAGTGGTTGTAAATAAGCTCATCATAGATACCAGGACTAAATTTTGTATATACGCCAGACGCGCGTTTCGTCTACAAAAGACTCACCAGTGACGCTCTAAATATCCTCACAATTGAACAAGAACCACTAGGGGGTAGAAGAGAACAAGAATGCGAACCAGAAGGGTTAAGAATGTATGCTACATCACCTCATTTGCTGTGTTGGGTTCATTTTTATAACTGATATTGTATGATAATTGGTTATTTCAGAAATTATAAAATATATTGTCCTTCGTTTTTATTATTTAAAAGAAATACAATGCTTATATTCTGTTTAAAATTAATACACTAAACTATTGGTATTTATAAACGTTTATATGTTTTTTTTTTGTGTGTTTACATTTCAAATTACTCTCAAATGTTCATGCACTATTCTATTTTACAAATGAAAGGTTCATAGTAGTTGCATTTTTTATTTCACCGGTAGCTTTTATGTTAAAAAAAAGTTTACTGTTTTTATTTTTAAACTGTGTTTTAAATAATCTCATTATATTCTTTTTCAATCAATACATAAGATAATCACGCTTGTTTTAATAGTGTTTGAGATTATAACACAATGTTGACTGTTGTACCCTTATTTCTGACATTTTAACCTTTTATGTCTGGTTTTTTCCATACTTCATTGTCAGAATTTTATCCGACTGTTATACAAGTTAGAGATTTAGCTAAATATAAAACCAGGTTTAAACTACCATTTTCTACGTTAGAAAAAGTTTGTATCATGTTTAGTTAATTATTCTTGTTTCTGACTGTTTAGCCGTCAAAATCCGACATATGACCATGGAACCGTGAGACTTAAAGTTTGGAATTAGTTTTCAAAAGACGCAATGCACTTTGCGCTATTTTTTATCAATAATTTGAAGATAAACCCAATGCACATGGCATATGTTTGTAAATACAAATGACCCGAATTACATAAGATAAAGTATACCTGTTTGATAGACGATATAAATGCACTATATTTTCCCAACAATCTTGAAAGCACTTTATTGCTTATGTTCTCCCTAAGTGATTTCGTAAAGGGAGGAGTTATCCAATATTTCTTTAAAAGATTACCCATAATCCCTATTGTCATGGTGTTACAAAGACCTCAACATCGTTCGAGATCCAGGCTAAAGTTTTCCCGAAAAAAGGAAACAAATATAGCGTCCTCTGTCGAAAATAAATTGGCAAGAGTGTCATTAAAGCTGCATTATCATTCTACTGTAAAAATCTATGTGGACTGGAAATTTGATAAAAATTTCACGATGTATATTTACTTAAATGTTTGACTATTGTACAGGCAATAACAATCAAAACCAAGGAGTAAACAAAGACTCAAAAGACCAAAGGACATTTACATCAACAGTTATAAATAATAAATAAGAAATAACACGAACTCCACTAAAAACTGGGAGTGAAATAAGGTGCTCCGGAAGAGTAAGCATTTCCTGCACCGTATACGGCACCCGTCGTGTTATTTCTTTGTTCAGTTCGGTAATGATGGAAGGTTATTATGACTGAGGAAGAATATCAGATATGATTTCTGACACACTTTTGTCATAATGGGCAATCAGCTCATGATGGCGACCGTAAAATTTCTTGAGTTGTGACCTTAATTTGATTGATTCATAGCCCTGTCTTAGCAACTTTTGAGAAAACAGTATTCCTCGTTCAACAAAATCAACGTACTTTGAGCTAGCTCTAGAGTAACGTATCAATTGAGACATATATACTCCATATGCTGGTGCCGCTGAGATGTTGCTACACAGAAATGGAAAGTTGACTATAGGAAAATTAAAATCATATAGATATTCGAATTTGACATTTTGAAAATAAATTCAAAATTAATAAATTGATGACTAAAGCGCATATTGGTAGAACAAGAAACAAACTTACAAAAAAACTAGAGGGTCTAGGTTCGTTCCACTAAACAAATCAGCCAACTATTTAAGGGTGATATGAATTTAATACGATTCGACAGATCATTAGGACTAAATGAAAATCAAAATTTTAACAGCATGCAATAACGATTAACCAACAATAATTTGCTCAACATAAATGGGCAACTGTGATGTTCTGAAAGGATAAATAGTAATGTTTGATTAGCATATTTTTCTTATCTTACCAATCCCATAAACCGTCAGTACAAGTGAAAGTTTCAGGCTTCTTTTAATAGGGCACATACATAATACATGCACCATTCAAATAATGAATACCATACTTAAAAAGCTGCATATTTCTTCCATGCTAAAAATAAACCTTTCCAGAATCAAGTGTGGAATCGATGATTTCTAACTCTACCTAAATAATGCAGATATATGTACTGATCCACTCTATAGATTGTTCAGAGAGAATGATTGTCTGATCATGAAGTTCTATTTGAAGTTCTATATTTCACTATGTGAAGGTGAGATTTATGTATTGATTCATTCCAGATAATTATTACTTGTAGACAAAAAAATGCAACTTAAGTTATACAAACGAATATGCATATGCTATACTCAAAATTGATTTCAGAATGTCATAATTGTTTATTTTGGTCGATTCATGATTTATCCTTTTTAAAAATCAAATGATAATTTTACAAAATCTTCCTTGATTGGAATCGGTTCAATGCTCATAGTGTCACATG
Organism: Mytilus galloprovincialis; assembly: GCA_037788925.1. Classification (NCBI taxonomy): domain Eukaryota; kingdom Metazoa; phylum Mollusca; class Bivalvia; order Mytilida; family Mytilidae; genus Mytilus; species Mytilus galloprovincialis. Next base: position 33,968,221 of record CM075335.1, read on the forward strand.
ATTATTTTGGTTTAATTTTAATACATCATTCAGAGATCCAATTGCATAACTTTTATTTCAAACAGCAAAATACCCCCAAAAAACTGTGAAAGACAATATCTGACGACATACACAAAAAATAGTTATACTACACTTGGATAAATAACAAAATAACACTTTCAGATCCTTCACTATTTCAGATGCATCTGTTTACTCTAACCATCAATTATTTGTGTGTGTAAATATACACGAACGCTTTATCTAGCATTTATGTTTTATGTGGTTCTTCTACTGCACAATCACAAGGTAAAAGAAAATATGAAAAAGAAGAAACTATACTAGTTATAACATGGCTTACACGTTTTTCATATATTTACGAATTAAATTTGATTTTCGGGCTTTAGTCTTTGAACTTACTTTTTGTCTCGAAAACATGCATGTCGAGAAGTGCAAATTGTAGAGCAGTAATATATGTTTTGATGTTGTTTGTCGTCGAGTTGACCAGATTGATAGTCGTTGTTCAATAGTAGTTGATGTTATCTTTTTGTTTTAAAAGTTTTATGTAAATAGTTTTAAGAGTATTGCAACATAATGAAATCACTATCGAAGTTTTATTGTTGCGAATCTAATACTGTCACGTGTTTAGCAATACTAACAACATGGCAATGATTTCTAAATTTTACATTATTGTTTTGAAATACTCGTACAATTGCAGTGTATGTGTCAAATACAAATAAATGAATCGCAATTGTTGTTATCTGTGTTCTCTGCACTTTTACACATATGTATGTATTTAGCCACTATTTTGAATTTACTGTATGTCGTCACATTGCATTTACTATATATTGCTGTACGTTGACTTTGTGTTGTATGTAATGTATTTTCACGTTATATGTCTCTTTCTAATTGTTTTTACACGGTAAAAATGTATTTTCAAAAGAGCACGACATTTTCCTTTTTTTTCTAATACAACCTCTCAATATCAAACGTTGTAAAGTTCACCGCAATAACACGATAGTGGGATTATTTGTTGATTTGAGGTATGATTGATATGTTCATAATTATGAATTAACTATTTACAAAACTTTGAATTTTGGAAAAACTAAGGCTTTTCTACCTAAAGAATAGATTACCTTTGCTGTATTTGCCAAAACTTTTAGGAATTTTCGGTCCTCAATGCTCTTCAACTCCGTACTTTACTTGGCCTTTTGAAAATTTTGTGATTCGAGCGTCACTGATGAGTCTTTTGTAGACGAAACGTGCGTCTGGCGTAAATATATTTTTTTTTATCCTGGTATTTATGATGAGTTCATTTGGTCCTTTTTTTAAATAAAGGATATTGTTTGTAATTCCTAACATCCAAAATCACTTTTGGAAGAAGCAATCAAGTGCTTTTGATTTAAAGATGACTTGGAATTGTTTGTTTAAATTTATCTTAACATCTAGTGCATTCGAATCTATCTATCAAACAGATATAGTTTATATATGTAATTTGGGTCATTTGAATGTACAAACATATGAAATGTTCTCATAATAGATTACAAATAGTACAAAGTGTATTGCGTGGTTTAGAAAACCAATTCCAAAATGTGACGATCACAATTACACGATCGTATTATGTTAGAATTTTGATGCTAAACAGTCAGAGACATAATGATAAACTTCTTAGTTATCTTTAAATTCACCCTCGCCCTGCTCGTCCGAATTTAAAGCATTTAATCTCTAAATTCAATAGACTATAAACAAGACAAACACAGATATAGGATTAGTTGCTCGCAGTAACATATTATTTTCTCTTGCGATACAATATTTTATTTTACTTTATTGTACATATTTCTTCGATTGAAACAATATATAAACATTGTTCCTCTTTCGCATCGTTTCATTTCCCCCGGCTAATACCTCCAACGCCTGTACGTACAATAAACATAGCAGCAACTGCACATATACCTATGTGACCAACTTCAATTCGACGTAACTGCGAGCACCTTCGATACTAATACATTTAAATCCAAAACTTTATATAGTACCTTTAAATCCCACCCATAAAAACCGCCAAAACTTTCCTCGTGCCTCCTGCACCTAACATCAAACTTATAAATAGTACATACTGTTACAAAACCAGTATCCGAACTAGTCATACTAGTTCCCATCTATAAATAATACTACAAATAGCAAACGGGAAAAACCCTATTTCAAACGAAATAAAATACATATATTGAATTACTATCCTGTGAAAAGTTAATCGATATGAAATTAAAAATATTGAACACAATTTGATGGAATATCAGTGTGAAGTACTTTGAACATGCCGAGAACTGAAAATTGAAAGCCACTGTTAGAAAAAAAATGATAAAACTTAAATGACTTTAATTCTTTTTTAAAATAAAACATTAGGTGAACATTTAAGAATTGGATGTTTCAACACACACCCGCAAATAAATGGTTATGAATTTTTTTTTTTAATTTAAAAACAAGTAAAAAGATTATATTTAAAAAAAAAAATAAGAAAACTGAATTTCCTGATTTTTCAGTTTCTAAGACTTCTAATATTACTATATTGTTGACAGTCATAAAAGTTAAGCCAACTCGATAAATACTGTATATGTAGCCAACATTCTTCCCCCATCTGGCTCGCATTTAAATTGTTCTGTCCTCCGGTGATTCTTGTTCACTTTTCTAATGACATTTTGTGTACATAACCTTTACCTAAATCTGTTGCTATATGAAAGTGGCTGTTGCTATATTACCTCTATGCAAGTGGTTTTTAAATTGGATAGAAGTCTTTTTTTGCTTTTTTGTTAAATATTTGTTTGTTTTCAGATTGTAACACAGTAATGACTGCTGTACCCATATTTTGACTATTTACCTATTATAAAATTGAGATTGGAAATGGGGAATGTGTCAAAGAGACAACAACCCGGCCATAGAGCAGACCACGCGCGGAGGCCACCAATGGGTCTTCAATGCAGCGAGGAGAAACTACCGCACCCGGCCTGACCCCTAAAAAAATATGTATACTAGTTAAGTGATAATGGACATGGACGTCAAGTTGGTTACTTATTCCCTATTCCCTATTCGTTACCTATTCCCTATTCCCTATTCGTTACCTATTCCCTATTCCCTATTCGTTACCTATTCGTTACTTATTCCGGCCTATTCCCTATCGTTACCTATTCGTTACTTATTCCCTATTCCTTATTCGTTACTTATTCGATTTTTAATATCCTTCCCCCTTTTTAATTGTTTATACTCTTATATCTGGTAATAGTTCTAAATTTTTTGAGGTAAAATGACCTTTTTATGACCTATTTATATGTGTTTGTGCTCAACCGATCCTTTTACTTTTATGTTCGATACTCATTTGTTCCTTATTTGATTTTTATACGTTCTACCTTTTAACTGCTTTATGTCCGTATGTTTGAAGATGGATCTTGGTTCGAAGCGATGAAATCACCGTGTTAGCGCTTGTATAAAAAAGAAGATGTGGTAGGATTGCCAATGAGACAACACCCACCAATAGACCAAAATGACACAGAAATTATCAACTATAGGTCACTGTACGGCCTTCAAAAATGAGCATAGCCAAAACCGTGTAGTCACCTATAAAAGGTCCAGACATGACAATCTCAAACAATTCAAAAAACAAAACTAACGGCCGTATTTCATATACAAAAAAATAAACGGAAAACAAATATGTAACACAAAAACAAACGATAACTACTTAATTTCAGGCTCTTGTCTAGGAACAGGCACATACTAACATAATGTGGTGGGGTTAAACATGTTAGCAGGGTGTACATCGTTTCGGAGCATGCTATTACCTTGTTTAATTCGTTCCATCACTCGCTTATAATTCACTTATAATACGTGTATCATAAGTTGCACCTTTTAAAACATGATTATCAATTGTTTTGTTGTCTCTGGTGGTAGATTTGGGTTCTTAGAGGTGATATAACTCTATTAGCGCATATGTACCCGTTCAAGCGCTCGGATAATACCCTGTGAAATATTCGTTACTTATTCGCTTTTAATACGTTTGTTGTACGTTGCACCTTTAAGAAAAGGATTTTTAATTGTGTTCATATCTCTGTTGGTAATACTGTGTTCTTATAGATGAAATACCCCTATTATCGCGTATGTACCCGTTTTAGCGCTCGGATAATACCCTGTTACTTATTCGTTCCTTATTCGCTTTTAATGCGCGGGGTATACGTTGAACCTTAAAATAAATCGTTTTTTAATGGTGTTCATGTCTCTGGTGGTAACAATGTGTTGTACGAGATTAAATGACCCTATTAGCGCGCATGTACCCGTTCCAGCATTCGGTTAATACCCTGTTACCTATTCGTTACTTATTCGCTTTTAATAAGACATGGACACAATTGAAAATCCTTTTCTAAAAGGTGCAACGTACAACAAACGTATTAAAAGCGAATAAGTAACGAATAGGTAACAGGGTATTAACCGAGCGCTGGAACGGGTACATGCGCGCTAATAGTGTCATTTCATCTCTAAGAACACATTGTTACCACCAGAGACATGGACACAATTGAAAATCCTTTTCTAAAAGGTGCAACGTACAACAAACGTTTTATCAGTGAATAGGTAACGAATAGGTAACGAATAGGTAACAGGGTATTTACCGAACGCTGGAACGGGTACATTCGCGCTAATAGGTTCATTTCATCTCTAAGAACACATTGTTACCACCAGAGACATGGACACAATTAAAACCACCGATTTATTTCAAGGTGCAACGTATACCCTGCTCATTAAAAGCGAATAAGGAACGAATAAGTAACCGGGTATTAGAGGTTTCCCGATTTGCTACCGTACCAACCGTAGTACGAAGTGGGAGCCGTCATTTAACTTTTGGAAATTACTGATGTTTATACTTAATATCAACGAATATTTTAGGAATCATATGCAGAACTGTTTTGAGAATTTTTAGCTGTAATTTGGGAACAATTTCATGTGATTACTTCTTGTATTCATAGGAAACAATATTGTGTGCACTCGATTACAGCTTTCAAGCAACCGTTGCAAGTAACCGGTGGTACGGAAGGTTTAGTTAAGAGTTATTTCCCCGTGAAACTACATAGACACAAAGAAGCTAAATTACAAAATAAATTAAAAACCTATATAGATTTTGTTTGTAATAACTTAATGTATCATTATAAAATGTTAAAGTTTTGTCTTTATTTTGTTAAGTTTTTAGAAAACATGAACAAATAAAATGTATTTCAACAAAATAAATTGACCTCAATAACAAGAGAATAATGATATTAAAATAAATTTAAAACCAATATCAGAATACAGCCTGTTCGTGTAAAGGTTTATTAAAGTAGTCTAGATCGTCCGGAATTAAGTTATTGAAAGACAAAGTCGTTTGAACAATACGGCATAGATCTATGACCATTTACTTGCGACAATATATACCAATATCAATGTAATGACAATATCTACTGACATAATAATAATAAACGAACAAGATGAATTAACATCGTGATGATAAATATTTCGACTAAAAAAAAGTTTTCGTTAGTGTCATAAAATTAAGTTATATAATAAATAATTTGATTAAAAAGTTCAGTGACAAAATATAAGAAAAAAGGTAGATCGATATTTTTACAATGTGTGTTGCGTTTTAAAAAAAAATGTTGCTCCAAAGATCGAAAAGATAGCTTAATTAATAAAAATTGATTTTAATGAGAAGTCAACACAATTTTTAACACATTTCTTGCATTAGCACGTGTACTAGTTCAGTGGTGGATCCAGAGCTTTTTATAAGGGGGAAAAGGGGGGGGGGGTGGCGCTGACTGACATAACAAGAATGGCGCTCCAGCCATGCCTCAGTGATTCCCTTTATAATCAACCAATTTTTTTCCACGAAAGTTGGGGGGGGGGGTCTTACTATTTCAATTTATATTTAAGTATTAGAAAACATTCTTTATTCTAATCTTTTTCTAAATATACAGAAAACAAAAACATAGCTAAACAGAAACGCAAATCTATATTTAGAATATAAAGGTCGAGGCAACTCAGTTCCAGTAAGGACTGTTTGATTCATTCTCTTGTGCACAAACTAAATTTTATCGTATAAAATCAGGAGCAAGTTTTCAAGAAGCAGTGAAATCATAATAAAATAAAACATTAAGGTTTTTATCGCTGATATGCAATTCGATTTCTTTATTTTCATCATGATGAATACAATAATGTAATGCATTAAATGATACCTCCAAAACAGCACCAACGGTTGTGTTACGTACCAACCGTACCTGATACGTAGCAAATCGGGAAACCTCTATTATCCGAGCGCTGGAACGGGTACATACGCGCTAATAGGGGTATTTCATCTATAAAAACACATTATTACCACCAGATATATGAACTTAATTAAAAATCCTTTTCTTAAAGGTGCAACGTACAACAAACGTATTAAAAGCGAATAAGTAACGAATATTTCACAGGGTATTATCCGAGCGCTTGAACGGGTACATATGCGCTAATAGAGTTATATCACCTCTAAGAACCCAAATCTACCACCAGAGACAACAAAACAATTGAAAATCATGTTTTAAAAGGTGCAACGTATGATACACGTATTATAAGCGAATTATAAGCGAGTGATGGAACGAATTAAACAAGATAATAGCATGCTCCGAAACGATGTACACCCTGCTAACATGTTTAACCCCACCACATTATGTTAGTATGTGCCTGTCCCTAGACAAGAGCCTAAAATTAAGTAGTTATCGTTTGTTTTTGTGTTACATATTTGTTTTCCGTTTATTTTTTTGTATATGAAATACGGCCGTTAGTTTTGTTGTTTGAATTGTTTGAGATTGTCATGTCTGGACCTTGTATAGGTGACTACACGGTTTGGGCTATGCTTATTGTTGAAGGCCGTACAGTGACCTATAGTTGATAATTTCTGTGTCATTTTGGTCTATTGTTGGGTGTTGTCTCATTGGCAATCCTACCACATCTTCTTTTTTATACAAGCGCTAACACGGTGATTTCATCGCTTCGAACCAAGATCCATCTTCAAACATACGGACATAAAGCAGTTAAAAGGTAGAACGTATAAAAATCAAATAAGGAACAAATGAGTATCGAACATAAAGTAAAAGGATCGGTTTAGCACAAACACATATAAATAGTTCATAAAAGATCATTTTACCTCAACAAATTTAGAACTATTACCAGATATAAGAGTATAAACAATTAAAAAGGGGGAAGGATATTAAAAATCGAATAAGTAACAAATAAGGAATAGGGAATAAGTAACGAATAGGTAACGATAGGGAATAGGACGGAATAAGTAACGAATAGGTAACGAATAGGGAATAGGGAATAGGTAACGAATAGGTAACGAATAGGGAATAGGGAATAGGTAACGAATAGGTAACGAATAGGGAATAGGGAATAGGTAACGAATAGGTAACGAATAGGGAATAGGGAATAGGTAACGAATAGGTAACGAATAGGGAATAGGGAATAGGTAACGAATAGGGAATAGGGAATAAGTAACCAACTTGACGTCATACTAAACCTATTATGTCTGTTTTGTTCACGCATCGTTGTAAATATAATGGAATTTGTTGCGACTGTCATACAAGTGAGAGGTTTAGCGCATAAAACCAGGTTCAATCCACCATTTTCTACATTTGAAATGCCTGTTCTAAGTCAGGAATATGACAGTTGTTGTCTATACATTTGATGTGTTTTATCCTTTGATTAAGCCATTTGATTAGGGACTTTCCGTTTTGAATTTTCCTCGGAGTTCAGTATTATTATGATTTTACTTTTTTCTGATATGTTGGACATTTTAGGGTCATGTAACGGTTTGTGTTTTAATATATCATTCACTTTTTATGTTTGGTATTTGTTGTTACCATCAATGAAAGACTGTTTGGTCGATTTCACGATTTTGTCCGACCATTACAACTACCATTTCTATATCTTATGATTTGAATAACCTGCACCGACGTTGAAAGGTGGAAAAAAGTACAAAACATGAAATGTTTCTATATAGAGGCGTTGAATAGTGATTATCTTATCACTTTAGTATTTGACGTCTACAGTGCAAGTATTATCTGATCAGTCTTGTCGTAGGCTTTATTCTGACAGTATACAATGTTCAAGTCGTGTTTACTATTGTCTTCAGTGTTGACTCTGACCTATTGTCAAGCAATTCAGTTAATGCCAGGAACTACAACTAACACACGTATGTTTTTTTTTATTTGTTTCTTGAGATTCTATTTTTTTTATTTGAAACTTCTCTCTAAGGAAAAAGGAAATGGCAAGTACAATGAAGTTATTTGACCATAAACATTTAATGTACCTCGGACAAAAGTTCCTGAATTTCACACCTTTTGGTTTAAGGGTATATTGTAATTATGATTTTGGGAGAATAGTAGCAATTCGTTTATAAACTTACTATATTTATTTCCACAACAGAAAATTATGACATATCATACTTGAAACATTTGCATAATAAAGGTACGATAGTATATCCTAATCAATGGTCATAAATCGCTTAGGCGAAAACAAATCCGGGTCACAAGCCTAAACCACTGGAGACACATCAACTAATAGGGGAAAACAACGGAATAAAATGAACGCTGAATTACTTACGCCAAAAAACACAGAAAAAGACTATTCAATAGTTTAATATTTTAAACTGTAATATCCTCTACTTGGTATACGAAATTTAAGCAAAAATATGGTAGGTTGAACTTGTTTTATGGTTAGCGAACCTCTCGCTTATATTGCTATTTTCCAAATACCGTTTAAATGACAATTTTACGTGACAAAACTTATGCATTATCTTAATGGGTTTACACCATAACAGGTACAACCAAAAACAATACATTTTGAAAGAAAAACTGAAAAAATAAATAGAGGCCAAAGATACCCAAGGAATATTCAAGCTCATAAGTTTAGAACAAACTGAAAATACCATGGCAAAAAAAGAAAAACGACAAAGATACAAACAACTTTACACACAATACAGCATAGAAAGCTTAAACTGGGGGTGATCTTAATGCCTCTGGAAAAGTAAGCAAATTGCCTCTGGAAAAGTAAGCAAATTCTCCTTATAAATACCCGGTAGAAAGGTTCATATTTTGTTTCCATGTGAAACCGTGTTTTATTGTTAACCTTGTTTAATCAGTTCTTTCCAGCTTTAAATTTAAAATACTTGTTTAATTCTATTTCAGAATGTAAAGACAGATTACCAAATTGTTTTGCATTTAAAAAAGAGTCTTGTCTAGCACCATATGAACAATGGGCAAAAGATTACTGTCCAGTCTTTTGTGGATTCTGCGTAGGTAAGAACGTCATGAGAGAAATAAACACAAAGCATAAACAATGCAACCAGATATACAATTTGCCGTTGTTATGGAATTTTAAGCTTATTTACGTCTCCAGCATTTAATTTTGAAAATAAAACAACCTGAAGACAATGGTGAGAAAATTATTTTGTTACTTCAAAACAATTGGTATTACTGGCTAAGGTTCCGCCAACATTCGCACAATTTTAAAAAAATACAAGTTTTCGAAACCCGTGGCAATGTAAGTTGTTGTTTTAGTGAAATGTGTATTTGTTTTATGAAGGTCCAACAACCCCAGTACCACCTTGTGAGAACATCAAACCTGATTGTCATGTATACCAAAAAACTGTGTGTACTGACGATGCATACAGACAATGGGCCTTTGATAATTGTGCGTACTACTGCCGACTCTGTACACGTAAGTAAAAATATATAAGTTTTCAAGATCATATCATTTAATGTCATTAAAGTAATAAGACGAACATTTGATTTTCCTGTGTGTGGTGGAGGACCGGAAGAAGTTGAAAATAAATAATTTGACCTGATAAAACTGAATATACGGAACTTTGCACAAAACTTGATGACGAAGAAGATTCTGCGAAGCGACGCCACGTCATAAACTCAGCATGCATGACAACAGATGAAAGGAAGATTATCTTGGAAAAATCCCCCAGCTCCTCTACCCCCAACGTCCCGCCAATACCAAAAACATCGTCCCCTAATTCTATCATTGCATGTCATTCATATATCGAAAAGAGTTACAACGAAACAAAACAATGGAAGAGAAAAATAAGATCTATGTCTTAGTAATTACATATCTTAGGATTGTCTCATGACACGTTTAAGTTCTAATTCAGATTAAGGAAAAAAGTAACCTAAGATAAGATATAATATAATTGGTACTAAAATTAGGGAAACATAAAAAGGTGTTTTACGATGATATAAGGATAGTCCTTAAAGTTACAATGTTCCTAGTCGAAATTAAAACAACACATATGGCCTTCTGTCAATATTTGATGAATTCAATTATGAGTAGATACTTTCCAATGGGTTATCTTTTTAATGTTATTCGTCGCCGCATATTATAGCTTGCTAAATTATTTTGTTTTCCTATTTGTCATATTAAATAGCTTGCAGAATTACATTGTTCTATGATTTTTCTCCGGTAGGCATTATTTGATAATTACAACTTAAAGTAGGAGAGCCGTGAAGTAGTGGTTATTGCATCGGACTGCTAACAGAAAAATTTCTGTTTCGATCCCCAATCCGGGAATAATACTTCAGGGACAGAATTTGCGGGTATGGTCTTAAGAAACGATGATAGTATGTCGGAAGGGGACGATAAGGGGCTGACCCGTGTTACGAAAGAGCAACATATCTTGCACGTATAAAAGACACCCTTATAGATTTCGAAGAAGAGCAGGCTCATGTCGCTATATATATAGCTACTAGGCAGCACTCGTACCCGCAAAGTGGAAAAAAGATTAATATAACTTGCAATAACTTGTTTCCCAATCAACCATATGAATAAAGATGTTTAAACTAAACTTACAGAAAGTATTAAATAATGAAAGTAAGAAAAGTAAAAAAAAAAAATACTGAAACTAATATACTGTTATCCGGATAACAAACCAGTATACAAAACATAATTTTATATTTTTGTTACATTTTTAAATTTTTTTAGACAGATCGTGTCCTTATATACAAGATATTAACAAGTAGCATCAATAACTTTCGTGTTTTTTATTTATTTTTTTTTTTTTTTTATTTTATCAAAAAGCATATTACAAATACCTTATCTGGTTGTTCTACAACTAACTTGGTACACATATTTTAATACATTTTAATGCACTAAGATATATTCCGAAGTTATTTGTTGAAGTACTTTCACAAAATATAATACAAAATAATCTGACAAGGTCATTTATCGGAGATCTTAAAATAAATATCTGTGACGATGTCATTATTTTATGATTTATAGAAATAATAATAAAAATAATAAATGGTGCCCTTTTGAAGCTTTGAAATTCAATATCAGCAAATTATGTTGCACCAGACCAAAAGGTACAACAATAATTGAAATGTGTAAAATACTAGAATTTCGGTTAAAAAAATACTTTTCTTTCTGAAGCTAGTTCAATGCATGTAATTAAATTGATGGACTTACGGACAAAGATTTCTGGCAAACTAGATAAGCTGTTGTATGAAATTTATTAGCTAGTCGTATTAGTATATGACAATGTATCTATACGCATATTGTTAAAACTTTATTTTGCATTGTTTTTCCCCATAAAAAATGCAACCATCCACGCCCTTTATAAATGTATACTGTAATATAATAATATATATATTTCATTTCTTTCCATTCTTTAAATAGGTTAAAATGAAATTATTTGAAAATGGCATTTTTATTTAGAAAATGAGATATTTGCGCACAATTTAAAAATTTAAGGGCAAATTTAAACCATAATTCCCAGAAATATATCTGCAACTTTCTGTTTATAATTTTAATTTTGTATATAATTTATATATTTTCTTTTAAAATTGGCAGCCAATATTTCCTGAACTCTCAAATCATATTACATTTATGAAACAAAAACTGGATTTTAAAATGAAATGAAAAGATAAATAAAATGATAAAAATAACTATAGTATTATATTATCTATTGATTATTTCGTTTAATTGTTATTGCTAAAATACTTTCTGAAACATTCGTGAAACATTATTCGCCACTGCCACATTTGTGAAGATGTTTATTATGAAAATACTTTTCTTCAGCGGCCCAGCTTGCCATTAAAGACAGTCAAATAACAACTTTACCCCCAGCATGTAAGTATGGACATTACACAAAGAAAAGTGAATGTATATATTGCATTAATTTGTAGGATCCTTTACTATAGATAATTGAGCTGATCTGTAACTATAACATCTCCATGCCTTATATATCATGTACTGTAGTACGCCGCTAGATTAAAACCGACGAGGAAAGGTAACACACGGCCACTGAAAGCTTTATTATTGTAGAGCCCAGGTGGTCGTGTGGTCCAGCGGGACGGCTGCAGTGTAGGCGATTTGGTGTCACGATATGACAGTAGCATGGGTTCGAATCCCGGTGAGGGAAGAACAAAAAATTTGTGAAAGCAAATTTACAGATCTAACATTGTTGGGTTGATGTTTAGACGAGTTGTATATACATAATGTACACAGCCATGTATCACCATCATTGATGGCGATCCGATGGATACATCTGTTGTAGAGTTGTCACTGACTCAGACGTACTTATGAATATAATTATTTTCTGTGACTGTATCTTGCATTAATTTGTAGGATCCTTTACTATTGATAATTGAGCTGATCTGTAACAATAACATCTCCATGCCTTATATATCATGTACTGTAGTACGCCGCTAGATTAAAACTGACGAGGAAAGGTAACACACGGTCACTGAAAGCTTTATTATTGTAGAGCCCAGGTGGTCGTGTGGTCTAGCGGGACGGCTGCAGTGCAGGCGATTTGGTGTCACGACGTCACAGTAGCATGGGTTCGAATCCCGGTGAGGGAAGAACAAAAAATTTGCGAAAGCAAATTTACAGATCTAACATTGTTGGGTTGATGTTTAGACGAGTTGTATATATATATATATATTTACTTTATCTGAAAGTTATATCCAATATTATGATGATATAAGTTACAAAACGATTCAGAGTATATAGCAAACTTAATCCTCAATGAGAAATGTGATTAGAACAGATTTAACATGAACGAATAGTTCAATACATAAGTATGATATTCTGACCGGGTATCAGTTTATAATCCGGTGACGTGCATCTCCTTGTATAAACTATTGTTATGTTAAACAGATTTCCAGTTTTAAAAGAAATCAGTACAATGTTAAAGTAAGAAAAAATCACTATATAAAATGAAACCATCGTAAGCAAAATAAAGAAAAGATTATAGACCATACTATAGATAACAGTAATAACATGTGCTCGATATAATAAGAAAAAGTAAGATAAAAAAAACAACAAAAATAGTTTGATGATGAAAAAAGAAACAATTTATGTATGTAGGAATGTCGTGTTCAGAACTGACTGCTTCATTTTTATTTTGTAGTATGCGTGGATAAACGTCAGGACTGTGATAAGTATGGTAAAGACTCCTGTAAAGGCCAATACAGCACCTGGGCCAGGGAGAACTGTAATCGTTATTGTGGATTCTGCATTGGTGAATAGACACTAAATAACAATAGTTTTATGAAGAACAATGATCTAATACGCAGTACAATTAAGATAATTCTAACAGGAAGCATTGCGGATATAGATGAGCATTCTCCTATTTTTTCTCAAAATATTTTATACTTTTTGTGTATACCAATAGCTCAACATCATCACTAAAAATATTAATATAAAATTGAAACATCATTACTTAAATTATATTTGAAAAATTGTTCACTTGGTCAAGATATATCAGCCCTGAAATTTTCAGTCGAATCGAACAACCAATTGTTGGGTTGCTGCAACTAAATTGTCAGTACGACAAGAAACATAGACACTATGGCTAAAATAGAACATATATGTAAAGTGCATTTTATTGCTTTTGAAGAAAATATAACAGATACAATGAACATTTAAATGGCATTTTTAAGCAACTCATTAATATATTTTGAAAAGCAAAAATATCATCATTGATGAAAGATTTAAGCAAGCAAATAACAGGCGACTGATACAGGCTCTTCAAAGTCCATGTTTATGTTCTTTCAGTGAAAATTGATTTTCTTTATATTTCTGTCTTGAAAATGTTCAGTTTGAGCCTTTATTGTGAGGGTACGGCCAGAAAATTGCAACCGTTACACGAAATATATAAAATGGGACTCTAGTTTACTCCTCGTGCTATATTTGTAGTTTCCTCTACTGACAATATTCGACGTTTGACAAAGTTGAACTAGTTCGTCAAAATATCGATACAATTGATTTGTTTTTATCTTCACTTGACTAATCCATTTGCATTATATTGTTAGAGAAAATCCGACCAAAATAAATCTAGATCCGTTCAATTATATCCATAGCATCCTTTATAAAATTTATGTCCAACTAATATTAATAACGATATGATACTTTTTACAATAAATGAGTGTTTTCTTGTTAGATTTTTACTGTTGTTGCATATCTTCAGAACTGGACAGTTTCGTTTACAAAAAAATCATATATCCCTTGTTATTTTCATTGTCAATTAGAACAGCTTGCATTATGTGAATGATCAAAGAAATTAAAGTAACAGATAAATAAACTCATCATAGATACCAGAACTAAATTTAATATATATGCCAGACGCCCGTTTCGTCTACAAAAGACTCATCAGAGGAGGTACTAGTTCATTTGGTATTTACCCGCAAAGTAATTGACAAATACCTTTAAATATTCATATTCCCCGCAAACTTGTAAACGAATAATTTTAGAGCCTACAGTATTGAATGTATTTTGTGCTACTACCGGTTTGTTATACTGTGAATTCATTTTTTTCGTGCGTATTAATTTTCGTGGATTCATTAAACATTGCATTTTCATTGTTATCTAATTCCGTGGTTTTGTCAAAGTCTGCATACAAGCCCATGTAACATTTGTATTTCGTTGAACATTTTAATTCGTGGTTCACCGTTACCCAAGAAATCAAAGAAAATTGATATCCCACGAATATCAATGAATGCACAGTAGTTTGTCACATTCAATTATACAATGTTCATAACCAAATGCCTTACAGGAACCAGGAAATGTACAATATAGTAGAATGAGTTTGATGATACTAGGCATGCAAATAAAGCATCTACAGTAGAGTAGTCAACAACAATTTAAAACTGATTATAGATAAGTTCTATTTCATCATATAGGCCAAACGTAATGAACATTCAGTTAATTTAGTCGTAAAAAGGTTTGAAAAAACTAACACAATAAAATAAAAATACGAAAATAAAAAGTTAATTGTAGGCTACATGTATTTACTATTTCATTTATAATGAAAATAAACTTTACATATAGCTTTGGTTAACTGCTTGTCAGTTGATTGCATTAACTGGTTATTACTTTTAAACATATTACATTTTTTGTGTATTTCTATAGGGTTACCTACAACGGCAAAACCTTGTATAGATGCCATACCCAATTGTAATCAGTTCCAAAAAGATACATGTACAAACATTAAGTACAAAGGATGGGCTGAGGAAAACTGTCGTAAATATTGTGGTTTCTGCTCTGACGGAAGTAGTAGTGGTAAGCAGATGATTACTCGCCATTTACAAATTATGTATAAAACTATTATTTCTTCATGTTTTATTGGATATTCCAAATCATATTTTTTTTATGAAATTCAAATACATAAGATATAAGATACTATACACCTTGATGAACTTAAAATTTGACAAAACTCTCAAAAATACAAATTTGAATATAACGCCTTCAATACTGTTTTATATTATTGTCACAATGTTGTGATTCGTAAGTAACTTAACATTGCAATGTAACTGTAGGTAATCAACCATCTGTAACTTCTGCTCCAACATTTGCACCACCTCGTCCACAAGCTCCAGGAAATCAACCTACCCCTTCAGGTATGTTTTAAGAATTTTATACTCTTCTTCAGATAATATAAGCAATTTGGTGAGTGTGATTGTTCTGTCTCCATTCAATCTGATGAAGGTTAACAATGGTCGTTATAAACGTCCAAAATGCTCACAGAATATTTTTTATTACATATATTAATATATGATACAGATTCATACAAGCAAAATAGATTTAAAACTCATCAGGTAGCAAACGCATTGGTTGTTTTGATAAATCCTTAACATTTATCTTATCGTATATAATATATGCAAAAAGTTGAAAATAACCTGCACAGATAATAGTTTTAATTTGCATTTGAATCCTAATCCTACGACAGTTACTTGCATTGAAGACAAGGCAATTGTATCTTTCCATTGCCTTATGTGTTGGTTTTTAGTTTTCTGTAACACTTGCATGTTTAAAGTACAGTGTTTAACGAGATGTGCAACTGCATGTAATTTGTAGATGCACACAATTGAAGAAAACTTACATAATATGATTTAATTAATAAAATTCTTCATCTGTTTCGTTCATAGCACAGATTTTGCAATGATTTAGCGATATCCATTTTATACATTTATTATTGACATAGGTTAGCATAGTCAAAGAAGAAAAATATTTTTTCAAATATTTTTAGAATTGCTTTCAAAACTACAATTACCTACCGAATCATATTGTAGACTTTTTTTATTCTGCGAGTACTTTATTCTAGTTATTAATACTTTATTGATTTAAATGTTATATTTCCGTAAGTGCTGTCAGTTATACATTTTAATGTCCATTATATTTATTTGTAGCTACATTGGCACCACCTCTACCTGCTGGTAAATGATTATTTACTTGTCATGCATTAACAAAAACATGATATAATTAAAAATTGAAAACAATTTGAGTTTCCTTTTTATTTTTATTTTACATAGCGTTCTAGCATATATTAGGTGGTTGAAAATTCTTTTTTCAAAAAACCTCTTTCCCTTCACTATTTTGAATATGCGTTTTTTACTTGAAAATCATTTCTTTCAGAATTTTGAAACTCAGCTGTACCAAAAAATTACAAATCTATTCAAAGATACTTCGTTGACACATTTCTGATGTATCTGCTGATATGATAAGTTCAGTAGTCGGTACTTCGGTACTGACATGATTTATAGCAAACGTTTCGTAAATTATCCGTTTCTTAATATTGAAATAATATAGGAGCTTAGGTTTCTACTCCCTACAGGAAGGTGACCTTAGATGGATTTGACTTTTTATGTACTTCTGGTCATATAGCTCTTTAACTGTTTCGGGTTTTATACATTCATCACTTTCAAATATATGGCTTTGAGCGTTCCTGATGAAGGGTGATATAGAAAAGCGATTCGAACGCATGAAATTATTAATGTGTTATTTTCATCTTTTCTTCTTTAGAAAAAAAAGAGTGTCTTTAAAATTTAAAAACTAACATTCACATCTGCTCATACAAAAATCTTTGAAATCAAATAGAGGTAAGAAGTCATTGTCTTACAGAAATCGTCCACCACATAATACGAAGGATAACAGCTTTTCAAAACCTGGAGCTTACAGACATCCTCGATAGTAGACTTTTGAATAACTTCCAATTTTATATTCGGAGTACAACCATTCAAAAGAATGTTCATATCGCGTTGTGATCTAGTTAAGTAAGATAATGGCGCATGTTTAGATGAAATGACATAAATCACTTGTTTTTGATATTGCAAGTGATTTGACAATTACAATTTTGCCGATGGAGAGAAGGTATCTGAGTATTCACATTGTAATAACTATTTCCATTGTATCTTCACATGTATCTTAATCAATACCAACCAATTATTTACAAGCATTACATTTCAAACCTAGGGTTTTGACGGCATATGTCCATTTGATTTGAAGAGAACCATCTTTGTTCAATTCATTTCTTCCAATCCATGTTTTTTTCACTGAATTCAGTCCCTAAACCACAAAAGTGTCCTTACAAACAACGTTCAAAGTACCCCACTAAACCCATTTCCAAATTATTGACATGAATCAGAAATCAGATCTGGGTTTTTAAAATTACTGTGAAACTGCTTTTTCTAAAGGTGATGTGTGAATACTAGAAAAAAAATCCAAAGATCTTTTAGAGTACATAATATCTAAGACTCTTTAGTCTTGCAATAGTCTCAATGCTAATACAAAATTTGCACAAGATTCCCCATTCTAATTCCCAGTTGATACGATATCCCAGTGCTTGTATTTCGTGTCATGATTTCCTTGAAAGGGATAAAGATAAAAAAAAAAAATGTTTTTAAACGGTTCGGACGCTATCACAATTTGGTTGACCGTTATGAAATATCTGTTTTACAGACGATTACGGATAGGTTTCAATTGTCGTTACTACAATCTCGTTTTCTTTTCCAATACTATCACGGATCCAATTAACTCATCACCGGGTTTGAAATGACATCAGCTGAATGATAGGGGTCACATTTGGAGCAGAATCTACCTAGCTTTGCGGATCTCGTTAAATCACCACAGGATTTGGTGGGATTCATTTTGCCTAGTCTTTAGTTTTTTTTATGATTTGTTTGTGTGTATTATTGTTTATCAGTTCGTCTTTTTCTATATTAGCCATGGAGTTGTCAGTTTATTTTAGATTTATGAGTTTGAATGCCCCTTGGGTACCACTCTTTTGCACTATTCAATGAATTTCTAGTTCAGCAAACTTGGAATATATATATAGTATAATAGAATTTGATGCGACTGTCATACAAGTGAGAGGTTTAGCTAGCTATAAAAACAAGTTCAATCCACCATTTTCTACATAAGAAAATGCCTGTAACAAATCAGGAATATGACAGTTGTTATTTATTCGTTTGATGTGTTTGACCTGTTGATTTTGCCATTTGATTAGGGACTTTCTGTTCTTAATTTCTCTCTGAGTTGAGTATTTTGTTATTTTACATTTTACGTCAATTTGGCTGCGAGTCCAAACTGCAATGGCGACAATCAAATCCACGCGTTATGATATTAATTCTTCAAATACAGTATGGGTATTTATATTACAATCCAAAACTAGTAAATTGATAACAACATCTATTAAAACATAACCAGAACACTAACTCCGATTAAACAACCAAACATTGCGAAACAAGGAATTGAGGGTGACCATATCAAATTAGGAGTGGCATTACATATGAAAACTACATAAGGAGCTGGAAATTAAACGCGTGTCATACAGATGAATGATGAATGGAATATATTTCATGAATAAAAGATATGGTTGTAATTTTAGGATAAGTTATTGTTTGTGTGATGAAATTTATTCCAATTTTTTACATAAAAATACCATTTTAAAGATGGAAATTTTACAGGCAAAACGTACTCTTTGTTAATAGTTGACATGTGACAGAATCTGTCTTATTCATATAATTCACAAATTACTAAGCAGCATAAAAAATAGTTTAGTAAATGTATTTTTATTGCTAGCATCAATATGGATATATGTGCTTGAAACAGAAGTTCAAAGACAACATAAAAAAACATGACTGAGATCAATATATTTTAATATGAAAAATGAGTAAGTAATGCTATGATCCTAGTAAAATTCTAAAGTTTCATCTTCTTCTTCATAATCTCTTCTACCAGCTGATGGTGCAGTAGGAGAACCACCTAAAACATCAAATGTTAGATATAGAGTTTTTTTTTTTTACATACAGATATGATGTATAATTTTTGATAAACAGATGCATCTAACATGATAAAGGATCTTAAAGAGTTATTTTTTCATGAGGCAAACTGTAGTATAATTTAATTTTTGTGACGTAATAAATGGTCTTTCACCATTTGACCTTTTCTTTAAAGCAAACTAGACCATGTAATTAGTCTGATACCTTTCAATTTAGATAATGCACAATTGAATTATGATATCAAAATGTATTATAAGTTGCATATCAAATCCATAAATTTATCAGTGTTGCGTATACACGGTCACCATATATATTAGATAATCTTCTACAATGGTTTTTACCCATATCCTAAAAAACGACGTCTTTCCAATTGAAAAATGGTTAAATAGCGGGTGTCAAATAAAGATTTACTTCAAGTGCCGAATTTCACATAAGCATATATGTATGTATATCTGAAAATGCGCGATTTGTTAAGAATGTTATTTGGATTAAAAATGCATCATTTTTGGGGCCCTTTACAGCTTGCTGTTCGGTGTCAATGTGTTGAAGACCGTACTTTAACCTATAATGGCTTACTTTTATAAATTGTGACTTGGATGGAGAGTTGTCTCATTCCACATCTACTTATATCTTTTATCACTTTAAACTCACCTTTACATAAACTACAGAATTTCATACAGTTATCCTCTCTAAACAATCTATAGAGTGGATTTGTACAAAGATCTGCATCATATTCGTTACAGTTGGGAATCTTATCTACACATGGCATTGGAGAGGTATTCTCTGTCAAGTAGAAAAGAATATTCAGTATTTTGCTAAGCTTTATACTGCTCGAAAGGTGCATACATGATTTATTTGATTATAAAGGAAAAGAAAAGATAGAAAGGAGCTAAAATGTTCCCATGTCTCGACGGTTTATCGATTTGATTTTGTTTTATAGTAAGATCAGAAACATCTACTAATCCGTTATGACACCTGATCACTGACTTTCATCCGTCAGATTTAACATACAAGTAGGCAATTCAACGATTGTAAGTCATGAGGCAGCGACTGTTTATCCACCCGGGAAACATCGGTTTAAGTTGAGTGAGTGTGGTTTAATTGTGGTTGAAAGTTGCTTGTAGTTGTGAATGTGGTTTAATTGTTTTTGAAAGTTTATTGTATCTTTCTTTTAGTCTTGTTGTTAGATTGCTGTTTTTCATTTTCAATTTCATTAAAAAAATAATATTGCAATTGTTTGAAATTAAGTTGTTGGTTTTTTTCTCTCTCTTTTTCATTGCGCGCGTCTGACACACATTATTATAAAGTTGGTATATGTGATGAGCTTATATTTTATTATTATGTATTTCCAAATAATGAAAATACAATGTAGATCGAAATGCAAAACTGTTGCCGTACAATTATGGTAACTTCGAACGTAAGTAATAATTTAACTAACACTTTCCTTCTTTACTTGTTATCTTATTACTTATTTATGAAATAACAAATATATTGCAAAAAACATTCATTTTGAATCTATTGTTGTATGACGATAAAAATAAGGTTTCAAAGAAAAAAGTTTAAAAAAAAATTCCAAAGTTATAACAAATAAGATGTATGGCTACTTTCATAATGGTTAGTGAAAAACCATTAGATATATTGAAAAGCAAAATTAACAACAAGCGTATTTTGTTTCATTGTGAGGCGTTACTTTAGTGTGCACGTACCCTTTCTCATACCTGTTAAATCTTTGATCGTATTATCTGAAGAGTCGTTAATTGATTCCACTTGCTTACAAAAAGCAACATGTCCTACGTAATCACAGGTTTTTATGACGTCATTCCACGCTAGATTAGCAGGGCATGTCAATTCCCTTGGTATAGAATAAGCACATTCATAAAACTTATGACAGTCTTTAGGATGTCGGATCAATTGTCCGTTGTGGTTGCAGGTGATATTGTCACTTCCAGCTTTAAAATTGGGGAAAGAAGCACATAGTAGTTTTTCATTAAATATGAATGTAACATCATATTGGAAGCGATAAAAGACCATGGCTTCTGGGTGAAGAATGGAGAAAATTTTGGAAACTTTCAAATTAGTAAATGACCGTAACATATCATTTTATGAATGTGCTTAGTCAATGAGTGCATATCATTGTCTCTTGTAAAAATGTTTGGCTGGAAATCGACAAACCATTTGATAGGGCGGCACACAAGTTGAAAATAATAAAATTATGTGAATGTTTGCTTATCAATCATTTCACCAAGAATTCACGATATTTGATCGGTTCCCGTCATATGAGAATTTAAAATTTAATGTGAATGTCTAAATAAGTCCTAAAATGAAAACATGTTTTTTTTAACATATATTCACTTGCACAAAATGACACGTACTTATTTTTAACTTTATCTTCTGATTTGGCACAATTATACCACTAAAGGAAGATTGTGTTGTTGATACTCAGAATAGAAATATTATTCATTTGAAAGCAAAGATATCCCAATGTCACCAATTATGTGTTCAAACGTGAATCGATGTTTGTATATTGATGCGTGCAATTCAACGTATAGCACAATGTTTCAAAGCGTTCAAAATTTCCGGTGAGTCGGAATAGATGAGATGAAGGTTATATTTAGACTTTTTTCCCAAGAAACAGCATCATGTATAAAGTGTTACTTATACAAAACAATACGTTCATTGTAATTTCAGTAAAGGAAAAAGGTTGTTTTGTGTTGCTTTTTGAATAATTAAAACAGTTTTAAATTTTAAGCTTAATGGACTGTATAGCAAGAAAAACCATACCCTTTATATCTTCCTGTGCATATTGACGATTCTTAAATATAACATTTAAGAAAAATAGCAGGATATAAAACGCTATAACTCCGAATCGATATGTTCAAGTGCAGTGTGCAGTTAGACTAATAAACAGTAAAATTGTTTTTAAAACTTCAAGGTAGTACATAACTGTTTCTTGTTGGTCTGTAAAAGGTTTGCTAGTTCAATAAACCAGATGACAAATTATATTGCTCCCTATATATATAGTCTCCGTTTAATGTGAGAAACGCTTATAAAGTTGTTTATCAATTTTGTGACGTGATTGTTACTAATTGATTAGCTATGTTAATGTACCGTTCAAATCCGAAAAGTTTAAAGAAAGAGACATTATCCAATAGACGACCCTTGCTTACGAGTTTTCACTCCGTGACATTTCTACCAATCTTATTCAAATTAGTTTGTGTATTTGATAACAACTCTTTAGTAATATATATATATATATATATCAAATAATAACCAAAATTTTGTTGGAATCGAATTTAGTTTTAACTATTTCGTGCACGCTTATGAGTACCTTCTACTTCGGTTTACAGCAGATTCCAACGAGTATGAAGCCACAGGTAGATTCTTTGGTTAGCTTCCTTGCTAGCTCAACCATGAAATGATTATTACCTTAAATTGTGGAGGAGCATAGCACCAATTCATCATCCAATGAAAACACTCGTATCACCTGTTTGTAATATGTATGTTTCATACAAACAGGTTTACCTAAACAACTTTGCAAATTAAATTGTATTTCTTATAGTCTTTGATTGAATTAAAAAGTTCTTTGTATTACAATAAATTAGAGGCGAGGTACGGTTTATATTTTGTTCAAGGATGATAATATTTAGTATTGATTCAATGCTAAACAAATGGAAATTTTATAGAAAATCTACAGCATTTCCCCTTGTACTCTCATGTTTGGTTAACTTTTCAATGCAACGAAACTATAAATGATAATGCTTGCTCGAAGTTTCCCCTTTGTATATGTACAAAAAGGTCCATCTCTATTATTCATTATCTTTGCTGTTTTTATACTATTGCAGTTTGAAAAATTTGTTATTCAAAGGCAACAGAAGGGGTCATAAACCTTATATTTACGCAGTGATTGTACCATTGTAAAGTACATACACATAACTGGATTTATAAATGAACTGAGTTATTGATTGAAATAAAATTGGCAAATCAAACACACCTACTACCTTCTTGCGAGTTGTAATTATCAATAAATTTTATAAATTTAGATTGAACACTTTTTTCAAACTGACTTGTAAAAACAAGTAAAACTAGTTTTACAATGTTTATATTCTATCACTAGTTCTGATTGGTTCTCTGTTTAACTATTGACTCCACCCAAAGGCTTGTGTACCTTACATAAAAATGATTTCACGGTTAAGCTAGCAAGGAAACTAACCAAAGAATCTACATGTACTCGTTTGAATCTTCTGTAAGTCTAATCGGATTTATTATATGCTGCAACTAAGGAATAAGAAAGAAAATCAAACGGACTTGATAAATAAATAATGTACTGTTTATTCCAGATCAAAAGCAATTACTTACGAATACAGTATCCACAGTATGCCCTGCATCTTACACTAGCCCATGGCTTATACATGCTATCATTGACACAAATCTTTTCTGGAGGATATACTCTGCAATTTATTAAATCTTTGCATTCTGGAAAAAAAAACAGCCAATCAAACACAATGTAAATTAAATAAAATTTCTCATAGTCGTCAGAATAAAAAAGGATCCGAAAAGGGTTCGAATAATAATTAAACCATAGGCTCTTTACATAACATTTGATATTGATGTGACACGTGACAAAATTTCAGCTTATATCATTGCTGATTTGTCAAAAAATGACCAATGAGAAAATATGTAAACAATACCTGTATCTGTTTTGTTAGCATCTGTATTGCTGTACTTGTCTGTTACGTTGATGTTTGGGTAGGTCACTACAAACAGAATGTATATACATACTAAAGCATATTACATTGCAAAAATTCGGCATAGTCTACCGGAGACTATTTCATATAAGGGCAGAACACTTTATATGCAATTCATTCTTGGATGTTTCTTTGATCTTGTCGTTTTTCTTTACCCCATTCGTTGTAAAAGAAGACATAACACGTGCTGGACTACTTCTTTCATTCTGTCCGGTTGTTCGTGCGACCGCAAAACCTTGAGTAAACCGTTTTGGCAATAGTTCCTTGGCTTGATAATGCTGAATTGTAGCGTGTTTACAATATTTGAATCCACCGTACTCGAGAAGCTGAAGCTTTTTGCTGATGTATCAATGAATAATACACAGCAACGTATGTCTAGACCCGGGTTTGGTAATGTGTTAACATTTAATACCTTTTTCTTTGAGTATGTATGTGTTAAAAAAAACTGGACTCTCTCGTATTGATTCGTTTGTTTTATATCCTCCTTTTTCATTGTTTAACATATAGGCACTTACATGCACGTTTCTGTACATTGTTCAAATACAATGTGCGTTTTGTCGAATTAAATGCTTTACATATGAATGGATATTTAGATAATATGAGCATAATAAATGGGATGCAGTAACGGTAAAGTTAAAAAATATATTTTGAATGTATCTTCAGGTGAGTATGATATGTCTAACTGTAACTTTTGTCACGATGTCCATCCAGAAAATTAAACAATATACGGTTTCAGAATGAATTTCCGGTCTCGTGCGTACTAGAAATTGAATTCAGAAACATTTATTGTGTGTATGTACTGAAATCAATAGCATACGTCATTATTATCCCTACCTGTGTTTGTAGGTGGTGTTAATGTACCTGGCATTGGTGTTGTGTTCGCTGTGAATGAAATATGTATGATTATCACTTAGTAGAGATTTATCGTTTAATATACCTTATCATGAAAATGACCAAAATCAGAAAATTAAAATAAGAGTAGGTTTAATCAATCTTTTACAAAATAAGTCTTAGGATAGAATCACAAACTCTTTAGGATTTGGTCAGTACATTATTTTGTTGACTTTTTTTAAATTAAAATTACTAAATATAAAAATATAACGCTTTTTCCAAGGTAATAATGACTAGCATTTTATGTGTAAAAAATGAAAAAAACAAATATTGTGAACAATTTTATGCATTCTTTATAATAGTTTGTATACCTTGCTCTGAATTTTTAACAAGCAAACATACAATGAAACATACACATAGTAAAGCAGTATGCATTGATTTATTTTGAGAATATCTATATTCTTTTTTCGTGATTCTAATAAAGAGCAGCAAATCGAGGGTAAAATCGATGACAAAGCATTTCTTAAAAATCTTTTTTTTACCAAAGTATAAGATACAAGAAACCAGACTTTTTTGTCTTAAGACTCATTTTAATTTAAGATGTTTTTATCACAGAAAAATAATACGAAAACCGGAAGCTCGTTTGAAAAATTTACATTGATGCATATTTATTTTAAATTGACTGATTAATTGAAAAAAAATAATTTACTAGATTGTGTGGGCATTTGTAATGTTACTAAACAACTATGATAAAAATAATCCTTGAATATTAAATATAAAACTGTTTACATTTGTATTTATAAATGTAGTATATTTCTTTTGTGTTCAACTAAATGCATCTTTTGTTAAAACAATTAACTAGTTGTCAGGGGAGATAAACATTAGTACATATCTTTCTTCTTATTTAAAAAATACAGCTTTTATTATAACCCATAATTTTTCCTTCGTATTTAATCGGTTTTGTATCAAATTGTTTGTTCACTACACAATGGGACATTTCACCTTTATTTGAATGTATACTTACGTTTGGTTGGAGCTGGAGGGTTTGTTTTAGGAGGATTTGTCTTAACAGGGGCTGATGTGACAGGAGCTTTGGATGACGGAGGGTTTGTTGGAGCAGGTGCTTGTGTTGTTTGAGGTTTGGTGGGTCCTTTCATGGTTGATGAAGCTAATGGCGTTGGTGGTACTTTCATAGTAGTTCCTTGTGCCAAATGATAAATGCATGGATAAAGCAGCACGCAAAGCAAAAACGAAATTAAGCAAGCATTGGAAAGGTTGTAGAAGTAAAGCAAAAGCTGAACTAATAAATAGTGGTGCACCAGAAGCAGGTTTAGAAATTATCCTTCAAGAATTAACCTCACTAATTTCGACAAGACATTTGTTTTATATTCTATTAATTGAAAGAACAACGTACTGGAACATATGAATTCGAATATAATTTGACTTCTATGAATGATTTCATTTTATTGAAATCGTCGCATGATATTTAATTTTATGTCGTTCATTATTTGTACTCTAATTCATTCTAGCCATTGACATCCTTTAGATTAATTGCTAAACATATTTGTTTTAACAGGTTGTTGCAATTTACTGACCTGAATCTGGACCGGACCCTGTTCCGGCAGCTGTAATTAATAATATTATTTTTATCAGTTGATATAGTGAATGAATGAGAAAATCAACGTTTTACATGGCATCATATGTTTTGTAAAATTGTTGAAAATATACATTATCAGAATTTATTTATTTATTGAAATGATTACTTGTTTGTCTTAAATTATTTTGATTTTTAAGACATAATCATTGATAAAGCTTCAAAAAATAGACTGATATCAAAAATACTGAGCTCCAATTCAAACACATCAAACGATATGGAAAATAACTGTCAAATTGATTTTTGAATTGATTGGTTTGGAAATTTTACAAAAGAAGTAAAAGATACCAAAGAGATAATCAGATCCAACAGTTGATAACAAATTGACAATAGCATGGCAAAACAAACTAAAATGAAGACAAAACTATTTTATTTATTTGAGGAAAAATTGAAAACAGCATGTCCAAAACAAACCGGCTGAACTTAACTGTTGATAAAACCCAAACAAACCAAAAAAGGCTTTTACTAAATTACCCCTACCAAAAATCAAGACAAAGACAGCTGATAAAACCCAAACAGAAACTAAATTACCCCTAACAAAACATTGTTGAAGTGAACTTAATCTTAATTATTATTCATAGTTTCTTTTACTTACATGTTCCGTTCTTTGTTCCATTTCCTATAACATTAATTCATGGTAGATATTATTTCTATTTTGGATGTTAGCATTTGAATTATTTGTATCAAATGTTGTTGACGTAACAAAAAAGGAGAGAATTTCTAAATGTTAATATCGTTCCAACTTTTAATTAGCATGCAAATTATGCAAAGGATCTCATCTAGACAATATACAACTATTTATCCTTTCCTTTTATTCTCTTAATGCTGGTAGTGTATTCAACAAAATTAGTAACCTTACCTGCTGTTGAAACACTTCCACTTCCTGCAGTTGATCCAACCATTCCTGAACCGGAAGTTGTGACGACTGGACTGGCAGTGGTTCCAACAATTGGTGGTTTACTATTATTTGGTTGAGATCCTGTACCACTATCTATAATGAGTGCTTGTAATGTTACTTTCAAACATCGTAGAGAACATAACTATTGCTTCATTGTTAGATAGAGATTTATCGAATTTATCAGATTCTAGTGTTTAGTAATAAATTTGCACGAAAGAACGGGATTTATTATATCATTTATATATGTCCCGAGATACGAGTTGTAATAACAATGAATATTCTAGAATTAACACTTTTTTTTAAACTGCTTACAAAGTAGACAAATGTATGTGCATCTGGTTAGTTTCTGTTTTTAGACCATTTTACCCAATTCTTATCTTAAAAACTGTCAGAGTGAAATATTAAAAAGCACCCATTGTATCAAGTTTTATTTGAGATGCACGATAATAAGCTGGATAAAAACTGAGCTTAATAATGTATTTTGACATAAAAGATTTATTCTTGTTCTCAGTAAATATTACAAAAAGTAGTTTCATGTGTATAAGATACAGGATAACTTTATTTGATTTTTTTTTTTTTTTTTTTTAGTTTTAACGCCACTTCTAAGCATCGCTTTTGGGCTATTTCGTAGCGGCCAGTTTTTATTTGGTGAGGGCAGCCGGAGTGCCAGGAGAAAACCACCGACCTTCGATAAGAAAACTGACAATCCTATTCAATTAAGATTGGAGTCGAGTGCACCCGCAGGAGCGTGGTTCAAACTCACAACCTCAATGTTGACAGGCTAGTGATTACAGTAGTAACTACTTTGACCACTTGGACACCGAGGCCCCAAGATTACTTGTTGTAACATGTATAATTAGCTTGTATGAATGATCCCCAAAGCCAACGTTTGATACATTTTTACTTTGTTTTTGTCAATCTATTCTCGCATTCAACCATAAAGAGCCTCGTTTCCAAAATATATTATTTTATTTGTAATTTATTTACCAGTATTGTTTCCGGTTGCATTTGTTGCTGCAGCTGTTGGTGCTGTGAAAAAAAAAAACACTTTATAAAATATTTGGACATTGACGCTATGAATTATGTTGATCTGTTCTTATAACAACTATGTGGTTTCTAATTCCTTAACTTGTTGCAAGAAAATATATTAACTTATATTATTGCATAAGCCAAACACCGATTAAAATACTAACAGTTTGGGGTGATTGGAAATATAAAAAAAAGTAGTTCACAATTAGAATTTTATCAAATTATTTTTTTTTTTTATTATTTATAATCAAATTTTATCTGTCAGTTATTCATTTGATGGAATAAATCAATTCCTGACAATTTTGTAGTTTCATTTAAATATATAGCAGCAAAATATCAGAATACATTTTAAGGACATAACAAAATTTAATTACAGTATAGATTGACCTAGTCTATACAAAATATAAACACGGACTTAATATATATAAACATTAACACATTTTCATAAATGGCACCAACACAATAATTCTTTTTGACAATATTAAAAAGTAATAAAACTATATTTAGAAATACACAGAAATTATATATGTAAGTTCGTATGATTTTGATAAATTGCATGGATA
Source organism: Mytilus galloprovincialis (assembly GCA_037788925.1). Lineage (NCBI taxonomy): Eukaryota > Metazoa > Mollusca > Bivalvia > Mytilida > Mytilidae > Mytilus > Mytilus galloprovincialis. Next base: position 33,997,524 of record CM075335.1, read on the forward strand.
TCAACAAAAACTGACTATGCGCTAATCGGCTTTGTTCATTGATGAAGGTCGTATGGTGTACTATATTTGTTAATTTCTGTGTCATTTGGTCTCTTATCAAGAGTTGTCTAATTCACAATCATACCACATCTTCTTTTTTCTATCTATTTGAAGCAACGAAACCTTAATATGTCGATAACACTCTGAGTCGACATTAATAGGCGGATCCAGAGGGAGCCCTGGGGTCCCCCCATTATTTTGGAAAGTATATAGGAAATCACTGATGCATGACTGGCGCGTCTCCTAAGGGTTGTCAGTGACCCCCACCCCTCTCATGAAAATTTGTAAATCCGCCATTGACATTAAAACTTAATGTTGTTTAACTTGCGTAAATTGTTATACGACAAGGCTATCGTATTATAATGATAATGGTTGATTGCAAATATGACTAACTTTGTTCCAAGGATGCATCTTAATTTGAACAACTACTCATTTTTTGTATATAGTTTATGCATGTGAAGCGCTTTTTCGTGTTAAAATCACCATGAGCGTCAAAGCTGAATATTTGGAAGTCAGTGATTTATGAGAGCCGAATCAGTTAAAGAGCTATATGAGCTATGAAGTTTTAAAAAAATAATTGATAATATTAATAGTTTTTAAGTGCATTTAAAATTATGTGCGTGCACACAATATGTGACTACAGAACAATCCCCGTCTGGTACGCTCGTGACCAAATTTGGAATACAATTATTTCTGTATATGTTCAAGAACGTTTAACAAAAGGGCAACAGCTAAATAATAAAAAAATGTTCAGGTCAATTTTGACTGAGGGAGTTACAAAATTGGTTTTAGAATAGTTACATAGACTTATACCGACAGTTTCCTTCTCGGTGATCGAATTAACCTAGACTGTGTATTTGATTAGTTTCAGTCGATTTACCACTAATTTCCTAGTAAACAATTCTTCGAAAATACTTGATTTTGAACGGAATTTTTAAATAATTAGTACCTACCTTGTGTAGTTGCTGGTGGTGCTTGAGTTGTTACTGGAGCCTTTGTTGGAGGTTGTGTTTTGACTGGAGCCTTGGTAGGGGGTTGTGTTTTGACTGGAGCCTTTGTAGGAGGTTGAGTTGGGATTTCTTTTGTTGGTGGTTGAGTTGGAGGTTGTGTTTTTACTGGTGCTTGAGTTGGTGGTTGTGTTTTCACTGGTACCTGTGTTGGAGGTTGTGTCTTTACTGGTGCCTGTGTAGATGGTTGCGTTTTTACTGGCGCCTTTGTTGGTGGTTGAGTTGGTGGTTGTGTTTTTACTGGTGCATTTGTTGGTGGTTGCGTTTTAACTGGTTCCTGTGTTGGGGCTTTGGTACCTTCAAATAAAAATTATTTGAATAATATAATTATACAAAGTTATATGAGTTTGAAAGTTTCATATTTTTTTACAGTGTTGAATACCTCAAATCTGATTGAATAATGAATTCCTAAAGAAATCAAACTAAAAACTCCCATTTTGACTTTAAAGCAAGGAACACCTTCACGTTATATTTCATCTAGTGTATGGATAAAACATCACCATCTCAATTAAAAGGGGTTCTGTGTTCAAATATCTCTGTTAAACAACGTTTCCTACAAAAAATGCCTTTCCGATTATCGAAAACTGTATCTAACTTATTTTAATTTTCGTTTTGTGTTTCCTTAGGTTTGCTTACCCGTCGGGAGCACCTGAGATCATCCCCAGTTTTGGTGGGGTTCGTGTTGCTTAGTCTTTAGTTTTCTATGTTGTGTCATGAGAACTATTATTTGTTTGTTTGTCGTTTTTTTCATTTTTGGCCATGGCGTTGTCAGTTTGTTTTCGATGTATGAGTCTGACTGTCCCTCTGGTATCTTTCGCCCCTCTTTTGTTGAATAGACGTTTTCTAAACATTTATTTTTATTGAAAGATTAAAACCAATCTAAAGCTCAAATACAACATTTTTTTATCTAACAAAATTAAAACACAATTATGATAACTAGAGGCTCTCAAGAGCCTGTGTCGCTCACCTGTTACTGTATTTACTGATGTCGGCCATCTTGGTTGGCAGGCAGGGTCATTAGACACTTTTTTTTAAAAAAAAATACCCTTGTAATGATTGTGGCCAAGTTTGGTTAAATTTGGCCCATAGTTTTAAAAAAGAAGATTTTTGTACAAGTTACAAAAATGACGAAAAGTTGTTCAATATTGACTATAAAGGACAATAACTCCTTAAGGAGTTCTCTGACAATTTTGGTCATGTTTGACTTATTTGTAGATCTTACTTTGCTGAACATTATTGCTGTTTACAGTTTATCTCTATTGATAATAAAATTCAAGATAATAACCAAAAACTGCAAAATTTCCTCAAATTTACCAATTCAGGGGCAGCAACCCAACAACCAGTTGTCTGATCCATCTGAAAATTTCAGAGCAGAAAGATCTTGACCTGATAAACAATTAAACTCTGTCAGATTTGCTCTAAATGCTTTGGTTTTTGAGTTATAAGTCAAAAACTGCATTTTACCCTTATGTTCTATTTTTAGCCATGGCGGCCATCTTGCTTAGATGGCCAGGTCACCGGACACATTTTTTAAACTAGATACCCCAAAGATGATTGTTGCTAAGTTTGGTTAAATTTGGCCCAGTAGTTTCAGAGGAGAAAATTTTTGTAAAAGATTACTAATATTTACGAAAAATGGTTAAAAATTGACTATAAAGGGCAATAACTCCAAAAGGGGTCAACTGACCATTTCAGTCATGTTGACTCATTTGTAAATCTTACTTTGGTGAACATTATTGCTGTTTACAGTTTATCTCTATCTATAATAATATTCAAGATAATAACCAAAAACAGCAAAATTTCCTTAAAATTACCAATTCAGGGGCAGCAACTCAACAACCGGTTGTCCGATTCATCTGAAAATTTCAGGGCAGATAGATCTTGACCTGATAATCAATTTTACCTCAATGTCAGATTTGCTCTAAATGCTTTGGTTTTTGAGTTGTAAGCCAAAAACTGCATTTTACCCCTGTGTTCTATTTTTAGCCATGGCGGCCATCTTGGTTTGATGGCCAGGTCATCGGACAAATATTTTAAACTAAATACCCCAAGGAATATTGGGCCCAAGTTTGGTTAAATTTGGCCCAGTAGTTTCAGAGGAGAAGATTTTTGTAAAAGTTTACGGACGACGGACGACGGACGACGGACGCCAAGTGATGAGAAAAGCTCACTTGACCTTTCAGGTCAGGTGAGCTAAAAAAGAAATGACTCACTTTGGTTATCAGGTTGTGGAGTTGTTGCTAAAAGAAAGCAAACACATATAAACCAAAGGTTAACGCTATTTCAGTAAAACAGAGTTACATTTAAATATCAAAAATACTTCGGGTTTCATTTTTTTGCACCAAAAATGTAATTGTGCCACGACATTGATTGAATCCCAATTGTTTAAGATGTTGTAAGCCAATAACAACTTTTTTTGCTCGCTTGTGAACATAGTACCAATATTTCATTAACGGCGAATTATTCTTGATGTTATATTTCTTGTTCTTAATTAGTTACTGATTTTGTTCATTCATATTTAAGTTATATCAGATTTGGTTCTCATTTTACAGTTCATTGTACATTTATGTCTTTTTCTTATTGTTTCACTTTTTCTGGTTGAAGGCTAATGGTGAGTTATTTCTGGTTGAAGGCTAATGGTGAGTTATTTCTGGTTGAAGGCTTATGGTGAGTTATTTCTGGTTTTACCATTATGTTCTCTTACGTTAATCATTGCCTGCCCATTTTTGATAGGGTTAATAGAATAAAGAGCAATAGGCAAACAAATATATAGAAAAAATACTGTACAAATTACAGAACAGAGAAATGAATGACCCCCATCCTGTCAAAGAAATTGCACGTTTATTATATTAATGTTTACCTCCTCCTGCTGATGATCCGGTTCCGCTTCCTGTTAAAAAAAATGTTTAGATATTTAAAAGAATAAAAAGGCGAGAAATATTTTTTATCGTCAAATTTCATAATTTGAATTATTCTATGGTATCACTTTTTATTTTTCAAAGAAAGAGATCATTTTCATAGGTTTTCTGATAAAAAAAAATGAATTAAGTAAATTCTTGGATTGGTTAATTCACACTACATAGACCAAAAATATGTTATGGAGATAAAGTAGAAAATATAAAGAACTATATCTTTTCTATGCATTCACAATTCGTTTGATGTAACACCATGGACAATTCAATCAATAAAATGCCATTATCAAAGCATCTCCTACACTATCTTTTTCAACGAACTCACAAATAGTTGTTTTGCTAGATACATTAAAAATTATGATCGAATGATAACTCCTTAACATAATTGTTTTTATACTTTACGTCTACACAATTTTTGTTTTCTCTTATTTTGTATTACTTGTTGGTGCAAATAATATAGGCTACTTCAATGACTTACAATGAATTCTAAAATAACATCTAAAAACTTACCTGTACCACCTTTAGTTGTAGCTTCTGGAGCCTCTGAAATAATGTATTGGTATAATCAAAGGTATTCTTATTTTAATTTTATTTTGTTTCGTTTATTTTTTCCAAATACTTTTGTTTTAAAAAATTCACATCTATAAAATGACAAAAGCTGATACAATATTTCAGTATTTAACTGTTACTTTTAAAATCTCTCTTGAATACCTTCCAATATAGAGAATAGCAGTACATATATTGTTTATTTCCAGCAGAATGGGTTATTTCCCTTATCTCGTTCACTTGACTGATGTTCCCCTAATTTGACATTTTAACCTATTGTGTCTATTTGTTTTGTTCACACATCGTTGTCGATGTAACGGATTTTTATGCGACTGTCATACAAGTGAGGGGATTAGCTATCTATATAACCAAGTTCAATCCACCATTTTCTACATTAGAACATGTCTGCATCAAGTCAGGTATATGACAGTTTTTATCCATTCGTCTGATGGTTTTGAGATATTGTTTTTGCTATTCACTTAAGAAATTTTCCTCGGAGCTCGGTATTTTTGTTATATCACTATTTTATGGCCTACGACTGTGATCTGTTTTTACTTATTTCATTCACCACATAAGAGGTATGACAACTGATTTTTTTATTATTTTAATCCATGATGTACACGCGAACACATTTTGTTTTTGTTTTAGCCAGAGAATTGTAGGATATATATGATCCAATGGATTTCAATTATAACCATTGTGTTTACTTTATTAACATCTACAATAGTACATCGGAGTAATTGTTTATGTTTGGCAGGTAAGTTTTGTAAAAACTTAATATTCTTGTATCCTTGATGTTTGTCATTATTTTCATAAGAATCAGAATTAAAATCCATGTAATTGTTTCTTTTATGACAATGCATCAAACGAGTATATACAATATACATTTATTTCAGAAGTTGCTCTTTATTATATAATGGAAGGCAAGTTTAATTGGAGTGTTATAAAAAAATCATATTTTACCTGTTGTGGTCAGTTCACTATTATTTCCAAAATCTACAAATAAAACGAACACATCTAATGTCGCAAACATGAATTTCTAAAAGTGCTAAGTTAACAAATTCAAATCCTTCGGGTTCGTACATGTGATTGTTTTTGTTGTTATCTTTGAGTCTATCTTTTTTTTAAAATATTTGTCTGTCAATAATAGATATTTAAATGTTCTTTCAAAGTTTGTGTTGCCTGTGAGCGATAAGAAGCTAGACATATTGTACCGACATTGTTTTTTCTGTCATAAAATATACAGAAAACAACGGATTGCACCAGAAAACAAGGACAAAGCACAGATAGAAACCGACGATATAACACCGATAAAAACAGACGGCTAAACACAGATAGAAAACAAAACAGCAGAACACAGAGAGAAAAAAAAACTTAAAAACTGTTTGCTTGCGAGATGTATTTAAAGTTGTTCATTCTCATGTACGACCACACCTAAATAGCCTTTAATTCTAATAATAGTATAACAAAATGATCCTAGATGAATGTAGTATTTTACCACATTTTCAGTTTGACTTAGTTTTAATAGTAAAATGGATGAAAAACATTCTGGTTTTAGCAAATTTGAAATATAATACATTGTAGCACTAAAAAAGGCATATAACTTTTTTGTATATGCATTATGGGTAGTTTACTACTTACAATTACAAATGTAAATACATAAATACATTTTTTTTTCATAAGCCGATGTATTTTAGTAACTTATTTTTAAATACAGTAGTAGCATTCAGCAATTTTAGAAATATTTAGTTAAGATAACAAGTATTAAAATTTTTAACCAAGTTGATGAAGTTTTTAGAGTCTTAACTTTTTATAGTTGATTTAATGTGTGCTTTTAAACATATTTTGGTCTATTTTTAACTTTGACAAAGTAGTAGTTTCGTGTTTGTACGAACTGAGTATATTTGTTCATACATGTAAAGCGCTTATAGTAATTGTAGTGTTATATAATGCGCTATACAAATGCCTTGTAATAAATAATAATTGCATATTACCAATAACATTTGGTTGTTTTTGTCCTCCAGCACTTGATCCTATTGATAGAGCATTGTCTTTAGGTTTTGGTTCGGGTGTTGTTGGAGCCTCTGTAGTAGTTGTTGGTTGAGGAGTAGTGGTAGTTGGTTGAGGTGTCGTTGTTGTTGTTGGGGCTTCAGTTGTAGTAGTTGGTGGTTGTGTAGGTTTTGGAGTGGCTTTAGGTTTGTCTGTTCCAAAGAATACATTATTTCCTTCCGATGCACTGGATCCTGCTCCAAGGTTTCTTCGTTTTCCACCTATATTAAAATTAAAATATATTTTCGAGACATGCATTTATTTACTTCGAGACATATTATTCCTATTCACAAATATCAAATAACTAACATATACCTTTAAGATATTCTATTTGATTTATTTTTCTTTTTGTTACACTTTATCGTTGAAAAGCAGTAATTTAATTTGAATTATAAAATTGTATGAGGATAAACGTAAGACAAAATGATAAGAATTATGAATTTCTAATAGGTTTAAAAGCAATCAATAAAATAAGGTTAAACCAATATTGATCTAAACACAAAAAGCACACATAGACAATGTATCCTTTTCATTAGATACGTACAAGCAAGAGATACATTACTTGAAAAAAGCATATGATGATAGGTATTTGAAAAATGACAGGGGAGCTATATTGCAATATTTAGTATTACAGAAGCTGTGCACACCACTGGATGTTCTATCAATTGCTATTATAAATGATCAATGAAATGACCATAGTGATTATGAAAAGGGAGAACTGTTACACATTCACAATAGATGCGTAGTCAAAGTTTAAGTTATGGTTTCTTTTGTTCGTTACTAGAAACAAAAGAAGAATCATCTAGTCGGTCATATGTTGGCGAACATTTATTATTAAGATATGATAATTGTCCACAATTTATGATGGCAACATATATGGATACATGAGGCATATGAGTTAACTGTGTAATCCCTCTTTACCTAAAGAATTTATAATTATTAATATCATTAATTCATTAAAAATATTAGCGTTGAGAATCATCGTTTTAGACCTTTCGTCGAAATATCATGATACAATGTTTCGTAAGATCAAAACATTCAATTATATCAATTTCCTCGCTGTTATGAAATTGTTTATAGTGTTTCAGTAACTATCTGAGGCTCTATATAAAACATGATATTGAAATCGAACGAAATATAAGTAACCAATTGACTGTTTCGTCATAGGCACTAAATCTTGAAGGGAAACAGCTTTAGATTGAATAAACAACAATTTATTACATAAACCCTAAATGAAGTGCTTAATTATATTGATGAATATGTGACTTTACAATGGGATGAAAGATGAATGAAAATGACAAGGAAAAACATATATTCTATTTTTATTTGAATGATATAATGTTTACATATAATGCATGATAAATAATTAATTATTTACCAGGGAAAGGAGGAGCCATTGTTCCTACAAATAAAATAGAATAAACATTAAAATATAATTGACAACAATTATTGAAATATTACTTGTGAAACTGAAAAAAGCTACCCCCGAAATCAAAATAAGTCAAAAAAAGTCTTACAATATGATTCGGTAGGCGATTTCTATTACGAAAGCCTCTTTGTTAACAAAGTTTACTATTCTCAAAAAGGAATGTATGAAATTAATATGTTTCGTCAGTATTGCTACATGTAACTCATTTTAGCATCTGTTTTTTTTTCAAATAAATTATTGAGTTTAATAATATAGTTTATCAACACAACTAACAATCTTGAGCAGCTAAACCAATTGGTTGACGAATACATACACATATATACTAGTAGTTGAATGTTGCAATCACTGTATATTATACTGGGGTGAAATATCTAGGTATATCCTGCAATTTGATTTGTTACCTAAACAGAGGCCCATATCCAATGTGAAGGGGAAGGGTAAAATTGAAAATAAGCGTTGAAAGCAAGACACTCCAGTATACTATAACTTTTATTTGATCTTCAAAAGCGATATTGATTCATATTCCCTGTCAGTGGCCAAACTAAAACACTAACAGGGAGGGAATTTAAACCCGCAATCCCTTGTCAAGATCCGGAATAAAATAAAGTAACAACTTCACACAAATATATAGTAAAATGTTGTAATCACTGTGTATTAACTTCAAGAAAACATCACAGGGAACAAGGAATTTTATACCGGTAAGTGTTGCCTAAGAAGAGAGGTCACTACGAGTCCAATTCGGTTTAAACCTGTTTAAGCAAATTAAAATCCTATCTTATACAAAAAAATATATTAACATTTTGCATATATAATGGGATAAGATGAATGTTTGTGGTTTTATTTTTTTATGTTTTTAAAATGTATCATTATTATTTATTGAAATCTAAACAAAAAACAAGTTTAAAAGCAGTTGGACGACTATGAGAGATTTATATTCTTTTTCTTCATATATGTGATGGGATGGAAACAGAATTACCATACTCACTAATTTCCCGGCTCATCAAAAACTGTGACAAGAAGAATAAATGGAACCTAAAAACGTACCTGAAGCGATAAGTCAATTACCTGAACCTTGTGGAAAAGGTGGTGCAAATGTTGGAGCAGAAGTTACAGATGGCTGATTACCTACAGTGGCATTAGAATGTTGAGTTACGATTCACAATGTTCTTACTATATTTAAAACATAAATGAAGTCAAATATTTCCAATAATACTTTGAATTGATAACTTTGCATGTATCTTTTTAAAAAAATGTGATGTCTTTCAAGGTGTAAAAAAGATCCCAATTTTGAGGCTCGAACACATGGTTTGCAAATTTCCTGACCCCTATCCTAATAAATAAAAATGATCACCTTTTAATTATTTAGAGATTCGCGAGCGAGAAGAACAAGCTTACATTATAGGATGATATATAACATTCAAATTTATAAGCTGCACAGTACATTATAACACGCATGGAAAACAGTGAAGTCAACAACACAGTGTTTACAAACAAACAGCAAAACAAAGCATAAATTAACAGGATAGAATACAAATATAAGATGGAACATTATATATACAAAATAACAAGTGGTGGTGTATACCAACATACAAAATAGACCGTTAAGTCAAAAAAAAAATAACTATTTTGAAAGTTTTCTTGGATAAACAAATTGCCTATAGTAATGGTTTCAAAGTTTTACGTATTTCAAAATAATTTGCGTAAAAAAACTAGTTTCGATACATAAATTGTGGATGGCCGATAGTCGTCTGCTTACCGCTACTACTTCCGTCAGAGCAGAAACCACAATATTTATTACAGTTTTCCTCCGCCCATCCTTTGTACTTCGTGTTTGTACATGTATCTTTTTGGTACCGATTACAATTAGGTATAACATCTCTACATGGTGGTGCAGGTGTAGGAAGACCTTTAAGATATACATAAAAAATGTTATACTTTATATGTCAGTTTTAAATTCATAAACAGTTAATGCGATCAATAGCCATACTGTTAACTTTTGACGCTATATTTGTATTGAACTGTATCTTTACACTTATTCTACAACCGAAATTTAATCCCTTTTGCTCATTAGTTGATTTCCTTAATTCATTTGATAAGGTTACCTAGAGAATTCAATGGTACAAACTATTACAAAGCAGTGTGTTCAATTTTTTTTTATCAATGACACAAAGCAAGATATTCCACTTGATAATGCCAATATTGAGAATACCTTATATGATTTCACACGATTTTACTACAATTCTGAAGATACATAATAATCTTATTTTTGAAAACACTCATTTACTGTAAAATGTGTAATACTATAGACCAGATAAAAGTTATGGTCTAACATTGCCTTAGTTTACAAAAGCTTTACATGTGATGCTTGTTTGCAAGTAGAAAATTACGAACGATTTAGATCAATTTTAGTATAATTTTATTAATGTTGTAAACAAACATTGAAATACAAATTATTTAATCATTAAGATACGTTTTATAAACAAAAAATGTGCATGTGGGTCTACGAACTAGTTATGTGATAGTAACTGTTGTCAAACATTAAACATTGTCAGAAGGTATCTTAAGATATGTCACTATACATTGTAGGGGCAAGCTAGAGTTCATTCAAAAGAATGTTATAAAAAAAATACTATATGCATTTCGTGCATCTTTATGAAATAAAACTATCTATGGTAGGATTGTTTGTTTGTTTGTAAACAGACGTTTTAGCTTAATATCAGTTCAAGTAATCTGACGGATTTGTATGAACTTTGTCCCTTTCCAGATCATTCTAGGTATGAAGTTGAATAGCCGATTTACCAAACCAGAAAAATCTGGAAGATATGTGCATGCTCATCGACATCCTCAACGCTTCGTATAAGTTATTAAAACTTGCATATCAGGAAAGTGTTTGTGATAATACTATTGCTATGTTATGTACACTCACCGACGCAGAATCCACAATAACGTCTACAGTTCTCCTTAGCCCAGCTGCTGTATTCTCCAGTACAAGAGGATTTACCATACAATTTACAATCATCAAGTTTATCAACGCATACTGAAAAATAAAAGTGAAGCGTTAAATATTTTATACGACATGCTTACACAGTCACGTTATCGTTTTCGTTATGTTTCTTATGACATTAAGCCAAGCTGTTACTGATTTCTTAATGATGTGGAACTTTCTTTTCTTTATTGAGCTTATGTCGGTGTCTTTACATATTGTTCTTTCTGTAACATAACACAATCCTGATCAGACTATATTTAGTTATCTGGGAATTTGTTTCACGTAACAATAGTTTATTATAGAAAGAAAACGCCATCACATTTAGTATTTGTTTTATATAAGAAGATGACGCATGATCCAATGAGACAACTCTCTTCATATAAGAAGATGACGTATGATCCAATGAGACAACTCTCTTCATTGTTTTGTTCTGATGATTTATTTTTATATAAATTCTATTTTTTTCAGTAATGTCATAATTTTGAATAATACTTTATAATGAGGTATTTGTATATTTTAAGTTAGAACGACATTTATATTGAAGCAAAATTTGGTATCGGGAATAGCATATGAGCCAAATATAGGCAACAGTAGTATACCGTTGTTCAAAAGTCATAAATCGATTGAGAGAAAACAAATCCGGGTTACAAACTAAAACCGAGGGAAACACATCACCTATAAGAGGAAAGCAACAGGAACAACAGGAGCACTGATAAGCAACAAAAACACAAGTTAACATACATAGAAACGAACTATTTGATAACAACTGACATATTCCGAACTCGGTACAGCTCAACTAGTAATAAATACAACCCTAGCTGTAGCTGTAGCATTAAAAATACACAAACATTATTCTAGTGAGTATATTAATGTTTACACATTCAGATATTTTATTGATTGATGGATGTTTACTTATCCTTCATTGACAGATGTAACATACATGTTTAGTGCGACCACAGTTTTAAAAGTTATAAAAAGTACAGCTTCTTACATGTGACAAGGGAAATTGTTCCGTCTCTGTCGCCATTTAGTTGTACTGAAAGCTTAATGTAGATAAAAAAAAAAAGTATATTCATTGTAAAACAGAAATTTAATTGCACATTGTATACAATATGACTTTTTTTAATTTTTGTTGTGTAATGTATATACTTACATGCTGGCGGTAAAGTTGTTACTTGACTGTCTTTTATGGCAAGCTGGGCCGCTGAAAAAAGTATAAACATATTTATAAATACGGTAGTGGCGAATTATATTTTACATTCATACTTTTTGTTGAGTATTTCTATCTTGAAATATAAGTTAATAAGCATGTTGAGAACAGTCGAAGGTTACCAATTTTAAAACAAGTTTTCAAAAGACAATAATTTGGATTGATGCTATTTTATCTTACTACAAAAAATAAGCTGTGTTATAATTTTTGCAAACGTGTACAATGTTCGCCCTTTGTCTGCTTTTAAAATGCATCTTTTATATATAAGAAGAAAATAGCGTTTACATAAACCATCATGGTAAATTAGTATGACAGTATATATAAGAAGGCTTTTCATAATCTACATCAAATAACATGTTCTAAAATTGTGTGGAACTGTTTTTCGACCTTTTTCTTAGAAGAAATGCATTAATGAGAAACTGCAAATATTTTTCCAAGCATAATATGTAATTGTTTCTCGTCCTTTGTTTTGTTTGCATGGCTCTATGTTTTGTAGACAGTTATTCATCTGAAAGTCTTTATGCTGATTTTATATTAAATAGTCATATTTGCACTGAGATTAACAATATTCGAGTTGTACGTATATAGGCTTTATTAACTTGAATTACATAAAAATCTATGTCTGGATTACTTGTATATTAAAATACTTACGTGTACAGAGTCGGCAGTAGTACCGACAATTATCATAGGACCATTGTCTGTATGCGTCGTCAGTACAAACACTTTTTTGGTATGACTGGCAATCACTTTTGGTGTCTTCACAAGCCGGTGCTGGGGTTGGTGGACCTTCATAAAACGAACATGAATGTCACTATAACAAAAACTCGCGTTCTCGAAATTATGCGGTTGTTCTTTTTTTAATAGCCAAATTCCGAAAGTTGGCGACACGTTTTCTAGCAATATCAATTGGTTTAAAGTAACATAATAATCTTCTCACCAAGTTCTGTTAGAGCTGTCTTGCTCGAGAATAATGCTTCCCGCGTAAATCAACTTCGAATTCCATAACAGAAATTCGTATATTTGGTTACATTGTTAATGTTTTTGTTTGTTTCTATTATAATGGACTTACCTACGCAAAATCCACAATAGTTTGGACAGTTGTCCTGTGCCCATTTTTCATATGGTGCTTGACAAGAGTCTTTTTTAAATGCAAAACAATTTGGTAATTTGTCTTTGCATTCTGAAATAGAATTAAAGAAGAATTTTTAAATCAAAGTTGGTAAAAACAGATAAACACAAGGTTAAAATGAAACACACCAAACTGTATTTGAATCTAAACAATTCTTAAAAGACTGAACATTAAATTATCAACATAGTTTTCAAAATTTGAGACAATTGACTGCAGTAATTTCAGTACTATTCAAACAATACGCTTGCAGTCAATCACGATCTGTTCAGTATATATATGACATTAATCAATGATTATATGATAATTTAAAAAAACTAGTTCGAACTTATTGTACTTAAAACTAAGATCTGTTTCAATATAAACGACATGATTATACGTCCAAGCATTGTTGATGAAAATGAAACCTAAATTTAGCTTTTGATCATTAAATATAAAATGCGATTTCTTGAAACAGGTCACATACAGAACACTTCTCAATTGATTGTTGGTGGCTTAAATACCAGTTGCAAATATTTTATGCATGTTTATGTTGATAAGGGGATACGGGTTACTTTTGTTCATAAATGGCTACTATAACATAAAGGGATGGGACACATTCAAAGTCCATATTTTTTTATTAATCAAATATTGATTTCCTCGCGTATATACTTTTTGACCCCTTTAGTACGTGACCTTACATATATCGTTGGATCACCTAATGAAAACAAGACCTTCTGTTTTCCCACGCACGTGTCAAATGTTACATTTTATTTCCAATTTTGTCAAAAATGAAACATTTGCTTTCTCCAAACATGGTCAAAACTAAAATATCAATAGAACTTTTATCATGAACACAATTATAAGCCAATCTTGAAACAATTCAAATCGTCAACATATTTATTAACTGAAATTGGCGATATCATATTTGCATATTTGCATAAAACAACATTAAAATATATAGGGACTGTCCAACAATTATATTCAACTTCAAGACATTAATGTATTCATCAGAGTTTTGATTTTTGTCCGATGGTATTAATTTTTCAAAATGCATTTAAACAGCGTTTTTGATAAAAACAAGTATTATTTTTTAGACAATGTGACATAAAATGAGTTGGTTAAAATAAGAGACATGACATACATTGCTGTTATTCTGATTTCGCGTCAAATGACATTGTGCAAAGACATATCATATATCTGCAATATTGATTTCGCTCGAAGAGCATTCACAATTTTTGCAAATCGATATCATATAACGGTAGTAATGAGTTCGCAAGAAAGAGCATCGTGTCAATCTTTTATGTACACATATATAACTCACTTTGCATATTTCTGTAGCGAAATACAGAAAAGAATAACTTATTTCAAAAGAATGGTAAAAAAAAAACATGAACTATATTTTTAGGCTTACCAGTTTTTGCTGCTTGTGTTGTTCCAAAAAATAACTGAAATCCTTGGCCATAAATTTGAGTAAAGGCCAAAGACAAAAATAATAAGGAGGTCCACATGGTGTACTGTCCGATGCTGAGCCAAGAGAAAGACTGAAGAGATAATGACTACATTTTAAACTTGGAATTTAAAGACGATAAGATAGCGCCATATGTTGGGTTCACGTACGATATGACACGAAATAGTCACCACAAAGTTGGTCAAATCAGTGTAACCTATATATTTAATCCATATCCTTCTTATTGTTATGAATAAAACAACGAGAGAGTTCTAACGGTGCAAAGAAAATAAAAACAATTCCAGGTGTTTAGAATTAATGACGACGAAGGAACATAGTGAAGTAAATAGGTCGGATCTTGGATGAGTTCGTGTGTAAACTTTTGGAAAACAGTTGTATATAATCACAACGTGTTTAAACAAGGGACAGTTTTATCTCTTGACTTTTTGCATAGGCACGTGTCTATTGTTTAAAACTGAATACTGTAAATTCAAAAATACGATATTGCGTGCATTTATTTTTGCGATTATTATTATTTGAAGAATGGATAAAAATGTCAAAAGTAATTATTTCGACTTCAAGGAAATCAACATGCATGCAGATATATGTATCAGATATAAGAATACGCGTTTTTGTTATTTTCATGGCAACACTCACCCAGTTGCATTATTCGTATCATTGAAAAAAACTTTCAAACTTTGAGAAACGATGCTAGTCCGCCGGAAGGGGGCGATAAATGACCGACCCGTGTTAAGAGAGAGCAACATCTCTTGCAAGTAAGAGACATCCTTGTACATTTCGAAAAAGGAGTAGAATAGGCCGCATTCGCACCTGTAAAGTGGAAAAGGGATTATATAAGTTGTAATAACTTGTTTCCCAATCCACTATAAATGTTTAAATTAGAATAAATTAAAGGTACAAGCACTTGTTCATTTAGAGAATGTAAAACATGTTTATAAATGTAAAAAGTAGTAATGAAAGGGAAAGAAAGGATGCTAGAAACTGTATCAGCCAATGATTGAAATTGACGTATCCAAAAGAAAATCGGAATGAAAGACAATCATATCAACTGATATAATAAGATACAAACAACACCGACAGAGGTGTACTCATTGTGACTTACAGCTTTAGTTCAAAATCAAAGCTGATCTGATACACAAATCACGTGGCTCTAGGCTGTAATATATATATATATATATATATATATATATATATATATATATATATATAGTGTCTAAAAATAGCAACAATCAACATTCAATCTATCTAGGTGTGGATCAGTTTGAAAATAAACTGATGCAGTTACTAAATTAAATTATATAAGTGTCTAAGAATGTAACTTTAACACACTAATGAGTGTTATAAAATTAGTTGTTATATTTTATATATTATTCACGCAATATTTCGCTAAACAAATTAGCTTCATCGGGCGTGTGCATCTATCTAGGTGAAATCGGATGCATGACAAAAATATCTTTGTAGCTTGACGTTTTTGTGTAAAAGTTTAATATTTTGATTGATGGGGTATATAAACAAAATATTTTTGCCGTTTATTGTACATAACAATTTTTAAATCTAAACAAATAGTTGTTTTAGTTAAATAGAATGAAATTCATTATTTATTCCTTTGGTTTTGGGTAGAACTGTTTTTCATCCCTCTCATTAAGTCCATCAGGTTCAAGAGTACGTAGCTGATGCATCCAGAACCTTTCTCTCTGTTTTCTCCTGTCGGAGTCCCAATTTTGATTTACCTCAATTATTTGAAAGGTGATATTATCAAAAGTATGTCCTGTTCTTAAGAGGTGTCTCGTAATTGGACAGTTTCTTCCTTTTGTATAGAACGACCGGTGATTGTTAAGTCTGATGTTGAATGTAGTTTCTGTTTCACCAACATACTGCAGCTTGCAAGTTCCACAAGTAAGAATATAAATACTATTTTCCGTTTTGCAATTAGATGTAACATAGATGTTGTATCGCTGCTTTGTTACTGTGCTGCTGAAAGAGTGGTCAGTGTTGGCGGCTTTACAGCACTTACAATTGCTTCTACCGCATTGTTTGTAACACCCAAATTTAGAAGTTTCTTGTTTCTTTACTTTTGATGTCACAAGTATGTCTTTGAGATTTTTGGGTCTGCGATAGGCAATAACAGGAGGTGATGGAAAAATTTCTTTTAAGGAAGAGTCATTTTCGATAAGACGCCAGTGCTTTCGGATAGTAGATGAAATATTTGTCAAATCGGGATGGAAGGTTACAACAAACGGAATTCTATCTGCACGGGTCGTCTTATCTTTGTATTCCATGAGGCTAGCTCGATCTTTTTCTTGGGCTTTATCAAAAGCGTCTGTGATGTTTTTGGTTTTATATCCTCTTGATTTCAGCTGTGTTTTTAGTTGTCCCAAACGATAGTTAAGTTTGGATTCCGAGGAGCAAATTCGCTTTAGTCTGATGGCTTGACTGTAAGGTATACTCCTGGAGCAGTGTTTCGGGTGACAACTTTTTGGAGAAAGGAACTGGTGTTTATCAGTTTTCTTTGTGTGGAGATCAGTTGTCATGACCCCGTTTTTTACAAATGTGGTGGTGTCGAGAAAAGCAATTTTCTCGCTTGAAAATTCAGATGTAAATTTAATTGAGTGATGGAACTGATTACAATGATCTAGGAAATCTTGCAAATGTTCTGCAGTATCGTTCCATTTCATGTCAATATCATCAATAAAACGGAGCCATGACAAGGGTTTGTATGGCACACTCAAAAGGATGCGTTCTTCGAGATCCCCCATAAAAATGTTGGCAAAAGAAGGTGCCATTTTTGTTCCCATACTAGTTCCGTCAATCTGTAAAAAGTGCTTGTCGTTGAAAATAAAGTTGTTATTTTCAAGCACTAGCTTGAGCAATTGAACTAGACAGTCAGTTTGGGGATGTTTATCCTTTCGAGTATTCCATACTTTTTCACACGCGGCAATTCCTTCATCTTTTGGAATATTTGTGTATAAAGAACACACATCCATTGAAACCAAAATTGTGTTGTTAGGTAAAGGACTTAATGAATTCATTTTCTTCAAATAGTCAGTCGTATCTTGAATATGAGATGGTAGTTGTTTAACATGTGGTCTGAGGTGGTAATCAACAAATTCTGAAATTTTTTCGGTGGGATGACCATTAGCTGATACTATAGGTCTCCCTGGGATCCCTTCTTTGTGGAGTTTTGGAAGTAAGTAAAATCGACCGGCTGTGCACGTTTCGTCTGGGCGTAGATAATCGTACGTATCGTCATCAATTTGTTTATCTTTATTCATTTCTGAGAGGACGTCATTAATTTTTTTGCTGATTTCTTTGGTTGGATCACATGTTAGTTCTTTATAAAATTTAGCGTTTGAGAGTTGACGATTTCCTTCTTCGATGTAGTCTGCCTTGTTCATCACTACAACGGCACTTCCTTTGTCAGCTTGTTTGATAACAATTTCGTCACGGTCTTTTAGGTTTATCATGGCTTGACTTTCTGACTTTGAAATATTTCTGACTTGTTTACCACTGATTGAAGATCTGACTTCAGCTTTGACTGATGTAATGAATGATTCCAAATTGTCGTTTTTGCTTTTAGGGGGGTTCCATTTACTTTTCTTTTTAAATTTTGGAATGCATATGTCTCCTTCATCACTCTCATAATCAGATTCATTCATTCCGGCTTCTTTTAAATTTTTCTTCTGTTGTCTATTGAAATGTTCTTTCAACCGAAGACGCCTGGCAAATGCTTCTACATCTGTCTCAAGTTGTAAATTGTTGACGGTTGCTGGAGCTGGACAGAAATTAAGGCCTTTACTCAATAGTTTTTCTTCAGAGGTAGTTAGTTCTATTGATGACAGATTGACAACTAACTTATCTTGAACTGTGTGTTTCTGTTTTTTAAAACGTCTTTTCCTCGGTTGTTTTGATTTACTCTCTTTTAACAAGTTTACAATTTGATCTTCTTCAAAAACGGAACTTTGTTGGTTTAAACGGTCTCGTTTGAACTTTTTATTTTGTTTAGCTTTGAAATTTTGTTTCTCTATTCTTTGAATGTCGGTTAGTCTTCTTTGAATTACGTCCATGTCTTCTGGAGTAACAGACAGAGATGTTTTTATATACGTTTCATTTAATTCCGAATTAATTTGTTTGTAGCCGTAGATAGAAAAGGAGAGTAAGAGTTGAAGAAGTCGGAATGAACAATTGAATAAAATATCGTCCCAACGTTTCATAAATCTGCTGGACTTTACACCCGGTGTCTGAGGCGTCAATTTGATATTTAAACCTTTTGGTATGGTGTTGTTATCTATGTACGATTTAAGATTAGAAGCATGATGTTCAAGCTGTATTTTCTTTTTCGTTAAACTTCTTAATTTGTTAAAAAATGTTTTGTTTTCCATGATCTTGCAAGGAAATAGATATGAACAGATTACACAAAATAAGATGTGTAATGCGTGTTGCCTGTGAAAATAGTATATAGTGTCTAAAAATAGCAACAATCAACATTCAATCTATCTAGGTGTGGATCAGTTTGAAAATAAACTGATGCAGTTACTAAATTAAATTATATAAGTGTCTAAGAATGTAACTTTAACACACTAATGAGTGTTATAAAATTAGTTGTTATATTTTATATATTATTCACGCAATATTTCGCTAAACAAATTAGCTTCATCGGGCGTGTGCATCTATCTAGGTGAAATCGGATGCATGACAAAAATATCTTTGTAGCTTGACGTTTTTGTGTAAAAGTTTAATATTTTGATTGATGGGGTATATAAACAAAATATTTTTGCCGTTTATTGTACATAACAATTTTTAAATCTAAACAAATAGTTGTTTTAGTTAAATAGAATGAAATTCATTATTTATTCCTTTGGTTTTGGGTAGAACTGTTTTTCATCCCTCTCATTAAGTCCATCAGGTTCAAGAGTACGTAGCTGATGCATCCAGAACCTTTCTCTCTGTTTTCTCCTGTCGGAGTCCCAATTTTGATTTACCTCAATTATTTGAAAGGTGATATTATCAAAAGTATGTCCTGTTCTTAAGAGGTGTCTCGTAATTGGACAGTTTCTTCCTTTTGTATAGAACGACCGGTGATTGTTAAGTCTGATGTTGAATGTAGTTTCTGTTTCACCAACATACTGCAGCTTGCAAGTTCCACAAGTAAGAATATAAATACTATTTTCCGTTTTGCAATTAGATGTAACATAGATGTTGTATCGCTGCTTTGTTACTGTGCTGCTGAAAGAGTGGTCAGTGTTGGCGGCTTTACAGCACTTACAATTGCTTCTACCGCATTGTTTGTAACACCCAAATTTAGAAGTTTCTTGTTTCTTTACTTTTGATGTCACAAGTATGTCTTTGAGATTTTTGGGTCTGCGATAGGCAATAACAGGAGGTGATGGAAAAATTTCTTTTAAGGAAGAGTCATTTTCGATAAGACGCCAGTGCTTTCGGATAGTAGATGAAATATTTGTCAAATCGGGATGGAAGGTTACAACAAACGGAATTCTATCTGCACGGGTCGTCTTATCTTTGTATTCCATGAGGCTAGCTCGATCTTTTTCTTGGGCTTTATTTCATCTACTATCCGAAAGCACTGGCGTCTTATCGAAAATGACTCTTCCTTAAAAGAAATTTTTCCATCACCTCCTGTTATTGCCTATCGCAGACCCAAAAATCTCAAAGACATACTTGTGACATCAAAAGTAAAGAAACAAGAAACTTCTAAATTTGGGTGTTACAAACAATGCGGTAGAAGCAATTGTAAGTGCTGTAAAGCCGCCAACACTGACCACTCTTTCAGCAGCACAGTAACAAAGCAGCGATACAACATCTATGTTACATCTAATTGCAAAACGGAAAATAGTATTTATATTCTTACTTGTGGAACTTGCAAGCTGCAGTATGTTGGTGAAACAGAAACTACATTCAACATCAGACTTAACAATCACCGGTCGTTCTATACAAAAGGAAGAAACTGTCCAATTACGAGACACCTCTTAAGAACAGGACATACTTTTGATAATATCACCTTTCAAATAATTGAGGTAAATCAAAATTGGGACTCCGACAGGAGAAAACAGAGAGAAAGGTTCTGGATGCATCAGCTACGTACTCTTGAACCTGATGGACTTAATGAGAGGGATGAAAAACAGTTCTACCCAAAACCAAAGGAATAAATAATGAATTTCATTCTATTTAACTAAAACAACTATTTGTTTAGATTTAAAAATTGTTATGTACAATAAACGGCAAAAATATTTTGTTTATATACCCCATCAATCAAAATATTAAACTTTTACACAAAAACGTCAAGCTACAAAGATATTTTTGTCATGCATCCGATTTCACCTAGATAGATGCACACGCCCGATGAAGCTAATTTGTTTAGCGAAATATTGCGTGAATAATATATAAAATATAACAACTAATTTTATAACACTCATTAGTGTGTTAAAGTTACATTCTTAGACACTTATATAATTTAATTTAGTAACTGCATCAGTTTATTTTCAAACTGATCCACACCTAGATAGATTGAATGTTGATTGTTGCTATTTTTAGACACTATATACTATTTTCACAGGCAACACGCATTACACATCTTATTTTGTGTAATCTGTTCATATCTATTTCCTTGCAAGATCATGGAAAACAAAACATTTTTTAACAAATTAAGAAGTTTAACGAAAAAGAAAATACAGCTTGAACATCATGCTTCTAATCTTAAATCGTACATAGATAACAACACCATACCAAAAGGTTTAAATATCAAATTGACGCCTCAGACACCGGGTGTAAAGTCCAGCAGATTTATGAAACGTTGGGACGATATTTTATTCAATTGTTCATTCCGACTTCTTCAACTCTTACTCTCCTTTTCTATCTACGGCTACAAACAAATTAATTCGGAATTAAATGAAACGTATATAAAAACATCTCTGTCTGTTACTCCAGAAGACATGGACGTAATTCAAAGAAGACTAACCGACATTCAAAGAATAGAGAAACAAAATTTCAAAGCTAAACAAAATAAAAAGTTCAAACGAGACCGTTTAAACCAACAAAGTTCCGTTTTTGAAGAAGATCAAATTGTAAACTTGTTAAAAGAGAGTAAATCAAAACAACCGAGGAAAAGACGTTTTAAAAAACAGAAACACACAGTTCAAGATAAGTTAGTTGTCAATCTGTCATCAATAGAACTAACTACCTCTGAAGAAAAACTATTGAGTAAAGGCCTTAATTTCTGTCCAGCTCCAGCAACCGTCAACAATTTACAACTTGAGACAGATGTAGAAGCATTTGCCAGGCGTCTTCGGTTGAAAGAACATTTCAATAGACAACAGAAGAAAAATTTAAAAGAAGCCGGAATGAATGAATCTGATTATGAGAGTGATGAAGGAGACATATGCATTCCAAAATTTAAAAAGAAAAGTAAATGGAACCCCCCTAAAAGCAAAAACGACAATTTGGAATCATTCATTACATCAGTCAAAGCTGAAGTCAGATCTTCAATCAGTGGTAAACAAGTCAGAAATATTTCAAAGTCAGAAAGTCAAGCCATGATAAACCTAAAAGACCGTGACGAAATTGTTATCAAACAAGCTGACAAAGGAAGTGCCGTTGTAGTGATGAACAAGGCAGACTACATCGAAGAAGGAAATCGTCAACTCTCAAACGCTAAATTTTATAAAGAACTAACATGTGATCCAACCAAAGAAATCAGCAAAAAAATTAATGACGTCCTCTCAGAAATGAATAAAGATAAACAAATTGATGACGATACGTACGATTATCTACGCCCAGACGAAACGTGCACAGCCGGTCGATTTTACTTACTTCCAAAACTCCACAAAGAAGGGATCCCAGGGAGACCTATAGTATCAGCTAATGGTCATCCCACCGAAAAAATTTCAGAATTTGTTGATTACCACCTCAGACCACATGTTAAACAACTACCATCTCATATTCAAGATACGACTGACTATTTGAAGAAAATGAATTCATTAAGTCCTTTACCTAACAACACAATTTTGGTTTCAATGGATGTGTGTTCTTTATACACAAATATTCCAAAAGATGAAGGAATTGCCGCGTGTGAAAAAGTATGGAATACTCGAAAGGATAAACATCCCCAAACTGACTGTCTAGTTCAATTGCTCAAGCTAGTGCTTGAAAATAACAACTTTATTTTCAACGACAAGCACTTTTTACAGATTGACGGAACTAGTATGGGAACAAAAATGGCACCTTCTTTTGCCAACATTTTTATGGGGGATCTCGAAGAACGCATCCTTTTGAGTGTGCCATACAAACCCTTGTCATGGCTCCGTTTTATTGATGATATTGACATGAAATGGAACGATACTGCAGAACATTTGCAAGATTTCCTAGATCATTGTAATCAGTTCCATCACTCAATTAAATTTACATCTGAATTTTCAAGCGAGAAAATTGCTTTTCTCGACACCACCACATTTGTAAAAAACGGGGTCATGACAACTGATCTCCACACAAAGAAAACTGATAAACACCAGTTCCTTTCTCCAAAAAGTTGTCACCCGAAACACTGCTCCAGGAGTATACCTTACAGTCAAGCCATCAGACTAAAGCGAATTTGCTCCTCGGAATCCAAACTTAACTATCGTTTGGGACAACTAAAAACACAGCTGAAATCAAGAGGATATAAAACCAAAAACATCACAGACGCTTTTGATAAAGCCCAAGAAAAAGATCGAGCTAGCCTCATGGAATACAAAGATAAGACGACCCGTGCAGATAGAATTCCGTTTGTTGTAACCTTCCATCCCGATTTGACAAATATTTCATCTACTATCCGAAAGCACTGGCGTCTTATCGAAAATGACTCTTCCTTAAAAGAAATTTTTCCATCACCTCCTGTTATTGCCTATCGCAGACCCAAAAATCTCAAAGACATACTTGTGACATCAAAAGTAAAGAAACAAGAAACTTCTAAATTTGGGTGTTACAAACAATGCGGTAGAAGCAATTGTAAGTGCTGTAAAGCCGCCAACACTGACCACTCTTTCAGCAGCACAGTAACAAAGCAGCGATACAACATCTATGTTACATCTAATTGCAAAACGGAAAATAGTATTTATATTCTTACTTGTGGAACTTGCAAGCTGCAGTATGTTGGTGAAACAGAAACTACATTCAACATCAGACTTAACAATCACCGGTCGTTCTATACAAAAGGAAGAAACTGTCCAATTACGAGACACCTCTTAAGAACAGGACATACTTTTGATAATATCACCTTTCAAATAATTGAGGTAAATCAAAATTGGGACTCCGACAGGAGAAAACAGAGAGAAAGGTTCTGGATGCATCAGCTACGTACTCTTGAACCTGATGGACTTAATGAGAGGGATGAAAAACAGTTCTACCCAAAACCAAAGGAATAAATAATGAATTTCATTCTATTTAACTAAAACAACTATTTGTTTAGATTTAAAAATTGTTATGTACAATAAACGGCAAAAATATTTTGTTTATATACCCCATCAATCAAAATATTAAACTTTTACACAAAAACGTCAAGCTACAAAGATATTTTTGTCATGCATCCGATTTCACCTAGATAGATGCACACGCCCGATGAAGCTAATTTGTTTAGCGAAATATTGCGTGAATAATATATAAAATATAACAACTAATTTTATAACACTCATTAGTGTGTTAAAGTTACATTCTTAGACACTTATATATATATATATATATATATATATGTATTCCTTCGTATGTACATTTATATTTAAACAATAATATCTACATGATTTGTATAAGAACTATTTGATTAATTTTGATGCTTTTTGTCATGGAAACCTTCACAGGTTAATTTCAGTCTCATCCATGTAGCGTGAATTTCTCCCACATGAAATTCACGCGAATATCACCTCAAACGAAATTATAAACTCACGTGAAATCAGTTTATGCGAATTTCACTTGAATCTCATGTGAAACTCATATGACTTTCGCGTAAAGCGAGATAAAGTTCATTTGTGATTCATGTGAATTTCATTTCACGTGAAATTCACATGGACATGTTCATGTATAAGCTCATTTGAGTTGAATCTCACGAGAAATTTATGTGAGCAAATTTTACATGTGTATAGGAAAGAAAAATATATAAAACAAATTACACGCACGTTGGTGAATTCTCATGTTTTGACTTTTTCCAAATTAGTTTCAACTTTGAATGGAAATGGTAATTATTTCTAAAAACATATTTTCAGGCCAAGTATATGCTTGAATGAAAGCATATTTATTAACATAATTTCTGGTATGATGTAAACTAGAAAGCTGTGAATTACTATAATAATTGTCTTCTTATTAACTTGATACTCATTGTCCGTTTTGAAGAAATAATCAGTTTGAATATATGAGTTCGCATAGTGATAGTACTTCAGTCTAATTCTTGTCTGTACTTATTGCAGAATCGCGTAGAAAAATCTTTCCGTTTTATCACGTTCAGAAGTAGGTTTGTTTTGTACTTGTTTTCGAACCTGTCACTAAATTTATATCACACCACAAGACCGTTCAGTTCATATATAGTGCTAGAAAAGTTCAATGACACGTTAATTTGACATTAAAAACATTCAAACAAAAGCGGATATTATTATATAAGAACCCCAGCCTTGAGTGATAAAGTAGCGCAGTAAAGGAGCGTTATATTTTCCGGTCTGAGCTAGTGTCGGTTTGCTGAAGAGGAGACTGAAGTCGAAATCATTCGGAGATCCGTTAAAACCTTTTAATATGATTTGGCACATTGCTATATGCATGAACATGTACTTTTCTTAACGCAAACCATTTTTTTTTAGTCATGGAAAATGTGTAAAACGCAGATATGTAGGATAAGAAATTAAAAAAAAAAAAAAAAAAAAAAAAAAAAAAAAAAAAAAAAACACACACATTACACGCACTTTTGTATATTTTTCTGTTGTTTTTTGTCTTTCTTTTTATAAATAAATTCCAACTTCGAAGAAAGGTCGTCAATAAATTCTAAAAATCATATTTTCAGGACCAGTATGCATGAATGTTGGCTTTTAAACTAAAATGCTGCGAATTTCTATTGTCTGTTTCTTAAACTTGTTACACTTATTGTTCGTTTTGAAGAAATGATCAACTTAAATATATGAGTTCGCATAGTAAGTTCTTATCTTGTTAGTTTAGTACCTTTTGCTGAATCGCGTAGAAAATCTTTCTGTTATGTCACGTTCAGGAGAGATAGAGTTTGTTTTGTATTTATTTTCGAACCTGCACTAATTGATATGATATCAAAAGACCATTTAGTTCATAAATAGTGCATAAATATAAGTTAAAGTTCAACGATACGTTAACATAATTTAAAACATTAAAAACAAACAAGATGGCTGAACCCGGAGGGATAAAACAATACATCTGTAATATTCGTTTTATTGTACTAATTTACTTTTTTGAATTGTTGTCGTGTGAAATGAACGTTAACTTTCATCAATTTCACTCCAACTATTGCGTGTTGCTAAAAATGTTTTGTGGTTAACTGAACGAAGGCCATGATATCCTATAAATGGGCGTGTATTTTGGATTTCTATTTAAAGCCGTGTCTGTCAGATTGAAGCATGTTAATGGCATGACTATAATATAAGAGAGCCATTATGGTTTTCGGTCAGTGCGTTAGTCCGTTCTGTTGTCTTGTTCAAAAATATTCTAAGGTACATTTGTAGTTTAACCATGTAATTGCGGTCGAGACAACTTGAAAATTGTTACATACCTCATGTTCGTAATGGTATACACTTTTTAAAAAGTTATGTCTAAATAGTTTTGACCAACATTTTACTGACAACACATTTGTTGGTATTGTATGGAAATACTTTTACCGTATTATTATAATATGCAATGTGTTACATGTCTTCTGTATTTGTAGAAGAAAACTAGACCAAAATAAGTTAAATTAAGTTTGTATCAATGACGTACTGACGGACGCAAAGATTGGTTGTTGTTTGAATTACAACCATTGGAAAATGTTGCATGCATGTTCAGGACAAGAACGAATCAATACAATAGGCAAGTTTTGCAAGGTAGCGTTCGAGAGTCGGGAAATGTATGCAACCGACAAACTAGACGAACGCACACATCGGAAACAAATAATGTCACTTGTAGTCGTAGACGAGACATAAAACGCGCAAATATGTGTTATACTTGTCTTACCCATATCTTAAACTGATATTTACTTACTAGTGATTGATACTACATAGCCACATCTTAAACGAATCCATATGTCAATGAAAATAAACCCTATTTGGTACTTAGCAGTAATAAATTAAGATATATTTAGTCAACTTTTGTAAATTCAAATTAATATGTTTCCACATTAATTTCTAACTGACCTAACAGTACATAAAGGATTTGGCTGTCACATACCGTTGATATGAAAATACAAATACATTTTGTACCGGGCTCTCGTTGATAATAATAAACATACTCGATTTCGCACGAGAATCATGCAAGAGCATGCATAAATGAAGGAAGGTTTTAAAAACCTACAAGAGTTATCTTTCTTTTCGTGAATCACAATAGTCATAATAACTATTCCGCAATCAAGGAGCACGAGTAAGTTAATATCCGTTCACAATGTGGTTAAGACAAACACTTCGTGACATAAAAATTCCATAACAATCAAACAAAACCTGATGGCGGCTATATAACTTTTAATAGGATGCTTTCAGTTTTACCCATTACGCACCTTTTATACAGTCCTTGTTTGAAGACTTTTGTTTTCTTTAACAGGTCGGGACCACTACCTTATATGGAAATGCATAAATTAGCATACTTATGTTCTCGCACATGTAATTGATTATTTACATGTGACGCAATTTATTTTTACCTAGGTTTTTGACCAATCCACTAAATGAGTCACAATGCATGATGGACTACTACGTGTTTACAATCAACCAAGAACACGTGTTATTTACTGAAATACAACACATTTTTTCGTGCAATGCGGGATTCACAATTTTGCTTAGTTTTTCATTTTGTGTATCCTCATTTATAGTTCGTGATATAAAGTATTACTTCCATGCTCAGATTAACGAAGAGTTGCTTCTATGCGAAGAAAAAAGGGTTTGAATTACCCGATATATAGCCATTAACATGTTTGATGATGGCACAGAGATTTCATGTATTTGTCCACCAGAAGCAACGAAACAACAGCGAAAAACACAATTACTCATGAGACAAACTTACTGGTGTAAAGTAAGCCGTCGATAACAGCCGGTGCTGATATTCAAGAGTACAGCAATGTTCGTATAGATAATTAAAGGCAAATGTGGGATCCTTGAATTTTGTGTTCGTAAAAAAGGCGAAGAAATATTTACAGAAGAAGAAGAAGAAGAAGATGCTTTATTTCCATAAAATGGGCTTACAAGGAGCATAATATAATATCATTGTAATATAATATTCTTTTACAAATATAATAAACAACACATAGTTACAAACACAAATAAGAAATAACAGTTATCCCATTTTAGTATATATATATATATAAAACCTTTGTCTCAGGCACACCTCTGGAAAGTAACAAAAAAGAATACTGTGAGTAGGCTAAATATATCTAGCTGAACTGCAAGAGGCACCAAGGGACAGTGCTATATGGCATGGTGGGTGCATATTAAAATGTGTATCGGGACATTAATGATATGGTAAGATATTGTAAGAAGTTGCACATAAATGGAATGTCATCCTCGTGCCTGGTGCAGAGGAGTCAGTACTATTTAAAGTGACACAACTGCAAGAGGCACCAAGGGACAATGCTAATTGACATGCCAAATTGCACAAATTACAAAAAAAGATAAAATATTACCAGTTTAATAAAAAAAAAAAATAATATCGCAAACAAGAAGGTAATAGAACTTGTATGATGTGTCCTGTGCCTACATGGCAGTGTTAACAAAATCTATAAGTATTTTTGTTGGTCACATTTCAGTATATGGGACTTCCAAACTGTTCCCTTTTTTTTAAGGTAGTGAAGTCAGCAACTGTAGTTTCAGTTTGTTCGTTTTTTAACGGGCTCGGACATTTGCCAAACTGAATAAAATCATTACAGCTGATTTCTTAAACCTGCAAAGTAAAACTTTGGTTGGCTTGCTTGCTTTGTTTGTATAGTTGTTTATACAAGCTTTGAAAATAAGATTGACATCTTTAAACAATATATATATATATATAGGCATAGTTTAACTTGTATATTTTATATTTTGTACAATATACAAACAAAGCAAGCAAGCTAACCAAAGTTTTGCTCCACGTGCATTAGGAAATAAGCTGTAAGGATTTTTATCCATATGTATGTGCGACAAGGTGGAAAATTTGATATATTTTGTGAAAATTGCAGCGTTGGATCTATAATAAAAAAGAAGATGTGGTATGATTGCCAATGAGACAGCTGTCCACAAGAGACCAAAATGACACAGAAATTAACATTTATAGATCACCGTACGGCCTTCAACAATGAGCAAAGCCTATACCGCATAGTCAGCTATAAAAGTCCCCGATATGACAATGTAAAACAATTCAAACGAGAAAACTAACGGCCTTAATTATATTAAAAAAAAATGAACGAAAAACAAATATGTAACACATAAACAAACGACAACCACTGAAATACAAGCTCCTATACAATATATTTTTTTTTTGATGGGATAGATTTCTTGTCCTTTTATATATTAATTGGGCCGGTTTTTTTTTTGTTTTTTTTGTTTGGATTGTTTTACACAAGTAATTTTGGGGTCATTAATAGCTTACTTTTCAGCATTGGACCTATGACTGCTTACTTTACTAAATTATGTCTTTGTTGGAAAGATGTCTTATTTGGCACTCATATCTCATCTTCTTATTTCTATATACAAAGAACGTTTTAGAAAAAAAAATAATAGGTAATATGGCACCCACTATGATCCAGAGACTTTTAATATTGGAGATATTTTACATATGTCAACAGGACAGCAGCCGAACGATAAAAAAACCTCTGAGGTATATTTTGTGATAAAATTTATTAGCAACAAACGGATATTATCGATGGATGAAACTATAAAAAAATGTATTGAGCTATATACGGCCCGTACCCGCTCAGTGGCGGATCCAGGGACGGGGGTTCCGGGGGATAGACCCCCTTTTTTTGGACGAGGACATGTAGCTGGAACCCCCTCCCCTTTTGTCCAGGGTTAGAACCCCCCTTTTTAAAATGGCTGGACCCGCCCCTGCCGCTTTCATAACACTTCTTTTTTAGCATACTGAATATTATGATGTTCTTACTATAAGTTCAGGTCCTGATAAAAAAAATACACATTCAGTACAGAAAGAAGTGTTTCAATGAAAGTTTCGTGTTTTTCTAGGCAGAAATGATTTTGCAATGACATTATACAGATTTAAAAGAGCTCAAATGATTTTCTTACTGGACAGTGGTCACTTCATTGGATATTTCACTGTGTCATGTCGTGAAATTAATGCAGGTTCAATTCATAACAATGCACAAAACCGGTTCAACTACTTTTGCAAGGCGAAAAAGAAAGTCGAATCGTGAAGCCAATAAACAATATTTTTTTAATCTGAGCATGCAAATTGAAGATTACGTTATATATTTTACATTAAATATATTTGCAGAATAAAAACTTTGGTAATGAGAGTCCCAGACAATATATTAATTGACTGTTTTTCCACTAATTCCACGTGATTTAAGTAGTAGTTTACTCGTAGTAGCCCACAATGCATTGTAGTTCATTGAGTCGATTGGTCAGTTTTTCAAGGCCATATTGGCCTTGTGTTTTGGAAATTACTATGCAAATATATTCTGACGTCAGAAAATCTAGAGTTCTCGACCTGTTTAAGAAGAAATCCTTTCGCAGGATATCATAATTAGAATAGAAAATTTAGGAATATCGTAGCAATTTGGAGATATATGAAATTGAAAACGACAACTGGGATTTTGTCAAAGAGACAAAAACTCGACCAAAGAGCAAAAACAGCCGAATTCCCCCAAAGGTTCTTTGACACATTAGAGTTTGGCAGCGATGTCGATGCAGCAAAGCCCAATTATATATTCTTTGTACAAATTGTTATTACAAGTTCAAAGTTTATTTAGACATGTTAGACGTTTATGGAAACTTTATTTGAAATAATTTTATTTATCTTCAACCAACAAGCAACACCTCTTGATATAAAGAACATGTGGTGTGATTGCCAATAAGACAACGCTTCACAAGAGACTAAGTGACACAAAAATTAAATTAACAACTATAGGTCGCCATACAGCCTTCAACCATGACCAAAGCCCATACAGTATAGTCATCTATAAAAGTTGATTTTGAGTCCTTTTTAATAAGAATAGTAGTTTTCAATTAAACGTCTGTATATTAGTCGTATACTCTCGTCGTTATTCAGACTTACCGTTTTATACTTGTGCATTAATGGATTTAACAAAGTAATATCCACATATCACTGTGTCCACACATGTAAGGTATATATTTAAATTTTAAAGTTTAAAATGTAGCATACTCGCCTGCCCGACCGCCAGCCGTACATCCTCAAATCAGTTACCGACATTTTCGTCAAAAATCCGGTTAAAAGGGAACCTGTTGTTCAGTGTTTGTCGTTTGTTGATGTGGATCATAAGTGTTTCTCGTTTCTCGTTTTTTTTAATAGATTAGACCATTGGTTTTTTCAGTCATTTTTGTGGAACTTTATAGCTTGCTGTTCGGTATGAGCCAAGGCTCTGTGTTGAAGCCCGTACCTTGACCTATAATGGCTCTCTTTTTGCTAATTGCGACTTGGATGGAGGGTCGTTTCATTGGCACTCAGATCACATTTTCTTATATCTATAAATTAATTTTCGTTTCGTATAAGATAGCGGATCATGATCAGTCCTGTTGGAATAGTTATAGTACGTTAAACCCATGGCTAAAATGAAGTTATCATTCTGTTGTTAGAAATTATCTTTAATGAAATGCTTCAAGTATTATTAACCCTGATATAAAGTATAGAGAATGTGCCACACATAACAGAATCAAATTGTTAGTGGATTACGCCAGAAATCACCGTAATCGTGAAGTCGTTAAAAACCTATTCAGATTACCTCCAGACAGGTGTCGCTATTTGCTGTTATTTGATAAGCTGCATTTTTCTTGAATCGGTTCATTTCCTGCTAAATGAACCCTCTCAAAACATTGAGATCTGTACATTCGGTAATAAAGAAAACGTTAATAATATCGTTTAGTTAATTTCATAATAATTATTGGAATGGACTATTAGCCAAGCCAGTTTATAATAACAAGAAGCGACAACAATATTGCTTTCAAAATAGAATGAAGTTGCTCTTAAAATTTTATGTTCAACTCCAACCTACTCCATATTTTTATTGAAAAACAGGCTATAACATAACGCTTTGTCTGTTTGCATACTTGTTCATTGTCAATTCACCACCTCTTAAAGGTAAACTCTCAACTTTGACATTTAAAGCAAAACTGTCTTATAAAACTAATCATCCAGTGGGATACTGAATAAAATGTTCACTATATAACTCATATAAAAGGTTTCATAAATATATTATGTTGACGACAAAAATCATGAAACTTTATTTAATTAATAGGGTATAATCAACTATGATTGATTTTTTAAAAAATGTGTTTTTTGTCGAGCCTTCGACTTTAGTCGAAAAAGCGAGACTAAGCGATTCTACATTCCGTCGTCGTCGGCGTCGTCGTCGTCGGCGGCGTCCACAAATATTCAATCTGTGGTTAAAGTTTTTGAAATTTTAATAACTTTCTTAAACAATACTGAATTTCTACCAAACTTGGACAGAAGCTTGTTTATGATCATAAGAAAGTATCCAGAAGTAAATTTTGTAAAAATAAAATTCCATTTTTTCCGTATTTTACTTATAAATGGACTTAGTTTTTCTGCGAGGAAACATTACATTCACTCTGTGGTTAAAGTTTTTAAAATTTTGATAACTTTCATAAACTATCCTTGATATGTACCAAACTAGGATAGAAGCTTGTTTATGATCATAAGATAGTATCAAGAAGAAAATGTTGTGAAAATAAATTTCCACTTTTCCGTATTTTACTTATAAATGGACTTAGTTTTTCTGCGAGGAAACATTACATTCACTCTGTGGTTAAAGTTTTTAAAATTTTAATAACTTTCATAAACTATCCTTGATTTGTACCAAACTTGGACAGAAGCTTGTTTATGATCATAAGATAGTATCAAGAAGAAAATTTTGTAAAAATAAATTTCCACTTTTCCGTATTTTACTTATAAATGGACTTAGTTTTTTTGCCAGAAACAAAACATTCACTCTGTGGTTTAAGTTTATAAAATTTTTATAATGTTCTTAAACTATCCTGGATTTCTACCAAACTTAGACAAAAGCTTATTTCTGATCATAAGATATTATTCAGAAGTAAATTTGGTAAAAAAAAAATTCACTTTTTCCGTATTTTACTTATAAATGGACTTAGTTTTTCTTCCAGTTAACATTACATACAGTCTGCAGTTAAAGTTTATAAAACATTTATTAGATTCATAAACTATCCTGGATTTTTTTACCAAACTTGGAAGCTTCTTTCAATCAAAAGACAGTATCGTGAGGGAAATTTTTATTGATGTTTTTCCTCATTTTTGTTGAGTCTGCAATTAACAGAAAAAGTAGGCGAGACACCGGGTTCCGTGGAACCCTTACGAATTTTTTAAACCAATAAACTCCAAATGATTTAGAATTTCTCATTATTTAAAAAAAAATATTTAGTTCACAATTATTTTTTTTTGTAAAACGAAACTTTATATTTACCATAGTGTATACGTAAAATAAAGGTAGTCATAAGCTAATATATCAATGCATGAAAATTTAGATTTCAAGAATTGTTACAGGACGCATTGGACTCTGCTCCATGCAGTGTCTGTGCAGACAGTTGATGAACCAGGGATACATTTGTATGTCCAAAAAACGTATTCCGTATCAACTTCATAAATAATATAATACACGATGGTCTTGAAGTATACATTCTGGATATTGACGCTGTACATCATTTATACTAATTTTTATATTTGTATTTATGAATATTACGTTTACTGTTTAGTCTGTTTTTATTGATATCCATTTGACGTACTTGTACATCTCGTCATTGTGTTATTGTACTATGATAATTCTCGTGTTCTTGTCTTTCATTTTGGCTAATGTGTTTTGTATACATGCCTTTTTAGTGTTTGTTTGTACATATGACGTGACTGTGTACTCATACATCCCGTTATTGTGCTATTGTAACACATTTTTGTATTCTTGTCTTTTATTTTGCTAATGTACATTGTCTATTGCCTTTTTATGTTTCTTTTGTTATTTGGAAATAATTTAATTTTGGATGTAACGCGTCTTCTGATTGGCTGGCGTTATTTTGTTATGAGCCCATATACATAATTAAGTCATGTGACCGTGACGTCATCAACGTTTTTTCATGGTTTTCTACGGTTTAAAATGGAATTTAGAATTAAATTATAAGAAATGACTGTAATATTTTTTCTGTCTATTCGAAATAACATAAAAAAATGTGGTGCACACTGTTAAATAACCCGCTACGCGCGTTATTCAATGTGCACCAAATTTTTTATGTTATTTCTTCAGACAGAAAAAATATTACAGTCATTCCTTAAATATAATTCAGAAAAATAAAGGTTTCAGATTAGACAGAAAGTGGAACTAACATACGAGGGTATGGATGGAATTTACAGAAGAGAGAAAAATGGACAAAAGAAGAAAGATACCGGGCAAAAAAACACTATTGGAAAATAATAGGTACAAATAAAGATTGCGAATAAGTGTTTGCTGAACTATAAAGAGAAATTAATACCTTGGATAAAAATCGAGAAACAAATTTGAAAAAATAAAGAATAAAGAAACGAAAAAACACCATCCACAGTCGGAAACCCGGTTGAAATAGAACAAAAGAATCGAGACTCTTCGTTACAGAAGGCGATTAATGTGTACTGTATTGTTTACTATAGTGACAAAATTTTTAAAAGTTAATAGAAACAAACAAAATTACAATTTTCTTCTCAATTACGAGGTGTTTTATTTTAAAAACACCATTTGCATAAGTTTTCAATTTATCTAGTAGTTAAGCAGAACAATTTGATTCAAGTCGACGACATGGGTATCTTTCAAGTTGGATGAAGAAAATGCATAACCTCCAATTTTTTTGAAAAAATTACCACGGACGGAAAACATATCAATCTATTAGTTCAAAAATTTTCGTGTCTGCCCTTCCATTATGTGACTCAAGAAAAAATTCTCAAAAATGGGTAACAATTGTGTCGAAAAGAGAAAATCGAGTGCACCTTTTTATGTAAGGGCGTGTTTGAGTTGAATATTTTGTCTTGATATCGTACAAAGTAAGATTATTTCATACATCGTCTCGCTTCAGATTCTATTATTTTTATATATCAAACTTTCGGCTACAGATTGACTTTATAGCACAAAAAAATAACATTACTAAAAGATGAAATATATGAGTCAAGTGAAATACCTATCTAATGAGTCACAAAAATAGAGAAGGTGTGTTCGAATAGCTATTTTTTTACTGAAAGTACTTGACGACAGTCTTTCAAGTTGAATGATGAATATGCATATCTTTGAAAAAATATAATTTTTTGTGTGTGAAAACTAGGGTTTATAGTCTTTATACACTAAAAAAATCTAGTCTGCCCTTCCACGAATTTTTTTTTTTTTTAATGTTTATGAATTTTCGAAAATTCCACCTGACAACCGATCAGACAATAGTTTTAAGTTGAATCAATGCAGACAAGATCATTAACTGTCTGATGCTCATTAGCTAGTTGATACATTTGTCTTTTAAAGTACAACTGACATATAAGGATCGTAATGGTGCAATGTGGATAAATTTATCGATTTCCATGAGCAAAATTGGTAGCGCGTCATCCCTACAATGGCTTCCATTTCTACGATTGTGAAAATGAACTGGTGTAATGGGGAGATAATTCTGACGAAGTAGAATCCTGACTGTCCAGACATCCAATAACCAACTGACATTTACCTTAAATGGCACTAGCTGCCAAATTCATGTTCACCGATTTAATTCAAAATCTCATATTTTATTTATAACATTTATTCAAACTATTAAAAAAAAAATTTTAAATAATAAACAGGGCACGAGCAGGAGAATACGTAGCTTCGTTTGAACGTGTGTATTTAAGTCGAGACGTCATCTAATTAATTATCGAATTGACCTCTAAAGTCATGCGATGACCATATAGCGATGTAAACCTAAATATAGTCTTAATAATAGATATAAATAGATTAAGCACACTCGTGCTGTTAGATTGTTCTATATCTATTTAATTTCATTTTATAGATGAAAAATAAATGTTTAACATCGTTTTTACCTGTAAAAGAACGGAATTTTTGTGGATCGAATCAGTCAATAAGATGATTTACATTGTTTCACTTTCAATTTTTACATTCTTTTCGTTTAAATAACTGTACACATACAATTCACGTGTTATCCATCTCAGGCTAAGGGGTTAAATTGAAGTTCACATGAATACGGATTCAATGAGGTCTAATTATTCACTAGCAAGTGAATAATTCAAAATCGATGATTTTTAGCTTATTTTGACAAAATTGAACCATTATGGCTTCTCAAAGCTAATTATTATTTCACTACTTGTATTTCATTATTGATTGAGCAAATAATTATACATCTCGTAGCTAGTGCCCCTTTCAACGCGCAGTTTTACACCAGTACCCATACCCTCCTTCCTTGATGGGTGCATTTTACATAGACAAATATAATCGTATAATATAATTAAAATGAGGATGTTAATTTGATGTATGCCTTTTTGTGCTTCTTCGTTACATTTGTTGTTTTTATAGTGATTAAGATGATAACACAATGTTGACTGCTGTACCCCTATTTTTGACATTTTTACCTATTATGTCTGTTTGTTTTGTTCACGCATCGGTGACTATATAATGGAATTTGATGCGACTGTCATACAAGTGAGAGGTTTAACTAGCTATAAAACCAGGTTCAATCCACCATTTTCTACATTTGAAAATGCCTGTACCAAGTCAGGAATATGACAGTTCTTGTCCATTCGTTTTTGATGCGTTTTGTTATTTGATTTTGCCATGTGATTATGGACTTTCCGAATTGATTTTCCTCTGAGTTCAGTATTTTTGTGATTTTACTTTTTAAACGCCTAGTTACTGAAACGGCAACAAAAAATTAAACGCATATGAAATTTTGCCGTCCATTCGTATCAGGCTCTGTGTTGAAGACCGTACCTTGACCTATAATGGTTTATTTTTATATTTGTGACTTGGATGGAGAATTGTCTCATTGGCACTCATACCACATCTTCCTATATCTATGGTTTTGTATAATGCTCAAAGAAACATTTGTATAAAATGTCAATGCAGAAAATATGAAAGAACCTCTTTCAAAATAAGTGAACAAAGGAAACGACTTAATGCTCGCTTCAGAAATGATATTTTGTAAAAGTTTGGGCTATGATACAAATTTTGATCTAATCCTACATGCGAATAAAATCATTCTTTCAAAATCATTATGAAATTTCGTAAACATTTGATCAATTACGGAAACCATACGATTTTTATCTTGCAAATATTCGACGACAATTTAAAACCTAGTCCATGAATTTACTGGTAATTTTTGGGTTTTTTTTGTGGATACATTGTACCTCCCTTTTTTCTGTGATAAATATCCGTGTGGGAACT
This sequence comes from Mytilus galloprovincialis, assembly GCA_037788925.1. NCBI lineage: Eukaryota > Metazoa > Mollusca > Bivalvia > Mytilida > Mytilidae > Mytilus > Mytilus galloprovincialis. Next base: position 34,035,073 of record CM075335.1, read on the forward strand.
TATTGTTCAATGGATTATTTGAAGTGCATTTAAAACACTGCTAACACACCAGAGAATATCTTACTAGCTGCAGTATGTATTGCATACTTGTGGTTATATATCACTTTCTCTTACTGACCCAAGTCGAAGCAATGTAGTTTATTTTAGGTCTGTGTTTTCGTTCCCATCACGTTACCATCTTCGAACAATTAAGCTGACAAAAACCAAAACCATTTAACAGATGTTTCTCGGTATATACCATAGTATCTCCGTGTACAAGTACAGATGATAATACTTATTTGAAACGCTCATATCTTATTCCTCGGTAGAAAAAATGGTTAACTCTAGGGAACTGTTAGCTGATTAGCATGAAAAACCTATCACCAAAGATTAGTAACCAATAATTAGGTGTGTTTCCGTCTCATTAACGTACTGCAGCTATTACTAGATAGCTAAGGGATTTTCTGCATTTTTTATTCTCTGAGGGCAATTGAAGACCAAGTAAACGTTGGTAATTAAAGATAAACTGTAACAATGCTATCACAACTCCCAGTGGTGTCTGTTTAGAATGTTCCTACGGTGTAATTACTGTGTGCTGATCATGACATCGCTTATGAGATTATCCACCGAAATGACGTACAGATGGGCGGTAGTTGTGAAACGTTGTCATTAACTAAATAACGATAATGAGGCTAAATAAAAAAGACATCTACGAGCAATTATGGCAAATTCTCAATGGTTTTAAATAGGGTAATGAAAACGAATTGATTTTTTCTTCATTGTTAAACGTATTAAAAATGTCAGTGCATTTCTCAAATGCTCTTTAATTATGTTCTGGAGCAAAAGGTTGTCTTTGAAATTAAATATATAATGTTTTGTCGTATGATTTCATTGTCAACAATAGACTTGAGCTTCTACTTTTCTAATATGTACATTAAGTGAACTTTATTTACAAAACAAAATTGTATAACAAAGGCATTCAATTGTCCTGCGACAAATATTACACAGATCATTTGTGAATTACTAAATGAAACCAATTAATTTAATTATCTATCATTACGAAAATAGATTAAGCTTACGAGAGTCAAAGTCTGGAATAATAAAATGATCATTGAAATAATAAGATCAAGATAATAAAATAATCTTTGCTACATATCGACACTCCAAATCAATTATGTGTTGCAGAAAGTAATATAAATGTATTGCTTCTCTATATTTGTTACATAACATACGACATTAAATACAAAATATTAAACATAGATACCCACGTCAAAACCTCTGCAATCTGTTAATGCTAAAGTTGTTTTAAAGACGGTATTTTAAAGAACATATAACATGTACGACGTCTTTAACTAGAGGATATAAAGAGTACTGGACACTTTTAGATAAAATTCATCAGTAAAGGGGAATTATATAACTCTATTAAGAATAGATGTTTTGGGTCCAGTGAGATCTAAGGCTCCGTGTTAAAGGCCTTACTTTGACCTACAATGGTTTAATTTTACAAGTTGCGACTTCAAGTGAGAGTTGTCTCTTTGGCATTCATACCACTTCTTCTTATAGCTGACAATTTCAGTTAGTGTTAGTAGATTTTTTCCTGCTTATCAGTTTTCTTTTTAGCTCATCTGGCCAGAAGGGCCAAGTGAGCTTTTCTCATCACTTTGCGTCCGTCGTCCGTCGTCGTTAACTTTTACAAAATTTTTCTTCTCTGAAACTACTGGGCCAAATTAAACCAAACTTGGCCAAAATCATCTTTGGGGTATCTAGTTTAGAAAAAATGTGTCCGATGATCCGGCCAACCAAGCAAGATGGCCGCCATGGCTAAAAATAGAACATAGGGGTTAAATGCAGTTTTTGGCTTATAACTCAAAAACCAAAGCATTTAGAGCATATCTGACAGGTGTAAAAGTGTTTATCAGGTCAAGATTTATCTGCCCTGAAATTTTCAGATAAATCCGACAACCCGTTGTCGGGTTGCTGCCCCTGAATTGGTAATTTTAGGGAAATTTTGCTGTTTTTGGTTATTATCTTGAATATTATTATAGATAGAGATAAACTGTGAACAGCAGTAATGTTCAGTAATGTAAGATTTACAAATAATTCAACATGACCAAAATGGTCAGTTGACCCCTTTAGGAGTTATTGCCCTTTATATTCGATTTTTAACCATTTTTCATAAATCTTAGTAATCTTTTATAAAAATCTTCTCCTCTGAAACTACTGGGCCAAATTAATCCAAACTTGGCCACAATCATCTTTGGGCTATTTAATTTTAAAAATGTGTCCAGTGACCCAGCCAACCAACCAAGATGGTCGCCATGGCTAAAAATAGAACATAGGGGTAAAATGCAGTTTTTGGCTTATAACTCAAAAACCAAATCATTTAGAGCAAATCTGACAGGTGTAAAAGTGTTTATCAGGTCAAGATCTATCTGCCCTGAAATTTTTAGATGAATCGGACAACCCGTTGTCGGGTTGCTGCCCCTGAATTGGTAATTTTAGGGAAATTTTGCTGTTTTTGGTTATTATCTTGAATATTATTATAGATAGAGATTAACTGTATACAGCAATAATGTTCAGCAAAGTAAGATTTACAAATAAGTCAACATGACCAAAATGGTCAGTTGACCCCTTTAGGAGTTATTGCCCTTTATAGTCGATTTTTAGCCATTTTTCGTAAATCTTAGTAATCTTTTACAAAAATCTTCTCCTCTGAAACTACTGGGCCAAATTAATCCAAACTTTGCCACTATCATCTTTGGGTAATCTAATTTAATAAATGTGTCCGGTGACCCGGCCAACCAACCAAGATGGTCGCGATGGCTAAAAATATAGCATAGGGGTAAAATGCAGTTTTTGGCTTATAACTCAAAAACCATTTAGCATTTAGAGCAAATCTGACATGGTGTAAAATTGTCTATCAGGTCATGATCTATCTGCCCTGAAATTTTCAGATGAATCAAACAAACTGTAAAGAGCAATAATGTTCAGCAAAGTAAGATTTACAAATCAGTCAACATGACCAAAATGGTCAGTTGACCCTTTAGGATTTATTGCCCTTTATAGTCAATTTTGAACAATTTTCATAAAATTTGTAAATTTTTACTAACATTTTCCACTGAAACTACTGGGCCAAGTTCATTATAGATAGAAATAATTTTAAGCAGCAAGAATGTTCAGTAAAGTAAGATGTACAAACACATCACCATCACCAAAACACAATTTTGTCATGAATCCATCTGCATCCTTTGTTTAATATTCACATAGACCAAGGTGAGCGACACAGGCTCTTTAGAGCCTCTAGTTTCAATTAAGAAATTGTTTAAAGCTTTCAAGATAAAAAAAAAAAAAAAGCAAATAAAAAATATCATAAAGGACAATAACTCAATGAAAACGTATAATTTTAAAAAAAATAACCCACATACCAGAGAGGGTGGTGATTGCATTGCTTTCCCAAGGAACAATGTTAACTGAGACGATGTCAAGGTTGACTTCGTTGGGTAACCATCTGCTGCTCATCGCCCTTTCAGTTATGTATTATTAAATTGTTTTAACTGAATGTTTTGTCATTAGTGTATTTTATAAATTGAGAGTTATAAACTATGACTGCTTGTACATAACGACGTTACAGTCATTAGGCAGCAACCATTTGATTTTCTGGGGGGGGTTTTCAGTTTTTGGAGAAAAAAATAATTTGTTTTGAATTCTGGAAAAAAAAATTGTTTGTTACCCCCTCAGCTGCCACTATATGTAATGCTAAAATTGAAAGAAAAAAATTGTTTTCGACTTTTCGCGAAAAAAAATAGATTGTTTTTCGCCACAGGCTAAAAAAAAATGTTTGTACAGAAAAAAAAACATAGCCCCCACCCCAGAAAATCAAATGGTTGCTGCCTTAGATATCGGATATATTTCTTTTAAGTCGTAACTACAATTCAATTCCCTTTTCATGAATTTGACCTACCGAATTAGACTATTTACCAGGTTTGTAATAAAATGAGCAACACGACGGGTGCCACATGTGGAACAGGATCTGCTTACCCTTTCGGAGCATCTGAGATCACCCAAAGTTTTTTGGTGGGGGTTCGTGTTGCTCAGTCTTTAGTTTTCTATGTTGTTTCTTGTGTACTATTATTTGTCTGTTTGTCTTTTTCGTTTTTAGCCATAAATTTGTCAGTTTATTTTTAATTTATGAGTTTGACTGTTCCTTTGGTATCTTTCGCCCCTCTTTTGAAGGAAACAAAAGTGAAGAAATAGTAATTTTTGTTTGTCAGTCAATAAAAAACATATGCCGAAAAGTTTTATCAGTGTCATTGCAGATATCATTCAAGTAATAAAGTTATTATTACTTCTAATGCCTTTTGAGCTGCGAAAAACTTGCATTGGGTGTGAATAGGAATTCTGGCAATATATTCCGTAGCCAAGTAACAAATATTTTCAAATAATTTTTCCGTCATTGAGAGCTGAAAACTTTAGAATTTCTTTTAAATTGAATAATAGGGATACCATATATATTTTAACTTTTATTAAGGATTTTCTCAGACGACCCGTGTTTGTTTTATTGATCGGCAAAATCATCATAAAATACGTACATTTACACCAAGATGTATTTAAATGAAACTGCATACCTTGGAATGGTTCATGATTTTCAATAACATATGATCAAATTGTTGAAAGACTCAACTAAGAGATTGAAAACTAGCATTCTGCATTGACAATTATAATATCTCGATGTAAAAATGATACACCCATTCGGAATAACGCCCTCTATGTGTATCTAATACTAACAACAGTATAAATTACATTTGTTGTTTCTATTCTTGTCATACCTTATTTGTAGTGTTTGAATTGGAATGCCTGACATGAAAAATCGTATCTCAGATAACAAGAAAACTTCATAAGGAAATATAAGTCTATTATGAAAATTAATATAAATATATTACACAGATATTTAAATGTCAGTAGTTTTGTTTCAAACAATTCCATAGGAGATACCTTGTTGTCCTCGGAAAAAGATATTAACATCAATTTAGTTCTCGTGTCCTACCAATTATGAATTATATTGCAATTTTTCACAAGTACCTGTTGACCGGATCACCTCTCCCCCTTTTTTGTATTTGGCATAGTTTAAATGTTTTTCGAAATAGAGATTGGGTGTAGCTTCATTCTTCGTTGAATATTAGTAATCAAATAAATTCGTCTTATCGAGATCTTATGAATATATAGAAGGTTTTTTTATCAGTAGTATTTTTTTTTTTTTTATGAAACATTGATAAATATTTAACATACATCTATAAGCAAAGAAAATAATAACGTTACGTATAGAGAGTTGTACTAAAACCTATTGTTAGTAAACTGTATATTCCTGCTCAATGTTGTTGACTTCGGCAAACAGGAAAAAGAACATCGGAAGAACTGAAAACGTTGCACACTATTTAACAGAACTATATGCAGCTGATTCAGAAGCTTCGTTATCGAGGAAACTTTAGTGACAATTTCTGTGTGGGTTACGAAGATAACTTAAGTTTGTTGCAAACAAGCACTAGGACATCGAAGGAACAGAAAAGGTATCGCACGGTCTGGCAAAAACCATAAATTTGGTGCCATACAGATATAAGTTTTGACAAATTGCAGAGAGAAATGTGTTACATTGTCCGGACAGACGGACGAACTTACATTTACCCCTTCTGGGTAGATTTGCAGTTACCTATTGCTTGTCCTAAACTGGATCCCTGTCGTGTTCACTTATCGCTACATTAACTCGGTGCAAAGCTTTAGATTGAATGGCGGAACATTTTATAGCTTGTTCCCCCATGCCAATCTTTCTGGGGAGAAAAGATCCAAGTGTTTCCCTAACGTGAGGTAGGAACCAGGATTAGGCCTATTCCCCCCTTTAGTAGCACGAGCAGCTCATTTCCTCACTCTTGTAGTAGCGTCGGCGATATCAGTTGGGAAATAAACCCACATGAAGAAGGAATTTTGCCGGATGGTAATAGTTGTCGTAGAAATGTTTGAGACATATGTGATGTATACCTTGACACAGAATGAGGGGTCATAAATATCGAAATAAGCATAAGCTTAAATCAATTTAGGGTATATGCTTTATTCAGTTAAACATATACTAAAATGATTATAATCATGATTTAATCATATGCTAAAATCGATAATTAAGACCCTGATTCCGCGCCATAACCCATGGATATGATTTTTTTTATATGCATTCAAGACCGCCCGGATATAGAAATGTTTATCGAGGGGGTACCACCGCATTAGATGTGCGGAAATCAATAATGTCTTGTTTGCGCGTTGCATTTAGATATTTTGTGCGTCTCCGTTCAATGGCTCCATATCCGTTTCATGTCACAATTCACACGCAAGTGAATGAAATGGCGGAATCAACGTACCATGCCTGAATGAAGCCATGGAAACTAAATGCGATTATTATGTCAGCTATTCAAATAGGTTTGATTTGTAGACCCAGTTATTATATGAATAGGGATGGTTTTTTTCGAATGTAACAAAATCAAGGTATTCCACAGCCGCTACCTGGCCCTTAACTTTTAACTGAGACGTGTGTCGACAAAGCGAACACAATAGAAAAATAATATTTTAGCGTTCCAGAGATCGACCATTTCTCATTAAAATATGGAAAAATTAGTTTGATGGTTATATAATGCAGGGGAAATATGGTCGTGGGGCGGGTGAGTGGTTTTGTGTACAGGTATTGCCAACTTTCCGCAGGGAGAGTGCAATTTTCTCGGGAAGAAGGGTGGTAGATCATGCTAGTTTTTCACCGGGAGACAAACAGGAATGGTGGAACCATGGTTATATAACACCGACAGCGATCAATAAGTAGAAAATTAGCATATCAACATGTATTTGCATGTAAAGCTACTTTTATATGAAAACATTCGATATCATAACTGGTTTAATATTGCCATAATATAGGCTGCTAAGATATTTCTTAACAATTTGATAACGATATTTCGAAGGAAAAGATGAGATATTACCATGACCCTTATTTTATTGATATCTGTACTATAGTTTACTGCTTATATGTTAAGGTTGCAGTCTTGTAATTGACTGCTCCATAGGCTTACATGCAAAACAGCTGATCTTTGAAAATAAAGAAAATAAAAAATGCTACATAGAAAAAAAAATTCATGTTCATATCATGTATGTACTAATGTGAAATTGTGATTTAATCGAAAAAAAGTGGGTCATCCCACAAGAATAAAAAGTTACGTAAACCTGAAGTCAAAACATTTTTTTCTACTTTCTGTTTGTTGTTTTTACTAGGCTGCACCACTTCCAGTAAACAAGATATCTGCCACTTTCCTGGATTGATATCCCCCAAAAGATGCATGAATTTTTTTTAAAGTCTACATTTCAGCATAAATCTGTAATCAAACAGAAAAAAAATGAGTTCAGAAAAAAAAAATCAGAAAAAAATGCACTATTTTGTTTTCCTCCATATTTTGAGGAACTGGAGTTGTAATACAAGACTGGTACCTTAAGGGTATAATTTTCTGGCTGTGGTATATCAAAGGATTTTATATTCGAAAACCTTTGTCATGTTAGATTAAATGCTTGTTTATGAAAGTTTTAGCATGAGATTTATTAAATGCAAATATAATTGAAGATGTCTTTCTGGTTATTTCTATATGCTGTCTCATTGTCGTTTACCCAACATATCCTTTTATTGAGACAGCGCCGTTTTGTTTCAAACTCAACGCTTTGGGATGATATGCTCTTATATTTGCAAAACTGTCGATCTGGTAAAACAATAAAAATGAATATATATATATAGAGAGAAGAATATACAAACGATGGTAATGGAAACACGAAAGTTGAAGAACACCATGATCTAAAGTAAAAAATCAAACAAACCAACAACCGTATACGAAGTCACACTAAACATTCAGCAACACAAACTTATTTGCTCTGGGACAAAACACTGTTCCTGCTTCGATCTGGTAACACCCGTTGTGGAAATCTTTTTTTTTTTAAATTCGTTTGCTGAAACATAAGATGGTAAGGCATTTCGGCTTGGAAAATATCTCTTTGCAATGTAATACTTTAGATACTATTTGACTTCTCGATCTATATAATAATGTATCAAGTATATAAAGCACAAAACTAGAAGTGGTATCTTAAGCGTTTCGATGTTTTTTTTAATTTTCAAATTGAATGCGACATACTATCTTTTCTCTACAAGCTGTAAAACTAAAACTAAATCAAAATCAGCAACTGTAAATAGTACTTCAGAAAGCAAAAGAAGAAAATGTCTGAAATCTTTTTTTACACCTTAAACTTTTTTAACGTATATCATTTCTATTTCTGCTAACAAATTCAACATTTTTGATCGGTAGATTTGAATAGTACTTTTATATTATTTTGAAATTTAAAAGTATTTTTCAATAACATATACAGTACTTATTTTTCTGCACCAGATGCGCATTCCGACAATTAAGGTCTCTTCAGGGAAGCTCGAGGCCAAAATATTTGAAAATCTTATTAAATGGATTAAGAGCTATAAACCATAAAGGAATAATAATAAATAATTTTCTCTCGTTTATGTGTGCTGATTTTGAAAGAATTTGTTGACAACTTTAAAATTCCTCTATCGTTTTCAAAACTGCAGATAATGTTCAAAACAAGAAGCTAGACAATTCGAAAGATTTTGAAAGAATGTGTCACTGTGACAACCTTAAAATTACAGTTTTTCAGTTATACGAATTTTGCGTCCTCCTCTTTCAATACAAAGCACTGTGGCAAATGTATAAAACACGACGCTAGATAATCCAAAAGATTTGAAAGAATTGGTGGACAACCTTAAAATAACAGTTTTTCAGATAAATACGAATTTTTGCGTCCTCTGTCAATACAAAACATGCACTGTGGCAAATGTACAAAGCAAGAACCAGATAATTCGAAACATTTTGACAGAATTTGTTGACAATCTTCCTTAGTTTTTCTGAAGATCTTAAAACAAATTGTAGAACTGAATTTCAGTTCTACAATTTGTTTTAAGATCTATGGCTTATTCGGATTTTGCGTCCTCTATCGATACAAAACACTGTGGCAAATGTACAAAACAAGTAGCTAGATAATTCGACAATTAAGAGATAGATACGTTCTTGATAGCAAGTGTAAGTGCTACTTAGGTACACTAATAGATAAGCATATAACAGAGTTAATCTTTGTCATTTCTCGTGTAATTAGTAACGATCATTATATAATGATATGGTGCCAAAATCTCTGATGGGAAACCTTTGGCATGCTTATAATTTAAGTCAGTTCGAGCTGTATGGTGTGTCAATTGATACTTAATCACCCTGTCTGATTGCTGCAGCAATTAATTTGAGCATCAGTGCCATCATGGATACAACTAATCGACATGGAACACATAGGGGACTTTCCGATCTTTACCGTGCCATGTTGTTACTATTGATTCTCTAAAAGAGAAAAGAAAATCGTTTAAAGTAAACATAGCTTCGTATTAAAATAAAGATTACAGATCGCTGACAGCAATCTATTTAAGACTTTTTAATAAAAATGCGAGTAAAATTACAAGATATCAAACAAATTAGAAAAGTTAATGGCTTTCAACCCAACGAGAGGGCTAAACAGTGTCTTTTAATTCGTCATATTTCTACTTCATACTTCAAAATCTTTTGCTTTTGGTTAAGTTGATTTGTGCACGAAAATTCCTATTGGAAATTTTAAAATTTTAATTTGATTGCATTTAAAAAAAAATCATTATTACAGTACACGGATATATAGTCGGCATCAAACAATCTCAGAACCAATGAATCGCCTCGTCAATGTTTTAGGACTTGTATTATTTATATTCATAAAGTGTGCGCGTATTATAAAGTTCAAATTGAATACGTTTAACCAACAATATGGTCAAAACTGGATATTTATGACGCTCATAGAATTTGGAAGCCATGCAGAAATGGTAGAGTGTCGGTCTAAAAAAAAGGGGTATTACCAGATCTGTTTTCTTTAGTGAGGTGATCGGCCCGTATCTATCAATCTATCACTGTTTCCCGCTCATCCCTGAAGCGATCGAAAAAAGAGACTTGAAGAGAAACATGAAACGAAGAATATTGCATTACGTAAAACGTTTTCAAAGAGACTGTTTTCACGTTTCTTTCAATTATTTTAATTTGGTCTCATCATTCTCTTCAATATAAAATACATAATTAAGGGTAATACAAATAATGAAGAGATTACGTCTTGTGAAATCTCAGTTGTATTTCAATATTTCAATAATTGCTTCTCTCTAACGACAAATTGCCCCATTAGTTATGTCTAGAACATCTTTAAGATAGCAATCCACGTCCCAAAGCGATCAACGTGTCAACTTAATTAAACCTGCTGGCCTGCCACTATTACGTGGAATCATTATACATTCTAAGCAAAACGAATTGTTCTATTAATTAAGGATTGAATCAGAAACACATGTCTTGGTTTCACACCGCATATCTGTTTACATTTAAATCGTAATTTTTGCAATAATGTGGACATCAGTTGTCACAGGCTCTCTGTATTCAACAAGAACCATGAGGCATTTAATAGCGACGAGTCCGTCATGTAGAATTATATACCCCTTTAAGGCACATAAATGTCAGAACATATACGATTCCCTTGTGTAAAACTATTCAGCTTGTAACGGTTATAAAATGACTCCTATCAACAAATATTGTATTTTTTACGAAGAAAAAAAATAAATGAATATTTTAATGGAATGATCAAGCAATAGACTGACAATAAATTGATTTCTAATCAAAGATGTTTTTACATTTTAAAGCGATTTTTTGCTATTCCATTTTTCCATCTGTGATATAATTTAACTTGGAATAAATATGTTCAGGCTTTAAAACAAGAACCAATATAACTGCTATACACTTTTTGTATAAATAAAATAAATAAAAAAGTAAAAAATAAATTAATAGATAAGTAAGTAAAAATAAATAAATAGACAAGAAAATATAAACAAATAAATATAAATAAATAGATAAACAAAATAAATAAATAAAAGTAATAATATATAAATTAATATTTTAGGCGCGAAATTTATCTTTCAAAAATTATCTATTATAAGAAAGAAAGTGGAAAATAGATTTCTAGTCAAAATAATTCATCAGCTTAATTACAGCTTTATCAATAATTTAAAATTTATATCTATATCCAGAGAACAAATATCTACAACCTTCTTATATTTTATTGCTAAATGGATCAAATTAGCTTATAATCGTCTAAAATCTACTTTTCTTTTTACAAGACCTTTGAACTAACACGCGTGAAGTGAAAATTAAATAATCTTGAAAAAAGAAAATTGCTTGTAATTTGTAAAGTGATCTGTTCTACTATCAGAAGCAATATGGTTCTAGATAACTAAAACAATTAAACGCCATATAATCGGTCAATATTGGAAATCTTATAGGCTTACTTTTGACACCTAGCCTTATGATCGGGAGTTTATCGGTAATGTTTTATGATCATTAATTTTGTAAGTGACAGTATAATATAACAACGAATTTACCAATAATTCCAACTAAATGTTAGTAATTACAGTACATTATTATGTACGCTAGGCACCTCCCCCAGACCGGCATCAACTTATAGCCTCATTAACTTGCTAATAGATTTATATCAGCTCGAGTTGTTATACCACTAACCATCGTTTTGTTTTTAATAACACTTAACAACTGCAGTTTAAATTTTAACAAATTACCTTCTTTAAGGAGAGAGAAAATTTTAAACACTTTGTTATATCTTCAAAGAGGTGAAAAAAACTATCGATTTTATTTTATTTTCTTCTGTATAATTATGGAATGTGGAATGAACCATAGACTGCACGCCTTTGTTTCATCGACGGGGTTATTGCACCAGGGTAGCATGCTGTTCACCACACCTAGAACATGGCACCCCCATATCTATGAACCACCCAGAAAAAGTAGGAGACATTTCATATCGGATATACTTGGAATCAGTGAAAACAATGAAAAGGAGAATCTTAAGAAAGAAAGTGTTAAAGAAAATGACTTAATAAGAAGCTATACATGTAAATGTGAAGGGTGCTTCTTGAGAACAAGCACGTGTGACATTAAGAAGGAAATTAAAGGTAAAGTCACATTTCTCTTATCATTTTTATGTAATATTAATATAGATTGCATTCAAGTTAAAATCGTCTTATTTATTATATCTTAAAATTTCGATAAGCAAAAATAAATAGAGTGGTGTCACATTGTATTATAACGAATTATTATAGTACTTGTAGATTATTTGAAGTTTCTATGCAAAATATAGGACAATTGATAGATATTGTTTAAAATATGCAGATTTATTTTTTATTTCTAGTTGAAATATTGAAAGTATATAAAATTATGTGTAAATATAGAAAATGTATAATTTATAGAAAATATTAGAAAATAAAAAAAAAAAAAAACAAACAAACAGACAACAAATAGTCCTACAACTGATAAATAATCATAAATGGTCATTAACTATTAACGCACAACAAATGTCAGTATTGATGTTTTTAATTAATAGTTTGATTGTTTTGTCCGTGTAAGAAGTCTTGTCCAAGTACATTGTGGTATAAAAAATGGGTAGCCTTCACATATCTGTGGTATTGCTTCGTCATGATTTACAGACTTGGATATCGTTTTTAAAACATCAAATATTTTTTAATCATTCTCCAATGCTGTTTTTTTTTATATAAAAGAAAAACAATTATTTATAGATCTTATATCAAAAAACAGGAAGGAACCAATACTCTCTGAACGTTACTCTGTCTCTTTTATAGATGTTACACAATTACACAGTAGTTGATATGCATTATTTTTATAAGAAAATGAATATTTTTTTTCATTCAATTTGTCCGTTAATGAGCAAAACATAATTTTCCCCGAATTTTCGTTTTTAACGTATTCAATGAGATATTCAATAAGTGAATCTAAAAGCGTATATATTCATGACTGTACTATATATAGTATTAATACACTGACTGATTACAAAAATATAACCAATTTTTGTTCATCAAATTTCATAAGAATATAATGTTTTATGCGTGAACAATTGGAAAGAATAATAGGAATTACTGCTAAGATAATTTAAAATAGAACAACATCATCAAACACTGAAGTTCAATTTCGAGATATTCATGATATTGGTGTTCTTCACTTTGTAAGTTAATGCAAGTCTACAACAATGAACGGAAGTGACCAATAATTACAGGAAGGTCAAGTTCCTTATGTCATCGAATACATAAATGAATTTCAATTAAAAAAATAATAAAACTTTAAAATTTAGTTACACATAACGTTTATGTGTGAAAGAGTGAAGGGAAAATAGGAATTGTCAAATAGTTAGATAATTCTAAACAAAACCAAATAGGGATATTAGTTGGATGCAAATAAAACAATCTTATTAAATACTTTAGCTCAAATTGGAATAATCAAATTGCATATTTGTGTTCTTCACCCTGTAATTTACAACACTGAAGAACGGAAGAGACCAATAATTACAGGAAGGTCAAGTTCCTTATGTCATTGCACCAACATTTGACTTTCAATTACAGAAAAATAAAAAAATCTTTCAATTTAGTTTCACAAAAATTAACTTTATTATGGAAATATCTTTCAAATCATTTTCAGAGGAATCTGACCCCGAGGATTCCCGAAAGAGATCTTCCGATGATAACTGCAGTGATCCAAATCATAAGAAAAAGAAAGCCCGAACGACATTTACCGGGAGACAAATTTTTGAACTTGAAAAACAATTTGAACAGAAGAAGTATTTGTCTTCAGCAGAGAGAGCAGAAATGGCCACAATGTTGAATGTAACAGAAACACAGGTACTTAAACAGATAGTAAAACTGTTCTTGTAATGGCTGTGCATGTCTTCTCCTGTATTCTCTCCTGAAAATTTTGATACTTCTTTTTTAGAGTGTCTAAAAAGGTCACCAGAGAGGTCATACAGAGGCTTTAGTTCATTGTCTTCAAGAAAGAGTCCAACTTAAAGTATACCTGCTTTTGTTTTCACTTTTCTCTGTAGAATGTTTTCATATGTCAATACCTCTCTTTGCTGACTTTGAAACTTGAAAAACTTTTTAGATTAATTGTCACATTAGTATTAAAAGTTAACCGACACTTACAGTACGGGTTGTAAAAAATGGGGGATGAAAGACGATAAAGACAAATAGAAGTAAACAAAATTTAATCTAAAAATTAAAGATTTAGAAAAATTTTAAATTTAAAAAACGTCGGTGAACTGTAATTTTGAGATGAAGAACAGCAATAAAAGCGCTACATGTCCTTGTTTTTGGTGTGTTTTTGCTGTGTATGTACTGGTTGTGTGTCATGAATGGATCCTACTTTAATTTAGGTTATTTTCAAAAAAAATCAAACTATTAAAGAGCAACAAATCACAAAAAATACCAGCATGTATTCTCTTAAACTATGTACTTTTTAGATCTCAGCATTACTTGTAAAGAATCATTCTTACATAAGGCACTTTATGAAGATTTTAATGTATTTAGTTTTTCGTATATAAAAATCAGAAATAGCAAAATGGCTATTGACCTTGTAATATCTTTATTTAAATTGGAAATCGGTGATATGTAGATTTGGACGTTGTTCTACACTTATAACTTTTAAAGTTTTCTTTTGTTAGGAATTTAAATATTGGAATAAGTTTGTCAGGGATAAATTTATAGTTTTTTTACAACAATTCTTGTAAAATAAATACAACTTTAAAACTATGAAAAAGATCAAAACTCGTTATCTTAGAAGGAAGAAAATTTGAATTGTCACTTCTCATTTGTGAACATTTTGTTTTAATACAGTCATACGGAAAAGAACATGGGAAATTCGAAATTTTCTGAGTTACCGTTCCTTTCCATATATATTTGAAGAAAATGGTAATCGTCATTCATTTGTAAATTTATTTATTTATTTGTACAGTACTTTGATCAAATATTTTACGTTATTGAATATTTTAAAAGAATCTATTAATAAAAATGTAACATTTCATATTTGATTCGAATTTATTTTTGATGATGGTGTTGATGGTGATAATTACAATAGAGTGATATTGATATACAGTAAGGATTAACAAAGTTAAATATTATAAATGTAGAACCTTAACGATCATCTAATAAAATGTAAGAGTATATATAATGTATAATTCGTTACTATAACATTCGACGTCTATTGTCTCAGACCTCAGATATTCAAAAATAGAAATAAATATCTGCAAAAACGTGTTATCAATTGGGATTTACTTTATTTATGAATACTGAATTTAAAAAAAAAATAAATTCATGATATATAGAAATATTGTGAAACTTCCAATATTAATTATTATTCTGAACTTGCGCGTTCGGTATAAAAGTTCGTTTTGCAATCGTCCATTTATCGCCGATCTGACGATAAAAGGTTTAAATCATTAGCCTCGGTTTTATTTTATTTCTCGATTAAAATCAATGAAGTGACGAGTAGGCTGTATTTACATTTTGGGCGTTTGAAATTTGCTTTTTAAGACCACCGGGAAACATTCATTAACTTTCAATTGGTAATAGCATGCAAAAGCAGTCATGTGTGAAAATGTGATGCAAGATAAATTCATCCATTAAAGTGAGAAAGTGAACCGATAGAAAGGTTATCGCACTTTTCCAAATTAGGTATTCAAGATGGTTCTTGGCTACATATATAATTGTACTCTTTTTAAAATTTGTACCACTTTAAAACGAAACTCAGAATCTACGAAGAAGCCCTTTCGTTATAATATTTAGAAACAAAAACTTTTATATTACAGTATCCAAGTGTGCGTGGCGACCGTGTCATATTCTGCTTAATTTATATAACCATGGCCATGAAAGTTCGTTGCGTTTTTTTCACAGGCAAATAATTCAAAATCTTGAGAAATATCTATTTTCACCTATTCAAAATCGGTTTAAATATTTTTCTACACTTGATCATCTTAAGCAGATTTATTTAGATAAGGAGATGCTGTATTTTTTGTGTCTTTTGTACAGTATCCCTCTCTGCGTATGGACATCACTAAAATTGTAACTACAAATATTCAACCTGTAATATTTTTTTTGAGAAATTAAATTCACACGATCACCATAATAGCTTCAGGTCCAGAACGTAAATATCTGATCAAATATGCATGTTTTTCAAAGCCACAGTATGTTTTAATATAAAAACACTGCTCATATTAAGTCATATCTCAAATTTTAAGATCATTTAAGACATTTCTTAGACACGATACGTGAACGTCATTGTCTAAAGTTAAGCTTGACACGTGCAAACTAACAATTATTAGAAAAACGATTAGGAGAAAAGTATCTATAATGGAAATCATTAGAGCGATGGTGTTTTTTTAAACCATAATTCTTCACGCAAGAATCAATTTAGATATTATAACATTTGTCAATGTTTTAATTTAGCTAACGACAGGTGTAAGTTTTTGTTTCATCTGAACAATTTTTAACTAATTTAAATTTCATTTAAGTAGGATGTTTCCGGAAAAGGGCACACTTTTACGTAAAGTGTCAAAATTATAAGTGTGGCGCTGTTATAAAAGCTCATTAATTTACCATTAACGATCGCCGTTTACTGCTTGTGTGAGGTATTTTATGGGAGTACTTTATGGTTAAAAAAGATTATGGAATTTGTCAAATTAAATATTGATACAATAATGACATGAAATTAAGTGAGAAAAGCTGATTACATGATTTCTCAGAATTGATAACAATTTTAGACCATTATTATGATTTGTTATGTGTTTATATGACAATTGTTATATATTATTCATTATTGATGTTGGACATTGTTATGAAGACCCTTTTGGGTTATATGCTAATATCTTTAATAACTTTGACGTAAACACACTCATCTGCAGACGGAAGAACGACTCATCTACGGCACTTTCCCCGTTAATCTGTGGTATGAGATTGCTATTTATGACCAGCGTTGATAATACATCCATTTATGGAAGTTCTTTGGAACAAAAAATAATATCTCGAAAAATTAATGAAGACAAAAACAAATTCCGATTTAAATAGTATGCCATACACATGTATTGAAGATCATACGGAACTACTACATTTATTTTAAAATTACGGCATATCTTTTATTGCTCCCCATCATATTATGTAGTTGACTCAATAACTTTTGGTTACGGGATACCGGATTCAGGAAAAACGTTAAAGATTTATCCATATCCATACATTGACCTAACAAATAAATGATCCGATTGGTCAAAATGACTGAGGTGTTCTACCAATGTAGTTGAACAACTATTCTGCTCTAAAGTAGCATTGTCTAATAGAAGTGTGTTAGTGCTAAAGATGAATTTTAAAATTTCGTTTTATTTTTATACTATAGACATAATAGCCATAGTATCTTTATTTATACGAATGTCCACATGATCGAAATGGTCAGTTACCGTTTGATTAAAGATATTCTCCTATAATGATGATTTTTTACTTAAAAGTGTCAATTGTTGAAGATGCAGGTGAGCGACACATGCTCTTTATAGCCTCTAGGTGAGCGACACATGCTCTTTATAGCCTCTAGGTTATAAATAATAGTGTGATGGTTTATATTTATAAAACCAAGTCACTTCGTTACTTTTTAAAAACCTGTTGGATTTACCCTTATACTCTTTGTTTGATTAACAAATTTATAGAATTTTTTATATGTAAATATTCATAGTTACATATTTTGTTTTTACTTCCTTACAGACCAGAAAAAAGACATTTTTCGAGTGACATAATCTAAATGAAAACCGTATAGATTTCAAAACAATGCCTTTCTCTTGATCCATAAGTTTCATTGCCGATTTCGTAAATCAGTAAACTTCAGTAATAGAACTTCACAATTATGAAGATGAAAGTTTTTGCAATAATCACTTAATTGTTTTGAATTGTTTCTCCACAACTTGGCGATATCGGATATCACCGATTCATCGTGAATGACATGGATGCATGGTTTATGCATCGAATACAAGAGGAAGCGATATTAAGACGTCATTGAATTCTCGTTAATTTTACTTATGACACTCTTACACGAGTCACAACAACACAGATCCTAATTATCTATAAAACGATATTTCAACGTGTTTGTTTTGTTTTAGGTAAAGATATGGTTTCAAAATAGGAGGACAAAATGGAAGAAACAGGAAAATATTTCTAACGCTGAAGCTGCAGAACTTAAACTAAATGTGGAGAAAAGCACGGATGTATCGAAAAAACACAACAATAAGTCGTTAGCCAAGAAAAATAAAAGTGAGGAAAAAATTTCACTGGCATTCGAAATTGATAATAAAGACACGCAAACGGAAGTTAAATCCGAAATTGATCCTGCAATTAGTGAAGTTATGAATGAAAAATTCCTAACAAAGCCTGACGTTTATTCAAATGAGAACATGGCTGAAACATTATTAAGCATTTCTAAAACCCAGATGTCGCACTCTTCGAGTGAAAATGACTTAGACGTTCAGGATGACACGGGTGGAATGTAAATAAAAATATGGAAAAAACATATTTGTATACATTCTTCTTCACATACGCACGTGTATATCCCTTGTCACACCTGTATGTACTCTTGAGTATGGGAGCCATATGTGTAAAAATGTATAGATGTATCATAAGGGTGGCCTCCTAAAAGAAACAATCGGAGAACACATTGACTGAGATTTTTCTGATCTGTCAACGTCGTTATTCATGTTCATTCCATGTGTATCTTGAATCCTTTAATAAAGGTAACTGAAGATAACACTGTTTTGTTCTGATGCATTTTGTGATATATAAGGCAAAAATACATGACCCTATATGATGGTTTGAACAAAAGTCATGTCAAACTTCAAATAGGGGTTGTACCACCATCAGATGGCATTACTGTCAAAATTTTATTCTATTATAATTCGTTATATCCAATATATATATATTCTACTTTGAAAGTAGTTGACCGAAATTTTCAAATTCGTCTTATACATTCATATAAAAACCAGTATTTAGAATTTAAAATCTTGACAAGAAATGTACACTTCAGGGGACTAACTATACAATTTTCCATAGAGAATATTTCGAAGGCTCATACATGTAAAAAATATAACTCCTGTAAAAATGATTGATCAGCACTGGGTTTTGAATTCGACCAGGACATTGTAGGTACAAATCTTTGATTATAAAGTCTTACAAAAAAGTATGCTTGACTTTTACAGATCGTTTAGATTTCAATTTTCAATATAATTTATACTTCAAAGGGGACTAACTGCTTTAAAAATTGATCAATCAGCACTGATTTTCAAACTACTCAGCCAATGCACTGCTGATATACATATTCGATATAAGATTCTGACAAACCTTGAACGAATTGTTCATCTAAAAGTGCTTAAAATCAGGACGGACTTTAATCGTAACAAAACAGTTTACCAGAACCAAATATGGTTGACATAAACTATCAAAAACAAGGCACAAAAACAATTAACATCTAATTTACAACAACAGAAACAAAGCACAGATATAAGAGTACTTGCACTGTGACCGATAGAGACAAAAACATTTAAAATATATTAAACACCAAAATATAATCTTGAAAACCATAGAAAAGGAAATTCAACATTCTTTACAAATAAATCTCGTGTGCTTCGGAAGGGTAATCAGTTTCTGCAACAAAATTGACATCCTTGGTGTTGTTGTTGGTAAGTACAAATTGTTAAAAATCTTCAAAACAGTCAACAAATTATGATATCCGCTAATTCGAAGATATAATGATTCATACTCGGGTATTGCTAGAATGTTATAACTATTGTTTTCTTGGGAAAATATGTTTTGTAACAATTGTGTTTCAAGCAACAACAAAATTATTATTCCCATTTTTTTGTTTTTTTCTTGTAAAACGCGTAGCTACACTTACTTCATTAAGACAAATACGTTATTCAGTCGTCGGAACAAAGTTTTTTAACCATTTTAAGGATCTTTTACTTTTTGTAGGAAAAGGTTTTTGATCATTTTCCTAGATTTTGGCTTCATAAAAAGTAAAAACACAAAAATACTGAACTCCGAGAAAAATTCAAAACAGAAAGTCCCTAATCAAATGGCAAAATCAAAAGCTTAAACACATCAAACGAATTGATAACAACTGTCATATTCCTGACTTGCTACAGGCATTTTCTTGTGTAGAAAATCGTGAATTAAACCTGGTTTTACAGCTTGCTTAACCTTCACTTTTATGACAGTCGCATCAAATTTTATTATAGTGACAACGATGTGTGAACAAAACAAACAGACACACTAGTAAAAGGTAAAAATGTCAAAAATAGGGTTACAGCAGTCAACATTGCGTTGTAATCTAAATTACTTCAAAAATAGGGTTACAGCAGTCAACATTGCGTTGTAATCTAAATTACTATAAAAACAAACAAATATGGGACAAAGAAGCACAAAATAGCACATAGACAATGCACATTAGCAAAAATGAAAAACAAAACTGCAAAGAATTACAATTATAGCATGTAATAACACAATGACGGGTTATATAAGTATACAGAGCCACGTCATATGTATCAAGGAAATACAAAAAGGCAAAAAGACAAAGCGCATTTGAAAAAATGAAAGACAAGAATACAACAATTATCATAGAACCATAAAACAATGACGTGATGTATAAGTGCAGAGCCACATCATGTGTATCCAAGAAACACAAAAAGGCATATAGCACACAGCACAAATAGCAAACGTGAAAAACAATTATACAACATTTATCATATAACAATACACAATGAAGGGATGTACAAGAACAGAGCCACGTCATATGTATCAAAGAAACACAAAAATGCATGTAAACACAGCACAATTATCAAAAATGAAAAACAGTTATACAACAATTATCAGAGAACAAAAACAAAATTACGGGATGTTTAAGTACAGAGCTACGTCATATGTATCAAAGAAACACAAAAAGGCATATAGACAATGCACATTTAGCAAAAATGAAAAATATCTTTACTTTATAGTTGTTTTTCTTCTTTCATTATAGAATTGTAAATAAATTGTAACAATTATAAATATCATCATAATGACCGTAGTTGCAAAGATTCTTGTTGATTTCAACTTTTTGTTGAATTATGATTGTGAAGTTGTCCCTGTTGTTTATACAACATTTGATGTGTTTAAACATTAGCGCTCTTCAACACTTTGTACAGTTGACCATTCCCAATGACGGTTAGTCCCGCTTTCTAAAATGGTTTGACACCCTATTAGCTGAGTGTGCTGTAATAAAGAGAACGGATTTGTTCAAATTTATGTCGTGTGCGTGCACATAAAGAGCATCTTTCTGCTTGCATATGCTATTTGATGTATTTTTCAAATTCCTAATATCATCATTAAAGAAACCTAACCCAATTTATATGAAACAAATAACGAACCCAAACAGTCGTCATTTCGGGACAGCTAAAAGGAAACATTTTGAAAATGAAGTAATTATATTAAAAATAATTTTCAAGAAAAACAAACTGTTTTTTTTTTTCTCCATTTAATACTTTCCAACAAAAGTAACGATACACAAATTTGAACTGAAATTTATCATAAACATCTGCGAACGTACCATCGCACCTCCGAGTCCTACATGCTAGTAATGTACCGATGTTTTAGTTAACCATAATTGATTGCATTTAAATATGAAAACAGGGAATTTATATGCATATAAGATAACATTGTACTTGCTTCAAAATATTGTGTAATAAATTAAAGGGCTACTTTGCATAAAAACTTAGTAAAAACGTGCATTTCTTTGTCGATTTAAATCTATACATTTTCGCCACATGCGTGAATATCCATTTGTAAAAGAGGCAATTCATTTCACACTAATAAATAAAAATCAATCTTTATTAAAAACTAGCAATGTGATTTTTGAACAAAAATTTGATAAGATACTAAAAGGTACTATTGTTTTTGACGGATGTTCTTCGATGCAAAAACATGCAGCCAATTTCCCCTGCATATGTTTAACTTGCAAAGTCCATATCTTAACCTTGCAAAAACCTACCGGAAAATGAGTATTAAACATTCTTTATTATTTTCTTGATATTTTTCCCTAACTAAAAGTTCCATAAAATCAAAATGTTATTCAGCTGCTAAAGCCATATTTACAAAAATATATTGTTTTCGCCGGATATTCTTCGATGCAAAAAGATAAGGCAAATTTCCCCATTTGTTAAATATGCAAGGTTAATTTCTTAAAATTGCAAAATCCTACTGGAAACTGATTATTAAATATTCTTCATGCACTATTTCTTAATATGGCTTTCCAACCTAAAGTTATAATGTTCCATATAATAAAAATGTTATTCAAAATGTTATTCAGCGCTAATAGTAAAGGTATATATATTATAAAACAAAATGCAAATTCGACTAGTTTTAATTCGCAACCCATTACATTATTGATATGCTTTATAATGGTGAAATGGTAATAATTAGGTACTTTCGATCTTAGTAGGTGGTGTGATTTACATCGGACAAAAAATATATTTGACTCTCATCGGTCAAAACATATGTTCGGTTTTAGGATTTCATAAATAAGGGCGTTAGTTTTCTCCTATAAATTGTTTTACATTGTCATTTCGGGGTCTTTTATAGCTGACTATGCGGTATGGGCTTTGTTCATGACCTATAATTGTTAATTTCTGTTTCATTTTGATCTCTTGCGTAGAGTTGTCTCATTGGCAATCATACCACATCTTCTTCTTTTTTTTTTTTTTTTATTATTTTTTACAACATTAGATGCATTCAGTAATTATACACTTTTGTTCAACAATGTGTTTTTCATTTTTAATTTTTTTTAACGAAACTGTGCAATAGGCTAGGCATTAGCAAGCCTCTTCTAGATGGCGAAAACATCGAATACATAAACTTATGAAAATACAAAAAAAATATTTCATTTTCAAAACCCCCCTTACAACTAAACCGTTAATCTAAAGAACAAGGTGTTGATCATGTATACTTAAACTGATTAGATATAGGAAGATGTGGTGTGAGTGCCAATGAGACAACTCTCCATCCAAATAACAATCTAAAAAAGTAAACCATTATAGGCCAGGGTACTCCTTCAACACGGAGCCTTGGCTCACACCGAACAAAAAGCTATAAAGGGCCCCAAAATTACTAGTGTAAAACCATTCAAACGGGAAAACCAACAGTCTAATCTATATAAAAACGAGAAACGAGAAACACGTATAAATTACGTAAACAAACGACAACTACTGTACATCAGATTCCTGACTTAGGACAGGTGCATCCATTGGCAGCGGGATAAAACGTTTTAATGGTACCAAACCTTCTCCCTTTATCTGAAACAATAGCATAACATCACAACATAGAAAACCACACGATAAAATACCAATTGGAAGGCTTAACTCGATCAAAAAAACGTAAATTAACACAGTATGAACGAATAAATTTGATCTGAGATGCCTGAATGCAAATGCACAGTTAATAAAATATTAGGGACAAACATTCAAGGCCAAAAAGCAAACAAACAAGTCCAAACAAAGCCATGGCAAGACACCACCGCTAAATATTTAACCCTTCGAAAATAATCACTTTTGAAAAAAAAAAAACGGTTTTAATAATATCTACAGGTAAATGAAAAATAACTTTGTCGTTTTAGGTATAATACTACTTATGTGTATAAAATTCTTCCAATAATTAGGAATACCAAGAAAGTTCTGTTATATAAATACATAATTTAACACTAAATACAAATTGGGGTGAATATCAAAATTAGAGCTAGCTGAAACTGCCCTGTAAAGATTTAAGGAGAATAATCTTGAAGTTCATACAAATGTAGTACGAAGAAGTGAAAATTAATAGATATTCCAAATAATCAACGCTGGTAAATAGACAAGATCCATATTAATATAAAATAACAAAAATACATTATAAAAAGTATCAACAGGTCGAATTAACAAGAAAATACAAGAATGATTACACGCATGATTCAAAATGCCCACAGATACAAATAGAGAGAAGGGCGCTTAAAGTACAGCGGCAACTATGATATGTATATTCAGAACTAATTTTTTATATTGGGATAGGTTTATGTGGTATGAATGTTTTCTATCTTGCACGAGACTATCACGAAGAGTTGCATATAAATGGTCTACCTCGTAACATTATATCATGGCTCCAATTTGCTAATATTTGGTCTAACTCTTAAAGGCAGCGTGAAAATCGGAAAACCTGTGTAAATCAGATTGTGAGTGAATAAAGTGACAAGTCAATATTGTTTTGTATAATATTAATATAATCAATCTTTAGCATAGTTAATAAAATGATTAGACTTACTTTATATAAATCCTGTGGATATATATAAAAAAAAAGAAGGTATGGTATGATTACCAACGAGACAACTCTTCATAAGAGACCAAATGACACAGAAAATAACAACTATAGGTAACTATACGGCTTCAACAATGAGCAAAGCCCATACCGCATAGTTAGCTATAAAATGCCCCCAAAATGACAAATGTAAAACAATTCAAACGAGAAAACTAACGGCCTTATTTATGTACAAAAAATGAGCGAAAAACAAATATTTAACAAATCAACGACAAACACTGAATGTCCAGAAGTAAACGCTTAACGAACCTGTGTCAGTGTTTGACTCTGAAACATAGATGCAGTCTATTGTCATGTCATTTAAAATCTATTCTTTATGAAATAATGATCAGCTTATATACGATTACACTTGATGTAAAGTAAACGTTTTATATTCAGATTATGAGGAAAATAGCACAGATAGACTGTCAAGGATTAAAACTAGGATTTATAAGGAAATGTATTAATAAACGATTAACTTTTTCGTGGGGACCTTATGCCTTTTTCCCAAAGTGAACAATTTTGCAAGGAATGTCATGGTATAGTTTAACATACATTTTCTATTTTATCTATCATAATTCAGCACCCAGCTCTGTTTAATGATATTGATCATTCTGTTTTAAAACAGAAGGTATATATCTAGAATATTAATTGTTGTCGACGTTATCATTTCATTTTTAATTTATTTTTGCCGATTCGTATGTTGTGTTTTGTTCGTGTGTTATTGGTTTCATAAGAACTGCTACAATTATCACCAATTTTACGATATCGGTTTTGCTACAAGTACGTTCAGCATTATCTCAGAAGTCATAAAAGTGATATATAGATTCCGGTAGTGCATTATAGCACCACAAAATAATTAGCGACTTGCACCTTAAATGTATAAGCTATCAAACAATTAATCTCAAAGGTGTGTTCGTGTTTGTATAAAATCAAAATGATTCTGAGCTGTAAAACTGTAGAAACAACCAAACACCCGTGACTGAAACCCTTTAAAACATTTTTATTACACGCTCAATTTTTAACTAATTGCGGTTTCAATTAAATAATAAAAATCCTTAAAACATTAACTTTCTTTTAATCTTTGAAAGTGTTCGAATGAGCATCTATAAGTGCCATAACCTTAAATAATATTGAGCAGAATGCGTCAATTATTAATTTCTTACGTGATAAACAGTCATTTGTGAGCTTTTAATTCGCTAAATAGGTCATAAGAAAGATTACGGCTTCATTAGAGGTAATATCATTGTTTTAGTCTTCACTTAAAACAATTTTCCTCTTGATAATTAAGTATTTTTGACTACATGAAATCTTCATATTAATACCACGGCAATAAAGGCATTCGTTTCCGTTTACATCGCTCCATCTGATTAAGGAAAGTGCTTTGGCATTGATCATTCGTTTAATTTCTTATTGTGTCTGTAGCAATTTAGATTCGAGACAAGTGTTTAAATTTTCTAAATGATTTGGATACAAAAATTTCGCGTGATGATCATGTTCGACACTTAAACCGGATATGACCACGAAAAGTGTTTTCCATTACAGAAGAGTTCCTGGGATATTGACGACCATAAAACCTTTCTGAAAATAGCTGATTACATAGACATGGTGCCTTTCAGGTTTGCCAATATAAAGCAAATTATGCGTGTCTACAGTTATTCTAGCTTCCATTATCTGATAATTAGTATCAATCAGATAACTTAAACAAAATCGGTCTAGTTTTTACGGTAATAGTATTACTTATCTATCTAAATAGCTGTGTTTATATGTTATATTTATTGAATAATGGATCGGCAATTAAGAAATACGATGGTGCTGTTCCAGGATTTCCGCTCACTTCAGCCTATGATACTCTTTATGTTTTCATAGTATCCCATCTTGACCACGTGCGGGGCTAAGTGTCGTCTGTTGTTTCAGTTCAATTTTTTCGTAAGCAATATATAAATATCTAGTAATAAAGATAATAAGATTTTATTTTATTAGTCTTAGTTATCTTACTTGTCACGGTTTCTGACAGTGTAGAAGAAAAATTACTCAGGTGCTCAAGTTTTTACTGATATACTTTTCAAAAAGATAAACTATTTCTGATTCTGATTACCAATTAATCGAGCATGATCTTAAATTAAAATATGCGTATTTAAATACACGATTTTTCAACATTCCACAGAATCATCTGTATTTTGGCCAGATAGCTTTAAGAAGCTTTAAGAGACAACTACATTTACTGTAGACCAACACTTGGAGCTGTATCCATCGCATGGAATAACATTAACGGTACCAATTTCCGGCACCAGATGTGCATTTCGACAAAATATGTCTCTTCAGTATATGGAAACGGTTCCTAGAATGTACGTACAAGTATAATGGAAAAAAAAAAAACGTTATGTTATAATCTTTTTTTTTTGCCTGCTGATCCTGTTAGCTCTTTTACTAATCTTCGGTTGTTTATTTCACTTTATGTTTTGACATCCAGTAAAATCTTGAATTGTAATACGATGTGTGTCTGCATTGTATAGGCTCAGAGCTAAAGTTGTTTAAAGACAAGTGAAATAAATATCGAAAAGAGCATCAATACCAAACAAAAACAAGGCATTAATCGGCAGGAGACTAATATTTAGTAAACTGCAGGTATTTATATTTTTAACACTATTCTGACAATTTAATCGTATTCTTCTCTCGTCTCAAATAATTGAAATGTTCAGAATAAGATTTATCAATGTTTGAAAATGACAGCACCACCAATTTTGTATACATATTGAAACCACAAAAAAATAGGTAGATCAATAACTATTTTCCACTAGTTGGTTATCCATTTTTAGCTCACCTCGCTCAAAGGGCCAAGTGAGCTTTTCTTATCACTTCACGTTCGTCGTCCGTTATCGTCCCTTGACTTTTACAAAAATCTTCTTCTTGAATAAAGGAAAATCCATAAAACCTGACAAAAAAATAAACACTACACGCTAGACTATATCAAACAATTTATGGAACGAAAAAACCACCAATGGCATATTCCCAGGTGGCATTTCCGAAGAATCTAGTGGGCGAACCTGACATTGTAGCAAGCTTAACCTTCTACTTGTATGATAAGTGTTAATAGAACAGGTTAATGTGGTCATGAATTAGAATCCAGTAAACAAAACTGTAAAAATACAACACAACTGAACAAAACATCCATCAAAAATACAAATAGATCTGACAAAGCCGCCAACAAAGTTAATATTTTTATAGTAGATAGTACACACAGTATAACAAATAAATCTGACAGACACCAAATAAAAAGTGTCTGTAGTTGATAGTCCATACAGATTATTGCCAAACTGTATACACTTCCCCGATAAAATGCAAATAGAGAATATAATAAGAAAACTTGCATAAATACATTTGTGAAGAAAAGGATGACAACACTTTAAACACATCATGCGTCAGAATCGTAGCCAAAGTTTGGACCTACCTCCATCCGGGAACGCAGAGAACCAAAACCCTGAAAACTGGATGTACAAATTCCGAGCCACGTGAATAGTCATATGACCATATGGAACATATATGGTTTTTGTTAGTGATTGGAGAGCTATTATTTATCTTTTTTTCTTTTTCGTTTGTTTTCTTGTCAGAGTGTTTGCGCTTTTTTTTCGACTAAAGATGTTTAAATGCCCTTTTGGTGTCTTTTGTCCAATTATCCAATGCATTGCTAAGGTCACAAATTAAAAAAAAAAAAGTAGTTAAATATAATACCGGAACTTCCGAATGAAACAGATCTGATAAAGTAAACGGCAACTTTTGCTTATATATTGCAGGTCAGTATACTTGGATTGGGTATTTAAGTTTGATACATGTTCATTAACGCATGATTGACCGTGTTCTTTTCTCTCATATATAACTGATAAACAATAGAGGAAGAGATAGATTTGCGATGAAAACAGCAGGTCGGTAGTTTTTATAGGAATACACTGTAGAACCTTAAATGTAATTTTAGTGCATTATTTAAGTATTTTGAAAAGCGTTTTTAGTTGAGGATAAAACGTGATTTCTTGATTGATAGATGATGAATCATTTATTTTCATCAGCTTTTAATTGTAGCTCTTTTGGACGCTATTGTCTTTCCCTTTGTAATTTTAGTGATTTTCACATGAAATTGGATTTTCTCACAGGCATCTCGATATAGAGTCATAAATTGTGAAAATCCAATTTTATTCTCACGAAGCAAAACTGCAACTTTTGAAAAAAATATGTGAAACAACTACATGTATCTTAGATGATTATTTCTTATATACATCTTTTTTTCTTTAAAATGTAGCCGACGTACAAAAAAGAAGAAATCCTTGTCAGGTTTAACTCTTCATGTCATCAAATTACAAACCAATAAAAAAACAATGTTTTTGTTTGCATTATCTTTCATATTATACCACAACACCTAAAATTATTTTTAATACGTGAATATTTAATTTAGAATTGATATTCAAATATCAAAGAAATATGAATACTTAAAAACAATTATTTTCAAATTTCTAATGCATTTAGAGCAAGATGAAAACACAGTTTTTGAAACGTTATGGGCTATTCTTATTTGCAAACGTTTTCTCCTTTTCTATACATTCATTATGTATAAATTCTAAAACATAGATTTGTAAATGAATTTTCAAAGCAGGTAGGCGTTGCTTTATTTTAATGAAGTATACTACACATGCTATTATATTTTTTCTAACATGCGCAATGTCTTAAGATGAAGGTTTTTATTTTTCAATATTTATTGTGGTAAAAGTACAATTATTGTGGTAGAAATATAATTTTACCAGAAAATTTTTGATTTTGACTTTTCTTGCAGAGATAATTCCATGACATAAACTTTTCTATTTAAAATGATCGAACATACTTAAAAGCTTGATATTGAATCATATTCACCACGTTTAAGAACTTCGGTTAAGATATTGTATCACAATGTTTGCATTGATGTCAATTTACAGTGGAAGATAAATGCGTTTTTGTCTTTATAAAAGATTCAATTAATTTCTAGAGTTGTTACGAGAGATTTCTTTAATTACAAGGAATTGTGCGTGTAACCACCGTGTTACCCGCATAAGGTTTGATAAGTGGTCAATTATACTCGATCAAACATTTAGTGGTTCTTATTAATTTATTCAGCGGTTTTTAGTTTCCGATAATAGGCAATTTATCTTGGATAGTTGGTTTGTTGTAATAGCATATTGCATAGAAATGTATTAATAATAAAGGCAACAATGATTCAGACAGTTGTAATTAATTCTGGAATTTCTTTATTATTACAAATCTGGAAGTGTTCAGATCTGTTTTAGTCGCCAATATAGTAATTAATGGCCAAGTGAACAACAATTGTATTAATTGCTGCAAGAGAACAATATTTATTTGCATTATTTTGGTATCAAGTACCGCTACATGTAAACAACTCCATGCAATGGTCGAGATATTCATATATACCGTACAATATACGTATGTATAAGGTGTTTCCAAAAACAAATATTTTCCGTGTACCTAAGTGTCATCCTGGTTCCATCAAGTAAATTTCAGACGTCCTGAACGATAATTTCATTAAAGTTTGAACTTCAGAACACTACAATACCGCTTAACAGATTAATCGGATGCTTGTTGCAAGCAATAGCGTCCCAGTTGTCCCGTTTTCTATGTGGAATAAATCATGGCAGGGAATTGTTTATCTATCTTACTTGGTTTTGCTTTCATGGGCAGCTCCTTTTTGGTTTTGATACTCTATTTTGTATAAAATATTTGACTCAAAATTGAATGTTTTTTTGGGGTTTTTCTGAGTATTACAAACTGCAAAAAAAAACAACACTTGTTATAAAGTGAAACTCCTCTAATGCTAAACATACGTATTGTTTTTTTTTTTTTTTTTTTTGGGGGGGGGGGGGGGGGAGGGTTCACATTTTGTTATCCTATGGCCCATTGTAGCTTACTATACGGTATGGGTTTGAACACAGTTGAATGATGTACAATGACCAGTAAACTCCTTTGTCCCTTCAGTTTGGTTTATAATGGATATATAGTTGTCTCATTGGCGACCATACCACATTTTTATTTCGATATGCATACCGGATAATATAAGTACAACAAAAAAATAATCTAGCATAGACGGTTTGATATGTGGGATAGATTTTCACTGATATACTGTGCATAATCGTTTTAAAATTTCTTAGAAAAGAAAAATTAACAACCAAGAAATTTTGTTTATCATCGTCAACGCTTTTCATGCCAACAAATGTTTAAATGCATTTGTTCGAACTATGATAATTTGAACTTATATGCACATTTCTGTATTGCGTAATGTACTTTTATATTGTTACTTATTTTGCTGTCTAATAGCTGAATCCGCCATGGCAATTTGTTGCAGTCATTAATTGTTTCCTCTTTAGAAGTCAATGATACATATACTTTAATTCCTATTGCGATTTAAAGTGAAATATATTGGTAAACTCATATTAACAAGCAATTGGATTTCATCACATGGATTTAATTAAATTTCTGAAAACGAAGGCTTGGTGTGATTTATAGATGCAAAAAAGTTACATTTATTTTCCTTTACATCACGTTCAATATTTTGAAATCTTATATATATACGTTTAATATTATATCAATGTATTACGTAGCTTAATGTATTTGATGCGTTTTATTTGTAGTTTGTATTTTTGTGATGTATACATGTATTGCACATGGTGTTTAGAAATCTTCACTAGCTTATCTATTAAAAGTTTATCATTTATTCTCTTAAGGAAACTAAGACGTTTGAATATTTCCTTTATCAGATATATTTCGCCCCTTCTATATCTGACCCCAAATATTGCCTTTGGTATATAAAGATATTTCCAATCCCACAGTAAATCACATGCTGAAGGAACAGTTTGTTTGGATGTATAAATACGCAACCACACCCGATTATTTTTAGAGAACTTAATATTGAAAATTTTTGTAATATAAACTGTACTTTTAGTAAAAATGATATTAAGAATATTGAAAGTAATGTTTTTGATATGTACAAGAGAAAATGGTGTAATGATTTAAACACAAATGAGCGCAGTAAACTGCGTACATATAGATTATTTAAACAAGAATATTATAAAGAACATTATTTAAGTGTTCATATGCCAGGAAAATATAAAAGCGCCTTTGCTAAATTTCGATGTGGTGTGGCGCCAATAAGAATTGAAACAGGCAGATATGAAGGGGTTTTAAGTGAAAATAGATTTTGTTTTAATGATTCATGTATGCAACAGAAACTCATTGAAGATGAGAAACATGTTTTACTCAAATGCCCTTTATATTCACATGCAAGACAAGAGGTTTTTACTAGAGCAGTTTCTTTTAATATTGATTTTTTAGACTTAAATGATGATGAAAAATTTATATTTTTATTTACAAATGAAAATTTGTGCTTTTATTCTGCCAAAATCTGCCATGATATTTTAATTCAAAGGAAGAATGTTTTATATAGATAAAAAATGTTTTGTATTTTTATCGAGCTGACCTTTTTATGTAAAAGTCTCTCATAACTCTTTTGAGAGTGGCTCTCGAATGTTTTTAAGGTTGTTTTGTACTTTTAATTAAAACATGTTGTATATATTGTATTCATGTTTGTATTGTACATGTAGAGAGGTGAGACTATAATAAAATATTTGATTTGATTTGATTGGATTCCGATCGAATGGGGAGATGTCTATTGAGAAGAAAATCAATGTAACACTTGTTTAATGGGTATGTATGTGCGTTACCTAATGGAAGGCACAATGTATGCCTCTATCCAGTAGACCTCATTCAACAAGCAAAATCTTCAAAAGAAATCCGTCTTGGAATATCGTATTAACTGCATATACATTTCATATGCAGACCTAATGCAATGTACTACACACAAATGTAAGGGTCACAGTCGGAAAATTGCAACCATTTTACTTGTCTGAATGTTTCGTTTTCAATCCAACCTTATTGTCAATTTCTAGATGTTAGTCTTTATGTTACACGAAAGAAATATGTAATGTGGAAAAACTTAAAATAGAAATTTTGAAAACTTTTACAGATCTTTTAATAATATCCTCAACTAGGTCACGCCGTTCTTAGAGAACGTTTCACAGTAACTATGAAGCTTGAATTTTATTGTTTATACGATCTTTGACTATTAAGGAGTTCTTTTTATAATTTCGCTGATTTTCCCCGAAACTATGTTGTATAATGTACACCAAGAAACAAAACGATATCAAAACAAACAGATAAATAAATCAGAAACAAACACAATCAAACGTGTTATACAAAATATATTACATATAAAAACATAGATATACATTATTACATTTCTAGAAGATAGTTTTTTTCTTTTGAAGATAAGTCATTAATAATATGTACACGTATGATTGTGTTTGTAAATGTCACTGTTTTGTGTGTCAACACCTATAGTGCGGACCACAATTTTTGTGAAAGAAGCCTAAATTGACATACTTAAATTCAAATTCAAATTCTTTATCAACTTTGAGCCTTACGGCTCATCAGTATACTCAAGTACATGTACAGTGATTACATATGGCATATTACAAACAATATAAACAATATGAATTATAAACAATAGGTGACGTCAGAAGTTTCATCAATACAAAAATTTACAATAAACTGTTCCTTAATTTAAAAGAGAAATGTATATACTTCCTAAGTTACAAAGCTGTTTTGTGTTTTCACCTGACAATAATTCTATTAATTCAAAAGTTGATAGCCTAGACCAGTAATATTTTTTTATATATCTTTTTTTCGCAAATCAGTATATCTACTACATTGAAGGATGAAATGAAATGCATTCTCTATTACTCCTGAATCACAAAAATACAATTTCTTTTATTTCTATTAGTACCAACATAACGTCCAGTTTCAAAACAAAGATTATGTGAAGACACATACTTAAAAATATCAGCGAGGGTAGCGACATTTCTTTACGATTTTATGCTAAACAACATTAGTTTTGCTTCTACAATACTGCATTATGTGTGTCGTAATCACCCCTGAACTTTAATATTATTCTCCTTCTGTCATTCAGATGACCGTTTGCTATTAGCATGATATTTTTTTTAGTTAAAATCCACCGGTTTATGTTTACCCGTATTTTGAATTGGTCATACCGTGACCCTTGAAGGTTACAAATTGCAAAGCATCAGGGAACTACTATCATTAAGCACTGCAGCAAAACATGTCTTAAGATCATTTAAATAATCAATACGTGATTAATTTGT
Organism: Mytilus galloprovincialis; assembly: GCA_037788925.1. Lineage (NCBI taxonomy): Eukaryota > Metazoa > Mollusca > Bivalvia > Mytilida > Mytilidae > Mytilus > Mytilus galloprovincialis. Next base: position 34,068,703 of record CM075335.1, read on the forward strand.
TCATTTGACAGACATTTATAAAACAAATAATTTGTACGACGTCAAATTATTTTCTTATCGCTCCCCTACGCTGTCAGGCTATTAGCGTCTAAAACGCTAATTAGTATCACTGATTCCAAAATGTCCACTGATACAGAACTTATAATTGCCAAAGATGATTCATTTATAGCATGCAAGAAGCAATTTGCAGCTTTAAAATGATTTTGCTCCGATCACGAAGTAATGATTCCTTTAATGAGCGATTTCAGCTTATGATCCGCAAAAGTTCCCCGTGGGAAAATCAAAGAAACATCAGGAATACACACGATAAGTAATTGAAAACGATTGTTAATAACTGTTAACTACTCTTGACAAGTTACGATTATTGATGGGAAGAATAAAATATGTTTTTCATGAACAATCAAAGCTAACTGCGTTTAAAATGACTGGCGGTTACAGAGAGATAATTGTTTGGAATATTGATTCACTTTCTACCTTAAACGGTTAAACTATTTTAACAAGTGCACAGCTGCTTCGAGGGTAATATATATCAGACAAAATCCTTAAGACAAGAAGTCGTGCTGGTAATTAAAAAGCTCTATCCATCCATATGAAGCAAGGGCATTGTTGTGATAACACAATGAGACAAATATTTTTTTTATTATTTGTAATTTTTTGTACCATCGCTAACAAATAATGTCTGTTGTTTTTACGTGAAAACAAGAAATATCAAACATATAGGGACGGAATTTTTCTTTTCCAATATTCGACCATATAAAAATTACGTTCAGGATATTACTTGTTGAGAACCTCAAACTATTTTTTTTAACCATCTCTTACAATTAAGACTAGAATCAGATCAAACTAGTTAGAAAACCAAACAAGTATCACGTTGAAGAGCATTGAGGACTCAAAAGTCCAAAACGTTTTACCAAAACGGCTCAGGTAATCTATGCCTGGGATAAGAACATCCTAAGTATATTGAATAATTCGTACTTTTACAAACGGTAAATTTAAAAAAAATACCATATAATAGATATTCATGTCAATACCGAAGTGCTGACTATTTTTCTGTGTGTGCTACATTTTAATGTTGTGTCGTCATTCTCCTGTTATATTTTAAAATGCGTTTCCCTCGGTTTGTGACCCGGATTTGGTTGTTTCTATCGATTTATGAGTTTTGAACATAGGTATACTACTGTTGCCTTTATTTGGCTGGTGATACCCTCGTGGACGAAACATCAGCACATCAAACGAATGGCAATTAACTGTCATATTCCTGACTTAGTACAGACATTTCCTTATGTAGATAAAATGGTGGATAAACCCTGGTTTTATAGCTAGCTAAACCTCACTTGTATAAACAAGTCCGCTGAAGATTTACGGCCAATTTCCTCCAGAAATATACTCATATCAGGGTAATTCAAAAAAAGTTTAGGCTTTGATGCTTATCTTTACCACACAATTTGTCTATTAACAGTCACGTGATTCCGTTTGTTTTCTCTTAATTCTTTTTCTGTTTTTATCTGGGCTTGTGACCTCTGTATACAACGTCTCTGTTTTACTTGATTACTGTTCACTCTGTCACAAATTCCCCCGTCTACTTTGTGTGCTCTGACTATATCAAACTGTCATAATATATCCAAATGTTGCTTTTGCCTTTTTAACTTTTTTGATTCTAGCATCGTTGACGAGTCGTAAACAAAATAAATTGTTATTGTTGTAAAATTGATATTTACATTTACTCTTATTTTGATCGTAGCATCTAGTTTGGTTTGAAACTTTCGATCTTTAATCAATGAGTTTAGGAGGACATTATTTGAAAATAGCAGGTTAAGTACGTTGAGCTTGTTTTCATTAACAACAAACTTTGAAATTTCTATAACACGATTTTGTTTATTCATTGTGATTGTTGCGTTTGTTCTTCTGTTCTCTAATATACCCTATTACAAAGAAATACCTTTCCTATATTAGCACTTATTTGTATCGTATGCTCATTAGAAATTTTCATTTACCTTTTGTAAATAACAATTATTTTTTTAACAGAAAAATGTGTTACTTTAAGATGTAAAGTTAACGATTACAGTAGCAACAAAAAAATTTAAACATAAAAAATATCCATTCGGTTTATTTTGTATTATTCTTTTTATCTTTTTACGGCCATTTTTTAAAACGTTGTGTTTTTCCTTATTCTCTTTTGTCACTGAAGATTGGTCTACTTTGTCTACATTGACCTGGCTTTTTGACCAAATATTGAACCATTAAAATATGATATCGTTAATAATCCAGGGATCTCCATGAAGAAGCCTTATACTTTGATTTTACAATGCAGGAGGTTGTTTCCCGTCTTAGTCTGCCACGACTAAACACCACTGTTGGATTAGCAAATGACTTTTAATTTCCACCGCAAATTACAGTGATAAAAACATTTGTATCCTATCAGCCATCGATTAAGACGCTCCACAATCAATATCATGTCATTTAATAGTGGGTCTATCACCACTTAATTCTAAGGAAATTCCAAATCTAAATACAATTTACGACTATCAAAGTGATTTGGCGAAAGACATCTGAACGTCGACACTTATCTGGTAAATTATAATATTATTGATACAATTTTATCCTCTTCGATTAAAACTGTATGTGACATGAAATCAACTTAAATCACTTAATGTATGGGAAACTTTGAGGATTCTTGATTGTTTTGAGCGTTACCCATGTAGATGACATTGTTTTTGTAACCAGAGCTGATACTAGTACTAGATCTGGTTGTACTCCTCTTAGTAACGTTTAATTTCAAACAAAAACGATTTTGTCTCTCTTCATAACACTTAAGCCAAGCAACTTTCTATTGTTATATCTACATTACATATATGAAAAAAAAGTTATGCCAATACTGTCCTGCATTAAAAATTCTTGAATGTAAATGCTATTTTTTCTATTTATCAGGAATGTCTACCCCATAAATAGATTAACTTAGCTGTATTAGCAAAACCTTTCGGAAGATGCTCTTCCACCTCCCACTGGATTTGGTCTTTTAATTTTTTTCATTAGAGCGTTACGGACGAGTTTTTTGTAGACGAAACGCGCGTTTCGCGTACAGAATTATAAACTTGGTATCTATGATCAGTTTTATGCTCACAAGTTTCAGACTTGGAGATATAAATGCCATTAAGACAGCTCTACACCCGACACCAGTCATCTTAGAAGTTAAAAACTATAGATCACCGTTCAAGTCTTCAACAATGAGCATATAGAAATAGCTTCATTGCCATGATAACGGCACGATGCGTTCCCATGTTTTATTTATTCAAGGAAAAGTTACTGGGTAATCACTCTCTATAAATCCAATTTTACAATAAATGTGATTACTGTTGAGTAAGGGCTTTAAGGTATATGGGAAACAAATATTTTCCATGTTCTCAATATGATAGATATTCTTTGTTGCTTCAAATGGTGATTACCATTCAAAATCTTGGATCAGCAATCGAGTGACCCTTTTCACTAACCAAAAACACACGTGCTTATGAAGTAACATGAATGCACAGCACTCAAGCTGTTTCTTGTATACTGGACTATATTCAGATTACATAATTTATCTATTTGAGTTGTAACATCGGCACATTTTATCTAACTAGTTTTGACCTTTCGTTTTTGCAATTTCATGCAAAGTTCCTTTGTATTACAAGCGACTGTTTAAATGAGATAGGTAAATTAAGCAATGATTGGCCACCCACATTATCTTCACAGCTTTAAACTGTTCCAATAAACATTAATTAAAGTATCGTTATCCTTTAAATATCTCAATAGAGATCAAAATCTTAGGTAGATTTTTGACAAATTGAGTTTCTGTGTGCTTTGAGATGATAGGATGAGATTAGTTTTTATCCTACAAATCAAAATACTGACCCATCAACCTTTAATGTTTAACACTGATATTCAGAGATTTTCTTCTAAAAATTATTTTATGTAAGGTTGGTAGTACAACCTAATCCAGCGCCAATCAAAGTTCAAGATTAAAAACTAACTACATTACTATTTAGACATTTAATTTCCTCTTAGGTTTTTTTATTTTGTAAGGAAAATCTTATTATGTGTTCCTTATTATTTCTTCAATTTCGATCATTATTGATTTGTAATAACGTTGGGAATAGCTAAGATTTTGGCAATGTAACTATGATGATTTAAACGCCTCAGTAAGGCTGTGTATATTATTCTACAGACCGGGTTAATAGTACAGTAAATTACGTCAAAGATCAAAAGTAGGGACCAACTTAGTGTTCCCATCGATGATACTTTGTATTTCTTCCAAAATATATTTTTTTTCTACGATATATTTTTGAATATATAATTGTCGCTTCTGCATCCTCATGAAGTTTATAAAAATTGTTTTTCAGCGTGACATCATGTACCCCAATTTATGAAACAGCAAATCAAATACATAAGAAAATCATGCAGAAAACATACAAGGTTCAACATAATTATTCTCTTCGACAATGAATGCATGGGGATCTTTACAATATGTCAACCCCTGATAGTAAAACAGTTGTGACTAACTTTAGAGGAGACTTTCAATTATATGCCAAGAACATCAAATTCCCAAAGACCGAACAATTATATATCAAATAGAACATTATGATAATAACGTAGGATAATAGATCGACTTCGACATGTGACAGACAAATGATCATGTGTTGGGGGTTAAGCTTTAGGTTAACCGTGAAACCCTTCCATTTTAATCTCGATCTGCCGAATACCTAAAAATTACTAAGGTGCATAGTACCACTTATATATGTATATACATTGTACTATATAATCAGTTCGAAAAAAAAAAACCCACTGAACTTTAAAATATTGATATAAAAGACAGCAAACAGACATGTATAAGTAAACAAAATGTATCAATATAACAGACTGTATTGCTTCTGAAAATAAGCTCAAAGTATTTAAAGGGCAATAGCTACGAGATATATGAAAAACCTAATAAATTTTCTTGGTTCAATCAGCAATGAATACAAATAGTGAAATAATAATTCCGTTTTAGTAGCCAATAAGATTCAATGTTGTCAAAATAAGCAAAACAACATTGATTATGAATTATTCACATGCAAGTGAATAATTTGACCTCATTGACGCCGTATTCATGTGAGCTTTAATTTAACCCCTTAGCTTGAGATGGATAACACATGAATTGTATGTGTAAAGTTATTTAAAGGAAGAGAATGTCAACATTGAAAGTGAAACGAAGGCAAATCATTTGATTGACTGATTCGATCCACAAATAAACATTCTAATACGGGTAAAAACGATGATAAACATTTATTTTTTATCTGTACAAATGTAATATGAAATTAAATAGGCCTAGAATTATTCAACAGCACGTGTTTGCTTAATCTATTTACATCTATATTTATGTTTACATCGCTTATATGGTCATCGGATGACTAAAGAGGTCAACTCGATAAATAATTAGATGGCGTCTGGACTCAAATACACAAGAAACGAAACTACAGATTTTCATGCCTGTGCCTTGTTTATTGTTTAATTTAGACTTTTAATAGTTAAGAGTAAACATATTTTATAAATTAAATTCAGTTAAATTAATGTACACAAATAGGCATTTACATAATAATACAAATGAAATAATTAAAAGGATCCAGAAACAAGCTGTTAGCTTATATTAATCCGTTTCCTTATAAGAACATTTTATATTGTAATACTCAAGGAGTACAATGTTAAAAAAAATAACAATGTTACACTAGATGGAAAGAACAAAAACAAAAAACATATAATAAGGTTGTGAACACATAAGAAAGAAGATAAAAATATATACATCGGATAATAGTTTGGATAAATGGTTTACATTGTTATTAATCAAATATGAAAATTTTTGAATCGGTGAACATGAATTTGACAGCTAGTGCCCGTTTCAATTGCCAAAATCATGTCCTACAAACATATACTAGTGATATAAGGTAGATTTCATATAGCGACGCCATGTTCAAGACTGGTATAATTCCCAAATAGAAGCTAAATTATAATAAAGAATAATTAAGCAATGAAAAATTTGAACTTGAGCTTGATGGTGATTTCAATTTCAGTTTATGCCTGGGATAAGCGAACATAATATATCTAAGATATACCAATGGTAGTCGACATACTGATTATCAAAGAACTATTTGACTAGATAAACTCGATGCCATAGGTTTTAGTTAACTTTCTAAAAAAGATCATCCCACTCAACTTGGTAGTGTGTAACTTTTTATTTATGTTTCTACTTTTAAATGGGTTGCATTTTACTATTTAACTTATTTTTAAAAAATTCTAAATTTACTTGATTTGTCCTTAACTAAACTATGTACAAAAAAGATAGTATTTTTCTCAATACTAGTATGTGAAAAGTAAAATAAAAAATACTGAACTACGAGGAAAATTCAAACGGAAAGTCCCTAATCAAATGGCAAAATCAAAAGCTCAAAAACATCAAACGAATAGTAACAACTGTCTTAATTGACTTAATTGGTACAGGCATTTTCTTATGTAGACAATGGATGATCATTAAACCTGGTTTTATAGATAGCTAAATTAACCCCTCACTTATATGATAGTCGCATAAATGGTAGACAATCTTACATTCTGCACTGCATTTGATGAATAAGAACTCTAATCGGCAGTATCTATGGTCAAATAAGGACCATTTAGTTTTTGTTGAATACGTTCCGAAAATAAACGATCAAGACTGCATGGAGTTTAATACACGTAGGGAAGTTCCATTTCTGATTAGCTGAATTCAACAGTTGAATACAATTTTATCATCTTTTCAGACAGATAAAACACTTGACTAGGGTTTTATTACTTGTCAGCGCGTTCGTTGTGATATTGTTAAATGTATTTTTATACTTTCCGTCTACAGTTATACCGACAATTTTAATCAAATGATTTTTTTAGTTCAATTTGTATTAGGCGTTTATACTGCAGCTTCTACCTCCATTCATCTTCATACATAGGATAGGTTGACTACTTACGATCAAACCCCGCATGATGTTTCAAATTTGCTTTTGCTTAAGTAAACAAATCTCGCCATGTGTCGACTCTCATACTATTATGGAAGTTGTTTGTGGTGTCATTTACATCGTTGTCTCCGTTTGTTCTTCCACCAATTGTATAATCACTTATTTAAACTCGATGGAATGTGAGTGCTTATTTTAGCTTTTTTTAAAAACCTGCTTTATGATCCTTTTTTATATTACCTTGTATAGTTGGGTACCACAACTTATTCGCTACAATACAATTTTCTTTTTTTTTTCATTTGTGCTTCATAATGAATTCTTTCAAAACACATGTTTATTAACTGTTGGCATTTCATAAATAATTTTTATATAACTTTTTTAATTTATTTTTGTTATCCTCGATAAAGTAAATTACCATGTCTTGTATGTATATATTGTACACATAGAACTTTAAAGATAATCCTATTAGTTCCAATACTTTCAAATATCAATGCTAAAATAAAATCAGAAGAAAAACATCATTGATTTTTTTTTTTTTTTTTTTTTTTGTAAAATGATATGCCACACATACAAGCATTTGGTATTCAGAGTTGAATAAAAGTATCATACATAAATGTATTGCACCCATTATTCTAAATATTATCATTCAATACTCTTTAACATATTTTTAACTTTCATTAATCGAAAACAATTTCAGACATCTAGTCTTCATTTTAAACAAATATCAAAACGATGTCCGATTTTGGAAACAATTAACGAAATAGTCAGAGCGGATTGGTTTTATTTAAGAAAAAAATGAAAAAAAAATTATAGATTTTGAATATCCCCATGATTCCGAAAAAAATAAATAAAAATACACACAATCAAAATTTAAGATAAGTATCATTAATATGCAGAGGTTATTTTCAAAAAATGCATTTGTTCTTATACAATGAAATGTCAGAAAATTATCATTAAAAAACCTATATTAAACATTCGTTGAGAAAATTTTAAAATTATAATAAACAACATTTAAATAACAAAAAAAAGTAGAAAGCGACATATATAATAGACGAATACGACGAAAAATCAAGGTAACAAACTAAATTCAGAGGATTTCACAAATCCAAATGGAGATCGAGATCGGATGCGTTAACAGGGTACGCATCTACTGCTATGTGTGCTTCATCCAACATGCGTAATTAAACAATTGATAAATCTACAGTTAAGATGGCCATTCTGGTATATAAAAATCTAAGATCGCGAAAATAAGACGTTCATGAATTTAGGCACACACATATCGTATCGGTCAACCAATTCGTGATGGTGACGGTTTATCAAATAAAAGAGGGGCGAAATATACCAGAGGGACAGTCAAACTCATAGATCAAAATAACCTGACATAGGTGATATCGATGTTATTCGTTTTTCTTCATAAATTTATTGGAGCATATTTTTTTCAGGAGCATTATTCTGTAAATGAAGACCGCTGACAATTAAAAAGTTAAAATTAATACATGCATTACCAAATTTTTTAAGGGTTATATATCTTTGATAAGTTTTTGTCATAGATTCGTCAATCTGCCTCAATGTCGAGGAAAAGATAATGATATGCAGCAGTCCTTCTAGTTTTGATAGATTCTATGTGATATATGGAATGCAAGCACTCAGTGCAATGCTTGCTGGTTATTGAATGACAGGGAATCGGGTAAACAGTAATATATGTCATAATTTTAAGACCTCTCCAATGATGCAAAATGTATCTGGTTATTTACCAGTGAAAATGTGTCTGCACTGAAATATTTAGTTAATTATATATAAATAAATGTCTAGATCTTAGTCGATATGTATAATTAGTATAGAGCTACAATGGTTATTGTTACCTCATTTGTGGGTCTACATGATCCTAACTGCCTTGCATATATACAAACGTTATCTGAATGAATTGTTTAATGTGCACAGTATAACTTATGTCCTTGTCATAATGCCCACCATGGACCTTAAATTGCATGAAAAAATGTGCTGAACTCTTCATTTGTATACAAATTTGAAATTTGCTTATAAAAATTTAATCATAAAAGTCCGCCTGGGGAAATTTATCAAACGCATACGGATTCAAACTAGCGTTATAAGTAGCTTACATCTTGCATGCTTAGAACATCAACATCAACAACTGCTGTACAACAGTTGGCTCGTTCGATTATCTTTTAGTATTATGGTAACTCAACAAACTGCAGATGTCAGGATTAACTAATCAGATCCCCAAATATCAGAAAGGACGTGAAGAATATTTATACATCCCTGTAATGATAGTCCGTATACTGGATATTAAAGAACTATTTTGTTAGATAAACTCAGTCCCATAGGTTATAGATTTACTTCTGAAAAGATCACCCATACAACTAGGAAGTGTCTAAATAAAAACGGTTTTACTACTCAATTAGTTTAAATTTCATGCCACCTATTTTAAAAAGTCTGAATTCAATGTGAATGGACAGATAATAATGTTGCCTGAGTAAAAGAATAGAAATTATCTGATACATGTGTGATATGTGTGACCAAAAAGAGCAGAGGACACTTCTTTAAATTATCACAGTTAAAATGCATCAACTTAAATGTATGCAGCTATGTCCTACATTTGAAAATAAAGAACATACCATGAACTTGAAAACTGCACTACTCAACACTTTATCAACTATTAAATTGTATCAACTGAAAAACGGGTATTAACTTCTGGTTAATGAATAAAATCGATGAAACATAGTACATTTTTGTTTACGTTCTGACCTATTTTCTAATTATTTTAATAATGTTGTGTTATATTTAAAGAAATTACAGGGAGTTATATGGATAATGTCCGCAACAAGCCGGTTATTACTTTGCACAAAGCGAGACAACTCTATCGTACTTCATAATCAAGTTTACATCGTCTATTGTATCAGCTTAGTAAAAGGGGTATCTATCACTCTAAATGGTTCTTAGAAATTAAAAATACTTTATATGAATGTGGATTTAATTTTAAGTGGGATGGTCAAATAATTGCTAAATCTGATAATATTAGTAGGAATGTCAAGAAATGTTTAAGTGATAAAATGTTGAACTGGAGTAGTAATGTTATGAATTCTGCAAAATGTCTTAATTACTGAATATATATACAAATCTGATTTTTGTTTTGAGAAATATTTATCAGTGTTACCATCTGATCTAAGAATGTATTTATGTAAATTCCGTTGCCTTAGTAATAAATTGCCCATTGAATCGGGCATATGTTTTAATATTGATAGAACTGAAAGACATTGTAATCTTTGTAATGCTAATGAACTTGGTGATGAGTTTCATTACTCATTCAAATGTTCCTTTTTCAACAATATAAGAGCTAATTTTTACCTTTAAATATATGTAATAACTCAAATGTTTTAAAATTTAAAGAATTGATGAATACATCAGATTTATTTACACTTACTGGATAAGCAAATTTTTGCAAAAGTGTTATTAAAACCTTTTAATACATGTGCTTAATCATGTTACTATAATATGTACTTCCTGTCAAATATCTGCATTAATTATATATACTAGTATTGCACCTTTGTTAACCATGTTGTTCTAATGTAAACATGTTCACACTTTTATTTTATTGTTTGTTAAAAAATGTTATACTAACATACCCCATGTGGGGGCTTTAGTGAAATAAAATGTCTTATTTGTGTCTTATGTCTATAAAACCAGGTTTAATCCACCATTTTCTACATTTGAAAATGCCTGTACCAAGTCAGGAATATGACAGTTCTTGTCCATTCGTTTTTGATGTGTTTTGTTATTTGATTATGCCATGTGATTATGGACTTTCCGATTGGATTTTCCTCTAAGTTCAATATTTTTGTGATTTTACTTTTTATTGATATAATGTAAATCCATTTTATACTGAAAAAAGTAAAGTATCAACCTGAAGAAAATTCCATTGCAATTCTAATGATGTTTCTAATACGCAATGTATTCATTAAGAAATACAGCTATTATATCTTTGATTTGTTTGATTGAATCGTAGAATAAATTGTATAACCTTGAAATGTAAGTGTTTTGTGATGAAAATCTGATTTTTATAACAAAAGTTGTCTTCAATCGGACTCTTGGAAGTTTAAAGCTAAAATGATAGACTAGAAACTACAGTGGAAAATCAAATGTTTCTGCAGAGTATTTTAACATTGGAATCCATTGACTTTTTGTAACATTATCTGAGTCTAATGTAGAGGAAACGCGACTGGCGTATCAAATCAAAAGCATGGTACCTTTGATAACTATTTACATGAGTTGGTCAATGCCACTGCTGATTGGCGTTTCTTCCCCGGTGATATCACTAGCGTAGTATAGTTAGCACTTTGGTGCTGACATGAATATTAATTATGGTCATTTCTATATAAATTATGTTTGCAAAAGTATTAATTATTCGAAATGTAAATGATTTTCTTCTCCTATGCATAGATTACCTTAGCTGTATTTGGCACAACATTTAAGTTCTTAGGAACTTTTGATCATCATTGCTCTGCAACTTTATAATTGTTTGGCTTTCTAACTATTTTGATATGAGCGCCACTTACGAATTTTATGTAGACGAAATTCACGTCGTCTGGAGTATCAAATTATAAGCCTGGTTCCTTTGATGACTATAGTAAAGGAGAAGCGATGGATTTCAAAGAGAATTTCACACCCACAAGTCGACTTAAAAAGTTCGTAAATTTAAATCAACTGACAATGCAATGGCAAAAAAGGTGAAATCATTTTTATATGGTTAGTGAATTCGTATATGTAAAATTTCAGCTATGAATCAATATAAAAGGAATATACCTCAAATTAATTCAACAGAAAACCACAGACATGGAAATACAAAAGACACCTCTAAAGGAAAACATGCGTAGAATCTTCAACAATATGCAGGTGTCTATAAAATATCAAACTCTAAACAAATGTTGTCATTAACTTCAAAATAGACAACCAAGTATTTACCATTTACACCCAATTCCCGAAAAAAAAATCAGTATTGTTTTTATCGGACATAACGAACAATAAACTTTAAAATTACATGTGTTATACAATTCATGGAATTCCAGAATGCCGCAGATATCTCGCATTTAAAAACATGATAGGTAAGGTAGATTACTGAGTGGAGTTGGGTTGTAATGAAATAATAGCAAAGGAAAATAATTCAAACATGTACAATAAGGATAACAAATTCAAATTCAAACATTGCATTAAGTTTAAGAATTGAATGCTTCTTTTTGTAAACTTATTGGGGTGAAAAAGCGACCGAAGAACATTTTGAAAATGTGCGCACGGTCATCAACGCTTTTACAACACTGTAAAATAACAAAATTAATCATTCAATACTTATAGTTACAGTGTTTTGCTAGGACTACGCAACACGATTTCTTTTAAGTTTTTCTTTTATTTATCTGTGCACTCTATTGTGGAAACTCGTGTCATCAAGAAAGTTACATTACGTTTTGAAATGAAGGTTGATTTCAAAATGACGCGATATTGCTGTTAGCCAATAATACTAACGGATTATAATGAAACATACATAATGTAATTATAATAATAAACCTATATTAGTCACTGTAATCATTAAAATCATTAAAATGATTGACATATAGCCATTTTACAGTTCCAATAAGATACACTTTATTTGCTAAATACAATTTTCAGTTTTGCGTCTATATCGGTAATGAAAATGGATTTCAATTTTTTTTATCATATCTGCGAGTTTCTCTTATTAATTTTCTCGTCGTACTTCTTTGTATGGCAATTCCAGTCTTTGACAAAATTTGTATAAACAGATACATATCATATACAACAACATTGCAATACATCTACTAGTAATAGACATGACAATGGAACCTTCATCGTATGCAAACATTTTGATCATCTCACATAGAAATGTGTCCCTCCAAGACCGTGAAAGGTAATCGACGACAAATAAAATTAACAAATTAGTAAACGGATTTAAACATGATATTTCATTTTCAAAGTTTGAGAAAAGGTCCAAAACTTTTGAGTAATCTCCATTCAGATAATAAAATCTGGCCAGAGAACCCGTTATCATTAAATTCTCCGGAGGTATAAACAACATCCCTTCCTTTCAAGAAACACTCCTCTGCAGATTTTAAGTGACATCGTAAATCTGTGTACAACGCCACCAAGAAACCTCAAAAACAGCGGTGACAATGGTTGAATCAAATCTGATGATATGTAATGCTCTAAAACCGATATGATTTTGTATAAAACTGGACAAAACACGTGCTCATGACGAACACTAAGAGTTCCAGAAATAAAAGATAATGTATCCGAAACAAGTAGAGGTCGTATGTATTCTAAGTTATAAGAAGATGTTGATGTTCTGCGCATGAGACGCACTAATTTGTTTTTGAGATTTTTTCCGGATCTTACTACTATTGAGTCAAATAACTGGCTAAACTCCGGACGACAAAAACAGCCAAACATATTTTTAAGAAAATCTGTCTGCGTTAATTCGTTAAGATTTTGGCAACTTTAAGACATTCTTGTGTAGAGAGATGATCTATTAAATTATTTTCTGGTATAAATAGGTTCAAGGGATTATTTGAAATTCAATGCTGAAGATAAGATATACATAAAAGTGTGCATCTGAGAAAATTATCTTCCGTCCAGATGTCAGGGTCTGTCCTTTCACAACACCATAGGAAAACGGTTTTAATATAATACGTTTTGAATATATCATTTTCATCCTCGTCAAAATTATCTGAAAGATTGTCTTTCACATAGTTTTTAACCACTTCCTTTAACGTAAAATAAAATGCTATTTGAATGTGAGACACGCCGCTCTCATCAAATATCTTTCCGCTCTTGCAAAAGATATACGAAATTCTCCTAACGGATCATCAGTGTCTGCATGGTGTGCACATACTACATGTACTTAGCAAGGTATATTTTTCATATTTTTAACCATGTCAATTTTTGGCCATTGGCTGGTCTTTGCAAATATGTTTTATATAAATGTGACGAATCCATGCATTGCAGGACAATCGACCAATTCCGACTTCGGTAAATTGTCAACCGCATCAAATAAGTTATTTCTATGAAGCTTCAGTTTACAATAACCTTGGTGACAGTGATCCGTTTCGAAAATAAGCTTATTGATATCGGGGTCAAAGTCTGGCATATGAAGGCATACTTTAGTTCGGCTGGATAAACATAAAAGGTCTGTGTCATTTGCTAAAAGTCCTAAACCTTCAACTCTACTTCCAACATACCAGTATGTTGCATCAAAGTATCCTAGTCTCATATCAACGGCCGATTACATAGCGAAAATAAAAATTGTCAATGCCCATTTTAGTTTTTTTTAAACCATTATAATAAATAATATACATGTATAATGATTAAAAACTTTAATAGATTCAAGACAGCACAATACAAAACATATCAAGTCCATTAAAACACAGCACTAAAAGTCTAAAAGATCAAATAAAATCCTATCTAGTCTGGAATTTATATCCTAGATAAAATACAGCACTTAGTCGAAAAAACCAAATTAAATGTCAACAGTCCATTCTAGCCTGGAATTTATATTATAAAGAACGTACGTAATGGGCCCTGTATATACCCCCTGTACAATACTGTTCATATAGTTGCATTAGAAAAACGTAAATAGCTGGTCGACAGCCGTAGAATTTATCATTATAATGGGCATGGAACGACTCTGGACCATTATTTGTTTGCCTATAAAATAGTAAATTGAGTATTATTCAACCAGGTAAGTTTTCGCTAAAATGGGCTATCGAAAATACAGGTGAACGAATTAATCTCGCGCTAAAATGGGCTCTAATGTCGGCGCTAAAATGTCCGGCCTAGTACTTTAAAAATTTTCGCTTAAATGTCCTGCGCCCATGTGAGGTAAATCCAGACATGCCAACGGAAATTGCCTCCGTTGAAATTCTGCAAATAGGCAAATAACATGAATGATCAATATTGACAATTTGGTATATAGCCGTGTTCTAAGCGAAAGGTACATAAAAGGTCATAAATTAATTTGTTGAATGACATCAAATCTTTAAATACTATTGGGTGCCTTACTGAGGAGGTCTACCAGAATTCAGTTTAGCTAGGATTTCTTGTCATGAAAGCGCATCATGGACGCATAACATTTATAAACTGTTGTTTTCATTTGTTCCTAACTAGAAAGGGCGTTACATGTTTTAAGTAAATCAGGGACAGTCTATACTAAGTCAGTAAACCAGTTAGTATAGACTGTCCCTGTGTAAAAGAATAATTCCATTTTCCTAACTTGATGCATTTGGCAATGATAAATAATAAATAAATAAATAAGCTTTATTTAGAGTCGGCATGGTATATAAAACATAGACAAACATAAGCTCTAATGAGCTTTTAACCGACATATGAGACATTATTTAACAGTACAACATTTATAACAATACAATACATAATATAGTACACATGCAATAAATATCACAGCACAAAAATGAAGCACTAAAAGCAGAATATAAGCAAAAGCTAGGTATTAAGGCTAAAAGCATATAAGTGTAAACTAGGCATAAAAGCTGGTAAAAATGCATAGCATAAAAAATTGAAAAAATGGGATATGATCTAGATGGTAAATAAATTTGCATAATATATAAACTAAAAGTCTGCACAAACTGTGCACTTACAGTCATTTCCATTCCATGACTTTAAAATATTTTTGAACTGACTAAAATTAGCAATTTTTCTAAAATCATCAGGTAGATCATTCCATAAAACAGCAGCTGTGTATTTAAAAGAGTTCTTACTATAGGTTGTTGTTCGGACCCTAGGTATATCTACAATATTAGAATATCTAAAATTATATTTACAGTCTTTCAATACAACTAAATCATGTAAGCATGGTGGTGACAATTTATATAAAATTTTAAAACACTCAATAGCCATGTTACGCATACGTCTTATTTTCAGTGATGGAACCTTTGCTCGTAAAAGTAGTTCATCATATGAACTAACATAGTCTTCATATATAAATCGTAAAGCCCCTTCCTGAATTTTTTCCAATTTGGTGGTGTTATTTTTGTTGCAAAAATTCCATGCCAAAGGACAAAAATTAAAATTAGATAAAATAAATGTGTGGAAAATTGTCAGTTTATTCAATTTAGTAAGGTAGCAGCCAATGCGCTTTAAAACATTCAGTTGTTGGGATGCTTTACGACAAATATTTTTAATGTGGTGATTAAAATTAAGTTGATAGTCAATATCAATACCCAAAAGTTTGACAATCTCATCACAGGATATTTTTGCTGACTGTATATTAAAAACAGGCTTTTTTGCAAATGTTTTATTTCCAACTGCAATGGCTTGGAATTTGTCAGGATTTGCCTGCATACAATTGAATCTGAACCAGTCAATTAAAACAACACTTTCTCTTTCGAGTGTACATAATAAATTATCAAAATCATTGTCAGCATAAGACAGAGTATTGTCATCGGCATAATTATACAAGGGTACCATGTTCAATAAAATAAAATATGTCGTTTATAAAAATAATAAATAATAGGGGCCCCAGGATTGAGCCTTGGGGTACCCCTTTCTGGATGTCAGCCCAACTGCTGAGTACTCCCTGAAGTTTGATTTGTTTCCTACGATCTGTAAGATAATTTTGAAGTAATTTCACTGATTTAGAAGAAAGACCGTAGGCAGATAATTTACTTAAAAGAATATCATGAGGTAAACAGTCAAAAGCTTTCGAAAGATCCATAAGAATGATGAGAGACATACATGTATTGGAAGTTATTCCTAAATTCAAGAACTTGTATATATTTACGAAAAAAATTATGATATTTGAATATGCATTCCTTGTCAAGTTAATTTAAATAAAGATTTGGCTTCTTTTAATTAAAAAAAAAAAACTGATAAAAAGACGCTCCGAGTTTTATTCACGGAAAAGTCCGACATTGTTCTAAATTTAATTTCTTTTAACGATGATTGCGCAAGCGCAGCGTACTGAGCAACCGGAAGATCTTCAGGATTAAAAATGTATCGAAAAGAAAAACCATTACCTTTAAAAAGCAGTGCTTCTTCTTTAACTAACAATCTTACAGTGTTCATAAGTCCAGAAAAGGGGTCTATGAGTTATGCTGTCGTACACAAATCTGTAGTTAATGTAATTTCTTCATCACTTGATGGCTCTACCGTCACCAATCGTCAAGTAGTCTGCAAAGAACCATCAGCCGTTCAACAAAACACACCTATGGTTATACAGGCATGAACTTACTATTTTTTTTTTTATATTCAGAATAATAAAGCCTATATATGTACAGTTTGTGGGGCTGGGCAAGTTATTTATGCCATGTTTTAAATTGTCATGTTTAAATTGTGACCAATGTATGTATGTACCACAGGAGTTTGAAATCCTATCATTAAGGGGGTAAAAATATACCAAAGTCGACTATCACAGTAGAGCTTCTCTACTGTGATAGTCGATATTTTGAGAGAAGCACTACTGTGATAGTCGACTTTGGTATATTTTTACCCTCTTATAGATAGGATTTCAAACTCCTATGTATGTACTGAGATTCCACCAATTTAGACGCACCCCTTGATTGACTTCAAGGGTACAGAGGATTCATATACACTCCCTAAGGATTAATGGAGATGTGTCCTTCCAACACCAGAACAATCCCCACCCAACACCGCCCAAGGGAGTGTGTAGGACACTGGGAAGTTCTTTTTTATGGTGGAGGAAGCCGAAGTACTCTGAGAGAACCACCGGGCCACTCGGTGGAAACAGATAAACCAGAGAGATATCAGAAGATTGATCTCCAGGTCAAAGTAGGGGACAACTTTGACCAACGAGGCCCCCAAAGTACCCATTCTAGTTTAAACTCCGGTCTGGGTACCAGAGATGTGTGTGAGAGGGTGAAAATTACCCTTCTGATGTACTGATATTTTTAGCACCCTGAGTGAGAATCGAACTCGGGACCTTCAGCACTGTAGCCATTGGTCTTAACCACTAGACCACAAACTCACACCGACCAATAGGCAATGCCAATACTGGCAAAAGACAATTTTTGAGTTGATGCATTTCCGTCAAAAACTCTGGTTTTAAAGACTACCATTTGTGCGTTTAGGGACATTGTCACTTCAGTTCTAATGTTGAGCAACTGGTAGGAAAACTATAATGCTATTTTGCACAAATTATTCGGCAAACTAAATTTACATATTTGACAATCAGCACTGCTTTCATTAGGGAATTGTGATAAAGAACTTACAAAACAAGCATTATTTCTAGTTTATCCTGCACAATGACAATCACTAAGACGCTTGATGAACGGTAATAGTGCAGGGATACAGGCAGTCCCCTCTATTTGGTAAATGACGTCATAAAGGCGTGCATACTTGACGAGTTTTTTTCCGGTGACAGATGAACTCAAAAGTGGTCTATTATATTCAACCAAATTATGGTTTCAATACACCTAATTGCTATTAAAGTTGATAATCTATCTCGGTTGACAGTGAATCTGCCCTGCTTGAACTATTGAAGTAATACAACAATCACTTTTCCATTGTGGCGTCAGATGTTCTGTATTATGAGGTAAAATTTACCAAAACCTTTGTGATGTCCAGTAATCATGGTAATTGCTGACAAATAGCGATAAGGATGTAAGGTGTACATGTATTAGAAACAGATTTATTGACATGACTTGACACTAATGCTATTATCTTTTAAATTTCTAATAATATCAATAATTGTTATTCAAACCACATAATGAGGGATGCCTGTGTATCAAACTTGTTATCTGTCAAAATGGCATTAATTTTATCACAAGGGTACAGAATGCAAATGGGGGAAAAGGGATACAGTGGAGTCCCTGTTCTGCACGGCAGGTGATATGCACATTACATTGTATCTGATTTCGTCATATCTGCAATGTAACACTGAAAGAATTGTTCTTGTAATTGTTTTAGTCTTCCAAAGGGACAGAAAAGTTTAAAACAAATAAGTTCAATACGAATTTTATAACTGCAGTCCAATGATTAACCATATTCATGATATTAGCCAGTAAGTAACCAATTAAAAAAATTGCATCATCAGATAAAATTTGTTTCATTTATGTAAAATTTATATCAGATTGAAATAAATATTGCTATGCATCCTTGGCAGTCTGTTAGTTTCAAATTATACTACATGTACACAAAAATGTATATGTCGTAGTATAAAATCTTACTTTTATTTAGAAATAAGTTTCTTTTAGAAGGCATGTGCGAATTTCAAATCTCCAGACATCTGAAGAACTCTTAAACCGTGATTTCCTTAATTTTGGACACACTTACCATGCTTACACAAATCTTGATGGTGAAACCATGCTTACAAAAGATTTTAAGTAATAAAGAATGTTATGATCATAATGATTGTGTTCACACTATATTACAGTAGCTGATTATTGGTTTTATCAGTTTAATGAAGTGAAGTCTTAAGTCTTAGGTGTGCAGATATACATTGTACTGGACTGTACACTAATACCATGAATACAAAAAACAACTTATTTGTTATTAAACTTTGTAGTGCGGTGACAGAAGTGTAAAAAGTCGTCTAGATCGCGAGTTTAATCTCCCCAAATAACACACGGCTAAAAATGGTCTTAACTTGAAGACAAATATGTCTTCTTTAGTTTTTGCCCTGTCGTCAGAATTTTGTACGGTCACATTTTTCTAAAAAGTCGTTTTTATGACTGGTAGTATATTGGAGAGTTTCAACCCCCCTTTTTCAAAATGAAAAAAATGTGTATGTTTGCTTACATTTAATTGAAATAGTTTTTCCTGAAGCTATTCTTATATTTCAAAATATTCTATTCGGTATTTTATTTCCTTCTAATCAATAAAATTTGCGAAGTTGAGACTATTTAAAATTGAGGTAATTTTAATTGCAAATTCAGACTCAAACTTTAGTGTCTTCTTCAAAGTATTAATAAAAAATATCCCATAATATTTTAAGCATACAGTATTTAATAAAACTGATAAGTGATAAAAATTTCGGAACCAAAATATGAAAAAAAACTTAAGAAATCAATGGAAAAAGAATGGAGTAAAAATTTTCAATTTCAACACGGAACTCAATCACTTGCCTTCCGTCACATTTTGTGTATTATTCAATAATTTGCTCTCAAATGATATATGAAATTACTACATTTTTCGCTATTATATACACATATTTTCAATTAAAGTGCACTGATATATGCCACATAATTTGTTTGTATATGCTTATATTCTATGTTTTTTCGTTATAAAACATCAAATATACTTTGTCAGAAAAGTCTTATTGTAAAATCAAAATAATTGACGGATAGTTTCAGTAAATATTCCGTGATATGCCAAGTCCTTTGCAACTTGCTCCATTAAGTCCAAAGAAAAGACAAAAGTCGTTAAATTTTATGCAGTGCATTTTGGTTGCATTACAAATTATTTGTTAAAAACGAAATAAAAAAAATCCAAACCCGTGGAAGCAGATATCTCAGAACACGATACTACTTTTACTAATTTTATTTTGGCTATTGACAACGATTTATTGGTCATTCCTCATGACACCGTTACTTGATAAATATAGATCATTTCTTCCGGCTGATTCTAATTTAAAATATTCTACATGTAAAATGCAGTCTAAACTCATTTATTTCTATAGAAATTCAATTGTCAAACAACTTTAACAAGTTCAAGGCAAATATAACGTAATATTTAGTAGCAAAATAACTATTTATGATGCCATATAAGCTTCTAGTCAATTGAAAACTGACCTCAAAATCTCAATGTCAACTGTAATAGATACAAATAACGAACAGATATTTCATTCCGCTGAAAGTTTACTTAGAAAAGACATCGAAACTCTAAAGAGACTACCCAACTTCGGATAAATTGTCTCTTCCTTCTTAATTCAGTCAATGCCTCCGTAGTTATTGCAATTCATTCTATGGTTACTCAATGAAACTGCATACAGCCAAGATTTTTCTCAGGAAATGGCACCAATTTCACGATTGTTGAGGCAATCGTTTTTGTTTTACTCCTTTTCATTTAGGATTGGCTTTACAAATGTACCATGAGTTTGGTTCAAAACACCTTGTTGAAACATTGAATGCCAATGGATTTTATGCTTCTTAAAGTAAAGTGCGACGCTATCTAATGTGTTGCCAACCATGAAATTGAGCGAATTCAAGATAGTGTGTACGTCTCGTATAATGTTTCCCCAGCATCTTTGCAGACAAGCATATGTATGTCATCACACCTTCCTAACCCCCCTTTTAGATCTCTGTTAAATCTTGGATCAATTGATAGCCTAGGGATGGTTTGAAGCTGGTATTTTTTAGGAACAAATGTCTTTGGACTTCCTACAATATCTTGTCTGTACTTGTAAAGAAAAACTCAAAATAACGTGTTCGCTTTCAGCAGAACCTTTCATTTGCAGACCTGTTGCCATGAGTGAAATGTGTAGAAATATTAAAACACGTCTTGTGACGGTTGATGAACATGAAGATGATGGAGATAACGGTTGATTTGGTATAATGCTTGTTGCACTGGTACACATGGTTCAAGTCCCGAGGTCAGGGGAGTGTTGACGTGCACTTAAAAAAGTTTAACCTCGCCACTATCTGTATGTGTCTGTTACAAGTCACGAGACGGTACTGCAGTGTTTGTCGTTTGTTTATCTAAACTATATTTGTATCTTTCTTATTTATTTTGTACATTAATCAGGCCGTTAGATTTTTGTTTGTTTTACATTATTTATTTTGGGAATTAAAGACTATGCAGTATGATTTTACTCATTGTTGAAGCCCGTACGGGACCTATAATTGTTTTATGTCTCATTTGGTCTCATTTGGAGAGTTGTCTCATTTTGCAATCATATGACATCTTCTTTTTTTATATATGGAATACTTTTGAAGTTTGTAGTACGTTACAAGGGAAAAAGGGGGGATATAGTTACAAAACCTATAATGTAATAGATATTAACCAGAGTTAAATACACAATTACAAAAGATAATACTATGGTAGCAGTAATAATTGTGAAAAAAACCAAAAGCAACGAGTAGTCTATAAAAAAAAACTGAAGTATTCGCAAATTCAATATGAGGTCATATTTGACTGTAGTGTTCAATGGCTTTGGTTTGATACCTCACCCACTAGGACACTTTAAAAAATAATTTTAAAGTATTGTCCTGCATGACACTTGATTTTTACCTGAAATTGATATTTTTCATAAGGTTAAGGTGCTCTAAACATTTTATAGGTTGAAAACTTGATTTTTGAAGTTTTATTTATAAAACGTCGTTTTAGGATTTTTTTTGATAAAAGAATCTCAATGATTAAGGTTTATGTATAATAACAAACATTACTAAAGACAAAACAGTATCATTTGTATTTAGGTAGAGTTTAGAAATAGAAAAAAATGCTAAAATTGAAACCCTCCCAAATTTTCACAGATTTCTACATATGACCTTTGACCTCAATTTAAAAAAAATGTGACCATATCAAGTCCTGACGACAGGCATATTATTATAGTACACGATTTCCTCTTTCCAATGATATATTATGTAGGTGTGTGTTCGGTGGGGAGATTAAATTCAAAAAAATCTGCCTTCAGTCACCGCACTATTGGGGGAAGTTAAAAATAAATTTCAGGTAAATTTAATTTATATAAACTAAGGCATTTTGGTATATATTTGTTCATCTTGTATAATATATATATAATATACTGTAGAATTATTGATTTCCGTGGGGTTCAAATTTCGTACCCCAAAAAGGTAGTAGTTATACATTGATAAGAAAATCATTTCAAATATCAACATCAGGCTAATTAACATCATGATGCCGAAAGGCTCTGGGGTTACAGAAGGATTTCCAAGTACATAGTTAAAAGAAGATGTACATGTAGTATGAGTTTGTATTTGTAAACAAAATTATCTTGAAAATTTATGGAGAAAAACTTAAGTTTCCGTTTCATAGCTTCTTTAATTTGTACTTTGTATGTGTATATAAGATGAATATCTTAAGTAACTGAAGTATTTTTATTTTTAGGCAAAATGGATAAGTTTACCAAACAGAACCGTACTAGTCCTTACATCTTTACGGGGTATACAAGTAAGTTATAGAAGTTATTGTATGTAGATGTATATGACTGCAAGAAATTTGGGGATTCCAGGGAATATGTCATTGAAACAGCAACTCATTCATAAAACTGTAATCTTGTGGTATAATTAAGAAATATTATACATACATTGTATATGTACAATCATTATAATATATAGTTATAGTCAAGAAACATATTATACATACAACTAAAATGTCATTTGTGTACAGAGAAGGTAATCAATAGATACATGTAAAAGGGAAATACTGATGTGAAGAAGGTAAACAAAAACTTTAGAAGAAAAAAAAGACTAGCAAATTAAAATAAAACTTTTTTCAATGAGTTTGAAAATCAATCAAAATATAATGTAGAACAATATGATCGAGCAAATGTTTAGAAATAAGTATAAACGAATTTTATGTGATTCCTTCTTTTTTTAGTGGTGCAGACTTACGTATAGATAAAAGGAATTATACAATTTTTTCCCACCACTAGAATCACTATGCCCAAATTTTCCCCAAGCACAAGCCTACAAAGTTCTAAGTACAAGTCCTATGCATCTATATTATCATTGTTAATGAGCAACTTACTATCTGTCTTTTATTTGAGCATATTATTAGTTACTGACACATTATTGGATCATGAAATTAGTTGCAAATCGTTGTTTCGACCTATGATACTTTGTATAATTTACATTTTAACACATTTCATCAATAAAATGCTTACAACCTAAATGACACACAAGTCGACTTAAAAAGTTCGTAAATTTAAATCAACTGACAATGCAATGGCAAAAAAGGTGAAATCATTTTTATATGGTTAGTGAATTCGTATATGTAAAATTTCAGCTATGAATCAATATAAAAGGAATATACCTCAAATTAATTCAACAGAAAACCACAGACATGGAAATACAAAAGACACCTCTAAAGGAAAACATGCGTAGAATCTTCAACAATATGCAGGTGTCTATAAAATATCAAACTCTAAACAAATGTTGTCATTAACTTCAAAATAGACAACCAAGTATTTACCATTTACACCCAATTCCCGAAAAAAAAATCAGTATTGTTTTTATCGGACATAACGAACAATAAACTTTAAAATTACATGTGTTATACAATTCATGGAATTCCAGAATGCCGCAGATATCTCGCATTTAAAAACATGATAGGTAAGGTAGATTACTGAGTGGAGTTGGGTTGTAATGAAATAATAGCAAAGGAAAATAATTCAAACATGTACAATAAGGATAACAAATTCAAATTCAAACATTGCATTAAGTTTAAGAATTGAATGCTTCTTTTTGTAAACTTATTGGGGTGAAAAAGCGACCGAAGAACATTTTGAAAATGTGCGCACGGTCATCAACGCTTTTACAACACTGTAAAATAACAAAATTAATCATTCAATACTTATAGTTACAATGTTTTGCTAGGACTACGCAACACGATTTCTTTTAAGTTTTTCTTTTATTTATCTGTGCACTCTATTGTGGAAACTCGTGTCATCAAGAAAGTTACATTACGTTTTGAAATGAAGGTTGATTTCAGAATGACGCGATATTGCTGTTAGCCAATAATACTAACGGATTATAATGAAACATACATAATGTAATTATAATAATAAACCTATATTAGTCACTGTAATCATTAAAATCATTAAAATGATTGACATATAGCCATTTTACAGTTCCAATAAGATACACTTTATTTGCTAAATACAATTTTCAGTTTTGCGTCTATATCGGTAATGAAAATGGATTTCAATTTTTTTTATCATATCTGCGAGTTTCTCTTATTAATTTTCTCGTCGTACTTCTTTGTATGGCAATTCCAGTCTTTGACAAAATTTGTATAAACAGATACATATCATATACAACAACATTGCAATACATCTACTAGTAATAGACATGACAATGGAACCTTCATCGTATGCAAACATTTTGATCATCTCACATAGAAATGTGTCCCTCCAAGACCGTGAAAGGTAATCGACGACAAATAAAATTAACAAATTAGTAAACGGATTTAAACATGATATTTCATTTTCAAAGTTTGAGAAAAGGTCCAAAACTTTTGAGTAATCTCCATTCAGATAATAAAATCTGGCCAGAGAACCCGTTATCATTAAATTCTCCGGAGGTATAAACAACATCCCTTCCTTTCAAGAAACACTCCTCTGCAGATTTTAAGTGACATCGTAAATCTGTGTACAACGCCACCAAGAAACCTCAAAAACAGCGGTGACAATGGTTGAATCAAATCTGATGATATGTAATGCTCTAAAACCGATATGATTTTGTATAAAACTGGACAAAACACGTGCTCATGACGAACACTAAGAGTTCCAGAAATAAAAGATAATGTATCCGAAACAAGTAGAGGTCGTATGTATTCTAAGTTATAAGAAGATGTTGATGTTCTGCGCATGAGACGCACTAATTTGTTTTTGAGATTTTTTCCGGATCTTACTACTATTGAGTCAAATAACTGGCTAAACTCCGGACGACAAAAACAGCCAAACATATTTTTAAGAAAATCTGTCTGCGTTAATTCGTTAAGATTTTGGCAACTTTAAGACATTCTTGTGTAGAGAGATGATCTATTAAATTATTTTCTGGTATAAATAGGTTCAAGGGATTATTTGAAATTCAATGCTGAAGATAAGATATACATAAAAGTGTGCATCTGAGAAAATTATCTTCCGTCCAGATGTCAGGGTCTGTCCTTTCACAACACCATAGGAAAACGGTTTTAATATAATACGTTTTGAATATATCATTTTCATCCTCGTCAAAATTATCTGAAAGATTGTCTTTCACATAGTTTTTAACCACTTCCTTTAACGTAAAATAAAATGCTATTTGAATGTGAGACACGCCGCTCTCATCAAATATCTTTCCGCTCTTGCAAAAGATATACGAAATTCTCCTAACGGATCATCAGTGTCTGCATGGTGTGCACATACTACATGTACTTAGCAAGGTATATTTTTCATATTTTTAACCATGTCAATTTTTGGCCATTGGCTGGTCTTTGCAAATATGTTTTATATAAATGTGACGAATCCATGCATTGCAGGACAATCGACCAATTCCGACTTCGGTAAATTGTCAACCGCATCAAATAAGTTATTTCTATGAAGCTTCAGTTTACAATAACCTTGGTGACAGTGATCCGTTTCGAAAATAAGCTTATTGATATCGGGGTCAAAGTCTGGCATATGAAGGCATACTTTAGTTCGGCTGGATAAACATAAAAGGTCTGTGTCATTTGCTAAAAGTCCTAAACCTTCAACTCTACTTCCAACATACCAGTATGTTGCATCAAAGTATCCTAGTCTCATATCAACGGCCGATTACATAGCGAAAATAAAAATTGTCAATGCCCATTTTAGTTTTTTTTAAACCATTATAATAAATAATATACATGTATAATGATTAAAAACTTTAATAGATTCAAGACAGCACAATACAAAACATATCAAGTCCATTAAAACACAGCACTAAAAGTCTAAAAGATCAAATAAAATCCTATCTAGTCTGGAATTTATATCCTAGATAAAATACAGCACTTAGTCGAAAAAACCAAATTAAATGTCAACAGTCCATTCTAGCCTGGAATTTATATTATAAAGAACGTACGTAATGGGCCCTGTATATACCCCCTGTACAATACTGTTCATATAGTTGCATTAGAAAAACGTAAATAGCTGGTCGACAGCCGTAGAATTTATCATTATAATGGGCATGGAACGACTCTGGACCATTATTTGTTTGCCTATAAAATAGTAAATTGAGTATTATTCAACCAGGTAAGTTTTCGCTAAAATGGGCTATCGAAAATACAGGTGAACGAATTAATCTCGCGCTAAAATGGGCTCTAATGTCGGCGCTAAAATGTCCGGCCTAGTACTTTAAAAATTTTCGCTTAAATGTCCTGCGCCCATGTGAGGTAAATCCAGACATGCCAACGGAAATTGCCTCCGTTGAAATTCTGCAAATAGGCAAATAACATGAATGATCAATATTGACAATTTGGTATATAGCCGTGTTCTAAGCGAAAGGTACATAAAAGGTCATAAATTAATTTGTTGAATGACATCAAATCTTTAAATACTATTGGGTGCCTTACTGAGGAGGTCTACCAGAATTCAGTTTAGCTAGGATTTCTTGTCATGAAAGCGCATCATGGACGCATAACATTTATAAACTGTTGTTTTCATTTGTTCCTAACTAGAAAGGGCGTTACATGTTTTAAGTAAATCAGGGACAGTCTATACTAAGTCAGTAAACCAGTTAGTATAGACTGTCCCTGTGTAAAAGAATAATTCCATTTTCCTAACTTGATGCATTTGGCAATGATAAATAATAAATAAATAAATAAGCTTTATTTAGAGTCGGCATGGTATATAAAACATAGACAAACATAAGCTCTAATGAGCTTTTAACCGACATATGAGACATTATTTAACAGTACAACATTTATAACAATACAATACATAATATAGTACACATGCAATAAATATCACAGCACAAAAATGAAGCACTAAAAGCAGAATATAAGCAAAAGCTAGGTATTAAGGCTAAAAGCATATAAGTGTAAACTAGGCATAAAAGCTGGTAAAAATGCATAGCATAAAAAATTGAAAAAATGGGATATGATCTAGATGGTAAATAAATTTGCATAATATATAAACTAAAAGTCTGCACAAACTGTGCACTTACAGTCATTTCCATTCCATGACTTTAAAATATTTTTGAACTGACTAAAATTAGCAATTTTTCTAAAATCATCAGGTAGATCATTCCATAAAACAGCAGCTGTGTATTTAAAAGAGTTCTTACTATAGGTTGTTGTTCGGACCCTAGGTATATCTACAATATTAGAATATCTAAAATTATATTTACAGTCTTTCAATACAACTAAATCATGTAAGCATGGTGGTGACAATTTATATAAAATTTTAAAACACTCAATAGCCATGTTACGCATACGTCTTATTTTCAGTGATGGAACCTTTGCTCGTAAAAGTAGTTCATCATATGAACTAACATAGTCTTCATATATAAATCGTAAAGCCCCTTCCTGAATTTTTTCCAATTTGGTGGTGTTATTTTTGTTGCAAAAATTCCATGCCAAAGGACAAAAATTAAAATTAGATAAAATAAATGTGTGGAAAATTGTCAGTTTATTCAATTTAGTAAGGTAGCAGCCAATGCGCTTTAAAACATTCAGTTGTTGGGATGCTTTACGACAAATATTTTTAATGTGGTGATTAAAATTAAGTTGATAGTCAATATCAATACCCAAAAGTTTGACAATCTCATCACAGGATATTTTTGCTGACTGTATATTAAAAACAGGCTTTTTTGCAAATGTTTTATTTCCAACTGCAATGGCTTGGAATTTGTCAGGATTTGCCTGCATACAATTGAATCTGAACCAGTCAATTAAAACAACACTTTCTCTTTCGAGTGTACATAATAAATTATCAAAATCATTGTCAGCATAAGACAGAGTATTGTCATCGGCATAATTATACAAGGGTACCATGTTCAATAAAATAAAATATGTCGTTTATAAAAATAATAAATAATAGGGGCCCCAGGATTGAGCCTTGGGGTACCCCTTTCTGGATGTCAGCCCAACTGCTGAGTACTCCCTGAAGTTTGATTTGTTTCCTACGATCTGTAAGATAATTTTGAAGTAATTTCACTGATTTAGAAGAAAGACCGTAGGCAGATAATTTACTTAAAAGAATATCATGAGGTAAACAGTCAAAAGCTTTCGAAAGAATTTAGATCCATAAGAATGATGAGAGACATACATGTATTGGAAGTTATTCCTAAATTCAAGAACTTGTATATATTTACGAAAAAAATTATGATATTTGAATATGCATTCCTTGTCAAGTTAATTTAAATAAAGATTTGGCTTCTTTTAATTAAAAAAAAAAAACTGATAAAAAGACGCTCCGAGTTTTATTCACGGAAAAGTCCGACATTGTTCTAAATTTAATTTCTTTTAACGATGATTGCGCAAGCGCAGCGTACTGAGCAACCGGAAGATCTTCAGGATTAAAAATGTATCGAAAAGAAAAACCATTACCTTTAAAAAGCAGTGCTTCTTCTTTAACTAACAATCTTACAGTGTTCATAAGTCCAGAAAAGGGGTCTATGAGTTATGCTGTCGTACACAAATCTGTAGTTAATGTAATTTCTTCATCACTTGATGGCTCTACCGTCACCAATCGTCAAGTAGTCTGCAAAGAACCATCAGCCGTTCAACAAAACACACCTATGGTTATACAGGCATGAACTTACTATTTTTTTTTTTATATTCAGAATAATAAAGCCTATATATGTACAGTTTGTGGGGCTGGGCAAGTTATTTATGCCATGTTTTAAATTGTCATGTTTAAATTGTGACCAATGTATGTATGTACCACAGGAGTTTGAAATCCTATCATTAAGGGGGTAAAAATATACCAAAGTCGACTATCACAGTAGAGCTTCTCTACTGTGATAGTCGATATTTTGAGAGAAGCACTACTGTGATAGTCGACTTTGGTATATTTTTACCCTCTTATAGATAGGATTTCAAACTCCTATGTATGTACTGAGATTCCACCAATTTAGACGCACCCCTTGATTGACTTCAAGGGTACAGAGGATTCATATACACTCCCTAAGGATTAATGGAGATGTGTCCTTCCAACACCAGAACAATCCCCACCCAACACCGCCCAAGGGAGTGTGTAGGACACTGGGAAGTTCTTTTTTATGGTGGAGGAAGCCGAAGTACTCTGAGAGAACCACCGGGCCACTCGGTGGAAACAGATAAACCAGAGAGATATCAGAAGATTGATCTCCAGGTCAAAGTAGGGGACAACTTTGACCAACGAGGCCCCCAAAGTACCCATTCTAGTTTAAACTCCGGTCTGGGTACCAGAGATGTGTGTGAGAGGGTGAAAATTACCCTTCTGATGTACTGATATTTTTAGCACCCTGAGTGAGAATCGAACTCGGGACCTTCAGCACTGTAGCCATTGGTCTTAACCACTAGACCACAAACTCACACCGACCAATAGGCAATGCCAATACTGGCAAAAGACAATTTTTGAGTTGATGCATTTCCGTCAAAAACTCTGGTTTTAAAGACTACCATTTGTGCGTTTAGGGACATTGTCACTTCAGTTCTAATGTTGAGCAACTGGTAGGAAAACTATAATGCTATTTTGCACAAATTATTCGGCAAACTAAATTTACATATTTGACAATCAGCACTGCTTTCATTAGGGAATTGTGATAAAGAACTTACAAAACAAGCATTATTTCTAGTTTATCCTGCACAATGACAATCACTAAGACGCTTGATGAACGGTAATAGTGCAGGGATACAGGCAGTCCCCTCTATTTGGTAAATGACGTCATAAAGGCGTGCATACTTGACGAGTTTTTTTCCGGTGACAGATGAACTCAAAAGTGGTCTATTATATTCAACCAAATTATGGTTTCAATACACCTAATTGCTATTAAAGTTGATAATCTATCTCGGTTGACAGTGAATCTGCCCTGCTTGAACTATTGAAGTAATACAACAATCACTTTTCCATTGTGGCGTCAGATGTTCTGTATTATGAGGTAAAATTTACCAAAACCTTTGTGATGTCCAGTAATCATGGTAATTGCTGACAAATAGCGATAAGGATGTAAGGTGTACATGTATTAGAAACAGATTTATTGACATGACTTGACACTAATGCTATTATCTTTTAAATTTCTAATAATATCAATAATTGTTATTCAAACCACATAATGAGGGATGCCTGTGTATCAAACTTGTTATCTGTCAAAATGGCATTAATTTTATCACAAGGGTACAGAATGCAAATGGGGGAAAAGGGATACAGTGGAGTCCCTGTTCTGCACGGCAGGTGATATGCACATTACATTGTATCTGATTTCGTCATATCTGCAATGTAACACTGAAAGAATTGTTCTTGTAATTGTTTTAGTCTTCCAAAGGGACAGAAAAGTTTAAAACAAATAAGTTCAATACGAATTTTATAACTGCAGTCCAATGATTAACCATATTCATGATATTAGCCAGTAAGTAACCAATTAAAAAAATTGCATCATCAGATAAAATTTGTTTCATTTATGTAAAATTTATATCAGATTGAAATAAATATTGCTATGCATCCTTGGCAGTCTGTTAGTTTCAAATTATACTACATGTACACAAAAATGTATATGTCGTAGTATAAAATCTTACTTTTATTTAGAAATAAGTTTCTTTTAGAAGGCATGTGCGAATTTCAAATCTCCAGACATCTGAAGAACTCTTAAACCGTGATTTCCTTAATTTTGGACACACTTACCATGCTTACACAAATCTTGATGGTGAAACCATGCTTACAAAAGATTTTAAGTAATAAAGAATGTTATGATCATAATGATTGTGTTCACACTATATTACAGTAGCTGATTATTGGTTTTATCAGTTTAATGAAGTGAAGTCTTAAGTCTTAGGTGTGCAGATATACATTGTACTGGACTGTACACTAATACCATGAATACAAAAAACAACTTATTTGTTATTAAACTTTGTAGTGCGGTGACAGAAGTGTAAAAAGTCGTCTAGATCGCGAGTTTAATCTCCCCAAATAACACACGGCTAAAAATGGTCTTAACTTGAAGACAAATATGTCTTCTTTAGTTTTTGCCCTGTCGTCAGAATTTTGTACGGTCACATTTTTCTAAAAAGTCGTTTTTATGACTGGTAGTATATTGGAGAGTTTCAACCCCCCTTTTTCAAAATGAAAAAAATGTGTATGTTTGCTTACATTTAATTGAAATAGTTTTTCCTGAAGCTATTCTTATATTTCAAAATATTCTATTCGGTATTTTATTTCCTTCTAATCAATAAAATTTGCGAAGTTGAGACTATTTAAAATTGAGGTAATTTTAATTGCAAATTCAGACTCAAACTTTAGTGTCTTCTTCAAAGTATTAATAAAAAATATCCCATAATATTTTAAGCATACAGTATTTAATAAAACTGATAAGTGATAAAAATTTCGGAACCAAAATATGAAAAAAAACTTAAGAAATCAATGGAAAAAGAATGGAGTAAAAATTTTCAATTTCAACACGGAACTCAATCACTTGCCTTCCGTCACATTTTGTGTATTATTCAATAATTTGCTCTCAAATGATATATGAAATTACTACATTTTTCGCTATTATATACACATATTTTCAATTAAAGTGCACTGATATATGCCACATAATTTGTTTGTATATGCTTATATTCTATGTTTTTTCGTTATAAAACATCAAATATACTTTGTCAGAAAAGTCTTATTGTAAAATCAAAATAATTGACGGATAGTTTCAGTAAATATTCCGTGATATGCCAAGTCCTTTGCAACTTGCTCCATTAAGTCCAAAGAAAAGACAAAAGTCGTTAAATTTTATGCAGTGCATTTTGGTTGCATTACAAATTATTTGTTAAAAACGAAATAAAAAAAATCCAAACCCGTGGAAGCAGATATCTCAGAACACGATACTACTTTTACTAATTTTATTTTGGCTATTGACAACGATTTATTGGTCATTCCTCATGACACCGTTACTTGATAAATATAGATCATTTCTTCCGGCTGATTCTAATTTAAAATATTCTACATGTAAAATGCAGTCTAAACTCATTTATTTCTATAGAAATTCAATTGTCAAACAACTTTAACAAGTTCAAGGCAAATATAACGTAATATTTAGTAGCAAAATAACTATTTATGATGCCATATAAGCTTCTAGTCAATTGAAAACTGACCTCAAAATCTCAATGTCAACTGTAATAGATACAAATAACGAACAGATATTTCATTCCGCTGAAAGTTTACTTAGAAAAGACATCGAAACTCTAAAGAGACTACCCAACTTCGGATAAATTGTCTCTTCCTTCTTAATTCAGTCAATGCCTCCGTAGTTATTGCAATTCATTCTATGGTTACTCAATGAAACTGCATACAGCCAAGATTTTTCTCAGGAAATGGCACCAATTTCACGATTGTTGAGGCAATCGTTTTTGTTTTACTCCTTTTCATTTAGGATTGGCTTTACAAATGTACCATGAGTTTGGTTCAAAACACCTTGTTGAAACATTGAATGCCAATGGATTTTATGCTTCTTAAAGTAAAGTGCGACGCTATCTAATGTGTTGCCAACCATGAAATTGAGCGAATTCAAGATAGTGTGTACGTCTCGTATAATGTTTCCCCAGCATCTTTGCAGACAAGCATATGTATGTCATCACACCTTCCTAACCCCCCTTTTAGATCTCTGTTAAATCTTGGATCAATTGATAGCCTAGGGATGGTTTGAAGCTGGTATTTTTTAGGAACAAATGTCTTTGGACTTCCTACAATATCTTGTCTGTACTTGTAAAGAAAAACTCAAAATAACGTGTTCGCTTTCAGCAGAACCTTTCATTTGCAGACCTGTTGCCATGAGTGAAATGTGTAGAAATATTAAAACACGTCTTGTGACGGTTGATGAACATGAAGATGATGGAGATAACGGTTGATTTGGTATAATGCTTGTTGCACTGGTACACATGGTTCAAGTCCCGAGGTCAGGGGAGTGTTGACGTGCACTTAAAAAAGTTTAACCTCGCCACTATCTGTATGTGTCTGTTTCAAGTCACGAGACGGTACTGCAGTGTTTGTCGTTTGTTTATCTAAACTATATTTGTATCTTTCTTATTTATTTTGTACATTAATCAGGCCGTTAGATTTTTGTTTGTTTTACATTATTTATTTTGGGAATTAAAGACTATGCAGTATGATTTTACTCATTGTTGAAGCCCGTACGGGACCTATAATTGTTTTATGTCTCATTTGGTCTCATTTGGAGAGTTGTCTCATTTTGCAATCATATGACATCTTCTTTTTTTATATATGGAATACTTTTGAAGTTTGTAGTACGTTACAAGGGAAAAAGGGGGGATATAGTTACAAAACCTATAATGTAATAGATATTAACCAGAGTTAAATACACAATTACAAAAGATAATACTATGGTAGCAGTAATAATTGTGAAAAAAACCAAAAGCAACGAGTAGTCTATAAAAAAAAACTGAAGTATTCGCAAATTCAATATGAGGTCATATTTGACTGTAGTGTTCAATGGCTTTGGTTTGATACCTCACCCACTAGGACACTTTAAAAAATAATTTTAAAGTATTGTCCTGCATGACACTTGATTTTTACCTGAAATTGATATTTTTCATAAGGTTAAGGTGCTCTAAACATTTTATAGGTTGAAAACTTGATTTTTGAAGTTTTATTTATAAAACGTCGTTTTAGGATTTTTTTTGATAAAAGAATCTCAATGATTAAGGTTTATGTATAATAACAAACATTACTAAAGACAAAACAGTATCATTTGTATTTAGGTAGAGTTTAGAAATAGAAAAAAATGCTAAAATTGAAACCCTCCCAAATTTTCACAGATTTCTACATATGACCTTTGACCTCAATTTAAAAAAAATGTGACCATATCAAGTCCTGACGACAGGCATATTATTATAGTACACGATTTCCTCTTTCCAATGATATATTATGTAGGTGTGTGTTCGGTGGGGAGATTAAATTCAAAAAAATCTGCCTTCAGTCACCGCACTATTGGGGGAAGTTAAAAATAAATTTCAGGTAAATTTAATTTATATAAACTAAGGCATTTTGGTATATATTTGTTCATCTTGTATAATATATATATAATATACTGTAGAATTATTGATTTCCGTGGGGTTCAAATTTCGTACCCCAAAAAGGTAGTAGTTATACATTGATAAGAAAATCATTTCAAATATCAACATCAGGCTAATTAACATCATGATGCCGAAAGGCTCTGGGGTTACAGAAGGATTTCCAAGTACATAGTTAAAAGAAGATGTACATGTAGTATGAGTTTGTATTTGTAAACAAAATTATCTTGAAAATTTATGGAGAAAAACTTAAGTTTCCGTTTCATAGCTTCTTTAATTTGTACTTTGTATGTGTATATAAGATGAATATCTTAAGTAACTGAAGTATTTTTATTTTTAGGCAAAATGGATAAGTTTACCAAACAGAACCGTACTAGTCCTTACATCTTTACGGGGTATACAAGTAAGTTATAGAAGTTATTGTATGTAGATGTATATGACTGCAAGAAATTTGGGGATTCCAGGGAATATGTCATTGAAACAGCAACTCATTCATAAAACTGTAATCTTGTGGTATAATTAAGAAATATTATACATACATTGTATATGTACAATCATTATAATATATAGTTATAGTCAAGAAACATATTATACATACAACTAAAATGTCATTTGTGTACAGAGAAGGTAATCAATAGATACATGTAAAAGGGAAATACTGATGTGAAGAAGGTAAACAAAAACTTTAGAAGAAAAAAAAGACTAGCAAATTAAAATAAAACTTTTTTCAATGAGTTTGAAAATCAATCAAAATATAATGTAGAACAATATGATCGAGCAAATGTTTAGAAATAAGTATAAACGAATTTTATGTGATTCCTTCTTTTTTTAGTGGTGCAGACTTACGTATAGATAAAAGGAATTATACAATTTTTTCCCACCACTAGAATCACTATGCCCAAATTTTCCCCAAGCACAAGCCTACAAAGTTCTAAGTACAAGTCCTATGCATCTATATTATCATTGTTAATGAGCAACTTACTATCTGTCTTTTATTTGAGCATATTATTAGTTACTGACACATTATTGGATCATGAAATTAGTTGCAAATCGTTGTTTCGACCTATGATACTTTGTATAATTTACATTTTAACACATTTCATCAATAAAATGCTTACAACCTAAATGACACACCGTTGTTAATTTTGTAGATGTTTGAATCAGATGGCTCTGCCATGATTTATTGGCATGCATTAGGTGATCCTAGCAGTTCTGATACACAAGGTTAGTAAAATGGAGAGTTTTCAGGGATTTTATATATTGAGAGTACAATTCAATAATGTGATTTACAATATAGTTCTGCAGACCTGATGATGTACGCTTATGGATCTTTTAGCTTTATAATGAAATATTCCTGTAAAAACCATATGATGGAATTTATTTAACATCATGTATCCTTATTTGCCTGTTGTTAGTTTTGTTTCATTACATCTTTAGAATAGAAATATAATTTATACATCATTGTTCTAGTGTACATAAAAATCTGAATTTAAAAGTTTAAATTTGGCACAAAGAATTATGCCAAATAAGGCCCTTAGCCTATTCTGTCAGTTATGTATATTCAATGGTCAACTCAATTGTCTTGTGGTTGCATAATAATCTTTTGACATAATTTGCACTTTTGTGTAAGAATATACCAATGAATTTACAATTGGTGTCTGTATCTTCCCTACAGAACACTGCAAATATGAAGTCCATGTAATACATAGTAACATGTAAAACTTACTTAGAGTGAAAAGCATATTAAAGAACTTGTTTATCACTGTACATGATTATATATACATGTATATATATATAATTTTCAAGTTCTCAATAAATGTATTTCATTATTCAGATCAAACAAATTATGGAAGAGGCATTGCTGGAGTTGGAGATAGTTGTATATGTGTTGGTAAGGTTATCTTTTTATCCCCTGATAGTATCATGTGTATAAAGGGTGTTTTTATTAAGGTTGCATGAATGTTTTGATCCTACATTGGTATTACCAATGTTATTTCAACTGATTGGGCGGAGCTAATGTTTTAATTTGCATATAGGACAGTCTATTTGAAGATGTGTGTGATAAGGATGATTGCTGTTATAACTATTATTGAATTTTAATCACCTACCAGTGTCCCCAAACGTATACACAAAAGAAGTGAGTGTATGATATGGGAAGAATAACTGGACACTTCATTGATGAGATTATCCCAAAACTCCTGTTTGTAGATGAACTGGTCTTAATTAAGCAAATACAGTCGAACCTCGTTGTGTCGAACTCGGTTGTGTCGAAAACTCAGATGAGTCGAAGTAATTTCTCGGTCCCGACATAATTCCTGTTTGATCAATGCATTTTAACCTCTGATGAGTCGAACTCGGATGATTTGAATTCTCGGTTAAATCAAGGTAAAATTGATGTAAATTGACCCCAATGTCTCGAAGTTCAAAATTTAAAAAAAAATCGAAAGAAATCAAAACTTCATAAAAAATTCATAACGGATGTTATTCTTGTTTTACCTATTCATTTCCATAAGTGATTAAAGCTGTGTAAACATACTTGTTTGTAAAACAGTTAAAATGACATGTTTATGATGACCGCTAATCAACACCTTTGTTGATTGACCATGTAGAACTTGAATGTGCTGAACCTATTTCACTTGGTATAAAAACGAAACAAATTTTAATGACCCAAGCTGAGATTAAATTAACCATTAGAATAAGAACAATAATTA
Source organism: Mytilus galloprovincialis (assembly GCA_037788925.1). Lineage (NCBI taxonomy): Eukaryota > Metazoa > Mollusca > Bivalvia > Mytilida > Mytilidae > Mytilus > Mytilus galloprovincialis. The sequence goes on from CM075335.1 coordinate 34,106,294, forward strand.
AAAGGATTAAAATATTTTATTAATTATTATGAGTCTGTCTTTTTAATCTATGAACACTGTTCATATTCTTTAAAGATTAGTTATGAAAATATTTTCGCGAGTGATTCCATAATTTATAGTGACTGACCTTTGTAAATATTTGTGTATTGATTTTATTTGTGAATGTTGTGTGTTGAATTTTTAAAAATACGGAACATAAATACACAATCATATATTATCATATCGAAAAAAGCACAATGATCAATAAACATGCATCTAGTTTACAGAAATCACATATTGGTATTTCATACATTTCAAATATATGACATCACACTCGACCTCGGATGAGTCGAATACTTTCGTCTGGTCCCTTTGACTTCGACACAACGAGGTTCGACTATCTTAAACCCGGCCCAATCAAGTGAAATAAATCTGGTAATAAGGTTATATTTTTATCCTTCAATAGTTATATAAGTACTAGTCAATTTAGATTGCGAGTGCACTTGCAATGGCAGGGTTTGAACTCACAACCTCAGTGTTGACTGGCTAGTGAATACAGTAGTAGAACTACATTTAGAATGAAATTCAAAACAGTGTGGCTGTGGCCATTGATTGACACATTAAATTCATCCATTGACTAGGACAATTTAGGTGAACGTTTGTATGTAACGACCACTGCTCACTATTTACTTTTTAAAGACACTTAAACTATGGGGTCACCAAAGGTTCTCAACACCTTAATAAAGTAATTCGAAAAATTAATCAGAAATAACACGATGTTTTGATTTATATCAATTATATAAATCAAAACATAAAGGTTATTCCTGATTAATTTTTCGTTTTTTTTTAATAATTAAAGGCGTTAAGAAACCTTTGGTGACCCCACAGTTTAATGTCTATCGTAGGTACGTCGTGAACAGTGGTCATTACAGACAAACGTTCACATAAATTGTCCCAGTCAATGGATGAATTTAATGTGTCAATCAATGGCCACAGCCACACTGTTTTGAATTTCATTCTACTTAGACCACTTGGCCACTGAGGCCCCTACCAGGGTTCGAGTACTGACTGCTATTGTGCACCTTTTATTTCATATATTTACAGTACTGGAATGAGTATGTGGCTTCCCAATACAAAACTTTGATTTATTCATAGCTTTACAATATCTAATATCTGATTTTTTTTCTGTTTCTTTTTAGTGAAATGGTAATCTACAATCTACAATAAAAACAGCAAAGCAGTTTTCTTATATTTGAAAATGTGTTCATCTTTAATCTGTTGGGTGAACATGGTGAATGAAATGAACTGTTTTTATTTTTTTTTAGATGCAACTATTTTTATGGATTTTGTTGTACGAATTTACTACATAAATCATGGTTGATAGTTTCAGTAAGATTTATATTTATTTGAAGCAATTTCAACTTGTATACTCTCTAGTTATTTGTACAATATATTTACAGGTACACAGATTGGAGAAATTCATGTTTTTAATGTACCTGCAAAAGGAACAAATATATTGCTGAAAGAAAGTTTAGTTGGTGAGTGAACCTTGGGATTAAATACATTTTGAATATTCTGGAAAGGCAATTCTTTATTATTCGGCTTTTCAAATTTAAAAAATTGAAGAAGAAGAAATATTTAATGTCTTATGAAGATCTATTTCAAATTTATACATACAAATATCCCTAGATTATGTACCTTGAAAATTAGTCAGTACAAGTAAATTTACATTTAATATGCATTTTTATGATCTTATCAGTAGATTTAGTAACCTATTCATTTAATTTTATAAGGCCATATTTTTGTGCCTTCTGGGTGTAATTTGTTGACCAATTCCAAAACCTAAAAGTGTTATCATGGTTATTGTGGATATTGATAAATAAAATATGTCTGAAAATAATTTGTCATAATAACATAAAAATGGAAATGGGGAATAAGTCAAGGAGACAACAACCCGACCAGATACCAGCCAAAGGCCACCAATAGGTCTTCAATGCAGTGAGATAATCCTGCATCCAGAGTTGGAAGCTTATCCAGCAACAATATATATTTTCAAATTCTGTTCTATATTCTTAAAACTTTGTGTATCAAATATTTGGTAGGCAGCCAAATATTTTTGTAATTATAATCTGATTGTACTTATGTTTTGGCTGATAATTTATAGGTAAAACAACATTTCTAGAGACTCATTTTCAATTTTTGAATAGAATTTTATCTTTAATATTTATCATACATTTGGTGTATAACTAATTTGTGACTTTTCAGGTCATAAACATCCAATATGTGATCTTACATCAGGACCTAACAAACTGGTCAGTAGTGATGAACAAGGCAATATATTCATATGGTCATTACAAGCTAATGGTTCACTGAAACAGACAGAGTCTGTAATTGGGAAGGGGTGAGTATTAGTATTATGGTTCACATAAATATGAACAACCTATCTTCAGTGTAGCACCACTAAGAATAGAAATGAGAGATTTGAAAAATTAATTTTAAAAGATGGTCTGTGATAATTGTATAAATATTTTAGAAGATGAAACCCATGTTATTTTATCGTGTCCTTTATACGACGATTTTAGAAGAAAAAAAATATTTGATGAAGCAACACATTTTAATAGTGATTTGATGTCTTTTGATGATAAACAGAAATTAGTGTTTTTATTTACAGATAATAATATGATTTGTAGCTGTGCCAAAGCCTGTAATCTTATTTTAAATAGACGTAGAAATGTTTTATACTGTAAATAATGTTTTTATCGATATGTTTTATAATAGATGAATTCTTTATATAATGTTTTTAATGTTATAGTCTCTTATAATTCTGTACAGAATGGCTCTCTTTTTATATTTTTATATTTATATATTTTGATATTTAATGTAATGCCTTATCATATATTATTGAGAGATGAGACTTAAATAAAATATGAATTGAATAGAATTGCATGCTACTGGGGAATGGGTTGAAGAAGTAACTTTCCCTTACGGCCAAACTAGTGATATGGTATTTTGAACCTCATGGAAATTGTTCACAACAATCAATTGCAGTCACTTTTGACCCACTTTTGTCATCAGCAATTTTCCATTTATAAGTTAAAAAATTCATATGCATAATCAATTAATGATTTAGAAATGTAGCAACAGCATTTAAAAGATTGGACATCTGTAATTTTATGAAAAAAAACTGTTGTTAAAAAAAATGATTTCTTTTTATGCCCCACCTACGATAGTAGAGGGGCATTATGTTTTCTGGTCTGTGCGTCCGTTCGTCCGTCTGTTCGTTCGTCCGTTCGTTCGTCCGTTCGTCCGTCTGTCCCGCTTCAGGTTAAAGTTTTTGGTCAAGGTAGTTTTTGATGAAGTTGAAGTCCAATCAACTTGAAACTTAGTACACATGTTCCTTATGATATGATCTTTCTAATTTAAATGCCAAATTAGAGTTTTGACCCCAATTTTACGGTTCACTGATAGAAAATGATAGTGCAAATTTCAGGTTAAAGTTTTTGGCTTCAGGTTAAAGTTTTTGGTCAAGGTAGTTTTTGATGAAGTTGAAGTCCAATCAACTTGAAACTTAGTATACATGTGCCCTATGATATGATCTTTCTAATTTAAATGCCAAATTAGAGTTTTGACCCCAATTTTACGGTTCACTGAACATAGAAAATGATAGTGCAAATTTCAGGTTAAAGTTTTTGGTCAAGGTAGTTTTTGATAAAGTAGAAGTCCAATCAACTTGAAACTTAGTATACATGTGCCCTATGATATGATCTTTCTAATTTAAATGCCAAATTAGAGTTTTGACCCCAATTTTACGGTTCACTGAACATAGAAAATGATAGTGCAAATTTCAGGTTAAAGTTTTTGGTCAAGGTAGTTTTTGATAAAGTAGAAGTCCAATCAACTTGAAACTTAGTATACATGTTCCCTTTGATAAGATCATTCTAATTTTAATGCCAAATTAGAGAATTTATTCCAATTTCACAGTCCTTTAAACATAGAAAATGATAGTGTGAGTGGGGCATCCGTGTACTGTGGACACATTCTTGTTTATCTAGTACTTGTTACTATAAAGCAACCATCGATACCTTCTGATTTTCAACAAAAAGGAATTTTTTACTCTAATCAGAGCATAAGCAGCTTTTAGAATAGAAGGTTGTGGTCCTTTGCAGAAAATATGCATAAAACAAGAAGACAATCAGTTGATAGAGCTGAAACCATCTTTCATATTTAAGCTGAAACATCAATTTATCGTATTGAGGTTTACACTTTATTATCAATACATTGTTACATGTTTAAAGATAAAAATCTTCAAATTTGATTAGTCTCATTGTAATATATTTAAAGCTAGTTACTGGCTTATATGAAAATATTTAAAAATATATAGACTTCCATTGGAACCAGTAAACATCTTGAGAAACAATTGCTAAAGGTGAAACTCTTTCTGTGTAATAAAAGATTAAGGTTTTTACCTTTTAAACGTAATCAATAATAGGTTACCACACCTTCATTATCATTAAGGTTTTTTTAGCAATGGGTTCAGAAATGGTTAAATTGAAAAAAAAAATAAAAATTATATATATATATATATATATAATATATATATTTTCAGAGTACCATGTAGTAGTCTAGTGTTATGGAATGATATTATAGTTGGAGGATATGGTGATGGTCAGTTACGAGTTTATTGTGCAAAGACAGCCAAGTTAGCTGCTACAGTCAATGCCCATGCTAGATGGGTGAATGCAATAGATGTAGCTCCAGAAACAGGCAGAATATTATCTGTTAGTGAAGATACTTTTGCCAAAGTATGGCAGTTGAAAGAAGGAACCTTGCCAGAGGTAAAATAGTCTTATTTATTCCCTCATTTGGAAGGGTCTGCATAGTAGGTCATTTTTGTTGTGTTGGCCTATTTTTCTCTATTCTTTTTATTTACTCATTTTCTTTAGTATTGGCCCATTAATTTCAATTCTGAAAACCCAATCTAAAGCCCTCATTTGGAGGATGATAAAATCTGTAATATATATGGAATTGACAATACAAAAGGAAGATAATATTACTTTGATCTTAATTTTATTTTTGAACATTTGTAGATATTTTCTTTGCTTTATAATATATTATGATTTTTATTGTTAAAAGAAATATTTTTTATGAGTACTATTTATTCCTCTCAATTTTTGTATCCTAAGAATAGTGAGAATTAGTCCCCCTCAAATATCACTTCTTCTTAAGTACAAAATTTTTCTCAGAATGTTACATGTAGAAACAGGATTGGAGGTAAATATTTGTATCTGAGATTTTTTTTTATACATTGTGATACATGTATAGTTGTATAGATCTGATAATCTCATTTAGTTACTGTTATAAAATTCAAAAAATATTGCTAGGTTTTTATAATTGCAATAAATGCAACTGAGTGAGAATCACAATAATAAGAACTCACATTCTGATATCAGATACAGATATCAGCATATTTTTTAGAAATCTTAATAATTTTTCCTGCATTTAAATCTCTACGTCCAAAATTTCAGTAATAAATGCTCACAATAACTTCTTTTTAAGTACTTTAATATGATGTAAAATAAATTATGATATTTAAAACATTTGTTATTTATTCCATGTTAGCTTTGTTTTTTTTTAACTATTTCAGATTGAATATAAATATAGTGAGTCTGTAACAGATTTACAGTTAGTGGGAGGACAGTTTATACAGAAAGGTGGACGTGGCTTCTGTGTGACAGGATATGACAACTCAGACATTACATTTTTTGTACAAAACTAAAAAATTTAGACATTGACAGAAGATTAGAAATTTTTACACGGAAAAAAATAATGTTTTAACAAGGTGACCAATCAGATATTTCATATAAAATGAAAAATGATTTTCTGTGAAAATTATGAAGATCTGTTTGTGTGGGAAAAAATTTTAGATCCTTTTTTGTTCAATTGATGTGCAATGGTAATGAATGTAAAACTGTAATGTTCTTTGAGATTAAGTATGATTTTTTTGTCAAAGACAAAATGACAAACTGTAAACCAATTAATTTTGAGAGAGATTTATTTTCATGAGGAGAAAAAAAAACCAAATAAAATAAGTTGTGCATTTTTTGGATATTTCCTTGTTTAACTACACTAAGTAAATTTGAAAACCTTGAAACTAAATTGATGCAAAATGGGCATGAAAGGACTTTTGAATGCAAAATATAAAGTATCTGCAAAAATAAGTTGGTTTACAGTAAAGACTTGAAATGAAATATTAATAATTTTAGGTCAATGATGTTTGCTTTAAGGATACATATCTATAGAACTATTGTTATTGATGTATGTGGTAGATTTATTGTTATCTGCAGCTGTTTAAGATATGACATGTTTGTCATATGTTTATCTTACTTTATATAAAATGTGTTATATTTATAAGGAAAATTTAAAAGAGCAGTTAATTTATTCATTGAAAAAATACTTTATTTTTATATTTCAAAATCATGAGGAAAACAGATCTCTTACTATATGAATATAGGTCAGAGTAAAGTTAATTTTGAATCATTTATTTATGTCAGAAAAGTTGTGAAAATATGGAATATTTTATTACATTGTTTTACCTTTTGTAAGTTAGAATTTCCGTCCACTTATTTATGTATGCTTTTGTGGATAGTGAATAAATATTTTTATTCAGAGCTTTTTTCTTCCTTTTTTCACCTCACCTACACCAGCTATTTATAATGGGCACTGAATATTGCTCATTTTGACCCTCATTAAAGAATAGAGATATGGGATGTTTTCAAGAGAGAGAATTTATTATAGAATAAAAGATGGAACAATGAAAAGTCACATTACAACCTTCAAAAATGAGCAAAATGTATACCCTTTATTAAGGAAACATAACCCCCTATGTAGAAATATCAATTACCTGAGGAGAAAACAATAGGAGATAATAAACCTATCCAAATTCTTGACCATAATCTTTCTTGTTTGAGTTCCCATTCTAATTTTCATAAAACAACAATTGGGAAATAATGTGTGGAAGAGGAACTTACAGGTGATTCAGTTAGGTAACAGGATTTGTTAAAACAAATTGGTGAAAAAAATGATAACGAAAACACTTTAAAGACTTTTCATAGTGGGTCATTAGTTTAGTTACATATGTAAGAAAATGATATATATGGAAATATCGCTCAACATGGCATTAACCTCTATGAATCACTAATAATATATATTATAATATATGTACAAATAAAAAAATATATATCACTTTGAAACTATGAAAATAAAAACCAGACCCACCTAATGTGTAGTTTGTTTCAAAGAGGGACTAATTCCAGCCATTATCAAAACTGTAAAGTAAAAAACACAAGAGCAGGCAAACATAATAAAATACATAAGATATCAGGTATACTCATATAAGAAGTTTTTTATAGAGAGAAATGAATGAGCAAAAGACAACTGCATCATAGATACCAGAATTGCAATTTTGTATTTGTGCCAGGCGCACATTTCATCAACAAAAGACTCGTCAGTGTGGCAGTTTACTGAGTGACAATTATACCACATCTTATTTTTTATGCTGTCAAGTTAGAACAATAACAGTTAACTCCCTTTACATATACGTTTTTGTTATTGGACAGAGTCACTGTTATTATGTAACAGATATGACTGATGAAATGTTTTTAAATCTTTTAATCTAGATTGCTATTTAATATCAAGTCAATATCATTATAACATTTTTGTAGTAAATCAACTTTTTAAATAACCCAACAGTCTTATTTTTTTGTATTCTGGAAATTTTATTTTTAATTGCATTTTTCACTGAAAAATATGAAACAGTTCGAAAGATAACCAATGCCCAAATCTATACTAGAACAATGTCAATGGGAAACAACAAGACAGGTTTACTATTGAGTCAACATTGTCGAAATAGTTGGTGGACTCTGTATTATGGCCCTTGAATGATGATTTTCACCCTTTATCAGAGGTTTTGCCCCTAATATCTTGAAACCAGAAACTTTGAAATAAAAAATTATCAGTAGGACGACATTTATGAATAAGTCAAATAACCAAAATCCTCAGTTAATCCGCTATTGTTAGTTGCCCTTAAATGATGAGTTTTACCAATTTTTGTTGCCTTTTGTTTATCCTTTAATGGACCGACAGAAACATTGAATACCAGAAAATTAAAGGAGGCACAAGTCAAGATCTAAAATTAGATAAGTCGATAAATTTCTGAATGTAAAAATTTCTTTAACGCTACAACTCAGAATTAAAAAGCTGCACACCAACTATAAAACATTTCTTTTCACAGAAGACATGAAAAATTTAACGCTAGTGCTTTACCAAGGTTCTTTAAGGGACAAAACGACGGAGTAGATCAGGTACTGCACTTCCTTTAATTTGCTCTTGGCAACACATGGTAAAATAAGTAATACTATTCTAAGATAGCTCCTTACACATACTTCGTCCTCTTTTGAAGGTAATCTGTATCTCATATATTTTCTTTTTATGACATTGCTGCATTGCAGTATCATTATTTTTGTTAATTGGTTCAGCAGCATTAAGGTCACTATTCCCAACATTATTTTTATGCCCTATTTATGGGCATTATGTTTTTTGGTCTGCGTCTGTGCGTCCGTCCATCCGCCTGTCCCGCTTCAGGTTACAGTTTTTGGTCGGGGTAGTTTTTTATGAAGTTGATGTCCAATCAAATAGAAACCAAGTACACATGTTCCCGATGATATGATCTTTTTAATTTCAATGCCAAATTAGAGGTTTTATCCCATTTTCAAGGTCCACTGAACATAGAAAACGATAGTGCGGATGGGGCATCTGTGTGTACTTGGGACACATTATTTTTTAAATGGTGAAATGTTGTGTTTTATTAGTAAATTTTCCACTATTCTATATTAGTTTATAAGTGAGGCTGCATCAGAATGTTAGTATAAAACGAGGTGTGAGAATAAAATTATTAACTAAACAAAATGATATACATCTAAATGTTAACATGTTGTTTTCTAACAATAGACAAAGAGCAGTATGCTTAAACCAGCCGAGTCTAAAAATGCTGTGCAAGTAAATTTAACAGACTTTTCAAAAAGTTATCAATTTTCACTGTAATACGATCTGGTTTTATCAGTACAATCAACAATGATATATAAATACATTGAACTTTAAGAAAATAATTATGTATTCCTAAACAGTTATGAACACTTATATTCACACCCTGTATATAGGGATAAGGCAAGGTCATGTTTTCACAGACTGTTTATTATGTCTCTACACTTAATTCGTTGGATGTGTACTGATTTTAGTCAGGGAAGCATGATTTATTCATTATTTGTAATCAAGTTTGACCTCGCTTTCAGGAACTTCATGTACTTTTAGATCAGTATTTTGCATATATAGTCTTATTTTGAAAGAAGAGGTCAAGATTAGGAATCCATTATTCAATCTGGAATATTTTTTCTGTCAGTAATTATGCTATTTGTATATCTAATTACCTATTTTAAGTATGATGGCAATACAAATAAAATGTATACCATTTCCTCTTTCACTGCTATATATGAATCCAAACAATAAGCCATTCTATTTTAAGCTCACCAGCCCTAGTTTGTAACATTTTAATGTATTTATGTTTTCATGCTACTACAATATACAAAGATCTTGCTACCATAGTATCTATAATAGTTAAAGGTCGGGTTGAGATCTTACATGTTTTATCCAGCCGTATGTTAGCGCCTATCCCAAGTCAGGAACATCCAGCCTTTTCTAGTCTTGTATGTGTTTTTTGTTTGGTTAATTTGTATTGTTTTGGGTGAATATAAAGCCCGCGACTAAGCAGAATTTTCTTGCTGTGCGGAAGAACCACAATTGGTGGCTTTGTGCTATTTTCTCATTGATCAGGTTGTTATCTCTTTGAGACATTTCGATTATGTATACTATTTTGACAGGGCCGTAACTAGCCTCTTTTAAAAGTGAGGCAAAATATATTCGCCGAGCGAAGCGAGGCGAAAATTTTTTCGGCGAGGGGTCTGGGGGCCGCTCAAGGCCCCCAGAAGCTCTGAAAAAAATGATGCAAAATCGTGCATTCTGAGCGTTTCCTCGACTCTTTCTTACTCTGAAACGCAATTAATTTTTAACTATTTTTTCGACAATATTCTGGTCTCAAAGCAAAATATATAGATTCATTGTAATTTAAGACTTTTAGGTTTAAGGGACAACATCAAAAGACCGATATGTAGGATAAAGCAATAATCGTAATTCTCATAATCATTAATACCGGATTTGTCTGTTCTTATCTTGTATTGTGTTTAGACTTTGGTGATTTTTTTTGTATGTCTGAGTTTAAATATAGTGACAGTGCAGTATTATACTTTAAGTACCGCTTAAGCAGTCGACACTAGGGACCATCTTGACTTTGTTTTATGGTATTAATGATTCTTTTATTGTTGAAGAACCTCCAGTGACTATCAAGATGAAGAACAAGAATAAAAACCCTGACCATTGATTATTTGTATTTTTTCTATGTATTGACTTTGTGTGCGATTAAATCCCGTGCACGTGTACTCCGTATTCCTTTATTTTCTATTAAAGGGTCTGAACACGACTTAATGCAAGTTTAACCCTTCAATGTAACAGGTCATATGGCAATACATTGTTGATTTTTCAAATGATTTGATACCGGGAGATTGGTAGTCTCGCTTTAAGTTAACCCATGCCAGCTATCTAGTTTTATCTACAAAAAAAAAGAGCCAGTTCTTTAATATTAAGTTTAATTCTCCATGATGAAACGACCAATTTTTCTGTGTCCAGTAGCATCTTTTCTTCTTAAAATATTTCTCGCACAATGTCTGGACATCGGTGGACATGCAACATTGCCAAACAACACTACCGTTCACCCGTGATCGTAGATCTTAATTCAAATATTCTCACAATTTAATATATTTTTTTTTCATTAGACAAAAGGTCCTTCAGTATAAGAAAACTCAAGTTTACAACAAATTACTAGATTTACGAACGAAAATCAACACTTAGACTATAGTCAAAAAGTAAGACAATAAATGAACAAAAGACAAATCCGGGTACAGATAAGACACATAACTTAAAACAAAAGACCATCAACACTGAAAACTAAAAGTTAATTAGAAACATGGATTACGAAAAACATGCAAGGGCGACATTAGAGAAGAGAGAACTTGCTTATTACAAGACACTCGCCGTGAAAACAATTTGATATGAAGACAAGATTTTATTTCAAATTTGTTTTTTGAAATTTCAAACATGAGGCATTTGCCTCATTTGCCTCCATGTAGTTACGGCCCTGTTTGAACTGATGAAGTACTCTGTAATTAATTGTCGTCTTTACAACATTGTTAAACTAATAATTATTGTGTCGAAAGCATGTGATTTGCAATATTTTCTACATAAGAAAATACCCGTGTACCAAGTCAGGAATATAACAGTTTTTATCTATTCGTTTGATGCGTTTGAGCTTTTGATTTTGCCGTTTGATTAGGGACTTTCCGTTTTGAATTTACTGGGAGTTCAGTATAAAGTAAAATCACAAAAGTCCCGAATCAAATGGCAAAATCAAAAGATCAAACACATCAAACGAATGGATAACAACAGTGATATTTTTGACTTGGTACGGTCATTTTCAGTATTTTTGTGAATTTTTTGTTTTCGTCCATGTAATTTTATTCACATTCGCAGTCTTTCAGAATCATTTTAAAACGTTATTACCTATGTTTTGATTAAACATTCTGTTTGTTAGATTATTACTATTCATTGTGGAAGCCTTCATTGGTAACTTAAATTAGTACTAACATCCATGATCTTCTATTGTTAATCTTTTAAGTGCTAATGATATGGTTTAGTCGTCAAATTATGACCTTGTTTCTAATTATGAAGTTATAATATAACCGAACAAAATCCTCAATTTAGAATAGTTTTCTTGAGTTTTTACTTAAGTGAGCGTCAGGCAGTCGAACTTATATCAATGATCACCCGCCTTACTTGTATTATAACTACACGTATATCACCCCAAAATGATTAAATATCGGACTTGTGTCTTATTCCAACAGCGGAGATGTTGTCATGCAAGTTACTAGGTCCAAGTAATTGTCTATTTTTAACACCACACATTCCTGTTACACCTCGTTATCAAAGCCATTTCAGCAACCAGTCTCACGATAACAGTAAACTTTAAAATAAAAGTGGTTCAATAACATTTGGTCCACCATTCAAAGTTTGACAATAAATAGTAAATAAAGGCAACAGTAGTATACCGCTAAAATTTGTTCTCTGGTCAACATGATCAATTTGACATAAATCTATAGTTCTTGTTCAATACAACTGTATCAGAACAGCGTTTATTTATTGTTTGATTATAAAAAAAATATGGGAAATTGTCAATGGAATAGAAGGTAACCACAAAAAACTGAAATACATTTATAAGTAAATATGAATATTTAGTTTCTAACCATAAACAAATATTCAACTCTAAAAATGCATAAGCTACGAATTAGACCACATATTTGAATATGTTTTGTTTTTGTTTCAAACATTTATAAGTTGACAAGTTTAATCTTTCCAAAAATGTATGTAGTGCTTGGCAGTATCATAAAAATAGCGTCAGCTTTTACAATTTTTTGGATTTCGTGGTTATTATGTTATGACTGATGATATGCAATTAACCCTATACATAGATAATTTATACAACTTAAATCGCGAGATGCGGATTTGGTAAAATAAATTATTCATAATGCTTTTCAAATTTTACTAAAAATGTGTAGCAACATTTTCATCGATCAGATTTAGATGTTGAGAATACCTATACTGTCATTTAATTACCTATCTCCTTCCTGAACTATTCCAAATTATATATATACTCCAAATGAATCTTAACCAAACCATAAAACAACCAATTAGGTAAAGTAATAATTTCAAGATAGCATTTTTATTGATTGAAACTGATAGCATTGGATCTTTTATGTGAAGGAAATATATATAATATTACGCTGTTATCATTCAGTTTGGTTAAAATTGGTAAAAAATAAGCTATAAATAAACTCATCGTAGATACCAGGATTAAATTTTGTATCTACGCCAGACGCGCGTTTCGTCTACAAAAGACTCGTCAGTGACACTCGAATCCCCAAAAAATAAAAAGGGCAAATAAAGTACGAAGTTGAAGAGCATTGGGGAACAAAACATCTGAAATGTGTTATTGGCTTGCAATTTAATATTCAAACCTCACTTTCATCCGTATTTATGAAACCATTAATGTTACCCTTAGCTAGAGATTGGTTGCTGGTATGGTCATTCGTTTGAAAAAAAATGTAGACATTGAAAAGTGAATTCGAAACAAATGCTACCTGGAATAACCGTCTAGCCCACAATTAATCTTTCTCCTAAAAAAAAAATATGATTTACATATGTTTTTAATTAATGACAGTTACATGAAATAAAAATGTCATTGAAACATCATCATTATGCGATTGCAAGTGAGTGGCAGTTTATTTATATATTCAAATTAACATTTATGCTTATATCGCGTTATATTACCATCGGCAGCCTTCGTTCTCTCCATTGATAATTAGATAGCGTCAGATCTAACATTAGCACGAAATGATGATACATAAGTACGAATCCTCGCATTGTTTATTGTTATTTTGGGATTTTTGTAACTTGAATATACGTTTAAGTATATGTTATAAATTAATCATGAGAATTTAAGTGAGGGAACATTAATTGGACATACAATGCTCCTTTAAATCACTCAAGTAAAAATGTTTCAAATAAATTTTACAGAATATTAAAAAGGAAATGATTAAACACTGTAATAAGATCTTTGAATATTATATAATACCAGGTTTTCGATTTGCACTAAAATGGATTTCGCTATTTATAAATTAAAATATAATATAATAAAATTGAGAATGGAAATACGGAATGTGTCATGGGAATTGAGAATGGAAATGGGAAGTATGTATTCCAGATAGCAAAGTGGTCTACCATTTTGATATATATTATAAAGACATAACAACATGATATTATACCATATTATGATCTAACTGCATCACAGAAAAATAGTTGGACAAGTGCAAGGAGAAATAATATAGGAACATATAAAAGAAAAATAGCAGGATGGGGAAATTAAGCAACATACATAAGAATTAAGAAACCAATATGCAATTAACATACTGGCTCCAGGACCACTGTATGTTTAATGATTAGACACTAACAACTCATCTATCTTCAGGTTATTTTTGACTGTCTTGAACAGATTTAATTTTCAAACGGGAAGGGATAAAAAGTGTTTCATTGATTCTGTATTAACTGAAAACTGGTTGTTATTTTAGCACTAAAAAGGTCATTGCAATATAAAGTTTGCAATGATGACTATAAAGTCTAATTAGGTTATTTTGATCTAGAATATCTAAGCATAAGGCGAAACCACAAGCAAGGGATGTCAATTTCCTGAATCTATTGCCCAATATTTTGTTTTTATTTATGTTTTGTGTATTGTTGTTTGCCTTTTTCTGTTCGAGCCATGGTGTTGTAAGGTTTTTAAATCGATTTCTGGGTTTAAATGTTCCTCAGTATCTTTAGGAGCATGTATATCATTTTACAGACTGAATGGTGCCCAAGGTGGTCTGGTGTTGATCAAGACATAAATAAAGTCATCTTGTAGTTTGAAGCCCACATATGACTATGTGAGACAAAAAATATAAACAGTATTAGATTTATGTCTTATTGATGAACGGAAAAAAGCGAGATTATCCAAGCATTTCAACTGTTTTCGGTCCAAATAAAAAACTTAAAATCCTTTTACATTGAACAATATTAGTAACATTCAAAACATGTATAACAATTTTATTTTAACCACCAGAGTTGAATATTATCGGTATTGTTGAATGTATACAAAAAAGCAGTGTTATTTTGTTTTCAAATCAGAATTTAAAACTGCAATTCATGCTTCGACCTGCATTTGACAAAACAAAGCCATTAACATGGCAATTAGATTTGAAAGTATGCACAATAATGGATATAAGGAGTCTAAGGGATTTACTGAAGGGTAGTGCTAATTTTTCATTTCACAATTTCAACAATTTACTATTCATATCAGCTGGTTAAGCTGCCTTTATAAGAGGACTTCAAAATGAGTCAAAAAAAATTGAATTTGTTTTCCAAGATTATTTTGAATTGTTAGTGCGTTTTCATTAATCAAACCTGTGTGTTTTGTTTACAAGTAATTCATTTTTTTATAGATAATGCAGTAAACGTACCAAACGACTTGGTATGACCACATCCATTGGTAAAACAATTTATGATATGGTTTATCCCGTGTCTGTATGTAACTTTCCCCATTTTCAATAAAATGTACAATCCAATTATATGAATTTAAGAGATTTTTAATCATAACATGCAGTTCGCTAAATTTGGAGGATATAATACGGTTATTTCATAGTACAATGCATGATTGTTAGAATAAATAAATTAACCTGTTACATCGAAACACGTTTCAAAATAAACAAGTGGGAGGCCTCGCTATCTATAGAACAAGGTTTGACACGACGTTTTTCGGAAAATGTCTGTACAAAATCAGGAATATGACAGTTGATTTTCATCCGTACAGTTGATAAAAAACTTTTGCCGTAAATGTATCGGCTCAGGACCAAAAGTTGTGAAAGCCAAATATTTGAAAAGTACAAATATACCAATTTTATAATTATATACACCAGACGCACGTATAGACTACGTAATACCTGATTAGTGGCGCTCTAATCAAACAAGTTGGAAGGTCAAATAAAATACAAAGGTTTAAAAACCGGGACAAAAACCTTAATATTTTGAATCATTTACGTTCCATATACAGTTTTAAAGAAAATGAACGTTTTGCGAACATGCACAAGCAAAGATATCGATCATTCAAACTAGAGATATAACATGAAAGCAGATATTATACTAATACCCTTTCTAAATAAACAAGTGGTCCATCATGTATCTTGCGGCTTTGTCATCAAGACTTAATAAAATGCTTTCATACCATATCGATCGATCCCAAGAAAAGGTCGTACAGGTTTAGGAAGGTATATATATGAGTACAGATGGAAGATAATGAAAGGCAATAGAAGCATTCCACTGTTCAATAGTCAAAAATTGATTAAGCGAAAACAAATTCCGAGTTACAAACTATAACGAGAAAACAATGGAACAACAGAAATACTGAACTGCAACAAAAACAAACGCCAAAAAAACTCAGAAACAGACTACTTAATAACAACTGCCATATTCTTGACTTGGTACAGGACATTTTAATAAAAAAAATGGTAAGTTGAACCGGGTTTTATGGCTAGCCTACCTCCCGTTTGTAAGCAATTGTAATACATGATTCAAAAAAACAATATAAATAACAATACCGGCTTCTTAAACCGTTTTATGTAAAATCGTTCTGCACAAGTGGGACTAGGGGATTTTTTTTCAATTTCTTCAAAGAAATAAAGATTTTAAAGGGGAAATGGAAAATAAAGGCAACAGTAGTATACCGCTGTTCAAAACTCATAAATCTATGTACAAAAAACAAAATCGGGGTAACAAACTAAAACTGAGGGAAACGCATTAAATATTAGAGGAGAACAACGACACAACATTAAAATGTAACACACACAGCAACGGACTAAGCATTAGACAACATCCGATGAGAATAATCAATATAACATCCAAACCAAATACATGAATTTGGGATAGAAAAGTACCGTGACACGTCTTATAGTAATGTGAATTCACACTCAAAAATAGGAGAAAACAAACGACACAACGAAAACATAGTTTGATTCCATTGAACAGTAGACAAAAAATCCAACATGCAGATCTTGAAGATGCTTTGTATGCTATTGATGTGGTATATATCTTTAAAGGTTGATGGTGGTCTGGTTTTGATCAAGGCATAGATAAAATCACAATTGAAATTTTCTTTTTGCGTCAGACGCATGTTTTGTATACGCTCGAATCATTTTCACTGTAATCAGTAACGTTTCAAAAAAATTGAAAAATTGTGATGAATGTTGAATTTGATGATTATGATATCGAAATTGAAATAACTTTTACCCTAACACTAGCACTAACACTAACACTAACAGTTTATTATTATGAAACCTTCCCTTGTATCATAACACAAACAGGTTGATAACTGGCTTTATAAGAGATTTTTTTTATGTTAATAAGCCTGGTAACCAACAGTTAGAAGTGTTTAAATAATGGTGTTTTAGAGAGATAAAAACATGTAACTTTTACATGAACAGAAAGTAAAAAATATAGGGCCGAATTATCTTGCGAAAAAGTGCAACATATTAACATAGGTATTTAAAAAGGTTATAGAAAGTGGGAAGCTTTGTCCCATTCCAACATCTATTTTCAAACGAAATTATTTTCTTATTGGCAGGTCTGGAGCTGGCATATCAGTTAACTGCTAGTAATCTGTTGTAAATTATGAATTATTGTCATTTTATTTATTTTCTTTTGTTACATCTTCTGACACCGGACTCGGACTTCTCTTGAACTTGAACTGAATTTTAATGTGCGTATTGTTACGCGTTTACTTTTCTACATTGGCTAGAGGTATAGGGGGAGTGTTGAGATCTCATAAACATGTTTAACCCCGCCGCAATTTTGCGCCTGTCCTAAGTCAGGAGCCTCTGGCCTTTGTTAGTCTTGTATGATTTTTAATTTTAATTTCTTTTGTATAATTCGGAGTTTAGTATGACGTCCATTATCACTGTACTGGTATACATATTTTTTAAGAGGCCAGCTTAAGGACGCTTACGGGTGCGGGAGTTTCTCGCTACATTGAAGACCCATTGGGTCCGAGACCACAATTATTTCGTAGTGCATTTCTTTTAGAACATAAATGAAAATTAAAAAATCCCACCTGCGCTTTCTCAAAGAAACTGTTACAGTGTGTTGTACTACTTTTGGAACAAATTATATCAAAATTATAGAAAACTCAAAATATGGACAATTTTATCTTTAAGGCGTCTTGAAATCTTTTGACAGCTTCCAAAGTACTATTTTATCAACCTTTTTCACCTGGACCAAATCACTACTTTCCTTTAAAATTCTGGACCCAAATTTTTTTACAGTGTAATTTCACCCCCTACTTGCAATTTGAGGCATTAAACATGAAGAAATAAATTTGGAAGGATTATAAAAATTAATGGCAAGTAACCCACTGTCAAAACTAGGGACTATATTTGTGAACAACGAAAATCAAGGGACGACAGTTGTGGTCTCGGACAATTGGTGGCCTTCGGCTGTTGTCTGCTCTATTGTCGGGTTGTTGTCGCTTTGACACATTCCCTATTTCCTTCCTCAATTTTATTCCAGCACAAGTTTTCTTCTGATTAGTCGCTACATTGTTTCCTTCTAACAAAATAATTTAGATTACTCGTACAAATGCATTACATGTAGAATATTGAAAGTAATATACTCTTCGCACATATGTACCTTTAAATCTAGGTGCATAAAAGAAGAAAACTATATTTACTTACTTTACTCTGCAACCTTATCAGATGGACATAGAAATAACTTTTCAAACAAAGAACAATAGACGTAATACATCTTCAAGCTCGAACATGTCGAATGTTTCATATCTTAAAAGGTTTCATGCACGTTGCTTAACGTTTTGCTTAAGGCTTAATTGAACCATTCAAAGGACAGGATGTAAACAATGTATCTCATTACCACACTTATTTAGAATAATTTATGCTATATGATATACATATAGCTTGACAACTATCATTTTTAAAATTAAATAATGTCAATGCATAAACATAGGTCAGACAATAATATCACGCCTTTATAAATAAAGCGCGCATTGACAACAATTGAATATAAAAAGTTATGTAAGGTAACAAAGGCTGATAATATATTATACTCATCTTACTGTTATGTTTATTACTCTGTCAGAATAGACTGCAGTTTTAATTTAACGAGCATAGACAAAAGTGTGGGTTTAATGATGCTTCCGGACTCCGCATGAACAATAAATTGCACACGTGTATTTTGTGGAGGAAACAAAACGTCAACAAAAATACAAGTAAGTTAATACAAAAAAAAACTTTATAAGTTTAACATGTTTTAATAAGTTATTGGACACTAAGAAAAAAGTATCAAAACTTTAAACTTTTTTTTTTTCGCTGAAATTTAGGAAGTCTTCGTTATATATATATATGTGTTAAATGTTTTGAAAAGCTATACATTTTAAAAGTATGCCAATCAACATTGATTAGATGACAGAATGAAGTAAAATTAAAAATATCAAATATTTTTTTTCAGGATGTGTGGACATATACTTTGGTACATTTTGACAATAGTTCTTATGATTAACACTATTGCAGCTGTACATCGAAAACCGTCTCATTCACATTCACATTCACATGCAGGTTAGTTGTTTACCATACCTATATTTATATATTTAAGTCTAAAATATCATGCAACTAACTACAAATCGCATCTTTCTGGTATTAATCGAGCATCAATTATGAAAAAAAAATTGTATCGCAAATAACAAATATATATATATATAAATGTCTAAGAATATAACTTAAACACACTAATTTATACATTAAAAAGTTCTATTAGATGTTAAATATAAATACGCAATATTTCGCTAAACAAATTAGCTTCATCAGGCGTGTGCATCTCTCAAGGTGAAATCGGATGCATGACAAAAAAATATTTTTGTAGCTTAATCTATACAAGAGTTGAGGAAAAGTGTAACATATTGATTGATGTTGCATAAAATATGTTTGTAGCTACAACTACATGAACTTGGAATAAAAGTTTAACACATTTATAGATGTTCGATTAATTGTATGAATTTCTATAAATTAATTGGTATGATTTCAAGATAATTATGGTTTTGATTTGTTTTTAAATCTTTTTTCGTCTCTCTCATTGAGTCCATCAGGTTCAAGAGTTCGTAACTGGTGCATCCAAAATCTCTCTCTTTTTTGTCTTCCTTGTGTATCCCAATTTTGATTTTTCTCAATGATTTGAAATGTGACGTTTTCAAAATCATGTCCTGCTCTTAAAAGGTGTCTTGTAATTGGGCAGTTCCTTTCTTTTGTATAAAATGACCGATGGTTATTTAATTGGATGTTAAATGGTGTTTCTGTTTCACCAAAATATTGTATTTTGCAAGTTCCACACGTTAGAACATAAATGCAATTTTGCGTTTTGCAATTTGATGTTATGAATATGTTGTATTTTTTCTTTGTGACTGTGCTGACGAATTGGGTTTCGATAGTGGCGATGCTGCAGCACTTACAATTGCCCCTTCCGCATGGTGTATAACCTCCGATTGTTGATATCTCCTGTTTAGATACTTTGGATGTTACTAGAATATCTTTGAGGTTTTTGGGTCTGCGGTAAGCCATAACGGGAGGTGATGGAAAAATCTCTTTTAAGGAAGGATCATTTTCAATAAGACGCCAGTGTTTGTGGACAATTGATGAAAGATTTGTCAGGTCAAGATGAAAGTTAACAACAAACGGGATTTTATTTGTCTGGGCCGTCTTTTCTTAGTATTCAAGTAGGTTTGTTCGGTCTTTTTCTTTTGCTTTACCGAAAGCTTCTGAAATATTTTTGTTCTTATAACCTCTTGATCTAAGTTGCTGTCTGAGTTGCCCCAAACGATGGTTTAATTTTGATTCCGATGAACAAATCCGTTTTAACCTGATGGCTTGGCTGTACGGAATGCTCCGGGAGCAGTGTTTCGGGTGGCAACTCTTCGGAGAGAGAAATTGGTGTTTATCAGTTTTTTTGGTGTGAAGGTCGGTTGTCATGACTCCGTTTTCTAAAGTTATAGTTTCATAGGACTTTCGAACGGCGGTATACTACTGATGACTTTATTTAACATCTTTCTAAAACACAAAAGGTTTTTCTTTCCCAAGCAAAGATGACCATAGTCAGATTTTGGCATGTTTTGGAATTTTGTGTTTTCATTGCGTTTTCGTTTTATGATTTTGACCCTGACTGTTTTGGTTTAGCGCAACTACTTGCCAATTTTAAGAATCTTAAGTCTGACAAATTAGTTAATAAGCCTTTTTTATGATTTTTTTAAAATTCTAGTTGTTTTAGTATCTAGCCTATTGAACTTGAATCAGAAATATATGACAAAAACAGTAAGATGTGATTCCTAGATATAAGATGTGGTATGAGTGCGAATGTGACAACTCTCCATCCAAGTCACAATTTGTAAGGGAAAAACCATTATAGGTCGAAGTACGATATTTAACACGGAGCCTTGACTCCCACCGAACAGCAAGCTATTAAGGCCCCAAAAATGACTTGTGTAAAACCATTCAAACGGGACAAGCGGTCTAATCTATCTGGAAAGCGAGAAACGAGAAACACGTATGAACCACATCAACAAAAGACAAAAACTGAACATCAGGTTCCTGAATTATGACAGGAAAAAAAGGATTGCAGCGGGTTTAAATAATTTGATAGATACCAACCTTCACCCTTACCTGAAACAATAATGTAACATCACAATATCATAGCTTGACTTACATTTAGTCATTGACACGGAGAGGCAGTTTATAAGTTAACATTACTACAAAAGACACGAACAATGTTCCATCAAAGGTGGACAAATATCAGCAGCGCATGCATATGGAATATATATCCCTCTTAACATGACATTATAAGGATTTTATTGCTAAACTATGAATTAATTTGTTTTAATGGGTATCATTTTTTTGGATAAGCGAAAAGTTACATTTTGTGGATATTTGATTTCGTGGGTTTGCCACAGTCTCCATAAAGCCTAGTTTGCTGAACAATGGAATTTGTTTAGAATGCATTACAAGCCATCATTGAAAAGAACTGCATATCTACATGCATATATTAAACATGTTAAAAGTGACAATACATTAATAAATAATATTTTCATATATTTACATTACATGCACGAAAGACACGAGTCTGTCACGTCTGAAATATAATATAATGCATGATACATTTCTTATTCATTATTGTAGTTAAATGTATAAGCCTTTTATTTCAGAAAAAAATAAACGCTCATTTATTTTCGTTATTGTAGTAATTAATTTCATTACAATATATAAGATTGCAATACATTCATTTACCAGTCAAATTTCGTCATATGTGTGAATAGAACATCGCTTTTTGCATAATAATTATTAAGTATTATCACAGTCAGAAACATACAGTTTAAAAACTGTGGCATTCTGCATAAACTGGCGCTTTAAACGTTTTAAAATACTGTTGTTACATATGCCTCCTATTTAGGATATTCAACATCAATCTTAGTCTACACACAATTGTCACACACATACGTAATATTCTAATCATAAAGGACATGTGGTCTTAGTTTCAACTTAACATGCTCATAAAGTCTTGTTAAACTATCTGCTGTAACCAGAAATTGTACCTACGCCTTAACATATGGACGGACTAACGGATGACGTTTCAAGGATTGTTTTATTTTTGTCTATTGTTTTATATATATATATAACATAATATTATCCTTTGCTCTTTTCAGTTGGAAAGAATAAACATCCTATGAAGGTATCGAATACGCCGATAGATTTTGGACTGACCATTAAAATTGGATACCCAGATTATGTAAAAATAGGAGATACCTATCATCCAATCAAGTTATCCTTTACAGGACTAAAACAAAAGACAGAGTGATAACAATTAAAACTTCCTATTATAGAAATGATTGGAATAAAACGTAAAGACACGATTGTCCTGGCTTTGGTTTATGTATCAAATAAAAATTAAAACATTTACATTTTGTTGTTTGCATATGAATTGATATAGTATTTGCATATACATTTATACATTAAAGGTATGTAATAACTTTATTTTTATGTTCAATAGGGTGTACGATACCATTTTCGATTTCATTTGATTTACTGCATTCCTCATAAACCATATTTGTTTGTGTGCTCAAAACATTCGATTCACATATAGCCATTTCTAGTTCTGCATTAGGTTTCATTATAGGTTTATCAATGTTTAACATAACAGACGATTTTGATGATTGAGCCACATTGGCTTCTGTTTCGATTTGTACATCTACATCCCCAGAAGATAAAGTTTCCGTATGTTGTACAGTCATTTGTGTTTTGCCATCACTAGAACAACTATCTGTTCGAACATGATTTGATGACAAGGTCTCATTTGTTATAGTTTGACTGTCTAGAAGTACCTCAATGAGTTCTAAGTTACAGACGTGTCTTTCGTTTGATTTGTTTGTTACTGCTAGTTTATCGTCATTCACTTCTTTTGTGCAATGTAACGAGACCAGTTTACCATACTCATCCTGTTTGTCTAATTTATCACTAATTACTGAAATGTCAATAGATTCTGAAGAAGCTGCTTCAGTATTGATACTTATTTTGGCGGAAGGATCACACGATATATCCTTTATTCCTAAATGATTCCTATTGTTATTGTTATGTGAATAAAATGATGAATCATTTCGACGTCTATACCGCCTGATTTTTCGTGCTTCTCTTTTTGAAATCTCTTTACATTGTACACCTATAGTCGAAACATCCATCAACACTACACTTCCAAATATTGAAATTAAAATTACTGCTGCTACTATTCCAACACCTTTTGCAGAAGGACGGTTATCTTCTGCACTTGTTTTACTTTTTTCTAATTGTTTCTTTTTTATTTTGTCACTCATTGTTTTCATTTCTTGTTTTAATTCTTGAAACATTCTTTCATTTTCCGCTATTGGATCTAACGTAGTCATTGTGTCATCTGTCGTGAGGATTTCACTCATTTTTGTTGAACCAATAAATGTAGTCGTAATAGATTCTACAAATATTATAAAAAATGCATATTTCTTTTCATTATATGGAAACTATTCCACCGATAAATATAAACACAAATTTTGTGGAATGATTTAGAATAAGACAATTTCTATCGTAAGACCAAAGGACAAGGCTGAGAAAAAGTTCCAGGTGATCTTGAACAATCAGCAAAATATATAACGTATACTAAGCTGTGTTTACTTTCGTCATGATAACGAATCTATTTATACACGAGCTAGTATGTATACATTATCAGTTTAATGGTATGCTAGTGACCTTATATGACATATATTGGGTCAGTTAATTCCATATTGGTACAGTCATTTAGCTGTACGAATGATGAATTAACCCAGGTTTTATAGCTATCTAGACCTCTCACGTGTGTGACAGTCATATACAATGATATTGACAACAATATGCGAGAATAACAAACAGCCTTACTAGGAAAATTGTCCAAAATAGTGGTCATTATTGTGTTTTAATCTTAAACACTATAAAAACAAAGAAATACGTCAACAAAGTATTGAAATAAACCACTTTACTACCCCCATATGAAATATAATTTTTTTCCGCGCCGTTGCTTTTAACCAATCATATTCTTAGAAACGTATATGAGATAAGATTAATCGTTATACGCGTACTTTGTCAATGTCGAACAAAGGCGCACCCTATTTAAAAAATATGCAATTCTGACTATTAATGTTTTATCTGAGACAGGTATACTTCATCCATATTTATTCTTTTATTACCTGTTTACTAAGGCATACCGTGTGTTACGCTAATCCGTGAAGATCTAAGATACAAAGAATCAAAAAGAGAAAACAAAGTGAATATATTTCCGTTTAGTTTGACATTTATAATATATATGCATCAACCTTGTACATGTACGACAGACTGTATCTTCCTTAATTTCCATATTTGAGTGATATCATTATTCTATACCTTGTCTTATCAGCAATAATTATAAATGACAATACTGACATGTTAATTGTATTTTTGACTTGGCTAAATTGTTAATTATTCTTCCGATTCTGTTAATATACATACCTGTTGTAGACATTAAGGTAGTTATTTCTTTGACCGTATTATATCCTGGAATAAAAAGTTAATCACTTTGATGTGGTACCTTACAACTAAATTACCATGCTCTAAATTTAACAACCAATATAACAATAGATATACGAAGATATGGTATGAGTGTCAATGAGACAACTCTTTCATCCAAGTCTCAATTTGTAAAAGTAAACCATCACAAGTAAACACTGAGATCATCCCTTAGTTTTTAGTGAGGTTCGTGTTGCTTAGTCTTTATATTTCTATTATTTGTTTGTCCTTTTCATTTTTAGTCATGGTGTTGTCGGTTTATTTCGATCTATAAGTTTGAGTCTCCCTTTGGTATCTTTCGCACCTCTGTTGAAATTTTCAATCTTGTTAAATATTTCAAGGTTAACTGAAAGCAAATGAAATTGTTTAACAAACAAAACTAGTGTGTACACGTTGTAATATCTTACCAAAACTACAACGTCTATGAAAATAGTTCCAATTAACAGAATTTGTATGATAATACTGTTCAACAGTCCATCTGTTCTCCTGACTTATTTGGCATATCCTACTATTGGTATTGTACTCATAGGAGAGACAAAACTTGGCAGATATACACTTATTTTGGCAATAATTTGCAGATACGTCGTCATATAGTTCTTCATTGTATGCCATGATACTTGCATTAGCAGTTCTGATAAATTCACATGACTCTACAAATAGAAAAGTTTGAAAAGCAAGTTGTTTTCATACTACAAATATGTAAAAGCGGTTGCATCTTTAAAAACATACTTAGAATTTTTACGATTGAAATCGCTAAGGCAAAATTCAGCATGTTATATTACTTCAAAAAAGTTTTACTTCAGTTTTGACTAATACAAATATTTCACCATCTGACAACAGTCAAAAGCTCATGATAAAAGTGGAGACGAATTAATGATTTACACATTTATTGTTAACGCAGTATTTTTTCTGATAAACATAAAGAAAAAAAAATAACAAAATAACCTTTAGGGTACTGACAAAGAAATCGTTTCTTTTCATCGCAAACCTCATTATACCACCAACCACTAGACAATGACACAGCACCGCATACTTTTATAAAGTCAAATTCGTTAGGCTTATACTTGAAATTTGACCATTCCAAATCAGTATTGTTATACCAATGCCATCCAATGTTTTCTGTTCGCCTAAGGCCAATCCAAAACAATTCATTCCTAAAATACAAAAGATACCCTGTTTGTCTGATATCGCTATTATTATTTGATACGATGGATGCATTTTATTTTCGTGGATACAAATTTTCGTGGTTTGAGGAAAACTGCATATTCCTGGATATTTAATTTCGTAGTTTTGGCAAAGTCTGCATACATAGCCCTAGACAATTAGTATTTCGCTGAACGTTTCAAATCGTGATTCTCCTGTACCAATACAATCCACGAAAAGTGGTATCCAATAAATATTAATGAATTCACAGTATGTGGGACTCTAAAAATGTTAGCAAAAAAATTGTCATAATAAAATAGTGTAGTCTGATCGACTGCACAAACATCCAAACTGGATATATGTTATGCTATCACAAATTAGATGTTCTCCCTTCGATCTGATGTAAAAAGACACTGAAGATAACAAGATGCATCAACACCCATATGCCATAGAAAAACAGAATACTTTTGTAAAAACAAGGAACTGTGTAATTATCCAAAAGAGAAAACTACAGCAATAAACGAAAACAAAATATATTCATAGATTTAAATAAAGGCAATAGTAGTATACCGCTGTTCGAAACTTTTATCAATTACAATTTTCCTCGGATTTCAGTATTTTTGTGATTTTTCGTTTTACAACCGCCCCAAAGTCTTTTGTAAAACTAAACAACGGAAACTATAAAAACAAGTTTTGGGTCGTCGAGCTATATCGTTGGATGGGAAAAGAGCTTAAAACAGATAACAAATTTACAATAGAAAAAGACACCAAGTACCGATCAATAATTTTCCTTCACTGAAATCCTTATTGAAACATAATTTCCACAGAAATTTCAACATGGTTTCCGTGATTTAAATACCATTCAGCATAAAATCTCATTAAATCACACAAGCGGTCTACGAAAAGTATGAGCATGTATAAAGTCAATATATAAGCATTACAAGCATTAGCCTTTCAAAAAGGGCTAGTCGACTCTTAGCTGATGAAAATGGAAAGTGCTCTCGCTGTGAAGATTTATTCATTTACTAGAATAGCCACGTGCATCAATCAACAAATTTTACCACACACGTGAGGTCACATGTTATGAAGTAGTATTAATCGTTTAACGTTGTTGTTTACGAAACTCCAGAAGATTCGACTATTTATAGATAAAAGTTATCTGTGTACCAATATCATGAATATGCATGATTAATGACCAGGCAAAATCTAATTGCTAAAATAGAGAGGGAAAATCCGATACTCTACGGGATTGAAGGACATTAACTAGGTTTGGATTGTCCTAACCAATCAATAAACTTTGATTATTCACGTCTCGTAATATCTTCCAATCAGGTAGCAAGAAAAATTCACGCACTGACTGTCCATCGTTCAATTCTTAATATCGACTCCTAGGAGTCGATATTCAGAATTACTACACTACTTAATTGATAACCTTGAAAATAATAGTTGAATAAATATATATGGATCGTCTTAGTTTACGAACTCTATAAACAGCATCTCCGCAATTTAAGTATGTGATGAAAATGGAAGGAAGCTAAATAGAGTATAGCGAAAGACAGCAACAGTTTTTTACAAGCAAGTTGCTGTTTACAGGTTTTCTTCTTTTTTTTTTTATATAGGACAAAGTGTGATCAATTCAAAACATTTACATAATTAAAACATTTATATGTTTCCTATCATGCTTTTCTTGATGCAGGGTTGCTGCTAACACAATAACTATTAAACCAAATTTCCAAATGGTGAAGTTAAAAACATTACTGTGTACATTTTACGGACGCCATCAAAAGTTGATTGACCTTTATGAAATATCCATTTCACAAATGGTTTCGGATATGTTCCTAAATGTCGTAACTACAATACCGTTCCCTTTTCACGAACGTGGCCTACCGAATAAGACGATTAACCGGGTTTTTATTACGGGTGCCTCATGATGAGCAGGATCTGTTTACCTTTCAGACGCACCTGAGAAAATTCCCACTTTTTTGGTGATGTTCGTGTTTCTTAGTCTTTAGTTTTGTATGTTGTTTTTTTTTTTTTGTACTTTTGTTTGTTTGTTTGTCTTTTTCTTTTTTAGCAATGACATTTTATTTTCGATCTATTAGTTTGAATGTCCCTCTATTATATTTCGCTCCTCTTTTACAACCTTTGTAATCATACACAAAAGAAAAGTTTTATCTAAAATAAATGCATTATAACTATTATTATAAAAAAAAAATATTCACGAGAAACACACTGTATTTTAATATGTAATGTAAAACGACAGGATATTGTGTATCTATCCTTGACAAAACAATCTTTATACACACATGTCAAAACATATATCTGCAATGAAATTACGCTTTTATCAATTTAATGGAATTAGATGCGACTATCATACAATTAAGAGGTTTACCTAGCTATAAAACAATGATTTATCTACCATTTTCTACATTAGAAATTACCTGGAAAACAAAGAATTTGATAGATGTTTTCAATTCGTGTGGTGTGTTTGAGCTTTTGATTTTGCCTATTGATAAAGGACTTCCCGTTTTGAATTTTTCTTGGTGTTCGTTTTTCTTTCTTTTTTTTTCTTTTTTTTTACCATTTTACGTTTTTTTTCGTCACGTTCAAGACGGTTCTCTGTAAGATATCGATTATGGTACTCTTGTCAATTTATTTGTAATAGACAAAAAACTTATTCGTACTGTATATTTGCTGTAAAACATAAAATTTAACTGCACAAATATCAATATTGCTGTAGACGTGTGGTTTTTTCTTAATTATTTAATACTGGAATACGATATAAATAGAAGAACTACGTAAGACCAATGTATCAGCTAGTTTATAATTCAGGACATTAATACTTATATTTTGTTGCAGAAACCTTGATATATTAGTATTTTACTGTTGATATTATAACTATAATACATGGCAATCAAATGTGTTTTCACTCTAATCCATATGTCCTTGGCACTAATTATTTAAAAAGAAGTGTGAATTCACGCAAAGAGATAGTGTCTCGTATTAAAATCTCATGTAACTTTTTCAAGTATCTCAGGGTAATTAAGCTATTTTGTTTTCATTTTCATTTCAAATTGACTATCATTTTCGGTTTGATTAGCATGATATACTTAAGCTGATTGCAGACATCAGCATGTGTATTAGCAATCAAAATGTCATTAACCATCCTTACGTTCAATTAAACATGAAGTATGTATGAAAATAAACAAATTAAACCGAAGTGTTTTCATCTCCTCAACTTTGTTTTCATTAAATTAAACATCGCACTTCATGACAAATGAATAAGTACAAACTGTACTTTTATGAATGGTCCACATCTTTCGCTCATTGATTTCTGAGAAGTAGGGCATGTAATACTTTTTTAGTTAAAAGGGGATCAGTGGAGTTAATTAGTAGTGTTTAGCCTGAGGTATTATTAGATGGATGTAAGATTGATGTACTCATTTCATTATTATGCATTTTTATATTACATCTATAATTAAAACTTGTTTTATGGCTGTTGTTCTGTAAAAATGATGACATTTAGATAACTGGAAAATAAATGAGAGAATTAAATCACAGATGATTATTTACGAATTTTCCCGGTTGATGAATGGATTTTTACAGAGCAAGACCGGCTTAGTAGGAAAACGGAAGAATGCTTAAGGGATAGTACTTTCTGGTCCAATAAATGTTTGTTATACAATATGATAAAATTAGGCGATTCTTATTTTTCTGTTTCTCTACTAAGAAATAAAGTTCGTCATTTTGTATTTTTTTACGTGAAAGAAATACGGTCGAATTTAATCATGACATTTTATTAATTCTATTTTTAATTCAAAGTTAAAATACAAAAAACAAAAAACCAAGTGACAATTCTGCAATATGTAAAGGTATGCATATATGTCTGTGTGGTATATTAGTGAATGAATTCAAACTGTGATATTATATTAGTTTATTAGATAAATATGAATAATAATTGTATAGCGTGCACGTGAAAAATATGAAGTATGCTTAATTAAAGATTAAAAAAAAAAAAAACTATTTTCAAAATCAAATCAGGTTGATAAGTACCATAAATATATAAGTAGCACGATATTTTTAATGACTTTTGGAAAAAAAATCTTAAATAAATTAATTCCATCATTTCCAAATCAACCAGCTACACGAAAGACGAAAGAACGTATACACTTTTAATACCTCTATCTTTTCCTTGAGTCAATGCTCTATTTTAAGATATGTTTGTTAATACATGAGGAAGATGACAGGTTAAAATAAGAACAAACTACACTATTAATATACATAAGGAGGAGATTATGGTATGATTGCCAATGGAACAACTATCCACCAAAGTTCTAATAAAGTAGATTTTAGAAATCAGAGTCCTTCAAAAATAAACTGTATAACAATGTTTTCCACTTCACCCTAAATGAGGTTCGTTTCTACAAAGAGTCAACAGTTCAACCAAATATATAGAGAACTATGTTGGATATGTAGATTTTATTGGTCTTTTGACAATTCATCTAATGTGGTTTAAAAAGTACAATGTACCATGCTACCAAAATAATATTTTCTTGTAAAGGTTAAATTTGTTTTTGTTTTTAGCTTGTCGTAACATGTATGCTTTGTTTTGTAAGTAACACGGAAATTTATCGTTATATTAGTCATAAAATACACATGATAAAGAAATATGAGGAAGTATTTCATTCCATATGAGACAATATATAAGCATTTATAGACAACCGTACTGTCTTCACCACGGAGAAAAACCCATACCATTTAGTTGGCTGTAAAAACTCCCTCTATTAAAAATGCGAAATAATTCAATCGAGAAAACTAATGGTATAATATAAAAATTATACTTAACAATGCACATATCTCTTGACGTAAATAAGTAACTGCAACAAAGTTACATGACATTTACTGGTGTTTGTTTAACAATTTACAACAATCAATATTGAACATAAAAAATTAACTAGAAAATATATTTTTGTTCTCTTGTTATCGAACCTGATAACTTTGAGTTTGAAGTCAGCGATCTGACCGACTAAAGTTCTACTCAAGGGAACCAATTCCGTCATACTTATAAACTTACCAGTGTTTACAGAAAGAGACGATAAAATTATTCATATGGTTAAATGTGATATAACGGAGTCTTTTCCGTTGAAAACATATAGGGGGTTGGATGTACTCACCCTTCAGGTTCGAATGAAATCACCGTAGTTTGTGAAGTGATTTGTGTTGCACAGTCTTGCATTTTGTGAACGTTTGGTTTTTCTTTTCGCCGTCTTACGGGTACGTTTGTTCTGGTGAAGCTACACTTTTCCCTATTTTTGTTTGTTACTTATGACATGTCTCTTTATCAATTGACTAGATTTGACAATCTGTAAACTATTGTCATCTTAATTTATTAGTTTTGGATGTACCATTTGTATGTTCTGCCTCTTTTTAAATAGACTTAGAAAGGTATACTATACAGCAGTATTCTTTTGAAGTCAACTGTACAACACCACATATTCATTTCTTTGTAAAAGACTATTTCCTACACATGCCTCTTAAAATATGTGATTTCAACGTTGCGTTTCTCTAAAAAGATAACTAATACTTGACATAAACGTACAAATGTATAAATAGACTGAAACTGAACTGTAAGACAAGAGAAAATAAATAAATGCATTATTTATTTTGCGATTGAACAACAGCATCTGCATTTGGAGTCACATCTCGAAATTATTTAATAATAGAAATGCATAAGGATATGGGGTATCTATCCATGACACTAAATTAGTACATGCACAACAAAAAACACACAAGAACACAGAAGGAGCGGGTTTGTGTTGCTGTTCTTCATCTCAAAGTCACTGTGAGACCTTAACACGAAACAAAGCAAAAAACAACTCTCACCTGAAAGGAAATACGGTTTATTTTAATACTTGAATATAATGTAGAAGTACGTACACGTTTACCATGCTTTGGTATCCTGTTTCTGGTATATTAGATGGACCATCTAAATTAGCCAGATGACCTCCATTATCTTTACAATACTTCCCAGCCTCAGACCATGATAAACTTATGTTATATAACACATATTGTCTTGGTTCTAATAATGACAAGTCAACTTCTACAATGTATATAATTTAAAACTAGTGAATGTATTTAACATAAAAGAAGATGTTATGTGATCATATAATGTATACGGCAAGATCCTTCATTTTTTCAAATTGGCCTTAAATGAATGAGCGCTTTCGAGGTGACTGAACATTATAATTGTTTTCTGTATTATGTTTTTTTTTTTACTATTAGGAGATATTTGATATCAATGTTTATGGATATTTAACTCAATGAGAAATGGAATATTGATAAGAATCATGAACACGTTTTTAGAACACACTTAGATAAATTTAATTGACCATCTCACTTCAAGCAAGAAGAAATGATAACCATCGTTTGGTTGTGTTTTGACAACTTTCAGTTTCAGTTTCCGATTCGAGCATTTTTCGTTAAATCCCTATATTCTAACGTCATCGTTCAATGATGTCATTTCATTTACAACATCTGACGTGAGGTAAATTATTTATAAAAGACCATAAAATCATACGATGTTGGAGTAGGATTCGAACAGCCTAAAAAAATCATGACGGTGTCTATCAGCTGACATGTGAATCTTACCACGGGCGTTTACTCAACACGTTTGAAAACGTACACTCATGTTTTATAATATGGGATATTGACTTTCAATAAGCGACTTAAGGCAATTCAAAATGTCATGTTGAATTTCAGACCGTTTTTTTTTAATTATATGTGAAACTGATATTATAACTTACCATGACCATCTGTTGGTGTATTCATAGGCATTGTCATTGTAGTACTGTGATATACCATATAAGTTGTTTGGTCTGACTCCTCGGATAATATAGTTGCTGTAACAATTTAAAAATCTACATTCAGTATATATCAGAACAAGGGACAACAATTTGATAATTGATATCCTGCAGGAAACCTAAAGATAATATTCAAATAATTCATTATTTTGTTACGAATGTTTGTAAGTCCATCGTATGGCGTTACCATATATCCGTACAAACGTTACGCCCGTTCATGTTTACAGATATATGTATATATAGTGTTTATACTTTCTTTACATCAATGTAAATTACAACACAACTACTGTTCAAACAGTGTTATTAGAAAGAACGATTGAAATCCACACTACGAACGTTTATGGTCACCATCACAACTGGTTGAAGACTACGATATGACGATGTCTCAAATGACTAGTTTTATGATCTTTAGATGCCAATATCTGATCGATAATTTTACCAATTGTTTCCCTTTCCCGATTATGACATTTTGTCTGTGTCGGAAACCGCCAATTGGGTAATGCATGCAAAGCAGGACTAGCTTACACTGACGACGAATCAAGTATTCATTCGATTTACCTCTTTCTATTCTTTCCTTTAAGGATGTACTTTGAATATTGAATAAATCAAGAATTTAAAATCAATACTATAATTCAGGAGAGCATTGGTTTGTTTAGGATCAAACTAAGCAAACAATATTGATAGGTCACGAAGCTCCTTTTCTTAGATATTTGATTTTTAAAATATGGCTGTAAAAAGCTGACTCGGAAAAGAAAGAAAATCAAGAAAATCAAGAATTTGATTAAATTTTAGGATATGACCTTTTATAAGCTATTAAATCTTATATGAAAAGATAAATAGGTGTTATTGGGCAAAACATACCGCCTTATATCCTAGGGAATAACATCAAGGAGTCCAAACATATGACACAAATTCCAAAACCTCACCTATGTACATTCTTAAGTTGTCACTTGTTAACGGTAAAAAAAAAAAACAAAGTACATGTTTAACTTAAAGACCTAATATTAAATTAATTTTTGAAAATTTTGTACAATAAAGTATTGCATAAACGAGAGAAAGTTGTTTTTAATGCAAATAAATAAATATTTCAAGAATGAGAAAATATAAGGCTGAGTTTAAGGTGGTGAAAATACATACAATCATTTGATAAACCATTCATTCAGGTTTGAAACAAGTATTTATTATGACATACCCGACAAAACCTTAGCCGGAATGATATCACATGCGCGTGTCCTGTATAAAACCTGAATATCGTATAATATTACTGGTTTGAAAATGTTACCCTCATACCTGAAATGACTGTAATTAATTCAAACAGTGTTATTCATCACGTTTTCTCCCTGCAGAATTGCATGGGCATTTCTACTTAATATGCATGGTGCTATATATTTCGTTTAATAAAACTTACAGGTATAACATGTTTTATGATAATAGTCCCAGCTTTTGTCAAAATATACAAAGCTCTCCGATGCTGTCCATCGATTAACATCGTTCAATTGACAAAATTGGTTTACTGTATTGTATTCAAATGACCAGCATTCAAATTCTGTCACATGACCGCATACGTCTTTACATCTCTGTAGACTCGTTCTGGTCAAGCTGAATTTGTTATGTCCAACAATACTTGCTTGGTTATAGATTCTGAAGTAACAGCTACCTGTGGGATTATGTTTTAAAGACATCATTTCATTAATTATGAATTAAAGGTAGAACTGATAATTCAGATGATGAGCAAGGTTAAATACGATGAACACTCAATATGAAAAGTTGGCAATGACCTCACAAGTAGCATGTTGTTTTTTGTTTGTTATTTACACAAATATAATTAAACTTTTTTTTATTTCCATTTGATTTTGTCAACATAGTTTTTCTTTTCGGTCACACAAATACTTAATAAATTTTCTTTGATCTGAAAATAGCTTCAATTCTATAATTTTGTATTTAAATCAGTATGATGCACTTTTTAAAAGGACTACATAATTGATAGAAACTGCATGTGTGGCGAAATCAATAAAGTTAACTATACTTGTCAATTAGTATTTATTGCTTAATTTACAAGTATTCAAAGAGCGATTAAAAGTTCAAATAAATGTTTTTCACTGAGACACTGGCCGAGATGTGACGAATTCTGGTGTGATCGAATTGTGTCCTTGAAGTCCATTGAGAGATCTTATATAGTCCAGTGGTCCTTACAAACGGTCCATAGCTGTAGGCCGGTTACGTATTCGTCTGGTTATGGAGTAATAATAGTCTGTGGTTAATTGCCAAACTATGCAATTAACCCCTGACGGTTACATGTTAATTCACAGTGGACATGGTCATTTATTGGCTTCAGGGTATATATGTCTATAATATACGAACAGATTGTTATTATAGTGTCTAAAGGCTTCCTGCTGATTAATGTATGGAACACAATTGTGTAACACATGACATGGAAAGTAATTACTTAAATCTTATGAATAATTGAAATGATTCGTCCGACGTCACACATAAAGTGTAGCGAAATTAAATATTTATTTTTCATCTAAATAACTAAAAAAAAATCTAATTTAAAAAAAGATTGTATCCAAAAAAAAACACAAAATCGAAGACAGTTTGGTGGGTGTTGACTGTTTTGAGCGACCAGTTGCCTAACTGCATATAAGTTGTATAAAGTATATACAGTATAGTACCTGAGGAAACCCGCCAGTTATAGAACTTCTAAAAAATCCGGTTTGCACATCGGTAAACAGTTTTCATTCGTGATGGCGGGGAGTAGAATATTACCTAGTGTCCAACAGCCATAGAGACCGATTTATATTTTTATAAAAAAAATCTCATTTTGTATCTTTGACACTCCAATGAAGATACCAAATACTGAAAGTCAAATCACCTGTTTTGTATTGACAAAAGAACGGTAACTTAATGCCACACAACTTTGGTTCCAGAATTGCGTCCATTGTTAATCTTGCAGACATACATCTATCTAATGGAGGCGCTCGTTTCCATGGTGATGACGTCAGTTCTGTACCATCATCCCACACCCATGTGTTATTTATATTTGACAAACCAATCCACACGGATATATTTCTGTAAGATAATTTCACCACAGTAATGTTAACTATATATCTTAAAGCATGCTTTCACTCACATGTATTGTAATCATGCCTTGTTTCCCGCTATTATGAAATCACTTAATGAGACTGATTTATCTGATTTGAACTTGCCATGTACAATTTGACAGGTACCATTTATCGAGCAGGATATGCGAACCTTATGGAGTATAAGAGATACAACAATATGATTGGTTTAATGTATATTAAAGAACTTTTTTTACCTTCTGAAATACACAGGTACAGAAGGCGGGTTACAGTTATAGTGTATCTTAATTTGAATTTTGTGGTTTATGTTTAAAGCAGTTTGGCATAAGCATTACATGATACAGTATATTCACAATGACAACACAATATAATGCCACTTTTAAACAAGGATGAAGTACAGTTTTATTTCAAATCCATGCAATTAGTGGCAAAAATAGATAATACATATCATTTTCTCACGATCTAATGTATCAACAGATTTTCCAACGACCCGAATCTATTTTTTACACGCTTATGATGCGGTCGAAGATAATTGATAATATAATTGGCATAATTGTGTTTTTTCTGTAAATAATTTAATAGTTCTCATTGGTTTTATTATAAGTTAATTGTCATTCCAAATCATAATTGCTGTAATTTTATTTTTTCAAATTGTAAACGATTTTGAGAAAATTTCAATATTTAACAGGTGATAAATAACTTGTTTCTTCCCACACATTTGCACATTAGGCTGTGAAACTGAAATTATCTCTATGTGAATACAACTTTTACAGATATTTTCTGATAAAATAATAAAATGGAGCTCGATTTGGCTGCATATCGTTTTGAAAAAAATATTTATTCAAAGTCAAACATATATAAATAGCTTTCATTTAACGAAAAGTCATTATGATTTAGTGAGAATTAATTCACTGTAAGATGATAAACAATAATCGAAAATTTTGCGTTTTTTCTACTTATTAGGCTCTCAATGACCTTTTTTCAAATTTACAAGTAAGCCAATGGTATAATTTAAAGTAAAAGTCAGGCATTGTGAACAGGTTTTTTACAACAGGGTTTTACTCCGTCTGTCGAACTAAAATACGTATCTAAAATGATGAGACAGATGAAGGGCAACTGTTATCTTTATAGTTTTTCTTTTTTAAATGTTAATATGAGATATGTTTATATCTTTCTATTTACATAACTTTCTTTGATTCTGATCAGAATGCTGGCTTATTGCTTTGGCAATGGAAAAAATGTTTTGATAAAAAAAAATCCTTCATTTTTTCAATCTTATTTGATATTTAAAAAAAACAAAAACTAATATGTATATTAAGATTTGACCACATTCAAAGACTATTGTGGACTATACGGTATAGGTTTTTCCCAATTGTTGATTGCCTGTAATTACCTTAGTGTATAGTTGTCTCATTAGCAATCATACCATACCTCCTAGTTTGTATATGCCTTTGTATTAAAATAATTACCTTAACGATGAAATATCAGCAATAATTTCAGGAATAATATAATTTTTGATAATGGGAAGAGTTCCACCATAACTTTTACAAATATCGCTGGCTGTCTGATAATTTCTCTGTTCTTGGTGATAAACCAAAGTATATCCAAAATCAGCAGCAAAATGGGAACCTATCTCTACGGAAAGAAATCAGAAATTATTTAGTCAAATAGACAGTACTAAGGAGAAGATATAACATACATTGATCAAAATGCAATTGATATATTTTAACCTGACCAAATAAACCATAATTGGAACTTTACACTATTTGAGTATCATCTTACATTATTATGTAGGTCATATATACTCCTCATTCAATGGTCTAGTATTGTCCAATGAAATTTCAACATTTTTCTATTTCTTGCATCACGTGCACTTCCTACTCTTTTGATCTTTTAATTGCATTTGTAAAATAATGTTTTTTAATTAACCCAATGACAAAACAATTAGCATCAACCAAATGACAATTCTGTCATTAACTAATGACAAAACAATTAACAAGAATTAACTTATTTGTTTTATTATATTCATTCATATTACAGTAGAAAATAAATATACGACATACTTTAATTTTTTTATATAATTTAAACATGTACTTTATGTTGTTTTACCTTTCACAACAGTAGCTATGCTCAAAAGTTGTATAATGGGCCAATAACACATATTCTGAAACGATAAAAAATGAGAGAGATATTGTCACTAGTTAAAAAAAGAATTTGCACACTATAGGATTACCATAAGTTGCTTTTGTAGGAAATAATATTTGTTAATTGAATTTGTCACACAAGTATGGAATTTGTTTATATAAAACACATAAATTTGGCACTAACCACATCCGAATTGAAAATGATAGATAAAGAAAAGTACTGATTTTTAAAACTGCAACCAACAACGAAAAAGGGATTATTTACACCCACCAACAACAAAAAGTTTTACAAAATTGCATATATAGACATTCTTCTCACATACATGGTCTATCTGTTAAATATGAATAATCCTTTACAGAATAAATCAACAATATGACCAAAAAAAAGAATGAAAGCACGTTGTTCGCTGTCATTATACATTTTTTGTGGTATATCTATTATTTCGGACGAGTTGGGTATTTGTCAGTTACAGAGAACCGTTTTGCATGATACTTGTTTTTTTTTTTTTGTGTATTCGTTGATCATATCATATGCAAAACTTTTATTTGAACTTAGCATTATGATCAAGTTAATTCATTACCTTGTTTGATATTTAGTATAATATAACAATAATGTGATAACATTTATTATACGTAGTAGTGGCTTCCAGTTCAAAACAATAAGGTGATGTTGCTTAATATGGTATGCTAGAGAACTTTGAACCATATATTTCATTAAGTATTTACTGTAGATTGTCAGTTGTCAGTATAATTCAAATTGTTGAAAAAATATATCAAAATGCTTACTTAACTTATTAGGACGATTTCATTTATTCAGACGGGACTGTCTATTGTAGAAGATTGTTTATTGTCATCTGTTAGTGTCTTCTGTAAAAAAAAATATCATGTTTTTTACTATCTCCATGTCGCAAAACCCCATGTCTCTCTTTATTCGTAGATAATATAAAATACATTTAATTTTCAACGTTATCATTTTCCTAATTTCGACCATTTGAATATCTCTTTATAAATGCATAGTAAAACTTAATCGTTCTCAAATCGATCTTTTTAATCTAGTTTAAGCTGGTATTCAGATTCTTCATTCTTTCATGGCCTGTTTCGATTGATTTGTGCACTATATTGCAACTTTAAGCTAATGCAGCGTAACGGAGTATCATTTAATACATATAATACCCCACGTCAAGACACACATCAGTTGAGATTCAAGGAATAAAACAAGAATGCATGAAATAAGTTAAGTCGAATATGGGTTTGGTAAATCTCCTTTACATTCATTTCCTATATAAAATTGCCTTGATGATATTCATTTAGTAAAAGTAATTTACCTAAACAAATATTACAGTATTTAAACGAGTAATACATATAATCAGATTTGCTTTTAAAAAAATTCTTTAAAAGAAATTAAAGATAATAACCTTTTTGAACTAAAGACTAGAAGACAACTTCTTTATTAAAGCATATATTAATAATGATATAGACTGTTTTTCAAAAACACTCTACTTTGATAAAATCCATGTATTTGCTTGCTTTTGCATAAAATGAGATATGAAGTGACAGTCAATGATCCAGCAATAATCAAGTGTTTGAACAGATGAAATATGTTTATACTATGTCTTGATCGGTTTATGAGATTTAAACATTTGCAGACTATTGTTGTCTATATCTTGATCTCGAGTTTTTGCGCTATTTTTACATTTCTTGATCGGTGTGAGAAAAATATTTCTCCTCACCAGTGAAAAATCTGTTCTCGGCAAATGATTGGAAAAGGATTAATTGTAAAGTTAAATTTTCTTGGTTTCTTTTTGATTTTCCTATTGGGACGTCATGAAAAAAGGCGACCATGCCCTGATGACGTCACATAAAAGGTACACAACTTTCTTCAAAAAGGAAGGATAAAAATGATTAGAGAAGCAGATTCCACCACTATAACTCTCGCTCTAAATATAAAAATTTAACTGTCTCGAGTTGAGAAATATCGTAACACACTTGTTGCAGTTGTGGAATCTATATTTCTAAAATACCCCAAACCTATATAATTCATTTTGATAATTTGATAGAGATTATCAAAGATCAGTCATCAACATCATATTCCCTGACTATCTTTACAAAAAGCCTTAAAAAGGTAGCTGATGATAATGCATGCTTCACAACAAAAACACTTCTAGTATTTACTCTCTAAGATTTTCATTTAAAGGCAACAGTAGTATACCGCTGTTCGAAATTCATAAATCGATTGAGAGAAAAAAAACAAATCCGAGTTACAAACTAAAACTGAGGATAACACATCAAATATAAGAGGAGAAATACGAAACAACAGAAACACAACACTAAAATGTAACACACACAGAAACGAACTTAAATATTATAATGGCCATTTTCCTGACTTGGTACAGGAGATTTTAAGAAAAAATAATGGGTTGCACCTGGTTTTGTGGCATGCTAAACCTTCCGCTTTTATAGCAATGTTAAATATAACATTAAAATGAAAACATTACATGAAAGGACTACAATCATCACGTATATCAGGATTGAAATGTAGTATTTGCGCCAGACGCGGGTTTCGTCTTGAAAAGACTCATCAGTGACGTTCCAATAAAAATGTTAGAGGCCAAATAAGTACAAAGTTGAAGAGCATTTAGGACAAAAAAAATCTAAAAAGGTTGCCAACAGCTTATATAATATGCAAGCATAAATAACTGAATGAATGCTATTATATATATCCGATTTTTTTCATTCAGAAACTTTATATAACATCCATTTAAATATTTTCCTTCTTTTTTTTTCGGAAAATATGTAAAGCGAATAAATGTTATCATGATATCGTGATATAAAGAATTCTAATTTATTGACATTGTATTAATTTATTTCAACTGTTCATCTTAAACACATTAAAAATCTCTTTCTTTGAACAAACCTGAAATGGAATTATTCATTTGTCTCTCATGATACTTATGATTCAAGCTTTCGTGTTCAAAAAAGATAAATTGCAAAATCATAATGGGAAAAAGAAAATAATTAAACTAACTTAGACTTCAATGGTCCTTTTGAGCCATTGTTAGGATTCCCAGTAATACATATACCTACATACACACCAAACACATGCAACTGTTATGTGTTGCTCTAGTGTAAAGTGAAATTATGTAAGGGGTATGACCAAGATAAGATGCCACTTGCTGGTATATGTAGTGTCACTTCTTAAAGAGTTGTTTTAAGCTATAACTACAAGAACTATAAAAATAAAGGTAAAATAACAATAATTTAAAAATCCGGGGACTATTCAAAACCGAAAATCCCTAATCAAATGGCAAAATCAAAAGCTCAAGCACATAAAACGAATGGATAACAACTGTCATATTCCTGAATTGGTACAGCCATTTTCTTTTTGTAGAAAATGTGTAATTAAACCTGGTTTTATAGCTAAACCTCTCATTTGTACGACAGTCGCTTAACATTCCAAAAACATTGTGTTTAAGGGGTTAAACAGCGAAGCCAAACAGAATTATCAATAATAATAAAGGTACAAATTTTACTGCACCAGATGCATCTTTCGCTATGGCGTTGTCAGTTTATGAGTTTGACTCTCCCTCTGGTATTTTTTGTCCCTCTTTTTTAATGTCCATTTAGTGATGAATTGCGCTAATATACTAAAAAATTGTGTTTGAAAAATCTAAAACCAAATATAAATTTTTCACAAAAGTATAGCCGAACAAAGACATGGAATCAAAGAATTGCTCGAGAGGGGAGCACATTACTTCATTTAATATTATTTCCAATAATTGGATACACCAACTTTCAGTATTTTAATCCTTGTTGAAAAGTCTGCACTACTGGGCTACTGATACCCTCTAACAATTACATAAAGATTGAAATTAATTTTACTGTTTGCCGTGAAGTTTCTTTTCATATTTAAGGATTCATGAAAACTATTAAATGAATAAATTCTTTTAAAAAATAATAATGATTGTATGCATCATGTAGTATTTACTTTTTTAAGAGATAAATTGCATAGAAAAAAAATGTTTATACAAAACAATTGACAAATTGTTATCATTTTGTGAAAAATCAAGTAACGGAATAATGAATTTAGATATTTTAAAATCATGTATTATTTTCTTTCATCACTTGAACACATTTATTATTTTTATTTTTGATAAATGTCTTTCGGAATTATTCATTTATCATGTTTTGTCCCATTGGTGCATTATAAATGCAGATACTTGTAAATCATGCTTTCATGTATAAAACATTAAATAAAAAAGGAAGTACACATTAATATTTCTTTGGACTATGACTATTGATATAATATCCATGTAATGTATTAATCGAAACAATAAATATCAATTGCAAGAAAAATACAGGATTCTCCATCTATTTGATTTCCAAAGTTGTATTACGACCTACGCTCTTTTAACATGCCAGGTATTCTGTTTTCTTTTAAAACTTCACACCGAGCACTTGAATTAAAGAGAATTTGGTGCACTGGGGTAGGGTTTGGGATTATTTGTAAATGATAATGAACTTCCGCATGTACGTTACATTATTAAATTCCCAACAGCAATTCGAATAACCAGTCAAAAACAGATTTACGGTAGGTGTAGTGTCCGGCTAGGATCGTGGTTTTTCGAGTGATTTCATCGGGCTTTTTCGAGTGTGACCACTTTTTTTTTCGAGTGAATATGAACAATAATGTAAACAAACAGACTTCATCTCTAACAAGACGTGATATAGACGCTTTTGTTTAATATCCAAAGTTATATTATGTATGATAGTATTTGATATAGAAAGATATTACTAACCCGATATTATTTTTCGTTAAAAAAAGTTAAAATAAGCCTTTAAATGCTTTAATTCCAAAATACAGGATAAAGCCATTTTTATGTTACGGTACTTTTCTATCCCAAATTCATGTATTTAGTTTGATGTTATATTTGTAATTTTGATCGGATTTGTCAAATTGGTTGACGTCTTTTCTATCAAATTCATGTATTATGGTAAAGAAAATTAATCACCGCCTTCATTTATTAGTTTTGATTTTGTTCAACGTAATCTGTACGATTTTTATGTTTGAAGTTAGATTCAAAACAAACCGGACATATATATAATATAGTTAATTGCTATTAATAAGAATTGCAATGTGCATTGTGTTTAAATGTAATATCAGTATTTAGTTCTTTTATAATCTTAAATCAATCCTATTTCTATCTTATTTTTTAGATATAATTTTTCAAATATGACGTCATTTTTGTGCTGTTTCAGAAATTCAAGTGTCTGCATGACGTAATATTGTACCTTTTCACCACTTCGTATGTGACGTCATTGTTATGACTTTTACGTTCAGGCCTGGACTGAGTAGGGTGTGTCTATTTTCTGTGTTGGTCTTTAATGTATTATGTATTCGGGTTTTGTTTTCTGTAATTAGTTAAGACGTCAGTTTTATCATGTAAATCTTTTATATTCATTTGATAAAATTTACTGTTTGCAATAGCATAAATTGTTCTATATAATAAGGATGTTCTTATCACAAGCAGAAAACCCTAGCCGTATTTGGCACAACCTTTTTCAACTTTTGATTCTCAGAGCTGTACAACTTTGTACCCCTTTTTTGACTTTCGAACTTTTATATCTGGGCGTCACTGGTAAGTCTTGTTTGGACGAGGCGCGTTTTTGACATAATGAATTTTAAACCGGATGCCTTTTGTTATCTATTATTCATGTGTTTCTTTGCCTAATACGTTCTCCTATTTATTTGTATTGTAGTCCTGTATTATTATGTTGTCATTTTAATGTTATATTTAATAATGCCATCAAAGTGCGAGGTTTGGCATGCCACAAAACCAGGTTCAACCCACCATTTTGTTCTTTAAAAATATCCTGTACCAAGTCAGGAAAATGACCATTGTTATATCATAGTTCGTTTCTGTGTGTGTAACATTTTTACGTTGTGTTTCCGTTGTGTCGTTTGTTTTCTCCTATATTTGAGTGTGAATTTACATTACTATAAGACGTGTC
Source organism: Mytilus galloprovincialis (assembly GCA_037788925.1). Lineage (NCBI taxonomy): Eukaryota > Metazoa > Mollusca > Bivalvia > Mytilida > Mytilidae > Mytilus > Mytilus galloprovincialis. The sequence continues at coordinate 34,150,459 of CM075335.1, forward strand.
ACGGTACTTTTCTATCCCAAATTCATGTATTTGGTTTTTATGTTATATTGGTTATTCTCATCGGATTTTGTCTAATGCTTAGTCCGTTGCTGTGTGTGTTACATTTTAATGTTGTGTCGTTGTTCTCCTCTAATATTTAATGCGTTTCCCTCAGTTTTAGTTTGTTACCCCGATTTTGTTTTTTGTCCATAGATTTATGAGTTTGAACAGCGGTATACTACTGTTGCCTTCATTTATGCACATAGCATTGATAATGTTGAAGGAAATGCATACATGGAATCTATGTATCCTTAGAAGTACAAACACTTTACAAAAAATCTTGTTTTTGCATTGTAAACGACAATTTGAGACTAAATTCATTTATTTATGTTCGGGTTTTTTTCGAGAGCAGTCCGGGCTTTTTCGAGTGTGTCCAAATTTTTTCGAGTGATTGTACAAATTGCCTATAGTCTATAATGCTATTTGTCAGTGTATTTACGATTAAAAATAATAACAAAGTTTCAAATTAAGTACTTTTCCAGGCATGAATCAATGCATTCGTCAGTTTGATAATAGTGTTCTAACACTTACATGTTATAAACATTCGTTCATTTGTATTATATATATTTTGCTGTTTGTCATATTTTATAACTTTCATGTACAATACATATTCGTGATGTTAACCATATAATGTACGCATAAATAATTTAGATTGAGACGTACATACCGATATTGGTATTCCTGATGAGGTATTCATTTCATTGTTTATTATGTATAAAATCTTATTCAAATGTTTTTGTCAATTGGAATGAAAATCGAGCGGATTAATTGTGTCTGTGTTGGTTTTTTTTTTTTTTTTCATTCATTTGTTTTTGTGTCGGGGCGGGGTCAGACCTCCATTAGTAGAATGTCTTTTATTACATAGCATTTTTCTGATTCTTTTTTGCTGTCCAGTACTGAGGTTTTCTTACTCTGTTTTTTAATAAACAGCTGCGCCATGGTCACATGATACACCTGTCACGTTTTCAGAGTTCATTTCTCTTATGCATGGTTATGTCTTATTATCTATTTTTTGCATGAATAGAAATTTCTCGTATCATCACTACACAGAGTATGATATGAAAATATGAAAATCTGCGTTAATTTGATCTGCTGGTGTCCCACCACCAATTATTCCCTCCAATGTAGAATGCATGTAAAAGTAGCCCTACTCTGACACAAAATAGTGCGTTCGATGTTCTTGTTTACTTAAACTAACCAACAAATTTTCACAAATCAACCTTTGGTGTAAGAGAAATATATTAAGACCATTTAGGGTCAAAATTTACTTGTCTATGAGTTAGAATTAAAAACTGAGGATTATTGCGCTCCACGGTATACTAATTAAAGATTTCGAGAAAACCAGGGGTTATTTTTGGAGTACCTCTATTCGAAGGTCAGTTTTTTTTTTAGAAGACTTTACGGGAATTGGCATGTAGAAAGATGATACATGTACATATCAGGATATACCTGGTTTTTAGGAAGTTAAACTTAGGGTAAGATATTTAGAAAATTGCAAAATTAGGAAGAACAGATCGGGAATTTTAATTGTTGGTCTGACACCTTATACATCATCATACGACGATATTACGGCATTTCCACTGGTTATTCGTTAGGTCATTGGTGACATTTCGTGTGCAAACATGCTAGAACAACGATTCTCGGAATTTTTAGTTAAACGCAATAAGAGTGTTGGCCGTCAATCTAATGAAAATACTGATCTCTGATTACATTCTACCACATATGTAGTAGTCAATCTAATTAATAGTTATCAAAGGTACCAGGATTATAATTTAGTAGGCCAAACGCGCGTTTCGTCTACATAAGACTCATCAGTGACGCTCATATCAAAATATTTATAAAGCCAAACTAGTACAAAGTTGAAGAGCATTGGGGATCCAAAATTCTAAAACGTTGTGCCAAATCTATGCCAAATACGGCTAAGGTAATCTATGTCTGGGTTTTACTACATATGTAGTAGAACGTAATCAGAGATCAATATTTTAATTAGATTGGGTGGCCGTATTAAGACAACCAGGTTTGATACCTTCTAAGAATGGGATATCGCTTGATATCAACTCTCGTTATTCAATTCAAATTGTAATAATAAACTCGCCAGAGGCTCGTTTATTATTATATGGAAATTAAATAACTCGAGTTGATAAAAAGCGATATCTATTCTCACTCATTATGACACGTATAAATAATTTCTCAATGTCAAAAACTTAACTTTACAAAAATCTTCTCGTCTTAAACTACTTGACCAAGTTCATTATATATAGAGATAACTGTAAACAGCAAGAATGTTCAGTAAAATAAGATCTACAAACAAGTCACCATCATCAAAACAGATAATTTTGCCATGAATTCTATTATTGTCCTTAATGTTGAAGAGTGCCCTTTGTTTGACATGCACTGCAGCAAATATACTAAAGTGATTGACACAGGCTCTTTAGAAACTCTATAATGTTTTAAATAAAATTCGATAACTTGGAAACGTAAAATCGATATAATTTGTAAAAATTCGAGAGAGATGATACCTCAATAGACAATTCATCGAAGTTTCATGTAAATTGGTTACAGCGTTTTTGAGTTTTTTTATGTCCGACATGCTGACGATGGACGAATGGACAACGGGGTATCATAATATGTCTCGTATAAAAACTCCATGGTTTACCACGAAATTTTTATTTACTTTGACAGCAATGTACCAAAGGGGAAAGGGGTTAATATAAGTTGCAATAACTTGTTTCCCAATCAACTATTAATAAATATGTTTAAACTAACAAAAGTACCATGAAATGAAGTTAAAACGATTATGATTCTCGTTGATAAACGAGATGAACCCACACTAGATAATGAATTTCGGATAAGTGTATTATATTATTATTGAACAATGTATTTAAATGTAAAAAAGTATATAATTAATTTGTCTTATACTGTTAATGAATATTGTATTGAATTATACTATTCTAATATGAAATTTAAGCTAATGATACATATCTTTATGAAACCCTGTTCTTATAGATTATAACAATTTCAGGGTACCTTACGGTTAAAGCTGTAGCGGTATGGTCATTGTTTACAGCTTTAGTGCAATGAATTTATATTCAAGTGTTAAAAAAATGATTCTCCTGCACTTTGTTCTAAATACCTTTTGTAAAGGATCTAATAATTTCTTATTTGATACTGGAAAGTGTGGTAGAACGATTTTCAAACAGAAAACTTGCATTAAATTCAAAAAGGTTAGTTTTGATCAATGTAGTATTATGTTTGTATGATTTATTGAGAACAAATAATATTTTCATTCATTTAATTATACAGGTATAAACTAGAAAAGTCATTTTTTCAAAGTCTAGAAAACCTTTTTTCTTATTCAAATTTTTTGTAAAAAAACCCGGACCATTTGTCTTAAAACCCGGACGATTTCACAGTTACTCTCGAAAAAACCCGGACAATAATAAACACTTAACTTTTGTTAGATACAAGGAAATTATACTTCTTTGTTGATCGAAATATGTAAAGTATTCAATATAAGATGGGTAGTAAAGTTAAAAAAAACTATTATAATTACGAAATAGCAGTTAATTGAACTTATCGCATGTATTATCACTCGAAAAAGATTGACCGATCACTCGAAAAACCTCGATTCTAGCCGGACACTATACCTACCGTGAGATTGTAGAATAAACGAAATTACTTAGTTTCAATTCCAATATAATAAATACGGGCATCTTTTAAGTCGAAATGGACCATTAAATAGTTAAAAGTTGACCATAAAAGCTAAGCCTCGGTCACACCTTACCGGATAGCACGAACGGACGCCTAACGGATGAAAAAATTGTTATCCGTTGATGTACTGAACGAATAAAACGGACACACACCGGATATGCAACGTACGAGAAACGGAAACGTACCGGATCAGAACGGATGTCGAACGTACATCCAGCGGACTAGTACCGCATAAAACGGACACCTAACGGAAACGTACCGGATAAAACGGATGAACAAGATTTACGGAAAAATCAAAGGCGACTATATTAATACATGTAAATCGCATAAATATTCAAAATGTTTCTGTGTAACTGGTTTTAGTTTTTTCTTCAAAATTCCGCCAAAGTGCAGTGTCTGGCCTGAATAAAAACTGCTTGATTGTGAATACGTGCCTATACTCTAAGATCGATTATGAATAATAAGAATTCATGAACCTTAAGAAATCTGACATACCAATAATTGGCATTTCTGAGGCGAAATTTTCAATTTGCATTTATCCGTTTCAGATCCGTTAATCATCCGTTATACGTCCGGTAGAAGTCCGTTTCTCATCCGTTCAACATCCGTTTTATCCGTTAAACGTCCGGTAGAAGTCGTTGGTGAATTTATCTTCCAGACCTCCAACGGATGTATAACGGACACGTAACGGATACAAAACGGAAACGAAACGGACGAGTACCGTACAAAACGGACGCCTAACGGGCGTTCAACAGACATTTTATCCGTTGGACGTCCGTTCAAAGTTTTGAACATGCTCAAAATTTTCCACCGGACAGAACGGACGTCGACGGATAAAACGTACGTTTAACGGACATGCAACGGATATGGACGGACGTCTAACGGATAAGAACGGACGTCTAACGGACATGAACGGATTGAAAAAAAGTTATCCGTTAGGCGTCCGTTCGAGTTATCCGGTAAGGTGTGACCGAGGTTTAGGCGTCCGTTCGAGCTATCCGGTAAGATGTGACCAAGGCTTCAAGGTATTTTCTAGGATATAGATTGTATTCTGAAATAGTATTTTTCAAAACGTTCCTTTTTTTCTTTGCTTTCTTTTTTATTGAAGGAGGGGGCTTTGCGATACTAACTGATTGAATTGCGAATACACGTTACTTGCATTAACATATATAATTATCTATTTAACGTTTGTTTATGAAATAGTGTGTCAATGAATCCCGTTTCCATCTGTTTACATGTTTCAAAAATTCACACACAAAAAAATTGCGTAAAATATAATTTTCCAACTAATAATTTGTTCAATATACGCTAACTATAAATAGAACATAACAGGCGTTATCTAAGATCTATTCCATTGTTTCTTTTTCTAATAAGTTAAAAGACAAACAATGTGATTGGAAAGTTATTGATTATACCCTTGAAATACCACTTATTGTTTAAGAAGGAATGATTTACATTAAATGGCGTTTTTTTCTAATAGTACATGGGTGATTAATCTAAGGATTTTAGATAGGAAAGTGTTGAAAGAAACACCTTATATTGTGCACGAAGATTTATCGATAAAAGTATAAAAACATAAAAATAATCGTGCAGGCGAAGGAAGTACACAAGGAGCATTATTAAATTGTATACAGATACAAATTAAAAAGCTTACTTATTACACTGAAAAATAAATACCGAATTCGAAATTACAAACATCCAATCAAACACTATTTGCAATTCCATGTGAAATTACTTCTTACCTTATTATTGTACTGAAAACTGCATTATAGTACTTCAATAGGTATAAACAATCAAATATCAAGAAACATGCATAATCAATTAACAAATGCATCATTCATAATCTTTAAACCATTAAATTTCTTTTAACTATGTGAACCATTGCAGATGAATAGGTTATAAAAATTGTAAATTGAATTTCTTTCATTTAATAGAATAAGACTTGCCTTGATATGTCGCATAAGTAATGATAAATAAAGGCAACAGTAGTATACCGCTTTTCAATTGTCATAAATCGATAAGGCAGCAACATACATAAAGAGAAAAACATTAATATGTCCTGATAAATTTTACCATCCCCTTGTCTTTGCTTTCATACAAATTAAGCTTACTGTTTGTGTCATATATGTGCATTTGATTATAACCAGTATCTTCCATAGATTTGATATCGAGTAGTTGAAATGGTTAAATATCATTTTTTTCATGTGTATCCATGGCAACAACCTGCATGCATTTGCTTTAAAATTTATCAAAAAAGGGAGATAGATTTCACATATTTCCCCAACATTTGGTCAACAGTAGTATTTCAGTCCCTTGGAGAGATACATTTTCTGAAATTGTTTACATATATCTCTCAAGAGATCGAATAAAAATCATATGTCTTTCGTCTATTTTTTCTTTGTTTGTAAACATTGCGTATAAAAAATTATGAAAACTTTGTGGTCAAAACGATTTTGGGGGTGAACACTAAATTTTCCAAAAATTCTGGAGGCCTGTGAGATGACTTAATTTGTTTTAAATTGGTATGGACGAATACTGGGACATGCAATGCAGTACAAGCTAGTGTTTATTTGTCAAATAAATATGTTGTAATGACATTTTTGTCCAATTTCTGTATTGTACCTTTGATATTCGTTCACTTAGATACATGAATTTAACTGAAACTCGTAAATCAATTCAGTTTCTTAAAAAATCAAACATTAGCTTGTACTGCATTGTATGTTACAGTATTCATTCATACCAATTTTTAACGAATTTAGTCATCTCTCAAGCCTCCAGATGTTTTGGAAAATTAAGTGTTTACCCTCAAAACCGGTTTGTCCACAACATAAAAATTTCAAGTTTATTTACAATTTTGACAGTGTGTAAATGTTAAGTATGTTAAAATGAACATATGTTCCCATAGTTTAGGACTATATTCATTATAAGTTGAATATTACAGGCAAAGTTTAGATGTTTATGAAGTGTCCTATATTTTGACTTAAGTGGAACCTTAACGTGTTCTTATATGCATGCATAACTTGCCAGGCGATTACAAAATTAGTCAAAATGCCACAGTCGGGAATAGGACACAATAGGTAAAACTAACAATCATTATTTCGAATTACTTTATTGGACCATTTTTTTTTGGGAGGAGGGGGGAGGGGGTAAAACACATCACTATCAACAAAGTCTGCACAGTTTGAACATACATGAGGGAAACGTATAAACTGGTATGTGTAAAAGCCATTTTGTTAGTGTTACTAAAATGGAAATTAAGCAATAGAAGGTTGAAATCATTACGTTTGTAATACATTCTAGTCATTTATCTGTACCAGTTTCGATGAACATGATCTAGATATGAAGCTGACATTTTTTTTTTTTGAATATCCTTAATATCAAGCTCACCGGGAAATATCAGATGTAATCACTCTTTGAAATATGGGATATTGAGTGTTAGAAAGTCATATTAGAGGGGAACTACGACACAACAGAAACACAACATTAAAATGTAACACACACAGAAACAAACTATAATATAACAATGGCCATTTTCCTGACTTTGGTACATGACATTTTAAGAAAAAAATGGTGGGCTGAACCTGGTTTTGTGGCATGCCAAACTGTAAATTAAAATACAATACAACTGATATACAAGAACTTTCCCAGATGCATTTTCATTCCATCTCTGGTGCGGTTTCTGCTTCATATGAATACATAAACAAAAACTTGGCCAGTAGTAGTGCACAATGAGTAACCATTGGATACACAATAACACGTACCAACAGTACTAATAAAGAATATCGAATAAAAAAGATTGCTTATAGTTACGGTATATAAGTTCATAGAACTTAACCTGATGGTGCAGGTATAATGTTATCTTATACTCTGAAAATTTGAATCGTATACTGTAACACAACCAACAATGTCAACAGTTGCGATATTGTTGTTGTTAAAAGATTGTATTATTTTGATATCTATCTATGTGGGTGAACATTTTTTATTAATATAACGGCTCGTTGCATGATTAACGTGAAAGTGACTTTAACCGATTCCACTTACAATGTGACTTTGTTATGTTTCAAAGTGTAGTATATATATGAACTTAAGATACACTACACTGCATGTCCCATAGCACAGCATTATTGGAATAGGTTTATTTGCAATGGCTTTTGAAATTTAACATATAGCTCAAAATAATGTGAACCAATATTCCTCATATAGGTTTTGATGTATATTAATAAAAAAAAAACATATAACATCTATTCTTTTTGTTATAAGAAGAAAACATACGGTCAGTATCAAAATATGATAACTCGGATTATTTACAATGTGTGACATTGATATGCAACAGCTTTAATTTCTAGAGAAAAGAACGCAATCTTAATGTACTTTTTTAAAAACATTTGTATGTTTAAAATTGTCTACTGAATAAAACATACATTGTTTTGAACTGGTGATAATTAATGTTTATACTTGAACTAGCGTACATTTGTTAAGACTATATTATTATAAATATTTTTTTCCGGGTTATGAGTTATAAGATATATTTATAATTAAACGATTATTACAGTAGGTCATCTTTAACGTCATTTTTGTTTTACCCGAATACACAATATAGCATTAATGTTTACCTTGGAGTTATAGAATATAAAGAAAAACTAAATAATGGCTTAATTTATCACTAGAGGGATTTGCACTAATTCTTTTTTCAACATCAATTACAAAGAGTTAATTAAGAAGTATTGTAACTGTTATATCATCATGACCCTTGGTTTTAATAAATGAATAGATGAAATTAAATAGCAATATGAATGTACGTTTTCACACATATTGGAATCAGTTAATTGCACCTAAAGAATCCTCTTTTTCCATGCTTTTACTGAATGAATTGAAGCATTCAAATTCCAACATGAAAGTACATTTTCACACATTTTGGTAATATAACAATATATTGCACTTAAAGAATCGTTGTACTCAAATGGTAGTTAAATTATTATCATCCATGCTTTTATTGAATGAATGAATGAATGAAAGAATTTATAAAAAAAACATGAAAATACGTTTTCACACATCTTGGTGCAAGTGTATTACACCCTAAGAATCGATGTACTCAAATGGTAGCTAAAATATTATCATTATACATGCTTTTATTGAACGAATGAGACGATTCAAATACTAACATGAAAGTACATTATTACACATATTGGTAACAGTATAATGCACTTAAGGTCAAGTTACAGTAAAGGGGCTATGTCACAGATTTCAGTGAAATTTTACATACAACTCTTGATGGATGAACCTCAACTGAAAATCGAAAAAGTAATGCATTTATCTCATTTTTCATTTGAAATATAACTGATTGAATTCTTACAAAATGTGTGAATATTTGAATAGAAAGCTCATCATATCGGCGGAAAATCTTCCTTAATTTGTTTGATAATAGTATAATCTCTAATTCTACTCGAAAGATATTTCTTAAAAAACTATATGTTGTTGATACAGAAATTTCCGTTTTAACGATACAAAATAAGGATAGGATCACCGACTATGTTTCTAAGGTAAACATCATTTCAAGTGGGGTTTTCTGTGAAAAAAAACACACAATAAAACGTCAAAATAATCGTTAAGTCATCGCATTGCAACGTTGATTTTTGACGTTTTTTCACTACAAAAAAGGTAACAAATTGATCATTAGACAAAAAAACGAAGTCTGTGATCATATGATTATTTTATATCATTAAAACAGAAATTTATGTATCAACAACGTTTAGTTTTTAAGTAAAATCTATGACATAGAAATTTGACGATTTTAATACAAAATTTTAGAAGGTTTTTCGCAGATTGTATGTGCTTTTTATACAAATATTCATCCATATTGAAAGAAATTAATCTGTAATATTTCAGATAAGAAAAGAGCTAAATGCATTATTTTTTCGATGTTCAGTTGTAGTTCAACGAGACAAGGTTAGCAAAATCTGCGACATTTCGTCTGTTTCTGCTCCTTGGTCGGGTTATTGTCTCTTTGACACATTACACATTTCCATTCTCAGTTTTAAGTATACTTTGCTCACCTTGTTTACTTTATAATCAACTTTCATACTGTCTATTTGCAACTCGGATCGTATTGTTTTGTTCCTCTTAAGTAAATAGAAGTATATATCAATATGTTGTTCAACTCAAATACTGAACAAAAAAGAGTTTATAAAAATCATTTTTTTATTTCAACTCGTGAAATACAAAGTACACATTGACCTGTAATGTTTGAATTCAATTATATTTTCCAATATCTTTCTATATTTAACTAACAAATGTTAAGGAAATATAAAACGTTGTTTTATTGTTGGTATATCTTTCATAAAAACGACATTAACGGTAAATTATTAACAATTTGCAAACATCCAATTAAAACTATAGCTTATGATATTGAAATGTGTTTGTATATATTGAGTTTAACACTAAAAGATATGTACATATAACAGTTACAGCAAAGTTTAACACTGTAAAAAAACATTATCGTCTACAAAATTCGCAATTAAGTATGTTTCATGCTGTGGTGGTTAAATATCCACGTGCGTTGACTTGAAATTTTAAACGAATGTGTAAAGATTGATTGTTGGTTGATTAACGTCCAGTGGTTAATATTTCAAGAATGTTCAGGACGAGAGCAAATAAACAATATGCATCGCAGTGGTGTAGTTGTTGGCGCATCGGACTTCTATCATAAATATTCCGGGTTCGATCCCCGTTCTGGGAAGAAAATTTCAGGGACTGAATATTGCAACTCTCCCTTATTCTCTATCTTATTTTTGGAAATTTTTATTTAGAAATTCATATGTGGCTTTGGCTAACTCGGCTGTGTATTTTTATGTGCTGGTGTAGGTTGTTTTATGTAATGTATCCGTATTATTCTGTAGTGAGTCACCACTTCGATTTTATCATTTATATGATATTATATAGTCATTTTATAAAATTTACTGTCTGCAAAAGTATGATTTTTTTCTAAATAATAAGGATGTTCTTATCCCAGGCAGAAAACCCTAGCAGTATTGGGCACAACTTTTTGGAACTTTTGATCCCCAGTGCTCTTCAACTTTGTACTTGTTTTGGCTTTCGAACTTTTTTCATCTGAGCGTCACAGGTTAGTCTTGTGTGGACGAAACGCACGTCTGGTGTATTCAAATTTTAAACCTGTTAGCTTTTTTTAGCTGTTATTCTTGTATGTCTCTGTCCTATATGTTATCTTGTTTATTTATATTATAGTCGTGTCATGCAATGTTGTCATTTAAATGCTATATTCAACATTGCCATAAAACATAAAAGCGGGAGGTTTGGCATACCACAAAACCAGGTTCAACCCACCATTTTGTTCTTAAAATGTCCTGTATCAAGTCAGGAAAATGGCCATTGTTATATTATAGTTTGTTTTTGTGTGTATTACATTTTAAATTTGTGTTTCTGTTGTGTCGTTGTTCTCCTCTTATACTGATGCGTCTCCCTCAGTTTTAGTTTGTAACACGGATTTGTTTTTTTCTCAATTGATTTATGAATTTCGAACAGCGGTATACTACTGTTGCCTTTATTTGACACCATTTGCAAGTATGTTCTTGAGAAACTATAATAGTCCGTCGGGGGACGATAAATAGCTGACCTGTGTTTAGTGAGAGCCATATATTTTGCACGACAAAGACATCCTTGCAGATTTCGGAAAAGTGCAGGCTAATGCCGCTACAAGGCAGAACTCGCACCCGCAAAGTAGAAAGGGATTAATATAAGTTGCAATATCTTTTTTCCCAATCCACTATAACAAAATATATTTAAACTGAATTAACAATAAATACAATTTGTAGGTCATTTAATAGAGAACGTCGGAATGAAAGTAGGGAAATTAAGACTCCCCTGGAAATTAGGTTACATGGGATAGGGACAGAAATCTTGCATTGTAACTTTTAGATCCCTCAAATAGTAAATGTTATTAACGCAAACATCGGCAAGGGTTATATTGTCGTCTGACGAAGACCTGTAGTGACCATATTTCTATTCCCCAGTCACCCTTGGGGTCTGTTAAAAAAGCGTTGGTCATGTAAAATGCAAATAAATCCATACTGTTGTTATTTATAGCTATATATCCAATATACCCCCGGAGACAGATGTTCGAGAGCAGTCCACTGCCGTGTGGGTTATTTTCGTTCGAAATGTGGAAGTAGAATTGGACACTGCACTTGGATTAAGCAATATAACAAACAGTTTCTTTAATCAAATTTAATAATAATAATAATAATAATAATAATAATAATAATAATAATAATAATAATAATAATAATAATAATAATAATAATAATAATAATAAACCTATTATTTTCTTGGATCAGTGTTATTCATATTTTGTTTTACTTTTTGTTCATTATGTGTTTACTCAATTAATTTAAATCGTTTTCAATATAACTAATGCTGCTTACCTTGTGAAGAAAGAACGGATTATTTAAATTCCAATAATTAAATGTCAAAGTTACTTTCGCTACTTCAAAGAGTTTGTTGTTCACTTTTCTAAAGTTTGAATAACATATACCTTGTCCTGTAATCAATAAATTTACCCATCATAAATTCTATATCTTGATTGGTCTGTCCGGGAGTCATGACAACCTTGCAGTGCTTATTTCGGCTTAGTAAATCATGCTTATAGTTGTAATAAATGTTTATTATTTTAATGACGATCGAAAGCTTGCATAAGCATTATTTCTATTGCAGCAAACAGATTTATAGGCAGTGTCAAGCAATTTCCTATTTCAGCTTTGATGTCATTCAGGCCTTCTCTTTCCTTAATATGTATTATACCTCTGTAATGATAATATAAATGTGCATCAATTATTGGAAATAGTTTCCGTTTAGTAGAAGAAAACCCTGACTTCATTAAACCATACTAAGCACTGCCATTAAATATTGAAAATAATGATCTAAGCCTACACAAATTAAACTTTCTAGTACTCATAGTTTATATCGTTGATAGTTTTAATTACACGTCTCCTGTGTTTTATGGTTGTAAGAACTTGGTTAATGTTTTGTATTAAGTTTTAGATATTTATGATATCGTGTCTATAAACATATAAGTTAAACTTGTAAATTTTATTAAGTGCAAAAAGTTTTTTTGTTATAATATATACTAGAACACACCCGCGAGATCGCGGGCATATACATCTTGTAAACTGTTGAAGGATGATTTTTTGTAAAAGATATTATGACTGGAGAAATTCATATAAGGTATCAAAAGCCCTCTCCCTTTTTTCCAAAGTCCGTTATGTGTTTCCGTTCTGTTAAATTCAATTATTTTTCGTGTTTCTGGCCTTATACCACAATTATTCTTCCCATTTGCTACAATGCATTTTTTGGTAAAAGTCAAATTAAATTAAAAATTTGCACCGCTTCAAACATGAAATAAATGAAACTGCTTATTATTCTAAAAAAATGTGCTTCTAGGACAATCCATCAGTGCTTTTCCTTTTGAGAGCCCTATTAACATGCCAATGGTATGATTTGAATCTCGTATAAATGACTAAGGCTCATTTAAGGGGTGGTCTGAGGGGTCTTGATCCTGAAATCCAAAATCCAAGGCTAAAAAAAACATGAAATTCCGAGGTGCGTATTTTAGCGAAATTCATATCCCGGCGACATCCCGAAATTAAAAAAAATATTCATGCATCCCGTAAAGATCAATCCCTTAATCCCGAGCTTTAAAACACCCGATCCCGACGTCCAGAATAAGTTCTGCCTCCCTCTAATCTCTATCCTACTTTCATTTTGGCCAAATCACTACTTTCACTTTCAACAACAAATTTGTATGCCCCATTTATCATGGGAATTATATATATATGTTTTCTGGTCTGTTCGTGCGTTCGTTCGTTCGTCCGTCCTTTTGTCCGGCTTCAGGTTAAAGTTTTCACTTTCAACAATAAGTGTTTATGCTCCATTTATTGGAATTATGTTTTCTAGTCTGTTCGTCCGTTCGTTCGTTCGTCCGTCAGTCTGTCCTGCTTCAGGTTAAAGTTTTTGATAAAGTTGAAGTCCAACTAAATCGAAACTTAGTAAATATGTTCTCTATGATATGATCTTTCTAATTTTAATGCGAAATTAGAGATTTTATCTCATTTCACGGTCCACTAAACATAGTAAATGATAGTGCCGATGTGGCATCCGTATACTGTGGACAAATTCTTGTTTCCACATGTTTTACTTATTTCAATATATATGCAACTGGTATGACCCCTTAGATAGTAAACATTTCAGAAAAAAGTAGTCAGAATACAGAGTCTAAGAAGTCTGTATATTATAGAAGTATATTCGTAGTTTACAGGTGGATACACGCAACAACATAATTGTCTCTAAGAGGTATAATAGTTGTTGTTCTTGCGATCTAAAAACCATGATATGGAGAACGCTCTGATTGGCTTATTTATTTTTCATTTTTGTAATCTATCATACGATTGGTTGTTCTTGTGCATGTTTAAAACCGGAAGTCGTATCTATGGGTAAAAGTCAGTCTGATAACGGAAACAATATCCGGACACCTATTTTGTCGTTTTTCCCCAAAATAACTCAATCTGAATAATCATAAGAATGGATGACAAATGCGACAATGCATGTTACCTAAAGAACACAGAGACATAATGATTAATTTATTGAAGAAGGAAGAGAAGCGACACACAAAATGAGGTCTTCTCGTTTAATAGTATAGATAAGACTACAAATGGCTTTTCTGTTTATTTAATCTAACACTGTTCGATATTTGCTTCATGTCACAATAAATGTATGACATATATCAGCATCAAAAAATGAAAAAGGAGAGAAAATTCTTACTTTCATAACAAAATATGCATCAAATATGTCATAAAAACAATAAAGAAAGAATTTAGTTTCATAATGAAAGCTTTATGGGGATCGCAGCTATAATATATAATGTACTTTTCTTCATCCAACATTTGAGGTTTCTTGAGGATTGATGCGTGGCACAACCTTCTCTAAAAATAGATCATCTGTAACATTTTGTTAGCGGATCATTTAGCATCAAATGCAGTTGAAGTTAACCATATGCATATGCACTTTTGCAGTGTATTCAAGTTGCTATTATTTTATTTGTATTAAATAAACTAGGGGTTGTAAAATAATGACAATATTTTAAGTAATATGTTTCTGTTTTGGTTACGAGCTTATTTTTGTTGATAAGTTCTACACAGTGGATCGTATAAAATGAACGGAGCATATGTGATTGCAACTTGGGAATGTAGGTTGTTTTATAGTGGCAAATTGTTGTTTAAATCAAACTATCCACTTTACAGGACACACCTTTATGCAAATGGCATTTATATTAATTTGTTCTCGTACTAAATATGCACAAAATGCTATTGGATCGAAAGTAATAAAAAACAAGTAATCAAACAATTGTTCGCAGGAACTCAATGGCATAGGAAATATAACAACCCATTTTTTATATGTTTTACCAATCATATGTAATATTATTGCGCCGTGTAGAGTACAGGTACTTTACTCCTCCTACAGATTACAGATTTCAGATAACACCAATGTTTTATGATGTCGCTACAACTATTCAACTCCCGACAAAGTTCTTCAAAGAAGAACCAAGCCATATCACACAGAAAACACATTAGTTGTTGTAAAGTTAATAAATAATTAAGTTTTCTGAATCAATCAGTTTCTTCTTAATTATTGCCTCCTGCAGATTGTGATATGGAGCAATTAACATGTTAAGAATCTTCATTTTTTAATTTACCAAAGGAAATACACGAGTTTTGTTATCTGTAGTCATCATGACTTGTAGTTATAATTGATTTTTTTTAAGTAGGTTAAAAGTTAGACATTTTATTCATGGAAAAAATTATACACCTTGAATCACAGTATAAATTAATATAAGTTGATTTTCGAAAAATGTTATTGTTATTTAATTTGAATGATTGAAAAACCGGTGTGCTAAACATGTATAATATTTAAATGTGATAGTCTCTTATAATTATGTACAGAATAGCTCAATATTTATATATCTGTTGTTGCAACCATCCTGTTTCCATTTCACGAATATCACCTACCGAATTATAAAAGGTTTTGTAATAATATGAGCAACACGACGGGTGCCACATGGGAAGCAGGAACTGCTAACCCTTCCGGAGCAACTGAGATCATCCACCTTTTTTGTGTTTGTCTTTTTCGTTTTTAACCATGGCGTTGTCAGTTTGTTTGAATGACCGTCTGGTATCCTGCGTCCCATTTATATATCTATATATGTTTACACTAAATGTCATGATTTTAAATTTTTTTAATCTCTAATAATTTTTGCTTATGGTTTGGTTAAAGTCTACACATTCCCTCTAGAATCTTATTATTTACAATTAAAAGTATATTAACAAAAATAATGCGCCAAGGAAAATTTCTAAACGGAACATCATTTATCGAATGGCAAATCAAGAACTCAAACACATCTAACGAAAAGATATAAACTGTCATATTATTGACTAGGGACAGGCATTTACTTATGTAGAAAATAGTAGATTAAACTCCGTTTTATTTAAAACTAACTAAAACAGCTAACTTGTATGACAGTCGCATTAAATGGAATTATATTGACAACGATGTTGAAAAACAAACAGAATATCAGGAATAAATGCCCCAAAATTGAGGTAAAACATTGTAATAAAATCTTCATCTCTATAAAAACACGTCATTTCAACAAATAAAAAAAGGCAAAATAACACTCTCTAGACAAAGTTGATAAGAAAAAATGAAAGAAAAGAATAGAAAATTGAATATAACACAATAGCGGAATATGTAAATACCGTACCATGTCAGAAGTATACAAGCAAAAATGAACAAAACAGTAAAGGTAAAAAATATACAAGAACAAAAAGGAACACTTTTACTCGTAATTATGATCATACACAACGTTAGTACCGAGAATCTATACTTCAAGACCATCATGTATAATTTGTGAAGTCGATATGGAATACTTTCCAACAAGGTATTGGAATCTTCCGATGGACTTGTTTTAGAAAAAGGAACGAGACGTTCTATGACATAACCTTGGTTTATCAATTTTCTGTTAAGACACATGCTGCAATACCGAATAAGTTTAGATATGTATATTCCATATGCGGGTGAGGTTGGTATATTGATGCCTAGGTGGAAGCATTTATAATTACAAGTTTTAAATCGTCTCGTTTGTCGTAGATAATGTAAGCTTTTAATAAATATTGTTTTAGCACAAAAAAAAATAATCTTAGGGGTTGATAAGGCTGAAAATCAACAACCTTTAAGTTTTGTAATAAAATTTATAACGCCATTGCCATTGACCAATTTTAATTTTACGTTTAGAGAGGAATACATTTTTTCATATTTGTTTTTTCGTTTGTTCAGAAATATTCCTTTCAATCCACCATTTTTAACATGCCTGAACGTCTGTACCAAGTCAGGAATATGACAGTTATCCATTCGTTTGATTTGTTTGAGCTTTTGATTTTGCCAATTTTTTTAGGGACTTTCCGTTTTGAATCTTCCTCAGAGTTCCAGTATTTTTGTGGTTTTACGTTTTTCAAATACATCATATAAATTGATTAGGGTAAAGATTGATGATAATCATTGATTGGCCTTCTACCATTCGATTGTAAACATTTGCTACCCTGTTATTAGATATAAGAAGATGAGGTATGAGTGTCAATGAAACAACTCTCCATTCAAGTCACAATTTATAAAAGTAAACCATTATACGTAAAAGTACGCTCTTCATCAAGGAGCATTGGCACACACAAAACAGCAAGCTATTAAGGGCGGGATGAAAATACGTATAGTCACGTCCGGTAGGAAAATTGGGCTTTCAATCGGATGCTTCGGTATTTTGAACGTGTCCCGCTATATGCATGTTGAAGAATCTTTGCAATATCTTTTCAAGAAGTTATTCGTAGGCCTGCTCTAACAATAAAGCATAATTCCTGTTCCTACAAATTATTTGATACTGGACGGTCAGTAAACAACAGTTTATCAATGCACCTGTCCAGCAATCCATCATATTCCTGTGCATGGTAGTTGAATATCCACCCTTCATTGCAGTCGAACCTGACTACCTATGGAATTGTTTTTAATGTGTTCTCTTCATTTATTTTATGAAAAATGTCCAATTTGGTATGGAGTACATAATAATTTATCATTGAGTCCGTGTGATTAAGTTTTCAGTGTTTCCGTTATTTGTCTATAATACTTTTAATCGATTTAGGTTAATGTCGGTGGAAAAATATTCATTTGACACAGATACAAGATTAAGACTCCACTCGTTGTTTTTAAAGATAAATGAAAGAATGATTTTTAACGTTGTTTTTCCATTCTACAATATGATATCAAAATCTATAAAATCAATCCTATTCAGTGTTGCTTCCAATTTTGATCACTTATGCTATGAAATACTTATTGGATACAACTTGCTTCGTTAAATTCAGAGCATTGTTGTTACATAAGAAGGAGAGAAAAAGAAGGCTAATTGTTCTTTAAGTAGATTGGAAGTCCCGTGTTATACGAGGTTTCTCAGTCAGGTATTTCCTGCTTATGAACAGCTTTTCTGACATGATGACAAATCTTATAAAGTGATAAATTTCAGATTAATCGTTCTGAAATGCTTTCTTAAAGAATTGATCCAGTGATGAAAGACAGTGAATTGAATATTGATTGTATTGTTCTTGAAGATAGTAATTGCCAAGAAGAATAAAGACTTTGATTTGTCCAATTTCAATTGTAGTGAGGTAAATATGCAATTCATTCTTTCCCCATTAATTACATTACATTTTTCCCATTTTCTTCACAAACAGTATCAATATTCATTAAATGCTTTAGCAAACTTTGCCAATAAACCGGTCGTGTAGGTGTACAAAAAAGTATTTGTTTATAATACTTATTTGTCTGTACTGAAAAAAAAACAACAAAAGTTTTTTCTGTTTTTTTTTTTGTTTTTTTGTTTTTTTTGTTTTTTGTTTTTTTTGGCACGGGTAGTAACGTCGTCATATCAAGAGGGTTTAAATAAGTCCACTGATATTGTCATGATTTTGCTTAAGGAACTTCTGAAAATAATCTTAACCTGATAACTATCTTTGTGTATAGCTATATTAAGGTGGCAAAGCTTAATCGAATTTGTATCGTAAAGTTTCTAATTTGACACAGAATGTTGCTTGCGTACATGTATGTCAATTATTTTTTTGTTATATCACATATTTAATACGTCAATATTGAAAAATAGCGACTTTTGCACAAGATTTAAGATTATTGGAAACCAATAATTTATGAACAAAACAACAATAGGAAAATCAAACATGATATAATAATCGAAATACGAATACGACATACGTGTAATGAAAACAAATAGAGGAATGACACACGATAGCATGGTATATTTTATGTTAGCGATGTCTTATGCAGATACGTTTTGTACATAAATAAATTGGAAGCAACTTTTATGATTGGGCAATAGGCTGACATGACCAACCAAAATATCTCTTGTTTAGATAAGTAAATAATATAGAACACAAACGTGAATGTACCTTCTTAAGCAACGGTTTAAAAAATCCTTTGAATTACGGAAGATGGCTAATGCTTATTCAAAAGACTTGGGTCAGTTTTCAATAATACAGATTTCACACGGTATTGGGAATGAAACGTACGGGGTCAAAACTATAACTGGCAAGATTTTACATTTGTTCTTTCCGAAAAAGTAGTTTAAAGAAGTCGATTGCAACGTAATATTTAAGAGAAGGCAAAGCCTTACTTGTTGCAAGATTACTGGGCTTACCGGATTAATACTGGACCTATAAATGTGCCTTGCGGGACATTCCAGGTGACTGAAACCAGGTCAGATGACTCTCCATCCAGAACAATGGTTTGTGTTCTATCATTTAAGAAGGCAGATACCCAGTTTAGAGTTTCGATTTTGACACCGTAATAGTTTTATTTGTATAGTAATCTTTTATGAGGGACTTTGTCAAAGGTTTTGGCAAAGTCCATTATAATTAAGTATGTTTCAGTGGTGTTGTTATAATTTGCTGCAAGCTCTTGGATGAATGAAATGAGTTGTACTTCACAAGATCTAGACTGACGGAAGCCATGCTGGAGGTCATACAATATATTGGTTTTTTTAAAGATGGTTCATGATATGTTTTGTGATGATATGCTCCATAGGTTTACAGGAAATACTTATCAATGATATAGGGCGATAATTTTGTAGCTTTTGTTTTCACATTTTTTTTAATACTGGTGCGACTTTGGCGTGATTCTAGTATATTGGTGTTATGTCACATTCAAGTGATGTTTTATAGATATGTGTGAGATTCGGAAATTTTTACAGCAGATTCCAACGAGTATGAAGCTATATGTAGATTCTTTGGTTAGATTCCTTGCTAGCTCAACCATGAAATCATTATAAGGTAAGGTACACAAGCCTGTGGGTAGAGTTAATAGTTGAACAGAGAACCAATCAGAACTAGTGACAGAATATAAACATTGTAAAACTAGTTTTACAAGTCAGTTTAAAAATAAGTTTTCAATCTAAATTTAAAATTTATTGATTCACAAGCATGTTGTAGGTGTGTTTGAATTGCCAATTTTATTTCAATCAATTACTCAGTTCATTTATAAATACAGTTATGGGTATATACTTTACAATGGTACAATCACTGCGTAAATATCCTTCTGTTGCCTTTGAATTACGAATTTTTCAAACTGCAATAGTATAAAAACAGCAAAGATAATGAATAATAGAGATGGGCCATTTTGTACATATACAAAGGGGAAACTTCAAGCAAGCATTATTATTTATAGTTTCATTGCATTTTAAACGGTATTTTGTGGTAGAAAATCCACAGATATTTTTGTTATAAAATTTGAAGCATAGATTACTCTCTTGATTTTCTATGATGTGCTAGCGTTTAAAGTTTACAAAAAGTCCTATTACAACCTTTAAATTAAAAAAATCGTGCTAAGTCACAAAAGTCGAGCGCACCCTAGAAGGTGTACTTGAATTGGTCCATATTTATATATATATTTGTTTAAACCAATATCTAAATTTCTAAACTTGTTTTTTAGGAAATCATTGCTAGCACTGCTTGCAATAATCCTCCATCTATCAAGTAATTGATAAGTATCTAGTAGTGTTATTGCGGGGTGTTAGCTTCCATCTTTGTCTTGAATACTGATATTTGATTGGGTTGTAACACTGATTAGAATTAAACTCATCATTGATACCAGAATTAAATTTATATTTACGCCAGACGCGCGTTTTGTCAACAAAAGACTCATCAGTGACGCTAGATTCAAAAAGTAAGTTAAAAGGCCAAATAAAGAACGAAGTTGAAGAGCATTGAGGACCAAAATTCCTAAAATTTTTGGCAAATACAAGTAAGGTAATCTATTCCTGAGGTAGAAAAGCCTTAGTATTTCAAAAATTTAAAAGTTTTGTTAAACAGTTAATTTATGATTATGACCATCTGTGTGTTGAGGATGTCTGCCTTTTGCTTTGTGTCTGCTATTAACTGTCATTTTTTTTCTGTTGGTAGGGTTCATGTATGGGTAGGTCCAATATCATTTGTTCAATATAGATCCAGTATGGTGCCCTTTGTTCTTTTTGTACTTGTTTTTCAGATATTTGTACTTGTCCGCAAACTTGATGTTTTGTTTCATTTTATAATACAAATTATTTTTTCTATTTATCATTTTCCTGAGATTGTTATAAATCTGAGGTAGTGTGTGTGGAATGTGTTTTCCACTGATTGTGTAAAATTCGTTTTAAATGTGTACAACAGATCATTTATGTTTGTTTTGTCCTTTAGGCTTTGTAGATCATTGTATATTTTTTTCTAGATCTTACTTGATCTGTTTGGCTTTGTTGTATTTTAGTATTTTTCCTTGTTTTTCTCTCGCCCTGCGTAACCAGATGTCAGATTCTTCATAGACAATGTCGTGGTCACTAAGGCATATTGGTGGTAATGTAATGACCTTCTTTATGCAAGATGGATTATTGACAAGTGATAAGTCTAAGATTCTTTCGTATCGTGTTGGTATGTTCGTTATTTGATGTAAATTATGAACATATAGTAGTTCTTAAAGTGAGTTTTGCTGTTCTTGATCTGGTTTTCCTGATACTACTTCTTGGACAGACCATTCCATGTGGCCTAGATTGAAGACACCACCTACAAATATGTAACTGTTTGATGTTTGATTTATTCTACTTAATGATAAATCTAATTGTTTTATGGAGATTCATGTCATCTGAAGGGTTGTTGCAACCGATAGCTTAATATGTGCCCTAATGATTTCACAGTTAGTTTTTAGTTCTTGTATTTCTGTATTGATATATTCTTTGGTTAATGCAAAAAATATCCCCCATAGCTTTGGTTGTTCTTCCTTGATTGTCTATCAGTTCTATAGTTGTTGGGAAGATCTATCGGGAAGTATTTGAACGAGGATGAGTTGTTGTCAAGCCAGGTTTCAGTACCAAGTATGATATCTAGTATTGCAGTGTCTATCAATTATAAAAATTCTGTTGTTGTTTTTTTTTTTATTTCGAATGTACTGGGAAAAAATGTGAAGAACTCTAATAGGTTTTCTGTTTTTATTGGTAGTGCGTTGTTTGTTTTTCTTTTTACATTGTTTAGGTATTGGTGATGATGTGGCTTTTTGATAACCTGGGCTCCCGAATACCGAGTTATCATTCAATTTGCTATAAAATTTAATGTTTCAATGGTCGAGTGGTTAAACAGACTAGTTTTGTCATTTTGGTCTCTTGTGGAGCGTTGTCTCATTGGCATTCATACCCCATCTTCTTTTTTATAGTTGTGAAGTTGGGCATACCACATTGTATCCATTCCTAGCTGATGTTACTAGCATTCATACAGCCATAGAGTTGAGGTGACATTCCTTGACAATCAATGTGACACCAAACATCACAATTGTCCCAACAAAGTGCTTTATGTTTCCTTATAACAGCCTTTTGACATGTTCCACACGGCCACCTTGAGGTCATAGGACCTAGGTGTGTGTCTGTGTCATAGGCATTTGCAATCAGCAAGATGAATGAGTATGACTGCACATGTTGCGGAGCTTTGGATTTCAATACTTGCAATATCTTTTGTAGACGAAACGCGCGTCTGGCGTATATACCTAATTTAGTCCTGGTATCTATGATGAGTTTATTTACAACCACTGGGTCGATGCCTCTGCTGGTGGAGATTTATTTCCCCGAGGGTATCACAAGCCCAGTAGTCAGCACTTTGTGTGCTAACATGAATTGTCATTGGTATGGTTATATTTATAAATTTACTGTTTACAAATTTTTGAATTTTATGAAATACTAGGGCTTTTCCACCTCAGGCATAGATTACCTTAGCTGTATTTGGCAAAACTGTTAGGAATTTTGGTCCTCAAATGCTCTTCAACTTTGTACTTTATTTGGCCTTTTTAACTTTTTTGGATTCAAGCGTCACTGATGAGTCTTTTGTAGACGAAACGCGTGTCTGGCGTATATACCTAATTTAGTCCTGGTATCTATGATGAGTTTATTTATTGACTGAATTTGGCCTACCCCATCTACTTTCCTGAAGTACGAATATTCTTATGATGGGATAGTAATAAGATGCGATTTGTAATGATACACTAGTATTATAAGCAAGTGGTCTTGTATGTGGTGTTATGTTCCATATTGCCTTAGCACAAAGAAAATTACAGAGTGAGAATAACACAGGTAGTATAACAATACAGTATTTCAGTACCATGGTTGATCGTGTATGGCACACTGTATGTTTGTATAACTAATGCTTAACTACGGTTAAATACTTACTCTCTTGGATTCTTCAATTCAAACTTTCGCCAAAATGAGGGCTCCTTTTTTTATAAAAGATTAAATGTTTGGAAGACTTTTAACCGAGTTTTTTTTGTATGCGTTGGCATAATAATAACAAAGCAAACTATGTTTTACGATTATAATTTTCTGTCTAGACCAACATCAAACACTATGTTTTCAATATTCAAGCTTTCACATAGCATTTTCATACGGTCATAGTCATTAAAGTTAACAAAATAGCATGCTATTTTATTGCAGAAGAAACACTTCGAAGAATGCTTGAACATGTAGTAAAAGTCTCAGGATAACTGCCTGGAATGAAAATAAAGAATATAAAGCAAGTCCTTTGTAAAACATATTTTGGTCCTCAATGTACTTCAACTTCGTACTTTATTTTGCCTTTTAGCTTTTTGGGATTCGAGCATAACTGATGAGCCTTTTGTAGACGAAACGCGTGTCTAACGTAAATACAAAATTTAATTCTGGCGAAGGTTATGAAAATGTCTTCGACAATTTTACCGATTGTTTTTGTTGTTCTTTTTCATGTGGGTTTGTATTTTCTGGTTTAAATGATTTATTTTTCAAATTATGTCGTTTAAAGAAGAATGCCTGTAGAAAGATACATATACTTATGTGCGAATATCTATTGACACTAATTTTGTTGGTAAAATTCAATCAAACAGTGTTTCTATTGTGAAAAACCAGTTTGATTTAATAAGGATATACTGGTCAGATTTGAAATATGTCTTAACTTTTCAAAGAATTGTTTTAAAGTTTAGAAGCTAACCAATGTCTTGTGATATTGTCTTTATCGGTACTAGCATTCATTTTGAATTAAAACATGGCTATACATGTGTTTTGCTAACACCAGTTATGAACACATATTTATGCTGTCACGTAATGTTGTTATTTAAACGATATTTGTATAACATTCCCATATAAGCGAGAGGTTTTTATTGTCATAAAACCAGTTTGAAACAGACCCTTTCTACTTAAATGTCCTGTACCAAGTCAAAACAAACGTTTAGTGGGTTATTTTCGCGATTTATAAAATTTTCGTTTATTTTCGAGGATAGAACAAAATAGCAAAAATAAATTCCGCCAAATTAAAAGTATACATGCAAAGGTTTTGAATCCGCCAAAATAATAACCGCCAGAATATTTCGTATACCTTATTCAATAAAAATCGTGAAATTTTACACCCGCAAAAATAACCCGCTATACGGTATGAGACTATCAAAATGTATCTATGTATGTTGGTAGTTGGGTTTTTTGTTGCACTTCGGTGTTTCTGTTGTTCCGTTGTTTTCCTCTCATAATTGTTTCCCTCGGTTTTAGTTTGTAACCTGGAATTGTTTTCTCTCTATCGATTTATGACATATGAACAGCGGTATACTACTATTGCATTTATTCATGCTTTCCTCAGACTGATAATGACGTCTTTACATTAAATCCTTTGGATTTTATATTTAATCGGAGAAAACCTTATTTACTTGTTTAATGGTTGCTTCATATAGTTTTCTCTAAAGCTGGACTTTTATGACCGGATTTTTAGTGTCTTTCGTCTTTTTTTTAATTTTGTGTGTATGGTGTCGATCTGATGAATATAAAATTTTCGTTTCTGTTGTATCATAGAACAGGTAGGTTTTTTTTGGTGATTTTATATAAAAAAAACACTTGCCTACAGGAAGAGATTTTATGTTCCCTTTCCATACTGTTTTGCCGTTAACTATAACTATAAGAACCTCTTTGAGTTGGATCTGAACCAGTTGAGTTTCTAATCCCATGTCTTCCAGATACTCTGAAATCAATATTTAAATTTGGTTTTCTAATTTTCATGAGTAGTATAATTAACGTAAATTGTAAGCAAGCACATTATAACAGCATTACAGCTTGAATCCACTACAAGCAAGAAAGCTTAAGAGATTTTTATGTTATATTTCTTTTACAGTGGAGACTAAAATCGAAAGATTTGTCCGTATGAAACATTCCTCTCTAATTTTTTTTTTATTGTTGATCCTTTCTGAGCATTTTTTGGATTTGATGATGTTATTGATGGTGATATAAATTCGTTCGTTTTCTACTATCCGTTAATTTGTTTAAAAATACATCAGACAGTTTGAATTGTTTCACATTCTATCATGTCGTAACTTTCTGTAGCATAGAATATAGTATGAGTTGTTTGTTTCATTGCAGGTAAATGTACAAAGACCTACGGTTGCCTACATCTCTACGTCCATAGCAATTAAAAGTTAGTTATATTGTCAATAATACCACACAGTTTTTCTATATAATACAATCCTTGGTTGAACATCATGATGATACTTTCTGTCATACGACTGTCATAAATGTGAGAGGTTTAGCTAGCTTTAAAACCATGTTTAATCCATAATTTTCTACATAAGAATATGCCTGAACTAGGTCAGGTATATGACAGTTATTATCCATTCGTTTGATGTGTATGAGCTTTTGATTTTGCCATTTAGTTTTGAATTTTCTTCGGAGTTCAGTATTTTTGTGATTTTACTTTTTATTGCAATAAATTGATAATAAAAAAACAATGGTTATCTTCAGATATAGTATATATAATTTATGTTCATATGTTTTTCCTACTTACTTATTAACGATTTCAACCGCATTTCTTTGTGTGTAAATACCCCTCAGGATCCGTATGGTCCATACCGTATTATTACTCTGTCTGATTTCGTCGACATTGTCGCAAATGGTGTTGGTGCCTAGTTGTGTACTAGAAGGTCAAGTTACCTTAATATCAAATA
Organism: Mytilus galloprovincialis; assembly: GCA_037788925.1. Lineage (NCBI taxonomy): Eukaryota > Metazoa > Mollusca > Bivalvia > Mytilida > Mytilidae > Mytilus > Mytilus galloprovincialis. The sequence goes on from CM075335.1 coordinate 34,176,835, forward strand.
TAATCAAAATAATATATAGAAAAACGTCTGATTTTTAAACTTGATTTGGTCTCTTGAAAATTCATAAAAGTAATTAAACCTTCAATTCTAATATGACGTGGTTCTTTCGCTTTGTTCACAACACCGTGTGAAAATTCTCGATATATCTATACTTAGCGCAGACTCAGAGATATACATAATAATAGATGTTACAATATACCTCCCACGTAAATCCACATGTATTTGAACCTATTTGCAAACGCTTTGCCGATTTTATTGTATTAGAAATTGTAATAAAACAAAGGACAAAAGAACTTTTATTCTTATTCGGATGCATAATAAAAAGAATTAATATGCTGCAACTAGTTGTGTTTATTTCCTAAATATAGTAACACAGCTATATTTTGTGAAATGTCAATTTCATCATGGAACACTTTCTCCACAATCAGAGGTTCATTAAGGGATGAAAATAAGCTTGATATTTATGTTACGATTTTATGTCACAAAAATGTAAAACTATTTTGTAACCATCGAAGTTCGTATAATATTGTATTAAAATGGAATTCTGAGGTAGGTTTTATTTTTTTTCTATTCTGTTGCATTATTTGCATCTTAACTGATTTCAGCTAGTCATCATGGCAACTCCTTCGTTACGAAATGTCAATTTTAGATTTAACAGTAGGTTACGAGAAAACATGTAAATTAAAAATCGCAAATATTGGGTTTGAGAATTAAACATATTTTTTTCAAGCGGTTATTAACGAACTAAACTATGTAAGCTAAAGATTTATGAGAATATTTGAGCTTTATCTAACAAGGAGTAAAAAAGAACAGCTACATACACGGCATACCCACCCTCGCTTCAGTATTTGAATGAACTTATTTGTCCTATTAGAATCGAAATAATTCATGGAAGCCATAGATTTGTTGTAAATATACACATGGCCTGGGCCGTGATTATTTCCAACAAATCTATGGCTTCCATGAATTATTTCTAAATTCGTTCATAGCTATACTATTAGTATTGATAATTGAATTTACAAATGTATAGGTGAAATTTGGTGTAGTGCATAAATGTTTCTCTGACGATATGCACAGTTTCATGTAATAATATGAATAAATGCGTTCAACTAAAAAATGAAATGTTTGAATATTCTATAAGTGGAGATCAGTTTGTGTGTCATAGTATAATGGTATTTAAACAAACGTAGGTTAAAAAACAAGGAGCATAGTGATTGTGTGTTTATAACAACTAAAGATCAATATTAAAGGTTTAAGTCATTGTTAGTTTATCTTATATATCAATTGAAGTTTTACATTTATAATATTTGGTGAAAAAATATTAAATAGTGTTCAAAGATTTGTTTATTTGTACCGTAGTCTTGTTATGTCATGTTGATTGAAATCCTATGTGGGTCAGAAATAATATACCACTTAGCATCATTGTGCTTCTTACTGTAAAACTACATGGTCCTTTTACATATCCTAGTAATATTAAGGCTAAACTTTCTTTTGAAAATTTAGATATAATATTTAACAGGTTTACATAAATTGCAACGGCTTCATTTGGAAGCAACAACTATGATTTCTGAAGAAGCAATGCAACCTATTATATGCTAGAAAATAGGTTAAAACTTCAGTTGGACAAATATTGAAATGTAATCGGAATTAGAATATGTCATAATAATATTAGAATTTGACTTTGCAAGCTTTGTAAATATGTTTGATTCGAGTATTTCCAGTAACATTGGTATCCTAAATTTATATTATAATTAAATGGTAGTGACGTCGATTTGCTATTTATAAACAGGTGTTTGTTTGTCAATTCTGAAAATCCAAAAAAAAAAAGAAAAAGAAGAAAAAAAGGGAAAGAATATGCATATGAACAAGTGAGTTTATTCAAAAATAAATTTAAGTATTTAACTTACGTCCGGATATTCAATAAGTTGAGATCAGTGTGTGTGTTATGATATAAATGGTATTTAAAGTGTATAAATAGCATAGCAGTAGTTTGTTTATAACAACCAAGGTTAAAGTTTAAAGGTTTAAGGGTCCGTGTAACACTTATCAATTCAAAGTTTTAAAAAGTTTTGAAATTTTAGATTTTTGGAAATTTGATCAAAGTTTTAAAATATCAAAATTCCAAATTGTGTCAAAGTTTTGAAATTTTGAAATTTTAATCAAATAATTAAAATATCAAAATTCTAAATATCGTTTATAAATTTGATAGTTTAGAAATTTGATCAAACTTTAAAAATACTAAACCTAACGTGCAATTTTGATTATTTCACTTTTTGAAAGTTTGATTTTTTAAATTTATCAAAATAGAAAAGGGGCGAAAAGAGGGGTACTTGTAAACACGGCTCTGACTATAATCATTCTTAGTTAGGAATAAATTTATACGAAATATATCAAATCAATTTAAATTAGAACATAAATAATTAAAAGAGTAAGTCTTTCTTTTATAAAACCTATCGGACATCACATGGGATAACAGTATCGTGAAATTTCAAGGTTGTGCATCTATTGAAAAAAAAACTTATTTAAACCAGCATCAAATTGGTTGATTAAAATCTCTAATATAAGGTAAGCGTTTGAGATAAATAATTCAGAGCTATAGTTGGTGTCCCCAGTACCCAACATTTAGAAGTAACAGTTAAAACTGATCAACTCGCAGTAGGCTAAATAGTATTATTCGCCTTTTTGACGTTCCTGATGAAGGTAGATCCAGAAAAAGCGCTTCGGTCGCACGAACTTAAAACGTTTCGTTTTCTTTTTTATTGATTGAATGATGATAATGTATTGCCTTTTATGATTGATTTTAGTTCCAAGTAATGATACGGAAGGAATACTTAATGTATGGTGGTCGCAATGAACGTTGTGCTGGGCGGACGTGCCTCAGCTGGCCCCTAGACATAAAAGTGTACTGGTTTAGTGATGGTTCAGTGATGGTTCAGTGATGGTTCAGTGATAATAGACGTAATACTAAACTCCGAAATATTACAATGAATTAAAGTTAAATCATACAAGACTAAAAAGGCAAGAGGCGCCTAAATTGGTACAGGCGCAAAAATGCGGCGGGGTTAAACATGTTTTGTAAAATCACAACCATCCCTCTATACCTCTAGCCAATGTAGAAAAAACTAAACACGCAGCAATACGCATAGTTAAACGCATTTCAAAAGAAATCAAAGTCGTATGTCAGAATAGGAAACAAAAGAAACTAATCAAAATGACAATGATAATAAATTAACAAAGAACAACTATATATAATGCTAGTAGTTACTGACTTATGCCAGCTCCATACTCCAAATAAACTAATTGAAAGATTATGTCTTCATCAAATGAATAACAAGCACAATCCCTTCCTGTTGTATTTATTGCTAATTTGTTTCTGAACATTCATGACATATTTGTCACTGGTAACTAGAAATTGATAATTCAAAATAAGTTGTTTACATTCAAATTACAAAGAAACTTAGGATTCAACTCCCTCGGGCAAAGTAGCCCTTATAGATGGATTTTGTAATGTTTAACTTCACTTTGGCCAAACACCTCTTCAATTGTTTCGGTTCTTACATATACTTGACTTTCAAATAGTCAGTTTTCAACGTTCCGTAGGTGACTTAAAATTCAGCGTTTTACATTGTACTTGTTTTTCAAGAGAAACATTGGTGTATGGCCAAAAATAGAAAAGTCCATCATGCAGCTGACAGCGTGGCATTCTCTTTACACGCCCCATTTTGACTGGACGTACCTGTGTTCCTTTAATTTGCTCAAAGTTTATTGTCGTACGATAATTAAAAATGCACTAATAACAAATACGGAACAATGATATCCCTCAATACAACAAAATCCCTGTTCCTTTTATTTGCTATTTAAAAACAGTGGTTCATTTAGGGCCCCTAATGGAGCTACGTATATGATAAATGTATATACTTTTTACAAGCATCAGTCCAAACGTTGTCTAAGGGAGCAACCCTTCAACTTCAAACGTGTGGAAATGATTATTTTGTGGAGAAAAAAAACAACGCGCTAAGCGCTAACAATTTTATTAAGTTTTTTTTATCGATATTAATCAAATTATTTGGTTCTAAATTTAATACCATAAATCATAGGGGAGAATCTGGTTTCAAAATATATTTTTTTTGTCCTCTGCTTGCACAGAATTTTTTCCCCATCAAATTTGGGATCCGAATATTTTTATGTACCATTATTGAAGCCCCTCCTGGAAGTATCCAAGTAAAAAACAGTGTCACCTTAGTGACAATATTTATATATCGGATTCCCAAAAATATTACCATTTATCGCTGATATAAAATTTTTGAAAATAATTTTCAATTTTCGAAATGCCGACACCTACAAATGAATAGATGGGCACTTAATGTACAGCGGCAACTAAAACATAAATATGAAGGCTGAAAATAATGTTAAGGTATACGTTTATATGTTATGAAGTTGTTCAGCTTTTACAAAACCAGAACGATAACTAAGTTGAATGTTAGCGTTTACTTTATTTGGCCTTTTTAATTTTATTTGACCTAATTAGCTTTTGTCAACTTTATTTGATTCGAGCGTCACTGATTAGTCTTTTGTAGACGAAACGTGCGTCTGGCGCAAATAAAAATTTACATCCTGGTATCTATATATGATGAGTTTATGTAGATACCTTATAACAGTATCAAGGCTCCAAGCTACTAACATTTGTTCTTAGTCTCAATTTCAGCGTAAAACAAAGCTTTTATTTCGTTTCGCAGTTTATAAGTACCCCTCTTTTCGCCCCTTTTCTACTTTGATATCTTAATCAAAAATTTAAAAAATCAAATTTTCAAAAAGTGAAATAATCAAAATTGCACGTAAGGTTAAGTATTTTTAAAGTTTGATCAAATTTATAAACTATCAAATTTATAAACGATATTTAGAATTTTAATATTTTAATTATTTGGTTAAAATTTCAAAATTTCAAAACTTTTACACAATTTGGAATTTTGATATTTTAAAACTTTGATCAAATTTCCAAAAATCTAAACTTTCAAAACTTTTTTAAAACTATGAATTGATAAGTGTTACACGGACCATTAAGTCATTGTTTGTTATATCTAATATTACCATTTATATATTTATATATTTTTAACATTTTACAAGTTAACCCTTTCTCAATAATCGGACAATTTATTGTATATTTGTTCTAGTCGTGAATATGAAATACCTGTATAAAAAAAATCACAAAAATACTGAACTCTGAGGAAAATTCAAAACAGAAAGTCCCTAATCAAATTGCAAAATCAAATGATAAAACACATCAAACGAAATGACAACAACTGTCATATTCCTGACTTGGTACAGGCATTTTTAAATGTAGAAACCGGTGGATTGAACCTGGTTTTATAGCGATAAACCTCTCACTTGTATGACAGTCGCATCAAATTCCATTATATTTACACCGATGTGTGAACAAAATAGACAATATAAGCAATCGACAATCAAATAGTCAGTGAAATCCCCTTTTAAATGTATGTATTTAATGTCTCTCTTACCAATTTCCTAGCAAAAAATACTTATGAGTTTTTATATTAAATAGTTAAAACTACATGTTAAACAAGCAGCAGTTAAGCGATCTATGCTTGGAGGTTTTCTAAAATGTCAGTCTTCAACTGTTCATATAACATATTTCTCTTCACCAATTTCTTGCGAATTAGCTTGGGAAATATATATCCAACTAGGTGTTAGGCAAAATAGTCAATTGTTTATAGTTGGACCTACTAGTACCCACGCTAATGTGATTTTTATCAAATGTAGTAATTACATTTTTGAAGATCCACATGACGTTTCATTATGACAAATGAAGAATTAATGCGCAGGAAAAAGGTGAAGAAATTAAACAAGCGCAATTCGTACTTTCATCTTCAAATTGGAATTTCATCATAACAAAAAATAGAAAAAAAACGTTGATATTTGACGCACTTAAAATGTTTAAAAAAAATTGTCTGATGATTTTTTTCCACTTCAGTTGTTTTTACTTAAATTGTTACTGTGAACATATAAACACTTAAGATAAAAATCCTCATTTTATATGCTATGCATCACTCTCATCTTGTAGATGTCATGTATAAATCTTTCTTAAGTATGTAATGACAATCTATACACACGCCACCATTCCTAAAAAATAAGTTATGCATCCACATGTCATTGAAAGAAACAAACGCTCCGTTATGCAAGTTTAATAATATGAGTTATTCCTCTTTTCCTACAAAACATATTGTATGTTACAAATATGTTCACTAACAAACAAAGTATACATTGCGCATTAATAAAAAAAGACCATTCGCGTTCATTAAAAGGCTTCATCGGACAAACTATTTAAGTCAAATTATTTCAATGATTGGCGGTGATGTATAGAACAGACGCAAATGGGCAAAAAAATGAAAATAAAAGTGAGAAGAATGGAAAAATGAAAAATATAGGCAAATTATGAAAAATCATGAGGGAAAAATGGGGTGTTAAAAAATAAATAATGCACTACGATGAAAATTCAAAACGGAAGGTCCTCAATCAAGTGGCAAACACAACAAACGAAGAGATAACAGCTGTCATATTTCTGACTCATTATCGTTTCTTGACCATCGAAAATAATCAAAACACTTGTGTATGTTAAAGGCAAGTTTTTCAAGAGACTTTTTTTACATATCTAAAATGAAAAATCCTCACTGTATCTAACTTTTCATGTAATATAAGTTCCAAGTGGAAGGAACATTTTGTAATATTATTTTCATTTGAACAAATATTGCAGTATTTGTTCCTTACGGAATAAAGGGTGGAGAATATTTGTCCTAATAGGAACAGGTATTATGACAGTTTCTGAACTTTTATGTTTGTGTTAGTTTAGGGTGAATTTTGCTAATAGTGGATCATTTATTAACAAGGCATGTACATCTCTGTCTGTCTTATTTTGTCGATCCATGCTAGCGGTGCAAACTTTAAATGAAACCATCAGAAAAGTTGTAGTGTTAAGTTCTCTGACTGAAATGAAAATTGAAGTCTCATTGGTGTAGTTTAACAAAAAAATGATGCTCCTTTATATTTGTTGTTTAGAGTTTAGTCGGTCCTTGTATTTATTTGGGTCATACTGCTTGAGCTCAAATAATCTTTGTGCAAATAAATAGCAATAAACATCACTTTGCGTCCGGCATCCGTCGTCCGTCGTCGTTAACTTTTACAAAAATCTTCTCCTCTAAAACTACTGGGCAAAATTAAACCAAACTTGGCCACAATCATCATTGGGGAATCTAGTTTAAAAAATGTGTCCGTTGACCGGCCAACCAACCAAGATGGCCGCCATGGCTAAAAATAGAACATAGGGGTAAAATGCAGTTTTTGGCTTATAACTCAAAAACCAAAGCATTTAGAGCAAATCTGACACGTGGTAAAATTGTTTATCAGGTCAACATCTATCTGCCCTGAAATTTTCAGATGAATCGGACAACCCGTTGTTGGGTTGCTGTCCCTGAATCGGTAGTTTTAAGGAAATTTTGCTGTTTTTTTGGTTATTATCTTGAATATTATTATAGTTAGAGATAAACTGTAAACAGCAATAATATTCAGCAAAGTAAAATTTACAAATAAGTCAACATGACCGAAATGGTCAATTGACCCCCTAAGGAGTTATTGTCCTTTATAATCAATTTTTAACAATTTTCATAAAATTTGTAAATTTTTAACATTTTCCACTGAAACTACTTGGCCAAGTTCATTATAGATAGATAACTGTAAGCAGCAATACTGTTTAGTAAAGTAAGATGTACAAACACATCACCATCACCTAAACACAATTTTGTCATGAATCCATCTGCTTCCTTTGTTTAATATTCACATAGACCAAGGTGAGCGACACAGGCTCTTTAGAGCCTCTAGTTTTCAATGCTAATGTTAACTTTAAGCTGAAATTAGAAAATGACACCTTTTAACTTTTTTCACCAATACATGTACTTTCTTTTTCTAATATTGTCTATCGACACAAAGATATAAATTCAACTTGAAAACTTTAACAAAAGATTCAAAATCCTGACATTGTTTAAAAAAAATAAGAGTTTCAATTGCGAAACTTACCACTACTGGTCGTATTTCGATAAGGATACTCACAGCACATTCTACTTAAAATTTATTTAAATAGGAAAAAATAGACAAACCATTTGTTAATTAAGGAAGTTCGAATAGTCCTTGGAATGTATACATTCCATGATACAGTTTGAAATGGAATATCTATCACATTAAATCCTTATGATCAAGATGATATGTTTCTGTTTTTTTTAAAGTTTTCTGAGTGATGTTTTTGAAATCTGTGTTTTATCTTTACTCAATTATAGTTTACATGTAATTTTCATGCGTAGTTTCAATGCAGAAAAAAGTATTGAAAAGAAACACTGCTTTACCAATTACATAATTGTTTGACACTTGTCTACAACTTATATGAATTAAATTATAAAATGCATTCCTGTCAGAAATAGAAATTTCATATTTAATTTGCTAAACTTTATTTGTCAACACTTCTAAGAGCATCTGGTCTTCTTCTAATGATTTATTTAATAGACAAATTCTTGTTTCTCGTACAAATGTACGTGTTCTCTAATATTTGAAATTAAATAAGTATTGATTTTTGTATTGTATGACCATTCTCAGCAATTGTAAGGGGTATGTTTAGTTCATTTTAACCCTTGTATAAAAAAAAAAAAAAAAAAAAAAAGGCAAGTGGATTACATTTGTAGACTCAGTGTCAATCAATAATCTTAGATTGGTCACCTTTAATGCAACTAATCATTTTAAATCAATAAGTTCTTTGGTGTCAAATTACACTCTTGACAGTGTTACAAAGGTTATTCTAATTATGTTAAGACTTCACATGCAACACTTTCAGCATTATTTCTTATTTGAATTTGCAAGGTTAGTCAATGGGGCTGATAATATGTACGAGACATGTAAACGAACGTTTCTTTTGACTCTTAAAAAAGGCTTTAAAATGGTTTTGTCTGCTCTTCGACGTTTGTATTCGGTTTTGGTCATTCAAATATGTTTGTCTTGTGCATCACTGAAGATCCAATTATTTGTCGAAATGCCCTTCTGATGCACGCAAATAATTTGCTACCGTTAAGGGTATTCCTGAGATAATACAATTATTTGTGTTTTTAAACCTTACAACTGTGAGTGATAAATGGGCTTCATGGTATAGTTGGGACATTAGGAGCGAAATCCGCATTAGAGAGAAAATAAGAAAAAAATAAAACTCTAAAACAATCTGATAAACACAAAAAAAAGCAATTGAGAAATTAGTGTTACTTTGTTCGTGCATGGAGATAACAGAAAAAAGTATAACAAACATATCGAATTCCAGGGTAAATTAAAACTGGGGGAAGTCCATAAAATGAAATGTGATCTTTTGAACAAACGTGTTGTCTTGTTTCCAAATATAATCTTTCCGGTTTTCCACTAAAAAGGAAAATGAAATATATTATACTTTCTCAGAATGAATTGTTGGTGTAATTCAAACTCTTAAGACTGACAAATCTTCCGGTCTAGATGTTATTAGCCACACAATGCTTTCATATTTGTCCTTTAAATATAACAATTTATTTTAAAACTTGTTTAAATAAATCTCTTGAACTATTCAGCTGCATACTTTATTTTTCAAATGTGGGAGGTTTATAGTATTTAAAAGTCTGCGTTGAAAGTTGATTTACCAGGAGTATTTCAAAGAATTCGAACGTCTCGTCCTTATTCTAAAAACAAAGTTTATTGGAAGGTACCAATACCTTGTTGATAAATAGTTTGTTTCAACTTCACAAGTAACACACGTTGGTCTTGAAGTGTAGATGGTACTGACGTTGATTATCATCTTAATAACGTGTAATAGCATTTTTTTATTTGTCTTTTTGAATATAACTTATACTGTTTAGTCTATTTTTGGTTATAATTATTTGACGTGGCTCGGTACTCATACATCCCGTCAATGTATTATTGAGTTGTACCCCTATTTGGACATGCTATACCTATTATGTCCGTTTGTTTAGTTTACACATCATTGCCAATACAATGGAATTTTAAGCAACTGTCATACAAGTGAGAGGTTAAGCTAGCTATAAAACCAGTTTAATCTAATATTTTCTACATAAGAAAATGCCTTTACCAAGTCAGGAATATGACAGTTCTTATCCATTCGTTTGATGTGTTTGGGCTTTTGGTTTTGTAGTTTGGTTAGGGACTTTCAATTTTGAGTTTCCCTCGGAGTTAGGTATTTTTGTGATTTGACTTTTTAGTGACAGACTCATAAGTGAATATTAGTCCGGACTATTTTCAACTGTGCACCAACAAATAGAATAAGAAGTGTCTGCTTAATGTATAAAAATGCAACTGAAATTAGCTGCTTGGAGTTTTTTAGGGTTTTTTTTTTTGGAATGAAAGTAAACATGTTATCTACCAGATACACAACACAGGGTTGTTGTAAAAAATAAATCATCTATACTCTGGTATATTTTAATAGCGTTCCACAAGGATTAGTTAGATGACCCCTACCATTATTACACATAGCAATGATATATATAAAGAGGCAATGGCATACTAACAAAAATATATGATTTTAACATAAGAATGCACAAATATTTATAAGCAGTATTCTTCATAACTTCACGTTGTACTTGTGTCTGGTCTATGTTGTTGTTTTTAATAAGATAAAATATGTTAAAACTGACAAAAATAAAGACGTGGTGACGGTTGGAAGATTTTGACTGCCGTCGAAACATGATGGTTAGAGGTAGACATTTTGCCTTGTGACAGGCCGTGCACTTACAGATCCCTCATTTGTTCTATGACCAAACCCTCTAACAACACCACCACCACACACACATGCATGCACACGCATCGGATTTAACGTTCTCATTTCCACTGGCCGTGGCTTCGTCTTTATACATCCCGCATAACCAAACGGACGTAGCAAAGGGTTTCACTACCGCTGACGGTAGAGGATTGTCATATGTTTATACCCCAGTTATACCATTGAGTCTGGATTAATAGCAATTGTTATAAGTTGCTATACACACAACTGCACTATGTTTATTGCACCCTGATATATTTAAAGATAATCTAACATTTCATTAGACAAACTTTAATATAAACCGTTATCTTGGTCCAATATTTGATAAAAATACTGCAATGTTTATCTGGAAAAGAGATAAATGTAATTTTCTTGAAATTATTTTAAAATCTTCAAAATTAAGAAAGAAAAGGACAATTAGTTTTTAACATTCCTGGTGCACTATAAGAAGACATATTTGTTTGAATTATTTTACATTTATCATTTCGCGGCCTTTTAGAGCTGACAATGCGGTATGAGTTTTACTCATCATTGAAGGCTTTACGTAGACCTATAGTTGATAATTTCTGTGTCATTTGGTGGAGAGTTGTCTCATAAGCAATCATATCACATCTTTTTAATATTTTTTCCCCAAGAGAAAATATAACGGGACATTCAAACCAACAAGTATATAGAATCAAATGTTAAGTACATATGTGTTTACAGTTATCATCTTTGGTTAAGTATCAGTGTCGGAACGAACTCAAAATCTAAAACTTTTTCAATGAATAAATGACAGTAAATACGTATAGATCAACATGTACAGAATTGAAATTAAACTTATACGATTTAGTAAATATTTTTTTTTTACATACAATCGTATATATCCAGATATATTCACTATGATAGACAAAAGCACCATGATAGACAAAAGAGTAAGCTATCAACTTTCTAAATAAAATACAAGAAGATAAACAATTGAGTTTTTAGCATTTAAAATTACTCCTACTTTGAGGTTAGAATTACAAAAGAGATGAATTCGAAACTAAAAACAGTCCCGAGAAGTAATCTATCTACTGAAAAAGGTGACCCGTCAGGAGAACAACAAAATAAGTCGCTACTTTCGTAACCCTCTTTCTATATTATAAAAATATATTAACAGCAACCCAACTATTTGAAACAAACGGACACTTGAAACCCACCATGTTTTTTTTTTATTAAAATGTCCTGTACCAAGTCAGGAAAATGGCCATTGTTATATTATAGTTCGTTTCTGTGTGTGTTACATTTTAATGTTGTGTTTCTGTTGTGTCGTAGTTCTCCTCTTACATTTGATGTGTATCCCTCAGTTTTAGTTTGTAACCAGGATTTGTTTTTCTCAATTGATTTATGAATTTCGAACAGCGGTATACTACTGGTGCCCTTATTATTCTTCCAAGACCAATTAAATGATCAAAGGCGATTGTTTTATTTAAAAGAATAAATGTATATCTCGATACATAATCAAAAGTAGTAAAATTACAATATATATTATGGTATTCTAAATGATATTATTTTAGAGGACAAGCGAAGGACATTTAGATTTTAGTCACGTTACAAAAAGATGTATCTGTTTTTGTTAATGTATGATACCGATTTAACACTAAAAATAAAAATATAACTGAAAATATGATTATATCATATTTATATCTAATGTGTTTTTCTTCTATAAAAAAATACCATTACTGTTTTTTTGTTGCAAACTTTTTATACTCCTAATGCATCATTCTCAACTTGTATATGTCATCTGAAGATTTGTCTCAAGTACTAAATACTATTAAAACACGCGTTGACATTCTTTGAAAACGTGAAATGTACCTTACTGCTGACAAACATCTTACAGTCTTGCTTCTAGAAACGTGGAATCAGCAATTCAGCGCGTGTGGTAAAAAAAAATACAAAATATTGAGTTTTTTAAATAGTATCTTTGATGCTGCACACGTGACAGTCGGGACCAGTTCTAACCTCACTTTAGAAGTGTCAGAAAAACATGTTATAAAACTGTCCTCAACTGTTCTTGGAAGAAGAAAAAATCTATATACTTTTTTCAGACATTCATTCTGCACTTTTTTCTGTTTATCTGTATTATGCATACGCCATCCAGACCCTTCTATCTTTTTTCTCGAAACGAGTTTCCCTAACGTAATATTATACCATATTTTTTTTGTAATGATACACGCGCGTTGTTTAATATGAATATGTAAATTAATACACAATATGTCTAGCTAGAAAAATGAAAACAATTTTAAATAAAAACATTACTAAATAATTTTAAATCATCAAAAGTAACTAACTTTAAACTTGAAAATGATGTTTGAAATCATGTAACTCTGGGTGTACATAAAGTCTTGAAGATATAGTTAAAATATATTTAAAAACGAAAGAAAGAAAGGCATTACAATACTAAATAAACCAATAAATCAGGAATGAATAAGTTAGGAGCCTGTTGTTCAATGGTTGTCGTTTGTTGGTGTAGTTTATAGGTGTTTCTCGTTTTTAATAAGATTAGACCGTTGGTTTTCCTGTTTGAAAAAAGTAAAATAACAAAAAATACCGAACTCCAAGGAAAATTCAAACAGAAATTCCCTATGCAAATGGCAAAATCAAAAGCTCAAACACTTCAAACGAATGGATAAAAAACACTGTCTTATTCTGGACTTGGTAAAGACATTTTCTTATGTAAAAAATGGGGGATTAAACCTGATTTCATAGCTATCTATATAAACCTCTCTCTTGTATGACAGTCGTTTAACATTCCATTATATTGACAAAAATGTGTAAAACAGACGTAAGAGCTAAAAATGTCAAAAATAGGGACACAGCAGTCAACATTGTGTTGTAATCTTAATCACTATGAACACAAGCAAATATGACAACAAAGATAAACAAAAAGGCATACAGACAAGCACATTAGCAAAATCGAAGGCAAGAATACAAAAATTACCATGATAGCATAATAGTGAGATGTACAAGTACCGAGCCACGTCAAATGAATATTTCCAAAAATGGACTCAGCAGTAAAAGTTAAAAGACAAATAAAAGAAAAATAACACGTTATTAAGAATATAAACAACTTTAGTAACCAGAATCTATACTCCAAGACCATCGTTTATTAATTGTGAAGTTGATACATTTAAATTGTTTTACACGTCATTTTTAGGGCAGTTATAACTTGCTGTTCGGTGTGAGCAAAGGCTTCGTGTTGTAGGTTGTACTTTGACCTATGCTTGTTAACGTTTTATACATTGTGACTTGGATGGAGAGTTGTCTCATTGGAACTGATACCACATCTTATCTATATTAGGATAGGTAAGATTAGTAAAATATGTAACAAAATAAATAAATGTTCAAAACTATTCTTGTGATAGAACTGTCAGAATCAGTTCTTGGCTAGAGTCTGGTCTAGGTTACGAAATTCTCAGAATTTGATCTTTAAAAAAAAGGATAACAAAAATAGTGAGCTCCAAGGTATTTTCAGAAGGGGAAGACTAGAATATCTTACTAAACAAAACGTTGTTAACCAGCATAAAAGTGTCACATTCATAACTTGGTAAAGGCATTTTCCAAAGAAAATGTTCGATTAAACCGGGTTTTAAAGCCAGATGAGCCTGGTGGGGAACAACATTGTTAAAATTGTTTGTCCGAATCTCTCCTCGGGACCCACCTGCTACAGAAATGCATATATAAAGTTAAACAAATCGATATTGGGATGCATAGATACCGAGTCACGTAAAAAAAAACCAACATAATAGCACGAGGACAAAAAATAGGAATAATGTAAGGTAAATGAAAAGTTAAACAACTTCAGCAGCTGTAGTCTATAACTCAAGATCATTTTGTATTATTTTTGATATAGACACTGAATATTCATATATTAGGACTTGATTCCTTTTTATGAGAAAAAGAACGATCAAGACGTTTCGTTTGGCAAACCCTGGCTATTTTATGTTTTTTCATACACCGATGACTGTTCTGTAGAAGAACCGCTGTTGTCAAAACTGTTTTATAGGTGTCAAGTGAACGGTTTTACAGACAGTTCCTGAATTTTTAGAGCTTATCAGAACGTGAAATGTTTAGATATCAACATTTTATAAAAGTTTATTTCCGTATAGAAATATAGCTACTCCGATTTCGATCAGTAAAGATATTAGATCTTAAATGAAATCGCCTTCAGAATTTTCCAAGTGTTTGTTATTTGAATACATGAATGCCCAATTTTACACGAGTGTTGGCAATAGCTATTTACTTAAAAGGTTCCATTTCAAAGCTGACAGGGAACTCTCATTTTCGCGACGCATGTCTCCTGTATGATTTTAAATAAAACATATATATTTTCTGAAAGTTGTGCATGAGATAAAATTGAAAGTACCGAAACAATACGAATAAGGAAATCGCAAAAGAAACAAAAATGTTCTCATGCATCTATTATGTTCTTCTTATTTCTTAAATTAGAGAATAGTTTTGATTGAAAAGAGGAGCGAAAGATACCAGAGGGACAGTCGAACTCATAGATCGAAAATAAACTGACAACGCCATGGCTTAAAAAGCAAAAGACACACAGACAAATGATAGTACACAAGACACAAAATAGAAAACTCAAGACAAAGCAACACAAACCCCATCAAAAAATTTGGGTGATCTCAGGTGCTCAGGGAGGGTAAGCAGATCCTACTCCACGTGTGGCACCCGTCGTGTTTCTCATGTTATTACATTGTACATGTTATTATTGCATAGCAATATAATATTCCCCACAGAAAGTAACCAAAAGTTAGCGTGCAATAAATTCCAATATTGCACTAGTGCAATAAATCTTAAAATTCATGACGTCATCAACGACAAAATCTTAGCTTAAACCAATTTTTACTTTCAAATATTATATTGCTACACAATAAAGGGTTATTGCATGAATATTATACAATTACTGTCTTTTGATGAGGTAAATATGCGGTTTTATTGACTTTTGAAAAAATGATATTCACTGAGGCCAACGGCCGAAGTGAATATCAGTTTTTCAAAAGTCAATAAAACCCCATATTTACCGAAACAAAAGACAGTAATTGTTTTATTCCATATTCCGAGAAAAGAAAATGTATTTAATGACAAACATATACCAAAACAAATTTTACACGAAACATTTTACCATAACGTTGCATGTAAAAGCGCGTGACGTTTAGCGCGGTGAATAACACTTTCTCAGGTGAATATGCTTTTTTATTCAAAATCCAATTCATATAGGGAAACCTACTAAAATAATTCCAATATAGAATAATGGGGAATATTCATGCAATAACACTGTATAACTGATTTATTCTTTGATTTATTAATTGATTGATGTTTATTTTAGATAGTTTAAACTGTTCTTCTTAGGTTGAAAACATTTTATTGTTAAGGGTTTCAACTTTCTAATCTAGGGCATACAAGATGAGGTCTTTTTTCTAGAGAACACTACTCAATATAACTGACTTTAATATATGATAAAGAAAGATCTATTGTATTATGTATTTCCTTTTCCTGTCATTGTTTCCATTCATTGTAAACATATTTTGTTTTTGGGATCAACCTTATGTTTTGTGTATTTTTGCAAAATTTATAGTTCATGGCTATAAGGTGTTTCCTTTTTGAAAAAGGAACAGGCATCGAACGGAAATACCTTTGTTGTTAAATTTGTTCGAAAGGAAATGGGGTTTGGGCTTTTAAAAGTTTTCAAAAGGAAACATTTCTTCAATAAATCATTCATTGTATACAAGAAAATATTTCCCTTTTTATGTATGAATAAAAGTTGATGGGGAAATATACGCTAAGAAGACAGAAACCCAACGGCACAAAAATAAGTGACTTCGATATGTTAGTCCTGAATTTTGCTTATACCTTTGATTTGTTAATCCTAAATAATTTTTAAGTTAGTTATTCATGTATTCACTATTTTTATGTTTGTATATTTGTACCTAAACTATGCAACACATTAACCAATTGTGATAATCAATTGTTGAAATATATATAAATAAAATAATATAAAAAATACTGTTTTATTCGATTTATCTAACACAGTAAACGCATAATGATTTCAACGGATATAAAGTCAGACACTACCCTGTTTTGTGCAACAAAAAGCATCTACCTCGAAATAATAAATCGTATTCATCAATTCATCAAACGAAATTAAAACAGGAAATAATTTGCTTAGTTTTACTAGACAGAAATCCATTATAGAATTATAATGAGCCAAGTTCTGACTTCCTTGGGTCATTTTCTTTGTAAAACATCAAAGTGGAATTGGTTAGTATGTCCCGTAGTTCTAGCAGTGGTTGTCCTTGGCTAAGGTGGGAAGATACCTCTGTGCTTTATTATAAATCTATCCGCCCCTCTATGAATTATGATGGGAACTTATTACAAGACCACATTCTTTGATATACGACTTTTGATGAGACGGATAATTAAATACCAGTAAACCAAGATACAGCTATAAGCTGTGATTAAACCAGCGATTACCGCAGAGACATACAGATATTAAACATAAAAATGGTTCTTAAGACGAATTCAATTAAGATCTAATGTCTGTCAAAGGAATAGTTATAATTAGATCAAGATCTCTCATTATTTCGACATCTCTGCAGATTAGCAATTTTAGCATTTCTGACATACAATTTAGAAGGTTTCTTGTTAATGCAATAGTTTAGAAATGGCTTTGATGTGGAGAAAAAAAGGAACTCGGTTTCCGGAAAAAGTGTATATCAATAAAAAGAAGGTTTGATAATTAAATTTTTAATTGAAAAGAAAATCAGAAGGCATTTCGTAAAGATTTTATTCTGAAATCAGTCGAAGACAGAACTTTCACTCCTTTTTTATTTAAGGGACAGATGTAAACAATATGATGTACAATCCATTTGAACACGAATTAAAGAAGAAAACAAAAAGACGATGGTCAGAAAATGGTGATTCAGCAATAATTTGGACGAGAACTTGTTGCTGTACAAGTGAAATAGAATCAAAACCTAATTGTCTTCAACTTGCATGTTTTCAGGTGGTAAATACATGTATCATATATTTTGTTATAACCATGATTGATTTACAGCATATCTTTTGTTATAACCATGATTGATTTACTATAATATTAGGATGTTCTGCAGTATGTTGTTGTTTTGTCTTATGGTCGAATTTCATTTTATCCATTACCAAACGGTCTTTCTTCGGCTTATGACTGATATTTTGCTCCTCCTCCAAAGTAATGCGCTAGTTGTTTTAGTTTAAGAATATCCCTCTCAAACCCCTATATCAAAAGACAAGATATTAAACGTTTTATTAATGATGAATTAAATAATAAGCAATACCTAAGTAGCGATTACCAATAACCCATTATCGTATAAAATATATGTCTTCTATTCTAATCTTCTCGTTGCTGTTATAATTAGGAAACTGTCTTGACAAAGCAATTGTTGTATTTTATTAGATTTGAAGTTTCTTGATATAGTTATTGAAGTACTGTTTTTAGTGCAGACCCATTGTAAATAAGCAAATATAATGAAAAGCAAAATAGCCACTTACGAAATCTAAATTTTAATCAAAACATCTAATTATATGTGTAGACTTTTATATATTTAATGTTAACGTTCATATCATGAAACATAATTTACACAGAACAAATAATGTAACTTGCCCCTTTAACAAATTCACTGTTGACCGTTCTTATGAATTCGAGATGCATATATGTGTTGCTGTTAGCAAATTCTACCAGAACAAATTTCTCCATCACTATGCTATTTAAATGTACTTTTTGGCTTAGAGCACTTCAATGTTTTCGGTCCTCATACATCCCTTGATTTCAAATAAAATGAAATGCAAAACAGTGTGGCTGTGGCCATTGATTGACACATTAAATTCATCCATTGACTGGGACAATTTACGTGAACGTTTGTCTGTAACGACCACTGTTCACGACGTACCTACGATAGACATTTAAACTGTGGGGTCACCAAAGGTTGCTTAACGCCTTTAATTATAAAATAATTCGAAAAATTAATCAGGAATAACCTTTATGTTTTGATTTATATAATTAGTATAAATCAAAACATCGTGTTATTTCTGATTAATTTTTTGAATTACTTTATTAAGGTGTTGTGAACCTTTGGTGGCCCCATAGTTTAAGTGTCTTTAAAAAGTACATAGTGAGCAGTGGTTGTTACCTACAAACGTTCACCAAAATTGTCCCAGTCAATGGATGAATTTAATGTGTCAATCAATAGCCACAGCCACACTGTTTTGAATTTCATTCTATTCAGCTTTGAAAGTTCCCGAGGAAGGCCAATTAAAAAAAAGCGCTTCGGACGCGTGAAACTTATAACGTGTTGTGTTCATTATTCATATATAAGGAATGTTGTCATGGTAAGCTTTTATTGCTAAATTAAAAAAAAATGGTATACAGTATATATATATATATATATATACATGAGTTAATCTTGCTATGGTGTAGAAATATATATATATATAAGAAAAACCGACAGGAAAAAAAAGCTATGTATTACCATTATACCATGAATATGATATAAACATAAATGTCAGAAACGATAAAAAAAAAAAAAAAGTGTCTCTGGCTTTTCTGTCACTCTGTTCACGGAAATTTATGTACACATAATAAATGTTCCATTCTACTTAATAAATTGAACTGGGAGATTTCAAGATTTCAAGATTTTATTCATAACCTCAGACACATACTTGTGTACAAGAGCCGCCGTGGTGTAGTGGTTAGTGCATCGAACTACTAACACAAAAGTTCCTGGTTCGATTCCCGTCTGGGATGAACATTTCAGGGACTGAATTTTCGGCGCTCCCTTGACACCATTTGCGAGTATGGTCTTGAGGAAGCGATGATAGTCCGTCGGAAGGGGACGATAAATGGCTGACCCGTGTTAAGAGAGATCCATATCTCTTGCACGTTAAAGACACATTGTAGATTTCGAAAAAGAGCAGGCTAATGCCGCTACAAGGCAGCACTCGCACCCACAAAGTGGAAAGGGATTAATATAAGTTGCAAAACTTGTTTCCCAACTCACTAAAATTAAATATGTTTAAACTAAACAAGAGGACAATATATACAAACATATTAAGATAGCGAGACAGGACAAACGAAACACAAATACATACTGTAAATTCAGAAATTAATGCGAGGTTTTTATTATTGCGAAAAATGCGACTGAGTTGTAACCGCAATAATTTAAACTCGCATTTTGATATATTTTATATGAATTTAACAGAATTTTTCTCAAAATCGTAAAAATTAAAATCGCATTTCTGTCTAAAATGACAAAATCGCAATAATAAATGCACGCAATAATTTCTGAATTTACAGTAGTATATTATAAAAGACAATTGGTATAATTAGATTAAATATTTTATGATTTTCTTCACGAAAATTGATAATTTCCTTTGAACTTGTACGTTACATATAGACAACAAGCCAGCGAATTTGTTCTTGCTTGGATTCATTAAATAGTAATTTGGTATAAACTTTGATCTAAGAGCAGAAACATCAGCATTTTTACAGGTAAACAATATATGAAACTCATCCCCTATTCCCTCATTACATAATGTACATATTCTATTTTCCCTTGCGATCCCCGCCCATCTACCCGTCTCAATAGGTAACTTCAAATTCGAGCATCGAAGTTTAGATATGTAATAGCTGTCCTTGGGTAATAATCGCAATAGATACGGTTCCAAACCAAACTCGAGTTTAAATAAAGAATAGAATTCACCCCTAGATGCATTATGTATCTGCGAGAACCAATGCTGATAGTACTGATCTGTTAATCGCTGTTTAACCATACTTTTTAACCAATCAATATTTACAACTAATTGATCGTTCAATATAAAACCTGTATCATCAAATATAGATTTTACATATTAAGGATAAACACTTAAATTCACTAATGCTAATATGTAATATTTTACAAAAGTTGTTGAAAGCATTTTTTTTAAATTACTAGTTTGCGATAACGAACGTTAAACATACGGAGGCAGGCATTAACTCAATTTGTCTCAAATCCCTTCTAAATTATTTTTACTGACAATTTATCAAGGCTGTATTCAAAATTGAGCTAAATTTTTTAAAGAGGCTACAGTGCACTCTAAGTCTTTGGCTGAAATTGTCACACTTCTAATCTGTTTATACACTCTTTTATTGAACAAAACATTTTAAAATACACTGTGTAAAAAATGCAAGAACATTTGTTAATCTTTTGTCCGAACTTTTGTTCATTGAATTCTACAATGTATTTATGCATTCAATTCAATATAAAACGTTTTAACATTGACCACTATTGCGTTTGTAAATCTGTTTTACAATTTGACCTGTTTCGGTTTTTTTAAGAAATGACAAAAGAAGTTTTATTTACGAGATATTCTCTTTTTACTATAACCTGTTACTAATTTTAATGTTTTACCAATAACAAATTCGCAATCTACTTGATGGAAGCACTTTTGTTTTCTGCTATGTATACTGATAACATTTAGAACTTTGTATTGACGACTAGATAATGTACTAAACATTTGTCAACAAGCTCTCAAACTCATTGACTTTTGGCTCCTATAAATGGTTGATACATCTCGGAAACAACCATGCTTACTATCAATCAGGGTTTCCGTTTCCAATAATCGTTTTTGGCGTGGTCAGATATTGCCTCTTCATTGCACCTACTCACACTGGATTATTTTACATATGTTGTGTTCTAAGTCCTTGCACATTGTCAAGTACTTCAAACCAACATAAGAACGCTGTAGTTTTCACGATTTCGAGGTTTAGATGTGTTATATTATGTGATTGCAGATGATTCTTTATTTATAATTTATCACTTGCATGTGTTTGGTAATTTAACAGATGACATTACAATAAATGTTGTACCGGAGTGTGCCAAGACGGGAGGAATGGCTTATAGAACAGTCATAGTTGACCTAATAAAGACAATGTTATAGTATGTTTTGGTAATGGTATTAGGGGGTGTTGCCAATGAAACGCGGTCAAAGTTTACGTAATGACCTCTTGTGAAATGCGCATCTGTAATGGAGAGAGGAGTGGCTACTGAAACACTGTCATAGTTGACCTAATAAAGGTTTAAATTGTGAGATTTGTATAAGTAATACGTTTCCATCTAGTAAACAACAGATTTGTATTCGAATTTACATTTTTTTCCGTAATACAAAACTTAATTCAAATGTTTTCCGTTTCATTCTATCAGGTTTCTTGTTTTGTATGTTTGTTTCTACATAGATACTATCACGGTCATGTAAATAATAAGTATTCCCTTTTCGCTTTAGTACGTCAGTCATAAATTTGTTAAGAGCTGTTTTAGAATACGTGGTGGTAATATCGTCATTGAAGTTGTTGGTGACATTCACGAATTTATTGACCTTCAAATGTAGAGCGAATATCCTTGAGATGTATAGATTACTTATCTTCACAAGGGAAATTTGACCACATATTGTTGACTTGATTTTAAATATATGTCATTACAGGCAAATACATGCTTTTTTCAAAGATATAAAATCATGTCTTTTCTTTTTGGGTCACTGTCCATAAACAATATTACTGAGTATATATATATATATAAAAAAAAACCACAAGTTTGTACGCAGGACATGCGCTTCGTCTACAAAAGACTCATCAGTGACGTTCGAATATTGTTTGCATAAACTTACGAAAGACCAACTGGATATCCATACACATACATGCACGGACAATACGGCCCAGCAATATCATAATATTTATAGATTGTAACATTGAGTGAAGACTAGCTATTTTTTTAGGTGCTGCTGATTTTGATGATGGCAATATTTTGTTTTGTTTATTTTTTCTCTGTTTTTAGAGTTTGACATTTATTTAGTTGGTACGTATGTTTAAGAGTTACTCCAGTTCGCACTTGGTAGTGAACCCTTTTATTAACATGAAATAACAAATTGTATAATGTTAGTTTTTTTACGACTTTTACTTAGCATAAATAACATTCATAAAAGTGACAGAGCCATCGGTTTTATTTCAACTTGCGTTCGTAGAAGTTACAGTAGGTTTTTACTTTTTCAACCTTCTTATAGTCGGTGAGAAACGTGAATTAGTCTATTTTTTTATTTAGGTTTTCTGCTATTCCCGTTTTTCAGAATTACAAAATAGAACCAATAATTGCAATAAAACTTGAACAATTGTAACTCTACTTGCACGGAGTTCTAAATTCTCTAAAACTGCATGGTTATATCACAGTAATGATTTATGTTGAATAAAAACTGTATTACAATTGCATGCGGTTTTTGAAGATTTTTTGTTATATATCGTCAAGATTAAACGGCTAATTTCTTTTGAAGCATGAATCCTGCAATCCGAATGGTTAATTACCTGGAATGTAAACATCACACCCTTATTCACCCGGGGATAGAATTTGCCTGCCAAAATTTACATTTTCATCAAATGTATTTTTAAGAACCAATTACAGAAATATAGTAATAAAAGGTATATGTTGCAAAACTTACGATTACATTTCAGGATTTGAGCAAACTTTTCACACTAAAATACTTTCAAGGTGGAAGCTTTATTGTGGAATAAGAAGAAAATAAGCGATAGAAATTTTAGACAATATTTTCGTAACCTCAGAAATAATTTTGCTAGAAACTGCAAGAGTATCAAAGTAACTAGTTTACACACTTTTACATGCAAAACCAAAAAGTTGTTTATACATTGGACATGTATAATGCTGAGGAAATACAAGGTAGTAAAAATTTAGAAAACATCGCATACGCAATGTGGAAACAAACGTCAATTAATGAATTCCGATGATACCTAGAGGGATGCCACGTGCTTCGGAACAGTAATATGATGGTTCTCGTTTTGTTTATAATATATCCATCATTTGGTATTACCTATACATGTACCTCAGACTGTTACAACACCAATTCGGAAAAGTTGACCCAAAACGATATTGGTTGTACTTTTAAATATAAAAAAGAAGATATGGTATAATTGCCATGAGACAACTATCCACAAAAGACCAAAATGACACAGACATTATCAACTATAGGTCACCGTACGGCCTTCAACAATGAGAAAAGCCCATACCGCATGCTATAAAAGGTATTTAAAGGTCCTTTGAGTTTTGTCTTCGTGCTTCTTTTTTTTTTCTCAAACTGTCTTTCTAACATCAATTCCAGACCCATTTTAAATGGTTTATGTATATTTATATATTATGTTGTATACTCGACAGATTTCTTATGTTTCTTTCATACAAATGCTATATGTTAGTACCATTTTAATTCCTAAATTAAAGCTATTTTGCAACCAATTATAGTATTTAACCCGCAAATCGAAATTTATATCTAATTTTCTCGAAACCCTTGGTCAATCTATTCTAACTTAATAGAAATGTTTTATTTTTAAGTTAATGCTATAGGCTGGTTGTTAATACACAGTACCAACATATTGAGAACAACGTTATGATATACTTTTCATGCTTCCGTAGCCCTTTTCTTAATCATCATGCTACCAAGGATTTTTATGCAAATTTTTGACTGTTTCCAAATGTATAAAGTACCAAATAATAAAAAAAGAAAAATCAAACTAAATAGATTAAATACATATTCATTTATTTTGAAATATAATACAATAATATTTGTACAATCAACAATGATTAAATGTGAAGAAAATCATTGTTTGTTTTCTTTTTACAACTTTAGTACAGAAATTTTGTCTCAGAATTAATATGATGCCTTATTAATGAACGACTAAATGCATTGTCTGAAGAACAACCTTTTACCATTAACAGTTCAAAATTGTTCTTTTTCGAACCTCTTAAAATAGATAATAATTTTTAATGCCATTTTTATTCTATTTGCGATAATATTTCATTGAATCTGGTCACATCCGACTGTTTGAAAACAAAATAAAAAATCTATTGAATTCTCTCAAAAATATACCAAACGATTTTTTTTGTTATAAGGTGTTATTTTCTGATAAATCGTATAACCATGATGGTTCATTTAGCTCAAGTTCGGTGCATCATTTGCATCTGCATCTTCAAACATTAAAGAAAAATATAGCACTATAAAATCATTCACCCTAACTTTTTATGAATCCGCTAAAACACTGAAATCTTATCAGTTAATCAGTTGAAGGACACATATATGTCGTTGGTTTGCTGTCGCATTTGTGTTAACCCAGTATCACACGCAGATGTAATGAGTTTATGAAATATTTATTTGTATCAAATATGAAGTCTTTTCAAACGTAATAAAATTATGTTGACAACCTAAATTTAAAATAAAAAGACGGCAATGAATATTTCTCTTTTTTTCAATGAAGAAAACTGTAAAATAATAAGTAAATAGTGTTTTATTAGTTTTCACAAACTCGAATTCATTTTGATATCTCAGAAAAAGTTTTGGAAAAGCTGAGGTATCAGATATTTTAACAATGGACCATTGCATAGAATTAAAATTACCAAATTATAATATTCAATCAATATACAAAATAAATCCTCCTGCTAACGGATTCTCTCAATATAAATATCGTATTCGTTGAAATCTTTGTCCAGTCCTGTCCGAACAACTTATATCAGTAAATACTGTATCCCGGTTCAACCTTTGTTCTTTGATTTTGACCACAACAGTTATCATCACAATTAAAAATAAGTGGCAGTATCAAAAACGAACTTTTTGGCAGACTAGCGGCTATTGCACTTTGTCATGGAGTCACAATCATTGTTCTCTATTCATATAGTCACCAAGCCCTTATTCCCGGATGTTGCGATTGCTGTGACATATAACCGTTCTGTTGAATCTGGGTCATCTGTGGCATTGAGGCCATGTGGCTATTCATGGAATTATATGAAGGAGTGGAATAAACAAATGGGTTAACGTTGTATGGTGCCGAGTATGAGGGCGTGACGTTCTGACCGACACAAGGTTTGCCATCCCTTACTAGAACAGGTACGGAAACTCTCCTAGGTGGTTGCATATTTGAAAGTTCTAAACTTTTATCTTGGCGCTGACGCTTACATTTGTATCTCCTGTTTTGAAACCAGATTTTAACTTGAGTAGAAGATAATTTTAAAAGGCTAGCTAACTGTTCTCGTTCTGGTGCAGATAAATATCTCTGCTGTTTAAAACGCCTTTCAAGTTCATACACTTGAGCTTGTGAAAATAGAACTCTTGGCTTTCTTCGGGTCCTTTGCTTTTGGATTAAATGGCACTCTCCTGGTTTTGTATCTGTGGTTTTGTTGTCTTTGTCACTTTCTTCACAAGATGGTGACGCCGATTGATCTACAAAGACAAAAGTAAACACTTGAAAAATACGTAATTGCAAAAACTTTTATTCTAAATTAATAAAACTTGGTAAGTCAGAAGCGCCGACATGAAGTGCTTCTGTGCACGAGTTTGTCATCAAGTATATATTATATAATGACTTTCTGTAATTTTCCATTGTAGACAGCTAATTAAAGAACGATATATTTATGTCCCGCTACACGAGCGTCCAACAAAAACTGATTAAATGCTGCAGAGTAAATTGTTTCATCAGTTTTTTTTCTATATCTTTTTTTATACTACTACTTGAATCTGCAATCTTTCTAATAAAAAATATGCTAGAGTTCGCGTGCAAGTTCAGTCCTTTTTTTTACATTTTTTCGTGAAACACTTTTGTTGCAATATATTTCTTAGTATTATAGTAATGATTGGGTAACAAACAAAAATGTCTTGTCGTATTATATTATAAAAGTATTTAAAAGTTCAAAACAAAATTATTATATTCATCTTTTTCTTAATTATTTTTTGTATTTCCTTCATTATTTATGGTAATTGATTATTATTGTTATGAATATTCATTTTGTGTTTAAACTAAAGAAAATAGAAACAACCGCCCCTTGTCTGTTTAAGTTACATCGTACTTGAAAACCCGCATGAGGTTGATACTGTATAACTGTTGCAGTTAATCATCCTCCACATTCTTTTAATTCTTAACTAAACGTGTTCGTTTTAACAAAGTTGTTTTCCAGTAATTAAAACGTCTAAACAAACAGTCGGATTTGTTCTTGATTTAGTTACTTTTTCGATTTCTTAAATGTCTTGCAAAATTTTGAAGTTAATTATTATGGAATAACGGAGCAAATACTTTAGTTTAATAGCAATTTTAAAAGGACACGATTTTTTAATTATCTTGTGTTTCAAATTTTAAAAATTGTATAGTTAAACGAAAATAAAGATGATTTAAGTATTTTAAAGTTAATATTTTTTATTTTTAAGTTGCCCCCTATGTACATAAGGTGGGTTGGGGGGCAGGGGGTATTTTTTATTTGACTGATATTGAATATTAACAGTGATGTCCGTCATTTATGCCATTTTAAAATTATCCAGACAAAGTATGCGGATACAAAATAAAGGAAGATAAAATCATATCCATATCAATTTATATTTATAAATATATTACATATATATTAACAAATTAACAAATGATGATAAATTTAATGGTTCCAATTCATCATTTCAGACCGTTTGAATTACCAGAGAAAAAGAAATTATAAATCCTTAAGCATTTTAATTGAATAACAAACGTTAACAATCCTAAGTGATTCATTTGTTTATTAATCAGTTAATTCTCTTTTGGAAGAAAAAAGTGAACTTATATTTTATGGTTGAATTGAACATTCCAGCTTTCTGTTAAATACTGGAGACAATGTTTGAACGATAACAAAATCGAAGAGAAGGAACACAAAACTACTAAGAATTACAACTTCACAAGGCGATTTTATGTCTTATAAATAAGTTTGTTTTGTGATCTTCCTACGCTTGCCTGGCCTTGTACTCATCCATGAAGTTTGTCAGATAAGCTTTACTATGATGGGGGTATGTTTTAATAAAATGCATTTTTGTACCGTATGACCTTTCGTGTGTTTTCTTTAACTAATTCCACGATAACCTTTAATGATAGAGAGAAGTATTCGGTAGATTGTCTTATGAATTATGGTTTGGCATAATGCATTATTTTTCATGGTTAAATATTTACAAATAGGAAAACATTGAAAAAATAAAAATAAAAAGTATACTGAATGTAGAAAACAGTATAGTTGAACAGAAAATTATAATTATAATTGTTAAGCCGGAATGTAAAACATTAATGGGGTCGTGTTGCTATATGTTTTAAAAGGTTTCTGTGTTGTGTTAATATGTCAAAATAGCGGATAAAATTGGGGTTTTTTTTTTTGTCTTCTTTTCATTAGGCATGTATTATCTGTCCTTCTTCAACTTATTTAATGTATATTGCACCTCGAGTACTCTCCTACTTCGTTTTCTTCAAGTCAATTATAACTTACAAATATTAAAACGCATCAAGAGATTAATTTCATTCTATTAATTGGTTTAAACTTCTTTTATTTTTCTTTATTAACTATTGTTGTTTATCTATTTTCGTAAATATTAAAACATGTAATTCAGAAAATTAAAAAAAAAAGCATTAACTATTTTGAAGTAATTTGTTTTTTTTTTTCGTTTAGACTGCAATAATGAAAAATAAATATTTTCGTCAGAAATAAACTATAAACAAAATATTGTAGAATTTTTTGTCAAGTTTTCAAAGCATCAACTCTCATGCTTAAACATGGTTAATAAATAAATATGGAATACACACATATTGATAAAATTATTAATTTGCATGATCAAAAGTTTGAGGTAAAATTCAATATGCTACTTTTCGAAGAAAAATGGATTCGAATGACTCTATCATCATATCAAATATAAATATATAAAAGACGTTTCAAAGTTCTTATCAATCAGAATATATCAAAGACATCTGGAAATATTAAATTGTTTATGTGAGAAAACCTAGATATTGTCGGTCTATCTAACAGTAATCAACCAGAATATATCTTAAATTTCTCTTGCTAAACGGCACACTAAAATCATGGGAAGCAATGACAGAAATTCTCATGAAAAAGAGAAAAATATTTACAAATGAAAACGGAGCTTGTATACGAAAACAGTTAAATTTAATTCATTCTTTTTAACTTGGACTTGAACTTTGGTTTATCTCTAAGACATCGCCTGTTTTATTTTGTCCGTGATTGTGTCTTTTTTCAATTACTTTTCGATTTTGATTCTACTTGGGTTTCTTAGACGTTTTTTTTAATTTGAACCCTTTTCTTTAATTTTATACGCATTTATATTTATTTCGGTATCATAGAAATATGCTAAGAGTAAAAATTGCATGTTATTTCACTCCTACACTTGTCATAAATACAACGCGACAATATGAGCATTTTTTGCATTATTGTCAGAAAGCACACTTTAGTTTCATTTTGTTGCCTCTTTCATATAAATGTGAAGTTCAAACAAAATGCGAAATTGAATTATTCTGGGCACTTACATGAAGTTAAATGAAAATAACGTTTCCTGAATGTAGAACTAATTTATTTTTTTTTATTTTTTAAAGTCTTATCAGGCGGAAATAACAAAATGAAAGTTGAAGTACTTCAACAGAACTTTATTAAAATGCAGAAATTTTTCGTGTTTCCTTCTCTTTCAACATGTGTAAAAAACTAAGATCTATTTGTCGGAAATGTTTTTGAAATTGATATAAATCAAAATTTCACACATGGTAAACGTAAAAGAAAATTAAAACTTGGACCCGTTAACTTAAACTTCCGTCACCCGCAAGTCTCCTTGATTTCCTAATGATAAGATTTCAATTTAATAAAAATTGTCGAAAATGACATTTGTGGATTAAAAAATTGAATTCAAATTTTTTTAACAGATACTGCGTTATGGGATAATACCGAACTCTGTGTGTTACATCAGGAAACCCCAAATCCTGCTTAATTTAATACATGTTGGTACAAATATCTAATTAGTAGGCTCGTTTTCCACTTCATTATTTTATCAAACTTCCATTTAACTTCCGACCGGACCGAGTAACCCAGTATTAATAACTCCATTCTAAACGATTTATATACATAGCCTTTGAACCCTATAGTTCGTGGACCGCTAGCTGTCGCATTAAAATTGCTTCCCACCGAGATTTCGATGAGGTTTACAGAGATTTAACGATAAAACTATTTCTCTGCCGTATATCTTCTGCATCATAAACGGCTGAACACATTGCAGTTTATATATACTAATAAAAATTACGAGGCATACTATTCACAAATTTATTCCAGTTGCGATTGTATCGGTTATTATTTTTCACATATTTTATATAAATCACTTAATCATGATATCAGATCGTTCCTAGATTTTTTCTTCGTCGAACAAATTAGTTAGATATGGAGTTTAAAAAAATAAACATGCATTTTTTGTTAACTTTTATATAACTTAAAGTTTCAGTTTCTTATTAACTTATTTTGTGGATTACTACTGTATGTTAGGGGTTATCCTTTAAAAAGGTATTTTACATCATTCTAATCGTTGTTTTATCATTTTTCTTTACTTTGCAATAAATTACTTCAAATATCTATGACATGTGAATCAAGAAGGTAGAATACAGAGTAAAGAGATTTAAGTTTTATTCAGATTTAATGGAAAAGTTAATGAATATTTTAATGAATATTAGTGTATAGAGGGCAATATTTAGAACAGTAAAATTTCCGACCAAATTATATCACGAATGAATAATAATAAATTCTTTTTTTTTTGGAAAGATTGTGTGTTAACATAAAAGAGTCTTTCATTATTTCTTCATTTCACTCTTTTAGAAAATCTTTTAATAAAGAGTATTATATGAGTTAATTTAATTTAAAACTATTTTATCTAGATTATAATAAGATATCAAAATTATCTGTGCAGGACATTTTTTTTTGTCAAACTACAAGTATAACATGTTATTATTCGGTAGGATATTTAAAGGTTTTGAAAGTTAAAAATAAATTCTTATTTCCGTAATTTTATCAAGTCATATCCGATTTTTAATATGTTTGTTTACAATTTTGAAACGTCAAAAGATATTTTGACCGACCTGATCGGAAATATAAACAAACCAAAGGTACTAATCCAGTGGAAGAAAAGAAATTTAAGAAGTTTGTATTGTAATATAGCCAAAAAACTTTACAATAATACGAGAAGAAAGGTCGGTTTGTTGTAAAGATCACAAAGGTCATAATCCGATCGGATTTGAACCATTACAAATAGTGAAAATATCATTCGGAAGTATTAGCAAAAGTAATCTTCCACGATTTTCGAATTATAAATTATCAACAAGTCTTTCGGCCTTTCCCGCACTTTTTAATTAACCTTTGACTGACTTTGTATCCTTTTATTTCAGATATAACCAAAGTTGATATGATCTTAAAGTTTTGACAAAATCCATTGACAGTAAGCATTTAATAACCTGAAAGGTTCAGTAAGGAGAATTTTTATAAACACACACAAAGTATACACAACTTTACAAGTTTAAAACACCATCACAAAAAAGCATCAGTACATAATTGAATTTTTAAAAAGTCCATTTTAAAAATATAAGAATAAGGTTACAGAGTATATCTAATAGGGATACTTATTTCAAAACTATTCACAAAAAAGTAGGCAGTTTATAACAGGGGACACTTATTTTAAAACTATCCAAGAAAAGAGAAGGCTATAAACAGGGGACACTTATTTCGAAACTATTCACAAACAAAATAGGCTTATAACAGCGGACACTTAATTCAAAACTATTCAAGAAAAAAGTAGACGTATAACAAGGAACACTTAATTCAAAACTATTTAAAAAAGTTAAAAAAGAAGGCTTACAACAGGGGACAGTTATTTCAAAACTAGTCAAGAAACATTAATTTCAAAACTTTAAAAAAAAAAGTAGGCTTATAACAGTAGACAATTATTTTATAACTATTCTCGACAATACTCATAGAAAAGAGATATAAATAACTTCAATATAAAAGAATGAAAACAGTAATAAACTAGTGTTATTATCATTTTTTTAAAATAAATACATAATAGCTACATTATCAGATGTACAATAATGATCGTTCTAAAAATCTGAAGCTCTGCATGCATACTGTAGCAATGCTTTGATCTCAAAAACTATCAAAATATTTAATATTTGGAAACTTTATTTTCTTTAAGAACACTCAACCCATGCAAACATGGTTGAGTGAAGGTTAAGTTGGAGGTAATATCTGAACCGATACACACTATATACCTACTTATTGTGTATTGTCTTCTTAAGAAATAACACACTTTAACTTTACTCTATTTCATTCAAGACACTTACATTATACAAGAAAACTTTTGAAATAATATTCACCACGTCTATAAAACAACAATTCCTACTTCAATGCTAATATTTTGCCAATTCTTAACCCCTTGTGCGACAAGTGTGTTGTCGTGTTATTGAGAAGTTACAAGATTCCAAAATGTCATCCTTAAACTTCAAAGACTCTGATACTGAGCAGACCTTCTTAGGAACACTTCGAAACCCGATCATTATCAAAGCATGTTTACAAAAGAAAATTAAATTTATAGACTTTTCAGATAAGTGGGTACTTTTTACCTATTGATATTCATTAAAATCAGAAAATCAGTAAATATTCAAAAGTGGCCGTATTAAGTGGCCCTTGATAAGTATTAAGGGGATGTATGGTTCCGACATCTCCCTCTTAAGACTTATTATATTCAACTTACGGTTTTCAAGAACATCCATATCTACTTGCTCACTTTTTGGAGTAAGCAGTTGTGTTTCTGAGGCACCTGGTTTTCCTGTTCCAGAGTCCGGGGAAGCTGTATGGTATTGTCCGAGGTCGTGTCTAGAAGGTCCATCAGATAAGGGTAATGACTGTGGCGAAAGTGTCGTATACGTCGGTTGCATCGATGACATTGGCGGTGAAGATGTATTCCCAGGATACAAACACGAAGAACTGGTTCCGATCTGATCCATTCTATAATCATAATTTCCTGACATTGGAAAACTTGCATGTGAATAGTCCAAACCGGCATGCATATTTTGGTCAGTCCAGGGTGAATTGTGGTTCATTAGAATGTTATTAACCAGAAATGGCGAAGTTAAGTTGTGACTATTTGGATACGAAGACATAATATCCACTTATTTTTTTTTCACTTTTTAAGTTGATGACATTCGCTGTGTATGATGAGGGTTAGCCTCTAGGCCACACGTTTATCATCAACAGAAATCTGAATCACACAGCCAATCAAAACGCTTCTCTTCTCTCACCGGATGAATTACAGTTTCCTGGCTTGCAATGAAAACACAGATTTGTTGTTCTATTTCCGAAAATGAGGATTTAGGAGTTTTATATTAACTGGTATTATTTTTGTTTGTGTGTTTTTGATATTATTTTACCAGATTACAGGAAAGACACGTTTTAATTTGCAATTTAGATCACGATTTAGTCATTTTCTTTAACATTTAACGTTTCTTCTGTTTTTATTTATTTTATTAAGATATAGAATTACATCAAAACTTTTTAAATCAATTTTTAATTTACTAATTATGATTTGAGAAAGTTTTTTTTGTAAGAATTTTTATTAAGAAAATATGTGGCAATGGATAACGCATTGTTTTTCCTTATCGCAGTTAGATGTTTATATCTGTTCGTGTTTAGTTTGGGTTAAAAATCATTTACTAGGAATTTGTATGTCATTTTCTCCGATAAAAACGATATACCACAGTGAAAGTAGAATCAAATAGCCTAACACTGAACCATTTACCGCCCGCAGTTTGGGGGTGGTTTTTCTCAAAGCTATGAATGTAGCTAACGTATACGTGAGTTAGCCATATTGCACGTCAGTGTGTCGCGTTTTAGTTTATAGTATTCAAACAAATTCTAGGCTTGATGTCTGCAGTTTGGTCAGAAGATTAAATACTACTATCATAGAAACAGGACAACAAATTTACTTTATTCTATAAAAACATTTTTATATTTATTGAAACTGTGATAAAAATTATAGTAAATTTTGATACGTAATAAACAAATTTGATAATGAATTTGTTTAAGAAGATATATTTTTTATCCTAAATATAAGAGAAAATACACTTATTTTATTAGTGCTTAACCTATATCCTACAGTGACATAAGATATGCCAGTAAAACGAGAAAAGGTTTCACCAACATTTTTGTATTGCACATGTAGTCCTGTACACAATTTGAATAAAAGAGCATGACTAGAAAGTCTGTCGTATGGAGTTCATAAACAGGGATTTCTTTCTTTTCTGTCTTCATTTTTCCTCAACTTTATGAGAGTTATAATCTCACAATGCTGACGTAAATACAAGTATATGCAAATACTTTACTTAATTTAATACATGTTCTTAGGTTGCTGTCTCGTTGAATTGTTCCCTATACCTACATCATCAGCAAAAGATTTTAAAATATTCTTTTACATCTATAAATAAAATTGACAATATAAATGTGGAATGTGTCAAAAATACAGCAACCCGACCAAAGTTTGTTGTTGCTTCAAGTCACAATTGCCACTTTTGCGACACATTGGCAAGTTATCATTTCTACTTTCCATTTCCATTTTTCCAAAAAATAGGAACTATAAGTAGGTATGAACACAAATGATCATATGGACATAAATAATTATATCCGTAGATAAGTATAAATTAATTAAACATAATATTCAGTCGCATGCATATCACATTCTACTCTTCACATGATACGATCATGTTTTGATTTAACCTATAAGAACCAATTAATAAATTGCACATCGCTTTTCCTGATGACACACACGAGGTGCATCTTCTGAATTGGTTATAAGTTGACGTAGGTTTGAGTTTTTATATATGGAAAACCCTTATTATGTGTCCTTCGTGCAACAAAGACAGATGACCAGATAGTACAAACAATCGTGACATTATTTTTTTTTACTCTTTGCTCTTCCCCATATAAATATAGCCTTTTTCGCTGAGTTGGCGTTAAGCAAACATCAACTTATAAATCTTATTTTTTGGTATTTCAGAATTCACAAATTTAGTCCGGTTAAGTATAACTGCCTTCTTTTTAGAATAAAGCGTTGTTACATGTTTCCCAATAATTCCCTTTTTAATTATTTGCCCTATCAATAAATATCTCTCAAGATTTTCTCATTCTCCTATTTTGCATTACCAGTATAAGAAAGAAAATTGTTTTTTGTAATTGTTTTAAAAAAAATCTAAATTTCTGTAAACATTAGGGTGAGTCGAAAAAGAAAGAAAAACGTTTGCAAAAATATAAAACACTACACAGACAAGTATTAACAACACAGAACCCACACAGACAAGTATTCACAACACAGAACCCACTAAAACCGTAGAACAGTTCAAAAAGGATGAGCTTGTCTAGCTTCACTTGTGGCGTCTGTCCTGTTGTTCATCGAAAGTTAAAATAATTTGCATTCGATTATGTCATAATTGCGGAAACGATGACGGGTTTGTGGCTAAAACAAGTGAAACATATCCGTGCTATACATATCTGTGGTCATCATACAAATGACTGATCGATTATCGGTTTATTAAGCAATAATCTTGCAAATTATAAAATATTAAAATGATATCAACTCAATGGTTGCAAACCAAACAAAAAAGTTAAAATGAAAAAAAATTCCTGCGATTAATTCTGGACCCACTTTGGAGATTGACTTTTGCCCTAACCAAATCGTCGATATTAAAACATAATTTTGAACGGTCGCATTGCAAACATTAATTTCTCTTAAGTGATGCCCGAGTAATAATTTATAAATCACAACCTAATGAAAAAACGTCGAAAAGCTGATAGAACTGGAAAGTACAGAAGGCAAATCCAAACACGGACATGGGCATGGAATAAGAACTGTGAATGAGAGATAGCTACACTTTGCTCATTGTTGAAGGCCGTACGGTGATCTATAGTTGTTAATTTCTGTGTGATTTGGTCTCTTGTGGAGAGTTGTCTCATTGGCAAGCATACCACATCTTCTTTTTTATATTTAATTTCAGCAGTGAAAGTAATTTATACAATGATATAGCCGAGGATTGAATGTGAAACTCAAAATATTTTCCTATGTAATATTATTATAGATATGTACATGCACAAATCAGATGGTGCGATATGAATAAAGCGGATAAAGAGATGCACGTATACGAGTATATGGACAGGGAATCAGTTTGGATAACCCTTGTCCACGTCCATCTCGCGCCTATTCAAATTTAGATCCATAATCGAATAACAGCATCATGTTATACTTTAAAATTGTTTAATCTATAACAGATACCCTTTCAGTTATATCAAGAAGATCATTGATAACAGTTGATTGATTTGTTAGAAATGTATTTTAATGTTTTATGTTATTTGCAGATCTATGATTGTTTTTGGTGAAATTTATTAACAACTTTTAAGAATTGGAATGTCTCAGAGCTCGACATACTATAAAGACAAATGTCTACTGTTGGAGACTCTATGGTACCCTCTACAGAAAAAAAAGAAAATAAAGTTTAATAAATTGCAATAGTCCAAACCGCTTTTCTTGATTTTCCTTCATCAGGAATGCTCAAAGCCGAACATTTGAAAGCTTAGGTCGTATAAAAAACGGAAAAGTTGAAAACCTTTATGACAGATAGAATAGAGAATGAAAACAGGGAAAGTGTGAAAAGAAACAACAGTTCGACCAAAGAACAGAAAGTAGCCATAGACCACCAATTGCACCAATGAAACGAGAACACCCTAGATATAAAAAAGAAGATGTGGTATGTTTGCCTCTGAGACAACTCTCCACAAGAGACCTAATGACACAGAAATTAACAACTATAGGTCACCGTACGGCCTTCAACAATGAGCAAAGTCCATCTTATTTTTAATGGTGTGTGCTGTCATATTTACGTATGCAAATGTGTACATTCAATATAATCTCTCTTTATTCTATAATTATTCAGTATGCAAATTTTTATTCACAGACTGTCTTTTGACTGATTAAAGTCTTGAATTCAATGTTTTACTGAACTTAGATCCATCTTTCTGGTTCATACACAGGCAAAATTTGTTCATACTCATGTGAAACTTATCACGTAAGATTCACCTCAAACGAGATTATACCTGAAATTTACATAAAAAATATCTTATGAATATCACGTGAATTGAGAATCATATGAATTTCATGTAAATTTTACAAAACAAACTGGTATTTTTCCTGATTCTAGTTAAACTTGTAAATTAAGATGTTATTTGAATTACTTTATTTCAGAAATTAACATAAATTTCGTATGAAAATAGTTCATGAGATTTTCAGGTGAAATTCCAATGAGTGTCACATATGAGATTCACGTGAATCTTTGCAATTGCTTGGTCTATATGCCATTTTGTGCTTCTTTGTTACATATTTGTTTGCTTTTTCAGTGATTAAGATTTTAACACAATGTTGACTGCTGTATTTTTGACATTTTTACCTATTATGTCTGTTTGTTTTGTTAACGCATCGTTGTCAATATAATGGAATTTTAATTTGATGCGACTGTCATACAAATGAGAGGTTTAGCTAGCTTTTAAACAAGGTTCAATCCACCATTTTCTACATAAGAAAATGCGTGTACCAAGTCAGGAATATGACAGTTGTTATCCATTCGTTTGATGTGTTTGATGTTTTGATTTTGCCATTTGATTAGGGACTTTCCGTTTTGAGTTCAGTATTTTTGTGATTTTACTTTTCACATGAGTTTCTTGTATACAATGTAAGCTCTTCAAGGTGAAATTTCCTTGTGAACTGGTTTTTGTTGTCTCCAAATATTTCAAATGTGTTGAGCTTTCAACACTTCTGGTCAACATTAGTATGTCCTTAAGTTTCAAGATTTATAAATCTGAAGATGAATTCACGTGAAGCATTCGTTCAGAACGCTTTAGTGGGTTCTACCTCCATCAAGAACTAAGAGCCAAAGGTTTAGAAATCCGAATAGGTTTATATATATATATATGTGTGTAAACATATTTTCATGCTAAGTGCTACTTGGTAAATGATTTAAAGGTCATGAAAGCCATTGTGTAAGATGACACACAACTTCGCGTTCCCATGAACAAATAAGGTGACAGATAAGTGTCTCCTGCTATCCAAATCTCTTTTTTTCTCGTTAAATCACGTGAGAGTCAGAGGTCCCAGTTTTGTATGCTCTTTCATAAAAATGTCATTACTAAGCAAAGGCAAGGACTCAGCATGCAGTTTTAACTAGAACTACTCATCTCCATGATATTGATAAATGACCTTGAAAAGTTTTGGTTTTATTTTTCAATTTTTTTATTTGGTGACAAATATATTTCTTCTCTTTCATAAAAATTGCATTACTAAGCAAAGAGAAGGACTCGAGAGTTTTATCTAGAACTACACATCTCTATGATATTGAAAAGTTTTTGAAATTTGTTGATGGCAATACTTCTCCTTAATCGACGTGAAATCGTTAATCATTCGTTTTGATTCATAGAAATGCTTTCATTGACAGGAAATATTTCATTAAACATTAATATGCTTTTATTCCTATTGCATTGTCGAAAACCCGGTAATTGACTTTTAATCTGATCAGAAATATTCATTCCGGTAGCGAACCATTTTTTAAGAAACTTTTTCGAAGAAATTTTGAATATCCTTCTAGCTTCAGTTAAGTTAAGACAAACATACTAATTACTGCGATCAACAGTAAAAGTGATCTAACTTCTATTCAGTTTTATATATATATAAAAAAAATGGAGAGGTTATCATTCGGTGTTGTTGTTTTTCTAATTTTCGATGTAAAAATTATTTGAGAATCTACATGTACTTTGATTTTAAAAGCTGTATAATTTTATTTAAGTTTGTTTTCGATCAATCATAAAAGTGTATCTGTGAAACTATCATGATCACTATGAAATGTCGTCAGGTCGTCTTTTTATAGAGTTGTTTCCAATAGGATGTCAAAGTCTCGACATGTCCATAATAGTCTCAAGATTTGTTTTTAGAAAGAACCAGAATTATCAATTCATATACGACCACACAAGCACCAAAGAACCAATGGTTTAATAATCTCTCAAAGATAAGGATGGATTAGCCAAATAAACCAAATAATGATTCATTTTTATTTTTATTAAAAGTGATTTTCTGAAAGCAATAATTTTGAAAACCAATCTTTTTGTGCAATAATATATATCCAAAGGTATAAGTATTTATTCAGAATATAAGAGCGTCACTTGAAATTTGTTTCATAATCTTTTTTCTTATTTCATTGTACATAATTTGGATTAGTCTTATGGTGAGTTACTCTTTTTTATTTATTTTTAATCATTCAGGTACAAACAGAATAATAGATATTGGTTTTCTTTAATTTTGAAGAAGAAAATAAGATACATAGTATCCATTAGAATGTGTACAAACGATATAAGTTTATAAGCTGAGGGAAAATACAAAAACGTTTTACTAACGCAAAAGTACTATTGATTACACCTTGCATCAGTTTTATAGACGGCCTTAGAAAAAAATAGATATGACTTCTCACTATAGATATAGAGCGAAGAATTCACCTATATATAGACCATATACAAGACTATTATTAATACCCAGAATAAATATGGCTCATCTTTATAGTCAAAATAAATATGACTTATCATTATAGTTAGAGTATCTATATATGGGCAGATACATATATACATGTATATAATGTCTCTGATTTAGGGAAATGTGATTTTAAAGAAAAATGAAAATGAAAATTCTTTCATTTTTTGAATATTCCGTATGTATCATGCAACAATGTATAACACATTATTTCCTTGTAAGCAAACATGTAAAGGACAGGAAGTAAAATGATAGAGTTGTATATCAGGCTGCAAGAAATTGTCCATCGTGCTTTAGTGTAGCCAAATACATTAAAACCTTAGATGGACACTGTTAAGAATTTCCGGTTTGAAATATTTCTTAACTTCGTATTTGAGTTGACCTTCCAACTGTTTTGATTCGAGCGCCGCTGATGAGTCGTATATGTAGACGTTTGCTGTACCAAATTATAAGCCTGGTATTTTTTTTAAAGGACATCAGTATTATAAAATACAGGTGCAATGCATACCATACCAAAATATCTGTTTTCTTTAGTTTTTTATGCTGCTGTCATACAAATGAGAGGTTTAGCTATATAGCATTAAAACCAGATCATGAGAAAATGTCTGTACCAAGTCATGAATATGAAAGTTGTAATCCATTCGTTTGATGTGTTTGAGTTTTTGATTTTGTCATTTGCTTAGGGACTGCCGTTTAGAATTTTCATCGGAGTTCGATATTTGTGTTATTTTACTTTTTTTAGAAAAGCTTTTATCAGTTAAACCAAATTGAATCTTTGTTTTTCATATTCCTTTCAAAATAGTGTTTGAGTGTTTGCGACCGCAGAACAAGGAAAACTTTTCTTGTAAAGAACTAATCGATCCTGAGGTTTGCAAAACGGAATTGCTTTGTAACCATACAATTGAGATCAAAAGGGGATTGAGTGCTTTAACAACTAGTGTTACCCAGACACATGTACATGCGGATGTCTTAAGTAAGGAACCTAGTCAGTGGACAAATTCATTTATAACTATTCTTTTAAACATGGGGGCAATTAAGAACAAGTCAGACATATGTTTTCGAGTTGTTTGTATGTGGTATGGTCTTTGTTCATTGTTGAAGACCGTACGATTACCTATAAATAGTTCCGTTGCCAACTTCTATGTGATTTTGTTTCTTTCTGATGAAGAGTTTTCCAATTGGCAATCATTCCACAACTAAATTCTATATTTGATTTCTGCATATTAGGTCCGAGTACACAGTTATTTCGTAGTGCATTTCTCTAAGACAATAAATGAAAATTTAAAAAATCTACTATGAACAGGGCACGGGCATGAAAATAAGTACCTTCGTTTCTTGTATATTTCAGTCTAGACGCCATCTAATTAACTATCGAGTTGACCTCCAAAGTCATCCGATGGCCATATAAGCGATGTAAACATAAATATAGATTTAAATAGATTAAGTAAACTTGTGCTGTTTGATTTTTCTAGGTCTATTCAATTTCATTTATAGATGAAAAATAATTGTTTATCATCCTTTGTACCTGTATAAGAATGATTTTTGTGGATCGAATAAGTCAATCAAATAATTTACCTTTGTTGCATTTTCAATGTTGACATTATTTTCCTTTAAATAACTTTACACATACAATTCACTGTTGTCCATCTTATGATAAGGGATTAAATTGAAGTTCGCATGAATACAGATTCAATGAGGTCGAATTATTCCCTTGCAAGTGAATAATTCATAATCAATGTTTTTAGCTTGTTTTGACAAAATTGTACCATACTGGCTGCTAAACTCGAATTTTTATTTCACTATTTGCATTTCATTAATAATTAAGCAAACAAAATAATTTATTAGTTTTTTTTTTATATATCTCGTAGCTAGTGCCCCTTAAACTAATTTTTAAATTAAAAATAAAGAAAAATACTTGAATATAATTTGGAGTGAAGATGTGACATTTTTGTTTTGTTTATGTTACATACGATGGGGTTGACAAAGAAAACTTTAAGATCATTATTTATAATTAGTTATGAATAAGGTCCGGTTGACTGAGGTCGACGACCAAAGGATCGATTGATTCATTATAGTATGTTTAATAAAATAATTTCATTTTTAAATATTTCTAATTTTAGAGTAAATTGCATAATTTTATTTATATACGATCTCAGAAAAAATAATGAAAAGCGTTTTCCAATATTAAGAATAAAAGACTATAACAATTTTTTTTTTTACTCTAAGGCAAATTCAAGAAGAAGATTCCATAAAGACAGACAAACTCAAACGCTATGAAGCAAATGAACAAGTGAAAACATCTGCCATATTCCTCACTTGGCATTTTTCGAACAAAGTCGGTTAAAAATGGTTTAATAGTTTTATAGCGAGCTAAAACTCCCAAATAATATGACAGTTGTTTATATTTATATTGACAAAATTTGGCGAGAAATTTATTTGAATAATATTCGAAGAATTAATTTCTTTAAGAATGTTAAATACTTTATGAATAGCTCAATTTACACATAAAATGGAAAATATATGAATAAGTAAAACATTAGTTGACTATTTATCAAAATTAAAGGTAGCGCCAGGTGGTTTCAGTTCTCTACTACAGTTTGACAAGCAATCACTCTATCTGACGATTGCTTGAAGATTTAAGATTTTATATAAATTTTATCTCACAATTGAACGTTTATAATGATTTTATCGAAGTCCTTTAAAAAAAAGTAAAATTATGTCATACAACCACTATACCAAACATATTCCAGATCATCTCTGAGAAGTTGCTGAAATAACTATTGCACACTCATAGGCAAAATATTAAAAATAGCTCTTTGATGCTGATCCAATTGTATTTATAATGTTCATGAATATTTTCCAAATACAACATAAAACTGTTATGTTCCTAATTTCTGATCATTTTATGCTGCAAGATTTTCAAACTGATACTTTTGACTATCTCAAGGTCCATATTTATTTCGTGGGAATAAATGTAAGATATTATTAGAAGAATCAAATTATATTTTATATTTACGCCACGATACTGGCTGAAATCGTTAAAATCTACATCAACCTATTTCTCAGTGTAAAATCTTGTAATGAATTAAGATAAAACCCTGTGGGTTCTTTTATGTTAGCCCAAACTCCCGCCAATATTTACAGCAACCCAATATACTTTCATTTACCCTCGGTCGTTATCGAATGCCCCCTCCTGATGCAAAGGACGCTTATCTCCGACTCTGTGACTACAGTTTTCAATTATTATAAAACATTTATACAGATCTAACGATAATATTTATTAATTTCATATTCTCCGATCTTCGATAACTGTTGTGAATATATATTTGCGTAAAACTTCCTACGTTATATAGTGTATGTTGGCAGCATGTTACTAATGTTTTTTGGAGGCATTTCTGATTGTTTTATTTTAAATAAGTTGGTAATCACCTTTTGATTTACTATATGCTTTTGTGCAGTTTAAATCTTCATTCATTGTATGCAGATGGATATCTTTGAGTACTTTGTTCTAAAGTCAGTTTGGGTACAAATTATTTGATTTTCCTGAGTGAAGGAAGTTTTTTTTATCCTAACCTAGTTAGAAATGGGAGAAAACACACGAACATGAATTTTCCGCAACACAAAATGGAGGAAATATATGTGTACAAAATTGGAAATAATTTTACGTGGGGAATATTTCAACCGAAAAAAATCCTAGCTCCCCCACTGAATATCAAATGGCCGTTCCCTTAAATGAATTGATAAAAAAAGCAATTTGATAAACTGGTCTTTTTTATAATCTGGAATATGATCAAAAAAGCAATAGACCAA
This sequence comes from Mytilus galloprovincialis, assembly GCA_037788925.1. Classification (NCBI taxonomy): domain Eukaryota; kingdom Metazoa; phylum Mollusca; class Bivalvia; order Mytilida; family Mytilidae; genus Mytilus; species Mytilus galloprovincialis. Next base: position 34,219,994 of record CM075335.1, read on the forward strand.
AAAAAGTCGGCACCACGTCTCCTTTTTTGTTTTGTACATGGCCGTCATATCTTAACGTTTTTACCTCATTTTGGGAGTTGAATGTTTAGGTAGACTTTTTTTATTGTGTGACTGCCTGTTAAGTTTATTCATCGCTTTGGTAGACTGGAGACCTCAAATTGTACAGACATTGTCTATAAAACTGCTAATGACTGTAATTATTTTTTGTTATTTTTGTTGTTTGGTTGCTGTTCTATTGACTTTGACACAACATCTCCTTTTGTTAATGTGCATACTGTAAAGTTCCATATTTTAAAAGAACCAACATCAAATAGCTATATAATAAAACAGAGTAAATAAGTTTACAAGTTATAAATCTCATTCATAATTACTTCAACAAGTGAAAAAAAATAAAAGTTTTGAAAATTATAAACTTGGAGATAAAAGATTTTTCAAAACCTATGTATTAGTTTTGTTTGCGAGATATACTATTTTGTGTAAAATTTTCATTTTCTAGTTATTTGAAGAGGAAGAGGACACGAGGTGTCCTATATCTATCCGAGGGTTGAAAAAGCTCACGGGTTTTATGAGTTTTGCCCAGCTATGTTGGAAATACTGGGAAAACCCGGGTTTAATCTGGTAATACTGGGCAATACTGCAGCTCTTTGCTAACAAAAAATCTTACGATAAAAATCGATTCTAATTTATACTGAAATTCATGACTTTACAAGTATAGAGAATTATTATTTAGTTTCTTATCATTTTTTACTCTGCAAATGAATCTCAATGTTTGTATGCCAGTTTAAAATCTATATATTCTATGTAACAACTATACTGTGTAGATGCAATATGTCTTTTTAATATTCATTGTTGCAGACAAACCTTCTAACAACATTTCTCGGCATTGCCTGGTATAACCTAGTTTTGTAGGTATTGCCAAGTCACCTGGCTTCACGTCAGGGTAATACTTTGCAAACTCTGATTTATCTTTGTTTAATTTTTCTTTTTAAAACCCTACTTTTATTATTACCCAAAAGCATATCTTGAAACGAAATAGATTTTGGTCATCAATCATTTTTTTTAGGGTAATCGATCCCACAAAAATATGGATTATGGATAACGCGTAAATCATTACACTTTATATGGTGAATGAACTGAAGTGATCTTGTCATCGCAATTTCATTTCCCTTTTTAAAAGAACCGTATAGGAGAAGTCCATGGATTTGTGAGTATCGGCCTTTCAGATGTACAGACATGGATAAACCTCTATGTGTAGTTTGATTCCCCACTTAAAATACTGAATTCCATGCAAATGAAAGAAAGGCTGTAGAAAAAAAACTATCCTGAATTTTTTTAGATGCAAGTGCAATCTCGGCATTTTTGTTTCCATACACACAAGTCGTTACATGACAAATTATTTTTAGGTACTTTTTCAAACCTTGTTATATTTATCAGTTTCATCATAACTAAATCCACTTTGTTTGTTTTTTCCTAAAAATAAATAATTTCAATTGTTTTCTCAAGTATTTAGATGACTAGTCTTCTGGTCTTAAGACAGACCTAGTTTTGTGTGGACTTTGACCTCTCGGCCCTTGTGACAATTTGTTATTAAAATTTAATGACTTTTAATTGCTTTCTTATGAGAAGATATATCCGATGCAGTAATATAGACAAATATAGACATCTCCACATGATCCGATGACACTTCATCCTAAGATACTTCAAAGGAATGTTTTAAGTGGACAATTAAGAAAAATATATAATCTTCATTCAAAATGACATGTAATAAAAAGTTACCCCAGATTGAGCAACATACACCCATGTAAGAAGAAGTTATCACAGATTGAGCACCATACACCCAAGTAAGAAGAGGTTACCACAGATTGAGCACCATACACCCATGTAAGAAGAGGTTACCATAGATTGAGCAACATACACCCATGTAAGAAGAGGTTACCACAGATTGAGCACCATACACCCATGTAAGAAGAGGTTACCACAGATTGGGCAACATACACCCATGTAAGAAGAAGTTATCACAGATTGAGCACCATACACCCATGTAAGAAGAGGTTACCACAGATTGAGCAACATACACCCATGTAAGAAGAGGTTACCACAGATTGAGCAACATACACCCATGTAAGAAGAGGTTACCACAGATTGAGCAACATGCACCCATGTAAGAAGAGGTTACCACAGATTGGGCAACATACACCCATGTAAGAAGAAGTTATCACAGATTGAGCACCATACACCCATGTAAGAAGAGGTTACCACAGATTGAGCAACATACACCCATGTAAGAAGAGGTTACCACAGATTGAGCAACATACACCCATGTAAGAAGAGGTTACCACAGATTGAGCAACATACACTCATGTAAGAAGAGGTTACCACAGATTGGGCAACATACACCCATGTAAGAAGAAGTTATCACAGATTGAGCACCATACACCCATGTAAGAAGAGGTTACCACAGATTGAGCAACATACACCCATGTAAGAAGAGGTTACCACAGATTGGGCAACCTACACCCATGTAAGAAGAAGTCACTGCAGATAGAGCAACACACACGCCCACAAAAATAGAGGCGATGTAATGTGTTCCGGAAGAGTCGGCTACATAGGCTGGAATTTTATAATTAATTTACAACAACAAACATCTTTGATTGTGCTGTATATACTTCTACAGACATTTGAAACTACTAGTACATATATGCCAAAAAACGATTCGAATAAAAACAATAAGGTTATAACAAAGCAAGAGAGAGAGAGAAACTCACAGAGAGAGCGAGAGATAGGGACAAATATATCTTCTAAATATTATATATACTAGTACTCTAAAATCTCTGGTCCGAATATCTCTTGAAACCTCACTATATAAGTACGGTAATGCAGATACTCCAGAAAGACAAACAAGTCCTGTGGTACATGTAAAAGATTTTTTTACAACCGTCTACTTTCATTAAATATATATTAGTTGAAATATGCCTCTGCTCGTAATTCAATTCTCTAAAGATTACCTTAGCTGTATTCGGCAAAACTTTTAGGAATTTTTGGTCCTCAATGCTCTTCAACTTCGTATATTATTCGGCCTTTTTAACTTTTTTCATTCGAGCGTCACTGGTGAGTCTTTTGTAGACGAAACGCGCGTTTGGCGTAAATACAAATTTCAATCCTATATATATAGTATCTATGATGAGTTTATCAAGAACAGCAAAACTATAATTTTCTATATAATTTGTCTATTGGGTTTAATTTATTAAGATTCACTGATTCAGATTTCATGAAAAATGCAATGGCAGTCAGTAAAAAAATTTGAAAAAAATGAAATTGTTAAATGCATTTTGTAGTTTTGTCTACTCTTCAATATCTCAAAATAAATTTTATGGGATACGATTTAGAACAAGGAAAAGACATATATATATAGAAATTGTAACAGTCATGCATGTTGTATTTATCATATACAATTCCATGCGGTTTTAACTCCACTTAATGGACAGTGCCCTCTTAAGACAATTATTTGTTTAAGTTGTTAATAAGGAGAATAAAATTTGTACATATTTTCTAAGTACGTATATATTTAGTGGGATGAAAAACCCAGATTTTCATAAGAAGGACGTCCGATATGAATCATGGTGTTTTCATAAGAAAGCAAACTAAATGAATTTCTTTGTAAAATTACATATATAGACATATATACACGCATGGAGATGTTTTACTTTACAGTGTCTCGTTTGGTTGCTGTTTCACTTGGCGTTTTCTGCACATCTCCTTTCAGTCGAATATTTTTTTTTCAGTTATATCAAATTACAAATATTTCTATATAATCTAAAATGCTTTGATATTATTTTGGATCACGAACTATGAAGTCATAAATATTAAAAATGTGTATAATTCATTTCTTATTTCTCTCTTATTCCGTTATAGAAAAAAATATTGAAAAATTAAAGAACTCTTTATTTGATGTTGATTCACTTTTAAGTATATATGATATTTATTTAAATTGAAATTGTAAATGATATGATTTTATTACATTTAAGATTCTATTCTTCTCGTTGACTTTTACCATAAATTCTTTTTTATTTTTAATTGATCATCTATGATGGATGGTATATAATAATGTGTCTGTCTAAATTAGTTTCAAAAAAGGCAAATTTCTGCTTTTGACTCTTTGTTTTACTTTGGTCGGTTTTAAATTGTAGAAGTTTGGGTTTTATTTATCCCAAAGACATGTAATGAGCATAAGTTGCTTACATCCTTTTCATTTGGTCCCTGATATAGAGATGCACCACCAAAAAAGAGTTACAAGAATAGTTACAGTCTACTTAGGCCACCTTTGTTTTGATTTGAGTAATAGAACCTGATTTTTAGAGGGAAAACCCCAGTATTTACGTTAAATGTGCACTACATGCGTCTCTTGTGGGGATTTGTCTCATTGGCAATCATACCACATCTTCTTTTTTTATATGCATACATGTATATATATTTATATATTCCACAAGATCATTATACTATCATATGGTGGTTTGTTGAATGTTAGCCATTTCAGCCCTATGAATTGAAACGTATTATATATACCACTTTAAGCATGCAAAATAGTCTACGTTCTTTACGTATAAAACAGATAACCGTGTGTTATTTACTATAAGGCGAAATTTCAATTAAATAAGCATGTCTTATAAAACCGATTCTGACATTATATAACTCTGCAATGGAAGCAAAAATAAAGATAAAATGGTGACAAACATTAACATTAAAGAACGAGAAATTGATTGATTAAATGGAGTTTCCTTCACGTCCAGTTACACATATTATTTCATACATATTCAGATCGAAAACAAAATATAAAAGCATCAAATTAGACAATAATTAGGTAATGTTAATTTAGAATAGGGAAATGCATACGTTTTCTGAAATGAACCTTTCTAACAGATTTCAAACGAAGCGCATTAAAACAACTATAGGTCTTGTACCAATAGATGTATAATAGTCTGATAGACAATATATGATGATATTAAGTAAATTACAGGTACCACAGTCGGGTTCAACATTCTTTATGTCTTTGTCCCGAGTCAGGAGCCTGTAGTTCAGTGATTTTCGTTGGTGTTCCCAATTGAATTGTATCAGTTTTTTCATGTTGGTGCCTTTGAAAGCCGATCATACGGTAAGGGTTTTTCTCAGTGTTGAAGGCCGTACGGTCTGCTATAATTGCTTTAATCCACTCCACTTCGTTTTTTACTCTGGTGGGTGTTTTTCTCATTGGCAATCATATCCATAATCTTCTAATTTTATACTGATACCGAAATTGGGCATCCATGGTGAACAAGTATTTAAATGTCTTAGTAAATGTTTTGTTTAAAAAAAAAATATTCATTATTAACTGTACAAAGATGTGACATTTTCCCTTCGTTTACGAAAGGATGGTGTATACATGTGTTTATAAGTATAAGTACTACTTTTTAAGGGTATACTTGTGTTTACCGCATTACTAATTCCATTCAAGCTTTGGAAGCGTAAAATCTTATTGAAAAGATTTGATCAATTATGTTCATATACAATAATTAAATTCGTTGTCGCAATTAGACGTTAGTTTGACCAAGACATTTTCGACATGTATGCATATACGCCATGTAAGTGTTCAAGAAAAAAATATTTATATATCTTACATAATACAATTGTTTTTTAACATATAAACGAAATTATGTACAGAAACATGCTTCAAACTTCTATTTTTCTTTGAGTTTGGAATAGATACAAAAAAAAAAGTCATCTTTGATGCTCAGCCGTTCAATATAACTGAAAAATAAATGAAATCATTTATATTATACTTCAAAAATACACAGGACGAAAATAGCTCTTCTTGTTAAATCGTGATATTGTGGGAACGGATTTAGAAAATGTATAGATTGTCCCTGTTCGAGGGCTCCGTAGATATTTTACTGATTTTGGTCTCAAAGATATAAATACAATATCTTAACACCATATTTGCATTCTAATCATATTTAACATATGAATAAAAGTAATAAATGGTAGGGATGATATAACATTACAGTCAGTTACCAAATAAATATGCGAGTATTTGAAATTAACTATGTTTTGATTTTATTTTAAGTGAGAAAAAGTTTAAACATATTTTATTATATTTTTGAAAATTGTAAAAGTCCATTGTGCTAGTGAGAAAGATGTTTCTTTATTTAGGAAATAGGAAAATATATTCTACAAAATATGTCTTTAAAGATAAATACAAATATTGCGAGAGTAGTGAAATAGGTATTTGCATTCATTTTACCTCAAAAAGATTAAGCGCCAAATAAAATTTTAAGTGATAAAACCAAAATCAAGAAGTTTTCCACTTTAATGCATAATGAAAAAATAGAAATATTAAACAAAATTTTATTGTGTTCACACGGAAAATTTTATCGTCAAAAATATTTGCGATTTTTAAGTTGAATTTTGTTTTAATAGTAAATATAAGTTTTAAAGAAAATAATTATATTCATTTGCGTAAAATTAATGCATACATTATTTGATTTGCCAAAAACACTTTTTATATAATTATATACTTCAAACAATTTTTTCCCAAAAAATGAAATTTATCCTGCGTTATTTTTAAACAATTGTGCGATTTTCACAGGAAAATTTTCAAATCAGCGTCCACTTAAAAATATCCTATATTATTATTATTATTTCCCAAAGGTTTTCCTGGAATAGACATTTAGATACTTAAATGTAATATTTTGAATCATTGATACTTTATCATTATTGATTAACAAATACTTGATAAAACACGCCCATACATCTATATTAATAAATCAAAATACTTTCAATCGGAAATATATAAATTGAATTATTAAAAAATACTTACTACCGCAATGAAAGAATTATTGGCATATCAGCATTATCATTAAAACAAAATTTCCCTAAAACAGATTTTTATATTTCTTGAGTGTTAATGACATAAAATATTTTTTTTCTATTTTTATCATTATTCGGACATTTATACTTATGACCAGTCATATCAGACATTCATTATACATTCAGAGATATTCAGTCTACAAAAAATGTTATAACTATTTGCAAATAAATATATCTAGGCTTACGAATTTTACATTACTTTGAATTAACTAACTGTTTTTTTTCCAGCTTATTATTTACAAGATGTATCATTTGGTCTCTGGTAGAGTCTGAAAGTTGTCTCATTTGCAATCATACCACATCTTCTTATATTAATATTTTTATTTAAAGAGTGCCGAAACTATTATGTATAGATATATAATGATTCAAGCACAATTATTCCTTCTAATCAAAAGCATTTTAGATGAAGAATACAAAATAAATTGAAGTATCTAATTCTATGGTAAAAGAATGTCAATACCGTTCTATTATTATACTTGGGTAATTAGCTTCAAATGATACTTAGCTTATCAGCACTTAATTTGCGTTCTCCTACTGGCTATATGGTGTGAAAAGCCCTCGTACGCACGAAGATAAACTAAATAATTTGAGATTTCACATAGTAAGTAAATACTTCTATTACCCTCTTAACATTTATGTTTATTTATACCCTACGTATACAATAATAAAAATTCTATAAGATTCTTTCTTACTCTCTCTCTCTACATGTTCAAATTCGGAAATAAGGAAAATAGTTTACTAAGACGGTTGTTCTTAAGCTAAGTTTTGACCTACTGAAAAAGCGAGAATTTTTCGGAGATAATTATTTAAAGATTATTAATTCTATATGACTCTATCTCGCCCTGCATATATTTATATATATGCTAAAATAGGCAAAACATTTTACTAAGACGGTTGTTTTTAAGCTTAAGTTTTGACCTACTGAGAAAACGTGATTTTTTCGGAAATAATTATTTAAAGATTATTACAAATTATATATTTATTTCGTGGAAAGGGGAAGACTTCCTCTATAATCAGATTGATCCAGCCAAACCGTGTGTAAAACCGGACACGGGCGTAAGGTTATCATACATCCCTTTCTCTAATTTGGAAAATCAAATCCGGAAACTTATACTTGTTAGTTTCCGTACCAGAGAATCATAGCGTTTATCCACAAGAAATGACGCATTCGTCTCACTAATTATCAAAATATGTCGATTCAAATTTTCACCCCTACATTTTTCCATTGTTTAAAATTTTAAATATTGAGTCTTTTGTAATACATTTTTTGTTATCCAAACACTACAGATTTTTACATACAAAAATTCGCGTTAAAAGAGTAGCAATTCAATCAGTCAGGAAGAGATTTTACTTGAAAAATCGCAAAGAGGGAAGACAAAAGGTATGAAACCGAAAACAAGATAATTATGAAAAGAAACAAAGACTCTTAAACTGAAAACAAATTTATAAGGATAAAGGGAGAGCAGACATCAAGTACAACATTATTACCCTTTCCATTATATTATAACGTAAAACTATTAAGAAAAGGTGAAATAAATTAACAAGAATTTTTTATGAAATTTATTTTCATGCATCAGAAGTTTTAAACAAACAAGGAACTGCTTGCATAGTGACTAATTATTCCATGAATGTAATTCTAACCTACGAGTATGGAAGTCGTGTTGCCACTAACACCCATTTTATTTCATTGGTTCTGAAATACAGAAAAAATATAAAATGGACTGTGTGTTTTATGTTAATGAAACAAAAACCCAACGACATATAAAAGTACAAAACCATTAGAAGTTCCAAATCATAGATCGTCTTTAACAGTAAAAAGAATAAACCTTAACGAAACTTATAGCTCTAAATCCCATTTATCATGCATCTGGGCAGCCGCACGAACATCATCTTCGCAAGCCAAGGGTTACTATCCATCCTGTCCAGAGGAGGGGAGTGTATAGTAACCCTTGTTTAGCTAAGATGCATGAACAAAAGTGTTTACTAAAGTTAAGACTTATCTCCCATTGACAAAGTACGCCATTCGAGTCCTGCTTGTTTTGTTAGAGTTCACCACTTTTTTTTCTTTTACGAACTGACCGAGTCCTTTTTTCTTAACCATTGGATAATTCAATATATACTATGCTGCCTATAGGACTTATGGTCCATTTCGAAAGCTTCATTTCCCCATTTAAGCAATCAATATTTTAAGACTGCCCATCAACTATATATATCATACCAGGTCATACACAAACATACATTCAGAAAATTTATCGACATATGGTGATGATTTAAATTTTCTGGAAGTGAATTTCCCTTTTCTTGGCATTTAATTGAATATACCTTCGTGCATGTCATGTATCTATACATAACAGTTCATTCATTATGTATACCAGAATACCAGAGTGTTTCGATACAATTTCTTCATTGACAAATATGACATAGCTATTATAGAAAATATCCTTTCCTGATCTGCTGTACAATTCAAATACCTATATTTTATATATTATAATTAAACATCTCAGTTTATGCACTCTTGAAGAGTCGGTGTCAATATATGTCTTTCTTGACAGAGTGGAATAACTATAGGAAAATGTGGTATGAGTGCCAATGAGACAACTCTCCATCCAAGTCACAATTTATAAAAGTAAACCATTATGGGTCAATGTACGGCCTTCAACACGGAGCCTTGGCTCACACCGAACAGCAAGCACTGTTCCATTACATTCTTAGTAATAAAGATTTGGATTGGTATCACAGTGAACATTTTTATGATGACAAATATAAGGTTAGCACATGTAAATCCTTCACCAAAGTACAATCTAGAACAAAAGGTAGAAATCCAAATCCGATTGTAAGCATCAAAACACGAATGGGAATAAAAAGTCCTAACATAACAGTCGTGTGAAAACCTTGCTTTCCGAGTTGTAACACGATAGGTGCTTCAATCGAAACAAAATATTCTTGAGCACCTTATATCAATATCAATATGATTGGAGGCCACGGATTTAGAGGTTTTTATGCAAATTATTTAAGGGATTATGTGGGCTTTTTTAGGGGGTAGTAGTTTTGTATTGTAGTTCTAACAGTCCATTACAGTTCTATTTCCTTAGAAATAGTTAATTCAGTACTCGGTCAGTCTTTCAAAACACTATTGTGAAAACCAAGCATTTTTTTTGTAAGGCAACATTGCTGTATTCCTTTATCAGCATTTTATACGGCTACATTACTTGATGATTTTGTACGTCTACATTGCTGCATGATTTTATCAGCTTTATTTTTTAGGGGGTAGTAGTTTTATATTGTAGTTCTAACAGTTCGATATCCTTAAAGTAAGTTAGATATAGTTAAATTCAGTACTCGGACTGTTTGTCAAGCCACATTGTTGGATGCCTTTATAAGCATTTTATAACGCTATATTGCTGGATGCTTTTATCAGCGTTATATGTGAGGCCACATTTCTGCATGCTTTTGATATGATAATAAATGTATACGTAATATCAGCTTAATCTTGAAATGTTTCATTCGGATTTTCTTTTGTGTTCAATTCTGGTTTTTTATTTAAACACTACGGGGTTTTGAACTGGGTTGGTGAAATAAGAATTTATAATATAACGATTTAAATATGACTAAACCAAAAACTGTTGACAGTTATTATACATAATATTTTTGATAGCATAGACGATTTTGAGGTCGCCTCACTTATTAAAACAAACCGTCAAACAAAAATCATTTCCGCTTTCTACTTGAAATGAACCAAAGATCTTGTTTCAATTAATTTCGTCTTAATAAGACTTATGATTGATGCCAGGAGGGAGGGATAGGGGTGTATTACGGAATTAAGATATTTGCCTTTAATGCCGCTATTAATTTACCGACCTTTATTGCAATCATTTAGCATAATTATTCTGAGCATGAAAAAAATATTATGTTTATTAATAATTATTAGTGGGATTTCCATCTAATTCTCTTCATTCTGGTTGTTTACTAAATGTAATATAACGTGCAACACTACACGCACAATGCAAAACATATATACTGTATGATGATAAGTCAGAAATTTATACTGAAGACATGATACATTCTCATTCAAGTGTCTCTCGTCCGTATAACGTTACTTATTTCAAGATACTTGACGGTGACCTTAATCTCTGTCTTCAATGAGCATGCATTGTTGGTTATCTGGCCAATTGACAATTGAAAGATATTTCTTTTCAGGCGCGTAGCAACCCGTACGCAAAAACGCAGTTGCGTACACATCGAAAATCTCACAAAAAAAAAAAAATATGGTAAATCAAGTAAGAATTTAACTAAAGTAACGAAGTTAATAAAAAAAAAAATAAACAAATATGTTAAAGATCACTTTGTAGCTATATTCCGTTCCGAAAACTAGTCTTCCCTTTTCATTTACGAAATCAGCATCGTGATTCTGTTGTTGATACAAACAATTTAAAATGGCTTAGTCCTCCGGGTGTCAAAACACAATTGTCACGTCTTCTATGCCTCCTTACCCTGACATCTTTTCTGAAGGTTCCAAAATAACTGATGAAATAAATATGACATTCTTAAGAGACCATGGACATCAATTCATTCTTATGAAACTGAACATGTATCTACCTTTCGTCGATCATTTGATAACAGAGTTGAATACAAGACTTCTGACAGCAGAGCCACGTTATGTCGCACAAAAGTTAATCCCAAAAAACATTGACCAACTTACTTTAGCTGTTGGGGACATTGTCTTTAATGGAATGCAGATGATGCCCATGTTACAAAAGACGAATTTCAAGATCGAAATTCGGAGATGGTTAACAAAATGGACTGGATATTTTGATAACATTCCTAATAAGCTGCAGGAAACATTAAATGTTATAAACCAAGGACACCCGGGAATCTTTCAGATACTTAATGTATTTGCATGTATGCCGGTCTCGACGGCAACGCGGGCAGAACGGTTCTTTAGTACCATGAGAAGAGTGAAGACCTAGTTGAGAAATACAATGAAAACGAATCGTTTATCTGGACTCGGTCTTTTGAACATATACTAAGAAAAGAATTTAAAACAGACACGATTTTGGACATCTTTAGTAGAAAAAAGAAAGGAAATGGGCATTGATTTTTCAGAATTAACTTTGAGAGAAAAAAAAAAGCTGAAAAACACTGCTTGTTCACTCATAAAATAAAACATAAAAATATGTGTCTGATTCGAATTTTTATCTATGTATTATCTCAATAAGAAAAATGCCATTTAAGTTGCACAGTGTTGGCTTAGAAATTAGTTTGTTTCTAATGTAAAGTGGGTTCAGCATGATTAGGTAACAAATAAAATATACCTAATCAAGCCATTTTAACCCACTACACATAAGAAAAGATAAAACAAATTGTTAAGCCCAACAGTACGGGTTTCTTTGTTTTTCTCTGATTATTTATTTCCAAAGTTGACTTGTTTCTCCTGAAAGTAAGATTTCTGTGAGGTCATTTTAAGTCCTCGGAAATTGCGAGAATGCAGGATTTTGCACCGTTTACCCCAGAGCTTTAGCGGCCCCCAGACCCCCGGCCGTATGACTACCTTCTCCGGCATTGCGTACACATCAAAATTGCCTAGCTACGCCCCTGCTTTTATTTTATATTATAAATTTCCTTAATTCCATTATTTTCGGTTGACTTGCCAATTGAAAATTGCAATATATTTCTTTATTTCAATTTAAACATGTTCTTTATTCCATCATTGTTGGTTGACAGACAAAATGACAATTTCAAGAAATTTCTTCATTTTATACAAATATTTTCTTTATTCCCTTTAGAATGAAAAAAGAAAATTTGGTGTAATAATATGACGCAAAACCCACAAAAGCATTTCACAAAACCATAGTCAGTGCATGAATCGTTTTTGTCGCTGCTTTTCATCTAAAAATAACTTAAGTCCTATTATATTGCACAAACGCTCACGCTGTACGTTTAAGGCAATATAGAAATTTATTTCAATTTAAACAGTTTCTTTATTCCACCATTGTTGGTTGACAGACAAAATGACAATTGCAAGAAATTTCTTCATTTTATACAAATATTTCCTTTATTCCCTTCAGAATGAAAAAAAGAAATTTTGGTGTAATAATATATGACACAAAACCCACAAAAGCATTTGGCAAAACCATAGTCAGTGCATGAATCGTTTTTGTTGCTGCTTTTCATCTATAAATAACTTACGGCCTACAACATTGCATAAACTCTCACGCTGTACGTTTAAGGGCATACGATACAGTTACAGGGGAGAAACCATGACTTATCATATCGGGAAAAGATTCATTTTTCGACTGATTTTTATCATTCAAACTTATTTAACTTGAAAATGAGTTCATGGACCCCTCTTTTTTAAAATGTTATTTGGTTTGATTACGCGAGAAGATAATGTGTGCCAATTTTCAAGCGTAAATAGTGCAATGTTTTTAAATTTGATAAATATACAGCAAAACATGATGTTTTTTATTCATTCATGAACATTTGATAAATATGAGTTATTTCTGAATAAAAAATGTATTATTTTTTAAGATACTTATAAAAAACTTATAAAAAGTACAAATTATTTAACAAAAACAATTTGTGTTTAAAACAAAAAAGTTATGTCTTTTTTTCGAAAGGGAAAATATACGGCCACAAATCCGAATTTTGAGCAAACATACAAAATTTCGAGCTCATTTTACTCAAAAAGTAGCGCATGAAGGTATATTTTTTTTATTACATATTTGATTTAATCAGATTAAAAATAGTCTATATGGAAATGTTTATTAAATGTAAATATGGGATCAAAACTGTATCGTATGCCCTTAAGGCAGTCTTGTCACTTGCATTGTTAGAACAGAGTTCCTTGCTATAGATGTTTATAAAGTCACAGTGCTGAGTAACATAAACAATAACAGACGATAAAATTTAATGAAATCCAACAAATACACTTATGATATACCTGACGTTTTCGTAGTAGAGAGAGTAAAGATACAATGCAAACATTTAGACAACCACGAGTACAAACATTTAGACAACTGCGAGTACAGACATTTAGACAACCACGAGTACGAACATTTAGACAACCACGAGTACAAACATTTAGACAACCACGACAGCAAACATTTGAACAACCACAAGTATATGATGATACATGTCAGCAATCTTTTCAGGGAACAAGTCGATTTATAAAATAAATAAAAACATAATTAAATTCTCTAAAATAATGATAAAATAGGTAGAAGATAAATTGTTAGTTGGTTTCTTTGTGCCCAGTGGCAAATACTCCATACATGTTCAGTGGCAAATACTCCATACATGTTCAGGATGACAAATACTCCATACATGTGCAGGATGACAAATACTCCATACATGTTCAGGATGACAAATACTCCATACATGTTCAGAATGACAAATACTCCATACATGTTCAGGATGACAAATACTCCATACATGTTCAGGATGACAAATACTCCATACATGTTCAGGATGACAAATACTCCATACATGTTCAGGATGACATGTTTCAGAATAGACATGAAAAGGAAATTTGTTTCCATCGGAATTTGTCATCTGAAAGGTCGATTTGCATAATTAACTTTAACACTTTCGACTGTTGAATATACAAGTAAATGGAACCGTTTGTTACGATATAACTTGCTTTACTCTCCCTTTTCCCTTTAAACATTATTATCAATGTTTTTTTAACGTTTGAGTTGTTCTCTATTTTACAACGGCAGGGTCTTATTATACAGTATGATGCGCTCATTGTTGAAGCCGTATGGTGACCAAAAGCTGCTTACTTCTACGTTATTGATCTCTGTTGTATAGTTGTATTATTGGCAAACATATCACGTCTTCTTATCTTTATATGTTATATATTCTCTCTTGCTCTCTTTCTTTTCTTTTGTTGCTTGTCTCTTTTTTATTACTTTTTCTTTTGACTGTGCTTTCTTATCTTACAATCTCTCTAACAGTGGGCTACCTCCGAAACAAATTTAGCAATGCCGAAACCAATGATAAATACATAATTAGCGGATAATTTTATAATTTTCTCAATAAACATAAACTAATTTGATAGGCATCTTTGATGATTAAACGGAAAAGTACGACTAAGTATATTTAATTCAAATATAAAAATTAGGAACCACGACTTATCTTATAACTGATAATACTCCTTTGAAATGATTTTACAATTTCAAAATAATAGCTATAAAATAAGTCTGATTGCTTATCTATCGAAAAATATGTCTTTATTTTCTGGCAAAAAATTCTACTAATTATTATTATTATTTTGAATATTATGTTTATAATAGTGTGGTATTAAGATGAAAGAATAGTATGATAAGGGTTTCCATTAAATTGAAATTGATTTACAATTCCTTGTGGTGTCTGCTCGGGGGAGGATTAGTAGCTGCAGATAGTGAAGTTATCACTCATAAAATGTTTACATATTAAATTATTTTTCTACATATATCATTGTCACAAAAAGAACACATAACATTTTTGTAGATAAATAGATATTTTATCTTGTTATGATGATTTTAGCATGAAATGGGTGTTAGTTGATTTATATTTATCCTTGCAAAGGTCAAATCCATTCAAATTTTCCAATATAGATATAACAAAACATTAAATTGTAAGTATATCATACAAGCACTGTTCCTTTGCTCTTGTTTATCTCATGTGCATGTAGTAATTTTGTGCAATGAATTGATTCACTATACCCTTTCCTATAAATTTTCTTCACAAAGCTGGACTCAGTGTTGACCCTTCTGGAGAAACTTGTATCATACCAAACTTTTATTGAATTTCAAATTGCTCATATTTAGTTTGCTTTGTTTGTGTTAAGTAGCTCTTTCCAGGTCATGTCAGTATTTGGTAAGACTTTTTAGAACTTTGATTTTCAATGTTTACTAACTTCGTATTTGATTTACCTCCCATTTTTTTTTACAAGTGTTGCTGCTGGTACTTGTGTATAGACGAACGCGTGTCTGACGTACCAAATTATAACCTTTATGATATATGTGATAAGTTTTTTTGGGGTACGCACGACATAATCTTCTTAATTAAATTTTGAAGGTCGAAGTCATTAAACATTTTTTTTTCAAGGTTGCTAATGACAGAGAACATTTGCTTTCTTTTTTTAATACAAATAATCCTTCCAAGATTAATCATCTTTAATATATTTAAGTGCAAAGGTACCTGTTTATCACGAAATAAATCGGTTAGAAGAAAGACTTATATATGTAATAGTACTACACGTGAAAAAAAAATCAAGAATAACGTTACAGCATTTCTGAAATTATTCCAATATTTGAACCGAAGAAAAAAAAACAGAACACAGAATGGGTCATTGTGATTTTCCACACTGCACTAAATTATAAAAACTTAACAATAACATAAACATTTAGGTAATAGCTGTTTCAGGGTTTCCTATGTTATTCCAATTCATGCACTAATGCTTAAGACCAGCTGAGGCCCTCCTCCGGTTGCGGGAAGACCCATTGGTGGCCTTCGGCTGTTGTCGGTTCTTTGGTCGTGCTGTTGTTTCTTTGACATATTCTCACATTATCGCAGTCAATAAAAATGGCTATAAAAATGGATCGAAGTATCTTAAAAAAAGCAAACCACAAAATGAAACAAATATATATTTATTTTGGTGAATTCGGGTATCAAATACAAATCATTTTTTGCAAAAGTGGCGAAACATTGTTTTATCTATGTTCTACAGAAAACATGGTAACGCAAGGAAAATACAACTTTAATTCATCACAAAATAGCACATTTTATGATTCCCTGAATATACCTTACTAATGTATTAAGATGAACTTAGTAATACTTTCATTCAACATATTGAAAAAATCAAAGACCTAGCAAGCAAGTAGTAAATATGCCTGTTGCCCAATCCAATTCAATTTATTTGAATAAAATATTGTTTAAACTAAGTAGTAAATATAGGTATTTGATAGAACAAAAACATTTGTTCGACGAACGGACGTACGGACGAACAATATGACTGCAATATTAGAAATATTCAAGGACTTTTAGAAAATTACCATGGTGTTAAATATTTTTTTAACAAAATGATTAATAAGGCATACCTCTTTAATATATCTAATTACAACACTTTTTCATGCAGTTTTTCATCACATGGGAAAACATCTCATTAATATCAGAGATGAAAAAAATAAATCCATGGTAAGATATAACATATTTTTATGTCACCGCTAAACATACGTATTTCCAAATATTGTTTTATTCAACTTTGATTGCAGAGAATGGCTAAAAGTGGATCGTAGTATATACAAAAAACGCTGACAATGGATCGAAATATTTCGAACGAAGACGAAACACAAAATTGAAACATTTGTTTTCTATTTTTAATATATATACGAGTCTAAATTGAAAACTACGTTCAAACCTATGATTGCTTTGGATAAAAACCGCAATTTTTATACGTGTGCATGTAAAACAAATTTCGTTGTAGAAGGGTCTAAAAACAGCACAAACAACATTTTCCAAAAGACCAAAAAAGTGAAAAAGTATATTTAAACAAAACGCATTTGACTAACAGGTCGAACAACTGATGTTCTTTAACCCTGCTGACTGCCATTGGCGATTACCAAATAAAATTGATCACAAGATGTAACACAATGGATCTTAATATAAATTTAATACTAAACAGAAAATAAATTAACTTGTGGCCACGATGTTATGCCACAAACATACGGTATCAATATTTTTTAGTACACCAGATCCGGATATATATATGTGTGTATAATTTTGTTGCATTGCTAAAATTTACAATCAGTTATTTTTATTTCTTTTTTAAATAAGTTTATTGGAAATGTTGAACTGATAAAAAAAATACGTAACCAAAACGTGCCCTTATAAATTCAATACACTTAGTTCTATAAAATCTAAATTTGGAAACGTGAAAATAATAAAACCTAATCAGGATTATTAAGTATTTTTGTATAATCACGCATCATTGATATGACATGTTAAGTACTGCTTTATAGGGCAATAAGGATATATGTTTGTTATTTTTACACCACCACTCGTGGTACCGTTTTAATGCCTTTTGTATAGTAAAATTCGTCAAGTAGTTCCGCATAAACCAGACGAAGACTATAGTCACAGGGAAGTATATAGAACAAATTGTTGTTTCATCAAGACTACGGTATATTTCCTCTAAATTAACATGAATGATTTGCTTCCACGGAGCCAAACAATTTCTATTTACCTATGTATGGCCAATGGAATTGTTTTGTAAGTTTGAAATAAATAGATGTAGGATGGAGCTATATGATTTATAGTTGGTTTTATCGGAGCATTAGGACAAAAACCCTACAAAGATACGTCAATCCAACCACAAATCCAAGTCCTCCTAATATAGTTTCCAGATTCAATATATTTTTTTCGAATGTTTCTATAGTGTATCAGCTCTTGTAACTCATAAACACAATGTCCATACAAATTAGAATGAAATTCAAAACAGTGTGGCTGTGGCCATTGATTGACACATTAAATTCATCCATTGACTGGGACAATTTAGGTGAACGTTTGTATGTAACGACCACTGCTCACTATGTACTTTTTAAAAACACTTAAACTATGGGGTCACCAAAGGTTCTCAACACCTTAATAAAGTAATTCGAAAAACTAATCAGAAATAAAACGATGTTTTGATTTATATCAATTATATAAATCAAAACATAAAGGTTATTCGTGATTAATTTTTTGAATTATTTTATAATTAAAGGCGTTAAGAAACCTTTGGTGACCCCACAGTTTAAATGTCTATCGTAGGTATGTCGTGAACAGTGGTCGTTACAGACAAACGTTCATGTAAATTGTCCCAGTCAATGGATGAATTTAATGTGTCAATCAATAGCCACAGCCACACTGTTTTGAATTTCATTCTATATGCAAATATAAAAAAAAAATCTACAATTACAAAATTAAAGTGTCATTCTATTCAGAATTTTGACTGTATATACTTCATAATGATTGTAATCATCGAATAATTGCAAACCTATTTGAAATATTTTACCATTTATAGAATTTGTTTTGCTGGCAGTACTTTGAAAATTTCAAATGTTATTCACATTTTGTATATGGAGACTATTTTGAGACTGACATATTTCATAACTCCTTGTATATATTGATATGTGTTAACCTCTTTCATACCATTTGGTTTTTAACTTAAATTACTACCAAGATTGTACGTTAATCATAAAAAAAAACATATTTGTTCATAATTCGTGTATGTTTTAAATGTTGCAAGTATTCAATATAGCTATAAACGAGTAATCGTTTCGTAGCTTTAGCTATATACGAGTGAGTATGCAGGTTTTTTGTGTTATTAAAATTTGCTGTTACAAATGATAGAAATTATTATAAATTAAGGAATGTATCTCCCTCACGCAAAGCTCTGATTCCTTTCACGGATTTGGCTATACTTTTTGGACCTTTTGGATTATAGCTCTTCATCTTTTATATAAGCTTTCGATTTCAAATATTTTGGCCACGAGCATCACTGAAGAGACATGTATTGTCGAAATGCGCATCTGGTGCAAGCAGATTGGTACCGTTAATTTTATTACTACCACTGGGTCGATGCCTCTGCTGGTGGACTATTGGGAAAGATCCGTTTGCGCCAAAAATGCGTCCTTTTGCGCCACAACTTTTTTTCTCCAATGCTACGTTTGCGCCACATGTTTTAAAATTACAAGGTATCATCAGCCCAGTAGCCAGTACTTCGGTACTGGCATGAAAATACGGATCTTTTGTGTTATTAAAATTTGCTGTTACAAAATGATAGAAATTATTATAAATTAAGGAATGTATCTCCCTCATGCAAAGCTCTGATTCCTTTCACGGATTTGGCTATGCTTTTTGGACCTTTTGGATTATAGCTCTTCATCTTTTATATAAGCTTTCGATTTCAAATATTTTGGCCACAAGCATCACTGAAGAGACATGTATTGTCGAAATGCGCATCTGGTGCAAGAAAATTGGTACCATTAATTTTATTACTACCACTGGGTCGATGCCTCTGCTGGTGGTCTATTAGTCCCCGAGGGTATCACCAGCCCAGTATCCAGTACTTCGGTACTGGCATGAAAATACGGATTTTTTTGTGTTATTAAAATTTGCTGTTACAAAATGATAGAAATTATTTTAAATTAAGGAATGTATCTCCCTCATGCAAAGCTCTGATTCCTTTCACGGATTTGGCTATACTTTTTGGACCTTTTGGATTATAGCTCTTCATCTTTTATATAAGCTTTCGATTTCAAATATTTTGGCCACGAGCATCACTGAAGAGACATCATGGTATTGTCAAAATGCGCATCTGGTGCAAGAAAATTAGTACCGTTAATTTTATTTCGAAATTTCATGAAAAAAAAATAACCGTATGTCAATGTAAAAAAAATATTTCCTAAATTATATAATACATTGTAAAAATGTGTAATATTTTCAAATCCAAGGAGATGATAAATTATAAAATTTAAAAAAAAAAAGTCAGCTGGACTCCTTTCATCCGGCAGTAAGCTCTTCCCACTGATGCGCCCGTTTGCCTGAGCGGGATGTATAAATACGTTGCCATGACCGGTCAGTTTTTATAAAAAATATTGAGGATTACATTAATTTTCGATTTCGAAGAAAGAGACAGCATTTATTGATATCAAACTGAAATAAATACATTAAAAAACTGACCATCTTTGCTCATACTAACAGATATCAAAATATTTCAGTTTGTAAAATTTCGTATTTTAAACTGAAAACATCTCTCTCTCCCTCTTAGTTTCTTATTTTATCTGTTTTTAATGGTTTGTGACACGTCGACATTTTTTTCCAGAATCATTAAGTACACATGTATATTTTATTGCAGTAAACATCTATAAAGATTTTATCATTTAATATCAAGAATAAATCTAAGTTGCAGTAACATTGCCACTTCACAGCTACTTCATATTTCACGTTGATTACTTGAAAAGAAATTTAAAGGGAACTATACAATGATTAAAAATAAAATCTGGTTAGTTCAAACATATTTTTCCTCTTAAATTTCATGTATTTGTCTAGTGCCTTAGTAGAACAAAAAGACAGCTTATGCTTATGTTAAAAAGCTCAGATAAATTGACAATTTTAAATTAGTAAAATGAATTGTAGGGTATACGCCAATAAGACACCAACCCGACGACTCAAAAACCAAGATATCAACATACCGTCAAAACAATAGTTATGACTGTTCCTCTTCCTAAAAGGGGAGGGGCTATTTGATTGAGTGAATGCTGATTGCGTAACGTCCAGTGGCAAATATTTCATGTATTTGTTCAGGATATATTAACTGTTATTATTTATGCAGAACCTTTACAATATACTGTAAATAGATATGTATGTATATGTGTAAATAATTTACTTATATCTGGTGTTGTATATCGTATATGTATTCGGGATGGTAAGATGACCCCCAGAAAGATAAGCTCATGCTAATGAGGCCATCCTCTTGAATAGATATTATTAATTTGAACTTTATTTTATCCTCTTTATTTAATGTAGGTCACATATTTTATTTAAACATATAAAGCTGACGATAATTTTGCCGGATTTATGCGTGTGGAAATACGACATATCCCAGATTTCCCTTACGATATTGACCTAATAAAATAATGTAATAATCATTCGATGACACACTTTTTAATTTGATATGTACTTTATATATTACATTGAAGTAACATTGATATAAACTTTTGTTTCCTGTGAATATGTATAAATATATATAAAAAAAAATCATTAAACAGTATTATTTGTAATTTTAGTAATACCTTGAAAACCAAAGGATTTTTTTTGTAATTGAAGATCTATATTATATTGATATAATTTTATTTTAGATACTTAGACAACTTTTGTTTCAGTAAACATTTTTAAGTGAAAAATGCAATAATTCATCACAAGGACATTAACTAGAAATACTACAATTATTTGAATAATATTCCAAGAATGGATATCAGAGTTATGAAAAAAAAATCAGTAATTTTGTAAAAGATTTAATGTTAAAAATAGAAAATTTGTATTTTAGAAAATGCAACGTTAATGAAATTCTGTTCTTCAATAGAATACCTTAGCTGTATATGAAAAACCTTTCAAAGTTTTGGGTTCTCAGTACTCTTCTGCTTTGTAATTTATTAGGACGGGTTAACTTTTGTATTCGAGCGGCACTGGAATCTTTTGTAGACGAAACGCGAGTCTGGCTACAAAACTTCAATTCAAGTATCTCTATGATCAGTTTTTTTGCGTCCTAAGGGTTCACATAGAAGTGTGCTCTTTAAGTTTGATAAATGAATATTACAAAAAAAAAAAACAAGTAAGTAAAGAAATTAATCACTGTTCCTCTAATATCAGAGAATAAAATTTGACCATTCTGTTTCATGATCTAGCACAGCGGCAACATGTGTTTTTATTTTAACGCATAAAATGACCCTTTGAATTATAATGTCATGTTGAAAATATTTAATATGCCACCATTAAAAATTTCCAGCAGTTATATTAGTGTCATTATAGAACGTTACTATAGCATATCTTGTCTAAAATCTCTTTTTCAACTTCTGACACTCTGTGAAAATTTGTAGCTTGCCTCTTAGAATTTGTCATATTATTTTTTCATATAATTTCGGCAATATCTTTAATAACTAAACCTAAAAAAAGGATTTCTTTATCATTAGGATTGAAGAAAAAAATAATTTAACATTAATGTTTTAATGTAACTACAACGATAGCATACACTACAAGGTGGCTGCAAGGCAAAATCAAACTGATCTTTTAAGGTCAAGATAACAGAAATCAAAAAGTTTTTTTTCTGCAAAATATTATTGCGCAAAAATTGTTTCATTATAAATACATTTCAAAAGTCGATGTTTTCTTTAAGGACCGAACTATTTTGCAAAACGATAAACGTGTAAAAATAAGCTGAACTCAAATTTATCATTAAGAAAAAGTAATGCTAGAACAGTTGTTTTTTGAACTAGAAACGTGTAAGAAACTTTAAAACTTTAAATCATTTCTCGTTATCTGATAAAAATATCGAAAGCGCGACAGAATGTTTCATTACGACTTGTTTAAGTTGTGAAGAATGCCAATACGAATTAGACTTACTTCCCTTTTTTCTCGTGAAGCCTAAACAATACTCAGCACAGGAACTGCATGCGTATCAAAGGTGGACAGTTCTTATATCATGTTCTCGTTTAAAAAAAAAAAAAACAAATATGTAACTGCATCAAGTTTTTTTTATATAATAGATAAGCAGGTTGTCGTTATCTTTTACATAACAGTTGAAGATTTTGTGATTCAGAGAACAATACCCAAAACAAAGGACAAGGACGTTAACAACAACCAATTATTGCACGGCCTACAACAATGAGCAAAACCCATACTGTATAAAAAGTTATAAAAGCCCTAAAATTACAAATTGAGAACAAAAGAAGAAAGAGTAGCTAAGTTTAGTGGAAGTACATACAGTGAGTACATACTAAGCTGTACTAAGGCTCCAAAATAACAAAATGAGAAACAATTAAAGAGAGAATACTAGTTAATAAATTTAATTGGTAGTACAAATGTACTGATTGTGATAAACAAATTAACTAGGTGATCATCGTTATGATTTGTTACTTTAACTGTGTCAGACTTATAAGAACGGACCAATGGTTCCAGAGTTTAATATAACAGTACATAGAACTAGGGTCACGCCATAAATTCAATAAAAAAAGTAATGCATTATATTCTTCGCAATGACAGTGATTACAGTCAAAAGTCTTGAGATGTCGTCAGACTAAGACGCTGGAAACTTCTAATTGCATGGATGCTGTGTTTTCTTGCTATAAATAAACAATTTTATTGTCCTATGCACTCGAATTCGGTCGAGTTTTTGGCCTCATTTTCGAGAAGGACCTTGAATCGAGACTCTGGTACTTGTGCAAATACAAGGCTTCAATTGTTTCGGAGGAATTCTGCGCAGTTTTTACCATGAGAAAAAATGTCCAATAGAATTAAAGACAAGCAACATAACTGGTGGAGACAGTTTATCACTTTGACCTGTCAACTTATGTGTACTTTTGATCAAATTGTAAACGAGATAAAGTGGAAAATTATCTATCATTGTCATATTTTAGACGTGCTTATCTTTTTTTACATGTCATTCGTAAGAAATGGACATTTATTTTCTGAAATTTTGATTATTTTAGAGGTAGGTCTACACTTGAACGCCATATATAATAATTAAATATATTTTGTTTCTAACCTTGACAATACGAGTGAAGAATACATGGAAAACGTGAGGATTAAAAACGTATATAAACGTGACGACCACACAGGAAAGATTCTGAAAGACTGGTTTCTAATATCATATGATACGTATAAATTCACGCGTGATTGCATGGTAGGTACATGTTAATAGCATATCTTTCCAAATTTCCCCGACCTTCTTCCCGGACGGCCTCTATTACAGAACCTATCTGTTGCATTTATTGGTAGTTGTTTATATGCATGATATACTTTGCCACTGGGTGTTAAGCAAACACCAATAGACAATTTCTCAGATGTCCCCCCCCCAAAAAAAAGCGATAAACCATAAACCCTGATCATATGATATTTGTTTTCTCATTTCGTAAGCTTTCGTCTCAAGAATCCACTAGGGAAAAGCGTTTTTCGATCACGATAAAGGACTACAATAATAAAATTCCAAAGAATCAATCATAATGAGCATTCTAATTTTACAATTAAGTGTAAGAAGACAGGGACCTTTTGGAAGAAATATTTTAGAACGGATACATTTAATAAGCGTGTAATTTCAATTATTTGGTAATAATTTTGATAAATTTTATTTCATAAAAAATAAAAAATTTGAAATTTTGATATTTTAAAAGTCTGAAATAGGTCAGGATTCTTTCTTACCCAACATCTCCACGTGTGAGTGCATGTAGAACTCCATGCATTTTCAAGTTTCCTCGTAAAATTGTTTTCCCACCGATTGGTTTTAAAGTAGAATTATTTATGGGCACCATTTCGAAAAAATGAACACAGTTCTATATTGTTAGTCAAAAACTCATAAAATAAATATTAAAAGTTATATAAGTTTTGATGATTTACTAAATCTTTTTGTACTGTATAACTCTGGCTCAATTTCATGATTTAAAGTTATAGTTTAAAATAATAAAATAAATGACAAGAAAATGTTAGCGTTTTACGATCAAAGTAAATTATACGATCAAACAG
This sequence comes from Mytilus galloprovincialis, assembly GCA_037788925.1. Classification (NCBI taxonomy): domain Eukaryota; kingdom Metazoa; phylum Mollusca; class Bivalvia; order Mytilida; family Mytilidae; genus Mytilus; species Mytilus galloprovincialis. The sequence goes on from CM075335.1 coordinate 34,245,155, forward strand.
GCGCTTAACGTCAGTCGCAAATATTTCAGTATATTAGCTATGAATAATTGCCTTGATTGAGCAAAGCTATTCTTGATCAGAATGATAATTTTTTTCTAGTGTATTTCGGCATATTAATTAAGACCAATATGTCGGTAATTAGAACAAAACGAGGTTATTTTTTTTTTAAAACAGCGATTACTTTCTTTATAAGTTTTCTTTTATGCGACTTATATAAAAACGTCTTATACAGATTTGTTATATGGTATCAGACACGATACAGCAAATAACTGTATACTTTTAAGTGTTTAGTATTACAATATAATTTTCAAAAATGGAAAAAATATCCGCATCAATTATTTGAAATAAAAGATGGCGAATGTTTTTTTTTTTTTATTATTATTATCATTCTCTCCTTGCCTACCAACAGGGTATCTTTTTGCAACATACATGTAATACGTGTTCAAATTTCGAGAGAACTAGTCCTTTGCTGTTATACCGAATTCTTAATTTATAAACACGTGCAAAAAATATTTAAGTATAGTATATTATTTTTGAAATTATTGTTTCTTTCATATCCCATTTTCATTGATGTTTTCTTTGAAATATTACTTTATATATGTTCCTGCTAATTTCTAGGAAATAATTTTTAATTTTTATCGCGTTTTCGATATGTCATTTATTTAGATTCACAGCTTTTTATTCAGTGCTGTACCATGCAATTGCGCTTACGTTGTCATGAGAGTAGTTTTGAGTTTATAATGAGGCTCCCGCAGGGTCAAAAGCGACCTGCGACCTCTGGGCTTTTTAGAGGCGATTTCCGACTAAATTTGGAAAAAAAAACGACCTCCGACTGACTTCCGTTCTCTGTGTTGGGAAAAACGACCTGCGACCTGTACATTTCCCTTTAAAACGACCTCTCGTCGAATTTAAAAGCGACCTTGCGACCTGAGGGAGTACCCTGTGTGAGCCTCTATAATGTACTCAAATTCTTTATGATGAGTAGCATGATTAACAGCAGTTCCAGGGAGGAGTATTATTTTGACAACTAGTAACGAACCATAGAACAAAAGGTCATAGAAAAACATGTATCACTTGTAAAATTGTTTTTTTTTTTTAATAACTATATTTACGTGAGTGCTTAATCCATATAAAGTTCAGTGCTAGGAGCACATTATTTATTTACTGCAAAATTAGGATTTATTTACAAGTCATTTTTTCTCTATACTAACAGTTAATTTTTATCTATTTTTTTTTTTTTTTTAATTTTCAGTCATGTCATGGTGGTCAAGATGTTGGTTGTCGGCTACACAAAAACAAAGAGATACCATAAAACGGTTTCTGACTAAGGTTGGTCAAGGTGATCATGTGTTTTTTACAACGTCCAACAAAAAACACATGCAGACGGCGGACACCAAGAAAGGCATTGTCATAGCCCAGTATCAAAATATAGTATTGCATTAAAACTATATTCATATTAACAACGAGTGTAAACTAAACAAACAGATATAATAGGCAAAAATGACAAAAACAGTGGCACAGCGGTCAACACCGTGTTATAATCTAAATCACTATAAAAACTAACAAACATGTATATCAAAAAAGCACAATAAGGCTTATAGACAAAGCACAGTAGAAAAATTAAAGACAATACTAAAATTTACAATAGCAAATGAGTGGATGTATAAGTATAGAGCCACGTCATATGTATCAAATAAGATAAACAGGAATATGGAGACAAAGCACATTATCAAAATTAAAATAACAAAATGACGGGATGTATAAGTACAGAGCCACGTCATATATGTCAAAGAAACATAAAAAGACATATAGACAAAGGACATTAGCAAAAATGAAAGACATGAATACAAAATTATCATAGAACAATAACACAATGACGGGAGTTATAAGAACAGTTTCACGACAAATGGATATCACCAGACTAAACAGTAAATTTAAAGTAATATTCATGAAGACAAATAAAAGAATAATATAACCATGATAACACGTTATTACTATGATAAACAATGTCAGTACCCAGAATCTATACTTCAAGACCATCGTGTATAATTTGTGAAGTTGATACGGAAAATTTATCAACATGGTCTTTGAACCTTCCGATGAAGTTTTATAGAAAAAGGAAGAGACGTTCATTGACATAAATACCCCCGGTTCATCAACTTTCTGCTCAGACACTGATGACGTTTTACAAAGTCTGAGTAGGAGCTGCAAGCTCTTGAATGCCGAATAAGATAGATAATGTATATCCCATATATATACAGGTGAAGTTGGTATATTGCTACTAAGGTGAGGGAAATTGATAATTTCAAAAAATTAAAATCGTCTCGTTTTTCATAGATTCTGGTACTAAGATGACCGTGTATGTCAAATTCGAGGAATAGGTCTAAAATTAAGGCAGAGGAAGCCGTGTCTGTTGTTTCTTTAATTTCTAGTTCTGGAGAATATATCAATGGAACCAAATCAGAAAAAAGGTATCCCTTTTTAGCGTGATTTTCATCAGGATCGACCCACCTTGCAGAATCCATCTTTTTTAAACTCGTCAATTTTTTTCTCGTTTTGTAATGAGCATGAAATATTTACCATTAGACATTAAACAAACAAAACATTCCGTTATCTAAAAAATGTGTTTAACCCCGCCACATATTCTTGTTCCTGTCACATGTCTGGAACCAAATATTAAAATGATGTTCTTATATATGGTTGCATATTTGAAAATGCACTTGATATCAAGTCTATGTGTTACTTTATGTTAGAAACACATATCATTTCGTGTTTACTTGTTTTAATTCAAACCAAAACAACACGCAGAATGTCCTCCATGTTATGTATAATGATTGATTGTTTTGTGCTCGAAGTGCAGTTATCTATATTTCTAGCCTTGAACTATTTCGCTGGTCACGTGTATGCTATGTCTTTAAGGAGCTAAGCTGGGGACATTGGATATTTCGTCACGATTCCGAATGGTCGTTTGACTTTGTAATTATGCGTCAGTATATGTGGCATGTTGCAAGGTAAAATTTCCGCTCCCATCAAACACAACCCTTTTCAAGTTACCGTCAATTTTCCACACTTTATCTCATTTGATATGATTTACAGAAATAGAATTATTTGATTTATTGTTAATTCGTACTTATCATTGATAAACGGGAAATGTTTGCCACTGAACGTTTTGAAAACAACAATCACTCAATGTTTAACTGATGGCGAGGATGCGTTAGTAAGATTGTGCGGGATGTACAAACACGCAGTCCGGCATGTACACGTTTGGCCTTTTAAACGTTTTTTATTCGAGCTTTATTATAACACCTTGTGTTATATTCAGGTTTATAGGAAAACAAATTCTGGGACTAGTGCCTGTGATCAAAATGTACACGCCGATGAAGTGTAATATTTTTATGTTTACATGTTTAAAAATATATACAACTTGAAAAAAAGAGATATCGCATCTTTATATCTACATATAAACTTTCAACTATATAAATTTTAAATAAAGGTAACACATCAGTATATGCACATTTATAAATAACAAAAACCCATATGTACGCAATATTAAAATATACTCCTTTTCAAAGAATTCTTGATATTTATACAATTACTTATGACTATACTTGGAGGTCACTTAAACTTTTCTCTGACCTTTTCAGATTATATGGGAACACGTAGTTTTTAACATTTACATGGAATATAGAAAGTTATGTACGCTATATGTATGGTATCTATGTCTAGAGGATCTTGACACTTGTCATTTTTAAGCATCATTTTTAAAGTTTTCCATTTAACCAAAGTATTCTAACAGAGAAGTTTCAAAAATTAAACAATTTTCAGTTCTGTTAAATAAAAACGATCATCGATGGTTTGGAAATTAAGTTCTTGTAAACAACTGATTAAACATTTTAAAAGTTTTCCATTTAACAAATTTAAAGTACCTTGACAAAGAAAATTCATACATGCAACAATTTTCAGTTCTGTGAAGTAAAAATTATCAAGAATGGTTTGGAAATCAATTTTCGTAAACAACTGACTAAATAGAAAGTTAACTACACTATTCTATGGCAAGGAAATAATAAAACAAAGCATTGTAAACAACGGAAGTTTGGTACGGAAATTTAATATGTTCTGATATAAACATGCTGCCATTGTTTTACATGTCCGCTGACTATAACCTTAAACATAGTACGGAAGTTGGATACTGGGCCCTTTGTTATAAATGGCATTTCTAGGATATATACATCCTTTTGATATTGACATTATCCAGTATTGTAGTCTTAACTTTCTGCATACATATAAAAATGTGGTAACGGAGGTATATACCAGAACAGAACAGGTATGCTTGCCGATGAGACAACTCTCCAGAAGAGATCAAATGACGCAGAAATTAAAAAATATAGGTCATCGTATGGCCTTCAATGATGAATAAATCCATACCGCGTAGTCGGCTTTAAAGGCCCGAAATGACAACCAAAGGATCCATACTTAAGACATAAAGAAAGTGGCAGGGTTAAACATGCTTAAAGGCGCCAACCCTCACATAAACTGGGACAGTAGCGTAACGATACAACCGGAAAATAAACAATGTTATGTTAAACAATAAATAGAAGAAGAAATTGCAAATACGATAACCACTCATTTACAGGCTACTGACGAGGGACAGGCACATAAAGAATGTGACAATGTTAAACTAGTTTGAAGGAGCCAACCTTACCCTAAATCGGACTGTGGTGTATAAGGAGCCAACCTTACCCTAACTCGGACTGTGGTGTATAAAAATATCTTTGACGATGGTCTTCCTATCGGTCTGTTAGTTTATACAGTCCAGATCTTGGATTTGTCTCAGGTTTTATGACATTTTTACACTTGACCTTGGAGCTCAATATTTTTATTTATCCTTTTTTTTATGAAGCATAGTGATTTTTCCAGGAAAATTTAAAGCAAAAATGTCTACAAGATATATACTCTTTAAATTACACAGAGCATTTTATACGTTCGTGTTGTTTATTCGTTTAGTTTTCTATGTTGTGTCGTGTGTGCTGTTGTTTGTTTGTCTTTTTCATTTTTAGCCATGGCGTTGTCAGTTTGTTTTTAATTTATGAGTTTGACTGTCCCTTTGGTATCTTTCGTCCCTCTTTTATAACTAATAACAAAGACCATTCTCAATGTCTTTCAGTGTATCACAAAGTTGTTGCCTTTATGGGGATGTTTGTTGACAGAAAACAATAGTAAATTAAACAGTGTTCACTTATCTGGACTCGGGATAATTTTTTAAATGGCATATTGTAGATGAAGACGGCAGATTGACCTGAGGATGTCTTTATTTCATCTTCGCCCGCAATTGGGTTGCTGTTACACTGTCGATCTTTACCACATATCTCCTTTTACTTGGAATAAACAATAAAATTGAGAATGGAAATGGGAAATGTGATAGAAATCATATTGGTTGAATGATTAAATGGTGTTGGGTTAACATCAAACGGAAAGTATTTCATGCATATTCTTTATTTGTTTGGGGGAGAAACGGGTCGGGTGGCTGTTTCATTGACGTGAAATCGTTATTATAGTCGAGATCTTCCTACATATCCAATCTACCTTTTATGTCCAAGGTAATTTCTTATCATGGTTTGCGAGGTTCAAAACATTGCGATTTTCAAATATCACTACTTGAATGAAAAGTACAAATTCTAAAAAAGTAAATCATGATAGACTAACAACGCCACGGCAAACAAAAAAAAAGAAAGAAAGAAAGTAAAAAACTAACCAAAAACCCGGCCGGGGATTATTGCCCCACATATAGCACAACGTCGTTCTGATCATACCTGTACAAATCCGGTGATTGGTATCATTCAATGTCACAATCGAGAAATAGAGGATAAGATAGGTCAGGATAATTTGAAGATATCGATGGTTATTTGTGACAGCAAAACAGATATTAATTAAAGTCAATCAAATCGTGATGTTTTCCGTAAAACTTTGAAGAAATTTTATTGTTTTGTTAATATTCATATAACAATTATCTTTCATAAATTAGTTAGTTAATTTGTAACAGTCTAACATCATTATACAATATTTACTTGTAAAATCATTCTGCTGAGGATATTTATTTGTTGTTATCTGTGGTTTTATTCATCATATCTGATTCAACAAATTTTAATGCACTTCAATCAAAAATCATTTAACATTGTTACTTTTAACCAAGTATTATACAATCCTACGCACTTTTAAGAAAATTATAAAAGTGCAACATGTACTTAAAGTTTTATTAAAACGCCTTAATATATGTCATCGGGTGAACCAATGTGTTTCTGTACCAACTAGGTGCGTTTCAAGAAAGAGGCTGAACTACGGAACACCTCATAAAAAATGTATGGTTTTAAGCAAGATCATTTGTATGATATTAGTGGTGATAAACATGTCCGTCCGTCTGTCCGTCACAAGTTTTGTTTCCGTGTGATAACTAAAATACCAATAGAAAACATTTTAGTGAAAATTTAACATATAAAATGCATGTTATGAACCCTAAGATACTGATCAAGTCCGAATTTAATGATTTTTGGCATCAACAGCTTAATAGTTTCGTCGATATCTGGATGATTATTAATGTAACGCTGGTCCAAAACCTTTATTAGTTTAACACGATAGCATGGACCAAAAACTATAAGTCCAATATTGTTGGCTTTGTCATCTGTCGTTCGAGAGTTGTGTCTCTTTGGGAACTTGTCGGTTTCTTATATATTATTAAGTACTGCTAAAACCAAATTTAGCCACCGTTGAAAGTGCATGATGGATCTTTAAAATACAGGTCAAACTAGTTTTCATATTCATCGTTCAAGAGTTGTTTCCTTTGGATCTTTAGTTTTCTTAAAACAAATGTTTTTGTTTTTTTTGTTTCCAATAGTATAATTAAACGGTATCTTTTTTTTATTACTTTGGTTGCTTACAGGTACTAGATTCTAAGAAACGGCTTGAACTAATAGGTTCCAAACCTGTAACAGTCGCATGAATAGGATGGCAGGTTTAAATTTGTTTGTATTTCTAAACCCCTTTTCTTTTAAAAAGACTTTCTTGTTAGTGTATTAAGCATCATCACTATTGTATAATACTTTCATTATTTATTCATTTTTAATATTGTCACAAAGTTAATTAACACGTGCTTTTATTGACAAGAAATATGTTGAATGGGGGTATTTCAGGTATGCAGAATGTAATTTTCAAGTTTAATTATTTTTGATTCGAAAAGTTACTTAATTATCTGTTGTATAGGAATGTTAAAGAAAAAATGGAAATTGCCGTTGTTAATCTATTACTTGTGCATCAATCACATAAAAGCAAAGATACATTATAGGGACCGTAAGCCTGTAATGTTTGAAACTAACATCATCATTATTGTAATGTGTTCCGTAGCTGTCTTTGAAATGTAATTACAGTACTTTGCAGCTGCCAATCAAAGCCGTGTGCCAAATGACATCCCACTTAAAACAGAAAATTGATTCATAAGTACAGAGCAAAATGTATTTCTTCTTCTCATTTTCAAATAGAAAATGTGTTTAATTATGCAAAAACATTTGCTTATTTCATCGTAAATGCGGAAACCACTTATAAAACGAGCGATATTTCGTGTTAAAGCGGTTATAAAATATCCCTTTTGTAATAATAATTTTTGAGACATCATTTTAATGTTTCGTATATTAATAAATGAAAAAAGAAAAAGACTCATTAATGTTTGATTTGAACCACACGTACGCAATCAAGACGGCTGCCAATAATTATACAAAGTCTATAATTCAACAGTTAAATTCCTGCTGATCGTAGTTTTCAACAGCTGACTCTCAAAGAAAACAATAACGGTTTCTGACAGGCGCGGTGCCTTACAATCATAACATAAGTAAAATGTATGTAAAAACTGTATATACCTAATGGAATAAATGAGCAGACCGTTTATTGAATTACTTCTAATAGGAATTTTATGATCTAACCGAGTAGTCTCCCCGGAACCACGATTTCCGTGTCAAATTATAAATAATTTCTGTCAATATTGTGCCGTATATTATATGTCGATAAATATTCCTGATATTTTACATATAAATGAGATTTTCTGACATCTCAATCAGCTTTTATGTGAAAAGTATACCATATGCATGTAAAATATTTGGAACTTATTTCATAAAAATGACAAGAAATTAATTTTTAACAATTCTGAAATAAAGCAGAGTACCAATTACAGGGATTCCAGCTTCTCTTTTGAGGCAGTAAAATTGTTGAGTGGTGTCAAAAGAGTGCTTCATTACAATGGGATTTTCATACACTTTCCAGTTTCTAGTTGCAAAGGAACACTGTATGGATATACAGCGAAGATTAACAAAAAATGACAATAGTTCTTCTGTTGTGTAGAAGGTAAACTCACTTTAAGAGAAGAACCAGATTTATGTTTTTATATAGATATTCATATCGGAGCAGTTTAACAGATCATTTATTAACATGCGCGGTTAATGCAAATGACTTGCATGGGATTACTCGTATTGGAGAATTAATAGGGTGACCAGTTCATTGGCAGACTTGTAAATCTCATGTAGGTGGCGTGGAAGTAACCGCCAATGTAGCAAGACTGGTTTCGCCAGAACACAATTGTGTAACGCTTGTTGAGGCGAAGACTTTATAAAGTGTTTTATTTCAAATAGATAGGTCATGTACACATATCTAATAAATTATTAAAATCACAACATTGTTTGCATATTTTATCTTTCAAAACTGTTCCTTTATATCATTTGATTTAACTTATAACAACTTTAAAAAGATAAAAGACAAATAAAATATATCGTGTATGTTTGGTTTTTTAAAATTTATAAAGTTAGTATCGTTCAATTTTAATTCATGAAAAATATTGTTATGTCCCCGTCAGAATATTATGATCGGTCCGACTTATACCCCAATTGGTATAGTGATAAATTATACATGTAGTTTTCGACAAACAAATATAACTGGCCAGCGGGACAATCTAGAAAAGTCTTTCAAAGGATGTCAGCGAATATAAGGTTTATAAATTTCAGAAATTTATTTTTGGTCCGATCAGCATTTAACAATAAGCAAGGTCGACTTTAACGATATGAATTTATACGTGAGCATACCATTAAAATACTTCTGAGAAAAAGACATGATAAATTGTAATACAGTTGTCATGTTCAAAATATTACTTGACGCTCTACGATTATTCATACTTCGTTATCTGTATATACCAAATTGATCAATATTTTATGGCAGTTCTCTCATGTTTAGAATAGGACGGATTTGGAACGAAAAAGTGTATACAATATCTTAATACAAAGCTGATGATATACTAATAGTAATTTTTTCTGCAAAACTAGACAGTAATGCAAGTCAATCTGTTTATTTCAGTTTGATATGAACATTCAAAATGCTCATCTAAAATGTGTTAAAGTAGTCCATTATTGAAAAAATAGCATGCATCTCCATTTAAACATTACGTAAATACGAGTGCCACATGTGGAGTAGGATCTGCTTTCCCTTTCAGAGCAATTGAGATCATCCCCGGATTTTGGAGTGTTAGTGTTGCTCAGTCTTTAGTTTTCTGTGTTGTTTTTTATGTATACTGATGTTTATCTTTTGGTCGTTTATTTTCCATGGCATTGTTAGTTCGTTTTCGGCGTACGAGTAGGATTGTCCATTTGGTATATTTCGCCTCTGTTTTATGTTTTTTTTCGTGAGAACTGGAAAACTTATCATGTCTCTTTCAATTGTAATAAATGCAAGATGCACAAACAAAAAACGAGAGAAACGAACATTTATTGTAAATGAACCGTCAGTACAAATATTTAAAATTTATAAGTTTGGAAAAAGTTACACATTTGAAATTGACGAAAATACGTTCTGTCACGTTAATTGCTGTTTTGGACGAGAAAACAAGAAAATAAACAGGTGATTCATTCAATTATGCCATATTTAATGAGTATAAGAAAAGCATCACTATCGTTAGTCTTTGTATAAACCATATTTTACAATGTTTGTAAATTTTACTAATAACTTTTCACATGAAATCATCTATCTCTCAATTTTCGCAGACTTAAAGAATCCCATAAATTCATACACTATATTTGAATTTGATGTGTTGACAATAACAATAAGATGAGAAATAACTATCAATATCTTCATATTATTTTTTACTTTTCAGATATTTATTATTTGAAGACGACTATGAGGGCGTCAACGAAAGATAAATGACAAAAATAAATAGAAGTCGGGGTAAAATTCCAGATATTAATTACTGTATACGATCGCACTGTATACAAATACCAGCCTTTTTGTAAAATTACGTAAAACAGGAATTAAACATAATCAAACAAATTTTGTGAATGAACTGTTACTAAAATTGTGTAAACATTTCTTAAAAAAAATACTACTTGGATTTAAAACATGCAAGAAACATAATGCTTGCACTAATCTATATTGTATATGTGAGTGCAGAATTAAAAACTAAATAAATGGCAATTATAATTAAGAAATTTATTTGTGTATCTTTTTTATTTTTCAAACAAATTATTGTTTTATTAAAATGATCATGATGTATGTAATAATTTTCACAACACAGAACAAAAATAATGAAATAAAATAATACCACAACGATGAAAACGTGTTTTTGGAAACCAAAAAGTGCATCACAAGAAAATGTAATAAGGTTGACTAAATTCCGCAAATCTAAAAAAAAAAAATACAACACAATATTATCAATCCTACTAAAGTTAGACTTATTTAATTCGTTTTCAAACAATTGTCATTTACTGTAAAATGTAGTAGTATAAGTTCAATGAGGACATTCAGGAAAATGAATACTAGTATCACAAATAAAACAAAAAACACCAGAAGAAAATGTTATTGAGCCTGAAGAAAACTATCCACCTAATTTTCCGTATTGGTTAGTTTCAAATTTTCAGTTCACAATGAAAATTTCTAAAACACATATAGTTTTATTTAACGGTATGCAGCATTGTGATTTTGGTTACTTATCAAATTTTCTTTTTCTGATTTCATGAATATATTTTCGAAAATGTTATTTTTCCCCGGAAGCTCTCTTGTCTATCGTGTGTCCTAAAAACAAAACGTGATTTGACATCGAGCTTTTCACATTCGGCCAAGTTGTAGAGTTAGAGAATTCAAATGACCAATAATTTATGAATTTAGTATGTCTGAAAGTTATTATTTAACCGCCTAAATTATGAGTAACCTTCATGCAAAATAGGGTTCATTATAATGTCTCAACTCTAAAACATACTTAATTCATGGTTTTAAACTCGTATTTTAGTTTCCACAGGAGTAACATGACATGTTTCACCAACGCAGGAACGCGTAGCCTTTCCGATTTCATTCCCGATTTTTAATTGAGTTCGTGTTGCTCAATATTCAATTTTCTGTGTAGTGGTTTGTAATGTTCGTAATTTTTCTTTTAACTATGATCTCTTTTTATTCCAGACAGGCGAAAGATATCGAATGGACATTCAAACTCATATGTAAAAAATAAATAAACTGACAACGCCATGGCTAGAAAATAACAAGACCAGCAGACAAACAATATTACACAAACACAACATAGAAAACTTAAAACTGAGCAACACAAACTCCGTCAAAACTGTGGGTTATCTCGGGTGCACCGGACGGGCAAGCGGATCCTGCTCCGCATGTTGATTTGTTTGCCCTCTTTTTAGCTTCGCCTTCTTCCAACGTTGAGACTGTTTATAACTCTAACCAATCAGTTTATTTGCCAGTGATAATTGTATTCTTTCGATGGTGTCCGTAGTGGACACAAGCTATTCAGAAGCGAACCATTTTTGATATTTATACTGCATAGAAAAGGGAAATTCGGTCGGTTTACATAACTTAAATCACGACATATCTTTTTACTTCAAATGCTTCTTACTGTTTTGCAATATGATGTATTGGTCTAGGTATAAAGCATATCGTAGTTCAATAACGCCATTCATTTTTTGTTTGTTTGAGCACATTAGATGACAAACAAAAGAATTTTAATTCATTATCATTTAGGGAAAGTACATAAACTATAAGGACAACATTTGTTGCTATATCAATTATTTTGTTTTGTTTAATAACCTATGATAAATCCTGCTTTATATGATTGAAAATTAAATACGCAATTTCAACTGAACGAAGTTTATATCAAATCTTTATGTCTAAAAAAATAAACAAAATATATTTTGAAAAGTAAACAAATTCAACTTTGTACACGAGGGCGGTTCCTATTAGGAAAATATAAAAAAAAAAAACAACAACAAAAGAGGTATGTTTCGCTTTGATCGACACCTCTACTTGTAATCTGTAGAACAACACATCAAAGCATACCAGATATTCGACTTATGAGCCGATGTGAGATTATATATACCAACAGGGTATGCACGTAAATAGAGGATACTATTCCAGAAACTCCATACAAAAATGAATGAAGTGAAAATTCCAAAATGAATGTAAATTGTGATTTCCTAGAATAACATGATATTGGATGAAGATTTAGATGAGATACGTCTACTACATAAACTTCGTTTATCTAATCCATATGGTTAAAGACGAACACGTAGGTTAAAGACAATACAGCAATGAAGCAGCAATCTGACAACAAAACCCAATATTTTAATTAGTTTAAGATTTAGATGAGATACATCTACTACAAAAACTTCGTTTATCTAATCCATATGGTTAAAGACGAACACGTAGGTTAAAGACAATACAGCAATGAAGCAGCAATCTGACAACACAACCCAATATTTTAATTAGTTTGAGACCATCTAAAATTAAACATGCGGCATCTTTATGGCAAACTAGTGTTAACTTCTGCGTGATTTGGTCTCATTGGCAATTATATCACATTTTCTTATTTTTATATTGTCTATACAGTTTATCAATATCTAAATTGTCTCAAGTCTAGGCAACTTGTTATGTTTTGATAACCACAAACCATATGTCTTCAACAATTAACTCTTTTAAAGAATTCAAACTTCTAAGATATCAAAATAACAAAATTAAATAGGCATGTCGGTGCTGATCGGTGTGAGCCAAGGATTCGTGTTGAAGACCATGTTTTGACCTATAATGGTTTACTTTTACAAATTGTGACTTGCATGGAGAGTTGTTTCATTGGCATTCATACCACCTTTTTATATCTATTTAAAGATTTTGCGATAACAAAAAGCATAACTGTGGTTAGCATTATCAAATAAACAAATTGACAACGTAATACATGTATATTGTATTTCCGTGTTTTATTTTAATTTACGTATGACTCGTTGAATTAAGTTTAAACGACAATTTTCTATTTAATCCTTGTTTACAAAAATAATATACTTATAAACAAAGATTTTTTGTCTGTAGTTCTTGGAATGGCGTAGGATGTTTTTCTACCTGTTTGTACTTTTCTGACGTAGTGACACTAATTGAAATCTGTGAATATATACATGGAGATTCAGTGTAAATTAAGTACTCAACTTACGAATATCTTTTGTTTTCCAAAAACAGCCTAAAATCTAATGGTAATAAAAAAAATCCACATTCATATGCTAATAAAGGTTATCAATTTAGAAGCAATTTAGAAGCTTTACTCAAATGCTATACTCATGGTCGTGTACAACAATATATGAAATGATTATTTGACTCAGTAATAGTTTATTTAAAATTTAGAGCATATGTGGTTGTTTTTTTTTTTTTTTTGGTTTTATAGCTTGCTTAACCTCTCATTTGCATGAAGTCGCATAAAAATTCCATTGATGTCAACATTTGAGGTACAGCAGTCAGTATTGTGTTATAATCTTTAACACTACACAAATAGACAAGCATGTCAACAAAGAAGAACAAATAGGCAAATAGACAAAATATAAAGCAATAAAGAAAAAAAAATTATCATAGCAGAATAACAATGACGGGATGTATAAGTACCGAGCCAAGTCAAATGGAGATAACAAAAAATAGACTCAACAGTAAAATTAATACGGTAACAATACAAAGACAATTAAAAGAATACTATAACACGTAATTAAGGGGATGATACACAACGTCAGTACCTTGAATCTTAACTTCAAAACAGTCGTGTATTATGTGTGAAGTTGATACAGAATATTTATCAACAAGGTCTATCTCTCGATGAACCTTTTTAAAAAGAACAAGACGTTATTTGATATAACCATGGCGCCTGGTTTTCGAAAGTATCTTATGACTAGGACATATCTTATGATGGTCTTAGAACATGTCATAGTCGTAAGATATGTTTTCGAAAGTGTCCAAGGTTACGATGTCATAAATTTTGTCGTAAACTTAAGACACCTCTCAATGTGACTTATGTCAGTTATGACTGTTTTATGATTACCGGGGTATCAACTCAATCTTAATTACATGGATAATTTCATGTTAATTACATCAAAATAATAGTTGCATTGCTCAGTCGGCTAAGAAGTAAAAAAAAATCTTTTCCAACTTCGTCAATTAAAAATTGAATCTCCGGCGACGTAAAATTTGGACTCTTTTTCTTACTCATGATTTTGTACTGTGGGTAAGCGGAAGAAGGGATCCCGTAGACCGCCCTACGTCACGATTCATGAATTATGCATATTCTATTTATAGGCTATTTATAAACGATTCTGAAAATACTTATTCTAAAAATAGAATATTCTCAACATGTACAACTATTAAAAAAAAACCGATTCAAAATCATTCACTTTCATGTAACACGGTGAATTTGCTTTATTTATTATTTTTATCACATGAAAAAAAGGAAAATGTACCGCATTACAGTAGCATATATCATGTACAAATATATATACAGATTCCTTTTTAAAATACACATGATACATTTCATATAGATATGATAAACAGTAGGACTTAGTGCCTTAATTATGTTGTAAAGACCTGCAAATGTCACATGCACGTGGTCCCATGGCTTTGGATATACTATGGAGTTAATAATATTTTTAATTATCCGTTTAAAAGAGTATTTTTATGTAGGCAAATTGAAAAAAGATGTAGCTTACACATGTTAAACATGTTACACGTACTAAGGCTTTACAGGAGTGTGAGAGGGTGTTTAAACTGGTCTGCGTTTAAAGAAACGAATCTGTAATCCGACCCCCTGTTGTCTGACCATTCTACTATAGCTGGACGCTCTATTGGAACCATTGTTACTTGTTTACAATAAAGCTACTGTTAGGGCGATCTACAGGATCCCCTGGTCGTTCTACATGATCCCCTGTTGTCTGAACCTTATATATCTACTATATACAAAACGTTCTATAGGATCCCTTATATTGTTTGTTTATCATGTATACACTAAAGGACGTTCTACAGAATCCCCCTGGGCAGTCTACAGGATCCCTTGTTGTCTGAATATTATATATATATATATATATATATATATATATATATATATATATATATATATATATATATATATATATATATATATATATATATATATATATATATATATATATATATATATCTACTATAGTATAGAACGTTCTATAGGAACAAGCTTTTGGTCAGGATTCTTCTGAAAAAGCTCAAACCAAATTTATGAAATATAATCTTGGTGTAAACAGAAAGTCAAGTAATATAGCTGTAATGTCAGAGATTGGTAGATTTCCTATGTATTTTACTATAATTTTATCAATGTTAAAATATTGTCATAGACTGGAACGTTTGAAAGAAGGATTATTATTTGATGCATTTAAATGTTGTAAACATACAGTTACATAGTTCTAATGTAAATACATGGTATTCTAGTATAGATTATATTCAGAGAGAGATTGAATTACCAAATTTTGACCAATCAATTGGTTCTTTATGTCAGTATGTTAAAAATAAACTATGTAAAAGTAATTTCACATTTTGGAATAAACTGAAGTATCAAACAATTAACTCCGAAAAAGGGAAAAAATTGTTTTAAAAAAGAAAAATATTTAGAATTACAGGACTTAAAAAAAAGACAGTCAATTTGTAAATTAAGAATAAGCGCTCACTCTTTAAAAATTGAGACAAACAGAAATTCAAAAAAACATGTAGAAAGATCTGAGCGTCTTTGTTCTAATTGCTCACTCGGTAAAGTTGAAAATGAGCTTCATTTTTTATTAGAATATGCCCTCTTTATGATATTCAAAGGGACGATTTTTTCCAAGACATTTCTAACAATTGTTATAATTTTATAAATTTAAATAAATCTTCTAAATTTTATGGCTCTTGACCCAAGAAAATGTTACTCTTATGGAAAAACTGGGCTGATGTAATGGTGACTTTTTTTAATTAAGGAGATCAGATATGAACACTGACACTAAGTCAAGTAAACAATTTGAGAATAAATACATATATAATGTAATTTTATAATTCTTTTATTCACAATATATATGTGGTTTTTGGCTTGATTCTGACCAATGCTTATATTCCAAATATATATGTATATGCATCTATTATTGTTGTTGTTACCAATTATGTAAATCCATTGTATCTGATTCTATGCCCTTTATGGGCCCTGTAAATTTTTGCAAAAATATATATAGGATCCCATATTGTTTGTTTATCACGAATATACTAAAGGGCGTGTTCTCCAGATCCCCTGTTGTCTGAACATAATATATTAACTATAGAACGTTCTATAGGATACCCTATTGCTTGTTTCTGATGTATCTACTAGACTAAGAGAACGTTCTATAGAATCCCCTGTTGTTTGTTTATCATGTTTATACTAGAGGACTCTCTACTGGATCCCTTGGTTGGTCTGTGGGATCCCCTGTTTTCTCAAAATTATATATAAACTATAGAACGTTCTATAGGATACCCTATTGTTTGTTTTTGATGTATCTACTAGGCTAAGAGAATGTTCTACAGGATCCCCTGTTGTTTGTTTTTCAAGTGTATACTATAGGGCGTTCTACAGGATCCCATAGGCGGTCTACAGGATCCCCTGTTTTCTCAACACTATATATCTACTATAAGACGTTCTACAGGATCCCCTGTTGTTTGTTTGTCAAATGTATACTATAGGGCGTTCTAAATGTCCCCCTAGGCGGTCTACAGGATCCCCTGGGCGGTCTACAGAATCCCTTGTTTTCTCAACATTATATATCTACTATAAGACGTTCTATAGGTTCCCCTGTTGTTTGTTTATCAAGTATATACTATAAGACTTTCTACGGGATCCCTTGGTCGGTCTGTGGAATCCCCTGCTTTCTCAACATTATTGTTTACTATAAGATGTTCTACAGGTTCACATGTTGTTTGGTTTTTCAAGTATATACTATAGGGCGTTCTACAGAATACCTGAGCGACCTACAGGATACCCTGTTTATAAAAATTATGCATTTAAGATAATACTTTCAATAGGTTCCCCTGTTGTTTGTTTGTCATGTCTATACTATAAGACTTTCTATAGGATCCCTTGGTTGGTCTACAGAATCTTCTCTTTTCTCAACATTATTTATCTACTATAAGACGTTCTATAGGGTCCCCTGTTGTTTGTTGTTCATGTTTATACTATAGGGCGTTCTACAGTATCCTATGGGCGGTCAGCAGGATCCCCTGTTTTCTCAACATTATATATCTACTATAGGACGTTCTATAGGATCCCCTGTTGTTTGTTTTTCAAGTGTATACTATAGTGCGTTCTACAGGATCCCCTAGGCGGTCTACAGGATACCCTGTTTATAAAAATTATGCATTTAAGATAATACTTTCAATAGGTTCCCCTGTTGTTTGTTTGTCATGTCTATACTATAAGACTTTCTATAGGATCCCTTGGTTGGTCTACAGAATCTTCTCTTTTCTCAACATTATTTATCTACTATAAGACGTTCTATAGGGTCCCCTGTTGTTTGTTGTTCATGTTTATACTATAGGGCGTTCTACAGTATCCTATGGGCGGTCAGCAGGATCCCCTGTTTTCTCAATATTATATATCTACTATAGGACGTTCTATAGGATCCCCTGTTGTTTGTTTTTCAAGTGTATACTATAGTGCGTTCTACAGGATCCCCTGTTTTCTCAACATTATATATCTACTATAGGACGTTCTATAGGGCCCCCTGTTGTTTGTTGTTCATGTTTATACTATAGGACGTTCTACAGTATCCCCTGGGCGGTCTGCAGGATCCCCTGTTTTCTCAACATTATTTATCTACTATAAGACGTTCTATAGGATTCCCTGTTGTTTGTTTTTCAAGTGTATACTATATGGCGTTCTACAGGATCCCCTAGGCGGTCTTCAGGATCCCCTGTTTTCTCAACATTATATATCTACTATAGGACGTTCTATAGGGCCCCCTGTTGTTTGATGTTCATGTTTATACTATAGGTCGTTCTACAGTATCCCCCTGGGCAGTCTGCAGGATCCCCTGTTTTCTCAACATTATATATCTACTATATGACGTTATATAGGGACCCTGTTGTTTGTTTTTCATGTTTATACTATAGGGCGTTCTACAGTATCACCTGGGCGGTCTGCAGGATCCCCTGTTTTCTCAACATTATATATCTACTATAAGACGTTCTATATGATCCCCTGTTGTTTGTTGTTCATGTTTATACTATAGGACGTTCTACAGTATCCCCTGGGCGGTCTGCAGGATCCCCTGTTTTCTCAACATTATTTATCGACTGTAAGACGTTCTATAGGATCCCCTGTTGTTTGTTTTTCAAGTGTATACTATAGGGGGTTCTACAGGAATCCTCAGGCGGTCTACAGGATCTCCTGTTTTCTCAACATTATATATCTACTATATGACGTTTCTATAGGGAACCTGGTGTTTGTTTTTTATGTTTATACTATAGGGCGTTCTACAGTATCCCCTGGGCGGTCTGCAGGATCCCCTGTTTTCTCAACATTATATATCTACTATAAGACGTTCTTTTTGATCCCCTGTTGTTTGTTGTTCATGTTTATACTATAGGGCGTTCTACAGTATCCCCTGGGCGGTCTGCAGGATTCCCTGTTTTCTCAAAATTATTTATCTACTGTTAGACGTTCTATAGGATCCCCTGTTGTTTGTTTTTCAAGTGTATACTATAGGGCGTTCTACTGGATCCCCTAGGCGGTCTACAGGATCTCCTGTTTTCTTAACATTATATATCTAGTATATGACGTTATATAGGGCCCCCTGGTATTTGTTGTTCATGTTTATACTATAGGGCGTTCTACAGTATCCCCTGAGCGGTCTGCAGGATCCCCTGTTTTCTCAACATTATTTATCTACTATAAGACGTTCTATAAGATCCCCTGTTGTTTATTTTTCAAGTATATACTATAGGGCGTTCTACAGGACCCCCTGTTGTCTTAACATCATATATCTACTATAGGACGTTCATAAGACCCCCAGTTGATTGTTTTTCAAGTCTATACTATAGGGCGTTCTGCATGATTCCCTGGACGGTCTACAGGGTCCCCTGTTTTCTCAACATTATATATCTACTATAGGACGTTCTATCGGGTCCCCTGTTGTTTGTTGTTCATGTTTATACTATAGGACGTTCTACAGTATCCCCTGGGCGGTCTGCAGGATCCCCTGTTTTCTCAACATTATTTATCTACTGTAAGACGTTCTATAGGATCCCCTGTTGTTTGTTTTTCAAGTGTATACTATATGGCGTTCTACAGGATCCCCTAGGCGGTCTACAGGATCCCCTGTTTTCTCAACATTATATATCTACTATAGGACGTTCTATAGGGCCCCCTGTTGTTTGTTGTTCATGTTTATACTATAGGTCGTTCTACAGTATCCCCCTGGGCGGTCTGCAGGATCCCCTGTTTTCTCAACATTATATATCTACTATATGACGTTCTATAGGGACCTTGTTGTTTGTTTTTCATGTTTATACTATAGGGCGTTCTACAGTATCACCTGGGCGGTCTGCAGGATCCCCTGTTTTCTCAACATTATATATCTACTATAAGACGTTCTATATGATCCCCTGTTGTTTGTTGTTCATGTTTATACTATAGGACGTTCTACAGTATCCCCTGGGCGGTCTGCCGGATCCCCTGTTTTCTCAACATTATTTATCTACTGTAAGACGTTCTATAGGATCCCCTGTTGTTTGTTTTTCAAGTGTATACTATAGGGGGTTCTACAGGAATCCTCAGGCGGTCTACAGGATCTCCTGTTTTCTCAACATTATATATCTACTATATGACGTTCTATAGGGAACCTGGTGTTTGTTTTTTATGTTTATACTATAGGGCGTTCTACAGTATCCCCTGGGCGGTCTGCAGGATCCCCTGTTTTCTCAACATTATATATCTACTATAAGACGTTCTTTTTGATCCCCTGTTGTTTGTTGTTCATGTTTATACTATAGGGCGTTCTACAGTATCCCCTGGGCGGTCTGCAGGATTCCCTGTTTTCTCAAAATTATTTATCTACTGTTAGACGTTCTATAGGATCCCCTGTTGTTTGTTTTTCAAGTGTATACTATAGGGCGTTCTACTGGATCCCCTAGGCGGTCTACAGGATCTCCTGTTTTCTTAACATTATATATCTAGTATATGACGTTATATAGGGCCCCCTGGTATTTGTTGTTCATGTTTATACTATAGGGCGTTCTACAGTATCCCCTGAGCGGTCTGCAGGATCCCCTGTTTTCTCAACATTATTTATCTACTATAAGACGTTCTATAAGATCCCCTGTTGTTTATTTTTCAAGTATATACTATAGGGCGTTCTACAGGATCCCCTGTTGTCTTAACATCATATATCTACTATAGGACGTTCATAAGACCCCCAGTTGATTGTTTTTCAAGTCTATACTATAGGGCGTTCTGCATGATTCCCTGGACGGTCTACAGGGTCCCCTGTTTTCTCAACATTATATATCTACTATAGGACGTTCTATAGGGTCCCCTGTTGTTTGTTGTTCATGTTTATACTATAGGGCGTTCTACAGTATCCTATGGGCGGTCAGCAGGATCCCCTGTTTTCTCAACATTATATATCTACTATAGGACGTTCTATAGGATCCCCTGTTGTTTGTTTTTCAAGTGTATACTATAGTGCGTTCTACAGGATCCCCTAGGCGGTCTACAGGATCCCCTGTTTTCTCAACATTATATATCTACTATAGGACGTTCTATAGGGCCCCCTGTTGTTTGTTGTTCATGTTTATACTATAGGACATTCTACAGTATCCCCTGGGCGGTCTGCAGGATCCCCTGTTTTCTCAACATTATTTATCTACTATAAGACGTTCTATAGGATCCCCTGTTGTTTGTTTTTCAAGTGTATACTATATGGCGTTCTACAGGATCCCCTAGGCGGTCTACAGGATCCCCTGTTTTCTCAACATTATATATCTACTATAGGACGTTCTATAGGGCCCCCTGTTGTTTGTTGTTCATGTTTATACTATAGGTCGTTCTACAGTATCCCCCTGGGCGGTCTGCAGGATCCCCTGTTTTCTCAACATTATATATCTACTATATGACGTTATATAGGGACCCTGTTGTTTGTTTTTCATGTTTATACTATAGGGCGTTCTACAGTATCACCTGGGCGGTCTGCAGGATCCCCTGTTTTCTCAACATTATATATCTACTATAAGACGTTCTATATGATCCCCTGTTGTTTGTTGTTCATGTTTATACTATAGGACGTTCTACAGTATCCCCATGGCGGTCTGCAGGATCCCCTGTTTTCTCAACATTATTTATCTACTGTAAGACGTTCTATAGGATCCCCTGTTGTTTGTTTTTCAAGTGTATACTATAGGGGGTTCTACAGGAATCCTCAGGCGGTCTACAGGATCTCCTGTTTTCTCAACATTATATATCTACTATATGACGTTTCTATAGGGAACCTGGTGTTTGTTTTTTATGTTTATACTATAGGGCGTTCTACAGTATCCCCTGGGCGGTCTGCAGGATCCCCTGTTTTCTCAACATTATATATCTACTATAAGACGTTCTTTTTGATCCCCTGTTGTTTGTTGTTCATGTTTATACTATAGGGCGTTCTACAGTATCCCCTGGGCGGTCTGCAGGATTCCCTGTTTTCTCAAAATTATTTATCTACCGTTAGACGTTCTATAGGATCCCCTGTTGTTTGTTTTTCAAGTGTATACTATAGGGCGTTCTACTGGATCCCCTAGGCGGTCTACAGGATCTCCTGTTTTCTTAACATTATATATCTAGTATATGACGTTATATAGGGCCCCCTGGTATTTGTTGTTCATGTTTATACTATAGGGCGTTCTACAGTATCCTCTGAGCGGTCTGCAGGATCCCCTGTTTTCTCAACATTATTTATCTACTATAAGACGTTCTATAAGATCCCCTGTTGTTTATTTTTCAAGTATATACTATAGGGCGTTCTACAGGACCCCCTGTTGTCTTAACATCATATATCTACTATAGGACGTTCATAAGACCCCCAGTTGATTGTTTTTCAAGTCTATACTATAGGGCGTTCTGCATGATTCCCTGGACGGTCTACAGGGTCCCCTGTTTTCTCAACATTATATATCTACTATAGGACGTTCTATAGGGTCCCCTGTTGTTTGTTGTTCATGTTTATACTATAGGACGTTCTACAGTATCCCCTGGGCGGTCTGCAGGATCCCCTGTTTTCTCAACATTATTTATCTACTATAAGACGTTCTATAAGATCCCCTGTTGTTTATTTTTCAAGTATATACTATAGGGCGTTCTACAGGACCCCCTGTTGTCTTAACATCATATATCTACTATAGGACGTTCATAAGACCCCCAGTTGATTGTTTTTCAAGTCTATACTATAGGGCGTTCTGCATGATTCCCTGGACGGTCTACAGGGTCCCCTGTTTTCTCAACATTATATATCTACTATAGGACGTTCTATAGGGTCCCCTGTTGTTTGTTGTTCATGTTTATACTATAGGACGTTCTACAGTATCCCCTGGGCGGTCTGCAGGATCCCCTGTTTTCTCAACATTATTTATCTACTATAAGACGTTCTATAGGATCCCCTGTTATTTGTTTTTCAAGTGTATACTATATGGCGTTCTACAGGATCCCCTAGGCGGTCTACAGGATCCTCTGTTTTCTCAACATTATATATCTACTATAGGACGTTCTATAGGGCCCCCTGTTGTTTGTTGTTCATGTTTATACTATAGGTCGTTCTACAGTATCCCCCTGGGCGGTCTGCAGGATCCCCTGTTTTCTCAACAACAATATCTACTATATGACGTTCTATAGGGACCTTGTTGTTTGTTTTTCATGTTTATACTATAGGGCGTTCTACAGTATCACCTGGGCGGTCTGCAGGATCCCCTGTTTTCTCAACATTATATATCTACTATTTGACGTTCAATAGGGACCCTGATGTTTGTTTTTCATGTTTATACTATAGGACGTTCTACAGTATCCCCTGTTGTTTGTTTTTCAAGTGTATACTATAGGGCATTCTACAGGATCCCATAGGCGGTCTTCAGGATCCCCTGTTTTCTCAACATTATATATCTACGTTAAGACGTTCTACAGGATCCCCTGTTGTTTGTTTTTCAAGTGTATACTATAGGGCGTTCTAAAGGATCCCCTAGGCGGTCTACAGGATCCCTTGTTTTCTCAACATTATATATCTACTATAAGACGTTCTATAGGTTCCCCTGTTGTTTGTTTATCAAGTAAATACTATAAGACTGTCTACGGGATCCCTTGGTCGGTCTGTGGGATCCCCTGTTTTCTCAACATTATTGTTTACTATAAGACGTTCTACAGGATCCCATGTTGTTTGTTTTTCAAGTATACTAGAACACACCCGCGAAATCGCGGGCATATACAGCTTGTAGACTGTTGTAGGATGATTTTTTGTAAAAGATATTATGTATGGAGAATTTCATAAAAGGTATCAAAAGCCCTCTTCCTTTTTCCAAAGTCCGATATTTGTTTCCTTTCTGTTAAATTCAATTATTTTCGTGTGTCAGGCCTGAGACCACAATTATTCTTCTCCTTTGCTACAATGCTTCATTTGATAAAAGTCAAATCAAATTAACAATTTGCACCGTTTCAAACATGAAATAAATGTAACTGCTTATATATTGACGATTATTAGTATATTAAATATGCATCTAGGACAATCCATCAGTGTTTTCTTTTTCTTTTGAGAGCCTTATTAACATGCCAATGGTAGGATATGAATCATGTATAAATGACTAAGGCTAATTTGAGGGGTGGTCGGACGGGTCCTAATCCCGAAATCCCGGGCTTAAAACCATGAAATCCCGAGATGCAGAATTTAAAGAAATGCATATCCCGAAATCCCGAAATCGAAAAATATATTCCCGGATCCCGTAAGGATCAATCCCCAAATCCCGAGCTTAAAAACCCCCGATCCCGACGCCCCGAAAAAGGTCGTGCCTACTTCTAATCTCTACCTTACTTTCATTTTTGCCAAATCACTATTTTCCCTTTCAACAATAAATTGTTATGCCCCATTTATGGGCATTATGTTTTCTAGTCTGTACATCCGCTCGTTCGTTCGTTCGTCCGTCCATGGCTGTCCCGCTTCAGGTTAAAGTTTTTGGTCGAGGTAGTTTTAGATGAAGTTGAGCATGTTTTACCTATTTTAATATACATGCAAGTGGTATGACCCCTTAAATAGTAAAAATTTCAAAGAAAACAGTAGACAGAATCAGGGCCGACTTTCTATACTAACATACTAACATACTAACATAGAAAGTCCCTGACAGAATACAGACAGTCTCTATATATTAAAGTAGTATAATCGTAGTTTACATGTAGATAAACGCGAAAAATAATTGTCTTCTCTAAGGAGGTATAATAGTTGATCATAGTTGTGGTTCTTGCGATCTAAACACCATGATATGAAACTCGAAAAATAATTGTCCTCTCTAAGGAGATATAATAGTTGTAATTCTTGCGATCTAAACACCATATTTAGAACGCTCTGAATGGCTTATTTTTTTTCTCCATTTTTGTTATCCATCATACGATTGGTTGTACTTGTGTCAAATGTTTTACTTATTTTAATATATATACAACTGGTATGACCCCTTAAATAGTAAACATTTCAAAGAAAACAGTAGACAGAATACAGAGAGTCTCTATATATTAAAGTAGTATAATCGTAGTTTACATGTAGAATTGTCCTCTATAAGGAGGTATAATAGTTGTGGTTCTTGCGATCTAAACACCATGATATGGAGAACGCTCTGATTGGCTTATTTATTTTTCATTTTTGTTATCTATCATACGATTGGTTGTATTGTGCAAAACCGGAAGTCTTATCTATGAATAAAAGTCAGTCCGATGACGGAATCATATCCGGACTCCTTTTTTGTCGTTTTTCTCCCAAAATAACTCAATCTGAATAATCATAAGAATGGATGACAAATGCGACTATGCATGTTACCTATAGGACACAGAGGCATGATGATTGATTTATTGTGGAAGGAAGAGAAGCGACACCCAAAATGAGGTCTTCTCGTTTAATAGTATAGATACTATAGGGCGTTCTACAGAATACCTGAGCGATCTACAGGATATCCTGTTTATAAAAATTATGCATTTAAGATAATACTTTCAATAGGTTCCCCTGTTGTTTGTTTATCGTGTATATACTATAAGGCTGTCTATAGGATCCCTTGGTTGGTCTACAGGATATTCTCTTTTCTCAACATTAATTATCTACTATAAAACGTGCTATAGGGTCCCCTGTTGTTTGTTGTTCATGTTTATACTATAGGCCGTTCTACAGTATCCCCTGGGTGGTCAGCAGGATCCCCTGTTTTCTCAACATTATGTATCTACTATAGGACGTTCTATAGGATCCCCTGTTGTTTGTTTTTCAAGTGTATACTAAAGGGCGTTCTATCGGATCCCCTAGTCGGTCTACAGGATCCCCTGTTTTCTCAACATTATATATCTACTATATGACGTTCTATAGGGCCCCCTGTTGTTTGTTGTTCATGTTTGGACTATATAGGTCGTTCTACAGTATCCCCCTGGGCGGTCTGCAGGATCCCCTGTTTTCTCAACATTATTTATCTACTATATGACGTTCTACAGGATCCACTGTTGTTTATTTTTCAAGTATATACTATAGGGAGTTCTACAGGATCCCCTGTTGTCTTAACATCATATATCTACTATAGGACGTTCATATGACCTCCAGTTGATTGTTTTTCAAGTCTATACTATAGTGCGTTCTACATGATCCCCTGGACGGTCTACAAGGTCCCCTGTTGTTGATGAAATTTATGCATTTAAGATAGGACCTTCTAAATGTTCCCCTGTTGTTTATTTATCATGTATATAGTATAAGGCTTTCTATAGGATCACTTGGTTGGTCTGCAGGATCCCCTGTTTTCTCAACATTATATAGCTACTATAAGACGCTGTATATGTTTCCCTGTTGTTTGTTGTTCAAGTTTATACTATATGGCGTTCTACAGTATCCCCTGGGCGGTCTGTAGCATCCCCTGCAGGGGCGGATGCAGGAATTTTCGAAAGGGGGGGGTGCTAACCCAGGGCACCCAGGGCAAAGGAGGGGTGCAAAACATATGTCCCGATACAAATGCATTGATCGGCAAAAATAAAGGGGGGTGCGCACCCCCGGAACCCCCCCCCCTGGATCCGCCACTGCCCTGTTTTCTCAACATTATATATTTACTATATGACGTTCTATATGATTCCCTGTTGTTCGTTATTCATGTTTATACTATAGGGCGTTCTACAGTATCCCCTGGGCGGTCTGCAGAATCCCCTGTTTTCTCAAACATTATTTATCTACTATAAAACGTTCTATAGGATCCCCTGTTGTTTGTTTTTCAAGTGTATACTATAGGGCATTCTATAGGATCCCCTAGGCGGTCTACAGGATCCCCTGTTTTCTCAACATTATATATCTACTATATGACGTTCTATAGGGCCCCCTGTTGTTTGTTGTTCATGTTTATACTATAGGGCGTTCTACAGTATCCCCTGAGCGGTCTGCGGGATCTCCAGTTTTCTCAACATTATTTATTTACTATAAGACGTTCTACAGGATCCCCTGTTGTTTGTTTTTCAAGTGTATAATATAGGGCGTTCTACAGGATCCCCTAGGCGGTCTACAGGATCCCCTGTTTTCTCAACATGATATATGTACTATAGGACGTTCTATAGGGTCCCCTGCTGTTTGTTGTTCATGTTTATATTATAGGGCGTTCTACAGTATCCCCTGGGCGGTCTACAGGATCCCCTGTTTTCTCAACATTATTTATCTACTATGAGACGTTCTATAGGATCCCCTGATGTTTATTTTTCAAGTATATACTATCGGGCGTTCTACAGGATCCCATGTTGTCTTAACATCATATATCTACCTTAAGACGTTAATAGGACCCCCCTGTTGATTGTTTTTCAACTGTATACTATAGGGCGTTCTACAGGATCCCCTGTTTTCTCAAAATTATATATCTACTATAAGACGTTCTATAGGATCCCCTGTTGTTGTTGTTCATTCACTGGGCGGTCTACACGATCCCCTGTTGTTTGAACATTATATATATACTATAAGGACGTTGTATAAGACCCCCAATTGATTTGTTTTTATGTTTATACTATAGGTCGTTCTACAGGATCCCCAGGGCGGTTTACAGGATCCTTTTTTGTAAAAAAATATGCATCTGAGAAAGGAAATTCTATAGGTCCCCCTGTAGTTTGTTTGTCATGTATATACTATAAGGCGATCTTGGGCGGTCTGCAGGATCTCCTGTTTTCTCAACGTTATATATTTAAAATAGGACGTTCCATAGGGTCCCCTGTTGGTGTTGTTAGTGTTTATTTTAAAGGGCGTTCTACAGTATCCTCTTTTGTCTGAACATTATATATCTACTATAGAACGTTTTATAGGATCCCATATATTGTTTGTTTATTATGTATGTACTAAAGGGCGTTCTACAGGATCCACTGTTGTCTGAACATTATATATCTACTATAGAACGTTCTTTATGATCCCCTATTGTTTGTTTATCGTGTATATACTAAGGGGCGTTCTACAGGATCCCCTGGGCGGTCTACAGGATCCGCTGTTGTCTGACCATTATATATCTACTTAAGGACGCTGTACAGGATCCCCTGTTGTTTGAATATTATATATCTACTATGGGACGTTCTATAGGTAAGACTGTTGTTTGTTTTTCATGTATATATTAGAGGGCGTTATATAATATGCTCCCATGGGCGGTCGATATGATCCCCTGTGGTTAAATAGTTGTGTATATGTATAGGGCGTTCTATAGGATCCCCAGGGCGGTCTATAGGATCCCATTGTTTGGTTATCATGTATTCACTAGATTTATCTTCTAGAGAGCGTTCTATGGGATCCCCTGTTGGGTCTATAGGATCACCTGTTGTGTTATAATCGTGCATCTGCTATAGGGCGTTCTATAGGTTCCCCGGGCTGGTCTATAGGATCCCCTGTTGGTTGTTAATCATGAATCTATAATATGTTGTTCTAGCCTGGGCGGTCTATAGGACCCCGTATTGTTTCATAATCGCACATCTGTTAAATGGAATTCTTTGGGATCCCCGGGTCGGTCCATATAATCCTCTGCATGTTGTTTGTTCAACATGTTTCTTATAGAGGGTGTTCCATAAAATCCCAGGGTCGGTCTATAGGAGATCTTTAGTTTTTTCATCATGTATCTATTAGAGGGCGTTATATATATGCTTCCATGGGCGGTCGATATGATCCCCTGTGGTTTAATAGTTGTTTATCTGTATAGGGCGTTCTATAGGATCCCATTGTTTGGTTATCATGTATTCACTAGATTTATTTACTAAAGAGCGTTCTATGGGATCCCCTGTTGGGTCTTTAGGATCACCTGTTGTGTTATAATCGTGTCTGCTATGGGGCGTTCTATAGGTTCTCCGGGGCGGTCTATATGATCCCCTGTTGGTTGTTTATCATGTATCTATAACAGGTTGTTCTATAGGATCCCAAGGTCGGTGAATATGATCCCTGTTGTTTGTTCAACATGTTTCTTCTAGAGGGTGTTCCATAAAACCCTAGGGTCGGTCTATAGGAGCACTGTAGTTTCATCATGTATCTATTAGAGGGCGTTATATATATGCTCCCATATGCGTTCTTTAGGATCCCTTGTGGTTTAATAATTGTGTATCTGCTATAGGGCGTTCTAAAGGATCCCCGGGGCGGTCTATAGGATCCCCTGTTGTTTGTTCATAATGTATCTATAACAGGTTGTTCTATACGAACCCCTTGGCTGTCTATAGGATCCCCTGTTGGTTGTTCATCATGTATCTATAACAGGTTGTTCTATACGATCCCCTGGGCGGTGTATAGGTGCCGCTTTTTTTTTAAATCGCGCATATTCTATAGTGCGTTCTATAGGATCCCCGGGTCTGTCTATAGGATCCCCTATTGTTTATACCTTGGCGGTCTATATGATCCCCTTTTGTTTAATAATCGCGCATATTCTATAGTGCGTTCTATAGGACCCCCGAGTCTGTCTATATGATCCCCTATTCTTTAATAACCTTGCATCTGCTATAGGGCGTTCTATGTTATCCCTTTCAAAGGTCGAGGGGGCATATTGTTATTGGTTGTCTTTAATTTCTTTTTCTTTTCTTTTTCCCCATAATTTAATTGTCCCGACAAGTTCTCGGAAAAGGATAGACGCATTCATCTTTATGGAATTATGGCATAATGTAAACCATTATAGAGAGTTGTGCTTTTTAATAAGGGGATGGTCCAAGATGGTCTCGATTACTATAAACACTGGTCAACAGTATTTTTTTTAATGTTTTTTGTATATAATTCTATTATTCCTGAGCATAGAACCATGATATTCAATATACAAAGTAGGTGTCAACAATTTGTATGATCCTCAGAACTACATGTACCTAGCAGTAGGTAGTTGTGTTTTTTTAGTGTAAATGTTATTTCAAAATTGCTGACGGTAACCTAGCAATGGCAAGGTCGTCTGGAAACTTGACAACAGTATGACATCCGCCTCTGCTCGCAATGCCAATTCTATTTGTTTTCGTATTCTTATGGATTTGTACAGACAGGAGAAAAGAAATTGACCCGTCTGTTAATATCCCTTTCCGATATATTGATGATGTACTGTCTATTAATGATAATAGATTCAATGAGTATATATGGCAATCCGTTTTACTATTTATTCTAACTTCAAGATACTAGTACTCATATAATATATCAGATATTTCAAATGATATATAAAATCTCTCTCTCATATATAATATATGATATATCTAATATACTATACAAGATATCTCATATAATATATAATATATAAGATATTTTATATAATTTACTCTTTATAAGATATCTTATCAACTTTAAAAGATAGCTTATATACTTTATAAGATATCTTATCAACTTTAAAAGATAGCTTATATACTTTATAAGATATCTTATCAACTTTAAAAGATAGCTTATATACTTTATAAGATATCTTATTGATTCAATAAGATATATTATACACTTAAGAAGATATACTATAAACGAAATGAACAAAAAAGAAACGAACAATAACAATATGCCCCCTTTGAAAGGGATAACAAAGAACGTCCTATAGCAGATGCACGATTATTAAACAAGAGGGGATCCTAAGACCGACCCGGGGATCCTATAAACCGCCCAGGGTATCGTATAAAACACCCTGTTATAGATACATGAACAGCGAACAGGGGATCCTATAGACCTCCCTGGGAATCCTATAAAACGCCCTATAGCAGATACACGAATATTGCACAACAGGTGATCCTATAGACCCAACAGGGGATCCCATAGAACGCTCCCTAGTAGATACGTGATTACCAAACAACGGGATCCTATAGAACACCCTATAGCAGATACACAATTATTAAACCAAAGGGAATCCTATAGACCGCCCAGGGAATCCTATAGAATACCTTCCAATAGATACATTATGAACAACCAACAGGGCTTCTACAGACCGACCTAGAGATTCTATGGACCGACCCGGGGAGCTTAAAGAACGCCCTATAGCAGATGCACGATTATTAAACAATACGGGATCATATAGACCACCCAGGGAATACTATAGAACGCCCTATTATAGATACATAATGAACAACCAACAGGGGATCAAGCATGCAGATACACGACTATTAAACAACAGGGGATCCTATAAAACGCCCTCTAGTAATTACGTAAAGTAGATAAATGTTTAAAAACAGAGGAACCTATAGAAGGTCCTATCCTAGATGCATACAAATCAAACAGGGGATCCTGAAGAATATATAATGCTCAGACAACAGGAGATCCTGCAGAACGCCCTATAGTATAAACATGGACAACAATCAACAGGGGATCCTATAGAACGTCCTATGATAGATATATAATGTTGAGAAAACTGGGGATCCTGCAGACCGCCCAAGGGATCATAAACGCCCTATTATATATACATAATAAACAAAGAACAGGGGAACCTATTGAATTTCCTATCTCAGATGCATATTTTTTTTTAACAAAAGGGGATTATGTAGACCGCTCAGTGGATCCTGTAGAACGCCCTATAGTATAAATATGAAAATAAACAACAGGGGAACCTATAGAATTCCTATCTCAGATGCATATTTTTTTTTAACAAAAAGGGATTATGTAGACCGCCCAGGGTATCCTGTAGAACGCCCAATAGTATGAACATAAAAAAAAAACAATCAACAGGGCATCCTTGAGACCACCCAGGGGATCCGACAGAACGCCTTTTAGTATATAAATAATAAACAAACAATATAGGGGATCCTATAGAACGTCCTATAGTAGATATATAATGTTCAGACAAAAGGGGATCCTGTAGACTGCCTAGGATATCCTATTGAACGCCCTTTAGTATATAAATGAAAAACAAACAACATGGGATCCTATAGAACGTCTTATAGTAGATAAATAATGTTGAGAAAACAGGTGATCCTTTAGAACGCCCTATAGTATAAACATGAAAAACAATCAACAGGGGGTCTTATAGAACGTCCTATAGTACATATTTAATATTAAGACAACATGGTATCCTGTAGAACGCCCTTAAGTATAAACATGAAAAACAATCAACAGAACGTCCTATAGTACATATATTATGTTCAAAAACAAAGATTCCTGCAGACCGCCCAAGGTTTCCTGCAGACCGCCCAACGGATCATATAGAAAGCCCTATAGTATAAACATGAAAAACAATCAACAGGAAGGGGGTCTTATAGAACGTCCTATAGTACATATATTATGTTGAAAAACAGAGATTCCTGCAGACCACACAAAGTTTCCCGCAGACCGCCCAAGGGATCATATAGAAAGCCCTATAGTATAAACATGAAAAACAATCAACAGGGGATCTTATAGAACGCCATTTAGTACATATATAATGTAAAGACAACAGGGTATCCTGTAGACCACTCAAGGGATCCTGTAGAACGCCCTTTAGTATATACATGATTAACAAACAATAGGGGATCCTATAGAACGTCTTATAGTAGATATATTATGTTGAGAAAACAGGGGATCCTGTAGACCGCCCAGGGGATCCTGTAGAACGCCCTATAGTATATAAATGAAAAACAAACAACAGGGGATACTTTAGAACGTCGTATAGTAGATATATATTTTTAAACAAATGGGGATCCTGTAGACCGCCTAGTGGATTCTGTAGAACGCCCTATAGTATAAACATAAAAAACAATCAACAGGGCATCCTGTAGACCGCCCAGGGGATCCGGTAGAACGGCCTTCAGTACATAAATAATAAACAAACAATATAGGGATCCTATAGAACGTCCTATAGTAGATATATAATGTAATTCCAACAGGGGAACCTGTAGACCGTCCATGGTATCCTGTAGAACGCCCTTTAGTATAAACATAAAAACAATCAGCAGAACGTCCTATAGTACATATATTATGTTAAAAAAACAAAGACTCCTGCAGATCGCCCAAGGGATCATCTAGAAAGCCCTATTGTATAAACATGAAAAACAATCAACAGGGGGTCTTATATATACAACGCCATTTAGTACATTATAATGAAAAGACAACACGGGATCCTGAAGACCGCCCAGGGGATCATGTAGAACGCCCTCGAGTATATACTTGATTAACAAACAATAGGGGATTCTATAGAACGTCTTATAGTAGATATATTATGTTGCGAAAACAAGGGATCCTGTAGACCGCCCAGGGGATCCTGTAAAACGCCCCATAGTATATAAATGAAAAACAAACAACAGGGGATACTTTAGAACGTCTTATAGTAGATATATATTTTTATACAAATGGGAATCCTGTAGACCGCCTAGTGGATCCTTAGAACGCCCTATAGTATAAACATAAAAAAAAACAATCAATAGGGCATCCTGTAGACCGCCCAAGGGATCTGGTAGAACGCCCTTTAGTATATAAATAATAAACAAACAATATAGGGATCCTATAGAACGTCCTATAGTAGATATATAATGTAAATACAACAGGGGATCCTGTAGACCGCCCATGGTATCCTGTAGAACGCCCTTTAGTATAAACATGAAAAACAATCAACAGAACGTCCTATAGTACATATATTATGTTGAAAAACAAAGATTCCTGCAGACCACCCAAAGTTTCCTACAGACCGCCAAAGGGATCATATAGAAAGTCCTATTGTATAAACATGAAAAACAATCAACAGGGGGTCTTATATATACAACGCCATTTAGTACATATATAATGTAAAGACAACAGGGGATCCTGAAGACCGTCTAGGGGATCCTTTACAACGCCCTATAGTATAAACATGAAATACAATCAACAGGGGGTCTTATAGAACGTCCTATAGTACATATATTATGTTGAAAAACAGAGATTCCTGCAGACCACACAAAGTTTCCCGCAGACCGCCCAAGGGATCATATAGAAAGCCCTATAGTATAAACATGAAAAACAATCAACAGGGGATCTTATAGAACGCAATTTAGTACATATATAATGTAAAGATGACAAGGTATCCTGTAGACCGCCCAAGGGATCATGTAGACCACCCAAGGGATCCTGTAGAACGCCCTTTAGTATATACATGATTAACAAACAATAGGGGATCCTATAGAACGTCTTATAATAGATATATTATGTTGAGAAAACAGGGGATCCTGTAGACAACCCAGGGGATACTGTAGAACGCCCTATAGTATATAAATGAAAAACAAACAACAGGGGATACTTTAGAACGTCCTATAGTAGATATATATTTTTAAACAAATGGGGATCCTGTAGACCGCCTAGTGGATCCTTTAGAACGCCCTGTCGTATATACATGATTAACAAACAATAGGGGATCCTATAGAACGTCTTATAATAGATATATTATGTTGAGAAAACAGGGGATCCTGTAGAACGTCATATAGTAGATATATAATGTAAAGACAACAGGGGATCCTGTAGACCGTCCACGGGATCCTGTAGAACGCATTATAGTATAAACATGAAAAAAAATCAACAGGGGGTCTTATAGAACGTCCTTTAGTATATATATAATGTAAAGACAACAGGTATCCCGTAGACCGCCCAAGGGATCCTGTAGAACGCCCTTTAGTATAAACATGAAAAACAATCAACAGGAGATCTTATAGAACGCCATTTAGTACATATATAATGTAAAGACAACAGAGTATCCTGTAGACCGCCCAAGGGATCCTGTAGAACGCCCTATGGTATAAACATGAAAAACAATCAACAGGGCATCCTATAGAACGTCTTATGATAGATATATAATGTTGAGAAAACAGGGGATCCTGCAGACCGCCCAAGGGATCATAAACGCCCTATAATGTATACATAATAAACAAAGAACAGGGGAACCTATAGAAGTTCCTATCTCAGATGCATATTTTTTTTAACAAAAGGGGATTCTGTAGACCGCCCAGGGGATCACGTAGAACGCCCTATAGTATAAATATGAAAAACAAAGAACAGGGGAACCTATAGAAGTTCCTATCTCAGATGCATATTTTTTTAACAAAAGGGGATTCTGTAGACCGCCCAGGGTATTATGTAGAACGCCCGATAGTATAAACATAAAAACAAACAATCAACAGGGCATCCTGTAGACCGCCCAGGGGATCCAGTAGAACGCCCTTTAGTATATAAGTAATAAACAAACAATATAGGGGATCCTATAGAACGTCCTATAGTAGATATATAATGTTCAGACAAAAGGCGATCCTGTAGACTGCCTAGGGGATCCTATTGAACGCCTTTTAGTATATAAATGATAAACAAACAACATGGGATCCTACAGGATCCCTTGGGCGGTCTACAGAATACCCTGTTGTCTTTACATTATATATGTACTATAGGACGTTCTATAAGACCCCCTGTTGATTGTTTTTCATGTTTATACTATAGGGCTTTCTATATGATATTATGTTGAAAAACAGAGATTCCTGCAGACCACCCAAAGTTTCCCGCAGACCGCCCAAGGGATCATATAGAAAGCAGTATAGTATAAACATGAAAAACAATCAACAGGAGATCTTATAGAACGCCATTTAGTACAAATATAATGTAAAGACAACAGAGTATCCTGTAGACCTCCCAAGGGATCCTGTAGAACGCCCTTTAGTATATACATGATTAACAAACAATAGGGGATCCTATAGAACGTCTTATAATAGATATATTACGTTGAGAAAACAGGGGATCCTGTAGACCGCCCAGGGGATACTGTAGAACGCCCTATAGTATATAAATGAAAAACAAACAACAGGGGATACTTTAGAACGTCCTATAGTAAATATATATTTTTAAACAAATGGGGATCCTGTAGACCGCCTAGTGGATCCTGTAGAAGGCCCTGTCGTATATACATGATTAACAAACAATAGGGGATCCTATAGAACGTCTTATAATAGATCTATTATTTTGAGAAAACACTGGGGATTCTGTAGACCGCCCAGGGGATCCTGTAGAACGCCCTATAGTATATTAATGAAAAACAAACAACAGGGGATACTTTAGAACGTCTTATAGTAGATATATATTTTTAAACAAATGGGGATCCTGTAGACCGCCCAGGGGATCCGGTAGAACGCACTTTAGTATATAAATAATAAACAAACAATATAGGGATCCTATAGAACGTCCTATAGTAGATATATAATGTAAATAAAACAGGGGATCCTGTAGAACGCCCATTAGTATAAAAATGAAAAACAATCAACAGAACGTCCTATAGTACATATATTATGTTGAAAAACAAAGATTCCTGCAGACCGCCCAAAGTTTCCTGCAGACCGCCCAAGGGATCATATAGAAAGCCCTATAGTATATACATGAAAAACGATCAACAGGGAATCTTATAGAACGCCATTTAGTACATATATAATGTAAAGACAACAGGTGATCCTTTAAAACGCCCTATAGTATAAACATGAAAAACAATCAACAGGGGCTCTTATAGAACGTCCTATAGTACATATATTATGTTGAAACACAGATTCCTGCAGACCGCCCAAGGGATCATATAGAAAGCCCTATAGTATAAACATGAAAACAATTAACATGGGATCTTATAGAACGCCATTTAGTACATATATAATGTAAAGACAACAGGGTATCCTGTAGACCGCCCAAGGGATCCTGTAGAACACCCTTTAGTATATACATGATTAACAAACAATAGGGGATCATATAGAACGTCTTATAATAGATATATTATGTTGAGAAAACAGGGGATCCTGTAGACCGCCCAGGGGATCCTGTAGAACGCCCTATAGTATATAAATGAAAAACAAACAACAGGGGATACTTTAGAACGTCTTATAGTATATATATAATGTTGAGAAAACAGGGGATCCTGCAGACCAAGCAAGTGATTCTATAGAAAGCCTTATAGTATATACATGACCGCCTAGTGGATCCTGTAGAACGCCCTATAGTATAAATTTAAAAAAAACAATCAACAGGGCATCCTGTAGACCGCCCAGGGGATCCGGTATAACGCCCTTTAGTATATAAATAATAAACAAACAATATAGGGGATCCTATAGAACGTCCTATAGTAGATATATAATGTAAAGACAACAGGGGATCCTGTAGAACGTCATATAGTAGATATATAATGTAAAGACAACAGGTATCCCGTAGACCGCCCAAGGGATCCTGTAGAACGCCCTTTAGTATAAACATGAAAAACAATCAACAGGAGATCTTATAGAACGCTATTTAGTACATATATAATGTAAAGACAACAGAGTATCCTGTAGACCGCCCAAGGGATCCTGTAAAACGCCCTTTAGTATATACACGATTAACAAACAATAGGGGATCCTATAGAACGTCTTATAGTATATATATTATATTGAGAAAACAGGGGATCCTGTAGACCGCCCTGGGGATCCTGTAGAACGCCTTTTAGTATATAAATGAAAAACAAACAAACGGGGATCCTGTAGACCGCCCAGTGGATCCTGTAGAACGCCCTTTAGTATAAATTTAAAAAACAATCAACAGGGCATCCTGTAGACCGCCCAGGGGATCCAGTATAACGCCCTTTAGTATATAAATAATAAACAAACAATATAGGGGATCCTATAGAACGTCCTATAGTAGATATATAATGTAAAGACAACAGGGGATCCTGTAGAACGTCCTATAGTAGATATATAATGTAAAGACAACAGAGGATCCTGTAGACCACCCAGGGGATCCTGTAGAACGCCCTATAGTATAAACATGAAAACAATCAACAGGGGGTCTTATAGAACGTCCTTTAGTAGATATATAATGTTCAGACAACAAGGGATCCTGAAGACCGCCCAGGGGATCCTGTAGAACGCCCTTTAGTATATACTTGATTTACAAACAATAGGGGATCCTATAGAACGTCTTATAGTAGATATATTATATTGAGAAAACAGGGGAGCCGTAGACCGACCAGAGGATCCTGTAGAACGCTCTATAGTATATACTTGGAAAACAAACAACAGGGGATCCTGTAGAACGTCTTGTAGTAGATATATAATGTTGAGAAAGCAGGGGATCACACAGACCGACCAAGGGATCCCGTAGAAAGTCCTCTAGTAGATACATCAAAAACAAACAATAGGGTGTCGTATAGAACGTTCTATAGTTTATATATAATGTTCAGACAACAGGGGATCCTATAGACTGCCCAGGTGATCCTATAGAACGTCCTTTAGTATATACATGATAAACAAACAATATAGGAGATCCTAAAGAACGTTCTATAGTAGTAATATAAGGTTCAGACAACAGGGGATCATGTAGACCACCCAGAAGATCCTGTAGAACGCCCTAATAGAACATGTAGCTTCATTATAAACAATAACAGGGGAAACGAAGACCAGCACCCCCACCCCATCACCACTACCACTACCCCCTCACACCCCGTAAAGGAAATGTCTCGTGTCTAAGAACGTGTAAGCTACATGTTTTTTTCAATTTGCCTACATCAAACTACTCTATTAAGCAGATAATAAAAATATTAACTCCATAGTATATTCAAAGCCATGGGATCACGTGCATGGGACATTTGCAAGTCTTTACAACATAATTAAGGCACCACTACTGTGTGTCATATATATGTGAAATATCATATATATCTTAAAAAGGAATATGTATTTGCTTAATGAGGGCACAATGATATATGCTACTGTAATGCGGAACATTTTCCTATTTAAGACACCATTTCACGTTGAACGTGAAATAATTTCTGTCATGAACGTTGCACGAAAAGTAAAGACTTTAAGGTGAACCTTTTGTGACTATCCTCTTGTATATATGAACTCTCTGTTTTACTTAATATTCCCTATTTAGTGTGTACACATTTATGATATAAATAATTTACAGCTTTTAAAAAAGTATATAAAGATATTCTGAACTTTTAAAATGCAAATAAAGGAACAACATCATTGGCCTTACCGCCTTGTCATTTCTTATCACGGAAACAAAATTAAATCAATTTGTAGAGAGCCGTGGTGTTTTGGTTAGTGCATCGGACTACTAACACTAAGGTTCCTGGTTCGATTCCCGTTTGAGATGAAAATTTCAGGAACTCATGCAATTTTCGGCTCTCCCTCGACACCATTTGCGAGTATCGGTATGGTCTTGAGGAAACGATGATAGTCCGTCGGAAGGGGACGAGAAATGGCTGACCCGTGTTAAGAGAGAGCCATAATCTTGCACGTTAAAGACATCCTTGTAGATTTCGAAAAAGAGTAAGCTTATGCCGCTACAACATGTACAAGGCAAAACTCGCACCGGGATTAATATAAGTTGCAAAACGTGTTTCCCAATCCACTTTAAATAAATATGTTTAAACATAAATCAATTTCGTTCTTGACCATTTGACGATCCCTGTCTGGTGTTTGATTTTTTTTTTTGAAAAATACTGAGCACGAAAAATAAGCATTTGAATCACGAAGCACGTACAAAATTACATAAGCACAACATTTTGAACACCTAGCTGTTTTGCACGACTGAACGTGTAATAAAAAAGTAAAAACACGTTGAACGTGAAATAAAAAAAGCGATCACGTTCCACGAAAATAACCCTTTACCACTCTCCATGAAAGTTAATGATTTTGCATCTTTTTTTTAAAGATAGTTTTACATGTTAAGAAATTCTATTTTTAGCATTAGTATTATCCGAATCGTTTAAAAATAGCCTATAAATAGAATATGCATAATTCATGAATCGTGACGTAGGGCGGTCTACGGGATCCCTTCTTCCGCTTACCATAATTAATTAACATACACTATAACAATATATCATTTTACCAGACCACGGTTTGCGGAAGTAGTCAAGAAGACAATATTATGTTTTTCAGGGGTTGACAGGATACACGTGATCGTTGTTAGTTTCAACTTCAATATTATTATGCAAGCAGATGTAATAAACAATGATTTCATACATTATTTTTTTTTGGTTTACACTTTATATAGGGCTTTATTTATGATCTTATTCCAGAGTGCACAATTCTTATTCTACATATTTCACCTTTATCAAAATTAGGATATCTGTTTGGTCGTCCCATTTTGTTGTAGGGATGTGTAGATTAAGTGTCGAGTTAATATGTATATTATTTTGTGTTGTCTGCGAGAAACAAATCATTTTTCTGATCTATTAACTAAATTCAAAACCAATATAGATAATGTTAACATGTATATTTTATTGAACTGTGTAAATTAATCGGAATGCGAATGACAACATGCACCTAAAATTCTTTTGTGTGTTTCCCGTTTCGGTAACACATGACATTTGCGCGGGAACTTCGTACATAAACATCGTTTTTGGATTATTGAAACATGTGAAATGTACTGTAACAGTTATTGATTTTTGGAGGTAATGTGATATTATTTATTATTCAATAGTACATAATTTTACATCAGGTTTGTACACATTAAGTCTCTGGTCAGTGGCGGATCCAGGGGAGGGGTGATTCCGGAGGTTGAACCTCCCTTTTTTGTTGACGATCAATTCATTTGGATAGGAATATCAGATGGAACTGACCCTTTATCCTGGGTTAGTATCCCCTTTTAAAAATGGCTGGATCTGTCTCAGCTAGTCAAGTCAGAACCGAAACACATCAGTGGCAGATCAAGGGGGGTCCAACCATGTCCCCATTCAAATGCATTGATCACCCCAAAAAAGGGGCGATTCCAACCGGGAACCCACCTGCTGGATCCGCCACTGCACACTACTCGGACCTATGTTATTTAGTGCTCAAGTGATTCGAAAAAACTCAATTTACATTAGGTCCCCCTTTTTGAAAAATTACTAAATCCGCCTCTGCTGATCCTGGGTGAGGTCCCCCTTTTAAAAAATGGTTGGATCTGTCTCAGTTACTCTAATCTAAACTGAAACACATCAGAGGCGGATCCAGCCATTTTGTGAAAAGGGGGGGTCCAACCATGTGCCCATTCAAATGCATTGATGAGGGTGGTAAAGGGTTATTTTCGTGCAACGTGATTGCCGTTTTTTATTTCACGTTCAACGTGTTTTTACTTTTTTATTTGACGTTCAGTCGTGCAAGACGGGTGCCTCGTTCAACGTGTTCTGCTTATTTAATTTAACGTGCATCGTGATTTTCAAAGTCTTATTTTGCGTGCTCGGTATTTTCAAATAAAATTCAAACACTTGGCAGGGATCGTCAAGAAATACTTTTTTAAAAGCTGTAAACCAATTAAATCATAAATGTGTATACTAAATCGGGAATATCAAGTAAAACAAAGAGTTAATATATACAAAAAGACAGTGATTCAGTCACAAAAGGTTCACATAAAAGTATTTATTTTTCGTGCAACGTTCATTACAGAAATTATTTCACGTTCAACGTGAAATTATGTCTTATTTCACGTTTTTTTCGTGCAAGCACCCCCCCCTTTACCACCCTCATTGATCATCACCCCAAAAAAGGGGTGGTTCCAACTGAAAACCCTCCCCTGGATCAGCCACTGCACATTACTTGGACCTATGTTAGTTTGTTACATGAAATTACTTAAGTGATGCCAAAACAACTCAATTAACTAATAAACTTCCTTATTAAAGAAACTTTATATAAAAGTAAACATGTTCATTATATTTTGCAATACCGACCGTGCGAGGGCTGTATAGCCAGTCAAGGTCGTTAAACACCACCACCTATATATATATTTTGCTGTGTGAAATTGCTTATGCGGGAAAGACCCATTACAACCCGACCATAGAGGAGACAACAGCTGAAGGCCACCAATGGGTCTTCAATGCAGCGAGAATCTCCCACACCCGGGGGCGTCACAACAAACCCGTTCTGTGAATGAAATTGGTAAGTACAGTTATTATTGATCTTCATACAATTTAAGGGCATTTCCAAACAGTCCTAAATATAATGCTTTATGCATCTGAAAAGGGTTGAAAATAACACTGAAATATCATCATCGTTTTTCCTCTAGCATAGTTTGTACGAGCAGTATAGGTGTATTTTAAAGGCACAACAGTGAATCTGCCGTATAATACTTCAATCGAACCGATTTACTTTTTGAAGTTTAATAACTATACTATATATAAAAATATTTATTTTCGCGAACCATTTAGGTCACGGAAATTCCAAAATATGGCATCAGTTATTAGGAGAGTTGTACAAATAATGTGAATACACAGAACCCCCAGGCCTAAATTAAAATATTGTTTGTTTCCCCAATCCCGACCCTGCCAAGCCAGGTGTGGGTAGGTAGGTAGGGAAATAATTTTATTTTTCCAAAAAGCTTGACATTATCGGACGATCCGGCAAGCCTGAAAATCCAAAATGAATAAAATAATATTTCACTTAGTTTTGACAATAAAATTTTATGAGTAGCACCAATTTTGCAGGGTCGGTCGGGATTGGGGAAACAAACAATATTTTACTATAGGCCCCATCCAATTCATCTTTAACTAAAAGTATTCATCATTTTCTATTTTATATGTACTAACAATATTCCATTTTTCTATAATTTGGATTAAAATGTGCAAAAATCTGAGTTAGAATAGGTCGAATGCCCCAAATAAACATTCCCTGATTGGTTGAAGTACTGTGGCGTCGATGTAAAGCATAGCAAGCCTCGATGTAAAGCACACGCTTCACAGGAATAAGTAAAGTTTTACAAATAATGTGATGAAAATAGATGGCCTCAATGATGTAAAAGCAACCCAAAAAATTTCCGTTAATACATGTAATATGTAAACATCTTGAACTTCAACCCTGGGTTGAAAGGGTTAATAAATCGATTCACAAATAGAGATATCCTATCGCTCAATTGAAGTATACAGGCAACTTCGTTTACAGAAATATATACACACTTTATCAGTAATATATTGTCATGCTTCTGCATATCCACGTTTTTTTGTATGCTGAACTTCAGTCAAATTCAATTCTATACAAACTTTATTACGTAAAGCAATAGGAGTAAGAATATTTTTTGCGCCAATTTAACCGTGACTAGCATCATCATCAGTATCAAAATTGTTTATCGTAATCATTGTGAAATTTCACTGACATAGGGTTTATTAATATAGAGTAATTTTGGTAAGTATGGCTTATTTATGTTAAAGTTCTCCAGATGTGCTTCTCTAGACATCTTTGACGGTCAGTTTAATCCCATTTATCTCAATATTATCCCCGATGACAGAAATGTCAACCCGACCTATTCGTGTCAAAAGTGAAAATCTAATCTATTTGATGAACTAATTTCTTCTAAAACTGTACATGCATTATTTCTGTATAATTTGATAACCAATCACATTTGCGTTGCATGATAATGGGTACTGTTTGAGCGAACTGTCGTGTACTGCAAGATCGATGCAAATTGTGACGTCAGTGAGTGATCATGTGACATTATTATTTGTAAACAAACCAGCTCCTCATGTAACACGTGTCTCAGTCTGAACTATACATTCAAAGTGCAATCAATCTTTCAATCGCTATTTTATGATATTTTTGTGTCTGTTTTTTGGTTTGCATATCAGTAGTCGAAGTAAACTCAAGGTTATTATATAAAATTATTTGTCTCTTTTCGTCTGTAGTACATGCGTTTGAGGTCGGTTTAATTTGTACGCATGAAATCTCTAGTCTAAAAAAAGCTAGTGATAGAACCAGATAAGCAACTGTCTAGGGCCAAGTAAGGAAGGTGAAAAAAACAGTATTGGTACTATTACGCAGAACCATAGACAGATGCATAGACAGACCCAGGGGGTGGCAGTGGCGGATCCAGAACTTTTCATAAGGTGGGGCCCGCTCCAGTCATGCTTCAGTGATTCCCTATATAATCAACAAAATTTTTCCAACGAAAAAGGGGGGAGGGGTCTGCCCCCTAGATCCTCCTATTGGTGGGAAAAATTTAGTTGATTATATAGGAAATCATCAAAGCTTGACAGGAGTGGGCAGCCCTTTGGAAAGTCAGAGGCCACCCCTTTATGAAAAGTGCTGAATTGCCACTGAGATTTGCAGGTTTTCTTTGTAAAGATACCTTAAAATATCAACAACTCTGAGTACCGGTACACAATTTGATTCATTTTAGCTCATTAGCTGGGCTCACTCGCTAAAAATATTTATTGCGGCTCACTGGCAAATATCTTACGAAACTCATGTGTAGAAAAACTGATAATCTATACATGTGTGTGAGGAGTAGTTAGCTTAAATATAGCTAAATTTGGAAAATTTGAAAATGACTTGGGGAATGAAGATGTAGTAAAGACCGAATATCAGTTTTGGTCTTATATATGTAGTTGTAGTACTTTA
Source organism: Mytilus galloprovincialis (assembly GCA_037788925.1). Lineage (NCBI taxonomy): Eukaryota > Metazoa > Mollusca > Bivalvia > Mytilida > Mytilidae > Mytilus > Mytilus galloprovincialis. Next base: position 34,289,424 of record CM075335.1, read on the forward strand.
AAATTTTAGTCTTGCATGTATATATGTGTACAAATATATCACTGTTTCAGTGGCAATGGTAAATAGACACTGAAAAGTCTTGGATAACATTTTATAGTTTTGAATGTTTCTTCATCAGTTGACTTAAATTAGGTGGAGCCAGGAGGTGTGTTCTTATTTCCAACAGAGGAGCGCTCAACCTATATCAATTTGTGCATGAAGCAAATTGATAGTTGATAGATACTGATTGATTATACCACAAGAAAGTTTTAACCTGTGCATACTTAAAATACGATAAAAAAAACATGTCTTTTTCAGGACTTCTGATCCAACCATGTAGTATGGCATTTTATTGAGATATGGTTTTGGTCAATGGATGTTCATGAAGAACCTGCAGTACAAAGTATATCACTGGATTTAGCTCTTTGTCTAAGTGTATTATTAAAGTACTTTGCTTTGAGCTCAGTTCATTGTTATGCAATTCATTCTTTGTGAAATAAAGATTTGACAGACAACTCTCATGTACAAGGATTTGTCAAAGTAGTATCACCTCTTTCTTCAATGTAAGTAATAGGGAGATAAAAAGCACATATATATCGATTTGAACCAAACATTATATGTCCTTTGACCAAATTTTATAAAAAGAACAAAGGAGTAAGTTCGGTAAGGGCCATATTTGGCTCCAATTATAAAGTTCAAAGTAACAAGACAATAAATGTTTTAAGTTGCCTTAAAGATATGTGAGAAAGTTTAACAGAACAGTTTTTGTCAAAATTTTATTCTAACACGTTGATTTTTACATCCCAAATAGGTCAAAATAAAGGGCTTTGGTGAAATTTGACAAAAACAGCTAGATTTCAACCAATTTAAGGACCAGGAAAGATAGAGCGCAGGCGTCGACAAACTTAATATTCAAATAAAACATGTGAAATGTCTTCACAAACATTATATTATAAGATCTTTGTTGTCAACGTATGCGCTCTATGTTTCCTGTCTAATAATCTATGGGAAATTTACCCATTTTCATTGATTTTTTCGTGAAAAATCAATATGAGTACAACTTGTGACGTCATAATGAAACGCAAAAACGTAAAATTTTCAACAAAATGGCTTATTTCCTATCTAGTCACTGTATAAGCTATAATTTATTGTGATATTGGTCAATAAATCCGAATTTGAAATTGACGCTAAAAATGGGGGCCATTTTAGGACCTTACCGAACATACTCCTTTACCTGACAATGCTACTCCCGCTACTAGCAATATGATGCTAGGTTGTTTTAATACATCTGTACTGCCTACTGATGACTTGGTCCTGAGTGTAAATGGTCATTTGATTATGTTTTAAAAAAATTATAAGGCCTATCTGGCCTAATTGATTTCTAAAACTATGTTTCATTGTACATGTTCAACATTTTTCATTCAATTGTTTATTTCTAATAAATTTGTGTGAATTAACATTGTAACAGTAAATGTTAATTACTACACTTTCATACCACAACAAACACTGTATTTGTGGTACATGTATCACTTATATTTGTATCTATATAACAAACAAAAATGAAAAGAGAATAATTTTGCAATACCTTTTGAATACTATAACTTTTTAGATATTTAGACATATTAAGACTAATTAAGTAGATGTTGATAATATCCACTTGACATGCTTGAAATTCTATTAGATTACTTTTGGGGCAGTTTTGAGTCTTTGAAGCATGCTCAAAAACGTTCTTTTGGTGAAATCATTTTCATATTTGTCAATTTTTTTTTGCTTCGACCAACTTTGGAGGAAATAGTATTAAAGAATTGATAAAAATCAGCACAGAAGTTTACTTCCTAGCTCATCTAGCCCCTAGCATCTTGTCAGGCATTGTCATTACTAAAAACCAATAAATGTATTCTAATCTGAGGAAAAATTTGACCTTTTAACAATTTTTTTACTAATGATACTGACAATCCTCCACAAAGTAATATAAGTAGAACCATACAAATAGTAAGCAAATACATATAAAAAAAGATATGGTATGATTGCCAATGAGATAATTCTCCACAAGAGACCAAAATGACACAGAAATTAACAACTACAGGTCACCGTAAGGCCATCAACAATGAGCAAAGCCAATTCCGCATAATCATCTATAAAAGGCCCTGAAATGACAATGTAAAACAATTTAAACGGGAAGACTAACAGCCTTATTTATGTACAAACAATAAATGAAAACGAATATGTAACACATAAACAAACGACAACCACTGAATTACAGGCTCCTTATATCATGTTCTCAAATCTAGATATCATCTCCCATTTAGAAAAAAAAACACCTAGAAAAAATGAACCTAGAAAAATGTATTATGTGTTGGTCTCCTAGCTACAAAATGTATCCAAAATCAAAGATGTGGAACATATTCATTTCTATCATAATCATTTGGTACCTAAGGGAGCTACCATTTGATTTTTATGGTGGGGCTAGGATGAAATTTTTTGTCCTGCATTTTTTTAGCTGTAATCTCTGTCCTGCCTTTTTATTTTTCAGTCTGTTCGGTCCTGCCTTTTTTTTTTGGCACTGGCTACGGTTACATGGAAATGTAACAATAATAAAAATATTATTGTTACATTGGAGACTAATTGCCGGAATGCAAAGTTGGGTGAGGAACCGATTAATTACAAATGTAACAATAATTACTGAGGCTACGGTTACATTACGTTATTGTTACATGAAAAACAGCAATGTACGCTAGATTGATTAAACTTAATTCTTCTATAGTTGTATTGCTTCAAACTTTTTTTTTAGTTTATCCTGACTTTTTTTTACCTAAATTGTCGTCCTGACTTTTTTTTTTTGCAAGTGTCTCATCCTGCCTTTTTTTTTACTGAAAACTCCTGTCCTGCCTATTTTTTCAAATTTCATCCTAGCCCCCCATAAAATTCAAATGGTAGCCCCCTAATGCAATTAATGTCTCTTCCATGTCCGTCTTGAACATAAAAACTAAATAATAAATAAACAACACTCCTAATGCTCAGATTGTTGTCATCGTGCAACACAACTAATAACACCATATAGGAAAAACATAGAACTCCTTTTGTCATAAGACACTGTCAAACATCCAAACATACTATCCACACTCATATGTGTCCACACTTGTAACTATAACATTATTTCTTTTCTTACTCATTGCATGTTTTGTATAATAACTATAACATTATTCCTTTTCTTTAAGCGGGTACTCGATGTATCGCATCATAAAAGTATTCACGATCAAATAGCATTTATGTATGCAGTTCAAGATTTATCATATATACAAACTCAATTTTAACAAATTATCAACTCGTATTTTAATTCCTTTTCATATATAATTTCACATTCATTATAATGGAGAAAAAATATAATGGTAATAATAATTATGTTCATACTTTTTATTTTTATAATAATTTTCATCTTTTTTTAAATCATTATTTAAAATAATAAAATATATGTTAACGTATGACAGTCATAAGACCATCATAGGTATGACGACTGTCTTACGACAGCTTTCATTTACATTCTATGGCATACTAGTATACTAATATGACAGTCATTAGATGATCATAACATTTGTCCTAAGACACGGTGGTTATGGTTGTCCTGCGAGAGAACGTTCTGTGCTGGTGATTCGGTCCTGACGGGTGCTAGTGATCAATGAAAAAATGTAAACAAAGACGAAAATGATGATTTTTGACGTTTTCACTCATAAAAAATTGAAGAAAACAGTTGAGATTTTTCAATTTTGTTTCTTATGGGTTCATATGTAAACCATTAAAAAGTTGACCCTCTAAACTGTTTCAGTAAGCGTAGCACAAAAATGCTCATTTTCAGAAAATCTAGAACTGAAAAAATAAAACAAAAATGCTCATAGAGTCTGTCTCTATACTGCAATCCACACGACAAAACTATTTTGTGAAAAAAACATTGCAATTTATTAAAATTTAGCATTTTCTCAATTTATTCATGTCCTGATACTGTGCTGGTGGGTCCTGTCATTGTACTGGTGGGTCCTGATACGGTGCTGGTGATTTTGGATAAGAAGTTGGTCATATTTGAAACAAATGTTAAAAAATCAATAAAATTGGGCAGATAATTGTTGTCAACAGGATCTATGACTCCTATTTTAGCTCTTGTGCATCCATTTGGCTGTTTAATATGTGTTTTCAAATGATCGTAACTTGTATTACATATATAATACTAAAATTACGAGGTCCAATTTGTCAGCCGTCATCACGTAAAAACGACGAATCACAGAATTCAACTTTATATATAACTAATATAGTACAAAGGTGTAGATTAAAAATTACACCACTCAAGGCCCTTTTGTTTTCCACGTAATTAATATTGCCAATAATTAAGAAGTTCCGGGTCGAGTCCGCTACCGATACCAATAGTATATTCACCTGTTACCTATTACCTTATCTGTACGTTCCGCATCTGACAGGCGCACCACCAAACGTTGTATTCAGGATTAATATGCTATATATACACGGGTCATAACCACAGGGTTGACACTACTAAATTGTCAAATTGTTACCTATTGTAGTATTTTAATCAGAAAGACTTTCTAAGATAACAATACGAATACTAAAAATCTGGACTAAAAATAAGGCGTATAGGTACAGTTTTCAATTTGTTAGTGGGCATGACGTAAAACAGCGAAGCAAAGAATTCAACTTTATTTATAACTTATATAGGACAATGCTGTTGATTAAAAAATACTCCATTCCAGGACCTTTTGTTTTCCAAAAAATTAATATTATTGTTTCAGTTCGACGGGTTCAAACAGAAAGACTTGAAAGCAGAGAAAAACTGTGTATCTTTTAATCGGCATGACTTTATCAGATGACAATACTAATACTAAAATAAGGCTTGCGCATAGTTATATACTTTAATTCAGTCACGGACCCGTGATATCACGGGTGTGTTCTAGTAATTACATAAAAGGGCATCATCTTTCGTCCAATATCAGATAACAGTATATATAGTATCTTAAATAAGAATAGTTTTATTAAGATATTAAATGCCCCTTACATTGATGCTTCAACAATGATCAAAGCCCATGCCGCATAGACATGTTTGTTAGCGCTCCACATACCCCTCCTCACTTCCACCCAACCAACCCTCCTCATTTCCTCCTTCATTGTTACAGTGGTGTACCAACACAACAATTTATCACATAAAATAATAACACAAAGACACACATTATTGAACAACGAAAGCTCGCAGGTACTGAAAGCTAGTTCAAAGCCGCATTTTCAACTTATAGATAAACCATGTTCTCATATACAAAAATCCCAATCGTGTCGATTGAAAAAGTCTCAAAACTTAAGTTCACATAAAATGTTTGATGAAGCAGAACTTTAAAAGTGTGCAGTGAATCTTGTGCTCACAACAGGTATTGTCTTTATTATGTTTACATAAGACTTATAAAGGAATTAAGAAGGTACCAAGAAATATTTTACAGTTCAATTTAATGATCATGAATGAAAGGAAATGGTACGGAAGTTTACATAGGACAAAAAGAAATAGATAGTATTTTTTGGCGAAAGACTTAAACGCTTCTTTGCATTATATAGTACAGCTCTTCTATAAAAGCATGCAAAACAACTTTGATTGACTTGCTTGTTATGTTTGCTTGGATGTTTTCAAACAATAGGTAGGCGGAGTTTCAATACATACTGGAATTTGATTGGACAAATACAAACTGACAGAAATTGAAGTTTATTGTCCAAACAAATTCTAGTATATAGTAAACAGACTACTTACCTGTCGTTTACAAACATCCAAACAATCATAGCAAGCAATTTGATCAATGGTTTGCTTTGCATATATTTATAGAAGAGCTGTAAATTCTAAAAAAAAAAATAAATTCTTGTTGTCGTAGATGGTTAAATCCTCAACAAAATCTCAATAACTTTGTTGGAACGAATAAAGGTTTTAAATCAAATTTTCGTGGACTTTTTAGCTTCCACCCTGACGAGGCATGTTAGCTGTTCGTATGCTGTTGCAGCTGACGCACGGAAACTTTCACATTTATATCTTCTTTTCTGAAATATTTTACCCAGCTCATACTTGACAGGATTGTTATCCTAGTAAAAGGTGTAACCAATGAATTTAACGCAAGTTAAAAATTCCACAATACTATATAATTCATTTTATGTGTCAATTTGTTTGAAAAAAGTCGAAAAGACTGAGAGAGTTTTTTTAATGTCATGATTATCTGTCGCTTTCTAGATCTATGCTTACTAGCATTTATTACATATGACATGGACTCCTCACCCTGGTGACCCTGCTGCCTTTCATAGCTTTATCCGTATACATATATTAATAGATAAACAAAAGGCTGGAACTGGTATTTTTGTATTTAAAATGATTCATTGTAACGAGAATATTTGTGGTGAATGGAAACTGTGAGGGTTAAAATCTGAAATTGCTTATAAATGTTGCTGGACCCAGTTTCGTTATCTGATCTGAATTTTCTGAAATGTGCAAGGTAGATAGACATTGGCCTTTTGATTTTTTTTACTCGGTAAGTTTTGCCCTAATTGGTTGAACTTTTTCAATATCAAAGCCGATTTCAATGAGTGTGTAGACAAAGGGAATATCTTTGGTTATCTTGCTTGCTGAACAGAAAAGTCATTGTTAGGTTATGTAAACTACCCTACTTTAAGAATAGACTAGTCCGACAAATGACACATCTTTCTGTCTGTAGGACCAGGCTACTTCGAAAAGGGTAGTATACATTACCTAACAATGACTTCACGGTTTGGCTAACAAGCAAGCTAACCAAAGATATTACCCCTACCCTCAATGGAATCGGCTGTAACTAAAAACTCGAATACATTTTAACAGACAGTGGTCATGTTTGTTGATGAATATTGTTTTTCCTAGATTCACTCTTGAAAAATCTTTTGGTTGGTCAAGTAATTTCAGATTATATCTTTTTGTAATTGCGGACGCCAAGACAATACGTGAACCTCACACGACCCCTAGTCACAGGTGAGCTTATATATGATCTTATAGCGATTCGGGTTGATAACCAGTTGAAATTAAGCCAGTTTTGTGTGTGTGTAGATTTGCATTGTTTTAAACTGTTATGACCTTTTAAAGTTAAACGTAGGTGTTTAATCTAAGAATTTCTTTTTTAAACGTATATACTTGTTTTATACTCAATTGGTAGTATGAAGCTACGAGGTATTTTAATTTTTGAAGTTGACATATTCTAGTCTGCCCTTTCATAAACTAGTGATTTTTTTTAGTGTTCTATCGAACTTTCGAAAAAAATACCTGATAACCGTTCAGACAAAAAAATTATGATGAAAAAATCTTACAGATACAGCAAGTGGTTCTTAATAGCTATAAGATACATTTTTCTTTTAAAATACAACTTTTAAATCTTACGGGAAACTATTCCAGGCTTAAAACTTTCACTGTAACCTCGCTCTAACTTATCCTCCCCCCCCCCCCCCCCAAAAAAAAAAAAAAAACCAAACAAACAAACCCGCAATACTATTGTCATTCTTATAGTCAGTACTAAATTGTTCACAAACAAATGTGTTTTAAGCTGCTAAAGACATATGATTCAAACGCTCAGAAAGTCTTTTGTTCTATATTTTTGCTCTCCATTTTTATGCAAAACCTTTTACATTTTTATTTTATGGGTTATTGTTGAAGGTCGTACGATGACGTATGGTTTTTAACACATACTTCCTTTGGTTTCTTATGGAAAGTCCATTGACAACAAACATACCACATCATCTACTTTATATATGTATTGTATAAATTACAACGTATTTTGGTGATCTTGCAAATCGTAAACATATTTTCTTATCTTAAAAGGGGACAAGAAGGGTTCCATTAACAGGCCAATAAATAAGATTACAGTTAATTTAAAAAAAAAATAATAAAAAAATAGGGGTATTTTTTCTCTCATGATAACAGTAATCAGATTCACAACAATGTCAATTTCAAGAAAGCAGACAACAGTTAATTAGTCAATAACAGTACAGCATCAATGATCTTGAATATATGCCACTTTTAACTAAAATATAAAGGCACAGAACCAGGACATATGAGCACAGAACCAGGACCGTTTTTCTTATCACCAGCACAGCGTCAGGACAATTCCGTTTAACGAACTTGCACGACTTTTGCAATATAATATTGTTGTAATATACTTTGCATGGTACTTATGACGCATCAGAGAAAAATTAAACAACAAAACAGTCGTTTTATTGCCGTTCTGATACAATGTAAACAAACCCACCAGCACAGAATCAGGACCCACCAGCACCTGACAGGACCAAATCACCAGCACAGAACGTTCTCTCGCAGGACAACCATACCCACCGTGTAAGATATATCTAATGACATAACTTATGATACTTTCGAAAAACCAGTCGCCTTTCTCCTGAGACACTGGTGACGTTTTTCAAAGTCTGAGTAGCAGCTGCAAGCTTTCTAATACCGATTGGGTTGAGGCATATATATCCCATATACAGGTGAGGTTGGTATATTGCTACTTAGGTGAGGAAATTGATAATTTCAAAATTAAACTCGTCTTGTTTGTCATAGATTCTGGTACTGAGATTACCTCTTATGTCGAAGTTCGAGATATAAGCTAAACATGAGGCAAAGGAAGCAATATCTGGTGTTTCTCTGATTTCGAGTTCTGGAGGACATATTAATGAAACCCAATGAAAAAAGTTTGGACTGTTAATGGAAAGAAAATCATCAATATATCTGAATGTGGAATTAAATGGTCTGCCTTCTTTTATCTTCTTGTGTTTTTACAAGTTTCTCAAGGAAGCCTACCTCCAAATTAAATAAAAATGCGTGTTAATAAGAAACTCCAGCAAACTAAGCACTTGTTCCATTGTGAGCCATTTTTGTACCTTTTTGTACACTGTTAACAAAATATGCCGTTTGGTATCTCAAAGTAATAAATGTACAGCGTATGCTACTATTTTCTTGTTGAAAAGCTTTGTAGATCATTTCTTTGAAACGGTTTTTCAATTTTAATGGTGTTTTATAGGGTTGAAAAATCAAAATCTTTGATAGAACTAATTTCAGAGGTTCTTTAGATTTTTTTATGATTCACATATGGCTGATACCACTATGCGAGCATACAGTTTCACAGTATTTTTGAAAAGATAAAATGTATAGCAATTGACGTTTCAATCTTATAAAGGTGCGTATTTTTATACTACGTGTGTGTCAGCGAGGCGACGAGTTTGTCATGTCGCTGGTGATATTGCTGTACATTGTTGCAGCGACAATAAGCAATAACATACGTAATCGCTAGCAAAAACATCGTCGGTAGAGCTATTGCAGGCCATCACAGTGGCGGATCCAGAAATTTTCATAAGTGGGGGCCCACTGACTGACCTAAGAGGGGGCCCGCTCCAGTCACGCTTCAGTGATTCCCTATATAAGCAACCAAATTTTTTCCCAAAAAGGGGGGGCCGGGCCCCCTGCCCCCCCCTCTAAATCCGCCTCTGAATCACATACGAGTTGAATGAATTTGATCATGCTTTTATCACATGGAACGTGAAGTAAATATATAGTATCGCAGGTCAATCTCATTGCCATCTGCATCGCTATCGCACACGAATTATGGGTGGTTTTGCCTTATCAGGTGTCTAACCAACATTTCCTTTCATGCATATGTTTGCACCTGTCATAAGTCAGGAATCTGATGTACAGTAGTTGTCGTTTGTTTATGTAATTTATACGTGTTTCTCGTTTTTTTATTTTATATAAATTAGACCGTTGGTTTTCCCGTTTGCATGGTTTTACACTAGTAATTTTGGGGCCCTTTATAGCTTGTTGTTCTGTGTGAGCCAAGGCTCCGTGTTGAAGGCCGTACATTGACCTATAATGGTTTACTTTTTTTAAATTGTTATTTGGATGGAGAGTTGTCTCATTGGCACTCACACCACATCACACCACATCTTCCTTATATCTATATATGAAGATTTAACCTTTAATATTTTGCATAAATCAGATAAACCATTTTTATCTATATACCGGTATATATTTCTTTAACTGATAAACTTCCAGAAATACTTCGATGTCATCCAAGACAGAGATACTGTAGCTTTTACTAGAATATTACTTTTTATTGTCTTTAAATATATGATATTCTGTTTTGTTTCTCAAAAAATGCTTAAGTTTTATTTATGTCCATAATTGAGTTTATTTATTATGTCAATGTCACAGAACAATGTGATAATTATTTTTTTTCTTCCTGAACCTGTTGAGATTTGAAGGATGGATTAAGTATAAGAGTGTGAAACAATTGTCAGTTTTTATAGTATTCGTGCTAGAAGATGATGAATTTTACACACACTGGGCAGATTAAAGTACAAACAACCCATACAGAACAAAATAGGAATATTATACATTGGAAATAGGAGATATCGCACAGGGTAAAAAGTACTTGTGCAACACAAAAAGACAACAAAATATTGTCTTTGATCTTACGAAGTCTTACAAAAAATAACAAGTTACAAATGTAAAATTGTTCTAATGTTGTCTTCAAGTGTTATTTATAATACATCCTTGTTGAGCGTTAAGTGTCTTGTTGGAAATTTAACGAGTTTTTTCTTTTATTTTAGTTCATATTATTATCCGCAGGTCACCATAAGTACTGCAATATTTTACTTGTTATATTTAGTTATTATGTAAATAAATTAATACTGAAGCAGTTTCTTAAAGTGATGGCTTTTTCATTCACCATGTAACTTTCGCGTCTTTCTATTTTTGTTTCATTTTATACTATAAAAACTGTGAATATCCATTAAATAAATTTCAAATGACTGTCACAGTCAGATTAGTTTTTTTATTTTTATTTTTATCAGTTATTATTGTTCTTTATTTGAATGCAAAAATAGTTGGCTTTCAGAAAATGCGGATTATTTGGTTTAAAATTTTGCTGTTACTAAATTTTTGAAATTATTTAAAATCAAGGAATATATCTTCCCCTTATGTAGAGCTCTAATTCCTTGTCCCACTTTTTCTATACTTTTTGCCTTATTAAGTTGATAAGATCTTTATTTTTTAAAGTTAAGTTTTGGATTTTCAAATATGTTGTCCTCTAGCACCGCTGACGAGAAATGCGCAGCTGGTGCAGATAATTTCGTACCGGTAATGCTTTTATCACATATTGTATACGTATCAATCATAATGTATATGCTTCAGCTTCCCTTCGATATATTCACCTTTGTTGGGATTACCATTCAGACCTTAAAATGCAATCTTACGATAAAGCTGTGGTCACACCTTACCGGATAGCACAAACGGACGCCTAACGGATGAAAATAAAAGTTGTCCGTTGACAAAATTGTTATCCGTTTGGAGTCCGTTGAACAAATTTGTTTTCTTCAACGGACTCCAAACGGATAACAATTTTGTCAACGGACAACTTTTATTTTCATCCGAAAACGCGAAATTTTCAATTGGCATTTATCCGTTTCAGATCCGTTCATCATCCTTTTAATCCGTTGTGCGTCCGGAAGAAGTCCGTGTCACATTCGTTCAACAATGGGTTTATCCGTTAAACGTCCGGTAGAAGTCTGTTGGTGAATTTGTCTACCAGACCTCCAACGGATGTATAACGGTCAAGTAACGGAAACGAAACGGCCTATTACAGTATAAAACGGACGACTACCGGACGTTCAACGGACACTTCATCCGTTGGACGTCCGTTTCAAGTTTCGAACATGCTCAAAAATTTCCACCGGACAGAACGGACGTCGACGTATAAATCGTACGGATTGAAAAAAAGTTATCCGTTCGGCATCTGTTCGAGCTATCCTTAACGTTAAGGTGTGACCGAGGCTTTAAACATTGAATAATAACAATGCAGCAAAGGGCTATTGGATCCTGCCAGACAAACATGCACACCTTACAATAATCTACATTTAGTATAAGATGCATGATATTTTTTTATTAGTTGTTATTGGCTTTGAAATAGCTGTCAGTAACTGCGAGTACTCTGTTTCTTTTTTTGTTGTTGGGATACACAAGTACCCGGCCACGTCCACCCTGCATTTTTGTTTGATGTATTTCTATTTGTATCCATCTAGTGATCTACAATGTAAGATCTTTTCAATTGATTTTTATATTCTAATCTTATGTTGTATTGTAACATCGCTGTCCAATGATTAGGGGTGGATTGAGCACCCACTAACATGTTTAACCCCGCCACATTCTGTATGTATTTATTTCTGTGTCATTTGGTCTCTTGTGAAAAGAAGTCTCATTGGGAATCATACCACATCTTCTTTTTTTTTATATATATTAAATTTATTTGACCAATTGATTATAGTATTTGAGAAGCGAATCAGGCCACAAAAGTTTACAGTGACCGATGAACCATAAATCTGAACCAAGGTCAGAAATTACCTACCAGACAGACGTTTACAACTTACAATCATTCTATAGACCATGCAAAGTCCGTTGACATATTTCTTAAAATATCAATGATTCCTTAGAAAGTTATCAAGTTCGAATGATACCTGCTAGACAGATATCTTCAACTTACAAGTATTGCAAATAGTTCATGAAAAACGGACCACTTCGTAGAACTTTAACCTCGATCAAAGACCCAGAGGTCAGATGACGGACGTTTGGACCATGCAAGGGTCATACAATGTATATACCAAACATAATTATCATATTACTCAACACAAGGGAGTAATTCAATTTTTATTTTTTAAGAAATCCATGAAACATGAATAATGGACCACAGACAATCGAGGCATGCCAGACGCAAACCTCGAAATATAAGGCATGCATATTCAAGGTATGAAGCATCACGGTATTCCTCCATCTGGTAAAGCGTTATACAAAAAGATTACGCTGTCGCAGGAATAGTATCTGACTTACTTCTCAGTCTACTTTTGGACGTATAGGATTGCAAAAGCAGCACTATATCAGATGGTCCTGACTTTGAATAAGCACATACATTATATAATTTCTTAGCTGTCATATTCTTTTAGTGCACGGTGAAATACTATAGTATTAATGAATGGGTGTTTTTATAATGGCCCTGTTATATGTCCAAGGTCTGTTATAATGGTCGAGGAAGTCTGTAATGGCCCGAGGCAACGCCGAGGGCCATTACAGACATCCAAGGCCATTATTACTGACCGAGGACATATAACAGAGCCATTATAAAAACACCCATTTCTTAATACATTTATTAACCAACTGAATAAAAGTATATGTGTTAATATACCAAATATCCAAAATATTAAGTTGACAGAAGTTATGTGTTGAAAAACAGGAGGAACAGTGATCCCTATATATGGTTCTTTAATGTTGGTTGCTGGTTACTAAATTAAATAAAATACAAAAAAGTATTATACTCTTTACAACTTAATTTTATTAACCTTATTAAAAACCCTAACTGTGCTTTATACAGACAAACCGGGCATTAATACAGGGCCATTACAGAAAAACAGGGCCATTACAGAAAAAAACAGAGCCATTACAGAAAAACAGGGCCATTACAGAAAAACAGGGCCATTGCAGAAAAAAACAGGGCCATTACAGAAAAACAGGGCCATTACAGAAAATATGTTATTTTTAATAACCAGTCATTTTTGGCAATAATGTACTTAGTTGGTTAATAAAAGGTCATAAAGTGTCTTGCGATGCCAGAAGTGTTAGAACTCAACAAGCAACATTGAGACTTCTTTGCATTATCGCTTATTATTATTATTATTATTATTATTATTATCGTCTATGTTATTACTGTAGTTCATAAATATTGCCATTTGTTATTCCAATAAATTAGAATAAAAGAGGAAGTGTTATGAACTCTTTTACGTACAGTATCACCGCCACATGCCAATATGCCTGGCCAAAGTCAGGAACTTCTTCAGTGGCCAACTAAAACATAGTTAATATTGAAATGCTATACAATAGAAGACGGTAAAAACTACAATACACAAATTATACAAAAACGTAACGAAACATGGAAAAGCTTCAGATTATGATACGAATGCTTCAAAAAACAACACGTCTATTTATTTTGTAGTGTTGCAGGTGGGGGGTTTGATGAATTTTACTTTTGCTTCTAATATTCAAATATTATATCGCTAAACATGTTCTACGTTTAAGCTTCAATGTGAACAAACGCTGTTAATTGGCCCGGTTTACTAAACAAAGACACCCACACTCAATTACCGATATCCACATTGTTTACCTACAAACCATGTACACAGGGAAGTTTGGATTGTTACTGCCAGCACAAACAGGAAAGCATTCAATGGTGCCTTTCTAAACGGAAGTTTACTGCGGAAACCAAAGTCCGTGTTGTTTCAAATACTATTCAATTGTCAAATTTTGTAAATCAGAATATAGACTATTTATTATTCCGCTGTCTCCTGTGTGCCGCCGAAATTCACTGACCTTTGTTATATTTTCATGGGAAATTTTAGGAATACAGTATACGGTTATTGCATGAATATTGTTCTAGATAGATTTGTATAAGGCACGAGTTTGCGACAACATACGTCTATGTACAACGTCCCCTAACATTAATGTGAAATCAGACAGAACCTTTCGATTCGACAGAATCTGATATCGTCTTATCAATCATACGCATATTTCTGGACCGAGTCTGTAGACTTCATTTTGTAAAAGGTTACAACGCCGATTAGTCCGATGTGAGTAATTTTGTTATAGGACTTTCATGTTCTTTTGGTTTTAACGATTTACACGAATGTCGCTTAAAAGTGTTTAGATATAACTTAATACCATTCTTTCGTTTGGAAACTATTTCATTACAGTAAATTCCACGACTCCATGACCTTAACAATGGTGATAATCGAGTATTTACATCCGTTCCGTGGTTAATAATTCGGACGTGATATGAGATCATACGGGGGCTGAAATTTACAATGAAAAACTACTGTTATTTTAATCAAACTCCAGTTCTTAACTGTTCTAACTAGACAAATTGTTGTTGTCATGTTCTCAAAAATATGTATGGCATGGCAGTAAAATCAAAGATATGAAACTTTGAAAGAACTAAAATAACAATAACAATCTTCATTATATGTTTATGTGTTACAATGCTTATCCAGTGACCTTTGGGGTATCACAATAGCAATGGCTAAAACAGTTTACCAAATTGCACAGAAAGAATCAGAATGTATTGTGTATTGTTGCCATTATGTCCCGTCAGGGCCCCTTAATTGGAAAAAAAAAGAACTTTGAACTTTGTACGTTTTTGTCATTCCGGATTTGAAAACTTTAAGACTTCCCGAGTAAAGGACCTAGATTCGAGTACAACCAAATGCACCCCTCCTCGTGAAGGGTGTCTTTATATGCGCCGCATGTGTAAAATGCACAACCCGTCCAGTAAAAATGAGGTGCTGAATGTTTATACAGCTTGTTGAGAGAACGCAGTTTTCTTTACTAGTTGGAAAACATTTGAAATTAGTTTTTGAAGGCCAGTATGCGAATTGTTTGAGGACAAAGTTTTTCTCCTATAACCAACATTATCTATTTACTAAATTAAGATTTGGTCCCCATTCCGTTTGACCACCTATCCAGGACGTGTTGTTTATTTTTTCGTCTTGAAATATTGACCACTGGACGTTACTCGCCCAACAATCAATTCTTTGTTTGTCATATTTGTAGCAATGTCGCTAACACTTTTTTTTGTGTTCAAATTGCCATTGCAATAGTCCAGTCCTCTCTTCTTCGATTGCGGTATCACAATATGATACTTAAAATTTAACCACCGAGTATGTACTTACCTTAAGCAACATAACGGGTATCGCTAGTGGATAAGAATCGGTTTATTATTTCAGAAAACATGAAATTATTCCAGTGTGTTTGCTGGGTCCGCGTTGCTCAGTCTTAAGTTATCTGTAGAGTGTTTTGTGGACTTATATTAGTCTTTTTGTCTTCTTCTGTTTTCTGCCATGGCTTTGTCACTTTATCATTTGTTCTCTGTTTTACTGTTGTCAGTATTTCTGTGTTATGAGTATAAAATTGTATTATCTGCTATAAAGTTTTCAGTTGTTCTATTTGTTGTTAAGTTTTCAGCTGTTCTATTTGTTGTAGTTCATAGTTGTTCTACCTGTGTGGAAGAGTTTTCAATTTTCTATCTGTTGTTGTTTTCAGTTGTTCTATTTGTATGTTGTTTTCAGTTGTTTTCTCTATTGTACAGAATGAAAACAACATTTTATAAATTACATGCGTCGAAAGCGCAAAACAATCGAGTTTTCACTTGTTCTATCTGTTGTCCAGTTGTTAGCATTTCTGTGATTTGAATATCAAGTTGTTTTACCTGCTATTGTTTTTTTTCAGTTGTTCTATTTGATGTTGAGTTTTAGCTGTTCTACATCTATTTGTTGAAGTTTACAGTTGTCATTTATGTGATAAAGAGCTTTTAATTTAGTCTGTCTATTGTACAGATTTCAGCTGTTATATATGGCTTGTTGTTGAAATTTCAGTTTTTTTATTTGTAATAATTTTCATTCCTTTTGTCTATTGCAAAATTTTCAATTGTTCTATCTAAAAGAAGAGTTTTCATTTATTTGATTGGTCTATTTGTTTTAAGTTTTCAGTCCTATTTGTTGGAGTTTTCTTTTGTTTTATCTGAAAAAGAATTTTTAGTTGTTCTTTTTGTTGTTAAGTTTTCAATTGTTCTTCGTATCAGAGACTTTTCTGTTGTTTTGTCTGTCATAAAGTTTTCTGTTGTTCTATTTGTTGTATCTGGAAAAATGTTTTCAGTTGTTCTATCTGTCACATAATTTTTGTTTGTTCAATTTGTAGAATTATTCTGTTGAACTATCTTTCATAGAGCCTTCTGTTGTAGCATTTTTATTTTTCTAATTGTTGTAAAATGTTCAGTTGTTTCATGTGTTGTAGTTTACAGATTATCTACCTGATTATATGCTGTTCACTTGTTCTATTTATTGTCTAGAGTTTTCAGTTGTCCTTATATAAAGTATATTTCAATCGTTCTATCTATTAAAACCATGTGACCATGGATGGATTTGGCTCTTCTTCCTATCTACGTTTTTGTTCATATACCTCCTTGTGTATTCAAGAACTTATACATCCTTGACTTGCAAATTTTGGGTTTGTGCCTTCCTGATGAAGGTTAACTAAGATAAGCTCTTTTATAATCTTCATTTTGTAAAATTTCAGCAATATAATAAGTTTTAGTTTTGAAATGTATCAGATTTTATACTCTGTATTGTCTAATTTGAATAAATGTTATTCCTATATCTACACATTGCCTTTGTTTTAGATAATCTGTGTTGTACTAATGTACTTACTACCTAGCAATTGTTGTTGATATAAATTTCCACATCATGTGAAATATGTTATTTTTTTAGCAATACGAATGGAAATGATGTGTTACATTTCATGAAAAAGATGCTTCCTTGCTTGAAGTAACATGCTATGACACTTGCTTTCTTATCCATTATAACTAAGCAAACCTCATTCCTTTAATTCTTAAATCTTGAATTGGGCATCCCATCTTTAAAAGGTTGATCATTTAAAGTTTTTGTTCCAACTGCTCAATATTTTTAATCTGTTAAATATTTCGCCTGATATTTCAATGCAGGTTGTCTTTCTGGTTCTTGTTATACTAGAGCAGCAATTTATTTTGGTTACGCACGAAAATTATGCAGTAAGGGAAATAATCCAATTACAATTTTTATATTTTTTTAGTAATTATATAAATTAAAGAAATGTGGGATGAATATCAATGAGACAACTATCCACCTGAAAAAAAACAACGTAGATGTTAGCAACTATAGCTATATATAATAGGTCACTACACTGATTTAATAATGAGCAAAGACAATAACAAATATCAAGCTATGTAGATTTTCTTTTGAAAGAAAATGGCACCCTTAAAATTATGAAAAGGTTTTCATCCAAGAAAATTTGGAAAGTTCTTTTATTGGTATTCCTGCTTTTTTGCTTTATTTTTAAGGATCTTGACTGGACAAGACTTAAAATGAATTCTCTTTCTTCTGTATTGTTTAATACTAATGCATAACTTTTGAAACATGACATGTGCTACAGTGGCTGAGTAAATAAAAATAAAACATTTACTAATTTTAATTTTTATCAGAACTATTCTTAGCACTGCTGCAAATAGTCCTGTACTTCAAATCATTCGTAACATCAGACTCAAAAACGTCAGAGTTAAAGAAATAATACAATAACAGATATTTCAGCATAAAAAAAAATCAAGAACTTCAGAAAAGAGTCTATGTCCAAGCAAAAGTAGGTATAATTTGTTCGCTATAATTATCATATATTGATTAAAATCATTTAAACTGTTATTCTTGTATACAATACAGTAGAAACATGCAAATCAACACCTAATTCTTTATAACCACCTGTATGTTAACACTCTCAAATAGAAAATAGAATTCAAGACTAGTTGGCATATTGTACTTATATCAGATTCTGTTAGAAATCATTTTTTACATATTTTTGGATACAGTTATTGTCAAAACTAAGTTCTTTTCCAGGTATATTTCAACGTCTCCAAAATCTTGTTAAGCAGATGTATTATGAAGTTATAATGACAGAGTTTGTCAGAAACAGAAACTTACTTACAAAGGTATGATAATACTCCTTTAAAATATACAATTTGCATTCAAATTTTGTTTCTATTTTCTAAATTATTATGGAATGATTCTTTAGTAATATGCATATTAAATCTTAAATTATTGCTTATTTTCAATTTCTAAATCAACAAAATGTTCAATAAATCAAGGTTTAGAAATTGAAGTGAAAGGTATCTACAGCAAATGATTAAAAAATTCAAAAAAAATCTTCAAAATCTTGTTTCATAACATTTTGTGTAAAACCATTAACAAACAAATATGTGTTTACAACTTTTAGAATTGGTTTCTAATACTTTCTGTTTTGATAGAATGCTGATGTATTGTTTTTCCCTACATCTTTATCCTCCTGCTCAGTTATGCAGAATTTCCATAATTGCAGCTTTTGTGACATTGCACAAGATTCCAAATATTTGTTTTAACAATACTTAGTTAGTTATAACTTTATCATGACAATCTTCAAGTACTTTTAAATCAAGATAAAACACCAAAAAGTAAAATAAATTATCAGTTTTTTATAGTATAAATAAAAAAAAAACAACCTTGTAGACACTACATGCACCTCTTTGATTTTGATTTTTTTTTACATTCTCTAGCCCAAAAAAGCTTCACATTGTAACTCGCTGCTAATCATAAATGGCTTATATATGCAGAGAACCTATACATTATACATTTCATTTTGAAGCCTACCAAACACCTGAATGTATACTGAATATTTTAGGGCATTATGGTAGAATATATAAAAAAAAAACTACCATTCGGGTTAATAAGCTCTGTGTATGTTTTATACTGCTATATTGTCATTTCATTGAATTATTTTCACTTTTTACTATAGCTATAACACAAGATTCAAGAGTCTAACAGCACTAAATATAATGAAGAAATTTTTATGAGTGAAATATTATCTAAATACAAAGTGAATATTTGGCACACAAACAAAAAGTACCGGTTGATATATCAATGGACACAATCAGTAGACAAATCAATTTGTAAACTAGTATGAATGGGAGATACAAGGAAATGCAAATGTTTTTATCAATGCTGATTATCAAAACTATTGATGGGAAAATTATTGATCAGAAAAAGAAAAAAATTAAAATGAAAACAATTATCTACAAAGCATCTGTCATTTGTAATATATTTTTGCATGCATGGAAAATAACACTTTACAAAAGAAACATAATCTATTATATATACAACCCTATCATTAACTGTGTATAAAAATATCACAATATAGGAAACAATGACCATATGCTAATATTATACTACCTGAATATTTTGTTGACATGCTTGTGCCCTATTTTTCATTTCTAAATTTATTCAAAGCCACCAGCTAATTTTGTTCCATAACCTCTTTGAGTAAACACTACAATTCTAAAATGCACATTATTCTAAACTAAGCAGCACTGCAAAAAGTAGTATTAGTTAATTCCTTTAAAATTTGGTCTTATGAATTTAAGTATGACTTTCAACTATACATAAGAATATAGCTAAAGTGATACTTCATGTATATTACCTTTTATTAATTCAAGGGGCATAATGTCTGTAAAAAGGGATTAGCATTAGTGTTTATTTCAAATTCAATTCAGTCAAATTAATCAAATATTATGCATACATTTTGGTCAACTAGGATATGCAAAGAAATCTAAACAAGCAATCACAGGATCATTTTCTAGATGGTCCATGTTATTTATGGGGAAATTTGTAAACAGGACTTATCTCAAATAATATCACTTTTACTATTCTTTAGCAAAACATTGTGGTTACAATTTATCTAAAGAAATGAATATTTCAATAAAGGCCATGAATTTTTTTCCTATCTTTTTAGTTTATGATATGTTTACTACTGTTGGTGACCTTCTGCTGTTGTCTTCTCTGTGGTCAGGTTGTTGTCTCTTTGACACATTCCCCATTTCTATTCTCAATTTTATTAATTCCAGTAAGAAATTCTTAAAGAAGACCATTTATATAGTCTTGTTGCAGAAGAGTAGAGGCACTATCATATCTATATAAAAAAAAACCACACACATCCACAGACAGTTGTGTGGCACTGCACATTTTCTCCCTTCCATAATTCTACTAGGTACAAATAAGAGGCAGACATGACATCATGAATACAATAGCAGAAAATACGCAAAATGTATATCCTGTTTTATCTGGAAAAGAATTAATTGCAAAACAGTACATATAAAGCACACCTAACACCCATAGTTTGTTTTAATTCATATATATATAAAAAAAGAAGATGACAGTTAAAAAACAGTCAAACAGTATTCCAAAAAGGAGTAAGGACTCATTTTGGCCTCAAATTTCAGTTTCATCTGACGAAAGATTTTGACCACTTTTTAAACACTTAAGTGTCCATTTCACTTGATTCAATTAGTTTATGTGAAAAATTTTAACTGATAAAGTCATTAAAAACGGTCCGATTGAAGCTCAAATATGAAAAATCTCTCAAATATGCCAAAAAACGTCACTTTTCAGATTGTTTTTGTCAAAAATGAAAGTGGCCGCATCCGTGTTCATCCACAACCTTTATTTATGTTATGTATTATCATAAAATACAACTTACATTGCAATATTAAGGATGAACACGAATGCGGCCACTTTCGTTTTACACGGAAACCGTCTAAAATTTAACTAAAATGATAGAATTTTGAAGATTCCAGTAATTTAGCATGACTTAATGGTGCTACAACCCGATATATGTGCATTGTATTGTCAAAAACAGCCCATATTTATGTAGCAGAAGCATTCAACTGTCCAATAAATAACTAAAAGTTTACATTTTAACAATTTTGTAAAACTGTTATATTTTTGGGCCAAAAAGGGGCCTTACCGGACCTACTCCTTTAGCAAATATTTAGTCATCATAAAGCCTTCAAAAATGGATAACCTCCTACATCCTCAAATAAGCTCTATATCAGCCAAAGTTTAAACAGATTGTCCATAAATGAAACTGAGACATATAGATTTTACCCTGTTTAAATTCTCAAACTATAAAATGTGAGGTTTACTGATTGAAATTTAATACAGATTTTGTTTTTAGAGTCCTAAACCCCATGTAGGGTAAGTTTTACCCTATTCATTGCTCTTATTCTAACCATGTCTTTTATTTGAACTCTATTACAACCCCTAACTTATGCCTTACATAAACCCATACAATTATCCAATTCTATCTTAAAATTGAATCCTAACCCTACAGTCATGACAGTACAGATTCCTGAGAAAAGCAGAAATTTGTATAATAAGTTTAAAGGGTTATTATGGCTAACAACAGTAGATTTTTGATTATAATGACCCTGATACAATATCCTAACTACAGACTAGGTAGGTTTAAGTTTGAGCAATCACAGTCAATTAGTTCTTTTCTCTATTTGCATACAAACTGCAAAGGATCTACTACTCAACTTTATATTCTTAAATTGAATTTCCTTCTCACACTGCTCTTATTATTGGAACTGATATATTCAGTACTGATAAATGAATATTTTGGCTTACGTTAATGCTTAGGTGGTTTAATAGCTACAAACTGTAGAAGATCGACTACTGAACTTTATATATTTAAATTGAGTTTCCTTTTCAAACTGATTTAAATTGAGTTTCCTTTTCAAACTGATACTATCATTGTAACTTATATCTTCAGTTACCGGTGATGTAAATGAATATTTTGGCTGACATGAATGCTTTGATGGTTAAATTGATACAAATATAAATATTTTGTTCAAATCAAATCAAAAGATTTGTTGTACCTACTCTGTGTGGCACACACTTGACTTTCATGACTATTGTTCTAGCTGAGAGTTTTGTGGTTTTAAAACATGTTTAACATATGGTTTAACCTTAAAACAGGAATCATTCAATTTTTGTATTTCAATACTATCATTAACTATTTAAAACTTATCACAAAATAAATAACAATTAACAATTAGCCATTTTCATTTCATTCTGAAGAATTTTTCAATGTTTCTTCATTATTCATGGAATTTTCCTTCAGAGTTTTCTCTTGTTTTTCCTTTTCTTTTTCATCCTTTTCTTTCTTTTTTTCTTCTTCTTCAATCTGCATTTCCTTTTTACAGAGATCAATTAGTTCAGAAACTTGGGAAGATTCCAATTTCACATTTTCTTGACCCAGCAATTTAATAACCTATAATTAAAAATTAAACAAGTAACTACAAAGATTTGTCACATTATACAATCTACAAGTAAACTACAGAATGTCCTTTAACAAAAGTTGAAGCTGACACTTTTTTGCAATAGTAAGTGACTGAAGCCTCCTTTTGGCTCTTGATGGAGGTAAAAAAAAATTAAAAAAAAATCTATGCACAACTGTGTAGGATTAAATTTTGAACACCATGAATTTATGTCCCCCGGACACTTTTTGACAGAAAAATGTGTCAACAGACATAATATTATTATGAAATTGCGTCCAGACGATATTTATCAATGAATTGTGTCCACAAATGTGAAAAAAACATGGCATGTAAACTGGAGTATTGAATTCATACAAAATGTGATCATCAGCAAGTGTAACTAAACATAATTTATTTAATAAAACAATATTCTCTCTTTTGTTATTTTGTCAATAGTTCTGTTACATCAATTTTTATTTTACCTATAGTTATTAATGCTATTAATATTATCATGGTTGTTCTTTTCTTATTGGCATTTAAAGCTAGTGGATATGTATTTTCAATATCTTTATAACTGAAATAATTGAAAATGCTTTGGAATTCAACACTTTCCATCTTTGATCTACATATCAAATTATAACTGGTTTTTAATTATTTAGTTTTTGTAATAGAAAATAATAACATATCTATAGCTAAAACATGTCAGTGATTTTTTTATTATCACCCTTCAAATGACACTTTTTCACAGTAAAAAGTGTCCTCTTGTTGTAACTCAACCTTAACAGGACAGAATTTGATATTATTTTATCATGAAACTATGTCTAATTGAATGGACACTTTTTCATAGCATCAGTTCATAGCATCAGACACATTTAAATGTACGTTTTCTGTGCAAACAAGATAAGGCCTTGATGTAATTAAAATTTCAAGTTCTGACAGACTCAGAAAACAACCAATCAAATCATTGGATTGGTGTTTCAAGCACAAAGTTTGTACTTCAAGTAAAGTTATCTGACCAAAAGGCCTTGGGTAAACAATAATAGGCACAAACAAATAAAACAATTAGTCTCCTAACTTCATTTGGGTGACTTCATTAGATTAGAAGCCAATGTCAAACATCAAATGCTCTTAAAACAACATGACCTAGCTTTGTCCTTCCCTTGTTGACTTCAATGGTACTGATAGTCTGTACTGTGTGTTCTCATCTCCCTAAAGGTTGAATATTTAAGTACAAGATATTTACCTTAAGAACATGACTAGCATCAATTATACCGTCTTTGTCTTCATCTAAAACTGTTACAATCTTCTGTAGTCGGACTTCATCAGGAACTTTTTGTAATCTCCTTAAGGCCAACACCATATCATTTATACTAATAACTAAGCCCCTGAAACAAATCAAATATTTTTGTAAATCTCTATCGAATTATTACAATATATGCCTTTTATTGAAATGTCAAATCAACATGTTCTGATACATGTATATGTATATACAATTCTTTAAAGGGAAACTTCGCAAAAAAAATCGAAAATTGATATTATGTCCATTCTGTATAAAAATGCTCAAATTTATAGATATTATAGTTTTATTCCGCTAGATAAGAAATCACCATCTATTTT
The DNA here is from genome assembly GCA_037788925.1 of Mytilus galloprovincialis. Classification (NCBI taxonomy): domain Eukaryota; kingdom Metazoa; phylum Mollusca; class Bivalvia; order Mytilida; family Mytilidae; genus Mytilus; species Mytilus galloprovincialis. Next base: position 34,313,798 of record CM075335.1, read on the forward strand.
CAATTTTGAGTATCAATTCTCTGCGTTCCGCCATTTTGTCATCTTCTCCGATTAATAATCATGATATGTCTATAAACCACAAAGGACCAAAACTACAATAACTGATGTAGTCGTAATTGCGTGTCGATATCTTGTCAACCGTACGGTTGTTTTATCTGACTAACTAACTTGATATGGAAAATGTTCTTTTTTTTTAAATAACCATAGTCTGTTATTTTTAAACTGTTAATATAATATTGGAATTAGTTAAAAAGTCAAAGTTCAAATCATAAACAAGTGTTCCGTAAAAATTGTTTTTGAAAAACTTATTCGTTCATAATTCTTTAAAGTAATAAACTTTATTCAAATAAATTCGGATCTTCCCTCATCTGATCACCAGCATGGCTAAAGGTATTACTACCAGAGGTATTGTGAGGGGTGTGAGGTGACACGACCAGGTATTCAAGCGATTTCCTGTCGGGCTTGCAAGTTCATGCATCGTTTCACTTCTGTAGGTATTGGTCAGTTACACGGCTGATAACTTATAACTTTCCATTTTGAACTATCAGGTGTATAATATACATCTCTGTCTTGCGTGTCCGAAAGTGATATAATATACTAGTCATTACTTAACTCATACGCTTGTTTATAAAGAACATTTCTGGTGTAAAGAATATTATTTATAAAAATATAAATAATACAAAAAAAAAAAAGATTTGAAGAAATAAAAATCTATTTACATATTTTTTCCAAGGGTTAATTTGGGAAAATGTAATACATACTCGTTGTCAATAGTAAAGGACAGATTGGAACATACCAGAAATATTGATTTAAAAAAATGTACACACTTGTCGACGATTCTTTTATACGCCTGGATAGAAAGTTACGGAACTATAGCGCAATTTAAAATATATACATGTATACATTGAACATAAGAAAGAAACATACATTTTGTGTAAATTGGGGTAAAAGTTTTGTAAATAGACTAGTCCACATATGCCAACGGTATGTAATCAACGAATTCGATAGACTATTGTATACCAAAAGAAGAAGAAGAAGAAGAGAACCAATTTGATTTAAATACAGGTCGATATATAACTTGCTTTGGTTCATCGAAGTTATGAACATAGTAAAATCACAGATTTATATATCAATTAGATTGTTCTCGAATAAAGGAAGAAATTTGTCATCATCACAATTGTTCCGACATTCATGTAATATATATATGCAACTGGAGGTACACTAATAATCCCCAAGGGATGTGAATATTTTCTATGAAAACTATTGAGTATTACAGTTTCAAATCAATTTCAGGATTTATTTTCTTTCTTGATATTCAATGACAGCAATTTAAAGAGTAAACTGCTTGTCCGTTTTAGGGGTATTCTTGCCAGTTGAACAGACTTATAATTACATTCAAAAATAGGGAAAGATGACATTAAATTTGTTGTCTTTTGTTTTTAAGTAAAAGTTAATTGAATCATCAAAGTTAATATCCTAATTAATAATAGTGAATTAATACTAATTAATGTGTTTTTATAGGCTAGCTCAAATCCTCATCCAAATAATATAATCTATATGTAATAATCCCTTCCTACCAAACAGAGATTTAATGCCAAGCGGTAGACATATTATAAGTACTAATTAAGTAATTAAATGAACAATAGATAACAATAATTAATCATAAATGTGCAAAGATTTGAAAACAAAAGTATTCGTACATATTATATTCCGCTTCGGTAGAGTTATCTTCAGATAGTTTCAGATATTAATTAATACATGGCTTTCAAAAGTCTAACTAGTACATTTTTTTGCCTAATAAAGACAATCAAAATGCTTTGGTTAAGCTATTTCTAATTTCTAAGTTCCCCTTTTTTATGAGACATAAATCAAGGACAAGCGGTGCATATCATTTCATTCTGACACATGAATTAAGTTTCCCGTCTTTAACCAAAAATTGTTTATTTCTTAGTAAATTAACTTATTTGAATTCAAATAAATAATAGCACCAAATATAATTAAATAATTCCACGGCGATCTAATTTTATTTGTCACCAACTTGAATATGTATTTCAAATGTGTGTATTAAATGCTCCCTTGTTTTATAATCCAATGATCCGAATAGACAGTCACACCTGGCAAGGTGTGCCCTAGAGGCGTGGTTAAATACTGAAGTGCAAATAACAATTTACCTTTCAACAAGCCATCTACGAGTATTGCCAAAGAACCGTGAATACATACATCGTATAAACCTAGTCATAGCAGAGATAGTAAAAGGTCAATAAGAGTACACCAATATATTGTCTTTACAGATTATTGTACTTTAATTTGTTCACCTTATTAGTCCGAAAATGCATTAATTAAAAATAAATTTATAACTTTTTGTGTTATCTACAAAATTAATTCGGATATATACGTTTTACATAGAAAATTTATCCCATGAATGTGTACAATTGCACGTCTGTGCGTTTTATCTTCTTATTATCGGATGGTTATTAGATAAAGCATAAGTCATCGGCGCGCTTACGATTACGTTAAAATATGATTAAAAACCAAGACTTTTAATGATTGTATTTTAAATCCCGGCATGCAAAAACCAGGAGAAAACGTCACGACCTACAGGAAGTAGTTAATATTTTTTCATTAATTATTGAATTTCTCCTTTATTACTGCACATATAGCGATAAAACTTTGCGTATATATATATATTATGTGATAATGAACATATTAAAACCATTAGTAAACAAGAGGCTGTCACAACGACAGCAAACCGGATTTATTAACATTTATTTGTGTCCTGGCAATATCACAAGAACCATTACTGATGAATGGTGAAAGTGAAAATCGTCAATATCAAATTTGACCTCCATTTTGTCATCAGTATCAACATATTAAAATTTGAAAAGCTTAGATTGAATGGTTCATGAGTAAATGCAACAACCTGAATGGGAACGCCATTTTACGATCTTTCAAGAACCATAACTCCTGAACGGTAAAAGTCAAAATCGTCATTATTGAACTTGACCTCTATTTTGTCATCAGTAACAACATATTAAAATTTCAAAAGCTTTGGTTGAATGGTTCATGAGAAAATGCACGGACACGACGGGAAAAACCATTTTTCAATCTTTCAAGAACCATAACTCCTGAACGGTAAAAGTCAAAATCGTCATTATTGAACTTGACCTCCATTTTGTCATCAGTAACAGCATATTAAAATTTCGGAAGCTTTGGTAGAACAGTTCATGCATAAATGCACGGACACGACTGGAAACTCAATTTTTCAATCTTTCAAGAACCATAACTCCTGAACGGTAAAAGTCAAATTCGTCATTATTGAACTTGACCTCCATTCTTTCATTAGTAACAACATATTAAAATTTGGGAAGCTTTGGTAGAACAGTTCATGCGTAAATGCACGGACAACTCCATTTTTCAATCTTTCAAGAACCATAACTCCTGAACGGTAAAAGTCAAAATCGCCATTATTGAACTTGACCTTCGTATAGTTGTCAGGAATAACATATTAAAATTTTAAAAGCTTTGGTTGAACGGTTCATGAGTTAATGCACGGACAACATTTGATTGCCGCCCGCCCGCCCGCCGTACATCCCCAAATCAATAACCGACATTTTTGTCACAAAAATCCGGTTAAAAATGGTGAATTTTCCCTTTAAAATAAAGTTGATGACTGCTCCGAGCATGCAGCCTAATGGTAAATAGCAAGTTGAAATTCCACAACTAGTTGGTCAACTGGAAGGTAGTGCAAATTCAATCTACAAGTTATCATTATACACTCAAGTACAAATGTACTACCAGACAGCTTCAATTCTGCAAGCATTTCTAAACTTTTCAGCAAAAATCACCTTTAAAGGGGAATAACTCTATTATATTTATTTATTGAAGGTTCAGTCCTGTTGACATATTTGTAATCTTATCCTGCTGATTATTCTTCCTTTTACGTGTCTATTTATATAGTAGTTTCAATGTTTGACTTGTTTTGTAAATTTTTATATAACAGTTTTTAGGTTTATAATTCTAACAAAAGTAGGACAGATCAGAAGGCACACTCAAGGCACACTCAATCTGAAAGTCATCTTCACATATTGATATTGTGCTTTAAGCAAATTGTTGTATTTTCTAGGCTATGTCATGGGACAAAAAAAGCTACATATTAAGAAAATTGTATCATTTAAAAGGTTAATGACAAAATAACAATCAATCAATCATTGGTCCAAATATAGGCTGACAATTAATTGAAAAAATAAATTTTGTGTGAAAAAAGGTTTTCAATAAAGAGGTTTACAATACATAAGTCTGATGTGGCTGTGAACATGGTCTAAAATACAATAATTTAATTTGACCTAAACAACCAACAAAATGGTTATAATATAAAATTATTTCTTACTTCTTCTCCGAAATTTTCTGCATGACTTCATCTCTCGTTTCTATATCATCAATATCTGCATAGATAAGATTTTTCTCCTTCAAAACAATCTCCTCATTAATCTTTAGTCTTTTCTTGTGCAGCTCATCAAGCTTTACATCCAGTTGATTAACCAGTTTGTCTACTTTTTTACCTAACCTCTTAGCAGACTTGGATTCCTTAATGTCTTCCTCATCTCCACCTGAAGCTAACATTACTGACTTAAGATCTTCCAAATCCTACAAAAGTACATAATGAAATTTAAAATAACATCATTTAACCGCTTACAAAGAATGCATTTTTAATTTAATGGTACCGATTTGCATGTTTGACGGAAAAACTAATTCTGTAGATTTGTCAAGTTCAGTGCACAAGCATACAGAATATTATTTCCGTAACCTTGTCATCCATAAAAATTAAGCGACAAATAAAAGAGTATATTACGTATTGTAACTAAGCCATTTAACCATGTTCAGGGGCAAACAATATCACTTATGGTTTTGGTAAGATATTCTAAGGCTTATTGCAGTCAGCCTATGCTTTAGGAAATATTGATATATAGAGTGTCTACATATATTTGCTCTAATGTTTGCTTTGTATATATAAAATCCTTGATCTTCTTCTGATTGTTTTGGGGTTTTTTCAGATTTTCCATTCATCACACTTTGATTAGTATCAAAAATAAAGAATTACCAATGGCTGTGAATGGCAAATAAGTTGTAAAATGCCAATAAGTAAATAATATTTTTCTGAAAGTGAAAACAAAGTTTATCATAAAAACTCAAGTATGATATATAGGTCAAGCAAAAAAAATGTTGCCCTACTGTTTTGTAAAATATCAGAAGACTGTCAACTTGTCAAGTCTTGTTGTATGCAATACGGTCCTTATAAAGCTTTTATTGTAAAAAAGAATCTGATTATATTCACTTACTTCTTTATATTCATCTACATCTTCTTTAAGGTCCTGTAATATTTCTTCATCAATGTTAAACTTCTTCTCCATAGCGATGTTTTCTATGGCTGACTCAATCTCCTTGAGGTCTTCGTCTGATAATTCTTCATCTGTATTAAGAGTTTTGATTTCTGTGGAGACATATAGTTACTGATCAGATCAGAAAAAGCATATAGATGTACATTAAGAAAATCTTCTACCACTTAAAATGCATTAGTTTTCTTGTTTGAATTGTTTTACATTTGTCATTTCAGAGCCTTTTAGTTTTACAGCTGTCTATGTCATTTGGGTTTGGCTCATTGTTATATGGTGACCTTAAGGAGGCTCGCGGGTATAAGATTTTCAGAAAAAAATTACACATTTATTTTTCATAACAAATTTGATTAATTACCTTTAGTGGTTGTTACTTTATCATATGGTACAAAAATCATTCCAAAAAATTAATTCGTGTTTGCCCCAGGTGACTTTTAAAATGTAGATATCATTGAAAAAGGTCCAAATTATCTCCCTTTGGTGCAAAAATGCAATTTTTTTGGCATTAAAATTGAAATATCTTTTTTAACTCATCAGTGACCTATATTTTTTATTGTTGTTTTCGAATAAGCCATACATAAACTAAATAATTGTAAAATTTTTGCGACTTCTGTAATTTAGTTCTTTTTTATTTCGATATTACCGCTATTTCTCCTATTAGTTCAACAGAAAAAAGGACATTAACTAAAATGTATGCTTCTTTCGAAGGCAGATTGTGAGCGTAAATGAACGGTGGCCCCATTTTTTATTTCATTTTTCTATTAGGTATAAGATAAATATCATTTATAGAAAAATATAGCGAAATCCTATATTAAATGAAAAAAAATGATTTAGACCCGCGAGCCCCCTTAAGTTGTTAATTGGTCTCTAGTGAAGAATTGCCCCATATTTCATTTTTATATATCTAGCTATAGTATGCATAAATAATATTTTTCATAAAAGGTGTTCTGGTTGGGTACATGTAGTTGACTGTGAAATACTAGTTATATTCAACAAAATCAAAAATTCTTATTTTCTCACTTTCTCAGCTCCATATCAACATGTCAAGTAGGCCATATGACATTCTTTGCTACAAGGGAGGTTATTCACTATTTATGATTTTACAAAATAATTAGATTTCTTACATGAACTACACAAACAACAAAACAGCTTGCTTTTTAACTATATCCTCATAACACAAGTTTATGAATTTTAATTCATATTCTTACTACAAAATTTTTCTTTTGGTATTCTAACAACCAATAAAAAATACTTTCTGCCTAGTCAAGTGAAATAAATCTAGTAATACATGCATATGTGAACAAGAATGTGTCCTCAGTACACGAATGCCCCACTCGCACTATCATTTTCCATGTTCAATGGACCGTGAAATTGGGGTAAAAACTCTAATTTGGCATTAAAATTAGAAAGATCATATCATGGGGAACATGTGTACTAAGTTTGAAGTCGATTGGACTTCAACTTCATCAAAAACTACCTTGACCAAAAACTTTAACCTGGAGCGGGACAGACGGACGAACGGACAGACAGACGGACGGACGGACGAACGGACGGACGGACGAACGGATGCACAGACCAGAAAACATAATGCCCCTCTACTATCGTAGGTGGGGCATAAAAATGTGTCAGCATTGCAATGAGCCATCATATATATCCAAGGTATGGGCAGACGATTGAAGAAAAGAGTCCATTATAGACAACACAAGTGACCCATATACATTGTTCCAATTATCTAAGCCTATTGTACACATTTGAACCAAAAGATAAATGTTCTATCGCTAAAATTATCTTACAGTTATTCCTTTATTCTATAAATACATTAGATTACCTTCTTCTGCACGTGCAGCAATTTCAGGCGCATTGTCCATTAATAGTTCTCCTTCCATGGCAACCCTGGCAGCAACGGCCTCTGCCTCATCAGCCTCTTTCTGAGAAAAATTAAAACAAACATCTCAATATCTTGGTTTTACTTCATCAATTAATTTAGAGGAAATGTTTTATATTCTTAAAGATCAAAACTGTTATTTCTCCAAAATATTCACTTGTTTTCGATTTTTATCTGATAGAATTTCAAGAACTGCTACTTCAGAAATTATTGTCTGCATTTATTATTGTGTCTGCTGAATAATTGTAAGGAGTTTATTAATTAGTGTGATTTCAGGAAATTAATGAGATCAAAACTTAAAAAGCTAGTTTTTAATTTTGCAACACCTTTTTTTTGCGATTTTTACAATAATATATTCAAAACAAGAGGCTCTCAAGAGCCTGAATCGCTCACCTTAATTCTTTTGGTTAAATCTCTCATCAATGATTATTTTGGCTTTTCAATTTATTTAAATGTTTTTTGGATCGTCCTATTTTCTTCAAAAGCCAAAAAAAATAATCATTTTCTCCTATGTTCTATTTTAGCCATAGGAGCTATGTTTCTTGACATACAAGGAAATAAAATATAAAATTTATACTAGATACTCTGAAACTCATTTAGCCTAAGTTTGGCTGAAATTGATACAGCAGTTTCAAAGGAGAAGATTTTTTAAAGTAAGTCAACATGATGAACAAATTGTGAAAAAAGTCTTTAAAGGGCAATAACTCCTTAAGGGGTCAATTGACAATTTTGGTCAAATTAACTTAATTGAAGATCTTACTTTGCTGAACATTATTGCTGTTTACAGTTTATTTCTATCTATAATTATATTCAAGATAATAAACAAAAACAGCAAAATTTCCTTAAAATTATCAATTCAGGGGCAGCAACCCAACAACAGGTTGTCTGATTCATCTGAAAATTTCAGGGCAGATAGAAATTGACCTGATAAACAATATTACCCAACGTCAGATTTGCTCTAAATGCTTTGGTTTTTGAGTTATAAGCCAAAAACTGCATTTGACCCCTATGTTCTATTTTTAGCAATGGCGACCATGTTTGTTGATAGATCATAACTTCGGATACAATTTACAAACTAGATACCCTAAGGAACATTCAATTAAAGTTTGGAAGTATTTGGCCCAGTAGTTTCAGAGGAGAAGATTTTTGTAAAAGATTACTAAGATTTACGAAAAATGGTTAAAAATTGACTATAAAGGGCAATAACTCCTAAAGGGGTCAACTGACCATTTCCGTCATGTTGACTTATTTGTAAATCTTACTTTGCTGTACATTATTCCTGTTCACAGTTTATCTCTATCTATAATAATATTCAAGATAATAACCAAAAACAGCAAAATTTCCTTAAAATTACCAATTCAGGGGCAGCAACCCAACAACAGGTTGTCTGATTCATCTGAAAATTTCAGGGCAGATAGATCTTGACCTGATAAACAATATTACCCCATGTCAGATTTGCTCTAAATGCTTTGGTTTTTGAGTTATAAGCCAAAAACTGCATTTGACCCCTATGTTCTATTTTTAGCAATGGCGACCATGTTTGTTGATAGATCATAACTTCAGATATAATTTACAAACTAGATACCCTAAGGAACATTCAATTAAAGTTTGGAAGTATTTGGCCCAGTAGTTTCAGAGGAGAAGATTTTTGTAAAAGATTACTAAGATTTACGAAAAATGGTTAAAAATTGACTATAAAGGGCAATAACTCCTAAAAGGGTCAACTGACCATTTCCGTCATGTTGACTTATTTGTAAATCTTACTTTGCTGAACATTATTCCTGTTCACAGTTTATCTCTATCTATAATAATATTCAAGATAATAACCAAAAACAGCAAAATTTCCTTAAAATTACCAATTCAGGGGCAGCAACCCAACAACAGGTTGTCTGATTCATCTGAAAATTTCAGGGCAGATAGATCTTGACCTGATAAACAATATTACCCCATGTCAGATTTGCTCTAAATGCTTTGGTTTTTGAGTTATAAGCCAAAAACTGCATTTGACCCCTATGTTCTATTTTTAGCAATGGCGACCATGTTTGTTGATAGATCATAACTTCGGATATAATTTACAAACTAGATACCCTAAGGAACATTCAATTAAAGTTTGGAAGTATTTGGCCCAGTAGTTTCAGAGGAGAAGATTTTTGTAAAAGATTACTAAGATTTACGAAAAATGGTTAAAAATTGACTATAAAGGGCAATAACTCCTAAAAGGGTCAACTGACCATTTCCGTCATGTTGACTTATTTGTAAATCTTACTTTGCTGAACATTATTCCTGTTTACAGTTTATCTCTATCTATAATTATATTCAAGATAATAACCAAAAACAGCAAAATTTCCTTAAAATTACCAATTCAGGGGCAGCAACCCAACAACGGGTTGTCTGATTCATCTGAAAATTTCAGGGCAGATAGATCTTGACCTGATAAACAATATTACCCCATGTCAGATTTGCTCTAAATGCTTTGGTTTTTGAGTTATAAGCCAAAAACTGAATTTGACCCCTATGTTCTATTTTTAGCAATGGCGACCATGTTTGTTGATAGATCAAAACTTCGGATACAATTTATAAATTAGATACCCTAAGGAACATTCAGTTAAAGTTTGAAAGTATTTGGCCCAGTAGTTTCAGAGGAGAAGATTCTTGAAATAGTTTACGACGACAGACGACGACAGACGATGGACGACAGACGACGGACGACAGACGACGGACGACGACGGACGCCAAGTGATGGCATAAGCTCACTTGTCCCTTCGGGACAGGTGAGCTAACAAAACAACTTCTGAATTAACAGTATAAATAAAACTGCAACCATGTGTAGCAGCACAACATAAGAACAAACTGTTAAAATTATTCAAAAAATTATTTCAATCAACACAAACACAAAAGAAAACAAAGAAGCAATCTTAGAGTACTCACATATGATGAAACCTAGATCAAAGCCCAATTTCAACTATAAATAAAATTACCCTGTTTTCTCAGACTAAAATATCAATAATTTTTTACACTTTCAATAGATTAAGGTCAAGTAACATTAAATTGGCTATGACACAGATGTTGGTAAAATTCTGAATACAACTTTGGCTCATTGACTACAATGGAGAATCGAAAAAAAAATATGCATTCATTTCTTACATTCTCTCAAATACAATTGATTGAATTCTTTAAAAATATGTGACCATTTGTATAGCAAGCACATAAAATTGTTGAAAAACTTTCTTAAATGTGTTAAAGTCTTCAAATCCATAGATTTTTCTTGAAAAATAATATGTGTTGATACATACATGTAAAATAATGATTAGGTCAGCTATTTCATTTTCACATCATACTTTACTCTATTAAACTGCACGCCAAAGTTATAGCAATGTAAATGAATGGAAGTGCTTAACTAAAACCATCTAGGGAACTGCACTTTGTATGTCAGAAGTAATTCTGTGAGGTTCAGTTACATTCTTCTGTTTATAGCTATAGGAGATTGTGTGATAAAAAAATGTTTATAAGACAGTTAACAAGACCAAAACAGAGTGTGTCTTAACATATTAAGAAGAAGAGTTATAAATAGACTCTTATCTATCTAGAAATTGACATTCTGAGTGAATGAGATACAAACGGTTTACTGAGGGTGGTAAAGGGTTATTTTCGTGCAACATGTTTTGCCATTTTTATTTCACGTGCAGCCTGAAAAAGGTTTGTTATTCATTGTGTTTCATGAGATCGGTAAAAAGATTAACGTGCAAGTAATTTTAAATATTCGTTCTCATCGAGAAATTTTATTTCACGTTCTTCCGTGCAAAGACCCCCACCCCCTTTACGCTCCTCTTTATTGTCTTGAAATTTTAATTTATTATCAATATGCTTATAACACCTACATTTAATCACAATTGTTATTTACCCAATTTAGTGTTTCTAATTTATTAGTGCTTATGTAGACAAGAATATTTCTTTGTTGATGTTATGAGATATTTTCTGAATGTTGACACATGGAATACAAACCTGTATTTGTTTTTGTTTTTTCAATTCTTTCTCTTCAGCTTTAAGTTTGGTTTCTTTAGCAATAGCCTCTTGCTCAGACTTCAAAATTTCAATCCTTGTTGCTGGATCTATCTGTTCACCTGATATGGCAGCAACTCTAACTGTGGCTTCAGCAGTCTGCAATTATGAATGCCATAGTATTATTGAAAAATAAAAATACTAAAATTACTCATAAAACACTTATAGAAGAAATTAAAAACCAAAGTTGTTCATAAAAATAAAGTGAAAAATAAAGTAAAACAGAATTAAAATTCATTGTCAATATCAAGTATCTTTACATAAAATAAAATAAAAGGTAATCTATAAGGCCTTTTCATCCATATTTATAGCTATTCATTACTTAATTGTGCTTACAGCAGTCTTGGGAAGTGACTGTATAGTTTTCTGTAGTTGTTCTACTGGGGACAGATGTTCAGGTAGATAAAGTGCCCTTGACAACAATAATAAAGATGTCGGAACATGTTGATTAAGATGAAGGTCTAGCCATTGTTCTAATTGGAATATCAGCCTCTCTTTATCTACACCTAAGGCCCTCATTCCTCTTGCTCGATTAGCCTGCTGTAATTCCTGGACTGTCAATGACTCAATACCTTCTTTCTGAATCATCTGTAATATAAATAAATCATGTATGTTAATTTATAATTACTGTAAATATTGCATAAACTTATAATTGATATGTTGAATACAACGGTGTGAGTTAATTATAATTTATTGCAATTTTAGGAAAGGATTCAATCATACAATTAAAGCTATCAAAAAAGTTAAAAACTTTTTGAGAAATCTATCCTGTACAGTGATATGGATTATAAAAATTTCCCAATTTCTGAATTTCCAGAATAATAATGTCAGGGTTTAATTGAAATATTAGTCATGTTATGTTTTCTTGTATGATCATGAAAACTTTCAGTTGTACATGTATTTGACAGGACTATAAAGAATTCAAAATGAAAATGAAGCTGCTTTACATTTTTTGTGTGCATGTCTTTGAGATGAACTGTTTAGCTAGTCTACATAAATTAGTTTTTGTTTTGTGTTTGTCTTTTTAATTTTTAACAAGTCCTTTTTCTTGTGACATATTGCCTTCTGTACCGCTTTAGTCTCTACTTCTCGGATATCCTGAAAAACAACAAAACTCACAAATTTTAAAGTAAAAATACTTACTTTGTCATCAACCAGAAGTCGACGTAATTTTATGTCTAGTTGAAATCGTAACATTTGATCGGTTCCTATAGGTATGATACTAAGTACTCTACATAAGGCCTGGAGCTGACCTCGAGTCAAAGAATCTATTGTCACTTCATCTTCAAACATTGTAGAAAAGTGAAGTATTTCTTCATTTGAAACTGCTATTCCTTCACTTCTAACCTATCAAATAAACAGCAATAAAGTTATTAACTTCAAAATATATCATTTATAATTATACATTAAATTACTTTAAGAGGTGGATATCTACAATTTATTCACTTGATCATTCATATTTATCAAGGCCATATACAATGTAGCATGTATAGTAAGAGGTTAATAAGTTAAAAAAATTTTGATTCATTAACCTTGCATCTACATGTAACAAATGAGTCATTATTTATTTCATCACATTTTCTATTCTTATAGGAATGAATAAGCCTTCATCACCAAGTTTCTTTGATAAAGCTGTAAACCATACTTAATTTAAAACTTCATACTCAATGTGCGAGACTTCAGACCAGGCCAAGATAATGTTTTAAACAAAAAAATCTACCACAGCTCTTTTTATAGAATCCTGCTAATATTTATTTTTTATTCAACTTCAATAATAAGCATATACATGTACAGTCAACTTTACTTATTACATTTGCATAATTTTTCCAGCACAAACTGTTTCCTATCATCTAAAATGTTCGCATGATTTCAAATTGGCCTAAAAATGATTAATTGAAAAGAAAATAAATTTCATCTAGATAAATATTGTAAATGAAACCATTTCTTTTTTTTTTTTATCAAAATCACCAATACAAAAAAAAATATTTGTTTTTTTGTAATAAGTTTCAAGAACTGTTTACAATTGATTGCACTTATATTTTCAAGTATTGCAGCAAACCTTTTCCATAAAATCTGTGAATTCCAACACCATGCTGGGTGCATCTTTCTTCTTTCGTTCCAATGATGTTTTCTGTAAAGTCTCCTGCAGTAATTTGGCCATTTCCTGTTTTCTTTTTAAGCCTTCCTTAAGTAAGACATCAGGCTAGAGAAGAAATGAAATTAATCAATTAAAATCCCTTCTATTCAGTTAATACTTTACATCATTATTTCAACATTTTTAAAAGATATTAAGAAATTTTAAATAACTCTTATAAATATGAACAAGTTTATTGGCATACGTGTAAATAGACATGTAAGGATAATAAATACTCAAGTGAGTGTAGGAAAAAGTCACAGGAAAAAATGTCACAATATATATCATGAATGAAAATTGGCATATGGTCTGTACATATTATATTTAGGAGAAAAAGTAACAATATATATTTTGTATGTTTTGAAAAAAAGAACATATTGTCGCTGGGCTTCTAAAATGTCGTATATGACTTTTTTGGCTAAAAATACTTTTTGACACCAATGGTCTGGGCGTGAGGAAATCTTCGGTATTACAAAATAGCATACAGTTAGACCAATCAAAATGTGTAAAATAAGACATATTACAAAATTGCCAATGTCAGTTGTTTGTAAAGTTTGCTTCCAAAATGTTGTATGAAAACTTGAAAATCGGTGTAGAATGGCTTTGGGAAAAAAATAATTGTATATTTCTGTGAAAATAATTTAAGTTCTTGGATAATCCAGAAATGTCAAAGTTTTTATTTCACTGCTATTTACAAAAATGTTCAAGTTTACATACGACAGTTTGGAAGCATGAATTTTGCCAAAATTTTCAAAGCCTGTTTGTGAGATATTTTTTTATTGAAAAAATTGTAATTTACAACATTTTAGAAGCCCAGCGACGATATATTCTATTACATGTACCATGATTAAACTTTTATTAGTTAACACGCATTTATTTATTCATTTACTTTTGTAATTTTTTCTTATATACTGTGTCTGAAGTAACAAAAACAATTCAGCTTAAATATAAAAAAATCTTTCTCAGACCAAAAACAGCAAATCATTATCAATCATTTGTATGTCCTGGGGTTGAAGTCATAAAACTTTGCTCAGTGCTCAGAGCACAAAAATCATGCTCGAAACATGAAATCCAGTATTTTAATTGGTTGATTCTTGAGTCTGAGTACAAAAATCGTGCTCGAAAGTTTTATGACCGCAAGGCCTGATCACCGATTTCCTATAAGCCATTATATTATAAATCAAATGTCTTTGGTAAAGTCCTGATGAACTCTAGTTATTTAATAATATCATGTTTTTTTCTGACCTCTGTAACTATGACTGCAAATGGGATACAATTGATATAAAAATATAATTCATCAATGTTTTCCAAATAACAGTCAAAGTTATCTGCCCTTTCAACAGGTCCACACAATTTTAGAGTCAGACCAACTGACACAGTTTTGTTGCATGTACAATATCAATTATCATAGCTAGTACTCCTAATTGGTCAGACATAATGTCTTTTGATCAAGTTGACTGTTTAAAATTATCTAACCAAATGTATTTACATAGTCTATTAACAATATTAATTGAACAATCAGATTCATAAGAACATACCTTTTTTTCATCTCGTCCAAAGGTGCTAGGTAGAGCGTTAGGAAAAAACTTCAAATAAAATGGTATCAAAAATTCAAAGAATGGAATTATAATTAAAATCAGATAAGGAATCATTCTGAAGACGTCAGCTGTAGTTCTTCTTAGCTGTAAAGAAGAAAGAAAATTATTGTATGTCATTGATAGATAGAAAATACAAACACACTGTAAAATTTTAGTTTCTTTTAAGATCTTTATATTATGATTGTAAGTTTTTTTGTCGATTATTTTCTTAGAAAAGTTATGTTCCCTCAACAAAAATATCTCATGCAAGTTTTTTAGCTTTATGTTTAGGTTGTCTTTGCACATTTTGCAGGTTAAATTTGTTGTCACATTTTGCTGAAGGCATTTAATTTTTAGCTCACCTGGCCTAAGGGGACAAATAGGAGAAAAATACAGTGTTTGACTTATGTCTCTCAAACTAAAGCAAAAGTATAATGGTTGCATTATTTCATGCATCAATAATGAATAAAAATATCAGGTGAGTGACAGAGGGTCCAAGGAGCCTTTAGTTCAATTTCTCTTTCCTTTTTTTTGCATATTGTCAAAAACAATCTTTAATCAGAAATATAAAATATACTTACTTGTTTCAGCTCTCTTCGAGTCAAAGTCTCTCCTTTCACTATGCTCTTCCATAAGTAAGAAACAGCTATTCTTAATTCTTTGAAAAACAAAACAAACCCATCCAGATAATATTTTCCATGTTTTTTTATGGTTTGTAATAATGTTGGTTTAGCTTTCACAATAGTGCTCTGTTGGTCTCCTGTTAATTTGTCATCCACTTTTTCTTTGTCAACACCAGGTTGTAAATCTTTATCACTAACTCCATCTCCTTTTTTATCTGTTCTTTTCTTATCTTTCAACACTTCAACAGCTTTTTCAACAAATGATTTATCTTTTTCATTATATTGTGAGGATATGTGAAAATATCTAATGGATCCTAATGGAATACCTAAAGAAAAATCTGGACTTATAAGGTGCTTGGTCTTATAATATGAACTTGATTTATTGTGCGTAAATGAACAGTTATAGGATGGAAGATAGGTATAATTATGGCTGCCTGAAGAACGATGTCTTCTGTACTGTGGTTGTGTTGACCTGAAATATGAAAAAGTAGATTTAATTTCCAGTTGGAATAAAAGCAAGAAGATAGTGAGGCAATCTTAAGTAAGAGAACGCAAACTAAAAAATCAGCAATTTTCTATAAACATGATAAATAAAGGGGCACAACTCTGAAGAGGTAAAATCGATGCCATCAAAATTCAAACTTAATCTTTGTTTTGTGGTTACACAGTCAGGGGACTTACTTAAATAAGTGATTTTCTAAATCACTGATTCAAGTAACATTATTTCCATAAAGGTTGGAAGTTAGAGTTGTCTTTCTTTAATAATCACCTATTTAAGTAGTACAAATTAATCACTAGAAGAAGTGATTAAGTTTTATTGTAGCTTTAAATATAGAATACTAATGATCCAGGGACTAATTATGTTTCTAAACTTATCAGAACCAACATCTGTGTTGTCTAGGATGACCAGGTCATTTCAGGTGATGACCTTGTACTGAATCTAGGATAATGACATAAAAATCACTTGTTTAAGTATCAGACCTCAATTTCCTTCCCAAAAATCACTTCTTTAAGTATCATTCTTTTAATAACCCCACTAATTTCAATACCCCCGAACAGTGAAATTTTTATCGCGAACAGTAGAATTTTATTACATAATCTGAAAGATGAAACCTTGAACTTCACAGGAAAAATACTCCCACTGCTGGGAAAAATCTTTTAAGAAAGTATCAGTTCATTATGTAAAGCCATTATTATAGCATTTTTTCAACTAAAATAGAACTTTCAGTTAAATGATAGCATCAAAAGCATAAACCTTGCTACTTAAAAGAAGCAAAAAGTTCATTTTTTTTTAATTTTACTAATTCTACGTAATCCCAATTTGTGACAAAGCCTCGAATTTGCTACTCAAATAAGTGATTTAAAAATCACTTATTTCAGTAAGTCCCCTGACTGTTACAAGCATTGTGTATAAGTTTTATAACATTAGAAGAGGCATTCTTAAGTTAGACAACTGACATAAAAAAATTCAGCAATTTTTGCATTTGTGCCATCACCTACATGTAAATTCAAGCTTAATCTGTGTTTTGTGGTAATAAGCATTGTGTATAAGTTCCATAACATATGGTTCAAAGGCAAACTAAAATTGTAGAAAAGAAACCAATTTTGTGACGAACAGATGTATGGATGTACTGACAAACAGACCTGTAAGGGTAAAACTTAAACTCCCTCATTTACCCAAGATGACACCTAAGTAGCTCTTGTAATGTATATCATATATATGAAGATTCTATAGAGACAAAAATAGGGGCCAACAGATAAAGAAGGTAAATGATACTTACATAGCTCCATGCCGCTTACAACATCCACAATATAATGGTGAAAGGCTGTTAATAGTATCTGCAAGATATATAATGTACTAGAACAACCAGTTGTAAACATGGTAAAAGAAACAAATTATTTTAAATTCATTAGACCATTTTTTGAGTTATCTCCTTCACCTGAAAAAGTGTGTCAATTAAATGAGCCTTCAGTGTTCTCCCCAGAAATTTTGGATAGCATCACATTTGGCGTAAAAAATAAATTGTATTTTTTTCAATGTAATTTGTCCCGTCGTGGTAATGCTCTATTTCCTTTATGTTATATACGTTATTGTTAATTACAAAATGTATTATATTGTTTGTATGTTATAGGCACTTTTTTTGGTGAATAAAATATTCTATTCCACCCTATTCTTTGCATCTATATTGTTGAATTCATAACTGAGAATACAATTAAACTAAAACCATGATAACAGTATTTTCAGTTTATGTTTTCTATATTAATTTATAGTTCCAGAATTATTTTTTTCCTCTTGGGCCAAATAAAAATATATGTGTATAGATACAATTGCACTAAATGTGTAGGAAAAAACACTGGTTCTTATAATAAAAAAAAAAGGAAAGAGAAAGTATCATATAGCAATAAAATTTAAATTAAAAAACTTTCTTCATCATGTCTATCAAATATATTGGTTCATGGTCCCAGTTGTTTCTTTTTATCAAAATGATATATATTTTTAACAAAGTTATCTAATAAATAGTCTGTTAATGCTTAGTTTTCTCTTTAGGCATTGTTTTCTGTCTACTGTGCCATTTGTGGATATGTAGTTATTATCGTAAAATGCGGACTTTTGTCATATCTGGTCCGATTCCGATCAGTAGTTTACCTTAAAATATTAAATGGCCGCCGAAAGCAATGAAAAATACGAAAATAAAACAATGTTTGACAAGAGATTGGTAATGAATATGGTGTTTTTAATGCATTAAATGGATGAAACATAAACTTAAGCTAATTATGATCACTTTCTAAAAAAAGTACAAAACTTATATAGTTCAAAATCAAAATTTTCACTCTCTATTTACAACTAGTATTAAATAGAAAGGATTTGTATAGTATTACTATACAAATCCTTGGTAATACGAAGAGAAAGAACGTAATACTTATATTTTGAAAGTCATAAAAAGATTAGACTCAATCTCTTGTTTCTTTGAATTTTCATTTTGCAAACATATATTTTGATTTATTTTATGATTTTCTGATTACATTTTCTCCTTGTCGAAATTTGCGATTGCATACCACGTGGTATTAATCATGTCACAAGTGACAGCTTGGGGTATTAGTATCCAACCAGTTATCACCCAAAGGGCAATTAACACCTATGTAATCGCTTTAAATTGCCTCTATTGTCCGACTTGAAGGGATTACAATTAACGGTGATATATTTTTTTTTATGATCATAAGCAGTAATTAGATGAAAGTTCACAATTTAGGACATGGCTTTGCCATACAGAAACGAGAAAAATAACATCCTGAAAATAATTATAGCGTCGCAGAAATTATTATAGCGTAACGGATATTATTATAGCGCCACAGGAAGAAAATATAGCGTTGTGGTACCGCGACGCTAAAACAGCCTGCGGAGAACACTGAGCCTTTATTACATCATTTACATAGAGCTGAGGAGACCACCTGTATCCCTGCAATTCAATATTTTTGTTTACAATGAAAATGACATCAGAACTAAAATCCCTAACAAAAGGACCAACAACAGAAGCGTTTATAGTATGTCTAATTTGTTTTTAAAATTAAAATATGTTTAAATTAAAAAAAAAGAATATTATTACAGACTGCATCCCCTTTTACTGGTAACGCCTGCCTCATACTATTGTCAGTCCTGGCTAATACTTATGGGGCTGATAATTAATTCATGTGATATGCATGTGTTGTTTGATCTGTCGGTCACTTGTTAAATATTTTTCCTATATTTGAATTCTTCGATTAGTTATTCTATAATCGATGATAATCAAATTAATAATTTAATACCATTTTAATACATATATTACTTTTTTATTTCAAAAGTAGGGTGAGCAGACTTCATTGGCAAATACACCTGGTATTCATTTATTTTTTTGTTTATGTATTTTTTGTTTTGTTTTAATATTGACATTTGAAAACTACATGTGATCATGTATACTGGACAATATGGGCAATAATATTGTGTATCTTGTACGATTGACAGTAGTCCGAGATTACTCTGACGTCCAACGGCTGTTTTGCCAGACAAGCTGGGGCCGTGGGACGTCAGAGCTCGTCCCATATCAAAAAGTGGATATTTGCCCACCCAAAATAGATGTGCTGCTTCGTCGCTATTGATGCCGACTGACGGCCTTGGAATTATATAAATCGGGCATCAATCTATTCATTTTTCATTTATCTCTTCATTTATGTAAGTTTCACCTACCTGCGAACCTTTATTTTTCCATATTTTAACAGTTTTCACAGTGACCCATCGATTTCGGCATTTTGACTTTCACTTTCAAATGGACGTCAAGTTACGAGAGAGTTCGTGGTCTCGAGACTCAAAATATGCAAATATTTATATTTTTTCACCTCCTTTATAGGAGATCGATGTTTAGCATTTAGTAGCCAACCACGATTTTTCACCTCCTTTACAGGAGATCGGTATGAAGCATTTAGTTCCGACCACGTTACAATCGGAAGCTCTCGGACATTAAGATAACTTGCATCGTAAATGAACGAGGTGTCACATTATGGTCATTTGCATAAATCATCACTGTTTTCTCATGGTCATGTGATTATCTTTGAAAATGAAAGGCAAAATGCCGAAATCGATGGGTCACTGTGAAATCTGTTAAAATATGGAAAAATAAAGGTTGGCAGGTAGGTGAAACTTACATAAATGAAGAGATAAATGAAAAATGAACAGATTGATGCCCGATTTATATAATTCCAAGGCCCTCAGTCGGCATCAGAAGCGACGAAGTAGCGCATTTATTTTGGGTGGGCAAATATCCACTTTTTGATATGGGACGAGCTCTGACGTCCCACGGCCCCAGCTTGTCTGGCAAAACAGCCGTTGGACGTCAGAGTAATCTCGGACTAGATTGACAGGAAGACAGGACAGAAAAAAAAACCAAAAATGCTTCTAACGATTTCACAACTATTTGAACTATGCAATGGTATGTCCTAATTACATAAGCAAAAACCTCTGGATAATGAATTAAATTATTATTCAGCATTTTCAGTTTTTGGGCATTTATTGTAAATTCAGTACTTTACATTCAGAACAGAAACTTGTGAACATGTCAATTTGTAAAAGGTTGTCACATTATGGTAGAAGTAGACGAAAAGAAGGCATTTTTCTTGTATAACTTTGGTCATCCTGCACGAACGTGCAAATCAGTTTTTAAATTTATCTCAAATAGACGTTTCTTTAGTGAGAAAAAGCAGGCGCAAATAAAGTACCTAGCGTAACTCTACGGAGTGACAATGGACCGATTAAACGGTGTGCCATATTTTGACTGCTGTTCGATTAATTCCAAATCAATCCGAAAATAGAACCATTTTTCAGACGATTCAAGATCATCGGTGTCAAAATTTTGCAGTATCAATAACCTTTTTGTTCTCAAGGAAAAAGCGTAAGGATGATGTTGTCAGTGTGAAGGTCACATTTTTTTGACAGCTAACGGACGGATGAATGCAAACTCGCCCCATTACTAACTCGCCCTAGAACTACTCCCCAACACTTTCTACCAACTCGCCTCAATCATTTAAACCAATATTTGAACTACCACTGGACGTATAATCTCACTGAACAGATGCATATCAACTCACAAAATTAAGGAAAAGAAGTTGAACCCCTTCCCCGGTTGTTAATCTAAAGCCGGGCAACAACAAAAGTTTATGCAAATATTTATCAGCGAACAAAAATAAGCTTCACAAACGGCCATAGTTAAAAAAAAAAATCCGACCAACAATAGGCCATAAAACACAGCATAGAAACATAATAAAAACTAAACAACACGAACCCGTCCACATATAACTTGGGGTGACCTCACCTACCCCACATGTCACGGGCACTCGTCGTGAACATGTAACTCAAGTCTAGATGTCTTTTGGTTATTTGTTTCGTTTGATTGTTGTCTAGTTATGTTATCAACGTTTCAGTGTAATCAAAGTATATAAGACAATATGTTTTGAAGTTTTATTTAATATTAACATAATTATACATCTTTATTTTACAATTATAATATAAACAAAATTTGTTTCGTTTGATGTTATCAACGTTTCCGAGTGTAATCAAAGAGGCTATCACAGACGTATATATGACTTTTTACCCCATATCTGTTTTATTTTTTATTTAAGAAGACTGTTCAGTCGGATGCAATGTCTTGCATTTGACGAAAAGCTAAATGATTTCCAATTTGGAAACAGAACAATAAAATTTGTCGGTTGTTGGTAACTAATATTTATAAATTCATTGTATTCACGGTGTAGAATGGTAACAGACTTATCGGGTTTTTTTCGGCGTTTCCGACCTAATCGGGTTCAGCAACGGACTTATTGTGTTTTCAGGTGACAACATCTGGCGTAAGTGGTTTTTTCTTTCAACTTGTATTAAAGCAGAATTGATATTTCCAAATAAGCTTGATGTCACGGAATGGGAAAATTGTTTATTTTGCTGGATATCTAGTCATATATTCATGGGGAGCTACGATTTATTTTAAATTGTTTCCACCATGAGGTACCCCAACTTGAAAACAAACATTTTTCATGGAAGATGTCCAATTGAAGCGTAAATATTTGGTTATTATTCATTAAATGTAGACATTTTCCCTTTCGGAACTGTTTCATGCACTATCAAGGTCTTAAATGATGGTTAATTTGGAAAATTTGTGGCACCGGATTCTGTGTTTTTGGCACCGGACTTTTTGTGCGCAAATGAATATGGAAATTCATCTCTTCTCAGTCAGACTATGTTATTATTCCGCCTGCATGGTTGTTCAACACTTCTGACTTTATACCATTAATCACACATCACATAACTTAAGTCAATGATATACTTTATTAATCCACAAGCAAATGCTAATGTGTGGGATTCTATCAGTATCCGATCGGCCTCATAGCAGGGAGGGTTCTAGTCCAAATAATTATGACGTCTGAGAAGGTTATTCTAAATGCTTGCTTTGACGCTCTTCTGTGACGATGTAAGGCGTCGAAGAAAGCCTTTCAAGACGTGATAGTTATTTGAACTAGTAGGGGTGTGTTTGGATATCTACCTATAGGTAACATATAGACAGAAAATAAGTAAACCTTGGTTAAAACGTAGACAACCCACGGGCTACCTATAGGTTTTGCTTTATAACATGTTGGTACCTATGGTTTGCAAAGCAATTCCAAACGATTTTTTATCATCTGTGGCTATTAAAATGGCACACAATCAACGACAACAAAGGCTATTAAAATTAATTTTAATGATGAATATGACTCAGATGGAACTCAATGTCATGGCATTACTCACTACCATTCTTATGGAAAATGCATAGCAGATATTGTTTTTCTTGGACAACAAAAACAGTATGAGAAAAAAGTTGTTCAGAGACGATACCAATTTAAGATTCATTTTCGATTAAGCAAGATATCTTGTGAGGTCAGTGGCGGATCCAGAACTTTTCATAAAAGGGGGGGGGGGGGGGGTAGCGCTGACTGTCATAAAAGGGGGCCTCCAGTCATAATTCAGTGATATCCTATTTAATCAACATAATTTTTCCATCGAAAAGGGGGCGCAAATCCTCCCCCCCCCCTGGAAACGCCTATGCCGATATGGTTTCTGCATATTGACCTTAACAAGTGTTTAATAGCTGAAGAGTCGGCGAGGCACATGCAGGAGATACAATTACTATTTCCTGTTTCAGTTTTATAAAAATCAAGCTAAAATAATAGAGTTTTGGAAAGTTATTAACGGTCGTCATTGCTCACGTTGCTGTGTGAAGAAAAATGCAAATGATCAAAAGGGGAAAAACTATTTATACGAGAGAAATGAAATTCATGCAAAAATCTAAATAAGTAAAATATAGAGTCTTGAATAAGTTTAAATTAATTGTGAAGGTTGTATATAATAATGTATATGTATGTAATGTAATATAGCATATCTCCTGTGCTCTTGTGTACTTGGTGATGGAATTTAGGTTTGCGGCAAGATTATATATACATACAACGTCGTATGTTTAAGAACCCATACTCGTCGCTGAATTTTAGATACATCTAAATCTTACGTTCCTATGGAGGATCTTCGATCAAGCATAGGATCAATTTAGGGCTTTTAATAAAGTACAGATAACTGTTAATTGTTGAGAACTGGGAGTGTTGCTCTGTTGCTCTGTTGTCCCTTATCTCATTTCAGAGATGTCAACTTAAGATATAATATAAAAAAAGAAGATGTGGTATGATTGCCAATGAGACAACTATTCACAAAAGACCAAAATGACACAGACATTAACAACTACAGGTCACCGTACGGTCTTCAACAATGAACAAAGCCCATACCGCATAGTCAGCTATAAAAGGCCCCGATAAGACAATGTAAAACAAAAAAAAATGAATGAAAAACAAATATGTAACACATACACAAACGACAACCACTGAATTACAGGCTCCTGACTTGGGACAGGCACATACATAAATAATGTGGCGGGGTTAAACATGTTAGCGGGATCCCAACCATCCCCCTAACCTGGGACAGTAATATAGCAGCAAATAACAGTACAACATAAAAACGAACTATAAAAATCAGTTGAAAAAGGCTTAACTCATCAGATGGACAAAAATACAAGTGGACGTGGCGCGGTAATAGGTTGCTAAAACACTTTTCCGTGATGTCTCGCCCAATTCATTATAGTTTTATATCCATAGAAACAAATATGGTTAATTCAAAGTTAAATGTTGATATACGTGACTCTTCTTCTGATACTGTCTATATGAGGGTCCATTAGACTGCACTTGTCTAATACAAATCAGCAAAGTACATCATGTAAAGACTTCACAACTACCTATACCTTGCAGTAGGCTATTACGACCAAACATACTGACATATGATTCGAAATGCGACAATATAAAAAAGAAGATGTGGTATGATTGCCAATGAGATAACTCTCCACAAGAGACCAAAATAACACAGCAATTAACAATTATAGGTAATCGTACGGCCTTCAACAATGAGCAAAGTCCATACCGCATAGGCAGCTATAAAAGGCCCCGAAATGACAACATAAAACAATTTAATCGAGAGAACTAACGGCCTTATTTATATGAAAAAAAAAATGAACGAAAAACAAATATGTAACACATAAACAAACGACAACCACTGAATTACAGGCTTCTGACTTGGGACAGGCACATACATACATAATGTAACGGGGTTAAACATGTTAGCGGGATCAAAACCCTCCCCTTACCTGGGACCTGTACTTGTACATCACAACAACAAAAAGACACTAGGAACAGATATGAGAGTACTCACAGTTAACTGACACCTAGTTCAAAGCCACTAACAACTAATAAAATAAAACACGCATCTAAGACTAAATAATCATCTGCATACATCCAACATCCAACGGATTTAGTGTAAAGACGTCATAAACAGTCAGAGAAAAAACATGACCTTGTGCAATGCCAAGATACAGGGCTGTATCGACAGATTGAAAATCCATGAATGTGTATATGTATATAACATACTAGTAATATTTAATTTGCTTTTAATTTACTGATAACATATTCAATATTTATACCAATAAAAAAAATATTCAATGATCTTATAACAGGGTTGAATTGGTAACCTTTTAGAATAAGTTTATTTAAAGGAGCAATAAGATTACCAGGATTATTTATAAATTTCCGCGCACTGTTAACAACATTTCCGTAAAAATGAGGATGTGCTATCCAGTTTGAAATAAGTTTTCTACAGGTACAACAAAACTTCAAAACCAAATCTTTATACCTATAAAAATATTTGAAAAATTTAGTAAAGGTTTTAAGTAATTTATGGTAACGATGTCCCTGGTTTAATAATCTATCAGATTACGTTCGTTAAAATCAAAAACGTCACAACAGACACAAACATAGCGAACGAGTTGTGAAATATAAACACCGGAAGATGGTGCCAAAGGAACATCAACATCTAAAAAATGAAAATTAACAATAGGGAACAAAAAAAAAATGTACTATTAGTACTTGTGATTTTGAGACAGTGTCATTCACACAAATGCGATAATTGTTTTGGCGAAATATAAGACAAGCCAGATATAGAGCTGACGACGCCATACCCCTAGTTATTAACTTTCCAATTGCCTTATATCATGCAGTATTTTCATCACTGCCAAACATACTGACGTATGAATCGAAATACGAAAACTGTTTTACTTGTAGTGACGCATCCAGAATTTTTCATAAAGGGGGGGGGGGGGGACGCTGACTGACATAAGCTCCAGTCGTGTTTGAGTGATTCCCTAGTTTATACTCAACAAATACTTATTCTTTTTTTGGTTACCTGTATTGGCGTGTTTCAAACTCCAGGAATTTTTTTTTCAAGAACCAAAAAAGTTTGAAAAATTCATCAATGTATATCATACATGTGAATAATCTATTTTTTTTTTTAATATATATATTATATATCATTATTCATAATCCAGCGTCTTTGATAAGATGATAAATTTTCTAATGATTTTGATTTTAGAAATAAAAAGTTGGCAGAACGTTCAAAGACAAAAAGTTAGTCTTTGGTTCTCGGAGTAACATTCTCATTCCCTACAACGATCTTTCATTAATGACCCTTCGTGCCCCCATTGCCATCATGTAAAATAACACTTGTCTGCATTTCCGCGATTCAAATGTTTTTTATTCATTTCGTCAACAAATCAGTGGAGGGGGGTTCGTGTAACGGTACCTTCTTTCCGTACTCCCGTCCGTCTTTCCACCGCTACACACTTTAAAAAAGAGCAAAGCATTCAACCTCATAAATCGAAAATAAAAAACGCCATGCATAGTATAAAAAAAAAGATACAAGTACACAAACAACACATAGAAAATTAAAGACTAAGCAACCCGAACCCCCACCGAAAGCTGGAGATGATCTCAGATGCTCCGAAAGGGAAAGCATATCCTGTTTGACATGTCACGGGCACCCGTCGTGCAGCTCATGTTAGTGTAAACCCGGTAATACGACTAATTCGGCAGGTTTCTACCATGTTTGTGACGTAATATTTTCATTTAACCATGCTCTTAAATATGGGTAGGAATGGCAACCTATAGTTAGTAAATGAACAAAAACTGTGGGTGAACCCTAGGTACAAAAGGTCATCCATGGTCAGATTTATTTCTAAAAATAACTAACCATAGGTACCTTGAGTTACATATAGGTAACCATAGGACGCATTAGGCGTATATCCAAACACACCCTAGGTTAGATCATCGGTGCTTTCCGTGATCATGTAAACATAAACACTATTGACTTCTTTTCGTCTATTTGGTTCATTTTGTGTCACACTGTCTTAAATCAAAACGCGATAAGTCCGTTGCCGAACCCGATTAGTGCGGAAACGCCGACAAAAACCCGACAAGTCCGTTACCATTCTACACCCAGTCGAAAACCCGGTTGAAATAGAACAAAAGAATCGACGCTCTTTGTTAGAGAAGGCGATAAATGTGTACTGTAGTGTAGTGACAAAAAATTTAAAAGTTAATAGAAACAAACAAAATTACAAATTTCCTCTCAATTACGAAGTGTTTTATTTTAAAAACACCGTTTGCCTAAGTTTTCAATTTATCTAGTACATAGTTAAGCAGGTCAATTAGATATCAAGTCGACGACATGGGTATCTTTTAAGTTAGATGTAAAAAATGCATAACCTCCGATTAAAAAAAAAATTACCACGGACGGAAAACATATCAATCTATTAGTTCAGTAATTTTCGTGTCTGCCCTTCCATTATGTGACTCAAGAAAAAATTCCAAAAAATGGGTAACAATAGTATCGAAAAGAGAAAATCGATTGCACCTTTTTATGTCAGGGCGTGTTTGAGTTGTCTTGATATCGTACAAAGCAAGAATATTTCATACATCGTCTCGCTTCAGATTCTATCATTTTTATATATCAAAGCTACAGGTTGACTTTATAACAAAAAAAATCACAGTACTAAAAGATGAAATATATGGATCAAGTGAAATACCCATCTAATGAATCACAAAAACAGAGTAGATGTGTTCGAATAGCTATTTTTTTTACTGAAAGTACTTGACGGCAGTCTTTCAAGTTGGATGATGAAAATGCATATCTTCGAAAAATTAATTTTTTTTTGTGTGTAATAACTAGGGTTTATAGTCTTCAATCACTAAAAACATTTTTTCTGCCCTTCCATGAAATTTTTAATTAGAATTTTTTTAAATGTTTATGAATTTTCGAAAATTCCACCTGACAACCGATCAGACAATAGTTTTAAGTTGAATCAATGCAGACAAGATCATTAATTGATGCTCATTAGCTAGTTGATACATTTGTCTTTTAAAATACAACTGACATATAAGGATCGTAATGGTACAATGTGGATAAATTTATCGGTTTCCAAGAGCAAAATTGGTAGCGCGTCATCCTTACAATGGCTTCCATTTCTACGATTGTTTAAATGAACTGGCGTAATGGAGAGATAATTTTGACGAAGTAGAATCCTGACTGCACCGTGGTATTGTATATAGTCACAGTAACTTAAGTTATGATCAGCCCTAAAATGATCGAAGGAGGAAGGGAATGTCTTGAAATGTATTTTTTTTTAAAAGTTATTACACGTTCATTTTTTTAATAACAAACATGTTGTATTGATGATCTTTCAGGTATACAGTCAGCAATGGCTCTGACACTCGTTCCACAAATAGACAGTCTGAAGTCATAGCAATCTCAGTCAGTAATATGCTGACAATTTTTCATTAACCAACAGGGGATTATCATAAAAATAAGAAGATGTGATATGATTGCCAATGAAACACCCCTTCAACAGAGACCAAATAACACAGAAGTTAACAACAACTTTGCAGTGTGTTTTTCTCTCTCTCATTTCTAATTTAATTTGTTTATCAAACCATTTTTACAACTTTATTAATTTTATATCTATAAACGTAAATTATAAATCTCTTTTTATGACTTTTTATTGAAATTAACCAGGAATGTTTTCGACCTGTAAACAGCACATACGTAGAGAAAGCATGTCTTGAAATATTTCAAATTACGATGTTTAAGTCGGGAATGGTACATAAGTGTTTGGTAAATTTATTTTTGAATTATTTAAAGGATCTTTCCCCATACGTTAAAGTGTTTAATTTTGAACAAAACAATTTGATTGATAGCGGTGAAAAACAGAAAAAAAAAACTTTGCGCAAAAATAATTTTCTGACTCAGACAAAATTCTATAACCCCTCTTTCAGTTAGATGGCTGCTCCCTACAAACTTGCAGAATGTGGTGGAGTTAACATGTTAGCGGGAGTGCCCAACCCTTCCCTAAACATGGACAGTGTAGTAACAGTACAACATAGGAACAAACCATAATAATCAGTTTTGCTTATCTAATCAGATTGATACAAGTAGAAATACATGTACATCTAACAAAAAACACAGAGTGGACGTGGCAAGGTACTTGTACATCCCAGCATCAGAAAGACACTACGTAACGATCTGAGAGTACTCACAGTTACTGAGAGCTAGTCCAATAACAACTAAACTATGCATCTTAGACTATTTTATAATCTTATAATCTTATAGATTAAAAGGTTAGCCATACATGAAATTAAAAAAAAAAAAAAAAAAAACGCCTCTTGTTTTTCGTTTAAGGTGTGCATTGTTTAAGCTTCATAACGCAATTTTCTGAATACGTCCTCCCATGTCCATCTGCATCTTTAATTGATTTGATATTAAATCTGAATCGTTTAATTAAAACAGGTCTTCAAGGTGTGATTATATAATATATTTTACTTACCTCCACGCACGTTATTGACTTATTGTTAGAACAAAGACATATTGCTGTAACGGAAGTTGTACAAAATAAATTAAGTCTAATGAAGCATACTGCTAGAAAAACAGGTGAAGAAACTATTTAGCTATGGACAAGGTAACTGGATGGATGCTATTGTTCATAGGTATAGTTTGTATTTTTAGTTCTGCAGTGACAGCAACTTACAACATTTCTCATCCATGTAACAGACCTTTATCCAGGTTAGTATAGTTCAATTAGTTTAATCTTAAGAGAGCTATCATTTGATTTTAAGGGGGAAAGGTGGGGAAGGGGCTAGGATGAAAAGTTTTGTCATGATTTTTTAAAGTTATAATCTCTGGTCTGTCTTTTTATTTTTCACTCTATTCGGTCCTGCCTTTCTTTTTTATTAGTTTATCCTGACTTTTTATCAAAAAAAAATTGTCATCTTGCTTTTCTTTGCAAAGTATCTCATCCTGACTATATTTTTTTACTCGAAAATGCTGTCCTGCCATTTTTCTTCAAATACCACCAAATCCTCCTAAATGTCAAATTGTAGCTCACTTAGGTCTAAATAAAAATGGAAAATCAGTGGTGGAAAGTTTTATGCGATAAGAAAGCCAGGAACTCTAAAATGTCCAATGAAATTTTAATTCAGAAATATGTTCTAAATAAAGTTAAATTCAAGACATGTCTTGCATTACACTTTCTATGATTAAAACGATACAGCTTTGAACCCTTTGAATAAAAATTTAATTGTTAGAATTTAATGACCAGTACCTAATTTATCTCATTTTTTTACAATTGCAACTTTATCATTCAAGAACAGTTTCATACCGATCAGGCTTTATACTTAACAGAACCGAATGAGCAAAAAAATAACTTGCACATTGATCTAACTTTTATTCCAGTTATAATGGATGACAAAATGAATATAACACCTTTATATTGAGTATCATCAGAAATGACCTATCTGTGACGATGACATTTTATTTTTCTGGTAGAAAATACTTTTTTTGTAATTTTGTATTGCTTTTAATCGGAACAATAAGTAATGATGGTAATACAGTTAATTCAAATGCATAATTATAACTGTTTAAAAAAAAATTGAAATTGGTCCATATGTTGACATAACGTTTCTGAAGTCATAAACATCAAATTCTTGAATAAAGTTAGGACTTTCTTCATTTTGATTTTTTGATATCTCATAACGTAAAATAACAAAAATACCGAATTCCGAAGAAAATTCAAAACGGATTGTCCCTAACCAAATGACAAGATCGAAAGCTAAAACACATCATACGAATGGTAACTATGTTATATTCCTGACTTGGTACAGGCATTTTCTTATGTAGAACATGGTGGATAAACTTAAGATTTAAAGCTAGCTAAACCTCACTTATTTGTCAGTCGCATATAACTCCAGTGTGATGGCAAAAATGTGTTAACAAAACAAACAGACACAATGGGTTAAAATGTCAAAAATAGGGGAACAGCATTCAATATATTGTGTGATAATCTTGATCACTATACAATCAACCAAATATGACAACAAAGAAAAACAAAATAGGCATATAGACAAAGCACATAAGCAATAACGAAAAACAAGAATGCAAAAAATTACCACTGCACAGTTGCACAATGACGGGATGTACAAGTGTCTACTGAACAACATCAAAGGGATTATATCAAAAATAGACTAAGCAGTAAAAGTTATATCACATAAAGACAAATTAAAGAACACAAACACGTAATTCAGATGATAATCATCGTCAGTTCCTGTTAAATGTTTACAAAACTTTGAATTTTTGAAATACTTAGTTTTTTCTACTGCAGGAATAGATTACCTTAGCTGTAATTGGTAAAACTTTTTGGTAGAATTTTTGGTCCTCAATGCTCTTTTACTTAGTACTTTATTTTGCCTTATTAACTTTTTTTAATTAGAGCGTCACTGATGAGTCTTTAGTTGACAAAACGCGCATCTGACGCAAATACAAAATTTCAATTCTGGTGTTTATGATGAGTTTATTTCCTAAAATATATACCCGAAGACCATCGTGTAATATTTGTGAAGTCGATACGCAACATTTATCAGCAAGGTCTTAGTATCTTCCAATGAAAGTTTTAAGAAAACGGACGAGACGTTTTTAACATAACCCAGGTTCATCAACTTTTCTCGGACACTGGTGATATTTTATAAAATCTGAATGGCAGTTCCAAGCTCTTGAATTACGAATGAGTTGGGAAATATATATCCCTAAATGTAGGTGAAGTTGGTATATTGCTACTAAGGTAAGGGAAATTGATAATTTCAAAATTAGAATCGTCTCGTTTGTCATCTATTCTGGTACTGAGATGACCGCTATGTAAAATTCGAAGTATAAGTCTAAAAATGATGACGAAGAAGCAGTGTCTGTTGTTTCCTTAATTTCTAGTTCTAGAGGATATATCATTTGAACCCAATCAGAAAAATTAATTGTTTTGGGTTGTTAATAGAAAGAACATCAAAAACATATCTTAATGTGGAATTAAATGATCTTACTTCTTTGATCTTCTTCTGTTTGACAAATGTCTTAAGGAAGTTCGAATCATATAAAAGTAAGAAAAGGTCGACAAGGAGAGGCGCACAGTTCGTTGCCATAGGAATGCCGACAATCTGTTGAAAAATTCTTCCTCCAAATTCAATAAACAATTATCAATAAGACACTCTAGCAGACTGACCACTTGTTCCTCTGATTAGCATGTTTTACCTTTTTGTTCACTATTAACAAAAATGTCGTATGGTATCAGAAAGCTATAAAATGATAGCGTATGCAACCTTTTTTATGTTGAAAACTATTGTCGATTATTTTATTGTAGATGATTTTTCAATTTAACGTAGGGAATGGTGGTATAAAAGGTTTAAAAATCAAAAGTTTAGAAAGAATTAATCTAGAATCCACATATAGTGAACACCACTACGCGAGTAAATAAACTCATCATAGATACCAGGACTAAATTTTGTATATACGCTCGAATCCAAAAAAGTAAAAAAGCCAAATAAAGTACGAAGTTGAAGAGCATTGAGGACCAATATTCCTAAAAGTTTTGCCAAATACATCTAAGGTAATCTATGCCTGATGCAGAAAACAGTTTCACAGTATTTCTGGAGAATCTCTTTCAATGCTGATAGATTTTTTGTCAATCTAATCTAGTAAAACACATTTTCAAAACAAAACTGCCAAACTTGTGAAAACTGAAGTCGTTTGTATCTTTTCACCTGAAAGCAACAAAAATTACTTTGAATTTCAGTTTCTTAATCGAATTATCGCCTACTGACCCATTCTAAATTGATGCATCTGATTCTCAGATTTTCCAATTTTTTATTGTTGTGTTTGAAATCTCTATTGTGACCCCTGTTAGCTCTCACCGGGAGTGCATTAACTTCAAGGTAAGGCTTAACATATAATAGATTTCTACAAAAATTTGCTAAACTACTATTGCATGTATAGATAGTAATTAAAATGCGGTGCTTTATTTGTATTGGTAAGTTTATAATAGATAGAAATAAACTGTCGAAAGACGAAAATAATCATCAAATGAAAGTATACGAAAACAACATATATTGACTCCTCGAAGGAATTACTCCCCTTAAGAGACTTACGAATAAAATGATCTCTAGGTGCTTCTAGATTTTGGTTTGCGATATATATTCTGTTCTATCAACAAACGTTACCGCTGCAACTTAAAATTATAACATAATAGGAAAACAAAGATAATTGCATAATATCTTGAAAAATGTTGTACATGTAGACCGGACAAAATTCCAGAGAGTCAATATCTAACGCAAATCTATGTATACCACTTTATCTATATCAATGTTTGTTCCATATAACGATGATTTTATTTTCTTTGATATGCCTTTTATATCATAAGGTATCATAGGGGACAGAGATAATCGTTTCAATGATTCAGTTATATAATAACGTGATATGACTGCATGATGAAGGGATGACCATTTGTTTTGAAAATGAAGAGAGAATAGGCTTGGAATATTTCAAAAATAATTTCCAAACTGATATTCGAGCTTATGCAAAACGCACCTAAACTTATTTGTTTGCTATGATGTTCCCTTTTATACAAAGTGGATCATAATACCATCATAATACCATCAAATGTGGATTCATAACTATATTTCACTTTAAAATATGATGCAGATGGGGTTTTTATTCTCCTATGGTATCACCAGCCCGGTAGTCAGAACTTCTGTGTTGTAATTAATTATTATTGATATGTTAATAATAATTAACGGATACAATACTTTTTAAATGTTTGAAATACTAAGGCTTTTCTATCTCATGCATAGGTTACCTTAGCTTTATGGGGCAAAACTTTTAGGAATTTTATGTCCTCAATGCTCTTCAACTTCGATCTTTATTTGGCCTTTTTAACTTGTTTTATACGATCGTCACTGGTGAGTCTTTTGTTGACGAAACACGCGTCTGGCGCAAATACTCGTATTTATGATGAGTTTATTCTCAATCATGGAGTCTTGACTATATATCGTTAAGTCTATATAACATTATATAGGTAATCATTTTAAATACATCAAAATGAATAATACATACAATACAAACATTCACTCAAACTATCAATATTTTCCAGTTGAAAATTGTTAAAAAAAGATTTTTTAACAGATTCAAAAATTCTTTTTTTATCGTTAAATATTGCAAGTTCTGTTAGTGCAAACATCAACTGATTTTACGTGTACACATTGTTTTCCCCGGCTGTTGATAATACGGACTGTAACTAAGTTTACCACTACTGAAATAACGAATTAGAGTATGTAATATAGTTTGTACGAAGTATATTAAAGCAATAAAATTAAGATTATCAGATGTAAATGTAAAGCCCTTTGACACTTCTAAACAAAAACAACAATTCTTACATCTGTTTATTAACAGCTGATCATAGAAATGGTTTCATGTTATTGGCCAGACGCGATAAAGGGAGTTTTTGCTTTTATTTTATGTATTGGTTGCAAACTTCTTCGTTAAGGTAGCACAATACAAAGATTTTTCACCCCCAACCAGACATCTTTAAACTGATGTAATTCCACTCATCTTTCTTTTAATTTTATAAATGAGGTACCAAAAGAAAGAAGAAGGATTAATCTTTCAAATTGTGATAATTTCATTATGACATAATTATTACATAATTAATTGTTATGTAATTAGTTGCCATATTGTGATGTCCATACTTGAATGAATTTAGCTTCTTTGTTATTCATAGCATCCCAAAATATTTTATAGATTCTTGCACAACACAGTTTGACCTCCCAAACTGTGTCTCAGATTTTTCCTATTGTATTTCATTCTCTCATAAATCTACAATGAAATTTGCAACAATAATTCATAAGAGACCACTAAATTCAATTGGGTATAAAATTTGTTCTATTGATGTTTTTGGAAATCTGAGACACAGTTTTGGAGGTCAAGCTGTGTTGTACAAGAATCTATTAAATATTTTGGGATGGTATGAGGAACAAAGACGCTAAATTCATTCAAGTTTGGACATCACAATATAGCAACTTATAACATAATAATTAATTATGCAATAATTATGTCATAATGAAATTGACACAATTTGAAAGATGAATCTTTCTTCTTTCCTTTGGTACCTCATTTATAATATATAAAGAAGGATTAAATGAATTACATCAGTTTAAAGCTGTCTGATTGGGAGTGAACAAATCTTTGTATTGTGCTACCTTAAGCTACTTCGTTAAACATGAGTTGAATAGCCTAGGTTATTACAAACAAATAATCTATATTTCACTATTATTTTCTATTGTAAATCATAATGTAACAATTGTATTGAAACTCTTCTTCACGGATTTGGGTTATTTTTTAAGACTCGTGGTTTAATAGCTTCCTTGTTTTGTGCAACGAAGCTGAAATGCACATTGTTTCGTCATAAAAAACATATTTATTTCCTGTAAAAATCTCACAAGAGATTATGTTTGTACTGGTTATGATGTGTTATATGTGAACCGAATTGAAATAAAACTTTCCTTTTCGTGTTACTTATGCGTATTCGACCCTAATTACTTAATGGCTTATCAGTTCTTTCATTAATTTAGAAGCTGGTTAAAATAAGATACAATTTACTCTTTTCTATCTAGGTAATAATAGTGAATGCCAAACCGAACCGACTAACAATTCAGGATACGGAAATTACATCTATGGTCAGAATAATTGTTTTTGAAGTGATAAGGATGCATGACGGATGATGCACGCATGACAGGACAGACTTGCTTCGAGATTTTGATCCCTCAGAAAAAGTTGACCTTAGACGGCTTTTAATTGTTTTACTTTTTTGGTCACATATCGTTTCAATTGTTTCGGTTCTTATGCAAATTATAAAGTATTGTTTTAATATGATCATCATCATATAAATCATGATAACTTTTTGTAAAAGTCATTCCGTAAATTCTATTTAAAAGACGTTAAAAGACCAAGAGTTTCTAAATGTTTACCTGTTTATTTCGTTGTTTTGATATTTTTTTTATCTATATCAATTGTGATATATATTGCAGCAAGTTTACGTCAAATTTAACAGAAGAGATAAAAATTAACTGTACGAATGGTACCTTGCCCTGGAATATGCCTATAAGGTATCTTGAAACACAGTTTCAACCGGAGAACATCGAAAAGGAGCATTCCCTTTGCATCGAAAGGATTTCAAGCACTACAATTGATATCATAGAGAACAATGATGGTGAACTAACGTGGCTACCACTCCCTAAGCCAGGTATTTGAATATATATTTTTTATATATTTTATTATCAATATAAAACAGATGTTGACAACCATTATTTCAGTGAATAATAATAAAAATAATTTTATTCTTTGACATTCAAAGAATTTAAATTATCTTTTTGATAACGATTTAAGCTAGCCAATGCACAGCCAGCTTCTGTTTCTTTGTAATGGAAGGTACTGCTCACAATGTCTAATACAGTATACAAATATTGCTTATTACAACTAATTTTACTTTAACTATTGATTGACTTATATGTATTACATACGCGTTGTACTGTAACATCCATCCGTTGATTGCTCACCGATAATCTGTTCAATCCAGGCATTAAACTGTGAGCCATCAGCCCAAATTGTTTTATAAACTATGAATTGAGGGGCGAAAGATACCAGGGGAACAGTTAAACTCATAAATCGAAAATAAACTGACAATTCCATGGCTAAAAATGAAAAAGACAAACAGATAAATAATAGTACACAAGAAACATCAAAGAAAACTAAAGACTGAGCACTACCGTACCCCACCAAAAACTGGGGTTGATCCCAGGTGCTCTTGAAGGGTAAATAGATCCTACTATGATTGTGTCCACACATAACATGTACATGTATAATATTTCGTATACTATTTCGAAATAAAATTAATGATCTCTAATGATTATGTAATTTGTCATTTGTATTTTACTTTGCTTTAGGTAACCCGAGCTGTTCTAAGCCTAAATTTGGAAACATCACAATGGCGTTTAAAGGTCCACATTTTCCTAAATCGTTTGCCGTATTTATATCATTTAGATTAGTAAAGAAGCCGGACCAAGAGGAAGGATAATAGACAATTATCAATTGTTTTAGAGCTAGTAAAACAATACTTTTACTATTGTTTTTGTTCAATGGTTGTACATGTTTAAAAGAGAACAATTAAAACAAGCTTTTCTAAAAGAGGGACGAAAGATACCAAAGGGACAGTCAAAATCATAAATCTAAAACAAACTGACAACGCCATGGCTAAAATTGAAAAAGACAAACAAACAACAGCACACATGACACAACATAGAAAACTAAAGAATAAACAACACGAACCTCACCAAAAAAATAGGGGTGATCTCAGGTGCTCCGAGGAAGGGTAAGCAGATCCTGCTCCACATGTGGCACCCGTCGTGTTGCTTATGTGATAACAAATCCAGTAAATAGTCTAATTCGGTAGGTCACATTCATGAAAGGGAGGGGATTATAGTTACGATGTAATGAACATATCCGATACTATTTGTGAAACGGTTATTCCATAACGGTCAACCAACTCGTGGTGGCGTCCGTAAAATTTACGAAGGGATGATTTCAACTTTACCATTTGGAACTCTTGGTTTAATAGCTTTCTTGTGAGCAGCAACCCTCTATCAAGAAAATCATGATAGGAAATGCAAGCACGGGAATATCGTATCAATCGGGAGATATATACCCCGTATGCAGGTGCTGCTGGAATGTTGCTACTTAGAAATGGAAAGTTCACAATTGGAAAGCTGAAATCATCTCTTTTGTTGTAAAATTTTGTTTTCAACCGACCCTCATTGTCAATTTTTAGATGTGACATTCAAATCCATGTTCAAAGCCATTTGATTAGTTTTTCTTGACAATAGTACACGAATAAGTTTTAATAACGTGCTAATATGAATACCTCCTCTGCTTTCAAGTTGTTTTGGTATGAGCTTTCGTGATGAAAGTATATTCATAAAAGCACTTCGGACGCATCACATTTAAAAAGTGTTTATTCAGTTTTCTATCTATATGTAGGCTGATAGTCCCCGAGAGTATCATTAGTTCAGTATTCGGTGCATTGGTACTGACATTATTTCAAACATGCGTTTTTTTTAAAAAGATCCATTTCCTTGAGGATGACTTAATTACAGATCTATTTGTTTAATTTTTTTTAAAAGTTCCCTTAAACATATAACTTTTCACTATGTAAGTTAGACATACACCCTTGTTTCTGTGTATAAATATAGACATCAGTAGTTAACCGTTGTTCACAAATTGATTTAAAGACACATCTAAATCACAAACACAACTTAGGGAATCGTATGCACTTAAATCATATAGCTTTTCACTAGGTAAGTTAGACAAACATCCTTGTTTCTGTGTATAAATAGAGACAACAGTAGTTAACCGTTGTTCACAAATTTATTAAAAGACACACCTAATTCACAAACACAACTTAGGGAATCGTATGCACTTTACATTAGAACAAGACGCGTGCTCCGATAGGGAAAGAGATACCTGATATGCATGTATCACCCACCATATGAATCCACCCCAAACTATAATGTCACAATTAGGACCAGAACACAATTGGTAAAATTGCAGATACGACGACAT
This sequence comes from Mytilus galloprovincialis, assembly GCA_037788925.1. Lineage (NCBI taxonomy): Eukaryota > Metazoa > Mollusca > Bivalvia > Mytilida > Mytilidae > Mytilus > Mytilus galloprovincialis. Next base: position 34,352,423 of record CM075335.1, read on the forward strand.
TTCTAGCATCTAAAAATCTATGACCGCGACACATGTCACTATTCAGATGAGACACAAATACATCGTACCAGTCATCCGATCCGTGATGGAGACCGTGAAAAGTTAAGTAACACATATACTGAACCTTGAGGAAAATAAAAAGCTCAAACACATCAAACTAATGGATAACAATTGTCATATTCCTGACTTGGTACAGACAATGCAATCATACATTATTGTTTTGGAATATGGAAATATCGTCGTGTCCACTGCATCAAATTTGTAGTAACAAATGGAATCAAATCGTTGGTGACTACGTTTTTGCTATTTATTCAACTGCATTGTAGTTGTTCGAAATAAAACATATATTGTCATTTCCTTGTTCAATGTATCAAGAATTGAATTGTCATCGTTTCATCTTTTATAGCTTCAAATATCAGCGATTTTGCATGGAAAATAATAAATCAATCTATATTAAAGAGTAATGGCTTTCAAATTCTCAATCAATATATTTGATTTATAACATACTTAAACGTATATCCAAATTGTTAAAAAGTATGAAATGAACAAAATATAAAACATGGGCTCGATCAGATGTATAATCGTTTCAAATAACTATCGTGTAAACCTCCACCGACTGCCGACGGTCATATAAGCGATATAAACAGATAGCGAACTCGCGCAATTGGATTATTCTTGTTATGTTTAATTTCATATTACGGTAATTTATTACGTTCAGATTAAGTTCAAAATATATGTCAATTACCGTTTTTACCTGTATAAGAATATTTTTTGGTGGATTGAATCTTTCAATCAAATGAGTTACCTTTATTCCGCTTTCAATGTTGACATTCTTTTCCCTTTAATAACTGAACACGCATAATTCATACTTAATCCATCTCGATCTAAGGGGTTAAATTGAAGGTCAAATTAATATGGATTTAATGAAGATGAATTATTCAATTGCATGTGAATAATTCATCATCAATGTTTCTTAGCTTATTTTGACAAAATTAAACCATACTGGCTGCTTATAGCGAATTATTATTATTTCACTTTCATTAATGATTAAAGAATATATCTCGTTATCTCGATATCTAGTGCCCCTTTAACAAATTGGTATGGATAATATGATTGTTAAATTATTTTGGACTTAAATAACTCTAAATCATACACTAATTGCCCAACTTTCTCACTGATTTTTTTATTTGCGTTTTCCTTTTGACTCCATAAAGTGAAAATCCATGTCTTATAGAGATATGTATTATACAAAAAAAATTGTTTAATCCAAATTGAGTCACACATTTTCATCACTGATCGAATATCTACAAAACTACCGGATAAGGGATGGAAGGTGCTTAACAAACTATTGAAAACCATAGGGCAACATACGAACTGAAAAAAAGTTGAGTTATCCGGAAATCGGATCGGAAACCCGTACAAATAAAATACCACTTGAATAGATAACACGTACCTTGGATCAAGATACCACTGCAAATGGGCGTACACAAAAGAGGTTAATAGTCAAGTATTCAAACTGAATGAATATACTTTGGAAGTGTTCACATCCTTTGCTGCACTTGTGACGTCAATACTTCATTTACTACTAGTTTTATGCAACTGCACCCGAATAGTTTTTTCCTGTTATGCTTTTAGTCACTAACATGTTGAAAAAAAGTTATATCTATGCATATAAATTTGAATAATGAAAAACCAGTATAGACGCTAAACTGATCAGTCAAACAAGTTTAAAAACCATAAGTGAACAGTAAAAATAAGTTTGAAGTTATTTTTGCCTTGTAGTTTTAATCTGCCAAACAGTATTTTAAACTTGAATTTCATCAAAATGTACCTAATTAACAGTGCACCAGTAGAAGCATTTATCAAAATTTAATGTTGATGCATCCTGTTGACATTCAATATTATGAAATGATCATAAACAGGTTTATGGTCACAATTTAGAAAAAAAATAAGGAATATGAATACAACAAAAGGACAAAAGTAGTATACCGCTGTTCAAAAGTCATAAATCGATTGAGATAAAAACAAAATCCGGGTTACAAACTAAATCCGAGGGAATCACATCAACTATAGAAGATAAACAACGGAACCACAGAAACAAAAAAAAAATGTAAACTTTTAAGACATTTCTTTTATTTTCAAGTTTGCATGAGTAAATATTTGTTTAATTATATGGACGCAGGTTATCTATCTGCTCTTACCACTAGACCAATAATACCACCAAGAAATAACAGTTAACTTGTAATTGTGGTGTCTCGATGCTGGTTAATTTAGTAAGACCATTTATCTAATTTTCCAAAAAAGTGTTTTTTGAATTAGGCTAATGGATAACCATTTGTCATTTTAAAGTAACATCTTCTTTCTATGGTTAAATATCAACATGTTATTTAGTATTCTATACATAACTACTTCACAATGTAAGTTACGTAAATTTCAAACCTTTTGACTTTTCAACATGTATTTCTAATTCTTTTTATTTAATATGAAATTTGTATTTTCCATTAAATGTCACGATAATTCATAATTTTAATAAGTAAAGGAAATGATCAAACGTTTTATTGCTTACGATAAATGACCGACATATTTGGAAACCTCCGGTTACAGCTAAGTGTCCCGAAATATTTATCATTTTTAGTATAAAACGTGTTGCATCTTTTCATTCGTAAATATTATTAACAATGACTTCACAAAGAATCCTCGTGTTTCTTGTCTGTGTGTATATCGGTTTATCATATTGTTTAAGGATTGATCGATGCAACATAGGAATTAAGCGGTAAGTTAGTAATATGTGAAATACAAATGATATTTTGAATGAAAAATGAAAACATGTTATGATATTTTCACATAAAATGTTAATTTAAATGAGAGGAAAATAATTTTACAATGATACAATTTACAAAATTCTGCGTCGTTTGAATCAATTTTTTAATATGCATTTAAAAAAAGATATATCAGTACATATTTGTGCGTCTGACGTTTTTTTTTCTTCAATTACTTCGGTTGTTCTTTTTAAAGAAATATAATTTTGTATACTAATCTAGTTTTCCTTCGTCTATACATAAATGCTTCATAGGAAAAAGACACAAAAATTATTTTGCATGAATTAATGATATCAATGTTTATTTTTTAGAGTTTTGATGTACAATCTCTAAACATTAAAATGTTACCTAGTTAAAATTGTAAATTCTTCTAACAATGGTTAGTTGATCGAAAGATAAAGTCAAACTTTTTGATGTCTTTGGTTTAAATCTGCTTACTGTTTGGTTATTGTTTGTTTGATAGAAACAAACACACACAAACATAACGTATTTCTAAAATCATATTTTATATTGGTGTGTCCTTATGTTATTTACTTTTTCTTCTTGTCCGAAATGAAAAAAAAAACTTTTGTAAACTCAATTCAAATGCAAAAAATACACAAAGCTTGAAGTTATCATTACTTTATTTGTTAACGATTACGTCTATCACCTTTGCATCTGTGACCGAATTTTTTTATGTTAAAAAAAAACGTATAGGAAATGCAATTAAAGAAAAACATCACTTGAAACTGCAATAGATAATGCCATTGTTTGTGTCAATTAAGTTTATCAACGTATACGAAATTAAAATTGGTCAAATCATTAGCAAATTTCTAAAATTTATTTTCATTTGCTCAAGAATTTTTTTCTAGCGAATTATTCATTCTCGTCCTTTTTGGTAAAATATTCACTTTTATACTGTTTTGGACAAGGTTATTCATTTTAAGTTGTTACCAGGGCAGATTATTCTTTTTTACAACCACCTCTCATAATATTACATAATCGTGCCGCAAGAGCTTTAAAAATAGTTGTATGATCACGCACGGGAATGGTGTTTCTGTGACATCAATAATTCACAGTTTTACATAGATGACAATAAAGTTTTACCTTATTTTCAAAACAGATATTAGGGAGACACAAACAATAAATATTATGTTTGAAAGGAAAAATTCATGAGTGTAGAGTAGGGTTTACTAAAAATATTTGTAAAAGCTGAAATCTTTATCGAATCAAGAAAAGTAAGAATATTTTTGGCAAAACTTTTAGGAATTTGTGGTCCTCAATGCTCTTCAACTTCGTACTTTATTTGGCCATTTAACATTTTTTTATTCGAGCGTCACTGATGAGTCTTTTGTAGACGAAACGCGCGTCTTGCGTAAATATAAAACTTTAATCCTGGTATATATGATGAGTTTTTTTTTATTATTCACACATTAATTTTAATTTAGTACATGTATATACTTTTATGTAATATATGTCTCACAGATTTGTTTATACGTAGTTTTACTGAAAAAAAAACAGACCTGAGTAAATGAAATCACCATAACGTTCAGAGCTATAAACAGGACTTCAATGAATTTAAAATGAGATTATACTTGTTAATTTGATGCTTAAGGTCGAATAAAGAGGAATAAATGTTCATTGAAAAAGCAAATTAAAAAAATGGAAAATAACTTTTGATAATAGCGTTCGATAAATAAAACAAATGCTTCTTGGCGAATTAAGATTTATTCTATGTGCATGGATCGCAATATTGATTCAATGTTTAGTATAATAACTTATTTACTGAACGCGGACTTTTTTTGTCTTTTCTCTTTCATCATCCTTGATGATAGACAAAATAAAGGACATTAAAGATAGAAATTGTGTTTACCACAATTTTCTATTGTCTAAAAATCTTGCATAATTTTTAATATCTTTTTCGCGTTTTTCATTTAAATAAATTTTCCCAATCTATTAAAACATCTTGATTTTCCTTTCCTATAATTGTTCTGCATGTTCACCAATATATTAAACAGTCCGTCTTTTCAGGTACGAATATTTATAAATATTGTATCATATTTATTTACTCAGACGACGTGTACAAAGAGTTGTGCTGCCATCCAATTGTACAGAAGGAACGCTATATTGGAACTATCCAGAAAAGACTTTGAAAGTGGTTGTTCCAGAAGAAAATGGGAACTTCACATTTTGTGTGGGATATGTACATGATCCATTTGTAAAAAGGGCACAGATAACTACCCGCTCGGGATCTAGGAAAATCAATCTTCCTAGTAAGAAAGGTATGATTTTTAAAGATTATTTTACAATCATTCTACATATTAGTAATGTATCTCCGTATTCTTTCTTTATGTCATAATTTTTGTATTGTCAGTTCAGCCTTTGACATGACATAATAAACATAATCTTTTACACAGTAGTTGTTAAGATAAGAATCGAAGAAAGAGATGGATCAAAATCTAGAACAACAAATGCAGAAGTTTATTACTACGTATATTGTAGTTCCAAATTTAAATAATGAAAGATGTGCGGTATACCTTATTGCGATCAACTGGATAACATAATGTCTCCAGCATTATACTACAAATCTGCCTTCTCTTAACATCGCCGAATAAGATCAACACATTTAACTTGGAATGAACATTACGACGTGAGCCCTTTGTAAAGCTGGACATGTTTACTATTTTATTGCGTCTGAATTCATCTGTTTTATTGACATTTTAGTGCCGTATTTTTATTTTCAATGTCTGTGTTATTTTCATTGGTAACAGTCATTTCAATCTATCTGATGGTCATCAGTAACCATGTTTTCGATTCATATTTTAACATTCGGACAGGTTGAGGGTTATAACAATTATAAATTCCGTTATAATTTTGAATTACTAAGGCTTTTCTACCTTTGCTGTATGTGGCAAAACTTTTATGAATTTTTGGTCCTATGCTCTTCAACTTCGTACTTTATTTGGCTTTTTTAACATTTGTTTATTCAAGCGACACTAATGAGTCTTTTGTAGACAAAATGCGCGTCGGGCGCCAATACAAAATATCTATCCTGGTATCTATGATGACTGTATTAAGTTTATGAATTTGCCGAAGTCTAATGACAAGCCAAGACACAATTAACAATCTACATTTAATTATGCCTAGTTAACGTATCGCCATGATTCCTTCAACGGCTGACTCTTCCAGAACAAAAACAGTTTAACTATTATATCACTTGTCTCTCTACAATTTCAACTACTGTAATAACAAATAATGCATATACACCCAACTCCATTTTACATTAATAATAACCATCCATCCAAAACATTTGTGTATTTGTAAAAAGCGAAACGACAAAATTACAAAATATATTTTAGTCCAACTAGAAAGAATCACATATTTTGTATTCCAAATATCTATTGATTAACACAGTCCTAACTTGATAAATGCTTTCGACAATGACATATTTGGTAAACAAATAGAGCCACGCCTTAAATTTGTATGACAGTTAATTACTCCAACTATCTATGCATCTGAGACACAATTTAAAACAGGTTCAACTTTGGGATAAATGCATACCAGTTTAAGGACATACATGTTCCATTTAATACTATACAAAAGAGTAAGAGTTCGACTTTTAATGGTACAAAGTATAATTTCCGAAATTTTGAATAATTAAATTCATACAACAAGTTAAATAATACTTCACGAAGTTCCTTTCACATAATAATTCGTTATTCTATATCAATATAACTAACATAGTTTGTGAAAGGTAAAGTGACAAAGAACGCTGTACCCATATTTTGACTATTTTATTTATCATGTCTTTTGTTCACGCATCGTTGTAAATATAACGGAATTTGATGAGACTTTCGTACAAGTGAGAGTTTTAGCGCTATAAAACCAGGTTCAATCCACCATTTTCTACATTTGAAAATGCCTGCATGAAGTCGGGAATATGACAGTTGTTTCATTCGTTTGATGTGTTTTGTCATTTGATTTTGCCATGTGATTAGGGACTTTCCGATTGAATTTTCCTCGGAGTTCAGTATTTTTTGTGATTTTTCTTTTTAATACTTTCAATTATGATTAAACAATATTGAAATACTTCTTGTTTTTTTTTTTCTATTTTAGAGCAGTCAGAATGTTTTGACTACACTGGAGATTTGTCTCTTACATTTTTTGGACCAAGACGTATGAAGACATACATGGCCTTTATTCCATATATAAAGTCCAAAGTAGAAAGCAGGGACGAATACAAATACAAAGACTTCATTCAAAATCTGAGATAAAAGCCTGATTTTGCGTGACACTTGCAAGACAACTTTTCACGTTTAATCGAAAGTATTATATTCTATGAAGGAAATAATGCATGAGAACTTGTAAATACGACAATTCATCAAATGTATCAGATGTATTCAGTCAATAACAACGTATGCTGATTTATAAGCATAAATAGTAAAATAACGGTATTGTTATTCCAATATGGGACTGAGACATTATAAATATACTTAATTATTACTTAAAAAGGAATTAACTGGACAATACAGATTTATATCATAGATCAAAATGAAAAATATCGCTATTTTAATTATATCTTAACCATTTTTAAATGTCATAAATTTGGCGTTGTTTTTCACATTCCATGGGTAAGAGGTAACGGAAACATATATTTTATTCTCATGATTGCATATGGTATAAAATGAAATATTTATGAAATATACAATGAAATAGTACAATAACATAACATATAACTTTCACATAAAATCTGTTACATTTACATGGTATATTGAAAAATAAAGTTATGTCAATCCTCTCTTTCAGGTGAAGTTGAATGGGTATCCATAATAATATGATACAGCATTGAAAAAAACGTTTAGATATTCAGTAAAGATTGAAATAAAATTTACTCCATAAACGAAGATTGGCTCTTTACACATTCGTTTGATTTTCATGAACAATTCAAGATCAATCTATTATTGTTGTCCCCTTTTCCTAGGAAGTATTTACAAACATGAAAATCTTCAAAACTGTATAAATTATCACATCAGAAATATTGTACTGTTAACGTTTTTAGAAAGCTTTACAGCGTTCAAAAAAAGTACCTCTGCAAATAATTTTCATAGTATTTCAAAACTCAAGAATGGTACTTGTTTTCTATATCTGAATTTACTCATCATACCCGGATTGAAATTTTGTATTTGAACCAGACGTGGATTTCCTCTACAAAAGTGACGCTCGAATAAAAAAAGTTAAAATGATAAAATCATTATTTGATTAATCCTCAATCGTAGATAAGATATTGCTTACTAAATTGCATTAAGACAATACTGTTTTAGGGCTTGTTGATATAATTATTCTTCAAAGATGTATTCAACACATAACAGCTTATGTTAAGATTAGTTTACGAACTAAGATGTTCTTATTGTTATTAAAATATGAAATTGAGAAATCACAAATGTTCTAAGCTACTGTACTCGTGTCAAAAATTGAAAGTGAAAATCAATTATTAAACGCAGTAACACGCTTAACGCATCATATTTTTGAAATGTTTCAAATTGAGGGTAAGAGGTAACAAAAATAACATCATGTATGAATACTGTTTTCATAATAACCATATATAATCCTCATAATTACATTATATATAAAATGAATTGTGCATGGTTAACAATTTACAATAAAATATTACTACTTTGAATTCTTCGACACATATGAAGCTATATAGTGTAAAAGGGAGATGCAATTCGTGCCGTTAAAGGGATAAGCATACAGTATATAATTTCGCATCGTATTTTTTAATCAATAGTTCATTAAAAAACACTTCTAAAACGATCATCTTTTTTTTCTCTTTCTCCATCTCAGAAAATGCCAGTTCAGTGTATATTCATGATAATATGATACGCTTTTGCAATACAGTTAGACAAATAATAAGGAGAACTAAAACATGTATGTAAAACAAGAAAATTTGCACTTTAAACAAAGAATCAATGCATAAACTTATTTAAATCAAACTACAATTTCAAGAAAAAATTCAAATGTAGAACCAGGATAAAGCAATTAATATGATTCACTGATAGTACCACTGAAAATTGTGTAAGCAGTATCTCACTGCACAAAATATTATTTGTTATCAACCTCAAAATCATAATCGCATCCATGATCAATCGCACATATTGAATAGGAACAGTAAAAACTTACTCAATACAACATGGTGTATTTATACGTCAAACTTGGAATTCTCAATGCTGTGTTCTATTGCAGTAAAAACATCAATTAGAATTTATATCCAAAAAGTATCATATGTAGTCCAGAGTTTGGACTGGTTTGCGTTATTTTACTGTAAAGAGTATTGCAAACATTGTAAAAAGTAAGAAACAGTATGAAGGAGTTGAACCATTGGCTTTGTTTAGGATGTAGATAATGGTTGGCTTTCTGTAAGGATCGAGTCCAGGATCAAACCTTTGTGGACAGTCATCAACTGTAATCAGAAAGGTGTACATTATGTAATGTAGCTTTTTACCGTAATATTCATTATGCAATTTTAAGAAATATGTGGTTCATCAAAAGCATACAATCATTTTGTTGAATACAAGGAATTCTATTAGATTGACAACTATGTTTAACACTTGCTGTGCATCATACTTTTTGATAATTTTCATTAACTACAAGAATTTTAAATATAAGAACCTTTAACTCTGTACTCCAAAATTCAAACTGTTTCTTCCAAAGTTGAATTACGAAAAAGGTAAAATAACAAAAATACTGAAATACTGAACTCAAAGGATAATGCAAAACGCAAGGTCCTTTATAAAATGTGAAAATCAAAGCTCATAATGCATTACCAATGATTACCTTTGTATGGCCCACTACTTAGACGTCGGGTCATATAGTTTTACCCTTGGCATTCCGCAACAAACAAGTATAAGTACTTTTTTGCCAAACGCCCTCGCATATTGCGGTCTAATTTATGTACAAAATAATGAACGGAAAACAAATATATTATACAGATTCAAGCACATATCACTGCATTTCAGGCTCATGACTTGGGAAGGGCATATGCAGAATATTTGTGTTAACCTTTTTCATAAATCAACTGTAAACTTTTTAGAAACATTAATTGTTTTGTTTTAACTTCTGTTTGGCATGACTGCTTGAAACGAAGGTGCATTTTCATAGCATAACTATATAAATGAATGACATATCAACTTAGGAGTGATTAATGAAATAGTGATGCCTTTTGCAACGACACGTAAAACAGCAGTAGTATTGAATAAGTAATTTCTGTATCATTTCGGTCTCTTGTGGAGGGTTGTCTCATTGGCAAACATACCACTTCTTCTATTTTATAATTTTATAGTCAAAGTTACGACGCTTATAACCGTGTACGCCAGACGCCCGTTTCGTCTACACAAGACTTTTCAGTGGGCTAGAATCAAAACAGCAGAAAGGCCAAATGAATGAAGAGCATTGAAAACATTAAATGTAAAAAGCTGTGCAAAACGTGACTTATTGACGTCAGGAAAATGGCCATTGTTATATTATAGTTCTTTTCTGTGTGTGTTACATTTTAATGTTGTGTTTCTGTTGTGTCGTAGTTCTTCTCTTATATTTGATGCGTTTCCCTAAGTTTTAGTTTGTAACCTGGATTTGTTTTTTCTCATTCGATTTATGAATTCCGAACAGCGGTATACTACTGTTGTCTTTATTTATTCCTTTTCTGTTACTCATTGTATCTCTAAGTGAGATGGGATGATTAAATCTGTAAATTGTATTAATGATAACATATATGTACTTTTTGGAAATAAAGTTTATCGATATGTTCCATTTTTCTCCTTTCATATTCCAGTACTTTGGATTTCAATTCAGGGGGCTAAAGCGTTCCTGGTAAAATTAGATATAGAAAAGCGCGTCGTATTTAACTTATTTATATTTTTATATTGTACTGAAAATAAGATTGCCTTCTGAATTCACTTTGAGATGAGTTTGATTATTTATTGTTTAGCCTATTGCTACTAAATTGCGTGATAAATTTTATTTTGACTCTATCGTATATTACATAATTGATTCGATAAGTAACTGTTGTAAGGTGCTTGGCAATTGATAGAATGCTTTAGTTTAGGTTCATTTGTTTAACTAAACCAATCAGAGATGATATTAGTTTATAGTTTAGCAAAACTGATTAATCCATTTTGGATATGTAAACCAAGAAAACAGATTGAGGAAAATGCATGAAATCAAGATGTAGCAAAATTAAATGCGTAACTAAGATATGCCATGTGTGCATTACCCGTCATGCGAATCAGTAAAATATTCACAGCGTTCTCTTTGCATTGGCTGCTTTTCAAGACCAGGATGTACTTGATTACTTACACAATCTCTCACTTTCTGTGAGTTTAAGTGACAGACCGGTTCCATCTAACTGATAAGAATCGGCTGTTTGTTCTGGTGTACATCTGGCATTTTGTGACCTTGACATCATTACATCCGTCCAACTTAAGCGTTCATATACCTGTAAATACAAATTACAGTGGTATAAACTATTAAAAAGTAAAATCATTAAAATACTGAATTCCGAGGAAAATTCAAAACGGAAATTCCCTAATCAAATGGCAAAATTGAAGGCTCAAACACATGGATACATTGAATCTAAGCATTCAGAGAACAAATTAGATTTTAAGTTATTCAATAATCTGTCATGTAATCAAGAAACAATTTATGAGTTGAACATTAACATGGATTACATACTCCAAAAGGGGTATTTTTGGGGGGTCCTGATCAAGTAACCTACTCATTCTTTTGTCTGAATTCTGTATCCCGCTTATCATTGTGATAAAAGAGATTGTAATTTTACGTGTACCGCCCGACTTTGTTTCCCGTATTCACGCAAAATGATTTACTTTTCACATGTCGCACTTTCAAGATATCGGTTAATACGGCATCAAGCTAATTCAGCAATGAAACACACTCTAAAAGAAGTGTCGTCATGTATATGCAGGAAAAATCCAACATTACACTAAACAAACATCAACCAACTTAAATAAATAAACTCATCATAGATACCAGGAATGAAACTTTATATTTGCACCAGACGAGCGTTTCGTCATCAGTGACGTTCGAATAAAAAAATGTTGAAAAGGCCAAATAAAGGACGAAGTTGAAGAGCATTGAGGACCAAACATTCCTAAAAGTTTAACCAAATACAGCTAAGGTAATCTATTCCTTAGGTAGAAAAGTCATAGTATTTTGAAAATTCCTAGTTTGTTAACACTTAATTTATATTAATGAACATATCAATGATAACTCTAGCCAACAAAAAAGTGCTGACTACTGGGCTGGTCATACTCTCGGGGAATTCAAACTCCACTAGCAGTGGCATCGACCCAGTGGTTGTAAATAAACTCAGGCATGACATTTTATATTTGTGCCAGACGCGCGTTTCGTCTACAAAAGACTCATCAATGACGATCGAATCAAAAATGTTAAAAAGTCCAAATAAAGGACGAAGTTGAAGAGAATTGAGGACCAAAAATTCCTAAAATTTTTACCAAATACAGCTAAGGTAATCTATTCCTGAAGTAGAAAAAGAGCATATTCAGTAAGTTCCTTATAAATGATATGTATGTCTGTCACAGATTATTTCAATCAAAAAGAGAAAGAGCGTATTTTTCTAAAACGCACTTACCCAACATCTGAAGTTTGAAATGGCGTCTTCTTCATCCCAAGTTATCAAATAAGACTTGTAATCTTCCATCCAGAAACCAACACATGTCAGCTCGTGGTCAGAAACATCTATATAAATAAGTGACTAATCATATTATCATGATAATAGAAATTAGAGTAAATATATGTTCCTGAAATTAATTCTTACATACTTTTGATTTTTTAACCCTGTATGCCAACATTGCCCATCTGAAATTTTAAAATTGTTTGTATAAGCATTGAACGACAAAAATATGTGACGTATAAAATTTTCTGACGGCAGACACGCGAATCAATGAATGTTTTTGTAGATAGATGTTTTTGTGTTCTGCTAAATTGTTCCTTTTAAAATTGTTTCACGATGATGACTGCTGTACCCATATTTTGACTATTTTATTTATAATGTCTGTTTTGTTCACGCATCATTGTAAAAATAACGGAATTTGATGAGACTGTCAACAAAGTGAGAGGTTTAGCGCTACAAAACCAGGTTTAATCCACCATTTTTTACATTTGAAAATGCCTGTACCAAGTCAGGAATATGACAGTTCTTGTCCATTCGTTATTGATGTGTTTTGTCATTTGATTTTACTATGAGATTATGGACTTTCCGATTAGATTTTCCTCTGAGTTCAGTATTTTTGTGATTTTACTTTTTTCCATTTCAAAACTTCTCACAAAATAGGAATGTAATTAACAAAAAATCTAATAGCCCTATTAGTTGTTTTATTCTTCTTCCAATTTCTTCACTAAATACTTGTCAACAAATGTAACTATACCAAAGTTTGAACTCGAATATATCATGAGAAGAAAAAGAAAAGAACAGCGTTCCAATGTCAGTCACATATTTATCTATTTTATCTGTGCAAGTGAAATAATTCTATCAAAACTTTCCCAAGGTATTGCTGACATAAATTTGATATAAGTTTCATAAAAAAAACATCATGAAATTTACATAGCTATGAAATTTTCATATAGTTTGAATGTCTAAGGACATAAATCATCTAAATATAATTGAGTGGCACAGATTTTGAGACTGAACCTTTATATAATTGTCGACATAAACCTTTGATCCGAATTATTCGGGTTTATGTTGCTTGTGAAACCTACCATATTCTCCAATTGGACGTCCTCTGTAGTTCAATGTTTCGCAGTACTCAGCATCAACGGATATCTTATTTACATCATTGGTACACGACTTCATTTCAGATACAGTTATTCGACAGTATATCTTAGACCTCGGTCGTTGTGTTACACCTCTGATTCTGGTGTTGAATTTTTCTGTTTTTGTCATATAATATTGTTCAAAATGGTATCGTCCGGCTATAGGACAAGGAAAAGGAGCTGGTGGATTTACTGAAACGAAAAAATATTGATTACTTTTGAAGATAATCAATTTCAAGATGTCAACAGAAAATATATAACCCTCTGTTTTTAATGAATAATTAATTGTGACATTCGTTTAATTCCATTATTTTTTCATATGCATGTCAGTACCAAAAGTTAGCTTATACTTACGAATTAATACTTCATATTTCCAGTCGATTTCATCTCTGTTAAAAGTAAACGACATCCAACTACATGCTGCCCTAAATTTCTTGACTAGTATTTGGTTATTCCGAGCTTCGTCTTGTGATATTCTGACAGGTTTGCCTAAAGTTAGAATACATAAGTTTTTATATAAATGTATTATAGGATTAAACGCCTTTTTAAAGGAATTTATTGGTGTATAAACTGGACCAAGTCACTCACAAACATCATAAAAGTCCTTCGGACTTTTATTTGTTTGTGAGTGAATTAAACTGTATATAAACTGGACCAAGTCACTCACAAACATATCATAAAAGTCCGAAATTGTTTTTAAATTAGAGATAGGGAATATATTTTTTAGCACTTGTTACCTCTATTACATGTAAATTGTATATTTATGTCATTGAATATGCCTGGCGTATGAATATATTTGTTGTTTAACAAACAAAAAATGTACTCAATGAAATTTCCTTTCTGATAAAAATTAAACCGCAAAAACTCTTATTATCATTCAAACGATTGTTTTTGTGTATTATTTTATTTAGCGTTTAACTTACAGTGAAAATAAAAAAAAAACGTCGTTGTTATTATCGCCGCCTTCTTGTTTACATTGGTTATGAAAAGAAGTTCGGTCAACATCGTCTATCGAAAAATAACCAACGTCAAGGTCAACTACCGGAGGTCCTCTCGACTAATTATATCAACGTATTCCCTAATATGCAAATCATATAAGAATTATACTGTATTAAACAATTTTAAGTATGCTAATTGACGCTCATTTTTTAAGGTAGTGGTTCGTCTCAACAGCTCATCGTTGAAGAGGTTTAAGGCGAATTAAGGGACTGAAAATATGAAACAGACAAAAAGTGATAATACAATCACATGTTTTCAACGATGTTTATTGAAATTGTTCATTTATGAAATAGTGGATTTCAAATCCATAAAAGTATAATACTGCGTAGTGCAAGTTTAGACAAAATTACTAAATAGGTCTTGACCGATATAAACTTTAATTTTGCAAATATAACTATGCGTGAAAAGAAGATAACAGAACGGTTAAAAGAAGAACGATGAAATCATAAACATCAGTCCACCACATAGAAATTCAAAGATTGCCCAATACCAATACTTCTTAAACCTATGAGAGAGAAGTTACCATCCGACATGACATTTAATGAAGAAACCAGGTGTTATTTATAACGAGTATACTGATCAAAACATCGCACGTTTCCATTATCGTTAAGATGATCATAACACTGTGTAAAAGCAAACATTCATTAATTGTTCCTTATGAAGGTAATACGGAAAAATACACTATGAATACAGTATCATTAACCTTGAACACGTGAAGTTGAAAAAGATTTACTACGGTTTTCTTGAGTTATGCGTGAAACAATCTATTTGATAAACAAGGTTTTATTTAAGAATCGAATGCTACTTTTTTTAATTATATTTGGATGTAAAACTGTTGACCGAAACACAATTTCAATGAGAGCAGAAGATCTTCTTGCTAAAAATGTGCACAAGATCAACGATTCCAAACCCTATAAAACAGACTTTTGTCCTTCCATCTTTGATGGATTGATAGTTAGATTGGTATTTAACATCCATTGGAAAATATTAGTGGCATATCATGACAAGAACATGGGAATATGTTATGAATATGTAAAAATGTTCACCAAGCGACAATCCAAATATGACATGTCATCACAATTCCGAGCACACCAATCTTTGCTTTTACAGTAAATGCCACGTGCTTAGCTGAAAAACAACGAAAACTAATTTTCATAATCACCTATCAAAAATGTATTTGAAGGGTGGATTCAAAATTACGATATGTGTTATGAATATCAAAATTTGTTTACCGAGAGAAAATTAAAATAATTAAGTATTATCGAAACATACCTATCCTGTATCTGACAACACTATGGTGACGTGGCAAGATGTCAAAACATACCAAGTCAACTTCGCTGTAAGTATGAACAATGCAAAATATACCAAATAATGAGTCAGCTTTTCCATGTAATAAAAAGAACTCATCAAAGATACCAAATGATCCGCGTTTCGTCTACAAAAGACTCAAAAGTGACTCTATAATCAAATACGAAGCTAATTCATAGTTAATGATCGTATACGTGAACTGAATTTCAAAGTTTTTTCAAAGTTTTTGATGTTTGTTTGTTTGTTTTTTCATAAAATAAAATCTAAATGAATGTCGCATTTAATATACACATGTAACTTTTTCATAATCTGTTTCTATGTCCTTGCTATATGACAGGTAAAGAAAAGTCAGTCCAAATTCATTCAAAGGTCCATTAACAATAGATCTATTAATTAGCTTAACTTTTATATTTGTTTTCGACATGGAATTAAAAGAATTCAATTATGTGTATTCAAAGGTGAAACAGTTATCTCGATCATAAAGTTGTTTTTTTAAACTAGTAAAAAATTTAATTTCTTTTTATTTGCACACGAACATAACAATAACTTATACACTATCAATAACTTTGGCACACTTTTAGGATTAAAAATTTGTAAAACTTGAAGAATTGAATGTTTCTTTTTGTAACTTCATTGGGTTGTAAAAGTGTTGACCGAAGCACATTTTGTATGAAGCACAGAAGCGCTTCATACTAAAAATGTGCGCACGGTCAACGCTTTTACAACCCTATGAAGTTACAAAAAGAAGCATTCAATACTTATAATTACATTTTTTTGCTAGGATCATAAAAACACGATTTTCATCAATTTTTTTATCTAATTTAACTGTGCACTTTATTTTGGCACCTCGTGTCATCATGAATGATAGATTTTATTGTGTTATGAAATTGATTAAGGAATAACGCGAGATTGCAGTGTAGCCAATCAGAATAACGTATCATAATGAAACATACATCTAATGTAATTATAAAAATCTTAATATTGAGATTTTGATTTCCAATGAGATAAATATATAAAGAGACCAAACGAACGCGGATGTGAGCAACTATTATGTCACGGCTATCACAATAGGGAAAACATTCCATCATGTCAGTTATAGATGTGAAACAACAAAATGTGAAACAACAATAAATGATATACAGAGTAAATGGCATTATATAGGCACATACAAAATGTGGTGGTGGTTTATAATATTCATAACTTCATGAAATGTCAAGAAACGTTTTCAAAATCTTCATAATCAAAAGATAGAATTATTTCCCCCCGTATTTTAATAAACGTTATTAGCATTCAACGTTGATCCAAGTCTGAGGTTAAACTTTAAAACTTTATAAATTTATAAAACCTTCCAAAATTTCGCCTTAACAGATAAAATAGGCATTCTTCAACTTTCAGTCACAGAGATGTGAGATTTTGGTTGATACTTTATAAAGCTTCGTCCTATCTGATATAGTGATTTTGTGTCACGAATTATTACACCATATCAATTCTTGTCAATAAGACCAAACGGTAAACATAAAATCATGAATGAACATTACCACTGAAAATAAAATATATTGAATATAAAACAATTATTATAAGTGAATATAAAATAATAAATATTACCAATAAATATAAAATAATGAATATTACCATTTGCCCTCTGTTACCCTTGTCATCATGTATCTTGTGTCTTTTGACTGTTGACAGGAGAAGTACGAATTTCTGAGTGTAAACTGGTTTATTCTGGTTTTAAACGTTATATGTGTTTCATTAACTAAAACATCAGATTTAAACTGTTTTCCTTGCGTGAACCAATTTCCTGACATATTCCTTGGTAACACACAATGAGGCTGCAGAAAATTCGTAGGTGGCAGCACTGAAAATTAATCGATGCAGAAATAAGTATTTAAGACCGTGTACAGAATGGCGCGGAAACAAAGAGGACTAAGAAAACCTTTAGTCTCTTTATATTTATTATTGTTCTATTTGTAAATTCCAATTGTGATTTATACAGTGTTGAAGTACATGGGAATAATCATCTTGTCGTGCAGGTTGTGTTCATTACTAGTGTTTCGTTAGTTTGTTTTGCTCAACCTTTATTTTTCTATCCAAGTGTATTTTGATCGTCTTACTGGGAAATCATTTCTATTGAAATGCACATAAAACGTTGAAAAACGATATAGGTAATGAGAGAGAAAAACTCAACTTGTAGTCATGTGATTTTAATTCTACTTGCCTCTTCTTAATATGAGCTTCCGGTCGCCATCATAGATACTGTTTAAAGAATTACAATTTGGAAATCTGCTCATCACCCAACGAACCCAGTTATTCGGATCCTTCTGGTCTTTCATGGTCATCTAATATTAAGTAATTGCATGTGCTTTATAATGTGCAAAATACTTGTATATTTAACTTAATATCTAAACTTTAATAGGGCACTTTCTACATTAACTATTGTTGTTTTTATCATTCACGTATATTTTTTTTATAATAAAAACGCACGTTTGTTGTTTGCTGAACATTCAGTGGCAATTATTTCATGCCTATTAAGAACGATATCGTATCACCATTTGTGCAATATATGCATTGGGATTAAGACTCTTAACGTTTTCAATAATTCAACATTTGTAAATTTACATATCACCGTTAGTTTATGCCAAACGCCGCAAGTGACAAGTGCATTCGACTTCGATCTCAATTGACTAGTTACTAGTATTCATGCCGAAGGTAGATGGTTCAAAATTGACATTGACGGCGACGATTTAGCAAAGAAGGCTGGAAGAGGCGTCATACTCCACCAATAAATCAATACTAATATAAGAAGAAAAGTATAGCCTGATACATTGTCAAATAGTCAAATTATTTCAAAACAAAACTTACCATGCATTTAAATTTTTCTCTGATATCAGCTTCAACAACTGCGGCAACTGCAGCGAAAATATAGCCAACACCATTCTTAACTGCATACCAAGATCCCATACATCTATATCGTATACCTGTAAAATAGTTGCAGAAGGATTCATTCCTAATCTGTTATCATATTTTTTGGTAGTTTCCCAATTGCTTTATTTCGAAAACTGAAATTATCTACGGTTTTCTGTTTTGATTAACTAAAAGCCTATGGAAGCATCATTCATACAGTTTTGAACGATTTGACGATATAATTATAAGAAATTTTGAGGAATTTAGGTTTCTTTTTAACTCTTTAATTCTGGTTAATTTCTCCAGACATAGTGTATATATAAATATAATCTATATGCATCTTTTTGTATAATCCTCGGGAAATATTTTAAATAAAAATCTTTTTTCCAACCTTTTATCATGTTCTCAGGCTTTTTGTTAGTTTTGTTGTTGCTATTGTTGGTTTGTGTTTTATTTCTATGTTTATTTTTCATGCTTACAATTTCCAGGCATTCAAAATTAAACTTATATTATTAGACAAAAATACTGAAGTTCGAAGCATACTTTGATCCTTGGACGTAGAAACATCATAGCATCTGGAATAATTCATCTGGAAATACTTGTTGTCTACATATGCTGATCCTGGATCTTGACAAGCAGCTATTATACTGTTAGAATTGTTACAGATTCCCCCTCTGGACATGGCACCTCCGACCTCATAAGTAAACTGGTACATTCCTTCTATTGTTGTTATACAGTTTACATCAATTGGACTTATTCCTATGGAGAAAAAAAACAGCATTCAATTCAATGTTGAAGAATTCCAAAATGAAAAAAATAAATAAATACAGTTTACATTTTTTAAACAATACAAAGTTCTAACCAACATCGATAATTACAAAATTTGTCAAATTAACAGATGAATATTCAGTTTCCCCTTGCTCAATACTATGTTGTGTTATGTTATCGCTTGTTTGATATTGTATTACTTGTCTAGTTCAGTTAGCTTTATATTTTATTTTCTTCCCTTCAACAAATATTTATCGATGTCTAATTCTGTCTACAGTGATGAACACTAAGTTCATCTATTGAGACGAATATAAACTAACTATTAATCTATTAAGATGAATGCAATATGTACATCTGTAATGATACATTAACTGTATATTTGTAAAGATATATACTGACTGTGTGTATATACATCTTTACAGATATGCAGTTTATATTCATTTGCAAATATATGTATGATATGTATGTATATGTATCTCAATAGATATACAGGTTATATACAGTTTATGAGCATCTTGCTAAATTCCGTCAACAACTAAACAATATTACTTTCGTTAGTCGACTAATACCAAAAGTCGGATATACGTTTGCCTCACGCTTTACTTACTGAACATCGTTGTAGTACTATCCATGTCAGGTAGGCCTTCGGAAATACCTCTACAAATACTTATGTTAGAACCATTTGAACTCTTTATACAATGTTCTGTTAAAAGACAAAAATATATATTAGAACTAAGCATTTGAACTCTATTTACAATGTTCTGTTAAACGACAAAAATATATATTAGAACTAAGCATTTGTGAGCAAGCAGCGATAATCTTCACTTCCTCAATGATATACCAACAAGAATGATTGTTAGGTGAAATGTGTTTTCGATCTTGATTTTTTTCTTAGATTTTGGAGCTATTGACTGGATCTCGTACAATAATAGTACTTACATTTATTGTCTTCTGATAATGTAATTGTGTAAGTTTCTTCAAACTGAAGCCTATGTGTTTTCCTTTCTTTGACGACATTTCTCTTTCTTCATATCATGGGGTTTACATGTCATTACTTGATGTTCCGTGTTTATTGTAGCATATAAGTAATTTAAAAAAAACGTTTGATTTACAGCGGATTCCATTGAGTGTGTAAAGGGTAATATATTTGGTTAGCTTGCCTGTCAGCTGAACCATGAAGTCATGGTTAGCTTAGGTAAACTACCCTACTTTAAGAATAGACTAGTCCAATAGAAAACCAATCGATCTGTCTGTTGGACTTTGCTATTTCGAAAGGAGGGTAGCATACCTGACCTAATAATGACTTCACGGTTCAGCTAACAAGCAAGCTAACCAAAGATATTACCTTTCGCTACACACTCAATGGAATCCGCTGTAACCCGTACATAAGTTAACTAGTGTAAGCATCAATGTTGGAGGGTTTATATTTCTACAAAGACAACACGTATTTCAAACCAGTCGAATATAGATATAAGAAGATGTGGTATTAGTGCCCATGAGACAACTCTTCATCCAAGTCACAACTTATACATACATATGCAGACAGAAATTTGAGAAATAATTACTCACGTCGTCTGTACTGTATGATATTAACTGTCCGGAATAAAACATCTACACAGAAGAAACACCTATGTCTGTTTGTGTCTCCTCTGAAATTATATATCGTCATTTTCACAGTTTAATACAGTTGTATGACAAATTAGATGACTCCAATGAAATACTAGTATTATTATGCAAGTTCAAAATAGAGGAGGTGAGAGCTGATCCAAATGTATTAACCTATTGGTTTTTTAATACATAATTTATTAATTTAAGAGCCTACAAAAGGTTTTGATGCCATTTTGGTATATTTAGAAAATATTACCACACTATAAATTCAATTTTGACAAATTTTGATATCACAAGAGTATTTACCCAATGTATACGCAGTCGATTCTTAACCAATACAAAAATCCATTGGAAGTACAGGTATATATTAAATACAAATTAATTCGATTTAATGGTTAAAGCAACATTTTATTCAAATACAATATACACAGCTGAAAAACCCAACATTGTCATTTAATTGAAACAGATATGAGGTAACAATAAAAGTTGTCATTTTATTGAAACAGGTATGAGGTAACAATAAAAGTTGTACAAGTAGTTCATCTACGACATTATATTAAACTGTCAATTTTGAGGTCGGTCGTTCAAATCCCACTTTTGGCGAAGTGTTTTCGACTACGAATGGAAAGTACTTTGGCTTCCACCGCATATAAATACTGACCACCACGATAAAACCATTTGCTAATGCTAGCAAGTTAAAGTTTTGGTTAGCTTGCTTTGTTTGTATCAAAGTTTGCTCAAGTATTGTAATTAAGATTGACATCTTCAAACAATATCAGTAGGCAGAGTTAAACGTGTATACATTATATTTGAATATTGAATGGACATTATCAAATAATCAAATTTACCAACGTTAATACATTATATTTGAATATTCATTGGATATTATCAAATAATCAAATTTACCAACTTGTATACATTATATTTGAATATTCAATGGACATTATCAAATACTCAAATTTACCTGTATACAGGTTTAACTCCGCCTGCTGATATTATTTGCATATGTCATCTTAATAACAAATAATAATAATAAACAAAGAAAGCAAGCAAGTCAACCAACCTTTTAACTTGCTACCATTATGATAACAGCTGTAATTAAAATGACATCATTAGCATTCATTACAATGACATTATTATCATTGATTACAATGAAATTATGATTATTCATTACAATGTCATTATTATCATTGATTACAATGTCATTATAAAAATTCGTTACAATGTCATTATTATCTTTGATTACAATGTCATTATTATCATTCATTACAATGTAATTATTATCATCCATTACTACGATGTCATTATTATCATTCATTTCAATGACATTGTTATCATTCATTACATTGTCATTATTATTTTACATTACAATGACTTTCATATCATTTATTACAATACCATTGTAATGTTGGCATTGTTTACTTACGCAACCGACATCAACATAGTACTGTTGACCATAGAACTATTTAGTTGTTTGATCAGTGAGATTTCTTGTTTATGTTGGTATATATCAATGCACTCTAGTCGTTCTTGTGGTGTTGAGATTCTGCTCCATAAATTGACGTCTACGTTGGTTCTAACGTCTGCACCACTTTCTTGAGAATACCAGTCGCCATGATAGGCTGCTGGTATAAAACACCTGCCATCTAAAATGTAGTAAATGTTGATAACAAATGAGTAAAAACTTGCGGTACAAAGACGGACCTATCCAATATTATCAATTAACCATGCTGTTGATTTGGGGTTACGTATTGACTAAAAGCATCGAAGTTTAGGATTCTGGAACGCAGGGTCAATCACCATAGGCGAAACGTTATGTACAAAGACATTGTCAAATAAGAAGTACTAGTCCCCTGCATTTGTTTCATAGCAGGATAATTTTCATAGTCATTGGATTTTTGTCATATTGACATGCAACTGATGTGATATGTGACAAAATAACAAAAAAACATAGTATATAACGTGTTTTAAAAAATGACAAGAAGAATTGAAGCATGCAATGTATAAGTAAATGAACGTATGATTATAGATTGAATGGGTAATTTGGTTGTGACACTGGTAATTCTGAATATAAAACGCTGTTATAAATGCTTTAAAGGGACATTTAATAGCTGTCAAATTCATGTACACAGATTTTACTCAAATGTTCGTATTTGATTCATGATATACAAAAACATATATTTAATTATAAAAGTCTAAAATAATCAATTTATGATGCACGGACTCGATAATATGTATCAAACATTTCGAGTGTATTTTAGTCTAGATGCCATCTTATTAACCATCGACATGACCCTCGAATAATTCATTAACGATGTTTCTTTGCTTTTTGACAAAAATATACCAAATGGCTGGTAAAAGCTAATTATTATATCACTAATTTTCTTTCATTTATGAATGAATAAAAAACAACTCATATCTTATCTTTTCTACATCTCGTAGCAAATTCACATTTAACACGATCAAAATCTGTTTTCAAATGGCAAAATGTTCGTATCCAACACACAGAAATCATATTGAAAATGTTCTTATTCAAACAGCAAAAGCCATGCAAAGAATACTAATATCTTGACACAAAAGAAATAAAACGCTCTCTCTCAATAAACGTGCATTTCGGGGAGCAACACATGCAAGCGTTTATGATTTCAAAAAAAAAACATTTCAGTAAACAGCTCAAATATTTATTTATGGGAAGTGGTAATATTAAAAAAAATACTACCAGAAAGTGTGTCATTAGAATTAAAACAACCAGCATGAATTTTTACAATGACTACTGACAATTCAAACGATTATATTAGCTATATAGTATATGTTGGTTCCAGTTGTAACAGCATAGACAACAAAAAGTATAATATTGCTCTATTAATGTCTCTCTACTGTTTTTTTTAATGGTTTTTCTATCTTTCAATAAAGATCAACAACTTGGACTGAAAATAATGATAAATACAGAATGGCGGGTAATCCTTATTTTTAAAATGGCGAAATCCCTGCTGATAAAGAAATAACTCTGTTGTCAATGTCTTGTATGTATACACGACCAGATATTAACATGACTAATATCAGATAAATTTGTTTATATTGTATTTATTGTAATTATATGAAATATTAAAATTAGTTATGAATTATCAACACAATACATGTTTAATATGTAAAGGTATATTGTTTTATGAATATATCTTATGAAAATGTATGACTGCATTTGGAAAAGTCTTTGTTTCTTACAATTACATACATTTTAGCATTGATTAAAGACAAATTTGAACAGGTATTGAATATAACAAGTACATTGTCTTTAACTTTAATTTCAAATAATTTCAGCAATTATCTATCAAAAATAAAAACTAAAGTCGTGTTACAATCATTCACATTGTTTTTCTCGAAACCGGAAACAGTTTGTTCAGATACTAAACACATCTAAAAACATCATTATAAAAGTCGCTGGACGACAACAATAATAAGAAAAAAAGGAAACCAAAATTGATTGTTTATTTAACTTACCGGAAAATCTCAAATACAAATTGAAAACTAGAATAATCTTAAAAACGGTTCTCAAATTAATAGTCATTTCCTTGGTTGTTGGTTATGGCGGCTCAGGTGAATTTTTTTTTTATCTTTGCTGATAATGCTATCATTAGAGGTTCAGGTAGGGTTTGATCATACTGATATTGTTTGTAAAGTTTTTTAAACAGTAATTCAAAAAGATTGATGATTTTTATGTTTAAACTTTAACAATACCATTAAGTTTTGTATAGATTTATTTTCAATTAAATATTTTTAAATGTCTAAACGGGTAGGGGCATTTGCAAGATGCTTTAAAATCGGCATTTTTGTAGGGAAGCAATACATGTATGTTATCTTTATCTTCAAAAAGACGCCGATTTACATATCTTATTAAACTTGAATTAACAACGGTTGCCATTTCGAATCAAAGTACATGTATTGATAAAATAATAAAATAACGAAACTGAAAAAAGCTATTTCTTGATCTTGAAGATAAGCTTCTGTCAATTTTATCATGTCAACTAATCCCAGACCGCATAAGTCCATATATCAATGAGTAAAATACTGAAAAATGAAAGGAATATATTTTCTAAATTTTTTCTCGGATATCATATTTTAATCGTAAAAACGCTCTGTCAAAGTTTCATAATATTATGTCAAGGTTTGACTAACTAATTGATATGTTGATTAATTGTTGGTTGCTTAACGTCTATTGGCAAATAATTGATATGCAATAACATTTAACCCTAAAGTTAATGCTCTTGTTTATAGCAAAAAAAAACTTTTATCAGTAAAATATGGGAAAATACAGAAAAAAATATTTTACTATTTTGCTGTGTATATTGTTGTCTTTCTTTTTGTCATAAGACAGCTTCTGTCAAACTTTTAAAGCTGTTTTGAAAAGTATTACTACAGGACCGTGCCGGTATTACATTAATTTAAGTGAAATCAAAAATATTATGATTTACAAACAAGTTGATGGGAAATGCGGTATGATGAAGACTAAAGTGTTCTAGAAATGTTTTCTGAGAATTGTGATATGCAAATAAAATTATCATACAAAGAATTCACGAAAGAACGTTTGCCGTTTGTTGAATAAAACGATTGACTAAATAATGCATGAATGCCTAACTCTCAGTATTGCAAATGTACATGCATAGTAAGGGCAATTATCTGTTTTATGTCATATGAATGTGCTTTATAGCCCGACAAGCAAGTTGGAATTTTAGTTCCTAAATCAAACGGTCCACAGGGAGACATGTCACCCTACCGTTCCACATCATTTTGACTGCGATTCCATTTTCGCTCCAAATCATCGAAGCCGCGTAAGCAGCAAATACCAATTTTAAGTTCTCTGGTTTGACCCAGCATGAGATCGAATCAATTACTCCCCGCAATCTACCATGCTACCACGAGACAACCGAATTGTGCAGGGTATATGCCAATAAAACACAATTTATAACACAGGGGGAAATCTGCAGAGCAGCATATGTTTTTCAATAATAGGCATGTGTCTATACCATTTTTCAAGCGCTAGATAAGAATGTTTTTATAGCTGGAATTGAGAATGGAAACGGAGAATGTGTCAAAGAGACACGGTCCGATCAAAGAGATGAAAATGGCCCAAAGACACCAATGGGTCTTCAACATAATTTGACTTCAAATGGAACTACTGTTTTTTAAAAGGAAAAAATGCCCCCCCCCCTCCTTCCCCCGTAAAAAAAAGGACTACAAAAAAAAAAAAAAAAAAAAAAAAAAAAAATAGTCCCAAACATCCAAACAAATAAACAGAAAAAAAAACCCCAAAGACAACCACTGACCAGGTTATCCTGGCTTGGGAATAAGCATGCACACATAATACTTACAAGCAAATAAAGCAAAGCTTTACATATACATTATACGTTTAGCCAGACTTTTGCTTTAATGTTAACAGCCGTAAAATATCTTGGCCTTGGAAGAAGGAGGGAATAGGAAGTGTGATGCTTTCTTTTGCGTAAATGTGGTTAAAATTAGGAAAAATGGGTTTGTCTTACAAGAAAATAGCTTTATGAAATAGTAAACCATTGTGTATTCCTAATTATGAAATGACAGGAGACCGCAAAGCCGCGCTTTTTTTATATATCTTTAGTAGTTGGTTTAACATGTTTAAAATGGAAAGAAAATGTGACGGTCCCAATCGAAATTCGTTTATCAACTTCATTGTGTACACGTTAATAGATTATTGTGGCCAACTACAACTAAAACATTGCTTGTCTTTTCTTTAATAAAATGTGTACCGGAAATAGTGAAAAACCAGAACAGAGTAGTAAACAAACAAACTTTTGACAACTACAGTGACCTTTTAGTTGAATGACATATAGCGAACGTCATAAGAACACAAGAAAATATCACCTTGTAGCTTACATAAAAGTATAATTAAAGGAGAGAATAACATTTATATTTTAATTCATTCTTTACTGCGTAATTATCCTATGTAGATGTCATTTATCATGTCAGATGGAGTGGAATAAAAATTAAATAACTAATTTCATATAAGAGAATAGAATGGAAGGAATTCAAAGTATTATCTGGGTGTCTTTATTTTTGCTTCTAAATGTGATAACGGTAAATTGTCGTTTGAATACAACGGATCCTTGTAACCCAGTTTTATTTTCGTAAGTACCTATAAATCAATCTGTTACTGTCGAGTCGCTGTGGCACAGAGGTGTAACTATAATGTATTTTCTCTGAGACATATGCATATACTATATGATAAGCATGTCTGGTTTTTCTGTAATATATATTGCATACTAGTAATTGTTTAACCTCCTTTTAGAAAATACCAATTTAAAACATTTGAAGAAATATAAATGAGATTCCGGGGTTACGACATTACGTCTTGTTGTATAATCAATTGTTATCCGTTGTAATAATCACGGCTTGTTGGTACTGTTTCTGGATCTTGCGGAAATGTTTTCCATCATAAATCTTACATTTTTTAGGTAAAATTCCAGGATCTTGCGGAAATTATTTATTTATCATATATCTTTTTTATTTGATTCGTTAATTATAGGAGTAAATCAAATGCAATTTTTTATTTTTTAAATCACAAGTAAATTGTTTTACGTGATGTAGCAATGTTGCTTCCGATGTTGACATTTGATGCATCCTGATTTTGGTTTGACGTATAAAATTCCAACAACCCATTTACCCTAGTAAAATATAAAATGGAGTGTTCTTCGATGTTGAACATGAATGTGGTCATTTGAAATTTGTTTAAAAGCAGACCACTTTATCTGACTTAACATACATACAACAATAAAGTTGATGATGGAGAACATTTTATATGGCCCCTTTATAATCTTAAATTTAGAGAATGGAGTCCTATCATAAAAAGTTGCAAATAAAAATAAAATTGTGAAGTGTAAAAACAAGTGCCAAGTTCAATTGGCTTTTAATTCAAGAAACCTTGAGGTTTTGAAATTTTTGGGTACTTAGATAAATAAATATTTTATTGAACTCAGAAAGCTATGATATGTTTATATGTAATCCTTTAAGTTTATTTTCATTCATTAATGTATTCTGTATTATTACTCATTTTTAACACATTTGCTTATGGCTTTGGTCTAGCTGTAGTAAAAAAATCCATGAATTTATTTTACACCAAGGCCATTTTCAAAATGTCTTTCAATCAGCCTAATATGTGTACTAACATGGTTTTAGCAATAACACGGCTTAATTTTTAACACTGTGACAATACGAGAAACGAATCAAACATAGGAGGATTGCACACTTCCCGTTCTAATGGACTTCTGACTAAACAAATTCAATGGGCATTTACGTTACTGCTTTTGAAACAAGTTAACTAAATTTGTGAAGATAACGCTAGAATTGAGAAACAAATCTTATTTGCTTAGAAGTCTGTCACATGTAGGTTAATATTATAATGGACGAATTAATTAATTTACTATTTTTAAACACAGTAAAAAGTAAAAATAACTAAATAAAATTAAAATGTGTGAACCCTGCGTTGACAGAGAAATGAATTACAGAAACAAAGATGCAAAGAAAAGGAAGAAGTTTAAGTAGAACCTCCTCTGTAATTATAAATAATAATAATCATATTAAATATACCAAAAGAAGATATGGTATTATTACCAATGAGACAACTCTCCACAAGAGACCAAATGACACAGAAATGAACACCTATAGGTCACCGTACGGCCTTTAACAATGAGCAAAGCCCATACCGCATAATGACCATTAATGATACTTTTTTTTGTATTTCAGAAAACGACCAGAGAGGAACGTGGACATTCCTGATGATTGCTCTAATGGCACAGTTAGCTGGCATTATCCAATGGCATTTCTTAACATATTTTTCACAGCAACAGTTCAGGAATACGAAGTTTGTATAGGGCACATAACAGACAAAGCTGTTAGAAAAATCTATGAAATCATTGATGGAGTCATTGAAGAGCTTCCTCTACCTGCTAAAGGTACGAACCTGTTTCATATAATAACCAATAACGTATACAGATCTGACGCGAAAAGGTTCAGTTTTGTTTTCATTTTATTGACCAATTGGGCAATATTTTACTATATGTATATCGAATAGCAGACATTCAACTTTGTCTTAACAAACGCTCAAAACAAATGCACTAATAAAAGTAGAAAAGTAAAATTAGAATTATCACACAAAACCAAAGCAAAGCAATGATTTCTGTATAAAGGAAATGTATAATATATCGTACATCAAAACAAAATAAAACATATGGCATATTTGGGAATTTTTGGCCCGTGTAAAATCATAATAAATAAAAATAATGTAGGATATCATTACTTTTTCATTTTCTAAATTTCAGAATAAAATTCTTATAAAATGTAAATAGTTATCATAGCCTTTGTGAGACAGTTTACATCAAGTGAAGTCCTAAGTACGAATTTTTTCATATTAAAAGCCAATATATGCTTGTTTTAAGAACATTTCGGCTAAATTGACAATCGCCACCCAAACTAGTTTACCAGTGAATAGAGGAACAAAATACCCCTCCTGTGTAAATATCTTTTTGGCTGAGGAATGTGCCGCTGTATTATTCAAAGCGTGCGTCAATCAAAAACTCATAAGTTTTGTATAATTTCACAATTTTTCTTGCTTCACTGTCATCCCTTATAAATAAAATAGTTATATTTTGAATCAAAACTGCAATGTTTTATTTAAATACTCAGATTTAACAATTCGCTCTGCAAAAACAGAAAAAAAGGTTCGAAAAACATTTGATTGATTGGTCAAAGTTCAATCAAATCGTACCGTCGTCTTCATACCTGCTCAAAGATGTACATAAAATCACAGAGGTGTAAGACATATTTATGCTTTTGATGGTTTAAGAAATGGCAGTACCATGAATTATGTCAAATATTGAAACCTTACTTAGCTTTTCCCATCTATAAGCTGAACCTTTTGCATCTAAATTGGTAATTCTTATATTCTAAATTGAAAAAAAAAAAATGTAAATAGTCTACGCGTTAGAACCATGTTTTCGGGTTAAAAAATGTTATCGACATCATGTAAACGAATCATACTTGTCCAGTGTGTTCTCAATCAGAATTTTCAATTTTCGTGTATCAAATCAGTTTTCAGCCCGGGCAAACTCATAAATGGAAAAATCATTCGACACGAAATTCCTACCTTTTGGTCTCAAGCTAATGAACTTAAAATAAAAAAAAAATTATTATAGCGCACGCATAACCTTGAAATACTTTTTAATAACATTTTATTTGTTTTAGGTGAAGAAATTTGCACCTTACCGACGACAAACAATGTGACAATGAGAATTGTTGGACCAAGGAAATTCACAACTTACACGGCATATATTCCATACTTTATCTATGACATGAGCTAGTCAAGATGAAAGACGGAAGGAAATCAGTGCTATAGACATCTTGACCTCACAATGTACCATTCATTTATCAAACACAGAATTTCACTTAATGTATTTTCCGCAGTTATGAATTAGAAATGTAAAGAATGTAAAACATGTTACCATAAATAGTTATTTACAAATAAACATTTTTGTAACGAATTTGTTTGTTAAGGTGGGGTTAACTTTTTGTCACAAAAAGTCGAGTGCTTTGCATAAATTTACAACATGGCCATAAGGAAATATAATTTGTATTCTAACTCCCACATACTCAAAAATATGCTGCTACACAAAGATGTATAACCTAATTTGAAGAAAAATTTAATCATCGACAAGTATATACACACTCTAAATTATTTTGACAAATTTTGCTGAACTCGTCGTCTTCAACTATAAAAGTGTGGTCCGTATACTTTTAGGAAAACAACTAGTATTTTATTGTTAGTCCAATATCATGTCGTTTTGTCGCATGCAATGGAGCAAGAGTTGGAAAGTGGTAATTGATAGAACAAACAAGGATGTAATAATTGCGCTATGCAATTATTAAAGGGACCGGGGCTTCGATGGCCGCATCGTCTAAGTTGTTCATCGATATTCGCTAATAAAGATCAACACTTTTAATTTATGAAAAAAAACTTGATGTTACAGTAGTGTTTAGAATGTGATCTTCAATCTTAGAAGCTGAATGGCCATGATAGTTATCAAAGGAACCAGGATTATAATTTAGTACGCCAGACGCGCGTTTCGTCTACATAAGACTCATCAGTGACGCTCATATAAAAATACTTGTATAGCCAAACAAGTACAAAGTTGAAGAGCATTGAGTATCCAAAATTCCAAAAAGTGGTGCCAAATACGGCTAAAGTAATCTATACCTGTGATAAGAAAATCCTTAGTTTTTCGAAAATTTCAGTTTTGTGAACAGGAAATTTAATAAAAT
Organism: Mytilus galloprovincialis; assembly: GCA_037788925.1. Taxonomy (NCBI): domain Eukaryota; kingdom Metazoa; phylum Mollusca; class Bivalvia; order Mytilida; family Mytilidae; genus Mytilus; species Mytilus galloprovincialis. The sequence goes on from CM075335.1 coordinate 34,383,994, forward strand.
GACCACATTATTAATATTCATGTCAACACCGAAGTGTAGTGTTTACTACTGGGCTGGTGATACAGCCCGTAACAGAGAAGTGATCGAATTGATGTTTCTTTACCGTCAAAATTAGCTACGTTATCGACAAACTTAATTGAGTAGTGACCGAACTATTGGTACTTTAACGTTAAAAAGATTGACAATGCTGACAAACTTTCATGTGTCGATAATCAAGTTTAATACCGATAATATTGAAAATAATTCTAATAATATGAAACAAAATATGTCCATGCACCATTTTGATTGGGCGAAAAGTAGTCATTTCTTCAAAGTCAGAACAGAAAAAAAAAGATTTATGGAAGGACGTCTTGATAGTATTATTATTACTAAAAGAAATGTACTGGTAAACAATTAAAAAGGTGTTCGATAGGAATGAAGTCCTTTATTTTTACAATGTGTACCGTATTTGTGATGGATTTGAATTCAATCAATAACTTTGAAATGTTTTCTCATATGTATACACAAAAGGGAGGACTGGTATTTGTACTTCTGTTAGAATATGTCTTCGTCCGTTTCACATGCCAAACTTTTTTCTAGTAAAGTTTAAACGAGAAAATTTTGTTGAGAATTTGTTTTAATATGACAAAATAACGAGCAAAACTATTTCTTGCAATGGCACACACAGAGAATATATTTTTTTTTAGTAAAAATCAGTAAAAAAAATTTCTCCAAAATATACCATGGCCAGGACCTGACAGTTTTTAGCAGTGTACAAATGAAAATCGTCCGGAAAACTGCGCTTGCTGTCATTTTGAGGGATCATGCAACATTTCACCTATTATCCATAAACAACATAGGTTCTCAATTACTAAAAAATGTTCTAAAAGATAATTTCAAATCAGAGTAAACATATTAACTTCCTTATATCCAGTCGAATTTGTCTATAGGTTACACAAAGCTGGTTCTTAAAACGTTTGTATCAGGGAAAACATTTTTCTTTGACTTTTAAAACATGTAGGCGAAACGGATTTCCTAACCATTCACATATGATATTCCGTATTTCTGATTTTTTGTTCGATAACGTAAATTATACTACTTTTTTTATGACTACGTGAACTTGTGCCATTTATTTTTGCTGGTCTTTAGGAAGACAATTTACAATTGTGCAGTGAACGGAGGTACTTATACATAACCTTATAATTCTGTTTGGAAACAAAAATAAATTCCCAATATATAAATATACATGTATGAATATACATGTATTATATGTCGTGTACATGATTGGATTTTGTAGATACAACTACCGCACAGAAAAAGTATCATGGATTTTGAGGCTTTCATATTCAAGGTTTTGAATTCTACCCTTGTTGAAAACCTGTGGAGACCTCTACAGTTCCTTAAAACATCAATTATATTTTTGTAAATTGAGTGCCGTCTCCCTGAACATGCTAACACTTAAGTCATATCTTTTCATTTTCATATTGTTTGTCTCTGTTGTCTTGATTGTTGGAACGATTCTAACAATATTTATGAAAACTTTCTGAGAATTATGAATATTTCTTCTCTGTCAGATATGGATCATTACCAATGATAAAATGAAATGCCGTACATCACATCTTATAGAGGTTTAAATTTCAAATATTCGTCAATAACTTAAGATATAGAGCAATTTTGTCTTCAACATTTCAAATGTTAAAAGAGTACATTTGTATTTTTTACTTCGATTTGAAGGAAATTTATTTCAGTTTTTTCTGTGACAAAGTACAAGCATGTCGGTATTGCAACAATGTATGATTGACATAATCCCGGGACATAATAAACAGATAGGTATGAAAAAAGAAAAGATATGGGGTATTCTGTATCAGATGAAAGAAAAACTATTATAGTGTTGAATCCCATAAATATTCACAGTGCAAGCAAGCAGTATATAATATCTACATTGAGCAAATCGATGAGGTCATGTTTATTGTAGAAATGATGGATGCGACTCCGATAAAGTCATGATCAATGTCATTCCATCAATGAGTATTTATGCTATTCATAATGAATTTATCTGAGTCGCAGTCATCGTTTCTACAATAAACATTTCCTCGTAACAAATGATAGAAATTTGGGAGATCCCGTATTTGATCCTTTACCGTTAAAATGAAAATGCCAATGACAGAGGTTGATTATAAAAAATGCTTTACTGTGTTAAAAAAACTTCGACTTAAACAATGAAAACTTAAAGGTTGGACATGAAATATTTTGTTGATGAAGAAAATTAAATTATGTCACTTCTGAAATAAGTTTGTCGATAATGTAACTTATTCTGACGGTAAAGAAACGCGAATTCGATCACTACTCTGTTACGGGCTGTACCCTCGGAAACGTCCACCAGCAGTGGCATCTACCCAGTGGTGTAAATAGTTATCGAAAGTACCAGGATTATAATGTAGTACGCCAGACAGGAAATTTAATAAAATGACCACATTATTAATATCAACACCGAAGTGTTGACTACTGGGCTGGTGTCATGACATATGTGCAATACAAATATATGAAAGGAAACAGATAACTTCTTTTGGAATTAGACTAATTTATCAGGGTTGCTATGTTTAAAATACCTCATTGGTAAGATGTTTTGCTTTTCGATTGTTCACATGAATTTAAATAAGGATTTTTGTACGCTGATTTATTTCGTCTGAAATGTTATTTTCAATAGGTTTAACTTTTTAACCATTAAAAACTTGATACAAACACTTTATATGCACGTCCCATCACACAAGTTTAATGGATGAATGTGTCTGATTGCCATTTGCGAAACAATGTCAATAGATGTTGTTACGGCAGTATATGTTTTAACTATGAACAGGATGATAAGGAAAGTAATAACCGAATAACCCAATCTTGACAAAAGGTTCTTCCTCAATTATTTTATGACACTGTTTGCTGTGAAAACTATAAATTGAATATATCGCAAGGGTTCTGCGAAACTGTATATATCTCGCCTGCTATTGCTGCTGTCATAGTAAAAATGTATCTTATGTTGAATGCCGAAAACATACATTTATCTGTTATACTGTGAATTCATTATTATTCGTTGGATACCATATTTCGTATTTCGTGCGTACAGGTGGATCACGAATTTAAATGTTGAAAGGGTTACCAATTTTCAATTAGATTTTATGCAGACTTTAGGCAAACAGTGTATTACTATTGGTGTGTATCAGATGAACAGAAAGATGGAGACCATTACCATATCCCAACGTTTTGTTAAATGGACAGATTTTTTTTTGTCATAGGTATCATACATGCCAACCCTATGGATTTAACTGATAATTACCAAATTTTGAGTTGACCTACCACCTACAAAATCACTTTGACTGCCTCTGGAAAATGAAGGGATATTGGATAGAGACAGACATTGCCACGAAACTGGCCACCTGCAGACCCCTCAGAGTTTTTGCAAAGGTTCTTTTCGTGCAGAGAGATTGGTTGGTCTCTCTTCACGAGACATCAGATTGTAAAATGTCCCTATTCTGAAATGCATATTTGAACATCATGTACATCCAATATCTCACTTCAAGATTTTTACTGCTGGTTGGAAAAGAACCAAGAGTGGTCATACTTCTATTACCTTGTCACCCTTTTGGGATTTTCTTATGATTGCTGATTGTTTAATATCTAGTAGCAAATATTTCTTGTTTGCTCAGGATATCATCAAAATATTTGTTGGACAACTATTTTTGGAATATAGCCCAAATATATATATATAAAAAAAAATACAGATAGTTCATTTGGTAAGCTGCTTTGGTTGTTTTGCATTTAAACAATATCACTTTGAATCCAAATATGCCAAGGATGTATTTTTTCCAACTAATTTCTAACCTTTTACTCGGCACTCACCTCCATGACCTCTACTGCTTTAACGAAGAATAGCATTGGCATGCATAATGTTTGAAATTTTGTTATATATTTAAATGACCTAATGACTTATTGCAATAACTTAACCCAATTTCCAATTTTAAAGCAACAATAGAAATTTATCATATTTGTTTGTGAATGGTTTTCTTGCTACGATGTACATATTCTTGATCAGTAATGGAAGAAAATCAATGATCTATATGGAGGAACTAACAAACACATATCACAAGACATTTTTTAACCACATATTCCCATTTTTGCAAATTTTGGGAGAAATTTCAAACACCTACCAAAGTACTAACAGTGACCAGCTGAAAAGAGCAAGTAAACATTGAACAGCTATCTACAATGGTATAAATATACTTTTAAATAGATATAAGAAGATGTGGTAGGAATGCCAATAAGACAACTCTCCATCCAAGTCACAATTTGTAAAAGAAAAACCATTAAATGTCAAAGTACGGTCTTCAACATGGAGCCTTCGCTGCCTTGGCTCACACTAAAATAGCAAGCTATAAAGGAAGTACACCACTAATTCATGGTCCCATTGCTTTCTATGTTAAATTCCTCCGTTTCAAGCAGTCACACCTCTTTTATTTTAAGTTCAAATAAAGTGGCAATCATTGCATATCAAAGCAACACTTCATGGAGTCTTGTACTGAAAAAAAAACAACATACCTTTAATGGCATATAAAAAAGAACTGGTTCCTGGAACTTCGGATGTACCAAAACAGGTATTTCAGATCTGACAAACAGACAAAATGTACCCTCTTTTTAAAACTTTGATGCAGTTTTTTAATATTCAAAATTAAAAGTCCACAAGTGTTCTTACAATGATCACCAGTCCTTCAGCTTTCATTTGATACCAAAAATACCTAAATATTCTACATATTTTAAAAGTTACACTCATGCGTAGGAACTATTTTGTGTTAAATATGTACTACTTTCTGGTATGTGCTTTCTGACTGGGCCCGAATTAGTGGTGTTACACCTATAAAGGGCCCAAAAATGACTAGCGTAAAACCATTCAAACAGGAAAAAAAGTCTAATCTATATAAAAAACGTGAAACAAGAAGTACATTATAATTGATAAAGAATTTATCTTTACAATATACAGTTGTACATGTCAAATTGTAAACAGAAATGACAATATAAATACATGTAGCATGATCATTTAAATTCCTCCAAACAAATTATCGTCATTGAGTCTTGACTCTTTTTCTTGTTGTTTAACAGTTTCTTGTGCTTCCTTTTGCATCTTTTCTAGTTTTTCCAATGTCACAGATTTTAGTGGCAGAATTTTTGGTTTACATAAAACTACTGTAGGCATATCCTCTTGGTACAATAAACCTTGTTTGGGTAAGACTTCTTTCAATAAATTCTTAGATTCTGGCATTTTTCACTTTATATTTCCTACAATTAAATAAGCACATTATATTTGAATATTATAGTCATAATAGTGTACAGAAAAATTTATAGCAGATTTTTAACAAATGCTTCAATCATAAAAAATAAATAAATACATTGAAATAAGGTGTCAACATTTGAGATTAACACTTGCAAACTGTCATCTTTACTCTTTTCTCTAATTTTTGCTCTATTTTCACATTTCTTGACTGGAGTGGACAGTGGTGTGAGAAAAATATTTCTCCTCACTAGTAAAAAACTGTTCTCAGCAAATGATTGGTCGAATCTTGATTGTGACGTTTAATTTTCTTGCTTTCTTCTGAATTTTCCTATTGTAACCTCATAAAAAAAGGCGACCATACTTGATGTCACAAAAAAAGTACACAACTTTCTTCAAATCTTTGAAACAGAAGGTTAAAAATCATTAGAGAAACAGATCCCACTAGTATAACCTGTGTATTACGATATTTCTCCACTCTTTACAATTATATATTTTAATTATTTAAAAAGCTCAGCAAGCCTCACGCTTTTAAATATTTTTAAAAATTAACTGTCTCTAGTGGAGAAATATTATACTACACTTGTTGCAGTTGTGGAATCTATATATAAAAACTTTCAAAAATCTTCAAATCAATAGGTTGTTAATAGGAGGCCTTTTATCTCATTTTAACCAGAAAATCCTCATACAAATCTTTCTCCTGAGTATTGTGACTCTAGGTCTTTATTTAGACTTCCTTAATACAATGTAATATGAAAGTTTTGATAAAATCTATGTGTTTCACAGTTTGCACCATTTCCTAATTATTTGATCATACTAAAGTTATACAACGTTTCAACTGCAGTTCAATTAAGAGACTTAAAAACTCTTGAAGAATTTCTAATGTTTTGATAGGGTATCACTTTAAAAACTTACAAGCAGTGCTTAATTGACTGTTGACTATAACTAGTGCCCATTTGACCAGGTGCTGATTTATTTTATCCATGGGGTTTATTTGGGAAACTCTTAAAGTGCGATTTTTTTATGGGTTTCCCGGGGATAGAAAACCCGGCCAATAGTAACAAACCCCTTTGGGTTGAGATTAAAATTTTTACAGTTATAAATAAAATATAAATTATAATGTTTACCTTCTTGCTTCTGTCTAAGTTCTGACGTATTTCAATATCTTATTAGGGACGAAGATATTTTTTTCTGTGCCTTCTTTATGACAGTATGAAGTTTATGACATCTCTATTTCGATAAACTTGTATTCAAAGGTGATTTTTAGGGAAATCTGAGTCTCGAAATCTTGACGACAAGTAAACAATTTTTTGACCGGAAGTTGTACGTACAAGGACCAAAACTGGTGAGGATACGATATTCCGGATTCTTCTTTTGATTTAGGTAAAATAATGAGTTTGTGTTCGGAAGAAAGTCTTAAACAAATTAGTAAACTTTCGATCAATTTTAACGGTTTTGTTGTTGTATGAAAGGCAGGTCCGGAGGATGATTTTCAATTACGAAGAGTGAAAATAAGGTACGGTTTTCAAAATTTTGAAAGGTTTAATTATTTTCAATTACCATTTTGTTTTTTATGTAATGGGGATATCTTTTCTTCTGAGTTTTAGAAGAGGCAGAATTTTTTTCAAATTTTTTTTTTTTTGACATTTTTTTTAATTTCTAAAACCCCTCCCTCATATTAAGTTTATCGCCTCTTGAAACTGATGCAGTTGTGCAAAACAGGCTACCACCATGGTAGTTGCAAAAAAAAAAAAAAAAAAAAAAAAAAAAAAAGGCAACAGTAGTATCGATACCGCTGTTCGAAATTCATAAATCGATTGAGAAAAAAAACAAATCCGGGTTACACACTTAAACTGAGGGAAACGCATCCAATATATAAAAGGAGAACTACGACACAACAGAAACACAACATTAAAATGTAACACACACTGAAACGAACTATAATATAACAATGGCCATTTTTCTGACTTGGTACAGGGCATTTTAAGAAAAAAATGGTGGGTTGAACCTGGTTTTGTGGCATACCAAACCTCCCGCTTTTAAGGCAATGTTAAATATAACATTGAAATGACAACATTTCATAACAGGACTACAATATAAATAAATTGGAGAACATATAGGACAGAGAAACACATGAATAATAGCTAACAAAAGGTACCAGGTTTAAAATTTAATAGCCCAGACGTTCGTTTCGCCTACACACGACTAACCAGTGACGCTCAGAGGAAAAAAGTTCGAAAACCAAAACAAGTACAAAGTTAAAGAGCACTGAGGATCAAAAGTTCCAAAAAGTTAACTTGTGACCAATACGGCTAGGGTTTTCTGCCCAGGATAAGAACATCCTTATTTTTAAAAATAATTCATATCGAAACGTGGATAATAAATTTCATTTCTTCGATATCAAGTTAGACGGTCAAGTTAGCATGTACATTTAATGGACACAACTGTTCATATGACATTGTCATAATATGAGCATGTTGAGTTAGATCAAACTATTAAACTATTAATCAAGTTTAATACAAGTAAAAAGTAAAATCACAAAAATACTGAACTCCGAGGATGATTCAAACGGAAAGTCCCTGATCAAATGGCAAAATCAAAAGCTCACACACATCAAACGAATGGATAACAACTGTCCTATTCCTACATTGGTACAGTGAATGAAGAGTGCTTTCTTTGATATAATTTCGGTTGTTCAGTGTCTGCAATATTATTTCCAATAGAACGATACGGAATGAAAGGTATTTACTATTTGTTCCAATAGGAACATATATTATTATGGCATTTGATATATGAAAGTTCCACGGAAATTTTGTAAGGCGTCTCGGAACAAATATTCGTTGACCGTGCTACCATGAACGTAATCATTGATATAGAAGCATTACACAATTTACATAACGACAGTTCTGAATTATTTATATACTTGTCCCTAAATGCCTGTAGAATGTAACTCCCAGTAGCTATTTTCAATTTTGTAGGAATTCTGATAATTTGTTCTGACTTCATAGTGTTTGTAATAGTTATATGTTGCAACAGAAATTTAAATATACAATCATTTAAAGTGTTGTTTTTAATTTTTAACAAGGAATCAGTTAAATCCATATTTATAAATAGGAAAAGCCGACAGTACTTTATTTTTCTGGTGTTCTAGATAAATTGTACTTATACTACTTCTGCTAAATTTTGCTGTCATGTTGAAGTGTAAAAGTTTCACAAGCAAGCTCAGAAAGCTCAGAACATGATTTATTTATTAGTTGTAATTGGCTTTGAACTAGCTTTCAATATCTACGACTTATATTTCAGTGATTTGTGTCAATATTGTTTTTATATGTTAGTTGTGTATGTGCCACGTATCGATCTCGCTGATATATTGTTTTATTTACCGCATATAAAATTATGTTGGACGCACGTAACTGCATGTGGGAGAAACTACGGTCATTTTAATGTCATTTTACTATGATTTTATATCTTATAGTGAACGAGACAAGACTTCATTCAATTATACATAGCATGCCATTCTTAAATTTTCATATATATATATATAAAGATCACAGTTTACAATAAATAGTTGAAAGGTAATCTACCGTCCTTATCTTTTGCATACTTGCACCTGAAGAGAACAACATTAGCTACTGTATGTTGACCAAACAAAAATCAAAATTCATTTTATTTGTTACAAACATTTATAAAATCAGAATTGTAATATACAATATGCTAGCTATTAACAGTCAATTTCGGTTCAGTTGTGTCAAAATAATATGAAAAACAACGATGGTGTAATTTTATCTTGCAAGTCAATAATTCCGAACTCGTATGACTCCGACGGTCTATTGTCATGCGAACTTCAAGTTTAGTCTTAACTTGGAAGAAATGATAATCATTAAACAGAAAAGATTTTCAACAGTGAAAAGTGAAAAAAGGCAGCCACCAGCAAGTTCCTGCCGTTGATTGTTTCTACCCACAAAAACAGGTTAAGCAATGATTTTTACTACCTCAAACAGACCTAGAAAAATCGTTATTATATACCATTGAACGTGCTAGCCTGTGCGTTCATATTTCTGCTAGCATCATGTTATATATATGATCTAAGGAATTAATGTTGATAGTTATTTAGATGCCGGCTATACTAGAATAAACAAGAAATGTTGCGACATTATAATGAGTCCATGCATTGTTAGTTGTTTCTTTAAAGACCTTTTGTAATTTGGATAGGCGTTTTTAGTATGATATAAATAAAATATGAGATTTTGTGCCAAATCAGTGAACACGAAATTGGCAGCTAATGCCCCTTTAACATTTTGGTTCATATTTCATAATCTACCAGGCTCATGGATAGTATGAATCATTGTTTTATATCTATAAATAAGTGGAAAGGTTCATTGATAGTAGAATGAATCTGTATGTCGTCGCACTAGTGCTGCTTTCAGACAATCGATTCATCGTGGCTTTATTTAAGAAATAATTGATTCAAGCTTTACTTTATTGTAGTTTTAACATGGGTAGGCATTATATTCGTGATTATTTTTGCCCGAGCAATATCAAGTGCATGATAATTTGATAAAGATGATGAAGAAGTCAATATGCGCATGTGCAAACACATTTTATTGGATTTAGATCACGGGTTAAAGAAGCACGTCATATTATAATGTGTAATGTTATGTCAAAATCCTTGCAAATTTATATTTTACAGTTGGAAATGGTTTTATTGTATGATGAATTGTGACTTGGGGAAACTTTTAATGATTGACATAAATGTTCCGGATTGTATAAGCAGATTTAAGTTACACTGATTTGAACACATCATTAAACTAAGTATATGTTACTGATTACTTGGTTAAAAAGGACACATAGTTAAGAAGAAAAGGGACACATGTTCGAAAAGTAAAACGACACAGAAGTATGACGTCTTGTGAAGAAGCATACATAAGATAGGACTTTATAAAAGGACACCGAGTGAAGACTGGATACTGAGTTGACCACACATTTTCTCAATATTGATGAAATAGATAAAAATTGTATGTAGACGTCATGATCATAGCAAAGAGTGCATTTATGTCTAACACAAACGATTCAAACGGTTCAGCGTGCACACGTTTGTATTATTTGTTTCTTACATACGTTTGCAAAGTTTGCATAAACTTTGACAAACTATACAATCGCTGCAAATGCGTCTACAGTTTGTCGTAAATCGTTTGTTAGCACAAACGCTGCATTTCTTTCTAACTTTAACATTCAATCAATTATATAAACATACTTTTCCCACTCAAAAAGATGTATGTTTTTGATTGCCATAACTCAAAATATTGTTTAAAATTACTCAAATTTAGGTATTGCCCTCTTTTATTTCATTGCTGCTTTTTCAACAAAAAGGCCCATCACGATCTTCATAAATTCATCTGATGAAGGCGATAAACTGACAATGAAATTAAATATGCAAATAGGAGCGATGTCCTCTGTGTCTATAACATCTTTTACAGAAGCTATTTTCCGTAATAAGTTTAAATACCACTACATGTGCATGCATTTTTGACGGTTCAAACAGGGTCCGTAGACACTGATTAAACGATCCATTCCTTTCTACTTTTGTATCGTTTTCAAACTATAAAAAACGGCACACATTGTTAACGAAACTTTGGTTAGAAAGAAATGTACTCTCAAAGTTTAAAGTTTCCAACTGGTCAGCAAGCATTTAATTTTGGTGGTCCATGTTGACCCTCTTTACCTTCATAATTTACCGAGTCGATAAATTTGTAATTTTGTTTATAAATGTAGTAAATTTGAGAACGGATATATAAGGCATGAAACAAATTCTATCAACTCCTTCGATCAGTTCAACAGTTATCTCGCGCTCCATCTATCCTTAATTCGACAGTCATCAGATCTTGGTACTTGGCAAACATTACGTTAGTTCTTTGACATTTTCACACTTTGTAAATATATTTTCACTTTTATGAAAACGTTTTAATACTTGACGACTTATGTTTTGTTCAGCTATTCAGTAAACGTGAGCTCATCAGAGCTTATGTTTGTATGTTTTATGCTATGTCGAATCAAAATAAAGTTAATATGTCTATGCCTATTTTAGAATTGTATATATTATTTTACTAGTAACAGTAAAGTACTACTATAAACTTTTTAAAAAACTAGCTCGGTAACATATACTTTGCATCGGAACTAAACACATTTATTTAAAAAAAAAACAGTTGTTGGCATGACACGGGTTATGTTCTTCTCATATATTTAATGGTAGTATGATACTAAACCCCTAACGGGAGGAATTGTGCCTGATATTCATATGATGAAGACATAATCTTTCAATCAGTTTAATTAAGTCTGGAGCTGGCATGTCAGTTAACTGCTAGTAGTCTGTTGTTATTTATGTATTCATTGTCATTTTATTTATTTTCTTTTGTTACATCTTCTGATCGGACTCCATACACAAGAATTGCGGACAGCTCAGCTGGATGGCCTTATCAACTATCCCACAGAGAGCAGTTATCATTGAATTTTTTTTTAACGTTATTGTCTACGGGGAATTATGACCACTAGTTAAATAAACGAATACTATGCCTATACTATAGATATCATATAAAATTAACAAATTATAAAGATTGCACCATTTTTCTAGCTTTAAAATGGTGTAATAAAATTCAATTTATCTTGAAATTTACTGGTGTCCTCATCGTGTTGAACGTTGGGTCATCTTCTGGTTGAATATATAGCAAATACGAGGTATACATGTCTACTAAAAAAATCATATTTAATTCATTTTTTATTGTAAATTAAATTAATACGTTATACAATATTGGCAAAACGTTTTCCTATCAAATGGTATAAAAAATATCATTTTAAAATAATGTTTACTGGTGTCCCTATGCTTTTAAAAGTGGAACTTCATATTTTTTTGTTATACAACGTATATTCAGACAACTAGGATTGACCGTATTCAAAGACGAATTGTGGTTGGTGTTATAAGTTGAATTCTCCATTTTATGATGTGAATTTCCTTTTTTTGACATCCATTATTTGAAATATCTAGTTTTAAGCAATACATTAATTTCTGTTATACCAAAGATGTCTTTAAAGTAACATCAAAGTTAAGTAGTGTGGTTCTGTCCACATCTTTGAGAAAAGTACAGAAAAAGGATTTTTTTTTCTAAAAAAGGCTTTGTCTTAATAAACTTATTTAGTTTCAAGTAACAATAGCATTAATTTGTTATCAATTAATTGAATACACAATGATTGTATTGATGAAAAAAAATGTTTACATAATCTGAAAAATTAAATTGAAATAGAATATAGATGCCAACGTGAAATTTTAATGTTATTCAAAACATAAACAATGAATGAAAATGACAAAATACATCGGAAATCGTTTTTAAGAAAAGCTCCATAATAATCGATCTAAATATGGAAGTATTATATAATACATTTTGTACTTCCATGATCTTAACTGCCATATAAACACAAATGTGTCAATATTTACATAGTATATAAGCGTCCCATGGGGCCACGACAAATCCTTTCCAGTGCTGTATCCCAAATTAATACCATATGTTGCTATTTTATCTTATCATGGAAGTATTATATTGAAAATAAAGTATTTCACACACAGGCTCTTATTGAGTGCCCCCCTTTTTTTTCATTTTATTTTGGTTAAGTTTTATTTGAAAATATTCTTTTCATATTTCATTTTTTTTCTTTCTTGTATAACTCTTATTCTGGCGATATAACCATACTTATTTATATTTGTTGTTTTCTATTCTTTTGTATAAGGGCATTCTTATTTCTACACATAAGAATATACAGAGGGTTATCCATAAAAAAAAAAACGTATTTTATTAAGTGAAAATAAATTTAGAAACGTTGAAATATAAACGAATATTTTCAAAAATTGATTAAACAAACAATAAAAAAGGAGTGAACTAAACGAGCACCTGACTTTCGGATGTCATGACATTCCTTATTGACAAATGTTTTGCGCTATTAGATATTTTGTTTCTGTTTTGAATTATTTCCGTGTATTTGCTTACTGACAGCGGTTGTTGGAAATACTTGACCAATAAACCCACAGGAGGGTTACAATCTTTCCTAAATCACAACAATTTTGTGTCAGGATTTCTGTTTATATTTATTTGTTATAAAACACTTTACATAGCCTTATTAACCCATTATCAGGACTCATCCTTCATCATTGCCGAACACATAATTCATTAGAAAAGGTCTTCCCGAATCGACTGGACGTACGCACTGACAGAAATATTTGCCACTGGTCTTTACTCAAACAACGATTCACTCATAAATGCATTACTGAAAAAGGGTGGGGTTAATTGTTTGTTTGTGTAGAATCTCAGATCCGTTAAAATACAATTTTAGATAAAAAAAAAAATATCACCCTCTCCTTTTGCCAAAAAAAACAAAACTTGTAGAAGCAATACTATTTGAAACAAACAGAAAAGATAGAAATGTAATAATCCAGAATGACTTTCTTAACCCTTTCCTGTTCCTGCTTTTTTAGTGCAATTTTCTTTATAAAAAAGTGTACTAAATGTTTTGTTCGATACTCCCTTATATGTATAGACATCAACTAAATGTTGGTATTGTTAGAAAGAGAAAACTCAGGGCTTCAAAATCAACCATTGAGATAATGGTTACCATGACAACAGGTCACGTGACCACAGTTCAAATATTAAAAAATCGATAATTTATTTCCTTGTTTTACCGTAATAGTCGTCAATCCATTGATACTACTCGAAAACCAGGTACAAATAGATATTGTTTTTTTCAGCAGAAGTAGCCTTGTATACTACCTTTTTGATTGGTGCAATTTTTTTTTTATAAATTATCTCTAAAAATACATTTTTTCTGTTGCTTAGCAACAACTGTATTTTATGAGAAATACTTAATTTTTGCTTTAAATTGACAATGATACGCTTTAGAGTTATATTTTCTATGAGCAAAACGTTTTTTCTACCTCCACAAGTAACAACAGCAATTAAGGCATACTCCTTTCCAAAGTGCATCATATGGTTTCCATGGTAACGACTTTTGGAAATTTTGAAAATTATGAAAAAAGTAATAATGCATGGGCCAATTGCATTTTAAGTCAGCGAATTAGTTATGGAAATTTTTTAAGAAATATTGTTGCACTTTCTTCTTATCAAAATAATCTGAAAAGGTTATGAAACTTCTTTTAGCGTCAAATTATATATTGCATAAGTCATTTCATGAATGACTAAGTCTCCATAGTAAGACAATTTCTGACAGTTGAAGGTCAGTTCAGAATTGTGCAAAGGATGGTGCGAAATCAGTGTATTCTGAATTGTCAATATACCTAAAGCATTGACAGTTATATGTAAATTGCATGCATTTGATGTATTAAATTATAAGCATGGTACCTTGCTATAGAAAACTATTAATGTACTCAACATCCAGATATGAGAGAAACTTATTTTAATGTGAAAATTCTAATTTCAGATACAGAATTAATATTAACTCAATTCTCAATACAGACTTTTCAAAATTCATTTAAATAATGAATTGACCTTAAGATATGTCTTCAATCTTTCTCTTCTTTAATCTTTCATTTGTTGACACATACTCTTTTACTGTAGTATCAGAATGCCATACATAAAAACAATTACGGCCTACTGAACAGCACAATGGCACCTTACAAACTGAACAATATGACATAACTTTACGACTTGGTAGTTTCTTCTTATTCATGTGAGCCTCTGCATTACAATAAAGACATTCTGCACGTTTAGATAAAAATAAAGGAAGATGGAGCATAGGCTCAGGCTTACAATTAAATGATTTGACTTTCATCAAAGAAATAGCAAGATTTTCTCTGAATTCCAATTGTCCGAGAGATGAAGAAAACTCAGAATCACCAAACAGCTCAGGAGATTTAGAGACGAAATCTGTAAATAATATGTAAGCATTTACAATCATGATATCTAAACAATGAAAAAATAAGACCTTCCACCAATGATTTTGTGTTCGTATATACGAGGTGTACTTATTTAGATATTGGTTTGATTTGTCGACACCACCCATGTATGCATTGTAATCACTAGTTATTAATGGCTGCTTCGTAATCGATTTCTTCCAAGTTTTACGTGACTGTATTGTTCTATAGCAGGTTGTTACATCTGATCCTTTATGAAGAGGTGAAATAAGAGTTACACATTTACAGTCCTTCCATTGCACATAAACAAAGCTTCCATTTCTGTGCCACCTAAAATCACCTCTACCTACAACTTTTTCCCAATCTTTGCTCTGCTTAAAAACAGATGGCATTGCTGAACTATTGCTACGAACTGCTCCTATTATATATATCTTATCCCGGAGTAGATCTTCTGCTAAATGTTGTGTTGTATAAAACGAGTCAACAAATAACTTGTAGCCTTGCCCTTGTATAGACCGACACAATGACATTACAACACTATAAGCTAAGCCTTTCTTTTTATCTAAGATCTCAGTTCTTTTCTTACCCAAGTAAACAAAAAAATCAAAGGTATAACCAGTAATAGAACAAGCAAGAACCCAAAGTTTGATTCCAAATCTAATTGGTTTTTCCTTAATGAATTGTCTAATTCCTGAAAATTTGTGCTTTGACGCCACCATTCTTTCATCAGCAGAAATTTCTCTATGTGGATGAAAAAACTCCTTAGACTTTTGCTTAACATGTTCCAGTAGATACCTTATTCTTGTGAGTTTGTCATCTAAAAGGAAAGATAATAAACAAAATTTGAGGAGCAACCACTTTACTTTAAAAAAAAAGGGGGGGGGGGGACTCGGAGTCCGATTTTTTTCTCGCGCGAAAGTTAATATTCAATTTTTTTCGATGGTACCAATTCAATATTTAACACTATAATGTATTGGGAAACTTTGGAATCAGACTTATCATCTGTATGACCCGATTTGTTTTAATCATGCAAATTGTGGGAAAATCCATTCCCCCCTTTTTTTTTAAAGTCAAATGATCGTTCCCTTACTGCTAGAAAAGTTGTTCGGAAATTTGAGTTCGGTTCTACGTAATGAACATTGAAATGACATTTAGTTTACAAGTGTGAACAAATCTTATGTACAGGTAACTAAACAAGGTGTAAAGATGTGGACAAATCTTATGTGAAACTAGTGTAGATTACATTAAACCAAATGTAAACATGTTTACTGTACAAGGCATTTGGTGTGAACACGGCCTTAGTTAGGTCTAGTTTAACCCGAATAATCCAGTCGTTATATTACGATCACTTCGATCACATCCTCGAGAAAAGTAGTAGATAGAGGGCAGTTGGGTCTAGTTGAGTTTCGAATGTTTGTGAATGAACTAATGAAAATCGACGTCATACTAAACTCCAAAAATTAAACACATAAATGAACTATACAAATCCTTGAATTAACTAAAATTAAAAACAACCCACAAGAATAAAAAAGACAGACAAGGAGCTCCCGACTTGGGACAGGCGTAAAAATGCGGCAGGGTGAAACATGTTTTGTGAGCCGTGAATTCAACCCTCTCGCTATACATAATTGTACCTCTGGCAAATGTAGAATAAACGAATCAAAACTTGTTGATACATTTGTCTTAAATAAAGTATATATATAGAATTAACAATAAACAATAAATACATAGTTAAGCAAATAATTTTATAAATTTCAATGACAAAATCAGACTTTACAGCTTCAAGTTCTCTATTCCACAACTTTGTTTTACACCGTTACTTTTCAAATACAATTTAATAGAATGGTCTGTATCATATAACCTCCTTGTTTATATTTACAAAATCAACAGATAATTTATAATGGATATCTGCTTCGGATATTTCTTCTTAAATCAAGGATCATTAACCTTTATTTGGCTGACCTAGAGTTTTTAAAGTCATAGTGGGGATCCCTTCTAAAATCTATTGCTTCTGGAATTATCGTGTAATTGCTAATAACATTAATTACGCAATATGCCTAACGGCAAATCGACATCTATTGGTGGGGTGTTTGTTTAGGGGAGTTATCTTTTCTTATCTACTGGTCACCAGACGATCAGAACAAATTGGGAACCAGAATAGAAAATTAACACGAGTTATCTCGCCTTGAAATGTCCATAATTCTTGTACATGGGACTTCTCTTGAAACTGAATTTTAATTTGCGTATTGTTATGCGTTTACTTTTCTGCATTGGCTAGAGGTATAGGGGGAGGGTTGAGATCTCATAAACATGTTTAACCCCGCCGCAATTTTGCGCCTGTCCCAAGTCAGGAGCCTCTGGCCTTTGTTAGTCTTGTATGATTTTTTTTTATTTTAGTTTCTTGTGTATAATTCTGAGTTTAGTATGACGTCCATTATCACTGTACTAGTATACATATTTTTGAAGGGACCAGCTGAAGGACGCCTACGGGTGCGGGAGTTTCTCGCTACATTGAAGACCATTGGTGGCCTTCGGCTGTTTTCTGCTCTATGGTCGGGTTGTTGTCGCTTTGACACATTCCCCATTTCCTTTCTCAATTGTATTTGAATATTTTGGGAATACTATGAAACAATCTACTAGTAAAGGACTGGAAGATAGCTTTGTTAACTTTTGCCTGGTGCCAAATACCATTACTACCTTCATCAATTAATGCGTTCCCACTACGGAATGGTATCAGAATTTTAGCAGAACCTCGCACCTGCGCATAACAGATTTTGGATTGAGGGGAAAACAAAAATGGCGGAAGAGCAGGTGAATTCAAAATAAACCTCTGTATTATGACAGTGCATTCATGTCATTATTAAATGCATTGAAGAAAGTGTACTGCAGGCTCCTATACATCATAATTAGTTTGCCATGCTTTCTTATTTTTATAGTGTCAGCGATTTGGCGCAAATTAAACACGTGCATCCAAGTCTAAAAAAAATATATATGTCAAACTGAAAACTTTTTTTTAAATTTATAGTCTGTAAACCCACATCAATGACATGACAGTATCAAAATCAAATGGATTGTTCTGTTTAAAGATATAATTGGTCAATATTATGCCTGTTGCATCGCCCATGGACACAGATTCCTCAACATCATTTGGGTAGAGACTTTTCGGGAGGGGGATTCAGTTTCAGGGGAGATAACCTTTTTAAGTTGATATTGAACTTTTAGTGTCCTATTGTTACTAGTTTTGTATATGAAAATGTCATTACAAAATCAAAGCATTTAACCACAAAAATGAAAACAAGACATTTTAAAGTATCCATTACTATGATCACACAAAAGTTTTTAAACAAAAGGTTGTGATATAAAAAATATTGTTTAATAATTTTGTTTGGATCTTTGAATTGTGTATCAGATGTTACATTTTTTTCTGAACATTGGAAGGTGAAGTATCTACAAAATAGGAGGCATTAACTCGTAGAAAATCATTTTCCAGAATCATTATATTGACCTAAATTCCAATATAAGGTCCGAGACCACAATTGTCGTCCCTTGATTTTCGTTGTTCACAAATATAGTCCCTAGTTTTGACAGTGGGTTACTTGCCATTAATTTTTATACCCCTTCCAAATTTATTTCTCCATGTTTAATGCCTCATATTGCAAGTAGGGGGGTGAAATTACACTGTAAAAAAATTTGGGTCCAGAATTTTAAAGGAAAGTAGTGATTTGGTCCAGGTGAAAAAGGTTGAAAAATAGCACTTCAGAAGCTGTCAAAAGATTTCAAGACGCCCTAAAGATAAAATTGTCCATATTTTGAGGCGATGAAGTTTTCTATAATTTTGATATAATTTGTCCCAAAAGTAGTACAACACACTGTAAAAGTTTCTTTGAGAAAGCGCAGGTGGGATTTTTATTTTCATTTATGTTCTAAAAGAAATGCACTACGAAATAATTGTGGTCTCGGACCATAATTGAGATTCTTAAAAAAATTGACACAATTCTGAAAAAAAACCAACAGTATTCATGCTCTACTACAGACCCTTCAGCCAAGACTTTTAAAATTGCTTTCTGATCAGGGGTGTGGAAATATTTGCTGTGGGCACTTGTCCCTGACAAGTAAAACTCTAAAGTTCACTTGTCTGGAAAAAAAGTTACTTGCCCTGATGGTCCCAATAAATATTGAAGTATTTCATTGTAGTTAATTTATGATTCTTAGCACTGTTTTGCATCACAAACAAATGAAATCCATTTGTTTATTATGTGTTAAAATTTAGGAAAGTAGGTTAACATCTATGGGACAGAAACCTTACAGCAAACCAACCAATGAAATGACATGTTAAGGTAATTTTATCAACAGTTTTTGAATACAAATTGTAGCCAGTAGGTACATATAATGATATACTAATTTAGAGGACAGTGAGTGAAGAAATGGAAATTAAATAATGGATAAACTATTGACTTTTTTGCCGTTTCTCTCAACTGACACACTTGTTTTTTTTGTTTTTTTTTTTGATAATTGTCTTGATGGGCAATTAAACTGTCCCTTCTATTTACCACTCTGACAACAAATAATGTTGACCTTTTATTTATAAATATAAAGCCAAAAAATACATTTATTTTTCGAATTTCCATCCTAGATAGCCAGGTGCAACTGATATTCACGATGTCTGAAATTCTCGCTTCGGTATTTTTTTTTAATACTCCTTATCCTCCATTTGAGTTTTAGGTTTCTCGACTCATTACTCTTTTTGTCTTGCTTGCCCGGTGTTTTATAAAGTATTTATCAATCTGAATCTCGATACAAAATCATATAAAAGACACTTCCGGTACATGATGAATAAAACCTAATCGACGATCCCGTGTCAATGGACAAAACCAATGCAATGTTACGCAACTCGGGTTCGCATACTTATTTTATTTATTTTGTTAATCTATCTATTTCCGGTATTATGTAATATTTATTGTCATTAACATTGGTGGTTTTACTCGCTGACCATTGGTTTCTTTTACATAAATTTAACATCTTTATACATTTTGAACATGTTGAAATTAATTCTATATTTCTGTTGGATTTGAACTTTGTCTTTTATTATTTTTTTACTTGTCCATGGGCAACCCAGACAAAAAATAATTACTTGTCCAGTTGTTCAAATGTACGAGTCAGGCATAGCATTTCCACATCCCTGCTGATCATTTAAAATCATGTCCAATAGGCCAACAAAATTACTAAAATTATCCCCAAATATTGCGAGTAGGGACAGCAAATTTAAAATTTCATTGTGAAGACTGAACAAGTAGAGACGTGTGTCTCAGGCCAAATGAAAATATATGTGTTCCAGTTACCCGACATACCCTAGTTAATCCCCCCCCCCCCCTCCGACCCTAGAACATTTTTTTATGAGGAATGTGAATTAAAATAATTAAATTCATAGATTTCTGTCATCTAAATTTTCATCAGAAGTATCTGTTACGGCTGTTAATGCAACAAAATTAACTAAAAACGTATCATGATTGTTTATTTTACAACCAAACACATGTAAAAATGGCGGACTTCTGGTTGGGGTGTGTATAATACCGGAAACTATTTCGGTAAGCACCCTATTTTTTTCCGGATTATGACAATCAAAAATAAAAATTTGAAAAAAAAAAAAATTGCCAACCTACCGACCCTGTTTTTAGGCAGTTAAGCTGCCTTATGCGAGCGCCCTAGATTTGTGTTCTACCCAATAAATGCTGAAATATGTGCCACTGTTATTATCTAGCTGGATATTATGTTATTTATAACTAATTGGACAGTTTTTTCATACTTTTAATTCTTGATTACAAAAAATATGACCAGAAAAACCTTAAATGATCGTCGATTTATCCAAAAGTTTTGAAGTTGCACATAGGAAGTAGGGCACATTAGGAATCTTTATGTAGTTTATTATCCCCAGAGATTTTGGCTAAGCTGTCAAAGAACAAACGTATGAAATGTTTAATCGCCGAAAATCTCTAAAGACAAGTAGTTTAGATTTCCCAAATGGCAAAAGTCGTAGGAATATTGTTTGTCGTCAATACGTAGTCAACTACGTCAGTAGTCTTAAAATAAGTTCCACTGTTCATGCTGTTGGCGGCAATTTTAAATTATAAGACGAAATTTTTGTATCTTTTCAATTTGGAGGCAGGGGTTCAACTTAGCAGTTGTCCGAGGTCTGCGACCTTCCACTTTTGCAGTCGGACTTTCGACTTGGTTACTAGCTACGCTCGACATGCCCGACTTGAGAGGAAATAAAAAATTACTTTGCAAACCTTTTTACCAAAGTCCAGTGTTCTCCCCAGGCCCTTAAAGGACCGCGGGCCCGCGATGTATAATTTTCTACCGTGGTGGTATCGTTCTTGCCGCGATGTATATTTTTTCACCGTGGTGCTAAAATTTTCGGTAAAAGAAATCATAAATCGGTAAAACTTTCCGTGTTTCAGATGAAAATTGACCAGTTCAAACCAGTTCTGACAACAAAGATTGTTTACACCACGTGATCGATTTACCTTTTGAGGTTAACCTTGATGATTGGATTTAATCCATGTACCTAATTCTTGTGTTTTAATTGATTAAGAGATCATAACTTAATGATCAAAGACTTTTGAGGGACAAGCAGACATTTGTTAATTAACTCTATTACTTCTGCCTTTGGTCATAAATTATTTGCGTATTTTTAAATTTTAAACTTGACTTACTTCCCCTGATTTAGCTTATTACAAAAATGTGCTCCTAAAATATTATCCATCATTTAATATGGAAATAAAGTACAAATTGAATGCAAAATTATATAAGGATGTTACATAAAGGATAAAAACTTTCTTTGAACATACCAACAAAAATATATTGCAAATTATGTTTGACAATCATACTTTAATTAAAGCACAGACATATTGTATTAAATAGGTAGCATATCCACCTCTTAGTCTGCTAACTGAGCTAGGGCTGTATATTTAAACAAACATGTTTAGTACTTCCATTGGTTCTATAGCTGAATAGTATCAAAAAAGTTCAATTTTAAAAGAAAAAAAATAATTTTAAATGATTGCAACTCAGCTAGACATGATTACTTTTCATGAGTGTTCACATTGATAATATAAGTATGCTTTTCATGTTTATCATGAAATAACACAATAATGATTCTAATAATAATTTTATTGATGTCTAAAAGAATCATGTCTAAAGCTATGGAAAATAGTATTTAATTTATTTTAAGGTTCTGAAATAGTATTTAATTTATTTTAAGGTTCTGCATTAAAATTTAATCTTGTTTAAAAGTTAATTGTTATGGTGTAATCTAACAAAAGTGGGGAATGTGCAGTGTAACTACATGTACAAGTATCAGGACAAAATTGGCTTGATCAAAGTATAAAAAGTGACTAGTTTAAAGACTAAAAGTGCTTTCTGTTATTTATTCTTAAAAGATATTAAAGTATACTAACTGTTTGATTTACTTTTTTTACCCAAAGTCTACATAACACAGTAAACAAAACAAAAGACAAAAAGGTAATGGCACAAAAACTAACAAGAAGAAAAAATAAGCGATGCAACGCGACACAACATATTGTACAAATCATTTCGACACGCGTTACCCTGGTGCTATCCAAAAATCCTGGGGAGAACACTGAAGTCTCCTAATAAACTATCTAAAAACTTGTTTTTAGCATTATTATTCATGACAGCGATGTTCATTTTGTTCAACCGCTAGCTTTATACAGAAAATCGCCGACAAATAATGTTTAAATTCGAGTAAAATCGTATCTGACAAAGACAACATTGAAAACAAAATGGCTGACATGAGAAGAAAATTACAATATTGGATCCGATTCCGGAAGCGGATATGGGTAATTCCGGGTTTTGGCGATCAACTTTTAAAAACATCAGACAGATGACAAAATACATCTTTGCATGGTAAATAAATATATATAAACACTAGAATTGAAAACCAAAAGATATATGTAAAAGAATGAAAAAACAGAAAATATTTTGTACTGAAACTCAAAATTACTTTTTGACAAATTTTAATGTCAAAATCCAATACAATGTGAGTCTTTGTGACAGCTGGGAACAGTATATCTAACAATATATATGGTCCTGGTGACAGTATAAATTTTCTTTATCAGTAATAAATGTTGGTAAAGCAAGTTAGATGCTTTTAAAGTGTAAACATATTACTGCAATTTCAATGGGTATTTTTTTCCCCTCAATTTTGATGGGTCAGTTAAAATAGCTGGAAGTTTCTTATTTTACACATATAGTGCAACTCGATTATATGATACCTTGTATTGTATATGTATGTGGAGTCCTTTGGGGCACTCTACCCCCTCCTGTTTGATAACTTTGAAACGGATGAGATCCCCACCTCTCAACCATATACATTCATGTATGGGACTATATAACTAATCAAATGAAATATAGGTGAAGTCCCTAGGGTCACCCACCACCACCTGCTTTAGAACTTGGAAACAGTCGAGATCCCCAACCCTCAACCATATTTATTCATGTATGGGACAATATAACCAATCAAATGAAATACAGGGGGAGTCCCTGGGGTCACCCCACCCCTCCTGTTTGGGAACTTTGAAACAGTCGAGATCCCCACCCCTAAACCATATATATATTCATGTATGGGACAATATAACAAATCATATGAAATATAGGTGGAGTTCGTGGGGCCATTCTACCCCTTCCTGTTTGAGAATTATAAAAACGGTTGAGATCCCCACCCATAAACCATATATATTCATGTATTGGACAATATAACAAATCAAATGAATTATAGGGTCACTGCACCCTCCTGTTTGAGAACTTGGAAACAGTCGAGATCCTCACCCCTTAACCATATATACTCATCAGTGCTCTAGCTAGAAATCAAAAGGGGCAGGGTGCCAGTGCAGGGCAGGGCACTTTTTATGATAAGAAAAGGCACTGCTCATTTTTGTGTCTACGTTTCTGTGTGTATCACGAGTTAACGAATCTCTTTTTTTTTACTGTATATGGTTTTTTTTTTAAATAAAGATGCTTTTCAACTATAGTCTTTATTTCATTGTTTGTGTAGTAATGAATGATATAGTACATATTCATCAACATATTATGTTTTTACAGTTTAACTTCACTCTACCCATTATCAAACAATATGTGTTTTTTTGTTTTTTTTTATCTATATAGGAATTATAGCTTTTATTACATCATCTAATCTAAAACTGAGAACATTACTAATTTAACAATGTTTAGAACATGGATTGCTAAAAGTATAATTATCAAGTAGAAATTGCAATATATATTTTTTAATATGTTCAAAGACAGTTAATATCTTTAAGGTAACATTAGTATGTTATTATATATTCAATTGGTAATTTATTCCTTTTTTTGATACTAGATAATATTTTTAGAGCACAAATGTGTAATAAGCTAAAACAGGGGAAGTAACTCCAAAATCAATTTCCACCACGTTTGGGTTAATTAAAAACTGTGCTTGTCGCTAACAAGTTGAGATGGAAGGCATTTCTGTAAAGGCAGTTTTATTTTGATGACTTAAATTCAATTCTAAAGTCATGAAAGTCTTCATTTATATACGCTCTTCCATTGTGACTTGGAGATCGAAAATGCCGACCCAAGCTAAACTCACTCGCTGACACATTCATCAAAAGTATGACAAAAAGATACATTGTCCTAATTAAATTACCTAGATATTAACACCTTTGAAGTCTTTATCATTGTAATTGATTGTAATGACATGATTAACCTGGGGGCAATCACACATGCAGGTGTCATATATGTAATTAACTTGGAGATCAGAAATCGATGAAACAAAATTTTACCAAAACGGCACAAGATAATTTTGGAAAAAGACGTCAGGGCAGAAGGGCGCGGATGAAGGCACCCAGGGCGCGGCTGAGGGCACCCAGGGCGCGGCGCCCTTCTATTTTGGGCTAGCGAGACCACTGCTCATGTATGGGACTAAATAACAAATCAAATAAAATATAGGGGGAGTCCCTGCGGTCACCCCACCCCTCCTATTGTTTGAGAACTTGGAAACAGTCGAGATCCCCACCTTTAAATTAAACCATATATTTTCATGTATGGGACAAAAGTACTAATCAAATGAAATACAGGGAGAGTCCTAAGTGTCACCCTACCCAATCCTGTTTGATAACTTGGAAACAGAAGAGATCCCCACCCCTCAACCATATATATTCATGTATTGGACAATATAACAAATCAAATGAAATATAGGGGAAGTCACTGGGGTCCCCAACCCTTCCTGTTTGAAAACTTGATAACGGTCGAGATCCCCCCCCCCCCTAAACCATATATATTCATGTATTGGACAATATAAAAAAATCAAATGAAAAATAGGGGTAGTCCCTAGGGTCACCCCACATCCTCTTGCATGTGTTTTGAGAACTTGTAAAAGATTAAGATACCAACTCCTAAACCATATTCATTCCTGTTTGTCATTTCAAAAATATTGAATGACATACAAGGTCAATCTCATAGGCGTCACATATGCATATCACTTTGCTAGACCTAACACCTGTCATTTTATTCCAAACTTAGACATCATGGACTTGGGGTGAAGGTGGGAGTCATTTACATTTACTATGTACAGGTCAGTCAGACCTCACCATTGATCCCTGTAGTAGTAAACATTTGTCTGATTTGTGTCTCATAACTTTTGTACTGTAGAACACAAACTCAGTTTTCTTTCCAGGGAAGCAAGTCCATTCATACTTTTACAAGCTCGTACAAAAGTCAACTTGAACTACTAACAGTCAACTAATACGAACAATTACGATCAACTAGAAGAACTGCAATCATTGCGAATTTGTACCACTGCTGACTCAAGACTCATGACCACGAAAAAAAATATACTTGATATATACGTTGCTATTGAAAACCTTGATAAAATATGAATTATTTGCCTTAATGATTAATTCATTAAATGAACATAAATGTACAATTATATAAGAATGTTTAATGTTTGTTCTTTTAAATCTTTAAAAAAAAATTGAAGCAACATTGCCACAGTTTTCATAATTATGTTTGCCTTGGTTTTTGGTTAACTGCCTACAGTGCTGACAGCGCTTTGATTTAAAAGTATGTAACTGGAACCACACATATCTTTTCCCATCACTTGGCGTCCATCGTCGTCGTCGTCGTCCGTCTTCGTTAACTTTTACAAAAATCTTCTCCTCTGAAACTACTGGGCCAAATTAAACTAAACTTGGCCACAATCATCATTGGGGTATCTAGTTTAAAAAATGTGTGGCTTGACCCCGCCAACCAACCAAGATGGCCGCCATGGCTAAAAATAGACCATAGGGGTAAAATGCAGTTTGGTTATTATCTTGAATATTATTATAGATAGAGATAAACTGTTAACAACAATAATGTTCAGCAAAGTAAGATTTACAAATAAGTCAATATGACCGAAATGGTCAGTTGACCCCTTTAGGAGTTATTGCCCTTTATAGTCAATTTTTAACCATTTTTCGTAAATCTTAGTAATCTATTACAAAAATCTTCTCCTCTGAAACTACTGGGCCAAATTAATCCAAACTTGGCCACAATCATCTTTGGGGTATCTAGTTTAAAAAATGTGTGGCGTGACCCGGCCAACCAACCAAGATGGCCGCCATGGCTAAAAATAGAACATAGGAGTGAAATGTAGATTTTGGCTTATATCTCTGAAACCAAATCATTTAGAGCAAATCTGACATGAGGTAAAGTTGTTCATCAAGTGAAAATCTATCTGCCCTGAAACTTTCAAATGAATCGGACAACCGGTTGTTGGGTTGCTGCCACGAAATAAGTAATTTGAGGGAAATTTTGCAGATTTTGGTTATTATCTTGAATATTATTATAGAAAGAGATAAACTGTAAACAGCAATAATGTTCAGCAAAGTAAGATCTACAAATAAGTCAACATGACCAAAATTGTCAATTGACCCCTTAGGGAGTTATTGTCCTTCATAGTCAATTGTTAACAATTTTCATAAATTTTTGTTAATTTTTGTAAATTTTTAGGAAATATTTTCCAATGTAATTACTGGGCCAAGTTCATTATAGATAGAGATAATTGTAGCAACAAGAATGTTCAGTAAAGAAAGATCTACAAACACATCACCATCACAAAAACACCATTTTGTCATGAATTTATCTGTGTCCATTGATAATATGCACATAGACCAAGGTGAGCGACACAGGCTCTTGAGAGCCTCTAGTTATTTGGC
The DNA here is from genome assembly GCA_037788925.1 of Mytilus galloprovincialis. NCBI lineage: Eukaryota > Metazoa > Mollusca > Bivalvia > Mytilida > Mytilidae > Mytilus > Mytilus galloprovincialis. Next base: position 34,411,448 of record CM075335.1, read on the forward strand.
CTCATCTTGTTCTGCATTTTCTGAAAACCTTGACAATGGACTTTGAAAATAAAAAACTTAATTGCATATGGACCATAATTTGCTATTGGGCTCGTTTCCTATAACGATAGAAAAGTGATAAAAATGTGTATTACTGTAAGAAAAGTTGTAACTACATCTAAAGATGCCTTTATTTTTATCAACATACAAGTGTATGCTACTCTTCCCTAGATAAAAAATTGAAATTAACAAATTTCAAAGATTATACGACAGTATTTTTGTGTCGTTTCTCGCGTTACTTTTCGCTTCCGAAGTGCATAACGCTGACTGATTTATAGATAATCGTCACCGGCAAATTCGTAACTTTTGCTTTCAAATAATAAAGAACATCGACCAATAAGAATAGTCAGAAGAAAATGCCGAGAACTATAAGTATTTCTGTAGCAGGTGTAAGAACACTTGCGTTACTTTGGTTTCCAATTTCGTAACGCAAATTTTAGATGATGTAATCTGCTTTGTTGTAATAGAATTCTTTATAACAATATGCAAATATGAACTCTCGCGAGATGTTCAAACAGGTAAATCAGAGATGATTTACATTCTAGTTTTGTTCTTCGTAATAATTAAGTTAGAAAATGACGTTATCGTTATGCGTTACATTTCAAACGAAACAGAAGTCCAGTTATTTCCTTTTTTTTATTAAAATTGTTTTTGTCGTTAAGTTCTAATCATTTCCGGTCATACATGAAACATGTGACTAACATGTGATCACACCCTTACGGCCGGATGTATGAAATACTAGGTCTAAACATTGTTTTTGTTTCCAACGGGATGTTAGCAAACATAATCTGTAGACTTGTTTCGTCTTGTTTAAAAAAGGAAAATACAATTTTCAAAAAGATTGCACCGGGGGTCTATTGTTTTTCCTATGTGCATAATGTTACATACTATCTTGTGTGAAAATAAATTCCCAATTACTTGACAAAATCGATTTCAGATTTGACAGACGTTATGACACACTTTGTTTCCTGATAACGATGTAAAGGGTCCTTGGAAAATTCAATAGACATTACGTCTCTTATCATTGTGCCGATGCTCGTTGGATTGATTTTGCTTCAGCAGTAAATATTACTGGATATTTTAGGTGAATAAAGATAACTTAATAAAAAATACATGTTAATATACCGTTACACTTGGAGTGTACAAAGTTGGTATCTTTGTCACAATTTTTAATTATTTTTTTTTATTCATGTTCTGCAAACACTTTTCAGAAACGCAATAAACTTGTCAAAGGAGAAGTAAACTTTTCCATGCATGACTTGAAAGGAAGTACTTTATTGATTTTAGCCCACTAAAGTAGGTTAAAATGTGGAAACCATGTAGATGGTGTACAGGTCACAAATATCACATGGTGCCTATTTTAAAGATTTTAATTCCAAGTTAAAAGTTTTTTTCTTTACTGGATTTAAAGAATTTTACATTGCCAATGATTTGGAATAAATTGTATATAACTGGAATTTCAAAACCAAATATAAATACATTTTTTTGGCTAAAACATCAAGATACAACGATTATGGTATCCTGTATCAATGAAGAAAATATGGAAATTTCTGAATAAATTGTACTAATTGTTTTCAAAACAAGCACATATTTAGGAGTTTTATAATACTGTTACATTTAAGATGGATTTTAAGAAAAAGTATACTGTTCAGACTATTTTAAGCAGATTTTGCAATAAAATAAAACTAAAAAAATGCTTTCGGTTTCTTATGGTTTCCTGTCGCGTTTACAAAAAACTTTAATTAAACATTGAAAATAAATTTTAAATATTAACATGAAGCAAGTAACACTAGTAATGGTGTTCATTTATGTCTTTTGAAATATATTGTACAAAATAAAGAAAATGAAGATCGGTTTCCTGTTTGGTTTCCTGTCATGTAAACGGTGAATCAAAATGTATTATTTTTTTCTTGAAAAACTCAATTGTTCCATTAATACTATTCTAACACCAACACAACCCACAGAATAAAAGTTAAAGTTTTAGAACTTATAAAAAAGGATACAAAAAGAAACCAAAGGCTGAATACCAAATTATGGTCCATATGATACCTGCAAACCTCTGTATGAGGAAGATGATGTTTTGGTATAGCTGCTTCAGGGATATTTTGTTCCAAAAATTTTTGTAGTAACATTATTATTAGTACGTACATATATATACAACTGTAGGCTTTATCCATGTTATCTGATGGTATACTTAATTGACTCCTAAATTAATGCACTTTAAACTGCATGTTATACAGAAAAAATTCGTAAGGGTTCCACGGAACCCAGTGTCTCGCCTACTTTGGCTGTTAATCGCAGACTCAACAAAAATGAGGAAAAACATCAATAAAAATTTCCCTCTCGATACTGTCTTTTGATTGAAAGAAGCTTCCAAGTTTGGTAAAAATCCAGGATAGTTTATGAATCTAATAAATGTTTTATTAACTTTTAACTGCAGACTGTATGTAATGTTAACTGGAAGAAAAACTAAGTCCATTTATAAGTAAAATACGGAAAAAGAGATTTTTTTTTTACAAAATTTACTTCTGAATAATATCTTATGATCAGAATCAAGCTTTTGTCTAAGTTTGGTAGAAATCCAGGATAGTTTAAGAACATTATAAAAATTTTAAAAACTTAAACCACAGAGTGAATGTTTTGTTTCTGACAAAAAAACTAAGTCCATTTATAAGTAAAATACGGAAAAGTGGAAATTTATTTTAAAAAATTTTCTTCTTGATACTATCTTATGATCATAAACAAGCTTCTGTCCAAGTTTGGTACAAATCAAGGATAGTTTATGAAAGTTATTAAAATTTTAAAAACTTTTAACCACAGAGTGAATGTAATGTTTCCTCGCAGAAAAACTAAGTCCATTTATAAGTAAAATACGGAAAAAAATGGAATTTTATTTTTACAAAATTTACTTCTGGATACTTTCTTATGATCATAAACAAGCTTCTGTCCAAGTTTGGTAGAAATTCAGTATAGTTTAAGAAAGTTATTAAAATTTCAAAAACTTTAACCACAGAGTGAATATTTATGGACGCCGCCGCCGACGACGGAATGTAGGATCGCTTAATCTCGCTTTTTCGACTAAAGTCGAAGGCTCGACAAAAATGATTTGGACATTAATATTCCAACCACTTAAAAATAAATAAAATTTATTTTTGATGATTTCAATATACTGTATATAGAGATTCAATTATTAAATGGGTTTTAATACTGATACATGGGCAAAAGTTCATGGTGTAGATAAACATTTCTTCTTTTGTATACTGATTAAAAACATCATAAATGCATAGAAGCATGCAAAATTGAAAATTTATTTGTTTACTTCATTTAGCCAATTTTCACTGGTACAGTAGACTCCGGCCAATCGGATACCCAAAATGTCAGCTAAAAATATCCGATTGTCCGATATATTCAATTAGCCGATAGACGTATATTCCTCCAAGTTTTTTTTCAAAATTGACAGACACAACCCTAAGATACCAATAGCTATTATAGCTGCTTTATTAATGGAAATTTGTAACTAATCTCATTGTTTTTTCAGGTACAAGTTCGGATAATTCGGTTGATTGAGTAACAGATCGATCAGTTGATAATAATGTATTTTGTTTATCTGTCTGTCTATTGGTTATTAATTATTAATTATGTGTTGATTATCTGAATAAAATATGTACCATTTAAATAATGTGACTTGTTGTTTTTGCGTAATTTGTTTCATTTGTGTGTTAAAACAGGTAAAAGCTAAAAATAGCTATGAATTCTCGGAAGTAGGCCACAGGTAAATTCTATTAATAGCTACGAATTCATGCCGACTATAAACTTCTAACTGTAATCGTACTCGGATCTAATTTCCTACAGTTTTTTATTAGCTCACCTGGCCCAAAGGGCCAAGTGAGCTTTTCCCATCACTTGGCGTCCGTCGTTCGTCGTCGTCCGTCGTCGTTAACTTTTACAAAAATCTTCTCCTCTGAAACTACTTGGCCAAATTAATCCAAACTTGGCCACAATCATCTTTGGGGTATCTAGTTTAAAAAATGTGTGGCGTGACCCGGCCAACCAACCAAGATGGCCGCCATGGCTAAAAATAGAACATAGGGGTAAAATGCAGTTTTTGGCTTATAACTCAAAAACCAAAGCATTTAGAGCAAATCTGACACGAGGTAAAATTGTTTATCAGGTCAAGATCTTTCTGCCCTCAAATTTCCAGATGAATCCGACAACCCGTTGTTGGGTTGCTGCCCCTGCATTGGTAATTTTAGGGAATTTTTGCTGTTTTTGGTTATTATCTTGAATATTATTATAGATAGAGATAAATTGTAAACAGCAATAATGTTCAGCAAAGTTAGATATACAAATAAGTCAACATGACCAAAATGGTCAGTTGACCCCTTTAGGAGTTATTGACCTTTATAGTCAATTTTTAACCATTTTTCGTAAATCTTAGAAATCTTTTACAAAAATCTTCTCCTCTGAAACTACTGGGCCAAATTAATCCAAACTTGGCCACAATCATTTTTGGGGTATATAATTTAAAAAATGTGTGGCGTGACCCGGCCAACCAACCAAGATGGCCGCCATGGCTAAAAATAGAACATAAGGGTAAACTGCAGTGTTTGGCTTATAACTCAAAAACCAAAGCATTTAGAGCAAATCTGACATGCGGTTTAATTGTTTATCAGATCAAGATCTATCTGCCCTGAAATTTTCAGATGAATCAGACAACCCGTTGTTGGGTTGCTGCCCCTGAATTGGTAATTTTAAGGAAATTTTGCTGTTTTTGGTTATTATCTTGAATTTATTATAGATAGAGATAAACTGTAAACAGCAATAATGTTCAGCATAGTAAGATTTACAAATAAGTCAGCACGATCGAAATGGTCAGCTGACCCCTTTAGTAGTTATAGTCAAATTTTAACCATTTTTCGTAAATTTTAGTGATCTTTTACAAAAATCTTCTCCTCTAAAACTGCTGGGCCAAATTAATCCAAACTTGGCCACAATCATCTTTGGGGTATCTAATTTAAAAAAATGTGTCCGGTGACCCGGCCATCCAACCAAAATGGCTGCCACAGCTAAAAATAGAACATAGGGGTAAAATGCAGTTTTTGGTTTATAACTCAAAAACCGAAGCATTTAGAGAAAATCTGATAGGGTTAAATTGTCTATCAGGTCAAGATCTATCTGCCCTGATATTTTCACATGGATCGGACAACCCATTGTTAGTTTACTGCCCTGAATTGGTAATTTTAAGGAAATTTTGCCGTTTTTTGTTATTTTCTTGAATATTATTATAGATAGAGATAAACTGTAAACAGCAATAATGTTCAGCAAAACAAGATCTACAAATAAGTTTTCATGACCAAAATAGTCAATTGACCCCTTAAGGAGTTATTGCCCTTTATAGTTAATTTTTAGCATTTTTCATAAATTTTTGTAAATTTTTAGAAAATATTTTCCACTGTAATTACTGGGCCAAGTTCATTATAGATAGAGATAATTGTAGCAACAAGAATGTTCAGTAAAGTAAGATCTACAAACACATCACCATCACCAAAACACAATTATGTCATGAATTTATCTGTGTCCATTGTTTAATATGCACATAGACCAAGGTGAGCGACACAGGCTCTTGAGAGCCTCTAGTTTATGAAACCCATTTCCAATTTCAAGTAATACAACTATGTTTATGATTATAAAATTGGGCATCAAGATGAGTAAAATTAATTTTGCTTTTTCTATCTTATCTGTCGTGGTTCAAAATAAAAGGCTGAATATTATGTAAATTAGGAAAATGGTGTACGTGTGTACAAGTTACATAATTCTTTTTCACCTGGGACATGCTATTGACACACGATTCCTTTGTTTTTACACGGGACTTCTATATATATTTTAATAAATTGTTGAGAAAGAGGTACATTTCATTCATATTTAATAAACGTTGATGAACATCACGCACAGTTTATCATTTCTGTCGTGTCATTGTTTGTGAAGTAAATGATAACGATCACATTTGGATAAACACATAACAAACACATCTTGGGCAGAATATAATATCAAATTCATAAAATAAACAAGTCAATAAGAAAAAATATGTTTTATTTGACTATGAAAGATCGTTTTTATTAATAAAATGAAACATTTCTGTACTGAAGTTTTCTTAAACTTCGTAATGGCGTAACTTCCGGCTTCCAGTGATCGGGAAGGACGTGCGCCCTGCGCCTATAGCGCATATCGACCAGAAATGGCGCATAGAATGACAATTGTAAGCGCCCACGTGGCGCACAATATTTTTCACTTCATTTCGAAACGTTTAGATATCGTCAAATGGATTTCTGATCGTGTTCCGTACCGCCATGTGTGTACACACGAACTATATAATGTTCCTCCAAAGATAGGAGCACCTATATATTTTTGGGATGTCTCAGGTGTTTTCCTATTGTAATAGAACCATGCGGTTTAACGTCTCGGGTGTTTTCGTATGGTAATAATAGAACCATGCGGTTTAACTGATCACCCAAAAAATGTAATTAACCATCATTCTTGATATAATTTTTTATAAACAACTTTAAATTTGTGAAATTTGGCTAGTAAAGACGAGATTTATCTCTAATTATAATCTTTTAAATTAGTTTAGCTTGCTATTATTTCGATTGAAAAACCCCAAAGCCTTTTAATGAATATAGTTTTTGTCTCCATAAAAGGCGCTTAACTGTCCTTGTCATTTTTTGGTCTTTGGCACGTTTTGACATTTTGTAAACATGACTTCATCGAATTGTTGTTTTGTTCTATCAATTAATGATACTCTCTACTGTTATTCTTGTCATTGTCATGAAGTAATAATAATACAAGAAGTGCAGAGGAAATGCCAGAAATGCTCTCTGATACGGAACGTGTGGAATAAATATGGTTTCGACGAAGACCCAAATTTAATGTACAAAAAAACATGAACATGTAGAAGGCAACAAAACAGTCTTATCGGGGCCTATTATAGCTGACTATGTGGTATGGGCTTTGCTCATTGCTGAAGGCCGTACGGTGACCTATAGTTGTTAATGTCTGTGTCATTTTGGTCTTTTGTGGATAGTTGTCTCATTGGCAATCATACCACATCTTTTTTATATTGAATATTGTAAATAAAGGTTATCTTAAATATTGTCCGGTTTGGAGGAAGTTAAAATAACTTATTGTATATTCATTGAAATTGAAATTACAAAATCACAGAAACAATATCCATGATATAATTTAAAATCATAAAGGTAAGTATTACCACCTCTTTGTACAGATATACTGATACTTTTTTTTTTACAGTAGTCAATTTAAATGGCCCACTCATTTGACAACATGGCCCATTATTTTTTAAAATGGCCCATTGAATATATTATTGGGGGGGGGGGGGGGGCCCTGGGCCCATAGTGAAAAAATCCTTCCATATCACTGGGCTTCATTTCCTGTCAAAAAAAATATGAAATTATTTCAAAATATTCGATTGTACATGGTTTTCACACATTTTCCATGAATATTCCTATCCAATTGGCCGATATATTCTAATAACCGATATTCGATTATCCGATGTATTTTGACTGAAATGTATAGGGAATGGTTCGGTGTTTTGAAATAATATTACAATAGCCGATATATTCAATTAACCGATATCCGATTAGGTGGAGTCTACTGTACCTATGTTGTGGTTTTTATATGACCCTTTTAAATTTCAAATGTTTCTGGTGATCAAAGTATATATTTTTAAACCAAAGAACCAAGTAAGGATAATCATCTTCAAGGGTGCTTATTTAATGATTATGGGGGATTTGTCAACGTCTTCCCAATCCTAATATTTGCAACCATACATTTTTCTTTTTCATAGTGGAAGTCCATTCTTGTCCAGAATGATAACATTTGATCATAATTGAGAATGAATTAATGATTTGGAAACAGTGTTCTCCCCAGGCCGTTTTACTGTGACGCTATAATAATTTCTGCGACGCTATAATTATTTTCAAATGATATTGTTCTCGTTTCTATATGGCAAAGCCATGTCCTAATTTTTGAACTTTCATCTCATTACCGCTTATGATCATAAAAAAAATAATTGAATTCCCTTCAAGTCGGACAATAGAGGCAATTTAGAGTGATTAAATAGGTGTTGATTGCCCTTTGGGTGATAACTGTTTGGATACGAATACCCCAAGCTGTCACTTGTGACATGATTAATACCACGTGGTCTGCAATCACAATTTCGACTGCAAGGAGAAAATGTAATCGCAAATCATAAAAAAAGATCGAAATATATATTTGCAAAATGAAAATTCAAAGAAACAAACAATTTTTCTCTTTTAAAAAGAGGTTGAGTCGTATCTTTTTATGGCTCTCAAAATATTAGCATACATTCTTTCTCTTCCTATTACTTTTTGTAAATCGAGTGAAAATTTTGATTTTGAGCTAAATAAGTTTTGTACTTTCTTTGGAAAGTGATCATAACTGGCTTTAGTTTATGTTTCATCCATTTAATGCATTAAAAACGCCATATTCATTCCCACTCTCTTGTCAAACATTGTTTATTTTCGTATTTTCCATTGCTTTCGGCAGCCATTGAATATTTTAGAGTAAACTACTGATCGGAACCGGACCAGATATGACAAAAATCTGCATTTGACAGTTCTGTGTTTTTTTCTGGGTACTTTGGTTAACTCTGCCAATAAAACTGACTGTCTTACCGGTACATGAAATTATCCATGATGTAGAATGTGACATTGACGGTTGACCCCTTTCAAAGAAACTACCAGCATGTACACACAACAATGCTGCAATGCTTTAGACAACATTGATCTAGAGACTTCATAATTTACACTTATAAAGCTTTTAGATGTAAAAAAAAAAAAAAAAATCCCTACCTACCTACCCACCTGCTGATAGTGTGGGTCGGCAATGCCAAACAAACAATTTTTTAAGGGTGGCCTTACGATAAGAACTACATATGCACAAATGGCACAGTAGACAGAAAACAATGATACTTAAAGAAAAAACAAGCAATAACAGACTATTTGTTAGATAACTTTTAAAAAAAATATATATCATTTTGATAAAAAGAAACAACTGGGACTAATTTATTGAGTACCATATGAACCAATATATTTCATAGACATGATAAAGAAAAAGTTTTTTAATTTAAATTTTATTGCTATATGATACTTTCTCTTCCTTTTTTTTTTTTTATAAGAACCAGTGTTTTTTCTACATATGACCTGCAACTGTATCTATACAGGTTGCACTTTAATTAACAATTCATTCATTTAGCTGGGTACATGTAGGTAGGGTATTTGGAACCACACATATATTTTTGTTTGTCCCAAGAGGAAAAAAGTAATTGTGGAACTCAGGGTTCTCACTAGGAATTTTTCATGGTGAGTCCTGGGACTCATCACTTTTAGAAATGGTGAGTCCCAAAAGATTTTGATGAGTCCAGGACACATGTAATTTTGTGTCATAATATAATGAAATATGACGAAATGAAACATAAACGATGCATGTTGGGTTGGTAGATTTTATTATATCAATAAAAATTATGACCTCTTAACAATGCTTTTAAATAGTTATTGTTCAAAATCTATACATGAAACAGACTTCTTTCTGGGTCTGTCATATTCTTGATGTGGGGCCATATTGAAAAAAAATTTGGTTTGTCAAAGCCAGTCTGTTCCATAAAATAGATTGGGGCGATAGGTAAGGGTTTTTTTTTTTTTTAATATGAATGGACTATTATAATAAACTCAGTTAAAGAATTTGTCTGGTGATTTTTAGTTATCAAAATTTAAATTACAAAAAAAAAAAAATAACTTTACAAATTAATCCCTTCCCCTCAACACCCTTTTCCCAATTAGATTAGTGTAGATTGAATTATATACACCAAGTTTAACCATTTTCATGGCACTACGGTATCAGCTGTTTATTTTAAATGTCTATAAATATCCAGACAGTGTTGTCTGTTATTTAGGTGTTTCCCCAAGTATTTTTCCCACCTAAAATGATCATGTGACATGTTTGTCAACAAAAGAAAACATTTGGTCAAGGAATTCATTTAATTTCTGGATTATTCTGCTTTTAATAATTTAGTTTGGATTTATATTCATTCCATTTAACATGTTTAAGGTACAGTCAAGCATTTGTATTTAAAAAATAGTTTGCAAACAATTTTTATACTACCGCAAAAATTTTAATTTTTTGGTCGTATATTGCTATCATGTTGGCGTCGGCGTCGTCGTCGTCCGAATACTTTTAGTTTTCGCACTCTAACTTTAGTAAAAGTGAATAGAAATCAATGAAATTTTAACACAAGGTTTATGACCACAAAAGGAAGGTTGGGATTGATTTTGGGAGTTTTGGTCCCAACATTTTAGGAATTAGGGGCCAAAAAGGGCCCAAATAAGCATTTTCTTGGTTTTCGCACTATAACTTTAGTTTAAGTGAATAGAAATCTATGAAATTTTGACACAAGGTTTATGACCACAAAAGGAAGGTTGGGATTGATTTTGGGAGTTTTGGTTCCAACAGTTTAGGAATTAAGGGCCAAAAAAGGGCCCAAATAAGCATTATTCTTGGTTTTCGCACAATAACTTTAGTATAAGTAAATAGAAATCAATGAAATTTTAACACAAGGTTTATGACCACAAAAGGAAGGTTGGGATTGATTTTGGGAGTTGAGGTCACAACAGTTTAGGAATTAGGGGCCAAAAAGGGGCCCAAATAAGCATTATTTTGGGTTTTCGCACCATAACTTTAGTATAAGTAAATAGAAATCTATGAAATTTAAACACAAGGTTTATGACCATAAAAGGAAGGTTTGGGTTTGATTTTGGGAGTTTTGGTCCCAACAGTTTAGGAATAAGGGGCCCAAAGGGTCCAAAATTGAACTTTGTTTGATTTCATCAAAAATTGAATAATTGGGGTTCTTTGATATGCCGAATCTAACTATGTATACATGTAGATTCTTAATTTTTGGTCCCGTTTTCCAATTGGTCTACATTAAGGTCCAAAGGGTCCAAAATTAAACTTAGTTTGATTTTAACAAAAATTGAATCCTTGGGGTTCTTTGATATGCTGAATCTAAAAATGTACTTAGATTTTTAATTATTGGCCCAGTTTTCAAGTTGGTCCAAATGGGGGTCCAAAATTAAACTTTGTTTGATTTCATCAAAAATTGAATAAATGGGGTTCTTTGATATGCCAAATTTAACTGTGTATGTAGATTCTTAATTTTTGGTCCAGTTTTCAAATTGGTCTACATTAAGGTCCAAAGGGTCCAAAATTAAACTAAGTTTGATTTTAACAAAAATTAAATTCTTGGGCTTCTTTGATATGCTTTATCTAAACATGTACTTTGATTTTTGATTATGGGCCCAGTTTTCAAGTTGGTCCAAATCAGGATTCAATATTATCATATCAAGTATTGTGCAATAGCAAGAAATTTTCAATTGCACAGTATTGCACAATAGCAAGAAATATCTAATTTCACAATATTGTGCAATAGCAATTAATTTTCAATTGGAGTTATCTTTCTTTGTATAGAATAGTAGTTGAATCAACTTTAATCATTGTTTTATACAATATACAATGTATTTTCATTTTTACTACCAACTGATAAATTAAAACAATTCTAATTTTCATTTCTTAAATCAAATTCATAATGTGACATAAACCTATGTTGTGTCAACTATTTAATCACAATCCACATTTATAGCTGTATCAAACTTAAAAGTTGTGTCCATACTTGTCCCATCTGTTCAGGGTTCTACATCTGCGGTCGTATAATGCTGCACCCTGCGAAGCAACTGGTTACTTTTTAATTTGACAAATGTCTCATGACCGTTAATTGGCTTGTTCAACCATGCAGACAATGTAAATTATGTAAATTATAAATCTATCAGCTGTCAAAAATATTGATCTACGCATCACATCAATGTATTGACATCGACTTCTGGTTTAGTTTCTTGTCAAAACAACGGCTCAAAACAATTTTGTATCATAAATCTTCTAGGCAAAACTATGTTTCTGGGACCCCGGGATACAATCAGGACGCGTCCCAGGGACTCACGGGTTTAAAAAATGACGCGTCCAGCTCGATTTCCATGCGTCCAGGACGAGTATACGCGTCTTAACGAGAACCCTGGGAACTATAAATGATATATAGAAATTATAAACTGAAAATATTGTTATCATGGTTATAGTTTAATTGTATTATTAGTTGTTAATTCAACAATATAGACACAAAGAATAGGGTGGAATAGAATATTTTATTCACCAAATAAGGGCCTATAGCATACAAACAATATAATACATTTTGTAATAAACAATAACGTATATAACATAAAGGAAATAGAGCATTGCAATTGCCATGACACGACAAATTACATTGAAAAAAAGACATTATTTTTATGCCAAATGTGATGCTATCCAAAATTTCTTGGGAGAACACTGGGAAATATGTCATTTTGTTCACACAACTCATTATTTTTTGTTGATATAAATTACCCAGCCACAAGTATTTGTTTTCATTTTCATGAATTTTAGAGATTAGTATTTTCTGAGTAGTAGCAATATTGGTTGTTGGAAATTCCCAATTTTTGGCCATCTTTACGTACCAGGTTTGCTATATTGATCACCTTATTTTGAGCATACAAAATGTTCAAAGTGAAAAGAAGAGTGCTATACAAGAATGTATTTAATTGTACTGTATTTGAAAAAAGTTTTATTAATTTTCGCAGGAGCTTCTGCAGTTAGAAAATCTGTGCAAACAATTGTATGAAACAGCTGATACCAATCTACGCTCTGAAGCTGAGAAAGCCCTGATACAGTTTGCTGAATCACCTGACTGCCTGAACAAATGTCAGTTATTATTGGAAAGAGGAAATGTAAGTCTTCAAACAAATAATACTGCCACAGAGTTCGCGAAAACTTTGTTTGACCTGTCGGTCATGGGACCGACAAAGAAAGATTATTTGTCAGTCCTACAAAATATTAGCCAGTCCTAAAAAAATCTGTCAATTTGATCCTAAAATAAAAATGATAACATATTTTATCCAAAAGTAACTTTATTATTATTCGTTTTATTTTTCACAGCCACAGACAAATTATTATGAAGGACCAATTCTGATCTTCTGATTGTTCTTAATAAAGTCATTTCTCTATCCATTTCATCATCTGAATCATTTTTTCAGTATTTGTTATCTCCATCTAAGATTTCAATCGCCGATTGTTTGCCATGAACAAATTTAGCAGGCCACGTGTAGATCGGCACTTTGGTTTCCATAGGTTTCAGTTTGTTTATAACAGTAAACCAGTACCGGAAATTAGTAGCAGGTACATCTGAAGACCGATGTTAACACATATTGGAATTAGTTGCGGTACAACTAATTACCGATAAAAAAGGCACTGCAACAGCCATTTTTACATCGGTCATCAGGACTGGCACTAGCTTTCAAAATACTGGTCCGAGCCTCATTTTGACCGACAGGACCGACCATTTTCGCGAACTCTGCTGCCATCACTCTAGTAATGATGGCTATATTGCAATCACCTTGTCGGTTTATCCAACGATTTTTTTGTCTCACTTTTTTTCAATACCACTAACCAAAATGACTTCAAATTGATAGCAGCTTGACACTGAGGAGTTGAATTTGATTGGTTAACTTCCAGTGATGGTTATTTTCAAATATGTACTGAAATGTTATGTGAGATTTTGTCTATAGTACTTGACAGGATAAAACTTCACTCATGCCAAGTGTTTCTTTATTTGCAAAACTTTTGCAAATTTAACAAAGACTAAAAGGGGAAAATCAATGGTGGTATTACACCTATATAGGCATTGAATTTGTTGTTTTGATCGCAATATTTGAAAAACAAATATGCTCAAGTTGTAAAAGTGAACATGTGCAAATATATCCAGTGGTTTTACTGCCTCTTTCTGTGACTTATTATTGTATTTTGATATTTGTTTGTACAGATCAATAAAAATGAAAACTTTTTGGGTAAAACATTGAACTCTGAACATTGAAGTATGTTCAAGGGGCTATCACTGGTAAGCCCTTGTGATGTAACATGACTGTCAAAGAAGCAATAATGACAAAAAGCACAATTATGAGGAAAATTCAATTTTTACCATAAATATCTGACATCATAAAACAACAGGGTACATTTAAAAACATAAATAACACAATAAGCTTTAGTAATAAATTGATTTATTGACAGACAAAAATTTGTTTGGTCAGACAAAACCTACAACACTGTCTGATTGTTGTCAGAAAGATACAAAAAGAGTTTGGTACAGACTCAATTATTGCACAAAAGTGCCTTTCAGGTTTCAGCTGGAACTTCCATATAATATAGTTAATGTAGCCTTTTTGTATACACATGATACTATATTTGTATGATTTTAAAACCTTATTTGATTTACTTATAGTCTCCTTATGCTCAGTTATTGGCAGCCACAACTTTGACAAAGCTTGTCTCACGGCCAAATTTAACTTTGCCATTAGAACAAAGAATTGATATACGTAAGTAAAATAGTCTGAAGAAATTTTCTCATAAATTCACCCTGAATGGAGAAATCTTTGCAAGACATTAACAGACTTGAAGGAAAATCCATAATCAAATTTACACTTTGAAAAGTTTTCATTATATGAACAAAATGCAATTATTGATTTAGTTTAAAAGTCTGGTGGCGGGATTATAATAATTAAGAATACAACAAGACTACATGTATGACAACTGATCTCATATTACCTTATGAAATATTATTTTAAGACCTTTTCCGGTCCTTGTTCAATGTATAAGAAAATTTAGCAAAAATGTGTCACCTTATTGTGATATTGTATCTGTTGCAAAAATAAATGGGATATCTATTAAACATTTAATTGGAAACATGTTTTTTGTTGAAAGAGGATTATATCAACACTCTTTTTATTTTTCAGGGAATTATATATTGAATTACTTGGCTACAAGACCAAAACTTGTTCATTATGTTCTACAGGCCTTAGTACAGGTATGTTAAGAGAAATTTTCACATGATAAAAAGTTTCAACAATTTCTTGAATTTTGGAATATTCTATTTATCTATATATAAAAAACGATGTGATATGATTGCCATTGACATGATTGAGACAATTATAGTTTTATACACTAAAGACCAAAGATGCAAGCAACTGATCTTCAAAAGGCCCTGACACTTAACACAATTCAAACAAAAAATGTACAGCCTATTTACTAAGCTTGTAATGGGGGGGGGGGGGGGGGGGGGGGGTGAATGTTTAAAAACAGGTTTGTGATTACTCAATCCGTAACCATTTCCTCCATGGATTTTTTTTTACATACTTGATTCGCTTATTGAAAAATCCTAAATCATCAGGTTTAAAGTATATAAATGCATTGCGAAAATGAATATTTCATCAATTAAATTCTAGTCAGATATTGTCATAAATATCATTTTTATATTGGATACACATTTTATTAAGTCTGATACACATTTTTGGTAGGTAAGCTGTTTCATTTGAGGCTCTACACAGGCGTCATTATGGACTAAAGGGGGTGGCGTCAAAAGGCGTCATAATGGAGGAAAGGGTTAAGTTACCTTAACAGAGGTCTAACAGCACAACAAATGAAAACATAAATATGCTGAAAAGAGCACAACTTATCAGAAGTCACAAGGCACATAAAAATAACAAACAAAAATGTAAATAAGATCAATCTTGTATGTGAAGGCAATTTTAGTATTTATTAAAAACAAAGCAGTTATCTCAGGTGTTCAATGAATTGTTTTTTTACATTGTATTCCTTTAGAATCCAAATATGATTTAAAACATAACTTTATACATAAGTATTAGTGAAAGATGGTATGTTTTAAAAAAAATATAAACAATTAGAGTAACTTTTGATTTATGTCGTTTTCTACATGTTTCTTTTCAGTTATTTGCCAGAATTACAAAACTTGGTTGGTTTGATGTACAAGATGAAGGATTTGTCTTCCGTAATGTCGTGTCTGATGTCACAAAGTTTATTCAGGTAATCATCCTTTCCCTAGACTAGTCTTAGGTATTTTAAAACAACGCCAGTCATATTTTGTCTGCCATATGAAATGATTATATTAAAATTTTTGATAAAAAGAAATGATACTTCAATGAAAAATTAACAGTTTAGCTACAAATTAAAACTATCTACTTGGATCTTTACCTTATATATGCAAGTGTAATAAAGATGCATAAATAAAAACACTTTTTTTAACGCCGCTGGGGTATATGCAAAAAGGATGTCTTTTTTACCCTCTCTGCCGTAGTATTTGCCAAAAAATACTCTATCCGACTGGATGCTTTTAACGTCACCATCATCAATGCGTTTTTGAATGTTAACATTCTGTGTAATTAGACCGATATAACCTGTTCTTGAGTGGTATTTGCAAAAAATACCAGTCTTGAGAATGAATTTCCCTCGCCTTACGGCTAGTGAAATTTAACATTCTCTCGACTGGTATTTTTTTGCAAATTCCCCTCCTTAACATGATATATTTGTTCAAAATACTACTTATATCACCATGATCTGAGACATACTACATGGATCACCATGGTTTGAGACCGTAAAAACAACATGAATCACCATGATTTGAGACTGCAATATTACATGAAACGATGGTTTAAGACTGTAAAATAGTACATTAATCACCATGATTTGAGACCGTAAAATACTACATGAATCACCATGGTTTGAAACTAAAATACTACATGAATCACTGATTTGAAACTATGTGAAATAATTTATGCATCACCATGATTTTACAGGCTTTTAATAACATTTGAAACTTGCATTATTATGCATGTATAATTATAAATCATTTTGAAATTTCAGAGTGGATCAACACAGCATGTGATGATAGGTGTACAACTGCTGTCTCAGCTTGTTTGTGAAATGAATCAGCTTAGTGAGGTATATATCTTATAAGAAGATGTAAGAGGGTTTGATTAGGTAGTTTCACCTAAAAAAAAGAGCTAGTAAAGCAGCATTTTTGCATTTCAATTTAACTATTCCTGCCACATCAAATGTCTGGTTAATAAAAAAAAACTCTGCAATCTGAAAATTTGCTACTCCAAGATCTTGTACCATTATGCAAGTCTGACCGTTGGTTTATTTACATGGATTATTGATAATTTCAAGTGTACATAATACTTCAAGTAAAACCTTCATATTGTAGACTTGCATCATAAATTCTGTTGAAATGTTAAGGCAAGAACTTCATTCTAAGCACACTTGTCTAGTTCCAGTGTCCATACAAACATTGAATCTTCATGATCTTTACATTACCAATTTATGTGTTCACAATGTGTTTCCGATTCCAGCTTCAGTTAAATGCAATGTAAGCAAAACAGATACATATATATTGATATAATTTGGATTTTGATGTCTATTACATTATTTTCTCTATCTATGCTCTTTATTTAGTTAATTTGGATTCAGGCTATATTATTAGCTCACCTGGCCCGAAGGGCCAAGTGAGCTTTTCTCATCACTTGGCGTCCGGCGTCCGGCGTCCGTCGTCTGTCGTCGTCCGTCGTCCGGCGTCGTTAACTTTTACAAAAATCTTCTCCTCTGAAACTACTGGTCCAAATTTAACCAAACTTGGCCATAATCATCATTGGGGTATCTAGTTTAAAAAATGTGTCCGGTGACCCGGCCAACCAACCAAGATGGCCGCCATGGCTAAAAATAGAACATAGGGGTAAAATGCAGTTTTTGGCTTATAACTCAAAAACCAAAGCATTTAGAGCAAATCTGACATGGGGTAATATTGTTCATCAGGTCAAGATCTATCTGCCCTGAAATTTTCAGATGAATCGGACATTCCGTTGTTGGGTTGCTGCCCCTGAAATTGTAATTTTAAGGAAATTTTGCTGTTTTTGGTTATTATCTTGAATATTATTATAGATAGAGATACACTTTAAACAGCAATAATGTTCAGCAAAGTAAGATGTACAAATAAGTCAACATGACCAAAATGGTCAGTTGACCACTTTAGGAGTTATTGCCCTTTATAGTCAATTTTTAACCATTTTTCGTAAATCTTAGTAATCTTTTAGAAAAATCTTCTCCTCTGAAACTACTTGGCCAAATTTAACCAAACTTAGCCATAATCATCATTGGGGTATCTAGTTAAAAAAATGTGTCAAGTAACTCGACCAACAAACCAAGATGGCCGCCATGGCTAAAAATAGAACATGGGGTAAAATGCAGTTTTTGGCTTATAACTCAAAAACCAAAGCATTAAGAGCAAATCTGACAGGAAGTAAAATTGTTGATCAGGTCACGATCTATCTGCCCTGGAATTTTCAGATGAATCGGATAATCGGTTGTTAGGTTGCTGCCCCTGAATTGGTAATTTTGAGGAAATTTTGCTGTTTTTTTGTTATTATCTTGAATATTATTATAGATAGAGATAAACTGTAAACAGCAATAATGTACAGCAAAGTAAGAACTAAAAATAAGTCAGTATGACCAAAATAATCAATTGACTCCCTAAGGAGTTATTGCCCTTCATAGTCAATTTTTAACAATTTTCTTAAAATTTGAAGATTTTCAATAACATTTTCCACAGAAAGTACTGTTATAGATAGAGATAATTGTATTAAAGCAGCAACAATGTTTAGTAAAGTAAGATCTACAAACACATCACCATCACCAAAACACAATTTTGTCATGAATCCATTTGTGTCCATTGTTTAATATTCACATAGACCAAGGTGAGCGACACAGGCTCTTTAGAGCCTCTAGTTTGTTATTATCTTGAATATTATTATAGATAGAGATAAACTGTATACAGCAATAATGTTCAGCAAAGTAAGATTTACAAATATGTCAACACGAACGAAATGGTCAGTTGACCCCTTTAGGAGTTATTGCCCTTTATAGTCAAATTTTAACCATTTTTTCGTAAATCTTAGTAATCTTTTACAAAAATCTTCTCCTCTGAAACTATTGGGCCAAATTAAACCAAACTTGGCCACAATCATCATTGGGGTATCTAGTTTAAAAAATGTGTGGCGTGACCAGCCCAACCAACCAAGGTGGCCGCCATGGCTAAAAATAGAACATAGGGGTAAAATGTAGTTTTTGGCTTATAACTCAAAAACCAAAGCATTTAGAGCAAATCTGACATGGGGTAAAATTGTTTATCAGGTCAAGATCTTTCTGCCCTCAAATTTTCAGATGAATCCGACAACCCGTTGTAGGGTTGCTGCCCCTGAATTGGTAATTTAAGGGAATTTTTGCTGTTTTTGGTTATTATCTTGAATATTATTATAGATAGAGATAAACTGTAAACAGCAATAATGTTCAGCAAAGTTAGATTTACAAATAAGTCAACATGACCAAAGTGGTCAGTTGACCCCTATAGGAGTTATTGACCTTTATAGTCAATTTTTAACCATTTTTCGTAAATCTTAGAAATCTTTTACAAAAATCTTCTCCTCTGAAACTACTGGGCCAAATTAAACCAAACTTGGCCACAATCATCTTTGGGGTATTTAATTGAAAAAAATGTGTCCGGTGACCCGGCCATCCAACCAAAATGGCTGCCACGTCTAAAAATAGAACATAGGGGTAAAATGCAGTTTTTGGCTTATAACTCAAAAGCCGAAGCATTTAGAGAAAATCTGACATGTTAAATTGTCTATCAGGTCAAGATCTATATGCCCTGATATTTTCACATGGATCGGATAACCTGTTGTTAGGTTACTGCCCAGAGTTGGTAATTTTAAGGAAATTTTGCCGTTTTTTGTTATTATCTTGAATATTATTATAGATAGAGATAAACTGTAAATAGCAATAATGTTCAGCAAAACAAGATCTACAAATAAGTTTTCATGACCAAAATAGTCAATTGACCCCTTAAGGAGTTATTGCCCTTTATAGTTAATTTTTAGCATTTTTCATAAATTTTTGTAAATTTTTAGAAAATATTTTCCACTGTAATTACTGGGCCAAGTTCATTATAGATAGAGATAATTGTACCAACAAGAATGTTCAGTAAAGTAAGATCTACAAACACATCACCATCACCAAAACACAATTATGTCATGAATTTATCTGTGTCCCTTGTTTAATATGCACATAAACCAAGGTGAGCGACACAGGCTCTTGAGAGCCTCTAGTTTGTTTTGTCAAAAATATGAATACAGAAACTACTTACAGGTAATATTATGGCATTTAAAAACATTTTACAGGCTGAGGCAAGTAGGTCAATCAACAAGCACAGAAAGATAGCTTCATCATTTCGAGATACACAGTTATTTGAAATCTTCCAACTATCATGCTCACTTCTTCGTACTGCTGTTGGAAATCTTAAAAGTATGAACTTTACCGATGATAGTCAGGTTAGTATAAATTATTCAAATGAGTTGTTTCTCTTTTGCTTTCTGTACTTCTACATGTGAATGCTTATGATGTAACTTCCAATTTTGTTTACATTGTTCAAACATAAGAATTTCTGGATTAGGTGTGTTTTTATATTAGTATTGCTTGACTTATTATTTTGAAAATAAACCATTAAAGATAAATGAGAAAAAGATTTTAGAAAATGTTATCTTAATAAAGAGTATGCTGTTTTTTCTATTTGAAATTATTCTCTATCTTTAATGTTACAAGTTGTTGGAGGTTTTAGTTATCAGTTATTTATTATATTGTATAATTATTTTTTCTAGCATGGTTTAATATCAAGTGCTTTAAGACTAGCCCACAACTGTTTAACATTTGACTTCATTGGTACATCTAATGATGAGTCTTCAGATGAGCTGTGTACAGTACAAATACCAACTAGCTGGAGAACAGGTATGTATTAATTTCTATTCTCAATTATATTTTCCGGACTTAAGCATTACTTAAAAAAAGGCATGAAATGCAACCAAAACCCAATGTTACTGACTTGATATCTAAATCTGCCAAGCCTTATCTCTACCTTTTTGATACACAAAGTATAGTGCATTGATCATAACATTCTACACATGCTCAGATATTCAAGTCACAAAACAATGTTACACCTTTCAAGAAAATAACAAATATTTTGCAATGTGCTGGAATCTAATATCTGTTCTACAAATATAAATTGATGTCTTTGTTAAAGTCATCTTTTCAAATTAGAGGTTATCTCCCATTGTCCAGAATTGTAGTTGAATCATCTACAACCAATGATAATACAATATTTAATTTTACTTCCAACCTTTAAATAAACACAATCTTTATGCTTCTTTTCTTACAATCACTTTGATTTAGTTCCCACTGAAAAATATTGCAATCTTGACATTTCAGTGTTAAACAGGAATTTTCAGTTTTGTTTATATTTCAGCTTAATTTAAATTACCATCAATGTTTTAATTCTATTTATATTATTCAGTTATTCTATAGGTCTATTATTATTATTTTACCTTCTTTATATCTCTCCGTTTTCCCAGGCCTGTCAACATTTTACCCCTTCTTATTTATGATTCTGTTTTCTTTTTCAGCATTTCTAGACCTGTCAACATTAACCCTGTTTTACGAGCTGTATTCAGGTTTACCTGCATCTCTCTCATCAATGGTTTGTATATATAAACTGATTGTACAAAAGTTAATGTTCATTTTAAGGAACTTCCTCAGTTGTCTCATATTATTGTCCTAGAGGGTGGTAGAAGGTCTGGTCCGATCATAGTATTGACTTGCACATTGATATTTGTTGCTTCCCTGCTAGACATACAGCACTAAGGAGTAAAGAATTAACACTTTAAACAGTCCACTCAGCCTGACTGTCAAGTCCAGGTCAAGGTTTATAACCATATGTCAACATGTTCTCTTCTAAAAGTGCACATAATAAATCACTATAAACACCAACCCATCCATCTTAATATGTCAAAGCAAGACACATTGCTAATTCTTTTAAGAACTTCATTGAAGTGAAAATCAATTTTGGAATTTAACCTGAATGTTTATAAATAGATTTTGCTTGATATAAAAATTTGTAAAATGTATTAACACTGCATAGATTTTTAAATTTATATGCTGAAGATATATGTAATAAATAATGAATGTCCTTTTTCTCAAGATAAAAATGAATGAATTGGGATATAAATGTCTAAAATGTATTCCATATTGTTGCACACAACAATAAATATATTCAGATTATTTTCTTACCTTGTTTCAGTCATTATCATGTATAGTACAAATAGCATCTGTAAGGAGATCATTATTCAATGGAACAGAAAGATCACAGTTTTTAAACCAAATTGTTGTTGGTGTGAGGAATATATTAGAAAACCCACAGGTAAGTTCATATGAGACCTCACTTGAAATTTGATTTGGAAATATAGAAATGTAGACTTAGATTAGGTGAACTCCAGTATTGAAAAAAAATATGGATACTGTGAATTCAAACATGGCCAACTAAAATTTGAGATTAATTACTGTGGGTAATTGGATTTTGGGGAAAATATTAGAATGCAAGTTTAGTTATTGTGATAACCACCCAGTCAAATTATTCCCATTAATAAAAACCTATTCTTTGAATTTTCGATACATCACAGTCTAGAATTTGAAAAAAAAGACTTGCAAACAATATGAATCGTATATATTTGAGCTAGAATAGGGAAAAAAATGAAGTGACTTCCTCAGTATAAGATCACTACCTTGATGCCTTGATGGAAATGATCAGTTTTCATCAGTTATTATATAAATTTATATCTAAAATTTCATCAAGTTTAATGTTTGTAAGTCTAGAAATTTGAATGTCAGGAAAACCCCACATATTTTTGGAATAAGAACAGTTTAGGATATGTTTCAAATATTAGTAAGAGATTTAGCAAATATTCAAATAACATAAACCCCTAGCTTCATTGTGATATCCTACAGTGATGTGTATTAGAGATGTTTATTTATAGAAAATTAGCAAATAGGCCCTGAATGAAACAGAATGAACATTTAATGAAAGTATACATTAGTCAGTTGATTATCTGTTCATCAAGACATCAACTAGACAAATATTAATTCGAAGTTTGAACATTTTCAGGGTTTATCAGATCCTAGTAATTACCATGAATTCTGTCGTCTGTTAGCAAGACTGAAATCAAATTACCAGCTAGGAGAACTTGTCAAAGTAGAAAACTACTCTGATACAATCAAACGCATTGCAGAATTTACAGTTACTAGTTTACAGGTAAGTAAGAGATGGAAACAGCCAAACAGGACTAGTCTTATGATACAATTGTTACATGCAAGTATATCATAGGACTGTAAAAGTGTATAGTGGAATCGTGATAAGTCAAGCCTGAGGACCAGACAACACTATTACAACCAATACCTGTAAATACTATTCTTATTCTGATTGATGTACTTACAAACTGATTGATATGTATTAATTTAAGAAACAGATTTTGATGCGCAATACAATTATACAACTCTGGAATATAGAATCAAAATGTTTGAACTTAAAACATATTTTATACCATCAAAAGTTTCTTGTACTACAAACTATTGCACTTTTAGAAGTTAAAAATGTATATCACAAAAGGTATATCACTATGACTGGCAAAATATTTTTTTTATTTTTTAGCAAATGTGGCAGTTTGCCCCAAACAGTGTTCATTACCTTTTAAGTTTGTGGCAGAGGATGGTGGCATCTGTTCCATATGTGAAAGCCACAGAACCACATATGTTGGAAACCTACACTCCAGAAGTGATGAAGGCTTATGTAATGTCTCGTCTGGAGTCTGTTACTGTCGTAGTCAAGTAGGTTTTATACTGTTTAATTAAATATGTTGTAAGTACACTTTTTATTTTGGACAGAAAACTTTATATCACCAACTAAGGTGTAAATATAAGTTGCTATTATATCTAAATATAGATTATTCTAACCTGTGAAAAGTGTATTTGCTGGTCACTTATAACTTATTCAGTAAATTACAATGGCTAGAAAAGAAATTTTGTAATAATGAACCTTTGGAAAATAGATATTATATCATAAAATATGTTAAGAAAAGCAACATGAACCTATATTTTTTGGACCAAAAAATACTGTCTGAATAACTTTTCTGTAATTCTAGCAAGTTTTCGTTAAAAAAATCAACTTTCTAAAATGTAGAGGGTACAGTTGCAAAACATTTTATTCACACAAACATCATTTTTACTTTGTTGAATTTTAGGACTTTTAATATGAAATTTTATACAAACAGCCCCACTGAATTTTGACTTTTTCAGGGATGGTTTAGATGACCCTTTAGATGATTCAGGGATGATTACACAACAACTAGACCAAGTAAGTTTAATTTATTTCTTTACATATATTTCATAAGATCAGTAATCACTAATTCACCTGCAGTTTACTGTTTTACTATAGCTACTTAGCAATGTCAAGGTTCACTGAATATCTTCTTGTGTTGAAAGGGGAGATAATATGTATGCTATAAAGTCTGCAATTTCTTATACATAAGGTTAACTACATAGTCATACATTCAACTTTCAGATATCCAGTATAGGCAGATGTGAATATGACAAAACTTGTGCCCTGTTAGTACAGCTATTTGATGAAGCTGCTCAGAGGTACCAGGAATTAGTGTCAGCAGGGTCACCAGGTGCTGAATTAACCATACAAGAAGGTATGTATAATGGGGGATATTAAAGCAATATAATGCTGCACAAAAGCATAAAAATTAATTGATATAAATAAAGACTAAACACATTAAAAGTTGCACTGCTAAATGTTATTTTTGCAAGTGACTGTTGGTGACATTTCATGAAAAACTGCAAAAAAAACTTTGTGTATCCATGTTTTGATTGATTGATATCAATTGCTTTAAATGATTAAATAATATTTATTAATTAACATTTCAATTTGAGTGTGTCTATACATGTTCTTTTTATTGTTTGAAATTTATGCCTTGGAATTATCATTTTGATATTTATTTTTAGGTCGTCTATCTTGGTTGGTGTATGTAATTGGTGCTGTGATAGGAGGAAGGGTGTCTTTTGCCAGTACAGATGAACATGATGCTATGGATGGGGAGTTAGCATGCAGGTGTATATCAATTAATAGTGATACTATCCAAACCTTCCCAGACATATATAAAAATTAAAATTACATAGATTTACACAAATGAATGTTTTTTATTAACTGAATGCTCTGTTATTACTATATTTGTTCCCATGTTGCAATGAAAGATTCAGAATATATGTAATAAAATTGATAATGGAAATACAGAATTTTTCAAAGAGACAACAACCTGACCACAGAGCAGAAAACGTTACAGGACCACCAATGTGTCTTTTTCACTCTTTTAGTTTATTTTGTGAACAAACTCTTAGAGGTATTTAATTGGAAGGCTGGTGTATTTGGTTGTATGTGTGGTTTATTTGACATTTGACTACAATGTAGCATTGACATGAACTTTTATTATGATTAATGTTTTGAGACAGAATAAGATATTTTGATATTTATATCATTCTGTAAATGTTTTTCAGTTTCATTTATCAAATATATGTGCAACTAATTTTTTATACATCAGTATATTTATTTAAATGGCAAATAGGTAAAAACCTTTAAAATGAACTAACTATTTTTTTTTACATGTGACAACTATATTCTTTGTTTATTTTTAGGGTTTTACAATTGATGAATTTAACTGATACAAGAATAGCTCAGGGAGGTTGTGAAAAACTTGATCTCGCAATACTTAGTTTCTTTGAACAATTTAGAAAAATTTATGTGGGCGATCAAGTGCATAAAATGTCTAAGGTAAGAGGTAACTATTTAGGCAACAACAGCTTAGTAATTTATACTTTTGGATAGGCCAATGATAGTTTTGCATGTTTTAAAAATACATATGACCCAATCATTTAATAATCAACACCAACCTGCTGATCTTCACAATTTTTTGTTAGTTTTAAGTAAACTAATTCAGCTACCACACATTATTTATATGGTTCTATCAGGTTTTGTTCAGAGTATTAAATATTGCTAGTTACTCTCAACTATTTTTAGCAAGTTGAACTAAGTTTATGTATTTGTTTCATTTTTGTATTGGAAATAATGTAATGCACTAATTTAAAAAAAAAATCAGTCTTTATTGATAAAACTTGGTGAAACTTATTCAATATTTTTTTAGATTGAGGTATTTGCTTTATGTGTACTTATTGATACAATTTCTTTTTTTCAGGTGTATCGAAAACTATCAGAAGTTTTAGGACTAAGTGATGAATCGATGGTATTAAGTGTTTTTATAGGCAAAATGTAAGTATTAAACATCAGTTGATAAAAATTCAGACATAAAATGAAAAAAAAAGTAATATTGATTTTCTTGTTTATTTTAAGGAACATAACCCTATTTCACTATATAATAGAACAAATCACATTGTGATTTGGTGATTGTTCTTTTTATTTTACCATGAATCCTGAAAATTTGATGGAAATTTCACTGTTTACACTTCTGTTAAAGGTTCAGACATATGTTTTACGTTGTATAATGAAATTATCAGAATTGTTAACATGAAGAGAATCGTCAAATTCAATATTTCCTAAATATAATCAGAACTAAATTTTACAGAAAGAAAAAACGCATACTTGTACTCATTATTTAAATTGCAGAATTACAAATTTGAAGTACTGGGCCAGGAGTGAGCAGATCATATCAAAAACACTGCAGCTACTTAGCGATCTCTCTGTAGGATACAGTAGTGTTAGAAAACTTGTTAAATTAGAAGCCGTCCAATTCATGTTAAATAATCATACTGTAAGTTCTGCTTATGTCAGTTGTCATGAATTCAGTTTAATTATTGTATGGCAATGATGATGATACTTCTGCATTATTACAAAGAAGACTAGTGACCTTTATTTTTAGAAATATACTCAACTTTCAAGTAGTTTTCAAAGGGAGACAACTTGATTTACTTTCGAGATTGATTCCAAATTGGTGTGTTTTTATGAGAACTCCAAATATAAACAGTTCAATCGCTGTATTTTATTTAAACTTAAAAGAGATATACAATTGTTTATTTCACATTAAATAAAATTGAATTCTTGAATGAAAACTTTTTTAAAATTGATACTACTTCACTGCAAATCTATCTCGTCTATCGATGAATTTGAAAAAGAGCAAGAAAACGTTTACGAAAGTATTAAGTCAAATTGACTCACAATTTCCTTGTTTCTTTTAACAACCATTTTATTGACTTTATATTCAGATAATCTAATAGATTTTTTGTTTCTTTAATTTCAGAGTGAACATTTTCCATTCCTTGGTATAAACACTACCAGCACAACCATGGCAGACATGAGATGTCGAACAACTTTTTATACTGCCCTAGGCAGATTGTTACTTGTTGATCTCGGTGAAGATGAAGACAAATTTGACCAGTTTATGATGCCATTAACAGGTATGGCTCATTAATTTAAGACCTGTTTAGTGATTGAACATAGTGATTGAAAAATTTTTTCCAAAGAATAATGATTTGAGAATTACATTGATTTGTTAAGATGATGACTAGTTTGGTATCCCAGCAAAGAAAGAACAAACTTGAAAATTTGAAAAATAGCACCTGGAAAAGTGAGAAAAATATATAGATGTAATGAAATTTGTTCACAAGAACATTTATCAACACTGTCGATTTTCATTGTTTTCTTACATTGTATATTCTGCAAGATTATTTTAATGAAAAAATATATTTCTTTGGATGTCTTTAGTTTGCTGTATTAAGGCAAAAATTCTCAAAGTAATTGACAGATCTTGTACTATGAACAGAGACTGATGGAGCATCTCTATGAATTGTGGTTAGTTCACTATATTTTGTCAGATTGTAACCCCATGTTTATACAATGCATCTCTTTTTTCTTAATAGTTAGTTTCTATTCTGTTCACAGCTGCTTTTGAAGCTGTAGGAAACATGATGTCTGATGTAAATATACAACTAAAGTCAGAAGAAGCAAAGGTACTTAATATTTTAGGAAATATTGTTTACTTACAAAGTTCACAAAGATTTGGGAATGCTACTTTTCAAAGAGAATTCTGGGAACAAGAATATTATTTTGAAAGTCGTGTTACAGTCCCTAAAAATGTTCATATCTGTTTTATTTCAAAGGCAACAAAGGGTTAAATTCTATTGTTTTAATGTATACAGAATTTTTTTTTTGAAAATGAATCCTTAAAATTATTTTCAGACTTGTATTTTCATTGTAGGCTTAATTCCTCATTTATATACAATGACCCCCCCCCCCCCCATAGATTTCATATAGAATCCTGGTAAACCAGATTTTTATTAATTACCATTTCTTTCCTACAAATTAGAACAACACAATCTATCATGGAAAAAAAATCCAGAAATCATCACTTCCTGGAATATAATATCACATTAGTATGATGATTAAATTCCACAGGCAGAACAATGACTTACAGTCATGACACAACTCATGAAAGGACTTCGGCAGAAAGCTCCATTTGTCACGGAATAGAAGTTCCTTCTAATATAAGTTCCAAATGGAAACAGTATTCTGGAATATTATTTCCACTGGAATAATTATTACAGTAAATGTTCCTAACGGAATAAATGATATAGAATATTTTTTCCAACAGGAACTGATATTATGACATTGTTTATAACAGTTTCCATTGGAACTTCTGTTAGGTGGAACAAATATACATTGACACCACATTGACCATCTTAGTTTCAAGATCTTTACAAGGTTGTTTTATTTCTTGTTCTGTGTTTTTCATGGTTTCAAAAATATCATATATATCATATCATTTTCTGGTACATTTTGATTAATTTTTGTATTATAAATCTGATATTAAATTTAATAACATACATATTTTATTTCTTTTGCAGAGATCATTAGTGGGCTTAGCTAGAGACTTAAGGGGATTAGCATTTGCCTTTAACACAAAAACTAGTTTTATGATGCTATTTGACTGGATGTATCCTTTTCAAAGCTGAATATATATTATGTCTTTTATTTATAATGGGAGCTGTTTTGTGGTAAAATATTTGCAACAGTTATATGAGTCATTTGTGTAAAGAGAAATGCTTGCAATTTGCTTCTATTTAACATTTGACAAGAAAAACAATGATAGTATTTAAAACTGTTAGAGAATGATTGTAAATTGTATTGAATGTTAACAGTGCTCTGAACCTGAACATCATAGAGATGCAATGTACTATACAGGTTTATGGAAATTTTTTCTTAACTAATAATGTAGATATCCAACCTATACCCCTGTGTTACATAGAGCAATAGAACTTTGGTATCCACAGCCATGTGTTACTACACCTATATTAAAACTTGTCACAGAGTTAGCTCAAAGCAGGTATTAAATGCATATTTATTAAAAGAACTAGAACACACCTGTGATATCGCGGGTCAGTGACTAAATTAAAGTATATTACTATGCGTAAGCCTACTTTTAGTATTAGTATTGTCATCTGATAAAGTCATGCCGATTTTTAGATGCACAGTTTTCTCTGCTTTCAAAATCTTTCTGGTTGAACCCATCGACCTGGAACTCATCAGTTATTGGTTTTATTAATTATTTGGAAAACAAAAGGGCCTGGAATGGAGTATTTTTTAATCAACATTATTGTCCTATAATAGTTATAAATAAAGTTGAATTCTTTGATTCACTGTTTTACGTCATGCTGGCTAACAAATTAAAACTGTCCCTATACGCCTTATCTTAAGTCCAGTATTTTAGTATTCATATTGTCATCTAAGAAAGTCATACTGATTAAAATACTACAATAGGGAACAATGTGACAGTGAAAAGTAAAATCACAAAAATACTGAACTAAGAGGAAAATCAATTCGGAAAGTCCATAATCACATGGCAAAATCAAATAACAAAACGCATCAAAAACGAATGGACAAGAACTGTCATATTCCTGACTTGGTACAGGCATTTTCAAATGTAGAAAATGGTGGATTGAATTTAGTAGTGTCAACCCTGTGATTATGACCCTTGTATATAGCAAAAACATAAATACACTGTTTGGTGGTGCACCTGTCAGATGCAGAACGTTCAGATAAGGTAATAGGTAACAGGTGAATATACTATTGGTATCAGTATCGATTTGACCCGGAACTTGTTAATTAATGGCAATATTAATTATGTGGGAAACAAAAGGGTCTGGAGAGTTGTAATTTTTAATCAACACCATTGTCCTATATTAGCTATATATAAAGTTGAATTCTTGGATTTGTCGTTTTTTCCCCATGACGGCTGACAAATTGGACCTCGTTATTTTAGTATTATAGATATTGTGTTTCTCGTTTCCAATTCATATGTTCTTTTTGTTGCTATCCAATTCTCTTTAGGAAGGAGGAAATATGATGAGAGCGATTAGCTTGCCCCTGAAATTGCATAAAAGCAAGATTCTTTCAAAACTATGTTTTTTCTACTGAATAATGATTAGGAGAATGTGTCATTTTAGTAAAATGGAATTGTATAATCTCATCAACCAACACCATCATATAGGCTTTTTTAATAGCCCTTTAATGAAAGAAGATTGAATAATAATATTTGTAAAGTAAAAGATTGTATGATTGTTAGCAAGATTTGTTACCAAATCTGTGACCATAAATTATTGATTCAAACTCTCTTTGAATAATGTCATACTGAAAGGCTCGTGCTCTTTTTACAGAAGTCTATACAATGTTTTATAGGTCACAAAGATTAATGTTTGATGTCTCATCACCAAATGGTTACTTATTGTTTAGAGAAGTTAGTAAAATGATTGTCAGCTATGGTAGGTTAAAATAATTTACATATTGTTAGTTATATCTGGTTAAAGTTAGTAAAACTATTGGAAGCAAAATTGGGTTAAAGCTTAAGACTTTTAGAATATCAACATTTGTGTCATATTGTTATATATACATGTTAATATACTGTCAGATGTTTACACACATGTAAAAATAAGATGTGACATGATTGCTAGAGATCAATTGGTGAGGAAGTTACCACTAAAGGTAACAGTACAGCCTTCAATAATGAGGGAAAAA
Organism: Mytilus galloprovincialis; assembly: GCA_037788925.1. Lineage (NCBI taxonomy): Eukaryota > Metazoa > Mollusca > Bivalvia > Mytilida > Mytilidae > Mytilus > Mytilus galloprovincialis. Next base: position 34,442,517 of record CM075335.1, read on the forward strand.
AAGAACTGCACAGGAAGCTATAAATACCTAGGAAAAGGACAAATGTAAAACTATTCAAACAAGGTTAATCATGTTTACTAGCTCCAAACCCTTTCAAATATTAATATTGTCACATGCAAATATTATTTTAATTCAAAGTTGTAGTCTGGTCAACTTGCAATGTTTATAATATTAGTAATCATAATTTGAAATACTTGCAAAGACCTCTTGAACATTTTATGATCTGAACTGTGATTTATCCATTCAGAAATACAGATTACAATTAACGATTTATTCAGATTTATTCAGATTTATTCTAAAAAAGTTTTGTGTTTTTCTCCAGGTTCCAGAGTTCTTTCCTTAGGTGATGTTCCAAAGGACCAGATTTATTCAATGAAGTATCCTATATTCAAATTATAAACCAAAAACATATGATCATTATTTGTTATCTATAGGGAGAAATAACAGAGATGAATCTCTGGCGCACTATGGGTGAAGATGAGGGACAAAATTAATTTGATCCTCACTGACAAGTTTTTTTAATAGAATTAATATGATAGCTATTCATAAATAAATCCTAAACAGATTTACAAGAATACTGAACTCTAAGGCAATTTCAAAAAGGAGAAGTCCATATAAACTTAAAAAATCCAATGCTAACCAACAGAACAAGCATGAAACAACTGCCATATTCTGACTTGGTACAGGCATTCTCCAAAGAAAAGGATGGGACAAACAAGCCTGGTTTTATAGCTAGCTTAACCTCCCACTTGTATGACAGTTGTTTATCATGTTTCAAAATTATGTTATTAATTGAAACAGACAAAATTGTGTAATTAACCTAAAAATGAGAATATACTGGCAAAAGAAAGCTACTAACTCAGTATTAACCTTTTACTTTACAAGATAATAGTGTCAAACAATAGGCTAAATTTTATACATTTATAGTTCAATGTACAAAAATATTAACTTGATAGATATGCACTTCAATGTCATGATCCTTAACAGTAATCAGATTAAAAGGAATATCTATATGTTTTTCAATGTTAAAGGCAGCTTTATGTGGGAATTATGTGAATTTTGGTGTGTTTAGACTGTATGGTGACGATGCTTTAGATGATGTGTTAAATATGTTTGTTAAATTATTGTTATCTGTATCTCAACGAGATTTAATGGTTAGTATTTCATTGTGTAAATGTAAAGCATAAGCAATCTATTCTTGAAAGAAAGACAATTGGTTAATGAAGAAAAATCGGGAACTTTTGAAATCCCCCCCAAAAAGTGATCAGTATCATATGACAAAATTTCATGGATTTGATTAAAAGATATATTTACCAAGATAAAAAAATGCCTGCATTATTTCATATCGATATACTTTTAAAGGTAGATAATAAAAATTACGTTTAGTGTTACAAATTTTACACAATTTTTAAAATTTTTAATAGCAGATAATTATTCTTCAGAATTGTTTGAATTTGTTATGTTTTTTATATAGGGTTATTTTGAAATAAACATATATTGTTTTTCAGGATTACCCTAAACTAAGTCAGAATTATTATGGTTTATTAGAATGTTTAGCCAATGACCATATGTCCTTCATTAGTAACCTAGAACCTCAGGTTTTTCTGTATATATTGTCCACAATATCAGAAGGATTAACTGCGTTAGGTAAGTACTATTTACATAAAAGTTAATAAATGAGTTTCAGTTTATAGTTGTTCAATCATGGTATGTAAGAATATAAATTGTTTGAAAATTGTTCAAGTAAGGGCTATTCCAGAAAAAAATGTAGGGGGGGGGGTTGGGGTTGGAAGGCACATTATATTAATAATACATGGGTGATGGGTATCAGAGCAACTTTTAACACTATAATGCACTATAATTCTCAATTACAATTGTCTGGGTGGCGGGTGCTGACAAAAACTGCCTTTCAACCCCCAACCCCATACATTTTTTTCTTGAATAGCCCTTATTCAGAAGTATTTACTTGTAAATTGTTGGTATTTTCCACAAATATTTGATCAACAATATGCTTTGGATGTTTGTTTAGGTCCTTTAAGGTCGTATTGATCTGTTGAAGTTTTTGGCTTTCAAACATTTTGCTTTGAGTGTTCCTGATGAAGGTTAACACAGAAACCAGCTTAGGAAATTTATACTGTTTTCATTTCTTTGCATGTACAAATTCATTAACCTTTTGTTTTACAGAAATATTTGTCAATAAAATTTCATTCCATCTTGTTTGTATAATGTGTTTCAGATATGGTATGTACAATTTTCAGGTTGCAGTAGTAATTTGTTAAATATTTTTCAGATACCATGGTATGTACAGGTTACAGTAGTAATTTGTTAAATATTTTTCAGATACCATGGTATGTACTGGTTGCTGTGCCACATTAGATACAGTCATTACCTATTTATTTAGAAGACTGACGAGTAAGAAGAAGAAAAGTTCCCCTGGAGCAGTCAGTGATAGTGAAGCATTCCTTAGAATTTTAGAATTACATCCAGACATTCTTCAACAGGTTTGATATAATCATTACTTTACTGGTTAAGTCAATCTCAGAAATATACCTTAATCTCAGAAAAAGGGATAATAATAATCATTGTGATATGAATTACAACATATGAATTTCAGTATCAAGCTGAGTATGAGGCTTTAGTTTCTCAATTTAGTGGTCCTGGGTAATTGAAACCATAGTCACATACACATAGCATAACATGCATATCTGATTGAAGTTAAATATTTTTGTCAAAAAAGCAAACGTAGCGATCCTACATTTCGTCGTTAGTGGCGGCAGCGGCGGCCACAGATATTCACTCTGTGGTTAAAGTTTTTGAAATTTTGATAACTTTCTTAAACTATCCTTGATTTGTACCAAACTTTGACAGAAACTTGTTTATGATCATAAGATAGCATCCAGAAGTAAATTTTGTGAAAAAAAAAATCATATTTTGCATATTTTACTTATAAATGGACTAAGTTTTTCTTCCAGGATACAATACATTCACTCTGTGGTTAAAGTTTTTAAAATTTTAATACCTTTCTTATACTATTCTGGACTTGTACCAAACTTTGTCAAAAGTTTGTTTATGATCATAAGATAATATCCAGAAGTAAATTTTGTAAAAGAAAAATCCCTTTTTTTTGCGTATTTTACTTATAAAGACAATGGGTTCAGTGGAACTCTTACAAATGGATAGTCTGTAGAAAAAAAACAATGTGTAAAATGATCACTTTTGGTCAAAGATGTCAAGCATTACTGTGGATTCATTTATTTTCGTGGGTATCAATTTTCGTGGATAGAGAAAAAAAGACGTTTCGTGGTATACGTAAATTCGTGGATCGCCGATTACAAAAAAAAATTCAGATACGTAATTCGTGGATTTCTTTTTGATTTAGGAGATCATATAACCTCCTTGGTTTGGTCAATAATGGAACAAACAAAAAAGAAGGAATTCATTGAAAAAGTTTGAATTGTCAAAATCCTCGCTTGGTCATTCTAGGTTAAAGTGTTCATTGATAACTGCTATTACAATAATGGACAGAGACAACTAATTATTTGTTTGTTTTACAATTTATAAATTCTTGTCGGAATTCTATAAGGCATTCAAAACTTTATGATTGAAAGCTCATTTCCCTAATCACGATATAATAAACAGTCATACAAGTATAAGGTGTGAAAATAAATGTTCCTGTCATAAACAATATTACGTTGTTCGCTGTGACCCACGAAACCCACGAAAATTGGTATACCACGAATAAAAATGAATCCACAGTACTTACATATGACATAAGAAATTTCATTTCTGCCCTGAAATTACCAATTCATATTATAATAATTTATAAAAACTTACAAAAAAAAAATCATAATTATAGAAGGTATGAAGAAATTTGACTGTTAATATTATGAAATATAGACCATATTACTTTTCCTCTAATGTAAACTTATTTTGCTCAATCATCCACATCCACAAAAACTTCATTATCTGTATTTTGTAATTCAAACACTTTTAATTTATTTCAGATGTTGTCTACAGTGTTGAATATCATTATGTTTGAAGACTGTAGAAATCAGTGGTCCATGTCACGTCCATTACTAGGTTTAATATTACTTAATGAAAATGTAAGTAATACATGTTATGTGGTAGGTCTTGTGAAAGGGTTGGCAAAAACTCGGGTTTTATGAGTATTGCCCAGCCCAGTGGGAAATACTGGGAAAACTCGGGTTTTACTGGGTTTTCCTGGGTAATACTGGGCAATACTGGGTAATATAAAATACTGGCCTCAATTTTAAAGAGAATTCAGTATTAACAAAAATGCAATACATTAGATACTTAAAAACATAATTTGATTTATGAATAAGTTTACTTGTTTAAGAGTCCTATTATACAAGTGTATACATTTGAGAAAGTATTATTCTCGCAAATCTGAGACAAGTGAACATGAAGACGCATTGACAAACATAAACTGAACCTGTTTCAATCATTCTCCTAAAAATCATCCTTCTGTCTAGATTGTTCAAACTGTTATAAAGCCTTAAAAAATTAAAAAAAAAATATATACATAAAACTGTTATATTAAGATTTAACCATTACTTTTAAATAATTTATTTGTATATCACTAATTAATAAGTAGTTATTCAGATTAGTACACATCATGTATATTAGTGTTAATGACATGCCCCTGAAGGGAGTTTTCAATTTAAATGTACAATTGAATTAAACACTGCAATAAATGCATTTTTTTTTAATAAAGTTTGAACTATTGAAATAAAGCTTGGAAATTATCAAGGTATCCTCAAATGTGCAAATCTTGTATTCTGCCTACACAGAATTAGTGGAAAAGAGAATGAAATTGAATTTTAAATCCTTTAGAAATGACTCTCAATAGTCATAGGTATAAAATGCAGATATATTAATTATATATTTTACTATTAAATTAAAACAAGTTTTTACAATTTGGTCTTGAAAATAAGCTAAAATAATCATATTGCCCAGTATTACCCATATTAGGGAGTATTGCCCAGCCCAAGAATGCCCGGGTTTTCCCATATGGGTTTTCCCGGGTGGGTAATACTTTGCCAACCCTGTGACTTGTGATGTTATGATCAAACTCATTATTCAATGTGTACAGCCAATTTCATATGCATGGATTTAAAAGTATGTAATTTGAAATTTTTGTGAAATAGGTGAATTATGTCTTTATTTAATTACTGCCTCTTAAGTCTCGTGGTAGAGTGTTTTTTGCTGGGTAAAACTAAAGACATAAAAAAATAGCATTTGCTGCTTAACCCCCTTAGAATGATGCAACAATCAGTTAAAACAAAGACTGGTCAGCTTGGAGTCAGAATCATGTGTCTTGGTTGAGTTGACATATCTTCCTGCTGTCTGTTTCCTTATGAACTAGCACATTTAAAATCCGGCACAGTGTGTTGGTCTAGTACAAAGCTGGATCAATATTCATATGACATCAACATTCTTGTCCTAAATTAACATTTAATTTGCATCTGAAAGTTAAACAGCCATTCATCATCATCATCATGAATTCATATTCAATTCATAATAATTCAACTTCTCTTGTGCTTTTTGTCTAATTGTGGGGTAATATTGAATCCAAAAAGACATTTTACACTAAAACTTTATAATGAATTAGGATGAGTAGAACCAAGGGCTGACAATCAGCAATTTTTCTCTTTTTAGTGTATCATTAACCATAGATAAACATAAAATGAATCACACTATTTTACTGAAAGTTTATTACCTGAATAATTTTTGTTTTCAGTATTTCAACAAATTACGAGACAATATTATATCCAATCAACCAAATGACAAACAACAGAGTATGGCTTTATGTTTTGAAAATTTAATGAATGGAATAGATAGATCGCTTTTATCTAAAAATAGAGATAGGTAAGTTCTGCTATTTATAACATAAGTTTGACTTACTGTACCATTGACAGAATATCTAAATCTTTATACCGTTTAAGCTAGGATTTTGAGGGCTTTAGTCACTTTTGCACGCTATTAAAATCAACCTGTGTTTGTGTAACAGCAAGGGACCAAGGATGTATATTACTTAGCTTCATCTTTGACGTTGTCAGATTTTAAAGGACTTGGGGCTAGGCATGATTGGCATTTATTGTATGATTTGAGTGTACCCTTATAATGAAAGATTCTGACATGAATTCCAGAAATTTAGTTCACAATTTCTCTTCAGTTTGTTCAAGAGGACAGTCCTGATCAACAAAAGTTGGATTCTATTTATTTAAAACAAGGACTCGCAGCAGAAATTAATTTGCAACGATTATCTCACTGCATAATCATTATCCTTATAAAAAATCTAAATCGATATTTGGAAATCATTTCTCTTAAGTTGGAACTGTATAAAATCATTTTTTGGAACGAGTATAATGACTGTAAGGAGGTTGTAAACAAATCAAGAATATATCATGTTTACTACTTTCGGTTTTAAAATGAAATGAAAAAGGGAAGTGACATGTGGATAATAAATTCAAAACGAGTCTGGATTCATCAGGAAATTATCATTTTCGATTTAAATTCCTTTAGTAGGAGATATATATTTGTCTCTCTCGTTTAATTGACACTAAATGAATTCGTATTTTACATTTTGGTGTCTAAAAATAGTCAAAGGAATACTTTCACGCATGCGTAGCACACAGTATAGGAAGCACCTGTTTGACTAGTGAAAACATTTCTGAACCTTCTGAATAAAGTTCTTTATTTTAAATGAAAATGTCGAAAGTTTTTGATGAAAATTTATATTAAATATGACGAAAATGCCTTGGAATGACGAATCTACGACAAACAAACTTCAAATTGGGATCGTTTGTGAAATATTGAAATTCAAATGTGAGCTGTCTCGGGGGAAACAATTTTCATCAAATGACGAAACTACTCTTGGATGTTGAAATGCTGACTGACTGATTTTCCTGGGGAAAAATATTTATTAGGTTATTAATAATTAACAGATTTGTTACCCATCCTATGGCGATAAGCAGATTAGTTGTAATCACAACTTGTAACACCTGTTGAATTTGAATTACCTGGAGTCATAAACTTGTCAAAAAACATGAAGATAGGTAGTTGTATACAATTTTACAGTTCTTCTATTAAAGCATTTAAAGCAAAACATTGATCAACTTACTGGCTAAGTTTGCTTGGTTGTTTGCAAACAATAGGTAGGCGGAGTTTCTGTCTGTTTTTATATATACTGGGATTTGATTGGACAATTAGAATTGACATTCATGAAATGAATTTAATGTTTATTGTCCAATCATATTCCAGTAAATAGTAAACAGACTGAAATAGACTAACTACCTGTTGTTTACAAATATAGCAATCAAGTTAATCAATTATTTGTTTTGCATGCTTTAATAGCATACATGTGATTCTTCCGGCGGGAGTTAAAATCTCCCGCTTTTCAGACCCTCTTCCGTCCGTCCAGTTAAACTTTGAAATCTTCCGCTTTTTGAAAATGTCAATCTCGAAAAAATTTCAGTAGACATTTCTGTTTACAAAATAGATACGGACAGGGAAAAAGTCCGAGAAACACTAAATTGATATGGGAAAAGTCCGAGAAAAACGGAATTTCCTGTAATGGAATTTGTGTCAAAAAGGTAAATAGGAAAATAGCCTCAAGTAATAAATGAAGGTGTTAAGGATTATAGACTGTATATACAACAATAAAAGATGATTTGCATTTACCTAGTAATCAACTAGCTAGTTAAATATACATGTCTGGATGATTAAAAGTGATACTGACAATCTAACAGTTGTATAAACATCGACTTTAATAAATTTTGATGCTGTTGAAAACATGGAACAGACTTGGTTTATACTGAACCTCAAAGACAATAAAATCAACTCAAATATGATATTTATGTCTTGTCTTCTATCTAGGCCAATGGAATACCTATATAAGTGTGTTTGTCTTATAATTTGACAAAATACAAACTGTATCATGTTATCACCAAATACATGTACCCCAGCATAATATTAAAGAAGACACAGTATCTAGCCAAATTTAAAAATGGTGCAAGTCCAGTGCTAAGGGGTTAAGACAATGCTTACTACACTTCATGCAAAGCTGACTATGGAGCCCTAATTACTTGACCAAAAATATGGAGACAGCTACCCACCAGAAAGCCCACAACTCTATCAATTCAACACCTTCTTCATTGTCCCCCCCCCCCCCCCCCCCTTATCTTCTATTTTACTAAGTAAAAATGGCTATGCAGGTGCTTGAAGGTATGAAATCATTGGTTTTTTTTTAACAAAAACAAAAACAAAAAAGGAAGATATGCAGTTTAAACACACACGAAAAAACCATTGCGTACGTCGATAAAAAATCTCCAGTTATGAGGCCCAAACTCCAGCTGAAAATTTCCAAATCTCCAGTTGTGGATTGACAACTCTGTCACATGTATGTAATAGAAGAACTGTAATGTGAAAATATTTTTACACTTTCAAAATTTAAGTGACTAAATTGATATGAAATACTTTTATCAATGCGGAAACTGTTTCACAAATTATGAAAGTGACAAGCGCTAGCAAAATCACTGTACAAATACAGCAAATGCTCAGATGAAGAACAGCAATGAATTGTTTGTTTAATAGTAATTCCTGTTATTTCAATATACGACATATATTTCTGTTGCAGATTTTCCTGAAATCGCAATAATCAATCTCATTTTTGTCTATTCTTCAAAATATCACAATAATGAATGCATGCAATATTATTTGAATTTACAGTATAAAATTTAAGAGAGAAGAATAAAAATCTTGAATTCATTTTCTTTCCAGTTAGTAATTCAATTTTTTTTCTTGGACAAGGTTATTCTAAGCACTCATTCCTGAAAGCGATACTATGTTGATGTTACACTTAAATTTCAGTTCAAGAGACTGAGTGAACCAAAATATTTGAGAGAAATTTTCTAAAAATCAATCAATTAGCCTTCAACATTATTCTTGTAAAAACAATTTTATGTTATAAACAATTTAAACATAATTGTGCAATCAACATGTTTTCAAAATAATATTTAAAAGATTAAAGAAGTACATAAAAACTTGATGTATGAATGCAGGTACTATTTTAATATTATAATCTAATTCATTATATCAATATTTTACTTCAGATTTACACAGAATTTGTCAATGTTTCGACGAGATGTGAATGACTCTTTGAAGGCTCCTGGTGGGTCAAGTCCATCACCGTCACCCTCATTAGACATGATGAATTGTGGGTGACTAGGCCTGTGATAATCATTCATTTCATCTTGTGTTTTTGTGAAAGGGAGATAATTTAGCTGAAGATCAAAGACTGTATACCTGTTGGAAGATTGTGATATTTGTTTAAATGTCTACAGCAACAGATACCAGGACTAGAAATTTTGGTTTGGTTGTTATAAGGGATATTGAAGAAAGACTAGATTTCCCAATGCCAACAGGCTCAGTGCGTTCTGATATAAAGTAGCTTGGATGTCTTTAAAAGTGTGAAGATAGATTCACTTTCAGTGTTTTCACAGATTTTTACCAACTTTATAGGCACACTCTGAATTTCATGTGCGATTTTTTAAAAGAAAATACAGTCCTAGGTACATACACCATTAATAAAAAAATCATCATTTTTACTCAGCAAGATACAAAATGATCTCATTACTTTAAAAGGAAGTAATATACATATGTATAAGAATTTTCTAGATTGTTCAAAACTGTTATATTATACCACAGTCTTCTTATGTAAAACTGCCTGGCTTCATATTTAAAAACTACTTGTAAACAAAATTAAAACCCATATCTATAATCTCCTTTTGAATGAGCAAATAAATTATTCTTAATTGTGTTCAAAATATAACATGTATAAGGCTTTTTAGTTTAATTGTAAATATTAACTATAAATTGTCCTCTACATATTTAGACCAATTTTTGTCAGCTAAACATTGGGATATTTTATTCTGCACAAAAGAAATTATAAATTTGAAAATTTGTAGACGTAGCTTTTGATTTGTTCTTTTGTTTGACTTTTTGTCTGTTTATTTACAAATAAACAATCATTGATGTTTTGAAGCCTAGCAAGAAGAAACCTTGATAAGAATTTATCTAAATAATTATACCTCTTGAGACTTGTCTGTTTTAAAGCAACTATAGTCAGACCAACAAATGTATCCCACCGATTTAGTATGTTATTGGCTGTATATAGTTTATTTTTCTTACTAACTTTTAAACAGTAGAGCTATTACAACAAAATGATTACTATCTTCTCATTGTCAACTTTTTATAATATTTTAAAAATAACATGAAATTTTGTTCTGAGTGTGTGTGCATGTCTTCTTGCATACATGTGTAAAAAAACTCAGTTTTCAAAGCATAAAAAAATAGAGAAGAGTTTGAATATCATAAGAAATTTGATTGTAAGGGCTATTTTAATAACAATTACATGAGGCTGCTAAAAAGTTTTATGACAAATTATTATATTGGTTTGATGGGTCAAACACGGCAAATTCTCTTTTTTTCAAATTTGCATTAAAAGTGGGCATTCTCAATTTATTATTTAGTAACACACATAAGAAAATAAAATGAATGTTTAACTTATTGGTTTATTCAGTGGCGGGTTGGAGGTGATGGGTATTACTACTTAATTTTTTCCAGTCCCTCAATTTTCTATCTTGTTTCATTTGAGAGGCAGTTGGTGCTCTGTAAATTTGATTGCCATGTTGGTTTTAGGTACAATTGGTGCAGGGATTGGGAGTATTAACTAAAGTGCTGAATATTTATAGTGCTATATTTGTAATAATAGAAAATGTACTTAACGTGAAATCCATTTCACAAAGAAATATACACCTTGCTTGATATGTTTTTGAGAGATATTTAAAATCTATTATTAAGGGTTGTTCTATTATTAATCAATAATCTACAGTATCATCAAAACTTACTCAAAATGAACACAGTGCCAACAAAACATCTACATAATTTTAAATGTCAGCTAAAAAATGCTCAGCCAACAACAAAAAATAGATCAACAAAGTAGAAGTTAGCCTTACGGTTCTTGATGTTTAACTGTGTTGTGGTTGTTATGAAAATTCAAATGTTTTTCATACTTCTCAAAAATAGAAAAATTTTCAAAAATTGCAAAATTTAAGACTCAATCATGTTTTCTACTTACTCTTTTATTGCAGAGGAAATGAAACCTTTTTTCAGAATCAGGACCTTTTTATCTTGGAATTTAAACTTTTGCAACATGATGAAATGTTCCAAAAATTTAGATGCCCAAATGAAGAGGTATGGATTCTGGGGAATTGTTTTATAGCCTTAGCAATGAGCATCATAACAATAGATCAAGACATTTGAAAAATACTCTTCAGATATACAGACTATTTAATAGTTCATAGGCACATTAATATCAATTTATTGCTAAATGATTCTTGTTGCATTGCTTTATAGGACTGATGTATTAATATTTTTATCTGTAATTAAGGTGGTACCCAACACTTTCACTAAAATTAATTTTGCTCGTTTAATTTTCATAAAATTTTGACAAAGTATTTACTCTGACCCTTTGACAAAAATAAAAAATTCAAAAAATTTAAACCAACCATTTTGTCAGAAATATTACACTGCTTATATAGCAATTTGACAAACACTAATTTTGATCATTGAGAAGCTTTATATTCCCTTAACAACACAACATAATTAAAACGTTAAGCTGATTTTACAGAGTTATTTCCCTGTAGTGTTAGGTACTACCTTAAGCAATCAACAAACAATCATTTTATATGCGATTTCATTTAAAAAAACTGTATTTGCATAATTTTATGTTTTTCCAAGCAATTAGTGCCTTGCCTGTAGTACCATTCATTTTTGCTAGAAACTTCTCATTTGTCCATGCAATTTGGCAAAAATGAAGTAAAATGAAATGCATGTTTGAATGCATAAAAATACAGATTTACACATTTCTAAAACAATTTTTATTTGTATAAAATATCTTTGGCCGTTTATGTATTTTGTTTAAGTATATTCTCTTCTAATATCACAGGGGTTTCATTATCTTTCATGTTGACTGGTACTTTCCACGTTTCTAGGTGGTACTTTTCAATTTATTCCATGAATATCTTATATACAAATTCCTACATTTAGGCGGTACTTGTCAATAGCATAGGAGGGTAAAAGTACCGGGTACCGCCTCCTAATGAATGGCCTGATATCAAAATGACAATGCTTTTCTCTCTGAATTTGACAAAAGGCTACAAACATCATAAAGTTATTTTTTTATTAAAGAAAATCCGTATCTTCTGCTTTGTATGTATTTTGAAGAAATTAACCATATAAGAATTTGTTTGAATATGCTAATACAATGTATTTCTGATTGTCACAACAGAATTATTTAATTTAATATTGATTTCACAAATAACATACCTTTTGGGCTCATTTGTAAATTGAAAAGGACAGTTGTGTGTTAACATTCAAAGATCTTGATGTTTCTAACAGCAGTTGACAGAATGAGATAAAACGTGGCCTTGCGGCACAAAACTTTTGACTGAGATTATTGTACTCAGGCTCAAGAATCAACCAATTGAAAAAACTGGATTTAGTATTTGTATCACAAATTTTGTACTTCTAGTACTGTGTAAAGATTTATGACCAAAAACCCAGTGCTCAGTATTACTACAAGATTTTCACATTTTTAGCTCACCTGGCCCGAAGGGCCAAGTGAGCTTTTCTCATCACTTGGCGTCCGGCGTCCGGCGTCCGTCGTCCGTCGTCGTCGTCGTCGTCCGTCGTTAACTTTTACAAAAATCTTCTCCTCTGAAACTACTGGGCTAATTTCAACCAAACTTGCTTACAATCATCATTGGGGTATCTAGTTTAAAAATTGTGTCCGGTGACCCGGCCAACCAACCAAGATGGCCGCCATGGCTAAAAATAGAACATAGGGGTAAAATGCAGTTTTTGGCTTATAACTCAAAAACCAAAGCATCTAGAGCAAATCTGACATGGGGTAAAACTGTTTATCAGGTCAAGATCTATCTGCCCTGAAATTTTCAGACAAATCGGACAACCCGTTGTTGGGTTGCTGCCCCTGAATTAGTTATTTTATGGAAATTTTGCAGTTTTTGCTTATTATCTTGAATATTATTATAGATAGAGATAAACTGTAAACAGCAATAATGTTCATCAAAGTAAGATTTACAAATAAGTCAACATGACCGAAATGGTCAATTGACCACTTAGGAGTTATTGCCCTTTATAGTCAATTTTTAACCATTTTTCGTAAATCTTAGTAATCTTTTACAAAAATCTTCTCCTCTGAAACCACTGAGCCAAATTTATCCAAACTTGGCCACAATTATCTTTGGGGTATTTTGTTTAAAAAATGTGTCCGGTGACCCGGCCAACCAACCAAGATGGCCGCCACGGCTAAAAATAGAACATAGGGGTAAAATGCAGTTTTTGGCTTATAACTTAAAAACCAAAGCATTTAGAGCAAATCTGACATGGTGAAATTGTTTATCAGGTCAAGATCTATCTACCCTGAAATTTTCAGATGAATCTGACAACCTGTTGTTGGGTTGCTGCCCCTGAATTGGTAATTTTAAGGAAATTTTGCTGTTTTTGGTTATTATCTTGTATATTATTATAGATAGAGATAAATTGTAAACAGCCATTATGTTCAGCAAAGTAAGATTTACAAATAAGTCAAAATGACCGAAATGGTCAGTTGACCCCTTTAGGAGTTATTGCCCTTTATAGTCAATTTTTAACCATTTTTCGTAAATCTTAGTAATCTTTTACAAAAATCTTCTCCTCTGAAACTACTGGGCCAAATTATTCCAAACTTATCCACAATCTTCTTTGGGGTATCTAGTTTAAAAAATGTGTCCGATGACCTGGCCATTCAACCAAGATGGCCACCATGGCTAAAAATAGAACATAGGGGTAAAATGCAGTTTTTGGCTTATAACTCAAAAACCAAAGCATTAAGAGCAAATCTGACATGGGGTTAAACTATTTATCAGGTCAAGATCTATCTGCCCCGAAATTTTCAGATGAATCGGACAACCCGTTGTTGGGTTGCTGCCCCTGAATTGGTAATTTTAAGGAAATTTTGCTGTTTTTGGTTATTGTCTTGAATATTATTATAGATAGAGATAAATTGTAAACAGCCATTATGTTCAGCAAAGTAAGATTTACAAATAAGTCAACATGAACGAAATGGTCAGTTGACCCCCTAAGGAGTTATTGTCCTTTATAGTCAATTTTCAACAATTTTTATAAAATTTGTAAATTTTTACTAACATTTTCCACTGAAACTACTGAGCCAAGTTCATTATAGATCGAGATAATTGTAAGCAGCAAGGATGTTCAGTAAAGTAAGATGTACAAACACATCACCATCACCAAAATACAATTTTGTCATGAATCCATCTGCTTCCTTTGTTTAATAGTCACATAGACCAAGGTGAGCGACACAGGCTCTTTAGAGCCTCTAGTTATAACTTTCGTTGATTTAAATCATATAGCTGTCATTTTCAAATTTAAAAAAATGAGCAAAGTTATTAACCGCAAGAGCAAACAAAAACTTGATAAAAGTAATCAAAATGAATTGCTTTATGTTTGAATATGTTAATCAGATAATTGGTGGTGTGGTAGTGAGTAATACATTTCACTTTTTTTCTGTACATTTTGACTGCATCATGTGACTTCATCATGTGATAGGATATAAATGTTTGTATAGAAAGTTATACATTTCATGTGTTCATTTCATATTGATTGCAGTTTGTTGTACAAATTCTGTTGTTTAATTTAGTATGTTTGTATTTGAATGTATGATTTTGAAAGTTGTTTATTTGTTATTTGTTAAAGCATGGTTTTGTGGTTGAATGGATTTTAAACGGAAAGTATGTTTTCATCGACTTATGACATTTAAACATTTGTGGTAGGACTTGAATTTGGGTAAAGTATATGATGTAAAAAGTGAAAAAGAAATTTAGTAACTATTTGGCAAATTCAGGAGAGTCTTTAAATGGACAAAGTTATTTAATTCATGGGTCATATCAATCTATTGGAATGCTGAAGTTATGTCAAGGCTTTTAACAACAGTGATTTGACAATTTACAATTGTCAAATATCCCAATATGTTGAACAAAACCAGTGAGGAATGCTTTTTAAAGGTCCCCTGTCTAAATCCCATTAATTAATACTGCCAGGATTTAAAGATGGCAGTCATTGCTGTAAACATAAATTAAAGAAAAAAAAAGGAGATAAAAAACACTTTTTTTCAATTATTTGGTTAATTTTGTTATTAGGTGTTAGGTGTCGATAAGAAAAACCATAACTCTATTTTGAATTCAAAATTTTGTTGCTAACATCAAAACAAATATTTTATGTAATATTTGTGAATATTATTTATTCATACATACTGTCAAATCCAAATAACTGAAATTACGTATAAATTATCAACATATTTTAGTTGCTTGACTTGTAAATGCCAATACACAATGTTATTGCTAGGTTTTTCGGTATTGCAAGCTTGTTGCCAATGTCTAGGTCTTTCTAGAGACTTTAAAACTCTTAATCAGAGATAAATCTGTATTTTTAAGGATTACATTTTTATAGAGACATTTTCATGACTGACATTATGTTGTGTACCTAAATGACAAAGAATAAAAGAGATGAAAATATGGATTATATTTGAATGTATGGGGAAAGGGATTTTGTTATGAGCTGGGGGAAATAAATTTTTGTAAAACATGCATATTTAGTTGTTTTTCTGTTGCTTAATTATCAAGTAGAAAACTTCAAATCAGGTATCTGAAATAAAAACAAGCCTGATTTTGTTGAAGTGATAATTTTTATGCCCAACTACGATAAAATAGCGGCAAATATGTTTTCTGGTATGTGGGTCTGTTCATTAGTTTGTCCTTCCATTTGTCCGTCCGTCTGTCCCCCTTAAGGTTAAAGTTTTTGGTCAAGGTAGTTTTTGATGAAGTTGAAGTCTAATCAATTTGAAACTTAGTACACATGTTCCATAAGATATGATTTTTCTAATTTAAATTCCATACTGAACATAGAAAATTATAGTGCGAGTGGGGTATCTGTGTACTTTGGACACATTCTTGTTTATATAAAAAATGAATATTGAACCAAATCCTTCATATGTTGATATTTGTCAGACAACAATCTAAAGTAAGACTTGTATGTTCACAACTTTTCCTGCAATCCATATATGATTGCCACCAATAGTACTGTTTATTTTAAAATATTTGTCCGTTTTGTCAAATGTAGTATCAATTGCCTCAGTGGTCATGTGACTGAGCTCACCTTGTGCAAAAAGGTCATGCATATTTATAACCTTCTAATGAGTTAAACAAGAGACTTGGAAAGTTGTATAATTATTTACGTACATTTTTTTTTTCGTGTTTACTTTCAATGCATGTTTTTATATCATTTGTTTCTAATTAGTTCATTAAGCCAATTTTTTTTTTATTTCATCTCTTAAATTAATGGACAGCTTGTCACCTTTTTTATACCACTGGCTGTCAAGTTGGTTTCTTTTGGGCTGGCATCCTTGTTTTTTATACGACCTCAAAAACTTGTGGCTGTTAAAAGGTAGGCAATTTCCTCTGAAAGACATTTAGTTTCCAGTTAACTTGAATATTTATAAGTGTAGTGATCTCTATGAAGTTGTACCACAAGGTTTTTTACCACTACAGAAAGGTTGGGAGTTATTGTCCAAATTGTTTAGGAATTGGGGCCAAAAAGGGTCCAAAACCAGCATTTGGACTTAAACTCACTTTCATTGTTCTTTAGTCAATGTTAACTTTTCATAGTTAAATCGGTTATGTAAAAATAACATGGTATAAGACAAACGAAAAAAAGACTTATACATTATAGAAAGCTATAAAAAAAAAACATAACATGTTTAAAACAACCAAAGGTGCGAGGTCTGTATAGCCAGTCAAGATTGTTAAAAACATCCATCTTCATGTAAAACAATTCAAACAACAAAACTTGCAGCCTAATTAATGCACAAAACAGTAAATGGAAACCCAACAACCACTGGGACAGGCACATAATAATGTGATAAGATTAACAAAATTCACTGAATTGGAACCTCAAAATACAGTCGCATACTTGACAGGTCTCTTTGTTTAACAATATAGGTGTTAATGATATCAATGTCCTGAAAAAAGGCATGAAATATTTTTTCTGAATATATAGTAAGAATAACTGGATGCTGGTTTAACAATTTATTGATGCATAACAATGGATTTCAATTAAATAAGACATAATTTAGTGAAATAAATAATAATAGTACAACAATCATAAAAAAACAGTGAAAAAGCCATGTATATGAAACTCATAAAAGTCACAAAAAACATACAAGCTACAAATTTACAATAAAACATACAATTCATAAAACACAATGTTCCAAACAATTATATATTTTTTATTATACATATGGCACTGTCATAATTCTTTAGTCTGCTATTGAAAATTTGCTACGAAATTTTTTCTAGTCCATCTCTTACTTCAATTCTTAAATTGGCGCTGGTAGTATACAGTATAAAATCCCCAAGGAAACAAGAGATTTTATAACATACACTGGTAACAATACAACGTTATTAAAACGTTTAACTGATTTTACAGAGTTATCTCCCTGTAATGTTAGGTGCCACCTTAATTGAATTACAATTACACCATTTTGTCAATAAATCGATCAACTAATCATAGCAAATGATACAACATACTTGTATGAAATGTTGACTCCATTAGGCAAATTAGATAAATAAGTGAATGAGATATAATTCATCATTTCCTTTTATGACTGATTGTTTATAGGCATATCTTCTCCAGCAATACTGAATAGACATTCAACTATACATCTATTGATTATAATTAAATGGTCAATATTTAAAAAAGACATAAATTCATGCTTATTGTAATATATTGTTTTAGAAGTATAGGTCACTTTACAACCTTTAACAATGAGTAAAACCAATATGGCACAGTCAGCTACAAAAGGCAGATATGAGAAATGAAAACCAATTCAAATGAGAAAACTAATACAAATGTAGCCTGATTCATGTACAAAATAATGATTGAAAAACAAATACGATATACAGCAACAAACAATAACCACTATGTCAGTTTGGTATAATCAAGACAAAATTAACATTTAATTATTTTTCAGAGAGTTTTTTCTCCTCAAGCAGCACTGTAATACAAGTTTAGATATAAGATATTTTCATAAAGACTTTTTTCTTTATAAAAATAAATGCTGTATCAATATATCATAAGTAGAAATTTCATATTCTCAGACATGCATTATGCATTATTAAAAACAAAGAATCAGATCCAAATGAAAATTTCAACCTTTATCAATTATTTTGTGCTTTGCTAAGGCATAACTTATTATGGACTGTATTCCACAATACTCAATACCCAAAGAATGGTTGAGGAGGGATAACTCTCTTAGACATATACATGTATATGGTAACTTCAACTTGACCATAGCATATCTTTGTTTTTCTATTACAACTTTTAAAATTATTATTGTGTCCTTGCACAGACTAACAGTAGCAGACAACAAATTACAGTGGCGGATCCAGAGGGGGGGTTCCGGGGGTGCGCACCCCCCCTTTATTTTGGCCGATCAATGCATTTGAATCGGGACATATGTTTTGCACCCCCCTTTGCCCTGGGCTAGCACCCCCCCTTTCGAAAATTCCTGCATCCGCCACTGAATTAACACATCATGATATAAAATTAGCTTATTTATCAATCCACTACAAAGACTGTTAACTAAGTATATTATTGTTCAATGGTCAAAAAGATAATACTGTAAAGCTTTCACATTTTTGATGCAGTGTCTTACGGGACAAACATATAAATAACATTTATGAAAGACTGTGTTACATGTAATTAAAACATATACATCTTATTTACATGCCTTTTGATGTAATCACATAATAAATAAAAATAAAATTTGCTATATATTTTGTATATACATGCAGTATAATTAATTATATTATCAATACTTTTGTTTATTATATTAGATATAAAAATTACTTCATACGAAATTATTAAAGTTAAAATGTCCATTTACAACATGGCAATATTCAAAAACTTCTGTGAACAACACTTTCTCTTTGGTATATGTAACAAATCGTGTGTATCTTTTATTCAGCATTTTTGCTGTTTTGATATCATTCCACTTTGAAAATTTCGTAAAAGAAAAATAACAAAAATACTGAACTCTTAAGGAAAATTCAACACAGAACGTCCCTTATCAAATGGCAAAAATCAAAAGCTCAAACACATCTATTGAAAATACACAGTGATACATAAGGGGTCATAAACCTTAACATGACTTGAAGATGGCACATAGAAAAGCAACCCATGTAGGATAACATTTTGTTCAACTTTCAAAAATATACTGGACTCCCCTGGCTCTATCCAATAAATTTTGTGATGACAATTCTAGAGGTACAAAAGGGGAATTTTTCCATTTTTTGTACACATCTGTGTTACCACGGCTATCAGATACCAAGAAGTTTTCAATTTTCAGAACTGGGAATTGTGCTTTTCTATAAATAACAATATTTCCAAGATTTTTTCCACATTTCTTACAATTGACTTTACCACAACCCATTTTTATATTGTCATCTTCAAAAGTAGGTTTCGGCATCCTAATTGTATTTATATGATTTGCTATTTCTTCTCCAATCACAGCATGATGAGCAGCCTGGATCTTCTTGATGTCTTTTGACATACAGATGAATTCATTACACTTTCCACATCTCATTTCAAACTCAAAATCTCCAATGATTCTTCCTCCTTTGTTTGTATTTTCCAACTCCTGTTGGATATTGGCCTCCAATTGTAAATGTTCTATTTCTTGTTTAAATTGCTGTCTGTTATCCTGTATAAAGTTTTGTAGATGAATAATTGCCTGATTCATTCTAGCTTCCCTCATCATGTTCAATTCTTCTTTTTCTGCTGTCATCTTTTCTTCACTAGCAATTACATAATACTTGCTTCCTTCAGCCCTCCCTCTCCCTGAAAATAATTGGCAACAATTCAAATGTTATTTCGTTCATAAAAAAAAAATAGTTTCTAATGGATAAAAACATATGTTCAAACATATCTTTAACAATTTTCAAATTAAAAATAAGAAGAACATTTCCCTATAGATTAACAAGAAATTTAAGAAAGTGAAAAGGAATGAGTCTTCCATAGAAGCCGTGGTGTAGTGGTTAGTGCATCGGACTACTATCACTAAGGTTCCTGTTTTGATTCCCGGTGTCATATGGTATTTTGAACCCCATGGTAAATTGACCCCGGGGTCAAAATACCGCTATGGTAAATTGAACCCCCCTGTATGGAAAATTGAACCCCCATGGTAAATTGAACCCCCCTGTTTTTTTCATCCTAGATGATTATTAGAACGTTATACATTATTCTAAAGCTTATCATAGATTAAAAAATCATTCATACAAGAAGGGGAGGTACATTTTCCATGCTTAATTAAAAGAAACATCTTTGCTACTATGGACCTTCCATTTCAAAAATTCCAGCTATTCTTAATCCTTATCATATTAATAATACTCCGATAAGTAGTTTGTATGCATTTGACATGCTGGAAAAGACATTTTGAAAAAAAAAAATTCCATGTTATTTTGACCCCCCCCTTTACCATGATATATTGAACCCCCTACTATAGACCTTGAATTTCAAAAATCCAAGCTATTCTAACTCCTAAACATTGTTATAATACTCCAATAAGTAGTTTGTATGTTTTAAACATACTGGAAAAGATCATTTGAAAATTTTACTTAGCCATGGTATTTTGACCCCCTGCGGTATATTGAACCCCCTACCATAGACCTTCAATTTAAAAAATTCCAGCATTTCTTAATCCTTAACATAGTAATAATACTCCAATAAGTAGTTTGTATGCATTTAACATGCTGGAAAATATATTTTGAAAAAAAAAATTAAATGGTATTTTGACCCCCCTACCATGGTATATTGAACCCCTTACTATAGACCTTGAATTTCAAAAAATCTAGCTTTTCGAACTCCTTAACATGGTAATAATACTCCAAAAACTAGTTTGTATGTATTAAATATGCTTGAAAAGATATTTTGAAAATTTTACTTACCCCAGATCATGTGGTATTTTGACCCCCCTGCAGTATATTGAACCCCCTACCATAGACCTTCAATTTAAAAAATTCCAGCTATTCTAACTCCTTAACATTGTAATAATACTCCCATAAGTAGTTTGCATGTATAAAACATGCTGGAAAAGATATTTTGAAAATTTTACTTAGCCATGGTATTTTGACCCTCTGCGGTATATTGAACCCCCTACCATAGACCTTCAATTTCAAAAATTCCAGCTATTCTTAATCCTTAACATAGTAATAATACTCCAATAAGTAGTTTGTATGCATTTAACATGTTGGAAAAGATATTTTGAAAAAAAAAATTCCATATTTTGACCCCCCTACCATGGTATATTGAACCCCCTACTATAGGCCTTGAATTTCAAAAATCCAAACTATTCTAACTCCTAAACATTGTTATAATACTCCAATAAGTAGTTTGTATGTACATTTGTATTAAACATATTGGAAAAGATAATTTGAAAATTTTACTTAGCCATGGTATTTTGACCCCCCTGCGGTATATTGAACCCCCTACCATAGACCTTCAATTAAAAAAATTCTAGCTATTCTAACTCCTTAACATAGTAATAATACAATAACAAGTAGTTTGTATATATTTAGCATACTGAAAAAGATATTTTGAAAAATTTTAACATAGCCATGGTATTTTGACCCCCCTGCGGTATATTGAACCCCCCCCTATTTAAAACCTCAAATAAAAAAAAATAATAGCCAATAAATTGGAAATTAGATTATTTGCAATACTATTTATCCAAAACAGTGGGGTTCAATATACCACAGGGGGTTCAAAATACCATATGAGAAAAATGACCCCAGGTTCAATTTTTAGGGGGTTCAAAATACCATATGACACCGGAATGAAAATTTCAGGAACTGAATTTTCGGCTCTCCCTTGACATCATTTGCGAGTATGGTCTCGAGGAGACGATGATAGTCCGTCAGAAGGGGACGATAAATGGCTGACCCGTGTTAAGAGAGAGCCATATCTCTTGCAAGTAAAAGACACCCTTGTAGATTTGGAAAAAGAGCAGGCTAATGCCACTACAAGGCAGCACTCGCACCCGCAAAGTGGAAAGGGATTATTATAAGTTGCAAAACTTGTTTCCCAATCCACTATAAATAAATATGTTTAAAGTAAGACGTGTTTTGGAATGAGAATCATTCAGATAAAACATTTACAAATTAAACAAGTGCAGTATTTCAAACTCTGTAGAAGAATCTATACAAGTTGGTGTAGTGGTAAGCTCACCAGACTAACACAGAGTTCCTGGTTCTATCACTGCTCCTAGGAGAAAATTTCAGGGACTGAATTTTCGGCTCTCCCTTGAACCATTTGCGAATATGGTCTGGAGGAAACAATGATAGTCCGTCAGAAGGGGACAATAAATGGCTGACCCTTTGTTGAGAGAGAGCCATAGCTCTCGCACGTAAAAGACACCCTTGTAGATTTCGAAAAAGAGCAGGCTTATGCCGCTACAAGGCAGCACTCGTACCCTCAAAGTGGAAAGAGATTAATATGTTTAAACTAAACAAGTTGGTGGAATTCTATGAAGCAATTTTCTGTCAACAAGAGTTTCAGATTATAAGAGGTGATGATGTTGACAAAGCAAGACACAGATTAATAAAGCATGATAAATTTCCTCAGAGAATTATGAAATAAACAATTAATATGATGCAAGCAAAATTTCAGTAAAGCTGAAAAGTTTCCAAATATAATGAAGTTCATAATTTGCTTTTATTTTGAAAGTTAAAATCGATTTGAATGTCTTTACACAATTTTCTTTATATATACATTGTATGAACAACCATTTTAATCTTTTTCTAATGATAATGAGCATAAATATTGTAATTATACAGTAATATATAGTTATCATACCTCTAGCTTGCACCATGGCTATTTCATTTGTCACATGATCATATCTAATTACAAGGTTACATTTCTGTATATCTAACCCTTCTTCTGCTACAGATGTGGCTATAATTAGTTTATGTTTCCCTTCTTTGAAATACTGCAATATATTGTCTTGATCATTCTTTGTCATACCTGTGGGTAAAAGAATGCATATTGGATAAATTTAAAGACTACAATGTATGGTCAATTACAGGGGGTAGTATTATAAACAAGATTGCTACACAATAGCACAATTTCACCAGCTCCTGTATTAATTAAGAATTTAAATGTGTGTCCCAATGTGCCTTTTTTGGTAAGATAGTCAGAATATGGTTCAAGTCTCATAACTCCCATTAGAACAGTTAAATCAAAATGCTCATGATTCTGACTTCACAATTCAAATTTTTTCAAGATTTTTGCACCTGATCCGAGTATCTGAGGAGCCTCTGGCCTTTGTTAGTCTTGTATAATTTGTTAATTTTAGTTGATTTATATGTTTCAGAGTTGAATGTGACTTCTATTTTCACTAAACTATTACACATTTTTGTTCAAAGCCCAGCTGAAGCCGTCTTCTGGGTGGGATATTTTCTGGCTGTGTTGAAGACCTGTTAGTGTACATGGGCTGTTTGCTGCTCTTTGCTCAGGTTGTTGTCTCTTTGACACATTCACAATTTATATTCTTAATTTTATTTGTGTCATGAATTTATGCAACATTTGTTCTTTTCAATTTAGTACTTAGCAAGTTGAACATTTTTCTCCACATGTCTTGCCTATTTGGAAAGATTCATAAGAGTATCCACAATAGACAACAAACCATAACTCCTAAGCATTCTTCCTTTAACAAATAATCAGGAAAGAAATACTGTATAACATATAATTTTCATGAGCAATTTAGTGAGTAGAAAAATAATGCGAATTAGATCGTCCTGAATATGTAAAACTTGGATCTTCCTTATTCAACTTCACCAAGCAAATTTGAAAATGGTGAATTCAAATCACCACTAAATGAGCTAGTATAAAGGGCTAAACAAGAAAAAAAGTTTCCATGAAAATAAGTTGGTTTTCAGTAATCATACTTAGTACAAACCTCCTTTTTCTCCACTAGCCTGAGCACCTACAAACTTAACAGGATTTAAAGCTTTCAGTCCATCTGTTTCCTTCATCCAGTTTTGTATAGCTATTACCAAATCTCTTGTTTTGACAAAGATTATTCCCCTGGAATCCATATTTTCTTTGTATGTTTTTGCTATCAGGTTTCTTAAAGTATCTAGTTTGGGATTTTGGTGGTTTACATCATTAACACAGTGGTCCATTAATTTCTTGCTTTCTACAAGAAACAAAAATTGTCAGCCCTACAAAAATATACTCGTCCCATTTATACAAAGGTATATCAAAAATCTAACATCATATCGTATCACACCTAAGGAGGTATGGAGCCATGCAGATTGGGATTTAAAAAATTGTAGCAATTCTACATTTTTCAATGAAAAACAAGACCAATACTGAGTATGAATGTTGGTTGCTGCATGCTATTTATTAAGGTACTGTGGATTCATTTATTTTCTTGGGTATGAGTTTTTCTCGAATTGAGTAAAACCAGCTTTTTCATGGATATTTAATTTCGTGGTTTTGCCAATCTCTGCTTACAAAGCCTATAGAAAATGTGTATTTCGTTGAATATTTGATTTCGAAAACCACAAAAATTGGTTTCCAATGAATAATGATGAATCCACAGTAACATATAAATTGAAGAAAATTTTAGTTCAGTGAGTGTTGTAAAGTTTCAAACTATCGGCAAATAGAAGCAGTTGCACAGCTGATGTTAAAATTTTGTACACACTACAACTCACAATTATCACGCTCCAGACCAAATATAAAATTATTCCATTCCATTAAAAAATTATTTTTTGTTCAACAGAAGTTCTTTTGATGGTTACTAGATTTTTTTTTAGCCCTTGGTGACACAGGTAAAAATCCGTTCGACAGGAACTTGTCCAATAAATTTTAGTTTTAGATCTTCCATTTTAGTTGTTGCAGTAAAATATATATGAACAAGAATACTTGAAATGACAAATTAACTTACTTTGATAGAGTGTATTCATTTTGTTGTCTGTTTCATCAGGAATTATATTCTCGTTGACTTTTCTCACATTGTCCTCAAGAAAATCTAAAGCATCCTTTACTCTTGCATCTTCATATATAATCAACGCCCTGTTGTAAAGCTGCAGACAAAAATAAAGGTAATTATGCATACCCCTTTATCTGCAGGGTAACATAAATGTTCTTAAAAATATAAATTTATGATCTTTACCTGGGAACCATTCAAGACCTGTTAAAATCATTTTGAAAGTTTTATTGTTTGGTTGTTTTAATCTGTGTAAGATGAAAGTTATCATTACTTTTAATATAGTTAATTAAGCTTAGCTGCCCAAATATATTTTTAGCTGTGTCGATCTTTTTGGAGATCTTGTCTTGCTAATCCTTTTTAGCTCACCTGGCCCACAGGGCCAAGTGAGCTTTTCTCATCACTTGGCATCTGGCGTCCAGCGTCGTTGTCCGTCACCGTCCTTAGTTAACTTCTTCAAAAATCTTCTTCTCTGAAACAACTGGGCCAAATTTTACCAAACTTGGCCACAATCATTATTTGGGTATCTTGTTTAAAAAAATGTGTCTGGTGACCCGGCCAACCAACCAAGATGGCCGCCCTGGCTAAAAATAGAACATAGGGGTAAAATGTAGATTTTCGCTTATAACTCTGAAACCAAAGCATTTAGAGCAAATCTGACGTGGATAAAATTGTTTATCAGGTCACGATCTATCTACCCTGAAATTTTTAGATGAATTGGACAACTGGTTCTTGGGTTGCTGCCCCTGAATTGGTAATTTTAAGGAAATTTTGCAGTTTTTGGTTATTATCTTGAATATTATTATAGATAGGAATAAACTGTTAACTGTAAACAGCAATAATGTAATATCTACAAATAAGTCAACATGACTAAAATGGTCAGTTGACCACTTAAGGAGTTGTTGCCCCTTATAGTAATTTTTTACCATTTTTTTCGTAAATTTTTGTAATCTTTTACAAAAATCTTCTCCTCTGAAACTACTGGGCCAAATTTAACCAATCTTAGCCACAATCATTATTAGGGTTTCTAGTTTTAAAAATGTGTGTGGTGACCCAGCCAACCAACCAAGACGGCTGCCATGGCTAAAAATAGAACATAGGAGTAAAATGTAGATTATGGCTTATAACTATGAAACCAAAGCATTTAGAGCAATCTGACAGGGAATTAATTTGTTTAACAAGTCAATATCTATCTGCCCTGAAATTTTCAGATGAATTGGACAACTGGTTGTTTGGTTGCTGCCCCCAATTGTTTTTTTTTAAAGAAATTTTGCCGTTTTTGGTTATTATCTTGAATACTATTATAGATAGAGATAAACTGTAAACAGCAATAATGTTCAGCAAAGTAACATCTACAAATAAGTCAAACATGACCAAAATGGTCAGATGACTCCTTAAGGAGGTATTGCCCTTTCTAGTCAATTTTTAAGAATTTTCATTAATTTGGTTAATTTTTGTAAATTTTTAAAAAATATTTTCCTCTGTAACTGAAGGGCCAAGTTTATTATAGATGGAGAAAATTGTAAGATGCAAGAATTTTAAGTAAAGTAAGATGTACAAACACATCACCATCACCAAAACACAATTTTGTCATGTATCTGTGTCCTTTGTTTGATATGCACATAGACCAAGGTGAGTGACACATGCTCTTAAGAGCCTCTAGTTGCTATTACAGGTCTTTTTATAATATTCTTTAATAATTTTTTTTATTGATATCCTGCATTTATTATGTTTTCGTTAACATAAGGCCAAATTGCTGAAAGACTGAAATGACTGAAATCTATCATTTTGCATTAATTAACCATTATATCTTGCTATAAATTAGATACGCCTAGTCAGGCTAATGCTATCATGGGCATACCTTATACTTTAATACTTTAGTTTTTTCCAAGACAAAGTAAAAAAATGTATAAAGGTCAATAACTCCTATAAGAGGTGAACTGAATTTCAATGATATTGACATAGTAGCAGATCTTTTCCTGCTGATAATTTTTGCTATTTAAAGTTTCTCTATCTTTTTCATTTGATTGATTTTGAATTTTGGTGTTTAACGCCACTTTTAAGCACTGCATTTAGGCTATTTTGTGGCGGTCAGTTTTTATTGGTGAAGGAAGCCGGAGTGCCTGAGAAAACCACGACCCTCAATAAGAAAACTGACAATACTAGTCAATTAAGATTGAGTCGAGTGCATCCGCACGAGCAGGGATCGAACTCACAATCTCAGTGTTGACTTGCTAGTGATTACAGTAGTTTGTTCTTAGACCACCGAGGCTCCTTTATCTTTTTTGAGTTTTAATTGAATACCGTAGTCCAAACCAGAAAAAAATGATAAAAAATGTGATTTTTAAAAAGGACATTTATCCCTTTAAGAAGTCACATGACAATTAAAATTTGCCAACTTCACATACAATGTAATTATAGAATGTTTTTCTGTTAATTTTGCTATTCAACATTTTTCACAGTCTATTAAAGTTTAGAAGATAAAAGAAAAAAGCGTTTTTTTTTGGAAAATAAAACTGCCATTTAAGGGCAATAACTCCTAAGGAGTCATCTTTCAATTTTAGTTAAATTGAATGGTAAGTAGAAACAAAATTCTTTACATTTTCTCCTTGTCAGATTTTCTTTATATAAAATGGCTTTCAGGATAATAAACAAAACTTGTATTTTACCCCTACATATGTTCTATAATCAGTCATGCTTCCAATATTGGAATCATGGAACACATTGTCTAAACTAGCTAATCAATTTGATAATTGTGGCAATCTTTGGTTCCAATTGGTCATGCAGTTTCCAAGGAGATGATTTGTGTAAAAGTTTTATTTAACCAGGACAACTCAGATGGAAACCAAGTGATGGCTAAATCTCCAACTGGATCTATGGGACAGGTGAACTAAAAGGAGGTGCACCATGGCATTATATACTGAAGATTTTTTTTTTTTTTTTTTTATTATAATCCCATCTGGTTTAGGAGGATTATAAAGAATGTATGGATTGACAATGGGCAGCTGATGAGTAGACACAATGATCCCTGGATACCACTTCAGTTAGCTGAGGAATAATGCAACTTTTGTCACAGAAACCATGGAACCGTCAATAACAAATTTTAAGGTTTGCATGCATTATTGGAGGGCCTATCACTTACTTTTTTTTCTTTTTTTTTTTGGCAGGTGTAAAATTTCATGATTTTTATTGAATATCAGGTATACGTAATATTTTGGCGGATTCAAATGTTTTATCAATATTTACACTTTTAAATTTGCAGAATTTATTTTGGCGATTTTGTTCTATCTACGAAAATAAGCGAAAATTTACACCCCACAAAAATAACTTGCTATACCATGTATACGGTATAAGATTATTTTATATGTTTTGACACATACATCTAGATAGGTTCTGCAAGTTGTGAAGAATCTTCTTGCCTCCTGATTAAAGACTTTAGCTGTTTGTCTCCACAAATTACTAATCCACTGAGTGTATTGGTCAGAACCTTTGACTGGTGGTGCCTTTAAAATCTTATCTTTATCTGCACCCAGACCATCAGCATCTGAAATTTGTAAACATACAAAATGTAAAATAGTTAAATTATCTGGTAATCAATTGAAACAAGCAGTTCCAATTCAATATAGAAGAAGATGCAATTTTAGTAGTATTTGGCTTAATCTTTTCACTGATTGAAAGAGGGGGCAGATCCTTTTTCTGGACGTCGTGATCGGGTGTTTTTAAGCTCCGTATTTCAGGATTGATCCTTTCGGGATCCTGGAATTCTTGTTTCATATTTCAGGATTTGAATTTCTTTTAAATTGGGACCTCTGGATTTCATTTTTTCAAGCCTGTGATTTTGGGATTAGGACCCCTCCAACCCCCCTCATTGAAGATATCACTTCATGCATACATTGAGTTATGGTTATTGACCAAGTAAGTCAGTTTATTAAGTGTATGACATTTGATCTTTGGGAGAAAGCTGCACACCCTGCTAATCATTAATTGTTTAATATCTTGAAAACTTTTCTAACCTTTTCACTACATATGTTTATAATCTTCTTTATACTATTTTATGTACTGTGAGATACTTTATCAATAGCCCAAAATTCATAATTCTATATTAAAATAAATTTAAAAAAACAAAAAACTTTCCACCACTTACATATAGACTGCTTCATATACCGTTCAGTAACTTCCATGATCTTTCCTACTGCTTCTCCAAAATAATTCTTTATTCTACGAGCAGTGCGCTTAATCACTAAAAACAAAATACAGATTTTGATAATAAATATTCAAAAAAATACTTGAAAGGAGTAGGTCGTTCCTCTGGCCCCAAAATATAGCAGTTTCACAAAATTGTTAAATGTAAACTTTAGGCTATTTATAGGAAAGAAGAATACTTCTGCTACATAAATAGGTGCTGATTTTGACAATGCAATGCACATGTATAGGGTACAAGCACCATAAAGTCATGTTAAGTTACAGAAATTTTCGTCTGAAATGGTAGTGGCCGCATTCTTAGTATTTAAATGTCAGTTGTAATTGATGATAATACATAACATATATAAAGGTTGAAAATGAACAAGGATGCATCCACTTTCATTTTAGACAAAAAACATCTGAAAGTGACATATTATGGCATATCTGATGTAAGCTTAAATTTGAGCATCTTTAATGATTAAATCAGTTTAAATCTGTCACATAAAATAATTATTTCGACTGAAGTTGACACTTGAGTTTTAAAAAGTGAACAAAATCTTTCCTCAGACGAACCTGAATTTTTGAGGTCAAAATCTGCCCTTACCGGACCGACCTAATTCTTTACCTATTTGGTTTGAATATTTTTCAAATTCATATTCCTGCCCTAGATTTTTCTTCACGAAAATTCCTCTATTTCAATATGTACATAATTATATCCTGCATTTTGATGGAAAGAATATTCATTTATAAACTGTCTTGGTCAAGATAAATTATTACGAGGCCAGCATATTTAATACCAAGTGGACCGAATAGTCATCTGTTAATCAGATTTGTTTTTCTATAATTTGTCAAAAAATTTCAGTTTAATGATTGACCCATTAATGCTGGATGGCAGAGATTACTAAAAGGCGTTTCTGGAAAGAAATATCAGGGGAATCGTGCTCTGCAAAAAAATACTTTAAAATGACGAGTAAATACCGGTAATCTTCAGAATTCTATATTTTATAAAATATGTATAAAGATTGGTCAAGTTTTACTTGTAATTTACATGTGTAACCTACTTAATAAAGCAGAAATCCATAAGTTTTAAATTGTCCGTCATTTTATAGTACCCAATGTATGAATTGTTATGTAAACTTGAAAGATGTCATTACATATGAAAATACGGAAATGTGGTATATAATTGTATATGAGACAACTATCAATCAGAGACAAAACCATGTGGATGTACACAACTATTGGAGGGCATTGTCTACAGTTATGGGACTTGACATAAAAAGTATAAAATTCATATGTTTTGTGGTATATCAAAATGTATCTGAAAACATATATCTGCATTAAATGAAAACAAACATTTTATACCTTGTTCTGGGACAATAACATACTCAGACAACTCATCGATATTAACCCTGACAGTAGCCAGTTCTTCAGCATCCATATTAGCCATCATTGTTTTAATCCAGTCAATTGCTCCATCTGTTGTTTTGGCCCTCCCTACTCCTACTGATGCTGTTAAACCTACAATCTGTTACATATAACATTTTTGGTTAATTCTGATTGAAAAAATGTACAATTAAACTTTTTTCTTACAAAAAAAATTGCAAAAAAAGGAATTAAACAATATTTCTACCAATGCTATTAATTTGTACAAACAGTTTCAAATTTTTAAAAGTTAACCAGCAAACGGACATTAGACTTGTTGATGTTAGAAGACAGATCTATGCCAAGTGATTGTAATAGCTCATTAATTAGATAAAGGAAGATGTGATATGAGTGCCAATGAGACAACTCTCCGTCCAAGTAAGCTTATCAATCTAAAAATACACATATTTAGGCCAAATTATCAAGGTCACAGTTAAAAATTTTCCTCAGTTCACTTTTCAGCAAATAGTGCAGCGGCTACAAGCCTATTTCAGACGAAATTGTGCACATCCTGCTACAAGCATGAAATTTGGCATAGTCAATCCTCAACTATTACTCTTTTAATTCAGATAGGGAGGCATTTTAAAATCAAAGAGCAGAATGCTCTGAGGGATATGATTACCATAGTTTTCATTGACAGTATAGCAGTTCTGCCAGTTAAGCAAATGCGTGAGATTTGGCCAAAATTGAAAAGATCAAAGATCAAAACTGCACAGGCAAAATGTAATAATCTGAATAGCAGTGATATTGTTAGCTTTTTTCAAAACTACCTCTACCTTTTTTATTGGGAAAATAAGCGTCATTTTTATCAAATTGGGAAATTTATAATGAAAGATGAATTTGACTGGAACTTCAATTTGCAGACCCCCTTTTGAGAGGTACACCCTCATTTGAAACAAGACCCCTTATTGTCAGTGATGATACATAAATAGACCCTCAAATCTGCACATATAGTCATTTAAGTGTTTTTCAGTTTGTATTCATGCACAATTACTACTGAGACTGCACTGTTTGGAAAAGTTGTCTTTTTGGGAATAATTTTAAGCCATTTTTTTTCAAATTGGGATTTTTCTCAAGGGAAAAAACCCTTTATTCTCCATTAATTTAAGGCAAACTATATCACTGGAATAGTCACTCAACTTTAAAAATAGCCAATCCCGGATACAAGTGTATGAGAAATGTACTTGTGTACTATCAATTCCAAGTTTACTTTCCACAGCAGTCACTGAGAGTGAGAGAAGGTATTTCACTTCGTATCTTATCACCGTTAATTCTAGGAGGAACCCCATTTCTAACTCTTTAAATATTAATTTCCTTTGGGTCTGTGGGCATGACTCCTTTCCGTACACACTCCTCTGTTTAAATTGAGATCGTTCTTAATATAATACGACGTTTATCGACATCTAACGAGTTAATTTTTCTTGACGAGTATTTCGACTTTCGATTTTGACGGAAAATACTTCCGGAAGGGAGACAACTCCAAACGATAATATGGAAGACTCCATTTCGGCTGAAGGGGTGTTATAGGTAAACACTACATTTATTTTAATTTAAATGATGCATATGATTTAAAATTATGCAACAACAATAACCCTCAATAGCAGACAGATATAGAAAGAATCCCATGAGTTTCAAATTAATCAATGAAGCGGGGAATCCAGAGCAACCACTCAATCTGATACACCTTGAAATCAAGAAACTATACGCATGCGCATTAATACATAACCAAACCTGTGACTTGCGATTTGGAACAAGAACGTTTATCAAATGATATGATGAATGGTTATCCATTTCTTTATGAGAGTACAGTATCAAATATCAGTTTCATAACGGTAAAATATGGAAAAACTCCACTTCAGTTCTTATATGACAGAAATAGAATTATCGGAATTTAGAGAACTCTCGCATTTATCAAAACTGGGGAATTCCCTCTGACGTGTTTCTAAATTTATAAAAACACTAAATATAAATAATGCTTAATTCTCATTTTCCGTGTTGTTAAAAACACGCATATAGGTCAAGGGAAATATCAAGAGAAGAACATTACAGGAAAGTTGTTTATGTTCAATCCTTTTGCTTGTTTTTACCTTTTAAAGCAAGACAATCATAAGAATCTGAGATGTTGCTGAATGTTTAGAATAAAACGATTGACGTGAGGGAATGCAGCCCTGAGTCAACGGTAAAAGTCTACAGATTGCTTGAAAGCAATCGTATCCCAAAAATGTCTCACTTTTGGTAAAATCCAAATTGGTGGACATCATACTTAAATCAGACCAATATCGAAGGCTTGTATGTGAAAAGGTGTTATTATCATGCTACTATCATAATATTTGGTACAAACCTTTGTTATGTACTACTTTTGAATATATTATATAGATTAGATGTCTTCAAAACCCCTACTTCTGGTAAAATCCAACATGGCAGACATGGTACTAAAATAAGCTTATTTTTTAGAGAGGGTAATTGAAATGTGTTTTAACGAACTGCTACAACTGCTACTATCATTATATTGTGCAGGAACCATTCTTTGGTGCTTCTCATGGATACGATTTATAGGACATATGTCTTTAAAACCCCTACTTCCGGTTATATCCAATATGGCGGACATAGAAATATCTATTTTTTATTTTAATATTCAACTTTTTTCAAAATGGAAATAAAATGTGTTTTTTTTTGTGCTAGTCATTTAACTTTTGGTTAAATTATCCACAAAACGACTAATTCTATTCTTTTGTTATCACTTAAATACAAAGTTAACACTTCCGGTAAGAAAAAAATAATATTACGTAAATTTCAAAGATGAGTCCTCAATCCATATGTTTGATGTAGAGTTTTAGATAGATTGATTAAAACAAAATAAAATCACTAAAGTACTAAAACATTTTTAAAATTACTACTTTTTTGGCCAAAAAACCATGTTTATTCACAGTCACCACCACAAGCACACAAATCAGTGGACGATATACCCGATTTTCCACACTAACAACGACTGTGTCATCCTTTCTTACATCCATGCACAATGTACAAGCTTCTGACAAAATGATGAGGCCTCAGAAAGAGTTTTTTAAAAGGATTCCCAAGGATCATCTTTGTCCCTTCGCCATCCATTAACGCCTGAACTGGGTCTCATAAGAGCCAATTCCAAGCTCATCTCCCCCAAAATACCTACCTTAATATATTGCATGTTTTACATGCTGGAAAAGACTAGACCAAGTTGAGGGAATAGCCTCGATTAGCCTTCCCTTTTGTGAAAATTGTTACTTTCTTGCTTCGTTAATCCCATCTGATAAGTTTGTGTGATCTTACAGAAAAAAACACAGTGGTTTATGCTGATCAATCATCATTTTTTATGTTAAAGTCACATCTTCAAATGCCATCAATGTCTCCCCCGCAGTCTTGTTTCCTTTTCAAGCAAACACAGAACCCCATCACAACCAATAAAGGCATGGATCACAAAAAGTGTGTGTGTGATCACTCATTGCCTAGTGTATGGATAGATATTTGCCCAAAGATTTTTTCCCTCCCAAACACAAGCCATAGTTCGTCTACCCCTATGTCATGAAGAAGCGAAACAGTAATGACAGAATCATCAGTAACAACTGTTCAAATCATGACTCGTTGTTTAAGGTCGCATTTATTTTACTGCATCAGACACAGGCACAATGATTCTAGTGTCAGCCTATTAATGTAAACATGGTGCTGAACTTGAAATACATCATGTGGTGGATAAGATAGAATATCCTGAGCATTTCTTGCTACAACTACTATACACATCCAAGACTTCATCCACTCTTGTTATACTAGTAGTTTCAAGGTGATTTTTGTAGGTAAGGACTTTATAACAACAGCTGATGTAGTCTCAGATGCGTACATAGACAATACCAGAAGTTTGAAGGCTGCTACAAGAAACAAGAGCTACATGTAGAGGAAAGGGAATATATAGAAGAATCCAGGGTCAAAACAAATTCCTCAAAATTGGCAAAGTTATTTGAGAGATGACGGAAATAAGAAAAAACTTTATATTTTTCATTCACAGCAGCTTGCTCAATAAAACTTTGAGGAAAAGGTAGTTGTAGCCACAAATGCTCAGGATGTTCTGTGTTAATTATCAACCACATGCTGATGTTTCAAGTTTAGCACAATGTTCACATGAAGAGGCTGACACTAGAATCAAGATGCATGTGTCTGATGTAGTAAAACACAGACGTAACTGAGTCATGACTCGAACAGTCGACACTAATGTTGCTGTCATTGCTGTTTCGCTATTCCATGACATATGGGCAGACGAACTTTGCCTTGCGTTTAAAAGTGGGAAAAGAATTTGATATATATCTAATTATCCATGACCTTTCAAATGCACTAGGCATTGAGTGATTACATGTAGCAGGAAGAGGAACTGCCTTGGTGACATGGATGGCGTTTGAAGATGTGACTTGAGCATTTAGAATGATGATTGATCAGCCAACATCACCAGATATGGATTTGATAACGTCATTGATAAAACGATACATGATTTTGTTGTAAGATCGAACAAACTTATCAGATGGGGTTAACGAAGCAAGAAAACATGTGTTTTTGGATGAGGAAAGACTTATTGAGGCTATTCCCACGACTTGGTCTAGTCTTTTTCAGCATGTAAATCGTGCAATATACCATGGTGGGTGTGAATGAGTAACAAGCTTGGAATTGGTTCCTATGCTAACTAGTCCAGACACTAATGAATTGCGAAGGGACAAACATGATCAATGGGTACCCTGTTGGACAACTCTTTGTGAGGCCTCTTCATCTTATAGGAGCTTGTACATTATGGATGTAAGAAAGAATGCCACAGTCTTTGTAAATGTTGAGAATCAGGTCTCCGATTGTGAATAAACATGTATTTGCAGCTATACATCAGTAACTCAAAAGATGTTTTAGTATTTTGTGATTTTATTTTGTTTTATTAGATCTATCCAAAACCCTACATCGAAGGTATGGATTGAGGGCTCATCTTTGTAATTTATGAATATTGTTTTTTTTTTAATTGGAAGTGTTAACTTTGTATTTAAAAATTTACAACAGAATAGAATAAGTAGTTTTAAGGAAAACTTAAAGCCATAAGTTTATTGACCAGCACAAAAAAAAAACGTTTTATTTACATTTTGAAAAAAGTTAAATATTGAACAAAAAAATAGATATTTCTAAGTCCGCCATATTGGATATTACTGGAAGTATGGCTTTTAAAGACATATGTCCTATAAAGTGTATCCACGAGAAGCACCAAATAAAAGTTCCTGCACAATATAATGATAGTAGCAATACCTTAAAACACATTTCAATTACCCTCCCTACAAATAAGCTTATTTTAGTACAATGTCCGCAATGTTGGATTTTACCAGAAGCAGGGGTTTTGAAGACATCTAATCTATATAATATATTCAAAAGTAGTACATAACAAAGGTATGTACCAAATATTATGATAGTAGCATGATAATAACACCTTTTCACATACTAGCCTTCGATATAGGTCTGATTTAAGTATGATGTCCGCCATTTTGGATTTTACCGGAAGTGAGACATTTTATTTAAATGCCTCCCTATCTGAACAAAAAGAGTAATAGTTGAGGAAGGTATATGACAAATTTCATGCTTGTAGCAGGATGTGCACAATTTTTCACGAAGCCGCCGAACATAAAATAAATCATTTAAATAAAACATTTAGTTAACTTTTTAAAGGTCACAAGTACTTTAAGATGGGACATCAGGTCGCCTGCCAAACTCTCTAGATCACATGTCAGATATGACCATGTTAGAGTCAACTTATTAATTCCTTTTATATCCAAAAAGTTCCCAAAATATATTAGTTTTGGCCTCCTTACCATTGGTAGTTTGTTCATGTCTTCTACTTTTTTTATTTTCTGATCCATATAAGCCTGCATGATTCGGTTGTAGGAATGGTTAGCATGGGCATGGTGACATTCATCAAAAACCATCAAGGTAAAGTCATCAATCTTTACATCATGTTCGTTCAATGCATTCACCAGTAGTTGTGCTGTTACTATCAAGATGTCACGCCTAAAACATTCATTTAATTATTTTAAATTGAAGGCTTCAATGTGACTTTCAGAAGAAGAACAGCAATAAAAGCACTATTCCTTTGCTTTTTGTGTGTGTTTTTGGATTTGCATGTACCCATTTCTTAAATCTTTTATTTTTTATTTTTTTTAACTTGATAAGTGTGTCCAGCAGCTGATATTTAATATTTAAAGATTATCAATATACATGATATATGTATTATAACTTATTTCATTCATTCAGAAAGAGTCACATAATCATTATTATTTTCAAAGGTAGACAAAAAAAAGAACAGTTGTATAGATCTCATATAATAACCTTTACCATGCAAAATTCATCATGTGCCTGTTCCATGTCAGGATCATGCAATACAGTGGTTGTCGTCTGTTGATGTGTGTACTTTTTGTTTATTTTTTTAACAGACCATGCAGCAGAATCAGGCTGTATGGTCTTGTTTTTGAATTATTTCACATTTTGTCATGTTGGGGCCTTTTGTAGATTTCTATGGTTTGTGTTTTGTTTAAAATACCTTATACATACTTTGCAAGCCATTCTGAGAAGCTTTTTTGTCTTTCATTCCTCTGTGTTTCTCCAGTGATCAGTTTAACTTTACACGGCAAGTACTTGATGCACATCTTTGCTTGCTGCTGTGCTAATGCTCCTTGTTCAACCAAAAAAATCACCTTTGGGTGACGTCTTGCTCTGACTTGATTCATATGCTCCTGAAATGTAAGTACCGTATATGTAATGTAAGGAAACAAGATCCATCTATCTTTTTTCATTTTAGGCTTTGAGATGGATCAAAGCAACCTACTGTTACTAGATGCAACTCTTTGAAAAACCTTCAATTGTTTATATCAATGTTTAGGTTAACTTATTAACTTAAGAATTAAGCATCATAAAAATGTTTATGAATCATAAATGGGTCTTGTTTCAGAAAATGAATAGTTCACATTTTATGTGATATATATTACAGAAGATTTTTTCGTTACCTGCATGATTTTAAGTGCCACGTGTGTTTTGCCACTGCCAGTAGGTGCCACAATAATACAATTTTTACCCTGCAATCCTGGTGCTGCCAGCTCTTTCTGATAACTCCTTAAGGTTAATAGTTCTGGTGGTTGACTTAGTCCATCATCTTCAGAATCAGAGTCTTCAATTTTCATGTCTTCAAAAACTGAAAAAGACAAAATGACAGCATACTGGTTTTTTTTAACACAGTCTCTCAAAAAGATTACAAATTGATTTTTAAATGGATCTATTTTTAAAGACAAAAAGGGTTAAGGCCCCAAGTAAACCTTTCCAAAAAACTTATAAATTATGGAAAAATTACGATAGATCAAAACCAAGGTTAAAAATAAAATATCATAGACTGTTTTCAAAATTATCAAAATGCAACAGACATCTTTTCTTGATTGCCTTTGTTAAGGCATAAGTTATCTCAAGCAAGCATCAGTCCTTTTCACCTTTCATTAATGTGTGTGTGTTTTTGCTGTGCATGTACTGAATTTTGTCATGGATAGAAACCCCATATCCTTTGTGTTTTTATTATTTTTCAAATACTAAGTCTTACTCTACTCAGTCTACTGTATAGGTAAACTTAAAAAATAATGAATATGATCAGAATTATTGGGAGATAAAAAAAAGAAAGGGGACTACTTTTATCAGTATTTAGAAAAAAAACTGTTTGTTTACCATTTATAGGAATATTTTGCTCTGGTTCACCGTTAACTTCCAATTCAAGGTTCCTTTTCACATCCTGCAGCATGATTGAGTCTGGTTGAACGTATTCCTCATCTGTGTGCTGGGGTTCATTAACAGATGTCTCTGGTACTGAAGGAAGGTTCTGACTTATTTGACCCCTCCATGCTGGAATTGGCAGTTGGATCAGAGAGGTTCTTGCTAATTGTTTTTCTCTGGTAATTTCATCATGTTCATCATTCAAAGGGTTGTTATCATCAATTGACAATTCCATCATTGTTGATCTGTGTAAATAGTGTCCATCATTTTGTTCCAGTCTGTCATTTGAACTTAGGTTGTTATTGGATATTCTTGGCTTTTCCGAATCTATAAAACGAAATTATCAGTAAGTGATTTTATTCTTGAAAGTATCTTTTCAAAGTTAAGTAAAGAATTTATTTTAGCGCAGTGAACCCCCTACACTCCTAAAAAAATAAGCATGTAAAGCAACAGATTAAAATGAATATAAGTCAATCATTGGCTTCTTAAAGTTACCAGATACAGCAATCCTCCTATCTACCCAACTAAACTTTACAAGTTGGATAAATAATCTTAATTTCAATTTTAATATTGCATTCTTCAAATGCTTTGAGTACACACCCATGGTAAAATACAAATATATTAATATGTCAGCTTATCAGCAACATCATGACTTGTTTGGGCTGTTCCAAACTTACTCCCACATATGCTTATTATGAATGAGGTACCCAAAGTCAGACAGTGGAAATGGCATCATTGATGGATGACATAAGAATATAAACATTATATGGGTTAATGTACAAATGTAAGACTGGAAGTCTTCAAAACATGAAAATCATTTGAGTAAAGTTCTTTTCTTTTTTTTTTTTTTTTTAAATCATTATTTTACATCATCAAACCCTGTCTTATTATTCACTTGTAAATTGTTAAAGCATATATCACTTATTCATATTTATTTCATCTTTTATATTAATATTGATAGTCTGTGTTTAATTCAAAGAACATCAAATATTGCCCTTCACCTAGAGCACTTCAATCCTGAACAGTTGCCGTCTTTGACCAATCAGTGGCGGATCCAGCCATTTTAAAAAGGGGGGGTTCCCAACCCAGAGTAAAGGGGGGGTTCCAACTATATGCTCCCATTCAAATGCATTGATCGGCCAAAAAAAAGGGGGGGGTTCCAATCCCCCTGGATCCGCCACTGCCAATTAGAGCAGAAACAATTCACAGGGGTTTGGATTTTTTTTTTTAATCTCAATTTCATTTCAAAACAATCAAATATAATTATGATACTAACAAGACTGATAGTTTTCTTGAATTTCTGACTGTTGGAATTTAGATGGCAGTGTTTTCTTTGAGTTTCCTTTCTCCATATTAATGCATAAACTTTGATCAGCATAAA
Source organism: Mytilus galloprovincialis (assembly GCA_037788925.1). Taxonomy (NCBI): domain Eukaryota; kingdom Metazoa; phylum Mollusca; class Bivalvia; order Mytilida; family Mytilidae; genus Mytilus; species Mytilus galloprovincialis. The sequence continues at coordinate 34,482,506 of CM075335.1, forward strand.
ACTTAGCATTGTCCGACATCTTTTGTTCATGCTTGTGATTCAATCCTAAAATATATTAAAATCTGTGATGCATTTAGTGATCTTTAATTCAATCAAAATTAAACAGTAAAAGTATCAACAACTCTGTACCTTTGCCTGATGCCTATTTTTTTTCAAAATTGGTTGCCAACTTGAATCTTTGGCAGTTAAATACATCCATATGTTTTGGAGTTTAGTGTGAAGATCATTTTCAAGGAACAAGTACACCTTTTTGTTTAGAGGGCACAGGCCAGCTGAAACCTGCCTCTGGGTGCATGATTTTCTTGCTGTGTTTAAGACCCATTGGTGGCCTTTGGCTGTTTTCTGCTCTTTGATCAGGTAGTTTTCTATTTAACACATTCCCCATTTCCATTCTCAATTTTATCATATAAAGTTTAAGAATGAAAGTATGATATCAATTATGTCTAATACTTAAAAAAAGAAAGTTTATTATGAAGTAGTTAGCATCATCAAATACAAGGAAGGTTATCTACAAGATTTTGTCCATAACTGGTTGTACCAGTTATTTATAATTAGCAGTCATCTTTATTTATCATTTTTTTCAAAAATTCTAAATAAAGTAATTGCAATCAGTCTGGTTATATATTCTGCCATACTGTTTTCTAACTAAATTGTGATAAGGATATTTTACAGTATAAACTGAGATTTACAAAACGTTCGGTTATGCTACATCAATATAATTAATCTCTTCACAAGTCAAGGGATATGATCCACTCTCCTCCCTCTCCACCCTTGGCAGATTATGCCAACATTTGTGATAACAATGTTGCGACATCTATCGGTTGATAATTTTAGTGTCTCGCCCTTTTCTACCTACATTATTCTTGATCAATGGTAGTTACTTGAACTCTCTTCAGTGTGGAGGTGAAAAAACGGTAGCGTCTAGAATCTACAAATTTGGTGAAATAGGAAACGAAAATATATGTTGACATTCCAATATTTGTGAAAGAAACATACACAGGAACTTTTATTAGTATAAGAACATTAAAATTGTCACTAAGTATTATCAGATGTTTTAGGGGGAAAGACTAGCTTGTTGCACAATCACTCAGCATGTGGCAATTGCTTACCTATATTTCTATATTTACATGTGATCATTTAATAGGCGCTTGGTGATTGGATGCAGCCAGTTTCGACTGCAACCAATGAAAATTATTACCTGGTGGATCCCAAATTCTCTCTTAATCCACCAAGGGTTCTTCATAGTTTATGGTAATTTAAACACTTGAATAATTTTAGATTTATAAAACTTACGCTTCCATTCATCAGAATCAACACATGCTACAGTTTCATCCCAACCATTCAAAAAGAGAATCTCCATGAATTTAGGATACCACTCTGGATGCATTCTGGGGATGCTGGTTAACAGAAGGAATGCTGCACTTATGTCCCCTTTATTTTGCTCTTCTTTTTTGATTTCTTCAGATTCCTCTTTACTTATTATCTTCTCTGTACACAAGTCATGTAGTATTTGGCTTGGAATTATTTTACTGGCTAACTCTTTGGTAAAAATATTAATCATATTCTGCCATGTTGTAAGTTCGGTAAAATTAACATCATCACCTTCAATTGCTCTTATGATCCATTCATAATCTACAAAACAAATTGCACACAAATTCAAATCAAGAAGTTTTTTTTTGAATTTGATTTTTAGAATAAAGTTCAGATAACTAAAAAAAACATGCTTCGCAGGGCGCAGCTTTATAAGACCGCAGAGGTTGAACCCTGAACGGTTGGGGCAAGTATGGACACAACATTCAAGCTGGATTCAGCTCTAAATTTGGATTGTGATTAAATAGTTGATACAGCATAGGTTTCTGACACAGAATGATTGTGGTCTAATGAACTTAAAATATTTTTTTTGCCTTTGAGCAATTCACTATGCTGTTGAATATTAATCCTCTCAAAAAAATGTTTAAAGAAATTTTCTTTTTATTTATGAAATCTGAAATGAGAAATATTTACCCCCCCCCCCCCTCCCCTTTTTTTTCACATCCCCCTTTCCCTTTTTCCAAAACTGATCTCAATTCAAATTTCTAATGGAGTTTGCAACAATAACTACTCATTTAAATACATCATAAAATATTAAAATGTAAAATAAAGTGCTTGTTATCACTAAATGGTAAAGATTGTTTTAATTTATCAGTGGGTAGTAAAAGTGAATATACATTGTATATTGTATAAAACAATGATTTAAGTTGATTCAACTACTATTCTGGGCAAAGAAAGATAACTCCAATTGAAAATTTCTTGCTATTGCACAAAATATGATATTGTGCAATTAGATATTTCTTGCTATTGCGCAATACTGTGCAATTGAAAATATTTGCTATTGCACAATACTGTGCAATTGCAGATTTCTTGCTATTGCGCAATACTGTGCAATTGAAAATTTCTTGCTATTGCACAATACTGTGCAATTGAAGATTTCTTGCTATTGCTGAATACTGTGCAATTGAAAATTTCTTGCTATTGCACAATACTTAATATGAAAATTTTGGATCCTGATTTGAACCAACTTGAAAACTGGGCCCATAATCAAAAATCTAAGTACATGTTTAGATTCAGCATATCAAAAAAGCCCAAGAATTCAATTTTTGTTAAAATCAAACTTAGTTTAATTTTGGACCCTTTGGACTTTAAAGTAGACCAATTTGAAAACGGGACCAAAAATTAAGAATCTACATACACAGTTAGATTTGGCATATCAAAGAACCCCAATTATTCAATTTTTGATGAAATCAAACAAAGTTTAATTTGGACCCCGATTTGGACCAACTTGGAAACTGGGCCAATAATCAAAAATCTAAGTACATTTTTAGATTCAGCATATCAAAGAACCCCAAGGATTCATTTTTTGTTAAAATCAAACTAAGTTTAATTTTGGACCCTTTGGACCTTAATGTAGACCAATTTGAAAACGGGACCAAAATATAAGAATCTACATACACAGTTAGATTCAGCATATCAAAGAACCCCAATTATTCAATTTTGGATCCTTTTGGCCCCTTATTCCTAAACTATTAGGACCAAAACTCCCAAAATCAAACCCAACCTTTCTTTTATGGTTATAAACCTTGTGTTTAAATTTCATAGATTTCTATTTACTTATACTAAAGTTATGGTGTGAAAACCAAGAATAATGCTTATTTGGGCCCTTTTTTGGTCCCTAATTCCTAAACTGTTGGAACCAAAACTCCCAAAATCAATCCCAACCTTCCTTTTGTGGTCATAAACCTTGTGTCAAAATTTCATAGATTTCTATTTACTTAAACTAAAGTTATAGTGCGAAAACCAAGAAAATGCTTATTTGGGCCCTTTTTGGCCCCTAATTCCTAAAATGTTGGGACCAAAACTCCCAAAATCAATCCCAACCTTCCTTTTGTGGTCATAAACCTTGTGTTAAAATTTCATAGATTTCTATTCACTTTTACTAAAGTTAGAGTGCAAAAACTAAAAGTATTCGGCCGACAACGACGACGACGCCAACGTGATACCAATATATACGACCAAAAAATTTTCAATTTTTGCGGTCGTATAAAAATGTAGTACATTTTATTTATATTTTTACAGGTCCCTCATCTATTTCTTAATAGTTTTGACATACCAATTTAATGCATTGTTAGATTAACAATATTTTTACAAACAATTCAAGTTGCCAGGCAGTGTTAAGGATTGTACAAAACTACAAGCCATAAATAAGATAACAGGTCTATTTCAAGATCCTTTTTCTTTTAATGTCAAAGTAGAGGGAACAAAATTCTTTTCAAATCCTTTAATATATGTTGATGACTTACCTAGAAAGGAGAAGGTTCACGAAGGGTTAAAATTGGCCCTAAGTTTTTAATAATTTTCAAATCGGGCCAAACAATTACAAATTTCAAATAGAAAAACTTGTGATAATACTGTTAAGACTAAAATATACTTTTTTGGCACCTCCCTTTACAGTTTTTGAAGCTATGACTCCTAAAATATACATTATTTGTATTTTAGGTCTATTTTGGTCAAATTTGCCAGAAATTATCAAAATTTGACAAAATGTCCAAAATGCGCCTAATTTGGAGAGTATTATTTACTTTTATGAAAAGAACTGAGCATTAAGACTTTTAAAGTAGACCCATTTACAAACCATTTTGTGCACTTTTTGGTGTTTTATGATAAAGTTGATATTTTAGGCCATTTTGGGCCACACGTGAACCTTGTCCTTAGTAATCAATTTTAATTAAAAAAAACAACAACAAAAAAAACTGTTTAATTACTTTAAGCTAAAGTTCTCTCATGTATTATTGAATAAATCATTCAGTTTTGCACTTATTTGTTTGCATTTTACATGTTAAATTATTAATTTCTGATTGGTATCAAACACAACTCTTATGATTTTTAGCTAATCTTGTGTTATTTTTCTTGAATCATTTATTAACTTTTTAACTCCTTTTAGATGATAAAAGGCAGATTTTCCCATTAAGTTAATGTCATGGTCATCATCACCTTCTTTTTAAACTTATAGTGTTTCATCTGTTATCATTGAATGATGAAAAAGTGGATTATACTGTGCACCTCATTTAACAATATAACGGTGTTTTTTTTTCTTCTGTAACCTGTATGCTTTAGTATTGGCCCTGAATATGCATTTTGTTTGTAAAATTATGTAAAATAAAAATCTTATTGATTCCTATAAAAACAAGGAACGATATCAGTAGTTCCAGCTGAAGGACGCTCGAGGGTACAAAAATTTTAGCCAAAAATTTAAACATTATTATTTTTTCGTTACAAACCTTATTCATTACTTTATGAGTTGTTACTTTATCATATGGTACAAAATTCAACCACAAAAAAATCAATTTGTTTTGGCCCAAGATGACTTTTAAAATGTACATATCACTGAAAAAGCTCCAAATTATCTCCCTTTGGTGCAAAAATGTCATTTTTTGGCATTTAAATTTAAATATCTATTTTAACTCATCAGTGACTTATATTTTTCATTATTTTTTTCAAATAAACTGTACTTGAACTATACTATTGTTAAATTTAAGCAATTTCTGTAATTTAGTTCTTTTTTTATTTCGATATAACCTCTAGTCTATTTCTCCTATTAGTTCAACAGAATAAAAGGACCTTTATAAACAAAAACATATGCTTCTTTCAGAGGCAGATTGGGAGCTTACATGAACGGTGACCTCATTTTTTTATTTCATTTTTCTATAAAGTATATGATAAAGTTCATTTACAGAAAAATATAGCAAAATCCTATATTAAATAAAAAAATGATTTATACCCATGAGCCTGCCCCTTAACATTCAACACCTTTTTATATTGTTCAGAAGTCAAAGCTGCCAGGAAATGTGTACAGGTCAAAATGAATAAAAGAACTGCATGGAATAATGACAACATGTCTGCATGGAAAACTTTTAATGATAACCGTAAATCATTTGTTGTGGTAAAATGAGTTTTTTCAAATATAACCCCAAAACCATAAGCTTATGAAACTGTTATTGTGCTCTCACAAGGAAGATATCCTGCTTCAAGAAAAGGACACTTCACAATTTGAAATCTTAAATGTCATATTTTTCCAAAACTTTCTTTATGTCAGTTTGCAGATGTTAGTCATTGTACTATATTTTTTTTCAAATACTGTTACATTTCAGTGTTGTGTCTCTGTTGTGTCGTAGTTCTCTTATATTTAATACGTTTGCCTCAGTTTTAGTTTGTAACCCGGATTTGTTTTTTCTCTATTGATTTATGAATTTTGAACAGCGGTATACTACTGTTGCCTTTATTTATACATTGTATTATAATTATTATAAATTCATGAGAAACCTACCTGCTTCAACTAGAGCTGTTTTTAATTCTGTCCACTTCCCAGGAGATTCTTTCTTATCAAATTTATCAAGCAGTAATTTCATAGCTTCTTCTGAGGTCTTATTTCTCTCTGTCTGTCTAATACTCCTTTTTTCATCTAAATGTAAAATATACATCAAAGCTATAGTTTTTGTTATAAATACAAAACATAGATATCCACACATTGATTACTGCCTTGGTGGTGTCACTGTAGTATGCTAGCCCTGAGCGTGGCAAGTTATGGGTTAGATCTCTTTAACCAAAGACTTGAAATAAATTTGTGTTGGGGCTCCTCTCCTAAACATTCAGTGTTTGAAGGGTAAAAACATGACTGGTAAGTTCAAAGTCAATCTAATGAATCTGAGTAGGGTGACATGTCATCCTGTCAACTTTGACCTTGGGAACTTAAAAAACCCAGACTCTGTCCCTAGGTTAAGAACAAAGAAGTTCCTTTCACATTCAAAAGTTAAATTCATCAACCCTTCCTTCATTTGTATTGTCCAATTATAAAAGAGCAATTCATTGACTATGACAGTATTTGAATGATTTTTTTCTTGTTGTGTGTTCACATATTTTGTGTTAGAATTTTTGTATAAGATACCATCCAAAGTCAAACGTCATCAATGTAATATTTTAAGTATTTACCTGCATGAATCATATGGGAAATAATCTATATAACCTAGAAGCTGAGAATATATCTATGAAAATGGTTGATACAAATAATACAGATGATTTTAAGAGTTATTTCCCTTAACCGTGGTCTACCTCCTTAAAGCAATTGCAAATCCAGGGCCGTAACTAGCCTCTTTTTATATTGAGGCAAAACACATTCGGCGAGTGTAAGCGAGGCAAAAAAAATTGGCGAGGGGTTTGGGGGCCGCTCAAGGCCCCCAGAAGCTCTGAGAAAAATAACGCAAAATCATGCATTCTGAGCGTTCCACAGACTCTTTCTTACATAGAAACGCAAATAATCTTTAGCTATTTTTTCGACAATATTCTGGTCTCAAAGCAAAAACATAGATTTGGTGTAATTTAAGACTTTTAGGTTTTAGGGGCAACATTAAAAGACCGATATGTAGGATAAAGTAAAAATCATATTTCTCATAATTATTAATACCGGGTCTGTCTGTCTGCTCTTGTCTTGTATTGTGCTGACAATTGGTGATTTTTTTATGACTTGATTTAAATAAAGTGACAGTGCAGTATTATACTTTAATTACTAGTTCTACTTAAGTCGACACTAGGGACCATCTTGACCTTCTTTTACTGTATTAAAGATTATTGGAGTCCAAGGCCCTCCAGCAACTATCAAGATGAAGAACAGAAATAAAAACTTTGACCATTGATCATTTGTATTTTTTTCTATGCATTGACTTTGTGTGCGATTAGGTCCCGTGCACGTTTTCCCCATATTCCTTTATTTTCTGTCTAAACACGACTTAATGCAAGTTTAACCCTTCAATGTAAAAGGTCATATGGCAATACATTGTTTTTTTAAATGATTTGATACTGGGAAATTGGTGGTCTTTCTTTAATTTAAACCATGTCAGCTATGTAGTTTTATCCACAGGAGCTTGGGTATATGATACAGATATTTTTCTTGTTTTTTTTGTTATTGATTAAAATAGTAAATTTTCTATATTCATAATACATATCTATCACTTCTGTTCATGTCTCACCTATATTATATAGCTAGTTTCGAGTGATTTAAACGACTCAGAGAAAATACCCAATTTTACAATCCATACTAAGAAAAATTGCTGGTATTTTCGCACAAAAGTGATAGATACGTATTATCTATACTATTAAACGAGAAGACCTCATTTTGTGTGTCACTTCTCTTCCTTCCACAATAAATTAATCATTATGCCTCTGTGTCCTATAGTTACCATGCATAGTCGCATTTGTCATCCATTCTTATGATTATTCAGATTGAGTTAATTTGGGAGAAAAACGACAAAAAGGAGTCCGGATATGATTCCGTCATCTGACTGACTTTAGTCATAGATGAGACTTCCGGTTTGAAACATGCACAAGTACAACCAATTGTATGATAGATAACAAAAATGAAAAATAAATAAGCCAATCAGAGCGTTCTCTATATCATGGTGTTTAGATCGCAAGAACCACAACTATTATACCATCTTAGAGAGGACAATTATTTTTCGCGTTTATCTACATGTAAACAACGATTATACTGCATTAATATATAGAGTCTCTCTGTATTCTGACTACTGTTTTCTATGAAATCATAAATATTTAAGGGGTCATACCAGTTGCATATATATTAAAATAAGTAAAACATTTGGAAACAAGAATCACAGTGTCCATTGTACACGGATGCCACATCGGCACTATATTTACTAAGGACTTCAACTTCTGACATCAAAAACTAAATCGACCAAAAACTTTAACCTGAAGCGGGACAGATGGACGAACGGACAAACGAGCGAACGAACGAACGCACGGATGCACAGACTAGAAAACATAATGCCCTAAAATGGGGCATAACAAACTATTGTTGAAAGTGAAAGTAGTGATAGGTAGAGATAAGAGGGAGGCATGACCTTTTTCAGGACGTCGGGATCGGGTGTTTTTAAGCTTGGGATTCGGGGATTGATCCTTAATACAGGATCCGGGAATATATTTTTCGATTTCTGGATTTCTGGATATGAATTTCTTTAAATTCTGCATCTCGGGATTTCATGTTTTTAAGCCCGGGATTTCGGGATCATGATCCATCTGACCACCCCTCAAATTAGCCTTAGTCGGTCTTAGTCATTTATACAAGATTCCTATCCTACCATTGGCATGTCAATAAGGCTCTCAAAAGAAAAAGCTCTGATGGATTGTCATAGAAGCATATTTTATTAGACTAATAATGGTCTATATATAAGCAGTTATATTTATTTCATGTTTAAAGCGGTGCAAGTTTTTAATTTAATATCATGATGACTTTTACCAAAAGATGCATTGTAGCAAAGGAGAAGAATAATTGTGGTTTGAGGCCAGAAAAACGAACATAATTAAATTTAACAGAAAGGAAACTGATATCAGACTTTAGGGAGAGGGCTTTTGATACCTTTTATGAAATTCTCCATACATAATATATTTTACAAACCAGATGCTCTGGATTCAGCTCTAAATTTGGATTGTGATTAAATAGTTGACTCAGCATAGGTTTCTGACACAGAATGAATGTGGTCTAATGAACTTAAAATATTTTTTTTGCCTTTGAGCAATTCACTATGCTGTTGAATATTAATCCTCTCAAAAAAATGTTTGAAGAAATTTTCTTTTTATTTATGAAATCTGAAATGAGAAAAATTTAACCCCCCACCCCCATTTGTTTTCACACCCCCCTTTCCCTTTTTCCAAAACTGATCTCAATTCAAATTTCTAATGGAGTTTGCAACAATAACTACTCATTTAATTACATCATAAAATATTAAAATGAAAAATAAAGTGCTTGTTATCACTGAATGGTAAAGATTGTTTTAATTTATCAATTGGTAGAAAAAGTGAATATACATTGTATATTGTATAAAACAATGATTTAAGTTGATTCAACTACTATTCTGGACAAAGAAAGATAACTCCAATTGAAATATTAATTATATATATTGTATAAAAGAAAGATTTAGGTTGATTCAACTACTATTCTGGACAAAGAAAGATAACTCCAATTGAAATTGCAATTAGATATTTCTTGCTATTGCGCAATACTGAGTAATTGAAAATATTTGCTATTGCACAATACTGTGCAATTGAAGATTTCTTGCTATTGCGCAATACTGTGCAATTGAAAATTTCTTGCTATTGCAACAATACTGTGCAATTGAAGATTTCTTGCTATTGCTGAATACTGTGCAATTGAAAATTTCTTGCTATTGCACAATACTTAATATAATAATTTTGGATCCTGATTTGAACCAACTTGAAAACTGGGCCCATAATCAAAAATCTAAGTACATGTTTAGATTCAGCATATCAAAGAACCCCAATTATTCAATTTTTGATGAAATCAAACTTAGTTTGATTTTGGACCCTTTGGACTTTAATGTAGACCAATTTGATAACGGGACTAAAAATTAAGAATCTACATACACAGTTAGATTTGGCATATCAAAGAACCCCAATTATTCAATTTTTGATGAAATCAAACAAAGTTTAATTTTGGACTCCGATTTGGACCAACTTGAAAACTGGGCCAATAATAAAAGATCTGAGTACATTTTTAGATTCAGCATATCAAAGAACCCCAAGGATTTAATTTTTGTTAAAATCAAAATAAGTTTAATTTTGGACCCTTTGGACCTTAATGTAGACCAATTTGAAAACGGGACCAAAAATTAAGAATCTACATACACAGTTAGATTCGGCATATCAAAGAACCCCAATTATTCAATTTTTGATGAAATCAAACAAAGTTCAATTTTGGACCCTTTGGGCCCCTTATTCCTAAACTGTTGGGACAGCTCCCAAAATCAAACCCAACCTTCCTTTTATGGTCATAAACCTTGTGTTTAAATTTCATAGATTTCTATTTACTTATACTAAAGTTATTGTGCGAAAACCAAGAATAATGCTTATTTAGGCCCTTTTTTGGCCCCTAATTCCTAAACTGTAGGAACCAAAACTCCCAAAATCAATCCCAACCTTCCTTTTGTGGTCATAAACCTTGTGTCAAAATTTCATAGATTTCTATTCACTTAAACTAAAGTTATAGTGCGAAAACCAAGAAAATGCTTATTTGGGCCCTTTTTGGCCCTTAATTCCTAAAATGTTGGGACCAAAACTCCCAAAATCAATCCCAACCTTCCTTTTGTGGTCATAAACCTTGTGTTAAAATTTCATTGATTTCTATTCACTTTTACTAAAGTTAGAGTGCGAAAACTAAAAGTATTCGGACGACGCAAGACGACGATGCAGGACGACAACGACGCCAACATGATAGAAATATACGACGCAAAATTAAAATTTGTGCGGTCGTATAAAAATTCAGCAACAGTTCACAAGCTGTATATGCCCGGGACTTTCCGGTGTGTTCTAGTTAATATAGAAAATTGAATATCTTAATCAACGGAAAAAAAAACACAAAAAAATATTTGTTTTCTTTGATATCAAGTTCAATTATCCATACAGAAACGACATTTTTTTCTGTGTCCTGTACAGCATCGTAGATAGATATAGGAAGATGTGGTGTGAGTGCCAATGAGACAACTCTCCATCCAAATAACAATTTATAAAAGTAAACCATTATAAATCAATGTACGACAATCAACACGGAGCCTTGGCTCACACCGAACAAAAAGCTATAAAGGGCCCCAAAATTACTAGTGTAAAACCATTCAAACGGGAAAACCAACGGTCTAATCTATATAAAAAACGAGAGCATATTCTTAAAATATTTTCCCCCACAATATCTGGACATCGGTGGACATGCAACATTGCACACGTTTACAAATGAAAAACAACACTCAGACTATAGTCATAAAGTAGGACAATAAAAGAACGAAAGACAAACCCAAGACACAGAAGTATAAACAATAGGCCATCAACTCCTAAACCCAAAATTAAAATAGAAACAAAGATCACGAAAAAAATGCAGGGGCGACATAAAGGAGTAAAGAGAACTTGCTTCTTGCAAGACACTTTCCGTGAAAACAATTTGATATAAAGACAATCTTTTTTTCATTTTTTTTTTTAAATCTCCAGCATGAGGCATTTGCCTCATTTGCCTCAATGTAGTTAAGGCCCTGAAATCAATTTTATATCACAGACATTGTGTCTTTGATTTGTATATACCTACTGGAACTTACCTAAGCTAAATACAGATGACAGGTTAATGAGGATTTCTGAGGCTTTAACTGAACTTATCAAATAATTGTAAAACAATTCCATGATAAGTTTTCTCCAATGATCATCAACTGAATAACCCTCTGGTTTAGTTGCCCAAAAAGCCCCACAGTCATCTAAAACAGAAAGTTATTGAAGATTTAATAAACAACTTTGAAAAATACAACGAAGGGAAGATTTGAGTAGAAGGGGATTTTTCCTTTAAAATTGTGAACTATAATGCATATATATGACTCTTCTTACTGCAATGGTAGTTAAGATTTTTCAGAATTAAATGATGAAATTAGGAACACTTTGCTAATTCAGTTAAAATTTGCCTTTCAATGGAAATTTAACTAAGTACAGACAATAAATTAATTAAATTGTAAATTTAACAAAAAATTGGTATGCACTGGACTGATTATACCCTTCCAAAGAACCTGAGATCAGCCCTCAGTTTTTTTGGTGGGGTTCCTGTTGCTTAATCATTACTTTTCTATCTTGTGTTTTGTAAACTATTGTTAACCTTTTGGTATTTTCTCTTTTTTGACATGATGTTGTCAATTTATTTTGACTTATGAACTTGAATGTTCCTTTCTTATTATGTACGAAATTAAATTTTGAAAAAACTCACAAAAAATATAGCATAATACAAAATCAAGAGTGAAACATCTAAATTCTACACAAAATTAACTGCCAGAAACTTTTAAAGCTACTAAAACAGATGTCTATGACTGATCTATCACCTTGAGGTATTGAGTCTTGCTTCATTCTCTTGACAGCCTCTTGGTGCCCTGCTTCACATAAACATGTAAGGAACTCATCATACCACTCATCAGGAGGTGGAGTTACAATCCTGTCAATCAATACTATCAATGCTGCTTTCTCTTCTTGATTTAAACATTCTGTTCCTATGTCTTGTACATCTGCTTCGGTTAATAAACCATGATTTTTTGCAATTTGAGATAATGGTTGAGTCTTTATGTCAACTTTATAAAGACAATTTACTATCTTTTTCATTTGTTCCTGTACTGTTAAACTGTGTTCTTTTTCTAACACCTTTGGCAAAAATATAAAACCTGCAAGATTAACACATAAAGTCATTAAAAAAACACAAGGACATAGCAGACTAAGATGCCATATGAATAGTTATCCCCACAATCTAGCAAACTTTATCTAGAATTTTTTCATACATTATAGAGGGGGTCTCATTGAGAGGGGGGTCTGATCTTGGATCCCCCTTATTGATTTGTACTCATCCTATATCCCGCTTATCATTGTTATAATAGTGCTTGTAATTTCATGTGTCCTCCCCCCAAACTCTGTATCCCATTTACACACAATATAACTAGAATTTTCATGTGTCAAGCTTGGTACAAAATAATCGTCCAATCCTACATAACTCTAATTGAACCCCACAAGTCTAATAACATTGTATTTTCATTGACAAAGATCTCATATACATCATTCATTTGAGTATGCATTGATGTTCAGTGGTTGTCCTCTGTTTATGTGGTTCTAATGTTTATCTCCTTTCTCCTTTTTTATACAGATTAGACCGTTGGTTTTACACAAGTAATTTTTGGGGCCATTTATAGCTTGCTGTTCAGTGTGAGTCTAGGCTCTGTGTTGAAGACCGTACCTAACTTTGACTGCTATAATGGTTTAAATTGTGACTTTGATGGAGAGTTGTCTCATTCAGCAGTCTGCACCAAAAACTTTTTCAACTACTAGTCCGAAGACCAATATTTTGACATTTTTCTTATTGGTCAAAACAAAGATTTGCAAATACTTCCTAGTCCGAATGAAATTTCACTAGTCTGGGGCATCGGACTAGTGGCTAACCATGCAGACTGTTCAGGTATTATATATATACCACATCTTCCTATATCTATTGGTGTATTTGAATAATTAAACTTTGATTAACTCACCTATATTTTCCAAAACCTCATTAAGTGTATTCCATTTACCCTCATCCTGGCTTTGGACAAACAGATCTAATAACTTCTTAACCTTTTCAGTCTCTCCATCTTTACTGATTTTCACTTCTTTCACCAATTCTGGAAAATCACATATCTATTTATAAGAATTGATTACTGGTACAATGTAGCACATTGTAATTTGAGATCAATATATATGTATAGCTATGAGATCTAAGCCTGTAAATTTTACCTTTTGCATGATATATATATCAAGATGTAAAATGCCAAAAATAAATGCTTACATATCATCCAGTGAAAAAAAGGCCATTATCATGTTTTAAGTTACGCTGCCTGAGACCTCTTAATTGCCAAATTATTTTTGACATATCTGTACAAATAACTTGTGAAAATATTTAATTACGAGTTTGCCGAAAGTTTGGAAACATTTCATAATTTCAAGATAATCCTATAAAGTGCTGTCACTATGAATTTGCCCATTATATTTAAAAATAAAAAAGTGCTGCTTTAATTTCTTAAAATGCCAATTTATTGGCACCAAGAAGCTTCTTCTTTTCTTAATATTCATTTACAAAACAAAACATTAATAATGTCCTGATTAAACACTAATATCTTATAGTAACTGCATGGTATCAGCAATCAATCAGACGTAGTGATTTTTCTTGTCAAGCCTGTCTACTTCAAAATATCCTTTATTCATGGCTGGAATTGCCATTTCGTATACAATTTTAAGTTTATTGTTTATTTTGTAACATATATATCTAGCAATCCATTTTGGGTTTCTCAACTTGAAATGATTAACTGATTTATGAATCAGAATCCCAAAAGGGATATATATATAGTTCATCTTGGTTCTTCCCCTGGGCTTAGTCCTATAACATGTATATGACTTTGCATTCTTATTCAATTTTTAACGTTTTTATACTGATATTTTCATTTTTTATATTTTTTTGGAATGCGGGTGCACACTGATAGTAAAAAAAAATATCAGAACAGTACTGTAAATAGAAATAAAGTAAATAATGTGTTATAGGACTATCCCTGATCTTTATTTTGTAGTTTTGTTATGAACCAAACTATACCTCCCTAGTTGTTAATGTCTGTCAATTGTTTATTAATTGGTCAATATACTTAATATAATGAAGTAATACACATAATACCTGTACAGGTACATATATGATCATATATTCCCAACTATATACATAAATTTTTTGTACAACAAAAACACAACTTGAAATATATTAGATTTCTATTTTGTTATCTCATATTTTCGATATAAACAACATACCATCATTAAGAATTTTCTTCACCTTAGAAGAAGCTATTTCTGCTGATGAAAGAATCTGCGTCAAAATTGGAGAAAATATAGAAACGGTGTCACTGCCTTTTTCATTCATCGACGTCGCCATCTTTTTATCATGTTTTCTGAAAATCAAAATAGGAAAATACCTTTTCTAAAAATAGAAAGTGAAAGTGGAAAGTAATTTCCATAAAGATAAAGAATGTTTACGGGAAATCTTAAGATTATTTTGTGTTCCTTAATTTTGAAAATATTTCACGGCCTTTATGCTACATAGACAAATTTTGCTCGCGTGAAATCACATGATTGTGAAACTTGACGAGCATTAATTGACCAATTAATAAACAGAGATATGCAAACCAACATCAGTATACTATTCACCCGACTAAATCCAAAATTATCCACTATAAATCATCAAAAAATCCCGAGCCTTACTCCTGGAACATGTCGGGAAAGGAAATTTCTGCTTCTGAAGAAACGGTACATCTGGGTATAAAACGAACAACTAGAAAGGAATGTGATATCAACATAGAGGATCGCATCAAATCTGCAAGAAGAACCAAGTATGCTCTAATGAACTCAGGTCTGCATGGAACCAACGGCTTAAATCCCAAAATCTCCGTTACAATATACAAAAGCTATGTATTACCTAGACTCTTGTATGGCTTGGAAGTCCTAACTCTTACCAAAACTCAAATGGAACTACTGGAAAAGTTTCACAAAGAAACTCTCAGATCAATTCAATCTTTCTCTAAAAGAACGGCTATTCCTGCCATTTATTTACTACTGGGTGTCCTACCGGTAGAAGGAGAAATCCATAGAAAGAAACTGACACTCTTACATGCAATTCTGTCCTGTGACAACTCTAAATTAAAGGAAATTCTTAAAAGACAAATATCCGTCAATTCCGATAATCCTAAAAGCTTCTTTCATCAATCAATTTTACTGCTACAACAATACAACCTGCCAAACATTCTTGACTCCAGTATAAAACTTCCTTCAAAAGGTGTATGGAAAAAAATCCTGAGATCCACAATTAACAAATACTGGACCTTTGAACTACAAGAAAAGGCAAAGTCAAAATCATCATTAAGTTCACTCAACACAACCATTTTAGAGATAGGTACTGTCCACCCAGTCTGGGAATCTGCATCACAGAGCTTGTTAGATGTACGGAAAAGCATGATCAAAGCTCGTATGCTCACTGGTACATACTTGGTACAGGCCGACAAATACAAATTTAGTCAATACAAGATAAATGCAACATGCCTGCTGTGTCAGAGAGAGGACGAAGATTTAACGCATGTCTTAACATTCTGTCCAGCTTTAAGGGAAACTCGTATGAAGTATTTCCTTCCTCTCAAAATCCTGGTCACAAATATCATAGGTTGCAAAGGATGGGAACAACTTTTTAACATTAACCAAAACATTGTAGCACTTTTGCTAGATTTCTCAGTTTTCCACAGTATGCAAAACCTCAGTAAAACCCAGAAGATGAATGTCGAGTCACTGACTAGAGACTTCTGTTACAAAATACATATCTGCCGCTTACAGCTTCTTAAGAACTTAGAAAACAAGTGAAATTCAAATGGAAGTATGTGAATGCTAGGAATGATTAGTATAGACAATGTATTTTAGTAACTTTTGTACCTAAGCAATTTTTACTTTTTTACTTATGATGGACAAGTTGGGTTTTAGATTTTATGCCTCCAAACATGTACATTTTCTTTTTCTAATCCTGTGAATATTTTTCCATCCCAAATTTATTTGTATTTTTATCTCTTAACCATGTTAACCTCTCCACCATATGTACAGAGCACGTCTACTGGCCCTTTTTTACATTATTAATTTTATCGATTATTTTTACCTTTTTTTTTTTTTTTTTTTTTTTTTTTTTACTTTTTAACCCTATTGTAATTAACTTTTAAAAATATAAAATAAATCTTTGATTAACCCACTAATGTAAATACTCCTGATTACCCATTGCGGGGTGTTCCTTAGATAGGAAGCTAATACACAAGAAAGAAAGCATACGTACTACGTAAAACTCACGTGCACATTTTCACGTGAATTTGAGATTCACGAGATTCACACCAGAAACTTTGCATGTGAAATTTCACGTCAGATTTACCTTCAAAAGAGTTTTTTGTTAATTTTTTTTTTTAAAGATTTTAGTTTTTTTTTCTAATTTGCTTGATATGATATGACTGAATCAGGACTATATTTTGAAAATTCAGGCGAATTTCACGCGAGCTTCACATGATCGAGCACCATCATGGGAAACTCACGTTAATCAGTTCACGTTAACGTGACATTCGCGTTAATCTCAATGAACGCGTGTGAATATATGTCAAGATTTTGGCAATTGTAAATTCCAAAGAAAAAAAAACAGAAAAAAATAATCAAAGCTATATAATTTATAGCACTATGTGACGTTTTGTACTATGCTGCTTTACCCAAACCACATACTTTTTTTTAATACAAATTAAATATTTAAATGCCGATTGAGGAAACCGACGATTTTCTATCGATTCTAATAAAATATTGCTTCAGCCGGTACGAAAGTTAGAATTAAAGGCAATCGAGTTGAGATGACCTAATCTAGCTGTTTATCACTATTTTACCAACGACGACGTTGTTAATTTTATTGTCAACGGGACGCGCGCCTTTGGTTTCTATCGATATTTTTTCAAATCAATCTACTGTGCAGGGAAAGGAAATTATCAGTCAGTATGATCAAACGAAAGCTTCGTAAACTAGCGATAACATCATATCTTATATAGACTACATATATACCGACTTGAAAAGTTTGGGTTTTCCCCCCCTTTTTTTCCACTCGACTTTTCACTTTCTGATGTCTGCCCCCTCCCCAAACTATCCAGTCTACTTCTACGCCACTACGAAAAACAAAATATTTAAATCTTTCCTTCCTGTAGTATTTATATATAACCATTTCCCCCTTTTTATTAATTTTTACCCTTATTCTCTATTTTTTATATTTCAACATTTAATTTACCTTCCTTTTCCAGAAGCTAGTAATTTGTGTTCAAATTGATTGTTATTTATTTTTGTTCCTGAAAATGCATAAAAGTTTTCCTATTTGACGTTAAGCAAACAACAAATCTAACAAACACTATGGTAGATATTTATAATATTCAAATCAATTTATTGTTTTCGTTAGTACTACAATGTATAATTAAACGCTGTTAAAATTGCATACATTTGATAAAAATTAGAATTCAAAAACTTACTCTTAACAGCTGTATCAGTTGTTCACTATTTATTTTATTTTAGTAGCAGATCATCTAAAAATAGTTTGTCTGGAAAACAACTGAAAATTTACTTCTTGGTTTTCCACGCTCCAAATATAAATAGATCCCAATGTCAGACTAGCTGGCCTTGCCAAAATTAGTTCAGTAGATTTAAGTCTTATCAAGCTAGCGTTACATCGATTTGTATAAACTATATAAGATATCTTATAAACTATATGAGATATCTTATAAACTATATAAGATATCTTATAAACTATATAAGATATCTTATTAACTATATAAGATATCTTATAAATTATATAAGATATCTCATATACTTTATAAGATATCTATTAAACTTTAGAAGATATCTTATAAAGTATATAAGATTTCTTATAAATTTTAGGATATATAAATATATAAAATATCTTATATAATATATAAGATATCTCATAATATATATAAGATATCTCATAAAAATGAAATTATATAAGATATCTAAGACATTTTGGTTTTTGATGACACAGTACAACACTGTCGCATTTCGAAATGCGAGACCAAAGACTGCAAAACTTGTGAAATTTTAATTACAAATGCTGAATTCACTAGCAATTGGACCAAGAAGTCATATTTTACCAGAAGTTACGGTGATCTGAATTGTAAATCGATAAATTTCGTCTACGGATTTGAGTGCAACCTTTGCGGATTGGTATACGTCGGTGAAACGAAAGGAAGGCTAAACAAACGGATGTGCGGTCATAGATCAGACATTAACCTCAATGCTAACGACATTCTATACCAGCATTTCAATCAGCCCGATCATTCCATCGTTTCTATGACAGTTCGCATTATTGAAAAGATATACCATAGCTCTAACAATCCTAATCTTTCAACGACTCTCCGTAGACAAAAAGAGGACTTCTGGATTAGGCAATTGGGAACTGCGACATCTTATGGTTGCAATGACAAAATTGATGGTATAGGTATTCTATCTAGTCCTTCGTGTAACTCGGTGAATGTGATGAATATTTTCAACTCGACTCCTCGACGTAGACGCAGTCATGGTCCTCGGCATTATACATCACCTTCTCTGCATGATGTCTCTATTAATGACTTACTGCCATTTATACAAAAGCCGTTAGGTATTCATCACATTCGTACGAAACTTTATTCATTACCGCTTTCAAAACTTCATTCTCTGTTCAATTTATGTTTGGAATCCACTGTTCCAAACCCTCATTCAAACCAATACAAACTTGAAGATATAATTTCGGATATTGCAAGTCACAGACTTTTCAAGCCAGTCCGCATTGGGAAATATGAAAAAGAGAAAAGATCTTTCCTTAATCTTTCCTTTGCCAACACAGGTCTCGATGGCGTCAACTTAGGCAATATCCTTCATCATAAATTAGTTCAATCGAAAATACCTCCTTATTTCAAAGACCAGTCTGTACCAATCATTTCTTATACATATACTAAACCTATTGCAACTAAAATTTTCAATTACAAACACGTTTTGCAGGATCTCGATATTGACGACTTCAAGTCTAAACCTCATGATTGCACTTGTGCTAGGTCCCAATTCACATATAATCCGGCTGGCCATGTTATTACCGGTGACCTCAACATTGTTAATAACACTTCTCTACGAAATGTGTTATCGAAAGGTCCGAAATATCGTGAGCCTAAATCCATCAATTGGAAATACAACTTTAAAATTTTGATGGATTCAGTCGAGGATTATGTCAGGCAATGGGATAAGCGCGTGAAGGAAGACGTAGACACTCTTTCCGAATGGATTAAGGCAGTGAGGTCGTTGATACAAATCAGAATTAAGAAACTGAATGGGTCTATCAATGTTCATGCTACGTCAATCTTTAAAGACCCAAATATTGCAAAACACTTATCCTACCTCCATAACAAATATGTTGTTGTCCCTGCAGATAAAGCCCCAAACAACATCGTTTTTGTGTGTAAAACTCATTACGTTAACTGCTTGATAAACGAATTAGGTATTGACAATTCACTTGGAAACTCAACATATACCATCACGACACTTACCAAAGAGGAAATCCTGGATAATCATAGGTCTGTTCTATGTTCCTTTGGAATTTCAACCAAAGATGAAGAACTGGATCTTCCATCACTGTATTGGATACCTAAACTTCACAAGTGTTTTTACAAACAACGGTATATTGCTGGGTCTTCAAAGTGCTCCACGAAACCTCTTTCTTAATTATTAACATCTATTTTATCAGCAATCAAAGACGGGCTTCAAAGGTATTGTGAAACTGCCTATTCTAGAGGTGGTGTGAATCAGATGTGGATACTTAAGAATTCCAAAGATCTTTTAGAGTACATACAATCTAACTCTCTTTCATCTTGTGTCAGTATTAAAACATTTGACTTTTCTACTCTTTACACAAGTATTCCACATTCCAAACTAAAAGACAAATTGAAAGAGTTGGTATTGCTTTGCTTCATAAAAAAGAATGGCCAACGAAGGTATCTTGTCTTAGGGAGGGATAACTCCTACTTTGTAAAGGATCACTCTGATTCAAACAAAAAATTCTCTGAAACTGATATTATCAAGATGCTTTAAATTTCTTGATTGACAACATATTTGGTACGTTCGGAGGACGTGTTTTTCAACAGACTGTCGGCATTCCAATGGAACAAATTGTGCCCCTCTACTTGCCGACTTGTTTCTTTATTATTATGTGGCTGACTTCATGCAGGAACTTCTTAGGAAGAAAGATAAGAAGTTAGCGATATCCTTTAACTCTACTTTCCGCTATATAGATGATGTTCTTTCACTAAATAATTCAAAATTTGGTGACTATTTGGAACGCATCTATCCCATCGAACTAGAGATAAAGGATACTACAGATACAGTTAAGTCAGCCTCATATCTTGACTTACGTCTAGAAATTGACAATGAGGGTCGGTTGAAAACAAAACTTTATGACAAAAGAGATGATTTCAGCTTTCCATGATTGTGAACTTTCCATTTCTAAGTAGCAACATTCCAGCAGCACCTGCAGACGGGGTATATATCTCCCAATTGATACGACATTCCCGTGCTTGCATTCTCTATCATGATTTTCTTGATAGAGGGTTGCTGCTCACAAGGAAGCTATTAAACCAAGAGTTCCAAATGGTGAAGTTTAAATCATCCCTTCGTAAATTTTACGGACGCCATCACGAGTTGGTTAACCGTTGTGGAATAACTGTTCCACAAATGATATCAGATATGTTCCTTACGTCGTAACTACAATCCCCTTCCCTTTCCCTAAACACATCTTACATCTGTTTTGATAAGATTAAACTTTATTTAAGTCCGATTTTGGGGGTATTTGTGTGCGTACAGTGTCAGAAAAACACATTTGAAATGATTTTTTTTCCCGATTTTCTGATCGCCTTGATATCTGCAAAAGAGACTTTTTAAGAATGTTTAATATTACTCTAACGAAAAATCGTAGCTTCTTTATCATTGTATGTAACATATTATCTACGAACTAAATTAAATCTACGGGAGGTTCATGTCCATCCTGTTACCGCTACTTAAATCAGCTGTGATATTGTTCTCCCTATGAATATAGAATCAGTCAGTGTTGATTTCAAAAGTGCAAAGTAATCTTTACATTTATAACGCCACGTTTCTTGAACGACAGTGTAAAGAAAAGAAATTTCAAGACATTTAGTGAAAACAAATAGAGTACTTTTTTTCATGTCTATGCTGTTACCAACAATTTTGATTAATTACACCATCAGTATGCTTGTAAAAAGTGCATTAACGTGTAGGAAACCAAATTCACAATAGAAAACCATAATCACTTCACCAAAGGGAGTAGTTATTATAACAGCAATCCAAAACGAAGAAATCTGTCTATCCTGCTATGTCTATCCTGTTACTATGGTTGCTATGGTTACAGTAACAGGATAGACAATTGTGGACAAAAACGTGGTTAAATATTTTATCTTAATATAAAGGTTCAAAACGAATGAAATATTTCGTTGTTTGAACTCATCTTAAGCTTATAACGTCTTAATCTTCCCAATTAAGCATTTACAGATGCAATACTGATATCGGTAACAGGATAGACAAAAAGGTAACAGGATAGACTTTAATATAGTGATATATCATAAACGTACGTTCCTGTTACCAATGGAAATAAAGAGAAAAGTAAACTAACTTATGAGGGATTTACTTGATGTTGGGTTTATTTGAAAGGGTGAAAAAATTCCGAACAATATAAATTGCTATTTTAGACTTGCATTACTGGTGGTAATTTTTACAACCTTTGAAAACCAATTTTTAGAGGCATTTTTCAGTACAACCTGGAAAATTGGCAAATAATCTATTATTTTACAGAATGAATATATATATAGAAGTTTATTCTCTTGAAAACCATCTAATTGGCTACGTAAAACAAGCTTAACATTTGATCTAAACCTTTTCTTAATAACCCAAAATTTCTTTAAAAATGGTAACAGGAGAGACAAAATATTGTACCACTGATCAAAAAATGTTTCAATATATTCTTTTATGACATCATTAAGATTGCATCTTTTAATATGTTGTTCTTAAAATATTGTTTGTTTTGATTTGCTTATATGTAGAGGGTTGTTTGAATGAGTAACTTTTAATAAATTTTTCAATTTCAAAATTCAAATTTTTGAAAATGACCCATATATGTATTTTAGCCACAAAATTTCACTGCATGTATTTTTTTTCTTCGAGTACATGAATTGCACATGTTTGTTGAAATTATATTTTCAATGTTTTGCATCGTGCGGACTATAGTATAGCTATTTTACATGCATGTATATATATGGATGATGATAATGTATTGTCTATTGAATAAGTTTCATGGGAATATTAGTTCAAGACAAAATTTGCATGGTTAGACACATAGGTGGAATCCCGTATATTTTGCAAAATCTGTAAAAATAATCCAAAATTTAGAATGATATTGAAATTTCTGACACGTGTTTGTTTCCACATAAGTTTACAAATAATAATGTCTCGGGATAAATTATGCAATGATGTCAAGATATATTATTGCCATCTTTATGCATGTTATGTGACCATACAAATTCTTCATCATCAGAATCATCGGTAGCCCGTTTGTTAACAAATAATAATATCACGTGATCACACACTGCACTGACGATCCAAACTACACAATTAACACATACAAAACCCATTTACAGTTACATAAATAAAGCCAATACCAGAGAAATGGTTGGTGTTTTTATTCCGTTCTTGACTAAAATCATAAAAGCTGGAGAACTGATATCGTCACCAAAGATTAAAAGGATTCTGGGTGATGGTATGTAATTCTTGCTTAGCGGTGCATGTATTTTTTCATAATTTGATTACGTTATTATACGAATGACTTCATTAATATCAAGTATCGACCGTGCACGCAAGGGCTGTATAGCCAGTCAAGGATGTTAAAAACTTCCATCAAGTAAGATTTGAAAACAATATGCGGTGATTAAGTAGAGAACAATTAATTAATTCGTATGCACATATACGTATACGTACCTTCTTGATTTTCAAATTGATGTAATCATGATAATCAATTCACATAACATTTAAAACTTATTTTGCAGAAATTTCATGTTCTAGATAATCGCTATTACTGTTTCTTTCTTATGCGTTAATTATGCTATAAACCAATAAAATGACATTGACTGGAAATACAGCCCTTGCACGGTCGGTTATACAGGTGGACAGCACAGCATTATTACTATACTATATATAAAAATATTAATTTTCGCGAACCATTTAGGTCACGGAAATTCCAAAATATGGCATGATCAGTAAGGAGAGTTGTGCAAATAATGAGAATACACAGAACTCCCATCCAAATTATCTTTAGCTAAAAGTATTCATCATTTTCTATTTTATATGTACTAACAACATTCCATTTTTCTATAATTTCGATTGAAATATTCCAAAATCTGAGTTAAAATCGATCGAATGCCCCAAATAAACATTGTCTGATTGGTTGAAGTACTGTGGCGTCGATGATTAGCATAATAAGCCTCGATGTAAAGAATAAGCCTCGATGTAAAGCACACGCTTCACATGAATAAGGAGAGTTTTACAAATAATGTGAATACACAGATCCTCCATCCTATTTATATTTTGCTGGAAATGTTGCAGTTTTCATCATTTCTGTTTTGATTCTGCTCACAACATTCCATTTTTTCTATAATTCCGATTTAAATATGTGGAACCCGCAATAAAAATAGATGGCCTCAATGATCTAATAGCAACGCAAAAAATTCCGTTATCCTGAGTTCTACGATGTTACATTAGCCTGGGATCCGGCCCAATCTAGCTGCGCGTCGTAAGGTCAAGATTAGCCAGGATCCCAGTCTAAATTAATGTTACATAAACCAACCAAATCACACATATACAGAACTTTGCGCTCAAATGTAATTCTTGGTGAAGTATACGGGTAACTTCGTTTACGGAAATTTATACACACTTTATAATTAACATATTACCTGGCTTTTACATATTCACGTTTTTTTATGCTGAACTGTGGTCGAATTCAATTCTATACATTTTTTTTACATGAAGCAATAGGAGTAAGAATATTTATTTAACCAGCATCACAATGAACAAAATTATTTGCCGGTATTTTTGTGAAATTTCAGTTCGATAGGTTATCAATTAGAGAAATTTTGGTAAGTATTACTTATTTATGTTAAGGTTCTACTGATGTGCTTCTCTAGACCTGTTTGACGGTCCGTTTTATCCCATTTATCTCAATACTATGTCCGATGACAGGAATGTCAACTCGACCTATTCGTGTCGAAATGAAAAATCCAATCTGTTTGATGAAATAATTTCTTCTTCAACGGTTCATGCATTATTTTTGTATAATTTGATAACCAATCACATTCACGTTGCATGTTTGCATGAAAATGGTTATGTACATGTATTAGTGAATTGTAAGGGCGATGCAGCATGCGAGGTCAGTGCGCGATCACGTGACATTATTATTTGTAAACAAACATGCTCCCCGTGTAACACGTGTCTGAATTATCCTTTCAAAGTGTTATGACTCTTTCAATCACTATTTTATGATATTTTTGTTTTTGTTTTTAGGTTTGCATATCAGTAGTCCAAGTGAATTGTAGAAATAGTTCCGAGTTTTTTTTTTGTTTTTTTTTGATAGCCTATAGAATTAGAAGGTAAGTCTACATAAGTTATATTTACATGTAACTAAAGTCTAAAAAGATGACTCCACTTTCCCTCTATATATTAAAACCCGCTTACCAATTTAAAAAGCATTTGCTCCCCTTGAACGCTAATTTGTCATTTCCCTTTAAATTTGCTCAAAAGTCATACTTATAGTCCATTTACATTACTAAGATGTCAAAGAACAAATGTATGAAATATTTAATCGCCGAAAATCTCTAAAGACAAGTAGTTGAGATTTCCCAAATTGCAAAAGTCGTAGGAATATTGTTTGTCGTCAATACGTAGTCAACTACGTATCTATATGTCAGTAGTCTATTATATATAATGTGAATACACAGAACCCCCATCCAATTACGGTTATTTTTGGAAAACAAATAGTGTGATTTGTCAAATTCAGCTGATTTTTTAATCGTCTGGAAAAAAGTGTACATTTTATGAGGGGGGATAATCCCGAGCTTAAAAACACCCGATCCCGGAGTCCCGATAAAGGTCCTATCCCCCCTCTTTTATGGTCATGTCTAAGAATTACTGTTTAATCTTCATTTGGCAAGAATACTTCAATAAGATACCCCCATTTCTACCCTCATACATGTATATGGACAGATCATATGTTATCCTATGTCATTTGAAATTGTGACGCCAGAAAGCATTCCCCCCCCCCCCCTTCGATAGCTGATAATTGATTTTCTGTCAAAATCTTAATGAGGTCAAGGTGAATTCCGAGTATTGTCTGATAAGTTAAAGTCCGAGAAACTCGAAAAAAGTAAATAAACAAGGAGGAAAATAAATCTTTCTATATATTTCTTTCGCCAAATTCTTCAGCAAATGACGAATTTTTACCGCCACAAGTATTATTTTTTCGCAAATTGGGAAAATGGCGACCGCCAGCGGAAACCCTGTGTGAGGACACCCTATCAAGCTTGCGCTCGTGTTGTGTTAAAACATTTTTAGTATGCTGAAAAATACCAACAATAGAAAAATAAACAAATAATCGATATTGTAAAATATCATTGGTTGAAGAGCCAATGATTTACATACATGTACATAAATATAACAACCATAAAATACAACTAATTTGATTTACACCACAACTGTTGGAAAAAACCTTTATGTCTATCATGTACATGTTTATAACTTATCTCATTCTAGTCCATTCAACTGACAGAATCAGTGTAAATTTCATGAATTCTTTAATATCATGTACATGTATAATCATGGACTATTCTTTTATATAGCAATATCTGTTAGCCATTTAGAGGTCTTTTGCATTTAAAGTTCAGTTTAAGTGGGCTTATTTTGTGAAAACGAAGTCAATTTCCAGATCATAGTTTACATTTTCTTTATATTTTGCTGTGTCAAAATAACCTCAATATCAAGGACAATATATAGACCCAAAAACCGTCTATCACATTCTACACATGAGATTTTAGCAGGAAAGACTGTGATTGGAGTATTTAACCATTGCAACTTTTTAATTTGATCTCCTCCACTAATTGAAGTAGAATATTTAATGAAGGTGTGTCCACAATTTAGAATATGTTTATATATGTATAGAAATGATGTTGAGCCTGTTTTATAAATTGAAAAGGTT
This sequence comes from Mytilus galloprovincialis, assembly GCA_037788925.1. Classification (NCBI taxonomy): domain Eukaryota; kingdom Metazoa; phylum Mollusca; class Bivalvia; order Mytilida; family Mytilidae; genus Mytilus; species Mytilus galloprovincialis. Next base: position 34,509,531 of record CM075335.1, read on the forward strand.
ACATTTTCCCCCTATTTCAAAATCTAAGCTTGAACCTCTGCGGTCTTACAAAGTTGCCCCCTGCCGGGAATCTGGTTGTAACATGTACAACAATCAAAGATCAACCCACACTAAACTGAATGTAATTGAAAGACATCTAGAGGTTGATATCAGAGGCAGATTTAGGGGGGGGGGGTCCTGCTTTTTGAGAAAAAATTAGGTTGCTTATATAGGGAATTACTGAATCATGACGAGCCCCCTCTTAGGTCAGTCAGTGGGCCCCCACTTAAGAAAATTTCTGGATCCGCCACTGGATATACAGTATCTAACAGAAGATGAAAAAGGGAACAATATGGTGAATTTTAGAGATTTATATTATTTCATGTACATGCATTTGAAATATATCAGATATATTGTTCGATTTTTTTTAGTTCTAAGTTCCAAGGTGACCTAGCTTCCATTTCAGAAATTGGATTTAAATGCTATTCTATCAGAAGGATTTTTCCTTTTAATTGGTTGTAGATATGGAATCTTATTTTACCATGAAGTCAGATTTGAAAATGACTCTGGGAATGAAGATGTTGTAAAGACTGAATGTCAGTTTTAGTCTTATATACAAACATGTATGTACTTTATAATTTTAGTCTTGCATGTATATAATTATGTGTACAATACATATATCACTGATTCAGTGGCAATGGTAAATAGACACTGACAAGTCTTTTTATAGTTTTGAATGTTTTGTCCATTGACTAAAACTAGGTGGAGGTTTGTGTGTTCTTATTTCCAACAGAGGTACACTCAACATATATCAATATGTGCATTAAGTAAATTGATAGTTGCTAGATACGGAATGATTATACAACAAGAAAGTTTTAACCTGTGTATATATACTTAAAATATGTTAAAAAAAATCATGTCTTTTTCAGGACTTCCGAATCCAACCATGTAGTATGGAATGTTGTTGAGATATGGTTTTGGTCAATGGATGTTAATGAAGGACCTGTAGTACAAAGTATATCACTGGATTTAGCTCTTTGTCTAAGTGTATTATTAAAGTACTTTGCTTTGAGCTCAGTTCATTGTTATGCAATTCATTCTTTGTGAAATAAAGATTTGACAGAAAACTCTCATGTACAAGGATTTGTCAAAGTAGTACCACCTCTATTTACAATGTAAGTATTAGGGAGATAAAAGCATTCTATTTTGATTTGAACCAAACATATTTATATTAAAAAAAAGAACAAATTTACCCGAGAATGCTACTCCCACTATATTTGTACTAGCAATATGATGCTAGGTTGTTTTAATACATCTGTAGACTACTGCCTACTTATGACTCTGTCCTGAGTGTATATGGTCCTTCAACTATGTGGGGAAAAAAATATAAGGCCTATCTAGGCTTATCAATTTCTAAAACTATATTTCATTGTACATATTTGAAATTTTTATATAATTTTGTGGGTTATTGGGCAAACAGTCGAGGAATTTAGGGCCAAAAACAAACATTTTTGTAGATTCAAGACAATAAATTGGAGTTATCTTTCTTTGTCCAGAATGGTTGTTGAATTAATATTACCTAAAACCATTGCTTTATGAAATCTTCTTTGAAAATTGGAGTTATCTTTCTCTGTCCAGAATAGTAGTTGAATCGACTTAAAATAATGCTATATATACAATATACAATGCAAAATTCACTTTACTACCAACTGATAAATTTAAGCAGTCTTTAATAGCCATTCAGTGATTACAAGTACTTTGATTATCATTCTAGGGTTATCCCCTTTCACAAATGGAAAAATTTCTCAAGTTTGTCTCAACTAAATTTAGTGAAATGTGTATACCAATCGTAACTACTCGGCCATTCTCGCTACGCAGTACAATAGCCTCGTATGCACTACGGAGAAATTCTTCTTAAATTGTTGGCCGGAATTGTAGTGATCCGCGACACAAAGAAGTTCTATCCTCCAGGTGGCGCTATAATTTGGTTACATATCACAGAGTAATCAAGAACTTTAACTCTGCCAAATATTTTGGCGCGAAAGAAGGAGCAAGTTAAATCAGTAGTGGTAAAAAAAATGTACCAGTCCAGTCGAAAAAATATAATTTTGAATCGAATCGGAAAATTTTCCGGACAATGATTCCTCCGCCTAATGCATACGAGGTTATTTCTTCGTGCAACCAGAAAGGCCGAGTTGTTCCGATTGATGTGTATACAATGCTTACATGTATTACCGGTACCTCTAAACTCGGTTTAAGTTCAATTTTTAGCAGCTTCACTTTTACAGTTCTTGATTTATGTACCTTTATAATGTTATATGCTAGCGGAGGCATCATCACCATGACTGTATGACATTTACACTTTAATACTTTATGATGTATTGAAATGAGTAGTTGAATAATTACTGTTGCAAACTCCATTAAAAATTTGATTTGAGATCATTTTTATACAACCGCAAAAATTGAAAACTTTTTGGTTGTACATTGGTATCACGTTGGCATCATCGTCTTCATCCAAAGACATTCGGTTTTCGCACTCTAACTTCAGTAAAAGTAAAATAGAAATATATGAAATTTAGACACAAGATAACTTAAGTATTAGTAAACAGAAATCTACGATATTTTAACATAAGGTCTATGGCCACATAAGGAGGGTTGGGATAGATTTTGGTAATTTTAGTTCCAACAGTGTAGGATTTAGGGGTCAAAAACAGGCCCCAAATAAGCATTTTTCTTGGTTTTTGAACAATAACTTTAGTATAAGTTAATAGAAATCTATAAAGGTTTATGACCACAAAAGGAAGGTTTGGATTAATTTTGGAGTTTTGGTCCCAAGGAATAAGGGGCCAAAATTAAACTTTGTTTGATTTCATCAAAAAAATGAATTACGGTATTGTGCTTCTTTGATGTGCCAAATCTAACCATGTCCAAATTCTTAATTTTAGGTCCTGTTTTCTAATTGGTCTACATTAAAGTCCAAAGGGTCCAAAATTAAAATAAGCTTGATTTTAATAAAAATTGAATTCTTGGGGTTCTTTGATATGGTGAGTCTGAACATGTACTTAGATTTTTGATTATGGGCCCAGTTTTCAAGTTGGTCCAAATCGGGGTCAAAAATTATTATACTAAGTATTGTGCAATAGCAAGAAATTTTCAATTGCGCAGTATTCTGCAATGCGCAGTATTGTTCAATAGCAAGAAATGTTCAATTGCACAGTATTGCACACTAGCAAGAAATCTCCAATTGCACAGTATTGTGCAATAGCAAGATATTTAATTGCACAGTATTGCACAATAGCAAGAAATATCTAATTGCACAATATTGCGCAATAGCAAGAAATTTTCAATTGCACAGTATTGCCAATAGCCAGAAATATTCAATTGCACAGGATTGTCCCGTTTTCAAATTGGTCTACATTACAAATGTAAGATCCAAAGGGTCAAAAATTGAACTTTGTTTCATTTCAACAAAAATTGAATTCTTAGGATTCAAACGCATTGATCTCAGCAATTTCTTCACTGTCGTTCCCTCAATAACTGCATTAAACAGTTTCTAATCATTATTCATTCAAAACCATTTTAGTATACCAATGTCTCACACACAACATATTATAGTATACTGTTGTCTATCAGTCCATCATCCACACTTCAGACAATAACTAGAAAACACTTCCCCCTACTTTCAAGAAACTTTGTTGAAATGTTTATATCTATTGACATTAGCTCCACATCGATTTTATAAATTTTAGAATTTTCATTTCCATGTTATGAAGAGAGATTTTATCCTTAAAAAAGAGAGAATTTTCCAATTTTGAACAATAACACAAAAATGCATCCATCACCTTTAATTAAACTTTGGTGAATTGTTTACACTATTGACCTAAGGTCCCTTTTGATTGTAATAAATTTCAGATTATACATTTCTGTGTTATGAATTTTTATATATGCTAAAAAAAAGAAGGGATTTTATAGTTTTTGGACACCTATAATTGCAGGAGTTTCTGGCTACATTGAAAACCCATTGGAGGCCTTCAGCTGTTGTCTACTCTATGGTTGGGTTGTTGTCACTTTGACACTTTCCTCATTTCCCATCTCAATTATTCACATAAACACTTCCACATCATTTTATAAAACTTGGGTGAATTGTCTATGTCTGTTTGTTGACTTCAGCTGCATTCCAAAATTTAAAACAAGATTAACAACTACAGGTCCCCAAATAGCCTTCAACAATGACAAAAGCTCATACAGCACAGTCAGCTATAAAAGACCTTAAAATGACAAATATAAAACAAATGAAATGAGAAAACAAATAGACTAATAATTGTACAAAACAAAATAGTTCAACCTTTAAGCAAGCTTAAAAGGAATCAAGACATATCATGCGCTTACAGTGCAGCTATTTATTAACAAACTCCATATTCAAACACTCAAACAACTAATTCATAGAGAGGGGTGGAAGTTGAAGCCTCCTTTTTTTTATCAGTCAATGCATTTGAATGAAGACATGTACACATCAACTCAATTTGTTAATACACATTTCCAGTCTAGCTTTCAATACATATGTAACGACCTTTAACCCCACTGACAATTTGCGTCTGTGTCCATACTTGTATTTATAGTAAAGTATTAAAAACAATACACACCAGAATGGAGAATTCGATACAATTTTACTTGCATATGAAGTTTAATTTATACATCCAGCTGATACGATATTCAAGAGTTTGAGTTTCCAATCATGGTGTGTGCTGCTTCCAAGGAGGCTATCATAATGTCAAAGTTAAAGTCATCCCAAGAATTTTAAGGGAGAGTGTGATAATATTTTGATTTCATAGGAAGTTTTAAGGAATAGTTTCAGAGCGTGGTTATTTATTGTGCTCATCTGCTTTGATGGATCTCAGATTCACCTTTTTGTTATTTTGATTCAAGACACTCCTTTCAATTGCTTTTCCCTTTGTCTGCAGGGTGTGGATAAATATCTATTTTGTAAATTTTTTTATCGATTTGGTTAATTTTTCGTAAAAATTTCTTCTTTCACCCCTACACGAGAACAAACTACATGTATATATGGACTGCCACCTTCGATGATCATTATTTTTACTGACACTTGATTTTTCACTTACATATCAAAAGTAAACGAGAGAAATTTCTTGTAGATGAAGTTAAAAGAATGAGAAAAAGCAAACTCACAGAGGAAAAGAAAGTTCAGGATATTTTAGACATTGTAAATCAAAGTAATAACTGGGAGACATTCATCGAAGTGCTAAAACAGGATCTTGGTAAATATTTTATACACATACTTATTTATCCAACTAACCACAAATTTACCGTCATTACATATACATGAGATGTGAATAAAAGATAACAAGTAGATTGCGAGAGGGTATACAAAGCGCCTTTCTAGATTGTTCAAATAAAAAAAAAAGAAAACATGTCGGATATACATCAATACAGTTCTCACATCACCATGATCACGCTTTAAATAAAACGTCAGAGTTCTGGTCATATTTCGAGCAAACGTAAATTTGAACTCTACATTGAAATGTGACAAGAAATAGCAGTTTACCTCGTATCGTAATTTAAAACGCAACTACAACTCGATCTATAACTCGAAATTTGACGCGACCACTTACTTGAACTTTCAACATAACGAGGACTTAAACTCAAACTCGAAATATAAATCAAACTCTTATTCGATTGTTAACTCGAACTCCAACTCGATCAATGGTTAGTCTTGCTCTCTCATTACACCACCAAAAAATCACTTTACCAAAGAATTGGAATGAAATGGTGAACGACACATAATGTCTTGTGATTTAAAACAATACCTATGTTCTTTTATGTTAATACTAAATCTAACTTGTTCAGACTTTACCTTCGTCCCAGACTTACTTTTAAAGCAGTATGACCCTTCTGTCGAGACACAACTGCTAAACATTATTGGTGTACTATTTAAAGAAAACATTGAAAACAAACCGCTTTCAGAGGCACTAAAAAGCCACTACTTATTGACTGAACAAGACGTGCAGGATATTAGTACTGAAGGTTTTAACAGAGAAGAAAAAGCAGCATTGATTGTGTTGACAGATAGAGTTGTCAGACCTCATCCTCAGTTTTGGTTCAAATAATTTCTCGATTGCATGATAGGGATTGGAATGGCAGAAATTGCAAGAAAGATATTGACCCGGACACAACAGGTTAAGTTCTTTGAAATTATTAGGAAAACAATATCGGCTAAGGGAAATTATTTCAAAATACTCCCAATGATTGCATTTAATAGAAAAATGAGAAGATGTGGTATGAATTCCAATTAGACAACTCTCAACAAGAGACCAAATGACACAGAAATTAACCATTGTAGGTTATCGTACATATATAAGCCTTATTCAATAAGCTTGTCGCTGTCAAATCGCTGCAGTTTTTAGAAAGACAGATAAATCATCTCTTGACAAAAAACAGATAACAAAGAAGATTTTTCCAGTGCAAGAATTTTTTTTCTCACCTGTATATTATTAAAGTACATATAAATTGAATAGACGTTGTTAGCTGAAAATAATGGGATGTCGTAAAATTGACATTAAGACAATACATTATCCACCATAGTCAAAATGACGTAGATATAAGCACTTAAACTATAATAGCTCGAAATACCATCTGTCAACAGTGAGAAAAATAATACCATATGGCAGTCTATAAAGACTCTATAAAGGAACCGGACACAGCACACTGTAAAACATTGCAAAAGAGAAAACAAACAGCCTGATTAAAAATGACAAAACAAAGACAATAACTGAACTACAGGCAAATGACTTGGGACATGTTTCTAAGGACTCAACCCTTATTCTACTCCAGGAGATTGAAGCTATACGACTTAATAATAATAAAAAAAACACCTGTAAGCCTCAGATGGAAAGGGTTAACTCAATCAGATTGACAACAATAAAAAAGATAAATAGACACAAGATAAAATTAAGAATGGCAATTGGGATTGTGTCAAAGAGACAACAACCCTGACAAAGATCAGAAAACAGCTTAAGGCAATGGGTTGAACAAACAAGACACCAAATACTGACATTAGAATACTCAGAATTTCTGAAAGTTATGTGTATACTGCAAATCAGAAACAACAGTGCTTGATAGAAACTTATATATTCGTTATTTATAACCACTATGAATGTTTTTTCATACACACACAACATACGAATCTTCTTGCAAATATTTACAGGCTCTGATGCTTGTTCGGCAGAGGTGGATATTGATGATCATTGGAGGAAGTTGATTATGGAGTTGTGACGCGGACAAATAGTGAAGAATGTGATACCATCTGGTTTATTGACTAATTTAGGATCAGTCTTCAGTATGGGTACGCTTATTTGATAAAACGTATCACGTGTAGTCAATTGAATTCTTATTAGCATACGTCATAAAATGCTACAATGACGCTAAGATGGGAAAATAAGCAAATAAAGTTCAATGTCAAAACTCAAACTCACTAAACTCGCATGAAAAACCAAAGGCTTATGAAGAGCGCTTTTATTGCTGTTTTTAATTTTAAGCCATCAAAATGGGTCAAAATCTCTCCCATAACTGCCATTCAATTTTCCGAATAGTGCATTTCTAAAAGACTCCTTTATGAAGTTCCAACATGTGTCGACATGCTTTTATCAGTTTGGTAGATATACTTCAAAATGTATAAGACTGCAGTTTCGGGGACGGGGAATAAAAACTTATCAACATCCATGCCTTAATAATTTTTGTCTTATACATGTATGTCGAAAACTTATAACTGCACAAAAATAAGTATGGTTTTCAATGAGACATATACTGAAGGGAACTGCATTTAACATTACAGTCTACAACATGAGCAAAATCTATAATGAATAGCAAGCTATAACAATGATAATGCTAATTTTTATAATAAATACGTCAGATATTTTACGTTTTTGAAATTCAAAGTGCTTTCTAAATCTACAAAAAATAGTCACTCTATGTTTATTTCGAGCTTTATATTATTGTAACCTTTTTTTTAATATTGCCTATTTTCTCTTGGAGAAATATTTTATATGTATGACCACATATTTCTAGATTCCTTATTCAAACGATTAAATTAATGATTGTCATATCCGTGTTCATATCTTAATGTAAATTTTACTGCTCACTTCCAGATGAAAAAAGGTCTATTAGATCACTTGAGAGAATGGACTCGCCACAGAGTGCAATGGAGAAGTTACTGGATATGTTAGACAAAAATGATTATGAAGGAAAATGGCAAATCTTCAAACAAGCATTAATAGAAGATGGTAACAGATAATTATCTGCCCAACCCATCCAAACACATGAAGCTTTTCCATCCTATCTTTCTTAACTAAACGTTTGACAACGTAAAATGTAATACAATCACATTTGTAAAAAGTAAAATCAAACAAACAAAAATACTGAACACCGAGGAAAATTCAAAACGGAAAGTCCATAATCAAATGGCAAAATCAAATGATTAAACACACCAAACGAATGGACAACAACTGTCATATTCCTGATTTGGTACAGGCATTTTCAAATGTAGAAAATGGTGGATTGAACCTGGTTTTATAAGATAGGATCAGAGCAGTTTAAAATCTAAACACTATGTTGATATTTACACCATTTGTTTAATGGTTTGATCAGATTGATTTTTGTGTTTTTCCTTTAAAAACGGATTTAGGCATTCAAACAAAATAGTGAGTTTTTCATCAAAATCTCCAATTATAGTTTACATTGGAATAATTAAAAAACATAATATTAGAATAACTTCTTACTATGTTAGTGTGGGCTTTCTTTTGAATCTCGTTACTAAATTTAGGGTGGAGTAGAAATATAAAAGCAACGACATATCCCATCTTGTCTCTGATTATGTGCAAAGACGGGTATTATGTAAAACAAACTGACAAGATGAACATTTTATAATTGTGGTTTTCAACATAAAGTTTTGAAATGTGTATATAAAATGGGTAAACGTTTATCCAAATATGTCATGCGACATACAAAATCGAAGAAATATAAATCAAAACGACAAAATACTCTAGAAAGTACTTAAACTGAATTTGACCCACTAGTATGAAAGTCGGCCTTGCAAAAGAAATTCTTATGAGAAAAGAAAAATGGATATACTGATAAAAAATTATTTCCTTTTACAGACTATGAATGGGTAAATGATTTCATCGAAGGTAACTTTGTCAGCTATGAAGATACAAACACTTGGGAACTTTTAATAAATCTGTTTGAGAAGACATTGTCTGAAACTATTAGACCTCGAGAAATTTTACCATATTTAAGAGAAAAGTCTTTGATAAGTGAAAAAGAGTCACAAGAGGTTGATAATATGAGTAGATTGTATAGTGAAAATGAAGCTGTGTTCCGACTCCTGACTTATCTTCCAAAACGGAAACCCAAAGACTGGTACCCAAAATTCATGCAAATACTTTATGAAACTGGTTCTGCACATGTGGTTAAAGAAATCGATCCAGAAAAGTATGAAAGTGAGGGAAAAATATATCATTATATATAATAAAATATTCAGATGATTTAAAAAAGATTTGAAAATACATTGAACTCGCATAACCTTTCTTAGAATTACCTGTATAAATGTACATTCTCTTATGTCTTTCTTTTATAAAATTTTAAAATTAAAGTTATTTAAAATTACCATAAAAGAGGGGCGAAAGATACCAGAGGGACAGTCAAACTCTCATATCGAAAACAAATTGACAACGCCATGGCTAAAAAAAATAAAAACACAAACAGACAAATAATAGTACACATTACACAACATAGAAAACTAAAGACTAAGCAACACGAACCCCACAAAAAACTAGGATGATCTCAGGTGATCCGGAAGGGTAAGCAGATCCTGCTGAACATGTTGCACCCGTCGTGTTGTTCATGTTATTACAAGCCCGGTTAATAGTCTAATTCAGAAGGTCACATTCGTGGTGAAAAGGGAAGTGGATTGTAGTTACGACATAAGGAACATATCCGATATCATCTGTGAAACAGTTATTCCTAAGCAACACAACAATTCTATCAATTTCCCCCATACGACAGTATTTCTTTAACTTAGTGTACCGGTAACAAATCATATTCTACTGGACAGTGTTTTTACTGAATTCAAGTCCATCGTGAAACAATACAATCGTTTACCATCTGTATCTATTATTTCTGCTTAATAGGTTCATCGAATGAGTAAATATAACACACTCGTTGTCGTCTTATATTTATTTAGAATGTCGTTTCTTTAAGGTTAACCCAATACTTCTATCTCTTCTTTCATAAAATATTTAACCAAATGAACAGTTGGTACATCCGTTTCTATTTAAGATGTTTCCCTGTTATGGGTCGCTGTTCTCACTATTTCGTGCAAATATCATCATTTTGGTTCTTGCTAAAAGCATAACAAATATTTTTCCTATTTGTGAATTATCTTTATAGTTCTATTTTGGATACATCATCATTCTGCTATTCTCAAATGATTATTAAAACATGTGATCTTTTGCAGAGCTGAATGCCGGTAATTGTGTCAACTGCGCCAATATCAATGTTGATGAGCATGATGAGACAACAGAACCTACAGGAATACACATGTCTAACATGGAGTATAAAACGAAAGAAAACTACATGTCTGGTAAAAAATAACTCAGTGTACTACATTTTGAAACCTATAATGTAACTTGAATAATATTGCAATAACCTATGTTACATTTACTGTTGAGATAGATTTCTTTAAAGCAAAACATACTGAATAACTTTCGTCAGGAAAGCCCAGAGCCACAATCAAAAGCGATCATGACACTTAAATTGAGAACCAAATTGATATAATGACATATTTATTTTGTATAAAAACTGCTTTTTTATTGTACTTCAAGACACATTTATTAATATGAATCAGATATATTATAAACCATTTCTTACTTTTTGAAATGTCAAAATTAAAGCATCATGTTGCTAACTAAAAGACATAAAAGTCTGCTTTTATGCAAATTAACACGATCTGCAATAGGCTTAATCTGTTAGTGATACAATGTACTTAAATTCTTAAATTTGATGCTCTTTTGTAGTTACAAAGCTACCAAAAATATCGAGTGATAATTTGAGTGCACCACAGATGGTGGCTCGATTTTCCCACAATAACACTATTTTAGTTTAATATATATGTAAACATATTAATCGTCTAGACATAGAACGAATAATGGGATGTTTTTGCCGCTTTGATATTTGCATCTGACAATCTATTGCGTCCAATATTTTCGCGGGTATGCAACTATGGAAAATTATTTCATCACATTTTTATAATAACTAAAATAAACCATCGCCTACTTTCTCGCTACCGTGTTTGTTTGTTTATATATTTTTTTTAATCATACGTATTGCTATTCCTAAGTTTTGATTTAAAAAACCTTTTAGAGTAAAAAAGGACACACGTCTAGTTGATAAAATGAAATAATTTATTCTGTTTTTTTTTTCAATTCCTTTGCCATAAATGTTTTAGAGGAATAATGTCTGCAGGTTTTGTTTTTCAGTTATACCCGTAAGAATAGACTTTTCAACCGAACAAATGAGCAAAAAGAGTGAGTTTGAAATGTCTTGTACATCTAACATGTCCGTACCAATTGGAGTGCAAAGATGTATGTTCCATCTTGGTAGTGACTGTTGAGTGTATTTAAATGTGCTTTACAGATACACATCCGACAGTTTTACAAATCTGAAGAAAATTTATGTCCTTCTAAGATAGGTGTGGCATTTACTTTGAAGAGTTGGTTAAAACTTGAGATTTCTTTCAACAAGTTGGATGAATTAATGGAGCAAAACCTTACTCGTTCTTTGGAAATGAAACATGCGATTGGTTTAGGCGATAGTATATATGCAACATTAGACCCTTCGTATCAAGTCGTTGATCTAAGACACTACTGGATCCCACATGGCAAAACTAAACTTGAGGCAACGAGAAAGGGAATTTCTGTAGATAAAACTAAGTGGAACAATGTGAAAGTAGTAATTGCAAGAATTCGTAATTATGTTCCAGAATTAAATGATGTTCAACTTTTGAAATAAACTGTAGAGGGCATATACTATAACTGCATATCATGTTCACTGAAAAATTATACCGTAAATATCAAAATTCTTGAATATCTGTGAGAACAGTGAAACCTAAAGGATACTATGGAGGACATTTTTGAACAATTTGATATTGTAATAGACAAAATGAGAATATCCATATCGAATATTAATATGTTGTGCATTTTCAGTCTTATTTTTTCCCGATATAATATATATTTAGCGAATAAATAAAAACATTAAAGATATAATTTGCACGAACGTATTTGTTTTCAGCTCACCAGGACCACTTGGTGTCCGTCTGCCCTCCGTCGTCATCAACTTTTACAAAATCCTTCTCCTCTGTAACTTCTTGGCCAAATTTGATCAAACTTTTCCACAATCATTATTACAGTATTTTGTAAAACAAAAATTATCCGATGGTCTAGCCTTCTAAGAAACATGGACTGCAAAGCATAGGGATACAATTGAAGTTTTGTAAAAAACGCTGTCAAAAGAGAAAATCTGACAGTGGACGAAATGTTCCAAATGTTAGATCTACATATATTTTTTTTTTATGAATTCCGCTTTTTAACAATAACTTTAAGAAAAACTGTGAACTTATTTTCCTGACATACGTAATATAATTCATAAAACAAAAGTTATAGACTCGTCCAGAGCCCGTCTTCATTCAAACATTAATCTGCAGAATAAATTCTTGTAAGACAAGAAAGGACAAATATATTATGAAATATCTAAAAAAAAATCAAATTTGGCATTTTAAGAAAAATAATGAAAAAATACAAGCTAGCATTTTGTGGTAATCTAATGCGTCGAATGTGAACAGTCACACGCAGAAACCAGTAGAAAATATCATATTAAATGATCCACAAATAACATAAAAACTATGATCTACCTCAAAATATTCTATGTTCATGGTTGGAATTGCCATTTTGTATACAATTTTAGGTTTATTATTCATTTTGTAACACATGCATCAGTAATTCATTTCGAGTTCCTGAATTTGAAATGATTTTCTGATTTATGACTCTGAATCACAAAAGGAAAAGTTCATGTTGATTCTTCCCTTGGTCTTTATTTTGTAGTTTTGTTATGAACCAAACTACCTCCCTAGTTGTTAATGTCTGTCAATTGTTTGTTTTAAATTAGCCAATATAATTAATATAATGAATTTATACACATTATACCTGTACAGTTACATATATACGTCACCTACAACAAAAACAAAACTTGAAATATGATGGATTTTTACTTTGTTATCACGTATTTTAGATATAGCCACCATTATTAATAATTTTCTTCAGCTTAGAAGAAACTATTCCTGCTGTTGAAAGAATCTGCGTCAAAATTGGAGAAAACATAGATGTGCCACTGTCTTTTTCATTTGTTGCCATCTTTTTATCATGTTTTCGGAAAATCAAAATCGGAAAATATCTTTTCTAAAAATAGAAAGTGAAAGTGAATAAAGAATATTTACGGAAAATCAAAGGGGAATTCGCTTTATTTTAAGATTAATTTTTGTTCCTTAATATTGAAAATATTTCACGGCCATTTTGCTACACATGCAAATTTTGCGTGAAGTCTAAAATCGAGCAAACGTAAACATGATAAACATGGTAAAACGAGCGTGAACATTTCAGACACGTAAATTGTCTTTGAGATCCACTTGATTCACACTAGAAAGGAGTAGGTCCGGTAAGAACCGATTTTGGCCTCAGAATTCAGGTTCATTTAACAACAGATTTTCACCACTTTTTAAACATTTAAGTGTCTATTTCATTTGAATCAATTAGTTTATGTAAAAGATTTTAACTGATTTAGTCATTAAAAACGATCCGATTCAAGCTCAAACATGAAAAATCTACCAAATATGCCAAAAAAATGTCACTTTTCAGATGTTTTTTGTCAAAAATGAAAGTGGCCGCATCCGTGGTCATCCTCAACCTTTATATATGTTATGTATTATCATAAAATGCAACTCATATTTCAATATTAAGGATGAACACGAATGCGGCCCCTTTCGTTTTACACGAAAACCGTCTAAAATTTAACTAAAATGCTAGAATTGTGAAGATTTCAGTAATTTAGCATGACTTAACGGTGCTAGAACCCGATATATGTGCATTGTATTGTCAAAAAACAGCCCATATTTATGTAGCAGAATCATTCTTCTGTCCAATAAATAACTAAAAGTTTACATTTTAACAATTTTGTAAAACTGCTATATTTTGGGGCCAAAAAGGGGTCTTACTGAACCTACTCCTTTGTCATGTGACATTTTACTTAAACTTTACATCAAGAAGAGTGGTTTCATGATTTTAATTAATGTTTGATATATGACTGAATTCGGACTTTATTTTCAAAATTCACGTGAATTCCATGTGAAACTCATATATTAAATTAGTTCACGTTAATTGTAAATAAAGGCAGTAGTGGTATACCGCTGTTAAGTCATAAATCGATTGAGAGAAAACAAATCCAGGTTACAAACTAAAACTGAGTAACACACATCAAATATAACAGGTAAAAACGAAACAATAGAAATACTAAAGAGCAACAAAAAACCAAACGACAATGCAACACACACAGTCATTTTTCGGACTTGGTACAGGATATTTTAAGAAAAAAAATGGCGTGTTGAACTTGGTTTTGTGACTAGCCAAACGCTTTTATGGCAATGTTAAATACAACACTAAAATGACAACATCACCTTACAGGACGAATAAACACAAATAAATGAAAAACATTCAGGATAGAGAAATACACAAATTAACAATACAATAGAACATTACGACATAGTTATTAAAGGTACTAGGCTTATAATTTAATACGCAGTACACTTTTCAAGACATAACAATTTCAAATTCCACTATGTAAAAAAAAAAAAAAAAACAGAAACAAATAAATAAAGCTATACCGCTATGCTACTTCACCCTAACCACACACTTTTTTTTCCATTGCTAATAAAAGAAAAAATACTGATGGAGGAGACTGACGATATACTACCGATACTTATAGAATACCATTGGTCATCTCAACGATATTGATTTTATCGCTTGTGCCGGCACGGCGAAAATGAGAAAAGCAATCGAGTTGAGATGACCAATGATAATCTGTTTATCGCTATTTTATTGTAACAGTGGTGACTACTGTAACCATATTTTGACTATTTTACAGATTATGTCTGTTTTGTTGACACATCGTTATAAAAAAAAACGGAATTTGGTGCGACTGTCATACAAGTGAGAGGTTTAGCGCTATAAAACAAGGTTCAATCCACCATTTTCTACATTTGAAAATTCCTGTACCAAGTCAGGAATATGACAGCTGTTGTCTATTCGTTTGATGTGTTTTATCATTTGATTTTGCCATTTGATTAGGAACTTTCCGTTTTGAATTTTTCTAGGAGTTCAGTATTTTTGTGATTTTACTTTTTACCTTTAACAACGTTGTTAATGTGAGAACAGCACGCGCGCCCTTAATTTCTAGTGATATTTTTTCATATCACACTACTCTCAGTGCCAAGAAAGGAAATTATCAGTCAGTAAGATCAAAGGAAAATTTCGCAAAAAAGCGATTATATCATATATCACAGACAACCGACTTAAAGAGTTTCATTTTCTTTTTTCCTTTCTTTTGCTTTTCATTTTCAGATAATCTGCCCCCTTTTCCCAACTATTCAGTCTACTCCTACGTCACTACGAAAAACAAAATATACAAATTCATATTATATCATGACAAAAACATGCCTATCCAAAACAGTACAACAGAGCTTTTAAAGTTTTTCAAAATTGAACTTTGACTACAGTTAGCACAATTATATATATGACATTAATCTGTCAAACCCGTTTTGTTTTATGTACATGTATAATGGTCTGTAGGGGGTCCTTCTTTTCTGTAGTCTTTAACAATTCCCCCCTTTTCTTTATTCAGTTTGACATTTATTCTCTATTTTTTATATTTCAACATTTAATTTACCTTCCTTTTCCAGAGGCAGGTTATATCTGTTCAAATTGATTGTTATTTATTTTTGTCCTGAAAAGGCACTATTTCCACTTGAAGTTGAGTAAGCAAAAATTCTTAAAATCAGTATGTCATATGTTATTTTCTTTTTTTCAAATTAATTATTAGTATTAATTTCGATTGTACAATGTATAAACGAACGTTCGATTTGCATACATTTGATAAAACTAAATTTCAAAAACTTACTCATAAAGTAATCTAAAAATAATTTGTCTGGAAAACAACTGAAAATTTACGTCAGTCACAGAATGTATTGGTTTTCTACGCTCCAAGAATAGATATGATATATATATATATATATATATATATATCAACATTTCAGCTGTCCTTGCCAAAATTAATTCAAAAGAGTAAAGCCTTAGTGATTTAAAATGAATTTACTTTCAATTTACATTTAAGATTCCTTTAATTACATTTAACATAATTTATCAACAATTTGAGCATGTTGAGTGAGTATAGTCATTCAAGATATGTCACAAAACAAATTGTCTGGCGAATGTGTGTTTGTTTACGCATCATTATCAATATTATTAAATTTGATGCGACTGTCGTACAAGTGAGAGGTTTAGCGCTGTAAAACCAGGTTCAATCCACCATTTTCTACATTTGAAAATGCCTGTACCAAGTCAGGAATATGACAGTTGTCGTCCATTCGTTTTTGTCATTTGATTTTGCCATGTGATTAGAGACTTTCCTATTGAATTTTCCTCGGAGTTCAGTTTACTTTTTAGTTTCCCTGGCCCAAAGGGTCAAGTGAGCTTTTCCCATCACTTGGCGTCCGTCGTCCGTCGTCTTTACAAAAATCTTCTCATCTAAAACTACTGAGCCAAATTTAACCACACTAGGCCACAATCATCACTGGGGTATCTAGTTTAAAAAAGGTGACCCGTCCAACCAACCAAGATGGCCGCCATGGCTAAAAATAAAACATAGGGGTAAAATATAGGCTTATAACTCTGAAACCAGTTAGAGAAAATCTGACAGGGGGTTAAATTATTTATTAAGTCAATACCTATCTGCACTGGAATTTTCAGATGAATTGGACAACTGGTTGTTGGGTTGCTCCCCCAATTGGTATTTTTTAAAGAAATTTTGCCGTTTTTGGTTATTATCTTGAATACTATTATAGATAGAGATAAACTGTAAACAGCAATAATGTTCAGCAAACTGGGATCTAAAAATAAGTCTCATGACCAAAATGGTCAGTTGACCCATTAAAGAGTTATAGCCCTTTATAGTAATTTTTTTTTTTAATTTTCATTAATTTGGTAAATTTTTTCAAAATATTTTCCTCTGTATCTAAATGGCCAAGTTTATTATAGATAGAGAAAATTAGAGAAAATTGTAAGTAGCAAGAATGTTCAGTAAAGTAAGCTCTTCAAACACATCAGCATCACCAAAACACAATTTTGTCATGAATCCATCTGTGTCCTTTGTTTAATATTCACATAGACCAAGGTGATTTTTCATTTATAAATGCTTGCAATATCGACATAGTCGTATTTTTTGTCGAGTTCGTAGATGCCCTGTTAAGACATTTAATAGTTTGCTCGATAAATTAAAAAGGATCAATTGAAAGCAATCTACAACCATATATAGTAATACTGTTTTCATAGAAAATTACAAAAATTGCGGATTCTACCTGTGTTTTGTGGTTAATAACACTGCTTAATGTCCTCTTACTATCTAATCTGTTCTTTATTATGTTGGGACGAGAATACGACGGACGGACCTAACACAAGGAAGGACATCTATACACTCTGTATTCAAGGTGGGAGTATAAATAGTCCGGAAATTCATTATCTAATTTAGGCATTGATCGGATTCTATTTATAGAAAAGGGTAATACCATGTTGGATTTCCGGAAATTTACAACTACGTTACATAATTCCAATACCAGAGAAATGGTTGGGGTTTTTATTCCGTTCCTGGCTAAAATCATAAAAGCTGGAGAACTGATATCGTCACCAAAGATTAAACAGATTCTGGGTGATGGTATGTAATTTATAATTGTCAATGCATGCATTTATTTCCTATCGTTTTTCAGTAATGTTAATTAAATTTTAGATTTGCAAACACTATCAGGTTGAACAAATTGATAATAAAACGTATGAAGATACGTTCTTTTATTTTCATATTCTTTGTTTATGCATTGTTATTACTTTAGATGATATCATGATAATCAATACATAAAGTCATGAATTTATTTATTTTGTCTCAAATATTCATGCTCTAGTCGTAATTACTTTTACTTTCTTATTTGTAAACATATAAGTGTCATATAAGATTTACAGGAAATTCAGTGAATAATTTTATGTTTATATTATTCTTTTACGAATGATGATTCTTGCAATCACAATTGAGTGGATCGCGTTACAAAAATTAAAATCAATCATAATAGCCTACAACAATTATATTGAATACATTTTTGTGCAAAGGGCCTCTGATCTTCATCTCTTTCCTTATTTTCCTTATTAACCATAATTAAACCAAAGATGAATCTATGCAAGTGTGCATCATAACAATAATTAAAAAAAACCAAGGCAGTACAACCTTATCATGGTTACATTTATAGTTCAGTATTAAAAAAATACACATCAGGAGACAGAATAATAATAAAAAAAAACAAAAACGGCATATAAAATTTAATTTAAGATACACCCAGCTGATTCCACACTCCAGATATTCAAGAGGTTACGATTCCCCTATTTTTGTTGCTTCCAAAAAAAAGCTATTAAGCCAAGAGTTCCTAGTGTCAAAGTTAAAGTCATCCCAAAATTTTAAAAATATTTAAAGATGTTTTAGATATATGTTGAAATTTCCAATTTTCAAAATAGAAGATATAGCATATTTACTACGCCTTAATGGTGGTCACTTATTTCTTCTTCTAATGGGATTAAAACCCCTGCCAAAGTAGGACGTCCGCTTGGCTGTGAGGAATTTACAAGTTCTCAGCTACGTCCGGTCAGAAAGGGGTCGATCTTACAACACTTTTTGAGGGATGCTGTAGGCGACATGCTGTGCGACACTTGTCTCTATTATGATATCAAGCTATCATTTTCCAGTTGCAATGCAAAAAAGTCCGTACCTTCATCGCGGACGGCCTCTATTACAGGACATACCTATTGTATTTTTTTATTTATTTGTTTTCGTCCATAAGATACAAATCAAACATACCGGCCTAAAGATGATTAAAACTGTCGATCAGGGGCAGATAAAGCCATTTCAAATGGGGGTTCCAACTAGATGTCTCCATTCAAATGCATTGATCTTCCAAAAAGAGAGGTTCCAACCACCGGAACCCTACCCTCCCGGATACGCACTGGCCGATTTTGACAAATTTACATATGGTGAAAACGAGTTTGTAAAAATAGGAATCTACAGATAAGGACATGTCTAATAATCTTGCAGGATTATAAAATCGGTGCTTGATTTTAAGAAAAAAATACTTTCATCATTATAGTGAGATTCGATGTCCGCGAAAGATCCCTTACCAAGTCAGAACTGTACATGTTCTAATTTTTATCACCATAATTTTTTGATATATAGGAAGTTTCAAGGAAAATATTTCATGATATTTTTAGTGATTACCTGCTTTGATGGATCTCTGGTTCTCTTTTTTCAACTTTAATTCAAGGTATTCCTTTCAATTGAACACTCGCTTTTTTTTGCTGGGTGTTTATCTTGATAAATATATTTTGTTCATCTTCCATATCTTGTTTATTTTACATCAAATTTTCTTCTTTTTCACTATACTCTATGGACTGCCACTTTCGAAGATTATTCTTGCTGAAGCATATCAATTTCTGGTCTTTAATTTACTTTTCTTGCTGCTGTTTCATGTTTGAAAATTATTAGAGAGAAATTTGTTGTAGATGAAGTTAACAGACTGAGAAACAGCCAAATCACAGAGGAAAAGAAAGTTCAGGATATTTTAAACACTGTAGATCAAAGTAATAATTTGGAAACACTTATCGAAGTGCTAAAACAAAATCTTGGTAAATATCTTATACAAATACATATCTATTGAACTAACCACAGTTTTATCGTTATTTATACACAGGTATCATCAAGAAGATTTCAAAAGGGCACATTTCGAGCGATATCTAACTATAACTCGAACTCTACCTCGAAATGTGACTTGAGCTAGCAGTGTAACTCGAACTATAACTCGAAATTTGAGCCGATCACTAACATGAAATCTAAAAAAAAAAAATGGAACTGCAACACGAATGCGAACTCGAACTCGAAATAAAAAAAAAAAATTGGTTATTCTGATTCTTACTACTACAACTCTTACACTTTTTTGTCCAATCATTAATGAAAATAAAATAGTGAAAAAAATATATCACTTTTAGCAGCATATGTGGTTCAATCTTGTCAAAATATGCTAAAAATATATCACTTTTAGCAGCATATGTGGTTCAATCTTGTCAAAATATGCTAAGAAACATTGATGATGAATTAAATCCATTGAATCCGTATTCCTGTGAACTTAAATTTAACCCCTTGTCTAGAGATGGTTACCAAACGAATTGTGCGTGTTTCTGGTTATTTAAAGGAAAAGAATGTCCTGCTTGAAAGTGAAACAAATGTAAATTACTTGATTTACTCATTCGATCCACAAAAAAATCATTCGTTTACAGGTAAAAATGATGATTAACATATATTTTTTTATCTATAATATGAATTTAACAGACATAGAAAAATCAAAATACACGAGTCTGCTATCTATATATATATATCTCTTTATTTATGTTTATATCGCTTATATGGCAATCGGAGGTCTTCGGGGGTCAACATTGTCAATTAGATGGCGTCTAGACTAAAATACGCACGAAATGAAGCAACATATTATTTTAGAATTTTAATAATTAGGACAAATGTTTTACATAGTTAAAAATCAAATATGTGAATTGGAGTTAAATCGGTGAACTTGAATTGCTTGGCCTTTTTACGTTAATACTAAATCTAACTTATTCACAGACTTCACCTTCGTCCCAGAAATACTTTTAAAGCAGTATGACCCTATTGTCGATGCACAACTGCAAAACATTATTGGTGTACTATTTGAGGAAAATATAGAAACCAAACCGCTTTCAGAAGCACTTAAAGGCCACGACTTGTTGACAGAACAGGACATACAGGATATTAGTACCGAATGTATTAACAGAGAAGAAAAAGCAGCATTGCTTGTGTTGATAAACAGAGTTGTCAAACCTCATCCTCAGTCCTGGTTCAAAGAATTTCTTGATTGCATCATAGGGATTGGAATGACAGAAATTGCAAGAAAGATTGACCCGGACATTAAAGGTTAAGTTCTTTGTAATAATAGGAATTTCATTAGAAAGAAAATATCGGCTAAGTGATTAATTCAAAATGCTACATTTACTTACCATGATTGCATTTAATATTTAAAAGATGTGGTATGATTTCCATGCAATGCGACAACTCCCAAAATGAGACCAAATTACACAGAAATTAACAACTGTAGGTCACCGTGCATAAACCTTGTTGGACGAGCTTGTCGTTGTCAAAGCACTGTAAGACAAATAAATCATTTCTTGTAGCATGCAAATAATGGGATGTCGTAAAGACAATACATTACCCACCATAGTCCAAATGACGTGGATAAAATCACTTGAACTGCAAAAGGTCGCATACTATCCGTCAACAGCGAGCAAAGTCATACCATATAGTCGTCTATGAAGGAATCCGACACGACTAACTATTAAACAATGCAAAAGAGAAAAGAACAGTTTGTTTTGATAATGATGGTAAAACAATAAAAGAAAAATAAATAGGACAGACAGCAATCAACGAAAATCACTTAACAACAGGCAAATGACTTGGGATAACATATTTACGAGGACTCAACCTTCACTCTAACCAGGGACGGTATCGTAAGAACACTCATTAAGAAAAAAAAACCTACAAACCTTAGATGGAAAGGGGTTAGCTCGGTCAGATTGACAAGAACAAAAAGATAAAAAAAAAAAACCAACATAAATAAACACAAGATATAATTGAGAATGGCAATTGGGATTATGTCAAGGAGACAACAACCCGACCAAGGATCAGAAAACAGCTTAAGGCCACCAATGGGTCAAACAAACAAGACAACAATACTGGCAATAGAATAGTATTACTCAGAATTTCTGAAAGTATGTGTATACCGAAAAACTGTAACAACAGTGCTTGATAAAACTTATATTTGTTATTTATACACGCAATGAATGTTTCGTCATGCACACAGAACATACGAATCTCACTGCAAATATTTACAGGCTCTGATGCTTGTTCGGCAGAGGTGGATATTGATGATCATTGGAGGAAGTTGATTATGGAGTTGTGCCGTGGACAAATAGTTAAGAATGTGATACCATCTGGTTTATTGACTAATTTAGGATCAGTCTTCAGTATGGGTACGTTTATTTGATAAAAAGTATCATGAGTAGTCAAATGCATTATTATTATCATACGTCAGAAAATGCTACGACGACGCTAAGATGGTGAAAGAAGCAAATCAAGTTTCATTTCAACACCTAAAACTCAATATTCTCTCACGAAAAACCAAAAGCTAATGGACTGCGATTTTATTGCTGTTTTCAATTCTTAAGCCACGATAAGTTAGTCAAAAATTTATCCTATAACTGAAATTCAATTTTTTCGAATAGTGCAATTTAAGAAGACTCTCTTATGAAGTTCCAACATGTGTCGACATGCGTTCATCAGTTTGGTATACTTTAAAATGTACAAGATTGTAGTTTTCGGGGACGGGGATAAAAATTTATCAACATCCATGCCCTAAATTTGTTTTATCTTATATGTCAAAAACTTAATATCTCAAGAGTCGATATAAAATTCAATATTTAACACATCGTCTATAGCGCTATATGCAGTATCGGGGAAGACCTCGGGACACCAACATTGAGATTAATGCTTTACAAAAATAAGTCTGGTTTTCAATGAGACATTAATTCATTTGCAACCAAATAAAATAGACCAAAGCTATATGCAACTGCATGTTCTCTTACGGTCTCCAACATGAGTAAAGTCCAAGCTATAACAATGATAATGCCAAATAGTATATCAATACGTCAAATTTAAGAGGTTTTTGTAATTCAAAGGGCTTTCTTAAAACTACAAAACAATAGTCACTCTATGTTTTATTTCGAGCTTATTATTGTAAAAAATTTAATTGCATATTTTCTTTTGGGAAATAATTAACCTGTATGACCACATATGTATATTCCTAACTCAAACGCTTAAATGAAACAATTTTTTATCTGTTTGCATATCTTTATGTAAGTTTTACTGCTCACTTCCAGATGAAAAAAGGTCTATTAGATCACTTGAGAGAATGGAATCGCCACAGAGTGCAATGGAGAAGTTACTGGATATGTTAGATAAAAAAGACTATGAAGGAAAATGGCAGATCTTCAAACAAGCATTAATAGAAGATGGTAATAAATCATTCTTTCTTCAGTCAACCCCAAGCCTTTTCCATCCCATCTCTCTGAACTAAATAGGAACGGAGCGATTTGAAATCTATACTATATGTTAATATTATATCATTTGTTTAAATGTGGTCAGATCAGACTTTTTGGGTGTTATTCCCTTAAAAAACCAGGCTCTGTCATTTAAACAAAAAGTAAGTATTTCTTCAAAATCTCAAAAACTTTACATTTAAATATTACTAAACTTAATAGTATTACTTCTTACTTTGTAATTGTGGGCTTTCTTTAGTCTTTGTTACCAAATTTAGGTTGGAGTAAAAATATAAAAGCAATGAGATATTATTATGTGCAAAGACCGTTAAAATGTGAAAAGAACTGACATGATGAACATTTTATAATTGAATTTGTGGTTTTAAACCTAAAGTTTTGTTTTTTTTGGGCCAGAAAAGTGTTTATATCATGGGTAAACGTTCATCTAAATATGACATGATATACAAAATCGAAGTTATATAAATCAAAACGACAAAATACTCGAGAAAGTTCTTTACCTGATTTTGAACGACTAGTATGAAAGACGGCATTGCAAAAGAAAATTATATGAAAAAAGAAATATTTCCTTTACAGACTATGAATGGGTAAATGATTTCATCGAAGGAGATTTTGTCAGCTATGAAGATACAAACACTTGGGAACTTTTAATAAATCTGTTTGAGAAGACATTGTCTGAAACTATAAGACCTCGAGAAATTTTACCACATTTAAGAGAAAAGTCTTTGATAAGTGACAAAGACTCGCAAGAGGTTGATAATATGAGTAGAATATATGGTGAAAATGAAGCTGTGTTCCGACTCCTGACTTATCTTCCAAAACGGAAACCCAAAGACTGGTACCCAGAATTCATGCAAATACTTTATGAAACTGGTTCTGCACATGTGGTTAAAGAAATCGATCCAGAAAAGTTTGAAAGTGAGGGAATTATCTGTATAAAAATACATTCACTAATGACTTTCATTTATGAAATTTTAAAATGATTTCAAATTATTATACGCAACACAACAACTCTTTCAATGACTGAATATAATTTTCCCGTACGACAGTATTTCATTTTCTAAGTGTACCGATGACAAAAATAAATATTCTATTGGACAATGTTTTTATTGGATGAAAGTCCATCGTGAAATAATGCAATTGTTTACCATCTTTTTTTCCTGCTTTATAAATTCATCGAATGAGTAAATATAACACATTCGTTGTCTTCTTTTTTTTTTATTAAGAAGGTCGTTTCTTCAAAATTAACCCAATACTTTTATCCCTTAATTCATGACATATTAAACCAATTGGACAATTGGTACATCCATTTCTATTTAAAAAAAGAGGACGAAAGATACAAGAGGGACACTCAAACTCATAGATCGAAAATAAACTGACAACGCCATGGCTAAAAATAAAAGGACAAACAGACAAATAATAGTACAGGAAGACACAACATAGAAAACTAAAGACTAAGCTACACGGATCCCACCAAAAACTTGAGGCGATCTCATGTGCTCCGGAAGGATGAACAGATACTGCTCCACATGTGACCCCCGTCATGTTCGCTGTTTATAGTCGATATTTTCATAATTTCGTGAAAATAATCATTTTGGTTCTTTCTAAAAGCATAACAAATATTTTTCATATTTATAAACTTATCTTCATAATTCTATTTTGGATACATCATTCTTCTGCTATTCTCAAATGATTTTCGAACATGTGAATCTTTTCAAGAGCTTCAAGCCCGTAATTGTGTCATAACTGACAAGATGGATGTTGATAAAACAGAAGAACCGACGGAAGGAGACATGACTAGCATGGAGTATGAAACAAAAGAAAACTACATGTCTGGTAAAATTCAACTCAGTATCCGACATTTTAAAACCTATATAGTAAATTGAACATCATATTTAATATTATTACAATATTACCTGTGTTTTACGTAAGATTCATTTTCTGTTAACATAGCTTATTTTACATCTTACCTAACCCTTGGCTAGCAGAGGACGGTGTTGAATTGTAACCCTTGGCTAGCGAAGATGATTATTTTAAAGCGAAACATAGTTGAATTTCCTTGCCAGAAAATCTGAGAGCCAGTATCAAAATGCGATAAAAATGTATTATATATTAATTGGGGACTATTTATTCTAAAGTAGATAAGAGCATAGCTGATATTCATAGCGTATAAAAAAAACAGTTTTGTTTAAATCGCAAACCTAGACAAATTTATTTAAATTTATCTGATATGTTAAAAATGAGAAAGTACTTTTGAAAATGACAAAATTAAAGCATTATGTGGAGAATAACAGTAGTCTGCTTTTATGCAAATTGAATCGATCTAAAATAGGCTTCACATTTTAGTGATACTGAAATACTTATATCTAATGCTTTGTTACAGTTACAGTGCAACCCGAAATATCAATTGATAATTTGAGTGCTCCACAGTCGGTGGCTCAAGTTAGTCATCAACCTTCGGCAGATTTCAATTTGAATCAAGATGATGAAATTACAAAGGAGAAGCTTTTGGCAAAGAAAAAAGATGACGAAAAATACAACAAATTGTCAGAAGAAGACACGGAGTCGCAAACTGATACGGAAAATATAGTGCTGGACTCGCTTTTTGTTAATAATGTGAAGAAGGATATAGCAATGGAAGTTTGCCCTCAGAAAGTGAGCAACATATTGGGATCTCGTAAGTTTACACAAAAATTTATAGATGTTTGCACTTTAAAAAAATATTTGCTTTTTGATATTTTTGTCATGTCATGTAACCGTTTGATTGTTTATTAAATGTGAAAAACATTGTTTGATATCTATTTCATTCGGTGACCTAAAGTTGTTAATTTCTATGTCATTTGGTATCTTGTGAAGAGTGGTCTCATTGTCAATCATACTACATCTTCTTTTTTTATATTTAGAACGAATGTTGTTGATTTAATATTTGCATCTGATAATCTATCGTACTGAATAGTTATCAAAAGTACCAGGATTATAATTTTATACGCCAGACGCGCGTTTCGTCTACATAAGACTCATCAGTGACGCTCAGATCAAAATAGTTAAAAATAATTGTTAACATAATCGCTTGTAAGCAACTATTGAGAATTATTTTGATCACATTTTTGTGATCAACATAAAGACATATCACCCCCTACCTTCTGTTGCTGTGTATGTGTACATTTTCATCATACGCATGCTATCCCTAAATTTTGATTTCTACCAGATAATGAATGCTTATTGTCAATGAAAATATTTTTATAGTAAAACAGGACATACAGCAAATTAAAAACAAATAATAAGATAAATGATGAAAAGGACTTTATTCGGTTGTTTTAAAAGGTTTGTCTGGTTCTACGTGTAAAAAAAATGATATAGTCATGAAGTATCGATTTTGAAAATTGACATGTTCTTTGTACTGTTATAGACCAGTTTTAGACATGCAAATGATACCCGCAGCATTAAACCATATTTTGTTACACAAATTGATGAAGAACTGAGAAAAAGAGTAACACATCAATAAATGACCCAACTGCTGCTTTCCAGGTGCCTGAATTGTTCAACTATCAAGTTTACTCTTTTGATGTTGAAAGAGTCATACTATCAGCTGAAACAAGAACTACGGTGAATGAGCTAAAATATGATACTATCTAGACTTGATATGAAATTGGAAGAGTTTTTTTTTAAGTAGCCGACTAGAATGTTTTGGAATAGACAAAGGGGACCTCTTTTGTTGATAAATCGACAACGTAGTCATAAAAAACAACTTTTTTAATCACTTTTTGGCAAATATTGGTTCATCGTATTTAGTGGTTCCTTTGCAGAAAATCAAAATATATAGAGACAATACAACAGCAATTGACAAATGACGAAACAGCAATATCTCAAACGACCTTTAGTCAGGAGATCTTAGTTCATTTCGAATAAGACTATCATTTTGAAAAGCAAATGTTTTGCCACTGCACGGTACAATTTTTTTTTATGTTGATTATCGTATTAAAGGTTAACAATTCCTGTACAAATATTTTAAGAGGAACTAATGTCCGTCAGACACTGTTTTTTTTTAGGTTCAACCGTTTCTACCGAACAAATGAGCAAAAAGAGTAAGTTTGGAATGTCTTGTACATCTAACTTATCTGTACCAACCGGAGAGCAAAGACGTATGTTCCCTCTTGGTAGTGACTGTTATGTTACTGTGAATATATTTAGAGGTGCTCTACAGATACATATCCGACAGTTTTACAAATCTGCAGAAAATCTATGTCCTTCGAAGAAAGGTGTGGCATTTACTTTACAACGATGGTTGAAACTCGAGGATTGTAACAAAACGTTGGATGCGTTGATGGAGCAATGCCTAACTTGTTCTTTGGAATCCAAGCATGTGATTGATTTAGGCTGTAGTATATATGCAACAGTGGATCCTTTGTATAAAACAGTTGATCTAAGACACTTCTGGATCCCACCTGGAAAAACAAAACTTCAGGCAACGAGAAAGGGAATTTCTTTAGATAAAACTAAGTGGAACAACGTGAAAGAAGCATTTGCAATAGTTCGTGAATATGTTCCAGAATTAAATGATATTCAACTTTTGAATTAAGGTGTACAGGACTAATAGAACTTACTACATATCATATTTACTTTAGAATTATATTGTAATTAAAAATGAACTTTAAAGTATGTTTAGTGAATAAATAAAAACATAAAAATATAATTTGCACAATAGTATTTGTTTTTAACTCACCTGGCAAAATGACTCATCAATTGGCGTCCATTCGTCCTCTGTTGTTACAAAAAAACTTCTTCTCTGGTTTTACTTGGCTAAATTCCACAATCATTATTACAGTTTTTTGTAAAAAAAAATGTACCCTATGATCCCGCTTGGCAACCAACATGCCGAAATGCGTTAAATACAGTATAGGGACAACATGAAAGTTTTATCTTTTATCATGTTTACCGCTATCAAAGGAGAAAATATTCATCAAAACTGTCAGACGACGTCTTCTAGGAGTTATTGCCCTAGAATGACGCATGATACCATTATTTTTCATTATTTAATACTTTCTGCAAAATTGTGAAAGATAGACAGAAACTTAAAATGAAACAAACATCAGCGGGACAAGATATAAATATAAGTCTTCAATGTCAAATTCGTAAAACGACTACTAATAAGAGTAATTGCCATTAAATGATTATTTTTGTATGTATTTAAGCGTATGTTTTTGTTGCTCTACAGTGTTTCTCTTGTTCATGTGTTTTCCTCTTATAGTTGATGTGTTTCCTCGTTTATAGTTGATAACCCGGTTTTGTTTCCTCTAAATCAATTTATGACTTTTTAACAACAGTTTACTATTGTTGCTTTATTTGCCGAAAAACTTCAATATACTGCTTGTAGGTGTAATTGCGGTTTAAGGTCGAGTTCTATACCCTTTGTTATGGTTTGAACAAAATTAAAGAAGATAGAGAGAGAAAAGGGAATAGAAAATGATCTGCAATATAAGATTTGACAATATTTTTGTCCGCCTATGGGCATTATTTTTTTCAGTCTTTAAATCCGTTTGTTCGCCCGTACGTCCGTTCATCCTCATTCGTCTGTTCGTCCGTCCTTTCGTTCGTCCGTGCATACGCCCGTCTGTACAGCTTCTGAATTAAGTGTTTGATCAAGTCAGGTTTATGCTTTTGGTCAAGGCTGTTATTGCTGATCATAAAGTCCAATCAGCTTGAAACTTAGTTTCCTCTGATATGATCTTTGTAATTTTAATGCCAAATTAGAGTTTGACATCAATTTCACGGTCCACTGAATATAGAAAATGATAATGCGAGTAGGGCATCCGTAAACTATTAACACATTCTTATTTACTGTTAGTTCATATGTTTCATCACTGTCGTCCCAGATAAAGAGAGGATTAAGCGTACACAAGCAGCGTAACCCAGTCAAATATCCGGAGCCTGCACGTCTTTTTTCAATGTGTTGGAAAAACTAGGAACTGAACTTCTTATCTGCCTGTCATTCAAAAATTAATCAGCAGAAAAAACACGTGTATGTCAAGAAAGTAAACATATAGAAAAATCTAACATTTAAAGTATAATCGAAAAAAAGAAGCTAGAATTTTTGAGTAATTTCATGCATCGATTTTTTATATAGTGAACCGTAAAACAGAGAAATCAGTTGAAAGTATCATATAAAATTATTTATCAAATAATTTTAAAAATCTGATGAGTGAGTTCAGTTATGAATATAAAGACTGATTAGCCCAATTTAACTCTTATTTTGGGAAAACAACTAAGAAGTTCTTCATAAGAAGAGTTACTTTCATATCTCTAACAATATCACATTGGTCTAACATTCACATGTCTCTATGGGTGTATATGTAATAAACAATACGATTCTTTCAATATGATACGTTAGGAGCGCATTAACATTGATCTTGTGATCTTATAATTGATAAATCAATAAATAACAAAAGATGTTATTCTATTTTATACAGTTATTCTCTCTTGTCTTACATTCTATCGATATCTATATTTTGGCATTGCAAAAGGTCATGTTTTTTTCAAACTGTTCCTGACGTCTTAACACTAATTCTGTTGGACGTGATTTAGTGATTTTTTTGTGTTGGGTAACAGTATTTATGGTTAATAGGTAGGAATTGGTTTTGATATTGCTTTAAAAAAACTGCTAGTAGTCCTTGATAGACATTTGGGCCTTTTGTCTTTGTGCAAGTTATTTTTTCAAATGACGAGTCAAGCCCTGCCAAATTGAATTTTGAATTTGTTCATATATCATATATCATAAAGCACGGTAGCTTTAAATAACTAACTTCTGGCACAACAACTGGACATACATTTGTCAAATATTTTGTCATAATTTAAAATAACAGGTTATCGTCAGTCGTATGATCACAATTGTGGCCACCTAACAATTTTTCATTGATTTGTCTATCATAATTCAATCTATTGTAAGTAAAGATAAATTTCTTTGTTTTATTTTAACAGCATATGATGCAGTTGGAAACGATGATCAGGACTCGGACACGGATAATGAGATAGTGAAAGAAGAACTACGCCTTAGAGGTTATCAAATGGAGTTGGCAAAACCTGCGTTAGACCACAGGAACTGCATAATTGTGGCACCCACTGGAAGTGGGAAGACATATGTTGCACTCAAAATTATACAGGTGATTTGAATAGAGTTCACCACAAAAACAATGCAATTTTGAGAGAGAATAGACACAAATAAACTCATCATAAATACCAGGATTGAAATGTTGTATTAGCGCCAGACGCGCGTAGTGATTATAATACATGTACAAACGCAATCAAATGGAGTTGGCAAAACCTGCGTTATACCACAGGAACTGCATAATTGTGCCACCCACTGGAAGTGGGAAGACATATGTTGCACAAAAAATTATACAGGTGATTTGAATAGAGTTCACCACAAAAACAATGCAATTTTGAGAGAGAATAGACACAAATAAACTCATAATAGATACCAGGATTGAAATGTTGTATTAGCGCCAGACGCGTGTAGTGATTATAATACATGTACAAACGCAATCGCATGGAGTTCAACTATTACTTTCATAAGTTCATAGTGTAACTAACTCCTTGATCGACTTTGCAACTCCTTGATTTCACCTTGAGGATTTTTCTTTTTTTGCATTGTCTTCTGGAATCTTACTAGAAATTTTTTGAACTTTTTCAATAAGCAAAATTGACATATTTTAATGTTATTTTCAGGATCACATGGAAAAGACTACTGACAGATTCCCTAAAGTTGTGTTTTTAGTAGAGCAAAGTGCCCTGGCCAAACAACAGGCTGATAAATGTAAAAAGTATCTATTTAATTACAAAGTTAAACTGATCACTGGGGAAATACAGAGAGATGCAAAGATACCAAAATCATTATCTTCATGGTTAAATAAGTATGTATACTTGATCATTTAGCTTTGCCAATTGAATTAGGTACTCTCTCAGTTCGGGGGAATGCAATATTAATAAATAGTTTAAGGATATTTATGTTAAGTAAATTAAATATATATATATATATAATCGTGATGGAAACGGAGAGTGTACATGCACTAAACATATCTACCTCGTAGTGAGTAATCGATTAGATCTGTAACATTTATTCAAAATACTGGTATATAATTAAGATACATAATCGTGTCGAAATCTGGCTAGGTAAATTATGGTATAGGAATCAATTTATATGATTGTAAAAAATCTCACTATTTGGTTTCTGTGCTTTCCTGTTATATTTAGGCTTTTAAAGCTTTGTCTCAACGCATACTTGATGAAATTATTCCAGACTCGTACACTACGAGTTGTTGACACGGAAAAATATAAGTTTTAAATACCTCATGGTGATAATAGACCGTCAGTTCCTGAGGGCGCAAGTAGCGAGTGTTATTGGCATGCTCGTTGTGTGTAAACTTTCCAGTCCATATGACTTTGTATTGTTTGCAGAAGCTAATGTTGCATCTCCTTCCGGCATAGTGGACATTTTTTGGGGGTTTTGTATGTTCTTTTGGTCACTTTCCCTAATACTGTGTTATCATTTTGAATAAAACAAGAAACGAATTATTCTCTATTTTTGAGGTTATGCTGTTATTTGATATTTGGAATTGATTTCCATGTTCAAAACATGTTACTGGTATGACTTTCTTCGTGGTATAGACTGAAGACCACATGACGAAATAACCTTAAACATGCTTTGAAATTTGTGTAAAAGCTAATAAATAATTTACAAAACAATAATAAACTAACTTATGTTTACTTGAGGAGGTTATAACATACGTCTAAGTATATAACACAATTTTTGAATTGAAAATTGAGGAACGTGACATGTGCCCCTGTAAAGAGGAAACTGCTAAGCCAAACTACATGGAGAATCACAATGCACCTTCGGTTTGTTCATGTTGCTCAAATTTTTTATCCATCTCTATTTAAGGGGTTAAATTGAAGTTCACATGAATACGGATCTAATGAGGTCGACTTATTAACTTGCAAGTGAATACGTCATTATCCATATTATTTAACTTAACTTGCCAAAATTGAACCATTTTGGCTGCTAAAAGCGAATTATTATTTCACTTTTATTATTGATTGAACAAAAACAAATGATACTTTAAATTTTTATACATCTCGTAGCTAGTGCCCCTTTAACATCTATGTCGTCTGTCTACTAAGTACGTGATTTATTCCTGAATATGACTGTTTTACCGAGTGTGAATATGCATTGCTATACGACGTATTAAGGTAATTTATACATCTAATATTCATGTATTTATTTAAGATGATCTGTTGTGGTTTCGGTTGCATAATATGTTATGTCTAATAGTTTCAATACTGGCATTTTCATGATTATTGTTTGGACTGGTATTGTAAAAATAATTGTATGAATTTCCAGATTACTTACTCGTTAAACTGTATGTGGTGTCCTGGGCTGTCTGTCGTTGACGGAAGATGTGCGTTGTTGTTCTGTGGTTTGCATGTTGTGTCGACTATTCTATTATTTGCTTGTGCGATTCTCTGTGATAATTTTTTTTTCGTGTGTTTGTGTTAACGTTGTATCTAAGTCACATAGTGTTGTCATTTTTCCAATTTTTTTTAACACAGCTATATAAACGTGCGGTTTGGCTATCCATGAAAACAGGTTCAAAACACAATTTCTGTCTTACTATGTCCTGTACCAAGTCAGAAATATGAAAGTTGTTTTCAAATTGTTCTTTTCTATGTAAGTAAGCTTTAGTTTGTGTTGCACCTCAGTGTTCCTGTTGTTTATTTTCTTTTCCTCTCATAGTTGATGTGTTTTCCTCGGATTTTAGATTGTAACCCGAATTTGTTTTCAATCGATTTATGAGTTTTAACAGCGGTATACCACTGTTGCCTTTATTTCTTCTAACTTTTCACTCAAATTGTCAAATTCCGTCAATCCATAAAACGTTATATCAATTTCCAGACATACAATACCCTTGAAATCGACACTACATAAGTTGAACGGTCATTATCACGAATTGTTTGACCGAAATGATGTTTTCGTGCTGATAGATTATTAGATACCGGTTTTCTCGTCTGATCTAATTTTACCGATTATGTCGATTGTGACATTTTTACCGAGTGGACATTCCCCTGGCGAGTGAGGAATTCATACCAGTATACGCATATCTTGTTGACGCATTCCGTCTCGCTTCTTTTGGAGTAAATGCGATTTCTGGCGGTTTCATTGATTAGTCTCCTATAAATCTATTGACGCGTTTTGAACATCGGTAAAGTACTGTCGACTTAATTCAACAGCTCATTCGGATGTCTTAATATAATAAAAATCAAGATAATTGTTTAAGAACAATTTCAAGTAGAAGCAATATTTTATTATATAAGGGCTTGACTCTAGTGAGGAATCTCTCACAGAAGCATTGCAGTAAACTCAACAAAAAAGTCATTGATACTTCGACTGGAATAAAAACTAGTGCTTGCTGTTTGGTGTGAGCCAAGGCTCCGCGTTGAAGACCGTGCCTTGAATTATAATCGTTTACTTTTATAAAATGTTTACTTGGATTGAGATTTTGTCTTATTGGCACTCATACCACATGTCTATAAACAAAAAGTAAACGTAGAGACAAAAGCATAATCACATAAACACTAATGATTTGTTATACATTTACTAATTAGCATCAGCATAATTTTGAATCAACCAGGCGGTTTATTGCTGTGGATTTTTTTCGTCCATTTGTCCGCCTGTCTGTTCGCTCTTTTTTACTTTAATTATATCCGCTCATTCTCCTGAACCGTGTGGCAGAATTTTGTGTAAATCCTTTACAAAAGAATACTCACATAATGTAGTTTTGCACTTTTTATTTGATTCTTTCATCGGAATGGCTTTTTGAGAATTTTCTTTGGCAAAACACAACGATTTGTATTCTTTTCTTCCTTACCTAAATATCTTACCTTATATAACTCCATTGTGCGACTTATAGTTTGTTTCTGGCCCAAATTAGTTTTTGAGTTTCTCTATGCAAAATGTTAGACTTAACAGTTACGTTGGTCACACATTGTGTATAAAAAAAATTAATTAAAAATTCTCTCAGAATCTATAATATATACATACATGTGCATCTCTAATGCTATGCTTTTTGAACTGAATGATTTTTGAGGTTTTCCTACACAAGACATATACATAAGCACCCACACCACACAGTCTTTGTTACACATGCATGATAATCTAACTGTGATATTGAATTTATTAACACATTTCCTTTCCAACACCTTACATTTTGTTCGTTGTGTTCCTTTAAATCAATCATTTAAGAACAGTGTTTTGTAACTGAGAAATTTTTGTATGTAGGAGGGACATTTTAGTTGTCACAGCGCAGCTGGTAGTTAATGCATTGAAGAACAATGAAATTAAAGTTGAGGACTTCACATTAATAGTATTTGATGAATGTCACCATGCAAATGCTAGTCATGCATATGCACAGATCATGGATGAATACATGGATCTTAAACTTGATGAAAGTGTTGATAAACAGAAATTGCCCTTGGTAAGTGTTTTATTAACAAATTGAATTGATACACCATAAAACACGCTACAAGAAAGCTTTTCACATAAACCGTAGAAACTCAGTTTTATGAAATGTTATTTAATAGCTCTAGAGTTATTATTAGCACATATAAGAACGAGTATCTGTGATCACTGTTGTTATTATGTCCATTTCAAATGTAAAGAGGACTATTTCACTAATGTTCATGTACACACAAAAAAAAAAAAAAAAAAAAAAAAAAAAAAATTACAAAGCGCAGCACACAGTGCAGCACAGCAAAACAAAACTAACAATAAAGGTAGAACCAATCAGAACAAAACAGAAATGAATAAAAAACAATAAAGGAAATACCTTATGTATGTTATAGTTTTTTCAAAATTGCCTTAATTATGTACAGCGTATAAATCCGCCCTTGAATTTTACACCTTCAATTTCACTATTTTTGTTAAAGGTGGTTGGATTAACTGCATCTTTAGGCGTCGGGAAAGCTAACTCTGAGTTAATGGCACAAAAATACATACAAAAGATGATGGCAAACTTAGATGCCGAAGAACTGTCTACAGTTAATAAATGTTTACCAGAACTTACCGAGCATGTCATTGTTGCAGAACAAGGTACCTTTTTCTCATTTTATGCAGCAACAAAATTAACCAAAACAAGTATCTAAATACGAAACTGTTTTCACTCTGTTAAATAAAAATCACACGAAGAACACTTATACATTGATAGTTTGAATGTAGCACAATAAGATTCATTAGAGTGAATTTTAAGTAATAGTTATCCCATGAGGGTGCGGTGTGTCAGTGTAAGATTACCCCGATGACCGGAGGACACATCCGAATTACATAACTATTTTACGTCCCAGCTATACTAAATTAGATGACAAATTGGATGTAACTTTCAAAAAACAGCATTCTATAGAATGTTTTAGTGATGTGTTCCGTTAAATATAAAATACTATACATTTAGCATTTTTAATACATCTTATTTTGAATAATGTCATCATATTTCGATTAATATATATTTCAACTACTCACACATTAGACAAAAAAGTACAGGTTTATAATAACACGTTGTATTTTGCTTAGAAACTATATCTACTGGAGAGAGGAAGAAAAATTACTTTGGTGAAACACTTGTTTCAATGATGGATAACATAGAACAATACATGATCAACTCTTCATGTAAGTAGAAAGAAAAATACAAATTAACAAACGAAATAAAAAAATACGACCACAATTAGTTGACCATATCAAAAAACTAAAACAGAAAAAGATTAAGACAAATAGAAAAGAGTGTTTTGATTTTGTCTTGGAATAAGAAGTATGAAGCAACTTCAACACAATTTTTCGTTCAATTTGTTTTTTCGAAAGGTAACTTGCTATAAATGTTCTTGGTAGGCAATACTAGCGGTATGTTTCATTTTTCAATATTTCACCCGTCTTGCTAAAAAAAAATCGTAACACATGATCTATTACATGATTTATTTTTCATGAGCAACACGACTGGTACCATAGCTGTATCTAGGACGTCTAACCCTTTCAATTTTGGAAGTTCTTCAAAATTCATATTTCTCTGTACTATTTTGTAGACAGTTGTATGTTGAGTTTTGTCTAACTGTACTATTTGTTTCTTTGATAAGATGCATCGTTCCTGCCTAACAATGGAAGCATATTAAAAGGCCCAGCGGACAAAGGATCCGACCCCTACACACAGTGGATTAGTAAACATTGGAGAGAGACGGCAAAACTGAACCATCAGGATGCACGACGATACTTTGAAACATGTAGACATTACCTTGATGTATGATTTTGGTTTTTTTCTCATTATTTTGTTGATATTGATTAAATTATATCTCCGATCTAAGAAGGTCTTTAATGAAAACGTCGTAAAGTTGAATTCTTTGACTCTTCGTTTTTACCCCATGCCGGCCAACAAATTGGACCGCGGCAGTAAATCGACTGAGCATGCGCGAAACCGTATAATTCAGATCGTAACGGTCTCCCAATTTGAATATGTTCTAAAAAATTTGCGTTTTTTGTGAAAAAAAGATTGTATCTAAGGCATATTTAGGTAGTACACAACACTGCATTTATACATCATATCACAAATATTTCCGACTTTGTATGGTTTCAGTGGAATTGCGGCTCTATTAAATCGGTCTCTTCTTTTTGTAGTATAGATTTCCTATTTACATACAATGTATCAGTATATTTTCCTAATGAACGTTGTCACTTGTCGATTTAGATTTGTTACATAAATCAATCAGCTAAACAATATTTCTTTCTTAATCTATGTAAAAGAGGGACGAAAGATACCAGAGGGATAGTCAAACTCATAAATAGAAAATAAACTGACAACGCCATGGCTAAAAATGAAAAATACAAACAGACAAACAATAGTACACACGACACAACATAGAAACCTAAAGAATAAGCAACACGAACCCCGCCAAAAACAAGGGGAGATCTCAGGTAAAAATACATCTTGTAGCATAATTGTGTTTTGGTGTAAAGCTGTTGCTTATATCTAGAAATTGATGACACGATATTAAAATAATACTACCATTTCCATTCTTAATTTTATGACAAAATCCCAAACAATACGTAATGATAACTAACAGAATTATTTTTTATACACATCTGATCCCATTCGTTTAGATTTTTAAGTTTCCTAAATTATTTTGTTATTACGTTTTTATCTTCTCAATGGACTTATGAGTTGTGAACATCGGAAAATTTCAGTGATCTCTAATTCTTTTTGGGAATAAATTACCAAAAGGAGCTACATTAATATTTGACAAGTTCTGCTGTAACATGCAACAGTGTTTGAATTTCCCTTGTCCTTGAATAATAACACTGGAGATACACGCAAAGTGTGAAATTCTACGCTTATCGGTACGCTTTATCTCACCCCATTTGAGATTCATATAATTCCGGTTTTTTTCATTCTGTCTGTCATATTAAAACGTGTATATCAATACCAAGTTATTCAACACACCAACCCCTTGGATGAAGATATGGGAATTTTCCTGAATTAATTGAGCCAAAGAGCAGTTCTACAAGGTCTTATTTCGAAATATCTTTTTTAATTTAAAAAAAACAGAGTGTTGTTTATTTACAGGTTTACAATAAAGTTTTGATTATATATGAAGATGCACGCGTGGAAGATGCAATGCTTTATCTTGAACAGTATCTTAAACGTAACAATGAAGGACTGAAAGCAGATGCTACGGATGACAAAATGCTGAAAATATACCAAAGTAAGATTTAACGGATTTGAAAGCATATATGTAACATTAAATATAATCAAAACCCGAATGAAATATGGAACTGACTACATACTCTCTTTCATGTAGATCGTTTTTAACATACAATTGCTTTCCCATTGTACCAGCGATATAAATTTTAGTTGATATATGTTTTGTTCAGACATAACAAGTTTTGGCATTTTAGTCATAACAAGTTTTAATTATTTTTATTTGTTTAATGCGCTTTATCTGCGTAGTTGATTTGACCTTCCAATTGTGTTGATTTTAGTGCCAATGGTGATTCTTGCGTTGTCAAAACGCAGTGATGATGCACTAAATTATAAAGCCTGTATCTGTAATGATTTTGTTTGGTTCCTCCTTTAAATATGAAATGTATATGCATGAAGTTTTATTTGCATTGTTAAAGTACAAAATGTGCATGGAATGTCAGTTCTGTTTAGTTTGTTCAATTAGTTGACATATTTTATACATTCTAAATAAGAAATGGGTATTAAAAATACAAAATAAAGATTGTGTTTATTAATTGTTTATATATTTATTTTCTTTAACAGAAGGAAAACAAGTACTAAAAGCCTGTGTCGGAAAAGAAAATCACATTAACCCGAAACTGGAGGCATTGAAAGATATAATATTCAAGCTTTATAAAGAAAAGCCAGATTCTAGGGTGATCATTTTCATCAAAACTAGAGAACTTGTCCAGGCAATTGAAAACTGGATGAAAGATACCGATGGTTTAAGTTGTTTAAATCCAGTTAAATTTGTCGGA
This sequence comes from Mytilus galloprovincialis, assembly GCA_037788925.1. Taxonomy (NCBI): domain Eukaryota; kingdom Metazoa; phylum Mollusca; class Bivalvia; order Mytilida; family Mytilidae; genus Mytilus; species Mytilus galloprovincialis. The sequence continues at coordinate 34,548,687 of CM075335.1, forward strand.
ACTCAAGCAAGTGGAGAGAAAGGAGGTGAGTCGAGTAATGATTGAAGAAATGTTATGTATAATTGAATATGAAGTTGAAAAGCAAATTAAAATGACTAACTGAATCAGGGCACACTTTTAATATGACTAGAGTGATATTGCAACTATAACACATACGAATTATCACGTACTGTCTGCTATTGTGCTTTGAATATTTCTGTTGTCTATACCAGTAACAGTCTTGTCTATCCTCTGTCATGACGAATTTTGTTTCAATTTCAAAACTTTCACATTTGGTCAAGTTTTAGGATTAGAAAATTTACATGACCGTTTATTTGTGAATTATGTGATGTCTTATGGTTAGATATTAAGAGTTCTTGACCTATCCACTATCTTTTCATATAACTATTCAATCAACATATTTTAAAAAAGTAACACGACAGTTGTCACGTGTGGATCTGCTTATCCTTTCGAGGCACACGAGAACCACCGGCTTTTAATGGGGTTAATTTTGCTTAATCTCTAGCCTTGATGTGTTTTATGTCATCACGATGTCAGGTTATTTTCGACTTATGATTTTGAAACGCCTCTTTGTTACTTTCTCCTCACATTTCACATATTATATGAATGACAATTATTACATTTTTGAAATTAGTTATTCATTTGTTTTTTGTTTACATATACACAAACGTATAATATGGACAGATACGAATTAAGTGAAAATATTTGTCCGTTTTTAATACAAACTACATACAAGAACAATTATCTAATTTTAATTTAAAAATGTTCGGCTAAATGATAAATTTTAGTCGTTGAGGTGCATGACAAAAAAGTCCATTGAATTGATGCCACATCCACATAAGTACTATTTTTAGTAATATAATTGTATAGTTACTGTTGCTTTTCTGCTAATAAATTTATCTTAATTACAATAGAATTATCGAACACTTAATTAGTCACCACCAAAAGCCGATTGTCACTAGCAGTATCAACCTATAGTTTGTTCGTTCGTTTTATATGCTTGATAGTAATACTGATCAACGGCAATTAAAAAAGAGTTTGAATTGATTTTTTTTTTTTACATCAATCACATTATCTTTCTTTGTTTACCACAATACATACAAATTTCAGTAGAATTTAGGGACCGGAAATATATAGCGCATCCGTCGACATTAAGAACCATTTAACAGCATGTTAGTAATTAATATTAACAGATGCACTATCTGAATAAAATAGATAGTTTGTTGAACATTGAGCTCTATGATTCCTAGCCGTCTTGATTTCCTAATTGTGATTAGTATTCCAAACGTTTTTCAACTTTGACAACTATCTCAATTTTCTACATAAATTGAATGTCGGGCGTTTCACTTACTCAAACATATATGCATCAGTATATACTTTTACAACTACTTATGAATATTATTTTCCATTGTAACAAGGCTGTCCTTCTAACCAACAAAAGGAAAATAATTCGTATCAGATTATAATGTTTGCTCAAATTCAGGTTTTTGGTATAGACATCTTGCAAGCATAAGGTCGACTGATACGCATATACTTTATTTGGCTTTTTTTAACTTTTTTGGATTCGAGCGTCACTGATGAGTCTTTTGTAGACGAAACGCGCGTCTGGCGTATATATAAAATTTAGTCCTGGTATCTATGATGAGTTTATTTACAACCACTGGGTCGATGCCACTGCTGGTGGAGATTTATTTCCCCGAGGGTATCACGAGCCCAGTAGTCAGCACTTTTTGTGCTGACATGAATTATCATTGATATTGTTATATTTATAAATTAACTGTTTACAAAATTTTGAATTTTTTGAAATACTAAGGCTTTTATACCTCAGGCATAAATTACCTTAGCTGTATTTGGCAACACTTTTAGGAATTTTGGATCTCAATGCTCTTCAACTTCGTACTTTATTTGGCTTTTTACCTTTTTTGGATTCGAGCGTCACTGATGAGTCTTTTGTAGACGAAACGTGCGTCTGGCGTATATATAAAATTAAGTCCTGGTATCTATGATGAGTTTATTTACGACCACTGGGTCGATGCCACTGCTGGTGGAGATTTTTTCCCCCGAGGGTATCACAAGCCCAGTAGTCAGCACTTTGTGTGCTGACATGAATTATCATTGATATTGTTATATTTATAAATTAACTGTTTACAAAATTTTGAATTTTTTGAAATACTAAGGCTTTTATACCTCAGGCATAGATTACCTTAGCTGTATTTGGCAACACTTTTAAGAATTTTGGATCTAAATGCTCTTCAACTTCGTACTTTATTTGGCTTTTTTTACCTTTTTTGGATTCGAGCGTCACTGATGAGTCTTTTGTAGACGAAACGTGCGTCTGGCGTATATATAAAATTTAGTCCTGGTATCTATGATGAGTTTATTTACAACCACTGGGTCGATGCCACTGCTGGTGGAGATTTATTTCCCCGAGGGTATCACAAGCCCAGTAGTCAGCACTTTGTGTGCTGACATGAATTATCATTGATATTGTTATATTTATAAATTAACTGTTTACAAAATATTGAATTTTTTGAAATACTAAGGCTTTTCTACCTCAGGCATAGATTAACTTAGCTGTATTTGGCAACCTTTTAGGAATCTTGGATCTCAATGCTCTTCAACTTCGTACTTTATTTGGCTTTTTTTTATACCTTTTTTGGATTCGAGCGTCACTGATGAGTTCTTTGTAGACGAAACGCGCGTCTGGCGTATATATAAAATTTAGTCCTGGTATCTATGATGAGTTTATTTACAACCACTGGGTCGATGCTACTGCTGGTGGAGATTTATTTCCCCGAGGGTATCACAAGCCCAGTAGTCAGCACTTTTTGTGCTGACATGAATTATCATTGATATTGTTATATTTATAAATTAACTGTTTACAAAATTTTGAATTTTTTGAAATACTAAGGCTTTTCTACCTCAGGCATAGATTACCTTAGCTGTATTTGGCAACACTTTTAGGAATTTTGGATCTCAATGCTCTTCAACTTCGTACTTTATTTGGCTTTTTTACCCTTTTTGGATTCGAGCGTCACTGATGAGTCTTTTGTAGACGAAACGTGCGTCTGGCGTATATATAAAATTTAGTCCTGGTATCTATGATGAGTTTATATACTATTTGCTACAATATATAAATTTAGGAGTACCATATTTAAAGTTTGAATCAATTTTTTTAAGATATAAATTTAACATATAAATGTAGGTATGACCAAGATGGAACAAGATTGCATCCTTAAAAAGTTCAGAACGGGAGAACATAAAATTATTCTTGCAACATCTGTAGCGGAAGAAGGACTTGATATACAGACATGTAACTTAGTCATCAGATATGACCATGTAACAAACGAAATAGCCATGGTACAAGCTAGAGGTAATTGTTTTCTCAGGAACTCATTTTCTCAATATCATATATGATTTTCTATAAAATGATATATGTAAGTTTCACTAGTTTTAGATATTTTAGAAGAAAGAAATAGCTCCAAAATAGATCCACTGAAAAATATGCAACATAAGAATCATAAAACTAGAAAAAGAATCGAAAGTAAATGCTATATTCCGTGTATGATAGATAACTTGTGAAATGCAATAATTCATGTCCACATCTTAGTATTCTTTGTAAAAAATAAACAAGAGTCTACTAAAATACTACCATACTAACATTGGTGGCCCCCATTCGTTTATTTCTTCAAGATTTTTTGTATTGATTCAAAAAAACTACATGAACATAAATATATAGTGCTGTCCGTAATATTGAATAATCAAAACTGTTGTTTTATTCTGATAGGTAGAGGAAGAGCAGAAGGAAGTAAAATGGTTGTAGTAGCTAGCGAAAAAAGGGGTACTGCAGAGAAAGAGGAAATAAATTTAATGAGAGAGACAAAAATGAACGAAGCCATACAAAAAGTCCAGCAAAATCTGTCTCGAAATAAAGTTCAGTTCTTAGAAGATGTTGAAAAGATTCAAAGATCAGAGAAAAAGAAAAGAGACTTAGAAAAGTTGTCAAGAAAGAGAGTTACAAAACGAAATTCAGAATTCGTATTACGGTGTGGAAAATGTAGTAGCTACATATGTATATCATCGGATATAAAGAAGATCCAGGATGCCCATCACGCTGTAATAAACGACGATGTCAGAGACTGTATAACAACTGAAAAATCAGAAGCCAAACGTATTGACGCCTACACTACATGTGGTGTTGGTAAAGTCAAATGTAAGAATTGTGGAAAAGAGCTTGGGAATGTGACGATTTATCAAGGAGCAGAATTTCCTGTTCTGAAGATTGATAATTTCCTAGTGGCTGACAGTGCTGGTAAAACAAATGTTTTCAAGAGATGGAAAAGCGTACCGTTTTGTCCAGTTCCAATGCTTAACGAGGATTTGGAGTCAAGATTACAGGGTCAACCCTATGTTCAAGATTAAACATACACATACTTTTGACTTTGATGATGTAACGAAGAAGATTGATCTATGAAATATCCTTAGGATTTTTAATATTAAGAGATTCTAATGTGATGTTGCATTGAATGAAGCTCGGACAAGTTCTTACTCAATGCAAGATTCATTTCTTAAGCAACAAACATTGTTATTTTGTTTTGGTGAAAGACCCTGTGGCTTATTTTTATACCTCTACTGGCAGGTTTTGCCCTTTTGATGCTGACTTTTGAACAAGCAGTTCCTTGGTCATATCAATCTTATACCAAAGAATATAAATAAGAAAATAACTACATGCTTTAAGGAAGTTCGCTACTCAGTTTCAAAATAACAAGCTTTTCATAAGACTAGTATTTATTGATAGGGGATTAATATAAAACCAAAAGAGTGAAAAAAATATTATAGGTCTGTGTGCTTGTTTTTAAGATATTAGCCATTGAAATTTTGACGGGAATATGTTCTCTCTTGATGTTTCATTGCTTTATCATTGACAAGTTAAAATTCTCAAAAACTATAAAAATAACAAAGATTTTATAAGACTTTTACAGACGGCTTATGATTATATATGTAAAAGATTTATAAAAAGAAAAATGGGGGTTAGTGGGCCAAATATTTAAGGCATTCAAATAGATAAAACTAGAGGATTCCGAAAATCTGCCAGAAATTCCAAAACATGACAAGCGAATATCCTTAAGTCAGATTAACTGTACTAGGCCGCCATCTTTGAATATAAAGAAGAGATGCATAATCTGTCTTGCTCTCTTTGTTTAAAATTTCAATGTATGTGCATGTGTAAGGCTTTTGATTAAAATAAAGACAAATAAGTGATTTATTTCTTTACAGTTGTATTTACTAATAAAACGTTTGTTTGCAATTTTATAAATTTTGTTTATTGCTTAAACATTCACGGGGACATATAGCTTATAGAAAAATTGTTGACTATTAGTGTTATTGTATTTTCCCCCTTTTAGAAGCAAGAAAATCAGCATTTTTTAAAACTTATATTCTCATTATGTATTTATTTCAATATTGTAACTAACAGATGTCTTTTTATTTACAAAATAAGTATTTATTTATGAATTATGTATTCGAAATTAGACTTGTAGGTTGAAAAATGGCACGGTCACCATACGTCATGTTATAGTTGTGAAAAAACAGCTATGGTAAAACCATACATTTTTGCAAAAAATAAGAATATCATCTCGGACGAAATATTTTTTGATGAACAACCTGACACTGTTCACACTAGTTTCAAGTTTGATTGTCGTTGAAGTTTTTTTTAACATTTTTAAATATCATTATTCCTTTTTGGTTTGATTCGAACATCAACAATTTTATTAGACTCTAGACATTTAAATATTTTTGCCTCAAACATTCCATAGGCGACATTAATTTTCGTAATAGGCATCTTGTGTATGAAAATTGGTACCGTGTATGTTGTATTTTGCGACACCAGAAAAAAAAATGACGTTACATAGGATCAAATAGTGAAAAAATTAAGTCAATTGTAGTAATATATATATATATAATATAGTTGTGTGATATATTGTTGAATTTTTGTTTGTTTGTAAAGAGCTGATAATATAATATGTGATAAATTGATAAATATTTGTTTCTTTGTAGAAAGTTTTTAGAATATTCATCTGATAAATTATTTAATTTTTGTTTGTTTGTAAAGAATTTAGTATATAACTTTTTAAAAAAAAATATTTGTGTAGTTTGTGGGATACAATAAACCAATGCAAAGTTGTTTCTTGTTTGGACCTTTTACAAAATGAAATATAAGTTTATGTAAAGATGTGTGTTTTAAATTATGATAGTAGATTTGATTAGGTAGTAATGATTTTTACGTCTGTATTCTTTAGTAGACCTTGAACTATTTGGACCTTCAGGTAAAAACGTTATCGACAGTCAAAGAGAGTAAAAGTTATGATGCAAAAAAAGTAAATTATCGTATATGAATATTGGCCAGAAAAAAAATACATGTTTACTGAAAATGGAGAAATATGGATTCTCTGTTCTTAACACAAAATTAGTACATGCACAGGAATTAATACAAACATTAAGGGTACCGCGCATTTATGTACATAAAATGAACGTCTGTCATACTTATCACAACCATATTTTCTAGTATAGGTTAATGTGGTTGTAAATCAAATGTTTATTAAAATTCCTTATGTTTAAATTGAGAATGATTATATCGTGAAAATAAAAATAAAGAATTTTAGTACAAAATAGTTAAAAAAGAATTGATTACATCTTTTGACAAGGACAGCATATGTCGCTTCAATATCTTTTAAAAAATAAAAATATCAAAAATACTGAACGCCGTGGAAATTCAAAACGGAAAGTCCCTAATCAAATGACAAAATCAAATTATAAAACACATCAAACGAATGGACAACTGTCATATTCCCGACTTGGTACATCAATTAATTTATGCCTCGCATGCCTCCATTATGTGGGTATTTATTTCTTTTTAATTTCTTAATTAAATTACTCAATGTGCAACTTAATTCTGTTGCATGTGTAAATATTTTCATACATTTGACATTTTCAGGTGTCGAAAAATATAGTACAAAAAGTTATCAAAAGTAACAGGATTATAATTTCATTAGCCAGACGCGCTTTGCGTCTACATCAGTGACGCTCAGATCAAAATAGTTATAAAACCAAAAAATACAAAGTTGAAAAGCATTCAGGACCCAAACAATTGATGATTTTGGTATACTCTATTATCTATAACTCAGAAAAACAGTATATCGGGAATAAAGCGGACCATTACTACCAATTTGCTACATCAAGGCTAATTGTGAGGCATTATTATGATCAACAGTCGATTAAACCGTGATATCAACCATACACATTACCAAAGGATTTACTCAATCGATGGGATACCAAACCCCTGTTTGAGTCAGAAGTTTGCATTGTGCCAAGCTTGTCTGTATTAGCAGCAAACTCGTACCATTTGAGTTGAGAGGTATACACTTCATACGCAGGTTCTGCTGGTCTTGTGTATTCATCAATATGATTAAGACATAACAAATAGTACAAAATAAAGGATAATTCACTGACAACTGAATTTGCGATGTATACTTGTCCTTCGTACGTTGAAATCAATTGCTTCCTGTCCTTTTTATATTGAATTTGTTTATAAAGTGTGTTACGAACGGTCGGACACACATATTACAATATTAATCAGCTTTGTTGAGAGGGCCTCATAAAATGTAAACATCGAACAGGACATTTCAAAACGAAATAATTATGTTTACAAATGTTGGATCTGTGAAAAATTCTAAAGGCTTTGATTTCACACAATAATATTATCTTAGCTGTATTTGACAAAACCTTTTGGGTCTTAAATACTTATAAATTTGGACTTTTTAACCTGATACTGTTGATTCGAGTGTCATTGTTGTGTCTGGGGTACACATTTAAAATCCTGATATCTATGATAAGTTTATTCACAATTGGCACCCCTTCGATGGAATTTGCACACGTATAGATAGTCATAATACACATTACCAAAACAAAGGATTCGATAGTAAATTGATAACAGTATCTTGTGTCTTCTTACGTATTATTAGTAGGTGTTGAGACGGATTTAAATGGTCTGGTACTTGTACATATTATAAAACGATCTACACCATTGGTAACGTAGAGTACTAACATGAGAATATAGACAAAACAAAGGCACGTATGAAGGTTCTTTCTGATGCTTGCCATATCGTGTATATGTTATTTTCATTGGTCTTTGTATGTCTGTTGATGCAATCACTTGTTCTTTAACAATGAATATATGAGTGTATTCAACATGCAGGTAGACCTCTTTCTTCAATGTAATGCTAAACATTTTCTTCTATTTGAGAGGGATATGATAAGATACTTATATGCTTTTCATCATATTTTTTATTAAAGATATTCATGAATCCTAAAGTATATCAACAGTCATTTATTTGATATATCTATTGTAATTTAAACAAGTCATTGGTTGATTAAATTATGATAAAGTGATATACCAATCACAGCATTTTAATTTTATTTACTAATTCGCATGGATTGTGATGCGTACATAACACGAAACGCTTTCTCTGTCGACACAACCGTTGAATTAAAAAATCTGTGATTCTTCCAGTTTTTTGTTAATTTGTATCTTTTTTAAAATTGGTTTGTGAAATTTGAACATCAGTAACTTAATGTTGCCAAACTTGATACTGCATATATTGTTGACGGGAATATGTTCTCTCTTGATGTTTCATTGCTTTATCATTAACAAGTTAAAATTCTCAAAAACTATAAAAATAACAAAGATTTTATAAGACTTTTACAGACGGCTTATGATTATATATGTAAAAGATTTATAAAAAGAAAAATGGGGGTTAGTGGGCCAAATATTTAAGGCATTCAAATAGATAAAACTAGAGGATTCCGAAAATCTGCCAGAAATTCCAAAACATGACAAGCGAATATCCTTAAGTCAGATTAACTGTACTAGGCCGCCATCTTTGAATATAAAGAAGAGATGCATAATCTGTCTTGCTCTCTTTGTTTAAAATTTCAATGTATGTGCATGTGTAAGGCTTTTGATTAAAATAAAGACAAATAAGTGATTTATTTCTTTACAGTTGAATTTACTAATAAAACGTTTGTTTGCAATTTTATAAATTTTGTTTATTGCTTAAACATTCACGGGGACATATAGCTTATAGAAAAATTGTTGACTATTAGTGTTATTGAATTTTTCCCCCTTTTAGTAGCAAGAAAATCAGCATTTTTTAAAACTTATATTCTCATTATGTATTTATTTCAATATTGTAACTAACAGATGTCTTTTTATTTACAAAATAAGTATTTATTTATGAATTATGTATTCGAAATTAGACTTGTAGGTTGAAAAATGGCACGGTCACCATACGTCATGTTATAGTTGTGAAAAAACAGCTATGGTAAAACCATACATTTTTGCAAAAAATAAGAATATCATCTCGGACGAAATATTTTTTGATGACAACCTGACACTGTTCACACTAGTTTCAAGTTTGATTGTCGTTGAAGTTTTTTTTAACATTTTTAAATATCATTATTCCTTTTTGGTTTGATTCGAACATCAACAATTTTATTAGACTCTTAGACATTTAAATATTTTTGCCTCAAACATTCCATAGGCGACATTAATTTTCGTAATAGGCATCTTGTGTATGAAAATTGGTACCGTGTATGTTGTATTTTGCGACACCAGAAAAAAAATGACGTTACATAGGATCAAATAGTGAAAAAATTAAGTCAATTGTAGTAATATATATATATATATATATATATAATATAGTTGTGTGATATATTGTTGAATTTTTGTTTGTTTGTAAAGAGCTGATAATATAATATGTGATAAATTGATAAATATTTGTTTCTTTGTAGAAAGTTTTTAGTATATTCATCTGATAAATTATTTAATTTTTGTTTGTTTGTAAAGAATTTAGTATATAACTTTGAGCTAAAAAAAATTATTTGTGTAGTTTGTGGGATACAATAAACCAATGCAAAGTTGTTTCTTGTTTGGACCTTTTACAAAATAAAATATAAGTTTATGTAAAGATGTGTGTTTTAAATTATGATAGTAGATTTGATTAGGTAGTAATGATTTTAACGTCTGTATTCTTTAGTAGACCTTTGAACTATTTGTACCTTCAGGTAAAAACGTTATCGTCAGTCAAAGAGAGTAAAAGTTATGATGCAAAAAAAGTAAATTATCGTATATGAATATTGGCCAGAAAAAAAATACATGTTTACTGAAAATGGAGAAATATGGATTCTCTGTTCTTAACACAAAATTAGTACATGCACAGGAATTAATACAAACATTAAGGGTACCGCGCATTTATGTACATAAAATGAACGTCTGTCATACTTATCACAACCATATTTTCTAGTATAGGTTAATGTGGTTGTAAATCAAATGTTTATTAAAATTCCTTATGTTTAAATTGAGAATGATTATATCGTGAAAATAAAAATAAAGAATTTTAGTACAAAATAGTTAAAAAAGAATTGATTACATCTTTTGACAAGGACAGCATATGTCGCTTCAATATCTTTTAAAAAATAAAAATATCAAAAATACTGAACGCCGTGGAAATTCAAAACGGAAAGTCCCTAATCAAATGACAAAATCAAATTATAAAACACATCAAACGAATGGACAACTGTCATATTCCCGACTTGGTACATCAATTAATTTATGCCTCGCATGCCTCCATTATGTGGGTATTTATTTCTTTTTAATTTCTTAATTAAATTACTCAATGTGCAACTTAATTCTGTTGCATGTGTAAATATTTTCATACATTTGACATTTTCAGGTGTCGAAAAATATAGTACAAAAAGTTATCAAAAGTAGCAGGATTATAATTTCATAAGCCAGACGCGCTTTGCGTCTACATCAGTGACGCTCAGATCAAAATAGTTATAAAACCAAAAAATACAAAGTTGAAAAGCATTCAGGACCCAAACAATTGATGATTTTGGTATACTCTATTATCTATAACTCAGAAAAACAGTATATCGGGAATAAAGCGGACCATTACTACCAATTTGCTACATCAAGGCTAATTGTGAGGCATTATATGATCAACAGTCGATTAAACCGTGATATCAACCATACACATTACCAAAGGATTTACTCAATCGATGGGATACCAAACCCCTGTTTGAGTCAGAAGTTTGCATTGTGCCAAGCTTGTCTGTATTAGCAGCAAACTCGTACCATTTGAGTTGAGAGGTATACACTTCATACGCAGGTTCTGCTGGTCTTGTGTATTCATCAATATGATTAAGGCATAACAAATACTAGTAGTACAAAATAAAGGATAATTCACTGACAACTGAAATTGCGATGTATACTTGTCCTTCGTACTTTGAAATCAATTGCTTCCTGTCCTTTTTATATTGAATTTGTTTATAAAGTGTGTTACGAAAGGCCGGACACACATATTACAATATTAATCAGCTTTGTTGAGAGGGCCTCATAAAATGTAAACATCAAACAGGACATTTCAAAACGAAATAATTATGTTTACAAAGGTTGGATCTGTGAAAAATTCTAAGGGCTTTGATTTCACACAATAATATTATCTTAGCTGTATTTGACACAACCTTTTGGGTCTTAAATACTTATAAATTTGGACTTTTTAACCTGATATTGTTGATTCGAGTGTCATTGTTGTGTCTGGGGTACACATTTAAAATCCTGATATCTATGATAAGTTTATTCACAATTGGCACCCCTTCGATGGAATTTGCACACGTATAGATAGTCATAATACACATTACCAAAACAAAGGATTCGATAGTAAATTGATAACAGTATCTTGTGTCTTCTTACGTATTATTAGTAGGTGTTGAGACGGATTTAAATGGTCTGGTACTTGTACATATTATAAAACGATCTACACCATTGGTAACGTAGAGTACTAACATGAGAATATAGACAAAACAAAGGCACGTATGAAGGTTCTTTCTGATGCTTGCCATATCGTGTATATGTTATTTTCATTGGTCTTTGTATGTCTGTTGATGCAATCACTTGTTCTTTAACAATGAATATATGAGTGTATTCAACATGCAGGTAGACCTCTTTCTTCAATGTAATGCTAAACATTTTCTTCTATTTGAGAGGGATATGATAAGATACTTATATGCTTTTCATCATATTTTTTATTAAAGATATTCATGAATTCTAAAGTATATCAACAGTCATTTATTTGATATATCTATTGTAATTTAAACAAGTCATTGGTTGATTAAATTATGATAAAGTGATATACCAATCACAGCATTTTAATTTTATTTACTAATTCGCATGGATTGTGATGCGTACATAACACGAAACGCTTACTCTGTCGACACAACCGTTGAATTAGAAAATCTGTGATTCTTCCAGTTTTTGTTAATTTGTATCTTCTTTAAAATTGGTTTGTGAAATTTGAACATCAGTAACTTAATGTTGCCAAACTTGATACTGCATATATTGTTGAAGGATACAACTAATAACATGCTTAAAAGTTTAGTAGTACATTTTTGTACTTCTGTGTAATTTGTATTAAATAGACATTTGCAGCTTTGTGTTATATGAGCATTAATTGATCTTATGAGTTTTGGTCTTATTGCTTTTTGCTGCTTTTTATTTTTGTTTGCCAAAGCATATTTTCAAATTGACTTGATTTCATTCATTTTCTATTGTACCTTAGTTTTGGTCGTGTGGTATATACTTTTACAAATGATGTTATTAATAAACCATACATATGTAACTGAGAAGTTTAAAAACAATCATTTAAATTTTTTATAACGAAAAAGCGAATTATTTCATTATTAGTGTAAGATATTTTCTTTTGAATTTTATTGTGAATTGTCTTAGTACTCTTGAGTAATTTTCTTGAATTATTGTATATATTTCAGATTATTTAGAATAATAACACAATCTTTAAAGGGGTACTAGCTGTCAAATGCATGGTCACTAAATTAACTCAAATTCTCATATTTGATTTATAACAATGAAAAACTTGTATCCAAACTATCAAAAGTCTAAAATAAACAGTTAACAGAGCATGGGGTAGATAATATATAGGTTCGTTTCGTGTGTATTTTAGTCCAGACGTCATCTAATTAACTATCGATTTGACCTCAATTGACCATATAAGCGATGTAAACATTAATAAAGATATGAATAGATTAAACCAACACGTGCAATTGGATTTTTATAGGTCTGTTTAATTTTATTTTATAGATTAAAAATAGATGTTTCTCATTGTTATTAACCGTATAAGAATGATTTTATGTGCATCGCATTAGTAATCAAATGATTTACCGTAGTTTCACTTTTATTGTTGACATTCTTTTTCTTTAAATAACCAGTACACGTACAATGCATGCGTTGTCAATCTGTAGCTAGGGGTTAAATTGAAGTTCACATGAATACGGATTTAAAGAGGTCGACTCATTCACTTGCAAGTGAATAACTAATTGTCAATGTTTCTTAGCGTAATTTGACAATATTGAATCTTTCTGGCTGCAAAAAGCGAATTGTTATTTCACTATTTCACTTTCATTATTGATCGAACAGAAAAAAATCAAACTTTAGATTTTTTATATATCTCGTAGCTAGTGTCCCTTTAATTAAATATTTGTTTTGCTCGTAGTTCTGGTAATTATATCTGCTAAAAATGGTGTCCAACAGGTTATTGTTTTTTTTTGTTACAGATATAATTTATCGGGATCACATACCATATTTTATTTGGTGCACTCAGTCGTATATCAATATTATAAACATCCGGTGGAATAACAAGAACGACGTAAATATTCAGTAGCGGATTTTGGTTACTTCATTTAAAATGTGAGCAATTTATTCCATGCATCTTATATATTCCAGTTATACACTGATATTTTATTGTAGTATCGAATGCAGTAATTGTCGAGATATTGGTAAAATAAAATAGGCGTTTTCAATGAATGAATAACCAGTTATTGGTAGATTTTACCTGAATATTCGTACGATTTACTATTTGATATATAGTATAAGGATAAAGGAGTGTTTCTAACAAAACATTTGAAGGTTTTAAAAAAAAATTGACAGTCACACATGGCCCTGTTCATTCCACAATATCTACTCTGAGTACAGACATACTAGTGCTTCCAAGAATGTTTTAAACCAGAACTGGACCTAGATATAAACTATTTATATGCATAAAAAGTGCAATAATATAACACTAATCTCTGAGGCAAATTCGAAACGGAAAGTCCCTCATCAAAATTAGAAGTTCAAAATGTACAGAGCTCATGTTTACATTGTTGAATTGTAATTATCATGCCCGACTCTGAATAAAATTAGTTTACTTTGCCAAAAAATTGCAAAATCTAAAGTTTAAACATATATAGCGAATTGACAACAACAGTCATATTCCTGACTTGGTACATGCATTTTCTTATGTAAACAATGGTGGGTTAAACCTGATTTTATGAATAGCTAAACCTCTCACTTGTATGATTTCATTTTACGTTTAAGAAATTACAAAATGACTTGGATTTTGATGTACATTTTTCATGTCTGCAGAGGTGCTTAATAAAAAACAAACATATGAGTTTTACTTGTTAAGGTCTACTCAGTTATACATAATGTATCACTTTTTTGGTAGATATCTATTGTTTTAATGTCCATCTATTGTCGACGTCGATCAATATATTTCACTTCTTTTAGATGAGGGGAGCTTTCCAAACATGTTTCCAAACCAAATTTATCCGTAGGAACGATAAAAAATGAATAGCAATGTCCAGTTTTTTTAGCATTTTGAAAAAGTTATCCATTTAAACTTAATTTATCTAGGTCAATCAATGTCTTAAAATTTTCCCTTGTGCACAGGTTTTCGGTACTCAATAGTTTAATGTTGGTGTAAACTCGGTCATGCTTGACCAAAGATACCGCCGAAACTTAAGTGTGAATCGACTAGAAGCATTTTTTTTTGCATATACCAAACCAAGCTTTGTGATGATATATAATTGCTTCTGACACACCATGCTGCATCTTGACATGCTTGATAGGGAAACAAAAACAAAACAAAAATAACATGACCATCTTTTTTACCTTTTTTTAAATCCTATTTTTATACTTCTTACTGTCCATTTTGCCAAGTAAAGCTTGAAGTTGGTACTTATTCAGCCTGAAGCCAACCAGTCATGATTATTCACCAACTAGTGGATTAGTAAATTATAAAATGCACAATCCATGTCTCGTAAATGTAACACAGGAATTAAGAGGCAATTACATATCAACACTGATTCAATAACATGCTTGTTTTATTTGAATATTTAAAGTGAAAAGAACGTCAATATACCTCTAATAGTATATCATTGTATACAAAAATTGATGGTCAATTCGTTAATTGCGGTACATCAACGAATACATTGTTATTATTGGCCTGATGAGTTACAGCAGTGTTTTCTTTTAATTTTTGGTCATAAAAAAGTGACGAACTTGTAAAAACAGTTCCGCTTCAGCATAACAACAAGTAATTCACAATTGCAAATTTAATGTCGGTTAAATATATTCAAATACCATAGTGAATTTACTAATATCATATATATCGCACATTAATAGTCTACGTGCGTTAAAGAACAATGGTATACATAGGTTTTTGATAGTGGGCTTTACTATTTTCTTTAATGCATGTAGACAATAAACGGGCTATATATTTGACCAGTAGTATAGTACCTTTGGATGAATGTCTGTATTTGTGTATGTTAGGAGGCCTTTCCGACCATGTCTTATATTCGGCTTGCTTACTGATGGATAGTACTGTCCTATTTGGAGATATCTAGTATGTCGACTACAGATGGAGAAATGGTTGGTGTTTTCATTCCTTTGCTGGAACATATAATAAAAGCTGGAGAACTGATATCGTCACCAAAGATCAAACAGATTCTGGGTGATGGTATGTTATTTTAGTTTGTTATTACATTTGTCGAAAGTCACAGTCACAATTGTATGTTGATATTGTTAAATATCTCATTTCAGGTTGAGCTAAATGAACTTAAAATTAATGATGAAATTTTTTTTTCAACACGCAGCTATCTTTAATATTTGTTGTTCGATTGTGTGCTAGCTACACAGTCTTAAAATGGAAAAAGAGGAAAACCAGTAATATCTTAACAAAAAAACTTTTTCGCTGGTTTGAATATTTTACAAATTTGATATCCGAACTTTAAAAATGTTGGTACAAACGCTATTTTATCAAATCATATATTCTGGTCAGAAACAAGCTTTAAATTGGCAAGTTTGTACGGTTTTGGTTTTCATCAAAAATATGATCTTTAACCTGTGACAATAAGAAAACAAAACTTGATTGCTTTTAAATTCCGCATATTTCAAATATTTTCTATCGATTTGGTCAAATATATAGTTACATTTCAATAAAATTGATTTTTGATATAATAGTTTATAATATTACAGTTACATTGAGTTTTAATGTTACAAATTGCATTACACTTACATTATAAATGTAGTTAATACAGATTGATAACTTTCATACAAAGAACTTAATCATATAGGATAAATGTGTAAACCATCCCGTATCGTTTGTAAGATGCGTAGTTTAGATTTGAGAAAAATTTGAATATATCTTTGTTTGAAGTTTTAAAATATTATACATTTTCTTTTTACATTTAATCATTAAGAGATAAATTCAAAGGCATCTGTAATATGAGAATAACCTATATATTTTTTTTAATTTAATCAATTCTACATTCTTATTCCATTTTGTACGTCAACTTTAAATTATATGTGTATCTCTTTAAATCAAACTATATTTTGCCTTTGACATAAAAAAAGGACATTATTATGCATGTACTTCATTAATTAGTGGGCAATCTAATATACACAATTGACCAGACTATACAACGGGGTTAAACTTATTCATAATTAATGACTAAAATAAAAAAGATATACAGATTGAATGACAATAAATTGGCATGACTTTTAATCTTTTGAATGTTAATTAATGTGTGAAATTTAATTAATGATAAAATGTAAAAAATCTATATATAGATATACATATGAGAAAACACATATTATATTTTCATTTGCTCTATATATCAGCACAATCATGTTAACACGGTTGCCAAGTAGTCTGCTGTGCCGCTAGACACAGTGCAGGCGGTGTTTTTTTTCGATATCTTAATAGAACGAGTTCGAATCCCGGCGAGGGATGAACAAAAACTTGCTCTCACAAATTTGCAGATTTGACATTGGTGTGCTGATATTTACAGTAATTATTCATATATTATGTGTTTTCATCCATGTATTGCCTTTACTGGTGATCAAATCGATAGATATGTCGTAAAGTCGTCACTTGCTTGGACGTATGTATCATCTAATTATTTCTATGACTGCATCTTACTATCCTTTACGATAGATAATGTGGCTAATCTGCAATCAATTCCATCTTCATGCCAAATATATAATGTACTGTTTTACTACTCTATATTCTAGGTAACGCTACGCCACTTAAATGTTGATTTTCTAGTTCAGTCTAGGTGGCCAAATGGTCTATAGAGCAGGTCACTTTGCAGGCGGTGTTCTCTCGTTATCCCAAAAACATGTGGTCGAATGCAGGTGATGGAAGAACCAAAATTTGCTTTCGCAAATTTGCAGATTTACATTGTTTGTTCTGATATTTAGGGTTATTATGTTGGTATCGTTAAAAAGTTGCGATTGTTGTACATGTTATAATTTGTACAATGCAAACATACCATGTTCAAAAGTACTTTGTTATGTAATAACATGAACAAAATATTGCTAAAAAAAGGTTTAAACTGGTACAAAATTTGATTTTTTTTTTATTACAACACATGCAATTAACCTCAATATGTTTATCATAATTTTATATGTCAATGTAATTAATAACATTTCATTTACTTTTGTGCAACAAACTTTATCATGTATGTGCACCAGTTGGTATTAGGCCTTTTGATGGTTAACATTGAAACATATGTAGAAGAATTGTTTAAGGTTTGAATTTTGAGTTCATTTTCGCATTTAATCAATAAATGTATGTGTCAAAGACATATGTAATATGAGGTTAGCTAATACCAGATGTATTTCTTAAAACCTATTGTGTTTTTTTTGTAATTCACAAGTTGTTATTATGATGTTTTTTCTTCTCTGAAATCCCATGTTTTCTAAAATTAAAAACAAAGAAGTATTTTACAATACGAGATATTTTTTGCACTGATAAGAAAAAATGCATTCATTAGTTTGTAAGGAAGAACTAAACATTGCAATTCAAATCAAAGTTGAAGAAATGGATCTTTCATCCAAGTTATTGATACTTAAAAAAGAGTGCTTGTAACAAAAGTTACAATATTGCTTGGTTTTCTAAGATCTCGACGAAACTTCGTTCTAAATTGTATACATTTGATTCACAATGTTTTTTTTTACCTTTTTCTATGTTGTGTTATGATTATTGTTGTTTGTCTTTTGGTCGGGTTCCGTTTTTTTTTGCCATTGCATTGTCGTTTTCCTTTAAATTTGAAAAGCTTTTTAGGTATCAATTTCATGGAGATTAATTGACAATAGACCTTTGTAGGTTTTGCATAGTTTACAGTATATCAAGTGAAGTGAAACCACTTATGACGAGCCAAGGATGTATGATTTGCATCAATATCACCATTGGTGCATCTCATTTCCATGAGACATATGTCAAACAATTGCCATTTTAATATGAAAATTCGCATTCAACTCTTATAATATCAGCACAACAATTTCAAATCTACATATTAGCGGTAGACATTTTTGTTTTCTTCTCGCCGAGATTTGAACTCATGCTATTTTGATATTGGAATATCTAGGAAATACCGCCTGTACTTTGTTCTGCGCTCTAAACCACTCGGCTACCTAGACAGAACTTTCGGTTAGTATTACCTTCGGCAAGACCATATTACACTATGTTGGCCTTGATTTATTTGATTTTGTTCCTGTTCAATCAAAACCACATATATATCGGCAATGACAAGATTGTTTAAATGCACCGAATATTGTGTCTTTAATGGAAGAAGGGTATATACCCCAGCACCTAATAGAAATATAGAAAGAATTGTTTAATATATTGAAAACGGTTTAGATTTCTACCCATTAATCTTTTGAATGTGCAGATTGTTAGGCCTTTTTTTTACTAGAGATACTGATGCAGATCATGCAGAGACAAAAGTTTAAGTCCGCTTAACAGTTCTCCTATTTATAAAAAATTACAGCGATTTTAATATTGTAGATGCAGTAAAACAACTTAGACATAGAAAATGTCCAGAGGAAAAGAAAATTAAGGACATTTTAGACATCATTGGACAAAGAAAAAACACAAACAACTGGACAATACTTATCGAAGTGCTAAAATACGGTTGTGGTAAATAGTTATGTGAAAAAAAGTTAATTACATGTAAAAAAAAAAAAAACATTGATGATGTAAAAATTGGTTATGCAATTTAAATCTTTGAGAAGGAACCCCATTACAAAAATAAATAATTGAAAAAATAATAATCTGAAATACACTAAGAGGTCAATTTACGTCAAGCTGTAAATAGCCGCAAATTTTTAAGTTGTTAATAAATTTACTAATGATATTAAAGACTTTTTGCTAAAACAATTCTCTTCATGGCCAAACATTTCTCTATACCAAAAAGCTTCACTGTAACGAAATATTTCTGATCGCTATATAAGAGAGTGCTTTGTGACAAAAAGAACTAATAGAAAATCTTACTTCTTCATAGATTTCATCTTTGTCCCAGAACTACTTTTGAAGCAGTATACCTCCACTGTTGAAACACAGCTGCGAAGTATTGTTAGTGTCATTAAAGATGAAGACATAGATATCCAGCCATTGTCACTAACATGTAAATGCCACGGATTGTTGACTGAACAAGATATACGGGATATAAGTATGGAGTGTTACAGCAGAGGCGACAAAGCAGCATTGATTGTGTTGATAGACAGAGTTGTCAAACCTCATCCTCAGTCCTGGTTTAAAGAATTTCTCGATTGCATGATACGAGCTGGAATGAAAGAAATTACAAGAAAGATTGAACTCATCATAAAAGGTCAAGTTCTCTCTAAAGTGTCGCGATTTTTTCTCTCATTTGAATGAAATCTTTTTAAAGCACGAAATTAAAAAAAGAACTGCACTGATGTAACATTTTTTTCTAATAATTAGATAAGAAGCGTGGTATTACAACCTTTGTTTAGTCCAACTACATTATTAATCAATTGTAACTTTACTGTTGCACTTTACTTTTCACTACAAATTTCTAACATTTATATTTACGACTGAGGTTTTCATAGCAGATAAAGATTTATTCAACAATTATTCAAAACGAAAATGTGGTCTTTTATTAAACCAATTGTTTAAATCATTCTTTGGGAAATGATGAGTATATTCAGGACTTAAAATTGTATAAAAATAAAGTCATCAAACACAATAAAATATGTCTAAAATTTTACATGATCCCTATTTTGTAACCTCCATTTAAATACGGTTAGCTGGGTTGACATCAACACACGTTTACTGGATATAGGCTTGACCTTCAAAAATGGTTTCGTAATTTCATCGCATCAGTCACTGTCAATGTTAATCTACGTTCTTATAATATATACTTGCATTGAGTAATGCTAAAAAGTACTTACGGTTACATACGTAATATTTCGAAATCTGTAAATAAATGGTCAAGAAAAAATAATCAAAAGCGCGTCTGATAATAACCAGTATTTAAGATCATTTAATTTTTTTTACAAGGACACAACTTCGATTCTCTTGTCAACATAAACATAGTCAAACACCTAACTCTAAATATTAGTAGATTAATTTTCACCATTTTTCAAACGGAACAAGGTGGTTATAAACATAATTCTAGGGCTGAAAAGTCTCAGGACTGAACAAAATCTGACAGCTTCTTATATGTAATGGATATTCCGATGAAGAACGAATACGCTTACTTGATTTTTGTTTGCAAAGCGTTCAGTGATAAATCAGGGATGCATAGGACGCATATGATTTGGATGTATGTACATAGCAAATATGTGCAGAATTATTATTTTAAGTGCGTTTGTGTCTATTTTTAAAGAAAACAATACTTGATAAAAGGCTTAAGCTGAACAGGAGTTCTTACCAGCCAACATCCATTTTTTTCTTTCCAATATTCAAAACAAGCCACA
The DNA here is from genome assembly GCA_037788925.1 of Mytilus galloprovincialis. Lineage (NCBI taxonomy): Eukaryota > Metazoa > Mollusca > Bivalvia > Mytilida > Mytilidae > Mytilus > Mytilus galloprovincialis. Next base: position 34,569,865 of record CM075335.1, read on the forward strand.
ATTCTTAATGTCCATATTTATAGGAGCTCAAATCAAATGGAAAGACGTAAATATTGATGACCATTGGAGGAAGGTAATTATGGAGCTGTTCCATGGACAAATCGTTCAGAATGTGAAACCCTCTGGTTTATTAGTTAACTTAGGGCCAGTCTTCAGTATGGGTAAGCCTTATTTATTTCAAATATGTTTTTCTTGTCAAACGCACGGTACCAGTTACATGTATATGCCGAAAATAAATTTAAACACAAACGCAGATTTATATTTAACTTTTTAAAGAAAAGGTTGGTCCACGCATGTAAGTTTGAACACGTGCTGACGTACATCTAATAGATTATAAGCATTTTAACATAATACACTTATCTCTTTAAATATTGTGCCGTTAGATACAATTATCATGCATAATGAAATGACATAAGTAATATGACAAAACATGCAATTCCGGAAAAAAATCACTCGCACCAACTTTTGGTTATGTTTTACAGCAGGTTGGACTGTGCAAACATATCATGAAATCGCAAAGAATCTAATCTTTGGCATGTACATTTGAAATATATTAATAATGGAAGACTTTTTTCTTCTAATATTTAAGTTTTCTTCGTTAAAATGGAGAAAGAATAATAAGATTGGCCTGGTACGAAAAAAGCAATACATAACCAATATAAGGCACAACGACGGTAATTAATAGCAGCTGAGGTATTGTGTAAATAAACTCATCATAGATACCAAGATTAAATTTTGTATTTACGTCAGACGCGCGTTCCTGTAAAAAAGATTCATCAGTGACGATCAAATCCGAAAAAAGTTAAAAAGGCTAAATAAACACGAAGTTTAAGAGCATTGAAGGCCAAAATTTCTAACAGTTTGTCCAAAAACAGCTAAAGTAATCTATTCCTGAGGTAGAAAAGCCTTGGTATTTCAAATATTCAATTGTTTGATAAACAATTAATTTATAAATGTGACCATATCAATGATAATTCATGTCAGCACAGAAGTGTAATTAAGTTTATCTTGGTTTATACTTTCAAGATTAATGAAGTAGATTTATCTCCGTAATTTGAATTGCGCCTTTGATGAAATGTCAATTTTAACTTTCAGATGAAAAAAGGTCCATAAGATCTCTTGAGAGAAGGAGCTCTCCAATGAAAGCAATGGAGAAGTTATTGAATATGTTAGATGAAACAGATTGTGAAGGAAAATGGCAGATTTTCAAGCAAGCATTAATTGACGATGGTAATAGTAGATCGTTAGGTCTCTGACTACTATCAATGCACACAACCTTGTTTTGTCCCATTCTTTTAATTAAACGTTTGTTTAACACACACATTTTACTTCTATTTAGGTAATGATAGTAATACTTCTAAAATGCAACATGTAAATATGCGTTTCTTTTGTATGGTTTGAATAATTAAAATTGCTCTTGATTTATTTTTTTTTTATTATTATCATTAATTTCTTGGTTATGAATTAAGAAAACGCTTCAGGATATTGATTGAAATTTTAAAGAAATGTTACGACAACAAAATACAGATTAAGTTTGATTTTCATCGTTTTCATTGTTACCATTGCAAAGTTAAAGTTCTTGATTGTTAAATAGATATTGAGATTTTGTTTGTTAAAGGGACACTAGCTGTCAAATTCATGAAACATGAAACATGAAAACTTAATTAAACGCATATTTCTACATATACAATATGTATTCAATGGCGTTGTACATATTCATGTTCACCGATTTGACTCAAATTCTCTTGATTTATAACAATGTTGTATTTTAGTCTAGACGCCATTTTATTAACTATCGAGTTGATCTCGGAAAACCTCCGATGGCCATATTAGGTATACAAACATAAATATAGATATAAAAATAGATTAAGTGAATTCGTGTAATTAAATTTTTCTAGGTCTATTTTTAATGTCATATTATAGATTAAAATATATGTTAATCATAGTTTTTACCTGCAGTATAGGAATGTTTTTTTGTCGATCGAATCAGTCAATCAAATGATTAACCTTTGTTTTAATTTTAATGTTGACATTCTTTTCCATTAAATGACTTATCACGCACGACGCATGCGTTATCCATCTCCAGCTAAGGGGCTAAATTGAAGTTCGCATGAATACGGATTCAATGAGGTCAAATTATTCACTTGCAAGTGAATAATTAATCTTTAATGTTTCGTAGCTTATTTTGTCAAAATGGAACCATACTTGCTGCTAAAAGCAAATTATCATTTCACTATTTCACTAACATTAATGATTGAACAAAAAACATCCAATTTTAGATTTTTTATATATCTCACAGCAAGTGCCCCTTTAAAAAAAAACAACTTTTTGTAATTTTAATCTTAGGATTACTCCTCTTAATTTTAAGAAACATAAATATCGGTTCCCAGATCGCTGCGAGTGGGGTTAATTTTATATGTAATCACTATATGACCTTCCATGTTACCATATATATATATAATCATTTCTATAAATATTGGCAAATTCGAAAAATTCAAATTCCGTTAGTTTATGATGAGACAGATAAAAACGGGTTAATAGAAGCCTATGCAAATGTTGTCTTTCTTTTGTCTCTTATTCGTATATATGAATGGGAAGGTTTTCCATCAAATACCGGTAATCTACAATTTGTGTTTTAATTTGCACGAAATTTAACGAACTTGCTTCATATATGTTAAAGAGCAGCTTTTAATTTCATTATCAAATTAATTTAACAGTTTTGGAACTGCAAAAACCATTCTTGTCATTATTACGAAAATGAGACAGTGCGTAAACGTAAAATGTTCGAGTCTACATAGTTATATCGGTTATATTTTGATTCAAACAAAGAAATATTATTGTAGCAGGTTTTATACTTCTGTTTTTTCATAGAGAGACAATATGTAGAGAAAAATAGATTATAGATGTAAACACAAGAAATAAATAATTTTACACCAAAATGGGCATAATAAAATTGCAAAAAAAAAACTATTAATTGTACTATAAACTGATTTGAGAATCTCACTTCGTCTGTCTGAACAGATGCAAAAAAATTTGGTCGATTCATACTTTGAGAGATAGACAGTTTTTGTCGCGCCTGCGACTTTTGTCGTAGAAAGCTCGACATAGGGATAGTGATCCGGCGGCGGTGGCAGCGTCAGCTAACTTGTTAAAGGCTTAATATTTAAGAAGATGGAAGACCTGGATGCTTCATACTTTGCATATAGATGCCTTATGTTACGAAATTTCCGTCAGTCACATGTCAAATGTCCTTAACCTCATTTTCATGGTTCATGACTACTAGACAAAAAAATTAAGGAAAAATAGGATAACTACATTTGGTATGTGCGTACCTTGCAAAGTCCTCATGCCCGTCAGACAGTTTTCACTTAAACTCGACCTCATTTTATGGATCAGTGAACAAGGTTAAGATTTGGTGGTCAAGTCCATATCTCAGATACTATAAGCAATAGTTCTGGTATATTCGGTGTATGGATGGACTGTAAGGTGTACATGTCCAACTGGCAGGTGTCATCTGACCTAGACCTCATTTTCATGGTTCAGTGGTTATAGTTGTTTTTGTGTGTTTGGTCTGTTTTTCTTATACTGTATGCAATAGGTGTACTATATTTGGTGTATGGAATGATTATTAGGTGTATATGTCTAGCTGGCAGGTGTCATCTGATCTTGACCTCATTTTCATGTTCAGAGGTCTATGTTAATTTTGGGTTTTGATCTTTTATCTAATACTATATGCAATAGGTTAACTATATTTTATGTATGAAAATATTTGATGATCTATATGTCAGTAACGCAGGTTTTATTTGACCTTGACCTCATTTTCACGATTCATTGCTCAGTGTAAAGGTTTTGTGTTTTGGTCTATTTTTCTTAAACTATAAGCAATATGTCAACTAAATTTGTTGTATGGAAGAATTGTTAGCTGTACATGTCTGTCTGACATGGTTCATTTGACCTTGACCTCATTTTCATGGTTCATTCGTCAATGTTTGGTATTCTTCGTTAATGTTAAGTTTAAGTGACAATTGTAATAAAGCTTTATATTCAGGACTGACATAATATCAATAATTAGTAAAGAAGGCGTTTCAGTGTGTTCACTCTTGTTATTATATTCATCAGCAGCTGTGAATTAAATTCGGGTCTCCATAATATTCAGATTTTGGCCGTTTTTTCTTTCAGGGATAATTTATTGGAAATAATATTATGGCAAACAGAAATTAAAGCGATGTGTGTTTGACTTGGGAAGGGTGCACATCACTTCAGACTACCTGAGGAAGTCTGTAAACTTAATTCGAAACGCTTATTATTGCAAATAAAACTGAAACATAAACTAATAATACATATTTCCTTTGCAGACTACGGATGGGTAAATGAATTCATTGAAGGTGATTTTGTAAGCTATGACGATACACACGCTTGGGAAAATCTGATAAACTTATTTGAGAAAACACTGTCACAAAATATAAGAACACAAGAAATATTACCATATTTAAGAGTAAAGGGTATAATAAGCGTCAAAGACTCAGAAGAGGTAACTCAGATGTATAGGAATTATGGTGAAAGCGAAGCTGTGTTTCTACTTCTATCGTACCTCCCGAAGCGGAAACCGAACGTATGGTACCATGAATTCATGAATATACTTTATGAAAATGGCTCTGAACATGTTGTTAAAGAAATCGATCCAGAGAAGTATGAAAGTAAGAAAACTATAATTTGAAAATATTTATATTTTTAAAATCTAAAAAATGCAATGAACTCATATACATTTTCCCGAAATCATTGTTAAATATTAAAAGATCTTTGATGCATTTGACTGATAATTTAAGTCATTTCATTTTTTAAAAGCGTATTCCTGAAATTTTATTCAAATAATTGAAATAAGTCGTTCTATAAGTCTTTGTTGGTTTCGTATTATTCATCCTTTTCATAGCTTTGTGATAAATTGATCCAAGAATTCATCTTTTTTGTTTACTTTGTTTAGCCAATTTGCATGGTTTAAAAAATTCGTGCATGTTAAAGCTCACAAACAAATTCAAACAAGAGGCCTTCCGTGTCATTAATTTTTTGTCAGTTATGTCTTTCTGTTTGGAGTAATTAATCAGCTCATGCATGCAAATACTTTATCATGTAAATTGGTTAAATTTAATTTTGTTTTACTTTATTCATATGCATAATCTTTATGTACTCAATAACTATACGTTACTATTTAAAGTTAATTTATCATTTGAAGAGATACAGGCTCATAGGTCTGACCGCATGGGTATTGATAATACAGAACCAGATCAGGTGAACATGGGTTATGACACAAAAGTGAATTACACATCAGGTATAGTTAACATTTGTATTAGTTAATTTTTCTAAATTTTAAACAGACAACCAGTGTTGAACTTTAAGATATATTTTCATGTTTAAACTTTTGGAGAACCTACGTCAGAATAGCTCAGAGGCAAATATTTAAAAAAAAAGAAGGTAAAATATGAAGTATAGAAAAATAATTAGTGCTTATACGATAGTTATTATTAGGACAAAGTTGACGTTATCAGATAATGTTGTTTTTTTTGCGAAGCAAGCTATATAATTTTCCTGTATTAAAAAATATGAAACATTTCAAAAGTGGAAACTAAAGGCGTATAACTATAAGCACTGATTTGGAGTTCAATAGTTGTACTTTGACTGAGAACCGTTAGCTGTTATATAGGATACCAGGTTTTTAGGTTTCCATTTCAGAAGATAGGTCAGAAATAGTTTTTATGCTTGAGACCACAACATCACCATAAAGAGTGGCTGACTTTGTTTGTAAGCGCCTAACCATCTACTTACTTTGGACAATAATATTATGTTTGCGCCTGTCCCAGGTCAGCAGCATCTGGCCTTTGTTAGTCTTGTTTGATTTTTAATTTCAGTTTCTATTATATATTTTAGAGTTTAGTGTGACATCAAACGAATGGACAACAACTGTTATATTCCTGACTTGGTACAGGCATTTTTTTTTTAAAGTAGAAACGTGATCTCCATATAGGCTTTACGTTATTAATTATACTAGTTATAAAATCGCGCAAATATTGTTGTTTTGCAGATAAAGAGCAAAATAAAAAGTCAAGTGACAATTTGAGTTCTACACAGACGGAGAATCGAGTTTTACAGCAAACTTTAACCAACGTTAATTTGGATCAATATGATGAAATGACAAAACACTATCGTATGGGGAAGGGAAAAATAGAAGAAAGTTACAACAGGCTGTCAGAAACGTCAAAAACCGATTCTAGTCATTTTGAATTGCTTTTTGATAAAAATGTGAACAGAGATACAGCAATGGGAACACGGGAAAATGTTATTAACATAACATCTTCTGGTAAGATTTTTTCGTAATGCTTTTTTCAATTGTTTACATGATTCGTTTTCATCGGGTTTATTCCGTGATAATGTAAAATAACCATGTCATCGAAATTGTGTAAACCCTTTGCTCCTCAGATTATTTTAAATGGAAATATATTTTTGATTAAATAACATTTTTAATTTTACTGGTTTTAAAGTCGCGCAAATATTGTTGTTTTGCAGCTAAAGAGCAAAATAAAAAGTCAAATGACAATTTGAGTTCTACACAGACGGAGAATCGAGTTATCGATTATTCCCGTCGCCACACTTCTCGAATAGATGTATATTGAACGTTATTGATAATTTGTAGATCTCATTGTAATACGTCAATAATTTACTGTGGCCAGATCTTCTGTGAAAGGTTTGTGTTTCAATGCCCTTAACATCACATTATGCTTTTGTGCTTTCAATTCTACTGTCAGTGTGTTTTGTACGGTCTGTTTAAATACAGATTCGAGGTTCTTTTACAAAAAAAGGTATGGTTATCATATCATTCCAACCGTAACGAATATATTTGTTTTAACGAAAAAAATAATTAGAATGAAGAAATTTATTATTTACAGAAAGGTGGCTGTACGTATAATAAAGTCGACAAAATCAATAATTTTTTTTATATATCCGTAACAATACTGATTGAAAGTAAATTTTTAACCACAATAGTTCGTTTTAAAGAAATTATCGGCTAGACTTTGTTATTCGAAATGTGCATGCACATACATAATGTCTTCTTTTGTTATTCATCAGTAAAGTTGCATTAAGAGCTAGTTACACTTAAGTACAGCTCTTTGTAAGAACCAGGCAGAGTGCGATACATGAAGGTTTCAGATTTTTTCTATAATTGGCCTAGTAGAAGCAATAAATGAATACTGCTAAAAAAATAATTATGAGTGGAAAATTATGAGTGGTTGCCATGGTAAAGGACACTCTATTTTTTGGTTGTTAAGCGTGGTAAAATCTTTCAAAAATCAGCTAAATCACTACAATTCAGAGCCTGATTATGAATAGAATCATGCATTTTTCATTAATTTTCATATGTAACATTGATAGAACTTGGTTTAAGCTTAATTTTAGTGAAGATTGCATGTCAACCAAATTTGTAAATTTTTTGAAAAATTTTGTGAAAAAATGCATATTTTCAACTTTTCTGAAATTGGGAATTCTGCTGAATTATCAAAAATTCTCTGGTGTTTTTCAGAAAAGTGCAAATGTGTACAGAATAGTTAGCACTGTAGTTATGAAGTTTGGATACTTCTTTACCAAATTAAATAGTGAAATACGTGGGATTTTTTCAAGTTTTATCACCATAGAAACCGATTTTTCACCTTGGAAACGAAGTTTTTATTTGCAGAATATTGCAGTTTAAGAGCTTAAATGTCCTGAATTTTTCATAACCGATAAAAAATACATAAAAGCTTACACAAACTTTAAATTACAATCGTCAAGTGTTGTTGACTTCAATTGTTACCACGGAAACACATATTATCCATAGCAACATCCACTAAGTGAAAAAATACATGAATATTTTTTTGTATTTCAATTTATATGTTAGTGGATATGTTTTATTAAAATAATCTATTATGATAAGGAGATATCAGAATTAAGCGAACTATTTCCAACCGGGTTTTCCTGTTGAACGAAGTGTTAATTTTTATGCCCATGATAATGCCCATTTGTTTATGTTTTCTGGTCTGTGCGTCCATTCGTCCGTTCGTTCGTTTCTCCGTCCGTCCCGCTTCAGGTTAACTGAACATAGAAAATGATAGTGTGGATGGAGCATCCGTGTACTATGGTCACATTCTTTTTTTATAAAGTAATTTATAGGTTAAGATCAATCATTGATTACGATTGACCAATTTTAAATTAAAAACAAAATTTCACTGAAACTTTCAAACTGAAGTAGATTGATCCTAGCAGGAGGGAATTAATGTCACCATTCCAAAACAAATATCAGTTTTAAAATTCTGCACGACCAGACGAATGATTCTGAAATCTAGGAGTAGTTTTACTGACGAATGAATGTCCTTTTTTCTCTATTTCAGTCAGTCGTAGGCGTCGAAATTAGTTTTTATTTTACAGGTTTTTACAAGCAATCATACATGACCATGTTTGGTAGTGATGCTGAGATATGATTATCTTCATCTTCACGGTCTCAAGGGATATATAAGATCTAAACAAATGCTCCGATTAGCCAATATATCTAGATCAACCTCCTTAAGCTTATTTTACTGATTATATATTGGTACATAAAAAAAAATATAGAAGAAATTTTTGATTTGTGTGCTGTTTAGGTTTTATTATTATTAATGGTCAGTGTTTTATCAGAAAAAGGCATAGACACTAACAAATATGTGAAACTCAATTTTACTGAATATAGTTGTTATGCTAGTAATAAGATATTCAAACGATGTTCTGCATGGAAAAATTAATATGAAGTCTTTCAACACAAATAAATCGCAAGGTCGTGTCCGTTTTTCTGTTTTATTATCGTCGTAGATATTTATATTCATTTATTTTTGTGAGAACCAAGTTCAGTTAACTAATGTTTTTTTTTTATATTGACGATTTTTCCAAGACGTGATTACAAGATTAAATAAAACTGGAACACATCCGCGAAATCGTGGGCATATACAGCTTGTAAACTGTTGTTGGATGATTTTTTGTAAAAGATATTATGTATGGAGAATTTCATAAAAGGTATCAAAAGCCCTCTCCCTTTTTCCAAAGTCCGATATTTGTTCCCTTTCTGTTAAACTAAATTATTTTCGTGTGTCTAGCCTCTGACCACAATTATTCTTCTCCTTTGATAAAATGCATCTTTTGGTAAAAGTCAAATTAAGTTAAAAAATATTGCACCGCTTCAAACATGAAATAAATGTAACTGCTTATATATAGACCATTATTAGTCTAATAAAGTATGCTTCTAGGACAATCCATCAGTGCTTTTTATTTTGAGAGCCTTATTAACATGCCAATGGTAGGATATGAATCTTGTATAAATGACTAAGACCGACTGATGCTAATTTGTGGGGTGGTCGGAGGGGTCCTGATCCCGAAATCCCGGGCTAAAAAAAAATGAAATCTCGAGATGCAGAATTTAACGAAATTCATATCCCGAAATCCCGAAATTTAAAAATATGTTCCCGTAAGGATCAATCCCCAAATCCCGAGCTTAAAAACACCCGATCCCGACGCCCCGAAAAAGGTCCTGCCTCCCTCTAATCTCTACCCTACTTTCATTTTGCCAAATCACTACTTTCACTTTCAACAATAAATTTTTATGCCCCATTTATGGGCATTATGTTTTCTAGTCTGTGCATCCGTGCGTTTGTTCGTTCGTTCGTTCGTTCGTTCGTTCGTTCGTTCGTTCGTCCGTCCGTCTGTCCCGCTTCAAGTTACAGTTTGTGGTCGAGGTAGTTTTTGATGAAGTTGAAGTCCAATCAACTCGAAACTTAGTAAATATAGTGCCGATGTGGCTTCCGTGTACTATGGACACATTCTTGTTTCCACATGTTTTACTTATTTTAATATATATGCAACTGGTATGATCCTTTAAATAGTAAACAGTAGACAGAATACAGAGTCTCTATATATTAAAATCGTAGTTTACATGTAGATAACCGCGAAAAATAATTGTCCACTATAAGGAGGTATACTAATTGTGGTTCTAGCGACCTAAACACCATGATATTGAGAACACTATGATTGGCTTATTTATTTTTCAGTTTTGTTATCTATCAAACGATTGGTTGTACTTGTGCATGTTTCAAACCGGAAGTCTTTCATATGACCAAAAGTCAGTCTGATGACGGAATCAATATCCGGACTCCCTTTTTGTCGTTTTTCTCCAAAATTAACTCAATCTGAATAATCATTGGATGATAAATGCGACTATGCATGTTACATATAGAACACAGAGGCATGATGATTAATTTATCGTGGAAGGTAGAGAAGCGACACACAAAATGAGGTCTTCTCGTTTAATAGTATAGATTACATAAAAAGTTTTCCTCGGTGAACATTTAAATTCCATTACATTTATCCATAAAACTCAGGATATTGGTAGCCTACGAAAAAACAATTAATCTGTCGTAACGTAAATTATGTACATTAAAATATTATTATAATAACTTTAAATGACTCAGCATTGACGTATCACAATCATAAAAAAACGACTGATATTCTGTCATTGCGCATAGCAAATCAGCAACACGTATGTATGCCTTCTGTAAAGATAAAGACTTTTATTTTTTATACAGAAGCGTCTAAATGGAACTCCAATGTATGACGGGTGAAACGCTAATTTTACCTCAAAACCATGAAACATAAAATACATTACGAGTACCGACAATTCTATACTAAATTAAATAAGTATGAGTAGCAATGCATATAATACTACACTAATAAATGTTCAAAAATGTAATAATGTCCTTAAGAAATATTTTATCCCAAACAGTTACAGTGACGATGCATTTGATTTATATATCATATTCTTTTCTTATATGTATGGCATAAAATCAGGGTTAATCAACACGCTGACAGGTTTCTACGATATTATATTTAAACAGATAATGACTCAGTTGGAACTGACGATCTGTCAAGCTCTGACTCGGATAATGAGTGGAAAGAGGATTTCATCCTTAGACATGATCAAATTGAGTTGGTAAAGGCTGCATTGGATAGCAAGAACTGCATCATTGTAGCTCCAAATGGAAGTGGAAAGACATATGTAGCACTCAAAATTATACAGGTAAAATGGATAGAAATAAACTAATTATAGATACCAGGATTGACATTGTGTATGCCAATCGCGCGTTTTGTCTACAAAAGACTCACCAGTGACGCACAAAAAAAAACAAAGTTAAAAAGGCAAGATAATATTAAATTTAGTTTAAAATTTTCACTTTAATTTTCAGAATATAGGCTTGGTTTAAAGAAACGCAAAAAGATAAAAAAAAAAAAAAAAAAAAAAAAAAAACCACAAAAGTAGTCAACATCGTGCTAGAATATCCATCATTTTTGTTTCATATTTTCCTGCTTCTTATATATCTTGATTTCAAAGATTCACATTCAAATATATTTATGATGCGTTGCCATAAACAATCCAGATGTTTTTGATTGGCATTGTTCCATTAATATATATCTGCCAGAACTAGAAATTAAAGAAAAAACAGACATAGCTTCTTCTGCCTAATTTTTACACTTATATCTCGAATATGACATGATTGTTCATCTCAGTATCACAATCTATGACAAACTGGACGATTTTATATTGAAAAAGCAATATCTTAATTTCACCTGCATATGCAATATATCTGTATTCAAGAGCTTGCAGCTGATACTCAAATTTGGTAAAACGTCGCCAGTGCCTGAGCAGAACTAGAATTATTTAAATAAAATCAACGGTACTAATTTTGTTGCACCAGATGCGCATTTCGACAAAACATGTCTCTTTAGTGATGCTCGTGGCCAAAATATTTGAAATCCAAAGCATGAGGGAGATACATTCCTTAATTTATAATAATTTTTAATATTTTGTAACAGCAAATTTTAATAACACAAAAAATCCGTATTTTCATGCCAGTACCGAAGTACTGGCTACTGGGCTGGTGATACCCTTGGGGACTAATAGTCCACCAGCAGAGGTATCGACACAGTGGTAGTAATAAAATCAACGGTACTAATTTTGTTGCACCAGCTGCGCATTTCGACAAAACATGTCTCTTCAGTGATGCTCGTGGCCAAAATATTTGAAATTCAAAGCTTATATAAAAGATGAAGAGCTATAATCCAAAAGGTCCAAAAAATATAGTCAAATTCGTGAAAGGAATCAGAGCTTTGCATGAGGGAGATACATTCCTTAATTTATAATAATTTCTAATATTTTGTAACAGCAATTTTTAATAGCACAAAAAATCCGTATTTTCATGCCAGTACCGAAGTACTGGGTACTGGGCTCAATTCAAAGTACGTCTCGTCCTTTCTCTAAAACGTTCGTCGGAAGATACCAAGACCTTGCGGAAAAAAATATTCCGTATTAGTTTTATATATAACACACGTTGTTTTTGAAGTATTGATTCAAGGTATTGAAGTTGTTTGTAATCTAAATTACATGTTATTGTATTTTTTTTTTTTTATTTTTCTTTGTAAATTATAAACTTTCCTGTTGGGTCTATTTTTGGTAATATCTATTTTAACTGGCTCGGTACTAATACATCCAATCATTGTGTTATTGTGCTATGGGAAATTTTTGTATTCTTGTCTTTCATTTTATCTATTTTGTCCATATGTTTTTTTTGTTTCTTTGTTAACATATTTGTTTATATAGTGATATAGATTAAAACACAATGTTGACTGCGGTATCCCTATTATAGACATTTTACCTATTATATCTATTTGTTTCCTTTACACATTTTTGTCAAGGCAAGGGAATTTTATGGTACTGCCATTCAAGCGAGAGGTTAAGCTAACTATGAAACTAAGAAGATTTCTGTGCCAAGTCAGAGATATAAAAGTTGTTATCCATTCCTTTGATGTGTATGAGCTTTTAAATTTGCAATTTTGTATTGACTTCCCGTTTTGAATTTTCCTTGATGGTCGGTATTTTTTAAGTATTTCATTTTTTGGAATTTGTATTGGGGATTTAACATTTAATATATTTTAAGATAAAATATGTTTTGCTTTCTTGAAACAAAGATTTAAGAAAAGTATAACAAAAACATCGAACTCTAAGGTAAATTTCAAAAAGGGGAAATACATAATTAAAAACAAACATTATCAACCAACGGAACGAGTTGAAAACTATGCCCTATTCCTGACCTCGCACATTTATTTTTTTCGATGACAACTAATGATAGGTTAAACAAAAAATATTCTGAAATAATAACACCATTGAATAATTTCAGGATCATTTTGAAAAAACTACTCAAAGATCTCCGAAAGTTGTATTTTTAGTAGAAATGAGCGCACAAGGGAAAAAACAGGCGGATAAATGTAAGGTCTGTTTATCAAAATATCGAGTTAAACTGATCACAGAGGAAATGCAGACCAATACAAAGAAACCAAAGGTTTTGTCTTTATGGCTTAAGAGGTATGGATACTTAATTATTAAGCTTTGAAAATACATGAAATGTTGTTGAAAGATGAAGTTTGATAATACTCGTAGTTTAACAAATATTCATTATAAATGCCTTGTAAATACATAAAAATGGGCACAGGATAATTGCTACCTGTTACAGCCGGTATATTTTTATTATTTTTGTGTTGTTCTTTCTGATTTAGGGATGTGTCTATGTTTATCAAATTACTTGGATCATTATAAAATTTGTGAAAACTTGGTAAAGTCAATTAATGTATTTCTTAGGACGTGCATGTACAGTTTTCTTTTTTTGAGTTATCTATCACCTTTCATATCGTTTAGTTTCTAGATTTCGCGATGAAATTGTTCATTAAACACGTATTTTTGTAAGGCTTGTATTTCTAGTTGTAATACTGGATTCTCTTATGGTTGTGACTGTTATCTATTTTTTGCATGTGAAGATATTTCTTATCTGCAGATTAAGATGTGTCCCACGTGTGGAGCAGGATATGCTTACCCTTCCAAAACACGTGAGACAACCTCAGCTCTTGATGGGGTTCGTTTTGCTCAGTCTTTAGTTTTCTATGTTATGTTTCGTGTACTATAGGTAGTCAGTTGTCTTTTTTTTTAGCATGACGTTGTATGTCTATTTTCGACTATTGAGTTTGAATGCCCCTTTGATATTATTTGCCTTTCATTTACTCCAACATTTTCAACATGTTCAGAGCAGCGATATGCAAACCAACTAAAGTCGAAGTTGACGAACACAAATCAAGGTGACAATAGGAACACCAAATTCTACATTTTCCAAAATAAAATTGATATTTCTCAGTTGTTTTTGAAGTAGACGTTTTCACGATTAACGTCAATGTGTTAAATATGCTGACAAATATTGAACCATTAGCTTAGTTCTTTAACTGTTCCATTAAGTCTGTTAATAGGAATAAAAATAAATAAGTGACTTCATATGTATTATGTAACTTCTAAGAGGGACGGAAAGATACAAGAGAGACATTTAAACTTCATAAATCAAAAAGAAACTGACATCGCTGTGACTGAAAAAAAAAGGAAAAAACAGACAAACAATAGTACACAAAACACAACATAGAAAAAATAAGACTAACTTCTACAAAAATTCACAAACATCAAGTACAATTAAAACTGTATGATTCTTTATGTTACAATGAGCCACACCATCATTACATTCAATTTACATTCCCTTATATTACAGTATAATCGATGAACTTCTAACGGAGTTTTAATTTCAAAGAAGATGTTTAAAGAAGTATGAAAGAGTAATTGAAACTTTTTTGTAGGTCGGACATATTAATTATCCCAGCACAGCTGGTAGTTAATGCTTTAAAGAATAAAGAAATTAAAATTGAGGACTTCACATTGATGTTCTTTTATGAATGTCACCATACAGATGGTAGTCATCCATATGTAGAGATAATGCATTACTACATTGATCTTAAACTAGACAGAGGTGTTAATAGGCACAAATTGCCAGTAGTAAGTATCATATAAATATTTATATATAAATGTTATTAAACAAAGGTTATATGGACCAAGCCACTCTCCCTCTCAAATTCAAAACATGTATAGTTTGCTACATTATCTCTGTATTGCTGATATCGATTCTCAATAATTTAACGATATTCGTCTCTCTATAATGCATATGCGGGCATGATAATGGTGTTATGTATGTGAATAACAGCTGTAAGTGAGCAGAAATATCAAGCAAAACCATTAGGATAATTTACACAGCTGAAAAACATTATTAACGTTTTTTTTCAAATGATATTATCAATTTACTTGTGTGGAAGTCATATGAAACGAGTTTCTAGATATATTAATGTAATCAAAACTATTAAATTAATTCATGCATATATATTAAGCTCAGTAGTCTGTATTTCGGTACTGACATGATTTAACAAACTTGATCTAAAATTGTCCGTTTACAAATTTAGAAATTATTCAGAAACAAAGTTTTTAACTCCCTCAGGCAAAGTTGGCTTTAAATGAATTTGGCTATTTATTTTAGGTATTTTTGACATATAGCTCTTCAACGGTTTCGGTACTTATACATCTTCGGATTTCAAATGTTTGGCTTTGAGCGTTCCCGATGAAGGTAAATCCAGAAAAGCGCTTCGGACGCAAGAAATTATCAAACGTGTTATTTTCAATTTTTTTTAATCTAAGTTTTGCATGCACGTTTTCTGTTTAAATGCGTTACACATCGTTAACGTATTATCAACAAACATTTTTTGTATTTACTGCTTGTTGATTGCAAGATTCTTAACTTTCGAGTCTGTGGCCGATGTTTACTTGATCGTGACATTGAAAAAACAATAAAATCAAATCAGGTGAAAAACGTGAAAAATTTGCGATTTCAAAGAGCCATAACATTTGTGGTTTTTTTTATATTTTGCATGCGTTCTTATTTGATAACAAGTTATTCAAACTATTCCTTTACAATTGTTAAATGATTTGTTGTATTAAATTTGTACTAGAGAAACCAGTTTTCACTATTTCCCTGCAAGAGCACATTCGTTTACATTCTTACATCACGGTTAACCCTCTCGCACTTGCGCTGTGAGATTTCCGAAGTTACGAAAGATCTCGTAGTTTAGGTCAATGCATACGGAAAAATATAAGTGAATACGTGTGTTGGAAGTTAATTATTCAATTGAGGTACATTTATGAAGATTTTGATAATATAAGGATTTTCCTTTGAAATAAGTTCACGTTCAGTCAGTCATTCAAAATTTGAGGTTTCATATGACAGTAGCTTGCTGTTCGGTGATTATTGAATATGTCCTTTTTTTAGTTCACCGGGACCCGAAGGGCCCCATGTGAGCTTATGCCATCACTTGGCGTCCGTCGTCGTCTGTCGTCTGTCGTCTGTCGTCGTAAACTATTTCAAAAATCTTCTCCTCTGAAACTACTTGGCCAAATACCTTCAAACTTTCAACTAAATGTTCCTTAGGGTATCTAGGTTATAAATTGTATCTGAAGTTTTGATCCATCGACAAACATGGTCGCTATGGCTAAAAATAGAACATAGGGGTCAAATGTAGTTTTTGGCTTATATATCAAAAACTAAAGCTTTTAAAGCAAATCTAACATGGAGTAAAATTGGTCAATTGGTCAAGATATATCAGAACTGAAATTTTCAGACGAATCGAACAACCCATTGTTGGGTTGCTGCCACATAATTGGTAGTTTTAAGGAAATATTTCAGTTTTTTGTTAATATCTTGAATATTTTTATAGATAGATATAAACTGTAAACAGCAATAATGTTCAGCAAAGTAAGATCTACAAAAAAATTAAAAGACCATAATTGTTAATTGAACCCTAAAGGAGTTATTGCCCTTTAAAGACAATTTTACACCATTTGTTCATCAAGTTTGCCAACATTATAAAATCTTCTCCTTTGATCTACAGATGAGCGATTCGGGCTCTTAAAAGCCCCTAAGACTTGTTTACAGGAATAGCTCAGATAAAGTCTATATTTCATAACGGTTCCTTTTCCATTGCTAGTATACCAGTTTCAAAAGTTGAAGAGCGGAGCACAAGATATTCACAAGCGTATATTCTCGCGAGAAATATTCGTGAATCATAATGAGGCAAACAAAATAAGGAAAAAACGGCCATATTTATATACATAGATATATTTCTCTTATTCTTAGCCGATTTATTCTTTTTCTGACATGTTGATATCTTTAAAATTATTTCTACATTAATCTCATTTCAATTATGACGTCAACTGTTTCTGTAGTGGTCTGCTAATCATATGGAGGATGACGTGACATATAAAGAGCACATATGAGTGCAAATTACGGAAGAAGATTATTTACATATCGTCAAAAAAATAAAGGATTTAATCACTCAACCTTATGCAACATAACATTTTTCCATTGAGGGCAGACACATTTTCAATTTTAAACAAGCTCGGCAAGCCTCTGTGTTCAATAAAAAAAATTAACTGTCTCCAGCGGATAAATATCCTTTTACATTTGATGTTGTGTTAGAATCTTTATTATCAATTTATCATTTGTTTATAGGTCGTCGGACTAACTGCATTAGTTAGCATGGAGAGAGCTTTTTCAGGGGACATAGCAATAAAGAAGATACAAAAGATGATGGCAAATTTGGACGCCAGAGAACTTTGTACTGTTAATATATGTTTACCAGAACTAGGTACTACGTTAGTTTGAATCCGAATAATCATATACAAGCGTTAACAAAAAGTTATGTATTTGAAGCTAAACAATTCTCTTGAAAGTAAAGAAATATGCGTCTGTATATCAGTAAGTCAAAGATCGTTTGCAAAGATTTATTCATGAAATTCATGACAACCTAAAAAAATAGTTTTTTTTTAATGTTCACTGATCTGTATGCTTGTATATATATGTACTAGAGTTACTTTTGATAGAGTTTTGTAAAAAAAAAAGATTTTCAAAGAACACATTTTTCATTTAGATGATATAAGATTGCTAGAATATTATGGTAACACATTACATTTTAACTAAACAACTATAAATACTTTTCACTGTATTTTGCCTAGAAATCTTATCTACTAGAAAGAGGACGAAAAATTACTTTGGCGAAGCACTTGTTCTAATGATGGAAAACATAGAATCATATATGATTGGCTCTTTGTGTAAGTAGAAAAATAAAAAGCATTTTAAGAAATAACAAGTAGAATTGAACATTCTAAATTTGTTTGGAGTATGAAGAAATGACAAGAGTTCAAGTAATAGAGACAAATAAAAACAGTAGGCTTCCAAAAAGACAATTTAACCTGTTTTGAAATTCCGGATAAATCAGGCACGCAATATGGACAAGTTATCCTTAATTACAGTTCCTGTGTATGTTTCTATCGCAAATGTCAATACTCATTTTGGAGGGACAAGGCTGCATTTTCGAATCGGATACTTTGATTTTGTTTACTTCTGTGGTTGACCTGGCTCTTACGATTTAGTATATAATAGTCCATTATAACATTGACACACATGGTTTTACTCAATTGAGGCATCCTTGTTCCACTTATCAAACAATACTTGTTTGTCTTATTAGACATATCAGATAAGCTAATTTTGGCTTACTTTTCCATCTTTTTTTTATAAGATGCACCGTTCATGCCTAACAACGGGAGCGTATTAAAAGGACCAACGGAAAAAGGATCAGACCCTTACACACAGTGGATAAGTAAACTATGGAGAGAAACAGCAAAACTCAACAACAGCGATGCACGCCGATACTTTACAACGTGTAGACAGTATCTTGATGTACGTTTTTCTGTTTTGTTTTGAATAACTTTAGAATGATGGTAGTTAAAATAATGAAGTCGCTGTTTGAACTTACATATTGTTGACGTCTGAAGTCCCAATAAAGACTTACCATAAAAAGCAGTGATCTTGCTGACAATCAATTGATCAATTGGGTGGCAATGTCTCTACGAAACCTATTAGATCAGTTTTAAGTTTATAAGTCATACGATTTTCTAAATAGGTTGACATGCTCTATATATATATATATATATATATATATATATATATATATATATATATATATATATATATATATATATATATATATATATATATATATATATCATACACAAATTTTGATGAAATCGGAAATCTATCTTTTTCGTATATTGACACCAACGATATCAAATGCAATGCAAACAAAAACGTTATATATACGCTCTGAGAGAAATTTTGCATCCACAAGATGAGACAAGTTAAATACAGCAAAAATAAGGGATAGAAGGGAATAACGTGTTTTATGTAAGTACTTAAATAAACAATACATATTCGAGGACAAAATGAAACAGGAATCAAATGATTCATGTATTTAGTGATGGGTCTATTACAATTTAGAAATAGAAACATGACGCCACAAGTCTTGCCGGGAGTTTTTGTGTTTCACACAATGATGTGATGTCCAATATGGCTTCAGCAAGAACTACAAATTGCAACTCAGAGCAATATTGGAGTAATCATCATTAATTAAACTCGCCTTTTTCATTATAATGTTCAACTAAGGCAACATATACTATGTTTAATAGCCATACATCGATTAAGCGTTAACAAATCCGGATAACAAACTTAAGCGATGCTTTCTTTTTGTCTTAGCAAGGTATCAACAAATTGTTGCTCAAAAGCATATTAACTTATCAATAATTTTTTATCAAAAAACATTCGGTTGAAACGTGTTTCCGTTAAAGCAAAATTATAATCTTATTATTCCATCTACATTCCTTTTCTTGAATATAGACATAAAAAGTCTGGCAGAAATGTTTCATAAATTCAAATTAAATGTGAATAAGGCATAGCTGAGACAACCAAATTTAACTTTTACTAAGCGTTCACCTCATAACTTTTAATCATAGGAAAGTGTTGTGCCAAGCCCTTCACAAATTACCCAAAACACAAATATCTGCATCAAATCTCTGAAAAGAATATGAGCAACTACTGACTTTGAACACCATCCAGCAAAATCTTTTTTTTTCTCTCCCTCAATTATTGATTCTCTCACCAACACATTTCGCCAATACGCAATTAAATTTTATTTTTACACACTTTACACAAGTCGTTTATCTATGCCATTTGAAGACTGCTTGTTACGTTCATTAAACGAAATTGACAAAAATTACCGTCTGCATTTGAATGTTTTAAATAAAAAGTTAAATTACAAAAAAAAAAAAAACTCAGAGGAAATTTTTTTTTGAGTTTTGAAATTTCAAATGTTTTGGCTTCGAGAATCACTGAAAAGACATTAATGGTTGAACTAAGCATCTGGTGCTGTATCGCTAGTCCCGTAACTATTATTGTCGACGCAAATGCTGGTTTTTTTTTAAAATAATTATGTAAAATTGATTTTACAATCGGTATACTACCTTCGTATTAAAACGGGCAACATTTCATTCAATGCGAGCAAGTTAAGAACTCAACAGGTCATACCCTTCTTTTTTTTTAAATCAAGCACTAACAACTTTTTCAATTTGATAATTTGTATTATTTACGTATAAAAACTGTGAAATGACTCAGTAAAAGAAAACGCGTAACCTTGAAATTCAGTAGTGAAATTCCTATCTCTGTATTACATGTTTTTAAACAAAGTATTTATTTACAGGTTTATAACAAAGTCTTGATTATCTATGAAGATGCACGAGTGGAAGATGCAATGCAATATCTTGAACGCAATCTAATATTTATCGATGAAGGAATGTACCTAGATGCTACTGTTGAAAAAATGCTGAAAATATACCAAAGTAAGAATTGTATAATCGAGGGAATTCCTGTGACTGAAACATACCATAAAATGTATCTCATACTTTAGTAGTCTTCACTACTTTTTTACCTTATTTTATTTTAGCTCACCCTATCTCTTTTATCTGCAAAATATCACTTGTTGGTAAATCTTGCCTTGCTAATCATTTTTATTTAAAGTGTTTATGTATTTATAGTTATTGTATCATATAAGGTAAAACGAAAAAACATAATGGTGAAAATCGTCATTAAAGGGCTATAACTCCTATAAGCAGTCGTCGTACGTTTCCTTCCATTTGTCTGAAATGAAGTTTCTCTAAATCTATTATAGTTTTCAAGATAATAAGCAAAAATGAAGAAAATGGGTAAGCTTTGCCATTTAAAGGCAAAAACTCTTATAACATGTATAAGAGGTCTTCTGACTGTTTTGACGTATACGAAGAATTGGTAGAGCTTTAAAAATATTCTGCCCCTGTCAGATGATCTCTATTTATAACAGTTTTCAAAATAACAGGTAAACTAGCCTTACATCACCAGCGTCTGAGCAGAAAGTTGACAAACCAGGGGTATGTCAAAGAATGTCTTGTCCTTGTTGATACTATTCCGTATTAACTTCACAATTACTACACTATGGTCTTGATGTATAGATTCTGCGTACTAACGTTGTTTATCATCTTGATACGTGTTATAGTGTTCTTTCATTTGTCTTTTTTTAATATTACTTATTCCGTATTATCTTCACGTTTTTGGATATATCCATTTGATGTGGCTCTCAACGTATGCATCCCGTCATTTTGATGTAAACTTCTAATGTATAGATTCTGCGTACTAACGTTGTTTATCATCTTGATAAACGTTGTTTATCATCTTGATACGTGTTATAGTGTTCTTTCATTTGTCTTTTTTTAATATTACTTATTCCGTATTAACTTCACAAATACTACACTATGGTCTTGATGTATATATTCTGCGTAATAACGTTGTTTATCATCTTGATACGTGTTATAGTGTTCTTTCATTTGTCTTTTTTTAATATTACTTTTACTGTTTGGTCCGTTTTTGGATATATCCATTTGATGTGGCTCTCAACGTATGCATCCCGTCATTGTGATGTTTGCATTATCTTTCATATTTGCTTTGTCCGTGTGAATTTGTGTGTTTCTTTGATACATATGACGTGGCTCTAATTCTTGAACATCTCGCTATTGTGGTATTGTTCTATTAAACCTTTAGTATTCTGGTCTTTCATATTTGCTAATGCTTTGTCTATATGCTCTTTTGTGTTTCTGTTATACATAATGACGTGGCTCTTTTTTTAAAAGAAGTACACAATTTACCTTTCGACAAGCGGCAAGAAGGAAATGTAAATTCTAATTTACATTCTGCAGAGGATATGTCTAAAGAACTTTAGATACTTTAAAGATTAAATTATTTTATATCTCTACCTATGTGACGTTTACATTCTGACGTCAAACGCGCGATTCTACATTAGAGACATGTTGATCTGGTCATTCGGTCCCAATGCTTAAATCATAGGACATATTTTGTCTTATATGACAAAATTTTAATAGATAAATAAACACTTTAAATCACAAAAATGACCAGAAGGCAAGATCTACTAAGAAGTCATACTTTAAAACTAAAGCAGATAAAAAAAAAAAAATAATAAACAGACTAAATGATCTGCAATACAAGATCAACAAAAATATGCCATGAATTCTCTTTTCGTCTACAATGTTGGAGAGCGTTCTTTGTTGGATTTGCACATTAACCAAGGTAGGCGCCACTGACTCTCAGAACTAGTGTTTAATTCTTGTTTCATCCAACCTGTTCTAGTGACATCAGACTTTAGCTATAATGCATTTTCTAAATCGTATACCCAACCTTAAAGGTGAACGCGTTCGTTTTTTAAAATGAATATTTGGTGTATTCATAAAAAGCTTTCTTTTCATAAAATAAGGAAAAAGTATGTATGCACATTTAGCCTATAGCTAGGATGTTTGTAATTTTCATGTGTCATCAACCTCGTACTTCATTTGGCCTTAACTTTTTTCGAGCGTGAAGTCCTAATGATTCTTTTGTAGACAAAACGCGGCCTTTTTAGCCCAGAAGTAAGCACTTCGGTGTTGACAGGTATATCAATTATATGGTCAATTTTATAAATTTACTGTTTGCATAAGTATGAATTATTCGAAATACTAAGGATGTTCTTATCTCCATGTATAGATTACCTTACCCGCATTTGGCACAACGTTTTTGAATTTTTGGGTCTTCAATGCATTTCAACTTTGCACTTGTCTGGTATTCTAAATATTTTTATCTGAGCGTCACTGATGAGTCTTATGTAAACGAAACGCGCGTCCGGCGTATTAAATCATAAACCTCGTACCTTTGAAAAATATTTACACTACTGGATTGATGCCACCGCTGGTAGACGTTTCGTCCCGAGGGTGTCATCAGCCTAGAAGTCAGCACTTTGGTGTTGACATGAATATTAATAATATGGTAATTTTTATAAATTTACTGTTTGCAAAAGTATGTATTATTCGAAATACTAAGGATTGTCTTATCCCAGGCATAGATTACATTAGTAGTATTTGGCACAACGTTTTGAAATGTTGGGTCCTCAACGCGTGTCACTGATGAGTTTTATGTAGACGAAACGCGCGTCTGGCGTATTAATTTATAAGCCTGGTACCTTTGATAACTATTTTACCTGGTTTATTTGGTAACTTGTTAAATGACCTAGAATCGTGCAACATGTGAATATGTGATACAGGTCAGTTAAGAAGTTTGTGATTTAAATAGAATGATACTGTATTTATTTAATACACAAACTACTTTTACTTCAATAGAAAGAAAACTCTTATTGGCCGCCTGTGTTGGAAATGTGCATCATATTAACCCAAAACTGGAAGCGTTAAAAGAAATAATATTGAAGCTTTATACAGAAAAGCCTGATTCAAGGGTCATTGTATTCATTAAATCCAGAGAGTCAGTCCAGGCCATTGGAAATTGGATGAAAGAAATAGATGATTTAAGATGTTTAGATCCAGTTATATTTGTTGGTACTGAAGCTAGTGGAGAGAAAGGAGGTGAGTAAAGTATGAATTGCAGGAACCCTATGAACTACGGAATCCTATTAGGGCCTTTTTTTTAAATTGTCGACTTTAATCTTGGAATTATCAACTTTAAACTTGGATTTTCAAACGTAATCTTTAATTATCAACTTAATCTTGAAATTATCACCATTAATCTTGGAATTATCTACTTTTGTCTTTGAATTATCAAATTAAATCTTGGAATTTCCAACTTTATTCTTTGAATTATCAACTTCAATCGTGGAAATAATGGCCATTGAAAAATTACGGAAGATCATCGAAACTCCAAGAATTTTGATTGTTATTATAGCCGTAACTTGATTATAAGATAGTCGCAACTTGGACCTGATCATAGTAACTTGTAAGTGATTACCATAACTTTATCTATATGCTGGTAGGCGACTATATATAAATGGTGTTTGGATGTGTGGCTAGGACTAGTGAATAATTTACAAATTTACTTTTTGCTTTGTAGATATAGTCTTTATAGTTTTCAAGTCGTAATTTACGGTAAAGGTTCATCATGATGACAAGGAGAGGCAAACATTTTCCATGTTCATTAATGGAAACTATATTGTTTAAATTACGTTTGTTTTCAAGTTAAGATATTTTTTAGGTCACGGTATCTTATTTTCCTGTGTATCTCATTCCCTTTTGTACATAGTTCATTTGAATGAATTGCCATGACTATGCAATTTATACAATGTAATTAGATAAGATGAATAACAGTTATTTATGTTAACGATCTACAAATTCTTTAACAGTTTATTTTTTCGATGCAAAATGCAATGACTGAAATGCAAAATGACTTAACCGCTCCTCAAACATTTTTTGTCGTAAACTGGATGTTGTATCAGTTCCTTTGATGTGGGTAGACAAGGTGTGCACCAATACTGCGTCTGAACTAGAAATAAAATAACACATATTATCTACAAAAAAATGAAGTTACTTAGAGTGTTAAATAAAGATATAATGGAAACTATAATTAAGTATAGTTTTAACACAAGGAAGCATAATATTCTTAATATCGTTGACATGTGGTTGTCCCGAGTAGTATACCAATATTTGTATAATTGATCATGAAAAATTGCAAACTTACAATGTTGAAAATATATTTCGATCACGAATGTTGTTTACGCGTTTTTTGTTATCTTTACACAACTTTTTTGAATTAAATGCCCGTACAGAAATTGCTAACAAAAGCACATAAGTTTCACATGTGAAGCACATGAGATGCAAGTAAGAATTGTATGCAAATCAGGTTGCTCATATGTGCAGTTTGGTAGTTCATATGTGCCCACAAAAATCTAACATAATGCTCACATGTGAAATTCAAACCTCAGGTGAGCTTTTATCATCCATGTTAGTTTTATGTTAGTTTTGTACTTTGAAAAGTTTTTCCATTCTTCTAACCATTCAAAACTAACCTACATCATTGCTCATATGAGCTTTTTCAAAATGACATGCCCAGTCATGTACTTCCTGTAAATTCAAATTCATGAAAAGCATGCAATAAATGGAGGTAGATGGATATGGAAAATGTTTTAAAAGTCCTATATTGTGCTATTTGAAGAAAGGCATTGTTGAAATCTGATAAAACCAGTGTGGCTGTGGTTAATTATTTGTAAGTTATCATTTCTATTTCATTATTTTCATTTTTGTGTCAGATTTTGAAATATATTACAATTTTAAGTCCTTTATGGGAATATATATACAGGTTGCTTCAAAATAAGTACTACATATATAAAGATTTTTCCTTTTTAAACTTTTTGAAATACAGTACTTATTAATCAAAGACATTCATTGTGTACTAAACTTGCAAGTCCCTCTATTAGTTTTATAATGTAATGTTATGTTTTTAGTCATGATCATGATTATTGTTTAAATAAAAAAAAAAAAAAAATTATATGAAAATCATAATTAACTGACAATAATTAAAGAATAACTCTTTTAACATGATGTATCAGTTATTTTATTTTCAACTGAATTATTTAAGATTTTCATTTAAATTTGAAAAATATTCATTTTTTAAAGCAGCCATTTTGTTTTGGTCAACTATAATATTCACATGTGCAACATGTGAGCAACTGCTCATATGAGCAATCTAATAAAATGCACATGTGAAACAAAAGCTCATATGAGCAGTTGCACGTGAGGTTTTTAACATGCAAATTAGGTTAGTTTCATATGTGCAATTTTTTTGCTCTCAAAATGCTCACCTAATTTGCATGTTAAAAAACTCGTGTGCAATCATGTTAGTTTCTAACGCGAGCATCTTATGTGCAACTTATGTGCAACATGTTAGCACTTTTTGGTAAGGGTATTCCGTTAGCAGAGGGTTCTGACAAAATCAGTTACTATGATCATAGACATATTTTAAACAGTTACGATTAACTTTCAAGTTATTTGTCCACACGTTACGACTATCTTCTTTTGGAGTTACGGTGATCTTTTGAAAATTTTCAATGGCTATTATATCGGTAACAAGGTCACATATGATGTTAAGAATGCACACATACAACAATACTGTACATATCAACCTAGCGGCTGAGTAATTCTTTAAAACAACGCGTGTACACGGAGAAATTACAAAAAGACAATTTTACTAGTTTTGGGCTCCGCCCAGTTGGGATCACCGTAACTGCAATTACGATGATCAGTTTAACACCAGGGATAATTGTAGCTGAAAAATAGCATAGGAAACAATATTGTTTTGTTTACCTGTCCCGAAGGGCAAAATGAGGTTGGCGTCTGTCGTCCGTCGTCGTCGTCGTTAACTTTTTACATTTTGAACTTCTATTAGAAAACCACTGAATGGATGAAACCAAACATGGCATTAATGATACTTATGAAGTGCTGACAAAGTGTTGTAACTGTGTAGGCGATAACTGCCAGCAGGGACTTTAAATAGTCTAACATAGGACCCTATGGGAAATACATTCAAATATTTCCTTTAGAGAACCAATGAATTGAATGAAACCAAACATCACATGAATGTTCCTAATAAGTCAATTGTGACGTGAATCACGTACAACCCGTTCTTTATTACCAGGATGACACGTTGGGACACAAATTTAAGTATTAATTGGTAAATTGGCGGGGGACATATTTTCTATTGTGTAGCAACCTTTTTTTTCTTATTGTACTTCCTTGTTTATTTAATATGCATCCTTTTACCTACAGGTATGACAAAGAATGATCAAGACAATATACTGCAGGATTTCAAAGAAGGGAAAAATAAACTTATTATAGCCACATCTGTAGCAGAGGAAGGATTAGCTATACAGAAATGTAGCCTTGTCATCAGATATGATCATAGGACAAATGAAATAGCCATGGCGCAAGTTAGAGGTATCACTTTGTAATTTTGTATTTATATTACCATAATGTATGCTCATTGTCAGTGGAAACAGATGAAAATTGCAGTTCATATTTAACGAAAATTTGTGCAAACATTCGAATTGATTTAAACTTTAAAATGAAAGCATATTGAACCAACAAGATCAATATATGGGAAATCATTTCAGATTGTCTGATATTTTACTTGCATTTTTTTTAATTGCTTATTTAATGATTGAAGTATGATTTACCTCAGACATAGATTACCTTAGCTGTATTCGACAACACTTTTAGGAATTTTGGATCTCAATGCTCTTCAACTTCGTACTTGGCTTTTTTCAACTTTTTTGGATTCGAGCATCACTGATGAGTCTTTTGTAGACGAAACGCGTATATATAAAATTTAGTCCTGGAATCTATGATGAGTTTATCTATATCTTTCTTTGTAAATCTGTATATTGCTTTGTCAATCTGAAACTTTGAAAATTACTTCATGGAATTTCATAAACTCTTCCACAAAACTTTATAAAGTTTTGTATTTCATTTAAATATTTTATCTGATTCAAAACATGTCTGTTGTTGCTTGTTTAAATGGAGGCAGCAAGAGTCTCGTGTCTTCTCTCGCACCTTTCCACTGCAAATTTTTCGTAAAATGCAATTTTATAGGGAGCTGTTATTATATAGTGGAAAATTGTTAAAGATATAGCTGCAGATTTGTTTTTTTCATCCAATAGAAAGTATCTTTTATATATGTGAACTAATAACATTTGAATTGTTGGCAATTATTTTTAGGGAGAGGGAGGGCTGAAGGAAGCAAGTATTACGTAGTTGCCAGTGAAGAAAAGATGACAGTGGAAAAAGAAGAATTGAACATGATAAGGGAAGCTAGAATAAATCAGGCAATAATTCATCTACAAAACTTTATACAGGATAACAGACAGACATTTATACAAGAAATAGAAGATTTACAATTGGAGGCTAAAATACAACGAGAGTTAGAAAATACAAACAAAGGAGGAAGAATCATTGGTGATTTTGAGTTTGAAATGAGATGTGGAAAGTGTTATGAATTCATCTGTATGTCAAAAGACATAAAGAAGATTCAGGCTGCTCATCATGCTGTGATTGGAGAAGAAATAGCAAATCATATAAATATAATCAGGATGCCGAAACCTACTTTTGAAGATGACAATATAAAAATGGGTTGCGGTAAAGTCAATTGTAAGAAATGTGGAAAAAATCTTGGAAATATTGTTATTTATAGAAAAGCACAATTCCCAGTTCTGAAAATTGAAAACTTCTTGGTATCCGATAGCCATGGTAACACAGATGTGTACAAAAAATGGAGAAATTCCCCTATTGTACCTCTAGAATTGTCATCACAAAATCTATTGGATAGAGCCAGGGGAGAACAGTATATTTTTGAAAGTTGAAGAAACGCGAAAAATATATTGTCCTACATTGGTTGCTTTTCTATGTGCCATCTTCAAGTCATGTTAAGGTTTATGACCCCTTATGTATCACTGTGTATTTTCAATAGATGTGTTTGAGCTTTTGATTTTGCCATTTGATAAGGAACATTCTGATTTGATTTTTTCGTAATAGTTCAGTGTTTTTGTTACTTTTCTTTTCATAAATTTTCAAATTGTAATAATATCAAAACAGCAAAAATACCAAATAAAAGAGATATACAATTGTTTACATATACCAAAGAGAAAATGTTGATCAAAGTATTTTTCAATATTATCATGTTGTAAACTGACGTTTTAATTTAATTACCTATGAAGTAATTTTTATATCTAATACAACAATAATATAAACATATATAATATAGCAAATTTGATATAATTATTTATTATTTGATTACATCAAAAGGCATGTAAATAAGATGTTTTTTTTTTAATTGTATGAAACACAGTCTTTCATAAATGTTATTTATATGTTTGTTTGTTGACACTGCATCAAAGATTTGGAAGCTTTACAGTATTATCTTTTTGACCATTGAACATAATATACTTAGTTAACACTCTTTGTAGTGGATTGATAAATAAGCTAATTTTGTATTATGACAAATTTGTGTAGTTATATTAATTTGTTGTCTGCTACTGATAGCTACTGAGAATATCAAATTTCTACTTTTGATATGATACAGCATTTATTTTTGTTAAAAAAATGTCTTTATAAAAATACCTATCTGATATCTAAACTTGTATTACAGTGCTGGTTGAGAAGAAATAACTCTCTTAATAATTTTGTCTTGACCATACCAAACTGACATAGTGGTTGTCGTTTGTTGCTGTATATCTTTTTTTTTTCAATCAATTTTTATACATAAATCAGGTCATGAGTTTTCTCGTTAGAATTGTTTTTCATTTCTCATTTTGGAGCCTTTTATAGCTGACAGTGCCATATCGGTTTTACTCATTGTTGAAGGTTGTACAGTGACCTATACTTCTTAACAATAAACAAAAATATTCAACCAGTTATTTCAATACCCTTTAAAAGGTGATTAAAATGTTTCTTTAGGTTATTCATTTCCATATGATATAATTATAAATAAAAACTACCTTAATGGTTATTTGAAGACAATTAGTTTTTGGAAAGATTAGAACTTGTTCTAAATCTTTACTAAGGCATCGGCCTCCCTAACAACAAGACAGGTTAGCTACTGTTAGTATATGTATTCATACTGAAATATAGTTCCCTATTGTTCTCATGTATGTGTACATAATACACATCTAAACTGAAAAAATGGGCATATTATTGGAGCAGTTCTTTAGAATGTATGTCATTAATGTGTTTTGATGTGCAGGTTTTTTTTAAAAACATTTTGATTAGGTAATTGGGTATTGATACAATACTAGTATGATTGTCAACTGTCATTATCACTAAACAACCAGAGACAAGGTAGACCTGTCATCACAAAATTTATTAGACAGAGCTAGAGGAACAGTATATTATTAAACATTGAAGTTATAGTAGAAATATATAATCTTTTTTTAAGATTGAATATAGATTCCTAACTTTTGTGATTATCTTTAAACAAAAATTGTTCGTATAATATGAAAATTTACACAATGAACATTTATTATTTTAAATGTTGAAATGCTGTGGGTGAATAATGAGTTGATTAATAGTTTGTTACAACAATTGTAGTTGAATTAAGTTGTTGTAGTATTCATTGTCAATCGGTAGACACCATGCTTGATATCAAAATAGCTTTATCTATTTATGTCTAACGTTTTGATTCTTTTATAAAGCGTATCAGCTATTCTGTTTCACAATCCATAAGGGATCCTTCCCTTGTTTACCTCAGTTTTAGTTTGTACCCGAGATTTGTTTTCTCTTAATCGATTTATGACTTATGAACAGCGTTTACTAGTCAACAAAAGAAACGATACACGACTTTGGAATCAAATTTATCAAAAAGTATTAAATAAAAAACAAAATGAGATCCACACATTTTAAAAAAGCATTCATTTGCAATGTATGCACATATGATAATGAAAATCAAAACCTGTTGGAAAGTAACTAAATTCCGTGAAAACGATCCTATGGTACAAATTATTTTTGCGGATAGTTGGATAAAAAATCGACACAAAATTTTCAAAGTACTAAATGAATTTTCAAATTTGTTTAAAAATATTCAATATGCTTATCAAGTTATGTTCATGTTGTAAATAATTGGTTGAAATATTGTTATTTTAAATCTCAAAAAATACAAAAAAATATAATTGTTTACGTCTCAAATCAATGCTTTTAATAGATATGAAAACAACACACTGTAAATTTGGAACCTTTCGGATTAGTTTTAAGATTGTTACTGTATATTGAATTTCACCTCACATATCTATGGTAAATCAGTTGATAATGTATTCATTTAAACGATTTCTTGTGGGGTCGAACATTGCTTTACAAATTAACGAAGAAACTGTATGATTTTTAAAAAAGAATTGATGGCAAACATTGTCTTTACTTTTAACTGAATCTCAGAGCTTAGCATCAGTAGTTGGAACTTCTGTTTTTAAAGTTGTCGTTATATTTATTTTGTCAAAAAATTTAAATTTCGCCAATTAACGTCATGAAAGCAAAAAATATTTTTTTGTGGAAACGGATTTATTTTTCCGTGGTCATTAAGTATTACCACCTTCAATATTGGTCGTATAAACGAAAAACTTCATCTTAATTCGAAAAGAAATCGTGTATCGTTTCTTTTGTTGACTAGTATAGTACTGTTGTCTTTATCTATATCTTTTAAAACAAGTTTAGATTTTCTAGATTTTATATATGTTTAAAACTACTGATATTAATGTTTTTGATTTTTTTGTTAGATCATTTCAGATGGCTTTTTCGGTCAATTTCAGCACAACTTTGACTCAGTCTGGATGATGTGAATATGATATAATTCAATATATAGACTCGTTGCGGGTTGTTTTTTTCTCTCTTGAAATTCATGATTAGACAACATGGCTACAATGGCTAAAATTAGAAAAGTATGACATACAAGTAGTGGTCTTATATCTCAAAAACTATCCAAAAAAAGAAGTCTGACAAAGCAAAGTTACTTTTTTGCGAGGAAATGATCAAATGATTTTTTATCCAGTTTTAATTTATGCTCTTGTATATATGAAAGTGTGAACCGTTACCATTTATGCAAGCTACAAATAAGTCTACATGACTGAAATAATTAATTGACCTCCAAGTAGTTATTGCGCTAAAAAGAAGATGGGTTTTTCCTATTGTTTTGCTCTTATTGGTAATTTTAAGAAAAACTGCAACCAATCTTAGAAAACTACAAACATGAAAAATGACAAACAAGAAAATAAAACTTCACTTAAGTAGGTCTCAATACAATGACATGACAATATTTACACAAATATTTTGAATTTTATTATTTTCTCAAAATCTGTAATTGAAAGAAAGAGCCAAAATTAGCAGATAAAATCTACGAATGAGCAAATCAAATGTACAAAACCATGAGAATCTGTATAAGAGAGATTTTGTGTAAAATTAAAAAATGCTTGCACCAATATTTCGTTGTCAATATACTATCCGGCATGTTTGTATACTGAAAAACCTAAGATGTTTTTAGAAACCGGATATTATATGACTATTTCTAGATAGGAAACGAACTTCAAGTACTTGAAAAGCGATTTGTGTTTATGCCGGTTGAAAAATCAGCGAAAATGCAGTAAATACTACATGGAAGTGATAAATTCTTCTATAATCAGGTCATTGCACCCCACTGAGAGTTCTATAGTTATATTATAACCTTATCATAGCTTAAGACCTCTTCTAAACATTTGAAGGTCCCAACTACTTTTTGGTTACTTAGGCTACACAAAATCCCCGAAAACATCGTTTAAGAACACATGGCGGGATGTATCGAGCCACGTCAAAAGTATATTACAAAAATTGGACACAAACATGTTTAATCTCGCCACATTCTGTAAGTGCCGGTCTCAAGTCAGAAGCCTGTACATCAGTGGTAGTCATTGGTTCATGTCTGTCACATTTTTTTATGCCCAATTTATGATATGATCTTTCTAATTGTAATGCGTTTTGACCCCAATTTTCATGATCCACTGAACATTGAAATTGATAACTAAATTATCATCGTGCTGACAAATCTTTAACAATGGCTCTAAGGTAACATTTAAGGGAGACACGGAAAATATTGAAAAAAAAATAATAGAGAAGCTGTGTAAGAAATAAAAATGTGTTCTATGGAATTTCGAAAATGGCCGCTAGATTGCGAACTGACATGATATTTGTCGTAACCGTTTCACACCATGCATATGATCATTTTATATCCCACCTGTACAAATTTCATCTCAATCCATTCAGTTGTTTGTATTTTTTTCTTCGTTTATATTTGGATAGCTAGTTATTGTTGTTACGTCTTACACGGCAACAAATGGCATTATGAACACGGAATCATAGCTTAAGTATGTAATAATACATAACATTAAATCTATTAAAATAAGGTTTTATTTTATTTGGATTCAAAGAATTAACCAAGACAAGCAATTATTTAATAATACGCAGAATTGAATCGTTGTTGTCCTACTTATGCATCAAGAAATGGTCAAATGAAACATAGACCGAATACTGTGTGTAACGTCAGGTGCGATTGGGGCATCCGTGTACTATGCACACATTCTTGTTAAACTATTTTGTTATGATTTGGGCCGTTAGTTTTCACAATTGAATTGACTGTCACCTTTTTTCAAAGTTGATAGCCATACGGTGATCTATTATTGCTTACATCGACTTCAATTGAATTCTGGTGGATAGTTGTCTCGTTGGCAATCATATCATATCTCGCTATTTCTATATATACTTAAAAGTAAAAGTTTAAAATGTACAGGGACACAAAAAACCACTATAACAAGTAATTTAAATGATAAATAATGCCAGTCCATATAACTTATATCTCAAGACCATCATGTACTAATTGTGAAATTGATACGGAACATTTATCAACAAGGTTAATTGGTATCTTCTAATGAATTTCTCTAGAAAGAACGCTTTGACATTACCTTGGTTCATTTATTTATCAAGTCGGAGTGAAAGCTGCAAGGTCTGTTATACCGAATGAGTTGAAAAATGTATATCCCATATGCAGGTGGAGTTGGTAAATTGCTGACTCGTATGATACATGTAATAAGAGCATAGCATACTGATAACTTGATCTTCTATGTCGCATGTTTTACCATTTTGTTCACTATAAACAACATATACCGTATTGTATCCCAAAATGATAAATTCATAGAGTATGCACCTACCGTATTTTTATTCAAAAAAGCATCGTGGATTATATCTTTAAAACGATTTTTTCAATTTTACATGGGGAATGGTGGTATGGTTATCAAAGGTACTACCAGGCTTATAATTTGTATACAGGGTTAAAAAATCAACTGTATATTTGATTGAAATATTTTCAGAGAGAGAGATCGAAATTTTAAATTATCAAGAAGTTATGCAGAGGTTTTTTTTAAATTCACATATATGATTAATACCACTACGCGAGTAAACAGGTTAACAATATTTCTGAAGACCTTCTCTCACTGTGGACAAATTGTCTGTCAATCTTATAGACAACTCTTAAGACGAATATGCAGATTAGCCGGTAATGTACGGAACTAACCGTTGTTTGCACGGAATTTTGTACAGCTTATATTAACTTAAAAAAAAACACAACGGAAAGTCCTCAGATTTGCTGTTCGATGTAAGGTTCATTGAAGCTACGAAGACGTATATTATCCTTGTCAAATGATATATATGTTTTGGTATTTACGATTACCTGAGTGTTCAATCATTCTGAATCTTTTATTTACAAGACACCTGTAGTAGTACGATTAATATACTAAGACACTATTTTTGAAGCTTTATCAGTGAAGAAATAATAGTCATTGCACAGCTTCTTTGTCTCTAAAAACGGACTTTGGTCGATAATTCACACATTTTTTTCAGCTTATCAAGTCGACGTTTTATCAGAGATCTGATTGTTTTGACCCGTTCTGACAGTGTCCAGTTCAACTTCGTCTCGTTTAACCCATGACATGACGTAGTCCCCAATTGAATCTATAATTATTACCGTATCACCATGGTGATACGGTCTACGGTCTGATTAGTCAGAGGCTGGACGTCAGGATCGGGTTAATCTGTTAACGGTATTTCATTGGTTATAAATACTATTTAATGGCTGCTTCGTGGTTGCTTCCGGAATGATTCTGGTGGAAATGAAGGCCATATTAACGTCTGATTGGCTATTATTGAGTGGTATGCATTATGTGTCGACGCGTCCGTGTGTGCGGTCGGATAAAAATCATGATAGTAGGTCATCGGTATAAATTATAATGAAGTGTTCATTTGCTATCGTAAATAGCTATAATGTTTATTAACGAAGCGCTGTCAATTTAGTGCCATTGATTAAATCACTGTGATAATAAAATCATGTTATCTTGAAATTATGTTGCAATTTTGGTTCGAGGCTGTATGTTTATGCATCATTGATATACTTTAAAAATAGAACAGTAATACACACAATCTACACTTTAAACTGTGTATTAAAACGATTGAATGATTGAGATACTTTAGTGTTAGATTTCTTCATAAGCATAGATTGTAAATAATAAATACAAAAAACGTATGCTCTAAGTATAAAAATAATAACCATTTATTTTTTATTGCTTGGACATATTGATTAGAAAATATTAAAATCACGGAATTTACCGGAGATGTCATTTCGTTACCCGCGCTTTCATCGCTTCATTGATTTCTAGTGTAAATAAACAAAACCAGAAAAACAGCTGACTGATTAGAAGAAAACAAAACTTACGACTTACAAGGTGAGCAATATGGTTTCTTGTGTGCAAAGAAGCCTACACCAAGCATGCCATCACGGTATAGTTATCGACAAGGGAAAACCGTTACAGTGCACTATAGTGTCAGCTTTTGCAAGTTTACTGTTAACATCCCATACTTTGTATTGTGCATTATTGTCACTGAGAAACAATTATGAGTTACCAAGCAACCATTTGATTTTCTGGGGGGGGGGGGGGGGGGGGGGGGGGGGGGCTATGGTTTTGTTTTGGAAAAAAAAGTTTGTTTCCAGTTTTTGGAGAAAAAAATAATTTGTTTTTGATTCTGAGAAAAAAAAATTGTTTGTTTCACCCTCAGCTGCCACTATATGTAATGCTAAAATTGAAAGAAAAAAAATTGTTTTCGACTTGTCGCGAAAAAAATAGAAAATCAAATGGTTGCTGCCTAAGTGTACAGAAAAAAAAGATGAAAATGTCCTTAGGTGAACGACTTTATATCAACATAGCTGGATACAATTGTATATTTAACCCCTCTAGCTGGACGTTCTGGACTATAGAGGAATCCCGACTATAGATGATATTATTATTGAAGACAGCAAATTATACAATCGCATCTTATTTCCTTCAAATCCAAAATACTTGCAACACAGCGAGCTCCCAAAAGATGTTCCCATGTGGGGTAGACAGTGTGATGTATACTTGTATGATTATACGTATGAATACGTATGATTCTTTTGAGTTTTCAGAGGCGGATTTAGAGGGCGGTCCAGGAGCAATATTGTAGCAATAAGGTGTATTCAAAGCACAATAATTAATAATAAATCAACTCAGATGGAATTTTCATCAGTGGATGGAAGCATACTGATAAGTCAAATTTCTTTATTTTTCATACAGCATCGCATAGAGTGATAAGATATAAATCAGGAGATTAATCATTGTTTTAGAAGTCTAGAATTGTTATATTTTACTTATTTGGGTAGATACATGAAACATAACATTTATTTTGTCATAATACCTGTACGCTGGATCAGCATTCTTCATGAAAACTATCACACTAATTTTAAATCATTTTAGGAAATCACTGTGTAAGCAAACATTTCAGTAGGCAAATAGTCTTTAGGCTGACTGTAATAGTCTGTATATTGTCTGAAAAGCTTAGTTCTTGTCAACTTCATATTCAAACAATTTTTAATAGATGTCTCCCTAATTTGGTGTATTTCTTTTATCTTTAAATTTTTTTAGCTTTTTTCAAAGTTATATTCATTTATTTTTCAACCCAGCCCAGAAATATGCGGTTACCTTTAATATGGCTGATTAAGGGAAAGGTGACCTGGCTCACCTCTAACAAAGGCTATATTTATTGTTAATGCAGACATTTAACATGTTCAACACCAAATGCTGTCAAGTTTGGGTCCCTGGCCATGGCTCTTCTTTTTTTTATTATTCATCTTACATGTACATTTCCTTTGAATTTGTTTGCTTATTTGTACTATTGTCTATGAATATCTATCTATATATGTACTACATTTCATGCTCCCACAAAAATATTTAAAATGTATACATTTTACTTTTTCCTAGCTTCTCTCATGTGACAGCGGTACCTTTTTGGTCACTATTTATGTGTTGTGTTTAAATTTGAATTGAAACACTTTATAGTGACTGAACATGTAAACCAAATACTTCTCAAGAAACAGAAAAAGAAGACTACTTGGAACAGCACCAGACTATGTATGAATAAAAACTCGGATCGGAATAGCACGGATAATATGTTACATCCTTGTGAATAAGCAAGGAAAGCTTTTAAAAATAGTGCATTTTTTAAAATTTATTAGGTTTTTCATTCATTTTCTCTTCAAATTTCAACATAATTTGTCAAAATAGCTAATCTAACTATACTGAAACTTTCAGTGGTGGATCCAGAAATTTTCATAAGCAGGGGCCCACTGACTGCCTAAGAAGGGGCCCGCTCCAGTCATGCTCCAGTGATTCTCTATATAAACAACAAAATTTTTCTAACAAATGGGGCAGCCCCCTGAAAAACCCTCTAACTCAGCCTCTGACTTTAAAACAATATGACAAGTGTTTCATTCACCAAATTACTGGTGCATTTTTGTGATAAATTTCATGCGTAATTTTATGAATGATAGGGGAAAGAAGATCCACATGTGTTGTAACAGCACATGACAATTGCAAACTGACCCAATTTTTTTTTATCACAGCCAATCAAATTAAACTGACATTATCAGAGAGTAAACATCAAATGAAAAAAGCACAAATAACAGGAATATCAGGTATTACAGAATTAAATATATGTTTTAAATTTATTACAACAAAATGTTCTCAATCTTGTAGATAGATATAACTGGATCTCATATATAAGTACCAAAGACAACTGTCTATCCAAGTCACAATTTATAAAAGTAAACCATTTTAGGTTGTAGTATGGTCTTCGATGCAAAGCCTGGTTCACACAAAACAGCAATTCTATTTATTCCATATCAATCACCAGGGGTAGATTTAGGGGTCCCAGGGGGCCCGGGCCCCTCTTTTCAGGGAATCACTGAAGCGTGACGGGAGCGGGCTCCTCTTAGACAGTCAACCGGCCCCCACTTATGAAAATTTCTGGATCTGCCACTGATCATGACAATGACAATAAACATTAACAAGTAAAACTAACTAATAATCCTGACTATATGTATAACATGAAATGGTTGTCATCAGAAATGGAAATATAAATATTCAAAGTAACAAAAGCTTGATTACACGTGCAACCAAATATAAAGCACTATAAATGGCTAATACTAATATGAAGCTCTCATCTACAGAAATCAGGGGCAGATCCACCCATTCTAAAAAAGGGAGGTGTTCCAACCCAGGACAAAAAAGGGGGGGTCCAACTATATGTCCCCATTCAAATGCATTGATCTGCCAAACCCCCCTTGCATCCGCCACTGGAACTTAAAAAAAAATGTCAAGATAACAAACCACAACGTGATATATTAAAAAATATACGAAGACAGGTGACAACATGTTGAAGAAAATAATTTGCAATTAATATTTCATATCTAATCCCATCACCATAAACCATCTTTTACAAGTATTACTACATCTGGAAATTAGTAATAACAACACTTAACTTGTACCTTAAAAACTAATTGCATCTTCTGAGACAAAAGTCACATATTAAAGATATCAATCACTTCTATGCATGTAAGTATAAGATGTAACATTCTCAAATTTGAAAGGCCTTCTGTAGTAGTCCATTATGTCAAGTAGTAATCCTCAAAAGTACATGTAGGTTAAATGCTCTTTTATCAGGTTGATTATAGACACAGTATGCATTTTATTATAAATATCATTCCCCATTTTATCAAGTCTCCTCCCATCAATATAACCCTGGTCCACCAATAATACAACTAAATCACAAATTAGTAGAAAAAAGCGCTATGCATTCATATTGCTTGGAGTGCAATATTCCAATAAAAATAACTTACTCACAAACCACTGATCTCAATATTATCAGCTAAAATACGGCAAGCTTTTTAGAAAAGCTATTACTTGTTTTGTTTATAAGTTAGAGCTGTAAATGATGTATTGGGTTTCTTTGAACTTAGGACAATGAGGTACATGTATAACCTTTCGGAGATGTTCATGTTGATTAGTTATGTTTTGATCCCCAGTTATAACTTGTCCAGAGAGGTTGTAAATATAAGGTGGGTGAGAACAGTCACATATCAGAGGGTTAAATTTTAGGTATTCTTCTAAATCAAGGTCCTGCAATGCTTGTTTATAGTTGAATACTTCATGTGTAATGGTTTTGGTGTAACTGAAGGATACTAGTACAACAGGAATAGATTGGTTTAAAAGGAGCTATACATCACAAATTATACTGACCAGTCTGTATATTGGAGGAATATATTCATGCATCCCTTGTCAAGTGCATAATCTCTCAAACATTTAAAAAAACAACAACAAAAACAGGAAGTGAAAAAAATAGTACTAATGTATTGTGACCCTTGTTTATGAAGATGTGAAATAATGTCATCAAAGCTCCCAGAGGGCGATCTAGAATTGGAAGACGTTTTTTTTACATTGGACAAATGGTGTTTGCCTATGATTATGCTGGGGTCACAATGTAGTATCAAATAAACTTATTATCATCACTGCAGTATGGACGTCACAAATTTCACAAAAGGAGCACCGGATTTCACTCCCTGTTTTTAGTGGAGTTCGTGTTGTTTCTTATTTATTATTTATAACTGTTGATGTAAGTGTCTTTTGGTTTTATGAGTCTTTGTTTACTCCTGGGTTTTGATTGTAATTGTCTTCCTTATCCCTCGATGTATCATGGCTACCATATGGCGTTGTAGTACCTAGTTCCCTTGTCAAAATATATTTTCCTATCTTTTCTGAAAGGAGTTCTTATAAAAAAAGAAGATGTGGTGTGATTGCCAATGAGTCAGCACTTCACAAAAGTTCAAGTGACACATAAATTACAACATTAGGTCACCTTCAACAATGTATAAACCCCATTCCGCAAAGTCAGATATGAAAGGTCCCGAAGGTACAAATGTAAAACAATTCAAACGATAAAACTAATGGCCTAATTTATGAACAGAGTAATGACATAAAACAAATATGTAGCACAGCAACAAACGGCAACTACCGAATTACATGATCCAGACTTGGGACAAGCACGAACATATGGAATGTGGCGGGGTTAAACATTTTAGCGAGCGCCAATACCTCCACTCACCTGGGGCAGTAGTGTAACAGTATATACAACATAAGAACGAAATATGATAGTAAGTTAAAAGGCTTGACTCAACAGATTGATACAAATAGAAATGAATCGGACAAAAACAGATTTATGTTGCCGGATAATGTACATCCCACCAATAAGTAGACAGTACGCACAGATCTTAGAGTATTCGCAGTTACTGACAGCTATTTCAAAGCCAAGAACAAATAATAACAAACATCATGTAGCTAAGACTGAATTATAGTAAATCATTTCATATCGAACATCCAATGGATTTAGCGTAAAGACGTCATAAACAGTCAGAGAAAAACATGATCTAGTACAATGCAAAGATACAGGTATCGACAGACTGTAGATCTATGAATGTCATATATGTATATAAAAATAATATTTAGTTTGCTATTAATTTACTGATAACAAAATCAATATCAATACCAATAAATACAATATTCAAAGATCTAATTACAGTGTAAAATTGGTAACCTTTTAGAATAAGTATATTTAAATGACCGCAGTTCCCCGTTTCTAAGTCTCATCTTTATATCGTTGATATGTCAAGTCAATACACTATTATTGTCTATATGTTAATCCAGTTAT
This sequence comes from Mytilus galloprovincialis, assembly GCA_037788925.1. Lineage (NCBI taxonomy): Eukaryota > Metazoa > Mollusca > Bivalvia > Mytilida > Mytilidae > Mytilus > Mytilus galloprovincialis. The sequence continues at coordinate 34,610,726 of CM075335.1, forward strand.
ATGCAACATATAAATCACATATTCTTAAGATATCATAACAAATACACATACAGATGTCATTTGAAAAGGGAACGGACACTCGCTCATCGCGTTCACACACTCTTCTATTTTGATTCGAATTGATTCGAATTGGCTAATTCGAGTTATCCAATTCGCATTAGAAATACGCTTTTCTGAATACGAATTAAAAGTTAACGTCGTTTGGACAGTATAGCGAATTTGACGCGCATTGTAATTCGAATTAGAATTGACGTTAGGACGTAAAACGTTTCTAATGCGAATTAAACTAATTCGAATTAGTTAATGCGAATCGAATTCGAATTACGTGTGCACTCAGCATTAGAGTGGAACTTGTAAAATCTATATGCGTTTATTATAAGGTGGGGACATTCTGTCACACAGATAACCCGCTTATGTACCGACTTCAGAACGTCATTACTGAAAAAATGAGAAATGTCCTTTCAAGGTGCATGGTGATTAGCTGTAATCCCCACAATGACACAGACCTTTAAAGACACTCCCAAGCTTATAATGTTATTCTAAAAGAGCTACTTTAAACGATATCTGCCTTGGATTTCTGAATTTAATATTGAGTTTTTTGTCTGTTGGTTCAGACTAGTAGAGTTTATTTTTTTTATAAAACTCGCTAACATCTTATTATTTCGATTCCCGTCATAATCGTTATTTGCAATTTCTATAACATAAGCTTTTTTTTGTGTGATTTTATTTTTGTTGTTGTGTAGCTTAGTTTGAATATATTCCAAAAGGAAAATAAATAGAATAATAAAAAGATAGAACATGCATGCAGGTTTTCAAATATTATCTCCAATATTGAAATCGTATCATGTAGAAATGTGTCAATATGTACCTAATTGTTTCTTCTCCTAATTTTTTTATGTTGCTGCTTTCCGAAATCAATATTGAGGAATATTTTTTTCAGAATCCTTTCTCAATCCATGCAATTAATTTCTCATCCCTTACATGCAGTTTTGAACACTAGAACTAAATATAAATTAAACCACAATACTGATCTTTTAGTGTTTGGTATAGTTGGTTTTCACTGAGCAACACAGTTAAACATAGAATCCTATGGGGAGGGGGGCAGAGAACTATTTTGGTCAGAACACACTGTCAAACATCCAAAAACATACTATCCACACTGATCTGTGTCCACACTTGTATATCAAAAAAGATATAGATCGATTACGTACACACGTATCACGTGTACTGACTAATATTTAGCATACAACTTTCAGTTCATGTATGAGTTGCAATTAAGATGACATTCGTCAATTGAAAATAGAAATATATTGATTATTGCAATTTGTTATTTAAGGTGTTCTATATGTAAAGTATTATAATTTTTTTTAAGATAACTATATTAATAACAACACGTCATGTAAATTTTCTCTGCTGATTCTATTTTTAGATTTGAAAAAATCCAGATTAATATTTGGTTTTGTAGATAAGTCTCGTCTCGTCATCATTGGTAAAAGGTAGAACATAGATAATGGACACTTGTAAGAGCGGTGATCAGCAACAAAGAAACGATTTAGAAGTTTTGGAAATATTTAATTCTCTCATAGCACAGACCGTTAAATCAGGGGAATTGATTTGTTCCAGAAGAATAAAACGTATTCTTGGAGATGGTAAGTTTTGAAAAATCTATGTCAGATATGTATATTGATCACGGAACTAAGGTTTATTTATGTCATTTATATATATCGTAATAATTTTTCAAAAACTGTTACATGTATGTTTGCACTACGATATTTATTCTGAGTACAGACAAGATACAGAACGTAGATGGAAGATAGTAAAATGATATTAATTCTTTAGTAAGATCTTTTTAGATTTTGATTTTACCAGTGGAAGATTGTCACTTGGACAATATTCGTTAACACTGTTTATCAAATCTTTTATTGAACTGCAAAAAACTATTGTCCCTCTTTTGTTCGTTTAATCAATACAATACCGAGGGGATATTCCCTACATGGTTTATCTTTATACCAACTACATGTATACCAATGACATAATCATATAATAATACGTGCAGGTAAGTTTTAAATTTTCTAAAATTAAATCCATGTAACTGTCATATAGTTACTGCATAAATTTGTAGATTACATGGAACAAATACAGCAATTTTTATGTATTACTATCAGACTGCGCTGTGTAAACTATTTGTAGAAAGCTTTATATTTTAGAAGGTAGAGGACCTGCTGGATGCTTTATATCTTGTTTGCAAATTTCATAAATCAGTAATCAAGGTTGAAGTTACGTGATTAAGTCCGTTTCTAAATAAAAGATAACTATATGTGGTGTATGGACTGACTGTAATGGACATTCGTTATTTTGGCAGGTTTTGTCTGACCATGACCTCATACTCGTGTTTCATTGGTCAATGTTAAGTTTTTGTTTTGTTATAGATCTGTTGTTCAAGTACTTTACTTTAGTGTGTCAACTTTATTTGGTGTATGGAATGATTGTAAGGTGTACATATATGTCTGACAGGTATCATCTGACTTTGACCTCATTTTCATTTTTGGAGATTATGACAATATCGGAAGGTAACTTGTGTCTTTTACAAGATTTGAATTTGTAATACTCAGTCTAAGATATGTAGTTTTGGGGCACATTTTACAGTGTACAGTTCATCAGTTTGCAGGTTGGAATGAGATGTACCAATCGACATTAGAATTATCAGATCCCTTCGGTATCGTTGAAAATATGCCGAGGCGATGTTGTTGACAGACTACCGGAGCCAATCACCCTGCAACCGTGCTGCAACCACGCCAAAACAGTATTGGAAAGTCTAATTATTTGTTGCGTTCATAGACCATATGATAAGGGAACTGGAGAGTGGAGTCGCGTCAAGTTATCAGAAAATCGCTTCTTTGCGCTGTATCTGCTTCATCGTGTTGTAGGAAATATCACAAACGAACAAATCTCAATATTGTCTGAGACATACGAAACTGACCTCTGGCATGTAATTTTGACGAATTCAATTTGGAGTTCGCTCGATGCCGAACAAGTACGCTGGTTTATAACATCTCGCGAGTGCTATCATGCCATGATGGCCCTGAGATCTATCAGTCACGGTACTACGTATGTAATTGAAAACAAATGTACGATCAACAATGAACAACGACATTTACATATCATTACTGCATATTCATAGGGATTTCAGTGTGAATGTTGACAAAGTAATAGAGAAGTTTGTTTCCAGACCCGAAGAGCAGATTTTGGACAATTTTGAGTAAATTCTGTATCACAAATATGTGTTGTTTATGTATTACTATATTCAGAAGATTTATTAATAGTTTTACATTCATAAATTTTTATCTACATATAGCTCCTCTTTTGACCGTCCTATGACCGAAAACAGAAAAAAATAAATTCTGCACAATAGGGTCCCAAATTTTTTTCGCCTCGCTCCGCACGGCGGTACTTGCTTCCACATCGTTTCTTTCTAGCTACGCCCCTGAAAAATGATTTTAAGGTATACATGTCATTCTGGTCAATATCACATGACTTTGACCTCATTTTCATGGTTCATTGGTCAATGTAAAAAAATTGTGCTTCGGTCTGGGTATTTTCAATATCTTAAAGTGATAGGTCAGCTATATTTGATGAATGGAATAAATGTAATATGAACATGTCTGTATGACATGTATTATCTGACCTTGACCTCATTTTTAGGGTTCATTGGTTAATGATACATTTTCGTAATTTTGTCAGTCTATCAGATACTATAAGTGAAGTGTTTGTGTGGGCTTGCTAATAACTTACCAACAATAACTGTCAGATTAGCGTGGCTTCTATAATATCTAGACTTCTTGTAGGAGCTGTGTAACACACCTCAGACATAGACCATGGGTTAGAACAGGAAGCCCCGAATTGCACGATCTCACTTCCGGCTAAGTATATATATTTCTCCTGAGAGTAGGAGCACCTCTGAGATTCACTACACTCCTCCCTGTCATCTTCTTTTTGTTGATCTTTCTCGGGATTGTGAAGGCAATTGCAGTAATGTTCCTATCCGCAGAATTTTCATTTTTATCCATGTCTTGATATACATAACACGTTATTGCGAATTTCCAAATATTAAAAATATAATTCAATGTTATTAAATGTTAATGACTTGTCGGAATGACAGGTGTGGCTGTGAACGTTCCTTCACCATTCCGATCTCCTTCCTTACACAAAACTTTAGGTGAACAGCACAGCTGTCGCACACTAGAATTCTGCATAACATAAATTACTCCGATTCTTGATGATCCTATTCTTACACAAAATCCTAGATGGACAGCACAGCTGTCACACACTAGAATTCCGCATAACATAAATTACTCCTGATTCTTTATCCTCCTATCCTTACACAAAATCCTAGATGGACAGCACAGCTGTCGCACACTAGAAATCCGCATAACATAAATTACTCCTGATTCTTCATCCTCCTATCTCATTCCTTCCACCAAGGAATTTAATTACATATATACATATAAATGTCCATCATTTAAACATTCTTTAAATCCTTTTAAAGAAGTAATATTACTATAAGTCCACATAAAAAATATGTACATATATATAAGAAGTCACAAGTATTTATATCTCACTGTAATTTATAGATTTTCTTTGAATTTTCAGTAGTCATTTTGAAAACATCTTCAATGGGTTGTTGTAAAAGTTCAGATATTTTAAGTGCAACTGCATGAACGGAGTAAGGATTTCCAATGGTGTGAGAATGAAGTGGGATATGTGGAGCATCTGATTCCAAAACTAAACGTGTAATGCCAAAAGTTTTCACAATTTCTACAATATTTGAGTATCGGTCCTTCAAAATAAATGGGGTAATGCCAAAAACAATGTTAGAGAATTGACTGACGGCTGCTGAGTACAGTTGAGTGGAACAGGTGAAACAATGCCAATGAATTAATTGGTCCGGTTTGCATATTTCACTTAGAATGGCCAAAACATGTTCATGCAGTGATGGTTTTCCTCTTGAGTGTATAACGATAGTTAAATTCAATGCTGCTGCCAAATAAAGTTGCTTTTTAAAATATGTAATTTGTCGGTTGAAATCTCTCCTTGAAGGGTTGGTAGAATCATCTAAACCAATCTCTCCTACTGCCACTGTTTTTGTTGATTTTAATAAATTTTGAAGATCAGTCCAATTATGTTCCAGAGATGAAGTTGATGATGAGCTTATAATTTTATGATGAATGCCAAAGGTGAATCTTAAACGGTTATCTTTCCTGAATTCGCTGTGCTGTGCTGAGTTTGGCAAAGCTGACGGAAAAACAAAGTTAGCAATGGCCTATTTTAGTTCTGTCTTATAAATGCTTTGGGAGCCAAGGTCATCCAGATCCTGGAAAGCTCCACTACCCATCTGCCGACATAGTTGGTCTAGATGGAAGTGAGAGTCTATGATGGGTAGTGGTCCGGATAGCTTTGTGCTCAACTGTCCAATTTGAAGTCCGTCTTTGTCCTTTCTTTCCTCGAATTTTAAAAGCCAAAGTTGTTCGTCTGAATTCAAATAACCAATGAGATTTTTGAGAATTTTCCAGTGAAGAATATGATAGATTTCCATTAGTGGAGTGGCAGGAATTTTGTAATCAGCAGCAGGTTCCATACAATTCAATTTCAAGAAAGAATCCACGAGTTTAACTTCAGAAATATGGAATTCTGTAGGCGGCAATTGTGTCCTAATTCTCATTACGGCATTCAGTTTCTCATCAAGGCCTACTGGGTAGGAAGTACATAATGAACGTGCTAACTCTCGTAGAAGACCGTTCATTAGCTCAGCGTACATCACTTCTCTGTTCTTAAAGGTAGCATCAATGGCATTTGTGGGATGACAGCGAGTTATGTGCTTGTTCAGGAAATTGGCTGTCTGTTCCTGAGTACCACAAATCCAACAGGCAGTCTCTGGCGCCACATACCATGGTAGATGAGTTTGAATGGTGTGTCTTCTTGGGTTGGTAAATGTGTGAAAGCAAATATCACACTCCCTGTGTCTCAAGCGGACATTTTTAGCCTCACCTCTGATAGCTATCTGCCTTTTAGGTTCAGTTAAGTGGTCCTGGTTCTCCTCCTCCTCATAATCCAATTCTTCCTCACTCATTATACCAGTCTAGAAAATACTGAATGAACCTACTAATTATTTATTAGGTCTTTCCACTTTTCTGTGGAAAGACCTATTGTTTTTCTTCTGATTATTTTTTTTTTTTTCTTCCGCCTAATTTTGTTCTTGCGATAAACATTTGTTTCGCAATATGTCGCTTATATATTTTGTATATGATATCGAACAGTTTATGCGCTTTTGAAATTTACCCTGCGTAAACGAATACTTTTCTTTGTAGGAGTTATCTCCCCAAACACTGTTTTCCTTGTTAGCGCATCTCCTTCGCAACCGTTAAAGATTATGACAAATTTATTTTACAAAATTGCTCGTTATATCCTTGGCATGATTTGTCCTGTTTTGACCGAAGCGATATGACCGCTCCATATGAGAGTTATTTCCCCTTATGCATCTGATATAAGTGATATGAATTTCTATCTTATAAATCATAAGTGATAGAGACCTAGGATCTTTTGATTTGAGGTCCTTGGTCCCAAAAAATAAAAATTAGGTCAAGGTCAAAGGTCAAGGTCATATTCTAATATGTGAATTTGGCTTATTTTCACTTATATCCAAAGACTGTATAAGATATCAACAAATTATTTTTACTAAATTGTTAGTTGCGACATGTCGTAAGATGTAAATTTTGATTGCAAGCGTACGTTGAATGTAAAAGGGAGTTTTCTCCCCTCTTGTATTTAAAAATACGCGTTTGGTGATATAACTCATTAACTAAATATAATTAAGACCTATGGTCTTTTGATTTGAGGTCCTTGGTTTATGACCTTGAAATTGATCTCAAGGTCATAGCTTAATTTGGCGTTCTCGATTTTGACCTTTGCTTTTATTCTATATGTATACATGATAAAGATATACAACTTTTAGAAAAAGGTATCAAACCATTTAACCTTGAAAAAAACAACCGGAAGTGACCTTTTGTAAACCGGAAGTAGCTATTTTTTTGTACTTTATTAATATAAAAGTATATAGAACCAGATATTTTTGGAATTAGTGTCAAGTAAATATTCAAATATAATCGGAAGTAACATTTTTCAAGCCGGAAGTAACAAATTATCTCCCTTATTTAAAAAAAATGTATGGAAACAATATATTTTTGGAATCAGCTTACTAGTAGCTATCATTTGACGATTGAAATGACATTTTAAACTTAGTTTCACAACTTTTCATATCAAAATACATTGTTTTGATGGAAAGACCTTCAATTGTTCTCTGAACAATTGGTTTTTAATTAGGTCTTTCCACTTTTCTGTGGAAAGACCTATTGTTTTTCTTCTGATTATTTTTTTTTTTTCTTCCGCCTAATTTTGTTCTTGCGATAAACATTTGTTTCGCAATATGTCGCTTAGATATTTTGTATATGATATCGAACAGTTTATGCGCTTTTGAAATTTACCCTGCGTAAACGAATACTTTTCTTTGTAGGAGTTATCTCCCCAAACACTGTTTTCCTTGTTAGCGCATCTCCTTCGCAACCGTAAAAGATTATGACAAATTTATTTTACAAAATTGCTCGTTATATCCTTCGCATGATTTGTCCTATTTTGACCGAAGCGATATGACCGCTCCATATGAGAGTTATTTCCCCTTATGCATCTGATATAAGTGATATGAATTTCTATCTTATAAACCATAAGTGATAGAGACCTAGGATCTTTTGATTTGAGGTCCTTGGTCCCAAAAAATGAAAATTAGGTCAAGGTCAAAGGTCAAGGTCATATTTTAATATTTGAATTTGGCTTATTTTCACTTATATCCAAAGACTGTATAAGATATCAACAAATTATTTTTACTAAATTGTTAGTTGCGACATGTCGTAAGATGTAAATTTTGATTGCAAGCGTACGTTGAATGTGAAAGGGAGTTTTCTCCCCTCTTGTATTAAAAAATACGCGTTTGGTGATATAACTCATTAACTAAATATAATTAAGACCTATGGTCTTTTGATTTGAGGTCCTTGGTTTATGACCTTGAAACTGATCTCAAGGTCATAGCTTAATTTGACGTTCTATATTTTGACCTTTGCTTTTATTCTATATGTATACATGATAAAGATATACAACTTTTAGAAAAAGGTATCAAGCCATTTAACCTTGAAAAAAAACAACCGGAAGTGACCTTTTGTAAACCGGAAGTAGCTATTTTTTGTACTTTATTAATATAAAAGTATATAGAACCAGATATTTTTGGAATCGGTTTCAAGTAAATATTTAAATATAATCGGAAGTAACATTTTTCAGACCGGAAGTAACAAATTATCTCCCTTATTTAAAAAAAAATGTATGGAAACAATATATTTTTGGAATCAGCTTACTAGGAGCTATCATTTGACAATTGAAATGACATTTTAAACTTAGTTTCACAACTTTTCATATCAAAAAGGATGGAAAGACCTTCAATTGTTCTCTGAATTTTTGTTTTTTTTTCTTCCGCCTAATTTTGTTCTTGCGATAAACATTTGTTTTGCAATATGTCGCTTAGATATTTGGTATATGATATCGAACAATTGATGCGCTTTTGAAATTTACCCTGCGTAACCGAAAACTTTTCTTTGTAGGAGTAATCTCCCCAAACACTGTTTTCCTTGTGAGCGCAACTCCTTCGCAAACGTAAAATATTATGACAAATTTATTTTACAAAATTGCTCGTTATATCCTTTGCATGATTTGTCCTATTTTGACCGAAGTGATATGAATGCTCCATACGAGAGTTATTTCCCCTTATTCATTTGATATAAGTGAATTGCATTTCTAACTTATAAACCATAATTGATAGAGACCTAGGATCTTTTGATTTGAGGTCCTTGGTCCAAAAAAATGAAAATTAGGTCAAGGTCAAAGGTCAAGGTCATATTCTAATTTTTGAATATGGCTCATTTCCACTCATTTCCAAAAAACGTTTAAGATATCGACAAATTATTTTTTCTAAATCGTTTGTTGTGACATGTCGTAACACGTAAATTTTGATTGCAAGGGTACGTTGAATGTGAAAGGGAGTTTTCTCCCCTTTGGTATTTAAAAATACGCGTATGGTGATATAACTCATTAACTAAACATAATTAAGACCTATGGTCTTTTGATTTGGGGTTCTTGGTTAATGACCTTGAAATTGATCACAAGGTCATAGCTTAATTTGACGTTCTAGATTTTGACCTTTGCTTTTACCCCATCTGTATACATAATAAAGTCATGAGACTTTTTGACAAACGGTATCAAACCATTTAAACTTAAAAAAACAACCGGAAGTGACCTTGTGTAAACCGGAAGTAGCTATTTATTGTACTTTATTACATAAAAGTATAAAAAACAAGATATTTTTGGAATCAGTGTCAAGTAAATAGTCAAATATTATCGGAAATAGAGTTTTTCAAACCGGAAGTAAGAAATTATCTCCCTTATCTAAAAAAATATTGTTTAGAAACCATATATTTTTGGAATCAGCGTACAATAAGCTATCATTTGACGATTGAAATGACATTTTAAACCTATTTTTACACCTTTCATATTAAAATACATTGTTTTGGTGGAAAGACCTTCAATTGTTCTCTGAACAATTGGTTTTTAATTGTTACTTAATTTTTTTTTAATTTTTTTTAAGGGCTTTGAAAATGAGCAAATACTATTACCTTTATGTGTATTCATAAAATTAAAATAAAAAAAAATAGGAAAAATATTACATACTTTAACATACTATACAAAAATATTTAAAAACATTTGTGACGAACATCATCACTCAAAACTCTTCGCTAACTACATCCACCACATAATCTGACAAATAGCTTGGCAGAAACCTCTTTCTTTTTACTCTATCTGATATTTCAGTTTTATCAGGTACTTTTAAAGTATTCTTATCAGGAGACAAGAGAACAGCACTGCTGCCACTATTGCCATTACTCATGTTAGCCAAATCCAATGGATCAGCACAACTACCATGATTAATATCATTTTCACTGTCTAAATCCAATCCAGGTACTTTTAAAGTATTCTTATCAGGAGACAAGAGAACAGCACTGCTGTCACTATTGCCACTACTTTCATCATTCCTATTCAATTGGACAGCACTGATGTCACAGTTTGAATATGGAAGTGAAAATAAAACATCTGACCAACCATCAGGCAACTCGTTTTCTTCTTTTCTTGAATCCATATTCCCCTCTGGAACACACTGACCAAACAGACGGTTTCGAAGTCTCTTTATCCACAATGGGACAATTTCGTCGTCACATTGTTTTATCCTATCATGATGTATTACCATCTCTTTCTTTCTACCTGTAATTTCATACAACACAGGGGACAATACTCTGGTTACTACATAGGGTCCCTGCCAGGGAGCCCTGAGTTTCTTGCTCTGACATACTTTTGATGTTGAATCCAACTTGAAAACAATATCACCTACTTCGTAAGTTTTATGATATAATTTTATATCGTAAGTTCTTTTCTGACGAAGCTGAGCTGCCTGTGATTTTTCGCGCGCAAACTTATGAGCTTCCTGGAGAGTATTTTTCAGGTCAATTACATGATGAACGGTTTCCTTGGCTTCAAAATTGACAGAACAAGTTCCTGTTAGTAAATTGATTGGATGTTGTACTTCCCGACCTAACATCATCATGTTAGGTGTAAACCCTGTCTGTCTATTCACAGTTGATCGTATAGCACCAGAAATGGTTTGTAAATGAAGGTCCCAATCTTTCTGTTTTCCCTTCAAATAACATCTGATGGCTTGTAAAATGGTTCGATTAAATCGCTCAACTTGTCCGTTAGAACATGGTCTATATGGAGTGGTCCTAGTTTTGACGATTTGTAACAGTCTGCAAATATCATGAAACAAATGACCGTCAAAATTTTTCCCTTGATCGGTGTGAATTTGGACTGGACATCCCAATCTTGAAATGAAACCGTCTAGTAATGTTTTAGCCACAGTAATTGTGTTTTGATTAGGTAATGGAAACATTTCCATCCATTTTGTGAATTGATCTACTAACACTAATACATATTTGTTAGCAGAAGAACTCTCGTGTAGTGGTCCTAGAATGTCCATGTGCAATTTTTCCATAGGAATTCCTGCGTGAAATTGAGACCCCTTTGGTTTGACGTTGGCTTTTTTGTTGACATTACAAGTATGGCAAGACTTCACATAATTTCTCGCGTCTTCCCTTAACCCATACCAAATGTAATTCTGTTTTAATCTTTCAATAGTTTTTGCCTGTCCAAAATGCCCTGATAGTTTAGCATCATGACAATTCTCTAAGATTTTGTGTCTTAAAGATCTTGGAACAACTAATAACAATCTTGAATGAACTGGATCTAACCATTTATAGCATAATATACCATCCTTAAGTACTAATTGATGTTTACAATTCCATAAATGTTTAATAGAAGGGCTACATAAATACAATTCATGCTCCTCTGGTTCTTTTTTATCCTCTAACCATACTATCAATCTGTTAAGTTCCTGATCCTTCCTTTGTTCAGCTCCCATATTGGTAATTTCAGACTCGCTTATCCAATTACAATTCACTAAACTATCTAAATTGGTTTCGTCCAAATCTTCTTCTTGCTCTGAAACACTCCTTACAGACAATGGAACTACATAATCGACATCATCTTCAAAGGAACTCCAGACTTTTTGTGCTCGAGTACAATATGAGCAACCACCGCAAGGTAGCAATTTTATATCTGCACCAGCATAATAACAATTACAAGAATCTAAATCATCTGGTCTCCTTGATAGTCCATCTGCATTGGTGTGTAGTTTCCCTGCTCTATGTTGTATTACCATGTCAATTCCTCTAACCATCTGGCTAGTTGTCCTTCGATCATTTTAAACCTTAGTAGCCATGTCAAACTGTTATGATCTGTCCTTCTGATGAATTGTTGGCCTAATAAATAATTCCTGAATTGTCTGGTAAATACTACAATCGCTAACAGTTCTTTCCTAGTGGTACAATATTTCCTTTGGGCTGGTGCCAATACCCTACTTGCATAACATATTACATACTCTTTTCCACCAATTACTTGTAATAATTCTGCTCCGATGGTGGTGTGGGAGGCATCGGTATCTAGAATGAACTTTTCCTTTGGATCTGGATATGCTAATGTAACTGAGTTGACAAGTGCCTGTTGTAATGATTCAAAAGCTATCTGGTGTTGCTTTTCCCATTGAAAAATTACTTTCTTCTTTGTCAGAGCATACAAAGGCTCAGCAAGGGTGGCAAATCTTTTAATATGCTCCCTATGATAGTTGGTAAACCCAAGGAAAGATTCAACAGCTTTCTTCGTCAGAGGAACCGGCCAATTCAATATAACTTCTCTACTAGAGGGATTAACAGCTATTCCTTTCTCATTTACCAGTTTACCCAAGAAAATAACTTCTTTTTGGAAAAATTTGCATTTTTGTGGCTTTAGTTTCAAATTGTTTTCCCTGAATCTTTCTAGTACAGTTCTTAAATTTACAAGATGATCTTCAAAATCTTTACCCAGAACAATAACATCATCAATGTATGCTAAGCATATTTTCCATGTCAAACCTGTCAAAATTAACTCTATCATCCGTTGAAAGAAGGCGGGACTATTACATAATCCAAAACTGAGTCTTATGTGTTCGAAAAGTCCATATTTAGTTATGAATGCTGTCTTGTGCCTATCGTCCTCATGTATCTCAGCCTGATAATATCCTGATGCCATGTCTAGACAGGACATAAATTTACTACCTCTCAAAGTGTCGATACAGGTCTCTATTCTTGGAATCGGAAATGCATCTTTTCGATTTATAGAATTCAATTTCCTGTAATCAATACAGTACCTGATCTTCCCATCCTTCTTGCGAACTAGTACTGGGGCTGCACTCCATTCTGATGATGATGGCTGTATGACTCCTCTATTTAATAAATCTTTGAGATGTTTTTCTTCTTCTTCTTCTAACCCTAGTGGTGTTCGTCTCATTCTTTCTCTTACAGGAGCTGAGTTCCCAGTGTCGATTCTGTGCTTAACCTTGGTATAATGTCCAATGTCGAGATCATGTTTTGAAAAGGTATCTTTAAAGTCCAGCAATAGTGACGCCAATCTCAGATTTTCGCTTACATCCAAATTTTCCTTTGACGAATCTTGTAAAGGTTTTAATTGTACAGGAAAATTGGAATACATTTTATCCCATTCATTTTTTAAGTCTCTTAGTTCCCTCTCTACTGTGTTAACGGACCTTACTGATGCTCTGTCCTCATAATCACACCTTTCCTCATCTATCACCCCACAAATTTCCATTGCTGTACCAATGAAGCGATTTTTCTTCAGACTTATGGACTTATCTGTCAAATTGTTTAGGATAATAGGTACTCTTGAATCAGCTTTGGTCAAAATATTTGGCATAATCAGCCCATTCAAAGACTTACTTGGTTGAATAGCCACTTCATTTTCAAATTCCTCTGCCAGTCTTACTGGTAGTCTGACAGTTGAATTAGGTGGAACAATAAGAGTCTCTTCCAACGTTATGCGGCAAATTTTAAAACTACTGTTTTCTGATTTAACTTCATTAATAAAATGTTTTTCACCTCTAATTGTTATTGACAAGTCAGTCAAATCTATCACGGCATCAAGATGTTTAAGAAAGTCTAATCCTAGTATCACTTGATCATTGATTTTAGCTACTATAATTTTCCACTTGGTATCAGTCTTCCCTACCTTAACTGTAACACATTCTGTGTACCTTGCTGTAATGCTATTGTCTTTTCCAGCACCTTTCAACATTAGCGAGACTTTAAAAATTACCGGAGGCTTAAGTTTCTTTGCAAATTCTTCACTCATAAGTGTGACCTGGGCAGCTGTATCAATTACTGCGTTTACAGTTACCTCATTAATTGAAATACCTAACACAAGAGTATTGGATTCTGGATTTCGATCACTTGGATACAGTTGAACCTCACGTAATTGAGGATTATCAATACCATTCTTTGTATCTTCCTTTTGGCCACTATTGAAGTCTGTCAAGTTACAATGAACAGCACTGCTGTCACTAATTGTAACCTGTTTTTTCCCTAATACCTCTGGTTTTAATTCTCTAAGGGGAGATAACTGGCCTTTTTGAGATTTTTGGACTGATGAGCGACCTACATCTTCAGTCCTTGTTCGTTTAAAGTCCCCTCTCTAAGACTGTTATTTGGAGATGGTGACCTGTTGCGTCTCATTGGCGACCAACTTTTCTTCGGACACTGTGTACTGTAATGGCCCATTTCCCTACATATATAGCATTGTATATCCCGTATATCTCTGGTTGGACTTCGTCCTCTTGGTGAAGGCGACCTCTGGCGATCAGCAGTGGTTTTGGGACTGATCGTGTTGATAAGCTTCTTGATGTCAGATTTAATGGTCCAGATATGTTGTTCTGTAGTTGCCATTCTTGTTTCCATAGTCTCATACTTTTTCTGTAAGTCTTGCATACTAGAACTATTTGCCGTTTTTACTTGACGTACTAGACATTCTGTACTTTCTTCATCTGAGTCATCATAAAACTGAACCCTTTTTACCTCTGGCTTTCTATACCCTAATAAAATCTTTTGGTTGTGAATGGAGCTCTTAACATATTGTAACGCTTGGTCCATTGTATTTGGGTCTTTCTCCATGGCAAATAGCGCTGCTTTTTTGTCAGTACACCCCTTCAAAAAAGCGTCAACGGCTATAGTATCAACTACATTCTCTGGTGTATTTAGATAACCATCTGTTGCTAGTTCCTGTGTCCTTTCGGCAAACTCCTCTATCGACTCATCCACAAACTGCCTTACCTCTTGCAATTGACGCCTAATGGTGTGAGGTAAATCTTTATTCCCAAATCTTTGACTCAACTTTTGAACTAACACGTCATAGTCCTTTAGAACGGTCTCTTGGCGAGTACTCACAAATTTCAGAGCCTTATCTCTGAGGCATTCAATTAGACGATCTAATTTTTGTTCATTAGACCATTCATACTTCCTGGCTAAAATGTAAGGCACCAGCCCCTACTCAATTTAATATAAGAATTGGTTGATATTATTGTGTGTATTATATGACAAGTACATGCAGTGTTTGAATTGTATGTTTTGAATTGTGCATAGATTTATGATGTTATTTATTTGAATGTTCACCGTATGAAATGTGTTGTTAAGACAAGCAGCTTTAAGTATTTTTGATCATTTTGTAATTGTTCATTTTTTGAATAGAAACAGTCATCATGACAGTGACATACAAATGTAATAGAAATAGAACATATTTTATTCAATTTTATTATTTACTAGAAAATTTCATAACTGTAATATTCTCATATTGAATGATTTATGGCACATAAAGTTAACTTTTCACAGTTTAAAACTTTGAAACTGCTTTTAACAGAAATAAATTGGCATCACATACTTCCCAATATCTGTATAATATCTGACTCTTGTTAACATAACTTCCTTGTTAATTCATTTGAAATTGTTGAAACTTTTGTCCTTCTCCATGTTGATATATAAGGCTAAAGTGTCGTCTGCTGCCAGTGCCTCGTTCCAGAATTAATTTGCATTTTTAAACATGTGCTGATGTCAATCCACATAGAGTTACTGTTAGAAAACGCTATTTTTATGCGTGTTGTAAATAAACTGTAGTTGTTGTATGAAGAAATGTTATTCCTGATACCAGTTCTGTTGATTGAATTGTTGTTATATGAAGTTTTCCATTGTAGACTATGCAATGTAAATTACGAGCACCTGTTCTGAGTGTTTATCTTTATGAATGAATGTGTACATTCCTGCTCATGCGCAGTAGTTATAACATGTCAATCTGATCGTTGATGATTATTAGTTCGATTTTTAATTTAACGCTTTCACAATGGTACTCACCGGCATATCGTATATCCATGAGTTGTATATAAAGTAATCACATAGTTTTTATAAGCTGTCAAGTTGTTTTAACGGCGAATTCTGTAATTTTTGTCAGCCGTTAACACACACATGTTTTGTTCTCATATTCAAGCCGCTACTTCCGGTGGCGCAGTTGTAACTTTATTTATAGTTGCCAAGGAGAATTGAATTAAATAACATAGTAGAAGCTTTTATATAAATATAAGATGAGAAATGTATTTTATTTGAATTTAAGAATTATTTTTATAAATAATTATTTTTCTTTAAATCTAACTTCCGCGGGAATTTCCTACGTTCCAACATCCAACAATCCAACTTCCCACATTTTCCAACGGTGACGTAGAAAACGCTAAAAACGTTAGTCTTGCTTAAAACTTTGGCTTGTTAAGGCATATTTTGGATTCAAGTTAATTTAAGACAAATTTCCATATTTACTCTAACTAAATGTATAGTTATTTAAGATTGAAAAGGTAAAAACAATGTCTTTTTAGTTATTGAAAGTTAAACCTATTTTAGCGGACTTTTAGGAGCATTTTAATCTTGTTTTCTTCAGTCATGTTAAGTTAAATTTAAGAAACTGTAGCTTTTATACCTTTAGCTAATTTGACGGATTTTCCAGGCAATGCTTTAATTAAATAGTTATTTGATGTTTGTAAATTTTAAAACACTTTAAATAGGAATAAATAGGCAATCTTTAGAATTAAGGGTTATGGTTTCCATAAGGTTTGGAAACCATATTAAATTCGTTCACAGTTAGAAAGGTTCTAACTGTTAACTTAAAATAGGTACTGTTTCAGGAAGGACCTGGCAGTTGCCTTGATTTTGTAGAATGCTGTCTAAGTAAGGACTTGACAGTATTTCTTTTAACCACATTTTTTTTGTATATATATATATATATCAGGAAGGTCCTGATAGCTATTTAAAATATTGAACTGATAAGGTATCAGTTTCCCAAACTACTTATCTAAATCAGAAAAGGTTTCTGATTAACTTCTTCACGAAATTTTAAACTTTATATTTATACAAATTGTTAGTTAAATAAGTAATTTATATAGCAAGACTCAACCATGTAAATTTTCTTATACACATCAGTACAAATTATTATATAGTACTACCAACAGTACTATATAAAACTAGAGATCACAACCTCCTACTGTATTTTTCCCATGTATCTCAACACATTTAATTAACTTATTTTGAATTGATAAATTGATAAACAGATTAGTTCCTACATTTTTATTGGGAGCTCTAAGACTGGTTTAGAGCGGTTTAGAGAGGTGCTAGAACTTTTATGATGTAATAACTGTACATGTATACTTATACTGTGAAATACATATTTGATACCTATAATATATAAAAATAAAGAAATATATGGAAACTTCAAAACTTGTTTGGTGTTCTTTTCACCAGGATATAGCATTATAATCTGATTGTCCGGATTCTATGGAGAACCTTTAGTCATAGAATATTCAGTGTTGTCAGTAATAGTCATTTAGTCTTGAGTTTTATACTTTTCCAAGTGGTTGGAATTCAGAGATTAAATTTTGTTTTCTGTTGGGTTAGTCAACCCCTGGCTCGCTACAATATGGTTAAATTGCATGAAATACGGCTTCCATTCTGATTTCCCATCAAAAATGGCTAGCTTTGGTGGTGTTGGTCCAGAACGTTGATTGGCTTTAACATCCTTACAGCTCGAGTCATCTTTTCCCTTCCCTGATGTTGAAGTTTTCCCATTGTTATTAACCTCTTCTTTTGAGTCTCCAAGTTTATCTGAGCTAAATGTTTGTCTGGATTTAAGCTTTGCAGAATCACTATACCAGGAACTAGCTGACATCTCAGTTACTTTACCCCTAAATATATCTCCTGGAGCTAGCTTTTCAGAAATAAGTCGTGATGTTTTAAAATGCTGCAATTGCTCTTCTAATGCAGTTAATTTCCTGCCATATTCTGCATCCCTTTGTTTCATCTGCTTATATTGCTCCTTGCTCCTTTCTCTTTCTTTATCCATCTCTTGAGCCTGTTCCATGACTTTATCCATTAATGTTTGACGTTCCCGTTGCATGCTCTCCATTTGTTCTGAAAAACCACCTTCTTTTTCTGCCATAGTACTCTCATACTGATGTTGTAACTCACTCATTTCCTGTTTAATTTGTTTATTTTCAAAACTCAACTCTTTTTGACTTTTTTCCCTTTCCAGTTGATCCTTCTCCACTTCTCTTTGAAAATTATCTTTTGTTTGTTGGAGTTCAGCAAGGCATTCCTCTATCTCTGCTGACTTACGCCATAGTTGCTTCTCAAAAGTTACTTTTAAATCTTCAAGTTCTTTCGTATATTCCCTTTTTGAATTAACTTTGTCTTGTTCTGCAATTAACAACTTTGTCTTATACTGTTCTATTAATGCAGAAGTGTCACCTTGTGCTGTTGGTTGCTTTTCTGGAGTTTCTTCCTCTGGACTAACTTCAACTGTGCCATTCCTTATCAATGGGTCCCAAATCGTGTTTGGTACACCTTCTATCATCTTTAAATCTTCTAATGTCAAGGTGCCTTTAATTTTTCTTGCTTTTATAATTAAATTGGCTCTGGCCTCCCCTATGTCTCTAATTCCCATTAACTCTTCTTTTGTCGCAGTATTGATGTTAATTGTCGACATCTTCACTTTTATTTAATACACAATAATTACTTCTATACTAAATAATTTTTAAGACAATATTAAATACAATTATAACTAATTTGTATATTTACTGCAACTATCAACTATTTGCCAATTTTACAACTATATTTACATAGGCCGAAAAAAAAATTGTTTTAAATACAGCCATCACAGCTGACTCACTCAATACACCTCAATTAATTTTAACACGGCCAGCACTGCTAACACGATCATGTAATTTAATTCAACTTTTTTATTTATTTATTTTTTTTTCTATTAAGATTTCAGTTTATCTTCTAATGCTATTATGTTTTGTCTCAAGTATGCTCAATCAAAAATAAGAAATAAAAAATTTACTTTAATCAATATGATTATTCATAAATATATATATAGAGAGAGAATGAAGACAATTACAACAAAAATAACACAAAAAAAAAAACCACAGCACAGATAAATATAACACCCAAGTACAACAAATGAAGTCTATGTGTATTTTTTTTATTTCAATGTACACAATTAGACTAATATAACTATTCTGAATATATATATAGCATCAAACCATTATCTTTCTTGCTTTGTAATATATATTCAATTACAAACATGTATATCATACAAACTGAATATAATATGTGATATGCTTTTATTATATACCCCAAAGAAAAATATACACACTGTAATAGTATCTGCAAATTGCTCAATTATGTCTATTTCTAATATCTTTTATTAGTTTAAATTAAACAAACAACAAACATTAGGACAGCACTACTGTCTCAATAATCATATTTTTGAATTTTGATAATTGGCCAGTACTACTGACTCAGATTAAATAAAAATTTGCCAAAAGAAAATTTCAATCTTTTTATTATTGTCTCCCTTTTCGTGTAACAACTGGTTTTGTTTTTTACATTGTCTCCCTTTTCGTGTAACAACTGGTTTTTGTTTTTATAATTGTCTCCCTTTTCGTGTACAAACTGAAATTCAGTTCATACGGTTTATATTTTATTTGTTTTCACCTTTATTCAAGTGAAGTGAGTATATTCAATTCAATAGTTCAAGGTTTTATTGGTAATGGTGTGGAAATAATGCGTGAATGTTTAATTCACAGGGATACCACGGTTCAATTGACAAATTTGACCCGCGAAAATCAAAATTTCATCACGACACGTTTCGCGTTGAAAAGACTATTTTCCACTTGTGTCAGTTACCTTTACATCTGACACCAGTGAAGTGTTTGTGTGGGCTTGCTAATAACTTACCAACAATAACTGTCAGATTAGCGTGGCTTCTATAATATCTAGACTTCTTGTAGGAGCTGTGTAACACACCTCAGACATAGACCATGGGTTAGAACAGGAAGCCCCGAATTGCATGATCTCACTTCCGGCTAAGTATATATATTTCTCCTGAGAGTAGGAGCACCTCTGAGATTCACTACATAAGCAACATGTCAATTATATTTGGTGTATTGAATGATTGTAAGTACCTGGCTGGTTCATCTGACTTTGACCTCATTATAATAATTGAACCGTGATCATGTTGATGTATATGTGATACTTGTGGTAAAAACTTCATGTTACAGACTTTCAACATAAATTCAATGATGAGTAAAACCAGCGAGACATGTAAGCGTGTACATTCGTATGTTAAATAGTTACAATGAATATTCACTTCCTGCTTCCAATTTGAAATATGTTCGGTAGTGAAAAATTCATCCAGAGATTGAAGCTGAAAATGCAAAACGAATATCCTGATTATTTTTCTATATTTTGTAAACAATGACCTCCATTAACATGATAACAGCAGTTGGTTAAGTTTTGAACAGTTTGATTTGATTTAGCACATTGAATCGCAATCAGATTTTACGGACGCCATCACATGCATGGTTAACAGTTTGGAATATCTATTCCACAGATTACGACGGATATCTTCCAATTATCGTAATTACAATCCCGTCATCTTTTCCTTTAATGTAACAATGCCGAAATATACTTTCATCGACTTGAATGAAAAACAGTCACGGTGTAACACGACGACGGCGACTTGTTGAACTAGATCTTTTTATCCTTTGGATCACCTGCGTCGTTCCTGTTGCTCGGTCTTTAGTTTTCTCTGTTTTGTTTTGTATTCTGTTGTCGTTTTTCTACACCCCCTTTTTGTATGACGTGGGACATAGAAATACCAGGCGTCCATCCGTCTAGTCTTATTAGCGCTCTCACGTGAACAATACTTTGCGTTGATGTTTATAAAACTCACATCAAAGATTTGTGTCAGCAACGTCTCTGGAAATTTCGAATATCAAAAAATATATTTAAGAGATTTGCATGGTCCCTAGAAATATTATATAAATTGAAAAATACACTGTAAAAAGTTAGATCACAAAAATACTGAGTTCCGAGGAAAATTCTAAAAGGAAAGTCCCTAAGCGCTCACAGGTGAGCAATTTTTGACAGATGTTTATCAACAAATTATAAAAGGTTTATATCACGATGTCTCGGACAGTTTTTTTTAAGAGTTATACCCCCTGGATATATTGATGTTTGAAATTGCTTTGCATTTCATTCAAACCTTCATTACTCTAAGATATTTATTAAATATCAAGTTTTGTTCAAGTTATTTAACCTTGGACACATAAACTATGTGCAATGTAAGGGACATTGTTTTTTTTTTTTAATTTTGACATTTTTCTTGTATAAATATACATCTTGTAAAATATGGTATACAATATTCTGATAAAATGCTGGTAAGATTATTTTTTTATAGCTAATAAGTAATCTAAAATCAAACTTGTTTGTAGATATTGTCGATGATTTAAGAGCGAGGAAAGATACCAACGAGAGTAAAGTGAATTTTATATTGGAATCCATATTACACAGTGATGACTCCGACAAATGGGACTCGTTGACTGAGGCACTGACGAATGTGGGTAAGTCAGTCAAGTCAAAGTAAATTATCATTAAACTTGAAAAATTGAAATATATAAATGAGGATGATTAATAGATAAATTAAAAGATAAATAGATAGATAAATATATGAATCATTCAATCAGAAATTTGATGGTTAGGGGCCCACCTACATACATTTCATTAGTTTACTAACTACGTTACATAGTGTACTCGTCGTGTAACTAAGGTATAGACAGACAGAACTATGATATGATATATGCAAGGAGATCTCTAAACGGCTTGATTGATGAATGTAGAAATTATTAAGAAACTAAGGCGCGTAAGCTCTCATGCAAATTTTTCTTTTACTTTGGTTATTCTTTTTATGTTCACTTTAGGTCATATAACGCTTCACGTATTTTTAAAAGTACTAAACCATCCTTCGCTTTCAAGTATGTCTGATCCCTTTGGAAGTAAATTCAGAAAAGGCGAATCAGATTTTTAAAGTGATATTTTCATATTGCAGTCATTTCAGCTGAACATGTTTTGGACCATTAAAGATACATGGTTGATGGGCTAAAGTAAAGTAATGATATTCATCTGTGATTGGACATTCGTCTAATTTAAAAAAAAATATATGCTTGGAGGTATACAAAGATAACTGGTACATGTAACCAGTTCTGATAAATGCATGAAAATAAGGAAACTAAACTGTGCTATGGCATTGTCATAGTTTCATTTCGTTTCCATCGCAGAGAAACTCTTTCAACTAATAAATATATTTCAATATTTATTTCTAGATTTTGTTTTTGTTCCTAAAATCTATTTGAAAGAATACAATCCAGAAGTTATACCACGACTACGGAAATTAGTTCAAGCCTTAAACAATGAAGAAGTTGAGCCTGAGAAACTGTCAAAAGTTCTGAAAGATAATGGAGTGCTTTTGGAAGTAGATGTGCAAAATATTGGAACAGAATGTTATAATAGAAGAAACAAAGCAGGATTGATAGTTTTGATAGACAGAGTCATTAATTCGTCTTCCAGTAATTGGTATCAAGAGTTGACAAGAAGTTTATATGAAGTAGGATTGGAGAGAGCAGCTAAAGATTTGGAATCAAACTCATCAAAAAGTAATATATCTTAGATAGATAAGATAAGATAAGATAATTTTATTAACCAATCATGGTACCCAAAATTTAAGCAATACAATCAAATGAATTTTAAAATCGGAAGCACATAAAATGATTAGAATGATTAGAATGATTAAAGTACATTTTTACTATAGCAAAATATGAATACACATTCACACTAAGTAACCTGCTTATAAACCAAGTTATTGACAAGATAAACAAGACAGTCAACTTATTGGAATTTTCTGCATTTAAGTATCATGAGGGATATTTTTCTTAAGGATATATATACGTATAAGGCGTTCCTATGTCCTACAAAACGTCAAGCAGAAACAATATTTTTGATTATAATTATTTAATTTGTAATGTATATTTATATTTCCACTAATTTGGAGGAGGCCTAGCTTTACACACAAAACATTGTTGTTTGAAATCAACTTAATATTTTTTGAAAATTTTACTTTTTTATTGTATAATTCAATTTTTTTTCTGATTCAGAGAGCCCGGATGCAGTTAATGCTGCAGACGACATATCAACTGATAATCATTGGAGAAAACTGATCGTTAAGTTGTTTCGTAAACAAATAGTCCAGAAAGTCACACCATCCGATTTATTAGGAAATATTGGGACCTTATTTAGTCCAGGTTTGTTTTGTTTGTAAACATTTATATTTTATAGTGAAAGAGGGATAACATAAAAACTGTAATAATGATAACTCGCGGAGTGACATTTACCATATGTGGATTCTTAGGGACTCAACAGAAATTCTGGAAGCTTTAAAATCTTAGTCATTTTCTGAAATAAATCATATGAAAACCGTGAATCTTCCACCCTGTACACCCCACACCACATGAAAAATTAAAACCCATCTTTAAGAAATAATCTACAACGCTTTCGACTATACATATGGTGCCATATTCTACAAATGTATTGTTTTAGGATATAATTCTACATATTTTTTTAAACGAGCCCAAAAACAAATTATGCTACATCAAAGAACAAACGATCAGTATGTTGGAGTTTCTCGTTGACAAAATATTGGTTGAATTTGGAGGTAGACTTTTCTAGCAGAATGTCGACATTCCAACGGGAACCAAATATCTCCTGACCCACCTTTTCTATTTCATTTGTGTCCGAGTTCCTCTCGAAACTTTTTAATAAAAAGAATATCAAAGAAGCTAGATTATTTAAATTCATATACAGATATTACCGTTTTTACCTTTAACAATCCAAACCCTTCTGATAGGGCCACATTAATATTAATATCCTCCAAAACTAGACAATAAGGAAACTCTATATACTGTTTCCTTCGTATCATTTTATAGACAGGTCATTTCTGATATTATGAATTTTCCCACACCTTAATATTAATACACATCCTTAACCCTAGTATGCATTTCTAAAATCTTCTGTGGTCGTATCAAGCTGCTCCCTGTGGAGAATTTTATTTATAATTAATTTGCATGTTTATTTGAATTTTTAACCGGATTTTCGAATGCAAATCGTTTATTTATTTTGGGATGCACAGTGAGTGGGCGAACGGGCGGTCGGGCGCTTGCCAAACAGTATCCGTTCTTTTACATAAAAACGCTTTGATGAAATTTTATAAAATGTTGTTTCCTGTGACTAAATTCAATTTTCACGACTTTTGCTTTTCTCGTTCTTGAAGTTTTATCCCTTTTAGAAACCAGAATTTAACCTATTATGTGATTGAGTTATTTCCTTTAGAACAGAAATTAACAAGTATAGTATTTGTTGCTGAAATGTAAAGATAGTCTATCAATGATTGTATCTGTTCAATTGATTAGTCAGGAGTTGTCAAACATTCCTTTATAACTATTTTTTAAAGTCATGTGTGTTTGGAAGGTAGATGTCACAGTTATCATATGGAAATTTATTTTTATTATGTGTGTTAAAGTTAAATTTTAACTTGATCCCGTTTGGGGTTCAAGATTTTCAAATATCAAATATCATTTTCATTAGATAATATTCTATTTGTATTAACGGACATATTCCATTACATAACATTGTGTAGATAAAGTTGTTGACTAATTAAGATATAAATCTATGACAAATGAAAGAAAAAATATTTGGAACTATTAAAATTATATTTGATTATGATTTGATCATATCATAAACTATCTTATTTGAGGGATCAATTTTTAGTGGTGAAATCATATCTTTTTTTCATATTTTATATTTGCATTACTGGGTCATGGATACAAGTTTGAGTTCATTTTTTTTAACGTAAGTTGTTTTAATTAACAAGTATTTCATGAAAAATTGATTTTTTTTGGATAAAGTGGTTCCATCAATGTACTTTTTTGGATATTGGACCGTAGTAGGAAAAGTAAAGTCCAATTTCAAAATTTTCAGTCCCTGACCACATTTATTTTGAGTCACAAACCTATGTTGTATCAATTATTTAATCACAATCCAAATTCAGAGCTGTTTTAAGTTTTAAGTACAAAATGTTGTTGTCCATACTTGCTCTCAACTGCTCAAAGTTTGACCTCTGCAGGAAAGTCTGTTTTGCTGTCAATCTGACAGCTTATTGTTTAGTCAGTTGTGTTGTATTTCTGTGATGTATGTTTACAGTTTCGGATGCTGGATACCAGTTATTGTCATATTAACCTATTATGTCAGTTTGGGTTTCTCGTCTTATTTTGTCAATATAATGGAACTATATATATATATCTGTAATACAAGTTCTCTAAATAACTCGGCAGTATACGTAGTATCTATGATTTTTATAGTCCTTTTCAATGAAAAGCATTTTTTTTTCTAATTTTGTTTCATTTTATGATCACATGTATATTTTAATTTTGTGATTGATAAGAGTTTAATGTTTGAACTTGGTTTCAATAAAAATTATTTACTTACAAATAAGGTTTTATAAACTGTTTAACTCACCATTTCTTTAGCAAATACATGTACCGAGTCAGGAATAGAGCAGATGTTTTTCACTTGTTCCCTTGAATGATAGCGCTTAATTTTGTCGGGTTTGTATGGACTTCTCCTTTTTAAGTCGCCTTGTAGGTAAGCGTTTTGGTTATATTTTCATACATATACACACCGACTGATTTAAACATAAAAAAGTGAAATCCCAGAAATACCAAACTCCGAGGAAAATTCAAAACAAAAAATCCATCATCAAATGGCAAAATCAAATGATAAAACACATCAAACAAATGGACAACAACTGACATATTCCTTACTTGGTACAGACATTGTCAGATGTAGAAAATGGTTGATCGATCCTAGTTTTATAGCGTTTAACCTCCCACTTGTACGAAAGTCGCATCAAATTCCATTACCAATTTACACATTAATTTCTCTTAACCTCTTTTTAGTTGTTCTATTTCGGTCCTTTTGATGTCCTCTTGGTTTGTAATGCCCCGCCTACGATAGTAGAGGGACATTATGTTTTCTGGTCTGTACGTCCGTTCGTCCCGCTTCAGGTTAAAGTTTTTGGTCAAGGTAGTTTTTGATGAAGTTGAAGTCCAGTCCAATCAACTTGACACTTAGTACACATGTTCCTTATGATATGATCTTTCAAATTTTAATGCCAAATAAGAGTTTTGACCATAATTTCACGGTCCACTGAACATAGAAAATGATAGTGCGAGTGGGGCATCCGTGTACTGGGACACATTTTTATTTTATCGTTTATCAAGATGCGCTATTATTACGACTGCATTGCGGTCATTTAATGGAATGGAGCTGTATTCGTTATCGTCGTCGACGTCCAATGACTTTTGATTTCCATACAATTAATTAAGTACAAGTTTATGGATCTCTATGAAAATGTACCACGAGGTTCCGTGCCAAAAAGGAATGTTTGGATTGACTCTGGTGGTCATTGTCCTTATCGTTCAAGTATTAGAGGTAGAAAACAAGTATTTGTCTTGTTTCAGAACATTAACTTATGTACGGATTTTTAATGAAATAGTTCCATTCCTCTAAAGAGGGTTTGAATTAGTTTAAGGTGTTATAGCCAATACCTTTTAGGAATTAATGGCCCAAAACAACAAAGAATCGTTTGGTTTCCAGACAAAAACTTGAGTATAAGTATATGGATCTTTATGACATTGTACCACAAGGTTCAATGTCAAAACGGAAACTGTGAATTGATTTCGGGGGGGGGGGGGGGGGGGGTTATGGCCCTTACCGATTAGGAAATGGGTCAAATATAATACTCTACTAGTTCTTTAATTTGTATTAATTGCTTACTTCTCGACCGATGTTCAATGGGGTTATAATTCAAAGTTTAGCTCTTGGGTATTTTTGATATGCTGACTGTAACATGGTATATACATTTTTGTTTTAGCGCCTATTTTTAAGTTAGTCCACACTGAAGTCCTTAGGGTCCAGAATTAAAATTTGTATGATTTCACCAAAGATTTAAATATTTGGGTTTTTTGATATGCCTTATCTTACCGTGTATTTAAAGTATTAACATTGAGCCCCTTTATTAAGTTGGTCCACATATTGGTCCAAAGTGTCCAAGTTTGAACTGAGTTTGATCTTAGTAAACATTATTTTTTGGGGGGTTCTTTGATCTGCTGAATCTTAACATGCATTTATATTTTTGATTTTGGGCCAAGTTTTCTTGTTTGGTCAAAATCGGGTTCAAAATTAAACTTGTTTTTTCATAAAAAGATAAGTTCATTGTGTTCTTGGTATGTTGGACATTACCATGTATACAATTACATTTTGGATATTGGACCATGTAAAACGTGAATATCAAAATTTAAATGTTAATATGTTTAGACTGCATTGTTTCTGTGTTAGAAACCTAAGTATCTATTTGAAAATTATTTCTTGTCAATGCAGTCGAAACAATTTTGTAATAGGACAATCAGAAACTTATTAATTGAACACAATATTGTGAGCATTGGGTACCTTTTCTAGAAATCGTTGTCAGTATCAATAAGTAGATTTTGTTTTTAGAATTGTGCATATGTTGCGTCGGTGTTAGAACGTGATTTTTTTTCTGTTCATCTCTGGATAATCTAAGAAACCAAATGTAAAATAATAATATGGGAAATAATATAATACCAAAGCAATCCCTGGGATGTCTTGTTTCAGGTAGTTGCAGTCTTTGTTTCTGAATGCTGATAGGTAACAAACATTTAAATTACAGATATTAAACCTATAGTGTTTTTGCTTGATTTAACTGGACATAAGCTACAATTCAGAGAAAAATTTAAAAAAACAACAGTATTTATTTGATGGGTTTCAACTACTATAAAAGTCGAAATTTAAGTAATTTCTCAACAGCAGTTGTTAGTTTTGTTCCATTTTGTCAAAATAAGCTACACACATTAGTGATGTATAATTATATTACAAGTAAATGATTTAATCTCATTTGACTCAGTTTTTCTAGCAACCTTCAGTTTGATCCTGGCCAGTCATGGGTTACGCATGATCTAAGAATACTTAGTTTTTAAGGAAAAGAATAAACATTGGCGCCCCCTTTGATACAAAGTTTTGTTTACCATCTGATGTTTTGACCTCGGTTTTGACTTTTCTATAGAAGAAAAACGAGAAATTCGTAATATTGAAGATGAA
Source organism: Mytilus galloprovincialis (assembly GCA_037788925.1). Lineage (NCBI taxonomy): Eukaryota > Metazoa > Mollusca > Bivalvia > Mytilida > Mytilidae > Mytilus > Mytilus galloprovincialis. The sequence continues at coordinate 34,638,970 of CM075335.1, forward strand.
TCACCACAGAGAGCAATGGAGAAAGTACTGGACCTTTTAGACAATAAAGAAATTCCTGGGAAATGGCAAGCATTCAAAAGAGCTTTAGTTGATGCAGGTAAATTTATCGTAATCATATGACAAAATCACAATTTAGTAAGGTATATGTTTCTAAATAATATTTGATTTATCTCAATTCCAAAACTAACTTTATACTTCATACTGTCAGTGTCATACAAGTACAATAATTGAATTAATTAAACACTCTTGTGAATTATAATGCAACTTACAATGCACCCCTTATTTTTAATCATTTTGAAATACTAAATATCAAAATATTCACATAAATTGTTTTCAGGATTGATATGGCTCAACGAATTCATTGAAGGCAATTTTACGATCAGTGCAGAGGCTGAACAATGGGAAAACGCTATTAATTTATTTGAATGCAAACTTTCCAACAATATAAAACCAAGAGAAATATTGCCATGGTTGTCCCAAGAAAAGCTTATCAATGACATAGATAAACAGGCAATACTACAAATTGACACACAAAAAGGTGAAATATTGGCTGCATACCGTTTATTGTCGTGCTTATCGAAGAGACAGCCAAATTCATGGTATCCGAAGTTTATGGAGATTCTTTACATTAATAAACATGAAGAACTTGTCTTTGAAGTTGACTCAGACATGTTCAAAGGTAAGGTATTGCATTTCGTTTAAAGGAGTATAGGTCATTCAATTTATAGTGAAAGAATGACAAACTTTACAAAACATTTTAAGGTCGAAAAACATTAACATGTTGATGATAGGTAAATTCTGCCCCATGAGATCCAATCAGCGACTTTGCGGAAGAGGAAGGCAGACTTGTGCATGCATTGATAATCAAATTTTATGTGCGTAGTGTTATGCGTTTACTTTTCTACATTGGCTAGAGGTATAGGGGAGGGTTGAGATCTGATAAACATGTTTAACCCCGCCACAATTTTGCGCTTGTCCCAAGTCAGGAGCCTCTGGCCTTTGTTAGTCTTGTATGATTTTTAATTTTAGTTTCTTGTGTATAATTCGGAGTTTAGTATGACGTTCATTATCACTGAACTAGTAGTATACATATTTTTTAATGGGCCAGCTGAAGGACGCCTCCGGGTGCGGGAGTTGCTCTCTACATTGAAGACCCATTGGTGGCCTTCGGCTGTTGTCTTCTCTATGGTCGGGTTGTTGTCGCTTTGACCCATTTCCCATTTCCTTTCTCATTTAATAAAGTATTTTTGCTCATACATTTTTTTAACGGTTTAACATTCAAATTTTATTAATGATAAATCCCACCCCGGAATATTCTTTTTAAGAATTAAATCTGACCGTATTTCGTTCGAATAAAAGTATTGATAGTATCGTATTCAAACTTGCTATGAGTGAAAAATCCAATAAAACATTACCCTGTGCAAATTGAGTAGTTGCTAGAAATTAGGAATTGAGCATGTTAAAGTTAAAGCAGTTACGAATTAATTCATGGAAGCCATAGATTTGTTGAACATTTACACATGGCCTGGGATATTCGATTTTTATCTTTAACGCTATATCTTTGTTTACTTACACGCTGTTGACTTTTCAGAGATACAGAAAACATATGGACACAATCCCTCCGACGTACGGCTTAAGACTAGTATCCCAGAATGTACTGTTGTTGAATCGAAAGGAACTGAATCAAATGCAAACGAATCTGACGTTAAACAAAACTATGTATCAGGTAACTTGAACCTCAGAATGAAAAAAAAAAAACACAATACAAGTAAGAGTACTTTCTATTTTGCAACAAGAGATATAAGTATGTATGAGTTTACGAAGGATACACGATCACAAAATGAAAAACAGTCCGAAATGAGACGTTATTTTTTATACAGTGAACATAAAAGCTTCATATAAAAACTGTGAAAAGCAAGGACTTATCCTTGGTAATATATTTAAGGAGTAATTATTTTTTAATATTCTGATATAGTGTGTGAACAGTCTTTGCTGCGTTTTTTTTTAGCTAGAACTACTTGCCCTTTCAGACCTCTTTAATTAACTGCATTTATTTTATATGTTTAACTTTGTGGACTTTTTCTCGCAGTTTTTGCTTGACTTGTGAGTTTTAAATGTCTCCTTGGTATCTTTCACTTATTTTTTTGATAAAAATGATTCTATTCTCTAATGTTTGTGCTATTTTCACATTTTTTGATCGGTGTGAGAAAAATATTTCTCCTCACTAGTGAAAAATCTGTTCTCGGCAAATGATTGGTCGAAATTTAATTGTGACGTTAAATTTTCTTGTTTTTTTTTCGAAATTCCCTCTTGTGGCGTCATTAAAAAGGCGACTATGCATGATGACGTCACATAAAAAGTACACAATTTTCTTTTAATTTTTCGAAAGGAAGGATAAAAATGATTAGAGAAACAGATTCCACCACTATAACTCGTGTATTACGATATTTCTCCACTCTCAACAGTTAAATTTTAATTATTCAAAAAGCTCGGCAAGCCTCGCGCTTTAAATATTAAAATTTAACTGTTTCGAGTGGAGGAATATCGTAATACACTTTTTGCAGTTGTGGAATCTATATTTCATTACAATTGTCATATATATCATACTGGAATAATTTGTTAAAATGTAATCTAGTTTCAGAAAATTATAGAAAATCAACAAACAATTTGAGTTGCCCAAAAGAGAAACATGAAGATTCAATGGACGAGCTCCAAGATTCTATTATGTCGAGCTTGATGTCATTTGACGAAAATAATCTTCGGTCACGTGATGAAACGTCTGAAAAAAATGTGTTTTCTACTGAATCAGCCAAGCCGCAAGTGGTTGATAAAGATATGTCTTTGTCATCAGATCTTGGGGAAAGAGAACCAAACTCAATATTATTTGAACAAATTAATAGGGACCTAGCTATTGCAGTTAGTGAAACTCCAGAAGAAATACAACACAACATACTTCAAATGCGTGCGTAAATTATTTTGTTTTTTTGGGGAAGGGGGGATGGGAGGAATTGTGATGTAAATATGCAATGTATATTGACTTTTTGTTATTCAAGTGCATTATTAACATGATTAAAGTTAAAAAAAAAACAAAATGTTGTCGACAACAAATCGATTGATCGATATTTGGCTATAAAATAATCCATTTGTTATAAACTCATCAACAAATCTAAAGATCACAGTTATGTTTTCTAGACGCGCGTTTCGTCTACAAAAAACAAATCAGTGACGCTTGAATGAAAAACATAAGGCAAAATAAAGCACCAAGTTGAAGAACACTGAGGACCTCAAACTGCGAAAGATTTTGCCAAATATAGCTATTGTAATCTATTCCTTGGGTGGAATTTCCGTATTGTTTTTCTCGAAACATTCAAAGTTTTGTAAACAATTCATTCTTATGAATATATGTATAATAATGTATGTCAATGCAAACTATTAAGCTGGTGATACCATCGGGGAGGAAATCCGCCCCCAGAAATAGCATCGACTCAGGAGGAGTAAATAAACTCATCATATTATATAGCATGATTACAATTTTGTGTACAAGACAACCGTTTTGTCTACAAAATACTTTTTGTAAGATAATAAGATTGTAAATTGATATATTTCAACCCATAACCACTCTGAGTCAAAATATTAATCGTGGAAAATGACAGATAATACAACTACTCTTGTGTCTAAAGATCTAATTAAGATCGCAAAAATATGTCGTTAGTTAGCTGAGACGCCAAATCATCACATCAGTTAAACGTGTTGTTTTCCATTTTTTAACCATTTTGTGATGAGGTGATATTAAAGCTTATGCAGTCTAGACTAAGTCGTTCTACCCTATAACTACGTCGAAGAAGCATACCCTTTTAAATAAGCGGCCATAGTGTGAAGATGCACGACCGTAACCTATTACGTATGATATGTAAACGCCATACTTCCAATGGGAAACAAAATTGGGGTTACATCATTTGTACACAAATCAGGTGTCGGTTATTAGGTCAAATATTTTACATAAATCATGAATGGAATTTTTATATTTTTTTATATACGAAATTGGTTGAAAGCCATGTTGTAACAAAATAATAATTTAGGCAAACCTTGAAAAAGATCTCTTCTACTCACTATTGTAAAGCAGTATACATTGTGACTTACTTTAGTAACTACTTGGGCTACTTCAATGAATCGTATTTCCATTTATAACACTGTTCTGTTGACCACCAAGAAAAAAGTACCAGGGGGTATTTATTTAAATTACTCGAAAAAATAGTAGAACATGATAAAAAATTAGTAAATAAATATCTAGGACGTCAACAGCTTGTTTAGAATACTGTGGGTTCATCATTATTCGTTGGATTCCAATTTGCATGTATTTTGTTTGAAGTTTGAACCACGAATTAAAAAAAGTAATGACTTAAAAATTTACCATAAGCTTGTATACATATCTGACCCATATCTTGGTAAAACCACGAACATATAATACTTCCTTTTTCCACAAAAAAATCTACGAAAATAAATGATAAAAAGTAAAATCTCAAAAATACTCAACTCCGATGAAAATTTAAAACGGAAAGTCCCTTATCAAATTGAAAAATCAACAGCTGAAACACATCAAACGAATGGATAACAACTGTCATGTTCCTGACTTGGTACAGGCATTTTCTAATGTATAAATTGGAATCCACAGTATACGATGTCCTATGTATTTATCTTGTAGCTTATGATGAAGTGGAAAGCGATTCCGATTCCGATGATGAAACAATACCGAAAAAGGTTTTAAACCTAAGAAAATACCAGAAAGAACTTGCAGAACCTGCTAAGGACGGAAAGAACTGTCTGATCGTTGCACCAACAGGATGTGGAAAAACTCATGTTATTATGGATATCATACAGGTATGGTTGTAAGTAAAGTGTGATAGACACAAAAGATGTCCATTTATATGTCTTATACTCAAATACGCATTTTGATCTTTTTCTCCGATATCAATTTGGAGTTGAAGACGCAAAAAGGAGCTTATACATAGTTATGAAAGATTGTAACATTTATAAGTCTTAACATGTATTGCCATGCTTTGAAAATTTGTTATATTTTGGTCTTTTGCTAATTAATTGGTTCCGTATTCGTTTTGCAAAAGAATTGTGAGCATACCGGACTAACACACATCTTTTAATCCATACTTAAACAAACACAAGCTGATTCACATCAAATTTTTGCTGGGTTAGAGGGGACGCAATCTTTAACAAACGATGGTATTGATTTGAATAAGTTAAAAGTAAGCGGCGAAGATGGGATAAAATATAAGGCGACATGCGGCTGCATACATACCATTGACCAATGTTGACATAAGACCAGAAGGAAAACTGTTTCAATTTTGATGTTTTTGTTGTGAAATGTTGCATTTTTGCGCTAATTACTCAATGACATCGTTCTATGCCCTTTTCTGTCTCTGTTTTGAACAGGTATTCACTGCCAATCAGACAACAAACCTTTCATCAAGGCAAAACATAGAAGAAAACAAATTGTAGGAAAAAATGTGCTCGCCACACGTGAAAGTGTTCGTGGATTCAACTCAAAGCTTGGTCAAACGAAATAGAGCGTAATAATTATTTGAATTTGCTGGTGGTTTTTTTTCGCCAATTACGCAACATGTTTTAATGAAGAGCAAATGTTGGAATGCTGGAAGTAACAATAATTCATTTTCCGACAAGGATGACGTTTGTGTAAGAATTTTGACGTTGGGAGAAAGCATATTTAAGAACGTATACCTTCAGAATTTGCTTGTTACAAAGTAATATAGCAGAAAGCATACAATTATTATTTTTTCAAAATATGGCATTGTCCTATATATGCCACGAAGCTTTAATGGACGTTAAACCATCATGAATTAATCAGTCAACCTATAAATATCAACATAAAGGTAGTTTAAAGTCAATCTCAGTATACCAAGTAAAATACTGATCGGTAGTAAAAGTTTAAATTATATTAGCATTGTTTCTTCTTTAATAGGAAGAAACATGAAACAGAGATGAAACATGTTGTGAAACATTAAAGCCTTTACAAAACCCTTCAGTTACCATTTGAAATATTCAAATCTTTATTGTTTTGTTTAAATATGATGTACAACATTTGTTTTTTTAATTTCAGGATCATAACTCTAAAATGTCTCGTAAAGGCTTAATAGTTAAAGTTGCAGTATTGGTGGAACAACAAGCTCTAGCTGAACAGCAGGCAGAAAGATGCAAAGAATATCTCCAACCACTTAGAGTAAAACTTATCACTGGAGAAATACACAGAGAGGAAAAATTAGCAAAACCGTTATCATCATGGTTAAAAAGGTGCAATTTGAACATTCATAATTGTCAAACCGTCTCTAAGAATGTTCTTTGAAATTGAGAGTATTATAATGGTAGGGTTAAAATAAACTATTTCAGGCTTCAAAACTAACACGGTGGATTCATTGAGTTTTATGGATCGAGGAAAACTTTCATTTTCTTGGATATTTGATGTCATGGCTTTGCCAAAGTTAGCATACATTTATAGAGAATGTTTTTCATACGTAAATGTTAAAAAGAAATACGGATCCATAGAGGGTTAGAAACATCTATAGGGGATTCAATATTTGACCTCTCTCTATTGATTTAACTTACCTTCTATGGATCAGTAGGGTATCAGTTGCAGGCAAAACCTACATAATTTTAAAAGCGTTGAAGAGTTTCGGTATATCTGCAAATTCAGTGGTAAATTGAAGGTTCCTTTGAAATCTTGTCCTCCGTTAATTGTTAAGCATATTAAACTATTGTCTTGCTTCTCTGTCTAATGATTCATCAAAAGCAATGCTATCAGTATTTATGAAAAAGAATAAAACTCTAATTATTTTTTATACAGGAGAGATATTTTAGTGATAACATCGGCATTACTCGACAACTCTCTGAAGTCCGGCGATATAAAGATTGAAGATTTTACCTTACTCGTGTTTGACGAATGCCATCATGCCAAGGATAAACATTCGTATGCTAGAGTTATGCATTACTACATGGACAGAAAATTTGACCACAATTTTCAACGAGAAAGACTACCCAAGGTTATTCTCAAATTCATCTATGTATCATTTGTCTTCTTAATTAATCTGTAAAAATTTGAACATCTGAAAACGTTTGTTGGTAGCTATTCATGAGCATTTTGTATAGCTGAAAATATCTAAATTCTTTAAATGTGTTTACGGTGACTGGTTATTATTTATGGTAAATGTGAAATTTTACTTTGATTTTTTTTAATTTCTCAGGTGATTGGTTTGACTGCATCTGTAGGTGTTGGGAAATCAAATAAAATTCCTGGCGCAAAAAATCATATTAAAGCCACAATGTCAAATTTAGACGCAGTAGAATTGGTTACAGTAAAGAAAAACAGATTGGAACTATCAGAACACGTTGTAGTACCGGACAAAGGTTTGTGTGTTTATCACTTAAATTTTCATTTGATAACATACGGAAATTTGATTAGAGTGATATTCTAGACTATTTACCGGGTTTGTAATATATGAGCAACACGACGGGTTCCACGTGTGGAGCAGGACCTGATTAAACATCTGGGTATCTGATATCACCCCCAGTTTTTGGTAGGGTTTGCGTTGCTTATTCTTTAGTTTTCTTTGTTGAGTCTTGTGTACTATTATATGGTGTTGTCAGTTTAATTTCTATTTAATAATATGAGTTTGACTGTCCCTCTAGTGTCTTTCGCCCTTCTTCTATATAGAACTTACAGAATTTGCATTAGACCATTCCCAGAAGGCCGTAAAACTTTGCTCAGTGCTCTGAGCACAAAAATCATGCTCGAAACATGAAATCCAGCAATTTGATTGGTTGATTTTCGAGTCTGAGTACAAAAATCATGCTCGAAAGTTTTATGACCGTGAGGCCTGTATTTTGGAAGAAAGAAAACTATGCCTCACAGAAAAATGACAAACATTTAAACTTTTGACAAAATTTGGCTGATATTATATTTGAAAAAAAACTTTAATAAAGTTGGTTGGTTGGACTCGCCTTTCTTGATTCACTTTCATGAAGCACGCTCATGGTATCAAACAATTGAAAGCTAGTGATGTACAAAGTCGAAGATACATTTAAGCTGTATGTAAAATTTTATGCAAAATGTAAATTAAATTAATTATATTATTTCTTAATATCGTATAATAAATATAAACTGGTTCACAGTTGCAAAAAAAAAGAAAACTAGATAAACCTTTTGCTAATAGAAGATCATATTCACTTGACGATTGTTTTCCGGTCTTTCTGGTGGTTGATAAAGTCTATCGTTTGATTTTGTCAGGTTTTATTAACTTCCCACTTTAACACCTTATTCAGTATTTTTGTTAATATTTTTCTGTCCCCGTCATTACGGAGGGGGCATTAATTTTGACCATTGTCCGTCTGTACGCCAGTCCGTCCATATGTCCATATGTCCGTACGTCCCAAAGTTGATTAGTTTGCCTCAACCAAATGAACAGAAACTTATACATAATGCTTATTACCACAGAACACAGATCAAGTTTGAATTTTGGTGATGTCACTTAAACCGATCTAAAGTTATGTCCCTTTACAAAAAGGAAAATTACTGATTATTTCGTTTCCATCTCTCTTATTACATGTATATATAAATAAAATTGAAATCAACACGTTTAATAATTTCGATGAGTTCGAAGCGCTTTTCTGGATTTACCTTCATCAGGAACGCTCAAAGCCAAATATTTAAAATCCGAGGATGTATAAGTACCGAAACCGTTGAAGAGTATATAATTTTACTTTGCCTCAACCAAATGTTATAAAACTTATATACAATGCTTATTAACAAAAAATACAGATCGAGTTTGAATTTAGCTGGTGTCACTTTAACGTTCTTGAGTAATGATGCTCCATGGACACATTCCCAATTTACTGTTTATGAAATAAAATAAAAGTTATTTATAGAATGGAAACTACTTAATAATGTACCAGATTACCTATAGGAACATCACATAATCAAATGGTAAAATCCAAAATGCCGTCATAACCAAGCTCTTTTATATTCTACTATTTCTTTCTACTATATGTTAATGCAGGTGAAGACTCTATAGGACGACGGTTTACTTTCATGGTAATGCTTTAATTATTATGTTAACTGTAGAGACGTAGGATGTTTGCATGAAAACAAACCCTTTCTTTTTCTTATTTTTTAGGTATTATTGTGGCACCTGCAAGACAGAAAGATCATTTTGGAAAAACTCTTGTGAAATTAATGGAAAGCACAGAAAAACACATCTTTACAACTCCACGTGAGTATACGCGTAGTTCATTTCATATTTTACTGATATACTTTAATTTTCATTAGTACATTATGAACATAAAAGGCAAAATTAAAAAAGGGAACAACACTGGATAGCTAGAAGAGTAAGCGTTTCTTTTCTCTGTCTGTCACAATAGGGAAATTTATAGATAAGTTCACAGTAAATATCTAAGATCCCGAAAATGTTGCTATTGCGTTCAGACACAATACACATCGATCCACGAAATCGTAATGGTAACCATGGTAAATATTGACCTGATGAGAAAGCGCGACCCGGTGATTTAAATATAAAATTTCAAAAATATTGGAAATAAGTCAATTCAAACAATGTACGTTTTTACTGCAGATGCTAAGATGTTTGACGGAAAGGATAGCATTCTTAAAGCACCTACTGAAAAGGGATCAGACGCTTACACACAGTGGATCAGTAGACTTAGAAGAGAAACGGCTCAAATAAAAGAAGAGGCTAGACGTTATATAACAACTTGGAGAAGTTATTTAAATGTGTGTGCTTTTTTATATTTGATATCAAATATGTTGGATAATAATAGGCTTCATGAGTATTGTTTAATAATATTTACCTATCAAAAGGCTAACTGGTGTTGTTGCTGTCATCTACATGTACAACAAAGCATGCAAATGAAATTAAAGAGGAGGAAGATATCAAAGGGAGGTTTTTAATTCAGAAATCAAAGGGAAACCGAAAACTCACAGTGATAAAAAGACAAACAGCACTCCACAAAACAATACATAAAAAATAAAGACTACTCAACACGAACACAACACAATATATACGTACGTGATATATACCAGGTGCGTTGTATGTAAGCAGTTCCTGTTCTTTAAGATGCACACGTGATATTGCTTATGTTAAGAAAAATTCAGGGATCAAGCTAATTCGGTATTACCTTGGAGGACAAGAGGACGGGATTGTAGCTGATACAATTGCAAAATTTCCGTGTTTATATGCGACACAGAAATTCTGGAATATCGTACCAACTAGACGATATATATTACATACAAAGCGCTGTTTGAATGTTGCTACATAAAAATAATAAAATCTTATTTGTCGTATAACGTTATGCTTTCAGCACACGCTCATTGTCAAATTTTAAATGTTATTCATAGTATCGATATAAGGCAAACGTAACATTTAAATTAATGTTTGGTTTATCATATTTTTAACGCAACTGGAAAATAATATTACAAACTTTGAACTTATTTTTGACAGGTCTACAACGAGGCACTGATTATATATGAAGACGCTCGAGTTAAAGATGCCACAAATTATTTAGAAGATAAGATGTATGATCTCAATGAAGGGATTATAAAAAACGAGATAGATGACACCATGAAAAGGCTTTATGACAGTACGGTTTTCCAATACATAATTTAAAAAAGAACGATCTTACATTGATATGTTCTCTTCTGCAACATATCATAAGCAATAGCTAGCTAGGTCAACTATACATGGTGTGTTGATGATTATAAGGGGTACATATGTTGTTTTTTTTTCAATTTGAGACGGGTTCACTCTAGATAAATCGCACTTTTTTTATATTAGCTAAACAAACTACACTTGGACAAATTCTATGAAAGGTTGTGTGGGAATAAGTGCCATTATAAATCACTGTTTTGCAAACTTTTTTTACTTATCTACTAAACTTCATTATTTGAAGTGTCTTATATGTTATCTCTTTTTAAACGATAAAAACCCTATAATAAATTAAAATGTAATTTTAAAGGTGTGTTTGCATTATTTGTAAGAATTGAAGTGAAAAGAACTATTCGTACGTTTATATCATTCTACACCCACGTTGGGTTTTTTTAAACTCTAAAATGTTTGCATGGTATATTTTAGTTACAAAACCAATGTTTGTGGCATGTATAGATGATAAGAGCTATGAAAATCCAAAATTAAAGGAACTAAAAACCGTGATTTTCAAAATGCTCAGAGAGAAGAGAGATTCGAGGATTATTGTCTTTATAAAAACAAGAGATCTGGCAGATGCCATGGTTAACTGGATGAGAGAAACAGATGGATTAGATAGATTAAAACCTCATAAATTTGTTGGAGCACAGGCCGCTGGAGCCAAGGGAGGTATTTAATTCTATACACCGTTTATCGTCTTTTTTCACGTCGACTTTTTTCGCATTTTGATAAAAAAAATAATGAGCTTACACTGTGTATAATTTTTGCTGAATTGGAAAATAGAAGCGGAAAAAATACCGTCTTGAATTGTTAAAGATATAAACAACATAAATCTGATTGACCGACAGAATCTATAATAAATAAGTATGAGTACTACAAATTAAATACCAATTTTGTCTTGGTTATGACAACACTCAATTGGTCGTTGCTTATTTCCATAATGTTTTTGGACACTACTTGCTGTGTTGCACAATGGAAAGATTAGTCAATTATATTATTACGAAAACAGATGTCTTAATTAATGATGCATACTTTAATTGTCTGTCGAAACACAAAAGACTGATTACAAAAATACTGAAAATTTCACCTTTAAGGTGAAATGAATGTACATACCAATTTTGTTTAAACTCGACAATATGCATGGTTTACCCAGCGTTAATTTTTCGCGTTTCTTTAGGTGCCGCGACGAAAGCGAAAATCAAATACACGTCAAAAAAGATATGGTAGTATACGCATTTTAGATACGTTGTAGGATGTTACATTCAAAAAGGTTTAATTTTCTATCGATGAAATTAAAAGAATGGAATGAATTGGTTATTAAAAAACAATCTTCATTCGAAATGTTTAAATTAAAAAAAATATATAGGAAAATGTAAATGATGTTTCTGAAGTAAAAGATCAATTGACTTATCCATTTTTACAACATGCAAAGGTTTAATTGAAAAAAAAACAGGCAATATGTTACTTCAGCATGTTCAAGTCTTGCATTGTGAACATTTCATTAAAATTCATTTGAAGGTATGACAAAGAAAGACCAGACGGAGATATTGAAGTTGTTTAAAGATGGTAATCGTCAGATTGTATGTGCTACATCTGTAGCTGAGGAAGGCCTTGATATCCCAACTTGTAACCTGGTCATTAGGTATGATCATGTCACAAACGAAACAGCTATGATACAATCTAGAGGTATGTATAGAGCCATCTAAGTTATAATATAGATAATTTCAATACTGTATTTCTATCTGGCTCAAAAGATGTATATCTTGCTCAAAAGATGTAATATATACGGACAGTATAGTATTGACAAAAAAATAAATAGAAAAAACTGTGTTAAACTTGGCCTCATGTCATTGAAACTACGGGTTTTACTAACATTGCAAATTTTATTCACTGATGTATGTGATTAATCATAATTAAACCGACGTAGTGAATTTTCTGCAAACTAAATTTTGCTATTTAAAATTTAGCTAAAAGAATTTCTAATGTTGTTTTTTTTTGCACTCGCAAACACTGAATTTGATATTAACTGTCTTTATCAAGGAAATAATGTATAAAGAAATTCATCTATACATGCCTCACCAATGTATAATCTATGTTTAGTTAGTTTATCTTCTGATGAACAGCAAAAAAGGAAATCTTAGCACATTCGTCTATTTATCAATGCATTGTGTGTTTCGTTTATCTGTCAACTTCTTGGGCATAATGTATGTGTACCCCTAGTTATGCCCATTAAGTATTACAGTCTTCATAATTCTTTAACAAAGACTATAACCCTAGGAGTTTCGTATTAAGATAATTTAGTGTTTATTTTTCACAAGGTACTAACATCATGTTTGGTTTTAGTGTTACAACGCCGTTTTTGATTTCTAGTATATGTTTGTAGGAAGGGGTAGAGCTGAAGGTTGTCAATTTATCATTATCGCAAGTGAAAAGAGAAAAACTGCAGAGAAAGAAGAAATTAATGAAATTAGAGAAGAAATAATGAAAGAAGCCATCGAAGACATCCAATCGGACATCAAAGATAACAAAGAGGAGTTTGTTGAAGAACTGGAAGAAATCCAGAGACTGGCGAAAAAGAAACGCGACAAGGATGCTTTATCCGAAAAAAGAAGTTCAGACAACAAGGAACTTGAACTTAGATGTGAGAAGTGTAACCATTATATTTGCATGTCAACAGACATCAAGAAAATACAAGATGCTCACCATGCTGTGGTAAATGATGAAATAAGGAAAAACGTTACGGTTATAAAGTGTAATTCAAAGCGGATTGATCATCAAATAAGTGTAAATGCTGGTAAAGTTAAATGTATAAATTGTGGTAGTGGTCTAGGCCAAATTATAAAGTTTAGTGAAGCTCAATTCCCTGTTTTGAAAATTGAGCATTTTTATGTAACAGATACCACTGGCAAAAACAGCTACTACAAAAAATGGAAAAGTGTACCATTTAAGCCTACAGCGTTATCTGATGACGACCTTGAATCAAGACTACAGGGTCCTCAGTATGTTGACATCTAGGAACGGTTACCCATTATGCCAGTCTGATCAAAATACATTCTTAAAAACAGAGCTTATAATGTTATTAGTTTTCCCATTTCTTTTTCAAAAATCGCTTATGATGGCCTTACCGTTCGTTACATTAGTTATAGGAAACAAAACATGATCGTTTTAAAAAATATTACCCTTAATCTTTTTTATTTAAGGCGATAAATATCTGTTAAACAAAGGGCTTGATGATAAATTAAACAATTAAAAGATTTATTTTTTTTAAATTAGCTAAATGCAAAAATGTAAAGTTAGCCACAAAATATCGTTTTTTAAAACTTTGATTTAGACGGTGAGAAGATTTTTTTTAATCTCTAATAATGGTATAATGACAATAAGAATATTGTTATAAGATAACATAAAACACAAATTGAAGTACTGCAAAATTAAAGTACATATGAATTGCCTATAGATTATTAACTTATTTATATATTGTTAATTCTTGTTTTTACATACATAATCTTTTGTCGTTTGTGTTATGTTTGAATTTCGAGAATATATTTATATTTTTTCATACACTCTTCTTAGTTATATACCCAAGACTGTTGTGACAAAAAGCACAAGATTAGTAAAATTCAGCTTTAGTTTAGTACATTCAAAGTACTATTAAACTGTCTTTAAATAGCGGATGACATTTGCAATCTGTATGCAATCCCTATGCAAAGTTTGAATGTTTTTTTTTTGCATAAGAAAAAAATATTGAAGAACTGCAACAAAAAAATAACAAATATGTCATGGAATTCTGTATAACAGTAAAAACAGAAGGGATAAATAGTACCTAGCAATTGCTAAATGATTGGTAACTTTGGTTATTTAATTATGTTGTAAATTTCTTGTTATTAGATTGATAATTTATTGTTATTACATTGGTAATTTATTGTTTTTTCTGCTGAGTGTAAATTTTCATAATATATTTCATACAATCTTGTTATTCATATATATCTAGTAGTGTTGAGAACAATAACATAAAAGATGAGTGAAATTTAGTTGTCAAGATTTGTCAGGTAAAATTCAAATTGCTTTAATTGTGTCCATAAAAGGCGTCAGACATTTTAAATCTATATGCGATAAATATTTAAAGTTTGACTAATGTAAAAAGAAAACTATCATAGTTGGATGCTTTTTTGTGTTTATGACTTACAATATGTCAAACGTTATCAAGCGGTGAATTGAATTTTGTTTTTGTTTCGTAATGCATATAAACTCATCTTAGACACCAGGATTAAAATGTTATATTTACGCCAGACGCGCGTTTCGACAACAAAAGACTCATCAGTGACGCTCGAATCAAAAAATGGTGAAACGGCCAAATAAAGTACGAAGTTGAAGAGCATTGAGGACCAAAAATTCCTAAAGGTTTTGCCAAATACAGCTAAGGTAATCTATTCCTGAGGTAGAAAAGCTTTAGTTTTTGAAAAATTCAAAGTTTTGTCAACAGTTAATTCATAATTATGAACATATCAATGATAACTCAAGTCAACACAGAAGTGCTGACTACTGGCCTGGTGATACCCTCGGGGAAATAAATCTCCACCAGCAGTGGCATCGACCCAGTGGTTGCAAATAAACTCATCATAGATACAAGGATTAAAATTTTATATTTACACCAGACGCGCGTTTCGTCTTCAAAAGAGTACGAAGTTGAAGATCATTGAGGACCAAAAATTCCAAACAAATATTTTTGCCCAATACATCTAAGGTAATCTATTCCTGAGATAGAAAAGCCTTAGTTTATGCATGTAAACAAGCGCTAATAAAAGAGATTACCCGCAATACAAGATAGATTTGAAAACCGCCAGAAACAAAGTACGAATATTCGTCAGAAACCTTGCATATATTACTACGATATGCACGACCCCGCAAAATGCTTAAAAGTTCTAGATTATGAAGACTGTATAACGATTATCAAACACAAGAAATTATGCTTCAAAAGCTTAGGAAGGCACCGCGCAAGTGAATGTAGATGCCGACTCTAACAAGAGCACTATACTAGTTTATACACCCAACATACGGATAGATCGTACTTTTATAAAGCGTCAAATGTAAATAAATATGAAACGTCAGTAAACATCGTAGTCAACACTGAAAGTGTTGCCACTGCCACAAGTTTTCATTCGTCCACAATCCAATCCCGTTCAAGCGTATTATTGAAAACCGACGTAGCACCCGTTTGAAGTGAACATCAAGGAATGAATAAGAAAATAATGTTCGATGAATGAGCACAGCGTTCTTTCGTGACCGAGAAATTAGCTTTAAAACTAGACATACAGGCAGTAGGTACAGAAGTTATTCATCTTTCTGCATTTGGAAATGCAAGCAATAAAATCCGACACTTACCGAAAGCAATTATATAAGTTGAGTCAATAGAAGGAGTAAATAATACCCATTGAAGTCTTAGTAGTCCCAACTATAGCAAGTCCAATCACAAATTATAATGAAAATGATACCCGAGATTGCAAACATCTGAAAGGATTACGATAAGCACAACCGATCGCAAACGACCACAAGTATATCTTTACTGATAGGAGCAGATTTTTATTGGGATTTTATAGAAGATACCGTTATTAGAGGAAAAGGTCCGACAGCTGTTAAGTCCAAACTTGGTTACCTGTTGTCTGGTCCGACATAACCAGATATGAGTCGAAAATCGGGAGCCGTGGGAATGTTCAACATTTTGACAAACTATAGGAGTTTAATTTAGAAGTATTTTGGAAATTCGAGTCACTAGGAGTAATCGACGTAGAACCGGAGGATGAAAATATCAACTTTATGAATATGTACCAGAAAACTTCAGTAGAATTTCGTAAAAACTGGTACGTAGCTAAGTTGCCATGGAAACAAGATCACGAAACCTTACCAACAAGTTTTGTTATAACAAAACAGAGAACCCATATTGTTGACAAAAGTTTAAGTCAAGACCCCAACATGCTGCAAATATACGATAAAATAATTCAGGTTCAGGAGCTCAGAGGATTTATTGAGAGAGTGGAGGATCCAGATACAGCTATTGGTCAGGTTCATGATATTCCACATCACCCTGTAAAGAAGGACTCTACTACTACACCAATAAGAATCGTTTACGATTGCAGTTGCCGACAATCCCGACAATTACCGAGTCTGAATGACTGTTTACTCAGTACACCACCGATATTGAACGACTTGACCACGTTACTTGTTATATTTCGATTAAATCCTGTTGCCATAGTTACGGAAATTTTTAATATTTGTATATCTTCCGTATAATTATTGTTTGTGAGAGGTAGTCCATCAACGCTTCGGACGGCTCCATAACTAAGTTGCGATTTTAAATATGTGAATTTCTGTATGTCGGAAAGTGTGGGATTATATTGTACAGATGATTCGAACGAGTCCCAAAAAGTTTGCGACATAAGTGTTTCTCCTGTAAATGTAGGTAAGATGAGTTTCGGAAGTTGGTGATTTTGCGTAACGTTTGGCGGAACGTGGTACATTTGTTGTTGAACTATGCTGATTCGTATTTTCCGTTGATTGATTAGTCAAGGTGGTATTATTCAAAGTTGGTGAATTTGAATATTGTTTACGGATGTGTCTGATTTTTGTATTCAGAAAGAATTTATACTCATCTGTCTGTAGAATTGCATCCTCAACATCCTCATCCTTTGTTAAATTTGAAATTTCTTCATTCAAGGCACTACTAATCTTCTGCTTTTGAGAAATTGTTTCTAATAGTTCTGTGCTTTCTTTTATCTCCAAATCCTGCTCTTCTTTAGATTTTCTTAAAACTCTATACTTTGCGTTGAGTTACTTTTATGATCAAATCTATATTGAAGGCGCCCATACAAAGGTACAAAGTAACGTCATAAACATTAGACGAAAATACGGGAAACTTAATGTTAATATTCATTCAACAATATCAATGGTGTTAAACTGATAATCGTAACTGGAATTACGACGATCCCAATATGGCGACGGTAGAAATAGGTAAAAAAAATTCAGTCATTTTCTCAAATGCAGCCCGTTGCTGTCACGAGTGACTCAGCTTCAAGATTTTTCTATACCATAATATCATATTTGAATAATAACAGTGCACTATAATTGTCTACACGCTTAGATAATTGCCGTCGAAAACTAATTCGGGATGATAATTCGAAAAAATGATAATCGTAATTTCGGTAAAAAAAAAATATATTCGTAATTGGATAGTGTTTGATTGATATTGATACTAAAAACTGTCTATCTAATGCCATATGATGAAAATATGGGGATGAATTAATCACGTAAACTTCAGAAAATTTGGAAATTGGGAGAGACGAACTATGTTAAAATACAGAGAACTCCAGGGACTAGGAATGATACAAATATGGGAATGAGAGAAACTTAAAATTAAAACAAATGTCATCATGATATCTAAATTTTCAGAATTAAAATGAAATATTGTTTGGTATTTTATTTAAATGTGTGGACCCATTCCGGAATATAAACAAAAGGGAACTTATGATAAATGAGACTTGTAAAGGGCATGGGGAAGGGGGTGTTGTCATTTTTGGTGTGTTGCTGTAATTTGAAATAAACATCCCCTTTCATATATTGCCGAAGACCAAAATCTGATCCATGTTATAACTTATATATTTATATAGGAAATAACCCACAGCCAGACCCATAGTATAGGAAATATTGGATAGGGGAGGTTAATTTGCCTTTTATTGATTATGTCCATTGGATATATATTTGAGGCAAAACATAATGATATGATTTGTCCTAGATATTAACGTGTAAGTTGCTTCATTTATTTTAATTATGTGGTCATGTCATTGTTTAACTGGACATTGCTGTTTTTACACACAAAATACCATTGAAAAGCTGGACGACACATTTATTTTTTTTCAGTTACTGTTATCCCATAAAGAAAGCAGGATTATCAAACAAGAAAAACGCAATTAAATTACGATAATCAAACAAGAATAACGCAATTGAATAACGATTATCAAACAAGAATAACGCAATTGAATTACAATTATCAAACAAGAAAAACGCAATTGAATTACGATTATCATCCCGAATTTTTCGACGGCAATTTTCTAAGCGCTTATACAGGTTTAGTGCACCGTTACGATTTAAATATGATGTAATGGTATAGAAAAACCTTGCAGCTGAGTAACTCGGGCTGAGTAACAACGGGCTACATTGTACATTTGAGAAAAATGACTGAAAACATTTTACCTATTTCTACCATCGCCATATTGGGATCGTCGTAATTATCAGTTTAACACAAGTGAATATAAAAGGAAAGCTATCTGTAGGTTTTATCACACATCGAAGTATGCAAATAACCTTCGAGTTGTTTAATTATAATTTTAATACCTTGATAATAATGGTGACAGTGCGTTGAGTTTCATAAAAGTGTAGAACCATTAGGGCTATGTTTTGGTCAGAAACTTTCAAGGTTTTTAAAATGACTCAAAAGAAGTATACAGAGATTAGGAAAATAAGCATATTACTTTGATATGTCAGTAACTATATAATATACCATCTTGTCTCGAAAATAATGACAAGCACAATTTCAATGTACATATCGCCTAAAAATGGGGCACTGTTAAACTGAGCGAGCTCAGGTGTGTCGAAAGACAATAACAATCAAAACCAAGGAGTTAATAAAGACTAAACAAACAAACATTTACATCAACAGTACGTCTGAGTCAGTGACAACTCTACAACAGATTTATCCATCGAATCACAGGTAATGATGGTGAAACATGGCTGCGTACATTATGTATATACAACTCGTCTAAACATCAATCCAACAATGTTAGATCTGTAAATTTGCTTTCGCAAATTTTTTGTTCTTCCCTCGCCGGGATTCGAACCCATGCTACTGAGATATCGTGTGGATAAATCTGTTGTAGAGTTGTCACTGACTCAGACGTACTTAAAAATATAATTTTTTTCTGTGACTGTATCTTGCATTAATTTGTAGGATCCTATACTATAGATCTAACATTATTTGGTTGATGTTTAGACGAGTTATATATATATAATGTAGTTACATTAGAGTCTGCGATGTTTAAAACAAACGGCCGTTAAAATATAATAATAAATTTTGACTAAAGTTAAGTAGTTGAACGTGGCTTGGTACTTATACATCCCTCAAAAAATTAAGCAATTTAAATTGATATATTCAACAGATTTATTTTGAAGATGAGTAAGGTAAAGAAATAAAAACAGAGACTGTAATAATAAGTAATATAACCCAGATGTGAAGCACTGCATGGTGTCGAACTACATCTTTTCATTTCTCCCATTTGGTGCCAAAGTTGTTAATTTTCTTATCCAAAGTCTTTCCCGAGTAAGTATATCCTCCCTAGACCAAGCAAGTGGTAAATGATTGTAATGGTCAGTCGATATATATATATCCAAGTTGATACGATAGTCTAGAACTTGCAATTCCTTGACAGTGAGATGAACCTGATCACAAGGAACCTATTTTTCCCAAGGATCCAAATGGTGAAATTAAAGAATTCCCTTCGAACATTTTACGGACAACATCTGGAGTTGGTTAACCGATATGAAATACAAATGTACATGTTTCATAAATGACGATGTATATGATTAAATAATCGTAACAACAATCCCTCATCTTTTCCTCGAATGTATCTTCATCGAACTAGTAGATTTATTAACGTGTGTGTGTGTACATAAACAACACGACGAGTGCCACATTCTGAGAATGTTCTGCTTAACTTTCCGAAGCACATGAAATCACCTGTGGTTCGTTTTACTCGGTACTGCATACAGGTAGTTTTTTTCCACAATTTATATTATATTTAAGAGGCAGCTGAAATATACATGGTCGAAAATCTTAAAAGTCACTGCTGATATACATATCGATATCGACACCGTCTGGTATTGGTTGGCCGTTATGGAGTGAATGTTTCACAAATGACGACAGATTTGTTCCAATTATCGTTTAGAAAATGCCTAAAATCGAGTCATTTTACAAAATGCCTAAATTTAGAAAATGCTGTGACATATGTATATTAATACAAAAAATATTAACTAAACTAAACTGACACCACGAATCTATACTTGGCCTACTAGTAAGCTTTCG
Source organism: Mytilus galloprovincialis (assembly GCA_037788925.1). Taxonomy (NCBI): domain Eukaryota; kingdom Metazoa; phylum Mollusca; class Bivalvia; order Mytilida; family Mytilidae; genus Mytilus; species Mytilus galloprovincialis. The sequence continues at coordinate 34,659,832 of CM075335.1, forward strand.
TCCCTCTTTTAATGATGAAAATTGACCAGTAACCATAAAATATATCGAAAACATTCAACAAACTTCGAATAACATTGAAAATATTAGCACCATTTCAGTTTTGAGATTATTTGATCAGCTTGTTTAATTTTTATTTCAAATGTGATATATATATTTATAACTATGTAAGTGTTGATGAGTATTGTGTTAAAGTTATGTTATATTTTGTGTGACAATTTGGTTTCAAAGCTAAATGCTAAAAATTATATTTTTAATTTCAATTTGTTGTTCAAATTTCTAGCCAGGGGAAATAGTTGTTCCTAAATTGGTGAATTACAATAGATAGATACAAAAAATAGGCCTGGGTTGGTTAAGAATTGGACCCGAGTATGGTTCATACTTGGCCAAGTATGGTTCAGACTAAGTCGAGTATGTTTCAGATTAGGTCGAGCATGGTTTAGACTAGGTCGAGTATGGTTAGGACGCATATATATAAAATGGTTATTTACTGGTCGAGTAAAGGTCGTGTACAAGTTCAGACTACAGCCGAGTATAATCAAGTAAATTTCAGACTAGTTAAAGCTGATCGAGTTAACACCAGTACAGTCGAGTACAGATATAGGTCATTTAAGACTTTTACTGGTTTGTAATGTATCCATTCGTTTGATGTGTTTGAGCTATTGATTTTTCCATTTGATTATTGACCTTCCGTCGGAGTATTTTTGTGATTTTACTTTTGGCCCGTTTTCCGGAAACACAAAATTGATGAAAAGTTTACAGTGTATTATTGACGAGTTAATTTATAATCCTGGTATCTTCGATAACTATTTACAGGAAAATTAGTAATATTAAAAACGGATTTTGAAATTTTAACTGAGTATAGATTCGACTGGTGGATAATGCGTACGTAGAAGAAAACACTCAGTCTTGAATTTCTCTTTTGACGGAAAAGTCTTCTGTTTTAGCTCACCTGGCCCAAAGGGACAAGTGAGCTTTTCTCATCACTTGGCGTCCGGCGTCGGTCTTCCGTCGTCGTCGTCCGTCGTTAACTTTTACAAAAATCTTCTCCTCTGAAACTACTAAGCCAAATTACACCAAACTTGGCCATAATCATCATTGGGGTATCTAGTTAAATAACTGTGTCCGGTGACCTGGTCAACCAACCAAGATGGTCGCCATGGCTAAAATAGAACATAGGGGTAAAATGCAGTTTTTGGCTTATAACTCAGAAACCAAAGCATTTAAAGCAAATCTGACATGGGTATAAAATTGTTTGTCAGGTCAAGATCTATCTGCCCTGAAAATTTCAGATGAATCAGTCAACCCATTGTTGGGTTGCTGCCCCTGAATTGGTAATTTTAAGGAAATTTTGCTGTTTTTGGTTATTATCTTGAATAATATTATAGATAGAGATAAACTGTAAACAGCAATAATGTTCAGCAAAATAAGATTTATAAATAAATCTATACTACCAAAATGGTCAGTTGACCCCTTTAGGAGTTATTGCCCTTTATAGTCAATTTTTAACCATTTTTTGTAAATCTGAGTAATCCTTTACAAAAATATTCTCCTCTGAAACTACTGGGCCAAATGAAACCAAACTTGGCCACAATCATCATTGGGGTATCTAGTTTGAAAATTGTGTCCGGTGACCCGGTCAACCAACCAAGATGGCCGCCATGGCTAAAAATAGATAATAGGGGTAAATTGCAGTTTTTGGCTTATAACTAAAAAATTAAAGCATTTAGAGAAAATCTGAAATGGGGTTCAATTGTTTATCAGGTCAAGATCTATCTGCCCTGAAAATTTGAGATGAATCGAACAACCAGTTGTTGGGTGGCTGCATCTGAATTGGTAATTTTAAGGAGATTTTGCTGTTTTTGGTTATAATCTTGAATAATATTATAGATAGAGATAAACAGTGAACAGCCATTATGTTTAGCAAAGTAAGATTTACAAATAAGTCAACACCACCGATATGGTCAGTTGACCCCTTTAGGAGTTATTGCCCTTTATAGTACATTTTTTACATTTTTCATGAATTTTTGTAGATTTTTAGAAAATATTTTCCACTGTAATTACTGAGCCAAGTTCATTATAGATAGAGATAATTGTAGCAACAAATATGTTCGGTAAAGTAAGATCTATAAACACATCACCATCATCAAAACACAATTTTGTTATGAATTTATCTGTGTCCATTGTTTAATATGCACATAGACCAAGGTGAGCGACACAGGCTCTTGAGAGCCTCTAGTTTTTGTTTTAAATTTGCCTTGCTTTCTATTAAAAAAGAGGAACGAAAGATACCAAAAGGGACAGTCAAACTCATAAATCTAAAATAAACTGACAACGCAATGGCTAAAAATAAAAAAGACAAACAGACAAACAATAGTATACATGACACAACATAGAAAACTAAAGAATAAACAATAATACTCGAGATTGCTATCAGTTGTTTTGTTTGGCGCAGGAACCATTTGAAATTATACGCGTGTGAATTATGTTTCATTTCTAATTGAATGGTTTATAAAATAAATATACAATAGTATTCAATTGTATTTGCGTAAAATATCTTTTTTTTTTATATCATCGACAAGTTCCTAAATTATATAAATTATTTTCGTTTGAAATTTATTGTTCTTAATGTACGTCAGGGTTATTTTGCTTGTACAATAGTTTATTGTAAATCATTTATGTTTACATTTTTCAATTATTTTTCGTATACAAGTACGATCTGAAACCTCAGATGTGTGTTGTATGTGTATCTGATATCTTGTAACCAATTGGCTACAAATCGCACCCAAATGAGCCTTAAGTAGTTAACTCTTATCCGGGATCAACATATCATACGTTATTGGGTTCATACGGACGATATGACAATGTTTATCATGTTAGTAATTTCTGTTATTCAAATCAAACAACATTATCTTCAGCATGTTTAGATCAGTTTTTGTCCCCGAAATTTAACAATTAATTCTTCTCTAAATTGTTTTGTTCCTAGTCTACATTGTATATCTATATATATTTATTTTAGAGTTTTTTACAGAAATAATAATATAATTGCTTACCATCAAAATTTTGGTAGGCGAGATAACACGACCCATAACTACGATTATAAATTTATTTATAGTAGCAAATGATTAATTTCATTATTAAATAGAGTAAGTATCGGGACAATCAAATACTGTTTAATTGAACGTGACTGTCGTACACATAATATCTATTGTCTTGTCCGGAGATGATGCGACTGTTGACCACTGTTTCGAGATAACAACATCAACATCTAGTGGTATAACAACTTAGAAGTTAATGTAAGAATGATATACATATTACAGAAACATAGTTTTAATATAACAGACAGTGTTGAGTGTTTATATTTGATAAACATTTTGTAAGATATTTACACTTAAATGGACTGACTTTTGTTTATAAACAGCTAATACGTTTAAAGTGTGTAAACTTGTAAACACTTTTGTTTAGCCTCACGTACTTCCGATTTTAGTTTTAATGCATATTTTTAGTTTAAGTGCATAATTTTAATTTTAGTACATGTTTTATCTTAATTATTAAACATTTTGTTAATTTAAATACATGTGGGTATTCAGCTACATATAACAATAAATATGTAATAACTAAAACACACTCGCAAAATCGTGTGCATTTAGAGTGTGGTTGAAAGTATTTTAACTGTTGCTGGATGAAATTTTGTAAAATATTTTATGATTGGAGAATTTCTTGATAAATATCACAAATAATAGATACTTGGTGAAAGCCCTCCCCCTTTTGAGCTCACCTGGCCCAAAGGGCCAAATGAGCTTTTCTCATCATTTGGCGTCCGTCGTCTGTCGTCTGTCGTCTGTCGTCCGTTGTCCGTCGTCGTCGTCGTCGTCGTTAACTTTTACAAAAATCTTCTCCTCTGAAACTACTGAACCAAATTTAACCAAACTTGGGCACAATCATCATTGGGATATCTAGTTTACAAAATGTGTCCGGAAACCCGGCCAACCAACCAAGATGGCCGCCTTTGCTAAACATAGAACATAGGGATGAAATGTAGATTTTGGCTAATAACTAAAGCATTTAGAGCAAATCTGACGGCAGTAAATTGTTTATCAAGTCAATATCTATCTGCCCTGAAATTTTCAGGTGAATCGGACAACTGATTGTTTGGTTGCTGCCCCTGAATTGGTAACTTTAAGGAAATTTTGCCGTTTTTGGTTATTATCTTGAATATTATTATAGACATAGATAGACTATAAACAGCAATAATGTTCAGCAAAGTAAGATCTACAAATAAGTCAAATGACCACAATGAGAAGTCTTGTCCATGACTTAAAAGTCTAGCAGACGACAGAAACAATATCCGGACGCCTTTATTTTCCTTTTTCTCCCAAAATAACCCAAACTGAATAATCATAAGCGAGGATGACAAATGCGACAATTCATGGTACCTTTAGGATACAGAGGTATGATGATTAATTTATTATATAAGGAAGTAAAACGACACGCAAGATTAGGTCTTCTCATTTAATAGTATAGATTTTCATTTTATAGTATAGATATATTACTTCTTGTGTATGTGTATTTCAGACATTATCGTAAGCTTTATTTTAGAATTTTGTGAACTAAGGACTGAGTGTAGTGATCTGTAAACAATTTTGATGGTAGTAGGTATCACGAACAAATATTGAACGTAAAGACACACATACAGACACAGACTTACAGCTATACGCCCCAAATTTACGACTAGATAATAGTCACGGTCTTTTGGACGAAGGGAATGGATCACGAAAAACGATACTGTATACAATAAATAAGATGAATATAAATATGTACAACACGAACATTTTAGAACTTAATAGAAAAAAATAGAAATATCAATAGATGTTTCGAAACAGATACCATTCACCACTATGATGTTATTAAAGTCTTATTTACATTTCATGCAGATAACAATCTTGAACATCATATGCACACATGATATCAGTTTGATTTTTCATATGCTATATAATTATATGTTCTTTTATTTGTTTTTTCTTTTTGCAAGCATTATTTTTTCTAATGCAGGTTACAATGAGTTCAGACTGGATCCTAGGAGCTATACCTAACCGAGTTATGATAGTTGTCTATAGCTACTAATGCGGACATAGTTCGAAGATCGAACATTTTGAAGACACTTTTTGATTTAGAGATTATTAACCATTAATCCATCTCAGCTGATGCCGTATCTTAAAATTAACTGTTATCTTGTTTAACTTGTTACAGTTGCATATTGAGGTTAGTGCATTTATCTGTTCACACTGTGTATACATAGTTGTTTTCTATATTCCAACTTGCCTTTTTTATTTGATTCAATTTTGATTTTTTTTCTTTGTATAGATATTGGAAGATGTAGTATGAATGCCAATGAGCAACTCTCCTTCCAAGTCACAATATATAAAAGTAAACCATTATAGGTCAAGGTACGGTCTTCAACACGTAGTCTTGTATCACACCAATCAGCAAGCTATAAACTATTAACTCAATCAAAGCAGACAGTAACACAAATAAACAAACACTGAACGAATAAACTGGATCTATGATAACATTCAAATACAAAGTAAATAAACAAACATGTTTGACTTTTCTGATTTTTTCACTTGAAATTTTCAAATTTATTTGTTTATTTACATAAAATATGATCCAAGTTTCACATATTTGCGTTACATTGCTACTCGTGAATATCACGAACATAACTCTCTTCAGGCAATTGGTATGTTTACAGTAGTTGGCCTCTGCATGCAATGTAATCCTTGGAGGTTAGGAAGATTTATCCGTCAATTCGTCACTTCACGACTATTTTAAAGTAGTCCTTGGCTGCAAGAGGTTAACAAGTCAGATTATTTTCAAGATATTTAAATCCATAGGACTTCAACATGAACTGGTAAGTAGGTAACGTGCAAAATAAGTGTCGAAAGATACCAGAGGGACAATCCAACTCATAAGACGACAAGAAACTGACAACGTGTCAGACAGACATATACTTGTCTATGAACCACAACACCATAAAAAGCATTAATCTATTTTGCAGATAGATATCTGCAGTAATGGCAGTTGCATTATTTTCAAAAGAAGTGGAGGTACATTCGTCTGCTGTGATGGTTGTATTAGATACGTATCCACGCATGATTATAGAAATAGTCGGCAACCAATGGCCCCCAAAGTTAGTATTAAAGCTGATAAAAAATGAGAAAGATCAATCCTTTATGCGGAAAATAACACCATTGCAGAGACATATTATTTCGAAACTAGATGTAACTGGATATAACAATCTCGACGTATCATGCTTATACAGATTAATAAGACATTTTAACCTTCTGCCAGTTCCAAAACAAGGATGGGGAAACAAACCGTCAATTAATGACATTAATGAGGAAGATGATGTTGAAAGAATGAAAATATATCGCAACGATATTTTGCATCGGCCTCGAGGTCGTTTGTCCGAAAAAGAGGGAAAACACTTTTTTCAAGTGAGTTATGATATGGCAAAACGTTTGGACATCAGTATTGGTTCACCTATGAATGGTTTCGAGGTTAAAATCAAGACTATACAATGTTTTAGTGTCGACAGACAAAAATATATGGAAGCTCTTGAAAAATGTGCTGAATATCAAGGTATTATATACATATAGAATCATTTGCATGACGACGTGGACAACCGAAACACGTATGTTGGTAATAATACTGCTGAATCATTTACCTTTAACTTGTTTGTTATCGGCTATCGAAAACAGTGATTGTACGCTCACTCAGTCTTTCAGTGGGGAATTAAATAGAGTAAAAGAGTAAAATACATATACAGGTGCACACAAAAAAAGTAAAGTTTAAGTATTCAAAATTTAAATCAACACACAAGATTAAGTCCTCTGCTAATTATTCGTATTAATTGATTTCAGTGTTTAAAACCGTTTGCGATCTCACAGTTGAAATGTCTATTACACGTACGATATGACAAGTGGGCGTTACAGACAAACGTCCACCAAATCTGAACCAGTCAATTGATGACATGAGCGCGCCACAAAATGGTATTGGTTTTCCCGTGTCAATTGGTCAAATTTCGGTGTAGATATGCAGATTATGCAAAGCTGCATTGTAATTGTATACCCCACTCAACAAGAGAGGTTATTGGGATATACTGGTTACCTGCTTGTATCCTTCCATCCGGTCTTTTTTCTATCAGTCTGTTTGAATATTCGTTAACGAAATTACATTATGGTTAATTCTGTCCACAAAAATAACAAACAACATCCTGGGATTAAGTTTAAATTAATTTTCTATTGAAGTCGGATGTGCACTGTAAACCATTTAAGGTGTTTTTGTGAAAACCGATTAAAAAGTTTAGAAAATTCAGAAGATTTTCCAGTTATTTAAGGCTTTAAAAATGTAACCAGATTTATGAAAGTATAATGACAAAAGAAGGACAACACAAATATTTTCAGGAAAACCTAATACTTGGGCATTGAACATGCCTCCACATCGATATCACGTATTCTATAAATGAGGTTAAGGAACATGTTTCATTACATAATACATAGAAGTTTCTTTCATAACCAGTTTTTTTCTTTTTTAGCCATGGCGTTTTCAGTTTATTTTCCAACTATGAGTTTGAATATCCCTCTGGTATCTTTCGCCAATCGATCTTAAATCCGATAGTAGTTTCATAGAAAATTATGCCACATCTCCATATTTGATTACATTGTTTGCTGTTGCGTCAAGTATTGCCTTTTTCGAAATATGCAAGTCTGCTGAAAGTGTTATTCTTTAGTCTATTTATCAAACATGTACTTGATTGCTTCAAGTGTATAACCGTGTCGTCGTTAATTCCGTTTTACTTTTGGAACCAGTGTCCAATTTTAATTCAAACTTAGACAATAATATGTTGGGTATATGATTGTTCATGCTAATCAATCAATATGATTAACATTTTTTTTAATTTATCGTAAGGGTAAAATACTACAATATGTGATTACATTTTTCTGAATATTAGGGAGACGCACGCGTCAATTAATTTCAGGTTTTGAATTAAAACAATGCCTCTATCTTATTTTGGCAGGTGCATTTCAATTTTTAAATGAGCAAAGTGTGTCTATACAATTACTAAATATCACTTAATTTCAAGGTATTTGTTTTCAATTTAGCACAGCTACAGGAAACACGAGACACGCCAAGCGTTATTCTCTATTATGGAAATGATATTATGATGAAACTTGGTAGTACAGATAACCAAGACGCAACTGGTATGTATATAATAGTTATGCATATTGATTGAAATATTACCCTCATTGCTTACAAAATAACTAAATGTTATGACGTTGAAATTATACAATTTGTTTGTCAACGAAAACAACTGACGCTTTAGTTGATACTAAAGATGTGATTGCAATGAAATCTTACTAATGTTATGTATAAAGTTAAAGTTGATGTTACTACGACTTTCTAGTATTCTAAATTTACCTTGGAGTTTGATATTATGTATCAAACATTATACATTGGCACTATTTTTCAAAAACTGTGAAAAAATTACGATTTTTATAAAACTTTTAAAAAAATGAAGCTTTTATCACTCTATTAAAAAAAGAGGATAGAATTCAGCGGTCAGAATTTTCATCGGCACTACACAAAGAAAAAAGTAAATAGTTCCTAATATCTGACAAAAAGTTAAATACTAGAGTGGCGAGCATCTCAAATAACAAGTAAGTATCGAGTTCACTAAACTTTGTTTCACTAGTAATTGTAAATTGTGGGAAAAAAATGCATATACAATGTTTCGCATATCTTTTTTCTTCAGATGGAAAACAGTGTTCAATTTATATTCGGGACGAAAGTCTGGATGTATATGCAGTCATACAAAAATTAGACTATATAAAGAAAACGCTTGAAAAAGGACCATATAATGTTATAAAACTAGATGGAGCTGAGATTGGAAGTTTAATACTACATATTTCTATACCTAATAGATGTTTTGTTACCAAGGAAACACTTCATGATTCTCTACAATCATTTCTACATCACTTTTTCCTGATTGCGGGAATTCAATGCAAGACTGAACGGCCTATCGTGTTAGCAGAATCGGACAGATATACAACAGGTGTTTTATTATAACCAGTGCTATAATGATTTTGATAGTCTGTTAAATATGAGCAATCCTACTAAGACAGTAATAAATTCTAGTTAGATCTTATCACGCTCATGATTCGTCTAAAGGACTATACCACGACTTGTACGATCTCTGTACTCTTGTACCAAGATCCTACCGATCGCATTACCATCTGAATACGAGTCTAGTACAATCACGATTAAATAAAAAAAATATTTAAAGATAAGAAATTATCACCAACAGTAACATTAGTATTAAGAAGTCACTGACATATGTAACCTTGTAAAAGAAGCTTTTGTGTAAATGGAAGGTTGTGCACCGCCATGTGATGTGAAAAGAGAAATTGTATCAAGCCATGTAAACGGTTTATCTTAATATGTAAACGTCTTTTATTATTAAATTAATACTATTTATTCATGTATGTGTATTGCAGATGATGATGTACAGGACTTACAATTTCTCCTTGAAGACCCTTTGCCAATATTAAAACTTAATGTGAAAGTTCCAAATTCAGCTTTCCAAGATCAAACTGTTTTATACAACGAGGTTAATAAATTTGTTACTGGAATGTATGATGCAATGGATAGTAATGGAGTGCCAGTAAATGGTTCCCAAAAAGAGGTTATGATGTTAACTGTACCAGACAATGATATAAAAGGGCACTTAATGGAGCCATACACGACTGGTAATTAAGATTCAATATCATTTTTATAATACTAAAAAAATAGTACCCGGATTTGAAAACAATGAGATGTTTGAAATACCTCATAAAAATATTGATGCGACAAAACAACACGATTAAATAAGAAAATGGCATGCATAGTGTCTAAAACGGTCATATGTAATATACAAGCGTCGAAACTATGTGTCAAGATAAGTTGTGAATAGATTTAAACTCGAGTGCTTGAGGTCGTGGATAGAATTAAAAATGGTTATTTGCTTTTTCCCCAAGTATGCAAAACTGAGGAGTAAGAGGAAAGACTAGTAGGCTTGGTGTTACACTAACGTGTAGTGAAATAGCACCAACATTGATTTTAGACGAAATAACGATAAAAGATACAAATTAGTGTTGGAGATTAACTTAGACCTGGCACATTTTTTTAACTTTATATTGATATGTTAAAAAACGATTGTATACAGATAATGCAATAGCAAAATAACAATATAAAGTAATTAATGTAAAAGGAGAACAACACAATAAATTCATAACAAGTACAAACAAGGTTCATGTTGAAGACCGTACTTTGACCTATAATGTTTTGCTTTTGCCAATTGTGACTTGGATGGATGGGTGTCTCATTGTTTTTTTTTACTTAAGAGGAGTGTGAATATCCTTTAAGGGTACTTCGCCTATCTTTTGAAATGAAGATTGTTTGGGAAAATTCAACATAACAATAATTTCTTTTAATTCCATTACAATTTTTCGAGCCTAAGACTTTAAGGTGCTCTTGAAGTCAGGAAGAGGAAAATGCATCTATTATTTTAGAACGAATTAAATATGCAAAACAGTCAAAATTAAGTGTAAATTTCACAAAGCTATGTGTAAACTGTATAATTAAATACAAATGCTAATAACGACACTATGTTTATTTTGTTGTACAAATAAAAAATGTGTATCTATTAATATTTGCAGCCTCTCATGACAATCCAATCGACGTGAATACTGATTACCATTGGAGGAGGTTTGTTATGGAGTTGTGTCACGGACAAATCGTTACAAATGTGATTCCATCTGGTTTATTACCCAATTTAGGATTAATCTTTTGTGGTGGTATGTTTTTATCCTTAAATATCTTTTGCAATTCTTACAAAGTTTCAATATGTGCCAACTTACTTCCTGCCCAGTAGCATACTTTTAACTACACAAGATAATGATTGGAAAACAATTCATAACAATAGTAATGTGATAATCTTGCATATAGTTTTATCAATACATGTAGTAGTTCTACAAATAGTATTTCTTTTCTGGCAATAATTATAAAAATGATGATACCAAAGCATTAATTATTTATAATGAAACTAAAGTACTCCTAACAAAAGGTGTTTATTTTTTGAAAGTACGAAGCTGTGAAGTGATAAGAGCGGAGAAAAGTTTTGTGGCTCGTATTTGTTTTCTCTTAAGGTAACACGATACCGAATGGCATATCTCCCGATTTTCAAAATTTTTGGCATACGTGTACTTTGAATCGAGTTACATCGGAATATGAAATAAAAAAAGGGGGTCACCATTTTTGTTTTTTTGGAATTTTCATAGGAAAACGTCAATTTTGGCGACAAATTTACTTAGGTATATAGGGGAAATGCCTTTTTTTCGGCTTACCTTTTTAGATTTTCGAATGGATGGCTATTTTCTTATATACGGAGAAAAACAAAAAACTAACATAATATCCAGGATTGCATAGTGAATCCATACACGTATAGAAACTCATATGTCACCATCCTTGTTTTTGAAATAAATGGCTTCAAAGTTGATCGATAGGCCTAGAATTTGACCAAAAACGTGTGACGTTATGGTGTACGGAATATAACGTTATTCCTTCTCAGAGAAATGGAGAAAAAAATATGTGTCGGGATCTGAATGAGTATATTTTATTTTCATTTCCCCTGTCGACTGTCGTAAAGTTCCTAGTAATGCAATATACAATTCTACTGAATCAGATATAATTTTATTTCGTCCTGCACATGGAATTTCACTCATATGAATTAATATTTATATCGTCTGATTTTCACATCAAACGAGCATATACTTGAAACTTGCGTGAACAGGTTCCATGTGAATCTTATGATAATAGTTCATGCATAAATCACCGGAATTTTGTACACGTTAAATTCACGTAAATATTTGAAATAAAATTATTCAAATAATATCTTTGTTCTAAAATTTGATTGAAACCATAAAAAATACCTTCAGATTTTTGTTAAGTTTACGTGAAAATTAAATGAAACATTTCACGTGAGATTCATCCGAATTACTGATTTTTAACTCCATCATATTAGACAATGGTGGTACGTACTGCATTCCGTGATGCAGAAATATAGTATTTTAAAAAATTTGATTCATTTAACAGTTTTTTAATTGCTCGGTTTGATGGTTGTTTAACGTTCAGTGGCTAATAGTTCATGCATGTTCGGGACGATACAATACAATTTTGAAAACAGTTGTTTATAAAAGACACATTTGATGCACCAGTCAAAAAAGGTTAAACATTCTGTTATTTGTGAAAATTATGAGGAAAAATAATGATCCTGATAAAATACACATTCCAAAAAATAAAATAACAAAACTCCAAGAAAAATTCAAAACGAAAAAATCCCTTATCAAATGACGAAATCAAAAGCTGAAAAACATCAAAAGAATGATAAACAGCTGTCATATTCTTGACTTGGTACATACAATACATGTAGTATAGTGTACTCTGCATGGTGTAAATGTGTTACTTGTTTGTTCAGCAAGTCGGACAAACCTTGCAAACTGTTAACCCGAATAATTCAGTCGTTATATTCCGCTTACTACATTAAGTAAGTAGGAGAGATCGATTACGGGGAGGGACTGAATTATTCGGGTTAGCAAACTATGCAAAATTTCACAAATTTCAACATTCGGTCATTTGTGAAAAATTATTTACATAACAAATCTTGAGATCATATATGCCTTCTTTATATAAGTAAAACAACTGCATGTTCAATTAGTTTTGCGTAACTGTTCAATTTTGGTCTTCCTCGCTGTCTGCGTTTAAACTTTGTCGAATTTTTTGAAAAAAATTAGAGGCAATGATTTATATTTTAACAACTAAAGTTCCAAGTGACGGGTGTAAATTGTAGGATTGATTGCTTTGATTATTGGTTGGTTAACGTCCAGTGGAAAATATTTCATGCATGTTCAGGACGAGAACAAGTTAACAATAAATACAATAGGTAGGTTTTGCAATAGAGGCAGGGCATCCGCGATGATGGTCGGGAAAATTTTAACTGACGCTATACATGTTTATATATACTTAAAATAAAATAAAATACTTGTATACTTGTTCTAAAAACTAATTTTAAGAAAGAAACTTTCCGGGCCTTTTCCGACGCCTAGTATGCGAGCAATATGGCCCTCAGAGCCCTAAAAGGTAACTTTGTTAATTTTCTTTCAGTCGTGTTATCTCCCAACTTGTACATGTACATTATTTCCACCTCAAAACTAAAAAAACACCGAATACCCATGCAAGCGTAAATTAACACGAATATAAAATCTAAATGATTTCAAGATCTAGCTTTGTTTACAGTTTCTTGCCGTTTGAATAATAAAAAGTCAGTCGTTTGCATGTAAATTTCGAGAAAAAAATTATAACGGAATCAGGGAACACGGAACCGGTCTGACTACAGCCAGCCTCAACTATCAACTTGCGTTTGTAGACGCAAGTGGATACTCGGGGCTGGCTTTATTCAGACTGTAACGGAACCTGAATTTTTTTATTTTATTTCTGCCGAATCAAGTGCCCATGTATTTCTCAGCCTTCGTTAACTTTCTAATGCTTCATTCCTATGTTGCTGTCCGTCCTGAGTAGACCTAGTTTATACGATTACAAAGCTGGCACTGAATTTTAAAATATTTCCAAAACTATATCGAATTTACTCTGTACAGACCAATGAATTGCAGAGACTGTTTACACATGGAAAACAGGAAAAGTTATTCGGCTAAATAACCACTTTTTCACATTCCATACAAACAAACTATTTTCTGTATGATTTTCAACGTCTGCTTGTATTGTGCTTTTCCCCTAATTATATCCGTATTCTCATCCAAATAAATTTCAATTTTGTCCGAGCGGTTTTTTGTTGACCATTTTAAAACGAATTAATAGTTGTAAAATTCCGCGTTTTTTTCACACATCATCCTAAGCTTCTATAAATTAGATTTCTACTTTCAAAACAAAATTTCATGGGGATACGGCGTGAATCATGAATAAGTACTTATTGCAAAAATAAACCAAGGTTTACTTTTATAAATTGTTATTTAGATGGAGAGTTGTCTCATTGGCACTCACACCACATCTTCCTATATCTATACCAAGAATAAAAATAAAGTGATAAAACTGTGTCTGTTATGCCTAAGAACATATATAGATAAAGCGTGCAGATGCTTAAACATCAAAGAAACAGAATATTTAAAAGTAAAGTAATACTTTTTAAAGATTAACAATGAGCAGAATGATTGCCGGAAAACGATAAAACAATCTATGTCAAATAACCGCTACGTATTGCATCAAAACTCTCGGCACTCTGCATCTAGGGAAAGTTACAGTTAAAAATGTCACACAAGGCCCACTGCATTGGCTTATATGTGTGAACGTTATTCGATAAAGTCAGGAACGATAACTCATGGCGTAACGTCATTCGGTATCGTGTTACCTTAATCGATGTATGTTTATTAAACAGTGGTATACTAGGGAATCCAGTCATTCAGTGTGAAAAAAGTGAAATTCTGTATAAAGTCAATAAGTATGTAGACTTTTGAAGCCCAAACTTTCTAAAGCCTTAAATACGCAAGTGAAAGATCCAAAAACTATACCAATATAGAGTGACATGTTTATGACATTATAGCAAATCTTTTGGTTGACAAATTTTTATTCGTTATTGAAAAATCTGACATTTTCATATGCATCCTTCCCAGTTTACCCCTGCAATTTACGATGTTGACTGGTCATTGTTATTGACTCTTAGGCAATTTGATTGAATTAAATTGTTATAAGTTAACCTTCAAACTGGTTATGCTTTTCATACATGACTATTGATTAACCAGAACGTGCATGAAAGCGTACGGTAACTAAAATGACCTTCAAACTGGACATTGGATGAGTCAATATTATGTTTTATCAATGAAAGTAAAGATATGAAAGGTAAGAATTGCCATTTCTTCTATTTCCACAAAATTTTCCGAATACACAGTAGATAGATTATTTTTTAAAAGCCTATTGCGGAGAAAAGAGAGAAAGTTTACAAATAAGACGTTTTATTCTTTTAAACAAGTAATTTTTCGAAGAGAAATGCCGAAATACATTTTACGCAAGGCTACATCAGGTAAAATTATTATTTATTATAATAAAAAAAAGAGCTTTTATCAATCTCATTGAAATATGCTAATTACAATTAATCCCAAACTACATTAGTCAGTAAATAAAGTCAAAATATGTCCGATCTGCCAACTTTTGGACATCAAAAGTCAATACTATCGTTTTAATGTCAATTTCGCCAACCTCACAAAATCTAGTTAGGCACTACAGAATAAGTCAGACAGAATCTTAGACGCTATTTTTGTTTTACCTTTTTATCTATTTTTTTTCTTCAAGGATTATGAAATATTTTAAAATGTCCATACATTTTTGTATTCAGATCCTAAAATGAAATAAACACTGATTTAAATTGCTGCCTTCAGAGCGCATTTTGTGACTGATTTGATAAACCTGAATTGTATCTGAATCATGACTTAAAGTAAATGTAACTACTAACTTTCAGGCCATAAAAAGTATATTAGATCACTTGAGAGAATGGAATCGCCCCAACAAGCAATGGCACAATTACTGGAAATATTAGATCAACAAGATAATGAAGGAAAATGGCAGATCTTCAAGGAAGCGTTAATCGAAAATGGTACAATATCATTTTACTTACCTTAACACCAACACATAAACATTTAATGCCAATCTTTCTCTTTAAATAAGTTAAACGCTAAATGAATTATCCTTCATAGATCTGAACAGAGCGAAATAAAATGTATCCAATGTTAAAATATGACACCACTTACCCTATAGCTTGATCTGAATGGTATTCACAATGTTTCCCTTGAAATAAAATGATTTTGAAATTTCTACAAATCATCTACAGAATGGTTAGTTAACTTTATAAAACGTTCCATAAGATTAAGCTTGAAATAAATAAATAAAACAAATGTAAGAATGGCTTGATGCTATGTCGTTAAATAATTGAATTGCACACCTTGTACAGTAAAATTAGAACCTTGGTAGTTATTAAAAGTTATTACTAATATCTTGATACACGATATATGCTTTACAGATTATCAATGGCTAGTTGACTTTATCGAGGGTGATTTTGTAACCTATGCGGATACACATGATTGGGAAAATTTGATAAACGTGTTCCAGAAGACAGTGTCTGCAAATATTAAACCACAAGAAATTTTACCATATTTAAAAGAAAAGTCTGTGATAAGTGACAAAGACTTAGAAGAGGTAGAACAGATGTGTAATGTTTATGGTGAAAATTTAGCTGTGTTTCAACTCCTGACCTTTCTTCCAAAATGCAAACATAATATTTGGTACCCTGAATTCATAAAAATACTTTATGAAAATGGTTATGGATATGTTGTTAAAGATATCGATCTTGAGAAGTATGCAAGTAAGGAAATTAAAAAACTATTTAGATATTGTTAAAACGGTTTTAAAATAACTAGCTGTAAAAAAAGACGATCCGTAATGTGTTAGATTTTTAATTTATTTCATATTACCGTTAGATCAAGGATAAACCTTTTTTTAAATGTTTGAATCTATGAATTTCCCCGTACAATTGCATTAATAAACTAAGATCACCAGTTACAAATTTTACACGTTGAGGCGATTGCCATATTTGTTCCTTGTCAATACAATCAATTGTCATTTGTAAATTGTATGTACCTCTTGGTTTCACTAGTTTATAGTATATGATATACTTGTTTTTTTTTTAATTTAGTTGCCATTCATTTAAAAAAGAGGGACGAAAGAAACCAGATGGCAGTCAAACTCATAAATTGACAACGCCATGGCTAAAAATGAAAAAGACAAACAAACAATAGTACACATGACACAACATAGAAAACTAAAGAATAAGCAACACGAACCCCACCAAAAACTAGAGGTGATCTCAGGTGCTCCGGAAGGGTAAGCAGATCTTACTCCACATGTGGCACCCGTCGTGTTGCTTATGTGATAACAAATAACACTTAACTTAGACATTCATTGAATAAATGTAAATTAATTTAACAGCTGGTTCACAATTTGTTGTGCTGTTTCTGGTAGGTTTTCTCCTATCTACATGCAAATTATTATCTTGATCCTTTCTGAAACAATATTGTTTAGGATGTTTTATTTTTATTTTTTTATTTTTTTATTTTTTTATCTTCAACTTATCGTTCTGAAATGATTATTTAAACATTCTTATATTTTTGTAGAGTTACAGGTTCATGGTTCTGCTTTATTTGACAGCATATATGTTGATAAGACAGGGGAACGCACTGAAGCAGATCAGATGACGATGGCATATGTCAAAAAAGAAAACTCCATGCCAGGTAAACTTAAAATCAGTGTCCAAATGTTTGGAACCCTTGATTTGAGTAACAATACGTGAGCCCGCGACGTACTAGAAACACTGACATACGAGAGTCGCAGGCACTTATATCATCTGTCTGTCTCTCTGTCTCTCTGTCTGTCTGTCCGTATGCAAGTTTTTCTGTCCATCATTTTGTCTGTCCTTCAGTCTGTCTGTCCATCAGTCAGTTCAGGCAAATTTGGTTTCCACATTTTTTTTTTGTGCTTAAGGATTTTGATTTGATATTTACTGTACAATTTGTTTAATCATGACAAGTAACAGCTCGAGGAAGAATTTTGTTTAGTGCTTACTATTTTGTGCAGTGTAATAGTCATTAATAATTCAGTTTTCTGTACTTTTTTTAAGCTCACCTGGTTCAAAAGGCCAAGTGAGATTTTCTCATCCTTTGCGTCCGTCGTCGTCCGTCGGCGTTAACTTTTACAAGAAATCAAGCATCTCTTGAATGCTGGTTTCATACTCCTCTTAAACATCTTGGTCAAAATTATACAAACCCGGCCACAATCAAACAAAACAAAATTTCTGAAACAAGCATTCAAGAGATGCTTGATTTCTTGATTCACAACAAAATAATGTATTTTTTTCCTCTTAAATTTCTTAGCCAAAATTATTCAAACCCGGCCTCAATCATCATTTTGGTATCTAGTTTAACAAACATTTCTAATGACCCCACTTGCCAACCAAGACGGCTTTCATGGTTAAAAATATAAAATTGGGGGTAAAACGCAGTTTTTGTCTTATATCTCTGAAACTAAAGTAATCAAAGTAAATCTGACGGCGTGAAATGTTTATCATGTTTAGATCTATCTTTCTTGATATTTGCAGACGAATAAGACAACACGTTGAAGGTTTGTTTTTCCTTGATTCGTTAATTTTAAGGAATTTTTGCAGTTTTTGGATATTAACTCAAATTTTATTATTGATTGAGATAAATAGTAAACAGCAATAATGTTCAGCAAATTACAATTCACAAATATGACAATTTGACCACTTTAGGAGTAATTGAACTTTAGAGGCAATTTTTAAGAATTTTCCTCAATTTTTGTAATCTTTTACAAACATCTTTTCCACTAAATCTATTGTACCAAATAGGATATCTAGATTTGAAAATGCATCCGATGACCTTGTCATCCAATCAACATGGTTGATAATAAAACATAGGGCTCACCTTAGTAGTTTATGGGAAATTGTGAATAAAAAAGTTATTTAATATGATCACAACTTGGCCTCAGTCATTATTAGAGTATCTTTTACTATTTATTATGATTTTAACATTATTTTACATGATTTCCAAAACCACAGTAGACACAGGAGAGCGACAAATGCTCTTGAGAGCCTCTAGGTTTTGTCATGTTTTAAGATATTGATTTGATGATTGATATATACTTTTATCTTGACATGTTATAGATCGAGTACGAATGTTGTTCTGGCCTGATGATTTTGTGCAGAGTAGTGGTCAATGGACTTATAGAAAAAGATACTCAAATAATCAAATGTCCACATTGATTACGTCATGCTTGAAGTCATTGACTTGATATTCATTTTGTTAAATATTTTACACCTTCACAGGTTATATATCAAATTCACATTTTGGTTACAGTACAGCGAATTCATAACCGGTGGTGGATTATGTATTGCCTGGCAATTTTTACAGAATGCTTGTTTTATAACAAAAAATGTAGAGACATAATACACGTTTTACTCTCAAGCGAAAAGAATTAAACTTTTGTTGGTATGGTGATATCTTATTACTTGTGAAAGGATTACCGTTTACTAGTTTTAAAATTGACCAGGTAATTGACTCAATTCATCAGAATTCTAATGTAGTGTTTCAAATTCATAGAATTAGGCTCACGATATTTAATAAAAAGGAAAGGCCAACGTAGATACACGTATGTTCTCTTAGGGAGATAAATCGTACTGTGTAAGCAAAATCATACTCCTCTTAAACATCTTTGTCAAAATTATACAAACCCGGCAATAATTAAACAAAACAAATTTCGGAAACAAGCCTTCAAGAGATGCTGGCTTTCTTGATTCACAACATAAGAATGTATTTGTTCCTTATTCAGGTCATGTATTTAACAAACAATTGGCATTACTAAAGCAACTGTGCTCTTTTTTTATGCGGACTTGTTACTTCATTTATCATATGAGGCTGACTTCATACAAGTGCTTCTTAGCAAGAATAAAAAACATCTCGTATTATCCGTTAACTTCACTTTCCGCTATATAAATTATGCTCTCTCACTGATTAATTCAAAGTTTGGTGATAACGGCCGTAAAGGCATCTTTTCCATTTAATATGCTCTGCAGTCCACAATGTGTGTAAATTAATTCAAGGAATGCCCATTTAGGAATCTCAGTTCTTATATGCTTATTTAATCAATAATGGGAAGGGCATTAGCGGAACTACCGTTGAGTATATGTCTAGTGTATCTGGACGATATAATTGTAGTTGGAGTGTCCTTTGATGAGATGTTCAACAATCTGGTTTTTTTTATCGGCTGAAGTGGGCTGGCCTTAAGCTTAAGCCCAAAATGCGCACACTATTTGCAAACATCCTCATTTAGGGTTTAAATAAACTCAAGAGGAAATTTGCTTTTCTTTCCGTTTTTATTATGTTCATTGAATCTTAGTTTGTTCTGTCAACTACAAATTACTTGATGGAAAACATGAAATGTACAAAAAAAAAAACAATCATATTTCATTAGAAAACAATAATGACAATTCTTAGAAAAGGATTTTAGAACGCATTTAAAATTCATTTATCATTACATAATCTTAATGTAGGCGAATTTTTCAATATATTTTTTTTTTTCAAACTTTAAAATATCTTCTCACGATTTTTGTTTATATTCAATTTCTATTTATAGATATAGAAAAGCCAGAAAAGCCAGAAATATCCTATCTTAACATGAATTCAGATGACAGATTGGCACACGATTATTGGCTATATTTCCAATCGTCAACAATACGGGACTCGAATATTGATAACAATAACCCTTTGAAGGATGAATTTAATAAAGGTACCAGAGAAAAACAATTAGCACGGACCTTGCAGACCCAACTGCCTGCTCCTGCAAGAAGTGGTAAAAATAGCAAGAACCTTCCGTCAGTTCCAGACACAATTATTCATGAACCCCAGCCTACAGACGATGGATATACAGGTAAAATATATGGATGACTACCCAGTGTGCAATGAGGTTATCATTTCCATAGCAGTTCTGTGTTGAATGGAATTTAAATCATAAACTATCTTTTGATTTTACTTTTTCAGTTTTTGAAGACATGGAAGCTGAAGGCTATGATTATGATCATGATGAACTAGGTCAACAAAAGGAACCATTAACATTAAGGAATTACCAACAAGAGCTAGCAAGACCAGCATTAGAGGGGAAAAATTGTTTAATTGTGGCACCTGCTGGTAGTGGCAAAACACATGTGGCCCTCAAAATCATGCAGGTAAGATGAAAGTCGCTTACAATGTAAACTTTTTTCTGAATCAAACCCATTTATATATATTATACTTTAAGTTGCACATGATTCATAATTTGATATATGGACAACTATTGACAAAAATGTGTAAGAGAAAGTGGTGCCTTAATTGAAACAATGTTTATTGATACTTAATCAACGAAAGTTATTGCTTAAATATATTATCAAAGACTGAAAATGAAAATCTATTTGAATCTTTGATTTTTTTTGTTCTAATATTTACACTGCAGGAGCATATGACTCGAGTTAGGGAAAGGCGTCATCCAAAGGTGATTTTCTTGGTTGAATATGCAGCATTAGCTCAACAACAAGCAAAGATGTGCGCTAAGTACTTATCCTGTAAAGTAAAACTCATCACCGGTGAGACACAGAGGAAAGAAAGAAAAAATCAAAACAAATTTTCTGAATGGCTTGCAAAGTATGTGTCATGTATATGTTAATATTAAAGATGTGTTATGATTACCAATGAGACGATGTCCATCAGAGACAAAAAAGGACAATGATGTAAGCATCTATATGTCATTTTAACAACTTTGTACGACTATTTTACCAACAGTTTTATCATATCTAGTGGGGTGTTAATTCATTCATCTTATCCTTATTTCTGTCCGTTCGTCTAATAAATATTTTTGACTCAATTTTGGCAGATACTATTTAACAATATTGTTCGTTATTGTTCAGCAGATGTTGTAACTTGTGATCACTTTTTGAATCTGAAACATACCTGCTGATACTTTAAATTTGTCAATATCTTACATGAACTTAGTGAAAATGTGATGTGCAATATTTTATGAAATGACACTAGTGCAACCACATGGCTTCACATGATCATGCATGAAAATATTGCAAGCTTTCAGATATATTGATGATGTTCTTTGCATTATCAATCTTTTCTGGTTATGTTCCATTGATATGTTCTCCAGAACTAGAACGTTACGCTTTCCTCTGTCTCATTTTCAGAATTATTCAACGAATTTGATATAAGTCATTTCAGTAACAGATTCTATGGCAAACGAGATGATATTAGTTTTGAAATGATTAATTTAGCAATATATCATTTTCACCTGTATAATTATGGGATATACATTTCCAAACTATTTGATATTTAAGAGCTTTGCAGTTTCTTCTCAGACTTTATAAACGTCACCTGTTTCTGTGCAGAACCAGTGTTTTGTCAAAGAACTTTTCGTCTTTTTTCTAAAAAAAATAATGATCAACAGATGCCAAGACCTTGTTGATAAATATTCCAAATCAACTTCACAAATAATACATGATGATCTTGAAGTATACATTCTAGGAACTGACGTTGTTTGTCATCTTACTTTCATAATATAGTGTTCTTGTACTAGTCTTTTATTATTACAATTATTACCCTTAACTGTTTAGTCATTTTTTGGTAATATCATTTTGGCGTGGCTCGGTACTTGTACATCCCGCAATTGTGGTGTTGTGCTATAATACTTTTTTGTTATCCTGTGTTTTAATTTTACCTGTGTGCTTTGTCTTTATGCCATTTGGTTTTTATTTGTTGACCTATGTTTATTTTATAGTGGTTAAGATGAAAACAATGTTGACTGAATCACTATTTTTGACATTTTCACATTGTTGTCAATATAATAGGCACGATAGG
The DNA here is from genome assembly GCA_037788925.1 of Mytilus galloprovincialis. NCBI lineage: Eukaryota > Metazoa > Mollusca > Bivalvia > Mytilida > Mytilidae > Mytilus > Mytilus galloprovincialis. The sequence goes on from CM075335.1 coordinate 34,682,439, forward strand.
TATAGTGTCCGGCTAGGATCGTGGTTTTTCGAGTGATTTGGTCCATTTTTTCTAGTGTAGTTCGGGCTTTTTCGAGTGATAAAACATGCGATAATTTCAAATAACGGATATTTCGTAATTATAGCAGTTTTTAACATTACTACCCATCTTATATTGAATACTATATATATTTTGATCAACAAAGAAGATCAATTTCTTTGTATTTAATAAAAAAAAATCAGTTTGTTATTGTCCGGGTTTTTTCGAGAGCAACTGTGAAATCGTCTGGGTTTTTAGACAAATGGTCCGGGTTTTTTACAGAAAATTTGAAGGTATTCTAGACTTTAAAAAATGACTTTTTCTAGTTTATAACTGTAATTAAGTGAAGGACAATATCATATATGATGGTGTTTAGTTGCTGTATGACCAATTATTATATTTGCATAATCAGACTCCTCCTCGCAGTTGTAGCTCTTAGTCATTTCCGGTTTCCATTTCTTAAACAATAAAATAAATAATACAAGATACAAGACAAAATAGATAATCAAATATCTAAGATGTATACTCTTTTAAGAACAAACATACATCTCATCTTATACAATATATCATGATATATGTAAATGAAAGAAGAGATAAAAGAGATAAATTTTTGAAAAAATAAAATCAAAGAACATTTTACAATTAATATGACTACTTCTATTTATGTTTGTTTATCTCCATTAAATGTGAATAATCAATATTACACTAATCTTTATTTCTGTGACCCCCACGTGCACCCACAGTAAATTAAAAAAGGTTGGAATTTAAAAAAAAAAACACCCGGTTGCAAGTTATTTTTTTAAAACACCCACCTTACCTTAGTGAAAAAAGGAAAACACTGATATGTATGCAGTCCGATATGCGGTTTAAATAGAACAAAAGAATTCGACCTCTTGTGTTTAGAAGGTAGAAAAGTGTAATGAACTTTGTATACGGTTGTCAAGATGTCACAAAAGTTACTTTCCGTAAAGTCATTATAAATATTTGCATTCACAATGTTTAATTTTCATATTGTACAATTGTTCACAATGCAACTTGCAAACAATCGTTTTTAAAAGACCATAAGTCAAGCTGTTATGTCATTTAGGGGGTCTCCTTATAAACTGCTACTTTTTTTTGCCCGACATAGAAAAAATCTGGGGGAAATTACAAAAATTGAGAAATGAATTGTCAATCGTTTAAGACCATTCCCACACCTAAATTTAACATTTAGACGCAACTTCAAAGTTGGATGTTATATGACCGGGTTTTGATAATTAATTTACGCATCGAACACACCCGTCCTATATATGTAACATCACATGACTTTTAAGTGATTAAAACTATTTTTTTTTAAAATAATATTTGCATGCTTGACATGTTCTTTTCTTAAACAATTACAATTACACCGACAGTCATAATTTCTGTATTATTTAAAAAAAGTGTTGTTACACATTTTGTTACACCTTAGTTATACAGTAGCCCGGATTGGTTGCCCATTGTGAAGTTGAGTTTTTGGGGTAGCATAGATTTATATCGTTGTATTCCTTTTGTTTGTGTTAACCAATTGTCGTTCGGAATTATTTTTTATACATCATTTATTGATCTTGCAATTTCTTGTAATTTAGTTTGCGTCTTGTTTCTTGAGTGTCATATTTTGGCTATGTTTGTGTTCGATCATACAGTATAATAAGTCGGTAGTTGCCCGCGAATGGATTTTATTTTTATTTCTTGTGACTCTTTGCGTCTTATTTGTTGATTGCAGTTGGTTTTTGTTTTGTGTCATGTGGAGATATGGTGTGATTTTGTTTTTCTTTTAATGTGTTTGCATCTTAAATTCGGATTGCACTGAGTTGTTTCATGATTTCTTTTGTGCTATATTTTCGATACATTTTTAGTCTATCTTATTATAGCATCTTACAATTGTCCGACGACATAATGTGATACTTTTTTGTTCGCCAATATAATTCATACGATTCATACGATTTGAATTTACTATTTATATCTTATTCTTTTCTTAATAGTTTACCTACAGTCGAAAATTTGCAAGACATTAAGAGTCTTTACTTATTTAACAGTTTTACATAAGACTCAATTTTATTATAGTTTATCACATAAAGACTCGATTGTATTATAGTACTTTACTTGAATAACCATCCCACTGTTAGTTGTATGTTAGTTCTTTACAACTCAGAAACAGATTCAAGGATATCAAAGTTCCCTTATATTAATTTTTACCGTATACGGTAGCTCACTCTATTTTTCTCATACATGCTCACTATTACAAGTCAAGTACTATAGTAGTACACCGGTGTCTTCATATTTCATGTACTACACATTCGTATATATATTACTCGAGTGTGAAACATGCAACAATACTCTACGAAAGCAAGCCAGGAAACAAAACTCAACAAGGAAGTAAGTTCATCATTTAACTTCAAAGGGGGTATGGTTTTCTTGTCTGAGCGCTAACATTTATTGTCCGCCTCCATCAATCAAATATGTTTTTCTTTCAAAACTTAACACTATAAGGTTTTAGAAGATCAGAATTCATAATATTTTTTTTGGTTTTAAATTTTGCCTGACAACAATATTTTTTCGAAAGAATTTTGGATCAGACGATAATTTTTTTTGAATGAATCTTAGCCCTCACTGTTTTTACAATTTGAAGTTAAATTTTCGTTCCCGTATGTAAATAACCAGCACAAAGACTTTCATTATTATAATTTTTTTCTATACATTTGAAGACTTCCATCGCACTGTTCAGTGGGGGATCTAGAATTTTACATTAGGGGGGAGGGGGCGCTGACCGAGCTTAGGAGAACTCGCTCCAGTCACGCTTCAGTGATTCCCTATGTTTAATCAAACAAATTTTTCCGACTAAAGCCCCACTCCCCCCGCTCGAATCCGCCTATATTCTTGAAAACGTTGTTCTTATACATACTTACCTCCATGTTATTGTCTCAAGTCTTCAGTCTCTGCACCGAATACTTACAATCAACCAAGCCGTTGCTAAGACGATGCTTAAAAAAGCAGGGGCTTGGGTTAAAATTGTACTTACTAGACAGTCTTTGATAATCTTTTACAGTTTTGTACAAGAGTTAGTCCTTTGTTTTTTTTAATAATAAAACGAAACTATTATGATGTTATGGAAAATATCGAGTTTGCTTGATATTGACAAATCAAAAACTCAAGTCACATGGTAATGTTTGGGATGCTTAAACCTTTGACATATTCTGTAAGTTGAAAAATGAATATACTAAAGATCTTTTTGGGGTGTTAACATTTACGGTTGACTGGCATATTTTATGTAGAATGTACAACCTGTTTCATTTTAAAAAAAAATGATGATTCTAAAAAATAACAAAAAAATAAGCATATGCCAGTGGCGGATCCAGAACTTTTCATAAGGGCCCGCTGACTGACCTAAGGGGGGCCTTCTCCAGTCATGCTTCAGTGATTTCCTATATAATCAACCAAATTTTTCCCACGACCGGGGGGGGGGGGGGGGGGGGGGCGGGCCCCAGCCCCCTTCTGGATCCGCCTATGTATGCTCTTTTAACTGTCCTTGAACAGCACTTCAATTAAAAAAAAAAAGAGTTCAGATGATCAAGGCTATGAAGGATGCATTTACATCTCTTCTGTTATGGATACGTTTGACAAGTTCTGTATATAAAAAAACAAGTTCATTTTGTGGCATAACTTTATTCATATAGATTATTTCTCCTACATATCTTTATATATTGCTTTCTTTAGTTCAAATTGGAATCTCAGATAAGCATCTGGTACTTTAAAACCTCTCCTCTCTGTTCCATGCCTCTGGTCGACATGTGTACTTCAGAATAATTCCTGAATGTCAGATGTATAGCAGAACTTTCACATAAATTCTTGATAAAACTGCTGTCTTTCTCCCTTTTAGACACTGCAAACAAAAAAATCGAACAGGCAATTAAAGAGGGGGTTGCAACCACATGTTCCCCGTACAAACGGATCGGAACTAAGAGCTCTTTCACGGATCTGACACTGGATTTATACATCAGATGCGTCACAAAATATAAACCTGTTATTAAATATACTAGAATATGAAATAAAGAAAAATATAAATCGAAAATGTTGAATTATCATTTATGTCTACGAAACCACAAGATCCTACTTAATTGGCCATGTTTTCAAATCATATCAAATGTTTTCATTGGTCTTCACTTGTACTGAATTTATTGTTAGCTAAATTATCAATGTTAGGTTATTGCATAATCTTCAGAGCTGTATCTTGAACTAATGAATTGAAAAAGAGGGGATGGGTATACGTACTAAACATTTGTCTGTATTTTCAACATATCTAACAAACATGTGAGAAAAATTAGTTTTAGAATACGAAATATCTCTCTCATTCTGTAAACAGATATTAGTTTTCTCGTTTTAATTGTTTTACATTGTCTTATCGGGGCCTTTTATAGCTGACTATGCGGTATAGGCTTTGCTCATTGTTGAAAGCCGTACGGTGACCTATAGTTGTTAATGTCTGTGTCATTTTGGTCTCTTGTGGACAGTTGTCTTATTGGCAATCATACCACATCTTCTTTTTATATTGTAGGATTTTTAAGGTATTTTGGTGTTTTTAACCCCCCGCCCCCTTTTTTTTATAATATACACCACAAAAAACATTTAGTTAGGATAAAGAACTAATAAACGATAGTCCAATAAGGTAAGGCTTCAGAGTTTCATATCATTTACATTCAATATGTTTATCGGATTTTATTTTACTATCAATGTTGAACCATTAATTTTTATCGGATTTTTTTTAACTACCAATGTTGAACCGTTGAACCGTTCAACATTGAAAGTAAACAAAACTTCGATAAAAAATGTTGAATGTAAATGATATGAACCTCCGGTCTTATATTAAAGGACAATATATAAGACTTCTGAGGTTCATATCATTTACATTCAACGGTTTTATCGGATTTTTTTTTTACTATGAACCGTTCAACATCAATAGTAAAAAAAAATCGGATATAAAAACGTTGAATATAAGTGATATGAACCTCCGAAGTCTTATATAATAGCACTACGGTAAATAGAATAATTGAAATTCAGTTAATTGAGAGTGGGAGGCTATTTTAATCCACTTTATGAGTGTGTATTATATAATTTTACAAAGTAACAAACCTATCAAACACACCGTGAAAAATAACATTATCTCCCCTGGAAATGCTTAACAACAAGACACAAAAAACTGCTACCTTTTTTTGCCCTATATCACATAATTATGAAAACACATTACATAGATAGGGAATACTGTGCTTGTGTACACGTTTGAATGTGTAGGTGGCACACTCAGAACGATCGTTTCTAGATTTTTTTTTAAAATTCGTCCCGGCCTTTCCGGGTTCATGTAGCAACACGTTTCTTTTCTTCCCAGCTATTCCTGATTATGAACTAATTCTGAACATGCATTTATCCCAATGCAACAACTATTAAACAACTCACCTATACCAATGGTGATCGTCTAATTCCTAGCTGATTCCTTTAATCGTACCTTTCTTGACGACACCCATCGTTGTAGCGTCTACCATTGGAGGTAGCGAAATTACATGATTTGACAGGAGAGCGAAATAAACAAGGGGAGCAATTTTATCGAACCGCATTCCGGACTGTATGTACGTCTCAATTCGAATTGTCTATGCTTATGTTTCGGAACATATGAGTATTAGGACCATACGCGTATCGTCACGACCATATGCGTATACTCATATGGCCAAACTGTACACGTATGGTCGGACCATATGATAGATATAGGAAGATGTGGTATGAGTGCAAATGAGACAACTCTCCATCCAAATAACAATTTATAAAAGAAAACCATTATAGGTCAAGGTACGGCCTTCAACACGGAGCCTTGGCTCACATTGAAAAACAAGCTATAAAGGGCCCCCAAAATAACTAGTTCAAAACCATACAAACGGGAAAACTAACGGTTTAGGGGGGGGGGGTGGAAAAAAATGAAAATTTTAAACGAAAGATATATTTATGTTACTTGGCGAAAAAAGTAATAAAGTGGCAAAAAATATATTGTTTTTGCGAAAGAGGTGACGAAAAAAATAAATGTTCAAGGGGAAACCAACATATAGGTATACATTAGAAACGATTCAATAATACATAAACTTATCTATAACAATGACGGTTACATGAAATGTATACATTTTGTAGTTCAAAGGCTACCCAAAAAACAGCACAAATTACAAGTGGAAACCTATTGTCTTTCATTTAATTGTCTTAATCTGGGTATATCTGTTTTCTGTCATTCTCTAGTATCAATTATTAGACTCTTTATCATATCGACATTTTTTTTTGTCAGTTGGTGAAACAGTTGAACTCTTGTTTAACAGTTCATTAAGACATTTTTGGAAGTTATCTTCCAAGTCGACATTTTGCTGTTCAGTAATAGTTATCTCATGAGGTCCAAATACTTATATGGTCCGGAACACTCACGGATATATACTGTACATGCAATTTATAAGATGTGAGAAAAAGAATCTATACAAATGAACGATACTTGTTTCATGATAAAATACAAGTGTTGATACACCATGTGCCTTGAAAGTACATAATTTGAGCCTTTATTTTATAGTTTTTAAACGTAAACACATCACATTTTTAGCTATAAGATATGTATATAATCACTCGATAAAAAAAGGACACACTCGAAAAAGCCCGGACTGCTCTTGAAAAAGCCCGGACATGAAAAACTGAATTTAGTCTCAAAAAGTCGTTTTCAATGCAATAACAATAGTTTTTGTAAAGTGTCTGTATATCTAAGGATAATTATATAGATTCCATGTATGCATTTCCGTCGACATTTGCATTGGTATGTGTAAGAAAATGGCTTTATTCTGAATTTGGAATAAAAGCATTTTAAGGCTAAATTTATTTTTTTAAACGAAAAGCAATGTCAGAATGATACTATCTTTATATCTCTAATACTAACATATCATGTATAACCTTGTATATCATACTCAAGCTTCTATATCACGTCTTGTTAGGAAAGAAGTCTGTTTGTTTACATTTTTGATCATATTCACTCGAAAAAAAGTGGTCACACTCGAAAAAGCCGGATCAAATCACTCTAAAAACCACGATCCTAGCCGGACACTTTACCTACCGTGATAGGGATTTATGCGAAATTCATATAAATGATAGGTTCAACTAGGTATAAACAAGGTTTAATCCACCATTTTCTACATAAATAAATGCCTGTACGTGTACCTATTCATGAATGTAATAGTTGTTTCATTTGTTTGATGTGTTTGAGCTATTGATGTAGTCAATTGATAAGGGATTTTCCGTTTTGATTTTCTCTTTGAGTTCAATGTTTTTGTTATTTTACTTTTATTGCACTAAACAATTTATCCAACAAAGTTTCTGCTAAAACCTTAAATATCAGCTGCTCAAGACAAAGTGGATATTTTTTGGTTTCATAAAGAAACCCTTGTTATTGGTTAAAATTTACCAGAGTTTCAAGTAGCTTATCCTATTATAATATATTAGAAATATTCGTTTCAATTGACTCCTGTCTCAGAGCATACAATGTTTAAGATTGGTTCATCAGAATCAGATGGTATTTGCTCAATATTTCTGTTCGTATAGATTCCTACAGGAGAAATAAAAAAATGAATAGATAACAATTATGTATTTTATAGACATGACATCTTGGTAGTAACATCCCAACTTGTGGTGAATGCCTTGATAGAGCAAGATGTAAAGATTGATGACTTTACTTTGATGGTGTTTGATGAATGTCAACATTTCCAAGCTAATCATTGCGACAACAAAATCATGAAGGCTTATATGGTACAGAAAATAAATCACCAAGCAGAACAGACTAAACTGCCAATGGTCAGTAAGCCATACTAAATATATTTTTTTCCTATCTTGATATTAAGCAAATTTTTGTATGGATAACGAAACTGTTGGTAAAAATTGAAAAAAAATAAATAAGGCAGAAATATTTTATAATAGGTTATACTTGATTTACTCTTATAGATATTTCTTTTTATGCAATCTTTGCGCAAAAGCTGGAAATGTACATTTTTTAATCAGATTTAAACAAAAATGTTATCTACAACAGATTGTAGGTATGACAGCTTCATTAGTGGTAGAGAGGGCTGAAACGACAGAAAATGCAATTGACTGGATCAAAACACTGATGGCTAATATGGATGCCGAAGAACTGTCTGTTGTCAGGGTTCACACCAAAGAGTTGTCTGAGCATGTAATAGCCACAGAACAAGGTATTAAGTAGTGTTAAATTATTGAGCAGATATGTTTTTTCAGATAGATCTTAATATCCTGCATGACCCCTGAGTGAATAAAACAGTAATCAAATACAACGATGTTTAGTCATGGCCTTGAACAGCAACAACATAGTCTCTATCCATTGTCTGTCCAGTGCATAACTTTTGTATCATCAAACTCAGGTTAATTAAACTTAGTAAGCAGATGCATCATAGGACAGGGGTATGTCACATGCAAAAGACTTTGATATTTGACCCCTGTTAAAGTAACAGCCATGTGCAATGTGTGTCTAGCTCATAACTCATACCGTTAAACTTTAGTAAGCAGTTGTGTCATGAACTGTTGAGGGGTGCGTTATGTACAAAAGTCATATCACGTTGTACTTTTTATCTTTGATTTCATGGACGTATAAATACTTTCGGATTTATGTACGGGAAATAATTTGTATATCGAAGTATTGTGATTTACAAAACTTTGTATACAGAAGCAGCATGTGATTGTGATATGTCAAAAACATGAAATAAGTTTCTCTGCCCATTGTGTTTTAGGAATTTACTGTTATCTGTAGAACTTAGGATACCGAAACCTAGTAAAACTAAATGACCAGGTGCATTATTGGAAGCTGATGTTTTCAGCGTAATTCGATCGGATTGACATATCAATAACCATGTTTCAACCTTATACAGACGTTATGCTTATATAGGATGAATGGTTAAAAGCCAAAAAATCTAAAAAAAAATAATGTCATTGTCTCAATACTGAATTTCACAGATTCTAAAATTCATCCATTGGGATTAGGGTATTTTAAAGATAAGAAGATTTTTAATGATTGCCAATGATGGCAAATCTACAATAGAAACCGCACGACGCATTCGTGCTGCTATGCGATAGTTTTATCTCAATATCTGGAATAAAAAAAATACCAAGAAAAAGCTAACTTTATAAATATACAGAATCTATAAAACAATAACAAATGAGCTAAACAAAAATAGACTTGAGCACATGAGATCACCCCCAGTTCTTGGCGGGGTTCGTGTTGCTTAGTCAATAGTTTTTTATGTTGCCTTCTTTTGCACTATTTTCAGTCTATTGATCGTTTTCTTTTTTAGCCATGGTGTTGTCAGTTTATTTACGACTTATAAGTTTTAATGTCCCTTTGGTATCTTTCGTCTCTCTTTATATCTGCTTACCCTCCCGGAGCACCTGAGATCACCCCAATTTTTGGTGGGTTTCGTGTTGTTTAGTCTTTAGTTTACTATGGTGTTGTCTTCTATACTACTATTTGTCTGTTCGTCTTTTTATTTTTAACCATGGCGTTGTCAGTTTATTTGCTATCTATGAGTTTGAATTTCCCTTCGGGATATTTCTTCTATCTTTTAGAGTAATGTTTGTAACTAAGTATTTGAAATTATTCAAACTAGTTCAAGCACTTAAGAACAAGCCAATTTAAAATATGTTCCCATTGACATCATTAACCACTTTACAATATCCTCTTATAGTTGCGTAGATCCCCTATATTTTGTCAATATAGTGGAAAGCAATCAGTTCGAGTTTGTGATTAGGTCAGTTAAAGGGGAATCATTAGTGTTATGTCAATTATATTTCGTATGCAATTTCATAACTATTGGCGCATTTCATTACCAAAGAGATTATTTAGACCAGTTCCGTCAGTCATGATCTGTTGACTTTGAAACTTTTGAAACTGTTGCATAGATTACATCTTCAAATTTGTGATAAGGTGAATTAAGATGAACCATTAATAATAAAAAGCGAGGACGTTTGGTAAACTGTTGTAATCGCAACTGCTTATCTCATTTCCATAGAGATTATTCGGTTTATTGACTTAAAACTTTGCACACTTTAAACAATGAACTTTTTAAAGAGATCTACGTATGATAAGTTAAGTGGAATTTGATATGTAGTTTGAATAGTATTTGTATTTGTTATTTCCATTGAACTTGTTTGCCCCTGTTCCGTTAGTCATTGTTTTTGTCTTTAAATGGTTTGCCTATATCTTCATTTAATCAATTGAATTATTCTATCAAAATTCCATGAATATTGGACATGTTACTGTGTAAATTGTTTATTTATTTAATGAAATTGTTTATTTATTTAATGAAATTGTTTATTTATTTAATGAAATTGTTTATTTATTTAATGAAATTGTTTATTTATTTATCTTTCCTATGATCAAAATGTGCAAATTGTTAAACAAGTATTCAATTTTATAAAGAGATCAAAACGATTCCTCGTAGTATAGTATCAACATAGGTAAAACACACATCATCATCATTATCATCATCAACCTAATCTCTGTCGTTCTTTCCTCATTCCCTCTACTTTTTTCAGTATAGATAAGTTATATTTATGTTGTTTATATTATATGATGTATGCTCACGTTCAATTTGTATTGTTATATATATTGTATTGTGGAGAAGACTTTATAAGTATGTTTTACTTGTGTCTGATCCTTTTTCGCTTTGAGCAAATAAAATATGTTTAAACTAAAAAAAATTATTTAATGAAATTGTTTATTTATTTAATGAAATTGTATGATTGCGATGACAGGCAATTTTAAACTTTTGGATTTCTGCCGTATTAGGTTATATGTAATACAAGGAAAAGATGGATACCCTGTATACATATTGATATGGAAACAGCTGTTAACAAACTTAATATGGGAACAAAAATTATGAAGAGCTTTTTTCTGTTATTTGAATGATTTTGGCACAACAAAATGCCCCTTGTGTGATTTTTTTTAGGAATATATTTTGAAGAATTCTACCACGCATTATTTATAGCAAAATATTTTAACAAATTATAGAAAAACAATATGTAAATCAGTTTTACACATAGATGAGAGAGTTATAGAGCAAATTGTTACTCAGAGAAAACATTGTCAACTGAGGCGTTCAAATCTCCTCTATCACCCTCTCAGCTATGTCTCGTTTAATTTGTTATACTGAATGTTCAATCCTTATTTTCCTGTGTTGTTAAATTGAAAGTGGAAACTTTTTTATTATGACATCACGCACATAAAACGTTACAGCTACAAGTGAAGCAAAATGTTTTATTTTTTATTTTGACAGTCTTTAAAAATGTTCTGATGCATATAACGTAGAACTTGAGAGCATTTTCATTAATTTATAGATGTAAATTCAATTCTTTGTCCTTAAAATTATCGTTATCGACGAGAGGGTGACATTAAAAAAATTGTCCCCTGCTGAGCCATGGGATAGAGTAAATTATCTCCTTCGTATTAAATAATCCAAATCTTGCATTTGAAATGAAGTATAATAATTTTGATTAACGGATGACCATTTGCATTTCTATGGAATGAAAATGCTGGCCTGGTTATATCTTATTTAGAACAAGACACAAATAAAAACGAATATTTCGGTCAACAAAATGCAGGAAACAATTACAGGTATGTACAAAATTTAACAAAAAACTCACATAAAAACGTTTTCTATGACTGGAATAGGAATTTAGATATTATTCAAAAGATTTAAATTTAAAATTAACCTTTTTTCAATAATTAATGTGGTATACATGGTGAAAGACGATATTCTCTTTCAGTGATAAAGCACACTGCTCGTAGAACAAAGAACTATTTTGGAGAAGCTTTAGGAAAAGTCATGGAAGTTACTGAACGGTATATGAATCAGTCCGTTTGTAAGTATTATGTCTAAGTTTGCTTTCACTTATTTTGAGAAAGAACTATAAATGTTTGTCTTTTGATTGAGTATCTTTTACTTTATAAAAATATAAATACATTATGCACTTCACAAGTCTCATTATTGTAATTCAGAATATGGTCTAGGTTGCGGTATCATTACAATTAATGACATTTCTAACACTTGGTAATATGTGAGGATACCGCATGGTGGGAATATAAAGTTTTTAAGATATTATACAATTAGTGATATGCAAAAGTACTTACAATTTATCATTTCAGGGAACGGGGCGTGACCACAGGGAACATGATGGTCATGATGATATATATAACACAACTGTCTTATCGTGATACAAGGGAACCAACAACATAACCGGTACCGTTTTTCTGCACCAGATGCGCATTTCGATAATCAATTTTTCTTCATGATGTTCGAGGCAAAAATATTTGAAAATTCACAGTTAACTAAAAATATCATAAGTCAGTGTTTAAAGAAAACAAAAGTTTGTCCCCTGTCAAAGTTATATGAAAAGAACCGGAAGATAAAATTCCTTTTTTAGCATTATGTCTGCTGTTGTTGAACTGTTGTACATAATAAGAACAAACCACACTAAAAATATAATCATGATTCATGTATTAAACAAGGTTGTTACTTTGACACATTCCCCATTTTAATCTCAATTTTATTATCATATGAACCTTCAATTTTGCCTATAGGTCATAAAAGTAATATATATATATATATATATACCAAATAAAAAACATAAACAGTGCGGCTACCAACGGGATTACCACTTATGTGAATGGAAGAAAATTTGCCTATATACGCTGTATAATAATAAGAATACTGTCACTAACTTAAACACGATAAAGCGTGTACGTCGCGCTTTAAAAAAAATACAACGTATGCTGCATTTCTGATTGTAAAAATATAAAGAATACTCACATAAAGCCATGAGATATGATATATTCAAGTGTTTTTAATATTGAGCAGATTTTAGTCACGATTCTATTCAACAAACGTTTTAAAAAAAAATATACCATTGTATCTGTTATGTTTGCACATTCCAGATGTTGACTGTTTTGATGCAGATAAAGATAAGATTTTAAAGGCACCGTCCGTCAAAGGTTCGCATCAATACACACAATGGATAAGAAAACTGTGGACTGAAACAACTAAAGTCTTCAATCAGGAAGCTAGACGGTTCTTCACGACTTGTAGAACCTTCCTGAGTGTATGTAAACATGCAATAATAATAAATATATTTCATTTTCATTAAGAATGTGTGGTCTGACACAAATTTTGATAAATTTATTATAAGTTGAAATATAGTAACTCACATTTGGGGACAACCACTCATATATGCCTGCAGACCATCAAGATTTGTATCTCTCCTATTTAGAGACAAATTTCTAACACCATTTTCACTGAATCTTCAGTATCTAATATCACGGAACACCTCTGTTTAGCTCACATGTCCAAATGGACCAGTGCGACCTTTTTGCAACACTCAACAACAACTATGTTTATAAATTCCTTAGGGATAAGATCATCATATTGCCCATTTTTCTAAAATTATTGTTCGAATCATTACAGGAGTTATTGCCCTTAATTTGCATTGGTTACACAATTCCCATGTTATACTGACATGAAAATAGTTAATGAAATGGTTTTTGCAAGTAAAGACACTGTTATAACTCTCATTTTGGAAGATCATGTGATTTCTAAATATTCCAATACGTACCATTCTTGAAATATTCAACATGGTACATGTTTAGCTAATCAAACTAAAATCTATAATGATTTTTAGAAAAATTCCACAAATCTGAATTTTTCAGACACAAGCTTTTTGACAGTCATAAATAAATCGAAGCCCTACCCACTTCCAAATTGAAATAAAATTGAACACAAATCTTAAAATTAAGCGATGAAAATCATAAAAGTTGAAGTTATTGATAATATCGGAATTTTTGTTCGCCTACTATTCAATTTTCATGATTAAAATTTAATACAACATGTCATTTTTGTAATTTAATTTTGTATAACTATACACCATGTCATACATTTGAAAATGCCTGTACCAAGTCAGGAATATGACAGTTCTTGTCCATTCGTTTTTGATGTGTTTTGTCATTTGATTTTGTCATGTGATTATGGACTTTCCGATTGGATTTTCCTCTGAGTTCAGTACTTTTGTGATTTTACTTTATGCACCATATAGTTTTCTATTGGCATTTAAGCAGACAGCACTCAATCACACAAATCTGAATCAAGTCGACATTTTGCAACCGTAAATGGCGAAAAATAAAGTTGAAATGCCGGTTTCACCCTTGAACCATCCACCCTCAAAACAACTCGAAGTCTATGAACCAATATCTGATGGTATTGTCTCCTGAGCCTCATATTGTTCGACCTAAGTATGATAGTCACTGTACGATATTGATAAAACTTCTACAAAGTAGTGGTTAGTAAGGAAGGGACAAAGCCTGCTGATTTTAAGATCAAAAGGTCACAAAGTAGACAGCTGAACATTGTATTGAATACCTTAAAATGTGTGTATCTAGAAATAATCTAGTAAGTAAGTCAAATTTCAGATTTTTTTTATCTTGGCTATATATATATATATATATACCTTTTAGATCTAGTAGAAAACCCTGACAAAAATCTTTATTCTATATGTAAAGGGTATGAAGCAAATATTTTTAACACTTGACAGTCAGATTTAAGTTTCATATTTTACCACTTTAGAATTTCTTTTATATAAAAACAAACGTTTTTTTTATATATCCAGTATTTTAATTCGGCATGTGCCCTCTGGATCTGACCGGAAAGAAAAGGTCAGGAACACTTTTGACTAATATTTTCTAAGTTGGTACTTCAAAGAATTTTTGAAGAAAGTATTCACAACAGTTTCAGTTTCAAAATCGTTATGACTTTTTTGTCATTTGGTACAAACATATATGAGATAAGAGGACCGTGTATCATTTTGGAGTTTAATTGAGAATGGTTGACCATGCTATGTTTAGCATGTTATTATCATATATGGTACCTACCTCTGTGAAACTGTCAGATTATGTAGAAGGTTGTCGTCCTCAACTATATTGCATTATATATATTTTTTTCTTAACCAATAAATGATAAATATTTAGCATATAAGGGAAAGGCCAAATTTCTGTTGTATAGATAGAGCATTCATATTTTACACACGTTAAAAGTAAAATAAGACAAAAACCGAAAATTAAAATTCAAAACGAAAAGTCCATTCTCGCATAGTAAAAACAAAAGATCAAACACATCAAACGAACAAATGTTATACCCCTGACTTGGTACTGGCATTTTCTTATGTAGACAATGGTGAATTACACCGGGTATAAATAAAAGGATAACTGTCAAAATTTGTTTTATAGGAATGGTTTTCGGGTCAGGTTCATAAATTTATATTGTTAGAAAATATATGTTATCTTGCAAAAACAGGTGTATACAATATACCGCTTATATATATCTTCAGCTTTACAATAGGGCCTTGATTATATATGAAGATGCAAGAGTAAAGGATGCATTAGATTTTCTTGAGGACAACGTTAGATTAGTACATGAGAATTTACGTCCTAACGAAACAGACTACAAAATGTTTTCACTTTATACAAGTAAGTCAATTGATTGTTTCACTAATATATGCTTGCTATCTTCGTACACTTATTTTACCTGAATAAACAAAATATCTAAAACAACTGTTGCTTAACCAGTACCTGTTGAACCTTTTTTTCATTGGAAATTGTAGAATTTAAAAGTCTAATACTCCATGCCTCTGGTGCCATTTATATTAGCGATGTCTTTAAATTGATTTAAATTTCAGGTATGATATGCTACATGTATTACGGTGTGGCTAGGTCATATTTGTGTATGAATGGGATGCTTTATATTTTTTAGTCTACACAATTTTTTAATTACTTTGTTGTAGAAACCAAAATATTATTATACCACTGTGCTGTTGATGTTAACCACCAAAATCCCAAATTAGAAACTTTGAAAAAGTTGATAGCAATAACATACAAACAAAACATGGATTCCAGAGGAGTAATTTTTGTAAAAACGAGAGATGTTGTGAAAGCTATAAAAAACTGGATGAAGGAAACAGATGGACTGAAAGTTTTAAATCCTTCCACATTCGTTGGAGCTCAGGATATTGGAGAAAAAGGAGGTATGCAGTATGGTTATTTCTTCTCTAGTTTGATCAGAATTTCGAATTTAAGTTCTATTTGTAATTGACCATACTACACTTTTATATTGATTAAACTATGTTAAGGACGTTATGGTAATTTTATGTACCACAATAACCTTTTGTGAATGCAACTCTATGACGTCATTTACCACAAAGCTTTTGCTACTTGGTATACTTTATATACTATACCTTAATAATAGGGAGGACTAAAGGTCTGACATTTAATACTCGGGTACTCAGTCATGAAACTCGCGATTACTCGAGTACTCGGATAAATCTTGAACGTCCAGAAAAAAATTTCGATTTTATGTTGCAACTTGAATGTGATGTTTTGGTTATTACCTTTTATAAACCTAATTATAATATGAAGGGATTTCTTTGCATCTTAACATAAGACAAACGTTTTTGGCAAAAATAAAACTGTGACTGCAAAATGTAACTTGATTCTTGGTTATGTTTATCCCCAGTTCTTTTCTGTGTCAATAGAAAAATGAATAACGAACTACCGTTTCTAAAATATAAATTATTGTTTGTATGTTCATAAACCAAACCAGAAAATGCCAATAAAAACCATCAATAAGTCCGGGTTGATAATCTGTTCCTGTGGATTTAGTATTTTTAGCTCACCTGGCCCAGAAGGCCATGTGAGCTTTTCTAATCACTTTGCGTCCGTCGTCCGTCGTCGTCCGGCGTCGTCTGTTAACTTTTACAAAAATATTCTCCTCTGAAACTACTGAGCCAAATTAAACCAAACTTTGTCACAATCATTATTGGGGTATCTAGTTTAAAAAATGTGTCCCGTGACCCGGATAACCAACCAAGATGGCCACCATGGCTAAAAATAGAACATAGGGGTAAAATGCAGTTTTTGGCTTATAACTCAAAAATCAAAGCATTAAGAGCAAATCTGACAATGGGTAAAATTGTCAATCAGGTCACGATCTATCTGCCCTGAAATTTTCAGATGAATCGGACAACCCGTTGTTGGGTTACTGCCCCTGAATTGGTAATTTTAAGGAAATTTTACTGTTTTTGTTATCTTGAATATTTTTAAAGATAGAGATAAACTGTAAACAGCAATAATGTACAGCAAAGTAAGACCTTAAATTAAGTCAACATGACCAAAATGGTCAATTGACCCCCTAAGGAGTAATTGTCCTTTATAGTCAATTTTTAACAACTTTCATAAAATTTGTAAATTTTCACTTAAATTTTCCACTGAAACTACTGAGCCAAGTTCATTATAGATAGAGATAATTGTAAGCAGCAAGAATGTTCAGTAAAGTAAGATGTACAAACACATCACCATCACCAAAACACAATTTTGTCATGAATCTATCTGCTTCCTTTGTTTGATATTCACATAGACCAAGGTGAGCGACACAGGCTCTTTAGAGCCTTTAGTTATATGTATTGACTTACATGCTGTATCTCATAAATTCTCAACAACAATACAGTTTCCAATAAACATTTCAAATTACTTTAAATGTTAATTTCTTACCAATCACGTTTATAAAGAAGATTTTATTAACAAACAAAAAGAGGTTTCCGGCTTGTGAGTTATAAATTCATGAAAATGTTAATCTGTGTAAAAATACCGTTACAAATGATGTATGATACAGCGCAGGGCACTTTGATATTGTTCTTGTTTGTAAATATGATATGACCTGCAACTTCTGATGAAAATCTGTTTCAAAGTTTTATTACAACAATTCGGAAGGCACTGACTATGCCGGTACTGCTAAAACTCGTTTTGCGATTATGGATAAACCTGAAACTAAGTTAAAACACATAAAGTCTCAGGATAAACATATGTACGTTGTGAATAGGAATTATTTTTAGTAGTATTACGAAGTATATTTCAAAGGGAAATAAAGTGAGGGGATTTATAACGAGAATTATCTGTCTACTAAAACTGTACTCGAGTACTCGACCTTCCGAGCGAGTACTCGAGTACGCGTTGCCATCCCTACATAATAATGATCTAACACTTAGTATGCAATTAATGTGACTACCACTTTTTTTAAATATATATTATTTTATTTATTGTGACACACAACGTTATAATAGGTTTTGCCGTCCGGCTATCCATCTGGATATTGCGGACTAATATACTTGACTTAGATATTTGGACCTGTCTGTATTTTCGCTTTCATCTTACTCTGTCTGCGGTGTTGTGGCTAGTACCGAATATTAGGCCGTTCTGATAGGATGGCTACTGTCATTGCCTCTTAAGATTCGATTGGCGTAATTAACGTTGCGTCTCCTGATAGATGGTGGCTTGTTTTTACTTTTTTTCAGGACCGGCTGAGGTTTCCCGGGTGAAGTATCTGGTTCCTTAGCCTTTATCCAATGGGGCAACAGTATTATATACCGATGTTCAAATCTCATAAATCGATAGAAGAAGAAAAAAACCGGGTCACAAACAAAAACCGAGGGAAACGCATTAAACATAAGAGGTTAAACCATTGTGGTGACGTCAGCCTATTCGTTTACCATGGATTCTTTTTTCTAGAATCAACATTTCCGTCCCTGAAATTGACTTACCAAATGATGTTTAATTGTTTCCATTGTGAGCCTAATTTCATTAAGTTTGAATTGGTTAATTTACTGAATTCGGTTCACTAATGGAATTATTTAAAAAAAACTTACCTTTAATTTTTGAACTTTCTTTATACCTTTACTGAGAGTCGAACCCGTCCATGAATTCTGTTACGTGTTACCGACATTAATATGTCGATGAAACCTCTCGGCTACCAATGGGTTACGATAAAAATGTATATTTTATATATATAAATGAATATATGATATACATCGGTACAACGGACACACAGGACTTGTACCTTTATATATACATAATAGGCAAACGTATGGTACGAGTTGGTAGCCGTGATGTTTCATCGTTTAGATCAATGAGTTTAAAGGTAAGGACTTGTCGGTTTAAATTCGAATCCTTGTAATGTCTTTCTTGTCCCTATTCTCCATTTTTACTGGGTTCATTTTCTTGTTTTGTTCGCATTATTGTTCGCCATTTCTCATGGTTGAAACAGAAATGATTACATTCTATTTGTCCATTTTTGATTTATAAATTAATATAGTATTATAACATCTATTCTACTACATATTTTTACAAATGGTTATTCGCAAATTCCTGTGCTAGAAAATCGTGATGTGCATAGCATTAGGGTTCTTGTTAGACATTTCGGAAACATACTTATTATATATGCTATATATATGTTCTTTGTCGGGTTGATGTACCTTTGACACATTCCCAATTTACATTTTTAATTTTATTAGAAATGAGTTCGAATAGGTTTTATTTTGTAAAAACAGATAAAATTCAGATGCCTGATAATATGGAGATCTTTAAGGGCAGACGAGTTGTGTTATAGTTGTATTGTTTTAACTATGTAATTCATTGTAATGCATCGTTTGACACGATAACATGGTTATTTAAACCCACTTACAAAACCTTCTCATTACGAATAGGCTCTAATTTTGAAACGACATTAACACAATAGTTTAAGTTGTAGATACAATGGATAAGCGTTGTATCTTTATAACAGAACGACGACATAATATTAAAATTAAAACACAGAAACGAACTAAGCATTAGACAAAATCCGATGAGAATAACACATATAACATCAAAACTAAATACATGAATTTTGAATAGAAAAGTACCGTGACACGTGTTATAATAATGTGAATTCATACTCAAATATGAGAGGAAACAAACGACACAACGTTAAAATTTAACACACACAGAAACGATCTATAATATAACAATAACCATATTCCTGACTTGGTACAGGACATTTTTTAAAAGGAAAAAATGGTGGGTTGAACCTGTTTTTTGTGGCATGCCAAACCTACCGCTTTAATAGCCATGTTAAATATAACATTAAAATGACAACTCAACATTACAGGACCACAACTAAAACAAATAGGAGACCATATTGGACAAAGAAACACACGAATAATAGCTAACAAAAGGCAACAGGTTTTAAATTTAATACGCCAGAAGTGCGTTTCGTCCACACAAGACTTACTAGTGACGCCCAGATACAAAAGTTCGAAAGCCAAAATTAAGTACAAAGTTGAACAGCACTAAGGACCAAGTTCACAAAAGTTGAACAGCACTGAGAATCAAGTTCACAAAAGTTGTGCCAAAAACGGCTAGGGTTTTCTGTTTGGGATAAAAACATCCTTATTATTTAGAATAATTTATACTTTTGCAAACAGTAAATTTTATAAAATGGCTATATAAAAGATATACATGATAAAACTGAAGTACTAACTAATTACAGAAAACAACCGGATAAATTACTTAAACCATCATAATCCAACACAAAAAATAGACACATCGGAGTTAGTCAAGGCCTCAACGCAAACATTAAAATTGTAAAAAAGGATAAAAAAATGTCGCATTTGAATTTCTAAAACAGCACACAAAAAAGGACGTCACATTTGAATGAATAAAAATATGGCACACAATTTTTAAAATTCCTTATTTATACATAGGTAGGCTTAAAAACAATTGCTGTTCCATATATGTCTATAATAGCGTAATTCTATCTACAGGTTTAAAAAACACTGACATAAACGATTTAATACAATATTTCAAAGAAGGAAGACATAAATTAATTATAGCCACGTCTGCAGTACAAGAAAGGTTAGATATACAGAAATGTAACCTTGTCATCAGATATGATCATGTAACAGATGAAATAGCCATGATGCAAGCTAGAGGTATCTATACATATTTATGTCAACATCATCACCATTATTTATGCACTATCAAATAAAACGATTAAAATTTTGTCTGATTTTTTTTTGTAACATTATTTAAATTGCTTATGTCATTGTTCATTAAGAGTCTTGTTAGCGCTCTCATGTGTACAATTCTTGTCAGTTGTTTGTTTTACTTATATCATAGTTTTATATCAGCAATGTCTTGGAGGAGTTCGTAAATCGGTGCCGATCAATTATTTTTAGTATGAGTTATGTCCCTTAGAACAATAATTATATGAAAAATTGTGACTGAGAGCAATGTTGTGAAATATAAAAACGATTGATTGTTGTTGTTTTTTAGATATATTTTATTAAATTTCTTTTAAATTTAAAGATTAGAAAAAAATAAGAAAGAAATATAAGTGATGTAATGTGTGAGAGTATGCATGTGTGTAGTGTTGTATGGACTATTTTTATAATATTGAATATATGATATCTATACCGATTGTATAGTATGAATAGATATGTAGTATGATGAATAATAAAGAAAAAAATTTAAAAAAATGGTAGCGCATCCTGTATTCCAATTCTTGTCCGATTTATATAAAACATGCATCATAGGTTTCTTTCAAGAATGTCGTGAAATAGTTCGAAAATCGGTGACGATCAATAATTCTTAAAAAGGGTTATGGCCTTTGGAAACATTGGTTATATGGAAAACGGCATTGTTAGCGTTCTTATAAGTGAATCTGAACTCATAGATCGAAAATAAACTGACAACGCAACGGCTAAAATGGAAAAAGACAGACAGAAAAATAAATACTACACAAGACACAACATAGAAAACTAAAGACTAAGCAACACAAACAAGAAAACTAACCAATCCGGAATCGCCCCCGGTTTATGGAAGGTATCGTGTTTGTCGGTCTTTATCTCTCTGTGTTGCATTTTGAATACTATGGATTCGTTATTATTCGTTGGATACCAATTTTTGTTGGTGTCGTGGGTACTAATGAATCTCGAATTCAAATAATCAACGAATAACATAGATTCAATAAGCTTTGTATACAGAGATTAGCAAAACTACGAAATCAAATAACAACGAATATGCAAGTTTTCAGCAATCCACGAAAATTTATACCTACCACAAAAAAATGAATCCACAGTACTGTTGTTTTGCTTTTGGTATTTTTATGCCTCACCTACGATAGTAGAGGGGCATTATGTTTTCTGGTCTGTGCCTCCGTTCGTCCGTCCGTCCGTTCGTCTGTCTGTCTGTGCGTCCGTTCGTCCGTCCGTCTGTCCCGCTTCAGGTTAAAGTTTTTGGTCAAGGAGTTTTTGAGGAAGTTGAAGTCCAATCAACTTGAAACTTAGTACACATGTTCCTTATGATATGATCTTTCTAATTTTAAAGCCAAATTAAACTTTTGACCCCAATTTCACGGTCCACTGAACATATAAAATGAAAGTGCATGTTTTAGGTAAAAAAGTTTTTGGTCAAGGTAGATTTTGATGAAGTTGAAGTCCAATCAACTTGAAACTTAGTACACATGTTCCCTATGATATTATCTTTCTAATTTTTATGCCTAATTATATTTTTTATCCAATTTCACGGTCCATTGAACATGGAAAATGATAGTGCGAGTTGGGCATCCGTGTACTTTGGACACATTCTTGTTCTTTTTTGCCATCATGGCATGTCAGTTTATTTTCGACGTATAAGTTTGATTGTCTTTTTTTTTGCCTTTCTTTTACATCTTTATAATACCATAAAAAATTTTCCCATCAAATATCGGCAGGGGGTTTGTTTTCATAGTTTTAATTTGGAAGAAGTTTATATACGTTAAGATGTATCTATGATTTTTGTTTCAACTAATAGGAGGTAGCTTTTATTCTTTCTAACGAAATAACACTTAATTGCTGCCAATTATTTCCAGGGAGAGGGAGGCATGAAGGTAGTCAGTATTACTTAATTGCTAGTGAACAAAGTATGACTGCAGAAAAACAAGAAGTGAACATAATGATGGAAGCTAGAATGAATCAGGCAATAGTTCATCTACAAAACTGTATACGTGATAACAAAGAAACATTTAAAAAAGAAATAGAAGATTTACAAATGGAGACCATTATACAAAGAGAGTTAGAAAATGCAAACAAAGGAGGAAGAATCATTGGTGATTTGGAGTTTGAAATGAGATGTGGTAAGTGTAATGAATTCATCTGTATGTCAAAAGATATAACAAAGATTTAGGCTGCTCATCATGCGGTGTTCGGAGAAAAATAGGAATTCATATAAACACAAGCAGGATGCCAAAACTTACTTTTGAAGATGACAATATAAAAATGGGTGGTAATGTAAATTGTAGAAAAGTAGACCAAATTTAGAAGAAATTGTAATTTGTAAAAATAACACAATTCCCAGTACTAAGAATTGAAAATGTTATTGTATCTTATAGCCATCGAAATACAGAAGTGTATAAAGAATGGACACATTTACCTTTTCTACCTTTAGAATTGTCATCATAAAATGTATTGAACAGAGCTAGGGGAATACAGTATATTTTATAAAAATGAAGTAAAAGGGGAAATAGTCAAAACTTTTTTGTTTTTTTTAGTGGTTGTTTTTTACAAGATTAAAATAGCTCTATGTTCATTGTTTTAATTATGTAAATTGAGAACTTCTTCCTGTATGTAAGTAATACAAACAATACTTTTATGACAGAAGTTTACTAATCCTGGTCCATCTGTAATTACTAGTAGAAAAGAATTGTGTTAAATCACATTTTTAAATTTGAAAGATAAGGGCCTTTATTTCTTTTTTTTTTTTTTTTTTTAAATATTTGTAAATATTTTAAGGTTGTTACTTTTGAGTATATACAAAGCTTCATATAAAAACTGACAAAAGCAAGGACTTATCCTTTAAGTTAGTAATATATTTAAGGAGTTATCATTTTCTAATATTCTGATATAATATGTGAACATTCTTTGCTGCGTTTTTTAGCTAGTACTACTTGCCCATTAGGAGCTCCTTGGTTATCTGCGGGGTTTAAGTGGAATTTTAGGGTTTTTTTAAAATATGTTTAACTTTGTGGACTTCGTCTCGCAGTTTTTGCTTCACGTGTGGGTTTTAAATGGCTCCTTGGTATCTTTCGCCTGTTTTTTAAACTATAAATTATTCTATTTCAATTAAATTGTCATATATATCATATTGAAATAATTTGTAAAAATGTAATCTAGTTTCAGAAAATCCAAGGAGATCAACAAACAGTTTGAGTTGCCCAAAAGAGAAAGACGAAGATTCAATTGAAGAGCTACAACATGTACAAGATTCTATTATTTCGAACTTGATGTCATTTGACGAAAATAATCTTCAGTCACTTGATCAAACTTCTGAAAAAAATGTGGTTACTACGGAATCAACCAGGCCACAAGTGGTTAATAAAGATATGTCTTTGTCATCAGATCCTGGTGAAAGAGAACCCACTACATTATTATATGAACGTATCAATAGGGACCTAGCTATTACAGTTAGTGATACTGCAGAAGAAATACAACACAACATACTACAAATGCGTGCGTAAATTATCTTATTTTGTAGATATCATAGATAGCATGATTACAATTTTGTCCGCAAGACGAGCGTTTCGTCTACAAAAAACTTTTATTTAAGGTAAAGAAATTGTAAAATAATACATTTTAACTCTGCATGCTTATCCACTCTGAGCCAAAACATTGGTTGAGAAAGAGACGACTTCTCTTGTATCTAAGATCAAAGTCGCGAAACATGTCATTAATTGAGTGCGACACAGAAACATCGTATTATTTAAACATTTTGTGATGGGGTGACATTTAAACTTATGCAGTGTACACTTCAGTCGGTCTTTTTTAAAGCTATGCGAAGATGTCTTTATGTGAGGAGCATATACCCTTTTAATTATGGGATATTACTAGGGAGATGTGAACGCCACACGACTTCATACTCAGTTGTATTTGGGGTCACACTCTTCAATTGTACACAACTCTGGTGTTAGTTGTTAGGTTAAATATTTTTCATTTTATTATGAATTAGACTTTCATGGTTTTTTTTAAATGATATGTTTTAAAAGCCGTGTTGTTACATAATAATAATTCAGACCGTTCTGAAAGCGATCTCTTCTGCTCGCAATTTAAGAGAAGGGAACATTTTGACTGAACTATTGGGACTATTTATTACACTGTTATATTGACCATCAAAAAAAAATAGTTAAGGACCATTTACTTGAATTACACGGGGGTAAAAATATACCTGTTGAATATTTATATAAGAACTAAACCATGTAAAACGAAAGTAAATAAATATCTAGGACGTCATCAGCTTGTTTCGAATACTGGATTCATTATTATTCGTTGGAAACCAATTTGCGTGTATTTTATTAAGCTTGAACAACGAATCCAAATGTTCACTGACTAACACATTTAAATTGGCTTGTATGAAGATCTTGAATCAAATATCAACGAACATGTTATATACTAGTCAACTAAAGAAACGATACAAGAATTTTCTTTAAATTAAAGATAAAGTTTTCCGTTCATTGGACCAATATTAAAGGAAGTAATACTTAATCATTATGGAAATATAAATCCGTTTAAAAAAAAATATTTTTTTGCTTTTTTGACGTTTTTTCGCGATTTTTTTTTTTACAAAGTTTACATAAAACGACAATTTTAAAAACAGAAGTTCCAACTAATGGTGCCAACCTATCATTTAAAGGTAAAGACAGTGTTTGCCATCAATTTGTTTTTAATTCATACAGTTTCTTCGTTTAGTAGTTAAGCAAAGTTCGGCCTCACGAGAAATCGTTAAAATGTATACATTATCAACTGATTTACCATAGACAGTATGTGTAGAGTGATATTCAGAAAGCGGTAACAATCTTAAAACTAATCCTTTACTGTGTATTGTTTTCATATCTAAAGCATTGATTTGAGACGAAAATAAGAAAAGAAAAAAATTGCAATTTTTGAGATTTCAAAAAACACTTTTTTTCCCAAAAATTAAAAAAAACAATATTTCAACCCATTAGTTACAATATGAACATAATTTGATTAGCATATTGAATATTTTTAAACAAATTTGAAATTTTATTTAGTACTTAGAAAATTATGTGTCGATTTTTTATTCAACTTTCCGCAAAACTAATTTACACCCTATGATCGTTTACACGGAATTTAGATACTTTCCGAAAAGTTTTGATTTTCATTATCACATGTGCATACATTGCAAATGGAAGCTTTTTAAAAAAAGTGTATATCATTTTGTTTTATATGTAACACTTTTTGATAAATTTTATTTCAAAGTCGTTTCTTTTGTTGACTAGTACATTTCCTTATTCAACGAAAATTGGTATCCAAAAAAATAAATAAATCCATAGTATACGACATCTTGTGCGTTTTTCTTGTAGCATATGACGATGTAGTGAGCGATTCAGATTCTGAGGATGAAACTATACCACAAAAAGTTTTAAACCTAAGAGAATACCAGAAGGAACTAGCAGAACCTGCTAAGGAAGGAAAGAACTGTTTGATCGTTGCACCAACAGGGTGTGGAAAACCCCATGTTATTACGGATATCATACAGGTAAGTTTGACTGAAAACTAGTTAACGAAGTGTGACAGATATCAGAGATAGGTCAGAGGGGTAGCATTTTTAACAGAAGATGGTACTGTTTTCGATACGGTTATAGTAAGAGTCGAAGGTCACAATATAAGGCGACACGCGGCTGCAACATGCCAATGACATAGACCAGAAGAAATATTGTTTCAATTTTGATGTCTTTTTAAGAAATGTTGCATTTTTGCGCTTAGGTAATTCAACTTATTACACAATGTTATCGCTTTATTCTGTTTTCTGTCTCTGTCTTGAGCATGTATTCACTGTCAACCAGACAACAAACCTTTCAATAAGACAACATATAGAAGAAGAAAAAAAAATCCTTTGTGTAGGAAAAAAAAGAAAAAAAGACTGGCTCGTGCTCGCCTCAGGTGAAGGAGTTCACGGGTTCAAATCATACCTGGGTCAAACTAAAGAGCGTAATAATTTAATTTGCTGGTGTTTTTTTTCATCCAATTACACATGTTTTAGTAAAGGGCAAGTTTCGGTAAGCGTTGAGTAACAATAATTGATTTGTTCGATCTAAATATATAAAACACTGATTGGTAAATGTAAAAGTATTATTTCTTCTTTGTTTTTTTTAGATGAATGGGTGAAAATTTTGGAAAACATTTTTGCCTTTACAAAACCATTCAGTTGTCATTTGAAAAATTCAAATCTTAATTGTTTTGTGTAAATATGATGTAAAACATACATGTTGAAGGCCGTACTTTAACCTATAATGGTTTACTTTTTAAATTGTTATTTGTATGGAGAGTTGTCTCATTGGCACTCACACCACATCTTCCTATATCTATTTTGTTTGTACAGGATCATAACTCTAAGATGTCTCGTAAAGGCTTAATAGTTAAAGTTGCAGTATTAGTTGAACAACAAGCTCTAGCTGAACAGCAGGCAGAAAGATGCAAAGAATACCTCCAACCACTAAGAGTAAAACTTATCACCGGAGAAATACACAGAGAGGAAAAACTTCCAAAACCGTTATCATCATGGTTGAAAAGGTGCTATCTAAATATTAAAAATTTTCAAACCTTCTCTTAGAATGTTCTTTGAAATTGAGAGTATTGTAATGGTAAAATTAAAATTAAATATTTAGGGATTCAAAACTCATGTTCAGGAATATTGGACATTTCCAAGTGAGATAACCCAAGTTGTTTAAGAATTTTTTATAAAAACTCTGATAGTTTAAATTGCTCACCGAGATATTATTTTATTATACACATGATATCTCGTATGTGTATTGAAATTAAGTCTTCATATTTTTGGTAAATTGACATAAACTCGGTTTTGAATGTATCTGTGTTAATCTAGTTAATCTATTGTTTATTTTTTTTATCGAAATATATCATGGCCACGGTATATCAAATTCATAAACAAAATACGTCATTTTGATACATTTTCTGTAACAACTACGATAGAATTTTCAATAACAATTACAACTTTTTATTTCTGAATAATGAAAGTAGGCAAAGCAGAAACTATTATAAAGTCAACCTTTCTATTAAGTAGATCCGTGTGTATACTGTACATACGACGTCTGTCGAACGGATGTTTGGAGTTTGCATTTCAAAATGCAGTTGACAACAGAAAACATTGATTTAAAATATTTTTTTCTTGATAATTAGACTGTTTCATCATTTTTAAATCTTATCTGCTATGGAAAAATTAACTGCGACGAAAAATGGAAATTTCTTGATTTTTTTAAAGCATCAATCCATAGTCAAAGGTACAATAACCACAATAGACACATAGGGGAAAAAGAACAAAATATGAATGTTATTTTAAAATGGCCATTGACAACAATAAACGCTGACTTAAAATTATTTTTTTTGAAGAATCATTTTTGGAAATCCTTCTAAAAGTTCACTTGCTATGGAAACTTTTTAATCACATTTAAGGTAAAAAAAAAAAGATATATCAAAAATTATAACAGGGTATAAATGTTTCCCGTTTACATCAATGATAACTATTTATAAGATTTATCAATGACGTAGCACGTGTACTAAAAAAAATGTCCTTCATTCTTGTGTATGTGACATACGTTGGATTCATTAAGTTTTGTGTATTGGGAAAACTTTCAATTTATTGGATATTTGATGTCGTATCTTTGCCAAAGTTAGCATACATTCATATATATATTTTTTTTTTATACGGAAATGTTAAAAAATACATATCTAAAGAAGGGTTAGAAAAAATCTTTTCATGGTTCAATTTTTGACGTTCCCCTTATTGAGTTTACCTACCTTCTATGAATAGTATAGGGTATCAGTAGCAAATTAAACCTAACTAATTTTAAATGCGTCGAAGAGTTTCTGTATATCTGCAAAGTCAGTGGTAACATGTAGGATCTTTTGAAATCTGGTCCTCCGTTAATTGTTAAGCATATTAAAATATTGTTTTGCTTCCGTGTCTAATGATTCATCAAAAGCAATGATATCAGTATATATGAAAAAGATTAAAGTTCTCATTCTTTTTTTTTATACAGGAGGGATATTTTAGTGATAACATCTGCATTACTTAACAACTCTCTGAAGTCCGGTGATATAAAGATTGAAGATTTTACCTTGCTAGTGTTTGACGAATGCCATCATGCCGAGGATAAACATTCGTATGCTAGAGTTATGCATTACTACATGGACAGAAAATTTGACGACAATTTTTCACGAGAAAGACTACCCAAGGTTATTCTCAAATGTATCTATGAATCATTTGTCTTCTTAATTAATTTGTAAAATTTTAACATCTGAAAACGTTTGTTGGCAGCTATTCATGAGCATTTTGTACAGCTGAAAATATGTAAATTCTTCTAATGTATTAACGTTGACTGCTTATAATTTTATGGTAAATATGAAAAATTCACTCTGATTTTATTTTAATTTCTCAGGTGATTGGTTTGACTGCATCTGTAGTTGTTGGGAAATCAACTAAAATTCCTGGTGCAAAAAATCATATTAAAGCCACAATGTCAAATTTAGACGCAGAGGAATTGGTTACAGTAAAGACAAACATATTGGAACTATCAGAACACGTTGTAGTACCGGACAAAGGTATGTGTGTATATTACTTTAATTTTCATTTGGTAACTTCCGAATTTAATTAGAGAGATATTCTAGACTATCTACCGGGTTTGTTATAACATGAGCAACACGACGAGTGACTCATGTGGAGCAGGATCTGCCTACCCTTCTGAATCAACTGAAATCACCCCCAGTTTTTGGTGGGGGTCGTGTTGCTTAGTCTTTAGTTTTCGATGTTGTGTCTTGTGTACTTTTATTTGTCTGCTTGTCTTTTATTTTTTAGCCATGGCGTTGTCAGTTTATTTTCGATCTCTGAGTTCGACTGTCCCTCTTGTATCTTTCGCCCCTCTGCTGAATAGAACTTGCCGAATTTGCATTGCACCTTTTCGAGAAGGTCTGTATTTCGAAAGGATGAGAAAACCATGACTCACAGAAAAGTAGACAAATATATATACTTTTAACAAAATTTGGATGATATGATCAATTAAAATACCATTTAATAATTTTTTTTTCGTTTGACGAGCCTATCTTGATTCACTTGAATCAAGAACACTCATGATACCAAATATTTGAAAGCTAGTGATGTACAAAGTCGAAGAAACAATTGAGACGAAACGCGCGTGTAGCATGAATATAAAATTTCAAGTTTATTTATTGAGCTGTATGTCAAAATGGAACATAAAAATCATTTTCGAGGGAATTGTAACCTTATTGATTTTTTAAATTTAACAATGGGAAATGTAAAATGACGGGCAAGTACATAGTTGAATATTTTACAAAAATGTTGATATTGAAAGACATATCATTTATTTCCTTAAGACTATTATCTTGTACACCATTAATAAAGTCTATATGTCGGGGGGAAATCAAAATATATACAAGCTTACAAGATACTCAAACGAGAAAATAGAAATTGCAGGGCACTTAAACATGACCTCGAATTTTTTTTTAAGTAAATTAAATTTGTTGTGTTATTGCTAAATATCGTATAATAAATAAAAACTGGTTCACAGTTGCAGCAATACAGAAAACTAGATAAACATTTTGCTAATACAAGATCCAAATGTATCGTCGTCTTGACGATTGGTTTCCGTTCTTTCTGATTAATAAAGTCTATCGTTTGATTTTGTCAGGTTTTATGAACTTCCCACTTTAACCTCTTATTCGGTATTTTAGTTAATATTTTTATTCCCCCGTCGTAGCAAAGGGGGGCATTTAATTTGACCATTGTCCGTCTGTACGCCAGTCCGTTCATACGTCTATACGTCCCAAATTTGTTTAGTTTGCCTCAACTAAATGTACAGAAACTTATACAGAATGCTTATTACCACAAAACGCAGATCAAGTTTGAATTTTGGTGGTGTCACTTAAACCGATCTAAAGTTATGTCCCTTTACAAAAAAGAAAATTTCTGATTATTTCGTTTCCATCTCTCTAATTATATATAAATAGAATTGAAAACAACACGTTTAATAATTTCAATGCCCCTTAACAAATGGACAAATTGTCGAATTGTTCGTTTTTGTTCTCTTATTTAAGTAGGCCTCAACCAAATGTTATGAAACTTATACACAATGCTTATTACCACAAAAAAACCAGATCCAGATCGAATTTTGGTAGTATTTACAAATGGAACAATTGCTGAAATTTCGTTTCTGTTCTCTAACTTTAGTTTGCCTCAACCAAATGTTATGAAACTTGCACTCAACAATTATTACGGTACCATAAAACTCAGATCAAGTACAGATTTGGGTAGCGTCACTTTTATGTTCTTCAGTTTTGTCCCTTCTTAACTTTATATATACAAATTTTTTATCCTGGTATGTATGATGATTTTATGATATACAAGAGGGGGCATCATCTGTGTCCCATGAACCCATTCCCAATTTATTTTTTATAAAATAAAAAAAGTTATTTATAGAATGGAAACTACTTAATAATGTACCAGATTACCTATAGGGACATCACGAATGGTAAAATCCAAAATGCCATCATGATAGTTATCAAAAGTACTAGGATTATAATTTTATACGCCAGACGCGCGTTTCGTCTACATAAGACTCATCAGTGACGCTCAGATCAAAATAGTTAAAAAGCCAAACAAATACAAAGTTGAAGAGCATTGAGGACCCAAAATTCCAAAAAGTTGTGCCAAATACAGCTAAGGTAATCTACGAAGCTCTTTTATTTTCTACTACTGGTTGATTTTGCAATCGAAAATGAAAAAGAATGTTACTGATTTTTCTGTAATATCGCTGGGTTTTTTTTGTCATGATCCATATTTTTTTTATATTAAAATTCTTCAATCTTGTAATTTTATATTTATTTATGCAGGTGAAGACCCTATAGGACGGCGGTTTACTTTCATAGTAATGCTTTAATTATCATGTTCACTGTAGAAACGTAGGATATTTGCATGAAAACAAACCCTCTCTTTTTCTTTTTTTTAGGTATTATTGTGGCACCTGCAAGACAGAAAGATCATTTTGGAAAAACTCTTGTTAAATTAATGGAAAGCACAGAAAAACACATCTTTACAACTCCACGTGAGTATACGCGTAGTTCATTTCATATTTTACTGATATACTTTTATATTTCATTAGTACATAATGAACATAAAAGGCAACATTAAAACACGAGATAATCACATAAATTAAAAAAGGGAACAACACTGGATAGCTAGAAGAGTAATCGTTTCTTTTCTCTGTCTGTCACAATAGGAAAATTTACAGATCAGTTCACAGTAAATATCTAAGATCCCGAAAATGTTGCTATTGCGTTCAAACAATAAACATCGATCCACGAAATCGTTATGGTAACCATGGTAAATATTGACCTGATGAGGAAGCGCCACCCGGTGATTTTAATATAAAATTTCAAATATATTGGCAATAATTCAATTCAAACAATGTACGTTTTTACTGCAGATGCTAAGATGTTTGACGGAAAGGATAGCATTCTTAAAGCACCTACTGAAAAGGGATCAGACACTTACACACAGTGGATCAGTAGACTTAGAAGAGAAACGGCTCAAATAAAAGAAGAGGCTAGACGTTATATAACAACTTGGAGAAGTTATTTAAATGTGTGTGCTTTTTTATATTTGATATCAAATATGTTGGATAATAAAAGGCTTCATGCATATTGTTTAATTATATTTACCCATCAAAAGGCTAACTGGTGTTGTTGCTGTCATCTACAACAAAGCATGCAAATAAAATTAAAGAGGAGGAAGATATCAAAGGGAGAATTTTAATTCAGAAATCAAAGGAAAACTGAAAACTCACATTGATAAAAAGACAAACAGCACTCCACAAAACAATAAAAAATAAAGACTACTCAACACGAACACAACACAATATATACGTACGTGATCCCCAAGGGTGACTTGGGTATAAAAATATGGTCACTTGGTCTTATCCCGACCGGCAGTAAAACGCTTGCCGAAGTGGGGCGTTCGGGATGTATCAAGTTCACAGTCACGTCCGGTCAGAAGGGGGACGTTAAATCCGATGCCTCGTGTAAAGAGAGTGCCATGCTCTTTGCACGTTAAGAACTCTTGCAACAACTCTTTGAGGGGTCCGTAGGTGGCCTGTTGCAAGGCAAAATTTTGGTCCCTATCCAATATACCCTCATTTTCCAGTGGCAGTCAAAATTTCCCCGACCATCATCCCAGATGGCCTCTATCGTATCAACCTACCTATTGTATTTATTGTGAACTTGTTCTCGGCCTGAATATGCATGAAATATTTGCCACTGGACGTTAAGCAACCAACAATCAATCATATACATACGTGATATATACCAGGTGCGTTGTATGGTAAGCAGTTCCTGTTCTTTGAGTGGCACACGTGATATTGCTTATGTTAAGAACAGAAATTCAGTGATATAGCTAATTCGGTATTACCTTGGAGGACAAGAGGACGGGATTGTAGCTGATACAATTGCAAAATTTACGTGTTTATATGAGACACAGAAATTCTGGAATATCGTACCAACTAGACGATATATATTACATACAAAGCGCTGTTTGAATGTTGCTACATGAAAATAATAAAATCTTATTTGTCAGAGGCGGATTTAGGGGGGGGGGGGGGGGGGGCTTTTTTTTTAGAAACAAATTTGGTTGCCTATATAGGGAATCACTGAAGCGTGGCTGGAGCGGGCCCCCTCTTAGGCAGTTAGTGAGCCCCCACTTACGAAAATTCCTTGGTCCACCACTGTTTTTCTTATAACGTTATGTTTTCAGCACACGCTCATTGTCAAATTTTAAATGTTATTCAAAATATCGATATAAGGCAAACGTACCATTTAAATTAATGTTTGGTTTATCATATTTATAACGATTTTTATGGCAACTAGAAAATCATATTACAAACTTTGAACTTATTTTTTACAGGTCTACAACCAGGCACTGATTATATATGAAGACGCTCGAGTGAAAGATGCCACAAACTATTTAGAAGATAAGATGGATTATCTCAATGAAGGGATTATAAAAAACGAGATAGATGACACCATGAAAAGGCTTTATGATAGTACGGTTTTCCGATACATAATTTTAAAAAAGAGTGATTTTAGATTGATATGTTCTCTTCTACAACATATCATAAGCAATAGCTAGCTAGGTCAACTATACTTGGTGTGTTGATGATTATAAGGGGTACATATGTTGTTTTTTTCCAATTTGAGACGGGTTCACTCTAGATAAATCACACTTTTTTTACATTAGCTAAACAAATTACACTTGGACAAATTCTATGAAAGGTTGTATGGGAATAAGTGCCAATTAATGTTTTACAAACTTTTTTTAGAGACTTGCTTTTACTTATTTACTAAACTTCATTATTCGAAGTGTCTTATTTGTTATCTCTTTTAAAACGATAAAAACCCTATAATAAATGTAATTTTATAGGTGAGTTTGTATTATTTGTAACATGTGAAGTTAAAAAACTATTCGTACGTTTATATCATTCTACACCCAAGTTGGGTTTTTTAAGCTCTAAAATGTTTGCATGGTTTATTTTAGTTACAAAACCAATGTTTGTGGCATGTATAGATGATAAGAGCTATGAAAATCCAAAATTAAAGGAACTAAAAACCGTGATTTTCAAAATGCTCAGAGAGAAGAGAGATTCGAGGATTATTGTCTTTATAAAAACAAGAGATCTGGCAGATGCCATGGTTAACTGGATGAGAGAAACAGATGGATTAGATAGATTAAAACCTCATAAATTTGTTGGAGCACAGGCCGCTGGAGCCAAGGGAGGTATTTAATTCCATACACCGTTTATCGTCTTTTTTCACGTCGACTTTTTTTCGAATTTTGAGGAAAAATAATGAGCTTACACTGTGTATAATTTTTGCTGAATTGTAAAATACAAGCAGAAAAATTACCGTCTTGAATTGTTAAAGATATAAACAACATAAATCTGATTGACTGACAGAACCGATAACAAATATATACGAGTACTACAAACTAAATACCATTTTTGTCTTGGTTATGACAACACTCAATTGGTCGTTGCTTATTTCCATAATGTTTTTTGGACACTACTTGCTGTGTTGCTCAATGAAAAGATTAGTCAATTATATTATTACGAAAACAGATATCTTAATTAATGATGCATACTTTTGTTGTCTGTCGAAACACAAAAGACTGATTACAAAAATACTGAAATGTCACCTTTAAGGTGACATGAATTTACATACCAATTTTGTTTAAACTCGACAATATGCAGGGTTTACCCAGCGTTATTTTTTCGCGTTTCTTTAGGTGCCGCGACGAAAGCAAAAATCAAATACACGTCAAAAAAGATATGGTAGTATACGCATTTTAGATACGTTGTAGGATGTTACATTCAAAAAGGTTTAATTTTCTATCGATGAAATTAAAAGAATGGAATGAATTGGTTATTAAAAAACAATCTTCATTCGAAATGTTTAAATTAAAAAAAAAATATATAGGAAAATGTAAATGATGTTTCTGAAGTAAAAGATCAATTGACTTATCCATTTTTACAACATGCAAAGGTTTGAAAAATAACAGACAATATGTTACTTCAGCATGTTCTTGCATTGTGAACATTTCATTAAAATTCATTTGAAGGTATGACAAAGAAAGACCAGACGGAGATATTGAAGTTGTTTAAAGATGGTAATCGTCAGATTGTATGTGCTACATCTGTAGCTGAGGAAGGCCTTGATATCCCAACTTGTAACCTGGTCATTAGGTATGATCATGTCACAAACGAAACAGCTATGATACAATCTAGAGGTATGTATAAAGCCATCTAAGTTATAATATAGATAATTTCAATACTTTATTTCTATCTGGCTCAAAAGATGTAATATATACGGACAGTATAGTATTGACAAAAATATAAATAGAAAAAACTGTGTTAAACTTGGCCTTATTTCATTGAAACTACGGGTTTTACTAACATTGAAAATTTTATTCACTGATGTATGTGATTAATCATAATTAAACCGACGTTGTGAATTTTCTGCAAACTAAATTTTGCTATTTAAAATTTAGCTAAAAGAATTTCTAATGTTGTTTTTTTTGCACTCGCAAACACTGAATTTGATATTCACTGTCTTTATCAAGGAAATAATGTATAAAGAAATTCATCTATACATGCCTCACCAATGTATAATCAATGTTTAGTTACTTTATCTTCTGATGAACAGCAAAAAAAGAAATCTTAGCACATTCGTCTATTTATCAATGCATTGTGTTTCGTTTATCTGTAAACTTCTTGGGCATAAAAGAGGGACGAAAGATACCAAAGGGACAGTCAAACTCATAAATCTAAAACAAACTGACAACGCCATGGTTAAAAATGAAAAAGACAAACAGAAAAACAATAATACACATGACACAACATAGAAAACTAAAGAATAAACAACACGAACCCCACCAAAAACTAGGGGTGATCTCAGGTGCTCCGGAAGGGTAAGCAGATCCTGCTCCACATGTGGCACCCGTCGTGTTGCTTATGTGATTACAAATCCGGTAAATAGTCTAATTCGGTAGGTCACATTCATGAAAGGGAAGGGGATTGTAGTTACGACGTAAGGAACATATCCGATATCATTTGTGAAACGGTTATTCCATAACGGTCAACCAACTCGTGATGGCGTCCGTAAAATTTACGAAGGGATGATTTCAACTTCACCATTTGGAACTCTTGGTTTTGTATGTGTACCCCTAATTATGCCCATTAAAGTATTACAGTCTTCATAATTATTTAACAAAGACTATAGTTTCGTATTAAGATAACTTAGTGTTTATTTTTCACAAGGTACTAGCATCATGTTTGGTTTTAGTGTTACAACGCCGTTTTTTATTTCTAGTATATGTTTGTAGGAAGGGGTAGAGCTGAAGGTTGTCAATTTATCATTATCGCAAGTGAAAAGAGAAAAACTGCAGAGAAAGAAGAAATTAATGAAATTAGAGAAGAAATAATGAAAGAAGCAATCGAAGACATCCAATCGGACATCAAAGATAACAAAGAGGAGTTTGTTGAAGAACTGGAAGAAATCCAGAGACTGGCGAAAAAGAAACGCGACAAGGATGCTTTATCCGAAAAAAGAAGTTCAGACAACAAGGAACTTGAACTAGATGTGAGAAGTGTAACCATTATATTTGCATGTCAACAGACATCAAGAAAATACAAGATGCTCACCATGCTGTGGTAAATGATGAAATAAGGAAAAACGCTACGGTTATAAAGTGTAATTCAAAGCGGATTGATCATCAAATAAGTGTAAATGCTGGTTAAGTTAAATGTATAAATTGTGGTAGTGGTCTAGGCCAAATTATAAAGTTTAGTGAAGCTCAATTCCCTGTTTTGAAAATTGAGCATTTTTATGTGGCAAAAACAGCTACTACAAAAAATGGAAAAGTGTACCATTTAAGCTTACAGCGTTATCTGATGACGACCTTGAATCAAGACTACAGGGTCCTCAGTATGTTGACATCTAGGAACGGTTACCCATTATGCCAGTCTGATCAAAATACATTCTTAAAAACAGAGCTTATAATGTCATTAGTTTTCCCATTTCTTTTTCAAAAATTGCTTATGATGGCCTTACCGTACGTTACATTAGTTATAGGAAACAAAACATGATCGTTTTAAAAAATATTACCCTTAATCTTATTTATTTGAGGCGATAAATATCTGTTAAACAGAGGGCTTGATGATAAATTAAACAATTAAAAGATTATTTTTTTTTAAATTAGCTAAATGCAAAAATGTAAAGTTAGCCACAAAATATCGTTTTTACCAAACTTTGATTTAGACGGTGAGAAGATTTTTTTTTAATCTCTAATAATGGTATAATGACAATAAGAATATTGTTATAAGATAACATAAAACACAATTTGAAGTACTGCAAAATTAAAAGTACATATGAATTGCCTATAGATTATTAATTTATTTATATATTGTTAATTCTTGTTTTTACATACATAATCTATTGTCGTTTGTGTTATGTTCAAATTTCGAGAATATATTTATATTTCATACACTCTTCTTCGTTATATACCCAAGACTGTTGTGACAAAAAGCACAAGATTAGTAAAATTCAGATTTAGTTTAGTACATTCAAAATACTATTAAACTGTCTTTAAATAGCGGATGCCATTTTCAATCTGTATGCAATCCCTATGCAAAGTTTGAATGTTTTTTTTTTGCATAAGAAAAAAATATTGAAGAACTGCAACAACAAAAAAATCAACAAATATGTCATGGAAATCTGTATAACAGTTAAAACAGATGGGATAAAGAATACATAGATATTGCTAATTGATTGATAACTTTGGTTATTTAATTATGTTGTAAATTTCTTGTTATTACATTGATAATTCCATGGCGTTGTCAGTTTGTTTTAGATTTATGAGTTTGACTGTCCCTTTGGTATCTTTCGTCCCTCTTTTATTGCTATTACATTGATAATTCATTGTTATTACATTGATAATTTATTGTTATTACATTGATAATTTATTGCTATTACATTGATAATTTCTTGTTATTATTATTGCTATTACATTGATAATTTATTGTTATTACATTGATAATTTATTGCTATAACATTGATAATTTATTGTTATTACATTGATAATTTCGTTATTGTTATTACATTGATAATTTCTTGTTTTTTCTGCTGAGTGTAAATTTGCATCATATATTTATATTTCATCCAATCTTGTTATTCATATATATCTAGTAGCGTTGAGAAAAACAACATAAAAGAAGAGTGAAATTCAGTTGTCAAGATTTGTCAGGTTAAATTCAGTTCAGTTTAACACATTCAGATTGCTTTAATTGTGTCAATAAAAGGCGGCTGACATCTTCAATCTGTATGCGATAAAAATTTAAGGTTTGAATAATGTATCAAGAAAACTATTATAGTTGGGTGCTTTTTTTGTGTTTCTTGACTTACATAATGACACACGTTATCAAGCGGTGAATTGACATGTGTTTGTTTCGTAATGCATGTAAAAATTAACAATATAAAAGGAAAGGTATCTATAGCTTTTATCATACATGGAAGTATGCAAATAACCTTCAAGTTGTTATAATTATAATGTTAATGTCTTGACAATAATGCTGACAGTGAGCTGAGTTTCATTAAAGAGCAGAATCATTAAGGCTATGTGTTTTTTATCAGAAACTTTCATGGTTTTGAAAATGACTTGAAAGAAGTATACAGAGATTAGGAAAATAAACATATTACTTTGATATGTCAGTAACTATATAATATACCATCTTGCATCGAAAATAATGACAAGCACACATCAATGTACATATCGACTAAGAAACTGAGCGAGATCGAGTGTTTGGACAGGATAAGGATTCCGTGCTTTTACATGTTTCATCTGATCGGCAGTTCTAGACTTACTCAAAATTTAGTCCGAGTTAGAGTATATATCTCACAGTTGATACGATATTCTAAAACTTGCAACTCCTTGATAGTGAGTAATTGAACCTGATCACAAGGAATCTATCAATCCCAAGGTTCCGAGTGGTGAAGTTGACGTAATCCAACCGAAAATTTTACGGGCGCCATCTGGTGTTGGTTAACCGTTAAAGAATACACGTTTCAGAGATTACGACGTATGTGATCAAATAATCGTTACACAATCCGTCCTCGAATGTGCCATCATCGAACCATTAGATTTATAAACGAGAATGTGTGTACATGAATAACACACAGAGTACCACTTTCTGAGACAGTTCTGCTTACCTTTTCGAAGACCTTGCGATTGCTTGTGGTTCATTTTACCTAGTACTGCATACGGGTAGATTTTTTTCAGAATCTATATTTCATGTATGAGGCAGCTGTAATTTACGATAGTCAAAAATTTAAAAAGACATTTCTGATATACCATCTGGTGGCGTTGGTTGACTGTCATGAAGTATATGTTCCACAAATGACGACAGATATGTTCAAATAATTAATGGTAACAAAATTTCTTCTCTTTTCCTCGAATTTGCCATCATTAAATTAGATTTTTCAACAAATGTGTATTAACAGATGCAACCCGATGGGTGCCACATTTTGAGCATGCTATGCTTACCCTTCCAATGCACATTAAATCGACCCATGAACAATGCTAATCAATTCAATGTCGCTGGACCTGACCTAGAAGGTAGTGCCTCGAAATGTGCAACAAATTGATATGTACATGCAGTAATGTAATGTTAAATAAAACATCGTCGTCTTTTATGAGTAGTTCCTATCAAACTAACTTAAGCAGAAAACGTAACATCGAAAATTTGTTGTTAATTGAACTTCAAGTAGACCATGACCTACGGAGACACGGCCTAGAAAAAACAATGAAACTAATATGTACTAATAATGATACAACCTTAGAACATATCATTGATCTATTACATGCTGCTCCTATAAAACTGACTAAAGCAAAAGTATTGATCAGTTATGCTCCAGTATACATGTAACCTCAATCAGTTGAATGCAGCGATAGAACGGGTTTTGGTCTTGTAAATGAAGGTTTTATCACACAAGTATATCGCGTTAACTTTACAGTATAAATGATCTATGGAATTAAGGTAAAGTTCAAATGATCCTTACTCAACAGATTTGTCCAACTGACAACCGCTATGTACTCAAAAGATCTTTTGTTAGTGTTTGAAATGGACCTAACCACGAACCTTAAACTGATTGATAAAGGATTAAAACACAATATTGGCACGTATATACAATTTTTCATCGCGGGGATCATAAGCATGCTTGTTGACAAAAGAAAAAGAAATATAAATGCCAATGTCTTACATGTATCAACATAGATAGCTTTACTACAATTACATCTTTTAACTAGACATCTTGGAACAAAGATGTCGTTTTGGGTTAGAAAATGATCCTATTTTGACAGCAAATGCAAGAACATTTGGCCACCTTGAGACGACAATGACAGTAATGAAACAATATTTAAAAAGTAAAATCACAAAAATACTAAAGTTAGAGGAAAATCTAATCGGAAAGTCCATAATCACATGGCAAAATCAAATAAAAAAACACATAATAAACGAATGGACAAAAACTGTCCTGACTTGGTACAGGCATTTTCAAATGTAGAAAATGGTATATTAAACCTGGTTTTATCGCGCTAACCCTCTCACTTTGATGACAGTCTAATCAAATTCCGTTATATTTACAATGATGCGTGAACTAAACAGACATAATAAATAAAATAGTCAAATATTGTTTCAGCAGTCATCATCGTGTAACAATTTTAAAAGGAACAATTTAACAGAACACAAAAACATTCATTGATTCGAAAGATTAAGTTAATATCACCAATACTTAAACCTTGAAGAAACTTTTGCAGTTACGGGATGACGTTGATTATACAGCTTGACCAAAAATTTTGAAACTTTAACTGTATAACCAGGAAATTTTGTGTCTTAAACACAAATCGCTGGATTTACCTTTCAGTGATAGCAAGGGCAAAAATAGAGCATGGTCCTGTAAATTCAAATATTCCACTGTTAATTTTTTTAGACTAACCGTTATTAAGCCAATAAGATATTGACCACTTGTTTTTGCCCATATATCTTTTTGATATAGCTCTACTTTCAATTGATATTTTATAGTGTGTCTATCTATGTTATGTTACATTACTGTTTCATGTTGGGCTGAAGATTGGTGCCTATTAAAACGTTTCAACCCACTGGATGTGTACCTATCCCAAGTCCGGAGCCTGCTCAGTGGTTATCTTTTGATGATGTGGTTCATCCGTTTTTCTTGGGTTTTTTATACAGATTAAACCGTTGGTTTTCCTGTTCTGGTTGTTTTGCACTAGTCGACTTGGAGTCCTTTATGGCTTGCTTTTCAAAGAAAGCCAGAGCTCCGTGTTGAAGGCCGTACTTTGACCTATAATTGTTTAATTTTTACACATTGTGACTTGGATTGGAGGAAGTCTCATACCACATCTTTTTATTTCTAACCTTTGGCAAACTATCTTTAAATTTAACATGATGAGCTTTGTTCCGTCTATGGTACAGACCTGTTTTATATAAATAAAGTCAACTTTAGTATATCGTTGTTTAAACGTCATAAAACTATGAAGAGAAAACAAATTCGAGTTAAAAACTAAAATCGAAGGTAAAACATCATCTATAAGAGGAAAACAACGAATCATGGAACGACAGAAACACTGAACAGCAACAAAGACGAACACCAACATACATAGTTGGTGGGTTGAACTTGGTTTTCTGGCTAGACAAACCTCCTGCTTATTTGTCAAAGTGATTGTTTGTTCTGTGTGCTAGCATTTTTGGAACTCAGAAATAAAAGCTGTAATAAATCTCTACTAGTGTGTCCTTTAAAAGGGATAAAGGATGTCAACTACAACTTGACTGACAATGGAACATTGTTTGTAAAATTTCAATGAAGCATTTATAGAAACCTAACAAAGTAGTTACACACATACTGTACACATAACAGTGAAGGAGTACAATTGCTTGCAAAAACTCAAAGCAGAACTATACTTATACAAATCATTTAATAACTGATTAAACTGCATGGAATTCATTATATCACTTTATAAATCAATCATATATATAACTTTCAAAACAATATTACCCAAACCCTTAAACATATACCATTCTGTCTAAATTTAAGTAATACTACAAAAACACATCATTGTATTCCCTACATAAACATTAACATATCTATTAAGCAGCAAGACATATTCCACTTATATTCTCTTTGTCACTCATCCTTTCATCTCAATTTCTCATGCATCGATGGCTATGCAAAACCTGGCATTAAATTTCAATCAACAGAAATCTATGTCCAACATTGTTTTATTAAAATAGCTGCAAAGTTTACTCTCAAGAAATTGCATACAATCACATCTTTCCAATCCACATTTAAAATCAAAAGCTGTAATTTGATTTAACAGTTTTACTGAAAATACTTCACTTTGGTTATAACCTTTCTGAAATGAGGTTTAAAAACTTTTTGTAGATCCAATGATTTTGAATACAAAGGCATAAACAAGGTTCCAAGGAACCTAAATCATTCAATTGGCATATTTGTGTTATAATAATAGTGTTTCTGTGAGAGCTTGTAGAATGGTGTCAATGAATAGAGATAAGAGTTAACTGCAATAAAACAATTTCACCAAAGCATCACATGATCTTCTACATAGAATTTGTGAATATGTTGTGCGTCAGTCTATCTGATATTTCTTCATCTAGAAGCCTTAATATTGTTTTATATCATAAGGTTAATGATACTATCATATAATGTGTTAGTAATAAACATAATCAAATTAAAATTTATTAAAATATGTCCTTTAAACTATATGTGTGCGTGTTTGTGTGTATATATGTATACAGTCATTCAAATGGCTAACAAATCATACACATGTAAGCTGATAAATAAAAAAAATCAAATCATCTTCAATAAAATGAGCAGCTATCAATGATACAAAAATTAACAATTATACACTCAAGTCTCAAAAAGTGAATACTTCTCATATGTCACTATGCAAGTCTGACTTGGGAGAGGTATATGGTATACACAATGCAAAATCTTGTAAAGGTACTGTTAAAAGTAAACTGCTCAGTCAAGTTCCTTAATAATAAAATAATGAAAACAAGAAAATAAACAAATATGGCAAATTATACAAGTAATTTGTGTATATCAATTTTGCATTCAGGGAGTTTTTTTTACTGAGATTGACCTCAATTTTGCACCAGTTGTCCTAATGATGTAACAAAACAATAACTTTTTATCTTTAACATCAAATGATTTCATTGAAGAAGCAATAATATATAGGGCAAAATAATTTTAGTTCATGCAATGGCAGGACAAGCTGAATACTTGTCCATTTGTCCAGTTCTGGAATAGTGATGATATCCTTCACCTTTGTGAAGACTGTCACAGACACGCCAAATTTATAATACAGCAGTAACACAGTATAACAATTTATAACTTGTAAGGTTTGTACTAATTTACAATCTTAACTCTGGTAGACTCAAAATTTTCTTCTTTTTGTTTAAGAAGTTAAGTTCAAATATATCAGCAAGGAAAACTTGTCCTCTATTAGAAATTTACTTTTGAATGAATAAGGAAATAGTAGATTTTGAGCAATGAAAAAAGCACCAGTTATACTTTATTATATTTTTTAAATTAGATTAATAGAAAAACACTTAATTTTTTTTTTTAACTTGCATTTTAAAAATAGAACAGGACTCCAACTTAAGCTTCTCATATTTGCTAGCCAAGGGTTACGATCCACTCTCGTTCTCTCCACCCGTGGCAGATTAAGCTAACATTTGTGAAAACAATGTTGCGCCATCTATCGGAAGATTAAAGTCACACCTATTCCGAATACATTATTCTTGACCAATGGTAGCACTTGAACTCTTCAATTTGGAGGTAAAAACACGGTAGCGTTTAGATTCTAAACACTTAGTAAAGCTGGAAACGAAAATATACGTCA
Organism: Mytilus galloprovincialis; assembly: GCA_037788925.1. Lineage (NCBI taxonomy): Eukaryota > Metazoa > Mollusca > Bivalvia > Mytilida > Mytilidae > Mytilus > Mytilus galloprovincialis. The sequence continues at coordinate 34,727,017 of CM075335.1, forward strand.
ACATTCATGCATTTATGCATGAAACATACGCAGGAACATCTATTAGTTGATTAAAAACATTCAAGTTGTCACAAAATATAGCTGTATGTTTTGGGGTGTAAGGCTTGTTGCTCAAAAATCGACTGCAACCAATAAAAATCCTTACCTTGAGTCTCCGAAATTTTATCTCAATCCGCCAAGGGTGGAGAGAACGGGAGTGGATCGTAACCCTTGGCTAGCGAAGATGAAGCTTCTTTACAACAAAACTATGTATAACTATGAATAAAACAACATGTGTCATATATGTCAATATGACAGCAACCCAGTGATACAAATAACCTAAACAATAATTGTCTGAAGGTAAGGGAATAAAAAACCCCAACATTAAAATCATTCAAACCAACCATTAAATATAAAACCACAATGAACAACATAAGGTTACAATAACAACACGGTTTTTAAGTTAATGGTTGTCCGATCACCTTTGGATTCTTTTTTTCTAATTTAGGCAAGGCTTTTATAATTTGATGGTTTACAGATCAGCTGACCCAATATTTCAATTTTCAGAAAAGACTTTTCTTTAAAATTTCAAGATTTTGCTATTCTTGCCTACACTACTTAATTCATTATCTCTAAAATATAAATGAGAAAGGAAACTAATCTCTGGGCATACTGAAGAACATACAGCAGGACAAGGGTAGAACTTAATAACCCCTCTGCTACATTACTCCTGTTTATACATAAAACAATTCCACTTCACAGGTGGTAGGGTTGTTATAGTGCAATGTATTTCAAATTTTGTACACATGCTTTCCTGTTTGATGTGCAAATTTATTAATTTATATTAAAAGCTATAAGTACATTTTTTCAGTCATTATTCAACTAAAAGTCAAGGAAAAAGTCAAAACATGCAAAAGAGAAGAGTACAGATATCATAATAAAAGCTTGAGAACACAAACATTCTATACAAATTTATGTCATGCAAGATACTTTTTACATTTTTTATCAACCAAAAAATCAACCCACCCAAATGTTTCACATAAAAAATCTGTAAACCACCAAATTAAAATGTTGAACCAACTGTAATATATTACCATATGTAAAAAAACTACACTTACAATAAGACTAAAGTAACAAGGACTTTTAGAACTATTAACACTTATCTATATAGCTAGCACATAATGCTACTGTAACAAACAATTCAAAATATTGTTAACAGAGATGATAATCATTCAGCACCAAATATTTATAAAACAATTTTCTGATATCTTAAATAAAACACACATGTTTGAGTTTGTAGGCAGACCCTAAACACTTCAATTGAAAGGAAGTGAATAACCCAAACTTTATACAAGAGAGTTATCCATATAAGCATGTCACAATATATTAATTATATAAACATTTGATATACTGTAACTAATCACAGTGGATTCATTATTATTCATTAGATACAAATTGTTGTTTTTTTGTGGATATGGGTTAACAATTAAATTAAATGTTCAATGAATAACATATTTCAAATAGACTTTTATGCAGACTTCCGCAAAACAACGAAATTAAAATATCCACGAACATGTAACTTTTCAATTATCCAAAAAATGGTACCAATGAAAATAAATAAATTCACAGTATATAAAGTCTGGTTCGCAGAATTGAAGTATTACCCAACTCAAGCAAAAAATAACCTTTTATTTTTTCTACATACAAATAAAACAATTAGGTTAAAAACATGCAGTCCTATGTGAAAGTAAGGTATATAATATATCTGCTAAAAGCTATTTTATTGAATTGAGAAGCTACTCAGAAGCTCTATGAATGATCTTTCACATCAAGATTTTCTTTTAAAATGCAACATTATTTGTGCACGGCCACAATATTACACAAACATTTGATTTACCTCAAGTGCTCCCCCTAAATTTGATCTTTTGAATAGTTTAAGGGAAGTTATCATAAATTGTCTCATATCTCATATTTTATCCATATTCTGCTACCCAAGTATTTTTAATTTTTTAATAATTTCCACATAATGTACAATTTCAATTCTATATAAATAATATATTTATCAACCTTATCATGACCTATTTCACAACTTGTAGAATTTAATCAATGAATGTATTTCCCACCTTAAGTTTGGTTAGTTTTCTTATATAATTTGAACTGGATTTCAAAAATGTAATGGTTTTCCAAATTTTAAGGGAAACCAAAATATTATGACTTGCATTTTTTACAATTACAAAATCTTGTGCTAATATTATCAATCCACGATGATAATAATGAATGCAACAAGAAACATTCAGATTGAGCACAAAACAAATGATTCCAGTCAGGACTATTCCAAGAGATAGTGAGAAACTTTTCATTTGTAAACATGTATATAAAATATGCCAAATCTAATAAATTAAATACACATATATACATGTATATATATGCCAAATTTGAAAATAATTTCTGAAACTATGAAGCTTTAATTGTCATTAAACTAAAAGGAATAGCCCTGAGGAATATATTAAATAATTTACAAAGTCTGATTATTGACAGCTGTAGAAGTACAATGATATCAGTAAAATCGTTTTCTAGAATAATCTTGATTTTTATTAAATATGATAAATCCTACTATAGCACAAACACCCAATCCAATGATTGCTAAAATGATCACTGCTAATAGTTTCCACCCTGATAAACCAGCTCCTCTTTTTTCATCTGATATATGCTCTGAAAACAGAAACAGTAGATCTCATATAATAGTTACTTTGCTTTGAAATGTTGTTTATCTTATTTTTTTCCCCGTAATGTTTAAGGTAGCAAACCACATGTATTTCAATACAGGACAAACTATACATCAATAAACAAGAATGTGTCCTCAGTACACGAATGCCCCACTCGCACTTTCATTTTCTATGTTCAGTGGACCATGACATTGGGATAAAAACTCTGATTTGGCATTAAAATTAGAAAGATCATATCATAGGGAACATGTGTACTAAGTTTGAAGTTGATTGGACTTCAACTTCATCAAAAACTACCTTGACCAAAAACTTTAACCAGAAGCGGGACAGACGGACGAACAGACGAACGGACGCAGAGACCAGAAAACATAATGCCCCTCTACTATCGTAGGTGGGGCATAAAAATCAGTGAGAACAATTTCAATCATATATAGTATACTCACATTCTCTCAAAAATTAAATGGAAACAAAAGTTCAAGGTATCTTCAAACAACTAGTAATTGCCCAGCAGATCTGAATTCACTTACACTCAACATAATTGAGCGTTTTGAGTGCAAGTCCAAATATTAAATATCTTAAAATACTGAAGCCAAGTTACATGTATTGATTAATGAAAGTTATGAATACACAATGTGATTTCAGTACAAGATCCACTAAGTGATTGCGGATACAAATTTCAGATTATCAGATTAAATTGGTTCTTCTAACATTCCAACCAATAACTTAATTATAAAACAGCAGTATGATCCTTTCCTGTTTATAGAGTTAACTAATTTTATAGGTATTTTACGAAATTTTCCTTTGATCTTACGGACTGATAAAATCCTTTCTCAGCACAGTAGAGTGATATGAAAAATTATAGCTAGAAATTAAGGGTGCATGTGCCGTTGTCAATGAAATTAACATTGTCTTTATATGTAAAATAGCAATAAACAGATTATCATTGGTCATCTCAGTTAGATTATTTTTCTCACTTTCCCCATATTGGACCAAGCAAACAAATCAATCTTGTTGAGATGACCAACGATAATCTATAAATCTACTTCAATGAAATGATTATAACCTCTCCAAACTATTGAGATTTTTGTAAAAATATATATTAATACTTACCTCTAGGAGCTTCCATGTTATCTGCAGAAGGTAATCCTGAATATGCAGCTGGTTCATATTTCTAAAATAATACATATAAAATTGAGAATATAAACTCATCTTAACTTCAAAGAAAAAAATATTTCACTTTTAATTAATTTAAGTACACATAATAAGTCAATTTGTAATGACACTCTCCCCAAATCAGTGGCTAGGGCATTCATCCTTATATTAATCTCATTTACAGCACCTTTCCACAATTTTTTTTCAACATCACTATAGCATGCATAGACAAAGAGCTGATGTTTTAAATGTGAAATGTAATATTCTTTTTTTTTTTCTTTCTTGTGATAACCAACTCAGTGATCGGGAAGGATGTGCGCCCTGCGCCTATAGCGCATATTTACCAGAAATGGCGCATAGAGTGACAAATATAAGCGCCCACGTGGCACACAATATTTTTCACATCGTTTCGAAACGTTTAGATATCGCCAAATGGATATCGTCAAATGGTTTTCCAATCATGTTCCATGCCGCCATGTGTGTGTACACAACTGTATAATGTTCCTCCGATCATAGGAGCACCTATATATTTTTGGGACCTCTCGGGTGTTTTCCTATGGTAATAGAACCATGCGGTTGAACGTCTCGGGTGTTTTCCTATGGTAATAATAGAACCATGCGGTCTAACGGATAACTCAAAAACGTAATTAAATATAGATTTTTTTATAAACAATTTTACATTTGTGAAATTTGGCTATTACAGACCAGATTTAACTCTAATAATAATCTTTTAATTTAGTTTAGCTTGCTATTACCGGTATTTCGATTGAAAACCCCTGAAGCCTTTTTATGAATATAGTTTTTGTCTCCATAAAAGGCGCTTAACTGTCCTTGTCATTTTTTGGTCTTTGGCTCGTTTTGACATTTTGTAAACATGACTTCAGCGAATTATTGTTTTGTTCTATCAATTAATGGTACTCTCTACTGTTAATCTTGTCATCGTGATGAAGTAATAATAATAATACAAGAAGTGCAGAGGAAGTGCCTGAAATGTCCTCTAATACGGAACTTCTGGAATAAGTATGGTATCAACGAAGACCAAAATTTAATGTAAAAAAAAAACCAACCATGAACATGAACAAGCTAAGGCAACAGTACCAGTTTATATATTGTAAATACAGGTTATCTTTAATATTGTCCGTTTTGGAAGAAGTTATTGTATATTTAATTTCATTGAAATTACAGAATCACATGAACAATATCCATGATATTATTTAAAATCATAAAGGTAAGTACCAACAGCTCTTTGCCAAAAAATAATGATACTTTTTATTTTTTTTACAGAATTAGTCAATTCAAATGGCCCACTCATTTGACAACATGGCCCATTATCTTTTAAAATGGCCCATTGAATTTATTTTTGAGGGGCCCTGGGCCAATAGTGAAAAAAACCTTCCAGATCACTGCCAACTTATAACTGAATTACTGCACTTGGACTTATTTCATATAAATTATACTTGTCTAGTTTTTTTCTTCAAATTTGTACTAAGTGAGTTGTATTTTGGTTCACTAGTGTTTAATGATAAGTTTCAGATCAAGTTTGCATTTCATACAGGATGACCTACTATTGAAGCAGTATTTACTTTATCATTCCCTTGGCAAGTTATTCCTACTTCTCTGGCTGCTATCACAATAAACATTGAGTATTGTTTACCTCATCTAATCCCCTTGCTAATTGCTTTACTTAAGCCATTAATCAAGGTCAAGGTGACCTTTTTCTATTGTTGACATTTTCTATTTAACATAACATGTAATTTCTATGATTTGCAGTTGCTCACCTGGTAACCTATACAAAACTTAAGCAATGTAATTCATACATAATTGAAGGTCAAGGTCACATAATTAAGATCTTTATCTCTTAACTGATGCATCATCTAACAAAATAGCACTCATAAATTATGTGTAATTGCTCATATCCGAACCTTATAACATTTTTTTTAATAAGTTATCCTTCCATAAATCAATTGAATGTCAAGGTCACATAATTTAAGTGTGAACCTTCTTCATCATCATCAACAGAACAATTCAAGTGAAATATTTCATTGCTCTTATTTTTGTTTTTTGTTGTTGCTTAGACATGTTAGATGACCTTTAACTTAATATTAATGTGTGATTTTCAACAACAAACTTTTATTCCCCCCCTCCTCCCTATCTAAACACAAAATAAAAATCAGATAATGTATATACATTATAATGAACATTTTATTGATTATATCATCTCTCATTATAATCATAAAACTTACAGCTGGTGCATTTGTATCTAGCTGGTAAACCTTCATTGATATAATATCATGATTATCTACAATCAAAATAATATTCATGTACATGTAGTTCATTCATACTATTGTAAATGTCATCCTCATCAACAGAAATTACCGTTTTTTAAAATGATAGAAAAAAATCATGATTAATCATACAACCAACAGAAATTTATTCCAAGTACATTGGTTGTATATCATATTATCAAATGAATTTAATTTGTATTTTAGAGAAGTAGTAAAACAATTGACTTTAATAAAGTCTATAACTTGTAACTTTTACCTGCCTGATAGCTTTAAACTCTCTGTTTAGATTGTTTAAGGAATGACTGTAATATTTTTTCTGTCTATGAAGAAATAACATAAAAAATTTGGTGCACACTGAATAACGCATGTAGTCATTTCTTATAATTTAATTCTAAATTTCATTTTAAACTGTAGAAAACCATGAAAAAACATTGATGACGTCACGGTTACATGACTAAATTATGTCTATGGGCTGATAACAAAATAATGTCAGCCAATCAGAAGACGCGTTACATCCAACATTAAATTATATATGTATGAATGAAAAGAGATAATGAGTACAATACTGCCATAGACTTTTGCTTTCAGTTAATCAAGTACCGATCAGTACCTTTTCATACAATCTATATGTTGGTATAAGTCAATAAACACAACTGAAGGACCTGAACATAGACTAAACAGATCTTATTTGACTGCAACCATCTTATATAAACAACATTAAATTTATCTCACAAAATTAGTCAGAAAATAAACTGAAAGAATGAATTGACTTAAGACTAAAGTCTTTAAGTCTTTAAAAGCTGTTTATATCAAAATGGCAATCTTAGTTCAAAAATTGAAAGCTAGTGACATGCAATAAATTGTTGAAATAAAAAAAACATTTATACTTGTACAAGAGACAATGTACATATTAATTCATTGGAAGCTCAGCTGCCACTTTACATTCAAACACTTACATGCGACCTCCATACATATACAGGTGAGAATCTTACCTGCTAATTCACCTGTAGCTGCTGTGGCACCAAAGAAGTAACCTAAGGGTAATTTAACACCATGAACAGAAAAACATTCTTTCCAAGCATTTTTACCATCAACGTCTAATGAAACCTGAAAATACAGAATTATCTATAGAACTAATTTAATTAAAGTGTGTAATAAATCAGAGGCAAATACACATTATCATGATTATGTTACTTTAAACTGTTTTATCAAAATAAAAATGTTTACACATGACATAAATATCAAAGACAAGAATTAAAAAAAAAATGTATTGCCTTTCAGTTGGGGTAAATTTCCAGTACATGTATATTCACAAACATTCAGGAACTATCATAAAGTTTGTAATTCTTTAACCTCCTCAAATCAACCTCCAACCGATCTTACAATGGTTTTTATCAATAATTCTGACAAGCCTTCAAACTCCACATCATGCATAGAAGATTAGTTATATAGATTTGAGTTTAAGTGATATTCCTTTTTTTTACTTCTAAAATCTTAAATCCTGTATAAATCAAACACTGACCTTAAGTTCATTATCTTGGTATCTGATTGCAATAAATGTATCATAATCTTTATTTCTAAATTTAGCTTCACATCCTGACACCATTGTATGTGTTCCATCTCTGTCATGATCATAATGTAAAGTTCCATTGTTAACCATCGCCGATATGTAGGGATGCTCATGCTGAAAAGAATAATTTAGAATAGGGAAAATATTTACCTTCATACAATGTATATTAAAGTATGAAACCTAACAACAAACTTAGCTACATTGTTGTACTTATCTTTTAAAGTCTTATAACTTTATGCTTCACAGACACTATAAAGCCAAGACTTCAAAATTGGCATCTTGAATATGTTTCTTCCTTTTATACAGGGTGCATGTATCTGTGTTTACCAAATGGCACAAATTAAGACAGATCTGATAATTTATCACTATTTTTGTGTAAATGCAAATAGCTTACATCACCTACCTTATTACCAAAATTACTATCTATTTATTTTTATCTCAAGAAGCATTATAGTTCATTGTAAAAGAGTTGTCACATAATAAAATATTCTTACATTATGTGGTCCATTTTGATTGGCATATGTGTCTAGGTAAATAGCCAATCCAGTGTAAAAATCTCTATTTCCAAATACTGGGCCTGTAAAATAAAAAACACAAATATTGAGGCATGATTAAATGGATTGAGTAAAAAAACACACATACATCTTCTCTTTATTATTGTACATGAGTCTTGAACATGTTGAAGTTAACCAATTTTGGTAATTTGAAGAAGTCAACAATTTCAACATTTTGATAAAGATTGAAATTTTTTTTGCTGAAAATTACTGACTTGTCATACTTGTAGTTAGTTTTTAAATAAAGAGAGAAATCCATGAAACATACGAATTTTGACCTCTATGAGTGACGGCAAAAATAAGGTATTTATGTCTTAGTCATTATACAAAATGAAAATATTCCAGAAATATATTTTTCAAATTTACAAGGAACAACAGATCATTTAAATTAAGTTTTTTGATTTTCTTTTACATTATATTTTCTTATTTTTTTTCATTTAACACTATTTTTTGGGGTGTACCAGAATATGATGTTTTAGATAATATTACCTAGTTGGTTTCTGTCTCTTGTATACCATATTGCAAATCCATCCCCAAATAAGTTTTTTCCTGAACCATGAACTTTGAACTGTACATGCAATTCCCAATTTTTTATATGACATGGCTGAAATAATAAATGACAGTACATTTGTAATAGTTAAATTTTGATGATTTATGAACATGAACAATTGCACTAGACTTTCTGATATTGTTTAACATCTCACCTCTTATTTTGTTTTATTGATTTTGTATTTACATTGTGTCAAAGATCCAATTTATTTTTTCAGTGTCTGTTCACTTGTTTGTGTTAATATGTAGTTTGATTGAGTTAAGTCATTTCAATGGATATTTTTTAGTGTGTCTTTCTATGTTGTGATGTTTCACTTTTGTTTCAGGTAAGGGTGAAGGTTGGTTTCTTATTAAAACTTTAAAACCTGCTGCATTTGTTTGCACTAGTCCTGAGTCAGGAACCTGATGTTAAGTGGTTGTCATTTGTTAATTTGGTTCATAAGTGTTTTTTTTTTTTTTATATATAGATTACACCATTGATTTTCCTGTTTGAATGATTTTACACCTGTAATTTTAGGGCCCTTTATAGCTTGCTGTTTGGTGTGAGACATGGCTACATGTTAAAGACAATTCTTTGATCTATAATCTTTAATGGTTTACTTTAACTAATTGTGATTTGGATTGAAAGTTTTCTCATTGGCACTCATACCACATCTTCATATATCTACGGTCTGTTCAACAGTTGTACAAGGCATACATTTAGTACCTCACAATATACCTGTTTTCACTGATGAAGTGTAAAGCAAACATCAATCAAACAATTAAATATATACATTTAGTACACAAGGCTACTGTATCTATTATGCATGATAGATTTATACACAACTATACATTTGGTACACAAGGCTACTGTATCTATTATGCATGTTTATACACAACTTTATTGGATCTAAGGGAAATTTATAACTCGATACAAACTTGATACATGTACTTTTATATGATATAGATGTTTGGGGATTTCTTGTGTTGTTTTGTTTGTTTTCTCATTGATATATACTTCACATCCCCTTCATTCAAACAGGAAATTGGACAGAATATCCATGTAATAAGCCAATCAGCCACAATATGATATTAACTCTTTAGCAATGTTTAGCATCTTTGATAAATAATGGTGACACGTAATCATGTGTATGATTATTCCTAACCAGTGTATTCATAAACTCTTATTGTAGTTATTGAAGTTGTATATCCTACCTGTGTATTCCATATTCCTCCCTGTCTACTCTGGTGATCTGATGTAAGTCTAACATAATTATTAGTTACCAATGTACTACCAACAAAGTCCCATAATGGCATAGAAGCACCAGATCCTGCAAAAAAAATAGCATTAAGAAAAGTAAGCATGGTTTAAACATACTCACATAAGCTCTTGGGCATTGTGTATAAGATTCATAATGTTTGGTTGAGACACTAAAGTTAGAGAATGGAAACAAAAAATTCGGCAATTTTTCCTTTTGTAAAGGGGAATAACTCTAGAACAGTAAAAGTGACACCACCAAAATACTAACTTTATCTGTGTTTTGTGGTAAAATAGATTAAACTGGTAATAAACATTCTGTACAAGTTTTTAGTCCGACTGATATTTATGCTCTTTATCATATGGGCCTTCCAATTTTCAAAATAAAAATATTTTATTATTTACCAGTATTTCAATAATACTCATTCAATTGATCCCTTATAGTTTTATATACATGTATATATAGTTGGTTTAAAAATCTCCAAATTGAGTTCTATTTGGTTAATAGACATGATAGAAATAAATTCATGTGAGTAGTGGTTGACAAATTGAAATGATCCCTTGTTTGAAGATACCAATATCAGGAGGTTCAAAATTTTGAAAGCTGGAAACAGTATACATTGTACCTAAATAGGAAATGAATCTGATAAATTTTTCAGTTTAAAATTGATAACAAATCTTGGACTGAAACATGACTTCTCAAGATTTATAGATTTAGGTAGTGTCTGACTGAAACCACATAAATCTAATTGTAAATAAATACAAGTGTTATTATAAAGACGTTATATTTTGTCATGTAAAATGACCAAATATGTGTAGTTTATTTGATGGGAAGTCTTTTGTAATGGTTTGGGAATGCCGTTGGCACCATTTTTGTCAAGCCTTTGACTTTTGTCGAAAAAGTGAGACATAGCAATCCTTTATTCCATCTGCGGTGGTGGTGTTTCCACAAATAATCATTCTGTGGTGAAGTTTTTGAAATTTTAATAACTTTCTTAAACTATCCTTTATTTCTACCAATCTTGGACAGAAGCTTGTTTAGGATCATAGGATAGTGTCAAGAAGTAAATTTTGTAAAAAAAATCCCTTTTTTTTCGTATTTAACTTATAAAAGGACTTAGTTTTTTTTTCCAGTTAACATTACATACAGTCTGCAGTTAAAGTTATTAAACATTTATTAGATTCATAAACTAAATGTACGTGTATCCTGGACTTGTACCAAACTTGGACAGAAGTTTCTTTCAATCAAAAGATAGTATTGAGAGGAATATTATTAATTTTTTCCCCTCCTTTTTGTTGAGACGCGATTACCAGCAAAAGTCATGCGAGACACTGGGTTCCCCCGGAACTTTCACAAATTTTTTTATCAGTTGGTTTTGCATTCTGTAAGTATACCCTTCTGTGATCATAGTGATGAAATTAATGTGATTATAACAATTTTTAAGTGACAGATTACAAGTTCAATAAACTGGCATCAATTTCAAAACTTGGTTTCAATGACATTTTATTAGAAATTATTAGGATAATAGCGAGTTCGCTGTTCATGCTGTTGTAGCTTTATTACCACTAGAACACACCCGCGAAATCGCAGGAATATACAGCTTCTAAACTGTTGTAGGATGAATTTTTGTAAAAGATATGACTGGATAATTTCCTATAAAGTATCAAAAGTTCTTTCCTTTTTTCCAAAGTCCGTTCTTTTAAATTCAATTATAATTTTTTCGTGTTTCTAACCTTATACCACAATTATTCTTCCCCTTTGATACTATGCATTTTTGGTAAAGTCAAATTAAATTTAAAATTTGCACCGCTTTAAACATGAACTAAATGAAACTTCTTATAGACCATTATTATTCTAATAAAATGTGCTTCTAGGACAATCCATCAGTGCCTTTCCTTTTGAGAGCCCTACTAACATGCCAATGGTAGGATTTGAATCTCGTATAAATGACTAAGGCTCATTTGAGGGGTGGTCTGAGGGGTCCTGATCCCGAAATCCCGGCTTAAAAACATGAAATCCCGAGGTGCGTATTTTAACGAAATTCATATCCCGATATCACGAATTAAAAAATATATATATATTCCCGCATCCCGTAAAGATCAATCCCAAAATCCCAACCTTAAAAACACCCGATCCCGACGTCCCGAATATGTCCTGCCTCCCTATAATCTCTACCCTACTTTCATTTTGGCCAAATCACTACTTTCACTTTCAACAATAAATTTGTATGCCCCATTTATGGAAATTATGTTTTCTAGTCTGTTCGTCCGTTCGTCCGTCTGTCTGTCCCGCTTCAGGTTAAAGTTTTTGTCGAGGTAGTTTTTGATGAAGTTGAAGTCCAACCAACTCGAAACTTAGTAAATATGTTCCCTATGATATGATATGATCTTTCTAATTTTAATGCCAAAAAGAACACACCCGCGAAATCGTGGGCATTCAGAGCGTAGTTTAAAGTATGTAAAGTGTTGTTGTTAGAATTTTGTAAAATACTGAATGACTGGAGAATTTCAGCAAAAGTATCATAAGTCATAGGTTATTTGGGACAGGAATTTTTTTTTATCCCTCCACCTTTATTTCCAAAGTTCCCAATTTTTGGTTTTCTATCAATTTTAATATAAACATACATTAAGCATGTTATGAACATTTAAGTAAGGAGCCTGTAATTCAGTGGTTGTCGTTTGTTTGTGTGTTACATATTTGTTTTTCTTTATTTTTTTGTACATAAATAAGGCCGCTAGTTTTCTCGTTTGAATTGTTTTACATTGTCATTTCGGGGCCTTTTAAAGCTGAGTATGCGGTAAGGGCTTTGCTCGTTTTTGAAGGCCGTACGGTGACCTATAGTTGTTAATTTTTTTTTTTGTAATCAATGAATTTTGTAAAAGATTTAATGATTGGAGAATTTCAGAAAAGGTATCAAAAGTTCACATGAATAATTTAAGCGCTTATCTGTATATTATGAACATTCATTACTATATAAATAAAGTGTATTTACTTTCAATTCTAAGTTTACTAATCGATCCATGGTGGTCATTGATATAGTATACAGACCCCTCTATTTAATAAACTCTGTGACCGCCGTGGATAGTAAACTTGAAAATGATAGCAGATAAAATTCTGAAAATACACTTTATTCGTAGTATGTGTATGTTCAAAGTATACAAAAAAAACGCAAACCGGAAGTCTCATCTGACTTAAAATTTCGTCCAATGACGGGACAATATCCGGATGCCTTTTTTCTCGTTTTTCTCCCAAAATAACTCAATCTGAATAATCATATGAATGGATGACAAATGCAACTACGCACTGTACCTATAGGACACAGAGGCGTGTTGATTAATTTATTGTGGAAAGAAGAGAAGCGACACACAAAATGAGGTCTTCTCGTTTAATAGTATAGATGACCCAACTATGAAATTGGCTACAAAATAACAATTAGGTAGTATTGGGTCCTGTCAATATATGTTCCTGTTGAAAGGAACTACGATGCTGGTCTGTATTGTAATTCTGTAAATTACATGTCTGTGAGCAAAATGAATGGATTTGCAATACAAACAAAATTACCTACTGTGGTTATTCATAAACTAACTAAGAAAAAACTTATTAAATTTGCCAAAACCTTATGACCTTCATAAAAAATCTTCAGTTCTTGCAAATATAAATATAATATAGCAGTTTGGCGTCAACTTCCTCCTCATCTGATCATGACATCAACTCTTTAATGATTAAGAGTCATTTCCTGAAAATCTGTTTCTAGAAATTATTTACATCATTTAGATGGAAGGTCCTATCAGTTTAAGGCCTCATTGTAAAAATCTGATAGATAATCCCCAAATTTATTGGATCAAGTGAAGAGTTACAACAAAGGAAAACCAGAGAACATGCAGACGAAAATTCTTTGAGGGCACATTTGACGCAGCAAACCCATGCGTAAACCATGCATGTCAAGAGCACTATCTCACCTTGATACGGTTTCACAAGGGTGTGTTCTCGCTTAAGGTAATCTTCTGTGTTCCATTCTCCTAGAACCTGCACGAAATTAATTAAATATACAAAGATAAATGCTGACCAACTGAACGCTGCCATTTTTCACACGAAGAACAACCACTTCCGGTTGGGAGAATCTGTAAGGTAGATAACTCGAGTGTAATTTCTTGCAACCAAAAAACTAACAAATTTCTCAAATAATAAAAAAATGACCAACAAATGTTTAGTTCAGTTAAAGCCATGGTTTGTCAAGCCACGAAGAGAGGTAAAATCCTTTCTAAGAAAAGGGAACAAATGCCGAAACGGGGTCCTGTTCAATCAAATCACGTTCGCCCCTATTCATGTTCGCCCCTTTCCGATCTCACTAATTAGCGACAAGAAGAGTTTTAGCGACAATAAGCGTCAAGAAGCGAGAAGAAGATAAATTTTAGCGACAAGAAGCGACAAGACAACATATTTTTTTTTATTAAAATTACTTATTCCAAATAAATATTAAAAGAATATGCAAAAGAAAACAATTTTAGCGACAAGAATTTCTGAGAGTTAATCATGTTAATATTGATAGAAAAAAATTTGAAACTATTATTTACATGATATGTTATCATTTATTATGTATAACAGCAAGTATTACGTTAACCCTGTCGTATTATGATATTACTTTTACTTGTGTTTTAGAACAATAATATATGTTATGTTTATTATATCTTTTTAATAAACTGGTAAATGAAATCATTACAGCAGTGTGTACTGGCTGGTCAGTGATCGCATATGATACAATTTATGACACGCCTACATAGCTAATGAATATGCAAGAATATTATAGACAAGAACAGCATGCCGGCGATGTTGTTTTTCTAAGCCTGGAAATTTAGTAACGATCTGGGTGAATTTATCGATCCTTAAAATAAACTTTTTCGAAAAGGTTACCAATTCAACACTGTTATTAGAGCTTTAAATATTGTTTTTATTGGTATTAATATTGATTTTTTTATCAGTAAATTAAAATCAAACTAGTAAACTTAGTCTATGTTTCAAGAAGAAAGACGAAATTAAATGATAACCTCGCGAGGAGTCTTCTGGATAATACTCACTATTATAGTGTTGACAAATAAGAACAACAAATACCCTCCCGTAGTATAGATATCAGCACGCTATTATAAGACGTCCGATGCGGTTCCAAATACCTAGTCTTCTAGCTACTAGTATGTGTCCCGTCAATGTTGTGATAAAGAAATGTATATATGACGTTCTTGATTCAATGAAACTCTTTTTTAAACTCAAAACTTTATTCTTTACAAGTTACATACAGTGCTATGCAAACTAACATGTGCTAGCGAAAAGTTAGACCACATCAAATTTCTAGTTTAGGTTTTTGCAAAATATATATGATTAAAAAAAGGTTCTTCTTATTGTAAATCCCCAATCTAATTATTAATAGTTTTTTTTATATCTTCATAGCACATTTTAATCAGACAATCATTATGGACATAAACGCTGCAAACATGCCGGAAAGTCAAGTATCTCCTTATAACATATGATTCGAATTTTAAAATGCTGAGTGAAAACTTATTTGACCTATGGCCACATGACTGTAAAGAAAGGTCATTATCTTCATTATGAACTCTTAAAGTAACAAGCTGAAGACAGGAAATACATCACATATTTTAAACTGTACAGAACACTTTCATGTGAACTTCGGACATTGACAATGAAGGTTCTTTTATACTTTAACTTCGATAATATTTACCAAGCCGAAAAAAGAGTAACATGTCTTGATGACGGTAAATATATTTGATGTGATATGGTCTTTAAATCTGGGTTACCCAACATATGTCTTCTTTTGTAATGCAATGTACATAGTTTGCTGTAATACTGAAGACGAAGTACAAATGTATGCATATTTGGTAGTCCGAAGACCACAATTGCCTTTGAACCAAAACACATGATTTTTGGAAAATTGATCTAAGCACCCTATATAAATGATGTAAATGCCCTAAAACAGTACAAAATCTTAGGAACAAGTTTTTGAACATCGGTGGTTGAATTAAAAACGTTTCGATATAGTTTACATTGTTGTAGTTGTCAATAAAATGAAATTGTATGCGACTGTCATACAAGTGAGAGATTTAGCTAGCTATAAAACCAGGTATAATCCACCGTTTTCTACATAAAGTAAACGCCTGTACTTAGTCAGGAATCAGACAGTTGTTATCCATTCGTTTGATGTGATTGAGCCTTTGATTTTACCATTGATGAGATACATTGAATTTCCCTTAGACATCGGTATTTTTGTTACTTTATTTTTGTCTATGCTATTAGCTGTCTAGATTCACGAATTGTTATTATAGTAGTTTGTGTTTTGTACAAATGTATTGCTGGGTTTCAATTTCATATGTAGGTTAAATGCACATATCATTTGAAAAAAAGCACGACTTTCGTGATCCTCTCTTGCAAATCTGGACGATATTTGTTCCGAACATAATTCTATTTTAACATTAAATATTTTGTCTTTTTTATCTAATAGTTCAAATTAGATTTCTGATACAAAATTTTAATAAAGCTTGGTTGCAGCAGAGACATATTTACTCAATGTATATATCTCTTGTTGGAGTCACCATTATCAGGAGTTTCTATTTTAATTTCAAAATATATTTTACGTTACAAGACGTAATTTGAAATTATTTAGTCAGACGGAAAGACAGAATTACTTTGTTGGTAAACCCAATTATGTATTCAAACCATCTTCAAACTTATTGGCTATCGTGTTTCCTACTTGATTTATTTTGGCTGTTTGTGTTGGTTTGTTGCTGACGTTTATTTCTGTTTTGAGAATGAAATCGACATCGATTAAAACGCGGACCGCGAAGAAAAAGCCGAAATGAACAATGATATGAACAGTCATTTTCATACTTCTGTTCGCGTATAGAAGAGGATTCCAAGAGAGTTTATCTGTACCTATTATTTATGAAAAAGTTTGCTCAGGGGATTGAAAGATAAACTGATATATCTACAGGTTAATCAATTCACAAAGAAATACAGTTCAATGTCCCGACATGTTTCAAATATTTCGTTAATTTCATGAAGACATTTTGCGAAGTATGAGAAGGCAGAAGAAAAATGTAATATCAACCGTTTGAAGGAACTGAATTAGATTGAAATTAATTTCTTCTAGTTGTCTGCCCATAGACCGTTATTTGTATTCCCGCGCTTCGTGGGATATAGCATTCAGCATGACAGGGCCGACTCGACTAGATGTGTTTCTCAGTTATTTTTTTTATCTTGCTTATGTGAATTTATTTGATGTTATATGAAATGTTTTGATTTCAGTAGTAATTATAAAAGAGGGACGAAAGATACCAAAGGGACAGTCAAACTCATAAATCCAAAACAACTGACAACGCCATGGCTAAAAACGAAAAAGACAAACAAACAACAGCACACACGACACAACATAGAAAACCAAAGAATAAACAACACGAACCCCACCAAAAAACTAGGGGTGATCTCATGTGCTCCGGAAGGGTAAGCAGATCCTGCTCCACATGTGCAACCCGTCGTGTTGCTTATGTGATAACAAATCCGGTAAATAGTCTAATTCGGTAGGTCACATTCATGGAAGGGAAGGGGATTGTAGTTACGACGTAAGGAACATGTCCGATATCATTTGTAAAACGGTTATTCCATAACGGTCAACCAACTTGTGATGGCGTCCGTAAAATTTACGAAGGGATGATTTCAACTTCACCATTTGGAACTCTTGGTTTAATAGCTCCCTTGTGAGCAGCAACCCTCTATAAAAAAAATCATGATAGGAAATGAAAGCACGGGAATATCGTATCAATTGGGAGATATATACCCCGTATGCAGGTGCTGCTGGAATGTTGCTACTTAGAAATGGAAAGTTCACAATTGGAAAGCTGAAATCATCTCTTTTGTCGTAAAGTTTTGTTTTCAACCGACCCTTAGTGTCAATTTCTAGATGTAAGTCAAGATATGAGGCCGACTTAACTGTATCTGTAGTATCCTTTATCTCTAGCTCGATTGGATAGATGCGTTCCACATAGTCACCAAATTTTGAATTATTTAGTGAAAGAACATTATCTATATAGCGAAAAGTGGTTTTAAAGGATATTGCTAACTTCTTATCTTTCTTCCTAAGAAGTTCCTGCATGAAGTCAGCCTCATAATAATAAAGAAACAAGTCGGTAAGTAGAGGGGCACAGTTTGTTCCCATTGGAATGCCGACAGTCTGTTGAAAAACACGTCCTCCGAACGTAACAAATATGTTGTCAATCAAGAAATCAAGCATCTTTATAATATCAAGCAAGATAATATAAATTACTTGACTATATTTTGTCGACATGATATTATGTATCATAATGTGTAATTAAAATCAGCACATGACACTGTCGTGTGGGTATTCAATTTGAACTTTAGTTTGGTTTTTATTAGTCTTATGTGCTTAGAGTTGGGTAGTCTATGGGCGTAGTAATTGTAGAAGAGCACTATCATTTGTGATGATTGAACTCTTTTGACATTAGAGTAATCTTCCTTTTACTTAAAAAACAACCTGTTTTAAAGATATTCATTCATTGACTGTTTGTACATATAAACGATTGGTTGATTGGTGACTGTTCAACGCCCAACATCAAATACTTAGTCTACATGCATAGGCAGGAGGATAACATGTGAATGCAGTATGAAAATTGTATTCTTTATACAAACCGTTTCGGTTAGACTGACATTTTAAGTGCCAGCCCACAAGATAACATTACGTCTACCAAAGATATACATAACCCTACTTGGACGCAGTCTTCAAGTTGCTCTTAATCCTAAATATCCAGTGCTTCACAGAGATGGAGAAACCGCTACTTTTTTTAGTCTTTCGATTGACATATCCGAGAAACGGACTAATAACCTTCAACACATGATTCGATTCGAGCACACTACCAAATACAATAGACCATCGAGAATTTGACAATGAGTGAGTTTTCTTTAAGCTTCGAATAAAACTTTAGGTATTTTCCCATTTACAATTGATTTTGAACTATTTTTGTATAAAATAACTTTCCATAAATGACTTTTATCAGATTATGTTTTATTTCTGTCATTCATAAGAGGTATGCATGTATTTTTAGGCTTAAATTAAAATATTGTTTGTTTGCAGTTTACCGACCGACCCTTGAAAATCCTCCCGACTGTGAAAATTTTATTGCTTTAAATTTGAAGAAATTTTTTTTAATACTTCTATTGACGCGATCAGGAACTTTGGGTCCTTTCCGGAAAGGATTTAAAGTCTGGGTCAATTACGCATTTCAAGTTCGGTTTTTCTTAGCTTCCCGTCAAGCGTTCATGTGACCATTTAATGATAAAGCACATGGAAATTGTTTACAGGTATCCATGAAGTCACGGAGGAGTACTTTACGCTGTCGTCTCGTGTCAATTTTAAGACAAATAACAAACAAAAAAGTTTATTAGTAAACTGTTTATACAGATTCAGGCACATGTAATGATGTGTGATGATATCATTGACGATGATGCAGCGGATATTCATAACTGACACGATAACCATTCTGTCTCAAACAAATCGGGTACAGAATCTGTGGAGCCTGACTTTATGGAACCAATTTCAGTGGTTAAATAATTCGACAGCAGCTTGAAGTATGGCATATTTTCTACAAATCGTTGTGAAGACGACAAAGATGAAACCACTCCTACGTGACTTAAATCTTCATGGATATCTGTAAACATGCCTGTACGGAGAAATGGGCTCATTTGAAATGTTAATGGATATAGATCATGCCAAATCAATAAGAAGCAACCCTAACTACACAAAGATGTAGAGAAAATGAATGGTTAGCTTGAAAAATAAATATACTCTCTATATTAAATCTATCTTCGATTGCAATGAGTATGCTCCTTTAGGATAAGGGGGGCTGCCCCACTCATTGCAATTATTCTCTTTCTTACAATATTAAATATACCCAAACTGTGTGGCCTGTGTGAATTCAATTAAAACATGTCCTTAGGAGCTATGCTGCCAATTTTTTTTATGCATTAAAAACATTTCAGTACAGACCATTTACTTTTAATGGGGTGCTATGGATTTCACCCCAAACTTTAGATTTCTTTGGTTTTCATTAAAGCCTGGCAAAAATATAACCTTATCACATATAATTAAATATTGTTAGAAATATGAAAACAGTTGAATGTCTTAATACTTTTTTTTTCAAGTTGCCTTTTTTTCAATTGAGGAAGATTCAATGGTTTTTTTTTTTATTAAAAATACACTCTTTAATACATTGTCTTATAAATCTTTAATATCTACATTTTTCTGATGAAAATACTCTACTCATGAAAACATTCTAGTCGAGAAGCATACATGTCTGAATATATTTCTTTAAAACAGTTCTAGTCATAATGACATTCCTTGTTTATAAGTGTTCCAGTATTTAATAATTATACCATATTTTATGTCATAAATTGGATAATGACACTATGTTAAAGTTTCAGTTTTGGTTAAAAAGTTTTTTATCTGAAAATGCCTGTTCATTTGATGTTGGTTTTCAGCATGTCCAGTGTTTGTTGTTTTAAAATGTTTTTTTTTCTTCACAAGAAACTTGGTTTAGTGTAACTGCTTGTTTAAACTGTATTTTGGCTGATAAAATAAAATATTTTTCCTACCTACCGACCCTTCAGTCTGAAGGTACAGTCGGAAAACTGCAAACAAACATATTTTTAAGGTTGGCCTTATTTATTTGGTGTAATATCGGCGAATGTTACATTAAGAGAAAATACATCCGTGTTTATGACGAAACATAGACATATCAAACATAATAAGATTGAAGATTTGTATATTTGTATATTTGATCTGATTTTCATTTCATAAAGTGTATATGTACTAGGATAACCATATCAATATCGCTGTATCAAGTCAACTTTCATAAAACTACACAAAACACATATTTTCAAAAAACAGACACAGGCACAAATAGCCATAATCCATCTTAAATCAATATACCAACCTAATTAAGAACAAAAAAGGAATTAAAACATATTAAACATCTGTTCTCAGTTTCAATAGAATAGGCTTAGAATTAACGTTGATGTTCTGTCTCTCACATGATATGAAATAATCAATAACTAGCATGCAATAACATAAGCAAATGGAACTAGGTGGGTATAAAGTAAGGCAACATTATTTTACCTTAGCAAATGGAACGAGGTGGTCTATAAAGTAAGGCAACATTATTTTACCTAACCAAATGAATTGAGGTGGCAACAGTATTTTACCTAAGCACAAATCTTATAAATTGATTCAGAATGCAAATCTTCCATACAAATAAAAACTACCGGAATCGTATGAACTTAAAAAAGGAGCGAGACCCCCGGATGTGTCGATAGGGTTAGCGCTTCCTGCAATATATGTACAAACCGTCTGGAGATTGGGTAAAGAGAATCGGTTAAGTTACAGATCAGAAGACTATTCTGGTATTTAAGAAAAAAGACTACAGAAAAAAGGTTATAAACCTATGGGTATGGACACAGATATACCATTAATCCCCCAAAAGACAGAAGTCAGGTCTGACCGTGCAATACTCTCAAGGTCAATTAAAACAAACCTCGTCGTCGTCGATACACCGTATCGGTCAACCAATTCGTGATAGAGACTGCATGTAAAACTTATAAGTTTCAATTTAAGTTGTCCTTTCTCAACAATATCGGGTCAGTTAGTTTGTAAGGAGCACAATCCTGCTAAAACAATTCATATTAGTCTGAACATGCACAAGCGAAACGTCTCAGTTGAAGATATCTTGAGATGGATAAAAAAATATGTTACTGCTAAGAAATGAGCAGTTGACAATTTGAAAATTGAAATCATCACGTTTGTCATAGATTATAATTTGGAGTCGTCCATCTGTGCTAATTTCGAGCGAAAGATCGAGATCTAGTTTCGATAGTATCCGTAATGTCAAGTTCACTAGGATATATGAGATGCAGACGATCATCCAATTGTGGCTTTTTGAGTGAGTGACAGAACATCATCAACATATCTGAAAATGAATAACAAAAGACTTTGTAAGATTTTTTATTTTTTCTGTGATAAATGTTTGCATACATTGATTTTTGCTTCGTATGACTTTTTGTGTACATACATGTACATGAACAAGTCGGTCAGTTGGGGTTAACGTTTATTTTTCCTTTTGAATATTACTTTTAACTTTTTTTCTATTGTTGGCGCTATCCATTTGACGTGGCTCGGTACTTGTACATCCCGTCATTGTGTTATTGTCTTTAGCTTTTGCTTATGTGTTTTGTCTATCTGCTTTTTTGTGTTTCTTTGTTGCCTATTTTTTTTTTTTTTTTTTTTTCACAGTGATTAAGATTGTAACACAATGCTGACTATTGTGTCCCTATTTTGACATTTTTAACTGTTATATCTGATTGTTTTGTTCACATATATAATAATCGTTGTCAATATAATGGAATTTATACGGCTGTCATACAAGTGAGAGGTTTAGCTAGCTATAAAACAAGGTAAAATCCACTATTTTCTACAACAGAAAATGCCCGTACCAAGCAAGGAATGTGACAGTTGTTATCCATTCGTTTGAGCTTTAGATTTTGTCATTTGATTAGGGACTTCTGTTTTGTATATTCATCGGAGTTCGATAGTTGTGCGATTTATTTTATATCTGTAAATGTTTAAACAACATTTAGTGAGTTTTGTGTTGATGGTAGACCTATAATATTGTCTTTTTCATTTATCCAAAACTTCTATTTTTATTATCTTCAGAGTGGCAAGTTGTATATTTGAACATATAGTAAATTTGATTAATGCATACAATTATTGGTGTAACGACACTTTCAGGACTTTTGGCTCTATCGTGGCGGTCAACTCTAAAATCTACTGGTTGAGGAAGCTAGAGTGCCCAGAGAAAATATTGAATACCGTATGTTTATATGTTTGTTTGGATTAGTTGTGTCCTTGCGTTGCTATCTGATTGACGTAAAACCAATTACTTCCTTGTGTTCAAATGATATATTGGAATTAAAAATTGTTAAGAAAAAGTTCATTTCAAACAAATGAAATAACTTTGCCAAAACACAGTGATTTCTTAAAGTAAAACAAAATTGATCAGGTAAAATCCAATTAATCACAACAATTTACGGAATAACAGGACAACGAATGACATGTGAAACTATTTATTAAATAAAGTTGTTATTTGTAAACATTAAATTTATGGGAAAATCCCTCTATATCAAACATGTCGGTTAAATGGGTAAAATACTACAATGCTCAAATCATTAATAATAAAAAGATATATGCCGAAAAGTATAAATAAAATTAGCTGATTCGAATGTTTATTGATTTGACACATTCATCACAAATTCAAGTGTTGCATCTACCCAGATTAAAGAGTTTGAAGGTAAAATGTGTAAAAATGTTGTTAGAAAATCAATGAACTGGGTAGTATGTAAACCCACACTCAACATCGAGGGTTGTACATGGAATTGCCACTTAGTTAAACCTTTGATCGTCTCTTATGAATGTGTCGCCATTACGTCAACATTTAATACTTGATAATTTCAACCATTTCTTTTTTCCATGCACTTTGGTCATGTTTATATTACCTTAAACTCTTTTGATAGCTTCAACCCATCGTCATGCATGTTTAACATCTTCCTGCATTATAAAAGCCTGGCTCCTATCTTTCCTGTTGCCGCTTATTTTAGAAAATGACTTTGACAAACAGGAGACGCTATAGTAAATTCGATATATTGACAATGAAGTTACTGCTAGTAGTGGACCTCTAGTCCTTAGTGAAATAACCGCGCGATAATCAGAAACGTTGGCAATTATTTATGCATACATTTTGCTGACTTTAGTTGCTTTATTCTTCTTAATCGAAAATTTGGTATATTCCATTGGCAAGATATCGATCGCACTGTTCTAACGACTTACGTTTACAGATCTTTTTACTGACTCTCTTATAGAAACATCGAATGTGCTATTATATAAATAACACATAGCTGAGAAGGTGATAGAGCAGATTGGTACCCCGAGAAAACATTGTTAACCGCAGGCAAATTTTCTATTTTTTCATTTTGACAGTTAGATAATAAAATCTGAGCCAAAACGTAAAACTTACGCTTTCTATTCAATTACTTGATGTAAATACAATTCATTGTCCTTTAAATTGTCGATTTTTGATTGGTCTGGACGAGAGGGTTACATTAAAAAAATGTCACCCGCTCAGCCATGTGATAGAGTAAATTGACACTCTCGTATTAGCCAATCAAAATATGGCATTTCAACGTGAAGTATAATAATTTATAAATAACACATAGCTGAGAGGGTGATCGACGGGATTGTTATCCCGAGAAAACATTGTCAACCGCGGCGAAGTCAAGGTTGACAATGCTTTTTCGAGGGGTACCAATCTGCTCTATCACCCTCTCAGCTATGTGTTATTTAATTTATTATACTGAATAACCAATCATTATTGTCTTTTACAGATTAATTTCATTTTAAAAGTATTTTCCATGACCTCACGTACGTAACAAAATTACGGGTATTAGAAAAATACAACAAAAGTTAAGCAAGATGTTTTATTTTTTTATTTTGACAGTCAAATAATAAAATCTGAGTCAAAAAGTATATCTTAAGCATTGTATTTAAAAACTTGATGTAAATTCAATTCATTGTTCTTGAAATAATCGATTTGTGGTTGGTTTGGACGAGAGGGTAACATTCAAAAAAATTATTACCCGCTCAGCCATGTGATAGAGTAAATTAACATCCTCGTATTAACCAATCAAAATATGGCATTTTAACGTAAAGTATAACATGTATAATAATAACAAATGTTTCAGGAAAAAAATTGCGGTGTTTATTTTATATGGCCTAAGGTAGATTTGGCTATGACTTTTTAGGTCCTTTTATGTTAATGGCTCTTCAACATTTTCGATCCTTGTAAATTTTGGCTTTCAAATATACGGTTTTAACATTCTGATGAAGGTAAATCCAACAAAGCGTTTCGGATTCATAAAACCTTTAACGTTTTGTTTTCATTTTTTACAGCACTGAGTTATATCAGCACAGTAGTCAGTTCTTCGGTACTAACTTGATTTATAACAGAATATCTTATATAGCTTGTTCATAAATTTTGTAATTAAACTCCCTCAGGCAAATTTGACCTCATATAAAAAAGAAGATGTGGTATGATTGCCAATGAGACAACTATCCACAAAAGACCAAAATGACACAGACATTAACAACTATAGGTCACCGTACGGCCTTAACAATGAGCAAAGCCCATACCGCACAGTGAGCTATAAAAGGCCCCGATAAGACAATGTAAAACAATTCAAACGAGAAAACCAACGGCCTTATTTATGTAAAAAAAAAAATGAACGAAACACAAATATGTAACACATAAACAAACGACAACTACTGAATTACAGGCTCCTGACTTGGGACAGGCACATACATAAATAATGTGGCGGGGTTAAACATGTTAGTGGGATCCCAACCCTCCCCCTAACCTGGGACAGTGGTATTTGGATTTGGCTATGTTTTTAGATCTTTTTTTTGGGTTGATAGTTCTTCAACGTTTTCGGTCCTTATAAATCCTTGGCTTTGAGCGTTCTTGATGGAGATAAATCCAGAAAAGCGCTTCGAACACATGTTTTTTTTTACCATATTGATGTTTATAATGTTTGATATGAATTGATATCAGATTGCTTTGATCTTATTGTCATGACTTTATCATCAAACTATGTTCCATTACTGTATGCCCTTTGAAGCTTAGCACACAAAACATTCAAAAGAACAAATCCCATTTTAGTCATTTTGAGAATAGGATTTTGATGGTGAATCTTTGATAGTCTCTTTTAAATTTGTTCTCAGCTTCTTAAGGCTCGGGTCTTTGTCGGAATACCATATGTTGACAACTATATAGTCTTAAGTATTTTTTTACGTTTCGTGTTGTCTTACTGACGTACATAAGATTCTTTTTTTTATTCACTTCTATACTTGTTCCGAATATCAAGTTGTTTTCTCTACTGTTCTAAAGTTATTTGGTATGTCTGAATTAATTTAGATTTTGTTTCATATATGACTTTACACGTAATATAGCGTAAAACTATGCTCGAAATTTTCGAAAGTACTGTCAAATGATGCATGTCTGATTTAACCGGGTTGTACAGTTTTGATTATGATTTACATGCAAGTAAGTGGTGTTTGGTACAACCGAATCACGTGATTGTCAACATAATGTCATTTTATACATGATTTGAATGCATCATAAGGATGTTCGCTGCGCTGTCTCAACATCACACACGGGTTTTTTTTATAGACGGTTAGAATTCGATAGTTTATAAACAGAAGAAGAGTATAGGTCAGTGGACGAATATGAAAATTGCACTTCATGGATAAAACTGCAGAAGACCGAATACATGTATCTATACAATTTCAGAATCCCGATAAGCGAACATCCTTACTTTTTATATACAGACCATATATATTGACAAATATGTTAGGATCATTGTAAACAACAACAGATGCGGTAGTTAGAATGTGCAAACAAGTCCAAATAAAAAATCAATAATTCTTTATCAGTAGGAAAACATTTAGAAATATTACATCTAGTCATAAAAGAGCATCAACAAGTTTCATTATCGTCACCAGTTCAAACAGGAAAAGCGTTGTTCAGTTCAAACAATTTATTTCACGAACTAACGTAGTGCGTATTTACCGCATTATGTTATCCCATATGTCATGCATCTGTTTGCACATGAGTAGTATTGTGATGATTGTGGTTCACTGAGTTGTTAAATTGACTCCTTTCTGTCATATTTATTACGCGATAATTTTGTTTTGGCAAACATCTGCAAAATATAGAAATGAACGTTTTACGAAACTGTTTACTCATACTACAGTATAGTAAAAAGTTAACAGAATTATTAAACAGTGCCAAGAGTTCATGGAATTCTCCAAGATTGTCATATACTTTTGTCATCCATTCTGCAGGGGAAAACACTATCATTAAAGTTAATATTCCAAAAGGAAGTTCAACCAATAAGAACAATATAACGACAGCTAACAACATACCAGTGGTCCTGTTGTGTTCATGATGACGTCGTGCATCCTGATCATGGCCTTGACTTAATAATACTTTGCGTTTTTGATAAGCTTGATGCATTGCATATATCAAAAGAAATGTCAAAACTGTTAACAAGACACAAGGCACTAGTTTCGTGAATATTGCTTGAATATAAGTGTTCGCTATAAATACGGGATCCTTTTGATCAATCATGTTAACTGTATATTTTGCATGACACGTGATGTTTGAGCTGTTTAAATGAACTGGTGTTTTCTTATCTAAGAAGTTTGTGTAGTAATTTGGTATACATATTATTGCTATTGTCACATAAATCAAGGCAACTGTGAGTTTAGCTCTGGTCACTGTGCAAAATATTTTACCTCTACCGGGAAACCATATGTATAAGAAACGAAATATTGCCAATGAGACGGTCAGCCATACTCCAATGTTGTGACAAACAATAGCAAAACTTGCATGAAACTCCAAGTATTTCCCTTTATGGATATTATACGTGTTCATCAGATCAAGATCTGGATCTTTCATCACGTAAAAACCAATTGCAAAAATTAAATAATCTGTCATTTTGAGATTATCCGCGACAGCTAACCACGTGAGTATGACATTGATTGACGTCATCATGTTTTTACGTGTCAGCACTACAATGTTTGCTGCGTTAAGAATAATTCCAAGAATACAAATAACAATGCTAATAGGTCCATGCATGTAGGCATACTGCGTTCGAAAATCACTCAAGGAACTACCTTTTGTATCGAACCGTATTATATCTTTATATACACACCGATTCATGTTGGTTAGTGTGTTACTTTATACAAGTCCTAGCGGATAAAACATCATCGGTTTCTTTCTATAGTCGTTCATACCTGAAAGTATATAAAAAGAAACTTAACATCAGTATTATGATATAAGGTGAATAATAAGTATTTTTAGTCAATAGTTGTTGTCGCATTTAGATATGCAATGTATCAGTACCACCAACATCTCCTTTTGTTGATATTAAGTAGTACATCAAATAAACTCATCATAGATACCAGGATTGTAATTTTGTATTTGCGCCAGACACGCGTTTTGCCTACAAAAGACTCAACGTTGATGCTTGTAACGTCACAGTTAATCTATAAGTATGGACATATATCAACTACTGGGCTAGTGATACCCTCGGGGAATAAAAACTCCACCAGCAGTGGCATCGACCCAGTGGTTGCAGGATCATCATAGATAACAGGACTGTAGTTTTGTACTTGCACCAGACGCGTGATTCGTTGACAAAAAACTCATCAGTGACACTCGAATCTAAAAAAAGTTAAAAAGGCTAAATTAACGTACGAAGTAAAAGAGCGTTGAGGACCAAAATATGGCTATATTTAAGGTTTGCCAAATACATCTAAGGTAATCTATTCCTTGAATGGTGAAAAACCTTAGTATTTTAAAAATTCTAAGTTTTGTCAACAGTTAATATATAAATTTGACCATATCAGTGTTAAAGAAGAGGGACGAAAGATACCAAAAGGGACAGTAAAACTCATAAATCGAAAATAAACTGACAACGCCATGGCTAAAAATGAGAAAAACAAACAGACAAACAATTGTACACATGTCACACATAGAAAACTAATGAATAAACAACACGAACCCCACCAAAAACTAGGGGTGATCTCAGAAGCTCCGGAAGGATAAGCAGATCCTGCTCCACATGTGCAACCCGTCATGTTGCTTATGTGATAACAAATCCGGTAAATAGTCTAATTCGGTAGGTCACATTCATGAAAGGGAAGGGGATTGTAGTTACGACGTAAGGAACATATCCGATATCATTTGTGAAACGGTTATTCAATAACAGTCAACCAACTCGTGATGTCGTCCGTAAAATTTACGAAGGATGATTTTAACTTCACCATTTGGAACTCTTGGTTTAATAGCTTCCTTGTGAGTAGCAACCCTCTATCAAGAAAATCATGGTAGGAAATGCAAGCATGGGAATATCGTATCAATTGGGTGATATATACCCTGTATGCAGGTGCTGCTGGAATGTTGCTACTTAGAAATGGAAAGTTCACAATAGAAAAGATGAAATCATCTCTTTTGTCGTAAAATTTTGTTTTCAACCGACCCTCATTGTCAATTTCTAGATGTAAGTCAAGATATGAGTCCGACTTCACTGTATCTGTAGTATCCTTTATCTCTATTTCGATGGGATAGATGCGTTCCACATAGGCACCAAATTTTGAATTATTTAGTGAAAGAACATCATCTATATAGCGGAAAGTAGAGTTAAAGGATATCGCTAACTTCTTATCTTTCTTCCTAAGATAAATCTTGTCAACACAGAAAAGCTGACTTCTGGGTTGGTGATACCTTCGGGGAATACAAACCCACCAGCAGTGGTATCGACCCAGTGGTTGTAAATAAACTCATCATAATACCAGAATTGTATTTTTTTTTTATTTTCGCCAGACGCGCGTTTGGTCTACAAAAGACTCACCAGTGACTCTCGAATATAAAAAAGTTAAAATTTACTTTTCTTAACTTGGCAGTTTTGTATACTGCAATATAAAATTGTGTACTAGTAACAGACTAGTAATGTGAGAATATGTGTGTGTGTGTGTGTGTTTGTATTATCTATTTCTAATAACGATATAAAAATTGAACAGTAAGTTTTATTACAAATCTATCTCGATATAGTCTGGATAATGAAAATGTTGATAAGAACCCAGTTAAATGAAGCTCTACTGGACACCTTTTTGTGTAAGACAGATTAAAGTTATTAATTCATCTTGGAGCCAACTATTCCCCATTGGACTGGACCGGACTATCATGTAATTTTACACATTAAACAGCCAAACGGGCGACCCTTTTTAATTTATAGTTTCTATTACGTGTAAATTGTAAAATTAAGTTCGCAAATATTATTAAATAGTATGATAATTGTACTGCAACTTTGGCGGATCCAGGGGGGGGGGGGGGGGTTCCGGGGGGTTGGAACCCCCCTTTTTTGCCGATCAATGCATTTGAATGGGGGAATATAGTTTGAACCCCCCCTTGTCCTGGGTTCGGCCCCCCCCCCATGTTTTTGCGTTTTTGAAATGGCTGGATCCGCCCCTGTGCAAGAAGGTGTGGAGTTTATTTTTTAAACTGCTATATCCAATTACCAGTGACAGCTTTTGTCTGTTCATGTCCCAGTACGTTCCTATATCTTTTATAGATCTTATTTGTGTTGTCTTTATCTATTTTCATTATTGATTGTCGAGCTTCAAAATAAAATGCAATTACTCTAACACAAAACATTACGTATTAATTTACAAAGTAATAACGTTTTTCTGTCAGCAACGATCTAAATGTTATTACATTATTCCGGTTTTTGGTTAAAAATGCACTTCTGATTCGGTTTTTATAAAAGTCTCTATTTCTTGTTATTTGTCAAAGTCTGATTATAAAAGCCTCTAAAGAGCTTTATAGCATAATTCATTCATTGATTTTCTAAATGCGACAAACAAGACATTTGTAACCTACATTGAAACTAATTTTCCATGAATGTTTTTCTTGAAATGCCAAAAATGTGTAATAAGGAAGAGTAGTGAATTCCTTTTCTTCGTTTAAGGAATGTCTTCTTTTATTTTTAAAGACTTCATGGCTGCAATATCTTGAATTAATCACACTTGAGTGCTTTGGTTCTGATCATTTTGTAGTTGAAACAAAACTAAAAACTTAATTGTAATTTTATGCATTGAAGGATAAATGCAACAAGCGAGCATAGTATTAAGGGAAACTAGTTGTTAAAGAATAAAGAAATAATCAAAATTTTATAATTTACCTACCATAATAGTGATCAATTTATTTTACATCAGTCAAAAATTGTACATATTCACAAGAAAGACAAAACATCTGTTACACGAGGTAAACATGTATGAAACGTATGTTACATAATCTTAAAAGGGTTTACTTAGTCAAAAGAGAACGAGACAGGACTATTATAGCAGAACATAATACTAAAACAACAAGTTAAATATATGTTAAATATTTCGCGGTGGTATCTTGCCATGGCTTTGTTTGGACTTATTTGTTTGCTTTTTGGCCTTGAATGTGTGTCCCTAATATTTTATTAACTATGTATTTGCAAGTATCGCAAATCAAATTTATTCGTTCATCGTGTGTTTATTTACGTTTTTTGATTTAGTTAAGCCTTCCAATTGATATTTTATCGTGTGTTTTTCTATGTTGTGATGTTATACTATTGTTTCAGAAAAAGGGAGAAGGTTTGGTACCATTAAAACGTTTAATCCCGCTGCAAATGTTGGCACCTGTCCTAAGTCAGGAATCTGATGTACAGTAGTTATCGTTTGTTTATGTGATTTATACGTGTTTCTCGTTTCTCGTTTTTTATATAGATTAGACCGTTGGTTTTCCCGTTTGAATGGTTTTACATTAGTAATTTTGGGGCTCTTTATAGCTTGTTGTTCGGTGTAAGCCAAGGCTCCGTGTTGAATGCCGTACATTGACCTTTAATAGTTTACTTTTATAAATTGTTATTTGGATGGAGAGTCGTCTCTTTGGCACTCACACCACATCTTCCTATATCTAAGACAAGGAAAACAGCATTATCATATATAAACCCTGGTTTCCAAAAACAGGCTCTAAAGAATAAAGCAGGATCCTACGCCTCACCGCTTTATTGGAAAAATCATGAAAATAATGCTTTTGTTTATGTTTTACTGACTATCATCTTCTTTAACGAAAAGCTTTGTTTACTAAACCTGCACATTGAAACTCATCCTGATATACATGTATGATTACCTACATGTTGCATCAATACGGGATTAGGATTCCTTGGACAAAAAATTTGTTCTTTAAAAAGGCAAAAGTACCATGCAGTTTCTTGAAAACATTACAATTGTTTTGTCTTTATTCATTTTAAATTTAATTTCCTGTATTCTTTAAACTTAAAGTCGAAACTGAAAAGTTCGTCCAGACAGTCACCTACTCGATCGTTTATATCTGTATTAGACCAGAATAACACATCTAAATATGCAAATCTCTTCTTATGAAGAAAACAAAATGATTGATGAGTGGATTTTCTGTTGGTTCCTTTGACAAGTTTTAATTAAGCCGTTAATCTTACGATGAATACCTAATGAGATCTAGCTGAAACCCTAATTAAAAGATGGCCAATGACGATATAATCAAGACATATTTTGTTATTATTACATCAAGTTTAAGATTTAATTTCCATTGATGAATGTAAATTGTACAAATGAAATGTCGCATACATCATATGTCATTTCATGTTCATGTCTAATGAGGCTATTCTTATCTTCTTTTAGTAATTGGTAATTCACGAAAAGCATTGTTTGAACTTATGCACTGTTAGTCCACGAAGGTACCACCTACTCACTCAGCTTGGCAGTGCCTCCTTACTTATATGACATTTAACAAACCTTTTTTTTTGGGTATTTCCGTAAATAAAACAGGAAATGTTTATGAAAGTAAGGTTTTTACTATCTAAGGTCAAGTTTTCCTTAGAAGAATTTGGCTCTTATTTAGGTCCCTTCCGGTCTTATACATTCATTCTTGGTTTTCAAATATTCGGGTTTGAGCGTTCCTGGTGAACTTAAATCCACAAAAGAGCTTCGGAGAACGAGTTTAGCAAGTGTTATCAGCAATAATATTGCAATTTACCCCCCCCCCCCCCCCAACCAATACAACGCTGCTGCAAAATAATGTATACTACGTTTCGGCAAAGTATGTTTTACTTTTCCACAATTTGCTTGGTAACTTATTTGCCATTTACGTTAAGGAGAGAAATCTATTAAAAAAATTAAAAAGAAGGACTTATTCCTAACTGGATAACAAATGACGAGGATGAATTAATATGATTGTTATCAAAAAAAATATCTAAATGAATCATATTTCCTTAATCCGGTTTTCATGACTAACGTGTTACTGAACACCATTGGAAATAGTCCGGAAACTAATTTAGATCAAAAATATTGTGGAAAATTCAGCTTTAATCTCTGCGGAAACGTTATCATATATTTAGAACCGAAAAAAAAAGTTTTGATTTTAGTCGATCAACCTGGAATAGTTTGTATATGCTTATAATTGAATGCATTGAATACATGATTCAAATTAAAGAATTATAACATCAATCGCAAAGCATTAAAAATTATGTTTTATTTCCAAACAAAATGCTTCATTCATGACTGCACGTGCTCCACATGACAAATATGCATTGAAACGGTAAACAAGCTTGATCTAACTCGTAATTTCATAGTGATAGCATTACATGAAACCATAAGTATTGATTACTTCTTCATGTAATTTCATAGAGGTGTAAAAGCGTTGATCGTGCACAAATTTTCAGTATGAAGAGCTTCCGTGTTTCATATAAAACTTGCTCGGGTTAACGCTTTTACATCCCAATGGAATACTAATAACAAAAAGTGTTTCATTCTTTTTATCAATTGTTTGAACTTAACCTGAATTATACGAAACCGTAACATCTTATACTCTTATATTGATTGGTATACATTATAGAGTATTTCTGTCTCTTCTTTCAACCCTCTGTAAAATTATCTGTTATAGGAATTGGTTAAAACGTTTTGGAAAAAGAAATTGGATATTAATAAAAAAAAAAATGGACTTGGTCGAATAGTATCACCATTTAAGTCTATTTGAATATACAAAATAAGAAGACCACTATCAACCAAAGTGCAATCAAATGACGAACATATAAGCAATTATAACTCAGCGAACAGTCTTTAACAATTTAAACCCCATATAGTATATTCAGCAATAAAAAGCTTCAAAAAGAAAAAGTTGAAAATATTCAAGTGGAGTTACATATTAAAACATATTAAATTTTGTGATTACTCAACGTGGGAGAGTGGTGTTAGACCAAAGTCGGATTCAAGTACAAGTTTAACTGTTGATTATCAAATACATGTAGATAATGCATTTAAAATTAGGACACATCGAATATAATATTTATCAGTTTTCAAGATTATTTAGAGTTGCGTAGAAATTAAGGTAAGTATTGGATTTAAAAATATCAAATTCTGGATGGACATACATTTGAATATATGTGTTCAATAAAGATACCAGGATTGAAATTTTGTATGAGCGACAAACGCGCGTTTCGTCTACAAAAGACTCACCAGTGACGCACAATTCAAAAAAAGTTAAAAAGACCAAGTAAACTATAAAGTTGAAAAGCGTTGAGGACCAATAATCACTTTATGTTTGCCAATTACGGCCAATGTAATCTTTTCACGAGGTAGAAAGCCTTAGTATTTCAAAAGTTCAAAGTTTTGTAAACAGTTTATTTATAACTATGGGCCATATCAATGATAACTCAAGTCAACACAGAAGTGCTGACTACTGGGCTGTCGATACCCTCAGGGAATAAAAACTCCAACCGGCATTGAATATATACTCATCATAGATACCAGGATTAAATTTAGTATATACGCCAGACGCGCGTTTCGTCTACAAAAGACTCATCAGTGACGCTCGAATCCAAAAAAGTTTAAAAGGCCAAATAAAGTACGAAGTTGAAGAGCATCGAGGACCAAAATTTCTAAAAGTTCGCCAAATACAGCTAAGGTAATCTATGCCTGAGGTAGAAAAGCCTTAGTATTTCAAAAAATTCAAAAATTTGTAAACAGTAAATTTATAAATATAACCATATCAATGACAATTCATGTCAGCACACAAAGTGCTGACTACTGGGCTTGTGATACCCTCGGGGAAATAAATCTCCACCAGCCTTGGCATCGACCCAGTGTTTGTAAATAAACTCATCATAGATACCAGGACTAAATGTAGTATATACCCTAGACGCGCGTTTCGTCTACAAAAGACTCATCAGTGACGCTCGAATCCAAAAAAGTTTAAAAGGCCAAATAAAGTACGAAGTTGAAGAGCATTGAGGTCCAAAAAGTTTTGCCAAATACAGCTAAGGCAATCTATGCCTGAGGTATAGAAAAGCCTTAGTATTTCAAAAAATTCAAAAATTTGTAAATAGTAAATTTATAAATATAACCATATCAATGACAATTCATGTCAGCACACAAAGTATGGACCGAGTGGTTGTAAAGAAACTCATCATAGAAACGAATGTCAATCATGTAATATGAAATTCAGAACATCATGTGAAAACTGAAAGAACAAACTTTTTTGTATAATTTATATAGTCTAGTAACCTTTGTAGACTTGTCTCCATAGCATTCTATTACCTACAAATCAGCAAAGATTGAAAAGATAGATTCATTGAAAGATATTAAGACTTCTAGCAAATACATGTTTGAATAAACTAATTGTAAAGGGATATGCATTCTGTATAATTCATCAATAAATGTCTTGAAATAATACTAGTTATGTTTTCTTTCAATGAAAACACATTGGAAGGAATTTAATATGTCTGCTTTGTAACCAACGTCATTTAGGTTGTTTCCAGTAAGAATTTCAATATATATGGTGGAAAACAATCAAGAATATCAGGAAAGTAGACCACAGTAGAATGAGGCCAAAACAGTAGAATTTGCTTTTTTTTTAGTAGGAATTTATATCAAACTTGTAAAGGAATACTAGAAAGTAATGGCTGGAATGCCAGATTTGCCATCAGAAATAAGTTGAAACAAATTAAAATGCTAAGGCTTACATACGGACTGATATACAAAATGCATGTTGAAATACTCGAACCACAGTTGTTCATCTTCTTCTACGTTAATTTTCGGAGTAATGTGTAAAGATTTGAGGTATATTAACTTCTTTCAAGATTACTGTTATTCTAATCCGACTTCTATTTACCGGTATATTTTTTAATTTTTAATACTATCAGGACAGGTTTGATCTTCTGTAAATACAGCAATTATTGCGATGTGTAAGTTTAGATTATGCGAATAATTCGACAAAGTGACTATCGCAAATATGAACATGTATTCTGATATATAATAGATATATCTTTATGCAGCTCACATATTTGCCCCGTCTCCAAAACTTGCAATCATGAAAAAATGCATGCACTCGATAATTTCCTGATTAAAAGTATTCTTATTGAAAAGTTAAAAAAAAAACCAAAAGAATACTTAACTCAAAGGAAAATTCAAATCGGGAAGTCCCTCGTCAAATAACAAAACAAAAAGTTCGAATACATCAAACGAATTGAAAGCATTTTTTTAGTTTTGTCGAAAGTATCAGACATTATATTTACAAGAAATCTACCCGGAAATTTGTGTTTAATTATAGTCAACTGTGTAAAGATGTTAATATCAGTGAAAATACACCTACTTCATGTAATTGTAGTACCTCCGAATATATTTATGGACCCATTTCCCATGTTATAACAGGAGATCTTAACATCGTTCAAGACCGAGAGTTAAAATCATTCCTCAGTAAAGGACCTAAATATCGTCCCCCGTCAATTATTAATTGGAATGAGTGTCGTAATATCATCCACGACTCACTCCATACTTACTGTATGAAATGGATAAAACGGGAAAAAGCTGACAAAAAATCTTTGGACTCTTTTTTTTAATTCAGTAATGAAGATAGTTGATATACGTATTCAACATTTTAAAGAACATTTTACTATTAACAATAACCACAAAAAACCTATTTCTCGTATCAAACATAAACTATAAGAACTAGCCATGAAATTTGTTTTTGTCCCGGCCGATAAAGCTGCTAATAACATTATTATTGTTTGACGTAAATTTTACATTGAGGTTCTGAAAAAAGAAATCACCAATTCACCAACATTCCAACTGACTCCATTTTCAGAAAACGACATCTGTGACAAACATAAACTTTTAGCTACCGCTTTACAAGCAGAGCCAAATACAATGAAAGTCCCAACTATGTACTGGCTTCCGAAGCTACACAAAACACCTTACAAATATAGATTTATTTCGTCTTCAAGCCATTGTTCCACTACTAAATTGTCTATTCTTCTTACCAGCACACTTGGTACAATTAAAAATCTGATAATAAATTGTTCAAATAAGGCCTTCGAAAATAGTGGAATTAATTACTTTTGGAGTGTCAAGAACTCGTTGGAAGTACTTGATAAATTGCATGCTTATATTGGTGATTTTGAATCTGTTCAAAGTTTTGATTTTTCTACCCTGTATACCACATTGCCTCACATTCTCATTAAGAAAAAATTCACACACCTAAATAAATGGGCATTTAAAAAGTCAGAATGTGAATATATATGTTCAAACTCTTTTAGGTCATTTTTTAGTAGCAATAAACAAAAAAACTATGTCAATTGGACATGCTTTGATACTATATATGCCCTGGAATTTTTACTAGATAACATTTTTGTTCGCTTTGGGAATTCCGTATATCGTCAGATTATCGGAATTCCAATGGGGACTAACTGTGCACCACTTATTGCGGACCTGTTTTTGTATTGCTATGAGTTACAATTTATGACAAAAATAAGCAAAGACCCATCGAAACAACATCTGATAAACAAATTTAATAATACTTTTAGATATTTGGATGCTATTTTGGCTCTCAATAATGACGACTTCAGTATGTATATTAAAGAAATTTATCCTGCTGAACTTACTTTAAATAAAGCTAATACTAACAATGACCACTGTCCTTTCCTAGATCTTGATATCTATATCACTAACGGAAAGCTGAATACTAAAATTTATGATAAAAGAGATGATTTTTCATTTCCTATCGTTAATTATCCATTTTTAGATGGTGACGTTCCCTTGTCACCATCTTACGGTGTTTATATATCTCAACTTGTACGATTCGCTCGTGTATGTAACAATGTTTTAGATTTTAACGAGAGAAATTTATGTATTACTGAAAAATTATTACACCAGGGTTTTCGATATCACAAACTAGTCAAAACATTTACTAAATTTTATCATCGGTATAAGGACATCATTCGAAAATATAGCTCAACATGCAGACTTCTTATACGTTCAGGTATTTCACATCCAATTTTTTATGGAAATATTCTTTATAAAGCACAAAGGTGTCAGTATTCACCTCAAAAACTAACAAAACCTTTGAATAGACTTATTAAGAAGGGATATAGTTACGATACTGTTGTCAGGTCATTAAAGATTGCATATTTTGGCGTTAATATTGATTTACTTATAGGGTCTTTGCATCGGAACTAAACACATTTATTCAAAAACCAGTTGTTGGCATGACACGGGTTATGTTCTTCTCATATATGTTATGATGGTATGATACTAAACCCCTAACGGGAAGGATTGTGCCTGATCTTTCAGTCAGTTTAATCGAAGTCTGGAGCTGGCATGTCAGTTAACTGCTAGTAGTCTGTTGTTATTTATGTATTATTGTCATTTTGTTTATTTTCTTTGGTTACATCTTCTGACATCAGACTCGGACATCTCTTGGACTGAATTTTAATGTGCGTATTGTCATGCGTTTACTTTTCTACATTGGCTAGAGGTATGAGGGAGGGTTGAGATCTCACAAACATGTTTAACCCCGCCGCATTTTTGCGCCTGTCCCAAGTCAGGAGCCTCTGGCCTTTGTTAGTCTTGTATTATTTTAATTTTAGTTTCTTGTGTACAATTTGGAAATTATGGCGTTCATTATCACTGAACTAGTATATATTTGTTTAGGGGCCAGCTGAAGGACGCCTCCGGGTGCGGGAATTTCTCGTTACATTGAAGACCTGTTGGTGACCTTCTGCTGTTCTTTTTTCTATGGTCAGGTTGTTGTCTCTCTGGCACATTCCCCATTTCCATTCTCAATTTTATTAGTAACATATCACTTATAAAAATTCCAACACTCTATTTCATCATATGATCTCGCATCATTGAATTTGTAAAAGAGACTTCGGTGCCTGTATATATTTGTTTTCAGATTAATCTATTTTATGAAATATGCTTTTGAAATACAGAAAAAAAAATAGAAGTGTAACACAGAATCCTATACAATAACTGATACCACAGGGAAATTTATATAACAATTTGATATAGGATTACTGATAAAAAGAGTACCATTAATCATTGACTATAGTGAAATAAAAACGGTGAATTATTTAGTATAGTAATGACTTTATTTTTCAGTGATTTATTAGTAGGCTTTCTTTATTAAGCTGTTATTTAGCGACATCTCTAAGTTTTAGAGCATTTGACTGACATAACTAATTACTCTTGTGCATCTCGTTCTCGTACTAATCCACAACTAACTGAATATTTATAGAAACAATGTTCTTTTCTTTATCCGCCCTGGTATCATTTTGAGACTACCATATCAGCCATATGATTCGTGAGGGTCTATATGATTGAGACGGGAGAAATTCGTTTCGAGCCGAAAATTGATAATTTTGCGTCACAACCTATTTGCGACAATAGTTTTCAAAATACAAAGTATATATATATAAGTATACGGTAGAGCAAATTTAAAAAAAAATCTTTCTATTGTATACGGAATAGATACACTTTGTTCAAACTGGCTGATTTATTAATTAATTTTATTTCACAGGTAAACTGGGGCAGATGAATTCCGTATATTGGCGCAATTATACATTTAAAAAATAGGACTTGCATCCCTAGCATTGATACGGACAACAGGTCACCAACAGAAGCATTTTTCCTAAACGAAGTATAGATTTTTTGGGAGTTCATGCGCGATGCGAATGCATTTTTTTTTTAATTATTATTCTAATTTCATATATTTCAAATGATATACGATTTGTTGACTTTAGTAAATTTATGTTGCTTCTTTTTGAAAACATTTAAAGAATCACACTTCATTTTAGGTTGAACCCCCCGCAAAACCCCTTAAAGTTTTAATTAAAAGTTTTGGAATCAGCAGCACCTATTCATATACAGATTGTAAGAGGCAAAGAAAAGACTTTGATTTTGACCGAGATTACGATGTCTACACGATGCATATATTGTTGCTCAGACATACAAGAAAAAACTATATAAATGTCTTGTTAAGGAAATTGGTAAAATGATACAACACGAAGTTTTACCTTCTGCAATGTAAGTCAAAGTATTAAAAGTTGTTTCGATGTGTTTTCTAGATTAAACGTCACCAGGAACACAGGGACAAAATCAAGATAATCAGAGAGAATATATAGACAATAATAGTGCATTGACTTGACATATCAACGATATAAGGATGAGGCTTAGAAACGGGGAAATGCGAGGCTGTGCCGAGCTATTTCCCCGTTTCGGGCCGAATCCTTATATCGTTGATATGTCAAGTCAATGCACTATCATTGTCTTTATACTGCAATCTAAAAAAAACATTTTCAATTGTTGTTTAATGCGTTAAGGTTATTTATTTGATTTAAATATTGGGGGAAATACCCTTAAAAAAGACCTCACATCATGCTCGCGGAGAAATATACAACACAATGAAATTTACATTTACCTGTTGAAACCAACACTCGATGGTGAACGAAATCGTTTGAGTATGGACTTAAGGATGTACTTAGGTGAGGTAAGGTGTAAATTAATAAATTAAGAAGTTAAAATTAATACTATAAGCTGGTAGAGCATCAATTGAGGATGAAAAATAAGCTAAAAATATTGATGGGTCATGGACCTCCTTTTCGAGATATTTGAGATTTAAAATATGGCGGGAAAAGGCTGACTCGGACTTTTACCTTGTATTTCGTTGGTATTATTTGGGTCTCATAACAAAAGAAAGAAAATCAAGAATCTTCTAAAATTTTGGTAAATGACCTTTCATGAGCTGTTAGATCTTATACGAAAAAATAAATTGGTGTTATGGGGCAAAATATTTTACATTGTATTGTATCGAAAAACACCAAGGAGTCCGAACATTTGACACAAATTCCAAAACCTCACCTAAGTACATCCTTAAATAATATCAACCATAAGCATAAAACATGATGATCAATAGGTTGCAAACAAAAAATATTAACAAATTAAATATGTTTTTCCAATAATTGCAAAAGAAACAATGTTGAGTCGTTCCACGCATCGTTGTATGCATTTGAAACAAGAACAGGTTGAAGAGGTCGTATGAATAATTCAATATTATTTCGGCAATTTCTATTTAAATATTCATTAGGAAAAGTGGTATCGGGTCAGTGACTGTATATGACATAGAAATATACAGTCAACGCATTTTGACTGCTCAAATAGAACGAGTGCAGTATAAAACCCCATGTGCGAACCTCTATAATCAAAAAGTTTGACAACTTTTTATTATCAGCTTTTCCTAGAGTGTTGCAACATTGGTCAAAAATTTATTTTGGTTCCTTGTATGTTCTTTCAAAATGTAAAGAGACTCGTAAGATATGCATCCGACTTCTTTAACGATCATTGTGTTATCTAGAAAATTGTCCTTTCAAAAAACTTTTTGAAGTGCAAAAGCTGTAATTAGATTCAAAAAAGTATACTCACTTGCAAAAATTCCAATGTAAAATGTATGTCAGCGATTAATTATAATTAGCCACCATTTGTGTTTTATATACATATATACTAGTAAGTCTTATGCAACATCGTGTATATTTTTCGTTGATTTATTGTTTTCGAATTGAAACCGACCTGTTCTGTTTCATTCCAAAAAAATATATATTGTTGATGGATTAGATTGATTATCTAGTTCGCAGACTTTGCCGTCTAATAACCAAAGAATATATATGTTCAGAGAATTTAAAATCCATTAAAGTACTTAATGTGATAGCCAATTTTATGTGGTTGCTTCTTTTTTATGCCCCATTTATTATGCCCCATTTATGGGCATTATGTTTCTGGTCTGTGCGTCCGTCCGTCCGTTCGTCCATTCGTTCGTACTTCCGTCTGTCCCGCTTCAGATTAAAGTTTTTGGTCGAGGTATTTTTTGATGAAGTTGAAGCCCAATCAATTTGAAACTTATTACACATGTTCCTTATGATATGATCTTGATGATTTTAATGCCAAATTAGAGATTTCCCCCCATTTTCACGGTCTACTGAACATACAAAATGATAGCGAAGATGGTGATCCGTGTACTGGGGACACATTCTTGTTTTAAGTTATTTTAAATGTATTAAATGTATGACTCTCATATCTGAGACGAATACATCTGATTAAAATAGAAGTAATAAAAAATTTTAAAAAAATTAAAAACTGTTTTTTCCAAAAAGAGCATGCAACTAGGTTTGATAAAAACAGAAATAGTGTCATCATCTCAAATTTTCCAGATGCAGTAATACTTCCAGGAGATGTTTCATAATGTTATGAATTTGGAATGAAATCTCAGTTGCGTCTTTTTTTTTCTGTCAACAATACCTTATCACTGCTTTTGTATGCCAATATGCATTGCAGTATTATCTTATCTTTTCTTTTTTGGCTTACTGCCAAAAACGGAACTTTTTGGAGATAAATGATGACACTTTAGGCTTAAATTAAAATATTGTTTGTTTGCCCTTTACCGACCGACCCTATAAATTCGTTCCGCCTGAAAATCTTTTATTTGTATTTACCGGCAAGATTTTATTTTATTTTATTTTTTCGTTCCTTCTAAAAATCTTATATTTGTATATCCCGCTCAAAACCTTTTTTATCGGAATCCTCGGGTTTTATCCTTCCCGTATAATGTCTAGTCCGTTTGGTATCACGTGAGCGTTTGTTTGAAATCGATGTTGAAAGCTTTGAAATCATGATATGACGAACGCTCTGTGTCTTTATACTCGAAGGGCAGGGTTCATTAAAAAAAAGTTCGTCCAATACAAAATTATCAACGTGTGTACAAAATATTTTGTAAACGGACGTTGTATCATATTTAGCGATGGCCGTAGGTGATCCGTAGATCAGGATGACTTATGTTAACGATTCCTTCGACCACCATTGATATATTATTTGTATCTGACATGAACCAAAGGTCTGTAAAGGGGAGAATATTTGACAGTAAAATCGCCAAGTTTTCCCATACAGATAATTTATAAATGCGATGTAAAATACGTGACAGTTGAGTTTCAAGTCTTGTAGCACTTTTATTGGAAACACAGGCACAAACGAAAATTTAAACTCTAGGGACTTTTTCTACTAGTAATGTATGTTTTCCCGGACATATTTTACCAGGACAAAGTTATCTCTTACAGAAGACCTTTAGGTCGAGGTTAGCGTACAAGGTACGTAGTACAGAATATAAGTGCAAGTTAAAGACAATGAAAAAAGTTCCAGGCAAATTAACTGTGAAAATAAGCCGCACAGCCCTATATTTTTATATTCGAAAACAAAATAGTAGTGCATTTGAATTAACTTCACATTCTACATGATCTTCAATCTTCAACCTAAATTTGTCGTGATGACAGGGTAATTTCTGATATAAATTATCCTCTCTTGTTAAATTATAATCACTAATGTAGTTTCCTAATGATGATATAAATTTTTCTGGATGTTCCTCCTCTTCCCAAATTTCAAATTTTCTTTAATTGGGACATTATTACTGTAATATGAATTATTTTTTCCCAAACTCTCTGATGTCTATTTCTCTCTTCTTAAATCCATTGGTAATGTTCCACTGAGTACTTCAATAAATGCCTCAAGAGATGAGTTAATCCGAATAATTATGACGTCTGGCAAGGCTATTTTATTTTTTTTCTGGGACGCCTTCCTACGTCAAAAAAAATCGTTAAAATAGCCTTGCCA
The DNA here is from genome assembly GCA_037788925.1 of Mytilus galloprovincialis. Lineage (NCBI taxonomy): Eukaryota > Metazoa > Mollusca > Bivalvia > Mytilida > Mytilidae > Mytilus > Mytilus galloprovincialis. The sequence continues at coordinate 34,770,803 of CM075335.1, forward strand.
GACGTCATAATTATTTGGCCTAGAGATAAATGAGATGGTATTTTTTTTCTTCAAAACTTCCTGGGACTATTATATTTATAGTCCCAAAAACTTATTAGCAAAATCATACTTAAGCAAAAGCAATACAAACAAAATGACATCATGCAGATTTTGTATCTATATAAAATAAAATATTATACCTACCTGCCTACCCATTACAAAAAATTTACCGAGCCAAGTTCTTTTTTTGGAAAGAAAAATAAAATATTTTACCTACCTACCTAACCTGTTTCAAAACATAGGGTCGGAAAAGGGCAAACAAACAATATTTTAATTTAGGCCTTAGGTAAGTATAGGTATAATTACTGTAATGTATTACTATTTCGAAAACTACGATGACAACAGAACGGAATAACAACCTAACATGACAACTAACAGATACCAACCACTAGAAGTTCAACTCTTATCACCTGCTTCAGCACTGTGAGGTATTATCCAAGGTCGAAGAAAAGTGGATATTTTCTTCATTTTAGAATTTCACACAAATAACAATTTAGTGCTTTTTAGATAACATGAGTATAAGCCGTACATCTTCTGATTACATCCGAGACTGTTGAAGAAGGAAATTGCTTTCGCTCGTAAATTATTTGTCTGTTAGATGTCAATAAGAATACAACGAATTGGATGAAAATAATGTCAGTGACGTTCAAGAAGGTGTTTACTTACACTCTTGCTAGCTTTTCTCCGCTCGTTTGTTGATAAACTTAGTTCAGAAAAGGTAAACATTTGTTTCAAGTGTTGGTTAAGAAGAGTTTACTTGTACTCTAGCTAGCTTTTCTCTACTCGTTTTTTGATATGCTGATTTGAAAGAAAAAGTAAACACATATTTCAAAAGAGGGAACAAAAGATACCAGCACGACTTTCAAACTTGTATGTCAAAAATAAACAGACAACGCCGTGGCTAAAAGGGAATTAGACCAATAGACAAACAATAGTAAACAAAACATAACATAGAAAGACTGAGCAGCATTTACCCCACCAAAAACTGGGGATGATTTAAGGTGCTTCGGAAGAGTAAGCAGATCCTGCTCCACATGTGGCTACCGCAGTGTTACTCCTGTTATTACAAACCTTGTAATAAAACAGTCAAATTCTGGAAAAGGGTAAGGGATTGTAGTTACGACAGTAGGACATATGTGTTGCTTAGAATATGCTTACTCACTCAAACTAGCTTTTTACTATTCCCGTTTTGATGTTTACAAATATGTGTAAAACTATTTTTCCCAGGTTTTCTTTTTTTTTTAGGGGGGGGGGGGGGGGAGGGTACATATGAATAGACATATGTAATAATCGTTAATGATTTGTTACATTTAATGCAGTTTTATTTTCACAATATTTTTTTCTCATCCCTTTTAATTTAGATGATTGGACTTTTCGGTATTAGCAATACAGGAACAAATTGTTTGGTTGTCAATAACAAGCGGCACGCCAAGTCGATGATGAAATAAAAAAAAAACTTCATTTGATTATACTTCAAATTCATTGAAATTTTCGTCAGTTGAGAAAATATTATTTCTGCAATTTCCTGCTATATGTCCAATAAGCATGGCTATTTACAAAACTATTACATATAATGTGAAATGTTGCGTAATTATGGTTCTTATTGTTGATCCAAATGTAATGAATTTCTAGTCATTTTAGTCTGATATAGAAACCTACAGAAAAGTAATTAGGGGAAGGTTAGGGCGGAAAAAATAGATCCGGATTCGTTTAGTATAGGAATCGATGATCGATTCCTATTCTAAACGAATCTCATTTATGTATATATAAGCACTGAATTGTCATAAGCTTGGTTCTTAAAGACTCAATATTAGGTTCTAAAACAAAAATATGCAAGACTTCCAGGGATCATTTTATGTCCTTCATAAATACGCCCAATCGATGAAACAGGTCATGTATAGTTTACACTGTCTTTATGTCTTTTGGTCTTATAGAGAGAGAAAAATCATGACTTTCAAATGATAGAAAACGAAGGTAATCAAGTTGTTGAAATCATAGATGATTTTGTTTGGTGAACGTCTTCTTTACAGAGAAATTCTATATCACTGCTTCTCAAGACAACTGAAAAAGCTAGCAACATTATTTGACTTCACAATCCGTTATATAGATCAATTCGCTGATCAATACATAAATAGTGACATCGTTGATCGTAAAGGATACCAGGATTGTATATATAGGTGTAATTCAACCTTGACATACAAATAAAAATCGACCATAATGTTTGGTTGAGCATTAACTTTACAATAAAATTTGACTACTATTTTTTCTTTCGTTTTTCAGTTTCCAGCAGCATGATGACGAGAGCATGTCCATAGTCGAATATCACACATGCATTCTATAACGGTCAACCAAATGATGACGAGAGCATGTCCATAGTCGAATATCACACATGCATTCTATAACGGTCAACCAAATGATGACGAGAGCATGTCCATAGTCGAATATCACACATGCATTCTATAACGGTCAACCAAATGATGACGAGAGCATGTCCATAGTCGAATATCACACATGCATTCTATAACGGTCAACCAAATGATGATGGCATTAAATCAGATGTATAAGTTTCTGCAGTAGGTTGGTTTCAAGCAGTAGTTATTATATCAAGTGTTCTTAAGGATGTATTCTTCTGAAGTTTCAGTTTCGTTGTAATCTCGTTTTGGATTTTTTTTTTTTCAGAACATGTGACCATAGTGTAAAAAAACAATGAATTTAATAAATATCATAATTAAATTTAACACTATGAAAAAATTGTGTATTTACAATTAGTAGTTTTTGGGTAAATTTGTTTTTACAAATTTTATTACCAATCAAGTCAGTCTTTTTGGCCAAAATTTTGAGAAATTGGGTGTTGGGAACAAGAAATTTTTTTACAAGAAACATGTACATCCAATATAACTTTTTTCATCTAAAATTTCTTAGATATGTATTTTTTCAATCATTTAAAATAAAGTTGAAGTAATTTGCATTTTTTTTTAAAACAGAGAAAAATCACAAATACAAAATTGACAATATGGTAAATTTGTCACAAAAAAGCAATTAAATATGACAAAACTTTTTCTAATATTAACATCTACCTATAATAGTTATTTTTAAGTTTAATTTATTTAGATTGGTCCACTTCAGCTTTATTGAAAGTATGAACAAAAGATCAATTATTAAACTATGATTTTTTTCACGATAAAAGCCAAAAAATGGGTAAAAATTGATAAATAAGAAGAAAAGACTTATTATCAAAATTGGGTACTTTCAAAGGGCAGTAGCAAAAAAAGAAGTGCACTACCATATGGTTTTTCTTCACCAATTATTTTTTACAGTCATATATAAACCCATAAATCAGATTAAGAAAAAAAAGTTTAAATGTAATAATTTTGGCTCCTCAGAGATAAACATCCTTTAAAAGAAAAATATAATTATATTTCTTTTCGAAATTTTATGAACATTTTCTAACTTATTTGCACATAACGGCATCCGCGTCCCAAATGACCACAAAGATGTCCCATCGTTACGACACCTACGTAGTCCATACTTCTTTTAACATTTATTACCTATAAATTTGTGTTTTAATCTAGGATTTTTCTACTTGCCAACAGCCAGACTACCAGGGTGCTCCTAGTGGAGAGTAAAACTGCACACCCTTTCGGAGTACTTGTAAGGTTCATAAGTAATTGGTGGTGTTAATGTTTCTGGATCTATTGTTTTCTTTATACAAAAGCTTTAATGACTGTTTGTCTGTTTATCACAGTGATTTTCAACGGCTTATTTTAGAACACATGACCTGACAGTCACTAACAATATTTTTGATGTCGGCAATGTATTAAAAACGAATGCACAAGGTTAATATCTTAAAAAATCTTTCTAAATATTTTATTTTCAGACATTTAAATTACTAGTAGCTGCACAAGAGACATTTAAAACTTCTACTAGTAAAAAAGATTTCTGGATACACACTGATGCCTTAAACAAGATCGGATGCATCTATTATAAGCTGATATATTGTGATTAATGCAAATTGATAGATTTCCATAACTAAGAAGGTGGTCATTCAACAGTTTGACATTATTTCTCGACAATACAGGCTATTCATTCACATTTGATGAAATTATCGTATACATTTGCATATAACTATTTCATACAGACAATTAGTACAGTCAACATTTCTAGTTCTAAGTATCTGAAATATAGTACTTTAGTAATGATTCAGAAGTACATACAAATCGGAATACCATTTGTTTTTTTAATTCATAGATCCTAAACCTTTAACTACAGTAACAGAAACGGTTCTAGTGGTCACTTCACTATTGCCCCCTTTATACGTTGAAGTAGCTGTGCTGGCTTCATTATTATCCAAGAAAAGAGCATATTATCGCTTAAATTGATGTCGTTGATATCAAAATAATACTAGAACACACCCGCGAAATCGAGGGCATTTAGAGCTTTAAAGTGTTGTAAAATGATTTTTTGTTAAATATTTTCTTGAGAATTTCAGAAAAGGTAACAAAACTGCAGAGGGTTTTTCAAGGTGCACGCTCCATCCCTTTTCTGAAAGGAAAATGGGTAATTTTATAGGAAATCATTGAAGCATGACTTTTGCGGGATCCCCTCTTAGACATTTAGTGGACCCAATTTATGAAGATTCTGGATCCACCACTGAAAAGTCATAGGTACTTGGAGACAGGACAATTATGTTAAGCCGTCCCCCTTTTTTAAAGTCCGTAATTGTTTTGTTTTCTATTAAATTCCATAATTTCGCGATTCATGAACATACATATATTATAAACAAAATGTATTTGCTATTTACGATCAATTGCAATTTTCTTCCCCACGGCGTTCACTGCTATATATCATATAGAGAGTCTCTATATCGTCTTTTATAATATACTTTGTATTCGTGTTTCGTCTGTCCTGTCTGCTATGTATTATCTTATGTTTGTATATATTGTCCTCTTGTACACCTGTGAGTGTTTGAGGTTATAAATAAATCTTATAATCTATATTATTGTCCCGAATCTATACTATTATCTATACTATTAAACATGTTAAACGAGAAGACCTCATTTTGTGTGTCGCTTCTCTTCTTTCCACAATGAATTAATCAACACGCCTCTGTGTCCTATAGGTATAGTGCATAGTCTCATTTGTCATCCATTCATATGACCATTCAGATTGAGTTATTTTGGGAGAAAAACGAGAAAAAGGTATCCGGATATTGTCCCGTCATTGGACAAAATTTTAAGTCAGATTAGACTTCCGGTTTGTGTTTTTCTTTATACTTTGAACGAATAAAGTGTATTTTCAGAATTCTATCTGCTATCATTTTCAAGTTTACTATCCACGGCGGTCACAGAGTATATTAAGGGTCTGTATACTATATATATGACCACCATTGATCGATTAGAAAACTGAGAATTGAAAGTAAATACACTTTATTTATAAAGTAATGAACTCGGTAATGAATGTTCATGATATACAGATAAGCGCTAAAATTATTCATGTGAACTTTTGATCCTTTTCTGAAATTCTCCAGTCATTAAGTCTTTTACAAAATTCATTGATTACAAAAACAAAGAAGATGTGGTATGATTGTCATGTTGACAACCCTCCACAAGAGACCAAAATGACACAGAAATTAACAACTATAGGTCACCGTACGGCCTTCAACAACGAGCAAAGCCCATACTGCATACTCAGCTTTAAAAGGCCCCGAAATAACAATGTAAAACAATTCAAACGAGAAAACTAGCGGCCTTATTTATGTTAAAAAAATGAACGAAAAACAAGTATGTAACACATAAACAAACGACAACCACTGAATTACAGGCTCTTTACTTAAATGTTCATAACATACTAAATGTATGTTCGTATTGAAATTGATAGAAAACCAAAAATTGGGAATTTTGGAAATAAAGGAGGAGGGATAAAAAATCATTTTCCTGTCCCCAATATCCTATGACTTATGATACTTTTGCTGAAATTCCCCTTTTTTACGTTTTTCTCCCAAAATAATAATAACCCAAACTGAATAATCATAAGAATGGATGACAAATGCGACTATGCATGGTACCCATAGGACACAGAGGCATGATGATTTAATTTATTGCGGAAGGAAGAGAAGCGACACACAAAATGAGGTCTTCTCGTTTAATATTATAGATTCGCGTGTAAATGTAACATAGACGAGAGGGCGTTCTGATAAATGATTTCCCTGGACTACGTTGAATTTATTACTTTTTCAAGTGAGGTCATTTACATTACATTACATTAACGCCATTACCCCACCCGTCTTTCCAATAATTTTCAACGTTCCAATGAACTGAGTATGATGGCCACTCCGGAGTTTCATGATAACGATAACCTGTCTAGAAAATAAGGTATGCCATTTGTTAAGCGACAAGATCTTGATAGAAGATAGACAAGCTGATCCGTACGTCTCAAATGACAAGTAGTATAGAGGAAAATGCTGTAGCCCGAATTTAGCCCGAAATTTAGTAATCGTATTGGAAAAGAAACAATCCTGGTATCTATAAAATGTAAGAGTTTATTTACTTTTGCTTTCACAAGTCAATGTGCTTCCAATCTATATACTACTGAATAGTATAGGTGCATCTAAATTCATTAGAAACTTTCGAATGTCACTCAGAATGTTTATATTTTTATGATCGTTTAATTATAATTTAATAGCTAATAAAAGTACAAATATTAACCAAAACTTTGTGTGAATAATTAAAATGACTGCTCCCTAAAAAAATTACTTTTAAACAAATTCAGATTATAGAAATAACATTCACTTAAATTCTGATTATAACATAAAACTTTTTGTTCAAATCACAATTAAACCTTCTTTAATGTGACAAGTGCTGAATTTCTAATATATGAAGACAAGCATAAGAAGGATAAAACAAATATTGTTGGAAAGTATTTTAAGTGCGGGATAACTTTCAAATGTTTGTTTAATCTTGTATACATGTATTTAATTAGGACACATTGAAACCTTTCAGTATGTCTTCATGCTCTTCAACTTCGTATTTTATTCGGTCTCTTTAAGTTTTTTTTATATTCGGACGTCACCTGTGAGGTTTTTGTAGACAAATCGTGCGGCTGGTGTACAACATTTTATTCATGGTGAGAGTTTATTTGGGTCATCTTCCTTTGAAAATAAATATACGTTTATTTCATTTCTAATTATTGCAAAATTAAAAATAACTTTTTTGTTCGAACAAGCATTTACTAAAACTATTGTTAGAAATCCGGTTGGAATTCCGAGGCTTAAAGGGTAGGTTTTGATGTATTTTGTTGGACGTGTAAATACACAGCCACGTTCAGTTTGAACGATAATGTTCATTCCTATATCTCATGTAGGGATAGTATTACGCTCTCTGTACGTTCGAGAATAGTTACAAGACAAAATTGCTGTATTATCTTACATACCCTCTTCACAGATGCAGTCTTAATTTCCTTCTTTTCAACCTATTTGAATCATTTCGCAGGTCCTACCAATGTATCATAAGATTCAGCGTTAAATTATTTTCGTTCTTACTATTCATGTAATATTTGCCACTGGAAGTTATTTCATAATAATCCATCTGATTTACATCTGACGTCAGATGAATTTTTCGTTTTATTGATTACTGGATAAGGGAGGATCAGTTCCACGTACATAATAGGGGCTTTTTTTATTTTGTTTTGACTTGATCGATTTAAAAAAAGAATGAAAAATAGATAAAATATTTTAGCTAAATGTATTACCTGATATCTAAAGTTCAATAAAACAATTACTGATGCCTGAAAACAAGTAATTCTTAGTGTTCTATTCTATCAAAAAAAGTTGCTCAAACAAGGAATAAACGATAAAATTGCGTAACTCGTAATTGACTGCTCCCTAAGGGAATCTCGTTTCACAAATTCAGATTGTAAAAGCTAACTTGAACTTCTAGATATAACATAAAACATAAAAAGACACGGTGTATGTGTCAGCTATTAGCAGACGACAGCAGAACAAAACAGATATATTCTAATGTCACTGTGCAGTATACTTTACTCGGTTGGGATCCATCATTATTCAGTTATGTAATTTCAAATGAATTTCTATACTACTATTATACAGCATAAAATAATAGTACAGAGCATGTCCCAATTCATATCATAACACATTTTTCGTCCTATATGTGCATTTACATGTATAACTTTTCGATGGACGTTAAAATAGTCACCAATCCATCCACCCAATTTTAACATCACCCCAGATTACTGTTCAGAATGAATATAGTTAAGAATACACCAAAAATGGAAACAAAATTTATCAAGATGTTGTTACCAGTTGATTAAAAGAATGATGTCAAACTGTAAATACGAAGAAATGTATATTCTTACGAGAGTAAAATAATGTTGTCGATAATCAAAGAATTCCAGTGAGATGAAGAACCGAGTACCACTGATGACCATTGATGACCACTGATGTAGATAATTAGGCATATAAAATTCAGATTGGAAGAAATAATTAACGAAATTAATAATGTCTTAACTGCAGATCTCCCCAAGGGTAGTGTAATTCAACAGCTTGAACTAATAAGCGAGGCCAGCAAACCCGGGGAATTGCTTGAAAAATGTATGATTATAATTATGTCATACATGGATCTTATATATGGAATTTCATTCTGATTTAACGTCAATGCTGGTTAAGTAGAAGTAAAAGTAATTTAATAAGTTCTGGAAATTTAACTTTTAACAAGCTCTAAAAAATCGTAAAGAGATACTTCTGATTTCGTTCAGAATGTCGGGTACCTATGCTCTTTTCCTGTCAAAAAGGTTTTGCAATGTGGTTGTTGCACTCTTCTTTAAAAAGTACTAGTGGTACAATTCGATTTTTTAATGAAACAACACTGGACACTTTTAATTTGCAAAACACTCATTTGCAAATCCGCCGCCGCCTCAAACAAGAGCTACAATATCATGTATATAACCAAAATGTGCGGAATTACATGGGATTCAATAATTTCATTGGTTTTATACTGTTACTTTCATATTTATTTTGCAATTTGAATTATAAAAACATGGGATTTTCAATATCCCATGGGACAGGGCAAAATCCCATGGGATTTACCATTATCCCATGGGATTTTAGTTAAATCCCATGGGATTTTTTTTGGTCCCATGGGATTATTGTAGTCCCATGGGATATTTGTTGTCCCATGGGACTATAATTATCCCATGGGATTTTTAATATCCCATGGGACAAAATAAAATCCTATGGGATTAAAATTATAAATATATATATATATAAATATAAAGTTATGTGTATGTTACAATGAATGCTGTTTGGTAGTAAAATGTTTTAAATGTATACGAGTTTTTTTTATATTTTTTATATATACATATATATAATTTTTTTTAAATTTTGTCACAAACATGTTTTTTATTTGTTTATATGACAATAAAGATTATTCTTATTTTGGAATGTATAATAATAATATTTTACAGTCAAAGAATAAAGTCCTTTCACTGAAACAAAATGATGAAATTTCTAAATAAATGAAAAAATATTGTTTTGAAATCTTTGTCTTGTTTATTCTATTATGAAAAATAGAACTGAAAAAATATTTCATATTCTGACTGAATAGTTCACTCTTTTCATGAGGTAAGATTTTCTTTGTTATAGGTTCATTGCAATACTTGTATAGGCAAACGATTTGAATTATAATATATAACTTTGTGGTGTACATAATAGTATGCTTATATTTGCAAATTTATAATATAAACACTTTTTGTTAAAGTTTTTGCTTTCTTTATTCACAACTTGCTATGTACAATTATTCAGTCCACTATATAAGAGTGAAGTCAATAAATAATTTCATTCACTAGAATATTCCTGCAATTCTTAGACAAAACATTTTTTCAATCTGTTCTTCAAAGATCTTCCTCTGTACATCTTTATTGAATCGAGAGATTCAAATGAGAAGACAAAGCAAGTTTATTTGGACAACAACATTCTAATATCTTGTTCATTCGTTCCATCTTTCAATTGATAATTACATTGTTGTATGTATATGATCAAGTTCTTGTGCATCAATGATCGTGATGATATGACTCCTTTTTGTTTATAGTCATCATGTTGAAATTTCCTCTTTCAAATAAATGTAAGAAAAAAATGTTCCATTTCAAATTAATAAAAAAGTCGCACTATGGAGAAAAATATCAGCTTTAAGTTTTCCGTTCAGTATTGATCTGTGAATGATGACCATGAAAATCCAGATTTCTGACCTACAAATACACAAACTCAAAAATTATCAGTGAAGAGATCAATAAAATGGCTATTTTATCATGTTTATGATTAATATGATAAACTTTCATTTAAATATTCAAGTACTAAATTACGGAAATCGCTTAAATTTTATAATAGTTTACTTAAAGTACAGCTTATTTAAAATTATAATAAAAAATATAGGCCACCGTTGAGTTAAATAAGATATTACATTTTTAATGTCAAAAAATGGCATTTTTGCACCAAAGGGAGATAATTTGGAGCTTTTTCAATGATATATGCATTTTAAAAGTCATCTGGGGCCAAACCGAATTGATTGTTTTGAATGATTTGGTGTACCATATGATAAAGATATAAATAAATTGAGTTATGAAAAAAAAATATTAAAACATTTTTCTGAAATTGTTATACCCTAGAGCCTCCTTAAATGTCATTTGATCTCTATTGGAGAAATGTCTCATTGGAAATCAGACTGCTAAGTGTTTCTTATTTTTATATCAACCCAGCTATATTATACCTGTCTAATATCAGGAGCTTGTACATAGTTCAGTGGTTGATGTTGGTTCATACCCGTCATTTTTATTTTTCATAATTTTTTGTTTTTATAAATTAGTCTGGTATATTTGACGTTTGAATTGATGCTCTGTTTCAAATTTGGTTAGTGTTGACTTTTATAGATTACTATAACATGTATAGGGTATGGGTTTTCTCATTACTTACAGGTCATCAATGGCCTCTAATAAGTAATTACAATGCTTACATCCACTAAATTGAACTCTGATGGATAGTTTTCTCTTTAATCATACCACATCTTATTTTAATAAATATTTAATTATTATTCAAGGACAAAATTTTTTATAACAGTGGACTTACCATTTAGGCTTTGTTGATCTCTGTAAATCTTATTTTGTTGATAATTTCTTCTGTTTATAGTTTCCCCTTTATCTTTCATGTTCTTGCCCTACACATAAAAGGGTAAACATCATTTAATGACAAAAATAACTACTACATGTATTACATAATTAGTAGGCAACTGAAAATTTTGTCTTATTTGTATATAACATCAACTTACTCATCATTCTTGCTGTTCAATATCATGAATATTATCATTATTCTATGAATATGAGGTCACAGTAAAATTAACTTTGGCAGGCAGACATCTTTTTTTATTTGATACCTTGTAGTCATTCCATACAACAAGTAGACCTATGCTTAAAAAATCTAAGGCCAAAATTAAAAATATGTTTGTTTCCCCTCCCCCCACACGGGTCAAAAATAAGCGCCCGGGTCAAAAAATTATTTTCCACAAAAAAATCGAAATTATTTTTTTCCTGAAAATAATTTGTTTCCATTTTTGGAAAGTGCTTAAAAGCAGAAGGATTGATAATCTAAAAAAATACACTCAAATTGAGCACAAACAACTGATAAGTGGCCTGGACTGGACAAGTCAAACCATTCATGTGACCATGCTATGACAATCACATCCAGTTAAAAAAAACTAGAGGCTCTCAAGAGCCTGTGTCGCTCACCTGTTAATGTGTTTACTGATGTCGGCCATCTTCGTTGGTAGGCGGGGTCATTAGACACTTTTTTTAAAAATAGATACCCTAGTATTATGTTTGTGGCCAAGTTTGGTTAAATTTGGCCAAGTAGTTTTAGAAATGATTTTTATACAAGTTACAAAAATGACGAAAAGTTGTTCAATATTGACTATAAAGGGCAATTACTCCTTAAGGGGTCCTCTAACAATTTTGATCATGCTGACTTATTTGTAGATCTTACTTTGCTGAACATTATTGCTGTCTACGGTTTATCTGTATCTATAATAGTATTCAAGATAATAACCAAAAACTGCAAAATTACCTTAAAATCACCAATTTTAGGGCAGCAACCCAACAACAGGTTGTGAGGGGATATATCTTATTCTGATGGACATTTAAATCTTGAAAGATTTGCCCTAAATGTCTTAGTTTCAAAGATATAAAGCAAAACCTGCATTTTACCACTATGTTCTAATTTTAGCCATGTCGGCCATTTTGTTTGGTAGGCTGGGTCAGCGGACACATTTTTTAAACTACAAACCACAATGATAATTGTGGCCAAGTTTGGTTAAATTTGGCAAAGTAGTTTCAGAGAAGAAGATTTTTAAAAAAGTTACAAAAAATGATGAAAAGTTGTTAAAAATTGACTATAAAGGGCAATAACTCCTTAAGGGGTCGACTGACAATTTTGGTCATGTAGACTTATTTGTAGGTCTTACTTTGCTGAACATTATTGCTTTTACAGTTTATCTCTATCTATAATAGTATTCAAGATAATAACCAAAAACTGCAAAATTTCCTTAAAATAACCATTTCATAGGCAGCAACCCATCAACGGGTTATCCGATTCGTCTGAAAATTTCAGGGCAGATAGATCTTGACCTGATCAACAATTTTACCCCCATGTCAGATTTGCTCTAAATGCTTTGGTTTTTGAGTTATAAGCCAAAAACTGCATTTTACCCCTATGTTCTATTTTTAGCCATGGCGGCCATCTTGGTTGGTTTGACAGGTCACGCCACACATTTTTTAAACTAAATACCCCAAGGATGATTGTGGCCAAGTTTGGTAAAATTTGGCCAAGTAGTTTCAGAGGAGAAGATTTTTGTAAAAGTTTACGGACGACGGACGACAGACGACGAACGCCAAGTGATGAGAAAAGCTCACTTGACCTTTCAGGTCAGGTGAGCTAAAAAAAACCTGCCTTCCTGGTCTGTTTACAAAGGGTAGACCTGGGGGAGGGGAAACAGACATTCTTTTAAATGTGGCCTGATAAAATGACAAAACCAAGAAAACTTATCATTGACCAAAGAACAATAAAATGGGGTCATGGTTTATATATGAATCTGCCATTCAGACATGCACACCTTACAATTGTTTCATATCTACCAAATATAATCTACCTGTAACTTTAAACATATGATAAACTGACAAAACAATGCAGTGTTTCATTGACCAATGAACCATGCATGAAAATGAGGTCAAGTTCATATAAAATATGACAGACAGCGAAGTGCATCTTACAATTATTTCATTCACTAAATAAAGGGGCCTTATTGCTTACAGTATCCGAAAAATAGACCAAACCACAAAAACTAAATATTTTCAAAGTTCCTTATACCCTGCCAATTTGTTATGGTTGTGCCTGTTCCAAGTCAGGATCCGATAATTCAGTGATTGTCGTTTGTTTATGTGTAACATATCTGTTTTTCAATTTTTTTGTACATAAATTAAAGCACAATACATTTGTACATGAAACACAAAGCTCATCACTGAGATAGTAGTCTCAGATAGAGGGAGGCGGGGTCAACCAAACTCCCCTATTCAATCTGAATGCAGGATAGAAAGTCACAGTCAAAAAGTCACACACTGTCACAGGACAAAAAGTCACAATTTAGTTTTGAGATTATTTTTCTTTGAACAAGAAAACACTCTTTTTGTATTTTTCTTGAAGTTTTATACATGAACATGATGTAGCAACTTTTAAATTAAAATTTATTAAAAACAAATAAATCAGTGCATTAGGTTTGCGCACATTACCATTACATTTGCACACAAAAATCATTACGTTTGTGTGCAGCTTTTGATTACATTTGCACGCATTTTTTAACATGTAAATATAAAAAAAAAGATATAGTATCACTATGATTGCCTTTTACAGCTGACTATGCGGTATGGGCTTTACCTCGGGCTTTGCTCATTGTTGAAGGCTGTTTGGTGACCTATGGTTGTTAATGTCTGTGTCATTTTGGTCTCTTGTGGACAGTTGTCTCATTGGCAATCATACCACATCTTCTTTTTTATATTATGAACAATTTCCTAAAATTAAAAATGAATGTAATAAAAAGAAGATATTTCAAAATCTTTTTTCATTTATATTCAATCAATTGTCAACAAATTGTTTGTGACTTTTTGTCCTATCAACTTTGTTACTTTATGCCTGAGTTTGACATGTGTTTGACTTTTTGTCCTGTGACTTTTTGTCGGAATGTCCTGTGACTTTTTGTCGGAATGTCCTGTGACTTTTTGTCGGAATGTCCTGTGACTTTCTGTTCGTTTACCTTCCATTTAAATCAGTGAACTGAATAATTGTTTTTTGCAGAAGTCCGGGGAGTGTTAAAAAATCACATGTGCAAGTTGAGAGTCAACACTTACACAGGGACTACACAATACTTTTTCAGAATGTCAACAAAAAAGAATCACTGGTGACAGGGGAGTGTAACCGATTGTAACGGAGGGGGTCGGTAACGACACCTCCCGGGACGTGTAGTGGCCAGTACTTCGCCCCTATTCGACCATCGGGATACCTGATATCAGATTATGGCTGAATAACAGACAATAAATCAAATGAAACAATATTTTATTCACAAATGTACAGTAATTGCATGAATATTAAACAAAGTCGGATAAAACAGGAGTCAGAAAACTTTCTTAAATGGAGTTCAAAAATAAAGTAATTTCAAATGTAAAATGAAAAATAGAGTGTTCCCAGAGTTAGTCTTTTAAGTAAAATAAAGTAAATTTGCTTCGCGTTGTGTTTTAAAGTAGTAAAATTGCACCAAAAAGGGGTGACTAACTCTGGCGAACTGCACCGAAGTGGTGGCTAACTCTAGACTCGATTAGTACTAATATTAGTTCCGGCGAGTATTTGGAGGCCTGTGCAAGGCCGACTCCGACCCAATATCAAATGATATCCTAAACTTGTCATTAATCAAGAGAACTTTAACATAAAAGGTACTGAAGAAAAGTTGAATAAATGAATATTCTTAAAACACTATAAAAACATCAAAGTTAAATACTAAAACAGTTAAATTAACATTCTTTACTTTTATCCTACTATATTTAAACCAAATCAAACCTAAAATAAACATTTAAATACTAAATAATTAATCTGTCCAAATTAAGGGGAATTAACCTAGGCACATCAAGGCACATCTATTACAATCCTCCCCCCTTAAGACAAATATTAAAGAAATTAATATTTGGGAAAAGAACTATTAAAAATAGATGTGGTAAAAAAACAATAAAGAATATAAATCAATGCACATAAAATGTCAAAAAATGTCACAAAAATGTCAAATAATCACACGGTCCAACCATAGGAAAAGTTCCACACAGTATAAACGTCCAGGAATAGATGGTAAACACAAATTATAAAGTACGGTCCATAGAATATAAATGTAAACGGACACAGTTATACAGCAGTCAATAAAACACAGTTCTAGATTCAAACGGAAACGGAATGTTAATACGGATAATCTGCATGGTCCAAGTTGTACCAGGTATAGTCACCAATTGTTGTTCTCACGAAAACACTTTAAACGTGTGTTTTCGGGTTCTAAAAAGTCCATCGTTGTTCCAGGTTTAGTCCACCATTGTAGATCTCGCGGAATCACGTATAACATGTGATTCCGGGTTCAAGATGATCAAAGTTCAAACGTTGTACAAAAAGTAAGAAAGGTGCTCTTGATAACAAGAACTGCTTACTTTATCAGGTGGTTGTCTTCACACATAAACTTTCTGCCACTCAATAGATTTCTGCCATGACTTATAAAAGTCACAAAAGGAAAACCATAACCAAACTAAACAAATTTAAAACAATAAAACTTGTTCAGAAAGGTTAAAAATCCAAAAAAATGAGCAAACTCATAAATAAACCTATTCAAACAAGAAACTTAGCTACAAACTAAACAAACCAACATCTAAAGAAAAACACAATCAAATCAAACAACGTTTTGAGGGTGTTTTGATGGCAAAACCGGCTCATTAACGTGACCAAGAAAAAACAACAAATCCAATGAAAACTTTGAAACCATACCTACTAAACAATAATATAAACTGACGAAATAAGTAAAATACTAAATATACAAATTAAAACTAATAAAACATACTATATGCAAACTTTAACTGGCTTATCCTTCAAACAAGAAAACTCATCCGTGCTAGAAATCAAATAATCAGATAAACAGCTTTGCAAATCAAATGAAAATAAACTTTGAACTTTGTTGACAACTTTGCATGATTTTTTCACTTTCTTATGAACTGCAGTAGAAACTGGTTTTTCTGGTTCAACAACATGAACAGAATTGACACTTTTACAAACTTTATTGGGACAATTAGCTCTGACATGTCCAACTACCAAACAATTAAAACATTTTTTAACTTTAAACTTCTTATAAACCAGCATTTTAAGAACTTTGACAATTTGATCAAAACCAGACTTCAAACAACTAAAATCACAGTTTTCTTCACTTTCCTTAATTTCACATTCAACAGGTTCAACTGTCAAATTAAAACATTCAAACTCTGTAGCCAAAAATATAGCATCATCAAAAGTTGCAGGATGCTTAAAATGGACAAATTTTCCCAATTCCTTCTCTAACTTTCCAATAAAAAGATCAATAAAATAAGTTTGCATACTTTGAAAATTATCTGGATATGCACGATGACATAAAAGTTTGAATCTTTGTCCAAAATCGAACACAGATTCATCGGACAAAATTAAACAGCTATTCAGTTGAAATTTATAAAAAGCTATCCTTTCCTTAGGATTAAAGCGTTGCACTAATAAACTTTTCAAAAAATCATAGCTTTGCAACTGAGTTGGAGTAAGAAGACGTAAAATAGTTCGTGCTTCTTCTCTTAAGTTTATTACTAACTGAAGAGCCATTTCAGATAAATTCCAGTTATTCCAAAGACTAACTGCTTCAAATTGAATAAAATAATCTTGTACATCGGCACTAACACCGTCAAAAGTACAAGGTTTCTGTTCAAACTTTATCATTTTGAAAATCAAAAATTTAAACAATATCAAAAATAGATGCAATAAAAATATTCATACCAAAACTGAGGGATCAGGTATCCTGGTCACGGCACCATTTGTAACGGAGGGGGTCGGTAACGACACCTCCCGGGACGTGTAGTGGCCAGTACTTCGCCCCTATTCGACCATCGGGATACCTGATATCAGATTATGGCTGAATAACAGACAATAAATCAAATGAAACAATATTTTATTCACAAATGTACAGTAATTGCATGAATATTAAACAAAGTCGGATAAAACAGGAGTCAGAAAACTTTCTTAAATGGAGTTCAAAAATAAAGTAATTTCAAATGTAAAATGAAAAATAGAGTGTTCCCAGAGTTAGTCTTTTAAGTAAAATAAAGTAAATTTGCTTCGCGTTGTGTTTTAAAGTAGTAAAATTGCACCAAAAAGGGGTGACTAACTCTGGCGAACTGCACCGAAGTGGTGGCTAACTCTAGACTCGATTAGTACTAATATTAGTTCCGGCGAGTATTTGGAGGCCTGTGCAAGGCCGACTCCGACCCAATATCAAATGATATCCTAAACTTGTCATTAATCAAGAGAACTTTAACATAAAAGGTACTGAAGAAAAGTTGAATAAATGAATATTCTTAAAACACTATAAAAACATCAAAGTTAAATACTAAAACAGTTAAATTAACATTCTTTACTTTTATCCTACTATATTTAAACCAAATCAAACCTAAAATAAACATTTAAATACTAAATAATTAATCTGTCCAAATTAAGGGGAATTAACCTAGGCACATCAAGGCACATCTATTACACGATGAATTGATCCTGAATCAGATAAGATTTTCCCGGTACGTCTAAACACCGCTCAGGAGGACCTCCTGGGTGCACACATGCAGGACATACAAAGTGCACTCATGGCAGACCCTATATAGTCGCCGTCGTATCTGCACACATGATGGATGTATATATTCGTTATAGATCGTCATACACTTCTCATTTTAGAGTTAAATTTGCAAGCAACCTCTTAAGATTTAAAATAATAATGCTACTAAAAATATATTATTTCCCCCAATTTTCGCAATTTTTTCGCCATATAAAATATTTAGGCGACTGTGCTTTTAGTGAATATAAACGATTACGAGGCCTCACGAATAAATATAAATATGAAATATACTGGAACATCGATTAGCATAGATCGAGCAGCAGAGTAAACTTCCACATAAATCTCGAAGTTATTTACGCCGGATAATATAGACTGTGCTCCTGAATAAAGTTGTCAAATACATTAATTTGTGTTTTTTACTTCTACAAGAAATTTGATTCAAATGCTAATTACGCACCATTTGCTGAGCAGAGAATCATTCTAAGCCAGGAACCGTCTATACTAACTGATAACAGTAAGAATAGAACGGAGTCTCTGTAAAAAGGCAGTCAATCCTAACATAACTGTATTAACTTAATGATACATGTACATCAAGTTCCAGCACCTCACCAAGCACCCTTGCCTTGCATACTGAGATGGCAAACTGGTGTGTGTCAGTATTTTAATATAAAACTGCGTAGGTTCATATCGTTTGATTCAACGTTTGTTTGGTTATTTTTTAAGGATCGTTGTAAAATTATATCTAAATCTTTGTTAAAATACGATTTTAAATTGTTCAATTCTTTCTATTTCATAATTTTGTCAAAGTCTACTTTTTAAAGTTTTAAATTTTACAGAAAAAATGAATATTCCATTTTGATTTGAAGAAAATCTTTTTGAACTGTCATGACATGGTGTTGCAAAGCTGATTACAGGTAACTATAACATACAGTAATTTTCCATTTCGACAGTGCGTGTATTCTCGGGTGTGTATAACGTATAGTTTTCTAGAGAACATCCTGTCTACGTGTAATACAGATTGATGACATTATACAACATTTCTTTGGTTAAATGTGATAAGGTATCTGTGTCCATTCCCTATTTCAACACCACTAATTTTTCGAAGAAAAAAAATCAAAAAAAAATTTATATGAAATTAAGAAGAAAAGTAGCAAATATAAACTTCAGTAATTGCGCATTGAGTAAACATAATTCCAATATTGCATGAACAAATCCGTGAGAAAACGTATATATACATGTATGAATAAAGATGTGTTTTAAAAGACCTATTGGCATTATTTCACACTAGGACCTAAGATAACTAGAACTAAGCAATGGTTGATCCAGAAATTTTCATAAGTGGGGACTCATTGACTGCCTTAGAGTGTTCACGTCCAGTCATGCTTCCGTGATTCCCTATATAATCTACCATTTGTTTCCAAAGATTTAGGAGGGGGGCTGGTACACACATATATATATAAATATACCTCTGCGGCGGAGCCAGCCATTTGAAAAGGAGGGGGGTCTCAACCCAGGACAAAAGGGGGAGGGGTGGTTCCAACCATATGTCCCCATTCAAATGCATTGATCGTTCAAAAAAAGGGGAGGTTCCAACCCCCGAAACCCTCCCCCTGGATCCGCCACTGATACCTAGTATGCATATAATTAAGAACAGCTTTGAATATATGCATATAAAATAATGGTACGTTTAAAAACCGTTCAGGATCTCCTGGTTGCACACAGGACATTAAGTAACTTAGGACATATATATATAATAGTAAGAGTTCAGGGTATACATTCGTTAACTAACATATTTTATAATTTTGTTATTTTTGTTTTGATAAAATCAGAGACATATAATACATGTATTGAGACATATATATATGTGTGTCTCTGAAAAAATCAAACCATCTTTAAAGAAGTTATTTCAGTTTGAATCGACTGTCTTTTGCATTAGAATTCCAAAACGTTAATGTTATTTACAAATGCCAAAACCTGCAAGAAAGAAACATTTATATCCGGTGATTTTTACACTAAACGTTTTCGTAATTTGTTTTAAAAAATATTGAAAAGTACATGTACATCGTTTTTTCAAGATTTGTATAGTAACTGGTTTAATTAAGTCCCCTTGATGAAATTTAAATTGCGAGACGCTTATTAATAAACTATGATCTATCTATCGGCATGCGTCGTTATTTGGGATACGTCACGGATGACCGATGATCATATTCAATACGATATACCAATCATCATTTGAATTTGGTCAATTGATCTTTAATAATTAGGACTAATTGGTGATGGCAGAGAATAAGTCGCTGGTGATGGTTAAAAACACATAGAAGTAAACTTTGCAAAAAAAAAAGGTTTCCTCGGAAAAAATTATGAAAATATATGAATATGCTAAATATTTTTTTTTTCCGAAATAATAATTAAAGACGTTTAGAAATAACAAATTTTCACAGTTGGGAAATTTTCAATTCAAGTTATTTCATTTTGAAAACGTTGAGAAATATAGATCTTATTATATGTTAAATGTGGGCCGCTTGGAGATCAACTTGTGAAACCCTGCATAATTAGGGTTTGTCTACTTTCGTCTTTTTCCATTGCCAAACATTCTATAATCAAGGATTTGTACAAGGCCTTGTTATAATGAATATTATCGCCAATATCACCATAATTAAATAAAGAACAGATACAATATTCGCCTAAAGAGTTTGCCATCTAACAATTCCAAATGAAATGTTGAGTCGAAACTGAGGTACCAAATCTATAAAAAGAATCACTATTTTAGTCGAAATTAAACTGTATATATTCTTTTTTTCAAAACTCCTGAAATAATTTAACATTATCTATAGAGAGCTTACATATGCAAATCTGTTTAGAAGTATGTGAGCGTAAATAAAATTTGTTTATTACCCCCCCCCCTTTTTTTCCTTCTATAAAATTTAATTGTAAACGATTTTCGTTCTTAATTTGTGTTTGCTCATTAACTGGGGTTCATGCTGTCAAAAAACAAAAATGTCTCCTTGTGTAAAAGTTATTGATAAAAAAAAAATTGAAGCTTCCAGAAGAATAACGGTACGTCTAAACACCGCTTGAAGGACCTCCTGATTGCACTCATGACATACGAAGTGCACTCAGGACCCTTTATAGTCATCGCACACAGGATGGATGCATATATTCTTTATACGCTTCTTATTTTAGAGTTAAATTTGGTAGAATTTGAAATCGAACTTAGATAGATATGTTACATTTGTAATTCTTAGAAAATAATAAGGGCACGTGTCATTGATTACACAACTACTGAGCCATGAATTATCCAATCAACAAAATTAATTGGATTATCTTTATTGTTGTTTTATACATTGTGTTGTTAGTACAGTGTGACCATGCGGGAAGTAATATTGTGACGTCTATAGAATGAATATCACGATGTTTTAAGATTTTCGTCTTTTATTAAGATTTCGTTCCATAAATTTTTAAGTTTTATTCTTAATTTTATTATCATGTCCTGGACCAGTAATTAATTCTTTGCACGAGTTTGAAAAGGGAAATAAATGTTCATACTTTAAAAGAATTTATATTAATTAAAGTTTTGTATATGGAATCCGTTCTAAACGGTAAAAGCCGTACTTTTCAAACAATCAAACTCATATACATGTAGTTAGATGTTATTTCTCATTTTTATCGAACTTGTCCAGGAATTTTATTTTTGAGTTATACGAATATTTTAAGAAATCCGTTTTTATTAAGTTTTTTTTCTCTAATTAAAGTCGTTTTGTACAGTTTCACAAGCCTGACACGAATTTCAATGCGAAAATACATTCTGAAAATGAACTTGTCTCCGTTTTCGTCTCCGTTTTTTAAAAATTATGATATTTTGGGTATAACTATTTCTAAAAAAATATGTAAGTTAGATTGTAGTAGCGAGAAATTATAAAAAAGAAGATGTGGTATGATTGCTAATGAGACAACTATCCACAAAAGACCAAAATGACACAAACATTAACAAAGAAAGACTATTTCGAAGACAGTTTATTGACACGAAATCCGTTCAAACCACGACTAAGTCTTCGTGCACAGATTTCCGTTAAGGTTAAACTGAATATTGTACATAATTGTCTTCTCTTGTATAATGGTTTGTTGAGAATAAAGATATACAAATGTAATAAAATTTGATATTAATTCAGTCAACATTGTGTTTGTTTAAAAACTTGATTTAGATAGAGAGAGGGAAAAGAATCACACTGAAAAACAAAAATCGAACTTGTTACAGAAAAAAAACTATAAAATAATTTTCTTTATTCGTGAACTGCAAAACACAACAAATTAATTTACCCGTCATCATGAAAAATAAACTGAAAAAGCACATCGAATGAGATATATATTTTATTTTTTCTATATGCAAATTCATGTTAAAGGTAAAACTGAACTAAACAATACAATTCCTAAAAAACAATAAAGATAATCCAATCAATTTTGTTGCTTGGATAATTCATGGCTCAGTAGTTGTGTAATCAGTGACACGTGCCCTCATTATTTTATAAGAATTAACATATCTATCTAAGTTCGATTCAGGCGCGGATCCAGAGAGCGGAGGGGGTTCCGGGGGGGTTGGAACCCCCCTTTTTTTGGCCGATCAATGCATTTGAATGGGGACATGTAGTTGAACCCCCCCTTTTTTTGCCCTGGGTTAGGACCCCCCCCCCCTTTTTTAAAATGGCTGGATCCGCCCCTGCGATTTCAACTTCTACCAAAATTTAACTCTAAAATAAGAAGCGTATAACGAATATAAACATCCATCATGTGTGCAGATATGATTACGGTAATGGGTCCTGAGTGCACTCAGGAGGTCCTGAGCGGTTGTTTAGACGTACCCGAAGAATAAATCATTTCCTGAACCTAAAATACATTTATCTGTAATTAAAGAAAATTCGCCTAAAACATTCTCTCATATAAAAATTCGCCTAAAACATTCTCTCATATATTTAAACAATTAATTGTAAAATAATTAATTCAACGTCGGACTTTCTGTCTGTTTACTAATACTTTTCTTGTTCAGTTTAGTTTATACCCATAATAGATGAACGGAAATAAGTACTTTTTTTAGGAAAATTTACAACTAGATGAACGGAATTAAGTACTTTTTTGGAAAATTTACAACTCAAATTTTCAAAAACAAAATTCTACACTTTTTACCTGGATGTTTTTCTCTGTCTCGAAGCCGCAACCTTTGACCCCGTATCAAACGTAGCGACCAACACCTCACATGACGTATTCTCGATGTTGAGGTATTGACAATATACAATCACATTTATCAATATACAGCAAGTAAGTAATTTGGTGTTGAATGCCAGTAGATCAGAATTTGTTAATTGAACTTTACCTGTTTAAGGGGCACTAGCTGCCAAATTCATGTTCTTCATCGATTTTAATAAAATTCACATTAAACGTGTATATAGTGTTGAATTGTTTATTAAAATGTTGCGCACAATCTTGGCTGATATGCGTAAAACCATTATATTTCATGACACTGCATGAAAAAGAAATTGACTTATCGTATAATACCAGAACCAGAGACATATATATTGTATCTAATATCTCTGCCAGAACTAAAAAATAAACTACAGTAAGTCCACAAACACATGAGAGGGTATGGATGTGAATTAACAGAATAGAGAACAAAGGACAAAGAAAAAAAAAAGGAATAAAGAATAGTGAAAGAAAGAGAATAATGGAAAAAAGTGTAAGTTATTAAAAATATAACTAAAAAAAAGAAGACAGAAAAAAAGACACCCCTCCGAGACGAGCCTTACATGCACTGTTATTACCCAAGGTTAAAGTCATAAGAAACGAGTGACCGGTGAAAAATATTGTTCTTCCAATTCTTAAACCAATGCATACAAACATCATAAACTTAGTCTTCTGTGCTCGAATTTATCATTTTTTTCGTGTAAATATCGTATAATCGTCAATTTTTTTTTCAATCGGTCAGTGTTGTTGTGAAAATATGGCAGGTAATTAAAGTTCGTGTTTTAAAGCCGAAGTTTAACGATTGTCACCTGTTTGTCAACAATTGACGAAAAATAAACAAAAAAGCATGGAAATTGAGCACGTGTTTAACATGTAAATTCAGATAATAGTTTATTTTAAGGACATCCATGCGTATTGTGGTCACCGGATTATAACGAGATGGGTCACACTGAGGTCATCTTGCATACGGAAAATATATCGGGGGAATAGCTTGCTGGAAGGAAGCAATTCAAATAAAGTAAACTTCTTCTAAATATGAATAAATTAAAGAATTTTCTTCAGAAAAAAGTATATGAACATAAGTTTTACACTGAAAACTATCCATTGAGTTATAAAAAACATATGCACTATTTTTTTTGGACTTGAGGTTTCTTATGACTTTAATTTTACGGAGGCTCATTTTATTTTGGCTTAGAAATAAACATAATTGACAAGTTTCCTTCCCCTGCATTCTCGATCCCACATGTAAATAGCACGGTGATTTTCAAAAAGACATTGATACACCATTACAACACACACTTGCCGTCAGTATTTGAATATATTGATTAAGAAGGTATAGAAGATTAATGCACGCACACTATTATCCACCACTGGCCTAAATAGTTAGTCCGCAAACAACGAGGGTAATAAAAACCCAGCACTTTGAACACAGCCACCGGCATGGTGTGAATCTGAAAGCTTCCCACTATCCATTTCTACCCATAGAAAACTTTTGCCTTTCATTTATCAAAAATGAAATATGTTGATATTAATGGTATATAAGAATTATTGGGGAATTCAAACCATTCCTATTGTAAGTGATAAAACTAAATTTATATCAGGGTGATTGAAATGAGGAAAAAAAGGGGGTATCAGGAGTTCAGGGCCCCCTGTTTGAGAAAAGAATTGGTTGAATATATATGGAATCACTGAGTCATGGCAGGAGCAGGCCCCTCTTAGGCAGTCGGTGGGCCCCACTTATGAAAAATTCTGGATCCACCACTGTGGTCAGGGTGGTCTTCAGTTGTATTATCTTTTTAATAAAAAAATTACACCTGTATAGTGTATATTCTTTAGTGTAAATCAAGGGAAAATACTGTGAACTATCTGTGCATTGGGGCTTATTAAAAGCAGTCAGAGCTCAGAGATAAACAAGTCTATTTTTGTTTTTGACTTAAAGAAGTCAAAACATGTATTTATCATAAAAATGTGTTTTCAATTTTAGACTTATCTAAGTCATAAAATGACAGACTTGTTAAGGTCTATTTATGTTGATGAAAAAACTTAATTTCACTTGGTGGCCAAACTACACAACCTATGGCAGCAAAAACCTGTCTCAGAGTTCACAAGGACTTGAGCTATCTATATGTAATTGTCTAATTGAACATCCTTACTAAACACAGATGTTTTTCCTCATTAAGTGTAGTTCCAGGTGGTTGCATTGTAAGGTTAATTAACATTATCTCTGATTTTTTAGACTCTCATTCATATTTTTCTTTAGAAGACAAAGCATTGTCTTTCAATGTTGTCATTATTTTATTTAGATGCATGACCTCCTTATAAATATGCGTGGGTCTTGAAGTTAACCAATTTTGATCACTTATCAACTTGTAGGAGTCGATATTTGCAACTTTTTTATTCTGGTCAATTATTTCTTGCTTAACAACATTTGACTTATTAAAGTCGTATTTTGTCTTGCATTAAAGGGAGACTAATCCTAAAACTTACAAATTTAGACCTCTATGAGTCAAAAGCAGATTCAGACTTATTTATGTCTGAGCTCTGACTGAAAAGGTATTTCGGGGGGGAAGAAAGAAGGGAGGGTGAGTCCATGGGAGGTAATCCCCACCCCTTTCAATTTGAGAATATGCTATTATCTTGTAAACGGTCCAGATCCCCATCCCTAAACCATATATATTCTTGAATGGGACGATAAAACAAATCAAATGAAATTAAAAGGAGGTCTTTGGGAGTTTCACCACTCTGTTCAATTTGAGAATGTGCTATTATCTTGTGAACGATCCAGATCCCCACCCCTAAACCATATATATTCTTGTCGGGGACAATAAAATTAATAATGAAATAAAATAAAAGTGAAGTCTCACCCCCTCTAGTTTGAAAACTTGTAAACGGTCAAGATCCCCACCCCTAAACCATATTTATATATTCTTGTATAGAACAATAAAACAAATAAAAGGAAATATAGGGAGAGTCCATGGGGTTCACCCCCACCCCCACATGTTTGAGAAACTTTTAAATGGTTGAGATCCCCTGTCATCCAGTGGTTAGGTGAAAAAATTTCAGGATCCCTGATCCCCACCGTCAAACCATATATATTCTTGTATGAGACAATAAAACAAATCAAATGAATATAGGATCATCCCCTTTGTCTTGGGTTGGGAACCCCCCTTTTTAAAATGGCTGGATCCGCCCCGGCATACCATCTAGCTAGCTATAAAGGCTTTAAAAATATGAAATCAAACAAGGAAATTAACAGTGTAGGCAACTGTTTTGAATTTAAAAAAAAAGTCTTTTACATATATAACAATGTTAAATTTTTTGTGCATTTATTTTTGCTTATCATATTTTCAATAATGGACAAAATTGCATGATTGAATATTGTAATTTAAGAAAAATCAGCATACATGATATAAAATGGGAAGTGGAAACTGGGAATTTGACAAAGAGACAACAACCCAATCAAAGAGCAGACAACGGCCGAAGGTCACCTATGGGTCTTCAATGCAGTGAGAAAAATTTGGCACTGGTCTTCAGCTCATAAATATGTATCAGAAATGAAAACGAGATACAGCTTTCAGTTGTATTAATAAAAACCTCACAATAAGTTCTGAATATCAGAATATACAGTATTGCAAGATTCTCTCAAAATGTACACATAGAGCTGAAAAACTGTCAGTGACTGTAAAATTAATCATGCTAACATTAAAGTCCATGGAGTCCATCTTAATATGCATACTCTCGTACAAAGGAATATAAGTATGCAATAGACATCAAGTTTTCAAAAATAAGAGTATCTATGCCATTAATTTACGACAAGATCTTAATCAAGTAATAATTTCGGTTTGTTTAAATATTTCGGAGGTTAGTATCTGTATGACCTCCTCTTTGGTGATGATGTTTTCGTTTTAAAGTTGGGAAAATTGTTTGTACATGTACCAACAAAAATAAAAACACAAAGTCAATCTAGAATTATGTTTTTATCATTTTTTTATGTTTAGGTTGTCAGCAAGATGAAAAGGACAAGTATGCAGTTCAAAATTCAAAATGTGGATAAGTTGAGGTTCTAGGTCTTACCTTTGCAGATTTTCATATTTTGCATGAATGAAATCAAAGGTTATATGATAGACAGCAGAGAAAGAAAAAAACAACTTTTCAATTATCCTGCTCCTGGATAAATGTAAAACATCTTGTTTTTCGGTAAGTTTTATGCTCTGTTTTGATAGTGTTAGTGCATTCATCTTTCCAGTCTTTCCTCTAAATTGTAAGTTTTTGGTGAGTGTTCACCATGAATTTCAGTAAGTAACTTGTGGATTTACATGTATATACTCAAAATTTAGTACTAATATTAATGGGATTTTAGCATGACATCCTGCTAATTGCTTGTTAATCATGTTTATGTTCCAGAACAAACAAGTATTTGGACTGTACGCTTGCCCAATTTTAAGAAGTTGGTCAAGTTTATTACAAACAAATGTACAGTACAGATCAACATAACTGAAATCTTTAATAGATTAATACAAAAAGTTTAATTGCAGTTAAAATAAAAACACAGGTTTGGTCGAGCTGGTACCAGACAGTACAAATATACTTAAATGGTCTGACTGTACACATATGGTGGGACTGTAAGTTCTGGACCGTAAAAGTAACATCCGAATACTGATATGGTCTGGAACATTTATACATGTCTTAAAATTAATATCAAACACATTCATGACATTGGTTTTTGATAGAACTATATTGTTTTGGGATATCAAAATCAAAAATATCCCATTTTTACTTTTAATAAAGAAGAAGATTATTGATGTATGTTTAAATGTATATTAAAATGAGACAGCAAGCCAACAACACAAAAAATAAGGATAAAACATACATATTTTTTTTGTATCAATGTTATAATTTCCAATATGTTCAAGGTATTTTTTCATTGAAATAAAACACAAATTGAAATCTGTCTGAACTTCAAAAGCTTAAAGAAATATTGTTTCTGTTGTCTGCATTTTGTATAATATATTGCAAATTCTTGTGAATAATGGAATGTTATTATAGTTGTCTAAAGTTTTAACATTGATCTTTATACTGTAAATTCATAAATTATTGTGTGCATTTATTATTGCGATTCTGTCATTTTAGACTTAAATGCGATTTTAAATTTTACGATTTTGAGAAAAATCCTGTTTAATCCATATAAAATATTTCATAATGCGAGTTTAAATTATTGCGTTTACAACTCCGTTGCATTTTTCGCAATAAAAAAAACTCGCATTAATTCCGAATTTACAGTATATATATATATTATGTATGTAACTTGGGAAAATACCCAAATGTTATAAAGAAGAATAAATTAATTGATTGTTATATGGTATTAGAATAGGAAGATGTGGTATATTGCTAATTTGACAACCCTCCATCAGAGACCAAAGGATGTAGGCCGTTAGCAACTGATGACACTGGACAACCTTTAACAATCAGTAAAATCCATATCGCATAGCTATTTTTATTGAAAATCATATTATTGCTACATGTATGAAAACAATTTTGTATAATCCATTACTTTAGATTTTATTGGTTCTTTTTCAGAAGGATTGAAATTCACCACCTAGAATAAATGGAGAAAACATAGAAACAAGACCAGAATAAATTCAAAGACAAAAGTTGGATCAGTTATTATTTTCATCACTCAGTCAATGATTTGAAGTTCTTTTAAATTCAAAAAAATATTGAAACCACAATAATCTCAAAGTTCTGTGCTGAATGTCCAAAAAGTGGACTATACCATCAAACAATGCTGGATGATAAGAAACTATTAATGTTTTGTGTTGAGGGATATTGTGAAAAAAATAGATTTACTTAAATAGCTACTAGTATGTTAAGCCTAACAATAGAGTTTTTATTGATTTCAAATGGCAAATAATTGTGTTTCAAGAAAGTATTCTATAATTCATGAATAAACATATATTGATACTTACATTATCTGCTTTGTTGTTTAAAAGTTTAGTTTTGAACAGTTAAAGAACAATATGCTAAATTAACATTTCCCAAGAAAAAAAGATATTCAATTAAAAAGATTCATCTTATAATAATTTACTACCAAATAGAAAACATTGTAACATACACATTACTGTTTATTTATATCTATATATTTACAATTAGAATCCCATAGGATTTTAATTTGTCCCATGGGATATTAAAAATCCCATGGGATAATAAAAATCCCATGGGATTTTTTTTGTCCCATGGGACAACAATAATCCCATGGGACAAAAAAAAATCCCATGGGATTTAACCAAAATCCCATGGGATAATGGTAAATCCCATGGGATTTTGCCCTGTCCCATGGGATATTGAAAATCCCATGTTTTTATAATTCAAATTGCAAAATAAATATGAAAGTAACTGTAGAAAACCAATGAAATTATTGAATCCCATGTAATTCTGCACATTTTGGTTATATACATGATATTGTAGCTCTTGTTTGAGGCGGCGGCGGATTTGCAAATGAGTGTTTTGCAAATTAAAAGTGTCCAGTGTTAAACATATTATTCGGAATATTTTGCAATCATTTATCAGTCCTACATATATTGTTTCTTAATTAAAATATTACTACCAAAATTTATACGGTTTCAGAAAACAAGAAAATTTTTGAAGTACTAATGCTTGATTTCTTTTATAGCGATCTGCAAACAAGAAATTATGTATGCCACATGAGGCATTGTAACTCGTTTGGCATTCCACCCATGATTCCAAACTGCCACAGGGAACAAGAAGAAGATAGATAGTCATAATTGAATTTTGTTCAAATGAAGAGGTAAGATTCATAGAACCTTTATTCTTTTGCCGAACGTTTCGATCCGAACAGGACAGACTAGAGCGAAATCTTGGTCTAGCTAAGAAAATGTGGACCATTTGTTGAAATAAACCAACTAAGAATTGATTAAAGAAATCTTTCGAAAAATATTTGACGAAAAAATTAAATCCAATACAGATGAAGAACTAATGCCAACGTTCGGAACGTTTCAGATAGTTTTTAATTATGGTGTCATTTTCTTATGATACATGAATATATATCAAAACTGGAATCGTGACAATTCCTTGTGTCTATTAAGGAGTCAAATCTAAGAGAAAGTAAAAAAAAAAAACTACACACAATTTTCCCTCAATGCAAAATGCAAAATACAAAAAAAAAAATACAAAAAAAACCAACAAAAAATACATATTTATATATTAATAAAATTATAGATGGCCTAACAATGTAATTTTAACACACTATTTAGTATGTATGTATTAGAATGTTTGAAATATTTATAATGCGATAAAAAATAAACGCGATATTTCGTTAGACAAACTACCTTTATCAAGCGTGCATCTATTCAGGTAAAATCGGATGCAGATGATAAGAAACTTTTGCAGCTTAAATAAAATACATATAGTTTGCTTATGTTTGAATAATGAACACCAATTTAAATAATTACAAATAAATGCTTAACGGATTTAAAAGAAACATTAGAAAAAATATTCATCTTACCTTTAGCAAATCCACACAATGTTGAATTCCATAGATAATGCATTTCTTGTATTTGTCAACTGACTGAGAATAATTAAATCTTCAATTATTAATATTATAAGTAACGATAACTGATTGATCCTACCTTTTCATATAGGTGAACAATTCTCCAGCAGCTGTTAGCTTTAATTGTAGTAAAATAAAAGTAATCAATTGCGACTACTTATTCAACACTACTTTATTGATGACCCGTTTGATAGCTAATACTTACGCAGAAATGGTTTCTTCCACGACAAACCTTGAACGGAAATTAACATGTGGGACATATGGCCACTCTTATAAAGATCGAAATAATCTGCACAATGTGATGACAGACAATGTTCTGATTATTTCTATTTACATTAAAAGTGTTCCATTAACGATAAAGATTCCTGCCATCACTCTATATTGATTCTATCATCAGAATTATTTGTTAAATCAGTTATATATGCCGCAATTTACTATCATTGGCTCGTAAATTGTAGAGAAATTTTACAACATTAAAATCCTTTTACTTTCATTGAAATTGATTTATCTATATCTATTGTATCTTATAAACTTTCAATTAAAAACAGATCCTGTTCCCAAGGTAAATGGCAAAAAACAATATTAATATAGGTGACTTATATTTGTATTAATGTACTACAGAACTTGGATTTAATTTGAATCATTAAATGAATAGAAAGATTATTGGACGGAAATTAGGATCATCCCTGACGCAATAGCAATCAAATTATTCGTCTTCGTAAACAATAAAACAAAAATAAAAGCTGTTAAAACGATTTGTACGAGCAGCGTTTGTGACACGTAAATTCAAATTACAATTTCGATACAAAAAATAACTGCTCTTAGAATCCATGCATGATGTCTATTGAAATTACGATACAATAAGCCTTTCATTTGAATAAACCAATAATAATTTGACAGGACTAGAGAGACGTTTCTTATGTCTCAATGTCGTATTAATGTAACTGAATTGTAATAGTATGTCTTGCAGAAAGTTAACACATAGCAACAGCATATAGCTACAACAGTCACTCTCATATCGAGTCAAAACCGTGTGTCGGATTGAAAGAAAGATACTAAGAAATGAACATATGAATGGTATATTTCATCGCAAAAATTATTAATAAAATTGAAAAGAAATTATTGTTTTTGATGTTTCCTGGTCACGGCACCATAATATTGTAAAGGAAATAAAATATGTGTATAACCTTATTCAACAACAGAAAACTAGTAATAGGATGATGTTACGAATCAAGATCCTTACTGTTCCTAAATCCCTGTATCATATCGCAAGAAGCATGAATCTCGCAATCTTATTGATTAATTACAGGAGGATAAATAGTACCTCATCGAAGCTAAACTACAGTATTTAAAGGGGGTAAAAAATAAAACCCCTAAAAATCGCACCCATGGCAAGCGTCTCTGTGAATGGTAAAAAGGCATATACGTTTTGACAAATACCACGACAGAGTGGTTAAAATGGCATTTTCTTATAAAGTCAAACTGTATCTAGTTTGCAGTTTCATAGTACATTATATTACAATGGTAATTGCATTTATTCAATATAACAACCCGGTAAAAAAAAATATGTGAAGAAACGCTTTATAAGAAACAAATTTGTAATCTTAGTGTAATCATGAGCGAACGGAATTTTTCTCCGGGGTGGCAAATTTATTCACGTCTTATCGCACAAAGATAACTAAAACTAGAATTGTCATTGAGAGCAATAGCGGATGTCACCCTGGTCCTGCAATTGCCACTAAGTGGCAGCCATTTCGAAATTTTTAACATTAAATTAACTTAATTTACTTCACAATGCATTATTTTGCAAATTTTTAGAAAGTTTAAACCATTTGAAAATTTTGATGTTTGTACTGTTTCTATGCCAACGGCGGCCATTTTGAAAATTCCAAAGTCTTACTGCTGTTGGACATTGTGCTTCCTATTATAATGTATCATCATATAACATTAAAGGGCTGTAGAATCAATTTAACACTAATGTTCTGGAATGTTCCATGAAAATTCACCCCCTCAAATTATGCCAAGGGGACCCCATTTGAAAAACAAAATGTTCCATGTTTAAACAGACATAAGTCTCTCAATATCGTAGAAGTTTTATTCAATTTGGAAGACATTCCGATTTTTCACATTTTTGCTGTTTCCATGGCAATGGCAGCCATTTTTTTAATTCCAAAGTCAGGTGCACAACTACACATGGTGATCAACATTATGTTATAGTTCCATCAACATTGGTCCATTCAGTTCCGAGAACTAAGCTGGACAAAAAAGTGTGGAATAAGAATATGAAAAAAAGAATCGTACAATAACAATATGTCACCCGACCTCCGTGGATTAACTTAGGCGTAGATATTATACGACAGTCATGACAATACAGAATGACACGATTTTGTGCAATACCGATAGTCAGAACAAAATTTTAATACAGAAAGAAACAATAGAAACTTTTATTCTTGTTTTGAATTAGCCAATTGAAGTTATTAAAAAGGATCGGGGACCCTACGATTAAACAACCACTGAATTGTATCATACTTCCTGTTGCTTTGATTTTATAAGACTAAGTGAATAATTCAATTTGTAACGCGTCTTCTAATAGGCTGACAGTGTTTTGTCTTTCAGCTCATAGACATAATTTGTCATGTAACTGTGAAGTCATCAACTTTTTTTTTATGATTTACTCCGGTTTAAAATGGAATTTATAATTTATTTAAATTATGTTATTTCTTCATAGACAGAAAAAATATTACAGTCATTCCTTAGAAAAAAATATTACAGTCATTCCTTAAAAAAAGATACATACTAATTATACAATACATCAATAATATACAGACTTAAATATAATTTTTTTAATTTAAGATTGCTGTCGAAACATAAACGGCGTAGAACAATATATAATGTCATATTTCAAATAGTCCATCGGTCTAATTTTCCTTATTTGGCATTATTTCAATTGTCTCTTACTATTTTTATTAATCGTGACAGTCGTTAATGTTTTTATTAATGAACTATAATGATTGATGGATGTTTGTGAAACACTAATGAGAAATTAAAATAAAATACTATTGAGAAAAAAACAAAGTTACAAATGAAATGCTCAATTTTTTTTTTAGATATTTAGTTATTAAAAAAACAAATGAATGATACGATATATTAGATTCATATTGTCTATAAATAGCTATAGGAAGATGTGGTATGAGTGCCAAAGAGACAACTATATGTTTACTTGAGTAAAATGATCATCTCTCAATATGCTTCTATAAAAGTAGGTAGCAAGCATTTCTAAAATATAAAGCGAACATATTTTGAACAGTGGATTATTGTTTTCTATACTTTTTTTTTAACACAAAAAAAAACAAGAAATAAAGCTGAGAAAAATACTAATTTAACCATTTTATACTAATTCATAAATGAAATTTGCAGGAAAAAGGTTTTATATGGAATATTTTGAAGATGAAGTGATATAATTTTTCATTACAAATCTGTTGAAAGCTGGCGTATAGTTTTAGCTGCTGTGTCATTCTATTGTTAATCAAATCCATTAAAACTTGCTTTATGCTAATAGCTGTCTGTAATGCTATATTATTTGAATAGTTGTCATCGAACCAAAAAAGTGGTGGCATTTAATGATGGCATCTTCATGCATTTATAGTAAATGTCATTAATGATAAATTGAAAATAGATGAGTTTTTAAGAAAAAAATATTTTTGAACTTTTTTAAATGGCCAAATTAGTAATATCAATATTTATCTTTTTTAAAAAGGAAAAAAGAATAATGATCAGGTGGAAGTAAATATAATTCCTTTTAACATAATGATTAAATCAAATTAAAAAATATATAATGACACTTGAATTACGTAGAGGAGAAAGGCATATTCCCATTATCTCTTGCCATGATGCATTATATTATATTGAATTTATATTACATCATAAATAATGTATTTACAATATTGATTTACATATGACTATGTAGAAATAAGACTGTCATCCAAGATACTAAGTGCTATTTAAGTACTTGTAGGTTAATTTACAAGAACCATTTAAGTGATGGTCATTGTTTATAGCTTAGACAATGCTTGGTCATGTTTTATGAAGATTAAAGTGAAAAGTATTAAGTATCATATTTTAATAGAAAGCTCTTAAATATTATCAAGCCGATTCACTTAGTGAAAATTACACTTTACATAAGCCAGTGTCTTTTTCTTTTGTCAAATAAATATTGTTTATATTCCACTGCTGCAAGAGAATTTGCACACAGAAATGTCTTTTTACCTTGAAGTTCTTTGTCGTGGTATTTGCCTTTTTACCCTTCCTGATCATTTGGCGTTTTATTTAATGTAATTGTTTTGCTAATAAATGTCTTCACAACCATAATACAATACGATAAAATTGAATATTTATATTAACCATTCCTTTTGATGTGAAGTGTTATTAAACACATAAAGGCTGGTCATGAGGGGTTTGGGAGAAAAGACTTCTAGTCTTATTAGATTTGTGGATTTTTATAGAGTTGTACGTTAAAGTATTACATTTATTTTGTAGATTATGTTGTGAATAAATAAACTCATCATAGGTACTAAGATTACATTTTGTATTTACGCCAGACGCCCGTTTCGTCTACAAAAGACTCATCATTGACGCTCGAATCCGAAAAGTAAAAAAGGCAAAGTACTTAGTAAAAGAGCATTGAGGTTCAAAGTTCCTTAAAATTTTGTCAAATACAGCTAAGATAATTTATTCCTGAGGTAGAAAAGCCTTAATATTTCAAATATTCAAAAGTTTTGTAAAAGAATTAATGAATCTACCATGCAGTGTTTTGTATTGTGTTGTGATTTTTTACTTTATATTCTACAAAGCATAAGGAACGCTTATGTCAGTGATAATGATGTGGGAGAGTAGTTATAGTTAAAACTATGTGTAGGCCATTGGCAGTTGAAACATTTCAAAAAGTGTTTTGGGTATTTGAATTAAAAAAAAAATAGTAGTTTGAGGGAACTTTATCTTAGGCATAAACTACACTATGTTGACTCCCTATCCTTATAATGGTTGTGATATAATTAGATGAACACAATATGTGTCAAAGCTTTGATTCCTAAGATTTAAGTGGAAATGTCACATACACTAACAAACACTCTGAGGTTTATGTTCTTCTCAGATGTTATTCCTTCTGTCCCAATTATTATCGGTGCTATAAATCTTAATCCCGTTGTATGCGACACTGTTTCATCACGTTAAGAGGTTGTTGACATTGCTGAGTTCTTGGAAAGAATTTCAAATGAGAGGATTGGTAATGTAAAATAATGTAACACTGATAATGGAATGAATAATATACTTATCTCAAGTATCAAATACTAGGTAAACAACCGCATGAAAAGCAACGATTTAATCAATACAGAAACAAGTCTGTTGTAAACTAATTCTAACCATGAACAAGAATAGGTAGGAAAACATTCATATTTCTATAACAATAATTATATCGCAACAGAAAGTCTTCACCAATATGCAAATATGCGTCCACGGAGGGAAAGTCTGTTATTACAGTCAATCAATTGTCGGTGGACAACATTCTTAATTATTGCCCTTCATGTCATACAACCTGATATTTTTCGAGAAAGTGACGACATAATCAATTCATACAGTAAGAAAACAGAAAATGAATCTATCCAGGCTTTTCGATTGAAATTAGTGGCCAGTCTGGCATGAGATTCGCGAGCTCAAGTCTGACTTTATTTGTATACGATTTATTTTCTATCACTGTCAATGATATTTGAAATTCATATAAATTGGGTTTCAAACATAGAAATTAAGTGTTTATTGCTTTTTGTTGACTTTACAATCAACCAACTAAAATTGTCTCTTTATCAGATAGAAATTAAGTGGAGTTTGCTAAGGGACGACATCAAAAGATCGATGTAGGATAAAAAAACTTAAATCAAATAGTTTGGGGGTGGGGGGGGGGGGTTGAAATTCTGCAAGTTTTGTACATCTAAAATCGATTTTTACATATATCCCTATTGGTAAATCAATTTTTCCCAAATTAAGTTAAGAGGGGCGGGGGGGGGGGGGGGGGGAGTCAGTGAAAAAACTATGTGAATTAAGTTTTTCATCCTACATTGAACTTTTG
This sequence comes from Mytilus galloprovincialis, assembly GCA_037788925.1. NCBI lineage: Eukaryota > Metazoa > Mollusca > Bivalvia > Mytilida > Mytilidae > Mytilus > Mytilus galloprovincialis. The sequence goes on from CM075335.1 coordinate 34,807,725, forward strand.
ATGTCATCCCTAATGGGTTTGATGTGTTTGAGCTTTTGATTTTGCCATTTGCTTAGGGACTAATTTTCTTCGGAGTTCAGTATTGTTGTTATTTTACTTTTGATTGGGGAATCGGCATATGGAAACTTTAAGGAGGTTTTTCTTTGAATTTGATCTCACAGAGACACTTGTGGAAACAATAAACTAGAAACTAGAACGATGGACAAAATATGAAAAATATGAAAAATAGACAAGAAAAAATTAAGAATAAAGAATAACAAGGTGCTTAAATAAAAAAAAAAAGTGAGAATAATAGGCAAAAGTAAACAGAATAAAGAAAATGGAGTAAAAATGAAAGAATATGGAAATGGAGGACCAAAAGTGTTTTTAATAAAACCTATTAATTCAATCAGAAAAAAACACATTTACTTTTCATAAATAAGATGGATTGTATTTGTTGCTTTGTGTTCTGATACTGATAGAATTTTATTGTCATTACATTAATAAAAGAAACAAATTTGTTACTTTAGAGAAAATTTTACTTCTTTGTTTAACTTTTACCTCAATGCTGTGTCGAAAGATAAGAGAAAAAAATATAGGTTTATAACTATTATATCAAATATTTGTAGGAAGAAAATCGATATTTTAACTTCTGTTCATAACTCAGTCTAATTAAAATGAGCTTCAAGAAATTATATATGAATACTTTAAAGTCATGCATTGCGCAGATATTATTAACAATTGAAGTATATGAAAGTGAATTCTACTTCTATGGAGATTTACAAATCTTGTCTGAGTCCCACGAGATCATATATCTCTCAGTTTATAAATTGTTATTACAGGGGGAAATGATTTTCCCATATGAACAACAAGAGTCTCCATTAAAGGTTTCCTTCTGTTTCCACGGTACACTGTAATGTTTGCTTGTCTTTTATGTTGTTTTCTAAACGGGAGTTTTTATATATAATGTCTAATGTCCTTACATGTGCTCATCTACCTGAATATGTATATGAAAATAAACTACTGAAACCTCAGTGTTTTATTGGATTCGCGTTGCTCAATCTGTTATATTTTACTTTTCATAGACTTGTTTGATTGCTGTGCTGTCTTTTTTTGTTCCTTTATTTTGGTATCACCCGCCTATTTTCATGTGTTTTTCTTTTTTGCTTTAACTGAACATGTTTATATATAAAAAAGAAGATGTGGTATGATTGTCAATGAGACAACTGTCCACAATAGACCAAAATGACACAGACTTTAACAACTATAGGTCACGTACGGCCTTCAACAATGAGCAAAGCCCATACCGCATAGTCAGCTATAAAAGGCCCCGATTAGATTAGTCGAGTTGTTAATGTTTTTCTTTGTTTAAATATTGTTTTTCTTTGTATTTTTTTAAAAATCTAACACGAAAATTAACTGCTGTTCCCCTAATTTTATTTATTATATCTTTGTATTTTGTTCACACATTGTTGTCATATAATTGAGAGGCTTAGCTAGTAATTAAACAAAGTTCAGCCCACAATTTTCTAAATAAGAAAATGATGTACCAAGTCAGGAATATGACAGTTGTTTTCCATTCATCTAATGTGTTTGAGCTTTTAATTTTGCAATTTGATTAGGGACTCTCTGTTTTGATTTTACTCGGAGTTCGTTTTTTTTTAAATTTTTTTATTTTACCTTTCTTATACTACACAAATGATACTTTCGTGTTAGTTTAGGACACTTGAAAGTCATAGCAACCATAACCCTAGCATGCTCGTTCTAACGAGTTTCAATATCAAGAGTCTTTAACTGACATCTTTCATTACAACATCTCTGTCTCGAATTTATTTATTCATATATATTCCGTCCTAAACACGGTATGGGTAAATCAATGAATATTGAGTGATAGTAATTGGCTTGTTTTCACGCTTTAGACATCAGATTAATGGAATGAATATTTATGAACTGTACTATGTCTTGTGTAAATAATTACCAAGTCAGTGTATAATGTCTATGAAATGTCTTACCGTCTACCCAATCCTATATCTTTAACTCTATATAATAACATGAGCTACATGACGGAATTCAATTGATTGACAGATCTGTGAAGTTCTTAATGACATACATTTGTAGGTGATGGAAACTATTTAATATACGTAAGTAAAAGATGTTACAAGAAAAAGGGAAAAAAACCAAAGAACATGGCTGCAATCATAATATAACGTAAAGGTTATTGGATTCTTTCTTCAAATTCATTTGGAAAGCATCTAATTTAGAATAAGATGTGTAATGATTGCCAATGAGGAAACTCCACCAGAAACCAAAGTGACATAGAAGTTATCAATTATAGGTCAGCGTATGACCTTCGATATTAACCAAAAAAACATACGGCATAGCAAAATAAAAAAAGAAAATGCTAAAAAATAATCACGAAACCTAACAGCCTGATATTAGTTAGAATACAATACGAAACACACATAATTTTATGATGCACAGCAATTAACAACAACCACTGAACTACACCTCTCACTTGGGACCTAATGAATGGAGAGAAGTTGTTTATTTGCGGGTGCCTAACAACCCATCCAAACCTTGGACAGCATAACTTAAGGAACAACCATACGTTTTAACACATTGGAAATTGGACGTGTATTGATTGATATTTGAGTATAAGATACATGTTTTTATTTGTTGTTCTTGGCTTTGAACTGTCAGTCCGAGTACTCTCAGGTCTGTTCTTACTGTCTTTTGTGTTGTTAGGATGTATAAATACTGTGCCATGTTAGGTCAAGTCTTTGTTTTTATTGGATGCTTTTTTCTGCTTTGTATCGGCCTGATTAGTAAAACCCTTTTCAACTGATTTGTATAGTTTGTTTTGTTTGTGCTGTAAACCCATCTAAGGTTAGGCGAGGACAAAGTGCTCACAAACAAGTTTAATCCTGCCCATTCTGTATGTGCCTGTCCAAACTCAAGAGCATATACTTCATTGGTTGTCGTTGGTTCATGACCACTGTATCCAAAAACGACAAAATTATTGTATTAAACTCTCATCGAAATGGCCACTAATACCACATTTTTAAGTGAAATGATATGGTGTATGGCTCAATCAAACATTGATCCCCATCAATAGCGTAATCATGTTACAGTAATTGTCTGTTTTCTTTGAATTCTAATTTCTTTATCAATGTGAAATAGCAACCGATTTAAAACATTTCCCTTTTTGTCAGATATGAACATAATTTTACTAATTCACTAATAAAAGACCATTAGATAAAGGCAATAGTAGTAACCGCTGTTCGAAATTCATAAATCGATTGAGAAAAAAAACCTAGTCTGGGCTACAAACTAAAACTGAGGGAAACACATCAAATATAAGAGGAGCACAGCGATACAACAGAAACACAACACTAAAATGCAACACACACAGCAACGAACTATAATATAGCAATAGCCATTTTACTGACTTGGTACAGGACTTTTAAGAAAAAATGGTGGGTTGAACCTGGTTGTGTGGCTAGTCAAACCTCCCGCTTTTGTGGCAATGTTAAATATAACACTAAAACTACAACATTACATGACAGGACTACAATACATATAAATGAGAGAACATACAGGTCAGAGATACACACAAATTATAGCTATCACAAGGTACAAGGCTTATAATTAAATACACCAGACGCGCGTCTTGCCTACTTAAGACGAATCAGTGATGCTCAGATAAAGAAGTTCGAAATCAAAAACAAGTACGAAGTTGAGGAACATTGAGGACCAAAAGTTCAAGTAAGATGTGCCAAATATGGCTACGGTTATCTGCCTGGGATACGAAAAGCCTTAGCATTTAGAATAATTCACACTTTTGCAAACAGTAATTTTATAAAAAATGACTATATAGATATACATGTTAACACTGAAGTGGCTACAGAATAAAAACGAATACGTAAAACAATATAAATCAGCACATAAAGGACATTTGATCAGAATGTTTATAAAATCGGTCTTTATAAAAATCTTTGTCCTTTATAATTAAGAATTTATTATCTTTCAAACATGTGTGTATGATGTGTGTATATGTACTTGCATTAATTGTGTGAGAAAGAATGGACAGAGACTTCTAGCATACTATTGCGTAATTTAAAAGCATTGTTTAAAGGAGACATGCATTTGTTATTAAGCTATTCCTCTTCAACTTTGTACTTTATTTGGCTTTTTCCAAAAAATTTTGGATTCGAGCGTCACTGATGAGTCTTTTGTAGACGAAACGCGCGTCTTGCGTATATATAAAATTTAGTCCTGGTATCTATGATGAGTTTATTTAATGCACATATTCAAATACTGAAGCTGATTATCCGCGATATAACTTAAAGTACAATGGAAGTACTTAATATTTCAATCAAAATCATAATTCCCGCATATATAACGACGGGAAATTAAATATTAAATGCGTTTCTGTGTGATATTTTTTATAGTTCAATATCAATAAAACAAAGGATGTTCATGGCTATTAACTAAATATATAAGACAAATGTTAAAATAAACTCATTAATGCAAAGATAAACAAATGTTTCACTTTAAAATACTATATTTTCATCTCACAGAAATTGGACAATTAATTTATTGATAATAATAGCGATTATTTATGTTTACGCTTTGGATAAATGAGTTAAAACATTACAAATAAATCGAGAGATAGATAAAAGATAGTACCGGTAAAGCATTAATATCAAACTTACTGGTGCTTTATCTATTTTAGTAAATTCCAATAAGCACTACACGCGTTTCTTGAACGAACCTTATCCAGGGCCTATTTATCGAAGTAGTCATGGGGAGTGACCATTTAACTTCAAATAGGGATCCGACGTTTTAGTTTCGGTAAAAACCATAACCCCACCTTGAAGTTAAATGGTTGTTCACTTAAAACTAGGTTATATGGGTTATAGCATTTGTGTGTTTGTGGAAAAGTAAAGATTTAAGTTTTTCGCCCTTCTCTTCAGGGAAGACTCTTTAAAGTTGGCTCCTATTCTTATATTTCTTTGAGAGTTATAAAATGGTTTAACTACTCTGTATTTATTTGAAAGATGCATGTTGCATTTCCTATCATGATATCTTTGATAGAGGATTGCTGCTCAAGAGGAAGCCATGAAACAAAGAGATAAAAGTGACGAAGTTGAAGTCATTCATTCGTATATTAATTGTGTTTTACGCCATCACGAGTTTATTGACTGTTATAGCATATCCTTTTCACAGATGATAACAGATATGTTCCTTATGTCGTCATTATAATCCTCTCTCCTTTTCCAGAATGTAGCCTATCAAATTAAATTAGACTTATTATTATAAGCAACACGAGGGGTGCTAAATGTGGAGCAGAATCTGATTTCCTTTCGGAGCAACTGGGATCACCCCACCTTTTGGTTGAGTTCGTGTTGTTCAGTCTTAGTCTCTTAGCTTTCCATGTTGTGTTTTGTGTGCAATTGTTTTTCGTTGGTCCTTTTCCTTTTTAGTCCATGGCGTTGTCAGTTTGTTTCGACTTATGAGTTTGAATGTCCATTTGGTACCTTTCACCTCTATTAAAGATGTCGTGAGTATAGTAAAAGAGTCTTTGTAGTGATTGAAATAACATGGATCAAACGTATTGCAGTCGACGTTTCTTGACCTTTCAAATGCTATACTTTGAACATTGTACTAGTACTGCCTCAGGATTAAAAAATATTGTATTTAACGAGTCAACATCCGATTCGTCAAACGGTCAAATGAGTTGGCGGTCAAAAACGCAGTTTAACTGTTAACACATGCCGTACTTACTTTATGTTTGTTCTTAAATACTTTTACTCCTAAAATCTATAGTAGGAGTCAAAGGTTCCATACGCGAACACAATAAGAATAAAGACATAGAATTTGAGTGTCGTGCTAATGATGCAGCAGCGTTATATACATTGAATAAATAATTTACTTTGCTATATTCTGAAACCAATAAAAATAGTAGCTTTGATCTCTAAGAGTAAGCTTTATTTATCAATTGTATGTTTCTATTGCAACAATGTCGACGTCAGTATATCTAATACTAAATCATACAATTAAACTCTAAGAGTAATAAAAGTTATAAATCCATTCTCATTTATATCAATATTTTACTAATATTCTCTTAACGCTGTCAAATCAATTTCAGTTAATGAAAACTATTAACCCAAATATGAATTAACAAATATATTACTTTAATATGACCTATTCATGAAAGCGGTTTCTATCATTCATCTTGGCTTTTCTAATAACATCTTATTTTATTATGTCTGCGAACATAAGTTCGAAATTAATTTTGAAAAAATTATACTCCAAATACGAATCAGCGAAAATATGACACATTTTATTAAAACGGTCTCTATAATTCACCTTCAAGTTGACTTTTCTTATAATTATTTATTATATGCTGTCTGTAAAAGAGGGACGAAAGATACCAAAGGGACAGTCAAACTCGTAAATCTAAAACAAACTGACAACGCCATGGATAAAAATGAAAAAGACAAACAAACAACAGCACACATTACACAACATAAATATGATTTAGACATTTAGTCTGAAAAAATTAATCAAACATTCAATATTGATAAAAATTGATGCTTGTTTTATGCCCATGACATAAAACTCAAATTAATGTTATGAATATTTATTAATTTATACATTTATGGTTCTCTTAAAACAAGTAACAATATGGCAGTTACTGTACATTTGCAATAATTTTCGAAATTAGACTTCTCACCGGGTTTGTACGTACATAAGCAACTCCAAAGGTGCCAAATATGGAGCATCACCCTCGGTGTTTTGAATTTTTTTTACGCTATATTTTGTTATCTGTCGTTAGTCTTTTTGTCGTTTTGACTTTTTTTGCCATGTTATTGTCAGTTTGTTTTCGAATTATGACTTTGACTACCGCTTTTTTATCTTCCGATTTTTCTTTCAAAGAGTAACTTAAACTGCATTGCTGAAGTAAAATCTTAACGTGCTCTCAACTTTAAACACGTGAAGTGATTTATTTATTGGAATACACTGTTCGTATGTGTACATTATTGAAGATCGTATTATTACTTATTTTTTGTTATTATTTTCTAATCTTATTGGGACGAATTTAAGGCGATGAATTCTAACTTGCCTCACTATTTCATTCCTATTGATATATTTTTTAGACTTTGTGATGTAAACATTTCACTTCAAAACATTAAGAAACTTTTGATATGCAGGTATTTTCTGTAGAATACATTCTTAAAGAAAACGAATATGATACCTTCAATGTATTCTGGTTAACTAATTTAGGCTATTATAAGACATAATAACCCATGATTGGTTAGATAGAATGATAGTTAGACATATTGCTCAACTATTGAGATTCGTTAGGAATTGACTTTCATTACAAAAACTTTCGTTAATGGTTTAAAAATTCACACGATTTTATAATAACATAATCGAATAAATATCTGATATAATAAAAGTGTAAAGAATAAAGATTGCAATGAAGTCGGTATTTCAATATAGGAATGTTTATGTAGTAAGCTCATAAGTAATTTTATTCAAATATCAAGTTTTCCAGTTTTGAAAGACAGAAGGAATCACAGGATTACTTAACTGTTTTTGTAACCTTTATAATAATCTTGAGTTCTCGATTAGATAGACTCGTTGATTTGAAGTAAACTTAGTGATTGATACTTGCTTACAAAATTATATTTGAAACATTCCATCGCATTAAACATCTTACTGGCTCTCATACATTTTAAAAACGACACATTATGCTCTACCAAACGGTAATTCTAAATACATTAGCATATTTAGGCGAGTGACTTTAACCATAAACATAAATTTTTAATGCACCTACCTAACACACGGCTAAATTATATATCATTTGAAAGCTACACATCTGTACTATCTGTTTTGCCCGGTCGTAAAAAAAATCGTACGGTGCAATTTCCGTCAAATCAAGATCAAAGGCCAAGGACGAATAAGTGCATATTTTCTAAGATTTCAGCCTGATTGCATACTATGACTTTTATATACTAAATTCACATATGCAAACAATTTACACTTTTAGCAGAGAGATTAACAGTCATTATTCAAATGCATTTTTTAATATTTAAAGCGTGTTTTTGACAGATAGCACATGTTTCCTGAAATTCGAGTAAAAGTTAACAAAATGTGTGAAAACCCAAATTTTTCTTTCTGGTGCAAATGCTAATCAATTAAAACTAAGTAAAACCCTGTAATGACTATCAAAGAAGTTTTTGACATCATAAAATTTCCTAAAATTATGCTTACTTCTAATCAAACAGCAAATCATAACAACTCATACAGTTGCCCAAAATACCGCCATCTGCGAAAAAAAACAGCTTTTAACCATTTCTTCCTATTTAAACATTGTATGTGGTCAATATAAGATTTAATAAACAAATTCTTAAGAATCTGAAAAATTTAGAGTAGAAAAAATATGTGCGCGAATCATCTTATTGCTTGAAATAAAGGGGGTGAAACGAAGAGATTGCAATCTGCATTGTAACTACCAGACTGAAATAAACATATATTTCGACTTTTCTAATTGTTTGATTTGTAGCTTCATTATAAATATTGATGTAGTGAAAAGACCTTTTATTTATCTAATGTGAATAGAAAATTTAGACCAAAATAAATAGAAAATAAATTGATGAAAATTGAAATTTCAAAAAATTTCAAAAACTAGTAAACACATTATAAAACTTGACTACTTGATTGCTTAAATTGCGTTGTTCATTATTTACATGCATTAATTCGTCAAATAAGAATAATTTTGAAGAAAAAATATCCATTAATACGCAACGATTCTAGTTACAACTAGACTTCCTGAATAGCTTGAATGACTAGTTCATTTTTCATACGAGGATGACTTCATGCAAGAGTTTCTGATGACGACTGAAAAGAAGCTATCATTATCTTGAAACTTAACGTTCCATTATATAGATGATGTCATCTCACTAAATATCGCAAAATTTGTGACAATGTTGGACTCGTATTTTCAATAAAAATAAAAGACTCAAAAGATACAGTTTACTCTATCACGTATCTTGAAATCGATGATGAGGGTTGGTTGAGAACAAGTTTTACGACAAAAGAGATGAGCATAAAACAACCCATAAAAACACCCCTTACTACCAAATTATAAACTTTTCATTTCTATGTAACAACATTATAGCAACGCCTGCATATCTATACTACTAAAGGAGAGACCGATATGAGCCTCAACTCCTCTGAAATAAAGGCAACTATAGTATACCGCTATTAAATAGTCATCAATCGATTTACTAGTAACTGAAATAAATCCGGGTCACAAAGCAAAAACTAGGAAAACGCATCAACTATAAGAGGAACACAACGATATAACAGAAACACAGAACTGCTACAAAAACAAACGCCAATATACAAAGAAACAGATTATTCGATACAAACTGCCATATGCCTGACTTGGTTCAGGACATTTGAAGAAAAATGGTGGTTTAAACATGTTTTAAACCAGAGTTCAAATGCAAAGTTGAAATCATCCCTTTGAAAATTTCATGGACGCCACAACGAGTTGGTTGCAATTATGAGATATCTGTTTCGCCAGATGAGGACTGATAAGTTCCATCGACGTAACCAAATTGCCGTCATTTCTGCCGTGAATGTCACCAACCGAATAAGGCTTGGCACCGAGTTAGGAAATACATGAGCCACAAGACGGGTAAAAGAGAGTCGTGGTGTAGTGGTTAGTGCATCGGACTACTAACACAAAGGTTCCTGGTTCGTTTCCGTTCCGTGATGAAAATTTCAGGGACTGAATTTTCGGCTCTTCCTTGACACCATTTGTGAGTATGGTCTTGAGGAAACGATGAAAGTCCGTCGGAAGGGGACGATAAATGGCTGACCCGTGTTAAGAGAGAGCCATATCTCTTGCACGTTAAACACACCTTTGTAGATTTCGAAAAAGAGCAGGCTAATGCCGCTACAAGGCAGCACTCGCACCCGCAAAGTGGAAAGCGATTAATTTAAGTTGCAAAACTTGTTTCCCAATCCACTATAAATAAATATGTTTAAACTAAGACGGGTGTCATTTGTGGAACATGATCTTCCTACCCTTCGGGAGCCCCTGAGTTCACTCAAAAAATGTTTTGGGGGTTTGTGTTACTCAATCTGTAGTTTTATATGTTGTGTTTTGTATACTGTTGCTTGTCTTGTTCGTTTTTTGCCTGGCTTTGTCAGTTCGTTTTTAATTATGAGTTTGATGTCCCTTTGATATATTTCGTCACTATTCAAGTAGTAAAAGGTTTAAAAATTGTAGATCAGTGTAGCTAAATGTATCATGATAACGATTTGGTTCTATATATATATCATCGTGAGCAAATTAAGTTATTTTCGCGGATATTTGTCTTATTGCGTTAATCTTCTTCACTTTACTTTAAGGTGATTTTTTGGCTGATTTTCATCACTGCAAGTTAACGTGTTTAAGTAAAATAATACCAAAGGGACAATCAACATCTCAAACCATGAATCAATTAAAGTTAAGTAAAACCATGAACAAAATAAGATTAAAGTCCAAGAGATGAACAACAGTCCAAAAAACACAGCATACCATGAAAACGAACACTCCTAAAACAGTGAATGATCTTATGAGGTCAGGAAGGGTATTTAACTTTTTCATTTTGTTATTTCACAACTGCTTATAGTGTTTTACATACACAATGACATGCATTTGTATTTTTAAAGCTTATGTAGAAAATACTCAAAGCATATTTTATTCAAATAATTAAAGCGATTAAACTTCTAAACACATTTGATATGACTTACTATAACACGATTTAAAACTAAATAAGAAGCAGCCGCATTTTATTTAGTTCGTTTACATCCCGCTTTAGACAACCAAGTGTTTCTAAACAAGGTTACTTATTTCAATGTTGCCTACGATTTAGTCGCAAAGTAATGTTTGCATTTAAACAAGATTACAAAAAGTAAAACAGTTTGACTTCGTGAAAAACATATTTTAACCTCAATTACCTCGCATATATTCTTTTCTTACTTTAAATACCCCTTCTTTTATTATGGAAAATCATTCTCCTTCTTGATATTCACAATTAGCGATGTGCTATTTTAACATAGATTAACAAAATGATCGCTATTTGCAGATGGCAGATTTTTGGGCAACTGCAAACACTTCAATAGAAGGCTGTTCCATGAACAATAATTAATAATTGCATCTTAAAATTACAAAACAAATATTCCTCGACCTAAAACATATACATTTATCTATTTTTTTAGCATTCAAATATCGATTCCCCAAGATATATTTTGCTTTTTGAATAATTTTTCATTTTTTTTAGGATTTGTGATAAATTTCAATTTTCGGGAAATTTTGCGCATCGAATCTCTTATTTTCTGTTTGATTTGGAAATTATGTATCATGTTCCATAAAGTTCATATGATCTTCTGGAAAATTTTATGGTACAAGAATTTGAAAATGGCGTTTTATTTAGTAATCGCAAAAATTGGAATTTTTTTTCATGACCTTTGACCTTGATTTAACAAATATTGCACCGTACAATTTTTTTACGACCGGGCAAAACAGAAAGTACAGGTTAAGAGCTTTCGAATGATATATAATACAGCCGTGTGTTAGGTGGGTGCATTAAAGTCGTTAACTAAGCGTCTTTTTGAAATAAGTCACTCGCCTAATTTGCAGACATAGAAAATATTGTAAAATTCCGAACTAGATTGGCATCTTTTTCAAACGTAAAAATCCTTATTTAATCCACCAAACAGTAAAACTCTCATCAATTATTTATTGCAAGTTATTAGAATGTAATTAGAACCACTTAAAACAATCATAAAGGTCATTAAAATCTAATGTCTTTTTACAGGCACAATAATTTTATGATATTCTAAAATTTATGAAAATGACTGCAATAAAATCACCTCCCCAAAATAATAATAAAAAAATTACTGCCTTTAATAGAATTTTAAAATGTATGATTTAATCGATGTAATAGAATGCGGTAGAACAGTCCAATCTTCTGGTTTGATGATTGTTATACAAGAACCTGACTAATTAAAAGCAGTAATGCAACTGAATTATCAAAACAATAACAACAAAAAAGTAGTACAAGTTCATTAGAACCATGAATAAAAAGATGGATTATTTCTGATAAAAAAAGTAAGCCCTCAACCTCGACATCGTTTTCATCTTTGATAAAACATTCGTCTGCTGCTAACTCATCAAATGTATCATATGTATTTTAAGACCATGATGTATGTTTCTGTTTTTCTAAATACAATTGTATCAACAAAGTTTATCAGAATACTCTATATATATATTATAGACATGAGTTTTTCTATCCATCCATCTTATTCCCCTTAAACAATTAAAAGATAATCAATTTTTAATTGGAAAAAATACTCTGCAATTATAGCATAACAAATAGATTCACTTACTGGTGTTCCTTATATAATAAATGTCAAAAACTATAATTGTTTCACCAATAAAAGTTACTCTGAATAATTTCAGAGAGAAAAATCACAGGAATATGTAAATCAGGCAAAAATGAAGAAATACCTGATGCCAACTTAGTCGACATGTACCTGGTGGTTTAAAGTGCGTTTTATATCTGATCTAATATGATACCTAGCTTGATATTGTGATCAGTCCAATCAAAATTTAAACCAACAGCCGCAATTCCATTAAAAACAGACAATTTTTTGAATGACTATGTTCTGTTTATTTCGCTGTGAGTATATTTATGTTATTTTCATTTTATAAACAAATGTATTATCAATATAAGCTCAGTACTGAAGCGAAAGTTGTTGACGTTAATATCATGCGCATGTGGATTCAAGAGTTTAAAATCCCGCCACAATTATTGTTACGTATTATTACAGGAAACAGCTACTTTTGTTCACCTATGTTCAAAACTTTCAAACCTCCATTAGGAAGATCTGAATCATAGTAAAAAAGATACTGTGAAAATGACAACAAATCAGGTTGAAATACATTGCTTTGTATTATCATAAAGCAATGAAGGGACATAACACCAGACAAGCAAAAGTGAAAATCATGATTATCGAACTTGACCTCCTTTCTGTCACAATAACAACATAAAAGAATTAGAAAAAAAACATTGGTTAAAGAGTGAAGAATTTATTGCACGTGAATAATATAAACTTCGAACTACAATCAACGAAGGACCTATTATCAATATCAATACATGTATATCAAAATAAGGATTTGAAAATTGGTTGAAAGGTTAATAAGTTCAAATAACTTGGAAACAACTAGGGCTGCCGACCCACCGTACAATCCCTCAACAAAAACCAGATTGCTTCGGTAAACCAGGTAATAAGAAACATTTTGAGAATTGCATTTACTCGAATAGGAATCGAACATAGTATGATGATAAGGTTACTACATTATGAAATGTTTGAAATACGTTTATAAAAAAAAACCAAAATCACGCGTCTATAGATATCAACATGGTGCTCTAAATCTTAATAAACTTCTAAACGATAGTTTAAAATGTAAGAAGCCCTTATATGGAAAAGTAGTGATTGAGACTGCCAAACATCTTCCGACAACATGGAAGTCCTTAATGACATGGAAGTCCTAAATGGCCTAAGTATGCATACTGATTTCAGGGAATTTCTGTGTTGCACTTCCTTGTCCAAAAATAATTTAATAGTTGTTAATTACTTTACAACTTAATTCAAAAATTGAGTTAGTGGTAATATTCGCATTTCGTATTTCAAATATCATAACGTTACAGGTCTTAACAGTTCTTCACGAAATTATTCCATTTACTGTTTTAGTTCTCTCGTTTGCATAGTAGTGCAATTAGAAAAAACCAGCCCGGAGTAAAATATATTAGTCTGTTAGTAATATTTTACCATTTAAACCGTTTCTTTATCTTTATCTGATGAAATGCATTATCAACACATATCTTTTAAAGCTTCATAGTCCGAAACGTTTACATGCATTGTAATTAAGTAATTAGCATCGGGTTTGGAAAATACAGAGGATCATATTCCCTAAATTGTCAATCTAAGATTGGCTCTAAACTAATCACCAATACTAGACAACAAATCTTTTCCCAAGTACTTTACTATAAATCATATCCTAAGGTTTTATATTTGCATGTATAATCTAAATGACAAACATAGCGATGGAATGGTGTCCATTTATATACCTAACACACAATCATGTAAATTACTGTCAAAATAGTGCATAAATGCATGGTTGTAAGATCTAAATTGTAAATTTTCATTAATCGAAACGGGAGAGAAATTTTCCAAAAAGTAAGGTTTTTCTACCAAATGACCAACACTTTTCAGTAGTTTGGGTCATTAATAGTCTTATTCTACGCACTATCTAAGGCCTTTTACATATTTTTTTTATTCGAGTTTCAATGAGGAGTCTTATATGTACGAAACGCGCGTCTGACGAATCCAATCATAATCGTGGTTATATATGATGAGTTTATTCAATGGTAAACAAATAAAGTACATGCAACAGGAACTTTTAAAAATACCTTATTTTGAAATCAACACAAAATAATAATAAAAGAAACCTAAATGGAACATCGAGAGTGTAAAGGAATTCAAAGGAGGCTGCCAAATAGTTCCTTCAATATTTGACCTCAATTGACCTCAATATGTATCCATTTTTTCAGAACATTTTTCCACTGATTGCTTTATCTCCTTGTCAAATGAAAATTAAACTTTATAGTTGTTACTTAGTTGATATTGTAAACCAGTTATTTCAATAAGTACAACTGCTGTACTGTTTACATATCTAAACGTGTATTGTTCTTTAATACTTTGTAGAAGTTTATTTCTTTTTAATGTTTAAATTTGCATTTAACAATGCAATTTTGGACAATTTTACCACAATTGTCGATCTAAGATTGAATAGATCACCAATAGTCTACAAAAATCTCATCCCAAGTGCAATAGTATCATTCATATTGCAAGCATGTGCATGTGCATGTATAATCTCAATGTCTACAATGGCAATAAAGTTGTGCCTCGATCTATATTCTTTGCATGCATTCGTGTATACTTCTCTTAACACGGAGGAAGTTTAATATATTTATTTGAATAATTCAGACCTACATTATGGTAAAAACAATTGAAATAGCATGAAACGAAACGAGATGAGACCAACTGTCACGATTTCGTGAGTATTTTAAATTCAATAGTATATTAATGAGTCATGAAAACTATAGCAACGACAGTAAAGAGTACAATATAGTCTTTTTTCAGTTGAAAAGAAGGTACTGCTTGATTTAATTTGATATCAAGTTAAATCGACAATTTTGAAGCACTTGGTGTAATTTTCTGAAGTTTTAAATGACATTAAATTGTATCAACTTTTAATGCACAGGTATGCATTTCGAAAATTACTGTCTGTTACTGTTTGTAAAATATATGAGTCTATACTATATTCATAAAAGATTTTTTAATAGTTTTACAAATAACTTTTTTTTTTAAATTATTGTTAAGACAGTGGAAATCTTAGCCAGCTATAGTTAAGTTTGACATTTCAAGTATGGAGAGCATGGTTAATCTTGCGTCTTCCAGAATAACAGAATTATCCTACACAAAAACATGTTATACTGTTTTGTATGCCTGATGCTCAACGCTACCTATTTCCCAATTTATGTAACTTATTTATTCTGCAAATGAAGACCGGTATAGTGACATAGTGAAAACAAATCAAAGATACAAAGCTTGTTATTGTGTATGTATAGGAGGTAAGATATTATTAAAGATTATCTTTGAAGGGTTAATACGCGTTTGTGACTATGTTCGCGTGGCCTAATCGTTAGTATCCTCTGTTTTATTTTTGCGTTTGTTCTTGTCCCCCCCCCCCCCCCCCCACGTTTATTTATATATATGTACATTGTATTGTAACAGAATAAACTGAGACTAACTGGCGTACTAAATTATAATCCTGGTACCTTTGATAACTATTTACACCACTGGGTCGATGCCACTGCTGGTGGACGTTTCGTCCCCGAGGGTATCACCAGCCCAGTAGTCAACACTTCGGTGTTGACATGAATATCAATAATGTGGTTATTTTTTTATAAATTTCCTGTTTAGAAAACTTCAAATTTTTCGAAAAACTAAGGATTTTCTTATCCCATGAATAGATTACCTTAGCCGTATTTGGCACAACTTTTTGGAATTTTCGATCCCCAATGCTCTTCAACTTTGTACTTGTTTGGCTTTTTTTTTTTTAATATTTTGATATGAGCGCCTCTGATGAGTCTTACGTAGACGAAACGCGCGTCTGGCGTACTAAATTATAATCCTGGTACCTTTGATAACTATTTTTATCCAAAATTTAAAAAAAAAATGGTAGGGTACAACACATGATTTTAGTAGAAACATGTCCATCCCATATCATATTTTTCTTTTCAAATTTCTTAGATTTTTTTCAATCATTTATTACAAATAAGTTGGAAATAATATGCATTGTGTTCTTAAAATATATAGAAAAATCACTAATTGACAGCATGGTGATTTTGACACGAAAAAGCATCAATTCAAAATATGATAAAACTTTCTTATATTAACATCTATCTATTTGTTTTTTAAGTTAAATTTATTCAGATGGGTCAACTTCATCTTTATTGAAAGAATGAAAAGAAGTTAAACTGTGGAACTGTGATTTTTTTCACAGAATAAAAGCCCAAAAATGGATTAACAGCTATGAACAATGAAAAATCTTCGAAATTGGATACTTTCAAAGGGCCGTAGCTAAAAAAAAAAAAGAAGTGCACCACCATATGACTCTTTCTTCATCAATTATTTTTTACAGTCAAATAAACCTATAAATCAGGTTAAAAAAAGTGTAATTCTAGATTTTTGACTCCTTAGAGGTGTACATCCTTAAAGGATCTGACAGCACTGCTACTATCTGTTTCTGTTCTTATACGCTGATGAAATGTCTCAAAATATTTGAAAGTGTGTATCAATCAACTCGTTATTGTGTCCGACAATTTTCAAAGAGATGAATTAATAGTAACTACTTACAAGCCTTGATCTAATAACTTCATTGTTAACATCTATCATTGATTTGGTCTTTTTAAACCTTTATTAGTAAGCGTCACTGGTGAGTCTTTTGTAGACGAAACAAGCGTCCAGCGTACAGAACTTCAATCCTTGAATCTATGACGAATCTGATATTAAAGAATATGATGGCTGTATACCTATTTTGACAATTCACCTGATATGTCTGTTTTGTTCACCCACCGTTATAAGTATAATGGAATTTGATGCGACTGTCATACAAGTGAAAGGTTTAGCGCTATAAAACCAGGTTCAATCCACCATTTTCTACATTTGAGAATGCCTGTACCAAGAGAGGAATATGCCAGTTGTTGTCAATTCGTTTGATGTGTTTTGTCGTTTGATTTTGCCATTTGATTAGGGACTTTCCGTTTTGAATTTTCCTCGGAGATCAGTATTTTTGTTATTTTACCTTTTTTCGTATCAATTGGAGATATAAAATTGTGTTAAATTTAATATTTTGGTCTGTAAATAATGATTTACCATTCGCGCCAATTGTAGACCGTTTGTGTTTATCTCCACGAAAAAAAAACACCATTATGAGGTTATATAATCGACCTTTAATCGTAGGTTTAAAAAAACTATGTGCATTTCACACGTCAGAAGTGATTGCCGTCTACTGTGGTATTAGTTGTTCTCATTGTTCAATGTAAGACGGTGAAAAATAGTTTATAACTTCTCATACATTTGGTATTTTGTAACCCGGATTTGTTTTATCGCAATCGATTAACGACTTTCGAACATCGTTATACTACTGTTGCCTTTATTTGTGAAAAGATGTCTAATGGGAAACATACAACATCTTTTCATTTTTAAAACAAGGAATTATTTTCAATTAATGTGAACAACAAAACATTACTACATGTATTCTACTTCAAAGATCGAAAGCAAGACTGAATGTGTACCTCAATGAAAAGATAACTTCACACTCATAATTCAGTAAACTCTAAACACATGAACAAAAGAGAAAGAGAAAACCATACACATAAGAAAAAACTTGATCGCGTTTAACATTATATCAAATCATTAGAAAAAAATAGATTCAAAATATAGACAACACGTAAAATAAACCTTATATGTTTGATTGTTTTTAGATTTTACCTCAATCAGAAAAAAGAATTTCAGATAAAGAAATATTGTGTTAAGTTCATGACACTAATTGACCACTCTGACTGAGTAAAAACCCACAACAAGTTAATATTCCAATTATTACTGTTATTTATCTCAATAGAGATATATACAGGAAGATGTGGTATAAGTGCCAATAAGACAACTCTCCATCCAAGTAACAATGTATAAAAGTAAACCATTATAGGTCAAGGTACGGCCTTCAACACCGAGCTTTGGCTCACATCGAACAGGAAGTTAAAAAGGGCCCCAAAATTTAAATTTAAGTGTAAAACCACTCAAACCGGAAAATCAACGGTATAATCTATATGAAAAAGAAGAACGAGAAACACTTTTGAACCACATAAACAAACGACAACCACAGAACATCAATGTCTTTTTTTCTTTTTCCTTTGTAGTTTTCTTTGGACTATTTTGGAATTTATTGTCTTTTAATTTGCCATGATCTTGTCAGTTTATTTATTTTCAGTTTGATTCGGTTTGAACGTTCACCTGATAAGTTCTGTCTCTTTTGTTCTATTTAGGTTCTATTTAGGTTCGAATATATCAATAAAGACTATTGTAATCGCATTGTCTATGGTTATATCGCAACTCTCGCCAGAACCGACAAAACACTTTGTTTACGTGTTGTTTTTAGAGCTGCAATTCTGCCTATGATTTACACAATCCGTAAATGTAAATTTCAGAATACAATCATAAGATCTCTAATCCATTAAACTCAAATGACAGGATTGGTCTCCAGGTATTTTAATTTTCTTGATTTTTAGCAATCACGTTTTACTTAACATAACAATGATTTCAATTACCAAGACTTTATCTCTCTATCATTAAGTCCCAGGTATTATTGAGATATTGTTCTGTTTATTTTTCCTCCATATTATATAATAATAAAATCATTGATACAAGATAAAGTTGGCAGAATATGTAGTCATAATTTCAAAACCGACATGGCATACAATTCGAATTTTAATCAGCTGTACACATTGAATTCTATTTAATATAAGGCGTTTCTCTAAGTTTGTCATTTTTTTTTTAATTATTAATGCACATCTAATAGCGCTTCCAATCTCATTTATATGTAACATTTTTTAATTTTCAAGTTGGATATATCTTTGCAATGGTCCAGGTAGGAACTTTAACACTTCGTGGTAAATCAAATATAAATATTTCTGTAGTATTATTTCCTACTTCAAGGCATGTCATTCAAGCACATCGATGCTTGCTTTATATATCATAATGATAATTTCATTTCTAGTCTAGTAAAAGCTGCAAAATGCTACAATATTTTGCAAGAAGAGACAAGAGGACAATACAAACGCATAAAATGAAGAGGAACAAATAAGTTGAGTCAAAACTGGATGGCGAGGCAAAGAAAAACTAATAAAAAAACATAGAAAACTAAAATCTGAGCGACGCTTACCCAAACAAAACGTTTGGACTGAACAGCTACATGAATGGGTCGACTGTTTAGGTGGATGTTGCTTTAATGTATCTTGAACTCAATCGAATTATTCTATATTGAAAAATAAGAAGTAATTTTTGTAGCTGCAATTTGTCGTGATATGGATTCATTATATATTCGTGATTTGCTGTCAGAACGTATCGATAAGCTCATCAGAGATAACAGGATTAAAGTTTTGTTCACCAGACTCGCGTTTTGTCTACAAACAGATTCCAGATATTAGATTACTACGATATATTGACAGTTTTATAGAACATTGTTAGCCTTGTTTTAATACCCTTTCTTATAGTGTCGACAAGATCGGTATACGTGTCTAGAACTATTCTGGCGTATATTCTATTTATGATTTCAACATACCGTTGGCGTACAGGTTCTAGACATTCTGGCGATTTATAAAAAAAATGTCCATGTGATTGTTACCAGTATTTAACTTAAAATGTTCTATTTCGGCTTTTAATTCATTTTATCGGAACTGTAAACCCAACTTTAAGTAAAAGACTATACGACTTTTATATAACATATTTATAAAATTCGGATTTTTTTACCGTAAGATATGTTCATAAAAACAAACAAAAAATCTGAAACTGACATTGTCATAATGCTTGATTTTTTTATTAACAATATATTTGAGGACGTTTTTTTCAACCGACTGTCGGCATTCCAATGGGAACTAATTGTGCCCCTTTTCTTGCCGACTTGTTTATTTATTTTTACGAGGCTGATTGCATACAGGAACTTCTTAGGAAGAAAGATAAAAATATAGCAATATCCTTTAACTCTACTTTCCGCTATATAGATGACGTTCTTTCACTAAATAATTCAAAATTTGGTGACTATGTTGAATGCATCTATCCCATCGAGCTAGAGTTATAGGATACGATACAGTTAAGTCGGCCTCATATCTTGACTTACATCTAGAACTTGACAATAAGGGTCCGTTGAAAACAAAACTTTACGACAAAAGAGATGATTTCAGCTTTCCTATTTTGAATTTTCCATTTCTAAGTAGCAAAATTCCAGCAGCACCTGATAACGGCGGTATATATCTCCCAATTGATACGATATTCCCGTGTTTGCATTTTTTATCATGATTTTCTTGATAGAGGGTTGCTGCTCAGAAGGAAGCTATTAAACCAAGAGTTCCAAATGGTGAAGTTGAAATCATCCTTTCGTAAATTTTACGGACGCCATCACGAGTTGGTTGACCGTTATGGAATAACCGTTTCACACATGATATCGGATATGTTCCTTACGTCGTAACTACAATCTCCTTCCCTTTCATGAATGTGACTTACCTAATCAAACTATTTACCGGATTTGTTATTACATAAGCAACATGACGGGTGCCACGTGTGGCGCACGATCTGCTCACACTTCCGGAGCATCACTCCGAGCTTTTTGTGGGGTTCGAGTTGCTTATTATTTAGTTTTCTATGTTGTGTCACATGTTTTATTGTTTTTCTGTTTGTCTTCTTTCATTTAATTTTTAGCCAGGCGTTGTTTGTTTATTTTCGATTTATGAGTTTGACTGTCCCTCTGGTATATTTCGTCCCTCTTTCATAACATATTATTCTATGCTGTCTTAGAAATATGAATTTAGTCTACGGAAATATTTACCCAAGTATGATAAAGCAAATATTTCATTCCTATATGACGTATTCTATTACAGTAGTTTCTATCATTAACCTTATTTTTCCCAAAAACAAAATCTTATTTTGATCTGTTTGTTTTGATATTTTTGAGTAATTGAAGTATTGTTGAATTTTCACTTACTATCCCTTTTAACTTAGGTTACAATTCAAGAATAAGATATATCTATTTAAATGACTATTTGAAACCAATGCTTTCTTCTTACATACGCAGATGATTCACTGGTATTGTTACTACAATGTTGTAAATATGCTGCTCTTTCCTTACAAATATTTTTCTTAAAGTCTGTAATAACTTTCTACAATAGATTCCAAAAGAAAAAGTCAAAATTTAGAAATTAAGGTTTTGAAAACAAGGTAGTTTTATATGACGTTATAAGTCATAATGCAAATGAGAAATGTTGCTAAGCTAGTAAAAATCATTATCAATTTAATCTTTATACCTATTCGCGCTCATTGCTGCTTTTAAAATCAGCACAACTAGATTGCAGCCAAGATATCGAATAAATGAAATGTATTATACATTAAAAGTGTAAAGAATTTAGCGATCAACGACTTCGACGTTTGTTTAAAGAAATCATAATGAGATATAAATATAAGTTATTGTATTCTGATATCAAAGGTTTTGTAATTTGAAAGACTGATATGATTTACTCATCACTTACGGAGTCTTATCACCTCTATTCTATAATGTCTTTTTTGAAGTGGCGTTAATTATTTATACTATCAAACTGAATAATATTTGAAATACTCCATCAAGGTTATCACTTTATTGGCTCTCAAAACATTATAATATGATAAATGATGTATGGAAACATGTCATGTAAGCAATTTTGATGGAAATATTGAAAATGTTAATAACCCACATATTTGATATACAGTTGATTTAAAATAGAGGTCTTTACTACATTTGAAAACATATATTTTATGATTACGTTCGAAGACTCAGTTGCGACCCTAACCAATTGTTAAAATACTTATTTTATCTACGGAAAATAAATTAAAAAATAACCTATTGCAATATATTGAAATTTCCTTGAAATGTCAAACACCAACATGAATAAATACCTACTACTCAATAGACTGTACCTGGTCTCAAGTTATATCAAAAGTTATGTTAAAGAGTGAAATAAAAACAGTCGTTACTTGTTTCCCGTTCTCTTGTCCCTTCTTGCAACTAAATAGTAACTAAATGTTGCTAATGGAATTTAGGATAAGTAACACAGACATGTACTATCGTGTATATATCCAACATGAAGGAAAGTATTACTTCAAAGATTTTACTTTTAAATCATTTAGACATTATGCAGTTTCAATAAAACCATTATGAAAAGTTTCAGCAGTTATTGTTGTTTTGTTAACAATCAAACGCAAATAAAACATGAATATTCATTACGAGAAAGAATTAACAACAAATCCTATACGTGGGTTTGCAGAGGTTGTTGACCGGAATAAGGCGGGAAAGTTTACTGACACTTTCATAGCTTTACATTTGTTGATTTTACGAAAACAATTATTTTTTAAGAAATTTGTCGGTCGTTTTCTCTAAATTCTGAAAATCATTTATCTGATAAACTATAAAAAAGAACTATGCCTGAAGTTCAAACTATAAGTTTATTAGTAATAATTTCTATTAAAACCATTTGTTTATCAGTATATCATGAAATGCATTAGAAACATATATCTTTTGATGCCTACAAAGTCCTCCAAGTAAGCTTGAAATGTGATTGAGCAATTACAATTGGTTTAAAACATATATACTAGGATCATCATTCCTAAATTGTCGACCTAAAATTTGTTTTAAAGTGATCACCAGTACTCCTCCTTAAATGTATTCAAAGTACTTTAAAATAAATCATGTCTCACGCATTTCGTATCCGTGTTCAATCTTTATGTGAATAATGAATAGGTGACTTTGTCTGATGTCACAATGTATATCCATTCTCTAAACATGGAGATAGTTTTATTTACTATTTCAATAATTCAGGTCTACATTGTCATTAAAACATTTGAATTGGCACGAATCCAAACGGTTTGAGACCAATTGTCACGATTTCATGAGAACCTCAAATAAATTAAACAATACGTTATCAAGTAATCATGGCCAATTAAAGAACGACATCAAAGAGAACGAGATCCATTTCTTTAATTAATTTAAGAAGTTTCTCTAAATCGACTTTCGAATAGCGGTATACTACTGTTGCCATTATCTAAATATAGTTTCATTTATATTTTGGGGTCTTCAGCTGTTTAATAAATATAAAATAACGTATCGCCACGATATATCGGTATCCTTTTTTTGTGATCAGGCGGCGAAAGAATACACCAATCAATCAATTATTATAAAAACAATGCGGTCCATATGATAAACTTCCTTTCTCTCGAAATGTTTGTATTCCTTTCAACATATGGTTAAGACTGGGCCTTATTCTATTTAAATTCTAAGATATAGATTTTCAGACGTTTTGTCTATTTATAAAACACAAATCTTGTCAGAATCTGTAAAACATTTTGTTTACGTGTTATTTTATAATGATATAGAGCCGAGGTTCTATATTGGAGTGACACAATCAGCAAAATTAAATGTGCATGGTATGATCATAGCATATGGAATCGGTAATTATTCAAATGACAGAATAAGTCTCTCGGTATTTTTATTATCTGGTGTTTTTGGTAATTATGATTCATGTAACAACACTATAATAACATTAACGGTACCCATTTTTCTACACCAAATGCGCATTTCGACAATACACGTCTCTTCAGTGATGCTCGTGGCCAAAATATGTAAAATCCAAAGCTTATATAAAAGATGAAGAGCTATAATCCAAAAAATCCAAAAAGTATAGCTAAATCCGTGAAAGGAATCAGAGTTTTGCATGAGGGAGATACATTCCTTAATTTATAATATTTTTTAATATTTTGTAATAGCAAATTTAATAACACAAAAAATCCGTATTTTCATGACAGTACCGGAAGACTGTCTACTGGGCTGGCGATACCCTCGGGGACTAACAGTCCACCAGCAGAGGCATCGACCCAGTGGTAGTAATAACATTAACGGTACCAATTTTTTTCTGCACCAGATACGCATTTCGACAATACATTTCTCTTCAGTGATGCTCGTGGCCAAAATATGTAAAATCCAAAGCTTATATAAAAGATGAAGAGCTATAATCCAAAAAATCCAAAAAGTATAGCTAAATCCGTGAAAGGAATCAGAGTTTTGCATGAGGGAGATACATTCCTTCATTTATAATAATTTTTAATATTTTGTAACAGCAAATTTAATAACACAAAAAATCCGTATTTTCATGACAGTACCGGAAGACTATCTACTGGGTTGATGATACCCTCGGGGACTAACAGTCCACCAGCAGAGGCATCGACCCAGTGGTAGTAATAACATTAACGGTACCAATTTTTCTGCACCAGATGCGCATTTCGACAATACATGTCTCTTCAGTGATGCTCGTGGCCAAAATATGTAAAATTCAAAGCTTATATAAAAGATGAAGAGCTATAATCCAAAAATTCCAAAAAGTATAGCTAAATCCGTAAAAGGAATCAGAGCTTTGCATGAGGGAGATACATTCCTTAATTTATAATAATTTTTAATATTTTGTAACAGCAAATTTAATAACACAGAAAATCCGTATTTTCATGACAGTACCGGAAGACTATCTACTGGGCTGGTGATACCCTCGGGGACTAACAGTCCACCAGCAGAGGCATCGACCCAGTGGTAGTAATAACATTAACGGTACCAATTTTTTTGCACCAACTTCAATTACCATATTGTTGTCTTGATATCCGTTTGTCTTTTAAGTATTATTGTACAACATTTTTGAGATAATCAATTACTGATATTTTGAATTTAAAAGTTTATACTATTGCTCATGAATTAAACATTGCATTATAATGAATTAGTCTTATTATCATTTTGTCTTTTTCCAGTTCCTCATAAAACATGAACTGGTAAAGGCTACGATTTCTCAAATTTTCATTTAACTCTGCATGCAACAACAATATAAATGTGTTTAAAATAATAAAGTTAGGTTCTACTTAAGAGAATACCTGTACTTAAACAGGAATATGACAGTTTGATTATTGTTATATACAAATACCATTTTTAGTTTGTTTTTACAATGTGCTATTACACCCATAATTAGAGAATTGTTGGGCGATAACAAACAAGTTTAGCCCCTCTTTATTCCTTACGCGTCTGTTCTATGCCAAACGTTTGATTCAGTGGTTGTTATTGAGTTTTAACCATTTTTCGTTTACTGATTAAGCGCAAATCAGACTGTTTGGTTCTCTCGTTATAATAGCTTCATATTTTGTTAAGTCGGAGCTTTTTAAAGCCAACTATGTGTATGATGACCTATATTTGTTTAATCTAAATAATTTCCTTGGGCAGCTGTCCTGGTGCATTTAAAGATTTCAGTTTTTGATACATATATTTCTATGGATTCACAAGAAGGTGCACAGATAAGCAGAAATAAGATATTTCATGACGGATAGACAGTGGAGACGGCTGCTACTCGCAATTTTTGATATAAAAGAAAATCTGTTGGACTATTGTTCATTTGTCATGAAGTATCAAGATAGCTGTAATAAAGCAATTTTTGTTAAACATTTCAGCCTAATGTAATCCTTTTATTTTAATTTAAGCCAGTTTAACGTAAACATAAAAATGAGAAGAGGTGGTATGATTGCCTATGAGACTTCTCTTCCCAAGACACCAAACCACAATGAACGTAACATCTAAAGTTACCGTACAGCCTTAACAATGAGTAAACCCCATACCGCATAGTCAGCTATGAAAGACCCCAAAAATTATAAATGTAAAACAATTCAAATCAGGTACTTACGACCTGTTACGATTTATGTACAAAACAATTAAAAACAAATATCAAATACAGCAACAAACGACAACCACATGAATTACATGGTCCTGACTTGGGACAGGCACATAAGAAAGTGATAGGTTTAAAATGTTATCGGATGGCTCATTTTCCCCTCACCTTGAACAGTGGTGTAACAGTACAACATTTGAACAAATTATAGAAACCAATTGAAAAGGTATTAACTCATGATATCGATGCAAAGCATTGATTGCTATAATTTCTGGATCAATATGATGCTAAAACATATACGTTTATTATATTCTTTGTCTGTTCGTACGGTGAATACTTCATTTTATCCCACAAATATATGATTCCGACATTACCTTACCATATAGAAAAAAAGCACTGCTATTGCATATTACATTTTTAAAAATGATATTTAAAGTTCTGTTCTTTTCGGAATTGTGAGCAAACAATTGGATCCATTTCAGTAGTTAAGAAATCAGCAGAATAAGCAAGTCGTGTAATGTAAATAGTTGCATACTAAAGTGTTAAGAAGCTTAGCTCATTCATATACTCATTATTTGAAATAAAATGGAATGATAAGAAAAGCATATTGGGTAGTTTCTGTACTTGTAGGCTGTATACAAAACGAAGCAATTTTAAAGTATCTTAAACGATTTATTTTGGCATTCCATCTTTTATGAAAAGAAATAAAAACTTTTTACTGTTATAACAACGTAGGAATTTTACGTAAATCTCTCTCTCTCTCTCTGTTCATTCATGTTCACAATCAATGTAAACAGATAACATGAACTGTTTCTGTTATCAATTCGCTTCTTGCCATATATATATATTTTTTTTTTATGTATAGTACGCGAAGTTTATATGTAAAAAACATCATTCACAAGGACATATACATTTTAGTAAAATGTTACATATTTTTCATATCTAAACTGTGCTTGTTATTGCACACATTGTCAAAAATTGTATAGGGAATGAAATCATACTACCGATATGACATTTTAAAAGCTTGTAAATTATATATATATATATACTTTTCAGTGTAAAATTGGCTGTTTTATTTGATAAGATAATTACTGGAATCGTATGTTATAATAACACGATCTCATTATTATATGAAGTGCAGAAATTAGTTTTATGTTCTGTAAACTAATATACACAAATGAAAAACTAATGATAGAAATTACAATAAACCTTACCTTGGAGAATGTCTGTATGAGTCCACTTATTAGAGTAGGTTTTAAAAGCAATGTTCTGATAACGTATCCTATCTATGATGAAAATACAAAATATGCAAATATTCCATTGATTTGCTCAGTTCTACTTTATAGAGATCATCGGTTTATGCTTCGTTTTATGATGATTAACTAATACCCTTTATAAAAGTTCTATAACAAATGCTTTTCTCAACAATCAATGATTGCTCATATCTTTTTTATCAAATTTGTTCAAATTCTCCTTAACTCTGTCTATCGTTCTGTTTAATGTGTATTTTTTTCATTTGATCGAATTTGCAAACGTGATAGTGTTACACCGCCTTTCACTTGGGAGCGTTAAGATATATACAGAGAACTTGTTAAATGTAACGGAATAGTTTAACACATATTGGCATGATCCTCGAACAAATGGTAGAAACACGCCAATTTTCATTATAATCCGTGAATAAACAGGACACGAGCGTCATGACAGGCATTTTATATTAGAGAAATGGTTCTTAGACATGTCATCAATTTGGCTCTTATGCTGGGGATAAAAATATTTGTTTCCATAAAACAAAATGCACTAAACAGGGAAAAAAAGTCATACAGCTTATTATCCCTAATACGTTTTCAACATAAAATTCCTTCTCGATTGGTGATAAAACATTGCGTTTATTTCTTAACCATTATCACGTACTAAAATACGAAATTGGTATGCTAAATCAAAAACAACTTGACTAAATGAAAATGATATCACTATTTTGTTTTATTTTTAAGACTGAAGAAAGCGACAATTCTGACCAATATCTTAGATCTTTTACTGTCACTTTGATCATAAACGATTTGATGGATATCACTTATTTCTGGAAGGTATGAGCAGCAATGCACAGACGAATGAGCATCATAAACAAAATTCAGACAATTCTTTCCAAAAAAACTCTGAAAAGAACGATTGTGAGCTTTAACAAAGAAAATATATCCTAAAATGCTGCCATCGACTATTATGTTATTTCATACAAAATTTAGTATGGTCTAGTAATAAAGCTTGCAACAGACTTGTTATTACTAAAAATCAAATGTTAAAATCAAAAAGTTATTATATAAAAGAGAATTTGAAAGATCAAAGACTGAACAAAATGACAAATTCAGAGGAAGAATAAACCATATCAGGGTCAATAATAATGGATCTGAAAACAGAGTTGTTGATGGCATAACTTTGATAGGCAATGTTTTATCGATATTTATATATTTAGACTCGGGCGGTTTACAGCTAGTAATATTTTAAAGACACATCTCTGTTTGTCATAGAAAATAAGTTCTTTGATAATGGCGGAAATATTTTTAAAAAACATCAACATTTGAATTGGAAGAAAACAAGAGTATAGAGTGTGTTTCAATTAGATACTTGTATCATAGCTTTTTTTAATACATTTACAGGAAAAAAAACTAGGGAAAATTCCGTCATGAGGAACAAAGATGCACTGACATTTTGTTTATTGTATATTAACCTCTAGACTTCTTTAGTTGTTTTTAGACTTACAATTCAGTTGTTGACACAGATGGCATTGTCCTATTTCATATGTCATATTGTTAATAAATGTTATTACCCTTTTTATGTGTCATTTTTCTTCTACGAAGACACAATTACTTTTACATATAGTTTTAAATGGATCTATGATATAAACAAAAATAACATGAAGACTCTTTGCATGAATGATATTGTATTTTATCTTATTTTTTTAGGGAAAAGGTGTGGGGGAGGGGGAGAAGAGTGGGTGATATAACGTGCGTATTGCATTTCGCTATTGGTTTTTTTTTCAAAGTTTGTATTTATGTTTAATGATAAATATTTTATTTGCACCAGTTTGAGATAATGAATTAAATTAAGAAACAGTTTATTGCAATAAAAGATATTTTGTATTGATGAAACTTCTTACGTCACCTATTGTTTATTATGCATATTGTTTATATTGTTTGTAATATGCCATATGTATACACTGTACATGTACTTGATTATACTGATGAGCCGTAAGGCTCAAAGTTAATAAGGAATTTGAATTTGAATTTGAGTCCATTTGCATTGTATGTGATTTATAATTACATACAGTAATCCAAAGCCAGGATGTTAATTCTGTTTACCAAATGATTTAAACACATTCTATGGGATAAAATAGAACTTTTGCACAGCGTAGCAAACTGAGAAAATCGATCAATTATCTTTGATTAACATTCTTACCGACAATCAATTATCTAAATTAAAAAAAAAATCTAAGATGTACAAAAAAGTCAGTACATCTAGGGCTCTTACTGTCAATAATTGAAGGAATCGGACATACAATTGTGAAACTTTTTCACACACATAATCATATTGCAGTAGACTGTGAGATTGAGAAACAACAACTCTGTCATAAGGGTTGACCATTTGATTTTTTATGAACTAGAACATGGGAAGGTAATCATAAAAAGGTCAACACTTTTATAAATATTGGTGAAATATTTCTAGCTTAATAAACTGAAGGGTGTTCTTAGGTGAGGTTTTAGAATAAGTGTCAAATGTTCGAACTCCTTGGTATTTTTCCATACGATACAAGGTCAAATAGTTTGCCCCATAACACCCATTTATCTTTTTACATCAGACTTAATAGTTCATAAAAGGTCTTTTGACAAAATTTAAGCAGACTCTTGATTTTTTTTTCTTTTTATTTGAGACCCAAATAATACAAATGCAAATATTAGGTAAAAGTACGAGTTAATCTTTTCCCGCTATATTTTATAAATTAACTATCTGAAAATGCAGCTCCATGACCTATCAATATTTTTTAGCTTATCTTGATTCTGTACTAATATTCTTCCACTTTAAAGTATCAATTTTGAATTCATGATTTATATAACTTTACCTTAGATCACCTAAGTACATCCTTAAGCTTAAAATAGTTTCACTTAAAACAGTAAAAGGTCAATGGAAGAAAAATATCAAATTTTTGTATTCGATACGAATTAATTGAAGGGTAAGGAGATATTTTCTGATGCTTACCTTATAAAGGCAACAGTAGTATACCGCAGTTCGATATTTTTTATGTATCGATTCTGTCATTAACTTAGAGTTTTTTGGTCAGAGGCCTATGTTACGGCCAGAAATCGCCTTTAAATTGTAGCCAACAAAAGACACACATCAATAGTAAAATTTAACAATATTTATTATACAAAAGTTTACAAAAAGTATTACACAAATATTACTGTCAACTTAACTGTCAAAATATGAGTCCAATCTTTTATCTTTATCTGTATCCGGAAATCTTTTAGGAATCCAATCTGAATATTACGTTCACTACAAAGGTCAAAATCCAGTATGATGTTGTTTGTAGAATTAAAGTTTCAATCCGAATTGCTGTGAATACTAAAGTCTATCGATGTCTAAGTCTAAGTCTAAGTCTAAGTCGAAGAGTTTAACTTTAGTGTCTATATATATATAGTTGTCACGGAAAATTCTAGAGCACTCTCGAATGGAACGTCCTAGAAAGTTACAACGGAAGTTTCTAGTAAAATGTAGAAGTTTATATAACGCATCTTTTATTAGGATCATTCTGGAAAGTTCCAATCATTCTGTATTGTTCCAGTGATTTTTAATCTGCACAGTTCTAAGATTATTCTGTCTTCAGGCCACACAACACAAATCAGGCCAACATAAATAAATACAATAATTACAATATCATAACACCTCCCCCCTTAAAAGAAGTTTTCGTGTAACAAAAACTTATCATGAATAATATGAACCAATATACATAGTATATACAAAGTGTTTTAATAAGCTCTAGATAAAGCATCTGTTATTACATTATCTTTACCCTTGATATGTTTTACAATTACATCATATTCCTGTAACAATAAACTCCACCTAGTCAACCTCTGATTCTTGTTTCTCATTTTATGTATGAAGGTGAGAGGATTATGATCAGTACATACAAGAATAGGATATGCAGTGGGATTCAAATATACATCAAAATGTCGAAGTGCTGACAACATTGCAAAACACTCTTTTTCGATAGTTGAATAATTTTTCTGATGTTTATCTAATTTCTTGGAAAAATATGATATAGGTTTCTCAACATTATCATCTGTCTCTTGATATAAAACAGCTCCAATTCCTACATCGCTTGCATCAACGGCAAGTTTAAATTGTTTTTCGAAGTTTGGTTTAATAAGAACTGGACTATTAATTAAAATTGATTTGCTATTTTCAAAAGCGTTTGGACAATTTTCACTCCAGATAAATTTAGAAGCTTTTCGTAAAAGATGAGTCAATGGTTGAACCACAGTAGCAAAATTTGAACAAAATTTTCTGTAAAATCCAATCATGCCTAAATATCTCATAAGTTGTTTTCTATTTGTAGGAGGAGGAAATTTGGAAATGGCTTCCACTTTAGCCATAATAGGTTCCACTTGACCTTGGCCAACTGTATGCCCTAAATAATCAACAGTGGCCCGACAAAATTCACTTTTACCAAGATTAATAGTCAAATGTGATTGTGACAATCTATCAAAAGTATCATACAAATGTGTTAAATGCTGTTCCCAGCTATCACTACATACAATTAGATCATCAATATAAGCATAACAACAGTTTAAATCTTTTATAACATTATTGATCATTCTTTGAAATGTAGCTGGTGCACTTTTCATGCCAAATGGCATTACAGTATATTGAAATAATCCATCTGGTGTAACAAAAGCTGATATTTCACGAGCTCTCTGTGTCAATGGAACTTGCCAATAACCTTTCAACAAATCAAATTTGCTCACAAATTTTGCTTGACCAATGTTGTCAATACAATCGTCTATCCTTGGAATAGGATAGGAATCAAATTTTGAGACTGAATTTACTTTTATGAAATCAGTCACGAAACGAAAGGTTTTATCTGGTTTTGGCACAAGGAGACAAGGAGAGCTCCATTCACTGTAACTCGGCTCAATAATATCATTGTCAAGCATATATTTCATTTCTTTTCTCATAACTTCAAGTTTGAGTGGATTGAGCCGGTAAGGATGTTGCTTAATGGGAGAAGCATCTCCTAAGTTTTTATTTTTTCTCTACGATCAAAAGACAAATGTGCAAGTTTTGAGTCTAAATTGGACAAAATTTCTGAATTTTTCAATCTAACCGTCTCTTCCATAGTTTTAGAACTAAAAGGTGGTTCAATTACATCTGGTTTGTCATGATTGTTCTCAAATTTAACCATGCCTAAAGTGGCAACTGGTTTAGGGTCGACATCAAAAGATCAATGTAAGATAAAAATCTTAATTCAAATAGTTTGGGGGTGGGGGGGGGGGGGTTGAACGGCTGGAAGATTTGGTTATCCGACATTGATTTTTACATATATCCATATGGGTCAATCAATTTTTCCCAAATTAAGTTAAGAGGGGGTGGGGGGGAGGGGGTCAGTGAAAAAACTATGTGAATTAAGTTTTTTATCCTTCATTGAACTTTTGATGTCGTCAAAACTCTCACATTCATTAGTACGCTCAAAATATGGTTTTAACATATTAATATGACACACTCTATTTTGTTTGCGCCGACCTGGAGTTTTTACAATATAATTCAAATCATTGATTTTACTCTCTATTGTATAAGGACCACAATATTTAGCCTGTAAAGGATGTCCAGGGACTGGCAAAAATACAAGTACCCTATCACCAGGCTCAAAAACTTTGTCCCTGGAATCTTTATCATACCATATTTTCATCTTGTTCTGTACATTTTTTAAGTTTTTCTGTGCAATTTTACAAGCAGTGTACAATTTTTCTTTAAATCTAGATACATAGTCTAAAAGATTCAAGTCAGTATGTTCAGTAAGCGACTTTTCCTTAATCAATTTTAACGGTCCCCTTACAGTATGGCCAAATACCAACTCAAAGGGACTAAAACCAAGGGATTCTTGAACAACCACTCGGACCGCAAAAAAGCGAATTCCATCATCCCAGTCTCTGTCAAATTGAAGACAAAAAGTTCTCATCATGTTCTTCAATGTTTGATGAAAACGTTCTAAGGCACCTTGAGATTCTGGATGGTACGCACTTGATCTATACTGAGCAATCACTAACTGGTACACGACTTGCTGAAATAAACCTGACATGAAATTTGATCCCTGGTCGGACTGTATAGACTTAGGAAGTCCTACTAACGTGAAAAATTTGATAAGAGCTTTGACAATAGTAGGTGTCTTGATATTTCTTAGCGGAATAGCCTCAGGAAAGCGAGTAGATGTACACATGATCGTCAATAAATATGCATTTCCAGTTTTGGTTTTTGATAAAGGTCTAACGCAGTCAATTAGTACTCTACTGAAAGGTTCGTCAAAGGCTGGAATAGGCAGAAGTGGTGCTGGTGGTATTTTCTGGTTAGGCTTACCAACAACATGGCATATATGGCATGAGTTGCAGTATTCTGCGACATCATTTCGAAGTCTGGGCCAGTAGAAATGCTGCAATATCTTAAGGCAAGTCTTTCTTATACCTAAGTGTCCAGCCAAGGGGGTGTCATGGGCAAGACCAATAATTTCTTGCCTATAAACTTTAGGCACCACCACTTGGTATACCACTCTCCATTCCTCCTCTGGGGTAGCATCAAGAGGCCTCCACTTCCTCATTAAAATGCCGTCCTGATGGTAATAGCATTCGGCCACTTTGTCTGCTTCCTCCTGTGGTTGAGCCCGCTGGTTGAGCTGAAGAACCTCAGGGTCTTTATGTTGTTCTTTGAATAAATTCTTTCGGTCTAATGAATGGCTGTTTACGTTTACGTATACATGGCATAATAACATTCTTGTTAACACTAGGTGGTCTTATTATGGCCTTTTCTGGGCTACCAGGACCTTCAATGTCAGCTAGGAAAGTGTCAGAAAGGTCCATGTAATCAAACTGGTTTTCTTGCAAATCCTCATCTTGTTGTTTTCTAGCCATCGCCCTAGTGACAACACAAGCTGGATACAATTCAGTATCATCTTCAGGTAATTTAACATCCACCACCGGTTCACTGGTAACAGTTGGTTCAGCAACCACTTTGTTCCTAGCTAGATCATTTCCTAGCAATAATGTAACACCCTCAACAGGGAGATTAGGACGAACACCCACAATAAGTGGTCCAGTTATCAAATCTGACTTCAGATAAATATGATGGAGAGGAACATCTATACTGAGACTGAGAAGCTCCAGTGTCCCGTAAAATCTTAATAGGCTGAAGAGTGGTATCATCAACAGTAGAAATAAACCCATCAGACATAAAGGGTTTATATTCCTCCATGTAATCACAAAAACTGGACTTAAAAGCCTGACTCGCAGGACATTCCAACGTACTGGTAATATAAGGTGTCGTACAAGCACTGGACTTCGGCTTATTATCTCGTTCATTCTTCTTCTGGAGTCTAAAACAATCAGCCATCAGGTGACCATTTTTCTTACAATAAGCACAAATCAGTGACTTCTTCTCAAAAGTATCAAATTTTGGACTAGACATATTATAACTGGACTGACTCTTATTCTGTGCAACAGGCTTACTATCAGTACGCTCAGTGCTTTGATTTTTGTAATTTCCACTTGAAGTATTAACATTTTGACCCTTGAAACTTCTTTTATGTGAAAGGGTATAATTATCTGAAATTACAGCTGCATCATGTATTGTCCCAACAGTTTTGTCGTCTAAATGTGTTTTTAAGTCTAAATGAACACATTGTTTGAATTATTCTAATAACATCAATTGTCTTAGGTTATCAAAATTGTTATCTGTTTTCTTTGAAGTAAGCCATTTATCAAATAGATCTTCTTTTTCCCGAGCAAATTCCACATAGGTTTGCGAATCAAACTTTTTATAAGATCTAAATTTCTGTCTATATGCTTCTGGTACTAGCTCATAAGCTTTCAAAACTTCCTGTTTCACCGTGTCATAATCGGAACTTTTTTCTGATGGAAGTGCGGAGTATATTTCAGCGGCCTTACCCTCAAAAATCCTTTGTAGCATTGTAGTCCAATATGGCTTTGGCCAATTCAAATTATGAGCAATTTTCTCAAACTGTGGAAAATATTTATCGACTGTTTTTTCACAAAATCTGTGAACCAAACGTATATTTTTTGCTGCATCAAAATATTCTGATTTCGGCTGGACTTTAGTGTTGCTTTCTTCCTTGACCATTTCAATTTTCATTTTCTCCATCTCTAGCCTTTCCTTCATTTCAAGTTCTTTCAACTTCATTTCAAGTTCCTTTAATTTAAATTCATCTTCTTTTTCTTTTTTATCCATTTCCAACCTTTCCTTCATTTCCAGTTCTGCCTGTTTTAATTTAAGTTCATCTTGTTTTAATTTAAGTTCATCTTCTTTTCTTATCTCCAGTTCTTTTAATTTAAGTTCATGTTCTAATTCAAGCTGTTTGAATTTAAAGGCGTCAATACTTTCGACCTTAAGTTCAAGAGCCTCTTCACCTAAAATTTCTGTGTCAACTAATTTGTCTATAACCAAATTTTTTATAATTTGTTTTCTCATAGATACTCTAAAATCTAATTTCAGATGTTTAGCAAGCAACACTAATTCCTCTTTCTTTAAATTATCAAACCCCTCCAGGTCTGGCGTTTTCAAAAATTTACCGGCATCAAATGCCATTTTGTAGAATTTTGTTGGCTAGTTATAATGAAAATTACTAAACAAATTTTGAATAAGATATTTTCAGTATCCTGGACGAGCCCCCAATTTCTGTTACGGCCAGAAATCGCCTTTAAATTGTAGCCAACAAAAGACACAAATCAATAGTAAAATTTAACAATATTTATTATACAAAAGTTTACAAGAAGTATAACACAAATATTACTGTCAACTTAACTGTCAAAATATGAGTCCAATCTTTTATCTGTATCTGTATCCGGAAATCTTCTAGGAATCCAATCTGAATATTACGTTCACTACTAAGGTCAAAATCCAGTATGATGTTGTTTGTAGAATTAAAGTTTCAATCCAAATTGCTGTGAATACTAAAGTCTATCGATGTCTAAGTCTAAGTCTAAGTCTAAGTCTAAGTCGAAGTCGAAGAGTTTAACTTTAGTGTCTATATATATATAGTTGTCACGGAAAATTCTAGAACACTCTCGAATGGAACGTAAAGTTACAACGGAAGTTTCTAGTAAAATGTAGAAGTTTATATAACGCATCTTTTATTAGGATCATTCTGGAAAGTTCCAATCATTCTGTATTGTTCCAGTGATTTTTAATCTGCACAGTTCTAAGATTATTCTGTAAACAACTATCAAGCCACACAACACAAATCAGGCCAACATAAATAAATACAATAATTACAATATCATAACACCTACTAAATGTTTTGTTTCGTTTTTGTCCTTGTGTGAGGTTTTGTCTTTTTAGGCTTTATTAATTGTTTTGTAGTTTGCTTTTTGTGTTTTGAGGTAACAACCAAAAAATTAAATACTGTCCTCCACGTTTTACACATTCATTTTTAAATGAGGTTGCGTCCCAATAATACTTTTTGACTATATTACTGAAGACAACAGTTGTATACCGCTGTTCGAAAGTCATAAATCGATTGAGAGAAAACAACTAAAACTGAGGGAAACGCATCAAGTATAAGAGGAAAACAATGAAACAACAGAAACACTGAAGTGCAACTATAAACCAAACGACAATGCAACACACACAGAAACGAACTATAGGATAACAACTGTCATTTTCCTGACGGTACATGACATTTTAATAAAACATGGTGGGCTGAACCTGGTAGTGTGACTAGCCAAACCTCTCGCTTTTAAGGCAATGTTAAATATAACTCTAAAATGACAAACATTACATGACAGAACTACTGTAAAAAATAAATGCAAGAACATTCAGGGCAGAGACATAAACAAATCAACAATACAATAGAACATTTCGACATGCTAATAATTAACAAAGATAACAATTTCGTATAACAATTTCGCGGAAAAAATATATTTTACTACTGTAATATATTGCTATGAAAGTCAGTGGTTCTAGTAACGATTCAATGGCTGAGTTCTATTAATAATTGGAGACAAATAAGTTTTACATTGAAGACGAAATGCGATATAACGGAAAACATAGCTTTCTTAACTACTTTGTAATAAAAAGTAAAATCACAAAAATACTGAACTCAGAGGAAAATAAATTCGGAAAGTCCATAATCACATGGCAAAATCAAATAACAAAACGCATCAAAAACGAATGGACAAGAACTGTCATATTCCTGACTTGGTACAGGCATTTTCAAATGTAGAAAATGGTGGATTGAACCTGGTTTTATAGCTAGCTAAACCTCTCACTTGTATGACAGTCGTATCACATTCCATTATATTGTCACCGATGCTTGAACAAAACAAACAGACACAATAGTTAAAAATGTCAAAAATAGGGGTACAGCAGTCAACATTGTGTTATCATATTAATCACCGTAAAAACAACAAATGTAACGAAGAAGCACACATCAAATTAACATCCTCATTTTGATTATATTATACGATTTTATTTGTCTATGTAAAAAGCACCCATCAAGGAAGGAGGGTTTTGAGTACTAACCAAAGTGTTTTGGAAAAATGATCAACTGACTGACCTCTATCTAAACGAGATTATTCATACTTGCTGTATGGCTAGAGATCTACTGTTAGAAATATGTCTGTTGCTCCAAAATGACGGTCGAAAAACAACCATCGTTTCTCTGAATTTAAAATAAAACACCATGCGAATCTAATGTTGCAATAATGCGAGTATATATTAAAACTTATTTTGAATTTAACTATGTGTGATATACATTGATCGGGTCAAATTCAAACTCTTATATTGCAGAGAGAAGTGAAAGATACAACGTAACAAAGGGATATTCAAACTCACTAATCGTGAAAAACAATCCATCACAAGAAACGAAAAGCGGAGAAAATTTGTACATTTAGGAGTTATTGCTCTGAATTGCAATTTTACAGTTTATCTCGATGACTTTTGTAATTCTGTTAAATACCCTTACAGATGGAGATAAATTTTCTACATTTTACATTCAAAATGACAAGACCAATAAGACACACAAATTAGTATACACGATAGAAATCGTCAAATGATATTTCTAATAGAAGTTGTTGCCTTTGGATGTTGAGTTTTATCTTTTTTTCAATTTTGTTTTGTGGTAACTAGTAGATAGAGAGCATTTTTTTCTGTAATAAATATGTTCAGCAAAATAAGACCTCCAAAAAAGTCAACATAGACGAAAACGTCAATTGACTTCTTTCAGTGACTTGTTAATCAAGATATCACTTGTGACAACTGATGAAAGGAACGTGACGGAATGCATGGGAGTGCTTTTGCCCACCGACGTAGGTAATTCCTGTTGTTTGGTTGTCTGAAATGGTGTTATGATCATTGAAAGTCTGTTAAATTGCCTAAAGGTAAAGACAAGTTAATAGTTAACCTTGTCACACTCAATACTTATATAACAATAGATATCAAGAAGCAGTTAGATTTTAAATCCCGACAACACCGACGAGGGTGGATTTTCTGAAGATGATTCAGTTGTATAATACACAATGTCTTCAACTTTTAACCAGGCCTCTTGTCCTTTTGTCATTTTGACGATTACACTAATAGATCCCGTTATGTATTGTTCGTCATACCATTCATTGCTTACTACACTATTATAATTACTAGCTATAGGTTTTCCATCAACTAAAATAACACTGGAAAGGCCTTCATTTGTTGTCCAGGAGAATGTATATATTCCATCTTCTTTACATGTAAACTTTCCTGTTGTACCATTGTAAGCGTTGCCAATGTTGAGTGGTACAACATCAAATACAAGTATTTTGTTCTGAATAAAGTTCCTCTTGTCAGAAGACAAATATGAAAAAAATACATATTTAAATCTATCCTTAACTTCAAATTTCTGTTCGAATTCTTTAATTTTTACATCGAAGCTTGTCTCCATTTTCTTGTTATTATTTTTAAATAATGTCAACATTTCAGCAGACTTATTTGTTATGATCTGTGCCATCTGATCTGTCTGTATTGCTAGTTCTTCCTCATTGTCCTGAAAAAATGTCAATATGTCTTCAGTTTTGTTTTTTATGAGTTGTTCCATCTGATCAGTTTTTGCTGTTTGTCTTTTTTCCACCTCTTTAGACTTGGTAGTTATGTCTGTATTTGTGTTCTTAGACATTGTCATTATTTCTGTTATCAACTTTTCAGACATAGTCATACTTTCTGTTTTCATCATTTCTAATTCATTTTTATAAGTCTTTCCATCTGGTCTGTTTTTGATAATATACTCTCTTCCAATTCCTGGAACTTGCCTGTTATTTCTGCATCCATTGTTTTTGTTTTGTTTTCTATCATTTGTTTCATCTGATTTTCCATTGCTGTCTTCACGCCTATATCAATCTCTTGTTGTATGTATG
Organism: Mytilus galloprovincialis; assembly: GCA_037788925.1. Taxonomy (NCBI): domain Eukaryota; kingdom Metazoa; phylum Mollusca; class Bivalvia; order Mytilida; family Mytilidae; genus Mytilus; species Mytilus galloprovincialis. The sequence goes on from CM075335.1 coordinate 34,847,548, forward strand.
CCTTTAAATGCTTATTCATTTTAGATACATCCAAGTTAGCGTTCAGGGTTGGTCTCATATCATCCATTATTGGCATAGATATAATTTCACTACAGTGTTCTCCATCGCAGGAGTCTGTTTCCGATAAGGACAACATTGTATCAACTAGAATAAAATGAATAATGAAAGTCATAAATAAACCTTTCATTCTGAGCTGTTTTTATGTACTGCTGGATGTGTTAATATAGATTAAATATATAAGCCCAACTGACCTATTTGTCTGTTTACTTTAAAGTATCTTCTATTTATACCAGTTACAAATGAATCGCTTGCTTAGTGTATTGTTTTTGTAAAACACTTGCACAAAGTGTCAGAGAATTTTCAAAAGTTTTCTTACGTAATCTACTGTAGATATTTGTTTTTAAACTCTTTAGTATACTCTTAATTTCTTTTGATAAAAAACGTGTATACACTGAGTTTAAGCACATCAACTAAAACAAAACTTGTATTATCAGTTAGCAAAGGCAACGTACGTACAATAAAACCCATTGTGCAATGACAAGTTTTGTTATTGTATAATACTGAATGGCCAAGATGTGTGAAGACATCACTCATATGACGGTTAAAAACTGTCTACAGATCTGTTCAAGTACCACTTACTGTCAGAACTGCACAGTTATGTCTTCAAGGTTCATCATAACCCTTTCGCAAATATGGTCGTATCAACACTACAAATTTTCCACTGCGTACAGACAAACCTATGCATCTTGAAAAGTATTAGAGCATGGCTGGACCGAGGTAAATACAATTTAAAAGTTAAGTTTCAGAATATTAAAGCTTTACTTGATTTTGCTTTTCATTTTTTTTTTTTTTTCGGTCCTGCAGAAGGTACCAAATAAACTAAGCTGGGACAGAAGTTTGAGAGCTACCGTCATACAATACATAATGTGAGTTATGTTAATTTAAATGAACAATAGACATCTGCCAAACATAGGTAATTTCAACTGAGTAACTGATTGGTATCAAATGAAACTCGTCTGTTTGTCTATTTTGTTATCTTCTGTAGACTGAAAAACATGCACATTAAAATCCATGCTAGTTTTCAATTTTCTGAAACGTAAACTATATAACTTTTATAAATATAGGGTCTGTCATGCCTTTAAATGTCCTTGATGCATCAATTTGTCTTTAATCATGACGTGTAAAAACGGCCATAATTTTTAATTCCTTTAGATAAACCTTAAAGATTATGTACCCTTGTGTTGATTCAATGCTAAACATATGTAAATTTTATAGAAAAATTCACAGCCTTTTTCCCTTGTAATCTCATATTTTTGCTTGATAAATAGAGGATTATTGCATGCGGTGCTGGCAATGATTTACTTAAAATAAGTTTATGAAATAGATGTTGGTTAAACAAATATAAATATGTACCAGTTCATGTACATCTTCTAGGGTGCGCTCGAGTTTAGTGAATCAGCACGAGTTTGTTTTTTTTTTTATGTTTGAAATTTTAAAACAAAAATTTCTTTTTGAAAGTCTTGGTTTTATTTGCCTCAAAATCCCCTTTTGCTATAACATAAAATGAAACAATAATTAATCATGCTTTGCATTAAGTTTTCATATGGTATATGTACAAAATGGCATATTGTTTTTCGTTTGTCATTTGGGTGCCTTGTATAACTCACTATGCAGTATGGGCTTTACTCGTTGTTGAAGGCTGTACGGTGACTTATAGTTGTTTATTTTTATTGTCATTTGGCATCTGGTGAAGAGTTGTTTCATTGGCAATCTTCTGTTTTATACATCATTACTGTTCATTATTTTTGCCGTTTTGATAATATTTAGTTTGAAAATTTCGTAATTCACATGGCTTCAGAAGGGGTCATAAACCGTAATAATCTTTCTCAGAAACCAAAAGATGCGATGCAGTTTAACTTTAAAATAATCGTTCAGAAAATTTTACAAGTCTTTCTGAGAGTATTAACCGGAACGTGATATATAATGGAAAGCAAAGGGTGTCAAAATTCTAAAGTCGTAGATAGCCATTTTGTAACTTGTTACAGTGTAGTTTCAAAATGTTTAATCCCTAATATGTCAATTTGTAATATGTTTCTGAGTAATTTGTACATTTTTTATATGTATATTTGTAATTCTGGAATTTGTGATTTGTCAATTCAACGTTTGTATATTGACCATTATGTGCTTCGTTTGTAATATCTTTATTTGTCATTTGTACATTGCTTGTGCTGAATTGTACATTTGTATTTTGTAAATTTGTATACAACAATTGGCATCTTTGCTTTTATGTTATTTGTAAAAGCGTATTTTACTAGATAGAATGATACCTTTCAATGTGATGATAAAATACAAAAGATAAAACTAACGGCCTAATTGATGTACAAAATATTGAACGAAAAACAAATATGTTACACAGCAACAACCGTCAACCAATGAATTACATGCTATTGACTTCAGACAGACATTTTCAGAATTTGACGTAGCTAAACTAGGTTAAATGCGTCAACCTGTCCCTAACCTGGAACAGTAGTTTAACAGTTCAACATTTAAAATCACATGAAACTTCAAATTATAAAAAAATAGGTGTAGTTTTCATTAATAAATGGCTAGCCTATTTTGATAAAACTTATACACAAAAACCTTTTTCTGAAGAAAAAAAAAATTAAATGTCCAAATTTATAAGGAATTGCCTTTATTTTTAGTTGTGTGCTTCCAGCCAATATTTTGACGGATTGTTTTCCGTATGCAGTTTCCTCAGCGTGACCTTTTTCGTAAAAATCCGGAGATCGCAATAGGCAAATTGCAGAGAGTCAAATATCAGTCAGCAAACGTAAACATTGCTCCGTCATCCAAATAAACTGTATATAATTATGTTATTGTACATGTTATACAAGTGCTTATCAGAACATTCCTGCTTCATTGTTGATTGTTTACAATAGTGTCAATCGGTTAACTTTGGTTTCAAAACACGACCACTAATAAGCTGCAATATTTAAACAACACAACTGACCAAATTATATATTTTTTGAAGATAATAAGATATGGATACCTAAAAAATTAGTAAATAATATTTGCATGCATTGGTTCAAGAATTGGATTAACAGTATTTTCAACAGTCACTCATTTTATATGACTTTAACAAACCATTACAATCGGTTATAAAAGGGGTCATTCATCAGATGGAAAAAATGAGAATGAAATGCGGAATATGGCAAAGAGACAACAACCCGACCAAAGAGCAAATAACATCCCATGTTACCCAATTAATGGGTCGTCAGCACGTAGCGAAAAATCCAGCATCAGGAGATGAGTCTCAGCTGGCCCCTACATAAAGATGTGGACTAGTTCAATGAAAATGGACGTCATACTAAACTCCATAACATATAAATGAACTAAATTAAAAAAAAACAAGAATAACAAAGGCCAAAGGCTCCTGACAAACACAAAACTGCAGTGGGCTACATATGTTTGTTGTTTTGTATAGATATTAACCCTCCCCTTTACCTCTAGCTTATGTAGAATAAAGAAAATCACAGAAATACGCATAGTAAAACTGAGTTCAAAAGAAATCCGAGTCCGTTGTCAGAATAGGTCACAAAAGAAACCAAGCAAAAGGACAATCATACACAAATTAACAAAGGACTACTAACAGTTACAGAAATGCAAGCCCAGACCTCGATTCAAAGAATATGTCTTCATCATATAAAGATCAACAACATTCCCTCCCGTTAGGCGTTTAGTATCATACCAACATAAAATATATGAGAGGAAAACAACCCGTATCATTGTAACAACTGGTTTGAGAATAAATGTGTTTATTTCCGATGCAGTGAGTGAATCAATATCAATATCAAAATATAACTTTCTTATAACTGACCTGACTACAGTATCGTTACTCTATTCCTTCTGAATTACTCTGTTACAAAGTTTGGTTACCTTTTGGGGTAAATGCCGACATGTCTGTGCTTTATTATGAATATTACCATAATCGGTTGGATTTGAAATACCCGAACGTATAATATATTTAAGACTGGTCCGAGTAAACAGTTATCGTCCTTTGATTTCGTTGTCCACAAATATGGTCCTAAGTGTGGACATCGTTTTACTTGCCAATTTTTTGTATACCCCTTCTAAATTTATTTCTCCATGTATTATGCCTTAAATAGCAAGGTTAGAAATTAGAACTTCGGAAGCTGAAAAGATTTCAAGACCCCCTTAATATAAAATTCTGCATATTTTGAGTAAGAGCCGATAAAGTCTTTTTATTATTTTGATATGATTTGTCCCAAAAGAGGTACAAAACACTGCAAAAATATTATTGAGAAAGCGCAAGTGGGATTTTTTTAATTTTCATTTATTGTCTTAAAGAAATGCACTATGAAATAACTGTGTACTCGGACCGACTGATAGTCCATACAGTCTATGTAGCATGACTTGGTCCAATCGCAATAAAATGAGAGTTTTTATTACACATTATCCAGAATGTTTCAGTTTCTGGTAAAGTAGAATTTATTTCTGTGAATCTATTCAATTTTCAGATTTAAGGTTAAAATTCATGACTTTATATTGTTTATCGTGAAGAGCAATAATGGATAGTATAGTAGCTTTACAGAATCATTGTGTAGTAGGACTGTCTACAAGGTACACAAATTCAGAAGAATTTTTCTCATTTTATGACCAATGCCTTATGTACACAATGAAATTTGTATATTCGCCTTATAAAACGTTTATATATGTTACCCTTTTCGACTGAATAGTGTTCATTTCTTTATACACCAATCCAGTATCAGTCTCAAACTACCTATTCAGTTCAGAGTGACTGTGTCTTACAACACTATATATAGCAAAAATTAACTGATGTTGAAAACCCGAATATCGATAAACAAGAGACAAAACAATGTAACAAATATAAACTAAGTGAATCACAGGAATTACAAAAGTAGAGAGACTAAGCAAGTATCTTTTGATTAGAATGCAATGAGTACAGGAACAGAATATTGTACCTATTTTAACAAAAAGCTTTCTTTGCTTTTTTTTACAGATTTTTCCACAAGGATACTTTTAAAAAACTTAAATTATGATTTTAATACATATGTATTATGTATTCACCCTGTATAGGTGATCCGAAAACTATTATCATACGAAGTGATCTTCCTCTGAGTTCTGTATTTTTGTGATTTTACTTTTTTTTTTATATAATTGATATTGCATCATTTTTGGCACTTTGCCGAATGGGGTCATTTGATATATCAAATTGAAGGTCTTAATGAGCTCTACTCAAAAAGGAAATTTTCAAACCCCTTTCTCTTCCCAGTGGAAAGAATCAGGTCATTTTGTGCAACAAATCAAACTTCTCAGATGTTTGGGTTGTCGCATATCAAATGAAAGTCCATAAAGCGTACATTTCAAATATCAAATTGACGTCCCCAAAAAATTGGTTGGGTGGGGTCATTGAGTGCAAAAAATAAATTTTCATTTAAGATAAGGTAATTGTATATCACATGAAAGGTCTTGTCGTTTACATTTCAAATATCAAATTCCTGTCCTCCAAACATGAGTTGGATGGGGTTATTTAGTGCAATTATCAAACTTCCTAGAACGTGTTGTCCCATATACAATGAAAGATCATCAAGTCTACATTACATATATCATATTTCCAGTCTCTAATGTGTAAGCTGATGGGTCATTAAGTGTAAAAGGCAAACAGTTTCAGAAGGTATGCTTGTCGTAAATCAAACGAAAGGTCGTACAAAGTACATTACGAAAACATCACTTTTACAGGAAAGATCTTTCAATTGTTTTACAAACAATTGAGATACAAGTTTCTAGTATTTGTGTATTTTGACCTAAATATTGAGTTCATCTGTTGGTAACAAACCTTTGGCGTGGCATGGTATTTATACATTACGCCTTGTTTACATATGAACAATGTCTATGCAGTGTTTATATTTTGAAACAGTGATTTGTTTTATAGTGATTGGGATTATAACATAATGTACACTGGTCAACTCTTAATTTTGACAGTTTACGTATAATGCCTGTTCGTTTTGCTCACATATTTTAGTCAATATAATGAAATTCTATGCAACTGTTATAGAAGTGAGAGGAATGCGACAGTTGCTTTCCATTTTTTTTATGTGTTTTGGCTTTTGAGTTTGCCATTTGATAAAAAGTCTTTCCGTTTTGAGCTTTCCTTGTAGTTGGATAATTTTTTCCATTTTCTTTTTTTAGATTTACTGATGTAAGATAATTTTCGATTAGCATAGTAAATATGATTGATAGTACAGAGCTGCCAAACATATCCAATCTACTAAAATGAAATAAAAACTTATTATATTGCGGTTAATACTCGTTAAAAACCACATTCCACCAGCAATATAGATCCAGCGGTGCTGCAAAATCGATTTAATAATTTTATTTCTCCGCATTTTTTCTTCAAATCAAATGTTTAAAAACAGAAATGTCAACATAATTCCCTAAATAATATTGTTTAATCTAATTATTACAAACATAATTGAATTGACCTGCAGTATGGCTGCTGCTAGAGTATTGAATGAGATTCAAATTAGATTACTGAGATGTTTCTCCTCAAGGGAACAATCGAATGCAATCTATTTCAAGCTGACAAAAGTACACAGATTGCATTTCAAAACTTTTGATTGGATGTCAGTTTGTGAAAAGATTAGCTGAAGGTTTTTGTTTCTATTCTATCACTTAAACCTGATTTTTTTTTTATACTGATGATAGTGAAATCGTTATTTAGATTGATGACTTCATAAGAATTTTTATTGTATTACATTGCTTTTAAAAAATTAGCCAAACAACAAGGTATATATCATGGAGAATGGAAATGGGGAATTGGTCAAAGAGACACAAACCCGACTTAAGTCCAGATAACAGCCGAAGGCCAACAATTGATCAGCAACACGGTGAGAAAATCCCGCACCCAAAGACGTATACATATATGACATGTATTGTACACTTACAGATATGTATCATTTGGAACCTCACTTATAGCACGATTATATCAAGTATATGATGGTATTTCCGCGGTTGTATTTCCTGTATTAGCTGCTCACAATGAAGCTATTAAACCAAAAGTCGTAAATAGTAAAGTTGAAATCATCCCTTTGTAAATTTTACGGACGCCATCACTAGTTGGTTAAATAACCGTTTCACAGATGATATCGGATATGTTTCTTACGTCGTTACTACAATCCCCTTCCCTTTTCATGAATGCGACTTACCGAATTAGACCATTTACCGGGTTTTTAATAAGATGAACATCACGACGTGGGCCACATGATCTGCTTACCCTTCCGGAGCACCTGAGATCCCCCAACTTTTTGGTGGGGTTCATTTTGCTCAGTCTTTAGTTTGCTATGGTGTTTCTTGTGTACTATTATTTGTCTGTTTGTCTTTTTCATTTTAAGCGATGGCGTTGTCAGTTTATTTCCGATTTATGAGTTTGTCTGTTCCTCTGGTATCTTTTGTCCCCTTTTTTAACAATATTCTTTTTTAAGTGAAATATGAACGGTAGTATATACCTACTCATCCAAAGTTATGGAACCTTGTCAGTTGTTGTCGTTAGTATCATCTCAGAACTATTGTTGTGGAGAAAAGAAATTTTGTGTTAATTTTAAAGTCTAAAAAATAGGAATTCATTTAATCTTGTGAGGTTATTTGCGAACAGTTATTCTTGCTTTGTGCGTACGAACAAGGAATTAACCAATAGTTCTTAGAATTCTGACACGTTGACGTGTTGCGTTGGTTGATCGTGTCATTGGCAAATACCCGACATCTCCATATATTGATAAATACAATCACCAATCAAAATTGTTTCTTTTCAAATATATGGAAAATAATTTGTATATAAAATTGAAATTGTAGGTCTAAATTTTTGACATGAATGTATCCGAACAATGTTAAATCTACAAAATATACAGTTTAGTTTGTTTTCGATTTATGAGTTTGATTTTCCCTCAGGTATCTTTCGTCCCTCTGTTATTTGTGACTGTCAGTTATGTAACTAAAGCGGTAGCTAAAAGGAATATATGCGTTCAGAATAAGCCATATCTTTATTCAAAACTTCTGTCTTACTACAGTACGTTAAATGTTTACGAAAATAAATGTCGGACTATCCTGATACGTATTCATGTGAATAACACGCTCAGTGGAATTATAAATATCCACTGTATACTTGATTTAAAGCATCGTATACCGTATCTGAATCCCATGCTGTTGCTTCCTTTATCTAAGCTAAGCATTTGTTGGCATAAGTTCTTAAAGCCAAAAATGTTTAAAGTTGGTTGCAATTTCAACAAATGTTTCCTGAAATACTTCAAACCTGTTTTTAATATTTATAGAATTACGTTCTAAGCCAGATTAGAACTAAAAGATTACAATGAATGTCTGCCTTAAAGACGGTATACAAAACCATCAAACAGCACTTGTACAGGCAAAGTTGGCTTTATATTGATTTGAAATTTTTTGTCCTTTTTGGTTAAAAGCTTCAACGTCTTCGGTCCTAATACATCCTTGGCTGTCAACTATTCGTCTTTAAGCGTTCAAAATAAAGATAATTCGAACGCATGTAATTTATAACATTTGGTTTAAATTTTTTTGTAGACTTGCAGTACTAAGTAAAAATTTAACGCGCTGTTTTCACAGTGTTGGTGCTGGTTAAGACAAAATGTCGAAAATACTGATTTTAAATACAAATGTCGTTTATTTAACATATAAAATGGTATGAGTGTGAGTTATATTAAGATTATAATCACATACTTAGTTGTGTCGTTATACTCTATGAACTGGATGAAATGTTTTTTTCTTGATTTAATTGGAATTAGATTGTCAGATAACTTTTTAACAAGTTCACGTCCTCAATAAACTGTCGTTATGTTGTGCGAGACTTCAAAGGAAGCGTATTATTGCCGATGATTGCGGTGATTTCTTTGACTTATATAAGGTTGAATAATTCGAAATCATTGAAACAAAAAAAAAATGTGTAGATGATTACAAAGATTCACTGCACTGTCATGGCAGTTCATTCACTCTGCAACTTGTAAGTTTTTCAAATCATTGGAAATCGCAAAAACTAAAATAAACACTTTTTTGGATTACAAGATTGCAATTACTATAATATATTATGAAACTATATTGTTTTATTAACATGACAGATTTTTATGATTTTTTGTATGATGACTAGATACAGATTGGTTTGATAGACTAATTAAATTTGTACATGTATAGTATATAAGTTTTAACCAAATTTGCTTAAAATGTAAAAATAATTAACATTGAATCATTTGGTAAATATCAAAAGTTATTGGTATATGAGATCTGTATTAATAAGAAAAAATGCTAAATCTGGTGTAGTTCCCCAATTTGAATTTTGTTTGAACCGTCAATTAATGTAATCACGTATAAAAAGCTAGCATAATCCAATTGATTGTTAATCATTTCAATGCGGTGAATGATGTTGGTTTTTTTTTTACAACTAAATAATTGCGAAAAATACTCAACCGAATACGAAAGTCTGATCACACATTGTTATCAATATAATAGATTTTTTTACGACTGTTATACATGTAAGAGTTTAAAATAGTTACACAGCAAAGTTTTATCCACCTTTTTTCACCTAAGAATGTGTCTGTACCACGTTAGGAATATGACAGTTGTTTTCTGTTCGTTTGATGTAGTTGAGCTTTTGATTTTATCATTTGTTAAGAGACTTTACGCTTAGAAATTTGTTATATTACTTTTTACCAATTTGACTGATGTGACAAATCTTATGATCACTTTATGTAGAAATAAAAACATCAACATAAAAGTGTAGCTTTTCTGAAGTCCATTTGTAATATCCGCTTAATAGTGGATTGAAAATCAAGAAAAAGTCGCTTAATTAAAAGAGTTTAATGGTTAAAAAATACTGCAAGTTTAAAATCCAATAATTTGCTTGGATTAAGACATGATGTTTAACAACGATGTTACGAAATAAAAGTTCCAAGGACGAAATGTTTAACCTTTGGCATCAAAGGATTGTATGATATAGAAATAAAACTAATATAAATTCTCAAACAGAGAGACATTATTAACTCATCCGATCGAAGATTTCTCTTGATTAAATTTACTTCGTATCTTCTTCCAGATGAAAATAACTGGTTTCAAATTTTTTGCAATTTTCTTAAAGTCATTATTTTTTCCCTTTACATCTATTGCTTTATCAGATAAAATAAGGTACTTGTAACCTAACTATAGAATTGAACTCTGTCAATCACTATACAACCCTTTAGTCGGTAAAGTAGATCAAGACAGAATTAAAAGTAAATATGTCATGTAATTTTATACAAAATTCTGATAGATGGATTAGAAAACGGAAGTATATGAAAACGCTTAGATATTGATAGAAATAACAGTCATAGAAATTATAAATATGAATTTTTGATTTGTGGAAGACTATTCAAATAAAGAGATTAAAAAAAAATGAAAGCATACAAGACATTTTTACTTGTAATAGGTTATATAGTTAGAAGTGCAAATATAAAAATTCAAGACCTCATTATCTATTATAATTCCAATCTAATAATATTACTCGAATATGTTGTAATGTTAAAACCAAACATTTAAATAGTTACTTTCATCAAAATGATTTCTTTATAAGATTTAAGTACTGCTTTTCAGAACAAGTTATGAAAGAGTTCGAAGACGAAACGATACATATTCCATAACCTGTTATACTATATCTTGTTCCCTGGAATAAGCCACTATTTAGAATACTGCTGTCACAATATATATGTTTTCACAAGGTGTCAATGATAGACCATCAAGCATAAGAAGTAAATAACTCAAGATTGGTAAGCTTAATCGTTTTTAACATGTTTAATATCATCAAAAAATATTCTGCTAATTTTTGTGAATGTGATACGTATAAGGAAAATATTTTGCCGATTGGGGTTTATACTATTTCAGGTCAAGACTTAGCTGCAATTCTTTTCATGTAAATGCAGAAGACTTAAAATATCTCATTAATTCTAAGATAAACAAATGGGTACATTTTTACAGTACAAAGTAATAATTCAGAGTAGAATTCAATCTAGGTTCAATGAAGCTATCATCAAAGCTGTCATAACTGTGACTTTCTGGATTTATGTAGAAAATGTTGATATAAATACTATATAGAACTTAAAAATTTATTTCAAGTAATGTTTGGCGATGTTTATCTGTATTATTCAACCTTTTAATTCTACCATTTTGGAAAATAAGTCTGCCTGTAGGAAGTAATAAATATTATCAGATGTGATCCCCATTCAATTCTCAGAGATGTACAGCATGATAACCACGAAAAATGCAAATCATCACCAATACTTTGTCAGATTGTTACCTAAGATACATGTTCTAACTGATTCATACTGTCTTATTAGAACATTCGATGCATTAACAAACTCATAAATCTCATAATCAGATTACTTAACATTATATCTACATAACGCTATGTTCAAAACATCTGGTTAAATAAAAAAAGAAAAAGGTTGATAACTGTAGTTATATTTCAATTTTTATTTAACAATGAAACGTCGGACGATACTGGTGTAACACACTCAAAAACGTAAGTCAAAAGAAAAACGTTGGAATGCATGTTGTTCAGATGGCTTTCTATAATAATTTTTAAATGATTTAAATTTTTTTCTAAACATCTTTAGATTCATGTTTTCTTAGTTAAAAGATGTTAAGCTTTAGTTCTATTAACAAGTTAAAAACAAAAAGTGAATTGAATTGAATCCATTTGTTTTATAGACATTTTTCTTATAAAAGCAATCGATGTCTTTTTTATAATAGTTACCAAAGGTACCAGGATTTTAATATCATACACCAGACGCGCGTTTCGTCTACATAGGACTCATCAGTGACGCTCAAATCAAAATAGTTATAAAGCCAAACCAGTACGAAGTTGAAGAGCATTGAGGATCCAAAATTCCAAGCTATACAATCATTTTTACATTCCTGAATATCAAGGCGAAAGGACTGTGGCATATACAGCATGGCAGTGCCATTGCGGTCTGCACAAATATATAAGGGATATCAGCGACAACAATTATTATAGCTGGTTTATTTTTCTATTAGTTTGTATTGTAGCGGATTTGACTGTCGATCATAATTAAGTCCGGAAAACACTTCAATTCCATGAGGAAATCCCTCCCCCTCTATAAAAATGAATCGGTAGAACTTTAAAATAAAACATAAATTTTTAAGTTTTCTTATCAAGCAACAACACAAAATAGCCATATTACAATTCGTCTGTGAAAACCGCAATAATGACAATTAGACGGAACGTTCTGTGTATTTTATTAAATAACATCAAACCGAATGTGGGAACATGCATTGCATCGCAAATTGTAGTTTTATCTGATATATCGTATATTAGATTAAATTTATAGAAATGTAGTATCAAAAAACAAAATAATGTATTGTTCTTTTATCTGATATATCGTATATTAGATTAAATTTATGGGAATGTAGTACATGTATCAACATATAAAATAATGTATTTTACTTTTATCCCTTATATATTATTTTATGTAGCGAATGGCACTTTCTTAAATAAACATCATAAAAAAAACTGAAAAACGTAACCCTACGTTTAATTGGTTTTGAAGGGGACAAAATGTCAGACATTGCTATCAAACTTGAATGGAAAGAATTTGTTTAAAAAATTCCTGATTATTACCTGAGGTGTGTACAAAATATTAGTATAAGAACTTTTTACTTTCGACATGGGGATTGCTCGGGTATTAAAATAACGGGAAACTTTCTTGCATGGGACACACAATATGTATCATATTTGATCCCTTTTTTCCCCGTATTTTTTAGAAGAAAAAAATCAACATTATGTCATCGCCCAATTATGACGTGCTTGTTCTAGACAAACATTTATATCGTTTGGAAGAATTTCATAAAACGAAAAAGGGGACAAGGAAATTATATTAAAGAATAAACATTTTATTGAGTTTTACTTAATGAAAATAGTCTGTTTCGTATGCAACATTGCATTATTCTGAAAGAAAAATTGAAAACGTTTAAAATGATATATAACACTTTAGAATATCAATTTTAATGTTCATAAATTAATAAGATGAATGTGACTTGTCCATGATTTAACAAGGTAACACCAGTAGCGTGCGACGTTTCAACTTTGTCCTTTTTTCCTTGTTTATAGTGATCATCTTTATTATTTAAATAGATCTGTGCAAACAAAAAAGCGGATTTGAATTCATATGAAAACGGAGTAAAATAACATTATAATCATAGAAAATCCTTTAAAATATCCAGATAAATCTGAAATACAACAATCACTGAAAAAATAAAAACTTCAGAAAAAGTTTTCTATTTTTTTGTGACAGAAGCGCCAGTTGATTATTGTCATAACGAGTTTATTAGATACTAACAAGTGCATCTAAACCATTTGATTTCAATCAAGTTTATTTGTATGCAAGACATGCAACCTTAGCAAAAGACCATGCCTAATGATTTATTTTCATTAGCAACATAACAGATAACATTACATAATATACGATCGTAGAATATGAGCTTACGTGCAAAATGAGTGCAATTTTAATTTCTGATTTTTCTGATAGAATTTTTTTTTCTTTAATTTGAAATAACCTTGACAACTGACACATTTTTTAAACGTATGCGCATTTATTAAATAAACTAATCAATCGTTATTCACTTCACTGGTTTAAAAACTTATTACAAGCTTTTTTTCAGCTATGTTCGAATGAATTGATTACAATGTCCGAATTCATATTACATTAAAAACCTGGACCACAAAAACAATTTCAAAGAATTAATTATGATTCATTCTATTGCATTACATTGATCATCAAAGCCTACGAACAATATGAAAGAATCCAAGGGGCATTCAAATCTGTGAATATAATATGTTCATGAAAATATTTCTACAAAAGAAAACACATTGCATAATACCGATTTTTTTGGGGGGACTTACTTTTGGTCTATGTCCTGTTTCTTACGTGAATGATTGAACTTTCTTCTGTACGCCATTTAATATTCTAATAATAAAGTTGGAATCGGGTTTGGTGACGTATCTGTAGTCATTGATTACTTTATGTTTCCTTCAAGGAACTTGTTGTTAATGACAGAACTTTGATAGGCGCTGTAAAATGTATTCGACATTTCAAGATACCACTAAACAAAGAGAAAACAGTCAGCGACTATGGCGTATGTAGAATGTGTTATCATATGCATAGTCAATTAGCTTTTTGATAACTTAGACTGTCTGAAATACATTATGTGAATCATCGCAACCCGGATAAAACATTACGTAAAATATAAACATTCAGTAATGTTATCTGAACGGTTATCCGTTAATAATTTAATTTTGGATGTGACGCGTCTTCTGATTGGCTGACGTTATTTTGTTATGAGCCCATAGACATAATTTAATCATGTGACCGTGACGTCATCAACGTTTTTTCGTGGTTTTCTACGGTTTAAAATGGAATTTAGAATTAAATTATAAGAAATGACTGTAATATTTTTTCCGTCTATTCGAAATAACATAATAAATGTGGTGCACCCTGTTAAATAACCCGCTACGCGCGTTATTCAGTGTGCACCAAATTTTTTATGTTATTTCTTCATAGACAGAAAAAATATTACAGTCATTCCTTAAATAATGTAATGATCAACTGAAACATAAAATATCTTCAAAATATAACAGTATATAAAACAAAATCGAAAACAAAAATTCTACTGCGAAATAGAAGCGAATGATACCAAAGAACGAAAATAAACTGAAAACGCCATGACTAAAAAGAAAAAGACCAATCTCTAAAATATAAAGTAACATATTATCTCGTTCAATGTGCTTTATTTTGTTAATCAGAGAAATCATTGTGTTGTGCTACTTTAAACTAGTGTAACACTTTTAATTGGTATAACACCATGGTTAAAAACAAGTTATAAATCTTTCTCGTTGTCAATTAAAAACCATACACTAAACATGATAGAATTTTATATGAAACAAGATTGTAAAATATGGAAAAAAAATCAACATGATCGTAAAATTGTGTAAATTATGTTGCAGACGCATACAGTTTTTATGACAGACTTTATCAAGAAATAAGCTCTTTGGAGATATCATTTACAATGTCTAAATATGTAATAAAACGTCATTGCGCCATCTGCTGCTTAAAACATTAAACGTTAATGGATATTACGACTAAAACAAAAAGTTACATTATGTTTAATGATACCAATATTTGAGAAGTCATGCATTTCGACAATAAACGTCTCTTCTGTAATGCTCTAGGGCAAACTATTTTTAAATCCAAATAATGTTTTTATAAAAATTGATCAATGGCCTCAAATTATATCGAAATAAAATATATATAAATTAGCATAATTTAATTCTTCAGTATACTTATTATTACATAATCGTTTGGTTAAGTGAATAGTGTCTGCGTACCGTTGGAGGCCGATTATTGACTCAATTTCTTTCAGCAATTGTTTTTGAATGAATTTTCGTCTGATTCGACAATTTTCATCTCTTTATCTGATCTGTGGTAGATAGTTGTTTTATTGTCAATCAAACCACCTCACCTTATTTCTAAATTTGCTTTTTTTACGGTAATGTCCACATATTTATGCTGTCGATCAATCGTATACTGTTGAACAAATCAGACATGTGTCATGTCGGAATTTTCAATAGCTTGCTATGCAGTATGAGTTTTACTTATTATTGAATGCCGTTTCATACCTATAAATGCTAACTTCAACACTTTGTCTCCGGTTGAAAAATGTTTCCATCTTCTCATTTTCAAAAAAAAATAAGTTCTTGATCCATATACAAATTGTTATCTGCCTCAAGATTCTACTTTGAAACAGTGCAACACTTAAAATTGCCTATACTAATTTCAAGGTTTAAAGAAGTTGTAAATCTTGTCAGATGTCAAATTAAATTGTTATTTTACATCTAAAAATCTCAAAACATAATTTTACAGTATAAAGTTATAGATAAAATACTGATGTAAAATGTAAAAGAGAAATGAAATATGATTTTAACCCATTGTTAAGTACGTAATACGTGCATGCAGTTTTATGACAGGCTTAATCAAGAAACAACTCTTAGGATATCATTAACAATGTCTCAAAATATGTAATAAAAGTCATTTCACCATCTGCTGCTTATAATGCTTATAAAATTCATTTGCTTATTTTTTTGGTAACCTATTAAAACATCGGCCTCGCTTCTTTTTAAAAATTGAGTTTCAATGTGCGTAATTCTGTGTCTGTTTATTCTACAAGCTAAAGGTTTAGGTGATAGTGGAGATTTCAAAATATTTAAAACCCCGTTGCATTTATGAACCTGTCCCAAGTCAGGAGCCTCTGGTCTTTGTAGGTCATGTTTTTCTTTTAATTAGTTTGTATGTTTCGAAGTTTAGTGTCACGTTTATGTTCGCTGAACTTCCGTTAATTCAGCGACGCTCATTAATTGTTGTGAATCAAACAAGAACTCTACGATGTAAAACAATAACAAAAATCACCATAATCACTTTTCAGTACAAACAACAAAGTAACTAACAACATCCACTGTACAATAACGTAAACAACATACAAACATAACGAGATACACGACAACAAACATCACCGCACACTATACTGTTTATTCTAAGAATGTTTAAAAGGTGTAACTTCAAGTCTGAAACATTAAAAGTTGTATTTTCAATTATAAGAAATCGTGCGATTGTTATACAAGTGAGAGGTTAAGCTAGCTATACAACCAGGTTTAATCTACCATGTGCTGCATAAGGAAATACCTATACCAAGTTAGGAATAAGACATTTGTTTTCCATTCGTGTGATGTGTTTGAGCCTTTGATTTCGACATTTGATATATGACTTTCCGTTTTGAATTTTCTTTTGAGTACGGTATTTTATACTGTCTTATTTTTTATGAATTTGACAGAACACCACCTGATTGACTGTAAGCTAAATGTCTGATTTTAACAGTATTTGATTTATCAACAGTAAAAATGGTTTAAAATAAACAAAAACATATAAAACAAAAAAGATGTGGTATGATTGTCAATGAGACGACTATCCACCAGAGTAAAAAGAAAGAAATGTTTATAAACGTTAGAAATGTCGGTTGATGTTAAGATAGACACTGTCGAATCAGAAAATAACAAAAAGGCGGAAGATACCAAAAGAAAGTCATCATAGATACAAGGATTGAAATTTTATATTTGTTCCAGACGCACGTTTCGTCAACATAGACTCATCATTGACGCTTGATTAAAAAAAGGTTCAAGGCCTAATAAAGTACGGAGTTGAAGAGAATTGAGAACCAAATATTCCTAAGCGTTTTGCCAAATACAGCTTAGGTAATCTATTCCTGAGGTAGAAAAGACTTAGTATTTCAAAAATTAAAAGTTTTGCTAAAAGTTAATTTATCATTGTGACCATATCAATGATATATCAGGTCAAAGGGACTTTCGAATTCATAATAGGGAAAATAAACCGGCAACATCAAAAATATAAAAAGACCAAATAAAAAACCGTCCGTACACCAAACACAACATAAACAAACTAAATATAATTTGTGTAAAGATTTCTGTGGAAGCAAATGACGGAAAAAGAGAGTACATTATCGACATCACAAGGAAATCTAACACTTTAAATATTATTAGGCAACTCTCCATACAAGTCACAATAAGTAAAAAGTATACTATAATGAGTCAAAGTACGGCCATTAACTCAATATGTGAAAAAATAGTGCATTTAACGAAAGCATTATCCAAATTATTCTTAACCTAATTTTTAAGGTTACAAAAAGACGTAACATTTCTTAACTGCATTTTATATCATCTATAGTCATGTAATTACTTTTATACTGCAACTGGTTGTGTAAAAACCTCGCCCTTCCCCAGTTTCTCAGCCTCATACAAAAAAGTTCATAGTTTTCTGACATTGACCTAATATTGTATATTTACCAATTAAAATAGATATTCTGAATCAGTTTGTATAACACTTAGTCTTTCAATCAAATTACCCTTCTTGTACTTAATGTTGGTAAACAAATATTGTAAAACGGATATTGACGTCTTTTTTCTTCATTTGTTCTAGAAAACAATGATGAAATTAAATATCACCATATGTTTATTATTTGCTATTGTAAAGGGAAGACCGTAAAACAGGTTGTATAATGCAAACTTCATAAAAACAGAAAACAATTAATTTACACACGCGCTCATGAGTTGTTTGATCATAAATCGCTAACATTACAAAAATGGTTAACAGGTTTGTTTTAACCCTTTCTTGACAAGTTGAACGATTTTTGGAAGATGATCCAAAGATAGAATCCATCCAAAGTCTAGGAAATAATTTAACACCTAAGAAAAAAGAAAATAAAAGAAAATACCAATCGAAACCAATGATTGAAGCCCTTTAAGGTATTCTCATAATAGTGATAAACACACAAGGAGATAAGAATCAACATGACATACGTTAGGGATTAAAAGTTATCTCCTTTCCTAGAGAAAATCTGATAATACAGTAGCGAATAAGACTTATCATGTAACGTATAGACATAACGTAGGTTAGATATCAAGATTTCTACAATAAGCATTTTATTCCTACAACAAATGTGTATTATTTCTATGAAATACAACTCATCACAGATACCTGATAGATTAGTAAAAAAAAAAGGTAAAGAGCATTTAGCCCAAATTCCAAAAAGGTTTTACAAAAAACACAAATACGGTTATCTATTTCTGAGGTTGAATATTTTTAGTATTTTGAAAAATTCAAAGCATTCTAAACAGTTAATGTATAATTATGAACTTATCAATATCTTATGACAATAATGAAACACACAGATTTATAAACGGGCTTACAAATGTAGGAACATTGGTATTTTTTATTATATATTTATACATGAAAGCTCGCAATACAAATAATGTTTACTCAATGTATCCATTTTATTCATGAATCTAAAAAAAAAATACTTTTGCTTTTTGAATTGTGTTTTATTGAGAAATATATTTTTCTTCATTGATTGTTTGTTTTGTTTTCGTTCGAATCACTTCAAATAACCCGCATAAAATTTCAGGAAGACTTTGTTAGGTATAGATTTAATATATAAAGTTAATCACATAGAGTAGTCACTTGGCTATTCAGTACAAATTTCAATACATGAATGCTCTTTAGGTCAATAGAGTTAGCCATTATTGTAGACCATGTTCTTTGATGCTGTATATATCTTGACACCACAATGTACCAAACAATACATAACCTTACTCGAGTACAAAATACTTGTCATTCGTCCGCCGGAATTAATTGAATTGACATATATTACGGTGATGATTGACAGGCAATCAAAAGAAGTCAATGATAAACATTTTTTTAGATGAATATCATTTTGTTTAAGGAACAGATGCATTGTGTCTTTCAGACAAAGAATTTAATACCATTGTATAGTGTTCTGTTTTATTTCTAATATTGCTTTGTGACGCTATGACATATGATTGATTAAGGTATTGACAATATTTTCCGACTGGGGAATCTCTAATACAGTACTATGCTAATATTAATTTCCCTCTCTTTCAAACTTTAATGTAGAGTACCTTTGCCTTAATTATGACATACTTGACTTAGACTAACTTTTTAAAAAATACTTGACACTTGATAAGTGACATCAATGCAAAATTATAAATAATATCGCTCAAAACAGTACTGGTTTCTCTTCACAGTCCTAGTTTGACCAAAAGATGAAGATTGCAAACAGATGCTAAACGTATGATTAAAACAGGAAAATGACGAAAAGATTTTTTTTTCGACTGTTTTGTTTTATTTAGAAAATCATAACAATTTACGATCAAGCTAGCTACAGATCAAACGAGTACATCGTTTTTACTAGAATAACAAAATATAATATACTTTAAGATACAAAATATCATGTAGATGTACAATCGAAATCGTATGAAATTCAAAAGGCCAGACAAGCATTTAAAAGTAAAATCACCAAAAAAAAAAAAGCTCAAACACATCAAACGAATAGATAACAACTGTCATATTCCTGACTTGGTACAGGCATTTTCTTAGTAGAAGATGGTGGATTGAACCTGGTTTCAGACCTTTCTGAATTCATATCTAATACCACACGTGTTTCTGAATAAAATTTGTATTAGTAAAGCTCAAAACCAAACATTAGGATAGGCGAAATCCATACCGTTTCAATCGATATCCCTATGAGAACCAACGTTGTTCCACTTCCTGTCAAGTTTTTCCTTTATTTTTATTTAGTAGGTCCCATTCGGGGGGAAAGGGAATCGATTATAAATTAGACATTTGGAAATATCTTCTATCATCTGTGAAATAGATTAAAAGTTAGATGACTTTGTTGAACGCTTCTTTCCTTCCCAACTTATAAAATAATACTGCCCTAATTTCCTTGATTATGAGATCACTTGCGCGGTTTATCTTTTATTAATTGCGATCACCAACCCGATGGTGCAACTATTAGAGAACATTTGATTACCCTTTGCCGTTTTTCATTTGAACCGAGGTGTTGTGAATATTTTTTCGACACGTAATGACATAAAATTGTGTTAATCCCTGTCTATTTTTAGTCAATCATGGCATTACCTGATGGACCACCAGCAGCGACAGATAGTAACAAAATACATGATTCTAATTTGCAAGAGATCAGCACGCATTTTTAGAATAGCCTTCACCAACTGTTCCTGTGCCTAAAAGTTAAGAAAGCTATAAATGTAAACTTTAAGAAAACAAAAAAAAAACAAATAACCTTTACGGGATAACCAATATTGTCTATGGTGATCAACCTCAGTTTCATTACTGTGCTTATCCAGTTAACTAAGGGGTATCACATTAGCAATGGCTAAAACAGATTACCAAAACATTAATTTGAACTATTTATTTTTTTAAATTCTGTTCATGACAGAAGTTTTCATTCCAAAGTTAGACATTCTAAATCAGTGACTCATATTATAGTAAGTCATTTTTTTTGTTTAAATTTCATGACAGACATCAACTATCAAGAGTTGGATGGTAAGTATGCCTTTTATTTCACAGCACTCACCTCTTACTAACAATCTTACACTATAGCAAAATATGTTAAAATGTTTTACCAGTTGATCAGTTTGTGAGAGAAGAATTCAAACTGCATTTTAGTAAACTATTTTAGCCAAAGGTTACTGATTAAGCACAGTTTCATTAAAAGCTCATGAACTAAAAAATTGTCGACAAATTGTAGCATTATAAAAAGTGCAAAAACGGTTAGGACAAAAAGGTAAAAAAAGTCCTCTAACCGAAGACAAATATACTAACTACAACCCCACCAAAGACTACAGTAATCTCAGGTGCTCCAGAAAAAGACGATCATGACAACTAGTGGCGGCCGTCGTGCAGTGCATGGTTAGTACAAATTCAGTGATAAGTCTAGAAAATAATTGGAAACAGTTAAAGTCATATGAAACGAGTGACCGGTGAAAAATAATGTTCTTCCAATTCTTGAACCAATGCATACAAACATAATAAACTTAGTCTTCTGTGCACGAATTTCTCATTTTTTTTCGTGTACATTTCGTATAATCGTCATTTTTTTTTTCAATCGGTCAGTGTTGTTGTGAAAATATGGCAGGTAATTAAAGTTCGTGTTTTAAAGCCGAAGTTTTACGATTGTCACCTGTTTGCAACAATCGACAAAAAATCGAGAAAAACGCATGGAAATTGAGCACGTGTTTAACATGTAAATTCAAATAATAGTTTATTTTAAGGACATCCATGCGTATTGCGATCACCGGATTTTTACGAGATGGGTCACACTGAGGTCACTTTGCATACGGAAAATATGTCGGGGGAATTGGTTCCTGGAAGGAAGCAATTAAAACAGTAAACTTCTTCTAAATATGAATAAATTAAAGAATTTTCTTCAAAAAAAGTATATGTACATAAATTTTATAATGAAAACTATCCATTCAGTTATAAAAAAAACATATGCATTATTTTTTTTAATTTGAAGTTTCTTATCACTTTAATGTACATGTAGTTTATTGTTGTTTAAACCTCATGCAACCGCAGAGAATATAAGATTCCAGATAGAGAAAACCATGGGAATAGCAGGAAATCGAAACGGGTTGAGACCGAATGTGTCTGCATCTCACAAGCCGTACGGTTCTCATTTGATAAAAATGTCAAAATAGGAGAAAATAAAATAAAAGAGCAGCGATACTATCTTAGAATTAAATTGGTATACTTGGTTGAGAAACAAAGATACTATGACATAATCAATAATTGTTTACCAAAGTTAAACTTGAATTGCTATTTTTCAGATATTCTTTATCAAAGAACTGCTTTAGCATTTTTTTAATCAAAAATATCATATACCCCTGTTCATAAAAAGATAATCTTCAGAGCAGTTTGTGAGTAATCGCCCCGGTTTACGCATCAACAATTTCTAACCAAATGCATTTAACTCTATGATAAATCTGAAAGTAAAATATCTTTCAGTAATGTTTTGACATAAGCCGATATCACACCCTTTGAACAAACGAATAACAATCCAACAACACTCAAAATATATGTTGGTGAAGAAAAATTCCAAAATTCTTGTGCATTCTACTTCGATTTGTTTATTATCTTAATCTAATAACATAAAGTTTCCTCGATCTAAGACAATATTTTAATACAAAAAACCTCTGTTTAATAAGCTGATGAAAAAGAGATCTTACATTTTATAATGAGGAATGTACTGTAGAGTATTAAAGGAATCTTAAGTTTAGTATCATAATAAAAAGTGTACGACCGTGATTAAAAACATTAAAGTAAATGTTATAATTGTGAGGATTCCTCACTGACACATAACATCTCATCGTATTTTCTCAAATAGCATTTCAATATTATTAAACATTTTTCTCAACTTTCAGTAGAAGAGTTAAGTGAAATGTTATGACAGAAAAGATGAAGATTCTTCAGCTCAAAATATCATCATTTAAAACTCTTTCAAATTGTAATTACCTGCTTAACATAATATTGCCATTTATGTTTATGTGATCAGCTGGTAGATATTCTGCAAGTTTAAGTTTATGACTTAAAACTTTGTGTAACATATTCAATCTTTGAATGTGATTAGATCATTATGCGTATGATAACTTTTATTCAAAGTGCAAAACCTAAACACATTTTCCTTTACAGTTTATTAAACAAAACTTATCGCCCGATGGTATAAACATTAGCTTCAGTTATCTTTATATTTATTTGTTGCAAAAAATCTTTCCATCCGTCTTCTCTTAGCGTCATTTCATTGTTCAATTTATTTCTGGCAAAGAAGTTATAACTAGTTACATGAATCTTAACAATGTTTTTGGAGAACAGCTAAAAATACAAAACAGCAGATATGAAAACGCATGGTTTCAGTTTGTTTGTAGAATGTATATTCTATATCTGTGCCAGATAAAATGATGAACTTGGTACACAAAAAGTACAAAATCATCCAATTCTTTATATCCAATCTTTTATCTTGTATTATTATTTCTTACAGTAAAACAACGGAGTCCCTAACTAAACAAGAACATTTTGGCTGCGCATGAGCTCATCCCAGTTTTGTTTTATTGAATGCGTGTTGCTCCATCTATAACTTTTTCTGTTCTGTTTTATTTTCCTTTCCCTTTGGCCGATTTTTGATTCAGGCTAAACTGGTGAGTCCTACCTCGACAAAACATGCATTTGCCGTGTCAAATCTATACTATTAAACGAGAAGACCTCATTTTGTGTGTCGCTTCTCTTCTGTCCTTGATAAATTAATCATCATGCCTCTATGTTCTATAGGTAACATGCATAGCCGCATTTGTCATCCATTCTTATGATTATTCAGATTGAGTTATTTTGGGAGAAAAATGACAAAAAAGGAATCCCGATATTGATTCCGTCATCAGACTACTTTTTAGTCATAGATAAGACTTCCGGTTTGAAACATGCACAAGTACAACCAATCGTATGATAGATCACAAAAAAATAAAAAAAATAAATAAGCCAATCAGAACGTTCTCTATATCATGGTGATTAGATCGAAAAAACCACAACTATTATATCTCGTAGAGAGGACAATCATTTTTCGCGTTTATCTACATGTAAACTACGATTATACTTTTTTAATATATAGAGACTTTTTCGCGTTTATCTACCTGTTAACTACGATTATACTACTTTAATACATAGAGACTCTGTATTTTGTCTACTATTTTCTTTGAAATATTTACTATTCAAGGGGTCATACCAGTTTATATATTAAAATAAGTAAAACATGTGGTATCAAAAATATGTCCATAGTACACGGATGCCACCTCGGCACTACATTTACTAAGTTTCGAGTTGATTGGACTTCAACTTCATCAAAAACTACCTCGACCAAAAACTTTAACCTGAAGCGGGACAGACGGAACGAACGAACGAACAAACGAACGAACAAACAAACGAACGAACGAACGAACAAACGAACGAGCGAACGAACGCACGGATGCACAGACTAGAAAACATAATGGCCATAAATGGGGCATACAAATTTATTGTTGAAATTGAAAGAAGTGATTTGGCAAAAATTAAAGTAGGGTAGAGATTGGAGGGAGTCAGGACCTTTATCGGGACGTCGGGATTCGGGGATTGATCCTTACGGGATCCGGGAATATATTTTTTGATTTCGGGATTTCGGGATATGAATTTCTTTAAATTCTGCATCTCGGAATTTCATGTTTTTAAGTCAGAGATTTCGGGTTCAGGACCCCTCCGACCACCCCTCAAATTAGCCGTAGTCGGTCTTAGTCATTTATACAGCATTCATATCCTATCATGGGATGTTAATAAGGCTCTTAAAAGAAAAAGCACTGATGGATTGTCCTAAAAGCATATTTTATTAGGCTAATAATAGTCTATATATAAGCAGTTACATTTATTTCATGTTGGAAGCGATGCAAATTTTTAATTCAATTTGACCTTTACCAAAAGATGCATTGTAGCAAAGGAGAAGAATAATTGTGAGCTGTGGCCAGAAACACGAAAATAATTGAATTTAACAGAAAGGAAACAAATATCGGACTTTGGAAAAAGGGAGAGGGCTTTTGATACCTTTTATGAAATTCTCCATACATAATATCTTTTACACGCAATCCTCCTATAACAGTTCACAAGCTGTATATGCCCGCGATTTCGCGGGTGTGTTCTAGTATTACTTTAAAATAAATAGATGTGTTTATATAAAAATAATACAGAAAACAAAATGCACACAGAAAAGTTCAGCAAATCAGAATATGCATTGCATATAACATTCAAATAAAGAATTTTGAAAATTAAAATCCTTCATATTTTCAATAAAGGGGTTAAAATAGAAATGTCATTTGAGTCATAATAACACGTTAATAAACACATGTCAAGTTTTAACATTTTATGTAATATTTTTTTGCTAAGAAAATGATAAGAGTTACCATTCTTTGAACCTTTTCATGATTTTATCGTTTCATTTCACTCCCGACAAAGTAACCAACCAAATAGTTAGTCCTGTGGTATAACAATTATTGAAATACTTGTAATACATTTTGTTGTAAATTATGTAATTGTGCGGAAACTAATTATGCGGTCTCTAATTAAGTTAACTTTTGACGGTGTTTGATTGTTTCCTTTAAGCTAGGTCAACTATGTTTTTATGCTCTCTCGCTGCAGTGTTTGCTCGTTATCCTCAATGTTTTATATTTTTGTTTTTGGTTTTCTTAACTGTAAATCACGACATTGTTTATTATCAGTTACTGTTGCAATTTTGATTGACATTGTATGATTTAACCTTAATTGTCATTTGAGAGATCATTATTTCTGATTTTGATTCACTAAAACATTGAAACAACCCGTTTAATAATTTATTTCGTCCGAAGCGCTTTTCTGGATTTACCTTCATCAGGAACGCTCAAAGCCAAACTTTAAAGTAAAGATGGTATCATTCTCGTAGCTATACATTTTTGGTTTAAATTGTAGACTTTGATTGTTTCAGACATATTGTGGTCTTAACTGTGAATTTAAGGTAGGTAACTTAAAGGCATCTTATGTTTGTTTCACTGAAGAATATCCCATATTCATTTGATCCTCACTCTAACATGTGCAGTGTGGACTATGATTGATAAAAAAATCCCGTTGTATGTACTTTCGCTGCATGCAAGGAAAACAGTTTATAATATCAGAAATATTTGTGCAATCAATAAAATGCTAAAGACATGTTCAAAGAATGATAACACATATAATTTATTTGGAAGAAAATTATTGCATAAATATGTAAAACATGCAATGCTTGTTTCAGTTTTTTCTTATGGGTCAACGTTATTCAGTTTAAAACCTTCAATCAAAAGGACATGCGGCATTTCTCTCAGGTTAAAGAAGGTATTTAATGCATTAACTATAGCTAGATTGCAGAACTTATTCATTTTGGTTTAATTTCCTTTCAAAATACCTTGAGATATATACAACAGTCTCTTTGTACTTTTTTCAATAATAGTAGTTTTGTTTTTCACCTAATAATTATCAAACACAAAACTATGAAACTAGCTAGTTTTTGGTAAATTATGCGTTATACCTATTACTGCCAGAGGTCAGTAAATTGTGTTTACTGTCTACATATGTTGCCTTTAAATTCCTTTTTTGAGTAACAAACATTATATTGACTTGCATTTTTGAAGTAAATCATAAAATGTTATTTCATTTTATTTCGTTTCTTTTGTCTTTGTCAAGTGTTTTTTGCTAGACTTATTTTATTAATATTTTTTTTTGTTTTTTTTTTTATGTTTTTTTTTTAAGATGAACTTCTATATCTGTTTTGCTAAATAATCCAATTGTCTGTTGTATTTTTCGGATTAATATATTTATAAACGACATACTTCCTCAGTATACGGTAAATTCGACAGCAAAATGTGCAAAAAGTTTTCTAATTAAATTGCATGTCCCTCTTATAGAATAAATATTGGCAAATCAAAGTGTCACGGTCTACATGTAAAACCGAAAACAAAAGAACTAATGATTGTTACAATTTACGTCACGCTTTGTTTTATGGTATGCCATATTATATGGATTTTTTTTAAATTGAATAACGAAGTTAGACTAAGTATGGTTTATGCTAATTAGACAACAACTAAAAATAAATTAGCTGTCATATCATTAAAATAAAATGTAGATTTCGCATTGCGATAGGAGCACACTTATGGCATTTGTTCTTTAAGAAAAATGTAACGTTGAGGCATATATTTCCGGGAAATTGATTGTTAACCGCCACATATATATATTATATATATATATATATATTAATAAGTCATTAATGAAAAGTGTTAATCATGTTGTGTCAGATATTTCTGTTTTTCAAAATCGTGTTAGATTTGTCAAGAAAATCGATTAAAGAAATTGACCCAATTACTTTTATTTCAGTTGAAAAGCGTTTCTTTCAATTTTATAGGTGTACACGCTTTATAATTCAGTAACGAGCGAAGCTCCTTTTAATTATTTATGTAATTCAGTCATTCATTGATATGAATAGCATATCGATGGTATATCTAAAGAAAAGATTGTTTTTTCAGTTAAAATCTCATCGAAAGATGGTTTCAGCGATCGAGTAGCCCGATATGAAAATTATCAAAATAAACGTTCAAAGGTGAAATACACAAAACAGCGATATTGTATAGCTTAATCTTGATTATCAAGTGGACAATCACTGTGTTCTGAGTTGACGTTAACTTTTACTCGGTTTGATTTAGTCACACAAGTAGCTATATATTTTTATTTTAAAATGATGACTTTTATCATTTGATTTAAACCAATTGCGGTTCCTTCACGTTATTGTGAAGGAAATATGCATAAAGCTGTTTCATCAAAGTTCATCCAACATTCCTCTTTTTCATCTAATACTCCGTTTTATATTTGTAGGATTATAGTGTTCTAAATTATTCATCACCTGGGGTAAAGTAAATTCGTTTTATAACAAAATACTGTATGCTCAACCTGATATTAACCTTGCGAATAAATTTGTTTAGCGTTGAAATTAAAAAACTGAAGTTAACTGTATTTAAATAAAATTGTAAAAAAGACCATGTATTTTAAAACTGTTTATGACGTCTTTATACTTAATCCATTGAATATTGGATGTGTACTAATTGACAATTTAGTCTTAAATGCATGATTTTTATATTAAGTTTTAATGACCTTGAACTACAAGTAGCTGTCAATAACTATGAGTACTCTCAGATCTGTACTTCGTGTCTTTTAGTTGTTGAGATGTACAGGTACCCAGTCACGTCCACGTGTTTTAGTTATATGTATTTCTATTTGTATCCATCTAATTAGTTCAGCCTTTTTCAACGGATGTTTATAATTAGTTTGTATTTTTTACAATTTTTTATAATTTCATTTAAATACAGTATATCGTACTGTTACACCACTGTCCCAGGTTAGGAAGAGGGTTGGGATCCCACTAATAGGTTTAACCCCGCCACATGCTGTATGTATGTGCCTGTCCCAAATCAGGAGCTTGTAATTCCGTGGTTGTCGCTTGCTGGTGTGTTACATTTTTTTCGTTCATTTTTTGTACAATAATACGGCCGTTAGTTTGATTGTTTTACATTTGAGATTTCGGGTTCTTTTATACCTGACTATGCACTCTGGGGTTTGCTCATTATTGGTGACAAAAAACTGGTAATTCCTGTGTCAATTGGTCTCTTGTGCAGAGTTGTATCATTGGCAATCATATCACATCTTATTTTTTATACTGTGTGTAAAGAATCGGATAAAGCTATGACCAGGTTCAAAGAACGGTAACTCAAATCAATTATATAGAAAATGATATTAAAGATGGCATAATCGTAGAATATTAAAACATGCCATGTTTTTTTTTTTTTTTTATTATTTCTTATGACTCAACAGTCATCTCTGTTTTAATGTAGCATGTCCAATTTCAATAATGACTAATTGTGGATTCACATGGTGAGTAATGTATGCAAACCATCAAACTCTTATACTGTCGACGCATAAGATATTGCTGCTTTTGGGGTTCATATGATAACTTCAATTTTTTTTCAACCCAACATGTATTTTATTGATTGATTAGTGATATAAGAACATCTGTAAACTGAAAAAACTATTATATCAAATCTAAATCCAATAAAAACAAAAAGGTTAAGTTATTGTCAGTTATTTCTGTTGTTATTATTTATTCATTTCATTTTCTTATTTGCTTTTTTAAATTAAAAACAAATGCAAGAATACGCTAAAAAAATTATTGCTTTGGGTTACCATACGGCATATTTTTTCAAAATTTAACAAGCAGGTAAAACCTATGCCTGCTTTACAGAGAAACAAGTGATCAGTATATGCTGGAGTTTCTTGAAACATATTTGTTGATTTTGGAGGTAGACTTTATTTAACAAATTGTCAGCCTTATATGGGAACGAACTGTGCGTCTACCCTTGATGTCCGCTTCTAATGTGTATGTTAGTCGGAGTTCCTTCACACACGTCAATAAAGAAGATCTAACAAGCCAGACCCTTCATACTGACATTCACATTTATTACTGTTGTTCTTGTCATTAACAATAATTTTTCTAATTGGGTTCCATTAATATATCCTATTAAACTAAGACCATTGTATACTATCAGGAGTTTGTAACTGCAAAGCAGAAGACGTAGGATTTTGTGCGCATGTAGGGGCTCTTTTTTATACAATAGAAAAGACAAAAAATACATGCACCAGTGGGACAGTCAAAGAACTATGGCTATAAACCCAAGTCCTAAACGGGTTAAAGTTATCACTTTTGCCAGAACTGATAAGGATAATAAAACACCTGCAAAGTTAAAGCCTTATCCTGGTACATACAGAGCCAGTGCATGCGTAAATTATAGGGATGTTTTTAAGTGAACCTTTAGATGGACTGCAAAATATCTATACTAGTTAAGTACTATGCAGGAACTTCTTAGGAAGAAAGATAAGAAGTTAGCAATATCCTTTAACTCTACTTTTCGCTATATAGATGATGTTCTTTCACTAAATAATTCAAAATTTGGTGACTATTTGGAACGCATCTATCCAATCGAGCTAGAGATAAAGGATACTACAGATACAGTTAAGTCGGCCTCATATCTTGACTTACATCTAGAAATTGACAGTGAGGGTCGGTTGAAAACAAAACTTTACGACAAAAGTGATGATTTCAGCTTTCCAATTGTGAACTTTCCATTTCTAAGTAGCAACATTCCAGCAGCACCTGCATACGGGGTATATATCTCCCAATTGATACGATATTCCCGTGCTTGCATTTCCTATCATGATTTTCTTGATTGAGGGTTGCTGCTCACAAGGAAGCTATTAAACCAAGAGTTCCAAATGGTGAAGTTGAAATCATCCCTTCGTAAATTTTACGGACGCCATCACGAGTTGGTTGACCGTTATGGAATAACCGTTTCACAAATGATATCGGATATGTTCCTTACGTCGTAACTACAATCCCCTTCCCTTTCTTGAATGTGACCTACCGAATTAGACTATTTACCGGATTTGTTATCGCATAAGCAACACGACGGGTGCCGCATGTGGAGCAGGATCTGCTTACCCTTCCGGAGCACCTGAGATCACCCCTAGTTTTTTGGTGGGGTTCGTGTTGTTTATTCTTTAGTTTTCTATGTTGTGTCGTGTGTGCTGTTGTTTGTTTGTCTTTTTCATTTTTAGCCATGGCGTTGTCAGTTTGTTTTAGATTTATGAGTTTGACTGTCCCTTTGGTATCTTTTGTCCCTCTTTTCTATACAAGACATTAAAACAGAACAGTTCATTGGCAGCTTATTAGAGACATATGATACACACTATTTGTTTCATTATACTGTTGATTTAAATCCCCAGTGTTTGTGCAGAGTATGATGAATAGGACTATGTCAAAGATAGTTTGACGTGTTTTTTTAAAATATGTATAAGTATTGATAAAAAGTAAAATCACAAAAATACTAAATCCGGAGGAAAATTCAAAACGGAAAGTCCCTAATCAAATGGCGAGTAGATGTTTTAATGATACTTATGTCCAAAATAAATGTAAAGAGACAATGTCATGCCAAAAAATTAACAACGATATGTAATTTGAGTATCCATTAGAGTGAAGGAAGTTCTAGATCTTTAACTTGGTAGTGAAAGTTTTATTGATGATTGAAAGCGTTTAGCTGACATAAACTAGTTATTGAACTGAATGTGTAATTTCCAGATAGTCAGCTATACGAAATAGCTGTGTAATGTTTCAGCAAGTATGTAATCCAAGCTAGGTAAGCCATGTTTAGTGTTGACATATGTGAAACATTTTGAAAGAGGGACGAAAGATAGCGTTCTTTTGCATTGATTTCTGTTTTTTTTTTTTTAAGAATATTCCTATTTCTATTATGGTTATTTGTGTTGCATTGACGTTTGTTTTTTTTTTTGTTGCACTTCCATGTTTCTGATGTTTCATTGTTTTCCTCTTATGGTTGATGTGTTTATAGTCCAGTCGATTTGTGAAACAATTGCTCAGATTGTGGTAAAAGCATACAATTTTGCAGAGTGTTAGTTGAGGTCTTAACTAACATTTATAGCTATGGACCCAATTCAGAAAATCAAAATGGCGCCTCTGGGCGGCCATTTTGAAATCATGTCCAAAAAATTAATAAAATTTATTATTAAAAATATGAAAAATATATTATATTACCAATTTTGATAAACTTTCGTATATCTTATGACAAAGAATATCAACTGTGGACTATTGAAGTATTAGGTGGCCATCTTGAATGGTTGCCATTTTGGAAACGTAAATTTCAAATATATCAGTATTCGCTATTCTAAATTGTTTTTTTAATTAATACTAAGTTTTATATGCATTTACAACTAGTTTTTCTTATCATTTATTTATATGACTGTTGCTATTCATATAGGATATATTCACCAAGTGCTCAAATAAGGCATGCATATGTTAACAAATAAATGTATTTAAAAAATACGCGTAAATTCTTTTAATTGCAGTTTAGCAAGTAGGGCTTAGTTACTTTTTTACCACCAAAAAATGCGTATATACAATATATGTTATGACCACTGTATGTTGAAAAGGAATAATACGTATTTATTAAGTCAATGGAGCTGAAAAAAATAATAAACAGACTGGAAAGAATTCCGTAACGCCAAGAAAGGACACATGAGGATTTACAATGCCAATCAACTACAAAAAGAGCAGACATAGACATTTGAGCTGGTAATCAGTCATTTTTGTAAGCATACAACTGTTCCAAGTTGATGAAGGCCATGTAATGGGAGAAACACTCCAGAATCACAAGGCAAAAGGTACTTATCATGTCAAAGCAAATCTTAAGATCAAAACATATTTTGTCAGGAAAAAAGTCTAAGATGAGTCACGGATTGAAAATACCAGTAAAATAACCAGCCACGGTTGTGATGAATTAACAAGAACAATATGATTGCAGGATTTTTTTTTCTTTCATTGTGATGAGGTATCTGACTATCATCATTAAGCCTCGACAATTATGATCGACAATAGAGTATGTGACTGTCACTTGAACTACTAACCATTGTTCTTTTAGTAAGACTCAGTGCTGGAGATTAATATTTCAGGAGCAGATATCATGCTAAATGTTTGTTAAAACTGCACGACAGGGCAATTAGACAGAATTCGAGACACAGAAAAAAAAGTCAAGAATCTGTTATCCATGGAATGGGGCTGCCAGTGACGGCTCACACTCTGGAACAGATATTGTTTTAATATTTGAAATTGATGATATTGGTAAATTGTACAGTAAACTTTCTTAGTAAATATGAGTTGTCATGGAAGGATTGATTAATACAACACTTCTGAAAAATTGATTACTAGCTGCCATAGATGATATGCAAGCACACATGAGGGGTTTCGTCTTTCTCCGGATTCTCAACGAATATGTAGGGGAAGTTCTGAAACAGGCCATGTCTTTTAGTCGTGTTGATGAAGGCCTCTTCATAGTCAAAGTAACTAGAATAGTTTTAAGAGTTAAGCTTGTTACTATAAAAAGGTTTAAGGGACATTCAATGTAGGCTTTCCAAATGAATTAGTTCCACACTCTTTAAGACATCTTACTCTCTATCTGAGGACTGATAAGTTGCAGTTGTATCCTTTCAACGATGAGTTGCACATTTGAACTATTATAGCTGAGAAATGGTAAGTCTTGTCTGCCACTTAACGATATTTCTGGACTGGGTCTTGATGTTTGGCCATTCTTACTAAGGAAACTTATGTCTGTTGAACTGATTCGTGTCAACAGCTGTTATTGAGTGTCCCTGTAAAGTTATTATTAGTATCAAGCATATATATTTTGCCTGCTATGGCTATGGTGATGACTTCATTTTTGCCCTTTTATTATTAGGTCCGTTTCAGAGCTTCACGATTACATTTGTTAAAAATCAAGAGCACTAATTTATCTTGCTTGTATGCTTATAGATATCCTATGGCAGCTACATTCCAATTTTGTTAACTGCGTTGTATCAGTTCTTCTTTCCATGATAACTCCAAGATCTTCCAGGCGTGATCTGCAAGCTTGGAGATTGGTACAATACTTCTTCAATACCGTGTGCCATCAATGTATTTCATTATTTAGGAAAGCACAACTCCAAGGATAAAAGATTCCTGGCTTTCTTTCTGTGTCTTTTATTCTGCCTATTTGCTATGTTGTCAAGTTTCATCAATCATCAAGCATGATACTAGTGATTTGACATCTCCAGCTCTTACTTTGGCTAAGGGAATATGTCTTGTAGTACAAGTGCACAGTCATGCCCTAGTTTTGTCGATTTGGAAATGTCGAAGTATCATGGAGATCTTCAGATACATCACCACAGAAAAAAATACATTGCAGTCATTGTTCTTTTTGATCCAGTTCCACTTTACAGTGTCTGGTTACTTATTGTTTCCTTTCAATTGGCAACTTATCTTCAACATCAGAAGTATGTTTTCCCTTTTGCTGATGAAATATTTTGAGGTCTGACAATTTGTTTGACATGATTTGTGCCATTTTGCCTTGTGATTATGAAGTGCTTCTGCAGTTCCATAGCACTTATTCTCATTCAACTGTTTCGAATTGAACTAAAGGAGAATCAATTCAAGACCCAACACCTTCGTATGCTTGCATCAAAAGAGTGATTGCCAGCTCAAATGTCTATGACTGTTCTGTTTGTATCTGCTTGGCATTGCAATGCCAAGAAATTGCCTCCGTTGAAATTCTACAAACACCCCATAGAGCAAATTAAATGGATTTTTTGTATTTTTGTGTTTTTACTTTTTACATGGATGATTGATATTGACCATTTGGTATATGGCCGTGTTCTAAGCGACACGTACATGAAGGTCATAAATTAATTTCTTGAATGAAATCAAATCTTTAGCTACTAATGACTGCCGTAGGAGGTCGACCGGAATTTTTAGCGAGGATTTCTTGGCATGAAACCCTTACATGTTCTCTCTTGCCGTTTCACACATTCCTTCCAGTCTAATTGCCCATTATGTTTTTCTTATATCTAGTTCCAGTGTTTTCGAAATCTACAATTTTGATCTTTATATCCAGTATAAATTAGTGAAAAAGTATGAATGCAAACAGTGAATTAATAAGATTAGCGAATAATTATATATTCGAAATTCATGTTTTCAAAATGGCCATCATTCAAGATGGCTACCAAAAAATCAATATATATGAAGTCCTCAGATGACAGTCCTTGTCAATTGTGATGAATATACCATATGACTATATAATAATTTCCTGCAGCAACCGCTTAACTTATAAGTCAAAGTGAACACGGTTACTAAGGAAATGCAAATGTGTAAAGGCAGTATTAAGTTGTTCTACTCTATGTTGATGTGGGGGACAATGTGATAGAATATGATAAATAGAGTGTGGTTTGACAAAACATGTACATGTACATTTCATTTATTGTTAGATATTTTTAACGTCAATTGAGAACATTTGAGCAGTTGATGTTCTTATAACATTACTTGTATGATATAAAATTCATTATGTCTGCAATCAAGGTTTTTGAAAGTTGTTTCAAATGAACAATATCAACAAAACGAATTATCCAGTAATCAGCTCACTATTATAAACGACAGATATACAAATATTTTCTTACTTTATTTCTACGTATAAAATAAAATTCTCCTGTTATTCTATGTCGAACAAGCAGTTGCACGAATATTGCTTTCAGAGTAATAGTTCATTTTATGATCCTCTTCGTGTCCGCGTTTTAATGCTTTTGTACACAAAACAGAAGAATAACTCGGGGGGAGGGAAAGGCTATCTTTTTGTCCTGTTTATATAGCTCAAACAAATACATTTGTATATATCTTCCACAATGCATTTGTTTTTCTTATATCGAATAATGACTACATATTTTGGCTTTAAACAAAATAATTCAAGATGGCCACCATTCAATATGGGTAATATTTCCAAAACTTTTGTTCCACAAGACAATTGGATTCAGCACTGTTATTCTATCAACCAGATTTCATGTCAATATCTTCTCTAATATCATTTTCATGATTTTCTATTATTAATCTATTGAGATCAAACGGCCGCCATTTTAAAATGGCCGCTTCTTCTGCCAATTTCGATTTTCAGATTGGGTCCATAGCTTAAAATGTTGTCCATGACATATACTACTACTATGCCAAATTTCATGCTTTTACCACAATCTGAGCAATTTTGTCAAAAATCTGCACAAATCGACTGGACTATTACCTCGGTTTTATTTTATAACCCGGATTTTTTTTTCTCTCAACAGATTTATGACTTTGAACAGCAGTATACTATTGTTGCCTTAATTTGTTATCGTTCAGTGTTATTGCAGTGCAAGATGCTTATTTCATCTCATTTTATTTATTTTCATGCATATATACATAAGCGTATTTTAATATAATGTAAATTCTCGATTTTTACGTTCTTTTAGTTAACATATCTGCTTCATCACCATCTGTACTGTCGGCGTAATGGAATCAAATGTATTGATTACTTATATATTGACCAAATATACACTCCACTTCCATTAGGTTTCTTGTAATTTATTATTTTGTTTTAAAAATATGTAGATAACACCTTGTAAATTATTGTTTTAGTAGATATTTGAATTGATATTTACTCAAAACCTTTTAAGATAGGCGACGCATGTTATACAATAAATACTAATTTGTAAAATATGAGTTTGCAATTTATAACTACAACATTGATTAACTTCAATCCTAGTGTCTGCTTCCTTGTTTATGTGCGAAAATGAGACTTTTGGTAAAATGTTAATCAAAAATGAATACAGCATATTACAAAAACGAATTTTTCATTGGTAATTAATTTTACAAGATTCAACAACCGAAATACATAATATGATAAGCAATAAAGGGCACAAACTGGTTCATGTTTTGTCAACAAGCTAAGAGTACAAAATCTTAAAATTTCTGACATCTTCACATCAGCAAAATGTAAATTGTTAAAAAAAAACAACACCAAAAAACAAAACAAATGTAGCCGAGTTCTTATAAGGACATTTTATCCTGAAGGAGTTGGAACCTTAGTGATTTCGTAATTTATCAACGTGTTATTTTAGAAATGAATGTTATAAACGATGGGAGTGCAGAAACACAGACTACTGATTTGAAGATTCCGTAACTCTGTTTGACTTTAACTTCATCAGAAACATTTGCCTGAAATGTATAAATCGAAGAAATTTAAGAGCAATATGACTTAAATTGACTTAAAACGCATAACCTAAACCAATATGGTTTGAATCTTAGTTTAAAAGTGATTGCTTAATTTATCAACGGATAATTTAAAAAGATATGCTATGAACTGTATCCATATACTAATATCAACATCCATACATTGATAGCTACGATGGCTAAAAGAGTCATCTATTTTTTTTGATTTAGCATTTTATGAACGCTTAAACCAAATCATTTGAAGCAATTAGTTTTCAAATGCGTTATTAGATTATGTGCTCATACCCGTAATTCTTTATTTTCTATATTGTAAATAAACAAAGGCAACAGTAGAACACTGCTGTTTCGGAAGTCAGAAATCCATTGAGAGAAACCCAATCCGGATTACAATCTAAAACCAAGGGAAATACATAAACCCATAAAAGGAAAACAAAGAAACACCAGAAACGAACTATAAGATAACAACTGCCATTTTCCTGACTTAGTACAGGTCATTTTATGAAAAAAAGTGGGTTAAACATGGTTATGTGGCTAGCCAAACCTCCCGCACAGGAATGTAAGAACATTCAGGACAGAGAAATACATAAATAAACAATACAATAGTACATTTCAACATGCTAACCACATAATAAATACGAACACGTAAAACAACATAGAACAGCACACAAAAGTAGCACAACAGACAACAGAACCATGAACGTCACACGACGAAATCAACACCACAAAAATGACGTTACAAGTAAATTTTTAAAAATTATATAATTCAAGATTAGATTAGTTATTATAGTGTTTGATGTATTTTACAACAATAATATAGCATTGTGTTAGTAATTATACAATTAATTATTTCATCTAGATATGTCTATCTTTCTTCTAAATCAAACTGTAAAACAAATTAAAAACCAATTCTTCAGAGAACAATTGAAGGTCTTTCCACCTCGATAATAAGAGAGAAACTTAAAAAACGATGTTAGAAAATGTCACTCCCTGTTGATGTAATTTGGTTCTTCAAATTGATATAAAAAGAATAAGATTAATATGTATATGTCGAAGACTTAATTGTTTTATTATGAACAGAAAATAATGTTAGCATAAGTCAAAATCTAGAACGTCAAATTGACCTTTGACCTTGACCTCAATTTCAAGGTCATTTGTCAGTGATCTCAAATTAAAAGACCCCAGGTCAATCACTTGTATGGTTGTGGGGAAATACTGACTTCCAATACATAAGGGGAGAAAACTCCTATAAGGGTTAACCAAAACACTTCGACCCAATAGGTTGAAGTTGCGCCTTTTTGTAAACAGTAATTTGGCAAACAAATCATATCATTAACTGTTACAGTTTCTTTTGAATAACGATAACAAGCAAAATTCAAAATTTATAACATGACTTTCGACCTTGATTTCAATTTCAAGTTCATAGGTCATTGAACTCAAATCGAAAGACTCAAGGTCAATCACTTATATGGTTGTGGAGAAATACTGATTTGAAATACATAAGGGGAGAAAACTCCTATAAGGGTTAACCAAAACACTGACTAAAATAGGTTGAAGTTGTGCCTTATTGTAAACAGTTATTTGGCAAACACGTCATATCATTTTCTGTCACAGTTTCTGTAGAATAACGATAACAAGCAAAACTCAAAATTTAAAACATGACCTTGACCTTTGACCTTGACCTCAATTTCCTTCAAATGAACCAAGGACTTCATATCAAAAGACTCTAGGCTTCAACGACTTAGAATGAAATTCAAAACAGTGTGGCTGTGGCCATTGATTGACACATTAGATGCATCCATTGACTGGGACAATTTAGGTGAACGTTTGTATGTAACGACCACTGCTCACTATGTACTTTTTAAAGACACTTAAACTATGGGGTCACCAAAGGTTCTCAACACCTTAATAAAGTAATTCGAAAAATTAATCAGAAATAACACGATGTTTTGATTTATATCAATTATATAAATCAAAACATAAAGGTTATTCCTGATTATTTTTTCGAATTATTTTATAATTAAAGGCGTTAAGAAACCTTTGGTAACCCCACAGTTTAAATGTCTATCGTAGGTACGACGTGAACAGTGGTCGTTACAGACAAACGTTGACGTAAATTGTCCTAGTCAATGGATGAATTTAATGTGTCAATCAATGGCCACAGCCACACTGTTTTGAATTTCATTCTATAACGT
Organism: Mytilus galloprovincialis; assembly: GCA_037788925.1. Classification (NCBI taxonomy): domain Eukaryota; kingdom Metazoa; phylum Mollusca; class Bivalvia; order Mytilida; family Mytilidae; genus Mytilus; species Mytilus galloprovincialis. The sequence continues at coordinate 34,886,538 of CM075335.1, forward strand.
ATGAATTTATCCAACAAATCGCCAATCTTAAATTTTCAAAGGGAAATAACTCCCATAAGATGTCTTTCGATCACTCAAGTCAAAATAAACCAAATCATTCTCAAGAGTAGACGAACAATTTGATGAAAACAGATTGCTAAAATCTTTTACGGTTTTAGAGTTATAGCGATAACAAGAAAAAGGGGACGTGGGGAGATAACTCCCATAAGAATAAGTGTTTGGTCACACAGGGTGAGTTTTGAAACCCCCATTACTGTACAGCATCATTGCCCAAAAAGTCCATTCGATATGTTGTAAGACAAAAAAGCATCTCAGACGGCAGAAGAAGAAAAAATAATCAGAAGAAAAACAAAAGGTCTTTCCACGAAAAGTGGAAAGACCTAATAAATCGTGTAATACAAAAATTTACATACTTATTATTTCATGATTATGAGACAATACCCAAAGCTTTACACTACCCCTGTTTCCATTCTCTAGAAAAAGAATGCACAACAGCGTTCAATTACAAATTAGCGGTTCCAGTTGAACAAATTGTGAATTAAAAAGTAATATCAGACCCAAGACGGAAATAATGAAAGAATATTAAAATTCTAAGTTGACAAATCAACTAAAATGACACCATAATGATTGACAATTATTTCAATTTTCTCTGCGGTTATACTTCCTGATCCGGTTTTATTGGAATAATTATTTTTCAAGTTCAGGATTCTTTTTCATAATTCTTTAACTGTTAAACTTTCCAATAAAATACTGACATATTATTGTTTTTCTGTAATAAAGAGCTTCATTATTATTTTGTGTGCATTTACATTTCCCTTTCTGTCGTTTGGATTTGTTTCTAAATAAACTCATTAAAGATACCAGGATTGAAATTTTATATTTACGCCAAACTTTATAAAATATATTTTAGATAAACTTTAAAATTCAAAGTAGAAACAAATAATGTATTTTAAATCATTACAACAAATGTATTTCGAAATTTCAAATTTTATTAGCATTAAATGCATTTAATTTTTTATTGTTTTATTGATATTTTTTGTTTGTAAATGGACGTTTTTTCAACTGATTTCAATAGTAGTATTGTTGATCGATATATGTCTCCCATAATTATTACCTTTATCCTGTGTAGAATTATGTTGACCTGATATATAATAAATATATGTAGGACTTTGTGCGGTCTACATCAATTAAACATCAACCCAAAGTTTCAAAAAAATTAAAAAAGCCGTCTAGAAGTCTTCAACAAAACAATTTTTTAAATATGCATCAAAGTGCGGGAGCACAGAACAAATTGTAAATAGATTAAACAGAGACTTTCTGGAGCACCTGGTATCACTTTTAGTTGTTGATGGGATTCGTTTTGCTTAGTCTTCGTTTTCTATGTCGTGTTTTGTGTACTGTTGTTTGACTTTTTCTTTTTAAGCCATGGTGTTGTCAGTTTATGTTTGATTTATGCGTTCGAATGTCCCTCTGGTAACTTTCGCCTCTCTATCAAAGATTATCAATCAGCACCAGCTTTTTTGAATGGACACATATTGAAGTTTGACTAAAGACAACAATTGCTGACGATCATGATATTGAACAGAGAGAATACACTTTTTTTTAAGAAATCTATATCCTCTTTTCGACTAAATCAGCTAAATTTGGTTGATAGTTGTAAATGAATTTAAATAAAATCTGATAAATAGCTCTCTATTCTTTCAAATCGACATATAAAGCAACAAACATGCCACATCTTCTTTTTTATATACGAGTAAACAATTTTATATAGTGTAACGTGTAAAATAGTGTACGCAGTTTTTGTTGGTTTTTTGTATTGTTTTATTTCTATGTTCTATTCGTCATGTCGTTGACTATTGTTCTTCAAATTATTTTTTTTAATACCATTTTATAATATTTGTATATCTAAAATCCTGTTGCAAAGTCTCAAGAAATAAAAACATTACTTTACCGACGTCTTTTAACGAGTTGAATGACGTTAACATGATTCGTTAATTTAACATAAGGCACACTATGTGTTTTTGTTTGTTCCTTTTGTTTTTAAAAATTCGTTTTGTTGAAAAAAAAACATTATTTTAAAATAATTTGTACTCGCTTCGTACTTTGTTATCAATCCATTAGTGGGTGGAAATACTGAATATAGAACGGCACGATAAAGTACTTCCGATACTCAATTTTCATTGATGTAAGCGACTGTGGCTCATGTATATTCATAATATATTTTTTCAGTTAAAACAATACTTTATTTCTGCGATTTTATTTGTTTTTCTAGATTATGTATTGTGGCTAACGCACGGCTTACTTAAAGCAAGAGTAAGCATTCATCATTTAAGAAACAATAGCAAGATTGTAAACTTCATTCATATGGAAAACAATCCTTTCAACTTTATTAAAGCTTAGACGCCTAGCCACTTTGAAAAAACATATTCTTTAATGACAAATTGTCTCTTTGTTAGTTTTTTTATTAGGGTTATTATGACATTTATGTCAGAACTGTAATGAAATGTTCCTATAAAAGCACTTAAAAATGGACATTTCCTGCTTATATGGTAGTGAAAATAATATACATAGTGTTGCACGCAAAGGTGTGTCCCGTTCTCTTTTTCATAAGTGTAAATTCGTTTTTTCTACATAAATTGACATATTTCTATTCGAAACTGTGTATTACCATATGACTATATAGCGATGTTGTGGATTTTTCAGAAGTGCTTTGCAATCTTGGTATTTGCATATACTTTTGAGGTTTGATTATAATTTCCCCTAAATAGCGAATGTGCATGTTTCAGTTTGCTGTAAAATTAGCAATCAATTGTGTTTGATCTTGTAGACTAATACATGTGTGTGTGAATAAGCAATAAAAACTCATGTATCAGAAACCATTACAATCAAAACTCTTTTAAACACAAATAAACGATTAACATCGACTAGTCAGTTCATATTGTCGAATTGAAAGAAGTCAGTTATATTAAAAAACATCTATTTTAACTGGTGTTCGTTATTACTGGTTAAATCCACGATTTTATTGATGACACTTTTGAGGAATATCACAAGAGCACGTTAACACGAAAAAAAAATGCATTTGTATTGCGCATAACTCTATTTCGAAAAGACATTTTCAGATAAGTTGAAATACATAATTGAACATTTAAAAACTATAAATATTGATACCAAATGTAAAGTTGGTTGTAAGAAATACACTTCCTAATTTTCTCATTAAGGAGATGAATTTAATTAGATTAGGTAGACAATAATAAACTGCTAAATTCTGTTTTTATGCAATTTTTTGAAATAAAGGTAAAGAATGTATTAGATTTTTTAATACTGTTTGTACGGGTATGAATGTAGATAAACATCATTTACACTAAATTCATTGGATGTCGGAAGTGTACTGATAATTTAGTCTTAGATGCATGATTTGTTTATCAGTTGTTGTCGGCTTTGGACTAACTGTCAGGAACTGCGAGTACTCTCAGATCTGTATCAGTGTATTTTTTGGGGGGGATGTACAAGTTCCCGGCCACGTCCACTCTGTGTTTTGTTAGATATATTTCCAACAGTCAAGCATTTTTCAACTGATTTTTAGAGTTTGTTTTTATGTTGTACTGTAACACCACTGTGCAAGGTAAAGGGGCGACCGCTAACATGTTTTAACTCGACCACATTCAGCATGTGTCTGTTTAAGTCGGTAGCTTGTAATTCAGTTGTTGTTGTTTGTTGCTTAGTTACATATTTGTTTTTCGTTCATTATTTTGTACATAAATTAGGCCGTTCGTTTTCTCGTTTGAATGTTGTATATTTGTCATTTTGGAGCCTTTTATAGCTGACTATGCGGTATGGTATTTGCTCGTTGTTGAATGCCGAAAAATGGCCAATAGTTGTTAATTTCTGTGTCATGTGGTCTCTTGTGAAGAGTTCTCTTATTGGAAATCGTACCACATCATATTTTTTATATTAAATTAGATGTTGATTATACATCAATGAGATGGCATCCCTATAATACAAAACAGACTATTAGACCTGGAGACGTTGATATAGAACAGTAAAACGGTGTCCTTACAAAAATGGCATTACCAAAAGAGACCTGCTATTAATATCAAACTACTAACATGACATAAAATAATCGTCAAGATACACAAAGAACACAAATATTGACGAGATGTCCGACTTGGGACTGGCTCGAGAACATAGGGCAGGGTAAAATATTCAGAAAGAACTTAACATTAATGTGAAGATATTCATACTGACTTAGGCACGTGCTTTTTTTTTTTTTTTTTTTTTTGGTGTTTTTTTTTTTTTTTTTTTTTAGCTCAAATGAACTTCTGTATTCGTGTTTGGTTTGTTTACCCTTTGTTATTTCGGTACCATCAATAGCTGACTATTCGATTTAACTCATTTTAAAATGAATGCCGTATGGTGATCTATAGTATTAATATAAGTGTCGTTTTGGTATCTTATGGAAAGTATTTAATTGGCAATCATGCCACATCTTCTTTTTTTCATATTCTATCGAATGCTAAAAAGATAGAATAATCATCACTATTTTAATCCTCTGTATTAAGGTTGTTTACATAAATTTTAGAAAATTTATATGTTTCGAATATATAAATAGTTTTTGGGTCCTCATTCAACTGATGTTATACGAAATGTTTTCTAAAAGTTAGTAAAAGAAGTAAATTTAATGAATATTTTGCAAACACAGTTTAATTGAATATTACAAAAATTGAAACACAAGTATTTTATGGATGCCATCACGAGCTGTTGGCTGTAATGGAATAACCGTTTCACAAATGATATCGGATAGTTCCTTACGTCGTAACTACAATCCCTCACCTTCATGAATGTGACCTACTGAATTAGACTATTTACCGGATTTGTTATCACATAAGCAACACGACGGGCGCCAAATGTGGAGCAGGATCTGCTTACCCTTTCGTAGAACCTGAGATCACCCCTAGTTTTTGGTGGGGTTCGTGTTGCATATTCTTTAGTTTTCTATGTTGTGTCATGTATACTATTGTTTGTCTTTTTCATTTTTAGCCATTGCTTTGTCAGTATATTTTCGATTTATGAATTTGACTGTTCCTCTGGTACCTTTCGTCCCTCCTCCACTTTAAATGCAAACCAGTAGATATTCACATGTGAGGTTTTTTTTATTGAATGTTATTTCGATACATGTTTATAAAACAGTTATTATTTTCAGTCCATGTATATATATTTTTTTAAACCATTTCTCAATCTATGCAGATGCATACCGATCTTGGTAAATTAGTATATTTCATTTATAAAACAAATAAACTACATATTATTTCAACTGCAGTATTTTTTGTTTGTTTATGTAGTGTCTCTTGTTTATAAACTCTTACTTACGACTGTCATACAAGTTAGAGGTTTAGCTAGCTTTGAAACCAGGTTTACTCCACTATTTTTTTACATAAGAAAATGTCTGTTCCAAGTCAGGTATATGACAGCTGTTATCCATTCGTTTGATGTGTTTGAGCTTTATTTTGCCATTTGATTAAGGATTTTTCTTCTTCATTTCCTCCGAGTTCAGCTTTTATGTGGGTATTTTTTTTGGCGAAGTTCTTTTATTTCCTTTTCAGATACGTTGAACTATGAACTGTCCTTCAAAAACCTATATTTCAATGAGGACTACAGTACATCTCATATACAGTGAACGCGAGATCAATGATACTATCGATAGTAGAAGGTCTGTTTAATTTGTTAGCAGTAACATACCATCTACTAAAATTTATGACGATTATATATCTAAGTCAATACTTTACGCTTATACATGTTCAAGCTGTACAGACTTCATTCACAGGAATGTGATCACAACAAAACGGTTTTGACAGAGTTACGAAGACGAACAATTGAAATCGACTGTTCATAAGTGTAACGATCACCATTATGAAAATTGATTTAGCGATACGATGTGTCGGTGTCTATACGCTAACGCATTTTGTTGCGGTCATAGATCCGATTCGTGATTTTACTGACTGTGTCTTTTTCCCGATTGTGACATTTTGACTGATTGCGGATTCATAAGAGGTGATGCATGTACAGCAGGAGATGCTTAGCCTGTTGACACAGCCGCTTTCGCTCCTATGCTAGTTCATCTTTTCTTTTTTTTTTTTTTTTTTTTTTTGCTGTTTTTTGTCTAGTCATTCTTCAATATTTCAAATATAGCAACATTTCTTGACTTGTGCTGTCAGCTCAGTGTTTTTTTGTCATATCTATCCTATTCCTATAATACATATTTCTAAAAGTTACCGTGTTCAATAAATTTGCACTTCTGATTTAATAACACATTCACATTTTTCTTACGACGCAAATTTGCGTATACGAAAATGCAATTATTTATGTAGTCGCCATTCCCAAGGAAAACATAGGAAGAAATCTTGAAAGTATATATATTCAAAGGCAGTATCTGTTCGTGTTATATTTGAGAAATAAGAAGAAAAATGACGCATCTTTTATGTTTCACAATATTGTCTTCCGTGGATGACCTCATACAGATCTGGTACAGCTTTTTGAAACTTGGGTTTTAAGTGTTCGTCATCTTCATACTTGATTGGACTTGAAGTTGTTCTTTTTGAGTACTATTGTTTAGTCCCCTTTTTTATAATTTATCTGGCTCGATGTCATCGCTGGTGGATATTTCGTTCTCGAGAGTATCATTCCCATGCTGACATTAAATATTACTATTATTGTCCTTTTCAGTAAATTTCCTGTTCATAAAACCTTAGAATCATAGAATTGGATTTTTCCACCATTTGGACAACATTTCTGTATTTTGGGTCTTTAATGTTAATATTTGTTTTTTTTTTTTTTATAGCCTTTCTAGAAGATAGGGACGAAAGATACTAGAGGGATACTCAAACTCATGGATCGAAAATCAACTGACAATGCCATGGCTAAAAAATAGACCAATAGACAAATATCACGAACCCCGCCAAAAACTAGGGTGAACTCAGCTATTGCTCCGGAAGGGTAAACAGATCCTGCTCAACATGCGACATTCGTCCTGTTGCTCATCTTAATACAAACCTGGTAAATAGTCTAATTTGGTAGGTCGCATTCGTGAAAAGGGGAACGGGATTGTAGTTACGACATAAGGAACATATTTGCTATCATCTGTAAAATGGATATTCCATAAAGGTCAACCAACTCGTGATGGCGTCCGTAAAATTTACGAAGGTATGATTTCAAATACAACATTTGGAACTCTGGATTTAATAGCTTCCTTGCTAGCAGCAACCCTGTATGAAGAAAATATATTGATAGGAAATACAAGCCCAGGAATATCGTATCGTTTCCGATATAAACACTTCGTATGAAGGCGCTGCTTGAATTTTGCTAAATAGAAATGGAATGTTTCCAATTGGAAAGCTAAACTCATCTCTTTGTCGTAAAACGTTGTTTTCAAACTACCTTTGTTGTCAATTTCTAGATGTAAGTCAAGATATGAGGCAAATATATATCAGATGGCCAATTTTGTTCTTTTCTTTGTGCACTTATAACCAAACAGATGAGATTAAGCGATTTATTCATAAAAGATATTCGTACATACTTGTACAATGAACCATGATCTGAATAAATAGTTTTTTGCTAAGCAGCAGATTCCGTAATAAATAAGACATATTTTCCAGGTGTATGTGTTTTATTCCAAAAAATCAAACTGTAATTGTATCAACCGTTATGCAAAATTTGTATCTTAACGTAAGAACGGAATGATTACTTTTTCGAAATTTCGATTTTAGTTTTCAAAATGTCCTTTCTATTTATATAATTAATCAAATCTATTCCTAAGACGATAACACTGCATTTTTCATTCAGTTTCGGTGTATAGTGTTTGGTTAGTGAACACGTGTTTGTTTGCTTTTATTTATAACAAGATTGCCCTTTAAATTAGTTATTGAAATGTAAGTTGGTAAGCAGCATCAGTTCAAAGGCTTTGCAGTTAATCAAAAAGCCAATCACAAACTTAGTTTTAATTGAGAATCGAAATCCGGAATGTGTCAAAGAGACAACACCCTGACCAAAGAGCAGAAAACAACCAAAGGCCACCAATGGGTCTTCAATATAGTTCGTATATTTTAACTTTAACACATGAAGATTGTAACAATTCAAAACTTAAAATTAGCAAGCTAAGAGCACTTTTTGTGCTGACATGAATTTTCATTGATATGGTTATAATTATAAATTTACTGTTTACAAATTTTTGAATTTTTGGAATACTAAGGCTTTTCTACCTCAGGCATAGATTACCTTACCTGTATTTGGCAAAACTTTTAGGAATTTTGGTTCCCAATGCTATTCAACTTCGTACTTTATTTGACCTTTTTTAACTTTTTTGGATTCGAGCGTCACCAATGAATCTTTTGTAGACGAAACGCGCGTCTGGCGTATATACTAAATTTAGTCCTGGTATCTATGATGAGTTTATTGAAATCATATAACATTTCCTGGTTCAGTCTCATTTAAATTGATATATTTTAAAACCAAGTACTATATGTTTCTGTCCTAGTAAAACCAGCCTGTTACTGTGTATCAGACACGGATTTTACTTTGTTTAGAAATCGATTCAGTTTTGAAAATGTCTTAGTATAGTACTATATAGGTATATTGAATTAAAGTACAGGAAACGAAAATCTTTTGAAACTGACTGTGTGTTCCATCTTTACATTTCATTTACTTTTTTTCCAAAAAATGTGTTTGTTGTTTGTGATGAAAACATTCATTAAGGCGCAATCCTCTGTAATTAAGTTTCAAGTCAGATTGTTGTGGTGTTTTTCTCTTTCATTAAAATAGAAATCATTTACTTAAGGAAGTTAGTGGCTTGTTAGACATTTTACTACTCAATTAGTCTCGTAGAATATTTTTCCGTCAACGTGATGCATACGAAAAATCTGAGAGAGAAAGTTTGTTTCCCATAATCTGTGTTATCTTGCAAAAACGATAGCTGCATGTGATATCATTAGCATAAAATTGTGTAGAAAACTGGAAAATAATTATCGGAATTTTAATATGAATTAACCATGAAAGATTCATATTGGTTTTTTTCTTGCTTCTATAAATTCTAAACACTGTCTAAATATTTCGGAACATTCCCTGGTAAACAGGAACACCGTTTATTGCTGTACTTCTATTGCAGGGTATTGGGCATATTTTGTTAAAGACAATTCAAATATGGTTCGCATTCAGTCGAATTCATATGTATTGCTATGTTTAACACTAATTATCATTCTTTTGAATAATGTTGCTAATGTTGCAGGATTATATCATTGAATTCACTTCTTTGATGTAGCATTACAACATGTGCAAAAAATTCATGGAAACACAGAATGAACACATCTAATCCTATATTAATACATATCACAGAGAACTACGTTTTTGGCATTCTTCTAAGTTAGAAAAAGTATTCAATTTCTATACATAAGTTGCTTTTGAATTCGTTTCGTAGTTCGTATGTCCATTTTTATTGTTAGTGATTAGTTTAAGTCGAGACAGATTCGGTTTTCCGATTGGACAGCATTTACAAAATATTCGGACGAATGTATCTCGGAATTGTTTGCTCATACTGCAGTATAATACGAAATTGATGGCATTATTACACAAAGCTACAATGTCAAGGACATCTCCGATTTGGTTGTAAACGGTGTTTTGTAACTCTGGTATAAATATAATCAGTAAACTCAAAATGCCTTGAGGAAGCTCCGTTATTAAAAACAACACAACTATTGCCAGCAACATTCCTGTTGTTCGATTATGTTCATGGTGTCGATCTGATTCTTCTTTCTTACCCTGGTTCATAAGGGCAAGTCGTTTTTTGTATGCTTTGTGCATAGCATAAATAAGAAGAAAAGTCAAAATTGACAGCATTACACATGGCACTAGCTTGATCATTATTGCCTGAATATAGAAATTAATTGTGTGTAAGGCATTCCCTTCCTTGACCATATGCACAGTCCAAATCTCCTCTGTTGTATTTCCCGTGAAATTGGCCGGAGTAGGAAGGGGTCCAATAAAATTCATCATATAATTTGGTATGCAGATTACAATAACAATAATGTACACAAGCGCAACCATTATTTTAGTTCGTTCTAATGAACACCACACCATTCCCCTGTTCGGAAACCATATATACAAAAACCGGAAGGTTGCCAGAGATATTGTAAGCCATATTGCAATATTGTGACAAACCAATGCAAAACTTGCATGAAATAATAGAAATCGGACAGAATGGATATTCCTTACTGCTAAATATGGAAGATTTGAATCTTTCAATATGTAAAATTCTATTGCAAACATTAGATAATCAGCCATCTTTAATGAATCTGTAACTGCCAGCCATGTAAGAATCAAGTTAGTCGACGTTATCATATTTTTTCTCGTTAAAACCACAATATTAGCAAGATTAGCTACTATCCCAAAGACACAAACAAAAGCGCTGACATATCCGTGCATAGCCGCATATTGAACTCTAAAAACTTCTAAAGAGGATGGTATCGATGTGGATGACGATTGAATAGGCGTTTCCGTAGATGGCATTGATTCAATAAATATGTCTGTTAAATTTGGAGGAACTCCTCCGAAATATGTATACGTCTTTGACATTTTGGTTCCGTGGAAAGAAGCTATTTGACCATCGGATATAAGTTATCTCTGTAATATAAAATAAACATGTGTATCATTTATTTCAATCAAACAGAATGAATTGAATACAATTCAATATTAAATATCGAAAATACCAAAATGAACGTTTCACTTACATCAAACCAATGCCCTTTATTATTTATAAAACACTTACCTTCAAATTTCAGTTACTGATGTGAAATAGAAACTTTCCTCATCATAAAGTTTGTTTATTATCTAAATGATATACACTTTGCAATAATCAACTTAATCCATGGCTCTGATGGCCTAATGAAATTTATAGACTAGGTAATTATCTCCCGCAGGACAAGTTGACCTATATGAATTTGACGGTTATTTTTTTATTTACTTATTTTGTCATATAGCTATTCACATGTCTTTGGTTTAATACATCCTTGGCTTTATTTTTTATTATTATTTGTTTTTGGCTTTTCCCGTTCCTAAATAAGGGCAACAGAAATATACCGCTGTTCGAAAGTCATAAATCGATTGAGAGAAGAAAAAATCGGGTTACAAACCACAACCGAAACAACAGAAACACTGAAGTGCAACCAAAAAAGAAATGACAATGCAACACGCACAGAAACTAACTATATTATGATTACTACTGCCATTGTTCTGACTTTGTACCGGACATTTAAAGAAAAAATATATACATTTGTAATTCATTATTTTGCAAACAGTAAATTTATAAAAATGACCATACATTTGATATTCATGACAAAAACGAATTGCTGACTGCTGGGCTGATGATACCCTCGGGGACGAATTTACCACCAGCAGTGACATCACCCAGTGGTGTAAATAGTTATCGAAGGTATCAGGCTTATAATCGTTTACATAAGACTCGACAGTGACACACAGATCAAAAGAGTTTGATAGCCAAACAGAAAATCACAAAATTAATAGTTTTATAATCCTATCCTAGAGATAAATAAACTGAAGTGAAGTTGCGGTAAATGGGATTTTTTGGGAAATAAAAAACAGTAAATGAACTGTAACTTTTATACTAAAATTATTTTCTGAACTTCATGCTGAACTATAACAGAGTTCTAAAAATACAGCATGGTTTCAATTACTATATTTATGTTGGTGGTTTATTTCCTTATTCAAACGGGTGGTTCAATGAACTTCAAAATTTAAAGATGATATTACTGTATTATGGATGACTTAAGCTGGGCTCACACGTTCACGATTTTTACTGCCGTCCTTGACAGGACCATTTCCAATTAAAATTTGGCAAAAGTCAAATCAATTTCTTGTGAATCGTGGATGGAAATTCCAACTTTAATTAAAATTTGTAAAAAAAAATTTTTCATCACGACAACAATCAGATATTGTTCAGGAAGCGTCGATATTCAACCGTTTCCAAGCGAATTTGTCCCGATAATCCCGTTCTCATTCCCTTCTAATCCAATTTGTATCTTTCGCATGGTAAAACTCGACCGAGTCTGTCACGACTGCGTCCCGATTCTACCGAATGTAATCCGAAAGAGATCAGACAGTGACCAGAGAGTGAACCGACACTGACGAAAGTTATCCGTTCGAAAACTGTCGACATAGTCGGGAGGATTAGTTACTGTCGGAACGTGATCCTATCATGGTCCGCTATATCGCATTACAAACGGCTTTGTCTGGTCTAGGTCGTATTGTATTCTGTAATTGTCGGGACTCTGACGTGGGTATCATTTACGAATTTCGTATTAATAACGGGACTGTTCCGGAACAGTTTCGGCAATGACAGTTCGCAATCGACAAGATCTGGATGCAATCTGGACTCAATCGGAAGAAAAACAGCAATGAAAAATTTCTCCATATCATTCCCGTTCCACAGGACAGGATTTTTATCCGATACAGCAGAATCTGTCACGACATAGTCACGCTTGTAATCCGACTTAACAAAATCGGCTGAGTTTTGCCGAATGCTACGGGACGCACCTAACTGTCGGGGTGCTTCGCCGAACTAGACCATTCCCGACCCGTAGGAATCTGTTACGAACTTGAAAGACTGCGTTCAGACAATGATAGGACATTCCAGATAATTGAGGATAGTACTCCGACTTTTTCACTTTTCGTGTCCTTTCGCTGGCTGATCTCGAACGCGAGCAATAATCGGCAATGTGTGAACCCCGCATTAACCAGTTAAAAAAATGTTTATTATCTTAATTCTTTTTTTTTTTTATATATTTTAAGAAATTTTACCATGGCAATACTTTAAATTCTTTTAAACAAAACGTTCTATTTTACAAATCAAAAAGTTACCGTCTAACCATTTATTCGCTGTCATGATTCGTTCGATGTAGGATGTATGGGCCTGTTGATGTTCATAAGCTAAGTAAGATGAATTTTAGTACTAAGTACAATATTTATATTTGTACATTAATTTCGGAGAATAAATAATTCTAAAGTATACTATATTTTCTCTAGAACTATTTAAATTGAATGTTTTTAGTTTCAAATGGTTGTTAATGTATTGAAACTTAGATTTAAACTTAAACATATGACACGTTTATATATAAAAACAAAAGAAGCTGTGGTATGATTGCCAATGAGACAACTCTCAACAAGATACCAAACGACACAGAAATTAACAAATATAGGTCACTGTACAGTCTACAACAATGAACAAAGCCCACCCCGCATAGTCAGCTATAAAAGGCACCGAAATGACAATGTAACACAATTCAGACGAAAAATATAACGGTCTTATTTATGTAAAAATGTATGTTAGTTTTGGTTTTCATATGATTCCCTGTGATCTTTTTATTATTGTTATATTTACAGATGACGAATATCGCTAAACTACTGTTGCCTCATACTTCCAATCTATTCACTGTACAATATTATCATCGACCCCCCACCACAACCACCACCATGTCAGTACCGAAATATTGACACAAAAGCTGACAATACCCAAGGGAACAACTGATAGTCTACTAGCTGACCTAGTTCTGTAAAAACAACACTCAAATATTTTGTCTCGACGGAGACCTTATGAAGGGTATTGAGGAAATACGTATAATTCACACTAAAATAACTCTCATTGTTTTCTTCGATAATAAAAGTTTTAATGTAGTTCATTAGAAAGTTGCATAGCCTTAGAAATTTTCTTAAATAATAACATCATATTTAACTTCGCTACGTATTAAAGTGAAAACAAGACGTCGGAATGTTTTAATTCAGTTTGGATTACTTTACGGTTTTAGGGTATTGTCTTATCATTATCGTAATAGCACAAGGATCGTTAAAAGAAAAAAGTTGATTCCCTCTAAATCATCTGTCTGACTTTAACCAATTATAGACCATGCTTTTTCTCTTAAATCATGTTTTGGGAGAAAAGACCGAAATGAAATCCCATAAAATAAACGCAAAGTAATAACTCGGAAATAGGGGGAAATAATTTCCACGAAACTGAAACCGAATAATTTTAATGGGGGTAATTTGAGCTATGCCTCCAACTATGAGATATAATACAATTTTGTGACTTAATTTCCTGTAGGCGGTTAGTTTAGGAAGTTGTATAAGGAAAACATTTTTATGTATAATGTGATCAATATTATATTCTTTATCTCGAAAATTGCACGTTCTTTTGTATCAAACGTCAACTTGGCTGAAGTAATATAAAGGAACATATCTTTGTTATCAAACAGAAAAAGTTGTTTTGTAAAAACATCTATTTGAAAAGCATTTAGCCTTAACAGAATTGTTGGAGTCAACAAGTGTGAAAAGGATAGGCTATATTTGTTTTTCAAAAACAGCAAACATTTTGCAGACGTATTAATTTTCATTTATCCAGTATCAAGTAATTGGCTTTATTTAAGGAAAGACTATAAAACTTTTTTTTATGTCTATAAAGAAATTACATTAAAATGTCGTGCACACTGACTAACCTGCGTGGCGTGTTATTTAAAAGTGTGAACCACATTTTTTATGTTACTTCGAATAGTCATAAAAAATATTACAATCATTCCTTTTAATTTTACTTAAATTCCATTTTTTATTGAGTAAATCATTGATGATGTCACAGACACATGACAACATTATCTATATGAGCTGATATACAAAAGACGTTTAGCCAAGACATGGTAAATCCAACAATAAATAATTAATATTTGTCTATGAATGTGTTGTTTGGAAGTGTTGTGTTTCTTGCTTTTATCAATTTTGATGATGATTTTCATTAGATATATTGTTATGTAATATTTTTTTGCATAGATATACTGGTTTTGTTCAGATTATTGAAAGAAAAGTGTCCTAGAGCTTTCCATGGAGTGGTTTTCTCCAGGCTTTAGAATATCCTAAGAATAAATGGTTACTTCATGATTTTTCATGTCATCTTGTGTTTGTAGATTTATTCATATGAATAAAACTGGTACACATTTTTTTGAACACAGTATTACATAAACTAAATAATAGAACATATTTTGTACAGCTTTAAGTAGTTTTTTAATGTGCTCTTTTTACTGTTGCATTTTCTTTTCATGATTTGGTAGGTTGCAATTTTCTATTCAGTTTTGTTGGTGTATAATGTTTGTTTTCTGTGCATTAGATGTACTGGTTTGTCTACCCATCTGAATGTCATTGTTTTTTGTTTGTTGTTGTTGTTTTGTTTTTTTTTTGTCTTTTTTTCTTTTGTACATATAACTGTCTAGACTTTAGAATGATCAGCATTCGTCAATTACTTTCTCAATAACGATTTTGCCTTGATTTTAACTTGTTTTAACTTTGGATCTATCGAGTATTTTGCAAAAACTGTAAAGTACAGATATAATCTCCTGTTTCCCTTTAAAGTAATTTGATTTGAATATTCCTATGTGTACTCTATCTGTCTTGTGTATTAAAGAAAACACCGGAATTATGTCGCATTGACGTTTGAATATACTTTAATTGTGTAATTATTCATGTCTTTTTTTCATACATGCACTTTGTCAGTCTAGTCTTCTATTCTTCCGTGTATACTACATTTCTTCTAATTTAATAACACAATGTTTTTGAGGTACTTTCAATGTCGTGTCTGGTCGTAGGTCTAGGTTTAAGTTTCAACAGTTCAATCAAGTTTTATCAAAAAGTAAGATAACAAAAATACCGAACTTCGAGGAAAATTCAAAACGGAGAGTCCGTAGTCATACGGCAGGTTAAAAGCTCAAACACATCAAACAAATGGATAACACAATGTGTTTTGTTTATTTTTCTGTCGGTTACGCACTTAGTTGGTGTCTTGTTTTTTCATCTGCTTGATTTTCCTTATTTGGTTTTGGTATATATTTTTTTTCACTTCTGTATGTGTTGTCATTTTTACAGTTCGAAAATTGTAGTTTTTTGCATCCCGGTGTACTAGTGCCAACGATTTTTTAATTATAACATCGTTCAAATATTTGGAATATGTCAAAAGAATGAAAGTTAAAACACATTATAACGAGTGTGAAAGTAGGCTTTTATTTAAATAATTCAGTTAAGATAAAATCAACATTAAATAGGCATTATTTCTTATATTAGTAAAATGTAAGGTAGTTATTAATGTTTATATCTGCAATAGACTCGAATAACTTCCTCTCATCATTAGGACCAACTAAGTATGCATTGACTTCTGGCATTAATATACTGAGCTGGAACATATAGGCATAACAAATTTTGTATAATACGTTAAGTGACTAGATATATTTTTCATTGAACAAGCAAGAAAAATATTTCAATTGGAATTAGACTTCAAAAATGTCATCTACTGTTATTCTTCTTATGTGTAGACACAATTGTTTTGACATGTCTATTTTGATGTGTTTTTGTATTAACTTCAGGTTATACTTCACATTATTGTATTTACTTTGCACTTCATAGGATATTAGCTTTTGTCTCATAAAGGAAGAGGTAAAAGAGGCAAACAAATGTTGCACAGATTGAATGAAAAATCGTTCGAACAATATATTTTACTTCTTTGCATTCAATTTCTTCTCGACGATTAGTAGAGTACAGTTTTTAAATTGCTAAACAATCAGAAATAAACTCATCATAGATACCAGGATTGAAACTTTATATTTACGCCAGACGCGCGTTTCTTATACAAAAGACGCATCGGTGACGCTCGAATAAAAAAATGTCAAAAAGGCCAAATAAAGTACGAAGTTGAAGAGCATTAAGACCAAAAGTTCCTAAAAGTTTTGACAAATACAGATAAGGTAATCTATTCCTGAGGTTAAAAAGCCTTAGTATTTCAAAAATTCAAAGTTTTGTTAACATTCATTTTATAATTGAAATGAACGTTAAAGCTAAGACCTGCATAAAAAGAGAGAAGAAATGTAAGGTTAGTTTAACTCTTTGATGGGCAGTGTTTCTCCATTTTTTATTTGTATGTATAAGTTTGATTCCATTAGAGCTGGTTTTCATCTTATTGATAAGTTCCGTTCTATTATACATAAAGATCACCCCTAATGAGAGTCAATATAATCCCTTTAAAGTTTTATGGTTAAACAAGACTTAAGAAAATAATCTTCCAAACACCTTCTTTAAGTCTATGTTCCAAATTAAAGCAAAAACCAATTGAGCGAGGATTACATCCATCAAGAATGATTAATGTCTACACTAATCATTGTTTTCTTCTCTTATAATCGACCAGGTCAAAGGAAATAAAACTGCGTATAAAGCTGCATGTTACCTCTATTACAATAAATTACCACTAGCCTAACATGGCGGAATACAGAGATTTTGTAATATTAAGTTCAAGTCAATGGGGTTTAGATTATTTTAACTACACGAAAATCATTACGCAGTTATATAGTATTACAAAACAAAACATGAACAAAGATTGAAAACAATCTTATTAATTCGATTTTTTAAGGGATTTTTGTTTTAATTGATAAAGGAGATCAATTTTATCATGCTGTAGCCATACAAGCTTAATAAAAGTGAAACAACATCAAGAACAAAATTACTTTACGAAAATCCATAACGTGTATTGCTTGTATTAACGCTTAAGAAAACAAAAGACTTGGTCAATCCAGATAAGTTTTGTTGATTTCATTTCGTACATTTGAAAAAATATGTAGTCAATTTATACTTCCAGACACCAATCATATAGAGGATGATGTTGGTGGTTCGACCTGCATATAAGAGGTTCAGAGAATATTTTACGTCGATGTTTAGTTGAAGAAAAAAAACATAGGGGGATCCAAACTTCAGACCCCTACTCTAGATTAACAAAATACTTCCCCTTTAATTTGGGGAGTGTTAAGAACACTTGTAAAATTTATTTTGAAGTGGCTAAGCTAATCAGATCGTTAATATTCACCAGAGTAAAAGAACACGTGTTCAAAGCACACATTTCTACTAAATGAATATACCATAGAAACAATTAAACACATATGAGGCCGAAAGCAAAAGAGCAAAAACATTAAATAAAGGTAACAGTACTATACCGCTGTCTGAACGTCATAAATCGATTAGAGAAAACAAATCCTGGTTACCAACTAAACCTGAGGGAAACACGTCACCTATAAGAGGAAAACAACGAAACAACAGAAACACTGAAGTGCAACAAAAAACAAACGACAATGCAACACACAAATAAACGAACTATAAGGCAACAACTGCCATTTCTCAAACAGAAATATGAAATAATCCAAATAAACTCATTTTTCACTTTACCGAAAAATTTACGCTAACGCCTCAGTTTACATTGTAAATATAACACTTAGAGGTAACGGTAACCTTAAATTTTTATTGTCTCTGCTTTCGGTCTTTATGAATATTTGTCTCACTGGAAATCAAACCATATGTCCTTTTTTTATCAATTATAAACAACATCTGGTGTTCGTAACATGTATTTATAAATCCTTCCTGAAACTCCCAAGCAAACTCGACTTGAATCATTTCTTTCCATCGAAATATGTTTTATCACAAGAAAAAATCACAAAAATACTGAACTCCCGAGGAAAATTCCAAACGGATAGTCCATAATCAAACAGTAAAATCAAATGATAAAACATATTACACGAATGGACAACAACTGTCATATTCCTGACTTGGTACAGACATTTTCAAATGTAGAAAAATGATGGATTAAACCTGGTTTTATAGCGCTAAATCAGTCTTGACAATCACTTTTAAATATAGTTCCTTTTTAATTGATACCCGAAAGCACTATATCAGATCTGACTTATTTTGGCTAAAGCCGTGGTTGTTTGCTTTTAAAATTAAATTTCGGAATCAGTTACACAAAAAAACACAATTAAATGGGGGAAAATAGAGGTAAAATACACCAGTATTTGTTTTTGTTACTTTTATAACATCATGTACATGTATGATGTAAAACTAAATGTCCACATGGGGGCCTCCTTTTTTAGTAAAATTGAAAGACCGTATTTGATTACCAGCTGTTATAATTGGTGAATATTTCAAGATAAAAACGATTGCAAAACCTTATTACTCAATTGATGAGATTTGTTTTTCCTAAAATTATTTTACTTTGATTTTTCCTTGAAATTTACATCTAATAATCCTAACAAAATCTAACTGCAGCCATTATCAAACTTTATAATTTCCATAAATTTGATGCTCGCTTCCAGATAACCGCTGCTTGTCAGACTAGATCGCGAAAAAAAGAATAACAAACCTTGTATGTTCGGAGTGAGAATAATGTGACTGTTTAGTATGGTTACATGTTTTCTGTGGACGATTAACCTTGTGGACGAGCAGTTCAAACTCTATCTTGGTTGGTGTAAGACAAAATGAAGTATGTAACATTGAATAATTACTGTTTGATGTTGACAATCATAAATTATTCACAAAGTCAATAAACTCATCATTGATACCAGGATTATATTTGTGGGCAAAAAGTAAAATCACAAAAATACTGAACTCGGAGGAAAATCAATTCGGAAAGTCCATAATCACATGGCAAAATCAAATAACAAAACGCATCAAAAACGAATGGACAAGAACTGTCATATTCCTGACTTGGTACAGGCATTTTCAAATGTAAAAAATGGTGGATTGAACCTGGTTTTATAGCTAGCTAAACCTCTCACTTGTATGACAGTCGTATCAAATTCCCTTATATTGTCACCGATGCGTGAACAAAACAAACAGACACAATAGTTAAAAATGTCAAAAATAGGGGTACAGCAGTCAACATTGTGTTATCATATTAATCACTATAAAAACAACAAATGTAACGAAGAAGCACACATCAAATTAACATCCTCATTTTGATTCTATTATACGATTTTATTGGTCTATGTAAAATGCACCCATCAAGGAAGGAGGGTTTTGAGTACTAGTGTAAAATTGCACGTTTGAAATTCGCACAGATAGACATGAAATAATTTTGTCGTTCAAAGACTCATCATTTGCGCCCGAACAAAAACAAAAAATTAAAAGGCCAAATATATTAAAACGATTCCTATCATAGCTATAAATGTATGTTTTTGACGTGGTTTGCGGATACAAGTTTTGTCGATATTCTAGTCGTACAAATGTTATTGACAATCATATTAAAGAGAATAAAAAAATAACACAATAAAACAGAATGTCACCACCTATCTCCTCTATAAACTCCTTCAATTAAATTTGATGGGCTAATTAAAAATCGACATTAATTTCCTGTTTCCTTTAAGTACGAAGTTTGAATGATTGTTATTTTTGACAGTTATCAGATGGAAAGCAGCATAGCACTGATATAAATCAATAATTATTATCTTAAATATGCCATATTATAGCATGCATGGCTGACACAAATCAGAGAATCAGTCAATTGTCAACTGGTTTAAGGTCAATTGATTTCTGTATCCAGCGTGATGTCAATTTCCAACAAACTATGCGTTCGTATTATCAAGTTAAGAAACCGGTATAATAAATAACGTTGACCATGGAATTGGAGATTTTATGTGTGTAGAATACGGTCAGAGAATTGGATAGGATTAACAATAAATACAATGTCATTCAAAAGGAAGGGCAAATGATTACAGCAAAATCCAAGTTTATTTGATGAAATATATTTCACTCTTTAAATACAAAAAAATGTAACAAACTATTTATAAGATATTTGAAGCTGTCATTGGAATAAAATTGAAACTAGAAAGTTCATATTATAAAACTAATTATAAAAATTATGCTTAATTGTCCCTGTATTTACAGACAACTTTGCCATTCAAAGTTCACACAAATATGTAAACTCGAAAATCTAAATCGCGAATAATTCAAATATATTCGTTCCTCTACATTCATATATACAAATGTATTTATGTTTAAAATGATAGGTTTTACTTTTCCAAAAGAAATAAAAACTCGCTGTGAAACTAAAATGCAAACAGACAAATTAAATGTAATTGCTATTTCATATCAATATAGTTGTTGTTGCATGAAGGAATTTATATAGATATAGATCAATGTGCCGGAAATGACAATAATTGAAGTAATAAATCAAAGCAGGACGTGACAAAACATACAATTGTATGAATAGGACTTTCCATATCCTAGAGATGGGCAAATAAGAATTTATAAATACAGTGAAGCCAAATAACTAGTTTGGCCTTTAAGAATACCTAAAACTAACTAATTTAAAAGTACCTTTTTATATCCTTGATATTTTAGGCCATTTTTGTGCCATAAGTGAACCTTGTCCTTTATCATCTACAGTATCTGTTAATATTTTAGTAATCATGCATTGCTAATGCAGAAATATTGATTATTGAACTGTTGTTTAGTTTCTTGATGTGGATACATTGGTTTTCTTTTCAGTTTTATTATACCACTATGTGCTCTCTGGTGGTATTGAGATAACAAGTCACGCTTGACAGTTCTTTCTTGATAATGCACTGTCTTCAACTTTTTACGGTGTTAACTTTTTCTTTTGAATGTTCACATTTTTTTTTTATTGGGAATGCAGATAACGTACATTAACTTGTTGAACTGTATCCATTTTCATACAATAACATTAATACCAAATATTAGAACTAGGTAAACGTTAGAACGAGATAAACGATAAAATAAAACTGCATGGTGTCATTTTCGTGCGCTCAACATGTGATTCTGTGTTGAATATCATAAGGTAAGATCGAGACCAACAGTGTTCGAAAAAACCCAACGAAGTAATAAAACGTTGCAGATTGTAAAAAAACAAAAGTAAAATTATCTATGAATAAAATTGCCCGAGGGAGTTGCACATTTTGTTTTATAATCATAGCACGATTTTATAAACCGGATATTAACAACCAAAATTTAATTATCATTTAATTTTTTCACTTGCATATTAGGCTCCATTTCTCACTGGTATGGTGATACATGATTAATGGTTTACAATGTATGTTCACACGAGAAATCGATAGACTAAAATAAATCTTTCTTGTTAACCTTGTCAGTTGATTAATTCAGTCAATCTCAAAACTTTCTCTTTAAATAATTGACGTTGTTTGCCGAGAGATTTATTACATAGACGGGGAAAAGGGAGAGAAACTTGTAAGTGAACAGAGACAGATTTCAGGTGAGATAAGCTGGTATAATTGATAATTTAAAACGTTTAAATCCGCTTGATTTCGACGCACCTTTCGTATGTCAGTTGCTTAGTGGTTGTTTGTTGGTAAGGTTCATATGTGTTTCTCGTTTTTTATATAGATCAAACCGTTGGTTTTTGAGTTTGAATGGTTTTAGACTAGTCATATCGGAGCCCTTTAAAGCTTGATGTTCGGTGTGAGTCCATGCCTCCATGTTGAAGAAAAGATCGTACTTAGACCTAAAATTGTTACCTTTTAATGCATTGTGACTTGGATGGAGAGTTTTTTCATTGGCACTCATACCACATCTTATTTATAAAACGATACAAACCAAATAAATGCCATAAAAATATGCAAAATATAAAACACACTTTGGATCATTTATGGAACATAGCCAATTCTATTCAAGTGCAAAAATAAAGGAAAATATCTTGACATTATGTTCGGTAACAGTCTATGTCGTTAGAAATAAGGAATATCATCTTCAGATTTGTTCCTTGTAATGAAAAATTAAATTTGAACTTTAAGAAATGTCAGTTATTACAATGTAGAACACATCGATATAACAAAATTGTAGAGCTATTTCCTTGTCTTGAGAAACCATAAGTCTGGAATCAGTTTTATGGTGATGAACAAATTAAAGTGAAATCATTATCAAAAATGACGGCAATCGATCAACTCATACGAACCAGGAATTGCAACACTGAGTGGTAAATAATAAATATAAATGTGTTTTCAAACAGCATTAAGTCTTATGCACTTCAAAGTAAAGCATCTCATCAAGGCTATAATCGTAAAAGATTAAAATAAAATATTTTGCAAATGGAGTTTCTTCCACGTGAATTTATTACTAAAACTGTCAGTTTAAATGCTACCTTTTTCTGACAAATTTGATCAATTTACTATTCCTTTGGGAACAAAATGTGTTATCTTAGATAATCTAGTGAGTAGTTTGTAGAATGAGCAATAAGGGACTACGCATGTCAGAAAATATTGATAAGACGGCATTTGTGTTCATTTTACTGTGAAATATAAAACAAATTAAATCAAGAAGCATAAAACCAATTGATTGATTTGTAAAAGCTAAAAAGCTTTTTGAAGACAGTCGTTTGTACGATTATTTATTCAAATCATATTTTACTCGGCTGTATTAAAAGCTAGAAAGAATATTAAATTATAAAACTTCTTGAAGTTGACATTAAAAAGACCAAAACTTAAAGATAAAAATGATTATGTTTTGTATATTTTTCTTTGAAAATAGTGTGGTATGATTGGTCAAGACTGTGTCGCATGGTTTAAAAAAATCATATCTCAATTTGTCTCGTTAAACGATATTAAACTAGGTAAACAATCCAAGACTCAAAAATATAAAGTTTGGTACATAGATTACAAGAAAGGAGCTTCTTAAATTATTTTGTGGTCGGGATTCGACGTATTGGAGCCCTATCAGATGAAGGTGATTCTGAAAGTTTTGCATGACTAAGTATTCAGCAAAAAGAGTACAGAAAGTAATAGCTAAAAAAGAAAATATTAAGTGAACAGAAAACAAAGAAAGAGAAAAACATCAAGCAGCTCAGAAAAATATACAATTACTCCAAAAGAAAAGCAGTTTAAGCCCTGTAGGAAAACCGGGGTCCAAATAAAACGCTCGTTTTTTTAATTTCCCTCTGTATCAGTATAAACGTTATTATCATTTGTTTAACAAATAAACAATGTTTACTTGAATTATAAAAACATTGTTTTTTAATTTATGAAATGGCTCCTATGTGTACTAATATCATTGTGATAATTTATCCTGCGTTGCAAAAGGCGGAGATTTGAAATTTCCTTGGCTTTAATGAAAGGGAAGGATTTAACATTTTGTCTTCTGCTTTATGATATTGATTGGAAACAAGTAAGCAATTTTTACGTTTACCATGAAGCCACTTCCTGTTAGCCGATATCTTGAATTTTAACAACACATTGTTCAAAAAAAAGTTTCTGGCCTCTGAATATTTGGTCTGCATTTTCCATATCTGTCATGTAGCAACCTCCGTTTGGCCGATAGTTGAAATTATACAAAACTCATTGTAAAATTTTGTCGAAGTATTCTTAGTATCAGTGAAAGGGAATGATCAATATTGCCCCAGTATACATGCACATGCATGTTTACACCTCATATGACAATGTCATTTATAGAATTTCATACAACAATGTGTGAACACAACTACAGGTAGCAGGCAAAATAGATAAACATGTCAAAAATAGGGGTACAGCAGTCAACATCGTGTTATAGTCTTTAATCACTTTCAAAACCAACCAATATGTCAACAACAAAAAACAAAAAGGCATATAGACAAAGCATATTATCAGAAGGTTGATGAACCAGGGGTATGTCACAGAACGTCTCGTCATTTTTCTATAAAAACGTTCATCGAAAGATATCAAGACCTTGCTGGTTAGTATTCCGTATCAACTCCACAAAGAATACACGATGGTCATGAAGTTAGATTCTGGGTACTAAAGTTGTTAATCATCTTAATAACGTGTTATACTATTCTCTTATTATTATTTAGGAATATTACTTTTACAATTTAGTCTGAATTTAGTCTATTTTTATTGATATGTATTTAGCGTGGCTCGGTACTTGTACATCCCGTCATTGTGTTATTATTCTATAATAATTCTCGTATTCTTGTCTCTCAGTTTTATTAATGAGTTTTTCCTATATCCCATTTGGTTTTACTTTTATACATATGGCGTGGATCAGTACATCCCGTTATTGTGCTATTGTAAATATTTACTTTCTTGTCTTTTATTTTTTTTTTTAATGTGCTTTGTCAATATGCCCGTTTATGTTTCTTTGGTAAAGATATGACGTGCCTCTGTACTTATACCACCCGTCATTGTGTTATTGCACTACAATAGATTTGTGTATTCTTGTCTTTAATGCTTGCTAATATGGTATATGCATCATTTTTAGCTTCTTTTGTTACATATTTGTTTGCTTTTATAGTGATTAAGATTATTCACAATGTTGACTGCTGTACTTCTCTTTTTGACATTTTACCTATTTCATCTATTTGTTTTGTTCACACATAGTTGTCAATATACCGGAAGTTGATGAGACTGTCGTACAATAGATATCAAAGGTACCAGTCGAATAATTAAATACATCAGACACACGGTTCGTGTACAACTAAACTCATCAGTGACGCTCAGATCAAAATAGTTAGAAAGCAAAACACGTACAAAGTGAAAGAAATCCGTAGTTTTTCGAATAATTCATATTTTTTCAAAAAGTAAATTAATAAATTGACCATATAATTGATTTTTATGTCAACACCGAAATGCAAGTCATACAAGTGAAAGATTTAGCTAGCTTTGAAACCAGGTTTAATTCACCCTTTTCTACATGAAATGTGATTAAGATGATAAAAAATGTCAGAACCTAGAATTTCACTTCAAGACTTCGGTGATATAGGGTATATACTGTGACATTCCCGGCTTAGAGTTTATATCCCCTGAGCCGAAGCCCCAAGCCGGGAATGTCACAGTAAATACCCTGTCTGAGACCTGAATTACACATATATTACGGATTACCCCTGACTTAATGTTATTTTCCAGTGCAGGTATTTGTTGAACATTCACAATGCAGCATGTATATTTATTACCAGTTTATTGTTTATTAAATATTTTGAGTAATCCATTTAAATGCACCTTTTTTATATTGACATTTTTTTTTTTCGTTAAAGAGTAGTTTCAATAAAGTTTTTATATATTATTGTATGTATGTGTGGCTGTTTTATTAATACAACACATATATTGAAAAACCCAACCTGATATGTTCGGCGTGAAGGATTTTCTAATTTGCTGTGAACATAATTTTATCGATGTAATAATTTTAACATTAAATTTAAGAATTAAAATGAAATTGGGTGATTATGTATTAAAAATGTATAATTAACTGAGGCACGTCATTATTTTCCCTCTGTAAGCCTCTGACATTCCTTAGTGTTCTGTATAGCTTTTGACTACGTCACATAGTAACCGGTGTTATGATGACGTTTATGGGGTTCCAATTGGGGATAAACAAAGGCAACAGTAGTATACCGCTGTTCAAAACTCGTAAATCTATGGACAAAAAACAAAATCGGGATAACAAACCAAAACTGAGGGAAACGCATTAAATATAAGAGGAGAACAACGACAAACCATTAAAATGTAACACACACATAAACGGACTAAGCATTAGACAAAATCCGATGAGAATAACAAATATAACATCAAAACCAAATACATGAATTTGGAATAGAAAAGTACCGTGACACGTCTCATAGTAATGTGAATTCACACTAAAATATAAGAGAAAACAAACGACACAACATAAAAATGTTACACACACAGAAACGAACTATGATATAACAATAGCCATTTTCCTGACTTGGTACAGGACATTTTTAAAGAAAAAAATGATGGGTTGAACCTGGTTTTGTGGCATGCCAAACCTCGCACTTTAATGGCAATGTTAAATGTAACATTAAAATGACATCATATTATTACAGGACTACAATACAAATAAATAGGAGAACGTTTTAGGCAAAGAAACACATGAATAATAGATAACAAAAGGCATCAGGTTTAAAATTCAATACGCCAAAAACGCGCCTTGTCCACACAAGACTTACCAGTGACGCCCTTATATAAAAGTTCGAAAGTCAAAAAAGGGTACAAAATTGTACAGCACTGAGGATCAAAAGTTGATAAAGATTGTGCCAAATACGGCTAGGGTTTTCTGCTTGTGATAAGAACATTCTTATTATTTACAACAATTTATGCTATTGCAAACAATTGAATATAAAATATATACATGATAAAACTGAAGTCTTAACTAATTAAAGAAAACAAACCCGAATACATAATACAAAGACCAAAAAATACAGAAAATAGACACACCCGACTAAGTCCAAGCCTCAACGAAAAAAGTCATAAAAATGACGTCACATACGAAGTGGTGAAAAGGCGCAAAAATTACGTCACATTTGAATTTCTGAAAGAGCACAAAAATGACGTCACATTTGAAAAACTATTTTCTGAAAGAGCACAAAAATGACGTCATATTTGAAAAACTATGTCTCAAAAATAAGATAGAATTAGGGTTGATTTATGATTATAATAGAACTAAATACTGATATTACATTTATATAGTAGTCTAAAATCGGTCATCTTTTCAGTTCGTTGGGTATTTGTGTTTGAACTTAACACACGGGGAAAATACGCATTGACGTCACTACGCTACTTCCGACGTAGAAAAACAGTGCAGAATACGTTTTTTCTGCACTTTTGAATAAAAAAACATTTCTAAAGGTAAGTTTTCATTGTTGTTCTCAATTATTGCTAAAAAATGCCAATTTCCTAATGCCTGTTTCAATCCCGACTTCCGAATGTCTAAAAACATTCTAGAACTTCACAAAATCCCACTTCCGGCCTCCATTGCTTTGTGTACATTCCATTCAGCGTCATCAGTCTTGTGGTAGGCAATACAGGTCAAGCAAATCATATTTTTAGGGATTTTAAAATGCCATGCTCCTCACGTCTTTCGCGATTTTCCCGCGAAAAAAGCCCCACCAAAATGAAAGAAAAACTATATGAAAAAACGATGTCCATGCCATAATTTTGTACAGGAATATAGAGAAGGTTAATAAAAAAACAATTTACATTTATTTTTCATAGAATTTTTTTTTGTATTCATTATAAAAACATCGATATTCTGACTATCATGACTGTAGGTAAATATTCATACAAAATTCCATTGATGTCGAAAGGGATGACAAAAGAATGAGGTTTCCTGTTGAATAAAACCCAAAATTATTGCAAACTATTTTAAAGCAATATCCCACAAAGAAATAACGTAATTGCCGTAGACTGAAAAATCCCCTAATTGACAGTAGAGCAATTTGATTGGGTAGAACGAATTGACATCACGTGATTTTGACGCCATTGAAATTTTATTGTAAACAAACAAGGTCAGAAGGTTCAGTATGGGACAGCATCGTACATTGACTTACGAAGAAACAATTATGAATTACCAAGCTTGACAATGCATGGTAATAAAAAATGAAAGCTAAGTCTACAGAAAAAATAAGAAAAAAAATAGCCTTAGGATAACGACTTATCAACACACCTGGATAAATACAATGCACATTGCAATACTTTTTAATCCGTAATATAAAGCGTTTATAGGCTTATAATGATTTAAAATTTACCAATGTTTCAAATTTTCTTCAAATAGAGTATATAAAAGGTGTCATAAATCAACAAAAATCAGTCGAGGTACATGCATGGTGTTGCTTCTCATCTTACTACTTTCTGTTAATAGCATTTTCCCAACAATACGGTTTAATAGATCAATTCTAGTCCAAATAATTATGACGTCTGGCAAGCTATTTTAATTTGTAGGAAGGCGTCCCAGAAAAAAATTAAAATAGCCTTGCCAGACGTCATAATTATTTGGACTAGATCAATTCGTATTATATATTGTGACGTCACAGTGCGTTCTAAAAGGCAAACGATACAGTTACATGGGAAATGTCAATGTTGACCAATGCTAACGAGAAATGCTATTTTTGATGAAGTCTAAATGCGAAATATTCAGGGATATATGCACTTTTTTAATGATTATATACCAAGACCTTGTTGATAAATATTCCATATCAACTTAACAAAAAATACACAATCGTTTTATAGTAAATATTCTTTTCTATGTCTCTGTAAAAATGACTTTACAGTTGAGTCCATTTTTGGTAATGTCCATTAGGCGTGGTTCGGTACTTATACATCCCGTTGTTGTGCTGTGTTGAATTTTTGTAATTTTGTCTTTAATTTTTGCTTTTGTGCTGTGTCTGTCTGCCTTTTCGGTTTCCTTGTTCACATATTCATTTAATTTTTTTTTTTTTTACTTTTAATATAGTGATGAAGATTATAAAACAATGTTGACTGCTGCGGGATTTTCTCGCTGTTTTGTAGACCCATTGGTGACCTTGGGCTGTTTTCTGCTCTTTGGTTGTCCCTTCGACACATTCGTCATTTCCAGTCTCAATTTTTATTTGAGTTAAGAGTTTACAGTGTAAAGTAGGTTTTTGTCCCTTGGGCCCATACCCGACATTTCCTTCTAATCTATCCACATTAGAGGTTATTGGGTTTTTGTTTGTTTGTTTTTTTAGGAAAAGCATTATTTCAGTTGGCTATCAGGTCACTCTGTTGGTGTTTTACATATGGAGGTTAGATGTTTTGAATAAAGATAGACTTCACATCAGTTTCTATCATCACACATCATTAAATACTACTTAAAGAAAGAAGATATAAAAACAAAATAATCTTTTCTGTGGTTCACTTACTAACTTATTATTCATATCTATCAAGAGTAGTAAATAACTTATATTGCTTTATTGATTGACAGGCTCTTGTAGATATATCTGAGTGAGCGATTAAAGACTTTTCATGAACGACTTAACAATCTTAAGATATTTTTTAGTTGATTTGCAAAAGTCTTTTTTTCTTAGAGTGTAAGCTTGATGACGGAAAATTGAATTATTCGGTCAAATAAAATTACTATCTTAGGACAACACTCTCGTTGGATGCAATTTGTAAGTTTACCAATATACCGTTAATAATTGAATCAGACAAAAAGTGATGGGAAAACATTAATAGATGACCTAGCTGCCTATCTTTCATCATAGTTTACCGTTACATATCGTGACAAGAAAGGATAAAAGTTTCTTTTTAAAAATGCTGAAGGTATTACGGTGGAAAGAAAGTACCCGGCCACGTCCACTCTGTGTTTTTGTTAGGTGTATCTCTATGAGTATTCATCTGATAGTTACATATTTGATTTTCGTTCATCTTTTGGTTTATGAAGGCCATTAGATTTCTCGTTTGAATTGTTTTACATTTGTCATTTCGGGGTAAATTATAGCTGACTTTGCGGTATGGTATGCTCACTGTTGAAGGTCGTTAGATGACCCGTTGTTGTTCATTTCTGTGTCATTTGATCTCTTGTGAAGAGTTGACTCATTGACAATCACACCCCAACTTATTTTATAAGTATAGAATACTGTTTTTTGTGCTTTCAGTGAATTGTTATAGTCCTATCTATTTTAAACTCGTATTTGTTGTTATTTGGACTACCCCTTTTGTATCATCTCATTTTATACACAACAAATCAGTAATGGGTACTTTCTGTATTCGACTGGTTTTATTTTTAATATAATTGGTTTGAATTTTACTTGATATTACTCGATTTTTATCTGAACAATACTAAACAGCCTGAGCATGCACTCGACAAGTTCTTAACAATTTTTTTAAAGAATAAGAACCATATTCGACCTAAGTCTGAACGATACTAGAACAAGTCGGAACCATACTCGAACAAGACTGAACCATAATAGACCAAGCCTTAATAATGCTATACCTATTCATAATTTATTTCTCTGATAGCAGTCACATTTAATTGCTGTACTTCCATTAGACATTAAAGAAAAAAAGATAATAAACATAATAATTACTGTTATGAAACGTTCTCTTTGATTCTTTCTTATTGTTTACACTTGTTGCGTGGGACATTTATACATTCTATTTACTATCCTTGTCGCATTGTTTTATCTTTCATTGAAATTTGATACCTGATGGGTATTTCAAATTCCCATACTATTAAGATCAATTTGATATAACTAGCATGCATAATTAATTTAAATTCTTTCAGAGCGTGAAGAAACAACAATCAAACAAAGTAATGTGGCAAAAAGTTGTGATTTTCTGTTATTTATGTGTTATGTTGATTAAAGCATGACATTAATTGTATTTATATTCACGAGCACGACTGTTTTCTACAGTTTCTTCAACATCTTGGTTGTATGTTGGATTTTCGTTATAGATCTTAATGCTTGCTTCAATTTACGATGATGTTATGGTGTTCAATTAGATACGTATTCCACTTCTGAATTAATTATACATGAACACAAAGCAAACTAACTATGAGAAAATGAGCTTGGAAAAAAATTAGGATAACAAGAATGTTTTGACTTTATATGCGTTGAACTAGCACCAAAGAAAAGAACAATATTTACAATGTTCGGCTACTGGCAAAAGGTTTATACACTAATGGTATCATTGATGAGTTATTTTTATTAATAAGTCTAGAGGAGGAATGCATGTAAAAAGTGAACTAAGAAAAGTCAAAACGACTAGACTGCACACTCTCTTACATTATGTAGTTTTATGTCCCCATTCAAAACCAGATTTTCAATTCGATTAGAATCAAATTCCGATTTGAAATTGAAAACAACATTTAAAACTGAGACAATAAATAATGCAGAATGCTAATGAACATTTTGTAACTTGCTTCACTGATTTGAAAGTGATTTTCTGTGTTTATATATTATGACTATGTGTTTATGTCAAGGAATTGAAAATGGCGATTCGTGTAGGAACTTCATATCTATGACAAGATGTATTCAATTATGTTTTTGAAGTTTGAATCTTGTTAGCATATATTAATAAGACAGTAAACAAATTTCCTCAAATATAAAAAAAAGACTGTTTTATAAAGTATAGAATTCCATTACATACCGTTATAAATCAAATGAAGTGTGTAACGTTAGGTAATGGTAAATAGTGTACATGATAACAATCATAAACAAGGAAACAGTCCTGTTATTGCTTATCTGTATATCGAGCTGACATTGAGGACTTCAAAATGGAGCATAGACAATTGCCTGCCTGTAGGTTCCAAATGGCCAATTGTATCAGTTTAAGTTATAAGTATCTCTTTGCGTCTAGTTTTTATATGATGAAAAACGACTGAATATTCAGACGATGACACAAAATATGACTTAAGAAATAGGATAGACTGCAGGAGATAATGTGATAATATCTTAATTTTGGTTGTGAAAACAATTTAAAAAAAGGGGGAACGAAAGATACCAGAGGGACAGTCAAATAAACTGACAAAGCCATGTTTAAAAATAAAAGAAAAACAGACAAATAATAGTACAGAAGACACAACATAGAAAACTAATGACTAAGCAACACGAACCCCACCAAAAACTTGGGGTGATAGCAGGTGCTCCGGAAGGGTAAGCAGATTATGATGTACATGCATTTATGCAATCTAACTCAAATAAACATACAAACAAAACAACCCCTTTAAGTTTTTGTGACATTTGGATTACTGTCACACTGCAGTATACTTAGGTAAGGACGCATGTCTTAAAATAGCTAACGCTGATATCTGGAAGAATAATTCAAATAAAATCCTCTTTCCGAAAAAAAACATCTATTTAGTAACATTGTATGAGCAACTATTTACACGTAATGCAGTTACCCTCATAACACAATAAGAAGTCGACGCTTATAGAAATTATACAATATAATTTGTAACTATATATTCTGAATTTACACTCAAAAACTATCTCATTATCTGCTATATATATGAGAAAAGGAGATGTGAATAAAACGTCAATCAAACAGCAACCTAACAACAGATATACAATCAAGGGATGGCACAATAGTCTTCAATAAATTGATTGTTGTTTGCATTACGTTTAGTGACAAGAACACATTAACAATAAATACAAAAGGTAGGTCCTGTTATCAAGGGGAAATTTAGACTGCAACGACAAAATGGGGATGAATTGGATAGCCACAGAACATTTGCCTTGAAACAGGTCACATACGGACACTCCAAAGAGTTGTTATAAAGGTTATCGACTTCCCCATTCTGGTCGGACGTAGCTGCATACTTGTACATCCCGCAATGTCAAACGGACGACATAGATAACTAAAGATTTGGCAACAAAAACCTCACTTAAACCAAGGTGAACTTATGTGCTTCGAAGGAGAAGCAGATTTTGCTCCACATTTGACATCCGTCATGTTACTCATGTAAAGAAAAATTCGGTAAAAAATCTGATTCACATAGACCCTTTAAGGAGTTGTTACAAGGGATATTAACGTTCTCAGAGTGCAACACTCTTTCAACATGAGGCATCGGATGTTACTTCCATATTCTAACGGGACGTGGATGCGCACTTGCACACCCCCCACAGCCAAACGGACGACATAGAACTAAAAATTGAACAACTAAAAGCCCATTAAATTATGGGTAAACTCATGTCTCCGGATGTGATGTCCGCCGTATGGTTCATGTTAAAAACAAATCAAAGAGACTGATTTACATACTGATACGTTAAAGAGTTTTTACAGAGCCTGAAACTCCCTCTCTCTCTCTTCACGAGGCATCGAATTTAGCTTTCCTGTTCTAACCGGATGTGGCTGCGTACCTGTACATCCCTCACAGTCAAACGGACGAAATAGAAAACTAAATATTGGACAACCAACACCCCAATAAAGTCAAGGGGAAATCATTTGCTTCCTAAGGAGATTTCTGAAGATGATTTTGCTCCACATGTGATTCCGCTGTATCACTCATGTAAATACAAATCCGGTGAAGCCTGATTCGGGAGATCATATACGAAAAGAGGATCTTAATCTTAAATCTCCCTTTTTTTCTAACATTCGCAAATTTCGATGAGTTATATATCAGATACTTTAAGTAAAATTAATAGGAACACTTTACTCTCTAATACCGATATAACGTACATTGCAATAATCAATGACAAAAACAAAACAAGAAAAGAAAAAAGCAAAATGAATTATTAATTAATATTTTCGTCTATTTATCTACAAGTTATACAGAAAACATCTGTCAAGTTATGTTTTGTTAGGTAAATTAGCTATAAATAAAATTTTAATTTATAATTGGTATTTGTAACAGTAGCAAAACACATCCGCAATAAAGAAAGAGAATTTATTAAATAAAAAAACATATATGACAACTAAACAAACTGATCTTCAAAGGGACATAGCTAAGCAGAGACTTTCAAAGCATTTAAATATTTAGAACGTGCGAACTAAAAGACAACTTTTTTTATTTTGGGTGGTTAGAGTCCATACATTTTTACGATTTCATTCTATTATGTCTTGTCCTCTCTATTTCCATGTTTAACATAATTTGTTCGGTATCCTCTATTAGATATTGATTGCAAATTTGCCGTTTCAACTTTCGAAATCTTATGGTTTTTGTGTTATATTTTCAAACGCGTACATCAGAGCTGATATTTGGGTAAATCATCCTTAAAAATTGGAAATCGTCATATCACATGACGTTATTTTCATTTTGAGTAACGTAATGAAATTGCCGACAGTCATTTAGATTCCGAAACAGCGAATCGTCTTTATACAATACGTTTACTATCCGATATGGTATACAGTCTGTATAGAAGGCCACTACAATAACGATAGAGAAAACTTATTTACTCCAATGACTGTAGTTGAGCCGAAATAAAACTCGCACGTAAGCTGTAGCATTTAATCCAATAGTTTCCTTTTGTCTTATCAACAGCTGCTTCTTCAACTTTAGCCGTATGTGGCAAAACTTTTAGGAATTATGGTCCTCAATGCTCTTCAACTTTGTACTTTATTTGGACTTATTTACTTTTTGGATTCGAGCGTCACTGGTGAGTCTTTTGTAGACGAAACGCGCGTCTGGCGTAAATACAAAATGTAATCCTGGTATGAGTTTATTTACGTTAAAGTGTGAGGCATTAAGAACTGGTTATCGTATGAATGATGGTGGCCATATTTTAATCCTGCTGACCCATTGGTTTTATTAAGATTTAAGCTTTTAGTAAACGAACGAACAAAAGGAAGTCAAACGGTTCTTATTGGTTGTGATACATAAACCCTTGATAAAGAGTCCAATATGCACGAATTGTGTTTTTGGGTATCAACATTCATCTGTTAGTCCTAAGGCATGAGTCCCAAGGTTGGAGAGAAGACAGATACATAAAGTAATGAATACCAAATTATTAAAAAAAAAAATCATTATTTTACTTCTGTACAGACTAAAAGAAACATGAAACCAATAGATATTAAAGCGAGCAACAATTTAACACAAATTACTGAAAAGAGAAAACGTTGTAAATGGAATCCTCACATTACAAATGAAAAAAGATCATATTATGTCACTCAGAGCTGAACGTTTAAAAGCTATCATATTTCAATCAGACACTTGCATTATGAATATTGTTTTTCTACATTTGCATCAAAATTTCATCAAGTTGCAGAATTAAAAGTAGATTAGTAGTTTAATTGTTAATATAAAATAGAGTAATAAAAAGGTAGTTAATGTCTCCATAGAATGCACTGCATTAGCACATCTAACACTTACACTCTTAGCGAGCAACCGTTTGATTTCAATGGGGATTTAAAGGGGGAATTAATTTAATCGTTAAAATGTCTTGATACAGACCCACAGTAGATACAATCAGAAGGAAAAAAAACACCTGATCAAACCGATGTTTTTACCCAACAGCAAACAGCACATTGCAAGATACAATTAACAAGAAAAAATGGTCCAAAAAATTCATGAAAACAGAAAACAGAAATCCAAGTAAGTCAGGTGACGAAAATGTGTAATATAAGAATACATATGACTTCACCTTTCATAGAAATGTAGATTTAGATTACTATGTGAGCATAAGAGAAGGGAAAGCAGAAAGTATTTTGTAAAGGACTTTACAGTATTTGTAATTTTCTATAAAATTGAAAATTGAAATGGGGAATACGTCAAAGAGCAGATAACAGCCAAAGCGAGAAAATTTCGAACACAGAGGTGCGCCTCAGCTGGCCCCTAAATAAAATTTGTACTAGTCATGAACGTCATACTAAACTCCAAAACATATAAATGACTTGAGACAAGCGCAATAGTGTTTAATGAAGCTAACATCGGGGATATGATATGTCTTATATCTTGTCCATAACTTTTAATCGGTTGAAAGAAATGATGCATGTATTCATTATTAGAAAAGCTGACAATCTTTTTATTTTTTAATAAGCCACCACTTTGTCAAACTGTATCGGTAAGTTCTTGGATTTTAATGCATGATTTATGTTTCAGGAATGGTCGAATTCAAGTATATTGTTTTCTACTGAGGGTAAACACATTTTTTAATAATACTTTTTAAACCCTTTTTTGGTTTCAAAAAAAAAAATTACCAAAAAAATATACTGTTAGAACCTAAACATTCAAAGTATTCTTTTTTAAGACTTTATTTGACAAGAGCTTCTGGTGTTTAATTTTTGTTTCAATTGTGAAATGTTAAAAATGTAGACCTAATACTAAAAAATAATATATATGTTGCAGATTGTCGTCGAAGAAAAGAACTAAATGAAGCGATCAGGACAAGAACTGCTTGGAAAACGTATGATGCATTATTTGTAAGATGAACTAATGTTAGTTTTCTCAAGAGAAAAAAAAGATGATTGCGTTAGCGTGATCAAGAATGATAAAACATGCCATGTCACATCACAAGAGTTCGTACAGTCATTTCAAATTACCACAATGTCCTTTAAAAAATAATAACTATATAACTAAGAATAAATTAGCAAAGTTATTTACCTTTATTTGTTGACAATGATCAGTGTGGTATCATATCGATATAGGTGCTCCTGAAATTGGACCTCAGATGCGTCCGACGTTCTGTAACAAATAATTTAAGTTGGAATTATAAAGGAGATTGACAGCGTGAATTACTTCATAGGAAACACCCAATCAGAAACCAGCAGCCAATTATCAACATAATGAACAAGCATGGTATGTGAAGAATACAATTATATTTCGTATCAATAATTCTCTGACAGAAATCGATCAGCGAAACTGTCAACACTTGTAGAAAATATAAACCCTAAATTACATATAATATGTAATATTGACGATTCTTACAGTTATCCTTGTCACAAACCTTCTATTCAGAAGCAACGGTAATCCTTTGTAATAATTGCTATATTATAATTGATCCAAGTTAATCAGATTGTCAATATTTAAGAAGTCCTGATTTGACTTGTAGAGTCATTTGGTCATCATTTAACTTGTTATTGCTAAATGTTATTAGCTTGATGAATTATTACTGAGCAACACAAGTCGTTGGTCGGTCACAACTTACTACGCTGCATATGTCATTGTCTTCTTTTATTGTTTGAAAATGATGTAATTGTTTCCTTAGATTTACGGAGTAGAATCGTCTACAGGCATTAGCCTGTCATAGAACATCTAAAACTCTGTGGAAAAAATTTCAAAAAATCGATGGATACCCTTGAACGTTAGTTATGGAATCAAAACTATCACTATATATATATATATATATATATATATATATATATATATATCGTTCGACGTCGCTTCCTTCGCGCTGTTTTAGTATTGGCGAATCAAATGTAGATTTCTTTTTGGCGTTTATTGAAGCAGGCAAACAATAAAGCCATTGTCCACCCGAAGGAAACGGGAAACTGTAAACGTGAACTAGCATTGGTATTTTGATGAGAAAATGCTTATTGAAAGCATAATTTATTAATTCGGTGTTGTTAATCGTTATTTGATATCTTTGTTTGTTATTTTTCGAGAAAAATGCTTTATAAATTCTCTCGTACTTTAAAAGGGAACGTTAGAATATCAACAATTAAAGTGTTTATTTTTTGTACTTAAGTGGAATAGATATAAAAAGTAAAATCACAAAAATAATTAACTCCGAGGAAAATTCAAAACGGAAAGTCCCTAATCAAATGGAAAAATCAAATGACAAAACACATCAAACGAATTGAAAACAACTGGAGGTTTGGCATGCCACAAAACCAGGTTCAACCCACCATTTTTTTTTTCTTTAGCCATAAAAGAGGGAGGTTTGGCATGCCACAAAACCAGGTTCAACCCACCATTTTTTTTCTTTAGCCATAAAAGAGGGAGGTTTGGCATGCCACAAAACCAGGTTCAACCCACCATGTTTTTTTCTTTAAAAATGTCATGTACCAAGTCGGGAATATGGCCATTGTTATATTATAGTTCGTTTCTGTGTGTGTTACATTTTAACGTTGTGTTTCCGTGGTGTCGTTTGTTTTCTCTTATTTTTTCACATTACTATAGGACGTGTCACGGTACTGATCTATCCCAAATTCATGTATTTGGATTTGATGTTATATTTGTTATTCTCATAGGATTTTGTCTAATGCTTAGTCCGTTTCTGTGTGTGTTACATTTTAATGTTGTGTCATTGTTCTCCTCTTATATTTAATGCGTTTACCTCAGTTTTAGTTTTTTACCCCGATTTTGTTTTTTGTCCATGGATTTATGAGTTTTGAACAGCGGTATACTACTGTTGCCTTTATTCATATTCCTGACTTGATACATGCCCTTTTAATTGTAACATTCTATAACTTGTTACTCTAAACGTAAATGCGGACACTCACCATCCCCAGCCCAGTATTCAGTGCATTGGTTCTGACATTTATAAAATTATATTTCGTAAAGCTCCTCTGATGAATTTAGAAAATATTATACTAGATTTCCACTCTCTCAGGAAAAGTGTACCTTAGAAAGTTTGGCTATTGTTTTGGGGTTACTTTTTTATCTTAAAATTTAGATGTTCTAGTATTTATGCATTCATTGCTTTTAATTGTATGTCAGTGTACAAACTGAATGTAAATACAGCAAAGAGCTTCAAATAGAAATAAGAAGATGTGATTTGAGTGCCAATGTCACAATTGTGTAAAAAGTGAACAATTAGATGGGATCTTTTTATTTATAATATACATGAGTTGTATGTATTATAAAAAATCCAACTTTAATATCAATCTTGGAAACATTTTTTTCAAACTATAAACTAAAGAATGAAAAGAGGCGACACTTCAAGGTTAACGAATGCAATTACATATCTCAAGATAACACTTATTATCGTTCTTGTTTGACATTTTTTATTACTAAGGACTCCTGAGGTGTCTGTTATTTTTTGAAATAATGGACGCTAATGGAGACTGGTTTTCTGTCCTTTGTTAGGCTCTGACAAGAGGGACTCTGAAACCCGTATATGTCAAGGGAGATAATCAGCATAGGCGCGAATGTTAACCTAAATAAAATACATTATATTGTTATGACACTTTGCTTATTGAGGATCGTCTACTAATGTCTATAATTTTCTTCATTATTTATTGTTATATTCAGTTGTGGTTTTATTGAAGACTCAACATCTTCATGTTAAAGGATATTTGTGTTAGTCATCGAGGTATTTACTCTCACGGAAGTGGTGGCTTATTGGTGTTGGAAACAGTTTAATCATTCCTTCGAAGACCAGTATTAAAGTGTTGTTTTTACGTAATTTACTTACATCACAGCTCTTGAGACTGATATCGATATAAAAGGTATATGCAGTGTTCATTTTAATGATGGTACGAATGATTTATCAAGAGTCCTAATTTGATGGATAAGTATATCCCTAGATGTCTATATATATGCCCGGAACAAATTCATTAAAGTATAACATGTTGCGTAAGACGAATGCTGGAGGTTTATTGAACCTGTATATCTTAAAATCATATGTATCTGTTCAAAATGACCATCGATTCATTATTGTGTTTGTCAAAACAAATTGTATGAAATAAACTATAAACATCGGTACCAGGGGAAAAAATGTAATCAAGACGCACGTTTCGTCTACAAAAGACTCATCAGTGACGCTTACGAGTTAAAATGACCAAGACTATTCTAACTTACACCTTACAATTGAAATATGCAAAATCGTCAAAGAATAAAACTTTATATTTGTCTTACAGAGTTGTTAGAAGTTTCTCAATAATAACTTTAATGTTTTCTAAGCTGATGAATATTGATAGTTTAGTAAAACTATTCCTACTTGACTTAAGACAGTTTTGGCTCTCTGTACCTTTTAGGTTTTATTAGCTTTTTGTAAGTATTTCTTAAAGGTTTTTGATAATGATGAATTAATGTCGTAGAAGTTAACGTTACTTCATATTTCGTATAGCCGTTTTGAATGTAAAACAACACAAGGGAATTGCATGATCTTAAAACAGAGCTACAGTTGTTACGTCGACTTAAGACGCTCAACCTCACAACTCAAGACCCGATAATTTTCACTTCATGTTTGTCAAATCCACGCGAAAATATGTGTATATGAAAATGACAACCATACCTGTTCGCTGTATAGATGATGTCCTCTCACAAAATGATACAAACATTTAGTGACTATGCTTTACGC
Source organism: Mytilus galloprovincialis (assembly GCA_037788925.1). Classification (NCBI taxonomy): domain Eukaryota; kingdom Metazoa; phylum Mollusca; class Bivalvia; order Mytilida; family Mytilidae; genus Mytilus; species Mytilus galloprovincialis. The sequence goes on from CM075335.1 coordinate 34,926,817, forward strand.
ATATATTCCATCTAACTTGAGATCAAGTATACAACAGATGCAGTTACATCACATTTGGACTTACATCTATAAACTGACAGTGAGGGTAGGTTGAGAACAAAATTTCACGACAAAAGAGATGATTTCAGCTTCCCAATTGTGAACTTTCCATCTCAATGTAACAGCAATCCAGCATAGACTGATATACAAACATACAAGTTGCTTCATCCGTTGATGGTTAAAAGAAACATAAGCTACGAGATACAAAAAATAATAAAATATGATATTTTTTTTTTCAATCTACGAAACACTGATGAAAAACGTATTTTTTAAACCTACTTTATGAAATCAAACAGACCTTAAAAAATTTAATAACACGTGTTCTCTATCTTTTTATCTTTATAAAATACATTTTTATCGGGTCACTTCGATGTGTTTATTATATGTCGTCTAGGCTAAGGTACAAGCGAAATGGGGATACATATTTGGGCCATGCATAGTGAACTGTTTATTTTTATTTTTTTTAAATATGGATATATGTTTTAGTATATTCTAAATTATAAATTAGATTTAATTCTAATCGGTGAATACTTTTTTCATTTAATGCCCCTTTAAGAATCGCTATTTTTTTTACTATATATTTATTACAATTGTTTGTTAAATATAGGTATTTGTTCTCCGCTTCAAAATTGTTACCTAAATATTGACGGGTGCCACATGTTGAGCAGGATCTGCTTTCCCTTCCGGAGCACCAGTCTTTGGAGGGGTTCGTGTTGCTTAGTCTTTAGTTTTCTATGTTGCGTCTTGTGTACTATTATTTGTCTGTTTTTCTTTTTTAGCAATTGTTGTCAGTTTATTTTCAATATATTAGTTTGACAAAAGCATGTATTTAAAATAAAACATTATTCTTTATCCGAAAGATAATTTTGATGATCTAAGCTTTTTATAAGATTACGTAATAATTTTGGTTTTTCCGTACGATTTTTTTTTATCAAATTCCTTGGTTCAAAAGATCTGTTATATAGGCAATTGATAACTGCTGCAAATATTGTTTATTCTTTTAAAAATTGCAACATAAGTTACATTATTAATGATACCTACTATAGATAAAATATTTCCTTATATAAAGAGCGTTATAGAAATTAAAAACCAATTATTCAGAGAACAATTGAAGGTCTTTCCACCTCGATAATAAGAATGAAATTTAAAAAACGATGTTAAAAAATGTCACTCCCTGTTGATATAAAGAACCAGAAAGAATTTTTAGCAAAGGTCAAAATCTAGAACGTCAAATTGACCTTGACCTCAATTTCAAGGTCATAGCTCAGTGATCTCAAATCAAAAGACCCCAGGTCAATCATTTGTATGGTTGTGGAGAAATACTGATTTCAAATACATAAGGGGAAAAAAATCCTATAATAGTTAACCAAAACACTTCGACTGAAATAGGTTGAAGTTGCGCCTTTTTGTAAATAGTAATTTGGCAAACAAATCATATCATTAACTGTAATAGTTTCTTTTGAATAACGATAACAAGCAAAATTCAACATTTATAACATGACCTTGGCCTTCGACCTTGATCTCAATTTCAAGGTCATAGGTCAGTGAACTCAAAACTGAAGACCGGAGGTCAATCACTTGTATGGTTGTGGAGAAATACTGATTTGAAATACATAAGGGGAGAAAACTATAAGGGTTAACCAAAACACTTTGACTGTAATAGGTTGAAGTTGCGCCTTATTGTAAACAGTTATTTGGCAAACACATCATATCATTTACTGTCACAGTTTCTCTGGAATAACGATAACAAGCAAAATTCAAATTTAGAACATGACCTTGACCTTTGACCTTGACCTCAATTTCCTTCAAATGGACCAAGGACTTCATATCAAAAGACTGTAGGCCTCTACGACTTATAACGTACGAATTTATCCAACAAATCGCCTATCTTAAATTTTCAAAGGGAAGTAACTCCCATAAGATGTCTTCCGATCACTCAAGTCAAAATATACCAAATCATTCTCAAGAGTAGACGACCAATTTGGTGAAAACAGTTTGCTAAAATCTTTTACGGTTTTAGAGATATAGCGATAACAAGAAAAAGGGGACGCGGGGAGATAACTCCTATAAGAATAAGTGTTCGGTCACACAGGGTGAGTTTTAAAACCTCATTACTGTACAACATCATTGGCCAAAAAATCCAATCGATATGTTGTAAGACAAAAAAGCATCTCAGACGGCAGAAGGAAAAAAAAATAATCAGAAGAAAAACAAAAGGTCTTTCTACGAAAAGTGGAAAGATCTAATAAGTATTGAAGTAATTGTTTATGTGTTCTCATCTTTAATGTGCATGAATTACTTTTCACTGGGGAAACAACAACCAATACAGCTACTATGTACTTAACTATATGTTCATGTTCTGTAAAATAACAGGAAAATACTACGTCTTTATGCAAATTGCTTGGTTTTTTTTTTTTTGTTAATTGTCGCAGCATACGAAGACCAGAACTCAATTTCTTAGCACATTCTTATGTTTGGAAAAGAAAATCGGCTGAATGTTGAACATCAATATTAAATATATTTTAGACATTACTGAATTTAATAACGATGTAGACTGTTACATAATTGTGCAAGAACAAATTGTCAGGAATTACACATGTAAAGACACGAAAAGATAAAATGCTCATTTAATTATATCGTATTTGTCTCCGTAATGTAAATAATTAAAGAGACAGAGAAAAAATTCTAAATGCCTGTCATGACATCTAGGTTAAACTAGCACTTTAAACAAATACACTTTAATTCAAGTACTAATAAGCTATCATTTGTTTTGTTGGCAATCGTCGTTCAGTCTTTGTAGTGCAAATATGGCAATTTCGTTTAGCGTTTGGAGGTTATGTGCTTAATCTACATCAACAGTCGAGGCAAGGGCAAAATAAATACATAAGGGGTAAATTGCTGATATAGGCAGTTCTAGTAATTTTCTCTTTAAGTACCTGTTAATATGTATGTGCTTGATTGCCGTTTCCTATTTGAAACCAATGTTAATGTTTTACTTCTGACAGAATAAAACTCTCTTTTGACCGGGACAGTATTACATCATACAAGGTGTATCCAAATTGTTTTAGCAAAGAATTCACATCAAGCCGGCACTACGGTCAATCTTAAACTTGTAGGGATGCGACATTTTGTCTGCTCCTTGATGAATTCCTCACAGTGCCTTAACCCGAAGAAAGGAAATAATAGAACTGTCCCTTTTCTTTAGTGTGTTTTTGCTGTGCATGCGTAAAGATTTTGTGTCATGGATAGCCTATACACTTGTCTTTCTTCTATATGGAATGATTTAATTTGGAAACACTGCATGTATATAGTGTCGATCCTTGTTTGCATTTGGCTAATTGTAAGTCTTCTGTGGTATACGGCAAATTACATTTGAAAATAAATGATCATATAAAATTCAATGAGTAGGAGTTGTGTCAAACACCGGTCACTTGATAAAAGACAACATACATGATAATCCCCAATAGATTAAAAAGCTCGTTGGAAAAAGAATGACTGACACCAATTAGTCCACTGTACATTATAGATGAAATCGGCATTAGGAAGATGTTATTACGCTGGTAATGTCTATAAAAGTTCAAGGAATAATTTTGATCTCATGCCTTGTGTAGGCATTTCATCCAGGTTGGACGAAGTCTAAAACCAGCTTTTAATATTGTGAGATCGGTAAAGTAGGTTGGGTGTTGTGTTGGAAATATAGATATTCAACTTTGATTACAATGTTCAAACAAGATCCTTGACACTTCACAAATGATTGGAAATATATTGCAGGTGCTATTTTCTGTATATGATAAAATTCTTTTGTCATTCTTGAAAAAAATTTCAAGAGATGTTTAAAAGATTTTGCTATCCATATGTCCGTATTTTTTAATATTCATTAAAAACCATACTCTCCCTTTTAGCGAAATTCTGCGCAATCCGCATAAAATTATTGAGCTTCGACCATTTTTAACTATAACCAAGCAGACACTGTATTTTTTTTTGAAAAAAAGAGATTTATGTTTGAAAATGCGTCTTCATTATAAAAACGAATACAAACCTAAACACATAATAAAAATAATACATTCAAAATAACAAGAACTACCCAAATAGTGTAAAGTACAACAGAACACATTTAAACCAGATTCATCTTGAAAAAAATGAACTAATTTGAAACAAAACAGACAATCACCAACACAACACATGGTCCAGATAGATCGAGGTGTTACTATTATTTGATTCAAAAGAAAACTCATGAAATATACCTGGCTTATAATTGTGTACGTTAGACGATCGTTTCGTCTACAAAAGACGAAACCTTGATGCCCAAATTTAAAAAAGATAAATGTACAATATATGTAATTTTCGGAAATTATAAAATTAATTTGTACGAGCTTTAGAAACTGGTACTTGGTACGAAACAGGACGAAAAGCGAGGCTCGTACCAAACTTCTAACAAAAACGTTTTACAGCGGTATACTACTGTTGCCTTTATTTACTTTTCCGACAATGTACATATATTATTTTCATTCTGCAATTGAAGCCTGGTACTTCAGCAGTATTTGTTTAAATCAAAATCATTGCCTTTGATTTTTTAAAGAAATCGACATAGTTGAAATAACTGTGAAACGTGATCCGCTAAGAGGACCCTAAAATGAACTGTTATCCAGAAAGAAATATCCATATAACCGCTTGCTCAACATGGAAGCGGGTACAGGAGGCTCGCGTTTGGCGTACTAATTTATAATCCTGGTACTTTTGATAACTATTTACACCACTGGGTCGATGCGACTGCTGGTGGACGTTTCGTCCCCGAGGGTATCACCAGCCCAGTAGTCAGCACTTCGGTGTTGACATGAATATCAATAATGTGATCATTTTTATAAATTTCCTGATACAAAACTTTGAATTTTTCGAAAAACTAAGGATTTTCTTGTCCCAGGAATAGATTACCTTAGCCGTATTTGGCACAACTTTTTGGAATTTTGGATCCTCTATGCTCTTCAACTTTGTATTGTTTGGCTTTATAACTATTTTGATATGAGCGTCACTGATGAGTCTTATGTAGACGAAACGCGCGTCTGGCGTACTAAATTATAATCCTGGTACTTTTGATAACTATTTGTACATAATATTATTTTATTAATTATACCTGATATTTGTACAATAGTAAGTGAACTTCAGGATAAACCAGTAGTAACCTCACTTTTGTTTAATTTTAGATGTAGAGACGAGAAAAAATGGAAAAAAACACAGTCTACAATATATATTTGGACTATCATTGCACACTAACTCCTACACAATGAACGTACTGTGTAGTAAATAGGATTCAAGTCTCCAACGCACCATAAAACTTTCAAAAGCAATAAAATTCTACTTTGCATAATAATACATCATCTGAAGTCGGACTGTCAATCAATCTAAGACTTAATTCCTTATTGTTACAATTTGATGTAATTTAAAGTAATTTTGTCTTAACGTCGCTCTGGAAGATAAAGCGTCATTTACTGAGCAGTAAATTCAATTTTACTGGAATTTTCTTTCTCTTAATTCATTTATTCAACTGCAATAAATTCTGAATGAATAAATTTTTAAAGAAGAAGTCATTTATAATTGGTGTTTACACTGAAGTTGTCTAAGCTTCTAAGCTCGTATTTTTTAATTTGGCCAAGACAAAAGTCTTCGATTACAACACTTTGATATGTGACATTTTGAAATGTCTTATTCTAAACCTTGAGATATTGAAATGTTTCCTGTACAATTTGAAGACAAAACATTAAAATCACTGAGATAGGAATCGGATTTTATAATCGTATCCTCAATTGTAAATTTCTATAAATGTCTTAAAGCTAATACTGTGAGATTTGAAAGACTCTAATTTTGAATTCTAAATAATTAAATTGTTTCAGGAGAAAATTCTATGGAGAAATTAACGGAAATAAAGATTTTTCCGGTGTTGATTAAGACTGTCAAAACCAGGGCACTTGTACAAGAATATACAAGGTTACAAATAAAACAGGGAATTACAATAAAGCGGCACGTATTATTACGACAAGCGGAAGGATCTATGAAATTAAAACTTGCATATAATGATAAAGGCAGAAGGATGTGTTATGATTGAATGAAATGAGTAAACAGAATCTTTCTGTGATAAAAAAAAAAAATCAAATTAAAAAAAGGGATAAAAAACTAAACCTGTAGTTATATCCGTTGTTAAAACATTCGCACATATAAGATAAGACGACACAACAGTAGTTGGAAAATAAAGGCAACAGTAGTAAACGCTTTTCAATAGTCATAAATCAGTTTGTCTGATAAAAATCCGGGCCACAAACCAAATCTATATAAGACGAAATCAACGGAAACTGCTTCAAAAACGAGCACAAACATGCATTACAACATACTTTTGTATAATAACTATTGGTACAGGACATTTTAAGAAAAAACATTAACTGATTTCCAAAAGACTAAAGAGAACGAAAATATGAACACCACGAGCCGATCATAAAAAATTGAAAACAACACGTTTAATAATTTCTTGCGTCCGAGGCGCTTTTCTGGATTTACCTTAATCAGTAACGCTCAAAGCCAAACATTTGAAATCCGAAGATGTATAAGTACAGAAACCGTTGAAGAGCTATATGTCAAAAATACCTAAAATAAATAGCCAAAGTCAACTAAAGCCAACTTTTCCTAAGGGAGTTAAAACCTTTGTTTTCTTAATAATTTCAAAATTTATAAACGGACAATTTTAGTAAAGTTTGTTAAATCATGTCAGCACCGAAGAACTGACTACTGAGCTGATGATACCCTCGGGGACTGATAGTCCACCAGCAGAGGTATCGACCCAGTGATGTAAAAAATTGAAAACAACACGTTTAATAAATGAGGGTGTGGTAAAAGCATGTGTTCTTATCTGGGTCATTATGCTGTTCGTGCTTCACTGGTAAAAAGGTAAAACCACAAAAATACCGAACTATGAGGTAAACTCAAAACATATAGCTTCCTACAAATGACAAGTAAACAGCCTGTGATGTTATAATTGCGGAAATGATATAGGGTTGTGTCACAATATAACATGTTATGTTGACACTAAGGAAACGCTATTTCATCGTTTGCACAATGAATGAGTTTCGTTTCTTGTGTTACAATCCCCCTCCTTTTATCTCATTTAGATTAATAGAATGGGTTGTTAAACGACATTGGCTACATATGATGGTCTCGCAAGGGTTAGTTCTTGTTCATGGCTTACTTGATTTTTAAAGTCCAGGAGTGAACAGTTTAGGGTCGTATGTCGAGCTATAAACTGTTCACTCCCACTCGCAACCTAGTTATGTCAGGTTGGTGGTGTGTTCATGTTGACTAATAACAGTGTAATGTGTTTAATGGAAAATATATTATACTTAATTTCTTTTTGCTATATTATTGCATGTCCTAATTTGATTGAACACAAGTTCCGTGTTCAATATTCTAGAATTGAGTGACTTCTTATAATTTTATTGAGTGTAAAAAGTTAAATCACAAAAATACTGAACTCCGAGGAAAATTCAAAAAGGAAAGTCCCTAATCAAATGGCAAAATCACAAGCTCAAACACATCAATCGAATGAATAACAACTGTTACAGTCCTGACTTGGTACAGGAATTTTCTCATGTAGAAAATGGTGGAATGAACCAGGTTTTAAAGCTAACTAAACCTCTCACTTGTATGATAGTCGCATCAAATTCCATTATATTGACAACGATGCATGAACAAAACAAACAGACATAAGAGATAAAAATGTCAAAAAATAGGGGTACAATAAAAGATCGTGACTGTTGTCGAGTTACATATTTATTCATATGTACAACTCCTAGTTCAAATTTAAATAAATACATGACAAGACACTACAATATTACCGATGCAAATAAAAGACTTATGTCATCCTTTATCAATGATGTCTCTACATATTTTCTTTTCTATCGATGGTTATTACGCTTGTATGGTCAAATATAATGGCTAAATAAATTTCATACAGATAATGAGTACGTTTTTCAATTAATCACATTAATTTCTATTTTTTAGTCGTCAGATTTCAATTTACCACCCACAACATATTTTTACACGTCACATGATTTTTTTTTTCTTTTTGACACAAGTTATTGTCAAAGTTTTCATTATAGATTTCTTTTATATTTTCCACACTCAACGGAAAATTGGACTTCATCACGCTCCACTAATTAATAAACAACTATAATGGAGACAACTTTAAAGTATTCCAATCTTTTGGCTTTGCCCCTTTGCAAATGGCCGGTAATGGACTTCCGGTAAAGAACAATTAACGACAAAAAGTGATTTAACGTCATGTAATAAATTGATTGCACAACAAAACTTTTGCAAAGAATAATTACTTTTAATGTTAAGCTGCTTCCGATTTATCAATAACGTCAAGGTAAAGACAATGTTGCATTTATAAATTAAAGTATCCATTATTATCATGACTTTGCATGGTATAAACGAACTGTTATTGATAGCATGGAAGGCTTATTTATTTAAACTCGTTGATGATCAGGATTATTTACCAAACACTTAATTCATACTTTAAAAAGATCTCGGTCAACTTTTTTTTCAGATTTAATATTGAATTTTATATCGTATCTCTGAATTATCACCAATATAGGTAACGAATATTATGTTTATATCATTTATGTTGTGTACAGCATTTAGTTTTGTAAATTTTATTTTGTGTAAAGTATTTTTAATATTTTTACTCCATCATTCTTTTTTCAACAACTAATACAAATAGTCATCAATAATTGACCAGCTTGATGTTTTACTCACAAGTTTATACTTCAACGTAATCTCTATGTCAATAAGAAGCAAATAATGAAAATAGATTGAGTGAAATTCTTTCTATTATGTCTTTTAATGTACTTATAAAAACTCTCATCAATGTTTTTTAAACGACTACAGCATGTGATCATGCAAACATGTCAGTGCTACACTACTTGTATACCAACACAAGTGTGCTATATTATGTTAAGAAATTGAAGAGAGAAAAACCTTTATACATTTCGTATGTGTAAATGCCTGGATTTACTTTCATCAGGGTGACCCAACCTGTGAAAGCAAAACATGTGTAAATGCGAAGAAATGTTGGGAGTTATATGACCAAAAAAAACTTAAAGACAATACATACCCAAGTTTATTCAATACGGTTATATCTATCTTAGGGAGATTGCACTTAAGTTTCCAAATATTTTCTGAAATCATCAACGGAAAAATTTAAAAGAATTTCACAAAATGCTGCTATGTTTTAACCCCGTCCCAATTGAGGGTAGCTCTTCTTGGTGACCCGTTGATAGTCGCGATATAACCTTCTGTTATGAGTCGGCGTTGAGCAAAAATATCAATCAATCAATTAATCACTTGGTGATCCGTTGACACGTTTGTCTCCAGTATGCACGTGTTGACAGTAACGTCTCATACACATTCTGTAATATTGATATCATAATCCATTTGGTCAAACTGTTAATGTAAATAACTTGTCCTTCGTATCTTTTAGTTTTGTTTTGTTAAATGGTCATGCTAGTATAGTTATGCTTCTAATGATATATGTATTTGTCTTAAGTTTTATCCAACTGTTTATATTATTCTGTGGGCAATATGGTATTAATGAAGTTTCTGTTAAACATATACAGCTATCCTTGACTCGGACGTTTCAGGGCTTGTCATATTGTATTGACATTAATCTAATATTGAAACCCATATGTTTTCCTCTGATGTCTGTTAATTTATTTTGGTATCGTTTTGTTCTCTGATGACTGAATAGGTTGCAAATAGTTATCAAAAGTACCAGGATTATAATTTAGTACGCCAGACGCGCGTTTCGTCTACATAAGACTCATCAGTGACGCTCAAATCGAAATATTGATAAAGCCAAACATGTACAAAGTTGAAGAGCATTGAGGATCCAAAATTCCAAAAAGTTGTGCCAAATACGGCTAAGGTAATCAATGCCTGGAATAAGAAAATCCTTAGTTTTTCGAAAAATTCAAAGTTTTGTAAACAGGAAACTTAGATTTAATATCATTGAACTTACAAAACACTATATTAAGCTACGAACAAAAATCATGATTTCAGTAACTGTAAGATGGTAAACCAACGATGAAGGATTCAACCAAAACTGTTTTCATCAAAACAAAACCAGTTTTCTTCAAAACATGATAACTATTTTCGTAAACATTTATGAGTTAATGTAAGGTTTGCTGCATATCATTTGATTTTAGTTCGGTTATTTTTTTTTTTTTTTTTCTATTGCGGCTTCTTACATATACGTACAAATCACATAGACAGCCAGCCAAAAAAAGAATTAAAAAGAGGTTGGTACTATAGACTTGGTTTGTCATTCTGGCCTTTCATCTGATTTTACACAACACTAACATATAAACTACTTTTAACACACAGAAGGACATTATAATATATACCATGCATTCAGTATATAACTTCTTTTTTGTTTTCGTCATTGATAAGGCCGTTTTTCTTGTGAACTTATAATCAGTATATAGCGTCCTTCTAGAAACGTGTCAAGCATTTAATAATAGACATATACAATATCTGTCTACATCTATGGCTAAAAACGACACCAACAGGTACATTTATGTAAAATGTACGTTGTCGTCTCAAATAAATAACGATTGTTTTTATAAATAACTAACAGAGTCCTTGAAAAATGTTTGCATGCCTTGTCTTCTATTTACAAGGGCGTTATACGTCTCTACGATGTCTGTTAATTTTGATCACAATATTTTTATAATATACCCAGTACTTTATTTATTTTTTAAATTCACAACAATATGAATGGGCAACGGTCATTCAATTTTTGTGAAAGTCATATTTTTTCCTTCAAGACAATCCATAATATTCAACTTATAAAAAATATGAAAGATAATTTGTTTACTGAACATGTTTGACAATTTTTTAAATAATCACCAATCTTCGAAAATATTTTTTTTAGAAATTGACGATAAAAAAAATTATTTCATATAAAGAATAGCATGTCTCATAGATGTTGAAGTCAATAGTATTAACCCATATAAATAGCCCACGGTTCCCCTTAATATTAATGCTGTAAACATCAGTAGAAGAGTGTCAACATTTGTGTTACGAACAGATGATTGTTTCGCACATCTTAATATTTAAAATCATATAATTGTAGATAAACAGTTAATTTAAAGAACATGAACATAGCAATGATACTCTTGGCTACGAAGAGAACAGCAGCAGTGGCCCAAGTGGTTGTGAACGGTCAAAGATACCAGGCTTATAGTATTGTTACCTAGACGCTCGCAAAGTCTAAAAACTCATTGTGTTAAAATCTAAACAGTTAAAAGGCGAACTATTATACCAAGTTGATTAGCTTAATAGCAAACGTTCCGGCAAGGTGTGCCAAAATACAGCAATCTGTTCCTTGGAAAAGCGAAACCAAAGAGTTTCATATAATTCAACATTTTCTAAAACAGTAATGAAATGTCAAAACATGTCATGTCAACACAAAACTGCTGATTTCTGGAATCGTGAAACAGGAATCCGCATGTGAATTTAATTTACCATTAATTTACTAGATGGATGATACAATTCAATGTGAAATGTTTTATAAATTCATGTATTATTTGAGAAGGAAGAATAAGAAAAATTCGCAAATACGTACTGCTCGATATCTTTTTTTTAATTTTTTTTTAGAATGGCCTATTGAAGTTTAATCGACATGCATGTGTTAGTGGTATTTTTTAATGTTTTTAAGCTTGACATGCCTTCTCCCTTTCATATGATAAGATGAATCAATAGTTTACCGACGTTTAAGTCTAATAAATCAATTGAAAAAATACAAATTAAGAAAAAAGATTTAAAGGAATTGCTTGATCTCCAAAAGGAGCGAGATCGAGATTGTCAACAGAGTTAGGTTTCCCTGTTATGTTCTGATAACCCTGTTTTGGAGACAAAATAACACAATTTCATAAGAACTCAATAGGTATATTTGTATTTGTGTATTCAGTCGGTGATGATAGCTATTAAAAATTCATAATTACAGAAAAGAAACTTTTTTTTTTATAATAACTCTCAACACCAATTGATTGGATTTACGGTTTATCTGTAGATTAGAGGAGTTGTATGAAAGATAAAATCATTCCGGGGTTTTACACATTCATATTCCATTTCAAACGAGAAAACCAAAGCTGGTTGAAGATAATGTTTGGTATATTTGCTACGTATAGTATCGCTTATTGAGGTGTTCAGAGATTTCCCTTTTCATTCACTTTGATCCGATAATTTTTAGATGACCCGCTTCATTATTTTTTTAGAAAACTGTGTTATGAGATACACAATGTACCCATATCATTTAGAAAACCTCAGTTCACCGATATCTGGATAAATAATTTGAAGCAACGTTTTAGAAAATAAAGCTGTTATTTCGCCAAATACAAAATTAAGATATTAAGCAATTGATATGTTATTGAGGAATATTCAAGGTCAAAATTAAAAGAAATTGTAGACATTTACCGTCCTCGTCAATAGACGTAAAACATTATTCAAAGAAACCCTAGCTACTGAAATTACGTTGTTTCATTTCCTGATTTCACAAAGGAAGCTAGAAGCTCGTCATTTAAAAAGATAAATAACTAAAAATCTTTCATTTCTTCCTAATCGATTTAAATTTAAAAGTAAATCTAATTAAAAAAGATTTGCGAAGAAAACAAGAAAAACATCGTTGCGAGTACAAGATGTGTTAAGTATACCACTGGAAATATTCATATACTTTCTGATCAAATCTCTATTCATGACGATCTCTTATATTCAAATTTTGTTATCGGTGTCAGTGATAGATACAGTTATTGAAAATGTCTATTGGGAAGGTAAATAACTTTACACAATCATGTGTCTTGTTATATTGTATTATCTTAGCACTTTCTTATATAATGTGTATATAACTAGCTATAGACATTATTTATAAAGACTTTGTGAATTGGTGTTGTTGGGCCTATTCACCTTTATTTCTATTGTTTGTTTCTTGAACTTCAGTTGACTTGTCAATAAGGAGAATTAAGATTAATATTCTCGACCGGTACATTATTTATATATAATTCTATGGCTTCCTTTATTTCAAAATTCAACAATTTGCTTCGAAATCTCTCGTGAATTTATGTTACACGTGGGTAAAAAAAATCTGTATTGAAAAGCGATTGTATATTTGTAGATATTTCATAACGTGGTTTTTACAAATTTTCTGAGAAATCTGTAGGACATTACAAATTCATTGTACATTTAAATTCTTGTGTAATCGATACAAGAACATCTTAAGGAAAAATGATATCCCACGAATAGAAATGAATCAACAGAAACAGGAGAGGTCAATCGGAAACGAGAACTTCGGATATTTTAAACATCACAGCTGATTGATTAAACAGCTTTCGAAAAAAAGGTATTATTGCTTCACTCTTTTCTAAAATGAAAGGAAAAAACATACAACAACCACATATTTGGAAATTTTACTTTGCAATACATTTAGTTAAATATATATCAGTGTAATATTTGTTTGGGGTTGTACATCTAAGATATTTATTTTTTTTAGTAATATTTAGATTCGTATTAGGTAAATAAGTTAGTCGATTTGTATTCAAATTTTTCAATACCTAACATTTAGAAGTTCGGGCGTTTGTACCAAAATGAAGTTACGAAGATACTCTTTTTTACAAAATATGCGTGTAGTTCTCTAGTACAGTCTTTGCAATATAGGAAAATATTGAAATGAAATAATCCGTACTTGTAAGTTTTCGTTGAACATGAAACAATAACAGAAACATCTACGGTTACTTATATAATTATCTATATTTAGTTCTTGTCGATGTTTTACCGTTCCTGTCTTTGATTCACTTGTGAAGTTCAAAGGTCAACAATCTTCCATTTAACTTTCAATGCCAAAATTTTTAATCTTCACTAATATCCTCGTTTCATACAAGGTATTACAATTCGTACAATTTTATGGAGAATTTTCCATTACGTCTTTACGTCTTTATTAGCTTGGCTTCTAACTGTAGTGGGTTTTTTTTCTGTTTTTGTGAAACATATTTCAGTGCTTCATGTATTCATATAGGGAAATTAGTGGCAAAATTTCGTCATTTCAAATGAAACTCTTGTCATGATCTCCGTATGATGATAACGTTTTTTTAAACTGTAAAAAAACTATAAAATTAAGAATGAGAAATGTGTAAAAAAAAAATAAGAAAAAAAGGAGCAGAAAAAAAGTCACCAACGGGTCTTGAAGACAGCAAGAAAATCAAACACCAGAAGGCGGGCTTTAACTTGCCCCTAAACACAAATTTCAGTGAAAATTAAAGTCACACTTCACTCAGAAATATATAAAAGAAGTAAAATAAAAATGTAAAAAAAACATAGTATAACAAAGGCCAGAAACTCCTCCTTGAGGGCAGGCGCAAACATGCGGCGGGGTTAAAAGTTATCAAAAGTACCAGGCTTATAATTTGATACGCCAGACGCGCGTTTCGTCTACCATAAGACTCATATGTGACGCTCAGATCAAATAAGTTAGAAAGTCAGGATAATCTATGCCTGGTAAAAAAAAATCCTTAGAATTTCATATTATAAAAATGACCTTATAATTGATATTCATGTCACAACGAAGTGCTGACTTCGGGCCTGGTAAAACCCTCAGGTACAAAACGTCCACTAGCAGTGGCATTGACCCAACATCGACCCAGTAGTGTAATTTGATACGCCAGACGCGCGTTTCGTCTTCATAAGACTCATCAGTGACGCTCAGATTAAAATAGTTAGAAAGCCAAACAGGTATAAATTTGAAGAGTATCCAGGACCATAAATTCAAAAAAAAAGTTGTGCTTAACATGTTTAGTGAAATCTCAACCCCCTCTATACCGCTAGCTAATGTAGAATAAACAATTACACATCAATACTCACATTCAAACTAAGTTTAAAAGAAGTCCAAGTTCGATGTTAGAATAGGTCACAGAAAACACTATGCAAAACGACAATGGTGCATAAATTATCAAAGGACTTTTAGCAGTTAATACTAACATACCAGCTCAAAACATCAATTAAACCTTAAGAGTATGTCTTCATCCAACTGTATGTTTCATCTTATGATTACATTTATGGTACCAATTTTTGGCACAAGATGGGCATTTGGACAATAAAAGTACTTGAGGCCACAATATCAGGATTGAAAATTCAAAGCTTTTTAAAACGAAGAAGACCTTATAAAAAAAAACAAAAATCTTAAACATTTAAAAAGCTGATAAATTATGGAACATCACATTTTATAACAAGATTAAGTCGGTCAAATTAATTAACTCAATAAGCTCATAAATAGGAAATTGATAAAATAGAAAAAATATATAAACTAACAAGTACTCACAAAATTTATTATATACTACTTACAGTTAATGAGGCCGGGATAAGGTACCGGTATTTGATGCATCCACTAACAAATGTGAAAACTATCAATCAAACATGATTTACTATAAAACAAAACAAAAAACCCAAACAAATATAATAGAAATTTATTTAGCCTTTTAAACATTTTTTGATTCGAGCGTCACTGATGAGTCTTTTTTAGACGAAACGCGCGTCTGGCGTAAATATAAAATTTTGATCCTGGTATCTATGATGAGTTTATTTACATAATCGGCTTTAATCTTGTACTTACCTTCACTGATTATATCTATATCTATAAACAACTGTTCTACCTTGAAGTTAATATCCTTCCCCTACAATAAAGCAAAATTTGTCTAAATTTAGTGCCTTCTTCGCATGTTTATATCTTATATACTTTACCACTGTGTGAGCATGATAACTCTGTTAATTGTAAAGTTAGGTTTTGCGAAGGTAATAATGGACATGTCGAAGATAAAAATTGACCTCTGTCTTGTGTAACGTACTCATGCAACCAGTCCATTAATAATATTATAACATGCAACAATCTTTGCATTAATCAAAGACTAAGATCAATAGTTTTACAGGAGTTTAACAGGTTGTGATAGCATCGCAATGTCTCATTTCGTCTGATTATTATTTTATACCAAGCTTGATATGAACATCAGTATTCAATATAGGGTCTTGTCAACTTCATTAACCTTAATAAGATCATTAGCAGTCGAGCTGGCCTTGTACGTCTTCTGAAGATTGATTATGATGGCGGTACAAGTCGTTTGGCCATATGATTACAATGAAACCCCCTCATTATTTGGATAAACTCAACATAGGTTTAACCATTTGTCAAACATAATAAACACAAAATGTGGAAGCAAATTGAACTGACTTTTACATTAGGAAGAACATAAGTGATCAATGAATCAAAAACTATATTTCGGTAATTCAAAGGAAGAACATTATATATCAGTCAATAAATTCATCATGTATATTAAACAAACGCTAAGCTTTCTTCAATTTATACCAAATATATCAAGTCGTTTTAATTTGAATTTTGCGGTCTATTTATGCAAATCGTGTATATTTTGGAATTCATCTTCAAAAAGCCCGAGAAAGTAATAATTTTATTTTCTCTTTATTGTCCATAGAAACAGACATGCATGATAAAAGTGATGCAAACGTAACTAGACTTTCAAAATACATCGGTATGTATATAGATCGTTTTATTTAGCATTGGTTTTCTAGATGTTTCATAATTCGAGTAAAAGAACTAAAAATAGGCATGTACCAAAATTAAAATGAAATATGATGTCTACAAGAAAGGATAAACGAGACATTGCTGTCCTGGGAACGGTATAGACGTCACAGTGAATGTTTAGATACACTGGTGTTGTAATGATGTATAGGAATGCAATGGTTTCTGATATTTCGGAGACCATTTGATGTCTAATTGAATTTAGTTACAACCATCGGTGTGTCATGTTATCGTTTGATTTAGCCTCGAATATATCAAATAGTTGTTATTCCCCCAAAAAATGTGCTCTGTTATGTGAAATATAAGTGGTCAATATGGAAAAACGTAAAATGATATCTACTTTGAAATTAACACTCACTTGATATGGTGTACTTAAATCATTTGATTGATATTAATCCCCCTTTTCCAAATTTTTATAGCAAATTTAGCAACTTGATAATGACTTGTTTCAACCAGTTTCAACCAGTTCGTTGTCCTCATATTTTATATTGGTAACAGAGGTTTACAGAAAGATTTCTTGAATAAAATAATAATGAATGGGCTATCAATTAAAAATGTTATGAAACGTTTTATGACGGTGTTTTTTCATCGGTAAAGATATTTAAAGACCAAATTAAGTGTTTATTATGTACATTATGACAAGTTATCAAAGGTTTGATACTTTAAAGGGAAACTTTTAAACGTCGTAAAAACTAACACTACGGATTACCAATTTCATTACGTTTCCTATTGTTCTGTGTAAAATGTTTCAAGACAAAAGTTTGTGTCTTCAAATGTTCAATAAAAGTAGACAGGGATAGGATCAATGTTCATTGTATTTGATTCACTTGCAGTGTAAAACATTTAAGGTTCTTGAAAGTTTAGATAAGGAGATGTGATATGTTTACCAATGATGCATATAGTCTTCAGAATCTACAATTCGGATCCTTTGATAGTTTACGCTATATGTTTTGCTAATTGATGAATGCCGATCATGGCCTTATTGTCATTTAGATCCTCGTCTTTGGTCTTCAACTTCAATTTCGATTTGGTTATTTAGTAACATCTAAAAACAGACACATCACTAAGGACAACCTACATAAGCACGTAGCAGAGCCTAAGAACGTCACAAAACACACGTATTTACACTGTACAATTATGTGGAAGTACAGTATACTCCTTTGACTGCCACCTTAAATGCGGCCAAACCAGTGACGGCTATCACAGGTGGTGGTATTTGGTTCCATATGATATGATGATTGTTCTTGAAATGAAGATTGTCTGCGATGTCATTGATGAACATATGGAATAATGTGTGTCAAAGTACAGATCCATTGGGAACCCTTACAAAGGAATACTTGGAATATTCCTATAACTACTTTTGTTATCCTGTTGCTGAGGATTGTGTCAATCCATGTTCTGGTTGTTCTGTTCTACCAATGCAATTATATTGTAACTTCTCTAATAGCCTTTTGTGAGCAACTGTGACGAAAGTTTTTGCAACGTCTATCATTAATACGTCGAATGAACTATTGTTGTTCATTCATTTGGTGATGGTGTCGTATGTCATCAGATGTTTGCGCATTTTTTGCTCTAGACCATGTTGATTTTCATTGAGGATATATTGATCGTCCAAATAAATTGTCCATAATTTGTGATAATATAATGTGTTCAAGTCCTTTTGATGCCATTGATGGTAATAACACTGGCCTGTAGTTAGATGGTATTGAACGAAAAACTTTTTTTAACATCTGTACAATGTTAGCATTTTACCAGTCCTCTGGGATTTTGCCTGTGTTGATTGACTTGTGATAAATTCTTGTAAGCATTGGTGCAACGATGTTGTTTCATGCTTTTTCTACACTTGTATCTATGGTGAATTGTGTCTTATTTATAATAATACCCCCTCTACTTTGATTTCATACTAAAGAATTTTTGATATATCAATATTATTTTAATGCTCTCCGTAACTATAAACATGTATTGCTAATGAATGCAACTTTTGCACTCGCTTCGTTTTATTTCGTTATTTCGAGTTGTTTTAATAGTACGATATTCTGCTTAATGTCTTCAGTCCAAATTATATTAGGAATTTTTGGGAAAAAACTGTCTTACTTTGTTATCAGTAGAGTTCGTTGTGATATTATATTTTATTTATGTACATTCAATCAGAGTGAGCGAACGATTTTGTTTATAGCTGTATCTACAGATGAGAATATTTTTTGTTATAAAATGATAAAAATTCAGAAAAGCTTATTTCTAATGAAATATAAATATCATTCTATTTCAATAGCTTACTCGTCGGGAAAACTGTAACTTATCAATAGATGCAGTCATTTGGAAATAGCTGTCATATTCGTGATGGTATATGAATTTTATATGAAACATGTTGTTATTATTATTAAATTTGTTTGTTTGCAATAGATGGACTGTTGTAAAATTCTCTATTTTAACAGAATTATATATTCGTGAGTAGTCGTTTATTCAATCGACCGTTTTCATCTAAAAGTTATATAATTTAAACTGAAATAGTCTTTTGAACTACAAATTTGATTGCATTGCATAAACACAATACAGAAACAACACAAACAACATAACTATAATTGATTTGTTTTTCCATCTCCAACTTCTTTATTACCAAGAAGACTTCACATAAACATACTCGTTGTATAATATCACTGTACAGCAATTTCCTAAGAAAAGCTCATACTCTTAATCAAAAGTGACGGGATTCGTTTGCCTTATCAGATACAAAGACAAAAAAAATCATCTGAAAAGAATAATTTGATGCAAGGTCAAAGGATGTAATGTTTCTGACCGTTCTGACAATCAATAGTGAGTTTTATCAAATCTGAATTATTGCCTGTTCCCTGTGATTTATATTCACACTGATGTGAAGAGTGTCCGTTCACATTTACATGATGTTATTGTATCCTTAAATGACTTTGCGTAATCATTATTAGGACCGTCATCGTCTTCAATGTAAATAGTTTATGTTACGGCTTATTTAGTTCATGGTTATTTTTTTATGATGATAACTGTGTTAGCCAAGATTTTTTAGCAAAGAAAAAATAGAAATAATCAAATAATTGATACAAAGAATAACATATTCAAGAATTATACAGCACCATCTAGTATGGAGTAATGAACAACTTGTTTGTGAAAAAGACAGATATGTCTCAGTTAAAAATGTTGTTAATAATTGTAAGCCCTCGGCTTTATTCATTAAACTAACATCTGACAATGAAACAACACACTGAAAAACCCTCAGTGTAAATGTATAAACAGAATCTAATCATAATAGAAAACAACAGTATTTGGAAAATTCTGAAATTTTACGTGATCATTTTAGAATTATGTAATCTAAGCTTTGATTCTTGAATAAATGCAACAGTAGTATACCGCTGTTCGAAATTCATAAATCATTTGAGAGAAAACAAATCCGGGTTACAAATTTAAACTGAGGTAAACACATCAACTATAAGAGGAAAACAACGATCCTTATCAACGATCCTTAAAATCGCATTATATTAGTGGATTTTTTTTTTTGTTTTTTTTTTAAAGATAAACTAGCTCAGATAAAACATAAGTAGGATTTTTTGTAGCTCTATGATGAGATGGTTTAGATATATCCAAGTAGCTTTAATAATGAAAGAAAATATATTATAAAAATTACCGAACATCAAACACAGGAGAGAAAAAATAAAATGAAATTATATAATTCGCCCTAGAAATTAAACTGTGGATCCCTTTTTCCTTATTTAAAAATACTTCATCCAAGTACACTCCAGACAAATAGTTTCAAAAGTCTAATACATAAACTGTTTCAACATTATATCTAATAAAACCCTCAGGGTCCCATTGAGTATGTTTGTGTAGGGCTATGATGTGTTATGTTTGACTATCAATTCAAGTACATGAAAATGTGAAAAATAATACATAAAAAAGTCTCGAATATCAAACAGAGGGCACAACAATTATGTTAGAAATCAGATAATATGCAATATAGATTTTAGTGTACGCGATACCAGGTTTTTTTTTAAATAAAGGAAAATTTGACAGCCAAATAAATAAGCTGTGTAAACGTGTGGAAATACAAAGTGCAAAAACTCTTATTAAGCGATAAATTTATTTTCATTGCCATCATTCTTCTTTTTTTTTAATTTCTTTGAGTGAAAATTGTGTCTTCTAATGCAAGTTTATGTCAGAAAACAAGAAAGTCTGTGATAATAATTTGAACACACGAGTTTAAGGCACAGTTGTTTATCATTTTTTTTTCACACGACAAGACACGACGAGACGAATACTTTATTGCATTTGTCACCTCTGCTTTACGATTATGTACAATATTCATTGTAGCATTTTTTTATTATACTGTATATGTCATTTTTAAAAACCTATATAAGACTTTACAGTCGGAAGACTATTAGATCAGTACGAATTTCATTTTTTCCAACAAAACATTATGATGGACGTTTATCACAATTACACAATTATCATAAATCTTAAAAATTTCAATCAATATTTGAATTAATTAGCTTTGCAACTGCACATATTTTGTTTGTCAGGCTGTTGCTCTTAAAACCCTAAAAACTCGTTTTCAAATATTGTGAGAAAGATCATTATTGGCAAAATTAACATTCCCGGGTTGTAAGATAAAACCAGCGGCTATATTTATGCTCAAAGTATTAAGTAAATAAAACAAAAATAACACAGTAACCTATACAACCACTGAATTATATGCTTCGGATTTGGGACTGGCACACGAATATTAACGCGGTGTTTTTTTTGGGTTTTTTTTTTTCACTTAAACATATTTAATTCAAGCTATTGCAACTTATATAAATCCCTTTCGCTTGTTGTCTTGTAGTGGCATTATCCTGCTCTTTTATGAAATCTACAAGGGTGTTTTACGTACGTGCAAGAGATATTGCTTTCTTAATACACGGTGTTAAACATATTAAGAAGTGTTCAAAGCTCTTCTTAGTTGTGATAGCACTGTAACAGCAAAACATAAGAGCAACCTGTAAAAACATCGGTTGAAAAGGGCTTGATTCATTATATTGCAACGATGAACAAAACAGACAAAATAGACAAGTAACGATCTAATAATAATCGCAATTATTGACAGCTAGATCAAATCCAATTTAAAGTTACAAATAAATTATATTTTCGAGACTACAATACTACTCTGTACACATCCAATTGAAGACGATAAAACAATGTGCCTTACGTATCGAAAAAATGTAAGACTGTAAGAATTTAAAAGGATAACCATAAATTGTGATTTATGGCTGAACATGAATACATCTGAAATAGTATAATAATATACTTTATCTCCATGAACGAGCAAATGTTTTACCAAAAACGAACCAACAATAGTCATACTTAACATTTAGCCGACTTTTATTGCTCTTTTGAAGATCCGAAAAGACCGCTTTTACAGTTTAACTTAAAAGGAATAGTTTTTGAATAGTGTTAGCTTGAACTATGGCTCCCTTCATAAGATGTAAAAATTCCATGAAAATCTATTTTAAGGTAATAAATTCTCTCTATAGTTATTGTTCTTCAATATATCATTTTTGTATTCATTGCCTCAACACTTGTTTCAGTATTTAATTTAGAAATGCACTCAAATTGTTTAATTTTCTTTCATTATAATTTGCTCAATTTCATTTAACTGGTCTGCTGACTTTCTTCAGTCTCGTGGGTACTCTTCATTATACTGCATCTTCTACTAATTCAACAGTGCAATTACAATGTAATGCAAATACAGTTTTGTTTTAATTAATTAAACAAAAAGCAATTAAGATTCCGATTTCTTAATAAGAACTCTTCAGCTTTTATTACCAGTACATATTCGGCATAGCAACTACTATCTCGTTTATTTAAATCTTCTTATAGCACGAGAGTTGTCAGCGGTATCTTCTGATCATGTGATCTTATGTAAAAAGCAAGTTCATTGTCATATTTATCACATTAGACATTCGGTTTTGTCTCGATCTCTATCCTCAAAATATTTGCATAAGAACAGATTACAATACAATTACCATTTTTATGGGCAATTCCAAGTCTACTTAAGATGTAAGACCGTTAATATCTTCATAAAATTTTCTCATTTGTACTATTCACTCTTAACAAAGTAATTGCTCTAATTTTACTATGTTCCGTTTTATGTAATTGACAATCAGAAAACTATATACGAGTGGAAATAACCAATACCCATTCGAAGAAAACAAATCATATTAAATTTATTAAAAAAGGAGAAATAGGATTTTAACATTCAAACTCAAATCAGGAATGCAACTGTAATGCTGCTTATACATGCATAGAATAAAATTGCTTCATGAAAATTAGATTTTAGGTCCGTTAAATGGCATTTTTGACATTTATATAACTCTAACATCCCACTATTATTGTTTTGAAATTTATCAACACTTATTTGTTTGACGTTAAAGAATAACACTTTTTTACCAATATAACATACTTATTTATAGAAAGAATTTTAGAATGATATAGGTGCTACCAATTTAATAGTTCAGTAAATTCAAACCTTTTATTATCTTTATGTGTTTCTCTATGTTCAACTGGTCTCCTATCTGTATATACTGATTGCATCTTTTCGGTAAATTGAACAAACCATTAACCTTTCTGCTTGTATTTACTTGTTCGTCATGACACTTTGAACATAAAGATAGAAAAACAATTCCTACAAACTGGAATGCCACTGAAAACATAAATAACGACAATTCAGCATAAAAAAGTATGCAAACCAACTGTTTGAACATTACAATCAATCCTAATGCATTTTCGTGTATAAAAAAAAGAGGTAGTCATAGATCCAATTTCATGATAATTTTTATGATGACTTCCAGTATGCGTATTTCTAATTTAATTTTAAATGTGTATGGTCAAATTTTCGAAAGCCCGGGAGTAGTAATTCTTCTCCAACATAACTGAAATGTAGATTTTTAATACTTTTCGTCGTTCATAGCCTTTGAATGGTCTCAGTTTGAACAAATACCTTGTTCTTTTGAAAATCGAATGATTTCTGCCTTGCTGTATTGTCAAGGATTTGAATGCATAATAGTTCATAATTGATGTCAGTAAAATCTCTCGTACAAGGTTCGTATATTTCAATACCACGTAAAACTACACCCAATATTAAGCAAATATTACGGACATTTAAGTTACAGATATCAACTTTAAACCTGAGATTAAAGACTCTTTCAGAAACTGTCCAATCGAAGAACAAACGTTTATGCGCTATCCATATTTACTATTATTTAGGGTACTCCTATAAATGTTCCCAATTTTTTAATTTTTTTAATTTTTATGAATATATTTTAAAATAGCTTATCATTTATCAAGGAAACACGAATATAGAAGATCTATAAATGTATATTTATTTTTAAACAAATTATCTTCATAAGTTTCTTTTACATCTAAACATCTTTCTTGGTTGGTTGCGCTTCTGATGGATTCGAGTGCAGTCTTTGATATTTTAGTACATTCTTTTATCATTTCTTAGTTTTTTTTTTATTGGATAAAATATATATTTCATTAGCCGTAATAACTCTCCAGCATTCTTCTGGTGGATTTTCAATTTCAGATGTTGTATTTCGAATCTGGTATTACAAGCCACAGCAATCGAATTTCGAGTCTTGAATTTCGTTTTAAGGCTTTTGTACAAATTTAAGTTTAAAATATTTAGATTTAGAATGCTAAAATCATACTTTCAGATCTAGTACAATATACACATATTTTCTAACACCGGTCCAAGGACATGTAAACTAAACAATAAAATTGAGAATGGAAATGGGGATGTGTCAAAGGGAGCAGAATACAGCAGAAGGCCATCAATGTGTCTTCAACTCAGCAAGAAAACCTTGCACCCGGAGGTAAATTATGTATGTATTCTTGAATTCATCTTGTCCAATATACAAAAATTTAACAACTTGACAATCTAGTTAGCACAACTCAGATACCGAGTCAAAATGTATCTATTTATGTTCAAAATCTTATTTTTTTATGGTATGTATCATGCATAACTGTTTTAAAACTCATGCCTTCACATTGACTGAAATTCGATGTTTCATCAGTTTAGTATCCCATTTCCTTCAAATTCAGTTGTGACTTGGTGATTAAATTTCGCTCAACATACACAAATTCGGATTTTTTTATTCACCGGAGAAAGCAAACATCCAACTTGATTTTAAATTAAGTTATCTTTTATTTCTTCAGACGATCAAATTTCTGGTTGAGTTCAATATGCATCGATTAAGTTCATTGATCATATTTAATATCCTATCAGATATAATCAAGTCCGATAAGACGTCAAGTTTAGTATGTAAAGTCATTTTTATTTTCTAAATACAATTTCTCTTGATCTTTATTTCAAGTTAAACCAGTACATACATCTGTATTCTTTGATATGTCTCGCAGTAAAAATATAATTTAATGCCATGTTCAGTATTCAGTATTACTAGTTTGATTCCGATTTCAAGTTTAGGATTCAAATGATCACGTTATGTTCATTATATATATATAAAAAAAACTGTCATTTCAAATTAAACACATTGTACGCAAATCTGATTTAATGTCCTTGGCACTATTTACGTATTAGATATCTTATCAAGTTCAAAATGGATAATTTTTTCTGGTATGCACAAAATGTATATATATAGACACAACTTGAAGGATTTCTATAGTGTATGCTAAATGCGCGTTTCGTTATCAAAAGACCAATCAGTAACGGTGGAATCTAATCATTTGAAAAGACCAAATAAATGAACGAAGTTGAAGAGCATTAAGGACCTTAAATTTCATTTATAATGTTCAGCACTGTATTCACACACATTTTTTATCTTGGCCTGAATGAAAGTGATATCAATATTTGAAAGCCTGCATTAATATTTTGTTCTTTTTGCATGCTATCTTTTTGCATAGAATTATTCAACTGCCTTGGATTAACGTGTCTTAAATGGATCAATTACCTATTTTCTTTATAAATATACATTCATATATTCCAGTGTTTATATTATTATGAATATATCTATATGGAAAACAGTCATAAATGTTACTTAGTTAACAAATGATTTCTATATCATTTACAGATACAAGAAGAAAAATGCAATGAAAACAATGTACACGACCCTAACCTACCTATAGACTTAAAAGGAACCAAAATGAGTGTCTTAATTCATAAGCCAGAGACAAAAACAAGTCAGTCAGCGTCTGAATTGGAGCAATATCAGACGGAAGGATATATTTTGCCATTAACCAAACTATATTTGTCTGCTTCCTTTCTGAAATGTCCGTCAAATAATGATGTCTAATAAATAACCTACAATAAATTCCTGCCTAGAATTACAATTGTCTGGACAAAAAGATAATAGAAAGATACAATAATCAAACAAAAGTATCAATACATATTTGTTAGTAGTTGGAGATGTTATTGGTCATCTACTAGGAAGCTTGGTAATTTGTAGAAAATTGTTTTAGCAGAAACAATTTATAATAATCAAAAGGGAAAAAACTATATAAACAAAAACCATTTGATTATTCATCTTAGCTTAGTTAATATTTATTCTGTTTAGTAAGTATATAAATTGTATTGTAAATCAACTAACATTGGAACATCATACAAAAATTGTGTTGAAACAGTTAAATGACTGTCTTTCCATCTGTTATTTTGAAATTTTAAGCACGATGTTGATCTCGTGAGCTAGTGGTTTCAATAGATGGGTAATAATGCGATTAATACAACACAAAACAACGTTTCCACGGCGTCAAAAATAATTTACAAGTATGTGGAAAATAGATTATATGAAGATAGGTGGTGAAGCTTAATAGACGTATTTTATTTTTATACATTCCTTTGGGTTCCGTATTTACCTCACTTATCAATAGTCTTGTCAAATATTGTAGTTTATAAGTTAATATATATGTATAACATAGTATGTATTTCTTCTCCCTTGCTGGTTAGATACAAGCCGTACAACAAAATGCGGAGATACGTGACAAATGTTTATAGGTTATCCCAGTGGAATGTGACGATATATATCTATTTACAATCATGCAAGATTAACTTGGTGCGTTTTAATAACCTTAAAGTACAAATTAGCTGCACTTCTGTTACTTTCTTGAAATCGTATAAAACTCCATAATGACACGTTATATTAAGATGTGCTGTCAAGTACAATTATTTTTTATACAACTATTCATATATGATTCATAGATATGTTTATACTTTTGTACATTTTTTTATTATTTCAATATAAAAAAGAAGATGTGGTATAATTGCCAATGAGACAACTATCCACAAAAGACCAAAATGAAACAGACATTAACAACTATAGGTCACCGTACGGCCTTCAACAATGAGCAAAACCCATACCGCATAGTCATTTGTTTGCTTATTTGTTTGCTTTGTCTGTTTAATGACAATTATTATTGCAGTGACCTTTTTACTTTATTATGGCGGTAGAGAAAGCCTGAATACCGACCTTTAAATTAAGATATCTGTTAGTCAGAAGATCTAACTTCTGGTTAAGTTCAAAATGCATTGATATAGTTTATCAATCATATTTAATATCCTATCAGATATAATCAAGTCCGATTAGAAGTCAAGATTCGTCAAGTTTAGTATGTAAAATCATCTTTATTTTCTGAATCAAATTTCTCATGAACTTATTTTTAGGTAAAACCAGTACATACATTTTTTATTGGGGCTTTTTTACTTTATTATGGCGGTAGAGAAAGTCTGAAGGACACAGTAATCATTGTTCATGGAGAGAGTGGAAGTCTCTCTTCTGAAATAAGTTTATGCTTACATCAAATTAATGAACAAAACATTTATTCAAAATCTTTTTTTTTTCTGGGTTTTATTTTTAAACAAATCCTTTTTTTTGCGTGACGTCATCGAGCAAAGTCGACTTTATTTATAAGGGCTCAATGCCAAATCGTCTTTGTATTGTTACACAATGATTGAAATAATTACTTCAACTAATTGCATACAAACCAATGTTACTTATAACAATGGAAATACAACTGACCTCAAATCGAAGATGGACAAAAATAGCTGGTGTTCGTTAAATTTTCAAAATCAGTGGCTTTAATTTGATCTCTGTTCAACTTGAAACCTTTATATATAAAACGATTGATTTGACTTCTTTATCAAAAATTTCAACAAAATTACTACTATTCTTTGCTTTACCATTCCCTAAATTTAAGAAATATCACTATCTTGTTTGTATTTGATTTTGACCTTTGAATAAACTCATCATAGATACCAGGACTAAATTTAGTATATACGCCAGACGCGCGTTTCGTCTACAAAAGACTCATCAGTGACGTTCGAATCCAAAAAATGTTAAAAAGGCTAAATAAAGTACGAAGTTGAAGAGCACTGAGGACCAAAATTCCTAAAAGTTTTGCCAAATACAGTTAAAGTAATCTATGAATACCCGTGAGTACTTGTAAAGAGGTCGATTGAAAAATCAAGATATATGGCTTTCAAAGGTTATCTTGGTTTTGAAAATGTTCGGCATTGTGTTAATGTAAATGTTTTACTTTAAATTTAGTAATGATTTTTTAATCGCTTGTGTGTAGTGGTTAATCTTTTTAAACCTAAATAAATGTTACACTTTATACCTAAAACCTTTACTGTAGCATGCTTCAAATCTTAAATGTATGCTTTTCTATCAAATAATTAAATGTAAAGAAGACCAGGGCAATATCTTGTCTCTTCAGATTTTCATCTGACTAGTTGACAAACAATATGAGTCTTGACTGACATGATTGTTTACATTTTGCGTGTATTGAACTTATCCTTAGGAAGAATTCCATACATGATTAACTAATTTTACGTAATAACATCCTTCCGTTCAATTTTCCTTTTGTGGTCAGTGTCCAACTTTCCAATTCACGAGTCATTAGGCAGATTGATGGATGTGATCTAATGCTGTGTCTTATCAAAAAGTAATGAGGTTCCTTCGGTGCATAGTACCATTAGGATCTATTCCCTTAGAAACCAAACCAAGGAATAAGAAACGATTCCGAATGAAAACTGTGTCTCTATGTTTTTTATCCCATTCTTGAATGGATTTTGTTTAACGTTTCACGGTCGATAGCGTTTATTTCATCTTCTTAATGATTCCGGTTCAGTTTTCTTGATCACTCAAAACCAGGTTTAGTTCACAATTTTCTACATATGGAAATGCCTATAACAAGTCAGGATTCTAATAGTTATTTTTCATTCGTTTGATGTATGAAAGTCCAAAGAAAATCTAATTATATTTGAATTTTATAAATGTTAAAATCCTATATACAGGTGATCTTTAAAAACAAGTGTTTTTTTGTCTATTTTGTTAACCGAGCCTTGGAGCATTCAACACTCGGGGCGGTGGTAGTGGAAAGTGGTAAGGCATTCCATTCCCGTATTGATTTTGGATAGAATGACATTTTCCTTATATCAGTTCTACAAAGAGGAACCTGAAAACATCCAGTCCGAGTTGTTCTTCATGCTCGGCTTGTTGGAATAAGCCTAGATGTTGCATCTATATTAACTAGGCAATTAGTAATTTTGTACATCATGCACATCCTTGTTGTTGATCTCCTCTCTTCTTATTGTTGCCACCCGAGTAGCTTTATCATGGCGTCTACTGATGATTTGTTGGTAACATACCTAGCCCCTCTGCGTTGTACCATCTCAATTGGGTTCTTGTTATTTTGTTGATGGGGGCACCAGACTACGCTTGCATATTCTAGTGTTGGTCTTACTAATGACTTGTATGCATTTTCTTTCAGTTGTCACGTGTGTTGTTGATGTTTAGATTTCTTTTTAAAATAGTTTTATTTGCTTTTTGGCAGATGTTATGTACATGGGTACTCCAATTTAAATCTGAGCTGATGGTAACTCCAAGATATTTTGCATCCGATACTCTCTCCAGAACATGGCCATGAAGGATATAATCTTTTTTGATTCAAGTTGGATTTCTTTTCTTGCTGATGGTCATGAAATTGCATTTTTCAGCGTTGAACTTCATGAGCCATCGTTATTCCCAGTCTGATAATTTGTTCAGGTCCTCTTGCAGTGTTGTGGTATCTGAATCTGATGTTATTGTAAGATAAATGATTGTGTCGTCGGCAAACAATCGTGTTCTAGATCGAACCCACTCTGGCATATCATTAATGTAGTAGAGGAAGAGTGCTGGTCCAAGGACTGAACCCTCTGTGGTACACCTGATTCTACATCAATGATGCCAGAGCTTACAACTTCAACCACTACTGACTGTTGTCTACCACTTAGGAAACTCTGGATCCATCTGTTGGTTTTTCCATCAATCCCGTATTGCCTTAGTTTATGGATCAGTAGTGAATGGCTTACTTTGTCAAAAGCCTTGGATAAGTCCATGATTAAGCAATTAGTTTGCTTTCCTTCGTCCAGGTTTTGTGTGATATCATCTATGAACTCGATGAGTTGAGTTTCGCATGATAATTTTTTGCGGAACCCATGCTGCATAGGATGTAGGATATTATGTTTGTCCAAGTGAGCCATGATGTTGCTGGTAATTATGTGTTCCATGATTGTGCAGGCTATATACGTTAAAGAACTTCTTCCTTGATAATAACCTTTTTGTAACAGCAGCGGATGTTGACTATTATCGTGTATCAAATATGAGACAATTTTAAAATATTGTGTCTACTTTTAAACTAAGAATAGGAAAGAGTTTCAATAAATACTTTCTGCATGTTGCAGAAAGAGTTATGCGAACATGAGACTTAAAGAACCATCATTCTCCCTCTGAGGTCGGCTTTGTGTAAATTAGTCAAAACCTCAGCTTCTTATACTGCTGAACAAAGTATAACAAACATACAGAACTCTTTGATTATTTAATTAAAAAATGGGAATTCCAAAAGAACTTAAAAAATTAGGTGAAAAGTATGTTATAAACCATGTTAGTATCGTACTACTTATATCTGGGACTACCAGCCTATCAGAGGTGGTATTAACTTAGAGCTAGAAAATGAAAATAACACTTTATTAATTAATAAACGTCGGAAGCGCTTGCAGAGGGAAAATTAATAAATAAAAAACGAAAACATATGTATGTTGTAAAAACATTGATTATACAGTCTGAATCCTATGAAATGGTTATGATGACATTAATGTTCTGTTTTTGGTCATTGCATCTTTTTACCCGAACTAAGATTGTTTTTCGCGTGGTCTTGTTATTTGGTACGCATTAATTGGAAGGAAAACCCTTGTTTTCTCGACCAGTAATTTAAAAGTGATATTTCCAATTAATTTACCAGCTAATTACAAATTGTTGTTCTCTGTCAGACGAAACAGTGTTAATAACATTAAGGCCTTTGGCACTGAAGTTTGATATATGGAAATAAAATTTATTTAGTATATCAGCAACATATACCGACAGGAACTAATTATTATAGTCACGAAAAAGACATTTTCTGCAAGATTTCAGACTATAAACTAATTATTCCTTTATTTAGTTAAAATTTTATTGACGCTGGGAATTAGATTTTTACGTGGTGACGTAAATGAAAGAAAAAAGTGAAAACCAATAAGGAAGAAGTTTTAAATTTCAAATTGGTCCAGTAGTTTCAGAGGAGAAGATTTTTGTAAAAGTTAACAGACGACAGTCGACGAAGGACGCCAAGTGAAGAGAAAAGTTCAGTTGTCACAAAAATGTTCCTAATTATGTAAGTTATAAATCGTATCACCCGCCCAGTAGTAAGCACTTCTGTGTTGACATGAATTATCATTGATATGGTCATGTTTATAAATTAATTGATTACAAAACTGAAGATATTTTCGAAATATTCAGGGATTTCAACCCCACAAATATATTACCTTATTATTTGACCAAACATTTAGTGATTTTTTTGGTCCTCCATACTCTCCAACGTAGGTTGGCCTTATCTGCTTTCTTGATTCGCGCTTATCTGATAGGTCATTTGCAGACAAAACTCGCTTTTGGCGTACAATCCTGGTATTTATGATGAGTTTATATTCAGTTATCAAATTAATTTGTATAAGTGTTATTACGTTTTTTAACTAATATGACACCATGATTTAACCATGGCGTCATGCTAAAAAACTGTTTTCTTGTCAAATGATAAAGATGACAAATGATGAGTCATGCTCTGCTTCTATTTTTATAGATGACAGAGGCTGATATTCGATATTGGTTAAGAAAACATGATCTGTTTAGCAAAAATCTGTTTTAAATTAGTTGTAAACATTAATTAAACATTTCAAAGAAATATCAATTGTCTGTTTGGTAGTGATATGAACAAATTTCAATACATAATTGAAATATATCTAATTTGAAACATATGTATCTTCCAATTGATCGTGTGATACAACTACTAAGATGGGGATACCAAATTGTCTAAATGACATTTGAACATAAAGATAATAAAACAGCTCCTTGGGATATGTACATGCCAATCTTGGCGCCATATCCCCGCTCCTCATTTTATTTATCAATATATTTTCTAAGTTTTTGATCATTTGCACAACAAACACAAACATAATACTAGTAACTATAGATTGTAAATTCTTGTACACAAAATAATACATGTAAAAAGTAGTAGTAAAAGTAGTGGTATTAGTATGCTAAATATTTTGTACGCAAGACAACCGTATCGTTTATAAAAGACTCAATAGTGACGCTCGAATCAAAAAAATCAAAACGGTTATAAAAAGAAAAAATTGAATTGCATTGAGAACCCAAAATTCTAAAAGGTTTGCAAAATACAGCTGAGTTAATTTATTCATTGGTAGAAGTTCTTAGTAGTACGAAAAAATTAAAGTTCTGTACAAATCCAAGATAATTCTTCACAACACTGAAATCTGACTACTGGGCTCGAGATACCCGCTCGGAAGAAACTTCAACAGCATAAGAACCGACCCAGTGGTGTTTTAAATAACTCTAAAACATTATTCTTAAAATTGCATACGCCGGACTCGCGTTTCGTCTACAAAAGAATCAAATCAGAAAATTAAAAAAAAACAACAAATAAAGTAATAAGTTGACGAGCATTGAGGACCCTAAATTTCGAACAGTTTTGACAATAACACTATCAGTGATAAACGTAAAAAAGCAGCTTTAGGCCGTTTGAGAACATCGACGCCATTTTCTTGTAACTTACTTCTTACAAAAACATGAATCGTATATTTGGTTGACAGTAAACCCAAATAGCTCTTCAACATTGTACTTGTTTGGCTTTATAACCATTTTGATCTGAGCGTCACTGATGAGTCTTATTTAGACGAAACGCGCGTCTGGCGTATTAAATTATAATCCTGGTACCTTTTATAACTTTTTAAATGGTTTATTCTGACCTTTAAATTTCTTTTAAAAAAAACATTTATGTATGACATTTCCTTTTCCTTTTTTTGAATTTTGGTAAAATATTTATTTGATAGCTAATTCTAAAATATAGAAAAATCGTATTGCAGCAGCTGATTCTAAAATATAGAAAAATCGTATTGCAGCTATAGGAAATTATTTAACTTTAAATATAATAACTTCTTATCCATTCTTCTAGACAGAACAAAATGTATACAGAAATACAATAAACATTTGCCTATCTCTTTGCTCAACAGACAAACAGTTTGTCACGTGGTAAAAAAATACTTTAGCATTAAATACCCTGGACATTTCATAAATACACAATTCAAATTCATATTTCTCTTATTAGTTGTGAGGAATCGTGATAAAACAAACAAATTATACATTAAGCTCTTCAGCTGATGAGAGACAACATGAATTAATCCGACAGTTTGATCATGGGTCATTGTGGCGAGTATAGCTAAGCTGTCTAAGGAGAATTGACTTCCATCGTATTTTCTCATCAGATTGGCTTTATGCATCCTATTTTCTCTTTGATAAATTTGTAGACAATTGGAAAATATATTTGTCATTAATGCTTGATGACGGCAAAATATTAAGGGGTTTTTCATGATATATTGGATTTGTATCTCAATAAAATATAGATATGATAACTATGGGTATAGACTTACTTATAATACTCATTTAAACATGCATTCTGCAAGAAAACAATAATTGCATTTTTAGAATATATATGAGAATTAGAATAAGTGCATCATCACTTATCAGGTTTTTTTTCTTAAATAAAGATATGTTTGCTGGGTTTATCGTTAAAAGTAGTTGGTACTTGAGCTGGCTATTGATTGGATAAATAATGCTATTGGAAAGGACTCGAAAATACTGTTTTGCATAGTTTTGGGAATATCTTTAAACATTTAAATATTTTTTTCTTTAATATGAGTACATGATATTTTAGCAAATTAGAATGAAATCCAAAACAGTGTAGCTGTGGCCATTGATTGACACATTAAAATCATCCATTGACTGGGACAATTTACGTGAACGTTTGTCTGTAACGACCACTGTTCACGACGTACCTACGATAGACATTTAAACTGTGGGGTCACCAAAGGTTTCTTAACGCCTTTAATTATAAAATAATTCGAAAAATTAA
Source organism: Mytilus galloprovincialis (assembly GCA_037788925.1). Taxonomy (NCBI): domain Eukaryota; kingdom Metazoa; phylum Mollusca; class Bivalvia; order Mytilida; family Mytilidae; genus Mytilus; species Mytilus galloprovincialis. The sequence goes on from CM075335.1 coordinate 34,961,051, forward strand.
TCAGGAATAACCTTTGTGTTTTGATTTATATAATTGATATAAATCAAAATATCGTGTTATTTCTGATTAATTTTTCGAATTACTTTATTTAGGTGTTGAGAACCTTTGGTGACCCCATAGTTTAAGTGTCTTTAAAAAGAACATAGTGAGCATTGGTCGTTACATACAAACGTTCACCTAAATTGTCCCAGTCAATGAATGATTTTAATGTGTCAATCAATGGCCACAGCTACACTGTTTTGAATTGCATTCTATCAATAATACCGCAATCAGATCATGTATAGCCCGAAAAACCCTGTAGATGTAATCATACGGTCATCAACACTGAGTCAATTAACTCATCGTAGATACCAGGATTGCAGTTTTGTATTTGCCGTTTTGTCTACGAATAAAAAAAAGTTAAAAAGGGGCCAAAGAAAGTACGAAGTTGAAGAGCATTATAATTTCATTCAATAAAAAAAAATAAATACAAATCTTCAAATAATCGTCATTTTTCTGATACTTTAAATAATTGGCTGGTTTGGGACAACGTTATTCTTAAAATCAGGCTTTATATTTAACCATATCATTAGGAATAATGAAACCACAAAAAATCAAATACATTACAGGCTGATGTATTGGAACATAAATCAAAGTTATGTAACAGTCCAAACCATTTAGCTAATTGCCAGTGACCTTTCAAGTGTATGAATTTAGAAGGAACAGTTATTGACTGCTTTCTGACGTGAAAATCAAGACAAATGCTTTGTTTTCTCTTACATATTGACTTTTCCATTTAGCTGTCATCTTTGTTTCCTTCGTTCGTAATGTACGTTTCTTGTTCATTATATTTGTTTTCCTGTTTGATTGTCAAATGCGTACATATACAATATTAGGTCAATGTCAGAAAAATATCAACTATCTGTAGATATAAACTGGTGAAAGGCGACGTTTTCTATAAACTCATCATAGATACCAGGATGGAAATTTGATTGACAGTTGTCCATTCGTTTGATGTGTTTTGTCATCTGATTTTGTCATTAGATCAGGAACGTTTTCAATTTTCCTCGGAGTTCAGTATTTTTGTGATTTTACTTTTTAGTATTTTAGCCTTTAATAGTTTTCGTGTCGAATACAAAAATATTGAAATATTTCTGACACTTGATGTAACCTTGTTTATAAACATCAGCTAAAATAAACTACATTTATAGTTATAACGTTATAAAAATGTATAAACAAAAAAAGCAAAGCTTACTTCCCTGCCAAAACGAACCACAGATTGTTAGGCCACACCATTTTAATTTCTTGTTCTACGGATTTTTGGACTCCAAAATTTGGGGCGAGCGAGCGATTTGAAAATTTTAATAAAAAAATATTTAATTTGCAAATTTTTGAGGCGAAGCTTGAAAAGTAAAGGCGAGCGATTATAATTTTTTTTTTGTAAACATAAAATAGTAGGTTTTGACAATATTAAAACTTGATTTATCACTTCTACTTTGACATTTCTTTAATTTCTGAAGTATTTTTCCCTGTTCACCAAGAAATAATTAAATCTGGTCTATGTATGTGTGACTGACAATGAGACAATTCTCCATCCAAGTCATTATCAGTTTTGGGGCAACCCCTTAATGTTATAAATATCCCTTTTACATGTTTTATGAGGGATCAATATAAGTTATAATATATTTGTTTGTACAAAAGGGCTCATATTTTCTCAAAGAACTATATATCTATCTGGTATTAAATGGTCAAAACATGTCCAAAAATTTTGTAATATTCCTGGACTTTAACCATGTTTATAACACATTTACTTTAACAGTTTAATATTATTAAAAATAAGTGAACCCCTTTTTTAGAAAAAAGTTATTCTCCTCTTTTTGAGTACAAAATTCTAAGTTTTCAAAGGTTTTGTATATAAGAACTGTACAGATCCTTGGTAATTATATTTTCTTTTCTACATCAGTAAAATGACTCCTTGTCTGAGGGAGGGTTGTTCTCAACCTGATAATAACAAACACAGGTCAAAGTACGGCCTTTTACACAGGGCTTTGATACAGACCAAACAGCAAGCTATAAAGGACCCCAAAATTATTAGCGTACACAATTCGAACAGGAAAACCAACGATCTAATCTATATATCCAAACGGGAAAATACCAATGAACAACATCAACAATCGATAACTGCTGAACGACAGGCCCCCGAATCAATCAGGACAGGTGCATAAACATGAAGCGGCTATGGATAGTTTTGTTTCGCCAGCATACAATATAATTGCAGTTGAAGGCAAATCCTTCAGAAGTTCTTTGTACTTTATTCTAATAACGAAATTGTTTGATAGGGAATATAAGTAAGGGAGAAAGAAACCAATTTTTTGTTCTTTACAGGTATTTCCGCTGTTATAAATTTATATCAGAGCACTCTCACTTTGGATAAACAGGTTTCATGCTGAAACAAATATTCTCACATATATTTACACAGTGTGATGGGGTGCTTTTATGTTTAAAATCGTTATATACAGGTTAGACTGTGATTTTAAAAACAAAAAAAGAGATCTTTTTATAATATTTACCAAAAAAACGGTGCGGGAAATGGACATGATTACATTTCCGGATGCGGGAAGCGAAAATATAAAAAAATTAAAAAAAATCTGTTTTAAAAAAAAATAGGTGCGGGCGGGTCCGTCGAACAAGGAATCAAATTTGTGTGGCCTTAAGAATGATTGACGTGATATGAAATCGACATTGCACGAAATATCACTTTGTTTCAATTTTTGGTAAATAAATACAGCAGGAAGCAAGACAAAACAAGAATGGTGGAATAATAAAACTACTCCATTTATCAAGTGCTTCATTTAGCTCAGATTTCAAAAAACAATATTGCATTTATCATAATTCCGTTGCACCGATGTGCGTTGTGCTCATTCTGCACAAAATTTGAATAAACTAAACAATGTTCAGTCCGATATCATGCTTAATAAAGACATACAATATAATGACCAAAAGAAAACAGACAAGAAGACAAAAACAGAAAAATGAAGATTTGAAACCATAATCTTCACCAAAACCGGGATTAACACATGTGGTGTTGAATTGTATTTAAATCAAAGACTTTATCATCCCAAACTGGGTAATGCAAATGGAAGGCATATGTTTTATAATTTTCGACTGATTTTGAGAGCGGGAAACACATGATTTTGATGCATGAAAACAAAACAGAACTAAAGGTTATCGATCCTTAATTACCTTTATGAATCCTTGAGTTATGTCAGCGCCAAAACACCAATTACTTGATACCTTGGGGAACTTAGAGTCCATCACGAGTTATATTGATCTAGTGAAAATGACTGTAGATTATTAGGTTTTCTCTATATCACCATCGTAAAGTATCAGCTGGAAGCCAAGCCATTAAGATTTTTATATTCTTGTTTTAAGAACACAAGAAAAGGTATGCTGTGTCCTATATTACAAATCAAATTACTGTTTAGAGAGCAGTATACTATTATTACAAAGTTAACACGATTCTAAATCCTAACTAAAATAAGTCTTTACTTAACACTATTAAAATTTCCTTAATAACGTTCGAACATGCTATTAATACCTCATTAGATCTCATACTCCTGAGACTAATACTTAAAGACATAGATGATCATATTAATAAGAAATTTGTATGTAATTTTTTTAACATTAAAATAGTTACCAAAGGTACCAGGCTTATAATCTTATACGCCAGACGCGCGTTTAGTCTACATAAGACTCATCAGTGACGCTCAGATCAAACATTTTGAAAGCCAAAACAAGTACAAAATTAAAAATGTGATACAGTATACTACGTAAAGTTATATTCACTTTAAACATTATACAAGAGAATCAAATTTGAGAGAGACAGATACAAAGAGGGACAGAAAGAGAGAGAGTTTGTTTTGACATGATTGAAGTCTAAAAGACTGTTTAGCAATTATGTAAGGTATTATCGGCTTGCTTGTGTCATTAAAAATTTTGGTGTTTTATTTCCGTATTTTTAAATGAGAATTGACTTTTTGTTTTGTATTTGAAGTTTGGTGGTCGATCAGTCTCATATCCGAAAGAAAGAGTAAATAATAGAAGTGATGTTGTAGACAGAATTTAGTAATATTTTTAAGGAAACTCAGCATTCACATCAAGTGGGGGACAGAATATTGCCATTTGGATATTTTTTAATTGTAGGTATACAAACTCGGGTTTTTTTTTCTCTTCAAAAATTGTTTCTACACAAACACTGATTAAAACTTGTTGGCCGCCCTTGAGAAGGAGAAGTAGCATTGAAATACTACTTTCAAATTTGGAGTTTCGATACAAAACAAATGTTATATCGAAACTTTCTGGCAGAAAATTTAAATGCTTTTATATCGAAAACATGAATAAAAACTCAGAAGGTTGTTTCGATATTCCCGTGCTTGCATTTCCTATCATTATTTTCTTGACAGAGGGTTGCTGCTCACAAGAAAGCTATTAAACCAAGAGTTCCAAATGGTGAAGTTGAAATCATCCCTTCGTAAATTTTACGGACGCCATCACGAGTTGGTTGACCGTTATGGAATAACCGTTTCACAAATGATATCGAATATGTTCCTTACGTCGTAACTACAATCCCCTTCTCTTTCATGAATGTGAAATACCGAATTAGACTATTTACCGGATTTGATATCACATAAGCAACACGACGGGTGCCACATGTGGAGCAGGATCTGCTTACCCTTCCGGAGCACCTGAGATCACCCCTAGTTTTTTGGTGGGGTTCGTGTTGTTTATTCTTTATTTCTATGTTGTGTCGTGTGTGCTGTTGTTTGTTTGTCTTTTTCATTTTTAGCCATGGCGTTGTCAGTTTGTTTTAGATTTGTGAGTTTGACTGTCCCTTTGGTATCTTTCGTCCCTCTTTTGAAGAGGTTGAATTGTAACCTTGGTTACGAAAATTGAATGAAAGTTGAAATGTGTGTGAGGAAGGCGGAAGGAAACACTCCAAATTATGTGGTTTTGAATACTGAAAAAATTATAAGCAAAAATACTGAACTCAAAGGTAAACTCAGAGGTGGCTAGTCCAATATAAATATAAAACGTTAGAATATATCAACATCACTGTCTGTTCAAAATAAGTAAGAGATACCAACAGATAGTAAACGTGTACTAAAAGTATAAAGCTTAGGTTTAGACATGTATCCATTTTGTGTTTAGTGTATCAAATAATTGCAGTTCAACATTAATTATATCTTAATCCTCTCTCAATGAAGCTACCATATGTTTTCACGGATTTGGCTTCACTTTTTGGACCTTTTGGATTATAGCTCTTCATCTTTTATATACGCTTTGGATTTCAAATATTTTGGCCACGAGCATCACTGAAGAGACATGTATTGTCGAAATGCGCATCTGGTGCAAGAAAATTGGTACCATTAATTTTATTATGGGAGGAGGGTGTTAGGGCTAGGATATAAAAAAAAATGTTGTAGTCATTGTCCTGCCTTTTTATTTTTTCTCTTTTGGGTCCTGATTTTTTTTTATTAGTTGAAAAAAAGCAACTGTGATCTTTATGACAATACCAAATACAGTACACCAACAAAGGCACTTTTATTTGCAAAAAAAAGAGCGGATCGTGGTTCTTGAGATATCTAGCAACATAAAAAATCCAAAAATGTATGTGTGAAAGATGCAATAAAAAGTTTTTGACTAACTGAGTGCATTGCCTAAAAAGGGAAAATGCGGGATTAAAATATAGATTAGATGTAACTATTTTGTTTGCTGAAATTGAAGATAAGAGATTAATTGATAAGTCTTTTGAGAAAACACACATCTGAAAAAAACACAGTTGTAACACACAGTTGTAAAATTTAAAGTATAAAAAACTTTTGCAGTTTTGCATGAATTTAAGAAGATCTAATAGGATACTCGCTATGAGTTTGACTGTCCCTCTGGTATCTTTTGTCCCACTTTTAGATAATAACATGTAAAAACATAAATAACCCCGATCAGGGAGTGGTGTTCAAAACTGTACAACTGTAAGTTCCAGACTTAGAACATGTATGTCTCTAAGACCTTCACATACTACAAATGCAATCTCCGTGCAGGTCTTACATTTTATATTTGTCTGACACCTTTAGAGTCGATATTTACAGAACGAATACATTTTAGGTCTAATTTTGGTTGTGAACAGTTTCTACATTTATAATAATTTTGTATCTTATATACACAATGTAGATTACATTCTACAGCTACTTTTCTTATAAACGTGTGGTTAACAACGGTTTTATTCATACAGCATACAAGATGGCATGCAGTCTTACATATCAAATTAAAAATAGTCATGAAAATAAAACTTCAAAATTCAATGCGTTCCCATCGAAACTGAAACCAAAGCATTCCAATGCCAGGGATGTAAAAGAACCTAAAAATGAATTACAACTTTCCATCTGAAGTTAACTTTGGTGGAGGTAGTTGGAACCTTGGTTTCTTTGTAATTTCTAAATTCAAGAAGACACTTTATAAGGTTTACTTGAGGGTTTACTAAATTTATATAAACCAGGAATGTTAGATAAATATATTATAGATATAAGAAAATGTGGTATGAGTGCAAAAGAGACAACGCTCTCGTCCAATTTACAATTTGTAAAAGTAAACCATAATTGGTCAAAGTACTATCTTCAAAACAGAGCCTTTGCTCTCACCGAACAGCAACCTATAAAGGGCCCAAAAATTACATGTGAATGTTGTCCCTACCGAAGCACTGACAACTGACCTGATGATACCCTCTAGGACTAACAATTTGAGGAAAACGAAAATATGTTTAAAGTTGTACAAAGATTTATTTTAGAACAGGGAGATTTGGTCCATAAACAATTTTTTTATGCCGATTTAAATGTTGAAACTTTTATTTAATATTACGTTATTTTCGAAACATTTACATATTTCTCAGCTTCATGTGAGACAATAATTATAAAAAAAATGAGTTGATCACTTTTTTCGATCAAACTGACTTCTGAGTAACAGGCAAACCACAGAGTAAACATGTTATGTGAATTGAAAATTATACTATACGAGTTTCTTATACTATGTTCCTAATTTTGTCATATTTTTTAAAGGGAGACGGATTTATATGAGTTTTTCTTGTTTCCAAACCCCAGTATTTTTATTGTATAATTGTATTTCGTGCACTTTTGAAAAATAAAATGATGTTTAAACTAAAATGCACCAACAGTGGCAGCGAACCATTATCGGTAAATGAAAATGATACTGTATAAAATTAGAAAGTCCAATCATATCGCTACATGTTATTCTCGATTCGCATGACGGTTGATAATTGTATGGGAGAGATGTTTCCCCTTTCGACGCACGTAGTTTCTCTCTTTTTTGTAGTGTGTAATTTTCTGGGGGTGTTTTCAGTTGTATTATGCATTGAAAATGAAATTATTCGAGAACTGAAAATCAACAACCTACTGATTTTTCTTAATTGCAGCCGATTCTCTTGAAATAAAACCAAGAAAAAGTGCGTAATGTAGAAAGCGAAAAAATGTCCATTGTTTTATTTTCAAGAAGAAAGAGATAAATGTATGATTAAATGCCATATTAACATACCTTTTAATTATTCACAATCTCATTTAGGAACATTGATGTATTTAAAATGAATCTTCAAGAAGTAGCTGAATAAAATGAAAATTCAAAACGGAAAGCAGGTAATCAAATGGCAAAATCAAAAGCTCAAACACATCAAACGAATTAACAAATGTCATATTATTGACTTGGTACTTGATAAAATATCATGTAAACCGTTTAAGGTTATGAAACAAATTTGAATTATTGCTAGTATATACAATAAATTGTGTTTTTATTTCAGGGTTTAATCATTATACATGCATGCAAGATGTTAAGTTATCCCTTGTTAAAAATATTTCTTTTATGGTCAAATAGCTCTGTATATTTGTTATTCATCATAACTATCCTTATTTGAAGTCCACTTTCAAGCATCAGAAATAAAACAGGGGTCTCTTTATTATTTGAATTGTTTTAGTATTTAATTCAGCATGTCACATCCCTTCATCCCTTTAGTTATATATCCAAAGCGACAATAACCTTTAGAATTTAACAGGATTGTGGACTACTAAGTAGAAAATAAAATTGCTTCTACCGATACGGTTAAGAATTGAATTAATCGTTAAAAAATTTGTATATCTTTTCAAACTGTTTGAATGATATCTATTCTACAAAGTTCTAACGATAATACAAATTATATCACTGAAATCATTTCTTCGCAAATTGTTTTTTTTTTTCGGTGACGGAATTAAACTTTACTTAGAAAAAAAAAGATATTACTGCGGTCGTCTTTGAAAAGGTCGCTGTTTATTTGAACAGACGTACATTATTGCATTGAATAATGGGACCTTCATTTCCGCTTTTGAATTAGAAAAAAATATCATCCAAATGAATGTAAAAGTTTATGTTAAGTGTTAAAACCATTCTCTTGTCAGCAGTAGAAACATCTCTAAAAGTATCAAAGGTCTTTACTTGAAATTGCTCTGAGATCACGCAACCAATGCGAAACATGATAAGGCTATTTGTCCAAGTATATATACTTGAGGAAAAAGTATGGTGGTTGCTGTCAGAACGTTATTATTGGAACCCGACCGTGCGAGGGCTTACCAGTCAGTCAAGGTTGTTAAACACCACCAGTTAGTTAAATTGGAAATTTGAACTATAAACATATATAATACAACACTTTTATTTACATACATTTTCCATCTAATTTTTACAAACAAACAATTTTGGTCTGTCATCTACACTCAATACAATTAAGCATGTTTATTTTTTGTAAAAAGCGTACGAAAAATTTTATAGAAAAATAACACCATTTTAAAAGTAATTTAAGGGTAAATTTATGTTTGCTTACCTCTTGGCGCTTTGTATCTGGCAATGATCATAGATATGACTGTATCACATGACAAAAATACCAAAATAGCCATGTGCTGTTGACAGTTAATTACAAGTGCTGAAATGGCTTTCTGGGTTTCTTATCCGCATATTAAATAGTGTGGTCATTCATTTTTTTTTTTTACATCCTTGGCATTCATCGTTTTTCTCGTTCCTGATGAAGGTAAATTTAGAAAAGCGTTTAAATGGCGAAATACTTTTTATTTTCTAGCACTGGCAAGTAAGCGCTGCTGATGAACTGTGTTCTCAACCAAGAAGCTAGTGCTTCATCACTGAAATTTGTCTTTGATGGATTATCAACCGTTGTACTTAAGTATTTTTTTCTTTTTTTTTTCTTTTTCAGTAACTGCCAGTACTTTAAGATCTGTACTTTAGTGTACTGTAATTAACTATGTCAAATACAAAATCGACTGAGGCATTAAGAATATTGTAAATTTAATTACCACCAATTATCAAATATTAAGGGATTTTGGGATTGATGTCGGATCTCTTTTTTGAGGTTGATGGTCTCAGGGTGACCTAAAACCAATTTAAATATTGTTTCGTTGTTTTTGGTTTCGTCACGTGTTATCAGGATTTTTTGTGGTAAAACTTTTAACTTAATTTCGATTATATTGCGCATTTTGTATGTTTTGCTTTGTGCACAAATTTAGTAGTCAGAAATCAAAACATGATTCGGAACTTGAAAATTGTTTTTATATATTTTTTTCACTATGTGTCCATCAAGTTTTAACCTGTGATACTTAACAATTAACACGTGATGAACATAGGCGCTAAGGTCTGAAGGACATTTTTAAAGTCGGGAGAATCATTCACTTTTGAAATGCAATACAAAATGAGTATCTTGATGTTCTTAGTTTTTCTTTCACGCTTTTTTACACTGGATGCAAATGCCATAGGACCAATTACATGTGAAAACCTGACGACGCTAATAAACACGAATATGGCCATCTTGAAGCAACAGATAAACACAAATACTGCCATTTTGCAGCAAATTTTGGCAAATTTAGATAGAGGTAATTATAGAAATCCACATTTGTTTCATTTTAAATTATCGTCATTGAGATTTTACCTTCATTTGTAAAAATCGGGATGCATATACCACAGTTATGTCGTAGACATTTTAGATGTTAATTTTGAAGATTGCAATAGAAGTCAAAGTTTTATTCGTAAACATTTTTCTCCTTCTAGAAAAAAGAAAACTTTTAAATCACAATGTCTTATCTTCTATAATAGGATGTTCTATTTCTTTCAACGGATTTTGTGTCAGTCGTATTATTTTCAATCATCAAAGTATTGACCCCTATGGATATATTTCCAGCCAAAGTAGGAATCCCTCTTGTAATATTTAATATTATTAATTCGTATATTTTAACAAATTTGATTCGTTTAGGGATATTCACATGTTAAACTATATTTTCGAAGGTAGAGAGAAAATGGCGGACAGCAAAAGCATATTGCACAGCAAAAAGTATATTGCACAGCAAAAAAAGCATACTGCACGGTTCTTTTTAGAATATGTATCTAAAAACCGATATACTTTGTGACGTCATGTAATGAATTTCAGGATATTGTTAAACGATCTTAAACGTTTTGAAACAAATGATATAAGTGATCGATTATTTGACGAAAAAAATCTTCAAATACATAAGATGACAAACACACCAAAAAAAAGCAATTGAAATAACAACTAATATTTTGTTATTGTCAAGTAGACAATATAATACCTATAAAATTCCAACAAAATCAAATGACGATTATGATACAAATATGGTCGGAAATTAATAATATAACAAACATAGCCTTTGTAAGAGGTCAATACAGGATATATCGACCCAAAGAAGTATATCGACCTCGGACTTCGTCCTCAGTCAATATATTTCTTTCAGGTCAATATATCCTTGCATCGACTTCATACAAAGGCTATATCTGTATAATATTGTAAAATGAATGGTAATTGTTTATTTAATCTCCAAGTGAGTCAACTTCGGCTATGTTTAGAGGAGTGCGCTATCTGAATGATGTGTTAACGGTTTAGCACTCTGTTATCCCGCCGTTGACCGCAACTCGTTGGAATTGCAAAGAATGGAAGGGGCTTATACAAGTGCTCTAACTTCCATCTCAGAAGTTGTTAATGCGTACAGTCTTGCTCCGTTTCCTTCTAGAACAGAGTAGAAGACAATAGAATATTAGATAATTTGTATTTCAAAATTACATGGGCCAATAAACTAAAGAGCATATAATCAGTTACAATGATTGACCTAATTGATAATTACTGCAATAAACATCACAATGTAGATGTGAATGTATATTTAGTATAATAACGTATTGCAGAAGATATGCTATCGAATGGTGTACGATTTATCTGCATATTATTGTTGATGCATTAAAATGAATTTTAATTGTCACGGTCATTAGCCAATTACATTACACATATTTTACTCCTTCCAGACACTTCTGATGTACAAATGTTGCAAGAGTTGGCAGAGGGAAAGGCAGCCACTCAAAGTTCGCTACATGGAAATCATTGGGCTAGATATGCTAATGACGGAAACATAAGCACGTTTTCGCACACCACTACAGAACAGTCGCCATACTGGATGATTGACCTTGGTCGTGATTACAACATTAGGCAGAGAGAAATATTTGCAAGGAGAGATTGTTGTGGTAAGCTGTTTGATTGATTAAGAAAGTACACTTCCTTATATGCGTTTATAAAGTATAATTTTTATGTGCAATAATTGCCAGTGTTGAGACCGAGCTTTGACACATATGAATATTAATGATTCATAATGCATAAAGCTAAAAAGGAAGTAAAAATAATTTCAACATAAATGTATTCATTGACTTGTCATTAATCAGATGTAATAATATAACAAAGAAAGATTTTGGAATAGTATTGTGTTATTTAAAAAATAAGATATCTTGTAAAAAAATGAAAACAATACGTTATGTATTTTATAAAGTTGTGCGTTTAAAGCACTTTTCTGGATTTACTTTCATCAGGGATGCTCAAAGCCAATTATTTGAAAGCCAAAGATGTACAAAAACCGAAACACTTATTGAAGCTTAAAAGCAGACCATTTTTTCTTATGTTGCGCATTTCCGCCCAGAATATATTCCTTTCTAAACATTATAAAGTCAATTGCATTTGATATTAAAAAGCTTAACTTAGGCCACCTAAAAGATCAATTTGGAGATTTGTTAATCTCAAATTTATTTTTTAATCAACAATAAGTTCATGGATTTATGTTGCAGGTGAACTAATCCGTCAGATGGATATAACTGCAGGTCCATCACATAATCTAATGACGCGTTGTAAATTTTACATTGGACCTGCCAAGACAGGATACCACCTGGCCTTTGAATGCATATCCGATAATAAATGGCCGTTACGTCAGGATACAGAAGAAAGACATGACAAACTTGGCTTTAGCCGAGGTGCAGGTGATGGCAATTGTTGACAGGACAGTTGGTTAAACAGACAGTTATCTCAATTAGATATATATTACTTGAATATATATGGTATAGAGAATTTGTAAAAGAAGGGATTTTGTAAAATCCCTGGAATATTAAATGATTGTTGTAAAAATCACTTATAGTTATCAAAGGTACCAAGATTATAATTTACTACGCCAGACGTGCGTTTCGTCTACTTTAAAAGACTCATCAATGACGCTCAGATCAAAATAGTTAAAAAGCCAAAAAAGTACAAAGTCTGAGATTTCAAAAATACACACTGAGATTAATATGCATATTACTAAAGAATATGCATGAGATGAATAATTCAACAGATAAATATCTTGGTCTCCCGAACTCTTGTCATTATAATGAATGCGGTTCCTACAACCAACATTCGTAATAAATTTAACAACTTTTTTTGCTAACTCATATTCATAAGATTATTGCCTATAATTCAGTTAATACTAACCATATATCGGGATTTTTTGCTTAAAACTGTTTAAGCATGGTCCATTTTCAAAAGTCTTTCAACTGTTACCATGATTTCGCAAGGTAATCTTTTATAATTTGTTACTTACATATGCTGTAATAGGCACTTTGGGGGAAATTTCACTGCATTGTTTGTATTTTTGCAGCTTGTTCCAATGTTTTCTTAAAATTTTAATAAAGTTTTTTACATTTTGTAATGAGAGTAAGTGGGTATTTTTCTTGTTCTATTGGTCATTAATAACGTATTTTTTCTATATGTTGTATTTTTAATGTTATTAAACATTTAGCGCCAAATTGAAGGACTAACAAGTTATGTCCCCTAGTTGTTCTAAGCTTGTAATAGATTAAGATTAAGTATGCTAATTAAATTTGTGCGCATAAAAAGTTCGCACAAATCTCAGTGTGTTATTTTAAATTCTCAGTGTGGAATTTCAAATTCTCACTGGTTGTTTTTGAGTTTATTTCATCTCAGTGTGTCTTTTTGAAATCTCATTATGTAATTTGCAATTCTCAGTGTGTAATTTTATTTTTTTGTAATCTCAATGCGTTTGTATGAAATCTCAGAGTGTAATTCTCAATTCTCAGTGTGTTATTTTAGTTTTTTTTAATTCTCAGTGTGTAAATTTTTCGAAAAATGGTTTAAAAAAACTAAGGATTTTCTTACCCCCAGGAGTAGATGACCTTAGGCGTATTTGGCACAACGTTTTGGAATTTTGGGTCCTCAATGCTCTTCAACTTTGAATATGTTTGGCTTTTTAACTGTTTTAATATGAGCGTCACTACTGATGAGTCTTATGTAGACGAAACGCGCGTCTGGCGTATTAAATTATAATCCTGGTACCTTTGATAACTATTTACACCACTGGGTCGATGCCACTGCTGGTGGACGTTTCGTCCCCGAGGGTATCACCAGCCCAGTAGTCAGCACTTCGGTGTTGACATGAATATCAATTATATGGTCATTTTTATAAATTTCCTGTTTTAAAAAACTTTGAATTTATCGAAAAACTAAGGATTTTCTTACCCCCAGGAGTAGATGACCTTAGCCGTATTTGGCACAACGTTTTGGAATTTTGGGTCCTCAATGCTCTTCAAGTTTGTATATGTTTGGCTTTTTAACTGTTTTAATATGAGCGTCACTGATGAGTCTTATGTAGACGAAACGCGCGTCTGGTGTATTAAATTATAATCCTGGTACCTTTGATAACTAATTAAAAATAGTTTTGACGAGAACGGTTCGCCATACTTTCAGAGATTTTACAAAAAATCTCATTTTTTTTTTCAAATTCACTGTTACATATATACATGTATCTCAAAAAGTTTTGTAAATGTAGTATTTGAGTCTTTTGTCCTCGTGGATAGCAAATGACAGTTATCAATTGGTAAACAGTTTTAATGAAGAAAGCGTATTTTTATGCAACAAAATTTGGACATAAATACGAAAATTAAGCTTTATTTTGGAGAGAACAGGGAGAGTTATATTTGTTTAAGTAGAGAGACAATAAGTATGATTTCCCTTTATTCTATCTTCCGGAAGGCTTTGTGACTTTTTATATGTTATTCTATTTAGCTTGTATATTCTGTTTTCTAGTTTGGCAATGCTTTCGTATTTGACCATTCTTATGTAATATCAATTTAGCTTTTCACTAACCTGAAGTACAAATAATAAATTGCAAATTCTAATCTGTTTTATATTTTTACCTGTCGATATTGATTTTTTCTCCAGTCGGTTGATATTATCCCTGTCGATTTATGTTTCCCCTGTCGATTGATATATCCCCCTGTCGATTGATTGTTTCCCCTGTCGATTTATTTTCCACCTCGCTGTCGATTTATTTTCTCCCTGTCAATTGATTTTTTTCCTATGTCGATTGATGTTTTCCCCGTCGATTGATTGCCCCCTGTCGATTTGTTTCCCACTGTCGATTGATTTCCACCTGTCGACTGGTTTCACCCCTGTCTATTAATTTCCCCCATTGGATTGATTTTTCCCCTGTCGATTTATTTCCACCCTGGGATTTTTATCTACTGATCAACGTGTGTTTCGCTTGATCATAGTTCTTTATTGATAAAAATTCAATTTTGTCGTTAAACTCTCTTGTTGTCGTCTGAATTTCTCATTCCTGTTCACTTATGGTGATCGCATTTTTTTACCGAACATTGTTTGGCAGATAAATTAAGATTCGAACTATCAACTTCAGTTTTGACAGGTTAGTTATACAATTGTTGGACTACTTATACCAATCGTCCTCCGAGGATTTTTGTATAAAACAATACTAGAACACAACCGCGAAATCGCGGGCATTTTAAGCTTTGTTTGGAGTATGTAAATTAACTCATCATAGATACAACTGTTGTAGGATTAATTTTAGTAAAATATATTATGTCTGGAAGTCCGTTTTTTTTTTTTTTTTCTGTTATATTCCATTATTTTCGCGTTTCTGTATTCTATGAACATACGTATATATATTATAAATAAAGTGTATTTGCTATTACAGTAACTATTAATTCTACGTTTTCTTTTCTATGGCGATCATTGCTATATTATATAGAGTCTCTATATAGTATAGTAGTATAATCGTAGTATCGGAGACATATGTTCGTTTTTCTACAAAAATAACCCAAACTAAATGATCATAAAAGTGGACGACAAATTCGACTATGCATGGTACTTATAGGACACAGAGGCAGGATGATTAATTTATTGTGGACCCAAGAGACGCGACACACAAAATGAGGTCGTCTCATCTTCTTATTACCGAATGTGACTTTTTCCCGATTGTGACTGTTTTGATATTAGACGTGGCATAGTACTTTTCCATCCCAATTGGCAAATTCATTTATTTAGTTTTGATGTTATATTTGTTATTGTCATCGGATTTTGTCGAATGTCTTAACGTTTAAAGTTATACGTCTTATTATTGTTTTCTGTTGTATTCGTGAGTTATGGTAAAGATAATTGATCATCCAGTTCTTTTGATAGATTTTAGTCTGGATCAACGAAATTTACACTATATACTTGGTTTACAGTTTGATTCAGAGGAACACCGACATAGCTAGATAATACAATTGGTTGTCTTACTGCTACTACAATTTGATAATATTAGTATTGTAATTTTCACTGTTAATAATAAGCATTAGATAAGTCATACAAATCTAATCTTGAACTTCATCTAAATTCTTTCTTAACTTTTGGGAACTCGTTTTTTAATTCAAATGTGACGTCACTTTTATTTTATCCGTTTTTGTTCTGTGGCTAGTTACCACTTCAGTTATATCATGTTTATCCATTGTATAGTCATTTTATAAAATTTACTCTTTGCAAAGATATGTTTTATTCTAAATTCTAAAAAATATTAAAGGATGTTGTTGTCCCATGTGAATAACCCTGGCCGTGTTGGTCGAGACTTTTTAAACTTTTGGTCCTCGATGCTTTTCAGCTTTGTACTTGTTCTGTCGCTGATTAGTCTTGTGTGGATGTGACACACGTCTGGCGTATTAAATTTTTAACAAAGTACCTTTTGTTGGCTATTAATCGTTTGTTTCTCTGTCCTATTTGTTCTCCCATTTATTTGTATTGTAGTCCTGTCATGTAATGTTTTCATTTTAATGTTTTAATTAACATTGCCATTAAAGCGGGAGGTTTGGCATGCCAAAAAGCCAGGTTCAACCCACCATTTTTATCTAAAAATGCCCTGTAGGGAAATGGTCATTGTTATATTATAATTTGTTTCTGTGTGTGTTACATTTTAATGTTGTGTTTCTGTTGTTTCGTAGTTCTTCAGTTTTAGTTTGTAACTCAGATTTTCTCTATCGATTTATGAATTTCGAACAGCGGTATACTACTGTTGCCTTTATTTAATAGTATAGATGCTTATGATATGTTCAGATTTTGTTTGGGGCACTTAAAATGCTGTAACATCCGTTTTCGAAAGTAAAATTTTGAATGGCAAAAGATAAAATGGTTTACATACATCTAATTACAACAGAGATTTCACAAATCTTTTCATAACAGAATTTCTATCAGCTATAGCATTTATAAATATATATGCAAAAACAAGTCATTGCAGAATATCAATGGCAATGGTCCTGATTTTGATTGATGGACATTCATTTGGCGTTTTAGAATCTAAAGCAATATATAGCTGATCTCATTGATCGTACCTGAATTTAAAAATTACGTCACTTCATTGGTTGATTTCCCAATGTGAGTGACTTTGTTAGCATATCACAATATTTTAATGTACGCTTGAGTGCTTAGAATGCATAAAATTCTGCAACAGCGAACTATTTCAAACAGTCAACAGTGCATTTACAACAGTGACCTTTCTAGCAAATCTTGTGTAAGCATTGATGCCCAAAATATAACATTCAGAAGCGGTGAACTATTTCAAACAGTCAACACAACATTATACAGCGGTCGGGAAAATGAGTTCCGTTGTATAACTTGATAGGATTGTATTACGAAATCAGATGACCTGCTGGGTCTGACATTTATTAAGTGCTAATTTTGCACTCTGGGACACGAAAGAATTAATTTGGTTGCTACAGCTGACGATCTTTAATTCACACTGGGTTCAAATTATTTGCGTCTATTAAATATACAATTGAATTTACAGGCGTATTAAGGAAATGCAACACGCATATGGTCACAATAATTCACAGAAAACCGATTTGAATCTATAAAATCAGTTTATTTTTAGGCATGAGTGATCAAAATTACTATAAATGAATACGTTTACATCGCACCCACATCGACATCTTGCATTTATTTTCTTACTATGGGGTTAAATTAATGGTGTTATAAACATGTTTTACTAGAACTTTCTTTCTTAAAGTTTCGATGCAAATAGTTTCCATTAACAATGATGACATAAGGTAGGGTAAACAATGCAGTATTTCTAAATCAAACCCTCAAAGGAACAAATGCATTTAGATGTCATGCAATCAACAGGAACCAAAGGTGAGGCGGTGACTCAAGTGAAAAAGAAAAGAAAATATATATTTAGATGTCATACAATCAACAGGAACCGAATGCTTGACTATGGCCATTTAAACGTTATCATCTTCAGCTGTTAACTCCCTTTTAAAGGGTCGTCTATTCTATTGTTCTGGATGTATAAATACGCAGCCACGTCCGGTCGCATCGGTGACTTCAGTATAAGGAGAATGTCTTCCTCTGTCTACCATGCCATCATTTCCTATTAGTAGTATGAATTTAACGCCCTTATCATATTCGACCGAGTCTTTAAAAACTCCTTAATGGATTTTTTATTTCCTTTCGTCATATATATGCACGAAATATATGTCAATAGACTTAATTACAAAAATAACAAACTGTCTTTCAAAATCAAAATAGCTAGATGTCATCCATATTGAATATCAAAATTGCTCTATTTTTTAGCAGTAAACATCGGGAATTGTTTCGCATATCTTATATGCACATTCTGCTAGATAGAGCGACGGGAATAAAGAATAGGATTGTTCGAGGATGATTATGTAGGGACAGAAATGATGACCTGAAATGGAAAACCTACAGACTCGTCTAGAAACTGTAGCACCGGTTCTTAAACTTACAGGGAGCGGCGAACTCTTTATGCATACATTAATGATGCATTCCGAACGGTGGTTGCTGCGTATTCATACATCCCACACAGTGATTTTTCGCATTTAAAAAAATCAGTAGTTATATGTCACCGTTCAGCAGCACCCATATACCGTAAAGACTGTTTACCGGCTCACATGTGTATGAGGTGACACAATCTTGTACAACCGTCGATGTTGGAGCTAATTAAGAACTACCGATATTTTTTAGAAAACAAGTTTAAATCTGTACTTATTTACGCTTACTAACATCCTGGTTGCCATTTGCATAATTTGTTGAAGTGCAAAATGTTTGGTTTTTTTTTTTACATACTCTTTGTTTGTGAAAATATTACATTGAATACTGCAAGAAGAGTGCAAATTAATGATTTTGTTCTAACATTGTATTTTCTTAGGACGCCATCGTATACTGTCTTTTGTGGTAATTTGTTTAGAATGAACACGAGCAAATCAAATTAATCAAGTTTATTCAAATATCAAAGTAATTGCATTACTGTAGAAAACACATAACTTGATGCAACATTTTTCAACTCTTTTCTGAGCTTAATAAGAATGAAACTGAAGAATTCCTTGAGGACAAGTTAACTTGTTTCGCTATTTTCCGATTACAATATCAGTGAGAACAAGATAATTTTGGCATTCAGTATCAAGAAATCTTATCAAGATACGAATACAATGAGTTATTATATCAGCTCGTAATTGAATTTATGATTCCATTTTTCTTTCTTTTTTTTTCATTCTTGCCTCATTTCACTCAATATAATTGGTTATAATAAATATTCACGAAAGAGATAAGCTAGTTGTCTTACTTTGGCAAGAACAATATTAATAGAGAGACATGTTCTGGGGAATTGTAGTTTTCTATAACATAGAATACATGAAATAATGTTAAAGCAGTTTAAGATTTGTGCGTTACAGAAAGAATTGTTTTTCAACACCGATTTCAAACATCAATTAAACAAAACAAGGTGAAAAACTGCAACACTACTGATCAAGGTTACTTTTATCTAGCTTGTCTAGATCAATTTTAATGGTATTACCACTGATTGGTCGATACCTCTGCTGGTGGACTATTAGTCCCCGATGGTATCGTCAGCCTTGTAGTCAGTACTTCGAATATTGCTGTCACAAAATTTAGGAAATTATATTAAATCAAGGAATTATATTTGCCTCACGCAAAGCTGTGATTCCTTGCCCGACTTAAGCTACACTATTTTGTCATTTTTGATTAAAAACTATTCATATTTTTTTTATAAACATATTTTGGTTACGAGCATCCCTGAATGTATTGTCGAAATGCGCATCGGATACAGAAAATTAGGTACCGTTGATATAGTTAAAGACTATTGCCATCCAAATACTTACTCACGCACTCCGGCCGATGGCGACGCTGTATAATAATCATACCCCGTCCTCATATCAATGCTATATTAGTTCAAAAATTGACTTAATAACAAATTCAAACATGTTAATAGTTATCAAAGGTACCAGGATTATAATTTATTACGCCAGACGCGCGCTTCGTCTACATAACCCTCATCAGTGACGCTCAGATCAAACTAGTTGTAAAGCCAAACAAGTACAAAGTTGAAGAGCATTGAGGACCCAAAAGTCCCAAAAGTTGTGCCAAATACGGCTAAAGTAATCTATTCCTGGGGTAAGAAAATCCTTAGTTTGTCAAAAAATTCAAAGTTTTGTAACAGAAAATTTATAAAAATGATCAAATAATTGATATTCATGTCAACACCGAAGTGCTGACTACTGGGCTGGTGATACCCTCGGGGACGAAACGTCCACCAGCAAAAGTTTCAAAGGTAATGGATCATGACTGATGGTGCCTATCTCCATAGAAAAGAGATGGTCCGATTATTATACAGCTACAATACAGATATCAAGTGGTTCAAAATAAACTGACCTAAATAGAACATAAATTGTAACGTTTAAACTATTGATAAGTTTCGAAGACAATAGACCGTAAATGACCAGACGACACCAAAATATCTCCATGGAAATGGGATATGTCAATTTTAATCATTCAACTGCATACACCTTTGCAAATGATGACAGATACAGACCACGTAATTTGGTCTCTGTTGGATAGTTGTCTCATTGGCAATCATATCTGCATATTTTTTCCTATTTCATTGGAACGCAATATAATTAAGGCCAGTTGAAACTACACAAAACTTGCAGACAAATACAATGCAAGAAAGATGGTTTTAAATTTTCATTCTTTCGGAGGCGATTCAGAGATTGGAACAATCTCATAGCAGAAACACCCGAAATCAAATTACAACAATCATATATGAATTGCTCTTTAAAACATTTTCACCTCTGCATGAAACACATTTCTGATGTCAGTGTAAATATTACATATATGTACATATATAGATTTGTAAAAATCAATGTGTACAAATAATTTAAATGACTAAGAATTGAAAAGTTATGAATAATTAGACTTTACACGAAAATTTAAAACAAATCAATTTTCCTAAAGGAAATTATTAAAAGACAAATCCAATTAAACAATGTTCCAGGGGTTGACGGAAATCGTTTCCAGCAAAGAAGTAGAAGTAATTGGAGTAATTGATACCATATGTTTAAATTACATTGATTAAATATTGTTAAAAAAGACAGTAAACAAAAGTATACATAGTCTAAAAATACGGGCATGTGTTGTGTTATGATTCCAAGACAATAACAATCAAAACCAAGGAGTAAACAAAGGCTCACTCATATAAAGGACATATACATTAACAGTTATAAATAATAATTAAGAAACAACACGAACTCCACTAAAAACCGGGAGTGAAATCAGGTACTCCGGAAGGGTAAGCATTTCCTGCACCGTATACGGCACCCGTCGCGTTATTTCTTTGTTCAGTTCGGTAATGATGGAAGGTTATTATGAGGAAGAATATCAGATATGATTTCTGACACACTTTTGTCATAATGGCCAATCAGCTCATGATGGCGACCGTAAAATTTCTTAAGTGATGACCTTAATTTGATTGATTCATAGCCCTGTCTTAGCAACTTTTGAGAAAGCAGCATTCCTCGTCCAACAAATTTATCGTACTTTGAGCTAGCTGTAGAGTAACGTATCAATTGAGACACATATACTCCATATGCTGGTGCCGCTGGGATGTTGCTACACAGAAAATGGAAAGTTGACTATAGGAAAATTAAAATCATCGCGTTTGTCATAAATTTTGGTATTCAACCTACCATCAGTAGTTATTTCGAGAAAAAAGTCTAAATATGAAGCAGATTTATCTGTGTCGGTAGTATCTTTAATTTAAATTTAAGTGATCACTGAATCTATTATTATTAAGAGACAGTACATCATCAATATACCGAAAGGTGAAATTAAAAGACTGGGCTTATTTCTATTCTCCTTTCTGTACAAGCCCTTGGATAAATTTTGCTTCATAGGAATATAAAAACAAATCTGCAAGTAGAGGAGCGCAATTGGTACCCATTGGGATTCCAATAGTCTGTTGGAAGACCAAACCTCCAAATTCAACAAATATGTTGTCAATTAAAAAGTCCAGCATGGCAGAGATATCTTCGTCGGTATATATTTCCTTGACTTATGACGTATGATTTTTCACAAAGTAAGCTGAATTCCAGCCCAAAACTAGATATTTAAAACGTCAAGTGCCCGTTTTGTTAAAGAAACATAAGCTGACGAGTTATTTCAGTCGAGCTTTAAGTTTAGTATGTGGAATAGTGAGACAATGAGACAACTGTCAACAAGACTTCAATTGACGTGAATGTAAGCATGCCATTGTAGATCACCTGATGGCTATTAACAATGAGAAAAAACTCATGCTTTATAGTCGACTATAAAGGCGCCGACATGCAAATGAAAAACAATTCAAAATAGAAAACAATAAACCACTTCATTTAAAACCAATGCAAGTATTTGGTTTTGAGATTTCCCGTTGAAGGTACAACCAGAACAGCGCTTCAAACAAATAAGATCAAGTGTAATTTGCGTTTTATGAGAGCATCCAAAACCAAAGGTTAAACCACTAGAATGTGACTGTTAATGCTTGGTGAGGAAAACCTCAGTGTTTCGATTGATAATATTCAATAAACAGTAAATTTACAGCAAAATTGTATACCATGTCAGCAAATGGATGGTAAGTTATATGTAGCGATGCCTAAATAATGAAACATCAAATAGCAGTGGTTTTGAATAGGGTGTAATACAAATTCATCAAAGTCACTAGGTCAAGTATTAATCACTTGACCCACTCAATAAATAACATTACAAAATCTTTCTAAAATAAAATAAAGATAAGTCAAACACTATAGTCAACACTGAACAGGGTTCCTAGAAATGAAAACATACAAAAATGCCTATAAGTTCAAATTACTTACATGTTATGTGATATCAGTGCAGAACGATTAAAGTAAGATGTCTCCAAACAACATGTCCAAACAAAAAGTACTTTCGAAAAAAAACTCTTCTGATATTGATCTTTAAATCACAACAATTGTTTCAGTCCTTCTTCCTTTATACGTTTTGCATGATGTAACGAGACGGAACAATCCTCAAGGGGCTATAGAATTTCAAGACATCAATAAAAGCCTTACAATTTTCTGTCCTCTCAGTAGTAAATTGATATATGATAGGATCACTGTAATTACACTCAAATCAGTTTTACAGTAATTAGATACATGTTGGAAAAAACAAAACGATATTGTCACGTTAAGATCTTTAATTTTACTATGAGGACTCAAATTGGAGAGTATATATCTAATTATGATTTGATTTAACTTTACCGTGGACGTTTATTGAACTTGATTGCAATGCTGATTCTTCTGTGATTGGAAATGAGGATGAAGCAAAATCATACAATCACATATTATTGACAAGTTATGTCGTTAGAGCTGACCATGGACTTGATTTAGTATACAACATATTATCTCCTATAATCATCGTGGTTTTCATTCCCTGGATAAAATGAATAATTGATGGACCAGATAGTGGAATATAATCACAATCTTTATAAATCAGGGGAAGTAGTATGCCAGTTAAAGATGTTGACAATTCAAGACCGATCTCACGTCGAGGTGTCTCAGCCCTAGGAGGACAGACTGACATTCGCTGAAAAAGATAAAAAAAAAAACAAAAACAAAACATGTAGGTGGCATTAGCGTAGCTTAAAGCCTTTGTAATAAAATGTCTTCCCGTACATGACCGATAAAAAAGTACGAGAAGTAACCATTTATTTAGCAGTTTTCATGAGTAGGATGGCCGAATGTGGGGTAATTAGCATTATAACGTGCACTTGTTGATGTTATAAAATTGAGAATGGAAATGGGGAATTTGCCAAAGAGACAACAACCCAACCATAGAGCAGACAACAGCAGAAGGTCACCAACAGGTCTTCAATGCATCGAGAAATTATCGCACCCGGAGCCGTCCTTCAGCTGGCCCCTAAACAAATCTATACTGGTTCAGTGATAATGAACACCATACTAAACAACAAATTGTACACAAGAAACTAAAAGTTAAAATAATACAAGACTAACAAAGGCCAGAGGCTCCTGACTCGGGACAGGCGCAAAAATGCGGCGGGGTTAAACATGTTTGTGAGATCTCAACCCTCCCCTATACCTCTAGCCAATGCAGAAAAGTAAACGCATAACAATACGCACATTAAAATTCAGCTCAAGAGAAGTCCGAGTCTGATGTCAGAAGATGTAACCAAAGAAAATAAACAAAATGACAATAATACATAAATAACATCAGACTACTAGCAGTTAACTGACATACCAGCTCCGGACTTCAATTAAACTGATTGAAAAATTATGTCTTCATCATATGAATATCAGGCACAATCCTCCCCGTGAGGGGTTTAGTATCATACCATCATAACATATATGAGAAGAACATAACCCGTGTCATGCCAACAACTGGTTTATTAATAATAAATGTGTTTAGTTCCGATGCAAAGACCCTATAAGTGAATCAATATTAACGCCAAAATATGCAATCTTTAATGACTTGACAACAGTATCGTAACTATATCCCTTCTTAATAAGTCTATTTAAAGGTTTTGTTAGCTTCTGAGATGAATACTGACATTTTTGTGCTCTATAAAGAATATTTCCATAAAATATTGGATGTGAAATACCTGAACGTATAAGAAGTATGCATGTTGAGCTATATTTACGAATTATGTCCTTATACCGATGATAAAATTTAGTAAATGTTTTGACTAGTTTGTGATATCGAAAACCCTGGTGTAATGATTTTTCAGTAATACATAAAATCTCGTTAAAATCTAAAACATTGTTACATATACGAGTGAATCGTACAAGTTGAGATATATAAACACCGTAAGATGGTGACAAGGGAACGTCACCATCTAAAAATGGATAATTAACGATAGGAAATGAGAAATCATCTCTTTTATCATAAATTTTAGTATTAAGCTTTCCGTTAATGATATATATATCAAGATCGAGGAAAGGGCAGTGGTCATTGTTAGTATTAGCTTTATTTAAAGTAAGTTCAACAGGATAAATGTCTTTAGTATACATACTGAAGTCGTCATTATTGAGAGCTAAAATATCATCCAAATATCTAAACGTGTTATCTTTGCATAAACGAAGTCTGTACGTACCGAAAGGGATTTCAAAACTATTGAGCAGAAAAGAAACTGACAACACTATGTTAAAAAAAACATGACAAACAACAGTCTACAAAATACTACATACAGAACTTTGAATAATGTACAAAATGTACCCCAACAAAAACCTGGGATAACATCAGGTGCTCCAGAAGGTATGATGAGTTTTATCATATGACTTCTGATTAATATAGTCTTTCTACTCACTATATTTTATCATTTATTTCATCTTTACAGGGATCTTTACTCAGTCAAACTGTTTCAACCAGCTGGAATGGGACAACGCAATGATTATACGATGCTGGATAAAATTATTAATTGATGAAGCAATCACAATCTTTATAAAACAGGGGAAGTAGTGTGCCAGTTAAAGATGTTGACAATTCAAGACCGGGATCACGTCGAGGTTTCTCAGTCCTAGGAGGACAGACTGACATTCGCTGAAAAAGATCATAATAATGTAGGTGGCATTAACGTGGCTTAAAGCCTTTGTAATCAAATGTCTTCCTGTATATGACCGATAAAAAGTTCGAGAAATAACCAATTATCAAGCAGTTTGTATGAGTAGGATAGGTGAATGTGGGATTATTAGCTCAACAACGTGCACGTGTGACTGTTATCTTCCCATAAACGAAGTCTGAACGTATCGAAAGGGATTTCAAAACTCGTCAAAAAGAAGAGAAGAAACTGACAACACTATGGCAAAAAAAGAACTGACAAATAACATTCTATGAAAAATCACATAGTATTTTAAATAAAGAGCAAAATTTCCCCACAAAAGTCAGGGGTAACATCAGGTGCTTTGGAAGGTAGGCGTATCCTGTTCTTTGTGTTGCACCCTTCATGAAATTTTGAATGGTATTATCATAAGAACTATTGATTAATGTTGTCATTCTCTTCACTACAATTCATTTTTACAAGGATTTTGCATTTTTGAAAGTCCCCCAAAGATTTTTATACCCCGCCTACGATAGTAGAGGGGCATTATGTTTTCTGGTCTGTGCCTCCGTTCGTCCGTCCGGTTAAAGTTTTTGGTCGAGGTAGTATTTGATGGAGCTGAAGTCCAATCAACTTGAAACTTAATACACATGTTCCCCATGATATGATCTTTCTAATTTTAATGCCAAATTATAGTTTTGACCCCAATTTCATGGTCCACTGAACATAGAAAATGATAGTGCAAAGTTCAGGTTAAAGTTTTTGGTCAAGGTAGTTTTTGATGAAGTTAAAGTTACATCAACTTGAATCTTAGTACACATGTTCCCTATGATATGATCTTTCTAATTTTAATTCCAAATTAAAGTTTTTACCCCAATTTCACGGTCCACTGAACATAGAAAATGATAGTGGGAGTGGGGCATCCGTGTACTATGGACACATTCTTGTTAATTCTGCACGAAGTGTGTTTAGATCTTTTTTTGGCAAAGACAATTTTAACTAGATATCGATAATTTTTATTCCAATTATGATGAACTTAGGCAATAGTAGTTTACCGATTTTCAAATTAAGTAAAACATATCAATAAGATACACATCAATGTATGACAAACACAAAATGAGGGAATCGCATGAACTCAGAAGAAACAAGACCGGCGTATCCTGCTAGTATGCATGCGTCACCTACCATGCGAATCTACACTGTCAAACTGTTTCAATCAGGAATAAGACCTACAACAACAATGACTATACGATACAATTTATAGTATATTTCTATTACTCGAAACCTCATCAGCATATATGATTGGCATGTATGCATTTCAACACGGTTAACAAAATGTGCTTTACTAGTTTAGAAGGAACTTCTGATTATTCCGGAACACCTGAATACACCCCAAATTTGTTTTGGGTTTTGTGTTGCTCAGTTAAAGACTTTCTTTATGTTTATTGTTGACTGTTACTTGTATATTTGTACTTTCTGTTGGTTATGGTGTTGTATGTTTCTATGTTTTTTTCTGGCCTTCTTTATCTAGTTTGTATTTTGTCTAGAATGCTCATAGTTCGGTCTTCATTCAGTTCAGTTGTGTTGTCAAGACTTTAATTTGTTTGTGAGTTAATTGGTCAAGTTTATAAACCAATAAATTTCTTTTTGATGTTTAATTCTATAGTAAACTAAGAAATTTTACCATTCTACGTTTTGTGAGATTTGTACAACTAGTGTTTCTGGAATATTAAGTTTTACAGGTAAGCTCGATGTCCTAAGTTTCAAGGTCAAATGAAGATGGTTACATCATAAGAACAGATTTTACAAATACGACTTCCTGCGATAACACTAAAGTGAGATGAACTGAATGCAAGCTATACCCTGAAGATCCAAACGTCTTGCATATGTGCAATGTGAATTTTCAATATTAATTCCTACATGCAAACGGTCTTGTTGCTAAGCCTTGCTATGAACAAAAAGAAAAACAGGAAGATTTTGTGTGCTTTTTCAGTTGGAAGAAAGACAATGTTATGCGTCAATTGGTTCTTTGAAAACCCATGTTACATTTGTGCCAATTAACCGTAATAAAATCTCAATCTACACTTGCATGGGAAATCTTAAAGTATTAAACTTTTCTCAATTTGTTCATAGTTTAATTATTCATACGTCGTCAAGGCTAGTTTTGATGATTCTTTAATCAGCAACACCCTTTGAACGGTCCATTGGCATATAATAAGACAGGAATCATTGTTGTACACGCAAAAGCATCAACAGTACAATATCGTTTAAACAGAGAGACTGAAAATACCAAAGGGATATTCAAAACCATAATTTGCCGACAATCAGACAACACTCTGGCCAAAAACCAAAACGACCAAAAGACAACCAACAGTATACAAGCAGCACAA
This sequence comes from Mytilus galloprovincialis, assembly GCA_037788925.1. NCBI lineage: Eukaryota > Metazoa > Mollusca > Bivalvia > Mytilida > Mytilidae > Mytilus > Mytilus galloprovincialis. The sequence continues at coordinate 34,989,015 of CM075335.1, forward strand.
CATAAAAAAAAATTGAGCAACATGAATGGGGAGATCACAGGTTATCCGGAAGTCAAAGCAGATCCTCCCCTACATGTGAATGGATATAGGAAGATGTGGTATGAGTGCCAAGGAGACAACTCTCCATTTAAGTCACAATTTGTAAAAGTAAACCATTATAGGTCTTTTCGTGTTATTCTGACAAATTAAGTTAATTAATTTACATCAAGTAATGAGGAGGCACGTAGAATAAATTTTAAAGTCTATTTTTGATTTTTAATCTCGTATGTCAGATCTAATGACCTTCTTTTTGTTAAGTAACAGTGCAATGTCTTTATATAAATCTATTTTGAACAGAGCATTTTCATAACAAAGCTGTTTCAGGTTTGTTGTAAGATTAGTGTTTTACCCTTCTGTAATGTCATTAACATCTCGAAGCACCAGATTATGAAGAGCTCTGATCTTGAATCCATAATGATTTGACATGCAATTAATCTACTCTATTTTAGCGATTCTTTACATTTTCCTGGGAATTTCCTTTGAGTGATTTGCCTTACAAAATCTAATTAAGCTTTAAGATTGAGTATTTTATAATAAACCACAGTCTGCTAAGAGGTTACTAATTAAAATGATTCTAAGCACCAACCTAATCTGTCTTAAAAACTAACGTCTTATTAATCAAACTTTATTGAAGAAAGCTACATTACAGTATTTGAACAATACATAATAAATTACATACAAACACAAAATAATAAATATTCAACTTCAGACAAATTAATCCTACAAGAAAAATACATTACAAATAAATTAAATGGATTTCAGTTTATATTAAGCACTATCTTGTTGTATCAGATGAACTTTGAGATCAGAATAGTATTCTGTTCAAATGTTTCTTCTTTTCACCAGCTGTCCAGGATTTGGACTTAGACCGGAAGTGACGTACATCTTCAGTGTGATCTTTGTGAAACATTGATTTGTAGCTCATTGGTTCGCACAAAATCTGTAAAAAAAAAAAGGTGAAGATTAAAGAACCGGCTCAAATAAAAGGTGCTTAAATGAACAACTGAGCTTATTCATTCGTTGAAAAAATACAGTGAAATGGTTTTTGAATCATAAATACACTCGACTCCAACATATAGCATAATTTTGTGTGATAACCACAACACATGAGTTCGAGAATACATGCAATCATGCTCATTCGAAAAAGTTACATCCAGTAAAGTATTTAAATTTTGAACATAAAGCTCTTGAATCACGTAACTTAGAATTCTAGCATGATGAACACTGTAACACTTTTATTTCTAGCAGGTATTTTACTCAAAGTAAACATAATATGTAAATAGCATGCGTCTAATTTTGTGTTCAGAGTCCTTTAATTTACTTTTTGCGTCTTATTCTTAATTGGTGTGGTGACATCGTCTACGGTGTGTCATTGTTTCAAACAGCACCATAATTTACATGTTGGAAAAAGATATTTGTTTTGGAAAATGTTTGTAGACACTTTTTACTTTCAAAGTGAAAATGTATTTACCAACTGACAAAAATTACAGTTTCAAAATGAGTTGTTCAATTCTTTCCCTTGCCAGTAGAAAAATCAGAAAAATTAAAGCTACTTTCTCCAAATCGTTGGACTAATTAACCTTTCCTTTACAATAGGACCGTGACATTATTCCACGTTATATTAAAGAAACTCGTATACGTTATTGCTCTAGAATAGAATTAGCACCCAAGGGAGGAATATGTGTCAAGACAATTACACACTGAGCACAGTTAAAGATAAAAAGTAAATAGAAATTCCAGATATTACAATGTTATAAAGTACTCTCTACGCATATTCTGTAATAGATGTAGATAAATAATAGATTGGTCATCATCTTTACTTCCTTGTGGGTGTCTGGAAGGCAGTAATTAGATATTTTAAGATATAAGTCATCTGCACAAGTTCAAAAAGCAGATTCGAAAAAGATAATGTACTTTGCTGCGTGTTTGTTTTTTCTACATTGGCTAGAGATATAAGGGGAGGGTTTAACTCTCACAAAAAAAATTAACCCCGCTGCATTTTTGCGACTGTCCCCAGTAAACAGCCTCTGGCTTTGGTTAGTCTTGTTTGATTTTAAATTTTAGTTCATTTTTTTTTTTTATTATAGCAGAACACATTTTGTTTAGGGGCCAGCTAAAGCAGGATTATCTTGCTATGTTGAAGACCCATGGTGTCCTGTAAACTGGTCCGCCATTCAATCTAAAGTTAGTGTAGCGATAAGTGAACACAACAGGGGTCTAGTTTATGGTAGCTTTCGGCTATTTTCTGCTCTTTTTGTCTCTTTGACACATTTCTCGTTTCTATCCTTAATTTTATTTCATATTATTATTGACCTATATCAATACTAAGAAGTAAAACTGTTTAAGTGATCTTACCATGTGATCTGGATAGAAAGCTTTGTAACCACCTTCAAGAAGATATACTTCTGGATACGTCAAATGTGGATAGTTCTCAGCATTTATTTCTCGGTCTTTATTTCTTAGAAACCTGCATCTGAAAAGTAGATAAGACTAGTAATAAAATTCAAATGCATAGATATAAGAAGATGTGGCATTAGCGCAAATAAGACAACTCTCAATTCAAGTTACAATTTGTAAAAGTAGACCATTATAGGTCAAAGTACGGTCTTCAACACGGAGCCTTGGTTCACACTTAACATGTACATATAGGGATCATCTTCTATGGGCAAATCTGGACCGGGTTTCAATGCATTGCTATTTGTATAGTTAAAGTGATACTTCCATAAAAGTATGTGATTTGATCAAACTTAGACTGCACTGAAAATGATTTCATCTGAGCTTACAACTTGCTTGTATAATCTTTTTTTATTATACTGTTTTCATGAAAATCGCCCAAAGATCGTTTCTGACAAATGAAGTTGTTGTTTTGTTGTGTAATAGATGTTCGTGCATAATCTTTCATGTTCTGTATTTTAAAAGTTTTACTTTGAAATTTAATCATGTCACTGTGTCATTCTTATTTAGGTTAATTGAGAACTAATGTATAGTCCTTGATAAAAGGGACAAAACCAGTTCCTTTTGCTGGTTATGCGTTGTGTAAGTTCAAGAAATGTGGGTTCTGTTTTTAGCAAAGGTTTAATGTTTTATGATATCTTTACGAACACTGATTTAATTTGGTTTCAATACTTAAAACTTTTTCTATATGATTAAACGAACTTATACGACCCTGCATATATATAGTTATACATTGTGTACGGCTTCAACAAGAAGACAATCTAGATGTTTCTAAAGTTTATAAAGAGCCAATTATTCGACGAAGGTGGTTGGTTTTTTAGTAATTATAATTCAACTACATTTTCACAAATTCTCCTTTGATTTTATCAAGATTTCTCTTATAGGGATTTTTTAATTTTTGTGATGGTTCGTTCGAGTAAATTTGTTGTTAATATACTTTATAATAGTTTTTATTTGATAAGTTTTTGGTGGATAGTTGTCTTATTGACAATTATACCACATCTCCTTATGTTTATATTGTATATAACAGAGTACCTATGGACGACTTTACCTCCCCACCCTCTTCATTCCTTTTTATCTCTGTTTTATTTTTACACCAAAGATATATTTATATTTTATAGCCTAATGAGCAGAATATTCGCATCTGGTTTGATTTCACGTCTGACAAAAATAATTTTACGGTTGTGTATATTTGGAATCATTTGGGCTTCAAAAACCTATATTTTATTTTCAATACGAGGCGCACCCCGACTTCCCAGCTATGTTATCTCATTTATTTACTTTACAAGGTCCGTCTCTGATAATATTTCAAGGTATTTCAACAGTAACATAAGACATAAAACCATTAAGCATCTAACATAATTAAATAAAAATGTGTTTATTTGGAATGATAAATGTTGGTCTCAAAGTTCTTTTAGTCATTAGCAATTCTCCAGTGAGGAATAATTCTTATCCTTCCCTGTAACATTACCCCTGCAATTTATTTTGAAATGTGTAGTTTTTGTTATGCCATTATCCAAAGAGTTACATTAATTTGGTTCAAGATAGTCTAGCAATACACATGAGAAAATATAAGCTTTTTAAGCCAAAATGATAAATGGGATAAAGGGAATTTGCCTGATTAATATAGTTTTTTTTTAAAGGAATATGGTCTACAAAATTCACGATTCTTGTCAATATGCAATGATTTATAAAAAAAAAAGGATAAATATGTTGAAAACGGCAAAATAAATAATGAACAAACTGTCTACAAAATGATAAGAACGATATACTCCTCGTTCAGTTTGAAATTGTGAAGATTTAGTAATTTTAAGAAATTAAAAAATAAAACATATGGTGGTACGTAAAATAAAACTTACAGTTTTGGTCCTCTCTCTGATGAGAATTCACAGTGAAAGATCAAAATATTTGATTTTTCCTCAGAACTGTCCGTTGCTACATTTCTCTGTTCCAACAGCGCTGTAACGGCTTCTTGTGTGTATAAATTTTCTGCGCCCTGTAATGATAATTACGTTTCACTTGTATGCTTATTTAAGACAGTATTTATTTTGAAAAATGACAACAATAAAGTAGTAAAATATATCATGAAATTCAAATATGGGATTCGGAAACAATTTTAGATAAACTTTTATAAATCCGTCTCTCAGTGAGTGTTTAGCTCAGACATCATGACAATCACGTTTGTAATTTTTAGTTGAATGTTTCTATTTTAGGTATATAAAAGGGAAATGGATGTTTTATTTTTAACATAGCTATATAGTTGTTTGATATTAATCTGTGAACAATACATCCGAACTAGTAGTATTACAAAGTCTACAGAATATATGTGAACTAGTAGTCTACTGAAGGGCGAACGCCGTTGGTCTGAGACTAGTTACGGTCGTTCGCAAAAATGTATAAGAGCGTGAAATGAAATGGTAAATATCATGTTGCTATGACTCTTTCAGGTTAATATTTAATGTTTTCATGTTAATAATTTATGTTTTCATGTTAAATTTATGTTTTCAAAAACATTTTATACGTTTCTCACTTTTGCCTTTTAAATGATAAGTGTTTATACCATACCTTAATATGTCCGCCATCATATTCAAATGGATATCTGCAGTCGATAACTTTGTAGCTACTAATTTTGTCGTCAAACTTTCCTGATACTAAATCGGCAACCTAAATAGGAAATTTAACATAATGAAGTATAATTGTATAAAGTATATTTGATGAAAATATAAGGTATAAACAAATTTAAAAATAAAATAGTATCGATACCAAAGTGGTTATAGGAATAAGATTTAAAAAAAAAAAACTAGTTACCGTTACTAACACAAATTTTGAAAAGTAATAAATTGACAACTCTAAAAAAAAATGAAGATAGACCTCATTTTTTGTCTCTAATCTGTTATTTCATTTGACCTAAGTTGTGATTCACTTGTTGTTTTTTTTTTTTTTTAGTTAAAGTGAGATCTATGGGCCAACTTGTTTTTAAACTATAAGCTACCGTAAGATCGAGGTAGTATTCTTGGGTTATGTTAAGTATCTTTAGTTCAGGAATAAACAGACAAATAAGGAAGAGGTGAAAACTTAGAAATTACAAGGGCTCCAAATCGTGGCGACTAAGCTATCAATGTTCGCATAGATAAACTGTTCACGATATCAATGAACGCTTTAAATTGTATTGTCTTGCTCTATTTCCATGTTGTGTTTCAAGATACATTACTTGCTATTGTTTTTAATCAATTCCCTCAAGCCAAATATATTTAGAATATAAATTACTCACTGTTTCGGGTGTAATACTTTTCAAATCTTTGTTTTTGCCGTGGATTGTGGGTAGACAATATGGTCGGCTGCCGTCAGCAACAAGATGATCTACTTCAAACAATTTATTCACAACCTCTGTTGATATATTGGCATTATTCTTGGGAGAGTCCTTCAATAAAATTATTACAAATTAAAAAATTAAAAAGGATGAACAAACAAGTTGAAACACTGGTCATATACAGTAGTTAGTCTACTTTGATTCAACCTCCGATAAGCGCATGTAAAATATGTTTGTCTCCAAAACTATTTGCAATATAAAAGTCTCAAATACTTTAAGAGCACTAAAAGAAATTATTTTAATCCCGGTTAATTAACTTTTCAATAAATCGACATATGACAGTAACAGAAAACATTTAAAATTCTTTCATTATTTTGATACTTCTCCTACTTTATATTCATTCTAAATAGAATGTTATAGAAACAGATTCTTACCCCGAACGATAAAGATTTCTTCAAAATTCTTTGAGGTCTAGGTCTACATGGTCTTTTGCTTGGCAGTTTGGGAGTGTCTGTGTCGAGAAGGCGTTTCTGGTGAAATAACGATCTCTTGGCTAGTTTTGATTCTCCACTTTTAAATTTCGTCAGCTTACCTTGTAACTAAATAAAGAATATATAATATATGTTAGCATCATCGTCTTGATAATAGTTAATTCATATCTTTACAATGTCGGACTTGAATAAACTTGACGTTGAGCAACCAACAATCAATCCATCGAACTATCGAGTAAATTTCGCACACTATCATCACTCTGTTCATCCTCGAAGCCACTGAGCGATGATACGGAACCAGGGATAAATATTTGAAATTGCATCGTTTAAGAAAATGCAGTCGAAATGAAATTGTTAAATTTAACCTGATACATTTAAACCAACTAAGACTATTGACTAAACCATTCATTCATTTGGCTAAAATTAACACATACAGAAGCTATTCTCTGGTATGAACTGTTAGGTTAGCCCTTAAAAACAAATCCATAATTAAAGAGAAATAAGGCAAAACATGCATACCTCGGATAAGCTTGTGTCGTGTGTTTCTTCGTCAAAAATTGTAAGTAATCCTCCAAAACTACTGCACAGAAATGGACTCTCAGTTGACTGAAAAGGAAACACAAAATAATATTATAGGATTTGGCCATCTTGTCTCAATTTACAACAAAGTTTTTCACGATTTACCGATTTGTGAATGTAAAGTTAAAAACATTCGGTCCGGTGCATTTGATATACATTTTGTTTTGAAATAAATCATGTTTTGTGGAATTTTGTCGCAAATAAAAACAGTTCTCAGCAGGATTATAAGATCAAAAAAATAATGTATGGTACATAGTTTTCATGATGAATTTTATTTGTTCGTGTTGCTCTCGTATGTTTTTAATTAATTAAATAAAACGCTTTTTATCAACATTCAATCAATTCTTTTAAAAGTAATTGTCTTTCTAATATATAAGCAATGGTTTAGATATTCCTTTTAAATAAAATTGGCAGTAAGCTAGAAGTCCCTGTGTAAACCTTTTTTATGATCTTTCATATCCCTTAAATACCCGTATATTTAGCCAGACAAAGCATACACAAAGATACATACCTGCATTGTTTCTTCCATACCCAGTCCGGAATCTTCGTCACACAGTACGACAGAACTTTTCAGTGCTGTCTCCTGGATTACAGAATCCTGCAAACACGTACTTGTAAAATCTAAAGATTTCTTTCTTCCAAATAGTGATTTTCTAGACATTGTTTAATCTGTAAGTTCAAATAATATAATGAAAACTTTTGATTATTTCTTTTAGATATATCATGTCCGGAAAGATAAAGATCAGAACAAGTTAATCTATGTATTGGATACTGACATGTTTTGACAGTTTCTGGAAGCAATATGTTTTTGTGTTTTACACCAAATTAAGTGACGATTTTATCAGGGATTCGTGTTTTGCAACAATTAGAGTGTACCCGTGCCATAAAATACATGTTTTTACCCGTTTTATCATTTCTACAAGTAAATTTACATGTCATAAAAATGTTTTAAAAAGAAGTCTTGTGGGAATGCCAGTTTCTTTCTTAATTTTGACACTGATAGTCTTATTTTGAATTTATCTAGTAAAATAATTGTATGTACATGTTTTTATCTACAATTAAAAGTTCCAGAATTTTTTTTCTTCTTTTTAAATATGATTATGTTGTTTGTCTGGTTCTTTTCATCACTAAAATTATTTCGACAGAAAGAAAACTCCAACACTTTACATGTTCTTTAATATTTTTATTTTTGTCATCCTAGTTTGATATTTATACCTAAAAGAAAAATAGCAAAATTCAGCTAAGGTCAACTTTTTCTGAGGAATTTAAAACCTCAGTTTCTTTAAAAATAAAAATAAAACGTTTTGTATAACTTTGTTACAGTAATTTCCTTTTCGAGTTTCAATTTTAGCGTACGAATGCTTACTAGCTTGGTTCATGATTAATTATAACCCTATAGGTCTAATTGCCCAACCGGAATATTAGTCTAAATCAACATTGTATAACAGTATAAGTCATGCTTTTTTAAGAAAAATGTAATTCTAAGGATTTTTAAATTTTGTAAATTCATTATATTTCGTCAAAAGAACGATTGTTTACTAACTTTCAATGGAAAAGATGGGGGGGGGGGGACAGATATAGAACGCAGTTAACAAAAAGTTGTAAACTCAAGGGACGTGTATTACGTTTTACAGGAAAAGTGAAAAACTCAAAATCATAATTTTAAAACCATTAAAAAATGGGGAAAAAAACAGATTAAAGTTAGAAAAAAAAACATAAATTACCTTTGTAGATACTTCGTGAAACTAAAATAGAAATATGAATATTTTGTTTTGTAATTTTTGGTTATATATATAGAAAGTCTAAAATGTCATAGTCTATAATTAGTAGTAATTAAATATTGTACTCTGCGATTCAGAACTCGGCTTGAAGCATTTTAAGCTTGAGTAGGAAGTCATTCTCACCTCGTTCGTTGTAAAAACAACAAACATCGTGTTAGGCAAAACTATGATTGCAATTAATTTCGATTTAGAATAAGAAATACTAAGTGGCCTATTGAAAAGGTATTTGTCTTTTAAAAACATATTCAACAATTATATTATTTTTAGAATATATTCTATAATACTCAGAATTTTTTTGCTATTATGTTTGAACAAAATATTTCATATTCTAATATTGTTCGTCTGTAAGAACTTCGTTTTAAACGGTATGTATGTGTAATCTTTATATGCATTACACAGTATAAAAACTCAATTAACATAGTTCATTTCAATTCTTGGGAGTTTTTTTCTAGTTTTTTCTTTTCTTTTTTAAAGGCACAAACGATATGTTACAGTTTCAGTTTAATATAATTCTCATACCACTTTGAAAGGAATTGTAACTTAAAAAAATATTTAATGTATAAATTGAAAAAAATAACCTGAATGCAACACACTCTCTTGTTTTGAATGCCATTTCATTACATTATTGCATTGTGTATTGCTGTTACACTTAAACACTCAATGTGTGCAACAAAACGAACAAAATATAACATGAAAATAGCAAATTGGTCAAATAATATGAGAAAAGAGACATGAAGCAACCCTCAATCACTACCGATGAAACAAGAGGTCTTCAGTTTTTGTCAAATAAGTTCTGGATAGCACTGGTGTAGAATTTAATTTTTCAAAGATAGCTTGCAATATTCAGACACTTCGCCTGATTTAAAATGACCTTGCCCAATTGTTAATGCAACTAAACCATTTTTTTTTTTCGAATGAGAATTATCACTTTGTAACAAGTTGCAAAGGAAACTAAAAAATAAACTGGAAAATCAGAATTGTGTTGTAAATAAATCCAGCTTGTCAGAACTAATTCTGTTGCGTTTAGACTTTTTTTTTTGGTGTATACGTATTATGGAATTCCTGCATAGATGTAAGAAGATACAATTTTGCAGTAAAGTATATGTAATATAATTTATTTCAATTCAATTGGATAGTGTGACAAGTTTGAACATTTGATTTTTATTGTAGAACTAAATTTATCGACGGAACGCAAATCCTTACAGTATTCGGATAGACTGCTTACTGATATGATGACTTGACTTCAGAACAACTTGCATGTGTACATAGATATCGTGAGTCAATGAATTGGATATCAATCAAACGCTTAAACTTTTTTTGCCAGGAATAGGTTTGTTCAAAATCTTAAAAAATCAGCTGAGACAAAGCTACGGAATAATAAGAGTTATGTTAACCTTACAATCAATGTATATGTCGTGTACAAGTTGTGATTTTGTACAGGTTATAACATGTACAAAAATATTGTACATGTTATAACTTGTATAATGCAAAAATACAAGTTATAACATGTACAAAAGTACCTCATACATGTTATAACCTGTACAAAATATTGCTTAAAAAAAGGTTTTAACTTGTACAAAATTTAAGATAAATCTTAATGAAGTAAAATGTAAAAAATTCACCAATGCATAAAGAACAAAAATAAATAGGCCAGAACGTGTCTTTTTTCTGTAGAGGACAATGCTCACAAAGTTTCAGAAATATATGTTTCATACCTTATGTTGGCAAAATGTGTTTTCATGTAATTGTATGTTTCATATAGTCCATCATGGCTTAAATAAGTGACACTATTTACTAAAAGCTTGCATTTTCTCAATGACAATTACATTAGATACTAGTAACTAAATTCTTCCGAAAATTTTAAGAACGATGCCTAAAAATTTTGGGTAATACTCCTCCCTCTCGTTTTATAGCATGCAAAGACTTAAACAATGTCTTATATGCTTACTCTGTAAAAGCAAGAGAGAGCTGAAATAGTTTTCATTGGACCACGCTTCATTATCAATATCTTTGGATCTACTCTTTAACATTTTTGGCCTTCAACATGACTTATGTAAATTTATAATTATTTTTTTTATATAAACTATAAGATCATTGCATGAGGCAGATGTCATTTTCATGTTTTAAATATATATCCTCTACTTTGAAAGCATGTATTTGTGTCCTTTGGATGTCGTCTGCTCCATGGGCTGGTTGTTGTCTTTTAGACATATACCCCATTTCCATTCCCAATTTTATTTGTAGACACATCTGTCCTGGCTATCCTCTTATGTCTTTTAGTGTCAATTAACTAGAATGAAAGTATTTTACTATTGCCCTCAAATTGGACACTCACAATTATAATTCATCAAATAAAGATATGTCCATAGATAGTCATAAGAGGATCATAAGACATGTCCTAAGATATATCTTACGACAAGTCTTAGGAATGCTTCGTAATACAGACCCCTGGACATTAACTGTATCAAAAAAGGACAAAACACACTAACATGAAGGAATAATAAAAACTTTATGAAAATGTTATTGAGGTCAATAACATCTGTTGCGATAATATAAACATATCCTTATTTTACGATTTTGTACAAGTTAAAACCATTTTTAAGCAATATTTTGTACAGGTTATAACATGTACGAGGTACTTTTGTACATGTTATAACTTGTGTTTTTGCATTATACAAGTTATAACATGTACAATATTTTTGTACATGTTATAACCTGTACAAAATCGCAACTTGTACACGACATATACATAATAATTAGTTGACCAATTGCTTATAAGAAACAAATAAACCATGAAAACTCTCCATTGACCAATGAACCATGAAAGAGAGGTCAAGGTTAAATGACACCTACATGTACCTAACAGACATATGCACCTTACAGTCATTCCAAACACCAAATATAGTTGACTAACTACTCATAGTTTAAACAGACAAAAAAAAAATTAACACTGAGTAATAAACCGTGGAAATGAGGTCAATGTCAAATAAAACTTGCCAGACTGACATGTACACCGTGAAATATTTCCATATACCAAATAAAGTTGAACTAATGCATATAGTATTAGAAAAGACGAAAAAACACAAAAAATTATCTTAAATCAATGAAACATGAAAATCATGTCTAGGTCAGATGACACCTACCACCATGACATATACAACGTACAATCATTCCATACACCAAAAAATTGTAGAATTATAGTATCTGAGATATGGAATTGACAACGAAAACTTAACCTTGTTCACTAATTCATGAAATGTGGTCGAGGTCGGATGAAAATTGTCTGACAGGCACAAAGACATTGCAAGTTATGCGCATAAACTATGTAAATGAAGTCAAGGACAATGGACATATAACATAACATAAGACATTTATAAACAAAGTATAAAGCATCCAGGTCGTCCACCTCCTAAAATATAAAGCTTTAAAGAAGTTAGTTAATGCCGACGTGTCCACTGACGCCTGATCCCCGCCGACAGAAGTCGCAGGCTCGACAAAAAAAAACAATTTGGTAACACTCAATCAATCAATGAAATGATTCACTTGCATTACCAATGACTCCAAATTCTCTGTTTTAAGACTTACGTAAAAGAAAATGAGATTTTTAAGAGGACCTTTTCAAGAAAAGATTTACTAAAAACAACATATACTAGTCTATGTTTTGTTGTTTATTTAGCGTTATAAATGTTCTCTCCTACATGATGATATAATATAAATCGTTTAAATGGTTAACTCAAACTTAAGACTACTAAAATACAGTAGTAGGGTAGTAAACAGGTTCAAATGCACAACTGAACATATCCCTCACATTGCAGCAAACAAGTTCGATTGACATGAAGTGAAACAGAGACAAATACTGTTTCTGGAATAAAGAATGGAAGGTAGAATGATAGTCCCAGGTTCTCGTTAATATCAATTGACCTGATAACTTGATAACTACTTAGCATCTAACTTCACTTTATATTGCTTGATTTCGGTGTAAATTGTCCCCTGAGTGGCTAATACGCACTAAATTGGCAACACTCTGCCAGGTCCTTACTAGTTACATGCTCTTGATTTACACAGTGCTATTTTTCGATTTAACAAATACATTTTCTAAAGTACACAATGTATATATTACAGTTCATTTGCACTGAAGTTTTTTCATTTTTAATATTTTTTTTGTTGTGGCCACACACTGGATATTTGTGTAATTGGTCATGCGACAATGTGTTTAAAGAAATGTTTCAAATGACCGTTTGTCATCAGTATGGCAGACAAATTAAAACAAAGGCTGGAAGCGTTTTTTTTTTTTTTTTTTTTTAATAACAAGGTTTATCAACAATATTTGATATTTTTTGTTGCAGTTACAATACCTACTGGAACCAATGGTTGACAAACTGTTGTTGCAAAAGTTATTCATCACAATTTTTTGAATAATTTCTATATTTTAACAGGGGAATATCCAAAATGGATCACACATTTTAGTATAATTGAAAAACATAAAGAGATATGTCAATGCTAGGCAAAGTCTATTAATGGCCAGTTGAGTCAAATAAATAGGTCTTTGCTACTTGACTATTAAGCTATGTCATTTAGAAAAAAGACTGATATTCTTTGAGTGACATGTCTCCTTGTTGACTATAACCTTGTGATATAGGACTTCAGTCTAGTACAAAGCAAGGTAAATTAACATCTGATACATGTATCCTGTGTGTGAGTGTAATATTAACAGCTGAACAATATTCATGTAAACTCATTATACTTTCGAATGAACTTTTTCTTATTAATACTTGGAACATTGTCTTAATAAGTACTAAAAGTGATTTTGTTTTTAATAAATAAAAACATTATCAAATAAGTATTTCTGTATACTATACAAATTTAGTAATGAACACTAATAGTCCTTCATTCTCTCGATATCTATATTTTTGCACATGCACCAGGTCATACTTTTTCCAGACTGTTTCTGATGTCTTTACAAAAAATCTATCAGTTCCGTACCTTTTGCAATTTAAGTCTGGGAAAACCAGGGTTTATCTTGGACTGGTGAATAAAATTGGGGTTTGAAATAGCTTTCATAACAGTGAGTACTAGTTAAAGATCAGTACTTTGTGGTTTTTTTTTTTGGGGGGGGGGGGGGGGGGGGGATTTTTGTTTTTATCATCTAATTGTTGCTCTGATGAGTCAAGCTATCTACCACTGACTTTTACAAATTATTTCATTGATGTGTGGTTTAACCTGTCATAAGCATGATAAGCTTGTTGAGGATTGAGCAGTAACAAGAGTGGTGATCATTCAAGACTGGCTGCTTAATTTATTTTAGCATTGGTTTTCCAATTGAATTGTACCAAATTTTGTCATAATGGCTGGTGCCTTCTATCGTTTATTATATAATTTGTGATTTGCTCATTGTTGAAGGTCATACTGTGACATAAAGTCATTTACATTTTCATCCTGTGGTTTCTTGTGATCCTTCTTTAATCATTTGTAATGTGCTTGTTTCATTAAAATTCAGTTGGATACAGAGAAATGATAGTTATCTTAATTAAAACACACATTTGAATACAATATTCAACTTTTATTTATTTTTTCGTTGATCATTCACTCGTACCTTTTACACAACAATTCCATTTAAACAGATATATACAAAATATAACAACTACACCTAATCACAGATTTAATATGATGTTTTACAAAGAATATATTACTCCTTTTAGATTTTTTTTGGTCTTTAACCAAGCACATACTAAAATTGAAATCCTTACAAACTGAATAGTAGCTGAGTAGAACAAACATTTTTTGTATTCATATCAGTAAGAGAATATTCAAGAAAAAAACCCTCATTTTAAATATATATATATTATCAGATTAGTTTCACACGCTAATATTTTTTTTATTTATTTCTTTGTTCAGAATTCTGCAGAAAAATTCAAAGCCATAATTTATGGAGGTGTTAAAAATTACATAAAACAAAAACAAAACCTCTATATATACTTTTCAATTTTCTTCATAAAAATAACAAATATTTTTCCTATAATATACAATAACTTCTTAGATGATAAAGAAAGAATAACAAATAATAATTTTTTTAAAATAATCATAAAAAGATTCCTTGATAGCTTTAATTTTGATGGAGATTAATAAACGGAAAATGTTCAATTAACTGAAAATCTACTGAATACAAATATAAACTGAATTTGCTGAAATTCATGAGAAATTAAATCAGTTTAAAGAGGGCACGACAAATAATATTGCAGGATATATAATATAAATTATGAGCAAGGAAAACATTTATATAATAAAAGAACAGGGAAATCAAGAATATATGTAGTTTCCAAAAGATTCAGATAGCATTAATCTTTAAATTTCTTAATAAAACATTATATTCTTCTTCTTAGATGAACAATATTGATGGCAAAGTTCTGTTTTACTGAGAGACATTATAAATGATACACAGATAATGAATGGATTGTTTCCCTTTATATTGGAATGTTATTTCTTTTCAACCGGTGTAGTAAAAATTCAATAACAGCTCACTTCACATGTGTTACTGAATACTGATATACAAAGCCATCTGAATGCAGATAAGGTCAGGTTATTTATCTTAAACCTTTCACAGAAAAGTTTGTTCAATCTGTTTTATATCCACCAACAATAAATACATGCATCAAATATAATTTAAATAAACTTAAAAATTTCAAAAATAATTTATTCTATACATAAACAGCACTTATTCAACCAAATACTGAACTTAATATGAATTATCCTCCACCAACATAGTTAGGCTTAATACTGAGGAATTCTTAACAAGGTTTACACAAAATAAGTGTAATTTCACATGTAACAAATTCCTATATTTTCACCTATTTTTGTGACAGAAAGACCATGCCATTGCACCCTACACACTTTCAGTGTTCAGGCCTATTCAAATTCCAAAATAAATTCATTTTATCACAGTCAAATTTAAGTAGTATATAAATAATGGAACTGTGAAAACTATAGAATTTATACTAAAAACAAATTCCTTAATGACAAGAATGTTCAAAGATGCAGTTGGTGCTCTTATAAGGTGCAATTTTTAATCGAAATACACATGATACAAATTATAAAGACAATGCCAATGTACTTATGTAAAATTTGTTTCCGTTTTCCAGAAGTGATGTGAATAAATGTAGATTAGTAACTATTATGCCCATTTGATGTGTTTTCTAATGATTTCTTTTAAACTTTAGGCAATTGAACAACAAATTGATTGAACATATTGATTCAAAAATCTGTTAAAAATTGGCGATTTTAAGATGGAATGTAAGGTTTGAAAACTGCTGACCAGAGTCTGCTATAATTGGTACCACGAAAGTAAAATGACAAAAGTCATCAGTCCAATCGATTAGTAACAATATTGCATTTCGCAAAATAAAAGTTCTGCAAATTTTATTTCTGAAACCCTTCAGCTAATATTTCCTATAAATTCTATAAAGAAGCAGGATTTCTAATCAAACGAACAAATGAAACCATTTTTCTAAGTTCAAATCTGAAATTTCCCTAAAACAAACTCAGTACTTCTACGTGAAAAGCATTACATCAATACATCTCTAACTGCTATCAGAAGATCCCAAACTGTTGCAGAAATCAACAATAAATATAGCACTTTTATAGACAAGCATAAAATTATCTAATGTACAGAGCTGAAACCAAAACTCTTGCAAAAAAATATGAAATTATATTTCTTAACCCAGGAACTGTTCTTTAAATGAATATTTATATCTGTTTTAAGAAATTTCAAATGTTGATTTAACAATATAATTCTAACATTGCAAATCTCATTACATGTGAAAAAGTAATTAAATCAAAGATATAGGAATGTTACGTAATCAAAATTACTACATAGCTGAAAAAAAATAATTTCATTTCATTTTAGTCAAAATAAAATTCATTAAAATTCATTATGAGGCATGAAACCATAGAGTTAACAGATTTAAAATCACGATAATACAAAATAATGATTAGCGATGACATAAATTTAATTGACTTTAAGATCTGTTTCACAAATTTGCTTCTGCATCTTCAGATTTCATGACAAGTTTTTATGTAAATCAATGGGAAGGAATAGAGTTAACACTACTTTCAGGAAACCAAGTTTTTAAGAACTAAAATTTAATTTGCATAATTCATAACTTGTTTAAAGTAAATCTGTAATTCTTGGTACTTTTACTGAAGGTTAAAGCTTCTTGAAGTGTGTTTGATTATTATCCATTATCCTGGCCTTTTACATATTCTTTTTTTCTTTCTATTCAACAACTAAAAGCTATACTTAATAACACAAATAGATGCTGTGGATTAAATTATTTCCATGGCTACCAATTTTTGAGGATGGAGGAAAAAAATTACTTTGGAGGATAATCACCAGTGTTGCCAATTTTTGTTAAATAACTGTAAAATATTTAAACTTTGTTGATCAGTTGAATTTTTTTATTTACCAAAACCAATGAATTCCATGAAAATTGGTAACACAAAAATATTAATAATTCCACAGTAGGAGAAATCAGCTGATCATAACAGAAAACAATTCAGCCAGTTTCAACATTAAACAAAAATATGTGACAACAACCAAGTTACAATCTAGAAATGGTCCATAATGATCTATAATGCCCAAATTGTCACTAACAATATTCAGAAGTATACAAAAACATTTAGTAGATGGACAATGAAATTTTCATGGACAATTAAAAATCATAATGTTGGAACCAGTCCAATGAGATAAAAGAACCAATTTGATTGACACCTGAGTGTAGGTCACTGAAAACAGTTAGATATAACAGTTAGGATAGGATTCAATTTTCACATTAAGTTTATTTAAAGCTTCCGAATGCACTAAAAGCTTGATCCGTCTTCTTTTGGAATGCAGCGTTTGCTGACACGTTAGCCGTCATGTTCATACTACCCATCGTTGTTGTTGACATATTACCCATCATTCCCATGTTAGGCATCATACCTGTAAAAGATTAGTATACTATAAATCATGGCACTCACTACTGCTGCGTTTATGAATATACAGTGATAAGGCATACATGTATAAAGTATTTTTTTTCACTGAAATCTGTAATGTTCTACACTATATACCAGATTTGTATTTTTTTAAATTAATCTATATAATCTTATGTCTTTAAATAAACCAAAGTCATAAAAAATAGAGAAGAAGCTAAACTACAAATATTTAAAAAAAAAAAAAATTTATTCAATAACTCTCTTTAGGTAATTAGGTAACCATTACATTTTGATTATGAATGACTTTTGGGTATGATATCTTTTGTCTTATTTCAGCAGGGTTTGTACAACATTTAGTCTTAATAGCAACTACAGATCAATCATTTGTTTTGCTGTCACATTGGAATTAAGCTTAAGTATGCCACACAAAACAAGAAACTAAGTCCAGTATTGTTCATCTTACTGGTACATAGTGGAGTCTGCGTCATAAATATCTAAGATTATATAAACATCAAATGATTCAATAATGAATTCCACTTGGGTGGTTTGAATCATTGGCAAACAAATCCATGTAATCATTTTAACATACTCAAATTTAACTACTAGATTTTAGTCAAATTTACTACTACTGGGAAAAGCCATTTCTTTTGCCCAAATTTTTTTTAAACCAACAAGATACTACAAATAGTCTGTCTGTTTGTAAATTATGTACTTAATATAGCCATCAATGTCTCTATTTTCCTAGAAGTACTAAAATTATTCATTGATAATAGCCATTTCAAAAGTTAACATTGCACTTAACTTTAAAATTTAGGAAACAAAAATAAAATTCCTACGATGGAAATCAAAAAGTTACAAACTGATGACATTTAATTGTGCATGGAAAAGGACTGCTGTTGGAACTTCTTTTTATAACCCTATTCCTACTCCTAACCCCAAAGATCCACTGTACATGCGCCAAAATACTAAGAAGTGTATTTATATCCTATATGGTAACATGCAAATTTACATGCTATATATCTATATTTGATAATGTATTTTTTGTGTAAACTTTCATTTCCAAGTTTGAACTTTTACTGGCTTTTCAGACAAAGGCAAGTTTTCTGTCCCCCTCCACTGAGACTATTCCCCTCCGCCTCAAGTTAGGAAACAATTGGTGTATTGGGAGACAGTAAACTTGCTATAGTCCTCCTAGCCAGTAATTATGAATTCTGTTACATCATACCTATAAATAAAACATGAACGTTGTAAGTGTCCATGTAACAGCCACCAAACAACACTTAAAAACAAAACTTGAATCTAGCAAAAAAACACTAGTAATGAAAGTGCAAAAAAAGTTTTCTAGCTTGAGAAAGGAAGTTTAAGAAAAGCACACTGAAACACCTAAATGAATGTTTTAAAAAGCTTGGCTGGGTCAAAATTTTCTGAATTGTATCTTTTACCTTATGCCTGTAAAAATAACAAAGTTATTAAATTCTATTCTAATTACATGCAAAAAGTATCTATAAAAGTCCACACCAAAATATACCAGTACTCATAAAAAAATTTGTAAAAAGAGTTTCAAAACATGATCTTCCAATTGGTGCTTTTACCCTAAAAAAATGTCACAAAGCAATTGTCTTTAAGTCACAATGTTCAACGACTTTTCCACAAATGACCCGAAGTCAACCTTGGCAGTTCAAGCAAAAAAAATTAAATTGGAATCTAGTGTATTGTAAAGTTTTCATAATGTTGCATACATATGCATGAAACAAATCCATAAAGCCATCCATGGTAAAACACTTGCCATATTTTGTTTGTCAGTAGATATCATGTATACTGCATTCACTTTTAAGAGGGGTACCCATAGATAATATAATAGTCTTTAACATTTGAATGACAGTTAGGACATTATTTATATCACATTGAAATTTACTAGCATTATCAAATTAGCTTTATAATTGATAACTAAATATCTCTTAAAGTGATTATTTTCAAATTTGCTGTTAAACAGTCTTTGTAACAGTTCAACAACCAATTTATGTAATTCATAATGAAGAACAAAAATATGTTTGTTTACACCTACCCATATTTCCAGTCATCATAGGTCTTGGTTGTCCCATCATATTTCCTTGTGGCTGTTGGTTCATAGACATACCAGCCATTCCTTGATTAATTCCCATCATGCCTTGATTTCCTACCATTCCTTGATTTCCCATCATACCCATTCCTATAAAAGACAACAAGATAATCTTGATAATTCTTAGTGATGTAACTGACTCCTTGATGGAATTTATTAGTATATTACTTTCTGCGGAACTCCTTTTTTATTATTTATTGTTCTTGTTGTTATCACTAATGAATCATGTTTTATTGTTATTCCAGTTGTAATCAATTAGTTCTTGTTGTAATCACTATTGAAACATGATTTATTGCTGTGTTGTTACTGTAATTTAGTTTACTGAAGGTGTTTCCTAGTTGTCCTATCTTCCATTGCTGCAAGAGATATTTAAGAAACAAGTTGTTTCGGAGGGAAGAGTTGGAATGCACTCATTAGATTGATTAATAAATTGGTGGCAAAAACTAGATTGACACCTAAAACAAAATATTATAGGTTCTTGGTTGTTTTTGTTCTATGTTGTGCTTAGTTTAGTGGTTGATTGTATATGTTTCCTCCTGTTGTCAAGTTTGAGGTTATACTATGCATTGTAGAAGTAATTAGTCATTGGTAGATTGTGAATGTAAACTAAATAGAAGGTTGAGGTCCATTTGTTTGATGTGTTTTATCATTTGATTTTGCCATTTGATTAGGGACTTTCCGTTTTGAATTTTTCTCAGAGTTCAGTATTTTTGTGATTTTTACTTTTTGTTGATGACTTGTTCATATTGTATTTGCTTCATGATGGTGGTGCATACAGGGTTAAAAAGGTTATTGTTGTTCCATCTATTGTTGTAACTGATACCTAATGGATGGATTATATTGACTTACCAGGTTGGGGTTGCCCAGTCTGTAGTATATTGACTTACCAGGTTGGGGTTGCCCAGTCTGTAGTATATTGACTTACCAGGTTGGGGTTGCCCAGTCTGTAGTATATTGGCTTACCAGGTTGGGGTTGCCCAGTCTATAGTATATTGACTTACCAGGTTGGGGTTGCCCAGTGAGTCTGTAGTATATTGACTTACCAGGTTGGGGTTGCCCAGTGAGTCTGTAGTATATTGACTTACCAGGTTGGGGTTGCCCAGTCTGTAGTATATTGACTTACCAGGTTGGGGTTGCCCAGTCTGTAGTATATTGACTTACCAGGTTGGGGTTGCCCAGTCTATAGTATATTGACTTACCAGGTTGGGGTTGCCCAGTCTGTAGTATATTGACTTACCAGGTTGGGGTTGCCCAGTCTATAGTATATTGACTTACCAGGTTGGGGTTGCCCAGTGAGTCTGTAGTATATTGACTTACCAGGTTGGGGTTGCCCAGTCTGTAGTATATTGACTTACCAGGTTGGGGTTGCCCAGTCTGTAGTTGGTTCATTGATGGTTGATGTTGTTTGCTTTGATATTTACTAGCAGGACTCAGGGCATCTAAGTCAATATTCACCTTACTACCTTCACCAGACCAAGTATTCAAGTTCTTCTAAAATAAATAAAATGTCAAATATTAAAATCATCAATACGTGTTGAGCACCATTCACAGTGCAAGATGTGATTTTCTGGCTAATTGAAATGTATTAGACTGATTTGATTTTTTTTGCTCCATTACATCCCATATCTGTATTTCAATTTTTATTGAAAAAAGATTTTTTCATTATCTGAATTAAAATAGACATTTATCCATTACACAACAATCTAAACATAATTTGCATGTTCGAAATATTTAATGTTTTATCAGTAATCCCTTCATTCCATTTTTGTCCATGCAAGAACCTGTTGTTAGTTTCTGAAACATCGCCTATTTTTCATGCTTGCCTGAAATTATGTTTGTTTACTTTACATATATAAATATGCAGTGTTAGCTGCAAGGGTTCTTTAGGATATATAAGGTATTTACTCAAGCGTCAATTCACTCTCTTGAATTCTGTTTTCAAAAACAAAAGCTTGGTCAAATTGAGAAAAGAAACAATTCTCATGACTTTTCTACATCAAAATAACATGTGCTTTCTAATTCTACAAGATTCATAAACATAGTGTACTTGAAAAGTAATGCATACATTTAAGGAATCTGGCTCAGAAAAGTAAACCTTTATCACTTAGATTGTTTACTACTCAAGAATACGAAAGAATAACTGTTTGAAAATGTCTTTGTTTACAAAGAAAGAAATAGATGGTATATTTTAGTGACCTCCTGGTTTAAGCATTTGTAGAACTATCAAAAATCTTGTAAACATGAGTAAAACATCATAGTCAACACTTTCTGCTATACCATAAACTGAGTCATTTCTATTTATGCATAAACTTCTCTCATTTTTTCCACTATAAAAAAACATATAGGTCTCAAAATAATATTAGATTTACCTGAGTCTATTTAGTACAGAGATTTACTCCAAATTTTTACACTTAATCACCATTATATATTTTTACAACTGACTTACACAAAATTGAAAATGTAAGTATGACTTTGGTTATAAGACATATTCTACTCCTTTTCTCATTTATCACATGACAGGGAGGAATCCATGCATATATCAAAGGTAAAATTATGGAAAGAGGTGGAAAAGCTAAGCTAATAATCAACTGAATATAATGGAACATATTTTTCTCTTTAACACATAACTTAATTCTTATCCCATTGTACAGTTTGGCAAAGTATTTGCATTCAAGAGTATCTATATATGATAATGGAATTTCCAAAGTTGAACACAAACACAGCTAGACAAATTTGAAGGAAACTCTGTCAAGCAAGACAAAAAACAAATACTGGTCAGCAAAAACTTTGCCACTGAACCTTTAAATCATTTTCTTTCATCGCTCATCATCTTTTTAAATATAATTAATTTTTAAAAATTTTGTATGAATGAAATATCTTTCAATATTTCCTTATGAACTTATATGAATTTTGTATAGAATACTGTTCACAAGTTTTGTGATGAGCGATGAAAAACTGTCCTTCACCATGCTTAGAGAGAAAAACAGTAACAAACCTTGACCTCAGTGCTAGTTACAGTTTCTTCCTTAGAAACTGTCGTCTGCTAAAACAACATCAAAGTTAACTAGGAATAATTTGTAAAAAACTAAAACACACTGAAAGTGAAAGCCTGTGTATTGAAATCAAAATGACACATGATGTCAAGATAATAGTCTCTAAATTTATTTGGAACTTTTTGATTTTGACCAAATCTTCATCTTTTATATCTCTGAACATTTGTATGAAGAAAAATTCAGAAATCATCTATAACTTTTTCAGAAAAATTATAATAACATTTTTTTAAATTCTAGAACAATACAATATCATTCTCTTTAAGAAATAATCATGTTGAAATTTAAGCAAACACATGCAACAGGTAGAAAGTTTTACAATTTTGATTTCAAGTCAGCATAACAAAAATTCAAACAGAAAGAAAACATAACTTTTTTTAAAAAAGCTGTGAGATCTAAGTTAATATTTGAAATCAATATATACTACCTGTGAAGGTAACCAGTATTGCTATAGGTATATAAATATCAATAGGTAACCAGTAATGCTATAGGTATATAAATATCAATAGAGAGGTAACCAGGTAACCAGTATTGCTATAGGTATATAAATATCAATAGGTAACCAGTAATGATATAAGTATATACATATCAAGAGATAGATAACTAAAGCAGAAGCATAATAACATATAATTTATACAGTGAATTCTGTATGATTTATAGAGCCTTTTGATGTTTTTAAAAACAAATACTGTAAATTCCGAAATTATTGTGTGCATTTATCATTGCGATTTTGACTTAAATGCAATTTTAATTTTTGAGATATTGTGAAAAATCCTGTTAAATTAATACAAAAAATTTCAAAATGTGAGTCTATATTATTGCAATTATAACACTGTTGCATTTTCGCAATAATTAAAACATCGTAAAAATTTCAGAATTTACAGTAATAGTTACTGTTTCTTGTTGTTTAACAAATGATTTTACAAATTTAAAAATTTCATGCAGAAAAAATTCTTAAGGGTTCCGCGGAACCCAATGTCTCGCCTACTTTTGATGTTAATCGCAGGGTCAACAAAAATAAGGAAAAAATCAATAAAAATATTCTTCTTTATACTATCTTTTGATTGTAAAAAGCTAGCTTCTGTCCAAGTTTGGTAAAAATTCAGGATAGTTTATGAATCTAATAAATGTTTTAAAAACTTTAACTGCAGACTGTATGTAATGTTAACTGGAAGAAAAACTAAGTCTTTTTATAAGTACAATACAGATACATAGGTACGAAATTTTAACAAAATTTACTTCTGGATACTACATTAGCTTTTGGTCATCGACAAGCTTCTGTCGAAGTTTGGTACAAATCCAAAATAGTATAAGAAAGTTATTAAATTTTAAAAACTCAACCACAGAGTGAATATGTTGTTTCCTGGCAGAAAATCTAAGTCCATTTAAAATTAAAATACGGAAAAAATAAATTATTTTTTTTTACAAAATTTACTTCTGGATACTATCTTATGATCATAAACAAGCTTCTGTCCAAGTTTGGTACAAACCCAGGATAGTTTAAGAAAGTTATTTAAATTTTAAAAACTTTAACCACAGAGTGAATGTAATGTTACCCGGCAGAAAAACTAAATCCATTTATAAGTAAAATACGGAAAAAGTGGAATTTTATTTTTACATAATTTACTTCTGGATACTATTTTATGATCATAAACAAGCTTCTGTGTAAGTTTGGTAGAAATCGAGAATAGTTTAAGAAAGTTACTAAAATTTCAAAAACTTTAACCACAGAGTGAATATTTGTGGACACCGCCGCCTACGACACCGACGACAACAGAATGTAGGATTGCTATGTCTCGCTTTTTCAACTTAAGTTGAAGGCTCGACAAAAATGGTCTGACAAGTTTTTCATTACTTTTTTATTTATATTAAAACATTCAAGAATTTCTCCCAAAATATTTACAGAGTTCACTGTATCCTAGTACATATACAATAACAAAACAGCAGAAGTGCAAAAGACCTCCACTCAAAAGGGAGCTATTTTATTATAGAGGATTTTAAGCACCAATATATTTGATATGAGGGACAAGCCAATAAATTGTTTGGCGAGTGCAGAGAGTCAAAAAAAAAAGCTTAACATTTTTTCTATGCTGTTTTTTCAGCTAAAATTATATCACAAAGTAAGAAAGACAACTGTGTTTCAAACAAAGTTGGTTCATGACTTAATTATGTCTTAAGAGTTCAACTAAGAATTTACCAAATAGAGGTAATTAACTGGTCAACTTCCAGGTTAGAAAAATTGACCTTGAACTTGATCTGTAAATATCAGTTAAAAATTTGACAGATAATACTATGAAATTTGATATAGTTCAAAGGTGAATAATAAAATTTCATAATATTCAACTATTTTTAAGTAACATCATTTCAGGAAACTGATAAAAATGTGAGTATTGTAACCATATCTCTATAGTATAAGATTGTATATATACATTATGTAAAACAACATGCAATAACTGACAATACAGATATATCTACAGGGATTTTGACAAACTAGAGGAACAGAAAGTGTTAACATGGATACAAAGCAACATAAGTTACACAAAGCTAATTTCACAACTTCTTGTGCAAGTCAACTAAACTACAATCTTCTTATCAGAAAGTACATTTTCCAGTTAACATTACTAAAGCTCTCTCACATGATCATGTTATATACATATATAAGACCAGGTTCTGTATGCTAGCAGAATACATATTTTGTTTCTTGATTGGTACAGCGACAAGACATTACAATGGTAGCCATGTACACGAGACAGAGGGTATGCATTTTATATTTTTGCTGTATATGTTTCTTAATCATGTAATAACTGGTGTCATGCCTACCTTAATTGGTTCATCTGGCTTCTTCTGAATTATATTTATTCATTTATTTTCTTATCCTACATTATATATACCACCAAAACTTATTCTTCAATTTAATGTGAGGTGGGTTGGAAAACATGTTTTACCTAAGACTGACAACTACCCATATAAATTTTATTCAAAATCTAATTCATTTTTATCTTTTCTGATAGGAGAACATTGAAGTTCTACACCTTTATTATTAATAATAGGTGCCTTCCAACACAAATACTTCAAAAAGAGCCATGTAAACTATGTGTTTTTTAAGAATAATAAGAAATAAACTAACTAGGATGAAATAAGAGCGTAAAAATAAGCCTCTTGAACATTTTATAAAGAAATGAGTGAAGTGATACCAGTTGTACAACAACAGTTAGATTGACCACAGGGGAGATAATGGAAGATTAATAATAACTTTTTTTCAAACTAACTGATCTGAGTACAAAATCAACCAGTAGGAATTGATGTATAACTTACCATATTAGATTGTCCTGGTTGCAAAGGGGTATAACTCATGCCAACATTCTGTCCCATCATGCCTTGCTGTGGAAACATTCCCTGCAACCATACAAAAGTAGTTGTTGTATGTCATATCTTAAGGATGTATTTTGGTGAAAATGGAAAGAAAAACAAGAATGTGTCCATAGTACACGAATGTCCCACTCGCACTATCATTTTCTATGTTCAGTGGACCGTGAAATTGGGGTCAAAACTTTAATTTGGAATTAAAATTAGAAAGATCATATCATAGGGAACATGTGTACTAAGTTTCAAGTTGATGTAACTTTAACTTCATCAAAAACTACCTTGACCAAAAACTTTAACCTGAACTTCGCACTATCATTTTCTATGTTCAGTGGACCATGAAATTAGGGTCAAAACTATAATTTGGCATTAAAATTAGAAAGATCATATCATGGGGAACAAGTGTACTAAGTTTCAAGTTGATTGGACTTCAACTTCTTCAAAAACTACCTTGACCAAAAACTTTAACCTGAAGCGGACGGACGAACGGAGGCACAGACGAACGGACAGACGGACGGACGAACGGAGGCACAGACGAACGGACGGACGAACGGAGGCACAGACCAGAAAACATAATGCCCCTCTACTATCGTAGGTGGGGCATAAAAACAAGAATTTAAAATTGATACTATAAGTGAGAAGGGCAAAAGGTAAGAAACAAAATAAGCTAAGAATATTGATAGGTTATGGATCTCCTTTTATAGCTATTTCGCTTTTAAATTATGGCGGGAAAACACTGACTCAGACTTTGACCTTGCATTCAATTTGGTGTAATTCAGGTCTCAATTAGAAAGAAAATAAACCCAGAATTTGTTTCAATTTTCATAAATGACCTTTAATGAGCTATTGAGATCAAATACAGATCAAAATGACAGTACATTTAAAATACAAAACATGAAACTCATCTCACAAAGAACACTGTATACAAAAAATCAAATTACCGGTACAGTACATGAACACCAATACAAAAAGCACATGTCACAGAGAACACTCAGTGCACAATGTGACCTATGGTCAAACTAACCTGTTGGTTCATTCCCATTTGGTTCATGCCCATCATACCTGGACTCATCATTCCCATCTAAAAAATAAAACACAAAATATTGAATGATTAAAAAGTTCTATACATTTCATACAAAGTATATATGTATTGACATTCATACAATCTGTAAGCAATTAGTCAAATGGTTTATGTATTGAGAACAAAATTAATACCATTTATAGCAACAAATACATTATACAATTTAATTTATGTGTCAATCATATACAGTGAAACCTGTCCAAACCCAACACCCACAGGTCTTTCCGTTTAGTTCGGTTTTCACAGGTGTTCAGATTGAAGAGGTAAATGGAAGTCGACACCAAAATAAATTTGGCACTTACTGAAAAGGGCGATAGGTGACACAACAGACGACAATTTATTTCATGATAATTAGATGTAAATGTAAAATCTAGGTAGATGAAGATAAACTTTTTGTTCCTTTTTTCTTATAAATCAAACGCTGCTCCGTCAATCGCGCTCCTCGTTGTGTAAAGGTATTAATCAGTCAATGATGTCCGACGTGGAGCGATTTTGCTTTTTATGATTATTTTCTAATCTGTTAATTCACTGACCAATTCAGATTATCAGTCAATGTCAAAAGACGATTCTGTAGTTGAATGGAGATCGTCATTTTCAATTATCTGTACATGCCAGTTCTCACAAGATTAGAGCGAAACAAGTGCAGGGGTCCAGTTTATTCTCAGCCTTAATCGTTGATAAATAGCTAGCGGAAGTCTGCAGGAGCATCAGAATTATATATAAAAATATATATATATGTATAGGGCCTCTAAAGGGAATCCGGCATCCCGTAAATATAATTGAAAGTCATTTACCTTGTGTGGCAAGAATTTTGTAATCAAGTGACACGCTTTAAAACTATTACCCAGGTTTCACTGTATATAAATAAATGGGAAATGTGATCATTGCATATAACATTATAAAGGGATACAGCTGTTCAAGTGACACCACCAAGATAGTAACTTAATCTGAATTTTGTGGAAATAAGCATTGTGCATATATTTCATAACACTTAGTTGACGCAAACTTCAGTTAGAGAACAGTAACGAAAAATCAGCAATATTTTAATTTGTAAAGGGGTATAACTCTAAAACCGAAAGAGTGACACCATCAAAATTTCAACTTGATCTGTATTTTGTGGTAATAAGCATTGTGTATAAGTTGCATAACATTGAGGCAAACTAAAGTAAGAGAATGGAAAAAAGTTCCTTTGTAAAAGGGAATAACTCTAGAATGTTAAAAGTGACGGCACCAAAATCGATCCGTGTTTTGTGGTAATAAGCATTGTTTCATAACATTTGGTTCAGGCAAAATAAATTTAGAGAATGAAAAAAAATTGAGACATATGGACGTACAGACAGACAAGGGTAAAATTGTGCTGTACTTCAAGTTTCATAAATTTTTAAAACCATCATAGACCCTACTTCCCAAGAGTATGTTACTCCTATAATTTTGTATCTTTGATAAACATAGTTCATGTTTAGAAAAACAAATTAAATAATACAATACCATGTTTGGATTGTTCATAGGTTGTTGACCCATGTTTGGCATTGGCTGGTTCATGTTTCCCATGGGTGCCTGTGTTGACATGATTGGCTGGTTCATTCCCATTGGTTGAGACATCTGTCCCATTCCTGGCTGATTCATCATTCCCACTGGCTGTGATGACATCATTGGCTGAGATGACATCATTGGCTGAGATGACATTGACATCATAGGGGCCATATTGTTCATTGGTTGGATGGGATTATTGGACGGTTGCATAGCAGGTGATGATGTGCCACTACTAGAGAATACATCAAACAATTCAGAATTTGGTGCTGCTTGGGTTGGACCAGATGATGCAGCGCTAAACTGTTGGAAATCTGCAAAACCTTCAGAACTGAAACAAAAAGACTAAGTATTAGAAAGGATGCTGACTATCAAAACATTCACATAATCAGTATTGCAGCAAGCTCACTCTTGTTAATTTATTTACCCTTATTTTGATTTCATTTCTATCTTTTTTTCCTCAGTCTGTTCAAAATGCCATCAGTTTGGTGTCCTCATTGGCAAAATTGACTTGTGACTACCAATTCAAATCAACTTTAACTGTCTTTTCAGTCCAATTTTACAGGAGTGTATTGGTTTTTTTTTAGAGAGACAGTTTAATTTTGTACTACTGGTGAATCTAATCTTTAGGAAAATTTTAACAAATGTAATGCACCCATATACTTGTACCATAAATCATTTTTTTTTGGTCGGGTAGAACCCTTAATTCAGAGTTCAGCACAGGCTATTTCTGTTCTACCTTATTTTCAAAAAATAATTAAAAACAAAATTCAACAAATAAATTAGTGTTAACAAGTGTATTAATTTCTTCAATTTTACCTTTTAGGTGATGTGGCACCTTGAAACTGTGAGAAATCAGCAAAACCATTTGATGTTGATGAAACTGTAAATAAAAAATAGTTGTATGTAAATAAAAGGTAAAACACATACATGGCATATCTTAACTAGTTTTATCAAGTAGAATAAAACTGTGAAAACTATACATACAACTTAGAGTATTATTATATTTAACTGATTTAGTAGTTATGAAAAAAACAGATCTTAAAAAATTTCAATCATTCTAAAAAAAAACTATAGTTGAAACTGATTTTTGTCATCCAATCAAAAGCAATGATACTAACTGTGGTTTAACTGATAGCCTGGTTTGTCATCCAATCAAAAACAATGTTACTAATGTGGTATAGCTATCCTACATAACATTTTGATCGAGCTATATGAAAATAAATGTCACATTGCCATCATCAATATAGATATTGTCATCATACCTGCTGTTGTATTTGTGGCTCTGGGATCAAAATCATTGGCACTTTTAAATTCATCAAATCCTGATATTAAATCTGGTGCATTACTGCTGGACTGTGACTGAAAATATAAAATATGTGGTGAATAATTCATCGAAAAAAACATACTGTGGATTCATTTATTTTCATGGATCAAGGAAAAATTACACTTTTGTGGTTATTTAATTTTGTGCTTTTTTTGTCAAAGTCTGTATACAAGCCTATAGAAAATTTGTTATTGGTTTATCATTTTATTTCGTAGTACGCCTGTACCAATGAAATCCACGAAAATTGGTATCCAACGAATAATAATGAATCCACAGTATTAAAAAGATGTTAAGGAAGCTGGCTTGTCATGTTTTAGATTTTTTGTCAGATTTTCGGAATCCTCTGGTTTTCTCCATTTGAATGCCTTGAAAAAATTTGCACGGTGACCCCCATTTTTCTTTTTGTCAATCTTTTACATGTATAATGATAAGCCATCTGTAAAAGTCTTATAAAATTTTAATTACTTTTGAAAACAGTTTTTGAGAACCTCAACTTGTCAATGATAAAGCTATGAAAAGTCAAGAGAGAATATTTTCCCGCCAAAATTCCAATGGCTAATATCTCGAAAACAAGCACGGTGACCTTTATATTATTTTTGCTCTTTGGATTCCTTTATTAATCCCCTATCTATATAAACTAGTGTTTTGAAAAGTTAATTACTTTGAAACTGAGAAGCAAACTCCCTTAAAATAATATATAATTATAGGAAGACCAAATGAACTGTCATGACACATAACAGTTATTAATCAATCAATTGAATTGATTTCAGTCTCCTTATAAATTCTTTTTTTATGAAAACAAGAACGTGTGTTCTTTGGACACTATGCCTGCTCACACTTTCCTCATTCCAAGTTCATATGACCCCACTTTCATGACCTTACAAACAAAGCTTTCACCTGTTAGCAGTAAAAGGTCCTAAAATATTAAATGTAAAACAATTCCAATAAGAAAACTTCTTGGTTGAGCATAAACACATAACAAGATTTTTGACATGAAATAAATCAAAGCACTGTAAGCGATGTAGGCAGTTAACCAAAAACCAAGGCAAACATAATTATGAAAACTGTGGCAATGTTGCTTCAATTTTTTTTTAAATTTAAAAGAACTAGCATTAAACATTCATATATTGTACATTTATATGCATTTAATGAATTAATCATTAAGGCAAATAATTCATATTTTATCAAGGTTTTCAGAAGCAACGCATATATCAAGTATATTTTTTCATGGTCAATAGTCTGCAGTGGTACAAGTTCGCAATGATTGCAGTTCTTCTAGTTGATAGTTAACGTTGGTATTTGTTGACTGTTAGTAGTTCAAGTTGACTTTAGTACGAGCTTGTAAAAGTATGAATGGACTTGCTTCCCTGGAAAGAAAACTGAGTTTGTGTTCTACAGTACAAGTTATGAGACACAAATCAGACAAATGTTTACTACTACAGGGATTAATGGTGAGGTCTGACTGACCTGCCAATAGTAAATGTAAATGATCCCCACCTTCACCCCAAGTCCATGATGTCTAAGTTTGGAATAAAATTTTGGGGCCCTTAATAGCTTGTTGTTCGGTTTGAGCCAAGGCTCTGTGTTGAAGGGTGTACATTGACCTATAATGGTTTACTTGTATAAATTGTTATTTGGATGGAGAGTTGTTTCATTGGCACTCATACAACATCTTCCTATATCTAGGTAATTATAAAACAGTTGGTCAAACATTCTTGGGCTTGAAAGATAAGTTTTCTTTGAAATGAGCCATATTAAAATGAAAATTTTTATAGGACCAGAAATAATTTAAAATATGATTAAAGTAAAAATAATAGTAACATAATGCTGTTACAAAGTCTCCCAAACAAAGCTCCCATGATTATTCATTCCCATGGTTGCCTGACATTAGGCAAAGTCTAGTACACATTGGTTAGGTCTAGCAAAGTGATATGCATATGTGACGCCAGTGACGTCTATGAGATTGACCTTGTATGTCATTCAATCTTTTTGAAAAGACAAACAGGAATGAATATGGTTTACTTTAGGAGTTGGTATCTCAATCTTTTACAAGTTCTCGAAACACATACAAGAGGGGGTGGGGTGACCCTAGGGACTACCCCAATATTTAATTTGATTTTTTATATTGTCCCATACATGAATATATATGGTTTAGGGGTGGGGATCTCGAATGTTATCAAGTTTTCAAACATAAGGGGGTAGGGTGACCCTAAGGACTCTCCCTACATTTCATTTGATTAGTTCTTTTGTCCCATACATGAATATATAAGGTTTAATTTAAAGCTAGGGATCTCGACTGTTTCCAAGTTCTCAAACAGGAGGGGTGGGGTGACCGCAGGGACTCCCCTATATTTCATTTAATTTAGAGGTGGGGATCTCAACTGTTTCCAAGTTCTCAAACGGGAGGGATGGGGTGACCGCAGGGACTCCCCCACCCCCACCCCCCCATGTTTCATTTGATTTGTTATATAGTCCCATACATGAGTATATATGGTTAAGGGGTTAGGATCTCGACTGTTTCCAAGTTCTCAAACAGGAGGGTGTAAAGTGACCCTAAGGACTCCCTCTATAATTCATTTGATTTGTTATATTGACCCATACATAAATATATATGGTTGAAGGGTGGAGATCTCGACCGTTTTCAAATTCTCAAACAGGAAGGAGTAGAGTGGCCCCACGAACTCCACCTATATTTCATATGATTTGTTATATTGTCCCATACATGTATATATGGTTTAGGGGTGGGGGTCTCGAACATTTCCAAGTTCTCAAACAAGAGGGGTTGGGTGATCAGCTGTCACATTGTATTGGATTTTGAAAATTTGTTAAAAAGTAATTTTGAGTTTCTGTACAAATATTTTTTGCTTTTTCTTTCTTTTACATATATCATTTGGTTTTCAATTCTAGTCTTTATATTTAATTACCATGCATAGATGTATTTTGTCACCTGTCTGGATTTTTTTTTAGTTGATTGCCAAAACCCGGAATTACCCTTATCCACTTCCGGAATCAGATCCGAAATTGTAATTGTCTTCTCGCCGCTACCATTTTGATTTCAATGTTGTTTTTTGTCAGATATGATTTTACTCGAATATACACATTATTTGGCGACGATTTTCTGTATAAAGCTAGCGGTTGAACAAAATGAACATCCCTGTCATGAATTATAATGATGAAAATAAGTTTTGAGATCGTTTATTAGGAGACTTTGGTAAAAAGGTTTGCAAAGTTATTTGTTTATTTTCTTTTAAGTGGAAAGTCTGTCTGGCATGTCGGGTGTAGCTAGTAACCAAGTCGAAAGTCTGACTGCAATAGTGGAAGGTTCACCGCTTATTTGAACCAAGGTCCCCGGCCTCCAAATTGTAAAGATACAAAAATTTTGTCTTCTAATTTAAAATTTCCGCCAACAGCATGAACAGTTGTACTTATTTTAATAGACTACTAACATAGTTGACTACATATTGACAACAAAAAATATTCCTGCGACTTTTGCCATTTGGGAAATCTAAACTACTTGTCTTCAGAGATTTTCAGCAATTAAATATTTCATACATTTGTTCTTTGACATCTTAGCCAAAAGCTCGGGGGATAATTAACTACATAAGGATTCCTAATGTGCTCTACTTCTTATGTCCAACTTCAAAACTTTTGGGTGATTCGACGATCATTTAAGGTTTTTCTGGTCATATTTTTTGTAATTCTGAGTTAAAAGTATGAAAAAACTGTCCAATTAGTTATAAATAACATAACATCCAGCTAGATATTAACAATGGCACGTATATCAGCATTTATTGGGAAGACCACAAATCTAGGGTGCTCGCTCGCATAAGGCAGCTTAAGGTGGTACCTAACACTACAGGGAAATAACTCTATAAAATCAGCTAAACGTTTTAATTACGTTGTGTTCTTAAGGGAATATTAAGCTTCTCAATGATCAAAATGAGTGTTTGTCAAACTGCTATATAACCAGTGTAATTTTTCTGATTAAACGGTTGGTTCAAATTTTTTGAAATTTTTATATTTTTGTCAAACGGTCAAAGTAAATATTTTGTCAAAATTTTAAGAAAATTGAACGAGCCAAATTAATTTTAGTTCAGGTGTTAGGTACCACCTTAACTGCCTAAAAATCATTGTATTTGCTAGTTCTAAACTGAAGCATATAATGGCTGTGATATTGTTGTTTAGACTCTGTTTAAATAGAAAAGATGAACTTTTCTCTTCTGACACATCTAATTTTGTATCAAAACAGATACATTTATAAGCAATCATGAAAGAATTATACATTACTTACAATTGTATCAGGATTTTTATTTTTCCCATATGAAGCTGCAGCTCCTAGATCTAATTTTTTAGCAGATTGTGATCGTCTTACAATTTTTTCTGTATGTGTTGTGTGTGATCTTTCTATAGATGTGTACTCCTCCTCGTCTTTGAAGTCTAATCTATCTGATTTATTACCATCATCATATCTATTATCCATGTCATCACTGTAAAGACAAACAAATTATTTCATTCAGTATCATTAATTTATACACATTGGTGCCACTGGTTCTATGGATTCACTTATTTTCGTTAGTACCAATTTTCGTGGATTGCGGAAAACTTGCCTGTTCGTGG
Source organism: Mytilus galloprovincialis (assembly GCA_037788925.1). NCBI lineage: Eukaryota > Metazoa > Mollusca > Bivalvia > Mytilida > Mytilidae > Mytilus > Mytilus galloprovincialis. The sequence goes on from CM075335.1 coordinate 35,023,723, forward strand.
ATTTGTGATTTCGTGGTTGTGACAAAGTCTGCATTTAACCTAATAGAAATTTGTATTTTGTAAAACATTTACATTTGTGGTTCATCTGTACCCATGAAACCATTGAAAATTTGTATCTAATGAATAATTATGATTCCACAGTATCTTGCTCTGAGGTAAACTTGCATAAACTATATTTGATTTATCATCATGGTACACAGAGAAATTTGAAATACCATTTTGTCTTTAAAAATTATAGCCTCTCACCCATAACATCAATTAAAAGAAAACCAATTCAGATAGCATCACATTCAGAAATATAGCATCCCATTAACATGATGCTTAAAAGCCCATGGGAGAACACTGAATTCAACTTGGGATAAGAAATGAAACTAGAATTGCCATTGCAAGCAATAGCGGATGTCACCCTTCCCCCTATTGCCACTAAGCGGCAGCCATTTCAAACTTGTTTAACAGTAAATGCACAAATATGCATTGCTATTCATCTTTTTGTAAATTTTAAGTATATTTAGAACATTTTAAAGTATTTCACATTTATACCGTTTCCATGGCAACGGCAGCCATTTTGAAAATTTCAAAGTCAAAAGTCTCATCTTAACTTGTCAGTTACCAATAATATCAAATTTCATTAAGTTAAAACCATTTTGAGAATTTTTGACATTTTGCAGTTTCCATGGCAACCGTGGCCATTTTGGAAATTCCAACTTCAAAAAGTCTTATCTAGACTTGACAGTTAACAATCATATCAAGTTTCATCAATTTTGAAGCATTCTGAAATTTTTGCTCCTGTATCCATGGTAACATAGTAGTTCCAATGATTATCAAAATCATTCAAAACCTGTATATATTGGACAACTATATTGCATAAAAATTTTATGATTTTAAGTTCAAGCATACCAAAGTTATTCACCAAACCCGGAAGTTTTTGGAGCATTTTGACCTTTTTGCATTGTTTCCATGGAAACGGCAGACATTTTGGAAATTCCAACGCCAAATTCCACATCTACCAAAGTTGCTCATCGTTATGCTAAAGTTTAAAAAAAAATGGAGCATTTCCATATTTTTGAAATTTTTGGTGTAGTTTCCATGGCAACATAGCAGTTCCAAAATGTGCCAAAATCATCCAAAACCAGTATATAGTGGGCACCTACATTGTATTAAAATCTAAAGATTTTAAGCTTAAGCATTCTCAAATAATTCAAGGAACTCCAAAATTATATTTTTTCACCATTTTTCCGTTTCCATGGTGATGGCAGCCATTTTTTAGTTCCAAAGTTGCACAGACTCTGGGGAGTCAGGGTTCCTTGTTATAGTGCATCATCATTCGGATTGGTACTTTTGGCTCTGAGAAAGCAGGCGGACAAAATTAGGTGGAAGTATAATAATAATAATACAGAAAAAGAAACAGAGGAAAAGCAATATGTCACCCGACATTGTCGATCGGGTGACATAAATATCATCAGTAAAACTGTACGTTTGATATTTTGGAATACTTTTTTTAAGCAGTCTCAACAAGACTTTTTGCTCACCTGGTATCAACAATACTGATTCAATCTTAATATTAGGCCAAAAAAATATATGTTTGTTTAAGGTTACATCATCAAAATAAACAGGGTAGGTAGGTCGGTATTTCCATTTTATTTTTGCGCCATGGTTTTGAGTTGTGCTGTTAGTCTTGCCGTGGTCCGAGTTGTCCATGGGCAGAGTTTACCCGTATTTTTAATGATTGGATTATTTTCCTTGGTTATTGGTTGGAAAAAATGGTGGCAAAGTTTTTATTTCATTACACGAGTTGCGAGTTTCCTTCAAACAGCTGTCATATTCGCTGATTGTGAACATCGGGATGTATCAGGCAATTGATTCAATTTATTGGTAACCCTTACTTCGCTTTTGACACAAGTTCTATTAATTTTTCACTTTACAGAAATAAAATGGCTTAGGGTCAGGGCTAAAATTAGGGTCGGTCGGGTAACTGTAAACAGACATATATATTTTTTTTGGCCTTAGAGACTCCAATCATTTTTAATGAATGTAACTGTGTCTAGAAACTTATCGTAATTTTTTTAATGAATATTGCTGTTTTTTTTTTTTTTATAAAATTGTTTCATTTATTTCTTGAAAGTATGTATTGCTACAGATTCTTATCAAGGTAAGGTCTATTGTTCAAGTTATTTCAGAGGAAGTGTTTTTCGAATACCAGACAAGATTACCATTTCTATATTTGATCATTAATCATCTTAGAAATTTTATTAAGTAATCCATGTCTATAACGCTAGGCCTACTTTTTTTTTATAAAAATTCTTATGCTAGGTCTACTTTCTTATCCCAGGTCTACTTTTTTATAAAAATTCTAATGCTAGGTCTCCTTTTTTTTATAAAAATTCTTATGCTAGGTCTACTTTTTTTATAAAAATTCTTACGCTAGGTCTACTTTTTTATAAAAATTCTTATGCTAGGTCTCCTTTTTTATAAAAATTCTGATGCTAGGTCTACTTTTTTTGTAAAAATTCTTACCCTTGGTCTACTTTTTTATAAAATTCTTACGCTAGGTCTACTTTTTGATAAAAATTCTTACGCTAGGTCTACTTTTTTATAAAAATTCTTACTCTAGGTCTACTTTTTTATAAAAATCTATCTAATACTTTTTAAGAAAAAAATTGTTGAGAAAATTTTGTTTAAAATTAAGGGAGAATTTCAACTTTTATGCCCCTGAGGAATTATTTCAGATAGTCTATTGGTCTATTGTTTCAAAGAAATTATTTTTCAAAGTTGACACAGGTGATGCTATACATCTATACCATTGTACTTTATTATTACTATTGAAATTAAATAACTTGCATGATATCAAGGGGTATCAAATTATAACTCATATTGAAACCTGTAAGTAAATTCTGGCTTGATAATGGTAATTATCAAATTCTTCCTTTTATCTCAAAATATTTTTATCATTAAAATATAACAGTTTGTGGCATGCTCTGTAATAAATGCAACACACAACATAAGCCATACTTTATGGGCCAAAACAAAAGTATACATAATATATATAAAGTGTATAACAGATTACACTATATAAAAATGTAATACATGTATGTATATTTGTGTTTATATTCGGCATAGATAAAAAAATTTTGTAAACTAACACCAGAAAATGTTTATAATTCTTATACAACTTTTACAAATCTTGTATGTAATATGAAGAAATGACATAGTTTTTGAAAAATGTAAAAAAAATACCAAACATATATACAAAATTTGAGATGAATGATTGAGAGATTTAAGAGGAGAATAAGAAAGAAAACTCTGCAGAAAAAATTATCATTTTACAACAACAAAAGCAACAACAAGACATAACACAGAACCTATTTATACAAACAATTAGAAATTTCAATTGATTTTAAATTTTGCTACATGTAAATAACATCCCCAAATTAATAGCTGATTTTTACCTAAAAAGATCTGGTTAAAAATTCATATTTAAATAAAAGCATTCACAATACCAGTAAAGAAATAAGAAAATTCCATCAATGTAGGATAAGCCTAGGACAAGAAATGTGAAGGCAGTATGACAGACTTTGAATATTAGAGCAAATATCTCTTTACTTAATGCTTGGGGGTATTTCCTTACCTAGGGTAATGGAGGAAAAATTAGAGAGGGAAAACTGATTTTGCACTATTTGAATAAAAAATGAAAATTAGAACTATCTGATAAAAGCAACTTTTTAGATTAAAAGTTTTTATTTCTATGGATAATGATAAAAAAAAAAATCGAATGATGATAGACTGAAAAGCAATTACAAAAGCAGGTATATAATAAAAATAATTTGCTTGTTTTAAATAATCAGGCAAAATACAAAATATTGATGTGAAAATAAAAATGACAACATGCAGAATGTGATATTTACGCCTTGACATCTTCCCCTGCAGGCTGGTAAACTATATTTGAACACCAACTGAAATAATATGCACATTTTTTTCTGTCAAAGGGAGATAACAAATGGGACTATACAGGAAATATATATTTCTATGTTCAAACTTATTTCATGACCAAAAAAATCATAAAGAAACAAAATATACTCATTCTGTAATATCTAGAAACCAAAAATCTTTAAAAAAAACATTCCATGATTTTAGAAAATAAGATTTATATAATTTTATAATTAAAATAACCAACTCAAAAGTGCCAATCTCAAAATCTGCAAAAACAATTCAATTTTCAAAACAAAACAACATTATCAACACAAACTCAAACAAAAAAATATATAATTCTATTTATAAATTTTAAAACTACTGAATATGCAAACTTCTTCCATTTAGGACATGCCAAATTTTCTGCATTCAAAATATACAAATATTTCCTCACCTAAAATCAGGTTGGCTGTTTTTACTATCTTGTGACCTGCTTGCACTAAAATATAGGTCTATTGTTTTAAAGAATATACATGGCATGATAATAATGGGGTTAGTATCATGAGTCTTAGAAGCATGCCTATGGTGTTAGTCACAAATGATGAAAGTGTAACATCTCCTTAATGATCATTTTAAAAAGTACGATAATTAAATGGATTTATTGAGATTTTTTTCCTTTACTTTAATCAATAATAAATTAGTGGAGAGCCTTTACATTTTGATTCTTTTAATTCTCAAATATGTAAAAAAAAAAATTTTTAAAATATAGATAAACAAGAATGTGTCCAAAGTACACGGATGTCCCACTCACACTATCCTTTTCCATGTTCCATGGGCCGTGAGATCTAATTTGGCATTAAAATTAGAAAGATTATACTATAGAAAACATATGTACTAAGTTTCAAGTTGATTGGACTTCAATTTCATCAAAAACTACCTTGACCAAAAACTTTAACCTGAAAATCCCACTTTCATTTTCTATGTTCAGTGGACCGTGAAATTGGGGTCAAAAGTCTAATTTGGCTTTAAAATTAGAAAGATCATATCATAAGCAACAAGTGTACTATGTTTCAAATTGGTTGGACTTCAGCTTCATCAAAAACTACCTTGACCAAAAACTTTAACCTGAGGTGGGACGAACGAATAAACAGACGGACGAACGGACGAACAGAGCCACAGACCAGAAAACATAATGTCCCTCTACTATCATAGGTGGGGCATAAAAATATATAGAGTTTACATATTGATTTTTGAACTTTCTGAACTTGAAACTATCTCATGCACTTTCTAATGTCTTATGTTCTTCCTTTTTTATAGGGCTAGGGGATGATGTTTCCCTTATATAGTATCAGTCTCTAGGGGATGTTGTTTCCCTTATATAGTTTCTGTCTATCACTAGAACATTTGTTACAGAATCAAACCTGGATTATGAAAATGATCTATGATCTATAAAACAGTTCCAAATTGTGCCATATATATATATATGTGCTTATATTACATTATTTGAATTTACAAGCCAAAAAATGAATAACTGCTATGAGATAAAGATTAGAACTTCTTTGCAATTGAAATGAGAAATGATATGAGGTTTAATGATTTCTGTCTTAACCTGGTCTTAATACATGGTATGATAATACATTTGACCGGACTTTTTTAGCCACATGGAAGACTATCTTGTTGAAAAACATTCAGTCATAGCTATATTTACAGGTACCTAATACAAAAGTACATAATAATTGGTTAAGAATTTGTCACATCAAAAGCTATTATTATACTGATAGAAAGAGAGAAAGTACCTGGAAATAGAAGAAAAAAAAATACAGTGTAACTATACCTATAATCTACGATATCATCTGGCCCATGTCTACCTTGAACTTTATTCCACAGGCCTTTGACTTTATCTACAGCTTCCTCTGTTATACTCTTACGTCCTGTATCAAAGTCATCTATTTCATCCATACTACCATCTTGATCTTTCCTTTTTGGTTTTTCTTCATATCTGTCACCTTAGGAAAGTAAAGGGAGATAACACAGATAAAGACAATATCCATCTTTTTTTTTTAAATCTTTACAATGTACAACTTGTTTAATTTCATGCTTCATAATGTCTGATTTAAACCACAATGTGTCCATAGTACACCAATGCCCCACTTGCACTATCATTTTCTATGTTTAGTGGACCCTGAAATTGGGGTAAAAACTCTAATTTGGCATTAAAATTCAAAAGATCATATCATAGGGAACATGTATACTAAGATTCAAGTTGATTGGACTTCAACTTCATCAAAAACTACCTTGACCAAAAACTTTAACCAAGAACTTAAAACCTGAAATTTGCAATATCATTTTCTGTGTTCAAGTTTAGGTGTAACACCACCAAATCATGGTAAGTGACATCCGGTTGTATATGAAAGTGGGTCTAAAAAAAATATTCCCTTGAATTTGACAGTTGTAGAAAATTAACCCTGCATTTCAATGCACTTAAATTTTTTTGAGTCACAAACATGTATGTTGGGTGTCTGAAAGCATCATTCTTTTTTTATTTGATGGTCTTATAAAATATTTTGGAAAGTTTAGGTTACGTTACATAGTTACCAAAGCAGGTAACCAGTAAATAACAGTGTAAAAAATTGGGTTGTTTACTTTAGGTGATGGTTACTTTCTTATATGCAATGAAATGTAGTGTGAAATTTTCACTGTAGCTTTGGAAACAATTAAACTTTATTCATGCAAAGTATTTCTTTGGTTGAAATAAAGGTAAATACTGTACAATTTTTTACAAAATGCCAATTTAACAAAGACTAATAGTATTACACTCAATGGACCATGAAATTGGGGTCAAAACTCTAATTTGGCATTAAATTTAGAAAGATCATATCATAGGAAATATGTGTACTAAGTTTCAAGTTGATTGGACTTGAACTTCATCAAAAACTACCTTGACCAAAAACTTTAATCTGAAGCGGGACGAACAGACCGACAGATGCACAGACAAGAAAACATAATGCCCCTCTACTAGCGTAGGTGGGGCATAAAAATCTAACATGTTCTAACATCCTAAATAGTTTTCTAATATCCTTTATTATATAATAATTTTTTTCTTGTTGCCAAATTTGCCGGGGTTGTAATTCTTGTGACTTGGGTCATCTTTCATTTTGGTTTGGCGAATTTATAGATGTAATTTTAAAGAGAACAAATGAAATTTCTATCATATGTTGTTTTGAATTTGCTACATAATATATTATTTCAGTCTCTTTTTATAGACATAAATGTGCTTAGTTGATACAACATTTAACAATCTTGGCGTATCTCTGGACTCGCCAGTTTTGTAAATAATGAGTCCAGAAATATTTGTATGAGCCCAGGACTAAAGGACCAGGGTTAGTGGGAGCCCTGACTGGTACAATCTTTGGACTTACCAGTTTTGTAAATAATGAGTCCAGAAATATTTGTATGAGCCCAGGACTACAGGACCAGGGTTAGCCCTGACTGGTACAATCTTTCTGCTGTTAAAACTTACTATATCTAAAGTCTCCACTACTTTCACCAGACAATCCAACAAATTTATCTTTATTTTTCTTTGCTTTTCGTCTCTCTTCTCTCAATCTTTCATCATCCTGGATGAAATCTATCAGATCTTTAACTTTTTGTCTCACTGAAATTTTTTAAATATGAAAATTATTAACATGTAGTTTTAAAAATTAAGAAATAATTAGTACATGTACATGCAGTATTTATTATGCCTTCATTATCAGGAAAGTCATCAGTAAAGTGTTAATCTGTATGAGCTGTTGTATAAAAGTGTATATCAAACAGTTAATCATGCTAATGTCTACATTAATATCAAGTCAAGAATTTCATAGGAACTGTTTTCAAAACTAGAAATTTGAATGCAATACAAAATGTTTAAATGAGAATAAACAAGATAGAGAAATTGTTTCTACAAACCACTACACGTTCAAAAATTGTCAAATGGTTCCTTTCCTAAAATGCACAGGACCTATAGGCTCATTTCATTTCAATTCTTGATTTAATTCACCCCTCAGAAATGAACCTGAACTTTATATAAAAGATTCATATGATATTCACTAATAGTATTGATTAAAACCAAACTGGTCATGAATCAAATATCTAATGCTTCACCAACTGGAAAAATATTTGCTCAGATCCTTGAAATGCTCATCTGTCAATTTATACTACACTTGATAATCTCACCCAAAGCACATACAACAATCCCCCCCTCAATATATTTCAATCATTGAGTAAATATACCATTAATGCCTTGATCTTTGCCATGTTCATCTGTAAATGTGTAGTTTTCCAATCCTCTCAGATCATATAAATGTTCTCGTGAACTTGTTACTACTCTTTCAGATCCATTTCTTATCAAGTAATTTAACAACAACAATGACTGAAAGGGAGATAATCAAATTAATATCAGGAATAAGGGAGATAATCAAATTAATACTGTGTTTATATAATTATTATTTTAATAAAAAAAAATGTACAGTAAACATTTATATGTCTAACACATGACCCATCTATATTGGTATATCAACATATATGTAATTATAGATTATCGTTGGTCATCTCAACGAGATTGATTTTCTCGCTTGAGCCTGTACGACAAAAGTGAGAAAAGCAATCAAGTTGAGACGACCATAGAATATTTTGTCACCCTCAAAATGCTTCACAATTTGAAATTTTGTCGCAGCTTTATTATGGTCTGCTTTTGTAACTTGTAGTGTATTTGCGGTAAGTCATTTGTTGTAAAGAACATACATAAATATTTACCACTTGACATTAAACAGTCAGCAATCAATCTATCTAAGAAGTCCTCTTAAATTGTTTTTTTTAAATTGTTTTAATTAACTTTTTTTAGTTGTATTAATTGATTTTTATGCATTTAAATAAATAATGGTGACTTTTTTCACATTGAATGTAAGAAGTTGCATGGATATACATTTGTACATTTACACAACTAAAAAAAGTCTTTCATTTATTTAATCACTTTGGTTTCAGATTTTTTTATATGAGAACTGATAATATTCAATAAAATGTTTAAATTTTAAAACAAACTGTAAAATTACTTTATATGTCCTTCTCCAGTTCTTTTTGTTATCTTGTAACATTCTTTTCCATAACATTCCCACCACTTCAGGAAAATGTTCATATGTAAATGTGAATCTGGCTATTTCATTCATCAGTGAGCCGTGCGGACCCCAGGCATCATCATTTGTGGCTTCTCTAACTTTGGTCTCAACTTCAGAGTAGTTCATCACAACATTTGTGCTGTAAAAAAATAAACCAGAATATTAAACATACAAGTTCACACTGGTGCTGTTTAGCAAGGGTCACAGAACTCATAAGAACGTTGATGGGATGTCAGAACAGAATGGTTTCTATTATCTTTATTTGAAATGACAATAAAAAGAGTTTTAATGATCCTTACAAAAAAGATGGTGGCTTCTTCAAAACTGGAGGCTTGAATCGATAAATTATTTATACTCTGAAATTGATTCGATTCATAAATTGGTTGATAAGGTCTTCTTGATACGAGGCTTTGATTTAATGTACATATAGTTCTATTGTATATTCAAATTTAATACATAAAATCACAAGTCTTTATAATGTACAAATGTATCTATGGAAAAGGAGATTGAATTGGGTTAAAGCTAATACAGTAGTACAAATGTACGTGTAGTTATTTTTATTAATGAAGGGCATGATATGACCTTTCGATACATTTTTTGTTGTTTTGTCAACTCTATTTATTGTAAATTCATAAATAATTGGGATGATTTTAATATTGCCAAAAATGGGACAGATTTACAATTGCAATAATTTAAACTCACATTTTGAAACATGTTTAATATGAACAGGAATATTATTAAACAGGATTTTTCTCAATGTCACAAAATTACAATCCATTTTAGACTAAAGCATGTAAAGTGACAATTTAAATGGCAATAAAAAATGCACACAATAATTTCTGAATTCACAGCAAATTGTGAGTTTGGCACAGACTAGTACTGCTGTCAAAAATGTAGATTTCAATGGTATTAGAACATAGTTTATAGAAAAATTAATCAATATTTATGTACAGTCGACACGATTCATATATCAAAATTCAAAACCAAATTAAAAGATGACATTATCTCGTTTTTTCATCAGACTAAAAAGGTCAATATAAAAATACATTGTAAATGTACATGACATACATTTTTCTGAGAGACTCATATCATAGGGGAACATGTGTACTAAATTTCAAGTTGATTGAACTATAACGTCATCAAAACTACCTTGACCAAAAAAATTTTAACCTAAAACCAGACAGATTGACGAGAGACGCAGACCGAAAAACATAATGCCCCTAGGTTGGGCTTAAAATGTTTTTTTTTATAATTTATAATTTTTAATTGCCATTTTACTATCTTTCTTATGGACCCTTAGCAGGCTTAGTATACTCAGATGATTTTCTATCATGTCTATAGATTTATTTTTTGAAAATATTAAAAAAACAATAGTGAGACCGTTGTAATGTGCAAGCCCATGTCGTAAACCGTTTTCATGTCTGCTTTTTTTAATTGTTAAATAGTACAAGTTTAGCAATTCAAAGTCAACAAATAGTTTTGTTGAACTAATTTTTAACCAAGGACTTATTTACCTGTCATTATCCGATTACGAAATAATTCATGGAAGCCATAGATTTCTGCGCCCTTATTCAAACACTTAAACTGGATGACAGTTGAACAGAGAATTAAATATCACAAGCTTGTAATGACTTTTAAGTGTATTAAAAATGATGCCCCATCATATCTTACTAACAAGTTTCATTATGTTTCAGACAGAAATCCATACCCCTTGAGAAATGCTGTTCAAGGAAACCTCATACTCCCTAAACCAAAAACAGAATTGTTCAAAAAATCTTTTATGTATTCTGGACCATTCTTGTGGAATAATTTGCCAATACCGTTAAGAAATATTACAAATGTTAATTCTTTCAAATACAAAATAACAGATTATTTATTGAAATCAACCTAGCTGTATAAATAATATCAAAAACTGATTATGTCATCATTTTTATTTTTTCATCACATTTTATTAAGTTGTATTGAACATTATTATCATAGTTGACTTTTTATACTAATGTATGCAATGTATATGTTTGCATTTTGTTTGATTTTTCATGATGAGGGCCTCAGGGAAGATTACTTATATAGCTAACTGTCAGTCTGTGTAACCCTCTTAAAATAAAGTATTGTTGTTGTTATAAATTAACACATGGCCTGGGCTGTAATATTCGTTAATTATATCTCTTGCTAACACTCAAAGATCAGTCATTGAAAAACTGAAGCGAGAGTTTGTATGCCCCATACGTAGGGCTGTCCATTTGTACTCCCTGTTAGATCCTAATAAATATGTAGCTTACATAAATTATTTCGTTAATAACTAGAAAAATGGTTTTAATTCTTTAAATTTTCAAACCAAACATTTGCCATTTTTAATTCACATGTTTTTCTCGTAAGCTACCGTCAAATCTAAAGTAGACATTCTGTAACTAGAAACGACCTGTTGACTAGCTGAAATCAGTTCATATAACATGTATAAGAAAATGCAATAGAATAGAAAACAAAACAAAACCTACCACAAAAATGCATTTAATATGTTTAACGCAATATTTTACGAATTTCAATGGTCCATAAAATGGAAAAACCTTCAGCTTTAGGGTTTTCATTTGTATGGCGTCATGTTTTGAAACGATTTTAATGCGCCGAAAACAGTAATGGACTTTTGCAGAATTTTATTTTATTTGGAATTTGTAGATTTCCCTGTGCATTAATTCTATTTGTTATGCAACGGAATAAGAATAAAAGTTCTGTTGTCTTTTTATAATTGCAATTTTCCAAACATAAAATTGGCATAGTGTTTTGGCAAATAGGTTCCAGTATCCAGCTATGTTGGTAAGTCATTCACCTATGGACATTTTTTTCTTACTTTTTCTGTAGACTTAGGTTTGATTTTTTATTACCATGTATTGTCAAGCTTGGTTACTCATAATTGTTTCTCAGTCACTCAATGTATGATGCTGTTCCATACGGAACCTGGTGACCTTGTCTGTTTACATTCAAATTCCAATGGCGTCAAAATCATGTGATGTATTGAATTGTTCTACCCAATCATATTGCTCTACATGTATTGTCCAATAGGTGATTTTTTTCAGTCTAAGGCAATTATATTATTTGTTTGTGTGATCATGGTGATATTGCTTTGAAATAGTTTGCAATAATTTGGGGGTTTATTCAACAGGAAACCTCATTTTTTTTTTTTTGGATGGGTTTTTGTCAAGGAAAATTGTGTAAGACGTACAGTAAGACGTTGTCATTTTGAAATTTACAATAATTCAATTTGCTTGACCTGTGTTGTCTGCCACAAGATTGATGACGCTGAATGGAATGTACAAAAAGCAATGGAGGTTGGAAGTGCAGTTTTGTGAAGTTCTGAAATGTTTTTTGGCATTTGAAAGTCAGGTTTGAAACGGCCATTAGAAAATTGGCATTTTTTAGCAATAATTTAGAATTACAATGAAAACATATCTTTAGAAATATTTTTTTATTCATAAGAGTAAACAAATGTATTCTGCACTAATTTTGGACGCTCATGTAGTAGCATAGTGATGTCAATGTGTAGTTTCCCAGTGTGATTAGTCCGAACACAAATACTGAACGAATCAACAAGATGACCGGTGTTAGACTACGATGTCAGACTACAGTAGTTTACATGTGTATTTGGGAGGTATTTTGTAACATCCATTATAATGTATATTTCTGAGTCTGCGCTAGTTATAGATATAACGAGAATGTTATCAAGGTAATGGTATAAATTTGTTTACAAAGTGAAAGAAGTATGTCATATTAGAATGTGGAATTATGTCCAGAATTGCATCTTCAATATGTTTCAGAGGTTTGACAAGAATTACTCACTTACTGAGATTCTCTTCAAATAAACAAACAAGACTAGAGTGTGTAGGTTTCAGTATAATTTGCTGAGAGAACGAGGAAACGAAATGCCTATTTTTTTCGGGAAAATTTAAGGGATAAAACTTTAAAATGTTTGTAAACTTGAATCGTTTTGTCAACAGTGTCAACATCTACACTGACACTGTAGACTACAGTACAAACCGGCTTTTCGTGTTTAGCGCATAACTTACACTTTATCTGTGAGTTCTCGTATCTTCCACATTTTGTTTAAAAGCATATGTCTCTCTTTATTTGGGAAATGGCTCTAATTTGCCTTCGGGTTTTTAAATACAAGATTTTGTTTCTTTATCGAAACATGGAACTTGCTATCGTAAACACAAAATGGCGACGTCACGTGACTTTGGTGTAAAAAAAATAGGCGTGTCACATTTTCCCCGGTACAACGTGTAAACGACTTTTGTTCCGGGTTAAAAAGTTCCATGTAATAAATATTTTGGATTCATTAAAAATTTTTATATTATAACAAATTAATGTTTATCAAGCAAAACACGTGTCAATAATAATAATATTGTAAATAATAATAATAATAAATAATAATAATAATAATAATAATAATAATAATAATAATAATAATAATAATAATAATAATATTGTGCAAATTAATATGCTTTTTCATTATTATTGGCAGAGACATATATACACATATATGTCTCTGTTATTGGGAAACAATTGTATATTGTGTGTAATCAGAAACATATAATTGTATTATATGTCTCTGGTGTAATATATCATTATAAAACTGTATGTACTTATAAATATGTTATTATTATTTTGAGGACTCTCAGGAAGATTAGTTTTAACTAATGGGATCATCCTCTTGAAATAAAGATTATTTATTTATGCACTAATTTATTTATTTATAATGATAATAATTACAAAATAAGGGACCGTAAGTATAATAAGCACAAAACGTATTAATAAATCGAAAGCATTAATTGATGTATCAAGACGTTTAAAGGGGGGTGCTCCCATGGTTTGGAACTCCCTTTACTTAATTATTTTTTTTCAAATCACTACACTATTGATGAAAGTAGGCCGTTACATCTTAGCCCCCTTTGATGAATTATATTCCAAAAATTGTAGCTCTAACAACTTTCAATTAATATGCGTTCTCCCTGATATACCTGTTTTACTCCTCATAATTTAGTATTATTTGTTATAGCCTCGACAAAGTTTATTTAACAGACATGACAGATAGACGGACGCCAAATTGGCGGCCAATTTGGCGTCCGTCTATCTGTCATGTCTGTTAAATAAACTTTGTCGATAGAATGAATCTTTCATATTGATACTTATATCTGCCCCGACTCTAAACATGACCAATGTGCAATCAGGATTTTGAATATCATTAATAAGGTCTAAGTTTTAAACAAAAAACAGGAAAAATAACAATAGGTCTTGAACTCTGCTTTCATTTTACAATAATTTATAGAGTTCAAACATCCTTTTGGTTATGAATTTACCTTTCTATGATCACGCAGTTTACCCATCTCTCAGCATAAGATACAAAAAATAATGGTCGTTTTTAAAATATTCAAAGGAAGGAGAAAATTTGCCAAAAAATGGCAATGAGCAATTATTTATTCATTACGGAGTGAAGACAGTAAAGTCCTAAATGCAGATGGAAAATTACTAAAAATACTCTAAATGTCGATGTTCGAATTTGAAGTCTAAAATGTGTCCCCACCTGCAAACCAAGATGTCCAACAAGGCGAAAAAAAAGAACAAAAGGATAAAACGCAAGTTTTGTTTATTATTTTGAAAACCGTTATAAATATGGAAAATCGAATAAAGCAAAAATCTTCAGAGTGTTGATTCTTCCATATTAAAATGCTTTTCTTCTCTGTTGAGGCATATGATAGAAAGATTCATATCGAATGTACTAAATTTGGGGTCCGACAAAATGTTGAGCTTTACCAATTATCCAAATACCTCAAAACTGTCAAACGACTTCTTATAAGAGTTATTGCCCTTAAATGACAAATTTTGCCATTTTTTTTTTCTTTCCTATTATCTTGAAAACTATAATAGATAGAGATAACTTTAAAATGCAAAAAAGATAGTAAGTCAAGTTCTACAAATAAGTCTGCATGGTTGAAATCTTCAGTAGACTGTTTATTAGAGTTATTGCCCTTTGGTGACATTTTTGCCTAACATTTAAATAAAATTTATAGATAAATTTATAGAAACTTCAATAAGAAAAAATAAATCAAACTTTGATGAAAAATTAAAAAACTAAAACTTGAAAACTTTTTAAAAGTTTTAATTGTTAAGTGGTTTTTTTTTTTTTTTTATAGTATGTATTTACCTAACCATGTTATATCTTAAAAAAAATTGTTTTCCCTTCAGCCCCATGAATGGTTACAAAGTATGTTGTTATAGTTGATAGCTCTTCTTAAATATTTTTTTTGAAGACGTCAAATATTAGGACCAACCAAAGAAGAAAATTTGGTCTTTTGAACTTTTCTCTCTCTTTCTCTCTGTTGGCAGAATTGATTTAATTATTTAAGTTGCTGCTGTCTATCTGGACAGTTATTTCGATATCTCAATGAAACATAAGCCGAGAACAAAGATTGAAAAGTTGCTTAAGCAGTATTTAACTCCATGGTTTAGATCCAAGTCATACATTTTATATACTTAAACTTCATTTTATCAGAATGCGTATGCATGTCCTTTAAAATTAATGCTTAAAGAGATTTAAAAAACAACAACAAAAAAACTACAGGCTAATGACCATTCGAGCATGAAGGATTCAAGTACTAGTACTTTATTTTTCTGATTTTTATAGAGTATTATTTTATGTGCCTATGTTTGTCCTGCTGCTTAAAAGGGGGAGTTCAACAATACTATAAAAAAAAAGTTCGCTGCTCTACTCTTTACACAGATTTTCCTCATTCAAAACTGAAAGACAACTTGAAAGAATTAATCTAGCAAGTTTGTTTCGTGAACAAAATGGACCGACGTACGTAGGTACAGATATAGATATAAGAAGATGTGGTATGAGTGCCAATGAGACAACTTTCCATCCATGTCGACAATTTTTAAAATTAACCATTATAGGTCAAAGTTCGGCCTTCAACACGGAACTTTGGCTCACACCGAACAGCAAGTTATACAGGACACCAAAAATTACTAGTGTAAAACCATTCAAACGGGAAAACAAACGGTCTTATCTATATAAAAATGTCTTCTTTTAATACGGACAAGTCATATTTTGAGGAGGCAACCCGATTCAAACAAACGAATCTCCGAAACTGATACCATAAGATGATTGTGGTTGGATTGCCAACAAGTAACACACTTACTTTTATAAAAGAAAATGAGATATGATAATATGATTGCTGATGAGATAACTATCTATTAGAGACCGAAGGACGATGATTTCAACAATTATAGGTCACTATACGGCCTTCAACAATGAACAAAATCCAACCCAAACCTACAACGAATTGTAATATATCAAAGGCCTCGACAAACGCGGTAACTAAATGTGCACGGAACAATTCAAAAGAAAAAAAACCCCGCATAATTTGTGCTTAAAACAACAACCGAAGAACAAATAAAACAGAGCAACCAATGAAATTTGTTTGATGAAGAGGACTACAGAAAACTGGTAATTAGATGAGAATCGACCGGCTATCTGACTTGTTACTTTACTCGCTTGCTGTTGACACAGGGCCTTCTCAAGACGTTTCAAAAGAAGCTATCATTGTCCTTTAACAGCATGTGCCGCCATGTATATGGTGTCCTCTAACTGAATTATTCAAAATGTGTTGACTTTGTTACATTAAATGTAACTACCCTGTTGACATTGAAAACGGATATCACAGATAGAGTTAAATTTGCTTCACATATCTTGATTTAGAAATTGACAGTGCAGGTTGATTGGTTGATTGGTTGATTGATTGATTGATTGATTGAATGATTGATTGATTGATTGATTGATTGATTGATTGATTGATTGATTGATTGATTGATTGATTGTTAATTCCTCTCCGAGTTAATATGACATTCCAAAGCGTTTGCTGCGAGAGGATTGTTGCTGAACAGAAAGGTATGTTCCTGTTATCGTCGACAAATTAGTATCATCTTTCCCACACCATTCCCATTATCAAATGATTTTTACTTGCCATTATGAAGATTTCCTTAATCTTCAGAGTTTAACCCTGGTATCAGAGGTGGAGTTTTTTTCATTGATTGATTATATAGAGAATCATTGAAGCATGACTGGAGCGGGCCCCCTCTTTGGCAGTCAGTGCCCCCTACCATAACGAAAATTTCTGGATCCGCCACTGGGTATCGAGTTACTAATTCCTTAGCTATTTTTATGAACTCTTTTGTCCGTTCATTTTATTTTTGTTCGTTTTACCATTGTGTTGTCCGTTTTTCTTCTGAATAGGAATTTTTATCCCCCTGGTACACTATTCTCTTTTTAGTTCTCAAAAGAGTATGTCGAACCCTACAACGTGTTTATTTTCCAGTCCCCACTGACTGTTCCAAGTGAGGGTTTTCTCGTCAGTAGTTATCTGTTGCCATATTCTAAATAGTTTTTTTTTTCTTTTTTTGAATGATTTTGTGTTAATGACAATTCTTTAATAGTCTGTTGAAATTATTTCAACAAGACTTTTTTTTGTAATTTTGATATTGACATATACAGATGTCTGTCTACTGACGTGGACCGTTTGCTGCATTTTGGTTATATTTTTTGAGAGGGTGCTGTCTTGTTGGTGTACATACATACCACACATTCTATCTATCTATATAAATATAAAGAGAACAACATAAATATGTACGAATAAATATATTTGTAGAAAAAAAGACTAACTGGAAACGGCACCACTGGTAACGTCACTGGTGACATTCACGTGACCGATATCTCGGCTCGGCTACTTGTTTCCAATGTTATCCCTGAGAAGTTTGGATTTCATCATCATAGATCTTTATCATCGTCCTACCATAGAAACTCCATATTCACAACTGCTGCTCTCGTCTGATGCTTTAACAACGTGTTCATAACAACCATCGGGAGACACTATCTTTTTACAGTCATCAGGGATTTTTTTAACTTTATTCCCAACTCTGAAATTAAATGGTGTACATATTAGAACATTGTGAGGCGATAATTAAAAAGACCACGTTGGGAAGTGGGGGTTTGTTTTTTTTTTCAGTTGAAGTATTCACCTACATGACCTACATATTCTTTTTAAGTCTTAGTATGTAAAAAAATGAGCAAATTAAATTTACGAATCACAAGACCCTGGTTATAAACCTGAAGAAAAAAAGAATACTTTCTTATAATAAAATGTCATGATTTCTACATTAGATTCTCGTATGAAAGCTGGAAATTAAGAAATGTTGATATTTCTATTATAATTGGCAAGAAAACAATTATATTAAATGTGTAACTTATTTCAATAACTTTTAAAGTTAAGTCTTATTAAAAAGAACAGAGAGATCAGTGAGTGATCAGGTTCTAACAATTCATATATATACGTATAGTGACGGAGGTGACATAAAGGAATCTAGGATATACAAAGCAGCAACCTATAGATTTCTTGCAATTAAAGGACCGAAATTAGTTATGATTTATATTGAAAAGTTCTTATGGTAAAATGTACCAGACCAGGCGATTTTAAATTGAACATTTCATGGATTAGATTTTACTTACGTGCAACATTTGAGATATCCACCACTGGAATGTCCACAGAAACAACTCATACAGTTCCTTGTAATTGTAGAACCGGGATATATTATTTCGCCAGCAAAGAAACATGTGTCATAAATGTTATTCTGACCTGAAATACAAAATTTATAAATTTTGGAAACAGATCAATAGATATTTCTGTCGACATAAAATCCTAATTTAACATGAAATACTGGTCAGTATCATCGTTGTCAATAGTAACTACTGTCTCTTCTTTTTAATCAACATATAGTATTTTGATAAGGTATCAAGTTTTATTATATTTTTTGTTTCATTTGGAAAACAAAACCAGAGGTAACCTTTTAGCAACGAGTCAAATTGTACTGTGTAAACATTTACAGAAAATATGAATGTTTAGATAGCATGCATTTTGTTCAAATAATCCAGTTTTAGTACAATATCTTAGTAAAGAGTGATATAGGCAGATTATCACTCGTTGTTATTTTGTCTTATTCAATGAGGCGACTTTAATACCGGATTGTAAAATAATCATTTATGATAAATATCCTTACCTGAAGTAGGAGGTATCACCCAACAGGATCCATTGCAATAGTAAACAACAGCAAAGAGACAACATACAACAAATGCTACTTTCATCTTTACGGTAGATATAGACACAAGTTTTGGTTCTATAGTAGAAGTGTAGCTTGAATGCTGTTGAAGTTATGTCCTAAGAAAGTCGAACCATTGTTTATATACTTTTTGAATTCCGTAAACAAATTTCAGACATGCATACTCATCATCGATGTCAATAAAAAGGTCATGTGTGAAATTACTAAAATTAGACAATTTCCTACTTTTTTTTTACTATTTATTACACATTCTGAAGTAATCAGAAAAACCCACGCATCCTTAGATATCTAAGTGTGTATGTTCGTAACATTTATGTTAACAAGACGAACATTAATTTGTTGGCCTTTTTTCCCTGAAACGTGTCATGAATGGTGTAGACCTATCTCTTTATTTGTCATTTTAGTCTGTACCTGGTACATAACTTTTCAATGAATGTACACAAATTCATTAATTATAAATTATTTACGTGATACGGATTAATGTTCAGCAGGCGTAGTGCTAGTTTCCGACTTGTTACTTGTACAAGCAATGCAAGCAGTAAACAGGAAATTGTGAGCCTACACATGCAATGTAGACAATAAACAGTAACTCTGTTAACAAGAACAACTACATTTTATCAATGATAAATTCGTCTGACTGACTTTACTATTAGTACATCAACGCCTAAATATACAATATATTGAAGCAAAAGATCAGTAAGTGCTTTTCGTATACTGATTTTATTGTATGTTTTTTTATGGTCCTTTTTCTAAACAACTTATCGAGATTGGGAGTCTACTAAGACTAGTTTCACCCGAACGCATGTCCAAGTGCCTGTCCCGAAGTCAGTTTTTGCTTGTTTCTGTTTAATTCATACACATTTTTTTTATATATTTGGTACGATTTAGAATTTTTCATTATGTACAAACACCAATCCATTGTTTAATACTATGGTTCCTTTTGGTTTTGTTTTCGTTGTTTGGTTGATGTTTCATTTACATTTATCCCACATCTCTATTTATCAACATTTTATATGTTTCCGAATGAATCATTTTTTTATATATATTTAACGGGAAAAGAGTTTTTAGATTGATTTGCTAGAGACAAATTCGTATGAAATAGTGAAAAATATATCAAACACTCAAAGAAACTAAGGTGATCCCACCTGTGGACACGCAAAACCCAAGAAACCCTTTTTTAACTTTAAAAGGGCGAATATACTTTGAGGGAAAATCAAACTGCAAGTCACAGAAAAAAACAAAGTCATTATACTTAACGGCATTCAAAGGTTTACAAAACAGACCATGAAAATATATGGTTGGGCAACATGAATCCTACAAAAAAAAATGCGATGGTGAACTCACATGCTGAAGAGTAAGCCGACAGTTTCAGTAGTGTAGTTGATACTCTTTTATATATCTCTGTGGCCTTTAATTTCAAAGAGAAGATTACTGGCATACCATATCCTTCTGCTTCATTTGTATGATAATGTTAAAAGAATTTGCAACACGACAAATTTCGTGCGTCATAAACGCTTTTCTATGTTTAAAATTACCTGAATATCTCAACCCTAGGAACATTTGAAAATCAGAGTTGGGTAAATACGTAGAAACTTTAGGATCAATTGAATATGGTAAACAAAGGACCGAAAATAGCCTTATTCCTCTAAGATCAACTTCGCATGGAGGCTCTTAATTTCAGTTTTCTAAATACAAAAGGTTAATTTTTGTTGCAAAAATAAAAATAAAAATCCTAAATCAAGGTAGTATGTATTGGTAACGACAAAAATATTTTATATAGATACGTAATGAATTGTATGATGAGTATTGTACAAAGTACAGACAAGATAAAGTAAATATAAACATAAACAATTATGGACATTCGATGGATAAGTTGTGTATTGATATTACACGTATGCACAGCTTCTGACTATTGGTCTCCGAACGTTCCAGAATGGCCGGAGGTCTACAAGGTATCAAATTCATTGTGAAATCAAGAAATATAAAAGGGGGTCTCAAAAAGAGGAAACATTATTAAATTGCCTTTTCTTATTTATCCCCACTTTTGTGAGGTTTTCTTATTAACTGTTCATCTGTTTTCCTTTTCACTGGTTTTTGTTTTGACGCATTGCAACTTTTTTCTTATTCTTATTTTTAGCAATATGTGTTTTCCTTATTTCAGGCATGCGTACGTTTCGAGTCAACACGTGAGTTTCTAACCACTGGATGGTATGTTGATAGTCACAACGAATGGATGAGGCTTGACAGTTATGGTGTCCCTTCTGGTAATTTATCAAAATAAAAAAATAATACACGTTTTTCGTTCAAAATCTATCAAACAGAAAGGAAACATTAAAGAAAGAATAATTTTCAAATGCATATAAAAAATATTTCATTCCATTCTTGCGATGTCATGATTGTTTCCATTCCTTCATTAGGCTGCTGATTATGGTGTAAAGTGTGGTTTAAGGGGTATTTTTATCGGTTATTCACCTTAAAATTGTGATCAATTGGTATTTTTTAGCGGTTAAACACTTTTTCTATCGGTTAACCGTAACTTTTTAATAACGCATAACAATCAAGTTAATCGATAAAGAAAAAAGCGACTAACCAACATTAAATATTGGGCTAACCACTAAAAAGCGGTTAACCGATAAAAACGTAAAACGTTTTGTCGTGCAATCGTAACAAAAACTCGTACAAACGCAACGCGCAGATATATCATATCCGAATATTTATTGATATTGAGTTTAGATATATATGATAATGTGTTTCCTTTCTGATGTCGTAGTTCTTCATACATTTTTTTTTCATATGTGTATAAGCGTTTTCCATTCAGGCGACAGCTTTGCAAGATAAAAACATAATTATATAGATAAATAAAGATTTAGATAAGTTGAAGACAAACGAAGCACTTTAAAAAAAACTTCAACAGATTTTTTATCTGTTCTTTTACGGAGATAAACTTTGTATTATTGTAATCCATCTTCCAGAATCAAATACGACCTATCTTCTGGACACAGATGACGATTATGCCTGTGATAAACTTGGTGAACCATTGTACATGTATCTGTACCACTATAGCCAAGGACTTCAGTTTAATATATTTCCTGCTCCAGACCCTCCATATGTCCAGTGTACAGCTATGTATGTACTGATAATGTTATATAATACAACCACCATATGTACTATACAATAACTGAGTACATAGATGTAGGAAGATGTGTTATGAGTGCCAATGAGACAACTCTCCATCCAAATAACAATTTATAAAAGTAAACCATTATAGGTCAAGGTACGGCCTTCAACACAGAGCATTGGCTCACACCGAACAACAAGCTATAAAGTGCCCCAAAATTACTAGTGTAAAAACATTTGAACGGGATAACAAACGGTCTAATCTATACATGTAGATCATTTAATATACTCAGACCCAAACTTTTACATAATAACGCTTGTTACAATTTCAACTATCCAAATTATGACATATAAAGGGAACTTACAGTTGCTTAAACCATGCTCAGAGTATTTAATCTACTGCTGAAAGAAATTACGCCTTTATACATTCAAGTATCGGCAAAGATACTTCCGATTGTGATTTCATTCAACATAAAATGCATAGAAGCTTGGACGTTTTGATATGCATGTTGTTTTGTTTTGTTCATTAGTTTGTTTGTCGGAACTTTTGAAATAAAGATCTACACTCGGCCTATTGTAATAATAGTTTTTTTTAATAAATGATACTTTTTTAATTTTTACATACACGTATGTATAACACATGTGCTATTTCCCTTTAAACACACATTCCAATCATCCACATTAACTCGTATTTATGAAAATGATTTGATGGTCATATATCTTTTGTTAACAGGAAGATTCCTAAAATATTTCCTCCAAATCCTCTGTTACCAGGAATACAGTTTGTAAGACAGGCACGTGATAACGTTACAACATTTGACCATTGGAAAGCAGAATACTTCCTCTTTACATTGGACTATTTCTTCCACACTGAGTCAGGTCTGCCGTATAAGTAAGTGATAATATTTCTTCTCAAATTAGGATTTATAAACATTCTTAAGGGTTGTTAAAAAATGTCGAGAAATTAATGATGTCTCACCATTGTCTCGAGTTCTGGGTCTTAAAACTAAATGGAATTGAGTTGTTTTTGATATGTATACACTTCCGTGCCTCAATGTATCCTCTCAGAGAATACAATTTATTATCTTCTTTTTTTTTTTTGCAGGATGTATGTCGAAACCGAATTGTTTGAGTTTTTGTCTGTTGAAAGTGGACCACTAGATGAATCCGTATTTATGTTACCTCAAGGTGTCAAATGTACATGGGCACAGACATAATTTATTATTTACTCTACTGAACAATTGGTATAAAGGGAATAAAATATCGTTTTGTCTTATTTGTATTCATAATTTGATATTGAGCAATCCTTAAATACTATATAAGACACCAAATTTAACCTGGTCTACAAGTGAACTTCACTCTTCTAAAAGTGTAAATGGCGAGCATGATTCTTAATCGAAAATCAACTTGTCACCTCTGGGACTCGAACTCGGGTCCTCTGTGTTTGATGTCAGCGCTTTAACCTACTGAGCTAAAGAAGTACTATTCGGTAACAAATTCGCTTACGTCTGGTTATGAATACACGTGTACAACAACAAGTCACAAAATTTTCAATTCTGTGCAATTATGTAACTTCTGTATTGTTTGTGGTATTTTTATATTTCTTGATCGACGTGAGAAAAAAATTTATCATCAATATTGCACTTACTCTGTGAAAATATCTAATGTTTTGTAAGGCCCGAAATTTAATCAAGGCAGCATGTTGCAAAGTTGTAAATTTTCCAAATTGTCGTTTTGCTGTCAACGGAAACAAAGTAACGACTATCTGTTCACTTTTCTTTTTTATGTTACGAGTTCTTATGCTATCATCAGCATTAAGCATGAATGGTTTCATACAATATCCTTTTATATGATTCACTGAAATATGAGACGAGGATATATTCAAAGTTATTGTATTAGAGGCAATCCTAAAATCGAATTGTGGGGGTCCTGAAATGTTCCAGGATGTCCTAAATGAGTTATGGAATGGATATCCTGAAATCGAACGATGAAGGTCCCGAAACATTTTTAAATTTCATTTTTTTCTTGGATTCGGACTATCTGTGATATGCGTTGTTTGCTGCTATTCATCTTTGTGTGCATTACGTATATGTTTTCAGAGGAGTCCGTTGTTGATGTTAAGTGTGGTTTAAAGTTTGTTGTACTGTCAAAAATGTTCTTGTACAAATGTATTTCTGTTATTCCTAATATGCATAACATATGTTCCTTCCATTAACATAGCACCAGGAAATTGTATCAACTAGTATATGACGCTGTCTGTCGTGAGTCATAAAAGACCTAATTATGCAATGCAATCTGAAGTCTTTAAGTTTTTGAATTTTGACAGAATTTTTACCAAGTATTTGATCAATTACGAGAAGTGTTTCTTTAAAGCTTCCGCATATTTAATTTTTATTTATTAAATAAGAAATGCACATTTATATCCCGAGGGGTTGAAGACATATGAACAATGTAGTCCAAACTTGACGTGATAGCAATGAATGACAATGATTCAGAGCAATTGAATGTAAAACAAAAGTACTATATATCAATTTTATATTCGTTAATTGTCCCCTTATCCATCATCATATATTATATTTTACATGTTAAATGTTGATAAAATTTTAAGTGGTGCCTAAAATATGATTTAATGCACAACGGGTTTTTCAACCATCAAACATAGAACGGAGACCGATTTTCTGAATAAATGAAACGGTCATAAAAGTTATAGCGATAAATCACAATTTTACAATTAAAATTGGACAAGAATAAGCATCACAACAGTTTTTGCTGAGAGGGGTATGGTATGGGGTGTCTATTTATCGATGTTTGTATGGATATATACTAAGTAGTCGCGTTTAAGACTTATCTGTGAAATCATTGAATTACTGCAATAGCTAACGTCCTGACGAAGTTACGATTAACCTGTGTAATATAAGTACCATTAATATACTGCAATAGGTTTCTGACTTTTGAATTATCTGAAAACTATCGTTGATTAATTGTAATAAGTTCCTAACTAACGACTCATGTGTACAATATCGTAGATATACCGCAGCATGTTTCTGACTAACGACTCATCAGAGAAGCATTGTTGATACTGCAATAATTATATGTTATCGGTTGAAGACTTATCTGTGAAATCATTGAATTTATAATACTGCAATAGGTTCCTTGCTAACGACACGATGTGTGAAGTATCATTTATATACTGCAGTCAATTTCTGACTAACGCCCAATTTGAGAAATATCGTTGATATACTGCAATCAATTTCTGAATAACGCCCAATTTGTGAAATATCGTTGATATACTGCAATCAATTTCTGAATAACGCCCAATTTGTGTAATATCGTTGATATACTGCAGTCAATTCTGGCTAACACCCAATTTGTGAAATATCGTTAAAATAGTTCAGTCAATTTCTGACTAACGCCGATTTTGTGAAATATCGTTAATATACTGCAGTTATCTTTTAAATAACGCCCAATTTGTGAAATATCGTTGATATACTGCAATCAATTTCTGACTAACGCCCAGTTTGAGAAATATCGTTGATATACGGCAGTCTATTTCTGAATATCGCCCATATTGTGAAATATCGTAGATATACTGCAGTTATTTTTTTAATAACATCCAATTTGTGAAAAATCGTTGATATACTGCAGCCAATTTGTATATAACGCCTAATTTGTGAAATATCTTTGATTTACTACTGTTACAGTAAATGTTCTTTTCTGAGTAACAACTTATCTGTGCAATATCTTTAATATGCTATAATAAGTTTCTGACTTTCTTATATGACATATCATAGATATACCACAGACTTAACAGGTGTCTGACTTATCTGTTAAATATAATTGATATACTGCGGAAGGTTTCTGACTATCGATTTATTTATGAAATATCATTGATCGACTGCAGTGTATTTATGACTGACTTATCCATGAAATATCATTGATATGATGCAGTAGGTTTCCAAAATACTGATTGATTGTTACTAGCTTAAGGTCCAGTGGCAAATTCCGTATTGCATTTTGAGGATGTTAGTAGGGTTAGGAGTAAGTACCTAAATGAAAACTTATCAAAAGTCTGTTCACAGAGAATTTTATGACTAACTGAAACATTAATGAGGAACAATATAATATGTATAATATAAGTGTCATTACTGAGTGTAGGTAAAATATATAAGATATTTTATAAACTATATGAGATATCTTATAAATTATATAAGATATCTTATGTAAAAATTGTTTATAAGATATCTCATATACTTTCTAAGATGTCTTATAAATTTTAGGAGATATCTTATATATTGTATAAGTTTATAAGATATCTTATATAGTTTATCAGATATCTTATATAATTGTCTTTATAAGATATCTCATAAACTATATAAGATATCTTATAAACTATATGAGATATCTTATAAACTATATAAGATATCTTATAAATTATATAATATATCTTATATAAAAATTGATTATAAGATATCTTATATAAAAATTGATTATAAGATATCTTATATAAAAATTGATTATAAGATATCTCATATACTTTATAAGATATCTTATAAACTTTAGAAGATATCTTATAAAGTATATAAGATATCATATAAACTTTATGAGATGTCTTATATAACATTAAAGATGTCTTATATAATATATGAAATATCTTATAAAAATGAAATTATATAAGATATCTTATATCTAATAGGAGATATCTTGAAATTCGAATAAATAGTAAAACGGCTTGCCATACAAAACACTTCAACTTAACTTTGAGCAATTAAATTTGAAAAAGAGTTGAAGGTTAAATGAAACCTGCCAAACTGACAATATTTCTGCACACCAAATATAGTTTAATTATTGCAAACAGTATTAGAAAAACCGACCAAAACACAAAAAACAGAACATTAAGCACTGAACCATGAAAATGAGGTCAAGGTCAGATGACATGTACAATTTATAATCATTCCATACACCAAATATAGTAGACCTATTGCTTAATGTATCTGAGATGTAGAGTTGAGCTTGGAAACTTATCATTGTTCACTGATCCATGAAATGAGGTCGAGTCCAATTGAATACTGTCTGACAGGCAGGAGTACCTTGCAAGGCACACACATACTAACAAAGTTATATAATACTTATAAGCGAAAAACTAATATAACAAAAAATCTTCACTTTTTTCAAGTAGTCACTGAACCAAGAAAATTAGGTCAAGGACAATGGACATTTGACATATGGAAACTTTATTAAAATTTATGCCGTATTTACTTATCTGAAGATCTTGATTAACTGAACATTATAGAAATAAGAATATTTTCTTGGTATTATTGCCAAAAAATTTTCAAAATAAACAGCATTTCAATGCCTCCGTGTTGCACAAATTTCATCTTTCAAATGTACTATGGCAATAACTAAAACTGGCATTTTTTTTTTGTTCTATAAGGGTTTATATTGTAGAGAATTGAAGGCTTCTGAGCAATGCAATATGATTTCCACAATGTTTAAACTCGTCAGAGACATTGCTGATATAAACCCATCATTCAAGTTTTATATAATTCTGCCAAAATTATACATATGAGGGCGTCACCTATGCAATAATCCAAGGGGTATAAGTTATAATAACTCTTTCAAAAGTAATTTATTGACACTGATTTTCAAACTCCTCCAAGACATTGCTGTTATGAACCTATAATATAAGTTTGGTGAGGGTAAGTGTTAATGTCTATCTTCTCTTATGCCTTTTCCTTGACAAAAGCAACCTTCTAATATATGTTAGACTTAAATTGACACATCTCTAAATCATGTCCATTACTCAAATTGTGAGCAAATCTGTGGTCACGTTCTCTAATCAGTGTCCAATCATTTATCCCTCCAAGTAAAATGTGATTATAAATCACAAAAACAACATCTGATCGATAAGTCTCCTCTCATCGGGAAAAGTTATATTGAATCATTTATCTTTAGATTTATCTTTGTTTATATTATCTGTATCATTTTGTCTTTTTGTGAAATAACTTACAGAAACTCTAGCAGTTTTCTTTTACAGTTACTGACACCATATTTCTATTATTGTGCATGCATATTCTTTTAGCAAAGTTTCAATTCAGAAATTAATTTTGTATCATTATTTGATGTTGATGGCCAATTTTTTTTATTAAATTTTACTATTCTAGATATGGGGTGATTTAAATCTTCATAGGCATGTGTCTATTTGTTGAAGACCATGTATATGTAAAGCAAAATTATATCCGGGTGAAATTTGATCCGGAGGAAAAAATGTCACAGTAGTTGTTGTTATTTTTTTATCCGGAGGAAAATATTTCCCTGTGATATTTTTTCCTTTGCCGTGAAATTCTATCTGGGTAGTTAACTTATTGAATAGTTATTAGAAAAAACTTATCCTTCAAAATACTATGAAATAATAATAGTGTATTTGAAATAAAGCGAAATTGTTAAAAAAAAAATGTATTATAATGAGAAATAATTTCACAAATTATCCTTGAAAAAATGTCCTTAAATATTCAAGTCAATTTCATCCTTTTAAAAAAGAAAATTATCATGAAACATGGGGAAGAAAACCAGAAGTAATTTCAAAGATCGTAATTGTGAAAATAATATCATGATTAAATAAGGTTTATGAAATACCCATGATGTAAAAGTGAGTTGTTTTCAGATCTTAGTACAAATATACATTTAAAAGTAAGGTAGAAATATAGCTGCATTACTACTGTTAACAGTAAAAGAAGAATTTGATTATGATGATATTTTTAACTATATAAATAATTTTGTCTGGGGACAGAGATGTAGTTGTTGATTATATGGAAATCAGATAAATCATAGCATAATAATATATTGGAATAAAAGCATGTTTAACAGCTGGATAGTTTTTACTGGTGAAATGTTATCTGTCTTATAAAATCAAGTTGTAAGTCATCTTTTTATATAAATGAATATATAAAAAATAAGATTGAATGAAAAATTTCACTGTAAAATAGATTCAGAAATATATTATATTAATATCTTTAAAATATAAATTGCTCATAATTACCTCCCTTTGATAAATTATGCAAATTTGGTCTACCTTTGTGAAGTATTTTATATAATTATAGTCAGGTATATATTGATTGTGAGTAACTTACATAGTAGTTAATGGGACTCTATTTCACACGGTTCTGTGAAATATAGTACGGCAAATATAGACCGGTACATACTATCTGCATAACACAGATAGATTTTCACTCCTCTGGAAAAAATCAACCTGTGAAATACCATGCCTGGAAAAAAATTACCGGGACAAATTATCCTCAGGATAAAATATCACAGAGGAAGAAATAAACCGTTACATATATACGTCTAGATGTCTTCTTGTGTTGTTGGGATGCTGTGTCAAGATATATACCCCAAATCTTCTTTTACTCACTAAAGTCTTCAAAGTCAATAAAGCTTTACAAACTACTCTGGACTCCTTAATATTCATTAGGTACCAATTTTCCTGGATATTGTGGGTATATGTGAATTACAATTTTGAATGATCAACAAAGTGTAATCTTTAATAAAGGGTTGGGTGGATCCTTTGGCAAATCAAGGAAATCAGATATCTAACAAATTACATTTTTCCACAATCCACGAAAACTAGTATCAACTAATATAAATCAATCCATTGTAAACAAAAGGTTGATGCATCATTTTACAAAATGCAGCCCACCACAAGGTGGCACGGTAGTATTTGCATTCCAGAATTTAGGTTGCTCTTTTGTGTACCCTACTTAGGTAAATGTATCTAAACAGTGTGATTGGACAAAAATTACAGCATCAACTGAACATACTTTCCCAAACTGAGGGATGAATCAGGTGTAGAAAAATATGAAATAATTTTACATACAGATGAAAATGAATTTTTGAGAATTTTTTTAAATTTTGTATTCACTGCACCGTAAAAGACCTAAAAGTACTAGTGGCCTTAGGTTTTTAAAAATAGCAAAAAAAGTAAACGGTCATGATACATATTCAAATTCATTTCTGAATAGTAAAATGAAAGTACTTCAGTTAACTGTGAATGTAGAATTTTTTGCAGTGTTAGAAAGTGGTGAAAATTCTAAAAAGGCTATTATTATCCCTTATGGGCCAGGAAATACTACCGTGCCACCACAAGTCCTACTACTCAGAACTAATTAACATTGATATTCCCGGAATCAATCGTCTTTCAAGGTCACTTCTGTAGTATAGACAAAAAAAATGATTCATAGTAAATAAAGACAAAATATAAAACTATTTTTAGAAAATAATCAATTATTACCACACAAACAAACAAATAAACAATGTTGAATTTGACATTTAATGCAAGATTAATAAGATGTTTACAATGTTTACAATATAATTAAACAAGCTAGAATTATACAGCAAAATTACATATGAGACAGCAAAAACAGGAAAGAAATTTTTATCAAAATCCCCCATCAGCTTCAAAATGAATGTTGTCTTCCTGTTGTAAATTCTTCCTATATAAAATTCAAGATTTAGAAAACATATTTTAGTTTTTATACTGCAGTCCACAATTACTGCAATTATATTTGTTGAAAAATACAACAAAAAATAAAATTATTGTCAACCCCTATACAAACTCCAGATTGTGAAGAAACGTGGACATGGCATGGACATTGGTCATAAAGACAACATGAAGTGTTTTAGCTGTAGTATAAAAATCTATAACATCACATGAAACAAGACAAAACCTTTATCGATATAACATTGGTACTTTTGATTTGATTATATCAAGCATCAAGATACATTATTGCAGCTTCCATTCCTATCATACTGATGAAAACGTACATTTATTTTTCATCACTTTTATCCTTGTAAAGCAAAACCACCGTGAATGTATCTGTCATATGCTTGAACTAGCATGAATTCAACAATGTGTACATGCATGAAAATCAATATTATTTCAGAGAATGCTTAAAAAATGTCAATACACAGAAAACAGAAAGTGAAGGAAACTGCATGATTTTGATTTTAGCATTCATTTTTTAAATAAATATTCCACCCTTAATCCATTTGTCCTTACTATGCAGGAAATATTCGCCACTGCACACTTAAATTACTATGAATTATAGTTTTATTTCATAGAATAATCTTTAATATCAAAATCTCATTAAGCCATGAAAAAGACTTCTCTGATAGAGTATTTATAAAACATTGCCTCACATATAAGCTACATTTGATTTTCCTGGTTTCTATTTGTGGAAAACTTTAACAAAAGTACAAAATAAAATTAGGAAATGTTAAAAGCTAAAAATAGAAAGATCCTAAAAAAAAAAAAGATTAATGTGTAACATATGATGTCAACAAAAAAGTAAATTTCCTTACTGAAAGGGGATTAACCTTTTGATGATAGCAATACAAAAAGTACATTTTTACGTCATCTAATAATTTTGATGTAAAAACTATAAGTACTTCATTGATAGATGATGAATAATTACAAGACATTTTTACTTTTTGCAAAAACTATTTTTTTTATACATTTCAAAAATCCATTATTAAAAATGATTTTTGAAACTTCCAATTAGTGCATGAGTATCTGACTGAAATAAGGGTCCTTCTATTAAACAGCTACCATTTGCCATGCAAAATATCTTTATAAGAAAGAACTAGGGACAGAACAAATTCGGTCTTCAATTTTCTCATCTTAAAATTTACAAGAACAAAGTTCAAGTCTATAACAGAAGAATAATAAGATATATAAGATGTATGTCAATGAACAACAAACTAAACTTACTAAAACAGGTTTGAACAATTCCACATGAGAATTAGAATTAACAAGAATGTGTCCATAGTACACGGATGCCCCACTCGCACTATCATTTTACATGTTCACTGGACCGTGAAATTGGGGTCAATACTTTAATTTGGCATTAAAATTAGAAAGATCATATCATAGTTAACATGTGTACTAAGTTTCAAGTTGATTGGACTTCAACTTCATCAAAAACTACCTTGACCAAAAACTTTAATCTGAGCTTCACACTATCTTCTTCTTTGTTCAGTGGACCATGAAATTGGGGTCAATACTTTAATTTGACATTAAAATTAGAAAGATCATATCATAGGGAACATGTGTACTAAGTTTCAAATTGATTGGACTTCAACTTCATCAAAAACTACCTCGACCAAAAACTTTAACCTGAAGCGGGATGAACGAACGGACGAATGAACGGACGAACGGAGGCACAGACCAGAAAACATAATGCCCCTCTACTATCGTAGGTGGGGCATAAAAATCCTGGACTAATGTGATCGAACCTTAAAAGATCTTGAAATCAGGCTTATGATGCAACTGAAACAGATTTACTTTTATAGATCTAAAGCACTATATCGATGTTAGAATAAAGTCAGTATTAGTACATGTACTGTATGTGAAAGTATTGTAAAAAGTGGAACTTTCCTTTTATATCATAGTTTTCTGCCTAAAAAATATCTATCTAACAGTTCTAATGCAAACAAAACATTAATTTAACATTAAAATTAAATAAATAACAAGATAGCACTTTAATGTATATTGCACAGAATTTTTTAAATTCAACAATTGTTGGACAACTTCTGAGAAGGAAAGACAAAACAAAAACAAATACTTTCAAAATTAACAAAAAGCAAACATACCCTAGTTACTTCCCTTTAATAGCACTCAAACAACTCATTATGCACCCACCTTTTTATCACATCAACAAATAACCATCAGGTTTACCTTTGCTACAAACTTGACCTTGAATTTCTACCTAATCATAAAATATCAAGAAAGCAGCACTTTGGTTTTTAAACGGATCTTTTACCAATCCTTAATACTAAATAAAACAAATCTTTTCATAGCACTATTTTATATGGTTTAAAGTCATTGTTGTTTGAACATATTGTCAAAACATAATGATTTTTTTTTGTATTTTTGTGGGACCTAAAAGCCTCAGAAAAACTGAAGTCGCCACATATGATCCAAAATGTTCCAAGACACAACTTTCTGGATCCAAAGTTATCTATGCTAAAAAAAAAAGCTCTCAATCACGAAAACATAAGATAGCAGATCATCTACAAAAGGGAACTCTCTACAAATCCATTCTAAAGAATGTTTAAATGAAACACTACTGGTCTGTGACTAGCAAATCAATTGACATGTTACCATTCTTGATATCTTCCTGAATCTAAGATAACTTATATCATACACCACTATGACTAGCAAATAACATGACAACATTATAACTTGACTCTGATTGCATCCATAAAAACAATGTTTACAAAGTGCAGCAACATTAAATTAATTTAAAGGAAGTAAAAAGAAAAAGTATCAATTGAAACAGAAAAGTGTAATAAGTGTACACAGTACGAAACAATGTGACTTTCCTCAGTCTTACGGCACATCCATTAACTTTTAGAATGAAACTGAAAACAAACAGAAACAGTTGTAAAATGACCCTGAGTACTTTTGCTACTCAAAAGTAATAAATTTCTAGTACTATTTCATGGATTCAATTATTTTTGTGTTTACCAATTTTCATGGATAAAGGAAAAGCTATTTCTGTTCACGTTTGATTTTGTGGTTTAAAAAAGGCTGCAAACAAGCCTATTGAAAATTTAAACTTTGATGAACATTGAAATTTGTAGTTCACCCTTATCCTCAAAACCTATGAAAATTAGTATACCACAATAATCCACAATATATCAATATCTATGTAAATTAGTATACCACAATATATCAATATCAGTATGACAGGTTCATAAGTCACAACATTATACAACGAGTGTAACAATATGGCAGCTTAAGCTATCATCACGGTTAAATACATCTTGGTTATTGGTCCTATATGTCAGCCTTAATAATATTGTATCAAAATAGACACATAAATGCATATCTATAGAAGATATCACTTCTTACTATCAGAAAGAAGCTCTAATAACTGTGTATATGGTGCACCCAATGAAATGACCATCTGGAATGTGGATACAAAAGCTCGAAGCTGAGCATCATCAGTTAATTGATTATAGAAACTCATTGCTGCAACACAGAATAACCGAGTGTCTACAACTTCCATTTTACCCATTCTATTTACAACATGAGGAAATCTGTATCTAGAGTTAAGGAAATTGATAAATATATTGATGCAATGCAATAAAGTAATTCCTGTTAAAGCCATAAAACCTAAAATGTGACCATTTATATAAATTTGTAGTTGAATGCATGTACAACTTATTTGCACTATCATTTTCTATGTTTAGTGGATTGTAACATTGGGGTAAGTTTGACATTAACATTATAAAGATCATATCATAGGGAACATGTATACTAAGTTTCAAGTTGTTCTGACTTGTAACTTCATCAAAAACTACCTTGACCAAAAACTTTAACCAAATACTTTAACCTGAAGCAGGACAGACTGACGGACGAACGAATGAGCGAACGGACCCACAGACCAGAAAACATAATGCCCCTCTACTATCGTAGGTGGGGCATACAAATAAACTAAGAGACTTCTATGGTCATGAATTGCTAACCTGCCAAGTCAAAAATCTTCATGAAGAGCAATAACTCCTATAATTATGTATCCCATGGGTTCAGTCTAATTGGCATTTTTGCAGATCTTGTATTGTTGATCATTTTTGTTGTATAAAGTTTTTACCTATCTAATACATGTATGTGAAATATAGAAATTACATGCTGATATTTCATTCAATAGATAACAATGTAAAACAATAGTTCCATACATTTACACTAGATTGAACAATAGCGACTCTTTGTACATATTGATATTTGGTGTATTTTTTTTAATATTTTTTGGTGATAATTTCTCTTATCATGTTTATGAATTGAGATAGAAAATTATTGCCAGAAACTTGGGGCACAAGAAGTACTATTGTCAATGAAATGATTACTGTCATAGGCAATATAGCAATAAACAGAATATCAATGGCCTTCGAACCAAGGGTGTTTTTCTGCTACATCTCATCTAGGAGCTGTCGCCCTTAAATGAGATTGAAGCTGAGAAACACCCTTGAGTTTGAAATACCATCGATAAACTTTCATTTTCAAAGCTTATCACTAAAAAACTGAGTTTTTTCAACAACGCCAAATATTTTCGATAAGTTTATCATAAAGGATACAGAGATCGAAGCCATCGATTGGTTGATGCACTGATGAAGAAACATGTCAGACTCCATACAGCCAATGAAATAGGAGTACGCTGTGTAAAGTTAGATAATGATAACATAACCCAGTCTTGTACCAGTAACGTTTGCTGCTGGTCATGTAAATTGCTGAAAACCTATAATATGAAAAGCTAAAATGTGAATTACTCAGTAATGAAATATTTAAATTACTGAAGACATAAAGTGTGTAAAGTAAAGAGATCATGAAATATGTAAATCAATCAATATCATTTAATGGAATTCTCTAAATCTGAAAATTTACTTAAAACCAGAAATGCATTTTAATGAATCCTAGATGTGGTATGTGAATAACTACAAAAAATAAAACTTACTGAACTAAAACTTGCAGAGTAATGAAAGGGATAAAACACAAAAAATATAAACAACTGTTCTCATTTTACTTTTCATTCTGAATTTTAAAAGTGAAAAGTTTAAGATGATATATTACCTGAAAAACAACTTGAGCTACAAGTTTAGGGTAGGGTTGTTGACTAGAAATAAATTCTCCAATAACTTTGTTCATTATGTCTTGTGGTGGGAAGAAATCTGCCAGGAATGTTGGCAGGACTCGAGTTATCACTCTAGCTTCATATGGGTAACCCTTCTTTATTCTTTAAAGAAATACATAGGAATTGATATTTTTTTAAAATATAACAAAAGTATAGCTTTATCAATGGTGTTAAAAATATTTTAAAATTGAACATGTTAATGGAAATTACCTGTAATGAAAATATACAAAGTTTAAAATGTATGATGACAAACATCGGTAAATACATACTCTTCCATTGAAGACCGTTAGTTTTACACTAGTAATTTTGGGGCCCTTTATAGCATGTTGTTCTGTGTGAGCCAAGGCTCTGTGTTGAAGGCCGTACATTGACCTGTAAAGGTTTACTTTTTTAAAATTGTTATTTGGATGGAGAGTTGTCTCATTGGCACTCACACCACATCTTCCTATATCTATCTTCAACTATTAATTAGAAGAATTTCATTGGTTTCGTTATGGTTTTCGAAAAAATGGACAAAAATGCGAGATTAATTACTGTGAAATCAGAAAATCTGCAAGCATATCAGAATGATAGTTCTTATTATTCAATAATCCCCAAATTGCATTATTTGTATCAAATAAAAGTTCCTTATTATTTCTGAATTTACAGTCTTCAAGTGAATCTAGCTCAGCATGATAGTCTGATACAAACCAAGGCACATTTATTAATATTCACATGTTGTTATAAGGATTATATGCATGTGAAATATACCACAAGATGTTAAGCAACTATCAATCAATCAACCTTAAAATCCTATGAAGTAGGAGAAATATCTTTTGTATGTCCAAACATATTGTCCTCCTTTACCTATCAAATAAAACAGTAACTCTTTCCATAGCTAATATCAGTGATTCTGGGTCCTGATAGACAGCATCGAAGTTATAGGCACTTGAATTCTTAGAGGTATCTCTGGGTAACGGGCTGTATTGGTCATACTGCTTACCTAATATTCAAAATATAACAAATATATAAGTTAGATAAGATATTTTACTTTTCAAAATTAATATTATTTGCAATCATTGGACAGGGTTTAACAAAATAACAAAAATACTCCATGTATCCAGTGAAAAACTCTCTAAGAACTTTAAAAACAGATCTTATTTTCTTTCGGAAAAGCAAACAAGTGAACATGCAACTTATAAAATTTCTACAAATTTGTTACTTTCCTAGAACACATAACGTTTTTGCTTCAAACTAAGAACTATTGCATTCTGTGACTTACCAGAATACATACAAGTAAACACCAAACCAAGGGCTGCTAAAGATCTTTGTGGACTTGGAAGACACAGTCTACAAAACGTTTACAGTACATTATTATAAGAAAAGACATACATTGTACTATGTTACTCATAGATGAAGATAGGCGTTTTTATGAAGTGCATACTTTTATAAATGTTCTATGCGATCAAGATATATTTTGTCAGATATTAGAGTATGAACATGACTTAATTTGATGTAAAACATTTTATATATAATGGCCTCCTAAAGTTATCGTTCACAAAGTAATACCTCTTCAGTGGTAAAATCTCCAAGTGAATTAAAAGCATCTGCTTATCTTCTCCAATTTCATGTTGAATATAAGAAACTAGGACTTATAATTTGGAAGCCTGATACATCAAATAAAGCTTGGGTAATATATTCCTTGGGGTAGTTAATCCTTTTAATTTATAAATATGACCATAGCAATGTTATTTCATGTCAACACAGAAGTGCTGGCCTTCATGAAAGAGTGATTAGGAAAAGTATCAATCATATCAATAAATATAGTGATGAATCATATGTATTTTCTACATTATTGGTATAATTATGTATATGTAGAGGTTGTGAAAGTCCCTTTATGAATCTATAGTACCTATCTACTCCTAACTTCATGATGACTTCCGAATCTTGTTGTGACAATACATCTGTCAATAGGAGTCTCTCTAGACCTTTCAATATAGCCAGATAGACAGCAGTAGATACACTCTCCTCATTTCCAGAAGCTGTTGTTACTGCAAACTAAAATAAATTAGGTTGATAAATTGAAGCAATGTGTAAATATTAAGAGTCTGGAATGGGTTAACAGAACAGTAAATAATAAACTTTTGCTTTGTGACATCCTGTATTTTAAGTTCGGAAATGGCAGACAAATAGCTATAAGGTGTTAAAAAGCAATTTGCTTCCACTGAATCTGAACAAACACTTATTTGCTCAAAGTCTTACATAAATTAAAGGCAACCTAAAATTTATTACAGAAAGCAAAATATTGTTAGTCTAAAAAGGGTCAACTTCATACTTATATTCTACTTTTTTTTAGCAATGAATCTATAAAATATGCTATGAAAGAGAAACACATTTACCTGTAATATTTTGCTGGGGAATTCTAAGTCTTTGAGATCCACATGATAGTTTTCCATGATGTAGAATGCAGTTGCCCACATTGTCAGAACATATGTTTGGCTTGTTATGCATGTCCTGTAAAATAAAACAATTAAAGACCAAACAGCCTATTGTTTGTGTGCATTTGTAGCAAAGAAATGAATAGGCTGTTTGGTCTTTTTAAAAATGTACAAACAAAGTACTCCACACTAAGGTCATTTATTATGCCAATAAAGGATTCAGTACTAGTATAAGATTAATGAAATTTATTTTTTACAGTGAACTAATTTCTGACTGCATACACATATATAGTTTCCACACTTCAGGACACATTATACAGGAATAACATTATCAGAGTATAGAATAAGCACCTTTTAAAACTATTTCTAATGGGTTACTTTAAATTTCATATCACATCATCATCATCATCTTGATATATTTCCCGCTGGACATTATACAAGTAATCATTCCTACAGTTCAAACTACAATGAATAACAATTAAAACAATCACATTTAAATTAAGATAATATATTAACATACTGGTTAACAGATGAGAGATTTTTCAAGAGGAAGTCAGTGGCCAATGGGATGATTTGTTTGGTGGTCTCCTGTATCCCTGCCTCCAGTAAGTACAGGATCCCATGTAATGCTGATATCCTGCTAGGTAAGTGTGGGGTCTTCAGTCCATAATCTAGTATAATCATTATCTTTGATGCAACAGAACTGTCCTGTAAATGAAGTAAATAATATTTAAATTTATATGAACACAACCATGTTTGCTCTGTAATTTGGCATGTGTTTTTTTCATTCTTGTAAGTAAATTTAATAATATAACAATGAAGTATATGAAGAGTAGCAATGAACACACTGTTCCTTTGCAAGTTCTTTTGTAAAGGGATATTTGTGTAATGAGCTAATAAGTAAATTACACAATATCCCACATCTTGTTTGTTATTGTGGATACCTCATAGAAGTTTTTCATTGCAGTACAAACTTATTTAACTTGAATACCTTCAATATGCATTAATCAAAGTATACATAAAAATAAGAAGAGGTGGTATGATGTCAATGAGACAACTCTTCACAATAGATCAAATGACAAGGTGAGTAATGCAATTATAAGAACTTGAATTCTGATACCAAATACTTATATCAATTTTTCCCAATATTACAATAATTAATCTCACATTTTGGTGTGGTCTTCACAAATTGCAATAATTAATGCAATATTTTTTGAATTTACAGTTTTTAGATTTTTCTTGAATAATACTTGTGCAATTTCCAAGCAAAGTCACATGTGCACAGATCAACAAACTTACCACTCCCACTACTGCAGCAGCTTTACAGAGTCCTACATTTATATACTGATTAATCATCTCATCCTCTGAGGGGTGGATCTTCTGGGTCTCCAATAAAATGTTCAACATCCAATCATACTGGTCTCTCTCAACATACACATCTGACAGGCAAACAACCTAAAAACATAGACATGAACCAGTTAGTTATCTTGTCCTCCATTTTTTATTAGAATTTGCTACTGCAAGCATTATCATGTGACAATTTGTAATACTGTGAATTCATTATTTTATTCATGGGATACAAACGTTCAAGTATTTCTTGGCTACAGTTTAACCATGAATTTAAGTAGATGTCAAATGATGTATAAATTTTCTATAAGCTTGTATAGACATATTTGTAAATCCAAAATATCAGATATCCAGGAAATTCTATTTTTCTGTAGTCAATGAAAATTGGAAACCACAAAATTAAAAAGAATCCACTTTATGTTGTTTTTTTTTTTAATGTTTTAGGTTTTTTAAATATGCCACTAAAGAATATCCTGCACCATATATCTACTCACTGATTATGTTTATAAATTATAGGACCCAGATATAAACTGACTATTCACCAAATTTCTGACTTTATTTCATACTGTGGATTTATTATCATTCGTAGGTCAAAGTGAATCGGAAAGTCATATATTCTACAAAGAACACATTTCCTATAGGCTTGTATTCAAACTTACAAAACTGTGAAATATTAAAATCAAGGAAATACAATTTTTTTTCAAGCCGTAAAAATTGAACCCCTCTCCCTCCCAAAAAACCTCGGTAATTGTTTCCTGAAGTTTAAAAACTAGTTCAGTCTAGTTAGCCCATTTCTTGGTTGTAGAATTAGGACAAGCAGATCAAGGCCTGACTATACATTCAGTCAACAATTTAATGACACTTCTAGATAGCCATTATTAATGGATTTACTTACTGATTTAATAACTTCATTCCTCAACATGAGTGGAGGTTTAGGACTAGCACTACTGGACAACCACTGACCATACAGGTCCAGTAGGAATTGTAGACAGGAGTTTATATCTATACTACTGAATGTCATGGATCTTTCTCTCTTCTCTATAGTTATCAATGGGAACT
This sequence comes from Mytilus galloprovincialis, assembly GCA_037788925.1. Taxonomy (NCBI): domain Eukaryota; kingdom Metazoa; phylum Mollusca; class Bivalvia; order Mytilida; family Mytilidae; genus Mytilus; species Mytilus galloprovincialis. The sequence continues at coordinate 35,064,571 of CM075335.1, forward strand.
GTTGTTGACTTGTCTGGGCTGATTCTGGGGTACTGTCAGGGGACTCAGAGGTATCAGATTCCACAATCCTGGTACTGAGGGCTCCTACTACAGACCAAATACCTTCAACTGATATCTGTAAAATATAAAGAATCTCAACATGAGTTTTGAATAAAGAAATTTAAATATTATTTTCTTTAATTTAGCAGGCTTTTTATTTTAAATAAGTTTGCATTTATTTCAAGAATTTTCATTCAAACTCAACAATTAAAACAAATAATTTATTTCAATTTTTAGTTTAAATTCAACATCTTTTTTTTATATCAAAAATCATTAAATAAAAAGTTTGTTTCATTGCCCATTACTGTTCCTTAGCCTTTATTTATCATATAACAATTTCTTATAGGCATATCTTCTACTGGTAGTTGTAAGCTAGCAGAATCACATGACCTTTTACGTTTAATCACAGGTTATAATATTAATTTCTGTCAGTATTTCCTTGCATTTAATTTTACTATCTGTAATTAATTCATGCAAAGGACTTCAAAGAAATCCTCATTGGATACAAGACCCATCTGTTCATTTTCATGAGTAATTAAAAATACCTACCTGCCCTAAATTGAAGTTTTCTACCCCTAACTCTCTCTCTAAGTTACTATCAAACATGTATCTCAGAAGTTTGTTATCATCTTTCCCACCATTATAATACAATTGTCTACTATTACTGAAAATAAAAAAAATGTAGAAAACTTTCCTTAGTTATATATGGATTTGACGGCACTACAAATATGAAAGGTGTCAGTTATCAGGATCTAAATGATATTTATATATCAAATTCTCAGATTTATCATTATCATATTACATTACTGGTTGTGAATGTCACAATGACATTTTTGATCCTTTATGGAATTGAAACTTTTTATTAAATAGGAAAACTCATTTCCTTACAAAATTAACTTTGATCTTTCTCTTCTTCTTCTCATTATAATACATTTAATAGAAATCTATAAAGTAATACTTTTGGTTAGGGGAAACAAGTAAATATTATCCGTTTTTTGCTTATTGGTATTAGAAAATTCAAAGTCGAAATTGAAACTTTTTGGTATATAGTTGAATAATAAGCTTTCTGTATGGTGTCACACCTCTGAGGTTTACAACATATATAAAGTAAATCTGCTTCCTGTTTTCTGGATTGATTTGTATATTGCCAGGATAACAATGATAGTTTTCTTTGTAAAACCAACTAACTGGAAGTCAGTAAGTAGACTGCAGATGATTGGGAAAACAAAGTTACAATATCATTGATAAGAGGTAAACCAGCATCAAAGATATAAATGTCAGGACAGATTTATGACGCAGAAAATTCAAAGATATGAATATTTTTGATGTGATTAATAATGACATAGGTGTTTTCAATCTAACAGTCTATCTTTGTTAAATACAAACCTTCTATTGTAAAGATTCTGTACTTCTTGTTCTATCACACCTCTAATAGATGTTAACTTTTTACCACATCTAGAATTAAACAATTGTTTTTTGGATTTACAATCATAGTTTTAATGCAAGTTGAATTCTAATAACAAGGCATGTATATGAAATTTTGCAGGGTACTTTGAGTATCTATTAAAGTGAGTTCATACTTATCAGTGGCGGATCCAGAAATTTTCATAAGTGGGGGCCCACTGACTGACCTAAGAGGGGGCCCACACCAGTCATGCTTCAGTTATTCCCTATAAGCAACCAAATTTTTTCCCATGCCCCGCCCCCTAAATCCGCCTCTGCTTATTTCTTATACATGTCTGAAAGTCACTTGGGTATAAAATTGAGTAAAATTCACATTTTCAAGGTAACAAGAAGGACATAATTCAATCTGAGACTAAAACAGTTGTAAAGATGATTTTCAGGATTGAAAGTTAATTTTTTTTTCTTGAAATAGAAAAAAACAACATAAAAAGGGTTTACTTTTTTTGGAACTTTTATGAGAGTAAAATATGGACCTACTTCATCACATTACCACTTCATGAATGAAATACTGTTACCTACCTGGTATGCAAAAACCCCAGTGGTTTATCTCTGGGTCTCATTTCAAATCTACTGTTGCTAGGGTTACCAGGTACAGGAGTCAAAGTTGAATGTAGTAACATTGAGGTCACACATTTTACTGCTATCACCATACACTGTGATTTTTCTACTTCTTCCTGAAAGGACCAAATTACTATAGTCGCCGTCACATAAAATTGGCACAATGTTTTTTGTCTAAATTTTCTTAAATATCGACCGCGTTTACTAAAGATCATGTTTTTCAATTTGCGGAATACAAATCCTGTCAAAATATCCACTACTGTCCTACCTTTTATTGTGTTTGCACTGTATAATCCTGACCTTCACATAATCCAAGATTATTTTGTATGGTGGAATCCGACATTGTTATTACAGGAAGTGTTGCCGTGGAGTTCCACTTGCTCTCCATTTTCTTGTGTCTCTCGGAGCTTTTCGTCATCTTTACGTAAAAAGCGCGGGAAATTGTATCATCAATGACAATGATATTACCAGAGAGTAACGAATGTTATGGCATAAGGGATCCTCATAGAAACCAAGATGGCGGTTTTACAATGTAAATAATCTTAAAAAATGTGAAGGTCAGGATTATACAGTGCAAACACAATAAAAGGTAGGACAGTAGTGGATATTTGGAAAGGATTTTAATTCCGCTAAATGAAAAACATCATCTTGAGTAAATGCGGCTGAAATTAAAATTTTTGACAAAAAACATGGTGCCAATTTTACGTGACGGCGACTATATGTAGCTATATTATGTATAATTGTTAGTTTTTTGCTTTATATTTATGGAAATCCTCATTTAAAAGGTATTCAATGTTTCACTTTTACATACTGTGGATTGATTTATTTCCGTGGGTACCAATTTTCATGGATAGCAGAAACCTTGCATTTTGTGTATATGTGATTTCATGATTCTGCCAAAGTCTGGTTACAACTTAATAGAAATGTGTATTTTGATGAACATTTAAATTCGTGGTTCACCTGTTCCCACGAAACCGACGAAAATTGGTATCCAACGAATAATAATGAATCCACAGTTTTCCATTATTTGGATATGAGCACCACTTATGAGAAAGGATGTTTCAAAATATGCTTTCTTATTGAATCAGATTAATTTCTATGATAAAATGCTGGTTGCTTAACATCTAGTGGCAAATTTTTCATGCAGATTAATTTCAGCATATTGTAATCTTGTTAAGAATATGCAACATGCTTTGAAAATTCATTACTAAAAGTAGAATCTAATCACAAGGACTAATATTGGTCCCAGCTTCAATATCCACAACAATTTATGTATTCAACCTGACACTAAAACCTACCTCAGGACTATTTATTTCTTCAGTCTCTTCATCCACTCTGACGGGATTAAGTATGGGTAACAAACTCATCCATGTCTCTTCAAACTGTTGTCTACTTATCCAACCTGTTAATAAAACACAATGTAGCTAATGAAAGCATTCTATAAACTCACTTTAAAAAAAAATCAATCATCATTCCTACAAACACATGTCTTACAAGAACTTACAAGGAAAACTTTCATCAAAGTCAAAGTTTTCTTGGCTTCAATTAAGAGGGAATGATAATTTATGCTTCAGTATAGATGTTGTATCAGTCAAGCATGCAGTTAACTTTCTAAAGGTTCTTACTAGTTAAATCAGCTAGTCAGCTTATGCTAAAAAAAGTTCATACTGAAATCTGAAAAATTACAATTGTACCTCTTCAAACAGTCCAAATATAGAAACTATGTATATCATGTCAACAACCTATATCTCTTTCCTATGTAATCTGTCTTTTATTCCACTTGTATTACTACACATTATATATATTGAATTCATGTTTGATTTTACTTTCCTACAGTCTCCATAAATTGTTTATGTTGATAATAAAAATCATTACCAAATGTGTTTATTCGGAAGACAAATTCCTTTAAAACATCTTTATCCTGCAGTAAATCTAGAGGTAAGGGAGGTAACTGTGTCCTAGGTTCTCCTGTTGGGGTTGGTGTCCATCCTATTTTCCATACAATCCCAGGTACCCTGGCATAACTGTTGATTACTGACTGTCTACTTAAACCTATGTAAATGTATAATTTATATTCAGATAAAACAATGTGCAGGAATATTTCACATGTTAAATATATAACAGCAGACAATTGACTCCATTCAAATTTATACTAATACTAAAATCAACAAGAATGTGTCCATAGTACATGGATGCCCCACTCGCACTATCATTTTCTATGTTCAGTGGACTGTGAAATTTCAGTCAAAAGTCTAATTTGGCATTGGACTTCAACTTCATCAAAAACAACTGTGACCAAAAACTTTAACCTGAAGCGGGACAGACGGACGGACGAACGGATGCATAAACCGGAAAACATAATGCCCCTCTAGTGGCCTCTTCTATCATAGGTTGGGCATAAAAATCATATATATGTATGCATAGGTTTCTGTTAGGTTTGAGCCAAGACTCTGTGTTGAAGGCTGTACTTTACGTACATTGTGACTTGGAAGGAGAGTTGTCTCATTGGCACTCATTCAATTTGTTCTTATTTATATGTATGCTCTGTATTTTACTTAGGAGTACCACCATTTGTAATTGTGAAAAATATAAAGGACTAAAATCAGAGAGAAATTTTGTGAAATTATGACTCTTTCTCTCTCATTGATTCAATTTTGGATTATCTCATTAATTCAGAAAACTTGTTGAAAAATTGTATAAACTATTAAAATATTTGTATTTTTCTTTTAGCATGAGCCATGTATTCAAAATGTCCAACTCACCTAAGATGATATTTTTGATGTGATCAGCAACAAATGAAGGTAGTAAGTTAGATGGTCCTTTTAATCTGGTATGGAGACAAATAATTAAATCAGAAACTCTATCACAGGCTTTAATTATTTGCTGCAAATCTGTAAAATAAAAAAAACAAATAATAATACCTAAATTGTTCTATTGTTATGTTGAAAACTGATTCTTAAAGTTCTAAACATTAAAATAAACCAGATCATTTCCCTTATTTTCCACTGATGAAATGTTATTTTTGTCACCATAAATAAAGAGTGGTTTGATTGTTTTCAGCTACTCATTACTTCAATAAAATTTGTTATATCATTTTTTTGGCTTACATTACCTCTATATGTGCCTTTTTCTCTATCCAATTCAAATTTGGACATTAAACTGTCAGAGCATTATAATTTGTGTTTGTTTGTGCATTTAAAAGATAACTGGAGAGCCTAATTCTTATTAGAAAATAACATTTGCTCCTCTGGGACTCATACCAATGACATCTGTGTTTGAAGTTATCATTTTAACAACCCCTTTCTCATTAGTCGTCAAAACATTATGCCTCTAACAACACATGAATTATTTTGTTTCCAAATTATTGCAAGAACTGGCAGACACAAATAACAATGAGTTGTAATTTAATTGAGAGATACTGTATATGAAACAATATACTGTGGATTCATTTATTTTTGTGGGTATCAATTTTCGTGGATAGAGAAAAAAAGACGTTTCGTGGTATACGTAAATTCGTGGATCGCGGATTACAAAAAAAAAATTCAGATACGTAATTCGTGGAATTCTTTTTGATTTAGGAGATCATATAACCTCATTGGTTTGGTCAATAATAAAACAAAACAAAAAAGAAGGAATTCATTGAAAAAGTTTTGAATTGTCAAAATCCTCGCTTGGTCATTCTAGGTTAAAGTGTTCATTGATAACTGCTATTACAATAATGGACAGAGACAACTAATTATTTGTTTGTTTTGCAATTTATAAATTCTTGTCGGAATTCTATAAAGCATTCAAAACTTTATGATTGAAAGCTCATTTCCCTAATCACGATATAATAAACAGTCATATAAGTATAAGGTGTGAAAATAAATGTTCCTGTCATAAACAATATTACCTACGGGCAATATCCCCGTACTTAATCCTATTGATTTTAAATCACTAGTAACCAAACTATGACACGGTAATTAACAACTTGCAGTTATTTTCCATGAACAGTGTTAATCAATTTTAGAGAGTAAATTATCATTACATCCCAGCTCCTTTGTTATAACAGGGGTGATCTGAGCCGGATCACCCCTACCAGATCACCCTAGTTTGAGTTTCTTTGTTATGAATGCTTTCCTTTGTTCTGTAACATTTTGGCGGGAATGTCAAATCCACTATAAAACTTATAATGCAATACACAATTATACGGAAAAGACTATCTATCAAAATTCGCGTAGAAAAAATCCAGTGTATACGCTGGGATTCGAACTCAAGACCTTTAGCATATCAAGCCACGACACAACCACTACACCAGGACGACTGGATACGAACATTCAGTAATTTAAAATACTTAAAGGAAACAAGATGTCTTTTTATAAGTGGGGCGAGTTGGCAGACCTTTATTCATACACATTTCTCGGGATTATTCTTCGTTGAATTCTTAAATTCGTGGTTCGCTGTGACCCACGAAACCCACGAAAATTGGTATACCACGAATAAAAATGAATCCACAGTATTAATCAAGAGAGATATAGATATTTCAATGAAACAACAACCCATCAACACAATAATCAAAAGACATCTATAGAGGTGAACATTTCTCTATTATCCTGTATCAACATACCACTTTGTTCTGTATCTTGGTCTTCAGATGTATCATGAGCTGGAGATTTTATCAGCTTTTCACCTGGTAATACTTCATCTGGAAAGAAAAATACACAATCCATAACATTATATCTTATATTTTGAGTTCTTTTTTCAATTGCTAATACTGGTAAATAAAAATTTACACATATTGTCACAGTTTAAATAGAATAATCTGAAAACTGGTAAAATTGTTTTACTGGTTACTAAATCCTTGAAGTCCATACTCATGGATTTTTAGCATTGCAGGAATATAGCCAATTTTTCTTTTCATTTCATAAATTAATTCTAATTCTGGCATGACTAGTGTCTCAGAATTTTTCAATTCACACATGAAAAAGAAATTCTATATGCATAGACTTATTGAGTACTCACATGATAATACAACCTGATAAACCATTGATACCAATGAACACAACCATGTGACCTGTTTATCTACTTGTTGTGAGAGCTGTAAACTCTGTAGGACAAGTGACACACAATGTAAACAAGAACTCAGCTGCTCAGATGTTGGTAGCTGGTTATGATGCAGCATCCAGTCTATAACCTATATCAAGAAATTATAACAAGAAAGGTCAATGTCAATTCAATAATTTGCACTATTAAAGTCATAATTAAGTAGGGTCATTGTAGTTCTAAGATAAAATTATTACACAATTAATAAAATTTCTGGGTGGTAGTTAAAGAACTTCTAAATCACAAATCAACACTGGATAATACAGTACAGTATTTACAAATATAACTAGAGGCTCTCAAGAGCCTGTATCGCTCACCTGACTCTACTAAATTTTTTGTTATCATATAAAAAAAGATAAAATTTGGCTACAAATTAACAACACTTGGCCAGCACCTGATAAGGAAAGGAGCATTCATGCTATGTTTGGTTTCATTCAATTCAGTGGTTCTCTAGAAGAAGACTTTGTATGCATTTCCCATAGGGTCCTATGTTAAACTAAGCCCCTCGATGGTGGCCATCTTGGAACATGGATCGGCGACAAAGTAACAACACTTGGTAAGCATCTCATTAGGAACATTCATGCTAAGTTTGGTTTCATTCCATTCAGTGGTTCTCTAAAAGAAGTCATTTGTATGCATTTCCCATAGGGTCCTATGTCAAACTAAGTCCCCCGCTGGCGGCCATCTTGGATGATGGATTGGCTACAAAGTAACAACACTTGGTCAGCACCTCATAAGGAACATTCATGCCATGTTTGGTTTCATTCCATTCAGTGGTTTTCTAAAAGAAGTCATTTGTATGCATTTCCCATAGGGTCCTATGTTAAACTTAGTCCCCCGCTGGCGGCCATCTTGGATGATGGATCAGCTACAAAGTAACAACACTTGGTCAGCACCTCATAAGGAACATTCATGCCATGTTTGGTTTCATTCCATTCTGTGGTTCTCTAGAAGAAGTTCAAAATGTAAAAAGTTTAAGCTGACGACGGACGACAACGACGGACGACAGACGACGGACGCCAAGTGATGAGAAAAGATCACTTGGCCCTTCGGGCCAGGTGAGCTTAAAAAGTATAATGGAAATGTTGCCATGGAAACAAATTAATGTCTCAGAAAATCTGAAAGAATACAAAATCTATAAAATATCTGACAAATTCTCATTGCACTGTTGCCATGGTGATACCTAATACTCACTTCAGCTGATAAAACACAAAATCTACAAATATCACAGACAGATTCTGATGGCACTTCTGGTTGCCATGGGAATGTTGATAAAGCTTGTAAGTACACAGTTAAAGAGTTTGTCAATGAAAATATCATTTCAATCCATGAAGAATCAGTTAATATATCCTCTAATTTCTCCTCATAGCGTGACTGTCTTAGGACAGCTTTTTCAAAAGTTAATATTTGATGTGGAATTGGTAATAGATTGACAATATTATTAAAATGTCTATTTAATGTCAATTGAGCAGCCTGAAACAATGGATCAAACTCTGGTTCTAATAAAACTCTGTTTCCTTCGTTGTCCAATACAACGACCGTCTCGTTATCCTTCATCATGGTCTGATAGGCTCCTAGGTATAGGCATTCTCTTAATATACTTAAACTGAATTCCTGGAAAGAAACAAAAAGTTAAAGTCAAGAATCTTTAAACACTGACGTAAAAGGAAGGTTAATTAATTATTGGTACATGTAAATACATGTATAGATTCTACCACTTGATAAAGTACCCCAAATCTTAAATCAAAATAGTGAATATCTAAAATGTATGATAAAACTAGCACAAACCCAAAATACAAAAAAAAAAAAAAAATACAAATTTCTGTCAGAGGTAAGGGGATGGATGGTTGGCACGGTCAATCATGTTTAACCCCATCATATTCTTTATTTGCCAGTCCCTAGTCAGCAGCCTGTAGTTAGATACTGTCATTGGTTTATGTCGGTTATATTTGTTTTTGAATAGATTTTGTTTTGTTATTTATAAGACCCTTAGTTTTCTCAATTGAATTGTTTCATATTTTTCATGGTAGGGCCTTTTATAGCCAACTATATAGAATTGGTTTTCCTCATTGTTGAAGGCTGTGTGGTGGATAATTGGCTCGTTGGCGATCATACCATATCTCCTTATTTTTATAATGACATAAAGTATTTTTTTCTTTCTCTAATGGTCCAAGTTGTCTCTCCCCATTCAATGTACCATATTATCCACTAACTTCTCATCAACATGCTATCTTACCTTTGTCATTGTTAGGGACAAAATATCAGCATAATCAAGCTGTTTTAACAGATGAGCACACTCCCTTGTATCACATTCTGGTCTATAACATTGCTCCTTTACTACAGATATAAAACATTCCTGTAACGAAAAAATAAAAAGCTGTTTTAAATTGGTGCACCTATTGTCTTGTATCCATTCTATATTCAGTGAACTGCAAAACTGAGGTCAAAATCATAATTTGGCTTTCAACTTAAAAACCTCACATTGAAATTGATATATGTTACTTAGTTTCAAGTTGATATATTTACATTAGTGTTAAATTCATACAGATACAGAAGGTTTTTTATTATTCATTATGGCTTCTACTTGGCTTTAACATTTTACAGTTACTGTTACATTATGTGGTTGAATATTTTTGAAGGTCTATATAACAAATAACAGATATTTTCCACTTGTTGTTTGCTTTTCAGAAAATTTAAGCAGGAAAGGCATTTAAAATTCATGTAAACAGACAAACAGAAGCAGATTCAGGTGATCTGTAAAAAATATCGTTTAGACAAAAAAAAAATCAAGATATATAGTCCATTTTCTGGTATTATGCCCCCATTGAAAAAACCTGTATCCGACCCCATGAAATGTAGAACAATATGTCCTTTCCACAGATTTTCATCATAGCTTTATAGAGTTTACACTGATAATTTTTCCTGTTTATTTCACATTCCCTGTTAACCTTGAATTTTACCTTGTTAGGTAGGATATCTGTCACTTTGTCTGGAAGTGTAATGGGATGTGGCCTATCTGTAGAGAAAGACACATTGTCATCTGGACTTATTTTACATCTAAACTTCTTCAACAAAGACAACAATCTTGCATGTCTGTAAATAAAACAAACAATCAACACATAAAAAGAAGTTTATAAAAAGTTATGTCCTGAAAAATGAATTGGAGTCAACTATTTCTGTTTTTTTTTTTTTTAAACACATTGACTACCCATCATTGGTTGTAGCTCACAATGCCTCTTCGTGCATTTAAACCAGGAGAAAAAAAGGTAAATGGTCTTTTTAATATGAAAAGTTTATATCAAATGTAGGACAGAAATTCACAGGACAAAAAGTCACAGACAAAAAGTTATGGACAAAAAGTAACAGGACAAAAAGTCACAATTCAGTTTTGAGAATATATTTCTTTGAAAAAGAAAAAAAACTTATTTTAAGGATATTTTTTTGTGTTTTTATTGGACTAATATATATTAAGCAACTTTGTTATGATTTTTTTTTCAATTTATATCAATAATGATCAGATTATTGTTAAGAAAACAAAATGTCAAAGTAGCTTGTTACTTAAACGGCTTCATGTGTCCAAGAAATATATCCTATGCATGATTAAAATTTCATAAATTTTCATTTATCAAGCCTTATGAACAATTTCCTAAACATAGAAATGAATATATGTAATAAAAAGAAAATATTTCAAGATCTTTCTCTTACATATTCAAACAATTGTCAACAAAATATTGTGACTTTTTGTCCTGTGACTTTTTGTCCTATCAATTTTGTGACTTTATGTCCTGTGACTTTCTGTCCGTTTACCTTTATATCAACCCATTCAAAACTTGTTCATATAATTGTGTATTCGTAGTTTGGAAAAGAAAATAAAACAATTGCTTAAATTAAAAATTAACCTACCTTTTCGTGAGTGAGTGTGTTTCCATAAATCTAAAAAGTTTATCTAAATCTTCTAGTGGAAGCTGCATTCTAGCCTCCTACAAATAAGGTTTTTAATCAATATAAAATTTGGTTTTAATACAAGGAATAAAACATTAAAGTGGTTGTGACACAATATCAAAAAATTTATCAACTGTATAACTATAAAAAACATCACATATAAAACAGAGAATAAACCTGTATTTTATAAAAAAAAAAAAAAAAATCAAAAAAGGTAAAATTTTCATTTATGGCATTGTATCAGATGGGGAAAAAATCAATATTGACAAACGTGTCTTGAAATATTACAACATAATTTCTGCTGTAATGCATGCTGAAAATGCTATGTATTTGACAAAAATAAAAGTCACTCTATTTATTTCTTCTTCACTTCAAAGATTTTTTTTAAGTTCATCAGGAACTAAAGCTATGTTTTCAAATAATAAATGTATAACCATGGAAGTATTATATTGACAGGAACTACTACGACCGACTTCAAACGTTTCATCTGCGATGCCGCGCACAATTTAATGACATGTTAATTAGCTTGAAACATGGCACGTTATTTACATACCAATGTGTGGTGCCCTACAATATTGTCAATCTCGGTTGCTTTCGGGATTACGGAAATAAACGAAGAAATCGAAAGTTGTGATAAATTCTTAGGAAACAGCAATCGGCAAACCTCGGCAGATTCCGTTACCTTACATCTGCATATGTGTGCCGATTGAGTGATTGATGGATTAATGCGAGTCATCATTAATTCTATAGAAAAACACAAATTTATTGAATAAATGCCCCATTTTTATTGATTTATTTTTCGATAGAAATTGGACTATATGTAATATATATCGCAAGTTGTGATTATATAATAACTACTCGGTTTACTCCACTGAGTGCCACTCAGTGGAGTAAACTGAGTAGTTATTATAATCATTTTAAATGATCGTTCTGATAAAATCAAAAGATCAAAGAGATTTTAGATAAATGTAGGAATTATTAAGCTTCACTCTAAATCCAGGGTAAGATCACTGGTTAGTATATACGAATGTTCAGCTGAACCCCGATGTGTTGAAATTTTTTTTAGTACTGTCAAGGATTTGTATAGTGACATTATACAAATTCTTGTGCGACTGTTCAATAATATTTACCAGTATCATTTGGACGGTTTCATTTGGTCGGATAGTGATAACATATTTTAGGGGACAGAAATGTAATATATAAATAGCTATATAACGTAGTTAGATCTCTGTTTTCTTCTGCTGTATTTTGTTGATTGGTACTTGCTCGATTAATTTTCGTATTGTAAACTGGAAATTTCTACTTTCCAGGATTATCCAGTAACTTAACCAACTATATTACTCTAAACTTCACAGTTTTAATATTTATCAAATATATTAATTGTTAACCGGCGGTAACCGGAACACACCTTAATCGCGATTTAAACGTCACCCACAAACTAATAAAATAATGTCACTCACTATTTCAAATCATTGTAGAATAATGAATTCTGGGCCGATTTTCATGTTTTATGCATCAGTCGATTTGTTTAAATAAGTTGTTCACGAATAAAGGTCTACCGATACGATTGAAATAAGGAAAGGTGTTTTCTGACAGGTAATATTGGTAAGCTGTCTCGATTAAAACCACGTGATTGATAAGAAGTATCTCTGGTCAATTTATGACCGCGGCATCGCAGATAGTCACAAAAGAAATTAACGACAGCGTACTAATTAGACAGTTTCCACATCTTTTCTACAGGGCTACCCGGGTTATAAATAAATGCTAATTAATCGTTGTAGTTTCTGTCAATATAATACTTCCATGGTATAACTAAAATTAAGTTTACCTAGTGACACTGCTATATTTCCAACAGTTATTTATCAGCTCTATATAAAATATCACATTCATTTTCTATGCAGTATTTTTTGCAGTACCAGTACTACATGATACTAACCTCAACATTATCAGCAAGTAACAGCTCCACACGACGACAAGAAATGGTATCACAAATCCTTGAAACCGCTAGATGGTGAGTGTTTAAAAACTTATCAATTAACAAAGTAATTAAAGCTCCTGTCTGAGAAAGATGAATAGCCTCTAAACACTTTAAAGTTCTTTTTATCACAGACGGTCTGGTTACATTGCCACACCTGGCATGAATGGCTTGGATAAATAGACTACTAGCTGCTGGGTTTCTGTGTATAGCACTACAATGTAAATATGGGATTAATTCAATGTTTATGCAATTTTGAAATATCAGAAAGAGGTCCAATACAACTTATCTCGATTAGATTCTCATTACTGGAAATTTTGTAAAGTCCTTTAAGGAATTGTGATTAAAGCGTAAAAGTTGTTGTGTTTTATACTGTAATAAAATATGATATTGGAGTGCCTCATGATTGTTGTTAGCAAATCAAAATTACTGATTCTTATGAATTATCATGGCAATGTAATTATTAGTTTTTAAAACAACAATTTTTGAGAAAACATCTTTTCTAAAGATTATGAAATACACATTTTAAAACAGAAAGGTTATAATTCATGGAAGTGAATATTTGCATAATATTTCTTCAATCAAATAGAAATGAATTTTTTTTTAACATTTCAAGCCAGTTGAAAAATACATATTTTGATGCAAATTTACCTAAGGTTTAGAAGGCAATGAAAACTTTAATTAATAAGTTTTATTATCCATAAAGAAATAGCTATTATTTGGTCAATGTTAAATTCTAAATGTTTATTTTTAGGTGCAGAAAGTTATAATATGTAATAAAAGAAGAATATGCACACAAACTTTAATTATCACCAACCTAACAAAGTCCAGAACCGGTGATTCCTGAACCAGTTCTATCAAATCTCCAACATGATTAATCACTAGCCATGTTAACTGTTCTGCATCACTTAAGTTCTCACACTAAAAAATTGAAGCTACATTTTATTCTAGAAATAAAAAAATATTCCAAGCTGGGATCCTTAAAAGTTTTTCCATATCAGTACACACCTTTAGATATTTGGAGGCAGACATTTAATAAGATAAAGTGATAATTATCAAAACAGAATGAAAAAGTGAGCATTGCCTTCAATAGATTATAGTTTTTACGAAAAATTTTGATTGCAGAAATGAGTTTCTGGAAACGGATGTGAAAGAAAGTTTGCCCTGCTTCTTTAATTCCATTTAAAATGTTAAACTCACCACATAATCACAAAACAATACCAATCCACCCTGTCTTAAGATATCTAGATTACAACACTGGGTCAGTGGTGACAGTGGACTCTCCAAATTTAAAGATTGGCTGAAAAATAAAATGACCAAAATTGGTTATTTACCATTTTTGCAAGGCTTCAGTTACAAAATGTCAGCATTTCAAACAAGACCAAATCTATTAACTTTAATATGATAATACAACATAAAAATCTTGTCAAAAGATTAACACATAACTGAAAAGAAAACCAAAGAAAGGTTTCTGGCTATACTTAGAACAGGCACATGATCATAGGGTTGTGTAAAACTGTAGTTTTTAAATCAGCCGTAAAACAATTCAAACGAGAAAACTAACGGCCTAATTTATATAAAAAAATGAACGAAAAACAATCAGCCACCTTTTTGTACATAGACAGTTTTACTAAAAACTTTAGTATAGCTCCACAATAAGTACCTAACATTATTTCTGATATATACTAACCTCATTCCAGGTTTAAGATATCTTTTGGGTGTCTGCATCACATCAGACCACAGAATCTGATCATCAAAGTTCAACAGAATCAGAATGTTACACCACTGTAATGTCAAGGTCGGCGAGGTCATGGAGAAGGACAAGAAGTACTGGTTTAATTGTTTGATATTGTAGAGACAATCTGGAGATTCCTGACTGGATATCTGCATAGAACATGTAGCTACTTTTCTAAACATCCCTACAAGATAAACATGACAATGCATATATGATCAATTTTTTTTTTCACTAAAAAATTTGCTATGTGTCTTTTCCCATTGTAAATAATATAAAATAAGGACATGTTGTATGAAAGCAAATGACAGAACTATCCACCAGAGCCCAAATGACTTAGTTGTTATCAACATTAGGTAACATTACAGCCCTCAAATTTGAGCAAAACCAATACTGAACAGCATGCTATAAAAGGTTTGACATGACAAATTGTAAAACAATTCAAACAAGAAAAGCAATGGACTGATCTAAGTACAAAACTTCAAACAAAAAACATATATGATATACCGTTTATACAGTACACTATAATTTACAACCTGAATATTTGCAATAGTTAAGATTTGATTTTTGATTTTTGGTGTTTTAACGCCACTTTAATTTTAACAATTGCTTTTGGGCTATTTCGTGGCAGCCAGTTTTTATTCGTCAAGGAAGCAGTAGTGCCTTGAGAAAACCACCGACCTTCGATAGGAAAACTGACAATCTTAGTCAATTAAGATTGGAGTCAAGTGCACCTGCACGAGCGGGGTTCAAACTCACAACCTCAGTGTTGACTGGCTAGTGATTACAGTAGTAACTACTTATAAAAAAGAAGATGTGGTATGATTGCCAATGAGACAACTGTCCACAAGAGACCAAAATGACAGACATTAACAACTATAGGGCACCGTACGGCCTTCAACAATGAGCAAAGCCCATACCGCATAGTCAGCTATAAAAGGCCCCGATATGACAATGTAAAACAATTCAAACGAGAAAACTAACGGCCTAATTTATATAAAAAATGAACGAAAAACAAATATGTAACACATAAACAAATGACAACCACTGAATTACAGGCTCCTGACTTGGGACAGGCACATACATAAATAATGTGGCGGGGTTAAACATGTTAGCGGGATCCCAACCCTCCCCTAATCTGGGACAGTGGTATAACAGTACAACATAAGAACGAACTATAAAAATCCGTTAGAACACTCAGTCAACGAGGCCCCTAACGAATTTTAAGGTGAAGTGGTAAATACCTTACCTGATTGAAACATATGTGTAATATACAATAGAAGTTGTGAGAGCTGTATCATCAGGAAGTCACATGACCTGATTCCTGTTATCCCATGATTCCTATTTATAACTTACTAACCTGATTGAAACATATGTGTAATATACAATAGAAGTTGTGAGAGCTGTATCATCAGGAAGTCACATGACTCCATTCCTGTTATCCCACGATTCCTGTTGATGGCATCAACACATCTACCAATTATCTGTATCAGAAACCTTAAAAACAGAAATTTTTGGACAAAATTTATATAAAAAAAAAATAATTACAACCTTTTTTCCTCAAGAACTAAATGTATTTAGAAAGATGAAAAATATCAGAATGATTAACTTTCAAAAAGGAATAAGCTGCTGCAATCTAGTGATACAGTTCATTAACAAACTATAATCCTAAATCAAACAGTCTCCCAAAATTGAAGTGCTATTTCTTAAGTCCACAACTATGTTTTGCTAGGTATTATAAAAGGTTACAAGATTTTGAAATATAATCAGTGAATTACACATTTAACTTCTTCAGTTCTATTCACTTACCAAGCTATAGTTTCCTCTGGTGTGAAGGCTAATACCAAAAGTCTCTCCTCTTCTGAAAGTTCTGAGGCAGTCACTTTGAACACAGTTAGCTTTAGTTTTAACTCCTGCATCCTAGTTAGGATGACTTCCTCCTTTGAGTGTGCCATTAGAACCCTTAGTAAAGATAGAACCATACAGAGCCATCGCTGTAGACTCTCTACAGATCCCTGTAAAACAAAGTAAATAAAACTCATCAAAAATAAAAGCTTTATAGTTCTATATGGCAGAAATGGTTATGTTTACAGTAGACTCACTAATGACACTTGAATGGAAAAAAGTTTTACCAAATAAAGTAAAAGTTGGAGAGCAAATAAGACCAAATATTCCAATAGGTTTTGCCATATATAGTAAAATCAGTCATCACAAATTATTGCCTATATCCTATTTGCTTTTAGTTCCTATATAAATAAAGTATAATATTGATCACACACATCAAAACATACTGTGCATTGGGTATATTGGCTTAAGAAAGAGAATGATAAATTTAAGAAACATTAATTCAAAATAAATCTCAAATGTTTTGCGCTTGAAATTTGGCACAATTGAGTAACAGAGACAAAATTCATAGCTGACATTAAACTAAACTATTTCTTTGTTTAAATGTTTTTCTAATCACACGTAATATTTTGTTTTGCAATACTTTTTAGTGCTAATCTATTTTTCATTTTGAATATTCAGTATTTTTTTTTGGTGTATCTGTCTCTGACACTTTTCTAATTTTGAAGACTTAACAAATACACAGGAAAAGCCTAAAGACAGATAAGAAGGGAGGACATTGAAATAAGTGTAAAACAATGATTTTATCTGTTATAATTAAAAACAATTATCTCACTAATAAAGTGTAAAACACATGTAATTACATGTAATTATATCACTAATAAAGTGTTACATTTCTGTAGCTTCAATCTTTTGTTTTATTACATAAGAAATATGGAAATGTTGGATATCTTATAAAGTTTATTTCTTTTTCCTTAATTTTTTTAATGAGAAAAAAAAAAATTTTAGTCACAAACATCTAACATCTTAAGGGCAGTATAGGGTTTTGACAGTGAATGTACTAAATTTAAAAACCATTGGTACATATCAAAATTGAACTTTTTTCCAACAGAATAACCAAGACAAATTTCCAAGTTGACATTAATGCATTTTTTTAATTGTTTCTTTCACAACTCAAACCATTTTTAGTTTGCAGCAAATTTTTTTTTAGAGCTCTTCTAATTTACATTTTGGATATTCAGTATTTTATTTTGGTTTATCAGTCTTACTATTCCAATATTCATGATTAAACAATTGTACAGGAAAAGCCTGAAGACAGACAGGAAAGGAGGACATTGAAAACAAGTGTAAAACAATGATTTTATCTGTTATAATTACAAACAATTATCTCACTAATAAAGTGTACAACATATGTAATTACATGTAATTATTCCACTAATATACTGTTAAACAATGATTCCATCTACTATACACATGTAATTACATGTAATCATCCCACTAATAAAGTGTTACATTTCTACAGCTTCAATCTTTTTTCGTTTTATTATGTGTGAAATTTTTCACTAGTAAATCATATTTTGTACAGATTATGGAATGGGAAAATAATTATATTGTTATCATTTCTAATCATGTTTGTCTTAACATCACAAAAAGTAACCATATTTCAAAAATATTAATTATCAAAACATATTCAATAAGTCATATTTTGAAATTTTATCAACAAATTCATTTTCACAATTCTTTGAAAAGTACAAAATGTGTTATTCCTTGTTTTCCCAATATACACATCATTGTGTTCCATTGTTTTTTTCCCACTATACACATCATAATTTGTCTTTGAGAATATGTCATAATGATTTGTCCAGATGATTTTTGTTTTCCAGAGAAAAAAGATGCTCAAATGACTTAGTTTGCAAATTTTCTAGTTGTAAAAAAAAAAAAAAAAATTCTGTAAAGTTAAGAGTGGTGTATATTTGATTTTGATCAAGCCTTTAAATAATTCTAGTGATGCTTTTGTATTTTTTACAATGCAAATACTTTCAATCCAATAAAGGGAGATAATCAAATATTATGTATATGTTACTCAAATCCAGAAGACACAGGCTCTTTAAACCTCTGAAACCACTTGAAATTAACTGAGTTCTGAACGTTTAATTTTACAAATAATTTATTTTATTCATAACATGCAACCAATAAATAAAAAAAACATTGTAGCAAATTGAATTCACAACAAAACTATTATTAGTATTATTAAAATTTTCAAAATGTATTACTTTTTATTTTAAATAAAAGTTTGAAATAAGATAACAGCATAATGCAAACAAACACACTCACTGAACAAGAACTATTCACAGTTAAATGATACAAAATTACACTTTTAATGTTTAACCGTTTTCATTAAATATTAGCCTGTATTTTTTTTTTTTATTATTTCTTTGCTGTAAAACTGTCATCTCTCTTTTTACATATCAAAATTTTTCTAATACAAATATGAGTATTTTCTGAATAAAATATTTTTTTTTAATAACATATTAATATATTTTTTTGCTAATTTCATAAATAAAATTAAATATGAATAAAAAAATAAATGCTTTAGGCACTGTTTTCTTTAGTTAATTGACCAATACTGTATTAACACCTAAACATATCATCTGACTATTGGAAAATAATTACTGTACCTCATTGACCAATCAAATTGATCCATCAATTCAAAATCCTGTTACAATGTAATTATTCTTTAATTACTGGTCATCAGATTATTACTCCAAACTAATATAAATATGACAACTTTCAGAATTACAGTACAAACATTTTCTACTTCAATATCATCACAGATAATCATAAGTAGTGTTTAAAGATAAACATTAAGATGGAATATTCCAACCAATCTACTCCTTTCTTCAATGGAGGTTTTCCTGGATTCATCTACGAATCTCATCACAGTCTACCTGGATTTGCAAGTTATCCACATGTTTATAAAAGTGCACCAACAAATCAACCATTAAGCGACAAGGCCAAGGCCTTCACTATTGATGCTCTGTTAAGAGGAAAAGATGAAAACAAGAAAATCAAGATACAACAACAGTATGCTGGCTGTAGTCAAATATCTAAAGATCAGTTCGGATTTGGAAATATTTCACCTGTGAAGACACAAGGTACATCAATAAAACAAGAGCCTAGGATGAAAATAGCAGACAACCAAGTAAAAATAAGAAGCCATACAAACAGTTATCTGCCCTTGAAAACTGAAGATGGATCTGAAAGTCACATGCTACCTTACAAAAACTTTCTGCCTATTGCACCATACTTCAGTCCGATAATGACTAGTGGACTTTTCAGAACAGAAGAATGTTACAGTCCAATGACAAATGAAGGTCAAGGAACACCTGCAGGACTGAAATGTATGTACACGACTCCTGTCAACTCACTAAAGAGATGCAGCAACATGAACAACAGCAATGTATCTACACCAGAGTCAAAGAATACCAGTTTATTATCAACAGAAGGATATTTCAGCCCAAATGATCAAGGTTATGTTTCCTGTTTTGGAGGTAGAAAAGTTGTGTCTTCTGTCAGCAGACGACATGATAGACCACACCCATATTTGTCATCAAGACAAAATCTGACAACACCTGATAAAACTGACTCAAAACTACCGGTACCCTTTCTATCAGGTAAGTGATCTATATTTCATATACTAATTTAGTATTAGTCAGCAGAGAAGTTTAAAAAAATACATGCTCAAAAGGCCTTGTACAATAAACAAAGAAAATGTTGAGGTCACATGGACATATACTCGACATCTCCTTTTATATGTATCTCTGATGTGAATAATTTTGAGTAAAAATGTATTCATTCTATATAGCCAGTTACTAAAATATCAAATTAGATTTTTTTTAAATGTTTGTAACTTAGTTTTGATGTTAAATAAAAACAAATATTCACATAAAACTCTAAATGTACATGTATGTCATAGCTGTACAAAAATGTAAGTGATTGTGAACTGACATGATTTCAAAGGAAAAGTAAACAAATAAACAACATTAACAAAAATAAAACCCAGCCCCCCAAATTTTTTTTGTAATAAAGTCTGTACAACTGTATCATTATTGTAGATAACCAGCAACACACAGTAGGAAAATCAGCTAAAGGAAAGAGAAACAGAACAGCATTTACAGCAGTACAGTTACATGCTTTGGAAATGGAATTCACCAAACAACAATACCTAGTAGGAGAGGAAAGGTTAGTTTAAATTGTTTATTAGCTCAAAAATCATTTGAATAACTTATCTCCTCCTATTTCTTCTCTTCCAATTATTGTTTTTTTTACAACAAACAATTATCTACACATTCAATAAATCTTGAAGCATAACAGCATAAACTGATTTAAACTTTTTGTATGAAAATCATCAGGAGCATGTACATTGTCTAACCTGGAGGTTCTGTGAGAGTGGAACATGGTAGTCCATAAATACAACCTGACATAAGTCCAAGGCAAGAATCATACTAAAATTTTCTCTTTTATTTCAGAATTGAATTTGCAGCATCCCTCAACCTGACTGTATTACAAGTTAAAGTCTGGTTCCAAAACAGAAGAATTAAATGGAGAAAGGAACAGTTAGAACAGGGAACATTCAACTGAACAAAACAGTCAACTCAGATGTACAAAAATTACATGGCTTCCAATCCCTGGAAAAGTTCATACCAAAGATATGGAGAACTGAAATATATTCAGTACACAAATGAGGATCACAGCTTAGTACAAAGATTGAAAGAAGGATTACTTGACCATGGTAACAAGACATATGAACTTCCAAGTCTATTTTATGAAATAGTGTTTATAGACTAGCATCAAGTTATAAACAGTAATAGCAAATTGCATCTGGAGTACTGGACTACTGAGAGTGTTAAACAATGTTACCAAGTGCTTCATGAGAAACACAATGTATCATGGGAAGATATGTACCCACTTAGAAGTGACCTCTACTTTATTAGTGCTATTTTTTTTTGTTATTTTGATTAAACAAATGATAATGTATTACATATACTGACAATAAATCTATTGAAAAACAAGTAAAGTTTGTCAATTTATTTTATTAAGCCTGAATTTCCCTTTTAAGGCCAAAGGACTTTATGAATGCAGCTGGTATGTGTACAATGATAATCTCCCTTGATATAATAAAAATCTACATTTTCACTCACCAAGTTATCAGGGGTTTGTAACAATGTCTTTAGTAATATGTCTACTGGTCTGAATACAATAGGAGCTAAGGATTCAAACAATCTGTGTAACACATCTAAAGAAGCAGCATTATCCATGTTTATCTGAAAAAAAACATGTCATTGAATATCAATAAAATCAGGCTAATGATAATAGAGTTATACAGGGTCATGTGAACATCTCAATAAATGCACACTTAATATCATCCACTGCTAGTGTGTCTTTCATGCAGACATTCAGTTTACTTTATATATATATATCAACATAATTAGATAATATATAATTGAATTATTCACAACAATTTATATTTGTTTTACTTTTCTAAAAAAAAAGTCTTGTAACTAAATTGCTTGTTAAAATTAGTTGGTGCATACAATTTACTTTAACCACAACACATAATGTGCCCTTAAAGGGAAACTTCGCAAAAAAATCAAAAATTTATATTATGTCCATTCTGTATAAAAATTCTCAAATTTATAGATATTAAAGTTTTATTCCGCTAGATAAGAGATCACCATCGATTTTAAATTTTGAGTATCAATTCTCTGCGTACCGCCATTTTGTCATCTTTCACGATAAAAAATCACGATATGTCTATAAACCACAAAGGACCAAAACTACAGTATCCGATGTAGTCGTAATTGCGTGTCGATATCTTGTCAATCGTACGGTTGTTTTATCTGACTAACTAACTTGATACGGAAAATGTTCTTATTTTTTTTTAAATAACGGTTACCATAATCTGTTTTTTTTTTAAACTGTTAATATTGGAATTAGTTAAATAGTCAAAGTTCAAATCTTAAATAAGTGTTCCGTGAAAATTGTTTTCGAAAATCTAATTCGTTCATAATTCTATAATGTAATAAACTTTATTCAAATAAATTCGGATCTTCCCTCATCTGATCACCAGCATGGCTAAAGGTATTACTCCCAAAGGTATTGTAAGGGGTGTGAGGTGACACGTCCAGGTATTCAAGCGATTTCCTGTCGGGCTTGCAAGTTCATGCATCGTTTCACTTCTGTAGGAATTGTTCAGTGTACACGGCCGATAACTTACAACTTTCCATTTTGAACTATCAGGTGTATAATATACATCTCTGTCTTGCGTGTCCGAAAGTGATATAATATACTAGTCATTACTTAACTCATACGCTTGTTTATAAATAACATTTCTAGTGTAAAGAATATTATTTATAAAAATATAAATAATACCCAAAAAAAAGATTTGAAGAAATAAAAATCTATTTACATATTTTTTCCAAGGGTTAATTTGGGAAAATGTAATATATACTCGTTGTCAATAGTAAAGGACAGATTGGAACATACCAGAAATATTGATTTAAAAAATGTACGCACATGTCGACGATTCGTTTATACGCCTGGATAGAAAGTTACGGAACTATAGCGCAATTTAAAATATATACATGTATACATTGAACATAAGAAAAAAACATACATTTTGTGTAAATTGGGGTAAAAGTTTTGTAAATAGACTAGTCCACGTATGCCAACAGTATGTAATCAACGAATTCGATAGACTATTGTATACCAAAAGAAGAAGAAGAAGAAGAGAACCAATTTGATTTGAATACAGGTCGATATATAACTTGCTTTAGTTCATCGAAGTTATGAACATAGTAAAATCACAGATTTATATATCAATTAGATTGTTCTCGAATAAAGGAAGAAACTCGTCATCATCACAATTGTTCCGACATTCATGTAATATATATGCAACTGGACGTACACTAATAATCCCCAAGGGATGTGAATATTTTCTAGAAAAACTATTGAGTATTAAAGTTTCAAATCAATTTCGAGATTTATTTTCTTTCTTGATATTCATTGACAGCAATTTAAAGAATAAACTGCTTGTCCGCTTTAGGATAGTCTTGCCAGTTGAAAAGACTTATCATTACATTCAAAAATATGGAAAGTATTTGTTCATTCATTTAACATGTATAATATGAATATCATTTAGTACACTTCGGTCTATACAAATGCAGAATATACCATGATGGTTTGATTTCGTCAAAAGATATAAGAGGTCTGACAAATAGATTATCACTTCGATATTGCAAGACACCCATTTATAACTTTGTACTTTTGCATACCAAACTTTCGCAAAAAGATAAGTCATTTGATTAAATAAGAAGTTGTGGTTTGTTTTCTTGGGAGACACGTACCCAAATGAAGTGGACTTAAGCAGCTATTCAAGTCACGGTATGGCCTTCAACAGTGAACAATAGTAAAAGTATATTGTATAATTCAACTAAATGTGAACATGAAAGAATTGAAGCAGACATATATGTTTTATCTATACATATACAAAAGAATATTTTGAGCCTCAAATCTAGCATATGTCTATTTTACAACTAATCCGAGTCTGACGTGTCACTTTCACATTCTCTGAAGCCTTCATAAACACCATCTTGTGACGGAAATGCTTCCCTAATAATGTTAACAACACAAGCTGGAATAGTCACTCTGTTTCTCTTGCCAAATGGTTGCCCTCTTCTGACCCAACAAACAAACTGACGATGAGCCATTAGTCGGCTTTGGCTGTGAGTTAGTACGTCTGGAGCTCTCCCTCTATGACGTTTGTACCTCAAAAAACTTATATAGGTGGTTTCAAGAACAACCGGGTTCAGACAAACTGTTCTGAAATGATATTGTCACTAATGTATTCACCCAATTCAATATTACCATCAAAGACAGTAAATTTGTTGCAACAAAGACATTCTGTCATTAGCGGCATAACTATGCATTAGTACACGAACACCAATCTGTGTTAAACTGGCGAGGGTTGCTAAGGATATCTTGATTTCGGGAACTTTCTGCAGCTTCCATTTCATGGAGCTCTTCTTCGGTATTCTTTGGCTCTAGTGCGTACCCAAATTGACCATACTCGTCAAAATCTGCCTCTCTTGACGGAATGGAACCACGGTTAATACTATCATTCTCCGAACAAGACATTTTTAGTTATGATTTTATGATTAGTTTTCGGACCATATATACACAGTCCTATAGAAACAAGCACGCACAAATCATAAGAGAAAAATATGTGAGAAAAGTTAATTGAATTATCAAAGTTAATATCCTTTGGTCTCGAATGTATGTTAACTAATTAATGTGTTTTTATAGGCTAGCTCAAATCCTCATCCAAATAATAGAATCTATATGTAATAATCGTTTCCTGCCACACCGAGATTTGATGCCAAGCGTTAGACACATTTTAGGTACTAATTAAGTAATTAAATGAACAATAGATAACAATAATTAATCATAAATGTGCAAAGATTTAAAAAAAAAATTCTTTATTCGTACATATTATATTCCGCTTCGGTAGAGTTATCTTCAGATAGTTTCAGATATTTTAAATTAATACATGGGTTTCAAAAGTCTAAATGTAAGTGTCCTCGTACGCTTTTTTGCCTAATAAAGATAATCAAAATGCTTTGGTAAAGCTATTTCTAATTTCTATGTTCCCCTTTTTTATGAGACATAAATCAAGGACAAGAGGTGTATATCATTTCATTCTGACACATGAATTAAGTTTCCCTCTTTAACCGAATTTTTTTTATTTCTTAGTAAATTAATTCATTTGAATTCAAATAAATAATAGCACCAAATATAATTAAATAATTCCACGGCGATCTATTTTCGTTTGTCACCAACTTGAATATGTATTTAAAATGTGTGTATTAAATGCTCCCTTGTTTTATAATCCACTGATCCGAATAGACAGTCACACCTGGCAAGGTGTGCCCAAGAGGCGTGGTTAAATACCGAAGTGCAAATAACAATTTACCTTTCAACAAGCCATCTACGAGTATTGCCACAGAACCGTAAATACACACATCGTATAAACCTAGTCATAGCAGAGACAGTAAAAGGTCAATAAGAGTACACCAACATATTGTCTTTACAGATTATTTTACTTTAATTTGTTCACCTTATCAGTCCGAAAATGCATTAATTAACAATAAATTTATAACTTTTTGTGTTGTCTAAAAAAAAAAATTCGAATATATACGTTTAACATAGAAAATTTTTCTCATGAATGTGTACAATTGCACGTTTGTGCGTTTTATCTTCTTATTATCGGCTGGTTATTAGATAAAGCATAAATCATCGGCGCGCTTACGATTACGTTAAAATATGATTAAAATCCAAGACTTTTAATGATTGTATTTTAAATCCCGGCATGCAAAAACCAGGAGAAAACGTCACGACCTACAGGAAGTTGTTAATATTTTTTCATTAATTATTGAATTTCTCCTTTATTACTGCACATATAGCGATAAAACTTTGTGAATGTATATATTATGTCATAATGAACATATTTAAACCATAAGTAAAAAATCGCGAATTTTCCCTTTAACAAGTCAGGATAGCTGGACCACGCATTGTTGATTGCTATTTAGTTTTTAAAATGTCTATTTTCTGGTAGAACCTGGGAGTTGGTGGTTGATTTGGTCTAGATCTTATGTACTGGCCTATGATTTGCCTGTATTACAGTATTTAAACACATATCATGACTTTCTAACCTGGCCTCAAGGACCCTACTACAGTGTAACCTGCCTAATCTGATAGCTGAGTTTTCCAACATCCTGCTTTAACTGACACATTTTCATGGTCCCAAAATATGCTGATCCTTGAAGAAAAAAACTGAGTATTCCGACACCCTGCTTAATCCAACATTTTTTTTCTAGTCCCCTAGTGTGTCGGATAACACTGGTTACACTGCATTAACTTCTCCACCCTTACCTGTTGTCTAGCTAAAGAAGGCAATATAACATCTGTAATCTGTCTTGACAATCGTTTCCATCTCTCCTCACTTTCTTTATGACTTTGTTGTAATACAATGACTAGGATGTCTAACGTCTACAAAAGATATTCATTTATGATTATTTTTTTGATTTATTTTCACCAATAAATGTACTTTTGTTATGTTTTTTTTTTTTTTGAGTAGTGGTTGGTATCTTAAAACAGAATTTATTCTTTATTCTGATGCATTAAAATGGCATATAAATTTATATAAAGACTATTGATTTTCTGTTTCAGTTTATCTTCACCCAAAGTTCCCTAAAAAGTATTCACTGTATTGAGGGGGGATAGGACCTTTATCGGGACTCCGGGATCGGATGTTTTTGAGCTCGGGATTTCGGGATTGACCCTTTCGGGATCCGGGAATTCTTTTTTTGAATTTCGGGATGTCGGGATTTAAGTGTATATAATATCGGGACCTCAGGATTTCTAGTATTTAAGCCCAGGATTTCGGGATCAGGACCCCTCCTACCCCCCCCCTCCCCCCCCCTGTATTACCAACAGTGTCCCCTTGATTGCAGTAAATGTATTACCGGTACTCAAAACATATTTTTTTTAAATCAGTATCATTCAGCATTTTCTTTAAAGAAAATTGTTGTTGACATGTTTTGTTGATTTAAAACTTATACATGCAGCCTTGTTTTTTAATTTTTTCCACAGAATTTTGTGAAATGTACACTACAAAAAAATGTACCATGACATGTCGAAAAGATATATTGATTGGTGTTTAAAGCCACTTTTAACACTAATGTGCTTTTTCATTGTGTTCATTTTATTATTGGTGAAGGAAGCTGGAATGCTGAAAAGAACCACTGACCTTAAGTAGGAAAACTGAAAATTCTAGTCTATAAGATTGGACTCGAGCGCACCGGTGTAGTGCATGATTTAAACTCACAATCTCAGTGTTGACAGGGCAGTGATACTGTTGTTCAACTACTAAGACCACTCTGTCACTGAGGTCTCTCAAATGTGCCCAATCTTACCTGATAGTATTGGATGAGTCTGAGTAACATAGACACTATCACTTCTCTCTGTGTTTCTAAATCTTTACTGATGTCAGCCTTGTTGACACCCCTTAACAAGAACAAGTCATAAACAATGGGCTTTAAGGCAGGAATAGCTGAAATAAATCAAGTTAAATATGAGTATGTTGACTGGTAAAACAACTTCAACATTGTTATTTTTTTTTATTGATATGAAGGATCAATTTTAATAAACCTGTAAAGATTATTTTTATAATGTTGTATTGTCTTACAGAAATCAAAAGTTTGTCAACTCATGTGTCAAATAGCTGAAATTTTGACAAATACTTTCAGATATTTATGCCATGTTCCTGTCGAGTCAGAAGTATACTGAACATTGGATATCAACAGTGTATGATACATTGGTTTTATATATTAGCACTGAAACCAACAAATTTAATGTTAAACTACAATGTCATGATACATGATACAGATACAGTGAAGATATATATGATATTAAACTTCTAAGAATTATTAAAATTAGTCATTTGATTTTTGGTTTATATTTAAGAGTTATTATGGATGTAGATAACACAACATAACTGCCACAAAAGACTTATTTTTTTCTGAACTGAAATAATTTATTTTCCATTCTGCAGTTAATTTAGTGTCTTATAATGTAATCGCAGAGAATAAATATTACTTCTGACAACAATGGCAATATTTACCATGTGTTACAGGATCAAGTCCACTGGCCATTATCCCATCACATAACTGTATAATCTTAGGCATCATTATCACTGATTTACTGTGGAACTTCTCATAGGACAACATAACCAGGAAGTTAAATATGTTAGGTATCAGATCTTCTGAATCTCTGAAATAGAAAGAACCAAGAGTAAACAACATGACAAGGAAGTTAGATATGTTAGGTATCAGATCTTTTGAATCTCTGAAAGGGAAAGTAGAACTATGCGTAAAACAACATAACTAGGAAGTTAAATATGTTAATAGGTATCCGGTCTTCAGAGTCTCTGAAATAGAAAGTAGAACCAAGTGTAAACAACATAACCAGGAAGTTAAATATGTAAGGTATCAGATCTTTTGAATCTCTGAAATAAAAAGAAGAACCAAGAGTTAAACAAAATGTCAATATGTAATTTATCAGCATATTTTTTGGCAAAAACTGAGGGTAAAAATACTGGCAAGTTGAGCTTTAAAAATTCTACTTCTAACAATATGCACACTCAACATAGCATAAAAATTCAAAATGGAAATCTGTAAGATTATTTTTTTGTGGATAGGGGGAAAATGCATTTTCTGATGATTTGTGGTTTTGACAAACTCTGCATTCAAGCCTACAGAAAATATGTATTTTGTTGCACATTTAAAATTGTGGTTTACATTTATCTAAAAAATCCAAGAAAATTGGCATCTTATGTATCTTAATGAATACACAATAATCATATAGATTTTATATGTTTTATCTACCTGATCTGCCCCTCCTCTATGAACTCAAACTGTTTGATAATAAAGCCTATGAAGACTTGATCTGAATCCAATAAACAATAGTTGACCCTGAGTTGTATCAGCTGAGAGAGGAGGTCCAAAACTTGTCTCTGTAGTGGAACCACACTGGTTACTGTGTACTGTTTCAGGGCCTTTATCACTAAAGGTTCAAACAGACGAATATATGCTGCTATGGCTGACTGAAAAATAAATGTATAGGAAAATAAGTCTTTTATTGTTAATTGGATGTTAGTTAGACAGCACAGACAGTAGCACTTTGTTAAAGATATATAAAAAAAAAAACGCATTTTTTTTTATATTAGACCTTCAAAAACAGTCTTCTAGTTGAAGACCGTACTTTGATCTATATTGGTTTACTTTTACAAATTGTGGCTTGGATGAGAGAGTTGTCTCTTTGGCATTCATACCACATCTTCTTATATCTGTTTAACCTGGACAATTTTCTTTCATGCATTAAACTGATAACAATTGACAATATCTTCTTATCTTTATTTTGTAAGCAATGTATGCCATTTGTGTATACCTCTGTAGATTATTGGGCAATACCATATAGCGGGTTATTTTCGCGGGGTGAACATTTTTGCTTATTTTTCGCGGATAGAACAAAATCGTTAAAATAAATTCCGCCAATTCAAAAATGCACATGCAAAGGTATTGAAAGTTTTGAATCCACCAAAATAATAACCGCCAAAATATTTCGTCAGGAGCCTGTCATTCAGTGGTTGTCGTTTGTTTATGTGTTACATATTTGTTTTTTTTGGTTCATTTTTTGTACATAAATGAGGCCCTTAGTTTTTCTCGATTGAAATGTTTTACATTTTCATTTCAGGGCCTTTTATAGCTGACTATGGGGTATGGGCTTTGCTCATTGTTTAAGGCCGTCCGGTGACCTATAGTTGTTAATATCTGTGTCATTTTGGTCTCTTGTGGAGAGTTGTCTCATTGGCAATCATACCGCATCTTCTTTTTTTATATACTTATTTAATAAAAATCGTAAAATTTTACACATGCGAAAATAACCTGCTATACGGTATTTCATGCAACAAACAAATTAATAAAGTATGAAATTCATACCTTATCTGTTTTACTGCTAGGCTTTAAAATGGCTGGTATCTTTCTCTCCACACATTTTCTTATCCAATTCAAACTACTGTAATAAAATAAAAACAAAATAAGAAAATAAGAAAATTAGACACTGATGTGTTAAATAAAATATTTTGTAAACTCCCAAACTAATAGACAAATCTTCTCTAACATACAGAAAATGTATCACCACATATGAATATATTGTCCCAATGAATATAAAAGTTGCCATTCCCAATGGATTTATCTTTTTAAATGTCAATAATAATTCAAGTTAATAGATAAAACAAAAGTATATGACATGGTACCAAATAAATTGCTTATCTTCTTATCAACATGGTTTCTCCATCATGCATACTTTTGTGAGATAAAAATCTTTAATGCAGCTAAAACAAGTGATATAGTATTTAAAATTATCTGTAAGTGATCAGCTGAAATATCAAAATATGTAAATCACAAAAAAAAAAGATTATACATTTTTTTTTTGATCAAATGAAACACTAACCACTAACTTTTTCTACAATGATTGTCCCAATTAGCTACAGATTTTACCCTTTATACCAATAAATAATCACAACAATCAACAGTTGTGTTATATGAATTTTAAAATGAGTCAAACCTGAATAAATATAGACCATTGTATTACCTCAATGAATCCTCTGGCTCTGACTGAGAGGTAGCTTTAAATGTTGCTCCAGCTAAAGACTGAGTGAAATGAGCATAAGGTTGAGTAAAACAGTAATGGTACAGTCCAGGTTTGACATTCCCTGTAAGTCTTGTGGCCTTTCCAGGTTTATGTGAAATGTTTGGTAATTGCTGAGGTTCCCACTGACTTACTATGTTTGTTCCAAATAACCCTTTCAGCATCTACAAAACAAAAGAGAGAACAATTGTAAAAGAAGATAGATTTATCTTTTTAAATGTCAATAATAATTCAAGTTACAGTGAGTTGACTATGGGTGTTACCGTTTACCTGTACCTATTGTTCAACCAGATTGAAACATTGACAATACAATAGGGACATTTAAATTGACCAGTTGGTTTTGTAAGATTTAAATCTACCTTGATGCTACCTGTAAAAAATTTTATTCACCTAACCCAAAATTTCAGCATGCTTTTTTCCTGAAGTTTTTCTTGACCTAGGATTATTCTATCAAAAAATTAAAAGGGTAGAAATATTTATGGTTTTCATTGTTTTAAATCCCCAGTATTGATAATATTTCTAAAATTTACCATAAAATCTTAATCAGTAAAATATTTTATTAACTGCATATTAATATGCATGAAAATTAAAACTGTTTTTAAATAATAAATGATTCTTTAA
The DNA here is from genome assembly GCA_037788925.1 of Mytilus galloprovincialis. Lineage (NCBI taxonomy): Eukaryota > Metazoa > Mollusca > Bivalvia > Mytilida > Mytilidae > Mytilus > Mytilus galloprovincialis. The sequence goes on from CM075335.1 coordinate 35,096,157, forward strand.
ATTTGAAACCCTCGTACATAGTATTGTCCATTTGTCAGTGACACATGAAAGAGATATCCACGTGATTTCAGTTTCATTTTTCAGATGGATTATATGTTGTGCATTTCTTTATAATGTTCCTTCAAGATTTTCATTTTGGATTATGATATTTGCAGTGTTTTTCTTTTGAAATCTATTATAAGAGGATTTTTGTGGAAAAAATACTGTGTTTACTCAAGGAAATTCAATTTGCATAATATGGAATAAGTTATCTAAAGGTTATAAAAAATCAAACTTGAATGCAAGAAGAGAAATAATTTCAACACATTCATTATAAATTTTGGGATATATTATTACAGTGATTCACCTGTTTAAATGGAATATATATCATGGGAATTATCATGGAAATGAAACAAAATGTTAAATTTATAAAGAGGATATAGTCTAATGTATTGATAAAGTGAAATGAAAAAGTAAAATATTCCAAAATATTCCTAACATTGGGATAATATGAATGTGAAATTGGAAATAATCATTATAAAGTTCTGGATCTAATATTGTTTGATTGGAACATATACATGTAAATGAAATAAAAACTCAATACTGTGGATATAATAAAATCAAGTGATAAAGTGAAAATATATGAATAAATCTATCCAAAATATTTGTAAAGTGAGGATACTCATTTTAAATGTGATAATGGAAATAATCAAATATTGCAAAATTATGTACCTGTTTTTAGGGATATATATATCATGGGAAATTAACAGAATATTGATATAGAGAGAAAATCTAGTTATATAGTCAAAAGCGTGAACAAATATTCAAAAACTTACATCATGTTCATAAAATTAAAACTAGAGGCTCTCAAGAGCCTGTGTCGCTCACCTTGGTCTATGTGCATATTAACAATGGACACAGATAAATTCATGACAAAATGGTGTTTTGGTGATGCTGATGTGTTACTATCTCTATCTCTATCTATTATAATATTCAAGATAATAACCAAAAACTGCCAAATTTCCTTAAAATTAATAATTCTGGGACAGCAACCCAACAACAGGTTGTCTGTTTTGTCTGAAAATTTCAGGGCAGATAGATCTTGCCCTGATAAACAATTTATCCCATGTCAGATTTGCTCTAAATGCTTTGGTTTCAGAGATATAAGCCAAAATCTACATTTCGCCCCTATGTACTATTTTTAGCCATGGTGGCCATCTTGGTTGGTTGGCAGGGTCACGCCACACATTTTTAAAACTAGATACCCAAATGATGATGGTGGCCAAGTTTGGTTAAATTTTGCCTAGTAGTTTCAGAGCAGAAGATTTTTTAAAGAATACTAAAATTTAAGAAAAATGGTTAAAAATTGACTATAAAGGGCAATAACTCCTTAATGGGTCAACCGACAATTTTGGTTATGTGACTTATTTGTAGCTCTTACTTTGCTGAACATTATTGCTGTTTACAGTTCATCTCTATCTATAATAATAATCAAGATAATAAGCAAAAACTGCAAAATTTCGTTAAAATTACTAATTCAGGGGCAGCAACCCAACAACGGGTTGTCCGATTTGTCTGAAAATTTCAGGGCAGATAGATCTTGACCTAATAGATTATTTAACGACAGATTTGCTCTAAATGCATTGGTTTTAGAGTTATAAGCCAAAATCTACATTTTACCCCTATGTTCTATTTTTAGCCATGGCAGCCATCTTGGTTGGTTGGCAGGGTCACACCACACATTTTTTAAACTAGATACCCCAATGATGATTGTGGCCAAGTTTGGATTAATTTGGCCCAGTAGTTTCAGAGGAGAAGATTTTTGTAAAAGATCACTAAGATTTACGAACTAGAGGCTCTAAAGAGCCTGTGTCGCTCACCTTGGTCTATGTGACTATTAAACAAAGGAAGCAGATGGATTCATGACAAAATTGTATTTTGGTGATGGTGATGCGTTTGTACATCTTACTTTACTGAACATCCTTGCTGCTTACAATTATCTCTATCTATAATGAACTTGGCCCAGTAGCTTCAGTGGAAAATGTTAGTAAAAATTTACAAATTTTATAAAAATTGTTGAATATTGACTATAAAGGGCAATAACTCCTTAGGGGGTCAATTGACCATTTCGGTCATGTTGACTTATTTGTAAATCTTACTTTGCTGAACATAATGGCTGTTTACAGTATATCTCTATCTATAATAATATTCAAGACAATAACCAAAAACAGCAAAATTTCCTTAAAATGACCAATTCAGGGGCAGCAACCCAACAACGGGTTGTCCGATTCATCTGAAAATTTCGGGGCAGATAGATCTTGACCTGATAAACAATTTAACCCACCTCAGATTTGCTCTAAACGCTTTGGTTTTTGAGTTATAAGCCAAAAACTGCATTTTACCCCTATGTTCTATTTTTAGCCATGGCGGCCATCTTGGTTGGATGGCCGGGTCATCGGACACATTTTTTAAACTAGATACCCCAAAGATGATTGTGAATAAGTTTGGATTAATTTGGCCCAGTAGTTTCAGAGGAGAAGATTTTTGTAAAAGATTACTAAGATTTACGAACTAGAGGCTCTAAAGAGCCTGTGTCGCTCACCTTGGTCTATGTGAATATTAAACAATGGACACAGATGGATTCATGACAAAATTGTGTTTTGGTGATGGTGATGTGTTTGTAGATCTTACTTTACTAAACATTCTTGCTGCTTACAATTATCTCTATCTATAACAGTACTTTCTGTGGAAAATGTTATTGAAAATCTTCAAATTTTAAGAAAATTGTTAAAAATTGACTATGAAGGGCAATAACTCCTTAGGGGGTCAATTGACTATTTTGGTCATAGTGACTTATTTTTAGTTCTTACTTTGCTGTACATTATTGCTGTTTACAGTTTATCTATATCTATAATAATATTCAAGATAACAAAAAAACAGCAAAATTTCCTCAAAATTACCAATTCAGGGGCAGCAACCTAACAACCGATTATCCGATTCATCTGAAAATTCCAGGGCAGATAGATCGTGACCTGATCAACAATTTTACTTCCTGTCAGATTTGCTCTTAATGCTTTGGTTTTTGAGTTATAAGCCAAAAACTGCATTTTACCCTCATGTTCTATTTTTAGCCATGGCGGTCATCTTGGTTTGTTGGCCGAGTTACCGGACACATCTTTTTAACTAGATACCCCAATGATGATTATGGCTAAGTTTGGTTAAATTTGGCCCAGTAGTTTCAGAGGAGAAGATTTTTCTAAAAGATTACTAAGATTTACGAAAAATGGTTAAAAATTGACTATAAAGGGCAATAACTCCTAAAGTGGTCAACTGACCATTTTAGTCATGTTAACTTATTTGTAGATCTTACTTTACTGAACATTTTTGCTGTGTACAGTTTATCTCTATCTATGATAATATTCAAGATAATAACCAAAAACAGCAAAATTTCCTTAAAATTACCAATTCAGGGGCAGCAACCTATCAACGGGTTGTCCGATTCATCTCAAAATTTCAGGGCAGATAGATCTTGACCTGATTAACAATTTTACCCCATGTCAGATTTGCTCTAAATGCTTTGGTTTTTGAGTTATAAGCCAAAAACTGCATTTTACCCCTATGTTCTATTTTTAGCCATGGCGGCCATCTTGGTTGGTTGGCCGGGTCACCGGACACAATTTTTAAACTAGATACCCTTATAATGATTGTGGCCAAGTTTGGTAAAAATTGGCCCAGTAGTTTCAGAGGAGAAGATTTTTGTAAAAGTTAACGACGGACGACGACGACGCCGGACGCCGGACGCCGGACGCCGGACGCCGGACGCCGGACGCCGGACGCCAAGTGATGAGATAAGCTCACTTGGCCCTTTGGGCCAGGTGAGCTAAAAATTGACTATAAAGGGCAATAACTCCTATATGGGTCAACTGACCATTTCGGTCATGTTGACTTATTTGTAAATCTTACTTTGCTGAACATTATTGCTGTTTACAGTTTATTTCTATCTATAATAATTTTCAAGATAATAACCAAAAACAGCAAAATTTCCTTAAAATTACCAATTCAGGGGCAGCAACCCAACAACAGATTGTCAGATTCATCTGAAAATTTCAGGGTAGATAGATCTTGACCTGATAAACAATTTTACCAAAATGTCAGATTTGCTCTAAATGCTTTTGTTTTTAAGTTATAAGCCAAAAACTGCATTTGACCCCTATGTTCTATTTTTAGCCGTGGCGGCCATCTTGGTTGGTTGGCCGGGTCACCGGACACATTTTTTAAACTAGATACCCCAAAGATAATTGTGGCCAAGTTGGATAAATTTGGCCCAGTAGTTTCAGAGGAGAAGATTTTTGTAAAAGATTACTAAGATTTACGAAAAATGGTTAAAAATTGACTATAAAGGGCAATTACTCCTAAAGGGGTCAACTGACCATTTCGGTAATGTTGACTTATTTGTAAATCTTACTTTGCTGAACATAATGGCTGTTTACAGTTTATCTCTATCTATAATAATATACAAGATAATAACCAAAAACAGCAAAATTTCCTTAAAATTACCAATTCAGGGGCAGCAACGCAACAACAGGTTGTCAGATTCATCTGAAAATTTCAGGGTAGATAGATCTTGACCTGATAAACAATTTTACCCCACCTCAGATTTGCTCTAAATGCTTTGGTTTTTAAGTTATAAGCCAAAAACTGCATTTTACCCCTATGTTCTATTTTTAGCCGTGGCGGCCATCTTGGTTGGTTGGCCGGGTCACCGGACACATTTTTTTAACTAGATACCCCAAAGATAATTGTGGCCAAGTTTGGATAAATTTGGCCCAGTAGTTTCAGAGGAGAAGATTTTTGTAAAAGATTACTAAGATTTACGAAAAATGGTTAAAAATTGACTATAAAGGGCAATAACTCCTATATGGGTCAACTGACCATTTCGGTCATGTTGACTTATTTGTAAATCTTACTTTGCTGAACATTATTGCCGTTTACAGTTTATTTCTATCTATAATAATTTTCAAGATAATAACCAAAAACAGTAAAATTTTCTTAAAATTACCAATTCAGGGGCAGGAACCCAACAACGAGTTATCCGATTCATCTGAAAATTTCAGGGCAGATAGATCTTGACCTGATAAACAATTTTACCCCAGTCAGATTTGCTCTAAATGCTTTGGTTTTTGAGTTATAAGCCAAAAACTGCATTTTACCCCTATGTTCTATTTTTAGCCATGGCGGCCATCTTGGTTGGTTGGCCCTGTCACCGGACACATTTTTTAAACTAGATACCCCAATAATGATTGTGGCCAGGTTTGGTTTAATTTGACCCAGTAGTTTCAGAGGAGAAGATTTTTGTAAAAGTTAACGACGACGGACGCCGACGGACGCCAACGGACGACGGACGCCAGACGCCGGACGCAAAGTGATGGGAAAAGCTCACTTGGCCCTTCGGGCCAGGTGAGCTAAAAATGGTTAAAAATTGACTATAAAGGGCAATAACTCCTAAAGGGGTCAACTGACCATTTCGGTCATGTTGACTTATTTGTAAATCTTACTTTGCTGAACATTATTGCTGTTTACAGTTTATCTCTATCTATAATAATATTCAAGATAATAACCAAAAACAGTCAAATTTCCTTAAAATTACCAATTTAGGGGCAGCAACCCAACAACGGGTTGTCCAATTCATCTGAAAATTTCAGCGCAGATAGATCTTGACCTGATAAACAATTTTACCCCATGTCAGATTTGCTCTAAATGCTTTGGTTTTTGAGTTATAAGCCAAAAACTGCATTTTACCCCTATGTTCTATTTTTAGCCATGGCAGCCATCTTGGTTGGTTGGCCGGGTCACCGGACACATTTTTTAAACTAGATACCCTAATGATGATTGTGGCCAAGTTTGGTTTAATTTGGCACAGTAGTTTCAGAGGAGAAGATTTTTGTAAAAGCTAACGACGGACGACGGACGACGGACGACGGAAGCCGGACGCAAAGTGATGGGAAAAGCTCACTTGGCCCTTTGGGCCAGGTGATCTAAAAATGTTATAAATTATTTCAGATAAAAAAAATGGAATACTGGATGAGATGTAAAATATGTAGAGTAAGTAAAATAGTTCATTCAAATATGATTTTGATATTTCAATATGAATATACATTAACAATTTGTACAAGGAACATGTCAAAAACATATTATTTTGAGTTATTTCCAATTAGAAAAAGCCAAAGAGATATTAAAAAGTTTTTTTTCTCAACAATATACAAAAAATCTAAGCACTCATAGTATTTGGCTTTGAAAACATTAAAGAGGAAATGTAGTGAATTATATGACATGCAATTAAATTCCCTTAAAAGAACCAAATAGTCTTGATCTGGCTTGCCTTCTTCTAAAATTTTAAATGACAGTAAAAAAAAATCTCTTTTTCCATCTAAATGTTGTGTTTTTTGGCATTTGAATGACCAATTATTTCAGGGAAAACATCCATTTCCATAACAAAAAGACTAATAACAATGGTAATTTCTTAACCTGTTTTAGGATTCTCTAATAAAAAAACATTAGAAAAGGATTTTTTTTTTATCAAATTCACAGGGTTTAGTTAATGTAAGAACATGAAATAAGTTTGTGTATAGTTATCAAATATAAGTGGTCATATTCTAGCATTATTCATACCATATAAACTAATTTAGACTGAATGTATATTATATTATTCAACAAAGATAAAAATTGAAGCCTTGATGCCATATTTATAAGTTTAAAGAAACCTATCTCAGTTATACTACAACAGTAACAATTAAACAGGTGAAGTGATTAATAGTTATCCCACGAGGACGCAGTGTGTCAGTGTCAGATCACCCCGATGGCCGGAGGCCTGAGGGTGATCTAACACTGACACACCAAAGTCCGAGTGGGATAACTATTTTACATCCCAGCTGTTTTAGATTAGACGAAAAACCATTTACAATTCACAAAATGTAGTTTAGAACGCCACACAACCATTATAATATATTTTATATATTACTATATAATGTATACCCTTTTTGACCCCCAAACCGATGAGTAGATATTTAACAATGTCAATTCGCCCCACTGGCCAATCAGCCCACACTAGATCATCACTTTATAAAAAAAAATCTCCCCACTCTTGTTTACCGACTTGCCCCATTTTGAAAAAGTGTAAAATCAAATTGCACAATCAGTCCGACAACTTACTAACAAAAAGGGTTTAAACCCCACTGAATAAAGGTCTACAAACTCACCCCACTTATAAAAATATCTTGCTTCCTTTAAGTATGTTTAATTACTGATAGTTGGTATCCAGTAGTCCTAGTGTAGTGGTATGTGTCGTGGGTTTATATGCTAAAGGTCTTGATTTCGAATCCCAGCATAGACACTGGATTTTTTCTACGTAAATTTTGATAGATAGTCTTTTCCGTATTAATTAAAGTTTTACAGTGGATTTGACATTCCCGCCAAAATGTTTCAGAACAAAGGAAAGCATGAAAAACAAAGAAACTCAAACTGGGGTGATCTGGTAGGGGTGATCCGGCTCAGATCACCCCTGTTAGAACAAAGGAGCTGGGATGTAATAAGATAAGAAAAACTTCAGGAAAAAAAGCATGCTGAAAGTTTTGGTTAGGTGAATAAAAAATTGTATAGGTAGCATCAAGGTAGATTTAAATCTACCAAACCAACTGGTCAATTTAAATGTCCCTATTGTATTGTCAATGTTTCAATCTGGTTGAACAATAGGTACAGGTGAACGGTAACACCCATAGTCAACTCACTGTAATAGATAAAACAAAAGTATATGACATGGTACCAAATAAATTGCTTATCTTCTTATAATGTTGTTAATTAACTATTAAGAATAGTATAAACATATGCATGAATATATACTGTGTATAAACAAAATACTGTGGATTTATAATTATTTGTGGGATACCAATTTTGCGGTAATGGTAAAACATGAATATAAAAGTTGAACTAAGTATAAATTTCTAATAGGCTTGTAAGCAGACTTTGGAAAAACCAAGAAATATAATATTCATAAAAATATAATTTTTCCTCAATAAATGAAAATTAATACCAATTGAAATAAATGAATCAACAGTACACATCCATGTTTTTAAATGTTATTATCTGTGAGCCAGAAAATTAATGTTACATGAACTTTGAATAAGATAGCTTATTAAATTAAGTCTGAGAAACTAAATATGTAACAATGGAATGATAAATAGTTTAGACATGAATCAGATTTGCTCTGTTAAGATAAAAGCAGTTAGAAATTGTCTTTTAGTATTATCCCTTTCTCATTTTGTGTTAATGGCAAAACTTAGTATGCAACAGCTAATCCTCTGTTTGAGTTTTGCAAATCTTACGTTTGGTACTGTGTTTCCAATTAATATAAAAAGAATTATACCTGTTGCACACATAAAATGGAGACAGTAGGCTCTAGAGAAGCAGTCACTCTCAAGTATCCTAAGAACTCCTCTGTAGACTTCCCCATATCTAATATTGTTTATATTTCTAACAGATAAACATAAGTACTATACCTGTTGTACACACAGGATGGAGACAGTAGGCTCCAAAGAAACAGTCACTCTCAAATATCCTAAGAACTCCTCTGTAGACTTCCCTATATCTGATATCGTTGATATTTCTAAAATCTGTGACAATACATCTAATGCTGTCTTCAATATTGTACAAAACTTGTCTGTAGAACTCAGGTCTAGAGATCGCTGTAAAAAAGAATGTTAATATAATGAATAAACCTATAATATTGATGAATCAACCATAAAGATAAATGAAATTAGAAAGATCAGCCATACATTGAATGAAGAAGATCAAAACAATAGAAATATGGACAATGCTCAGTCTTCAGTTTTCTGTGTTGTGTGTTGTGTACTGTTTCTGTCTGTTTTTTTAGCCATGTGTTTATTTTTGACTTATGAGTTTGAATGTCCCTCTGGTATAATTTTTCACCTTTCTTTTTTAACTGTTTAAATAAGTACTGATTGCATCTACTTGTAGTTTTTAAGACTGTAAACATTGAATTTATAGGAAATAAAATCAGTATTAAAGGTCTATAAATCAAGCGATACAACAAAGGACACTTTGTGCTTTGCTTTTAAATCATAACAGTAAATTAATTAAACTGGCATATTACTTGATGTGTATGGGAGTGGATATCAATATTGTATCAAAGTACTTATATTGTAGAATATATAGCCTTAATCAGATAACTTTATATCAGATCCTGATTACCCAGACACTGTTTGGAAAAGTAAAAGCTATTCAAATAAGTCTACACAAAACAAAATTTTAAAGAAAGAATATTTACCTGATAATTTGAGTATGCTCCCTTGAAGACTTCATATAATTTCATATAATGAGGAGTATTATAAAATAATCCAATTGTATCTTTCTTATTCTTTTCTTTATCTGGTTCTTTATCTTTATCTGTAATAAGAACAAAATTTGTTTACAATAATGCAGATACCTGCTTATACTTATGTGTAAAATGCTCAATAAAATGATCCTGAATGGGAAAACATAATAGACCTAATTCAAATCAAATCTTTTTGTTTAGAACTTATTTTTAGGCAGTAAATGTTCTATAAATTAACTCTTTTAGGTTTTTAAAAATATATGCAAAAAGAAATACTTTACATTGATTGGGCACACAAATTTCAATTAAATTTACTGTATTTTTTTCAATAGATCCCATTGTCATGATTGTATGTTGTAAATTCAATTTTAAACATGAATTAAAGGGCTAGCTGTTTCTTTTTGATTTATAGACTAAATGGCCATCTCAACCCATTTTGCATTACTTACATTTATGAATATGTACAATTTACCTTTGGTTTGTTTCTGAGGTGTTGATTTATCTGGCGTAGTAGTGGCACCACCTGGTGAGTTCTCTACCTTAGATTTACGTTTAATTGGACTCAAAGAAGGAGCATTTGGTAAAGAGGGTAAGGTTGGTTTCATCTGTGGAGGACCAGGCACATTTTCTTCTATTACATGTGTAAATATGTTCAGCAACCTAAAAAAACAAACTTTTCCAATTATATTCAAATTAGACAAAATATATCTTTGGAGAATTTGTTGCAATGGCATATTTTTGATAGTCTGTTAAAGTTTCGAAAACTGTCAGATTTTCCTTGATTTAATGCTTGAAATTTTGTATAGATACATGTCTTCTAATGAAGGTAGCATGATTAAACTCTTGATATCTTTTAGTAATTTTATTTTTGTCCTTTGGTTGCTGTCTCATTTAAGTATACCCCACATCTACCTTTATTAACATCAAACTAAAGATTCAAAAAAAAAAAATATCCACTTTACTTTAGTCCCTTTATATAAGAATACACTGTTCAAGGGATAATTAAAAGTTTCTTGGCTAAGGTTTTTTTGATAAAATCACTACTTCAGATTCGTTTAAAAAAATACATTAATCAGGGAGTAGTAAAGGTTTCTTGATAAATCTGTCTATCTTAAAAGAAGATAAAGTGATTTTAATAATATTACACATTAACATGAAACATTACATTGCATGATATCACACATCATATCAAAAATATTGATATTAAACACACCCTATTTAATTTAATGCCAAAGTGAAAGTATTTTAGCATTGAGCATTCCTGATGAAGGTTAATCTAGAAAAGCATTATGAGTGCATACAATTTATATCGTGTTAATTTTCCTCTATTACTACAACCGATACAATAGAAATATTGAAACAATCGATTTTTCTATCATGTACATCTGATTTGTGTCTTCCATTCTATAGTCGCCGTCAGCTGAAATTCGTAGCGGTTATCGGTAAAAAAAATCTAAACTATCAATCGCGTTCACTCAAGATATAGTTTTTCACATTCCATTCATAAATCGCAAAAAGAAAAACCACTACTGACCTGCATTTTAAGTGATCGCACTGTAATAATCCTGACCTTCACATTTTCCAGAATGTTTTCCATTGTAATTCCGCCATCTTCGTTTCTATGAGGATCATTTGTTTACATATGACATTCGTCATTTACGCAGTTTCCTGAAATGTTCTTTTCATTGATGTGATAAGGTTTCCCGCGCTTTATGCAAATTTTATGAAATTGAACTCCACGGAAACACTTCCGGTAAAAACAATGGCGGATTCCACCATTCAAAATCGTCTATGAAAATGTGACGGTCAGGATTATTACAGTGCGATCACTTAAAATGTAGGTCAGTAGTGGTTTTTCTTTTTGCGATTTATGAATGGAATGTTAAAAACTATATCTCGAGTGAACGTGATTGATAGTTTAAGATTATTTTTACCGATAACCGCTACGAATTTCAGCTGACGGCGACTATAATTGGCATTGCAATACAATGCATTTTGGAAATTGTGTACAACAGATTTTGATTTGTGTTACCTATTGCATATGGTGACCGTGTTCTGATAGCCTGTGCTAAAGTAAACATCTGAAATTGAAAGAAGAAACCATTATCCTATCAAGTAGGGAACCAGGATTCTCTTCACTTACCTTGCTATATGAGTAAACAGTTGATCTATCAGTGGAACCAGTACTCTGTCAGAGATTGCTGCCCATTTAGTTTCAGGATGTTCTTCTGTATGATGACTATCATCTATAACTTTTAAGGACTTATATGTAGCTCCTGAAAAAAGAGATTTAGATTGGTTGATTAATTGATTTTTTTTTCATTGAATTCTTGAACAGATTTTGCATGAAATCATCTTCATTATAACATCTTTCCAAATCAATATGTTACTTTTAATACAAAGGATATAGAGTAAATATTATAATTTCTTGACTAATGTTAACATTTTCAACTAAATGTTTATGTATTATACAATAGTTTTTGTCAGAAAAATTCCCCTTGATCGATTGACATTTTTCTATTGTGTCAAATTCTAATTTGTGGAATATATTAAATTGAAAGTATTGAACTAAGATCATATTTTACATCATGTTTTTACATTTTTACAGTATAATGCTGTTTGGTAAATCTTTGCACTGTCATCCATATAAAAACCAAATTATCTTTATATAAATTTATTGTATAAATGATATGATTTTTTTGGGGGGGAAATTGGTCCAACATATATCAGAAGCAATCACAAACTATGAACAGTTTTGACATATAGGAATATATTTGGAGGGTCGATTTACAAGTCTATTGAATTATATGGAATAGACTGTATACAAACCAGCTACTAGATTTCCTGCCAGCTTTAGAGCATCACTATGAGCTTTAATGTCCAGACTGACCATGTGTGAGGTAAGCAAGGACAGGACAATGGTCAAAAGTCCACCACCAGACCCTGTGGTCATCTCATCTATACTATGGGTACTGCAAATAAATAATATAGTCCGAGTATGAATTTATCGACAAAGGCAAAACAATGGTCAACCTGATCGAGTGGCTATATCCTCCGTATTTTAGGTTATTTCAATATAACATCAAGAATAGAAATTAGGAGTTAAATCACCATAAGTTTTACCCTGACACAAAAATCTGTGTATGTCTGAAGCTAGGAACTTTGTCAGTAGGAATGGGAACTTTAAAATGTAATAGATTACATTACAATAACAATGAAATTCAAATAATAATTAAGGTCTTTCCTTTTACTAAAGGGAAAGACCTTACTGTATTTCTTCTGATTATTATTCTTCTTGTTCCGCCAAACTTTGACAAAATTTCCCTCCGTAACCGTAAACCATGTCGCTTTCATGTTCACACTTTGTATCGGTGTCATAAATACCTATCCGGAACTCACCCTGTGAGTCGAAATATTTTGTCGGTTCGGAGTAATCCCTCCGAAACCCCAAAACCTTGTTATCGTTCCAACACCGTAACCGTAATAGGTAGAAAAATAATGAAGGGTGAAATTGGTTCAGGACCAGACCCCGGTTCTTCGTTACATTTGGATAGAAAAGATTCAACGACTCATTGGTAGGGTTATGCCCCTATGAAAATTAACCGGTGTCGGTTGGCCACCAAAACTCAGAAACCGTAAGTCGTAGACACCTAGGATCTTCACCAATCATCATCAATTCATGTATCTTTAAAAAATACCTCAAGGTCAAATTTGTATGTTGACCTTGACCTTTGACCTAACACCTTGTTATGGGATAATCTCAGAAACCATTATACTTACAGAAGTTTTAAATAGTGGAAAATGTTTGGGTCATTACGGCGCAACTTTGTTACATTTTGACCAAAGAGATTTGACCTTTCTTTAAGGGGCATAACCCCTGTTTTAGGTTTCTGAAAAGACAAAATCAGCTTTTACTATTTAACCAAAGGTCCTAGACCCTTGGGGTCTTCAGTAATGGCATTGGGAACTAATGACCTTGACAAAGGTCAAAAGGTCAAAGGTCAAGGTCATGTCCCAGATAGCGAAATTAGTGTTTTTAACCTTATATAAAGGATTTTTAGTGTGTTTTCGAGCTTTTTAAGGTTGACCCGACCTTTTCGATACATTCTACGTCTGTTGGAACATGCATTTTACATTACAAAAGGAAAGACCTCTCAATTGTTCAAGAACAATTGACAGTTTAATTACACTTGTATTTTACATGGTAATGGATTAAATTACGATTACATGTAATCAGATATTGCAAAGTGTAATCGATAAAAGCTAGTAACGATTACTGATCAAGATTATACCCCATGACTGTTTGTCAGTGATTGGCTTATCTCATATCTTAATATTTTTTGGTTATTTGGAGGCCTAAGCATTTATGCAAGATATTTAATGACTGTTTCTGTTGAGTTTATTCACTACTTTTTTATACTCTGAATTATTTTAATACAGCTTGAGATATTGTATAGACATCTATCTATAGTTAAAGACTGTGTTGACCTCTAAATGTCCTTCGGTTATTTGTGTAATTTAACATGTACTCAAAATCTAATTTTATTCAAAAATGAACTTGATCGAGAACTTTGTCAGGTTTGTCAATGACTTATTATAAGTATTAGTTGTGTAGGTAAAACAAATTAACATGAGTGGCAGAAGTCAGGATAGAGTTACTCATCTTGGTAAATAATTTTTTGGTGTTTTTTTTTTTAAGAAAGTTATCTTGTTAATCCGTTATCCCTTAAACTACTACAATGGTGAGTGCAAAAAAACTTGATGGTTGAAATTACACTCACTAACCTGCATGAACTTAGTGACCTTGATGGAGGACGTTTACCAGTTTGTTTGGCTGTACTATCTTTAGGTACCAATGGTGTAGGTGGACCACAACACCATGAATGGCAGTAGACTGTAGCTGGGTAGGTCTCAGATAGTAGACATAAGGCATGACAACACCCATACTACAATACAGGAAAAAATAAATACAAACTAAGCACAATATTACAGAGATATTTTGTTCCTTTACCGCTTGCTTAGGTGGAATAGCATTGGTAGTATCAGGTAGTCATATAAAAATGGTTTTATTAATTTGTTATTATTGGTGGGATATTACTTTTTTGTGGATTTTGTGGTCAAAGGTATCAGTAAACCACAAATTTAAATGGTTCTTTGTGCCCAAAACCAAAAAATCTTTAATGCAAAATAAATGAAAATGGTAGTCTAGTCAACAATAGTTTTACACAAAAATTTAAACAAATTGGGTCCTTTGTATTTTTCTAAAATTTGTTTAAATGTCTCTACGATCAGAGAGAGACTGGAAAACCATGAAGAAAATTCAGAAATTTTTGAGAGGTTTTTTATTAAAGTGAATAATGCGGCTTGGTGATTATTGCAATAATAAATTCTCACAAACTTTTATCTGATATACAGATTTTCCTGAAATAACAATAATTGAACTAACTTTTTTGTCCATTTTTCAAAAACTGCAATAATAAATGCACGCAATACTTTCTGAATTATAGTATCAACTATGATATTCTAAAATTGTTTTCCATCTGAGTAAACTTACCGTCAGCTGCTTGGAATCTGACATATTTAGGATATGTAGTAAGTTCATTACAACTCTTGATAAATTACTCTCTACATCAGACTGTACAGGCACATGATTTATCACATGGTATGGTTTGACTAGACCCAGAACAAGGGGAGGTAAATCTAGACTGCTATCTTTTGTCACATGACACATCAGTCCCTCCACTTGGAATCTGGATTCTGTTATAATAGGATCATGTTGGGAATGATCAACAGGAAAGAACAGGTTGGGAATTAATCTGAAAAATAATAACATATTCCAATTGAGCAAGTAAATAGTTAAAGTTTATGCTTTAGCTCTTGTTGTTACTTTACTTCCAAACAAGATTGCACAAAAACTTCTGCAGCAAAGATGTATAAATTCAGAGTAATTTAAAATTATGTTGAAAATTAAGAAATCATTCTATGGACTTCCAATAGTCTTTTGGGTAACAGATTTTAAATACAATACAATCTAAAATGTCCTTACTTAAGTTGTTCCATATGATCCTGTAATAAATGAAGACCAAGATTAAATGTAAGTGTTTGATCTTAGACTTGGTTCTGAGTATGTTCAGAGCCTGAATACTGTGTTATGGCATCTTTAAAACTCAGGAAAAAATCTCTGAATAGCAGGACAATACTATCACAAGTGTCTGTGCAGCATTATGACATACTCATTTTTCATAAGAACTTACTTGACAAGTGTCTGTGCAGTATTGTGTCGCACTCTAATGTCATCTGAACCAAAATAGGCCATGATGATATCTGATACAACTCGCTTTTGTAAATTTAATTTCTGAAGAAAAAATTAAACAAAATATTAGATTTATCAATGAAAAATCATCAAGAATTATGAAGACAATCACTTTTTATATTCAACATAGTCAAGACAACATTTCATTGGCATTTCTACATTTTACCTTTGTTCCTTCTGTCATTATCTTTTTCGCAGACAGGATGTGATATTATAAAAATACTTAATGATAGAAAATTACTGGAAAACTTATTTATTTTCTCTAATTGCTAATGGCAGACCCCCCCAAAAAATGTGAATTGCTTAGGTATTTCTTTAGTCTTTTGTTACTGATAAAATCCTCTGGTAATTTGTTAATGATTGATAAAATGAGAATGGAAATATGGAATATGTCAAAGATACAATAACCTGACCAAATAGCAGATAACAGCCGAAGGTCACCAATGGGTCGTCAACTGATTCTGTTTTAACTTGTGTACTTACTCCTAGGTAGTGGTTGTCTCCCTTCTGTACATCATCACAACACGATTCTAGATGTGTAACCACTCTGAAGTTGATAGAGCCAATCAAATCTAATATCTCTACCTAGAAAACAATACAATTTTTCATAGTTGATTTTTTTGTCTAAAATTGTTTAACATTTCACAGCGGTTTTATAATTTTACTTTAATCATCCCGTATTTTTTTATATCAACTATGTATTTAAATTGTATCACAGATCAATTTTTTTCATTCATTGTGTTTAAAATGTGTTACTACGTTTTTTGATTGAGTTAGGTCATTCCAATTGATATTTTATAGTGTGTCTTTCTATGTTGTGATGTTATACTATTGTTTCAGAAAAGGGAGAAGGTTTGGTACCATTAAAACATATAATCCCACTGCAATTGTTTGCACCTGTCCTAAGTCAGGAATCTGATGTTCAGTGGTTGTCATCTGTTTATGTGGTTTTCTCATTTAAATGGTTTTACACTAGTAATTTTTGGGGCCCTTTATAGCGTGCTGTTCGGTGTGAGCCAAAGGTCTGTTTTGAAGGCTGTACCTTGACCTATTATGGTTTACTTTTATAAATTGTTACTTGGATGGAGAGTTGTCTCATTGGCACTCATACCACATCTTCCTATATCTCTATGTAACAATTAATACATTATTGCATCATACAACAAAAGTCTTCTATATCTCTAATATTTGCTGATGTACATTAAAAATTTAACATTCAACCAATCGTTCTATATCGCCATAGACATGTGGTATTATTGTTCATCAATTTTCTGTTATCTGAGAGAAGAATTAGCTGGACTGTCTAGTACAAATCTGCTCTTCTCTTATCTGACTTGTGAACTTCCAAGTCATTTGGTCTCTGGTGGGGAGTTGCCTAATTCGCAATCATACCACATCTTCTTATTCTATATTACCTTCATTAATCAGTACAATTTTTTTGTCTTTTCTGAGAGTAGACTTACCTTGACTAACCAGTATGGATTTTCTCTGATTTCCAGTAACTTAAGCAAAGCTTGTAAACCTATGTTACTGTCCACACTTAGTAACAGATCATGGATACATAGTTGTAAGGCTGATAATGCCAGTCTGACAGCAACAGAGGAACTGTCATCTAACACACCCAGGATCGTTTCTAACAATGTGGAAATTGTAAGAGCTGAAAAAATAATAATATATCTTTTGATTAAAGAATGGAATACATGTACCTGTCTACAAGTAAGATACAAAATTTACTTCTCTATGATTATTAGAATACTTAAAACCCACTATCCCTCTACAAAATGATTAAAATAAAAACAAATTAAATTAAATTTATTCTAGATGCCCTTTGTGAGGTAGAGGCATACAAAGTTTCACATACTTTACATTCAGAAATTATTGCATGCATTTATATTTTTTAATATTGTGTTTTTTTAATTAAATCAAGTCACAAAAAAATATTAAAATCTTTGCAATAATTTTTTTAATTTTGTGTATATGAATCAAATTCAATGTAGCCTATCACCCCTTCAAAAGTGGTTTAACTTTGATTATTGATCTAGTCAACCATAAAAATGAAAATAAAAGTGAACTTTATCGTCATCCATTTAATCTACATATAGACCTGACCAGCCTACAATCTTATCTATATCAAATGAATAATAGCTTATATAAAAATAAGGAAATGTGGCATGATTGTAGATGAAACACCTATCGTCCAAAGTTCAAATGAAGTGGATATAAGCAATTATAGGTAACTGTATGGCTTTGGTTAACTATGGAACATACCTTTAACATCATAACCAAGAGTGACAGTCCACTTGTTAAAGTTGCCTTTAGCTGCCTTCAAGGCTGAACGAACAAAGTTACCAATCAGCAATGTCACATTGCCCTTCAACTGTGGGTCAAGGTGACTAGCATATATCATGACATCTTGTATCAACTGATAATGTTCTGGAAAAAAATGTGATCACTATATGTCAGGACATAAAAATAATGCTATTAAAGCCCTTCATTGATGAAATATTATTTTTCCAATACTCAATATTAGTCTGACTTTTGAACAAATTGAAAGGTGCTACAAAAATTTCAATAATTTTTTTTTTTTTAAGGTCACAAGAGTGTTCGAATAAGGATTGATACACAGACAGTATGCGTTGTGATCATCTGAAATTGCTTTTCACTAGATTTAAAAAAAAATCCTTTACAACTTCCAACAAAATGTCAGTAACGCTTGACCAAGGTTGATATTAAATGTCAGTAACGCTTGACCAAGGTTGATATTAAATAAATTTACTACACTTACCAGTATCTACATCTTTGAACACATTATGGAAGAAGATTTCTGGTAAAATGTTAAGTATACAACTGATACATCCCAAGGCTAAGGATTTGATACTGACACGAACTTTCCTGTCGGTAATTATCTCCCCTTTTTGTCCAGCTAGTAAAAATTTACGACAAATGTATCTAGCAAAGAAAACGATAGGTTTTTCATCATCAGTTAAAGCTCCAATATGATCTAAGGGAATGTCTGTATCTTTCAAACTATTTTCTGGTTGTTCTGAGGAAACTTCTATTTCAATTTCAGGATTTCCATTCATGTCCTGTATAACAGACAACTGAGGTTGAGTTTGATGTGTTGGACTAAGACTCTGGACACTATCTAATGTCTCCTGACTACCAGTTCTCATTTGTGATAAATTGGACCTTTCCGATTTGTCATCGTTCAAATCACCGATCGTAAGACCAGAATATTCTGTGTCTGATGTAGTAAACACAACCTGATTGCTGTCACTATTTATTTTCACATTCTCTGATTTCTGCGCCTTTCCATCATCTTCATCCAATATCTTGTCAGGTAAAACATTTTCAAATTCTGTCATGAGATGTGATTGGTCAACAAGTTCGTCTGCTATGGATTCAGAAATATCTGTATCATCATCTACAGAAATGTCGTCTTCTAATTTAGACATACTTGGTACAGCATTCATCCCTATGAAGAAGAAAAAACATCATTTCAATGAGTTTTCCTAATTTTGCTGGGGGAAAATGCTAACCAGGACCTAAGCATAAAATTAATATTTTGTTCAACCTGTTAAATTAGTTGCTCTGCCTTTACTTTTTGTGCTTTTTTAATATTGATTCGATAATTGACATATCAAAACCTTACTTTATGTTAAATTTGTTTATTCCCATAGCTAAATTTGTTTTAATTATTTTTTGTTTAGATGTATTAAAATCATTCGAACACAAAGTACAAATATTTATGATTTTTTATTTGAACAGACAAAGTCTGTACCACTATTTTACAATAAATTATTTATACTATTGTTTTTAATGTTGCTGTGTTTCAGTTATCAGTCATTGAAAAAGTGAAGTGCTTTATAAGGACTGATTTTTAAGTGTGGTAATTCTTGTGCCACATTATTCATGGCATAACATTTTTTTTCTTTCTTCCTAGATACTTGTCAGTGTTTTTATTTATTGTTTTGGTTTTAAGTGTATATCAAACAATTCCTATAAAGAAAGATTTAACATGGCTGTAAAATGAAGCCTTTTTATTCATCTATAAAAACCTTACAGCAATTTATAAATGATGAACTGCAACAGTGCTAATACCTCCATATTCACATTCTTTTTGCTATAATCTAGTATTTCATGGAAATATTATCTCATGTACTGCCATTTAGTCAACTAAATACTTTTATTTCATTCAACTATAAATAACTTTTACTTCAGCCTTATTTAAGCCAACTAATAACTTTTATTGTCAATAAAAATACCCAACATGACTATTGAATAAAACAATGCACAATTTACCTAGGTCAGTTGTTTGTGATAAGACATCCACCTTGTACACTGCTGTCTTTTTAATACTCCCTTTAGTGTTGAGTATGGAGAGTAACACTGGTGTGGGATGTTTAAATAACTGCTGACATACTTCTAAAGCAGCATTCACAACGTTGTGGTCTTTATGGTTCATCATGAACACCAATATTTGTAAAACCTACATGTAGGAGATAAAAAAAAAATATTATAGTGACCTCTTAAAATTACCCTAATTTTTATTATTTAAATACTCAGGATGTTGATTAGGTTTAGAGAACTCACAAAGTCAATCGAGTCATATACTCACTTGGAAACAGCTGATTCATGCAAACATGCTTTAAAAAGATCATTTTATTTAGTGTATATTGAAAAGCTTTTTAATCAGAACCTGCACAAAGCATTCACTAAGCTTGATTTAAAAAGACAGTCACATAATTTGACAACAATTTTTTAATAGTGTACATATCTACAAATCCTTTTATTTGATTGTTTCTTAAGAATTTCTTTAATTGGTTTACACTTTGACAGACCACTTGCCAGAACTACATTTGTAACCTATTTCAACATTTTGTCAACTGATGTGTAAACTGAGTTAATGTACTCACAATCTTTCCATAAAAGTTTGAATAGAAAATTACATTGTATTCGTTAGTATGTTACCTTTATCAGCTGTTCTTTGTTTCCTGTATCCTCTTTATCTTTAGCTGTATTCCCAAAACTTCCCTTCATTCCATGATCTTGATTGGCAGGGTCAGACAAATGGGGGATCAACGTTCTTAGACACAACAGAATACCAAGCAACAGATATTGTGGCTGGTCACCATCGACTGGTATTACATAATCTGTAAAATCAAATATAACATAAATTGTCTTACTTATGTCAGGTAGGTTAGTCAACGTTCTTAGACACAGTAAAATACCAAGCAACAAGTATTGTGGCTGATCACCTTCAACTGGTATTACATAATATGTAACATCAAATACGACATAAATTAACTAGCTCATGTCAGATAGGTTAGATGGGAACCTGCTCATGAGACATTTACAAAGCTTACTGTTCCGTGTGAGCCAAGGCTGTGTGTTGAAGTCAGTGCTTTGACATATAATTGTTAACTCTTTTATACATGTGACATGGATGCAGAGTTGGGCTATTTCTTGCTCTTTTGTCGGGTTGTTTTCTTTTTGACACGTTTCTGTTTCCCTTCTCAATTTTGCAATAAAGACGCTAAGTAGATTCAGAACAAAACCGTATTGAAAGAAAAACCCTTCTCGTATTTAGAATGTTTAAATTTATTATATGTTATATGCCATTCGAATATTAAATGAAAATCAAAAAGAAGAAAAAATATAATTTCGAATGATAAATGCTTTTATACCACAAATTTCCTAAATAACTTACCAACAAGTATTCCTAGTAAGTATTTAAAGAAAGAGCCTGGACTCCTACTATAACGACAGATCAATACTAAACTAGACGCAGCATTCCTTCTACATGATGCAAGGTTTGACCGCAGGTTTGGTAAAAAAGCTTTCAGGAGGGCCTACAATAATATATATATATATCTAAACAAGTAATGGATTTAATTCACCCTTCGCTATTGCATATTTGTTAACAGTCATCAGCACTACACCCTTGCAGGGGTGTGGAAATATTTGTTGTGAGCACTTGTCCCCGGGCAAGTGAAACCTAAAATTTTACTTGTCAGGAAAAAATTTACTTGCCCTGATGATCCCAATAAGTATTGAAGTATTTCTTGTTAGCTAATATATGATTCTTACTTAGCACTGTTGTGCATCACAAACAAAAGAAATCTATTTGTTTATATGTGTAAAAATTAGGAAAGTAGGAAATGGGATGACATCAATGGGACAGAAACCTAACAGCAAACAAAAAGGCCAATGAAATGACATGTAAAGGACAATTTTGCAGTAGTTGTTGAATAAAAATTGTAGCCAGTAGGTACATATACTAAATTTGAGGACAGTGATTGAAGAAATGTAAACTAACTAATAGATAAACTATTGATTTTGTTGTGTTTCTCTCAAGTCCTCTCAACTGACACACTTGTTTTTTTCTTGATCATTTATTATTGTCTTGATGGGCAATTAAAGCGTCCCTTTTATTTTCCACTTTGACAACAAATAATGTTGACCTTTCATCTATAAATAAGACAAAAACTTAATTTATTTTCCGAATTTTCATAGATAGCCAGGGGCAATCTGATATCCACGATGTCTGAAATTCTCGCTTTCGTTTTTTTTTTTAAAACTCTGTGTCCTCCATTTGCATTTAAGGTTTTATACTCGATTCATGACTCTTTTTGTCTTGCTTGCCCACCTTTTTATTAAGTATTTATCAATCTGAATCTCGATACAAAATTTAAAGAAATGACGCGACTCGGGTTCGCATACTTATTTTTATTTATTTTGGTAATCGATCTATTTCCGGTATCATGTAATATTTATCGTAATGAACATTGATGTTTTTACTTGCTGAACATTGGTTTCTTTTACATAAATTAAAAATCTTTATACGTTTTGAAATTAATTTGTATGTTTTTGTTGGATTTGAACTTTGTCTTGTATATTTTTTTACTTGTCCACGGGCATCCAAGACAAAAATAATTACTTATACAGTTGTTCAAATGTACGAGTCGGGCGAGTCGGGCATAGCATTTCCACACCCCTGCCTTGTATAACAAGTTTCCATGCATTCAGAATATAAAAAAGACTAACAAGAATGTCCAAGTTCTCCAAAAGACCATTTAACATCATGGTAATAAGATGTTATATTGCTTAAATGTGATGCTGTCAAATAAGATTTTCTTTTAGGATTTTCTTATAGATGTGTTGCTATTTTTTTGGAAAAAAATCATTTTATTAGAATAATGTTTGGTTTTTGGATACTTATTTTAATTATCTCCCTTTGAAAGACTTTAATTTAATGTTTGAATCAAGGGTAATTTTTATAAAATAAGAGTAAAATTGAACAGTTCCATTACACCAATAATCTGAAATAGGAGACATCATTCAAAGCAAAAGTTAAGCAAGAAAACTCTGATAACTACAACTGCACACAAATCATGTTACCAGGTACATGGACATTTATCATGTAAGAGAAAGAATATGGACAGATAGAAGCCTATGTTCAGTAGTTGTTGTTTGTTGATGTGGTTCATAAGTGTTTCTTTTTTCTCGTTTGTTATATACTAGAGGATAAGCTGAGGCTCTATGTTAAAGGCTATACTTTGCCCTTTAATAGCAAACTATTTATACACTTTGACTCGGATGGAGAGTTGTCTCATTAGCACTCATACCACATCTTCTTATTTATATTTAACATGTACAAGTAAGTAAAATAATGAACCTTACCTTAACCTCTGATTCTGTTGCAAAGCTCATCAATGGAGGACAGATTTTCTGCATGGCTATCGACAGTGTTTCTTGGATAGCTTCATCTTCTCTCTTGCATATCCTTGCCAAACATGGTAATAAGTTTACTATGTATGGTCTGTAAATATAGAGATAAGTTAAAATACAAACATGGTAATAAGTTCACTATGTATGGTCTGTAAATACAGAGATAAGTTAAAATACAAACATGGTAATTAGTTTACTATGTATGGTCTGTCAATATAGAGATGAGTTAAAATACAAACACGGTAATAAGTTCACTATGTATGGTCTGTCAATATAGAGATAACTTAAAATACAAACACGGTAATAAGTTCACTATGTATGGTCTGTAAATATAGAGATAAGTTAAAATACAAACATGGTAATAAGTTCACTATGTATGGTCTGTAAATATAGAGATAAGTTAAAATACAAACATGGTAATAAGTTCACTATGTATGGTCTGTAAATACAGAGATAAGTTAAAATACAAACATGGTAATAAGTTCACTATGTATGGTCTGTAAATATAGAGATAAGTTAAAATACAAACATGGTAATAAGTTCACTACGTATGGTTTGTAAATATAGAGATAAGTTAAAATACAAACATGGTAATAAGTTCACTACGTATGGTCTGTAAATATAGAGATAAGTTAAAATACAAACATGGTAATAAGTTCACTATGTATGGTCTGTAAATATAGAGATAAGTTAAAATACAAACATGGTAATAAGTTCACTATGTATGGTCTGTAAATATAGAGATAAGTTAAAATACAAACATGGTAATAAGTTCACTATGTATGGTCTGTAAATATAGAGATAAGTTAAAAGATATACATGTGTGTATTGGTTAGGTATCAAAATTCATAATCAAAGAACAAAAAATATCATAGCTGAAAAGTGAAGAAAACAAATAAGTTTTGTATAAATTGTGAACACTAATTATTTCTATGGTGATCATATAATATATAGAATTTTGGCATTTTTGTTTTTGATACTGACTTTATCAGCAAGAATATCAAGCGAGCCCACTATGAGAAGCTGATATTCAAGGTGATAAAGTCAGTATCAGAAAATAAAATGAAATTATTTTTTTTATCCACAAATTGTCTTCACTGAATTTTTTTTTTCGGCTAAGAAACTAAAATAAATTGAAATAGCTTGTTAAACTTCTTTTTTAAGAGTACTAAACGTTGAGATAGATGCTTGATTTTATGAATAAAGTTGTGTGCATTACATTCATAAATTGATGCTGTGATGTTGCTGCATTGATACATGAAGTCTTTGACTAATATTTTCAACTATCAAGCCATGTCTATAATCCTTAAAATATTTTGCAGTAAGATCAAATGGAAAGTATACAAATTGCTGATAATTTACAATATGAATTAAATGAAAACCAGATAATCGGTACAGTCCATAAGATTTTATATAAAATTACAAAACACATTACCAATAAAACCAATTGTGTCATACCTGCTTTTCTGTGGTCTGATAAGATGTGCCATGTCAGCAAATCTCCACACAGCTGCTCTTAAACTTCTAGATGCACCATTCTTCTTTATCTCTTTATATAACTCTACCTGTAATCTTCCTAAATTTGTCTCTAACAGAACCTAAATATAATTTGAATAATCAATTAACACAGAGATTTGTCTCACCTTTTTGTTATTTTGATAGTTAAATGCAAATGTAGAAAATTGAAATAGCAATATTTTTACATGTAAGTTATGCAGAATATTCAATGTCACTAGACCATGACTGAGGGGGCAGGGCCTAACACTCTGACAGACTAATCAGTATTTCACATTTTTTGCATTTTTTGCATTCAAAAAATAAATAAATCATGTTTATTCATGAGAGGGATGTCTAATGTAAAGATTGTGTTGCAGTGTTTATATTTGCCACTCTGACATTCAGCCTCATTATCACAAAGCAGTAGAATTTTCTAAAGGAGGTAGCTGAGCTTAAAAATCTTCCACACTACTATACCTGCTTACAAAGTAGGACCTAAGTGGGTAAATATTGAATACACCTCAAAGCCACAAACTCAGGATTATGAAAATAGTTAGCTAAATGCAAGCAAGAGGAGAACAAAACCAAGGCTGCAAAAACAACCTGCAGGAATCAGGTATTGTACATGGCTTTTCACCAGGCTGAATAATACCTAAGATGACAGAAATGCAACATACATTGGGAAGACAGTAAGATACTAGCCTTTATCTCTTAGGTTATTGTGACATATATTGGGAAGACAGTAGGATACTAGCCTTTAGCTCTTAGGTTATTGTGACATATATTGGGAAGGCAGTAGGATACTAGCCTTTAGCTCTTAGGTTATTGTCACTAGTGGAAGACAGTCTAAGGAATGTTTAATAATCAAATGACATCTTTACATACACTAAAAGACAAATTGAATATAGAAAGTTGGAATATAAGAACAATTAGTGTCACAGAAAAAAATCCAGATAGACAAATATCTTACTAGATCTGATTCTTTCACTTCATACATCTCTGATTTTTTTTCATTAAATAGACCTAAAAATGTTTCCATGACAACCCTCACCTTTATTGATCTGTTAATGCATTCATCTCCTACCATTCGTACATCTGACTCAGCATCATCACATAGACCTAGAAATGTTTCCATGGCAATTCCTAGGAATTTTGGAAAATCTGTGATTGCTCTGGTAATATAAAATAATACTTCAGTGAAACAAATATTTTAAAAATTATTTCATTTTTAACTTCTATCTTAGAAACAAAAACAGCATAAAAGCAGAAGAATTAAATCATTAGATATAATGTATACATATACTAATTAAATTATTGATAAATTTGTTGGGGAAAAAAATAATTTATTATAATCGGGGTCTATTTCAAATGTTCAATTTGATTGCAGTGTTATTTCAAACTGTAAATTATAGTTGTTTCTTTATCCAACAAGACATGCAAGAGAAGCTAAAAAAGCATCCACTATAAAAAATTCTGACCATTTATTTTAACATAATCTATTCTGACAACATGATTTTTTATTTCTTTTCAAAAGAAATACATTTTCAATAGTTTTTATCATACTATTTAAGACATGTGTTTAATTTTCATTGCAGTAAATATATTTGAATGCCTGCATATAAATTTAGCATTTCTGTGAAACAAAGCATGTTTACAATTTATTAAGAATGTTACTTCAGGTATCAAAGTTTTTCTAATAATGTTTTTGGAGATCTATTTTCAAGGAATTTGTGGGTGCCATGAACATTACTTGCATTTATATATTATTACATCTCAATTCACCCTTTCAGAGTTTAATGTATTCTCGGTAATATTTTCAAATGCACATACCAAATTGTTGAGATTGGCATAGAACATAATAAACAAAGAAAATTGAACCAATGATGTCAGTGGCGGATTTACCGGGGGGGCACAGGGGGCATGTGCCCCCCCAGTTCAGGTCACCAAAAAAAATCTAACAATTTTATTGCTATTGAATCTTCTTATCCAGAGCGGAAATTAATCCCAGCTTGATTTGACTTCTTAAACTGGCCGTTATGTAATTAATACCAGCGTCCACATGTGTGATTTATAACAAATTAGCGGTGGGTGTGTAAATATTGACACCTGTGTGTAATGTCTGTTTTCAAAAGCTTTTATGTAAAATACATTTACATGTTGATTCGAATAGTACGATTTTTTATTGGTTAATAATTACGATTACCAGGTGAAACTTCTGATGTTGTTTTTTTTTAAAATTGGTACACATATATGTTTGAAGTCGATAAGGATGGCATATGCATTTATATTTGGGTATCTCTTCATTCCAAAATACAGTACTCACAAATAAAATTTCTTCTTCTTCTTCAATTTCAAAACTCGTTTTGAGAATTTATTCAGCAAACAAATTAAACTATTTTTTTAATACCATATAAGATTTGTTTTTTTTTAAACGGCAGACATATTTCTTTCCCCTCTTATTTTCATGGAAAATTAACAATTTGTTTTACCCCTCCCCCTTTTCACCAGGTCCAGGAAAAATGAATTGATATTTTCTAATAAATAATCATTTATAAATGCTATTTTATTTCCATAAGATCTACTTTAAAACAGAATCTGGGACTTATACAGCCCAAGCATACAGTTATATTTGTTTATTTTTCTTGTTTCAATTACGGTACGTACCATATATGTACGTACATGTACAAGGAAATGAATAGGTCACCATATATAAGTATATGAAGGTGTTTTACAGAGATAAGAATTCTGTGCAAAAAAGTAAGCTTGGAAAGGAGGCCAAAAAGTATAGATAAAAGAAGGTAGCGGCGATGAAATATAATGAAAATAGTGATTGATTGTTGGTTGTTTAATTAAAGTCCAGTGGCAAATATTTGATGCATGTTTAGGACGAATATAAAAAAGATCAATAATAAAGTATAAAGTGAAATAGTTATACAAAAAATAGAAAACGATGATGTGACCCCCCCCCCCCCCCCCCCAAAAAAAAAAAACCAAAAAAAAACAAACAACTAAACAAACCCACCCACACTCGCATATATACATGTATACATCTCTAAAAAAATATATAAATTTTGGTTTCATGGTGCCCCCCCAGGAATCGAGGTTCTGGATCCGCCCCTGGATGTAACAGTATTTTCATTTTGGTGTACTAACCATGAAATTACCCATAGTCCTTCAGATTTTGAATAGGCGAATAAATACAGTACCTCATGTTTGTTGCACAAATGCAATCTGCTACTATGTTGCAGTTTAATATCTTATCTTTCTTTGTAACCACAACATCTTTCTTCCTAAAAAAAGAAAAATGTTATAATAGTACTTGAGGTATAAAAAGTAAAGTAAAAGGACATACATGTATCTTTATTACCATTAAAATAAAATCTTTTCACATACCCAACAACACCAAATAAATATTGTTTGAATGTGTTATAGAGTAGCTACCTCATCTTTCATGTTATTCTTAATGTTAAAGTAGATTTGTAATTTGTATGTCATTTTTAAAGAAACTGTTTTACAGTCTTAAATTAAAAGAATAGGTTTTGCTCATTGTTGAAGGCTAAATAGAATTCAAAAGGTCCAAGTGAACAAACTACACAGAGAACAATAGCTATTGTATTCATTCAATAGGACAGGTGAACTTACAGGTGAAACGCGCGTCTGGCGTATATATAAAATTTAGTCCTGGTATCTATGATGAGTTTATTTACAAAAGTTTAAATAGCCCTGGTATCTATGATGAGTTTATTTACAAAAGTTTAAATAGCCTGGTCAGATAGTGATGGCACTGTGGAAAACTTTCATTGGGTTCGCAATAAAACTGTTTAAATATAGGAAAAAGTCCAAAAACTAGCACAATAAAAAGATAATCCTTTTTTTCACATATAGATATCTAAAAAATATACATAAACACTCATATTTCTATCATATCTGAATGATTTATTTTATTTGCTTCCTAATCATCTGATATACCTTTATTAGTAAGGATAATAGAAGTCAATTAATGGTAACAGATGTAAACTTCAAGCATGTAAATTTGACCATACAACAATATTGACAAGAGTTAACTTACTTAGATGACTCCTCTGTAGCTGTCCCTTGTGGATGAAAGACTTTTAAGGCTTCAAATGCCTTAATTAACTTCTCTATAGTCGCCATTTTAAAGGACCTAAACCTAAAATGGAAAAACATAACAGCAGATTTTAATAATTAGCAACTGATTTCAATTTCAGAAACAATATATGCAAATATTATTCTGTGAAAAAAAACAGTAAAATATCCTTTGTAATTAAATTAACACATGAAAATGTAACTGAACTATTTCAGGAACCATAAAATCATAAAGGATTGTTAATTTTCATGCTTAATACAATTTTTTATAAGGATTATGGTTGGGTATAGCCAGTTTAGACAATTCTAATTTCTTAAGTGATCACTTTAAGTTGGCATAGCTCAAAGTATTCCTTCTTCACTGGCCAAGGATTACGATCCACTCCCCTCCTCTGCACCCTAGGAGGATTAAGAGAGAATGACTGATCATGATCCAGTAGGTAAAATTTTTCATTGATTGCAGTCGTAACTGGCAAAAATGATGGAATGTCACTCAACATATATTTTCATTTCCTGCTGCACCAAGTTTGTAGAATCTATATGCTACTGTATTTTCACCTCCACACTGAAGAGAGTTCAAGTGCTTCCATTGGCCAAAAATAATGTATTCAGAATGGGTTTGACTTTAATCAGCCGATAGATGTTATCACAAATGTTGGCATAATTTGAAAAGGGTCGAGAGGAGGGCAGGGGATCGTGACCTTTGACTAGTGAAAATGAAAGTAATCATACATCCTTAACTTTCAAATTTTTATAAAAAGAACAAATGTCGAGATTATAGAGGGATAAAGACTTCTTTAGTTTGTACTTAGCCATTGGTTTTTAGTTTGTGACTTTAGTCAAGTCACAGGGATGCCTTATTTACATGTAGTTGTTATTGTTGGATATGTGACATCACAGATGTAAAGTTGAAGTATTTTCTGGCACATGGTATGCAACCATATAAAACTACAGGCAGCAAGAAGGTTGATTAGGCTAGCTAACAAGTGTTCTCTGTGAGAATATGAAATAATTTACTATTTACTTTATTGGTAGGAATTTACATATGATTCTGACAACAGAAATATTTGTGTGTTTTACTCAATTTTGTAGATTTATGACATAACAAGTTTGAGTGCTCTAGAATCAGAGGAAAGGTCAATAGGTGGATTGCTAGCATCCTGTCACATCCGACACAAGCAGTAGTAGTGGATGGAGAGAGCTCATCACATATTGATGTAGAATCTTGGGTATCCCAAAGCTCAGTCCTTTGCCCCTCCCTATTCCTGTTCTACATCAACAAAATGCCTGATGGAATTAAATCCATCATCCATTTATTTGCAGATGACACCATAGCATACCTGACAATATCAAACTACAAAGATTTGAACGACCTACAAACAGATCTTGATAAACTAGCTACATGGGAAACCAAATAGAAAATGGCCTTCCACCCATAAAGTGCAATATGTACTTACCATCAGCCGGAAAAACAAAACCATTGCAACATCCTACAAACTACATGGTCACACTTTAGAACCTGTCAAAAGTGCCAAATACAATGTACCTAAGCTGCACATTCACATCCGAGTTGCTTCCTAAAACGAAACTAGAATATGATCAGATCTAATTCTGTAAAGAAAAATGCCTATAAAACACTAGACCAATTACAGTTTCGGCAGTCCAGGATGGGATCCGTACAATAAAACTGAGATTGACTGACTAGAGATGGTCCAGAGACGAGCAGCCCAATATGTGATGAACACACATCATATCACTCAAGTGTAAGCAAGATTATTAATTATCTTGATTGGAGATTCCTCGAAAAAAGGATGCAAGACTCACCATGCTCTTCAAAACTGTAAATGAAAAAGTTGCAGTGACAAAGGAAGATCTTCTGATGCAACCTAAGTGATTGTCAAGAAATATGCATGACAGAAGCTTCAAAATTCCATCAGCTACAAGTGATTACTGGAAATATTCCTTCTTTCTGCTAAACATCAAAGATTGGAACTCTCTCCCTCCTGGGGTTGTATCAGCACCGTCAGTCAAGGCTTTTAAAGCATTGGTAACAAAGCTGAACTAAATGCAAATAAAATGGGGGGGAAGGGGTGGGGCCTGTATGCGCAAAATATTCCGTTAGTTGATTGTGGCCATTATCCGGCAGAAGTAGAAGACAACCATGGAATGAAATAATTTTTTTATCAGAGACAGAGGCAAGTGCCTTAGTTAAAATTGTTGCTTTGACGTAATGCGTCAAAGAAAAAATATATAATAACCTCTCAAGACATCATTATAATTAATTGGACTACAAAACAAGTGCCTATGCCATGGCTATGCCTATGGATAAACTCAGGCTATCCACTTGCAACACCTGTTGTTGCCAATGCAAATAAGAATCCAGTGATGAAGGGTCATATGGCAATGTCAAATCGAGCAAAAGATGGCATTGTGGTTTCGACAATTGGGGAAGAATATAATATGTCCGTGTGTGTGAAATAATTTATCATGGTCATAAGACTGGTATGATTACTGATCTTGACAAGAAATGGGTAAAATTTAACCTTTCTTGTTCGGACGTGGATCACCAAAACGTCAGATAAAAGGCTGAGGCTATCGAAAATGTAGGAACGACTGCTGTCATTGTAGCTTTCACTATGTTTTTCTTTCAGTAAGTGGTCAGGTTGATCAATATCTTACACCGGAAGTTTAATTTTACGGTCACTAATCTATGTTTTCGACCCAAATTTCAGTTCGTCCTGAATGTAGTTTCGTCCCCGATTTAAGTTCGCCACAAGCATTTGATCCTTACCGAAATGGTTTAGAAAGAATACCACCAAGTATTATTTTATACATGATGACATTTTCAAAAGCATCATTGCTAGTTAACAAATGTCACTGACTCAGATTTTAATAAACAGATTATTTTCATTGAAAAAGTTTCACTTAATCTTATCAAATTTATTGATAGTTGAAGTATGCTTTAACCAAGCAGGAATTTGTTAGATTTTTTTTTCACATCAAAATTTTCCCCATATATTGTCTATTAAGCTTACACAAGTAGAGAAAGTGTCCTTCTAAACTCTCTTTTTGACAAGATAGACTTTTTGATAGAGGTTATAAATAAGTTGTTGTTTAATCAATGATTCAGATATTTGTTTGGAATCCATGAACATCAATTTGCAGATTCATATTGTCTGTATTGGTTAATCTGCTTTAAAATTTCATTGTTTGTTTTTTTCCAAAGAAAAAGATCTTGTATTCCTGTACTGTGTGTGGCATTGCTACCAGGCATCTTCAATGTCTTTGATATGTATAACATTGTTAAATATTTTCTGTGTTATCTTTTTTTATCTGTATTTTATTTTCAGATATTTGATTTTCCTGCACTCAATTGTTATTGTTAGTTTTATGTGTCTTTTGCTGGTCCACTGATCAAGACTTCATTTAATAAGGGAGGGTTGAAATATCAAACCAGACTTCATTTTTAAATAAGGGAGGGTTGAAATATCAAACCAAAGCCTGAGGAAATGGTTGACAATTTTGGCAATATTGACTTATGCAAAGTGCTGAACATTTTTGCCAATTACAGTTTCTTTCTTTTTTTAAGTTTTAGCAAAAAAAAATAAAATACAGGTTGAAAATCTTAAATATAAAATTGTTGGGTAAACAGACACTGCATCACATAGCATAAAAGATAGAAGAAAGATACCAGAGGGAGAGTCAAACTCATAGATAGAAAATAACCTGACAACGCCATGGCTAAAAATAAAAAGACAAACAGACACAACATAGACAAGAGTGCACACACTGAAATGTCTCGCTTTCTTTGCTAATCATTGATATTATGTTGATAGTCCTAAGTATAAAGCTTTATTACAACTGTCACATAAACTTAACATGAACCAAGATAGATAAACACAGACCAATGAACCATGAAAATGAGGTCAAGGTCAGATGAACCATACCATACAACAAATATAGTTGACCTATTACTTATAGTTTAAGAAATATAGACCAATACACAAAAACTTAACAATGGGCAATAAACCGTGAAATTGAGGTCATGGTCAAATAAAACCTGCGGGTCTAACATATAGATCATAAAATATTTTGTACACCAAATATAGTTGACCTTTGGCATCTAATATTAGATTAAAAGACCAAAACTCAAAAACTTAACTTTGACCACTGAACCATGAAAATGAGGTCAAGGTCAGATGTCGTGTTGCTTATGTTATTTCAAATCAAGTAAATAGTCTTATTCGGTAGGTCTTATTCATGAAAGGGTAGGGGATTGTAGTTACGATGTAAGGAACATATCCTATATCATTTGTAAAACGGTTATTCCTTAACGGTCAACCAATTCATGATGGCGTCCGTAAAATTTACGAAGTGACATACTTATATGAAGCCTGATAGCAAATTTCAGGATGCTCTAATCTGGATCATGAGAAATTTGAAACAGATAGTCATGGGAGGGATGGGCAGACATACAGAAAGGGGAGAAACAGTGTACCACCTCCTTCATAGCAAGGTTTAATAATATACTTCTGAAGACAATGTTGTGCTTGCATGAAGCTTTTCTCATAATGCTTTCACGAAGAAAGATATGCAAATGATATAATTACTAATCACATATAGCTTATTTTATCTCTATGTGTTGTTCTTCAAAAATGGCTGTGCCCATGTCACTCTATTATAGAACATTGTAATCCTAGGGATAAAGTTATGTTTGGCCCAGTATTTTTAGAGAAGATTTTTTTTTTTTAATTACTACAATTGATGGCAATAGCTCACTTGACCTCTTGGGCAAGATAAACTACATATTTTTATGGCATAATAATGTGCCTTTCAAAAGTGAAGAACCTTATTAGCAGGTTTTTTTCACATCATTAAGTGTGTTTGTCATTTCAGAAAATAAGATGTTGGAAACAGTTTGATAGTATCTGTTATTCCCAATCTGTATTTACTTTGTAGTGGATTTAGAGTGTATTGACACCAATTTATCTTGTAAAACCAGAACATTTTGTGTTGTTTTTTGTGTTGTGTTGCTGTCTCATTGAAGTTAAGCCCATTCATTCATATAAATTACTGGGCATCACCCTTCATACACATTCCAACAATCTTGCATAAAAGGTTATTTTTAAGAACATTGTATGTGCCTATTTAAAGTCTCAACTGAATATGATTGCTTACAGTGTATATGATATCTACTTTCTCAAGATTAAGATCTGCTGTGGGAACAAGAATATTGCAAGAATAAATGTCTAGGTTCACAGAAACAAGTGTTCAGTATTGAGCAGCAGGTCAACTTGTTAGATTGACCTATTACAAACAGCA
This sequence comes from Mytilus galloprovincialis, assembly GCA_037788925.1. Taxonomy (NCBI): domain Eukaryota; kingdom Metazoa; phylum Mollusca; class Bivalvia; order Mytilida; family Mytilidae; genus Mytilus; species Mytilus galloprovincialis. The sequence goes on from CM075335.1 coordinate 35,130,494, forward strand.
CATCATTTAAACTCTCCATTTGTTCACAACTTTGTTCCATGTAAAATTTGAGCTAACAAGTGGACAATATAGTGAACTTCTGTGTCATTTGGTCTCTTGTGAAGAGTTGTCTCTTTGGATATCATACCACATCTTCTTTTTTATATTGTGTTAAAATTGTAGAGAAGAAAAATAAATTACCATACAAAGGATTAAACCAAAAACTTGCAGCTGTTATAATTATATGACTCTCACGTCACTGAACAGCGCTGTGAGGTGCATGTAAAGAAATGAAGACAAAGATTAGTTATGATCTTCCATTTATTATGTTGTCAAATGCAGAAAAAAAAACAATTTGATTATTGACAATAATACAGATTTTTTAGTATTACAATACATAACACTATAATAATCATTATTTAATAATAATTAAAAAAAAACATACCTTAATACAGCCTTACACTTATTTATATATCTTTAAGAAGGCAGCTTTAGACAAAGTTCAGTAGTAAATTTGAAGTTTTTTCATTAAAAATAAGAAAGATAGCATGCTCTTGAAAATGCTTTTAACTTTATAATTCATTAGTATAAAATCAAAATTTGTTTAAATCATAGAAAAAAGTCTTTTCCCTTCAATTGTAAGAAAATTATACAAATTTATGATTTCATCAGAGGATTCATTTCCCAATTTCAATCATTCATACACATTAATTTCAACAAATTTTAGATAACGCTATGGTAGCTTTCCTATGTACATTAAATTATAAAGGTATTTATACAGAAAATCTCATATATAGCTTTTTTTTTGGTCAAACACACATAAATACACATTGTCAGATGAAAGACTAATTCAATAATAGAAAAAGTACAAAAAAGTAAAAACGTTGACCAGAATTACATCACAATGATTGTTCTTCCAATGCTCCTTTTAAAGCTTCCTTTTCAGTAAGAAAAAACTTCAAAATAAACAGGAATGTGGAATAATGATAATTATATAACATCTAAAAATTGTATTTGTACATTCACCCTCACATTAAGAGGGTTTTTACCACTACAGGATAATTGTCTGATTATGTTCCCCAAAAATAAAATGAAAATTGAATGTCTGAGTAAGTTTTGAAATTAAAAATCCCAATAACATTTATATTAAATTAAATCTTAAATTAAAATGTGTAAGTATTATATCTTAAAAAAATTGCCAGATCCCTTCCCATGGCCTCAAAATCAATGGCCCCCTTAAAACTATTAAAGTCATGAATCAGTATTACAAATAGAACATTTATGATATCAAGCAATCTTTTTCTATTGAAAAAAACATGATTATAAACATCAATCATAAGATTTTCAAGCTTCTGTAGTATAAATATCACTTTCATATTAGGAAAAATTTGTAAAAGTAAACATTTTGAAAATATAATTCTAATAAATAATGACCATATTTATAAATAACTTTTTACATATATAACCATTCACAGGCAAAAAATGAACCATTCTAAACTTTAATATCATTGCACAATGATTATCTGAAGGATCACAAAATTAAGCAGCACTTTGTAATAAATTGAAGATGCTAAAATGTTAGCTAATTATATATTGTCTTCTTATTGCACATGATAATACTTTCATAAATTTCAAATCAGCAATTCCAGTTTAACTATGTTAGATCTATGAATTTATGTTTAAAGAAAAATTGAAAGAAAACTACCAAATTTGATTTTTTTTTTCAATATCTCCCATGCAACAACTTCAAAAAACTTTGAAAAACAATAATACTATTCATAACAAAACACTTATGCAAAATGTACTTTGACTTCAAAAGGACAGAATTCCAAATCAGTATTAGACTGTCTGAATAACTGGGTATGTTGCCATGCATTATCTCCCTTCCCTCCACTCAGATCAGCTGTGATTGTCATACCATCTTCTCCTTCAAGGTCATGTACTGTCTGAAACTCATTACTTCCTGAAAAAGAATATTAAGAACTATAAAAAAAATCCATTTAAACAAAATTCAAATGGAAAACTAAATTGCTTATCAATTTATTTAATTTGTACATAAAAAGGCTGCAAGTTTTCTTGTTTGATATGTTTTACAATTGTCATTTTGGAGCCTTTTATAGCTGACAATGCAGTATGGGTTTTGCTCATTGTTTAAGGCTGTACTCTGACCTATAGTTGTTAATTTCTGAGTCATTTTGTTTGTAATAAATATGTTTTACTGATTCTAACCCTATAAGAAATTAGAATAATGATATATTACATTCTTTTTCGTTAAACAATGTTAATCAAGCCACTTTCAGTCTTTTTCATTTTTTGTAACAAATATTGTTTTGTTGAAATGGACATAAATGTAGTTGTGGAGTGATGAATCTGAAAAAACACAGTATAAAATCCTGAACCAAATTTCAGAAATCTTTGTAATGTAGTTCGGACTAGTTCCTGAGAAAAATGTGAAGCAAATTTTCAATTTGTGTAAAATTATGTAAGTGTTCAGTAAACAGGAAGTTGTTGAATGATGAATCTGAAAACACATCATAGCTGACCCATATAAACCCTGAAACCAAAATTTCAGAAATTCTTGTAATATAGTTCCTGAGAAAGTTCAGAAAGAGGTAAATCCCTTTTTTAAAGAAGGGTATAAAGCTAGCTATTATAGGGTACAAAAATATACATGGTTTATCTGCAAGTAAATTTTGTTGGTACTTATTTAAATACACAATAACATGCATTTTACCTTTTAACATTGCACATGTGGAATCACTACATAGCAGCCAAGAGATCACACCATCTTCATAAACTGCACTACTAATTCTTCCTTCTAGTTTGCTAATCTTTAGACCTGTAAAATAATTGTATCTTTATTATAATATGAATCCATTCCATTATTCTCTGAATGATTTTATATATGTTTTATATGAAATATTCACTGTATATTAGAATCCTGGAGCATATACACAAATACTTTGATAGCTGTTTAAAGTAAGTGAAAGCAATGTACCGCTACATGCACATTGAAAATCCTTTTTTTTCATACATAATCGATGCTATTAAAAAATATATTCTGTGTCATTTGGTCTCTTGAGGAGAGTACTAGTTGTCTCATTGGCAATCATATCATATCTTCTTTTTCTTATATGTAAAGCAGAAATTTTAATATCTTTCGTCTTTAAATAAATAGATTTCTGCTATAAATCTCAACTTTATTTCGCATTTCCTTTTAAAAGAAAACATTATAGAAACTTTTAAAAGAAAATTATTAAATATTAAAGAAAAGTAAGTATAGAAATTGTCATTAAATTGAACAAAAGTACTACTTTCCATCTAGTAATCTATACCTTTGAAATCAAATTTCCATGTCAATGATGATTTTGAGGACCCTTCCTTTCTAGCAAGGTAGACCATCTTCCAATCTTGTTCTTCTTTTCTAAACATTTCCTCACATTTAAACAGACATGAAGAAAAGCCTACAACTTTATCTGCATCCAAATCACTCATTCGAACATATTCATCTTTTGCACAACTATATCTTATATGAAATGTTTTGGATTTTTTCTCGTCTTCTGTCAGATTGAACACATATTCGGGTTTGGATTCAGCAGAAGTTGTACCTACTTCCCCTCTAGCTTGACGCCATGCCAATGATCCAGTTGTCCTTCCTGATAGATTCTGACCTTCGGTTGACTTAGGGGTGATGAATTCCACTAACTCTGTTAATAATCTATTAACCATTTCTTGTTTTCTAGTATCAGTTACACTAGATAACTTGCCATTCCACAGCTTATGTAAGACTTGAACAAGCCATGTTTCTCTACATTCACGTCTCCTAGTTAATAACTCAGAATGTTTAGATGAATATCGCCACGAGACATCTTGAACTTCATCAGCAGAAAAAGCCAGAACATAAGTTAACTGCTTACCCCATCCAGATTCATACAAAAGAGGTTTATCACAGATATTTTCACAGGGATCACAATGTAACCAACGTTTTTGTGAAGGAGAATACACTTCTGTCCATACATGATCTGTCCAGTCCAGCACATATCTAGCTTCAAATCCCATTGCCCTACAACATAGTGTAAAACAATTTGCCCATTCTCCACAGCGTCCACATCTGGTTTCCAACAATTTCTCTGGACTGTTATATCGGGGAAATCGTATAAACTTTTGACATTTTTCACATTTGTAATTTTCAACACGACCGGCTCCCCATCTAGTATCATCAGCAGTTGGAGTTGCCATTCCAACACTTGTTGGTTTGCCACCGCAAGTATCACATGGAGGTGCATCAACCCATTTAAAAAAGGATTTTTTAAACCATGCTAAAAGTTCTAGGATCAAACAATCTCGTATTCCAATGTCACCTACATTACCGGACTGTGCTAAAGCCTGAAATGATTTCTGGGCTTTCTCTATTAAATGCTGTGTTGGTATAACATGTCTTGCTTTGGCCTGAAGACCCTGATTTTCATATTTCAAAACATGAGACAAGTTACTCTCAATCTTCTGGAAAAACTGGCGTTCTAATTGCTGAAAGAAACAAGAGAGTATGTTATTATCAAATGAATTTCAGTTGAATAATTGTAATACATTTGTACTAGCAAAACTGATACATGTATATGCACTAATTAAATCAGTTTGTTAATATTTTTTAATTTCTTACATTTATTTTGTTAGCTTTTATAGTTTGTCATAATGTTGTATAGAATAGTATAATTGAAAGTTTTCAAATATGAGCAAATAAAAATTCTTAATTACCGGATGATTTTATTTGAAGGGAGACAATTTCACCAAATCTCCCTACTAAATAAAGAATTAAACTTTATATACAGAGGAACAAATGTAACGCATGCTTCAGATGCAAATGAAATTTGCAATGTACCATCAGCTGACCATTTTGAAAAAAGAAAATGTGTAACCTTTCTATGTTGTGATGTTACACTATTGTTTCAGATAAGGGAGAAGGTTTGGTACCATTAAAACAATTAATCCCGCTGCAATTGTTTGCACCAGCCCTTAGTCAGGAATCTGATGTCCAGTAGTAGTTGTTTGTTTATGTGGTTCATAATTGTTTCTCGTTCTTTCTATAGATTAAACTGTTGGTTTTCCCGTTTGAATGGTTTTACAATAGTAATTTTTTGGGGCCCTTTATAGCTTGCTGTTTGGTGTGAGTCAAGGCTCTGTGTAGAAGATCTTACCTTGACCTATAATTGTTTACTTTTATAAATTGTGACATGGATGGAGACTCTCCATTGGAGAGATGTCTCATTGGCACTCATACCACATCCTCCTATATCTAGTTAAATCATATTTTGACTTAATGTTTATATACTTTTGACTTAAACTAAAAATCTTTAACTACATACATGTATCATTATTTTTTAAAGAATGAATTATGACAGTTTATTTTAATTAAATTCACTTGAAGTAGTAAACAAATTCTTCTAGTCAAAAAATTATGTCTATGTTCATAAGTTAGCCATAATTGGAAATTTATTACTAGTATCACTATGTCATAATTGCAAAATGCAAATATACATTTCTTTCATATGATCACTATTATATTTATAAAGCATTGTGACTTGTAGTGAAAGGAGACTTGTCAGATGGACCATGGTACAAAAATGTATTTCACAACTTCATAATTTGTTGGAAACTGTTTACCAGTACATTGTATAACAAGTTGTTGTTGATCTTGATTTATGATTTAAGTTTGTAAATGTATATGCATGTTACCTGATAATTTGGAAGTATAGCAGAAGTTGAAGGTCTTGGTTGAGAAATTGATCTGGTGGGTTGTACACTACCACCTGCAGCTTGAGGTCCATTTACAGACACAGGTGAAACCTTCTGTATTTCCTGAATTAGACTGTCTCGAATGGTCTTAACCTGAGAGATTGGAGAGGTTCTTGGCAATGTGAGATATTCTCCATCCTAAAAATAAAATAAACCTTAATGAACACCGACACATTTTTGTACTGATCATACAACAAAGGATGCAGAAATTGTTTCAAATAAAATTCATTAACTCTGATTTATCTCTAGTCAAACAGAGTAACTTACCTTTCAAACATCTTGAGATTGGAATATTTCATTTGATTAAAAACGATACTATATATGCGGTGAAATACCCTACCAATTGGCATGGGCATTAGTTATAAGCAATAAGTAATAATCACTTAATATACATGTACATACTTTTTATTCAACAATCAAGGGTCGCACTAGTTAGCGACAAGAAGACAAATCAAGTGAATCAAGCGACAAGAAAACAAATTTAACATTTCCCTAAGGCCTTGAGCTGTGAGAAGACAAAATTATGAAAATAGTTACAATTGACATACTTGAAAGGCCCTTTAATAAATGATTCCAACAACAGTTACAACAGTAATAGGCATGTAATAAATCACTGTGTAGATATTAAGGGCATAAGATACAGTTTTGATCCCATATTGAAATTTTGCTGACAATTTGCATATATATAGGCTATTTTTTGCCTGATTAAATAATATGTTAGAAAAAATATACCTTCATATGCTACTTTAGGAGTAAAATGAGGTCGAAATTTTATATATTTGCACAAAATTTGGATTTGTGTATGTATTTTTCCTTTCAACAGAAATACATAACTTTTTTGTTTTTAAAGATAAACACAATCTGTTTTTTGTTAAATTATTTGTAAATTCTGATTTATATTGATGTCCTTTAAATTTGTGCATTTTGTTTTTTCAAATAACTCATATTTATCAAAACATCATGAGTGTAGAAAAAAACAATTTTTTGCTGTATAATTATCAAATTAAAAACAATTGCACTATTTACGTTTTCATGAAAATTGGCACATAATCTTCTTACGTAATCAAATCAAATGGCGTTTTAAACAAGAGGGGTCCATGAACTCGTTTTCAAGTTAAATTAGTTTGGTTGATAAAAATCAGTCGAAAACTGCACCTTTTCCCGATAAGTCATAGTTTGACGTTGCGAAAATAACAATTTACGTAAGAATATCTTTACCTCCCCTGTAACTGTATCATATGCCCTTAAAGGAGTAGGTCCAATTTTGGCCTCAAATTTCAATTTCATCTGATGAAAGATTTTGGACACTTTTTTAATACTTTAAATTGTCTACTTTAGCAGTGTTCTAGCCAGGATTTGAAAAGGGCAGGGTGCTAGTTAGAAAAAGGGAAATTTAACGTGTAAATGTCATTGAAAAAAAAGGGCAATTATTTTAAAGCCTCATAATTAATAAGCATATAACTCATGAACTATGGTATAATCAAGTTTTAGTTAAATTAGAGTAAAAAATATCAACACTTCAGACATAATCCTCTCTGTTTAACTTTCAAGATATTGTCATTATTTGTACAAATTCTTTCACACCTCAATTCAAGTCATTTTCATTAGTTTATTGCCATGCATCAGTGTTCACTGCAGGTTTAATGAGAATGTACTAGCATGTATTTATTCACGATTGAATAAATATTGATATTGATTACACTATTTACATTTTCATGAAAATTGGCACACATAATCTTCTTACATAATCAAATCAAATGGCATTTTAAACAAGAGGGGTCCATGAACTCGTTTTCAAGTTAAATAAGTTTGGATGATAAAAATCAGTCAAAAAAAAGTTGAAGTTAACCAATTTTGATAACTTATGGACTTGAAGTAGTCGATATTTGCAACTTTTTGATTCTGGTCAATTATTTCTTGCTTAACAAAATTTGACTTATTAAAGTTGTATTTGTCTTGTATTAAAGAGAGAAAAAAAATGGTTGATTATATAGAGAAACACTGAATTGTGACGGAAACGGGCCCCCTCTCAGGCCATTCATTAGGAGGCGGTACCCGGTACTTTTACCCTCCTATGCTATTGACAAGTACCGCCTAAATGTAGGAATTTTTATATAAGATATTCATGGAATAAATTGAAAAGTACCACCTAGAAATGTGGAAAGTACCAGTCAACATGAAAGATAATGAAACCCCTGCCCTCTTAGCCAGCCAGTGGGCCCCCACTTATGGAAATTTCTAGATCTGCCACTGTACTTGATAAAAATTATTAATATCATTAATTTATTGAAAAATAAACTTATAAAAACATCAGTCATAGAATTTTGGGAAAACTTTAAATAATTAACTTATGTATTCCAACTGCTTGGTCCTTTTTAACGATGTAATGTATGCCATGATAAAATCCAACCCCCCCCCCAGAATTCATGTAGATCATGAATTTATACATTTTTAGAATTATTTATATACAACTATTACTGGATGCTGAATTGACTTTAAATAGGTGCCGATTTGACTAGATGCCTATTTAACCAGGTGCTGATTTGACTTTTTCTGTGGATGCGAATTTGACCAGGTGACAATTTGACTTGTACCCTAATGCAGCTTACGTACGCTATAACAAGTTTCAAACTTTCTGTCATTTGTCAGTGAGAGACAATGTTCAGCAGTATAAAAATATAACAGAAATTCGACAATAGGTGACGTTTTTTTTAGATCTATGAGTTAGGTACATGTACCTTCTATCTGTTATAATCATGTTGAGGTATATACGGGTGCAGGTCGTTTCGTAACCTGGTTGTTTCGTATCTGAGATTTTTTGTTACCTTATATCAATATATAATTATAATATGAGTCGCAGGTTACTTAAAAAATTTGTAAGGGTTCCACGGAACCCAGTGTCTCGCCTACTTTTGCTGCTAATCGCAGACTCAACAAAAATGAGGAAAAACATAAATAAAAATTTCCCTCTCGATACCGTCTTTTGATTGAAAGAAGCTTCCAAGTTTGGTAAAAAATCCAGGATAGTTTATGAATCTAATAAATATTTAAATAAACTTTAACTGCAGACTGTATGTAATGTTAACTGGAAGAAAAACTAAGTCCATTTATAGGTAAAATACAGAAAAAGTAAAAAAATTTTTTACAAAATTTACTTCTGAATAATATCTTATGATCAGAAACAAGCTTTTGTCTAAGTTTGGTAGAAATCCAGGATAGTTTAAGAACATTATAAAAATTTTAAAAACTTAAACCACAGAGTGAATGTTTTGTTTCTGGCAAAAAAACTAAGTCCATTAATAAGTAAAATACGGAAAAGTGGAAATTTATTTTTACAAAATTTTCTTCTTGATACTATATTATATCTTATGATCATAAACAAGCTTCTGTCTAAGTTTGGTACAAATCAAGGATAGTTTATGAAAGTTATTAAAATTTAAAAAACTTTAACCACAGAGTGAATGTAATGTTTCCTCGCAGAAAAACTAAGTCCATTTATAAGTAAAATACGGAAAAAATGGAATTTTATTTTTACAAAATTTACTTCTGGATACTTTCTTATGATCATAAACAAGCTTCTGTCCAAGTTTGGTAGAAATTCAGTATACCGTAGTTTAAGAAAGTTATTAAAATTTCAATAACTTTAACCACATAGTGAATATTTGTGGACGCCGCCGACGACGAAGACGACGGAATGTAGGATCGCTTAGTCTCGCTTTTTCGACTAAAGTCGAAGGCTCAACAAAAATGATATTTATTTAAAAAAAAAAAAAAAAATCTTTTACCAGTCAGGATGAAAAAAGGAGGGTTATGCAAAAATGCAATTGCATGTAAAAGTGAGAAAAAAGTAAAAAATATTTATTTTTAGGTCGTGTGCCATAGGTTGTGTGCCATTAATAATCACTTAACACCTACTATAATTACTTTTTATTACCTGTCATTTAGTGGTCATAAAAACATTAAAGCTGTCACCCAGCCTAATTACCAATTAGCCAATAATTAAAAAGATTTAAGACAGTTTTAAATTAAAAACATTACAATATTGTTATTATTAAATGGACAATTTAATCATTTATAAATAATAACTTTAACTGTTTCATTTAAACTAATTAATTTAAACTAACACTTTATAACCATATATAATTACCAGGTACAAATCAGTTACAAATCAACGTAGTTACGAATTGACCAGGTTACAAAACGACATGCATTCGTATATATACATGTATGTATTTTTTTCAGCCAAAATAATTATGTCCGACAGTGAAGTATGACACTGATATGGGGACGAAGTCCCCAATAACAGTAGAAAAATCAATAAAAAAAAAAATTTAAAAATCGGGAAAATTTTCACGAAATTTTCATTGTACTAATGAACTCATTATTGTTCAATTTTTTTAGATGTCATGTTTTGAATTCCTGCATCTGCGCAGAAATCTACAATGTACTTCCTTTTTCCGGTCTTGATTGTATGAAACTTTGAGTAAAATATATATTTATCAGTCTAGTATAAAATAGGAAGGAATGCAATACCAATTTCATTTCTAAAAATACCTTGATATGAAAAAACGTTACCTGATGATAGTGTTTCTTTGTTTACATTGCATATGATGTCATAACTTAAATAACGTCACAACTAAAATCCCTAACAACAGAACCAAAATCGGAAACGTTACGGTGCCACTATTTCGTTTAACAAATATTTAAGTTACAAAAAAATAATTCATACAGACTTCGTCCCCATTTACAGGTTATGCCTGCCTCATATTAGCAAGGACGTATAACTAACATCTAATATACGTCCTTGCTGATAGTGATACATTGTCATGGTACATTCAAACAAAAATTATTAGTCTGGAATAAACTGGAGGATTAATGGAATTCAAAGAAGTCAAATGACAAGACTGAATGGTTTACAATGTCGTATTTTGATATTATTTCTTGGTAAATACCTCCTGAAATCCCATTTCAAAAATACATTCAAGAGCTCCGACAATCGGTAAAAGTTTGGTTTCCACAGTTGGATTTCCTAGTCTTATTTTGCGATATTTTTCTTCATTTGGGTTACTTAGTATGTTGTCTGCAAATTTCAAAATTATTTTAGCTGCCTGAACAAAATCGTCTTTAGGATTTTCAGTTGAAAGAGATATTATACTTGAAGGGGTCGGTGCCATTCTTTACCGGAAGTGTACGTGTAACCAAATGAAATGAATAAAGGAGAGATTTTTCTCGGACGACTCAACTTTCCGGTGAAGCACGATCGTCGATCCTCCGAAGTTTCCCGACTGGACCAACATGACCAAGTGACACTATTTTGATGTCTGTGCAAATCACATGTTGGCTGATAGACATGATAATCTTCTAGGCGTTATCAATATAATTAAGAAATAATACACCTTATCGCTATTTGTCCGCCATTGCTGGAAATCACACAGGTTCCCGTAAAATTTTGACGTCCTAAAACAAAATATCTGACGCAACAATGGAAAAGTGATTGTTGTTGACGTCAAAAGTTCAAGCGGCCGGGTCAGCCGGGATTAGCGATAAGGTGTATTCTATCCTGCCATAGAGCATGGCAGGATAGAATTATTTCGATTCTAATAGGAATATTTGAACGTTTTCACTTCGAAGCGGACCTATAGTAGACGCTCGGAATGTCACCATTTTGATTTCATGAACCAAAAACGTTATAGAAAATCAGCAGTTTATCAATAAAAAAGAACAGAAACATTTAAACTTACTTTTAGAATGTTTTCATTTAATTTCCTAGAGAGCAACACCAACAAAAATGTCCATTTTGATCTCTGGCGTTGTTCAAAATTCATCTGACGTTGCAATTTCAATTGTTACGTCAATCACATGCAGCCCATGTTTTATTTGAATTAGAACATGGCTTTGTACCCAAAGCTAAGAAGAACGTCATATTAGAATAATGTACTATCAATATAATAATGTAAAAGTAGAACACTTTAAAGTCGGATATAGGAGGTACAGGAGGGGCTACATGTACATGGTTATGCATAGACTTTTTCTAATCCTGTCCTAACGTTGTTTTGATGATCCCCGTTATACTTTTCAAAGTACCCCATCTGTGGAGTACCGAGTAATTTTAAATGTGTTAATTGAAGTATTCATTGTTTAAAAAAAAACCTAGACGCTCCTGAATTTTAAGTTTCAGAGATTTGTATTTTACCCCTGTGTTCTATTTTTAGCTATGTCGGCCATGTTGGTTAGCTGGCGGACATCGGACATATTTTTCAAACGAAACACCCCAATGATGATTATGGCTATGTTTTGTTAATTTTTTGTTTCAGAGGGGGAAAAACTTGTAACTTCGGAATACAAAAATTTATGAAAAATGGTTACATATTGACTATAGCTAGCCCCTTAAGGGCAATATAACTCCTTAAGAGGCCAATTGAATTTGATCATTTTGGTTATGTTGACTTATTTTGGGATCTTGCAATGCTTAACAGTATGGCTATTTCCAGTGTAGTTTATTATCTTTAATAATGTTCAAGATAATAACAAAAAACTGCAAAATTTTCTGCATGGCTTTAAATTACCAAATAGTTAATAATCAAAGGTACCAGTATAATAATTTATTACGCCAGACGCACGTTTCGTCTACTAGTAAATAAGACTCATCCGAGTGACGCTCATATCAAAATATTTTTAAAGCCAAACGAGTAAAAAATTGAGGGGCTGCAACCCACTGTGACAACCTGTTGTCTGATTTGTCTGGAAAGTTCAGGATAGATAGATCTCAAGTTGATAAACATTTTTAATTAGCATATTCAGATTTGCTCTTAATGCTTCAGTTTCAAAGCTATAAGAAGCTTCTATTTATATGGATAGTCGACCTTCAAATGGATAGAAACAACGAAGTGCCTGTAGTTTTGGAGTTAAGTATGACACCCATTTTCACTGAAAAAAATTGAGAAAGGAAATGGGGAATGTGTCAAAGCGACAACAACCCGACCATAGAGCAGACAACAGCCGAAGGCCACCAATGGGTCTTCAATGTAGTGAGAAACTCCCGTACCCATCATGGTACCCGTAGGCGTCCTTCAAAAAATATGTATACTAGTACAGTGATAATGGACGTCATACTAAACTCAGAATTATACACAAGAAACTAAAATTAGAAATCATCACTGAAATAGTACAGATTTTTATTTAGGGGCCAGCTGAGGCCCCGGCTTATCCGGATGGGGGATTTTCTCGTTGCGTTGAAGACCCATTTGTGATATTCGGCTGTTATCTACTCTTTTGTCTGTAACATGTTCCCTTAATATTATTTCCATTTTCAATGTTATCCTTAACACATGTACATACTATATATTTTTTGTATCCATATATTAATTTTTAAGGTCCGTACAGCGCGGTCCACCATTATTTACATGAATCACGGACCATACCTGCCAACTTTTAAAAATGCCAATGGGGGTTTTGCGTGCAAGATGGATGTCATATATAGTCCTAAAAAAAACCTTCAAGGGCAGGCGCGTAGCTCCCTATACGCCAACACGCAGTTGCGTGCACATCAATTCGGCATGCAAAAAAAAAAAATGCAAAATAAAAATTTATAAATTAAAAATTTGAAGGATACACATATGAGTATATGCTGTTGCTTTTTCAAATGATGTAATGTCATTAAATAGCGGCATTTGGTTTTAAAATTAAAGTTTTATTGCAGATGACAAAGACGGACAGTAACTTGAATCTATTACAAGATTATAATTTGTTATACTCTTGTAGTTTCGGAGAACATTTTACAGAGTACGGTTTATCTGTTTGGAATGCGATGTATCAATCGGCCATTAGAAGTAAAAAAAAAAAGTCTTTTTCTCGGGATATATCAGTTTGTTTTGGGGGTATAATGTTTTTCTTGAATTTCTCGGGAAATTGTGGTACCAGAAAATGGTTTGTTTTTCGGATTTTGGCCATTGGACGGTTAATTGAGAATTCAGAAAAATCACTGCTTTGCGCATATCTGCTTCCTGGTGTTGTAGGAAATACAACAAACGAACAAATCGCAGCATTGTTTGAAACATACGAAACTGACTTGTCATGTAATTTTGACAAATTCAATCGGGAGATCGCTCGATGGCGAACACGCTGGATTACATCTCGCGGGTGCTACCGCAGAGAGATCTGTTGAAAACATATGTACGATTAACAACGAACAACGACGGTTTTATAGCATCGCTAGCATTGCTGCATATTCATCGGGAATTTTGTGTGAATATTGACAAAGTAATAAAGAAGATCGTTTCTGCTAAGACCCGAAGGGCAGATTTTTGACAATTTTTAGTAAATTCCATAACACAAAAATGTGTTGTTTATGTATTCAATTAACCATGATTTATTCTATTTAGATGTTCTATTAGAAGATTTTTGAATAGTTTTGCATTCATGAATTATGAATAAGTCCTATGTACATGTAACTTCTCAATTAACCGTCCTATGGCCAAAACCCGAAAAACAAACCATTTTCTGCATAAAAGAGTCCCAAAATTTTTCGCCTCGCTTCGCTCGGCGGTATATGCTTGCACATCGTTTCGTTCTAGCTACGCCCCTGAAGGGGGCCTGCAAATACATTTTAATGTTGTTTTTTTTGGCTTCTTCATACTTTTATGGGCCTAAATTCATTGGAAAATTAATTGTTTTGTTTAAATTGTGGACAAAAGTGCTCTTTCAAAATTTAATTTGGGAGCCTCCATGGGGGAAATCCCCCGCAAATAGTGACAGTTGGCAGGTATGGCGGACTATTATTCAATTCTATAAAAGTCCCAGCATGAACCACATAAATAAACAAATTAAATTAGTTTGTAAACAACATAAACATTCAACCCCAGGGGTATAAATGTGCATTTCATAAATAAAACTATAACTACTGATCACTATTGTCATGTTAGTATCCTATCATCTTCCTAGCTAGATTAATGATTATCATAATTACTTCCCTTTATACGGCTCTACCAAATTATGTTCATTTAAATGGACAAGCTCTGAAATACTGATACTGTTTAGATTAAAATTTTTAATTAAATCATATTTTGTACCTTATGAAAATATGTCCTTAGCATAATTGTATTGTATTATATTTCAAATTGAAGAAGTTTTATTGCAAAAATACCTTTTCACTTTATGAATTCTAGAAAATCCACTCCATTTTTATGTCCATTTTTCATTACACATCTATGATCATCTATGATCATGCATAGTAAAACTATGCACATCTACATAGGATTTTTGCAACCTGTCACTAATATTAGTGATGGTATGACAGTTCAATAATCGTCCTGTATAATCTTCAGCACTGAATCCTTTGTAGAGTTATTTGAAGCGCTCTTTGTCCGCCTAAGGGAGCTACCATTTGATTTTATGGGGGGGGGGGGGGGGGGCTAGGATGAAAAATTTTGTCTTACATTTTTTTTTTAGTTGTAATCTCTGTCCTGCCTTTTTATTTTTCACTCTATTCGGTCCTGCCTTTTTTTTATTAGTTTATCCTGACTTTTTTTACCTAAATTGTCATCCTGCCTTTTTTTTTTTTGCAAAGTGTCTCATCCTGCCTTTTTTTTTACTCAAAACTCCTGTCCTGCCTATTTTTTTCAAATTTCATCCTAGCCCCCCCCCCATAAAAATCAAATGGTAGCTCCCTAATAACAACGAAATTATTCATGAAAGCACACAACAGCTACTCGATGACACATTTCAAGATAACAGACACAAAGCTGCAGTAACGATTGAATAAGGAAACAGTTTAATCTACAAACATTGTAGACAACAGTTTCTATGGAATCCCCCCAAACAAGGAAACAAATGCTGGGATAAAAGGCATTGTTGGAGTTTTGTTTCCCGTTTTCAGGAAGCAAATCAAGTGGATTTTTTTTAAATTTTGTCTTGCATAATGACATTCGGGCTTCAAAACATCTTTAATTTAATTCGATACAAAACTGCAAAAAATGAATAGCCTTATTTTGAGATCTTTGATATTTATGTTTAGATATCCACGACAGCTTTATCCAGAAAACGACAAATTCACTAATCAATAAATTGCAGTACATTATTTATCTTTTGTAGTTTGCAAAACTTACTGGTATAGACATAAACGTAAAATATTGGTAAAATCGTCATTCAACAGTCTTCCTTTTCATCAGTTTTGCTGAAAACTAGAGGTGACATGGTTACTAAACTTGTACACAAGAAAAGGGGTAAAGATTTGATATGTTTACTTCCAGTGATGGTCGTTTTTTTATGTGCAATACTATGTTATGTGAGATTTTGTCTGTAGTTCTGGACAGGATAAAAATTTACTCATGGCAAGAATTTTGTTATTCGGAACAAAGATGAATTCTGCATACTTTTTTGAAAATTGAAAATTTAACAAAGATCAATTTGGGAAAATCAATGTTGGTCATGATGCGACTTGATCTGGATTTTTCAAATAAAATGTCGTCTCACATTCACAGTGTGGGAACGGAACTGTACGGTTTTCTACTAATTTGGTCATTCGGGAGATTGTCAAACGGTGCTCCGACATTTGCAAAATAACAAGTTGCTTGATGGAAACTTTGATGAACTCTTATGTTGCTATATAACGTTTTTGCTTCAAGTTTTGATAGCTAAAACATTCTTTATGTAAATATGAACCAATAAAATAATAAGAAAGATATATGCATCCAGAGACATATAATACAATTGTATTATATGTCTCTGATGCATCCAAACGTTTTCCTTAGAATGGTAGAGCTCCGTGTAAAACGATCAAAAATGTCACACAACAGCGATCAAAAATGTCAAATAAACATCGAAAAATCAATGTTTGCTACCTGAATTTTCACATGTACCTTTTCTGATATATAGTCTTACCTGTCTGAAAGTTTCAAAGCCATTGTCCCAGTAGAAATCTAAATATATTCATTTTCTCCATGTCGGATATTTTTATTGACTGTACAATCGCTTGCAAGTGTACTGTAATATCACTCGGAGCCTTCCTGTACAATCGCTTGCAAGTGTACTGTAATATCACTCGGAGCCTTCCTGTACAATCGCTTGGAGCTTCTTCTTCAGAAAATACTAAACGTAGTGATTATCTAGTCCATTTTATTTTTACAAGAGACTCAGATAGAGTCCAAACCACAAAAATAATCAACAACACTATATACAATTCTATAAATTATCATCATTCCGAAATGTTATCAGTTACACCAAAAAATTGAAATATTTTAGTTTCCACATTTTTACGCAATTCGACTTTTGTAACTCACAACTCGACTTTCTTAACTCGCAACTCGATTTTCTTAACTCGCAACTCAACTTTTGTAACTCGCAACTCGACTTTCGTAACTCGCAACTCGACTTTTGTAACTCGCAACTCGACTTTTGTAACTCGCAACTCGAATTTTTTAACTCGCAACTCGACTTTCGTAACTCGCAACTCGACTTTCGAAACTCGCAACTCGACTTTCGTAACTCGCAACTCGACTTTCGTAACTCGCAACTCGACTTTCGTAACTCGCAACTCGACTTTCGTAACTCGCAACTCGACTTTCCTAACTCGCAACTCGACTTTTGTAACTCGAAACTCGACTTTCGTAACTCGCAACTCGACTTTTGTAACTCGCAACTCGACTTTTGTAACTCGCAACTCGACTTTCGTAACTCGCAACTCGACTTTCGTAACTCGCAACTCGACTTTCTTAACTTGCAACTCGATTTTCTTAACTCGCAACTCGATACTCGACAACAAGTGAATCTCTGTTATATGTCCTCGTTCAGTAATAATGGCCTCGGATGTCTGTAATGGCCCTCGGCGTTGCCTCAGGCCATTACAGACCTTGGACATATAACAGGGCCATTATAAAAACACTAATTCATTAATACTATATTAATGTAATACCTACTGATTTATGCTTCCTCTACATATAAATACTAGCCTCAACAGAATAGTCAATAATACAGACAGTGGTGTAAAACACCAACAAATCAATAAATTAATCTACAAATTTATTCAGTGCAGTTTCTTCTTCTAAAATCAGATAATCTTGCTAAGCGACTTAACTGAAGTCACCAAAGTATACTTTAAAGGATGTATGCTCCTCTGCTTCAAAATAACAAGCTTTTTAAAAGACTATTAATAGATAGTATATAAATAAAAGAACATATGAAGTAGACAAATCTGAAAGGCGAACGAATGTCCATTGTTAAAAAGGTGAAGATTTTATATATTTGCCATAAAAATATATTCTTTTTGATATGAATTAGTAAGACGACAACCGCTATTCAACAGTCATAGGCGGATCCAGGGGGGGGGGGGCCTGGGGGGCCCAGGCCCCCCCCCTTTCGTGGGAAAAATTTGGTTGATTATATAGGGAATCACAGAAGCATGACTGGAGCGGGGCCACCCTTAGGTCAGTCAGCGGGCCCCCCTTAGGAAAAGTTCTGGATCCACCACTGACAGTCTGCATTAACAATATCTATAATACTAAAATTACGAGGTCCAATTTGTCAGCCGTCATCACGTAAAAACGACGAATCACAGAATTCAACTTTATATATAACTAAGGCAGCAACCATTTGATTTTCTGGGGGGGGGGGCTATGGTTTTTTTTGGAAAAAAAAGTTTGTTTCCAGTTTTTGGAGAAAAAAATAATTTGTTTTTGATTCTGAGAAAAAAAAATTGTTTGTTTCACCCTCAGCTGCCACTATATGTAATGCTAAAATTGAAAGAAAAAAATTGTTTTCGACTTGTCGCGAAAAAAATAGATTGTTTTTCGCCGCAGGCGAAAAAAAAAAGTTTGCACAGAAAAAAAAACCATAGCCCCCCCCCAGAAAATCAAATGGTTGCTGCCTAATATAGTACAAAGGTGTAGATTAAAAATTACACCACTCCAGGCCCTTTTGTTTTCCACGTAATTAATATTTCCAATAAGTAAGAAGTTCCGGGTCGAGTCCGCTACCGATACCCACAGGCACTTGTCTCAGAAAAAAAATTTCCTATATACCTTAATATAACACAAGGTACTTAACTAAATTTTTTAAAAAATAACCCCCAGTCCCGAATTCCCGTTATTTTTCGATTTCTCGGTTGTCAAACCTACTTAAACTTATGACGTAAATCTAAATTGATTTATCTACACAATGGTATATGACACGACTATCATTGTTGTCGGGATCATTAGTAGCAGGTCTCAGAAGTCGGTCAACGGGATTTTTTTTGCATTCGTCTCAAACTTTGGCAACACCCAGCCCGCAGTGATTGAATTATTATAAAAATTATAAAAATAAAAACTGTCAGCTTCCCTCTGACTATAAATTATTATCTTTATTGTAAATTCTTTACAGATTATGTGAAACAAACCCAAATAAGTGTTTTTTGAGGTCTGTCGAATGTGTCAGGAGTTTCTAATTTTAGAACTCAGATTTTCCCATTTTATTGACATCATTCAGACTCTCTCTGGACTTTACATAAGATATTGAGATAACTCCAAAAGGTTTGAAAAGCGAGAAATTTTGAAGTATCATGAAAAGATGTATTTAGCTAATAATGCTATTTGTTCATGGTATGTATATTTCTATTATTAACCAACTAAGTACATTATTGCCAAAAATGACTGGTTATTAAAAATAACATATTTTCTGTAATGCCCCTGTTTTTCTGTAATGGCCCTGTTTTTTCTGTAATGGCCCTGTTTTTCTGTAATGGCCCTGTTATTTCTGTAATGGCCCTGTTTTTCTGTAATGGCCCTGTATTAATGCCCAGCTTGTCTGTATTAAGCCTAGTTAGGGTTTTTAATAAAGTTAATAAAATCAAGCTGCAAAGAGTATAACACCCTTTTGTATTTTATTTAATTTAGTAACCAGGAACAAACATTAAAGAACCATATAAAGGGATCACTGTTCATCCTGTTTTTCAACACATAACTTCTTTCAACTTAATATCTTGGAAATTTGGTATATTTAAAGCTTGATCATGGTGAAGTATAAATTATTTTTTTTCAAACTAAACTGTCATTGAAGGAGTAAGAGAGTACATCAAGTTGGCAGCAACACATACACTTTTTTCAGTTGGTTAATAAATGTATTAAGAAATGGGTGTTTTTATAATGGCCCGGCTGTTATATGTCCTCGGTCAGTAATAATGGCCTCGGAAGTCTGTAATAGCCCTCGGCGTTGCCTCGGGCCATTACAGACTTCCTCGACCATTATTACAGACCTTGGACATATAACAGGGCCATTATAAAAACACCCATTCATTAATACTATAATAACATTTTGATATCATTTTGAGTAGGGAAAACAAAACAAAAACATATGTCAATCCTTATTTGAATGGTAAATTGACATTTTTAAAATCCTAAACTTGCAGAACCCTTTGTATTTTCGAAAATATTCATCAATAGTCAATTTTTGTAATAGTTCGTCATTTGAAAAATGACCATCTGCTATACCGGAACAGGAATGGACAGTAATCCCACCTATATTCAAGGAAGCCACTCCCGTTGTTCCTGTGACTGCGACCGTTTTCCCCCCTTTTTTTAGTTCTTGTTTTATAGTACAGACCAAATGGCTCTTCCCCGTTCCACTTTGCCCCAGAAGCAAAAGGTTATGACCATTTTTTACCTGATTCAATGCTATAAGCTGTTTGACATTCATTTTGTTATGAAACACACGTGTATTATACACAACGACACTAATGTAGAGTTATAAATTGACCAAAATTTCCCACATTTATTTTTAGCCAGACGATCGACCAATGAGAAACCAGTATAAAATTACATGCAGACTGGGTGTTGCCAAAGTTTGAGACGAATGCAAAAAAAATCCCGTTGACCGACTTCTGAGACCTGCTACTAATGATCCCGACAACAATGATAGTCGTGTCATATACCATTGTGTAGATAAATCAATTTAGATTTACGGCATATTAAGTTTAAGTAGGTTTGACAACCGAGAAATCGAAAAATAACGGGAATTCGGGACTGGGGGTCATTTTTCAAAAAATTTAGTTAAGTACCTTGTGTTATATTAAGGTATATAGGAAATTTTTTTTTCTGAGACAAGTGCCTGTGCCGATACCAATAGTATATTCACCTGTTACCTATTACCTTATCTGTACGTTCCGCATCTGACAGGCGCACCACCAAACGTTGTATTCAGGATTAATATGCTATATACACGGGTCATAACCACAGGGTTGACACTACTAAATTGTCAAATTGTTACCTATTGTAGTATTTTAATCAGAAAGACTTTCTAAGATAACAATACGAATACTAAAAATCTGGACTAAAAATAAGGCGTATAGGTACAGTTTTCAATTTGTTAGTGGGCATGACGTAAAACAGCGACGCAAAGAATTCAACTTTATTTATAACTTATATAGGACAATGCTGTTGATTAAAAAATACTCCATTCCAGGACCTTTTGTTTTCCAAATAATTAATATTATTGTTTCAGTTCGACGGGTTCAAACAGAAAAACTTGAAAGCAGAGAAAAACTGTGTATCTTATAATCGGCATGAATTTATCAGATGACAATACTAATACTAAAATAAGGCTTGCGCATAGTTATATACTTTAATTCAGTCTCGGACCCGTGATATCACGGGTGTGTTCTAGTATATCCTATAAATCAGCTTCTTGTGATTAGATTGAGACATCTAAATCTTTCTTTTCCATTTTCTATTTGTATATCCCCTACTGCACTATACAAAATTCAATATAATCTGTAACTGTATTCTGCATGATAATCATATCAAATTAAAAATTCAATTAATATTTAAGATATATATAACTGAAATATAACAGTTAAATCATTTTATCATAATTTTGAATCTTTACTGTTTTGTTCTATCACACCAGATTGTAAGAGTTTTTCTATGACATTATCACTATATCCCATTTCTTTCATAATCATAAGAGTTTGTTGTCCAATCACAGGCTGAGGTAGGACCTTATCAACTCCTGGTGTCCTTGACAATCTAGGTGCTGGACCGGGCTCATATCCTCCAGATTTATCTTGTAAAAATGTCTTATTATCCACATTGTGTAAATGTTCAGCTGCCTCTTTGGGTTCTAATACTGGACTTACACAAGCATCTAAATTCTGGAATTGGTATACCCATTCGTCACGAGACTTGGTAAGAAAAACTTCTTTAAATAATTTCTTCATTTCTTCAGGATCATCTGTTTGATTAATATGTTCTAACCCAAGACCTGAATAGAAAAAAAATTAAAAAATAAAACTAAATTTGTACATAAAGGATGGATTGTTCCATTTAACCATACCTGAGAAAGGTAGCACATTATAGTATGATTTAAGGTTAAAATTCATGTTTTGTATATATGTGGGGTAATACCATTCATTCTTTGCTTAATAAATTTCTCCATTTTTAGCCTTAACCCTTTACTCCATAATGCAGAGTTTGCGAAATCTTTTTTTTCCCTGGTGGTCCTTGAAGAAAATCTGCTGGTCCTCACTAATAACTCTATTTAAAAATACTAAAATTGTGTCAGTCCTATGCAAAATTTTGGTGGTAAAATCCTGAGGACTGACACTTGTCGCGAACTCTGATAATGACGCCTTTCGACGCCTGTGTAGTCCCTCAGTTGAAACGTATTGCCTACAAAAAAACTTTATCAGACTTTAAAAAAAATTACATCTTATATAAAAAGGATATTAATGAGAATATCTGACTGGGATTTCATTGATGAAATATTTGTTTTCGCAATGCATTAATACTTTAAACTTGATGATTTTTTTTAAATGAAAAAATCCTATGCGAATCAAGTTTGTAAAAAAAAAAAAATTCATATTCTACAACAATCTTATAACTTACAAGGTACTTTTTTCCCCCTCAAATAATTTTCTAATCCATAAAACATGTCTACACTGAATCCTTAGAAAAATATTTCAATAAAGCAGAGTTTCTTTACTGCATGCTTGATAAAAAAAAGTTTTATTTTTACAGGTTCTGGTTTTATGCAAGGTTTGTTTATATAGACAGATTTCATTGTATTAAAAGTTGCAAAAACTGAAAGTTTGAACTTAAAAATTCTAAAAATTATCCATGGTCATGATGGTGTATAAATATTGGTGAGGTATTATATTCTTTATTTTTAAAAATTGTCAACCATACCTTTTATCAATTCCTTAAAAAACTGTGGCTCCAATGCCCCAACTGATATATATTTTTTGTCTTTGGTTTCATAGACACCATAAAATGCTCTCCCACCATCTAATGTGTTATCTCCCCTTTCTCTGCCCCAAATATATGGCATTTTCTGGGAATTAGATAACCAACTTCCTGCAAATGAAAACGTTATGATTAATTACTTATTACAGATTTTCTAGACATGCAACTTATTATCTATCATCTTTGGGTAACAGACTACTGTAAATTCAGAAATTATTGCGTGCATTTATTATTGCAATTTGTCATTTTAGACTTAAATGCGAATTAGTTTTTTAAGATTTTGAGAAAAATCCTGTTTAATTCATATAAAATATTTCAAAATGCGAGTTTGA
This sequence comes from Mytilus galloprovincialis, assembly GCA_037788925.1. NCBI lineage: Eukaryota > Metazoa > Mollusca > Bivalvia > Mytilida > Mytilidae > Mytilus > Mytilus galloprovincialis. The sequence goes on from CM075335.1 coordinate 35,153,805, forward strand.
GTTTACAACTCTGTCGCATTTTTTGCAATAATAAAAACATTGCACTAACTTCTGAAGGCTCGCTGGTATAAAATTTTCATAAAAAAAATATAACATTTATTTTTCATTACAAATTTTTTTTTTTACCTTTAGTAGTTGCTACTTTATCATATGGTACAAAAATCTTACCAAAAATTCAATTAGTGTTGGCCCCAGGTGACTTTTAAAATGTAGATATCATTGAAAAAGCTCCAAATTATCTCCCTTTGGTGCAAAAATGTCATTTTTTTGGCATTAAAATTGAAATATCTTTTTTAACTCATCGGTGACCTATATTTTTTATTGTTGTTTTCGAATAAGCTGTACATAAACTAAATAATTGTAACATTTAAGCGATTTCTGTAATTTAGTTCTTTTTTTATTCCGATATTATCTCTATTTCTCCTATTAATTCAACAGAAAAAAAGGACATTAACAAAAGTGTATGCTTCTTTCGATGGCAGATTGTGAGCGTAAATGAACAGTGACCCCATTTTTTTATTTCATTTTTCTATTAAGTATAAGATAAAGTTCATTTATAGAAAAATATAGCGAAATCCTATATCAAATAAAAAATTTGATTAAGACCCACGAGTCCCCTTAAATGCGATTTAAATTTTTTAAGATTTTGAGAAAAATCCTGTTTAATTCATATAAAATATTTCAAAATGTGAGTTTAAATTATTGTGTTTGCAACTCTGTCACATTTTTTGAAATAATAAAAACATCGCACTAACTTCTGAATTTACAGTATCTGACATATTCGTACATATAATGCATCTGTACAAGACTTTTCACTATGCAGTTGTCTTCCCTTTTACCGTGTAATATGCTATGTCATGAAGCTTCTACTTCATTTTCGTAAAGGCAGTAAAAGTTAAAATGTTGTCTTGCTTTATCATATTTTAACAATAAGGGGAGCTTCTCTTTTATTGTAATTTCTGGATATACTGCAACAAAATGATGTTCTACAAATTCAAAATGCACACTTTATTTTAACAAAACTAATCCTGTAAAAATTTTTGCAGTTACTGATATATACTGACCATTCCCAAAATCATTCCATTTTTTCATACAGTTCATATATGTGTAATATTTTATATAATTTAAGTTTTGGTAAATTATGTAAAATCTTAATCTCCTTAATCTTGGGTAGTTTTCAATTATTTTTTTAGCTTACCTACATACGCTGAGCCTTCTACCATACTATTATCAACAACTTGTCCTTTACCAGAAATATTTCTCTCATACAAAGCCATTACAATTCCTAAAGCACATGTTAGACCACCACCAGCAAAGTCAGCAAGTAAATTCACAGGATGCAATGGCGGCTCTCCTTTCTTCCCAAGATATGACAGTAAACCTGCAATTAAAAAAACATATCAGTCATATATGCTTGGAGTTTTCTGCTAATGGTGCTTTCTGTGTTTACCCACTATTCAAAATATGAGGAAAGATCATGTATATCATGTCATATGATATCTTAAAACTTTTTTTCTTAATATCTTATCTAATATATGTATCTAAAAGTTTATAAGTAAATGGTAAATGGAGAGAATAGGTCTAAAGTATAAAAAAGAAGATGTGGTATGATTGCCAATGAGACAACTATCCACAAAAGACCAAAATGACACAGACATTAACAACTATAGGTCACCGTATGGCCTTCAACAATGAGCAAAGCCCATACCGCATAGTCAGCTATAATAGGCCCTGATAAGACAATGTAAAACAATTCAAACGAGAAAACTAACGGCCTTATTTATGTAAAAAAAATGAACAAACAACAAATATGTTACACATAAACAAACGACAACCACTGAATTACAGGCTCCTGACTTGGGACAGGCACATACATAAATAATGTGGCGGGGTTAAACATGTTAGTGGGATCCCAACCCTCCCCTAACCTGGGACAGTGGTATAACAGTACAACATAAGAACGAACTATAAAAGTCAGTTGAAAAAGGCTTAACTCATCAGATGGACAAAAATACAAGTGGACGTAAAGGTCAATTTTTTGCCAAAATTGTGAAAAATCTAATATTGGGTACCATATGCTCTGATTTGTCTTAGATATTCAACTATATTTTGTTGGTCAATATGCTCTCATACTGCTGAACTGCTTATTTAAAATTTGCTAATGGATTCCACAATAGAAATAGTTGAAATATTAGTTTTTCAGCAAAGAAATAAGTAAAATGTTTGTATCATAGATTTCTAGATAAGCCCAATAGTATAAAAATACTTGATAGCAAAATGAAGGTACACCAATTTCTTGTAATCATAAGCTCCTAACTTAGCTAACCTGACATTGATATATAGTTGATATCATGTCCTGCCTTTTTTGCAAGTGGTCCTTTCTGTCCAAATCCATTGATTCTTGCATACACCAATCTAGGGTTGTCAGCTAATAGTTTATCTGCACCTAGCCCTAATCTTTCCATTACTCCTGAAATGAAAAACATCTAACATTTTTAACAGTTTAATGATATTTCATTTTTACCTGAGGTTTAAAATATTATTCTGTATTTATATTTTTAGAGGTAAAACTATTGTAAAATCTGCCCTTAAAAAATGTTGTAATGTACCTTGAGTTTTTAAAGCAATTCATAATTACCAGTTCGTTATAATTTGAGAAGCCTTTTTATTTTCAACTTATAAATTATGTACAAATGTTAATGTATTTGATTTCCTTAAAAAATTTGATATAATACTTGCAGTTCTGCTATGTTTTGTTTTTTTAGGTTTTTTTATGCTCTAAATATTTTTAGTCTTGGTTTCTCAAATTTTTAATATTCAGACTGTCATTTGCACTGCAATTTGTATCATATATCTATACTATACTCATAAACCTTTTCTGCAGACCAGTTGTTTGGCATATTTTTTACATGGTTGCATGTACATTGTATTTACAAAATCAGACTCTGATTGTCACTGTAAATTTGCTGGTTAATGATGTTAAGATTGAAGAAAACTCATTTAGAATGGATTGTAGAATTTATTGAATGGGAATAATGTTAAGAACAAGTTAAAATTTTGATATTTAGCTTGATTTTTACATTTAATGATTATTCCTAAACTTCTTTGAGTTCAGTATTCGTGGGATTCCAATTTTCAAGGATTTCATGAGTATAAGTGAACCACAAACTTCAATGTTCTACAAAGAACCACAAACTTCAATGTTCAACAAAGAACCACAAACTTCAATGTTCAACAAAGTACCACAAACTTCAATGTTCAACAAAGAACCACAAACTTCAATGTTCAACAAAGAACCACAAACTTCAATGTTCAACAAAGAACCACAAACTTCAATGTTCAACAAAGAACCACAAACTTCAATGTTCAACAAAGAACCACAAACTTCAATGTTCAACAAAGTACCACAAACTTCTATGTTCAACAAAGTACCACAAACTTCTATGTTCAACAAAGTACCACAAACTTCAATGTTCAACAAAGAACCACAAACTTCAATGTTCAACAAAGTACCACAAACTTCAATGTTCAACAAAGTACAAGTGCTATAGGAAATTTTTCAAACTTAGGCAAACCACAAAATCAAATATCCATCAAATACAATTTTCCTCAATCAAAAAAAAAAATTGGTATCCATAAAGATAAATAAATTCATAGTAATCCTAATCTCACCAGGTCTAAATGGTTCTATGAGAACATCTGCTTTGGAGCACATCTTATGTACAATGTTTAAACCTTCTTTTTGTTTTAAATCAATGGCAATTGACTGTTTTCCTCTCCCCATACAATCTGTATCTGCAAAGGATTTTGTCTGAAAGTAAACAGAAAAACTCAAAGTTAAATCTTGAGAATAAGTGGTGTTCAGTACTGATAACAAGCTTTGTTTGAAAAAAAAAAACCAACATGAACATAATTCATTATTATTGGTTGTGGCTTGAAAACAAACTGATGTCAGGTAAACTCAATGTGAAGATTCTAAACCAGATGTGTAATAGTGTGCTGCTTTTTATACATGTATAATGTATCAATAAAATGTAGAATTTTGTTTTTAATATATTTGTCTTTTCTGTGTAGTATTTTGTGTTCTGTTTGTTTTCTTTTACTAAAATGTTTTTATTTTTCATCTTATGGTTTAAATTGCCTTTTTGGTATTTTCTTACATCTTTTAAAACCTTAGAATATCTATAATCCATGTGTAAGTTCCCAATTTCTGTAATACTATAACATTACAATCAACATATACATGTATTGAACAAATGTAAAGAAACAGAATATCTTCTTTTATGTTAATTTATTTCAAATCTTAAAATTTGCATAAATCTTGTGTAGTCAAATAATCGTACCCTGTCTACTCTAATCACATTAGCTCCAAAATCAGAAAGAATCATTCCACAGAATGGTACTGGAGCCAATCCACCAAACTCTATAACTCTGATACCTTTTAATGCCATCTGTAAAAGAAATGCTTTTTTATCTAAAATTCTGGTTATAGAAAAATATATGTACATTTGATTATTCAACTCATAATGAATAATTGTGCGAGACCCTTTCAGATGGAATGTCGGGACTTTTAAAACTGGAATACATTTGTAGGTAGAGTGAACAATTGTTATATTTTTCAACTGATTCATTGTGTGGTGTTAAAGGCAACTTTCAGCAGCTGCTGCTGCTAGCTATTTCATGGTACTTTTCTATGAAAAATACAGAAAATATTTCTTTAAACAATAAGCATACTAGTCATATGGTGGACTGGAGCAAAATTGATAAGGACCAATATAAACAAGCCATATCTGATCGAATAACTGACTACAACATTCAAACTGACAATACTGAGCAGATAAATGATGCAGTTTTGAAACTTACCACTGCAGTAATTGATGCATTAGCAGCTGTTGCTCCTCAGAAAGTAAAAAAAACATAAACCTTAATTAAAATTTATGACTCATGATATTTATAAAGCAATTAAGACGAAACAAATCAGCCTACTGTGAATGGAATGTCAAAGGAAGACCGCAAGACCCAACAAATCCTTTACTTCTACACAAAAAAATTACTACTTATGAACTAAGAAAGATATGCAGAGCCGAAAATGCAAAATTAAGAATAAATGATAGACAGAAACTTACTGAGGCAAGAACTATGGATAGCAAACTGTATTATCAGCTAATTAGGAAACAAAGAGGAAAGTTATACAGATTTATAGATGAGCTACAAGTAGGCAATAACTGTTTTAAAGGGGACGAAAAATCTTGGAAGGTTGGAAGTCACATTTTGCCAACCTTGCCAAACAATCAGAACCCACCAATTTTGATCAGGAATATTTGAGCTTAATTGACTCTGAATATTCCCAAATCATTGAGATATGCCAAGAAGTTTATGACCAAGAAGTTGTCTAAACTGAAGAATTTGAAAAAGCAATGAAAAAATTAAATAGAAATTAATCAGCAGATATTTTTGGAATTACAACAGAATGTTTAATATATGGAGGGGAAAAATTAGAACACATGCTCCTTAATATCATAAATGCATCTTTCCAACATTGTTATATAACAAACTCTTTGAAGACTGGCACTCTGTCACCAATATTTAAGAACAAAGGTGATATTGTGAATTCAAAAAAATACAGAGGAATAACTATTACACCAACTATTTCAAAACTGGTAGAAACCATCATTAAACTTAGAATTAATCCAGATATCCTCTTTAATCAAAATCCTATGCAGCGAGGCTTAACAGAAAATACTGCTCCTTTAATAGCATCCCTCATTATGGAGGAATATAAAAGAGAAAACAAAGATCTAAAAAAACTACACTATTTGGAATGCTAGATGCAAAATCAGCCTTTGATGTGGTTCAACACACAAATTTAATAAGAAAATTATATCATATGGGGATTTCAGAACAATGCATACTATTAATTGACAACCTTTACAAGGAAGCCACAACAAAAATAAAATGGAAAGGACAAATTTCTGGAGCATTTGATATTGAGCAAGGTGTGAGACAAGGTGGTACTCTCAGTGCCGATTTGTACAAGGTCTACTTCAACCAAGTCTTGGATAACTTAAATGAGTTTAATATTGGCGGGAAAATAGGACAGATTAGCTGCTGTGCCCCCACCTGTGCAGATGATATTGCTCTATTAGGAAACAACCCTCTTGATCTCCAAATCTTGATCAACATAGCTTTCGACTACAGCCAACATGAAGGTTACCTACTACAGCCAGAAAAAAGCGTTGTACTACCAGTACTAACAAGTAAGAAAGTAACATATGAGGAAGAAAAATGGTTTAAGAGGGTGACTTATGCCTGTAGTAAATAAATCATCTCACATTGGAATTCAAAGAGATAGTAGAGATACAACTGCAAGTACCATCGAAGAGAACTTGAAAAAAGCCAGGAAAACACTGTATAGCCTAATGCATCAAGGACTGCACAGAGAAAATGGACTGGATCCAATAACCTCTGTAAGCCTTCTACAAACCTTTGTCTTTCCAGTAATGTTTTATGGTTTAGAAGTGTTGCTACCTAATGGCAAAAATTTAGACTTGATAACAAAGCAATACAAGAAAATTATAAAACAAATTCTGTCACTACCAGTAAATGTAGCAGATCCAGCAATATAAATAATTTCTGGCCTACTCCCGGCAGAGGCGATAATACACAAAAAAAGCATTAATCCTATTTGGAAGTATTTGCAGAGCAGACTGTAATGCAACAGAAGGGAGAATTGCACAAAGACAACTTGGTTTAAAAACATTAAAAAGTAACAGCTGGTTTATTGCTCTTAAAATATTTTTAAAATATGGAATTCAAGACCCTAGCTTATACATCTTTATTTGACCAAACTATAACAAAATTGAAATTGAAACACATGATTAACCAAAAAGTCAACACTTATTGGACTGAACGAATACAACAAGACACTTTAATGTTCAGCTCTCTACAATACCTTGGTGGAATGTATATCGCATAGGAAAATGTCATCCAACAGCAAATACTTGCTCTGCGAATATTCGAGACATTTCAAAAATCCCAATCTGTTTAAAGATCCTAACTGGTAGCTATATACTGCAAACCAAAAGAGCCGTATTCAACAACACTAATCCTGATCCGACTTGCATGTTATGCGGAAAAAGTGATGAAACACTGAGTCATTTTCTTCTTGTGTGTTTCAAGTTGGAAAATATACAAATGACACTAACTCGTGAAATTATTGAAGTGTGCAGTGTGCTTTTTGCAAAATATGAGCTCAATATTAAATTTGATCTGCTTACAATTCTCATCAACCCATATTATTATTGCGGAAAACAATTGAATTCTAGGAATCTTATATCAGACATTAATCAATTGCTGGAACCTCTCTGTAGATGCTTATGCTACAAGCTTCATGCTAAAAGATATCAGCTTTTAGACATTCAAACTAAACCTAGAACTGTTAGAAAGCTTGCAAAGTAGAATGTTCACTTCTTGGTACTGCCCACAATCCCATGTTTTTATACTTTTAGATCTTATCATATATATACCTACTAATTTCATATGTTCTAGCCCTGCTTAAAGTTAGAGTGTAAATAATTATATCCTACTAAAGAGACATTAATCTAAAGCTAGTGGATACAGTGTGTTGTAATTATATCCTACTAAAGAGACATTAATCTAGTGGATTATATAAATTTTTATTTTTTATTGGTGGAGGACTTTAGAACAGTTATATATTTTTTTTTTTATATATTAGATATTCGTGTATATATATTATTGATGGAGGACAACTATTACTCCCAATAAGTGGAGGTGTCACTGTGCCTTTATTGGCAGAAGTTAGTCAGATACAGATACATGGTGGTCAGTTTTTATTGTTAAAGAACCAAATAGAGTGCCTGTAGATCTACAGACTGTATTTAGAGGTTTTGTGTAATTGTCTCTATGCAGCTCAGCAGTAAAAGATTACTGATCTCATGGCTTCACAAAGAACATCAACCTGACAATTTTTTTATGTAGTTTTTAAACTATACTGAAAAATTGGCGAGCGGGATTTGGGGCGACACTACCCTGGGGCGAACTTGGCTACTTAAATTTTTTCTCAATTCTTTCTTTTTCTGTAACCTGTGTTTACTTAAAATTTGTGTGTGTAAATGTGTTACATTTTGACTTTGATATGTTTACCTCTTCTCTTCGAAAGCTTCAAACTGTATGCAGAAAGAAAGAGTCTTCTCTTGAAAATGTCTTCAGGAACTTTTGGACTTTGTTCATACCAATTACAATATACAAAATCGTTATGTAGATGATTATTTCCGGAAAAAAAATATACTATACTATACTGTAACGCTATCAAATCAAACTTCTTTCAGAGGCGGATTTAATGTCTTTATAGGAGGCCAAGCCCCCCCCCCCCCCCCCCCCCTCCCGGAAACCCTCTTAGGCAGTCAGTTGGCCCCTACTTATGAAAATTCTGGACTCTTTCTTCAAAATTGAACACTATACGCGTACGGTATGGGGTAAATGATCTGGATTCACTTTATTTCCCCCTTGAACAGAATATTGTTTTCATCATTTTGGAAATCAAATATTTTTTTTTAGAAAAAGCCACCCCCCCTCCCCTTGTTTTAAAGTTAAATAGTCGTTCCCTTAGCTGTTTTCTCAGTTTGAACAGTTTTTAAATATTAATGAGCAATTACAAAAATAAAGTATGACAATGTAACATGAAATTCAAACAACAATTCAAAGCTGTCGTTTTCTTTTTTAGCTACTGGTATATCATTAATTATTTGATCATTCAGTGTTGCATGTTGATAGTGTACATTTTGTTTCTTAGTACTTTTCAAAAGTAAATATTAAATTTCACTCTTTACAAAGAACAGGAAAAAGTGCTATATTCTATAGTTATATTAAAGTAACGGTTTATCAGAGACGGCAAAATAGCATATCATTTCTATTTTGCCCGCCGGCAACATATCATATTTTCTATTTTGACGGTGGCGGCAAAATAACCACTGCCTTCAAAAATTGGACAATTTTCTAAAGTTTTTTTTAGGGTTAAAGGGTTCATCTTTTTTTTTAAAGAAATATGTTGACAAATATCGAAATGCTTAAATTTCCACAACTTAGTTTATATTTATTCCATATTGGTATTATTTTAGTAGGTTTCTCTATGTGAATTGGATTTTGAATAAAAAAGCATATTCACCTGAGAAAGTGTTATTCACCGCGCTAAACGTCACGCGCTTTTACATGCAACGGTACGGTATTTAAATGTTTCATGTAAAATTTGTATTGGCATATATGTTTGTCATTAAATACATTTTCTTCTCTCGGAATATGAAATAAAACAATTACTGTCTTTTGTTTCGGTAAATATGGGGTTTAATTGGCTTTTGAAAAACTGATATTCACTTCGGCCGTCGGCCTCAGTGAATATCAGTTTTTCAAAAGTCAATAAAACCGCATATTTACCTCATCAAAAGACAGTAATTGTATAATATTCTATAAATTCGCGAACATATCCATCTCTCATTAAAATTAAACCGCATTCCGTGCACATGTAGGTCTGGCCTTGAAGGCATAAAACTTTGCTCAGTGCTCGGAGCGCAAAAATCATGCTCGAAACATGAAATCCAGCAATTTGATTGGTTGATTTTCGAGTCTGAGTACAAAAATCATGCTCGAAAGTTTTATGACCGCAAGGCCTGGAGTGTTCACCGAATACTGTTTTCAAGGAAATCAAAATCATATTTGTTATAGCAGTCATCATATCACTGATCTATTAAAGTTCCTATATTTGACCATACAAAATTTAATGCATGAAAGTTACTATAGTGACAATTTCCTATTAAGGTTGGTGAAAACATCCAAAAGATATAGTTTGAACTTCTCACTTGGTGTGAGCCATTTGCAAAATGTTTTCATACTCTCTTGTGGTGATTTCTGGTACGTCAGACCCGCCGTAGAATTGATATCAATATGTCTGTATATTACATTACTGAAAGTAGGTTATCTAATGTCTGAGTGGATAAGAGCATTTCACTTTGGTCCAAGAGTCCGAAATGTTAATCTTTTTTCTGTTTGCGCTACTGATTGGTTGTAGCTATGGAATACAGTTAAACAACACAAATAAAGGCAATACCGAGACTGAATTCCGACTGAAGAATTTGAAGACCTTGGTTTACAGACAATCATTGCTACTGAGTGAACAAAGTAAGCGTATTCAGAATCTTGAGACAAATGTTGCTTTTCAAAGAAGTGAAATCCAGGAACTAAAAACGAATTTGGATAGTGTCAAACATAAACAATCTCGATCGCCATGGAGAAAAATTGTCAGTTTTAAAAAAGTTGTTGCAGAAGAAATCACTTAACAATGATTTTCTCAAAGAAAAAACACATCCTGAAACGCCAAATTATATGGTAAAGATAGAAAACAGAACAATTGGAGAAAATGTTCCAGTGAATAGAAGTATGTAAATTTGTTATGTATGTAATTTTGTTCATTTAAAATGTTTTAATTTGATAACCGCCTGTCATATATTTCCATCGATACAGTCAATAACTATAGGATAGTATAATATAAAAACAGTCGCTCGTACCAAATAACATATGTTCCAAATAGCCTGACCTGGTACAGGCATGAAATGTGATGAGGTTAAACCAGTTAAAAAGAGGGACGAAAGATATCAGAGGCAGAGTCAAACTCATAGATAGAAAATAAACTGACAACGCCATGGCTAAAAATAAAAAGACTGGGGCAAACAGACAAATAACATAGAAAACTAAAACCTAAGCAACACAAACCCCACCAAAATCTTGGGGTGATATCATGTGCTCGGGAAGGGTAAGCAGATCCTGCTCCACATGTCGCACCTGTCGTGTTGCTTATGTTGTTACAAATCCGATAAATAGTCTAATTCGGTAGGTCACATTTGTGAAAAGGGAAAGGGTATTGTAGTTACGACATAAGGAACATATCCGATATCATCTGTGAAACGGTAATTCCATAACGGTCAACCAACTCGTGATGACGTCCGTAAAATTTACGAAAGGATGATTTCAACTTCACCACTTGGAACTCATACCTTCCTTGTGAACCTTCCTTTAACGTGCGAACATACCAATTTTGCCTATATATATATTCCAAATTTCATGAAGGTAAAATACGCACTAGAAAAATTGCAGCCCGGCAGTGGCGGATACAGAACTTTTCCTAAGGGGGGCCCGCTGACTGACCTAAGGAGGGGGCCGCTCCAGTCATGCTTCGATGATCCCCCCCTGGATCCGCCTATGGGCAATCTACAATTAGAATGACCAAGTCCTGATGGTTGCGTTATACATCATGTACGCGTTAAAAAATGATGATAGAATATGATTTACTTTCAAGTCAGTTAAAACTTCGCTCACTCAGCACTTCCTAATGTAATACTTGAAATTATATTTTTTAGCTAGGATCATGAAAACACGAATTTTATCATTTTTTTATTTAATTCACCTGTGCACTTTATTGTGGGACCTCGTGTTATCATGATTAATAAGTTTTATTGAGTAATGCAATTGCTTAAGGAATAACACATGATATGCAGTTAGCCAATCAGAATAACGTAGTATAATGAAACATACATCTAATGTAATTATTACTCAATAAAAATATACATTTTTTTCTTCAGATCAGCGAATTTTGATTGGAAATCCATCATCTGATCGCCCTCCAGCCTTTTATTCTTACATGAGTGTTACTGAAAACAATCACGGTCCACATCATACACTAAAATTTGACATCGTTGTTACAAGTACAGACAGTGCTTACAATCCTTTAACTGGAGTATATACAGTAAAAACATCTGGTGTATACGTTTTTACATTCAATATAAGATTGGGGTGCCATGGTTATGGCTCTTTTGAATTGATACAGAACGCAGACGCAAAAGGGTCTGTTTTTCTTGAGACGAGCGATACTTGTGACACACATCACGCAACAGCAGTTGTTGTTTTAGATACAAAGCAAGGTGATGTAATATATGTGCGAACACACTCATCTTACGGGGGATCTGGTGATATTGAAAGTGATGATAGAGGAAGAACCACATTTTCAGGGTGGCTTATTTCACACTAATAAAGTAATAAATTATCTTGTGTCAAACTAAATCTTTTCAATTTATCATTTTGTATATGAACTTTTTAAATGCATTTTAAGTATTCTGTTGACATTATCTAAATTATATGAATATTCATAAGATGGATTTTTCTGGCAAGACTGCATTAATAAAGACCTAACAAAAAAATCCACACATTAATTGTTAAACAATAATTGACCAATTTGTTTGTCGTTCATTGGCAAACAATGGGGCATTCAAGTATGCAGAAAATTTTATTTTACTTCCACTTTATGTATTGTAATATTTCAAAAAACTGCTGACACAGAGACATGTCTCGCCAAATCGGCAGGACATTCCAAGGCGAACAATCTAATGGACAGCAGCATTGCTGATTAAATTAAAGTTTCTGGACCATAACAAAGAGATTTACTAATATAATGAATTTCATAGAAAATACCATATTTAATCATAAGCCGGTAGTTCCTATCAAACTTACTTCAGAAGAAAACTTAGCATTGAAAATTGGTTATTAATTGACAGTCACTGTTCCATGACCTAGGGTGGCAGGGTCTCGAAATAGTCGACAAACTGTTATGTACCCTGATACAACTTTAAAGAATTCACATGATCTATCTGACTTATGCAGAAAACTTAACAGTTGTTGGCACCACCAGCGGAAAAGCAACACATATTTCTCGACTTCCGCGACAAAAGCCACATTCGAGACAAAAACTGCAAAACTGATAGTTAGATTTCTCCGAAAATTCAAAGGAGACAGACCTTGGCCTCTTGATAAAAAAATCGTCTTCTCTATACTTTATGTTCCTAACATAGCAACACTTCTACCAATAAACAACTAAAACACAAACGTATGCTGCTTGTGTATTTTCTGAGCTGCCGGTTTTATTAAACAAATATGTACAAACATGTCTGATCATTTCCCCCACATTAGACTTGTTCTTACTGACTCAGTTTTTGAGATATAATCCAAAAACTGCATTTTACCACTTTATTCATTTTTGTGTAATATGGACTTAGTGACGATGGGTCAAATCCCATGATACATGATCTTTAAAGACGAAACCATATGGCAATTCCGTGCAGATGTACCTACAAAAAAGGCAAGTAGTTTTAGATAAGAATTTATTTTAAATTGTTGACAAATGTAATTGTTCACTTAAGTGATTGCTTACGGTAATGAAATGAAGGAACATACATAAGTCAAGGCAGAATGCTATTTTTCCTTAAAATGATGGACTATCCCAACACTTAATTTCTAAACAAAACAGTCTTTTTCTACTCTCACTTCGTAAATTTCACAGTTAACTTTTTAAATTTGGAAAGTTTGACCTGGTATTCCAGTGATGCAGTGGAAGATGTACCAACCCACAGGAGGAACATTGCAGGTTTGAATCCTAAAGCCCAGAGGAAAAAAATATAATTTCCTATATTAAAGGTGACTTTACTTAACTTTATTTATAGTCCCTAGTGTTGACAGTGGGTTACTTGCCATTAATTTTTATACCCCTTCCAAATTTATTTCTCCATGTTTAATGCCTCAAATTACAAGTAGGGGGGGGGGGGGTGAAATTACACTGTAAACAAATTTGGGTCCAGAATTTTAAAGGAAAGTAGTGATTTGGTCCAGCTGAAAAAGGTTTAAAATTAGCACTTCGGAAGCTGTCAAAAGATTTCAAGACGCCCTAAACATAAAATTGTCCATATTTTGAGTTAGAGACGATGAAGTTTTCTATAATTTTGATATAATTTGTCCCAAAAGTAGTACAACACACTGTAAAAGTTTCTTTGAGAAAGCGCAGGTGGGATTTTTTTTATATTCATTTATGTTCTAAAAGAAATGCACTACGAAATAATTGTGGTCTCGGACCAGTTTTGGCATTTTACTGATGTTCGCTATTCCTGTTTTTGAATGTTTGTTAGATATTCTGTATCCTCTAGTTTTATCCATGTACTAGTGCCAATAAAAATTTTGTCCGCTAACCCTTTTCATAATTTTATGAAATTAAGTTTAAAAAGCCATTTTATTTTAAATCTTATATAATCCTTGTTTTTTGGGTTTTTTTTATTTAGTTTTTGAAAGGAAAAGGGTGTCAATGTTTAATACATGAAAAATCAAGGGAAAAACAGTTCCTGCCAAATTTTTAATGGCCTATATCGAAAACAAGCACATGGACCCTTATTTTTTTCTGCTTTTTTAGTTCCTTTATTTATATACTATCAATTTATAAGAGTCTCATAAAAATCTTGTTATTTTGAAACAGAGTAGCGAACATCATTAATTCCCAGCTATCATGATAATTCCTGATTGGGAATATTTTACTTTCATATATATATACAAGCTTTCTCGTTTGAATGGTTTTACACTAGTATTTTGGGGGGGCTCTTTAATTATAGCTTGCTGTTCGGTGTGAGCCAAGGCTCCGTGTTGAAGACCCTACCTTGACCTGCAATGGTTTACTTTTATAAATTGTAATTTGGATGTAGAGTTGTCTCATTGACACTCGTACGACATCTTCCTATATCTATATAATATAGAAAAGAAATAACAGTTCTATAAGAATGAACACATGGATAAAAATTATATGACTTCTGCCCTCAATTCTTTTATTATAAGGATATGTGGTATGATGGCCAATGAGACAATTGTCCATCAAAGATCAAATATAGTTGATAACATCATGTAAGCAATTATAATGACTGCTTTATAAAAGAGCAAATGTTTTAACATGTTACAAGATATAGGGGTTTAGCACTTTTTGTTCTTGGTTAAGAGTCATACAATTGTGAGAAGGTAAACAATTTTCAAATAGATTATCCTTATTTTTTTTTTAACTTTTACATTCAAGGAGGAAGTTTTTTTCATCCTCCAACAAGTGACACAGTTTAAATAGTCTTTCCTTTCTAGGAATTTTGTAATAGCGACTCTTTTCTATTTTTAAATTATGGTAATAAATTCTCAACTTAGTGAAGCATTATCTTATGGAAAATCCATTGCATAGAAGCTAAATAAAATTCCCTATCCAAGCTAGGCCATGCAGTTTTGAATTTTTACAGAGTAACATTGTGATAATTACTATTTATTCTTTTTTCAAAAATGTTTTTGTATTTTTCTTTAAATTCTTAAATAGTAAAGGGTTTAATGAACATATGCCATAATAGTCCCTAAAATTTACAGGAGTACATCTGTTTTGAAGATATAAATGTCCCTCTTTAAGTTATGAATTTGATTTAATCTGATTTATATTTTCAGAACTCGGTCTTGCTAGGTAAGATAGGCAATGAAAATTAAAAGTTTGCTTCCTAGCTCCACTATACGCGGACTGCTATATTTGAAGCGGGGTTTTTTGCCAAGAAGAAAATAACAAAAATAAATGTTAACTTGTTCAATGGACTTATAATTATTACAGTTATATATCAATGAAAATTAAATTTGATTAATTATTTTTTTTGTGTATTTCAGTGATGATCAGCTCCTCTCTATTAAAGCACTGTATACATATCTTGTTAAATAGCTATCCGATCTATAACGATTATTTAAAACTGGTATGAATCAATGTATTTAAAAAATTTCCGTTTGGATGATTTTATGTATTCTACCCAAGAGTTATTTATAGTAATGGCACTCAAGTAGAACATGTAGAAACGGAACTTTAATATGGAAAATGCAACGTGGATTTTTTTAACGAAGACTCTCCGGATCACTTTATAAGGTAAAAAGTTAACCTCTAAGGATAATCATGCAAAATTGACAATAGATTGCATAGTAATGTACTCATTTCAATCAATTCTGATCATTTTCAATCCACCATTATTGACCATAACTTTTGTAGACACAATTGGCAATCGATCACTGGACTTATGCGACCGTTTTTGATGAACATGTTTCAGAAAGTGAATTTAAACGGAAGACTACATTTGTCTCACGCTCTGATTTGTAAAAAAAAATGGCACAGGTACTAGACCATAGGAGACTGGAACCTTTTCTTTTCTATGTTTATAAATCGGTATGCATTCTGTTGGTACAAAATAACAATGTTATCCTATGTAGGCCCCGCCCATAGGCCGGATGACTGACAACAAAAAACAGTTTAAATGAAAATTTTAATCACCAAAGTGTGGTCATCATGAGTAGGACATACGTACCACAGGCACTAGTTAACACGCATACATTCTTTTTTTTTTACGTTTGCATTTTCTGACGCCCAACACGCGAAACAAGGAATGTGTTTTTTAATTTTGTAGATGCTTTTTGTATTTTTTGTATATATGTTTGTTTGTCTTGAGATTGTAACACAGTAATCAGGCGCGTAGCTCCCTATACGCCAACACGCAGTTGCGTGCACATCAATTCGGCATGCAAAAAAAAAAAATGCAAAATAAAAATTTATAAATTAAAAATTTGAAGGATACACATATGAGTATATGCTGTTGCTTTTTCAAATGATGTAATGTCATTAAATAGCGGCATTTGGTTTTAAAATTAAAGTTTTATTGCAGATGACAAAGACGGACAGTAACTTGAATCTATTACAAGATTATAATTTGTTATACTCTTGTAGTTTCGGAGAACATTTTACAGAGTACGGTTTATCTGTTTGGAATGCGATGTATCAATCGGCCATTAGAAGTAAAAAAAAAAAGTCTTTTTCTCGGGATATATCAGTTTGTTTTGGGGGTATAATGTTTTTCTTGAATTTCTCGGGAAATTGTGGTACCAGAAAATGGTTTGTTTTTCGGATTTTGGCCATTGGACGGTTAATTGAGAATTCAGAAAAATCACTGCTTTGCGCATATCTGCTTCCTGGTGTTGTAGGAAATACAACAAACGAACAAATCGCAGCATTGTTTGAAACATACGAAACTGACTTGTCATGTAATTTTGACAAATTCAATCGGGAGATCGCTCGATGGCGAACACGCTGGATTACATCTCGCGGGTGCTACCGCAGAGAGATCTGTTGAAAACATATGTACGATTAACAACGAACAACGACGGTTTTATAGCATCGCTAGCATTGCTGCATATTCATCGGGAATTTTGTGTGAATATTGACAAAGTAATAAAGAAGATCGTTTCTGCTAAGACCCGAAGGGCAGATTTTTGACAATTTTTAGTAAATTCCATAACACAAAAATGTGTTGTTTATGTATTCAATTAACCATGATTTATTCTATTTAGATGTTCTATTAGAAGATTTTTGAATAGTTTTGCATTCATGAATTATGAATAAGTCCTATGTACATGTAACTTCTCAATTAACCGTCCTATGGCCAAAACCCGAAAAACAAACCATTTTCTGCATAAAAGAGTCCCAAAATTTTTCGCCTCGCTTCGCTCGGCGGTATATGCTTGCACATCGTTTCGTTCTAGCTACGCCCCTGGTAATGACTGCTGTAACCATATTTTGACTATTTTACCGATTATGTCTCTGTTTTTTCACGCATCGTTGTAAAACTAACGGGATTTGATGCGACTGTCGTAAAAGTGAGAGGTTAAGCGCTTTAAAACAGGTTCAACCCACCATTTTCTACATTTGAAAATGCCTGTAGACCAAGTCAGGAATAATATGACAGTTGTTGTTCATTCGTTTGATGTGTTTTATCCTTTGATTTTGCCATTTGATTAGGGACTTTCCGTTTTGAATTTTCCTCGGAGTTCAGTATTTTTGTGATTTTACTTTATACGTATCACAGACACTAACACGTCACAGACAATATGATTTGAACCATACATCACACACAGACACGTCACTTACAATATGATTTCAGTGGCGGATTCAGAATTTCATAAGGGGGCATTGACTAACCTAAAGGGGGTCCGATCCCGTCATGCTTTAGTGATTCCCCAAATTTTCCCCATGAAAGGGGTACTGCCCCCCCCCCCTTCCCCTGGATCCTCATATGGATTTGAAACATACATCACACACAGACACGTCACAAACAATATGAATTGAAACATACATCACACACAAACAATATGATTAGAATCTATTGTGAGTGTGTCCTTCGACAATCTGTAAGAGACTGAGTGAACATGTGAATGGTGAAATTTCAATAGTTTTTTTATTTTACAATATTTTATACTTTCAGCCAATTCAGGATTGAAAAATGTTCTTTAATCTGTTTGAAATTACAGTTTTTATAGTAACAAAATATTCATTGAAACTACAGGGGTGTCAAAAGATCTAAAATTTAATACTAGAGTACTCGGTCATGATACTCGAGAATACTCGAATAAAATCTTTGAAGTATTGTGAATTAAAAGTCAATTTTTGTTATTTCATGTCTTTCATAAACCAAATGATAATATGACGACATCGCTTCACATCTTAACTAAAGTCACGTATATTTGCAGATCTCAAACTGTAGGTCTACAACAGGTCTACAACATATAACTTGATCCTTGGTTATGTGAACCGCTCCTTCTTCTTCTTTTTGTCAATTGAACAAGATCTAGAATAACTGACCACCGTTTCTAAGAATAAATTTTCATGATAGCAATTATTTTTGTTTGTTCATTTAATAAATCAAAAACCTGCCAATAAAGACATTCGACATGTTAAAGTAAAGTTCGTATTAATAGCCAATCTGTATCATCTGTTCCCATGGAGGTAGTAATTTTGATATTACGACTTGTCCCATAATTTGTCAACGAAGTATTTAATTTCAAATTTATTTTATACAAAACGATATCTAATTATAAATAAAAGAATAATACAGTTTTTTACAAACATTTATCACATTATATGTACATCTCATTCCAACCACGTGTACAAAAAACTCATGATTAGCAATTAAAGGTAAGTTTACAGCTAATGAGTTATTGATCCACGAAAGTTTACGTACAAAAACTTTTACAAAAGTTTGAAACATACTTATTGGATCTATTTAATATTTATTATCAGAATATAATCGTGTTTCATTAATAAAAGAAGGAGGTATGCACTTTCATATGCTAATTAAGGTGAGTTGTGGTACTGATGTGAAACTTTAAATGTCGATGGTCAGTTGAGGTCACTTTGTCCGTTTTTATTGGGTCATTTTAATCACTCTTATGTCCTGGGACTATTAAATATAGTCCCAATCTATCATTTATACTCTGATGTCCATTTGAGGCTTAATACTCCGCTACTGTGATAGTCCAGATATGCCGTCTGATATGGGTATTTTTCGATTTTGACTTTTTAATGAATTCCACTGTCATTGACAGTAAGGCGTCAAAGCCAAAAAAACATAACATAGCCTGTCTTGACATCATATTTCATTAAATTACTACTGTATCTGACTGATAATATAGCCACCTAAATAGTTTTTCTGTTATTAAACTATAAAAAATAATCAAAAGGAGGGGGGGGGGCACAATAATTATAATGAGATAAATTAGATTAAATTTTAACCTACATATGTATTATTTATTGTGTCTCATAAGTCAATTATATGGCTGTAGATTGAATGTCTTAATTCACTGGTGGTATATATTGTGTATTTTACTCTGTCAATCAATATGAGACACTTTAATAAAACAATTATTTATATTATTATAATTATTAATAATCCTTACTTTATATTCAGGTGTAATGTTAATGTTAACTTTGATTTCATCCCACGAAGAGATTAGATTGCTTTGTCCTTTGCATCACTGTATTGTGAGGCAAGCATTGAGTTGGGTTTTACAGGTTTTGCTTTCAGGGCTCATTTTAGTATTGCCTTTTCTTCATTGTTTTGCTTTTGCTTAACATATTATATCATTTAGTTTCTTTCGTTTACTAGAATCATTATCAAGTTTTGTACGTAATATATTTTTAAGACATTTTTTCATAATTGACAAGTGTGGACACAAATTAGTGTGGGCAGTATGAATGAATGTCAGTTGACGATTGACAATTTTTTTTTTACGATTTATTAGAAAACACACATGCACATATAAATATGTAATATGTGGTCAAATATGTAATGCAATTTATGTAAAAAAAAACATGACATAAGAATAATTTAACATATTTAAATCAATAAACATAGGTCAGCTCTTTAGCATTAAATAGTGTGAAAGATTTGATGAACAAGGATAGCTTTTTGTATAGTTATGTAACGGTAAACCTTCAAAATTGATAATGCTCGAGTGATCTGTGCAGTACATAGGTATGTACTTGTTTTTATGACACAATATTTTCATTTTCACTATTGAGCAAATCCATTTGAAGTTTTGTAAAAGAGAACTTAATCGAGTCTGGTTTTCAGATATAATATAAAGTTCATTTGTAAAAATATTCAGTCTAGTACTCATAATGGACGTAAAAAGTTTCCCAAGGCAACTGATGAGAGTAATTGCTCTATAGTCAGGATAAAATTGGCATCACTTGTTTTTGAAAACTGGATGCAGTGGCGTAGCTAGGTCATTTTAACGTGTACACCCGAACCTTGGCGAGGGGTCTGAGGACCCCAAACTGATCCATGTCAAACAATTTCTGGTAGTGGATTAGATCTAGGGTGCGAGGCCCCCGGAAGCTAATGAGTTATCGAGAATGAATACCATTCCTGTCATTAAAAACTCGTCAGTAGCAACATACTTTACAATCTAAATGGTCTATTTGTTATGTTAAATTATTCATTTTGTTAATTTGAAATATAATAGTCATTGGATTCAGAGATAATTTCAAAACCAGTAGCTTTTAAATATGTTTTAAAAGAGCTGTGAGGGTAAAGCAATTAACCAACAAAATCACCTTTCTATTTCCAAATTTCGTAAATGAACATTAACCTTCAGAGATGTTCAGGTCCAATATTAGATATTGTAAAGGGTTCTGTGGAATCCTGTTTTTTTGTCAAGGATTCCTCCTGCAAAAAGTGAATCCATTTATCAGTCCATTACAGGATTTTTAAAAAATCCAACATTTTCTTTAGATATTTTTTCTTGATCTGGAGTACTACTAGTTTTGGCCCAAGTTTCATGACAATTTATGAAGATTGATTCGTTGATAATTTATAAAAAGCTATGTCGCGCTTTGGCGTCATAAATACAAATGTATGTCACAGGCTCAACAAAACTGTAAACCACAAAACGATTCTAAGGAGATAAAGGATTGCTTAAAACAAAAGGGAAGGGAGTATAAAACTCAAAGTAGCTTCAGACTTGACAGAAAATGAACAAATAAATGATATGATACCATTTAACTGAAAGTAAATTTCGTCAATTTTATCCACAATTACAAGCCAACGAAGAAAGAATTATAAAGCTGATGTGCTTATTTTCTTTGAATTTAAATATTTTTTTGACAAAATTCAAGTGTACGCCCGGGCGTTTTGGCGTAAACGTAGCTACGCGCCTGGGATCTATCTGGATTTTCTATTCGCCTACTAGAATATTTATGTAATGTTTTCAAGAATGGTTAAGTGTCCGAGCTGGATTAAGACTCACTGGAACATCTCTCAGAATAAGCTTGGAAAGTTTTGTTCAGAACTTTTCGGTACTCTTTTGCTTATCTATTCATGGCGTCTTTAATTCACTTGTCTTGAGTTTTGAGTAAAAATCCCTGGCTTCCTGAAAATCTGACTGTACGCTTTATTTTACAGTCAGTATTAAACTATGGTTTATTATCAGCTTGTTTTTCTTGATTTATTTTTCTCGGTCAAAAGACAGAAGATGTGGTATTCACCAATATCATGCAGTATAAATACCGTTAAGGTTTATGACCCCTTCTGTATCCATGTATCCAATATGAATAACGATTTTTCAAACTGCTATAGTATCAAAACAGCAAAGATAATGATTAATAGGTATGGGCCATTTTATACATATACCAAGGGGAAACTTAGTGCAAAGCATTATTATTAATTGTTTCATAGCATTTAATAGAAAAGAGGGATTTTTTGGCAAATAAAACCAAGATTTTTGTAGAAAAAAAAACTCATGTTTATCCACTTAGTCGAGCGCACCCTAGAAGGTGTACTTAAAAGGTCTATATTTACTTGTTTTAAGGAAATCATTGCGAGCACTACATGCAATAATCCTCCATCTATTAAACACCGAATTGCCAAATATGAGAGTACAAGGGAGAAGGCTGTGGATTTTCTATAAAATTTCTATGTTTAGCCTTGAATCAACACAAGGGAACTGTTCAGGCGTGATATCCTCAATATTTACATGATCGAGTACACCGATCATCTGTTGTAATGCATGACCTGTGTCATCACTGTGAGCATCTGTTCAAACTCGGTGCTTTTTAGGGTACCATTTGACGTAAGTATTACCTTTGATTTTATTTTGTTCCGTCTTAAGTGCCACTGGAGGTGCACTGTCAATCGAAAAAATGTAATCGACACTACACATCAGACATTCACAACATGGGATTGAATTCAATTACCTCAAAATCTACAATAAATTTGTTTATCATCAAATAAATGCGGAGATATATTCAAATAGTCAACGAGGCTTAACTAGATAAAATTTAGACATCAAGTTTGGTATACTCAGTCTATGGAAGAAGCGATTCGATAAAAACTTTTCTTATATCAACGAGCGATATTGTCTTATATCAACGAGTTGCATTGTGGGAAATTTCAGACGAATGTTAGTATTTGTACGAAGACAGGCAGATTTCTCGGTATAAAGTAATGACTCTTTTCTTAAAACAGGGTGACATTTAATATGACATACGTTTGCTGTATAATTTCCATGAATTATCTTATGTAATAACAAGCAAGGTGTATTTTAACGAGAAAATTGAATTGTTGACTAAATGAAACATAAATGCACGATTTATCATTTGTAGATGTACACATTCAATAAATATCACGTAGCAAATTCAGTGGAATGCAATTGAGATTAATTCAATTGTTTGCTAAGCCAAAATCACCTATAAGTCAAAGATACTGCTATATTTTATCATATCAATGCGATGTTTGTCTTATATCATAGCGATGCTTTTAATATATCAAAAATTTATGAATGCGATACTTTTCTAATATAACGGCTATAGTTTTCTAATATAAAATGAATACGATGACACGTCACAATGCATGTCAAGAAAACCGCAAACATAATTCACAAACTTAGTTCATGACGACAGACCGGCTTAATGTTAGAGGATCAATATACCTTGATAGTTGAACGTGTTAACAACCTGTTCAGTCTATTGTTTTCAATCACATGGTTTAATAGACTAATTCTATTTGAAGTGATGATGCAACGGCGGAATTTAAATGCGGTTGTAAATAGTCTACCGACCTATTAGATTCTAATATAGGTCCAGTGGTGGATCAAGGGGGAGGGTCCAGGGGTTGAAAACCCCCTTTTTTTGGTCGATCATTCAATTTGCATTTGAATGGGGACATATTGTTGGACCCCCCTTTATCCTGGGTTTGGAACCCCCTTTTGAAAACGGCTGGATCCACCCTTGAGGTCACACTGCCATAGCCCATCCACATGGGTAATATCGAAATAGACAAAAAAAATCATTACTTAAAAAAAAAAAACATTCTTTCAAACAATCCAATCCAATACAGCTCCAAATAACAATGAATATTCAAATGGTAAAAGAAATATTCCAAACATATCAAAATGTACAAATGCTGATGTCCCGAACTGAGTAGCATCAGACTATAAATTGAACGACTTCAGATACAACGAAAATCAAAATTCTTGTCAAACAGAAAATGTGCTTATCATTAACATAGAAAAAAATATTGACAAGGAAAACAGTTCTTTTTGGATATCAAAGACTTTTCCCGTTGGTAAATCAATATCTCT
This sequence comes from Mytilus galloprovincialis, assembly GCA_037788925.1. Taxonomy (NCBI): domain Eukaryota; kingdom Metazoa; phylum Mollusca; class Bivalvia; order Mytilida; family Mytilidae; genus Mytilus; species Mytilus galloprovincialis. The sequence goes on from CM075335.1 coordinate 35,177,649, forward strand.
ATGAACATAATCAGCTCGCCGCATGGACGCTCTTTTACATCGCGATGACCGCGAGGGCATTCCGATGTATTGTTGCCACAGAGATTTGACTTTAGTTTTTGACTAGTAACCGATTGTATAAATACGCGAACATTTCTTAGTGCAAAATAACAATCTGTATCTATTCTATATTTATAAATTTAGATCCTTCAGTGCTGTTTATTTAGTAATTTTATTGACGTAATCGTTCTTGTACCATTATAATTGTCGTTCCTGTTAAAGCTTTAGAAGTGTGCTAGTTCATATTGCACTTTACAAAAGATTCAGCACCCAAATGACTTTTTTTGAGGACTGGAAAGCAGTTATGTATAAGAAGAAATTTTAAAGATTTATAGATATAAGAAGATGGTGCATGACTTAGAATGAGACAACTTTCCATCAAAGTAAAAATTTGTTTCAAGTAAACCATTATGATCAAAGTAGGGCCTAAACGCGTAGCCTTGGCTCACAGCGAACACCACGCTATATAAGAACAAAAAAAAAATACTAGTGTTAAACCATTCAAACAGGAAAACCAACGGTATAATTTTTATAAAAAGGAGATTCAAAAGTACAGGTCAGATTTTGTCGAATCAATCTGAACGAGGACAATATGATTCATCTTTGTCACAAGTTAGTTTCATTGTTATCAATAAAGAAAGTCTTCTATGCGTGCGTCAGATATATATTATTTTGGTGCGTTCATTATAAAATTTGTTTATTAAACCCAAACGGTACTGGCATTTTCAAATTTTTAAAATGGTGGATTGAACCTGGTTTTATAGTGCTAAACCTCTCACGTGTATGGCAGTCTCATCAAATTCTGTCATATTTACAACGATGCGTGAACAAAACAAACATAATAGGTAAAATTGTCAAAATATAGGTACAACAGTCAAATATTAATACTAATAAGTACTAATATTGATATAACAAAAACACCGCTATGATATTTTAAAAGTATCGCATTGATATTAGAAATAATAGCATTTGTATATTTATGTATATAAGAAAAACACAGCACTTCAAATTTTACACGGACATAAACGTTTGCTTCTAACTAACTTCTGAATGTATATTTAGACTCAATTGTTGTTTATATTTGAACAATAAGTTTTAAAGTTAGTTTTTTTCTTAATTTTTCGTTGTCGAAAACAACATTTTCCGCATGGAATGTCTGCATATTTACAATTGATATTAGACAATATCGCTATGTGATATAAGAAAAGTTTTTATCGATACGCTTCTTCCATAGACTGATACTAGTTATTTATTTGAAATAATTTCTTCTTTTCTCCTCTCCTTTTTGTGATTATAAACACATATGTGGCAAAATACTTGACCCAACTGGTCAGATCTTGTTTTATTTTAGATCACCAGGTAATACTTTAAAAATTCGTATTGAGGATCAAGTCGTCAATAAATTCAATAACATCACTTGTGTTTTCGGTATGAATATAAATTGCATAACGAACTTGTAAAATAATTACTTTAAAGGTTATTAGTATTTGTTTTGATAAATCTAAAGTGGCCGTTGTATAAAATGACCGAGTTTATGAATTAAATCAATTCTATACAAATTATATTCAAATTTGGTTTCACAGCACAATTTGATTAAAATTTGATTAAATTGTGAATTGTATGTTTTACTATATAATCTATCCAAATTTATTCCCTCACACATAACCAATCGAATCAGGAACATATATATTAACTTTTAACTTATGTTAACATTTAGATATACTGTTCCCAGATCGAATCGAGTGTGCTCATTGTTGTCAATATTTGAAACAACACTGGAAAATTTGTATGACAATACACCAAAGATTTAGTACGTTTCTGGATATAAGGTCATTCAAGAAATGAAACAAAATCAACTTAAAAGCCTAAGATTGTCCTTAGAGATTTTACGGTGGTTGTTTTTTTTTTCTCGTGCCAGAGGCTATCCAGACTTGGATATAATTCAAACCTCGTCTGGACATGATTTCTTTAAATTGAGGAAAATTTCATAGTAGTAAGTTGTATTTTATCATATTTCATTCATCGTACTATTACTAATTTATCGTAGTATATGTAGAACAATCCGCACGTTCGGATATCAGTCAAGAAACCTCACTGTGTCTAAACCACACCGGCAAAATTTGTTCGGACTCGATGGTATCTAACATCCGGCACAATGACGGAACATTAATAGACAGAAGAAAGCTAGGTTTCTCCTTATTTTCTTATTTTTTTTTATGATATCGGAGAAAATTTATACATATACAACTATTTTCTATTGTGATATGCAATATTTTCAACAACCGTTCTATATTAACGGAGAAATAAGTAAAAATGCATGTCAAAATGACGAATTGAGTGAACCTTGCCTCGAAATTGTTTAATATCTCGTTAAATTGTTCACATTGTACGAAAAGAAAGGTACGAGAAGATAGATACTGACACGGAGATTGCAAAACTTGTTTTTATGAACATCTCAATACTTGTATTTCTGAGTATGGAACGAAAGAAATGGGTCATGTCAAAATGGAACTGGCCGGTTTCGTCAATGTTTACCACCCGGTTTGGTCATAGATTTCACAATGCATAATCCGGTTTGGTCAAATAAAAAAAAATCATAATCGCATTGCATTATGATAATTGATAATTTAACTTCAGTGTTAAAAAGGAGTTTTGTGACGGGGTCGTTGGAAAACAAGTTCTTTCACAGGACAACGGCTTATTATTTATATGATTAGTCTCAGATTCAAATAAATAATAAGCAAACACTAGAATTCCTACTCTTATAGAACACAAATAATTTTAATTTTACTTTGCATTCAAAAATTTTTAACAGCAGAATACATATAAATGAAGGTTATAACGCAAATTGAGGTTAAAGCTCTCAAATATGCGTTTTCAATATGAATTATGGAAAATATGTTTAAACTTGAAATTAGAGTTAAACTTTGCGGTCTTAAAAAATCTAAACACACAATTAATATGTGATTTTCTCGTACAATAGGATGGACACCTTTATAAGTAATCTAATCATTCTATGTATGTAATCTTTTCTATGATTGTTAAAAGTAAATCTTCTTTAGGATAAACGTTGATGATAAGACAAATGTATATATGCATGCATAATCGACATGGAAAATGAAAGTTTATAGGAAGAAAAGGATTACAACTACCATGCATCAAAGGTGGTGTCCCGGGGGTGGGGTGCAATCTATACGTCTTCTAGATTCGCCACTTATATTATAAAGTATACCGAATTAAAATATTGTAAGAAATAAGAAAACAGGGACACCCGCGAAATCTAATTATGTGAGGCTGATTATGTTTATTATAAACATTCTCATTGATATTTTTAAACAAGCGACACTAAGTGATTCGAATTCATAGCGTTTTGAACTACATGTATTTGTATAAAGCTGCACATGTTAAAAGTAAGAAGGTTTGACTGTAACATATACAAGTATGGAACACAGATCTAACGATTTTTTTCCTATTTGCCATATGTCCATTGCCCTTGCCGCCTTGACCTCATTTCTATATTATTTTTCCTTCGGCCACAGACCTTCACCATAAATTGAAATGTGACCATTTAAGCATTTGTGACATGTCAGTGCGTAAACTGAAATATAAATAATATGTCTTATTTTTTTATTGAAAAAAAAAACGCCAGTGAAGTTGTTTGCTATGTCCGATCCGGTTCGTGAAATTTGAAATTTTCAGTTGTTACACATTTTTTTTTTAAATTCAAGAACGGTGTAATTTTGTTTGGAATCCTTGATTGTTTTTAGCTCACTTGACCCAACAGGAAAAGTTGTTTTTTTCATCACTTGGCACCGGTCGACCGTCGTTCATTATCTTTCAATACAATCTTTTACATAAATGTTCACATCTAAAATTACTAGGCTGCATTTAACAAAACCTTATTTAAAATCATGTCTTTTAATTAGGGTATCTAGTTTTAAAAAGTTTACTGTGACCCCGCTTGTCAACCAAGATGGCCTTCATGGCTAAGAAATAAACAAACTGGGGCATGCAAGTGCATGATGTCAATTATTCAAAAACAGCCGTAGACATAGACAATTCGAAAGGGCCATATGATTATATTCAAAATCTTGAGCTCTACCATTTGTCTATTTACTATAAAATTCTCACATTAGTTCTTAAAGGAGTTATTGCATTGCCCTTAAATGACGAATTTGAAGTTCTTTTTATCAATTTCTATCTTTTATTTTCAAACATATATATAAAAGTCGTATAGCAAAAATGACTTAGGAAGTCAAGAAGATATGCAAATAAATCGACTTGGCCGATATCCTAATAAAACTTTTGACCTTTAATTAAGAGTTTTTTTCCCATTTCATTGCGTTTTTACACGCCCGTCACAATTTTGACAGGACGTATTATTGTATACATCCGTCCGTCCGTTCCTCCATCTATCAGTCATTCTGTCCGTCCGTCCGTCCGTCTATCTATCCGTCTATCCTTCCGTCCAGCGTAAACATGTCGCACCGTAACTTGAGAATAGCTTATCTAGTTTTCATGAAACTTAACAAACGATCTGTAAACCTTTTAGTGAAAATCAAATGAAATCTTTTTGAGTTACAGAACTTTGTAAGTAAAACAGGAGTGTGTTTTTTTTTAACATGTCGCGCCATATCTCAAAACGATTTATCATTATTGCATCAAACTTTACGCACTTCTTAGTAATATAAATCTTAACTTCTGCATACTTTTTGGTGATGTTTTAAATTTTGTTTATTAAGCGTTATTTAGGTGGGTTTTTTTAAAGGGGGGTCACATATTGCAATGTATCTCAAAACCTATATAAAAAAATATCATAATGTTAATGTTAAAAAATAATTAGATATCAGTGCTTGCTATTGAGTATTTATATTCCATTTAAAATTAGTTTGAAGATCAGTGAAATAACGGATACGTCTTTCATTATGAAAATGTGTACAGTACTATAATTACCTATGTAAATAAATGTAAACACGCCAAGTTTACTTTATAATAAATATATATTTAAATTCTTTCGAAAGACAATGTTCAGATCCGTGTTAATGTTGCTTTTCATAAATTGTTGGTTTTAAAAAATATAAAAAACCGGGTGCTATATATAGACGAAACCGGGTGATTGTTAGTAAACAACAATGACGAAACCGGTGTATTTTTATTTGACATGACCCATTTCTTTCGTTCCATACACAGAAATACAAGTATTGAGATGCTCATAATGACTAGTTTTGCAATCTCCGTGTCAGTATCTATCTTCCCGTACTTTTATTTCCGTACAATGTGATCAATTTAACGAGAAATTAAACAGTTTCGAGGCAAGGTTCACTCAATTCGTCATTTTGACATGCATTTTTACTTATTTCTTCGTTAATATAGAACGGTTGTAGAAAATATTGCATATCACAATAGAAAATAGTTGTATATGTATATATATTCTTCGATATCATAAAAAAATAAGAAAATAAGGAGAAACCTAGCTTTCTTCTGTCTATTAATGTTCCGTCATTGTGCCGGATGTTAGATACCATCGAGTCCGAACAAATTTTGCCGGTGTGGTTTAGACACAGTGAACCTATTTGTGAATGTGAAAATGTGAACCAAAAATCTTCCTGTGAAAAAGTGTCCGGTATATTTAAATGTGCCCAAATGCGGTGAAAAAGTGTCCATTCAAATATGATGTCCTTATTATAAGTTGTGTCGACCTGTGACCATTTGACCGAAGTAGAGAAAATAAGCGATTGATATCCAGTCATTCTACATGTTCTAGAGGATGGTGTGCATTTTCAGCAATTTATACCAAGAATAAGTTCTAAAAAGGTCTCCCAACCACATTCAATGATATCCAGATAAACTATTATATATTCTGATTACATTAACTACTTCGAGGCGAACCCTGCTAAAAAAGGCAATTTGGAATGTGCCATGACATTAGTTTTTAAACAATATTTTATTCATTCAATTGTTTTAATGTTTATTCATGTTTTGCATTTATTTTATTATTTTGGAGTGAGTCGTAAAATTAGGCATACGTGTGTCATACGGATTATAATTTATATGTCATAATCTTGGACAAAGGACTTAAATTCATTTGATCTATTCATTTAATTATTTATTCTTGTGAAAATTTAGTCAATAATTTAAAAAGACACTAATTACTCTTTTAATCTATTGTTCTTTCCATCTGACATCTGTTAATCTGCATAATTCTTTAATTGCTAATATTAATGTGCTTTATATATATATATTGTTATTGTTATTGTTTGTATATTACATTACATTTAGTTGGAGTTTGTTGTTCAGTTTTGTCGGACTGATAGAAATAAAAGCTTAAGGAGTGAAATATTCCTTCTTGATTTCCATATAGTAGGGTGCCCAATCAACAAATTTTATCGATTTGCCTTAACGGAATAACATACGGCTATATTTTATATCGTTGGAAAGAGGAGAACAAGCCTCATCGAAATAGCGTTGTCGTCGTTGTCTGCCGTGGTCACGTTTTTTTTTAAATCAGGGTCAAAGGTCAAAGCAAAAAATCAAGAAAAATGTACAGTCACATTTAGATAGCTTGTTTCTCCTACAAATATGCAATTTGAGCAAAATAAAAACAACCAATTTGTAAAAAAATATCTTTTGTATCTACATTTAGAACTTGTTTTATATTCTTATTGCCAAAAATGACTTTAGATTAACTTTTTGCATATAGGGTGCAAATTTGAAATTTTCAAAAAGCTGTTAAATAACAGTGACCTTGACCTATTTCAATTTCTAAATTTGATTTTTTTGTATTCAATTCGGTACAAGTACCATCTAAAGATGTTTTTAAGATCTTAACTTTAATCATTTGTCGAAAAAATAATTGTGATTTTCACGTCTTTTGATAGTTAGGTGTTCGTCAATTTCTAGGCAAAAATCAACTTTCTGTTATTGGGTGTTAAGGAGTATATATAAATGATTTGTTTCGAAATTAACGTCGAATTCGGTTGAATATAAAGGTCTATGTATAGCTTCGCTTTACAGAAGTACAAATTACTGCAAACAGAGAAAAAGGGGGAGGGGTAAAAGTTTTGAAAACAAAACATGTGATTAGAAACAGGTAAAACACCCTATCCTACATATACAGATGACCAAATGAGCAACAATTGGCTTTAATGTTTATAAGTATTCCAAAAATATAATAAGGGAGAGGGTTATGTACAGCACCGATGTATTTTACAAACAATTGCAAACACAATAGGCGTGAGAAAATTTTGAAAAATGTGACCACGGCAGCATACGACGACATTCATGATTAAAAAATATAATGATTTTCCAATCGTTTGCATATACATATAGCCGTATGTTATCCGTTAACTTAAACTCGTTAACTAGACGTCTTTTTCGATACTGGGCACCCTACTAATATTGTCGGAACGCCATCTTATCCGGATATAGTGTGAACGGGGTATTAGAGTTTATTAAGACCTCTGATGTCTATAGTAAAGTTAAAAGATGTAAGTGGCACGGGTTGCCGATAAGACAGATCAGGTGCCCCCAAAGACAAATTGAAACTAATTGTAGATATACTAAAGGTCAAAGTTGGACTATCGTTATAGGCAATACTTACAAGTATGTATACATGTGATAAGTTACATTTATAGTCTGGGTGAAAAAAATTACTGCGTGTCAATACACTCATCATAGATTTGTACGCCAGACGCGCGTTTCGTCTTCAAAAGTCTAACCAGCTACGCTCGAATGAAAAACTAAAAGGCCAAATAAAGTACAAAGTTAAAGAGCACTACACTAATTTAATTGAAGACTTACTATTCAGAAAGTTTTTTCCTAACACAGCTATGGCCAATTTAGACCTCATTGTATAAAAAGCGCAAAGGCAAGACCAGAGTTAAACATTTAGTTAGAGATTGCTAGGACAGGACCATATATTGACCGTTCTGGAGAATGTATAACCGTTAAATTAGTTATGGTTCTGGTCAACCTTATTAAAATAATATAGATATCTGACTTCGTTATGCTCATAGAGCACGCGAATTCTGATAAATTTGCATTTTAATCAGATTAATTCGTGTAATGGGTATTCCAGACTTCAAACAATGATAATCTCCTATACATTAGAATGTGTAGATATTTTTGTTGCACAGCTGTTAAAAATGACATTAATATACATCCATTATTTGAGTTTTGCATTTTCGATATATTTCAATTTTTGGTATTATTTTTCTCTTTTAATTGTCAACATTTTTTGGATAATTATCTGTTTTTTTTATTATTATCATTTGCTTATACATGTAAATGAATACAGCTTTAGGGTAAACTATTTACATCATAGTTTTTAAGCCTGTTCCTGGGGACATCTGTAAACATTAGGAAGTTTTACTATCCACCACTTTTCCTATAGTATTGGTCTTTAAAACTAAAATGTACGGATCGATTTAACTTTTGATTTGTTATATTCCATATTTAACATTAAGGATTGATTTATGGCTGTGCTTTATATATATGGGCGACGTTTAATTCGATCAAACACTGTAAGTAAGATAATTGTTTTAATCAATGAGACATTGGGGATATTCTTAGAACTGTTTTGATTACTAGTATTGCCTTTCCTTGTCAGCATGAAACAATAATTTGTTTAAGAACATTTGAGGAAAGGCGGTACTATAGTAGAAAAAAATGTAAACGCATACCAGTTAGTAGAAAAAAGGTGTGACCGAGGCTTTAGATAGGTATTTCACTTGACCCATGTATTTCATCTTTTAGTACTGTGATTTTTTTATGTTATAGAGTCAACCTGTAGCTTTGATATATAAAAATGATAGAATCTGAAGCGAGACGATGTATGAAATATTCCTGCTTTGTGCGATATCAAGAAAAATATTCAACTCAAACACGCCCTAACATAAAAAGGTGCGCTCGATTTTCTCTTTTCGATACAATTGTTACCCATTTTTGGGAATTTTTTCTTGAGTAACATAATGGAAGGGCAAACACGAAAATTACTGAACTAACAGATTGATATGTTTTCCGTCCGTGGTAAAAAAAATAAAAAATCGGAGGTTATGCATCTTCTACATCCAACTTGAAAGATTCCCATTTCGTCGACTTGATAACTAATTGTTCTGCTTGACTATGTACTAGATAAATTGAAAACTTATGCAAATGGTGTTTTTAAAACAAAACACTTCGTAATTGAGAAGAAAATTGTCATTTTACTTGTCTCTTTTAACTGTTAAATTTTTTGTCACTATAGTAAACATTACAGTAAGCATTTATCGCCTTCTCTGACAAAGAGCTTCGATTCTTTTGTTCTATTTCAACCGGGTTTCCGCCTGTTCAGGAACGCCGCCAATATCTAATCCTGAAAATCACAACTTTGTAGTTAAACCCTTCACATGAAACATAAAAAAAACCCAGATAATAGGAAAAGCTAAACACGTTCTAATAAAACCAGCTGTATTAAGTGTTTTGAAGTCCTTTTAATCTTTTGATTTTAAAGACTTATCGGGAGGTAAGCATGCTAAAATTAAACATACGAAAGAAGAGTCACAATGAACCTTATCAAGTTCAAGATATATACTATACACGTAAGTTTACATTGTTTATTACCAAAAAAAAAATGAAAATTATAACACTAAAGTAATCTTTTCTAATTATACGATGAAAAATCTTTAAGTGGTATTTGTGCGATGTAAATAAGTATTCTATACTTGATCCAAATGTAAAAACCTGGTAATTATATTTAGATAACCATTATCTATAGTATATGACATCTAAGAGTTGATCTTATCAATACACGACGACAAATGGATGATCGAAGATAAAACTTTGAATAGCCTGATATTTATATGTTAATGGAAACATGATGGTTCTTCGTTATTTGATTGCCTTGCCTTTCGATTTAGTGTGCTAGCCTTAGTGTGTTTGCCTTTCACTTTAGTGTGCTAGCCTAAGTGTGTTTGCCTTTCACTTTACTAGTTTAATGTGCTAACGTTTCACTTTACACGTTAGTGTGCTTGCCTTTTACTTAAGTATGCTTGCCTTTCACTTTAGTGTATTTGCCTTTCACTTTAATATATATTTTTTTCACTTTTGTGTTCTAACGTTTCATTTAATTGTGCTTGCCTTTCAATTTAGTGTGCTAACGTTTCATTTTAGTATGCTTGTCTTTCACTTTAGTGCGTGTATCCTTTAAATGTTTCACTATAGTGTGCTTGTCATTCAATTTAGTGTGCTAACGTTTCATTTTAGTATGCTTGTCTTTCACTTTAGTGCGTGTATCCTTTAAATGTTTCACTATAGTATGCTTGTCATTCACTTTAGTGTGCTCACGTTTCACTTAAGTGTGCTTGTCTTTCACTTTAATGTGTCTGCCTTTCACTTTAGTGTGCTCACATTTCACTTAATAAGCGTGTTGCCTTTCACTTTAATGTGTTTGCCTTTCACTTAAGTAAGTATGTAATATTCATTGTGTGTATCTCTATGCCAATGTACTTTGGTTTACTCAGATATATAAAGATATATATATACAGATCTTTGTATGCGCTTAATATTTAGAACAGTTTCGACTTGAAACATTTAATAACGAAGAGTGGAAGGCTCGAAAAGTAAAGTGAAAGGCTGGCACACTAAATTGAAAAGTAAGCACACTTAGGTGAAAATGCATTCACACTAAAGTGAAGGACAAACACACCAAAGTGAAAGGCAAACACACTAAAGTGAAATTTTTCTTCAAATCAGGAGTAGTTATTTTAACGTTGTACGGATAATTTGTAGAATTTCATTTGTACCCTGTCTATAACCGAATTATTACCAAAACCCAAAATACACTCGTACAGTGGTGCCAAGTATGATTCTCAGTTATTATAACTATTTTTTTGCAAATTTGATAAGTGAAATAATTTAACGAGTAACTTTGCTTTTGACTGTTTCAGAAATATATGGACTGGAAGAGGATTGTCGTTCCTGTGTTATTTGTTGCATCAATATTTCTCATTATTTACTACCAGAGTACCATTCTAGTTATTGGACAGTTTTTTGCTGACGAAGGAAACTCTACAACTTCTTCATTTCAAAAGAAAATTATTGAACCGCCAATCAAAATCGCATGGTATAAACCAATCAAAATCGCATGGCATGGGCGACCGGGATGGCTGCCACCTACTTTCAATTTCAGTGGGTGCGGATTTTCAAACTGTATTTTATCAGATAGTAATACAAAACCATTGGATAATTATCAAGCAGTGTTCTTTCATTATCGACGTTTAAGTAAACATGTTCCAGAAAAATCGAAAAATCAAATATGGATAATCTGGACAAATGAAAGTCCTGCGAATGACGGATCTTTAGCAAAACAATGGCACAATAAGTTCGATTGGAGTGCTTCTTACAGAGAAGAAAGCGAATTTTCACTTCGCTGGGCAATAAAATTGAGAGAAAACTCTAATAAGATGCAAAGAAATTATACCGAGATATTCCGAAGAAAAACAAAACAAGTTTCTTGGGTTGTTAGCAACTGTAATACTCAATCTCAGCGTCGAACATATGTGGAAGAATTAAAGAAACACATTACCGTTGATATTTATGGAAATTGTGGGAAAAACAAGACTTTTTGCAAAAGGAAAAGTTCAATCGAATGTCATTCGAGTTTGTCAAATGATTATAAATTTTACCTTGGTTTTGAGAACAGTATATGCAAAGATTATATTACAGAAAAAGTTTTTAATAATTTTCAAGACCACAATAAAATGGTATATGTCGCCAGATCAGCTCCAAATTTAAAAAGTGTAATTCCTGCAAAAACGATAGTCAACACAGAGGATTTTGAGTCTCCAAAGGCTCTGGCACAGTATCTTTTGAAACTAAGCTCAAATGAGAAAGAATATATTTCTTATCTAAAAGAAAAGGACAAATATTATTTTCCAGATGAACGATTACCGCGAACATTCTGTTCTATATGTGAGCTACTACATACGTACAAGAATAGAAAATTAAAGTGGTCAGGGAGAAATTTCAATGCTTGGTTCAGAAACGGAGCCTGTATTAAGCCAAATAATGGAAAAAGATCGATTGGTCATAGTAGACAATTATTGCGTAGTACGTCATAGAAATTTAAAGTGACTATAGATGACTATAAGAAAGAGAGCAATAGTTGTTCTTTCTGAAACATAATTTGTTTCAATATCAATTTTCTTCGACGAGTAGAAAGAAAAAGAACAGGAGACGTTTTTCTTCATTTATTTTAGAATTCGTCATGGTAGAAAATCTCAAAGAAAAACCAAATTAACAAGTAGAGATCAAACAAATTTGTAAACAAACAATGTGGCTTGAAGATCAACTAATACTTATGTGGGTCATGAGATAAAGTTAGACTTCAAATTGTTTGATGTCAGTCAAAAATAAAAGACTTGTTTATATTTTTTTCTTACTTTGGTTGAAGATATAAAAATAAGGAGATACAGTATAATTGCCATTGAGATAACTATCGACAAAAGTTCAAATGAACTGGATGTAAGCAATTAAAGGCATCCCTTCGGCCTTCAACAATGAGAACAGCCCATACCATATCATGGGTAGTAACCATGGTAACGTCGTCATATTGAGAAGCGTTTAGTAAAATGATTTGCTCGTGATTTGGTCCAGTCGGTCATGGTTTGTTTAAGTCATTCCTCCGAACGACTACCTTAGTTCTCTATACAGTGTACAAACAAATATGCATACAAAAAAGTAAATAAGTTTGATTCAATGTTTAACTCAAATTCAACATTTAGATTGTTACTCTGTATAAAGTTTTAAAATTTTAATTTTTGGCGAATCATTAAAGTCACGAAATTCGACAAAATTCCCAAGAGTAAGGAGAATTGTACAAATTTCCGTATAGAAGTACTTTTAAAAATCTATCAATGTCTCTTCCTCTGATATGCAGTTTCATATAAGCCTATAGTGAGTTATGATCTTTCACGCCATAAAAATATTCCACAAATGAGTCTTCTTCGACTTCATAGGAAAATACAATCTTTTTGTTATCAGAAATAAATTCCGTTGGACATTATTTATAATTCATTTGTATTGTATTTGGGTGCTGATGGCATTTGTCTTTGAGAGCAGTAAATAACAACCGCATTTCTTAAAAATGTGAACAATTGACAAAATCTAACCTTGACGGTAGGGAAATTTTCTGAAAATGACAGTACTGTTGTTGGACTTGGTCATTTTTGGGTACAAGCTGCATAAAGAGATTGTAGTTTGTCCCGCTATCTCCTCCTACAGTTGTGGGGTACATCTTTAATATTTTGCAGGATTTTCATACACATAATGGAGGTGAGCATGGCCACATGATTTTGGTGTCTTTTAAATATTCTAAAAATGACATGTAGTTGGACTGGAATTTGTGGTACAAACTGCATAAAGAGATCGTGGTTTGTCCTGCTATCTCCTCTTACAGTTTTGGAGATACAGAAACCTTTATGTAGACACTCATTTCCTGAAAGTGTAGCATTTAGCATTATAAGAATAAAACATAGATCATCATACATATTGTTAAATTTATAATATATATAGTCAGGCGATGGCATCATTTATGTTTTGCATACAGCGTGAAAAATTCAAGTTGTATGGCAACATCACTAGTTGTCAAATCTAAAATATGTAGAACTATACTCATGCAAATGGCAGAGCAGGAGGATAATTATGTTTGGTAGGGATACACGAGTGCAATTATTTGAAATGCATTTTACATAGGATACCAGTTGTGTTCCGTAATTTCTCTAAGACTACACACACTAGTTCCTGTTACCAGAAATTCCAGTATTTCATAAGAACATATATACACATGGAAAAAAGTATTGCAACACTTCCATTGAAAACAATGTAAAATGACATAATTGTAGAATATGTATAATTTGGATTTTAACGAATATTTTTAATTGGTTTATGGTTTAGATTTGAATTTGTGTTATTAACTTACATTTCAGACAAACTTAAGAATAGAGAGACGCATCACTAGAGCTGTACTGACAAAGTTATTTAAGCTTTGTCCTGTCCTCTTTACCGACATTTTATAAAAGTAATTTTTAAAGCAAACTAAATATCTGATACAGAAAATTTGTGTTAATCTACCCATTTCAAACAGTTCTGAATGAGTTTACTGCATACAAAATCTGTAGTTTTTGCTTAACCAATGTTTTGGGAAAACTTGAATGAGTACTGCAAAATTTGCATTTTTTGTGATAGCTCGAAAAACTATTTCAGTGCAGCTGTTACAATGTATGTCCTATCACAATATATCAAAGAGACTGAAATTATTAAGGCATTTTAGTAAACATTCATCGAGAAATGCATTGAGGACAAAAACACTTGACATGGATAAAATCCATTTGTTCTTACTGACTTATAATCTAGATAATGCACAGCAAAGGTGTGCATTAACTACCTCACATAAACTGCACAGTTCAAAAGAACACTGACCTTTAGGGGGCCGACCTTGGATTTTGAAAGGTTTGTGAATCCATATAATTAAAAAAAATATCACTTTAGTGCATCGAGATTCAAAACAATTTTTGACGATTTTATGCTAAAACATGAGTCTTGATATGTTTTCCAATCAAAGGGTGGAGCATAGTTCAATGCAAATCTTAAAAAAGTGCTTCACAGTCAAACCGGATAAAAAAAAAAAATGTAATTTCTGCGAAATAAAAATGTATCAGTTTAGAATATCGAAATAACTAAATGAGATTTGGATTAGTTTTGTGATCAATGGACCTAATACGACTATTTGGATATGTGTATACATGTATATGCCTTTTTCAAGTAGTGACTATTTTAGGATCGAATTTAGGGGGTGGGGGTGGGGGCTGGGGGTAAGCTACAGATCAATCATATTTTGTTTAGATGCGACTTGTCTTCAAAAATTTATACAGTAGAAAACGAAATTTGGAAGGGGGGAGATAAAAATTGAAAAAAAACAGGGTTTTTTCAGTTTACTAATAACTTTAATGTAGGTACATCGCTCCTCGGTTAATCTTCCTCTAAGCACATTATTGAGGGAAAGAAAGGCAATTAATCTTTACTCAGTTAATAACTCCTGATTTTTCATGTAGATGAAATAAGTCAATAATTTATAAACTTGTCGTGATAGCCGCTTAAATTGTTAAGTTTGATTATCTCCCTTTAAATAAGGACATACTCAAATATATAAATTCATTATAGATTTTAATTGTCTTCAATTTCAAAACAAAAAATTTAAATAAAACAACATTTTTCTATTTAATTTACAAATATTAAGACAAAAAAGAGTACATCAAATAGTAATTTTGTAAAACAAATGCTATAATTTACCCATATTATTTGTGTTAAAAAAATAAGTACATGAACAATTTGATTCACTATTATGTTGCCGCTGCCGGAAAAGCATACCTATGTCGAGCATATTGTATTACACGAGAGTGTCTCGCCTACTTTATGCAATCTTTGCAGCCTCTGGTGAGGCGACATTAAAATAAAACAGAAAGTTCGTCTACGTCACCCTCTACAAGTCTCAACACCAACGTTTCATCTACCCACTCAGATTGGTGTGTTTATTTTGTCTTTTTATGGTGATCATTTTTGATAATATATAATAAATTAATGATTATTTATTTAAAGAGTTTTTACACGGTTATGCGCAAATTTATTGTTTTATTTTTTGGTGCAATTGAAATATAAACGTATGGCGCAAATGAAAGATGGAATTTTGAAAAAAATACAAATTCAATGCGCCCCCATATAAAACCGTTCGTACTTCGGGAATTTATACAATGTTATTATTGTTTTTAATATTTGGTGTAGAAAAATTAAAAAAAAAGAAGTTATGTTTCATAAAAAAAAACAATATAAAAACAAAAGTTTCTATATATCTTGTTGTTATCTTTATTTGTTCTTTAACTAGAGACTTAAAGCAGATCTATTTGATACACATTGTACTGTTTTTATATTGGATAGTAGATTGTTCAAGTCTCGTATAGCATTATAGACAAAGCTGTTTTTATTACAATTTTTAATATTTGGTACAAATTAATTATTATGTGCAGCATTTCAGCTTTTATTTTTATTTAAATCAAAATTAGTCACATAAATATTTCGGAGCATGTTGTATATTGAATACATGGTTTAATTTAAGTTGGCAAACTCTATCTTTTACACATAGTAGGGGCGGATCCTGTCATTTTCAAAATGGGGTCCCAACCCAGGATAAAAGGGGGATCCAACTAGATGTCCCATTTCGAATGCATGGATCGTTCAAAAAAAAGGCGGGTCCAACCCCCGGGACCCTCCCTCTGGATCCACCACTGAATAGCATATTGACTTCGTCTAAAATATCCCACGTAATTCTACTCCTTGTCCTTGGACTCAGACCAAGGACGAATGTCACTACCTTTTTCTGTACAACTGGCAATTTTGTTGCCATCCCTTTTACCAGACTATTATACCACGAAAAGCAAGAATAATCGTACCATCATTGTATCAGAGCTGATGTTAAAGTCATCATTGATATAGTATACAAACATTTTACATTTCTATATAAAAATCTCAATCTTGCATTAGCGTTGTTTATGATATTGGAAACTATTTGTTTACAATTTAAACAAATATCAATGTAAACTCCTAAATACTCTGACACAATTTGACGATAAGATAATGTGATCATTTCATTTAACCCGAACTTTGTCTTCCAGCTTTTTTTAAAAGGGGGGGGGGGGCACAATGCATACATTCATGTTTTCCTGGATGTAATAACAGTTTATTATCTACTAACCAGTCTTACCATTTTATCCAGAACTTTTCCCAATTTTGTAGAAATAATATTTGGATTTTTAAGATAACAGCGGTCCAAGGATACTTCCTTGGGGGACACCACATGTGACTTCCATGAGTTCCGACAAATCATGATCTAAAAATACAAAATGAAGTCAATCAGATAGGTAAATTCTAAACAATTCTACAGATTGAACACCTATAACTTCAGGTTTTGAACATAAAGTAGTGTGGTTAAACGCTTTTTGCCGATAGCTTGATTATTCGTGTATAAGTACCATTTGAATTATTTGTAATTGTATAATTTAATAAATGTTATAGACATGTATCAATTGAACCAGAAAGTAACAAGAAGACATATACCATGTTGATTATTTCCTCTAAGAACAGCAAAAGCACATCATTATATTTTACATTTCGTTCAGAGTCCCGTCAATTTCATGAATTTTGACACCTTTCATCTTGGAAATACATTTCTTACATTTAAAAAAAAAAAAAGAGAAGGGGTCAAAAACCTGGAAACCTCCCCTCGGGATCCGCGACTGATCTTTTACATATTCTATTGTGTCGAGGAGTATTATGAAATTATTATATCTACCTCTCTCTATAAGATAATTGTAAGTATAGACATGCGAAATCTTGACATCGTCTTCTTTCATTTTTTTTTAAAGTAAGATCGGTTTACTTTAGATCGATTCAAACTAAACTACCTCTTTTGGTGTTTTAGTTTAGACCGATTGAAGATCGATTCAAAGCGTTCACATTGGCCCTTAAATCGATCTAAAGTGAACCGGTCTAGTTTAAATCGATAAAAATGTCATAGTGTGAACGGGCTCTTAAGTATCAAGATAAATTGATGAGACTTCTCTAATCATCAGTCTCACGGCCGACACTCGGCTAACCGAAAGATTGGTCGGTTAATCTATATTGAGTATGCGGCTTTATCGGCGGTTGGTCTGTTAATCGGGTTGGCTAAAGTCTGTTAATCAGGTGTTATCGAGAAAATCATTGAAAGTTCAACATGTTTCATTGTATAACTTTCTAAATATATTTTCATCATAAAAAGTATTCATGTCTAACAAAACAATTCAATGTACTGAATTCAGTGGTGTAATTATTATTTTTCTAGCTTCTATGTACGATCTATAAAATGAAAAGGCGGGTTACTCATCAATAAATTTATACACATTTTACACACATAAAATGTACACAAAATGGCACATTGGTTAAATTTACTTGCATTCAATATTTTTAACATCGAAAAAAGAAAGGCATTATGTTTGTTAACCATATTGATATCATTGTGTGAAAAATCTACACGAAAATCTGTATTTTGGTGACATAAATCAATCTTTATTTAAAACCTGTTAATGGGTCGGATGTATAAAACCCGGTCTGTTAATTGGTCTGTTAAGAGTTATGAATGGCAATAACAGTATAATTTTATTGCTATATGGGGTGTTATCGGATCAAATGAGTAGGCTCAAGACGAGCGACTAAAATATACGAAAACAACACATGAGCAATGAAACATAACATATACGGAAACAACACATGAAATTGAAAATTGATAAAAATGGTTTCAAAAAGTGTAATATTAAAGTAATATTAATTTCATCCAAGAATGATCGCATATATCATGTTGATTCTGTTTAATTGTCATGAATGACACAAATTTGTCAACTACATTGGTAACCAGTATATAAATCAGAGATAGTAACTAAACATCAGTAAGTAAAATATATTGGGATGACAAAATATGACAACTATGATAAAGAAAGAATAATGAGTAAGATAAATAAAATGTAGAAAAAAATGACATAACAATTTAAAGAATACAGAAATAAACAATACCCCCCAATCCGGACCCTCATGGTATACACAAGAATCTGGATGGAAACGCAGAATAAAGAATAATATATAAGGGAGCTACCATTTGATTTTTATGGGGGGGGGGGGGGGGGGCTAGGATGAAAAATTTTGTCCTACATTTTTTTTTAGCTGTAATCTCTGTCCTGCCTTTTTATTTTTCACTCTGTTCGGTCCTGCCTTTTTTTTTTTTTTAGTTTATCCTGACTTTTTTTTACCTAAATTGTCGTCCTGACTTTTTTTTTGCAAGTGTCTCATCCTGCCTTTTTTTTTTGCAAGTGTCTCATCCTGCCTTTTTTTTTTGCAAGTGTCTCATCCTGCCTTTTTTTTACTCAAAACTCCTGTCCTGCCTATTTTTTTTCAAATTTCATCTCAGCCCCCACCCCCCCCCCCATAAAAATCAAATGGTAGCTCCCTAAGGACAGTAGAGAGTGATACATTGCTAAAACCGAGAGAAAAATAATACTTGTTTAAAAATACACACATGAAACACCGATGGCTGTTGAAACAGTAACGGATTGCGATGTACTTATATTGGTGACAAATTCTAAAAGTTTACATGCGGACAACTATGGTGGCAGGTTAATGTCATTTTGCGTTTTAGCGCTTTAGTGTTTTCGCCTTACATATTCTATATAACGAAAACGCGAAAACGCGAAACCGATTTCTCTTTTTCGACTTCGCGTTTTCGCGTTTTCGACTTCGCGATTTCGCCTTTTCGCCCTATAGAATATGAAAGGCGAAATCGCGAAAACGCGAAATGGACTTCACCGGCCAACATAGACAACTGTATTTATCCTCTGCACTTATGTAGAAAGGAACTAAACCGAATAAAATGAATTGAAACTTAAAATAACCAAATGTAGCTGCATTCGCTCCTTTCCGTTTACTTCTTTAGAGTGATTTGTAAACAACATATGATTAAGTAATAGACGAAAAGAACCAATTGGATGATGCTGACGAATTAGGGTTTAACGTCCAGTGACAAATATCATGTTCTTATCGGTCGTCCCACTCTCTTTATCGGACCACAGATGAATGATCACGTTGTGATTGGTTTAACGCTTTCACGTGGTGACCCCCTATGAGACCGTAGGGGGTTAGTAAGTTTCATAGGGGGTTCATGACGCGTTAATGGCGACGTCATCTATTAATGTTGTTGTGTTTCATTGTTTATTTTTCAACAAAACGCCGCAGAAAAAGTCCAGCGTCCGATAAATTCGTTATACGGTTAACTACTGACCCCCTACGGACCCATAGAGGGTGAATAAAATTCATAGGGGACTCGGCCTCCGGCCTCACCCCCTATGGATTTTACTAACCCTCTATGGATCCGTATGGGGTCAGTAGCGAACGATATAACTTATAATATCACTCTGTTCAGCTCTTAATATTATTCCGTATCATGTCTTTGTGACGTCAAATACGTTGACCCGGCCTTAATAACTTTGACCCGGACATATCAGCGACGTCATAATGTTTGAACCGACGTTAATAACTTTGACCCGAACTTATCAAGTCATCTTTTGTGTGCTGGTGAAACAAAGAAAACACTTCTGAAACACGCAAATATAGCCCGATAAATCGATTATCAGATTATCTGCATATTGATATTGTAAAATATCAGCTGCTTGACATTATATGAAGGCTTTTTGATCTCGTTCGCTTTGCTCACTCGACAAAAAGCTTCATATTATGTCTCGCAGCTGATATTTTACGATATCAACATGCAGATAAACTGATAATCGGTACATATGTGAACGAGAACACGTTATATGTACCCTGCGTTGTATTAGAAAGACACATTCAGTCGGAATTGAGAACGTGCTACTTCGAACAGACACAAAAATTAAGGCTAATTGAAAACGTCAATAAAAAATTCATGCATATTCCAGAGGCCAATCCATATCACGCTATATTGAAGTGACACACCCTTCAATAAAATGCAAAGAAAGTCAAAATAAAAATGCTCTTTCTAGGATACTGGGCACCGTATTGTCATTTTTGTTTACTCAGGAACATCTCATTCTTAAATTTTTCAAGGGGAAAATATAAAGGTAGCACAATTATTGTCGTGTCTAAATAACTCTTAACTGACACAATTTCAATTGTCCAACCCATTTTAAAACAGACTTTATTTCCATAATTTTCACTAAAATGTGGTATTATTCACGT
This sequence comes from Mytilus galloprovincialis, assembly GCA_037788925.1. Taxonomy (NCBI): domain Eukaryota; kingdom Metazoa; phylum Mollusca; class Bivalvia; order Mytilida; family Mytilidae; genus Mytilus; species Mytilus galloprovincialis. Next base: position 35,198,514 of record CM075335.1, read on the forward strand.
TATTTTACAATTATGAAATATTTACTAATGTCAATTTAATTTTTAGAACCACAGTACTATTTTTTTGTCCTTTAAATGATATCTAAATTTGTTTGTTTCGCCTTTTATTAAAAAAATTGCTATGCGTATAAGCATAAATACTACATACTTGCGCGACGCCTTTTAGTTTTACTGAAAACTGCGCAGACTAAGAAATGTTTTTACAAGTGCAAAATGTTCTATGATAGATATCATTTTGTCAGACACTTTTCTTTTTTTGATTTGGTTCTTATAACATGTCAAAAATCTGTATATTTAATAGAGTTTGACATTAAATTAAGCGTTTTACTCTTAACAGACGTATAACCAACCCGATTAACAGACCAATCGCCCATATAGCCGCATACTTAATATAGATTAACCGACCAATCTCTCGGTTAGCCGAGTGTCGGCCGTGAGTCTACGACCAAATAATTTCTTAAACAACAATTATGCTCAAATTGAAGTACACATTGATATTATGAAAACAAAAGCAAAGATTGTCTTACCGTGTCAGGTAAAAATCGATCATGCCCGCTTGGTTAGTTCCTGTATCCGCTGTACCGATGATACACGGTGGGAGTTATTTTTAAGATGTTTTTGCCCAATCTTTCAACATGACATCTGCAACGGATAATTAATTGATTGCAGTTATTTTGATCTTTAATAAAAGATCTTCAAAGATTGCTTATAAGTAGGCGAGAACACGGGTTCAGCAAACGTATAAGCGAGACATAGCGATCTACACCGAAAGATAAGAAAACGATGTTTCTATACTTTTTATTTTAATGTCAATAGAAAGCTTTACATTGAACAATTATTTTACAAATTTTGTTTGTTTATTAGTATATTACACCAAATTTATTTTAGTTTAATTAGCATGAAGCTTAAATTATTAACCTGAAAATGCTATTTGTTGTTGACTTTACAAGTAATGATTATGCTTAATGTTTTTACAATTTAAGGGGAGGTAATTCACTTTGCATAAGAAATGTAAAATAATACTACAGAGAAAATATCTCGCGCGTTATGTTATGATCTTATATGAGATGGTCTGAGATATTATATAGACTTGATGAAGGTGATTTAAATGGTTATAATCATTGTTGGTTAGTCCGAGATTACACTGACGTCCACTGAACGGCTGTTTTGCCAGACGAGCTGGGTCCCACGGCCCACTGCTTGTCTGGCAAAACAGCCGTTGGACGTCAGAGTAATCTCGGACTTATTGTGGTATGACCAAACTGTGTAAAGAAATTTTATTTTGCCAAGACTGAAGACTAGAACTATAAATGATTATAATGAGGGGCGTAAAGGGAGGGGTATCTGCGTATCTGCACGGAAGAACGCGAAATAAACTTACCATTGCACTATGAATTACGAACAATTAAAAAGTCTTGCACGTTGATCTTTTACCGATTTCACGAAACACGGTGATTAACGAACTTTTTTTCACAACTGCACATGAAATAAAAATGACAAAACACGTTGCACGAAAATAACCCTTTACCACCCTGTATATATATAATAACTCTTCTTTTCTTTTTTTTGGCGAAAGCAAAGTTACAGATTCAGTAGCGGATCTAGAACTTTTCCTAACTTTTCCTAAAACGGGGGGCGGGGGGGTCAATGATTCCCTATATAATCAACCAAATTTTTTCCCACGAGAAGGGGGCCCGGGCCCCCAGGCACCCCCCATCTGGATCCATCTATGAGATTGAACATTGCTGGGCAGAATGTGAATACAGCCTGGTGGTGATTCGATATTATATATATACAACTCCTCTAAACATCAACCCAACAATGTTAGATCTGTAAATATGCTTTCGCAAATTTTTTGGTCTTCCCTCGCCGGGATTCGAACCCATGCTACTGAGACACTTAATCGCCTGCGCTGTAGCCGTCCCGCTAGACCACACGACCACCTGGGCTTCAAATAATAAAGCTTTCAGTGGCCGTGTGTTACCTTTCCTCGTCAGTTTTAATCTAGCGTCGTACTACAATACATGATATATAAGGCATGGAGATGGGGGCCCCAGCTTGTCTGGCAAAACAGCCGTTGGACGTCAGAGTAATCTGGGGGCCCCAGCTTGTCTGGCAAAACAGCCGTTGGACGTCAGAGTAATTTCGGACTACCTACAAGTTAATGCAAGATACAGTCACAGAAAATAATTATATTTATAAGTACGTCTGAGTCAGTGACAACTCTACAACAGAGTTATCCATCGGATCACCAGCAATGTACATTATGTATATACAACTAGTCTAAACATCAACCCAACAATGTTAGATCTGTAAATTTGCGTTTGCAAATATTTTGTTCTTCCCTCGCCGGTATTCGAACCCATGCTACTGAGATATCGTGACACCTAATCACCTGCACTGTAGCCGTCCCGCTTTTTTTTTTTTTATCTTTATTATATTCACAATTCATATATACATATCACAGTTTGAATTACACAAAAATAAAAACATTGCCATTAGTTATTGTCTTTTCTCTGAAATGAATCATATTAGAAACATTACTATGATTATATATTGCGTGAAATATTTGTCACGAACAGACCACACGACCACCTGGGCTTCAAATAATAAAGCTTTCAGTGGCCGTGTGTTACCTTTCCTCGCCGGTTACAGTGCAGGCGATTTGCTGTCACGATATCTCAGTAGCCTGGGTTCGAATCCTGGCGAGGGAAGAACATCTAATTTGCGAAAGCAAATTTACAAATCTAACATTGTTGGGTTGATGTATAGACGAGTTGTATATATATATATATATATATATATATGTGAGGGTAGTAATGGGGGTACCTTCATGACGAATAACGGTTAACATTCTTGCAAAATGACGTTAATTAAATGCAATTTTGGTGCATGACAATAAATTAAACACTTTTTGACTGATTTTGACGCATCACGCTATTTTTTTCCAAAAATAAATCTAACAATCATTATTAGAGACCTCTAACCTCAACGAGCCTCTGACGAATCACGACAAGGATATTTTGAGGTATCACGGTACAATTTAAGTGGGAACAAGTCAGACATTACGTATTGGTAACAGTTACATATAGATAATTGAATTTTATATTTTGAAGGTACACAATCAATACCTATTGCACTGACAGGATAGAAAATGTATAAGTGGACGGTACAAAACAGCTTATTCTTAGATTTTAAATCATTTATTGTCAGCGATTTCAATAAATCTTAGAGAAAAAATATATATTTACGTCTGAACCAGTGACAACTCTACGACAGGTTTGAACTTTTGTCAATCGGATCACCACAAGGCTGAAAACAGGAACTCGAAGTCCATTTATCGTGAGCACGAGATTCCTGCCGACGCAGCTATCTATATCAACGGAGACTTCATACCCATAACTGGAACCCAGTACCTTATCAATGAAGTCCATAGCCCCAAAACACTGTTCAAATAAAAAGAAAGGCACAAAACGGTACTAATTGAGAGTGGAATCTATCGTGTGGACCATGGATCCGAAATAAAAGATTAAGATGAAGCCTAGAATCTTCCCAAAATAAACGGTATATATCAGTGTTGGCTTTGGTAGACTGGTCCGAGACCACAATTGTCGTCCCTTGATTTGACAAATATAGTCCCTAGTGTTGACAGTGGGTTACATGTTTTATGCCTCAAATTGCAAGAAGGGGGGGGGGGGGGGGGTAAAATTACACTGTTATAAAATTGGTTTCAGAATTTTAAAGGAAAGTAGTGATTTGGTCCAGTTGAAGAAGGTTAAAAATTAGCACTTCGGAAGCTGTAAACAGATTTCAAGACGCCCTAAACATAAAATTGTCCATATTTTGAGTTAGAACCGATGAAGTTTTCTATAATTTTGATATAATTTGTCCCAAAAGTAGTACAAAACACTGTAAAAATTTAATTGAGAAACTGAGCAGGTGGGATTTTTTTAATTTTCATTTATGTTCTAAAAGAAATGTACTACGAATTAATTGTGGTCTCGGACCGACTGTCTTTTTTAATATATAAGCTAAATTCACTTTTGATCTTTTACAAAATCATAAATTTACCAATTTCAGGGGGGGACGTTAAAATGAGTGAGGAAAATTGCCTTAGTTGGAGGTAAAACATATCTATACTATTAAACGAGAAGACCTCATTTTTGGTGTCGCTTCCAGGGCCGTAACTACATTGAGGCAAATGAGGCAAATGCCTCATGCTGGAAATTAAAAAAAAAAATGAAAAAAAGATTGTCTTTATATCAAATTGTTTTCACGGAAAGTATCTTGCAAGAAGCAAGTTCTCTTCACTCCCTGATGTCGCCCCTGCATTTTTTTCGTGATCTATATTTCTATTTTACTTTTGGTTTTCGGAGTTGATGGTCTATTGTTTGTACTTCTGTGTCTCGGGTTTGATGTTGCATATCAACCGATGCCCAGATATTGTGCGGGAAAATATTTTAAGAATATGCTCTCGTTTTTTATATAGATTAGACCGTTGGTTTTCCCGTTTGAATGGTTTTACACTAGTAATTTTGGGGCCCTCTATAGCTTTTTGTTCGGTGTGAGCCAAGGCTCCGTGTTGAAGGCCGTACATTGACTAATAATGATTTACTTTTATAAATTGTTATTTGGATGGAGAGTTGTCTCATTGGCACTCACACCTCATCTTCCTATATCTATCTACGATGCTATACTGGACACAGAAAAATTGTCGTTTCTGCATGGATTATTGAACTTGATATCAAAGAATACAAATATTTTTTTGTCTTTGTTTTTTCCCGTTGATTAAGATATTCAATTTTCTATATTAATAATACATATCTATCACTTTTGTGCATGTCTTACCTAGTTTCGAGTGATTTAAATGACTCAGAGAAAAAACCGGCAATTTTTCTTAGTATGGATTGTAAAATTGGGTATTTTCTCTGAGCCGTTTAAATCACTCGAAATATAGGTGAGACATACACAGAAGTGATAGATATGTATTATAAATATAGAAGATTAACTATTTTAATCAACAACAAAAAAATCTGTATTATTATACCAAGCTCTTGTGGATAAAACTACATAGCTGACATTACTGTTGATAATGATAATGAGGTAGTAAAAGTTGTATGTACATACCAATTTCCCGGTATCAAATCATTTGAAAAAAAATTGCCATATGACCTTTTACATTGAAGGGTTAAATTTGCATTAAGTCGTGTTTAGACAGAAAAAAAAAGGAATATGGAGTAAACGTGCACGGGACATAATCACACACAAAGTCAATGCATAGAAAAAATACAAATGGTCAATGGTCAAAGTTTTTATTCCTGTTCTTCATCTTGATAGTTGATGGCCGATGGTCTTGGACTTCAATAATCATTAATACCGTAAAAGAAGGTCCTACATATCGGTCTTTTATGTTGCCCCTAAAACCTAAAAGTCTTAAATTACAATAAACTCTATGTTTTTGCTTTGAGACCAGAATATTGTCTAAAAAATAGCTAAAGATTATTTACGTTTCAATGTAAGAAAGAGTCCGTGGAACGCTCAGAATTCATGATTTTGCGTTATTTTTCTCAGAGCTTCTGGGGACCTTGAGCGGCCCCCAGACCACTCGCCATTTTTTTTTCGCCTCGCTACGCTCGGCGAATCATGATGTTTTGCCTCACTATTAAAAGAGGTTAGTTACGGCCCTGGCTTCTCTTCTTTCCAGAATAATTTAATCAACACGCCTCTGTGTCCTATATGTACAGCGCATAGTCGCATTTGTCATCCATTCATATGATTATTCAGATTGAGTTATTTTAGGAGAAAAACAAGAAAAAAGGCATCCGGAAATTGTCCCGTCATTGTACGAAATTTTAAGTCAGATAAGACTTCCGGTTTGCGTTTTTCTGTATACTTTGAACATACATATACTACGAATAAAGTGTATTTTTAGAATTTTATCTGCTATCATTTTCAAGTTTACTATCCACGGCGGTCACAGAGTTTATTAAATAGAGAGGGTCTGTATAGTATATCAATGATCACCATGGATCGATTAGTAAACTTAGAATTGAAAGTAAATACGCTTTATTTATATAGTAATGAATGTTCATAATATACAGATAAGCGCTAAAATTATTCATGTGAACTTTTGATACTTTTTCTGAAATTCTCCAGTCATTAAATCTTTTACAAAATTCATTGATTACATAAAAAAAAAGAAGATGTGATATGATTGCCATGTTAAGACAACTCTCCACAAGAGACCAAAATGACACAGATATTAACAACTATAGGTCACCGTACGGCCTTCAACAAAGAGCAAAGCCCATACCGCATACTCAGCTTCAAAAGGCCCGAAATGACAATGTAAAACAACGCAAACGAGAAAACTAGCGACCTTATTTATGTACAAAAAATGAACGAAAAACAAATATGTAACACATAAACAAACGACAACCACTGAATTACAGGCTCCTTACTTAAATAAATGTTCATAACATTCTAAATGTATGTTCATATTGAAATTGGTAGAAAACAAAAAATTGGGAACTTTGGAAATAAAGGTGGAGGGTAAACAAACATTTTCCTGTCCCCAATAACCTATGACTTATGATACTTTTGCTGAAATTCTCCAGTCATTCTGTATTTTACAAAATTCTTCCAACTATACTTTAAACTACGCTCTGAATGCCCGCGATTTCGCGGGTGTGTTCTAGTATGTTTTAATCTGGAAATGAGTCATTTACTGATATTAAGTGCATGTCATCATTATATAACTACATGTATTTTATTGTGTTTAGACTGTAAAGAGTAAAAAAAGTCATCATAGGAAAATGTATATAAGAATATAGTTGTTAATGCAAAACAATATAATGTCAATAGAATTAATAAATTTTACAAGCATGACATGTAACAGGAATAAGATAAGTCCTAAAATTGAGTCGTTTCAAAAAGTACTTGTACTTATATTCTATGTGTTTAACTAGTCGAGAATAATTATTTTTGTTTATTAACATTTTTAACCGTTTCTGTTTAATTTATTACAGACTGGATGCTGCCCTCTAGATGTCTTTTATTTGTGTTGTGTGGTTTGCTGACTCATTGACATATGCCCAATTCAGTATGTGAATATCATTTTATACATAACGAAAACGCGTGTGAGTTTCCACATTTGAACTGTATATTGTTGATTGAGAATAACAATATAACTGGGTCACACTTTGTTATATATACCGGGGCTTGATTTAGTTTAACTAATGCCAATTGCTGTTTGCGTTTTGTTCAACGTTGAAGGCCTAATAGTGACATGTACTTGTTCACGTTCACGTCCCTTTGGTTCTATGATGAATAGTTGTTAAAATGACAATGGTATCAAATCATCTTAATTTATATGATAATAGACAATACCATTTTATTAAAAGCTAGTAAATGGTATTATTCAAAGACTAAAACCTCTGTTTTCTAGCATAACAATATGCTCTGACATGCATATATCCAAATGAGGCATATGCCTGGCAGAACACTAAGCAGTCGGTAAATGCATGTTATAAAAGAACACGAAATATACACGGGAAAAGGGAATAAATCTAAAAAGAGACACAATGACAAAGAACTCCGAACATGAAAAAAAAAAAAAACAATTAACAAAACTTGATGTGACCTGCATATTATTAATTCATTGAAACTGAACCTATAGTTTCAGGAATTCTTGTCAAACAACCGGAAAGCTTGTTCAAATTCAATTACAAGTAAAAAATAGATTTTGTTCTCACAGACTACTATCAATCAGTACACATCTAATGGATTTAGTGTAAAGACACGATAACTAGAAAAGCATGACTTTAAATCAAGGACTTTTAGCAATGCCATATATAAGCAAGAACGTGTCTTTTAGTCTACTAAAACTTATAAAGTTTATGAATGTCGATAATTGTTGGTGGCCGTTGAGTGACGTAAACTTCTTCACATCTTTTATAGCTTTGAATTTTGATCTTTGGTGGATAGTTACTAGTCACATTGGCAATCATACCATATCTATAATATATATGCATATCGAAAGTCATTTGCTCTTAAACAATCAATATACGCCTATATCTTATATGAGAATCTAGCTCTACATAAGTTTTGGTCAAAACAACAAGTTATGCATAGATTCAACAGACAAGCATGAATACGTAAATTCTAATTAAAGAAACATCAGACTTGAATTTCAGAAATAAACTAAAATAATAAACAGCTAAATCATTTTTATAAATTCAAACTGAATCTAATGTAGTAGCCACCCAGAAAATGTTGGTTTTCCGTGAACGTTGGTATGTATTCTACCATCACCAGCATATACTGAATGGTTACGGACATACACCGTATCACCTTTTGACACATGCGCAACAACTGTACCACTGACGGATCCATCATCTCCTTTCTTGGCACGGAGAAATGTAGACCCGTAAACGGAATTGTTAATCATCAGCTCCGTCGAATGTTCAGCTGTAACCATTCGGACAACCCAAACAAATACGTACATCCCTGTTTTTGGACATGTAAAAACTCCAGTATTGCTGTTGTAGCCGCTTCCTTGATTTGCCTTTGTTACATCAAATACAAGTCTCTCACCAGCTCCCGGAATCACATTCTTTGAAATGTAGGCATGAAAAGCAATAACTTCAGGAATCTCCTTCCTGGGTTCGCCCCTAACATTTACAGTGACATCATATCCGCCTACAAAAATCAGTACGACATTTTGTTATAAATATCTATTGTAGGACAGATATCAAAAGTTTGATATACATATAACTTCAGAACATTGAAATCTACTAAGCTACTAGAATATGAAACAATATGATTTTTTTTTTAAATTCAATTATATCCCGCATTTACCAAATAACAAAGGACAAGTTTTTGTTTTATTTCATGTTCCGAGTAAAATATTTTTAATAACAAACACGTAAAAGCACTTGACGTTAAGCGTGGTGATTATCAAAGTGTACCTTCTCTAATGGTTGCACGTGACTATTACAGCACGATGAATATAATTTGAGTCTTTTCCTTCAAATTGCAAGTAACGTTTTGTGCGAAACGTATATCTTTTTAACATTCTTAGGTGAAGACGCTGTTTTATTTAAATCCTGTTAAAAAATATAAAAATCTTAATGGTGTATAGAATTAACTACATGTATAAATAATCAAACAGATAACGAAAGCAATATAAAAAAAAATAAAATGTTATTGTACCCCCTTATGTGATGTAATACCCTCCTTAAAATATGTTCTATTGCTTACCTTCCTTACTTTGACATGAATCTTCAGCATATACATAGATGGTAGCAAAACAGACAAGTATCATAGACGTCAACATTTCAAACATTCAAATGTATGTTACTAATTTAGCCAAAACAACACAGTCTAATTCAGGTGAGGGAATAGTATCACGAGTGATTTATTAACAAATAATGCCATGTATGCGTGTTAGTGAGATGATATTTGATATTTTTAAAACAGAAACAGATTGTGAGAAATGTAACCGAAAAAAACCCTAGACCTATATAGAAAATAATTTTCATTACTTTTACATGCCGGCTTTCCCGGGTGAAAAAAAAAATCAGTCATCAAAGCATAAATATACATTTAACCTTTATATCATTTTCATATACGAAAAATAACAATGTAGACTAAAATGAAAAACGGAACGCCTCGTTTTAATTCATTGTTGGTGATTAAACTGTGTGTAGGGAAATATGCTCGAAATGTTAAAATAAAAATCTTTTTAATCTGGGAGAACATATTTTTATTCAGGTTGTAATTTTGATTCAACTGCCTTTCAATAACTACGAGTACTCTTAAAGAGATCTGAATTTCACAAGTCAAAGAGAAAACATTATCTCTCTAAAACAGACGAATCCCGAGCTGATTTGAAGTATCGCGCTAAGGCTTATAAGATTGCAATGGGCAAGGCTTTTAATGACTTTCAGTTTAAGGCAGAGAAAGACTTGCGCAGTGCATCTGAAGGCGAACCACGAGAGCTCTGGAATATTTTAAATAATTTGAATAAATCTACGTCAAAAAGAGATGAAATTGATCTCGATAACTTGTATGAATATTTTAAGAATTTGAACATTGATAAACATCCAGATGATGATGATGACGAATTTATCTTGCCAAACTGTGATGATGATTTTGTAAATAATATACTCAATGGTGAAGTTTCAAGGCCCCTGGGTTTGATAAGGTCATTAATGAGTATATTAAATCAACCATTAATGCTACTTTGCCTATGTATAGAGAGATTTTTAATATGATTTTGAATACTGGTGTAGTTCCTCAAATCTGGACGGTTGGAATAATTATTGCTATATATAAAAACAAGGGTGATCTGAACAACCCAGATTCGTATAGAGGTATAACATTAGTGTCCTCACTTGGTAAACTTTTTACAGCAGTACTTAATAGTAGGTTGACAAAGTATGCTGAACTGATAGAAACTATACCAAAGGCACAAGCCGGATTTAGAAAAGGATATAGTACGAATGACAATATATTCATACTTCATGTTTTGATAGAATTATACTTTTATAACAATAAGAAACTTTTCTGTACTTTTGTAGATTTCAAGAAAGCATTTGATACTGTTTGGAGGGTGGGACTTTGGAAAAAACTTATAAATTGTAATATCACGGGAAAGATATTTAAAGTTATTTATAATATGTATGGCAATATCAAGTCTTGTATCAAAAAGGGGGTGAGTTATCAGGGTTTTTTCCTTGTGAAGTTGGTGTTCGTCAAGGGGAAAATTTATCTCCTTTCTTATTTTCTGTATTTCTCTCGGACCTTGAGACTTTTTTCAGTGAAAATGGTATATCTGGACTCCAAACCGTATCACAAAAAACTCTTGAACACCTAAATACGTTTTTGTTGTTATTTATACTATTGTATGCTGATGATACAATAATTTTAGCTGAATCAGCAGCAGCATTGCTAAAGTGTTTAGATGTATTTGAACAATATTGTAATATATGGAAACTATCAGTAAATGTTGAAAAAACTAAAGTGATGGTATTCTCCAAAAGAAAGTACGCTATGATTGATAATTTTAAACTATATGGTTCAATTATTGAAAGAGTGGAGTCGTACCCGTATCTTGGTTTGCTTTTAAACCAAAACGGGAAATTTGTAATAACAAAAAAGAAGTTAGCAGAACAAGGACAGAAAGCACTCTATGCTTTATATAGAAAGATTAGGAATATATCTATTCCAGTAGATCTACAGCTTAAGCTATTTGATTCTTTAATTGATCCTATACTTTTATACGGGAGCGAAATTTGGGGATATGAAAAATTAGACATATTGGAAACGGTGCACTTGCAATTCCTAAAGAAGGTGCTCTCTGTCCGAAGATCAACACCAAACTTCATGGTGTACGGCGAAACAGGTAGATATTCACTAGACATACATGTAAAATTACGTATACTTAATTTTTGGGTAAAATTACTTTCGAATGATTCTAAACTGTCTAGTATTATGTATAAGTTATTGTATGAAATGAATTGTTCAGGAAATATGCAATCAAAATGGTTATTAAATGCGAAATCTATACTGAATGATGTTGGCTTATCGTTTGTATGGGATAGCCAAGAAATTCTTAGTAAAAATAGTATAAAATATTATGTTAAACAAATCTTACAAGACCAATTTGTACAAAAATGGCACAGTATGGCTGAAAGTGCCTCAAGAGGGGAACTTTATTTATCATTTAAAAGGGATTTCTGTCTTGAAGGCTACTTGATGAAACTAAATAAACAACGCAGAGTACACTTGAGTAAACTGCGATGTTCAAATTTAAAATTCCCTATAGAAGCCGGAAGATGGTTAAATATACCTCGTGAGGCCAGAATATGCATATTATGTGACATGGGTGTAATAGGAAATGAATTTCATTATCTGCTAGTATGTTGTAACCCTAATATTGTTCTGTTATTATACCACTTCTGTCAAGCTGTATATTATGTATATCTGCCTCTTGTAACAGTGTAAACTGTCAGAGTGTACAATAAAATCTTGAAATCTTGAAATCTTATGTCTGTGCTTGTCTATTGTCTTTTATGTTAGTGGTTTATTGTGTTTCGTACCGATCAATTGAATTAATTCAATAACAAATAACTTTTTCATAGTTTGTTTTTATGTTTTTCTGTTACACCATTATCCCAATAAGGGGGAGAGTTCAGCGGTAACAATCAGATTTTACCTCGTCACATTCTATATGTGCCTGCCTTTAGCCGCAGAAAAAAAAATATACTTTAATATTGATAAACTATTTATAATTATAGTAAGTAGTGTTGTTTAATGTCCAGTAACAAGTATGACGTGCATTCCCAGGATAATATTTATGAGATATGATAGTCCCTGATTCACAATACTTTCATAACATTTTGAACGCTTATTGACATTCATATGGAATGGCTATTTAAACTGTTTCAGATGCCTATCACTATACAATACAATATTTTTTATTTTCCAAATTAAAGGGCCCATTAAAAGCATAAAATTAATTACAATAAATTAATGACATAAACATTACAGAGTGATTAAAGAAACAAAATAATAATTCAAATGCATGAGGAAAGGATCAGTGGTCAAGGGGAGATAATTCTGATATTTATTAGAGTATTTAAGTTAACTAATTTTCTGAGTCTCTGCTTTGAATACCTTCCACAATCCGAGTCTTTTACCATGAGACCGAGTGGGCATCGAGTGGGCAAGATATCCCATGATACAGTGGCAATTTGTCAATAAAATTATTTTAATTTCACAAGTATATGCATAAGTCACATGGAATTTGAAACCAAATATTTTTCTATGTCATAAACTTACATTACACATAATCAGAGACTTAACTATCTTCGTGTAATGACTTTTTGTCATGAATTGGTTCAACAGATCCTATAAATATTTGCGTCTTTTTTCTTTGATGTATATCATATAGCCACCTATATTTAGTCCGGCTGATTGGTGAAATAATTGTGGGTTCGATGATAAAAGCATCAAATTTGGCATGGTAGTAGGGATGGGTATTCTAAACAATATTAGCTATGGACCCATCTTGAAATTTCAAAATGGCGGGTTTTTTTCAAGATGGACGCCATCGAATATCAAAATTAACAAATGTTACAGAGAGAGAAATGATCACTTCGGTAATCTTATATTTTTTTATTGCACAACTTGACTTTTCAAAACATATCTATAACATATCTATAACATATCCAGTTACACAATGTAAAGTAAAGAGCACATCTATAATGTATACAATATTGTGTATGGTAGCAGTTTGATAAAATAATGAACGTTACTTTTACGAATAAATCGATATCTTAAAATGATACTGAGTCTTGTTTCCTCGCTTGTTTCAGTGTCTTATTTCCATTAATTGAAGTACATGCCATTATTATCTAATACATTTATTTGTACATGTAATTATGTGTGTTGATTTATTAAGTGTTTTACAATTAATATCATTATGTATATGTCAATATTATTGCATATAAAAAACAACTAAAACAGCAATAAAATTAATTACAACTTACAAGAATGGTATGTTTTGATCTACAGCTAAGTATCATCCAGAAATAATCCGGTTTCGAAAAAGAAATCAATTAACTTTGAATAAACTTATCCTAAAAAGTTATTAATTTAACCCCGTAACAAGATAATTGCATGAATATTATGTTCGTCGGTTCTAATATTGATTTTGCTTTCGACAAAATAAAACAGAACATATAGGTGTTGCTATACATTTATGAAAACTTTGAAGAAACACTTCTTTAATTGTATCATAACCCTTTCAAAGCTGTCTGTTTACTGTTGATAAGCTTGCGTTATGTTAATTATCATGTTAAAATGAATAATCTTAAACGCTCACACTCAGAAAGCATGGAGACAGCTACCCAAAAGTTGTTCCGTTACCTTTAGTTCTACGGTCCGACAGTAAAACCGATGTTGTGAGGGTATATGCTACCTGAATTTCTCCTGCTCGACAGTAAGATCGTTCGCTACATGAGTTCCCGACATAAAGAGCGTTATTTTAAGGTTGTCTTCTACTCGGCCTTCTCCTGCTGTCGGACAAGTATAAGCTTAGATGTAGAGTCGGATGTATTGGGACTTTCTAGTTAGAGTGTTGATTTGAAGGGGTAGGTTATCGCCTAAGTGTAGACTTCTATCGTCCGATAGTTATTTTGTTGACAGTATCTGTGTAGTCTAGGGTATAAAGTCCTGATGTCGTAATGATTTTGTGGAATTGCCTTGCTCTTAGTTAAACTCCATTGACAACTCAGTAATTAATTACTAAGCAGTGTTGTTAGAACTATTACTTACCTCGTTTCCACCTCGGATTCACAATTTTTTCAACTATGCATTAAGACTTCCAGACTACCAACGTTGAGAATCTATCTAATTTGGGATATATATTGTATTTGTCAGGAGAGCCGTGGTGTAGTGGTTAGTGCATCGGACTACTAACACAAAGGTTCCTGGTTCGATCCCCGCTCCGGAGAGATAATTTCTGGGACTGAATTTTCGGCTCTCCCTCGACACCATTTGTGAGTATGGTCTTGAGAAACTATGAGAGTCCGTGGGAAGGGGACGATAAATGGCTGATCCGTGTTAAGAGACAGTCCATATCTCTTGCACGTTAAAGACACCCTTGTAGATTTCGAAAAAGAGCAGACTAATGCCGCTACAAGGCAGCAGTCGCAAAGTGGAAAGTGATTAACATACGTTGCAATAACTTGTTTCCCAATCCTCTATGAATAAAGATGTTTAAGTTTGTCATGATGTATACATGAAATAGTTGCCGCTGGACGATAAGCAAACTATTATTATGCAGGCAAGATGTTTTCATAGTTAAATAGAATATTTGTCAATTGCGTTTAATTGGCGCATTCATTTCGTTTGAAAGGTAGTTTGAAATTGTTGTATTAGGGGCGCAGCCAAAAGTACATCCTTTGCCAAATCCTATAAATAACAAGCTCGAGGACGATTTGACAGTTAATGTTGTAGTTCGTTTCTATTTCGATGAGCATCCTTTTGGGTTTTTTTTGTGGCATGTCTATGGTATTGCAGGTCACACTGTATTTGTCTTAACCATCAATATGAAAAGTTTAGTAAAATAAAGGAAACGAATAAAAAATATATAAAGAAACTAATTATCTACTTACACTAGTTATTATCATTCGCGAGAGAAAAAAATCATCATGCAAGTATACAGACAAAAATATTCTAGTTTTTAGGAAATATAAATATCTAACATTCTACTCTTATCGTACTGTCCAATCAGATTGATTAGCGAAATAAACAAGGTAGCGATTTATTGTTTGTCAAATGACCATCTTGACATTTATTGGTCTGACTATAATTTATTAAAAAAACTAATTAGATAATTATGAGTCAGAGACCAGTGTACTTATTTGATCTTTCCTATAAAAGGAAACTGGCCATAGCATGATTGATCAAACTCTTCAAAGAACTTACAAGCGCACACATTTCAATGTAAGTATTAATTTTCTGTGTTCTGTATTATCAGTTCTTCAAATGATTTCATATTTACATTACTTTCATTTCAATTACTCTCTGAACACACAAAAAAGTAGTTTTAAAAGTATTTTTTTTAAATCAAGTTTACATCATAAATTTACTGTCATGAATACATTTATTTTGTTTGCTACACAAAATGGTATTTTGAATAAGATACGAATCAAAAACTTCTCTTCCGTGTTAGAATTTCACTTTAAAACCCATGCCATGATCTCAAGTGATCCGGAAGGGTGAGCAGATCCTGTTCCACATATGACACCTGTCGTGTTACTCTTGTAAGTACAAACATGTTGATAAGTCAAATTCGGTAGATCACATTCGAAGAAAAGAGGACCGGATTATGGTTTCAATTCGAACATATCAATTCTCATCTGGGAAACAGGTTTTCCATAACGTTCATGCAACTCGTGATGGTGTCCGAGGTTTTTTTTAAGAACTCTTGGTTTAATAACTTCATTGAAGGTAGCAACCCTGTGTGAAAGAAATCAGATAGAACATGCAAGGACTGGAATATGGCTTTAAATGGAGATATATACATGTTGGCTCTGCTTGAATATTGCTACATAGAAAGTAAAAGTTTACAAATATGAAACTGAAATCATCTCTGTCGCAAAGTATTATTCCGAACCAACCATCATTACAATTTCTAGGTGTAAGTCAATGTAATCTTATGATGAAGACTTGAATGTATCTGTTGTATCCTTTATTACAAGTTCGGTGGAATCAACATTCAGTGCATTATGTTTTCAAATACTTTATTTTTGTTTGACAGCACATCATGGCGATGGCGAGGAGATTGTGTATGCTAGTTCTATTGGTTTTGTTTGTTATGTCACTGGCGGATGCCTATGTAATATACAGAAGATACTACGCACCAAGATATTACAGATCATATGCTCCTAGGCCCATCATTTACACCGACGATCTAGATGATATAGACCCTGTGTATGTTATAAAAGGTAAGCCGATATTTTTTTTCTCTCCAACAAATATAAATAACTGACCAGTTAAAGGTTCTGGATCCCATTATCAAATTATTTACTGTTAAAATAAGTTATCAATATTTGATGTTTTGATGTATTTGATTCTTACAAACGAGACTGGCTTTCCAACACCATCACAGGATGAAAAACAATACAAATTGTAAATTAGCCGTTCTAACCGGAAAGTTCAGATGTAAACGTATATGCTCTTCTGTAAATATAGACAATGCAATTTCCCTTTACGGCTGGAACTGTGCCACCTTTAATATAAAAAAAATATTTACTTGAATGGAAAGTTGATTTGCAGTTGCTATTTTATTCAAAGTTCAAAACATAGGGATGTGCGGCAAATTTTTAACATTTATATGCTCCGAACTTTAAATAGTTTATATTGAAGTGAAAATTGGTACTACACTCCCTTCACTTTTGATCTTCCTCAGAATTCAGTTTCAATGCTATCCATTAATTTTTATACTGGTATCATTCCCAAATTATCAATTATGTCTCTATGAGACGAAACACAGATTTCATATCTGGGAATCAGTACGTTAACAAAACAAAATATCTCACCAAAAGAGGCAAAGTTTGTAAAACAGCCGTATCTACAAAGTGCTATCTTTATAGTAGACGCTGAAGGGGATATATCATTTATATGCATACAAGGCTGAAATTATTGAAACTTGTCATTTTACGAATTTAAAGGAACTATTATGATAACAGCAGAGTGTATTCTATTAAGTTTTAGCGAAGAATAATCTTAACCGATATATACATGTAAATGAATAATATTGATTTTTTTTTTTATTTGAAGGTTAATGGATGAAGAAGACACAGAATAATTCATTATCATGGAACATCTCATCACTCTACCACCTGACAGCTTCGTTCTTCATCTAGTCATGTAAAGATGAAGATATTTATTTTTTGTATTAAATAAAAAAAATACCTTCAATTTGTTTTTTGTTTGAATTTCGTTGAACCAGTATTATCAGTATGAAATTATATATTATGAATATATAAATATATATCTAGTTGAAAAAAAGAGAAAATGATAGATATCCTAGTTTAGGGAGAGGGTTATAGGAATCATCCGGTCTGTAAGGTAACTTTAGCTCCTAAATAGATGGACAGATATTGATGAAAATTCCCAGTGAAGAAGTCGAATACTTGTCATTTAACCAAGAAAATCCCCATGCACACAACACTTGCCGTTGAACCAAGAAAACCCCCTTGCTACAACACTTGTCATTGAACCAAGAAAAGCATAATGCTACACTTGTCGATGAACCAAAAAATCCCCATGCTATAACACTTGTCATTGAACCAAGAAAACCCCAGTCTACAACACTTGTCATTGAACCAAGAAAAACCCCATGCTACAACACTTGTCATTTAACCAAAACAATCCCCTTGCTTCAACACTTGTCAACGAAGAAAGATCGCCACCATGCTACAACACTTGTAATTGAACCAAGAAAAAACTCATGCTACAACACTTGTCATTGAACCACGAAAATCCCCATGCTAAAACACTTGTCATTGAACCAAAACAATCCCCTTGCTACAACACTTGTCAACTAGATATCATTGAGATGGGAGCCATCTCTGTGGGCCCCGCTGTGAATAATGTGCATTAAAAAATTGTATCTTTACCATAGGACATGTGTTTGTCAACTGAAATCAAAGTTTTTGACCTTGACCTTTGACCTACACGCTCTTTACCATAGGACATGGGGTTGTCAACTGAAACCAAAGTTTTTGACCTTTAACTTTGCCCTAGGCAGTCGTTCATAAATTATGACATACCCTCTGGTGTTAGTTCATAAACATGTCAAGTATAAACTTTGAAATCATAACGGTTCTCAAGATATAGAGCGGACACGATCTTCACCACAGGACATAGGGTTGTCAACTGAAACCAAAGTTTTTTTACCTTGACCTTTGACCTAGGAAGTTGTACATACATCATGACACGCCCTCTGGTGGTGGTTAATAAACATGTAAAGTATAAAGTATGAAATCATAATGGTTCTCTAGATATGGAGCGGACACAAAGTTAAAGTGTTACGGACGGACGGACGGACGGACAGACTGATCACTATAGGGCGACCCGCCTTTGACCTAGGAAGTTGTACATACATCATGACACGCCCTCTGGTGGTGGTTAATAAACATGTAAAGTATAAAGTATGAAATCATAATGGTTCTCTAGATTCGGACGGACGGACAGACTGATCACTATAGGGCGGGGCCCTAATGAACAAAGAAAAACTCCATGCTACAATACTTGTCATTGAACCAAGAAAACCACCATGCAACAACACTTGTCATTGGACCAAAAAGTTCACTTTGCTACAACACTTGTCATTGAACCAAGACAATCCCTATGCTACAACACTTGTCATGAACCAAGAAAATCCCCATGCTACAATACTTGTCATTGAACCAAAACAATCACCTTGCTACAACACTTGTCATTGAACCAAACAAATCATCATACAACACCTTCATTGAACAAAGAAAATCCCAATGCTTCAACACTTGTCATTGAACCAAGACAATCCCTATGCTACAACACTTGTCATGAACCAAGAAAATCCCCATGCTACAACACTTGTCTTTGAACGAAGAAAATCACCATGCTACAACACTTGTCATTGAACCAAGAAGTTCACTATGTTACAACAATTGTCATTGAACCAAGAAAACCCCATGCTACAACACTTGTCATTGAACATAGAAATTCACCATGCTGTAACACTTGTCAATGAAACAAGAAAATTACCTTGCTCTAAACACTTGTCAATGAAATAAGAAAATCACCATGTTACAACACTTATCATTGAACCAAGAAATTCACCATAATACAACACTTGTAAATGAAATAAGAAAGTTACAATGCTACAACACTTGTCATTGAACTAAGAAAAATCATCATGCTACAACACTTTTTAATGAAACAAGAAAATTACCTTGCCCTAACATTTGTCGTTGTATCAAGAAGATTGCCATGGTTTATTACTCATCATTGAACCAAGAAAATTACATTCCTGCAACACTTGGTGTTTAAACTAAATTAATCAGATTATAAGGCATTCATAGTTAAGCTGATCTAGGCTGTCTTATCTTTCAATATATGGAAGAAAATATGTCCATATTAACGAGTGCATTCCTAGAAATAAGACAATTTATGTCACTCTGTTAAAGCAACATCACAGGGAGGTGCAAACTTAGGTCATTATATAAAAATCCTCTTGCATGACCAGTGCAGAGAAAATTGAAATTAAAGTTTCCTTTTTTGCTGAATGGTCATTCAAATAAGTAACTGAGCAACATATTTTATCGTCAAAACTTAACCCCTACATACCAGTCAGAATTTTTATTTTACTACCAGGCTACTGCTTGCTTGAACATGGATCCATTATGTTTCAACTGACTTAGGCATTCAGTCTTATCCTAGGATTGGTACAAAATAGGCTAGGTGTGTTATAGTTATATTTGTAATTGGATTGATGTATGATTCAGGTTAACCCCTGCAGGATAACTTTTGATCTATTCCCCACATTTCCTTTATTCATAACTAAGTAACAAATGTGAGGATACCAATGACAAAAGGAAAATAGTACACAAATGAAAAAAACTCTTCCATTTATTACAATTATCCCTGCTAGATTCTGATAATGGAGTTAGAGAAATGCTTAGGGAAAAAATACGGCAAATAAGGTCAAGATTACAAAGTTACAAAGATATGACTAAATGATATTTAAAAAATATTTTGATTGTATAGAAATTATCTGTAACAAATGGTTAATCTGGTGAAAAGTAAGGAATTAAGGTAGCACAATACAAAGATTTTTCATCCCCAATCAGACACATTTAAACTGATGTAATTCCACTCATCTTTCTTTAAATTTTATAAATGAGGTACCAAAAGAAAGAAAAAGATCAATTTTTCAAATTGTGCTTATTTCATTATGCCATAATTATTACATAATAGTTATGTAATACGTTGTCATATTGTGATGTCCATATACTTGAATGAATTTAGCTTCTTTGTTATTCCTTGCATCCCAAAATATTTGATAGATTCTTGCACAACACAGTTTGACCTCCAAAACTGTGTCTCAGATTTTTCCTATAATTGCATCTCATTCTTTCATAAATCTTCAATTAAGTTTGCAACTTCAATTCATAAGAGACCACTATATTCAATTGGGTATAAAATTTGTTCTATTGATGTTTTTGGACGACATGAACAATTTGTTAAATCCTGACCGAGCCTTAAGTAGATCTCCTGAATTACCCCTTGGTGGCCTGAGTCAAAATCTGATGTGCTATTAGATGCAGACGGACTCAACACAGTTATGTTCTATGAAAGAAAAACGAGCTAGGGTACCAGTCAGTACCTGTAAAATTATGTTGGCATTCGAGGAGGGCGACCTACAGGTGTCAGACCACCAATTAAAAGTCCCTATCTGTTCAACCAAATTTTGCAATTTTCATAGCTTTCTAAACGTTTTATCTTAAGTTTAACCTTTTACAAACCAGTTAGGTATGTCCTGAATCGTACAGGTATAACCTTTCTTCATGCCAATTATCAACATACCTTTAAAGCCATATAAGAAAGAAGAGACCTTCCGAACTGATGTACCACTATAAATAACCCCTGGTTTTCTTGAGATCTTAAATTAGTATACTATGGAGCGCATTAATCCTCAATTTTTAATGTCAACTCATAGACAAGTAAATTTGGGCTCAAAATGGTCTTAAAATATTTCTCTTTCACCAAAAGTTTCATTTCTGCAAACTTGTTGGGTAATTTAAGTAAACAATGACATCAAATGCACTATTATTTTCCGAGTAGGCCTACTTTCACGTTCTAAATTTGGGGAGTAATTGGTGGTGTGACACAAGAGACAAAAAAGTTGATTAGAAATCTTTTGTTTTACTTTATTCTTAATCCTTAGTCAATGTGTAGTTAAAAACAGCCTATGTGAGCATAATGCGACTTATATTAAAACTTTTACAGCTAAATTTAAACTGACTGTAATGTATGACTTTGATAGAAAATACTTGAAAATTTCGTTTAGAGCTATAGGGACATAAACTTTCAATATCAAGATCAGTTTTTGCTGATTTTTCCTTGTTTGTTCTACTACTTTAAAGACTTTGCAATGAATTTAGTAAAAAAAATCCAAGGTATTGAAGTGTCAAGGAATATTGACCCCCCTTTTTTCATCTGATGTCAGTAAAGTACTACAAATTGATTAAAAGTGCAGTCATGGTCATTTAACTGTTTTTATTTACATCAGTTAATAAAATTTAGATATAAAAATTTCACCTACATTTGCGCGGATTTTAAAATGACACGCATTACATTTGCACGGAGAAATGGTATTACGTTTGCGCGAATTTACCGGTAGTTAACCTGAGTTTTTTTTACCTGTAATTTTTGAACATAAATTGGCGATTATACCACATCTTATTGATAAACATGTATAAGACAAGTTTTTATTTATTTATATAAACATTAAAAAGCACTACATTTATGTAAAAAGAAACGTTTTAAATAAAATACAGCGACTATCATGTAAAAGAATATTCAAAGTATATAGTCATGAATAAAACGGAATAAACATGCGGATCATATATACACCCCGTATAACCCCGATAAAAATGAATCCGGACGTTGACTTGACGCGTTCGAAGCGATAATCAGGACAACATTTTGGATGACAACAATTTCGAATGCCTCTCTAGAACTTATACGAGTACATATAAAAACGTCAATGTACATGAAAGTTTATTTATTCAATTATACAGTTATTGTAAGTTTTACATATATTGCATAGAACGTTTGATAAAACTGCTCGATGCAAAACGCACAGACATGGTGCAATTTCATACGTTTTATGAGATAAACAATGCTGAATTTCTTTTCGTACATACACATTTCCGTATTAATACCTTAGGCAATAATAAATAACTATACGTTACATTACTGCGTATCTTCAAATGTTCCGTAGAACTTAGAATAAACGCAATATCATACTAAATAAGTTTTCTCTTACTGTATTGTTCGTTCCACCAAATGTGTCGCGTTCGTTGTGCGTTTTTAAATAATCACTGTACAGTTCGTTGACAAAAGCCACTTTCTTGTCAAGGTATTCGAGATGGTGTCGGAGACTCTATTTCTATATTTTATTGTAATTTTTTATCTGTTAACTTAGTCAAATTAGTTGAACTTAAAATATCAGTCATACAAAGCCAAAACTTCAATGTTTAACCAACGTACATCAGATAGGAATGTTTTTATTGAAAATTGGGACTTCAACGTTATTCCAGATGAAATGAACAGTTAATAAATATATTCCAGAGAAAGTGTTGTTCAGTCAATTAAACTTTAATGACTTAGTTTTGACAATGTAAGGCTCTTCCAAATACCAATATTTGTCCACATTCGCCTAGACGAAAGCAGATACAGAATCTCGTTGAACTTAGTTTGCCGAATGACTTACATGGCATTCCAATTGCTAAATAATTTAGTTAAAAAAGGCCCCGATAAAAAAAAAAAACAAAAAAACAAAACAAAAAAAACATGTGAAATAATTAAAACGAGGAAACTAACATATATATTGAAAGCTTAAAAATAATGTATGAAAGAAGAAAAGAAATATGACAGATCTATATAACCAATGTACTACAGGCTCCTGTCGTTGGATCGACACACAAATAAAATGTGGCGGGATTAAACAAGTGAGCCCCCAACCCTCTCCTTTACACGGGACACTCGCGTAACAACACAATATGATAACAAGAATGTGTCCAAAGTACACCACTCGCACTATCCTTTTCCATGTCTGTGAATTGGGGTAAAATCTAATTTGGCATTACAATTAGAAAGATTATACTATAGGAAATATATGATCTAAGTTTCAAATTGATTGGACTTCAGCTTCATCAAAAAACTACCTTGACCAAAAACTTTAACCTGAAACTCCCACTTTCATTTTCTATGTTCAGTGGACCGTGAAATTGGGGTCAAAAGTCTATTTTCGCTTTAAAATTAGAAAGATTATATCATAAGCAACAAGTGTACTAAGTTTCAAGTTGATTGGACTTCAGCTTCATCAAAAACTACCTTGACCAAAAACTTTAACCTGAACGGACGCACAGACAAACGGACGGACGGACGAACGAACGAACGGAGCCACAGACCAGAAAACATAATGCCCCTCTACTATCGTAGGTGGGGCATAAAAACACCTGTACAGTTGCAATTAGCTCAACTCAAAATGTCGGTACAAGGCACAAAAACCATATACATAAAATATCGACAAAGGAGTAATTAAATAATTGATAGTTATTTCAAAGCGAATTACAACTAGGAGGTAAATCATGTACCTAAAGTTTAAGTCTGTATATATCCAACGGTTTTAGGTAAATGTGTAATAAAACGCATGAACTTGTGCATTGGCAAATAATTATAAGTAAACAGTATCAAGAGAATGTACGATCTTACGAGTTATCATAAGTATGCTTATATTGTAATAATGTTAAGTGATGTTTTAATTTAACAGGTACAGCAAGACTTTCTACACTGTAGCCAAATTTTATTTTATGAAAGGATTTGGTAAAGGGTGACTGGGATATATACCGTATTAGATACTTTGGTCTTTTTTTTTCTGACCGGCAGTAAAACCTGACCGAAGTTGGCCACCCGTTTAGTTGTGTGGGATGTAAAAGTACGCAGTCACGTCCAGTCTGAATGGGAATATTAGACCCAATGTCTCGTGTAGAGTGAACACCACGCTAATACACTGTGCGAACCCTTGCAAAAACTTTATGAGAGGTCCATAAATGGCCTGTTGAAAGGCAACATTTGAGTCCTTATTCAATATACCTCATTTAATCCAGTGACAGTCCAAACTTCTCTGACGTAATTCCAGAGGGCCTCCTTCCAGGACCTACATGTAATATGTGTTGCTACCTTGTGATTATCCTGAACACGCATGACATATTTGCAAGTGAACGTTAAGCAACCAACAATCAGCCATTACGTACGCGTGTCATTAACAAATAACATAGTTGAAGAAAGCAAACCAGTTGAATATCAAAAATTATCTCTTAATCTTTACATCTTCACATTAAAGAATCTGTATTACTATTGGTGGCTATAAGTTACGTGGTCATTGTATACACATATTCTGTAACTCTATTGTAATCTATGACCCGCTAGGACTCGCCTCTGAGATAAAGACCAAAATTCTATAATTCATTAATTGTTTTTTATTGCTGTATATATTAAAAAGAAGATGTGGCAGTGGCGGATCCAGGGGGGGGGGGTTCCGGGGGTGCGCACCCCCCCTTTATTTTTGCCGATCAATGCATTTGTATCGGGACATATGTTTTGCACCCCCCCCCCCCTTTTGCCCTGGGTGCCCTGGGTTAGCACCCCCCCTTTCGAAAATTCCTGCATCCGCCCCTGTGTGGTATTGAAACAACTCTTCGCAAACGACCAAACGACACAAAATGAACAACTATAGGTCAGCGTACGGCCTTCAACAATGAACAAAGCCCATACCACATAGTCAGTTTTAAAACACACCGAACTGACAAGTGAAAAATAATTCATACGAGAAAACTAATTTATGCACAAAATAGTGAATAATAAATATATGTAACTAACGAATTACACGCTCCTGGTTTTAGACAGGCACATACAGAATACGACGGGATTAAACATGTTAGCGAGCACCCAACCCACCCCCTAACCGTACATTGACTGCCACGTAAACACTTTCAAAAATTGTATCCAATTAGAAATTGGACGTGTGTATCTGTCTGCTTAGCCATATATGCATCTGTCGAGTTATTGTATTTTCAATTTTAAATGTGTTTTATTGATAGATGCTTTTGTGTTCTCTTAAATTGTTTCTTTCAAAATTGTAACACGGTGATGACTTTTGTACCAATATTTGGACTATTTTATTTATTATGTATGTTTAGTTCACGCATCATTGTAAATATAACGAAATTTGATGGGACTGTCGTACAAAGTGAGAGGTTTAGCGCTATAAAACCAGGTTTAATCCACATTTTTTTACATTTCAAAATGCCTGTACCAAGTCAGGAATATAACAGTTGTTGTCCATTCGTTTTTTAAATGTTTTGTCATTTGATTTTGCCATGTGATTTGGGACTTGCAGATTTGATTTTCCTCTGAGTTTAGTGATTTTCCTCTGAGTTCAGTAATTTTGTGATTTGGCTTACTGCTACCAATTTACATTTTCGTATACATAAGGATTTTTCACATGCGCAAAATACCTCTAAGAGTGTTCCAACAATACAACGGTTATCATGGGTTGCTGTCTGCATGAAATGTTGGTAAATTATTTTTTTCTAACATGCATATTGGTTATAATTCCACCTTATGTAATAATGCTGTATTTTGATTGGATGAGAAACATGGTATTTTTCACCAATTTCTATATATTGAGATTTTCTTTTCTCTGCCGGGTTATTTGCCATTAGGGAATTCCGTGTGCCGGGGTATTTGCTAGCACATACCATGGCAGATGGAAAATACCCTAGCAAATACCATGGCAGATGGGGAATACCATGTCTAGAAATAACTCAATGAATTATTTCTATTCTAATATGACAAATTCATGGTCATTCTAAATATATAGTTCCAGATGAAATATTTAGGATAAAAAGCATCATTATTGAATTTGAACCAAATGACGTAAAAATTCCGGGAATGACGTCATAAATAAAACTCAACGGAAACGAATTGTCAACCGGTGACATTAAACTGGAATCCACTTGTATTACGCTTCACTGAAACTGATGAACAAAGTGTAGTAGTCAGCCGAGAACCAGCTTATTATCATAAAAAGGGAGATATATATACAGTCAGTGACTGTACATAAATAAAATGATAAGAAATGATTATACGGTCAATGCAATTTGACTGCACAAATAGCACAGCTGCAGTGTATACAAAAATTATACATTCAAGTCGAAATTTCATATGATACCTGATTATAATAAACTTTCTGAGGTGGAACATTCGGTGGAATTAAACAATTATATCATGCTTACAAGGAGTATTTGCCAAAAATACCGGTTTCGAGGTAATCAAATTTCCCTCGCCTAACGGCTCTGGAAATTTGTACCTCTCAACCAGTATTTTTGGCAAATACCCCTTGTAAGCATGATATATTTGTATATAATCATACCAAAGTATAGTTTAATACATGCAAAATTCATTGACAAACGCAATATTGTGTCAACGAAGCGTACAGTACAAAAAGGTGTAATGACAACGAAGCGTACACAACATGAAAACAAAGACACTTTAAAACGTGTATTTTTCTTTTTCTACACACAACATAAAGATACGATCTTAATAAATTTGTTAGTTTTAAATATGAAATTTTCAAAAATGTATGTTTTAAAAGCTATGAGGTACGAAAAACATTAATTTTTGAATATTTAAAAATACCTTGAGCACGTTTTATCATTGATATCGTCGTGCGTTTTTTAATGTTTGTATTTATAGATGTCACATATTTGAAAAACATTTTAGTAACTAATGACTATTATGGCAAAGAATATATTGGAGCAAAATGTCCGAAGAATAGATATTGGATTTTCTTTAAAAGTATTATTTTTTTTATTTTCTGAACTCAGTGTTACACGCACGGGGGGTTAACTTCGATATTTTCTTGGTAGGGGTGTGCCATTTTTGCCTCAAAAAACGTACCCATTTTAATATAACATTCACTGAAATTCAGTACCTATAATTATATAAATATTTAAGAAGGAATGACTTATACTTATATACCATATTTAACTTGACCCATGCTTATATAAGCACTAACTCACCGGAGTTCATTTGGGAACTTATTTGAAAGCACTTTGTTTGAAAGATGAACTTTCAAATGAATTTATTTAATTTAATATAATAATTGACCATTAATAATGTATGATTCTCAATAGCATCTATAATACTAAAATTACGAGGTCCAATTTGTCAGCCGTCATCGGGTAAAAACGACAAATCAAAGAATTCAACTCTATATATAACTAATATAGGACAATGGTGTAGTTTAAAAATTACACCACTCCAGACCCTTTTGTTTTCCACATAATTAATATTGCCAATAATTAACAAGTTCCGGGTCTAATCCGATACCGATACCAATAGTATATTCACCTGTTAGCTATTACCTTATCTGTACGTTCCGCATTTGACAGGCGCACCACCAAACGGTGTATTTAGGATTTTGCTATATACACGGGTCATAATCAAAGGGCTGACACTACTAAATTCAATCATTGCCAAATTGTTCCCTATTGTAGCTTTATTCAGCAATCAGCAAGACTTTCTAAGATAACTAACATAGGACAATGCTGTTGATTAAAAAATACCCCATTCTTGGATAGCCTGGACCTTTTGTTTTCCAAATAATTAATATTTCAAATAATTGAAAAGTTCCAGGTCGACGGTTCAAACAGAAAGATTTGAAAGCAGAGAAAACTGTGTATCTTATAATCGACATGACTTTATCAGATGACAATACCAATTACTAAAATAAGGCTTAGAATATATACTTTAATTCAGTCACGGACCCGCGATATCACGGGTGTGTACTTGTATTTATATATGATATGTAGATCATACCCCAAATCAATATATAGTTATCAAACGTAAATGCATTTTAATATAGGATGTCATTAAAAAGGAGGGTCATTTTTATATAAAATCTCGCAAAATTATGACCCATATTTTTGGCACATCCCCGTATACCCAATAATAGGAAGTTGACCCCCGTGGTTACACGGTGTGTTCGATTCGAACGCGTCAACGTCCGGTTTCATCTGTATCGGGGTTATATAGGAATTATCTATAGTTCAGTACTTATCTGGTACTTGTATCCTAGCTATTTGAGATGGCATTGACGGGAAATTTTACCATTTTTAAATTTTAGAAAACGTTGAACGGTATTAAAACTTAATTTTCACTTTTTAATGTAAGTAGTCTGAACTTGTATAATAATCTCAACGAAAGTGTAGATGGCTGGATGAGTTGAATAAAACTGTTTATTGTAATAGCTATGAAAAGACTCTAGTCCATTGTCATATTGGTACGTTTTGTTCCTCCACTGGGCACAGCCGTCCACATTGTTGATCGAAATTTTGAGTTGACGGTAACGTAATTTTCTACTAACTAGTCGGCAAATTTGTTAATTAATTAATTCATTTTAATTTTATTAAGTTGATTTGTTCAAATTTTAGTTTATTTAAACAATATCAAGGTGTTTTTTGTTTTATAAAACAGTTATGGATTTATTTTTCATTTATTTTTGTATAAATCTGCGCAAATGTAGTAACTTTTCAACAGGTAAAATTCGCGCAAATGTAGGACCAATCCGCGCAAACGTAACGCGCCGCTAAATCAAATTCATGTTTTTAAGTTGTTGGAAATCATTTTGCTGTAATTCCAATATGATCTTCTCTAAAAATAAAACTTTGAAAATTGTTGCATCACAAAGTCAACATGTGGAGAGTTGTCGCGTTGGCAATCATACCACCTTTTCTTTTTCTTTTTATATATGTGTGGACGTAGGTGAGACAACAAATAGGACCTAAATACTAAAACAATAATTTGTATGCATGTTTTTTTTTTTCACATTTAATCGCATATGCCTGGACGAACACAATGCTAATATTTCCCCTTTAATTTGCAATTTAATTCATACTTTCTTGTCTTATGAAGTAGGTGGTGTTGTATCGTTCGTTCAGTTTTTCTACTGTTAATAGAAGAATGTTCTACCACAAGGATAGCTACTGATCCAGTCTGTATGTTTATATCATGAACATTCATTAAAACATAAGGTTCTTACATTTATTAAATTGAATTAATTTACAATGCACATATCGGTCTATTCAATCATACATTAGGGTCAGTAACCTTGAAAAATGTTTTTTCCCATACTTTAATAAAAGTGAGATCACTTTTTTCAATAAAATTTCTACTATAAAGATTTTCATAAACGGAAACAAGATTATCATCTTTCATGTTCATTACAAGATTAAAAAGAGCACCCACTTTTTCGTAAATATCCAGCTCTGCATTAAAATCTCCAGAAATTGAATGAATATTTCTCTCTTGTACAACATATGGCACAGAAAAGGCTAGTTTCAGGTCATACCGATAAAAAAAATATTGTGCTATATAACTTCTCCATATATCGCTAACACGTCCATTTATACTTATCGGTAACGCCATATATTTGAATGCTGACGACGTCCACAACGTGGCTTGGGCATTGAAGGGAGAAAACGTTTGTTTTGGAACAACAAATGACTTATGTGTTTCTTTTGTTGCTGAAAAGTTAAATGGCACGTTTCTGGTAAATCTATAAATAGCATCAACATCTGGTTGTTCGTTAGCAAGAGACTGTATTGCACCAACTTTTACGGAAACTTTTGTGTCGCATATCTGTGGTATCGTTTTATTATCTTTGATGGACTCCAAGGGAAAACCTCTTGGCCATACACGTGTTTCAGATACTCCAAAATAAGGATATGGATTGAATAATTTACTTTCTTTGTCCTTACAAACTGTGACTGATTCTCCTTTGGTTAATCTTTCAATCTCAATTAAATCAAATACTCCATTATTGTCGTCGTCAAAGTCCCAAATATACTTTGCTTTGTGGTGAATAGCGTACATGTATCCGATATTTTTCCTCCCAAAATGTTTTACTGGGATAACATCTGATAATAACGGATATAAAGTTTTTTGTCTGTTAATTGATAAGTATATGACTCTACTTTTATTTTCGTCATTTACAACACTTTTCAAATAAGCGTCTTCCGATGGCGTCGTCACATCTGCTACAATTACGACACACCAGGAGGGGTGTTTTGCTATATTTCGCACCGAGTTAGATGGCTGGTGAATGGTAGTAACCACAGCCCAATTATCACAGATTTTTTGGTCACTTTTGTTTGAGAATAGTGTGGTCTTTTTATCTATACTAATTTGGGGAACTTTTCTTACCACGTCTCCAGAAAATATAGACCCAGACACACCACTTATATGTATAATAGTTCGTTCAGAAACATCACTTGTAATGGTTTGTTCAACTTTGCTTTTCTCCATAAATGCAAAGTCGTTGTATGATTGCAGAAGTTCCATCATTTCATATGTCGATTTGTGATAAACCAAATGTTTGAGACAAAAACCAGGTTTTAAATATTTCTTGTTAATAGCGTCAGAAAGAAGGGAATGAATGATTCTGTCATTATCAGAAACAAAATTAACCTGATCACGGTATATAGACAGCCATTCTACAAGGGAGGTACCCCCATAGTCTGTATCAATTAAGTCATCTTTATTTTTGCATTTTACCTGACCACAGTACTTTCTTTTAGAAATACGAGACATAAGATCACGTCCTAAAAATAAAAACATTTCGTCTACTCTGTTGTTCCTATTTATTTTTCTTGATTTTCCATGGCTCCAGCCATAGTATAGATTACTCGACTTTATGCTATCTAGCCTATGGAATACCTGTGGAACACACAAAAATGCATCGTCGTCTATTCTTCCCCCAAGAAGAGCATCAGGATAGACTGTATGAACATATTTCCACCATATGTACATCTTTTCTCCAAATTTTACCGCTCGTCCATGATTTGTTACGTTCAAATATACAATGTCATGATTTAATACATTTTCGGCAATTGACTCAGAAGATGGCTCGTCTAGTAAAAATTTATAGGTTATTTTAAATGGCAATATATGTTGCATACGAAGCATTGCTTTTATCCAAGTTTTTCTTTGAGTATCTCGAAAAAGTTGTTTTCCATTTGCACTCAATATTCCCATCACAATATGATCACGTTGCTCATCGATTGGAATTTTGGTTTGTGTTGTTAATTTAATTTCTTGACGCCGATATACCTGTTTATACTTAGTCGGAGAATACGTTATGTAGAGCAAAAGAAATCCACACATAATATACGGAATCCATACTGTTTTCGGAATTTTCCGAAATGTTCTTGAAGAACACATTATTCGAATCATTTTTGGTGGTTTGAGGTTAAAATCAAATAACAAGCTTTTCAAAAGATTGATAGTATATAGGGATGTCAAAAGATATGAAATTTAATACTCGAGTCCGAATTAATAGTTAATCTGTAACATCTGTTCCCGTGGAGGTAGTAATTTTGATATTACGATGTGTCGGGCCATAATTTGTCAACGACATCAACTTCAAATTTATTTTATACAAAACAATATCTAATTATAAATTGAAGAATAATAACGTTTGATATCTAAATATAAATTGAAGAATAATAACGTTTAAAAGAAATACTTTTCCTATTAAATGTACATCTCATACCAATCACATGCACAAACAACTCTTGATTAGCATGCAATTTATTACAGGTAAGTTTACGGCGAATGAGTCAATGATCCACTGATGAAAGTGTTCATCCGTGTACAAACACTGTTAAAAAAGTCATGTTGTCCTTGAGTCTCTTTTGCCAGTTTTACAAAATTAGCTCAGGAGTAAGACATGTCTTCGGATGGTTTTACGGCGTATTAATTATTGTCCTTAGTGGGTTTCAAAAAGTGGTATTAAGTTTGGACATCTTTTAAAGTTGGTCACAAAGCAATGACTACACAATATTTTTTTTATATAAATTACAATTATTTTTATAACTTAAGACTACAAAAAAATTTTGCGATCATATTGTGGTATCATGTTGTCGTTGTCGTCCGCGTCATCTGAAGACAGTTGGTTTCCCGACAAATACAGTGTACTTTAGTACAAGAAAATAGAAATCCATGAAATTTAAACACAAGGTTTATAACCTTGAAAGGAAAGTTTGGATTGTTTTTGGGGGTTATGGTCCCAACAGTTTTGGAATTAAGGGCCAAAAAAAGGGACTTAAATAAACATTTTAGTAGTTTCCAGCCAATGACTTGTGTTAAGTGTATGAATTTCTCTGTAATTATAACACAAGCTTCCATACCACAAAGGAATGGTTAGGATTGACTTTCGGGGTTATAGCTCAAACCATTTAGGAATCAGGGACAAAAAATGGGGAAAACAAGGGTTTCCTGGTTAATGAACTAAAACAAAGTAAATACATCGTGCACTAATCCACTGGAAAGTTGTTGCCTCAAAATGAACCAAAAATGTTTTTCTTATATTTATTTTAAATTCTATATTACAAAATGAATTTGAATTAAAGAAAGTTTCTGTTGAAGTATGTTTTATTTGTATATTTTGTTGCTTGTTGAAGTATGTTTCATATTTACTATACTATATATAAAAATATTAATTTTCGCGAACCATTTAGGTCACGGAAATTCCAAAATATGGCATCAGTAAGGAGAGTTGTACAAACAATGTAAATACACAGAACCCCATCCAAACTTGCTTTAGCTAATGTATTCATCTTTTTCTATTTTATATGTACTAACAACATTCCATTTTTCTATAATTTCGATTAAAAAAATCCAAAATCTGAGTTAAAATAGGTCGAATGCCCCAAATAAACGTTGTCTGATTGGTTGAAGTACTGTAGCATCGATGATAAGCATAGAAAGCCTCGATGTAAAGCACACGCTTCACAGGAATAAGAAGAGTTTTACAAATAATGTGAATACACAGATCCTCCATCCTATTTATGTTTTGCTGAAAATGTTGCAGTGTTCATCATTTCTGTTTTGATTCTGCTAACAACATTCCATTTTTTCTATAATTCCGATTTAAAGATGTGGAAACCCGTAATAAAAATAGTGAAAAATAGATGGCCTCAATGATTTTTAAAAGCAACGCAAAAAATTCCGTTAATACGACCTTGAGTTCAACCGGGGTTATAAAAACCGATTCACAAAATAGATCTCCTTGCGCTCAAATGTAATTCTTAGTGAAGTATACGGGTAAATTCGTTTACGGAAATGTATCCACACTTTATCATTAATATATTACCAGGCTTTTTGCATATTCACGTTTTTTTTATGCTCAACTTTAGTCAAATTCAATTCTATACATTTTTTTTTATGTAAAGCAATAGGAGTAAGAATATTATTTCGCGCCAATTTAACCAGCATCACCAGCACCATCAAAATTATTTACCGTTATCTTTGTGAAATTTCAGTTATATAGTTTATTAATTAGAGAAATTTTGGTAAGTCTTACTTATTAATGTTAAGGTTCTACTGATGTGCTTCTCTAGACCTTTTTGACGGTCAGTTTTATCCCATTTATCTCAATATTATCCCCGATGACAAAAATGTCAACCCGACCTATTCGTGTCAAAAGTGAAAATCGATCTATTTGATGAACTAATTTCTTCATAAACTGTACATGCATTATTTCTGTATTATTTGATAACCAATCACATTCACGTTGCATGTTTGCATGATAATGGGTTATGTATTAGTGGATTGCAAGGGCGATGCAACATGTGAGGTCTGCGCGATCACGTGACATTATTATTTGTAAACAAACATGCTCCCCGTGTAACACGTGTCTGAATTATCCTTTCAAAGTGTTATGAATCTTTCAATCACTATTTTAATTTATGATATATTTTTCTGTTTTTAGGTTTGCATATCAGTAGTCAAAGTGAATTAGACATAGTTCTGAGTATTGTGTTTTTTTTTTTTAAATTAGAAGGTAAGTCTACATAACTTCAATAGTCATTATTTAACTCTGAGACTACTATAACACATTATAGAAGTCTCAGTTTAACTGAAGTCTAAAAAGATGACTCAACTTTCCCTCTTATTCTCCCTCTATTTTTGAAACCTGCATACCAAATGAAAGGGCATTTGATCGGATCAAAAACAAATCCTCCTGCCCCCTCCCCCTATTTTTGAAACCTGCATACCAAATGAAAGGGCATTTGATCGGATCAAAAACAAATCCTCCTGCCCCCTCCCCCAGAATATCAAATGGTTGACCCCTAAGTCTATATATAGGATTTTTTTCTGCGACAAGTGCCTCAAACCATGTATCAAGATTTTTGGATAAAGGACCACAATAGGTAAAAGTCCAATTTAATATTAAATGTTTTAAGTTCTTAGACTACATTCATTCTGTGTCAGAAACCTATTCTGTTTTGACTATTTGATCACAATCCAAATTCAGAGCTGTATCGGGCTTTAATGTTGTGTCCATACTTGCCCCAACTGTTCAGGGTTCGGCCTCTGCTGTAGTATCAAGCTGCGCCCTGTGGAGCATCTGGTTTATTTGAAGGGTAGATGTTCCCGACCTGTTTATTAGTGGAATTGTGAATCAGGCCATTACTCTTCTCAATTGTATTAATGCATACTTTTCATGTTGGGACAGTTTCCCTCATTTTTGAAGGCTGTATGGTTGCCTATAATTGCTTTGTCATTTGAACATTTGTGGGTAGTTGTCTTATTGGCAATCTTATTACATATTTTAATTTTTATACGTATCCATCCTTCAGAAAAGTTGTTCCAAATGTAATGAATCCCCTCCAGGCTTGCCTTTATCTTCATTGGAACAATTTTTGGGATACGATTGCTTTCAAGCAATCTGTAGACTTATACTGGTGGCTCAGAGCATTGCCCTCGCGTCAATCGTTTTATTCTAAACATTAAGGAACATCTCAGATTCTTATGATTGGCTTTAAAAGGTAAAAACAAACAAAGGGATTGAACTTTAACAACTTTCCTATAATGTTCTTTTCATAATCTTCATGTTTGATAATTCCCTTGACTTATATGAGTGTTTTTAACAACACGGAAAATCAGAATTAAGCAGTATTTATATTTAGTGTTTTTATAAATTTAGAAACAGTTAGAGGGAATTCCCAGTTTTGATAAAATGCGAGAGTTCTCTGAATTCCGATAAATCTATTTCTGTCATATAAGAACTGAAGTGGAGTTTTTCTTATAATTTACCTTTATGAAGGTACCTTTTGAGATTGTACTTCCATAAAGAAATAGAGAACTATCTAGATATAGGAAGATGTGGTGTGAGTGCCAATGAGACAACTCTCCATACAAATAACAATTTAAAAAGTAAACCATTATAGGTTAAAGTACGGCCTTCAACACGGAGCCTTGGCTCACACCGAACAACAAGCTATAAAGGGCCCCAAAATTACTAGTGTAAAACCATTCAAACGGGAAAACCAACGGTCTAATCTATATAAACAAAACGAGAAACGAGAAACATGTATATATTACATAAACAAACGACAACTACTGTACATCAGATTCCTGACTTAGGACAGGTGCAAACATTTGCAGCGGGATTAAACGTTTTAATGGATCCAAACCTTCTCCCTTTTTCTGAAACAATAGCATAACATCACAAAGAAAAACATACGATAAAATATCAATTGGCAGACTTAACTCAATAAAAAAACGTATGATTAATCTAGGTCGTTTAATAAACATTTAATATACATTCTTGATCCAGGTTATTTTAGGAAATTATGCGCATGGGTATAGTTTTCTTGACTTCGAGGGGTTTTCAATTGAATGGTTGCTCTGGATTCCCCACTCAATTAATTAATTTTTAACTCATGGGATCTTTTCTATGTATGTCTGGTATTGAAGGTTATTATTGTTGCATAATTTTAAATCATATACATCATTTAAATTAAAATAAATATAGTCCACATCGTAGAACACCCCTTCAGGCGAAATGGAGTCTTCCATATTATTGTTTCGAGTTTTCTCCCTTCCGGAAGTAACTTCCGTGAATTCTGAATCAAAACAATACGTCGAGTATTAGCTCGTTCTGTCAATAAAGTGTATTATATTAAATAGATCGCAATTTAAACCGATAAATGTGTACGGAAAGGAGTCATGATCACTGACCGAAAGGAAATTAAATATTTAAAGAGTTAGGAATTGGGTTCCTCCTAGAATTAAAGTAGGAAAATAGGTGAGAAGATACGAAGTGAAATACCTTCTCTCACTCTGAGTCTCAGTGACTGCTGTGGAAAGTAAACTTGGAAATGATAGTACAAAAATTAAACACAATAGGCCTAATTGCGTTGTTCATACACTTTTATCTGGGATTGGCTATTTTGTAACTATTTTACATGTGCAGTTAATTAGTTTTGAAAATAATATTATCCAGCTACATGTATACATGTACATGTGTCAACGAAACAACGGCAATCGTATCCCTCAGAGCAATCTGCTCTTTGATTTTTTTGGGGGGAGGGTTCCAAACCAGTTGTTTATAAGTTGCAAATCAGGCCATTACTTTTCTTAATTTAATTGTTGCTTACTTAACATGTCTAGACTGTTTTTTTCTCACTTTTTAAGGCTGTATGGTTGCCTATAATTACTTTGTTATTTTAATCTCTGGAAAGCTGTCTCATTGGAAATTATACCACATATATACAGATTTTTATATGGATTGTAGACCTGAAAAAGATTTTCAAAGTTGAATATGCTGCAAACTTCAAACAACCTACTACTTAATTACCATGCATGTCTATCATGAAACTTTTGATCAGAACTATATATAAGTGATTTCACCATTTCTTCATATGTGTACCACTATCAATCAACAGAACAAATGCAAATTATTTTTTTAATATTTGCATATGGTTTCCTTTAATTTCTCACATCTATTTTATTTGAATTTAGGGAAATAAGTATTATGTATATAAACAGACAAAACAAATCTCATGTCGATATATAACATGTACAACAATCAAACATCAACCCACACCAAACTGGCTGTAGTTGAAAAACATCAAAAGGGAAAATACAGTGAAATTTGGAGAATTTATATTATCACATGTACATGCATTTGAAATATATATAAAATATTTTTTTCAAATTTTTTAGTTTTAGGTTCCACCTAGCTACCATATTAGAAAACTGGGATTTAAACGCTAGTCTATTAGAGGGATATTTCCAGTGGCGAATCCAGAAATTTTCATAAGTGGGGGTCCACTGACTGCCTAAGAGAGGGCCCACTCTGATCATGCTCCAGTGGTTCTCTAAATAATCAACCATTTTTTTTCCAGACAAGGGGGGGGGGGGCCTCTTAATTCGCCTTTGATTTCATTGGTTGTAATTTTTATTTTATCATGAATCAGATCTGAACACGACTTGGGGAATGAAGGTAAAGACCGAATGTCAGTTTTAGTCTTATATATGTACTTTAATTTTAGTCTTATATGTATTTATGTGTACATATATCACTGATTCAGTGGCGATGGTGAATAGCTCTATATAGACACTGACAAGTCTTAGATAACATTTTATAGTTTTGAATGTTTCTTCATCAGTTGACTAGACTAAAATTAGGTGGAGGTATGTTTTTATTTCCAACAGAGGGGCACTCATGCTCAACCTATATCAGTTTGTGCATGAAGCGATTGATAGTTGCCAGACACTGAATGATTATACCACAAATTTGTGAAAGTTTTAACCTATGCATATATACTTTAAATACGATAAAAAAAAATCATGTCTTTTTCAGGACTTCTGATCCAACCAT
Organism: Mytilus galloprovincialis; assembly: GCA_037788925.1. NCBI lineage: Eukaryota > Metazoa > Mollusca > Bivalvia > Mytilida > Mytilidae > Mytilus > Mytilus galloprovincialis. The sequence continues at coordinate 35,236,603 of CM075335.1, forward strand.
GTAGAATGGCATGTTATTGAGATATGGTTCTGGTTGATGGATGTTCATGAAGGACCTGTAGTACAAAGTATATCACTGGATTGAGCTCTCTGTCAAAGTGTATTATTAAAGTGCTTTGCTTTGAGCTTGGTTCATTGTTATGCAATTCATTCTTTGTGAAATAAAGATTTTACAGACAACTCTCATGTACAAGGATGTCTGCAAGTATTATCATTTCTATGTACAATGTAAGTAACAGGGAGATAAAAGCATTTTTTGTTTGTTTGAACCAAACATTATTTGTCCATTGACCAAATTTGTTTTGCTTTCACCAGCTTTGAAGGAGATATTATCAAAGAATTGATAGAAAACAGCACAGAAGCTTACTTTCTAGCTCATCAGGCCCAAGCATCATGTTAGGCATTGTCATTACTAAAAACCAATAAATGTCTTCTAATCTGAGGATCAATTCAACATTTTAAAGTGTTTTACTAATGATACTGACAAGCCACCACAAAGATATACTGAGTGCCAATGAAAACGCAACACTTTTGTTTTTCAAAAAAGTCTGATAAGTTTTATTTATTTTATATTAGAACTTTGTAAAGTTGGTTGAAAATGACTTTAAAGACAATTGTTGACAACTTTACGGTTGGGTGATTTTTGGAACAAATGCGAAGTAAGGGTTATTTTGAACGGACATAAACCGAGTTCACCGCTTTTCAACATACGCACCATTTTCACGATTTTGTCATTTAAAGCTAGGCTAATGTCATGAATTGTCCCGCCCTTATTGTAAGGAAACTGCAATAAACATCTGAGTAAATGCCAGGACTTTCTGACAACCAGCGACATGCAGTTTCGGGCATGATCAAATGAAACCTTTCACAGCATACAATAACCCAAATCATCCACAAATTCAACAAAAATGGATCAGTTAATGATAAGCCACATCCCAGGGTTCAAAAAGCAAGAAACGCTCAGCAAAACCGATACATTTGGTCTTTAACATATCCGATATCGACTCTGATGGATGTCCAAAGGTCACGTGAGTTCAATGGTGGTCACGGTAGATCCTATGGAGCAATTTCAGTAAAGCACCATTTGCGCAGAAATTCAACGGTTAAAGAGGACCACAGCCGACATCTAAACGGCCGTCTGGTGTAAACATCGAATTCTGTAGACCAAAAATCATTTATTATGTACCAAAAATCGTCAGTGGTGGTTACATAGACGTTTGGCACCCGCCTTGGCCAAAAGTTGTGCGTTTCGCCAGATTTAGGTCCGATAGAGCAAATTTTGCATCAGATTTGACATGGTTTAGAAGATGAAAACCACCACCAATATCATAAAGTCAGCTTGAGTTTGCTTTACAGGACAAGTGGAATAACATTCCTCGAGATAACATTAAACGTCCGGGATGATCAATTCCACGGCTCTGTCGAGATTGCGCTGCACAACGGGGTTGTAACATTTTTTTTAGGACTGTGATTTGATGATTCGACATTGGATGTTTCGTTTATCTATTGCGCCCGAAAGATGACAATGAAACATTTTTGTTTGATATCGATCTATTGTTAGAATTGTTAATTTTCAAGAACAATTCATTTTGAAAGATTATGATTTCTAATATAAATTTTATTTTTGAAAAACCAAGTGTTGCGTTTTCATTGGCACTCAGTATATATAAATAGAACCATACAAATAGTTAGCAAATACAATTAAAAAAAGATGTGATATGATTGCCAATGAGACAATTCTCCACAACAGACCAAAATGACATAGAAATTAACAATAACAGGTCGCCGCACAACCTTCAACAATGAGCAAAGCTAATGCAGCATAGTCAGCTATAAAAGGTGTCGAAATGACAATGTGAAACAATTCAAAGGAGAAAAATAACAGGCTTATTTATGTACAAAAAATAAAGAAAAAACAAATATGTAACACACAAACAAACAACAACCACTGAATTACAGGCTCCTTATATCATGTTCTCAGATATCATCTCCCAATTTAAAAAAATCATGAAAAATTGAACCTATTATGTGTTGCTCTCCTAGCTATAAGATGTATCCAAAATCAAAGATGTGGAACATACTCTATCATAATCATTTGGTAACTAATGCAATTAGTGTCTCTTCCATGCCTGTCTTGAACATAAAAACTAAACTAAATATAAAATAAACAATACTCCTAATGCTCCGGTTGGTTGTCATCGTGCAACACAGTTAATAACACATATAGGAAAATCATAGAACTACATTTATCATAAAACACTGTCAAACATCCAAACATACTATCCACACTCATCTGTGTCCACACTTGTTAATACAACAAATTAATTTTAATTTTTTTATTGCACAAATGAAATAGCTTTTTTTTCAATTATTGTTATATTTAAGTGTTTAATTTTAGAAATTTTTTTTATATAATAATTTAACATTTATTTCAACACAATTTTGCTGGTATCAAGAGTTCTATTTTACAATTTTTATCTTCTTAAAAGTTTTTAATAATTCAATTTTTACTATACAACTTAATTTTGAAAATACTTTATTTATTGTTTCTGAAGTTTGAAAGAGTAATATTTAATGCTAAAATATACTGACTGTATTTGACCTTTTATTAATTAATAATTGTTATAACAATACCTATTGTATTTTGTTTGTAGGCATAGGTTGAATATATTTTTATCAAATGTTGGCATAGGTTGAAGACACTTATGGTTCAGTGCAGGACACTAATTTTGTTCTTGTTCAGTAATATGAATATCGAGCGCGCCCGCACAAGCTCCGTGTTAAATTGCCAACCACAGTAGTAACTACTTACACCACTCGTCCACCGAGCCCTATCAGACGAAGATCGGAGACAGATGGTTCGACTAATTTATGAATACAATGTTGATATCACTAGCATACTTCATCTGAACATCAGAAACATTAAAATTGTTCTCCAAAAATACTTTTGAGAACATTCAATAATGTTTTTTTATACAATCTAAATACCAATTTTGCTTTTTTTCGAACGTAAGGTGATGTGGGAAATATATCAATGAAACAGCAATCGAACAACACAAACAAGTTAAAAGACATCTAGAGGACAACATGCAGTCTCGAACGATATAATAAGATTTATCAAGCTCTGAATCGACCCGTTTATATAAAACGTGTGAATAAATTAAACAAGAGTGCACACGCTGAAATGTCTCGCCTTCTATACAAATCATTGATATTATGTTGATAGTCTTAAGTATAAAGCTTTATTCCAACTGTCTCATAAACTTAACATTAACTAAGATAACTAAACAAAGACCAATGAACCATGAAAATGAGGTCAAGGTCAGATGAACCATGCCAGGCAGACATGTACAGCTAACAATGCTTCTATACAACATATATAGTTGACCTATTACTTATAGTTTAAGAAAAATAGACCAAAAAACAAAAACTTAACACTGTTCAATGAACCGTGAAAATGAGGTCACGGTCAAAAGAAACCTGCGCTACTGACATAAAGATCATAAAATATTTCCATACACCAAATATAGTTGACCTATGGCATATAGTATTAGATAAAAAGACCAAAACTCAAAAACTGAACTTTGACCACTGAACCATGAAAATGAGGTCAAGGTCACATGACATCTGCCCGCTAGACATGTACACCTTACAATCATTCCATACAACAAATATAGTAGACCTATTGCATATAGTATGAAAAAAACAGACCAAAACACAAAAATTTAACTATAACCACTGAACCATGAAAATGAGGTCAAGATCACATGACATCTGCCCGCTAGACATGTACACCTTACAATCATTCCATACAACAAATATAGTAGACCTATTGCATATAGTATGAAAAAAACAGACCAAAACACAAAAATTTAACTATAACCACTGAACCATGAAAATGAGGTCAAGGTCAGATGACACCTGCCAGTTGGACATGTACACCTTACAGTCCTTCCATACACCAAATATACTAGCCCTATTGCTTATAGTATCTGAGATATGGACTTGACCACCAAAACTTAACCTTGTTCACTGATCCATGAAATGAGGTCGAGGTCAAGTGAAAACTGTCTGACAGACATGAGGACCTTGCAAGGTACGCACATATAAAATATAGTTATCCTATTACTTATAATAAGAGAGAATTCAACATTACAAAAAATCTGAACTTTTTTTTCAAGTAGTCACTGAACCATGAAAATGAGGTCAAGGACATTTGACATGTGACTGACGGAAACTTCGTAACATGAGGCATCTATATACAAAGTATGAAGCATCCAGGTCTTTCACCTTCTAAAATATAAAGCTTTTAAGAAGTTAGCTAACGCCGCCGCCGGATCACTATCCCTATGTCGAGCTTTCTGCAACAAAAGTTGCAGGCTCGACAACAAAAACAAACAGATTTGAAAGATCTGCAACCATTCACAATATTCTAATATCTCAGATACTATAAGCAATAGGGCTAGTATATTCGGTGTATGGAAGGACTGTAAGGTGTACATGTCCAAATAAATATATCGTGAAAGAGTATTACATAACACAACACATTTTTTGCGTCACGAGGTTCCGGACTTTTTTTTGGGATAGTGTTAGCTGAGGAATTCAGGGTAAACGTTAACACCCCTTTTCCCCACAACAATTTGCACTTATGAAGGCCCAGTTTGGTATCTGCGTTGATAACTTTATATTCTTTAGTTTATTATAATTGTTTTTTATTTGTAAAACTACATAGATTTTGCATAAAACTGGATACCAACGCAGTCAAATTCATTATTTTTGGTTTTGCTATTTAATTAGATATCAAACGGTTCCACATTCTAGACAAATCACTTAAATTAGACCCATTAAATTTTACAAGACTATTTCATTTATTGCTACTTTAGACGGGTCATTCAAAACTGCAGTTCCAATATATCATATTTGAACATAAATCAGACTGTACGTTTTCTCATTTGAATTCATTTAGATTTAATTTTGTCGGTGCCTTTTAAAGCTTGCTTAGATAAGAAGTGTGTGTTTTTATAATTGTTGAAAGCAGTACATGGTGACATATGGTTGCTACTGTCTACGTCATTTGGTCTCTGGTGGATAGTTGTCTTATTGGCAATCAAACAGCATCTACTAGTACTTATTATATATTACTACATCGTATGTGCATTTTATATGTCCTTTTGTTTTCCAAATAAAACGATTTTATAAAGAAGAATTTCCATAGTTGTATAATGCCTGTTTAATTTTATCGTTACACTTACCGTCTTACACGACAAGAATCACATAACTGAACTATGTCGAACATGAACTAAACCACGACACAAGGCATGACACCGAATTTCTGTGAATTTATATTGTGTACAAAATATATATAAATTTCATGTAGATATGTTCCCTATTCATAACAAACGATATTGTGTGTGTACTCGATTATGCTTTCAACCAACCGTTGCAAGTAACCGTTGCAACGAACGGTTTGTGATTAAGATTTATTTCCCTTAAAATTGCACAGGCATAAACAAGCTAAAAATAAAACACATTCATATTTTGTTTCTAATAATCGCCTGTTATATAGATAATACAGTATAGATTGAATAGTTTGGCTTTTTGAGGGGGGGGGGGGGGGGGGGGGGAGGGGGGTAGGCTTTTAAAGCCATGATAGAATAGGAGCTATTTTAACACAAGAGTGCACACGCTGAAATGTCTCGCCTTCTATACTAATCATTGATATTATGTTGATAGTCTTAAGTATAAAGTTAAGCATTATAACAACTGTCACTTAACTTAACATTAACCAAGATAACTAAACAAAGACCAATGAACCTTGAAAATGAGGTCAAGGTCAGATGAACCATGCCAGGCAGACATGTACAGCTAACAATGCTTCTATACAACATATATAGTTGACCTATTACTAATAGTTTAAGAAAAATAGTCCAAAACACAAAAACTTAACACTGTGCAATGAACCGTGAAAATGAGGTCACGGTCAAATAAAACCTGTGCGACTGACATAAAGATCATAAAATATTTCCATACACCAAATATAGTTGACCTATAGCATAGAGTATTAGATAAAAAGACCAAAACTCAAAAACTAAACATTGACCACTGAACCATGAAAATGAGGTCAAGGTCACATGACATCTGCCCGCTAGACATGTACACCTTACAATCATTCCATACAACAAATATAGTAGACCTATTGCATATAGTATGAGAAAAACAGACCAAAACACAAAAATTTAACTATAACCACTGAACCATGAAAATGAGGTCAAGGTCAGATGACACCTGCCAGTTGGACATGTACACCTTACAGTCCTTCCATACACCGAATATACTAGCCCTATTGCTTATAGTATCTGAGATATGGACTTGACCACCAAAACTTAACCTTGTTCACTGATCCATGAAATGAGGTCGAGGTCAAGTGAAAACTGTCTGACAGACATGAGGACCTTGCAAGGTACGCACATATGAAATATAGTTATCCTATTACTTATAATAAGAGAGAATTCAACATTACAAAAAATTTGAACTTTTTTTTCAAGTGGTCACTGAACCATGAAAATGAGGTCAAGGACATTGGACATGTGACTGACGGAAACTTTGTAACATGAGGCATCTATATACAAAGTATGAAGCATCCAGGACTTCCACCTTCTAAAATATAAAGCTTTTAAGAAGTTAGCTAACACCGCCGCCGTAGCCGCCGCCGCCGCCGGATCACTATCCCTATGTCGAGCTTTCTGCAACAAAAGTTGCAGGCTCGACAATACCAGATTGACCTTATTGAAAATGTATTAATGATAAAAACAAATCCAAAACCTGTTCACCAAGGCTGACTAGCTAGATAACAGAACGGTCTTTGCGACAGCTATATGAAAATAAAATACATTTCAAAGACAAACAAAGAAAAAGTTATAAAAATTGAACTACAAACCTATAAGAGCAAGCATGTCTATTAATCCTAAAAAAATTATGCCGCATTGGTGATGAACAAACTTTTAGCTACTTTATCAGTATTAATTCTTTGCATTCTTTTTTTTCTTTATCTAATTTAATTTTGAAGTTATTTAAGAATTCAAGTTCATTGTCTCTATCTTTGATATATTTTCCCCATTTTCAAAATAAATCGTACTTCACACGTATGCGACATTTTACCAATTAAAGTGCAAGTAAATTGTCATTCAAAAGATACGTTTATGAAATATTCAAAGAATACAACGTCAATACAATTTACTAGTTATACTACAATTATTCTAGTCTTATTAATAATATGATGATTAATGATTTGGGATATATGATTTTGTTTATCGTTTGTTTTTGGCGTTGAACTAGCTGGTAGTGACTGTAACAACTCTCAAATCTGCACAAGTACTAGGCCATGTACACTAGATATGTTTTAGTTAGATGTATTTCTATTTGTATCTATCCGAGTTAAGTCTTTTTAACTGGTTACTATAGTTTGCTCTTATGTTGTACTGTTATACCACTGTCAAGTTTACATATTTAACCCCGACAAATTGTGTATCAGTGGCGGATCCAGAAATTTTCATAAGTGGGGGCCCACTGACTGACCTAAGAGGGGGCCCGCTCCAGTCACGCTTCAATGATTCCCTATATAAGCAACCAAATTTTTTCCCAAAAAGGGGGGGGCCCGGGCCCCTGGGCCCCCCTCTAAATCCGCCTCTGTGTATGTATATGTGCATAATCCAAGTCATGAGCCTGTAATTCAGTGGTTGTCGTTTGTTGCTGTGTTACACATTTGTTTTTCGTTCATTTTTTTAACATAAATTAGGCCGTCAGTTTTCTTGTTTGAACTTTTTTAGCATTTGACATTTCGAAGACTTTTAAAGAGGACTATGCGGTACGGGCTTTGCTCGTTGTTGAAGGCCGTATGGTGATCTATTATAGGTGTTTATTTCTGTGTCATTTTGTCTCTTGTGGAGAGCACAGGCATTTTTCTCAGAAAAAATGCCTATATGTACCTTAATATATATTAAGATATAAAAGGGAGGAATCTGAGACAAGTGCCTGTGGTTGAGAGTTGTCTCATTGGCAATAATATCATATTTTTCCTTTTTATATTGGTGCTTTTCATCGATAACAGAATAGGGAAATATGTCTTTTTTTTTAAAAATGCATTTCAAGAAAAAAATCTCAAGTTGTTGATACAAAAAATATGAGAACAGTACACTTTTCTCACTCAATGCAAAATCTCAGGTTTCCAATCATTAAAAAAAAATCTTTTGATGAATCGATCGAAATTTATTATTGGCCAATATTAATGTCTGATTTCAAAATTATGCAAGAACTAATTATACAATGAAATTAACACAATTTTGACACTTTAACGAATATAAATAGGAAACAAATTATTTTTCTTTCTATAAAAACATGATACAAAAACAATACCAATACCAATAAGAAACGCAAATCTATTTAGAATATCAAGGTCATGTCAACTCAGTTCGTTTAAGGTCTGTTTGATTTATGCTCTTATGCACAACTAAATAATTTCACAACGAATCATAAACAAAGTGTTCTAGAAACGTTGAAATCATTATCAAATAAAATGTTAAGCTAGTTTTTAGCTGATATGCAATTCAATTCTTTTGATTTTATTATGATGAACAAAATGATCTTATCCATTAAATGATTTCTCCAAAAGAGCACCCACCGTTGAGTTACGTATCAACCATACTTGATACGTAACAAATCGGGAAACCTCTAATATGACAAGATTACTACCCGTGTAACGACCATTTTTCTTTATTCAAATATAATCTAAATAAAAATTTCAATAATCACAAATGATAGGCAATGGCTGAAGGTTGTCTGGACCTAAAGACCCAGGTGAGTAAAGTTACAGATTATTTTAATTGAGGTCCAAAGATGGGGTATGGTGATCTAACCTCTCTTCTTTAATTCATAAAAAAAGCCCCTACTGCATAGCTTTTGTCCACACTAGGTACAAATTATAGGCAATTGCCTAAGGTTTCTGTGACAAAAGCAGGTAAAGTTACAGATTTTTTTTTAAATTGAGGTCCAAAGATAGGGTATGGTGTCCAAAACCCCTCCCTTCTTTAGTTCATACAAAAATATTCTACGGCAAAGCTTTTGTCCACACCAAGTACAAATGAAATGCAATTGCCTAAAGTTGCCTGAACTTAAAGATGGTGGGTTAAGTTACAGATTTTTTTTTAATGGAGGTTCAAAGTTAGGGTATGGTTACCAAACCCCCTCTCTTCTTTAATTCATTAAAAAGTCCCTACAGCAAAGCTTATGTCCACACTAGGTACAAATAAATGGCAATTTCTTAAGGTTGTCTGGACCCAAAGACCCAGGTGGGTAAAGTAACAGATTTGTTTTTAATTGGGCCCATTATAGCTTACTGTAGGGTGTGAGCCAAGGCTCTTTGTTGAAGATTGTACTTTGACATATACTGGTTTACTTTCACAAATTATGACTTGGATTGAGAGATGACTCTTTGGCACTCATACCACATCTGATATCTATTTACATTGTTAAATGTTCAGTCAGTATTCCTTGTTACATCTGTTTCTTCCATTCTATAAGTAATTTAAGGTCAACTATATTTGGTGCAAGAAATAGTTGTAAAGTGTACATGTCTGTTTGTAATGCATCATCTGACCTTGACCTCATTTGCATGGTTCATTGGTTAATGTTAATCTTATAACAATGGATTTGAGGAGAATCTGTACTATCAATTTTAGTCTGATATGACCAGTCCAGAATGGAAACCTTGTTCTTCCACACTGCAGGATTCTTAAATAATATGGCATGATTCAGAGTTGTATAACCAGTCATAAGATAACTTTATCAGCATTTTATTTAACTTCTTATAACATACAAAATAATGCAGAAAATGAAGGAATTTTGAAGCAGAAACAGTAATTCTAAACACTGTCATATGAAACAAAACAAAATTTAAATTAGTTGCATATCACTACAACATGTACATACAGTAATGAAAAGACAAATTTCTAAACTACAAAGCAGTCTGTTTTAAAGAAGCCTGGTCAAAAGAAAATGTCTATTTCTCAAACAAAGGTATATTTTCTAATTACAGTTTTATTGCATTAATAAAGAGTATACTGGAAAAATGTGCAATTCTGCTGATGTTTAACACTTCAAACAATGTACTGTCATTTAAGGTAGCACAATACAAAGATTTTTTCACTCCCAATCAGACAACTTTAAACTGATGTAATTCATTTTATCACTCTTTATATTTTATAAATGAGGTACCAAAAGAAAGAAGAAAGATTAATCTTTCAAATTGTGATAATTTCATGATGACATAATTATTACATAATTAATTATTATGTAATAAGTTGCTATATTGTGATGTCCGCACTTGAATGAATTTAGCGTCTTTGTTCTTCATAGCATCCCAAAATATTTTATAGTTTCTTGTACAACACAGCTTGACCTCCAAAACTGTGTCTCAGATTTCCCAAAACATCAATAGAACAAATTTTATACCCAATTGAATTAGGTGGTCTCTTATGAATTGATGTTGCAAACTTCATTGAAGATTTATGAGAGAATGAAATGATATAGGAAAAATCTGAGACACAGTTTTGGAGTTCAAACTGTGTTGTGCAAGAATCTATAAAATATTTTGGGATGCTATGAATAACAAAGAAGCTAAATTCATTCAAGTATGGACATCACAATATGGCAACTTATTACATAATAATTAATTATGTAATAATTATGTCATCATGAAATTATCACAATTTTAAAGATTAATCTTTCTTCTTTCTTTTGGTACCTCATTTATAAAATTTAAAGAAAGATGAGTGGAATTACATCAGTTTAAGGTGTCTGATTGGGGATGAAAAATCTTTGTATTGTGCTACCTTAAAAGATCCACTTGACTTCCAAGGTACAAGTTATTGTAAGTACCCAGTAAACATATCAAAATTGAGAGTTGTAATTCTTAAATTTATTGCACTTCATCTCCAAGTTCCCCTTTTTTTTGGCCTTCAATTTTTAATCTCAATTTTTTGTAATCCAGTGACTATTTTTTTTATATTATTTCTGTTCTTAAATTTCACTTGCACCATTTCTGAAAAAACATCAAGCCTATAAAATATGACAAAACCTTGTTATATACAATATATCATTCTGTACATCTTTGTCTCTTTGCTGCTGGCTTCTTCTTAGATTTTCGTTTTCCCCTTTTTCTTTTTGTTCCTTTCGGTTTTCTCTTTCCTTTTCCCTTCAGCTGTTGTTTTTCAAATCTTTTCTTAGCTTTGTCAAACTGAGTTTTAAACCCTTCATTATCAGACTGTTTCCAGATTGGTACAAATGATCGAATTGGAGAATTCTGAAGTTCTTCTAAAGTCCAACCTCCTGGTAACTGATTCTCTTTATTTGTAGCCTTATGGTTAGGTGGAGTTTTAGCTGGGGACCAGTCATATTCATCACTGTATGAAGATTCTTCAGAACTACTTGTTGATTGATTGGCCCTGAAATAAAAATGGTATGCAGGCATTATAAGAATGTACTTTTTCAAGATAAAAAAACCCCCAAATAATGGCTTTTATGCATGGTTATTTTACCTAAATTTTTCATGATACTATAAATAATTTAAGCATTACATGATCGTCCAATCTTTCTTCATGAAACTATAAATGTTTAAAGCATAATCTGATCGTCCAATCATTAAGATAGTCTCATGGTTGGGATTTGAGTACTCAGAGAAGAAGGTGTATATTAATTGATTTAAAGACATTTTTTTTTTGCACCTCCATATTTTGTCCATTTAGCAAAATTTGTGGTTGTCAGTTCATACAGCTTCTGTTGAATTCTATTTATAGACATTTTATAAGGTTTGAATATTTGCCCATTGCAGTAGGCAACTACTGATCTCTAGAATAATTTTTGGCATACTTGATCATTGCTTAATATCTTTTTAACAGATCATCAGAAATCAGATTTCATTCCATTTAAATATTTGTGCATCAGTATAAATACCCTAATATCCAAATATAAGAAGCTTATAATGTACTTCTAGAAATTCTTGCCCCTAAATTTTATACGACTCTCCCAACAAGCAAAAGACTTGGGTTTCATTCAAACTATGCAATAAATTTGACTCTAAGCAGCCAAAGAAAATGTGTGTATTTTAACCCATGACTAATTTAAAGTTTGCTTATCATAACCCATACCATGACCATGTGAGTATGCTTATTTTACAGGTGCAATGAATGTCTTGTCAGATTTGTTTCTTATCTTTTAAAGTTCAGCTAATTAGCTATTTTACATTTCACTACAACTACTTACTTTATAACATCTCTGAGAGTAACCTTCTCTTCATCACTGCCTGTAATGATAGAGATAAAATTGTCAAAGTAACAAAGAAAAATCATTTTTCAAAAGTACTCATCAAATCAATCAATATATCATTTAACGAAGGAAAAAACTGCTACAAGTTAATACATACTGATGTATAATAAAATAAATGTCCATAAAAAATACAACACACTGCAAAAAAAAAGTAATTATTTTCAGAGCAAGTTATGTAAATCAACAGACATACAACTGTAATCTTTTTCTTTCCATAAAACTCTTCCCCGTCTTTTATTTTGGTAAAATTGGACATGGTGGTTTCATAGATGGGGAACATTGACAACAGATTGAGTGTCAAAACCATCATTTATTAATAGGAAACTCATATTTCTAGAAGTACTCAACCGATTGGTTTTGAAAATAATCCAACACATTTGATTTGAAAATTAGTAGCTGACCATTTGCAAACTTTTGCTATATAAGGGTTCTTCCATGAAAACATACATTTTGGATGAATGTCAAATACTTATTTGTACAGTAAAGAAGTTAGTGAAATTATAAATTGCGTCTATATGTGTTTTTCACCATTTCAAAAGTGCCTTCAAAGCAGGGTTACCATGTATGTTCAGTGGCGGATCCAGGGGTTGGAACCCCCCATTTTTTTGGACGATCGATGCATTTGAATAGGGACATGTAGTTGGAACCCACCCCCATTTTTTTAAATGGCTGGAATCGCCCCTGATGTTATTTTTCTGAAAAATCTCTGATAACTGACAATTAATTGTGAACCACCACCATTTAAAATTTGAATATTTTGAACCTGATGAGTACCCTTCATTTGGCTCCGTTGTCCGTGCTGATCTGGTCGCACGTTTGCGAGGTGAGATTTCCCCAGGTTCTAATATAGAATCCATTCCTCTTGTTTCAATCTCATGCTGCATCTGTGTAGCTTCATCCAAACATTTCTCCACATGCTGTTCCAACATTTTCTTATTTCTAAATGACTTGTCACAAATATAGCATTCCATACTAAAAGACCTATAAATGATAAGCTAGCATTTTAATTTTCAAGTTTTCCCATTTTTTTTAAGATGCATCTAAAACTCACAAAGCTGTATCAAGAGAGACTCGATAAGATCAATATATAATTTGCCTCCTTTCAGTAACTAGCAACATCTGAAGTTGTTATTTTCTTCTTTTTCAACAAGTCATTAACTTAAGACGAAGAATACTGTTTACATTTATTAAAAGTGTGTAAATTTCAACTAAAAGTTTTACTGGAGAGCAACACTCTGAACATAGATTATGAATTCTAACCAATATTATTAAAATATATGACTTTGCTGAATCTGTTAAAAAACATGTTAATCTTTTAACAGAACTGAACATTAATGACTTACTTTCTTGGACTTTCTTCTTCACTTTCTACATCTTCAACAATGAAATCTGCATCTTGATCTGAAATATGAAAACTTGTAAACAAATTCTCTTAAATATTGTCTCTGAGCTCCAACATAACATACTGATTTTCTGAACTTTTCACCAGATTTAATAACAAACAGCTAAATGAAAACTTTTATGAATGAAGTTAGACTAAAATACAAATAGGAATAAGAATATGTAGCCTTTTAACTCTTATCACATTCAAATATGCTCCTCTAAGCAAGGACATGAATACTCCTTAAAAAATGTCTGTACAATTTCAATGTCCATGAACATTTTCTATAGTTTAAGGGTCGTTGTTCAGGCAAAAGTGATAATCAAACCAGATCTAAAGTCATCAATATACACTATGACATCCAAATATGATCACTATCACCAAGCACAAAGTCAGAATAACTGTACAGAATGACTGAAAAATAGAAGAACAGGCATAGGTAAAACTGTTTGCCCTAGAAAGCAACTGACAGGCATAAAAATTTATCATCATTTTAAAAATTTTATCGAGTCTTGTTTTAAGAATTAATTGAGCAATTTATTTTTCCAGTATGATACTGTAAGATGACAAGAATCTAATATAAAACATTTTGTACAATGTTAAAACTATTTCTCTCTTTTTATGATTGAAGTCATTGCAAGACTGTAAAGTATACCTTGTTTCTTGCTTGCTCTTCCTTGACCATGTCTTTGGACACCTGAGGTAGATTGCTCTAAGTTTCTACCAGCTTGTATCTCTTGTATTTGAACACTATCTGTGGATTCTCTCGAGTTGTCATCTAAAAGCATGACGTTGAGACACAATAAAAGATCAATGAAATATGAGACATGATGGGTTGACATTCTCAGTTTTAATATTATACAAGTTTTTTAATATTATACAAGTTTTTTAATATTATACAAGTTTAACATCAGATCCAAGTTGACTTTCCATGACAGAAATAAATATAAAATATTAAGAAGGAGTATCTTTTACAAATTTGAAGTTAAACCTGTCTTTTAAACATATAGCAAATAAATATTTAGGAATTGTAGATTAAACAGAAAGTATAAACAAAATTTCCAGCTAGTTTTAGAACAAAATATATTCATAACAAGAATGTTTCAATAGTTCACGGATTACCTTCCCACTCGCATTATCATTTCCTATGTTCAGTGGAAATTGGGGTGAAAACTCCAATTTGGCATTAAATTTAGAAAAGATCATATCATAGAATACATGTGTACTAAGTTTCAAGTTGATTGAACTTCTACTTCATCAAAAACTACCTTGACCAAAAACTTAACTTGAAGAGGGACAGATGGACGAACGGAGTACTTATGCAATAACCAACAAGAATGTGTCCATAGTACACGAATGCCCCACTCGCACTATCATTTTCTATGTTCAGTGGACCGTGAAATTGGGGTCAAAACTTTAATTTGGAATTAAAATTAGAAAGATCATATCATAGGGAACATGTGTACTAAGTTTTAAGTTGATGTAACTTTAACTTCATCAAAAACTACCTTGACCAAAAACTTTAACCTGAACTTCGCACTATCATTTTCTATGTTCAGTGGACCATGAAATTAGGGTCAAAACTATAATTTGGCATTAAAATTAGAAAGATCATATCATGGGGAACAAGTGTACTAAGTTTCAAGTTGATTGGACTTCAACTTCTTCAAAAACTACCTTGACCAAAAACTTTAACCTGAAGCGGACGGACGAACGGAGGCACAGACCAGAAAACATAATGCCCCTCTACTATCGTAGGTGGGGCATAAAAATATAATGCCTATAAATGGGGCATAAAAATCTTGTTACAGGGATCATCAGACACAAAGGTAGGAATTTATATAGATTAGTCATGGGAAATATTTTCAACTAAATCTATTTAATACATTCAAACAATGTACTTTTTAAAAGAAGAACTGACAGTTAACATACCATCCACAGGACCATTACAATCTGCAGCATGGTTTTCTATCTGATCCTGAGGAAACTGTCTGTTACACAGAGGACATGGTACTGTTATTATCTACAAAACAATAAATCTATTGAAACAAACATGTTATATAACTTTTCTGTACAAAGTGCATTTGCAGGTTACTGAGGATATAGTTTCAACTGTGACCTTAATGTTGAGAATCCTCATCAAAAACATAGTACAAATAAATAAGGTAAAATTTCCTCTTTCCTTTTAATACCTAAAACACATATTTTCATAAATCTTTTAAAATGTTTAAAACGACTGTTAACCTGTTCATCTGACAAAAATATATCACTTTTCATATTACATTATTACAATAAAATAACAGATAAATATTAATGTAATTTCAACAGTTTGATGTAACTGAATTAAGATTGAAATTAATTTCTTCTAAGCGTCTGCCCAGACTGTTCTTTGTATTCCCCTGCTTCATGGGATATAACCATTCATCACAACAGGGCTGACTCAAATAGACATGTTTTACAGTTAAAAATGTTATCTTTGTTATGTGAATTTATCTAATGTTTATATTTAAAGTATTGATTTCGGTGGTATTTATAAAATTCTGATAATTATTGTCAACATGATATATATCATAATGTGCAATTAAAATCAGCACATGGCACTGTCGTGTGGGTATTATATTTGAACCGTTTATTTTTTTAATTAATGTTATGAGGCTGAGGTTATGTGTATAGAGTTGGGTAGTGTATGGGCATAAGATATTGTAGAAGAACTAACTTTTGGTTGTTTGTTTGGTTCAGTCTCTTCATTAGTTAATTGCCTCTTTCTTCCTTGCTTCTTGCTGTAAGTTCTGATACCTAAAACAATCATCAAAATGTACACTATTCATATAAAACTTTAGCTCTCTTCTTACAAACATACCATTCTAATATTTGTCCACAGTCACCTTTGTCTAGATTGTACTTTTAGGTAAAACAATAATGTGTCCCAAGTACATGGATGCCCCATCTGCACTATCATTCAGTTCAGTGGACTGTGAAAATGGGGTAAAAACTCTAATTTGGTATTAAAACTAGAAAGATCATATCATAGGGAACATGTTAACTAAGTTTCAAGTTGATCGGACTTCAACTTCATCAAAAACTACCTTGAACAAAAACTTTAACCTGAAACGGGACAGACAGACAAACGGATGGACGGAGGCACAGACCAGAAAACATAATGCCCATATTTATGGGCATAAAAATTGGAAATTTAATGTTACTTTTTTTATAAATTGAATCAGCTAAGATATTAAATACATTTTAAATTCTTAGTATCATGTATATCTGCATATAAATATTCCCCTTATATAATGCTAGGGAAGTGTTTTTTTTCCTGAACTGCTATGCAATGCTGTATTACTAGGTAAAATGTACTGTAAAAAATTTACAAATGAGACCTAAAAATATACCTGTGTTTCTTCTAACCCTTCCTACCTTATAGATTTCTTTGCTTATTTTTTAACAAGCACACTTGAAGTCCAACAGCTTCCCATTTTTAAACCAGACAAAAATGTTACAACAATTTTGAGCTTATTAGCCTACAACCAACCGTTATTTTTTTCAGCATGTTAGCAGAAACACAAGTATTGTTTTTCAGGACTGATAAAAGCTAAGTTACCTTCTGTCTTCATATTGATCTGTTGTATATCATCCACTGTAACATCACTGGTCGGTTGGAATCTGCGTGTTTCTGTATCTAAGTCTTCGTCATCACCAAAAGATTTATTCCTGATATGTGAACCTTGAGGATCTTCGTCATTCTTAATTTTACTACTTGAATTTTTATTGCTTGACCCTAGCTTGAACAAGTCACTCATATGTCCAAACATTCTTGACTTGAGGGTTGACTGCTGCTCTACAGGCTCTACATTCTTCACAGTGCTCTGCGATGGATGGATTACTATTATTTTTGCGGTCTTTGTCTTGCCGATTTGTTTTTGACTTACTTGACTAGTACTATCCTCCTTTTGTTTTGGTAAGATTGGTCTGAAATTTGATTGTGTAGAAGTGCTTTCAACATTGCGAGAAATATTTTGTGAGAGTGCTGCCCTTTCAAGGTTTGATCCGTTTCTTGAATTCTGTGATAGATACTGAACACTGTCATCATCAACTGTATCCAAATTAAAACTGGACTTACTGACTGGTACCCTAGCTCGTTTTTCTTTCATAGAACATAACTGTGTTGAGTACAATTGACCGTCTGCATCTAATAGCACATCTGATTTTTGACTGAGGCCACCAAGGGATAATTCAGGAGATCTACTTAAGGCTCGGTCAGGATTTAACAAATTGTTCATGTCGTCCGACTTGAAACTTTCCACACTACCTGTGCTTAAGTCACTAGCATGCCTCTTAAGTGATCCTCGTGTAGCTTTCTTCACATTTGTTGTCGGGTCACTGATATTTGACTTATTCCTTGAACTTTTAGTTTCCAGCTTTTCTGGTACTTCACTATTTCCTTCATTATTTTGTTTTTTGAATTTAAGGCTTTTTTTACCTTTTCCAACAAATCTATCATCAAAGTCATTACTGCTTTCATCTTCAATCAAAGGGCAATATTTAGCATCAGTTTCATTATATAACTTCCGTTTCCTTCCCTTTTCAACACCAGCTTTGAAAGTTTCATCAACTGGGTAAGGGTCAAAATCATTTGCAGATTTCTCTTTAGTAAAAGTACCTGTATTTCTAGTTCTACGACTTCTTAATCCTGGTTTAGATACGAACGTGTCTACAAACTGATTAATCTCCTCATCAGCATTATTTTGAACTTTTGGCTCCTTTCTAATTTTCATAGAGAAATTTTTGGCAGCTGGTCTTTGTGGGTTGGTGTTTTCTTTCATGTCTACAACAATTGGTACGACAGATGTTGAATCCTCTTGATCATCCAGGAAGTCATAATTTATCCCTCGTTTTCTGGCATCAATAGTATGGTCTAGATGAAATCCAACCCTTACTGGTTCTTTTGACCATTTTATACTACTTTTTGATAATTTTTGTAATCGAGCAAGTTTATTATGGTAAAGTGTAAATAACTGCAGAATTGCTTTTGTAAAGTCTTTTGGATTACTATCTAATGGTGCAAATAAGGTTGGTGCTGAGTTTTCCTGAAAAACAGTGTAAAAAAACAACATTGAATTCATTTAAGCACTAGGCCAAGCATTACTATTTAACAGGTTTTTTGTTTTGTTTTTTATATGGCTTTGCGAACAGGTTTTTTGTTTTGTTTTTTATATGGCTTTGCGAACATTTAGATTTCCAAATGATGTTTATATACAAAAATATACTGTAAATGTTGATGTTCATAAAAATTCATGAAATATTCAACTTATATCACTTTTAAATGCATTGTACAAAATTAATTGATGCAAAACAGAACCATATTTTTTATGTTTCGATTTCTGCATGTCAAGTATCCCCTTTGATATGGTATCTCAAACTAGAAATTCTTCTATAAATTAAAAAAGTTTCAGCTGTCAGTATGATGCATACATATTTTCACTACAAATATACTTTAATTTTCTCAACTAACTTACTTTTTTCTTGACATTTCTGTTTTTGATCATTTATGAAAAAGAAATAATACACAGTTGAAATAAACATGTTAATTAAATAAACAGCAACAATATACTAGATTAATAAAATTATTAACACAGTGATTTTTTTCTAGAAAATAATTTACATTAAACATAAGTGGATAAGGGTTCTTTTTACCAGTTTGTATTCATGCAAGAAAACATGTGACCAGATGTTGACGACTAAGATAAGTAGGTTTTTGTCCCCTAATACAAATATTTTTAGTTTGATATCTTAAAAACATGGTAGCAAATATTATATCCCCTGGGCCCCACCTTTGTTCTTTGGGTTGTTGTCCTGAACATAAGCAATAATACACTTAAAACCTTTACTTGATTATCATTAACCTATATTTCATCATAGAGGAATTTCTTCATATCAAATCATGTCAAGAGTTAAATCTATCCTGAACATTGCTTTTCCTTGTCCATTAAAAAAATTGTCATACAGACCAAATTGGTGATAGCAAATAAAAATCTGCTGTATATTTTACTTGCAATTTTTGCATCACACTCTATGATTATGTTCAACCCATTCACAAGTTATTTATTCTAATTGATAAGAAACTATTGGGATTTGCATTGATTATAATTAATTCTAATATGACATCCTTATTACGCTTTGTAAACAAAGCCGTGTTCTAATGAGCACAAAAAATGTTTGACACAAACGCACAAACTTACTGTTTATATTAACGTTATTTTCCATCGTTATCCTTTAAAATATATACATTTAGGCAGCTAACATAAACTTTTATTATATATTTTTATGAAACAACATATATTTACCCTGCTCGTAGTTTTTAAACTTATCAAATATGAAATGCAATGCACAGGAGGAAACGGGAACAGCCAAACATTTTTACGGTAATTTTGTACGCTTCGACCTATAAAAATACTATATTTGTCCTTTTAGAATCGAAATAATTCCTTCATGTCATGCTCTATGCTCATTTTAACGTGGGTAGGCATTATATTTGACCACATTTTACACCTCGCTAACGCTCAGTGTAAAATATCGACAAATATAATTCCTACCCATGTTAAAATGAGCATAGAGCATGACATGAAGGAATTATTTCTTAAATAAATTATACCTGTAATGTCTTTTGAGAGAAGGAAACTCATAAAACTCTTCTGTAAAAGGTTCATCCTATAAGGTAGAAGCATTTATTATAAATGTAACTAATATCATATTACGGACTGTAAATTTTAATTTTATTCATATGATAGCAATAAAACTTGAAGAGTTAATCAAAAGAACAGTTTTCTAATGTCTCCAGCTACGACAAATACAAATAACTCAGAAAAAAATTTTGGTCTTTCAAACTATCCAACAAGAAATGTATATGTGATAATGCTTTCAATGCATATTTTCGTATATAATTTAAAAGAATGAGCATAAATCCTGTAAAAAGTTTATCGGCATTGATTATGACTCTCATGCTAACAATGCAATTTCCCATATAAATTACATTTAATGGGAAATAACTCACTTAAAATAGTTTACCAGCTGACCAAATATTTTCTTTAAGGGACATAAATTGGTGGTAAATAATGTAAAATTGGTGTGAATAATTCAAATGGATCCCATAACAAATTTGTCTTGATGCATGATTTTTTTTATAAGTTGTGCTTTGAACTAGCCGTCAGTAACTGAGAGTACACTCAGATCAGTACTTATTGTCCTTTTGTTGTTGGGATATACAAGTACCCGGCCACGTCCACTTTGTTTTTTTGTTATATGCATTTCTATTTGTATCCATCTGATGAGTCAAGTCTTTATCAACTGATTTTATAGTCCATTTATGTTGTTCTGTTACACAACTGTCCAAGGTTATGGGGAGGGTTGTGATCCCTCTAACATGTTTTACCCTGTCACGTTCTGTATGACCCAAGTCAGGAGCCTGTAAATCAGTGGTTGTTGTTTGATGATGTGTTACATATTTGTTTTTCGGTCATTTTTTACATAAATTAAGCCTTTAGTTTTCTTCTTTGAATTATTTTACATTTGTCATTTTGGGGCATTTATAGCTGACTGCAGTATGGGTTTTGCTAATTGTTGAAGGCCGCACAGTGACCTATAGTTGTTAATTTCTGTGTCTTTTGGTCTCTAGTGGAGAGTTGTCTCATTGGGAATCATACCACATCTTCATATCTATATTGTTAAGTAGCATTTGCAAAATTGTAATTTACTACAAAATCAAGACAGATAAGATCTCCTTCTGTATTGCATTAAGTATCTCTCACTTAATATTATGGAACAAATATATAACTTTTTATCATTCAAAATAGCAAAAAAAAAGACTGACAAATGGATGGCTGGATGAACAAATGGATACACAGACCGAAAAAACATAAATGTGGTGCAAGCTTTTAAATAATACACTGAAATCAACTATTCAAATCCCAAACTAATTGTCACTTTATGCTAATATTTACATACCTTGACTATTTCATCTTCTACCAGATCATCATTAACAGTATTGCTTGCATTTGCTCTAGGTGATATGTTCTGTTTGTCCTCTACACTTGCAATATTCTCGTTCTGAAAAGACAACTCATATTTAATAATAAATACATACACAAGGAGAAGACTATAGTGATATTCAGAATCAAATTCAGCAATAACATACACTTTAAAACTGACATGTATCAAGTGATACAAATACTTTTATCCTTTTAATTTATTTGTTTGTTTTTAGTGTCAGATTAAGATTATATCACATTTTTTTTTTTACATTTTGACCTATCATGTCTTTGTTTTGTTCACACATTGTTGTCAATAAAATGGAATGTATGCAACTGTGATAGAATTGAGAGGTTCACCTAGCTATAAAACCAGGTTGAATCTACCATTTTGTACAAATCAAGAATATGACAGTGGTTTTCCATTCATATGATGTGTTTGAGCTTACAAGTTTGCCATTTGATACAGGACTTTCCGTTTTGTATTTTGTATTTTTATTATTTTACTTTTTTTTAACAAGGTGAGCTTTATATTGAATACCTTTATGGTTAAAAAATCTTGTGTTTCTTCATCAGAATCATTCCACGCAAATGCTTTCTTTGCAGATTTGACCACTCTTTTGATTGGTGACTCTTCCACTTTCATAACTCTTTTGACTGGAGAATCCTCATCTTCACTTATCAACTCCTTAAGCTGTGCTTGGGTAAAATTCCTTCTAGCATCTACTTCTTCCTTTGGCTGTGCTAGTGTAAAATTCTTATTGGCTTCAACTACATCCTTTAGAGATAGAGCTTCAGTGTCACTTATATCATCTCTAATGGCTGTTGCTGTCTTTTTAAAAACTCTGGTTTTCTTTCTTTCTTGCGAGGAGTCGTCTTCACTGATCACAGCTTGGACATCCTAATAATTGAAGTGTTAAATTTATATAGTTGAGTCTTGAGACTATCATCATAATTGTAAACAAACTAATTTTTAAAAGTAATTTATTTTCGCCGCTTTTACTATAAGAAAAATAACGCAAATATAAATCTTTGAGAAAAGGTAACACTTGGATCTTTCCCTATTTAAGTACATCAAATAATTTAAAAATCGCGAAATTAAATCGCCACTAAGTGGGCTTAAAGGGCGAATTGTAAAATAAATTATCTGCCAAAATAAGTTGGTTTAAAGAATCACAATCATTCCACATAATCTCAAATGTCTTAGGTTAAGAAAAAATATCAAGTCTCCCCATTTGCCTTGTTTTATTGTGTAATGCGTATTATCAAATAATGATTTCAGATATTTAAATGATTTTGCAAAAATTTTGACAATACCTAGAGGCTAGATTCCCTATAAAATCAGTTGTGTGGTATACTTTTTTTTAATCTTTAAATTGATTATTTATTACTGTGGATACATTTATTTTCATGGGTACCAATTTTTGAGGATTGTGGAATACATGCATTTACGTGGATATTTGATTTCATGGTTTTGCCGAAGTCTGAATAAAACCTTATAGAAAATTTGTAATTCGTTGAACATTTAATGTCTTGGTTTACTTGTACCTACGAGATCCACTGAAATTGGTATTCAATGAATAATAATGAGTCCACAGTATTGAAAATTGTAAACTGAGTGCAAATTAGCTGAGAATGTTCAGTGTTAATGTTAATCATTTATGTTGAGTGCAAGATTAAGAAACAACAAGAATAATGTTTGTCTATTCCCTGAATTGAATTTATAAAACCTTAATTCAAACAAACCTGATTGTCAATTATATCCTGCTTCTCATCAGTAATAACAACATGGGAGAAATTATCAATTCTTGGTTGGTTTTTGTCAATCTTTCTGGACATATGTTGCTTCTTAAGCTGTTTCTGAAAGGCAGTGATCAAGGTTTTTTTATTAATAAATTCAATTGCATCAATTTTACAAAGCATGTGTTTGACCTCGTAATTTCATTTTTTGAATTTTTACTATTGATGATATACTAATATCAATTCTAGCCTTAATCTAACAAATACATGTAGTATACTAAAATTTAAGATTTCTACCAAAGAAGTGATTTATAAATCAAGCCTATTAAAGCTTGCCTCACAACAATATAAAAGAAGGATGAGTCCAAATTTCGGACTTGATCTGTGTTTGGTGGTAATGAGCATTGTATATAAATTTCGTAACATCTGGTTGAGGCAAATTAAAGTGTGGAAACACCAAATTCAGTTATATTTTCATTTATAAACAGGCACAATTCAAGAACAGTGAAAATGACACCAAACAAATACAAACTAGATCTGTTTTTGGTGGTAATAATAATTTTGCATAAGTTTCATAATATATGGTTGAGACAAACTAAAGAACAGAAACCAATTTCTGTACAGACTGGGGAACTGTCAATTCAGAAATTATTGCGAGATTTTGAGTATTGTGAATAACGTGACTGGGTGAATATCACAATACATGTAATAAGAACTCACTGATTGCAGATTTCACTGAAATAGCTAAACTATAACTTACATTTTAGTAACATTCTGCAAAAATCATTATAATAAATACACTCAATAATTCTGAATTTACAGTACATAAGGACAACAGCATAATTTTTTTTTAAATTCCTAAAATTTAAAAAGTATTCTTTTTAAGGCAAGCATGGATTGAATTAAATTTTGAATTAACAGAATATGGATTGACAATAAATTTAACCAAATATAAAATACTGCCGTACCTGCTGTATTGGTTTAACACTTAAGGTATTTTTCTGTTTTTCAATCTCTTTTGGTACCGGATTTTCCTCCATCATATCTACATCAATAGGAGAGGGTGGATGTATAGCTTCCTCAAATGCTGATGAATTTTGTTGGCTTAAGTGTAAAACCACCTGAGAGACTGGATCTAACTGACTGTTTACTGGTGATGCATGCTCTGAAATATCAAACCTTCCAGTAGCTGCATCTAAAGTTGGTTGAATATCAATTGTTGACTGGTCCATGTAAGAATCATAAGATTTTTTGTTGTTATTTGATTGATTTTCTTGTGCTCCTTGATTATATATATCAGACTTGTTTTCTTGTGTTTCCTGATTATATATATTAGCATTTAGGCTCTCTGGGATAACTGTATCTTGAGTGGATTCTCTGTTTTGTTTCGGATGCATTGCTTGCATGAACGCATCAGTTGTTTGTTTTTCCTCTTCAGAATCTGAATGGTTCATTGATTCATCACCAAATGACTGACTGTGAATCTCAGCCTCTTCTTTAGACATCATTATAACTTGCTAGAAAGAAAATAAAATAAACAAGATAAAACCTTCGGTAGGTTTCTTAAAAAATATATATAACTGTGTTTTTATATGTACGTAAGACATTTCAATGGGATACTACAGTACGCCCAGAGAGTATGTAATCGCGAACTCTAATCACCGATTTCCGAGTGTAGCGGTGTAACACCGCGAATCACGGATTATACTCCCAATTTCCTCCAAAGATTCTCTCCCAGCACCGCGTGGCTGTTTATTGGTTTATTGCCCATCGGATGTACTGAAAATTAATGACGCGTGACAACATCATCGGATTAGCCAGATTTATTACCTTTGTATATTTAATCGATCTTGATTGCACCTGTGTGCTTTAAAATACGTTATTTAAATGTCCTTTCATTGTCAGATAAAAGTGTGATATTTTTATTTAAAATAAGATAATTATTCTTGTATGTATATGCCCATGTCATTGTCATATGACATACAACGTACAAACGTATAAAAATACGAATAAAACACTTATTTTGTATTTCCATTATATTCCGATCAGGTCATAATTTTTGTTTTTTCAACAAAGACGATTTTACCACAATTAGAACCTTTTATGACCTACTCAGTGAGCAATATTCGGTTCATTAATAGTTCAATATTATATAATTAATATCAACTGGCTTAAAACAAAATGATGTTTTTTACGGTAATATGTCCAATCTAAATTAAACCCAAGAGTTAATTTATCGGATCAACAAGTGAACTCTGTTACTTTCATTTTATTTTGAAATGTAAAATATTATGTTTCACTACCTCGGTAGATTACCGACTTGAAATATTTGAATTTAAAAAAGAAACTGTAAAGTGACAAATAGTTTTGTATGCAATGTGGCAGCCCTATATTCATAAATACTGAGATACATTTGCCGCCCAGACACAACACAATAATCACAACCTTTAAATATTTAATTATATGGAGAAAAAAAATCATGTGTTTTTTATCCGTTATGATCTGTTATTGATCTTTAATTAATTAAAATAAAATTGGATTGGCGCAATCCGTATTTTACTGCTCGTTAAAAGTCCTCGGCGAAATATAAAAAGAACTATTTCAACAATTATAAAATAGAATATTTAAATGAAATTATATCGTGTTCTACAAGAAAGAAATATGTAAAAAAAAATGTGGATCGGATTTTTACGATCGGCAAATTTTCACAGAGGATCTCTACCAACGCCCATCAGGAACTGAACGACATGCATCCTGTTTTCATCTACCATTAATATATAGTGTTGACAATAGACGTATAAATAATGTCCGGTTTTATGTCCTCTGTTGACTGAGAAACGTAAAAATAAAAGGCTGATGTTGGTTAATTCAGAAAAGGAATACAATTTAGAATCCGGTTAATCAATTGAAAAAGTACCTTCTAGAGCCTCAATCTTAACGCACACAAATTTATGTCAATCATTACAAAGCAAATTTAAACCTTGAATGAATTTTCCCACTGTTATCCAGAAAGGTCACCTGAGTTTACTGTTACATGATACTATTTCCCGCCAAATAAAAATCTCGTGGACAAAATTGATGTCACTATTTTTAGCATTCAATATTGTGAGCAAAGTCAAGTTCAAGTTCAACTACGCACTGTTGATCACTGAGATGCGTATCGTCTTCCCACGGCAATTAATTGCTTTAAAAATATTTAAAGATCACTGTTCTAAATACAACACAAAAGTTTACATTCATTGTGCGTAAATGAATATTATGCAACGACGAGTTGATGCAGCTATAGAAGTATTCCTGTTGTAGCCGAAATGTATTATTTATCCTAAAGTAATGCTAACAAATCGTGAAGAGAAAATGCCGTAGACTTATTAAGCATAAGGAATGGTGAAAAGTATTTTCTTTTTTTCTTGCATATACAAGTTTTAAGAAACGTAATTTTCTTTCTTTCTCACATTTTATACCTTCAGCGTTAATTTCCGTTTATTTTCACGCAAGTATGTCTCTTTTCGTAAGTTATATAAATTACCGATAAAAAAAAACCCGAGGTCATAATCAAGTATAGATTTTTTTTTTTATAAAACTTTAATGCAATTGAAAGCATTAACAACAACCTTTTGCTTTTTAAAACTTTTATTTTGTAATCGTAAAATGGAAATGGCGTAGACTTATTAGCATAACAGATAGTGAATAATATTTTCTTTTTTACTTGTATAAAAAACTTTGAGACGTGTCACTTTTCTTTAAACTACCCTAATTTATTCAGCGTTAGTCTCCGTTTATTGTTACACAATTATATCTCTTTTAGTAAATTAAATATTTATTTACTGATAAAAAACGGAAGTCAAAATCAAATATAGTTGTTTTTAAAAATTGATTTAAATGTACAGAGTAATTAAAAGAATTAACAACAACGTTTTGATTTTTATTTTAATCTTTCATTTGTTTCAAGCAATCAGATATAAACTGATAATCAATAGACAGGAAATACAATTGTTTAATTACATTAGAAATCTCGCATACCTTGACTGTCGCGTGCCGGCATAGATCAGAAGGATTAGGGCAATTAATTACCTGGTGTGACACCGCGTCACTCCAGACTGGGAGAGATGTCGTTAATACAATAAACAAAAGGTAACGGATTTACGCGGAAGTCGGAGGGAATACTCCCAAATTTCTCCGAGAATTTAGGGAGTGATGTCGGAGTTTCCTGGTGTCACACCAGGAAAAAACTCGGTGTATGGAGTTTGGGATGGCTTTCGCAAAAATTGTACTGTATAATACATTATGACTGTCCACAATAGCATCTTCATTTTAGCAACTGTTTTTGTCCAGAAACATGAAAATCTTATTTTTTTAACACCTTTATCATTATGGCCCCTAACTCCTAAATAGATCTGGCAATAACCCCCAAAATCAATCCAAATCTCCCTATTGTGGTATGGATCTTTGTGGTACAATTTCAAAGAGATCCATTCACTAATACTAATCCATAGTGATCATCTGGAAGCGAAACGTCTTTGGACAACAACAATGATGTGATAACATTATACAAATGCAAAAAAAATGTGGTTGTATAAAAGGTGATCACAATATTACATATGTCACAAACTGGCCAGGTGTCCTTCAAAAAATGACAGACAATACAATTTAATTTGCAGATCCGTAAAGACCAATACCTACAGCAAGAGCAACTTTTTCTTCCCTGGTCATATCAGCAATATCTATTCCAGACTCTGAAAGAAAAAAATATGAAAAAAATCACATTCATTTTGTATTTCCATGTATCTTTCATCTACATATGATTATAAAATATGATATGTAGATATGAAATAAATTCAAGGATTTTAAAGTATATCCATAAGATGTATTTGACGAAGACATATATATTTGAAACAAAGCAGAAATCATTTATTTGTTTCTTTTAGTTTGATGTTTAGATTTCAATAATACCACATGCTAAGTAGTTAAAAAAAATCAATTCAAATCAAAAACATTTAAAAACACATCAAATGTTAATAGGCAGGCTTAATAATTGCCGGGCATTGGTGGCAGAGTGGTCTAAGTAGTAATCACTAGCCAGTCATCACTGAGGTGGTGAGTTTTGAACCCTGCTCAGACGTATGCACTAGACTAAAATCTTAATTCACTGGATTGTCAGTTTTCCTATCAAAGGTCAGTGGTTTTCTGACTTCCTCCACCAATAAAAACTGACTGCCAAGAAATAGCCCGAAGTGGTGCTTAAAAGTAGTGTTAAAAACACATAAAATAAACAAGAATGTGTCCCCAGTACACAGATGCCCCATCCACACTATCATTTTCTATGTTCAGTGGACCCTGCAAATGGGGGAAAATCTTTAATTTGGCATTAAAATTCGAAAGATCATATCATAGGGAACATGTGTATTAAGTTTCAAGTTGATTGGACTTCAACTTCATCAAAAACTACCTCGACCAAAAACTTTAACCTTTAGTAGGAATTACAGACGAACGAACGAATGGATGCACAGACCAGCAAACATAATGCCCATAAATGGGGCATAATAATATAATTGCCACAGAGGGCTGAAATGGTTGTGGTTTACTCTGCTTACCTCTCAATGTTCTCTCTAGAATCTCATCTTCATTACTTATAACTTTTCTTGCTGTTTTCTTTACCTTTTTGTTTCTACTTGTTTGATTCTCCTCAATAAAACTGATCTGTAAAATGGAGAAAAAAAGAAACTAGTAAAACCGGGACATGTGATCATGTGTCTGTCTAGGAACCATGTTTTTATATGATTTTAAATGTGCTGTAGTTATTTTCAATAATTTAGTGTTGAGGTTGAATTTATTCACAAGTTTTTGTTGAGACTTTGAAGGTTTACTCAATAATATAAAAATCTTATTTAAAATTTTTATTTAAAATAGTTTATTGAAATGTGATGTTTTGCAGAGTAAACTATATCTTCTAAAGTAAAAGCAGATCCACTGTAAAGCAGGTTATTTTCACAGGGTGTAAAATTTCACAATTTTCATTGAATAAGGTGTTCAAAATATTTTGGCAGTTATTATATTGGCCGATTCAAACTTTTATACAAAGCCATTGCATGAGCACTT
Source organism: Mytilus galloprovincialis (assembly GCA_037788925.1). Classification (NCBI taxonomy): domain Eukaryota; kingdom Metazoa; phylum Mollusca; class Bivalvia; order Mytilida; family Mytilidae; genus Mytilus; species Mytilus galloprovincialis. Next base: position 35,266,221 of record CM075335.1, read on the forward strand.
TTGTATAGGCGATTTTGTTCTATCAGCCAATATAAGCAAAAATTTAAACCTCACAAAATTGAGCTGCTACATGGTATCACACACTTCTATAGAACTCACATAGGTAAATGCCAATTTTTTAAAATTAAGACGTTGACACTGGGGGATTTAATATCATGGTATCAAACGACCTTACATCTGAAATTACCTTATGCCAAATTTTAACAAATTTCTTGTCTAATCAAATAAAAAGCCTTTTCAAATATCTCTGGACATTATCAAAAGTCCAAATCTTACAAACATGTACTTTCTGTTAATGATTTTCACCTAATTTCAAATAGCTAATTTACATACTCACAACAGTCTAGAATAATGAAACTACACCTACTGGTACAAGCACAAACAAAATCATGTTTAAACAATGGACAATACCTCATCACTATCTGATGACTGTACATTTTCTTCTCTTGAACTTCCAGCCTGTGGTCCCATATTTCTTCCTTGTACTTCATCAATCTGACTTCGTCTACTTTTACTTGCACTCATATTCCACCTGACTAAATAAAATATTATAATTTTCCTGATTAACATATTATTACATTTAGAGACTTGCACTTCCGCTAATAAAAGATTTTTTTTTCTTTTTGATAACCATGCTTTAAATAAAAAAAAAAATTGTGAACTGTACTACATTCCACACCTAAAACCTTTTCCAATGGCTTTCCCAAAAAACAATATTCTGACATTTTTCTTGTGTGTCTCAACAAAGTTTAACATTTGCAAATGTTTAAATACTAGTCGGTATATATTTCTAATAGTCTGGGGCACCATGTTAGTGGCTAACAGTGCAAATTGCTATACATGAAGTCAAACACCTAATCTAAAATGTAATAACAACTTCTCTTCCTGCCACTATATTTTTATTTTGTATCTGCAATGCTTTTTATATATTTATATTCCAACATTTTTTTCAGGCTTTTCTTACTTTTAATACATAATTAAATGAGGATTGCTTTATAATCGGGATCATTTTAAACCTCAATATATATGAACAAGACGGATTTGTGTGGCAGTATGGCAAATTGAATGGATTATTTTTTACAAAAGCTGGGTATCATTAAATAATACATGTAAGGACATGCAGCATTTTGTTTGTCATGATGATAAAAAGAGATAGACAAGATCATCATGAAACACTGTAAAGTGTAAAAACAGTTGGCAAACATACGCATTTACGTAAACAGTAACTAGAACATGAACAAAGTGACTGTATTGTTGAAGGTACATGTAGTAAAAGTTATATATAAAGATGCTTGTAAATATCATTTTTTTTTAAAGCCTTAAGGATGATGTGTATATTTTTGAGTGATGAATACATGCACAGCATTTGGACAACCAATCAATTGGTCATTTTTATACCTAAATGGGATATAAATTTTCAGACAAAAATATAATTTTTATTAATTTGCAAAATATTAAAAAATGTATTTGTTAGTGTTGGATAATCGGTTGAAATTACCAACCGATTATCTATTACAATCGGTTGACAGCAACCAACTGACTATCGGTTATAATCGCATCATAATACATTGCCCTTTTTTTTTTAAATGAAATCATGCATTTAGTCTCATTGTACATGTCTAATGTGTATATTCCATATCATTGCAGAGTTTATATATTCATATTTGATCTTTTGTTTCCTTTTCATATTCTAGCATACTAAATTATAATCCTGGTACCTTTGATAACTATCTATTTAGCAATTAAAACAATGAATTAATTAAAATCCAGATTCAGATTGAACATATTGTATCTCATAATTACAACATTAATTACCAACAGTCACACTAACATTTCTAAAGTCCAATGGTGTAACTCACATTAAAATTTCAATAACATAGCTGTTTAAACATTTGAATGATTGTAGTTAAGAAAAGATATTTAAACTTTTTAACTTTAAGAAATTCAAAATTAACAGAAAAAAATAAAACAATGCATTTGCATTGAATTATATACAGTTAACACAGGGGATTAAGCCAATGTCTGTTAATTCGTGTAGAATGCGTTTTTTTCACTTTTGTGATCATTATTTTTCTGTCAATTTTGTCATTCGTGCGTCTGAACTTATAATTGCAAGAATGCGGAATTATTACATAGTTGAACCGTATCCAATTCGTGATTCTTATATTTTAAAATGGCGGACAAATTTCGGAAAATTTACAAAAATAAACGATGTTTGACAAGCAATTTGGAAATGAATATGACGTTTTGATGCCACAAATGGATCAAACATTAATAAAAGGCAATTTGCAACACGTTATAATGAAGCAAAGAAATTATTTTGTCTAAAATCGGAATGATTTTTGTACGCTCTCAAGTAACAAGTACGGGTATTGAAAAAGTATTTCATACAAAGTTATTTATTTTAAATAACATTCCATCAATCTGTATATATTAATAGTCAATGCTTTAGTCATGTTTATAAAGACGGAAATTGGTTATGTCTTTAATTATAGAATGTTTGACATTGTTATTGTCATCGACTGATATTTTTTGTTATTATTTGTTTGACAGCGCATGTAAAATGCAAACCTCAAACGGACCGGAAGTTGATAAGCTAAAAGTCCGGAAAGTATAACGACAACCGATTGAACAAAATCCCAATCGATTATCGACATCGCCTGGCCCAACCAACTGATTTCCGACTTATTCCGATCATCGGAACAACACTAGTATTTGTTATGGCCACTTTCCTAGAAAATAAAAAGGATGCTAGATTGATTTCAGGGTCATACATGTAGGTGCACAGATTCATCTGAATTACATGACTTAACCGTAATACATTTTGTTAAGATTAACATTGGTGGGACCATTTTTGGACACAGTCTCAGATTCCCAAAAGAAATTATGTTTTACGATGTGGTTTTTCAAATGTGTTTGATATTGATTAGAGATGTTAGAAACTTTCAAATCAGAAAATAGTCCCAGATTACTCTGACGTCCAACGGCTGTTTTGCCAGACAAGCTGGGGCCGTGGGACGTCAGAGCCTGTCCCATATCAAAAAGTGGATATTTGCCCATCCAAAATAGATGCGCTGCTTCATCGCTTCTGGTGTCAACTAACAGCCTTGGAATTATATAAATCGGGTATCAATTTGTTCACTTTTCATTTATCTCTTCATTTATGCAAGATTCACCTACCTGCCACCCTTTATTTTTCCATATTTAAACAGTTTTCACAGTGACCCATCGATTCAGACATTTTTACTTTTATTTTCAAAAGGACGTCAAGATTATCACATGACCATGAGAAAAAAGTGATAACTAATGCAAATGACAATAAACGAACACCTCGTTCATTTGCGATGCAAATAATCTAAATGTCCGAGAGCTTCAGATTGTTATCGTGTTATCTGAATGCTTAATACCGATCTCCTGTAAAGGAGGTGAAAAATCGTGGTTGGCTACTAATTGTTAAACATCTATCTTCTATAAAGGTGGTGAAAAAGTATAAATATTTGCATATTTGAGTCTCGAGGTCGCGAAATCTCTCGTAACTTGACGTCCTTTTGAAAATAAAAGTAAAAATGTCTGAATCGATGGGTCACTGTGAAAACTGCTTAAATATGGAAAAATAAAGGGTAGCAGACAGTCTGCACGGTTAGCCACTAGTCCGATGCCCCAGACTAGTAAAATTTCATTTGGACTAGTAAGTTTTTGCAAAACTTTGTTTGGCCAAATAAGAAAAATGTCAGAATATTGGTCTTCGGACTAGTAAATGAAAAAGTTTTTGGTGCAGACTGAGCAGATAGGTGAATCTAATATAAATGAAGAGATAAATGAAAAATGAACAAATTGATATCCGATTTATATAATTCCAAGGCCCTTAGTTGGCACCAGAATGAAGTGACGAAGCAGCGCATCTATTTTGGATGGGCAAATCTCCACTTTTTGATATGGGACGAGCTTTGACGTCCCCAGCTTGTCTGGCAAAACAGCCGTTGGACGTCAGAGTAATCTCGGACTAATCAGAAAAGTGCTGCAGCATTAGCAGGCATTTCAAAATTTCTCTGTAGACTCTGACTGCTGTGGCCATTGACATTGTGGCCTAGCCAGTCAACAAAAGTTTAGCTTAAAAAGTTTATGGTGTTTATCGCCTTATCAGGCTTATGTTTATATTTTGACAGGTTCAGGGTTGGGTCCTTAGATGGAAAAGGTTAGTGTCTTTGATCATGTGCTCAGATCATGGACTTTCTATACTAAGTACAAAAATGTGCTTAGTGTCTTTAATAGAATAGAAAGTCCCTGCTCAGATGTAGTCTTACTTTTCTTTTGGCTTTGCAGAACTTGTAAAAAAATGAGACAATTTGAATGTCATTGTGACACCTATTTTCAACTTACCTCGTGGTTTAATTTCAACAAAAGATACCGAATTGAAAGTATCGTATGAGTAAAAAATATAACTTTTCTGATTGCAGCTTGAACTTGTTACATATTTGAAAGTGGATGTGGTTGGAAAAAATGATTGGAAATGGCGCGACGATATGGACAGACTAAAGACCAAAGTCTTTTAGGTTAAGGAACGGTGTATAAATCCGGAAAAATAACGCAAAAATAAAGAACTTCGTTTTCAGTTTTCCACGTGCAGTTTTCTCAGCATAAGATATTTTAGTTAAGTATGATGAAAATGCTTATGCAGGAGATTAATTATTTTATTACTTAGCATCAGAGAGAAAAAAATCAATCAAAAACCGTGATATTTTATCAGAGACATTATGATGTCTCTGATTTTATTAAACTGAAGAATTGTTTGTGATTTCTTGGACTATTACTACTATAATATCAGAGACATATTATAAGTCGCTGGTGATATCTATTATCTATTATGATCTTTTATACGACCCAGCAGTCTATACTAGTATAGACTGTCCCTGTATCATCATAGTCGGTATTTATAAAACTTTCGGCCAGATGAGTTTTAGGAATCAACCAAAGACATATTTGTCTCAATTGTATTATATGCCGTCTCTGATTCTGTATTATCTTATAAAGACATTTTAGATACGTGCTAAACTGAGGAATTAAGCATTTCCATTTTTAATACATAGAAGTGTAATGAATTATAAGGCAACCAGTTCAAGATTTTCTACATTTAAAACCAGAAAAAAATAGTATAAAACAGTATTCATTGCCATACAAAAGATACTAACAAAGGAGTAGAGAAAATATGCCATAATGACAGAAAAATAGAAGTATGCAATTAAAAGAGAGTCGAAATATACCTGACAGGACAATGTTTATATCCCTCCCCCTTTTTCCAAAATCCGTAATTTTCATATAATATATCAATGATTGCTGTGGAAAGCAATGTGAGTTCGTGGTCTAGTGGTTAAGACCGATGGCTTTTATAAAAATGTGCTTGTCAGTCTGCCTCCTGAATGGATACATTTTATCAATGAAAATATTAATCCAGTTTCAAAGAATTTTGAAATAACTGCAGATTGTTTTTCTTTTTCTGTTGAAGATAAAGAAGTTCCTATGCCACAAATCACTCGAACTTTTTATAATCTCTTAATACAACTTATTGGAAAATCGCCTGTATCGGAATCTTATTGGATCGAAAAGTATCCAGAATTAGAACTTTCAAAATGTTATATTTTTTCAAATTTATATATCTTGCCTGGTGAATGCAGGGAACTTAATTTTCAAGTACTTCATAGAACTTTGAGTTAAACTTTTAAAATGTAACATGACTGATAATGACACTTGTCCAGTGTGTGCACAATCTAGAGAAGATTTAGAACACATGTTTATTAATTGTGTCAATTTGTCACAATTTACTGATTTTTTGAAGGATTTTTTTTTATTAAATTTTATGTGTAATATTGATGATTGATAACTTTGTAAATACGCTTGATTTTGACCAAGCGATGCTTATGGGTTTTTTGAAGGGAAGTAACGGGTTGAATTTCTATATGTTTGTAACTGACTATATGTAACTGTCTGTTTGTGACACCAGGTACTGTCTGGTGAATGTTTCATTGTACATATTTGAATAAAATTTTATCAAGAGAAAAAGACCGATGGCTACAGTGCTGAAGGTCCCGAGTTCGATCCTCGCTTGGGATGTTAAAAATGTCAGCACATCAGAAGGGTGATTTTCACCCTCTCAAACACATCTCAGGTACCAAGACCGGAGTTTAAACTAGCATGGGTACTATGGGGGCCTCGGTTGGTCAAAGTTGTTCCCGACTTTGACCTGGAGATCAATTTTGCTGATATCTCTTCGGTTTGTCTGTTCCCGCCGAGCAGCCCGGTGGTTATCTCCGAGTACTTCGGCTTCCTCCACCATAATAACAGACTCTGCCCGGTGTCCTAACACTCCTTGTTGATGTGGTGGGAATTGTCCTTGTAAATATTAAAAAACTTTGTAAATACGTTATTGACACATCTCCATTAATTCCGATAGGGAGTGTACATGGATTCAACTGTACCCTCGAAGCTCTCGAGGGGTTCTTCGGATATCGGAGGAATCTACTAGTACATACAGTATGCTTGGAATTGATAGTGAATAGCAAAATACGAGTTTCTTCTAGTATATTTTTGTCCATTGCAGTAAAATACGAAATGATCATTTTAATCTGATTAAGCCTGATTCAAATCTGTATTAACTCGTGTAGTCGGATAACGCAATCAGAGATTTATATTTTTAAGAGATTGCACCAATGTTCAGTTGACTGAGACGTATATATATGTAGTCTTCTAACTTTAAGTCTTGGGTTCATTTTATCCAGGTGCGTGTGGATTATTTTCAGTTACCGTGTGTTTTCCATTTGTATAAGTACGTACAACTCATAAATGTAGAAAATCATCAAAACTAAATATTATTTTATTTTTATCATGATTTATGGTACAGAGGATATTATTTTTCATATAGTTAGATATCAAATAACTCCGTTCGTACATGCTGGGGACCAATAGATCATGCATTAGTCCTAAGTGCACATGCCATATGTCAGAATATTGCGAAATATTTACTGAGTGGCACATATCGACACTTGCATAAACAATGGCATAACGAGGCTTGAAAATTTCACGCCAAGGTGATAATCCCCGGAGAGAAATCACACCAAATTGCAATATCGATGCCTTATCACTCTAAATATCGGTAAAAAATGAAAAACTTGAAGTAGGGTTATTGTTCCTGTCAATATATATAATATAATACTACCATGTTCAGACCAACAAAAAAAATATTTATATATGTTCATAAGTATATATTAAAGTAGAGATTATTCAAAGCAAAATTAAGTTTTTGCAAGGACATTATATGACATCCTTTGTTGAACATATAACTTTTTTTTAAACTTTTTTTCCAAATAAACAAATATATGAAAAGTGTTGAAGATGAGTACCATTTTACTAAAATAGTGTGTCACCTGTGCATTTATATGTACGGCTGCAGTTTTTACCAAACTATTACTGTTCGTGGTCAAATGTGACAAAACTTATGTATTTGTATCAAACAAAATCTAGATCTTTAGTTGGAAAATTATGTAATCATTTGAAATTTGCCTGGCAGATTGGATTACATCTAATAAGTTGATCATTTGTCTATTATAATATCTTATCATATTGTTCTCTTTTGTTTATTGTGTGTCACAATGTAAATATGTTTGTGTTGCTATAACATGTAACTACTGCTTTGCAAATAAAGAATTCATAAATTCATTCATTCATTCAAATAGACGCATTAAAAATTGCTATATTATAAAAAGGAACAATTAATAGAATCCAATAAATGTGCCACTTGATTTTTTCGGACATGAAGACTGGGAAATAATCCCAGGCAGACATTTAAATTGTCTAAATTGTAAGATACATCAATTATATGTAATTATGCAAATATGCAAACTTGTGACAATATACAGCATGTCAGTTTAGAGTTCTGGTTTCATGTATATCATATTCATTGTCTATTCGAAGATATATAAAACCACGTTAACTATATACGGAGACCTGAGACTACTATATATGTGTTATAGTAGTCTCAGACGGAGACATATAATATATTGTATAATATGTCTCTGTTATTTACAAGTAAACATGTTTATGCTAATACATATCAATCGTCGCTGAAATGTATATTCAGTTTGCCTTGAATCAAATCCAATTTTAGGGTTTATTTGATATAGTTTCTATATAATTTTAAAAGTCACGGGAATTTCCATTGTAACTCCAATAATAAACTATACAAAAACAACACCATTTTACGTTTACCAATAGTTTCCAATAGTTGCAAAGGCAATGGTTAAGTCAATGCAAGACCGGCAATACAACACGATTAAATTTTTTAATGTAAATTAGGCCATAAGTGTGAAAAGTTAGAAAATAAATATGAAACTTTACTACAAGTTTGTCTAACTTGTTTCGCATTTATACAAATGACGTATGTTCAAATTTTCGATATTTTACATTTGGTTATAAAACACCAAAATAGGCAGAGTCGAGAAACATATCTCAAAAATCCAAAATTACAAACATATTCATACCTTTAATTAAGGTTTTGCAGAGTAGAAGACTCATGGCCTTATATTTTTATCCAACTTATTGAAATAACGCAATAATTTCTATGCCTAAATCTGATATGCCATAACGCATTATCTCAATTCTTTATAGTCCATAATATAAACTGTGCTGTTCATACCTCTACGATAATTAATCACAACTTGGCAGGAGGCGTCATGGCAGTTTTCAAGAACAATGTGATAACGAGGCATGATTAACAAGGCAAACATATCACCGTTATCTTGAAATTTATCTCATTTGCATATTCAAATTAGTGCTTATAAGTATGACAATTTTTTGTATAATGAACCATTCAGTTCCATACTTGAAAATAGTAAAGATGTCTAAGAGAAGCTTTGAGTATACAGGTGAAGAGTTGGAGATGGCTGAGAAAAAGTTCAAGCGTTCCTGTGAACATATTGTCCTCCTGAATCAGAGACTTGACGACCTCCAAGTACGTTACGACAAATCCAAAGCAGAAGACAGAAGAAGTTTCCGGTACCCACTCCGACTTAAGATAGCCGTGGTTGATGGTGTCAGGAATATGTATTATGAGTACGCTCTGAGAGAAGCACAGAAAGTCGCCGAGATACAAGGGAAGCTGCATGGATACCAAGTGGTTATCGTTGACGACGAGAGCGGTGATGAAAGTGTCGGTGATACGGCATGAACCTATAGTAGCATTTGTATCGCAGAATTGTATGTCAAAGCTGGCGACGAGGTTACAACGCAACCAGACGACTCCTTGGCTAAAGAAATACTCTGTGTAGCTGAAATTTCAGCATAAAAGGCCCTTTTTAGGGCCACACAAATTATTCAAAAAGAGTTAAATAATTGTTGTTGCATTACAAATTCAATTGAATTTTTATTCGAAAGATAAACAATTTAGGATAAAATTTTAAACTCTTCGTATTTTCTTTCACATATTACTGAGAGATTCTTCTTGTATTTGGAGTTTGAATAGTGTTTCAAATTATCTGAATAAAAAAAAGGATTTCATTTAAATCATGAGTTTAACTCTGAAAATAGCAACGTCTGTTATTTTAATTCAATAGACTGAATGTTTTTCATGTTTATCAATACTCATTAATGGCATTTGAATATAAAAGTGTGTGCGATTTTTTTTTCAATTTTTGTCAAAACTCCTATATGTCTTTTAATATTTCCGAACACTATATATATAGCGTTTAAATACCGTTAGTTTACTAGTTTGAAATGTTTAATATTTATATAGTCATTTGAAGCTGACTATGCGGTAGTGGCTTTTTTCAGCGTTAAAGGCCGTACGGTAACCTTTAGTTGTTAATTTCTATGCGTTTTGGTGCCTTGTGAAAAGTTGTCTCTTTGACAATCATACCACATCTCCTTTTTTTTTATCTTTACGTAAATCTTTAATGGAAAAAACATCTCAATATTGACACAGAAATAATGATAATTCATTTGGATATTTTATACATTTGTATGATCTCCTATAAAACAAAAGATAGTTTTATGACTAGATAATTCATGGACTTGCTGGTCATGTTAAATATTTTCAAAGTTACTGCAAGCGTGCATGCAAAGGAGTATATTTAAATATTCCAATCTCTGGTAGTATAATTGTACAATGTGTTCGTACAATGCAACTACTTTGCACAACACTTTAAAGTATTTTTTTGCATATCCAATCTAATTGAAATATTGGTCTCTGATTTGTGTATGTAGTATAACGAAATCAGAGATCAATATTTTATTTAGATTGTTGCATTTCAGCCCTGAATTTTAATCATGTTGTGATTCATACAGAACTTAATGGTCAAAGTAATGATGACTGCGCTTTAGAAAAATATTTGAGAGTAACGAAATGTTTATTATACATGTACATATACTAGTATTCAGTATTTAAGTCTAGGGTTGGGCCCTTGTCTCTATTTCGTATCTAAATAGAAGAGCAGCAAGTCAGGATGACAAGATATATATTTGCTTATACTGCATGACTGGTTTGTTTAGTTTGAACCGTAGTTGATTTCTCACTGCACACAAAATTAGCACTCATACCACATCTTATCAATCTATTATATAAAATTTCCATTTTGAATGGATTTCTAATAATTCGTTGTATTTTACGAAATATTGTTGATGGGGAAATCCCTATCAGAATATAGTGTTTATGTGTACATGGCATGGGTCGGGGATAAGAATCCCCCAGTGTGATTATTCTTGATATGATGCTGATTGTGGTACATGGTTAATTATCACTGAAAATTACGGTATACGTGTTAACTCGTGTTGTGTTTTCTTGACATTTGAGCTATTCTTAATTTACACTGCGTAATTTGAATGTTCTGATTTGTTGGTCTTCTATTGGAAATAAACATTTTTCTATTTATCTAATTTCTTATCTAGTAATTGTTATCACATGCAGATGTTCAATTTCAGATGACAATATACAAAACAATATACACTCACGAATAATTATTTTGTAAATTGTCTTTGAAAAGACAAATTGGTTATTACTTTGAGTGGTTAACTTTAGTGTCTACGGAATATCAAATGTCCAGAAAATTGACAGAAAACTTCAGAAATAAAGTTTAACAAACGAATTAATACACTAAAAAGCGCTTGCTGCATACATATTGCTCGTAAATAATGATCGATAAAGAGACTATTAGATATCAGTAACTTTCAACACATGCAAGGATATTAAGATAGAATATACGATTTTTCTTCAATCATTGAAAACAATATCTTTACATAACACATAAAAAAAAAATGCTCGGAGGATCTGAAAGCAAACTCATCTTATTGTACTTTACTTTTAGATAAAAGATTCGTAGCTGTAGAAGAAACAGATGTTATATGTCAGTTTGGTATGGTCAAGACGTTTGGTAAACATACCTTGAAGAGATATATCTCTTGTTAACCAGTTATGTGGTTATTCATATTGCGGATTGCTTTATTAACTTGAAAAGTAGTTAAATAATTTATGCCAGAGCAAAGCATAAAACATAGACCAATGTCTGTGACATATATTTAAGATTATAACCCCTTGCAATGGATATATTCATTGTATTTTTCAATTATCATAAGTATTCAGGGGCGGATCCAGCCATTTGAAATAAAGGGCTGTGCTTTAGCGCATGATACGCCCGTTGCTCTTTTAACTTGTCTTTTGTGCTTTAAATGAATTTATATGATCAACTAGAAATATATATACAAATCAAAAGGGATGTTACATTAATACATTCACCAAAGTTTCATAAAATCCCCCTTTTTTAAGTATACAAATTCATTACTTAAGAAAACGTAAAATCTAAAATTTATAAAAATGGAAAGGGAGCTTATGTCAATAGATATAAACAATTTATCAAAGTTGCATAAAATTTTGTGAAAGTGTTTGTTATTGTCCCAAAATTGGAAAATCCCCCCTTTTTTAAGCATAAAAATTCATAACACGGAAATGTAAAATCTGAAATTTATAAAAATTGAAAGGGAGCTTACATCAATAGATATAAACAATTAACCAAAGTTTAATGGACATTGGTGAAAGCCTTTTTGAGTTATTGTCCGAAGTGTTGAAAATCCCCCTTTTTTTATGAATAAAGCCCCATAAATCCAAAACTTAAAATCTGAAATTTATAAAAATTGAAAGGGAGCTTACATCAATAGATATAAACAATTAACCAAAGTTTCATGGACATTGGTGAAAGCCTTTTTTAGTTATTGTCCGAAGTGTTGAAAATCCCCCCTTTTTTTATGAATAAAGCCCCATAAATCCAAAACTTAAAATCTGAAATTAAAAAAAAACGAAAGGGAGCTTACGTCAATAGATATAAACAATTCACTTAAAAGTTTCATGGAAATTGGTGAAAGTGTTTTTGACGGTTATTGTCCGAAGTGTGGACGACGGACGGACAACGGTATACCATAATATGTCCCGTCTAAAAGACGGGCGTATAAAAGGGGGGGGGGGTCCCAACCCAGAGTAAAGGGTGGGTTCCAACTATATGCTCCCATTCAAATGCATTGATCGGCCAAAAAAGGGGGGTTCAACCCCCGGACCCCCCCCCCCCCCCCCCCTGGATCCGCCAATGGTATTCATTTTTAAGCATGAATACCTAGCTTGCACGTTTACTGACTTGGCAAATGAAGAGTTTGTACAATATGATCTACTCTGCAGAAAATGATGCCGCGGACCCCTGTTGTTTAAAGATTACCCATGCATTATATATAAAAGTGCCCATGCAAATTTTTCGGCAATCTTTAAGACATCTGTGCCATTTCATTCAATCTGTACGATACACTGAATGCATAAAAATATGTTAATGTAAATGTTGATTAGTAATTCGTTGCAGAAATTGATATTACTGAAGTAAAATCACTTTCGGTAAAAGATCTAATGACCATATCTAAATTAAAGCACTGCGTGGTATGCTGTCCTCTGTATCTAATCATTGCATATTATGGATACCTTTGTAGTCTATTCTCTCTGAGACACTGCTGCCTATGGTCAGCTGTCAATGTTTTCTTGATTGTTGCATTATTTTTTTTAATCAATTTATTATTAAGTTTGCCTAACTTGTTTCGTAGTTATTAAACAATATATATTAAATTCCTGATATTTTGAACCTTTAACATGTTTAATAAAACACTACACTTATAGGTAGAGTCGAAGATAAAATCCCCCCAAAAACATATCCTTGTTTTTTTTGGTTAAGTTTTGCAGACTAAAAGACTAATGGCTTAATATTTTTATTTCAAATAAAACAGTACTACTCTGTCTCAATCTAATATTTAAAATACAACGCATTATCTTAAAGTTCTCTATAGTCATGATAGTCCATAATATAACCTGTGCTATTCATACTTCTACGATAATTATTCACAACTTGGCAGGAGGCGTCATGGCAGTTTTCAAGAACAATGCGATAACGAGGCATGATTAACAAGGCAAATATATCACCGTTATCCTTAAATTTACCTCATTTGCATATTCAAATTAGTGCGTATAAGTATGCCGTATCTTTGTATATTTAACCATTCAGTTCCAAACTTGTAAACAGTAAAGAATAGATGTCTAAGAGAAGCTTCGAGTATACCGGTGACGAGTTGGAGATGGCTGAGAAAAAGTTCAAGCGTTCCTGTGAACATATCGTCCTCCTTAATCAGAAACTTGACGACCTTCAAATACGCTACGACAAAGCCAAATCAGAAGACAGAAGAAGTTTTCGGTACCCACTCCGACTTAAGATAGCCGTGGTTGATGGTGTCAGGAATATGTATTATGAGTACGCTCTGAGAGAAGCACAGAAAGTCGCCGAGATACAAGGGAAGCTGCATGGATACCAAGTGGTTATCGTTGACGACGAGAGCGGTGATGAAAGTGTCGGTGATACGACATGAACCTATAGTAGCAATTGTATTCGCAGAATGGTATGCCAAAGCTGATGACGAGATTTCAACGCAACCAGACGACTACTTGGCTAAAGAAATACGTTAGCCGAAATTTCAGCATCAAAGGCCCTTTTTAGGGCCACACAAATTATTCAAAAAGAGTTTAATATTTGTTGATGCATTGTGTACAAAATGAATTGAAATTTTATTCTAAGGATTATTAATTTAGAATAAAATGATAAAGTTCTACTCTTAAATATGTTCTTATAATATCTCTGTTTCGTGTCTATATATAGGAGAGCAGTAATCCATAGTGACAGGCTATATCGGCGCTTATACTGATATTTTTTTTTATTTGAACCTTAGGTTTTTGCTCACTACACAAAAGATCAGCATAAAAAAATACTATAGTATAATCAGAGACATATAAGACATTGTATTATATGTCTCTGGTATATATACATTCATCAGATATAATTATATACTACTATGTATAAAAATTTCTTTAACGTAAAAGCAAACAAAATCAAGAAGAAATAAAACAAAAATGAACAATTGTACTGCGCAATGGAGTTACTACCTCTGAGTATTTGTTTTTCTCATTGGCAACCATACCATATATCTCCTTAATCTGATAAGAGTTTTAAAATGTACTTATATAAAATTTGAATGGTTATTAAAAATATTTCTAACAATTCGTTGTATTTTAAGAAATATTGTTGACGGGGAAATCCCTATCAGAACATGTGTTTATGTGTACATGGCATGGGTCGGGGACTTATTAGATAATAGTCCCCGCTGTGATTTTCCTAGATATGGTGCTGATTATCACTGAAAACTACGGTATACGTGTTAACTCGTGTTGTTTTTCTTGACATTTGAGCTATTCTTAATTTACACTGCGTAATTTGAATGTAAAGATTTGTTGGTTTTCTAGTGGAAATATGTATTTACTTTTACTTTATATACTTATTTCAGTGGCGGATCCAAAAATGTTCATAAGTGGGGGCCCACTGACTGCCTAACAGGGGGCCAGCTCTAGTCATGCTTCAGTGATTCCCTATATAATCAACCAACTTTTTCTAAGAAAAGGGGGGGGGGGCCTGAAAAACCCTCTAAATCCGCCTCTGTATTTATCTATTTATCTTCTTTATTCCAAATATTTTCTGTTAATGAACACATGCAGATGTTCAATTTCAGATGACAATATACAAAGCAATAACACTCATGAATAATTAATTTGTAAATTGTCTTTGATAAGGCTATAAATTAGTTATTATTTAGGAATATTAAATGTCTAGTAAATTGTCAGAAAACTACAGATAAAAAATTAACATATAAAATACACTAAAAACTGCTTGCTGCATACATATTGCCCTTCTACAATGATTGGTGGATTTTTTTTTTTATTAAAAGTAAAGATACTATAAGAAAACAGTTTTAAGACAAGGATAAACTGGTATACTAAAGTCTACATTAATATTGATAAAAATATCCATTGATATTATTATACATAACAAAGTAAAAAAAAATGCTAAGGAACCGAAAGCATACTTAACGTATTGTGCTTTTTTCTGAATAAAAGGTTCCTAACTGTAGAAGAAGCATAGACCAAGGACTTAAATTTAAGAATGTAAATCCCTTTATTGGCGCATACAGATTGTTTAAAATAATGAAGCATTTCAAATGTGTACTGAATCTTTTAAAAAAGTATACATCTATTGTATTTGTTTGTTCAAGGATTTGTATAGTGTCACTAAACAACACCTTGGTTTGTTATTGTTTTATTCCTTTATTTTGGCATTAAAGGCGACCTTGGACGTTAAATTTTACTTGAGGCGAAGGCAGAGTTTGAATAATATTAACTCTGTAGACTGTTGAATACTTGAAAAAATAAGAGGCTGCGGACCCATGTTGTCCAAACATTGCCGAATACTGAGGCGATGCATACTATTAATAAGAAATACAGAATAATCACAAATATTTTAGACATCTGCCTCCTTTCGTGTAATTTAATGTGATTTGTAGGATTCTGACACTGAATGCATAACATTATGTTAATTATATATGTAAATGTTGATTAATAATTCGTTGCAGAAATTGATATTACTGAAGTATCATAACGTTCGGTAAAAGCTGTAATGACCATATCTATATGTAAAGCACTACATGTTCTGCTGGCCTCTGTAGTCTAATCACTGCATGTTCTGCTGGCCTTTGTGGTATCACTAAGCACATGTTCTGCTGGCCTCTGTAGTATCACTGCATGTTCTGGATACCTTTGTAGTTTTATCTCTGGATGTTGTGTATGTAGATTAAATCTTCTGAGATACTGCCGCCTTTGATCAGCTGTCGATGCTATCTTGATTGTTGCATTATTTTATAATCAATTAATTATATCTTAAATAAATACTTTAGGTACTCTAATGGAATACCTGTCAGTGGCGTAGCTAGGCTATTTTAAAGTGTACGCCCAAACCTCGATGAGGGGCTTGAGGGCCTCAATAGGGTCAAGGTTAAAGCATCCAATGGCGAAGCCCTGTGAAGCTAACGAATGATGGAGCATGATATACCATTTCTGTCATTAAAAACTCATCAATAGCAATATACTTTAGAGTCTAATTTGTTTCTCTCCTATGTGTAATTAAATCATTGTATTGATTTGGAATCAGCTATAAAATAAAATAATGGTCACTGGTTTAAGAGAAAATGTCGGTCAAACCAGTTACTTTAAAATAATTATAGTAGGAGCCGCACTCGATCAAAACCTCTTGTTAGTACAGATTTTGTTAATGGGCATGAAATAATTACTTTTCATAGAAGTGCAGGTGTATTATGAAAATTCGTTTAGGGTTCGCCTGAGATAACTTTCCGCGAAAAGAGAATCCATTTTTCAGCATTACAGGTTTTAAAAAATCAAACATTTTCTTAATATATTTGTTCTTGATCTGGAAATAATAACTTCTACCCAAGTTTCATAACAATCTGAAGATTTTCAAATATGTTAAAAATAATAATCCCGACCGTCTATCAACTTTCGAGTTAGTTTTTAGTACTCGTACTCCAAATTTAACCAATCATAATGCTAGATTTCATGTTTCAAGCACGATTTTTGTGCTCCGAGCACTGAGCAAAGTTTTGTGACTTCAAGCCCAGACTGTATTTGCTTGTTAAAACAGAAATTCCTTTGTCAGTAAAATACGAGAAAATTAAAAATATAATTTCATCATTATGCTCTGGGTACTAGTCTTAAGTCTTTTGATCACAAAAAAGCTTCTGTCCAACCTTCGTAAAACTTCTCTTTTTTGGTTTGACAAAGTTTTGATATTTGAAAAAATCTTTAACCATATACTTAACCTAAATGGTGACGATGCCAACGAATAATATGATCACTATTTCTCTCTTTCGCGACATAAATGTCACAGTCTCGATAAAAAATGCAAACCACTCATTGAATCTCAGCAGATAATTAAATGCTTTAAACAAAAGGAAAGTAAGTAGAATTCACAGTAGATTCAGACTTTGACAGAAAATGGACAAATATAAAACACGGTACCATTTAATTGCCTTGAAAAGTAGATGTTGTCACTTTTATTTTCGCAATTAAAAGCTTCTGATGAAAGATTAACAAGGCTGGTGTGCTTTTAACCAGTTATGTTTAATCTATTTAGTTTAAAATATTTTTTTACCAAAATTCAAGTGTACGCCCGGGCGTTTTGACGTAAACGTAGCTACGCGCCTGCCTGTAATGGCTTCCTGAAAACGAATTTGTACATTCTATATTTCTGATCCATATTACTTTTGGAAAATATCAAAACAATCCAAAAGTAACGCATGTCAAAATGAATAATTTAACGAGCTTGTAAATCATAATTACAGTGGAGTCCACAAGATGTAAATAAAGTCTTGTATTACATGTAAGAGAAGTTTTTGTTGCGTCATTGATCTCTTATAACAATTTCGTTGTGTAAAAAGAAGTATCAGTTATTTAGTGAAAATTCGAAATAATCATTCTGACAACTCTTACCGTTTTCATCACTGGTCGTTGCCTTGTTTTTTTTTTCTTTCAAATGAAATTAAACAAAATACAAAGTATATTAGAAAAATCAGCATCCATAATAATGGCTAGTTTTTGTCTGGTTGTTGTTTTAGGGGTGGGGTTTTATGTTGGGGTTGGCTGGGGACTCCTGATTGTTATTTGTATATTGTTGGCTCTTTCAAACCAAGGAGGTCATATAGCAACTGTATAATTGTTAAAAACTGACATCTATATTCTGCTGAGAGTTAATATATATATTGGTTATAATACTTCCATGGTTATATTAAATTCAGGATGTGAAATTGTCAATGTTATAAACTTAAATGAATAATAACCCTGGTTTGTACTTGACCAACCGCTGACACAGAGTCCGATATTTCGTGCTAGGTCATAGGGTATCAGTCAGCAGGAAGAGAGGTCACCCTACCTGGAGACATTATTCTGACTCCGAGCCGACCAGTCTTTGCTCTTTAATGTAGATTGCTCATATGAGTAACATCAGATATTTCAAAGTATTTCCTTTGACCCGACCCGAATTCGAAATCACGAACTCAAGCACTCGAACCGAACACGCTACCACGAGACGAACGAGCCGGTATACAAGTGAATTGGTCATATGAATTAAAAGATTAATTTATTTGCATGGGAAATTCAGTTTACAGCACCTCAGTTTTCATAACAGTAGACCTGTTAATTGTAGCCATTGATTAGCAATTGTCAGTTACAATTAAACCTGAAAATAGTATCCTTAAGAATTGTAGGTAAGGAAAAACAGGTCAGATTCTGCAATATTTGCATTAGTAATTCTATAGAGGATGAATATCATTTACCTTATAGAATGTATCAAATATCAATTTCTATATATGTAAATGTTTAAAAAAAATGCGATGTCTGCTTCTATAACATTTGTGATTATTTATAGTACGGATTACCATATGCTATAGTTAAATTATTAGTTTTAGAAGAAAAGGGTATACCTGTGGTTTATAACCCAAAGTCAACAATATAAATCAGTTTTGAAGTTGTCAAAATCATAAGAAAAAATTGACACTTTAACACAAGCAACATACGTTCCTGTTTCTTCAAAGAAACTGCAGTTATTAAAAACTTATAAAATGAAAGGTTTTGTTTTGTTTTAGTTATTTTACAATAAGTTATATGTCGAAGATTTCAAGTTTGTTTGTATTTTTGTCCGTATCTTGCTGGTATTAACGAGCAAAAAGGTTTGATTTGCAAGTTAAATAAATATTATCTTTTTATCAAATTGACATATCATATGGCTCCTTTTGCCTTTTGATTGCTAAGTGATATATCTGTGTGGTTGTGGGTGGGATTAATTGATAAAAACAACACATCATTAACATCAAAGTTGATAACGATACATAATTAATAAGACAAACATATCAATGTCATATCTATCCGCTATCGTATTTGCATATGCAAATTAGTTGCTATAAATTGCCCTATATATTCTTTGTTTCTACATTCGTAGAATAGCACAAGTTCATTAAACATGGTAACAAGAACAACTGAGTGTACAGAAGAGGGATTGGAGATGGCCGAACTGAAGTTCAAGCGTTCCTGTGAACACATTGTTCTTCTGAACCAAAAGCTTGATGATCTCCAAGTACGTTACGACAAAGCCAAAGCAGAAGACAGAAGAAGTTTCCGGTACCCACTCCGACTTAAGATAGCCGTGGTTGATGGTGTCAGAAATATGTACTACGAGTACGCTATGAGAGAGGCGGAGAAAATTGCCACGATAAAGGGGAAACTGTTAGGATATCACGCGGTCATCGAAGTCGACGAGAGCAGCGACGAATCTGAAGATGAAAGATCGGAAATGACAGTGTAACCGTTACACTAGATTGGCGCATAGGAGGGAAATCAGCAAAGATGGTAGACAGTTTTGCATTAGGCTGGTCAACGATGAATCTAAAGATGATTGGACAGGAAGGACAGCGTCGCATTAAGCTATTATGATGATCCAGCTTCAAGAAAAGTAAAGCGGTATAAAAAGCAGGATGAAGAAGGTTTCCCATGGTGGTGATGACAACTTTGACGAGAAAATCAGTTCAAAGGCCCTTTTCAGGGCCAATCATATATTTCAAAAAGAATCTACGATTGTTGTTTATAAATTGGAACTTTTCAATTAATTTTTCCATCATAAATACCTTGAATTTTAGGGAAATAAAATCAACAAATTTAAACAGTTATATTTTCCCAACAAAGCCGTATTTTTTTGTTGTTCGAAAAAAAGATAATTTAGAGATTTACAACTAAGATTTTTTTTCAATTTTATGGTAAAAATTACATGACATTGAAGATGAAAGAAAATGAAGAAAAGGTCTTAAAACAAACAATAAAACACAAATCAACTGGAAGGTAACTATCAGAGGCGGATTTAGGGGGGGGGGGGGGCAGGGCCCCCCCCCCTTT
Source organism: Mytilus galloprovincialis (assembly GCA_037788925.1). Taxonomy (NCBI): domain Eukaryota; kingdom Metazoa; phylum Mollusca; class Bivalvia; order Mytilida; family Mytilidae; genus Mytilus; species Mytilus galloprovincialis. Next base: position 35,286,619 of record CM075335.1, read on the forward strand.
TCTGGGAAAAATGTGTTTGATTATATAGGGAATCACTGAAGCAAGACTGGAGCGGGCCCCCTCTTACGCAGTTAGTGGGCCCCCACTAATGAAAATTTCTGGATCCGCCACTGACTATCATACGGATTTTTTTATTATCAAACTTTAATTGTAAAGGCACATGTTGGAGAATTTTCTATTTTCTAAGCAAAAAAAAAATATTTAAGAGGATGGATCGGTTTTACATCTTCCTTTTTACCATATACTGCATCTTTAAGTATTTTTGTATGATAGAAAAGACGACGGTTCATCGAGTGTCGTAGCGTTTATTTTTTTAAATGCATTTCTAGTTTATAGTCCAGCAAAATACAAAAAATATACAAATATAGACCAAAACTTCTTGGAAAATACGTTTCAGATCAGAGGTTTCAGATGTACGATTTTTTTTTGTGATTCTGTTGTAAAAACGAATGAATGTATAGACTGCATGTTTTGCCACTTAATACATTAATTAATTCGTAATCAGTGGTATAAGCTGGTACTATTTCTGGTATCAGTCAAAACCAATGTTTCAATGAATACGTGTATCAAAATAATATTAGAATAAAACGCTGGATAAGCTGTATAATAATGTCAATATGCTTTTTAAAAATTCTAAATCTGATAAAAAATATTCTATGTACATTTACAAAATTAGTTTGCCAATAAAAGTACATTTCTAACATAGATACGTATTTCCTTTGTGTTTACATTCGGTTTGAACAATTGTAATTAATTATTTATTATTATACCTTATTATCACAATCGTAACATATTTGCCTAATCGTCCATAAAACTGACCATTCAGTTTATTTATTATCCACGTGCCAAATGTCAGAGGTGTTAATTAGAAACAGATGTTGGCTGGCACCTAAGGATACTAACGTAATCATAAATTTTATGATTTAAAAAAAGTAAATCCCTTTTCATATTTTACTTAAATAAAACATATTATGATATTAATAAAAATATTTAGGTTCCAAGCAAGGATATCTATAATATATTTCCTTGGAAACTAGCCTTGAATAGATCGATACAAACTTTAAGACCAAAAATGACCAGTAAGACACTAAGATATATAAAAAAAAATAAAATCAAAATGCGGAAATCGTCAGTTGAATCCTTACAGTAGTTGTCCCTTTAAATAATAACTCCCCCTCTCCCCCCCCCCAACTCCTGTTTTTATTATCTGCATATCTCAGATTTCTGATAGATAGGTCGAAGCAAATATTATCAGCAAGACAAGTTTGAAATTAGTTCAAAGCTTATATGTAGAAGAATTTGTCAGTTGTCGTCTTATTTACTTTACCATCCTTTTGTGTTGTGAGCAAAAACGATAGAAATGAAAATATTATCAGCGTGCAACACAGATATATTTTTTTTAGTTTTAGTCATGAATTATATTCTACTAGTCTAATATGTTGGATAGTGTCATTTGATGAAGATGCACAAAGGCCTAGCCTCAGTGTAGTGTTTATACGACCCATATTTTACATTACGTCTCTGCCTTTGTCTTAGGTGTGAATGTTTTACAAAGACATATAATAGTCTTTGGAAGTTCTATTTCCTAATTGTTTACTTCATTAAAAAAAAAAGATATAAGGAGCATTTTAAACTTCCTTAAAAGAGAGATATACTTCAAAACTCGTCAGTAAGTGACAGGGTGAGAAACAGCATCAAAAAACGTTCCTTCGTTATATATTTATTATTTCATACGAACAAGAGGATTCTAGAAGCCAGAATCGCCCATTTGCACATTGTCTTATCAACACTGTTTTTTGTGATCAATTATTTTTGGAAACAATTAATAACCTTCATTGTTTTCAAGATAATAACTAGAACTTGTCCTGAAAATGCATTAAATATTTGCCACTGGACGTAACACACACAAAAAAATCAATTCAAAAACACTTTAAAAGATTCCAATTATCAGGTAAGAAATGGTAGAACAGATTCAACCGACTTAAAGGAATCGTGAAAATTCAGGCATTTCTGTTTCTTGTCTGATTTTCTCCTATCTTCTGTTCTTTTAAGTATATTAGACAATTGCTTGGGTTTTACACCATTGCTCTTAGTTTAGTCATGGTACACATATTGAGCAGTAGAAAAAAACAACAACTTAAATCTACCATTTCACCTTTCAGAATGTATAGTTCTTAATGCTTTGATTTGAGACTTTTTCAGATGAAAAGTGAGCCTGGTGTATACAATTTTAATCCTGGTCTCTAGGATGTGTTTTATCTGCATGGACCCACTAGAATCATACACATCAAATTTGGTAAATTTTGGTTAAATAATTTCAGTGGTGAAGGTCTTTAAAACAAAACTGGAAATAATGGCTTGAAAAAGTCATTTTGAGGGAAATGACTTCAACTAAAGGATAGTGGTAAGAACTATTAGAGGCTCTTTAAAGGAACAGAAGCTAATTCTTTTATACCCTGTATACATAGTGGTGGCCAAATTGAGCTTAGTTTATGCATGGAAGTATTATAATACTTCCATGGTTTATGATAATAACTTTCAATATAGTTTTCTTCTTTGTACCCAATATATTATCTAGGGGTGTACAATATAGCTGAGTTTTGTTAAACTTAAAGAGGAGTATCAAGGGGTGAGGGGTTGTGTTATGGCACCCCCCTCATTAAGAAGCTAATCATGTTTTTTAATGCATATTTTCCATTCTTAACATTGCCCTTGTGAACCCCCTTTTTAAAATCCTGGATCCCCATCATCCCCCAATGCATTTTAAAGATATTTGTGTACATAAGCACAAGGGAGGCTTTGTAAAATATAAAGTTTTAACCATTACTTTCAATTTTTGTCATGTTGATTGGTAGTTATAAATCGATATTTTAGATTATTTTAGTATGTCTATATGATATGTATGAGGAAAAGCTAATTATCAAAGCATCTTCAGTAATATGAGTTCTTACACTAAAGTTCTGATACTGTAGTGTGCAGAGTTAGAAAAGTCCATGTCATGCTAAAGTTAACCTAAAAAAAATCTGAATGAACATTTGGAAAAGGGTTGCAAAAGTACTGTAGATCAAGAATAAACAGATTATAAGTATAGATTATCAGGTTTTCTAGTCATTAATATCTTTATATATCAGCTTCAAGCCATAATGTGAACCTTTTTGGTCACTGAGCGTAGCAAACAAGCTAAAAGGCTTCAAATTGTGTCAAGCAGCTGATATTTTACAATATCTATACTAAGATAACCTCATTTTCTGTTTATTGTTCTATTACTGTTCTTTTTCACCTCCCTTAGACAGTTTTAAGCTTGATAACTTACACATTGTAACATCACTGATAACTTCACCTAAGACATTGTGACGTTGCTGATAATGTCTGCTCTCATCTCAAAGCCACGATACAAGAATTATGGAACGACTGTGCAGGTAGATATATGCAGAGGGAAGGAGAATAATAAGAAATATCATGCACACATAAAATTGCTCATAAACTTGCTCAAAATGAAAATAGAATTGTTATCACTTTTATTGACAACTTAGATATCCATCAAAAGAATTATAAAGTTTGTTCTTCAACAGTTCTGTTTGAGAATGCCATAGAACTGTAACAGTTCTTTTTTAATAAATTTGAATTAATGAGATTCTTAAGAATCCAGATGTGAATAGTCTGCCACTTCTTTTTAAAAAACTTTTGATCCAGCAATTTGCATATTGTTCAAGCTCCAATTTAGACTCATCCATTTGTATTCAGCTCAAGTTTCATCAATATTTATTCAGTTCAAGCTTCAACTGAGATCTATTTGTTTGTAGTGTCTTTAGTTCTAGTAGTGATTCAACAACTAGAAGTTTTTAGTGTCTGCTTTTGCTGATCAACAGTTATACAGCTTGTTTCTTTTCAACATTAGAATCATTTTCACATGGTATGTTTTTCTTAGATAATGATCCTTCAGTCATTTTTAAGGTTTCCATGATGTCAAATGCTTGACCTACAATGATAAAAAAATAGGTATAAAATGTTGATAAATAAGGAATCATGCTTATCTTTCCTATAGAATACTCTTCTTGTAAAAATAAACACCCCCTTTCTTTTCCAAATTTAAAAATTAACTGTTACTTATATATTTTTAATTAAGTTTTGTATATCTGGAAATTGTTACCTTCATAACTTCTTACTTTAGAAAACATCATTCACAAGAAGATATTTATATGGATGAGTTCTGTATTTTTCCTCTTTGTCATATGGTTCAGAATTTTATCTATTTTTTCACACAAACCTTATGCTTTAGACATTTCATACAGAAAAAATACTTGTTTATCTTTTTTTTAATGTTATGTAGATAAGATGTTACATGACTGTGATTTTAGAGACAGTTTAGTTCACATCAATTGTTAACGTTACTTTTAACACTGTTTTCTTTTAACCATTATTAATGTCAATATATTCTTTGTTAACATTGTTCTTTTATTATGTTATATGTTATCATATTCAGTTGAAATTAAACAATCAAACGAAGTAGACTTGTTTACTGCCTGTCCATACATTGAATTTTCCCCATCTGTCACAATACATACCTCGATGTATATCATCTTTCTCCATGACTTAACGAAATGTTGAATCAGACATTGTGAAACATCTTATATTTTCCATCATGACATCAAATGGAAGTTTTTAACGACCTTGACTGGCTATACAGCCCTTGCACGGTCGGTACAATCATGACATCAAGATAAGACTATACATGTATATACTTGGTGTAATATGATATGCTCCCTTCCTATCATTTTAAATGATACATACCTGTTGGAATACCATATCCTCTCTCCATTCCATGTGGATTAGAGGGAGTTACACAGTTCATTGTCACTTCTTTCCTTAGACACTGATCTATGTCTACTGCACTGAAAAATGCTACAGACTGAAATAAAAGATGTATTAATTGTTAAATATTTCAGCAAACTAGAGGCTCTCAAGAGCCTGTGTCGCACACCTGTATTTACTGATGCTTTGGAAATCATGTAAAATAAGGTTAAAATCATAATTAATAGTATTATATATAATATATTATAATGATATCTAAGATAATAACAAAAAACAGCAAAATTTCCATAAAATTACTAACTCAGGGGAAGCAACCCAACAACGGTTTGTCTGATTCATCTGAAAATTAAAAAAAAATGAAAAATCTAAATCTAATGAACATTTGTGCCACCTGTCAGCTTTGCTCTAAATGCTTTAGTTTCAAAGATATAAACCAAAAACTGCATTTTTCCCCTATGTTCCATTTTTAACCATGTTGGTCATGATAGTTGGAAGGCGTCATTGGACACATTGTTGAAACTAAATACCCTTATAATGATAATGGCCAACTATGGTTAAATTTGTCTCAGTAGTTTCAGAGAAGATTTTTGTAAAAGATTACAAAAATTTACAAAAAATTGTTAAAATGGACTTTAAAGGGCAATAACTCCTAAAGGGGTCGACTGACAATTTTGGTCATGTTGACTTATTAGTAGATCTTACTTTGCTGAACAAAATTTCTGTTTACAGTTTACCTCTATAATAATATTCAAAGTAATAACCAAAAACTGCAAAATTTTTAAAATTACCAATTCAGGGGCAGAAACCCAACAAAGTGTTGTCTGATTTGTCTTAAAGGCAAATAGATCTTAACCTGATGAAAATTTTTACCGCATCAGATTTGCTTTTTATGCTTTAGTTTCAGAGATATAAGCCAAAAAATTGCTTTGCCGAGTGCAGCTGGATACGATCCCAGAGGTCCAACCCTGAACATTTGGGACAAAAATGGACATAATATTCGCGCTTGATACAGGTCTGAATTTGGAAACACTATGCTGTTGAGAATTGACCTCCCCCAAAACCCACATCTAAAAAAATGTTAATCCCCCTTTTTTTGCTTTTGTGCAATACACTATGTTGTTGCCTATTGACCCCCTTTTTTTTGCAAATAGTCCAAAACCTGACATTTCTTTATACATAATAAACAAGTAGTGTAAGGGAGGTAAATGCAAACATGCACAACATTGTATTTCAATTTGAATTACCTCCCTTACACTGCTTTTAAATTGTCTTAATTGTCCATTAACCAGAAAAACCTAGTTTTTCCCCTTTTTTGCCCCTAATTTCTAAATGGTTTGAGGGCATAACCCCCCAAAAGTTGAACCTAACCATCCCTTTGTGGTATAAAAACTTTTGGTATAATTTCAGAGAGATTCATACACTTAAACACAAGTTATTGTCTGGAAACTACAAAAAATGCTTATTTGGGCCCCCTTTTTGGCCCCTAATTCCTAACCTGTTGGGGCGATAACCCTCAAAATCAATTCCAACCTTCCTTTAGTGGTATTGAACCTTCTGGTAAAAAATTAGAGAGATCCATTCACATAAAGTTATTGTCAGGATACTAAATGCGTCTTCGAACGAAGACGCAAATGACGACATGATAGCATTATATGACACAAAATATTTTGCGGTCGTATAAACCTGCATTTTACCCCTATGTTCTATTTTCAGCCATGTCGGAAATGTTGGTTGGCAGGCGGGGTCATTAGACAGATTTTTTTAAACAAGCTACCCTAGTGATAATTTAGCCAAGTTTGATTGAATTTGGAACATTAGTTTCACAGAAGATGATTTTTGTAAAAGTTAACAGACAACGAGGACAAGGACAACAATGGGCGCCAAGTGATGATTAAAGCTCAGTTGACCTTTCAGTACAGGTGAGCTAAAAAAATCTAGTGTGAATAGGTTACTGGTCATTAAACGAATGGTAACATATTTCATATTTTGCAAACAATTTCTTTCAGTAATTATCGACAATTCTACATTCATTAAGATTTCTAGGTATTATCTGAATTTTTCAAATTTTCTTTGTTTTTTCAAGAATTTTTCCCTACCAGGAATGCATGAAATGTAATAATGAACTTTTCCCTGTACAAGATAACCATGCTTTTTACATTCATAATGACAAATTCTTTTCTTAAAACATTAACCATGGTGGCTTTGAAAATGTAGGCTGTTTTGTGTAAGTTGATAGTGGGAGCTGGTTTTAATCAGACTGTTTCAATTATTTCAACAAATCTTGATTACCATGAGACAATCTGGTTAATTAATTTCATTTTTTTTTTTATCCAGTGGCAAATATTTCATGTATATTCAGGACTTTATAAATAAAGTCAATAAAACAGAGCCACAAGGTGAAACATACCTGAGGAAGATCTTCCATACCAAGTTTGTAGGCAAACAATGACCGTGTTAACAGATTTGTGATATGTAAGGCTAATGCTGCTCTATACTGATCCTCTTCTTTCACTAAATATCGTACTTCATCATGGATACTAATGGCAAATCTTCCATCAATGTCATATTCATCTAACAACCATCGCATACACACCAACATCAAATGTAGGAAGTCTACTGCTGAACTTTGTACCACCCAGTTAATTCTACTGGTCATAAACTAAAACAGAAACATAACAAGATGAAAAAAATGCAGCTCAAATTTTTTTAGATTGCACTCAGAATCTAAATAATATTAGTTCACTAACAAGAATGTGTCCCCAGTACACGGATGCCCCACTCGCACTATCATTTTCTATGTTCAGTGGACCGTGAAATTGGGGTCAGGACTCTAATTTGACATTAAAATTAGAAAGATGATATCATAAGGAACATGTATACTAAGTTTCAGGTTGATTGGACTTCAACTTCATCAAAAACTACCTCGACAAAAAACTTTAACCTGAAACTGGACAGACGAACAAACGAATGGACGGACACACAGACCAGAAAACATAATGCCCCTCTACTATCGTAGGTGGGGCATAAAAAGAATGAATTTTTAAATTGCTTTGAGGAACAATGTGCTTATATTTCAAAAAGGTCTGTTAAATAAAACAGAAGAAAAGGTATGAAGTCCAATGCGTACATACAGCTTAGACTTGATCAACAGGATAAATAATTTCTGTGCTTAAAATCAATGATTAAAAGTTTTGCTGTAGAGCAAAGAGTGTTGTTTACAAATATTTTTTTTATGGCTAACTACAAATCATTTATAAGACTCAGTGGTGAAGCTTGTACATATACAGTTGTCTCATTGGCTCTCATACCACATCTTCTTATTTTTATAAATGATGGTATCCATGTTGGCTAAGCATAATGTGTAAGTAACTGATCCTTCTTCTATTCATCTTAAAATGATTGGTTATGACAAAATAGAGAAAAATAATCAGCTGGCTTGTAATTATCCAATTCACAGATTGATCTTTATGCTGTATATTTTTTATTTCCTGAGAGTCTAAATTGTGAAAAGGGAGACAACTCTAAATCACAGATTGGAACCAAATCGAGATATTTAGTTAAATTAAGTATATTCAAGGTCATATACTGAATTGACATAATTTTCATGCAAGATTCATGCTTTTTCAGTAATAATATGCATATTTTTAACTTAGACAATAAAGTGTTACTGCTTTACTGTTTGATGAATACATTAATGCATTTCCGGTCAAATCTCTTGAGATTACAGACTTAAGTTATAAAACATCACTATTAATGATTGGTAGTCTGAGATCAAATACTTACATCATCGCCAACATTATCTGGTTCTAATGCTTTACTGATACAACATCCAAGGACTGGAGTACGAGGCAAATCGGAAGTAGCTATATCTTCCAGTCTGTTGAACATTTCACTCTCACTGTAAATTTAATTTGTTATTAAATGTAGACCTTTATACAATGTACTTTAATAAATGTAGACCTTTATCAAATGGTTACCTTCATAAAATGTAAACCTTCGTTAAATGTTTATGCTACTATTAATTAGTAGATTGTCTTTCATGGTACCTAAATTTGGCATTTGTAAGTCATATTTTAATACACTTAATTTTCAACTCTTCTAGTCTAAATGATAAGCCCGTATCTGATACATGCTGTATTTTAACAGGCCATGGATTAATTATACTAGTACAGTGAAACTTCTCAAAACCGGCTGCCCATTGGACCACAGGATTCAGCCGGTTTTCAGGGGTGGCCGGTTTGTTGAATTTGAAATTGACAGTATTATGTATGGACTAATGATTACAAATGACAAGGCCGGTTTTATGAGGTGATATTTTATTGATTTTGATACACAAATATCGGTTGGTATCCAGTTTAAAGGGGTGGCCTGTTTTATAAGATTACCTGACTATTTATTTACATACACGTCGGCCGGGACTTGTTGGTTTGGACGGTATGAAGGGAGAACCGGTATTAAGAGGGACCAGTTTAGAGAAGTTTCACTGTAATTAAATTATACTTGCGTTCCTTCTGCCCATTTACCACCTTTTATTCTGAAAAAAAGATTTATTTGAATGGTCAATTAAATTGCATGGAATAAATTATAATGAATGTTATGAACCTATCAGACTATAAAGTTAGCAGAGCTGACAAAATTTATTCCTCTGCTTCCAACAAACAAACATTTCCTTACAAAGATTTTATTTCAGTATAACAACTGAATGAACAACATGGGTGACAATAAATAGCTGAAAAAAACAAACGAAAATAAGCTTTAAACAATTAACATGACATTACCCTTTAATTGTGAATTTTAATTCATACTGTCTTAGACAGAATAAAACAATGTGATTTAGTGCTCATAAAAAAATCTGTCTTTTAATTAAATTTTCACAATATTCTTGCTATTATTGCTTTGATTCCTTAGATGATGTCAGAGATGATGCATTTTGTTAAACCTGTCCAAAATGTCTACTTTTTAAGTATGAACATCTTACCTTCTACCTTTTGTTGTACCAAACATGATCTTAGCTTTAGTTGCTGCTTCTTTTGGTGTAAGTCGATGATTGAACTGCATCAACAATCTCTCTGCAAACTTCTGTCCTGCTCCATAAATTCTTCCATAGTTAAACACCTAATTAAAATAATATAATAATAAAACATGTGTAAACAAGAATGTGTCCAAAGTACACGGATGCCCCACTTGCACTATCCTTTTCCATGTTCCATGGACTGTAAAAATTGGGTAATAATCTAATTTGGAATTAAAATTAGAAAGATTATACCATAGGGAACATCTGTACTAAGTTTCAAGTTGATTGGACTTCAATTTCATCAAAAACTACCTTGACCAAAAACTTTAACCTGAAACTCCCACTTTCATTTTCTATGTTTAGTGAACCGTGAAATTGGGGTCAAAAGTCTAATTTGGCTTTAAAATTAGAAAGATCATATCATAAGCAACAAGTGTACTAAGTTTCAAGTTGATTGGACTTCAGCTTCATCAAAAACTACCTTGACCAAAAACTTTAACCTGAAACTCCCACTTTCATTTTCTATGTTCAGTGGACCGTGAAATTGGGGTCAAAAGTCTAATTTGGCTTTAAAATTAGAAAGATCATATCATAAGCAACAAGTGTACTAAGTTTAAGTTGATTGGACTTCAGCTTCATCAAAAACTACCTTGACCAAAAACTTTAACCTGAAACTCCCACTTTCATTTTCTATGTTCAGTGGACCATGAAATTGGGGTCAAAAGTCTAATTTGGCTTTAAAATTAGAAAGATCATATCATAAGCAACAAGTGTACTAAGTTTCAAGTTGATTGGACTTCAGCTTCATCAAAAACTACCTTGACCAAAAACTTTAACCTGAAACTCCCACTTTCATTTTCTATGTTCAGTGGACCGTGAAATTGGGGTCAAAAGTATAATTTGGCTTTAAAATTAGAAAGATCATATCATAAGCAACAAGTGCACTAAGTTTCAAGTTGATTAGACTTCAGCTTCATCAAAAACTACCTTGACCAAAAACTTTAACCTGAAACTCCCACTTTCATTTTCTATGTTCAGTGGACCGTGAAATTGGGGTCAAAAGTCTAATTTGGCTTTAAAATTAGAAAGATCATATCATAAGCAACAAGTGTACTAAGTTTCAAGTTGATTGGACTTCAGCTTCATCAAAAACTACCTTGACCAAAAACTTTAACCTGAAACTCCCACTTTCATTTTCTATGTTCAGTGTACCGTGAAATTGGGATTAAAAGTCTAATTTGGCTTTAAATTTAGAAAGATCATATCATAAGCAACAAGTGTACTAAGTTTCAAGTTGATTGGACTTCAGCTTCATCAAAAACTACCTTGACCAAAAACTTTAACCTGAAACTCCCACTTTCATTTTCTATGTTCAGTGGACTGTGAAATTGGGATCAAAAGTCTAATTTGGCTTTAAAATTAGAAAGATCATATCATAAGCAACAAGTGTACTAAGTTTCAAGTTGATTGGACTTCAGCTTCATCAAAAACTACCTTGACCAAAAACTTTAACCTGAAACTCCCACTTTCATTTTCTATGTTCAGTGGACCGTGAAATTGGGGTCAAAAGTCTAATTTGGCTTTAAAATTAGAAAGATCATATCATAAGCAACAAGTGTACTAAGTTTCAAGTTGATTGGACTTCAGCTTCATCAAAAACTACCTTGACCAAAAACTTTAACCTGAAACTCCCACTTTCATTTTCTATGTTCAGTGGACCGTGAAATTGGGGTCAAAAGTCTAATTTGGCTTTAAAATTAGAAAGATCATATCATAAGCAACAAGTGTACTAAGTTTCAAGTTGATTGGACTTCAGCTTCATCAAAAACTACCTTGACCAAAAACTTTAACCTGAAACTCCCACTTTCATTTTCTATGTTCAGTGGACCGTGAAATTGGGATCAAAAGTCTCATTTGGCTTTAAATTTAGAAAGATCATATCATAAGCAACAAGTGTACTAAGTTTCAAGTTGATTGGACTTCAGCTTCATCAAAAACTACCTTGACCAAAAACTTTAACCTGAAACTCCCACTTTCATTTTCTATGTTCAGTGGACCGTGAAATTGGGATCAAAAGTCTAATTTGGTTTTAAAATTAGAAAGATCATATCATAAGCAACAAGTGTACTAAGTTTCAAGTTGATTGGACTTCAGCTTCATCAAAAACTACCTTGACCAAAAACTTTAACCTGAAACTCCCACTTTCATTTTCTATGTTCAGTGGACTGTGAAATTGGGATCAAAAGTCTAATTTGGCTTTAAAATTAGAAAGATCATATCATAAGCAACAAGTGTACTAAGTTTCAAGTTGATTGGACTTCAGCTTCATCAAAAACTACCTTGACCAAAAACTTTAACCTGAAACTCCTACTTTCATTTTCTATGTTCAGTGGACCGTGAAATTGGGGTCAAAAGTCTAATTTGGCTTTAAAATTAGAAAGATCATATCATAAGCAACAAGTGTACTAAGTTTCTAGTTGATTGGACTTCAGCTTCATCAAAAACTACCTTGACCAAAAACTTTAACCTGAAACTCCTACTTTCATTTTCTATGTTCAGTGGACCGTGAAATTGGGGTCAAAAGTCTAATTTGGCTTTAAAATTAGAAAGATCATATCATAAGCAACAAGTGTACTAAGTTTCAAGTTGATTGGACTTCAGCTTCATCAAAAACTACCTTGACCAAAAACTTTAACCTGAAACTCCCACTTTCATTTTCTATGTTCAGTGGACCGTGAAATTGGGGTCAAAAGTCTAATTTGGCTTTAAAATTAGAAAGATCATATCATAAGCAACAAGTGTACTAAGTTTCAAGTTGATTAGACTTCAGCTTCATCAAAAACTACCTTGACCAAAAACTTTAACCTGAACCTCCCACTTTCATTTTCTATGTTCAGTGGACCGTGAAATTGGGATCAAAAGTCTAATTTGGCTTTAAATTTAGAAAGATCATATCATAAGCAACAAGTGTACTAAGTTTCAAGTTGATTGGACTTCAGCTTCATCAAAAACTACCTTGACCAAAAACTTTAACCTGAAACTCCCACTTTCATTTTCTATGTTCAGTGGACCGTGAAATTGGGGTCAAAAGTCTAATTTGGCTTTAAAATTAGAAAGATCATATCATAAGCAACAAGTGTACTAAGTTTCAAGTTGATTGGACTTCAGCTTCATCAAAAACTACCTTGACCAAAAACTTTAACCTGAACAGACGAATGGACGCACAGACGCACAGACACACAGACGCACAGAGGCACAGACCAGAAAACATAATGCCCCTCTACTATCGTAGGTGGGGCATAAGAGGCACAGACCAGAAAACATAATGCCCCTCTACTATTGTAGGTTGGGCATAAAAATAGTTATTTTTAAGTCAAATACATAAATATTGACATGTTTAAGATATCAAAGTGACATCATTAGTGATTTTTCTGCCCTGAACTATCCAGATTATATCAACCTGTTCATTAATAAATTAAATCGACAGCAGCATTATGGCAATCACACATCTACATATTTATATAGGTATAGCACTTAATAAACATAAATAACTATAGGTGTGTTATACATGTAACTGTGCCTTATGTTTTTATACCTTAGCATGATCCCTACTGATACCAACTGTTTCTGCTGTTTTACTGTGGAGGTCAGTTTTGTCAGCTTTGTTTCCTTACCTTAGCATGATCCCTACTGATACCAACTGTTTCTGCTGTTTTACTGTGGAGGTCAGTTTTATCAGCTTTGTTTCCTTGTAAGGTCATCCAACCAAAAGCTGTACAACCTGCATAAAAGTAATACTGTAGGTAGCTTTGAAACATTCAGTTACAGAATAATAGGTCTTTACAAGATCTTAGATATCTTCTCCATTTTCTAAAATTGTGTATTTTTATGTAAAAAAGTACAAAAGAAAAAAAAATCAACATTTTTGTCCTTCTTAAAAAAATTGCAATAACTGTCTTATAACATATGCATGCCGTCAGTTGTTTTCTGCGCTTTGGTCAGGTTGTTGTCTCTTTGACATATTCCCCATTTCCATTTTTAATTTTTTACAATAATTTCTCTATCAATATAATCTAACCATGAAGTTTGGCATATGAGTCTCCTATAATTGCAGAAATCCAGAGTTCCTGTGAATCTACATCAGCTCCTACAAAGTTATACCCTGGTGGTGACTGCACCATAGCTTTTAACTCACTTCCTACTCTGTCAGGCTAAAAATAAACATAATAATATAATTTATGAAGTTTTATCTATAAATAGAATTTATTTTTTTATATCAAAAACATAAAAGGATTCTTTCTTTCAAATTAACACGTATATTTTTTGCTATATTAATGATTAATTAATTTACTAATCTAATTATCTCTTGATAGTTTCGGAACACTCTAATTCAATACTCTGAAAACTGAGTGATAATGTATGATGAAAGGATGAGCTGAGTAAATGAAAACATTACTTCTCAACGATCTTTAAAAAAAAATCTATTGACTATAAGTCATGAATAAACCTTGATACCAAATTAATTTATATGTTTGCCATATTAGCCTGAAAAGTTATTCAAAAGTATATTACTTTAATAATAAAAGTGAGAATGGAATTAGGGAATATGTCAAAGAGACAGCAACCAGACCAAAGAGCAATAACAGCCGAAGGCCACCAATGGGTCTTAATGCATCGAAAAAATCCCATACCCAGAGGTGGGCCTCAGCTGGCCCTTAAATAAGAATGGGACACATATTTCCATTCCCTTAGATGCCTTTTATATAATGATTGAACTTGTAACTTATCAAGTCCAACATCTTAAATTAAAAGTCCAGGGTGTTCAAAATTCTTATGAATTGGGAGACAGATTTATAAAAGTTCATCAAACTTGTTTCCAAATGCCATATTTGAATTTCATGTAAAATTGTAATACTTTATTGTTATACAATTTTTCATTACTAAATACTGTTGAAACTAAAATTCTAAAGCATCCTTACATATGCATTACTTGCTGTCAGCCATGTTGCCTCGACTGCACGCCTGGTGATGGTTCCAGCTGATACAATTCTTGGGACTATAGCACCATAGTATCTATCCTCTTCATATTTACTAGAACTACAGTGTAAAAAATATAAATTATCATTATTTACAATAGTAAAGTAAACATTTATTCATTTCTTCTTCTTCTTTTAGTTTCCGCACTCCATCATAATATTGATGACTATGTGCCGTGCATGCATGGGTAAAATTTACAATTTTATATTTACATTAAAAAAAAATAATTTAATAACGAAATAATAACTTGTTTTTTAATTTTCACTGTACATATAACTGTATATTTAGGGTCCTCTGCGTGGTCTAAGTAGTTACTGCTGTAATCACTAGCCAGTCAACACTGAGGTTGTGAGTTCGAACCCTGCTTGTGCAGGTGCACTTGACTCCAATATTAATTGACTAGGATAGTCAGTTTTCCTATCAAAGCTTGGGATTTCCGGCTTCCTCCACCAATAAAAAATGGCTGTCACGTTATATCCCAAGAGCAGTGCTTAAAAGGGGCGTTCAAAATACAAAAATCAAATCAAATCATTTATTCATTTATACTTTTGTCTTTTTATAAATTGGCAGAACTTATAATAATACAGATCTTATAATGCAGGAATTAAATAACTTTAATGATCATTCCATTTTTAATACAGTCAGTGCAGCTCTCACAAGTGTAAAATAATAAACGAACTTTAATATGCTTACATCAAATGGATTTCAATACTAAGAACTCATAGGTCTATATTAAATATATGATAATATAATTACGTACTTTATAACATTGGATGGAAGGTCTTCTTTCTTTAAACCCAACGCCATTTGACCCCTGTAAAATCAAATTCATAATTGCTGATATGTAGTCAGTCTCACATTATCTCATCATACCTTTACTATCAAATGAAAAATTGAGAGTGACTGCTGTGTGTTTTTTTAATTTCAACAATATGGATATACTAAAAAAAAAACCAATAATTTATTCTTATCTTGAAGCTGATATTCCATAATCGTCAGTATTTGAATAAATATAACACAAATATTATCTTCAAAATTTAAACAATGTGTCAAAAGTACAGGACTGCCCCACTCACACTTTCATTTTCTATGTTCAGTGGACCATGAAATTGGGGTCAAAACTCTTTAATTTGCCATTAAAATTGGAAAGATCATATCATACGGAACTATACGGAACGTAAACTAAGTTTCAAAATGTTTGGACTTCAAATTCGTCAAAAACTACCTTGAACAAAGGACATACAGACCGAAAAACATAATGCCCTAAAAAAAAAGAATCTTTATGTTGTATCATAATTTACAAGTTTTACACTTTAAATCACTTGAAACATGTCTGGTAAAAATGTAAAAATCATTGATGAGTTTATTTGATTAGATAAAGTTCATCATGCACTGTGAATATATTTAAAGACACCCTACACGTTTTATATGATTTATAACTCACTCGATTCTTTTCATAGCATTTTTCCAGTATGAACACATAATACTGAGTTTGAGAGCCCTATTAGCATCTGTTCCAGATAAAGCTTTGAGAATACCATCTTCTACTTTAGCTAAATAATCCTTGGCTAGAGGATTGCCTACATTCTTTCCTTTTCCATCCTGAAAAATAAATATTTTCTATACTAGAAAAGGTTTACTGTTATTAAAATTATAAATAATGATACATTTGTATTTGAATCATTGTATTTTTGTTCATAATAAAGTAGTTTTTAGTCTTTTTTTGTTGGGAATTTTATTTTTATGGTTTTTTATATAATTTTACTCTGCCTTTGTGTTTTTAATACATTTTTTAGGGGTAAAAATAAAGATACAACCACCACAAATATTTTTCAAATGATTTATAAAACAACTTTTTTTTTTATATACCGGTAGTTTTGGGTTTCTGGATATTGTGAAAAATTCAACAGAAAATTGAATCTCAATATAAATTTTTAAGGTTAAAGAAGTCAGTAGCTGTATTAGCAACAGCACAAGTAGTTGGGATGCAAAAATTTGTAATGATTACTAGCAAGACTACCTTGTGTGGAATTTGATAGAACCAACAGCCTGGAATACCAATATCATGTCTTCCTTCTTTCTGAAAAGGATTACAGTGTTAGTTTAGTTATTTGAATCTGGTCATGATTATGCTGCAGCATCTATTCATATTACCCTAATTATTTCAAACATATAATCTTAATCAAGATTATTACAAATCAAATTATGTTTATATCTATAAAAGAGGGAAGAAAGATACCAAAGGGACAATCAAACTCATAAACAGAAAATAAACTGACAACGCCATGGCTAAAAATGAAAAAGACAAACAATAGTACACATGACACAACATAGAAAACTAAAGAATAAGCAACACGAACCCCACCAAAAACTAGGGGTGATCTCAGGTGCTCCGGAAGGGTAAGCAGATCCTGCTCCACATGTGGCACCCGTCGTGTTGCTTATGTGATAACAAATCTGGTAAATAGTCTAATTCGTTAGGTCACATTCATGAAAGGGAAGGGGATTATAGTTACGACATAAGAAACATATCCGATATCATTTGTGAAACGGTTATTCCATAACGGTCAACCAACTCGTGATGGCGTCCGTAAAATTTACGAAGGGATGATTTCAACTTCACCATTTGGAACTCTTGGTTTAATAGCTTCCTTGTGAGCAGCAACCCTCTATCAAGAAAATCATGATAGGAAATGCAAGCACGAGAATATCGTATCAATTGAGAGATATATACCCCGTATGCAGGTGCTGCTGGAATGTTGCTACTTAGAAATGGAAAGTTCACAATTGGAAAACTGAAATCATCTCTTTTGTCGTAAAGTTTTGTTTTCAACCGACCCTCATAGTCAATTTCTAGATGTAAGTAAATATATGAGGCCGACTAAACAGTATCTGTAGTATCCTTTATCTCTAGTTCGGTGGGATAGATGCGTTCCACATAGTCACCAAATTTTGAATTATTTAGTGAAAGAACATCATCTATATAGCGGAAAGTAGAGTTAAAGGATATCGCTAACTTCTTATCTTTCTTCGTATGAAGTCAGCCTCATAATAATAAAGAAACAAGTCGGCAAGTAGAGGGGCACAATTTGTTCCCATTGGAATGCCGAAAGTCTGTTGAAAAACACATCCTCAGAACGTAACAAATATGTTGTCAATCAAGAAATCAAGCATCTTGATAATGTCAGTTTCAGAGAATTTTTTGTTTGAATCAGAGTGATCCTTTATAAAGTAGGATTTATCCCTCCCTAAGACAAGATACTTGTATCTACGTTGGCCATTCTTTTTTATGAAACAAAGCAATACCAACTCTTTCAATATGAATTTTAGTTTGGAATGTGGAATACTTGTGTAGAGTGTAGAAAAGTCAAATGTTTAAGGTATCGAATACAGTGATGGAAGATCTAGTTCTTCATCTTTGGTTGAAATTCCAAAGGAACATAGAACAGACCTATGATTATCCAGGATTTCCTCTTTGGTAAGTGTCGTGAGGGTATATGTTGAGTTTCCAAGTGAATTGTCAATACCTAATTCGTTTATCAAGCAGTTAATGTAATGAGTTTTACACACAAAAACAATGTTGTTTGGGGCTTTATCTGCGGGGACAACAACATATTTATCATGGAGGTAGGATAAGTGTTTTGCAACATTTGGGTCTTAAAAGATTGACGTAGCATGGGCATTGATAGACCAATTCAGTTTCTTAATTCTGATTTGTATCAACAACCTCACTGCCTTAATCCATTCGGAAAGAGTGTCTACGTCTTCCTTCTCGCGCTTAGCCCATTGCCTGGCATAATCCTCGACTGAATCCATCAAAATTTTAAAGTTGTATTTCCAATTGATGGATTTAGGCTCACTATATTTCGGACCTTTTGATAACACATTTCGTAGGGAAGTGTTATTAACAATGTTGAGATCACCGGTAATAACGTGGCCAGCTGGATTATATATGAATTGGGATATATTGAATATATATAAATGTCATTTCACTAAAACCTTAAAAAAATTTCGAGGAACTTTTTCAACCTCAAATAATCCATCTAAATTATTATCTACCAAATAAAACAAAGCCAAGGTATATATTCATCACTAAATGACATTTAAAGATACAGGGGATCCAGGCAATGCACTATAAAATCTTAATTTTGGGTAGACGTCAAGTACAATTTAAATATAGGTGAAACTTTAATTTTCCTTTTCAGGTGATTATCTCTTCTGGCTTCCATGTGTGTTAAAATTGTACAGCCTTTATTAAGTTTCTACCTACAGGAGGTATATTCCTAGGTGTGATTCCAGCAGCTTGTAGATGTTTCTTTTTCTCATCCCAGGTCATACTACCATCCACACCAGTCTGGACTACCTCTGCCATTTTGTTTTTATCAACTTTTGCCTGGGGAACATATCCTGGTAATGTATCCTCCAAGTTAAATAAAGATTCTCTGGTTGACTTCACTGAATAATTAAGACCACAAAGTTTGAAGACAGATCTGTACAAAACAGAAAACATCATGAAATTAAATATGTTTTGATTATAGTTTGAATGAAGTTACACATGTGTGACTAATATGCCCTGCATTAACAGAATTTGTAATGTCAACTATCAGCAAGGGGCCTCGGTGGCCAAGTAGTTCTCCTACTGTAATCACTAGCCAGTGAACCCCGCTCTTGGGGATGCACTTGACTCCAATTTTAATTGACTAGGATTGTCAGTTTTCCTATAGAAGGTCACTAGCACTCCCGCTAGCCCAAATGTGGTGCTTAAAAGTGGCATTAACACACCAACAATCAATCAATCAACTATCAGCAAAAGTCATACCTCTCTTTCATGTGATTATTAAGAAAATTCTTAAGGGTTCCGCTGAACCCAGTGTCTCGCCTTCTTTTGCTGTTAATCACAGGCTCAACAAAAATGAGGGAAAAAAATCAATATAAATATTCCTCTTGATACTATCTTTAGATTGTAAGAAGCTTTTGTCCAAGTTTGGTAAAAATCCAGGATAGTTTATGAATCTTATAAATGTTTTAAAAACTTTAACTGCAGACTGTATGTAATATTAACTGGAAGAAAAACTATGGTCATTTATAAGTAAAATACGGATAAATAGGTACAAAATTTTAACAAAATTTCCTTCAAGATACTAGCTTTTGATCATGAATGAATGTTATGTTTACCAGCAGAAAAAATAAGTCCATTTATAAGTAAAATACAGAAAAACAGGATTTTTTTTTTTACGAAATGTACTTCTGAATACTATCTTATGATCATAAACAAGCTTCTGTTCAAGTTTGGTTGAAATCCAGAATAGTTTAAGAAAGTTATTAAAATTTCAAAAACTACAGAGTGAATATTTGTGGACGCCGCCGCCACCGACAGAATGTACACAATGTCTTGGTTTTTCGACTAAAGTCGAAGGCTCAACAAAAATACCTGTATATGTATATTGCAATCTATTTCTTTTTTTTTTAGTATTGCTTGTTCCCTTTTATCTTTTGTGAACCAGATGCTCCGCAGGGCGTAGCTTTATACGACCGCAGAGGTTGAACCCTGAACGGTTAGGGCAAGTATGGACACAACATTCAAGCTGGATTCAGCTCTAAATTTGGATTGTGATTAAATAGTTGACACAGCATAGGTTTCTGACACAGAATGAATGTGTTCTAATGAACTTAAAATTTTTGTTTCTCTTAGAGCAATTCACTATGCTGTTGAATATTAATCCTCTCAAAAAAATGTTTGAAGAAATTTTCTTTTTTATTTATGAAATTTCAAATGAGAAAAATTGAACCCAATTTTTTTAATCACATCCCCCTTTCCCTTATTCCAAAACTAATCTCAATTAAAATTTCTAATGGAGTTTGCAACAATAACTACTCATTTAAATACATCATAAAATATTAAGATGTAAAAAAACTGCTTGTTATCACTGAATGGTAAAGATTATTTTAATTTATCAGTTGGTAGTAAAAAGTGAATATACATTGTATATTGTATATAACAAAGATTTAAGTTGATTCTGGACAAAGAAAGATAACTCCAATTAAAAAAAAATCTTGCTATTGCACAATATTTTGCAATTAGATATTTCTTGCTTACTATTCTGGACAAAGAAAGATAAAAAATTTGATATTTCACAATATTGTGCAATTAGATATTTCTTGCCATTGCGCAATACTGTGCAATTGAAAAGACTTGCTATTGCACAATACTTAATATAATAATTTTAGATCCTGATTTGGACCAACTTGAAAACTGGGCCCATAATAAAAAATCTAAGTACATTTTTGGATTCAGCATATCAAAGAACTTCAAGATTTCAATTTTTGTTAAAATCAGACTAAGTTTAATTTTGGACCCTTTGGACTTTAGTGTAGACCAATTTGAAAACAGGACCAAAAATGAAGAATCTACATACACAGTTAGATTTGGTATATCAAAGAACCCCATTTATTCAATTTTTGATGAAATCAAACAAAGTTTAATTTTGGACCCCGATTTGGACCAACTTGAAAACTGGGCCAATAATCAAGAATCTAAGTACATTTTTAGATTCAGCATATCAAAGAACCTAACTGATTCATTTTTTGTCAAAATCAAACTAAGTTTAATTTTGGACCCTTTGGACCTTAATGTAGACCAATTTGAAAACGGGACCAAAAGTTAAGAATCTACATACATGACAGTTAGATTCAGCATATCAAAGAACCCCAATTATTCAATTTTGATGAAATCAAACAAAAGTTTAATTTTGGACCCTTTGGGCCCCTTATTATGTTGGGACCAAAACTCCCAAAATCAAACCCAACCTTTCTTTTATGGTCATAAACCTTGTGTTTAAATTTCATAGATTTCTATTTACTTATACTAACGTTATGGTGCGAAAACCAAGAAAAATGCTTATTTGGGTCCCTTTTTGGCCCCTAATTCCTAAACTGTTGGGACCTAAACTCCCAAAATCAATACCAACCTTCCTTTTGTAGTCATTAACATTGTGTTTAAATTTCATTGATTTCTATTTACTTAAACTAATGTTATTGTGCGAAAACCAAGAATAATGCTTATTTGGGCCCTTTTTTGGCCCCTAATTCCTAAACTGTTGAGACCAAAACTCCCAAAATCAATCCCAACCGTTCTTTTGTGATCATAAACCTTGTGTCAAAATTTCATAGATTTCTATTAACTTAAACTAAAGTTATAGTGCGAAAACCAAGAAAATGCTTATTTGGGCCCTTTTTGGCCCCTAATTCCTAAAATGTTGGGACCAAAACTCCCAAAATCAATACCAACCTTCCTTTTGTGGTCATAAACCTTGTGTTAAAATTTCATAGATTTCCATTCACTTTTACTAAAGTTAGAGTGCGAAAACTAAAAGTATTCGGACGCCGGACGACGACGACGACGCCAACGCCAACGTGATAGCAATATACGACGAAAATTTTTTCAAAATTTGCGGTCGTATAAAAATATACAATTCAATATAAAACACAGTACATATCCAATAATCAACCTTCTCTAGATATCTTTCATTATACCATCAATTTTAAACTATCTTTATGCACAATTAAGATATATTGTAATGCCGGCATTCCCCCCTTTTTATATTTAAACCTATGTCTGTATAGTTTCTTGAAATTATTGAGAATAAACGATAGTTGTTACTGAGATGTTTAATGTTGCAAGTAATGTAAGACTTTTAATTTGCTATTTTGGCTGTTGTTTCCATGATCAAGATTTGTGTATGTTAGTTTGTTAAGAAGTTTTATTTCACGTACTGATTCCGTATTTTCGCGGTAGTTACCTTATTATACTCTAAACTCAAATAAAACTGTTCTTATGATCAACTAATAAATTTAAAGTCAAAACCCATCTTTATTGATGAAGATCAATCCATAATTACAAATAATATCAACATTACGGGAATTTCCCTTATGTGATCCATGGTTGCCGATTGGTAAACAATATGTAACAAGCTCTGCCATTGGTCAGTTGAAAGTATAAATACAAAAGCAACAACAGAATCGACGGAGTGTTGGGTTGACAATGAATGGGTAGTGACAAACTTAAATAGAAGCTGGAATATGTCTGAGAAACACAGACAAGCGTTGAAAGCTAACTTTGTTTTAATTTAAGGTTGTGTGTGCTGGTGCTAAATCCGGTTGTCGGTGACGGTGCTAAGGTTGCCGGTGACGGTGCTAAGGTTACAGGTGACGGTGCTAAGGTTGTCGGTGATGGTGTTTAGGTTGTCGGTGGCGGTGCTAAGGTTGTGGCTCACGGTGCTAAAGTTATTAGTCTTGGTACTTAATATTTTCGATGTTTTTATTATACCAAGTTGGTGTGGTATAAGGTGGAATATGGTAGTAAAATCTTTATATAGGGAGATTATAGAAATAGTCTAAATAAGTGACAACTTTGAGACTTGACTGTTGAGAAATATACTAGTGTTGTATGTCTACGTAAGACCAATCATTACCGGGAACTCGACCAGACCAGTGACAGAGCCTGCAAGACCCATTCTCTCCAACGTGGATTATTTTGATATTAATAAAATATGAAACTTTATTTTATTCAGATATTTTATTTCATAACTGAGAATTATATATAATTCTAACATGACGTCCTTCAAACGCTTTGAGTACACACCCGTGGTAAAATATGAATATATTTCATGGGCTGTTCCCATTGTACCCCCACGTCATATGTTTTTTAATGAATGAGGAACCCGACGTCATAGAATGATGACGTAAGAATATAAGCATTTTACGGGAAAATTCACGCTTGTGAATCCCAAAATCATCACAACAAGGAAACGTAAACAAACGATGCTAAAATGTGGGATTAGCCAAGTTTTTTTTATACATGTTAGACATATAAGTATATTATCATTTAAATTCATCCAGAACTATCTAAATACGTTATTTTGAATAGTTAAAACATGTCACTAATTCAGTTTGCTCCGTTCTTTTACGTCAATTTAATAGTGCGTTTATTTATGAGAACGGCAAATATTTGACCCCACCTAGAGCGCTTTGATCCAAAAGAATTGCCGTATTTGTCCTATTAGAATCGAAATAATTCATGGGGGCTTGAATATATCTAGATTTTACCACGGGTTGTCCCTTTATGCCGATATTTTACCCCTCGCTAACGCTCAGGGTAAAATATTTGTCATAAAGGGCCAACCCGTGGTAAAATCACGATATATTCAAGCCCCCATGAATTATTTCTTAAATACAAGTATACGTTTTCCCTTTCTGTAACGTGTTTTGGTCCGACGGTTAATAGTGGACGTCGAACCTTACACTTTATAGATCCTTTAAATCCCTTTTTATTTGTGATCCTGTGTTCTCTGGTGGCCGACTCTAGCACCAGGGAGGCGGCGTTACAATATAAAACCCTGGTTAACAGAAGTGTTTAGACAGATTTTGGGTCTTTATAATGTATTTAATTACCTGACAGGGTATTTAGACATTTCCTCTCCTGTTTTATCTTCTCCATCACTGTCACTCTCTACTTCTTCCAGCATGTCCTTGTCTTCCTCAAGCTTCTCTGGATCAGGGACGACATATCCCCAGCCAAGTTTACTGTCATAATGTACAGGGTATCCTTCCCACATGAGCCTCATCAGTTTAGGAGCTACTCTCATCTGCAGGCTGATCAAACTAGGACCAGGCAACCAATCTTCTTTGTTCAGTCTCATACACAAATCTTTATACCATCTGAAAGATCATCGTATGATTCAATTCAGGCAAAGCATTTCAGGATGCCATGTAGAATCTATCTGTATTTAGTTTTAGATTTAAGATACTGGTACTTCAAAAACTGATGTAAATAGATAAACAAATTTTTATACAATTAAAGAAAAGTGAGATAACAATATATTTGTTGGATGAATTGACAACTGGAATTTCATGGTTATTAACATAGCCCTGACTTTTAGATTAGAGGGTATAATACCTACCCTGGGTATCCTGCCATATGTGACCTGATTTTATATAATCTTTCTGATGTGGCTAAAATTTTGTTGATTCTGTCTTCTGCTGTTTCCTCTTCTTTTTCTGTCACCTGAAATATTTGTGTCAAATAAAATAGATTAATAATATATGCATTGTAGGGGGGTGGGGGGTAAGGAGGGGTCCTGAACCTGAAATCCCGAGCTTAAAAACCATAAAATCCTGAGGTCCTGAATTTTAAGAAATCTAAATCCTGACATTCCAAAATACGAAAAAAAGACTTCCCGGATCACAAAAGGATCAATCATGAAATCCTCAGCTGAAAAACACCCGATCCCGGAGACCTGATGAAGGTCCTACCCCCTCTAATTGGATGCAAACACAAAAAATCACCACAGAGGTCAAAATTGTCACAGCCCAAACATATCCTTGAGATCTTTCATAATAAATTGAAATAAAAGTATTCACTTCATTTATTTGTAATTGTACTTTTAATACAAATACTAACCCTGCTTTACATTAGACTGACAAACAGTCAGATTCCAAACTTCCTCATTCACATGGTCACAATTCAAAGGAGGGTATGCTACCAATCAAAGACAAATTATTCTGCCTTTAAATCAACTAACCTTTACTCTTAACTGGCACAGGTTTACTGAATTACAGCAGATTTAAATTTGAGAGGATTTGTCCTCAAATCAAAAGAAGCACATTACTACAGGATAACTAAGTCAATTATTAGTGTTCAACATTCTCTTATTTTCAATGAAAGCAACTTACTACTTGATGGCAATGAAAGTTTAAACTTTCATAAGTTCGAGGGTCTGTGATTTCGATTTTTCAATTTTCAGTGCTCTAAATCAACGAAAAATTTGTATTAGGAGTTAAAATTCATGATTTTGAATAATTGCAAAATCCATGTAAATGGGTACCATATTTATGATAGTACTTCACACAAGTCATAATGTTTATCAAACCTTTTTGGCCTTAGCCTTGGTCTTTGGTGCCTTTTTAATCCTAATGTCCTTTGTAGACCAATCTAAGTCCCATAACCATGGGTCATCTTTATACCTGAAACATAATTCGTTCCCTTAAACAGAAATTTCTATGATATTTTGAAACCCAGACACTTCTAAAGAAATACATCAGTCCTCTTAATTTTGTGCTCACCAGAAAGAAGCAAGTATAAATTTTGATAAACAAGAGCAGATTCATTTTACTGTTAAATTCCTGCTTGAATTAGATGTGGATAATTTTCAATTTATGGCTTATCCAATTTCTCCAATAAATAGTAAAAAGAAAAAGATACAAGTAGTTTTCTGGGCTAAATCAACTATTGTAATATAGAAAGGACACAAACATACTGTTTAACATTTACTTCTTATATATATATATATTCTAGATTGCTGAGGCTACGCCCTACACTGATGTCAATCCTAGATATAATAGGAAAACATGACATCATAACTCCCTCTGTATCCTCAACGATAATGCCACCCCTGAGTATAACATACATACCTATCAAACACACAACATACAGTATCAAATTATTTTACCTTTCATCATGTATCTTAGTACATGCTTCATTGGCCAGTTTCATCAGAATGGTTTTAAGTTCTCTCTGTAGATCATCATACACAGAGTTTGACTGCTGAATATATCTATTCCAATTCTGATTAATTGGAAGATATGCTGTTCCCATTTCCATCATCCCA
This sequence comes from Mytilus galloprovincialis, assembly GCA_037788925.1. NCBI lineage: Eukaryota > Metazoa > Mollusca > Bivalvia > Mytilida > Mytilidae > Mytilus > Mytilus galloprovincialis. The sequence goes on from CM075335.1 coordinate 35,313,148, forward strand.
GCTAATGTCACAGGATGAGGGAATCTGCAAAATAAAATTATTTGTAAAAGGTTTAAACTATCTTTTTAACTAGAATATGTCCTTAGTACACGGATACCCCACTCCCACTATCATTTTCTATGTTCAGAGGATTGTGAAATTGGGGTCAAAATTCTATTTTGGCATTAACATTAGAAAGATCATATCATAGGGAACATGTGTACTAAGTTTCAAGTTGATTGGACTCTCAACTTCATCAAAAACTACCTTTACCAAAATCTGAAGTGGGACAGACAGACGGATGAAAGAATGAACGAATGGACGAACAGACACACACACCGAAAAACATAATGCCCCTAAGTAAGGCATAACAAGAGTGCACACGCTGAAATGTCTCGCCTTCTTTACTAATCATTGATATTATGTTAATAGTCCTAAATATAAAGCTTTATTACAATTTAAACATAAACTTAACATTAACATTAACCCAGAAAACTAAAAATTGACCACTGAACCATGAAAATGAGGTCAAGGTGAGATGAACCATGCCAGGCACACATGTACAGCTAACAATTCTTCCATACAACAAATATAGTTGACCCATACATGCCAAGTGACATGATGTTCGCGTGTAATACACGCTTTTTGGACAGTTTACACACGAGGATTTTGTCACATGGCGTGTACACGCTTTTCATCACTTTACACGCAATTACACGCTTTTTCATTTTATGGTCGTTAGTGATATCGCGATGCTTAGGTTTTTTCCCTTGTTAGATGAAAAATATCGAGAATTCCGAAGTAATTGTTTGGTCGCCATTGTTTTAAAGACGAACAGCACAACCCCTGAAAGGTAAGTAGTTTGTGATTAGTTTTTACGATCTTGTGACAATCTTTCTTTCAAATTAACTTATGGGAAATGTTTACAGAAAGAGGTCGCTTTCAGGGCCTGTACTGTCGTCTATAGATATGATTGATAAGCGAAAACCATGTGTACCCAAGATATAATTTTCAAGATTTATAAATTATATTTGGGAGTTCGAGTTTAAATGATGAGTAACAAGGTACAATTAACGCATAATTTATGCATCCTATGTTGCAATCATAACAATACATGCGAGAGGGGGAGAACAATGTAGCTGTTTGATTTAGGTATTTAGCATGTTTAATGGACTCATAATTTTGGTAATCAAATTATAAAATATTTTTCCTTTTCAGTTTCAAATCTGGCCAACAGATTTCAACAGGTTATAGGAGATGGAAATATCACTGAACTGTACCTGTTGGATCAGTTCTCATAGTACATGTACCAGCTGTCTTCTGATGAACTACCCAGTCTTGACCAGGCAATAGCACCATACATGTAATTTTTTGGAAGCAAAGGCAGAGATTAAAGATAGCATTTTAGATGGCAAAAACATGTTTATGACACTTGATCAAAGCTTGTTAAAGCTATTTTAGTTCAGGCAAATACCAATTCTGACTGTGAGAGAGTATTTTCAATTATGAAGAAATTTACACTGAATTCTGAATCAGTTGTGCCTTGTTATCAAGTAAATGTTACTAAACTGACAGTTGTTTTGAATATATATGTGCCTAGTGATCAACAGTTGAATTCAATAAAAGTTTTCAGCAGACTATTGTTTATTAAATTCATATGAAAAAGTCCGCATCTACATCACACGTTTTCACATGCTTTTTGACATGTCATATCATGTCATGACATGATTTTTCATTGTCAGAGGTTGGCATGTATGAGTTGACCTATTGCTTAAAGTTTAAAAAAAAAACCAAAACACAAAAATTTAACACTGAGCAATGAACCGTGAAAATGAGGTCAAGGTCAAATTCAATCTGAGCGACTGACATATAGATCATAAAATATTTCCATACACCAAATATTGACTTATTGCATATATAAGTATTAGATAAAAAGACCAAAACTCAAAAACTTAACTTTGACCACTGAACCATGAAAATGAGGTCAAGGTCAGATGACACATACCAGCTAGACATGTACACCTTACAATCATTCCATACACCAAATATAGTAGTTGACCTATTGCATGCAGTATATGAAAAACAGAGAAAAACACAAAAACTTAACTATAACCACTGAACCATGAAAATGAGGTCAAGGTCAGATGACACCTGCCGGTTGGACATGTACACCTTACAGTCCTTCCATACACCGAATATACCAGACCTATTGCTTATAGTATTTGAGATATGGACTTGACCACAAAAACTTAACCTTGTTCACTGATCCATGAAATGAGGTGGAGGTCAAGTGAAAACTGTATGACGGGCATGAGGACCTTGCAAGGTACGCACATACCAAATATAGTTATCCTATTACTTATAATAAGAGAGAATTTCACATTACAAAAAATCTTAACTTTTTTTTCAAGTAGTCACTGAACCATGAAAATGAGGTCAAGGACATTGGACATGTGACTGACGGAACCTTGGTAACATGAGGCATCTATATACAAAGTATGAAGCATCAAGGTCTTCCACCTTCTAAAATATAAAGCTTTTAAGAAGTTAGCTAACGCAGCTGCCGCCGACGGAACACTATCCCTATGTTGAGCTTTCTGCAACAAAAGTTGCAGGGTCGACAAAAACACATAATATACCATCTTTTAAAATATATATCTAGTCTTGAGTTTAAGACCAATAATGTGTTCTTACCTTTCTAAGAACTGAGGCCACAGCACTTTAAAAACTTTTAATGTAGCTATCACATCAGCAGAACAATATTTCATCAGTTCCTATAAAGTACAGGAAATTTGAAATGAATTATTAAATGTAAATTTAAAATACTTTATTAGATACAGTCCTAACAGCTATTGAATATGAAGCAAATCAATGAACTTTTCTCCATCAAACAGATAAACCAATATGTATGATATTTCTCCAGCACTTTTGGAAACCCATCAAGTGCCATATTTTCATCAACTAGTGTTACCTTTTCTTTCAATTATTACTGTCTAATTGATTTACCAGTCTACATGGGGAAACTATTCTTTTCAAAGCTAAGGATTTATATATTTTTTATGCCACCACCATAGCGGAGGGGGCATTAAGTTTAACCCTTGGCTGGTCCGTACGTACGTCACAAAGTTGGTTTCTGTTCACTAACTTTAGTTTGTCTCAACCAAATGTTATGAAACTTAATACACAATGCATATTGAAAAACAATATGGGGTACACAGGGAATACTTGGTACTGAATACAGTGCAACCTATTTAATCTGACACACTGAGGGACCAGAAAAAGATGTCAGATTAGCAGGGTGTTGGAATAATTAGGTTTTTTCTGCAAAGATAGGCATATTTTGGGACAATGAAAATGTGTTGGTTAAAGCAGGATGTTAGAATACTCAGGTGTCAGATTAGGCAGTTTACACTGTACAATTTTTTGAGCAAATTAATATAAATATGTAGTAGTTAAGCTTAGTCTAGCATTAAGTTCACCTGTAACAATAATCCATCTTCAATCATACCCACTTCATATTCACAATGGCTACTTACCTGAAATCTCTCTCTGACATCTTTCATTGTGCCTTTGACAAAGACATCTCTGGTATCTTTCTGAAGAGGTTTACCATTACAATGTAGCTGATATACATCATTTAGATTGTTCATTGTACTGACTTCTTTCCAAGTATCATCTGACTACAATGAAATCATTATTAACTAAAATCTACATTTCAAATTATTTTACCGTTTAAGAAGACATTATTTAAAGGAAAAGAGACAAAGAATCATTTCAAATTATGTTTTTTCTCTCAATCCAATCAAACTTAAAAGGCATGCTTTTTTAACACTGTCACCTTAACAGGAAAAAATAATCAGTGATTAAATAATTTTTAGTCATAGTGAGTTATTGTATTCATGATTCTAACGTTGTTCTGCAAGCTTTAGGTCAATTCAATTACGATTTTCTCTACACATTTGTTTGCTGATATATTCCTGTTACTTTTAGCATTTTCACAAGTATTTTCAAATAGCACAATAAGATATGTTTTTTTGTCTAATATAAAATTAAGGAGATGTGGTTACTATCCACCAATGTTCAAATGAAGAGGATATAGACAATTATAGGCAACCATATCACCTTCAACAATAAGTATAAAACCTGGTAAGTATTAGGTATTCTCTGATTTCCTTTTATTGTACCTGTACATGTTTCTGTTGTTTTCCAGCTAAATATTCTCTGACATCCTTTCTATTGGTTCCTTTCTTTGATGCCTGATATAAAATTCTCTGGAAACTAGTCTGACCACACACACCAATATGTAATGACATCGTGTCCAAAAATCTCAGCTTTGATTTCTGTAATACATAAATACTAATAAGCATGATATTTTGATGTGTCAACTAGATCTGTAGAAACTTGTTGACTTTTATTAGACAATTAAAATCCTTTCATTTAAATTTTTTTTATAGTTATATTTACTGCCTCGACTTATAAAAGATAAATATAATATAAGCAGGCGCGTAGCTCCCTATACGCTAACACACAGTTGTGTGCACATCGATTCGGCATGCAAAAAAAATGGCAAAATAAAAATTTATAAATTGATTGTTAAAGGAAACACCTATGTTGTCACTTTCTTAATTGATGAAATATCATTAAATAACTGCATTTGGTTTCAAAATAAAAGTTTTATTGGAGATTATGACAAAATCGGACAGTAACTTGTATCTTTTACAAGATTTGAATTTGTAATACTCAGTCTAAGACATGTAGTTTTGGAGCACATTTTACAGTGTACGGTTTATCAGTTTGGAATAGATGTATCAATCGGCATTAGAATTATCAAAACCCTTCAATATCGTTGAAAATATGCTGAGGCGATGTGGTAGACAGACTACCGGAGCCAATCACCCTGCAAACACGCCAAAACAGTATTGCATGAAATCTCATTACTATAATTTTTTGCGTTCATAAACCATATGATAAGGGAACTGAAGAGTGGAGTCGGGTCTATTATTATCCGAAAATCGCTTCTTTGTGCTGTATCTGCGTCATCGTGTTGTAGGAAATATAACAAACGAACAAATCTCAACACTGTGTGAGACATACGAAACTGACCTGGCATGTAATTTTGACGAATTCAATTGGGAGGTCACTTGATGCCGAACACGTACGCTGGTTTATAACATCTCGCGAGTGCTACCATGGAGATCTATCAGTGTACTACGTATGGAAAACAAATGTACGATCAACAATGAACAACAACAGTTGACTAGCATTACTGCATATTCATCCGGATTTCAGTGTGAATATTGACAAAGTAATAGAGAAGTTTGTTTCTGCCTAGACCCGAAGAGCAGATTTTGGACAATTTTGAGTAAATTCTGTATCACAAATATGTGTTGTTTATGTATTACTCGATTCAGAAGATTTATTAATTATAGTTTTACATTCATAATTTTTTTTATAAGTCCTATCTACATATAGCTCCTCTTTTAACCGTCCTATGACCGAAAACCGAAAAAAACCCCAATTTTTCTGCATAAAAGGGTCCCAAAATTTGTTCGCCTTGCAAACTCGTTTCATTCTAGCTACGCCCCTGATAAGCAATCACTTTATGACCTTAACTACTTTAAACCAAAAAAAAATTTGCAAAAGAAAAGTAATATCACTAAACACTGAACTCCAAGGAAAATTCAAAAAGAAAACTGTCTCAAATCAAATGGCAAAATCAAAAGCTCAAACACATCATACTAATGGATGACAACTGTCATATTCATGACTTAGTACATGCATTTTCTTATGTAGAAAATGGTGGATCAAACATGGTTTTAAAGCTAGCTAAACCTCTCACTTGACTTGTATGACAGTCTCAACAAATTACATTATATTGACAACAAAATTTATTCATACCACATGCAAAACCAAACTTTAACAAAATAATTTGAGAATGTGTTCATTTTGGATCATCTTTTACATACGAAAAAAATTCACATGGTTATAAAAGCATGAAAAAAGATTGCAGCTAAGTTAACTCGAATAATTCAAGCCCTTTCCGTGTCCGATTTTCTCCCACACGAGGGCTTGAACTCCTTGTGATCATTGGCCGCGTCGCTTGCTCTCTGTGAGAGAGAGCCAATCAGCGGCGATCAGGATACGAGTCTGCGCAACTCTCTTGAAATTGTCTTACCAAACACGTGTGTTCAATTAACACAAATCCGATAATAATTAATTAACATCAATTAACATCAGTTTACATCATTTATCATCAATTAACATCCGGAACTCCTCCTTCTTTAGCTGCCAATTTAAATCAAAATTCCCATATTGCAAAGCGGTGTGAATTTTCCGGTTGACGGTCTTGATCGAGGAAGACGTTCAGGCGTTAATGTAGCCTTCGTAGATCAGCGGAATATAACGACTGAATTATTCGGGTTACAGCTAAGTCTTCTACAGGAGATTTTTTTTCTCTCAGATTGTTGAATTATATAATCATTAAACAGTGTGTCTAATTATCTGAAATTGTTTTAAAGACTGATCTGCTCAAATGTCAAAATATGCCTGTTATAGTTGCCATAAGATTTAAACAGCCATCCTTTACATGCTTTATCAACTCTATCTATTTTTTTTGTAGTTAATCATATTGGAAAATGTTTGCTCAAATATTTTAACAAATTTTACCTCAATATAATACTGTTCCTTCACAAATGATCTATCAAATCCAACATTATGTCCAATGACAAGTCTGTCTCTCCATCTACTTTTGTCTGGTCCATGTTGGTCCATCGATGTTTCTAGTGGTATCAGATCTTCAGGCCAGATTTGTGTAGCAAGCTTATTCTTATCCTCCATAACTCGATTACTACACCAAGAATACCTGAAATAAAAATTGAGGATCAAGTTATTTTGACTCAAAAGAATTTGACAATGGAATCATTATAAATAGCAGTTATTTTAAGACAAACCTTTAACAAAAATATCAAAGATAAGTTATTCATTGTGTAATATTCAATGATTCAATAATCCATGTCAAAGGGTCATACATTCATGACACACAAGTACATTATTAAGTTTTTTTTTCAATTCTAACATTCATTCATTTGATTCATTTATCTTATGAAATATTTTTTTATTAAGAAAATAAGGCACTTTAACTGCTACCTTGTCAGAAACTCTGAGGAAAATTAAATATTTCATTAGTTGAAAATAAATGGATTTCAAGAAACAATAATTTCAAGAAGTGTGATATACCAAAGAAACAATAGTAAAAATAATTTGTCTTCATGTTGACAAACTTTGTATGGCATATTTAAAATCTAAACCAATTACCAATGTTTAGGAGTAACAGCAGTAGCCATAGTTGGATAATGTCCTTCCTGAACCACTAATTCAATATCAAAAACACATACATCTTCCTCCGGAAAGTCAACGGGTACAGCCTTCCCTGTATCTGAGTCATATTTGGTCCATCCAGCAGACATCACCCACTTACTTGGACATTTTGGCATTTTACTTTCGATTATCATCTCTGCCAGCTTCCTGTATGATTCAGTTTGTTTTTTACCCAACTCTAAGAAATGTTTATCTATGTCTTTGTCTAGGAGTTTCGGCAACTGAAGCTGAACATCAGGAATAATAGGGCAATCTTTGTTCCATAAACCATGACTTTCTAAATGATATTGAACTTTCTTCAATGTTTCAGGATGTACAGATTCAGAAGTTTTCTTCTCACTAGTTTTACCAAAAATCTGTTCATGTAATTTTTCTGACAACATTTGAATATTGATTGGACTTAATCGTGCCTTGTTGACATCACTACTGTCATGAAGGTATCGCACATGGGCCAAACTTTGGTTTAAGTTCCTGGTATGCAAAAGATCTTTTCTAGAAGTTATTTTACTTTGTCTGTACTTGTACTTCCTGAGACACCAAGATATTTTTTGTCCATCTGGGTCTACTTTGACAGATTTCAAACATCCATGTGACACTTTACCAATTTTATGCATTTTTTACCATGTGCTTGAGCTGAGGAAAAAAAGTTTTAAATTCATTTAAACTCAAAATAATACAATTTTCATTACATATATAATCAATCTGAAAGCAGGAGGCCTAAACTGCTACACTAAGTGTAGCTTTAGATAGTTGTGTTCTAATGCATTAGTTGAAAAGTTGCCCGCCCCCCCACCCCCCTTTTGTGGGAAAAATTTTGTTGATTATATAGGGAATCACTGAAGCATGACTGGAGCGCACCCCCCCCCCCCCCCCCCCCCCCTTATGAAAAGTTCTGGATCCGCCACTGCAGCAAATCATAGAATATACTCTATTTAAGTAGATTTTGTAACTTGCAAAGAAATAAGTTTATGTGCATGAGCTTATCAAAGAATCAGCTTAGATGAAGGTGAAACACCAGTAAATATTGTTGATATTAAATATTAAAAACAATAGTCGAATACATGTAGATGCATGAAAATTATTTATTTGAATAATTGCATCATTTTTTTTTATTGTCCACCTAGCTCTGCTATTGTTCATAATTTTTTAAAATATTTATGGACATTTCAATTATGTAATATTCTTATCACTTGTAAACATTTTCTAAGTGTGGGCGGAATGGACTTGGGCTGTAAAGACTTGGGATAGATAAGCATGGGCTGGATTGAAATGGAAGCCCTCAATCTTTAAATAAACAACGGCACAAAGAGAAAAGTTGTCTCATAATATTGACCTGTAAGTATCAGGATCAGGAATCGTCCAAATAATTATAACGTCTTGCAAGGCTATTTTAATTATTTTCTGGGATGCCTTCCTCCGAATAGCCTTGCAAGACGTCATAATTATTTTGGACTATACTAGATTAGGATGTAAAAGCATAATAACATCAGATCATAAGGCAGCAACCATTTGATTTTCTGGGGGGGGCTATGGATTTTTTTTCTGGTCAAACTTTTTTTTTAATAGTGACGTTACAATATATTCTAAGTACATGTAGCTAGAAATCCCATAAGTTATAGAATAATTTTAAAATAATTGTAAAAAAAGTGGATAAAAACACAGAAGAAATATTCTCTTACACAGGTGCGAATGTGACACCTGCTTACCGTCTTAGTGTCCAAGGGGCAATCAACTGACAAACTTCTTTTTATGATTTTTCTTAAATATAAGCTTATTGATTACTGAAATGCCCCTTTTTTTTTAAATGTCACAAAAATTATAAATATCTATTTTGGTCTTTTTAGCGGGATAAGGGACGTAACTCTCACTAATAACCGAAAATGCAGCAATCTGCAAACAAGTCATAAGAAAATGTATAAACTTGATCACAATATTGTCCGGTTCATTTAAATTACTTCTCTGCAGATACCTATTGAAACAATAACACATTTTAGTAGCAATACATCGATAAATTGCAATTTCGTATTTCTCTCGAAATCATAGTCAGCCAAAAGCTTTATCTGGCTTGTGTGCGTTCTAAAAATTACCTATAGTAACAAAATATATATAAGGTGTGGTATGATTTCCGATGAAACCATTATCCACCGAGATCAAAAGGTTAAGGGTGTTAAAACAATGTGCCATTGCAATATGTAAAATATTCTAAAAAGAAAAATTAACAGCATTAATTATTCTAAATATAAAAAATTATCTGGTAGAAGCAGAAAAAACATGGTTATCCATTACGTAATTTCATTCTAACGTAACAGCTGACGATTGACCAATCATTTTTTTTAAATTAGATACCAGAAAGGGAGGATAAATCCCGGGTTGTTTCATATACATGTATAATAATACAAACTAAAAAAAATGTTTTTGTTGAATCACTAGATTGAAGCAATTATATAGGCCACCATACAGTTTAATATAAACCATACCACATATTAATCAAAAATGTAACTTTGAGTTGGTACCGCTGTTTTAATTGTAATACTTCTATCAGATCGATACCTTTGCTGGTGGTTCTTTGTCTCATAATCAGTTAGTCGATAACTCCCTTCATGTTGCTCATCAAATATAATTGTGATATGTCTAATTCGATAGTCTGTCATCTCAATTCTGTAAAACAGATAATCATATTTAATAAATTTTTCATTTTGGATGATAATTCAAACTTCAACACTTGGGATAATATAAACGGTACCAATTTTACTGCACCAGATCTCTTGGATTCTTTGTAAGCAGCAATCTGCTTTCAATGAAAGGAAATCAAGCTGATATATTACTATAACTATGTATATTTACTTGGGAAACAAAACAATATTTTTACGGCCAGTTGTGATGCAATAGAAGTTCCAAATCGAAGAAATATAACAGAATAAAGAGCTCGTGTAGATACTTATTCCAATAAAAACTTACATTATAACATTGTTTATAAAAATAAAATACAGAGGAACTTCTGTTAGGAAACAAGACGTTTCGGCCATAGAGCCAATTTGTCCTTATGGTTGTAATGACCATACTGTTACATTAACCTGAAGAAATTGTGTTGTATATATGTTTCGGACCATATGAGTATTTGGACCATACGAGTATGGTCATGACCATATGCGTATACTCATATGGTCCGACCATACGCGTATGGTCGGACCGTACGCGTATGGTCGGACCATATGAGTATAATACTCGTTTGGTTATTAACGGGCCGGACCATATGAGTATTTGGACCATATAGGTATATTTATTTTTCCAAATTACATTATAAACGTTTCAATAATACAAGAACTTTATCTAAAAAAAAACAGTGATGGTTTAAAACATGACAATTTTTTAATTTTATAATAAAAAAAACTACGTAAAAATTTAATATTGATGCCATAGTTAGTTTTCATCGCTAGTAACATTAGTGCATGTAGGCTTGAATGACATTCACTTCCACACGGTATCATAGCTTTTTTGCATTTGCAAGTTTTGTGCACGATCTTTTTCATTTACACATTTTGTTTGCGAGTGAAAAACAAGCCTTTTTTGCAGCTGCGTACAGTGATACCGAGGTCTTTGGCAATTCTGATGTCTACAGTGTTTTTAAGAAGCTCTAGATCTCAAATATCGTAAAATGGTTGACTGCAATACACCATCTTCACAACACAACTTAAATAAACTAATAGTATGCTACTTTCCAGTGACTTCTTATGTAACAGTTCATTAAGAAATTTTTGGAATTTAATTTTTTAGTCGACATATTGCCATGTACTCGTAATAACAAATCGGTTATGACCATCGGTAATGACCATCGGTATAAAATGTGTTTACTTTAAATTTGACAATTAAGTAAAATTAACAATGTGAAACTTCTTATTTTTATTTAGCTTATCTTTTTATTATAATATAACGATAAAATTACCTATATGATAGCGTCTTTTGAATGAACGGTCATACGATATGAAGAGTTTAGAAGTATTAAAAGTAAACTGTAACAGAGTGTTAATTACCCCGACCATACGCGTATGGTCGGACCATATGAGTATATACCCATATGGTCATGACCATACGCGTATGGTCCAAATACTCATTTGGTCCGGAACATATATACTAATTACTTTCATTATTGCGCCTGTCCCAAATCAGGAGCCTCTGGCCTTTGTTTGTAGGATTTTTAACTTTAGTTTCTTGTGTATAATTCGGAGTTTAGTATGACGTTCATTATCACAGAACTAGTATACATTTTTGTTTAGGGTCCAGCTGAAGCACGCCTCCGGGGGTTGTAGTTTTTCGCAGCATTGGAGACCCATTGGTGGCCTTCGGCTGTTGCTCTTTGGTCGGGTTGTTGTCTCTTTGACACATTCCCATCCAATTCTCAATTTTATAAATTTATCTTTTCATTAAGCAGTGACATATAATACAATGATAATGTGTTATATGTCTCTGCTTTAAGTAGGGATGTTTAAAAAAAACAACAGTATTGTGTATGCATCATTTTACTATGATATGTAGAACCAGACTGAGTATTTGCTGTTGATTAGTTTACAAAAAATATCGTCTTGACAGGCGAAAAATGCAACGTGACATGAGATTTTGGTGGATTGCTTAAAAGAATGCAGAGATAGCTTTCTGAAAACATACTGCCGGAATAAAATTTGTAAATAGGTTAATTTCGATTCGACATTTTTAGAGGTTGAATGTTAGGGGTCATCCATAATTGTTAACCATTTTCCAGAGTGTACAGAACGTACACTTTGGGGAGAGGTTAAAAATCAACATTATTACCGTACGTTTTTTTTAAATAAAAATAAAACAGTCAGATATGGTTCAGTTTATTTTCAATGCAAATGTTTACATTAAACTAAACTATAATAGGCAGGATCTTCTTTTTATTTAAAAATGATTGATTTTTGTCTTGAAATCTGAAAATGGTTGATGTACACTTTTTGAGGGAGGGTGGGGGGTCTGAAAAAGTGTGTTTTGTGCACTTTGGTAAATGGTTGACAATTATGGATGACCCCTTTAAAGACAGATTAAGAATTCATTTATCTTTTAAACGTATTTTTGTGTTTTTCTTGAACTATATAAAGCATCTTTGTAAACAAAGGTTATCATTTATAGTTTTAAAAAATCCTTTATAATCAAATAATTGTCAAAAATTCAATGGGTCAAAGTGGTAAGGGTGCATAAACGGCTAAATGGTACCAAGAAACATATCCTTTGCGTTAGTAAAATTTGATAAATCTTCATTAATCAAGTTTTATTAAAAATATACTTAACCATAAAATGAATGGTGAATATACATGTATGTGCATGATAAAAAGAAATTATTTCAAAAACTTCTCCAAATAAATTACGACCCTGAATTCTTCAGAAAATTATATAAGCACACAAAATTGACAATCTTGTTTTGGACTGATCAAATCAAATTACAAGTTGCCGCGGATTGGTTTATTATCTTAGACACGCGCCTTTGTCAATCACTTCTGACATTTAGTTTATCACCTAGCTAATCCAATTATCTAATTAGATATACAATCGTCCGTATCTGTAGTGGAATTGATTATCTATTTGCTCCAACTTTATTATTATAATATTTTGAAGCAAAACAATACACCAGGAACATATATATTATACTGTTAGATATACTGTTCCCAGAATACACTAATTTCTTTTTTCAAATCAATCGTTTCTCGATCATTAAGCATTTAATAGATTTTTTGTACTTTACTCGAATCTTGTTCTATCCTTTATTTTCTTTTTTCTCAACATTAATAAAACCAAGGATTTGTATAGTTACTATACAAATCCTTGATGAAACATTGACAAAAAATGTATGAACCAATACGACCATGGCCGAACTGGTGTATGGCCGAAACGTCTCGAAAGCCCCTAATACAAAGACACCATAGCTGTTTTATAGAACACACCAACTTTAGTATGCATCAAACGCGTCATTGAATCAGAATAGTGACAGGTCAAAATACAGACATTATGGCGGACGAACGAATGGATGAGTCTCGTAAAACCATGAAAATCACGGTTAAAACACCAAAAGAAAAGCAGGAAATGGAAATAGATACTAATGCTCATGTTAAGGAGGTAAATCTATCGCTAGGAAGTTATAGAATATCCCTGAAACCTCTCTACAATCCATACATAAGATTACTTCTCTCACTGCATATGTCAATAATTCGTTATCTAGAATGTTCTATTAAATCTACTCAAATGCTTACATCAGCTTATCACTTTTACTAGACATTTGCATAGCTCAGCTCCCTATATATTAATCATACTTGGGAGAGACTTCTAAAACGAATCACACCCTAAACCCAGGATTGGAAGCTGAAGCAGTGAGGGGTCATTATACAAACTGTACAACCCTTTTAATTTTGTATAAATAAAATCATTACCTACTTATCTTAATAAGTCATTTCTGGAATCATGTCTTTCATCGGAAAATACCGTCAATTTTGCACGCTTTTATGACATCATTTACCAGATAAAAGGCGCCTGTATCCCTGCTCTATTTAAAGTTTCCAGCACTTTCATTATCGTCATTCTGTAGGGTAGTATAGAAATAATTAATGTTCCGTAAGTACATAATCGTGATTGCCGTATGACTGAGGGAGGGTGACCATCCATTTAGATTTTAATTTCCCAAATATTTTGTGCAGTATAAAAGAAAATATTTTCACCTGTTTGCTCAACATGTGTTGGAAATTTCTATGCATACATTTTTGTCATGTGGTGATCGAAGTCACATGACAGATTCTTCTTCTTCTTCTTCTTCCTTTATAGTACAGGCCTCCCAGGGGAGTATTATCGTACTGTTTTATGTACATGTTAGATGTGAGAACAACAAATGTGCGGTAAGTGCGGAATATCTACAGTGAAAACGGTGATTCTTTAAAATAACGATAAAAACAAGGTTGTACATCTATCGAAGCTGGACCACTTGCACACCCCTTTTGAATGATTCAAGAGTTGTGCAGCTTACTATGTGTTGTGGTAGTCCATTCCAGATTCTGATGGTATCTGGGAAAAACGAGTGACGATATACTTAGAGTCCTGGCATAAGGAACGAGGAATCGTTCATTGTGTCCTCTTACTGTTGATATTACTGGCTGTAAATTTGTTGTTGGTACTGCAATCAGTTCGTGTACTACTCCAGGGCTTTCAATAGAAGGCGGTAGGCGGCGATTTTCGTCGTCTACTTGAACGAAATCCGCCGCCTACTTTGCTCAAAATTGTAAAATTAAAAAATCAATAAAAATGACTGAAGGGGAAATTTACGCTGTTGACACAACCAGGGGATTTCCGATAAAGTGTGGTTGATATTTATAACCTTTCCCTATCTACGTGAAGTGACCCGAGTAGTCACGAACGCCTAGGCTGGGATCGCTATCAACAAGGAGAGTAAGGCGAAAACTACTGAAAGTAGAAACCAGCAGAAGGCACCCGAACACCGTCCGTAAACAGACTCCTGATTGGTCGATTTACAACTGGTTTTCTTAAACGACCTACGATTGGTGTAATTAATAGGCGTGTACGAAAATGAGTAAACGAAAACAAAGTGACATCAGTCAATTGATTAGAAAAATACAAAAACAAGGTGCTTTATAAATATTGAATGGAAATATAACTTATTCAAAGGAGAACACTGTATATTTTCACAATGTTAAAATAAAATTAAAAACAAACAAACGCCAATATAAACAACGTACAGCCACTGACCCACGTGTTCGCAAGGACACCGATCCCACGTTTGTTTTTTGATTCAAATCCTATTACATAGAGTGAACCACATGGACATGTTCCTTTATAACTATGTTGGCTTTGTATTAAAAATTAAATAAATTGGTGTCGCAATCTTCTTTTCTTTGTATCTGTAAAGCATCACTGTCAAATTTGGGGCCACTTTAGGGTCTTCTGACTTCAATGCACAATACAACGATGTACCCACACTCAATGCCCATGTCAAGGATCATATAATTTATTATCCTATAAAGGATTTGTCTGTCTCTGCTGTATCTACTGAACTGAATGTTAATGTCCCATTTAATTTATATTCTATTTTCCCTGAACTCATAGAATTTTAATCTAATGACTATTTTTTCAATTGTTATTCAAAGAGCACAATAATCACAAAATTATTAAGGGGCAAATAATAATATTTTTTTTTAAATAAATTTTTAAATGTTTTTTTCAGAAAATCAATATTTTTAGAGGGGTGTGAATCATCAGATGGGTCAGTAAGCGAACAGCAAACACATATATTTGTAATTTAGGCCAGCCTCCTGATAGTATTAATTCATAAAGCGCATTGACTAATTTCCTATATTATAAAAAGGGATTTTAATAGTGCTATAATTGTACCAAAATATAGTGGTCCCCTCTTCTATTTCAGAACTTCTTGAGTTCAAGTATAATAAAATTTTATTAATGAATAAATATGATTGGATGTGGATCTTTCCCTATATTATCACCATGTCATTGCTATTCTCAAACAACTTCAAATACCAGCTTTAAGTTGAAGTCTGGATCAAATGCATATATAAATGTAATCAATATTTACAGAAAATCCAACCATGCTACAAATTTTAATCAAACATTTACATTATCTTCATTAAAAAAATGATGTTTTGAGAGGACTGAAACAGGGTCCAGGAGACTCCCAGAATGCAGGATTTTGCACCATTTTAAAAAAAAATTCTGGGGCCCTTGAGCGGGCCCCAGACCCCATGTCGTAGGTTCGACGAGCAAGCTCGTCGCCGCGGCCGGCTTCGCCGTCCGCATTGATGGGACTCCTATCTTTTGGTTTTATCCTCCTACTTCTAAACTTATTGAAAGCCCTGCTACTCTGTAGAACATGATGACCTTACATTGAGCTCTTCTTTCCTGTAGTGTCTTCCAGTTTAGTGCCTGTAGCATTGATGTTACGCTACTAGTTCTTCTGTAGTCATTAAGAACAAATCGTGCGCATCGACGTTGTATAGCTTCTAATTTGTTTATGTTGTCCTTAGTAGATGGATCCCAGATGGTGCTAGAGTATTCCATGAGTGGTCTTACAAGTGTTTGATAACATAATGCTTTTGTTTTACTAGGACAGCTTTTGATGTTCCTTTGAAGAAAAGCTCGGGTGGAGTTAGCTTTCTTTGCGATGTTGTCAATGTGTTTGTTCCAACTCAATGTTTTGTGTATAGAGACGCCAAGATATTTAGCAGAGTCAACCTCTTCTAGGATGTGGCCGTGGATGTTATAATTTGCCGTGACTATTTTCCGCTTTGTTGTTACTCTGAGGAGTTGGCATTTTTGGGGGTGGAATTCCATCTGCCAGTCTGCCTCCCATTGTTGGAGTCCATCCAGGTCGTTTTGGAGGGTGTTCACATCCGTTTCGCTTCTTATCTGTTGGTAGAGAACGCAGTCGTCTGCGAAAAGTCTAACATTTGAAGATGACACATACTCTGGGAGGTCATTTATAAAGAGAAGAAACATAAGCGGACCAAGCACACTACCTTGTGGGACTCCAGACTGCACTGGTGAGGTTTCTGATGATTCTCCTTCCAGGAGTACACATTGCTGTCTGTCCTCCAGAAAGTTTCTCAGCCATTTTAATGTTGTTCCTCTAATACCGTAATGGTCTGATTGATTCGTCAAAATCTTCAAATGTTTCAGAGTTATTATGCACTAAACCAAGAGTTGTAATTAAATTAAAAGTATGTTGAGGTCACATGTATTGCTTTGAGACTTTACGGTCATTAATCATTTCGTCCACATGTTGTTTCAGTTACAAATGTATATACCAGTGAGGCCTTGGTTGTTGGTGTTTGTTAGTGTCCCATTTGTGGTTGTGTCACCTTTACAACAGCATACATTTTGTACAGTTGGCGAGTACTACCATGTAGTCATTCAGTGTTCCAGCTAGGTTTTCAAAAGGGCAGGGTGCCAAGCCTGAAAAAGGGCATTTAACGCGCGATATGATAATATGAAAAGGGCATATTTTAATAAAAGATGTTAATCAAACATTTGTGTTTATTCGTTGAATCACAGGTTATACAAGAACAACATCTTTAGCCCATATAGAACTCTATCTTTCTACTTTTAAGGCTGAAAAACTTGTCAAGCAGCTTGTCACACAAGTTTTTTTATCATTGCTTGGCACAGTTGAACTTTATATGCAGTATGTTTTGAAAGGAGATCTGTTTCATACTGTTTCTATGGTCTACCACATTTTATCAGTTTCACCTTTCTACCCCTGCTGTGCTTGATGGCAATACAGCACAAAACAGCTGTGCTCAGTAGGAAGTTGTCTTGTTGGCAATCATACAACATCTTAATTTTATATATTTTATCTAAACTACATGATTTTGACCACTTGTCCCAATAGGCCAGTTCCGGGAAACTGTTTTCAGATGAATCTGTCATGTGACTTCCATCACCACGTGACAAAAATGTATGCATAGAAATTTCCAACACATGTTGAGCAAACGGGTGAAAAAGTTTTATTTTATACTGCACAAAATATTTGGGAAATTTAAATCTAAAAGGATGGTCACCCTCCCTCAGTCATACGGCAATCTTGATTATGATTTTACGGAACATTAATTATTTCTATACTACCCTACAGAATGACGATTATGAAAGTGCTGGAAACTTTTAATAGAGCAGGGATACAGGCGCCCCTTCTTTCTAGTAAATGACGTCATAAAGGCATGCGAAATTGACAATCTTTTCTGGTGAAAGACATGATTCCAGAAATGACCTATTGCAATACTTTGATCGTATTAACTTTTTTAAATACATGCAAAGTTAGTTGGTTCCTGATTTTGAATTTTTCCAAAGGGAGACATAGGTGATCAGCAATAATTAGATAATCAAATGTGGTATTTCATGATGGAGTTTTCATCTCCTGTCAGATTAATCATGTTAATGGTGAGTTTTAAACAAACAATGAATCAAACTTGTTTGGTATCAATTTAAGTTTAAAAATTTATTCCTCTGTATACATGGTATATACATACATGTATGTATGTCAGAATTAAGAAAATCTTGATCATGGGATACAAATGATCATTTTTACAAACGTAAAATAAAAGTCAGCTAATTGACAATTAGGGATATATCAAATGCCTATTGCAAAATTAGCACTAGAGACCCCAAAGTTAACCAAGCTGACCTGAATGAAGTTTGAAAGCATACCAGCATTTAAGAAGCCCTCAAGAGCTCTACTACGTTTAACTTCTTTGTTTTACCAGATGATTAGCAGCTCCTTCAGTCAAGCAAGCATTTAAAGAAATATAAAGTACATGACATTTTCATTGCTTTTAAAGTAAATCAGACAATTACAAAATGTAAGATATGAATACAATTCAATGAAGTGTGCAGTTTGAATTGCAGTGTGACAACAAACATATTAAATAGTAGCTTACAGGGACATTACACTTATTGCAACATATCCTTACAGTTTTGTCATTCTTGTTATTTAATTATCAAATTGATTAAAGTTTTGTCTTCAATTTTTCCTGATTGAAAGGTATGGTACTTCTATATGAAAAATAAACTGTTAAACAAAATTTATGTGACTACTTTATTGGCAAATGGCAAGTATTATTTAGACTAGTCTCTAAGTGTAGAGCTACTTTAATTGCACCTGGTAATATATCTTTTATTTCTGTTTTTCACAGTTACGAGAAATGGTGTCACAGAAATTCAATGCTCCAGTTGAACAGCTTTGTTTAATATTTGCCGGAAAAATACTGAAAGATGAAGACACTCTAGAACAGCATCAAATAAAAGATGGTTTGACAGTTCATCTTGTGATCAAATCATCAAACAGGGTAAGCATTTGTAATTAACCACTTGCCATATGACCAGTCATGTGTTGTCCTCTCTAACTCTTCAAGTATACTTCCTTAATCATCTACTTCAAGTTCATTTGAAAATCGTGAATTTAAATTGCAGCAAAAAAGGGATAGGAAGGACTTAACACGAAATAAAGTATCTGTGAAAATAAGTTTTTTTTTCCAGTAAATTAAACTCTGTAATCAACAAAATTTATTTCCTAAAATATTTGTCATAATGAAATATATTTAATTTATAAATTAAAATTTATATATTTGGATAATTTGAAAGTTGAAATGGATTTATTTTTGTAGTCGCAAGAACAAGCTGCACAGAGAGCTGCCCCTATCCCTAGTCCATCACCTGGAGGAGGATCAATACCTAGTACTACACCTGGGGTAAGTTTTAGGGGAAGGTTTAGTCAGACTAGACAACAAAAAAAGGGTCAATAACACTTAGCATAAATGAAATGAGCACTGAATCCAAGACACAATCTACAGTGTTATTAAAAAAGCTCAAGACTTTTAAAATTATTCATCAGTTGAATATTAAAATGTTTCTTTTCAATCTCAATTATTTACATACATGTACATGAAGGAAAAAAAAAGATATTCTAAAAATAAAAATGAAAAAAGATTTATTATTTGATTTTTTTAGCTGATTATTTTATTACTGTGTTGCATATAGTAATATTTACTGTTTTCATAAACACATTTTGTTAAATAAATAAATAAATAAATAATGATTATGATTTTTCGATTTGTATTATTATGAACATGCATCTTTAAATTGTCAGTAAATTAATTATTTTACAAAATTGACATTTGTTTCATATTACAGTCACAGCCTGATGTAGGACAGACCCCATTTGGACTTGGTGGCTTAGGAGGTTTAGCAGGGCTTGGTAACTTGGGGATGGGATCAGCTAACTTTATGGAGATGCAACAAAGAATGCAAAGAGAGGTGAGAAATTTACCATTCTTTATTTCTGAGAAAAATGATTAATTTTTATTATACAAAATATCAGAAAATATTGCAAAAAAATAAAAGAAAAAGATCCAATGTTGTTTGAATATTTTGAAAATGTTATTTGTCATCCAAATGTTGATGATGAAAATAAAGAGATGTGGAATAATTGCCAAAGAGATATATATCTGTTAGAGACAAAGGGACAGAGTTGTGAATAATAACATACCACTGAAAGGCTTTTATCAATCGGCTAAACCAACAGCTTATAGTAAGCTATTAACGGTCTGGTGATGACAAATTATTAAACTATTCAAAAGAGAAAACCAACAGCCTTTTTTTCATTTCATGGTACACAGCAACCAACAACAACCACTAGACTGTAGACAACAGGCTTCTTACTTTGGTTTTAGGTTTTGTTTTTGCTTTTAAGTTTTTAGCTCACCTGGCCTAAAAGGCCATGTGAGCTTTTCTCATCACTTGGCGTCCGTCGTCGTCGTCGTTAACAATTTTTCAAACATCTTCTCCTCTGAAACTACTGAATGGATTTGAATGAAACTTAGCATGATTGTTCCTTAGATTATCCTGCACAAAGTGTGTGCTTCGATTTTTGATCCGTCAAAAAACATGGCCGCCGTTACTTAAAATAGAACATAGGGGTCAAATGCAGTTTTTGGCTTATATCTCAAAAACGAAAGCATTTAGAGCAAATCTGACATGGGGTAAAATGTTCATTAGGTCAAGATCTATCAGCCCTGAAATTTTCAGATGAATCAAACAAACCATTGTTGGGTTGCTGCCACTTAATTGGTAATTTTAAGGAAATTTTGCAGTTTTTGGTCATTATCTTGAATATTATTATAGATAAAGATAAACTGTAAACAGCAAAAATGATCAGCAAAGTAAGATCTACAAATAAGTTAATATGACCAAAATTGTCAATTGACCCCTTAAGGGGTTATTGTCCTTTAATGACAATTTTTCACAATTTGTTCATCACATTTGCTAACTTTAAAAAATCTTCTCCTCTGAAACTACTGAATGGATTTGGATGAAACTTAGCATGATTGTTCCTTAGATTATCCTGCACAAAGTGTGTGCTTCGATTTTTGATCCGTCAAAAAACATGGCCACTGTTACTTAAAATAGGACATAGGGGTCAAATGCAGTTTTTGGTTTATATCTCAAAAACGAAAGCATTTAGAGCAAATCTGACATGGGGTAAAAATGTTCATTAGGTCAAGATCTATCAGCCCTGAAATTTTCAGATGAATCAAACAAACCATTGTTGGGTTGCTGCCACTTAATTGGTAATTTTAAGGAAATTTTGCAGTTTTTGGTCATTATCTTGAATATTATTATAGATAAAGATAAACTGTAAACAGCAAAAATGATCAGCAAAGTAAGATCTACAAATAAGTTAATATGACCAAAATTGTCAATTGACCCCTTAAGGGGTTATTGTCCTTTAATGACAATTTTTCACAATTTGTTCATCACATTTGCTAACTTTAAAAAATCTTCTCCTCTGAAACTACTGAATGGATTTGGATGAAACTTAGCATGATTGTTCCTTAGATTATCCTGCACAAAGTGTGTGCTTCGATTTTTGATCCGTCAAAAAACATGGCCACTGTTACTTAAAATAGGACATAGGGGTCAAATGCAGTTTTTGGTTTATATCTCAAAAACGAAAGCATTTAGAGCAAATCTGACATGGGGTAAAAATGTTCATTAGGTCAAGATCTATCAGCCCTGAAATTTTCAGATGAATCAAACAAACCATTGTTGGGTTGCTGCCACTTAATTGGTAATTTTAAGGAAATTTTGCAGTTTTTGGTCATTATCTTGAATATTATTATAGATAAAGATAAACTGTAAACAGCAAAAATGATCAGCAAAGTAAGATCTACAAATAAGTAAATATGACCAAAATTGTCAATTGACCCCTTAAGGGGTTATTGTCCTTTAATGACAATTTTTCACAATTTGTTCAGCATATTTGCTAACTTTAAAAAATCTTCTGCTCTAAAACTACTTAACCAAATTCAACCAAACTTCAACTGAATGATCAGTAGGGTGTATAAAATAAAGTTTGTGCTTTATTTTTTATTTCGTCAAAAAACATGGCCGTCATAGCAAAAAATAGAACACAGGGTAAAATGCAGTTTTTGGCTTATATCTCAAAAACTCCAGCATTTAGAGCAAATAAGACGAAGTTAAAGTATTTATTAGGTCAAGGTCTACCTGTCCTGAAATTTTCAGCCGAATTGGGTAACTGGTTTTTCAGGTATAATGCCCCTGAATTGATGATTTTTAAGAAATTTTGCAGTTTTTGGTTATTATCTTGAATATTATTATAGATACAGATAAACTGTTAATAGCAAAAATGTTAAGCAAAGTAAGATCTACAAATAAGTCAATTTGACCAAAATTGTCAATTGACCCCTTAAGGAGTTATTGCCCTTTAAAGACTTTTTTCACAATTTGTTCATCATGTTGACTTACTTTAAAAAATCTTCTCCTTTGAAACTGCTGTATCAATTTCAGCCAAACTTAGGCTAAATGAGTTTCAGAGTATCTAGTATAAATTTTATATTTCATTTCCTTGTATGTCAGAAACATAGCTCCTATGGCTAAAATAGAACATAGGAGAAAATGATTTTTTTTTTGCTTTTGAAGAAAATAGGACGATTCAAAGAACATTTAAATAAATTGAAAAGCCAAAATAATCATTGATGAGAGATTTAACCAAAAAAATTAAGGTGAGCGATTCAGGCTCTTGAGAGCCTCTTGTTTGATTGAGGAAAAGATTTACACTGAATGTGGTATTTTTGTCTTAAGTAAATGCAAGAATTGTCGATATGTTCTAACAATCCTATGAGTTATGTTTTGGAAGGAATACAACCTCTTTGGTATACCTTCAGTTAAAACCCACTAATGGCCATGTGATAGTGTGAATATTGTTATTGATTTGTAGATGATGGGTAACCCAGATATGATGCGACAGATGATGGATAATCCAATGGTCCAAAATTTGATGTCCAACCCTGATGTGATGAGACAAATGATTACTAGCAATCCACAGATGAGAGAACTAATGGAGGTAAATGAGCACATAGTGTTCTCCCTATAAACTTTCATATAGCTTCCTGGTTAAAAGGGAACTTTTAAATAATTATAGCATCACACCCATAACTCAAGCTATGAAGAAAATCATTTTAGATAGCTGCATATCCTAGCAATGTCGTATCACATTACTAAGATGCTTAAAGGCCATGAGCAGAACTTGGGAACAATTGTAAACAGTTTGAAAGTTATTTGTTTATTTTATGGGTTGGAATATTGATTGAAATATAATTACCTCTTTATTATATATATGTGAGAAACAACAGCAAGATATTATTACAGATCTATGACCTGTTAAAAAAACCCAGATGGTCTTGTTTTCTTCAATCAAGCTTGCCCGTCCTGAACATGCATGAAACATTTGCCACTGGACATTAAGCAACCAACAATCAATCAATCAATCAAGTTTGCATCCATTTTGAAAAAAAACAAAACATGATTTGATATTTCTTTATGGCCTTATAAAGTCTTCTGCTATTTCCATCATATCAGTTTGTTTACAAATATAATTTATATTTCAGAGAAATCCAGAGATAACACACATGCTGAACAACCCAGAACTTATGAGACAGGTAAACATTTTACCTTAAAGGCTACCCCTCCCCCTGTGCCCATTCTCACTTTGTGAAGGAAATTGGAAATTCAACTGTCAAGAGTTGAAGGGAAATAATTTAACAAAATTCATTAAACAAGACTGCAGAAAAAAGTTAAGAAAAATACTTGCAGTTATCTTGAATACTTATTGTGAATTTTATATTATTTACTGTTATGTCATAGTGTCTAGATAGTAAAAAAGATGAGGTTTGTGTACAAATAAAACTGTTTTTTTTTTTCTTTTTATTAATGTTTTAATTAGATATAGTTTTCAGACAGTAGCATGATGAAAACTTTAGTTTGCAAAGATGTTAATCATTACCCTGTCATTTGGAACATCTAGGCCTTATTCTGGTAGACCCTAATTTGTTTGATTCATTATTGTTTTGACAATGGGACTAACCTGACAAAGTTTGATTATATCTGTTTCATTTTCTACATTGTAGACCATGGAACTAGCAAGAAACCCAGCCATGATGCAGGAATTGATGAGATCGCAAGATAGAGCTATGAGTAATTTAGAAGTGAGTAAATTACTAAGAGTTTAGCTAGATGTAAGAAGATGTGGTATGAGTGACAATGAGACAACTTTCCATCCAAGTCACAATTTGTAAAAGTACAGTCTTCAACACGGAGCCTTGGCTCACATTGAACAGCAAGCTATAAAGAGCCCCCAAAATGACCAGTGTAAAACCATTCAAACAGGAAAACCAACAGTCTAATCTATATGAGAAATGAGAAACATATATGAACCACTTCAACAAACGACAACTACTGAAGCTAGTTTGTTTGATGCATTTCAAATAATGAACCTATATACAAGAGTTAATTTAAAAAAAAAATTGTTGTTATTTTTCAGAGTTTGCCAGGTGGATTTAATGCCTTACAAAGAATGTACAGAGATATACAAGAACCAATGTTGAATGCAGCTCAGGAGGGAATGGGACAAAATCCATTCTCCGCTTTAATGGGTAATATTATTATGTTAACAATGTTGACAATATATTGTTGGCATCAGGTCAGTCAAAATGTTTTCACTCATCTTTGTCAATATAATGGAATTTTATGCTACTATCATACATGTGAGAGGTTTAGCTAGCTATAAAACCAGGTTTCATCAACCCCTTTCTGGACTTTCTGTTGTGAAATTTCCTCAAAGTTCGGTATTTTTGTTATTTTACTTTTTATACGACTGCAAAATTTTTGCGATCATATATTGGTATCACGTCGTCGTCGTCAGCGTTGTCCCAAAGACGGATGGTTTCCAGATAATAACTTTAGTATAAGTAAATAGAAATCATTAAAAAATTTTAACACAATGTTTATAACCACAAAAGGAAGGTTGGGATTGATTTTACGGGTTATGGTGCCTTTGGTTTAGGAATTAGGGGCCCAAAGGAGCCCAAAACATACATTTATCTAGTTTCAGGACAATAAGTTGTGTATAAGTATTTCAATTACTCTGAAATTGTACCACAATGTTCATACCATTAAGTAGAAGGTTGGGATTTATTTTAGGGTTATGTGGCAAACAGTCTAGGAATTAAGGGGCAAAAAGGGGCCAAAAACAAGCATTTTTGGAAGTTTCAGGACAATAACTTATGTTTAACTGTATGGATCTCTCTGACATTGTACCACAAGGTTCCATATAATGAAGGGAAGGCTTGGTGTCAGTTTTGGGTTAAAATCCCTGAAGATTTATGAATAAGGGGCCAAAAAGAAGCATTTTTCTAGTTTACAGACTATAACTTGTGTTTAAGTGTATGGATTTCTCTGAAATTATACTACAAGGTTTCATACTACAAAGGAAAGGCTGGAATTAAGTTTTGGGGTTCTTGCTCCATGGGGGTTTCAACAAGTAGGGGCCAAAAAAGGGGCCCAAATAAGCATTTTTGTAGTTTTCAGTCAATAACTTGTTTAAGTGTATAAATCTCTCGGAAATTATACCGCAAGTTTCCATACTACATAGGGATGGTTATAGGGGGTAATGGATCAAATCATTAAGCAATTAGGGGCAAAAAAGAGGGGAAACAAGGGTTTTTCTGGTTAAAGGACAATTTAGACAATTTAAAAGCAGTGAAAGGGAGGCAATCCAATTCCAATTAAAATTTAAAGAATACTGTTATATATATGTTTGATTACTTGATTACCTCCCTTACACTGCTTGAAAATTATGTTGAAGGAAGTGATAATTAAAAATAATTTTTCTTCAAATATTTTTTTGAGGGGATTTATATTCAACAGCATAGTTAGTGTATTGCTCAAAAGCAAAAAAAAATATAAAAAAAAATTCATTAGACCACATTCATTCTGTGTCAGAAACCTTTGCTGTCTCAACTATTTAATCGCAATCCATATTCAGAGCTGTATCAAGCTTGAATGTTGTGTCCATACCTGCCCCAACTGTTCAGGGTTCGACCTCTGCGGTCGTATAAAGCTGCACCCTGTGAAACATCTGGTTTCCATTGCATTGATGTTTTATGCAAATGAGATCTCAAGAATTTAACCTAGAATAAGTTTTAATTTACTGTAAATTAAGAAATGATTGCAAAGTTTTTATTATTGCAAAAAAGCAACAGGAGTGTATTTGCAATAATAAAAGCACACATTTTGAACTATTTTATATAGATAAACAGTATTTTTCTCAAATATCGCAAAAATAAAAAAATGCATTTTAGCCTAAAATGACAACTTTGCAATAACAAATGCTCTCAATAATTCTTGAATTTACAGAACATGCTTGTTAGACTGAAAAATTGACCAAAAAAATGTTTAAAAAAAATTATACAATGAAAAAGAAAAAGAGAATTACTTTATGACTTAAGCTTACTTGTATTTCTATTTCACAAAGGACGAATTACTTTAAGACTGTAACTAACTTGTATTTTTATTTCATAAAGGAGCTTATTTTATGACTTTAGCATCTTGTATTACTATTTCACACAGGAGGCGGAACAGAGAGTGAACAACAGGGTAGAGAAAATACAGACCCATTACCAAACCCCTGGGCTCCAGGATCAACTCAGTCACCTAGCACCCCCTCCACAACATCAACCCCAGCCACATCTTCTGGGACATCATCAACACCTAGACAGCCAACAGGTTTGTATATAGTATAGATAGAATAGTGATCATGTGATCTTTAATCAGAATACAGTTGTATTTTTACAAAATTCAGATGACTTATTAAGAGACACATCATTGTCCTAATACTGATAGAAAAATATAAGTTATTTCAGGTCTTATCATGTATTTCAAATACATGTGACTATATTTTATTACATTTATTACATTTACTTCAATTAGATAACTGTCTTTTTTTTTAAGGAATGTTTGATAGCCCTGGAATGCAGAGTTTAATGTCCCAGATTACACAAAACCCACAATTAATGGAAAATATGTTACAAGCTCCATACATGCAGGCCATGTTGCAGAATTTATCGTCAAATCCAGAAATGGCACAAAATGTAAGTATGAAGAAACAGGAAAGGTTTATTGGTAAACACCTGTTTTATATGATAGATGGGAAATAATTTCCCTTGGGTTGTTAATGCTGTTTGCAAAACCTGACAGAATTGAATATTGTTGATTGAAATTGAATAGTTAAAAAGGTCTGCTAAATTTCAAATATTTTGTAATATAAGAAAGTCACAATTCTAAATAATAGTTAATTAAAAAAGCTTTGTTTTACCATAGAGGAGGGGCCATTAAGTTTTACCCTTGTCTGTGTGTAAGTCCATCAGACCTCACCACGAGTCGAACGTACTATGACCTCACAGATCGTATAGCAATCATGGCATAGTGGTACTGCAGTATAAGAAAAATTACAATAATCTATCTTTTAAATATTGTAAAATCAAATTAAAAAAAAAATGACAGAAAGAAAATTTGAAGTTATCCCTGAAAGCTAATTAATTTTATGTATCTTGTAGATGTTGTCTGCTAATCCAATGTTTGCTGGTAACCCCCAGTTACAGGAACAAATGAGAACACAGCTACCTAACATGGTACAACAGGTAGGTACAGCCTTTTCAGGTGTATTAGGGATGGAACAATTGTTTATGGTAAGAAGTTAGTCAATTAATTGTGGGAATGCTCATTTGTGAGGGTAAAAGGATCAATTGATTATAAAGCTTGGATATTTAAGTAAACGTGAGAGGTTTGAGATACAAGCAATGCAACATTATAAGACAATTTTTTTTAAAACAAATAGTGTCTTTATCATATATCAAGCTTCAAATCACATAAAGTCTAAGGCAGTTCTGGAAATCTAAAGTCAAATCTAAATCATGTTGGTATAGTCACTCCAGTGTTAAAAAAAAAAAGAAGTTTAAACCCACATAACAACAAAATAACTCTTTGATTTCATTAGAATTGGTTGTAAAGAAATGTAATTTCTATCATAATTGATAGTTGAGTCCCAAATGACTTATGCTTATGATTAAGTAATGATGTTTTGAAATGTTTTATTGCAAACCTAGCAAATTATTTGTAATTGACTATGAACAAGTTGGCATTACATCAAACAAACTAATCAATTGTTTGGAAAATGGCTCGACTGATATTCTAGTAATGGTAACTTGATTAAAATTGAAAATGGAATGTATTTTTAATTATTCTATCATGTCTATTTTCCTTTTAGATGCAAAATCCAAATGTACAAAGTTTTTTGACCAACCCCAGAGCAATGCAGGCCATGATGAGAATTCAGGAAGGCATGCAAGAACTTGAACAAGAAGCTCCAGGATTGTTTCCAGGGTGAGATTTATTTTGTTGGAACAAAGACAAACAATTGTACAGTAATCTATCTTTGGTATATATCACCTATTTGCATGGGAATAGGGCTTCATGAAATAATAGACTTTGGTGATGTGAGTCAGTTGATTTAACAATAAAACTGAATTGATTTCGAGCTTTTTTTTTGAAAGAAATGTCTTTAAATTAAGCAATAGTCCCTTCACCTGAAAAATTGTGTAGTTTGCAAAGTAATAAAATAAATATGACATAGATTGTCACTGAGAAACACAAATATTTGGAGACTTGTTTTGAGAGCATTAAACAACTTCCTTTTTATAAATGAACAAACAGCAATAAAAATGAAATTAAATAAATAAGTACAGTGAGTTCACACAATACAACTTGAAGGGGCATTTTGTTTCATAAATTTATTTGGTTCTCATTGAAGTCATAAGTCATTGTATTCCCAATTCCCAATTATACTATAGTTTAAAACTTATAGGATGAATCCATTGTTAACAAGACCTGGACAAACAACAACAGATACACCTACCACAGGATCAACATCCACCTCCGTCACGAGTTCCACATCACCGTCAACAGATAGTACCTCAACCACCACAACAGCGGATACTACAACATCAACAACTACCACCACATCTACACCAGCACCAGTACCAGGACAAGCTCCAGAACAGATGTCAAATTTAATGGCTCATATGATGAGTTTAATGGCCCAAGGAACTAATGTAAGTACCCGTTGTCACGAAATAGAAGTTCCTTCATAATACAACTTTCAAGTGGAAGAAATATTCTTGTTATATTATTTCCATTTGAACAAATATTACAGTAGAGGGAAAAAGTTTAAGAGTATGAGCACAGGATTGAAAACAATTGATAGAAAAAATTTCCACAAATTGAGATGGTGATACAGATCATGAATACATATAAAATAAATGAGGTGTGATGTGATTGCCAGGGCGACAACTATTTAAATAAGTCCAAATGACATGGATGTAAGAAACAAAAGGTCATCTCGGCCTCCAATTATGATCAATACACATACTGTTTAGTCAACTATAAAAGTTCACAACGAGACAAACTGTGAAAAAATTCAAGCAAGAAAACCCTCAGCCAGATTCCTAATAAAAAAAAAATCAGATAAGACCTACAGAAATCAACGACAACCACTAATTGCAGGCTGCTGACTTAAGAAAAGCACATGTTTAAATAATTTATTTGCTTTTCTTGTCCAAAGCCATTGTTTATGTCTTATTCATCTCTAACATTTTTAAAGATAAATTATGATAGGTCAGGAATGCAGTTTACTCTTTTTATCCAGAATTCACATCCTCGAAATTGTCATAATGTTTTTAGCTCACCTGGCCTAAAAGGCCATGTGAGCTTTTCTCATCACTTGGCGTCCGTCGTCGTCGACGTCGTCGTCGTCGTTAACAATTTTTCAAACATCTTCTCTGAAACTACTGAATGGATTTGAATGAAACTTAGCATGATTGTTCCTTAGATTATCCTGCACAAAGTGTGTGCTTCGATTTTTGATCCGTCAAAAAACATGGCCGCCGTTACTTAAAATAGAACATAGGGGTCAAATGCAGTTTTTGGCTTATATCTCAAAAACGAAAGCATTTAGAGCAAATCTGACAGGGGGTAAAAATGTTCATTAGGTCAAGATCTATTTTCAGATGAATCAAACAAACCATTGTTGGGTTGCTGCCACTTAATTGGTAATTTTAAGGAAATTTTGCAGTTTTTGGTCATTATCTTGAATATTATTATAGATAAAGATAAACTGTAAACAGCAAAAATGATCAGCAAAGTAGGATCTACAAATAAGTTAATATCACCAAAATTGTCAATTGACCCCTTAAGGGGTTATTGTCCTTTAATGACAATTTTTCACAATTTGTTCATCATATTTGCTAACTTTAAAAAATCTTCTCCTCTAAAACTACTAAACCAAATTCAACCAAACTTCAACTGAATGATCAGTAGGGTGTATAAAATAAAGTTTGTGCTTTATTTTTTATTTTGTCAAAAAACATGGCCGTCATGGCTAAAAATAGAACACAGGGTAAAATGCAGTTTTTGGCTTATATCTCAAAAACTCCAGCATTTAGAGCAAATAAGACAAGAAGTTAAAGTATTTATTAGGTCAAGGTCTACCTGTCCTGAAATTTTCAGCCGAATTGGGTAACTGGTTTTTCAGGTATAATGCCCCTGAATTGATGATTTTAAAGAAATTTTGCAGTTTTTGGTTATTATCTTGAATATTATTATAGATACAGATAAACTGTTAATAGCAAAAATGTTAAGCAAAGTAAGATCTACAAATAAGTCAATTTGACCAAAATTGTCAATTGACCCCTTAAGGAGTTATTGCCCTTTAAAGACTTAATTCACAATTTGTTCATCATGTTGACTTACTTTAAAAAATCTTCTCCTTTGAAACTGCTGTATCAATTTCAGACAAACTTAGGCTAAATGAGTTTCAGAGTATCTAGTATAAATTTTATATTTCATTTCCTTGTATGTCAGAAACATAGCTCCTATGGCTAAAATAGAACATAGGAGAAAATGATTTTTTTTTTGCTTTTAAAGAAAATAGGACGATTCAAAGAACATTTAAATAAATTGAAAAGCCAAAATAATCATTGATGAGAGATTTAACCAAAAAAATTAAGGTGAGCGATTCAGGCTCTTGAGAGCCTCTTGTTTACCATGTACAACATCTTTAAAACTCAAACTATTTCAATTTCTTAATATAAAATATCAAAATGATTGTTTACTGCAGAATCAACCACCAGAACAGAGATATGCTACAGAATTAGAACAGATGGCTGCTATGGGATTTATTGATCGGGAACAGAATCTCAGAGGTATGCATATTACAATTTTATGCCAAGGGTGTAAATAACTGCTAATTTAATCAGTTTGAATCATCAAGCACCTTAAGAGTACATGCTTTTGATTAATATGCTCAAATACAGTGCAATATGTGTGCACTTTATCACTGCAAAAAAGTAGCTTTTCCTTCTAAAGAATTGTAGTATTCACCTAAATGCAATTGTGCTATATCATATTTGTAGTTCGATCACCATACCTCAATGGAAGACTGGAACAAAGATGGAAAATATGTGCACAACTCTTCCAATCATTAACCAGTGACTTTGATCACTTCCATTATTGGTTGGGTACTTATAATTACAACCTTTGTACAGAATGAAAAAATATAATACAAATTGTTTCTATGGATGGATGTACCCTGTGTCATCTCTTTGTGTAATGTTCATAATTTTCAAGGGGAACAGCCTTTGTTGGTAGAATATTCATTAACAGAAAAATGACATGTGACGATTGATTGTTATAGACAATTTAATAGAAGCTTTGGTAGAATATTCATTAACAGAAAAATGACATGTGACGATTGATTGTTATAGACAATTTAATAGAAGCTTTTGTGTTAAACTTGCTAATAATTTGCTTCTATAAGTTCAGAAATTTTTATGTGCATTTATTAACAAGATAGTTGAGCAATGTAAAAAAAAAATGAGAGATTAATAATTGCGTTTTCAAAAAAATAAAGCTCTCAAAATTTGAAATACAAGTTTTTACATACTAGTATTATACAAATCATAACTGGTTCCAATTTTTGCAATGATAAAAACATCACAAAAATTTTATATCTTGTATTTAAAAATCATTTGCAAAAGCATCATTATACACTATTTTTTCAACATTCGACTAATGTTTGTTTTTATTGTATTTCCAGCATTGACAGCTACAATGGGAAATGTGAATGATGCTATAGACAGAATTTTATCTTCAAGAAGCTGAATCTTTTTGTTTAGTATTATTGTAACTGTGAATTATTTGTGTTATAAAACTTCATTTTCTGAATACTTCAAATCTTATCTAGATACAATGATTTATGGCTGTAAACCCATGCTATTTTAGTCTTTGTGGGGATTTCCCACAAAGACATCAATGTCTGTGTTTAACGATTTCCTATAGTGTCAACAATCATCAACAGACTGGAAACAGATTCATTTTTTCATTGCAGTTTCCAAATTTTTAAAATAGATTTGTTATATATATTTCAATTTGTTTTATACATGTATCACTGTAAAAATTTGTTTCATAAAAAAAATAACCAATAATTTGTTTGACCATTGTACATGGCTTTGAGTTTAATGAAATTGAATACAGAAATCTCTGTTAATTTACATACAGATTTTCCAAAACTTTAGTAAATTAATGAATTTTAGGGAAATGTTATGAGGACAAGACTATGGAATGAATTTATAATCAGAGATATTTATATGATGCTAAGATGAGTTTTAACAATGATTTAAACAGAACAATTGAAAGAAATAGAACTCAGTTTAATTGTAAATTTTTTTTGTCTTTAGTATTTAAAAAAATTATCCTAGTTAATTTAGATTTTTCGCATGCATTTTTTATTGTGATTTTTAAAGAATGAACAAAGTTGCAATATGAAAATCCTGAAAATATTTTTTTAAATTTACAGTATATTCTTTCAAAATGTCGTATTGACCCATTAAACTCTATACTTTGACCATTGATGGTTTCTAATGCCAGATTATCACACATATGCGCAGGAGGGAGGATTCATTATAAATTCTGAATTGTCAAAGATTAAATATTTTGTTTATGAATTATAAGTTTCAATAGCATCGTCTAATTTAGCAATATTTTTTTCCACGTTGCTATAGTAGAACAATATTTTAGATGTCAGACAATCAGTTACCCAAATATTCAAACTAAAAAGTCCATGATCTTTTGTTATAAAATTACACAGCAAGTTAAGGATTGATAAAAACATGAAACTAGTGTACCCAAATAACATAGTAATGAATTTGACATGTTGATTCTGTAATCAGAATTTTAATTGAATCCATTAAAAAATGTTAAAACTCAGATCTACTATTGTTTTTTTTTTTGTTATTCATGTTTTCTTTTGTAAAATCTGATTGCCATGTGTAATCGTATAAACACATTGACTTTTTGGAATTTTCAAATGAAATGTTATATGTTGACATGAATTGAAAATTTGGTAAGTTTATAAATTCATGAATTAATGGATCACATTTTGATCATCATAGACAAAAATACCTTTTGGAAACATTGTAATATGGATTGATATACTGCAGGAGTCAACACTTTTCTAATTTCTAAAGTACTGAGGAACAGTAGTTTTTAAATGTTCAAAGCATTAAGCTTGATAAAGTGTTCATTTTATGTGTGAAAAATAATTTCATCAAATCAAACTTATAAGTTAAATTACATACCAATACTTCATTGATTGAATTTATTATTTGACACTTTTTTATGTAGTGATGGGTGGAACATATTAATAATATTGGTTTAACAAAGGGCAGATATAATATTTTGCTTGAACAAGGGACAAATATTAATATTTTAAAGGGGCAGAGATTGATATTTTGGTTTAATAAGGGGTAGATATTAATATCTTGGTTGAACAAAGATATATATATTAATATTTAAGTTGAACTTGCAATGTTAGCAGTTTACGTTGTGGCAATAGGGTGGGATATAGATAAATGAGTTATTTCCCCTTTGTTATATGTTAAATACAAATATTTGTTCTGTTAACCTTTGAACTGTATGTCTTTATCATGTCATCAATCTGTATATGTAATTAAAAGATTTTACATTAAAATTGTAATTTATGGATACATGGATTTACATTAAAATTGTAATTTATGGATACATGGATTTAGTTTAAATGCCTGCATTTCACATGTTAACACATTGGTTCTAATGCTTCCAATTTTAAGATTTATATTTGTCTAATTGATAGATATAACATCCCTTTCATACCGTCTCCAGTAACTTCTTTTTCCTGGGTGACAGTTTTTTTTTTTTTTTTTGCAAAATAAGGAATTATCAATTCCAATTTACAACAATAAGCAACAGGGCAGGGGCCACATGTAGGGAAGGATCATTCCTCCCAATTCCGAAAACCTTTCATGGTACCACATTGACATTACCTATTTTGGGACGTTTGTTCACATATTGTTAATTAGTACATATCAGAATTTTAAATGTGTCAATGAACTAATGGACTACTCTCATCATCCAGGTGACAAAAGTGTGCCATGTGAAATGTCAGTTCACATGTTCCAAAATATACCTGTTATTTGCCAAGTTTTCTAGTTTAATTAGTTTAAACATATTTAATTATAGTGGATTGAGAAACAAGTTATGCAACTTATATTAATCCCTTTCCACTTTGCAGGAGTTTTCTGATCACTGTGACCTACAAGTAGTCTTTGCATCTGCAGGCAAACCAGTTAAAGTCTGGACAATTACAATATACACTTAACTGCACCATGCTACAAACATAATACAGATGATACAAATTATCATTAAGTTTTACTGCAAGTATCACATAAACTAAACATTATCAATGATCCATGACAATAAGTTAGTCAGAGGAACCATGCCAGACATATACACCTTCCAATCATTCCATACACCAAATATAGTTGACCTATTGCTGAAAGTTATAATAAACTGACATTAGCACAAAAACCTATCATTGACCAATAAACTAAAAAAATAAGGCCAAGGTCAATTGAAACTTGCAAGTCAGATCTGTGCACCTTAAAATTATTCCATACACCAAATATACTTGACCTATTGCTTATAGTATCTGAGAAATAGACCAAACCATCAAAATTAAACTTTAAACAATGAATTAAAGGTAACGGGCAGATGAAACCTGCCAGTCGGAACATGAACAAACTTCTTACAATCATTCCATACACCTCCTACTTATAATAACATCAGATATGGAATTGAACATGTAACTTAAACCTTGACCACTGATCTATGAAATGAGGTCAAGGTTAGGCAATACCCTACCTATCAGCATGGCAGTGTATAACAGTCACTTAACCATGAAAATGAGGTCAAGGACAATAAACATGACAGACAGAACTTTCAAACATATGGTATCTGCATACAAGGTTTAAAGTATCCAAATCCTCTAGCTTCTGAAATCTAAAGCTGAATACAAATAGTTTATGCCATCACTGCTGTGGCTGTATTGTAATCCCATGTATCACTGCAATGAAAGCAACATGACATAAAACTAT
The DNA here is from genome assembly GCA_037788925.1 of Mytilus galloprovincialis. Taxonomy (NCBI): domain Eukaryota; kingdom Metazoa; phylum Mollusca; class Bivalvia; order Mytilida; family Mytilidae; genus Mytilus; species Mytilus galloprovincialis. The sequence goes on from CM075335.1 coordinate 35,348,958, forward strand.
TGTGTCCTCAGTTGGACAAAGACAATTTCAATTGATCCTGGGAAGAATAAATGAAAAAAAAACAAAAATCATTCTATTTTTAATATATGACCTTTTCAGTGGAAAAGAACATCAATATAGAACACTTCTGATATAATCATATCAGAGGTTTTTTATGTTGTTTAGAACAGTGATTTAAAAACAAAATTAACAAAACTAATACACTAACCAAGAATAATGAGACAAGTACAATAAAGTTATATTCAGTGTGAACATCATCTGTTAAAATATCTTCTTGGAAATAAAGCAATATTGTTTAAGGTAAACAGATTTTGACAATAGTAGTCAGTGACTACATTTAATAACACTTTAATCATAACACAAAATATGTAATTGCATTACAGGATAACCAAATATCTTAATATAAACTTCTTATTCAAACTTTTCTGTCATCATTCTATGTTCTGCCAACTTTCACCTCTCATACATCTTATTTATATGTAAACAACACATAAACACATCATACTGAACTGTCACACACTATATTATTTTTTACCATTCAACCACACATTCTGTTAAAAATTCATAAAATTCTGGTTGGAAATTAATCATAGAATGCAACATATGTGCAACTTTGTTTCCGGATTTTTGCAACTTATCTAAATAAAATTTTCAATTTTGTTTAACTTTCAACATTTGTATAATCTTTACTACAAGTGATTAGGGCTGTTCCAGAAAATACTATGTCCCCCCCAGGGACGGCACTTTTTTTTAACCCCCACCACCCACAGAAATAAAATTTAATTAGAACAGCACTCCCTTTGCATTTTGGTATTTCAAATACAACCACCCACATAATATTTAAAAAAATTGCCTTCCCTGGGGGGGACATAGTATTTTCTGGAACAGCCCTTATTAAATGCATCTGTTTATGTTTTATACAATTATTCATAACATTTATCATTAATTAATCACAACAAGCAAAGGTTTCACTACATCAATCTGTGGTCATTCATAACAGATATACTCAACAATTAAAATAAACATTAATTCAACTTAAATCATTATGGCAGTGTATAACAATTTCAACTTAAAAATGTTGTGGCATTTTCATATTTTTCATTTTATACATTTAATTCTTTAAAAAATTGTTCCAAAGCTGTGATTTCTAGATTAGGAAGACTGTTTTAGTAAAAGCATTATTTCTTCAAAAGATTTTTGTTTACACTAATAACAATAGAGTTACAAAATAAAACCTTTTTATTCTTTATATCTAATGAAACTGTTGATGAAAAAATGAAAAACATACCTGTTTCATGCATTTTTTGAAGAACAAAATGTTTGTATGAAAAATTAAAATTCCTTTTCAAGCATAATCATTAATAATTAATGAATATGTAAAGAGAAAAAAAATATAACAAATTTACAAAATGAGTTATTTGATTTACTCTCATTTTTAATCTAAAATAATAAATAATTCTAACTATAAAATGGTTTAATATATATTCATGAAAATGAATTCCTATACAAAACATGATGTGGTGATAATGAATCATTTATTATTCCTAACTGAGTCATACCCATTTAAGAGATATTATTCTTTATAAATATATAAAGACTGAATTTCCATGTCAAATTCTTTATAAATTGTATTTTGTACCCAGTGATAGTCTGTTGTTTATAGTCACGAATGACAATACTCCAAAAAACACTTTGCCAGTTATTTTTATATATCTAATAAATGGGACCATATATTTGTATATATGTGTATAAAACCCATTATTTGTATTTGTTGTTTGTATGAAAGGGTCATCAATTACATTAAAACAAAATCATGAAATTGTTTTGCTTAATTAAAAGCATTAACATTTAATGCCCAATGAAATATATGAGATATTAAGAAGATTTTAAGTACATATTTCCAGAGAAAGAACTGAAATAATTAGCTTTGAGTACTGGTAAAAATCCTTTCAAAAAAATCCCATATGACCAATTTGTAGTCTGAATAATTCCTGTTATACTTTGTAATTTTCTACAAGTCATTCAGAAAACTAAAAAGGCAAAAATTTAACAAAATGTGACTCAACAACAGCCTGTTGAAGCAAAAAAGGATAAAAGTAACAATACTTTAACAGAACTGACCGGGGTGTCTGTAATAATGTTCATTGATGAAAACAAAATATCTACAATGATCTATGGTTGTATACAGTACTGACCATAACCTGTTTCTTACAATGAAACAAAATTAATCGAAGTGAACTCATGAACTTTGTTTTACATGCATACTACTCCCAGGACATCTCTTTATCAATGCCATTTTCAGTTCACTTATTAGCATGTGTATTATGATTCAAACCATAGAGGTAATGAATTCCCGAAAACAATTCCAAGTCCAGGTTGTTGATCAACCATCCTTATATGACTTCCTTCTTCTGTCAATCAAGAAATAGAGCTACTAATACCATAGTCCAGCATAATTGCCCCAGAGCCCAGCTGGAAGTGGTCCTCCAGCTGTAAACAGTCTAGTTCCAGTATGGTCATATTGATGTGTATAAATAGCATTTGGATAAAGGTGTTCCATAAAAAATTCTCGATAGTTTTCATCATGAAGCTGAAAAACAAAATATTCATCAATTGTACATAACTTTCAGTTACAAATTACAAATAGTAATGTTTACTTTTTATTATTTTTTACATATCTTATATTTACTAATAATTAAAATTTTTAAAGTATTGACAATTGATAGTTGTGGCCTAGTGCCACTTCAAACATTACACTAACTATCATAGTTGTCTAACTTTGTTGATGGAGGAAACTTAAGTGCCAACGAAAAAACTGCCACGTCTTTATGTGACTGTACCAAGGCCACTGACATGTTATTTTAATGTGTCTACTTAAATTATATCTTTTTTAGACTAAAGGTGAGCTTCACATGTTGAATAGACTTTTCCATTGATGATTGTATGTAAACGCCTAGATAAATGCCAGATATCTTATGGTTTTTGTGTTGTTGCCTTGATTTCTCATTTATATGCTATAACTTGTACACTTCCTACACAACACGTGCACATAAACGTTGTCTTGATATCTCATTTATATGCTATATTAAACTTGTACACCTCCTACACAACTCCTGCTTTAAAAAGACTTATCATGGGGTGAGGGGTATATGAGCTTAATTGAGTACTCTAGAAATTACAATTTTTTTTTTAGTAAAGAATAATTCTGCATACATTTCTGTAGAAAATTTATAATTCATTGAACAATTAGATTTGTGGTTTCCATGTACTTATGATATCCACAAAAATTGGTGTCAAACGAATAATAATGCATCCACAGTTATTTTTAGTTATCTTAACTTTCAGATATTCTTTCTATGGTGCTCTTCTTTAATTTAATATACAAATGTACCTACCAACCAGCCTTTGGCAACCTTAAGTGAACACACATCCCCACATTCAGTTTCTATGTATTTTCCACCTTTGACATCAAAGAACAACACATGTCCCACACCTGTACCAATTGTTAGTATGTCATTTTTAAAACTCAGTGACCGCACACCTGTCAAGAAATACATGTATAAATAAAATACATAACCAGCACACAGATGACAATGTAGTTGAAAAGGACGTTAGTATTTGTCAAGCTTTATTTATTTGTTTTGGTGAAAAGTAAGTTATTTTATATCTAAAATTAAGTTTGTAGCCTATTAAATACTTTCATTTAAGTATTTCATAGTAATTGTCTAGAGACAAATTTATGTAAATGGGCTTACTCATCTTCTTTTTTATATTTATTCCACAATTAGTTTGTTTTTATTTTTGTTATTCTTAAAGACTATATATAACTATCTGTAAGAATGCATTGCTGATATCCTCATCTAAATTGCTGTTACATGTATTAAAAAGGCGGAATAAAATATACAAAATTTCAAAGGCATTCTATCTTATAATGAATTTAAACAGGTTTCTTGTTTAGAATAAAATACTAAAAATCTGGTTAACTTTTAAAACAAGCAAATACACAGTACTTACCACCACCTCTGTATTTAGATATCACAGTTGTTAAAGTGTTAGGTGACCGTGGGTCTACCAAATTGATATGAGATTGAGATCCCACTGCATACATCGTCTTATCTATAGAAACAGCCATACACACATTCTCTCTAGAGTGGAATAATTTTCTACTACTGACCTATGAATAAAAAAATTACATTTTCTTCAATTTATTCTTCAAAACACACTTAGACATTTATTGAAGGTTAAGAGAATTACCAGTGTATGAATGCTATACATGAAGTTTTTTTGTTTCAGTTTTTTAATATTTGAAGAAATCAAACAGTTAAAAGATTTATCTTCTGTAAAATTAAAGAGCTACAAGGGCACTGTAGCGAATCTGAATCTAATTCAATATTTTCTTTGATTGTCTCTATAGTAAGTTAAAAATAAATACTTACAGGCGAAAATGATTCTACATCCCATATATGGAAATATGCATTTAACGACAATACGCCTAATTCCTGCAAAAAGAAATATATAGAAACCAATTATTTGGTGAAATGTTTAAATTCACAACTTATATCATGAAGTCATTGTTACAACCAATTCATCCATAATCTGAGAGAATCATGATAATTTGCAACTTCTCTAAACTCTCAAATTATAGCATATTTTCCTAAAACAGCAACAAAATACCTTCAAACAATCATTTTAATATCTTTGTTGAGATAAAAATCAGCTTTAAGGAATTCAATGAGAACATACTGTTATTTTAAATAAGCTAATATTTCAAGAAAAGTAGATGTTATACTTTATTTTGCTGAATCAATAAACTTGTTATTTTGACTTGTTTATTATCTAGAAATGATTTAAAATTATTGTAAGTGCTACAGATATACATGAACTATAATATTCAAGTAATACTACTATTAATTATAAGATTAAGAAGATGTAAACTCTATCTTACATCCCAGCTCCTTTGTTCTAACAGGGGTTCTCTGAGCCGGATCACCCCTACCAGATCACCCCAGTTTGAGTTTCTTTGTTCTGTAACATTTTCGTGGGAATGTCAAATCCACTATAAAACTTATAATCAAATATACAATTATACGGAAAAGACTATCTGTCAAAATTCACGTAGAAAAAATCCAGTGTATCTACTGGGATTCGAACTCAAGACCTTTAGCATATCAAGCCATGACACAACCACTACATCAGGACGACTGGATACGAACTATCAGGGGCGAGTTGACATTGTTTGATATCTACTCATCGTGTTCGGGGGTCAAAAAGGGTATACATCATATAGTAATGTATAAATTATATTATAATGGTTGTGTGGCATTCAAAACTAGATTTTATGAATTGTAAATGTTTTTTTGTCTAATCTAAAACAACTGGGATGTAAAATAGTTATCCCACTCGGACTTCGTGTGTCAGTGTTAGATCACCCTCTGGCCTCCGGCCATCGGGGTGATCTTACACTGACACACCGCGTCATCGTGGGATAACTATTAATTATCACATTTTAACCTGGGAGATAATTTCTCACCTTTCTATTATAATCAAAACACAATGCCCTGACTTTCTGAGCTTTATCACATAGTTTAACCACTTCTGGTTTTTTAATATTATAGTCTGGAAACTTTAAACTTGTGCTTTCTGTAGGTTCATCTTTTTCTAAATTGTCTACTTTCCACAAAGCTAACTGACTGTCTCTTGAACCTGCAACAATAAAGGAAATGTTATAGGCCTTTGTTTCTTACCAACACCATACAAAAACTGTACTGGTACCCAATTCTATTGTTTCTCTATAAACTTGTACTGTAGATTCATTTGTTTTTTGTGGGTATCAATTTTCGTAGATTAAGGAAAACTTACATGTTTGTAGATATTTAATTTCGTGGTATTGCCAAAGTCTGTATACAAGCCAATAGAAAATTTGTTGTTGATCGAATATTTAATTTCGTGGTTAACCTTTACTCTTGAAATCCACAAATATTGGTATCCAATGAATAATAATGAATCTACAGTATTTAGTTTATAAAGATTAAAGTATCTATCTATTTCATCATAAAAATATTTTTTGAAGAAACCCTCAATTTTTAGCAAAACAACTTTCACTTCAACAAAGATATAGCGTTCTGGAATATATTCCTCTGACAGACCACTTGTAACCAACGGAGTTAATTCATGCTAATTCATGCAAATGTTTACATACAACAGATTTAGTAGGTAAATTTTGTTATTGTGAAAGTACTTTTATTTGTACATGTAGGGTACAAATTTTGATTTGAAAACTGTTGATGTTGATTATACAAAAAAAAAACATGTTGTTTCATTGGCAATCATATCACATAATCTGTTGTATCATTGGCAATCATATCACATAATCTGTTGTATCATTGGCAATCATATCACATTATCTGATGTATCATTGGCAATCATATCACATAATCTGTCGTATCATTGGCAATCATATCACATAATCTGTTGTATCATTGGCAATCATATCACATAATCTGTTGTATCATTGGCAATCATATCACATAATCTGTTGAATCATTGGCAATCATATCACATAATCTGTTGTATCATTGGCAATCATATCACATAATTTGTTGTATCATTGGCAATCATATCACTTCTTGTATCATGCTGTCTCATTTTGCAATCATATTACATATTCTGTTGTCTTATTGGCACTCCTAACACATCTCATATTGTTTCATTGCAATCATATTACATATGTTCTCTCATTGCAATCAAGTCACATCTCATGCTGTCTAATTGGCAATCAAGTCACATCTCATATTGCCTCATTGATAATCATATCACATTTCATGTTGTTTCATTACAGTCATAACACATCTGTTGTCTCCTTGCAATCATATCTCATCTAGTGTTGTTTCATTGCAATCATATCATATCTCATGTGGTCGTCAAATCATTTCCGCATTGAAAACTATAAAACCCATTGTGCTAAGATTCTTACCTGTCAAAGACATACTCGATTCTTACCTGTCAAGACATACTCGATTCTTACCTGTCAAGACATACTCGATTCTTACCTGTCAAGACATACTCGATTCTTACCTGTCAAGACATACACGATTCTTACCTGTCAAGACATACTCGATTCTTACCTGTCAAGACATACACGATTCTTACCTGTCAAGACATACTCGATTCTTACCTGTCAAGACATATTCGATTCTCACCTGTCAAGACATACTCGATTCTCACCTGTCAAGACATACTCGATTCTCACCTGTCAAGACATACTCGATTCTCACCTGTCAAGACATACTCGATTCTTACCTGTCAAGACATACTCATCATCTACCCATTCTATGTCAAATATCCAGTCTGAATGTGAACACTGAAATAGAACATCAATACCTATTTGATAAGGCCAAATAAAAATATATGTGTGGTTCCAGTAACCCTACCGTTCCTACTTTTTCGGCTTAAAAATAGCCTACCCTACAGATTCTATTGATTATCATTTTTCATTAAGCACTGTTAAAGTCAGAATGTTGCTCCCATAGACTCAATGTAAAAAAAAACAACATAAAATAAAAAAAAATCCCTACCTACCTACCCTAACTTTTTTTTCAGATGTAACTGGAACCACACATACTTTTTTATTTGGCCTAAAGTTAAAATTATGCATTGGATTCTCACTAATTCTTCTTTGACAAAAATATCAATATTATTTTCCTTATCAATGATACATAGTAATCATAGGGTGTCAGTATATTTTTTTGAATAAATATTGCATTCTATATTTGGTCAACTGTAAGAATTAAATTTTGAGAACAATTTTACTTACATCCATAAAAATCTTCAGCTACTTCAAAAATATCTTTTGAAATAAAAGCTTAAATGATTTTTATTTTCATAGATTTCCAACAAAATTTTTAAGTAATTTGCAGAATCTATCAAAAATCTCTAAAATTAACTCCTTGACTAAAAAAGTTCTTAAATTGGTTTCTTGTTTTGTGCTATACATGTATGTCTCAAAAATTGAATAATTGTTATGTTATTGTATAGTCATCTTAAATTTGTATATAAGCATTACAACATGTATATATTACATTGTTCTTATCATTCTAATACTGACCTCTCCAACCATAACAGGGTCGAAAGTGGGAAGCATATATACTGCCAGATCATTTGTATTTTCTCCACCTGTTGCCAGGAGGGATTCTGATGGGTTGAGAGCTATAGCGTGTATACCACAAGGACAATCAGCTGGCGGACTCTCATCACTACTTTTTAAAGAAGGAATCTGAATATTTCTTCCTGTATAAACATCCATTACCATCAACTGGAAAAAAGGTGTATTTCATTCATTCAAATAGCATGTATGATTATAAATTTTTTTTCTATCCAACAACTATTTTTGTAAGTTTTAAACATACTGTACATGTTATGGCAAATTACATTGACAAATAGATTTTTTTAATGAAATTAATGTTGAAGATTGAGAAGATGTAAAGAACTATATTGCTTTCTACACATTCACAATTTGTTTTGATCTAGCCAAGGAATTGTATATTATCTATACAATTCCTTGATCCAGCGTAGTGAATGTCTTGACATGGCCTATAATTGTTGTATATCAGAAGAGAAATAATGGTAAACCATGTTTATGTCACATGTGAAATTATCGATTTTTTTCACAAAGAAATCAATGTAATTCATTGCAACCAATTTAATAAATAGAATTATTTTGGGAAATGACAGATTTTTCAATAAGGAAGCTCAGTAAGACATAAAATTGAGAATGGAAATGGGGAATGTGCCAAAGAGACAACAACCCGACCATAGAAAAAAACAACAGCAGAAGGTCACCAACAGGTCTTCAATGTAGCGAGAAATTCCCGCACCCGGAGGCGTCCTTCAACTGGCCCCTAAACAAATATATATTAGTTCAGTGATAATGAACGCCATACTAATTTCCAAATTGTACACAAGAAACTAAAATTAAAATAATACAAGACTAAGACAACCTAAATTAAGATCAATCAACTCTAATGTCTTAAGGCCTTGATGCTTTTAGACAACACTAAAAACAGAATGCTATACATATTGTCCTAAACAGAAATACTACACAAGAAGAATACATACCTTGTTGCATTTTGTTCCAAAAACAACTTGCTTATCATCTAGCCATTTTGATGCAAATACTTTATTGTTATTTCCCAGATCATATTCTTTTTCTTTCATTAATCCTGGGGCCTGATGCGAAACATAGTCATTGACAATTTTTTGAGCATTTATACATGTTCCTGAATACTGTCTTTTAAATAGATGATGAAAAGTTTCCTTGCTTGGATGATAATTATACTGTTGTCCATCTGAACAGCAAGTACTACACTTTCTACGAGTCCCACCTGAATAAAAGATTAGAAATTTGCGTTAAAAGTTAATGCATTTGTACTGCTATTAAATTCCTTCATGTATTGCCTTTTTACTAATTCAGTCGCTGGACCAATATCTAGAGGATAAGGCCTGAAAATAATCATCAAATTGATATGTACTATAAATATTAAAGCAATTCTATACTTAATATAATTGATCTATCACAAGTTGATCCTATCAAACAAACTTAAGCAGAACACCTACTAACTTTGCACTAATTTTCAAATTTGTCTTGAGACATTGCTGATACAATAATAAACTGTATATAAGTTTCATTAAAATCTGGCAAGAATTGTACAACAATTCAATTTTCCACAAAAATTGAAGAAAAATATGACACCAGCAATACGTTACATTGTAGATTTTGGAATAATCAATATCTTAACACCAAAAAGAGCTCACACTACTTCAAAATCATACAGAGAAGTGATTTCTCTTTCTACGAAAACAAGTACATGTATTGGGAACACCTGGGCTGCTAGGTATCACTTTTGATGGATTGGCAAAGCAAAGTGACAGATAGACAATAAAGAGACTTAATCGCCCCAGTTGTCTATAAGCATGATAAGGTTTGCTCTTCAAAGATATCCGCCATATTTAAGTTAAATTAGACCAATCCTATTTGAAACAGTAATGATAAGGTATACTAGTAAAAATGTAGTCATGTATATATACATTTTGTGTTTGAATACAGTTTTATTTGTTTTTTATTCAGTAAAATACACAACGAAGATGATTATAATTTATTTCATACTATGTCAATTTGGAAAAAAATGATCTTTCCTTATGTTTAATTCAAAGTAACAGAAAACTGTTAGTACTATTTGTATAATATTTTTTTGTCAGCTGCTTGTTTAACTTGAGCTGTATGTTTTCTTAACAACTTGATTCATTTACTTTTCATCCTGGACATGTTTTCAATGCTGGCTTTCTGCTACATATCAGTAGTTTCCAATCTTATAAATGTCAAATTGAGAGCTTAAATGTTATTTTTTTGTATCTGTTTGGTTTATTTCTACATTCTCAACGGAAATGCGACTGACGGAAGTCAAATCAAAAGCGCCCTCTAGTGTTAATACCAGTGCCCTGAAAATTAACCTTTCACATTTGAGCAGTGCTAGTTTGGTTTATTAAGAAAATATTAAATAATTAAATATGTAAATGAGAAGACTGATATCATCTCAGCTGAAAAAGAACTAAGCCCATCGCACGAAGAAATAAGTAATCTCATTGAAAAGAAGCCAACTCGCCCCATGGTAAAATCGTCCCACACCAACTCTCCACGAATTTCTTCATACTCGCCCCACTCATAAAAAGTGTTAAATGTAGTCCTGCCAACTCACACAATTTGTACAAAGTGTAAAATTCTGATGTATAAATGTTGGCCAACTCGCCCCAGTTATGAAAAATGGTAAAATCCTGACAAATTTGGTCCTGTTAACTAGTCATGGCAGGGCCGTATTACGGTAACTACATTGCCTCATGTTAGAAATTTCAAAAAAAAAAAAAAAAAAAAAAAAAATGAAACAAAAGATTGTATTAATATCAAATTGTTTTCACGGAAAGTGTCTAACAAGAAGCAAGTTCTCTTCACTCTCTGGTGTCGCCCCTGCATGTTTTTCGTGATCCATGTTTCTTTTTTACTTTTGGTTTTCAGAGTTGATGATGGTCTGTTGTTTGAACTTCTGTGTCCCGGGTTTGTCTTTTGCTCATTTATTGTCCTACTTTATGACAATAGTCTGAGTGTTGATTTTCATTTGTAAACGTGTGGTTTTGCAATGTTGCATGCCCACTGATGTCCAGATATTGTGCGAGAAAATATTTTAAGAATATACAAGACATAGAAAAAAATGGTCGTTTCTGCATGGAGAATTGAATTTGATATCAAAGAATTCACAACTGGCTTCTTTTGGTTGATGAAACTAGATAGCTGACATGGTTTAAATAAGAGTAAGGTCGCCAATTTTACGGTATCAAATAATTTGAAAAAAAGCAATAATGTATTGCCATATGACCATTTCCATTGATGGGTTAAACTTGCCTGATTATGTCATGTTCAGACTCTTTTACAGAAAACAAAGGAATATGGAGTAAATGTGCACGAAACCTAATCGCACACAAAGTCAATGCATAAAAAAAATACTAATGATCAATCATTTGGTCAAAGTTGCTGGAGGGTCTTCAACAATAAAAGAACTTGATCATTAATACCGTAAAACAGGGTCAAGATGGTCCCTAGTGTCGACTTAAAGCATAATACTGCACTGTCACTATATTCCAATCTAGTCATAAAAATATCACCAGGGCCGTAACTACATGGAGGCAAATGAGGCAAATGCCTCATGTTGGAAATTTCAAAAAAAAAGTTGTCTTCACATCAAATTGTTTTCTTGGCGAGTGTCTTGCAATAAGCAAGTTCTCTTCACTTTCTGATGTCGCCCCTGCATGTTTTTTGTGATCCATGTTTCTAATTTACTTTAATTTTCAGTGTTGATGGTCTATTGTTTGTAGTTATGTGTCTTATCTGTATCCGGGTTTGTCTTTTGTTCATTTATTGTCCTACTTTATGACTATAGTCTAAATGTTGATTTTCATTTGTAAATTAAGTAATTTTGTTTTAAACTTGAGTTTTCTTATACCGAAGGACCTTTTGTCTAATTTAAAAACTACATTAAATTGTAAGAATATTTGAAATTAGATCTACGATGACGGGTGAACGGTTGTGTGGTTTGGCAATGTTGCATGTCCACCGATGGCCAGACATTCTGCGAGAAAATATTTTAAGAACATGTTAGAAGATACGATGCTACTGGACACAGAAAAATTCATGGAGAATTGAACTTAATATAAAATAATACAAAATTCTTCATCTGGCTCTCTTTTTTGTAGATAAAACTAGTTAGCTGACATGGGCTAAATTTTAGTGGGACCACCAATCTCCCGGTATCAAATCATTTGAAAAAAAACAACAGATGTATTGCCATATGACCTTTTACATTGAAGGGTTAAACCTTGCATTAAGTTACATAGAAAAAATACAAATTATCAATGGTCAGGGTTTTTATTCCTGTTCTTCATCTTGATAGTCGTTGGAGGGTCTACAACAATGAAAGAATCATTAATACCATAAAACACGGTCAAGATGGTCCCTATAGTGTCGACTTTAGCAGTACTTAAAGTATAATACTGCATTGTTATTATATTTATATTCATTCATAAAAAAAAATTCACCAAAGTCTAAACACAATACAAGACAAGAACAGACAGCTCCGATATTAATGATTATGAGAATTATGATTTTTGCTTTATCCTACATATCGATCTTTTGATGTTGTCCCTTAAACCTTCAAAAAGTCTTAAATTACATTGAATCTATATATTTTGCTTTGAGACCAGAATATTGTCGAAAATAATAGTTCAAAATAAATTGCGTTTCAGATAAGAAAGAGTCCGGGAAACGCTCAGAATGCACGATTTTGCGTCATTCTTTTCAGAGCTTCTGGGGGCCCCCTGACCCCTCGCTGAAATATTTTTGGTGAATATATTTTGCCTCACTTTTAAAAGAGGCTAGTTACGGCCCTGATCACCAAAGTGTAAGCACAATACAAGACTAAAACAGACAGACAGATCCGGTATTAATGATTATGAGAATTACGAGTTTTGCTTTGTCCTACATATCGGTCTTTTAATGTTGTCCTTAAAACCTTAAAGACTTAAATTACAATGAATCTATGTTTTTGCTTTCAAACCAGAATATTGTCGAAAGAAAGCTAAAAATTAATTGCGTTTCAATGTCAGAAAGAGTCCGGGAAACGCTCAGAATGCACGATTTTGCTTTATTTTTCTCAGAGCTTCGCTCGGCGATATATTTTGCCTCACTATTTGAAGAGACTAGTTACGGCCCTGCATGGTATATCGAGGTGTCAACTTTAAAGTGGTTCTTTAAATCCATTCATACAAATGTTTTTCGTCCAAGCATTCCTAACCAGTAGGTGTTAGCCTCATTGACCAACCAGGTCCCTTTGGCAATTTATCACGGAACCAAAGACGAATAATTATATGTAAACAAGAATGTGTCCATAGTACATGGATGCCCCACACGCATTATCATTTTCTATGTTCAGTGAAATCTGAAATTGGGATAAAAACTCTTATTTGGCATTAAAATTAGAAAGATCATATCTTAGGGAACATTTGTACTATGTTTCAAGTTGATAGGACTTTAACTTCATCAAGAACTACCTTGACCTAAAACTTTAACCATGTTGACCGTCTTGAAGTGGGACCGACAGACTAACAAACAGATGCACAGACCGAAAAAAACATGATGCCCCTAAGTTGGGCATAAAATTGTTCTTGAATTAGTCTTGAAAAACAATCAGTAAATTTTTGACAATGTACATGATAATGTAATTTTAGCATTTTGGTAATACAGTTTTAAAATAGGTAAAATATAACTGTTATAAGTGGTGTAATTTAACAAATATGTCTTGTGTACTGTTGTTTGTTTGTTGGTCTTATTCGTCTTTAGGCATGGAGGTTGTCAGTTTATTTTCGACTCATAAGTTTGATATCCCTCCGGTATCTTTCACCTCTCTGTTTCATAAAATAAGTTGATAATATTATAGGATTAAACACATTTTTTCTAGAGGTTATTGATGTGTAAACCGGGGCGATTAACTCACAAACTGAATAAAAGTCCGAAGGACTTTTATGTTAAGTTTGTGAGTAAGACAAACTGAATAAAAGTCCGAAGGACTTTTATGTTAAGTTTGTGAGTAAGAGCCCCGGTTTACACATCAATAACCTCTAGAAAAAATGTGTTTAATCCTTATAATTCTTAAGCCAACTAATAGCGATTTTAAGAACATTAAATTTTTGTTTTGTAAATGCTACTATAATAACCATCAAATGCCACAATTGGCATGTCGTAACTAAGGAGTTGGCCGCCATATTGACTTTCTAAAATCCTTAAATGTTCGAAAAATGCAACGGAATCTTGAATAAAATAGCACCTACCTCCAAAACTTCAAATTAATGAGATATACCATTCGAATTTGAAGCGTACACGTAACGAAATAATCTTTCCAATGAAAGTTTTCATTCGTATGACGTCGTGTTTAGCCACGACGTAAATTCGCCAAATCATTCATGAAAGTTCGCGGAATTTTATTTGAATTTTGAATTTATACATTTTCGTAGCTTTAGTGTATTCATTTCATTACTTTTTTGTCATATATTCACGAAAATAGACACAACTGTTATGCATTTGTTTTTTAATCTATATTTGCCGAAAATCCCGGAATCCCTGTAAGCTTGTGAATCGCGCATGAATAGATTACGAAAGTAGTTTCGGAAACATGGTTTATCGAAGTGTAAACTTAGAGAAAAATTCTAATTGACCAATCCAATTCAAGTATTTATCGATATGCAAATCATATAAGAATTATAATGATATAATTATTTGCATTATAAAAGTTTTTACTGTATACAAAATGGAAAAAAATTGTTGGCTGTATCAACAACTTTTAATCTTTAAAGATAGCCCAAAGGTAATAACAAGCATTTCAAATAGCAGATACAATACATTTAAAAAAAAAAAAATTAACAAGTTAGTTTAAGCAGTATTTTTTAACGAAACATTACAACAAATGATCAGAGTGCTAATTTAACATAAATTATGAACAGACAAAAATGTTATTTCAGTCTCACTAGCCATATTTCATGGAATATGAGACCTTCAAATGTTTGTTGAGCTGCTTGAGTGTAAACCTATTCCCGAATGTGACCTACAGAAATTAGACTTAGTAGCTGGTTTGCGCTACATAATAGGTACCACATGTGGAACAAAATCTGCCTACCCTTCCGGATAACCTAAGATCAACCAAGTTTTTGGTGGGGTTCCGGTGTATCTATTTCTATTTAGCCATGGTGTTGTCAGTTTATTTTCAAATTTTGAGTTTGAATGACCCTCTGTTATCTTAAGCCTCTCCTTTGAATAATTCTTTTATATTTCAAAAGGTAGAAGACCTGGATGATTCATATCATCAATACAGATGCCTCATGTTATTAAGTTTTTGTCTGGCATGGTCATTGTCTTAATTCTCATTTTATTGTTGAGTGACTGCTTAAAAGTAAGAGTGCACTTCAAACCGTCTCCCCTGCTTTACAGATTTTAATTAAATTTTTTAAGACAACAATTTAACTGCAAGTATCCCAAATGATAATTCATGTAATTTGTAAAAGACGTCAAATAAAGGCAACAGTAGTATATCGCTGTTCAAAGTCAGATGATCCTTGCCAGACTGAAATATAGTAACCCTAGTGTTTACAGTATCTGAATAAATTGCTTCTCCGAGCGCAGCTGGATAGGACCTCAGATGTCCAACCCTGAACAGTTTGGGGAAAATGGACACAATATTTGCGCTTGATACAGGTCTGAATTTTGATTGTAATTAAATGTTTGACACATTATGGGTTTCTGACACAGAATTAATGAAGGCAAAGAACTTAGAATTGGATATATGATTTGAATTTAATTTTTGCTTTTGTGCAATACAAAATGTGTTATTGACTATATCAACTTTATTTGGTGTGTGGAATGATTTTAAGGTGAACATGTCTGTCAGGCAGGTTTCATATGACCTTGATTTTGGAGATTGACAACATAAAATTCAGTCATTAACAGTAAAGCAGACAGTTTAGCCTTTACAATCTGGTCTAATATAGTACTGAGTTACAGACAACTGTGAGCTTTTTCTCTACTTTTTGAACTTTAACTTTGAGAGTAACAGGTATTTGACAAATGACTTAAGCATTCCTGGAATAGTTTGATAAGTATGTTTCTAGCTTAACCATTTGGATTTTTGATATCATTTTGATACTCACAAGGAAATCGAAGAATTTGCACTCAAGTCACAATAGTACTAGTCATTACTGGGATGTAAATGTATTATTAGCTAAATGAAACAGTTCATCTCAAACAACATATATTAGGGTGGTAAAAGGGGGGCCATGAGCACAGAAACACGTGAATTAAAAATCTCAAAAACGTTGCACGGAAAATAAAAATTGTGAAAAACGAAGCATGAAAAATTAAATTGTAAATATTTAGGAAAAAGTACTAAAAGTTATTACTCAGACGTTCTTTGGATTCATGCATTCATTATTAATTGACATGATGATCATGTGGTCAACTCTTAGCGTCCGCTAGTTGCATCTGAATTGAAAAAAAATATGTTCATAGTACTGGTATCTATAGTAATAATTTGAGACCCATTAATATCCTGGGAAAACATAATTTAAAACAATCTCCAGGGTTGTAAGGGGAGCCAACGGAGCGATGCGAAAATATTTTTGACCCATTTTATGCAGAAAACTAAATTTTTCTGACATTTTCCCTGTATGCAATATTCCTTTCAGAATCAACAACTTGTCAGATTTTTGTTACATTTCAATAAATAAGAGCCTGGAACATATTGAATACAGTTATAAACCAGAGTTATTTTAGGTGTGCCGGTAAAGGAAGATTTTTGTTTACGCTTCATCCTGCTTTATGACTCTTCACAAGCAATTTTTACTTAGTGCGAACCTAAAATGGAAGGCGTCCTGAAGCTGAGCATTTTTTGTGGTTCATCATACTTTTCATTTGTTTCCCAATCGAGCTATTTTACCTAGTTTTCACAGACACAGTTTTCAAACATTAAAATGTAAATGCATACTTAATAACTCATAACTTTGATTCTCAAATTCAAACGATTATATAAGGACATATAACACTGTTTGTTTACTATGAAAAATTTATTCGGTTAGGCTTTGTCAAATGTTAAGGTGATTTTTCTGTGCCCAGACGAATACCATCTCCTTAGCACTTATTCTATATGTATGTCCTTCCAATTATTGAACACCTCCTCAACGGATATTTTCTAGGTGGGAGTTCTATATATATGCAATCAATATTGACAACATTGTTTCTTCTATGTTTGTGAAGCATACCAGACCACACAATCTGCTTTCCGTCATTTTTTACCTGTTCCATGTTTTGAGGTGCAATAGCGCAGAAAACAAACTCGCACAACTGCAAAACCTAACTGGCAAGCCAGTAAGGCTAACAGAAGCTATAGAGTTTTTTTTTATATATATTCGGGTAGAACAACGTGTGTTTGATTGCTTGCTCTATTGTACATTTTGACCCAATCTCCTTAATAGACGTAAAAGTTTTCCATTTTACTTGTGCAATGGATTTAGGTACCGTTCAACGATATCTAAATATTGATCATACATCTTCCTGCAATTGTGATTGGTCACCTTGTTGGTTAAACAAACTACCAGTGCTTTTAAAATAATGCATGATTTTAACCAAAAACAAAATGTTTTCTGTTTTTTTTTCTATTTATTTTGCCAACCCGCAAAAGAGCCAACTGTCTACATGCCTCAATGTTATTTACGGCCTTGATCTTCGGACTGACTTTACGGCCTTGATCTTCGGACTGACTTTGAATTCAGTCCTGGTTTACTTTCTCACGCCTGGTAAACCATCTAATCTCAACCAAATGTTGAGACGGAAAAAAGTATTCTGGCACTTCCTGTTGAGCTTTTCTGGTTCAAAATATTCAAAATAAACACAGGGTAGGTAGACTTTTCGTCAATTTACTGAAAATCAATGCGTTTTTTGTAAAATCGGAGAATGTCATGCCATAGATATTGGAATTACGGTTTATCTCGTGTATAACACAAATGAATATGATTTAAAATGACATCGTAATGACTTTTCTCCAGCAGGTAAATGTGGCCAGCGCAGTCAGCTATTGACAAAATGACAGTGATATCATTAATAAACTAGCATATATATCAGTAAATTAGTATTTTTCTAAAACATGATAAACATAAAATTACTGTTTGTTCTTTTTCTTTACTAATATAATTTCATTAAGCTAAATATGTTATAAAGTATGTCATGTTGAGATTTTCTGGTATCTGTTGAGATATTCTGGAACAATGTTGAGATCTTCTGGTGAATGAAATTTTCAACTATAAAAAAGAAGATGTGGTATGACTGCCAATGGGACAACTGTCCACAAGAGACCAACATGACAGACATTAACAACTATAGGTCACCGTACGGTCTTCAACAATAAACAAAGCCCATACCGCATAGTCAGCTACAAAAGGCCCCGATATGACAATGTAAAACAATTTAAACGAGAAAACTAAAGGCCTTATTTATATATAAAAAAAAAAAAAAAAAAAAAAAAAAATTAACGAAAAACAAATATGATTCAATATGTAACACATAAACAAACGACAACCACTGAATTACAGGCTCCTGACTTGGGACGGGCACATACATAAATAATGTGGAGGGGTTAAACATGTTAGCGGGATCCCAACCCTCCCCCTTACCTGGGACAGTGGTCTATATAACAGTACAACATAAGAACGAACTATAAAGATCAGGTGAAAAAGGTTTAACTCATCAGATAGACAAAATACAATTAGACGTGGCCGGGTTCTTGAACATCCTGACAACAAAAAGACACTAGGAACAGATCTGAGAGTACTCGCAGTTATCTGACAGCTAGTTCAAAGCCACTAACTACTAATAAAAAAAATCATACATCTTAGACTAAACTATCAATCCGTACACATCCAACATCCAATGAATTTAGTGTAAAGACGTCATAAACAGTCAGAGAAAAACATGACCTTGTGTAGCTTAGTATCAATTACATATACAACTGTCAAAATTCATAAACTTGCCGTATATTGTTTGACATTTCAACAGTCATTTTAATCTTGTCTGTAGTTATCACAGCAGCTTCTAAAGAGGACTTTGGTTGTAATAGAGTCTAAATAGTAAATAGCTGTGTTTTTTTAAGTACTAGTATTAAAGTTCTAACGCTGGAGATTAAGTCTAGCGATTGAGATGCAGTTTTGCACAGAAGCTTTAACGTCAATAATGTTGTAATTGACATCTCAAGGGCTAGAATTTATTTATTCATTTATGTGTAACATATTTATTTTTCGTTCATTTTTTTTTATATTAATAAGGCCGTTAGTTTTCTCGTTACAATTGTTTTACATTGTCATTTCGGGACCTTTTATAGCTGTCTATGTAGTATGGGCTTTGCTTATATTTGAAGGCCGTACGGCGACCTCTACTGAGTTGTTACTATATGTGTCATTTTTGTCTCTTGTGGAGAGTTGCATCATTGGCAATCGTACCACAGAAAGAACATTGATAATAAAACGGATACATACAAATTGAAAACAAATCGCGTAAGAAAAAGCAATTATTGGTATGTTAGTTTTCTTTAGTATCATGAATATTTTTGGCTCAACTTCTTAATCATGATCAGGCATTTGTTTTTCTTATTCCTCTTCCACCCCATTTTTCGGCATTTTACACGTCCGTTTTATTTGGTCATTACATCGCGGACTCCTAACGGATGCAAATTTTGTAAATGAAAAACTTTTGTTTATTCTTTCGGCGTTCGTTCGAGCTATCTGGTAAGGTGTGACCACAGTTTTTAGCAGATATCGCATGCTTAGCATAGACACACACAATTTTGTTTTTTAGAATTTAAGTTGACCAGGCCAGAGTTCAAACTAACTATCTCCCACAATTTAGCTACGTCGAATCAAGTTTTGAAATATTTAAAAAGAAAACTGAATTAATATTCAGAAATGGATAATCATTAAATTCATTCATTTCATCAAAAGTTATGTGGAACTATCTCCTGACACTTTTAAGACAGTTCTAGCTAGAACAGTTCTAACCAAGAACTGATTTGGTCATTGGTAAGTTCTACCTAGAACTGATTTACACACTTCAACCTGGAACTGATTCTGACAGTTCCACGGCTAAAAAAATCTACGACTAGAACAGAACTGCGACCTGATTTCGACACGAACGCATCACGATTGTTTTGAACATGATTAAAGTTTGCTACTCTCAACACGATCACCAAGACCTCATCAAGACCGTAACACGACCATACTGGACTACGATCGTCAATAGCATTATTTTTTTAGAGATCGTAGTGCGATCACGGCCTAGTGTGACGGGGCCCGGGTTATAATATAAATGTTGCTGAATACTACCAAATATTAAGGATGTGCCCTGAATGCAGTTGTGAACAAACATCTAAGTTTTAATTATTTCAATACAACACCTGTGATTACACTAAGTTGGACGTCACTTATAATACTTACAAAGCAATTTTAAAATCGAATCATATTTTTTTTGTGATAACTACAAGTATGGACACAGACGCAAATTGTCAGTGGGGTTAAAGGTCGTTACAAATGTATTGAAAGCTAGACTGGAAATGTGTATTAACAAATTGAGTTGATGTGTACATGTCTTCATTCAAATGCATTGACTGATAAAAAAAAAGGGGGGGGCTTCAACTTCCACCCCTCTCTGTGAATTAGTTGTTTGAGTGTTTGAATATGGAGTTTGTTAATAAATAGCTGCACTGTAAGCGCATGATATGTCTTGATTCCTTTTAAGCTTGCTTAAAGGTTGAACTATTTTGTTTTGTACAATTATTAGTCTATTTGTTTTCTCATTTCAGTTGTTTTATATTTGTCATTTTAAGGTCTTTTATAGCTGACTGTGCTGTATGAGCTTTTGTCATTGTTGAAGGCTATTTGGGGACCTGTAGTTGTTAATCTTGTTTTAAATTTTGGAATGTAGCTGAAGTCAACAGACATAGACAATTCACCCAAGTTTTATAAAATGATGTGGAAGTGTTTATGTGAATAATTGAGATGGGAAATGAGGAAAGTGTCAAAGTGACAACAACCCAACCATAGAGTAGACAACAGCTGAAGGCCTCCAATGGGTTTTCAATGTAGCCAGAAACTCCTGCACTTAAAGGTGTCCAAAAACTATAAAATCCCTTCTTTTTTTTAGCATATATAAAAATTCATAACACAGAAATGTATAATCTGAAATTTATTACAATCAAAAGGGACCTTAGGTCAATGGTGTAAACAATTCACCAAAGTTTAATTAAAGGTGATGGATGCATTTTTGTGTTATTGTTCAAAATTGGAAAATTCTCTCTTTTTAAGGATAAAATCTCTCTTCATAACATGATGAAAATTCTAAAATTTATAAAATCGATGTGGAGCTTATGTCAATAGATATAAACATTTCAACAAATTTTCTTGAAAGTAGGGGTGTTTTCTAGTTATTGTCTGAAGTGTGGATGATGGACTAATAGACAACAGTATACTATATTATGTTGTGTGTGAGACATTGGTATAATAAAATGGTTTCGAATGAATAATGATTAGAAACTGTTTAATGCAGTTATTGAGGGAACGACAGTGAAGAAATTCCTGAGATCAATGCGTTTGAATCCTAAGAATTCAATTTTTGTTGAAATGAAACAAAGTTCAATTTTTGACCCTTTGGATCTTATTGTAAACCAATTTGAAAAAGGGACAATCCTGTGCAATTGAATATTTCTTGCTATTGTGCAATACTGTGCAATTAAAAATTTCTTGCTATTGCACAATACTGTGCAATTGGAGATTTCTTGCTATTGTGCAATACTGTGCAATTGAAAATTTCTTGGTATTGAACAATACTGTGCAATTGAAGATTTCTTGCTATTGCAGAATACTGCGCAATTGAAAATTTCTTGCTATTGCACAATACTCAGTTAGTATAATAATTTTTTACCCCGATTTGGACCAATATGAAAACTGGGCCCATAATCAAAAATCTAAGTACATGTTAAGACTCACCATATCAAAGAACCCCAAGAATTCAATTTTTATTAAAATCAAGCTTATTTTAATTTTGGACCCTTTGGACTTTAATGTAGACCAATTAGAAAACAGGACCTAAAATTAAGAATTTGGACATGGTTAGATTTGGCATATCAAAGAAGCACAATACCGTATTTCATTTTTTTGATGAAATCAAACAAAGTTTAATTTTGGCCCCTTATTCCTTGGGACCAAAATTAATCCAAACCTACCTTTTGTGGTCATAAACCTTTATAGATTTCAATTAACTTATACTAAAGTTATTGTTCAAAAACCAAGAAAAATGCTTATTTGGGGCCTGTTTTTTGGCCCCTAAATCCTACACTGTTGGAACTAAAATTACCAAAATCTATCCCAACCCTCCTTATGTGGCCATAGACCTTATGTTAAAATATCATAGATTTCTGTTAACCAACTTAAGTTATAGAGCAAAAACCAAGAACAATGCTAATTTGGCCCCTTATTCCTAAACTGTTGAGACCAAAATACCCCAAATCAATCCCACCCTTCCTTTCATGGTCATAAATCTTGTGTCCAAATTTCATATATTTCCATTTTACTTTTACTGAAGTTAGAGTGCGAAAACCGAATGTCTTTGGATGAAGACGATGATGCCAACGTGATACCAATGTACAACCAAAAAGTTTTCAATTTTTGCGGTTGTATAAAAATGATGTCAAATCAAATTTTTAATGGAGTTTGCAACAGTAATTATTCAACTACTCATTTTAATACATTATAAAGTATTAAAGTGTAAATGTCATACAGTCATGGTGATGATGCCTCCGCTAGCATATAACGTTATAAAGGTACATAAATCAAGAACTGTAAAAGTGAAGCTGCTAAAAATTGAACTTAAACCAAGTTTAGAGGTACCGGTAATAAGCATTTGTATACACATTTCACTAAATTTAGTTGAGACAAACTTGAGAAATTTTTCCATTTGTGAAAGGGGATAACCCTAGAATGATAATCAAAGTGCTTGTAATCACTGAATGGCTATTAAAGACTGCTTACATTTATCAGTTGGTAGTAAAGTGAATTTTGCATTGTATATTGTATACATAGCATTATTTTAAGTCGATTCAACTACTTTTCTGGACAGAGACAGATAACTCCAATTTTCAAAGAAGATTTCATAAAGCAATGGTTTTAGGTAATATTAATTCAACAACCATTCTGGACAAAGAAAGATAACTCCAATTTATTGCCTTGAATCTACAAAAATGTTTGTTTTTGGCCCTCAATTCCTCGACTGTTTGCCCCATAACCCACAAAATAGACCCCAAACTTCTACTTATGGTATTAAATATTATGGTACAGTTTCAAAACAATTGAAATACTTATACACAACTTTTTGTACTGACACAAGATTAATGCTTGTTTTGGGCACCTTTGGAACCCTTATTCATAAACCTTAGGGACTATATATATATATAACCGCCCCAAAACAATCCCAAGCTTCCTTTTATGATTATAAATATTATGTTATAATTTAATGGCTTCCTTTTTACTTATACTGAAGTTATTATCTGGAAACCATCCGTCTTGGGAAGACGACGACAGGATACCTACATGTATTTCAACTGCAAAAATTTCTGTGGTTGTATAAAAATTTCAAATATGTACAATGAAATATAGTTTCAAAATTGATAAGCCTAGATAGGCCTTATAATTTTTTCCCCACATAGTTGAAGGACCATTTACACTCAGGACTGAGTCATAAGTAGGCAGTAAAGTCTACAGATGTATTAAAACAACCTAGCATCATATTGCTAGTAGTGGGAGTAGCATTCTTGGGTAAATTTGTTCTTTTTTTATATAATATGTTTGGTTCAAATCAAAATAGAATGCTTTTATCTCCCTAATACTTACATTGTAAATAGAGGTGGTACTACTTTGACAAATCCTTGTACATGAGAGTCTTCTGTCAAATCTTTATTTCACAAAGAATGAATTGCATAACAATGAACTGAGCTCAAAGCAAAGTACTTTAATAATACACTTAGACAAAGAGCTAAATCCAGTGATATACTTTGTACTACTGGTCCTTCATTAACATCCATTGACCAAAACCACATCTCAACGACATTCCATACTACATGGTTGGATTCGGAAGTCCTGAAAAAGACATGATTTTTTTTAACATATTTTAAGTATATATATACACAGGTTAAAACTTTCTTGTTGTATAATCATTCCGTATCTAGCAACTATCAATTTGCTTAATAAAATTGAGAAAGGAAATGGTGAATATGTCAAAGCGACAACCACCCGACCATAGAGCAAACAACAGCCGAAGGCAACCAATGGGTCTTCAATGCAGCGAGAATTCCCGCACCCGTAGGTGTCCCTCAGCCGGCCCCTAAAATATGCATAATAGTACAGTGACAATGGACGCCATACTAAACTCCGAATTATACACAAGAAACCAAAATTTAAAATCATACAAGACTAACAAAGGCCAGAGGCTCCTGACTTGGGACAGGCGCAAAATTGCGGCGGGGTTAAACATGTTTATGAGATCTCAACCCTCCCCCTATACCTCTAGCCAATGTAGAAAAGTAAAAGAATAACAATACGCACATTAAAATTCAGTTCAAGAGAAGTCCGAGTCTGATGTCAAAAGATGTAACAAAAGAAAATAAATAAAATGACAATAATACATAAATAACAACAGACTACTAGCAGTTAACTGACATGCCAGCTCCAGACCTCAATTAAACTGATTGAAAGATTATGTCTTCATCATATGAATATCAGGTACAATCCCTCCCGTTAGGGGTTTAGTATCATACTATCATAAAATATATGAGAAGTAATGCACATATTGATATATGTTGAGTGTACCTCTGTTGGAAATAAGAACACACAAACCTCCACCTAGTTTTAGTCAATGGACAAAACATTCAAAACTATAAAATATTATAGATCTAAGACTTGTCAGTGTCTATTTACCATTGCCACTGAATCAGTGATATATGTATTGTACACATAATTATATACATGCAAGACTAAAATTATAAAGTACATACATGTTTGTATATAAGACTAAAACTGACATTCAGTCTTTACAACATCTTCATTCCCAAAGTCATTTTCAAATCTGACTTCATGGTAAAATAAGATTCCATATCTACAACCAATTAAAAGGAAAAATCCCTCTGATAGACTAGCATTTAAATCCGATTTCTAAAATGGAAGCTAGGTCACCTTGGAACTTAGAACTAAAAAAAATCAAACAATATATCTGATATATTTCAAATGCATGTACATGAAATAATATAAATCTCTAAAATTCACCATATTGTTCCCTTTTTCATCTTCTGTTAGATACTGTATATCCAGTGGCGGATCCAGAAATTTTTTTAAGTGGGGGCCCACTGACTGACCTAAGAGGGGGCTCGCTCAAGTCATGATTCAGTGATTCCCTATATAAGCAACCAAATTTTGTCTCAAAAAGCAGCCCCCCCCTAAATCTGCCTCTGATATCAACCTCTAGATGTCTTTCAATTACATTTAGTTTAGTGTGGGTTGATCTTTGATTGTTGTACATGTTACAACCAGATTCCCGGCAGGGGGCAACTTTGTAAGACCGCAGAGGTTCAAGCTTAGATTTTGAAATAAGGGGGAAAATGTAACCTTTTCAATTTATAAAACAGGTTCAACATCATTTCTGTATATATATAAACATATTCTAAATTGTGGACACACCTTCATTAAATATTCTACTTCAATTAGTGGAGGAGATCAAATTAAAAAGTTGCAATGGTTAAATACTCCAATCACAGTCTTTCCTGCTAAAATCTCATGTGTAGAATGTGATAAACGGTTTTTGGGTCTATATATTGTCCTTGATATTGAGGTTATCTTGACACAGCAAAATATAAAGAAAATGTAAACTATGATCTGGAAATTGACTTCGTTTTCCCAAAATAAGCCCACTTTAACTGAACTTTAAATGCAAAAGACCTCTAAATGGCTAACAGATATTGCTATATAAAAGAATAGTCCATGATTATACATGTATAATGATATTAAAGAATTCATGAAATTTACACTGATTCTGTCAGTTGAATGGACTAGAATGAGATAAGTTATATACATGATAGACATAAAGGTTTTTTCCAACAGTTGTGGTGTAAATTAATTCAGTTGTATTTTATGGTTGATATATTTATGTATATACATGTATGTAAATCATTGGCTCTTCAACCAATGATATTTTACAATATCAATTATTTGTTTATTTTTCTAATGTTGGTATTTTTCAGCATACTAAAAATGTTTTAGCACAACACGAGCACAAGCTTTATAGGGTGTCCTCACACAGGGTTTCCGCTGGCCGTCGCCATTTTTCCCAATTTGCGAAAAAATAATACTTGTGGCGATGAAAATTCGTCATTTGCTTAAGAATTTGGCGAAAGAAATATATAGAAAGATTTATTTTCCTCCTTCTTGTTTATTTACTTTTTTCGAGTTTCTCAGACTTTAACTTATCAGACAATACTCGGAATTCAGCTTGACCTCATTAAGATTTTGACAGAAAATCAATTATCAGCTGATTGCAATTTACAGCTATCGACAACAAAGGACTAATTAATAAAGGTGTTGATTGAATTGTTTGTCAAAATGATATGGTTGAATGACTTCCACTAAATGTCACATACAGGAGTTATTTACCACTTTTCGACTCATGTGTTTGAAGAACTCTTTTGACGTCTCCTCTCCATGTAAAGATAGTTTAGAAAAGAAAGTTGTTGTTGTGACAATAAATGTTAAAGGGCAAGAAAAATCTCCGATTTAAAACTTGAATTATCCTTTGACTTTGATGTAAGTAATTGATTAGGGAGACTACTTTAAAGTCGTTTGAGTGACACACGTGTTTCAAGCATAGTTTACCGTCTAAACTTTTTCATTTAAGATGGTCAAGAAAAGATGGTCAAGATGGTGGTTATGAAGAAGGGGGGGGGAATGCATTCTGGCATCACAATTTCAAATGACCGAGGATAACATATGATCTGTCCATATACATGTATGGGGGTATCTTATTGAAGTATTCTTGCCAAATGAAGATTAAACAGTAATTCTTAGACATGACAATAAAAGAGGGGGGATAGGACCTTTATCGGGACTCCGGGATCGGGTGTTTTTAAGCTCGGGATTATCCCCCCTCATAAAATGTACACTTTTTTCAAGACGATTAAAAAATCAGCTGAATTTGACAAATCACACTATTTGTTTTCCAAAAATAACTGTAATTGGATGGGGGTTCTGTGTATTCACATTATTTTAACAACTCTCCTTGGGCCGAGAAAAAAAAATCTGTGTTTCAGGTAACCTGACCGACCCTGTTTTTTAGCCCCGACCCTAACTTTTTTATTGGATCTTTCAAAAAAAAAAAAAACAATAATAATTATCAACCGACCCTGTTTTTGACACAGGCTTCTGATAAATGACATAATATTTTTTCTCTCTTGCTTCCTCTTGCATAGAAAGCCAGTAAAACATTTTATTAATGTCAAAGGGTATTCCAAATAGATTAAAATCCAAGAAATTTGCACAGCAGGTGCTTCTAAAACATTGCAAATGGCCCAAGACCACAATTAATGACCCCGCTTTTCGTTGTTCACGAATGTAGTTCCTTTTAATTAGAGTGTATTTTTCCTTAATTTTTTTTCTTTCCCTTCCCCACTCATTTCTTAGATTTTATTGGGTGGAAATGAAAGATGAGAGGTAAAATAATTTTTTGGATGTTGTATTTAAACTCATTTTGATATGGAATGAGTGATTAGGCCAAGTGCAAAAAGGTCATATTTACAGTTTTCGGAACACCTCTTGACTTGTCCATAGGGGTATGGATGTATATTGGCTAAATTTGTAAAAGTGATTGCTTCAATCTTTCTGAATTTTGGATATATTTTTGGACTAGTGCTATACATAAGACACACAAAAAATTTGACAAAAGTGCATGGTGCAATTTTTTTAATGATACAAAATGTTCTAAAGAAATGATAGAGAAATTAATTGTGGTCTGTGGCCAAATGGCACACTTCCGGTTTTTGAAACTAATTATGGATCCGGACTTGGAAAAAACATGATAAATACTTAATAACTCAAATATGAAATTTTGAATCATCACCAAAAAGTATACAGATATTTAGATTAATGTAACTAAGAAGTGTTTAAAGTTTTAAGCCATAATCAAGAATTGTTTTTGAGATACGGTGTGACATGTGAAAAAAACACCCCCCTGTTAAGTTACAATGTGCCGTAACTCAAAAAGTTTTAATCTTATTTTCACCAAAAAGTATACAGATCATGTGACCATCATAAGAAACAACTATATTAAGTTTCATGAAATTTGGATAAGTCGTTCTCAAGTTACGGTGCCACATGTTTACGCTGGACAGACAGACGGACACCTGACATTTGTATACCATAATAGGTCCCGTCTTTGACGGACGTATAAAAAGCAGTACTAAGCGTGCATGTTACGCTAGAAACATATTCAAAGAATACAGTTTTATAACTTCTTAATGTCATATCCAATATTTATCAAAACCTAAAGGGGAGTTACATGTATCTTACTTCCTATATTTTTTCGTGGATGTCAATACACCTAATCGCTATTTATTCCATACCGGATGAATTCTAGAATTACACAACTTTTTCATCCAGTTGAAGCTATCTGGGGGCCGTTGAAACAATTCACCATGCACAATACTTTTTAATGAGACCCGTTTTAACTTATTGTAAATACTTAAAACAAAATAATTTTTTACTTCAATTTTCAATTTCGAAAAATAGTGGATTATTAACTATTAAAGTTTCTTGATGATCGCTTTCTAAAGTTTTTCCTCCCTCAGCTCTCTAGTAAAAAACCTTTATTTTCAGTCGCATGACCCAAACAGAAAGTTGTACATACAGTGTATTACTGTTTTTCCCAGATTGGACTAAATAGCGATAATTAAATAAAGTGTAATTTCCGGGATTGTTGAAAACTTGCATATTCATCACTATCTGATTTTGTGGTTTTAACAATCCAGACAGACAAATAGCAATAAGGTGTTTAGAAAAAGATGACCTAAAACCTCCTTCATATAAGACAAAAAAACATGGGAACTCATACTGAATGGTCAAATGTGTTCAATATGAAAATTTGGTAAAATCACAAATCAGCCGTTAATGTAAATGGACTATAAGTATGACTTTTGAGCAAATTTAAAGGGAAATGACGGGGAAGGGGCAAATTAGCTTTCAAGGGGAGCAAATGCTGTTTAAATTGGTAAGCGGGTTTTAAATATAGAGGGAAAGTGGAGTCATCTTTTTAGACTTTAGTTACATGTAAATATAACTTATGTAGACTTACCTTCTAATTCTATAGACTATTAAAAAAAAACACACACACAACTCGGAACTATTTCTAATTCACTTGGACTACTGATATGCAAACCTAAAAACAAAAAGAAAAATATCATAAAATAGTGATTGAAAGATTCATAACACTTTAAAAGGATAATTCAGACACGTGTTACACGGGGAGCATGTTTGTTTACATATAATAATGTCACGTGATCGCGCACTGACCTCGCATGCTGCATCGCCCTTACAATTCACTAATACATGTACATAACCATTTTCATGCAAACATGCAACGTGAATGTGATTGGTTATCAAATAATACAAAAATAATGCATGAACCGTTGAAGAAGAAATTATTTCACCAAATAGAGTGGATTTTCACTTTCGACACGAATAGGTCGAGTTGACATTCCTGTCATCGGAGATAGTATTGAGATAAAACGGATAAAACGGACCGTCAAAAAGGTCTAGAGAATCACATCAGTAGAACCTTAACATAAATAAGTAATACTTGCCAACATTTCTCTAATTGATAACCTATAGAACTGAAATTTCACAAAAATACCGGTAAATAATTTTGTTGTGATGCTGTTGGCGCTAAATAAATATTCTTACTCCTATTGCTTCATGTAAAAAAAAATGTATAGAACTGAATTCGACTACAGTTCAGAATAAAAAATAGTGAATATGCAAAAGCCAGGTAATATGTTAATGATAAAGTGTGTATAAATTTTCGTAAACGAAGTTACCCGTATACTTCCCCAAGAATTACATTTGAGCGCAAAGTTCTGTAATTGTGTGATATGGTTTTGGGTTTATGTAACATAATTTAGACTGGGATCCTGGCTAATCTTGACCTTACGACGCGCAGCTAGATTGGGCCGGATCCCAGTCTAATGTAACATCGTAGAACTCAGGGTAACGGATTTTTTTGCGTTGCTATTAGATCATTGAGGCCATCTATTTTTATTGCGGGTTCCACATATTTAAATCGGAATTATAGAAAAAATGGAATGTTGTGAGCAGAATCAAAACAGAAATGATGAACACTGCAACATTTCCAGAAAAATATAAATAGGATGGAGGATCTGTGTATTCACATTATTTGTAAAACTCTCCTTATTCATGTGAAGCGTGTGCTTTACATCGAGGCTTATTCTTTACATCGAGGCTTATTATGCTAATCATTGACGCCACAGTACTTCAACCAATCAGACAATGTTTATTTGGGGCATTCGATCGATTTTAACTCAGATTTTGGAATATTTCAATCGAAATTATAGAAAAATGGAATGTTGCTGGTACATATAAAATAGAAAATGATGAATACTTTTAGCTAAAGATAATTTGGATGGGGGTTCTGTCTATTCACATTATTTGCACAACTCTCCTTACTGATGCCATATTTTGGAATTTCCGTGACCTAAATGGTTCGCGAAAATTAATATTTTTATATATAGTATAGTAATTATAATGACAAAAATGACATCTTTTACTCACATTTAAATTATCACCACCTGAAATAATGTGTACGAAAAAATAAACCTAGACAAGGGGCCCTGTTCGATTGTTTAGTTTTTAACTATTTTATTTCTTTATAAATGTACGCATTTTCGGCATTAAATAATGTCTGTTAGGAATCGAATTCATCCAAATCATATTAATAAATAACCATTGTAAAATAATCTTATTTATATTTGTAAGGCATGCATGTTTCTATCGGCAATGCTTAAAATTGTATCTGTATTTAGATTTTCTGTTACCACAGACAGAAAACATGAATCAGGGTAACCGTACAAAAAAGGTAAACTCGAATAGTACAGCGCAACCAGAAAGTCTCAACATTGTGACAGAAAGACTCAACCAATACCTTTATATCTCAACCGTTTATATTCTTTTATTTTTCTGCTCAGAGTAGGCTTGACAAAGAAATATTTGTGCAATTTACAGACGTGGTTATCGTAAAGCCTTAAAAAAAACACAAATAATTGACATATTTTCTTGCTAAGTCATTAATATCATAGCAGTTCTATCGGATTTAAAGAATGTAAACATTATAATCCGTAGGAGAAAAGTGATTGTGACTTCAATTTAAAATATTTTAAACCAAGAAGAGACATATTAGTTACAATTTTTATTTATCTATGGCATGACATTCTCCGATTTTACAAAAAAGTCATTGATTTTCAGTAAATCGACGAAAATTCGACCTACCCTGTGTTTATTTTGAATATTTTGAACCAGAAAAGCTCAACAGGAAGTGCCAGAATACTTTTTTCCGTCTCAACCATTTGGTTGAGATTAGATGGTTTACCAGGCGTGTTTCTAATCAATTGTGGACAAGCACGAGAAATTAAGAGTACCAACATGAAACACAGAAAACAAATAAGGGTAAACAAGAAGCATTCACGTCGAACCAAACATGAGAAAACAAAAAATAAAACGTCAAAACACGAAAACATGTGAAATAAACGCCAAAAACGTTGCCCCAAAAATAACCGTTTACCACCCTCACTGAACCAAGAAAATGAGATCAAGGTCAAATATCACCTGCCAGTAGGACATGTTCATCTTACAATTTTTTCTTTCACCAAATATACTAGACCTATTGTTTATAGTATCTGAGATATGGACTTGACCACCAAAACTAAACCTTGCTCACTGACCCATGAACTTAGGTCAGGGTCAAGTGGGAAAAAAATTGACAGACGGGATGACCTTGCAAGGTACACACATACTAAAGATAGCTATCCCATTTCTCATAATAAGACATCTATATACTAAGTATGAAGCATCCAGGTCTTCCACCTTCTAAAAAGCTTATAATAAGTTAACTAACGCCGCCGCTAGATCAATATCCCTATAATGTTTAGCTTTCTGCGACAGAGGTCACAGGATTTACAAAACCATCAAAAATAGACCTTCGATGATCTACCATAGTGTGTACAATTTCAAAGGGTTGGGTTAAGTTGGACTATAACTATCGTTCAGAAATATATGAAATACCATTTTCAAAGGCAAGCCAAAACTCTTGTACAATTATGGCAAAAAAAACCCTGACTTGACCTGTATTTTAATCGCCTTTTAAAACGGTTTAAACCTGCTACATTTGTTTGCACCTGTCCAGTGTTAATAAACAATTAACTTACAAAAAAGGCACCAAAATAGGAGCACACTCATTTACAGAAAGCTATGACATAGCCAGTTCCAACTAATATGATTATAGTCTTCCAGACGGGTTGTTCTTTAATAACGAAACAACTACTAACGAAATAAGATCTATGCACAAATGCTACATTCATATAAAAAAAGTACACACATCATGAAGTTATGGTTTTTTTTTGAAAAATAAGTGTTTCCAGGTTTTGGTGAAAAAAATAATTTGTTTTGGACCCTGAGAAAAAAAAATTGTTTGTTTCACCCTCAGCTGCCACTATATGTAATGCTAAAATTGAAAGAAAAAAATTGTTTTTCGGTTTGTCGCTAAAAAAATAGATTGTTCTTCGCCAAAGGCGAAAAAAAAGTTTGCACAGAAAAAAAAACCATAGCCCCCCCCCCCCCCCCCCCCACAATATGTAATGCTAAAATTGAAAGAAAAAAATTGTTTTTCGGTTTGTCGCTAAAAAAATAGATTGTTCTTCGCCAAAGGCGAAAAAAAAGTTTGCACAGAAAAAAAAACCATAGCCCCCCCCCCCCCCCCCCCTAGAAAATCAAATGGTTGCTGCCTTAGGTGGAATGCAGTGTTTTTTGTTATCACCTTTCATAAACATAAGAAAAATTTATTACAAACATAGCTTGGTCTTAAGTAAATATTATATATGTTTTTTTTTTGTGTCAATTAAACAATGAATTACCGACCGCCGTTTCTAAAATTTCACCTATCATAATAGCAATTATTAAAATTGAGAATGGAAATGGGGAATGTGTCAAAGAGACAACAACCCGACCAAATAAAAAACAACAGCAGAGGGTCACCAACAGGTCTTCAATGTAGCGAGAAATTCCCGCACCCGGAGGCGTCCCTCAGCTGGCCCATAAACAAATATATACTAGTCCAGTGATAATGAACGCCATACTAATTTCCAAATTGTACACAAGAAACTAAAATTAAAATAATACAAGACTAACAAAGGCCAGAGGCTATTGTTTGTTTACGTTTTCATGAACCCAGAGACTTATAATACAATTACAAAAATGTATATGAATGAACAAAATTCCAATAAAATTAAAAATATTTGCATACAAAGTCCGACAAAGAAGACTACATTTGTATCATCTGTTCCTGAGGAGTCGGTATTTTTTATATTACGACTTGTCCATTTATTTGTCAACAACAGTATTGGACTTCAAATTATTCAATGTGCTTTTTCGTGTCGCCAAGGATTTGTATAGTATACAAATCCTTGGTGTCGCTCAGTCTTACTTTTTTGTGTGTGTGTTATTTTTTTTTTTTTGTATTTTGCACTATCGTTTGTCTTATTTTCCTTTTTTTAGCCATGATATTGTCAGTTTATTTTCGACTTTTGGATTTGAAAGTTGATTTCGTACTTTCGCCTATCTTTAGTTAAATTTCAAACACAGAGTAATTAAATTATACATCTCCGAAGATACCAATCACGTTTATATAGAAGTCTTGATTAACGAACAAAGGTAAGTTTAACTTTCGTGATGAGTTATAATTATTAATCCATGGAAGTGTTGATCCGTGTATAAACTCCGTTCAAATGTCTCTAATCAGTTGCGGTTCACCACAGGTCACTTTGTTCTTATTAAGAAATTTGATGGTCAACAGTTTCAGACGAAAGACTGTTTGACTTTCTATTTTTTGTTTCAAGTAGTGCACATGAAAACATTCCCTCGGAAGAAAAAGACGTTGATGGTACTACTATAACAAATAGTAAGTTAACCTAAGGAAAACATATTTATGCTGTTAAGGATGTACTTAGGTGAGGTTTTGGAATATCCAAAAGTGTCAAATGTTCGGACTCCTCGGTGTTTTTCATACGATACCATGTACAATATTTTGCCCCATAACACCTATTTGATTTGAGACCCATGCAAATAATACCAATGCAAAATAAATGTTAAAGTCCGAGTCAGCCTTTTCTCGCCATATTTTATAAATCAAATATCTCTAAAAGGAGCTTCCTGACCTATCAATATTTTTAGTTTAGTTTGATCCTCTCTAATACTCTTCCAGTTTAAAGTATCAATTTTGAATTCTTGATTTATTTAATTTTAGCTTAGATCACCTAAGTACATCCTTAATTGTTTTAGTACAACGAAGGGGATATTTCATCGTAACTAAAGTAAGTGGAAATGTGAAGAGAAATATCTCAAGATGTATATTACAGCAAACGAGTATCCGAGTACTTGGCCTTTCGAGTACTCGTTGCCATCCCTACTAGTTATACTAGCCTGTTGTCAGAAAAAAAAATTGCAACATGAATTGTTTTTGCGATACATATTAGAATTTTCCTTGGCTTATAATGAACCCCAATGAAAACTGTTTGAATGTATGCTTTATTGCAAAAAGCATATATATGCTATCACCGTGTATCATCGTACAGCGGATATAGGTACCAACCAAGCGGGCGTGAGCGATTTTGATCTTACAGGGTAACGAAAAATCTTTGTTTTGTTCTCATAATATCAATGTGTACTTCAATATTAACATAATTGCTGTTTTAAGAAATGATTTGGTCGTAGGTTGATGATTAGAAATGTCTCATTATTTTCCCAAAACAAGAGGGATTACTAAAAGCATGTGCAAATAATTGCAAAAGAAGTTGACCCTCGTCTCATCCGATATAATTCTATATTCATTGCAACTCTTTTTCTGATAGAAGGTCAATGTGTGTGTGTAATAAGTATAGCTGTTTCAATAATTGGCATTGAAATCTTTCATACATATGTTATTTTTCGATATTTTATCCATAAAGAAGTGCTGTGTACGGTGTTTAGCTGACCACATAAATCCTTATGTACGGTGCATAGTTAATTTGTTGTACACCGTACACAAAAACTTTATTTTCATACTCGTTTATTACCCAAAAAAGTTTCAAGGAATGAGTAATCGCAGGTAGTTTTATGATAGATAACTATTACTTTTGCCCTGTATTAGGTTTCTTTCAGATCAAGATGTAAATATCTCAACAACTGTATCGAAATTGAAAGTTAGTGTTGACATTCACAACTATTTGCGCATGTACAAGTTAATTGTTCTTATTAGAATATCAAAGTTCTTTTATGAAAGGAAAAAATCGATGCGAAAATTATTTGGGAGCAGGAATTTCAAATGTTGAGAAATGTACATTGAATATTGATAAAGCAAAACAAAGATTTTCGTTACCATGTAAGGTCAAAATCAATCATGCCCGCTTGGTTAGTACCTATATCCGGTGTACTGATGATACACGGTGGCTATAGCAACGAAAAACATATTTACAACATGAAAAATGATAAACAGCAGAGATTAATACATATAAATCATTATAAGAAAGCAAATAACATTAAGTAACAATATGTGATCTGATTGACCACGCAGATTTTATGCAGTTACACATTTTTTTAATATGTAAAACAGACTTTTAATTTAAATAGATACTGTAATTTAATAAGGTTTGACCAAGAACAATAGAATTCTGGCAAATATATAGGCCTAATTGATCTATAGGTAGGGCATACTAATAAAAAGTGGTATTCGTTTTCAACACACTGCATATTACAACATTAACATAAACGTAATACTCTAGCCATGCCAGTATATCTTCCTGTTTCAATGTTCAGTTTCAGTGTACCACTTCGCAATTTAGTTAAAAAGTGTGAATTATAACAGCAATCTAGATAATGTTCAAACCTAAATTCTAACTTTATATCATTATAAATACTAAATTTTTCGCTCTTTTCTACATATGCTAACCAGCTTTGTCACGATATACTGATCTTTAATTCTATTCTTAATTACATCAATAAATCCAATAGTATGTATTTCTGATTGTTGATACCATATATAATTGAGACCACTATCAAATGGTAAGTCACGTACATTAGAAGCCCAGGTTTTTTTGCCATTATTGGCATCATCAAGTAACAATTTATAAACATCATAAAAAAAAGGTGTTTTGTTAGTTAAACAAGTGTGGACACAGATGAGTGTGGATAGTATGTTTGGATGTTTGACTGTGTTTTATGATAAATGTAGTTCCTATGATTTTTCTAAATGTGTTATTAACTGTGTTGCACGATGACAACCAACCGGAGCATTAGGAGTATTGTTTATTTTATATTTAGTTTAGTTTTTATGTTCAAGACGGGCATGGAAGAGACACTAATTGCATTAGTTACCAAATGATTATGATATAGAATATGTTCCACATCTTTGATTTTGGATACATTTTATAGCTAGGAGAGCAACACATAATAAGTTCAATTTTTCGTGATTTTTTAAATTGGGAGATGATATCTGAGAACATGATATAAGGAGCCTGTAATTCAGTGGTTGTCGTTTGATTATGTGTTACATATTCGTTTTTTCTTTATTTTTTGTACATAAATAAGCCTGTTATTTTTCTCCTTTGAATTGTTTCACATTGTCATTTCGAGACCTTTTATAGCTGACTATGCTGCATTAGCTTTGCTCATTGTTGAAGGTTGTGCGGCGACCTGTAATTGTTAATTTCTATGTCATTTTGGTCTGTTGTGGAGAATTGTCTCATTGGCAATCATATCACATCTTTTTTTATATGTATTTGCTAACTATTTGTATGGTTCTATTTATATATACTGAGTGCCAATGAAAACGCAACACTTGGTTTTTCAAAAATAAAATTTATATTAGAAATCATAATCTTTCAAAATGCATTGTTCTTGAAAATTAACAATTCTAACAATAGATCGATATCAAACAAAAATGTTTCATTGTCATCTTTCGGGCGCAATAGATTAAACGAAACATCCAATGTCGAATCATCAAATCACAGTCCTAACAAAAAATGTTACAAACCCGTTGTGCAGCGCAATCTCGACAGCGCCGTGGAATTGATCATCCCGGACGTTTAATGTGATCTCGAGGAATGTTATTCCACTTGTCCTGTAAAGCAAACTCAAGCTGACTTTATGATATTGGTGGTTGTTTTCATCGTCTAAACCATGTCAAATCTGATGCAAAATTTGCTCTATCGGACCTAAATCTGGCGAAACGCACGACTTTTGGCCAAGGCGGGTGCCAAACGTCTATGTAACCACCACTGACGATTTTTGGTACATAATGAATGATTTTTGGTCTACAGAATTCGATGTTTACACCAGACGGCCGTTTAGATGTCGGCTGTGGTCCTCTTTAACCGTTGAATTTCTGCGCAAATGGTGCTTTACTGAAATTGCTCCATAGGATCTACCGTGACCACCATTGAACTCACGTGACCTTTGGACATCAATCAGAGTCGATATCGGATATGTTAAAGACCAAATGTATCGGTTTTGCTGAGCGTTTCTTGCTTTTTGAACCCCGGGATGTGGCTTATCATTAACTGATCCATTTTTGTTGAATTTGTGGATGATTTGGGTTATTGTATGCTGTGAAAGGCTTCATTGGATCATGCCCGAAACTGCATGTCGCTGGTTGTCAGAAAGTCCTGGCATTTACTCAGATGGTTTTTGCAGTTTCCTTACAATAAGGGCGGAAAAATTCATGACATTAGTCAAGCTTTAAATGACAAAATCGTGAAAATGGTGCGTATGTTGAAAAGCGGTGAACTCGGTTTATGTCCGTTCAAAATAACCCTTACTTCGCATTTGTTCCAAAAATCACCCAACCTTAAAGTTGTCGACAATTGTCTTTAAAGTCATTTTCAACCAACTTTACAAAGTTCTAATATAAAATAAATAAAAATTATCAGACTTTTTTGAAAAACAAAAGTGTTGCGTTTTCATTGGCACTCAGTATATCTTTGTAATGGCTTGTCAGTATCATTAGTAAAACACTTTAAAATGTTCAATTGATCCTCAGATTAGAAGACATTTATTGGTTTTTAGTAATGACAATGCCTAACATGATGCTTGGGCCTGATGAGCTAGAAAGTAAGCTTCTGTGCTGTTTTCTATCAATTCTTTGATAATATCTCCTTCAAAGCTGGTGAAAGCAAAACAAATTTGGTCAATGGACAAATAATGTTTGGTTCAAACAAAAAAAAATATGCTTTTATCTCTCGTTACTTACATTGTACATAGAAATGATAATACTTGGAGACATCCTTGTACATGAGAGTTGTCTGTAAAATCTTTATTTCACAAAGAATGAATTGCATAACAATGAACCGAGCTCAAAGCAAAGCACTTTAATAATACACTTTGACAGAGAGCTCAATCCAGTGATATACTTTGTACTAAAGGTCCTTCATGAACATCCATCAACCAGAACCATATCTCAATAACATGCCATTCTACATTCTACATGGTTGGATCAGAAGTCCTGAAAAAGACATGATTTTTTTTTATCGTATTTAAAGTATATATGCATAGGTTAAAACTTTCACAAATTTGTGGTATAATCATTCAGTGTCTGGCAACTATCAATCGCTTCATGCACAAACTGATATAGGTTGAGCAATAAGCATGAGTGCCCCTCTGTTGGAAATAAAAACATACCTCCACCTAATTTTAGTCAACTGATGAAGAAACATTCAAAACTATAAAATGTTATCAAGACTTGTCAGTGTCTATATAGCTATTCACCATCGCCACTGAATCAGTGATATATATGTACACATAAATACATGTAAGACTAAAATTAAAGTACATATATAAGACTAAAACTGACATTCAGTCTTTACCTACATTCCCCAAGTCCTGTTCAAATCTGATTCATGATAAAATAAAAATTACAACCAATGAAATCAAAGGCGAATTAAGAGGCCCCCCCCCCCTTGTCTGGAAAAAAAAATGGTTGATTATTTAGAGAACCACTGGAGCATGATCAGAGTGGGCCCTCTCTTAGGCAGTCAGTGGGCCCCCACTTAGGAAAATTTCTGGATTCGCCACTGGAAATATTCCTCTAATAGACTAGCGTTTAAATCCCAGTTTTCTAATATGGTAGCTAGGTGGAACCTAAAACTAAAAAATTTGAAAAAAATATTTTAAATATATTTCAAATGCATGTACATGTGATAATATAAATTCTCCAAATTTCACTGTATTTTCCCT
Organism: Mytilus galloprovincialis; assembly: GCA_037788925.1. NCBI lineage: Eukaryota > Metazoa > Mollusca > Bivalvia > Mytilida > Mytilidae > Mytilus > Mytilus galloprovincialis. Next base: position 35,388,720 of record CM075335.1, read on the forward strand.
TTTGATGTTTTTCAACTACAGCCAGTTTGGTGTGGGTTGATGTTTGATTGTTGTACATGTTATATATCGACATGAGATTTGTTTATATACATACTTATTTCCCTAAATTCAAATAAAATAGATGTGAGAAATTAAAGGAAACCATATGCAAATATTAAAAAAATAATTTGCATTTGTTCTTTTGATTGATAATGGTACACTTATGAAGAAATGGTGAAATCACTTATATATAGACTATTAGTTCTGATCAAAAGTTTCATGATAGACATGCATGGTAAATAAGTAGTAGGTTGTTTGAAGTTTGCAGCATATTCAACTTTGAAAATCTTTTTCAGGTCTACAATCCATATAAAAATCTGTATATATGTGGTATAATTTCCAATGAGACAGCTTTCCAGAGGTTAAAATAACAAAGTAATTATAGGCAACCATACAGCCTTAAAAAGTGAGAAAAAACAGTCTAGACATGTTAAGTAAGCAACAATTAAATTAAGAAAAGTAATGGCCTGACTTGCAACTTATAAACAACTGGTTTGGAACCCTCCCCCCAAAAAAATCAAGGAGCAGATTGCTCTGAGGGATACGATTGCCGTCGTTTCGTTGACACATGTACATGTATACATGTAGCTGGATAATATTATTTTCAAAACTAATTCAACTGCACATGTAAAATAGTTACAAAATAGCCAATCCCGGATAAAAGTGTATGAATAATGCAATTAGGCCTATTGTGTTTATTTTTGTACTATCATTGAATTCCAAGTTTACTTTCCACAGCAGTCACTGAGACTCAGAGTGAGAGAAGGTATTTCACTTCGTATCATTTCACCTATTTTCCTACGTTAATTCTAGAATGAACCCAATTCCTAAACTCTTTAAATATTTAATTTCCTTTCGGTCAGTGATCATGACTCCTTTCCGTACACATTTATCGGTTTAAATTGCGATCGTTTTTTAATATAATACACTTTATTGACAGAACGAGCTAATACTCGACGTATTGTTTTGATTCAGAATTCGCGGAAGTTACTTCTGGAAGGGAGACAACTCGAAACAATAATGCCTAAAGGGGTGTTCTACGATGTGGACTATATTTATTTTAATTTAAACGATGCATATGATTTAAAATTATGCAACAATAATAACCTTCAATAGCAGACATACATAGAAAAGATCCCATGAGTTAAAAATTAATTAATTGAGTGGGGAATCCAGAGCAACCATTCAATCGAAAAACCCTCGAAGTCAAGAAAACTATACCCATGCGCATAATTTCCAAAAAAAACCTGGAGCAAGAACGTATATTAAATGTTTATTAAACGACCTAGATAGTTCTCTATTTCTTTATGGAAGGACAATCTCAAAAGGTACCTTCATAAAGGTAAAATATAAGAAAAACTCCACTTCAGTTCTTATATGACAGAAATAGATTTATCGGAATTCAGAGAACTCTCGCATTTTATCAAAACTGGGAATTCCCTCTAACGTGTTTCTAAATTTATAAAAACACTAAATATAAATACTGCTTAATTCTGATTTTCCGTGTTGTTAAAAACATGCATATAAGTCAAGGGAATTATCAAACATGAAGATTATGAAAAGAACATTATAGGAAAGTTGTTAAAGTTCAATCCCTTTGTTTGTTTTTACCTTTTAAAGCAAGACAATCATAAGAATCTGAGATGTTCCTTAATGTTTAGAATAAAACGATTGACGTGAGGGCAATGCTCTCAGCCACCAGTATAAGTCTACAGATTGCTTGAAAGCAATCGTATCCCAAAAATTGTTCCAATGAAGATAAAGGCAAGCCTGGAGGGGATTCATTATATTTGGAACAACTTTTCTGAAGGATGGATACGTATAAAAATTAAAATATGTAATAAGATTGCCAATAAGACAACTACCCACAAATGTTCAAATGACAAAGCAATTATAGGCAACCATACAGCCTTCAAAAATGAGGGAAACTGTCCCAACATGAAAAGTATGCATTAATACAATTGAGAAGAGTAATGGCCTGATTCACAATTCCACTAATAAACAGGTCGGGAACATCTACCCTTCAAATAAACCAGATGCTCCACAGGGCGCAGCTTGATACTACAGCAGAGGCCGAACCCTGAACAGTTGGGGCAAGTATGGACACAACATTAAAGCCTGATACAGCTCTGAATTTGGATTGTGATCAAATAGTCAAAACAGAATAGGTTTCTGACACAGAATGAATGTAGTCTAAGAACTTAAAACATTTAATATTAAATTGGACTTTTACCTATTGTGGTCCTTTATCCAAAAATCTTAATACACATGGTTTGAGGCACTTGTCGCAGAAAAAATCCTATATATAGACTTAGGGGTTGACCATTTGATATTCTGGGGGAGGGGGCAGGAGGATTTGTTTTTGATTGGTTATTTATTTTTGTAATCTAAGAGGACAAATTATTCATTTTCTGCACTAGTGAAGCAAGATTTTTCATTTTCATTAAAGCAAGGGACTGATTATTCATTTTCACAACTGTATTTATGATATTCGAAAAACATACAATTTTTAAATGATTTGATTATTATAAACAACATATTTGTGTTTCCTTTAAATTTCTATTTTGACATTATTTTTTTTTGCGTACCGAATGCTATAAATTTTTATTTTGACATTTTTTTTTGCATGCCGAATGCTATAAATTTTTATTTTGATATTTTTTTTGCATGCTGAATTGATATGCACGCAGTTGCGTGTTGGCATATTGGGAGCTACGCGCCTGAATACAATTTAATTAAATATATTAAATAACTGGGAATCCTCCCCCTTTATAAGTAGAGACAATCCATAACCTCAGAAATATTAATCTTAAATTTATATAAATGAAAAGTAAGCTTCCATAAATAAAATTCAACAATGTTTCTTAAAATTGGTAAAAGTGGTATAGTCATACCCCCACATGTTGACCATAGATAGACAAATAATTCACTTGCATTCGATTCGCATTTGAACTATGTGTTTGTTAATGTAAACCGTTTCAAATGTGAATTAAACTAGTTAATGTCAATGCAATCCAATTCAAATTAGGTGTGAACTCCGTATGATTGTCAGGTAGTTTTCAAACTGAAAGATACTTTTAAGGGAAGGGAAAGAAACGGATAAAACCATGTGTGTTACAAACACTGTGTTTATTCAAGTCAGAATCCTGGATCTCAATAGTACTTTCATAATGTCAAATAAAAACATGAATATGATAGTTACATACAATGCTACATGTATTTAATATGTATTAAATGACATTTATTTTAATGATTGGTAATTAGGAAAAATCTGAAATTCAGGCGTAAATTGAGACAAACAATATCACTGAATGCAGTTTCTAGTCAAGTGACCAGCAAACATGGAAATCTACCTTTTGAATGAAAGGAGAACTCTTACATTGAAAATGAATGATGTAAATCTAGATTCTAATAATAGCCGAAGGGAGCTCACATTCACAACAGTTAAAGCATTGCTGAATTAGTGAACAAAGCATTTTTCTCATTAACTTGAAAATCCACCTATTATAATGGAAAAAACCTGAATTTTAAGACATAAATTATAAAATTCCTGATAAAAAGCGGTGCCGAGCATGCATGTAATATGCTTGAAACATATTCAAAGAATAAAGTTTTATAACTTCCTAATGTCATTTCCAAAATTTATCAAAACCTAAATCTTACTGTGGATTCCTATATTTTTCGTGGATGTCAATTCTCCTGGATTGTTGAAAACTTGCATATTCATCGATATTTGAATTTGTGGTTTTAACAATCCAGACAGACAAATAGCAATAAGGTGTTTAGGAAAACATGACCTAAAACCTCCTTCATATAAGACAAAAATACATGGGAACTCATACTGAATGGTCAAATGTGTTCAATATGAAAATTGCAGTTAAGATGGTAAAATCACAAATCAGCCGTTACTGTAAATGGACTATGACTTTTGAGCAAATTTAAAGGGAAATGACAGGGAAGGGGAGCAAATGCCCTTTCATTTGGTATGCAGGTTTCAAAAATAAGAGGGAGAATAAGAGCAGGGCCGTAACTAGGGTTCGAATTCAGGGGAGGCAGGGGTTTGGGGGCCGCCGATTGAGGCCCGTAGATCCGCCGATTATTTTTTTTTTCTGTCAGTAAAATGGCTAAAAATTACCCGTTTTCCTTCGATTTCCTTACTTTAAGAAACATCAGTATTGCTTGAACCTGGAAGCAATTTTATGCAAAAACAACCTGAGATTGCTGTTTGGGTTGAGCAAGGGCTACGTCTTGAATACCGTACTTTGACCTATAATTATTAACATTAAATACAATGTGACCGCGGATTTTTTTCTTAATAAAATCGGTGGCCGTACAAATTACCCGTTTTTCTTCGATTTCCTTTCTTTAAGAAACATCAGTATTGCTGGATCCTGGAAGCAATTTTTATTCAAACAATTATTATCTGTATTTAAAGATATTTTTGTAAGAAATCAAACTGGTAAGTTAAAAAAACATATAAAGCAAGATCATAGAACGCAAGATATTTTTTTTTTTACGAGGACCTTGGATTTCAATATTGTTGAAAGCTGGACAGACATGTATAAACTACAACCAGGGACTTTCTATACTAGTATATACTTAGTATAGAAAGTCCCTGCTACAACGAATGGGAGTGTTTAACTAAGTAACTAAGGCATTGACCATAATGTTCTAGTATGATCGGGAGATGTTAAAAAAATGATCCAACAACTGATTCAGCCGGTAACGAATTTCCGATATCATAAAAGAATCACAATACAAAGTGAATTTCCTCTGCTTAATTGAGCCCCTAAATAAATGCCAATAGTTAGGTTTTATTCAAAATTGTCGAAAGCAAAGTTTCATATGTGTTCTCGTACGAATACTGAATAACAGACGGGCGGCCACACGAAAAAATAAAAATAAAACAAATACTGAAACGGTTCACTATCAATCAAAAATCCAGACAATGACAGATATATCATGTATCATGATAACACTGTTAAAACTGTAAACTTGTGTTGTTTATGATATAAATTCAAGTTCTTCTTGTACATATTGTCAATATTTCATTTTGTTACTTTAAAAAAAATGGTGCAGAAAATTCAGGGGAGGCAGTTGCCTCCCCTGCCTCATAGGTAGTTACGGCCCTGAAGAGGGAAAGTTGAGTCATCTTTTTATACTTCAGTTAAACTGAGACTACTATAATGTATTATAGTAGTCTCAGAGTTAAATAATGACTTATGAAGTTATGTAGACTTACCTTCTAATTTAAAAAAAAAACCCACAATACTCAGAACTATGTCTAATTCACTTTGACTACTGATATGCAAACCTAAAAACAGAAAAATATATCATAAAATAGTGATTGAAAGATTCATAAAACTTTGAAAGGATAATTCAGACACGTGTTACACGCTGACGGGGAGCATGTTTTACAAATAATAATGTCACGTGATCGCGCAGTCCTCACATGTTGCATCGCCCTTACAATCCACTAATACATAACCCATTATCATGCAATCATGCAACGTGAATGTGATTGGTTATCAAATAATACAGAAATAATGCATGTACAGTTTATGAAGAAATTAGTTCATCAAATAGATCGATTTTCACTTTTGACACGAATAGGTCGGGTTGACATTTTTGTCATCGGGGATAATATTGAGATAAATGGGATAAAACTGACCGTCAAAAAGGTCTAGAGAAGCACATCAGTAGAACCTTAACATTAATAAGTAATACTTACCAAAATTTCTCTAATTAATAAACTATATAACTGAAATTTCACAAAGATAACGGTAAATAATTTTGATGGTGGTGGTGATGCTGGTTAAATTGGCGCGAAATAATATTCTTACTCCTATTGCTTTACGTAAAAAAAAATGTATAGAATTGAATTTGACTAAAGTTGAGCATAAAAAAAACGTGAATATGCAAAAGCCTGGTAATATATTAATGATAAAGTGTGTATAAATTTCCGTAAACGAATTTACCCGTGTACTTCACTAAGAATTACATTTGAGCGCAAGGAGATCTATTTGTGAATCGGTTTATATAACCCCGGTTGAACTCAGGGTCGTATTAACGGAATTTTTTGCGTTGCTTTTAAATGATTGAGGCCATCTATTTTTGTCGAGCCTTCGACTTTAGTCGAAAAAGCGAGACTAAGCGATCCTACATTCCGTCGTCGTCGGCGTCGTCGGCGGCGTCAACAAATATTCACTCTGTGGTTAAAGTTTTTGAAATTTTAATAACTTTGTTAAACTATACTGGATTTCTACCAAACTTTGACAGAAGCTTGTTTATGATCATAAGATAGTATCCAGAAGTAAATTTTGTAAAAATAAAATTCCATTTTTTCCATATTCTACTATAAATGGACTTAATTTTTTTGCGGGGAAACAAAACATTCACTCTGTGGTTAAAGTTTTTAGAATTTTAATAACTTTCTCCAACTATCCTGGGTTTGTACCAAACTTGGACAGAAGCTTATTTATGATCATAAGATAGTATCCAGAAGTAAATTTTGTAAAAATAAAGTTCCATTTTTTCCGTATTTTACTATAAATGGACTTAGTGTTTTTCTGCGGGGAAACAAAACATTCACTCTGTGGTTAAAGTTTTTAGAATTTTAATTACTTTCTTAAACTATCCTGGGTTTGTACCAAACTTGAACAGAAGCTTGTTTATGATCATAAGATAATATCCAGAAGTAAATTTTGTAAAAATAAAATTCTCTTTTTCCGTATTTTACTTATAAATGGACTTAGTTTTTTTCTGCGTGGAAAAATTACATTCACTCTGTGGTTAAAGTTTTTAGAATTTTAATTACTTTCTTAAACTATCCTGGGTTTGTATCAAACTTGGACAGAAGCTTGTTTATGATCATAAGATAGTATCCAGAAGTAAATTTTGTAAATAAATAAATCCATTTTTTTCCATATTTTACCTTTAAATGGACTTAGTTTTTCTGCGGGGAACCATTACATTCACTCTGTGGTTAAAGTTTTTAAAATTTTAATAACTTTCTTAAACTATCCTGGGTTTGTACCAAACTTCGACAGAAGCTTATTTATGATCATAAGATTGTATCCAGAAGTAAAGTTTGTAAAAAGATTACTCTGTTTTTTCTGTAATTTAATTTTAAATGGACTTAGATTTTCTTACAATCATTAAATAGTAACAAGAGGAATATTTTTATTGATTTTTTTCCTCATTGTTGTTGAGCCTGCGATTTACAGCAAAAATAGGCGAGACACTGGGTTCCGCGGAACCCTTACAAATTTTTATTACGGGTTTCCACATCTTTAAATCGGAATTATAGAAAAAATGGAATGTTGTTAGCAGAATCAAAACAGAAATGATGAACACTGCAACATTTTCAGCAAAACATAAATAGGATGGAGGATATGTGTATTCACATTATTTGTAAAACTCTCCTTATTCCTGTGAAGCGTGTGCTTTACATCGAGGCTTTCTATGCTTATTATCGACGCCACTGTACTTCAACCAATCAGAGAATCATCAGACAACGTTTATTTGGGGCATTCGACCTATTTTAACTCAGATTTTGGAATTTTTTAATCGAAATTATAGAAAAATGGAATGTTGTTTGTACATATAAAATAGAAAAAGATGATTACTATTAGCTAAAGCAAGTTTGGATGGGGTTCTGTGTATTTACATTGTTTGTACAACTCTCCTTACTGATGCCATATTTTGGAATTTCCGTGACCTAAATGGTTCGCGAAAATTAATATTTTTATATATAGTACAGTAAATATTCAACCAATATTTTAAAAAATTCTAAATTTTCTCATATTATACATAGGAAAATGGCCCAATTCTCGATATAAAAAAAGCAATTTGGCACAGATTTGCCAACTTTTAAAATACATCGACAGAAACGATAGCGAATAATCTCAAAATCTTTACCTCGATTGAAACCCCATATTTCCGAAGCATAATTAAGAACAGACGCCACCATACTATCAAATAGATCAACTTGAAGTTGTTTCTGCTTTGAAATCTTTCACCGAGCCACGTTTTAACAATGACGATAAAGCTCGTGAACCCTGTTGGGACACACGTATATGGGTCTGTGAGAATTTTCCATTAAAATAAAACATCATTCCAAGATATATACAGGAAGTTACTATTTGTAGCTCTTAATTATAATTAGAAGTTATTGTCGTAGAAGAATCTGGCACTTACTGGTTGCCATCCATTTCTAAATACTATAACTTGTTTTTTTCAGTATTAACTTCAATGTTCCACTTAGGACAGTATTTCAATAATTTATCTAAAAGTTCTTGCAATAATTCTGGTGATTTTCCAAACAACTCAGTCACGCCTGGTAAACCATCTAATCTCAACCAAATGGTTGAGACGGAAAAAAGTATTCTGGCACTTCCTGTTGAGCTTTTCTGGTTCAAAATGTTCAAAATAAACACAGGGTAGGTCGAATTTTCGTCGATTTACTGAAAATCAATGACTTTTTTTGTAAAATCGGAGAATGTCATGCCATAGATAAATAATAATTGTAACTAATATGTCTCTTCTTGGTTTAAAATATTATAAATTGAAGTCACAATCACTTTTCTCCTATGGATTATAATGTTTACATTCTTTAAATCCGATAGAACTGCTATGATATTAATGACTTAGCAAGAAAATATGTCAATTATTTGTGTTTTTTTAGGTTTTACGATAACCACGTTTGTAAATTGCACAAATATTTGTTTGTCAAGCCTACTCTGAGCAGAAAAATAAAAAAAATATAAATGGTTGAGATATAAAGGTATTGGTTGAGTCTTTCTGTCACAATGTTGAGACTTTCTGGTTGCGCTGTACTATTCGAGTTTACCTTTTTTGTACGGTTAACCTGATTCATGTTTTCTGTCTGTGGTAGCATACAATCTAAATACAGATACAATTTTAAGCATTGCCGATAGAAAAATGCATGCCTTACACATATAAATAAGATCATTTTACAATGGTTATTTATTAATATGATTTGGATGAATTCGATTCCTAACAGACACTATTTAATGCCGAAAATGCGTACATTTATAAAGAAATAAAATAGTTAAAAACTAAACAATCGAACATGACCCCTTTTCTAGGTTTATTTTTTCGTACACATTATTTCAGGTTGTGATAATTTAAATGTGAGTAAAAGATGTAGTTTGTGTCATTATAATACTTATCACAAAAAAAAAATATGATTCGATTTTAAAATTGCTTTGTAAGTATTATAAGTGACGTCCAACTTAGTGTAATCACAGGTGTTGTATTGAAATAATTAAAACTTAGATGTTTTTTCACAACTGCAGTCAGGGCACATCCTTAATATTTGGTAGTATTCAGCAACATTTATATCATAACCCGGGCCCCGTCACACTAGGCCGTGATCGCACTACGATCTCTACAAAAATAATGCTATTGACGATCGTAGTGCAGTATGGTCGTGTTACGGTCTTGCTAAGGTCTTGGTGATCGTGTTGAGAGTAGCAAACTTTAAACATGTTCAAAACAATCGTGATGCGTTCGTGGCGAAATCAGGTCGCAGTTCTGTTCTAGTCATATATTTTTTTAGCCGTGGAACTGTCAGGATCAGTTCCAGGTTGAACTGTGTAAATCAGTTCTAGTTAGAACTTACCAATGACCAAATCAGTTCTTGGTTAGAACTGTTCTAGCTAGAACTGTCTTAAAAGTGTCAGGAGATAGTTCCACATTTGTCCGCAAGAACAGTTCTCCTTCAGATTATGACAGTTAGAGGTAATCTCCATTGTATGTACATCTCCTTTGCAATTATCTATTTTAAATGATTATAACTTTTGATGAAATAAATGAATTTAATGATTATCCATTTCTGAATCAATGATTAATTCAGTTTTCTTTTTAAATATTTTAAAACTGGATTCGACGTAGCTAAATTGTGGGAGATAGTTAGTTTGAACTCTGGCCTGGTCAAATTAAATTCTAAAAAAAAAAATTTGTGTGTGTCTATGCTAAGCATGCGATATCTGCTAAAAACTGTGGTCACACCTTACCAGATAGCTCGAACGAACGCCGAAAGGATAAACAAAAGTTTTTCATTTACAAAATTTGCATCCGTTAGGAGTCCGCGATGTAATGACCAAATAAAACGGACGTGTAATATGCCGAAAAATGGGGTGGAAGAGGAATAAGAAAAAAAAAAAAATGTCAGAATAAAAAGCCTATAATTTTGCCTGATCATGATTAAGAAGTTGAGCCAAAAATATTCATGATACTAAAGAAAACTAACATACCAATAATTGCTTTTTCTTACGCGATATGTTTTTAATTTGTATGTATCCGTTTTATTATCAATGTTCTTTCTGTGGTACGATTGCCAATGATACAACTCTCCACAAGAGACCAACATGACACATAAAGTAACAACTAGAGGTCGCCGTACGGCCTTCAAATATAAGCAAAGCCCATACTGCATAGACAGCTATAAAAGGCCCCGAAATGACAATGTAAAACAATTTAACGAGAAAACTAACGGCCTTATTAATATATATAAAAAAAAAAAAAAAATGAACGAAAAACAAATATGTTACACATAAATGAATAAATAAATTCTAGCCCTTGAGATGTCAATTACAACATTATTGACGTTAAAGCTTCTGTGCAAAACTGCATCTCAATCGCTAGACTTAATCTCCAGCGTTAGAACTTTAATACTAGTACTTAAAAAAACACAGCTATTTACTATTTAGACTCTATTACAACCAAAGTCCTCTTTAGAAGCTGCTGTGATAACGACAGACAAGATTAAAATGACTGTTGAAATGTCAAACAATATACGGCAAGTTTATGAATTTTGACAGTTGTATATGTAATTGATACTAAGCTACACAAGGTCATGTTTTTCTCTAACTGTTTATTACGTCTTTACACTAAATTCATTGGATGTTGGATGTGTACGGATTGATAGTTTAGTCTTAGATGCATGATTTTTTTATTAGTTGTTAATGGCTTTGAACTAGCTGTCAGATAACTGCGAGTACTCTCAGATCTGTTCCTAGTGTCTTTTTGTTGTCGGGATGATCAAGAACCCGGCCACGTCCAATTGTATTTTTGTCCATCTGATGAGTTAAACCTTTTTCAACTGATTTTTATAGTTCGTTCTTATGTTGTACTGTTATATATACCACTGTCCCAGGTAAGGGGGAGGGTTGGGATCCTGCTAACATGTTTAACCCCTCCACATTATTTATGTCTGTGCCTGTCCCAAGTCAGGAGCCTGTAATTCAGTGGTTGTCGTTTGTTTATGTGTTACATATTGAATCATATTTGTTTTTCGTTAATTTTTTTAATTTTTTTTATATATAAATAAGGCCTTTAGTTTTCTCGTTTAAATTGTTTTACATTGTCTTATCGGGGCCTTTTATAGCTGACTATGCGGTATGGGCTTTGTTCATGGTTGAAGGCAGTACGGTGACCTATAGTTGTTAATATCTGTGTCATGTTGGTCTCTTGTGGACAGTTGTCCCATTGGCAGTCATACCACATCTTCTTTTTTATAGTTGAAAATTTCATTCACCAGAAGATCTCAACATTGTTCCAGAATATCTCAACAGATACCAGAAAATCTCAACATGACATAATTTATAACATATTTAGCTTAATGAAATTATATTAGTAAAGAAAAAGAAGAAACTGTAATTTTATGTTCATAATGTTTTAGAAAAATACTAATTTACTGATATATATGCTAGTTTATCAATGATATCACTGTCATTTTGTCAATAGCTGACTGCGCTGGCCACATTTACCTGCTGGAGAAAAGTCATTACGATGTCATTTTAAATTATATTCATTTGTGTTATACACGAGATAAACCGTACTTCCAATATCTATGGCATGACATTCTCCGATTTGACAAAAAACGCATTGATTTTCAGTAAATTGACGAAAATTCGACCTACCCTGTGTTTATTTTGAATATTTTGAACCAGAAAAGCTCAACAGGAAGTGCCAGAATACTTTTTTCCGTCTCAACATTTGGTTGAGATTAGATGGTTTACCAGGCGTGTCAGTGTCATCCGCAAAAAGAATAAGATCTATAAGAATATTATTCACAGTAACGGCATCATTCCGCATATCAATATGAACGTCCTCAATCAAGTCAATGATGAAGATTAAAAACAAAAGAAGCGACAAGGGTTCCCCTTGTTTTACCCCCATTAAATTATCGAACGATTCGGATAAAATACCACCAGATCTAACACGCATTTTAACAGAAGAATAGATAGATTTCACAATAGTAACAAATTTGGAGCTAATTCCACTTTTAAGGAGTTTATACATAAGTATTCTTCGGTCCAGCTTGTCAAACGCTTTACGGAAATCTACGAATAAACAGTACATATTTTGCTTTTGTTAAAGAGTATTAGTAATAATTCCATGTAATGAAACGTCGCACGATACTGGTGTCACCTAACGTTACACACTCAAAGACGTAAGCCAAAATAAAAACGTTGGAATGCATGTTGTTCAGATGGCTTTTTACAATAAATTTTAAAGGATTGATTTTTTTTCCGAGCTAAGAAAGGATTAATTGTTTTTTCTTAGATAAAAGATGTTAAGCTTTAGTTTTATTAACAAATTAAAAATAAAAAAGTAACTTGAACTGAAACCATTTGTTTTATATACATTTTTATTATAAAGCCAATCGATCAATTTTTTATGGATAAACTATGCACTGCAAATGTACTCATCTTTGCAATACAGAATGTCAAGGCGAAAGGACTACGGCATATCTAGCATGTCAGTTCTGCACAAATATATGCAAGGGAATTAGCGGGAACAATTATCATTGCTATTTTTTTTTTTATCAATTTGTATTATAGCGGATCCGACTATTAAAGTCCGGAAAACACTTCAGTTCCGCGAGAAAATCTCTCCCAACCCCTCCTCTATGAATCGGTAGTGCTTCAACATAAAACATTAATTTTATAGTTTTCTTATTAAGCAACAAAATAAAATAGCCGTATTCCAAATCGTCTGTGAAAATCGCAATAATGACAATTAGACGGAACGTTAGTGGTATATTTGATTAAATAACGTCAAAATCATACGTGGGGACATTATATCGGACATTTTAGTTTTATCTGATATCTCGTATATTAGATTTAATTTATGGGAATTAAATATCAAAATAGAGATAATTTTTTGTACTTTTTTTTATCCATTATAATTTTTTATGTAGCGAGAGAAAAAAATCGACATTACGTCATCGCCCAATTATGAATTGCTTGTTCTAGACAAACTTTTATATCGGTTGGTAAAAAAAATTTTATGTTTTTTACGGTATTCAGAATTTCACAAAACTAAAAGTGTAACGCAGGACAAGGAAATCATATTGCAAAATAAAGGTTTTATTGAGTTTTAATTAATGAAAATGGTCTGTTACATATACAAAATTGCAATAATCTGAAAGAAGAGTTTAAAAGCTTTAAAATGATATACAACACTTTATAATATCAATTTTTATGTTTAAAAATTAATAAGATGAATATGTCTTGTCCGTGATTTTACCAAAGTAACACCAGTAGCATGCGACGTTTCATTACAAATATTGCATCTATAGTAGATTGCCCGGGTCTGAAGCCAAATTGATTGTTGATGACTTTTTCTTTTTCCTCTGACCACGGCAATAAACGATTGGTTAAAATAGTAGTGAATAGTTTGGATAAAACACTACTAGTAACTAAAACTATTGGTCTCTAGTTGTTTGGATCTGATAAATCACCAGTTTTAGGAACCGATATGACTAAACATTCTGTCCAGTGATCAGGATATATCATCCAGATGAAAAAATAAAGTTAAACACAATTTTCAAAATTGGTGCAAATAAGATCGGACAACAAGATAACATTTCGCTAATTATGCCATCATTTCCCGCACTCGTTCTTGACTTCAGCTTTAATTTCATCCTCAGATATTTCAATGTCTATCACATTTTCAAAAGAAGAATTATTCATAAGGTTTAAACCTTCGTCACAAAAAATCCGATGGGTTATCTCCAAGGATAGATTCAAAGTGTTTTAACCATAATGCATTGTCTATTTTGCAACCAGTGTTTCTTTAATTTTAACGAACCTCGGTCCAGAATTTCCTAGAGTCTGTTTTCGCCACGTTACTCAAAATTTCGACTTTTCACCGCTTGTAATTGAACTTTGCCGTTCGTTTCATCTTATTATAATTATTCCTTTCAGTTACATACAATTGTCTATTTGTCTCTGTGGGGTGTTTAAAGAAGTTGCGAGCAGTCGGCATTTGCACACTTTACATCAAACCATTCATTATCCGGTCTATCTGTATTTGTTTTATCTCGTATAAGAATCGAACAACCAAAAACTTTAAAAGCATTGTTATACAAAATTTTTGAAGTACCACTAACTGCACTATTCATATCATCCGCGTTCGAAATATTGCTCACTAATGATGTTAAATTTTCTGTTTGTTGTTTTATACTTTCAACAAAATCGTTTGTTTTACTATCGTCCCATTTTAAAATATTTTGAGTCTTAGGGTATAAGTATTTTGGGCTTGAATCTGCTAAAACGAGTTAAAAAATAACGGTGCATGGTCGGAATGTTCGTTGAATTCTAAAACATTAAAATCCGACAATAGTCTGTAATAGTCTGGTGATAGGAGAAGATAGTCATTTACACTTTCGATGTGCAAGATGTAAATTTCCCGTCCGGGCATTTGAACGCAAACAAGAATTGCCAGTAAGGGATAGTTAAATAAAAAATTAAAAAAAACAACGATGAGAAACCCGTGCAGAGACAGAAAACCTACGTGATTAGAAATTGGGATATTGTTTTTGTTTGTATTTATATATAAAGTTATGCCGTTTTCCATCTTGAAAACAACAAAATTGAGAGCGGAAATGGTGAATGTGTCAAAGAGACAACCATCCAATAAAGAGCAGAAAACAGCCAAGGTCACCAATGAGTCTTCAACACAAGGAGAAAATACCGGACCCGGAGTCGGGCTGTTGCTGGCTATAAATTTGCAATTTTCAGACCTGTCAGTTACACAACACAAAGTTAAAGATCGGGTGCACAAACATAAATGAGCACGAAGACTGACTTTGTCATTTACGGACACCTACGATGTGAAAACAAAAATTATATGATAAAAAAAAATTGAGAACAAATTAGTTGTGCATCTTGCAGTACCTGAAAAAATCCTCACAAAGAAAAGCGTTGCATACATTTCAGTGTGAAAAATCATTCTAATTAAATGAAAGTAAAAGACGCATTTTCCCTGGGGTTTGGAGTTCGGTGCAAACAAAGGGTGGTGTGGTGAAGAGTATTGGTATGGAGAATACACACAGTGAATTTTCAGTTCAAAAGAATGCATGAAGCTGTTAGCAAATTGATGATTTGGACGATCAGACAAATCAACACAACAAAATGCAATTACAAACGGTTAAGCATGTAGACAGACTTGTGAACATGTTGACGGACTGATGGACATGTAGGCAGTCACACAGCTTGGTAAACAAATAGATCGACTGATAGCCGTGTCGACAGACTGTTGGAAATGAAAACACAGCTTGTTAGACATATAGATCGACTGACAGTTGTGTCGACAGACTGTTGGACATGAAGACACAGCTTGTTAGATATATAGACCGACTGATAGTCATGTCGACGGACTGTTGGACATGTAAACACAGCTCGGTAGACATATAGATCGACAGACAGTCGTATCGACAGACTGTTGAACATGAAGACGCAGGTTGTTAGATATACAGACCGATATAGCCATGTCGACAGACTGTTGGACATGTAGACACAGCTTGGTAGACATATAAACCGACTGATAGTCATGTCGACGGACTGTTGGACATGTAGACACAGCTCGGTAGACATAAAGATCGACAGACAGTCGTGTCGACAGACTGTTGAACATGAAGACACAGCTTGTTAGATATATAGACCGATATAGCCATGTCGACAGACTGTTGGGCATGAAGACAGACTAGTGGACACATAGACAGACCGATGCAAATGTAGACGGACTAGTGAACAAAGACAGACTTGCGGAAACATATCCAGACTGTTGAGAATATAGACAGACTATTATAAAAGACTGGTGAAAATAAAGACAAACTTGTAGACACATAGACAGAATGATGAACATGTATAGACAAAAATGTGTTAAGGTAAATTGACACTGAAAAAAATTATAGGGATGTCAAAATATCTGAAATTTAATACTTGGATACTCGGTCATGATACTCGAGTACTCGGATGAATCTTAAACGTCTATTGAAAAGTTGAGATTTTAGGTGGAATGCAGATAATGCAGTGTTTTTGTTATTACCTTTCATAAACATATTAAGACAAATTTATTACAAACATAGCTTGCTCTTATGTTTTTTTTGTGTCAATTAAACAATGAATTATCGACCGCCGTTTCTACAAATAACCTATCATAATTTAGGGTTATTGCCTGAATATTGGGGAATATTGTCCCGAGTAGAATTTTATATTGCACGAGCTTGCGAGTGCAATATTATGTTCTACGAGGGACAATATTCCCCAATATTCATGCAATAACCCTTTTATTGTATATCAATATAATATTTGAAAGTAAAAATTGGTTTAAACTAAGATTTTGTCGTTGATGACGTCATGAATTTTGAAGATTTATTGCACTAGTGCAATAATAGAATTTATTGCACGCTAACTTTTGGTTACTTTCTGTTGTAAATATCATATTGCTATACAATAATAGCAATTATTGTTTGTTTACGTGTTCATGAACCCAGAGACATATATTACAATAATATGAATGAACAAAATTCCAATAAAATTAAACATATTTGCATACAAAGTCCGACAAAAAAGACTACATTTTTATCATCTGTTACTGAGGAGTCGGTATTTTTTATATTACGACTTGTCCATTAATTTGTCAACAACAGTATTGAACTTCAAATTATTTGTGCTTTTTCGTGTCGCTCAGTCTTACTTTTTTCTGTGTTTGTTTTACACAGAGTAATTAAATTATACATCTCATACCAATCACGTTTATATAGAAGTCTTGATTAACGAACAAAGGTAAGTTTTACACTCGTGATGAGTTAATTATTAATCCATGAAAGTGTTGATCCGTGTATAACCACCGTTCAAATGCTTATAATCAGTTGCGTAGGGTTCACCGTTTCTTATTAAGAAATATGATCTGGTCAACAGTTTCAGACGAAAGACTGTTTGACTTTCTATTTTTTGTTTCAAGTAGTGCACATGAAAACATTCATTCGGAAGAAAAGAACGTTGATGGTACTTCTATAACAAATAGTAACCTAAGGAAAACATATTTATGCTGTTAAGGGTGTTCTTAGGTGAGGTTTTGGAATAAATGTCAAATGTTCGGACTCCTCGGTGTTTTTCTTACGATACAGTGTAAAATATTTTGCCCCATAACACCTATTTATCTTTTAACATAAAACTTAATATTTCATAAAATGTCATTTGACAAAATTTAAGCAGATTCTTGATTTTCTTTCTTTTGATTTGAGACCCAAATAATACCAATGCAAAACTAAGGTAAAAGTCCAAGTCAGCCTGTTCCCGCCATATTTTATAAATCAAATATCTCGAAAAGAAGCTCCATGACTTATCAAAATTTTTAGCTTAGTTTGATCCTTTTTAATTTCAATACTCTTCCAGCTTAAAGTATGAATTTTGAATTCTTGATTTATTTAATTTTACCTTAGATCACCTAAGTACACCCTTAATTGTTTTTTTTTAGTATAACGAAGTGGATATAATTTTCATCTGAACTAAAGTGAGTGGAAATGTGAAGAGAAATATTCCTCGGCGGAATGATTGGCTCATGACACACAGATTGAAGATTTGCAGGTATGTTTTCTGTTAAGGACTTTGTGTATGTCTAATGGTTCCTTTTTTTCCCTTTTAGGTCGTGTTGCCTATGGGACATTTGCCGGTATGTTTTCTGTTAAGGCCTTTGTGTATGTCAAATGTGGCCTTTTCTTTTTTTCTGGCAGGGCGCGATGCAGATTGAAGATTCGCAGGTATGTTTTCTGTTAAGGCCTTTGTGTATGTCTAATGTCGCCTTTTCTTTTTTTCTGGCAGGGCGCGACGCAGATTGAAGATTCGCAGGTATGTTTTCTGTTAAGGCCTTTGTGTATGTCTAATGGTTCCATTTTTTCCTTTAGGTCGTGTGGTCTATGGCACATTTGACGGTATGTTTTCTGTTAAGGCCTTTGTGTATGTCTCATGTTGCCTTTTCTTTTTTTCTGGCAGGGCGCGACACAGATTGAGGATTTTCAGGTATGTTTTCTGTAAAGACCTTTGTGTATGTCTAATGTCGCCTTTTCTTTTTTTCTAGCAGGGCGCGACGCAGATTGAGGATTTTCAGGTATGTTTTCTGTTAAGACCTTTGTGTATGTCTAATGTCGCCTTTTATTTTTTTCTAGCAGGGCGCGACGCAGATTGAGGATTTTCAGGTATGTTTTCTGTTAAGACCTTTGTGTATGTCTAATGTCGCCTTTTATTTTTTTCTAGCAGGGCGCGACGCAGATTGAGGATTTTCAGGTATGTTATCTGTTAAGACCTTTGTGTATGTCTAATGTGGCCTTTTCTTTTTTTCTGGCAGGGCGCGATGCAGATTGAAGATTCGCAGGTATGTTTTCTGTTAAGGCCTTTGTGTATGTCTAATGTCGCCTTTTCTTTTTTTCTGGCAGGGCGCGACGCAGATTGAAGATTCGCAGGTATGTTTTCTGTTAAGGCCTTTGTATGTCTAATGGTTCCATTTTTTCCTTTAGGTCGTGTGGTCTATGGCACATTTGACGGTATGTTTTCTGTTAAGGCCTTTGTGTATGTCTCATGTTGCCTTTTCTTTTTTTCTGGCAGGGCGCGACGCAGATTGAGGATTTTCAGGTATGTTTTCTGTAAAGACCTTTGTGTATGTCTAATGTCGCCTTTTCTTTTTTTCTAGCAGGGCGCGACGCAGATTGAGGATTTTCAGGTATGTTTTCTGTTAAGACCTTTGTGTATGTCTAATGTCGCCTTTTCTTTTTTTCTAGCAGGGCGCATCGCAGATTGAGGATTTTCAGGTATGTTTTCTGTTAAGACCTTTGTGTATGTCTAATGTTGCCTTTTCTTTTTTTCTGGCAGGGTGCGACGCAGATTGGAGATTTGGAGGTATGTTTTCTGTTAAGGCCTTTGTGTATGTCTAATGTCGCCCTTTTGTATTTTTCTGGCAGGGTGCGACGCAGATTGGAGATTAGCAGGTATGTTTTCTGTTAAGGCCTTTGTGTATGTCTAATGTTGCCTTTTCTTTTTTTCTAGCAGGGCACGACGCAGATTGAGGATTTTCAGGTATGTTATCTGTTAAGACCTTTGTGTATGTCTAATGTTGCCTTTTCTTTTTTTTTCTGGCAGGGTGTGACGCAGAATGGAGATTCGCAGGTATGTTTTCTGTTAAAGCCTTTGTTTCTGTCTTATGTTGCCTTTTCTTTTCTTCTAGCAGGGCGCGACGCAGATTGAGGATTATCAGGTATGTTTTCTGTTAAGACCTTTGTGTATGTCTAATGTCGCCTTTTCTTTTTTTCTAGCAGAGCGCGACGCAGATTGGAGATTCGCTGGTATGTTTTCTGTTAAGACCTTTGTGTATGTCTAATGTCACCATTTCTTTTTTTCTAGCAGGGCGCGACGCAGATTGAGGATTTTCAGGTATGTTTTCTGTTAAGACCTTTGTGTATGTCTAATGGTTCCTTTTTTTTCCTTTAGGTCGTGTGGCCTTTCTTTTTTTTTTTGCAGGGTGCGACGCAGATTGAGGAATTCCAGGTCTGTTTTCTGTTAAGACCTTTGTGTATGTCTAATGTTGTCTTTTCTTTTTTTCTGGCAGGGCGCGACGCAGATTGGAGATTCGCAGGTATGTTTTCTGTTAAGGCCTTTGTGTATGTCTAATGTCGCCTTTTCTTTTTTTCTAGCAGGTCGCGACGCAGATTGAGGAATTCCAGGTATGTTTTCTGTTAAGACCTTTGTGTATGTCTAATTTTGTCTTCTTTTTTTCTGGCAGGGCGCGACGCGGATTGAGGAATTCCAGGTATGTTTTCTGTTAAGACCTTTGTGTATGTCTAATGTTATCTTTTCTTTTTTTCTGGCAGGGCGCGACGCAGATTGGAGATTCGCAGGTATGTTTTCTGTTAAGGCCTTTGTGTATGTCTAATGTCGCCTTTTCTTTTTTTCTAGCAGGTCGCGACGCAGATTGAGGTATTCCAGGTATGTTTTCTGTTAAGACCTTTGTGTATGTCTAATGTCGCCTTTTCTTTTTTTCTAGCAGGTCGCGACGCAGATTGAGGTATTCCAGGTATGTTTTCTGTTAAGACCTCTGTGTATGTCTAATGTCGCCTTTTCTTTTTTTCTAGCAGGTCGCGACGCAGATTGAGGAATTCCAGGTATGTTTTCTGTTAAGACCTTTGTGTATGTCTAATTTTGTCTTTTCTTTTTTTCTGGCAGGGTGCGACGCGGATTGAGGAATTCCAGGTATGTTTTCTGTTAAGACCTTTGTGTATGTCTAATGTTATCTTTTCTTTTTTTCTGGCAGGGCGCGACGCAGATTGGAGATTCGCAGGTATGTTTTCTGTTAAGGCCTTTGTGTATGTCTAATGTCGCCTTTTCTTTTTTTCTAGCAGGTCGCGACGCAGATTGAGGTATTCCAGGTATGTTTTCTGTTAAGACCTTTGTGTATGTCTAATGTCGCCTTTTCTTTTTTTCTAGCAGGTCGCGACGCAGATTGAGGTATTCCAGGTATGTTTTCTGTTAAGACCTCTGTGTATGTCTAATGTCGCCTTTTCTTTTTTTCTAGCAGGTCGCGACGCAGATTGAGGTATTCCAGGTATGTTTTCTGTTAAGACCTCTGTGTATGTCTAATGTCGCCTTTTCTTTTTTTCTAGCAGGTCGCGACGCAGATTGAGGAATTTCAGGTATGTTTTCTGTTAAGACCTTTGTGTATGTCTAATGTCGCCTTTTCTTTTTTTCTAGCAGGTCGTGAAGCAGATTGAGGAATTCCAGGTATGTTTTCTGTTAAGACCTTTGTGTATGTCTAATGTTGTCTTTTCTTTTTTTCTGGCAGGGCGCGACGCAGATTGAGGTATTCCAGGTATGTTTTCTGTTAAGACCTTTGTGTATGTCTAATGGTTCCTTTTTTTTTCCTTTTGGTCGTGTGGCCTTTCTTTTTTTTTTTGCAGGGCTTGACGCAGATTGAGGATTTTCAGGTATGTTTTCTGTTAAGACCTTTGTGTATGTCTAATGTTGTCTTTTCTTTTTTTCTGGCAGGGCGCGACGCAGATTGGAGATTCGCAGGTATGTTTTCTGTTAAGGCCTTTGTGTATGTCTAATGTCGCCTTTTCTTTTTTTCTAGCAGGTCGCGACGCAGATTGAGGTATTCAAGGTATGTTTTCTGTTAAGGCCTTTGTGTATGTCTAATGTCGCCTTTCTTTTTTTCTAGCAGGTCGCGACGCAGATTGAGGAATTCAAGGTATGTTTTCTGTTAAGACCTTTGTGTATGTCTAATGTCGCCTTTTCTTTTTTTCTAGCAGGGCGCGACGCAGATTGAGGAATTCCAGGTATGTTTTCTGTTAAGACCTTTGTGTATGTCTAATGTCGCCTTTTCTTTTTTTCTAGCAGGTCGCGACGCAGATTGAGGAATTCCAGGTATGTTTTCTGTTAAGACCTTTGTGTATGTCTAATGTTGTCTTTTCTTTTTTTCTGGCAGGGCGTGACGCAGATTGAGGTATTCCAGGTATGTTTTCTGTTAAGACCTTTGTGTATGTCTAATGGTTCCTTTTTTTTTCCTTTAGGTCGTGTGGCCTTTCTTTTTTTTTTGCAGGGCTTGACGCAGATTGAGGATTTTCAGGTATGTTTTCTGTTAAGACCTTTGTGTATGTCTAATGTTGTCTTTTCTTTT
Source organism: Mytilus galloprovincialis (assembly GCA_037788925.1). Classification (NCBI taxonomy): domain Eukaryota; kingdom Metazoa; phylum Mollusca; class Bivalvia; order Mytilida; family Mytilidae; genus Mytilus; species Mytilus galloprovincialis. Next base: position 35,410,743 of record CM075335.1, read on the forward strand.
TTTCTGGCAGGGCGCGACGCAGATTGGAGATTCGCAGGTATGTTTTCTGTTAAGGCCTTTGTGTATGTCTAATGTCGCCTTTTCTTTTTTTCTAGCAGGTCGCGACGCAGATTGAGGAATTCCAGGTATGTTTTCTGTTAAGACCTTTGTGTAAGTCTAATGTTGTCTTTTCTTTTTTTCTGGCAGGGCGCGACGCAGATTGGAGATGCGCAGGTATGTTTTCTGTTAAGGCCTTTGTGTATGTCTAATGTTGTCTTTTCTTTTTTTCTGGCAGGTCGCGATGCAGATTGAGGAATTCCAGGTATGTTTTCTGTTAAGACCTTTGTGTATGTCTAATGGTTCCTTTTTTTTTCCTTTAGGTCGTGTGACCTTTCTTTTTTTTTTGCAGGGCGCGACGCAGATTGAGGAATTCCAGGTATGTTTTCTGTTAAGACCTTTGTGTATGTCTAATGTTGTCTTTTCTTTTTTTCTGGCAGGGCGCGACACAGATTGGAGATTCGCAGGTATGTTTTCTGTTAAGGCCTTTGTGTATGTCTAATGTTGCCTTTTCTTTTTTTCTAGCAGGTCGCGACGCAGATTGAGGTATTCCAGGTATGTTTTCTGTTTAGACCTTTGTGTATGTCTAATGTCGCCTTTTCTTTTTTTCTAGCAGGTCGTGACACAGATTGAGGAATTCCAGGTATGTTTTCTGTTAAGCCCTTTGTGTATGTCTAATGTTGTCTTTTCTTTTTTTCTGGCAGGGCGCGACGCAGATTGGAGATTCGCAGGTATGTTTTCTGTTAAGGCCTTTGTGTATGTCTAATGTCGCCTTTTCTTTTTTTCTAGCAGGTCGCGACGCAGATTGAGGAATTCCAGGTATGGTTTCTGTTAAGACCTTTGTGTATGTCTAATGTTGTCTTTTCTTTTTTTCTGGCAGGGCGCGACGCAGATTGGAGATTCGCAGGTATGTTTTCTATTAAGGCCTTTGTGTATGTCTAATGTCGTCTTTTCTTTTTTTCTAGCAGGTCGCGACGCAGATTGACGTATTCCAGGTATGTTTTCTGTTAAGACCTTTGTGTATGTCTAATGTCGCCTTTTCTTTATTTCTAGAAAGTCGCGACGCAGATTGGAGATTCGCAGGTATGTTTTCTATTAAGGCCTTTGTGTATGTCTAATGTCGTCTTTTCTTTTTTTCTAGCAGGTCGCGACGCAGATTGACGTATTCCAGGTATGTTTTCTGTTAAGACCTTTGTGTATGTCTAATGTCGCCTTTTCTTTATTTCTAGAAAGTCGCGACGCAGATTGAGGAATTCCAGGTATGTTTTCTGTTAAGACCTTTGTGTATGTCTAATGTTGTCTTTTCTTTTTTTCTGGCAGGGCGCGACGCAGATTGGAGATTCGCAGGTATGTTTTCTGTTAAGACCTTTGTGTATGTCTAATGTCGCCTTTTCTTTTTTTCTAGCAGGTCGCGATGCAGATTGAGGAATTCCAAGTATGTTTTCTGTTAAGACCTTAGTGTATGTCTAATGTTGCCTTTTCTTTTTTTCTGGCAGGGCGCGACGCAGATTAAGGTATTCCAGGTATGTTTTCTGTTAAGACCTTTGTGTATGTTTAATGGTTCCTTTTTTTTTCTTTAGGTCGTGTGGCCTTTCTTTTTTTTTTGCAGGGCGCGACGCAGATTGAGGATTTTCAGGTATGTTTTCTGTTAAGACCTTTGTGTATGTCTAATGTTGTCTTTTCTTTTTTTCTGGCAGGGCGCGACGCAGATTGGAGATTCGCAGGTATGTTTTCTGTTAAGGCCTTTGTGTATGTCTAATGTCGCCTTTTCTTTATTTCTAGCAGGTCGCGACGCAGATTGAGGAATTCCAGGTATGTTTTCTGTTAAGACCTTTGTGTATGTCTAATGTTGTCTTTTCTTTTTTTCTGGCAGGGCGCGACGCAGATTGGAGATGCGCAGGTATGTTTTCTGTTAAGGCCTTTGTGTATGTCTAATGTTGTCTTTTCTTTTTTTCTGGCAGGTCGCGATGCAGATTGAGGAATTCCAGGTATGTTTTCTGTTAAGACCTTTGTGTATGTCTAATGGTTCCTTTTTTTTTCCTTTAGGTCGTGTGACCTTTCTTTTTTTTTTGCAGGGCGCGACGCAGATTGAGGAATTCCAGGTATGTTTTCTGTTAAGACCTTTGTGTATGTCTAATGTTGTCTTTTCTTTTTTTCTGGCAGGGCGCGACGCAGATTGGAGATTCGCAGGTATGTTTTCTGTTAAGGCCTTTGTGTATGTCTAATGTTGCCTTTTCTTTTTTTCTAGCAGGTCGCGACGCAGATTGAGGTATTCCAGGTATGTTTTCTGTTTAGACCTTTGTGTATGTCTAATGTCGCCTTTTCTTTTTTTCTAGCAGGTCGTGACACAGATTGAGGAATTCCAGGTATGTTTTCTGTTAAGCCCTTTGTGTATGTCTAATGTTGTCTTTTCTTTTTTTCTGGCAGGGCGCGACGCAGATTGGAGATTCGCAGGTATGTTTTCTGTTAAGGCCTTTGTGTATGTCCAATGTCGCCTTTTCTTTTTTTCTAGCAGGTCGCGACGCAGATTGAGGAATTCCAGGTATGGTTTCTGTTAAGACCTTTGTGTATGTCTAATGTCGCCTTTTCTTTTTTTCTAGCAGGTCGCGATGCAGATTGAGGAATTCCAGGTATGTTTTCTGTTAAGACCTTTGTGTATGTCTAATGTTGTCTTTTCTTTTTTTCTGGCAGGGCGCGACGCAGATTAAGGTATTCCAGGTATGTTTTCTGTTAAGACCTTTGTGTATGTTTAATGGTTCCTTTTTTTTCCTTTAGGTCGTGTGGCCTTTCTTTTTTTTTTGCAGGGCGCGACGCAGATTGAGGATTTTCAGGTATGTTTTCTGTTAAGACCTTTGTGTATGTCTAATGTCGCCTTTTCTTTTTTCTAGCAGGTCGCGACGCAGATTGAGCAATTCCAGGTATGTTTTCTGTTAAGACCTTTGTGTATGTCTAATGTTGTCTTTTCTTTTTTTCTGGCAGGGCGCGACGCAGATTGGAGATTCGCAGGTATGTTTTCTGTTAAGACCTTTGTGTATGTCTAATGTCGCCTTTTCTTTTTTTCTAGCAGGTCGCGATGCAGATTGAGGAATTCCAGGTATGTTTTCTGTTAAGACCTTTGTGTATGTCTAATGTTGCCTTTTCTTTTTTTCTGGCAGGGCGCGACGCAGATTAAGGTATTCCAGGTATGTTTTCTGTTAAGACCTTTGTGTATGTTTAATGGTTCCTTTTTTTTCCTTTAGGTCGTGTGGCCTTTCTTTTTTTTTTGCAGGTCGCGACGCAGATTGAGGAATTCCAGGTATGTTTTCTGTTAAGACCTTTGTGTATGTCTAATGTTGTCTTTTCTTTTTTTCTGGCAGGGCGCGACGCAGATTGGAAATTCGCAGGTATGTTTTCTGTTAAGGCCTTTGTGTATGTCTAATGTCGCCTTTTCTTTTTTTCTAGCAGGTCGCGACGCAGATTGAGGAATTCCAGGTATGTTTTCTGTTAAGGCCTTTGTGTATGTCTAATGTCGCCTTTTCTTTTTTTTCTAGCATGTCGCGATGCAGATTGAGGTATTCCAGGTATGTTTTCTGTTAAGACCTTTGTGTATGTCTAATGTTGTCTTTTCTTTTTTTCTGGCAGGGCGCGACGCAGATTGGAAATTCGCAGGTATGTTTTCTGTTAAGGCCTTTGTGTATGTCTAATGTCGCCTTTTCTTTTTTTCTAGCAGGTCGCGACGCAGATTGAGGAATTCCAGGTATGTTTTCTGTTAAGGCCTTTGTGTATGTCTAATGTTGCCTTTTCTTTTTTTCTAGCATGTCGCGATGCAGATTGAGGTATTCCAGGTATGTTTTCTGTTAAGACCTTTGTGTATGTCTAATGTTGTCTTTTCTTTTTTTCTGGCAGGGCGCGAAGCAGATTGGAGATTCGCAGGTATGTTTTCTGTTAAGACCTTTGTGTATGTCTAATGTCGCCTTTTCTTTTTTTCTAGCAGGTCGCGACGCAGATTGAGGAATTCCAGGTATGTTTTCTGTTAAGACCTTTGTGTATGGCTAATGTTGTCTTTTCTTTTTTTCTGGCAGGGCGCGACGCAGATTAAGGTATTCCAGGTATGTTTTCTGTTAAGACCTTTGTGTATGTTTAATGGTTCCTTTTTTTTTCCTTTAGGTCGTGTGGCTTTTCTTTTTTTTTTGCAGGGCGCGACGCAGATTGAGGAATTCCAGGTATGTTTTCTGTTAAGACCTTTGTGTATGTCTAATGTCGCCTTTTCTTTTTTTCTAGCAGGTCGCGACGCAGATTGAGGAATTCCAGGTATGTTTTCTGTTAAGACCTTTGTGTATGTCTAATGTCGCCTTTTCTTTTTTTCTAGCAGGTCGTGACGCAGATTGAGGAATTCCAGGTATGTTTTCTGTTAAGACCTTTGTGTATGTCTAATGTTGTCTTTTCTTTTTTTCTGGCAGGGCGCGACGCAGATTGGAGATTCGCAGGTATGTTTTCTGTTAAGGCCTTTGTGTATGTCTAATGTCGCCTTTTCTTTTTTTCTAGCAGGTCGCGACGCAGATTGAGGTATTCCAGGTATGTTTTCTGTTTAGACCTTTGTGTATGTCTAATGTCGCCTTTTCTTTTTTTCTAGCAGGTCGTGACACAGATTGAGGAATTCCAGGTATGTTTTCTGTTAAGCCCTTTGTGTATGTCTAATGTTGTCTTTTCTTTTTTTCTGGCAGGGCGCGACGCAGATTGGAGATTCGCAGGTATGTTTTCTGTTAAGGCCTTTGTGTATGTCTAATGTCGCCTTTTCTTTTTTTCTAGCAGGTCACGACGCAGATTGAGGAATTCCAGGTATTTTTTCTGTTAAGACCTTTGTGTATGTGTAATGTTGTCTTTTCTTTTTTTCTGGCAGGGCGCGACGCAGATTGGAGATTCGCCGGTATGTTTTCTGTTAAGGCCTTTGTGTATGTCTAATGTCGCCTTTTCTTTTTTTCTAGCAGGTCGCGACGCAGATTGAGGTATTCAAGGTATGTTTTCTGTTAAGACCTTTGTGTATGTCTAATGGCGCCTTTTCTTTTTTTCTAGCAGGTCTCGACGCAGATTGAGGAATTCCAGGTATGTTTTCTGTTAAGACCTTTGTGTATGTCTAATGTTGTCTTTTCTTTTTTTCTGGCAGGGCGCGACGCAGATTGGAGATTCGCAGGTATGTTTTCTGTTAAGGCCTTTGTGTATGTCTAATGTTGTCTTTTCTTTTTTTCTGGCAGGTCGCGACGCAGATTGAGGAATTCCAGGTATGTTTTCTGTTAAGACCTTTGTGTATGTCTAATGGTTCCTTTTTTTTTTCCTTTAGGTCGTGTGGCCTTTCTTTTTTTTTTTGCAGGGCGCGACGCAGATTGAGGAATTCCAGGTATGTTTTCTGTTAAGACCTTTGTGTATGTCTAATTTTGTCTTTTCTTTTTTTCTGGCAGGGCGCGACGCGGATTGAGGAATTCCAGGTATGTTTTCTGTTAAGACCTTTGTGTATGTCTAATGTTATCTTTTCTTTTTTTCTGGCAGGGCGCGACGCAGATTGGAGATTCGCAGGTATGTTTTCTGTTAAGGCCTTTGTGTATGTCTAATGTCGCCTTTTCTTTTTTTCTAGCAGGTCGCGACGCAGATTGAGGTATTCCAGGTATGTTTTCTGTTAAGACCTTTGTGTATGTCTAATGTCGCCTTTTCTTTTTTTCTAGCAGGTCGCGACGCAGATTGAGGTATTCCAGGTATGTTTTCTGTTAAGACCTCTGTGTATGTCTAATGTCGCCTTTTCTTTTTTTCTAGCAGGTCGCGACGCAGATTGAGGAATTCCAGGTATGTTTTCTGTTAAGACCTTTGTGTATGTCTAATGTCGCCTTTTCTTTTTTTCTAGCAGGTCGTGACGCAGATTGAGGAATTCCAGGTATGTTTTCTGTTAAGACCTTTGTGTATGTCTAATGTTGTCTTTTCTTTTTTTCTGGCAGGGCGCGACGCAGATTGAGGTATTCCAGGTATGTTTTCTGTTAAGACCTTTGTGTATGTCTAATGGTTCCTTTTTTTTTCCTTTAGGTCGTGTGGCCTTTCTTTTTTTTTTTTGCAGGGCTTGACGCAGATTGAGGATTTTCAGGTATGTTTTCTGTTAAGACCTTTGTGTATGTCTAATGTTGTCTTTTCTTTTTTTCTGGCAGGGCGCGACGCAGATTGGAGATTCGCAGGTATGTTTTCTGTTAAGGCCTTTGTGTATGTCTAATGTCGCCTTTTCTTTTTTTCTAGCAGGTCGCGACGCAGATTGAGGTATTCAAGGTATGTTTTCTGTTAAGGCCTTTGTGTATGTCTAATGTCGCCTTTTCTTTTTTTCTAGCAGGTCGCGACGCAGATTGAGGTATTCAAGGTATGTTTTCTGTTAAGACCTTTGTGTATGTCTAATGTTGCCTTTTCTTTTTTTCTAGCAGGGCGCGACGCAGATTGAGGAATTCCAGGTATGTTTTCTGTTAAGACCTTTGTGTATGTCTAATGTCGCCTTTTCTTTTTTTCTAGCAGGTCGCGACGCAGATTGAGGAATTCCAGGTATGTTTTCTGTTAAGACCTTTGTGTATGTCTAATGTTGTCTTTTCTTTTTTTCTGGCAGGGCGTGACGCAGATTGAGGTATTCCAGGTATGTTTTCTGTTAAGACCTTTGTGTATGTCTAATGGTTCCTTTTTTTTTCCTTTAGGTCGTGTGGCCTTTCTTTTTTTTTTGCAGGGCTTGACACAGATTGAGGATTTTCAGGTATGTTTTCTGTTAAGACCTTTGTGTATGTCTAATGTTGTCTTTTCTTTTTTTCTGGCAGGGCGCGACGCAGATTGGAGATTCGCAGGTATGTTTTCTGTTAAGGCCTTTGTGTATGTCTAATGTCGCCTTTTCTTTTTTTCTAGCAGGTCGCGACGCAGATTGAGGAATTCCAGGTATGGTTTCTGTTAAGACCTTTGTGTATGTCTAATGTTGTCTTTTCTTTTTTTCTGGCAGGGCGCGACGCAGATTGGAGATTCGCAGGTATGTTTTCTATTAAGGCCTTTGTGTATGTCTAATGTCGCCTTTTCTTTTTTTCTAGCAGGTCGCGACGCAGATTGAGGTATTCCAGGTATGTTTTCTGTTAAGACCTTTGTGTATGTCTAATGTCGCCTTTTCTTTATTTCTAGCAGGTCGCGACGCAGATTGAGGAATTCCAGGTATGTTTTCTGTTAAGACCTTTGTGTATGTCTAATGTTGTCTTTTCTTTTTTTCTGGCAGGGCGTGACGCAGATTGGAGATTCGCAGGTATGTTTTCATTTAAGGCCTTTGTGTATGTCTAATGTCGCCTTTTCTTTTTTTCTAGCAGGTCGCGATGCAGATTGAGGAATTCCAGGTATGTTTTCTGTTAAGGCCTTTGTGTATGTCTAATGTCGCCTTTTCTTTTTTTCTAGCAGGTCGCGACGCAGATTGAGGAATTCCAGGTATGTTTTCAGTTAAGACCTTTGTGTATGTCTAATGTTGTCTTTTCTTTTTTTCTGGCAGGGCGCGACGCAGATTGGAGATTCGCAGGTATGTTTTCTGTTAAGGCCTTTGTGTATGTGTAATGTCGCCTTTTCTTTTTTTCTAGCAGGGCACGACGCAGATTGAGGATTTTTAGGTATGTTTTCTGTTAAGACCTTTGTGTATGTCTTTTCTTTTTTTCTTGCAGGGCGCGACGCAGATTGGAGATTCGCAGGTATGTTTTCTGTTAAGGCCTTTGTGTATGTCTAATGTTGCCTTTTTTTTCAAAAACGTTTGAAAAATGTTGAAATTTGACCTCCGGTTGAAGTATTTATTATGTAAACAAGATTCAGAGTGACGGGGAATCCTATACATAGTCATGTGCCCATATGTTTCTGGGTCACATTTATTTATATCTCGACCAATGAAAAGCTTTAGGATGCATTTGTGTCAGTTCCTCCTAAACAGGAGGATTACCCGCGTTTTTTTGGAAATCAACGGAGGACGTCTTTTGATTTATCATATTTCAGTAACGCAGCATGTATTTTAATACTTATTTTGGCAGTCGTGTGACAAAATCTATTCTAATGAAAAATTAACCTCAAATACTGATGGATGTTAAGTTGTTTTAATAAATTTATTGTCTGAAGCACAGGCTATGTTTTTGTTTACACGCTGGTTACAGCGCCACCTCGAAATTTTTAAATTATCTCCCCTTTCCTGCGTGACCACTGGAAGGAGCTCTTCAATGTTTAGGTGAAAGATAAGACTTTTAAAAATACTTGTAATTCGTTGTGTCCATGGTCCAACTTGTTTCACAAAGGATAGGCGAACGGCGAACGGCTAACGGCGTACGCCGTATTTTGACTCAAAACAAGCAGAGACATATATACATGTGTATATATGTCTCTGAAACAAGTAAACCGGCATATCATCCAACATTAGGAAAATAATAATTTAGCCTTTAAATCTGAATTTTTGCATAATTACATGGGTGTCCGGACACAAAATGCATGTCAACTTTTTGCACCGGAACCTTGCCCTAATGGAAATAAAGGTGGAATTTCCCCTTCTCGGAAGCTCTCTGACTTTATCCATACCGGTGTCTAAACGGGTTACACTAATGACTGGACCGAATGACAGGACCGAATGACAGGACCAAATGAAAAATGCTAATAACTTTTTCATTTCTCAAAGGATTGATCTCAAATTTGAAATATAATAAGATTTCATCATTTGATAAATAGATATAAGAAAAAAAAAGAAAAAAAAATGTAAGAAACTTTAGAAAACGTGACATGACCAACTCTGATAATGACAGGACCAACATCGAGAATGACAGGACCAAATAAAAATGCTAATAACTTTTTTATTTTTCAAAGGAATTATCTCGGATTTGAAATATAAAATGATATGTCATATTTTGAAACCAAAATGTTATAAAAAATATAGATTTATTTTCAAAAACTTTCAAAAACGTGACATGACCATCACTGACTGACATGACCAACCTCGACAATGACAGGACCAGATGAAATTGCTAATTACTCTTTTATTTCTTAGAATATTTCTCTGAAATTAAAATATGTGAAGGTTATACCATTTTATATATAAATATAAGAAAAAGGTATAAAAAGCTTGCTGAAATGTGACCTGGTTAACGTTGTCAATGACAGGACAATCCTCGACAATTAATGACAGGACCAAATAAAAATGATAATTATGCATAAAATTTGTTAGGATAATCCTCCCAAATTTGAAATAATGACAATTTAGACCATATAAGAAAAATATAGAAAAAAAAACGTATTAAAAGCTTGCGGTTATGTGACCTGACCAACATCGACTATGATCTGGCCGATGAAAAATCATAATTTCTTTTTTATTTTACTGAAATTGTTCAACTCTGATCCATAATTAGTAAGATATATCTTATAAATTCAGGAAAATATATTATATGGTGGTTTAAAATCTTGACCTAGCTACTAAACGTATGTTGGCGGAGAGTCACAGGACATGCAGAATCACAGAACAAAAAGACACAAATGATCACTATATTTAAGAAAGAGATCTTGAAATATTTATATGTTATTACATATAATCATTTTATATTTTAAGAGATAGTTCATTAAACTATAGATAAATTAAGATTTATTGAATTATCATCATAATATTTCTTGACATCATGAAGCCCAATTTAAGTCACTTTGGAAAGGTATCAAACCTTTTAAAGTAGTCTGTGAAAATGTTTGCTTCAGTATATTTTATGAAAATATTTAAAACTACCAAGAAATCATGCATGCAAGGGTCGGGCATACTTCAAGAAATGTTTATTTGTTTATTATGAGGGGGAAAAACTATCAAGATATACCCTCATATACTCAAGCATACATGGAAATAATTATTTACTGTTCTGAAAATATTAATAAAACAACGACATGAACTATTATGTGATTTTAATTACTGTCATCACAATCTTTATTGGATTTATCAACTTATTTATGGCTTATGTCACACCTTTTGTTTGTTACCTTATAATTGCTTTCAGACGTGTCAGATTATGACCGGTAATTAATATACAAAATATTCTGAATGAATGAATGAATGATCTTTATTCTCATAAACCAAATACATAGTTGCAGAGAAGATATTACAATGATGTATATAACATATATAAGATAAGAGGATAGACTTTCACAGAAATAGATTTAATACATCTACAAAGTTTCTCAAGCTCAACAATATTTCTACAACTCGGTTTAATACAATATACCAATAAAAAGTTCAAATAACGCGGTGGGCGTTCGTAGACCTAACGTTTTCCCCCAAGTTAGCTTTTTTCCCTTATTTTCTATCTCAAATTTAAAAAAAAAAATTTTAGAAATAAAAAGTAATTAACATCTGATCCTGTCATTGTCGAGGTTGGCCATGTCAGACAGCAATGGTCATGTCACGTTTAAACTTTCTATATTTTTTATAACATTTATGTTTCAAAATATGACATATCATTTTATATTTCAAATCTGAGAGAATTTCTTTGAAAAATAAAAAAAAAGTTATTAGCATTTTTACTTGGTCCTGTCATTGTCGAAGTTGGTCCTGTCATTATCAGAGTTGGTCATGTCACGTTTTCTAAAGTTTCTTACATATTTTCTTTAATTTTTTTCTTAAATCTATTTATCAAATGATAAAATCTTATTATATTTCAAATTTCAGAAAAATATTTTGAGAAATAAAAGAGAAATTAGCAATTTCATCTGGTCCTGTCATTGTCGAGGTTGGTCATGTCAGTCAGTGATGGTCATGTCACGTTTTTGAAAGTTTTTGAAAATAAATCTATATTTTTTATAACATTTTGGTTTCAAAATATGACATATCATTTTATATTTCAAATCTGAGATAATTCCTTTGAAAAATAAAAAAGTTATTAGCATTTTTATTTGGTCCTGTCATTCTCGATGTTGGTCCTGTCATTATCAGAGTTGGTCATGTCACGTTTTCTAAAGTTTCTTACAATTTTTTTCTTTTTTTTTTCTTATATCTATTTATCAAATGATGAAATCTTATTATATTTCAAATTTGAGATCAATCCTTTGAGAAATGAAAAAGTTATTAGCATTTTTCATTTGGTCCTGTCATTCGGTCCTGTCATTTATGGCGTACGGAAAGGGTCAAAAGTAAATTATTTCGCATATGCTACAATTAATACAGCATATGCTATATAAATTACAGCTTAAGCTATAATTTATGTACCCTATGCTGTAAATAATGTCGCTTAGGCTATAATATATAGCATATGCTGTAATTTATACAGCATATGCTATAATTAATACAGCATATGCTATATTAAATGCAGCCTATGCTGTAATAAATAGCATATGCAGCTTAAGCGTCCAGTTGACGTACCATAAGGTTCAAAAGTAAATATAGATTACGCTATAATTGTTGAAACATGTACATTATTTACATTTAAGTTCTGACTGTTCCGAAAGGGTCAAAAGTAAATGATGCATAAGCTGTATTGTACCATATGGTTATAAGGTGGGGTTACTGTCAATCACAAACCATGCTATTATATATTTACTGTCAATCACTCTTCAACTTTGAAAGATTCACAAATTACACCAATCAGAACCTTATTTTGCTTAGGGTGTGTGAAAAGTAAGATGTCATAAAGTAATTAATGTCATTCATAGTCGAGTTCACAGAGTTAATGAAATGTTCGGAATATTTACATGAAATTATCATGCTTTTCTCAGAATTATATCTAAAAGAGAAAGAATAGGTTTGACTTTGCTACTAAATCCCTCAACATACAAGGCAAACAACCAATGTTACTATGTGTGGGTTTTTTTTTTATAGCACAGTTTAGTGAAATCAGTGTTCGTTATAAGTTTTACTATAGTTTGCAATATTTAAGTATTTATAAGAAACGATAAAATATTAACTTGCCGAAGTCATGCATTAATTTATAAATATAAATAAAAGTATTTGAAAAAAAAGTTTATGAACATATCCACTTCGTATCCTTACAAATTTAAATAAAAATAGTAGAAAGGAACACGAGGCAATTTCCGTAAAGTGACCTGCTTGTTTTCCTATTTCGCTTAAGGGGTCATCCATAGTTGTCAACCATTTTCCAAAGTGTACAAAACGTACACTCGGGGGGAGGGGGTTAAAAAGTCAACATTTTTACCGTACGCTTTTTTTTTTATTTCCGAAATTTATATCGTGTCCGTAGGCATGGTAGGAAAGGTCGATGTATAAAATTGAGAATTGGCTTAATTGGGTGTGTTTCTCTTCTTATTTCTTCTTTATTATTTTAACTTGATGATATTTATTTCGTTATCATAATTCTCCTCAATCCGGATTGAACGATTAAAAGATCAAAGCATATGAAAACTAAATCTTTCAAAAATGTGAACTAGTAAAATTATTTAAACAAAAAGTTTGCAAGCATTTCTCAGTACCCCCGATTGTCAATTTCACCTGCTTTATTATAGATCGTTATCGTTTCACTCTGTTTAATAAACAAAATCGATGGTTACACTAAATTCTTTGAATGTTTTGATTTTGACAAGACGCCATTTTGTGAAAAGATTTTAAACTGGTCCTTCGATTAATTTTCTTGTAATGCATTCCAAAATAGTAAACCAGTAAACCGGAAGCAAACTTATTTTTCTTAGTATAAGCCTCTTTTAATTAGGAGCACCTCCATATGAAGTTTAACCTTAACTTAAAAAATATCCAGTATATATACATAAACCAAGGATTTGTATAGTAAGACTTACTATACAAATCCTTGGTGCCATGAATGGCAAATTTACAGGGACCTTTTAAATAGAAATACAGGCGGGAAATTTAAAAACTTTAAATGTTTTAAAACATTACTCTTTTATTGATTGCTGTCTTGAGCTCTGATTCCACAACAACTGTCAGTCCATCCTTTACTAATGCAATATAACCATGCATTTCCCTTCTTTGATTCTTTATAGCATAATTTATGCGCCCTTTTGTTTATCTTTTGCATGCTCTAGGTGCCCTTTTTCATTGGAGTTACCATTCCAACTGTGTGATAGGGGAAACACTAATCTTTGTACTCTTTATTCTGACAAAACACAAGCATCACAGACAGATGTCATCAAATAAAACAGTCAGATATGTTTTAGTTTATTTTCAATGCAAATTTCTATATTAAACTGAAATATATTAAACAGGATCTTCTTTTTATTAAGAATGATTGATTCTTCTCTTGAAATCTGAAAATGGTTGATGTACACTTTTTGAGGGAGGGTGGGGGGTCTGAAAAAGTGTACGTTTTGTACACTTTGGAAAATGGTTGACAATTATGGATGACCCCTAAATTGGATGTACAGTCTAATTTTGTCGTAAATTGATTACCGATTTGCTAAAATGTTCCAAAATCTTTTGTACATGAGATATCCCATGGAACCATAATTCCCAAAATCAATCCAAGCCTTCCTTTTGTGGTTATATACCTTTTGCTTTATTAACTTATACTGAAGTTATTGTCCGGAAACCATATACGATAGTTTTCAAAGGTATCAGGATTATAATTTAGTACGCCAGACGCGCGTTTCGTCTACATAAGACTCATCAATGACGCTCATATCAAAATATTTATAAAGCCAAACACATACAAAGTTGAAGAGCATTGAGGATCCAAAATTCCAAAAAGTTGTGCCAAATACGGCTAAGGTAATCTATGCCTGGGATAAGAAAATCCTTAGTTTTTCGAAAATTTTATAAATTTTGTAAACAGGAAATTTATTAAAATGACCACATTATTGATTTTCATGTCAACACCGAATTGTTGACTACTGGGCTGGTGATACCCTCGGGGACGAAACGTCCACCAGCAGTGGCATCGACCCAGTGGAAATATGTATAAGCAAGGAGGTCATATAACCTCCTTGGTATAAGTAAGTAAGTAAGTAAGTAATTTTTATTGGTTTGAAATCCAAAATGACAGGATTGATACCAAGACAATACACATTGGTTATACACAAACATACAAACATATATATCATACCAAATTCATAAACATTGTATATTGAGATGTTCTTGCCTTTTACGGGGACTAAATAAATGGACAAGACATCATTACAAACACGTCTTTATTCTCCATAAGCACGTTCACACTAAAAACATCAAAAACAGCATTACTGGTCTGACCTTGCACCCTTACCTGGAATAGCCCCGACCTTCAACAGAATTCAACCCTAATACATAACAATATATATAAGCAATTTTACAGATCTAACATTGTTGGGTTGATGTTAAGACGAGTTGTCTATATATATTGTTGGGTTGATGTTTAGACGAGTTGTATATACATTATGTACACAGCCATGTATCACCATCATTGATGGCGATCCGATGGATACATCTGTTGTAGAGTTGTCACTGACTCAGACGTACTTATAAATATAATTATTTTCTGTGACTGTATATTACATTAATTTGTAGGATCCTTTACTATAGATAAATTTAGCTGATCTGTAAAAATAACATCTTCATACCTTATATATCATGTACTGTAGTACGCCGCTAGATTAAAACTGACGAGGAAAGGTAACACACGCTCTTTTTTTGAGAGCCCAGGTGGTCGTGTGGTCCAGCGGGACGGCTGCAGTGCAGGCGATTTGGTGTCACGATATCACAGTAGCATGGGTTCGAATCCCGGCGAGGAACAGTTCTAACATTGTTGGGTTGATGTTTAGACGAGTTGTATATATATACAACTCTAACCCCCTGTGATACATTGTTACTTGAAAATCATATTACCAATTTTTTGTGCCCCATACAATGTATGTGGATTTAAAAATGTGCAAGACAAAAATATTTGAAAATCCAAAACTCATTAAAAAAAGAGCTTATATACCAAAAAGGATATATATATATATATATATATATATATATATGAGGAGGTGGTACCACAAAGTTATTTAGTACTTAATAAAGCATTTCTAAAAATGTTCATGTCGCTTTTAAATTTAACAATAATTCTAATTATATCAGTCTCACCACACGTATACAAAAAATTAAATCTTGCTTCCTTAGTCATATTTAAAAAAGATGGAACTATTTCACTAATTTTGGAAAACAATTGGTCTCTAATTATATTTAGTTTTTTACGAACAAAGAAAACAGAAGATCCGGTAGCCAACCATTTCATTCAGCACAATCATTGCATGAAAAATTTAACTTGAAGTTACCGCCATAGAAAAAGTATTAGGAACAGAAATTTACAGAAAAACTAAAGAAGCCTTTGGATAAATAAATTAAAAGCTTTATAACCTGAAGGACTCAACACAATGTATGAACAATAATAAAAATATTTATATAAAAAAAGAAAAAAAACGCAGCAAATGAACGTCATAGTAGTTATTATAACGTAATGTATCCAAGCGATGTAATTGTTGTTTCAATATTGTAATTTATTCCAATGAAGAAGGCCGTAATGGCCGAAACGTATGGAAATTTGTGTTATAGTCTTTATTATATATATGTCTTGAAAAAATATGTACAAATTTGTTCTTTTTAATATTTAAATGTAATAGATACATATTTTTGTAATAGTCGAAGAATTCGTGATCGATATTCAAAGTTTGTATTTTAGTGTCAGCATTGACGGTGTTCAGTTTCACCTGTAAAGGATAGACATTATCTTCCGATGTTCAGACAGTTTTAAATCGACCATGACTTGGTTCTCTCTTGGCTGTTGTAAAAGAGGAAAGCAATGTGAAATATAACAACAAGATCGTAGCACAGTGGTAACATTGATTCATCAAACTGGTTGTAGCTGTATATTGCCACTGCCATAAAAATGTTGTGTCATTGTAAGACAAAGAACATGATTGATTAGCAACAGAAAATCAGGCAGAAAAGATGCCAATTACCGACATCTGACTACTATATTACATGTATGTTTCTGCTGTTTCGTTTGTACGGAAGCGCATTAGGGATATATTAAATATAAAATTGATAGTATTTTTTTTAAAGTCTATTTTTTAAACACATTTTGGCAATTTATTTTCAAAAAATGGTTTTGTTCTTGTGCCTCTTTCACACGTACATTTAATTCAAATTGAAGTCGAATCGACTGCGAATCGGATTCGCTTATCGCGTTCACACGCTCTTCTTTTTGAATTCGAATTCACTAATTCGAATTATCCAATTTGCATTAGAAAGTTAACGTCGTTCGGACAGTATCTGAGCGAATTTGACGCGCATTGCAATTCGAATTAGAATTAAGGTAAGGACGTATAACTTTTCGAATGCGAAATTTAACTAATTTGAATTAGTTAATGCGAATCGAATTCGAATTACGTGTGAACTCAGCATTAAAATATGATAAGGATAAGCATTTTATGCTGAGGTCACACGTAATTCGAACTAGTTTAATCCTCAATCGAAACGTTTTACGTCCTATGCTAACGTCATTTCTAATTCGAATTACAATGCGCGTCAAATTCGCTTTACTGTCCAAACGACGTTAACTTTTTTAAAATTCGTATTCACAAAAGCGTATTTCTAATGAGAATTAGCAGAAAATAATAATAGCCAATTGGTGATCGTTGATATCAGAAGTCCAGTATAATGGAATCCTCTTAATGTATATATCTATTAACATATCATTAATAACTCCTTTGTTGTACTACTATTCCGAATCATTCCGCTATTGGAATTCAGGATCTCCTAAAAAGACGAATAGATACATCTGCTAAGTTGGAACTGTGCTAACCCAAGTCATTGAAAATAATTATGCTATTACCGACAAAATTATCAAAACAAAATTATTGTACAAAATTATGAACAATTCCTTACTATGTGTACCGTACTACCGTATATCTCATAAGTTCATGCTTCTTATAGTAAAAATAAAATTATGACAAAGGTTCATTGTCGTTTGTCATTTGTTTCATTTAAAATTGTCCTAAGGAGAAATGATAAAGATTACGCCTGCATGATCTCACTGATGCTTACGGCTAATTTCCTAATGTATGTAGAGCAACACTTTGGTTAGCTTGATTTCTTAGTTTGTATGTTTTGTATAGTTATATAGGGATAACGTCCAATTGAATATAAATATCATATATACAGGTATGAAGATGACAATCAGATGTCAGAATTACAAAGCCTGAATAAACATTTGTACAAACAAAGCAAGGAAGCCAACCAAAGTTGAGGGGGAGGACAGGGGTAAGGGAGACAGGGAGAAAGGGGGTAGGAGAAAGGAGAAAGGGGGTGGGAGAAAGGAGAAAGGGGGTAGGAGAAAGGAGAGGAAGGCTGGGAGAAAGGAGAAAAAGTTGGAGAAAGGAGAAAAAGTTGGAGAAAGGAGAAATTTTTTTAATTTATCTCAAAAGGAGATGTTTTATTCTAATGGGAGAAAGGAGAATGGGGGTAGGAGAAAGGAGAAGAGGGGTGGGAGAAGGGAGAAGGGTACCCCCCCTGTCCTCCCCCTCAAAGTTTTAGCGGGCATTGCATTTGCGCCAATTTAAAAAAAATCCAATCTTTCATTTGCGCCAAAAATTAATTACTTCATTTGCGCCATTTTACAGGTAATACATGTAATATATATATACTCATTGCTCTATCACAAAGACAAACTTGCAAACGATATACATGTTGCTGATATTGTTCATAACGCCACTATCAGTGTTAAAACGGCGATGCGACTCATAAGTGAAAAACTAACGAACTTTGACCAGGCTGATTTCGAGAAAGATTTATATGACGACAGAAACAATGCTAACGGCAACAAGCTAAGGACTTACCGTATTTACAAGCAAAGTGTTAAAACAGAACAGTATATTCTCTCGCTTTTACCAAGAAACGTAACTCGAACTATGGCATTATTCCGCAGTGGATCGCTACCCCTAGCTGTAGAGACGGGGAGATACACCAGACCGCAGATTCCATTGAATAATAGACTATGTAAATTTTGTAAATTGAATGGTATTGAAAACGTATTAAAAATTTTGAAAACATGATTACAGAGCTCCAGTTCAATGCTTTAATGACATGTAATGACATTCAAGTAACACTGTCCTACTCTATTCACAAATTCTATGTCAGGAGGAAAAGTTTTTTATAACGCATAATTGTCCATAAAGCCTATTCTTTTTATCAGGGTAAAAAGATAATTTAAAGAAAATATATATTAATCAAGGGAAATAACTTTTGGTACATAAATAATGAAGATATATGTATTGTAATAGTTTATGTAATATGTCGATAGAACATTTTAAATACATTTGGGTTTTTTTTGAAAATTGTTGAAAGTGGGTTAAATGTACTGTTGATTCAATTTGCTTTCTCTTTTTTTCACGTTTGGAAGATAAATACATGAGTTTTCTTATCATTTCCTTTTTTTTTTATATTATTTCTTTTTTTTACATTGTGTGATTGAGCTGTTTTATATGTATACTAGAACACACCCGAAATCGCGGGCATTCAGAGCGTAGTTAAAAGTATGTAAAGTGTTGTTGGAAGAATTTAGTAAAATATTGAATGACTGGAGAATTTCAGCAAAAGTATCATAAGTCATAGGTTATTGGGGACAGGAAAATGTTTTTTTTTATCCCTCCTCCTTTATTTCCAAAATTCCCAATTTGTGGTTTTCTATCAATTTCAATATGAACATACATTTAGAATGTTATGAACATTTAAGTAAGGAGCCTGTAATTCAGTGATTGTCGTTTGTTTATGTGTTACAGATTTGTTTTTCGTTCATTTTTCCGACGTAGTCGGTATAGTTTCGGTTTGTGCCCTTTGAACTTAAGCACGCTTAACTATGGCAACAGAATACGCATGCTCGAAAATCCTTTCTGTGATGGATTGTACATAAATAAGGCCGCTAGTTTTCTGGTTTGAATTGTTTTACATTGTCAGTTCGGGGCCTTTTAAAGCTGAGTATGCCGTATGGGCTTTGCTCGTTGTTGAAGGTCGTACGGTGACCTATAGTTGTTAATTTCTGTGTCATATTGGTCTCTTGTGGAGAGTTGTCTCAACATGTCAATCATACCACATCTTCTGTTTTTTGGTAATCAATGAATTTTGTAAAAGATTTAATGACTGGAGAATTTCAGAAAAGGTATCAAAAGTTCACATGAATATTTTTAGCGCTTTTCTGTATATTATAAACATTCATTACTATATAAATATAGTGTTTTTACTTTCAATTCTAAGTTCAATTCTAAGATCCATGGTGGTCATTGATATAGTATACAGACTCTCTCTATTTAATAAACTCTGTGACCGCCGTGGATAGTAAACTTGAAAATGATAGCAGATAGAATTCTGAAAATACACTTTATTCTTTGTATATGTATGTTCAAAGTATACAGAAAAACGCAAACCGGAAGTCTAATCTGACTTAAAATTTCATCCAATGACGGGACAATATCCGGATGCCTTTTTTCTCGTTTTTCTCCCAAAATAACTCAATCTGAATAATCATATGAATGGATGACAAATGCGACTATGCACTGTACCTTTAGGACACAGGGACGTGTTGATTAATTTATTGTGGAAAGAAGAGAAGCGACACCCAAAATGAGGTCTTCTCGATTAATTTATTGTGGAAAGAAGAGAAGCGACACCCAAAATGAAGTCTTCTCGATTAATTTATTGTGGAAAGAAGAGAAGCGACACCCAAAATGAGGTCTTCTCGTTTAATAGTATAGATAACAGTGTCTCATAAGTCTTTTTAGGCTGGGTGTTGATCTTTTTTTTATGTGATTGTACTTGTGTAAATATTTTACTATTGTGTAAGATCAATACGTGACACTTTAATAAAATAAATTTATCTTATCTTATCTTATCTCTATCGTGAATATTAAAGATTTGTTTATACAGTAATACCCCTGGATAATTGACTCAGTTCAATCATACTCATTTCTAAATTTCTAAATACAAAACTGAAAATCACTTAGGTTTAGATCTATATAGTGTTCACATTTTAGATGTACATGTATCAATATGGACATTGTCAATTCAGAGACAAACCAAGGAAATAAGTCTCATCAGACAATCGCAATCATGGGGTAAACAAGCAGAAAGTATAATCTGAAAAACTCATTGAAAGGTATACTTATGGTTTTATGATGACTTATTTCTGAGGAATATGTTTTGACTAAAAAGAACTTTATCAAAAGTGTTGGTTTTTTAGCATTTTTTTTAAATTAATACCTGTATTAACCTGTATCATGCGTATTTACCTGTCATATTGGCGCAAATGAAAAGTATTATTATTGGCGAAAATGAGATGTCAATTGGCGCATAAGCAAAGCACCGGTTTTAGCCTACACGCATTAGGAAATTAGCTGTCAGCATATTAATAAAATTAAAACTCAGCGAATGTGAATTCAAATCAAAATGTTCGGTGTTTAAAACTAAATTGGGTGTTGCTAAACGGCGGAAACGGAAAACGGAACGGAAATGGAAACGGAAAGAAATTTTTATATAGACGGAATTTTAGGGGAGGGAAAAAAGAACTATGAACATCAATAGATCTTGCTGGTAATTTTTGCTATTAAAAGTTTCTATCTTTTTATCATATATTTCAATATAACAGGCGAACATGTAAGTGAGAAAATTCGTCAAATAAGGTCGATAACTCCTAGTCATTTGACCGTTTTGACGTGAATGGACATAAGGTAGAGCTCAACATTCTAATAAAATTGAGAATGAAAAATGTCAAAGAAGCAACAACCCGATGAAAGACCAGACAACATCAGAAGGCCACCAATTGGTCTTCAACGCAGCGAGAAAATCTCGCACCCGGAGGTGGTATCAGCTGGCCCCTAAATAAAATTGTGTAATAGTTCAGTGAAAATGGGCGTCACACTAAACTCCAAAACATATAAACTAGACTAACAAAGGTCAGAGATTCCTGAAATTGGGACAGGCGAAAAAATGCGGAAGGGGGGTGGTAAACATATTTTGTGAGATCCCAACCCTCCCCCTATACCTCTAGCCAATGTAGAATTAAGAAACACACATGAAGCAATACACAGTAAACCTAATTTTAAAAGAAGTCCGAGTCCGATGACAGATTAGACATGTTTTTCACAAAGTTTTTAAACTAGATACTACGATGATAATTGTTGCAAAGTTTAACCAAAACTATCGGGCGACTCCTTAAAAGACATATGTTCAATAACATTTGGCCTAGTAGTTTCAGAGACTGAGACATTTTGTAAAAGTTAACAAAGACGAAAATCGGACGACGAACGCCAAGTGATGAGAAAAGCTCACTTAGCAGGGCCAGGTCAGTTAAAAAAAGAACTCTCAAAGTATACCACTAAAGACTAAAGCAGGTCTTAGTACTAGCAGAAAACGACCATGACAGATCAAAAACATTGAATGAATATATCACTATAATTGTATCAACTAAGAAGACATCAGCTAAAATAAAAATGTACCACTAAATAAACCGTTACATCCAAATTGGAAAGACATAACTTAAGTATGGACGAAAACAAAATTAGAATATTGATTCAATACATAAAAAGTATGAGGGCCAGACGAAATAGGTTATAGAATGTTAAAAAAAATATATAAAATGAATTAGCAGCTATCATATTATTATTCACCATTTTTTCAACAATCATCAATTCCAGCATGATACGTGATGAATGGACAACAGGAGACATTTGTGCATTTCCGCTATTCAAGTATCTTAAACATGCATTCACTGCAGGATGCTGCAACATATAGTATGCTCCAACATAATGCGTTATCGTCTAGATTATTATAGTACCATCAATGGTTACGTCTTAGATGCATGATTTTTTGTTGGTTGTTATTGGCTTTGAACTAGCTGTCAGTTAACTGCGAGTACTACCTAGTGTCTTTTTGCTGTTGGGATGTACAAGTACCCGGCCACGTCCACTTCAAGTGTATTTGTGTCCATTTGGTGAGTTAAGCCTTTTCAACTGATTTTTATAGTTCGTTCTTATGTTGTTATGTTATACCACTGCATGTCCCAGATTAAGGGGAGGGTTGGGATCCTACTAACATGTTTAACCCACCTCATTCTGAATGTATGTGACTGTCCAAAGTCAGGAGCCTGTAATTCAGTGGTTGTTGTTTATTTGTTTTTCGTTCATTTTTTGTACATAAATAAGGCCGTTAGTTTTCTCGTTTCAATTGTTTTACATTTTCATTTCGAGGCCATTTATAGCTGACTATGCGGTATGGGCTTTGCTCATTGTTGAAGGCCGTACGGTGACCTATAGTTGTTAATTTCTGTGTCATTTTGGTCTCTTGTGGAGAGTTGTCTCATTGGCAATCATACCACATCTTCTTTTTTATATATTTACGTTCATGTCGCAGTTGCAATAACATGTATTGCGCCAAAAAATCGTTAAGAACACCTTACAGATATATTTATTTCATATTTTGAAAACGCCCCATATAAACTTTTAAATCAAAATTAAACAGCTATAGGAAACCAGGTAAAACACATGCAATGTTGGATTTACTCATTCCTATGCTTCCGAAAGCAAAGAGTCGTGGTAAATTGAACAACATCAAACAGGTCCAACAGACCGTTGATTCTGGGGTATCTCAAGGAACTGTTCTGGTCAGGTGTTATTAAGTAAATGATATCAGTGATATCTTAAAAAAAATCGGGTGTATGGCCAATAGAAACATCAATATGATCAGATGCGTAGTGTGAAATAAAGTATCATTTCCGTCATAAAAAAGAACAGAGCAGAATGAGTTTTCAGTTGTCTTGACATAGCACCTATATCATTAAAAACTACCAAAATTAAAAGTAACTTTCAAATTTCAATATTCCTCTTGTGTGAATGAATATGTCTATGCATGGAAGTAATATTGGAAGGAATAACATCGTCGTCACTTCAAAGGTTTCATCTGCGTTACCGCCCATCTTTCAATAACTCGTTAATTGGTTCAATATCTGGCATGGAAGTTTATTCTCCGCATGTGATCGATCAAATCACTGACACTTATCGGTCATTTTCGTGTTCACGGAGAACTACGAACAGACAAGTTTTTGTCGAATATACATGCGAAGTAACCCGAATAGTCCATTCGTTACATTCCGTTGATGTACGCTGCCGAAAAGAGTCATTCGTTCAATTTTTATTTTAGTCCAATTTTTCCCTATTTTTGGTTACTTAGAACTTAATAGTTAAAACCGACAGCTATCACATACGAAATTGGAGAACAAAGTTGTGTCATTTCAATTTTAAAATTTACAGACAATTAAAAAACCATTTCCGTATAAAGTTAAGAAGATGACTGTACAAAAAATACGTTTGGACACCCTTTATTAAATACGAAAAATCTAAATCTCTCGTGTATTTATAGTCAATTAAATTATTAACAATTCTAAACGGTTCTATCCTTCAATTTAAGTTCTTGATACATAAACTAATTTGTGTAAAAATGAATTTACCGTAAGACACTCAGATAGATTCAAGCCCATTTCGTCGGTTTGTTATATTTTTTGCTGTATAGCTTATTATATTAATACAAGCATTCCACAATAAACACTTTTTAAATATATGTTTACGAAAATATTATCCCCGTTTTAGTTGTCCAGTTTCAATAATGCAATCAATGACATTTATGACAAATACATAAATTTAGAATACTTGAAAGTAAATATTATTTCATTCAATCTCGATAAACTTTGCACATTTCAACAGTAAAAAAATCTATGCCTACATTTGCCTACATTATTTTGTTAAACATCATGCGAAACCTGATCGATTCATCGGTATTTAACTGTTTAACTCGGGATCCGCTTTTAACCGGAAAATACTTTTAGAACAGTTTAAAACAAACGGTAAAAAGCAAAAATATGCTAAATTAAATACAATTTTCCATGTTAAACTGCTGTAGTTTGAACAATTCTCGTCCGTTTTTCAAGTTTTTTTCACCATTCGATTTCTTTCTAAAGGTAGATATCTATGTGATACAGCGCTACCTTGTTATTAATAAACTAGGGATTTCCCACAGGTGCGCTATAATTACCGGACTCGATAAAACCACGTGACTGATAAGAAATTCCAGATGCCTTTTACAACCGCGGTAACGCAGATAGTAACCAAAGGCAAAGGGGTCTTACCGCTGAGACTATAATTGGATGAAATCGTATGACTTTAGTACAGAGCTCAGCATGCTATAAATACATGCTAATTATGTCACCCGATCGACAATGTCGGGTGACATATTGCTATTCCTCTGTTTCTTTTTCACTATTATTATTAGGTCTTTCCACTTTTCCGTGGAAAGACCTATTGTATTTGTTCTGATTATTATTATTTTTTTTTTTTTTTTTCTTCCGCCTAAATTTTTTTCTTGCGTAGTATTGATGTTTCAAAAGATGTCGCTTAGATATTTGGAATATGATGTCGTATAGTTTATACGCTTTTAAAATTTACAACTGCGTAACAAAATACTTTACGTTGTAAGAGTTATCTCCCCAAACACTGTTTTTCTTGTGGCCACTACTCCTTCGCAACCGTAAAAGATTACTACAAATTTATTTTACCAAATTGCTCGTTACTTCTTCAGGATTAGGCAATTCATTTGGACCGAAGCTATCTGGAGACTCCATATGAGAGTTATTTCCCCTTATGCATTTGATATAAGTGATATGCGTTTCTAACTGGTAAACCATAAGTGATAGAGACCTAGGGTCTCTTGATTTGAGATCCTTGGTCCAAAAAAATGAAAATAAGGTCAAGGTCAAAGGTCAAGGTCATATTCTAAAATTTGATTTTGGCATATTTTCACTTATTTTCAAATACTGTATGACATATTGACAAATATTTTTTCCTAAATTGTTAGTTGCGACATGTCCTTACTTGTATATTTTGGTTGAAAGGGTGCGCATACAATGAATTGGAGTTTTTGTCCATCTTACATTTAGAATTACGCGTAAAGTGGTATTACTCATTAACCAAACATATTAAAGACCTAGGGTCTTATGATTTAAGGTCCTTGATTTGTGACCTTGAAATTTAGGTCAAGGTCATAGGTTAAAAGGACGTTCTAGATTTTGACCTTTGCTTTAAATTCATATAAATACATCATAAAGCCATAGGAACTAACATTTTAAACTGATTTTTCATATTTCAATATCAAAATAGACCTTTACTTGTGGAAAGACCTTCAATTGTTCTCTGAACAATTGGTTTTTAATTATTATTATTATTATTATTCTTCCACCTAGTTTTGTCCGGCAGTTTTCTCAGAGCCAAAGGAACCAATCTGAATGATGGTGCACTATAACAAGGAACCCTGACTTTCCAGTTGCAGTGCAACTTTGGAACTAAAAAATGGCTGCCATCACCATGGAAACCGAAAAATAATATAAAATTCCAGTTTTTGGTTTTGATGAATTATTTGGAAATGCTTTAACTTAGAATCATTATATTTTGATACAATGTAGGTGCCGGGCATATACTGGTTTTGGATGATTTTGGCAATCATTGGAACTACTATGTTGCCATGGATACTACACCAAAAATTTCCAAAATATGGAAATGCTCCAAATTTTATAAAACTTCACAGTAATGATGAGCAACATTGGTAGATGTGGAATTTGGTGTTGGAATTTCGAAAATGTCTGCTGTTACCATGGAAACAATGCAAAACAGGTCAAAATGGTCCAAAAACCTTAAAGTGGCATTAACTTTCTTAATATGGTAGGTCAAATGGATCGAAACTTTGATGGTATGGTCTCTCCCATGTACCAATGTGGTATATGCCATTAAATTTTGGGAATGGTCTCTGTTGCCATAGGAACCATCACAAATGTCAAAATTTTCAAAAATTTCAAAATGCTCCAAAATTGATGAAACTTAATATGTTTGTAGACTGGCAAGTCTGGATGGGACTTTTGAAGATGGAATTTCCAAAATGGCCACCGTTGCCATGGAAACTGCAAAAAAGTCAAACATTTATAAAATGCTTTGAACTTTATGAAACTTGATATTATTGTTAACTGGCAAGTAGAGATGAGACTTTTGACTTTAAAACTTTCAAAATGGCTGCCGTTGCCATGGAAACAGCAAAAATGTGAAATTTTCTAAAATGCTCTGAATGTACTGAAAATTTACAGAAAGATGTATTGCCATGCAAATATGTGCATTCACTGTTAAAAGTTTTTGAAATGGCTGCTGCTTAGTGGCCATTGGGGGAAGGGTGACATCCGCTATTGCTTGCAATGGCAATTCTAGTTAGTCGTTGTTATTCCTTCTAAATATTACTTCCATGGTCTATGTTAACGGTTGTAACATGTGCAGCTGAATCAATTTACCCTTCCGGAGCAGCTGAGATCACCCCAAGTTTTTGGTAGGGTTCGTGTTGCTCAGCCTTTAGTTTATATGTTGTGTTTTGTGTACAATTGTTTGTCTGTTTGTCTTTTGGTCTTTTTGGCCTTTTTTTTCTTTTTTAGTAATGGCGTTGACGGTTTGTTTTCGACTTCTGAGTTTGAATAACCCTTTGGTATTTTCCGCCTATCTTTCTAGATGTTTTCTTCTATAAATATAGTAAAACAGAATACTGAATTAGTGACACTATTTTCACTTAATATAATATTATGAAACAAAATTCACGGCTACTTGAGAGATATTGAATTTTCAGAGAAGAATTAAGCAAGATATTTAAAAAGTAGCGTGAACAATTTGTTTTTGAAAAACTTGGGACATGACTACGAAAAACTTCGTGAGGGCACTGTGCAAATAGAATATATCCATGTAGGCTACTAATTGTTCGCCACTTTTTGCACATCAATTCGTATTAATTAATTTAAATTCTAGGAGATATAATACTTTTCCTATGTAAATACCAAACACTGAACATACATCAGTGTTGCAATGATTTACTATACAAATCCTTGAGTATTGTAAATGTTGAGAAAGGATTTGTATAGTGAGAGATTTTGTCATTTTTTTCTTCATAAAACTAAAGTAAATACAAGTTTCTATTGTAGTTTCCATATCGGATTTTGTACATACACCATTGTCCTATTAGGTTTCTTTTAGGTTTTCTTTCCATTATACAAGAAAAGATACAACGAAAATCACCAATGCAGAACAACGCAACAAGATACACCACATCACTAATTTTGTTTCAAGGCAATTAAAAAAAACAAAGAAGAAAACTGATGCAAAGGATTTCCCCCAAGTTTATTACTTCACATTCGATTTATAGAATCAAGGCCGATGTCAATCTTTTATAGGCCCATAGAGATTTGTTTCGTGTTGTTGGGTTGCTATCTTATTGACATTGATCAAAATATAAAAAAGAAAAGAAAAGTCGAACAGACTATCCTGAATCGCATGAACTACGTACACATGACTTTATCAAATATTTCAAAAACATAGTCTCATCATCTCCTGGTAATTATTTCAATACTTTATGCTTTGAAATCTTTTATTTTAAATTCATTCCTCTGGGTTTTTTTTTCTTGTGAACATGTGAAATACTATATAAAACATGCCTATGTAGATAAAATTAACAAAAAGAAAAGATGTTAATTCTTTCTGTTTCCGTTTACTGTTTCCGTTCCGTATTCCGTTCCGTTTCCGCTGTTTAGCAACACTCAGCTACAATGACCGGAAAGATTAATAACAAAATTAGATTTTCAATGCCGACAACAACCTTGTCTTTGCTAAATTTCAAAAATGAGAAATTTAGATTCATTATATTTTATTCTGTTGGAGAAATCTTACTTTGTAGTTTTCAACGGATTTTTTTTTCAAAGATTAATTTTTGAATTAAAAACTTTTTGTATCTTATATTTACTGTCTCGTTTAATCAAAACACGCGAGGTAGTAATACAAGGGTTTGTATTTTATGATAGACGTATAATGTTTTAGAATCAAACACTTTAACTCATATATTATAATTCATCCTTTCGTCTTAAATATTTCGCAGACATAATGAATTCACAAACTAGATGGGATAATTTATATACGTTCGTCTTAAGTAGTCAGGAAAAATAATGGTATAAAGAAGTCTGTCCATGCTTATAATGTCTGTCCGTCTGTCAACAGTAGCGAATGAGTGCGTTAGGGCAAACTTCTGAAATTGACAAGAAAAAAACCAACACATCTATTCTGATATAGTCATAAAGTCTGTAAGTTAGCCAGTGCCATCTTTCATTTCTTTTTTTATTTTCAATAATTTGGCTAATGAGGAGCAGAGGGAAAAAAAAGACTGTCCTAACAAAAGCGGCGTGAAAGGTTATTTGAAACAATGGATGGTGTTTCTGAAGATTAATAATGTGCGGCAACAACATCATAATATTTGATACTGATACATGCATTTTATCTCTTGTATTACCAGAAAATAAAGTAAGTGAATATAGTTGTTATTCTTAGAAATTTAAATGTAGGTTTCGAACTCACGGTCCAATTTCCGATTTTCTTTAAATAGTGCACCAGAAAGGAAAATTTGTATTATGACGTCAGATTCAATTTTCTGAAGAAAGACAACTATTTTCTTCAAAACGAACGACAAAAAATATGAAAGTTACTCGTAACTTTTTTGAAAGGTCGGTGACATTCACTTTTTTTGCTTTATTTTTAAGAGTACACATGGCACCTTCTTGAAATTTTTACGAAGAAATCATTGGTAGATATTTTTTAATACTCGAAACGTTTTTCATTTTTACGTTTTATTTTGGCGGGACTGAAATAAATCATATTTCTAAAGATCAAAACAATAAAAGTCTTAAACTCTTGACTCTGTATTGGATAGACACAAATCTACTGTTTAACGTGAAACAAAAATTATGCTTGTAGGTTTGATGTAAAGTTTTTTTTGAGAGTTTAGAAAACAAGCACATATTATGTTAATATTCGGGAAATCACGAAACTGAGGTTGCTATAGTGACAAAACTAAGTCGGTGACCCAATTTTTTTCATCATATTTTGCTCCTCAAATCATCAAACACCTTCACACAAAATTGAAGGAAAGATCACTGGTAGAACTGAAAAGGCTGTTTTGTCTTTAACTAGTTATATTATTAAACACTGTGCTTGTTGTATCCATCTACTTGCCTTAATAAATATTTTTTTATAACATTGCGTCTTACTCCTATTGAATCACTTGTAATTATTTGTATGTCATGATTTGATTGATTTGCTCCTTGTGGGCGCTTTGATTAGCAATAAAATATATTTGATTTGATTTATATGGCACACTCTGTTTTATAAAATAATTTTTCATATCTCATTAACTATGATACTGAATAACACGAAAATGATTGAAACTGATAAAAAATGCTAGTTTAAAAAAGGGGGAGGGTTAAAAAAAAGTTGTCACGTTTGCTTATATCTGTGCATAAATCATATATGACAGTTGTTGTCCATTCGATTAGTTTGTTTATCATTTGATTTTGCCATGTGATGACTTTCTTTTTTAATTTTCCTCTGAGTTCAGTATTTTTATGATTTTACTTTCTGCTATGTTAACATCTGGGTACAATAAGTGACCCATTGGGTGACCACCTAATTGATCTATAACTTTTACTGATAACTTAAAGATTAATTAGTGGAAAAGATTGTAAATCCTTGCTAATTATGTCTCAGAGGGATGGTCATGCTGAGAAGTCCGTTCTGCTCTCGGATTAATGACATCTAATCATTTTAACATGCATTAAGTATCCTGTCAAGATGTCGTAAAACTTGACCATCCCTAAATTTGAAGATAAGAAACAACAGTACTTTCATGTTCTACAACTAAAATCACACGAGAATATTACAATACCTGACATATAATATTGAATTAACCGTTTGTTACAGATTTCATTATATTATTAGAATGGCATATGATGCGAACTTTGATAGTTTCCTCCGTGTCGCTCAAACAATTGTTAATGACAATGTGCGAGCTTTAAACGGCGATGATACAACAATGGATGTAATTGAAATAGCTATAAGTCAACTGAATGCTCTCTGGAGGAATGTTGGAAGAATGAACACTTTATATCCCCAATGTGATGGACTGTTGGAAGACCTTCAAAGTTTAATTCGCTGTATAGAAAATATGAAAAGGTACGTGATATTTTGATTTTATTAGGCATCTTAGTCGTATTAAAACTGTGTAATAGTTGAAGGAGGACTTATAATTCATTAAAGACCTCCACGAGTTCATTAATAACCCATGCATGTATTATCATGGCAGCCCTAGGTTCAATATCTGTCCAAGAGCCGTATGGCTCGAAAAACTAATATTGACCGAGGGCTGATAATACATTGGATATGAAAAATGACATGTTATGATCTTTTTATCATATGTGTAAACAATGGAGAATTTAACAGATTCATATATTGATCCTTTTACATGGTTCCAAAATAGAAGTTCAAAGATTTAAAAGTTCACGGACGTCGGACCCCAGATTTTGTGCATTCAATATGAAATCTTTATATATCATATGCCTCAACAGAGAAGAAAAATATTTTAATATGGACAGTTCGACAAAATAAATAATTCAACAATATTCATATTGAACACTGTTTGGAAAAGTCAACTTTTTTTTGAAGTAACTTTCTAAATTATGCTTTTAAAAATGCATTTAATTAATATTTTTTTTGTATTATTATTATTTTACACAATATACTTTCCAGTATCCAAATAATTGTTTTGTATACTACTTTGTAATGTTTTTCACTGAAAACGTAGCATTGAGGTGTATTTTCCTGAACTTGCCGAGTATTACCCCTGTTATATAGCCATTCTTCCCCCATGCCAGTTTTCCCCCCGGTGGAAAGACTGGCATGAGCCAATATTTCCCCCGTGGAAATTTTGGATCATTGCCATTCTTCCCCTGCGGAAACTTGACAATACGTATACATATAGTCACTTTCCCCCATGCCAATCTTTCCCCCTATATTATAGATATCACTGTATATATATACACGTCTGAAAATTAAACCGAACAGTGTTAGAAATAGATTTATAGATACAAATTTTTAGTTCTTTTACATTAACAAAAGTCTGTCTACAGGTTTATCAGTCTGTCTATGTTTCAACTAATCTGTCTTTCTTTTTGTGTCCCCTAGTCTTTCTACATTCTCAACTGCATGTCTGTCTATATGTCGACAAGTCTGTCTACATATTCACCCGTCTGTTCACATGTTTACCAGTCTGTCTATGCTCACTGGTCCGTCTATATTTTCACTAGCTTTGAAATAGCTTTCAGTAACTGCGAGTACTTTTATTTCGGTGCTTTGTTTCTATTGTTTTTATGTAAGTGATTATTGTGCAACGTATCAACATTTTTAGTGAAGCCAATTGCAACTGATACTTTTTTTCTTGCGGTGTGCTGTCCTAGGTTGGGTTCATTGGGGAGGGTTGAGTTTATGGCCACCACATTGTTTATGTACCAATGCCCATTCCAAAGCAAGGAACATGTAGTACCGGGTACAGTGGTTGTTGTTGGTTCATGTCGTTTGAGTATGTTTTTTTTGGAAATTATTTTGTAATCAATAAGCCTGTTAGTTTTGTTTGTTTTGTTTCCTAATTTGTATGGTCGGAGCATTTTATAGCCGACTATATATGTTGTTTTTTTTTCATTTTTGGAGGCCGTACGGTGGACTTTTATTACTTACTACCAGGTCCGTGTAACTCCGGTGGATATTTGTATCATAAGTGCTAGATCGTGGTCGACCCTATATATACACCTTTAGGGCAGGTGGAATATTTTTGTAGATCTTGTACAGCGAGTCACAATAATGGAGGTAGTTCCTGTACTTCCACGTTTCCACTGCACGTCTCCCATGCTGGTTGGAGAGGGGGTGCATATCTCCCCTAGGTTTGACGAAGTTTCACCCTTATCGGACTTCTTCTCCTGAATGAAAGCTTAAAGGCGATGAGTATTTTTCTCTATTAATGCCTTTGATGGGTACTTTTACCTTGTGGTACAAAAAAGATTTATCATGTAAAGTCAAAATCGTGGTTTAAGTAGTTGTATTCATTAGGTCAATGATACCAAGGGTTCACGAATGAGAATGGATGTGATCACTGCATCAGAATGTGCTTCGTGTGTATAAATATAACTTGTATGTACACATGGTATATATAAATACATATCAATTTATATTAATACGATGAAGCTTTGGTACCGCTAAACTAATCAAAAAAGTTATTATTCTTTTTTAAGAATAAAAATTTCTAACTGACGTCGCCGACGTTATAAATTTATAAAGGGGAAAAACTAGCTTATCATGCCGCAAAGGGGAAAAATTGGCCTGATCCTCGTTTTCCCCCTATAACGCTGAGGGGGAAAAGTTGGATCATGCCAATTTTTCCGGGGGGAAATATTGGATCGATCCAGTTTTTCCCCCCGGAAAAATTGGCATGGGGGAAGAATGGCTATAGGACACCGGAATGCCAAGGTGTGATAACGTTACGGAAAGGTACATGGCGTACGGAAAGGGTTAAAAGTAAATTATTTCGATTATGTTACAATTAATACAGCATATGCTATATAAACTACAGCTTAAGCTATAATTTATGTACCCTATGCTGTAAATAATGTCGCTTAGGCTATAATATATAGCATATGCTGTAATTTATACAGCATATGCTATAACTAACACGACATATGCTATAATTAACACAGCATATGCTATATTAAATGCAGCCTATGCTGTAATAAATAGCATG
Source organism: Mytilus galloprovincialis (assembly GCA_037788925.1). Classification (NCBI taxonomy): domain Eukaryota; kingdom Metazoa; phylum Mollusca; class Bivalvia; order Mytilida; family Mytilidae; genus Mytilus; species Mytilus galloprovincialis. The sequence continues at coordinate 35,443,441 of CM075335.1, forward strand.
GAGTTTACGTTAATTTAGTGTTATTATCAACCAGTAATATTCATATGTTATTTAGTCTAAGTATATGATAAGATATCTAATATTACATATAAGATATTTTATATATAAAAATGACCCCCTTTTTTTGTTGAAAAAAAATGGTTGGTTATATAGGGCATCAGTGAGGCAGGACTCGAACGGGTCCCATCTTAGGACAATCAATCCCCCCCCCCCCCCCCCCCTAGTGAGAATTTTTAATACGCCGCTGTAAATCATTAGTATATAAATACTATAAATATTATTTTTGTTGGCATTACTAGATTAGCTTAGATCCTTTATAAGATAACTCATAGTACATTAGCGTTATCCATTAATACAAATCATACAATAATATATTTATAATCTTTATTTGCAAAACAAACAAAACCAATTTTAGTTATGGCAAATACATAGACAAAACAAACATAATGAAAACTCGACAAATTATAAAAGATATGATAAAAACAGTTACAAAAAAAAAACATTTCAAAGTTTCACATGCAGTATATATATAATAATACAATTGCACTCATAATTTTAAAAGCTGTTTCTTAATTCTAATGCATCTCTAATCAATTTGTATAAATAATTACACACAGTAACATTTTGTAGATTCAAAAGTAAATTTAGAAAATGAAAAACAGATAAATATATGAATCTTTTTAATCTAAACCATACATGCCATATAAAGATTGGGGAAAAGTTTGCCTTATATCTTTATATTTATCACCATGATCACAAGCTGTCAATTAGAAAGTCATATCAGAGGGAACAAGTGTATGAAGTTTCATTTTCATTGGAATCACCAAAAACTACCTCGACCAAAAACTTTAATCTGAAGCGGGATAGTAGTCCGAAATTACTCTGAAGTCCAACGGCTGTTTTTCCAGACAGGCTGGACAATAGTCCGAGATTACTCTGACGTCCAACGTTGGAAGTCAGAGTAATCTGTGACCATGGGCCAGACGGACGGACGAACGGACGACCGGACAAACGAACCCACATGTCAGAAAACACAATGCCTATTAATGGGGCATAAACATATCAGTTTACTTTCCACAGCTCCAGATTAGATTTTTTTGTAGTTGTGAATCAGATTGCTGATTATAATATCTTATTAGACTATTTAAAAAAAAAAACACTTTTATTTGTCAAATTATTTGTTTGTAAAGTGTTTAAGTATCCATATTTCTATGTATTAACTTTAATTTCCTTTAAGCACCTGCCCTAGTTGGTGACTCCCCGTACGAAAATTTCAACTGGAGTTCAACTGGACTTCAGCTGGACTTGAGACGTTTTCCAGTCTGACTTTGAAAAGTCCAGTCTGACATGAGCCGTACACGTACTTTTTCTTATACTTCGGTTATTTGCCAGCCGGTATTTTCTTAAAAGTCCAACCGCGCTTTTTGTAATTCTGACAAAAAAATAAACACGGCTGGACTTTTGAAGGAAATTATTCTTTCTGTAGAATGATCAGCAGGATTTTTATAATTGATTTACAATCTGTTAACAACATTTGGACTGAATTTTTTGTCCTGAGTAAACAGATGCATAAGTAAACTGAGCAACAGCCTTGAGACTGAAATTTTTGATTGGTGTAATTGTTGTCTCTGTTAAACAGTGCATGTATAAAAGTTTCATTCTAGCTTTTTGTTATTTTTATCCTAAAGTGATTGAAATGTAATTAATTACATTGGTAATGTAATTGTAATGTAATTAATTACATTTAAAAACCAATGTAATTGTGATGTAATTAATTACATTTGAAAGTGTTTTTTTTTTTAATTGACATGTAATTAATTACTTTGGCATGTAGTTGACCCAAGGTCTGGAGTAAACAGACATATTAAGAGGCAATATAGGAAAGGTGTACTGACATAAACTGTCTCTAAACACATTAACTCCAAATGGAGCTATCGTAAGTAGAAGCCATATTAACTATGATAAGTTTATATGGGATAAAATTACAAAGAAATTTAACTTCGTGGTCAAATAAAGTTGTTAGGTTAAGACTGCTTTATGTTACACTAAGGTTTCAGTTAAGACATGTTTCACTGTACATTTAATTTATTCTTTCAGACACAGGTGATGGTTACGAAGTGACAAGTAACATGATGGGAATGGTAAATTGACATTTCCATACTTTTGGGAAAATGCTTGGTACCATTTTGATCCAAGGAGGACCAGTAAGCCCAGCATTTTCAATTATGGACTGAAAGGTTTGGACAGTGCAACAATTGACAGTGTTGAAGATGCCAACTGCAAGAAGATTATTTCATGGGTAAATACTATATTCATTGAAACATCCCTCATTTCATAATAGACTGGCAACAAACTTGGCCACCAAATGCAGTTTTTGTTACTGATGGTTGAAAGTAAAAAATAATCTTCTCTGAAACTACTGTAATGTTTATTGGTTGTTACGGTAACAAACAAGGAGAAGCTTGTTGTATATATGCATATTTCATGTAGAAGGAAGCGTTGTGTAGATTTGGACGTTTGGCGGGAGATTCAGTGATTGGGTCCATCGGTATGGGGGTGTTTGAGAGGTTCTCTTGTGTTCGGTATCGGGAACATTTGGAGAACACCCCTATCCAGTAAATAGTGAATTCGCCCTAGAGTATATAAGTGGGTGAGGAATACAAATCGAGTTCTGTCGATGTTCTTACAGAAGAAGACTGGCTTACAATAGAGAGTACGCTACATAGCTGTAAGATTGTAAGGAGGACAACTTGTACTGGGTACAAGTTGGTCTAACATTGGAAGTTGGTAGAGCAGACTGTCTCACTCGGAGGACAGACTGCAATAGTCCACATTAGTTGTTAGTGACATACTGTCCCACTAAGAGGACAAGTTGTTCCAGCCCACACTGTCTGGTAGTTACAGACTGTCCTACTAGGAGGACAAGTTGTACCAGACCGCACTGTCTGGTAGTAACATACTGTACCAGCCCGCACTGTCATATAGGACAGATTGTTCTATTAGGAGGACAGGCTGTGTTAAAATTATATTTGTATATATATAATTGTTTTATTGTGCATAATTTAGATAGTTGTAGTTTTTAGCATTACCGTATTGTTTGTGGACAACTTGGATCCAAGTATTTACTGGAACGGACGTTTGAGATATAAACGCCTGGTTACACGTTACACTACAATGCAACAAACCTGGTCACTATAGTTTAAACACATTTATTTATAGTGGATTGGGAAACAAGTTTTGCAACTTATATTAATCCCTTTCCACTTTGCGGGTGTGAGTACTGCCTTGCAGGAGTACTGCCTTGCAGCGGCATTTGCCTGCTCTTTTTCGAAATCTACAACGATGTCTTTAAAAACGTGCAAGAAATTTGGCTCTCTCTTAACACGGGTCAACCGTTTATCGTCCCCTTCCGACGGACTAGCATCGTTTCCTAAAGACCATACTCGCAAATGGTGTCAAGGGAGAGCCGAAAATTCAGTCCCTGAAATTTTCATCCCAGACGGGAATTGAACCAGGAACCTTTTTGTTAGTAGTCCGATGCACTAACCACTACACCACGGCTCTCTTACTATAGGCAGTTCTTGTCTCATATTGGTCAAAGTTTTAAAATCTTCTCTGAAACTACAAGGCCAATTCAATAATTTGTAACTTGGAGGATTGACATATGGAATATCTTTTTATGCCCCACCTACGATAGAAGAGGGGCATTATGTTTTCTGGTCTGTTCGTCCGTTGTTAATTCGTCCTTCTTCAGGTTAAAGTTTTTGGTCAAAGTAGTTTTTAATGAAGTTGAAGTCAAATCAACTTGAAACTTAGTACACATGTTCCCCATGATATGATCTTTCTAATTTTAATGCCAAATTAAAGTTTTGATCCCAATTTCACGGTCCACTGAACATAGAAAATGATAGTGTGAAGTTCAGGTTAAAGTTTTGGTTAAAGTTTTTGGTCAAGGTAGTTTTAAATGAAGTTGAAGTCACATCAACCTTAAACTTAGTACACATGTTCCCTATAATATGATCCTTCTAATTTTAATTCCAAATTAAGAAAAGTTTTGATTCCAATTTCATGGTCCACTGAACATGGAAAATGATAGTGTGAGTCAGGGCATCCGTGTACTATGGACACATTCTTGTTTTATTCTTCATTTGCTGACTTGACAGCTATTCTGGCCCTGTAACTTACCATCTATATAAATTTATCTTTATTTTTGTATTTTATTTTATATTTTTTTTTTTTTGGTAAAAGACATTCAGTTTTAAAGGATGTACTTGGGTGAGGTTTTGGGATTTGTGTGGGTATATGAACTCCTGTTTTTCCCTTATGATATAGCAGCTAGTGGCGGATCCAGAGAAGTTTTCATAAAGGGGGGGAACATTTTTTAAAACTCAAATATCCCAAAAAGGAGCTCCATAACCCATTAATATTTATAGATTATTTTGCTCCATAACAAATACATGTAGTTTTTCCAATCATAGCCTCAATTTTAAATTCTTGACTTTCTAAGTTTCACCTTAGTACATACATCCTTACATACGATGGATATATTTACATATCCAGGATGCTGATAATCCAGAATATCTCATGGAAGATAAATCAGTGAATAGTGTATTGGAAACTGCTGGGATTTGTACAATACTTAATGCAAAGACAAAATATACAATAGTCAGATCACTGATACTGAGTAACCCTGAAATTCTCAGAAAACAACCAATGCTTGATGCATTTTGGGAAGGCACAGAGTGTGTTGGATTAAAAACTTTACTACAAAATAAACAAGGTAAAATGTGATTCAAGCTTATTTCATCACTATGTCTTCTTAATTAATCATCATGTTCCATACATTATAATTTCTTTCTGTAATATGTTTTCTGTCTATGAAGAAATAACATCAAAAATTTGGGGAATACTAAATTTTAAAGTGTACATCACATCTTTTTTATGTTATTTCAATTAGACATATGGAATATTACAGTTATCTCTTATAATTTAATTCTAAATTCCAATTTTTACAGGAGAATAAACCATGAAAAAACATTGATGAAGTCACGGTCACATGACTAAATTATGTCTATCAGCTGATAAACGAACAACGTCAGCCAATCAGAATTCGTGATACATCCAGAATTAAACTATTCTCAAATATAGCTAAATGTTACCAAGCAATGCAGAAACATTAATTGAGATATTGATAAAATATTGAATTTAGATGGCTCTTTCAATGTTTAAAATACCTGTAGTAAATTGTCATAAAAGTCTAGATTTTTCCAGATCTTTAATATCACATGAACACATTTGTATTATCTTTCAACACTAAAATCACATTATGTAAAATATTTATAATGCATATTCTACTTCAATTGGATAACTTTTTTCGTTATGATAGTCCTAGATTCTATCGTCATGCTTACAACAGTCAACATGTTGATATTTTTCAGGTCAGCTTGAGAGAATTTTATGTCACAGATGTGATAAGCCACCAAAAATATCTGCCGAGATCCTCATGGAATGGTGGATGTCAGCACATTTGGAAGAACTGGCAGTAATGCTAGGCATAAATCTGAGGATGTTGCTCAAAACTTTGAAAGTTTTGTGCATGATTGTGAAGGTATGTGTATTTACCTCTGCTGATATACAGTTGAACTTTGTTGTGTTAAACTTGGTTGTTGCAAGGATTTGTATAGTCTTACTATACAAATCCTTGGTTGTTGATAGTCCAATCAGAACCTTAGTGTCTGAAACATATTTAACTTGATACTAGTATTAAATAACGTAATAATATTTTTTTTCACCTGTTAGTCTGTCTATCAGTTCTGTTTCTTGTCATCACAACTCATCTAAAACCGCACAACAGAATTTCACAAAACCTTTTTAGATAATAAGGACATGATATGTAGATGTGCATATCGACATGAAATTGTGATCCAATTTTTTTCCAGGAGTTAAGCCCCTTTGAACTTATTTGCTTTAATGTACTACTGCAACAGATCGTTATAGCAACTTCTCTGAAACCATACAATAGAATTTCATGAAACTTTGTAGATAATAAGGACATACTACGTAGATGTGCATATTGACAGGAAATTACGATTCAGTTTTTTTTCTAGGAGTTACGCTCCTTTGAACGTATTTGCTTCAATGTACTTCTGCAATAGTTTGTCATTGCAACTCCTCTGAAACCACACAACAGAATTTGATGAAACTTTGTAGATAATAAGGAGATTCTATGTAGATGTGCATATTGACAGGAAATTATGATTCAATTTTTTTTTATTTTACAATTTTCCTTTCTTACGCTTATTTAATTTCTCCAATGACAATGTGGGGACGTGGGGTATGTGAGCGTGCTCACTGAGGTTCTTTAATTTGGTATGTAGTGGTGGGAAGATTCAACAATTAATTAATAGTGGTGAGTCCAACAAAAATGTAATTTTAATTTAACGATATGATTATATTTTATCATAATTGATATATTTTTAGATGGAATGTGTACCTATGATGGTGGTGTTGTTAAAGTGGATGATGTTCTTAGATTCATAACTGGTTGCAGCTCAGTACCTACAGGAGGATTTGATGCTCGCTTCTCAATTGGTTTTACTGAAGAAAGAAAATATCCTACAGTTTCAACATGTACATTTGAAGTTGTTCTACCACTTCATTTAAAGAATTACAATACCTTTAAGGACATAATGATTGAATCCATTGTTTCAGGTCCTGGCTTTGGTCAAATTTAACCTCTTAGTAAAAAAGCTTTTTCCAACCGAAATAATATAAATATTCAAATGTACCTTATATACCGTTATGAAACTGTCTATCAGATCTTAAAAGTATCTGCAAAAAGTATTGATGCTCTGCATACACATTTTCATATGATTCAGTTTGTTTTAAGTAAGGGTACTTTAGGTTTGCACTGTCTGTCTGTCTGTCTGTCAGATTTTTTTCTTCATGCTTGAAGATATTGATTTGATATTTGATATATTGTTTTAATATGACAAGTTACAGGTCAAGTTGGATTTTCACGATTCTAGCTTATTTCCTTATTCACTCAAATCCCGAGAATTAAAGTTTTGATGATATACTTATTAAATACTAGATTTCTGTTCTGTTTCTGTTTTTGTGATGAGAATTAACCCTTTTTTTACTTTCTAAAGTCAGAAAAGCATAAAGCCATCATCTGGTATTATATCCATACAATTTGTGTCAAAGATATCAAATTTCATAAGAAAGTGAAGACAATTTTATGGACTTCCAGTTATTTGAAAAAGACAAAACAAGAGGCTAAGTTGGATAAAAAAGTCAGTTTTAAGAAAAACAAGTGTACAAGATAACATAAGGTGGCACAGATTTTTCCAAATTACCTTTACTGATTTTGAAAAATAAGCAAATTGGGCTTATAATTATTTTGACAAAGAATCATTAAAAATCTTCTCTGAAACTCATAGAGAAATTAGAACTTAAAATGGCTTTCAAGACTGTGTTATTTCCCCCTGAAACATTCTGATCACAGTTAATTCAGGTTAGCGATTATAGGCTCATTTGTTATATTATGATGGTCACATGAGCTGTAGCCACTTCTTTGTAAATTTTGTATCATTTGTTAGTATAGTATTCATGTGTTGGAAAACATAGTATTTTTATGATGTTTTTTGTTCTTAAAAATGTATATATTCATAATTAAAAAAATTATTTTAATAAATGAAATTTGATTCACTCTTTACCAAGATATAGATTAGGGAAAATGGGAACATTCCATGATTACACAGTTTTTTCATCACTTGGCGTCTGTTGTCCGTCGTCAAGCGTCCGTCGTCAAGCATCGTCTGTTAACTTTTTACAAAAATCTTCTCCTCTGAACTACTGGGCCAAATTTAACCAAACTTGGCTACAATCATCATTAGGGTATCTAGTTAAAAAATGTGTTTGGTAACCCAGCCTGCCAACCAAGATGGCAGCCAAGCCTGGGGAAGACAAGCATGAGGGGAAGTTATCGAAATTGTTCCCAAGGTCGTCATTTTTCTTGCCGGACCATTACGATGATGTTCAAAGAACTGTTAAATCTATTGGGGAAATTTCTGTTGATACACAAGATAGTACTACTTACAAGAAAACACCATTTCCTTGTGGTAATATGATATCAGATTTTCCTGGAAAACGAGAGGAGGGTGTTGAGGTAAAAAAAGATAAATTGAAGAAATTGACAAAACGTTTTAGAAATAGTTGCAAATTGTTTACAAATCTTGAAGACAATAGTTCATATATTTCTTAAGGTAGCCTAAGCTTTTTTCTGTTTGAACTCCGTCATCGTCCGTCGTCGGGCGTTAACTTTTATAAAAATCATCTCCTCTGCTCTGAAATTTTCAGATGATTCGGACAACCTGTTGTTGGGTTGCTGCCCCTGAATTTGTAATTTTAAAAATCATCTCCTCTGAAACTACTGGGCCACATCAAATCAAACTTGACCACAATCATCATTGGGGTATCTAGTTTAAAAAATGTGTGGGGTGACCCGGTCAACAAACTAAGATGGCCACCATGGCTTAAAATAGAATATAGGGGTAAAATGTAGATTTTGGCTTATAACTCTGAAACCAAAGCATTTAGAGCAATATCTGACATGGGGTAAAATTGTTTATCAACTCCGATTCATCTGAAAATTTCAGGGCAGATAGAGCTTGACTTGAATCAAGTCAAGCTCTATCTGCCCTGAAATTTTCAGATGAATCGGACAACCTGTTGTTGGGTTGCTACCTCTGAATTTGTAATTTTAAGGAAATTTTTCTGTTTTTGATTATTATCTTGAATATTATTAATTGAGAAAGGCGTTACTGTTAATCTTGTGGAAATTTCATACAATTAAGGTTGAGAATAACACCCGGGTTAAGTTCAATATCGTAGCAGCTACGTAGTGCTACGTAGATTTTGACTATAGACTAGACGCTACATAGATATTGATGCTACGTAGCTGCTACGATCTTGAACTCAACCCAGAAACACAAGAACAAGAAAACATTGAGCGGGAAAGAAAAAGAAAAGAAACGGCGAAGAATACCCCAAAAACTGTATACTTTCTGTAAATGCCAGTAACGGCAATTTTTCTGCCACAAATAATGTGTTTGTTCTCTAGTATTCTTATTTCGGATGATTACAACTTCAACTAACAGTAACAAGATTGAGCCGCTAATTTTGCAATTTTAGATTGCCAAAAAAAAAAGCTTTTTAAAAGCGGGTCGAAAGATACAAGAGCTAGGAACAGTCAAACTCATAGATTGGAAATAAACTGACAACGCCATTACTGAAAAATAAAAAGACAATCACACGCACGCACACAAGAAGTGACATAAGACATGTAGTCCTGGCTGCCGGATAAATATCAACTGCCCTACTATATTCAATTGTTTTAATTTACAATGATCTCAGATAGTCATTATTAGTCTAAAATAAATCTGGGTGTAATTATTACGAGGATGAATATATAAACATTTGATAACTAATTGCAACGTTGAGAATGGAATTGAGAATGTTTCAACAACCCGACGAAAATAGCAGAAAACAGCAGAGGGCCACCAATGGGTCTTCAATACAACGAGAAAATCCCGCACCCACAGGCTTGCTTCAGCTGGCCCCTAAACAAAAATATTTACTAGTACAGTGGAATTTAACGTAATATGATACTAAACTCCAAAATATATCATGAAATAAACTAAATTGAGCGTATAAACAAATTACACTTAATTTCCTTCAAAATACACAAAAACTACGTTCACAGTTAAAAGTTAACATATATACGAACTTTTTCACTTATGAGATATATTATTTTCCCCATGTTTCTGGTTTCTGTACGGCTAAAAGCTCAAAACTTGTTCTCGATCTAAAGCTGAAACTCTGTTTTATTACTTGTGCCGATGTTCAAGGAACTAGTTATAAATTCTGTTCTTGGTTTTTTTGTGTTCTTTTTTTGTTTATGGATGTTACAGAGGGCTCTGAATATTTAAAAAAAAAAACACTATAGAATTACGTATGACAGAACTTAGATTTTGGGGCCATTTCAAAATATGGAGTAAATTTCCCTGGATGCAGGTTTTCTAGAATTTTAAGGAATAGCCCGTTTCGACACTTTTCTATATTTCTTGTTCAAATTAAGAACTTGGCGTCGACAGCAGTGAAGACTAGTCCCCAAAATATTCCTGTTAATGTCTTATATATAAGACCAGTACTATGGCCAGTGAATATTTAAAAAAAACCTTTAAAATAATGTATTATCAAATTATGAACTTAGTCCCACTTTGAAGCAGTAATCAAATTTTCCTGCTGCATGTACTTTTTTGTCTCTGGCATATCTGTCCGTGTTTCGGCCTTAGCCAAAAGTTCAAAGATTATTTGGATAATGTCTTGATAATTTTATTATCAGGTTTTGAAACTTTTGTATGAAGCGCGCTCAGCGCTAATACAACCATACAATGCACATGAAATTAATTAAAGAAGAATTCAATGTATTATACTTAGACCTATTGATGTAATCATTATGATCTGAACATTTACTAAATGACACTGCAGGTGCTTAACTGCCACTTTCAGAAGTTTGTAGTCCGACAAATTATTTAGTTTAAAATCATTTATCGTTGAGAAATTTTTTCATGTCAAATAAAGCATTAATGACATAGTTTTCTATAGCAAGTGCAGCGTATTATACAACTTTAATGGAAATGACAGTACATTAGTTCGCGAGAAGGCTCTGCGGGGTACATGATTAATACATCACCCGAGACAGAGATGATATAAGAAAATTATTGTTCATGTGTGCCGCTTGTTTTAAAACTACCCGATACCAGTTAGATAAAATCCACTAATATGTACCAGGCAAAAACATATGAATATGTAACGGGTCTTTATTGTGTGTGTATGTGTGTCGAACTACTAGCCTGGGATCCGGCCCAATCTAGCTGCGCGTCGTATACTGACAAGATTAGCCAGGACCCCAGGCTAGTCGAACTACATGTCATTATTTCAGGAATATGTATCAGGGATCGATAACTCCATCTTGCCCGTTATATATAAATATAGGGAACTAGCACTCGCATATCTTTCTTCATAAAGTCACTGTTAGAACTGCATGTATAACTAAGTCTACTTAATGTTCACATCTTTAATCTTGTAACAGTACATGTATAGATAATATTCACAGTTATAAATTCCCCTATAAAACTACATGTTATTTCATTCTCAAATATAATGCAACTTGTTATTTCAAACTCTTTAAAACTGACTGACCAATATAAAGTTTCTCACAAGATCGAGCTATAAACATATGTTCTTAATTTATGTAAGGCATTGATTAATAGTCTTAGATTATTTGGATAAACTTGCAAATGCTATTGCAGTTCAACTGTGCAACTAGTGTATCGTATAAAGTGTCACATTAATCAAGATGAAAGATCATTAAACTGATTAAGAACTGACCATCAAATCTTAGATGTAATTGACCACGCCACACCTATATAAAATGTAATATTAATATTAAAAAAAAAAATTTCTCTCAAAATACTCGACTTGATCATTAAAAAAGTTTTGTTTTTGTTTTCAAATGATCGTATTATACATTTCATTTCTAGAAGTATTGATGTAAAAGGGCGGAGACTTTAGTGATGACAATTTACTAGATTCGTTAAACACGCCTTCCAATAGTGAGATATACAGTCCAATCAAAATAGATTATATAGCCTATGCTACTTTCGAGTTTTGACCCTTTATTAATGTGTTTGAAATAGTACAGCATATGCTACAATTTAAAAATATAGCATAGTCAGTATTTTTAATATAGCATATGCGATTAAAATGCAGCATAACCAGACAAATATATATTGACCCTTTCGGTACGTCGAATATAGCTTATGCTACAAAGCAGCATAAGCTATAAAATATAGCTTATGCTGCTCTTTTTACTTTTGACCCTTTCCGTACGCCATAGTCATTCGGTCCAGTCATTAGTGTAACCCTGTCTAAACTGGTCCGCCGCTTTGCACCGAAGGTCAGTGTAGCGATAAGTGAACACAACAGGGGTCCAGTTTAACCGGTGTATGTTTGAAAATGAGCAGCTAGAGTTTACTGAATTTTTGGTATGTTTTGGGATAAAAGTCAAACTTTATGAAATCTTATTGGAAAAGAGCAGTTGTATTTTTTTTAAATTGTTTTGATAGACAATTAAAGGCCGGAGGACGATGCCGTCGATGGTCCCCTGAATTTTGCACCATTTCACTGGCATTTGCTTCAAATTTGAAATGCAAAGATATTTTATTGTGAATTTATAGTAAATGATTGGGAAATAATTTGTGATGCCTATTTTACCATATTTTGGGTTTGTTAAGTTTATATGTTGAAACTTTTGCGGCAAATCTCAAATCAGGGGCTCATAATTTTTCTGTTTTGAGCAAATTCCTACTCATTCTGTCTTTCTGATAAGAAATATTTCATTTAAAGGACTTATTCCAAAATATTGAGCAAAATTACAAGAAAAAACTGCCCCTAAGTAATATTAAATTAAACATTTACTTTATTTAATTGGTGTAAACACCAATTTCACATATCTTTTTGAAGGATTTGGGTGGTCATTAAAAGGACCTTTGGTTGAGTTGCTGGGTTGCTGTCTCATCTATGGTGCTGGTGGTAGTTTTCTCTTGCAGTTAGTACTATGGGTAAGAAAGGCAGGCACTGGGTCCAACTGTCCTTTTCTGTAAACATCTTGCTCTTTACTTTTTAGCTTGGCCTCTCTATGTTCCACTATTTTTTCCCCACTCTGTGTAACAATGTGTAAGACATCTATGTTTAACTTCAGGTTTTTTTCCATAGTCTTGCTTGTTAGGTAAACTGTTTATCCATGCTTTGCTGAGGTTCCTGGCAAGTTGTTGTTTCTGTGAATTCCAGATGCCAATCTGGCCTCCATGCCTCTTGAGAAGATTACATACATTCTTAGGTAAATTCACACTCAAAGACCTGTGCACAGCTTCATTCTTGTTGGTGGTGTTGTAAAGCTTCATACTACTAATTGCATCTTCGCTAAGCTTCATTCTCAAGATCTCTTGTAGTAACAACTTTTCTTTTTCGTCCATTTGTAGGATAGTAATGTTATGACAGCCAAGGATGCAATTCTGAAAACTGTAGGTTGAGTTTTGAACTTTTCATTGATTACAGGGATTCCTTTTAAGACTTCCAACAGTTTTCAAGAATTGCAAACAATTAGAATTATTAAACCAAGTAGTTTTAAATTTAAGTTTAAATTTTGTTTAGTTTTGACTGTTATCCTTTTAAGGAACCTGGGGATTTCAAGAGTTAGTTGATGATGATCTTACACTAAATAACTCAAAATGTGGTGATTAAGTTGAAAGCATCTATCCCATTGAACTAGAGATAAAGGATACAACAGATACAATTACGTCTGCCTCATATCTTGACTTACATCTAGAAATTGACAAGAGGGTTGGTTGAAAACAAAACTTTACGACAAAAGCATGAAAAGAGATGATTTCAGCTTCCCAATTGTGAACTTTCCATTTCTATGTAGCAACATTCCAGCAGTGCCTTCATACAGAGTACATCTTCCAATTGATGCCATATTCCCTGGCTTGTATTTCCTATCATGATTGCCTTGATAGAGGGCTGGTGCTCACAAGGAAGCTATCAAATAAGAGTTCCAAATAATGAAGTTGAGATCATCCCTTCATAAATTTTCTGGATGCCATCACAATTTGGTTCACCTTTTTTTAATGGAATAACCGTTTTACAGATGATATCGGAAATGTTCCTTATGTCATTACTACAATCCCCTTCCCTTTTTACATATGTGACCTATCGAATTAAACTATTACCAGGTTTAAATATTAATGAACAACACGACCTTCTGCTTATCCTTTCAGAGCACCGTTATCACTGCTGGTTTTTGACTGTCCCACTGGTATCTTTCGCCCCTCTTTTGAGACTTCTGAAGGATCATGTTAAGAATATTTTAAAGACGTCTGGCGTACTAAATTATAATCCTAGTATTTAAAGAATCATGGTTAAATGCTTTCCAATTTTACCCTTATGATAGCCGAAAAGGACCATTTGACGTCTAACGGCAAAAGGCATTACCACCCTCATTACTAGACTGAACTCGTCAACTTGGAACTTAATTCATAACACTCAAGTAATTTTCATTAATTCAAAATAAAAGGGTCCAGAATTGAGTATTTTTTAATCAACGGCATTGTCCTATGTTAGTTATAAATAAAGCTGAATTCTTTGATTCACAGTTTTTACGAAATATTTTAAAAGCTAAGAAAACTGCATCTTATAATCAGCATGACTTTATCAGATGACAATACCAAAAAAAATACTAAAAGTTCAGGCTAAAATAAGGCTATACATGTACATAGTTATATACTGAAATTCAGTCACAAACCCATGATATTGCAGGGGTGTTCTAGTACATCTTAATAAAAGTGTAAGGGGTGGTAGAAATTGTGGGGTGCTACACTTTTGGTAAAGGAGTAGGTTCAGTAAGACCCCTTTTTGGCCCCAAAATATAGCAGTTTTACAAAATTGTTAAAATGTAAACCTTTAGTTATTTATTGGACAGTAGAATGCTTCTGCTACATAAATATGGGCTGTTTTTGACAATACAATGCACTTATATCCAGTACTAGCACCATTAAGTCATGCTAAATTACTGAAATCCTCATAATTCTAGCATTTTAGTTAAATTTTAGAGTGGACGGTTTTCGTGTGAAACGAAAGTGGCCACATTCGTGTTCATCCTTAATATTGAAATGTAAGTTGTATTTTATGATAATACATAACATATATAAAGGTTGAGGATGAACACGGATGCGGCCACTTTCATTTTTACCAAAAACCATCTGAAAAGTGACATTTTTCGGCATATTAGGTAGATTTTTCATATTTGAGCTTGAATCGGATCGTTTTTAATGACTAAATCTGTTAAAATCTTTCACATAAACTAATTAATTCAAATAAAATAGACACTTTTAAGTGTTCAAAAAGTGGTCAAAATCTTTCGTCAGATGAACCTGAAATTTGAGGCCAAAATCGGTCCTTACCGGACCTACTTCTTTTGAAAGTTTAAAATCATATATGGTATTTTTGTCTGAATTAAATTTTGTATTTTACTACTCCAGTTGCCATGGTTGGATAAAAAAGATATTGGGAGATAGTTTGGGATATTCTGGTGACTGCCAATTCAATTTTGATTACAAACATTATGTACAATGGAGAGAATATATTTCATTAATTAAATAAAATGGATTCAGTGAACAGATTAGCATAAAACCCGTCATGAAAAGCATTTTGAAGTAGCCAGGAGACCTGAGCTCCATGGAAAATGATTACCGGTAAATAAATTTTCAACCTGACTAAGTCTGAGTCTATACATAAAAAAATGATAAGGGCAAGTTTATTTAAGCCTAACAATTTCTATACATTCTCTAGAAATATTTGATAAATATTTCAAATTGAGACATGTTCAAGCACCATTGGAGAACTTGTGAGCAGTTGAAATTGAAATCATGAAATGACAAGGTTGGACAAATTACAAAAAGATTTATTCATTCAATGGGAGTTGACTGTTACATATGCAGATAATTATGAGCAGTTAAAATTGAAATCTAGAAACTATAAGGGTGAGGGGGACTAATTACAGCAATATTTATTCATTCAAGGGGAGATACTCTGTAATATTTGCAGATAATTTTTGTGCAGGAGAAATTCAAATCATAAAACTCTGATTATGTTTTCCATCTTTTAAATTAATTCTACAAACTGGTGTTGATGTTATACTTCTGTGTACATGCAGTAAGAAATCAGAAAAATATTAAGTAAATGTTATATTGACAGCGAAAATGGATTTGTAAAATATAAAATGTATTCATTTAAAAAAATTTTTAGGCTCTTTCTGTGACATGTTTTTATGGTATTGGGAATAAGACTTGGTGGTCAAATACAGCTTTTACAAAGGTAGGTACCAGTATTTTGTTCCATTTTTAAAAAGAATACTGTGGAATCATTTATTTTCATGGGTACCAATTTTTGTGGATTGTGGAATGCATGTATTTTCGTGGATATTTGATTACCTATGTGGTTTTGCCAAAGTCTGCATACAAACATATAGAAAATTTGCTATTCATTGAACATTTAAATCCCTGGTTTTTACAAACTGTACATTTAGTATATTACAATTATCATTTTAAACAGTTTTTAAGGATGACGCATTTTATATTTTAGATTAGATCCACAGCTTGTCTTTAGGATTGATGCATGGAATAATGGCCATCCGTGCTGACTTATATGGTAAGTATCAGTCAGATTTTTGAACTATTCAACCTGGGAACAGTATATCTAACGAGAAATGAATCTGATAGGCTTAAAATTTTCAGTAAAAAATTGATAAAATCTCGGACTCCCCTAGACTTCCTGAGACTTCGCAAGATTTATGGATTTTGATCAGGTCTGACTGAAAAACTATTGGAACTGCTCAATAAATTAACCACATGATTCTAATTATAAATTAATACAAATGTGGAAGTTTTAATATAAAGTAGATATATTTGGTCATATAAAATTACCAAAATAAGTTTAATTTATTTTGTGTGAAGTGTTTTATAACGGGAATGCAATTTGAATTAATATCATCAGAAATGATTAGGATAATAGCGAGTACATTTTTACACATGTCCTTTTCCTTAAGTATCTTTACTAGCTATGACCTGACTATAAAATCGGCAACAATTGGGTAGTGTCAAGTCCCATCTATGTTCCTGATTCAACATATAGTACCACTGTAGATTTTCATGTTATAACTGTATTTCTCTAATTCTATGGAAATTTATCCCTTTCCGAAACCCATTGTATAAAAAAATTTGATCAACGTGTGATTGCCGATGATCTATGGATGATTTTAAGGGTTATAATCTGTTTAGCTAACTGGATGAATCAAAATATACTAACAGGTGTTAATGAAATTGACAACTTCGTGGAAATTCAATGTGAAAGGCACTCGAAGGGGATCTTTGTTTAACAAAAAAAAAGAAAACTTATTTTTAAATCATTAGAGAAACAGATTCTTACATAGTTACTCATGCATTATCGGATTTATCTTATCGCCGAGGCTCGGACTTTAAAATTGATAATTTAACTATCTCGATTGGATAAATCCAATAATCTGCTGGTATCAATGTAAGAATCAATATATTAATTGGAAGGAGGTATCAAGATAAAAATAAGTGATACATTATCTTGGTATTTTTGTTGTTGTTGTCATCTTAATTTGTTCCCTTATATATAGAAATTAAGAGGTATGGTATGATTGCATTTGACATTTATCAAGCAGAGACCAAATGGCAAGGATGTTAGCAACTAAAGATCAAAACGGTCGTCAACAGTGAGCAAAATCTATACAGTATAGTATTAGCTGAGTAAGTCCCCAGAATATCAAAGATATGAAACAATTCATACCAAACTCCAATGGCTTGAGATGTAATAAAATGAAAACCAATACGATAAACAGCAAACAATGACTTTTTCCAGGAGAGATCTGTTTGCGCCACAACTTTATTTCTCCAATACTACGTTTGCACCACCTGTTTTAAAATTACATGGTACATTTGTATCATTTGCGCCAAAAATAAAACATATGATTGCGCCAATTAAAAGAAAAATTACTTCCTTCCTCCTTTATTGGGACTTGGAACCGGCAGATTACACTACAATTGTTTCTTTTTACGAAACATACTTTCTTCTTACTGCTGCTGCATGGGTACTTCCCAATTTAAAATTAATGTATGTAGTAGCTTGTATCTTCACTTTATTGTCCAAAAAGACAAAACACTGAAGGATGAAATGCATAAAACCGTTCATAATAATTCATGTGGAATGCTCCTGCTCCATGGCTGGTACGTCTTGGGGTAGATAGAGTTAGCACTGTGTCATCAACATATGTGGCTAAAACATAATCAGCTATTTTATTCTCTTTTTGGCATATCTTGTATTAAATATTCAGCAAATCAATAAGTTTTCTTCTCTCTCTGTACATTGACTGTCCGAATGCATTTCAAGTAATTTCTCTCCATATGCTCATCTTCATGGTGAAATATTATGATACTTTTTAAGCCAAAAATAAGAATAAATATTAATCATTAATAGTTATGATAGGTATGTGTACAGGTAAATTGGCTCAAATGAGTTCCGAATATTGG
This sequence comes from Mytilus galloprovincialis, assembly GCA_037788925.1. Taxonomy (NCBI): domain Eukaryota; kingdom Metazoa; phylum Mollusca; class Bivalvia; order Mytilida; family Mytilidae; genus Mytilus; species Mytilus galloprovincialis. The sequence goes on from CM075335.1 coordinate 35,461,680, forward strand.
CGCAATTGATACAATTGGAAAACAAAATTTGGCCCAAATGATACCCCTGAAAAACAGTAATTGGCGCAAAAGGACTGCTGCCCTCTTTCCATGGTTTTGTACCAACAAAGACTGGTAGTTTAAAAGATATGTTAACATGTCAATTTAAAGCAAAGTAAAGAAATGTTATATACTGTACATCATTATTGTAATGCTCAGTTAATTATTCTTTTGCATTAAATATTGTTTCAATTATTTTTCTCAAATAGTTTTTCCATATCGCAGCCAGCAGAGCATTATTCCATGGAAGATGGTTAAAGAAATCTTCAACCAAGTCAGAAATTCTGCAGCTTTACCAAGAAAATAAGAAAGGCAAGTTTATTTAAGCCTAACAATTTCTATACATTTTCTAGTAATATTTGATAAAAATTAAGAAACTTCTTATTCTTCTTCCGAATACGGGAGCAGTGGCGGATCCAGAACTTTTCCTAAAGGGGGGGGGGGGGGGGGGGGGGGCCTGCTGACTGACCTAAAAAGGGTGGGGGGGGCGCTCCAGTCATGCTTCAATGATTCCCTATATAATCAACCAAATTTTTCCCACGAAAGGGGGGGGGGGGGGCCCGGGCCCCCCAGGGCCCCCACTGGATCCGCCTAAGGGGAGAAGACTCCTAGTTAGGAGTGTAAAACTTACCGGGAAACAAGAAACAAAACTTTATTTTCTACATGCAAAACACTGAATTATTTTACCTGTTAAATATTTAAAGATACGTGTACCAGGTATATCAACAAGATTTACTATTAAAATTATAAAAAGTAAGCCTACAGATTGGAATATTACTTCCAAGGGGAGACAATTTCAACCAAGATTTGTTTATTCAATAAGAGATAACTCAGTAAATTATTGAGATTTTTGTGCAGTTGAAATCAAGTCATTATTCTTTTACTTCTTTTTTGTATTACATCTTTATAGGAATTTTACAAACTTAAGTGTTGATATAATACTAATCTGATTTATGTAGTAAGAAATCAAAACAATATTTAGTAAATGTTATCTTGACAAGTGAAATGGATTTGTAAAATATTTCATGTATCCATTTTATTTTATTTTTAGGTTCTTTCAGTGAGATGTTTTCATGTTGTTGGCAATAAACTTGGTTGTCTTATACAGCTTATACAAAGGTATGTACCAGTCTGTTATTTTGTTAAAAAAAAAAATATCAATTTTTATGTAAAATTTCTTTATTGCTCTAGGGAATATAAGAGTTGGTCAGAAGTCTACTGTCATTTATCAGTACCATTACATGAGTAAATTAAAGGATATTTGTTAATTTCATAAGTATTTGCTGTGTTGCTGGATAGCTGTCTAATCCATATATTCTAAACATGTATTACCTTTATATACTATAAACCAATTTTTGATGATGAAGCATTTTATATTTTAGGTTAGCATCACAGCTTGTCCATAAGGATAGAGGCTGACAATAGCCACTGGAGCTGACCTTTATGGTGAGAATCAGGAGACAGATTTATGAACTATTTATCTAATAGCATGTCAATGTTGATTTTTACCACTATGATAAAATTAAGAGATGCAGTGTGATTGCCAATGCAATGAGTCAATTGACACATATGACAAAGATTTTAGCAACTCATATCACTTTACCACCTTCAACAATGAGAAAAAACCTATACTGTATTGTTAACTATAAAAGTCCACAACATGAAAAAATGAGAAGCGTAATGGCCTGATGAATGATAAATCACTTATAAAGAAAAACATTATATTTAATGTCAGACATCAAATAACTTGTTGTTCATCCTATTTTGCTAATAAAGACTGGTGTTTTAACAGTTAATAATGCCACCAAACCTATTTAAAAAAAAGTAAAATAAAAGTTATGTGTATATATATTATTCTTATTGTTATTTTTAGATAATTATTCTCTTGCATTAAATATATAGTGTTTCAATTATATAGTTTTGACTAAGATATGTTTAAGAATCTATATTTCTTTTTCAGGTAACTTCTACTGTGGCTGCATAAAAGGTTTGTGTTGGATAACTATAACAAAAATACAATGTAATTCAGACAATTTTTGTGTATGCACAACAACAGACTTCATGGAGAAAACGGCAACTCTGACCTAAAGCCACAACAGAACCAATAGCCAAATGAATTCCACCGGTAGAAGCTAGCACTAAACAGGAAATAACTCCAAAATTTAGAATCGTAGCAGCACCATCTAAATACCCAGCCTCAACTCTGGTTAACACACAAAAGACACCAGAAAAAATAACCATAGATGTACTGACAGAGAATACTTACAGCTCAGCAATCCTGAAGATTAAGATGACGATGTAATATGTGTTGAAACCGCAGGATCGCAGAAATACAGTACAAACCACTACTGCTATTTAGTGGAAGAATAACATACATACCAGACTACCAGTAGTTATAAAAAAATACGAGTAATAATTGATGAATAATTGAATGACACAAGTAACAGTATGAGGAATATATAACATCTTCACCAGTGGAAAACAATGAACAATAATATTTTAATTTCTAAATTATATTATTTTGAAAACTTTGCAACTTTATTAACATATTCTTTTAACTCAATACATTCAACACATAAGTAACCCATACTAAGACACTACAGGGAGATAACTCTGTAAAATCAGCTAAACATTTAAATTACGTTGTATTGTTTAGGGAATATTAAGCTTTAAAAATAAGATACAGGAAGAATTAAAATTTATAGAAAGAGACATGTCTGTAACTTTAGAAACTGATAAACCAATCACATGCCCTGAAATTAAAGAAGTCTTTATCAAAACTTAAGTAAGGTAAAGCCTCTGGTCCTGATAAAATAGTATATGAAGTCATTAAATACAGTAGTCCAGTTACATTAAAATCTTATGTTAAACTTTTTAATCTTATTTTAAAAACTGGTCATTATCCCAAACACTGGAACTCATCTTTTATTCAAATCTGGAGATAAATGCCATCCTGGCAACTACAGAGGTATTTCTTTAATCAACTGTCTGTATAAAATATTTAGTAGTGTTCTGAATAATAGACTAAAAATGTTTATGATAAATAAATTTTCTGCTTCTCAGTTTAATTTCAGGGAAAACCATAGGATATCCGACAGTTTGTTTATATTGAAAACTTTGATCAATGAATATCTGCATAAAAATAATAAAAATATATATGCATGTTTTGTGGACTTAAAAGGAGCATTTGACTCTGTTTGGAGAGATTGTCTTGTGTTCAAATTGGCTAAATTAGGGGTTGGCAAAAATTGATACCAAGTAATAAAAAAACAGTTTTCAGGCACAGAATCTTCACTTAAATTTGATAATGCCTCAACTCCATTTTTTAATACGACTGCAAATTTTTTTTTCGTAGTATAATACAATCATGTCGTCTGCGTCGTCGTCCAAAGACGCATTTAGTGTCAGGACAATAACTTTAGTTTTAGTGAATGGATCTCTATAAATTTTTACAAGAAGATTCAATACCACTAAAGGAAGGGTTGGGATTGATTTTGGGGGTTATGGTCCCAATAGTTAAGGAATTAGGGGCCAAAAATAAGCATTTTTTTAGTTTTCAAACAATAACTTATGTTTAAGTGTATGAATCTCTCTGAAATCATACCGCAAGTTTTCATACCGTGAAGGGATGGTTAGTATTGACTTTGGGGAGTTATGGCTTGAAATGTTTTGGAATTGGGGGCAAAAAAAAGGGGAAAAACTAGGTTTTATCTGGTCAATGGACATTTAAGACAATTTAAAAGCAGTGAAAGAGAGGTAATTCAAAAACTTTTATCATACAATGTTTGGTATGATTGGATTCACCTCCCTTACACTTCTTGTAAATTATATATAAAGAAATATCAGGATTTGGACTAATTGGAAAAAAAGGGTAGTAGTTTTTACTTTTATTATTTTTTTATTTTATTGTTTGAAGAAGAAACCTTTAATTGCACAATATTGCACAATATATTTTTAAGATCTTGACATTTTTGTGTGTGTCAGAAACACATATTATGTCAAAATTTTTATCAGAATCAAAATTCAGAGCTGTATCAAGCTTCAATGTTGTGTCCATCCTTACCCCAACTGTTCAGGTTTCGACCTCTACGGTCGTATAAAGCTGCATGCACCTTGCGGAGCACCTGGTTTAAAAACAGAGAGGAGAACGCCAAGGCTACACAATCAGTCCTACATTGTTTAACATTGTTTAACATTTTCATTAATGATATAAATTATATATTTTTAAATGAAGAATGCAGACCACTTAAACTAGTAGATTCAAATTTAAATAGTCTTCTCTTTACAGATGACATAATTTTACTCTTAGAAACTAAAGATGGACTTCAAAATAGTATGAATAAATTATCCCAATACTGTGATAAATGGCACTTAACAGTAAACATAAAGAAGACAAAATACATGTTATTTCAGAAAAAAAAACTGTAAATTAGAAAAACCAATTATTAAATATAAAACTCAAATGATTGACAATGTTTAAGAATATAAATTTCTTGGGTCTGTTCTTAGAAGAAATGGTAACCTTAACTATAGCTTTAATGATCTAGCCAAGAAAGCTATGAAGATTATATTTGCTTTATGTTCCTGATTTTCAGCTATTTGTAATGTGCCAATCAAAGTAGCATTTAGCTTTTTGATTCATGTATAGTTATACCTGTATTAAAGTATGTATGATGGACTCATACCTACCATTCATTAAAGAGCAAAAACTCGTGCAAACTATAGTAACAAAATTTTTGATCCATTTTGTTTTATAGATAGATCACCTTTTGAAAAGGTTCATTTATCATTCTGTAAATATATATTGGGTGTTAGAAAATGCTCAACAAATTTGGCAACTCATCTTAAAGTTGGAATAAAAGGTTACCAATAGAAAATTTTATTAAATATAAAAAAAGAAGATGTGGTATGATTGCCAATGAGACAACTATCCACAAAAGACCAAAATGACACAAACATTAACAACTATAGGTCACTGTACGGCCTTCAACAATGAGCAAAGCCCATACGGCATATTCAGCTATAAAAGGTCCCAATAAGACAATATAAAACAATTCAAACCAGAAAACTAACGGCCTTATTTATGTAAAAAAATGTACGAAAAACAAATATGGAACACATAAACAAAAACAACCACTGAATTACAGGCTCCTGACTTGGGACAGGCACATACATAAATAATGTGGCTGGGTCTACTTTATTTGGCTAGGCTACACACTAAAGATACTAATCCTCTTTTTAAAGAATCATTTGAAATTTGTAAGATGTTAGATTCTTAAAATGTGTACTCCTGGTATACATATGCCAAAGATATTATACATAAAGAGATAGAGGATCCCAATAAGTTGTGTCTTCATGTAAAACTATAAAGGAAGTCAAATCTCTAAAAAAATGTTATCAAAGGAGGAATTTCATATAAATATAAAAGCCTGTATAAAACTTGTATTGAAAATTTATGTGAACATAATAAACTTTTTCTTTACAAAGATCTCAAAACAGATACTGAGACAGAATTTTACTTGTTAAATTCAAACTTTGAATTTCGTAAACTTATTACCATCCTAGTCTGTAACTTGAATTAGGTAGACATAAAAAAGTACTATGAAATCTTAGATAATGTAATTTTTGCCCTATTAAAGATAATTGATGACAAATTTCACTTCTTTTTTCATTGCACAATAAATAAAAGTTTAAGAAATAATTACTTCACTGAAAATGCTTCTCAACTTTATGAGTTGTGATAAAAAAAGCTACAATATATACTTAATCCATCAAATTTTCAACATGTACAAAGTTTAGGTTCCTTTATAAAACAGTTAATGGAACTGAGGACAAGGGACTCTTAATATACCAGGGTTAAAAGTTTTGTGTTATATTATTATGTTGTAATTGGTATTTTGACTTGTCACTATATTTTATACTTGCAACAATTGATATATATATACTATATACATATGCATGAGTGTATGTTAGTTTTTTTTGTTTTAGTTTGTCACAAACATGTTTCATTTGTTTATATGGCAATAAAGATTGTTTATTATATTGTTTGATTTGTTTAAGCCTAAATATTTTAGGTGTAGAAGTTATAGTAACTAGATATAAGATGTGGTATGAATGCTAAAAGACAACGCTCCATCCAAGTCACAATTTGTAAAAGTAAACCATTATTATAGCTCAAAGTACAGCCTTCAACATAGAGCCTTGGCTCACACTCAACAGCATCAATAAAGGGCCTCAAAGATGGCTACTGTAAAACCATTCAAACAGGAAAACCAACTGTCTAATTTATATAAAAAACAAGAAATGAGAAACACTTCCACATCAACAAACAATGAACATCAGGTTCCTGACTATGGACAGGTGCAAACAAATGCAGCAATGCTATAATAGGCGCTTAAAAATACTGGTCAAGTCAGATTTTTTTACAATAATTGTTCAAGAGTTGTGGCTTGCCTTTGAAAATGGTATTTCATATATTTCTGGGCGATAGTTATAGTCCCACTTGTGGTTTTTGTGATTTGACTTTTGACCCAATCCTTTGAAATTGTATACACTATTGTGGATCATCGAATGCAGTTTAAGGTAAAAAAAATTATGGTTTTTGTAGACTTCTGTAGCAGAAAGCTCGACATAGTGATAGTGATCTGGGTAGCGTTAGTTAAATTATTTTAAAATAGCTTTATATTTTCGAAGGTGGAAGACCTGGATGCTTTATACTTTGTATATAGATGTCTTATGTTAAGAATTTTCCCTCTTTTACATGTCCATTGTCCTTGAGCTCTTTTTCATGGTTCAGTGACTGCTTGAAAAAAAGTTAAAGTTTTTTGTAATGCTAGTTTGTCTTTTATTATGAGATATAGGATAACTATATTTGGTATGTGTGTACCTAGAAAGGTCATCATGCCTGTCAATTTTTTTTCACTTGACCCTGACCTCAGTTCCAATTTATTAATTTATTTTACTGCAACCTATAATTCTACAAATTTTTATCAGTATACTGGTAGATAAACTTTCAATACTGACTGTTATTTTAATCCCAATCACAGGCCTTTGTATCTTATTTTTTTTAACCTTTGAACTTAAAAATATCTAATTATGAAATGGGGAAGGGGGGGGGGGGGATGTTCAGGATTCCTGGAATCCAATGATTTAGGAAGTGCAAATAAAATAACACCAATTAAATGGTTCTTGTCCTTTCTTGATAAAATATGTAAATGATTTATTTGAGATAAAGAAATATACAACCAAGCCAGGAACCTCTGGCCTTTCTTTGTTTTTATACAGATGTATGTTTTAATAGTCCGAGATTACTCTGACGTCCAACGGCTGTTTTGCCAGACAAGCACGTCCCACGGCCCCAGCTTGTCTGGCAAAACAGCCGTTGGACGTCAGAGTAATCTCGGACTAATGTTTTAAGAGTTGAGTGTGTTATCAATTTTCTCTGAACAAGTACACATTTTTATTTAGGGGCCCCAGCTGAATATATTTGTTCTTTTTCCAAATCATATAGTGTATTGTTTAGTGTGTGTGAATACCATGGTGCCCATCAAGTATTTTTTGTTTTATTAAGGTCTGAAATCTGGATAGGAAAGAATATCGGAGAATGGATAAAATTTACAGAAAAATGGACCAAAAAAAAATATTAAAAAAAAAAAGGACAGAGAACAGAGGGGGAGGACAGGGGTAAGGGAGACAGGGAGAAAGGGGGTAGGAGAAAGGAGAAAGGGGATGGGAGAAAGGAGAAAGGGGGTAGGAGAAAGGAGAGGAAGGCTGGGAGAAAGGAGAAAAAATAAAATATCTCTCCTTTTAAAAAATGATCTAATATTTCAAGAAAAAATATCTCAAAAGGAGATGTTTTATTCTAATGGGAGAAAGGAGAACGGGGGTAGGAGAAAGGAGAAGAGGGGTGGGAGAAGGGAGAAGGGTACCCCCCTGTCCTCCCCCTCAGAACATGTACTGGTGTTCAAATATGAATGAAAGGAGAAAAGGGCAAAAAATACTAAGGAATAGAAAAATATTACCTTAAACATTAAAGAATACAGAAGGGATATACCTATACAGTAAGGATTCTACTTCGTCAAAATTATCTCCCCATTACGCAAGTTCATTTTCACAATCGTAGAAATGGAAGCCATTGTAGAGATGACGCGCTAGCTGCCAATTTTGCTCTCGGAAACCGATAAATTTATCCACATTGCACCATTACGATCCTTATATGTCAGTTGTATTTTAAAAGACAAATGTATCAACTAGCTAATGAGCATCAGTTAATGATCTAGTCTGCATTGATTCAACTTAAAACTATTGTCTGATCGGTTGTCAGGTGGAATTTTCGAAAATTCATAAACATTTAAAAAAATTCTAATTAAATATTTCGTGGAAGGGCAGACTAGATTTTTTTTAGTGGTTGAAGACTATAAAGAGGGAGGGCAAGGGGGGTCCCAATAACAGCAAACAGCAAATTGATTTGGCTCATAACAGATAACAAGGAATTAAAATGGACAAAAACAGATAACAGTAAATGAAATATTAAAATAATTCGGTCTTTGATAAATCAGTATTTTTTATTACAATCGATATCCTTTGTAATGCATTCCATCTTCTATGACTATGTTTTAAGTACTAATTTATGTATCTAAATCTAATGTGTGTAAATTATACTGCTCAATATATTATAATATTTTTTATACGCTCGTTTACGGAACGTATTATGGTATACTGTTGTCCGTCTGTTGTCAACATGTCGTTCATTAACTCAAAAACTCTTTAACCAATTTGCATTAAACTTTGGGAAATTGTTTATATCTATTGACGTGAGCTCCCTTTTGGGTTTTTTTTTTTTTTTTTTTTTTTTTTTATAAATTTTAGATTTCAAGTTTCTTGGTAATGGCTTTTTATTCAATAAAATTGGTGTTTTTTTTTCTATTTTCTGATAATATCTCAAACATGCTTTCACAAAGCAAGGAATTTTGGTGAATTGTTTATATCTATTACCATGAGGTCACTTTCAATTTTTATAAATTTTAGATTTTACGTTTCCGAGTAAAAAAGGGGGATTTTCCAGTTTTCAGACATTACACAAAAATGTTTTCAGTTCTCATGAAACTTTGCTGAAATGTTTATATCTATTGTTGTAAACTCCCTTTCGATTTTTATTAATTTTTGATTTTGTTATTGAGTTAAGGGATTTGTTCATTAGAAAAAGGTGATATTTTCTAGTTTTCAAAAATAACTCAAAAATGCTATCATCAGTTTTCATGAAACGTTGGTGTATTGTTTATATTTATTGACTGAAGCTCCCTTTGTTGCTAATAAAAAAAATGACCTAAAAGAGTTTGCCGGATATTCTGACTTTTTCTAAATGACCATTTAATGAGGTGTGTGAATTTTTCTTAATAAGAATATGAGGCAAAGTGGTATATAGAGTAGAAAAATCAAAAGCACCAATTATAAGCATGCAATTTATCAAGTACTTCGAACGAATTTTGACACTCTAAAAGCAATTTATTCCACTATTTTCAAAGGCCTTATTTGAACAATTTTTTATCAGCTGAGGTTTTTGATTGAACCAAGTGTACTAGTAAGTAGAATACATAGTTTGGAAACAATTGCTTGAAACGAAATAAATCTTTGTTTGTAATGATTTATGTGCAGCTTCGGACCCAAGTACATGGTTGGAACTTTCATTGTACAATGCATTTGGTTCTGCTTTGAAAAGAATCTTAGAGCTAAGTCTATGTACCATATTATATAAAAGGTTAAGTGGTTGTTAGGACCTAGTCCTTAATTGAGATCCTTGTCAGATATTCCTGGTCATTTGTTTTCCTTTTTGTCATATTAAGAATTGTTTTAATTTAATATGTTCGTACGGAAAACAAGGAACATTATTCTCATACAAAGTATTAAGATAATTCTAAATACACATTCATAAAAAAATGGAATTTATTACAAAGGATAATCATAAGATATACTTGAATTGTCCTGGACCTCACTTCTGTGATGGGTATATGTTAATGGAATCCTTCTCTGAATACGGGACAAACATATTAGTAGTGGTAGACCCCAATGCCCAATGATCTTCAATTTATTCCGAATATTGACTGTCAAAAAAAATGCTAACATTCCAATTTTCAATAACAGTTAACAGCAAATACATTATCACAATAACAGATAACAAAAAAACTAAAAGCCCAATAACAGCTAACAAAGAATAAGACAATAACAGCTATCAGCAAATATATTTTCAAAATAACAGATAACAAAGAATTAAATTGCCCCATAACAGCATAACAGTTAAACCCCTCGCCCCCCTATAAACCCTAGTTTTCATATACAAAAAATTATAATTTTTCGAAGATATGCATTTTCATCATCCATCTTGAAAGACTGTCGTCAAGTACTTTCAGTAAAAAAAAAAGCTATTCGAACATACCTACTCTGTTTTTGTTATTCATTAGATAGGTATTTCACTTGACCCATATATTTCATCTTTTAGTACTGTGATTTATTTATATGTTATAAAGTCAACCGTCAGATTCAGATTCTGATTCCCTTATTAATGACCAAGCTAAAGGAACTGTCCCTAGATAAGGTTTTAGGTGATCCACATGGACTATTATTTCCCTACTGTTTGGGTTCTCTTTAATTTTATAAGTAACTTCAGAAAATTTATGAAGGACTTTATAAGGCCCAATCCATCCTAAACCCAATTTAATGTGAGCAGTAGGAGGATACCATCTCCACACAAAATCTCCTATTTCATAGTTTCTAGGTTTAATGCCCCTATCATAAGTATTTTTCTGTCTAGTGGCAGCTTTTGACAAATTATCTTTTGCAAAATTAAAAGTTATATCAAAACTATGTTTTAGCCAAATAACGTACTCAATAGGACATAAATTTTCTTGAGACTTTGGATTTCCTGCTAAGATATCTAAAGGGTAGGCCATTTCCCGTCCGAACATCATTTTATAAGGGGTAACCCCTGTGCTATCATGCTCACTTGCTCTATACGCCATGAGAAGATAGGGTAAATGGTCATCCCAATCATTCCTGTTTTTATAGTCCAGCAGATAGGTGCAATATATGAAGGAATTGTGCACTTCGTGTTAAAAGCACAAAATTTTGCTCAAACAAACTTCTATCTATACTCTTTAATTTTAGATATGGAGGCAAGCTGGAAATAAAGTTAACTTCCGGTAAAATCCAAAATGGCGGATGCATGTTAAAATTCCAACTTTTCTTAATTCTCTCTCAATATTTTTTAGTTTAAACTTCAAGAACTGATGTTTTAATTGATCTGAATCACAGAAAAAAGAAAAGTGTAGACTTTTATTTTGCAAAAAGTGAGAAGAAGGATGTAATATAATCGTGTACTTTAATATTTGTTTTGAGACCATTGAAATTCAATTAATATGGTGAACAATAGAGAGCTAAAATAAGACATCAAAAGGATACAGATGATATGTAAAAAAAAACAGGCAATCGCAGCTGGAAACCAGCTAACCATGAAAATTAGAAATAAAAGAATGTGTAGGTTACTTTTGTTGTTTGTATAAACCAGACGAAAAACTCCACGAAGAAACAGCAAGTAATGTTGATATCCCTTTTCGTCGATGTGATCTAAAGCTTCAGTACACAACTTTAATATCGGTGCTGTGGACCTTATTGTACTAGAAACGAAATATCATGTCCAATGCCTTGTTTATCTTTATCGACAGGCATCAAAAGTGAAGATGAGACCGAATAAGGAATGGAATCGCATTAGCTGAATTCATCAGCTACATTGAAGATTCCATAACCAAAGAAGATTTATCACCATTATTCAACATGTATAGGCGAATAAGGAATCTAGGTGTTGACATTGAAGACAGAGTTCATAGTACAAGATAAAAGAATACTAGCAGTCTTCTTACATTTTACAATTATGGGTTGCTTGCCTGTGAGAGAGCTTTCACATGTTTGACTTGGATAGAGAGTTGTCTCAATGGCACTCATTCAACAATTTCTTATATCTTATGCTTGCTTATTTACCTGATGTTTAAGAATAAAACGAGGGAGCGAGAATTAACTTGCTTTCAAAAATTATTTAGAACCCTCGTTTCAGAAAGGAGGTGATGATGACTTTGATTCAAACTAAATGCAGATTAATAAAGCAGTAACAATAATTCGCAGCGACATGTTTATTGTTACATTTAGGTTTGACGGTAGTTTTCCAGTGCACTGTGAGTTCCAAGATCTCTCGTAACTCTTGTTAGTATGTTGTTGTATGGACAAGCTATAACAACTGACTTTTATTAGCAGGAAACACCAACGATTGCTTAGATGTTGATGTTCAACAGCTACAAACGAATCCGTAATGTTAACTCTCCAAAGATCCGTCATCATGCATCTAAAGAAACTACTTTCATATGCACCTAGGAATAATGGTTGACTATCAGACATACAACATGAAATAAACATGTTTTTAAGTCAGATGGAGGTACTGTCAACAGAAAACCCATTAGCCCTGCGAAGATGGATGATAGCTTGACAAGAAATTGCAAGACTTGCTAAAGAGTTTGAGAAGAGGGGCGAAAGATACTAAAGGGACAGTCATAATCGATTTCTTGATGAAGAGGACACAACTGACCATGAGCAGAAACTAAATGCTCAAATGTCGTTTATCCATGATGTAGCTTCTGTGATAGAAGAGTTAGAAAATCAATTTCTTGAAGACAGCAACGAACTGCTTGTCCTGTATAACAATGAAAGATATAGCTCCCTCAGCAGTTTTTGATACTATTCGTCGTTCGTTGAATAGAAATAGATGGACAGTACAAGTATGAAAAGTTTATCTAAGAGGAAACTTGGATGAGTCCTTTAAACAAGAAAATCACATCCATCCACCAGCATTTAGTCTCATTTACTTTAATACTAAGTCTTTCGAACCATTGACAAGATGTAACAATTGTAGAAAATATAAAGATTGACGATACATGGAGACGTTGTCAAAGGCAAACATGCTAACCACGAAACTGATAGAGTTTCTCATGTGAAGATAAAAACAAAACAAAGTTCATTCTATTTCTGTCAAATAAACCGATGGATGAACGCATTTTCGGGAAGAGAATCATTGCTACAGTTGATACCGATGTAGTAGTACTTGTTGTGTCCTGCTTTCATGTCACAAATGCAGCTAATATTTATGGGTTGCTTAAACACTGGACAACATGTCGGATACATTTCAAATCATGAGCTTGCTAACTTTTTAGGACAAGAAAACGCATATGCATATACATTGCCTGTTTTCCATGCCTTTACTGGATTCGACACTGGCATTGATCGCTGGTTAAGGAAAACCCAGCATGGGATACATGGATGGCATTGAATGGTGGCACAAGATAAAATTCCGAATGGAAATGGGGATTGTGTCAAAGAGACAACAACCGAACCATAGAACAAACATCAACAGAAGGTCACCAACAGGTCTTAAATCCAGCGTGAAATTCTAGCAACCGGAGGTTTACTTCTGCTGGCCCCTAAACAAATATATATATACTAGTTCAGTGATAATGAAGCCTTCATCGTTATGAGAGACCAGGATTGCGTTCAATATCGTAGCAGCTAGCCTACGTAGATGTTTGTCTGCAGAACTAGTAGCTAGCGTAGCTTCTATCAATATCTACACGTTCAATAGTCAGAAATCTACGTACCCCTATGTAGCTGCTACGATATTGAACGCAACCCTGGCTGGTACTCTGATTGTCGAAACCACTATTAATTCTTGTGATATTTTTTACCGGAAGTGACATAATTCTGAATAAAACACCCCGAGGGTTTCAAAGAAATGATACATTATTTAAAACCATGAATACACAATAATATTATAGTCTACAAAGCAAACTTTGGCTACCAGTTGTGAGAATTAAATAACCAGTATTCAGTTATTAAATGTATGTCCGCCAGTTTGATGATAAAACCGGAAGTGGATAAAATCAAGCTTGCCTCCATATCTAATTTTGTTTAGAATGGTCCAAACTATGTTTCTACCAAATTTTATGCTTTTAACACAAAGTGCACAATTATTCACCTATCTGCTGGACTATTATTAACAAAGGAGGATAACATGATTTGTAGAGTTTTGTTAAATCTCTCAACTAAACCATCACTTTGGGGTCTATAGGGGGTTGTTCTGGTTTTCTCAATACCTAAAAGTTGACAAACAGCTTGAAATAATAGAGATTCAAATTCTCTCCTCTGATCAGAATGTATTTGTTTTGGCATCCCAAACCTAGTGAAAAATTCAGGGACTTGTTTATCTGCAACTGTAAGTGCGTGATGATTAGGTACGGCATATGCTTCACACCATTTAGTAAAATAATCAGAAACAACTATTATATATTCATTTCCATTTTCTGTTATAGGACAAGGACCAACAATATCAATGCCTATTCTATCAAGAGGAAATCCAACTTGAGATTGCTGAAGCGGATAACGACCTAACCCAGGACCTCGCTTTGCTCGGGCACAAATAGAACACTCCTTAACCCATGAGCTTACATCTGAAGACATACCAGGCCAATAGAACCTTCGCCTAATGGACTCTAACGTTCTGTCTCTACCTAAATGACCAGCTATTCTATTGTTCATAATGAAGTTCACTCATGATTTTAACTCTTAATTCTTTGGGGACTACTAAAACCAGACTATTTATACTAGATTTTTCATATTGTTTATACAAAATTCCATTTACTATTTCTAGCAATTCCCAGCCACTCCATAGTTTCCTAACTTCATATGAAGAACCAGACACTTGTTCACGACTAGGTTTTTCATCAGACTGAGTTTTTAATTGAATTATTTTAATTACTGATCTGAATCATTTTCTTGCCATGATTTAATTTCTTCATTAAACCATATTCTTAACCAATTTGAAAAATCTAGACTTTCATTTATATCATCAGAGTCCTCAGTATGGGATATTGTTTCATTTTGTTCTAGAATGTCCTCGTACGGAATTGTATTGTCTAAATCCTGATCATTTTCAGCCATTAAAGGGTTAACTTTTACACAACCTTTATCTTTATCACACCCATGCAGGACAATCATCCCTTTTACAAAGTCGATAAGGTCTCCTAGATAAGGCATCAGCATTTGTGTGTTGACTGCCTTTTCTGTGTTCTATAATAAAATTATAGGATTCTAAAACAGATATCCAACGGGCCACCATCCCCTCTGGATTTTTAAAATTCTTTATAAGCCATCTTGAGGATTATTAGCTGAGTGATGATGATGATCACTCCTTATTTTAAAATTTTGACCTATCAGATAATGTCTAAAATGTTTCACAAAGGTTAATACTGCCAAAAGTTCCCTGTAAGTAGTACAATAATTTCTCTGGGTATCACTTAACATTTTACTGGCGTATGCAAGAACTTTTTCTTCACCATTTTGAATTTGTGAAAGAACTGCACCAATGGCATGTCCACTCAGGCGTCAGTATCTAAAATAAACTGACCAGTTTCTGAGGGATAATTTAAAATAGGAGCAGATATTAATTTGTTTTTAAGACATTCAAAAGACTCTTGACACTGCATGGTCCATTCAAACCGTATCCCCTTTTTAGTTAAATGGGTGAGAGTAGAGGCAATTTCAGAAAATTCAGGAATAAAACGTCTGTAATATCCTGCTAATCCTAAGAAGCTACGAACCTCATTGATATTTCTAGGGGTAGGCCAATCACGTACAGCTTCAATTTTTGAGGGATCACAAGCAATGCCTTCATCCGTAATTAAATGTCCCAAAAATAAAACTTGATGTTGAAATAAAGAACACTTGTTGGGTTTTAATTTTAAATTCGCTTGCCTAAATCTTTCAAAAACAAATTCTACATTTTCAAGTGCTTTTTCAAAAGTAGGTCCAAAAATGATAACATCGTCTAAATAACATAAACATCTTTCCCACTGATAGCCTTGTAATACAATTTCCATAAGTCTCTCAAAACAGCTAGGTGCATTGCACAGGCCAAAAGGCATTACTTTAAATTGAAATAATCCACGATGACAAGAAAAGGCTGTTTTTGGTCTATCTTTTTCATCCACTAAACATTGCCAATAACCGGAAGCTAGGTCGATCGTACTAAACCATTTATTCCCTCCCAATGAATCTAAAGAAGTATCAATACGGGGCAAAGGGTAGGCATCCTTGCGGGTCAAAAGGTTAAGGCCTCTATAGTCTATGCAGAACCTCCAAGTCTGGTCCTTTTTCTTACAGAGCAAGACTGGGGAACTCCAGGGACTATTGCTGGGCTCTATTATGTCATTTTTTAACATTTTTTCAATTTCTTCACTAATAATGTCTTTTTGAGCCAGAGCAACTCTCCTTGGAGGAATTCTAATGGGCCTGGCATCACCAGTGTCAATAGTATGTTTAACAAGTTCAGTCCGACCTAATTTCCCTTCGGTTCCCAGAAAAATATCTTGAAAATTAAAAATTAGCCTTTTTTTTTCAAAAATACATTTTAAATGTTCAGGTAACTCCTCAGTATCTGCTTTGTCACACCCTAAAGACTCAGAAATTTTACTAACAAACTGAATATTTCCTACAACTTTAAGTTTTTTCAGTGTAATATCCCTATCTGTACAATTAAGGGCAGAAATGACAACTTTATTATCTTTGGCATTTACTAATGCATTGGATATTAAAATTCCTTGCTTTGCTAGATGTGCGTTAGGTTCTATTAACATGATATTTTCCCTCATATTTGTTGGAACTGTAATTTTAAAAGCTGTTTCCGTATTAGCGGGTACTAACATTCTTTCTTTTAATCTAATTAAAGCGCAACTATTGTTTTGTATTTTCTTTAATTTTATCACAGTTTCATCTGGCATAATGAGTAAGGCTTTTGAAATGTTTAATTGAGCTTCAGATGTATTTAACAAGTCTATGCCTAATATTCCTGACATGTTATCTAGTTCTACAACAACAAAGTCATGTTCAAATGAAACACCATCTATTTTGAAAGGTAATTTAACTTTGCCATAAACTTTAAGATTTTCTCCACTAGCTGCTACTAAAGTGGTAGATATGGGTTCATACTTTATTTTAAGTTTAAGTTTATCATAAGAGCATTTAGACATACATGTGACAGCTGACCCTGTATCTACTAAAAAATCAAATTTCTGATTTCCAAAAAGAACCTTTGCAAACAGACCACACTGTTTAATTTCATTTATCTTTATAGTGGGCCTGGTTTCAGTATCTTGGGCTAGGATCCCGGCCCCGAGTCCTGCCCCTTTGGGTTTAAATCATTACTGTTTTGATAATGTCTTTATTTTGTCTGTTTGGTTCAGTTTTTCCCCTATTTGACCTACAATTTGCGGTAAAATTGACCCATGGATTTACATTTGTTACAGAAAGGAGTTTTACATTCTGTGCTGTTATGGCCAAATCTTGAGCATCTAGTGCATTTTTCAGGGATTGTTTTACTTAATTCATCAATTCTTTTATTCAATTCTTGAAAACAGTTCATAACTGATTTCGTGAACTCTGTCAAATCTTTATTTTCTTCCTTGTATACCCTATATTTTCTACTTTTTTAACGGCATTAACACCAATATCTATCTGGGGTTCTTTAGGTTTCTTTATTTCACTAGTCATGCTAGTTGACCCTACAAAAGTCTCATATTCAATTGCTATAGCTATAGCACTTTCTAATGTTAGAGGATGCGAAAACTGTACTCGCTTTTGAAGCTCGAAATTCTCAAGACCTTTAATGAATTGATCAATTGCCAAATCTTCAGTTTTATCATGGTCTGGGTAAGCCAACCTCAATAGCCTTCTTAATGCATAGCCATAATCAGAAAGACTTTCATTTTTCTTACGTATACGAGAATTAAACTCAACTCTATATGCAGTGATTCTCTCTTTTGGGGCAAAACGCCTACTTAACATTTCTTTTATTAAAGAATAACTTTGCAAAGTTTCAGGTCTAGCATCACCTAACAACTTTTGAGCTGTGCCTCGAAGACTCATGCACAGTTGTTGAGCCATATCGGCTTAATTCACTCCACTGATTCCAATGGGCTGTTTGTTCAAAATGGACAATATAATCCTGCCAATCTACATTTCTCCCATCAAACTTATCTGGTTCTTTTTCCTTACGCATAATGGAGTTTGGTTTACGAAAAGAAACTTGCTTAAGAGGAGCTGTACTTAAGTTTGTAATTTCTGATTTATTTGTATTATTAAACTCTCTTTTTGGCAAATTTAAGTACAAAGGAGATCTGATTTCTTTGCTGCTTTCTTCAGCAATTCTTTCAGACACCTTGGGAGGTAACACAATGTTCCTATTGGTTGAACCAGTGTTGCCTTGTGTAAGTGTAGTAGTGTCATTTTTACGCCTTTTTAATTATAGTAAAAATATCTTTAAAGTTCTTTAATTAGTTGTATTTATTATAAACGTTTAAATCTTGAATTTTGATAAAGGAATATTATTATTTAAGTTAAAATCTACACTTTACTTTTTATATTTAGTTCATGAATATTCAAAAGGTTCTTACTTTAAATTACGTATTTGATTGGTCATTGTCATTTTCGCGGTCAATTTATATTTGGTATTGACCAGGTGTACGTGGTTGAGGTCTGAATTCACTACTGCTTAAATCAGCCGTTCCTTCAGACACTCTGGGAATAGAAGATTTGCTGCGTAACCATCTGTCTTCTATTATATTTGGCTTACGTTCACGTAAAGGGCCAACTTCAATGTTGCTTTCATCAACATATCTGCTGGACACCCTCAAGGGATCTACTTCGCTTCTTTCATATAAGCAGTAGTCCCCCCTTATTGTTGAACTTTCAGGTGCTTGTGACAAAGCTCTAGATTCATATGATTCAGTTTTATGAGTTCTACCTATAGGGCTAAACAACAAGGGATCTGATGGAATATAAGGTTGATCATGTTGATCTGTCGTATTTACATGTAAAGTATCAAGTTTTGTTCTACACTGCTCAAAAATTTCATCTAACTGGCTCTTATAGTAAGGTAAATCATCAGGAGGAAGTTTCTCAGCCATATTTGTTTAGATACTATTTTTTTTTTATTTCCCTATAAAATTCTTTAAAATAATTCAAAGCTTAATTAACTTCAAATTTAAATGAATTGTATAAAAAAACTAATTCAAAGTCTAATTAACTTCAAATTTAATTGAATTGTATAAAAATAATTCAAAGTCTAATTAACTTCACATTTGATTGTTTATAAACTTCAAATATTAAATTTTAAGACTTAGTAAAACTTAAACTAACATCTTTATTTGATTTAAGGACAGAAGTTTCACAACAGGTCCCCACATTGGCCACCAAAAATGTAACCGGAGGCAATCATGTTTGTTGGTTTCAATCTGTGTTTCGATATATTTGAACTAGATTTTATGTTTGGTACGTTAATGTCGACTGATTCTTTGAACGACGATGACTAAGTAATGCCCATATATTTGAAATAAATTCAATATACCAATATAGTAGTACAGATTCGAAGTCAAACCAAGAGATACCAAGACCACATAACAACAACTACTTCCGGGTTCTAGGACCTGAGTCTCTGTTTCTTAAATCAGTGAGACGATAAAGTTTTCATATTTTAATTTACACTAAAACATATTTACGCAAGTATATCTACACAAAACAACATACAATATTCACAATAAATTATTCCCTTAAATAAATTCCCCTAAGTTATATTTGCAAAATTATGATCTTAACCCTTATTTAATTGTAAAGTTACATCCTATTCCTATTTGTATATTAAATCCTACATATTAAATAAACAGGTTTTATTTCCGAGGTGTGGCGAAGCCAAAAAGGTAAAACTTAAGTAAATGGGACAAAATTATCTCCCTTACATCTAAATGCACCTACCTTGTTAGTCTCTTTAACAGACTGTGGCTCTCTAAATGATTAAGCAATTTGAATGAGTAAAACGTTTGTATATATAGTGCCAGAGCACCTAAATTTAGTAACATAATAGTATCCAATAGGATTTAAGTTTAGAAATCAAACCAATTAAATTTACCTTTACTTATTTGTTATTAAAATGTAAAATGGCGTACTCCTAAAAGTCGAATCAAGCTTAGCCTATGTAAAATTCTGAGACATTCGGAAGCGTCGACCGGGCTAACCCGGGTTAAGCCGCTGTGTCAAATGAAGTACTACCACATAATGGAAGGGCAGACACGAAAATTACTGAACTAGTAGATTGATATGTAAATACTAACAAAAACTAACAGCTGTATAAATATGTTATTTACTAATGTTAAAGAGGCCGGGATAAGGTACCGGTACATTTTTTTTTTAACTAACAAATGTACAGATTTCAATAAATATGATAAATTAAAAAAAAAAGATTGATATGTTTTTCGTCCGTGGTAAATTAAAAAAAAATAGGAGGTTAATGCATTTCCTACATCCAACTTGAAAGATACCCATATCGTCGACTTGATATCGAATTGTTCTGCTTAACTATGTACTAAATAAATTGAAAACTTATGCAAATGGTGTTTTTAAAAATGAAACACTTCGCAATTGAGAAGAAAATTGTAATTTTGTTTGTTTCTATTAACTTTTAAAATTTTTGTCACTATAATAAACATTTATCGCCTTCTCTAACAAAGAGCTTCGATTCTTTTGTTCTATTTCAAGCGGGTTTCCGACTGTTTAATATCGAGATCATCTTTTATTCTTATTCGATATCTTTGTAATAATTTCATAAACAGTTGGAAGGCAAACGCCAGTTGAACGGCAAACGATTTAATGGCTTCTAAGTTCAAGACATTGGTCACGTGATAAAAGGTCAGAGTTTACGATTTTTTGGTAAACGTGCATGTCTCGTGGTTTTTGGACTCGTATCGTCTTATTTGTACTCGTACATTAATAAAAACCAAAGTGTTCAATTCTAGATTGAATAAGCTTTCTTATTGTATTGAATTCAAATATAAGAAAGAAGAAGAAATGTCCAGAAACCTTTCCAACTCACTGTTTCCTGTGGTCAAAACTAGGGAGAAACGTTTCATAGATTTGTTAATTTATTTATGTAAATTTACAAATCTGTGATAAGGAGTGATCAGATTCACTGCCCTTGAGAAATTAGGCATATCCTGCTGCATGGTGCTTTACAGTTTACACTATCAAAGATTTAATAAACAGACATTATTTCACAGATCGCACACTCACTTCAATTTTGTCAACAATTTATATACAAGTCAGACATAAAAACCTTTATTGAAATTCAATGCACTTTTTATTAAACAATACAAAATCTCAAATAGCTGACATGGATTAAATTAAAGTGAGATCACCAATCTCCTGGTATCAAATTATTTGAAAAAATAACAAAAATGTATTGCAATATGACCTATAACATTGAAGGAGTAAACTTGTATTAAGTCGTGTTCTAACCCTTTATAATAGAAAATAAAGGAACATGGATTAACCTTGCACGGGCATTGAACACAAAGTTACTTTAGTATAATACTGCACTGTCACTAAATAGTCTGTCACTATATTTAAATTCAGTCATAAAAAAATCACCTTATATATAGTCATTCAGTTTCTCTTCAAAAGCATTCGAAGTTTGATTGCTATAGAATTCGTTTCGACTGTATCCAGGGGCTTAACTAGATTCTTTTTAAAGTGAGGCAAAATATATTCGCCATTCCGTGAGGGATCTGACGGCCGTTCAAGACCCTGGCCCAGAAGCTATGAAAAATATTACGCAAAATTGTGAATCCTGAGAGTTTCGCGGACTCTTAGGAGGCACAATTATTTAAGTGTCCCTGCTCTTGGAACCTCAGGCTCCAAAAACACCAGTCAAGTAAAAGACATCAGTCAAGTTGAAAACACCAGCCAAGTTAAAAACACCTTCAACACAGAAGGCTGTATCAACACCAAAATTCTACTAAGATTGAGGTATGCTGCTAATGACAGTCAAGATCATCAGATACTTCTTACTCAGTAGTGACAGTCCACCTTCGGCGAAGAATTAAGCAAAACTTGACAAGATTTCTAAGTTTAATGGAAAAAAAGAGTTATTAACACTAGTGTCGATCCTGTTAATATATTTAAAACCAGACACATGGATTACAACTATAGACTCTATTAGATTTGTGAATCTCTTGTATCATATGTCTCTGTTAAATTACATCGGCGAATGTGAATTCAGTCCGGTCAACTTTATTTTGAAGAAAAACATTTTTTTTTCAAGAAAGTTTATATTTTCATATCCTTTTTTTTTTTATTATTAACATACATATATAATCAACGTGTACATCGGCGAATG
Organism: Mytilus galloprovincialis; assembly: GCA_037788925.1. Taxonomy (NCBI): domain Eukaryota; kingdom Metazoa; phylum Mollusca; class Bivalvia; order Mytilida; family Mytilidae; genus Mytilus; species Mytilus galloprovincialis. Next base: position 35,484,031 of record CM075335.1, read on the forward strand.
TGAACACCGTCCAGTTATTTTTTTTGGCAGAAAAACATTTTTGTTTATCATGAAGTTTATATTTTCGTATAATATATTTATTAATCTCATATATTCCTGAATTTCATGGACGAATATTGTAAAACAAAAGAGATACATGTATTAACACTTGTGTTGATCATTTCAATATATTTAAAGCATATATATCGGCAAATGTGAATACCATCCGGTCAACCTTTTTAGCAGAAAAAAAAATATTTGTTTACTATAAATTTATATTTTTTGTATTATTTATTTAAAAATCTCATCGATTCCTGAATTTCTTAGACAAATATTGTAAAACAAAAGAGATATTGACACTTGTTGCCCGCCGGACTACTCACTCACTCACTGTTGAAATATGTATAGCGTTTAACGGCGAGTGTGCATACCGTCCGGTCAACTTTATTTGCTCAAACATATTTTTTTCACTTATTTTATTTGATTTTCATAAAATATATTTTGATATCTTTAATGTCTACAAGTATTAAACAAATCTACTGAATAACAAAAAAGTTATGACTATTTATATGTCTGGTCAACCGTCCTGTCCCTATCCGGGCAATCGTCCTGTCATTAGTGCAACCCAAAATACATTAAGAAATATGATTAGTTTTAACATTTTTCAGAGACAATATGGATGTTCTGAAAGATACTCGACCAAATGCTGATGATGTGATATCTTTTCTGAAGACAAATTTTTTTTGTACAGTGTCCCATGTTGAAGAACTAAAAAGCATATGAAGACAAGAATTTTTATTTTAGAATAGTAGAAAGGGGACATAACCAGTGGGATGACATAGGGAATGTAACAGAGTTTGTAGTTAAAGTGACAAAATGTGAAGAAATGAGTGAATTAAAGTGGAAATCTATTAAGAAAATATTGAACTGCCTTTTACATAATGGTTTTACTTGCACAAAGTTATTAACTTCATATAAGATAGAGAAGAATGGTAGGTTTATATAATATTGTACAGTGATTATTAACTTAGGACTGCAGCTACCTTGCATCTGTTTTCTGCTCTTTGGTCGGGTAGTTCTCTTTGACACATCCCCATTTCCATTCTCAATTTTTTCTCATTCTGTATTTGAATTCTTTAATTAAATTGCATACTTTTATCCACAAGTTTTTTGTTATCCCCAATGTTTTGTGTATAATAATTTTCATTTTAAAGGTTAAAAGGGGGATAACTCTTTTTTATTGTTTATTATGTGTATGCAGCTTTTAGCCCCAGGTATTTCCTTGTATCAAATTTATCGTAGAAGATGCCTAAGGTGCATTTGTATACACCAGTGAGATACTTTTTAAGTGGAGTCATCCTAGGGTAAAATGCTGTCTTCAAAAAGACATTCTTATCTTGCTTTTACATTTAAGTTTTGAATGATAGCCATATAGTTTTTCTACAACAATGAATATGCATATAAATAGTCATTAAATAGACTATTTTCATAAAATGTACAATCTTTCTACTCTGGCATTTATATTTTTCAATAGGTTACTGTAATTTATTTGCTATGTAATAGTACAATCCAGTTTTTATAACTAATTTATTAACAAGTACATCGTTTGATGGTCATACAAATGTACTACAGAATGACAACATGTGTATAAGAACTTCAATTGATCTATTTAATTATGCTTATTTAAAAACGTGCAGACATGTGAGAGTTGCTGATCTGTCAATTATAATTACTCTAACAGATGATACGGTAATAAAGTGTGGTGAACTTATAACAGTTACCTTCTATGCAGTAGGACATATGGGTACTCAGTCAAGTAGGAGCAACTTAAAGGAGTAAAATCAAGCTGGAGCAGGAATTAAACTGTTGAAGATTTAAAATCCAGTCAAAACTCAAAAGTCCTTTATATGAAAATGGTTTTTTGAAGTTTCATCTCATACTTTAACTCAGAATACTCAAGATATGATAAAACTAATCAATTAAAATATTGTATGTGCATAAACATATATTTAGTTTTATAATTTCAGGCAAAAAATTCTTAGTACTGCTTTTGAATTACATACCAGGAAGCCCATTGATGTACCATTGGTCAAAATTAAATAAGACTACAGTGATTAAACAAGTGGGAGAAATGGTAGCTAATTTACACAATACATTACAGGTGTGTTAATCAGGGAACGTTCGAGTCATTCACAGCTCCTTTGTAATTTCTAATATGACTGCCCAATATTTGCTTGGTTAAAAAAGTTATGATTAAATGAATTGAAAGAGAATTGTATAACTAGTTATTTTCTGAATTAACAAGCTTAAGTTTCTGTTTAATATGGAATTAAGTGTTAATTATGAAAATCTTACTTGGTGTTTTAATGCTTTTAGTATAAAACAACTCTTTACAGTACAAGTTGTGATTTATACTTTAGACTCTAGATCCTTCATTGTTGGCTGTAGAGATAGACGAAGAAGATGCATGGGTCCTAGAAAATGCCAGAGTTATGCTAGGATATTTAATTGCAATCAAGGTACATTTTGTACTACCATAGGTAACAAGTTTTCTTATAACATCCTTCTGGAGAGTTATCTCACATTTTAAATTATTTAATTTATTTATACTACTAGTAAGGTCTTTATCAACTAGATATATATTATTTCCCAATAAGTGGCTGGGACTTTATTATGTTACTTTGGAAACTAATTGTTTGACTAGACTTTTTCAAAACGTACCTGTGCATATTGACTTGACTAATTAGAATGGAACTGCATATTGATGAATATGCTGATTCTGAATTTGTGAAGTTTTATAGATATATATCTTTATTCTCATAAAGCCAATGCATAACATCAGTACAGAGATAACAACAATAACTATTTACAATATATACAAAACAAGGAGAGAGGTTACAGAAGTCACTAGCCAGGAAGGAGGTCAAACACAAGTATTCATATTTTTTATAAATAAACAAAGTTTCTTCAGGACTGGTTTTCGTGTACTCGACATTAGGTCTGAAAATTTAATTGTATCATGTCGTTGTACAACATAGGAGGATAAATACTCTGTACGATTTAGATTGAAAAAAGTACATTCCAATATATAGTGATATTCATCACCAATTTGTCTATTTTTACATAGATGGCAAACACGGTTTTCTCTAAGTACATTTTGCTACCTTAGAGAAAGGTTTGTAAAATTGTACTACGAATAAAACAACCTCATTAAAATCTGCTGTTAGCTTTCTTTACAATTCACTCCACCCTATTACATCGATTTTAATGAGATTGCAAAAAAAAGTTTTTGCACATTTTTTTTAATTTAATTTTCTATTTTAGGATGTAAATGAAAGGGAGATAATAGAGTCAATAATTAAACAGTTTGTTAACATGATGGAGCAGAATGATGAACATTTTACATGAGGTAATCATGTTATCTACTGTAAATTCAGAAATTAATCCGAAAAATGTGACAGAGTAATAATTGCAATAATTTAAACACTCATTTCAAATTTTCTTTTATGAATTAAACAGGATTTTTCTCAATTTAGCAAAAATTAAAATGGCATAAATTTTAATCTATTACAAAATCGCAATAATAAATGCACGCAATAATTTCTGAATTTACAGTAATTATTGGTATGGTTGATCTATGATTATTAAACCACCTTGGTCTGGAGCTATCAAGTTAACATTAAGGTCATAGTTTTGAACCAAGACTGGGTAAAACCAAAGAATTGGTATTTTCTGTTTCTGAACACTGCTAACCATACAGAGATAAGTAATAAGAGGTAAGACTTCATGGCTTGAAGTCACAGTAATGTAACCTAGAAGGATGAAATGCATTCTAATTGTTACCCTGTAAACTATCACATAGAAAACCTAGGTCAACATGTGGCCTAGTTAAAAGCAGGTTTCTTATCCTTTCACATTAAAATCATTGGATAGAAACAGCAATAACAACCAATTAATTACCCACTCCCAACGTGAGACAGACCCATAGAATTTGATGTGGTTAAAAATGTTTGGAAGCGCTAAACCCTCCCCCAACCTTCAAGATTGGTTAATACATGACACTTGATGATTGTATGCATTACCTTCTTTTCAATCATGCTTATTTCAAAATTGAAAATGCTGCTATTTTGTGAAGATTTGTAAAGATTGTATACTATCATAAGGTATATTGCTGTAGTCATGTATTTATATTTTCTTGTACTTTTGCAGGAATAGTTCATGGAGATTTACATGATATGAATCTAATTGTGAACTGGAAAGATGGTCAACTTCAGCCGCATTGTAAAGCTTCTGGGAATTACAAAGTTAAAGATCTATTTGGAATAATAGACTTCAGTGATATGTGTGTTTCCTGTTATATTTATGAAGTCGGACAGATCATTCGTGATTTAATGGTTTCAACATGTCCAGATAATTGTTATAGTGTGGCTGTGACATTTTTGTCGGGTTATTTGAAATGCAGAAAATTAAATCAACATGAACTGAATATTTTGTACTTTTCTATAATGACAGCACTTTGTCAGTATTATGTTATAAGTGAATATAAATTTCATGGACAGACGGACAATGAATATGCAAAAGAAGGTGCAAAAGAAGCATGTCAATTAATAAAGGCATTCCATAGTATGGGTGATACTTTTATGTCATTTTTGTCCGAGTTCTTACAAAAATGAATTTAATATTGATTTGATACATTCCACATAGGCAATAAAATTAAATGAGATTCATTTACACCTTTTTATTTCTGGAGAACATTTTGTGTGTAAAAGACTGAATATGTATGAAATGTTGCCACTGGAGTATCTTGACATTAAGCCATAATTGTGTGGCGTCTGACATTTTTTCTTGTGATGTCAACCTTATACAAGAACGACTGTGATGTCCAGTTATGGCTGACATATAGCAATAAGGTCTCAATTATCTAGTTTTACTGTTGAAAAGTCTTTCTTGAATTTAATCGTATTATCTGTGATCAGGTAGGTTTAGAGCTTGTCATGTGGTAGACATGTTTAACCTGTGCTTTTGGGTTGTTGTCTAATTGAAAATATATTTGTACTGTTGCAGGGTAAAGAAATCACCAATCAATCATTATCAAATACCTCACATCTTTTCTCAACAACAATCAATGACAAATACCTCACATCTACTTTTGATTCTGAGAATCACAGGTCAATTAACATTTTGCTTTCATTGACATGCTTTCACTTTTCACTTTGGAATTTCCTGTCGGAGTGGTTCTCTACATTTTTTTAGTGTCTAGCCTGTAACAGCTGATTATAATCATGCAAATATATCCTGGTAAACATGATTTCTCAAATGGGTAATTTGTAATAATTCTAAGTTTAAAAATCATTTTATATAATTACTAATATTATTTAATCATTAAAAATTCTATAAATTAACAAACAACAGCACTCTTCATAATTGTTCTGTGCACAATTTATATCCAATGTCTAGTAACACTTTTTTAAAGGGTCTTTGTATAAAGAAGATCCACTTGGGCATTTTTAGATTGAATACTACATCTGAAATTCACTGCTGAATCCAGTGATAAGCTTTGCTTGGTAACACTGCATCATCATCAATCAAAGAAGATATCATCCGTAACTGTTTATAACTTTACTGGCAGTCTGTTTACTCTCAGTAACTGAAGAAAAAAAAGAAAGAAATATGACTATTATTTATCAAAACTAGAGGCTCTAAAGAGCCTGTGTCGCTCACCTTGGTCTTTGTGCATATTAAACCAGATGCTCCGCAGGGCGTAGCTTTATACGACCGCAGAAGTTGAACCCTGAACGGTTGGGGCAAGTATGGACACAACATTCAAGCTGGATTCAGCTCTAAATTTGGATTGTGATTAAATAGTTGACACAACATAGGTTTCTGACACAGAATGAATGTGTTCTAATGAACTTAAAATTTTTGTTTTCTCCTAGAGCAATTCACTATGCTGTTGAATATTAATCCTCTCAAAAAAATGTTTGAAGAAATTTTCTTTTTTATTTATGAAATTTCAAATGAGAAAAATTGAACCCAATTTTTTTAATCACATCCCCCTTTCCCTTATTCCAAAACTAATCTCAATTAAAATTTCTAATGGAGTTTGCAACAATAACTACTCATTTAAATACATCATAAAATATTAAGATGTAAAAAAACTGCTTGTTATCACTGAATGGTAAAGATTATTTTAATTTATCAGTTGGTAGTAAAAAGTGAATATACATTGTATATTGTATATAACAAAGATTTAAGTTGATTCTGGACAAAGAAAGATAACTCCAATTAAAAAAAAAATCTTGCTATTGCACAATATTTTGCAATTAGATATTTCTTGCTTACTATTCTGGACAAAGAAAGATAACTCTAATTAAAAAAAAAATTTGCTATTTCACAATATTGTGCAATTAGATATTTCTTGCCATTGCGCAATACTGTGCAATTGAAAAGACTTGCTATTGCACAATACTTAATATAATAATTTTAGATCCTGATTTGGACCAACTTGAAAACTGGGCCCATAATAAAAAATCTAAGTACATTTTTGGATTCAGCATATCAAAGAACCCCAAGATTTCAATTTTTGTTAAAATCAGACTAAGTTTAATTTTGGACCCTTTGGACTTTAGTGTAGACCAATTTGAAAACAGGACCAAAAATGAAGAATCTACATACACAGTTAGATTTGGTATATCAAAGAACCCCATTTATTCAATTTTTGATGAAATCAAACAAAGTTTAATTTTGGACCCCGATTTGGACCAACTTGAAAACTGGGCCAATAATCAAGAATCTAAGTACATTTTTAGATTCAGCATATCAAAGAACCTAACTGATTCATTTTTTGTCAAAATCAAACTAAGTTTAATTTTGGACCCTTTGGACCTTAATGTAGACCAATTTGAAAACGGGACCAAAAGTTAAGAATCTACATACACAGTCATGACAGTTAGATTCGGCATATCAAAGAACCCCAATTATTCAATTTTGATGAAATCAAACAAAGTTTAATTTTGGACCCTTTGGGCCCCTTATTCTGTTGGGACCAAAACTCCCAAAATCAATACCAACCTTCCTTTTATGGTCATAAACCTTGTGTTTAAATTTCATAGATTTCTATTTACTTATACTAACGTTATGGTGCGAAAACCAAGAAAAATGCTTATTTGGGTCCCTTTTTGGCCCCTAATTCCTAAACTGTTGGGACCTAAACTCCCAAAATCAATACCAACCTTCCTTTTGTAGTCATTAACATTGTGTTAAAATTTCATTGATTTCTATTTACTTAAACTAAAGTTATTGTGCGAAAACCAAGAATAATGCTTATTTGGGCCCTTTTTTGGCCCCTAATTCCTAAACTGTTGAAACCAAAACTCCCAAAATCAATCCCAACCGTTCTTTTGTGGTCATAAACCTTGTGTCAAAATTTCATAGATTTCTATTAACTTAAACTAAAGTTATAGTGCGAAAACCAAGAAAATGCTTATTTGGGCCCTTTTTGGCCCCTAATTCCTAAAATGTTGGGACCAAAACTCCCAAAATCAATACCAACCTTCCTTTTGTGGTCATAAACCTTGTGTTAAAATTTCATAGATTTCCATTCACTTTTACTAAAGTTAGAGTGCGAAAACTAAAAGTATTCGGACGACGACGACGACGCCAACGTGATAGCAATATACGACGAAAATTTTTTCAAATTTTGCGGTCGTATAACAAAGGACACAGATGGATTCATGACAAAATGGTGTTTTGGTGATGGTGATGTGTTTGTATATCTTACTTAACTGAACATTCTTGCTACTTACAATTTTCTCTATCTATAATAAACTTTAGATGCAGAGGAAAATATTTTGTAAAAATTTACAAAAATTTACCAAATTAATGAAAATTGTTAAAAATTGACTATAAAGGGCAATTACTCCTTAAGGGGTCAACTGACCATTTTGATCATGTTGACTTATTTTTAGATCTTACTTTGCTGAACATTATTGCTGTTTGCAGTTTATCTCTATCTATAATAGGAATCAAGATAATAACAAAAAACGGCAAAATTTCTTTAAAAATTACCAATTGGGGGGCAGCTACCCAACAACCAGTTTTCCAATTCATCTGAAAATTTCAGGGCAGATAGATATTGACTTGATAAACAATTTAACCCCCATGTCAGATTTGCTCTAAATGCTTTGGTTTCAGAGTAATAAGCCAAAATCTACATTTTACCCCTATGTTCTATTTTTAGCCATGGTGGCCATCTTGATTTGTTGGCTTGGTCACCGCACACATTTTTTAAACTAGATACCCTAATAATGATTGTGGCTAAGTTTGGTTAAATTTGACCCAGTAGTTTCAGAGGAGAAGATTTTTGTAAAAGATCACAAAAATTTACAAAATTGGTAAAAAATGACTATAAAGAGCAATAAAACCTTAAGGGGTCAACTGACCATTTTGGTCATGTTGACTTATTTGTAGATCTTACTCTGCTGAACATTATTGCTGTTTACAATTTATTTCTATCTATAATAGTATTCAAAATAATAACTAACAAGAATGTGTCCACAGTACACGGATGCCCCACTCACACTATCATTTTCTATGTTTAAAGGACTGTGAAATTGGAATAAATTCTCTAATTTGGCATTAAAATTAGAATGATCTTATCAAAGGGAACATGTATACTAAGTTTCAAGTTGATTGGACTTCTACTTTATCAAAAACTACCTTGACCAAAAACTTTAACCTGAAATTTGCACTATCATTTTCTATGTTCAGTGAACCGTAAAATTGGGGTCAAAACTCTAATTTGGCATTTAAATTAGAAAGATCATATCATAGGGCACATGTATACTAAGTTTCAAGTTGATTGGACTTAAACTTCATCAAAAACTACCTTGACCAAAAACTTTAACCTGAAGCCAAAAACTTTAACCTGAAATTTGCACTATCATTTTCTATGTTCAGTGAACCGTAAAATTGGGGTCAAAACTCTAATTTGGCATTTAAATTAGAAAGATCATATCATAGGGCACATGTATACTAAGTTTCAAGTTGATTGGACTTCAACTTCATCAAAAACTACCTTGACCAAAAACTTTAACCTGAAGCCAAAAACTTTAACCTGAAATTTGCACTATCATTTTCTATGTTCAGTGAACCGTAAAATTGGGGTCAAAACTCTAATTTGGCATTTAAATTAGAAAGATCATATCATAGGGCACATGTATACTAAGTTTCAAGTTGATTGGACTTCAACTTCATCAAAAACTACCTTGACCAAAAACTTTAACCTGAAGCCAAAAACTTTAACCTGAAATTTGCACTATCATTTTCTATCAGTGAACCGTAAAATTGGGGTAAAATCTCTAATTTGGCATTAAAATTAGAAAGATCATATCATAGGGAACATGTGTACCAAGTTTGAAGTCGATTGGACTTCAACTTCATCAAAAACTACCTCGACCAAAAACTTTAACCTGAAGCGGGACAGACGGACGAACGGACGAACGGACGAACGAACGGACGAACGGACGCACAGACCAGAAAACATAATGCCCCTCTACTATCGTAGGTGGGGCATAAAAACGGCAAAATTTCTTTAATCAAAGAGCAGATTGTTCGGAGACTGAGGGATACGATTGCCATTGTTTTCAGTGACACATGTATACATGTAGCTGGATAATATTATTTACAAAACTAATTCAACTGCACATGTAAAATGTAATTTACGTAATCTGAATAGCTACAAAATAGCCAATCCCGGATACAAGTGTATGAACAATGTACTTAGGCCTATTGTGTTTTATTTTTGTACCATCAATTCCAAGTTTACTTTCCACAGTAGTCACTGAGACTCGGAGTGACAGAAGGTATTTCACTTTGTATCACCTATTTTCCTGAGGAACCCTTATTCCTAACTCTTTAAATATTTAATTTCCTTTGGGTCAGTGGTCATGACTCCTTTCCGTACACATTCCTCGGTTTAAATTGCGATCGTTTTTAATATAATACAACGTTTATCGACAGAACAAGTTAATTTTTCTCGACATGTTTCGATTCAGAATTGACGGGAGTTACTTCTAGAAGGGAGACAACTCGAAACGATAATATGGAAGACTCTATTTTGCCTGAAAGGGTGTTGTAGTTACACCTTTACGATGTGGACTACATTTATTTTAATTTAAATGATGCATATGATTTAAAATTATGCAACAACAATAACCCTCAATAGCAGACATACATAGAAAGAATCCCATGAGTTTTAAATTAATCAATTGAGTGGGGAATCCAGAGCAACCATTCAATCTTGTACCCTTTGAAGTCAAGAAAACTATACGCATGCGCATAATTACCTAAACAAACCCTGGAGCAAGAACGTATATTAAATGTTATATTAAACGACCTAGATGGTTCTCTATTTCTTTATGGAAGTACAATATCAAATATCAGTTTCATAACGGTGACATATAAGAAAAACTCCACTTCAGTTCTTATGTGACAGAAATAGATTTATCAGAATTCAGAGAACTCTGGCATTTTTATCAAAACTGGGGAATTCCCTCTGACGTGTTTCTAAATTTATAAAAAACACTAAATATAAATACTGCTTAATTCTGATTTTCCGTGTTGTTAAAAACACGCATATAAGTCAAGGGAAATATCAAACATGAAGATTATGAAAAGATCATTATAGGAAAGTTGTTTAAGTTCAATCCCTTTGTTTGTTTTTACCTTTTAAAGCAAGACAATCATAAGAATCTGAGATGTTCCTTAATGTTTAGAATAAAACGGTTGACGTGAGGGCATGGCCCTGAGCCAATGGTATAAGTCTACAGATTGCTTGAAAGCAATCGTATCCCAAAAATTACCAATGGGGGGCGGCAACCCAAAAACCAGTTGTACAATTCATCTGAAAATTTCAGGGCAGATAGATATTGACTTGATAAACAATTTAACCCAGTGTCAGATTTGCTCTAGATGCTTTGGTTTCAGAGTTATAAGCCAAAATCTACATTTTACCCCTATGTTCTATTTTTAGCCATGGTGGCCATCTTGGTTGGTTGGCTGGGTCACCGGACACATTTTTTAAACTAGATACCCTAATGATGATTGTGGCCAAGTTTGGTTAAATTAGGCCCAATAGTTTCAGAGGAGAAGATTTTTGTAAAGTTAAAGACGTCGGACGCAAAATGATGAGAAAAGCTCATTTGGCCCTTAGGGCCAGGTGAGCTAATAAAAGGAGAATGTGTCCATTTAATGTTATAAATGGGGTATAACTTCAAAACAGTAAATGTGCCACAATGAGCCCATCAAAATTGGGAAAGCAAATTACGCTTAGAATTGTGAACAGGTGAAATTTTTTTATTTCTGCTTGTACTTATTTAAAATATGTTGTTGGGTTGCTGCATCATTTTTCAATCATGAATAATGGGAGATTCCTGGTTCATATGAATGAGACCAACAACACAAGCTAAGCAAAATAAGACTTTTAAATAGTTTCACCTGATCTCGCTGACATTCAAAATTACCTGCTTTCATTGTTGTTTTTTTATCTTTTAAAAATCTTTCTCATTCAGAAATCATTTGACCCTATTGGACCATCAGTCAAATTAGTCAAAGCAAACTGAGATAATCATATAGAAACATTAAATTTGAAACAGTCAACCAAAGAAGCAAATAAAAAGGTTTCGAAGCGAGTTATAGCTACCTACCTTCCAAGCTGTCCCCCTGCTATACTGAAGTATCTGTTGAAGTCAAGTCTTAGTAACAACTGTGCTAAATGGGGACTGGCATTGTGACTTCGTACACTTGATAATATCTTAAATAATAAGTTTGACTGGCCTTGGAAATTCTGAAATGGAGAAAACATTTATAGTAAATACATGATAACTCAATTTCAAAGAATCAAAATTTGCTCGAATTAAATCTAAAATTTAAATGTATAAAAAAAAAATATTTATACCTATCTTAACTGGTTACAGGCAGGGCTTCCAAAATGGTCATATATTCCGGACAATTGTATAATGTCCGGTAAAAGTCCAGCTGGGCAAAGCATTAAACGGTCATCTACATTTTAGTTTTCAAGGCTTTTTCGGTCATTTTAACATAATTCACGATCTTTTTGACCCAACCTTTTGCCTTACTCATCCACACATTTCCGGTCATAAAAGTGACATGATGATTTAAATTACGATCAAAACAACCCCTACTTCAATACTTTCTAATTTTAATCAAGGCTAATTAGTTGTTGGACAGCTGAAATCTACCTGTTCAGGTGATAGGTAAACTATTTTCAGTACCGGATATCGTATAAATTGATCAGTCTATTCACAATTATTTTCTTACATTTCAACGGTTTGTATCTAATTGATTTGGTCCAAAAAGATTAACATCATAAGAAATATGTTTATAACATGATTTGATAAAAAATTTAAAAAGGTTTTAAGTGAAAAAATCGTCAGAACTACGTTGTATGAACTAGAACGCTCTCTTTTTTAATGGAAAAACAAACCACGCCCACAGCAACAACCAACAATGTGCACAGGTGGGAAATTTAATTAGGCATCCTACATTTCTTCAAAAATGCCAAAAATTATCATTGATACCTACCTGTATCTAACGTTCATTTCAAGTATTTTGTTGAAGAAAAAACGTGGAAAGAGCTTCTTCACTCAGTCATGCTTTGTAATCGTACACATATTTTACGTATCCGTTTATGGTCCATGTTTTACCATTATCAAGTCATCATCCGGTTTTAGGAAAATGTGATTTTAAAAACAAGTAAACTTTTTGACAACGTCATTTTGCACAAATAAAGAGTCTATGGCAAATATGAGCATGCTGATGTGCACACTTTGAATGATGCACTGCCAATTTAACAGTTTACGTCAGAACATCAAATTCGTATCAAAGTATCGTTTTTTTTAATCTAATGTCAATCATTGGGATGGCCATCTGATTACCATAATTGCCTTTTGGGACTTAGTCTTAGGGATTAAAATCGGATCAGATATAAAATGTCTGGATGGCTTAAATATTTTTTGGAAGCCCTGGTTACAGGAATAAATGTCATTGCTATGCATATTGATACTACACCTGTTTTTAAATATTTAAACAAATAATGTCTTTAAAAGTAAGATCAATGCTGTCACAATTTACGGCGGATAATAACAAAAGTGAGATATAAATGGATAGATAAAATACCTACTTTAGCTATACTTTCTAACTGGTTAAGTTCTCTATGTACCATGGGAGATTCACAATGCATCAACAGTTTACTAAAAGCCCCACACTGGTCTAATATTTCATGTAAACAATGAGATACCTGAAAAAGTCCAGAGTTTATATAAAAATGTTTGAAAGAACAAGTACGACATTTTAGTTCCTTTTACTGTCCTTCTAAACTTATGAGAGTAAGAAAGTAGAAACAACTCTAAAATTGAATGAATATTTACGATAAAATATATTTAAGGGGGCTCAAGGGTCTAAATCAATTTTTTTTCTAATATAGGATTATGCTATATTTTTCTATAAATGATCTTTAACTTATACTTAATAGAAAAATGAAATAAAACTAGAGACTCTAAAGAGCCTGTGTCGCTCACCTTGGTTTTTGTGAATATTAAACAAAGGACGTAGATGGATTCATGACAAAATTGTGTTTTGGTGATGGTGATGTGTTTGTTCATCTTACTTTACTGAACATTCTAACTGCTTACAATTATCTCTATCTATAATTAACTTGGCTTAGTAGTTTCAGAGAAGATTTTTGTAAAACCCAACAACAGGTTGTCCGATTCACCTGAAAAATTCAGGGCAGATAGATCTGGACCTGATGAACATTTACCCCATGTCAGATTTGCTCTAAATGCTTTGGTTTTTGAGTTATAAGCCAAAAACTGAATTTTACCCCTATGTTCTACTTTTAGCCATGGCGGCCATCATGGTAAGTTGACCGGGTCACGCCACACATTTTTAAAACTAAATACCCAAATGATGATTGTGGCCAAGTTTGGTTTAATTTGGCCACGTATTATCAGAGGAGAAGATTTTTGTAAAAGATAACTAAGATTTACAAAAAATTGTTAAAAATTGACTATAAAAGGAAATAACTCCTAAAGGGGTCAACTGACCATTTCGGTCATGTTAACTTATTTGTAAATCTTACTTTGCTGAACATTATTGCTGTTTACAGTTTATCTCTATCTATAATAATATTCAAGATAATAACCAAAAACGGGAAAATTTCCTTAAAATTACCAATTTAGGGGCAGCAACCCAACAACAGGTTGTCCGATTCACCTGAAAAATTCAGGGCAGATAGATCTTGACCTGATGAACATTTTTACCCCATGTCAGATTTGCTCTAAATGCTTTGGTTTTTGAGTTATAGGCCAAAAACTGCATTTTACCCCTATGTTCTATTTTTAGCCGTGGCGGCCATCTTGGTTGGTTGGCGGGGTCACGCCACACAATTTCTAAACTAGATACCCCAATGATGATTATGGCCAAGTTTGGTTAAATTTGGCCCAGCAGTTTCAGAGGAGAAGATTTTTGTAAAAGATAACTAAGATCTACAAAAAATGGTTAAAAATTGACTATAAAGGGCAATAACTCTTAAAGGGGTCATTTGACCATTTCCGTCATGTTAACTTATTTGTAAATCTTACTTTGCTGAACATTATTGCTGTTTACAGTTTATCTCTATCTATAATAATATTCAAGATAATAACCAAAAACAGCAAAATTTCCTTAAAATTACCAATTTAGGGGCAGCAACCCAACAACTGGTTGTCTGATTCATCTGAAAATTTCAGGGCAGATAGATCTTGACCTGATGAACATTTTTACCCCATGTCAGATTTGCTCTAAATGCTTTGGTTTTTGAGTTATAAGCCAAAAACTGCATTTTACCCCTATGTTCTATTTTTAGCCGTGGCGGCCATCTTGGTTGGTTGGCGGGGTCACGCCACACAATTTCTAAACTAGATACCCCAATGATGATTATGGCCAAGTTTGGATTAATTTGGCCCAACAGTTTCAGAGGAGAAGATTTTTGTAAAAATTGACTATAAAGGGCAATAACTCTTAAAGGGGTCATTTGACCATTTCCGTCATGTTAACTTATTTGTAAATCTTACTTTGCTGAACATTATTGCTGTTTACAGTTTATCTCTATCTATAATAATATTCAAGATAATAACCAAAAACAGCAAAATTTCCTTAAAATTACCAATTTAGGGGCAGCAACCCAACAACTGGTTGTCTGATTCATCTGAAAATTTCAGGGCAGATAGATCTTGACCTGATGAACATTTTTACCCCATGTCAGATTTGCTCTAAATGCTTTGGTTTTTGAGTTATAAGCCAAAAACTGCATTTTACCCCTATGTTCTATTTTTAGCCGTGGCGGCCATCTTGGTTGGTTGGCGGGGTCACGCCACACAATTTCTAAACTAGATACCCCAATGATGATTCTGGCCAAGTTTGGATTAATTTGGCCCAACAGTTTCAGAGGAGAAGATTTTTGTAAAAGTTAACGACGACGGACGCAGGACGACGGACGACGACGGACGCCGGACGCCAAGTGATGAGAAAAGCTCACTTGGCCCTTCGGGCCAGGTGAGCTAAAAATGGGGTCACCGTTCATTTACGCTCACAATCTGCCTTCGAAAGAAGAATACATTTTTGTAAATGTACTTTTTTTCTGTTGAACTAATAGGAGAAATAGAGGTAATATCGAAATAAAAAAAGAACTTAATTACAGAAATCGCTCAAATTTTACAATAGTTTAGTCGAAGTACAGCTTATTTGAAAATAATAATAAAAAATATAGGTCACCGATGAGTTAAAAAAGATATTTCAATTTTAATGCCAAACCAGGTGCTCCGCAGGGCGCAGCTTTATACGACGGCAGAGGTCGAACCCTGAACAGTTGGGGCAAGTATGGACACAATATTCAAGCTTGATACAGCTCTGAATTTGGATTGTGATCAAATTCTTGACATAATATGAGTTTCTGACACAAAAGAAATGCCAAGATCTTACAAATGTATTATGCAATACTGTGCAATTAAAGATTTCTTCTTCAAACTTTTCAAAAATTTAAAATTTGAGAAATTTGGGAAAAAAAATTGAAAACTTCTACCACTCTCCTTTTTTTTGCAATTAGTCCAAAACCTGACATTTCTTTATACATTATTTACAAGAAGTGTAAGGGAGGTAAATCCGAACATACCAAACATTGTATGTTAACTGTTTTTGATTTACATCCCTTAGACTGCTTTTAAATTGTCTTAACTGTCCATTGACCAGAAAAACCTAGTTTCCCCCCTTTTTTTGCCCCTAATTCCAAAACAATTTGAGCCATAAACCCCCCAAAGTCATTACTAACCATCACTTAATGGTATGGAAACTTGTGGTATAATTTCAGAGAGATTCATCCACTTAAACACAAGTTATTGTTTGAAAACTACAAAAATGCTTATTTTGGGCCCCCTTTGTGGCCCCCAATTCCTAAACTATTGGGACCATAACCCCCAAAATCAATCCCAACCTTCCTTTAGTGGTATTAAACCTTCTGGTAAAAATTTATAGAGATCCATTCACTAAATCTAAAGTTATTGTCCGGAAACTAATGTGTCTTCGGACGACGACATGATAGCATTATACTACGCAAAAAAAATTGCATTTTTTCACCAAAGGGAGATAATTTGGAGCTTTTTTCAATGATATATACATTTTAAAAGTCATCTGGGGCCAAGATAAATTGATTTTTTAATGAATTTTTGTACCATATGATCAAGTAACAAGTAATAAATAAAATTTGTAATGAATTTTTTTATACCCATGATCCTCCTTAACAGAATCTCTTGTCTACTACATACTTTTTGCAATACCATAAAATCCTGTATATTTTCATTTATATTAATTTGTGATTGTATGTCTTTTTATATCAAAACTCTTTAACTGGAGATCATCAACTTTCATCCAAAGTTTATCCACATTTCTTAATTATAATTTCCTCAAAGATTGTCTACATATAAAGTAAATAAATTTAGAGACATAAAAATATGAAAACAACACTTCATAAATTTCATGCATATGAAGGCCCTTTTTGTATCGACCTTCACCAGGAACGCTAAAAAACATTTGAAAGCTAAGAATCAAAGCAGTTGAAGAAATATACGACCACCAAAAACTTAAACTTATCAATATTTACTTACTGATTTCATATGTACAAAACTTTGTGCTAATAATGCTGAAAGGAACTGATCATGTGCTAATCGTACAGCCTCAAAATCTCTTGTTGACTGGATCTTATCTACTAGTATACCATACTGGGATTCTATTACATCTACCTGTAAAACACAAAATATTTCATATACCGTGGGTAATGGTTAACCATAACATCCTGACAAAATCAAAAACTACCAGTAATAACAAAAATAATGTTTTTCCTTGTAAAATCCCTTTTTATGAAGTAAAAAGAAAAATATTTCATTATGATTACGTTGCATTTATGTTTCATTATAATATATGTAATTTTTAATGAGCTAACAGCAATCTCGCATCCTTCTGAAATAGACATTCATTACACAATAAAATTTAACATTCATGATGACATGAGGTCCCACAATGAAGTGAACTGATAGATTAAATAAAAACTTGATATAAATCGTGTTTTTTTTATCCTAGCAAAAAAATGTAATTGTAAGTTTTGAATGCTTCTTTTTGTAATTTCATAGGGTTGTAAAAGCATTGACTGTGTGCACATTTTTAGAATGAAGCGCTTCCACCCTTCATACAAAATGTACTTTTGTCAATGCTTTTACACCCCAATGAATTTACAAAAAGAAGCATTCAATTCTTAAGTAAAATTTCCTTAACAGTCTCAAGCACATAGCTACAATTTCCAATTACAAAAAGCTAATATGTCAAACAGTGAAACTGTTTTGCAGGTATATTGATTACTGACAAAATGGTTGCAACTCAGTTTTAATATGCAAACAGGTCAATTATAACCTAATTTAATCATGAGGATATTTTAATTTGAAATATTAATACACAACCTAAAAAAGTACATCTGGTTATATCAAATAAGTATTCTTTTAAGTGATACATTGTATAAATAAAATGACATTAAAGACAACAAAACCAACAAATTACTGTTTAATTAATATTATATTTGAGTCTTCATATTTTGTCAACAAGCATAGCATTTTCCAAAACATAAAATCACTTCAGGTGAAATCATAACTGTACAAATGAGTCTATAATTGCATAATTAAACACCATTACATATTATATAATATAACATCATTTTTAGCAATTCTCTTCAACAGACTGACAATGCATTTTATGTATTTTTACCTGCAAGTAATACTGTAAATTATCCACCAGGAAGGCCATGTGTGTTCGTAGCTGCCATTTCGTCATTTCTTCACGACTAACAGCCTTCTGTTTATACTGCATTTGTAAAACCCAGCACTGTTGTATATCTATCTGGGCTCTTTTAACCAGAAGAAGGAACCTAAACACTCTGTTATATCTGTAATATAAAATTGCTGGATTTATAATGACACCAAAAACTCTTTATTACTCTCATTCCATACTTTTGGACACTATTCTTCCATAAAATTTGATTAAAACATTTTTTGATAATGATTTATACATGAATCTGGAATACTAGTCATAATTATCTCAAATATTAAACAGTTGATTGACAATAATTTATTCACACCTTCATAATAGTCCATTTGACAATTACCGATTTGATTCTGTTATTACACACTTTTTAAACAAATTACTTCCCTTTGTCTATTGTAGACTGGTTCTATATGGGACAAAACTGGCTTTTGCCAAATTATGCAAAGCATGATCAATGGAAAGTGATGTATCGACGGTTTTACTAATTTTTCATGATAAATAATGTCTGATATCAAAAGTATTTAGCTTTACAACAAAACAAATAAATGTAACTAAAAGATCTGAAAAACTTAGTTTAATCACATTACACACAGGTAATTCTGCTAGCTCTTTATTGTAAATAAATATTTATGTCTCTCATAACTAAAAAAGGGATCTCTAAATACAGGGTCAATTACAGGAATTGGCAAATAGCCTATTGAATGCAATATTGAGTACCAAGTAATCTAGTATAAATTTATTTGGACATTTTATAAACACTTAGTGATGGCTACCTGATATATTTGTATATAGTGTGTACAAACATAATATACCAAGTACTTGTACATACTTTTCTAAAACTGATGGTGTAAACAGTATATGTAATGGCCAATCCACAGTGTATGTCAGACTCAAAGAATTCCACCCTGATTCCACAGGCTGCTGACTACTGCTACTACTGGTGGAATCTGTTGTAGATTCTGAAATAAACACAGATTTCAGACGTTGATATTTAAGCTGCAAACATGTAAATTCTATGATTCTATTTATGTACTTTGCATTTTTTTTACTTTTTATTCATTTGTCGGATGTAGCAACAAATTAATTGCCCAGTATGTCCACAAAAAAATCCAGTATCAAATTTTTTAAATATAATTTTACAAAGTGAAACTTATATAATTTATAAATCAAATCAAAAATATAATTTTCTTTCTTATCAGAATTTTGAATAAATGAAATCAACATGAGGGTTTTTTATTATGTTGTTCTTTTATTTGTATACCATATCACTCTCTTTGTGTGGAATTAAATTATGTATTTCAGATCCATGTCTTTGAACAGATCATAATATATCAAGATGGATATATACAATATTAGGTCAATGTCAGGAAAATATCAACTTTTTTGTATGAGGCTGAGAAACTGGGGAAGGGCGAGGTTCTACCGAGCCCTTCCCCAGTTTTGCGCCAAGTACAAAAAAGTTTATGTTTTTATGACATTGACCTAATATTGTTTTTATACTGCAA
The DNA here is from genome assembly GCA_037788925.1 of Mytilus galloprovincialis. NCBI lineage: Eukaryota > Metazoa > Mollusca > Bivalvia > Mytilida > Mytilidae > Mytilus > Mytilus galloprovincialis. Next base: position 35,503,938 of record CM075335.1, read on the forward strand.
CTTAAATTAATTAAATGATAGCTTTTTAATCGTAACACAAATGTCAAACTAATTTTCATCCCTTAATGGACCTCTGATTGTGGAGAAACGGTTCCATGATGAAATTGACATTATACAAAATATAGCTATGTTACTATATTTAGGAAATAAACACAACTAGTTCAATAAATTCAACTGCAGGGTTATCACTTTTCATGTTATAAAATTTAGAATGAACTTACTGTTTGTAATTGGTGCTGCTACTGTGAGATGAAAATTCTGTAGTAAATTCTCATTATCAAACAAAACATTTCTGGCAGCCTGCTGGAATGCTGTATTGATATCTGTAACAGATCATCACATAAATTTATTACTCCAGATACTCAAACATTTCAAAATAAATTAAAATAAGATAATGTGGCATGGTTGCCAATGAGTTCTTTTTTCACAAGAGACTGAATAAATGATTGATTGATTGAATGTTGGTAACTTAACATCCAGCGGCAGATATTTCATGCTCGTTTAACAACAACAACAACAACAACAACAACAACAACAACAATACTTTATTTTAAGAGGGTTACACAGTTAGCTATATAACTAATCTTCCCTGAGGCCCTCATCATGAGAAATCAAACAAAATGCAAACATATACATTGCATACATTAGTATAAAAAGTCAAGTATGATAATAATGTTTAATACAACTTGATAAAATGTGATGAAAAAAAGTAAACATGATGACATGATCAGTTTTTAATATTATTGATATAGCTAGGTTGATTTCAATAAATGATCTGTTATTTTGTATTTGAAAGAATTAACATTTGTAATATTTCTTAACGGTATTGGCAAATTATTCCACAAGAATGGTCCAGAATACATAAAAGATTTTTTGAACAATTCTGTTTTTGGTTTAGGGAGTATGAGGTTTCCTTGAACAGCATTTCTCAAGGGGTATGGATTTCTGTCTGAAACATAATGAAACTTGTTAGTAAGATATGATGGGGCATCATTTTTAATGCACTTAAATGTCATCACTAACTTGTGATATTTTATTCTCTGTTCAACTGTCATCCAGTTTAAATGTTTGAATAAGGGTGCAGAAGGAGCGAATGGGTCTGTTTCTAGTATTAATCTAGCAGCCCTCTTTTGTAATTTTAATATCCTTTTTAAACCCTCACTGCTACAACTACTCCACACTATACAACAATAATCAATTAGTGGCAAGATATAACCATTATAGAATAATTTTCTGCAGTCTAAATTTAGAAATTTTTTAATCTTTAATAGTAGATATAGTCTAGATGATATTTTTGAGCAGATCACATCAATTTGGTTTGTCCATGTGAGGGAAGGGTCAATTTTAATGCCTAAAAGACTTTCACATGTGGAAGATTGTATCACTTGATTGTTAATAGTTAAACAACTCTCATTGTAATGTGGCATTGCTCTTTGCTTCGTTCCAATAATCATATACTTTGTTTTATTTTTATTGATGAACATATTGTTATCATTGCACCATTCCTCTACACCATGTAAATCTTCTTGTACCTTTGACTGTAGAGTTTGATAACAATTACCAGAAAGATGTAAAGTTGAATCATCGGCATATAAATCAGTGCAACAATTTTGCATATAAATAGGAAGGTCGTTTATGTATAATATAAACAGAAGGGGGCCTAATATGGAGCCTTGGGGGACACCATACTTGATATAAAGTTTTTCAGAATGAGCATTACCAATTTGTACTTGTTGAGTTCTTTCATTCAAATATGATTTAAAAAAAGAAACAGCAGTATTATCAAATCCATAAATTTCAAGTTTTTTACAGAGAATATCATGATCTACTACATCAAAAGCTTTCTTAAAATCCAACAGGACTGCTAAGTTGATATTACCATCATTCATATCCTGTATCCATTTATCTATGATATTGATAAGGGCAGTTTGGCAAGAGTGTTCTTGTCGAAACCCAGACTGTGCTGGGTGTAAAAGATCTAATCTTTTTAGGTAGTCATACAAATGTTTTGAAACATGCTTTTCTAAAAGTTTTGATAAAACGGGAAGTACAGAAATTGGTCTATAATTTGTTGCCATGAATTTTTCACCAGCTTTAAAAACAGGGGTTACTCTTGCATTCTTTAGAACACTGGGTAATGTACTTGTATCTATTATTCTGTTAAAAATGTAAGTTAAAGATGACGTTATGAAAGGAGCACTCAATTTTAAAATTTTTGGTCCTATGTTATCAGATCCGGTGGATTTATTAATGTCAAGTTTGATCATCTCATTAAATAGACCATTTATTGTGACTGGTGGAATTGAAAATTTTACTTGTTTTGACTTAGTAAATTTCTTTTGTACAAATTGATTTAATTTTGCATAATCATGAGTTTTGCTCATACATCTGTCAGTCATCAGGTTTTCAACACAAGATGTAAAAAACTTATTAAAAACATTACAAATGTCACTGACATTATTAGTTTTAACACCATCTTCATTTAAAAGCATTCAGAGCGTAGTTTAAAGTATCAGTATGTAAAGTGTTGTTGGAAGAATTTTGTTAAATACAGAACGACTGGAGAATTTCAGCAAAAGTATCATAAGTCATAGGTTATTGGGGATAGGAAAATGTTTTTTTTTTACCCTCCACCTTTATTTCCAAAGTTCCCAATTTTTGGTTTTCCATCAATTTCAATATGAACATACATTTAGTATGTTATGAACATTTATTTAAGTAAGGAGCCTGTAATTCAGTTGTTGTCGTTTGTTTATGTGTTACAAATTTGTTTTTCGTTCATTTTTTGTACATAAATAAGGCCGCTAGTTTTCTCGTTTGCGTTGTTTTACATTGTCATTTCGGGGCCTTTTGAAGCTGAGTATGCGGTATGGGCTTTGCTCTTTGTTGAAGGCCGTACGGTAACCTATAATTGTTAATTTCTGTGTCATTTTGGTCTCTTGTGGAGAGTTGTCTCAACATGGCAATCATACCACATCTTCTTTTTTTTTGTAATCAATGAATTTTGTAAAAGATTTAATGACTGGAGAATTTCAGAAAAAGTATCAAAAGTTCACATGAATAATTTTAGCGCTTATCTGTATATTATGGACATTCATTACTATATAAATAACTTAAGCGTATTTACTTTCAATTCTAAGTTTACTAATCGATCCATGGTGATCATTGATATAGTATACAGACCCTCTCTATTTAATAAACTCTGTGACTGCCGTGGATAGTAAACTTGAAAATGATAGCAGATAAAATTCTGAAAATACACTTTATTCGTAGTGTATGTATGTTCAAAGTATACAGAAAAACGCAAACCGGAAGTCTAATCTGACTTAAAATTTCGTACAATGACGGGACAATACCCGGATGCCTTTTTTCTCGTTTTTCTCCTAAAATAACTCAATCTGAATAATCATATGAATGGATGACAAATGCGACTATGCACTGTACCTATAGGACACAGAGGCGTGTTGATTAATTTATTGTGGAAAGAAGAGAAGCGACACCAAAAATGAGGTCTTCTCGTTTAATAGTATAGATATGGCTTTTCTTGTTGGGATGGGTTAAGACTTCGAATACATTTCCACAAATCTTTAGAAGCTTTTGAATCTTTTACCATCTTTGAATAAAAATTTCTTTTTGATTCATCGATTATGTGTTTTGTCCTGTTTCGCCAAAATTTGAACTCGGACCACATTCCTAATTTATGGTATTTCTCTCTCATTTTTCTGGCATATGCAATTTCATTATTGAACCATTCAGGTTGTCTGTCTCTTTTTACTCTTTTAGTAACAATTGGTGCATGTTTATCTAGAACTGCATTAAATATGTCATACCACATCTGAATACATGTATTTGGGTGACTTTCATATTCAATTTTATCAAAAGGTGCAATAGCTAAGTCACTTAGAAAATTTGTCTCATTGAATTTTTTTTAATTTCTGTAAGAAATGGTAGTATGAATATCTTTTTTGATATAAGAGGAATGTTTTTCTTTTCTAGTTAAACAAACTGGATAATGATCACTTATTGAAAATTTAGCAACATGTGATTCTAGTATCAAGTCTTTATTGGTGACATAAACATGATCAATTAGTGTACTAGAATCAGGTGTAACTCTTGTTGCCTCTTGAATTATCTGGTTGAGATTGTAGGTTTCTAATAAACTTCGCCATTTTTGTGGTTGTTTATTAGGTTTTAAAAAATCTATATTAAAATCACCAACTAAAATAATATCTGAATTATGATTGATGGCAGTTGTAATTTCTTTTTCAAATTCATCAATCCAATTAATTAGTGAACTAGGAGGTCTGTATACTGAACATAATAAAAATGATTTTTTGTGAACTGGTTTAATTTCAAACCACATTGTTTCAATGTCACTTATTTCAAATTCAGCTTTTCTATTAAATGTTACTTTTTCTGAAAAATAAGTAACCAAACCACCTCCACCTCGTGATGGTCTATCTTTTCTGTTTAGAATGAACCCAGGAATTTGTATAAAATTATCCTGGGTGTTACTGTCCAAAAATGTTTCACAACAACAGTATATATCTGGAGGATTTTCAGAGAACATTAAATTGTATTTGATTTCATCCAGCTTGTGTTCAAGTCTGTTTACATTATGTGAACATATTTTTATACCCTTTGTTAAAGGAAAGTCATAAACATTATCCTTTCCTTCAGATGTTTCTTGTAAATTAGGTAATAAATAACAGTTATTATTTAGTAAGGCAAATAAACATGCTGTCACTAATACACTTAATCCAATTGAAAAACAAAGCTTAAAATCAACAGGTGATAAGGCCTCAGGGGGATTGCATAAAACATTTGTATCAGTACATTGCAAATTAATTACCTCATCATTAGATTCATAAGTACCATTATCAGATTCTGTAACAGCTACAGAAAGATTGTCATTCATTGTAAAATTTCCAGCATTAGTCATACTGGTGATTGCATTTATTTTGTTCAAATCACTTATACTAGTTTTAGAAAATTTGACAATAGATTTGTCCATTCTATTTGAAGAATGTTTAAGTTTGGTGTTTTTTTCACTTTTCTTAAAGAGATAATTTAGACTCCTGTCTGTAGGGCAGATACATGTGTAATTATTACATTCTTGACAAATTTGATTTAAAACATCAAAGTAGTTTGTGCAAGTTTTTTCATTTTTAGAAATAAATTTTAAAGATGAAATGGCTATATCTTCTTTGCCAATTTTTTAACTCCAATACAGATCACAAAATTTCTCCTTATGACCAAATGATTTACAGGAGAAACAAGACACAGGTTTACCATGCCTACATGTATTTAGGTCATGACCTCTTTCACCACAGTATTGACAGTAATCATTGTCTGATGAAAGTTTAAGAATTTTTACATATTGATCAATGTTTTGTAAAAATACCATTGTTCCCATTTTTGTAAGATGAATGCCATCTCTTTGATATAAAGTTTTTTTGACATAACCATAGTCATCATAGAAACATTTGCTATGATCTATATATTGTAAATTGTAATAGTCACACAGATCATGGAAGTAATATTGGAAGGAATAACATCGTCGTTACTTCAAAGGTTTCATCTGCGTTACCGCCCATCTTTCAATAACTCGTTAATTGGTTCAATATCTGGCATGGAAGTTTATTCTCCGCATGTGATCGATCAAATCACTGACACTTATCGGTCATTTTCGTGTTCACGGAGAACTACGAACAGACAAGTTTTTGTCAAATATACATGCGAAGTAACCCGAATAGTCCATTCGTTACATTCCGTTGATGTACGCTGCCGAAAAGAGTCATTCGTTCAATTTTTATTTTAGTCCAATTTTTCCCTATTTTTGGTTAGTTTGAACTTAATAGTTAAAACCGACAGCTATCACATACGAAATTGGAGAACAAAGTTGTGTCATTTCAATTTTAAAATTTACAGACAATTAAAAAACCATTTCCGTATAAAGTTAAGAAGATGACTGTACAAAAAATACGTTTGGACACCCTTTATTAAATACGAAAAATCTAAATCTCTCGTGTATTTATAGTCAATTAAATTATTAACAATTCTAAACGGTTCTATCCTTCAATTTAAGTTCTTGATACATAAACTAATTTGTGTAAAAATGAATTTACCGTAAGACAGATAGATGCAAGCCCATTTCGTCGGTTTGTTATATTTTTTGCTGTATAGCTTATTATATTAATACAAGCATTCCACAATAAACACTTTTTAAATATATATTTACGAAAATATTATCCCCGTTTTAGTTGTCCAGTTTCAATAATGCAATCAATGACATTTATGACATATACATAAATTTAGAATACTTGAAAGTAAATATTATTTCATTCAATCTCGATAAACTTTGCACATTTCAACAGTAAAAAAATCTATGCCTACATTTGCCTACATTATTTTGTTAAACATCATGTGAAACCTGATCGATTCATCGGTATTTCACTGTTTAACTCGGGATCCGCTTTTAACCGGAAAATACTTTTAGAACAGTTTAAAACAAACGGTAAAAAGCAAAAATATGCTAAATTAAATACAATTTTCCATGTTAAACTGCTGTAGTTTGAACATTTCTCGTCCGTTTTTCAAGTTTTTTTCACCATTCGATTTCTTTCTAAAGGTAGATATTCTATGTGATACAGCGCTACCTTGTTATTAATAAACTAGGGATTTCCCACAGGTGCGCTATAATTACCGGACTCGATAAAACCACGTGACTGATAAGAAATTCCAGATGCCTTTTACAACCGCGGTAACGCAGATAGTAACCAAAGGCGTCTTACCGCTGAGACTATAATTGAATGAAATCGTATGACTTTAGTACAGAGCTCAGCATGCTATAAATACATGCTAATTAGTCGTTGTTATTCCTTCTAAATATTACTTCCATGCACAGATCAATTAGAATTTTATTAACCGGTTCTACATCTGTATCCTTTCTTGGTGGTACACTTGACACAATAATGTTGGTGTTCATATCTGCTTTAGATCTGAGCAAGTATCAGCAGTTCAAATATTTCTTCCTGTAGATTAATACTTTCATGATGATTGATGTTAATTGGAGATAAAGTATTAAAATCTAACAACGGTTCATTGGTATCAGGTGACTTCCTGCTGGGAGTGGAAGTGATGACAGTATCTGTGTTGATTGATGTCATGCTGTGTACTAATTTTGATTCTGTCTCTACACAGTCAGATGTCATGTACTGTACAACCTTAGGATTGGTCTCTGACACATTGGAATTTTGTGTAGATCCAATCTGGTTTATATTACTGATGTTTTCATTATCCTCATTATGTACAGTTTTAAATTTCACAATTTTTGAATCATCCAGTCTCTGTGTGTTATATAAATGATAAAGTTCTTCTGCAAAAATCTTAAAAGTAGTTTTGAACCAAAATATACACCCTTTTCCTTGAATGTGTAGAGTGTTAGTGGACTCATATATGTGAAGAACAACTTTCCCTTCACTATCATCAAAAGAATGCACATGTCCATTTTTACCTCGGTCCACAAATTGTTCTTCAGAGTAGTTTCCAAATAATATATTTTTAAAAAGGTTGTATATTAAATTATTTTTAAAGTTAATTACATATGACAGAGTTCTGTCTGTACAGTCATCAATGTTATATAACTCTCTTGATTGAAGGAAATCAAAATCCTCTGAAACATTTTTAAATCCAGAAAAGTCTCCAAGAAAAGATGTAATGTTCTTAAAGAATGTTGATGTTAAATCCATATTTTTAAAAATTAGTTTAAATCATTATTTATCCATAATTAGATGGAGCTTGCAGAAACACATCTTATCACTTCAACTGCTGTTATAATCATTCCGGATGTGTGAGATTGAATTTATTATCTATGGGTTATTATAAATCTTGTCATAAGTGGTTACACATAACTTTCATAATTTTTAGGCCAATTAACTGATAAAATCCTCAATATTTTCTGAAAATCAATCTTCAGTGCCGGGCTATCATAGTCAATAGGTCATAGGTTATAATGGAGTGTGTACACAGTAAACAAATTTTACATATAACTTATTCATCATGTATTTTGTTTTCATTCTTTTGATCCAGTCTAGTACAGAATGTTTGTCCAGTTTATACAGATCTTTGGATTAGACAGGTTTGATATGAACAGTTTTAATTTATGAAACAACAGATCAAGCTAGATTTACTCATGCTTCTGTTTTTTCATTTGACAGTTTTATGTACTTACCATGTTCTGTTGTGCCTATAGGTGGTCCTCTTAATAAATTTTGTGCATGATCTATAAATGTCAGAAACAGCTCCCCTCTTCCTAACAGGTAAAAATCTTTGATGATCTTTAAATGTGGAACCAGATCTGAATCTTCCACTACTAACATCCACAAATGCTGGATAAGAGAAAACATTACTGTGTTAAAGCATTGCATAATAAAACTAATAATACCCCTAAATGGTAAAAAAAAAGAAGAAGATATTTTTAAAATAAATACATCAATTAGTCAGCAGTCAAAACTTTACTCATTTTATTACTGGTAATTTAAACTTTATCTTTCACTACATTATAATGCAAAAAATCAGTTTGCCATATATGGCTATGCAGCATTTGGAATCAAAATAGCATCATCTGAATATAATAATAAATTGAAAGTTTCACATCAATGCATGAACAGAAACAAATGTAAAAAAAATCTGATCCTAAAAGTATATTTATATATACCTCAGCAACATGCGTCCTTATTTTATCAATAAGTGCCTCAAATGACATGTTATTAAAATCTGGCTCTAGGGATAAATTATAAAGATCTTTGGCAAATTCTGTTTCATGATTTTTCAGGATGCTACCTGTAAATAAAATAACCCAAAGCTAATGTTACTTTCTCGTTTTTGTTTCAGTTCACTTAAATAGTTCAAATTTAACATGATCCATTACTAGGAGACTATTAATATTTAATTCCTCCCTTTGAAATAATACAGTTAGGCTTTAGAAAAGTATATCCAAATATTCAGCTGCCGAAAACGAAATATCAACATGCATTTCTTAAATCAGTTCTCACTAATTGAGCAACAAGAAGACTTTTCTAACATCAAGTACAAAATTTCAGCAACAAGAAATCTAAAATTGCTTATTTTTAATGAATAGATATAAATAAAAATGCTTTAAAATGTTTAAATTTAGTTGATGTGGTCATATTCATATATTTAATTGTCAAACTTATTTGTGTCAATTATATTTTACCTACAATATGTACATAATTCTTTGAAGTAAAGATAAAAAACAATTGATTAAAAAAGTTGCATCTAAAAAAATTCTGATAATTTATATTATTATAACTAACCTTTTTTATGTGTAGCTGGTTTCTTATCTGTTTCAAACATCTGTATTGATTCTCCCACAAAGAGGATCTTGTTAGCCACACGTATAGGAATATACACTGGAAGTAAGTCTGCTTGTATAGAGAATGTCTGATGACTGCCACCACCTGTATCTGGTAATGTCATATTCAATGCTTTCTACAAAATACAAAAGAACATGCAGCATTGTGTGTCTGACAATGCCATAGAAAATGCTTCCTACAAAAACAAAAGAATTTGCAACAAATGTTGTGTTTTGGCACTGTTCTTTCAAGAGTGTGGTGTTTAAGATTTTATAAAACAATGTTTTATAAAAGTAGTGCTTTAATTTTAGTGATACAGTGATGTAACATATTGAATGGTGCTACTTAAACATACTGGTGAGAACACAATTTCAGGTTAAAGAATGTTTAAAGTGTGTTAAAAGTTATGTCTAAGGTACCTCCTGTTTACTGCAAATTTTGGAAACCAGCTAATTTTTAGTAGGTATAAAATACGAACTTGCTTCATTGTTGAATATACTAAATTATAGCATTTTGGTTTTATTACTATATTGATTAGTCATTGCATTTGGTAAGTATCTTTCTACCATCACCCCCATACCTTTTATTTTTAATTCCTTACCTGCAGCTGTCTTCCTGTCACACCCATAATTCCAAGATAATCTTCTTCTTCCTGTGTCTCGGTGGCGACACCTGTTGTCTGTCCTGTAGAATGTTGTATGAAGAATTCTTTGTAAGGATCAAACAACGACCCATGTAACAACCATGAACATAACTGTTTGTACAACACGTCATGGCATACATGTAGAATTCTGCAAAGTTCAGTGAAAATGTTGTTAAAAAAGAACAATTCTGTTAGAAGCAATTCTGTTAGGAGGTAGGTCTTTCCAAAATGTGACTTTTTTGTGTCTTGCATCATTAGATATTTAATGGTAAAAAAAAAAGTAAATTGTATGTGCATTACAATGAATGACAATTGTTCTGTATCAACCTACTGTTATATATATTTGTAACGAAAATCGGTATAGTTCATTTGTTTTGATGTGAAACACCAGTTGTCTTTCCCTGTTAATTGTGTATATAAGTTTCTCCATAGTTGAAGCACCATCTATTACTTAAAACACCACTAAAGTTGGTATAATCTTGATTTTCACCCCTTCAAGTATAATAGACCGTTCCATGTGGTAGTATATAAACCAGCTCAAGACAGAGAAACTTTGTCAGTTATATGTGGACCGTTGAAGTGATAACATCAGGGATTATTTTCCAACTGGTAAGTAGAGTGAATTAAGTGATTCCAAAGGATATATAAATAGTGTTCGGATTTATATGTGGATATTGCAATAGTGATTGTGATACAATGTATAAAGTGAATCTGATATATATAAGTGGTTATTGTATTAATGAGAATACAAGGTGTATACTTGCTGGTGTTGCAAGTTGTACTATGTGGAAGTGTGAATACTTCATAGATTTGTATTAGTGAGAATACAAGGTGTTTACTTGCTGGTGTTGCAAGTTGTTATATTGTGGAAGTGTATTAGTGAAAGTGCACTGTGTTAAACCTTACCAGTTGGATAATATTCATTGTGTGGGAACTCAAAGGGATAGTTAGTGCGTGAGTTCAGCTGTGTTATATATATATTCCTTGTGAATTGAAACATTGTGCAAGTGTAATTGTGTCATTGTGTTATTGTGGTTAGTTGCAGACTAACAAGGTGATACTACATATTGGTGGACGTTGTAAATAGAAGTTGTATATATGTGATTTTGTGTTCATACGCTTTGTGTAATACTTACTTGATGCATGTTGCAAAGTAATCTGTTGGTGACATGGTGTAATAAAGGGCCGTATGCATGTTGCATAATAATCTGTTAGTGACATTGTGAATAAATCGGTCTGATACATGTTGCATAGTGATTGCATAGTGACATTGTGTATATATATTCTGTTATGAAACATTGTGTCTGTGCATTGTGAATGAGGTACTTCACCCGGCATTTTGATTAATGTGCATTGTGTGGCGTATATATTTGACATTGTGAATTCATTTAAGGGTGTGTTAATTGTTTTAGATAGGACAACTTCTTGTGGTGAAAAAAATGAGTTGAACACTTGAAATCCTGATTTATTCAGATACGGATCCATTGATCGCCCGGTTACACGTTACATATTTGGCAATCGCCAATGGCAGTCAGCAGGGTTAAAGAACATCAGTTGTTCCACCTGTTAGTCAAATGCGTTTTGTTTAAAATATACTTTTTCACTTTTTTGGTCTTTTGGAAAATGTTGTTTGTGCTGTTTTTAGACCCTTCTACAACGAAATTTGTGTTACATGCACACATATAAAAATTGCGGTTTTTATCCAACGCAATCATAGGTTTGAACGTAGTTTTCAATTTAGACTCGTTTATATATATATATATTAGTCAGAGTTACAATGGCTTTAACAAACTCTTTATATTTTCAGATCGGCATGAAACCCCACCCCCCACCCCCAGGATCTTTTGTGAATGATTAAATATACTCACTTATTCATTGCTTCCTTGACACTAGGCTGTCCACAGTTAGAGTGTTTGTGTACAATATCTAATATATAACAGCCATGTGCCTGAAAATATGCAAAGAAAACATAATTATCCTTCATATATTTAAACCAATTGTAGAGCACAAAAAAAAGATGAATGAAACTTCACAATCGAATAAAATGATTAAATGATAATACTATTTGAATAAAATGTAATACACAAGACTGAAGTAATTTAATTCTGACACAAAATATTTTTGTAAATTACTGACAACTTTTATGTAATATCAAAATGTCATATACTATACACAAATATTGAATAGGTAAACTATCATTGATATTGACAATTGATAACTGAAAAACTACCTGCATGACTTTAAACTTGGTTTACAGAGGTCACAGTATATACTCTGTAGAAATTGATGCATATTACAGAAATAACACATGCAAAGTTTGTCATAAGATGGTGATTATTAAACAAACATAAAATATCAGTCTTTATGGGAGACTAAAGAAAGGCAGAAAAAAAGTGCTTTTTCCTGAAACTGACAAATCTGAACTTAAACAGTTTGGGTATAGGTTTTTACTCCCAAGTTAATGATTTCTGTGTCATTTGGTCTCTTGTGGAGAGTTGTCTTGTTGGCAATCACATACCACATCTGATCTTTATAACAATATAAATAGAAGATGCGGTCTGGTTGCCACAAGGATTTTATAGGAATTATAATTAGAGGCTTTCAAGAGCCTGTGTCGCTCACCTTGGTCTATGTGCATATTAACAATGGACACAGATACATTCATGACAAAATTATGTTTTGGTGATGGTGATGTGTTTGTAGATCTTTCTTTACTGAACATTCTTGTTGCTACAATTATCTCTATCTATAATGAACGTGGCCCAGTAATTACAGTGGAAAATATTTCCTAAAAATTTACAAAAATTTACAAAAATTTATGAAAATTGTTAACAATTGACTATAAAGAGCAATAACTCCTTTAGGGGTCAATTGACAATTTTGGTCATGTTGACTTATTTGTAGATCTTATTTTGCTGAACATTATTGCTGTTTACAGTTTATCTATAATAATATTCAAGATAATAATCAAGATCTGCAAAATTTCCTTAAAATTACTAATTCAGGGGCAGCAACCCAGCAGGTTGTCCGATTTGTCTGAAAATTTCAGGGCAGATAGATCTTGACCTGATTATTAATTTTATCCATGTCAGATTTGCTCTAAATGCTTTGGTTTTTGAGTTATAAGCCAAAAACTGCATTTTACCCCTATGTTCTATTTTTAGCCATGGCAGCCATCTTGGTTGGTTGGCCAGATCACGCCACACATTTTTAAAACTAGATACCCCAAAGATGATTGTGGCCAAGTTTGGATTAATTTGGCCCAGTAGTTTCAGAGGAGAAGATTTTTGTAATAGATTACTAAGATTTACGAAAAATGGTTAAAAATTGACTATAAAGGACAATAACTCCTAAAGGGGTCAACTGACCATTTCGGTCATGTTGACTATTTGTAAATCTTATTTTGCTGAACATTATTGCTGTTTACAGTTTATCTCTATCTGTAATAATATTCAAGATAATTGCCAAAAACAGCAAAATTTCCTTAAAATTACCAATTCAGGGGCAGTAACCCAACAACCGGTTGTCCGATTCATCTGAAAATTTCAGGGCAGAGAGATCTTGACCTCTAAATGCTTTGGTTTTTGAGTTATAAGCCAAAAACTGCATTTTACCCCTATGTTCTATTTTTAGCCATGGCAGCCATCTTGGTTGGTTGGTGGGGTCATGCCACACATTTTTTAAACTAGATACCCCAATGATGATTGTGGCCAAGTTTGGTTAAAGTTGGCCCAGTAGTTTCAGAGGAGAAGATTTTTGTAAAAGTTAACGACGACGGACGACGACGTCGGACGCCGGACGCCAAGTGATGGGAAAAGCTCACTTGGCCCTTTGGGCCAGGTGAGCTAATAATAGTGTGTTACTAATCAGAATTATCTCGAATGGCATGTTGGGTTTAATACCATTACAAAGTAACCGTTATAAAAATACCTTGTGTGATTTGATCTGTTCTACCATTGCAGATAAGGCTGGAAACAGCAAAAAATACTGAAAACAGAAACAATTTTTTTTTTACTATATACACATAAAAACTGGTCTTTTTGCATTGTTCTACAGCAATTAGGAAAGGTCATGTACCAACTATGTCACATATAAATTTCAATTTATTACAGTGTAATGCAAAGTGTTCAATACTTAATATTAATATATTCTTTAAAGTCAAACCAATTGCCAAGTCTTAAACATACTACATTTACAAATACAAATTTTTAATGAAATTTTGGTTTCAAATATCAAAGAACTGGTTCAGATTTTTCATGAGATTTGTATATATCCAAAAAATAATGTGTGCATTTAATTAGAAGAACATTTTATTAACTTTGTTTCTGGTTCAGAGAAAGTAGTATATACTAGAATGGTTGTTTTATATGTAATTTAAGAGTATTATATATAAACAAACAGAGATGTGGTGTTTATGTCAATAAGACAACATTCCAATCATGAACGACATAAGCACGTCATGGACTATAAATACACACTTGAAATAATGATCTGTAAAGGTGAGATATTGTGAGGTCTGGATCTGCTAGTATTTCCATCTCAAGTCTCTGTAAGGATGCTCTGTAGTCCTCTAAAACTTTATCTAACCCATGACAGAAAGACTTCAGGTACAAACCATGGATTTCTGACTTTCTTTTGTCTGCAAAGAAATCATAAATTGTTTTAATCATTAAATACCATTTCAAAAGCTATAACTGTTAATTCATAAATTATTGCAAGCCATGAAATGAGTATCGCAATAACAAGCTCATATTTTGATATCTGATACAAATAACTGTATAAAGATTTTTTATTAAATTGCAAAAAGTTGTCTTTTTCAAATTTGAGATGTCATGTTCTACTGGCATGACTGGGCCCCTTTAATTTTGCATCCCATCCTTGCAATATATAATAAGTGCCAGTAATGACTGTCTCATATAGTTTTATAAGATTTTGAATGTCCACCAGGCAAAGGCAACTTACCATTTGGTTGAAGACTAAGATGTCCTCCATATTGTCTAATGAAGTTATTAAAATCTCTGTAGAATGTTCCAAGTTTACAAAGTTTGTTCAGCTGATCCACCTCTGATGGTGATATAAAAGGAACATCACTCAACACCTACAATAATGAAAATACATCAGTTAGAACAAATACATGTCCAATCTGCTTCAGCATGAAGAGAAGAGTGGATATATCTGGTTAACTATTAAATCTTCTAATTAGCCCTCCATCATAGATGTCCTGATTATGACAATAAACTGATCAATGAAATAATATGAGTTCATGCAAATAAAGATAAGATAATATCCTGGGCTCATTAATATTGTCAACTTATAAATGAAATTTTAAAAATGCCAATTTAATAGACCACTTTCGAGTTTGTCCTTCACCAGAAAAAAAATTGTCAATTGTGCCCCGTTAAGACGTTGTTTTCCAGATTATTCTGATAGAGGGGATCACCAGTATCCCTGCTTTATTTATGTTCATCAAGCATCTTAGTGATCGTCATAGTGCAGGATAAACTAGAAATAATGTTTGTTCTATAGGTACTTAATCACAATTCCATAATGACAGCAGTGCTTTACTTTTATTGAGAAAAACATGACTCATATCTTAAACTTATATACTTAATATATATTATTTCAAGTTAGTATATATAATACCATGTTTTCAGGACAAATCAATTTGTCTTTTGGATATTAAGGTTCATCATGACAAATGGACAAAATACGGCCATATTTTCACCTCAAAAACTACTCTGAGTACAGACTTACCTGTGCAGTTTGGATAGTTTTGGCATCCACTAGATATGTAAAAGTTTAATGCATTTTGTGTTTCAGAAAGATAAAATCGTTTTTGGATTTTGATGGGCATTTTTTTAAGGTGTAAAAATAAACAAACACCTGTTAATTTCTGTGTCATTTTGGTCTCTTGTGGGGAGTTGTCTCATTGGCAATCATACCACATCTTTTTTTATATAAACACCTGAATTACATTTGATACTGTCCACTCAGTTACTACAAATGTACCTTTAACTCACCAGATGTGTAAATATTTCTTGTCTGTCTATAGTCCATGCCAATCAAGGACAATCAATACAATACAAACAAGTTGTTACCTGAGAGGGAACATCTCAAAAGTTGTATCCCCAAAAAATGCCCTATAAAATCCCCAAAAAGACTTCAACTTTCTGATATGCAAAATACATGTAACTTTTACATATCTAGTGAATGCCAGGCCTAAATACTTTCCAAACTGCACAGGTAAGTCTGTACACAGAATAGATTTTGAGGTGAAAATACAGCCATTTTGTCCATTTGATCTGATGAACCTTAAAGTCTTCAAAGGGCTCTTCACGGTTAGTTCAGCCATATTGGATAGGGGGCAGATTTTCATAATGGAGGTAAAAATGGTGTGAAAAATACGGGAACACATAATTAAAATAGAGTGGATGCTTAGAAAAATGCATATGGTTTTCCCCTCTTTCAAAAAAATCTGCCCCCTATCCAATATGGCAGAACTAATCGTGAAGAGTCCTATTAGTTCTTATAATCTTTGTGAAATCGTGGTACCGTAAACACAGTCATTTCTTGTGTCCATTTGTTATGATGAAACTTAAATTGGTTACAAGTCATAAGAAGGCATTATGCTTATTAATCTCAAGAAGCTTGAGATATGTAGAGGATTTGAGTGTGCAAAAATGTACCAAAATATACAATTCAGGGGTGTGGAAATGCTATGCCCGACTCGCCCGACTCGTACATTTGAACAACCGGACAAGTAATTATTTTTGTCTTGGTTGCCCGTGGACAAGTAAAAAAATATACAAAACAAAGTTCAATTCCAACAAAAATATAAAATTGATTTCAAAACGTATAAAAATGTTTAATTTATGTAAAAGAATCCAATGGTCAGCAAGTAAAACATCAATGTTCATGAAGATAAATATTACATAATACCGGAAATAGATGGATTACCAAAATAAATTAAAATAAGTATACGAACCTGAGTCGCGTAAAATTGCATTGGCTTTGTCCATTGACCCAGGATCATCGATTAGGTTTTATCCATCATTTACCGGAAGTGTCATTTCTTTAAATTTTGTATTGAAATTCAGATTGATAAATACTTTTAAATAATAAGCCGGGCAAGTAAGACAAAAAAGTAATGAGTTGAGTGGACAACATAAAACGCAAATGGAGGACACAGAGTATTTAAAATAAAAAAACAGAGAATTTCAGACATTGTGGATATCAGATTGCCCCTGGCTATCTAGGATGGAAATTCGCAAAATAAATTAAGTTTTTGTCTTATTTATTGATGAAAGGTCAATATTATTTGTTGTCGAAGTGGTAAATTAAAAGGGACGCTTTAATTGATCATCAAGACAATAATAAATAATCAATAACAACAGTGTCAGTTGAGAGAAACACCACAACATCAATAGTTTATCTATTATTTCCTAGTTTACATTTCTTCAATTACTGTTCTCTCCTCAAATTGAGTATCTGTACCTACTGGCTACAATCTTTATTCAAAAACTGCTGCAAAATTGTCCTTTACATGTCATTTCATTGGTTGGTTTGCTGTTAGGTTTCTGTCCCATTGATCTGTTGATGTTAACCCATTTCTTACTTTCCTATTTTTTCACACATATAGACAAATGGATTTCATTTGTTTGTGAGGCACAATTTTAACAGTGCTTAGTAAGAATCACAAATTACAAAATGTAGCTAACAAGAAATACTTCAATATTTATTGGGATCATCAGGGCAAGTAACTTTTTTTCCAGACAAGTAAAATTTATAGTTTTACTTGCCCAGGGACAAGTGCTCACAACAAATATTTCCACACCCCTGCAATTTGTTTACAAAAATATAAATAATATAAGAATTTAAGAAATGACAAATGTTGAAACGTGTAGTCTGTTGATAACTTAAGTGGCATTATCATGTGCTAATTGTCGTGAAAGTAATCAATAATGCTTTGAAAATTATACACACTTGTATCCCGTCGCCTTTGTCAATAAATACACCACCAGAGTGACCAGAAAGAGCGAACAGAACTTCATGTAACATTTTGTGTTTGGCGGTAGTGAACCGAGTTGTCTCCACTTGAATTTTTGCTCACACAGTTCCGTTTTAAAATTAGTAAAAATAGTTTCTTACAATTTACGAAGAAATATGATTGACGGTATATTAAAGTACATGTACTTGTGAATAGATACCTATTAGTTGTGGTATCATAGTTTTACACTTTTCAAATGTGTTTTGAACTTCAAGAAAAAATAATTATAGTAAAGCTAAATACCAAAAACTTAGAAAACGATGTAAGCTTATAACTTCAAAACGGCCAAAATAAAAGGCAACAAAAGTAAACCATTCTTAAATCCAATAAATCCTCATTGATTTTATTTATCAAGATATAAGAAAAACATATCTACATACATATAAAACTACATATCCAAAGCGTTTGACTGTACCCGTCACATTTTTCTTAGACAACTAAACTGAAATTATAAAAAAGAAGATGTGGTATCAGAGACATATAATACAATTTGTATTTGTATAATTTGTATTATATGTCTCTGGTGGTATGATTACCAATGAGACAACTATCCACAAAAGACCAAAATGACCCAGACATTAACAACTATATAGGTCACCGTACGGCCTTCAACAATGAGCAAAGCCCATACCGCATAGTCAGCTATAACAGCCCCCGATAAGACAATGTAAAACAATTCAAACGAGAAAACTAGCGGCCTTATTTATGTAAAAAAAAAAAATGAACGAAAAACAAATATGTAACACATAAACAAACGACAACCACTGAATTACAGGCTCCTGACTTGGGACAGGCACATACATAAATAATGTGGCGGGGTTAAACATGTTAGCGGGATTCCAACCCTCCCCCTAACCTGGGACAGTGGTATAACAGTACAACATAAGAACGAACTGAAATGTATACTCAAGTCATCATGGATTATAACTAACGTATTTAATATATATCCTAGATCTTGTGTCTGTCAATTCGCGAATAATCTGTTTATATTCACAGTCAGTGTGTAAATTATTTTACAGATAATCATATATCAAACAGAAATTTTCGGGAAAATCATATATCACACAGTGTTAAAGTTGTTTAATTGTTAAGTACCGACATTGGAGCAAATTTACCATGAAGGAATCTCTCATTGTCAAATTTGTCAATACTATTCCAGGATCAGTGATATTAAAAAAAAATATATCATATTATATACAGCTCTTTTTTTTTATATACATTTATGCAGAGATAACACAACTGCTTTTTATGATCTATACTGAAAACTCATATCCCGCAGTCACAAACTTTTTCGTGCGGAACCAAGGTTATCCACATGATATAATTTAAAGTTCAATACCAGGAAGGATTACAAAATTATCTATGGTCAGAGATTGGTAGCTAATTTTAATGAAATATCCTTTCCCATCTAGATATTTAGTAGACAGAAACTTTGGAAACCGTCACAGAACTAATTTTTAAAGACAGATATAATATATATTTTATATCTCTTTCCTATTTCTAAAGAATTCTTTCTGGAATGTTTTAAAAGGATACCCTTTTAAGTAATCAAACCGAATGGGTGGGAAGAATGAGGGTACCTTTTATCAAAATTTTATGAACACAATATTTAAGTAATCAAACCGACTTTAAACTAAGTGGTACCACATTAATGTACTCGTAGATATATGAACATTATAAGAATGTCACTTTGTGTGATATGAGCAATACCAGGCTTCGTACAGCACATCCGAATTAAAGACAGGGCTCTAGAATCTTATGAATGCCGATAAAGGAAAAATAATCTTTGATGACTTTACATAATTAAAACTCTGACATGTATTCTTAAATGAAATGCAAAATTCAAAAACAAGTAAAGGGCACCGACACCTCTAAGGCTGAATACAGACACTATCATGATATAACAATTAATCGGCGGTATCAACAGATCAGACGCCTATTATGATATAACAATTAATCGGCGGTATCAAAAAATAAGACAGCCTATTATGATTTAACAATAAATCGGCAGTATCAATAGATCAGCCAACTATCATGATATAACAATTAATCGGCGGTATCAATAGATCAGACAACTATCATGCCGTGATATAACAAGTAATCGGCGGTATCAACAGATTAGACTTAGACTATCATGATATAACAATTAAATCGGCGGTATCAATAGATCAGCCAACTATCATGAAATAACAATTAATCGGCGGTGTCAAAAGATCAGACAACAATCATGATATAACAATTAATCGGCGGTATAAACAGATCAGAAAACTATCATGATATAACAATTAATCGGCGATTTCAATAGATCAGACTTAGACTATCATGATGATAACAATTAATCAGCGGTATCAACAAATCAAACAGCCTATTATGATTTAATAATTAATCGGCGGTATCAAAAGATCAGGCTATTATGATATATATCTTAACGGTTAAGAATAAGTTTTATCAATCTAGTTCAAATATTGTTTCGTGATTTCGATATATTCGTACGTATAAGAGTAAGCTTGTCAAGTTACGATAGGTACGGTAGATCTGAATATTTTCATCAGAATTGCCAATGACTAAAGTTTTATCTTTTTTTATCAAAATTGTCGATCAAGTTTTATACCAAAGACGACGAAAAGACGTTCATATGACAAAACTATGTTACGTTTTGTAAGATATAAAACGTAAACTCGACGGTCTTCTCTCGATTTAAGCAATCACATTTGACAGGCAGAAACCCGGTTGAAACAGAACAAAAGAATCGAAGCTCTTTGTTAGAGAAGGCGATAAATGCTTACTGTAATGTTTACTATAGAAACAAAAAAATTAAAAGTTAATTGAAACAAATAAAATGACAATTTACTTCTCAAATTACGAATTGTTCTATTTTAAAAACACCATTTGCATAAGGTTTCAATTTATCTATTACATAGTTGAACAGAACAATTAGATATCAAGTCAACGACATGGGTATCTATCAAGTTGGATGTAGAAAATGCGTAACCTCCGATGTTTTTGAAAAAATTACCACGGACGGAAAACATATTAATCTATTAGTTCAGCAATTTTCGTGTCTGCCCTTCCATTATGTGACTCAAGAAAAAATTCTAAAAAATGGGTAACAATTGTATCGAAAAGAGAAAATCGAGTGCACCTTTTTACGTTAGGGTGTGTTTGACTTGAATATTTTGTCTTGAAAACGTACAAAGCAAGAATATTTGATACATCATCTCGCTTCAGATTCTAATATTTTTATATATTAAAGCTACAGATTGACTTAATAACATAAAAAAATCACAGTACTAAAAGATGAAATATATGGGTCAAGTGAAATACCTATCTAATGAATCATAAAAAACAGAGTAGGTGTGTTCGAATAGCTATTTTTTATTATAAGTACTTGACGACAGACTTTCAAGTTGGATGATGAAAATGCATATCTTCGAAAAAAAATCATTTTTTTTGTGTGTGATAACTTAGGTTTATAGTCTTCAACCACTAAAAAAATCTAGTCTGCCCTTCCACGAAATATTTAATTATAATTTTTTTAAATGTTTATGAATTTTTAAAAAATTCCACCTGACAACCGATTGGACAATAGTTTTAAGTTGAATCAATGCAGACAAGATCATTAACTGATGCTCATTAGCAAGTAGATATATTTGTCTTTTATAATACAACTGACATATAAGGATCGTAATGGTGCTATGCGGACAAATTTATCGGTTTCCAAGAGCAAAATTGGCAGCGCGTCATCCCTACAATGGCTTCCATTTCTACGATTGTGAAAATTAACTGGCGTAATGGGGAGATAATTTTGACGAAGTAGATTTCTGACTGATTGATAAAGATAGAAATATAGCATACAAACAGGCGCCTTCGAAGTAATTTAACTCAGTAACATTCTGCATGTGCCTATTCTCATAAGTCAAGAGCCTGTAACTCAGTGGTTTTCGTTTGTTGCTGTAGATCCTATTGATTTGCGTTCATCATTTTGTACATAAATCGGGCTGTTAGTTTTCTGATTTGAATTGTTTTACGTTTGTCATTTCATAGCGCTGAGGCGGATTTAGGGGGGCAGGGGGCCCGGCCCCCCCTTTTTGGGAAAAAATTTGGTTGCTTATATAGGGAATCACTGAAGCGTGCCTGGAGCGCCCCCCTCTTAGGTCAGTCAGTGGGCCCCCACTTATGAAAATTTCTGTATCCGCCACTGTAGCGGTATGGGTTTTGCTCATTGGTAAGACGTATGCGTTGACCAATAGACGTCTTTGCATGGTCTCTTGTCAAGAGTTGTCTCATTGGCAATCATGTCACATCTTCCTATTTTTATATCTGTTACATTATGATTTATTATGGTAAACAACAGACTATGACAATTTTATATGACTATGATTCCTCCTGCAAATATTTTATAAAATGTTCCTGGTATTTCAGACCAAAATTTTAATTTAGTGTAATCACGATTGTTCCTTTACTGAAAATTTATCACAACATGTGTCGCTTGTGGAGCAGGAATAAATTATCCTTCCTGATTACATGAGTTCATTCTGGGATTTTGGTGGGTTTCGTATTGCTCAATCTTCAGTTTTCTGCAAAGTGTTTTGTAGACTATTGTTTGACTTTTCCTCGATTTCCTTAATTTTCTGACAATTAAGAGAGTGTGACAGTGTTTATTCAATTTATGCTTTTGTTTTTTTCTATGACACCTTCTCCGTCTTATTGATGAATTCTATAATCTTGATGTTAAAATTTGGTTACATCGTACGTCTGATCAACAACACAACGTCAGTAGAAATAAAAATAGACATGCCGGTACATGGGTAAACGAGGATGTTTGCGCAGATGAAGGATTTTTTTTAATTGATAAGAGAATTAAATCCAGAAAATTTTTGGTCGGTGCTAGTAGATTGTGTATGCAGAGAAGTTATTTCCTCAAAATATCCTCAACAGTAACAGGAATGCAAACCTTTGATCTCGCTATGTAGGAGGGGACAGACGTGTCACAAGTTTTGTTAGTATACCTGACAAAAAACTTGCCATAAATATAGAAACCGACGATAGTAAGGGAAAGGTGTATACTGTAAAAAAAAAAAAAAAAAAAAAAAGAGCAAAAAACGGCAAATACACCAAGTGTGTCGAAGTACTACATCCGTCCAAATTTAATTTAGAATATGTCTTTAATCCCGTCTAATTTTCTTGCGTGAAATAAAAGCTAACTTTTAACTTTCTAATTGAATTATTCTGTAAAACATTTTTTTTTAAATATGGTTCCGTCATTTCTGTAAAAAAAGAAGACAGTAACATAACGACCAGATGTGTAATACAACATATGATGATTGATAATATTCTATAACGACCAAAGGGTATCAAAACGACCAGTACGAAACAATTCAAACAATTGATTTATTTACAAAACAATCAACAAACAAAAACCTGATAAGCAGATGTGGTGTAATTGTCAACGAAACAAATATCCACTAAGGACCGAATGTCGTTCATGTATGCACCTAATAATATTGTGACCTTCAACTTGGAGCCTGGGCTTACATCGCTTAGTAAGCTATATAGGATCATAAAATTAGTATAGTAAAACATTTATAAGAGAATTTATATATAAAAAAAAAAAGACGGAAAACTAAAATGAACACAGCAAAAAACAAAAAATCATTACCCACTCTCGTTACATCATCGTACTTTAGCGTGTCATATACCATCGCACTTTAGCGTCCGACACCATCGCACTTTAGCGTAGACCATCGCACTTTAGCGTAACCATCGCGTTTTAGCGTCCCCATCGCACTTTAGAGTCCTGGAGGATCAAGAAAATTTTATAAATTTGATTTCAAAATGACCAGCCTCCCCTTCCCAGGTAAATAATGATCAGTCCCTAAATTTTAGTATTAAGCTTTCCGTTAATGATATATATATCAAGATCGAGGAAAGGGCAGTGGTCATTGTTAGCCAGTTTTAGCTTTATTTAAAGTATAGACTTGCAAGTTCAATTATGAGCTTATATTGACAAATTGATGAGTTATTGTGTAGACGATGTTTAGTAAAGTATCGCTATCCTATAATATCATCATTGGCAACCGAGGGGATATGCAGAGCCAATTTTGAATAAAAACATCTTTACTTTTACGAAGATAGTTGTTTAATGCTGTATTCCTTATTATTTTGGTTATTAGTTGCACGGGAAAATAGTCCCGAAGATATCCTTACGCATCCTTTTACACGTTATCTCGAGCAGAGCGACCACGTTTTTCTGCTCTCACAAATATTATTAAGCATGGTACGAAAACTTTATATTTTATTGATTACATTAACTTGTTGGTCTAAAATGTCAAAATAGTCTTCATTTAAACGCAATATACTAATCGATCTCTTATAATTCCTGTAATAAAGGACACCGGCATGAATTCATAAAAAAGGGGGGATATACATCGTATCGGGTCACATCGTCCTCACTCAATCGACCACATTTGCAATAAACATGCAACTGTTCAGTAGTTCTTGTATATGATGCACAGTCATCCATCTGAACCATACATTATATTGCAGTGTGTTTTGTACGTGAACCATATGGAACTTTAACCGTTACTTTTATTTTGATATCCAATTTTGGCAATATTGGGTAATTTTGTCCCTAACCTGTTATTTGATGTTTATTAAAGTTTTGATATTGAAAACTTATTTTTACTTTATTAAGGTTCATCATAACAAATGGACAAATATGGCCGTATTTTCAACTCAAAAACTACTCTGTGTACAGACTTACCTGTGCTGTTTGGAAAGTTTTTATGCCTAGCATCCACTAGCTATATAAAAGTTATATGCATTTTGGGTTTAAGAAAGATAAAATCTTTCTTGGTTTTTGATGGGCATTTTTTTTCCTTTCTGCAGAAGGTGTAAAAATAAACAAACACCTGAATTACTTTGATACCGTCCACTCACTGACTCAGATAAACTCTTTAACTCACCTATAAATGTGATGAAACCTGTTGTCCATGTCAATTAAGGACAATCAAAACAATACAAACCGGTTTTTTACCTGAGGGAGCATCTCATAGTTGTTCCACAACTTAGTTAATTTTCACACCTTTTGCATGAAGGAAAAAAATGCTCATCAAAATCCGAAAGAGATTTTATCTTCTGAATCACAAAATGCATTTAACTTTATTATATCTAGTGGATGCCAGGCATTAAAACTTTTCCAACTCCACAGGTAAGTCTGTACTCAGAGTATTTTTTGGCATGTAAATACAGCCATATTTGTCCGTTTGTTATGATGAACCTTAAGATTATAAAACACATAATAAATTTACCCTACAAGTAGTGAAGTATTAGGGTTCAAGTGATTCATACATTTATTGTTATATTCAGCCTGTTTAGAGTATCCTACCGTAGTCTTAAATCGTTCATCTTGTCAGTTCGTTAGGTATTTGTGTTTGAACTTAACACGCGGGGAAACTACGCATTGACGTCACTATGCTACTTCCGGTGTAGAAAAACAGTGGAGAATACGTTTTTTCTGCACTTTTGAATAAAAAAATATTTCTTAAGGTAAGTTTTCATTGTTGTTCTCAATTATTGCTAAAAAATGCCAATTTTTTAATGCCCGTTTCAATCCCGACTTCTGAATGTCTAAAAACATTCTAGAACGTCACAAAATCCCACTTCCGGCCTCCATTGCTTTGTGTACATTCCATTCAGTGTCATCAATCTTGTGGCAGGCATTACAGGTCAAGCAAATCGTATTTTTAGGAATTTTAAAATGACATGCTCTTTACGTCTTTCGTGATTTTCCGCGAAAAAAGCCAACCAAAATGAGCGGAAAACTAGATGAAAAAACGATGTCCATGCCGTAATTTTGTACAGGAATATAGAGTAGGTTAGGTTAAAAAAAAACAATTTACATTTATTTTTCATGGATTTTTTTATTATTCATAATAAAAAGATCGATATTCTAACCATCATGACTGTAGGTAAATATTCATTCAAAATTCATTGATGTCGAAAGGGATGTAAAAAAAATGAGGTTTCCTGTTGAATAAACCCCCAAATTATTGCAAACTATTTCAAAGCAATATCCCACAAAGAAATAACGTAATTGCCGTACACTGAAAAATCCCCTAATTGACAGTAGAGCAATTTGATTGGGTATAACGATTTGACATCACGTGATTTTGACGCCATTGGAATTTGAATGTAAACAAACAAGGTCAGAAGGTTAAGTATTGGACAGCATCGAACATTGAGTTACTGAGAAACAATTATGAGTTACCAAGCTTGACAATGTATGGTAATAAAAAATGAAAGCCAAGTCTACATAAAAAATAAGAAAAAAAATAGCCTTAGGATAACGACTTATCAACACACCTGGATAGTCCATTTGCCAATTATTATACCCCACGCAACGAAGTTGCGGAGGGTATAATGTTTTTGACCCGTCCGTCCGTCCGTCAGTCCGTCAGTCCTGTTTCTTGTCATCGGAACTCCTCTCAAACCACACAACAGAATTTCACGAAACCTTTTCAGATAATAAGGACATACTATGTAGTTGTGCATATCGACGGGAAATTGCGATTCAATTTTTTTTCTAGGAGTTACGCCCCTTTGAACTTATTTACTTTAATGTACTACTGCAACAGTTTGTCATCGCAACTCCTCTCAAACCACACAACAGAATTTCACGAAACCTTTTCAGATAATAAGGACATACTATGTAGTTGTGCATATCGACGGGAAATTGCGATTCAATTTTTTTTCTAGGAGTTACGCCCCTTTGAACTTATTTACTTTAATGTATTACTGCAACAGTTTGTCATCATAACTCCTCTCAAACCACACAACAGAATTTCACGAAACCTTTTCAGATAATAAGGACATACTATGTAGTTGTGCATATCGACGGGAAATTGCGATTCAATTTTTTTTCTAGGAGTTACGCCCCTTTGAACTTATTTACTTTAATGTATTACTGCAACAGTTTGTCATCATAACTCCTCTCAAACCACACAACAGAATTTCACGAAACCTTTTCAGATAATAAGGACATACTATGTAGTTGTGCATATCGACGGGAAATTGCGATTCAATTTTTTTTCTAGGAGTTACGCCCCTTTGAACTTATTTACTTTAATGTACTACTGCAACAGTTTGTCATCGCAACTCCTCTCAAACCACACAACAGAATTTCATGAAACTTTGTAGATAATAAGGACATACTATGTAGATGTGCATATCAACAGGAAATTACGGTTCAATTTTTTTCTAGGAGTTATGCCCCTTTGAACTTATTTGCTTCAATGTACTTCTGCAACAGTTTGTCATCTCAACTCCTCTGAAAACACACAACAGAATTTCATGAAATTTTGTAGATAATAAGGACATACTATGTTTATTGACAGGAAATTATTATTCAATATTTTTTCTTATACAATTTTTTTTTCTTATACTTATTTAATTTCTCCAATGACAATGTGGGGACGTGGGGTATGTGAGCGTGCTCACTAAGGTTCTTTAATTTGATTTTGTTTTAGCACCCTTTTTAAGTAAATTGCTTCCCTTTGTTAATTGTAGACTGGTTCTATACCGGACAAAATTCGCTTTTGTCAATGCAAAGCATGACAAGTTGAAAGGGATGAATGAGCGGTTTATCTAATTTTTCATGAATAATAACTTTTGGTTACAAAAATGCAATGTATTTAACTATACAACTAATTAATATAATAAATAGATAAGAAAAACATATTACTCACATTTATATGCACAGGATAATTGCTCTTTTCCCTTGCCCAAGACCACAATTAATGACCCTGCTTTTCGTTGCCCACGAATATAGTTCCTTTTAATTAGAGTGTATTTTTCCTTAATTTTTTTCGTTTCCCTTCCTCACTCATTTCTTAGATTTTTTGGGGTGGAAATGAAAGAAGAGAGGTGAAGTAAATTTTTGAATGTTGTATTTAAACTGATTTTGATATGGAATGAGTGATTAAGCCAAGTGCAAAAAGGTAATATTTACAGTTTTCAGAACATCTCTTGACTTGTCAATAGGGGTATGGATGTGTATTGGCTAAATTTGTAAATGTGATTGCTTCAATCTTTCTGAATTTTGGATATATATTTGGACTAGTACTATACATTACAACACAAAAAAATTGACTAAAGTGCATGGTGTAATTTTTTAAGGATACAAAACGTTATGAAGAACTGATGAGGAATTAATTGTGGTCTGTGGCCTAAGAAGCTCTCCATTGTCAATAAAAATTTGTCCCTCACAAGGGAGACAACAAAAAAAGAGGTCTCTAATTACAGGGTCAATTATGGGAGTTGGCAAATAGACTATTGGTTTATCATATTATGATAAGATACATTTGTTTGAAACTTAGCTTTACTCACTTTACTGTGTTTAATATTGTAGAAGGGATTATTAACTGGTATGGCATTGTTTTAATCTAATTATGTTGAATAAGATATGAATGCAATACTTGCTTTTTATTTCAGGCTGCCGCAGCGAGACCATTGATATCGGTGTACGGTGAGAAGGGGGATGCATCTGGAACAAATGTCACCCTTCCAGCTGTCTTCAGAGCACCAATCAGACCAGACATTGTCACCTTTGTACATGCACAAATGAGATTCAACTCCAGACAGCCATATGCTGTTAGTGAGAAAGCTGGTAAGGGTTAATTAGATGCATCTTCCAAGAATAAATATCAATTGTAAAAAATAAAACCTTAAAGACTAATCAAATGAGTCAGTTTTGGAAAATGTTCCATTTGGAAAGACTTTGGGAAGGTTCCAGTTGAAAAGAATTATCAAAGCTATTTTGGATGTCTGTTTAGAAATGTCTACTTAAAATTGAAAATTTGGAATTGATTGTTTACATGAATTTTCAACTGTTTCATGTGTAGAAAGCTGAAAGATTTGTAATGACTTCTTTCTATAATTAATATAAACCAAGATAGAAAGTTATAAACGTTTATATTCATGCAAGAAAAATGTTTTGTTTCTGATATATATACATAGCAGGTATAATATATCCTCATTCTCAAATACCTTCTGCATATCTTTGGTACAGAGATTAATACATAGGACTTTAAAAGTGGAGAAAATGTAACATTTTTAATATATAAATATCTTGTATAATTTAGGTCACCAGACTTCAGCTGAATCTTGGGGAACTGGAAGAGCTGTAGCTCGTATTCCCAGAGTCAGAGGAGGTGGTACTCACAGATCTGGACAGGGAGCTTTTGGAAACATGTGTCGTGGAGGTCGTATGTTTGCACCAACAAAAACATGGAGAAGATGGCACCGTAAAATAAACACTAACCAAAAAAGATACGCTATCTGCTCAGCCATTGCTGCCACTGGAGTACCTGCTCTTGTTATGTCCAAAGGTAATGTTATCCTGGAGTTTTATCCTTTCTTTTATGCACTAAATGCAGATGCTATTATTGCTATAAAAATCTTCATATATTAAAGATTACAAATTCATTATACTTTACACATACCAATGAAATTTGTGGATGGAAATAATATATTTTCATACTAAAAGTATCAACCAAAAAAAGCCTTACATTTGACAGAGCTTTAGTTATCTACATGTATGATGTAGGTGGCAGTCAACTTTGTAAGTGTTCAATACATAATCATGGTAGTTTATATATATAATGCTATAATGCTAGAACTATTTGAATGTTTTCACTGCAGTATAAAACCTACAAAACTTCACAGAATAAAACTTGGTGACGTAAGATGGATCCAGCAAAATTCTTCAAAAGAAGTTTATATCAGCATGGTACGAAGCCAGACTTTTTTATTATGTGATCATAGAAGGGAGTATTTAATCTATATTTATTCTGCAGGACACAAAATTGAGGAGATTCCAGAGGTCCCATTGGTGGTCAGTGACAAAGTGGAAGAATACAAGAAAACAAAAGAGGCTGTTGCACTACTTAAAAAAGTTAAAGCCTGGAATGATATACAGAAGGTAACTACAAGAGTGGCAATTTTAATTTTGTTTGTCTATATCTTTTTTTAGCATGATAATTATTAACAGTATAGAAATTTACATAAAGAAGGAAATATGTTTCTTTGGCCTTATTGATGTATAATCTAAATTATAACTATAACCATAACATAAATTAAACCATAACCATAACATAAATTAAACCATTTAAGGCAACCGTCGTGAAGATTTTACGACAATATCTAGGCTTAGTGTCTGAACAGTTGCTTTATGGCAGTTTGCTCTAGTAAATTTTTTTTTGCTTTTGTAAGAATTACAATTGAAATATGTATTAAAAATGTTTTCAAATAACCAGCAAAGAATATGTAGAATATTATTTATAAAGTAACATTTTTTTTTATGTCAAATTGTTACGCCTTTTACTGTATCATTATAAATCAGTTTGTATTCACTCTTTACTTATTTCATAATTATGTAATTCTTTCTGTTGACATACTCAGGAATTATCTGTTAATAGGTCTTAAATTCCAAAAGATTCAGAGCAGGCAAAGGTAAAATGAGGAACAGAAGAAGAATAATGAAAAGAGGACCCTTAATAATTTATAATAAAGACAATGGAATTTCCAGAGCTTTTAGAAATATACCAGGTAATTTTTGTAAAAGTGATATGAATTTAAGAAGTTGTAGATGTATCATGGCAAAGTTGCTCACCTCCCAATATACACTGGTTGAAGAATTGAACAAAATTAGTAATTCTATGATGGCATGATGAATAGTCTGTATTTCTGAAGCTAATGGACATTGAAATATAAAGCTGTTTATTGATGAATATTTAATATCTTCATATATTCCAGTGATCTGGAAGGTTTTTTTCACTGGGCCCAGGGCCCCTCAAAAATAAATTCAATGGGCCATTTTAAAAAATAATGGGCCATGTTGTCAAATGAATGGGCCATTTGAATTGACTTCTGTAAAAAAAAAAAAATAAGTATCAGTATATTTTGGCAAAGAGGTGTTGGTACTTACCTTTATGATTTTAAATAAAATCATGGATATGTTCCTGTGATTTTGTAATTTTAATTTCAATGAATATACAATAACTTCTTCCAACCCCAACAATATTTAAGTTAACCTTTATTTACAATGTTTAAACTGGTACTGTTGCCTTGTTCATGTTCATGGTTTTTTTTGTACATTAAATTTGGGTCTTCGTCGATACCATACTTATTCCAGACGTTCCGTATCAGAGGACATTTCAGGCATTTCCTCTGCACTTCTTGTATTATTATAACTTCATCACGGTGACCAGAATAACAGTATAGAGTACCATTAATTCATAGAACAACACAACAAATCGCTGGTCATGTTTACAAAATGTCAAAACGAGCCAAAGACCAAAAAATGATAAAAACAGTTAAGCGTCTTTTATGGAGACAAAAACTGTATCCCTAAAAAGTCTTTTGGGTTCTTCAATCGAAATAATAGCAAGATAAGCTAAATGAGATTATTATTAGAGTTAAATCTCGTCTGTACTAGCCAAATTTCACAAATTTAAAGTTGTTTATAAAAAATTATATCATGAATGATGGTTAATTACATTTTTCGGGTCATCAGTTAGACCGCATGGTTCTTTTATTAAAATAGGAAAACACCTGAGACGTTAAATCGCATGGTTCTATTATCATAGAGAAACACCCGAGATGTCCCAAAAATATATAGGTGCTCCTATTATTGAAGGAACATTACAGTTGTTTACACACACATGACGGCACGGAACACGATCGGAAATTCATTTGACGATGTCTAAACGTTTCAAAACGAAGTGAAAAATATCGTGCGCCAGGTGGGCGCTCACATTTGTCACTGTATGCACCATTTCTTGTCAATAGGCGCAGGGCGCACGTCCTTTCCGATCACTGATATTCCCCTAACAATTTAGTGGAATGATGATATGCCTTGGTCCGTGTTTCTGATAAACTAGTGACGTTATACAGGCTTCACTGACCACAAAATTAGTACGGATAAATATTTAAGTGAAATATTTGATGGAAGAAAGCATTATTCAATATTTTAAAATTTAATATATGCAAAATTAGTTGTGAATCCCTATTAAAAGACAATATTATTGCTTAAGACAACAATTTTCATAGATGATCGGTCTTTTAGTACTAAGTAAATTGTATTTAATTTTTTGTCTATTCATGTCCTAAAAATATATTGATATGCATTTCATATTTGTTTGTAAGTTTACTCTACTGATAAGATTGGAGGAATTTTACCAGGGATAACTTATATATTGTCTCCCAGCAATCAGTATCAAATTTAATCCAAAACACATTAATCTTATACAGGTGTCCCTGAATCATTCATACTTCATAAGATTATTGGTCATTTGGGTTAATTCCTTAAAATTAATCTTTACCTTATATGCAAACATTTATAATGAATTCTGTGCATTCAATTAGTGATTGTTATTGAAATACTATGGGGATTTTTAATGGGTATGATGATTAGCCTTTGGTCCGTGTTTCTGATTGAACAATGACTTTACATAGGCTGGACTGACCACTTTACTTCAACATGCTGTTTTGTCTATACTGCATTGAATCTTATATTGTGACCCCAAGCCCTTGTAAAATATTTCTTCAAAACCTTCTCTGGTTAGATACCTGTAAAATGGTTGTAATCACACTGAGACTGGTGGACAACATACTTGTGTCCTGTCGCCCTGAACTGAATATGAATGAGTGGATGATCTTAAGCTTGTCTACTCTGATGCTTTAAAATAGCATTTGATTATTTTGGGAATGATGATTAGCCTTTGGTCCGTGTTTCTGATTGAACAATGACTTTACATAGGCTTGACTGACCACTTTACTTCAACATGCTGTTTTGTCTATACTGCATTGAATCTTATATTTTGACCTCAAGCCCTTGAAAAATATTTCTTTAAAAACTTGTCTCCAGTTAGATACCTATAATGCAAGACTGAGACTGGTGGACAGCATACTTATGTCCTGTTACCAAAAAATTAATATGAATGAGTGGATGATCTTCAACTTGTATATTCTGATGCTCAGCAATGGATTTTTTGGGAATGATGATTAGCCTTTGGCCCGTGTTTCTGATTGAACAATGACTTTACATAGGCTTGACTGAGCTCAAACCCTTGGAAGTATTTTTTCAAAACCTGTCTCTGGTTACATGAAGATACCTATTATGTGAGATGATTTTATTCATACTGAGACTGGTGGACAGCATACTTATGTCCTGTAACCCAAAAATGAATACGAACGAGATGAGGATCTTCAACTTGTATATTCTGATGCTTAGCAATGGATTTTTTGGGAATGATGATTAGCCTTTGGTCCGTGTTTCTGATTGAACAATGACTTTACATAGGCTTGACTGACCACTTGTGCTACAATGCCAGACTATACGAAATACGTCGGACCGTCGGACAAATCCGGTGAATAATGGATCGGTCTGGTAAAATTTTGTTGAATTCCGGTCCGAATGTCCGGTGTTTTTTTTTCATGGAACATTCTAGCAAAATTGTTTAACGATCTGAAATTCATTTTCATCTTTATTATTCACCACAGCGATGTTTATTTTGTTCAACCGCTAGCTTTATGCCGAACATCGACAACCAGTAATGTGTAAATCCGGGTAAAAACATATCTGACTGTCAAAAACAACAATGGATGCCATCATTGGCACAACCGGAAATGTAAATAAAACCGGATCAGATTCTGGGAACGGATAAGGATAATTCCGGGTTTGCCGATTTAAATACAATAAATGAATAAAAATCCAAGCAGATCACGAAATTTAGCTATGAAATATAACCACAAGAATTGAAAACCAAAAGATATATGAAAAAGAAAGAAGAAACAGGAAATAATATTTTATACAGAAACTCTAAATTATGTTTAGTTCACAAACATTGTCAAAATCCAATAAAATGGGACATTACTCTTCACTGAAATGCATTCAAGCAATTGTGCACAACTTTCATAACAATATCCCCTCTTGTTACATCGTTTTGTTTTAATTTTTGCATTTCGGGGAGGAGTAGGGCACAACAAAGTCATATGTTTGTTGTTTTTTGTCGGATAATATACAATTAGATGTAAAAAAAAATTGGTCTGGTAAAATTTCATTCGGTCTGGTAAAGCTAGGATGCTTACCAGACCGAATGTCCTGTAAAAATAAAATTCATTCGCGTAGTCTGCAATGCCTGTGTTGTCGACAACGATTTAAATCTGGTATTGTGACATTAAACTCTTGGGAACTATTTCTTTTAATTTATCTCATGATAGATGGTCCAGTTGATGTTGAATAATGGTGGTAAATTGACATGCAGACACCCTGATAAAATCGTGTGTCCTTAAAGCAACCCATGGAAGATCCAACATGCAGAGACTGGCCTGACAGCATACTAGTATTTTGATAACCAATAAAAATGAATGTATGACCTGAAACTTGTGCATATATTCCCAGGGATCAAAACTTCTCTGATGAATAGAAAAGGATTGATATGGGTATGATGATTAGCCTTTGGTCCGTGTTTCTGATTGAACAATGACTTTACATAGGCTGGACTGACCACTGGCACTTAGCTTCAGTACCTGTTTTGTTGATAATACTGAATCTTGTACCTTGACTTGAAACCCTTGGAAACGATTATTTTAACATTTGGGTCATCATAGATTCCTTTTAATGCAGACATTATACCTATATCGTGTATATATAGAATACAATAATTGTAAACTGATTTATTGAGACATGCTCCTCAGCATATTGGTGTCTTGACCAATAAAAGTTCAAATATGCAAAAATGTCCTGATTACCGAAAAAAGATCTGATTGAGTGAATGAATTTAAACTTATTGTATGTTCTTCATGTTCTTACTTAGAATACAAGATTTATCTAAAAGAAAAATGCCTTGCTATGGAATTTTATGGGGATGATGATTAGCCTTTGGTCCGTGTTTCTGATTTAACACTGACTTTACATAGGCTGGACTGACCTGGCACTTTGCTTCAGTGCTTGATTAGTTGATCACACTGAATCTTGTATATTGACCTTAAACCCTGGGAAATTGTTTCTTAAAAATTTGTGCCATCATAGAAGTCTTTTTCAAGTAGAATTTCTTATTATACCTATACATAATATAATCTACTTAGTAAATTAGGTTGTAGAGACATGCCCAACAGCCTACTGGTGTCTTGAGCAATTAAATACTTGAAATGCCAAAATGTCCTGATAACCAATAGAAGATCTGATAGAGTGGATGAATTTAAACTTATTGTATGTTCTTCATGTTCTTACAATACAAGATTAATCAGATAGCTAAATGCTTAGATTTGGATTTTTTGGGGAGGATGATTAGCCTTTGGTCCGTGTTTCTGATTGAACAATGACTTTACATAGGCTGGACTGACCACTTTGCTACATCATCTGTTTTCTAAATC
Organism: Mytilus galloprovincialis; assembly: GCA_037788925.1. Classification (NCBI taxonomy): domain Eukaryota; kingdom Metazoa; phylum Mollusca; class Bivalvia; order Mytilida; family Mytilidae; genus Mytilus; species Mytilus galloprovincialis. Next base: position 35,539,441 of record CM075335.1, read on the forward strand.
ATTTGATAATTGTGCCATGTAAGCAATCTCTGGGCTTCAGTGCTCACAAGATTTTTGGATATTTGATGAGCATTTCTTTTATGTTTCTGATTAAACTTTGACTTAACTTGGGTATCATTTACCATATTTGTACCATAAGATAACCAATAAAAGTGTTGATTTTTGTAACTCTTTGCATATTTCATTAAAAGAATATTCTGATAACCAAATACTTGGACATAGAATGTTATGGGAATGATGATTAGCCTTTGGTCCGTGTTTCTGATTGAACAATGACTTTACATAGGCTGGACTGACCACTTTTTTCAAAGTTCTGTTTTGTCTATACTATATTGAATCTTGTATTATGATATTAAAACTTGTAAAATATATGGGTCATGGTAGAAAACTTGTTTGAATAAATGATCATTCTGATAACCAAATGCATAGCAATGGATTTTTTTTGGGAATGATGATTAGCCTTTGGTCCGTGTTTCTGATTGAACAATGACTTTACATAGGCTTGACTGACCACTTTGCTACAAGGTCTATTTTGTCTATACATATTTGTACCACATTGAATCTTTTATTGTGACTCTATACATATTTGTACCACATTGAATCTTTTATTGTGACATTAAAATGTCTGAAATAATAACTTAAAAGTTAAATAGATATCTCTCATAGTAGATATCTATTGTGTAGAATTTCCTGTCGTACACATATAAGCGTTGTAAATAAACATGCTTGGTCAGTCTACAGACTAGACAGCATAACCAATGAAATTTCTATTTGACAAGATGGTTCTAAAATTTTTGTATATTCTTAGAATACATGATTTATTTACATACATAAAGTGCTTAGCAATGGAATATTTTGGGAATGATGATTAGCCTTGGTCCGTGTTTCTGATTAAACAATGACTTTACATAGGCTCGACTGACCAATTTGTCTTTGCTAGCAATAATTTAAGACACTGTATTATATCCATAGCCGTTTCAGTTGTTTCATCAAATAATTCATTGTCAGCCCAAGGATTGTTTGAGGATATGCCCATGATATGCCCAATAATACATCTGTTGACAGGTATCATATACATGTACTTTTTCTATTTCAGGAATAACATTGATTAATGTTCAAGCATTAAACCTTTTAAAAATAGCCCCTGGAGGTCATGTTGGTCGATTCTGTATTTGGACTGAATCAGCATTTTCCAGATTAGATAAATTGTATGGTACATGGAGAAAAGTTTCACAAGAAAAATCAGGTTACAAGTAAGTTTTTGATTATAAAAAAAAAGATTTGAAGTTTGTAAATGTTTTTGGACAGATGCACACAAAAGAATGTCTAGTTAAAATATTTTTTGTTTATTTTGTATTTGATTTGGTAGGACATTAATATACGTTACTATGTACTGTCATGACTGTATTGGAAGACAAAGCAAAAAGTGTAGGAATGCTCGGATAAATAGAAATGTGTTAATTAATGAATGATAAATGAATTCTTTGATATGCAAATTGATTTGTATATAATTTTTTAGGAAGGATACATATATATATATATATATATATAGAGTTAATATGTACTGTCGAAAATGATGAGCTGCCATTGGTCCGTGTTTATGACATCTTGTGATCAAATATTGGCTTCACTGACATGACTTGTTATTGACATATTTATATCTTTGTTTTAATTTGAAATTGAGTTGTTTTATGTATTATATGTTGTTATGTTGCAGTTTACCTATGCATAAAATGACCACAACAGATTTATCAAGATTATTGAAGAGCGATGAAATTCAGGCAGCTATTAGGGCGCCAAGGTAAGTTATAATCATATTGAAGAGTGACAAAAAATTAAAAGTAAAACTTGTGTACAGCTATGACACAGCTTCTAAATTCCATGAATCTAAATTCATGTCTGCATGCATATGTTTTATTGTAGGATAAATAATTTGTCAAATGGTCAGCAAAAAGCCGGAGGAAATGAAAGTCATGATCTTTCTAAATGTTATGTGTAAATGCTTTCAATTGTGAATATCACTTTCAGTGATTTTTCTTTCAGGGTCCTAGATTTAACTCAGTAAAAATGTCTTCTTTATTGGTATTAGATTGTTCAACATCTTAAGATATAAAATTTATTTAATTCTTGGTTTTATTTGATGTGGTTTGTATTGATCATTGTAGACGTACTGAAAATAAAAGGAGAGTATTAAAGAAAAATCCATTGAAGAACCAACGTGTAATGATTCGTCTTAATCCATATGCTAAAGTTATGAATAAAGCTGCTAAAGATATCGAAAGAAAAAGGAGAGATAAAAGACTTGGAGTAGTTAACGAGAAGCGAGGAGTAAGTATAAATTCTGATAAATTGGGAAAAAAACGACATAAGAGGAAGACTAGTCGTACATTGACATTGTCCTTTGGGCTTTCATTGAAAGTTTTCTTATTTGCAATTCAACCACAACTTGTTGATACTTATTAGGTTTTTAATAAATACCTAAAGCAATGGTTGAAAAAGGATGAACTGGGAAGTCTGACTTTGAAAGATATTGTTTCAAATTGGTATTAATAAAAGGAGATTGATTGTCCCTTTCAAGTTCTTGTTTTAACAAGGTTGGGGTATAGATATGATTCTGTAAACTGAAATCCATTTATACAAGATTTATACACTATACAAATAGCTGAGCAATTTTAATTTTAAGATGAAAATTATTAATTTATGAGAATGTTGTTTAAACAACAGTCTTGTGTTCTTTGTTCAGATTAGTTACTTTAAAACCTTTTCTTTTTGGTCACACAAATACAATGAATTATATTGGACAATGATTTAGGTAAAAGGAAGTACTTACCTATAATATTGACTTTCAGATAAAAGTGGAAAAGAAGGTAGTCATGTTCTATAATAATTTAAATATTTATTTAAACTTTTAAGTTATTTTTGGTTTGTCTTATTCTACAGGGTAGTCAGGTTTTTTTATAACTTTTTTTTTTATTTAAACATGAATTTTTATTTAAACATAAATTGTTTTTTGTTTGACTTATTTTACAGTTGAAATTTTGATCAACTCGTAGTTTATTCATTTCTTAAAAATTCCTCTCGCCCATTCCCCTTTAGCTATATTTTTATGGTAAAGGAGCAGTGAATGAACCTTTCTTTTCATTTGTTACTCATAGTATTTTTAGTTTGTATACATTTATTTATCGTCTGATAATTATTTCAGGAAAAGGTATTATTTGTTATGGATGATCTATATTATTACATGTTTTATCAGTTGGGTGTAATTTGTGACATATGTATGACTAGATCAGCATTTTCTTGGATTTTAATTAGTAAATCATCCAACATATGGATTATTTGTCCTTCAGATTGAACACAATAACTGCTGGGGAAGTTTGCAGTTTATCAAATATTGTATTTGTATTAGTGATCCTTTTGTCAATTTTGTAATATTTCAAGGCGCTAAAGGTACCAAAAAAGTTGAAACATTTCAGTGATTTCTTGTGCTTTATGCCTTTCTGGTGCTAATTTCAGTACACTTTTTAATGATCTTTTATACATAATACTTCATTCACAGTTACCAGGTTATAGCATTTTATGATGCTGGATTACATTGACAATTGTGTATTCTTGTATTGTAATGATGTTTTTTGTTGCTTTTAGATTAAAGATCCATCCAAGGTTAAAAAGAAGCCAGCAGCCAAAGGAAAGCCTGCAGCTAAAGGAAAGGCCAAAAAATAGACCTAAAGTGACATTTTACAGGCTTTACTAGTGCTACTGATTAAATAAATTCAGTCTCTGATCACAATACTTCTTACTTATAAGCCAAACTTGTACCACCACTACCAGAAATGGCAGTATGTTCTGCATTTTCCTTCTCTGCCTCTATATCCATCTGTAAATTGTTGTTCCATTTTACTCTTCTGTTTTATGGATGATTTGATGTTGGTCTGGAGTCTTGCTTGAAAAATTATTTTTATGGGCAGTCTCTTATTTGACAATAATTAGAATTTGAATTGGTATGGAATTTTTATTCCCTGGATAAAAGACTAGGCTATACTAGTTGACTTGATGCTTTGCCTTTGAAACATATTCATGGAATGTATATTTTAAAAGCCTCTTGATTGATTTTAGAAATTCTGTTTGAAAAAGACCAAAAAAGCTATTTCTTGATTTAGCATCTCTGAAGCCATCAGGTTATGTAGTAAAACTGAACTTGGGCAGTGATACTGCTATTAATTTTATGGTAAACCTGTATTCCATTTATTTGATGAAGTAACATCACAAAAAATGTGTCCTCAAAGAAATAAATTGCTACAAATATATCAATAGGGAAGTTAGATAGTACCAGCATGTAAAGTACCTTAACATCAGCACATGTATGTGTGTCTGTTCACTATTTAGTATTTTGTCTGTTGTTTCTTTTCATTAATGAAAGGAGATACAAGGTAAACTTCAATTAGACTTAACTTGTTACTCCATTTTATCATAATATGTATGGAGATTTGGTATGATTGCCATTGTGACAAGTATCTACCAAAGATGAAAGGACAAGGATTATAAAAATCTACAGGACCTACAACAAGCTTTTAAACCAAACCAGGTGCTCCGCAGGGCGCAGCTTTATACGACCGCAGAGGTCGAACCCTGAACAGTTGGGGCAAGTATGGACAAAACATTCTAGCGTGATACAGCTCTGAATTTGGATTGTGATCAAATTTTTGACATTACATGGTTTTTTTTTACACAAAACAAATGTCAAGATTTTACAAATTTTACAATTAAAGATTTCTTCTTCAAACTTTTTAAATCTAGAATTAAATAGTTGACACAGCATAGGTTTCTGACACAGAATGAATGTGGTCTAATGAACTTAAAAGTTTGTTTTTGCCTTTTAGCAATTCACTATGCTGTTGAATATTAATCCTCTCAAAAAAATGTTTGAAGAAATTTTCTTTTTATTTATGAAATCTGAAATGAGAAAAATTTAACCCCCCCCCCCCCTTTTTCACATCCCCGTTTCCCTTTTTCCAAAACTGATATCAATTCAAATTTCTAATGGAGTTTGCAACAATAACTACTCTTTTAAATACATCATAAAATATTAAAATGTAAAATAAAGTGCTTGTTATCACTGAATGGTAAAGATTGGTTGGTAGTAAAAGTGAATATACATTGTTTATTGTATAAAACAATAAAAAAAACTTCATCAGCAACATTTTATATTGGCAAATTTCCAATGAAGTTATTTACATAAAGTTATTGGCAAATAAAAATAGAAAATGACATCATAGTCATGTCTGGCAAATGTCCAACATACATTATCTAAAAACATTTTAGATAAGATAAGGAAATAAGATGTAAAAAAAACTGCTTGTTATCACTGAATGGTAAAGATTATTTTAATTTATCAGTTGGTAGTAAAAAGTGAATATACATTGTATATTGTATATAACAAAGATTTAAGTTGATTCTGGACAAAGAAAGATAACTCCAATTAAAAAAAAATCTTGCTATTGCACAATATTTTGCAATTAGATATTTCTTGCTTACTATTCTGGACAAAGAAAGATAACTCTAATTAAAAAAACTTTGCTATTTCACAATATTGTGCAATTAGATATTTCTTGCCATTGTGCAATACTGTGCAATTGAAAAGACTTGCTATTGCACAATACTTAATATAATAATTTTAGATCCTGATTTGGACCAACTTGAAAACTGGGCCCATAATAAAAAATCTAAGTACATTTTTGGATTCAGCATATCAAAGAACCCCAAGATTTCAATTTTTGTTAAAATCAGACTAAGTTTAATTTTGGACCCTTTGGACTTTAGTGTAGACCAATTTGAAAACAGGACCAAAAATGAAGAATCTACATACACAGTTAGATTTGGTATATCAAAGAACCCCATTTATTCAATTTTTGATGAAATCAAACAAAGTTTAATTTTGGACCCCGATTTGGACCAATCTGAAAACTGGGCCAATAATCAAGAATCTAAGTACATTTTTTGATTCAGCATATCAAAGAACCTAACTGATTCATTTTTTTGTCAAAATCAAACTAAGTTTAATTTTGGACCCTTTGGACCTTAATGTAGACCAATTTGAAAACGGGACCAAAAATTAAGAATCTACATACACAGTCATGACAGTTAGATTCGGCATATCAAAGAACCCCAATTATTCAATTTTGATGAAATCAAACAAAGTTTAATTTTGGACCCTTTGGGCCCCTTATTCTGTTGGGACCAAAACTCCCAAAATCAATACCAACCTTCCTTTTATGGTCATAAACCTTGTGTTTAAATTTCATAGATTTCTATTTACTTATACTAACGTTATGGTGCGAAAACCAAGAAAAATGCTAATTTGGGTCCCTTTTTGGCCCCTAATTCCTAAACTGTTGGGACCTAAACTCCCAAAATCAATACCAACCTTCCTTTTGTAGTCATTAACATTGTGTTTAAATTTCATTGATTTCTATATACTTAAACTAAAGTTATTGTGTGAAAACCAAGAATAATGCTTATTTGGGCCCTTTTTTGGCCCCTGATTCCTAAACTGTTGAAACCAAAACTCCCAAAATCAATCCCAACCGTTCTTTTGTGGTCATAAACCTTGTGTCAAAATTTCATAGATTTCTATTAACTTAAACTAAAGTTATAGTGCGAAAACCAAGAAAATGCTTATTTGGGCCCTTTTTGGCCCCTAATTCCTAAAATGTTGGGACCAAAACTCCCAAAATCAATACCAACCTTCCTTTTGTGGTCATAAACCTTGTGTTAAAATTTCATAGATTTCCATTCACTTTTACTAAAGTTAGAATGCGAAAACTAAAAGTATTCGGACGACGACGACGACGACGACGACGCCGACGACGACGACGACGACGACGACGCCGACGACGCCAACGTGATAGCAATATACGACGAAAATTTTTTCAAATTTTGCGGTCGTATAAAAACTAACTATGCAGAGACATAAGCTATTATAACTGGCCAATTAATCACTGCACTGCAATAATTCCTGGCTCATTTTTGTGTTGCCTCAGCAAATTATAATCGAGACCAGACTTCTGTTAAGTGTTTTACGATTGTCCAATTTGTTTGAAGTTATGATTTGATATACGGTATGCTGAACCACTTGTAGAAAGTCAAATAATGTTTTAAATAGAATTGTATTGGATTGGCTTTGACATTACTCATTTTCATGGAGTAGGCTATCCTGTTTTCATGTATATGGAAATAGATGTGTCTTGGGACATCAAAAGTTTGTGCAACTGCATACCTGATAGCATTCACTAACCTTTAGAAGTTCAACTTAAACTGACATTTATCTACCACAAACATCACAGAAAAAAGGACATTCAAGTCCTGCCTACACAACTTCAGCAAGACAAAATTTTTTACAGATGTGAAAAAATAAGGCCACTGAAGATGACAAGCTGAAATATATAGACCCGAACAATTGACCTTCAAAATGACAGACAGACCTGTTCACCTGACAATCATTCTATGCAACACATGTAGTTAACATATTGCTTATAGTATCCAAGATGAAGAAAATAGACTCTTATAATATACTAGATTATGGAGTGTGTGTCCGAGCGAGAACTGCTCTGTTCATTACTTTAGGAATATTTATCTAAAAGTAGTATTTCAATATTCAGCCCCATTCTGCTATTTAGTCAGCCATCAGTCCTACCCTGATATACTCATCTTTTTCGGGTAATTAATACTGATAGCGTTTGACATTTTTAGCCGAACAGATTTATCAATTTTACATAACTCAAATTATTGTATGCTGGTTCATATTCTGGACGCCAGTCTTTGCTCCAATATAATTCACTACCAAAAAACAATTATGAAGCTTAGAAATGGAAAAATATTAAATACTAAACTTGTTCAAAGGGTATCTACACGTCTCAATCTTCAAAATCGGTTATCTAAAAATACTACCATCGCTAACATTTTTAACAATAAAAATCGTGGTTACCCTTCTATCGATAAGTGTCATGCCAAAAAATGACTTACATGTCCCAGTCTTTCCACCAACAATACGGTAAGGTCCACGTTTAATGGTCGCACATTTTCTTTGAATTTTGAAACTGATAAAACAAACAGTATTATTTATTTACTCACATGAAACAAACCGGGATGTGGTATTCAGTACGTAGGAGAAACTGGACGATATTTATCTAAACGCATCTGTATCGTTTTAAAAGACCTAATTCAAAAGTATCATTTATCAACACCTTAAGAAGCACAACCATCCTTTTAAATATTTAGCAGTTCAACCTTTAGAAGTAGTAAATAAGCAGCCTGGTGAATCTCATTCTAAGTTTGTACGATCACGGAAAATAATTGAATTAAATTGGATTAAAAAATTACAAACAGTCTACCCTTTCGGTCTTAATGATAATATCATGGGAATTGGTAATATATCTAGAACCGATTCCGTTAACATTTTGGATATAGTTTCTAAAACTGTTCGTAAAAACCGTTCTCACGGCCGTAGAACAAATCGCAATCAAAGAAAATTTCGGACTAATCATACTAATATTTCGGACCTAATTTCTATTTCAATAAACAACGGAAGACATTATCTGTTAACAATACTCTGTTCATTACCGGTTAATAAGTTAAATAAAATTTTGGAGGATTGCAACACAATTTCATATAGCAGTCCTAAGTATGAAATTGTTCAAATTATTATGGCATATTGTTATTCTAAACTATTTCCCAAAATTGATCGCCCTGAAGATCATAAAAAACATTTTATTACAATAAAGTATGTCAATAAAGGTTTTGATTTTGTAAATATTGCCGGTATATTTAACGACCATTCTGTTAAAGAACAAATTCCTGGATATTTTGACAATACTGAGCTACCTCTTATTTGTTATATTTACAAGAAATCTACCCGGAAATTTGTGTTTAATTATAGTCAACTGTGTAAAGATGTTAATATCAGTGAAAATGCACCTACTTCATGTAATTGTAGTACCTCCGAATATATTTATGGACCCATTCCCCATGTTATAACAGGAGATCTTAACATCGTTCAAGACCGAGAGTTAAAATCATTCCTCAGTAAAGGACCTAAATATCGTCCCCCGTCAATTATTAATTGGAATGAGTGTTGTAATATCATCCACGACTCACTCCATACTTACTGTATGAAATGGATAAAACGGGAAAAAGCTGACAAAAAATCTTTGGACGCTTTTTTTAATTCAGTAATGAAGATAGTTGATATACATATTCAACATTTTAAAGAACATTTTACTATTAACAATAACCACAAAAAACCTATTTCTCGTATCAAACATAAACTAAAAGAACTAGCCATGAAATTTGTTTTTGTCCCGGCCGATAAAGCTGCTAATAACATTATTATTGTTTGACGTAAATTTTACATTGAGGTTCTGAAAAAAGAAATCACCAATTCACCAACATTCCAACTGACTCCATTTTCAGAAAACGACATCTGTAACAAACATAAACTTTTAGCTACCGCTTTACAAGCAGAGCCAAATACAATGAAAGTCCCAACTATGTACTGGCTTCCGAAGCTACACAAAACACCTTACAAATATAGATTTATTTCGTCTTCAAGCCATTGTTCCACTACTAAATTGTCTATTCTTCTTACCAGCACACTTGGTACAATTAAAAATCTGATAATAAATTGTTCAAATAAGGCCTTCGAAAATTTGGAATTAATTACTATTGGAGTGTCAAGAACTCGTTGGAAGTACTTGATAAATTGCATGCTTATATTGGTGATTTTGAATCTGTTCAAAGTTTTGATTTTTCTACCCTATATATCACATTGCCTCACATTCTCATTAAGAAAAAATTCACACACCTAATTAAATGGGCATTTAAAAAGTCAGAATGTGAATATATATGTTCAAACTCTTTTAGGTCATTTTTTAGTAGCAATAAACAAAAAAACTATGTCAATTGGACATGCTTTGATACTATATATGCCCTTGAATTTTTACTAGATAACATTTTTGTTCGCTTTGGGAATTCCGTAAATCGTCAGATTATCGGAATTCCAATGGGGACTAACTGTGCACAACTTATTGCGGACCTGTTTTTGTATTGCTATGAGTTACAATTTATGACAAAAATAAGCAAAGACCCATCAAAACAACATCTGATAAACAAGTTTAATAATACTTTTAGATATTTGGATGATATTTAGGCTCTCAATAATGACGACTTCAGTATGTATATTAAAGAAATTTATCCTGCTGAACTTACTTTAAATAAAGCTAATACTAACAATGACCACTGTCCTTTCCTCGATCTTGATATCTATATCACTAATGGAAAGCTGAATACTAAAATTTATGATAAAACAGACGATTTTTCATTTCCTATCGTTAATTATCCATTTTTAGATGGTGACGTTCCCTTGTCACCATCTTACGGTGTTTATATATCTCAACTTGTACGATTCGCTCGTGTATGTAACAATATTTTAGATTTTAACGAGAGAAATTTATGTATTACTGAAAAATTATTACACCAGGGTTTTCGATATCACAAACTAGTCAAAACATTTACTAAATTTTATCATCGGTATAAGGACATCATTTCGTAAATATAGCTCAACATGCAGACTTCTTATACGTTCAGGTATTTCACATCCAATTTTTTATGGAAATATTCTTTATAAAGCACAAAGGTGTCAGTATTTACCTCAAAAACTAACAAAACCTTTGAATAGACTTATTAAGAAGGGATATAGTTACGATACTGTTGTCAGGTCGTTAAAGATTGCATATTTTGGTGTTAATATTGATTCACTTATAGGGTCTTTGCATCGGAACTAAACACATTTATTAAAAAACCAGTTGTTGGCATGACACGGGTTATGTTCTTCTCATATATGTTATGATGGTATGATACTAAACCCCTAACGGGAAGGATTGTGCCTGATGTTCATATGATGAAATCATAATCTTTCAGTCAGTTTAATTGAAGTCTGGAGCTGGCATGTCAGTTAACTGCTAGTAGTCTGTTGTTATTTATGTATTATTGTCATTTTGTTTATTTTCTTTGGTTACATCTTCTGACATCAGACTCGGACTTCTCTTGGACTGAATTTTAATGTGCGCATTGTTATGCGTTTACTTTTCTACATTGGCTAGAGGTATAGGAGAGGGTTGAGATCTCACAAACATGTTTAACCCCGCCGCATTTTTGCGCCTGTCCCAAGTCAGGAGCCTGTGGCCTTTGTTAGTCTTGTATTATTTTAATTTTAGTTTCTTGTGTACAATTTGGAAATTAGTATGGCGTTCATTATCACTGAACTAGTATATATTTGTTTAGGGGCAAGCTGAAGGACGCCTCTGGGTGCGGGAATTTCTCGCTACATTGAAGACCTGTTGGTGACCTTCTGCTGTTGTTTTTTTTTCAATGGTCGGGTTGTTGTCTCTTTGGCACATTCCCCATTTCCATTCTCAATTTTATTGACCAAAAAAACGAACATTGCAATGAACCATGAAAATGACGTCATAGTTAGATAAACCTAGCCATAAAGTGACATGTACACCTTTCAATAATTCTACACCAAAATAGTCGACCTATTGCTTATAGTATCTAGAGAAAAGGAGCAAACTTTAGAAACTTAACATTGACTTATAATACATGAATAATTGCTTTGCGGAGTGCAGCTGGATATGACTGCAGAGTCCAACCTTGAACATTTGGGGCAAAAATTGACACAATGTTTAATACCACAAGTAGAAGGTTGGGATTCATTTTAAGGGCTATGGGGCCAACAGTTTTTCAAGGGTTCAGGGTTTAAATCAGTCTGTTTTTGTGCAATACACTATGCTGTTGCGTATTGCCCCCTCCCCCAAATATAAATTACCCCCCCGTCTTTTTTGCAAAAAACAATCTCAATTCGAATTTCCAATGGAGTTTGCAACCATAAATACTCATTAAATACATCATAAAAGTCTTAAAGTAGAAATTACATACATGTTCATGGCTGAATATAAATATTTCTTAATCAGCATTTTTTAAAATAGTAACTTCTAAAAATAAATTGGCAGCTAATCACCTCAAGACAATACAACATTTCTTTATACATAATTTAAAAGCAGTGTAAGGAGGTAGTCCAAATTTATAATTTGTACTTTTTTTTTTAATTGTTCATTAACAAGGAAACCCTTGTTTTCCCCCTTATTCCTAAACGGTATGAGCCATAACCCCCCAAAGCCAAACCTAACCATCCCTTTGTGGTATGGAAACTTGTGGTATATTTTCATAGAGATCCATACAACATTCCACAAGTTATTGTCTGGAAACTAGAAAATGCTTATTTGGACCCTTTTTTGGCCTCTAATTCTTAAATTTTTGGGACCATAACCCTCAAAATCAATCTCAGCCTTGCTTTTGTGGTTTTAAACCGTGTGTTTAAATTTCATAGATTGCTATTAACATTTACTAAAGATAGTATGGAAACAAAGTGTCTTCGGACAACGATGACTTTATACCAATATACGACGTGGTCAAAAAAGAGGTCGGGTCATATGAACCTTGCAGCTGCCAGACAGACATGTGCATTTTTAAATCATTCCTTACATATACACCAGATATAGTTATATATGACCTTCTGCTTGTATTATCTGAAATATGACCATATCATGTTTCTTTAACCTCGATCCATGCAATGAAGGCATGGTCAGATGAACCATGTCTGGCTGGCATGTGGACCTTATATGGAACGCACATACCAAATATATAGTTATCCTATTACTCATTACCTGTATAAGTGAGGAATTCTCATGGTTGATTAATTGATGTTTGCTAATAACATCATTTGGCAAATATTTTATGTATGTTCAGAACAAGGAAAAAAATGACAAGTCTACAGGTTAACACTTTTCATCAGTGTTTAAAACCATGTAAATGAGGTTTTGGACAATGGACAAGAAAAGCAAGAAACGATAGACATATTTTAAATATTTATTATACAAAACAACTGAAGCTATAATTAACTTTATATTATAAATTGTCCAGATGTTACAAAATAAGATAAACTAATCTATTAAAAAGGTATCATTTAATTTTTAATATCCATAAACAAATGAATTTGTTGTAATTCAGTAAAATGAAAGTATAGTCTTTGCAAGTACCAGACATGACTTCTGAGATGAGAAGGCATAGGGAAAAAAAAAACATGCTCCATTTAAAATTTTCAAAAGTTATAAATGTTTTCTCCGTCTTTACTGTTACTTTAAAAGTAGTCTCATCCTTAACTCTTTTTCTCTATTTCTAAATAGTTAATTGTACCAAGCACATGTGAAAATTCAGCTGCTATTTGTTACATATTGTGTAATTATAAATATATTAATAAACCAGTCAAAATTTAAAATAATTTTAATCCTATTCTAAACATTTCAACCTGATTCTTTATAATGAATACCGGTAACTTTAAATCCGTCAACAGCTTGAGGCTTACTTTTGTATGTACATGTATCTTTCCCAAAATCTCTGTATGAATAAGTTTTTTTTAATCGTTTCATTCTATTTAATCTTTAAATCTAATATCTGTTTATCTTCTTAATTTTAAAATACAGGTATCTTGCACTTTAGCAGAATATGTAGACTATAAAAGAAGGAAGTTTTGTATATCCTGGATAGAAACTATTAAAAACGAAAATTGAACCATAAAGTCCAAATTTCTGATTATTTTAAAGTCAGTCATATCTTCATTGAAAAGTAACAAGAGACATCAACACATAAACACAAATAAAAAGAATAAGTATTCCTTTGTATACTAATGAATAAATAAAAAGGATAAAAGATAATCCACTGATGTACTTTTAAGTGATTAAAGGTAATTGGATAATGGTCTAGCAATTTCAAGTAATACTGAAAGATGAAATCTATTAAATTATGCATTCATTGTCCTTGAATAAAAATTTAAAAGACACAAAACTGTCTGAAAAGGGTTTGTTGGTTTAATTTCAATAATACGTTAAGTCAACAAGTATCTTATCAACAGGTACCCCTTTTAATATTTTGAAACTTCTAAGCCACAAAAATTTATCCCCCATTGCTAATTTTTTTATACAAACCCTTTAAATTGTCACCCCATGAAAATTCATTATTCAACAGTAATGCAAAGACAGTATTTATATCTTTTGTAATAAAGCAGTCACAGATAAAAAAAAAAAAAAAGAAAGAAGAAAATCACAGATTGTATACAATGAAGTAACTAAACATAAAAAAAATTCAAAAAAAGTATTTACATAAAACCCATTGTAACTTTACAAAAATATTCTCTTTAGTTACAGTACATTACTGTAAATGCAGAAATTATTGGGTGGCCTGTATTATTGCAAATAATACGACTGGGTGAGTATCACAATAATAAGAACTTGCATTTGGATATAGGATACATTCATCTGTATGCAGATTTTATTGAAATCGCAATAAAAAATTTGCATATTTGTTTATTTGTCAAAAATTGCAATAATATATGATTGCAATAATTTCTGAATTTACAGTATTTCCCTATATTGCACATGTGATTTGTATATCAATACATAATATTATGATTATCAATTATACTTCTTCATAAAACTTATAATTGAGGGGCCTAATGGGTTATTTGCATTCTTCATGATCCGTTTTTCTACAGATTTTTTTTTTTATATTTTCTTGATCCTTGATCATGGAAATTTATTTTCTGTGATTCGTGATTGACAAAACATCAACTTGTGAATCGTAATGACACCCCCCCCCCCCACCCCAATCAGGCCCCTCATAATTATGCAGCATATCATCTACTTTCCAACTGAGTATATACTTCTTGTAGCTTGTAATATAAACAGCACCTGCTCATGCTTAGATTAAAAATAAAGCACCTGTAACTTAACTGCAGGTTCAAAAGCATGTAAATTGTACATATTTTTAAAATGCACACATAGTATGAAAAAACGTGTTTGTGTCCAAAAAGCCTATAATAACATGTAACTAATCTCTTTTTAAAATTTTTACTTTGTTTTCTTCTTTCAAGGACACCAGCCATTTGAATTAATACATTATACATAATATGCTACTTAATGGACCAAAACTGACTAAAATGTTCATCACAATTTACTAGTAAACTAATGGTTTGGTGGGGGTGACTCAAAAGTCTGACCATTTGAATAATAGGTAGCTTTGGCAAGGGTGAAAGATTTGCATTCATATATGCATACTGAAATTTTTGTGAAAATAAGCAGTAAATCAAATGTCAGCAAAATGCATTGGACTGACAAATTAAAAAATTTTCATAATCAAAAGGAAGCATATATATTTTTACCAATTCCAACATTGAACAACAATTTAAAGATTAATAGGCAACCATTCCAGCATACTAAAGTCTGTGTAGGTTATCTAAAGAATGCCTTAAATTTGAAAGTTAAAGTACAATTACTCTAAAAACAACAGGATTTTTTTCAAAAAGGGAGCTTTTTTTCTTCAAACTGAAAATAAGAATAAAATACAAACATAACAATTTTAAACCTTTAAACAAAAGATTCACAATCACCTCATTTTTTAAAGCTACAACATTAATATATAAACATATCTTAATTTGTCATGTCTTTAAACTGTACAACACTTGTACTCAAGTTGTAGTCATATATACATGTACAATGTATACGCAATAGTCTATTTGCCAATTCTATTATTGACTTTGTTACTAGAGACCCATTTGCACAAGTTGTTTCCCTTTAATAAGAGGGACAAATCTTCATAGGCAAAGTACAGAACACAGAGAGCAAATTTATCTGTGTGTAAGCTGTAAATCTTCTAAATCTTTTGATAAAAGTTAATCTTTTGTAAATCTAAAAACTTTTGATATAAATAGTAATTTTTCAATGAAAATTGCTTAAACAGATATTTTTCACTTTCCAATAAGCAGTGGCAACCGCTTAGTTTGTCATGTTTAGAAACAAATTATCAGGAAAGGGAACGAACCTGTGTTAAAAGTTTGTAATAACAGAATCAAATCTGCTATTGGCAAATAGACTTTCATAATTGTATAAGTAACAATTCATCTAGAACAAGTTTTACTATACATGATGTATTAGGCACTATAAAACAACCCTGCATTCATAATTTAAATAGTTTTTCTTTTACAAAATTAACCTATTATGATGTATCTATACATGTACATAATTCTATTAGTCAAATGACATATGGAAATGGAATTCTTAAAAGAGCATGCACATACCACATAATAGTCATACTGATTACATGTATAACAATGGATTTCATGATCTTATATATAAACAACAGCACTGTCAATGAAAAATAAATACCAATAATGAGAATGATGGACAACTGCCATTGCTTGTCATGTATTGATGAAAAAAAAAAATTTCATACAAAAATAAGTATACTCAAATCAACTATTCAAATCACTTTTAACACTTTGCTCATTATCAGATATTCTGGATTTAAAATTTCAGCATATAGTATACTTTATACCAAAATAAACAGAATCTCTTAAGATCACAATTAATACCAATTTTGGCTATGATTACTTAAATGAGGAATTTTAAATTTTCAAACAGAGCATGATCTTTCAAAAAAGAGCAATATTTTTCTAACTGAACAGTCTCATTTTTATGGACCTTGGTTGTTTAAAGATATGAATGGCCCATTGAGTTATGCATCTGCCCCATTAATAAACATACAATTTTGCAACCTGTATTTGAGTACAAAACAAGGTTAGAAGCAAATTGTTTCAATTACTCTTGTGTAAATTCTTAGTTTTATGTGGCCCTTACAAATAATATAAAAAACCCAAGAAACATGACAATCATTTCTATACGCTCCTCATAATAAATTACATTTACATGAATTTGAGTATTTATATATAAAAGTATTCAAGCTAGAGTAGAGATCTATTATCATAAAATGTATACTTAGTTCATATAAAATGTCTTTTCAATATATAAAATGAAAAATTCTCAAAAATGTACCAGTCTTTCATAAATCTGCCTCGCTATGAAAAAGACATTAACCCCTATACAAGACAAACAGAAAAGGTATTAACGTATCTTTAAAAACCTCTATCGGATAATTTTGCATTGTTTCAAATGATTGAGATAACATTTTTTCTGGTATCAAGATCTTATTGGCATGCAATAAGGTATTTACTAAAAAGCTTAAGAATTATCAATCACAAATTTAATAGAATTTGAACAATCAATATACATAGATTATATTGTGACTGTTTTTGTTGTCAGAAAACAAGACAATATTGCAGAGTTCGGAAGACTGGTGAAAAAATGCAATATTAAGCATATAAGAAATTAAAGGAAATGAATCTAGTGAATCTAAATGCTGATCATATAAAGCTTTGATTATAAATATGCATTAAAATTAAGAGATAAATTACACTCACTACACAGTGTAAAGCACCATAAATTCTCAACTGATTTTACATTAATATCTTAAGTAACCTGTTTTGTTTACATGAAATTCATAGATAGTACACATTTTATTTATATGTTCAGTCATATTCACATGATTTTTTTCTTCTTGTCTTTATGGAATGTGAGCATTTTGAATTCAATCTGAAAAATAAATAACTTATTAATGGAAGCAATACTTATATATTTGATTATAATATTTAAGCTTTGTATAATCTTTGTTTATGTCCTAACTGGAGATACATTTTTCACGAATCCTTGAATTTCTGGACACAAACTTTATGTGAATCTTTAGAAATTACTCTACTGAGTCTACTCTTTTAAAAAATTTCTTTGACATTTCATTTTCATGATTGTTTACAATCCAATATGTTGTATAAAACTTATCTACTAATGGCTGGCAGTTATATGATTGGTATAAAAGTAATAAATGCACTACATCCACTAGGTTAGTATAATAATACAATAACCAGTATTTAAAATTTGTTTTATACCAAAACTGATATCAATGAATTTCTTGCAACTGGTCAGTTCCATTTTAGTTTATGAAGATCTGTTTTAAACAATGTAAAAATAGATTAGCTGGAACTTAGCCTCAGGTAAACTACATTGTAATATAACATTACATGAAGTAGACTGTTTCACCTGAACAGCTTGATCTATGTTACTTAATCAGGTGTAACATATTGCTCCAGGACAGTTTGGGTACATGTAATTGACCAAGTGAAATAGTTTGCTCTAGGTACTTAACCAGGTGCTGATCAGGTGCAACATATTGCTTAAGATACTTAAGTGTAACATATTGCTTTACATATTTGCACAAGGTGTAAGTTTGCTTAAGGTACTTGACCAGGTGTGACAGCTTGCTCTAGGTACTTTCAGATCAGCAGAAACCATAGTTGTACAGTTTCATATAACCTTCAAAAAGGTATAGTTCCTATTTTCATGCAACTGTCATTTTGAGAAGACTGGCTTCATTTGATTTAACAGTATAGTATATGACCCCAGCCTTTACAATAAAATGTAGATGGAAAGGCATGGCAAAAGATGTAATGGTAATGTGACACAAAACACACCAAAACATTACATGTATTTACCATTCAATCCTAATGATTGACTGCCTATAATATGAAACAATATTCACTCTGTGATATTGATTGAAAAAACTAAGACTGTTTATAAGTGTGTTGTTTGATTGATTCTGATGAGAGAAAAAATTGTCCCCCCTACACAAATTCTTATACTTATATATACTTACACCCCCCTTTTTTTTTCTTCACCTGACCCTTTCCCTTATTCCAAAAAAAACACTTCATAAGGGTTCAGTGGAACCCAGTGTCTCGCCTACTTTAACTGTAAATCGCAGGCTCAACAAACATGAGGAAAAAAATCAATTAAAATATTTCTCTTGATAGTATCTTTTGATTGTAAGAAGCTTCTGTCCAAGTTTGGTAAAAATCCAGGATATAGTTTATGAATCTAATAAATGTTTTAAAAACTTTTAACTGCAGCCTGTATGTAATGTTAACTGGAATAAAAACTAAGTCCGTTTATAAGTAAAATACAAAAACACAGGTACAAAATTTTAACAAAATTTCCTTCTAGATACCAGCTTTGATCATAAACAAGCTTCTGTCCAAGTTTGGTACAAATTAAAAATAGTATAAGAAAGTTATTAAAATTTAAAAAACTTGAATCACAGAGTGAATGTGTTGTTTCCTGGCAGAAAAACAAATTAATTTTATTACAAAATCTACTGCTGGATACTATCTTATGATCATAAACAAGCTTCTGTCCAAGTTTGATACAAACCCAGGATAGTTTAAGAAAGTTATTAAAATTTAAAAACTTTAACCACAGAGTGAATGTAATGTTTCCCTGCAGAAAAAACTAAGACTGTTTATAAGTGAAATACGGAAAAAATGGAATTTTATTTTTACAAAATTTACTTCTGGATACCATCTTATGATCATAAATAAGCTTCTGTCCAAGTTTGGTAGAAATTCAGTATAGTTTAAGAAAGTTATTAAAATTTCAAAAACTTTAACCACAGAGTGAATATTTGTGGACGCCTCGCCGCCCCCGCAGTCGGAATGGAAGATCGCTATGTCTCGCATTTATGGACTAAAGTCAAAGGCTTGACAAAAATCATTCCCTCAAAGTATAGTCATAATCTCAATTCTAATTTTAATAAAGTTTGAAACAAAAATACATGACAGTCAGGAATCTCCTTCGTCAAAATTATCTCCCCATTACGCCAGTTAATTTTCACAATCGTAGAAATGGAAGCCATTGTAGGGATGACGTGCTGCCAATTTTGCTCTTGGAAACCGATAAATTTATCCTCATAGTACCATTACGATCCTTATATGTCAGTTGTATTATAAAAGACAAATATATCTACTTGCTAATGAGCATCAGTTAATGATCTTGTCTGCATTGATTCAACTTAAAACTATCGTCTAATCGGTTGTCAGGTGGAATTTTTAAAAATTCATAAACATTTAAAAAAATTCTAATTAAATATTTCGTGGAAGGGCAGACTAGATTTTTTTAGTGGTTAAAGACTATAAACCCTAGTTATCACACACAAAAAATTGATTTTTTCGAAGATATGCATTTTCGTCATCCAACTTGAAAGACTGTCGTCAAGTACTTTTAGTAAAAAAAAAATAGCTATTCGAACACACCTACTCTGTTTTAATGATTCATTAGATAGGTATTTTACTTGACCCATATATTTCATCTTTTAGTACTGTGATTTTTTTAATGTTATAAAGTCAACCTGTAGCTTTAATATATAAAAATATTAGAATCTGAAGCGAGATGATGTATCAAATATTCTTGCTTTGTACGTTTTCAAGACAAAATATTCAACTCAAACACACCCTAACATAAAAAGGTGCACTCGATTTTCTCTTTTCGAAACAATTGTTACCCATTTTTTTAGAATTATTTCTTGTGTCACATAATGGAAGGGCAGACACAAAAATTACTGAACTAATAGATAAATATGTTCTCCGTCCGTGGTAATTTTTTCAAAAAAATCAGAGGTTATGCATTTTCTACATCCAACTTGATAGATATCCATGTCTTTGACTTGATATATAATTGTTCTGCTTAACTATGTAATAGATAAATTGAAACCTTATGCAAATGGTGTTTTTTAATACCATACACGTTTGTTTTTTAAATGGAATGAAATGTCTTATTTACTTCCCTCTTATTTTCAAGGGAAATCGACAATTTGTCAAACCCCCTTTTTTTCACCGGTCTAGGAAAAACATGATGAATTGACATTTTCTTATAAAAAAAATCATTAATAAAATGCTAAATTATTTTCCTAAGATCTATTTTGTAACTGAATCTGGGACTTAATCATTTCTTTAAATGCCCGAGCATACAGTTATATTTGTTTATTTTTATTGTTTCAATTGCCATGTACATGTATGAGGCTAAAAAAGGTCACCATTTGTAAGGATATGATGGTGTTTTACAGATATTAGAATAATGTACAAAAAAGTAAGTCTGGAAGCAAGACCAAAAAAATAAAGAGGTGATGAAGAAAATATTGATTGATTGTATGTTGTTTAACGTCCAGTTGCAAATATTTGATGCATGTTGAGGACAAATATAATAACAGATCAATTGGCAGGAAAAGAAAGTATAAAGTGAAATAGTAAAAACAATAAAAAAAATCTAGAAATATAGAGATATAGAAATGATGATCTGACCCTCCCCCTTTTAAAAAACAACAACCAAAAAACAAAACACTCACACTCGCATATACCATATATATACATCTCTAAAAAATCTAAAATTTAGGTTTCATGGTGCCCCCCCAGACATCAAGGTTCTGGATCCGCCCCTGCAGGGATACAGGTACTAATAAAAATAAAAATATGATTGATGTAAACTGTGTGAAGCTTGTTTCCAAATCCTACATTTTGAAATATTTGTAAAATTTCATGAATAAATAGGTTTAAACTACAAAATGCAACATTTGTAATTTTTTTGTAACTATTACAATGATTATGTTGGTACACAAAATTTAGTTTTAATGAAAGACTACTTATCATTTACTAAATGTCACATTTTAAGTGTTTATTTTAGTGGATAATTAGCTCATAAATTGAGGTGCTCCTGAATTGGAGGAAGATTCTCAAAACAGAGTTTTACAGAAAAAAATGGAAAAGATCGTTTCTCTCCCCGATCTCATGTAGCCCCTCGGACTTCCTGTTTACTTTGAAAGTTGTTGACCTACAAATTAAAGTATTGCATGTTGATGTTTAAATCATCTACAGCAAACATCATTATGTTTAAATTCAACAAATACTATTTTTTAATAAGTGCACAATCTTTGAGAATGATTTAAATAACCAGTGAAGGATATCCCTGCTTATGCGTAGTGTGGCATTCCAACAATGACGTCACTATAAAATATAATGTCGGTTGATATATTTAGAATATCTCGTCATACTGATTTTTCCGGATTGTAAAAGAAACGTAAATAGTGTAAAGGAGAGCTCGATATACGATAATTTCGAGAGAAACAGAAGGGAAATGTGTAAAAAAGTGTTTAAAGTCAATTTATTCATTTGTGTCTCCCCATCTCATCATTCTTAGTAAGATTTGTTGGGGGTTTTTCCACACTATAAAAACAAAATGAATGATGTGAGGGAATGTCACTCTGGTCAACCCCATTGGGGATTGACGGCTTAAAGCCGTCTTCCCCAAAAATGTACATGTAGATCAGTGATTGTAGATCAAGGTAAACATATGTCTTGTTTCACATTATATCTACAAATGTACATGATTTTACACAGGCAGCCATAATATCATACCTATGAGATTATTATTTCTTCCGACTATTCATTTCATACACTGTCATATCTTCATCATCATCATCATCCTGGTCCAGTGGCGCCATCTCCATATCAGTTCCTCTTGCTGTAATCAATCCATATTTTCTTGATTTACTTCTTTTCTTTCTTATTCTAAAATAAATAATTTAGGAAGTATAATGTATATGAATCAATATATAGACAGCTTCAAACATTATAAGTATTTGCTAGTCATTTGGTTTAATGCAAGTTTTTGTATTTCACATCCTTTTACAGGACTCTCTAAATGCTACAATTTCTTCAGTCCAATCATAAAATTCAATTGTAAAACTCAATCAAATAGTCAGCTCATTTGATATTAATACATTAAATGTCAAACATTTAAAGTTTGTGACAATTAAATGATCTGGACTGGCGTTTAAGGAACTCTGTTATATACATTTTATCTTTTAGCCAAGTCATGTAATTCCATGGTTGTCATAGTTGCTGTGTAACATATTTGTGTTTTTTTCTTTTTTATACATTTGTACATTAATTATGCCGTTAGTTTGCTTGTTTGAAAGTTTTACCTTTTTTATTCATTCACATCATACAAAATGTATTTTTGTTAAAAATTCATTGTAATCAGATGTAATCATGATTACTTTGCCAATGTAATCATTAATTTAATCAGACACTTTCAGAAATGATGTAATCATTAATTTAATTTAATCGTACAAATGACAAAGTAATTGTAATTTAATCAATTACATTGAAAGTAATCGGACCCATCTCTAGTTGATTTCAGGGCCTTTTATTCACGAAGCTATGCTGTATGGGCTTTGCTCATTGTTGAAAGCTATACGGTGACCTATAGTATACACCTAATCGCTATTCCCGGCTGACCCGGCCGCTTGAACTTTAGACGTTGTACAACAATAACTTTTCCATTGTGGTGTCAGATATTTTGTTTTTTGACGTCAAAATTTTATGGGAACCTGTGTGATATCCTGCAGGGACTTTCTATACTAATATAGAAAGTCCCTGTATTCAGTAATGGCAGACAAATAGCGATAAGGTGTATAAGGACGCTATAGCTATCATTGTCTGTGTCATTTGAAGTCTTGTGAAGAGTTGTCTCATTGGCAATCATGCCAAATCTTCTTTTTTCATATGAACTGTCATTTAAAGAATAATTTTTGATATATAGCAAATGTACAAGTACAAAATGTATAAACGTTTTAATTTTATACAAACCTCAAAGCCCTGACAACAAAATAGACTATCACTATTGATGTTACTGCTAAAAGAACATAAAAGGCTCTCATCAACATTGGTTTGTTGTTAAACATATGTAATAAACTGCCATCTGATTTGTCTTTTGTACAATTTGTTCCTGTGCATTCTCCTGTTGAGTTTGTTTCAGAAGGTTTCAGACTGGCAATGGTATTATTTACTGTTACATTAATTTGTCCTTCTGGTTTCCCATATACCACATTCAAATGACAAACAATAACGACTAGTGTCATGAAATACAGAAACGTTTGGAATTTTCCTGGAAGCATTTTCTTCTAACAAAACTAAAATCTGGCAAAATGCGTCAAATCAACTTGTACACATCACGTTTGCTTAACAGAAGGTAGAGTATAAAGACATCCCGAAAGAAAATAAATTGAGTTCCGAAAATAATTACGACAACTTTATAATTAAAGATTATTAAAGATAATAAAAGTTTCTTTAAATCGACAACTTAATTTATTTGTAAATGCAAAGTTTTTTATTATTGTTATTTTTCTTTTTTTTTTCATAATTTTACGACTTTTTACCACAAAGCGCGAAACTAAACCAAAACAACAACAATCCTTGCTTCTTTTTCTTCTTCTTCTTCTTCTTTTTCTTCCAGGTAAGGAACCGAATTCAAATTTGAATGTATGAGGTCCCGCGAAAACTAACGCAATGTCGGACAACACAGAACGTTTTTACAGGATAAAACGTTTTCTATATATATATAATTAAAACTATGTACAGGATGTTACTGTCTTCATTTTAGCAGAGCATGCCTTCAGGGCAGCTCTGAATCCATCAACTGTGTCAGCTGATGTTGCTGATGTTGGCAGTTGGTTCCATTCTCTAATGGTCCTTGGAAAAAATGATTGTCCGAAGGCGTCTGTTGTGGCCCTTTCTTGGAAGAAGCGGTTTTTACCTCTGGTCCGGCTATCGTTTGGCGTCAGATATTGGTGGCTATCTATGTCTATTAGATCATGTTGGATTTTGAACAGCATGCATAGCCTATTTTGTTTACTGCGGTCTTCAAGGCTTTCCCATTTTAAAGATGTTACCATTTTTGTTACACAGCCAGGTGTGCGGTCTTTGTAGTTGTTGTTTACAAATCTAGCTGCTCTTTTCTGTACCTGTTCGATTGCTTTTATTTTAGCCTGTTTCGTAGGGTCCCATACTGTGCAAGCATACTCAACCGAAGGTCTTACTATTGTTGAATATGCTGCTGCTTTGACTGGTTTAGTGCAATCTTTTAGGTTACGTCGTATGAAGCCTAGTGTTTTGTTTCCTTTTCCCACTATATTGTTGATGTGTCTGTCCCAGGTTAGATTATTGCTGATAGTAACTCCCAGGTATTTACTAGCTTCAACGGTGTCCAGTGTGTGTCCGTGTAATTTGTAATTAGTTGGTATTACAGGACAGTTCTTGGGTTGTATTCTAATGACAATGCATTTTTTTGCATTGAAGCTCATTTGCAACTTATCTTCCCAGTCCTCTAATGATGTGAGATCTTTCTGTAGTAGGTCACTTTCTGCTTGGTTACTAATAGTTCGATAGAGGAGGCTGTCGTCTGCAAAAAGTTTGGTCTCTGATGATGTTGCTGTTTCTGGCATGTCATTTATGTAGGCCAGGAACAGTAGGGGTCCAAGAACTGTTCCTTGAGGAACACCAGAGAGTACTGGTACTTGTTCAGAGACAGCTCCTTCTAGAATGACGCTTTGCATTGTTTTGTAGGAATGATCTTATCCACCTGTTTGCTTTAGGATTTACTCCATAGTACTCAAGTTCATGTAGTAGGCGATGGTGTGGCACTTTATCAAACGTTTTATCAAAATCTAGTAGGATGATATCTACCTGGCTGTTACTTTTTAATTTCGATGCAATATCATGAATGGTGATGATTAGTTGGGATTCGCAAAATCGTTGTTTGCGGAATCTATGCTGTGCATTTGTGAGAATTTTGTATTTGTCGAAATGGTCCATTACGCTGCTGTGTACAATGTGTTCTAGGACTTTGCATGTAATGGAGGTAAGTGATACAGGTCTGTAGTTTGATGCTAAGTGTCTTTCATCCTTTTTGAAAAGTGGGACTACATTTGCATCTTTCCAATCTTGAGGGACTTCTCGGGTGTTTAGGGATGCTTGGTACAGTTCTGTAAGTTGGTCTGCTGCTGTCTTTAGTATACACATGGAAGTAATATTGAAAGGAATAACATCGTCGTCACTTCAAAGGTTTCATCTGCGTTACCGCCCATCTTTCAATAACTTGTTAATTGGTTCAATATCTGGCATGGAAGTTGATTCTCTGCATGTGATCGATCAAATCACTGACACTTATCGGTCATTTTCGTGTTCACGGAAAACTACGAACAGACAAGTTTTTGTCGTTTATACGTGCGAAGTAACCCGAATAGTCCATTCGTTACATTGCGTTGATGTACGCTGCCGAAAAGAGTCATTCGTTCAATTTTTATTTTAGTCCAATTTTTCCCTATTTTTGGTTAGTTTGATCATTATAGTTTAAACCGACAACTATCAAATACGAAATTGGAGAATAAGATTGTGTCATTTCAATTTTAATATTTACAGACAGTTGAAAAAACATTTCCGTAAGTTAAGAAGATGATTGTAAAAAAAATACGTTTGGACCCCCTTTATTAAATACGAAAAATCTAAATCCTTCGTGTATTTATATTCAATTAAAATATTCACAATTCTAAACGGCTCTATCCTTCAATTTAAGTTCTTGATACATAAACTAATTTGTGTAAAAATGAATTTACCATAAGACAGAAAGATTCAAGCACATTTCGTCAGCGGTTTGTTATAATTTTTGCTGTATAGCTTATTATATTAATACAAGCATTCCACAATAATATATATTTACGAAAATATTATCCCCATTTTAGTTGTCCAGTTTCAATAATGGAATCAATGACATTTATGACATATACATAAATTTAGAATACTTGAAAGTAAATATTCTTTTATTCAATCTCGATTAACTTTGCACATTTTAACAGTAAAAAAATCTATGCCTACATTTGCCTATATTATTTTGTTAAAAATCATGTGAAACCTGATTGATTCATCGGTATTTATCTGTTTAACTCAGGATCCGCTTTTAACCGGAAAATACTTTTAGAACAGTTTAAAACAAACGGTAAAAAGCAAAAATATGCTAAATTAAATACAATTTTCCATGTTAAACTGCTGTAGTTTGAACAATTCTCGTCCGTTTTTCAAGTTTTTTACATCATACGACTTCATCAGAAGGCAGAGGTTTTATATGATACAGCGCCACCTTCTTATTAATAAACCTCGGATTTCACACAGGTACTTTAAAATTACCGGACTCGATAAAATCACGTGACTGATAAGAAATTGCAGATGCCATTTTACAACCGCGGTTTCACAGATAGTAACCAAAGGGGTCTTACCGCTGAGACTATAATTGGATAAAATCATATGACTTTAGTACAGGGCTCTACAGGATGTTAATACATGCTAATTACTCGATGTTATTCCTTTTAAATATTACTTCCATGGTATACAGGATGGTATAGTATCTGGTCCAGTTGCCTTATGTGGTTTCAGGTTCTTTAATAATTTGTGAACTCCTTTTACATTGATTTGTATGTTAGCCATGGTGGTATATATGCTATTTTATGTTCCAAATTTCCACTTTGTACGATGTTAATGATAGTAAGGACACATACATCGTAGCTAGTTCAAAGGTTGGGACGATCACCCAATACCTACTGTTGCCTTGTTATCTTTGTAAACATTTTGCACTGTCTTCCCTTTTAAACTTTTTATGAATATTTAATAAATGTACATCCCATTTTGTAGATAATCCCCAACCTGTTATATTGGCAAATCATTTACAACTAGCTAGCTGATCTGCAAGATAATGAAAATTTTAATTGTTCACTTGTTCAAATATGTCGTATATTCCACTAAATGAAAGAATTTGCAAAAAATGCTACTCTGGCTGTGTTGTCTGTTGAAGATGAAATCCATTTTTGTCAAGCCTTCAACTTTAGTCGAAAAAGAGAGACTAAGCGATCCTACATTCAGTCATCGTTGGTGTCGTCGGCAGCGTCCACAAATATTCACTCTGTGGTTAAAGTTTTTGAAATTTTAATAACTTTCTTAAACTATACTGGATTTCTACCAAACTTGGACAGAAGCTTGTTTATGATCATAAGATAGTATCCAGAAGTAAAGTTTGCAAAAAAAAAATTCCATTTTTTCTGTATTTTACTTGTAAATGAACTTAGTTTTTCTGCCAGGAAACAACACATTCACTCTGTGGTTAAAGTTTTTAAAATTTTAATAACTTTCTTAAACTATCCTGGGTTTGTACCAAACTTGGACAGAAGCTTGTTTATGATCATAAGATAGTATCCAGAAGTAAATTTTGTAAAAAAATAAATCCATTTTTTCTGTATTTTACTTTTAAATGGACTTAGATTTTCTTCCAGTTAACATTACATACAGTCTGCAGTTAAAGTTTTTAAAGCATTTATTAGATTCATAAACTATCCTGGATGTTTACCAAACTTTGACAGAAGTTTCTTACAATCAAAAGATAGTATCGAGAGGAATATTTTTATTGATTTTTTTCCTCATTTTTGTTGAGCCTGCGATTTACAGCAAAAGTAGGCGAGACACTGGGTTCCGTGGAACCCTTACGAACTTTTTAACTTCATGTGAAAAATAAAGTCTGATAGAGATGATCTCTTTGACTTTGTTTGCCATAAAATACCTAACTACTTTACTAAACAATCAGCAAAAATTTATTTATTTATTAAGTTGTGTATTAGGTTCTTAAATGCTGTTGGAATATTTATTCAAGTCAATACGAGAGGGGGGATAGGACCTTTATCGGGACTCCGGGATCGGCTGTTTTTAAGCTCGGGATTTCGGGATTGACCCTTTCGGGATCCAGGAATTCTATTTTTCGAATTTCGGGACCTCGGGATTTCGTGTTTTTAAGCCCGGGATTTCGGGATATCGTGTTTTTAAGCCCGGGATTTCGGGATCAGGACCCCTCCTAACCTCCCTCAATATGAGTTAGATGTATTAATTTCTCATATATGTAAATATATTATATATTTTAAACCAAGGGTTTTATTATTTACAGTCTAATTGTATCATGATTGTGTATGTAAATTCTATGTATTAATGCTGATCAATGTTCTTTTCCTTTAAACTTGTATTCTCTATATTGTTATTGGTATGGTCAAGTTACTCAAGTAGTTTGGTAAAGTTAACATACTTTTATGAGAGTTATCTCTCCTTAACCAGTCTTTGGTGTATTGATATGCGGATTGCATTCCGTATTTGTATGATATGTTAGTTTATCTTGTTCTCTTGATTTATTGTTACCATACCATGTGGATGTGTTTTTGAAGAATAGAACATTATCAACTTGAACTTTATTTAATTACTTATGCCAGATCAAAGCATAAAAATATGCCCCTTGTGGGCCCATAATTAGAAACATGATATATCTTATCCAAAGGCGGGTCCAGGGTGGGGCCCGATCCAGAGTGGGGCCCCCCCTTTTGTGGAAAAAAATTTGGTTGATTATATAGGGAATCACTGAAGCATGACTGGAGCAGGCCCCTTTTATGTCAGTCAGCGGGCCCTCCTTATGAAAAGTTCTGGATCGGCCACTGTTATCTTATTTTATCTTATATGTATTTTTGTATTGATATATAACAAATGTAACCTCGGAATAATTTAAAAACAGAGATCATGATTATGCATTCAAAATCATCTTTGTCTCCTCTGGGACTGGAACCCTTTGTTTTACAAAGCATTGTGCTAGCTGACTGAAATGACATACCTGCTAACATCTGAAACCTTCAAAGAGGGAGATCTCACCCTCTGCTCTTTGTTTTAGGCCTTACAGTGACTTATTGTTGTTTATTTCTATGTCATTTGATCTCTTGTGAAGAGTTGTCTCTTTGACAATCACACCACATTTTCTTTTTAATGGCAGGCGGTTTTTTAAATATAATAATGTTTTTGAATTCTCTAAAGTTAGAAATATTGTGTACAAAATTGTGAATTATATTACATGTACATATAATTTGTATACAACCTTTGGATACTAAAGTTACTAGTCATATATTTTCTGTATTTTTTGGGGTAAGATTGCAAGAAATGAAATCAAAACCCTATGTTACTGACTTGATATCTAAATCTTCAAAGGCTGATCATTACCTTTTTGAAACACAAAATATACATTGTTGTAGTGCATTGATCATAACATTCTATACATCCTGTCCATGAACATTTACCGAAATTTGTCAATGTAAAGATATGCTCAGATATTCAAGTTGCAAAACGATTTTAACACCGGTCAAGAAATTTGCATAACTTTTGCAAGGTGCAGGAATCTAATATCTAAAAATATAAATGATGTCATTATTATCTTATAAAATTTGAAGCTGTCTCCCATTGTCCAGAATTCTAGTTGAATCAACTACAACCAATGCTTTATTGAATTTGACAATGCAATATTTAATTTTACTTCTCACTGATAAATTAATGCAATTTTTACCCTTCAGTGCTTATAAACACTTTGATTATACAATGTACTTTGTATTTAGCCTTTAACATTTGTTATATATGTTATTGCATTTTTGCTTTTAAATATTGTCATTGCACCTATAGAAATATTAACATAACATAATAACAGTCTTTGTGACCATTTATATAGGTGACAATGAGGTATTGATTTCGCTCATTTTGAAGGCTGTACTCTGACCTATAGTTGTTAATTTCTATGACATTTGGTCTGTTGTTGAGAGTTGTCCCATTGGCAATCAAACCACATGTAAATCTTCTTATTTTTATATTCAGAATAAGCTTAAATGGTAGATTTAGATAGAGATGTCTAGAGAAGAAAGCTTAGAATACCTTTTAGAAAGTTATGAAAATGTTGAAAAGGTATGTCAATTGTCTCATGCCACTTGACATGAAGCAACTAAACAATCAATCAATGAATTGTCTTGTACATCTTAACATACCCGTAGCCAGGGGGGTTCGGGGGGTTCGGACGAACCCCCCCCCCCTGAAATCAAATAAGCACTGTTAAAGTCAACGTTTTGTTCAAATTGTGACTGTTAAAGTCGAGTTCATGAGTCCAACGAACCCCCCTTGGAAATTCCTGGCTACGGGCCTGATCTTAATATGTGAATGGAAAAAAAAGAACAAAATGTTTTAAAATAAAGCCACAATGTCAGATTTTCAATTTCTTTTCTGAAAATACTGTGTATGATAATGTGAATAAAAACATACAGGAAATTCATTGTCTGAATGTTAACGGAGGTCAGTAAAAAGTAAAATAACAAAAATACAGAAATTTGAGGTAACAACTGTAACAGTCATGACAGTGCCTGATAGCATTTTATTAATATTAATCTGTTGTAATATTTTGTTTACTCTGGATGATTAAAACTTGGCTTTGGTGACGATACCTACAGGGACTGTTTGTGGTATTGTTTTATCTGACCTTGAGAGTAAACACAGAAAAGGAGCACCAAATGGGTGAATTAGGCTCTAATAAATTGGATTTTTTTTTCAAAATAATTACTGACTTGGCATATTTTTACATGTTGAGCACTTCAGAATTCTTTAGTAACCTTTAGTATTGTACAAGTACAAAATGTATATATAATTTGACAATGTCAGAATTATGTTATCATAAGCAAACTTTCAACATTATTTTTTCAGGTTTGGTTGAAAGAATTTATGATTCATGTACAATCATTGAAAGTTGAGGATGATTGTCCATATCTAACACCTGAATTTATACTGGAGAAATTACACACAGAGCAAGATGTTTTAGGTTTACCAGTGTTGTCTCTGTCAAACCTGTTGAAGTTATCTCCCTTGTGTGATGAAGTTGATCATGTTGATAAAAAGCAAACAGGAAATTCTTTGTCTGAATTTAAAAAGAGGTCAGTAACAGTTACTGACAAAAGATTCTTTGCAGTTATCAGAGATATTTTTTAATCTTTGTAAATATGTTTTGACATCAGATGTCATTTAGGTATGAGGGTCTGGATTGGGGGTTTACATTTTGTATGGATTAAAATATCTACAGTGATTTATGTACATGTACTTTGACAATTGTTGCATGTTCAGAGATTGTTTGTTTCCAACTTAAACAACATATTGTTAAAGAGATTTCTCGAAGTGTTCCAAAACTTTTTGTAAACAGGCCTTTAGTATCATTATGATTTTTTAAGGATAAATAAATGAAATATTGATGCTCAATTAGGCCTGTTATGATGGATCTGTGATTAACCACTAAGAATGTTTAAGATTTCATAGCTATGTTTTAAAAGTCAAAAGGGGGTAATGGAAAACTTTTTTTCCCCCATTTTTATCTTATCTTTATACATGTTATACTCAATATATATATATATATATATATATATAGCAATACCCAAGTTTAGTTTATTTTTTTCAGATCATTAGTAATTTGTAAACTAATATCATCTGGATTTCCTGTTGGTAGCCTCTCGATCATGGACAATCAGCAAAATGCAGTTTTATGCAATGTAAGAAATCATTTTATTGTGTTTAAATCAGAGTTTGATACAGAAAACTATTATTATATAGGTATTTATATGAATAAAATGAGGTATTTATATGAATAAAATGAGAATTTTACTTATGTTAATAAAACAAAAGCCTTAAGGGGGCTCGTGGGTCTAAATCATTTTTTTTTTAAATTTCCTGTTGAACTATTAGAAGAAAAAAAGGTAAAATCGAAATAAAAAAAGAACTTAATTACAGAAATCACTTAATTTTTACAATAGTTTACTTTAAGTACAGTTCATTTGAAAAAAATAATAAAAAATAAAGGTCATCTACGATTTAAAAAAAGTATTTAAATTTTTGATTTTTGTACCATATCATAAAGTAACACCTAATAGTGTAATAGATAAAATTTGTAATGAAAAAAAACAAATGTTTCAATTTTTGCTGACTTTTTTGTACCCTTGAGCTTCCTTAAGACAAAAAATGCATTTCAAGGTTAGTGAAATTGACCAACAATACAATTGGAGATACCATAAATTAGGGTTTTGTCATTGTCTGAAATGATATATTTTCCCCTTGTGTGTTTATTTACCTTAATACTTTCATCCAAGGGCAGTATGTTTATATTGTAAATTCTTATTTAAGGTGACTGAGCAACATGGAGAATCTATATCCAGTATTAACAAATGGTGTGCTCTAACATCAAGGAATAATATAATTGTGACTTCTTCAGGTATTTTATAATTTCAATTATAATATTTTATTCCGATCTTAAACAACCAAATAAGAGTTTTCTATTTTATGCTTCAAATGTAATGATGATTTTACAGCCCCATTGCTTCCTATAATTTGATCGCAAAGATCTAGCACTATAGTGTTGAAAGTTAGGGGTGAACACAAATCAATGATTGAATCAATCAATCTAGTCCTAACAAGATGTAATTTTATATTTTGACCATTTGAGTAATTGTAATTCTAATGCAATTTGGATGTAACTATTTTTTTCATTGGCTAAAAGTTGCCGTCAAATCCACAGTTGACAAGGCGTAACTAAGGAGGGACCCGCCATTTTGAATTGATTGAATCAACAAATGTTTGATTACTACTATATAATTGAAAATAAAACATCATTTACCTCGAATTCGCCGTTTTAATATAATTTTATACGAATTTGAATTGTACAGGTAACGTAATAACCTCCAGTTTGTAAGTTTTCATTTGTATGACGTCACGTTTAGTCATGACGTCTGTGTGCCAAAATCATTCATGAAATTTCACGGATTTTTTTCTATTTGTCAAATTTAGAAATTTTTTCAAGTTTTATCGTATTTTTTCTTTTTGGAATTCATTAGAATCGGAATAACAGTACTGTAGTTGAAGAGTTGCCACCATCAATTTTGATTTTAATTTACGCGTCGCCAGTAAAACTGCATTTGCGACCATCAAATCTACAATTGACGGTGGCAACTCTTCAACTACAGTACTGTTATTCCTTAATTATTGGTAATGTGATATGCAGCTGTAATATGATCTGATAGTATTGCTTAATCTGTCTTCTATTAAAAATCTTATATGATGTCATACCTCAATTTAAGGTCTTTATATGAACACAGTAAAATTTTTTTATATATTTGGTAGATTTTTCTGGCATTTATTTTAGGTGAAAAGTATGTGGAAGTTTCTGGTCCAATTATACCATTACAGAAAGCAGATGATGAGAAATGTACAACTTTAATGTCAGCTGATGCTAAGGTTGTATTAGAAAACAAGTAAGGATATTTGCTGTATTGTTTTGATTCCTTTTTAACTTCAATAAGTAATACTTGAGTCATTTATTTCAAGGAATCAATGATTTACTGCTCATTATTTACTGTTGAAATGTTATTACAATGATTTGGATTTCCACCCTTAAACTTTATATATTCCAAATTTACCATGAGAAGACTGTTTTTTTAAGTGCACCATAGTTTGTGTCTTTCCTTTACTTTGAAGACTTCTGTTTATCAAAAAATGATGTTTTATTTATCAACTATAACAGTTCTATCTAATGTATGCTTAATGTTGTAGGGTATTGTACACATAATAATAACATTCTAGATTTTCTTTTAAAGATTTATGAATAATGTGCATTAAACATAAGTTTGATATTTATTTTCAGGGAAGTATCAAAGAAATCTGAAGTTATAAATATCATTGGACGAATTTTAGTAGTGAGTGAAATTTTCAGGTAAGATATGTAAGAAGCTTTGAACTTCACAAATTCAAGGATGAGGCAGTTATGGTTGAGAGTAGACAACAATATGAAATGAATCTGATAGAAGAGCATAGTTAATTACTGTTTATAGAGAGGTTTAAACTGGAATAATGAAGGGTGTTATAATTTGGACCAGCTACTTACACTAAAATTGATATTTGTTACATTTTCCATGTAGGGTGGCTTATGTGCCTATAAAAAATCACCACCTTATTGGCCTTGTGGAAACTTGCTTGGCTATAGTTAGAGTTTGAACCATGTAGGGAAGGGGGGTCCACCCAAAAGACTTCGAAATTAGTACTTGGTGCTTCTGCATTAAGGACATGGTATTTAGAAGTTAAAGCATAAACTGGTTGGCTCTGAGTTAGAATAATATGTCTAGTAGGAGAATCTTGCTTTAGACTTATATTTTGTGAACAATTTGAATCATTTTGTCAGTGTAGTATAAAGCATGGTTTATATTCATTCCAAATTAGCATGTTTTCCTCTAGATTTGCATGTTTTGTTTAAATGTAAGTCATTGGGTCATATTGAATTTGTTACATCATGAATAAGACTATCTATGAAAATAATTTACTTTTGAATGACATTAAAATTTTTGATTATTATGACATTGACTCATTGAAGAAATATAACTCATTTACATATAAATAGTGCTTCTTTATAAGTACAAGACAAATGTGAAATTGATATTTTAAAGATTTTTGGAAAGAATTTTAAATGAGTTTGACAGTATTTGATCTTTCGTGAATATTTGCATTGATTATTATCTTTAAAGAGAAAGATAAGTTAAGATATACGTTTAATTTGATCAATAGAAGTATATTTAAATTTCAGTGTTAAACATGACAGTTTGTTTTGTGTGAGACTGAAATCTGATGTGAACATACTCATTAAGGTATATATATGTAATTATTTACAATAATGTTATTGAAAGGAATAAATACAGAAATACTGGTTAAAAGGAAACTAACTACCTAACACATGTAAAAAGTGTGAAAAGAGTAGGGCTGACACATATTGTTACCTATCATCTTGAAAGATGTTGGAGAAATTTAGTTTGAATGATTGAGAAGGTATTTATTATTGTTTACCAGACTTGAACTATTTTACAAATTGTGACTTGGATGGAGAGTTGTCTCATTAGCACTCATACCACACCTTCATGTATCTATCTATAAACTATTTGTTCATTGAATAAATGCTTTGGTTAGACCAAATTGGTACATTGTTGTAGATTTGGATATGATAAAGGAAATTCTTTTAAAAGATTTATTGTACACGATTTATAGCAAAACTTATCCATTCAAGTATATAGAATATATAAAACATTTGTTTTAAATTTGAGGTGCCATGTGACTAATTTATTAAAGGTGATACGTTATTACACAAACCTTTTATTTATTTTTTTTAGAAAAAGGAGTTTTTGTACTGGCAAAAATTTCTATCGCCAAAGAAAGAGTATCTGTTTACCAACATGAAACCAACAACATTACAAAAGGTAATATCAACTTGTATTAGTTCATGAATCAATCAAACAAGAAATAATAAAAAAAAAATTTTGATGACTTTGAAAAAAAAAAATTAGTATCCCTTTAGATGTCAAGACTCAAGTAGAGGACTTTTGTCTGCATTACTTTGCAATAAAGTTTGAATACAAGTTAAAGAATTTTTTTTCCTTTTAAAGACTGATCCCAAAAAATTTATTTTAAAAATGATCAGGGCATCAGTTTGGATACTGTGTGCAAAAAAAAAAAAATCCTCTTTGATCCCATCTTACATATGCAAATAAAAAGTATGTCCTATAATAATATTTGAATTGTATCAGACACTGCATTTTTTTTTACCAACAAACACCACTTTTATAAAAATGAGCATATCTTAAGCAATTATTACATTACAAGTTTAAACTTTCTTCCTTTACTTTTGTAGGGTGCTGGCCATCCTGTGAGATTATTTGTTCCATCTAAAAATAGTATTGTGTATTGTCCTACACCAGAAAGAAGCAATATACTGTCATTGAAGGTATGTGAAACATTTCTGCAGTAAATGAACATAAGATGAAATAAATAGAAATATCAATGGATAAATTTTGTTCTGTACTGCTTGTCCATGCCGCATAATTTGATTCATAGATAAGTTATTGTTTCTTTTTTTAGTAGGCCATGTAAAACTGCATTATATTTTTATGTATTCAGTATTTTTATGCACAAATCAGAATGAATACATACTTGCTTATTAATAAATTGTGAAATGTTAAACAGTTTTATAAAAAAAGAATAACAACTTTAGGGAAGAACAGTGTGTTAGGATATCTATTAGCTTGAGGCACTTATAAGTTACTAAAGAACTTATATAGCCCAAGTACAGTATGGAGCAAATATGCTATGGTGTCAAAAGTTTTCTTTGTTTTAAATTTTTACTTTGGTATGATTCAATGACAGGCAAAGAAATATGATATATTGACAATGATAATTTAACGGCATATTTTTATCAATTTGCTTTACTGTAGGACTGGATGTCAAAAGCAGGTATAACTGAAGTATCAATAGATAAAAAAGACTACAGAACTACAGATAAAATAGTAGAAAACAATCACATTTCTTATCAAGGTGTGATCACAAGTGATGAACATGCTTACTTAGGTATATTTGAACTGGATCAGAAGATCAGGTATGTGCATTAGTTCATTAACATATAAAATTAAGAATGAATACAGGGAATGTGTCAAAGAGACAACAACATGCCCAAAGATCTGAAAACATTCCAAGGCCATCAGTTGGTAATTAACACAGAGAAAAAATCCCTCACTCAGAGATAGGCTTCAGCTGGCCCCTGAACAAAAATGTGTACTAGGTAAAAAAAAATACTTCTGTTGAACACATGCAAGACCTATTCTTGGGTATTTGCTCTAATGGTTATGATTGAGAAGTACATTATGCATGTGTCTATCTGTTATACAGAGCCTTTTGTTGACATATATATCTCTATTTCTCAAAAAAACAAATTACAATGGTATAGGGATGTCAAGGATTGTGATAGTCATCTTTTTTGTACAATTAACTTTCAAAAACTATTCAAACATGTTTTACCTACTTCTGAAACTACAAAATATGCATTCAGCTATGAGTTTTATAGTGTATAAAATTCTCTACATTAAGATAGCTCTATTTTGTTTTTTACAGGTTATATTTATCCTACATTCCTGTGACTTATGTCAGTCTGAGACTTGGAACCAAGATCCTGGTTTACAATGCACACCTACACAAATCTGAGAAGGTACAGATAAAATAATTGATAATCAGTAATTATATATACCACTGGCTTTTAAAAAGGAGAGATATTAAGTGAAATCACAGATTCAGTTTGTATTTTCATTTGTCTATTCTTCCTTTTATCCTTCCTTCCCAGTTTTGTTTTCTCTACTGGTCCTTAACCACTCCACAGAATCATTGTTTGTCTGATCCCTCAATGGATTTTTTATGTCCTTCTGTCCCACATTGATTATATGTCGTTGACTGCTGTTTAAACTTTACATATAAATAAGAAGACCAAAATGATACAGAAATTAACAACTATAGGTCACAGTACGACCTTCAACAATAAGCAAAGTCCATACCCCTGGGCCCATAGTCAGCTATAAAAGGCCGGAAATGACAAATGTAAAACAATTCAAAGGGAAAAATGAACAGCCTAATTTTTGTACAAAGAAAATTATGAAAAACTAATATGTAACACAGTAACAAACCACACACACTGAATTACAGGCTCCTGACTTGGGATAGGCACATACGTACAGAATGTTGCGGGGTTAAACATGTTAGCAGGATCCCGATCTTCCCCTATTCTGGGGCAGTGGTGTAACAGTATATATAAGAATGAACTATAAAAATCTGTTGAACTCATCAGATGTATATGTCGTGTACATTTTATTATTTTGTACAGGTTATTACTTGTACAAAAACTTTGTACAAGTAATTACTTGTATGATGCCATCATACAGGTTATTACTTCGTATAAATATAATTGTACAAGTAATAACCTGTACAAATTTTGTGGAGAAATAGATAATAACTTGTACAACTCACTATCTTTCGTATTTTTTGAAATTTATATTGTGTTTGTTTTTCTGTTCTTATTTTCAAGTGATTATCAGTATTATTTTTGAAATGTTAGAACTTTACAGATGAACGAAGGACGCAAAGTAATAACATAAGCTAACGTGACACCTTGTGCACATTTAGCTAAACAGCTAGATGCCACGTAAATACAGACTTCTGGTGCAAAGTGACATGGTAGTTACAAGCAAAAATAAATTGGTACCCTTCATCCATTTATTTTCAAACATACATCATGGCAAAAAATTGCATACATAATATCATACATTGGAAATATCAGTCAAGCCTAATGGATTAAAAAACCTATTTGTTTGCACAAGACAAGGAAGCATGGCATCTTGAATTACACAATTTTTTGCATTTACATTTGCCTGTTTTACAGCCACCCCAACAGCTGCAGTGAACATGACCTTGGCCACCACTTAAAGAAAGCAATTGTACTGCTTTTCTGATGTTAACCTCTGTGTACTCTGGTATGTCCAATATTGTCAATTCCTTTCTCTGAATCTTTTCAATTTGATTTCGACTCATGAAACCGATCATGATTCCAACTTTTGTACCTATTTTATATCCATTTTCTGCAATATCAAGCACAACACCTTTGATATTTTTACAGTCCATCAGACCACGGTCTACTCTTTGTACTGGTATTATGACATTGTCTCCAATTTCTAAATCTTTCAATCTTTTTTTGGAAGAAGACAACATCCCATCGGTCTGTATTTGTTGGCCTGACAGGGCTCGTTTTCTTGCACGTATTATTTTGAAATTTGTGTCTGTGTCAACATCAGTTTCAGTGCTCGTACTAGTTAAAACATTAATTTCAGTGTTTTTGTCCAGATTAATTTCGGTTTTAGTGTTTGTGTCCAAATTGGTTTCAGTTTCAGTGTTTGGGTAGCAATAAACAGTTAGGAAAAAATATAAAAATTTGCCCTTATAAATTTTACCATCCCCTTTTCATTGCTTTCTTGCAATATCAAGCTTACTGTTTGTGTCATATATGGGCATATGTATGTAATCAGAATCTTCCATAGATTTTATATCCAGTATATAAAATGGTAAAATATAATTTCTTTTGGGTGTATCCATGGCAACAATCTGCATTTATTTGTTATAAAATATTGCAAAAAGGGGGGAAAAGATGTCACATATTTCCCCAAAATTTGGCTAAAAGTAGAATTTCAATCGCTTGAAGTAATACCTTATCTGAAACTGTGTACATATATCATTCAGCAAATCCAATGAAACTCATATGTCTTTCATCCCATTTTTTTGTAAAATTGCGTCAAAAACTTCGTGTAGAAAAAAAGTGTTTGTAAACATTACATTAATTTCTGGACCGATGGCCGGTCTAGCTATGAAAATAAAATATGTAAAAAATAATCTTGATGCTCTTATAAACCATCTTTGAAGGCTAAATTAGCGCTCAGCTGTCTAAAAATGAATTTTATTACACAATAACTTTCCTATCTGAAAAATCCACAGGGGCCAAAATGCGAAACTAAACTCCTAACTGTATATTGCTACCTTGTGTCCATATCGGTTTCCATTTCAGTGTTTGTCTCCAGATCGGTTTCCGTTTCAGTGTTTGTCTCCAGATCGGTTTCCGTTTCAGTGTTTGTCTCCAGATCAGTTTCCGTTTCAGTGTTTGTGTCAAGATCGGTTTCTGTTTCAGTGTTTGTGTCAAAATCAGTTTCTGTCTCAATGTTTGTTCTGACATTGTCATCACTAGTACCTGTTGTTAATGCAATTAAATCTTCTTCAGTTTCTAGAATGTCAAGTAATTTTTTTGGAAGTGCTGACGATGACAAGCAAACTTTAGGGTCACTTCCAAATAAAGCTTTATACAGTGACTGATCAATGGTTCTATGGTGTGACCTGCAGAAAAAAAATTAAAAACATGGAATGATTTAAAAAAATAATGAGGGAATGCCAATAGTTCAATATCAAACATAAACAACAACCACTACATCAAACATAAACAACAACCACTACATCAAACATAAACAACAACCACTACATCAAACATAAACAACAACCACTACGACAATAACTTGAATCTTTAATGTTAGTTAATGCTTAAGTCAGTTTGATATAAACTACTTGTGACTGGTCAATGATATTTTGTATGAAGTTGCCTTAACATTACATATCTATTCGACGACTATTTTGAGACCCTGTATGAGCCAGTGACTTTGAATTTATTAGTAAATTTCAATGTTGATTTTACTGCTTAAGTTACTTTGATATGTACTATTTGTAATTACGATCAGTGAAATTGTGTATGGAGTTGCAATACAATCAGTACATCTCAGATAATTTCAAGCCACTGTCAAAGAAATTATGGTCTAGCAACATTGTATTAATAAGCAATGATGCTGTCCATCAGATTCTCGTTCTAAATTTAAGGTGAACAGGTGAGACATATCTCTGTGTCAACAATTTATTTAGAAATAATCTATATTATTTTTAAAATGTTTGTTTTTGGGGTTGTTTTTAGCTCACCTGACCTGAAAGGTCAAGTGAGCTTTTCTCATCACTTGGCGTCCGTCGTCCGTCGTCCGTAAACTTTTACAAAAATCTTCTCCTCTGAAACTACTGGGCCAAATTCTACCAAACTTGGCCACAATCATCCTTGGGGTATCTAGTTTAAAAAATGTGTGGCGTGACCCGTCAAACCAACCAAGATGGCCGCCATGGCTAAAAATAGAACATAGGGGTAAAATGCAGTTTTTGGCTAATAACTCAAAAACCAAAGCATTTAGAGCAAATCTGACAAGGGTAAAATGGTTGATCAGGTCAAGATCTATCTGCCTTGAAATTTTCAGACGAATAGGACAACCTGTTGTTGGGTTGCTGCCTGTGAAATGGTTATTTTAAGGAAATTTTGCAGTTTTTGGTTATTATCTTGAATACTATTATAGATAGAGATAAACTGTAAACAGCAATAATGTTCAGCAAAGTAAGACCTACAAATAAGTCAATATGACCAAAATTGTCAGTTGACCCCTTAAGGAGTTATTGCCCTTTATAGTCAATTTTTAACAACTTTTCGTCATTTTTTGTAACTTTTCTAAAAATCTTCTTCTCCAAAACTACTTTGCCAAATTTAACCAAACTTGGCCACAATTATCATTGTGGTTTATAGTTTAAAAAATGTGTCCGATGACCCAGCCTGCCAAACAAAATGGCCGACATGGCTAAAATTAGAACATAGTGGTAAAATGCAGTTTTTGCTTTATATCTTTGAAACTAAGACATTTAGGGCAAATCTTTCAAGATTTAAATGTCCATCAGAATAAGATATATCCCCTCACAAATTTTGAGTTGAATCGGACAACCTGTTGTTGGGTTGCTGCCCTAAAATTGGTGATTTTAAGGAAATTTTGCAGTTTTTGGTTATTATCTTGAATACTATTATAGATAGAGATAAACTGTAAACAGCAATAATGTTCAGCAAAGTAAGATCTACAAATAAGTCAGCATGATCAAAATTGTTAGAGGACCCCTTAAGGAGTTATTGCCCTTTATAGTCAATATTGAACAACTTTTCGTCATTTTTGTAACTTGTATAAAAATCTTTTCTAAAACGACTTGGCCAAATTTAACCAAACTTGGCCCCAATCATAATACTAGGGTATCTATTTAAAAAAAAAGTGTCTAATGACCCCGCCTACCAACGAAGATGGCCGACATCAGTAAACACATTAACAGGTGAGCGACACAGGCTCTTGAGAGCCTCTAGTTTTGGGATACGATTGCTTTCAAGCAATCTGTAGACTTTTACCGTTGACTCAGGGCTGCATTCCCTCACGTCAACCGTTTTATTCTAAACATTCAGCAACATCTCAGATTCTAATGATTGTCTTGCTTTAAAAGGTAAAAACAAGCAAAAGGATTGAACATAAACAACTTTCCTGTAATGTTCTTCTTATAATCTTCATGTTTGATATTTCCCTTGACTTATATGTGTGTTTTTAACAACACGGAAAATCAGAATTAAGCAGTATTTATATTTAGTGTTTTTATGCAGTTAAGCTGCATTATGCGAGCACCCTAGATTTGTGTTCTACCCAATAAATGCTGAAATACTTGCCATTGTTATTATCTAGCTCGCTACTATGTTATATATAACTAATTGAACACTTTTTTAATACTTTTTACTCTGGATTACAAAAAATATGACCAGAAAAACCTTAAATGATCGTCGATTTATCCAAAAGTTTTAAAGTTACACATAGGAAGTAGTGCTTATTAAGAATCCTTGTGTAGTTCATTATGACTTGTGCTTTTAGTTAAGATGTCAAAGAACAATTGTATGAAATATTTAATCGCCGAAAATCTCTTAAGACAAGTAGTTTAGATTTCCCAAATGACATAAGTCGTAGGAATATTGTTTGTCATCAATACGTAGTACAACTACGTCAGTAGTCTATTATATAATAAGTTCAACTGTTCATGCTGTTGGCGGCAATTTCAAATTAGTCTAGAAAAAGAAATTTTCGTAGCTTTTCAATTTGGAGGCAAGTGTGCAAATTAGCGGTGGTCCGAGGTCCGCGACCTTCCACTTTTGCAAGCGGAATTTCGAATAGGATAGTTGGTTTCTAGCTACGCCCGACGTAGTCACCTTCCACTTGAAAGAAAATAAGAAATTACTTTGCAAACCTTTTCACCATGTTCACCAGTCTCCAATTAAACGAGCTAAAAACTTATTTTTATCATTATTAGTCATGACAGCGATGTTCATTTTGTTCAACCGCTAGCTTTATACAGAAAATCGCCGACAAATATTGTATAAATTCGAGTAAAATCGTATCTGATTGACACAAACAACATTGTAAACACATAACAATGGCGGCCGTGAAGACCAAATTTTATAATATCGGATCCGATTCCGGAAGCGGATAAGGGTAATTCCGGGTTTGGCGATCATTTACAAAATAAATCCAAGCAGGTGAAACAACACATCTATGCATGGTAAATTAATTAATATAAACACTAGAATTGTAAACCAAAAGATATATGTAAAAGCAAGAAAAATCAGAAAAATATTTTATTCAGAAACTCAAAATTACTTTTTGACAAATTTTTAATTTAAAAATCCAATACAAAGTGACAGCTGGGAACAGTATATCTAACAATATACATGTTCATGGTCACAGTCTAAATTTTCTTTATAAATGATAAATGATGATAATGCATGTGAGATGCTTTTAAAGTGTAAACATATTACTGCAATTTCGAAGGGTTATTTGTTTTTCTCAATTTTGAAGGGTCAATTAAAGTAGCTGAAAGTTTCTTTCTTTATTTTCACAAATAATGCAACTATATTATATATACCTTAATGTAAGTAAATCATATGATATATAGGTGGCATTCTTTGGGCCACTCTACCCCCTCCTGTTTGATAACTTGGAAACGGTTGAGCTCCCCACCCCTAAACCATATGAGGGGCAGATCCAGGATTTTAGGTTAGGAGGGGCGCAAACTTAAATTTTTGCCGAGCAGAGCGAGGCTAAAAAAATTTGAGGTAAAATTATCGGAATATTCTTTATTAAGCTAAGAACAACCCATGCTTTGCAAATTTAAGGGGTGTGCAAGCCCGCTACCCCCCCCCCCCCCCCCGTCTGAATCAACCCCTGCATCTATTCAAGTATAGGACAATATAATAAATAAAAAATGAAATATAGGGGGAGTCCCTGGAGTTACCCCACCCCCTCCTGTTTGAGAACTTGGAAACGGTCGAGATCCACACCCCTTAACCATATATATTCATGTTTGTGACAATATGAAAAATCAAATGAAATATAGGAAGAGTCGCTGGGGGTCACCCCACCCCTCCTGTTTTTAGAATTTAAAAATGGTCGAGATCCCCATTCCTAAACCATATATATTTATGTATGGGACAATATAACAAATCAGATGAAATATAGGGGAGTCCCTTGGGTCACCCCACCCCCTCCTATTTGAGAATTTGAAACCCGTTGAGATCGCCACCCCTTAACCATATATATTCATGTACGGGACAATATAACAATTCAAATGAAAGATAGGGGGAGTCCCTGAGGTCACTGTTCACCCTCCGGTTTGAGAACTTGGAAATGGTCAAGATCCTTACCCCTAAACCATATATACTAATGTATGGGACAATATAACAAATCAAATGAACTATAGGGGAAGTCCCTGTGGTCACCCCAACCCTCCTGTTTGAGAACTTGGAAACGGTCGAGATCCCCACACCAAAACAATATATATTCATGTATGGGCCAATATAACTAATTAAATGAAATATAGGGGGAGTCCCTGGGGTCACCCTACCCCTCCTGTTTGAGAACTTGGAAACCAATGAGATCCCAAACCCTAAACCATACAGTGTATATATTCATGTATGGGACAATATAACAAATAAAATGAAATGTAGGGGAAGTCCCTAGGGTCACCCTACCCCCCAGTGGCGGATCCAGAAATTTTCATAAGTGGGGCCCACTGACCGACCTAAGTGGGG
The DNA here is from genome assembly GCA_037788925.1 of Mytilus galloprovincialis. Lineage (NCBI taxonomy): Eukaryota > Metazoa > Mollusca > Bivalvia > Mytilida > Mytilidae > Mytilus > Mytilus galloprovincialis. Next base: position 35,584,434 of record CM075335.1, read on the forward strand.
CCCGTTCCAGTGGTTCCCTATATAAGCAACCAATTTTTTTCCCAAAAAGGGGGGGTGGGACGGGCCCCCTGCCCCCCCTAAATCCTCTGCCTACTTTGAGAACTTGAAAACCGTTGAGATCCCCACCCCTTAATTATATATATATATTCATATGTAAGGGACAAAATAACAAATCATTTACATTTACTATGGGCAGGTCAGTCAGACCTCACCTTTGATCCCTGTTGTAGTGAACATTTGTCTGATTCGTGTCTCATAACTTTTGTACTATAGAACACAAACTCAGTTTTCTTTCCAGGGAAACCAGTCTATTCATACTATTACATGTTCATACTAAGTCAAATTGAACTTCTAGCAGTCAAATAAAACCAAGGTTAACCACCAAGTAGAACAACTGCAATCATTGGGAACTTGTACCACTGCAGACTCACCATAAAAAAATATACATTGATATATGCATTGCTTTTGAAACCTTGATAACTAACATGTAAATTATTTGCCTTAATAAATAAATCATTAGATAAACATGAATGTACTATATATGAATGTTTAATGTTGAGGCAACATTGCCAGTTTTCATAATTACGGTTGCCTTGGTTTTTGGTTAACTGCCTTCAGCGCTTACAGCGCTTTGATTATAAATTTAGAAACACATCAGAGGGAATTCCCAAGTTTTGATCAATGCGAGAGTTCTCTGAATTCCAATAATTCTATTTCTGTCATATAAGACCTGAAGTGGAGTTTTTCTATATTTTACCGTTATGAAACTGATATTTGATACTGTACGCTCATAAAGAAATGGAGAACCATTCATCATATCATTTAATAAACGTTCTTGTTCTTGTACAAAAGGTAATAAATAAAATTTGTATCCGTACAATGTATTTTGGTTAGATAGTGTTGTGCGCGGCACGGTACATTCTATTGAAAAATACTATTTTCTTTGTAATAAAAGTATTGTGCGCAGCACAGAACATTTCAGTACAGAATAAATGTGGAATTTATTGAAAATTTCAATAACAAGAAATCAAGCAAATTCCATAATTAAAAATAATTCCAAGTTCAAATAATAGCCTGTTATTTGATCTTTTCAATTTTGGCCAAATCTCATGAATTTGCTTACTGAAAAGTTGTCAGAACTGCTATACATGTGTCAATGAAAACAATATAGCAATCGTATCCCTCAGAGCATTCTGCTCTTTGATTTACTCTTTTTATTAACATGATTAAACAAAAATTTAACTTTGATTTTTTTTTAATAATTTCTTTAAAAAAATATATACCTGTTTTTATGGAATTGCACAAATCTTAATCCCTCCGACCTGTGTGTGTTGTTGTTCTGGTGTGTCCAAGAAATCATCATTTTGTCAGCGTTTGCTCTTTCGACAGACCCCTGACTTTGAGGGTGACGTGGTCTACCATGCACTTATTTAAGCTCTGACCAAAGGAGTTTAAGTTCTGTAATTACATTAGCCGTAAATTCTCTTCCATTATCACTTTGCAGTATATGTTGAGCTCCCAAAAGTAGAAAAATGTCAGTGAGTTGGTAAGCCACTTCAGCTGCTCTTTTTGTCTTTAAAGGGCGAAGTACACTTAATTTGGTTAAGTGGTCCTGGTAGTGCATGATCCACTTGTATTCTCCATCTGGACATGACTGATAGTCAACAAGGTCTACTTGACAACGGGAATTAAAGTTTGTAGAAGTGATAGGACGAACAACTAATTTTGTGGTTTCAGTATGACTTTTCTTCAAAATACACTGTTCACACATCTGAATGAAAATTCTGATAATTTCTCTGCTGATATTGGCAAATTATTTTTTTAACTCCTTAGTATGTCTTGTGAATGCTTCAAAGGATAAAGTTCATCTACTGTACAATAGTAAAAAATTTCGTCACCTTTGCGTATGAGTTTTTCAATGCCTGCTACACTCAAAACATCATATTGCCTTAAGAAATATCTTTGAAGAGCAGTCTTTTTGGAACTTAATTTTGCTTCATTTACATTCCCAATAGTCTCTCTGTATCTTTCACGTGTAAATATTGTATTGTCATCACACAATTTAATTATTTCATCATAAAATTTCTTTTCTATAATGTTTTCCATCTTAACACTTTAGTTTTGACTACTTAAATGAACAGTTTTGCTCATATATTTGATATAATATTAAATGAACTCACATATTGAGAGTTTATACCTTTAGGCAAAGTATTGAATTATATGTTAAAAGGGAAACGATTTGTTGTGAACTTCAAATAGGCCAATGTAAAATAATGATTTGTACAAGTTATTATCTTTTTCTCCACAAAATTTGTACAGGTTATTACTTGTACAATTATATTTATACAAGTAATAACCTGTATGATGGCATCATACAAGTAATTACTTGTATAAAAATTTTGTACAAGTAATAACCTGTACAAAATAATAACATGTACACGACATATACAAAGAGAAATACATCCAACAAAAAACACACCTTGATTGCAAACAGATTGAAGATTTGCACCTTCTATTATGGGTTGATTTGAATTCACATGTTTGAAATTATATTGTTGGTTGCTTGATTTGTGTAGTTAATAAAATTGAGAATGGAAATGGGGAATGTGTCAAAGAGACAACAACCCGACCAAATAAAAAACAACAACAGCAGAGGGTCACCAACAGGTCTTCAATGTAGCGAGAAATTCCCGCACCCGGAGGCGTCCTTCAGCTGGCCCCTAAACAAATATATACTAGTCCAGTGATAATGAACGCCATACTAATTTCCAAATTGTACACAAGAAACTAAAATTAAAATAATACAAGACTAACAAAGGCCAGAGGCTCCTGACTTGGGACAGGCGCAAAAATGCGGCGGGGTTAAACATGTTTGTGAGATCTCAACCCTCCCCCTATACCTCTAACCAATGTAGTAAAGTAAACGCATAACAATACGCACATTAAAATTCAGTTCAAGAGAAATCCGAGTCTGATGTCAGAAGATGTAACCAAAGAAAATAAACAAAATGACAATAATACATAAATAACAACAGACTACTAGCAGTTAACTGACATGCCAGCTCCAGACTTCAATTAAACTGACTGAAAGATTATGATTTCATCATATGAACATCAGGCACAATCCTTCCCGTTAGGGGTTTAGTATCATACCATCATAACATATATGAGAAGAACATAACCCGTGTCATGCCAACAACTGTATTTTAGAATAAATGTGTTTAGTTCCGATGCAAAGACCTTATCAGTGACTCAATATTAACGCCAAAATATGCAATCTTTAATGACTTGACAACAGTATCATAATTATATCTCTTCTTAATAAGTCTATTCAAAGGTTTTGTAAGTTTCTGAGGTGAATACTGACACCTTTGTGCTTTATAAAGAATATTACCATAAAAAATTGGATGTGAAATACCTGAACGTATTAGAAGTCTGCATGTTGAGCTATATTTACGAATGATGTCTTTATAGTTGTTTATTTATTGACATTAACGCCACATATAAATATTCATAATAATTAAAGTTTTTTTTTTTAGGATGAAAAAATCAGAATAGTTGGGTGTTTGTCTAGCTGTATCAAGATTCTCGAGTTTTCTACTTCAAATCTTTCTGCAGAGGTATGATAGAAAATTATACATGAATTAGACCAAAATAATACCAAAATAAGGTAAAAGTCTGAGTCTGATTTTTTTCTGCCATTTTTTTAAAAATTAAATATCTTGAAAAAGTAGCTCCATTAACCTAGCTATCAATATTTTTAGCTTATTTTGACTAATGCTCTTCTGACTTAAAGTATCAATTTTAAATTTTATTTTTTTTTTATTTCACTTATGTACAGCCTTAAATTTATTTGTAAAATAAGAGCTTGTCAAATTGAAGTGAATGATATTGCTTCTATGGACATGTTGTAGTGCACTCGACACAAGTGAGGGAGTTGTGGATGCAAACATCATCCAGGTAAAAGTAAGATCTTTAAATGGGTACTTGCTGATGGCCTTATGAACATATATAATTTTAGAGTCATTAAAAAGACAAGTCAGCTCATACACAAAATGAATGAATTTATAAGTTAATGATCAAAGTATGTCCAATGTATAATGTTTATTCAAAACCTCATAGTTTAAACTTTGTTACAAAAATTGTCTTTCAGAATGTAAGGATTCCTAAATCTATTCAAGCTTGCTTGTGGAAACAACAATATAGTTTGAATGGTTTTACTTTTGTGATGGATGTTATGCTTCATTTGAGACACAAATTTACAAAATACACAAATGAAAGGTATGTTTCTTCTGACACAATTTTTATAGTTAAAAGTTGTTTTTTAACAGATTGGATAAAATATTTATTGTAAACTTATTTAAAACTTTTTTTTAATTCCTAATGCTGTAGATGTATTCATGTTTCAAGCAATCATTACAGAATCATATAAAAAATGGAACTTACTGTTTCTTACTAAAATAGTACATTTCTGTTCTGAAAAATACCAAACATTCATTAGTTTTTCAATCAGGACTGTTCCATTATTTGTAATGTTAATGATTTTCTACCGAAGATATTCCAACAGAATGAATGCAATCAATGATATGACTTTTTCAAATGCATAAAACATTTTAAAAACAATTCTTAGTTTCGCAATTTTCTTTCAGATTTGGAGAACTACTTCCTGTAATAACAGACCTTTGTTCAGTAAACACTACTTCGACCAGAAATCATTTACAAGAAGTTATGACTACTGCAAGTTGTTTCCTTTCAGATAAAGTTAGTATTAAGACATTTGTAATTAGTGTTTTTAAATCAAAATACTGTCAAATATTTTCTTTATATTTAAAAATTGGAAGTAAAAGAAGACATGAAAAAAGTTACAAAAAGTAATTTTGGTTAGGCAATATAGTATTTTTCACAAAACTTTAAAAAAAAAATAGTATGCAATATTGCAATAGCATGAATTTAAAAGCTTCAAATTATGGATAGCATCAGTGACAAAAATATGTTTTGGACATTAGATAAACAAATAATGTGCTATATATATATAATAATGATGAGTTACTCCTCATAGAATATATATTGGGACTCACAAGTTTGTGCAATATATGTTGTATAATTGACTTTTCCCCTCATCACCATTCATTTGTAAAATAGTTATATTAAAGAAATTTCATATTCTATTTGGTTTGATTATTCACCAAACTTAACAAAAATATCTTTTTGTTCAGACAGAGTATAAAAACACTTTTCCACAAGTAATTGATATTGACATTCCTGATGCAGATGACAAAATGAATGATATAGCTATAGCAAAGCATGATGGGAGTAAAGATTGGAACCATGTCCTTTATTGGAATTATGTCATACAACAAGGAGCTGTACAACAGGTTTGGTTAGATTTGATACTTTTAAATATTTTATGAATTGTTTGTCAGTTCTAGGGATGGCAACAAGTTCTTGAGTACTGTAGTATTGCTGGTAAGATCTTGTATTTTAAGAGTTTAGATAATATACTATGATATTCAAATAAACTATAGTTTTAATGTCTCAATGACCTCATATTTGAATCACCCTACATAACTGGTATACAAGACAAGTTTGAATTGACAAAACTATAAACGTGTTCCCATCAATTGTGGTGTGATAATACCATGAAATATCCATAATTATTTCTTTATTGCAAGACATCTGTTTACATATCTTCAACAAAAAGATTTTGTTCTTTGCTGGACTTATTGTAACTAAACTAATAGACTCTTATCTGCTATAGAAGTCAATATTGTCTTCCTGAATAAGAAAAGAATTAACTCCCATAATGATAAGTCTCATTGGACTGATCACTAGACTCATCTATGGATTTTTTACTGTGCTTTTACACTGCTTTACATTTTATAGGTTGTTAAATTTGGTAAATATTTTTTATTGTGGGTAAAAAAGTTTATAATTACGATAGAACTTCACACTTTTCATGTTACAGATTATGGTTTAGAATTACTTGGTAAATTGAAGTTCAAATTTTATTATTTTCTTATTCTAGATAATGATAGGAGAAATTCATACAAGCCCCAGATCCAGTAGAGTTCAGCTTAGAGATCAAACTGGATTCATAGACTGTGTAGTCATGGAAACACAAATAGACCATGAAAAATGCCATGAATGTACAACTGAGTGTTGCATGTGCTATCAAACACTGAGGTCAAAGTTCAAATGTCCACATCTCCATCCACATCACAGTGGCTGCTTGGTTGCCATAACAAAATTCACTGTTGTCAAGGAGAGATTTCTCCAGGGAAATTTCATGGATATAAAAACAAAGGACAATATTGTGACAAACAAAACTAAGGAATTATATATAAAATATTTGGTTTTCAGTTTATCAGATGTAATTTTGATACATAAACCTAAATATTCAATCAGCTGTAAACATTTCTTTTTACGAAATTCTTCCAAAGGCGAAGAAAATCCTGAAAACGATGTATCTGATATTCACAGATTATATGTAAATCATAAGGAATCTTTGAATATGAATGATAATATCAAAAGCAAAACTGGATTATCGTTTATTGCTCATATATGTGATCATTTACATCAAAGAGAAGACTTGTTAGAAGAGAAATGCTTGACTTCTCAATCTCCGAATGACCTTGAGAAAGATGTCAATGTCGAAGTAAAGCAACAGTCTTGTGCAAAATGTCAGCTTGTATTATTTGAGAACTCCAATGTCAAATATTATAATGTCATACCAAGTGGATGTTTGTATAAGTTTTTTGGTTTTGATGGTGTTATTAAAGAAAGGAGGAAGTTACCATGGCAACTAAAACAGTCTGCAAAGAAAGCTGGTGACAACCTGTGTTATGTTTTGCCAGATAATTTTATAGTTGAAAGAGAATTTCATGAACAGGTAAGAATATTTTTTGTTCAAAATAATTCATCTCTTAACAATTTTTCTTTACAAAATAATTATAAGGAGAAGAAAGACAACAACACAAACAAGCTCAGTCACTTGTTAAAAACAGAAACATGTCCAATATCACTACACAGATTTTTTGTTTACACACAACTTTTGAGTTACTCATTTTGAGTTCCATTAGGGATATTGACCCAATTGTAAGGTGTACATATCTGTCTGGCCGGTTTCATATTACCACCTGTCATTTATTTATCAACCAACATAGCTTGGTCATGAATCTAATGTTCAGTACATTGTAGTAAAGATTGATTTTAATAATTTTGTATATTTCAGAATTGTAATGCAGTAAATTGGTTGGAAGGAAGAGTTGAAAGTATAGAACATATCCTAACTGATAGGTATAAAAATATTTTATTCAAATAAATGTAGTTTTCTCAGGGTTTTATGTTTTAAATTGTAGAACATTTCAGGGATCCTTATAAGACATTTAGATGTGTCATGGACTCATATGTTTGGGACCAATATTTTGATTTGTTTGTTGCATCTCTCTTTATGCATGTTTCATATGACTTTATAAAGAATTGTTTGTTTACTGCATAACCATTTTGCAAAATTCAATTAACTATGCTACTGAGATTTATTTATTTTCCTGGGTATCAATTTTGGTGGAGTAATTTTTGTGGATTAAGGAAAACTTAAAATTTTGATTTCATGGTTTGCCTGTGTAGCTTGCAAGGTTATAGAAATTTTTCTCATTTGCTGATTTTTTCTTTGTTTTTGTTCAAATACATTGTATACCCATGAAATGCACAAAAAGTGGTATTTTAAAAATAATGAATTAACAGTATCTTTGATGTTTGTTTCTTTTTTACAGGCATTGTAAAGATTATGTTAGCATATTAGGCACAATTGTTAGAAGAGTCCATCATGAACCTGATGATATTGGTATAGTTCTTAAAAGACTAAAAGTTAACAATAAACAACACACATCTGGTATGTAATTTAATGCAATTAGAAATAGTAAGATATAAAGTCATACAGTGCTCATTTTTGAATAGTTAAGCTTTGAAAATAATTTATTTATTGAAATTGTGATGCAGTCCAACTTGAAGTATTTAACAAATTCATTCATAATTTCATGTATGGTTCATTTGCCAACCAACCTCTTTGGTGGTGTAGTACTGGTAATGTGGTCTCCTCATGTGTGAGAGGTCATGGATTCAGAACCTAGACCTCTAAAACTGAGGACTTGAATATTGGTATAAGTTGCTTCTTCCTTGAGTATTGAGCATTTATGAGAAACAGAAGAAACTGGTCAGCTTGGAGTCAGAACAAATTGTCTTCTTGCACACTGATACTTTTGAATTAGCAAGTAAAAAAAATCTGGCTGAGCATTTCAGTGTAGTTAAAAGCAGGGTTTAATTTTAGGATTTTATTATGTACTTGTCCTAAATATGCACTCATTTGCCACTGGATGTTAAACAGCCATCTATTATCATCATTGATCAACTTTAAATTTTCATTATTAAAGGTCTGTTAGGAACGTTAACCTTTCTGAAGGTTCACCTTCAGGGGAGTTACTTGTACAAGTGATTTTTAAAATCACTTATTTGAGTGATTTTTTATTTTTGCTTAGAAACATAGCAATCGGTAAAAAAACTTGAAAATTTGAATTTCCCGCAATTTGTAGCTCGTTGCAGTCTCGCGAGATTTTTCGTAAACTACGGGGTTTTCCAAAGATATAGTGGGAAACACTGTAAACATTGACAAGATAAAGGAATTTTCAAAAATTGCTTAAAAATGACTAAAAATAGCGTTGAATATTTATAGTCTGGGGATTTTATAAGATTTTTGCTGATACTGTGAATATTTTTCCGATAAACTTCAACATTTAAACTACATTTTGACGTTGAAAAATATACGTACTCTCGATAGAAATGCAAGTACTTGCGTGGTTAGAAAATTGGACCTTCTGAAGATTGGAAATCACTTCAATGAGTGATATTTTTATTCAGATATAAAAGATCATTCCAGCAAGTGATTTTTTGGAATGGAATTAACTTAAAGGGGATTAACTCCTGACGACTTAAAAAGTTTAAACAAAAACGTGTATGTTTGTCAGAATGTCGGAAATTTTTGGCACGATAATATAAATATGAAATCATTGAGTGCCTTCTTTATTTATTATAATTTCACAGTTTCTTCACACTGCAAACAGAAATATAAAATATTTATTTGATAAATTCAGACTTAATAAAGCAGATCTTTATGACCAAACTCCTTAACAACTAACATGCCAAGATAATGTTCTTTTACCAGAGATGATAAACAAATAATTTACATATTTTTCCGTGTATACTGTCCACATTCAACTTTCTATATATATACTGGCAACTTGGTTCTGCATGGTTAATACAGGATAAAAAACAAATGTTCATTTTTATTTTGTGAGATTGGTCATTTGTGTTTTGAATGTCTCAAATAACCATAGGCGGATCAAGGGGTGGGGGTGGGGGTGGGGGCCTTGCCCCCTTTTCAAGGGAAAAATTTGGTTGATTATATAGGGAATCACTGAAGCATGACTGGAGCGGGGCGCCCCCCCCCCCCCCCCACCCCCACCCCCTTTATGAAAAATTCTGGATCCGCCACTGATGACAGCTGTGGCGATCTCCAGGGGAAGCTTGTTCCAGTCTTTGGTGGTGTTCACAAAGAAGGACCATTTCCTGCAGTCTTTGGTTACTGTTTGTACCCTGCGTTCATGCTGTTGTGTATGTCTAGACATTGGCAGATCCAGGGGGGGGGGGGGGGGGGGGTGGGGGGGGTGTTTCCGGGGGTTGGACTCCTTTTTTGGCCGATCAATGCATTTGAATGGGGACATATAGTTGGACCCCCTCCCCATTTTTAAAATGCTGGATCCGCCCCTGCTAGATACTCTAGTAGGTCTAATAGGAGGTACATGTCTTTGTTGATTGCTACTTTGTTGTTGACAATCTTGTACATCAATGCGAGCCTGCATTTTAGTTTTTATTGATCTAACATCCAGATTTATGCATGTTATATCAAATTATTAAAAATCACTGTGCAGTAAGATCATTTGTACCATCACAGAAATCACTCTGTGCAGTGATTTAAAATCATTTGTACAAGTGATTAACACTATTATTTATCCTGGTCTCATGGGTTTTCTAACTATTAAGAATGCATTTTGACATCACAATTTCCATAGCAAAAGCATGCATTGTACGAATTCATAAGTAAGAAAACATATGATCTGACCATAACTATTACTGAAAATCACTGTGTTGTGATTTATATTATTTCATGTAAATCACTCTGCACATGATTAAAAATCATTTGTACAAGTGATTTATATTTTTTTTTATGCCATGATTTGAAATCATTTGTACAAGTGATTTTCATTATTATTTATACTGGTCTCATGCATGGGTTTTCTAACTATAAAAAATGCATTGTAACGTCAAATTTTTATTGAAAAAGCATGCATAGCTGTACAAAAACATAGGATTTGACCATAATGAAAGTCACGTACTCACGGTGCAGTGATTTAAAACCATTACGAGTACAACTTCAAGTGATTTTTATTATTTTAAACCCTAGCTTTAAACCTTGCTTTTAAAACTTGGGGGGTAAACTGTTTTACCTCTGTCTGTCCATCCATCCGTCAGTCCCTCTGTCCCATGAATAATTTCGTCCCATTTTTGTCAGGAACTACTTGACAAGGATTTCAAAATTTAGTATTAGGGTTTTAGGGTTTATATAAGTCAGCTACTTGTATACCCTGTGATGCGTTTTCCAGATTCATCAATCAACAACTAAAGGTACTTCCTGTCTATCGAATTACAAATGATAGCCAAGTTTTAATGACGATCAATGTATTTGAATGAGGAAATATGGTTTAAGTCCTTTTTTTGTCATCACATTCACAGTAAATGAGTTTTTTTTTTTTTTTTTATGGCTATAACAAGTTACAAAAGGAAATCCTTAATAGGGACATAAATTAAATCTTACGAACATGATAAATTAATTTATCCAGATAAATCATAATGAATTCAGGGAAAGAAGAAGTCATTATCATCACTGTAAAAGTGTTTGCATTTTGTTGGCTTAAATCTTTAATACATTAGTTGGTAAATATCACCATGATCACTGACAAGGTCAATTGGCTATAAATACCTTGTGTGCTATAAATATTTCTTATCAACTAAAACATTCAAGGAGTAACAATAATCACAAATACCACAAAATATGCTCAGAAGCTCTATCATATATCATGTATATATATCATCTTTTTCTGGCATCAACACTTTGTGGTATAATTATCAGGAAGACCTTTTATGGTCACTCAAATACCCCCCCCCCACCCGATACATTTAAAAAGCATTTGTACATCATCTTCATAATGATCAAGTTGATCTGTGGCATTTTGAAGCTAAAGTAAAAAAATCACTGGTTGAAGTGATGCATGTAAAAAAAAAATTAAATCACTCTACACAGTGATTAAGATTTTAAGATTCACTACATTAGTTAAAGTTGTTATAACTAAACATATAATCTACCCCCCCCCCCCCCCCCAAAAAAATAAATAAATAAAAAAACACCAAACAAACCAAAAAAAAAACAAAAAAACAAACAAACCCAGTTTCCTTCAAGCTACACCTATTTTCAAATTTATTGAAATAAAGGACACATCATGCACATTGAAGAAAAAAAAATACATTTGAAAATACTTGTAGTAGTACAATGTAGCTAATACTTGTAATAGACCTGGCCTAACATTAATTTGTTAGTTTGTCTGATGACCTTTCAAAATAAGTGAGCAAAAAATATTAAAAAAGAAAGCATAGCACCCTCCCTTTTTTTCAATTGATTAAAGGTTTTGCATTTTTTATGTTTTTGCCCTATGAAATATTCTAAAACAAGAATGTGTCCTAAGTACACGGATGCCCCACTCACACTATCATTTTCCATGTTCAATGGACCGTAAAATTGGGTTAAAAATCTAATTTGGCATTAAAGTTAGAAAGATCATACAATAAGGAACATGTGTACTAAGTTTCAAGTTGATTGGACTTCAGCTTCATCAAAAACTACCTTGACCAAAAACTCCAACCTTAAGCGGGACAAACGGACACACAGACGAACGAACCAACAGACAGATGGACGGACACACAGACCAGAAAACATAATGCCCCTCTACTATTGTAGGTGGGGCATAAAAAATATAGATTTGATCTGATTGATATATTTTTTTCTTCATCAATGATCTTGTGCTGGACAGTCAGGACCCCTTGCTGAACCAGATTACAACAAAAAAGTTATCTGAATTTGAATTTGTAGAAATAGTTATATTCCGACAAAAAGATTGAAATGATCTAGGCCTGCAAAATTTGACAACTTTTAGGACCTCTGCATTCTGTTTCAACCCTCACAAAGACTAAAATCTGTAACAGAGTTGAATCAATGATTAGTCCTGGTCATTAAATAAAGATTAATATTCTGATACTGGATTTCTAACAGGGGAGGGGTTTCTAATCAGAAATCACTTCTACCAGTGTTCTGTTGAAATCACTCTGAAGGAACAGTAGATAAAAGTCACTCGTGTCATCCCCCTTTTTAACTGACTGAGGCCGGAAGTGCCTCATGTGAACTTTTGTCATCACTTCGCGTCTGTCGTCATAAACTATTTCAAAAACTTATCCTCTGAAACTACTGGGCCAAATACCTTTAAACTTTAATTGAATGGTCAATAAGGTATCTAGTTTATAAATTGTATCCGAAGTTTTGATCCATCAACAAACATGGCCACCGATTCATTTAAGAACATTTAAATGGTATTTTGAGCCACTCATTATTAATATATATATATTGAAAAGCAAAATTAATCATTGAAGAAAGATTTAAGCAAAATTCAAAAAATAACAAGTAGGTGATTCAGGCACTCAAGAGCCTCTTGTTTATTAAGATTCAATTGCTGTAATGCACACATTTTGTTTTAGCCCTCTGAAATTATACAATTTACAAGCATTTGATTTGATTGATAAATATAGATATTTTTTTTAAATTTGAATTAAAAGAATATATCTGTTTTTCACCATAGAAGTTAATTGAAAATACTGCTGGTATCAGAAATAAACACCAATTTTAATTCACTCTGTGCAGTGATTTTAAATCATTTGCACAAGTGATTTACATTCTAATTGAATGGAAATCACTCTGTGCTGTGATTTGAAATCATTTGTACAATGGATTTACATTAATTTATTATTTATCCTAAACCGTGGTCTTAAGGGTTTTCTTAACTTTTAACAGGTTGGGAACAATGTCCCAAATGAGGGACTGTCCCTCAGACAAGGGGTCATTTTACTGTTGTAAAACAGATAAACTTTTTTTTAAACTTAAAAAGGGAAAAATTTATTATATTTCATAATTTGGAACAACTTTTCTAAAAGAGGGGTCTACTTATTTTTAATAAACAAGATATAAGTCCAGAAAAGTATTACAAAATTCTTGGACATGTTTTGACCATATAATACAAGATAGATTTACAGTTCTTTGGGAAAATTTTCTTCAAATAATATAAATATTTGCTCATTTGCACTAAAAAAGTGGTTATATAATAAAAAATATATGTTATCACTTGAAATGTACCCCTCATAAAAGGGATAGTCATTACATTGAGGGGTCAATTACCCCTCATTTGAGGGGTTGTTCCCAACCTGATAAAGAATGTATTTTGACGTCACAATTTCGATTAATAAAGCATGCAACTAGTACAAAATTCATATCAGGTAAGAAAACATGATCTGACCATAATGAAAATCACTGTGTAGTGATTGGAAATCATTAGTACAAGTGATTTTTAGTATTTTAAAATGTAAATCACTCTAAGCAGTGATTTGAAATAGTTTGTATGAGTGATTTATATTATTATTTATCCTGAACCATGGTCTTGTGGGTTTCTAAACCAGTGGCATAGCTTGCATGTATGCTCAGATGCTCAAGCATCCACATCATTTTGACAAAAAAAAAAATTGAAAAAAATTTGTATATATATATATGCATATGTTGTGTCTGAAATGTAAGGGTGAGGATATGTGAACATCGTGCAATCATTTCCAAAGTAGTATACATGGTCTTTCCTTTAAGATCATTTATAGTTTATGTAAACAAGATGGATAAATCGCAGAAAAGTGCTGTTAACTTTTTCGTAAAAAGTCTACGTCTTAGCGCATCGTCGGAAACGACAAGCGCAGAGGATGATAATACGTAGACCTGCAGACATGTTTGGTCTGAGATTGAACCAAGCGGAGCGATGACATAGCAACGTTACTAGTTAACAACGAACACATCATTGCCTGATATTGTTTCCTGTGACATTAAATACGACTAGTATTTATTATGGAGTGTGATCATTTCTGGGCTAATAAATACCCGTTTCAAACTTGGTACAATATTAATTTTATTTTCAAATAAAGAGTTCAAAAGTCCCTGTAGTGCACATATTTATCTATTCTAATATGTATACAAGGGCAGTTACTAAAAAAAAAGTCTTTTTTTATTATTTTATTTAATATCTAAAGAGAAATAAAAGCTTCAGGCCAAATGCAATGGTATATCAATTATGATTTATATTTCAAAGGGGGCATAGTTTGTTAAATTATTTGATCAGGACTTATTTTCGCGAGTTTCAAAGACATTGGTGGAGGCTCAAATTCCGGGAAAGGGGGGGATATCACTTCAGAGCCTATATTTCGAAGTTCCATATACAAAAGGGCCTTTGTAATGGATCCATTTTGAGATTTCATATTTCAATTGGATGTGAAACTTTAACATCACATATTACTGTATCTAATGATGGTAGTTACGAGAAAACAACAAAATTCTGTTAGAAACTTATATATTGAGGGGTATTTTGAAATTAAACAAAAATCTAGCCATTGTTGGATTGTAGGGGGAGTACACATGTATACAGGAAAAACGTCAGAAAAAAAAAGTGCATAAAAGGTTTCGCATCCACATCATTTTAACCCTGGCTACGCCACTGTAAACTATTTTATTTATCCTGGATCATGGTCTTATAAATTTTCTCAAACTATTAACAAAATTCTTGGACATGTTTTGACCATATAATACAAGATAAATTTACAGTTCTTTGGGAAAAGTTTCTTCAAATAATATAAATATATACTCATTTGCACCCAAAAAATGTTTTTTTTTTATAAAAAAAATATTTGTAAATCACTTGAAAGGTACCACTCATAAAAGGGATAGTCATTACATTGAGGGGTTGAAATTGTTCCCAACCTGATAAAAAATGTATTTTGACGTCACATTTTCCATAGCAAAAGCATGCATAGTACGAATTCATATGAAGTAAGTAAACATATTATCTGACCATAACTATATTCATGAAAATCACTGTGTATAGTGATTTGAAATCATTTGTACAGTCAAGTGACTTACATGTATATCATTTCATGTAAATCACTCTGTGCAATGATTTGAAATCATTTGTACAAGTGATTAAAATTATTTTAATGCAATGATTTGAAATCATTTGAACAAGTGATTTACATTATTATTTATCCTGGTCTCATTAATGGTTTTCTCAAGGTAAAGAATGCATTGTGACGTCAAATTTCCATTGAAAAAAAAAATGAATAGTACAAATTCATATGAGGTACAAAAACATAGGATTTGACTATAATGAAAGTCACTTTGCAGTGATTTAAAATCATTAGTACAAGTGACTTTTTATACGCCCGTCAAAATTTTGCAAGACCTATTATGGTATACAAATGTCCTGCGTCCGTCTGTCTGTCCGGCGTAAACATGTCGCACTGTAACTTGAGATCGACTTATCCAAATTGCATGAAACGTAATATACCGGTAGTTGTTTCTTATGATGGTCAAATGGTCTGTATACTTTTTGGTGAAAACAAGATAAAAACTTTTTGAGTAACTGCACTTTGTAACTAAAACAGGGGTGTGTTTTTTTCACATGTCGCACTGTATTGCATAAAACTTCCACACAAGGCGTTGGGCGCTCATGGCGCAGCTGTTTATTATTATTTTAAACCCCAGGTTTAAACCCCGCTTTAAAAACTTGGGGGTAAACAGTTTTACCTCTGTCTGTCCATCCATTTGTCAGTCCGTCTGTCCCATGAATATTTTCGTCGCATTTTTCTCAGGAACTACTTGACAAGGATTTCTAAAATTTGGTTTTAGGGTTATATATAAGTCAGCTACATGTATACCCTGTAATGCGTTTTCAGATTTATCACTCAACAACTAAAGTTACTTCCTGCTTATCGAAAACTTGTATCATTTTACACATGATAGCCAAGTTTTGGACAATCAATGCATTTGAATGAGGAAATATGGTTTAACCCTCCCCCTAAACACTGACAAGTTCAATAAATAAATTTGGGCAATTGGCTATAAATACATTGCGTGCTATAAATATTTCTTATCAGCTAAAACATTCAAGGCGTAACAATAGACACAAATACGACAAAATATTCTTGTCAAAAGATGTACATATATTTTATATAGCATCTCCTTCTGGCATCAACACTTTGTGGTGTAATTGCAATTGTCAGGAAGACCTTTTATGTCCGCTCAATCCCCCCCCCCCCCCCCCCCCCCCACCACCCCCCCCTCTCCCCAAATACACTTAATAAGCATTTGTACGTTATCATCATAATGATCAAGTTGATCTGTGGCATTTTGAAGCTAAAGTAAAAAAATCACTGGTTGAAGTGTTGCATGAAGACAAATTAATTAAAATCACTCCACACAGTGATTAAGATTCAAATTCACTTCAAAAGTTATTATAACTAAACATACTAAAAGAACGATTGTGAAAAATTGCGATTTTTGTACTTATAACCCCCCTCCTCCCCCCCCCCAAAAAAAAACAAAAAAAAACCAGTTTCCTTTAAGCTACACCTATTTTTAAATTCATTGAAATAAAGGACACATCATGCACATTAAAGGAAAAAAAATACATTTGAAAATACTTGTAGTAGTACAATGTAGCTTATACTTGTAATAGACCTGGCCTAACATTAATTTGTTAGTTTGTCTGACCTTTCAAAATAAGTGAGCAAAAAAAATAAAAAAAGAAAGCATAGCATCCTCCCTATTTTCAATTGATAAAAGGTTTGGCAGTTAATTTGAAATTAATTCAAAGATCTTAACCAGGGACGTGACAATGTGAGATTTGATTGATAAATATAGTTATTTTTTTTATTTGAATTAAAAAAAAATATATCTGTTTTTCACCATAGAAGTTGATTGGAAATACTGCTGATATCAGAGATAAAAACACATTTAAATTCACTTTATGCAGTGATTTTAAGTCATTTGACAATGTACAAGTGATTTACATTTCATTTTTTCATTTTAATTGAATGAAAAATTTAAATCACTCTGTGCTGTGATTTAAAATCATTTGTACCAGTGATTTATATTATTTCAAAATGTATGTGATTAAAGACAG
Source organism: Mytilus galloprovincialis (assembly GCA_037788925.1). Taxonomy (NCBI): domain Eukaryota; kingdom Metazoa; phylum Mollusca; class Bivalvia; order Mytilida; family Mytilidae; genus Mytilus; species Mytilus galloprovincialis. The sequence goes on from CM075335.1 coordinate 35,601,857, forward strand.
ACACCCTTTGAAGTGTTTTATTTTTATTTATACCAGTGATCAATACTATTTTTTAATGAATGATTATATTCCATTAACTTCACTACAAATTATAATTGTGACCTGCAAAATCTTATTTATCACTGTTTGATCCATATCGAGTCTAGTTTTCTACAAATGTTTGTAAAAATGTTTGTGTTTGTTTTTGGTCATGATAACATTTTTGGTTTATGAGTTTTTTTTGTTCCTTTTTATGCCCAAGTTGTAGCGTAGGGGCATTATGTTTTACCCTTGTCCATGTTGTCTGTACGTCCAAAAATTGGTTTCCATTCTCTAACTTAAGTTTGCCTCAACCAAATGTTATGAAACTTTAGACAATGCTTATTACCGCCAAACTCAGCACGAGTACAAATATGGTAGCATCAGTTTTACAGTTCTTGAGTTATGTCCCTTTAATACATTATATAGAACATTTGAACAGATTGTGCTTTATGCCACTTATAATGCTATTTTTTGTTCAAAAAATAAATTTTACTCTTAACAAGTTAGTTTTTATTTATTTTTCCCTTTCAAACAGGCATCTAAGTTAATGTCAAGAAGACTCCTGTTGTGATGTTGTCCTCTGAAAGAGGGAGATAACCCTGGTTTCTTATTGAAACTTTTCCAAACATAATAATCACTTGAATGAGTGATTTATAAAAATATTTCTAATCACTGGTAGAAGTGATTTTTAAAAAGTAATGAAAGGGAATTAACTCTAGTTTTGTTGAAAAAATCACTTGAGAAAGTGATTTTAAAAATCACTTGTACAAGTAACTCCCCTGACTGTTATTTTACAGAACATTGAAAATATTAAACTTTTCTTAAACCTGTATTTGGATTATCTTATCATCTTGAAATTTTTGAACATGAAAATCAATCATAATAAGTTATGCACACATGTTTGAGTGTGCACTGTTGCGTTATTTAGATAATGAAAATATGTAAATCTACTAGTAAAGTTTACTTCTTTTAACATGGGTCTTATATGTCTTATCATTACATCCACATAAGAATGAGGGAAAAAATGTAATTTCATAAATACTTAAGGATGTACTTAGGTGAGGTTTTGGAATTTGTGTCAAATGTTCAGACTCCTTGGAGTTTTTCCATACAATACAAGGTAAAATATTTTGCCCCATAACACCCATTTATTTTTTCATAAGACTTAATAGCTCATGAAAGGTCATTTACCAAAATTTTAGAAGATTCTTGATTTTCTTTCTTTTATTTTGAGACCAATATGATACCAATGCAAATATAAGGTAAAAGTCAGAGTCAGCCTTTTCCCGCCATATTTTAAATCTCAAATATCTCAAAAAGGAGGTCAATGGCCTATCAACTTATCTTTATCCTTAATTGATGCTCTACAAGCTTATAGTATCAATTTTAATTTCTTAATTTCTCAATTTTTACCTAACCTCACCTAAGTACATCCTTAACTCCAATGTTAATTAAAAAATTTGTAGCTTCATAAAAACTTTTTACCAAGGTTCATAATTTTTTGGTGGAAGACTTCAAGTCTTCTGAGGGCCAATGGTGCCGACTTTAAAATCATTGAGCCTCCGTATGCCGCATTCGTTTCTGTGTATTACAATTTCATAACAACTTCTGATTCCTGACACCGATTTTTACACATGATTAAGCATCTGAATCATTTAATTTGTTAATTAGGATTTAAAAAACAATCACTAGCGTAAATATGTAGCCTTTTATTTATGTAAATTATTAGATTTCACCTCATCTACATGAAAGTTGTTTGTTTACTTGTAACCGGATGTTTTTACTGTAGATATTTGTAGTACGCATGTGTGAATTTGGTATCGGGACAACTCGCCCTGTTTACATGTTCGCCCTTGGTCTGTTTGTCTTGAGTTCTTTCGCCCGTATAGTACGTAGCCCTGCGTTCATTCTCTTTACTTTTATCAAGTATGTTTTATAATACGTCCTTGCATTTATTAAAAAAATATTAATATTAAGGGTATCGTTAAAAAATTCTAAAACATGATTTAGTAAAAATCATCTGTTCATTATTTTGTTCCCAAGTTAAGACAATCGTGTTCAGCCAATCAATTCTGTGTTTCTCATGATCAATTAATAAGCCAATGAAAAACGTTTTCTCTGAAGATTATTCTAACATGCTAGATTTTGAACTTGTGTTGTTTTGGAAGTACACCACTAATTCATGGTCCCATTGCTTTCTATGTTAAATTCCTCCATTTCAAGCAAGCACACCTCTTTCATTTTAAGTTCAAATAAGTGGCAATCATTGCATGTCAAAGCAACACTTTATGGTGTCTTGTACTGAAAAAATCAACATACCTTTAATGGCATATAAGAAAAAACTGGTTCCCGGAACTTCGGATGTACCAAAGCAGGTACTTCAGATCTGACAAACAGACAAAATGTACCCTCTTTTTATGCCCCACCTACGATAGTAGAGGGGCATTATGTTTTCTGGTCTGTGCCTCCGTCCGCTTCAGGTTAAAGTTTTTGGTCAAGGTAGTTTTTGAAGAAGTTGAAGTCCAATCAACTTGAAACTTAGTACACTTGTTCCCCATGATATGATCTTTCTGTGGGCGAGTGGGGCATTCGTGTACTATGGACACATTCTTGTTAAAATTTGGTGCAGTTTTTTTAATATTTAAAATTAAAAGTCCAAAAGTGTTCTACAATGATCACCAGTCCTTCAGCTTTCATTTGATGCCAAAAATACCTAAATATCCTACATATTTTGAAAGTTACACTTATGCGTAGGAACTATTGTATGTGCTTTCTGGCCGAATTATTGGTGTTACAATTTTTTCATCTAGTTGTAAAATGTGAATTTTCATCTGCAATAGTTCTTACACAGCTTTTAGGATAAAAGCATGGCTGATTGACAAAATTCAATGATGCAGTACTACCATGAAGATAATAAATAGTATTTTTTTTTCATTAAATTATTGACATAATACTTGTTGTAACATATTTTATTTTTGTATTCATTTATAAAATCATTTAAAGGACAATGTACTATTCTTTTTGTTTAAAGACCAACAAACAGGTTGGGACATTCCTCCATTATGAGTGGTGTCCCTTAAATGAGGGACTGTCCCTAAAACAAGGGGTCATTTTACTGTTGAAGAAAAAGAAAGAAAATTTTTAAGATTTTTAACTCAAAAGTGGGAAAATTCATTATATTTGGAACAACTTTTCTAAATTCCAAATTAATAAAGAAGATATAAGTTTAGAAACATCACAAAATTCTTTTGACATGTTTGACCATTTAATACTTGATAGATGCATAGTTCTTGGGGAAAAGTTTCATCAAATATGAATATACATGTAAAGGTGCTCTTTTTTTACAGTGGGTTGTAATGTTCTTCCAATGAGGGTTACGCCTCATTTGGAGTGTTGTTCCCAAACTGTTAAAGGTTCATCTTTGTGCATAATTCAAAATTGGAAATTTTAACAAGCATCTAATATTCTTACACAAGAAAATAAACCCTGGTCTGCTAGCTACATGTTCATCTTTTCTACCAATTCAATAACTAGAATCATGCAAACAGACTTAAGAAAAAGGCATGTAAGTTCATCATACAAATATGACACTTTTTCTAGACAATCCAGATCGTGCAAATTACTTCGCTAAAAATTGTAACCTTTAAAATTGTTGTTGCGCACTAAAAAAACCCATGGGAACTTTCAAAAGTTGGCAGGTATGTAGCAAGTCTTACTATTTTTATGCTCCATTTATGGGCATTATGTTTTCTGGTCTGTCTGTCCGTCCTGCTTCAGGTAAAAGTTTATGGTCGAGGTAGTTTTTGATGAAGTCGAAATCCAATCAACTTGAAACTTAGTACACATGTGTTCCTTATGATATGATCTTTCTAATTTTACTACCAAATTAAAGATTTTACCTAATTTTCACAGTCCACTGAACATAGAAAATGATTGTACGGATGGGAAATCCATGTACTTATAACACATTCTTGTTTGAAGAAAAAAAATATGTCTTAACGATAATGGAACAAAGCAGGCTGGGTAAGTGGGGTTGCTTTTATGGTAATTCAAGTTACCTTTTATTCACCTTCTTCCACCTCAGAGCTATCAGCTCTTTGATTTTACCTAGTTTCATAAAAACTGACAAAACAAAACATTTGACTATATCAATCAATGGAAAAATTCTATTTGAACAAAAACTCCAGACTAATCATCATAAAAATAATTCAGTTCCCACCCACTCCAATGTTCTTTGATATTTTAATTTATAGATAATGGAATATCAACTCTTGATAACTGGCAGATACAGCTTCAAATAAAATGTATGAAATCAGAAAGAGAAATATCTGTGTATCTAAAACTTGACAACATAACCTATCCACTGGGACTGGTTCCTGGAACTGTTGTGTACATGGAGCAAATAGAGAGAAGAGTGTCAAGGAAGGGTGTTGTGTATTGTCAGTTCAGTATTGTATCATCACTAACTGTACTGCATCAGAAATGGTCAGAATTGACAACAAGGTAATAAAGGAAAGAAGTAATTTTTTTCCATGTACTATAATTCAGAAATTATTGTGATGTTTTTATTATTGCGAAATCGCATTTTAAATTTTTTTATATGAAGCAAACAGGATTATTTTGAATGTTGCGAAAATTAAAATTGCATTTTAGTCTAAAAATAATAAATGCACGCAATAGTTATGGAATTTACACTAATCTAAAAGTTAATGTTTAACTGTTCTTGATATGGTAAAAGTAGATTTGTTGTAAACCTCAAGAAGAAAGCTCCCGAAAAACAAAATAAAAAATTCTTATCCTTTAAGGGGTGGGAGATAAACTTTATATATTCTTATGAGACATAATGTTTGTAGATAAAAATATAGACTTTGAGATTTTTCCTCAGAGCTATTCCAAATGCAACAATATTTGGGATTGGAAGGCACATTTTTCTTATGGCAATCATCCATACAATTGCATGTTACTTTGCATACATAAACATACAATTTCAACTTCCTGACCTTAATACTCACCAATACAAAAAAGATTCAAGTTCTATACAACTTCAAATATATTTTTTTCTGAATTAACCCTTATCTGATAACGAAAATATAAATGAATTAGAAACGACAACATTTGCATGCTATGTACCATGTATGCCAAGTATTTCAGATGACTTATTTTTATCTTATAGAAAAGCAGAAACCTCAGAAGAATGTAATGACAGTCAACCTCTTACTGAACAGTACAATTTAGGTTTTTTAGCAGATGTATGGGGAGATAATTCAATACTGCAGTTCTCCTGTGTCTGTTTTGTTCAAAAGGTTGTCAAGATATCATTGAAATGTTGCTGTCAGATGTGTGGTGGTGTTATTGTAGATCGATGTGGCAACAACTTATGTCACTCTGAGGAGTTTAAATTTGTTGCTAGAATGAGGTAAGGCCAAACATAAAATATTGTTTGTTTCCCCTCCCCTGACCGACCCGGTAAAATCACTGCGACCCGAAAATTTTTATTGGCCATTCTTGTCAACTATTTTTTTTTCGCTATGTTGGTTATTAGTGATATCTTTCCGATGCTGTAGTCAACGAGCATTAGTTTTTGGTGATACCTTTTTGATGCTGTAGTCAACGAGCGTTTTAAATCGAGGCATTTTTGCATTGAAGCATCTACATGATTCGGAATCAAGGAAAACAAACAAAATGCTTTGCCACACGATTTGAAAATTAAAAAAAACTGAAGCATCTTTCAACCCACTGAGTGCATCTTGATTTGCTTTGTGTCTAACCTCTGTTCCTGTTTAAAGGATAAAATCTTAAAGACTTTGAGTAAAAATGGTCTGAATCATGCTTTAAAATCTATCTACTTTGTCTTTGAACAGGTTGGGCACAAGTCAGGAAATGTGGAATACATGTATTCCCTGCTTTCAGGGAATGTCCCTGTTTTCTGGTGTAAAAAAAAAAACCAGTTTAAATGGGATTTCCTTTTTCAATTTATGGCATGAAAATTACAGAAGGGCACGTTTGAAAGTTATAACTGCATCAGTAGAATTCTTAAATACTTGTTAAAAGTATTTTAGGAAATACAAAACATGAATATAAAGTGAAGCCTTGTTTCTTCTAGAACTCGAAAAAAAATACAAATCTTTGTTTAGGAATCAATTGACCAAGCTGCATGATCCAGGTGTAACTGAACATAACTGAATTATGTTAACTTCTATTGAAAATTTTTATTCATTGAAATTTAATTCCCAAGTGATTAACATACATGTATCTTTTTGTCATCTCATAATTGATGATCAAGGTATAAATTGGTGAACAAAGGAATTGTTTTGTTGTGAGATATGCATCAAATTAGACTTGAAATAAGCTTGATTTTTTAACTAGAAAAACACTTGCTATCATTAAGCATTGTTACCACAAGTAGAATGTGTGCTTTTGTAGATTTCATTACATTAAATGTATAGGAAAATAAGGAGGTCCCTGTTTACTGGTTTTTTTTTAACACCAGAAAACTGGGGAGTAAACTGAATTAGAATAAGGGAATACCCAACTTTTCTTGACTTGAGCCTTACCTGTTGAATTTTGTACAAATTCAATATAGAAAACCATCAAGGAATAAAATAAAATAATTTGCCTACCTACCTACCCATACCCTAACAACCTCAGTCGGGGGAGGGGAAACAAAGATATTTTTAATGTAGGCCTAATTCATTTCAAAGTTATTAAGGAGATAATTGGTAAGGACTCCAATAAAATAATGACTTGGTCATGACCTGAGGCAATTTGAAACATGACCAAAGCAAGGTTCCTTTCTGAAGCCCCTTATTAGGAAAAACAACACATAAAGCTCATCTTTATATTATAATACAATCCAATGCAATTCATGTGGTTTGATTCAATGTAAAAGTAGTTGGTGTAAAAGTACACAGCTGATTATTAAAATTATACCCTTAAAGAGGGGTATTTCTCCTTATGTCCGTCCATCTGTGACACATTTCTGTTTGTGTCTTGTACAACAAAGTGTTTAAAAATTTGGTACCAAGCAAGTGGTAAGTTGAGAATTGAAATAGTGAATATGCCAGAGACAACAACCTGACCCTCAGAGCAGATAACAGCTGAAGTCCACCAGAAATGGGGAATATGCTAGAGACAACAACCTGACCCTCAGAGCAGATAACAGCTGAAGTCCACCAATGGGTCTTCAATGCAGCGAGTAAATCCATACCAGGAGGCATGCCTCAGCTGCCCCCTAAATAAGTTGTGTACTAGTTCAGTGAAAATGGATGTTATACTAAACTCAAAAGCATATAATTGAACTAAAATTTTAAAACATACAAAAATAAGTCCAGAGGCTCCAGACGTGGGACAGACACAAACATGTGGTGGGGTTAAACATGAAAAATTAGATCTCAACCCTCCTCTATACCTCTAGCCAATGAAGGATAAAGAAACATACAGCAATAAACACAGTTAAACCCAGTTAAAAATAAGTTTTCTTCTTCTTCTTTAAGTTTCTAGTGATCCGTCAATTATTGAAGATTATTCGCCAAGTCTGAGCCTCAGTCTGATGTCAAAAAAGTAAACAAAAGAAACTAAGCAAAATGACAAATGATACATAAATTAAAAAACTGAAAGGTAAACTCATTTAAATATTTTTAATTAATTTAACAAATCCCTGTTTACAACAAATATACATGTGTTTCACATTGATTCATTAATAGGATTATGTTTTAAGCATTTACATATTTAATAGCTTTGAATTGCTTTGGTAAATCATATGCTTATTCATTTTCTATTGTCTGTTTCCACATGAATTCATATATGAAGTACTGTTTTCTCAAATGCAAGAATGGGTATATAAGATAACGAGCAGTAAAAAAGGTTCTTTCTTTTTCTGATCTTCATATAGTTTCTGTCTGTCCTATCACTAATAATGTCAATTCCAACAAAAGTTTTAGTATGAGACTTCTTACGACCTGCTTGAAGTTTCATCTACTCAACTACTAACAATGTCACAATTATATATTTTGTTTCACTTGTGATGTATATACAAAAGGAAGATTTCTATAATGTTGATTGCATCACCTTTTTGAAAACGGGTACATTTTTAGTTGTGTTTGTTTTATAATTTCTGAAATGATATAAACCCAAACTAGAAATAAACTGTCAGATACTGCAAGCATGATCTATAACATAGCTAAGAATTTTAATATCTTAATGTTGATAGTTATTTTTATTTCCAGTTTGATAATAGATGATGGAACCAGTGTTGCTATGGTTACTTGTTCTGATAAAGAGGTTCAGATATTACTGTTGTTGTCTGATGATCAATGGGAAGCTTTGAAACTTTCAGTGAAGCAACATGGTGAAGTGTTTTTACAACAGGTATTTGAATATTTTATTCTGTGATGATAAAGATATTTTATATTATCGCTATTTTGTGCATTTTTCCTTTGATCTTTTTTTGTGATAATTTTCATATCATGCTACTCGCTTGAGATGGAAAATTATCGCTAGAAACTAAGCAGGCATGTGGCGTTGCTAAAGAAATTGACATGAAATTGACCATTGATCATCTCAACTCGATTTCCTTTCTTGCTTTCGCTGTCCCGGCTCAAGCGAGAAAATCAATCTTGTTGAGATGATCAACGATAATCTATAAATATAAAGTAAAATTGAGAATGGAAATAAGGAATATGTCAAAGAGACAACAACCTGATTAAAGAGCAGATAACAGCAAAAGGCCACCAAGGGGTCTTCAATGCAGTGATAAAATCCTGTACCCAAAGTGGGCCTCAGCTAGCCCTAAGTAAAAAACGTGTACTAGCCATACTTGCAAATTATTGGAATATAACAACCATACATTATTTTCACAAATAAAAACTTGATACCTTGAAATATGTGAATGTGAAAAAAGTCAATCTCACTTACATATATATGCTCTGTTCTATGGTAAACTTTTATGGAGGATTCAATGTGTCAATTTGTAAATGTGTTCTAGGAAAGAGATTAAGTTATGTATTTCAAATGAACATTTACACCCTAAAGGATTGATGGTGTAAACTAATTAACATTTACACCCTGAAGGATTGATGGTGTACACTAATTAACATACAAGAACACAATAAAAATAGAATTCAAACTTTTAATTGTATAGTTGTGTTGTAACTATACAGTTATAGAGTTCTGTTGTCATGGTAACTTGGACATTTTTATGAATGCATCATGCATCGACAAAATGCATTAATTGATACAAAGATAACATTTTTATTAACTTTTTTATCTTCGTTATTAAAATTTTGCAATATGATTATAAACAGTATTTTAAAATCAAGACGTCAAGTTTGAGGTAGAAAAAGTTGTGGGATTCATTTTCTGTTTCATTTAAACCACAATATTGGGAAATCATATTTTCTCTTTTAATCTTTTGATATCTACTCCACTCAATGGTTAAACAAAAATTCCAAGTTCACATTTTACAGAGAATTGTTATTTTTTCATATAGATTTAAGCATTATTTAATTGTTTCTGAATCCACATTGTTTTGTATGTGTATTTATTAGTAATGTATGTATTTTGTTTTATTATATACTAGACATTGTTCACACTAATGTCAGATGATCCAAGATGATCCTTGAAAAAAAACAACATATTTGGATTCATTCAGACCTGAAATATATGTTTTAGAACGATATTTATTTCTTAGATAGTAAATCTTGAATGTAGTCTATTTATATAGAGTTGAACATCGTAAAAGTCTGGATTCATAGCATAAACTTGACATTCATGGCCCATGCCTCTTCCTGTCCTCATGAAGATACGTTTTTGGTCATATTTGTCAATAAAACTTGTGACTTGAGTTTCCAAAACTTTGACGATGCTTCCAACTGTGAAATCAATCTGCTTCAAACTATCACATGAACAGATGATCTCTTTTATTCCTTCTATGGTGATTTGTTTGTTACCGGTTATTGTTAGAACTTTTAAATTTTCTCCATATTTAGAAATTGATAAAAGGGAATCATCCGTTAAGTTACACGTTTGGTTTATGCTTCCAGATAGATGTAAGACTTGTAAACATTTTCAGTTTTGCATCAATGTAGTAATTACTATATCAGTAATTTGCGGGTTATTATTCAAGTTTAAAGTTCGCAGATCTAAACAGATGTTTGCTATAAAAAATACTGTTTCATCAACAATGTTTGCTGAGTTTAGATATAATTCTGACAATGGATGGGTTCTTCTAACATTAACACTTTCAATTGATGACAACACAGTCCTTATTTTTGAACCATCCTTTTGTTTATTTTGAGTTAAACTTATAATGTTTTCATTTAAATCTTGGACTTGATTTGGATTTATTTGATTTTCATATACACTGTCTGTCTGTTCAAGTTGATTATCGCTGCATAATTTAAGATCTAACTTTTCCAAATAACTACATTTCCTAATTAAATAGTTTATACTTTGAAAACGTATGTATTTGCAATGGCTGAAATTCGCTTTTCGAAGCTATTTACATTTAGATGCAATGCATTCTACTGAATCTTCTGTAACTTTTGAACATCCCTGGGTTTCCAAAACTAAAAGCATTGGACAATTTTCGGCAATACTCATAATACCTGAATCACTCACATTATTACAATAATTTACAAGTAAACGTTTTAATCTTGGACATCCCTCTGCGATTTTTTCTAAACCATCATCTGATATTGAGGTCTCAGGTGGTAATGATATATGCATATCAGGGTTTCGTTGATTAAGATTAAGGTCTTCTAATAAGGGACAATTATCTCCAATAAGTTGTAAATATTGATCATTGATGGTCTGACATTGATCAAAGGAGATTTTTTTCAGATTTGGACAACTTTTAGTCAGATATTTCACCAAGTTATCATCTATCTTGCAATCTATCGATATAAATGATTTTAATGATGTTTTCAAAGGCATCACAATTCCATCAGCCTTTTTTAACGTACAGTTGTACAGCTTTATACATTCAAAGTCTTTGCATGTTGTTAGCAGTGTTTTAAAAGTGGAGCGGAAGAATCTTTGACCTGCTATAGAAAACAAGTAGAGCCCAGGATGACTTACTATTAGATTGTACAATTCTTTGGTCACACCTTTCAAATAGGGTTTTTGGTAAAATAGACTTTTACCTCGACGAATGAGTGTCAACTTTTCTAATTTTGACAAAGTAGACAAAACTCTAATACACTGAGGAAGTCGATCAGTGTATGCAGTGGAAAGTATCACTTTAATTTCTCTTATGTTAGGTAAATATAACACGGTCTTCTCAAGTTCTTTGGGACAATTGATAACAAAATGAAGTTCTGCTTTTCTCAAGTTATGTAAAATCGTATTCTCATCGTTAGTAAGAATTGTAAAGAACGAATCCAGATCGATATCAATATTTATTTCCTCAACGTACAGCAATATTGTTCGAAAAAACGTGTTAAAATTTGTATTATCATCTTCCTCCTCAATAAGATCTTGTATGCTGTTGATAGATTTCCATAGTAATGGTGCATAAATTAATTGGTGCATGTCTGTATTGATGTGTTGTATGGTATAAATAAGTTCATACTGTGAAATGTATGAAAGTATCTTCACTATAACTTCATCTGGTAAACTCGTTAAAGAATATGACTGCGTTGCCATGTTGTCCTCAAAATTCATTCACAAATGATAGCTTTTTATACGACCACAAAATTTGAAAATTTTTTCGTTGTATATTGCTATCACGTTGGCGTCGTCGTCCTCGTCGTCCGAATACTTTTAGTTTTCGCACTCTAACTTTAGTAAAAGTGAATAGAAATCTATGAAATTTTAACACAAGGTTTATGACCACAAAAGGAAGGTTGGGATTGATTTTGGGAGTTTTAGTCCCAACATTTTAGGAATTAGGGGCCAAAAAAGGGCCCAAATAAGCATTATTCTTGGTTTTCGCACAATAACTTTAGTTTAAGTAAATAAAAATCAATGAAATTTAAACACAATGTTTATGACCACAAAAGGAAGGTTGGTATTGATTTTGGGAGTTTAGGTCCCAACAGTTTAGGAATTAGGGGCCAAAAAGGGACCCAAATAAGCATTTTTCTTGGTTTTCGCACCATAACTTTAGTATAAGTGAATAAAAATCTATGAAATTTAAACACAAGGTTTATGACCATAAAAGGAAGGTTGGTATTGATTTTGGGAGTTTTGGTCTCAACAGTTTAGGAATAAAGGGCCCAAAGGGTCCAGATTTAAACTTTGTTTGATTTTATCAAAAATTGAATAATTGGGGTTCTTTGATATGCCGAATCTAACTGTGTATGTAGATTCTTAATTTTTGGTCCCGTTTTCAAATTGGTCTACATTAAGGTCCAAAGGGTCCAAAATTAAACTTAGTTTGATTTTAACAAAAATTGAATCCTTGGGGTTCTTTGATATGCTGAATCTAAACATGAATTTAGATTTTTGATTATGGGCCCAGTTTTCAAGTTGTTCCAAATCAGGATCCAAAATTATTATATTAAGTATTGTGCAATAGCAAGAAATTTTCAATTGCACAGTATTCAGCAATAGCAAGAAATCTTCAATTGCACAGTATTGTGCAATAGCAAGAAATCTTCAATTGCACAGTATTGTGCAATAGCAAATATTTTCAATTGCACAGTATTGCACAATAGCAAGAAATATCTAATTGCACAATATTGTGCAATAGCAAGAAATTCCAATTGGATTTCAATTGGAGTTATCTTTCTTTGTCCAGAATAGTAGTTGAATCAACTTAAATCATTGTTTTATACAATATACAATGTATATTCACTTTTACTACCAACTGATAGATTAAAACAATCTTTACCATTCAGTGATAACAAGCACTTTTTTTACATTTTAATATTTTATGATGTATTTAAATGAGTAGTTATTGTTGCAAACTTCATTAGAAATTTGAATTGAGATCAGTTTTGAAATAAGGGAAAGGGGGATGTGAAAAAAAAATTGGAGGGTCAATTTTTTTCATTTCAGATTTCATAAATAAAAAGAAAATTTCTTCAAACATTTTTTTGAGAGGATTAATATTCAACAGCATAGTGAATTGCTCAAAGGCAAACATTTTTTTTTAAGTTCATTAGACCACATTCATTCTGTGTCAGAAACCTATGCTGTGTCAACTATTTAATCACAATCCAAATTTAGAGCTGAATCCAGCTTGAATGTTGTGTCCATACTTGCCCCAACCGTTCAGGGTTCAACCTCTGCGGTCGTATAAAGCTGCGCCCTGCGGAGCATCTGGTTATAGAATGTTTACGTAAATATTATGGATTGCTTTTTTTTTTCAATCTGGAAATTAAAAAAAAGTTGTATAGATAATCAGATAGTCAATGATTGGAACTTTATAAATTATGTGATATTTTAGGATCATTATACAAATAACATCATCAAATTTTGCAACTGTGGTTATTTTGAATTTGTATTGATTAAACAAAATATTGATTTATTTCAAAAAATGATTAAATTTGGAAAAGTCTTACCTTTAACCCAAAATTAAGAAAATTACTTGTTTTAGTTGCATTGCTATGATAAGTGAATATAATACTAGTTAAAAATTTTAAACATTTAAAAATAGATCTTACTTTTGGTCAGATACTGTTTTCAAATTTCATCATAAAATTTCATAACAGATCCAAATATTTCATTGATTACTATTCAAACAAGCGTCAAGTATTTATTTCTGTTAAATATACCCATAGATATTACTAATGTGTAGTCAGAAACTAGATTCAAATTTCATCATAAAATTTCACATAAAGTTCTTTCATCGATTGTAATTTTCTAAAAAAAAATATTCATTTTTTTATTTTTGTAAAATACTGTGATATTGAAATATATTAACTTTTTACCTTAGTACACTTACATTTGTTTTCTATTTACTGTTTGAAGTTTACCTTGACGTTACTTTGATCAATCAATATATATTAAAATCTACCTGTGAAATGGTTATTTATAGATATTATAATTCAGATATAAATAGGTTTAATGATTTTGATAGTTTACAAAAAGGTTTTGTGAACTTTAAAAAAATGGGGCAATTAAATTAGGTCAATACTATTAGAAAGTATTTTAAGAAATTAAATCCAGTAGATTTGTTGCAATTTCACTTGAATTATATACATCTTTGAGATTATCAAACTATCACTAAAAATTGAAATGAAATTTTAAATATTAGATATCGGTATACAGTATGCTAACTATTTAGACTGCTATGATGAAGATCTTTCTTCTACTATTGAACAGATTTGTAATAATCATATAAGAATGGGTAATTAGAAAAAAATAACTTATATATGATGGTTTCTCTATAAATGAAGAATTTTGTTTTGACAGTTCAAACCGTATATGAAAGCCAACTTTTTCTATTTATTTAATGCTAATGATGGTAAAGCACATAATAGTTTTCAAAGGTACTAGGCTTAGTATTTGATACGCCAGATGTGCATTTTGTCTTCATAAGACTCGTCAGTGACGCTCAGATCAAAATAGTTAGAAACGTAAAATAGAAGCATGGATATCTCCTTTAGCTGGTAGATCATATTAGATTTATAGATAAAATGAATAATGACCATTTTGCAATACACAAGAACCATTTAATTGGATTGATTCATACAAACAAATAAAAATAATTGCTTATAATTTCAGAGTTTTCCAGATTTTGGGTCAACATTAGAGAAGTTTGTATATGTGTTATGTGAGAGCTCAGTGATCAAAAGGACAGTAAACATGTGTTTAACATGTAAACCTATCAGCTGTAATGGAAAGGAACCATATCTACATCCCTGTGATCTATTAAATAACATGGGGTTAGAAGGTATTTATAGTTATAACTCAAGGTGCAGGATTTTCTTGCTGTGTTTAAGACTCATTGATGGCCTTGGGCTGTTTTCTGCTCTTTGGTCATATTGTTGTCTTTTTGACACATTCCCCATTTCCATTCTCAATTTTGTTTGTCTTGACAAAATATTCCAAATGGTAAAATCTATGGTATATATTCAAGGGTATAGAATGGTCATAGTTGACAGTCGTGACCTATTAGTGGACACAGTGACAGAAAAAATTATTCAAAAGTTGGTCATTCAGAATTGTAAAGATTTTTACCTTGTCTCATAAAGAGTAGGGAACGACATAAAAAAGATCAATGAAGGATAAAAAACTTAATTCAAATAGTTTAGGCATGGGGTGGGGTAGAAATTGCTGCAAGTTTTGTTTAATTGACATCGATTTTATATATATCCTTATTGGTCAATCAATTTTTCCCAAATTAAGTTAAGGGGGGGGGGGGGGGAGGGGGGGAGGGGGGGATAGGGGGGTCAGTGAAAAAACTATATGAATTAAGTTTTTGTTTATCCTACATTGAACTTTTGATGTCATCCCTAGGGGGCATAGTTCTGATTCCTTGTCCAAGTTAAGCTATACTTTTGGTCCTTTTTAGCTCACCTGGCCCGAAGGGCCAAGTGAGCTTTTCCCATCACTTGGCGTCCGTCGTCCGTCGTCGTCGTCCGTCGTCGTTAACTTTTACAAAAATCTTCTCCTCTGAAACTACTGGGTCAAATTAAACCAAACTTGGCCACAATCATCATTGGGGTATCTAGTTTAAAAAATGTGTGGCGTGACCCGGCCAACCAACCAAGATGGCCGCCATGGCTAAAAATAGAACATAGGGGTAAAATGCAGTTTTTGGCTTATAACTCAAAAACCAAAACATTTAGAGCAAATCTGACACGGGGTAAAATTGTTTATCAGGTCAAGATCTTTCTGCCCTCAAATTTTCAGATGAATCCGACAACCCGTTGTTGGGTTGCTGCCCCTGAATTGGTAATTTTAGGGATTTTTTTGCTGTTTTTGGTTATTATCTTAAATATTATTATAGATAGAGATAAACTGTAAACAGCAATAATGTTCAGCAAAGTTAGATTTACAAATAAGTCAAAATGACCAAAATGGTCAGTTGACCCCTTTAGGAGTTATTGACCTTTATAGTCAATTTTTAACCGTTTTTCGTAAATCTTAGAAATCTTTTACAAAAATCTTCTCCTCTGAAACTACTGGGCCAAATTAATCCAAGCTTGGCCACAATCATCTTTGGGGTATCTAGTTTAAAAAATGTGTGGCGTGACCCGGCCAACCAACTAAGATGGCTGCCATGGCTAAAAATAGAACATAGGGGTAAAATGCAGTTTTTGGCTTATAACTCAAAAACCAAAGCATTTAGAGCAAATCTGACATGGGTTAAAAGTGTTAATCAGGTCAAGATCTATCTGTCCTGAAATTTTCAGATGAATCACACAACCTGTTGTTGGGTTGCTGCCCCTGAATTGGTATTTTCAAGGAAATTTTGCTGTTTTTGGTTATTATCTTGAATATTATTATAGATAGAGATAAACTGTATACAGCAATAATGTTCAGCAAAGTAAGATTTACAAATATGTCAACACGAACGAAATGGTCAGTTGACCCCTTTAGGAGTTATTGCCCTTTATAGTCAAATTTTAACCATTTTTAGCTCACCTGGCCCGAAGGGCCAAGTGAGCTTTTCTCATCACTTGGCGTCCGTCGTCCGTCGTCCGTCGTCGTCCGTCGTCCGTCGTCCGTCGTCCGTCGTCGTCCGTCGTCGTTAACTTTTACAAAAATCTTCTCCTCTGAAACTACTGGGCCAAATCAAACCAAACTTGGCCACAATCATCATTGGGGTATCTAGTTTAAAAAATGTGTGGCGTGACCCGGTCAACCAACCAAGATGGCCGCCACGGCTAAAAATAGAACATAGGGGTAAAATGCAGTTTTTGGCTTATAACTCAAAAACCAAAGCATTTAGAGCAAATCTGACATGGGGTAAAAATGTTTATCAGGTCAAGATCTATCTGCCCTGAAATTTTCAGATGAATCGGTCAATCGGTTGTTGGGTTGCTGCCCCTGAATTGGTAATTTTGAGGAAATTTTGCTGTTTTTGGTTATTATCTTGAATATTATTATAGATAGAGATAAACTGTAAACAGCAATAATGTTCAGCAAAGTAAGATCTACAAATAAGTCAACATGACCAAAATGGTCAGTTGACCCGTTTAGGAGTTATTGCCCTTTATAGTCAATTTTTAACCATTTTTCGTTAATTAAAGTAATCTTTTACAAAAATCTTCTCCTCTGAAACTACTGGGCCAAATTAATCCAAACTTGGCCACAATCATCTTTGGGGTATCTTGTTTAAAAAATGTGTGGCGTGACATGGTCAACCAACCAAAATGGCCGCCACGGCTAAAAATAGAACAAAGGGGTAAAATACAGTTTTTGGCTTATAACTCAAAAACCAAAGCATTTTGAGGAAATCTGACGGGATAAAAATATTTATCAGGTCAAGATCTATCTGCCCTGAAATTTTCAGATGAATCAGTCAATCGGTTGTTGGGTTGCTGCCCCTGAATTGGTAATTTTGAGGAAATTTTGCTGTTTTTGGTTATTATCTTGAATATTATTATAGATAAAGATAAACTGTAAACAGCAATAATGTTCAGCAAAGTAAGATCTACAAATAAGTCAACATGACCAAAATGGTCAGTTGACCCGTTTAGGAGTTATTGCCCTTTATAGTCAATTTTAACCATTTTTCATAAATTAAATTAATCTTTTACAAAAATCTTCTCCTCTGAAACTACTGGGCCAAATTAATCCAAACTTGGCCACAATTATCTTTGGGGTATCTAGTTTAAAAAATGTGTGGCGTGACCTGGTCAACCAACCAAGATGGCCGCCACCGCTAAAAATAGAACATAGGGGTAAAATGCAGTTTTTGGCTTATAACTCAAAAACCAAAGCATTTTGAGGAAATCTGACATGGGATAAAAATGTTTATCAGGTCAAGATCTATCTGCCCTGAAATTTTCAGATGAATCGGTCAATCGGTTGTTGGGTTGCTGCCCCTGAATTGGTAATTTTGAGGAAATTTTGCTGTTTTTGGTTATTATCTTGAATATTATTATAGATAGAGATAAATTGTAAACAGCAATAATGTTCAGCAAAGTAAGATCTACAAATAAGTCAACATGACCAAAATGGTCAGTTGACCCCTTTAGGAGTTATTGCCCTTTATAGTCAATCTTTAACCATTTTTCATAAATCTAAGTAATCTTTTACAAAATCTCCACTGAAACTACTAGGCCACAATCATCTTTGGGGTATCTAGTTTGAAAAATGTGTCCGATGACCCGGCCATTCAACCAAGATGGCCGCCACGGCTAAAAATAGAACATAGTGGTAAAATGCAGTTTTTGGCTTATAACTATGAATTCAAAGCATCTAGAGCAAATCTGACAAGAAGTTAAATTGTTAATCAAGTCAATATCTATCTGCCCTGAATTTTTCAGATGAATTGGACAACTGGTTGTTGGGTTGCTGCCCTCCAATTGGTAATTTTTAAAGAAATTTTGCCGTTTTTGGTTATCTTGAATACTATTATAGATAGCGATAAACTGTAAACAGCAATAATGTTCAGCAAAGTAAGATCTACAAATAAGTCAACATGACCTAAATGGTCAATTGACCCCTTAAGGAGTTATTGCCCTTTATAGTCAATTTTTAACAATTTTCATTAATTTGGTAAATATATGTAAATTTTTACCAAATATAGTTCTCTGTTACTAATGGGCAAAGTTCATTATAGATATAATTGTAAGAAGCAAAATCGTTCAGTAAAGTAAGAACTTCAAACACATCACCATCACCAAAATACAATTTTGTCATGAATCCATTTGTGTCCTTTGTTTAATATGCACATAGACCAAGGTGAGCGACACAGGCTCTTTAGAGCCTCTAGTTTCGTAAATCTTAGTAATCTTTTACAAAAATCTTCTCTGAAACTACTGGGCCAAATTAAACCAAACTTGGCCACAATCATCATTGGGGTATTTAGTTTAAAAAATGTGTGGCGTGACCAGCCCAACCAACCAAGATGGCCACCATGGCTAAAAAAAGAACATAGGGGTAAAATGCAGTTTTTGGCTTATAACTCAAAAACCAAAGCATTTAGAGCAAATCTGACATGGGGTAAAATTGTTTATCAGGTCAAGATCTTCCTGCCCTTAAATTTTCAGATGAATCCGACAACCCGTTGTTGGGTTGCTGCCCCTGAATTGGTAATTTTAAGGCAATTTTGCTGTTTTTGGTTATTATCTTGAATATTATTATAGATATAGGATAAACTGTAAACAGCAATAATGTTCAGCAAAGTTAGATTTACAAATAAGTCAAAATGACCAAAATGGTCAGTTGACCCCTTTAGGAGTTATTGACCTTTATAGTCAATTTTTAACCGTTTTTCGTAAATCTTAGAAATCTTTTACAAAAATCCTCTCCTCTGAAACTACTGGGCCAAATTAATCCAAGCTTGGCCACAATCATCTTATTGGGGTATCTAGTTTAAAAAATGTGTGGCGTGACCCGGCCAACCAACCAAGATGGCTGCCATGGCTAAAAATAGAACATAGGGGTAAAATGCAGTTTTTGGCTTATAACTCAAAAACCAAAGCATTTAGAGCAAATCTGACGTGGGTTAAAAGTGTTAATCAGGTCAAGATCTATCTGTCCTGAAATTTTCAGATGAATCAGACAACCTGTTGTTGGGTTGCTGCCCCTGAATTGGTATTTTCAAGGAAATTTTGCTGTTTTTGGTTATTATCTTGAATATTGTTATAGATAGAGATAAACTGTATACAGCAATAATGTTCAGCAAAGTAAGATTTACAAATATGTCAACACGAACGAAATGGTCAGTTGACCCCTTTAGGAGTTATTGCCCTTTATAGTCAAATTTTAACCATTTTTTCGTAAATCTTAGTAATCTTTTACAAAAATCTTCTCTGAAACTACTGGGCCAAATTAAACCAAACTTGGCCACAATCATCATTGGGGTATTAAGTTTAAAAAATGTGTGGCGTGACCAGCCCAACCAACCAAGATGGCCACCATGGCTAAAAATAGAACATAGGGGTAAAATGCAGTTTTTGGCTTATAACTCAAAAACCAAAGCATTTAGAGCAAATCTGACATGGGGTAAAATTGTTTATCAGGTCAAGATCTTCCTGCCCTTAAATTTTCAGATGAATCCGACAACCCGTTGTTGGGTTGCTGCCCCTGAATTGGTAATTTTAGGGTATTTTTGCTGTTTTTGGTTATTATCTTGAATATTATTATAGATAGAGATAAACTGTAAACAGCAATAATGTTCAGCAAAGTTAGATTTACAAATAAGTCAACATGACCAAAATGGTCAGTTGACCCCTATAGGAGTTATTGACCTGTATAGTCAATTTTAACCATTTTTCGTAAATCTTAGAAATCTTTTACAAAAATCTTCTCCTCTGAAACTACTGGGCCAAATTAATCCAAACTTGGCCACAATCATCTTTGGGGTATCTAATTGAAAAAAATGTGTCAGGTGACCCAGCCATCCAACCAAAATGGCTGCCATGGCTAAAAATAGAACATAGGGGTAAAATGCAGTTTTTGGCTTATAACTCAAAAGCCGAAGCATTTAGAGAAAATCTGACATGGGTTAAATTGTCTATCAGGTCAAGATCTATTTGCCCTGATATTTTCACATGGATCGGATAACCTGTTGTTAGGTTACTGCCCTGAGTTGGTAATTTTAAGGAAATTTTGCCGTGTTTTGTTATTATCTTGAATATTATTATAGATAGAGATAAACTG
This sequence comes from Mytilus galloprovincialis, assembly GCA_037788925.1. Taxonomy (NCBI): domain Eukaryota; kingdom Metazoa; phylum Mollusca; class Bivalvia; order Mytilida; family Mytilidae; genus Mytilus; species Mytilus galloprovincialis. Next base: position 35,622,605 of record CM075335.1, read on the forward strand.
TAAACAGCAATAATGTTCAGCAAAACAAGATCTACAAATAAGTTTTCATGACCAAAATAGTCAATTGACCCCTTAAGGAGTTATTGCCCTTGATAGTTAATTTTTAGCATTTTTCATAAATTTTTGTAAATTTGTAGAAAATATTTTCCACTGTAATTACTGGGCCAAGTTCATTATAGATTGAAATAATTGTAGCAACAAGAATGTTCAGTAAAGTAAGATCTACAAACACATCACCATCACCAAAACACAATTATGTCATGAATTTATCTGTGTCCATTGTTTAATATGAGAGCCTCTAGTTGTGTTTTATCATCTCTTCAACATTTATTTTAGGTTTTAATTTTCGAATATTTTGGCCTGGTGCATCACTGAAGAATTGTGGAAATGCACATTTGGTGCAGTAAATTCTCATTAATATTTTTAAGACATTCAGTGTTTGCACTTTTGTGTTAATTGGTCACTTAATCCTATAAATTTTTACAATAGAAGTTTATTTGTCATAGTTATCAGTAATGCTATGAAGAGATTTCTTGGCCTGATAACAAAGCTGTTTTTACATTTGCCCAACACTTCTGTGGTTTTGCCTTGTCATACTCTTCATACTTTGTTAATCAGAAGGTCTTGAAAACGGCTTAAAAGATTTCTAACTCGCACAGGTTTTGCTCAAGAGAAAAAAGTTATGCATCTGCAAATCTGATTTTTATCTGTGTGACATTTGCTGTGTCCACTTTTAAACATAGGCTTTGCCATTTCTGCTTATTAATTTTGAGACAGCAGATGACACCCATATAAAAAAGAAAAGATTTGTCTACGTTGTAAACACATATCACAGCTTGATGTTTATATACACATATATACATGCATCATTGTCATCTTAACAAAAGCAATATTTGACATTTAGATATGCACAAGGTATATATATATGGCTGAATGGTATTATTTGAAAGATTACATAACAGAATTTAAATTTGATATGTTCAACTTGGCTGGCTATGTCATTTCAAATGTTGATTTTTCTTATCTTAATCCTCCTTTCAAATGCCACAGAACAATGTCTAACTTGAAATGCTGAATATTAAATTTGTTTTGAAAACATTTTAATTAAGTATTTAAAAAAAAAAAAAAAAACCACAAAAACTTCCTGAAATTTGAGTAAAGCTGGATATACATTTACAGATAAAAACTGAATTTATATATATTTGTAAAAAAATCTGACCTATTTTGCAGATTTCACAGAGAAAACAATAGATACAGGAATTGCTACCATAAAGACGAGATGTTTACCCTTTCTCCAGTTTAGCTGTCAGAAAGTTACAGAAATGGACTATCTTAAACATACACTGTCATCTTTTGTTGATCTGTAAATGAATTAAAGTCATTTATAATTAAATTATTTTAGCATTTATTTCATGTTTTTTTTCCAGGTACGTCCGCTGAAAAGTGTAACTAAAATTGATTGTCCAAGCAATGAATAAAACAGTTTTGAATCAAACAGTTTTTGGCTGCGCTATTTTTCCAAAAAGAAGACAACATATTTTATGGTAACAACTTTCAGATGATACCTGAGTAATAACTTTAATACCAGCTACAACACATGAAAATATATAGAACTGTTACAGTATATTAATCTATATACTTGACCTAAATACTTTTTTTTGGGGAGTTTTCGGGACTCAACTCAATAGTTGTAGCAAAGAATTTTTGATCTTGTCTAAACTATACTAATGAAAGTTTTAAAGAGTTCCTATTAGATATTTACAGAATTTTGTTCAAATCTATATGAGTGAGCATGTGACATATTTTTCAAAAGTTTCATTCTTAAACTTTGAAAAATACATGAATTTGATACTTCAAGTTGGTCAAAGCAAAGCAGTCTATATTACTGCTTTTCATATATAAGTTACAATGAGGCCTCTTATAACAGAACAGATAATCATACATCAAAGAAATTTTTTAAGATGTTTATAAATATTAAATATTTTTTGATGTAATTGGACCAAGAAACAAAAAACGAAAAAGCACTATCATCATTTGCCTGACGATCTATAATCAATACAGAAATAAAACAAACATTTAGTCACAGGTCAACTTTGCCAGGAAAGAAGGATTGTTCATCTGGCTTTTACCTCAATAGTGACATTATAGTGTCATGGTTCATTGGTCAATGTTTATTATGTTTGAAATGATTGGGTATATTTATAAGTAACTATGAGCTACATAGGATGTATAGAATATTTGTGTCAGTCAGGATTCAACAAGCTTTGACCTCATTTTCATGTATCAGGGGTCATTTGTCAGCATGAAATATTTATGATCAGGTATGTTCCTCAGATGCAGATAGCAAGAGTTGATCTTTAACTGGACCTGGATTTTTTTTTATGGATAGGTTTTTGGTTGTTGGTGTAGTCTGTTTAACTGTGTGGTATTTATGTGGCTTCCTGTACCCAAAGTATTCAGTGAGCTGTCCTATTGTCCTCATCACCAAGCTTGTGGCATTTTCGTAAATTTGACAAAAATCTTCTAAAAAATAACTTGGCTGATTGGAACCACACACTGTCAAAATTGTCCTTGGTTTATTTTGTTAAAAAAAGAAAATCCTGCCTTCAAACATGGGCGACCTTTGGGGAATTTGATGATTTTTAGGTTTTTTTGTCCATCTTTTATGATTCGTTTCACCTTTTATCATGGTTCATTGTAAAAACGAACCCGTGATATTCACAATTAGAAAATTACCAAGATGAATGTCTCTGGTATCTTTCGCCTCTCTTTTAAGGTCACTTTACTGTTTTATGATAAGCAAAACGTATTCTGTATAGTAAGATATGGCAGAAACTGGCATATAAAAATGATGAATCATTCAAATGAAAAAACTAGAGCCCTTTTCTCGCTAGTAAAGCAATGACGAACAGCAACTAAGGACAACCACTAGACTGCAGTTTCTTATCTAGGGACAGACATAAAAAGAATCTTGAGGGGTTCAACAAATTTGTGAGCGCTCTGTCCCCCTAATCTGGGATAGTGGTATAACAGCGCAACATAAGAACAAACTTTTCTGTTGAAAACAAGTTTCTTTCCTGCACATTGTTGCATCATTGACATCTGGATTGGAATTAATAAGAAGGTATATGGAGTAAAGTAGTTTTTTTCATATATAATTTTAGTATTTGTTTGATATTTTCTTTTATTCCTTAACACAAAAATTTAACAAGTTTGACGATTTCCCACTGCCTTCATTCGATTTGTTAAGATAAGAGGATGCAATGGGAAGGGTAACACCGACAAATTACTACCTTCTTCTCTATTCTTCCCTCCACTATCTGGAGTACCACTACTTTTGTAGTGTAGCACGGATAAGCAACTGATTTACTGTAAGCAACTGTGTGCATGTGCAGGAATATTATACAGTGTACCACCGACGCTTGTATCAGACGTTGATTAAAATGTGTTCAAGAAAAAAAAAATTACTTAAGATACCAGTCTCATATTTTGATACGTCGGATAATCGTTTGTACACAAGATTCAGCAGTGATGCTCGAATCAAAACATTTGGAAGACCAAATCATATTTGTTTATGATTTATATACGGAAAATTCTGAAAATTTGTGCCGTTAAAGGATAAACATCCTCTATTTTACATGCCTTCGAATAAGGCAACAGTAGTATACCGGTATTCAAAACTCATTAATCGATTGAGAGAAAAAAATCCGGCTTATAAAACCAAAACTGAGAGAAACACATCAACTAACATCGAAAAATGCTTGCTCATTATTTTTTCAATTTCGGACATAATGAAAATGTAGCAAAAGAATCACATTCCTTGTGATGAATTTCTGAAATTTCCAAAACTATTGGCAGTAGCTTATTTACATATTTTATAAAAGTGTTAAAAGTCTTGTGAAAAGTATACAGTGTCAGCTTCATTCATGTCAGCATAATCAAAACAATTGTATTGTTAACCCTTGCTGATTAACTTCTGTCTTGAATTTTAATCATCATTATTTCTACATGATAGAACGACCGTCAGGGTAAGGGTGTGTATTCAATCAACTATGTTAATCATGTTAATTCTTAAATTTACTGGAAAATTTACAGTCTCAATCTACAATTTTGTCGTATAAACAAAAAACGATTGGAAATTACTAGAATATGGTCAATTTTGAGTCGTAAGAACATTTTTTTTTAAAGTAAAGCAAAAAATGAAGAAAAAAACATGTATATTTATTTTTATTGTAGATGCATTGAGAACATTTTTATTGGAGGAATTTTGGGTTGTTAATATAAGTTTATTTTCAGCAATAAGTTACAGGGCTAATTAGTGTCTTTAGCATACATAATAAACATGTGAGATAATATGATATTTGAGTCGTGTCTAACTTGCCCCTAACCGACAAGCAAAACCCAATAATTACCCTGCGTTCTGAAAATAATAAATAGTTCGCAGGAACACAAATCACCCTACTCGTGCATGTTATACTAAATGTGTCCGGTAAGCATCTGAATAAAAAAAAAAAAGATTCGATCCAACCCCCCAACTTATCTTTAAACGTTCGAAACATACACTATAACTGATATCATAGGGTAGGTGTCTAGGCACGTTACTAAAAAGTGAGTTCCATTTTTACTATGAATATTTTCAGTAAATATCATAACCTCTTATAGTTACCACCGTCGCCTTTGCTTTTGAAATGTAAGGACCAATCCCTTGATGGTATTGTATGTTGGATCTTTGTTTAGCGTTACCTCGTATTTGAAAACGAAGTCGCACCATTCACCTGTCAAAGTGAGACGAGACATATAAATGTTAATAATCAAGTTGCCCATACTACATGGATATTAAGACGAGACACGTTGGTGGTATATGAATTTGAAACAGGCGTTGTAGCCAAGATTTGCCTTAGATGCTGACACTAAAATTGCATGTTAAACACAGATTAAATTGTTTAAAAAATAGAACTGCTCATATAAAGCTATTGTCAAATGAATTGACTGAAAGTCCTTTTAAAATTAGGCTATTTGTGAAATTCGTGAATATATGGAATTTGCTATTCACCTATTTGAATTGAAATCCGGACTTACACTGCAATATGGATGTCTTAATCCACTTTATTAGTTGACTGTTTTGTATGCCTTTATATGAATGAAATAATAAAGGCAACAGTAGTATACCGCTGTTCAAACTCATAAATCTATGGACAAAAAACAAAATCGGGGTAACAAACTAAAACTAAGGGAAACGCATTAAATAAATTGTCGATCGTATATAAAAGGAAATATAATACGGCATTTAAAATCATATTGTGTTACTAAAAATGTAAAGTTAACCTAGTTTTGTAACGGTTGACTTTTAAAATACGTGGGTTTTTTTTGCATCCTGCATTATTAAACAAGGATCTTTAAACAGAAGGATTGGAATTATTAGAAAAAAACACATCTCTTCTTGGAAGTCATGCACTACCGGTTACCTTTATCATTTTGGAGGGTAGGGATAGTTACTGGTCGAGACTTTTAAGGTAAGTGCAATAAAAATGACACATGTTATTACTTCTTGTTGCATCAAACATAATGTTAACCCACCATAAACAAAAAAAGGAAATCTGCAAATGTTGTTTTTGGTTGGTAATTTTATATCTACAAGAGTGAAAATGCATTCTACAGAATAAGACACAAATTGTTTTAGATAAGTAATGCCGGCGTCACACATTGGCGTATAGACGTGCACAATACGAACAGAGAAAATTGACTAAGTCCGTTTACGTAAGGTGCACACAAGAGGAACGTTTAGCAATCGTCAGACGCGCGTTGCATAAGTTTAAACTACGTCGAAATGCAAAGGTATACGCTTGTTGAACGCTTTAAATTCAGGAAATTTTAACTCTAGAAATTTCCAAGCGTATACGTTTGATTTTGCCATTTGATTTGGGACTTTCCTTTTTGAATTTTCCTCGGAGTTCAGTATTTTTGTGTTTTTACTTTTCGTTACACGCTCGTAATACATACGTTACAAGTTGGAAAACGCTACAGATAAGTTTGAGTTTGTATACGCCTCGACATCGTTCGACGACTTTTACTTGGAACTTTACTTGGACGTATGCAAGGCGTGTTTGAAACATACGCCTGGCGTAGTTTCAGCGCTCCATGAAAACTAAACGCAACAGTGGCATATCAAAAACGTATTCAGATATTCATCGATACTTGTTCTGACATTAATTTAGTTATTCACAAGACCATCCGTATCCAGAAATAGTACAAACAATAAAATTGAGAATGGAACTGGGGAATATGGCAAAGAGACAACAACCCGACCAAAGAGCACATAACGGCTGAAGGCAACCTATGGGTCTTCAATGCAGCGAGAAACTTCCGCATCGTAGGTGGGCCTCAGCTGATCCCTATATAAAATATGTACTAGTTCGGTGAAACACCCCATAACTACATGTCTCAGATACGCCAAAAGCACGGATAATTGCCCCAGGTACGACAGGGGTGCGTCTCAAATACGTCCAAATGACATTTTTCAATTGAACGCTAGACATACGCATACATACGTTACTAGAACGCTAGATAAACGCGTATGTATGCTTCTCGTACGTCCGGAACATAAATCGCTTGTGCATACGATACAGATATGATTGACAAGTTGAATGTATCCAGAATTACTATCGTGTTGGCAGTGCACATGGTATTTGACCACGCCAGGCGTACGAAAGTACTATACGCTGATGAGTGACGCCTGTATATCACTTTAAGATCGATCAAGTCATAATGATATAATACGATAAATGCATTACAATCTACATACCTGTTTAAAAGATAAAAGTGACCACTCCAGAAAAGTACACGAATCAGTATATTGGTGGATGAAAATAAATTTTCAGGAAAATCTTAACTGATAAATCACGTTCAACTCTTAACATTGAAAAGAGAGAAACATTTGAATATTACTCGTGTTGCTTGATAACATATAATAAAATAATCTGATTTATATATGATGGTTATATTTTTGCATTTTTATTATTGTTGTCTTCTTTATGATAAAGTTTTACTTCACATACAGATACGTGTATATGTATTTGTTGAAGCGACATAACAATGAAAAAAAAAAGAAAAAAAAAAGAAATCGCTGTTTAATTGGGTTTAAATGTTTATTCACACGCTATAAATCTGAATAATTAAATATGTTGTTGAAATCTGAGCTCTGTAAGAATTCTTTGTTATTTAAAATATGTTAAAGGGAAATTCCGCGATTTTTTACTTATCATCTAATTATGTTCATCTTAACATAAAAAACACATTTGCAAAGTTTTAAATTTATATTCCTTCTAATAACGGAGAAAATCAAGTATTTGTAACTTTTTTGGTTGAATTCTCGAGTGGGTCGTGACGTATTAGCCCGATTTATTGAATTCTGGGAAAAAATAAAATCTGTTTAACTCTTATAGCTTATCGACAATATACGTAATTAAAAGCGCACAGCTGACGAATGGTCGAAGTTATGAACCACAATATAAGAATGAACGAAAATGAATATGCATATACCGTTTTGTATTGATTGAATTAAACTCCTATAAAATTATCTCTAGTAAATGTTTTTGAATAAATTTAATTAATTATTGTTGAGATTTTTTTCATAAAATATTTATTGAACATTTTTACTGATATTGAACTGAAAATATTTCAGTTCTATTTACCGTTATTGTTTTGATAATCATTTCAATGCAACTAATGTGTGAGCAGAGTGTGTATATTATTTTGTAAAGGTCACTGTATATTTCTCGGCTTGAGGTCAATTCGTTTACCTTGTAGCTATTTAGCCGCAGGTGTGAGTTCAAGCGTACACAGGTATAAATGTTGTTATTTGGAAAGGATAACCAGAAAGGATTAGAAAGAGTATGCTGTCACGATGTTTCATTAGTTTTTTTGGCTATCTGATTCTAATCTTCTACGAATTAAGAGGGTGTAGTATTGAACAATAGTATAATTATTCTAAAAGCAACCATTCCTTTTAATTTTTTTGGAAGTGATTAACATATTTACTTAAGGAAATAATTCAAATGAATAATATTTCATCATTTCGGAACGGATCTGTGCGGTTTTTAGTATGTTTTGTCATTTGGAAGACTATCAATTACCATGCTAAAAATTTGTACGACAAGTGGTACTTCGACATTAGATGTGATAAGCTTTTGGTTTTGCCATTTGATTTTGGACTTTACGTTTTGAATTTTCCTCGGAGTTCAGTATTTTTGTAATTTTAACTTTTTAGAAACAAGTGACAGCAGCGGGGTAGGTTTGTGTTTTTTCTTACTGTTGACCCTTGGGTTAATTTGTAATGCACACGAGTGTAAATCTATATCTGGCCTGATCTATACGTTCAAAGTTTTGTTTTATCAAAAAACCTAGAATAAAACATCTGGTCATCTGTTGTCACTATCGGTTCGTTTTGTCACTTGGAAGACTATCAATAACCATGCTTAAAGTTTTGTACGACAAGTGAGATTTTGATTTTGCCATTTGATTAGAGACTTTTTTTTTGGATTTTCCTCGAAGTTCAGTATTTATGTGATTTTACTTTTCAGCTTTACGTTTTTGAACGATTCAGAACTTGTATCTTTAATTATCTAAAACAATTGTTTTTACTTTTTAGAGAAGCAAAAATGTCTTTATTGATCAACCTTTTCACAGTCTATAGTCTGCTGTTTGTATATACAGGTAACTTTACGTTTGTATGTCGGCAGCAAAACAATCGATGAGTCAAAAAGTCTAAAACACTTCGAGTTTATATTCAATTTCATGTAAAGACTCTAAAAGACAATTGCCGTTAAACATTTAACAACTTCTTTCATCTTCACAATTTTAGACAGTTCATTAACATTTTGATATTTTTAAATTTGCAAACAGACTCAAACAGCTTCAAGAATATGGTATTTATGTTGAATAAGAGGGATGTACATGATGTATCCGGATCTTCATTTAAATTTGATTTAAATCTGCAATTTTCTTTTATTTCTTCAATTGCTGAATGTCAAGTGGGAAAAATCGAACATCATATTAATAATCTTTATTGCTTTCAGTTTTTAATAATAACCTGGATTATAAGATATCTTGTATAAGAAATCTGTTTAAAACACATTTTGATACTGTATCATTTATTATAATTTTTAAACTGATATGTAAACAATGCATAACAAAATCCATACGAATCCTGTTTTAGTCCCCTACGAATACATCTTTACTCCATTTTATAAGTGAAACTTAGGCAATAAAATTTTTTTTATATCTAAAACTCTCTATGTTACATACTGTAACACGTGATTAACTTATAGGATTAATATAATGCTTAAACTACATGATTGTCTTAAATAATATTGTGTATTATAGGTGTGATAGTCGGCTGCATTAGAAAGTCTGACAATTCAAACCGTGCAAAAATAGACAACGAAGAAAAAACCCAAATTATTCTTGAAAATTATAGACTTAGTTGTTCGGATAATGAGACAAAAGCGTTGGCATGTTTAAATGGAGGATCATGTTTTGTTGTATATGTAGAAGACAGAATAGTGAAATGTGCGTGAGTATCTTATGTGTATTAGTATAACATCTGTCCACAAACCAATACAATTTCGAATCTTAATCTAAAATGTAATGATGTAATAACAGAATGAAACTAAGGTAAAGATGAAATACGGTGTATAGTCAGGATAAGATTTAACTCATTTGCCAGCATAGAGCATCGTTAGATTTCATGCCTTGTCAATTATAAGTAGGCCAAACTTAATTGTTTATCGTAAATGAATAAATCCGGTTCTCTGTTATGCCATATATATATATGTGTATAAACCCATATATTTATGGGTATGAATACCAATGTGAGGTTTATATAAATGTATTGTCTGCTTGTAATGACCTATGTTAAAGCCATGTTTCTTGTTTCAGGTGTTCAAATAAATATATTGGTAAGCGATGTGAAATGATAGACCCGGAAATCATATTTCGTCAATCAGAAAGTAAGCTTTATACTTGATTTCTTTTTTAAAGAGAGGCGAAAGATACCAGAAGGACATAAAAAAAGACAAACAGATAAACGATAATAAACAAAACACAAGGTAGAAAACTAAACACTAAGCAACACAAACTCGATACAAAAACTGGGGGTGATCTCAAGTGCCCTTGAACATTGTTGAAGGGTAGGCAGATCCTGCTGCACATTTAGCACCCATCCTGTGTCTCATGTTAGTATAAACCTGATAAGTGTCATTCGGTAGGTGACATTCGTGAAAAGTAGACGGGATTGTAGTTACGACATTTCGAATATATCCACTATCATCTGTGAATCGGATAATCAATAACGGTTAACCAACCCGTCCGTAAAATTTACGACGATATGATTTCAACTTTACATTTGAAACCCTTGGTTGAATAGCTTCCTTGTAAGCAGCAATCTGGCAGTAAATGTCGTGTATATATCAACATAAATCTTTAAAAATTAACACTGAAAAACACGGCAATATTTTTTGGGGATTTTCTGATTCTCTCCCATTTCATTCGGGTCACATTATCACAGATTCTAAAAAGAAACACTTTTTACTTGCTAAACCCAAGAATGCAATAAAAATAACGTTTAGTCAAAATTCGTTTTTAGCATTTGTATGCAATTACTAATTACTATTAATTATCATCATTCAGGGAGGTATAATAAAAAGGACAATAACATAATAAAACCATTATACAGTAGATCATTATAAAAACCCTTAAGGACCAATCTGTATATGATTGATATAATCTATGCATTAAACGATATGTTAGGTCGAAGTCATCTTCCCATCGTTAAAAAAAAAAGAAATATGGATGACCTTATGAAAAGTATATGGTCACTTAGGTCTTCTTCGGACCGACATTTAAACCCTTGCCAAAGTGAGGCGTTGGTTTAATTGTGAACAAGTTTGCAGATACGTCAACAGCATGAGAGTGTTGAATCAAATGCATCGTGCAAGGGAATGCCATACTGCCTTCTATTTAAAAAACTTTCAACAAGTCTTTGATGGGTCAGTATATGACTCTTTTGAAAGTCAAAATGTCTACCCATATCAAATTTTCCCTCATTGTCCCGTGCCCAGAGCCAATCCGAATTCTCTGACCTTCAGTCCGGACGGTCTATAATACAAGACCTACCCATTGTATTTATTAATAATTTGTTCCTTCCTCAACATGTACAACATATTTGCCACTAATTGTTCAGCAACAAACAATTACGCAATCAGTAAAATAAGTTTAACACTTAACCGTCCTATGTGAAACAGTGTTTAATACTAGTATATTAAACAGGAACCACCAACAATATCTGCCATGAACACCATTATTTGTCATATATGAACATTTTGTCTTTTTAGCAGAACGGAATGACGCCAGAAATGGATTCATTATTGGTTTTATAGTAATAATCATCTTATTACTCATTGCTCTTCTGGTACTTATATATTTAAAGAGGTAAGTCTGATATTATAAATCTTCAACAGGGATGCATACTGATACTTGATCTTTTTCCAATTCAATACACGAAAAAGATAAACAAATACAGATTTATTCACAAGTAATTCTAAATTATAAATTGCAAAGGATTGCTTTTTTTTTCAAAACAGACACTCTAGTTTATTTAATAACCCGAACAAACTGAAGATCAGTATATGTTATAACCTGGAAATGTTTCGAGGATATAAGATTATATGGAAAGTTCATTACTACATTGTGTACTATTGTTTGTCTGTTAGTCTTTTTTGTTTTTTAGCCTTGGCGCTGTCAGTTTATTTTCGATTTATGAGTTTGACTGTCCCTTTTGTATCATTCGTCCCTCTTTTAAGTTGTATCATAGCTACCCCAAAATAAATGACAAAGTGGCATCACCCATATGCGCTTTTCTTTCATCCATTTACCCTTATAACCTTCATTTTTTTAAAACTTTTAAACATAATATAACCAGATCTTATTTGATCACCCACCTGTTGATTCTGTGTTCTAAAAAAAACCCTTATCTAATTAAGAAACGTAATTTAAGCCGAAAACATTATCGTTCAAAATGAAGCATGTGGGAAGTCCTTGACAATTGATTTCTTTTAGATGAGGAGTAAGTTGGTGCAGTGGTGGGACCTTGCCGAGCTATTTACGTTGACCGCAGCTTAAATTGACATTTCTTATAAATATTTCGGCGTCGTTCTTAATCAAAGAATGAAATAACACTATTCAAGTTTCATGCGTCCGTAGCAATATGTTTACCTTCACCAGGAACATTTTTTTATATATCAAAGCATTTTGCTGTAAGTATATTAGGTGTACAGTAATGTAGACAAACAGAGAATGTGTTTGGTGGTGCCTAACTGACTTTTATGAGGATTGCCAATCTTATTAAGATAAGATAAAATAAAAAAGGAAAGAAAGAAAATCATAACATCTGAACAAAAATTTATATTGAGAGTAGAACAGGAAGCATTTTTTTTTTAACTAATCGTCTAGGTCAAATCTAAATCATGGATGGTTACTTTAGTATTTTAAGGGCCAAATTTGATTTGATTGTCGTACTCCTTAATCTTCCACACAAAAAAATCAAGAAAGATTAAAGAAATTTAATTAAAAAGATGGAAGCGAACCTCAGATTCAACGACTTCTAATTCAAGCATATTGTTAGTTCATTATCGGTGAAGGCTGTGGTCTTATTTTAAACTAGTTTATTAACTAAAAAGACACTTAAAGTTTAAATACATTGCATTGTTTATAACATATAAAATCATCTCCGAAGTCAAGCGGCCGATCAAACCTTTTTTTCTGTATAAAACATCTTTTAAAATGCATAAACCAATTGATAAAATTGATGTAGGATAGAGAGACATACTTAGTATACATTGTTATTTCTTTTTACAGATGCAATCGAAACGAAATAACAAATATTCAGAAAATTCAGACTTGGTAAAGTGGCCAGCATAAAAAAAATTCTGTATCAATTCGGTCTATAAAACAGATGGAACAAACACTTCAACTTGATGTCAATACCAGGAAAGTTTTTTTTTCATAGCGTATGCTAATAATTTTAGCTTAAATGTATCGTTTGTTATGAAATTGACGAACACAGCAACGTATTTAACCTCAGGCATGTAGGATTACCTAAATTGTATTTGTCACAACCTTTCGTAATTTCCGGTTGTTAATACTCTTCAAACTCGTATTTGAGTAGCCTCTCTGGCTTATTTTATTCGAGCGCCTTGGTGAGTCTCAAGAAGATGAAATATGAATCCTGGTGACTAGAGTACCAAATTAAAGTCCTGGATCGTTGACCAGCTTTACTACCAGTGAATCAATACCAGTGATGGTAAACGATTTGTCCATGCAGTTACATCAAGTCCTATAGTCAGAATATTGATATGTTTATTTTCTGTAAATTAAAGTATAAAATAGAAGGTTAAGTGTTCGAATTTAAGACAGTATTTTCTGTCCTCAGATAAGGATTGTCCTAACCGTTTTTGGTACATGTTTTTTTAAAGTTTGGATTCCTAATAATCCTCAATTTTATACTAAATTTGGTCTTTCAACTGTTTTGAATCGATTGTCACTTATAAGTCATATGTACACAAAACTAGCGTCTAAGGTACCAAATTATAAGTCGGGTATCATTTTTGAGTTTTTATGCGTTTAGAAGAAAAATACATTTGTAGTTTGATTTACCAGTAAATGTTTCCTAAATTAAAAGTATTGTTATGTTATGATGGTATGATTCTAAACCCCTAACGGGAAGGATTGTGCCTGATGTTCATATGATGAAATCATAATCTTTCAGTCAGTTTAATTGAAGTCTGGAGCTGGCATGTCAGTTAACTGCTAGTAGTCTGTTGTTATTTGTGTATTATTGTCATTTTGTTTATTTTCTTTGGTTACATCTTCTTACATCAGACTCGGACTTCTATTGAACTGAATTTTAATGTGCGTATTGTTATGCGTTTACTTTTCTACATTGGCTAGATGTATAGGGGGAGGGTTGAGATCTCACAAACATGTTTAACCCCGCCGCATTTTTGCACCTGTCCCAAGTCAGGAGCCTCTGGCCTTTGTTAGTCTTGTATTATTTTATTAGTTTCTTGTGTACAATTTGGAAATTAGTATGGCGTTCATTATCACTGAACTAGTATATATTTGTTCCGGGGGCCAGCTGAAGGACGCATCCGGGTGCGGGAATTTCTCGCTACATTGAAGACCTGTTGGTGACCTTCTGCTGTTGTTTTTTTCTATGGTCGGGTTGTTGTCTCTTTGGCACATTCCCCATTTCCATTCTCAATTTTATTTTTATTTGTATTTCTCTTGGACTGGTCATATCCTTTTGAGGTCATAACTGACGCTTATTTAGGCTTTCACCAAGATGTTGGAACTGTTAAAGCTATGTTTGCCCTAATAGTTGTTATTTTTAAGTCTCTATCAGCCAAACAAATCTTTATTGTTGTTTTGTTGATTACACTAGTTCATTTGAAACTCTGATCTTCAAAGACTAATTATATGGTATAAAGTGGCACAATTTGGTTTCAAAGGCAAACTTCTAACTGTTTTTGAAACTCTGTATATTATTGTGTCTTCTTGTGTATGTGTTGATAATATGCATTCGGACTACTCCACCAACCGATTGGGCTTGCTACATGGCGAGGAGTTGTCCCCATAATTTTGTCATTACAAGTTGGCGATTGTGAAATTGCTCTCATTAATAGTAATGTTAACCATATGAGTTAAAAAAAAAATGATTGTAATCCTATTTATTTATGCTGATGATCTGTTTATTTTCTCAGAATCTGTTTAAGGGTTACAAAATATGCTTAATACATAAAATGAATATACTTCAAAGTGGACATTAACTGTTAATATTAATATAAAACTAAAATTATAGTATTTAATAAAGGGGAAAAAATCATTTTGTTGAGAAATGGTATTATGATAACAAAAAATTTAAGTTATTGATAATTTGACCTACCTTTGTGTCCTTTTCAATTTGATTGGCAAGCATATTTGTTACAATAGAAATAATGGGAACAAGATAGAAAAGAGATGTTCGTTGTGACATTTTGTATTTCAATGAGCGTAAATTATGTATTACTGGTAAATTGTTATGTCAAATATTTCGTAAAGTACATGAAACCTTTACTACATTCTTCCATAAATTCAAATATTTGGTTTGGAAGTTTGGTGGTAATTTCAAACTTTATACTGCACCCAATGTTTTCTGACATGTTGTTTACCGAGCACGCCAAATAAGATACGATCCGGGTAAACTTATCAATCCTTTAATAAACTTAATCTAAGCTTATATTCTCCCTCTCTTCGTTCGTCCGAATATAAAGTAATTATATTCTATGGCCTTAACAAAGAACAAACGACATAATGTAGGTGTGCTACTCTCTATAACCTTTAATTCTATTTATTACATGTATGTATCAAATACAAACATAACAACAATAATATCACAATTCCAATTACAAATTCACATTAAATCATCCGTGAATACACGTGTCTTCTTTAGGCTATAGCGAGAGTCGATGGTCAGAAAGATGACCGCACGGGTTGTAAGTGCAAACAAGTGGTCACATGTCATGAATATTCATGAACGTACAACGAACAAAATTTTTTGTTACCAATTCAATACTGTAATAAAATCTTAGATACTGTTTTATTGGTATTATTATTGACTTTCTTATCAGTAAATAAAATCAAACTAAATGTTATTTTTAAATCCATATGCACATTCATTACTCTACAATATGTCAATACCTGTGTCTAGCCATGTTTTTCTCTGACTGTAATAAACGTCTTTCCATTAAAGCCATTGTATATTGGATGTGTACTGATTGATATTGCACTCTCAGATGTCTCAGATTGCTGTATATCAGATTCGTTTTTTTGAACATAAGTCATGAAATATGGGTACACAAAAAAAAATCAAAAAGGAAAGTCCCTAATCAAATGGCAAAATCAAAAGCTCAAACACATCATACAAATGGATAACAACTGTTATATTTCTGACTTGGAACAGGCATTTTCTTATATAGAAAATGGTGAATCAAACCTGGTCCTATAGCCAGCTAAACCTCTAACTTAAATGACAAATTCTATTATGTTGACAACGATGCGTGAACAAAACAACAGACACAATAAGTAAAATGTCAAAAATAGGGGTATAACAGTCAACATAGTGTTATCTTAATCACTATAAAAACAAACAATAGAACAAAAGAGCACAAAAAGGCATTCATCCTCCTTTTGCTTTTGTAATCGTATGTTGTAAAAAACGGATGTAACTACGTAAACGACGATTTAGAGCGCTTTCCAAATTATATGTGTAATTTCTGTATTTGATCAAGAATGAACTGTATGTAATTGGTTAAGGTGGTGTACGGTACAGCCAAACACAAATGTAATACTGATATATATGTTGCTGTCATGAAGCAGCGATTGGATGATTGTATAAAGCAATAACTTGATGAAAAAAAACATATATACATGATATGTTCATTGTTTTCATCGTTTATATTCAGCTATAGTATTCGAAAAAAAAACATCGATGTAAAAATATCTTAAACCTATGAGTACAGTAGTTATCAAAGGTACCAGGATTATAATTTTTAAACGCCAGACGCGCGTTCCATCTACATTTGACTCATCAGTGACGCTCAGATCAAAGGAGTTATAAAGCCAAACAAGTACAAAGTCGAAGAGCATTGAGGACCCAAAATTCAAAAACGTTTTACCAAATACGGCTAGGTACAAACAATGCAAAAGAGCGTTGACCCGATTTTTAAATTAGTGTTTTTTTCCTAATTTCAACTTCTACTATTCAGTCACATATTTTGGGTTTATATTATTGATTTGGATGGAATTCAAATGTGCACCTTTAATTTATATACACCTTGGTGATAAAGATATAGTATTATCAATACATTCAATACAGACTAAGTATTTAATAAGAAATTTGTAAATAATCTCATCATAGATACCAGGATTAAAATTTTGTATTTGGACCAGACGCACGTGTCGTCTACAAAAAACTCATCAGTGACGCTCGAATCAAAAACCTTTAAAAAGGCCTAATAAAGTACGAAGTTGAGGAGCATTGATGATAAAAGGCCAACACATGACAAATGCCAAACAATTCTTCAAAAAAA
This sequence comes from Mytilus galloprovincialis, assembly GCA_037788925.1. NCBI lineage: Eukaryota > Metazoa > Mollusca > Bivalvia > Mytilida > Mytilidae > Mytilus > Mytilus galloprovincialis. Next base: position 35,639,788 of record CM075335.1, read on the forward strand.
ACTAACCTTATTTATGCACAATAAATGAACGAAGAACAAATATGAAGGCCGTACCTTGACCTTTAATTGTTCACTTTATAAATTGTTACTTTGATGGAAAGTTGTCTAATTGGCACTCATACCACGTCTTCCTATATCGATGTAACACATCAACAAACGACAACCACTATATTACAGGCAATTGACTTGAGACAGGCACATATATAAAGAATGTGGCAGGTTAATCATGTTAGCCGGATCCCAATCCTCCCCTAACCTGGGACAGTGGTGTAGCAGTACAACAATAAGAATGAATAAAAATGAGTTGAAAAAAGCTTAACTCATCAGAAGGATGCACATAGAAATACAAAAACACAGAGTGGACGTGGTCAGATACTTGTATATCCCAACAATAAAAAAACACTAAGTACTGATCTGAGAGTACTCGCAGTTACTGACAGCTAGTTTTTAGCCACTAACAACTAATTAAAAAAATCATGCATCTAAGGCTAAATTATCAATCAGTACACGTTCAACTTTCAATGGATTGAGTGTAAAGACGTTATAAACAGTCAGAGAAACACATGAACTAATGTGTTCATTATCGATAAAAAATTAACAGTAAAATCATAGGGTTAGTATACAAATTATCAATAAAAACATTTTAGAGACAAAGCCATATAACCGAGACATGTTAATAGCTAAATGATATTTAGTGCTTTTGCTCAAAGATGCCTTTATGTACTAATTTAGCTTACTTTAGCATTTCATACAACATTCAAATTTTTTTGTATTTGACCTTTTGCAATTTTTTAAAAACAATTTTGAACAAAAGCACTAAAATTATTTTAGCTTCTTCACATGTCTCACTTATTTTTTTTTTGTAAGCGCAATCAGAACTTTATTTTAGGAATTTTCTTGTCGTGAATCTAAGATAATGCTCTAATTTATCCAATTATGACCCTTACATCTACCCTGTCCACGGTTTGCACCGTGACCTATGGTTCAGATGTGAGACTCACATATTGTATTAAACACGCACCGATGTTACATTGTCTTTGAATTTCATAAGGCATAAAACTTAAGCCATAACCATGTACATATGTAGACCATTCATCAGTCATACCGAGACGAAAATATATATGATTGAAAGATGATAGTCGTCAAGTGGCCCTTACATTGTGTGGTACATGGATATTTGGACGAAATATATATTCATGTGATATGAACATAAAAATTAATTTGGAGGCAACAGTCATAGTTACTTGACCACAGTTATTTACTTTACACGATCATTCGTCTCGATTTCCCTTATGATGCTTTTACTACAGTTGCCGTTTTAACAACTTAATGACATTGAATCTAAAAAGTACTTTTTTTTTTAAATTATGAATATTAGTTAATAGTAGAAAGCATACATATTAAAATAAATTTCGGGGTAATATGCCATGTGTATTCGTGAATAGATACACATTTTTAAAACCTCATCGGAATATGGAAGTCTTTGTCGGTTTTCCATTTCTGCCCTCTTTTGTCCAATGTTTTGCAAAACTTGTTATGAATGAAATACTTTCGTAGCGTGGGTAAAGGGAAATAGTTGTGGTATTTTAAACTGGTATGTGTTACTTAAAATAAGAATTTGACCTACAATGGCTGTTGTTGACGTTTTGAATATTGTTAGTCTATTCAAAGCACCTGTCAAAACTATACACGGATGTGTAAACAGAAAAGGTGGAATTACCTGAAAAATACTTCTTCTTGTCTTCTTGAAAGTAACACATTTTCGACTTCACTTATTAACCAACTTATTATTGGGTATAGGTTGATTAACTAAGATTTTAAAGGTAAGTTAACAGAAATGAAAGTTATGTTTCCAAAATGCATTAAATGCAGTTGAACTCAAGAGTAACACTGACAGAAAATGATGTAGTATTACCGTCGACGCACAGAGCTTTGTTTTCTAAATTATTCTGCACGCTTGTTTAAAACTTAATACACCTTAGAAATATTCACGCACACTAAACGAATCATTTGTATGCTAATTAGTTATTTGTGTTAAAAAAATAATAAGTAAAGATTATCATTTTCCATCAAAAAGAGAAATTTTGCAATTATTAGAATATTTTTGTAACAGGTAAAAAGTAAAATTACAAAAATACTGAACTCCGATGAAAATTCAATCGTAAAATCCCTAATCAAATGGCAAAATCAAATGACAAAACACATCAAACGAATGGACAACTCATGATGTTTATATTGGTTTGCATTTTGATTATTTCAAGCTTGACTTTACATTACTTACTTATCTTTTCAGGGAAGCAACTATGTCATTAGCGACACTTCTGTTTTCATTCTTTAGTCTGCTGATTGTTTATACAGGTAACGTAACTTTAGTAAGTCAATAGGACATCTATCTTTATTTTAAGGAAGATTTAATTATATCGTTTTTTAAACAGAAATTATAAAAAGAATAAAAAAGTCTCTAGTTAACTTTTAATTTTATGTAGATATACTAAACAAAGATTGAATTTAACACAGAAACTCATTCCATGACTGCGTTTTTTTAATACAAATCATTTGCATTTGGATCCTTTTAAAAACGCAAAAAGGAACATGTGACTAATATTAAATTAGAGAAAACAAAAATGTGTCCCTAGTACATGGATGTCCCATCCGCACTATCATTTTCTATGTTAAGTGGACCGTGGAAATGGGATAAAAACTCTAATTTGGCATTACAATTAAAAAGATCATTACATATGGAGGTACTAAGTTTCACGTTGATTGGACTTCAACTTCATCAAAAACTACCTCCTCGACCAAAAACTTTAACATGAAGCGGAACAGACGGACGAACGAACAGACAGACGAACAAACGAACGAACGGACGAACGGACGCACAGACCAGATGTCTTCGATATTAACACACAAGCATCTTTTGTTTCTTCTTCTTCTGGTTGTCTTGTGCTAAAACACGACGTGATTTTGATTCCTCATTTTCAGTAACGCTATCGACGTTCCATTTTGAGTTCAAATTAGGCTGGTCCTCTCCCTTGAAACATACGGGTATCTCAGAGTTGAACAGATAAAAGACAGGGAACTAGTCTAAGTCCAAACGCGTCCATCAGTGTTTGCTTGTTATCTTGATTTGTCTCTCCTTTATCAGTTTACACGATTTCAACAACGATAAACTACTGTCGTCTTTATTTAGCTGTCACGGTACATTTCTATCCCAAATTCATGTATTTAGTTTTGATGTTGATCATCAACAGTTTGTTGTACTAATACTTGTTAACACTTCATGAAAACACCCATACAAATTCTTTGGAATATCATGTCTAACGACTTTATATATTTTGTAGAAGGTTGTCTAAAAAGTTCAGGAAATTCAAACCCAGACAAACTTACATACAAAGTAAATAATCAGACAATTCCTGAAAATCATCGACTAGATTGTACAGATAATGAGACACAAGCTTTAGCCTGTTTAAATGGAGGGTCATGCTTTGCTGTAAATGTACCAGACAGAGTAGTAGAATGTGCGTAAGTACACGAATATACTCATGATAGTTATGTTTATGTGTGTTTTCTATAAATCCAAAAAAAAAAAAAAGAAAGAAGAAAATTCTAAATCCAAAGGAGCTTGATTATCAAATGAAACCGAGTTGATCTTAAAAACCAATGTAAGTTAAGGATAAGTTTCATCTAATTTGCCATCATGTGTCGTATGAAGAGTTATGCACAAAGAAGTTGTAAATCGTATATTAGCCAAAACCAGTTAACTATTTTGAAAACCAATGTGAAAAGAACTTGCTTTTTTATTCATAGTTAATCAATTTTCTTGTTTCAGATGTTTAAATAAATATATTGGTAACCGTTGTGAAATGATAGACCCGGAAATCATATTTGACCAATCAGCAAGTAAGATTTATATCACACATTTAGTAAATATCGTTTATCAAACACTTGAATACGAATGACAAAGACACGGAAATAGTTATATTTAGTGTGGTTTTGTCTCCCCCATCTGGGTTTCTGATTTACTTTTAATGGCAAGATAGCTAATTTGTTACAATGATAATGAGCAGATGACGGGTCGAGTTTTTTTTAATATCATTTTCAGCATTGCTATGCATATGATCATTTTCAATCCGTCAGTGAAGTAAAATTTACGACTTTTACAATAATTAATCAAGGATACAGTAGGTAAAACAAAACTTCTATGCTCACATCAAACTGAATCGGATTGAATATCATTTATGAATAAAAGGACATTCTGTGTATGTGTCAGTTACCCTAACAATCGAGCGATCTTTAATTAACACGCTGTCTTCGTCAGATGTTCACAAAATATGTTTCGAAATCAACGCATGTGTGAAAAAGTTAAGTTTACTTACTAAATAGGAATTAGCAGAAAAATCTGCCATGCATATGATTCTTTGTTTTTAAATACATTTTTTTTATTTTAAACAGGAGAGAAAGTCGTTAGAATTGGATTTATTTCAGGTTTCACAGCATTAATCATCTTATTAGTTATCGTTGTTCTGATACTTATATGGTGTAAAATAAGAAGGTAAGTTTGGGTTTTCTAAGTTTGATAATTAAGTTTTTTTTTAATTATCTGCTGCAAAGATTTTAACAGCAGATACATAGATAAATCACTGTCGCCTTACGCCTTTTGATTTATAGAAAACACACATAAACATAACTATGATGTGTATATTCATGTACTTGCGCACATTCTACTACTCTGTCTGCTACATATACATCAAAGCATGACCCTCCATTCAAACAGGCTAAAGTGTGTGTCTCATTATCTGTACAATCTAGTCGTAAGGCACATTTCTTTTTTTCTCTTCAAAACTAAGTTAGATAAAATATAAGACAGACTGAAGATTATAAAAAAAACCTACTGGATCAGCGATAAAGAAGTTGTCCGAAAAACGTGAATTTGGTCAAGCCACGGAAATATATAAATTTAAATCGGATGTAATTATCATTTAAATTTACAATGTTATACTATAAAATTAAACTTCAACCCCTTGAAAATGCATTTACATGGTAATATTTATCAAAGGTACCAGGATTATAATTTCGTACGCCAGACGCGCGTTGCGTCTACATAAGACTCATCAGAATATGTATAAACCCACACAAGTACAAAGTTAAAGAGCATTTAGGATCCAAAATTCCAAAAAGTTGTGCCAAATAAATGAGCAATCATTCATAACTTAATGAAACAAATTAGAAGTCAATACTAATTATATTTCTTTGTGGCAGAGAAAAATATATAAACGATCAGCATTTCATATTTGGACGTTATTTCGCTAAAGAGCAAAAATGCTTCAGAGATCACACGGGTAAAAAGATTAAAAAAAATCGACGACATGATAATTCTTCGTTCAATCTTATCTTTTAAGTATTAAAAAAGAACGGTAATCATACCTTTTTAATATCCCAATTCAAGCATTGTGCACATCAAAATTCTGTTTAAGGATGTATTAAAAGTTCAGGTACTATAAGAAAGCCAACAAGAATATTATTGACAGGAGTGTGCAAAGAAACGACAAGAATAAGGTTATGAGAATAAAGACTAAAATCAGCACTACACTATGTGCCTCAACTCGCTTGTGACGTATTTGCACGTTCAACGGTCTTCAGATTTCAGAATACAAGTAGTCGTCTGATCTGTAAATCTACCGATCGTGACATTTTGACTATGCATGAAATGACTGAGACGCTGACATATCGACGAAATCTGTCCCTCGCATTTAAAGTATTTTTTTATATAGTGATTGGTATGTTCGTAATGTATTATTGATTATGAACATCCTCGATAAAACCAGATTGCTTCTAATTTCGTCTAAATATACAAGCAAGTTTGTGACTTTGACCACGTTCAAATTATTCCAAATTTATTAATAACACATATTCGAGATCCATAACAGCCTTCAAAGCATTCGCAAGTTCTGAATCGATTACGACAGGCACACTTGTTTACATATAGATAACCTCATCATAGATACCAGAATCAAAATTTTATATTTACGCCAGACGCGAGTTTCGTCTAAAATAAACTTATCAGTGACGCTCGAATCAAAAAATGTTCAAAAGGCCAAATAGAGTACAAAGTTGAAGAGCATTAAGGACGGACATACAGACAGAGGGCATACAGACGGAAGTTTTTGAACCAACAAAGAGGCTTATTTGTATTTAACTTTTGAACCTAAACGAAAAGAACGTCGTCAAGTTTTAAATAATTACTTTATATCTGTGTGTAAAAGAGAGATAATTGGAAAGGAATCGGTTGATATTTCTTTCCCTAACCATGTGTGGAAGTGGTTGATTGTCGTTGCATACCTTTCAAATTAACTCCTTCCAAACTATGTTCCTTTCAGTTTTAAGACTAAGAGACACACCAAACTCAAGAAATACTTTTTGTGTTGAACCCCCAGACAAAAGATGCCTTTTTTTTTGCCGAGATAAAAAATATAGGGATTACAAATTAAAATTTATTAGCAACTCCTACTGGCACAAAGATCGTTTGAAAAACGACAGAACGGCAGCAGTTACAAAACACCACGAGTTTTTCGAAATTCTACCTATGGATTTGGCATTGTAATTTTATGTTTCTGCGTCTGACCCACTTTTAACCTCAAACACCTTTGAAGACCGTGTTAACCCAAAATGTATATGATACAGCCAAATCCGATATAACCAGACAGCCGATTCTCATGAAGTTTTTTTTATAAGCTGGATGTTTTATCTGAGTAATATTTTAGATAATTATACTCTGCAAACTATACTAGCATACAATCTTTTTTAAACCAAAACTGTCATGTTTAAAAGAAAATTCATTTGACTCTTTCATCTGTATAACTAAATAGGCTGTAGTCGTTACAATTCCTGTCTTTGGTAGTTAAACATTATGGAAAAAAATAAACATTTTGAAGTATGCTTTTAGTATCTTTGTTAAGATATTCGAAAAACAAATTTATAACTGTCATTTCGATTTTTCCTTAACGCTCATAATTTTTTTTGATTCAGTTGTTTATTTATAGCTTAATAAGATGCAGTCATTTGCTTCATATACTGCTTATTTTAAATTTAAAATAATCAAAATAAGCTATATTCTAATTTGTTACATAGTCTCTTAAGCTAAAAATCGATTCTGTAGTGTACAATACATTTTCTTTAAAGAATTGAATGCTTCTTTTTGTAAATTCATTGGTTTGTAAAAGCGTTGACCGAAGTACATTTTGTATGAAGTACGGCTTTTACAACCCTATGAAATTACAAAAAGAAGCATTCATAGATACCAGGATTAAAATTTTATATTTACGCCAGACGCAAACACGATTTCTATGAAGTTTTTTTTTAATTTACCTGTGCACTTTATTGAGGGACCTAGTGTCATCAAGGATGTTACATTTCATTGTGTAATGAATGTTAATTTCAGAAGGACGTGTGATTGCTGTTAGCCTATTAAGATAACGTATCATAATGAAACATACATGCAATGTTATTATATGTACAACAACCAACAATATATTAAATATTTGATACATGGATATTATGAATTTTTAGAATTAGCTGATATTTATAAAAAAAATATAGGGGGAGGGTGTTTCGTGGTAGCTCATCAAAAGTTATTTGTTTTATTCACTGAACAACTTTGATATTAATTTCTTAGTCTTCGGTTTATTTTGTTGAGCTACCTTTAGGCGGAATACTACCATTGATTTGAACTTTTCAAAAAGTTGTGCAGAATTGATCTTTTTTTCAAGTAAGGAAATACTTGGCATGAGTATGATGAAATATATTATTAATTTCCTACAACTGTCGAATTTAAGGGAATATTTAAGCTAATTACATTCGTGACAATTATCATTGACTAACACTATTTTACTTTATTTTGAAAATGTTTCAACCCTTTTTCGTCGAACATATTCAAAATAAAGTAAATGAGTGTTCGTCAATAATAATTGTCACGAATGTTATTAGCTTAACTACACGAATCTAATGCGCTTTAAGACATTCCAGTCCAAAATTAAATGTCATAGGAAGAGCTTAATTGTAAATGAGTCAACTATGTATAACACCATGATCAAATTAAAAAGGAGTGAGCAACACACATGTTTTCCGAATGCCTTGGAGTTCAGTATTTTTGTGATTGTACTTTTTGTTGTTTTATTTTAACAGAAGCAAGAAACCAAACAGTAGCAAAAGTAAAAGTTATGAGGAATTAGGTCAGAGCGAGCCGGTTAAGCAATTAGAAGTTGAAGCAAAAAAAAATGTAGAACAGCCAGATAAAATTTCTGACGAACCTGTTGATAAACTAGAACCAGCGAATGCGACATACACTGGTGTTTTAACGAATGGAAATAGCTTGACGCTATGACACTTTAATAAGAAAATATTTCTTTGTTAGCGAGCGCTGATTATTCTAGCTTTAAAGCGGCACAAGATTAAAAAAACAACATTCAGTTTCTTCCAAATACATTGTCGTAATTCCTTACATATTTTATGTTTCACGGATACAAAGATTATGAAAAATAAAGCCACAAAAACACTATATGCATTGAATATGACAGAAACAGCGCTGTAATTAGGAAATAGAAAAAATAGTTTGAATAAGTTGTTAATTTTTGACATACCTCTATTATCAATACAGGAATTGGGAAAAAATATCGAAAAACTTATTATAGATACCATGATTAATATTTTGTACACCAGGCAAATAAAACACTGGTAAAACACAAATGAAATGCAAATTTAAGTAGCTCAGCTATGTTTAGAACATGATAAAGAAGTTATGATATCAGTTTTGCCAATATCGATCCAGTGCTAAAAATGGAAAACAATACGATATAAATTAGTTTCCAAAGCGTTTCCTTGATTTACATTCCTCATGAACGCTCAAGGTCAAATATTTCAAAGCCAATAATTATAAGAAACAAAATATGCAAAGAGTTTAATGACAAAAAGGAACCATAACAGTCTTATCCAACAAAGATGTGTAACATACAAATAAGATGCGAGACGAGAGATCAAATGACAAATTAATTAGCAGCTAAAGGTAGCCGTACGGCCTTCAAATGTATAATTGTTATCTAAAGAAAGAAATATATCCTAAAGAATCCTGTCTATCTAAAAAAAAAAATGATAATCCATACGGTCGTTTGGTGTTGATTGTAAAGGAGTAGGTCCAGTAAGACCCCTTTTTGGCCCCAAAATTAAGCAGTTTTTCAAAATTGTTAAAATGTAAACTTTTAGTTATTTATTGGACAGTAGAATGCTTCTGCTACATTAATATGGGCTGTTTTTGACATCACAATGCACATATATCGGGTACTAGCACCATTAATTCATGCTAAATTACTGAAATCTTCAAATTCTCTCATTTTAGTCAAATTTTACACGGTTTTCGTGTAAAACGAAAGTGGCCGCATTCGTGTTCATCCTTAATATTATAATGTAAGTTGTATTTGATGATAATACATAACATACAAAAAGGTTGAGGATGAACACGGATGCGGCTACTTTCATTTTTGACAAAAACCATCCGAAAAGTGACATTTTTCGGAAATTTGGTAGATTTTTTCATATTTGAGCTTGAATCGGATCGTTTTTAATGCCTAATCAGTTAAAATCTTTCTCATAAACTAATTGAATCAAATGAAATAGACACTTAAGTGTTTAAAAAGTGGTCAAAATCTTTCGTCAGATGAACCTGAAATTTGAGGCCAAAACCGGTCCTTACCGGACCTACTCCTTTGGAATAATTTGTCCCTTTCTTCATACAAATGGTTGCGATACCCTATTTTGATCTAGTATACATTTAATGGTGTCTGGCAGATGAAAATGATTATTTCATCAAGTTCTTATTAAACAAGAGCTGCATGAGTCGTAAAAAAATAACACAGAGAAACTATCATACGTGTGAAATGACGGATTTGAAATCTATTTGTAGAGTGCAGTTTGCTCTGAACCAATTGGATAACCATATACACTTTCAAAATGTGTCGCAATGTTAATTTAAGTATATAAATGATACTTGTGTTATGTTTTTGTGTACATGCTTACTTATACTTACTTAAAGGATCTTTTACGAAACAGATGGCTCTTCATAATAACTCTCAATCAAATTGCCCTTTACACAAGCCAGAAAGAGAAACTTTGTGTGCCCATATTTGATGATATTTATAAGGTGAAATCTATTTTATATCATATGGATCTACGCATACAGTAGTTAGGCACTCATTTTTTTTTTATATCTTACAAAAATGTAGATTACCAACAAAAAATCACCATCATAACGTGTCCAAATTATATATGAATTGTATCATAAATAGTCATAACAAGAAGGTTAAAAAATAGAAGAATTTATAGAATCAATATATTTTGAGTGTATTTTTGAAAAGGAAAATTTTTGAATAGAGCATTTCCCCCTTGTCATCTTGAAAATTGCCAAATGAACAAAAGGTATATGATTTGTCATGTCCTGAGTGTTTTAGACAGGTAAATATTTTACAGGATATGCTTACCCTTCTAGAGCACCTGGTATCACCCAATATTTTTAACTTTCTTTGTTAGGTGTTTTTTTTTCTACTAGTTTTTGTCATGGCGTCGTCAGTTTATTTTCGACAAATGAATTGTTATGTCACCTGAGTATGTTAAGCCTTTTTTTTGATAGGTATTACATTGTATTGATTAGAATGGGGCTTTGCAAAAGAAGTTTTTAGAAAGCATTTGAACAGAGTAAGAGGCAGAAATTACCATATGTGTATGCAAAACGTAAAAACGGACAATTATAGTCTTGTATGATTTTTAGTTTTAGTTTCTTGTGTAGAATTCGGAGTTAAGTATGACGTCCATTATCACTGTACTAGTATACATATTTTTTAAGGGGCCAGCTGAAGGACCCCTACGGGTGCGGGAGTTTCTCGCTACATTGAAGACCCATTGGTGGCTTTCGGCTGATTTCTGCTCTATGGTCGCGTTGTTGTCGCTTTGACACATTCCCAATTTCCTTTCTCAATTCTAATTATGACAAGAAACGAAATACTACAAAAACAGTCTACAAAACACCAAGTGAAATACAAGATATAATTTCACCATCGAATCCGGTTTTAGTTAAAATTAGACTGTGTAGAACTGATGTGACATAAATTTCCTAACAAAAAATAAAATACAACAATTGTGTAAAAATTTGCACAGAATAGTTAACATGACCCTTAAATATCCCTCTCAACGCAAATAAAAAAAAAGAGAGAAAAATAAAGGATACAAAAACAGAACAAAAAGACAAGAAAAAGAATAATAAACGAACTAATCCAGTTACACGTACTTATCATGTGTTCCTGCGGCACTTTTTTGTATAGTTATGATCATAAAGCAAACATTTGATGATGCGGCACATTCAGTAATTACATGATTGATAAAACTAATGTCATTAATTGATCAATTATATATAAATTATAATTGTTATTGCTGAGTAAGTTTGAACAGCAATTTTACACTTATAAATGATGATGCATTGCAGAGAACTAACGTCTATTCGAATGAAATTATGACGTTTTTTAATTAGATATCCCACATGTGAACAATATATGATTCTTTGCACGACAATATTCAACATTACAATTATTAAACATGAAATACATTTATGGGTCAAAGTGTAATAATTGTTTAAGCTCGACTTTAAACGTTCTGAAACTTTTGAAAGACAAAACATATCAAATCTCAATAGTGTAACACTTTTTTAAAAATATTAAATTAAGAATGTTACTTTTAATCTATAAATTCCTTTCAGAAATCAGGATACTTAGAGTGCACTTAAAAGTTCACATTAATGTATGTTACACTTATATTGAAATTTCAATATAAACTGATAAAAAAACATCAGGTAGCTAATTCAAAGTAGCATTCGTTCATCTTAATTTTCATGTCCTTAATGTTCTTAGATAGAAAGTTAAACAATATTTCCCTTATCGTTTCAATGTTATTGTCTTGTTGGTTTGTTGATACTGTGTGATTATTTATTTGCATCTTTTAACATCTGAATATATGTCTGAATATGTATATATAAAGTAGTGTGATATGTTGCGTGTGAGGATTACAAATTAAATTTAATTATGACAATGATTTGCATATGAAAATAAATAAAATATGTATACCTTTTTAGAGGCAATAGAAAAAATTCAGCCGGACATTTTATCGTTAATATGATAATATTAGATCCTATTCATCAAGACCAATGAAGACGCAAAAACCTAAACATAGAATGTGGTAATTTATCGTTATTATGTTTCGGAAATTGAAAAAGAAACTAAATGATTTGAGGACATTGGGTAGCACTCTTGGATGTATGTAGCACTTAAAGTAAAAAATAAATAGGTAAATATCTTTAAAGTAATACGTGTGGATAATAAGTCTTCATATGCTTTTTGTGATTGAATTAAAGTTAAAACAAAAACTCCCTGATCGTTTCAATGAAAATAAGATTCATCAATGGCGTCAAATCAAAGTATAAGGGTATTTATGAATTAACTATAAATTAAGGTTTTCGATTATAAAGCCTCACAATAAAAATTGAGTTTTCAGAAATGGTAAAACATCTTATCAAAGTATTAATCGTACATTTTATATTTGTTCTTTAATAAAAGCCTTATCAAAATCAATCGAGTAAAAAAGTGTTCAGAGATTGAATAACCCAATTAGAGAATATGAACTCAGGCATATGAAGCAAACTATTTAGGAGATACTTCATAATTTGTTTCGTTCTTTCATCATGAAGAGTGATGCTTGTAATGGAAGTTTAATGTATACAAAAGGGTACATAAATTATTTTAGTGCATAAAATATAAATAGTATAGTAATTTTTTCTGAAAATATACAAAACACACGGTTTTTGAAGTTTTACTTTTAATTCCGTTTTTGTTTGTATTTATAAATACACTTGTTTTGACGTAATGTGTTTTAATTGCCATGCATGAGCTTCTCATGAGGGATAGAATAACCTAGTATAATCTTCAACTTCAAGTTAACCTGTTAAAAATAAACATATCATTAATTGGAAGCAATTAATTGAAAGAATATTAAATGTCAATAATTTTTTATAATGATTATTTTTTTCATATCAATTCATAAAATTATATTGAATATTTGTCCTTATACTTGAACTTTATTTGACTGTATACTAATGTATGTCATGTATATCACTAAAATTGAGACAGGAAATGGGGAATGTGTCATTGACATTGATGGGGACTGTTTGCATTGAGTTTTTACAACGATTTTTTTTATGCTGTTCTATGTTGGAGTAACAAGGAGGATAAGTTATATAGCTAACTGTGTAACCCTCTTGAAATAAAGTATTGGTAATGTTGTTGTTCCGCTATTTAAATGGTGCTCTATTACTAAATCATCTAAAGCTTGCTAACTATGTTTAAGGCGTCTTTCGTATCGAACTCGATATTCCAGAGCTCGAGTTTTCTAGAATTGGTTTACCGTTATAGCAATTCTGTGTAATTGCTAGTGTACTACAAATATATGTTCAAATTGTCGTTACCCTAATCCTGTTCTTTTTGCCACGATTGTGACATAATAAAAAGACTTATTACTGGATTTGTGCTTCCAAAATGAACACAACAAATGCCGTATGTGGTGTCCTGACAACACAATGACAAATACAAAAACGATGAACACAATAACTAGTCCATATAACAAAACATTGATAACTGAAGACGGACTCGCACCAACCCAATTTAAATCCGGAAAGAACTCATTTTGAAACTACAACTTATAAGTTTTGTGTGCTCCCTTGGGATCGTCTGTCTTTTTTTGGGTCTTTTTATTAAGAGCTTTGTACTTTTGGTGAGTTTGTATTTCATGACTTAAGGATTATGATAAATGATTGCAAGTCAATGAAATCTGCATAAACAGAAGACTGAGCAAAACGAACCCAATCAAATATAGAGCTGAAATCATGTGCTTCTGTTTGATAAGCATAGTCTGATCTACGTAAAAGATCTAGATCATTGTTCATAACGTTTAATTTCTCTTTAGCTGGAAAGCTAAAAACAGTTAGGTTTCACATTAGTTACTCCTACTGGGTCATTAACAAGCATAGTTAAAATATGAAAACGAATTAAACAGTTTAAATTAAGTCCTGATTTTAAATGATATGGTTTAAGCTTCCCTGGTGATAGTAGATCCAGAAAACCTCTATGCATACACAACATTTATCTGGTGTTGATTTCATCTTAACATCAAGGGTCTTATATATATTTTTTTCATATTTTTAAAAGATTAAAAGTTGTTCAGAGTTTTAAATAGAGACAATGTTAATGTTATTTCTGCATATCTATAGTACCAGCAAGAATTAATAGTGTTTGCTGAAGGAAGAAAAAAACGAAGTTCAACTTCCGGTTACATTTTAGTTTCGGTTAAAAATGTCCTTATTCATTTCCTCAACTCAACGGTTGTCAATATATGATGAGTTTATTTATTAACAATATTAGCGATAGTAATTTATTATCTCTATAGTTCTGAAAATGAGCCAGGATTCCATTGTTAGAATAACATATACAGGCGTTATCATAGAAACGAGAAATTGTGGCGAATCTTCTCTTTTTTTGAAAGACCATCGTTGATCTGTTGATCGATTTTTCAACTGCAACATTTATATAAAAATAATTAAGTTAGAAAAATACAGAATTCCAAGACTAATTCGAAACGGGAAATTCCCTAAAAACTGATAAATTCAAACATTATCAATCACCGACACAAGTGAAAAACATCTACCAGTTTCGTAAGATTGGGATTACAAAATATTATCACATGTTTTGTACTGATATGTACGTTTTTGCATGGCCAATAATAGCCGGAAGTCAAGGTTGGTTATCAGCCCTCGAAATCCATATCAAGCCCCCGAGTTTAACTTCCAGTAATCTGTCAATCAAAGGCTATTTGTAAACAAGTTGAACACAATGAAAAGAAATTTAAAAAGTTACAAATGTGCTGTAGAAGAAAAAAGTAGAAATCACAAAAGTTCCCGTAAAATTTTGACGTCATGAAGAATTTAGAAAATATATGACGCCACACTGGAATGAGTATCGATATAGGATTCTTCCTAAGCATTTTTTAACATTTGTAATTTAACACTTTAAAGTCGTTTAATATTTGCAATTCTTAGAATTAATATGTTTATTGTTAATTATTTCTGAAACTTTTCACAAAACGTTGTTAACCTACTGTGATACTTTTTTTAAACTCACATTGATACATTTATTTATTTTTTTCGTTGAATATCTATTGATTTTTGATGAAATATCAAACATAATTTGTTGTAAGCTATTTGTTTTCTCCTGCTTGAAAATATGTGATAAATAGATTATAACATGTCATTTTCCATATGGTCCATGGTATCAGCCCACGACCAATATCAAGCCCTCTGGCTTGATATGGGAGTCTAGGGCTGATACCAGGGCCATATGGAAAATGCCATGTAATAATCTATAAGTATTTACCGATGAAAATTTTCATGAGGTTACGTACATCTAAACATTCTCCTTTTATAAGTTTTACATAAAAGAGAACACAGCATAATTTCTACTTGATAAATTGTCTTCAATTTGCAAATGGGAAATTGGAAAAAAGTGCTTACTTGTTAAAATGCGTTTGCTTTCCAAAATCACGAGTCGTCCGTATGGCATTTGTTACTAAGGCGAAACAGTATCAAATACGATTTTGTTTCTTTGAAAGCTCTTAAAGTAACAGGTGGTTCTACATACAACTTATGCATTTGCAAGCTTAACATCTAAATATGTAGCAGGTTTTTGTAACAGATCTTTTATTTTTTCATAGTTACTTGTATTGGAAGTTCCCACACTTCAGCCATGGATAAAATAGTTTACAAAGTAAATAACCAAACGATACCAGAAAACCACACACAAGACTGTACAGATAACGAAACACAAACATTATCATGTTTGAATGAAGGATCTTGCTTTGTTGTTTTTATAGTTGACAAAATAGCGCTATGTGCGCGAGTATTTCAAATATATTTTTCAATAAACCTGAACAACTACTTATTTTCGCGGTATATTTATTTCAACGAATGTAGTGGTAGGTATATTTCGCGAAAATAGATACACTCGAATATAAATGCATATCACAAGCATTCAATTAATATATAATCGAAATATACAACTGTACATGCATGATTACATTGCTTACATAACATAACCCCAATTAGAAAACTTAGAAATTAATGAAACGATACCACTTGACCACACAGAAAAAATAATTAGTGTGTATAAAGACTAAAGGGAATATACAACAACAAAAGACAAAAAAAGGACAGTGCTGTTATGTAACTAACAACTTAATCGGATAATTACCTCGGTCCATCGAACAGATGACCGATATGATGATTAAATTATCTTTGCTTATTTTGCAATATTAAATACAAACGAAACAAAGTACATGTACAGATTTTACCAGTATATGGGAAGTTTACCGACAAGTGTAAATTCAATACGAAATGATCATTGGTCATAAATAAGTTACATTTCTTGTTTCAGATGCTACACACAGTATATTGGTAATCGTTGTGAAATGATAATAACTAATACAACGTTAAAACAATTTGAAAGTACCGGTAAGATTTATTTTCACTTGTTACTGTAAATCATAAATGTATTTTAGAATAAATAGATATGAATAAATCTCTTGCAGAAAATAAATATATTTATTTCATATCGGTTAAGAATTAGCTTCTCTTATTGCATTACAAGTGGCCACATGACATTCTTTATTCTTCTATAAAAAGTTCTATCTGTGAAAAAAAGAACCAGAAAATCGATCGTCAACAGTCTTTTACATGTTAATGACCGGTGGGGCGAGGTTTCTCTGTTTAGAGAGATGTTCTTTTAATAAAACATTTTCCTGTTTTTATATCGAAGTTGTTGAATTGTTCACCATATGTTTTCGTTAATAAAAATAAATTTTAGGACAGTGGTATTGACTGCAACAGCGACAATGACCTAGCCTATGGCTCATTAATTATCGCTGTCTTAGTCAATACCACCGTTCTTTGGGCCTACCCTATATTACGATAACGACCAGTTTTTCAATAAAAGTTATGTAAATATAAATCGAAATATACATGAATATATATACTTTCATTTTTATATATATTATATATATATATTGCGTTTTGTTCTTTATCAGAAGAGAAGGAAGTCGTAAATAGACATATTCCAGGTTTAACAGCAGCAGTGGTCGCTGTATTTATTGTTATATTGGTAATTATTCTAATACGAAGAATTGAAAGGAAGAGTAGGTAAGTTTTTCTTCCATAAAACAAGGACACTTTTTTCACGTTTACTTCCCACAAAAAAGTGTATTGAAATGCACAAAGATATCGGTCAATTGTTGGGCTTTATACCCTTAATATTCATCGAAAAAAAAAGATTATATCAATCTCTTTCGGCCACGATGCTCTAAAACTGCAGAATACTGTTTGGTTTGTTTTGATTATACAATTCGATTCGGACGTCTTTTGTGAGACCTTAGCAGACTTTGTCAGATTGTTCACAAAAACAGACCAATTTTAAGCACATGTTGACTACCTCAACATTAGACAGACGTTTGTTAGATTTGTCCTTAAAATTGAAAGTTCATCTGATGGAAGAATATTTTACATTTTTTAAAGATTAAAGTGTTTACTTTAGTCGATATAATTATTTCCTAATTTAAAGATTTTAACTGATCAGGTAATTAATGACGTTCAAATTCAAGCTTGATAATTAAAGATCTATAAAATGTGCCATAAAACATCGCAAATGAAAAAAGCAGCAAAGTGTTCGGTCTTAACTTTTATATATGTTATGCATTATCACTAAATACAACATCTAAATTTACATTTAAAAGACTGGGCGCAGTTGTATACCAGTTCGGTCACGTTTCAATTTTTGGAAAATGGACAATACAAATAAATAATGACATAGGTTTACTACACCAGTTGGAAAAATTAAACAATAGTATGTCTTCAGTGATGTTCGAAGCAAATATATTTGAAAATCAAACTCTTTAAAATTAATTAAACTAACAAAAGAAATAACGGTTTAGACAGAGGCTAACTTGGAATCAGAGATTTGAATTAGGGAGAAACATTTCTTAATTTAAAAAAAAATAGAATATGCAAAATTGTCATGACAGTCAATTTCAATACCACATCCGGCCTTTAATGCCTGTATGTAATTACTGGCTATTGAGCTGGTAATTAAATCGTTGCAAAACAGTCCATTTGTAGAGGTTATGATATAGTCTTAGAAACATGAGTTATAACACTTACGGTACAAATTTGACTGCCCCTGTAGTGCAACTATATATATTTATCAGTTAACGACAATAACTGGATAAAAAGACTAATACGTATAGACAGGTACACGGTGGTATAAAACATTTTAACTTGTGACATATGGTGTTACAGTTACAGTTGGAACACAAGAACATACTTTAACTGTCAGTTATAAAAGTGTTATTTTATTCCAACTAGCACGAAGACATCTCATAAAAGATGATACAGTTAATGTTTAGATCAGACATGAGATTGTGCAATGACGAAATATAGTTATTAATAGAATGCAGGACTATTGTCTGGATATAAAGTACACATGTTTGAATCCAGATAAAACTATCAAACATAACACAAGTGCTAGTGTCGATATTCAAAGACCTTACTGTAATTTGATAACCTTAAATAATGGAGTTTTTCTTAAAAGAGTAGTAAGTTTAAATATAACGGATCTTAATTTGAAAGCTCAAAGATCACATGTTATAGATTTCTGCGGGAACAGACAACATTTGAAACAAAACCATGTTTCACCCCCCTTCGAAAATATATTTAACGTCCTATACATTTTTTTTACCTTACTATCAAATATGATGCATGTATAAGATATTTCGAATTTCTAGGCGTCTCTGTTCTGAAGTGGTGCATTGAGTAATTTGCTAAACACAATAAGTTCACAGAAATATTTGTTCATTAATTTTTATAGAAAAAAAGTACATACTCTAAACGTTTTCATTTCTTTTTTTTAGCGAGGTTAGTCGACCATCAAAAACGGAAATGGTTTGAAAAACTACCATCAACACAACTTATGATAATAGATAAACTGTGTTCATCCATTTTTTATTGTCTTTATATCATTAAGATTGCTTTGTATCGGTAACAAATGTTGAAAATCGAAGAAAAGCATTTATATAAGAAAAACTGTATATTGCATTTACGGGTTATTCAATCTTGACTTCAGTATAAAACGTATCTTCATTGCATGTCTCAATGTCTGCATTCATTACGATATATCTCATTTTGTTTATTTGAAGCAATAATTTGTTTTATTGTGCAACAATTGTTTTGGGTAAGAAAGGATTAGTATTTGTGTTTGTTGGAATACCATAAATGTTCATGTTATCATCTTAACGTTGTTTGATAAAGAAAAAGGATTTTAAGAAGAATCTATAAATACAAAATGCACGAATGTTCAGATGTAAGAAATTGTTTAGCTATCTTTTTAACGAACCCAAAACATAAAGCTACAACATATACTTAATGCCTGATAGTTGAATATAGGTTGCAATACTGTAAATATAGACAATACTGTAAATATAGACAATACAATTTCCAAAAGGAACTTCTATTACAGCTTAAAGTGTACCACTTTTACTATGAATTTTCTTAAAAAATCATATCAAAGAATGGAAAGTTCGTATGCACTACTATTTTTCAAAGGTCGATATATTAGGTGCGGCATATTTGCAACCTTAATATACTCTAAACGTCTAGTAGTTAAAACCTATATTAAGCTATTGTATTACCCCTCCATTCACTTCCACATATTTCAATTTGACCGCAATTCATGTGTATCTATACTGGAAGCATCCCCAAGTTATGTCTCTACAAAATGCAACTCAGAGATCGTCATGATCGTATCTGGGAACCAGTAAGTAAATAAAACAAAATATCTGTGAATATTATATGTATCCCTCAAAAGATGTGGTTTGTGAAACAGTTGTATTTACAAAGTGAATCCTATAATAACGGAATAATTTTGTATAAACTAATTTACATGTTGATTTGTATTAATCTGAAGTGTTTCTATATTTACACTGGAAGAAGAAAAATGTATGAAGTATGGCAATTTAAATCAACGTTTCAATGCTGATGTTTTAATTTGATGATGATGGTAATGCTCGTTGGTTTACATCGTGTTTATCATAACTTTTGGTTTTAACAGCTTCACGACGTTGTTATTTGCGTAAACATATTGGTTTCCCCGTTAGCCTCACAAATAACCCAACCCAATAAAAGTTTTTATTTAAAGGGTTATACACCTCTCTGTATATGGTCCATAGAAAATAGATAAGCTGCAAAATATTTAAAAACTTAACAGTCATTTTACTCTTGAAGATCAGGTAGAAAGATAACAAGCAGTTATCGGGAAAAGAAAATTTTGTTTGAGTCTGCATTTAAAAATCGAACTTCTACCTAGCTAACTCATATTTGGTATGGAATGTCCTTATCTATTTTTATGAAAAAAAATTGAATATTTTAGATCTTCTCCATATTGAAAGTTCAAACTTAAAATGCATCTTCAAGCAGTCTTATGACATACAATGTATACATAAAATGCATTGAAAGATTTACCTTTTTCGTATCCTTTTGTTAACAATAATATTGAAATTAATACTTCAATGCGAAATAGATATCAGGGAACTGTTTTGTAAATGCTGATTTCTACTTGTTTATTGTTTGTATCATTTCTATTTATTTATTCAATAAGTTATTCATTTATTTATTCATTTTTTGTAAATAGTCACATATATGTAGTCTTCTTAATTGATAGGTAAACTCTGAAGTCGGCCTACAAAGCTTGTGCTAATAAATATACTCCAAACAATGTTTATATAATTAAAATGAGAGATCGAGAAACAGGAATTAGCCAACCAAAGTGCTGTTGTTGCAATCGATGCAGATGTTAATGGCATTAACTTCAGATAAAATCCAAAGTGAATTGTATGTGTACACAAGTTGAATATGAATTATTAATATAGTTTTCTAATGAACATGATATTTTTTGTATTTATCTTTGTTTTGTTTAAATAATAAAATTACAAAAAGTTGCATATTTACCTTTGTTAAGCGATAACCTTTAAAATGCTTTGAAAAGTGTAACGAGGAGAATTGGGATTTAAACATGAGACAATATTTATAGGCAATCGAAAATGCAGTTAAGAATTAACAGTGTAACATCATGAGCGTGTCTATCAATTTATAATGAGATGAGAAACTGCCAAAAATTTACCATGCATGCTGCTTTGTTATTTATACATTTTTACTGTCCCCTTGATATCATGCTCTCTCTCTCTCTCTCTCTCTCTTCGATTTCCATTTGATACATTTATTCATCATATAATACTATAAACGAGTTACTATGAAACAATTGTTTGTCAAAACAGGCATTTAGCAGATGTTTGATTATCTATAACGCAATCAACATTTTTACAAGATAATGGAATTCAACATTGGTGACAATATACCTTCTAAGATTTGTGAATGAATAAAATATGCCATAGCTGATAACATTTGATGACTTTTGCAAATCTGAAAACCCTGATCAAAAGTCTAAATCAAATGTTCAATCACAATAAATGTATGGATAACAACTGTCGTATTCCGGACTTAGTAATCCAATTCCAATCTGCTCTATCACCTTCTCAGCTATGTGTTATCTAATTTATGACTGGAGCATTGTCTCAACTTAACCGATGATTGATGTAAATCAATTTTTATGGCATAGTAACATAAATTAACGCATCTTTCCTATCAAACTTTAGATAAGGATATAACAGATACATGTAAGTCTTCATCATCTTTTGACTTACATCAAGAAATTGACGATGTGGGTCGGTTGAAAACAAATATATACGACAAAACAAAATAATTTCAGCTTCCCAATTTATCGTGAACATTCAACTTCTATGTAGCAACATCCAAGTAGCGCCTTCATACCGATTATATAACTCAAAATTTATATGATATTCCTATCATGATTATTTCTTCGATAAATATTTGCTGATTACAAGGGAGCTATTAAACCTAGAGTTTTCACGTTGTTCAGTTGAAATTATTCCTTCGATTTACGGAATTCATCACGAGTTGGTCTACCGTTATAGAATATTCGTTTCACGGATGATAGCATGTATTTCAAATGTCGTAACTTCAATTCCGTCCTCTTTTCCCCGAATGTCATTAAACAAATAAAACTTATTACCGAGTATATACTAACATCAGCAACACGACAGGTACAACATGTGGAACATGATCTTTTTCTCCTTCCGGAGCACATAACTTTTAGGATGGGTTTGTGATGTCTAGTCTTTAGTTTTTTATGTTGTGTTTTGTGTACTGATTGTGTACTGTTGTTTATCTAATTGTCTATTTGTTTTAGTCATTGCGTTGACAGTTTCGACTTATGACTTGGAATGTCCCTATGGTATTTTTAGCCTTTTTTTATGAGAAAAAACATAACACGTATCATGTCAACACCTGTTTTTTAATAAATCTTTCAATCAATCCGTGTGTGAAAAAGGATTTTAATTTTGTAGACATAAACTATTTAAAGATCTGCAACACATAGCGTTCTTTTTATTTGAGTACCATTTTTTCTTTCAAACAGGAGAAACAGAAGTCAGAAGAGGATTCATTTATTTCAGGTTTCACAACATTACTCATCTCATTAGTTAATATTTTTCTGGAGGAAAATAAAAATAATATCGATATGTTCGTCTTAATTAACAAAAAAAAAGTATTTTTCGTTATCACGTGTTCTTTTACAATTACCGATGTTAAAACTTTAATTTCTTTTGATTCATTTATCATGAATTCTTCCGTTTTAGAATAAATGAATTGATAGCTATATCATCATAAGTCCAATTAAAAAGCAATATCTAAATCTGTTAACAAATATTAAGTCTAGCGTTTACGAGTTTAATAACATCCTCCTTCATTTCATTTCAATTTTATATTGAACTATAACACTTCCGCGACATTGCGGGTCCTTGACTGAATTAAAGTCTCTACGCATTATTTTAAGCCATAATTTTTAGAAATCGTATTATCATCTCATAAAGTCATGGTGATTATAAGGTGGATTTTTCAAAAGTGTCTTCTTGAACTCGTCCTGGTTTTCTTACTACAGTGTATCCTTATCTGTTTCCCCTTCTTTGCCATGTCGTTTGTACCGATACAGTGTGTTAAATGTTCTTCGTTACACCACAACAAACTATGGAGCTCCTACAAAAGGAAAAACATAAAGAACAAACATACATATATTTTCTCCCAGGATATAGTCGTCTTGTTTACATTGTTTTACACCCTCTTTTTATTTATATTGTATTAAGTGTCAAACTTATTCCTTTAGTGAATGTTAACTTGTTTTGTAAATATGTTTTTTGATCGAGAATCTATTTCAATTGATATCTAAGAGTGTGTCTTTCTATGTTGTAATGGTAAGCTACTGGTTCAGGTTAGGTTAAATGTTGGCGACCGTTGAAACGCTTAAAGCCGCTGCATTCGTTTGCATCGTTTGTTGATGAGGTTTATAAGTGGTTTCGTTTCTCTTTTAAAACAAATATAAATTAGACCTTTGTCTTTCCTGTTGGAATTGTTTTTTTACTAACCATTTCGAGGGCCTTAATCATAGCTTGCTGTTTTTTGTGAGCCGTGTTGAAGGACGAACTTGGACCAAAAATGTTTACTTTTTACACATTGTGACTTGGATGGAGAGTTGTTTAATTTGCACTTATACCACATTTGCATCGGTTTTTTTCTCTTATACATACAACCGGAAACGCGACATTTGTCCCGGAACTGATTAATTTTTGGTAATATCAATTCTGTGGAAAACTAAAAGGCCATGAATGGTGGAATCTTTGATTAATTCTGCTGTCCTATATAAGAAATATATATAAGTTAAATAAGTAACGTCATACCGGCTAACAAATTTAGCCTCGTTATTTCAGTAGCATAGATACTTATTTGAAAAAAACCGTGAACCAGTTGTAAATACATTATTTTTTCTTGTAACGTAACTCAGACTGGATTTAAAGATATTTTGATGTAAAATGTAGTATTACTAAGTATAATCATTAATAAAAACATAACTTATAAAATGTGCCAAAAAATCAACAATTTATATTCTTTTAAATAAAAGGTATTTATATTTGACTTTTCCTATACATCAACATGGACAATAGTAGGTCAGTTAATTTATTGCCAATATACCTACACGGTGATGATGATGATGATTGGGAATTGAACACTTGATCGTCTGCGCTCAATATGAAGATGCTTCCCCGAGACTACAATGGTAATTATTATTAGTAGCTAGATAGATCCATAGAAAAAACGTACTTTACGCAAATATGATTAGAAAATACTTTTTAAATAACAGAAATGATATAATAACATACTAGTAAATACAGTTTTATTGCAAAAAAATCATGTCAATTAGATTAAAATTAGTACGTTAATAATATGACGGATTCGCAATAAATGTTCCCAAATATGTACAGGTATAATCAAACACTATCATAATATACCAGTACTGTGATTTAAATTAAATGTTTCCTTTTAATGTCATTTTTTATTTCACAGGTAATGCTCAATTTAAGAAGTTTTAATCCTGAAAGCTTCTCAAATAGTGAAATGCATAACATGGAAAACTTCATATCAAGTAATAAATGTCAACTCATTTTACAATTCGGAGCATTTAAATACATTTATCATACCTGTCTATTTATATATGAGAGGCAGCCAGCTTACAAATACGATATTTGTTCATCCTATTTAATGTATCATGTCAAATGAGAAGTGTTTGACACTTCAAAAGCTAAAATTAGAATGTTGCAATCAATTTATATTTATCAAATTAAATTCCGTAAATAAAAAAGAAACTAGTTGCCTTCATGATCCTGAACCGCAGACTAAGGTGTATTTTGCACTTACAGAAAAAACTTTTCAATATAAACCAACACATCAACATAAGGTAAATACACTTTATAACATGTATTTTTTTCTTGGTTTTATTTCCCTTCATTTGCAATTAAATAGAAATGGAAACAAAATGTACATGAATGTGTCCATGTCAACGTCCAGTTAGCTTGTAAAAACTCATAAAAATACGTCAGACTTAGAACCATAAGTGGCGTCAAATTAACGCATTTTATAAAAGCGATTTGCATCAAGGTATCAGTCTTGTAATACAACTCCAGTTTCCGGTGCATGTCAAAACATGGAGGGAAACAAAATAGTCCATTTTTCTGAATTTTTTTCTGGACTCAATTTTTTCTGTTTGATTATAGGTTTATGCTGAATTGAAACATATATATAGATTTAAACAAAATCTTGCATCTTTTTGGGGATATCAATTCAGGAACTTGGAAGGATTTCATGTTTACTGCAAATGGTGCGGCCTAGTGAAAACAACAAACAGAAAGTAGAAAAAAAAAAATGTTTTGACTTCAGGGTTACGTAACTTTTTATTCTTACATACATGATATGAACATGAATTTTTTTTCTATGTAGCATTTTTTTATTTTTTTATTTTCAAAGATCAGCTGTTTAGCATGTATGCCTATGGAGCAGTCAATTACAAGACTGCAACCTGCATAGGGTAAATTTTTCATATGTTCACTGCAAGGAAGTAGCTCATGTGAATTTTGTGAGGACAAAATGACAAAACATCATGATTTAAGGACTTTGTAAGAGAAAAAAATCATGCGGTATCAAGTTAAACTGAAAAAACTGAAATTATGTAATAATTATGCGTTTTTATACTAGACACCATTCAAAAGTATTAATAGATATAAAGCACAACAGTTTGAGGCAAATTGAGATTTTGAATGTATTACATACATGATTTTCAATTAAAAAGAACATAGAAAGATTTTTTCCTCTATGAAATCTTCTTCTTGTGATAAAATTTCTAGTTGTGCAATTTTATTTAAAGTCATCGCAAAGTTGAAGAGACAGCAACATACAAAAGTAATGTTTTTCTTTAGGGTTATTATTTTTATGGCTCAATTGTTGACATTTAGGTAGAATATGTATAGATTGAACTTTTGGTGAAAAGATTTTCACAAAATGTTCACATTGCATGAGTCTAGAATTCTTTTCCTGTCTGTGGCACTGCATGGTTAATTTAAAATTTCATATTTGGGTTAAAAAGTTGTTTAAAAAGTAGAATTTCTCTAAAACTATCCATCATGACAAGGATTTTTGTGATTAGGTGTGACAAGTAATCAATATTCTTACCAAAAACACTAGCTTGAGTATTGATTTTGTTTTTTCTTGATTTTTATTGCAAATTTTATATGCATTGGGGTGTCAAGTACAGTCTAAAAACCATGATATAGTAGGCATATATAGTCAAAAAAGGGAAAGGTATGGTATTTTCTATGTTTAGATAGTTGTATTGTAGCATATTCTTCACTATGAAAAAGTTTTGGGTAGTTTTTCAATTTGACTTAAACAAGAGGCCCACTTGGGTAGATTTCATGGAAAAAATGGGGAGGGGTAAACTATTGAATGTGGTTCAATCAAAGAGAAGGAAAAAAAAATGAAAATAACAGATAAGAATACTCTTCTAGCTTTACAGTATCCAAATAATAAGAAAACATTCATAAAGAAAGACTAGAATGAGATTTACAGATCATTTGATACATGACTAATTTCCAAATTTTGCCAGTTTTCAGAAAGGGGTACTGCTTTAATAGTGGGGTTATCTTTCTTAATACAACTAAACAGTTCCTTTAATAGCATTTTTTATGTTCAAATATAACTACTTAATGAAACTAAGTGAATGATTTATTTTTTGAAGACATGTCATTATTGTTATAGGTACCAGTCTTGTAAAACAACTCCAGTTTTCGGTGCATGTCAAAACATGGAGGGAAACAAAATAGTCCATTTTTTCTGAATTTTTTTCTGGACTCAATTTTTTCTGTTTGATTATAGGTTTATGCTGAATTGAAACATATATATAGATTTAAAAAAAATCTTGCATCTTTTTGGGGATATCAATCCAGGAAAGTGGAAGGATTTCATGTTTACTGGAAGTGGTGCGGCCTAGTGAAAACAACAAACAGAAAGTAGAAAAAAAATGTTTTGACTTCAGGGTTACGTAACTTTTTATTCTTCGTGGCATGACCCACTTTTTTTTCGATTAAATCACAATTTCACATTAGTACATACATGATATGAACATGAAATTTTTTTCCTATGTAGCATTTTAATTTTTTTATTTTCAAAGATCAGCTGTTTAGCATGTAAGCCTATGGAGTAGTCAATTACAAGACTGCAACCTCAAGTTATGTTCACATTTGTTTGATAATACAAGTGATAACATAATGCCTATATTTCGCCATAAATATCGTCGATTAAGTATCTTGAAAGTCCTTGATTGAATATTACCACATTTATGAAGATTTTGATAATATAAAGGACTTTAAAAAGGTTCACATTCATTACTTTTAGAATGAAACTTAGTCTTTCAAGTATATAAAACATGTTCAACTTTGTTTAAATTTTGAAGTTTCTAGACTTTGAACTAGCTTTCAGTAGCTGTCAGGTTTAGATGATTTATATCAATCGGATTCGTTTAGCCTTTTTGAACGTATTTTTATAGTTTCTTTTTAATGTAGTACTTAGACACCACTGCTACAAGATAAGGGGGCGGGTTTGCGCCTTCAAGCGTGTTTCACCCCCACCACAGTATTAATGTGCCTGTTCCAAATCAGGGACATGTAATGTAGAGGTTATCGTTTGTTTGTGTATATCATAATTGTATATCGTTTATTGTTTTGCACATGAAACAGGCCATAATTATTGTAGTTAACCCTTTCGGAGCACCTGATTTCACTCCCGGTTTTTAGTGGAGTTCGTGTTGTTTCTTTATTTATTATTTGTAACTATTGATGTAAATGTCTTTTGGTTTCATGAGTCTTTGTTTACTCCTAGGTTTTGATTGTTATTGTCTTTGAATAGTTTAAGATTTGTTATTTTCTATAAGCATGCAAAGTAAGGATTTTGCTCCTTGTTGAAGGCCGATAGGTGACATATTGTTGTAAAAAAACTACGTCATTTAAATTTTAGTGGAGAGTTGTTTTTATATTAACACTAATGTGCTCCCTAGTTACATCAAGGCTGGACTATGGCAATGCATTGTTGTACGGTACTAACACCAACATTATCAGTAAATTGCAGCGGGTCCAAAACACAGAGCGCGTTTGATAACACGAAAAAGGAAATTTGACTCAATTACGCCCGTTTTAATATCATTACACTGGCTACCCATACATTACCGTTGCCAATATAAACTTCTTTTATATGTTTACAAAGCACAGCATGGCAAGGCTCCTAGTTACCTTCAAAATTTAATTATTCCACACAAGCCAAGTAGATCCCTCAGGTCGGAAAATAGTATGCTTCTACATCCTCCAAATGACGTTCGAACAAAAAGCTACGGTGAGAGGCGTTTTGACAAGGCTGCGCCAACACTCTGGAACAATTTGCCATCGTCTTTACGGAGTGTAAATTCTTTAGATGGTTTTAAAAAGCAACTCAAGACTCATTTATTTCGGACTGCTTTTAAGGATTTCTAGTAGATTTTATATACTTTTAATTGACTGCATTAGTTTTAGACAGTTTTGTATATTTTAGGGTACATGCATTTTTCATTTCTTTTATTTCTGTTTTTTCTTTTTTTAAGTATCTTATAAATTTTTATATGCTTGTTTGATTCTTTTAAGATAGTGCTTTGTAATCTATGATTAATGTATTTTTGTATTTATATATTTTTAAATGTGAAGCGCTTAGAGTAATTTTTGTTATTATATAATGCGCTCAATAAATATTGTATTTATTATTATTATATTGTAATCGTACCTCATTTTATTTTTATTTTTATAATAAAACAGTAGCTAAACTAGTTAGTAAAAAAACCCAGCTATAATTAGAATTTTTAACAGGACTCCTTGAAATAATCTAAGGAACAACAAACAATAGTATATTCAGCAAAATATCTCAAATATTTTTCATTTTTATAGGCCATTATACCTTTTATGTCTTTTTTATGATGACCAGACTTTTGGTATTATATCTTGACAGTCTTTTACTTTCCGAAAAATTATTTCAAATGAGAAACTATTTGTATTTCTTTCAGTTAACCAAGGATGCAGCTACTTAGCCTCTCTTGTCTCTTTTCTAGTCTGCTTTTTGTATATAAAGGTAATTTTACATTTTTGACGCGATAATAGACATGCTAGATAGAATTATAAGTAAGTGTTTTGTTTTCAATATCGTTTTTTAGATTACGTGCAAAAAGTCTCAATACAAGTAGACAAAAGATATAACAGATATATTCAACAGCGCTTTTCTAGATTAACCTTCATAAGGATCGCTCTATACCAAATATTTGAAAGCCACGGATGCACTAGAATTGCAAAAAGAGGGACAACAGATACAAGATGGACAGTCAAACTCATAGATTGAAAAAAAAACGGACAACACCATGGCTAAAAATAAAAAGACAAACAGACAAATAATCGTACAGAAGACACAAAATAGAAAACTAAAGACTAAGCAACACAAACCCCACCTAAAACTAGGGGTGATCTCAGGTACTCCGGAAAGGTAAACAAATCCTGCTCCTCATGTTGAAAAGCTATATGATCTAGACAATCCTTAAAATTAGCTATTCAAGGTACTTTTTGCCCTGAAGGAACTGAAAACGGATAATTTGATAAGGCTAGTAATAAATCATGTCATTACCGAAGGACTGAACTCTAAGCTGGAAACAACTCTATAAGGAAACTATGGTGAATTCGCTAAAGTGGCTTATAATACTTGTCGTTTCTAATGTATAATAATCATCATTACATTTTATAGTTTTCATGAAAAAAATATTAAAAAAAACATTTGGCGGAATTTAGAAAAAAATAATTTCAGTGACAATAACTCTTTTATGGATTGTCTGATTACTCTGTTGATTCAACAAAGTGATAGGTCTTGGTTTGCTGATAGATTTAACTATTTTTGATTTGTTGTTTCTGACTTGTATAAGATTTGTAACTCTGGTGATACAATATCAATTACGAACTTTCTGATGCCACATATGTTGATACATTTTGAAATACTAGACATCTAAATATCAAAAGCTGTTTTTAAGGATGTACTTAGGTGAAATTTAAAAAATCAACAAATTAAAATTGATACTATATATCGAAAGAGCATCAGTAAAAGAAAAAAATATGCTAAAAATATTGACGTGTCATGGAGCTCCTTTTCGAGATATTTGAGTTTTTATAAATGGCGGGAAAAACTGACTGAGACTTTTACTTTACATTTGCATTGGTATTATTTGGGTCTCAAATCAAAAGAACAAAAATCAAGAATCTGCTTTAATTTTGGAAAATGGCCTTTTATGAGCTATTAAAGTTTTCTATGAAAAGAAAAATGGGTGTTATGGGGCAAAATATTTTACCCTGTATTGATGGAAAAAAAACAAGAAGTCCGAACGTTTGACACCAATTTCCAAAACCTCACCTAAGTACATCCTTAAGACTATATATTTTTTCATAGGTAGTTGTATGGAAAATTCAAGAAATGCAACCAAACCTAAAGTAATCTACATAGTTAACAACATAAAAATTCCAGAAAACCGTACAACAGGCTGTTCAGATAACGAAATACAAACATTAGATTGTTTGAATGGCGGAGTTTGCTTTACCGTTGATGAATTTGATAGAATAGTGCTATGTGCGTGAGTATCTGATAGAAAATTGCTCTGTGCGTGAATCATTATTTTATATATGATTGATATTGTATAAATACCTAATATCTTGCAGTTTTGAAAGTTGATACATATATTTTCCACTACACATTATAAATCATAATTTAACATTTTTCCCTGTGCATTGTACTTGTGAAGATACGGACATTTCATCATTATTTTTTCCACACTGATAACATTACAATACTTGTTTTAAACATTAGGTTCAGTAGTGTTGTATCAGAAAGGGTCACATACGGGCTAATTTGGGACATTTTAAAACGTTTTCTATTAAATGATTATTTTGTAGTTCATAGAAATTAGGTTTCATTCATCAGGCTAATTTTAAGAAGGTGATTCTTCTTTTACAACTTGATAACACTATTCTTATTATATTGTTAACTGGAATGGCGTTGATATTTACTTATTGGACAAACCCGCAACTTCGAGTCATTAAACTTACATCTAAGATAAATTTCTTGTTGCAGATGCTACAAACATTATATTGGTAGCCGCTGTCAAATGATAAACCCCAACATAACATTAAAACAATTTGAAGGTACGACTCACTTTAACTTATAACTGTAAACTATATATGTATATTAAAATATAGTAAAGACAGTAGAAAAAACCGACAAGTAAGTATAATCGACAATATGATATGATATCATTTATTCGTATATCATCTCCTTTTATAAGTACATATGTACAAATCGTTAGGTTATTTCACATGCACAGAATTATATGTTTAAAAAATATTGTAAGTGTTTTAAAGTGTCTTTTAGTTTCTAAGAACCTATTGAATAGTTTCATGCGTCTATATAATTTGAAATTGAAATACGCAAAACCGATAACTCTTCTGTTTATTCTTATTTAAAAACCTTGTACTCAAGTTATCAGTGATATCTATAACGAAAAAAACCTGCTGTTTCGTCAATATTTCCATTCATGTTATCGTATTCATACCATATTGACCGGAATGAATATTCACAATTAAAGCTGATGAAAGAGTTGGGATGCTGAGACTTGATGTTTAAACAGTGTACCCTATACAACTTATTGATTTTAGTATGCATAAATACGTTTGTCGATACAAAACTACGAGGGAAAAACAAAACGGGATTGAAATTATCCAATGTGTATGCAAACATTACCTGATTTTACTGACCATTTTGAGTTCAATACAATCAAAACTCTTGTTACTCCATCAGTGCAGGAGAATGAGAGAACAAGCGCCATTGGAAAATTCAAAATGCAGTCGCCAGCAACGAAAAACAAATGAAAAACCAATTGAAAAAGCTTAATTTAATTCGATTTAAGAAGAATTTTCAGTAAAAGTATGTGGTGATACTAAATGCGGTGAATATCCAAAATGATACAATTTTCTAGAAACTGATAGGCCGAAAAGTTTTTCAAATTCAAAAACATTTGACATATTAGTAATCCAATCTTATATATTGTATCACGTATGTAAATTGCCAAAAATATGATAAAGGACAGACCAGTTACATTATTTATGAAATGGTTTGTGTCCACTAGCTAGGAAAACATGAAACATCCACCATATCGGAAATTTCTACCATATATATTTAAATAATTCCTAAAAAAAATAACGAGATTCAATTAGATACTTATAGATTTTTCTTCATTGCATTTTGATTGTTTGAACAGAGAAGAAAGATGGCAGAAATAGACTCATTCCAGGTATTACAGCATCAGTCGTCGCTGTATTTATTTTTGTTATGATAGTTATAGCCATACGACGAATTGAGGGAAAGTAGGTAAGTTTTATTTTAAATGAAACGAAACCTCATTCATTTCAAACAGATTTTTGTTTTTGGAAAATCGTAGAGAATAAATAAGATTTTGGAGATTTGTTTGCCAAAACAACAGAAAATCTGAGCTGATAAATAACGAATGCCAACAAAAAAATAAAACGGACTATGTGATAATAACTGCCATGTTCCTGATTTGGTAAAGGACATTTTAAACAAATAAAGTGGATTGAAACGGGTTTTATTGCTATCCAAATCTCCTGCTTAAGGAGGCTCGCGGGTATAAAATTTTCAGAAAAAATTAAACATTTATTTTTCATTACAAATTTTATTTATTACCTTTAGTAGTTGTTACTTTATCATATGGTACAAAAATCTTTCCAAAAAACCAATTCGTGTTAGCCCTAGGTGACTTTTAAAATGTAGATATCATTGAAAAAGCTCCAAATTATCTCCCTTTGGTGCAAAAATGCCATTTTTTGGCATTAAAATTGAAATATCTTTTTTAACTCATCGGTGACCTATATTTTTTATTGTTGTTTTCGAATAAGTTGTACCATGGAAGTAATATTTAGAAGGAATAACAACGACTAATTAGCATGTATTTATAGCATGCTGAGCTCTGTACTAAAGTCATACGATTTCATCCAATTATAGTCTCAGCGGTAAGACGCCTTTGGTTACTATCTGCGTTACCGCGGTTGTAAAAGGCATCTGGAATTTCTTATCAGTCACGTGGTTTTATCGAGTCCGGTAATTATAGCGCACCTGTGGGAAATCCCTAGTTTATTAATAACAAGGTAGCGCTGTATCACATAGAATATCTACCTTTAGAAAGAAATCGAATGGTGAAAAAAACTTGAAAAACGGACGAGAATTGTTCAAACTACAGCAGTTTAACATGGAAAATTGTATTTAATTTAGCATATTTTTGCTTTTTACCGTTTGTTTTAAACTGTTCTAAAAGTATTTTCCGGTTAAAAGCGGATCCCGAGTTAAACAGTTAAATACCGATGAATCGATCAGGTTTCACATGATGTTTAACAAAATAATGTAGGCAAATGTAGGCATAGATTTTTTTACTGTTGAAATGTGCAAAGTTTATCGAGATTGAATGAAATAATATTTACTTTCAAGTATTCTAAATTTATGTATATGTCATAAATGTCATTGATTGCATTATTGAAACTGGACAACTAAAACGGGGATAATATTTTCGTAAATATATATTTAAAAAGTGTTTATTGTGGAATGCTTGTATTAATATAATAAGCTATACAGCAAAAAAATATAACAAACCGACGAAATGGGCTTGCATCTATCTGTCTTACGGTAAATTCATTTTTACACAAATTAGTTTATGTATCAAGAACTTAAATTGAAGGATAGAACCGTTTAGAATTGTTAATAATTTAATTGACTATAAATACACGAGAGATTTAGATTTTTCGTATTTAATAAAGGGTGTCCAAACGTATTTTTTGTACAGTCATCTTCTTAACTTTATACGGAAATGGTTTTTTATATGTCTGTAAATTTTAAAATTGAAATGACACAACTTTGTTCTCCAATTTCGTATGTGATAGCTGTCGGTTTTAACTATTAAGTTCAAACTAACCAAAAATAGGGAAAAATTGGACTAAAATAAAAATTGAACGAATGACTCTTTTCGGCAGCGTACATCAACGGAATGTAACGAATGGACTATTCGGGTGACTTCGCATGTATATTCGACAAAAACTTGTCTGTTCGTAGTTCTCCGTGAAAACAAAATTGACCGATAAGTGTCAGTGATTTGATCGATCACATGCGGAGAATAAACTTCCATGTCAGATATTGAACCAATTAACGAGTTATTGAAAGATGGGCGGTAACGCAGACGAAACCTTTGAAGTGACGACGATGTTATTCCTTCCAATATTACTTCCATGGTTGTACATAAACTAAATAATTGTAAAATTTAAGCGATTTCTGTAATTTAGTTCTTTTTTTATTTTGATATTACTTCTGTTTCTCCTATTAGTTCAACAGAAAAAAAAGGACATTAACAAAAATGTATGCTTCTTTCGATGGCAGATTGTGACCGTAAATGAACGGTGACCCCATTTTTTTATTTCATTTTTCTTTTAAGTATAAGATAAAGTTCATTTATAGAAAAATATAGCGAAGTCCTATATTAAATAAAAATTTCGATTTAGACCCGCGAGCCCCCTTAAATAGAAATATTTAACATACCGTTAACATAACAATATAACGTGACAGGATAAAATCCCATCAACCCAAGCCACCGCTGTAGTAAAAACTTTAACGATACCAATTTTACTGCACTAAATGTGAAAAAATAATTGATATTGATTGATAAAAATATATGTTTTGTAGATTCAAACACATAGACAGGTTCACAGGGGGTTGGGGGTTTAGGCGGCTTTGGGGTTGGGGTTAGAACGTGAGAGACACATTTCTTTTATACTATTTGACAATAGTGTTACTGTACTGTTCAGAACAAACTGCAACGATCTGTCAGATATAATAAGGCCAAACGGACTCTCATTAGCCCAAAGAAAAAAAAAGAAGAGAAATACAAAAAATTTCAGTTTTACAAGACCTTGCGCACATCCGAAATATATTCACTGACAGTTTGCAGCACTTATAATTGGATATAATATACACATGTTCAGATATGAATAAACATAAAAGTCATAAAATCAATGTTAGTGCCGATGTTCAAAGACTTAACTCTAAGTTTGCATTTAACGGATCTTAATTTGTGAACTCGAAAATCATCGCCATAAAAATGTGATATAACCTGTTTTTTTTTTAAATAAATTTACAACACGAACAGGCACTCTTTGAACAA
The DNA here is from genome assembly GCA_037788925.1 of Mytilus galloprovincialis. NCBI lineage: Eukaryota > Metazoa > Mollusca > Bivalvia > Mytilida > Mytilidae > Mytilus > Mytilus galloprovincialis. The sequence goes on from CM075335.1 coordinate 35,675,304, forward strand.
ATCATGTTTCATTAACCTTTGAAAAGGAATTAATCGTCCGATACTTTAATTCACTTTCATTAAAAGTCTGGACGGACATATCTTTTCAGAATATTGATGAATACAGATATAAAAAGATGTGGTCTGAGTGCCAATGAGACAACTCTCTATCTTTGTAGCATACTGTTTTAACAGAAACATTTTTCATTGATTTTTATAGAAAAATATTTACATGCTCTAATTGCGATATTATTCATTTCAAGTGAGCGAAAATGAAACAAAAACAAAACAAATAGTTTTAATACTTTGTAAAGAATCACTCTGATTCAAACAAAAAATTCTCTGAAACTGATATTATCAAGATGCTTGATTTCTTGATTGACAACATATTTGTTACGTTCGGAGGACGTGTTTTTCAACAGACTGTCGGCATTCCAATGGGAACAAACTGTGCCCCTCTACTCGCCGACTTGTTTCTTTATTATTATGAGGCTGACTTCATGCAGGAACTTCTTAGGAAGAAAGATAAGAAGTTAGCAATATCCTTTAACTCTACTTTCCGCTATATAGATGATGTTCTTTCACTAAACAATTAAAAATTTGGTGACTATGTGGAACGCATCTATCCAATCGAACTAGAGATAAAGGATACTACAGATACAGTTAAGTCGGCTTCATATCTTGACTTACATCTAGAAATTGACAATGAGGGTCGGTTGAAAAGAAAACTTTACGACAAAAGAGATGATTTCAGCTTTCCAATTGTGAACTTTCCATTTCTAAGTAGCAACATTCCAGCAGCACCTGCATACGGGGTATATATCTCCCAATTGATACGATATTCCCGTGCTTGCATTTCCTATCATGATTTTCTTGATAGAGGTTTGCTGCTCACAAGGAAGCTATTAAACCAAGAGTTCCAAATGGTGAAGTTGAAATCATCCCTTCGTAAATTTTACGGACGCCATCACGAGTTGGTTGACCGTTATGGAATAACCGTTTCACAAATGATATCGGATATGTTCCTTACGTCGTAACTACAATCCCCTTCCCTTTCATGAATATGACCTACCGAATTAGACTATTTACCGGATTTGTAATCACTTAAGCAACACGACGGGTGCCACATGTGGAGCAGGATCTGCTTACCCTTCCGGAGCACCTGAGATCACCCCTAGTTTTTGGTGGGGTTCGTGTTGTTTATTCTTTAGTTTTCTATGTTGTGTCGTGTGTACTATTGTTTTTCTGTTTGTCTTTTTTATTTTTAGCCATGGCGTTGTCAGTTTGTTTTAGATTTATGAGTTTGACTGTCCCTTTGGTATCTTTCGTCCCTCTTTTAATCACTACCACGAAAACAACTCATGACAATATATTATAGACTAAGTTTATCAATCTTTGTTTGGTACACTTATTTCATTAAGATTGATTTGTACCCATAGCAAGTAATAACTCTTTATTTTTACAGGGGGTAGTCTTTTTTAAAATGAGAAAAGGAAGATTTGTGAAGTGGAAAAAAACATTTAAATCAGAATAACAATATGAGTAAATCATTTTTGAGTTCAGTATAAAGCGTATATTCATTGCAGGTCTCAATGTGTACATTCATAACTGAATGTATATCTTTATTTTTTTTATTGTGCAACAATTGTTTTTGATATGATAGAATAACTATGTGTTTTTGTTGGAATAACAGAAAATATTATTCTATTATTTTAACGTTGTTTTATATAAAGAGGATTCTAAGATGAATATATTAATATAAAATACACGATTGTATTTCATGAAGATGATAATATGTCTATTGTTATCGTTTTAATCAGCATTTAATAGTACTTCGAAAGCAAACGCAAAGCACAAAGCTACAACAGATACTTAAAACATGAATATAATAATTGGATACTCCAGTATGGTCTGATTTACATGTTATTTTTTGTAAATATAAAGTATTTCTACATTTACACTGGAAGAAGGAAAAAAAAGTATAAAATATGGCGCATTTGAATACACATTTAATGCTGATGTTTTGATTTACCGGTGATTGTAAAGCTCTTTGTTAATGTTACTGTAAATGATGACATATGTGTTGTCTGCTAGATTGCGTAACATTCCATCGCTTAAGTATGGGTGAAACAAATTCTATTGCATTGTCAATTACCACGTAATGCAATGAATCCATTAGGAAAAACATACACAAAACAAAATTGATCGTCTCACCAAAAATGTGCTCTTTTGGTATACATGTAACCGCAACAACCGAAGATGTTGGTCATTCATATAAGAGATGAAACTTTTAAATACAATTTTAAGAACAACCAAACAGTAAAAATCAACTAGGGCAAATATTATGTTGCATTTTGACAATCATACATGTTTTTGTTTAATAATGATCATACAATGTATTTGCATTTATCTTTGTTTTTTTTTAAAATAATAAAATCATAAAAAAGTTGTGTATTTACTGATGTTAGGTGAAAACCTTTAACATTCTCTGAAAAGGTGACAAGAGTAGAATTAAAAGTCAAACATGGCGACAATTTACATAGACAAGTGAAACTGCACAGTTGAGGAATAACAATGTGACAATATTAGTGTCTCTAGCAATGTTATATGATTTAAATGTGATAATAAAGTACCGTTTAGCCGATTATTTTCGCGGTTGTAAAATTTCGCGATTTTCATTGAATTAGGTATACGAAATATTTTGGTCGTCATTATTTTGGCGGATTCAAAACTTTCATAAATACCTTTGTATGTACACTTTTAAATTGGCGGAATTTATTTTGGCGAATTTGTTCTATTTTCGAAAAATAGCGAAAATTTACAACCCGCGAAAATAACCCGCTAAACGGTAATCTGCCAAAAGTGGAACATAAACTGTTTATCTTTCCAGGGTAACCAAGTTTACTCCCCCTTATTGGTAGTATGTGTTGCTCAATCGTGTTTGTTATATATAGTGTTCTGGCTATGATGTTGGATCCGTGTCTACGCTTTAGATTACACCCTTGATATTTTCTCTCTTACTATTGTACAACTGTTGGTCAAACAATTATCATTTTTACAAGATGTAGGTTTTTAATCAACATTATGAAATACAAGCCTCTTGACAATGTAGCTGCTACTTATGCTTCATGAATACAAATGCAATAGTTAAAAAGATTAAAAGATAAAAAGTAAAATAACAAAAACACCGAGCTTCGAGGACAATTCAAAAAGGAAAGTCTCGAATCAAATGGCAAAAATCAAAAGCTCAAAAACATCAAACGAATTGACAACAACAGTCATAAACCCGACCTGACACATGCATTTTTCCATGTAGAAACGCTTATTACACTTTGTATCAAAACCAGCCAAACTTCTTACTTGTATGACAGTTGCAATAAGCGCATCAAATTGACAATAATGTACGAACAAAACAAACAGACACAAAAAAATAAATAGGAACACAGCAGTCAACATTGTGTTATAATTATAATTGATAATGTTTTGTACCTGACCCAGCCAAACTAGTCAAAAGATGAACAGCATTGAAGACTCAAAATTCCAAAAGTTCCATGAGCAACACGACGTGTGCCACATGTGGCGCAGGATCTGCTTATCCGTTCAGAGCACCTGCAATCACTCCCAGTTTTTGGTGGGGTTCGAGTTGCCGATGAACCCCTATTTGTGGCATTTTTATTTATTGTGTCTGTTTGTTTTCTTCACACTTCGATGTCAATATAATTGAACTTGATGAGACTGTAATACGAGTGAGAGTTTTGACTAGCTTTAAGAGCTGGTTTAATCTACCATTTTCTTCATATGAAAATGCCTGTATCAAGTCAGGAAAATGCCAATTGTTATCAATTTGTTTGGTGTCTTGAAGCTTTCGATGTTGCCATTTGAATAATGGCTATCTGTTTTGAATTTTCCTCGGTGTTCATTACTTTTGTGATTTTACTTTTTATACATATTTGCTGAACTTAAGACTTTTTCAGGACTAAATGTTGTTTGTATATACGTATACAGTTATCTTTGTGTTAGTAGAGGAAAACTTAGTGCATATATATAACAGTTAGTGTTCGTCTTGTAATCTTAATCTACCAAATATATAGTAACAAGGACATTTCCAGCATTGTCGATTTCAGCAGTAGGGGTAAATGCGTTTATTTAGTGTGTGTGTCGTCTTTTTCTTTTCGGTGTTGATTTGTTTGTTTGACCAATTTTTATGATTAGATTGACCCTTGGTCAACTACACATCCCGTTTAGTTCACTTTTCACACTTCATATAAATCGTTAAAAATCATTTAACTTCTCAAAAAGGTTTTTCGAGCCATCTTCTCCCTCCCCCATCTATCTAAAAAAAAAAAAGAAAAAAAAAAATGAAACACGAAATAGACCAAAAAGGTAAAAATACCTCTTTGAATTAAAAGCCATAGATTTTTGGATAATTCGTAAAAATGTAGTTTTTATCATGCTTTTTTAAAATATAATAAAAACTATGGTCACCAGACTTTTTTTATTCAGTCTACAGGTTGTTCAAACTTGTAAAATATTGAATGATTATGCATGGAAAACCCATTTAGGTGATAAAAAGAAAACTATACTATAGAATTTTGATAAGATAAAATGTGCGAAGATAGCTCTTATTACTTAAAAAAAGAACAAATTAGGTCAGCTGACTTGTTTTCGTGCTTCATATAAACAATTCCCCAACACTCTCTATTATAAAAATTAATTTATCTCCCCAACTATCAGAGTTATCTTCCATTATGTGGCAAAGTTGAAAAAAAAGGTATCAAACAAACATTTTGTATTTTATAGAAAATACAGCCGTCAATATGATAAAACACATAATTTCCCCTATCAACATAACGCGTTAAGGGTTATGTGTTGCTTTATTTTTGTGTATTTTCAGCACGTACACGTACTACAATATTTCTTAGTACTAGTTTACATCATTATTGAGAAATAACAATAATTTCACAGAAATTAATAAATTTGTTTTACTTTTATGTACAGCTTATTTGTTCTCTCAATATTATGAATTTAAATTGGATTTCATTATCGACAGATCGGAGGTTGGGTTTACTATATTTTCTCATACAAAGAATTTAGAATATAAAAAGGCTATCTAAAATTCAAAAAGTAGAAAGATTTTCAGAGTTAGCTGAAGTACTAAAAGTTAATAATCGGAACAGTTCATACGTCTTTTCCTGATGAACACACAACATTTAAAAGATTATAGATTGACCAATTTCACCTTTATTTGTTACCTGGTATGTGAGCTTTATGAATGAAATAATTTTCGTGTGTAGGTTAAAGGGAACATATTTGTAGTATTTTAATTGATATGTATTGCTGAACATAATCTACGTTGACATTACAAAGGTAATTTTAAATATCCTACATACTTCCTTAATTAGATTAAAGACGGATTTGTAAGCAGAAACGGTGTAATAACAATCAAGTCATACACCTGTGATTAGAATTTCAACTGATTGGCATAGTAGGGTTGGCTCAGCCGAAATTGTTAAGGTAAAGAGGTTTATTGTTAATTTTGATGAGGAGCGTGAGGTAGCGATGAAAGTGGTTGTTGCATATATGTGTATGAAATGCAGTAAACATAAAAGAGGGACACGGAAAAGATGCGACGATATATACATATTTTTTATTGCAAATTTTTCTACAAATTTTATATAGAGTAACAATGTCATAGAAATATCAACATAGCTAAACTATTTAAGAGATAACGACGAAGTGTATGAATAACCAAACAATAAGTCAGATCTTGCAATGGGTAAATACTATTCATTTATGTTTGGTTTATCATGTTTATGTTATGCCTGTTTTTATATATTTATCTACAAACAGAAATCTATTTTAAATATCTTTGTATCGATCAACATATTGACAAACGTAATATGTCAAATGAACTTTATTGAATGTTCAGAAGTTGGCAAACAATGTACTACACTATATACACTTTGATGCATACATTTGACATTTAAATATCACATGGGCGTATAAAATCAAACAAAAGATTCTTTCTACCTTGTAAAATTGAGTTGATTAAGGACATTTTAGAAAATACAATAAAGATAGACTTCTTCAATTCTTTTTAGGCTACAGTTTTTATTGAATCATAGGAAAACGAAATGAAAGACTTTTGAAATTGATTAAAGATGAAAACCCGTGTTAAAGATGTGTTTACATGCCAAATGAATATTCAAACGCATAATGCCATGGCAAAACGACCAATTACAATGAGAAAAACAACAGAATGAGAGCACAAAACGCTGCTTTGAAAACAAAGACTGAGCAACAAGAACCTCATGGGAAAATAATTGTGATCTCATTAAATGATTTAAGACAATTAATTTATTAAAAGAAAGATGGTATCCCAAAATTCAGAGCCATCTTATAAAAAAGATAAATTCACAGCTATTTTATTAAGTATAGTCTCTGAGTCATATCCTCTCATTTACTTTGGTTTTTAGACTTTGAATCAACACAAGTATTTTTTTTTATATGATTTGATAAAAAGCTATTTGCACCAAAAATTGAATAGTAGTAATGTTTGCGTGTTTGATATAACAGTCTGATCAAAGAAATATATTTATTACAATTTAGGAAGATTCAAAAGAATCCCGTCCTATCTAAAATAGTTTAAAAAAATGAAATAAGCTGTAGTTTATAGTAAGACATCAGTTAAAATTTTTAGCTATCAAAAGTTTTTAAAGGATACTATGCTGGTTCTAAAAACTAAATAAGTGATTGCTTTTTAAAATTAAAGCAGCTTATTGTTATTGACTTTTATAATATACAGTAAACAAACTTATTTTCGCGGATACATTATTTCGCGTTTGACCATTTCTTGCACATCTCGCGGCAATTTAATTTGACGATTATCAAATTTACTTGATGTAGTTAAGTACGAAAAAATACAAGTTAACTACGAAAAAATACAAGCTTGACATAATCGCGACGATTTATATTCGCGTTATTTTTCTACTCGCGAAAGTCGCGAAAATAAATCGCTCGCGAAAATTAGTTGGTTTACAGTATGACATTAAGTATTCGATCATTGTTTTGTGATTTTTTATGATATATTGTATATACAGGTCACGTATTAAAATGAAGATATGAACAGTTTTAATCACACAGCTTTATGCACTTGAAATTTTAAAACTTCTACCTGTATGTATACCTCTCTACTTAAAATATTTCAGGGAGGGAATATGCCATTATGGAGCTTACTGTTGTCATGGTACAGTATGCTGTTTGTGTGTACAGGTAAATTTGCGTTAAGCCAATAATGTATTTATTCATATTTTATTTAATATGCTACCTTTATCGCTTTTTCGACAAAAAAACTTTCGACAATTCAAAAATCTGATACACTTTGTGTTTATATTCCCTTACATGCAAACAGTATAAAAACAAATCCTGAACTTCATAAATAATTGATTGTATTCTGTAATTTACTTTCGGTTTCTTCGGTTTAATGGATGTTAGGCTTCAAATGATACATCGACAAACTATCTTCACATTCTTAGTCATGATTACTTCATGTATGATATACCCCGAAGATTTTTTTCTGAACAACAAAGGTTTTTTTCCATTAATAAAAATGTTTAATTTGATATATACTGTGCATGACAAAAATCTTCCAAGTCTTGTTTCAGCGTTTTTCTATACTAAGGGTCCTCGATATGGTTGCTGTTACCAGGGTAATAAAAAGTTATTGTTTTTTTTCTATTGTATCTATGTTTGGAAGATGTACTGCAACTTAAATCTGTAATGGTCAATTTTTAAATTACAGTTTTATATATTTTATAGATGGTTGTAGGAGACGTTCCGACAATTCAAACAGAATAATCTTCAGAGTAAATAACGAAACCATCCCAGAAAATCATAGACTACATTGTACAGATAATGAGACACAAGATGTAGCCTGTTTGAATGGAGGATCATGCTTTGCTGTGTATGTAGAAGACAGAACAGTGCAATGTGCGTGAGTATCTATATTATATTTGTATTAAGTTTATTCCATAAATCGATACAACACCAAATCTAAAATGTAAATGAGGAAGTTTAGTAGAAGATGAAATTAAGATGAACTCGAGTTCAGGTGTGAAATCAGAAGTTACAGCTCATGAGATAGCATTGATTGTGCACATATTGTGCACATATTGTGCACATATGAATGTTAATATCAAAAAGAAATTAGCAAATAAAATTGAGAATGGAAATGGGGAATGTGTCAAAGAGACAACAACCCGACCAAATAAAAAACAACAGCAGAGGGTCACCAACAGGTCTTCAATGTAGCGAGAAATTCCCGCACCCGGAGGCGTCCCTCAGCTGGCCCCTAAACAAATATATACTAGTCCAGTGATAATGAACGCCATACTAATTTCCACATTGTACACAAGAAACTAAAATTAAAATAATACAAGACTAACAAAGGCCAGAGGCTCCTGACTTGGGACAGGCGCAAAAATGCGGCGGGGTTAAACATGTTTGTGAGATCTCAACCCTCCCCCTATACCTCTAACCAATGTAGTAAAGTAAACGCATAACAATACGCACATTAAAATTCAGTTCAAGAGAAATCCGAGTCTGATGTCAGAAGATGTAACCAAAGAAAATAAACAAAATGACAATAATACATAAATAACAACAGACTACTAGCAGTTAACTGACATGCCAGCTCCAGACTTCAATTAAACTGACTGAAAGATTATGATTTCATCATATGAACATCAGGCACAATCCTTCCCGTTAGGGGTTTAGTATCATACCATCATAACATATATGAGAAGAACATAACCCGTGTCATGCCAACAACTGTTTTTTAGAATAAATGTGTTTAGTTCCGATGCAAAGACCTTATCAGTGACTCAATATTAACGCCAAAATATGCAATCTTTAATGACTTGACAACAGTATCGTAATTATATCCCTTCTTAATAAGTCTATTCAAAGGTTTTGTAAGTTTCTGAGGTGAATACTGACACCTTTGTGCTTTATAAAGAATATTACCATAAAAAATTGGATGTGAAATACCTGAACGTATTAGAAGTCTGCATGTTGAGCTATATTTACGAATGATGTCTTTATACCGATGATAAAATTTAGTAAATGTTTTGACTAGTTTGTGATATCGAAAACCCTGGTGTAATAATTTTTCAGTAATACATAAACCTACTTTTACGTCAATTACTGTGACTTGACTGTTTGTGTTGGTCTCTACCTATTGCTGCTTATTCAAAATTCTTACCAATTTGCAATTTGTTTAAAAAAAATGATGTTCGTGTTGAAGTTACAGTACGTTGTTGATAAGTTTCCATGGGATATAACCTAAAACATTATTTTTTTTTGATAAATTAGTCTAGTAAAAAATTATTATATCTCATGAACACTTTATAAAAACGTGTTGTTATTGCAGACATATTTTACTGAATATAAAATGTTTTAACTCAAATGATGTCTGATTCTTATGAAATAAAAGACTATCGAACAACAATTGTATGAAAGCTAAGTGTATACTTTTATATAGCCATTCAAAATTACTACCAATTACCTTCCGCATGACAATAACAATAAATTTATATACAAACTGTTAAACTGATTTTACATAATAACATTGAAATGGAAATAAAGTAGTATAGGATTGTATGCTTTATTTTATCACCTGGCAATTTCACTACTTTAATGTGGTTTTCAACAGCAATTTATTGACATTTCTGACCAGTTAAACAGTTTGGTTGTATAAAAAAATGCAATTTGGTCATAATTTTGAATAAGTTGCAACAGGTGGAGAGATACTAATACAGTCAAGTCAAAGTAATGTAAACCAGTTTAAGGTTTTGTTTCCCAATTAATTGAACTATTGAAATATACAAATGCAATATATGATTGGTTTTCATTCAAATTTCTCTTTCAGATGTTTAACTAAATATATTGGTAGTCGATGCGAAATGATAGATCCTGAAATTATATTTGAGCAATATGAAAGTAAGCTTTTTGACTAATTGATTTTATTTAATTCCAAAGTTTGAGAATAAAATCTACAAACAGCATAAAAAACGAAAAACGAAGAACGAAAAAAAAAAACTGTAACAATTTATATAAATATATACTGCGTTGTCTTGTCAGTTGTATTCCATAGCAAGACGGTAAAGATCTGAATTATTTATCCAAGCCCAGCAGTAATTTTGTTTTAAATTCACTTATAAATATAATCAACACTTTCATTGAATTAATTTGTGAACTTTACAGCATTTCAACTTAATAATTGGTTTGTCATTTTAACTGTTGGATTCTAGTGCTATGTTTATTCGACGCCTTGTATACTGTATAATTTTGAAACATGTTATTTTTTTATGATGTTCAACCATTCAGTAATGTTTTGCAAGAAAGAAATCGGCAATAATTCATTAAAAAATATAGCAAGCAGTTTCGTATTCATAAACACAAATACACATTTATGTATTTGTTAATGAAACACTGACTAAACGACATTAACAGACAAAATAAATATAGATGTCGACATACACTCATAATGGAAGGACATTCGTTTGATGTGTTTGAGCTTTAAATTGTCGCATTTGATTATGGACTTTCCGTTTCGAATCTTGCTATTTTTGCTATTTTACATTTGTTTTTATATTTTCAGCGAAAGGTCAGAGAAAAGTCAAAATTGCCTGCATTTCAGGTTTTGGTGGATTAGGCTACGTTTTACTTATTATTGTTTTAGCAATTGTTTACAAAATATGTACAAAGAAGAGGTAAGTTTAGTTTCTCAATGAAACTTATAAAATACCTTACTCGTTCTTACTTTCAATAGAAAAACGTTTTTACATGTTCATATATATCCCTGCAGCATTTACACTTTAAGAAGAACATACCACTGTTAAATCTATGTTCATGATCTCGTTAATGGCATAAACTACATAACGTATGAAACGACAAGAAATAGATATAGAAATAACAATTTATAAAAATAAACAATTATAGGTCAATGTACGGCCTTCAACACGGAGCCTTGGCTCACACCGAACAATCAGCTATAAAGGGCCCCAAAATTACTAGTGTAAAACCATTCAAACGGGAAAACCAACGGTCTAATCTATTTAAAAAACGAGAAACGAGAAACGAGAAACACGTATAAATTACATAAACAAACGACAACTACTGTACATCAGATTCCTGACTTATGACAGAGGGCAAACATTTGCAGCGGGATTAATTGTTTTAATGGTACCAAACCTTCTCCCTTTTTCTGAAACAATATTATAACATCACAACATAGAAAAACACATGATAAAATATCAATTGGAAGGCTTAACTCAATCAAAAAACGTAAATACACATATTTATTACATTGATTTCCAAGTGAAATAAAAACCGATAAATTCACATGTGAAATAAACGTGGTTGTTTTTTTTAGTTGAAAGACATGTTTTTGCTTTGGTATCAATGTAACAGGCTTTGATCTAGTAATAGTACAAACATGTAACATCTACAACGCTGAGAATTCTGAGTCAATGGATAGGTTGCTATAGTTTATCAAACCAAACCATAAATAAAACCAAAACCATCAGTACCATCTTCTTTTTTTTATTTGCATCATAGTTATTGATGAAATGTACAATATTTAATGAGATGAAATTTTCTCAAAATTAAAACACACGCAATAAACCATAAACAATCTAAATTACATTTTATTTAGCTTGTTTAATCATCATAGTTTCAAATTATAACGTCATCCTTCCGAACATTTTGGAAGTAAAGGTTTTGTTTTGTCGCAGTACAGTGTTTCTGTTGTTCTGTAGTTTTCCTCTTATACTTGATGTGTTTCCGTTTGTAACTTGGATTTGTTATCGCTTTTTATCGATTCATGACAATTGAGACGCGCTATACACCTGTTGCCTTTATTTGAACCAACTTCATTAAATCCTATCACGATCACGATTCATATCTAGAAATATATATTTTTTATAAAGTAATGCTAGGAAAGTGGTACATGCTCCTTATTATTCCTTGTGCTTTCTTTTTCAGTGATGATGTTCAAAACCGCGACCAATCAGCAACACCTTTGAACCCAAACGATGATAAACAAAGAACACAGAAAGCGATTAAAGAGACATCTTTAATCTAATGATAACTGTGTATCTGTAACGAGATATGATTTCCTTAGCTGTGCAGTTGGGTGCAGAATAAGCGTAGCGTGAAATCAGCTGGAAAAAGTTTATTCGGCGTAACATCATGTGCATTCCATGTAAACGTCACGTTATGCGTTTAATGCAAAATTATCAAAGACACAAACAGTAAACGGGCGTTAAAACTCTGCATTAACATGAAAACCGCGCTTTTTAGATTAAACTATTCCAGACAAAGGATAACACGTGAACAGGAGACGTAGTAGATACTTCTTTTGAATAGGCAAAGGCTGTGACATCATTGAAGCAAATTGCCATAAAAAGAAATCTTCGTTCATGTATACTCGTGTAACATATCTTCAATGCATGAATATTTTTTAAGAATTTGTTCTAAGGACCAACACCACTGACAAATCTGTAGTTGTCATTTAAAAATGACGTTCTTGTTTGAACATAGCACTATATTAACTGCTTGATAAAGGATGGAAGTTATTTTTACATTTCACTAAATAGAACATCCATACACCTACATTTGTATGACTAAAGAAAAATCTTGCAAAATCTTGAGTTGTTTTATGTCAGTTTTGGGTTTTAACACCAATGCCAACTATCTGAATATACCTTCACCTCAATCACAAAGTATAAGTCGGTTGAAATTTTTAATCGAATTATATGATAATTGAAGACTTAACATTTTCCCTCTTAAGAATAGGTGTAAACTTGTTCAGTTCAATTGGATCAGATTCTATTATAGTTTGGAGAATAAAAGAAAGGCGAAAGATATCAAAAGGACAGTCAACATCATAAATCCAAAACGCGCAAAAAAGAAACAGACAAACAGACAAATAACAGTATATAAAACCCCAAAAGACAAAACTAATGAATAAGCAACACGAACCCCACCAAAAACTGGGGGTGATCTCAGGTGCTCCGGAAGGGTAAGCAGATCCTGCTCCACATGTGGGACCCGTCGATAAAACATAGATAACATACATGTACAATGCAAAACCGATTATACAAGATATATCATCATGAATTCTAGATAACATTGATAAATACCATTTCATTAGTTTAAACATATTTTATTGTTCAAAACAAATGGATTAGATTTCAACTTAGTTCCGTCTTCTCCATTTCATTTATATTTACGTTACTTTGTCTATGTTAGTGAAGTGAAGTTTAGCAGCATTTAATTTCTTAATATAACTGTTTTTTTAGATTTGATAATTGTTCGCTTTAAAACTATATTTATAAACATCTTAATTTGTGTATAGATGCCAGCAGGTGTTTTTTTACATTTCACTGCTTAAAAATAATGTGTTGTCATGAAAACGTCAATCAAGTATGCATTATACATTAAGCTTATACATTATGGAAGAATATTATGTTCCCGACAATTTTTGGGGAAATATTTTAATCATGTTCAAAGTATTTGTATGTACTTGATTTTATAAAGACAATTATTTTCAGGAGAGTTATGATAAAAGAATCTTTATTAAAATTAATGTTGAATGTTAAATTATCGTGATTTGATAACGTCCAGTGACAAATATTTAAAGCAAAATCAGTTCAATTACTGAACGGTGAAATATATTTTCGGAATATTTATTCTGACACAATGAAATCAATTACATATTTTACACCACAAAAAGGGACCGGTAGGTTTACGCTATAAAGGGAGATATTATATACATTCTTTTATAATTCTCTGAAACTGACATTATGAAGATGATGTGTTTTTGTTGGCAACATATTTGTTACGTTTGGAGGAAAGTCGATAAAAATTGATTATGATTTTTTTGTTTGACAACATATTTGTTACTTTTGGAGGACGTTTGAATTTAAAAAAACACAACAAAAAACGACATTCCCATCGACACCAACTGAGCTTCTCTTCTTGCCTACTTGTTATTTTTTCATCTAAGTCTTACTTCATTAACAGCTTCTTATTAAAAAAAAAAGAAATTAACAATGTCGTTAAACTTCACTTTCTTCTATATTGAGAATGTTTTCTCACTAAATAGTTCAAAGTTTTTGGCTATGTTGAATTCATCTATCCCATTAAACTTAATATACAAGATACAATACATACTGTAAAATCTGGGTCATATTTGAATTACATAAACAAATAACAATAAGGGTCAGTTGTAAACAAAAATTTACGACACAAGAGATTATTTTAGCTTCTTCAGTGTTCACTTTCAATTTTCTGTCGCAACAGTCCAGCAACGCCTGCTTATGGAGTATATATATCTCAGTCGATACGATATTCCAGTGCTTGATTTTCTTATTATGATTCCTTTGATAAAGGTTTTTACTGGTCATTTGGTATAGTTCCTCCCTAATTTAATATGAATATGAAACACTGCTTTACAATAGATTTTAAAGGTGCTAGTTTACAAGGTAACGAATCAATAAGAAGAAATATCAACCTACCTGGACACCTTGACTCTTCATCGATCGGTATTGGCACTTCTGGATGCATTCAATGTTGATTTTGTTTACAAGGGTTGGTTTAAAGAACCTCCACATACTCGAGGCGAAAGCAAAGATCTACATTTTCTTTATAAATATGAACATTTTTCTGAGGAAAAAAAATCTCAAAATAAAACTTTACAGTAGCCAAGTTTATAAAGTTTATTACACTTATGGAATGTTATTTTGCATTTTCTGTTGTTTAGGTTATACAAATGTATAATGTCATGTCTTTGAAATCTGTGATTCTCTGTGCTTATACAGCCCTTGGATGGAGTAAACTTCCAAAAAAAAACGTGTATGGTGTAATGGTGTATGGCATATGGCATAATGGTGTAAGGTGAATGGTGCTATGGTGTATGGTGTAAGGGGAATGGTGTAATGGTGTTTGAGGAATGGTGTGATTGTGTAACGTGCGATCGGGAATGGTGTGAATGATGGTGTACGACATTTCATTGGTTGAAAACGAAGTTCTTTTTATACCCCCGCTTTAAAAAAGGGGGGGTATACTGTTTTACCTCTGTCTGTCCGTCCGTCCGTCAGTCCGTCCGTCCGTCCGTCCGTCCGTCAGTCAGTCCGTCCCATGAAACTTTCGTCACATTTTTCTCAGGAACTACACATCCACCCTTTCTGTAATTTGGTATCAACATTTATATATGTCAGCCATACCGTGTGATGCTTTTTCAGATTCATCACTAGACAACTTCCTGTTTACCGAACACTTGTATGATTTTACACATGATAGCCAAGTTGAAAATTTTCGTCACATTTTTCTCAGGAACTACACATCCACCCTTTCTGTAATTTGGTATCAACATTTATATATGTCAGCCATACCGTGTGATGCGTTTTCAGATTCATCACTAGACAACTTCCTGTTTACCGAACACTTGTATGATTTTACACATGACAGCCAAGTTGAAAATTTTCGTCACATTTTTCTCAGGAACTACAATACAAGGATTTCTGAAATTTGGTTTCAGGATTTATATAAGTCAGCTATACCGTGTGATGCGTTTTCAGAATCATCACTCGACAACTTCCTGTTTACCGAACACTTGCATATTTTTACACTATTAATATTATCCACTTGCGGCGGGGGTATCATCAGTGAGCAGTAGCTCGCAGTTTCACTTGTTATTTTATTTTTTCGAATTGTAAACATAAACAATATTAATAATCTTAATATTTGAAATTTAATTGCATTATGGGTAATTTCGGATCGTGTAGATTAAATAGGGAATGGTGCATGGTGTAATGTGTAAGGTGTATGGTGCAAAAGTGTAACGTGTATGGTGTAATGGTACAATGTGTATGGTGTATGGTGTATGGTGTAAAGGTGTAGGATGTTAATGGGAAGTTTACACCATCCAGGACTGTATCTAACACTTTTACGATAACGGTTCAAAAGTTGTATGCCCTATATTGGTATATTGGTATGTGACCAGAATTGTCTTTAAATATTTACCTTCAGAAAGTCGGTACGAAGAATTCTTCTGACAGAATAAATTTGTTTTAAATACAATAATTGTTCGACAGATTTGAAGTTTTTGTACCAACAATCTTCTTTTATATAGGGAATACTTTTAATTAGAATAAACTATTAAAAGATCTAAGAAGCTAGAAGTTTTTATATCATGAATTCTAGTAAAAACGGAATGATGTTTTAAAATTAGTCAAAGTACAATTTACTGACGGACAGGAGTAAATACGACTTTATGAAAGAATGTAAAGACTTGCACTTTTTTTAACGAAGAGTATCGAGTTACCTATTTCAGCTCTATTTGTTAATTGGTATTTGAACATTGTGAATAATATAATTTTGGTGGGTCGCTGAAAAGGCAAATATGCGTAATATTTAAAATCGATATTAGGATTTGATAGTCATTGTAGACATTTAAAACTTTTGTTTTGACATTAATTCAATTTACACGGATCTGTAGATTAAATGATCGGAATATCCACGAAAAAAATACTTCTTCTTGGAAGTCTTGCACGTTCTATTAGAATTGTTCATTA
This sequence comes from Mytilus galloprovincialis, assembly GCA_037788925.1. NCBI lineage: Eukaryota > Metazoa > Mollusca > Bivalvia > Mytilida > Mytilidae > Mytilus > Mytilus galloprovincialis. The sequence goes on from CM075335.1 coordinate 35,691,923, forward strand.
GCTTTTCGGAATGCAATGGTCAGTTATTAGCTAAAATATTGTAAGGTAAGTTCAGTATAAAGAGAGTTTGCGTAGGAACATAAATGTAATGCATCGAGGAATTACACAGAAACAATACATGTCGCGTCGTCATGTTTAATGTTACTCTGAAAAATCTGTACTAAAATTACGATAAATACATCAATGATATATCAAAAGAAGCTATATTTTTTGCTATTTTATATTTAGTATAGATTACTGTAAATATAAGCAATTTACCAAATCCAAACAATAAATAACATTTAGCAGTAATAACAAGAGGCTCTTAAGAGCCTGTTTCCCTTACCTTGGTGAATGTTCATAATAAAAAAATAGACACAGATGGATTCATAACAAAACAGTGTTTTTGTAATGGTAATGTTTTTGTAGATCTCACTTTACTGAAAATTTCTGCTGCTTATAATTATCTCTATCTATAATAAACTTGCCCCAGTAGTAACAGTGGACATTTTTTGGTAAAAAATTTACAAAAATTTACAAAATTTATGAAAATTGTAAAAAAATTACTATAAAGGGCAGTATCTCCTTGATTGGTCAATTGACCATTTTGGTCCCGTTGACTTATTTGAAGGTCTTACTTTGATGCACATTTAACTGTTTACAGTTTATCTCTATCTATAATGCTATTCAAGATATTAACCAAAAGCTATAAAATCTTCTGAAAATTATCAATTCAGGGGCAGCAACCCAACAACAGGTTGTCTGAATCGTCTGATAATTTCAGGGCAGATAGATTTTGACCTGATAAACAATTTTACTCTGTCAGATGTGCTCTTAATGCTTTGGTTTCAGAGATATGTGCCAAAATCTACATTTTACCCCTATGTTCTATTTTAAGTCATGGTAGTCATCTAGGTCAGTTGGCCGGTTCACCGAACACAGTTTTAAAACTAAATACCCCAATGATGATTGTGGACAAGACTGGGTAACTTTGACTCAGTAGTTTCAGAGGAGAATGTTTTGTAAAAGATTACAAAAATGTAAGAAAAATTTACTACAAAGGGCAATACCTCCTTTAGGGGTCAACTGACCATTTTAATAAGGTTGACTTATTTGTAGATCTTACTTTGTTGAATATTATTGCTGCTTACAGTTTATCTCTATCTATTATAGTATTCAAGATAAAAACCAAAAAGCAAAGTTGCCTTAAAATTACCAATTCAGGGACAGAAACCCATCAAGGGGTTGTCTGATTCGTCTCAAAATTTGAAGGGAGATGGATCATAACCTTATGACAATTTTATCCCAATCAGATTTGCTCAGATTTGGTTTCAGAGATATAAGCCTAAAACTGCATTTTACCCCTATGTTCTATTTCAGCCATGTCGGCCATGTTGTTTGGCAGGCGGGGTTACCGGACACATTTTGTTTAAATAGACACCCTTATGATGATCGTGGCTATGTTTGGTTAAATTGGCTCAGTATTTTTAGAAAAGAAGATTTGTATAAAAGTTAACGACGACGGATGACGGATGCCAAGTGATGAAAAAAGCTCACTTGGGTCTTCCGGCCAGGTGAGCTTAAAAGAATAATAAAAAAATGTTAAGATAAAAGATATAAGGCATTTATGTTTGTTTTACACATTTTTGGTTATGCAATATAAATATCGTAGAAATCTTGAAGTGATATTTCATACTAGTAGTTATTAACTAAAGCTAGGTTCATACTGCCGATCAGATCAACTCGATGATCCCGATTGTCCAAATTTCCACGAACGAGCGAAACCAAATTCGTGATCGGGCCTGTTGACGACTCCTACCCGACTGCTATCCGACTGTACACGAACTTAACTCGATCATTCACGACTCCTTGACGACTCCGTCACGATTCCAACCCGACCACTAATTGAATAAATATTCGATGATACCGACCAATTCACGATCTCTACACGGTATTTACTCTCGGGCAGATCAGATCGACTTGATTGTATAGGGGTCGTAGGGATAGTCGGGCATTAGGCGGGTATGTATAATATCAGTATAAAACGTCTGATTTTTTTATATCACCCGCTGCAGCGGAGGGGGCATTACGTGTTACCCTTGTCCGTCCGTAAGTACGTATACGTACGTCCGACCAATTAGTTTCCGTTCTCTAATTTCATTTTGCCGCAATCAAATTCTATGAAACGTTTGGACAATGCTTAATACCATGAAACACAGATCAAGTGCGTATTTGGGTGGTGTGACTTTTATCGTTCTTGGGTAATGACTCTTTATAGCGTTATATGCAAGCTGGGGCAATATCTGTGTCCCATATGGACACATTTTCCGTTTATTTGGTTTGATTCAGTAGTTTACAGAATGTCTGAGAAAAATTATTATACATTTAAAGTATCTACATGGAAATAATGCAGTTGGATTATTGGGCAAGGTGGTTAGAGCTCAGATAGACAGGTTAAAGGTTTTGACGGATGATGCAGTGGTTGACACGGCGACCACTGTGTGGGCAGTATCAATTGTAATAAATTTTTTTTATTGAACTCCGAGGAAACTGGAAAGTCTCTAATCATATGGAAAAATCAAAAGTATGAGAGATTTGCAGAAGCTCAACAAAGAAGAGACGCTGATTTGTTATGGGAGTTTAACTGCTCTTTTCTTGATAGTTGTCACTCGATAAGTACTGGTGTTAGATACATGTTAGATACACGTAGAAATATACATCAATTGTACCATCCCCTATCTTTACTTTCTTACAAGTTAAGCCTACTGTTTGTGCCATATGTGTGCATACTTGAATGTATGTAATCAGTTATTTCCATAGATCTGATATCCAGTAGTTGGATGGTTTAAGCTATTCCTTTTTAGTGTATCCTTGGCAACAACCTGCTTGTGTTTACTAATAATATTGCAAAAAGGGGTAAAGATGTCACATGTTTTACCATATTTGGCCAAATATAGAATTTCAATCTCTTGGAGGATACTGTTTCTGAAACTGTTTACATATATTTTTCACGAATTGAAATAAAAATCATTTGTCTTTCGTCTCATTTTTTTTTTTATAAAATTGCGTCAAAAAGCGTATGAAAATAGTTTCGTCTACATAAGACTCATCCGTGACGCTCATATCAAAATCTTTATAAAGCCAAACAAGTAAAAAGTTGAAGAGCATTGAGGATCCAAAATTCCGAAAAGTTGTGCCAAATACGGCTAAGGTAATCTATGCCTGGGATAAGAAAATCCTTAGTTTTTCAAAAAAATTAAAGTTTTGTAAACAGGAAATTTATAAAAATGACCACATTATTGATATTCATGTCAACACCGAAGTGGCTGGTGATACCCTCGGGGACGAAACGTCTACCAGCAGTGGCATCGACCCAGTGGTGTAAATAGTTATCAAAGGTACCAGGATTATAATTTAGTACGCCAGACGCGTGTTTCGTCTACATAAGACTCATCAGTGACACTCATCAAAATCTTTATAAAGCCAAACAAGTATAAAGTTGAAGAGCATTGTGGATCGATGCCACTGCTGGTTTTATTTTTATACTACAAAAGTTTATGGACATACGGAAAATACGGACAGCCAAACAAAAATGGCCTATTAAACAGGTAATTATAATGTTGGTGTTCTTAAAAACTACCTTTGAAAGCTAAATAAGTCATCAGCTGTCTGTTAGTGAGTTTAAATGCACAATTACTCATATTTGACAAATTCTCTTTGGTCAAAATACAGGATCTACTTTCCTTCCGGAACACCTGAGATCATTCCAGGTTTTATTGGGTTTCGTGTTGCTAAGTTTTTAGTTTTCTAGGTTGTGTTATGTAGACTGTTGTTTGTTTTCTCATCTGCTTTCGTTTTTCGCTTTGGCTGTGTCGGTTTCGACCTTTCAGTTTGATTGTACCTTTAGAATCTTTTGTCTCTCTTTTATAAAATTTTACACCTCCTTGCAAAAGTACAGACGCGTACTGTACATGGAGGCATTTGTGTATAGTTTAGAAATAAATAGAGACAACATAGTTTTGCAGAAACGAAGTTACGGGAGTTAATCAGAGCTGCACACATATTTAGAGAATCGTGTTTGCCCGAACAGAGATCGAAGAGTGGTCGATCGAATGTGGTCACGTAGAGGTCGGGTGTTAGTCTAGTTGGTATGGGATGAAAAAAAGTATAGAAGTCGCAGTGATTATGAAGCGATCGGGCATTGGTCGAGTTAATCTGGACGACTTATCTAACAGGTTGGCGTTGATCGGGAAATGATCGGAAATAAGTCGAGAAAAGATCGAAATGATCGAGCGCTGATCGGTAAACTATTTGTATTCCGACTAAACTCGATCTCTACACGATCCTTTCCGGATCAATTCGACCACTAGTCGACAAATTCTCGATCTTTTCTCGAGTGACTGGCTTCTGGGTCCTAACTCGAATGTTTTTGACATTTAAAAAACTTTCGGGAAGAAAGTCAAATCCATGACGACCAAGGTAGACCACCCCGAACATTATTGTCGATTGAGTCAGACCAGTCTCCAGATCGTTTAATTTTTCTTGATCGGGATTGGTCGAGTTGGTCTGATCGGCAGTGCTTAACATAAACAGTTCCATGTACATATACCTTGTTGAACGCGACAGAACTTACTAGTATATGCCTAATACCGCAGTCCCACTAGGCCACTATAGCACTATGATCTGTGAAAAAAATGCAAAATTCGGCGATCGTATTGCGATCGTGTAGATCGCAGTAAGGTCATAATACGGTTGTGGTGAGGTCTTCAAGATCGTGATGAGCGTGGACATCTTTGAACATGTTCAAAATAATCGTGGTGTGGTCGTGGCGAAATCTGGTCGTAGTAGAAGCGTAGTGAGAGCAAAGTTAGGTCGTTGTAAGATCGTAAAGGTCGCTGTACCATCTTAGCGAGAACGTAGCGAAAACGTAGCGAAAACGTGCTTCTTTTCGGAGAGACTGTGCTACGATATCACAGCGACGTAACTACGACCTCACTACGACCATCACGTTCTCACCGCGAACCATCTACGCTTCCAATACGACTATACTACGTTTACACCACGATGTTCAAGACCATAGTACGATTCTAGCCCGCCATGCATGCCGTTCTCATCGCGCTCTTCGTACGACCTGACTACGTTCATACTACGACCATCATGCTCATTGTCTTTTTCACATGAAGTATATAAAAACCCTCCAGGTTTTGTTTGTCTGTATGTAATTTGGACCTCTTGTCCTTTTTCTCCAACAGCTCTATCATGCTTGACACCTATGTGTCATCCCTGCTTGTGTTCACTAAAACATCGTCATTTCAGCTTGATAGACCAGCAATAGGTTGTCATTCAGGTTGTATTGGTCGGTCCGACATCTCTGCTAGATCAGGATTCGTTACTATCAGAGCTCCCTCTATCTCTACATCTACTCCTACCACCACGCCCAGATGTTCTGGCAAATTTTGGTGGCCTGACTGTGTTGTTTCCGAGAAATCTACTTATTAAGGTAGCACTCCACAGTTAGGTGTGTAGTTTCGCATTTTGGCCCCTGTGGATTTTTAAAATATGAGAGTTAGTGTGCAATAAAATTAATTTTTAGATAGCTGAGTATTAAAATAGCCTTTGTATTGGGTTTATATGAACAACAAGGTTATGTAATGTATGTAATATAGGCTGTTTTCTGTATGACAGTCCGTATTTGCATGTCCATACCATACATTGGTCCGGCAATTATTGTAATGTTATTTTCCAACTTTTTATCGCACGAACTTTGTGATTGGATTTTACGAAAAAATGAGGCGAAAGACACCCATTTTTTATTTGATCATAAGGAAGATTTATGAAAACAGTTTCTAAAAAGGTATCACTCAAAGCGTTGCAATTCTAGTTTGATCCAAATTTTGGGGGGATATGTGACATGTTCATCCCCCTTTTTTGCAATATTTTATGGTAAATATATGCAGAATGTTGCCATGGATACACTTAAAAGGAATTAATTTTCACCCTTTTAACTTTTGAAAATCAAATCTATGGAAGATACTGATTACATACATATGCACATGTACAACACAAACAGTTAGGTTAATGTATTAGAAATCCAGGAATAGGAGATGATAAAACATTTTGGGGCTCATTTTTAATTTTATTGTGGAGTGCTACCTAATCAGAAATATAAGGAAACGAACAGTATTATATGGAACACTATTTTACGTTATTGCTGAGAACGTAGAAAGATCGCGGTATAAACGTGGTATAATCGTGGTAAGAACGTACTTTAATCGCATAAAAAGCATGGTAAGATCGTGTTGCATTGAGATAACTCGTGGTATGGTCGTAGTGATAACGTAATGAGCGTAGTAAGATCACAATCATTGTAGAGAAAGCATGGTGAGAACGTGGTATAATTGTAGCGGGAGCGTTGTAAAAGCGTAATGAGGACGTAGTAGCATCGTGAAATTAACGAAAATTAACATTTTCATGCCCCTCATACTGCGACCTCACGACGATCTGAATTTTTTTAGATCGCGGTGAGCGTGGTGCGATCGTGGTCTAGTGAGACTGGGGCTTAACGACAACTATATAAATTATTCTTCCCAGATTTATTCCTTGTTTCATGAGAAAATAATAACATTCAATGTTATAAGTGTTTTAATCAATGGAAATATGTCTGTACTTGTATAAATAATAAAAAAAAGAATGAATAAAATTATGGAAGTTCTTAGTTTAAGTCTCATTTTTGTACTTGCTTGGCAATATGTAAACTTCTGAATCTTAGCCTTGAGCTTGTTTTATTTTTTGTTATAGATTGTGTAGATTTCCTAGGAAAGCAACATGTTATTAGAGAGCCTATCGTTTTCATGCTTTAGTCTGCTGTATGTGTATACAGGTAAATTTACATAAGAAACTCTTTTTTATTCAAAGTAAGAACTTATTTATATCGCTTTTTCGACAACAAAACATTCAATGAATTAAATAAAAAATTTCATTCGATATAGGCCCTTTTTCATTCACAATAATAAAAATACTTTATTCCGAAAACCAAAACAAATAAAATCTGATAGATAAGATGTTAATAAATATAAACAAATGTATTGTACAAACGATGTAGATGTGCCAATATCCATAATACATCTCAAAAAGATGAACACAAATAGTGAATGCAAAACGAAATTCTTATGGCGATGATATCCTTTTTTAAATAACTGACTAAGCCTAGCAATGTATGTATTGTTAAAAAACAGCAGACCATTCAGTAAAGATAACTAAACTTTTGAGTAGTTTAATGTTTGTATAGAACTACATTTTTAGAATAGATATGTGTGTGACAATATTTTTGTTTAGTGCTATAACCGAATTGCACAATGAAAAAAATTAAAAACACTTCGCATTCCAAAAATTATATCACACTCCCAAATATTTACAACGTTTGTCAAAATGTATCAGCTTGAAAGCGAATCATCATACGTATCCAAATCAATTTTACGGACAAAGAAATGGAAGAAAAAGCTACAGTGTTCATCTCATGAATTTAGACTATTAACCAAGAAATAGGTTACGATACAATGAAAGAACGAAAATATGCATGATCAAGCCGTTCTCATCAAAATCATGTTTAGACAATGTTCGAAAAGAAAAGAGATGTACAAAAAATAAAACACTAAGATTTAAAAAGTTGTCAATAAGTAACTTTTCCTTGAAAAAGATTACGCTTTAATAAACAATCATTCTGGTGTTGAACCAAAACAAATGGTGTTTATCCGATGAAAAATTCAATACTTTATTTACCATGTAGAAGAACTCTGCTTGAATCACGTTTTTTTTTTTTTTTTTTTTTCTTTTTTAAATAATAATGCATGACAAAATGTGTACAACATATATTGCATATAACCCCTATAAATATCTCGGTCCCAGTTCGACATAAGTAACTGAGACAATAAAGTCTTTATTATGGATATTCAGCTGTTATACAAATTCAGTAACATGTGATACAACTTGTTAAAAGTGTAAAGATTAATTGAAAGTGTTTAATATATTTAAAAGGCTAGTGGTATATAACGATTTTCGTATTTTCATAGAAGTGAATAGCCAAATGATTCCTGAAAATCATAGACTTAGTTGTTCAGATAATGAGACAAAAGCGTTAGCCTGTTTAAATGGAGGATCTTGCTTTGCCGTATATGTAGAAGACAGAACAGTGCAATGTGCGTGAGTATCTTTAATAAAAAATATTATCTGAGCGTCACTGCTGACTCTTTTGTAGACGAAACGGGCATCTGGCGCATCAGATTATAAACCTGGGATTTTGGAAAACTTTATACTTGAATAAAATGCTTTTATGAAACAATTACAATTCAGAATACAAAGTGGAACCAAGGATTTGTATAGTAAGACTTACTATACAAAATCCTTGGTGGAACTAACAAATAACCAGCAAACTAAACAAAGCAAAACGTAAGATTCGTGTGTAAGGAAACCATTAATGGTCAAGGATATCTATCTATTGCCAAATAGTATATAAAACGAAATCCTAAATAATAAAAAAAAAACTTCTGTTTTTTCAAGTTTAATGTCAAATGTATATCAATATATTATAATTACGAGTCAGTGACAACTCTACAACAGATTTATCCATCGGATCACCAGCAATAATGGTGATACATGGCTGTGTACATTATGTATATACAACTCGTCTAAACATTAACCCAACAATGTTAGATCTGTAAATTTGCTTTCGCAAATTTTTTGTTCTTCCCTCGCCGGGATTCGAACCCATGCTACTGAAATATCGTGACACCAAATCGCCTGCACTGTAGCCGTCCCGCTAGATTACACGACCACATGGGCTTCACATATTCGTTTTCTGATTGTTGTTTATTTTCTAGATGTTATAGTAAATATATAGGAAGGCGGTGTGAAATGATAGACCCAGAAATAATATTTGATGACAAAGAGAGTAAGTCTTCTGTTCAATCACTAAGTTATGACCTGCTGGCAAAGATATTTCGAAGTCAAGCCGTCTATATGTATTACTGTTAAATACTTTTCTAGACTTAAGCCGATTAAAATCTCTTCGTTTTGATAATTTTTATTTTTTATGTTCTTCTATTCATACATATTTTTGCCTTTGATCTTCTGAAACAAGCGCTACTGGTAAGATTTATGTACAATGTAGTGCAACCACTCGTCTAGTTGCGTTGTTAATAAGATAATTAATTAAATCTTGTATGTTAGATGGTTAAAGTTTAGCTTTTGGATGCAATTATGTTCCTTAGTGTAATACAATTTGACTAAATGGTTGAAGAGCATGATTTTTATTGATTCAGTATAATATTGTGTTATAAACATTTAAGCATGTTTCCATGAAACACTACATCAGGATAATTCTTGGAGCGCAAATGAATTTCATCGGATCGTAAACAGTTTATTATGAATAAAACGGAATGTGAAATATATGCCGATTAAACAGCAACTCATCGGTCAACAGTCAATATGTCAATCAATTTGAAAACTATATAAAAAGGTCTGTTAATAGAAAATAAAGAAAATGTAAAAGATATGCTATGAACAGTATTTGTCTTTTCAGCGGGACAAGAAGAAGTCGCAATTGGATTAATCTCAGGTTTTGCAGCATCAATATTCCTAGTTTTTGTTTTTCTAATAATTGGCTGCGTTTGGTTTATAAAACAAAAGTAAGTTTGTAAAAAGAAGGTAAGTTTCGTCAACACGGTCTACCGAAGTGTGAACCAAGGAAAATCATTTAAACGAACCAATCATATTTAACTATTTAAAGATAGCATCAAAGCTTTATTTAAATGCAATGTCAGGCATACCAAACATGTCCAAGCATAGAAAAAACACCGATCAAATATTTTTCCATTTTTTTTATGTTTAATAATATTTTACATTCGTGACAATACATCAAGTTTATCTTATCCGCGAAGATATGGTGTCATAACGTAAAAAGAAACCTGATGAGCAAAATAAAACGATAATAGGACCGGATTTTTTTAATAATTTAAATAAACAGCGTTATTATATGATTGTTTTATTCACCAAAGTTGTACAACAATTCGAACATGTGAAATGTTCTTGTTCATAATGTATTCATATTTAGTTATTTATAACCAAGTTAATTCGATTGAGAATTGGTTTTTTATGCAAAAGTTGATTTATAAGTCCCACATTGTATCATGAGTAAGTAAGTAGTTAGTACTTCGTTACAGTTATGATTTATAACGTTTTAAAATTTTAAAATATTCAGAAACTCAGGTTTCAAATCCTGGAGGCAGAGTTGACCTTAGATCTGTTGGCCTTATTTTAAGATCCTTTAGGTAATATTTCTTTTCAACTTTTCTGTTCTTTTTGGATTTGAAATACTCCAGCTTTGACAGTTCCTGATGGAAATGAATCAAGAATCGGTTTGTGGCGCATTACAGCGTGTTATTTTTATCTGTGATTTAGGTCGTTTAAAGTCATTCAAGCGTTTTAAGTCAAAATGGATCGTGATATTTTACCAAATGAATAATTTCATAATTTATATTATTCATTTTCAGACCTCCTGGCAACCAGTATACAGCAACCAGAACCAACTGATAGTTTTCGGTGTATCTACACACAATTTCTATATTAGTATACAAATAAAAATTATAAAATTTCTACTAATCTATGCAAGAGGTCAACGGAGATTTTATGTGTATTTGATTATAAATATTCTATGTACGAATAACACAATCATTGACGTTCAACCATTTTAAAATTAGTTATCTAAGGTACCAGGATTATAATTTAGTACGTCAGACGCGCGTTTCGTCTAAATAAGACTTGTATGACTGTTTACATTATATAAAAATATAAAATAAGATAAATTCGACTGTTTTATGCAACTTTGGTCATTTTTTTCTCTTTCACACATTCCTCATTTCCATTCTCAATGTTATAGACCTGTAGGCACATTCCTTGGGAAACTGCCCCTTACAAGAAAACATTAACACAGATAACGAAAAAACGGCAACTATGAAAATTAATGGCGAGGAACACATTAATAATTACAAAATAAAGCAGCAGTAGTATTCCGCTGTTCAAAAGTCATAAATCGATTAAGAGAAAACAAATCCGAGTTACAAACTAAAACTGAAGGAAACAACAACTAGAAGAACAATGACAGTGAAGTGCAACTATAAAAAAAAAAAATACTTATGCAACATACATAGAAACGAGCTATTTGATAACAAGAGTTGGTATCGGAAATTTTAAAAATTAATGGTGGATTGAACCTAGCTTTATGGCTAGTCAAACCCTCTGCTTATATGACAATGTCATTGAGAATGGAAGTCATAATTAAATAAAACTAGAACACACCCGCGAAATCGCGGGCATTCAGAGCGTAGTTTAAAGTATGTAAAGTGTTGTTTGAAGAATTTTGTAAAATACAGAATGACTGGAGAATTTCAGCAAAAGTATCATAAGTCATAGGTTATTGGGGACAGGAAAATGTTTTTTACCCTCCACCTTTATTTCCAAAGTTCCCAATTTTTGGTTTTCTATCAATTTCAATATGAACATACATTTAGTATGTTATGAACATTTATTGAAGTAAGGAGCCTGCAATTCAGTGGTTGTCGTTTGTTTATGTGTTACATATTTGTTTTTCGTTCATTTTTTGTACATAAATAAGCCGGCCGCTAGTTTTCTCGTTTGCATTGTTTTACATTGTCATTTCGTGCCTTTTGAAGCTGAGTATGCGGTATGGGCTATGCTCTTTGTTGAAGGCCGCACGGTGACCTATAGTTGTTAATATCTGTGTCATTTTGGTCTCTTGTGGAGAGTTGTCTTAACATGGCAATCATACCACATCTTCTTTTTTTTATGTAATCAATGAATTTTGTAAAAGATTTAATGACTGGAGAATTTCAGAAAAAGTATCAAAAGTTCACATGAATAATTTTAGTGCTTATCTGTATATTCTGAACATTCATTACTATATAAATAAAGCGTATTTACTTTCTATTCTAAGTTTACTAATCGATCCATGGTGATCATTGATATAGTATACAGACCTTCTCTATTTAATAAACTCTGTGACCGCCGTGGATAGTAAACTTGAAAATGATAGCAGATAAAATTCTGAAAATACACTTTATTCGTAGTATATGTATGTTCAAAGTATACAGAAAAACGCAAACCGGAAGTCTAATCTGACTTAAAATTTCGCACAATGACGGGACAATATCCGGATGCCTTTTTTCTCGTTTTTCTCCTAAAATAACTCAATCTGAATAATCATATGAATGGATGACAAATGCGACTATGCACTGTACCTATAGGACACAGAGACGTGTTGATTAATTTATTCTGGAAAGAAGAGAAGCGACACCAAAAATGAGGTCTTCTCGTTTAATAGTATAGATGTTCATTACATTAAATAAACATATTTAAATTTGGTCATATTGGACTTTTGAACTAAATGTTAAACTTCACTTTCTTCCATATTGAGAATGATATGTTGATAATGTCCTATCATTGAATAACCCATAGGTCAGTCAATACTTACATCTCATATATCACAGTGAACTTGAAATTAAGGATACTACAAATACTAGAAGGACTGCTTCATACCTTGATCTTTTCCTCAATATTGACACAGATGAAAATCTATGATAAACGGGACGATTTCAACTTCACAATTATCAATTTCCCATTTCTCAGCAGTAATATACCCTCTGCTCCTTCGCAGGGTGTTTACATATCTCAATTGATACGTTATTCTCGTGCATGTTCACACTACACGGACTTCATATACAGGACAGATTAAAAATGACACACCGTAAATTTTACGGACACCATCACGGTTTGGTTGATCCATACGATGGGTCTTTGTCAAAACTAACTAAGGACAATTTTACCATGTGTTAGATTGTGGTTTGTCATAACGTCGTCTGATCTTTTAATTACCGAACGTGACCCGATTGTGACTGGTTTGCTGTTTGTGAATTCGCATTGCTATAAGACGTGTCACGCACGGTACTTTCTATCCAAAATTCATGTATTTAGTTTTGATGTTATATTTTTTGTTCCCATCGGATTTTGTCAAATGTCTCAACGTTTGTAGTTGTAAATCTTGTTTTTCTGTTGTATTCGTGTGTCATGGTAAAGATAAATAATCATCCGGCTCGGCTGTGTATTTTTCTGTGCTGGTTTAGGTTGCTTTATGTAATGTATCCGTTTTTATTCTGTATTCTAATATGACGTGCTTCTTTCGCTTTGTGAACAAACCCATGTTCCAAATCAAATGAAATTTGTTGGCACATGCGTATATTGACCACTGAAGAATAATGAATTTTATTAAATTGGCATGCATGTAAAAAGTGATAAATGGGAAGTTGAAATACCAATTATATGGTCATGTTCATAAATTTCCTATTAACAAAACTTAGAATTTTTGGAAAAGCTAAGGATTTTTTTCCCAGGAGTAGATTACCTTAGCCATATATGAGACAACATCCCTAATGCGCCTCGAAATGAGGAACTCAAAAGTCACGTGTAAAGAAAAAATCTGTGTGTAGTGATATTGGACATGTTTCTCTTTTTTTACAAATGACTGAACTTAACCATTTGTGGTGATTAGGAAAGTACAGAACATTGAATAAATGTGTAAAAACTATGGAGCTATTAAAAGTGTTCAAAGTATTAAATTTTCAAAGAACGTATTGTGTTAAAAAGAGATATTTTACCACAAGGAGCCGCATCACAAAAGGATGTTCGGGGTATGCTAATTTACGGAAAAAGTAATCTCACTTCGTACCCCGAAAATTTAACCACATATGTGAAAATGTCACAGCTTCAAAACGAGCTATCATACATATCCAAGTTTACGATATGAACTGAGCTACAGGAAAAAACGTTACCATTACCGCCTATGTTAAAACAATTAAAGATTTTGACCCATATGGCACAACTTTTTGGAATTTCGGTCCATATTGCTCTGCAACTTTTTACTTGTTTGGCTTTTTAAGTTTTGATTTGAGCTTCACTGATGAGTCTCATGTAGACGAAACGCGAGTCTGGCATATTAAATTATAATCCTGGTACCTTTGATAACCAATTAGCCCTCACTATCGCTCGGGCAAAAATAATCACGAATATTTGTTTGCAAAATTATGAATTATTTTAAATGATAAGGATGTTCTCATACCAGGCAGAAAACCCTAGCCGTATTTGTCAAAACTTTTTGGAGCTTTTGGTTCTCAGTGCTCTTCAGGTTTGTACTTGTTTTGGCTTTCGAACTTTTTTCATCTGAGCGTCACTGGTTAGTCTTATGTGGACAAAATGCACGTCTGGCGTATTAAATTTAAAACCTGGTACCTTTTGTTAGCTATTATTCGTCTGTTTCTCTGTCCTATATGGTCTCCCATTTAATTGTATTGTAGTCCTATCATGTAATGTTGTCATTTAATGTTATATTTAACATGGCCATTAAAGCGGGAGGTTTGGCATGCAACAAATCCAGGTTCAACCCACCATTTTTTTTCTTAAAACGTCCTGTACCACGTAAGGAAAATGACCATTGTTATATTATAGTTCGGTTCTGTGTGTGTTATTTTAATGTTGTGTTTCTATTGTGTCGTAGTTCTCTTTTTATATTTTATGCGTTCCCCCCAGTTTGTAACCCGGATTCGGTTCTTTCTCAATCGATTTATGAATTTCAAACAGTAGTATACTGCTGTTGCCTTTATTTTTTCACTAATAGATACAACAGAAACTGTAAAATATTGGTCATATTTTGAATTACATTAAACAAAAAATAACAATAAGGGTCAGTTGAAAACGAAAATTTACGACAACAGAGATTATTTTAGCTTTGAAAGTGTTCACTTTCAATTTCTCTGTCGCAACAGTCCAGCAACGCCTGCTTGTGGAGTATATATGTGTCGGTCGATACGATATTAAAGAACTTGATTTTCTTATTATTATTCCTTTGATAAAAGTGGTTGCTGCTCAATTGGTATAGTTATTCCCTCATTTAATATGACATTTATGGAATGTTATTTTGCTTTTTCTGTTGTTTAGGTTATAAAAATGTATAAATTCATGTCTTTGGAATCTGTGATTATCTGTGCTTATATCTAACACTTTTAGGATATCGGTTTTAATGTTGTATGCTATATATTGGTATATTGGTATGTGACCAGAATTGCCTTTAAATATTTACCTTTAGAAAGTCGGTGCTAAGAATTCTTTTGATAGAATAAATTTGTTTCAAATACAATATTTGTTCGACAGATTTGAAGTTGAATTATATTTTGATATCTACATTTTTGTACTAACAATAATCTTTTATAGAGAGAATATTTTTTATTAAAAGAAACTATTTAGAAATATGCTTAGATATAAGAAGCTAGAAGCTTTAATAATAATAATTGTAGTAAATACGGAATGACAGGAGTACATACGACTTTATGAAAGAATGTAAAGACTTGCACTTTTTTTAACGAAGAGTATCGAGTTACCTATTTCAGCTCTATTTGTTAATTGGTATTTGAACATTGTGAATAATATAATTTTGGTAGGTCGCTGAAAGTACAAATATGCGTAGTATTTAAAAACGATATTGGTAATTAAATAAGAAGTTAACATTTAATAGTAGACATTTAAAACTGTTGTTTTAAAATAAATTCAATAAACACGGATCTGTAGACTAAATGATCGGAATGTCCACGAACAAAATACTTCTTTTTGGAAGTCATGCACGTTCTATAACAATTATTCATTAGCTTTTGGGAATGCAATGGTCAGTTATTAGCTGAAATTTATGAAAAAATGTGAGTTTGCGCAAGAACTTAAACGTTATGCATCGAGGTATTACACAAAAACAACACATTGATCTTGTTGTGTCGTCATGCTTAATGTAACTAAAATAAGAATTAATCATCATACAAAAATCAGCAGAAGCTGAATTTGTCGACTTATCGATATTTGTATATTTAGTATAAAAAACTGCAAATATAAGCAATTAGACTATTATTAAATACAACCAATAACGTACATTTAGTTCTAAAAATAATATTGAGAAATTGTTGCAATATAAGATATAAGACATTGGTAATTAGTGTTGAATGTTTTCAAGTTTTTGCAATACAAATACCGTGGACATCTTGAAGTGAAATTTTATAGTTATTAACTAACATATACCGTTCGATGAATATATACACTATTGAACACGAAATACACTATTGAACACGAAAGAAGTCCATATAATATGCTTAACGACAACTTTATTAGATGTTCTTTCCAGATTTATTTCCAGTTTTAAAAAAAAATAAATAAATACATGCAATGCTATAAAAGAAGGGTGAAAGATAATAGAGGGACAGTCATACGTCAAAAATAAACTGACAACACCATGGCTAAAAAAATGAGAAGAAAAAGACAAACACACAAATAAAAGAACACAAGACACAACATAAAAAAACTAAAGACTAAGCAACTATAACCCCACTAAAAACTGGGGGTGATCTCAGGTGCTCTAGATCTGGAAGGATGAGCGGATCCTGCTCCTCAAGTGGCATTGGCGTCTTGCTCATGTTATCCCAAACCCGGTAAATAGTCTAATTTAGTAGGTCACTTTCGTGAAGAGGGAAGCGGATTGTAGTTCAAGCCTCATTCATGTACTTGATTATTCTAGTGTAAATCCTGACCGTTCGCGTTCTTACGTTTGTGATACAAGACTTTAAAAGATTAGAAGCTTGAATGATGCAAACACTCTTTAAAGATATCAGGCTGATAAATCAACGACTAATGGAAATACATCATTTCTAGAAATTACAAATATTGTGTAAATTTTGCGGTTTTTTTTTTCAATCTGCTTGGCAATATGTACACTTTTGAATCTGAGCTTTGAATGAAGGCTGGATCTTGCCTTATTTCCTTACAGATTTTTCAGGAAAGCAAAATGTTATTACCATGCTTTTGTCTGATGTTTGTGTATACAGGTAAATTTACAACTTCGTACTTTATTTGGCCTTTTTAAACATTGTTTTATTCGAGCGTCACTGATGAGACTATTGTAGACGAAACGCGCCTCTGGTGCAAATATATAAAATTTCAATCCTGTTATCTATGATGAATTTATTAACCAAAGAAACTTGGAAAATTATTTATTTGTATTCAAAGTAAGAACTCATCTATATCGCCTTTTCGACAACAAAAGCATTCAATGAACTGAATAAAAAATCTCAATCGCTATATGCTCGTTTTATTGACAATATAAACAAATGGTGAATGCAAAATAAAATTCTCTGAGGATGATAGGCTAAATTTAATAACTGACTGAGCATCGTACGTTATTTATTTTTTAACATACCAATTACTTCATGTTGTATCCAATGTTGGAAAGTTAACACTATAATAAACAAATATTATGGTGTTTGCACAGAACAGTTTAAGGTTACTTGTTTATTCGATGAAAACTTCAGGTAACTATTTGAAAACGTCATCGTTTAGTCTTAACATCTGTAACTTGCCAAGAACTCTGCTTGAACTACGTTTATATTTTTATCTCATTTCATATTTCTGATTTATTTATCTTATTGATAATGCATGACAAAATGTTTAGTATCATTGTAAGTCAAATGTTGTATAACGATTTCCGTATATTTATAGAAGTAAATAGCCAATTGATTCCATAAAACCATAGACTAAAATATACAGATAACGAAACACAAACATAAGCCTGTTTGAAAGGAGGAACGTGCTTTGCTGTATATGTAGAAGACAGGATAGTGCAATGTGCGTGAGTATTATGGAGTTGTTATGCTATAATGAAAACACAACAATACATAATACAGCGTGGTATTATTAAACCACCAGCAAATCGAACACAGTAAAACGTGAGATTCGGTGTATGGATACCATCAATTGGCAAATGATTTTAGACTATTGGCAAACATGTTTGAAATTGAAATAGTAAATCCTTATTAATTTGTAAAAAGAAGTATTGTCTTTTAAGACTAATGTGATATTTTCGTCGTGTTCAGAATCATGTTTACTTTTTAAGATGTTTTAGTAAATATATAGGCAAACGATGTGAAATGATAGACCCAGAAATAATATTTGATGACAATAAAAGCAAGCCTTGTATTAAGTTTCTGGTTGATATTGTGTAACAAATCTGAACTTTTAGAAGATTATCTAAATATGTACACAAAAAAAAAAGAAAAAAAAAAGAAGATAACCCATGAATCAAGTTTATCTACACATTTCTGTTGTATGGTTCTCTTTGTAATTACCTGCTGCTTTTCGTTAATGACAAAGATCTTTAGAAGTCAAGCCGTCTGAATATAACTTCTATTTCTATGACTATAAGTGATTTTACACATTTTGTTATATTTTGTTTAACTTTTTATCATCTTCTGTAATTAAATGGCTTTTAATCTGCTGGTTTTGAGCGCCACTGGTGAAGATAATGTAGGCCAACCACTCAAGCGTGATTAATTAGAAAACTGATATCTTTGGTGGTTTGTGATAAACATTTGCATGCATTTGTTATCCTCAATGTATTCACATTTTAATACATTTTGTTAAATATTGTGTTATAAACATATAGATAGAGGCAACAGTAGTATACCGCAGTTCAAAAGTCATATATCAATTGAGAGAAAAATAATCCGGGTTACAAACTACAACCGAGGGAAACACATCAACTATAAGTGGAAAACAAGGAAACAACAACACTTAAGAGCAACAAAAACAAACGACAGTGCAACATATATAGAAACGAACTACAAGTTTAAGTTTAACCTTTTAGCATTTATTCATGAAACATTACATCAAGATAAATCTTGAAACGCAAATAATTTGAATCGAATTGCATTTACTAGTGTTGATGCATGAGTAAAACGGTATACGAAATATATGCCAGTGAGACAGCAACTTATCAGTCAAAATTCAATATGTCAATCATTCAACTGTCTTAAATAAACAATACACAAGATATAAATGATCTGCCATCGACACTTTTTGTCTTACTTAAATTCATTTGGCCTTTTCAGGAGGACAAAAAGAAGTCGCAATTGGATTAATCTCAGGTTTAGCAGTATCAATTCACCTTATTTCTTCTGTTTTTCTGATAGTTTGTTGCGTATGGGTGGTAAAAAGAAGGTAAATTTATTTTCTTAATTGAACTGAAATCGTCAAGCATTTGTTTTTCTGTAGGAATGCATATTATCATACACAATCATTACAGGATTAACTACATCGTTATACACGTAGAGGTTATATATGCGAAAAAGGGCCGATATACTAACAAACTGAATAAAAGTGCAAAGGTCTAGAGAACATTTTTTCAGTCAGTCGTGGAGTTTATTTATCAATAACATTGAAAAAAAGGAAATTCACAAATATACTGAACTCCGAGGAAAATTCAAAACGGAAAGTCCCTTACAAATGGAAAAAGCAAAAGCTCAACAAACGAAAATGTATGTTAAACTTGAAGGACGCCTACGGGTGCGGGAATTTCTCGCTACATTGAAGACCTGTTGGTGACCTTCTGCTGTTGTCTTTTTCTATGGTCAGGTTGTTGTCTCTTTGGCACATTCCCCATTTCCATTCTCAATTTTATCTTATAATTCTCAGCCTAAACTTTTTTTAGTTTTGCATTTCAATTTTAACCTTCTTTGAATCCAAGGATTCCAATAATGTTCATCAAGTATGAATATATCCGAGTAAATCGATAAAGTGTTTCTATGGGTTACGCAATGCGTTCGGCAACATGGTTTTCCTATGTGTGAACGTAGGAAAATCATTCAAACGAACCAATCATATTCAAGTATTTGAAGATAATGTTATCATCAACGAGTTATATCCATACAATATCAGAGCAAACATGTTCAAGCTTAAAAGAAAACGTCCTGTCAAATGTTCTTTCATTTTTGTTTTATTTACAATGATATATTACAAACATAACAATAAATCAAGTCTATCTTCTCTGCGAAGATATCATGGCGTTTATAACGTAAAAGAAATCTGAATCAAAATGAAAACGACAACAAGGCCGACTGTACTGTTTCTAAGGAAAGATATATATACATAAGTAAGAAAATAGAAGAAAACAGAAAAAAAAGTTTTCCTTTATTTGAATAAACAGCGTTATTTGATGTAGTTGTCGTTTGTTGATGTGGTTAACGTTCATAAGTGTTTCTCATTTGTCGTTTTTTTATATAGATTAGACCGTTGGTTTTCCGTTTGAAAAGTTTTACACATGTCATTTTTTCGGGCCCTGTATAGCTTGCTGTTTGGTGTGAGCCAAGGCTCCGTGTTGAAGACTGTACTTTGACTATAATGGTTTACTATTACATAATGTGACATATAGCTGAGAGAGTTGTCCATATAGCATCTTCTTATATCTGACATAATATGATTCATAATTTCATCAAAGTTGTAGAAAAATTAGAACATATGAAATGTTGTTTTTACAAGGTGTATCCATTATTTATATTCATTAATAACGAGATTGGTTCGATTAGTGTGTCATGCATAAGGAAATTTGTCAGTCCCAGAGGGTACCATTAGATCAGTAGTCAGTACATCGTTATTACTTTGAAATACATTTGAAAATTTTAGAAACTAAGGTTTCCACTCCCTCAGGCAAAGTTACCTTAGATCGATTTAGCTATATTTTAATGTCCTTTGGGTTATATTCTATTCAGCTGTTTCGGTTCTATACATCCTTTGATTTCAAATTTTCGGCTTTTAGTGTTCCTGATCCAGAAAAGCGCTTCGGAAGCATATAAAATTATTTTTGATTAAGGACGCTTAACGTTTTTCGAGTCTTTGCAGCCAAATTGTATCGTGACATTTGACCTAATGAAAAAAAATCTTAACTTATATTATTTATTTTCAGACACTTTGAACACCAGTAAGCAGCAACCAGTACCATCTGATATTTGTCGGTGTATTTACACACATTTTTTTTTATTATTATGTAATATGAATTTTCAAATGTGCACTTATTTATGCAAGACGACCATGTCAGAGTTTATAAAATTGAGAATGGAAATGGGGAATGTGTCAAAGAGACAACAACCCGACCATAGAGCAGACAACAGCAGAGGG
The DNA here is from genome assembly GCA_037788925.1 of Mytilus galloprovincialis. Classification (NCBI taxonomy): domain Eukaryota; kingdom Metazoa; phylum Mollusca; class Bivalvia; order Mytilida; family Mytilidae; genus Mytilus; species Mytilus galloprovincialis. Next base: position 35,713,004 of record CM075335.1, read on the forward strand.
TCACCAACAGGCTTCGAGAAATTCCCTTATGTCTATTTGATAAATATTTTACGTTTGAATGAATTAATGAATTAGAATATCTCAAACATTGAAGTTTAACCATTTGAAACTGTTTACAAGGAATATGAATAATAAAAAAAAAATGAAAAAGAAAATAAATTCGGCTATTGTCTGCCCTTTGGTCGGTTGTGTTCTCTTTGACACATTACCCATTTCTATCCTCAATTTCATACACTTGCACGCAAAGTCCTTGGTTTATTGCCCTCCATTGAAAACACTGATAACAAAAAACGGCAACCATGATATTAAATGTCGACCTACACATTAATAGTTTTAAAGATGGTTAAACATACCTATTGTCATTGACAATAGAAGTTATAATTTACTTTTCATTACATTAAATAAACATTTTTAAACTATATGTATTAAATTTCACTTGTCAAACCATTTAAGAAGGAATACAACTCATAAGATTTTTTGTTATGATAATTCTTTATCTTTTTCTCTGACGTCGGTCCATTATTCAAACTGAATTAGTTACTTTTAAGAAACTTCTGTTGTGTCAGGTTAAGGCGAAAAGTGTGTGATAAACTGCTACATAGAATTTGCTAATTTTCGTATATAAATTCTACTTTTGACAATAAACAAGAAAATAAAAATAAATAAAAAGGAAACTGTTTTTAATTTTCAGTTGATGAAATTTTCAGCACGATGAGCGAAAATTACACAGAATTTAGAATCTATGAATATATATATGAAAATCAACAAGTATTTTCAGAAAATCTGCTTTCATCATGTTTAGTTGTGGCAAAACACATACTTAAAAGATTTCAAGGATATGTTTTCCCTCGCTCCAACAAATATCCCCAATTTCCCGTTAATATACTGTAAGTGAAAGAAAGGAAGTAAGAACGATAAAGTCGATCTGAAAGGTAAATTCAAAAAGGGGTTAATTTTTAAAACCAAGCAAAATAAAATGTTTGACTTTATCAGCTAACGGAACGAATGGAACACAGCGGTCATATTTTTGACTTGGTACAGACATTTTCTGGTGGGAGTAAACATGGTTTCATATGTAGTTTATCTTTTTATTTGTATGACAGTTTATCGGTAATTTGTACATTTTTCCTTTGATGTGTACTCGCTGATAATGTCAGTATCAATGGACTGGCCGTGATATAAAAATTATTGGGTTAGTACGTAAATGACATGTGCGAATGCAACGCGTAAGGATCTACTTTCCCCTTGCATTCACAAAATTGCGCGTGATTTTGATCGCAGAAACGCACGAGATTTTTGGCGAATGAAACACTTGAAATTGATTATTACTTTCACAAAGTTAGTTTAGCCTTTTTTGTTGTGAAAATATGAACAGAAAATGCATGAAAAAGCCGACAGACTTAAAAAAAATGCGTTATCTATAATTGATATATGAAGTACAACTAACACATCACATCGTCCATGGTGTTCCAATCCGAGTTTTTATTCATACAATACCAATACATAGCCTGGTGCCGTTCCAAGTAGTTTTCTTTTTCTGTTTCTTGAGAAGTATTTGTTTTACCTGGTCAGTCACTATAAAGTGTTACAATTCATATTTAAACGCAACACATAAATAGTGACCAAAAAGGTACCGCTATCGCATGAGAGAAGCTAGAATAAAATGACAAAAAAGTGAAATTATTCATATGCGGATCTAGGATAAATTTTAAAAAGGGGGTGACCGGGGCACCATCTATTAAAATGTTTGAAATAATTATGAAGTAGACAAGAAATGAGATTGTTCAGATAATTTACAAATTACAGTCAGCTTTAAGTAAAATATAATTATAACTTGACGTCGTTGAACTTAAAAATCATGATGATCGATGAAAAATCTGCTGATTCATATCGCATGATCGTATCATTCTAATGTTCTGACTTACTATTAACTTAACTTCCTTCCATACCAAAGTATATTGCAATATATTCTTATTCGACAACTTTATATAGCTAGTATCTATTCAACTATGATCGAGAGGAAATTATTTGAAAATCAATTTATAGTAGAGATGTTGATGTGGAAGATAGCGCCATTAAGCATGGAACTATAACGACTAGACATGTTCGTTTGTGAGTTTATGGAATGTGTTATCATGAAGATGTAGCATGAGTGCCAAAGAGACACCACTCCAACAGAGACCAAATGACGTAGAAAACTAAAGTTGTTTTGTTGGTTGACAGTTTATTATTTAGTTTTCTATGTTGTGTCATGTGTACATGTGTACGATTGTTTGTCTGTTTGTCCTTTTCATTTTTAGCCATGGCGTTGTCAGTTTATTTTCGATTTATGAGTTTGACTGTCCCTCTGGTATCTTTCGTCCCTCTTTTGTAACAGAAAAAGAGAAACTGCCGATACTGTTGTGTATGGTTAATTTGTCAATTTCCAGATTGACTAGTCTCCTTGCTCTGGTATAACTTAAAATTTTGATATTTTCTCTGTATTCTTAAAGATTAAACTTTAAAGATCTGTTATTAACGAAAAGTATACCGGAACTCTGACAAGAAATTAGAGTTATGCAAACGGGATAAACATGTCCCATTTCCATTTTCCATTTTATCATCATTAAAAAATATACATTTTAAAGCTTCATATAATTATATTGAGCTATTTTGCTAGTAATTACCTTCGTAGACGAACATGTCATCGTTAGATGTATCACCAAGTTAAATGAATAAAAGATGAGTATTTCAACAATTAATTAGATAATGTACGTAGAGTATCCTGAATTATGAAATACATTACTATAAGAATGCGAAACAGGGGGACAAGCGATATTGTCAGAGCATTTCACCCTGTTGCGTGCCGAATTAAAAATGAATATACACATGTTTAAAAACACTCTACGTATATTGTCTTTATACTGAAAACAATAAAAAAAAAACAATGTAAAAGAGAAAAAAGTGTCTTTTTATCTTGAGGGACATCTAGTAAAGTAGTTCATCAAGTCAAGGCGAAAACTTATTGCTTCTTTCTGAATCCTAATTGTGAATGTGTTCTTTAAAATATTCTTGTATTATTCATAATAAAATATTGTTTACACCAAGGCGAAAACTCGGAAATAGAACATTTAAAAAAATCTTGAATTTGATCCATTGACACTAAACTTAATATTTCATGATATATCGACAAGATATCAAATTTTATGTATCAAAAGAAGATATTTAGTATTTCTTTTCTTTTAGGAAAAAATAACATATTTAGTTTCAAATTAACAAATTAGATATGTTGCCATTTAAAGCCGTCAATCATTTTAATAACTCAATAGTACATCTAGTGCCCAATCCGTGTAAGTAGGAAAGTTGAATCTGTGTTTCCTCTTGCTGAAGTTTGAGCATAGCTGTTGATTTTCTTGCAGTTGGTGATGTGCTATGGAGTGAACAGCATATAATTTACGTAAGTGACCGTTTATTCATTTTTCCCCGTGCTTTGTACCACCAAACCTTTTTAAATCTGCGAATAAATGAAAAAAAATATCGCAGAATAAAGAAATGTTTTGTACTGAAAGACTTATTTCGGTTTCCGACGACAAAAATGAACTTGTCACATATACATATTTTAGCCCGAACACTTGTTTATATTTTAGAATTTTTATTGGGTTATCAACAAGCTCTTCAACCTCGTTCTCAATTTGGCTTTTTAAACTTTTTTGATTCGAGCATCACTGATGAGTCTCTTGTAGATATAATCTTAATCCTGGTATCTATGATGAGTTTATCTATATTCAAACAATAATCTCTAGATGGTAATATATCGATAATTAATTATGTGTGAAATGCCCTCATGTCAACTTTTTTGAATAAGCAACGATTGATTCAGGTTTGATTAAATTATTACAGGTGTAAATAATGACAAAAAGTATTGATGCTGCTGGAGTTTTTATTCCCCAATGGTATCACCAGTCCAGTACTCAGCACCACTGTGTTGATATGAATTATCATTGACATGGTCATAATTATAAATCAACTGTTTACAAGACTTTTAATTTTTGAAATACTAAGGCTTTTCTATCTCAGGAACAAATAGCCTTATCTGTATTTGGCAAAACCTTTTAGGAATTTTAGGACCCCAATACTCTTAAACCTCGTTCCTTTTTTTTTATTAGCCTTTTTAACTTTAATTTAGCGCGTCATTAGTGAGTCTTTTGAAGATGTAACGCGCGTCTGGCGAACGTACAAAATTTGAATCCTGATATTTTTGATGAAGTTCATTAGTTAAACCAAGTACCCCTTGTTTTTATAACGTCATTTTATGGACATTTAACATTCTTGAAAATTTGAAATAAATTGACAATAATATATCAAAACCGTGCACTGATTTGAGATAATCTAGATTCTAGAACGCTCGTACATATCTATCTAAATATAATTATACATAACTTTAGCCACATTATGTACAGTTGAACAAAAATTAGTATTGCTTTGAGAAGACCTGGCATATTTTGTCTGAATGATTTCAACGTATAATGATACATAATTTCAATGCTTAGGGCTAAGATGTGCGTTTCACATTTTAACACTGATATATCTTTCACATATTCAATTTTATAATTTGAATCAGTGTTTCATACTGTAATGTTGAACAATAAGGTAGGTGTTACCTGTTATGTGGATAGAAGAAGTAATTTCAAGATATACGCATTACTGTTCTCATTGACTACATTTATAGCTTTTTACAATATAGAAATATATTTTTTTTCTTGCTGTAAAAGCATCATACAACAGAAAACTTAAAAAAATATCCAGAAAGGTTCAAATCCGTAACGATCATAATCCAGGAAACAAAATACTTATCTAACAAGGAGTTTAAGAAAGCTTCTTCATTTTATGTTGACCATAACGATTTGTTTGACGTATGCAATATGTAAATAAAAGGACATTGCATGATTGCCAATGAGACAATTTTTCGACAGAGACCAAATAACGTTAACGTAAGCAACTATAAGTCGATGTATTGCCTTATAATATGATCAAAACTATAACTAAAAGATACCGACATTACAAATATTAAACAATTAAAACAACAAAACTAACGGCCTGTTTTATGTAAAAAAAAATGACGAATAAGAAATATTAGATATAGCATACGAATAACAACCGTTGAATTACAAACTCTTTGCCAAAATGGGTAAAACTGTTGACGGACGGAGCTCAACCCTCCCTTAAACTTGGACATTGGGGAAAGAGCACAAACATAGGTGTATACACATTAGTTGTACATAAAAAGAAAATCAACATATGGCTGTCGATGATCTCAAAAGTGTTTGGAGAACATAAAAAACTAAGCATAGATACCAGGATTAAAGGAGTAATTTCGGTAAGGGCCATATTTGGCCCCGATTTTTGAATTGAATGGTACAAGACATGTGGGAAAGTAAAATAGAATTATTTGTATGAAAGTTCTATTCTAAAGCGTTGATCTCTACATCCAAAATAGGTCAAAATAAGATATTTACCAACATTTGACAAAATTGGTCGAATTTCAACCAAATTTAGGACCAGGAAACATAGAGCGCAGACGTCGACAAACTAAATATTCAAGTTAAACATGCAAAATGTCATTAAAACATTGTGTTCAAAGATCTTTTTTGTCGACGTTTGCGCTCTATGTTTCTTATCCAATAATCAATGCAAAACTTACCAATTTTCATTGTTTTTCCTTGAAAATAAAAATGAGTCCTGTTTGTGACGTCATCAGTAGAACACATGAACGTAATTTTTCAACAAAAAGGCAAATTTCCTATCTAGTCAATGTATGAGCTATGATTCATTGTGACATTGGTCAATAAATCCTAATTTGAAATTTAAGGTAAAAATGTGGGCCATTTTAGGGTCTTATCGAACCTACTCCTTTGTATTCACACCAGATGCGCGTTTCGTCTACAAAAGACTCATCAGTGACGCACGAATCCAAAAAAGTTAAAAAGGCCACATAAGTTTGAAGTTAAAGAGCATTGAGCACCAAAATTCTTAAAGTTTTGCCTAATACAGCTAAGGTAATCTATTCCTGAGGTAAAAAATCCTTAGTACTACAAAAATTCTAAAGTTTTCTAAACAGTTAATTTATAAATATGACCATATCAATGATATTCATGTCAGCACAGAAGTGCTGGCTACTGGGCTGGTGATACCCTCGGGTAATTAAAACTCCACCAGCAGTGGCATCGACACAGTGGTAGTAAATAAACTCATCATAGAAACGAGGATTAAATTTTGTATTTACGCCAGACGCGCGTTTCGTCTACAAAAAACTCATTAGTGACGCTCGAATCCAAAAAAGTTAAAAGGCAAAATAAGTTGAAGAGCATTGAGCACCAAAATTCCTAATAGTTTTACCAAATACAGCAAAGGTAATCTATTCGATGGATACCAATTGTGCTAACAGATGTAATTGAAATGAACAACCTTGTGGAATGATGAAGGCACTTGCAGCGGATTTTAGTTTATCAAAAATATTTGATATTCATTAAAAACAGATGCTTTAATTGATACTTGTGTATTATCTGATTTATCCAATCTCCATTGGATGAATCCGATTATCCACTGGTACCAATTTCAGTAAGAATATATATTTGCTTATATATTATGCTTTATGGAATATATGTTATTCATGGAATGAATAATTTAATTTATTTATTTTGTTTTTACATATTTGTGTCAAGGAACAGTCCAAACGGTTTATGTACCTACAGATGTTGTATACAAAATTGGGAGTGTTTATGTTACTCTTTCTAAATGGTAAGCTGTGTTTGATTATTGTTTGATTATTTTTAATTCATTATTCAGAGAAAAACATGAAAATCTAAAAAAAACAATTACTTTACGTATCGAAATCGAAGACTTAAGTAGCATTTCTATGTGATTTGTTTTCATTTCACTTCATCAGGAAAAAATGAACATGTATTTCAAATGTTTCTAATCTTAACTTATATACCGCTAGTTTAAGAATAATGAAAAGAAGCTAATATTATCATTAAACTTCCCATTCCTATATAGCGTTGATGTTATAATAATGTTATGTTCCTCAATAAGCATAACTCGCATAGGGTAACCTTAGGTAACATCGAGTGACCGATCGTTAACTCGATAAACAAAATAGTGAATCAAACAATCAGAAAATATTTTGGTTATTTGTATATTATCTTAACATACTTAAAAAAAAAAAGAACGAAAGATACCAAAGGGACAGTCAAACTCATAAATCTAAAACAAACTGACAACGCCATGGCTAATAAATGAAAAAGACAAACAAACAACAGCACACACGACACAACATAGAAAACTAAAGAATAAACAACACGAACCCCACCAAAAAACTAGGGGTGATCTCAGGTGCTCCGGAAGGGTAAGCAGATCCTGCTCCACATGCGGCACCCGTCGTGTTGCTTATGTGATAACAAATCCGGTAAATGGTCTAACTCCGTAGGTCACATTCATGAAATGGAAGGGGATTGTAGTTACGACGTAAGGAACATATCCGATATCATTTGTGAAACAGTTATTCCATAACGGTCAACCAACTCGTGATGGCGTCCGTAAAATTTACGAAGGGATGATTTCAACTTCACCATTTGGAACTCTTGGTTTAATAGCTTCCTTGTGATCAGCAACCCTCTATCAAGAAAATCATGATAGGAAATGCAAGCACGGGAATATCGTTAATTGTTTGATTGAACTAGACAATAAAATTGCAGTTCTATACAGTGACATGTGTCTTCTTTTTTTCACAGGTGTAAATGGCATGTTTAAAATACTATCAGAATCGTATACACACAATGAAGCAAGAAGGGGCTGCTGGAAAATGAATGCTACTTTACTGACTGTTTCAAATTTTTCATTTACCTACCTCGAAAGGTTAATTTATGATACAGCTCCAGAGGATTTCGAGTAATATATTTTGTAGTTCTTAGCTAATGCTCTAGTGTGTTAAATGCTTGAATAGTATTTAAAAAAAAAAATAACATACGATGATTGTATTTGTTTCTAAATTGGGATTCATGTTGAGATTGTTGCTCCTACTTTATTGCAATATTCAATAAATGTTATTTATAAAGGGTCTTAAGTAAACCCGTCTTTTTTTACTGGCATTCATATGCCATTTGCATATTTTGTTCAAATTATTGTACAGAATAAAAATTACTGAATGCTTTTAACCGCGGCAACTAACGATACATGGTCAATAACACTGTAAATCATATTGTCATTTATGTTCTCTACACAAATACATTATTTTTCTGTTTCATCATAAATAGTTAAGTCTGATAAACGGTCATTTTTAAAGTTAAAAGGAAGAGGGTCAATATATCATTTTTTATTATCTTCCTTGTACCATTTCCGTATATGAACGTATAACAAGCATACTTATATCTGAAAAACTTATTTCTTTACTAGCGGATGGCACTTTTGGACCGACAACAAGGCCAATAATCTGACTTATAAAGAAGGAGAAACATATACTAATTTCCCATTAGACGAAGAGGAAGATGAAGCAGATACAAGATTGACAACATATTGCGTTTACGGAACATATAACTATACTGAAAATAGATTTGGATGGATTCCAGTTAATTGCAATAATATAAGCTATAAGTGGAACAGTTTGTGTTTTTTATGTGTTCCTTTTTACACAGGTATTTAAGATCTATTTTAATTAAGTAGAAATATTTAGATACCTGTGTTCTTACTGTATAGTAGTATTGTACTATGTGATTCGATGATAAAATGCATTTCAGTTGTTCCTCGTTGTTCTTAACATTCTAGACTTTCCAGTTATCATATAGTCTATGTGATGTTTTTGTCTGACATCTATCCTTTATCCAAATTATGTCTTTCTGGGTTTGTATTTGTGATTAGTTTCCAAAGGAGTTAAATCTATGCAGCGTATCAGCTGATTTTTGTAATTTTGTTAGGTATTAACTTCGTAAGGACATCTTCACTTTCACCTAGAAATGTATGCTTATGATAGGTCAAAGGTTAAATCACAAAAATACTGAACTCCGAGGAAAATTTAAAAAGGAAAGTCCCTAATCAAATGGCAAACTCAAAAGCTCAAACACATCAATCGAATGAATAACAACTGTCATACTCCTGACTTGGTACAGGCATTTTTTTATGTAGATATTAGTGGATTAAACCTGGTATTATAGCTAGCCAAACCTCTAACTTGTATGACAGTCACATCAAATAACATAATATTTACTAAAAACATAATAATTAAAAATGTCAACAATAGAGGTATTGCAGTCATCATTGTGTTATTATCTTAATTACAAACATTAAAGACAATTGGTATATTCTATATTGTAAAAACAAACAAATATATTAACAAACATTAACCATGGCAAAATAACACAATGACGGGATGCACAGAGCCACGTCATATGTACGAAAGAAATACAAAAAGACATATAAATAAAGCATATTAGCAAAAATGAAAGACAAAAATACAGATATTATAATAGAACAATAACACAATAACGGTGTGCATCAGTTCAGAGCCACGTCACATGAAAGAAAGAAACACAAAAAGGCATATAGACAAAGCATAAGAACAATACTTAACGACAGATGAAAGGAGTTAATTTTTTTTCTATTGTGAACCATGTAACGACAATCAAACAAAACACAAATATTGAATATTTCTATCCCAATTTTTATTGTCTGCGTTGTTCCTTTTTGTTAAGTAACTGTGTTATCTAATGAACTGCGGTTAGATAATTAACAAAACTATTGGATCAATCAATTTCTTACTCTTCATGAGCATCAGAGCTCATCCCCGATACATGTACGTTTACATGGCGGGCATTTTTGTACTCACTCTTAAATTTTCTCTGCAATCTTGTACGAACTGTTATCTATACGTTAAGAAATGGATTTATCTTTTTTTTCCTTGATCTAGTACGTTTTCATGTACCTTGTGTTACGTTCTCCTTCGCAATTTTATGCATATATATCATATCATAATGTATACCTGTAATCAAGAATCTTAACTTTTTCACAGGCGTCTTTTTGCATATCAATTGTACTTTACACAAAACTACTGAACTCTTACTTTTAACATTCTGTACGTGTCTGTCTTAAGAAGAATGAAAAAAATATTGGTAAATCAATGATAAAAATGAGCAAAACTCATTGTCAAATGGCGTTTTTAAAACCCAACACAGTAATAATAACTATGGTTAGTATTAAAAATCAAAGTATTCAAGCTGATTAAAAATAAAACCATCAGTAGTCAGCACATCTATTTTGACATGATTTATCATTGGTATGGTCATAATTATGAATAAACTTTTTATATAACTTTGAATTACGAAATACTAAGATTCCCACCTTAGGTATAGCTGTATTTGACAAAACCTTTCGGAATTTTATGTCATTATTTCTATTCAACTTCGTACAACTTATTTGGCTTGTTCTTGGTATACGTTTTTGATATGAGCGTTACTGATGAATCCTTTTTTGATAGTGTGGCGTACAAAAATTTAATCCTGTTACTATGACATTTTATTATGGACTCCTTTTGAGGTTAATTGTGAACTGCTTTAAGAAAGCCAAAAAATGGGTTATTTTTTCACTTACAATACGCTTAATTAATTCTATTCTTTTTCAATCTGCATTTTTCTTATTCTATATTTATTTCAATGTGGTGTATACATGGTGTATACACTTCTATCTTAATTATGATGTATACCAACAATATATTGTGGATTGAACAACATTTTTAATTTTGTCAGTTATGTAATAGTATGAGGACGTACTTATTTTGTTTAAAGCAGCTTAATGCAATTATGATATATGGGTATGTACATATTTATTTTGTTAAAGTGAATACAGATGCTGTTATGTATACATAAGAAGTCACATGGCCGACAGCACGTCGAATCTGTGAGAATGCAGGAGGAACTTTGTCTGGATTTGATACAATTGTCTTTAAGACATATTTTGAGAGCATATGGACAGGGTAAGTTGTTTGCCAAACACATGTGATAGTTGTATGTCGAACACATATGAAAGTTGTATGTAGAACACATATGCAAGTTGTATGTCGAACACATATGCAAGTGCAATTTTTGCTATCCATAAATTAGCAGTGTATTTGTTTTTGTTTGCTTCACAATGAAATTCTACAGGTGAAAAAGTTGATTTCCGATAGTGTATTTAAAGAATTTCAAGCATTAATATCTGTTTTCTTTGTTTTGTTCAAGCTTAATGTTCTCAATAGTAGATAGCTTACTACTTATCCATCTTTTGTAGACGAAACGCGCGTCTGGCGTATATATAAAATTTAGTCCACTGGGTCGATGCCACTGCTGGTGGAGATTTATTTCCCCGAGGGTATCACAAGCCCAGTAGTCAGCACTTTTTTGTGCTGACATGAATTATCATTGATATTGTTATATTTATAAATTAACTGTTTACAAAATTTTGAATTTTTTGAAATACTAAGGCTTTTCTACCGCAGGCATAGATTATCTTAGCTGTAGTTGGCAACACTTTTAGGAATTTTGGATCTCAATGCTCTTCAACTTTGTACTTTATTTGGTTTTTTAAAACTTTTTTGGATTCGAGCGTCACTGATGAGTCTTTTGTAGACGAAACGCGCGTCTGGCGTATATATAAAATTCAGTCCTGGTATCTATGGCGAGTTTATTTATGATCTAAAGCGAGCATATTAATATGCAACGATCTCAAAAGAAGTTCTAATATTAGATTTACATTACTAAGATACGTTTTGTCTTTCAGCCAGTTGTCTCTCATATCCATTGTAAGAAAATTAGAACATGCATACACTTCAATGATCAAAATTAGCGTTTGTCAAACTGCTATAAAACCAATGAATTTTTTTGATAAAGTTGTCGGTTCAAATTTTTTGAAATTGTTATATTTTTGTCAAAGGATCAAAGGAAATATTTGATCAAAATTTTATGAAAATTGAACTAGCCAAATTTATTTAGGTTAAGGTGTTCAGTACAAACTTTAAAACATGTCAGTAACTGCATATGCGTTTGATCTGTAAATAAAACCAATACAATTCTCAATAGTCAAGTTTACAGGTCAGTAATACATTGACTGTAAGCGATATTTGAGGTAGTACTGGATTTATCGCCAGGTAGGCACATTACACAATGGACTTTTTCATACTACCGACTTTTCAACATGTTACCTCTTCTGTGGTAGGATATCCTTGTACTCGGTTAAGTAAGGGCAACCAAAATAATTGAAATCAAACTGAATAATAAGTGCATTTTGAGGGAAAGTTTACTAGTGTTCGATAATTTTGTCTGGCTAAAAAATATCAATCAGTAAATTAATCCAAAACATTTAATCGATTGAAAGCTTGTTTTAACATCAGTTTATTGCTCTCTAGACTTGGTACTAGGATGTCGAACAACAGAGAAGGTTACCTGTCGAAAAAAATATTAACTTATGAGTCAAAAGTCGGTAATATGACAGTAGTCAATTATCTTACATCCAACATCATGTTCCATTACATCATGCATCATACCCGACTGCATTATATATCGTTTCTCTTTCTTTATTCGTTAATGTAACACGATGAGGTATTTTTCCAAAAAATATTCATAATGCAGTTTTAGTTTCAGAGAAAGCTTCTTATTACAAATTTCAATATCTTAAAAGAAATCAATAAAAAACTACTCTCGTAGTTTCAAAATAAAAAAATGCAAATTGACCAATCAGATTGAAGATCTAGAACAAGTCGTGTTGAGTAACTCTTCATTGAGGAAGCATTTTAAAAATTTGGGTTATTAGGAATATAACTAATAGACTAGGCAGGTATCTTTTAATTTAACCTTGTTACAGTATATCAAAGTTCTGGACAGATTATCATTCAGAAAAGTATGTGAGGAAATTAAAATCAAAGCCATTTCCAACTGATATTCAGAGAGAAAATACGTTCTGTGTATATGCTGTTTACGAAGACCGTAAATTAAAGTGGTCTACAGAACCATGCGACGCTAGGCATAGTTTTCTTTGCTTCCACAAGAGTGAGTATGATAAACGATATTAGTAAGTTGGTTGACCATTTGGTAGTCTTATGGTTGTGAGATGGAGCTGTTGGTGTTGTTTTTTGTTTGAGAGGGGTGGAAGAGGGGCAGGACATTTTTAGAGCAAAAAGGGCGCTATGTCTGGGCAATTCTTCAACTCTTCAATTCGTTTTCCGTGTTTTGTTGTTTCTTTTGTCCTTCTTTTCAATATTTCTACATATTTTTTAGTAAGATTTATACTACCAAAGTTTTAATATTGCTGTTCAAACGCCGTTAATGAGACACACAGAGGAGAATATCGGACACATAACTCGAGAAATTTACTTGGAATCGATTCAAATAAAAACTACGTAGGTCATAAGTCAGCGTTTTTAAGGGAAATTTCCTGAATTGATAATATGAACTTCATTCAAAGAAAATTATCACCTGAGAGATCTCGAAAGTAAATATGTTCGGTAAAGTCCTTTAATGGCCCCCTTTTCAAGCTTAGATTTCAAATAAGAATTTATTGACTTATATCACAATGAATCATAGCTAATGCAGTGACTAAAGGGGAAATAAGCCGTTTGGTTAAAATTTACGTTCCTGCGTTTTATTTATGACGTCACAAATAGTACTTCTTTGATTTTCAATGAAAAAGTCATGAAAATGGGTAAAATTTCCATCCATTATTGGACAGGAAACATAGAGCACACACGTCGACAACAAAGAAATTTTAAAATAAAGTTTATAAAGTTTACATATCTACCTTGAATATTTAGTTTGTCGGCGCCTGCGCTCCATGTTAACTGGCCTAAATTTGGTTGAAATTCTGCCGATTTCGTCAAATTTTGTCAAAATCTCTTATCTTGACTTATTTGGGATGTAAAACAGATGAAAAATATTTTAAGTTGACTTTCAGACATGTGAGAAAGTTAAATAAAATTGAGAATGGAAATGGGGAATGTGCCAAAGAGACAACAACCCGACCATAGAAAAAAAACAACAGCAGAAGGTCACCAACAGGTCTTCAATGTAGCGAGAAATTCCCGCACCCGGAGGTGTCCTTCAACTGGCCCCTAAACAAATATATACTAGTTCAGTGATAATGAACGCCATACTAATTTTTAATTTGTACACAATAGAATTATTTTGTTCACAGTTTTATTCTAGAGCGGGTTTTTCTTACATTCAAAACAGGTCAAGATAAGAGATTTTGACAAAATTTGACAAAATCGGCAATTTTTTAAACATAGACTTCTAAATTTCTGAATTGCACATCATATTCTCTTAAGAAAAATACAAAGTAGTTGAGTAGAAAACAAGGAAAAAGCCCACTTACTTGGTTCATAACATAGGTTCGAAAACCTTTTAATACCCAACCCTTTCCCTTCTTAACATATGAATAAATGGAATTAGAAAGTGTACATTTAAGGCTATACAAATATATTTATCACGGTTCTGCAAAAGCAATTCAAACTAATATTTATTGAAAAAAATCATTGGTGCTTGAGTGTTATTAATTTTATTTGGTAACTTTTATCTCATGAAATGGTTTAATATTTTTCCTTATTTGACGTTTTTCTTGCAATAGTTAGTTTTTATCCTTAATTATAGGAAATGGCACACTTCAAAGGCACAAAAACCAAGTAATTTTACATGCATCCGTCCTGAAATATGTTGAACAAATACATAGGGTTTATGATTGCAGAGAAGAACTGTACAAATTTGGGCAGAGAGGATATTTCGTTGGAGGATATGAATACAACTCGGAAAATTCAAGCTGTCGCATTATAGAGTACATAAGCTTGGTCAATTACGCCAATAACACATTTTAACCTCTAACTCAACAGATACGTATTTGTATACTTCATCTAAATGTAAGTATTTCACTAAGGACAACAACCAGGTAAGCAAAAATAGTGGGATACCTAAACTTACTAGATGTCGGTACACAATCGTGGCTGATTCCGCTTCAGCGTAAGAATGATATGTATGATAGTGATATAGTGAGCAGACGACATTTAAATTGCACGTGACTATTATACACCAATTCAAACAGTGGATGGCGTTTAGACATTTTTTTGTCCGTCAATCCTGGATTATCATTTTTTTTCTTGTTCCTGAAATCTATACCCCACTGACACATGTGATCATATATAATCACGTTGTCTTTCATTGAGTTCTTCTTGTTGTGCTTTCCTCCGTTCATAAGTCCGTAATTTTAAGCGTGAAGTATTTTTTTTAAACTCTTTTCCCTCCTCGGCGAAAACACAATATACATTGTAGTTTAATATGAATAATTTAGGTTTTAAATTAAGGTCAAATTACACGAATACTGAACTCCGAGGAAAATTCAAAGCGGAAAGTCCCTAATCAAATGGCAATATCAAAAGTTCAAACACATCTTACTAATGGATAACAATTGTCATATTCCTTACTTAGTCCAGGCCTTTGTACTTATGTAGAAAGACACGTTACCCTTAATATTCAGTTTGTTTCCACGATCTCTTATTTGTATACAACCATCACAACTATTGCAACATTTCAAAACAGAATCTTTCACTATATACAAAATCCCAATAAAGACATTTATCAAAGATCGCATGCTCCGTGTAGCACCTATGCAAGTTTTATGTACATGTTTTATCAGTTTGGTCAGGTTATAACTTGCAACGTTAGCAATGTCAACAAAATGTCTTCATGAGATGCATCAAAGCAAATGACCAATAAACGTAAGTTAATTACTTGGAACTCAACCTGAAATTCTATTGGTTTCAATCCAGGAATTTATCCGGATACAGGCAAAAGAAAAGCAAGAAGATGTAAATGCTCTTTGAAATTTATAAATTGCTATGTGGTCGTTGACATAAATCAAAATTAAATAAAGTCACCTAATATTTATTGAACAATCATTCTCGATCTATCTTGAAAGAACTTAAACGTAGCCAACCACTTCATCCACCTCATCAACTTTCATGATAAGGTTTTTGTCAGGGCACACAAATCCTCTAGATAACATCGTTGTTATTTGTAAATCACATTATATAAACTGATGAGTCTTTTGTAGACAAAGCCTCTAGATTACATAGTTGTTATGTGTAAATGACATAATATAAACAGATGAGTCTTTTGTAGACGAAACGCGCGTCTGGCGCAAATTTGAAATTTTAATCCTGGTATCTATGATGAGTTCATTTGCAGCCACTGGGTCGTTGACACTGCTTATTTCCCCCAAGGTACCACCAGCCCCGTAGTCAGCACTTCTGGGTTGACTTGAGTGATCATTGATATGTTCATTATTATTTATTATTTTTAACTAAACTTTGATTTTTTGAGAAAACTAAGGCTTTTCTACCTCAGGAATAGATTACCTTAGCTGTATTTGGAAAAACTTTTAGGAATTTTGGTCCTCAATGCTCTTCAACTTCGTACTATATTTTGCCTTTTAAACATTGTTTGATTCGAGCATCACTGATGATTCTTTTGTAGACGGAACGCGCGTCTGGCGTTAATATAAAATTTTAATCCTGGTATCTGTGATGAGTTTATTTGCAACCACTGGGTCGATGCCACTGCTTGTGGAGATTTATTTCCCCGAAGGTATCACCAGCCCAGTAGTCAGCACTTCTGTGTTGACTTGACTTATCATTGATATGTTCATAATTATTAATTAACTGTTTACCAAACTTTGAATTTTTGAGAAAACTAAGCCTTTCCTACTTCAGGAATAGAGTATCTTAGCTGTATTTGTATTTTTTACTCGCACATTACATTAAGGGAAAATTGAAAATTATGAACAATCCGGTGGAATGTCATAAAAGACGAAGAGGATAACTCTATATTTTAACTGATAATAACAAGTGTCTCCTAGAGAATGATTTACTACTTGGTCTGGCAAATACAGTACAAAACATCTTTCCGAGTTGTTAACATTTATTTTATCTGCAAAACCGGGCGCCAGAGCTACTGTTAAATTCCTTAAATTCGAGACGAGAAAAGAATAATTTCAAATAAATAATATTTAATAATACATAAATGCTTGCCATTCTAGTCATGCAATAACATTACCAATCGACATCTCAATCAATCACATGTTTCAATTTACTGATTCAAAAGTTTAATCATTAATGATAATGGAAAAAAGAATGATCAATAAGATTTACTTAGCATCGGAGAAAACATACATTGCAAAATAAAACTTTTTATTTAACAGAAAGCTCCTAGAACTGACATAATCAAAATGCTTGTTCTTATATTGTCAATATATTTGTAACGTTGTTTTGGTACAAACCATCGGCATTCATCCCACCGAAATTTTTAACTTTTAAAAAATAACAAAGATACATTCTTTGACTTTTATTAGTCGATTATCGTGAGAACCGTTTACTCTTAAGTATAAGGTTTGCAGTCCTTATATATAAAAATGAAATGTACGTTTCATTATGATACGTTATTTAAATTGGCTTTAACATAAATCACGCGTCCTTCTGAAATTAACATTCATTACACAATGAAATGTAACATTCATGATGACACGAGGTACCGCAAAAAAGTGCAAAGTATAAATTAAAGAAAACTTGATAGTCATGGTGTTTTCATGATCCTCGCTAAAAAGTGTAAATGTAAGTATTGAATGCTCTTTTTATAATTTCATAGGGTTGTCAAAGCGTTGATCACGCGCATATTTTTAGAATGAAGCGGTTCCGCGATTCATACAAAATGTACTTTGGTCAACGCTTTTACACCCAATGAATTTAAAAAAAGAAGCATTCAATTCTTAAAGGATATACATCATTATTCTGTTAACTGTTTACACATTACAACTTAATCTGACGAAAGACACAATCGTCATTCAATTCCAAATTTATGACAAAAACAGTTATATACCATGTTAACACGTTGATTGGTAGCATAAAATGATGAGCAATCAAAAAGACCAAACACCCTCAGCACAAAATCACAAATACACTTAATTATGAAAAACAGGAATACTTCCTCCCCCAAAAATGTGAGACTTTCCTTTACCTACATGATACATATTCTATTTTTTCTGTCAAAAGAAGATAATATACCACTCCAAGGTGACATAGCATTCATTACAGCCGATCACGGGATATTATTTTCACTAAGACATTATTTCTTTTAAAAATTCTTCAACTAACATACAAACTATTTTCTATATAATTTATTTCTGTCAAGGGAGGTTATGATGTTTTGATGCAGTGCATGAAACACTTATAATACAAAACTTGCTTAAAACTGTAATTTATGAATGAACCACTGTGTTCGGAAAACACATCAGATTCTTTTGAGATCAGATTAAAATAATGAAGTAATATATATAATAATATACGTATTTGACACATTTTTTTTTTAATTGGGCTCATCAACTTTACACTTGTTTCTAACTATTTTGATCTGAGCGTCACTGATGAACCTGATGTATACGACACGTGCGTCGGGAGTATCAAATTATAAGCCTGGTACAATTGATAACTATATATAAAAAATGAGAAGAATACAACGAGCAAAAAAAAAAAAGACATATCGGAAACCAAGAGAGGTCGACTTTACAAACATATTGTATGCCTAAAACTTGTTTTTTTTAGTGTCAGTAGAAAATAATGACTCGTACAATGGCATAGAATTCGTCACTGGAAATCAAGGTAAATCATTTGCACATCTTAACGATTATTACTTAAAGTACCATTTGTAAAAAAAAATATTATTGAAAAAAAGATTTATTTAACAGCCAAACAATGTAGACTTCAATCAAAAAACAATAAGACTGAACAAAAATCTTTCGTTAGTTTAACCCAAGCATTATCAAGCGTCTAAACATATAAAAATCATGAATATTAATTGTGTGTGTCCAAAGCGCTTTTCTATAATCACTTTCTTCAGGAACGCTCAAACTGCAAGAATAATTGTCAAGGCTGGATACATACTTAAATATTGAGAAAATATAAGATCAAAACAACAATCATTGAAAGCCAAATCCATAAAAAAGTATTTAAAAAATACTTTATATCCATTTAATATTTATTAATTTAGAAATAAGTAAGAATTGAATTTCCACCTTCTTCTGAATATAGACATTAGTTCAATTTTTTCAATTTACTTTTTGTTATTCCTTTTTAGGCATAAAACGTCTCAAGATGCCAGTCTTTCAAAATTGTATTGTTTTTGATGAAGATAATTCAACAAAAGCGATATCTGTTTGTAATTTCAAATTGAAAAGGGATACTTCTCTATGCAATCGTTCTGATTTGAATCTCATCAATAACATACGAACATAAAAGTGAGAAAAAAATCACATGGATAAGTTTCACTTGCCATTTAGAAAGTTCTCTGTTCCTGGAACGAAAATACAAATATTGTTTTAATGGAAATATGCTGTTACACAATTTTGCAAGTTGTGCGAAATTATAGAATATACTTTCCTCATGCAAAGATTAGATTCACGTCCGGTTTTTGTTTAACTTTGTGGCCTTGTTTATAGTTTTATTTGCATTTTAATTTTTAAATAAGTGTTGGATTTTCAAATATTTTAACCTAGATCACTAAAATGATATTAAATGTAGAAAAACATATCTGGTGCAGTAATATTGGTCCCATTAAAATAATTGTAGTTTTAATGCCCCTTGAACATAATAAAAAGTTCCCATTAGTTTTACAAAGAGCAGCCTTTAAATGTTAGACTGTGTGATAAGTAATAAGATTTTATTTTTAATATAAATTTAAGCTTAGTATGTTGATTGAACGAAAATCGATTTCTCTACGAAATCCTGTCTTTTAAATTTCTTATACTGTTTCAGATATGCAGTTTAAATCGACAGCTGAAGGTGAGCACTGTCTTGTAATGTATTATAGAAAACAAAAGTGTATTGAGTGAAGCTAAAAAAAAATTTTTTAACAGTAAATTTAAATTTATACCAAACACCCCTCAGAGGCTTATGATGCACTGTTATTTGTGTACGAAAAATTATTTGAATACATTTCAAAATCATATTAATCCTTATTATATCTGAGGCTTAAAATCCACAATTTTCTACACTTGAAAATGTCTGTACCAAGTCAAGAATATGACAGTTGTTGTCTATTTATTTGATGTGTTTTATCATTTGATTTTGCCATATGATGAGGGACTTTCCGTTTTTAATTTTCCTCGGAGTTCAGTATTTTTGGGATTTTACTTTTTAATTCTTAGAAGATACAATAAAGTTTCAATATATCAGTTGTGTTTGATATTAAATGAAAAAATAAAGATGAAAGTATATACAGAATTATTAGTTGATAATGTAAGGGTTGTAGATGGAAAATTAGGAAGCAAGGAGTTGTTTCTCTTACTTATCCGCATTATATTATGAATTTATCACCTAGAATTGACTAAATTCTAACAGTTGATCTTTATAATAATCATTTATCCCTTTTAGATAGCAAATAGTATGTAAACACTATAGCTAATTTTGAAAAAAGTATAATTGAAAATGTAAATGCATACAAGTAAAACTATGACACTATTTATCACTATAAGTACATAAGAAATATGTGTAACAATGAAGAGACAAAACCCTACTTAATACAATGCAGCTATTATAAAATATATATTTAATGACTAAAGTGTTTATAAATGTGAAGTTTGCCTTTTCATCTTGTTGTTAGTTTTGGTTGTCTCCCTTTAGCAAAATTGAAAATTTAACATTTGCATCTTCTTTTGATGTATAATGTTTACTTTATTTTCTTTTTTAAAGGTAGCTTTATCAGCATACACAGTGGTTCTATTGTGTTAGGGTGAATTTGTATTATTGTGTATATCAATGTGTATGTTTCCGAACGCATGTCTGAAGTACTACATTTTAAGCCTTTTATATTTGAAGTCATAGAATACAGTAAAGTATTTGCTCTATTTAAAAGAAAGTCATTTTCAACATAATTTTCTCATTAACCTTAATGTGTCCTCTTAATTATATTATACACTCCAAAAGTCTATTTTAAAACA
Organism: Mytilus galloprovincialis; assembly: GCA_037788925.1. Taxonomy (NCBI): domain Eukaryota; kingdom Metazoa; phylum Mollusca; class Bivalvia; order Mytilida; family Mytilidae; genus Mytilus; species Mytilus galloprovincialis. The sequence goes on from CM075335.1 coordinate 35,734,034, forward strand.
GTTTATGAATATTTAAAAAAAAATGATTTTATGCTTTCATTTTAAGGAATATGCACGACAACAGTTTTTGTAATCTTTGGAGCGGTAGCCAGCGGAATAATTGTTGCTTATTTCTTTAAAAACACAGTACACAGATCACATACGGAAACATACTTTACCAAAGTGAGTTTGTATTCATAAGCGATTACATTGAAGTAAACTGATAATTCTGTTGAGTAAACTTTAGTAACCAGGTTAAATAAGATGATTGTATTTTTAGGAAACCATGAGGCATTATTTATGATATAAATGTTTAAAGCGGCTTGATACGTAATCTGAAGCTAAGGAAATGTCATATTTGAGAATTTCTGACTGTGAAGTTACATTGTAATAAGCTAGAAATGCGTTTTATCGATTCGATGGTCTATTGTCTTTCTCAAACCCCGTCAATTTTCAATCTTTTTCGTGTTTTAAAAATAGATAGACTATTTCAAGTGATATTCATAATACAGCTATATCAGGGATTCAAAGTACTGACAAATATTTAGAAGTATAGCTTGAAAAAACGTATTTTTTTTTTAAATTTTTGGTCCTGGTAATTTAGTGTTTAGTTGAAAAGGAAAATTATTTATGGAGTATAAAATGATACTCATCTCGGCTTTTGAAATGAAAAATAATCTTTAATTATTAGCACACGTTTCTTTTGTGATTGACACAAAGTTATAAAAATAAAAAAGATGTATGTATATTTACTGAGACATTGTGTTAGATATTTATATAATCGCAAATGTAATACACAGTGGAAAAAAGTCATGCGTTGAATTGAGAACATGCTCCATTTGCTTTTTGTCGTCTAATAGAGATCCCAGGATACCAAAGGGACATTCATACTCATCAGACAAAAATTAACTGACAATCCTACAGAAAATAAAAGACAACACACATGCAACAGAATACAAAACATGCACAATAGAAAACTTAAGACTTAGTAACAAAAACCACACCAACTTCTATCCGAGATTACAGTTGCACAAAAAATAGATAGAAAGCACTCAAAACAGTATACAAAACACAACAAAGAAAACTACAGACTGACCAACACGAACCCCAACTAAAACCGTGCGAGATCTGAAGTTCTACAAACGGCTAGCAGATCCGGATCCACAAACGGCATTTCTCATGTTGCTCATGCCAGTACCAACATTGGGTATAAGTCAAACTTGGTCAACTGTACACACATATATATATAAACTACTTTATAATTGTGCGTCCGATAAGACTCTATTGAGTAAATCAGTTAAATGCATGATTCCGCCTGCTCCATAATTTGTTAAAATTAATATTTAGTTATACTTGTAACTGTATTGCCAACTCGATACAGACTGATGCTTCAAAGCATAAACAGAACAATCGATGACTTACAAGATATATTGGAGCTGCTTTCTTATGACAAGCAAAAGAAATTCGATCAAAAAACAAATTTGTAAACATCAAACTTTGTACATTAAACAATCACCACCTGCAAAAAAATGTATTGAGATATTCCTGAATTAATTAATGTATGTATATATATAAATATATCTCTTTTAGAAGCAATCAAAGGAGGAGTTACAAGAACTGGATGTATTTGAATGCTCAACTGAACACCCATATTTGAATGAAAAAGGAGTTGTCGAATATTCGAGAAACATTCCTCCAATTTCTGTCAGCTTACCTTATTGAGAAAATCATTTCAGCTTTGAATAAAAACAACTGTAACTTAATTTTTTTCTACAATTTACTCTCAAGTTCATAATTAAAGATTAAAAGATCGTCTCCAATCTTATATCAAGCAAAATTTATCCAGCGTAATTACAAAAAGTAGTCTTTAAATTTTAGTATTTGCTAAGTAAAAGTTGTGTTTCTCATAAATTATATAAACAAGAGGAACAATTTCCCATAAGTTTGTTCCACACTAGGAAAATGTGCAAAACAAAGTCCCTCCCATCTAAGCACCTGCTATCACTTTATGTTTTAATTGGAGCCCGTATTATTTATTTTAATATTTTGATATCGTTATTCATTTTCTATTTCCCAAAACAATACAATTGTTTCAAAATTGTAAAAATATTAACGGTTAAAGCAAGAATACATATACCACCAAACTAATTTGATAGATCATATCAGAACAATTAATCATCGCTTTTGTATGAAATCAATTGAATCGGTTTACTAAAGAGGTTTAATTATTTTTAATTGAAATCAAAGGCATATATGAGTTTTTAGTTGTCGACCATGCTTTGACATACGAGATCCCAACACATTGTTATGAAGAAAGCTAATTAATTTAAAAATAAAATGGTAGATGCATAGTAGTGTTCAATCCAAAAGTGGCCCTATTTTATGTTGCTCATCAACAGGAGACACACGAATGTTCCACCAAAAAAGGGAGGGATAAGTTAACAAGAAAAAATAATAATTTACACTCATCGAATTTATTAAATAACGAATAATAAGGACGACACGATAGTGGCAACAACATAGCTGGTATATTTGAAAAACGATATTCCGACAGATGTGGTGCAATGTAGAATATACTTTTCATTTGTTATCCTCACTTACGTTTGCATATTTTGGCAAGATGTTTCTATCAATCACATAGATAAAAATTCTACAAATCATTTAAGATGTCTACTTTTCTGTATTGATTTCATGGGGAAAAAAATTGTTAATCAATCTTAAAAAAATAGATTCTTTTATGTTGGTTGAGACACAGCACTGCTTTTTATAAGTATTGCATTCTTAAAAACGATTGACCAAGCTAATAAAAAAACAAAATATATCGATACATATATTTTGTTTTCGAGTATAACCGTTTCACAAATGATATCGGATATGTTCCTTATGTCGTAACTACAATCCCCTTCCCTTTCATGAATGTAACCTACCGAATTAGACTATTTAGAGTGGGGTGCTCATTTTCGCCACATCTTTCCATGTTTTCTACAGTTTATGTTCAGGTCTAAATGTTGTTGAAGTATTCTGATATTTCTATATGAAGATAACTTCAAATGCAAAATATTCTTAAGCTTGAAAACCGGTTTGTTTTAAGAAAATCATCTGAAAAGTTAGATTAAAGGGTGTTTGAAATTTCCGGATGTTTTGTCAATGGGGGACACATATTCGCCGTTTTTACACATCTATTTAAAACCAAATAACCGCAGCTTTTAACAATTTTTATCAAATCATGAATTGCATTATAGATGAATAGCAGACATTTCAAAGGTATAAAGAATTCAAAATTAGGGCATTCAGTCAAATATTTACTTAGAAATACTTCTTTGAAATCGTGTTTTTTATTCAGGAAATTGTCCGAAAATCGTTGTCCGTTTTTCGGTCATTTTCGGTAGGAGCCGCAATTTTGTCTCAGTTTAAAAAAATATTATATTTGTTATAAAAATATAATTTACGGTACATTTCTTCCATTTCAGCCATCCTTTGAAGTTTTTACACCTCAAAATCCTTAAACGGCGAAATTGTGTCCCCGGCGAAAATGAGCACCCCACTCTACCGGATTTGTAATCACATAAGCAACACGACGGGTGCCACATGTGGACCAGGATCTGCTTACCCTTCCGGAGCACCTGAGATCACCCCTAGTTTTTGGTGGGGTTCGTGTTGTTTATTCTTTAGTTTTCTATGTTGTGTCATGTGTACTATTGTTTTTCTGTTTGTCTTTTTCATTTTTAGCCATGGCGTTGTCAGTTTGTTTTAGATTTATGAGTTTGACTGTCCCTTTGGTATCTTTTGTCCCTCTTTTAAGTTGAAAGCAAAGACAAAAAAGTAAAACAAACGATAAATGATTCACGATGGAAATCATTATATCACCAAAAACTTTAAATTCTAATTGAGTATACTAATATTGAGTGTCATCGATAAATGATACATATTAGATTGCATAATAAACATAACTAATAAATGATTCAATGATATTGAACTAAAACAAACAAATTATTAAAAGACAGAAGGGTTTCAATGGTTTAAAATAATACAACCCCTGAAGAAAGATATATTTAAAACTGCATGGTATCAAGAAAAGTCAGAATTTTGTATAAAATTGAGAATGGAAATGGGGAATGTGTCAAAGAGACAACAACCCGACCAAATAAAAAACAACAGCAGAGGGTCACCAACAGGTCTTCAATGTAGCGAGAAATTCCCGCACCCGGAGGCGTCCTTCAGCTGGCCCCTCAACAAATATATACTAGTCCAGTGATAATGAACGCCATACTAATTTCCAAATTGTACACAAGAAACTAAAATTAAAATAATACAAGACTAACAAAGGCCAGAGGCTCCTGACTTGGGACAGGCGCAAAAATGCGGCGGGGTTAAACATGTTTGTGAGATCTCAACCCTCCCCCTATACCTCTAACCAATGTAGTAAAGTAAACGCATAACAATACGCACATTAAAATTCAGTTCAAGAGAAATCCGAGTCTGATGTCAGAAGATGTAACCAAAGAAAATAAACAAAATGACAATAATACATAAATAACAACAGACTACTAGCAGTTAACTGACATGCCAGCTCCAGACTTCAATTAAACTGACTGAAAGATTATGATTTCATCATATGAACATCAGGCACAATCCTTCCCGTTAGGGGTTTAGTATCATACCATCATAACATATATGAGAAGAACATAACCCGTGTCATGCCAACAACTGTTTTTAGAATAAATGTGTTTAGTTCCGATGCAAAGACCTTATCAGTGACTCAATATTAACGCCAAAATATGCAATCTTTAATGACTTGACAACAGTATCGTAATTATATCCCTTCTTAATAAGTCTATTCAAAGGTTTTGTAAGTTTCTGAGGTGAATACTGACACCTTTGTGCTTTATAAAGAATATTTCCATAAAAAATTGGATGTGAAATACCTGAACCTATTAGAAGTCTGCATGTTGAGCTATATTTACGAATGATGTCTTTATACCGATGATAAAATTTAGTAAATGTTTTGACTAGTTTGTGATATCGAAAACCCTGGTGTAATAATTTTTCAGTAATACATAAATTTCTCTCGTTAAAATCTAAAACATTGTTACATACACGAGCGAATCGTACAAGTTGAGATATATAAACACTGTAAGATGGTGACAAGGGAACGTCACCATCTAAAAACGGATAATTAACGATAGGAAATGAAAAATCATCCCTTTTATCATAAATTTTAGTATTCAGCTTTCCATTAGTGATATAGATATCAAGATCGAGAAAAGGGCAGTGGTCATTGTTAGTATTAGCTTTATTTAAAGTAAGTTCAACAGGATAAATTTCATTGATATACATACTGAAGTCGTCATTATTGAGAGCCAAAATATCATCCAAATATCTAGAAGTATTATTGAATTTGTTTATCAGATGTATGTAGGTTTTTTCTATGATACAATAGAAACGTGAATACAGTATATGCGTTTATCTGCAGATGAACAAAAAGTAAAATCACAAAAATACTGAATTACGACGAAAATTCTAAACCCTAATCAAATGGCAGAATCAATAGTTCAAACACATAAAACGAATGGATAACAACAGTCATATTCCTGACCTGGTACAAGTATTTTTTTAAATAGAAAATAGTGGATTTGACCTGGTTTTATAGCTAGCTAAACCTTTCACTGGTATGGCAGTCGCATAAAATTCCATTATATTGACAGTGATGTGAGAACAAAACAAATAAAAAAAATAGGTAAAAATTAACTAGTCCATTTTTATCACAATCACTACCTCTTACACATTTATGCAATTATGATATATTGATTTGTTTAACGTTGAAGCCAAATGTGGCCTCAATATGTGTTATATTTTTAAAATTTTTTTAAGACATATAAACGTTTTATTCCTAAATATTTCCTGTGTACAATTACCTTAGTCGTCCAGGATCAGGCTAAGGGTCCCTGTTTACAAATTGAAACCATCTATCCAGGGGAAATAGAAGGCAATAAAAAAAGTAGTCCACTTTTAACCTTGGATTTACATTTAGTGTAAAAAAATATAACCATATAATGTTAGAAGCATCTAACAGTTCTATACTTAAATACAAAATAGTAAGTAAATAAGTATAAGATACCCACATAAAAGATTTGCATTTACTACAATAAAACATGATAAGCTAATACTTTTTTATCACTTTTTTTTTATTGTTTATATAAATTGATACAATCGATATTTTAATACTATAAACCATGAAAAATGTACCTTGAATCGAGCTATATTATACTATATTTAAAAAGAAGAACAAATTTAAGATTAATTTTCAAGTTTTGTTACCAGATTTTATAAATATCTTGTGGTGTTTTAGGCGTTTTGTTAAATTTTATTGAGGTCCTAATTTTCCATAGTGTCCATTTAAAATATAAGATAATTATGTTTAAAAAATTATCATATTTTAGTTCTCCCGTGTTTTTACCCAATAACACGTCCTTTTCACCAAACGGATTGTTTATTCCTATGTTTGATTTGATCAGTATTTCTTGGAGGTTTTTTAAAATTAACTGTGATGTACAACAACTGAAAAATAAGTGTTGCAGGGTTTCTATTTTATTGTCATTTTGACAGATGTGGCATTTTCCATTTGATATCTTCATTTTGAAAAATGAAAATGAAAATATGTGTTATATTAATATTTGGCTTTAAACATGTATTCATAAAAATGTAACGTTTTCATATGTCAGTTGTCATAAGGCTGGTAAAGGCAAAATGTACAATTGCATGTGAGATATGATTCGCCGCGATGATTTAGAACCTTTCATATGAATTAAAGATCTCACTTAATAAGACTCGTAACAACTTCCCAATGGTAATTATATGCTTGGTGTGTATCTTAAATGCTCAACTGAACACCTCTTAAATCTTAAAACAATTTTTAATGTTATATCTGGAAACATACTCAAATTGCGACTCTTAATATTTCTTCAACACAGGCAAAAATATATGCACTTACATTGTATGAGAGAACCACATTAAACGTAATAACGACATGAAGTTTGATTCGCGCTTGTGTTTGGAATTTGATGCAACTGTCATAGAAGTGAGAGGTTTAACTAGCTTTAAAACCAGGTTCAATCCACCATTTTCTACACAAGAAAATGCCTGTACCAAGTCAGGAATATGACAGTTGTTATCCACTCGTTTGATGTGTTTGAACTTTTGATTTTGCCATTTGATTGGGGACTTTCCTTTTTGAATTTTCCTTGTAGTTCAGTATTTTTGTGATTTTACTTTGTATTAACAAAATTAAAGAATCACTAATCAGCTTGACACATTGTCGTACAACATTGACCTGTTATGTCATTGTGTGCTACAAAAATATCAAGATGGACATAATTAGTTTTGAACACGCGTATTTAAAAAGAAGATGTGGTATGATTGCCAATGAGACAACTCTCAACAAGACAAATAGGTCATATACTCAGAATAGGTCATTTATTCAGAATTATGATTAGCTGACTAGAGTTAAATTTATGTATACGAAATTTTTGTCACAATTATTTGCCCGAATATCATTGTAATCTTTGCCACACATGTATTCCTCTTATAGTTGGTGTGTTTAACTCTGTTTTAATTTGTTACCCGGAATGTTTTCTCCAAATCGATTTATGACGATTGAACACCGGTATTTTACTGTTACCTTTATTTAAGTATCTACTTATGTCATACATTTGCATGAAATTCCCAACAAAATATAAATGAGAGATGTATACAATTTTTTAATGTCATCTATATTAACATGTCTGGTAGATAAAGGATTTTTTTACTATTCGTCTATTATTTTCGGAGTTGGTTGTTAATTTAAACATATTTATTTTATTTCGGTTGCTGTTGTTGGTTGATCTGGCCTATTGTATGTCTAATACAGTCATTCATGTTACTTTTTTTTTTTAAAGTATTATAGCAAAAGTTCTTTACATGTGAACAGTCATATCCTTGCAGGTTACAGTAATAATAAACTTGTATGGCATTCATAAGCAGCAAATATTCCGGTTTATTAGTTTAAAGTTTTGTAACTTAAAACAATATGTATTGATGTTTACCTGTATAAACCGAGTTTTTATCATGAAATTCACGCGATAAGGAAGGTGAAAAATAAATATTTAAGATTTTTGAAAAGAGAAGGTTCACTGATTAAATGAACTTAAAATAAAAAAAATAATACGAATATAAACTTAAATTTCATTTTATACAGGATATCGTTTAAAGACGTTATGAGTTAATTTATTACCCGTAACTTAATCTACGTTATCTGGATTTCACATTTTCACGGCCTTGCCATTTAAGTTATCTTAAATTAAAACGATATAACCTAAAAACTATCAACCGGATATGTTTTTTATCATAATTATTTACCTGGAGGTAAGATAGGGTACCCCCTGGAGATGTTGTTGATACGAATTCTGCTTATTTGTTTTATTTTGATAGAATACTGTACAGGTAAAGTCACTTTACGTTTATTCTTAATATATATGATTAGGCATATTATCTTTGCAACTACCATGACTACTAAGTTAATGCTTGCCTTTTGTTGACAGTTTAGAACATTTCTGTCAACGAGAACCGCGGATATGTTCCAGCTGTCTTAAAGGTTACGTTGATACAATCGATTAACTTAAGGCGTATAACCGAATTTGTAAAAGAAAATTGATCTCGGATTCTAATCCTCCGAATTTATCATACTGACGGTAGTGCTGTAACAAAAAGTATTACCTTTATCATTCCATGAAAAACTTTTGTTAAATGATTCCAATTAACACAATTAGAATAACACGTCGTGATTTTGTATCTAAACACTAAACCACCATTTAAAGACACAAGGGCTACAAATATTCAATATTATGCATACCACCCAAAAAAGTAACCAACAATACAGTTTGGGTAATAAGACAAGATATATGTGTGTGTTTCTATATTTGTTATCATAATATCAAACATTGCATATGATTGCATCTGATCATTAAAGTCATATGAAACCTCTAATAAAAAAATGATGCATATGTTTTTATAACTAAATGGTTAGTTTTCATTATAAAACTTATGAACATTTACTTTTTTTTGAAGAAAATTCTTAAATTTGTCCACATTTAGAAGAACTTTACTTTATTTTAATTGCTTTCTTCAAGGAAGCAATTCGCCGAAATATTTTTCCGTATGCAAGTAATCTAAGCGTGACGCTTCTCATAAAAATCTGGTGATCGCAATACGCATGGATCTGTTATTAAATAAACTATTATCTGATTGTTCATGTTTTACACGTGATCTATATCCAGGCTTCTTTGTTGATTGTTTACTATAAGGTGACAATCGGTAATCTACGGCTTCAAAACACGGCAATAAATGAGCTGCCATATTTGTTAAATCATAACAGACAGACTAAAAAAATTGATGATTATACGATATGTTTGTGTAATAATTGAAAAAATCGTGCACAGAAGACCAAGTTTATGATATATATATTGCATTGGTTTAAGAATTAAGATCATTTTTCACCAGTCACTCGTTGCATATGACTTTAACAAAAGGGATTCAAAGTGGTTAAGGCAGGCCTTTATTATACCTTATTAATCAATTCTTGTAAATTGGTTTGATTTCGAGATTGATGAACGACGGGTGCAACTACTGGAGCAAGATCTACTAACACTTCTGGAGTACCTGATCTCGTCCTAATTTTGATCAGTTTTAAGTGTTTTATGTTGTGTTTTGTGGACTTGTTTATCTTTACGTCGTTTAATTGTTGACCTTCGACCTATTAGTTTTGCATGTCCAATTGGTAGCTTCTGTCACTTTTGTAGCTAGCTATCTACGAAACCATGTTTCTGTAAATTTTTGGTTTTTTCCCGTTTCTTGATTGGTGTAAGAATGACATTTCTCATCACTAGTGAAATATCTGTTATAGGCAAATGATAAGCATAAATTTATTTATGACGTCAAATTTTCTTGGTTTCTTCTGAATTGTTCAATGGGACATCATGACAACGGTGACTATTTCTTAAGACGTCACACATAAAGAACACAATTTTCAGAAATTCTGTGAAAAGTAAGGAAAAAGGTCATAACAGAAACAGATTCAATCACTATAACTCGTGTGATTGATTTTTCTCCATTCTCAACAGTTGATTCTATGTATTTAAAAGAAGCCTCGACAAGCCTTGCGCTTTAAATACTAAAATATAACTTTGTCGAATAGAGAAATATCGAATAATAATTGTTGCGGTGTTGAAATTTTTAATCTATCATTTTCTACATAAGGAAATGCCTTACCAAGTTGTTTTCCATTTGCTTGATGTGTTAAAGATTTTGTTATTGCAATTTGATATAGGAATTTCCGTTTTCAATTTTCAATGGAGTTCGTAATTTTTGTTATCATATTTTTTTTCTTTACCGAAACTAGGGACATGGTGTAATGTTCATTTGGCTAAGAATACTATCAACTTATTTTAAGGTCTTTTTAGGGGGTGATATTTTGACAATTCAACGAATGCGTCACTATTTTATTTATACGTCTTATTCATACACAAGGTCAAAATGCTCCACACGATGAGGTTAAAATGGCAGTTAATCACAGACTGAAATGTACAGAAAATGAAACACAAACCATTGCATGTCGGAACGGAGGGACATGTTTTGCAACTTTCATAGAAGATAGATTTGTTCGCTGTGCGTAAGTATATTAACGTACAAATTTCGAAAATATGACGTTCATTTGTCAGCTAAGGGGCAACAAAGATATGATATAGTGTCCGTAAAAATCATATAATGAACACAATAAATGTATTATTTTATTTTGTGTCAATAAAAAAATTGTTCCTGTTGCTCGTTTCATGTGTCATGAAGAAGTATGAGTTTTTTTTCTTAAAGGTACTTATTGATTTTAATACAACGTTACTGTACACTTGATTTCTTTTAGAAATCGAAAATGCAAATTATTTGTTTTTATTTTAACATTTGTTTGTTGTACCTACCTTGAATTTTTGTTTCAGATGTGTAAAAAAATATACTGGTAAATTTTGCGAAATGATAGATATCAATATCATTTTTAAAAGTAAGTTTCATTAATCATCTATATATATATATATATCAAAAAAAGGAAACGTAGTATAAATGCTTATGAGACGACTATCAACAAAATATAAATTGGAGTAGAAGAAATCAATTATAGACCCCCGTGTTATCAGCAACAATACAAGAACGTCCATATCTTATCTCGGCTAAAAGCAACAATGCAAGAACGTCTATATCTTATATCGGCACAAAAAGGCCCCGGGCTACATTAAAAAGATGAACCTATTCTAACAAACAAACAAAAAATGGCCTACATAACACGAAAAAACAAATATGACATGCATGAATGAGCAAAAGCACTGTACTACAGTTTCCTGGGACAGCCACAAAACGAATGAGCGCGCAACTCTGCAAACTCGGGACAGGCTGTTACAGCACAAAATAAGGATAAACTGATAACAATCAGTTGCAATCGGCTTAACCTAAAAGGCACAAAAACAGTTAACATAAAAACAATAGACACCAATGAAATAGGATTGATTAATAGTTGGTGTTTTAACGCTATTTTAAGCGCCACATTTGATTATTTCGTGGCGGTCAGTTTTTATTAGTGGTGAAATCCGGAGTGCCCGGAGAAAACCACTGACCTTCGATTTGGAAAACTGACAACTCTAGTCAAGATTGGAGTCGAGTGCACCCACGCGATGTTCGAACTCAAATGTCAGTGTTAACTGGCTAGTGATTATGGATAACATTGTGCACTGTCAAAATATAAGTAAACAGTATCGGCAATATGTAGAATGTTAAGTTCATGACTGTATCATTTAATAGCAGTATATATTTAGTTATGTTTTGATTTTTCAAAAACAAAATCATTGTTAAAAGCAATATTGAAATATTCATTACTTTGTTAAATTGATTGAAAGTTTCAAATTATGACGGATATAAATATATTTGTGGCTTTAGACTATAATTTTACTCTTTGGTCGGGTTGTGGTCTCTTTGACACATTAAGTATATGCATGAACTCGAAGAATTGCCTGATAATGAAATTGATGTCCACAGTTTATGTTTGTTGTTTGCGTACCGTGAAATGAAATTATCTATGTCTATTCTGAATGAGAAACCATTAACATTTACTACATGTTCTGTAAGGTAGTTATATCCGGAAAAAAAGTTCAGGAAATTGAACAGCCACCATCACGATTATATGTTACAATTGGATAGGGGTAGAAATTTAGCCATGCAACTTACCAACTGAGGACCCTCAGAGTGTTGTTTGCAAGGATTCTTTAGTTTGCACAGAGCAGCGTAGCCGGTCTATACAACACATCTTATGTAATAACCATTCAAGCCGTACGTGGCTTCGTATTTATAGATACGGACGTCAAACTTTAGCAAGGGTTAAATGCCGGTCGGAAGAAGAAAGGGGTGACCATATTTCTATACACCAGTTTTTGAAGAAATAATTTAAAAAAAACTTCCGTACGTGTTTCAATCACACTTTAGATAAAAGAGGGGCAAAAGATACCAGAGGGACAGTCAAACACATAGATTGAAAATAAACTGACAACACCATGGCTAAAAAATAAAATGACAAACAGACAAATAATAGTACAGAAAACACAACAAAGAAAACTAAAGACTAAGCAACACGAACCCCATCAAAATCTGGGGGTGATCTCAGTAATACATTATATTAGTCCATTTGATATGCACACTTAATTTATTTCACAGGAGAACGAGAAGAGAAAACAACGAATGCAGGATTGATTGCTGGTATTATAACCATTGTGCTACTCTTTACTGTAGTCATAATTATATTAATCTGCAAAAAGAAACATAAGAGAGAGACAGAATTACTAGATAAAGATCAGGAGGAACAAAAAGATTTAAAGACGGGATTAACAGATGGCAATGAAATCAAACAAAGTTAATAGCTTTCTCTCAAAGATATAAACTACAGAAACTAGCAGTAACATACGATGATATCCAAATATAAAACTTTGTTATCTTTGATTTACAAGTTTGCATTATGTGTAAACCAGAAAATACAGCCAGTTACAAAAGGAGAAATGTATGTGACAAAATCAGTGTTAGACAGTACAATTTCAATTAGACACTGAAAAATTATAATTGGAAAAAAGTAGAATTTTCTTTCCGTGACATTGATATACCTATGTTATGAAGTCAACATTTTAGTGCAGATTGGCTGTCTGAGTATAGCATATTTTCTTGTCAATGAACAACTGTTATAAATTTTGGAATACGTGCAAATAAATGTTAAACAATTCCCAAAACGGCTTTTGAGTTTTTATATTAAGAACGTGTAGAATGACGGTTGCTATGGATACTATAACAAGCTCAATATGAAGATGGTTATGCCGTTATTTGGTGTTTATTACTAGAATAAAATTTAAAATGCTTCTTTCGCACATATCTTTCCATTTTCCTAATTTTTATTATATAATGTAAAATATTCAGAAAATATGATTTTAATCGCCAATGGGGCAAACATACTTCCGGCGTTTTTTTCTAAATAGGAAAATATAAAAAAACAGAGAAAACACAAAACCTAGAAGAATTCAGGAAGATTTTGAAAATCAAAAGATCTACAAGAGAACATAAGACTGAATAACACGAACGCGACCAAAACCGAGGTGTAAATTTCTTAACCTATATCAATGAAGGAAATCTCACGTTTGAGTCAACAACAGTGTTTATTTGCGACATCTTAACGTTTATACTGCAACTAGTTGTGTTTATTTCCTAAATATAGTGACATAGCTATATTTTGTGCAATGTCAGTTTCATCATGGAACACTTTCTCTACAATAAGGGGTTCATTAAGGGACGTAAATAAGTTTGACATTTGTGTAACGATTTAAAAAAAAAAACCACGCTATCAGTGTAAGTTGCAGTATAAAAACAAGATTAGGTCAATGTCATTAAAAATATAAACTTTTTTGTACTCTGCGCAAAACCAGTGTCTCAGCCTCATACAAAATAGTTTATAATTTTCTGACATTGCCCTAATATCGTGTTTTTATTAGATAACAATATAGTCGCCATTGCTGGTATTTCGTATGCCCGATTTGGACATTGTGACTAAGTGTAGATCAGATGGCTAATGATGCATTTATATAAGTAGACGGTAACCCTGTCGATGCATCCGGTTTTGAACATTAAGGATTTTATGCAATTACATATTTAAAAAAAAAAATTGTTTCCTTGATTTGCTTTTCGTAATCGATTTACGGGTTTTAATGAACATCGTAAACTACTGTTGTCTATTTAAACTAAAATATAGACAAATTAGCGAAATGTAAAAGCAGCAGAAAATAAAAATGTCCATGATGATCAATGAAAGAGAAATGTAATACCAGTCTCTATTATGACATGGTTAAAATGTACGTTCATAAAACTTTCCACTTTTAAGGATGTACTAAGTTAAATATTTTAAAAATCAAGAAATTAAAATTGATACTATATGCCGAAAGAGCATCAGATAAGTAACAAAATAAGCTAAAAGAATTGATAGGTCATCGAGCTCCTTTTTTAAATATTTGAGTTTTAAAAAATTGATGGAATAAGCCTGATTCGTACTTTTACCTTACATTGGCATTGGTATTATTTGAGTCTCAAATTGAAAAAAAAATCAAGAATATGCTCGGAAAATGGATGTTATGGGGCAAATAAAGGCAACAGTAGCATACCGCTGTTCGAAACTCATAAATCGACAGAAAAAAAAACAAATTCGGGTTACAAACTGAAACTGAGGGAAACGCAATATAAGAGGAGAACAACGACACAACATTAAAATGTAACACACACAGAAATGAATTAAGCATCAGAAAAAATCCGAAAATCAAAACTAAATACATGAATATGGGATAGAAAAGTACCGTGACACGTCTTATAGCAATGAGAATTCACACTCAAATATAAGAGGGAAAACAAACGACACAACAGAAACACAACGTTAAAATGTAACACACACAGAAACGAACTATAATATAACAATGGCCATATTCCTGACTTGGAAATTGAAATTTTTTAAAAAGAAAAAACATTGTGGGTTGAACCTGGTTTTGTGGCATGCCAAACCTCCCGCTTTGATGGCAATGTTAAATATAACATTAAAATGACAACATAACAAAACATTGTACCCTGTATCGTAGTCAAATTTCCAAAACCTCACCTAAGTCAGTGGCGTAGCTAGGTCATTTTCAAGTGTACGCCCGAACCTCGGTCAGGGCCTAAAGGCCCTATTGGATCCAGGCCAATGTAGACGAGCGGGTGCTAAGCCTCCGGAAGTTTTAAAGTTATCGAGAATGACATATACAATTCTTGTCATTGAAAACTCATCCTGTCATTGAAAACTCATATCAATAACAACATTCTTTAGATTCAAAATGGTTACTTTTTTTATGTTTAATCTATTCATTGTTTATTTAGAATCGTAAATGAACATGAAATGATTAACTTTCTGACTTGTTCAGGTGCAATATTAAAGTGTGTAAATAGAACCCTGGTTCTCGCCTGAAATTTCTCCCCACGAAAAGTTTATTCATTTATCAGTCCATTACAGGATTTAAACAAAAGAAATATTTTCATTTAATTTCTGCACAAGTTTCATGACAAAATATGGAGGTTTATAGATTTATCATGTAAATTAACTCGACATCATAGATACCAGGATGATTCTTGCGCTATACGCGTTTTCCTCCAAGAAAGTTTCATTTACTTTGACCACGGTTTTACAAATAATTTATATGTACCAAATTTTAACCTCAGAATGTAAATACTTCAAGAAATTCCTTTTAAAAATCCATGAATTACGGGAAAATTCATCATATATAATTTCGTCATGATGCGCTGGATACTCTTTTGACCATAAACAGCTATCGTAAAATCATACGATGGTTTGACAAAGTTATTGATATATTAAAACTAGAACCACATACTGAACCTACATCTACACAGTTATAATTTAAAAAAAAATGCAAACCACATTTCGAATCTAAGTACATAAGGAATTGCTTTAAAAGGGAAAGCGAGAATAGAAATCACGGTAGATTTAGACTTTGACAGAAAATGAACAAATATATAAATATGACACCAATTTTGTCATTTTTATTCCAAATTACAAGCAATTGAAGAAAGACTTAGAAGGTTGATGTACTGTTAACCAATTCTTTTAATAATATCTAGATGAAAATATTTTGTTTTACCAAATTCAAGTGTACGCCCGGGCGTTTTGACGTAAACGTAGCTACGCGCATGTAAGTACATCATAAAGAAACACTTTTCTATAAAACTGCATACTTCAATCAACACCGTGATCCAAGTGCAAGTCCAGGGATAATTCCTAATGCTTTTCAACTTTGTACTTTTTTGGCTTTATAACTATTTTGATCTATGCGTTATTGATGAGTCTTATGTAGACGATACGCGCGTCTGGCGTACTAAATTATATTCCTAGTACATTTGATAACTATTCATCACATTCTTTCAATTTTTATTCCTCCTCTTTAATAAAATTTGTTTAGTATCTTGTACATACAAGTTTAAGGAACCATAAGATTAACAAACACGTAAGCGACTGTCATATAAGTCACCTTGTACATGCATTATCTATAGATACTAGTGACGATAATATTTTCAATGCTCAAGATTGAACTTGTAGGAACCGATTGTAAGACTTGGGGAAATACAGATTATTATCTATAATGTATATTTATGCAATGATTTATGATAAGAATAAGAAATGACTTACATATTCTTTTGGTAAGTTACGAATTATACAGATTTCATTTTAATTCTTGCTCAATTTTGATTTAAAATAAATAAATCTAGTTGTCCTTCAAAATACAAAGACGGTACATACAAAAATGCATGTTTTCTTAAGCATTTTGTAAATAATTTCTGTTGTTTTTCATTAAGGCAGACAGGAATAATAGTGCAATATATTTTACTTTCTATAATTAAAGGCCAATGTACTTAATCTGATTATGGTATGATACATATCACGCAGTCCTTCACTCTTACATCGGAAGCTGGGCATATTTCATGTAGCAAATTCACAAACAGAAATATATAAGAGCTTTTTGAGGCGGTATTGACACTGCAAACATAAAAAAGAATTCGAAGTTTTAAATTGTTAAATTCAATGTAAATGTAAAAACTTTAATGTCAAGGTTTGTATATATATATCTGTAATTTGATCATATCTGATGTTATGGTTCAACATTTCGTTCACGTTTGTTTTTTGTATACAAAATAATATGATCACGTATACACAATACTTGACGAATATCAAGATATTGCAAATAGTTTTAAATATTATTATAATGCAAATTGTTATGTTGTACGTTTTTTGCACTATGTTAGTTATATAATTATTTTATTTTCCCAGAAAAAAATAGCATTTAAATATGCAGGTCATTCAAGTATTCACATATTGGACATGCTGGATGTTGCTTTGGATTTGTGCAGGTATATTTCATTTTTTCAAATATCAAATGTTACAAAAAAAAAAGTAAAATCACAAAAATACTGAACTTTGATGAAATTTCAAAACGGAAAGTCCCTCATCAAATGGTAAAATCAAAAGCTCAAACACATCAAACGAATAAATAATAACTATTATATGCCTGACTTGGCAAAGGCATTTTCTTATGTAGAAAATTGTGAATTAAGCCTTGTTTTATAGCTAGCTAATTCTCTCACTTGTTTGGCAGTCACATGAAATTCCATTATATTGACAACGATGTGTGAACAAAACGAACAGACTTAATAGGTAAACATGTCAAAAATAGAGCAGTCAACATTGTGTTATAATCTTAATCACTAAAATACGTACAAAAATGTAACAAAGAAGCATAAAATGGTAAATAGAACACATTCAAGAGGCACCGAAAAGATCAATATCAGAGATGATTAACATTTCGGAATAGGAACTTCAGTGACAAAATATATAAAACATGACTAAAACATATATATGATGAGTTTATTTACAACCACTGGGTCGATGCCACTCCTGGTGGAGATTTATTTGCCCGAGGGTATCACCAGCCCAGTAGTCAGCGATTATGTGTTGACTTGTGTTATCATTGATATGTTCATAATTATCAATTAACCTTAAACACAACTTTGAATTTTTTAAATACTAAGGCTTTTCAGGAATAGATTACCTAAGCTGTATTTGACAAAAAAATTTGGGATTTTTGGTTCTTTATGCTCTTCAACTTTGTATTTTATTTGGCCTTTTAAACATTTTTAGCTCACCTGGCCCGAAGGGCCAAGTGAGCTTTTCCCATCACTTGGCGTCCGTCGTCTGTCGTCGTCGTCGTCCGTCGTCGTTAACTTTTACAAAAATCTTCTCCTCTGAAACTATTGGGCCAAATTAAACCAAACTTGGCCACAATCATCATTGGGGTATCTAGTTTAAAAAAATGTGTGGCGTGACCCGGCCAACCAACCAAGATGGCTGCCATGGCTAAAAATAGAACATAGGGGTAAAATGCAGTTTTTGGCTTATAACTCAAAAACCAAAGCATTCAGAGCAAATCTGACATGGGGGTAAAATTGTTTATCAGGTCAAGATCTATCTGCCCTCAAATTTTCAGATGAATCCGACAACCTGTTATTGGGTTGCTGCCCCTGAACTGGTAATTTTAGGGAATTTTTGCTGTTTTTGGCTATTATCTTGAATATTATTATAGATAGAGATAAACTGTAACATCAATAATGTTCAGCAAAGTAAGATTTACAAATAAGTCAACATGACCAAAATGGTCAGTTGACCCCTTTAGGAGTTATTGACCTTTATAGTCAATTTTTAACCATTTTTCGTAAATCTGAGTAATCTTTTACAAAAATCTTCTCCTCTGAAACTACTGGGCCAAATTAATCCAAACTTGGCCACAATCATCTTTGGGATATCTTGTTTAAAAAATGTGTGCCGTGACCCGGCCAACCAACCAAGATGGCCGCCATGGCTAAAAATAGAACATAGGGGTAAAATGCAGTTTTTGGCTTATAACTCAAAAACCAAAGCAGTTAGAGCAAATCTGACAGCGGTAAAAGTGTTTATCAGGTCAAGATCTATCTGTCCTGAAATTTTCAGATGAATCGGACAACCTGTTGTTGGGTTACTGTCCTGAATTGGTAATTTTAAGGAAATTTTGCCGTTTTTTGTTATTATCTTGAATATTATTATAGATAGAGATAAACTGTATACAGCAATAACGTTCAGCAAAATAAGATCTACAAATAAGTTTACATGACCAAAATAGTCAATTGACCCCTTAAGGAGTTATTGCCCTTTATAGTTAATTTTTAACATTTTTCATAAATTTTTGTAAATTTTTAGAAAATATTTTCCACTGTAATTACTGGGCCAAGTTCATTATAGATAGAGATAATTGTAGCAACAAGAATGTTCAGTAAAGTAAGATCTACAAACACATCACTATCACCAAAACACAATTATGTCATGAATTTATCCGTGTCCATTGTTTAATATGCCCAAGACCAAGGTGAGCGACACAGGCTCTTTAGAGCCTCTAGTTTGATTAGAGCGTCACTGATGAGTCTTTTGTAGACGAACCGCGCGTCTGGTGTTAGTGTAAAATTTCAGTCCTGGTATCTATGATGAGTTTATATATAAGATAAAAAGCATGAACGAACAAAAAAACTCGCTTTTTTTAGTAAAAAAATAAATTGTATAAATGGCAATACTAGAAGATACAATATCATGTGCTGAATTGCAACTTAATTTGAGGATCGCATAAAAAAAGTTCTTATCAGATTTATATTCATGTACTAAGAATAAAAAATTGAAAGGAAAAGGAGTAATACAGTATTTTATTATTTAAGTAATGCAAAGTAGGTGTATAGATATTTTGTCAATTGTATTTGTTTAAAGGTTATATTACAAAAACGTGCGTGTGAAAACAATCTGAATTGTTTGAATTCCAAACGAAATCCATCTTATTGTACTGTATATATACATAAGGACTAAGATACATTAAAAAAAATTGTTGTACAAAAAATGTAAAAACTAGTTGCTTTCGTAGGTTTTGTCTGTTAGATTGAAGGCAGGTTTATTAATTAAAATAAAAAACAGTGAGGCATCGTTTTGAAATGGCTTACGACTAGTTACACTGGCTGACGTCCATGATTTAAAATACAACAACTAATTTTGAAGGAAAATTACAACTGAGAATTTTTCGATATCTGTCAATTCTGTCAAATGATATTAATTAAATAAGAAAGATATGTATATAAGGTTTGTACCAGTGAAATAGCAGACAAACCCCAGGAATTTCAAAGCTTTACTGTATAGCATATACAATATGCAGCACTAACATAAATATGTAATTATACAAACACGTGGAAGTCTTATAGGGCAACACCAGCCTTTTGAAATCACAATCCTACACACTTTAAAGTTCGCCGAACCAGTTTAACACTAAAGGTTTATGAATAACGTACAAAAGCTAGTATCATGGAAAAAGAAGTTCAGTCTACAATGTATGATAAATGTAAAAACACAAGTACAATCAAACCAGTTAACATTACTATAGCAAAGAACTAAGTTAGCACTTACAGAAAAGTTTATCATACTAAAAGTACATAACCTGATAAGAAATCTAGACGTTCTACATGTACACTTTCATATCGTTGTCAATTTCGTTCAGTTACGTCATAAACAGTTCACAAACTTGATCAATATCAAAAATAAATCCGTACTGAATTAAAATGGTAAATAAACTGAATCAAATTTGTTCGTTCATAGTGTGTTAATTTACTTTTTTTGATTGAGTTAAACCTTCCAATTGATATTTTATCGTGTGTTTTTCTATGTTGTGATGTTATGCTATTGTTTCAGAAAAAGGGAGAAGGTTTGGTACCATTAAAACGTTTAATCCTGCTGCAAATGTTTGCACCTGTCTTATGTCAGGAATCTGATGTACATTTGTTGTCGTTTGTTTATGTAATTTATACGTGTTTCTCGTTTCTCGTTTTTTATATAGATTAGACCGTTGGTTTTCCCGTCTGAATGATTTTAAACTAGTAATTTTGGGGCCCTTTATAGCTTGTTGTTCGGTGTGAGCCAATGCTCCATGTTTAAGGCCGTACATTGACCTATAATGGTTTACTTTTATAAATTGTTATTTGGATGGAGAGTTGTCTCATTGGCACTCACGCTACATCTTCCTATATCTACAAAGAAACATTTTTTCTTGTTTCAAACTATGATTCTGCAAATTGGTTGTATATGTAGAAGTGACATTATATGTGTTGTGGTAAAATATACGCAGTTACTTTTATTAAACCAAAAGAAATAACATGTTAGTTAGCATCAGAATTGAAATAATCTTAAAAAGGTTATTTTTAAAATTTACTTAATTTCGTTTAGGCGGAATGATCCTTCTTCCACAATTAAAAATCAAATTTTTTAAAAGAATTTTTTACGTTTTCATTACTGATGTTATAAATTTAGATTTTTTATATTTTAGAGGGTCGTAATAGTGAAAACAAACATACTCAATTTAAAATTTCTGAGCACAGAAAAGAAAATACAACACTCCTAGACAACACCACTGACCAAAGAAGAGAATATACAACACATTCCGACAAAACTACTGTCAAAAGAAAAGAATATACAACACTTCTGTTCCAAATAACTGACCAAAGAAAGGAACTCACAACTCTTCCAGACAAAACAACTGGTCAAAGACGAGAATATACAACACTTCCAGACAATCACAGATTAAGTTGTACAAAAAATGAAACAGAGACAGTCGCTTGCTTCAACGGAGGATCGTGCCTTGCAACAGATGTAGGATTTAGAATAATACGATGCGCGTGAGTAGAAATAACCAACTTAACTGTTCGTTTTCAGTCATGCTTTTGCTTTTGGTATTTTTCTTGACAAACTTATCTTATTAGTTATTGTTTGAAGATGGGTTGTGCTTGACAAAATGACGTATAGTATCCACCATGCAGTGTCTAAATGGACAGTAATGTAAGAAGTTATAGGATACCGTTTGGACTTCAACAATGATCAAATCCAATATCGTATTGTCAGATAAAAAAGGTCTTGACATACCAAAATGTGAAATAACTTTAAAAAACTAACAGCCTGATATACAACAAATCAATGAAAGATCATCCGACAGAAATAAAAAAGACATCAATCATCAATTACAGACTCCTTA
Source organism: Mytilus galloprovincialis (assembly GCA_037788925.1). Lineage (NCBI taxonomy): Eukaryota > Metazoa > Mollusca > Bivalvia > Mytilida > Mytilidae > Mytilus > Mytilus galloprovincialis. The sequence goes on from CM075335.1 coordinate 35,756,287, forward strand.
CTTGAGACTGGCACATACATAATATGGAGGGGTTAAACATGTTTAAGTGACCATAACCTGTTGTAGTAGTGTAACCGTAAACAGAAGAAAAAAATGTGCGGTCATTTTCAGTCTTGATGTACAAGTAGCGAACCACGCCAAATAGACACTTAAAAAATAGACCATACAGTAAAAGTAATAATTTACAAGGACAAACAAAAGAATGCTGTTACACATTTTTATGTTGATAAACAATGCCAATACCATTTAAAAAGACAAACAAAAGATTGCTATAACACATTTTTAAGTTGATAAACAAACCCAGTACACATAATCTATACTTCAAGACCATTGTGTATTATTTGGGAAGTTTATACGGGATATCTATCAGCAAGGTCTTGTTATCTTCCGTTGAAGTTTCTTTTAGGAAAAGACGAGACTTTCTTTTTGACATACCCTTAGTACATCCACTTTCTGAACAGACACTGGTGAAGTTTTATAATGTCTGAGTAGCAGCTGCAAACTCATGAATACCGAATGAGTTGGGAAATGTATATCCCATTTGCAGGTGAAGTTGATACATGAGGCAGAGGAAGCCGTGTTTGTTGATTGGATTCCCTGATCTTCTTGTTTGTGACATGTGTCTCAATTAACTCCGAATTATAGAATGATTAAAAGAGGTTGGCAAGGAGAGGCACACAGTTCTTTCCGATAGGAATGCCGACAATTTGTTTAAAAACATCTATTACCTCAAAATTCAACAAAATTGTTATCAATAAGAAACCCTAGCATACTGATCACTCTTTCCTCTATGTAGCATGTTTTACTTTTTGGTTAATTTTTCTCCAACGTTGTTCATTATGTGTCTTCAAGTTGACTGCATTCATGCATATAAGAAAAAAAGATCTTGTAAAAAAATTGCCTCCATATAAATGAATGCTCCTTGTTTTATTTCAGATGTACTTTTAAATATACTGGTGACCGATGTGAAATGATAAACCTAGAAATACTTTTTGCAAGTAAGCACCACCGTGCAATTAATAAATGAATAAACAAATATTGTTGAAGTCATTGGCAATGCAGTGCATATGATTTTATCAGCTGCTTTAACATATCCTGTAAAGGTCTTAACGAAAAAAAACCAACCACGTTACGTTGCGTCATCTTACTAAATATGTTCAAGCTCATATCCTTAAAATTACGTTCTTTTTCTTGTAGGCGTCCTTATGTTTATGATCATGATTGTCAGATCTAAGCTATAATAGATATCTGCATTTGTACTCGTTTTTCCTTGACTAGTATTTTAGTCTACAATAAAGGATGATGTTCATAACAGCTTTGAGAACGAAAGCTTTGAACGCATTGAATGGGGTAAAGACGTTTTATGTTGGTTTGGGTAGTATCGATTGTCTTTTAATATCAACAATAATAGCCTTACTGAAAATAATGGCATGATGAGTTAAGCTGACTATGTGGTATGGGCTTTGCTCGTCGTCGATGGCCGTACGGTGACATAATAAATTATAATTTCTATGTCATTTAGTCTACTGTGGAGAATTGTGTCATTGGCATTCATACCACATCTTCTTTTTTATATTTACGCATGGCATCAGAAACAAACCGTGTATCCCAAAAAGGGTGGTTCAAAGTTTAAAACAAGTTCCAAATCATTGTTTTGTATATGGACTATAGAATATCAAACTGGAACATGTATTAATAAAAAAAGTATTCTCAATATAAATAAAAGAAGATGTGGTATGATTTCCAATGAAACAACTCTCCACAAGAGACCAAAATGACACCGATATTAACAACTATAGGGAACCGTACGGCCTTAAACTATGAGCTAAGCCCACACCGCATAGTCAGCTATAAAAGGCCCCGAAATGACAACGTAAAACAATTCAAACGAGAAAACTAACGGCCTTATTTATGTGCATGTCAACATTTTTATCAGTTAACTGTTTTATTACACAAATTCAGCGACAACTTTAGAAAATTCTTGCTATAAATGGAAACCTTTGATTCTGATGGGATAACTGTGTTTTACACATCAAAAATTCTTAAATGTTACACGAACATTTAATTTATCTAAAACTATGTTTTCTCTAGTTTAAGGTTGATCGCTACGTGAAAAATGCAGACACGAAATTTAAGATTCTTTTAAAAACTACAGTTTTAATTTATTAGACCATTATGGAATATTTGTATCTTAGATGACCACAGTTTACTGATATGTTTCGCTTGTTCAAATCACAATTCCATCCTCTTTCCCATCGAAAGCAACTATTCATCGAATCTTGACTTGCATTAATATAAGTAACATGACGGATGCCACTAGTGATGCAAAAACTGCTTATCCTTGTACTAGTATTACATATAGGAAGGTTCCTGTTTAATTTTTGGTGAAGTGTTTTTGACTGTAACATTTGTTTGTCTTTTCGTCTTTTTTTACTTGTTGTCTCTTTTATTGAATTAACGGTTTTGATTGGTTCTGGTATCTTCTCTCCATTTCTTACTTCTATTATTTGCTCATAACCGATTCCCTAAGCTACGATTTAAGCCCTGTTAGCATACCGATATACAGTCAATTAAAAATTATCTTATCCAATGCAAATTAGCTCTTAATTATTATTGTTGTTTACCTAATAAAAAAAAATCAGGTTTGATCTTGACCGAAACACATCGAAAATCATAAAGTTACTTGTATCGAGTGTTGTCTGCTCCAACTTTTGGTGGGAGATATTGCATGCATATACTGAACGCAAAAAAATATTGTTATCTTAGTGACAAAGTAAACCGTAGTACTACCATGTTTGCATCACATTTCTTCAAAATAAGACATAAGTAACGGACATCAAAAGAGAAATACTTTTGGAGTTAGTTACTAGAACCTAGTAGGTTATATACTAGAACCTAGTAGGTTATAAACTAGAACCTAGTAGAGGTAAATAAGAGAATAGCCTTGATTCTTTACTAGAAGACGCAAAAGCACACACACAAAAACATCGAAGATGTATTAGTTAAAAGGTTCTGTTGACCAATAATTGGTGTTAGAAATATACTTGGTGTATTTATATGCTACATCAACAGCTTTTTGGATTTCCTTCAAAAGAATATATTTTTCTAACCGGAACCAATGTTTGATGGGATGTGATCGTTCTGAATGCTCATTCTTCTATTTAAGCAAGAACAGTGCCATGATAACATCGTTGTTTGTTAAAAAAATTGACTTATCAGTCTCTGCGTTATAATTCCAATATATAATAAACTAAGACACAAAAGAAAACAGGATTAAAATTGTATACGTGTGACAGACGCGCGTTTCGTTCACAAAAGACTCATTAGTGGCACTCGGATAAAAAATGGTTAAAAAGACCAAATAAAGTACGAAGTTGAAGAGCATTGATGATTAAAAATTCATGAAATTTTTGCCAAATACAGCTAACTTTAAGGTAATCTATAATAATTCCTGAGGTAGGAAAGCCTTAGTATTTCAAATATTCAAAGTTTTGTAAACAGTTGATTTTATAATACTTATTATAAAACTTAAAACAAACAGTTGACATCAGCTTACATCGATTAAAAACAAAATACATATTTTTTTTCTTTCAAATGATATCATTTGTCAAATGTTACTATATTCTTTAGGTAAACACGTATTTTTCAGTGAATAAAGAAAAGAAAGAAGTTAGAACTGGTCTTGTTTCCGGATTTATTGCTTTAATAGCATTATTATTGCTTGCAGGGTTGTTATTAGCTTTTAATATATTTTTCAAAGTAAAAAGGTGAGTTACTGAATTTATTTTACTTAATATAAGTGCTTTGTTACTAAAAGTACCGAGTAAACATTATCAACCCCATCTGGAAATATATATTTGTTTTCATTACAAAAAAAAAAAAAAAAAAAAAAAAGAAAAACACTTTACAACAAGAGGAGTACAACGTCCCAATACCTAACGGACTTTAAAACAAATTTATACGTTCTTCACAGACATCTCGGAGCTGTATGGGATGTAGACGAAACCCTCAGACGGTGAAACCGGGATTGTTCTTGTGAAAAACATTTTTTTCAGCTTATTCATAACTATTTTTTACAATAATACCTTGAAAAGATAAAAAAAGCAATGTCCTTTTTTTTTTTATTAAGTTTTCATTTTTAGATAAAATACTTCACGTATGGTATCGATACACCGAAAACCATCAATTTTGATTACCAGTTCTTATGTGCAATACTACAATCCATATTATTTATTGTAGAGTTCACACATATGAAGAGATATACTCAAGAGGTCGGTTATTTACATGAACCTGGTATCTTCGATTACTGTTTTGAAAAATGGATAATGGCATGCGTGCACGGTTGCAAGTTTGAATCTTCCTGGACATCACGAGTTTGGGTGCATAATTATATAACAATATTACACAAGTAAACATACAAAGAGAGACAACTATTTTTTCGATGAACTAATGATTTTTTAGAATTATAATGTTAGAATTGACTTCAAATGATAAGTGTTTTAGTAAAACAAAATAATCCGTGTACCATTTTTGAACAAACTACTGTTACTATTTATATACTCTGTATTGCATATGAAATTGAAATATTTAAAGATATATATATATATATATATTATGTACAATCAATTAGTGTCTAGATGTTTAATTGCAACTTACTCATTCTCATTCATCATTCATCATGTCCTAGGGTTAGAAAAAGGGCCAGCAATGCCAGGATATGCGTATACATTCTCGAAACGAATCAGAAGTGAATTCCCTCTTCTGATGATCTTATGGCGTTACTTTTCTCGTTGTTTGAACTGTTTCACATTTTCTTGTCGGGTCCTTTTATAGCCTTATAAACATTTTTGGGGTTTTATCATTGTTGAAGGCCAGTGACTCATAATTACTTATATCCACTTCATGTAGACTCTAGTTAATAGTATGCTCGTTTAGCTTACATGTACCATATTATTATCCTTATTCTTAAATTAGATACATGAAAAAGTTTGAGAAAACTGTATTTGCACAATCATGTATAAAGTAATATCCAGTTTTGATGAACTTTTGGTATACCGGTTTTCTCAATTACCCACATATCCTCACAAGTTACTAACAAGCACATGCAATCACAGCTGATTCCACTTTTAAATGGCGTCAAGGGTACCCATTCGGATGTAGGCAACAACATCCTATTTGATTAAAAAGACACTCATATTCAAAACACGACTATAAGCGAATACTAAACAAGAACACAAGAAAAAAAGGGTAAATATATAAATCTACAATATCCCAATGAACCGTGATTGTGAATACCCAAACACACCAGAGAATATACTAGTAATGAAATGAAACAATACGGGACGTAAATACGGGATGTCTGGAAACATCTGTCGTCTACATATGATTAAGCTATGATGAATGAAAACATCTGAGTTTGCAAAGAATCATGACAGACAATAAAATGTGCGAACTGTTTAAGTTAAATAATCAAAACTATGTATTCAAAGACATTAAAAGTTCAAAGAGAGGATGAATATTTTTAACCATTGATACTCAATAATGATAACTTTCAAATACGTAGAAGTTTCAAAAATATTTTAAGAACTTCAAGGGATATAAATTAGAAAAAGCAGAAAAATGGCCCAATAACTCAATAAGGTCCCAACTTCGGGTTTAATGAAGGAGGGTTGTTTGTCAAACAGTTTTTAAATGAAAAAGATATATTGCACCATTTAGTTAACTGATTTGTCGTTTTTATTCACTAGTCTTCATAACTTTTGACAGACATTTACGTTCTGTCTTTTGAGAAAAGAATTAATTCGTCGTTGAATGTACATAATAGTAGTCAGTTGTTTTTAATAAAAGGACTTCCTGCCACGATTTGGACCTTTTCATATTTTTGTTCTTAAGCTACTAATACAAGTTTATTTGCTTATAAATAACCTTTAAAAATCTAATACACATTTTTTTTTCCAGATTTGTTGAATTTTGAGCAATTTAGTTAAAAGTTAAAAGTTGATAATTTCACATTTCCATTTATATACAAGGAAGATTTTCGTTTTAAAACTACACCACCTTAATTTCTATTCTTTCATGTTTCCATTGATTTGTTAGCGGTTGTATTGTGGTTAAATTTCACCAGATAATGAGATTTTTAAAGATAAATGCGTAAACCGACGAAAAAAGGAAGTAAACGTTTACATGATATGATTAAAATGCGGTAAAAAACTAAAATAAATAGATAGAAATACTTCCTTTAATGAAGATAAGGATTTAGTCGAGCTCAAAGGTAAGGATTATGACTTTCTTCTGTATCTTTTCCTCCCTTCTCTTTGCTTCCTGTCTCTCCATTCCACCTATACTATAAACTCGTGTCTATGAACATAAAAACTACATGACACAAAATGTGTTAAGAAACTTTTAATGGGAAAGGATACCTGGTATAGTATAACCAAATGGTATATATGTATGCTCTAGAATACTAAAAGTTAATAGTATTAATGTACTCTTTGATCAATTTGGTAAAAAATTACACAAAAAATCATATGTGTATTATTTAGGTATCAATGATTTATTTTCTTCTATTTATATTTTTTTTTAAACATTTACCGACGACCGAACAATAATGTTAATGTAAATATAAATGATACATTTTACACTGGATTTAGTTATCGATCCGCGATCTTGCATTTCCTATGCAATATAAATCTCAAATTCAACAGTGTGACATTTTCACCCAACAGCCATTAAAGTGTACTGCATAATTAATAAATCGCCTGGTTTATCAAGTTTATTGCTGTAGATAATGTCAACTATAATATACAACTGAACGTACTATACTCTTATTTGAATATACACAATTTTGTACTTATCGTTTATAATTGGTATGTAAATGTGTTAACAATATTTCAGAAAATTAACATTGTTTCCGTTACACAGTAAACAGGAAGAGATTGTTGTACATATTTTATGAGAGTGTCAAGTAAGTATTTAAATTTTACTTTTAGTTCATATATATGCTTTCAATATCTAATTTACATCACTAGTAATTTAGAAATAATTCAGAAAAAAACATGTAGTAGCATATTTCGATATATCATATAACGTAATATTAGTCACCCAAATACATGTAATGTAAGAAAATGTTATTGACATGGCTTGCATCATACAGACGGCTGGAAATTGAAGCTTTGTTAGCGGAAAATTGTATATATATATATATATTTGGTTTTTGTTTAAAAATTCCCACATATGAGAATACTGATATGTGTGTACCAAAGACTATCAGACAGACTGGATGTCCCGCGATCTTCAAATGGTTTCAGTTTAAACCTTTTCTAAAGAAGTAAAATAATAATATTTACATGCAATGATGATTATATTAATTTAAACAAAACTTCTGTATTATATATGTGTTTTCAAGAGAAGAAATGTCTCAAAACAACACAGAAAGTGTAGCAGCTGCTTCAACCGTAGACACCAAAAAGCAAGACTTGTCAGAGAACATAAAAAGCGATAGCAATGAACCATCAGATTCATATACAAATCAAACGTACAGTACAGATGCAGGTGCAACACAAGAAAAAACACAAACTCCAGAATCTGAGAATCAATCGCAAAGATTAGTTAAAGATGAACAAGTTCCATCAACTAGTAAATCAACAGATCATAGACATTCTAACAGACCTCCAACTTTGTCCTTAGCTGCCACAAAAGATGACAAAATACTTGCGGAAGAAATAAAACATCAACCAAAAGAAAATGATAGTCGTGAGGAAAACGATACAAATAAAATAAAGCCTAAATCAAGGATTTCTAGGGCTTTAGATTCATCAAGAAAAGCAATAGCATGGATCACAGTAGGGAAAATAGGGCCGGGTAAGTATGTTCCTTTAGTATTTGTTAGTTGATAATGTTTAATAAGAATGTAAAGTTTGAATGATATGATGATTTGAATCAAATTCGGAAAAAAATCAACCAAACCTAATATACATTAAGCAGCGTTATACATTTCAGTGTAAAAGTTTTAAACAGCAAAGGGGCAAAAGCTGTCAAATTCATGTTTAAAATTCTCGCATTTGATTTATAACATACTATATTCAAATTCATGAAGTATAAAATAAGCAATTGAAGATGCATGAAAGTGACAAGCAAAAGAAAAAAAAACCAACACATGAATCGTCTAACAGTCTAAAAGTAAGTCGGTGTCTAACTTCATTTTCATTTTTTATTTTCACTCCCGTTTCTTACTTCTTTGCTCTTTCATTCCCAATCCCCATGTCTCGTCATAAAATATAACTACAGAAGTTAGAGATATTAGTTAAACTATACTTATTATTAATGCATTAAAGAATGCCGGCAGCTACAAAAATCAAGTTCAAAGTAGTTTGTTTAAAAAATATACAGCATTAAACAAAAGAAATAAAGTTGTACAATGTAATTAATTCTGACTCTTATTTATTCCAGGATTTCTGGTGGCACCATCATTGTTTTCACTTACTATTCACACAATGATGTTTGCACTAGGTAGGTGTTAATGTTATATTATATTTCTTGTCTCAGTTAGATCATTAATTAGAAATACAAAATAGACTTAAAATGCTCCGAGATATAAAATAAAAAAAGAAGATGGGGTATGATTTCCAATAAGACCACTCTTTACAAGAGACCAAATGACAAAGAAATTTACAGTTACAGATCCTTGTACGGCCTTCAACAATGAGTAAAGCCGATACCGCATAGTCGGCTATTAAAATGACAATTCAAACGAGAAAATTGAGGATCGAATTTCTGTACAAAACAATGAACCAAAAACAAATAAAAAATACAGCAACAACAGAAAACCACGGACTTACCCTTCTGACTTGGCCTAGGCACATACAAATTGTGGCAGATTTGGACTAGTTTTTTGGCCCCAACCCCTCCAGCAAACCTTAGACAGTGATGTAACGATAAAGCATAAGAACAAACTAAGCAAAACAATAAACGAAAAAACAAATATATGAGAAACATCAACAAAGACAACCACTTAATTATAGGGCATTGGCTTGGGACAGGTACAGATATAACGTGGCGGAGTTATAATAGACTAGTTTGAAGGCGCCACCCCTATTCTAAACTGTGACAGTAGTGTAACTCTTAAACATAAGAAAAACTATAGAAATCAGTTAATAAAGGCTTACTCATCAGATGGATACAAATAGAAATGCACCAAAAAAAAACACAGAGTGGACGTGGACGGGTACTTGTACACCTTAGCAACAAAAAGAAAAACAAGAAGTACAGGTCTGAGAATACTCGCAGTTACTGGCAGCTGTTTCAAAGCCAATAACAACTATTAAAACAATCATACATCTAAGACGCAATAATAGTCAAATAATGGCCTTCTGAATACCTCTAATCAATTGATAGTTTACCTTTTAGAAAGGTTTTCTGTATGATTTATTTTAATTATATTTTAGGGATTAAGTATTCTGGGAATTGCACAACAAAGCCTTTGGTACCAGTAGCTCTGGTTTTGATTGGTGGAGACGGCATGTTGAAGTCTTTATCATACCTCCTACAGATTGTTATTGTTATCCAAACAAAAATGAAACGACCTAAAGCCATGTTGTTTTTATCCGAATCTAGCATTATAGACAGTGGTCTGAATTATCTTTACATTTGTGCTGTCTTTTTAGGTAAGTTTATACCACTTAATATTTCAATAAAATAAAATAAGTTTTGTAAACAAATGATTTTAAAATTGTTGGGAAAACTAAAATAAAATAAGTTTTGTAAACAAATGATTTTAAAATTGTTGGGAAAACTGGTAAATCCCAATTAATATACAAAATTTAAAAAAAAAATGACAGTTGAACAAAGCTACAATTATAAGTCAAGAACCATTGGAAAATGTTACCCAATCAAATGAATTATTCGTTACACAGGGAGCTAGAGAGCTAGTGACCTACAACGATATGTTTACGGGATCAATCAATTATTCGGTCGCTCTCACCCCTAAATAATTTATTGACCAGTATATATCTATAAGTTACAGCACATTGTGTAACGCAGTTTATATATTTGTATGCAATGTTATAAAATGCCAAGGTTCACTTAATCAAAATACATTAAACGTATCACAAAAAGCTAGAGAAGCGCTTTTCTCATTCAAATCGTACACAACGTCCTCTTTCGGTGAGATGCCAGTACATGTTTCACGCGATATATATATTTGATTATTTAGTTAAAATAAATACTAACACATAAAACCGAGGTTTAAATTTGAACACCTGCATGACTTACTATAGACAAAGACAAGAAATTGTTTCCAACTTTCACTTATTTTACAGGTGCTGGCGCAGTATTTTACGGAGAAATGGCCATTTGTGAAATTACCATATTTGAAATTTTATTTTACTACATAATCATAGCACTATGCATCATTGGGTTATTGACAGCATTACTTGTTTATAAAGCCGTAAAGCCAAACGTGGATACAGATTTTATAGATGAAAGAGGAAATATTGTGTGAACTTTATACATGTATACAGAGTTATCTCGCGTACAACATCTAACGCTCACATCTGGGCGTTTTTCAATAAAAGTGTACATTTAAGACCTAAAAAAAATGGAAAATCAACTTGTCTAAAATTTAATTTCAAGAGTTATTTTGAATACCTCTATAATAGACCTGTTTGTAAACAAAAAGTGCAATCTTAAATATTCTTTAAAATGATATTATTTTCATAATTTGTGTACTGTTACGAAACTTCTTCTAAACACACATATTTTTTGCAATTTTAAATGTCTCCTATAGACATTCCAGTTTGTTTACTTTAAATACTAGAAAAATATAATTTTTTTTCTGAATTAGAAAATCATTTTTATCGCTAAAGATTAGACAGTACTTCACATATGAAGGTTCAACTTATGTTACGTAGTGGACATTTTGATGCGTTTCGTAGTGGACAAAACCGTTTCGTAGTGGACAAAAAGCTCGTAGTTGACATCAACCCTATTATATGTTAATAAAAACATAATAAAAATTACATGAAACTAACCCTTGTTATTTGTTTTGCACGAGTATAATTGAAAAAAGATTAAAAAAAGACTCCATGGTAGTGGTAGTGTCCACTACGAAACGTTTTTCTCCCATACTTGTTTCGTAGGGGACCGTTTCGTAAGGGACGTATTCGCATGCTTTATTTTTTCCCCACAATCCCTATATTGTAATAGTAACAAGACTGATTGTATTCATCAAAGCATTCATCAAGTTGTACACTGATATTTTTTTCATAATTTTAAAACCAGATACTGAAGGAGATTTGACCCGTTTCGTAGGGGACATTATCAAAAATACGGTATCACTCTGGTCCATTTGATGTGCTCAATTTTTCTTACCAACAATTTAATTGCCGTTATAAAAGCATCACTTCTTTTGTAAGACCCTAATGTTTATATTTCGTGCAAACAAAAATTACATTGATTTTATAAAACTGTTTATTGGCAAATTTTAATGACTTCGTTTCGTAGTGGACAATTTGTGAGGGACACACCTTCTGAAATTAAAAAACCTATATTGAAAGCTGTTTATTAGAATATGTTGGCTCTGAACATACTTTTGAATTATTAAAAAACTGATGTAAAGTAAAAAAACCATTAATTTCTTCATTTTTTAACGATATTTTAGAGTATGAATGTTGGACAGGCGGTCTAGGGACATGCCATTTTGGTTGTTTTGGACCATTCAGGATTCAATATTTTATCAATCCCTCTAAAAAATAAACTGTTTCTTTGCTTAAAAATGTTAAATCTAATTCAATGTACTGACTGCACAAAAAATTACTTGCAAAGATCGAACACATTTTTTTTAAAGTGGCTAGGACAAGAAAATACGTTTTTATTGAAAAACGCCCATCTATCAAAACATCGACAATCGGAAGTCATTGTTTTGACACCTTTTAGTCTTGACGTGTCTGAAGTTTAAGTCTCGAACGCACCTTATGCAGGTTATTTAAAAAAAAAAAAAAAAACACACTGTGGTGTGCTCCCCGCCATAGCATATGTTAAAATAAATTCACCTTCTTTCGAAAAAGAATATCTCGCCACATGTTCATGAGGGTCTGGATGGGGTTTGCAAAATAGAAAATAATAGGCAAAATGGGCAGAATAAATGGCAAACAAAAAAAATGAAGAAAGAAAAATAGGACAAAAAGTAAGAAAAAAGAATAATAGTGAAAAAAAAACTAGAATTTAAAAAAGTTACCAATCTAACTGAAGACTGATACAGAAACGAAGGACCCGTTGATGTGTCTGTACTAATGATAAACCTTAAGCTTTGCAATGTCATTTGAGAGTTAAATGTTCGTTGAAAGAGTTAGTTAAAATGTACTGGCAGTGCATCCTTTTTTTTATATTCGGTGCGTATTGTATTGCCTTACTGTATATATATTGCAAACTAAAATTACCTGTCAATAGTCTGTTTTCATATTACCAACTTTTGACTCCGGATTTAAAAATTGTTCGACAGGTTGCATTTCCTGTGGTAACTAAGACATCCTCGTATTCAGTCAAGAAAGAGCAACCAAAATGAGTAAAATCAAACATTATAATCGCTGAAATTTGAGGGGAAATTCTACAGTTTTCCGATGATTTTTTCGTGTAAAGAAAACATTAGGCGGTTAATTTCCCCTACAAATTGTACCGATTAAAAAGCTTGATTTTACTGTGTTACACTCTTACTTGACTTGGTACCAGGATGTCCATAGTGTAGGTAACCAGTTGAAAAAATAAAAACTTAGCAGTCATTAGTAATATGAAAATAGTATATTATAAAGTCCGCAAAATGTCTTTTGTGGTCGGCAACTACAATGTAAGTTGCTCCCTTACTGACGTATACTAAACAGCTCTTTATATTCATAATATTATGTAAATATTGTTTTCAGATTTATATCCAAATAAAGTCATACATTATACTATAAGTTGGTATTTTACTTCATATAGTTCCTTAGGAATTTGACTTCTTTCTAACCTTGTCAAAATATTCTAAATTGACCTTCGCGAAATATGAAAAAGCTTCCCAGCCAACCAAACAACCAATTAAATTAATTCAATTTGCTTATTTAGTTACCTAATTTTATGTATGTCCATTCTGTTTTAAAGATAATATATATATTATACATAAAAACAGTCTAAATTACAGTTTCAAGATTTCAACAATAGTTGAAGGTAACGCGTATGTTCAATTTGCTTAGATGGTGGTGAATGTATCGTAATATAATTAGGATTTTAACTAAAAAGTAATAAAGGCACCATAAAAGATGGTTCATTTTAAGTTTGTTGTAAGTTGGTCCAGTGTAGTATGGAAAACAAATCAGTCAATACATAAAGGTGTTAAACCAGTTTTTCGTTACCTCTGCTGGTGAACTGTTTAGTCCCTATAGATATCATGAACACAGTAGCTAGTACCATTTCTTTAGCACCAGATGCGCATTTATCATTATGTATCTAGGATGCTCGACGCCAAACTATTTGAAAGTTCACAATTTTATTCAAACGTCGATGATAACACATAAAAGTTTTTTCACTATTATATTATGTTAACTGTAACGTTACATATATAACAGAAACCAACCAATCCAACGCTGTACTGTCTACATTGTTGTCTATGTAAATACCCGGCCCGCGTCAGTACACACTCCAAAACCCATTATGGACGGCGGAGTATTATGCCGACTGACATCCGAGGGTCTGTTTCCGTAGGTGTTAGATAAAGTCTGAAAATTTTGATATAATATACAAAGAGAGACAAAAAATAATTCCCAAGTATTTTAACCACTCATTTAGAGTATTGTGAATATCATTGTCAAAAATTTCCCAATTACAACAAACAAATGGAAGTTTTTATTGACCTTGACTGGCTATACAGCCCTTGCACGGTCAGTAATTTCCCAATGCAATCTTGTGGCAAGTATATATATCAATCACCAATAATGGGACCATGAAATATAGTGAATTTAAAATTATGACGTAATTGTTCTCCAGATATTGGAGTGAGAGATGGCATTTCCAAAAATGCTAAGTAATTCCAAAAATGCTAAGTAAATGCTAATAACATAAGAAAATGATACAGACGGAAGTCATATTTTCATTATTTCCATCGAAATATCAAAAAAACAATAGATAAGGATTTGTCAATTTTGTCAACGGAGAATATCTACAGAATGACACTGAAATGGATAATCGGCAAAATGAAATTGACAATCGATCGGTACAATGAAATTGACATTCGATCTGCACAATGAAATGGACATTCGCACAATGAAATGGACCATCGCACAATGAAATTGATAATGATCGATCGGCACAATGAAATGGACAATCGGCACAATAGACAAAATGTATAGAATTACCTTTTAGAAGTCTATCATACAGTCTCCAAAGATTGTAGGGTGCTATGAAAGGAAGTTGTGGTTTAATACTAGGCGTACTAGATAAACATCTATCAATAAAAACACAAAACATCATTGGACAGGTTTTGTTACACGAAATTATCATTCCACGCACTGCAAAATGTCAATTGTACAATAATTTAAACTCAGTTCCTAATGTTTTCAATTCTTTGTGATAACTAAGTGTCAGAAACTGAGCAAAAAATTATTATCTCCCCGCATTTTACATGTCGTGACCATTCCCCTCTTTGAAACATTAGTACTCACAAGATACATTTTCATTTCGGGGCCTTTTATAGCGGACTATGCGGTATGGGCTATGCTCATTGTTGAAGGCCGTACGGTGACCTATAGTTGTTAATTTTTGTTTCATTTGGTCTCTTGTGGAGCGTTGTCTCATAGCCAATCATACCACATCTTCTTTTTATTTTATCTAATGCTCTTTTAATATTATATTTTAAACGTTTCAACTAAGACTACAGACACAGGCATCAAATAGTTACAATCTTGCCCAAAAGTACACTTTTCTTCTCTTACACCTACACATTGGTTAATAGTTGAAATAGTCAAGTACTTCATCTGATTTTGAAATATGTGCCACTAAGCGAATTCTAAGGAAAATCATAGTTTGCGCATGATAGATGTTTGAAGTAAGAAGACTCTTTCATCTGCACTCCGTTTTTTAAAAACGGGACAGGAATGTCTGCTTTATATCTAAATCTCCAACTTGAAATTGATAATGAAGGCACTTATCTTGCAATTGTCTTTGACAAACACAATGATTCCAGGTTCCTCCATTATTTTTTTAATTTGTTGACTGCCAACTGTATGAATTAATACAGGGTCAAGAATGTCCCCTGTTAAAAATAAACACTTATATGAAACACCTGCATGTTTTCGTAAAAGGTTTACAATAACAGATTATACTTGTATCTTTCCATATATGCATATATGTTTAAGGTAACCCTAAAAGTTCTATAAAAACCAAACATAAATTCCATTCTGCTCGCTGCAATATACTTTGAACTTTTTTTGTAGCACTAATGCTTCTTGACAGGTCTTGATTCAATCCTTTCGGGTTTATGAATCCAAAGTGGTAACCTATTGAAAGAAATAATAAAATAGCTCTTAAGCAAAAGTTTACAAACATATTAACAGCTTGTGCATGCAAATGATTGTTTTTAAGTTTGAAACAAAACTGGGTTAAGTGTTCATTGTGATGATATTTTAAAATGGCGAAACAAATCGCGACTTCAACTATTACCACTTGAAACTATTAGTGCAATGAAGTCATTGTTAGTGATCAAGGCCTTGAATATCGTACAAATTAAGAAAATATATACTTCATAATAGATATAAGAAGATGTGATATGAGTGCCAATTAGACAACTCTCCATCCAAATAACACTTTATAAAAAAACGGGAAAACCAACGGTCTAATCTATTTAAAAACCAGAAACGAGAAACAGGTATAAACTACATAAACAAACGACAACTACTGTTCATCAGATTCCTGTCTTAGAACAGGTGCAAACATTTGCAGCGGGATTAAACTTTTTAATGGTGCCAAACCTTCTCCCTTTTCTGAAACAATGGTATAACATCACAACATAGAAAAACACACTACAAAATGTCAATTGGAAGGCTTAACTCAATCAAAATAAGCCTGCTGTTGGTGAATGTTTCTACAGATGAATGGAAAGATCACAATGGGAAAATTGAAATAATGGGAATGGATTTCGTAAAGATTAGTTCTCAGTCGACCTTTATATTCAGTTTCTAGCTGTAATTCAAGCAGTGAAGCAGACTAAATCTAATCTGTTGTATACTATATTTCTTGTTCAATGGGATGGATGCGATCAACAAAGTCTGTGTATTTATTTTGACGTAATCAATGGCGGATCCTAGACATTTCATAAGAGGTGGCTCATGTCTGTATAACAGGGGGATTGCTCCAGTCATTTTTCTTATTTGTGATTTCCTATATTATCAAAGATTTTTTTCCCACAAAAGGGTGAGGGGCTGGCCCCTCGGCACCCCCTTTCATCCGCCTATGGAAATTTAAATTGCAACTCGTGATGGAAATACTCAGTCTAATTAAAAACCGATCTCTCATCGCTCCCGTTCTGATATGTCGCGTGGGAGATGTGAGTGACCTCGTAGGTGTGTCTTTTTCGACCAATGAAAATGAGTCTTCCACGATCTTGAAAGTTTATCGTGAGGTAAAGGGATGTAGCTCATTTTATTTACGAAGAAATCGTCAGTCAAAAGAATCCATAAACTTTTTTATTGGCTTATTGATAGGTCGTCAACTCATTTGCATATCATTATAAATTCATAACTTCTAGTTCACTCACGTGTGACCTCAAAGCGGGTTTCTTTAGATCTCCCACGCGACATATCAGAAAACGGGAGCGATGAGAGATTGGTTTTTAATTAGATTGGGAAATACTGTGCCTATTGCCGATTATACTCTAAAACGCATTACGGCATAGTTTAATCTACATTAAAACAGACATGCTTATTTAACAATTTTTCAATTGTGTCATGATAGTCAAATCTAATAATCTAATGAAAACACATATTTACCCCACACATCCTAGTTAAAATTTTTATTATGCAAAGCAGAAAATTTACAATTAATTACGACACAATTAAAAAATCAATAGGAAATGTAAAAGTCAGTACAAAACACTCGAGCGTGGTACTTTATTTGCAAAAGTGACCTCTTCATCCATGTGTGTAATGCGAATTAAATCATAAAATATCATGTCGTGCACATTTTAACGTGGGAAGACAATATTTTTCTCGCGAGCATTATTCGTTATATACACGTACGGTTAATATTATTAGGTTCATATTGCTGAATCTTTGAACTATTATTACTATTTTATTAGGACTCAATAGCAAATGCAGCCAATCTTCTTAGGCCCAAGGGGTTTCTGGTTAGACCTCTTTGTAAAATATGTGACAAACACAATACTTTTGAACAACGTCACATATTTATGCAGGTTTAACATGAGTGGTTATTACATCTACATTGCAGTTACTAAGAACTGCCATCGAAAATTCGCTAGTATTAGAAAGAAATGACAAAACAAACTAATAAATACATTCAAGTAGATTTTTTGGAAAATTGTTTGACCGAAAACAGGATGAAACTTGGACTTCAATTAAGATGTATAATTTTCAGGGATAACATGAACAAGTAAACTATAGTAAAGGATACCTCAAAGATTTGTTGCAATGAGGTTGATTGCAAGAGGGGGGTATGAGCAATCTCAATACACCGAACATAAAAAACTTAATAACTGTCCCATTTACCACGTAATTAAAAGCATCATAGTCTGCACTACAGTCCAGTCAAACATTACGTGTCTAAACAATATGACTATAGATTTTCCATTTACAATGTAAGTATGTGACACAATGTTTATGACATTATCTTCAATGAAGTCAAATTATTTGGAAATTCAAAAATAAATACAAACTCTTATATTGTATGCTCAAAAACGTCAAAAAAACATATGTGGCAACACTGATGGCAAAATGTGAACTGGTTAGAACCATTTCATAATCCTTACTTTATCTTTAATTCATTTTTTAAACACATGGATTACATTTGATTCCCTAGAAACTGAAACATTGGCATCAATCTTTAGCTATGACAATCAATACATGTTTTTGGTCGGATTGTTGTCTGTTTGACACATTCCCCATTTCCATTCTCTATTTTATATTGTCTAGTTCGATTAATCGTACATCAACTGTTATGATAGAAAACAAGGAAAGTGTCATTTATTGATGATGCTGCCTTATGTACACGGACATCTCAATTTTGCAAGTCTGTGACATGTTTTTGACCTACATCACACGAATGAGTGACTAGGATTCGCCACTTATGTAAAGCATAGACATTCTGAATGATTTGGTGTAGTATGCGTGAGGTAGCATACATTTTTATCACTATTTATTTAAATGTTTTGGTAAAGAGTGCAGATGTAATATACTTTAGGACAGGTAGGATAAGTATGAAGGTATAGGATGAAAGAGATGCATCCAAGTAAGCATATGTGTAGGAATGAAACGAAACGGATTGTATGTTCTAAAACAATGTGCAATACCAGGGAAGAATCACCTATCGTTCATGGATCATCCGTTACTGGATTGTATTCCTACATAAAAAGCAAACTGCTGTAAGCAGTTGATGAATAGCATCATTTATGTTTTTTGTATATTCTGTGAAAGCTGATTATATCTTCGTTAATTATATATTTTTTTAAATTCCGACGAAATAATATCTAATAACTGAGGGTCTGGATGGGGGGTCTGTTATTCTGTAAACATTTAATTTTCACCCTTTTTTTCTCTAATCTTCACCCTTTTTTTCTCTAATCTTCAAACAATTAACCCCTTTTTTCTCTAATCTTCATTTTTTTGCCCGTTATTCTCTAATCTTCATTTTTAAGGGCATTATTCTTTATTCATTTAACCCAATCCAAACCCTCATAACTGTTGTGGATAATAAATTGCACAGTTCGTAATCAAAAGACAAAGTAACCTTATTTTAACTATTATCTATACTATTAAACGAGAAGACCTCATTTTGTGTGTCGCTTTTCTTCCTTCCACAATAAATGAATCATCATGCCTCTGTGTTCTTTAGGTAACATGCATAGTCGCATTTGTCATGCATTCTTGAAATTATTCAGATTGAGTTATTTTGGGAGAAAAACGACAAAGTAGGTGTCCGGATATTGTTTCCGTTACCAGACTGACTTTTAGTCATAGATAAGACTTCCGATTTTAAACATGCACACGAACAACCAATCGTATGATAGATTACAAAAATGAAAAATAAATAAGCCAATCAGAGCGTTCTCCATATCATGGTTTTTAGATCACAAGAACCAAAACTGTTATACCTCCTTAGAGACAATTATGTTTTCGCGTTTATCCACCTGTAAACTACGATTATACTACTATAATATACAGAGACTCTCTTCTGTCTATTTTTTTCATATACAGAGACTCTCTTCTGTCTATTTTTTTCTGAAATATTTACTATCTAAGGGGTCATACCAGTTGCATATATATTGAAATAAGTAAAACATGTGGAAACAAGAATGTGTCCATAGTATACGGATGCCACATCGGCACTATCATTTACTATGTTTAGTGGACCGTGAAATTGGGTAAAATCTCTAATTTGGCATTAAAATTAGAAAGATCATATCATAGGGAACATATTTACTAAGTTTCGAATTGGTTGGACTTCAACTTCATCAAAAACTACCTCGATAAAAACTTTAACCTGAATCGGGACAGTCCGACGGACGAACGAACGAACGGACGAACGGACTAGAAAACATAAAAATTCCCATAAATGGGGCATAAAAATTTATTGTTGAAAGTGAAAAATTTAACCTGAAGCCGGACAGAAGGACGGACGAACAGACATAATACCCATAAATGGGCATAACAATTTATTGTTGAAAGTGAAAGTAGTGATTTGGCCAAAATGAAAGTAAGGTAGAGATTAGAGGGAGGCAGGACTTATTCGGGACGTCGGGATCGGGTGTTTTAAGCTCGGGATTTCGGGATTGATCTCTACGGGATGCGGGAATTTTTTTTTTAATTTCGTGATGTCGGGATATGAATTTCGTTGAAATACGCACCTCGGGATATGTTTTTACGCCCGGGATTTCGGGATCAGGGCCCTCAGACCACCTCTCAAATGAGCCTTAGTTATTTATACGAGATTCAAATCCTACCATTGGCATGTTAATAGGGCTCTCAAAAGGAAAAGCACTGATGGTTTGTCCTAGAACATGTAGAAGCACATTTTATTAGAATAATAATGGTCTATAAGAAGTTTAATTTATTTCATGTTGAAGCGGTGCAAATTTTTAATTCAATTTGACTTTTACCAAAAAATGCATTGTAGCAAAGGGGAAGAATAATTGTGGTATAAGGCCAGAAACACGAAAAAAAAAAATGAATTTAACAGAAAGGAAACACATAACGGACTTTGGAAAAAAGTGAGAGGGCTTTTGATACCTTATATGAAATACTCCAGTCATAATATCTTTTACAAAAAATCATCCTACAACAGTTTACAAGTTGTTTATGTCCGCGATTTCGCGGGTGTGTTCTAGTCTATTTTAAAGTATGCCCTTACGTTGACATTGTTATAAAAATAGACTTAATTTTAAATAATTGTTTGCTGTTTGATAAACTCAAAGACTCGCTACAGCGTTGACATTCGTATCAATTAAACGGTTTCAATTAGTTTCTAAAATGTTAACTTCCATGAATAATTCACAGTCATCGACAGCGTGAATTTACAATTTAAAAATCTACTGTTAGGTTTGTTTGACTGGTAACATACAATTTTGGTTCTCCTGACATATTATTGTCTGAATTTAATATGTTCAATCAAATCCTTTAAACCTTCAAAGTGACATACGTGACAAACGAAAAAACCTCGATTGATATTTTTTTGTGAAATACATTATAGAATAAAAGCCTGTGGATTAAAGCTGGATAGACTTTTCAATCTGGTTGATTGATCATATGTCACGTCTAGAAACAATATTAAATTTAGCTTCTGTGTCTAGTGGAAACAACTCTCATTAGAAAAAACAATGTGTTGGCATTTCGGTTTAAGGTATCTAAAACCGAATATATAAAATGCACTTTTACAGTTTTCGTTATTCCGTGTTTTTTTCAGATAAATGTTTTCAAAACAGTCTAAGCCGAATTGACAGTAAGACGGAAAAAAGTCATATTTTGTATTTTGTATACATTTATACTTCAACAAAGTTGTCTCAACCTTGAACTTATTTGGGTTTCTTTACTATGTTGATCTGAGCGTCACTAATGATTCTTATGTAAATGAAACGCGTGTCTGGTGTATTAAATTATAAACTTAATACCTTTGATAACTGTTGGAATGTCGAAAAGTTCTATAATTTAATTGTGTATTTCTTTGTCCTTAATGTGCAGTCTAAAATAGACAAAGGGAAGTAATTGAATGTTGTATGTACAGTAGTTGTCGTTTGTTTATTTAAATTTATACGTGTTTCTCGTTTCTCGTTTGTTATATAGATTTGTTTAGACCATTGGTTTTCCCGATTGAATGGTTTTACACTAGTTATATTGGGGCCCTTTATAGCTTGTTGTTCGATGAGTGCCAAGGCTCCGTGTTGAAGGCCGTACATTGACCTATAATGGTTTACTTTCATAAATTGTTATTTGGATGGAGAGTTGTCTTATTGGCACTCACACCACATCTTCCTATATCTAATAACAGAATCGAATCGGTAATTGGCAAATGGACTATTAGGCAATTCTTCCAAATGTTTTGCTTCTTTACGTAAATCTCTCCAGCGTTGGAGCACACTCAGATTCAGTTGTGTTCCATTAACAGATATTTTTTTTGAAAATGTTAATCTATTTTATACATAGAAGTTATTTCAAAGTTAAAATGTTGAAAGGGAATCCTCCAATGTAACATTGCACATGCACAAAATTCATTTACAGGAATGTACATATTATATACAGGCAGCAATCATAGCACGTTGGTAGATTTAATTTTAAAAGCAATGTCTAGCTAAATAAAATATATGAACGGTCAGCATTGATTTAAAGTTTCTCCTACATTACAGTCTTGATTAACCTGACAATGGTTTACTTAAACAAAGTGTGACTGGGATGGAGAGTTGTTTCATTGTCACCCATACCACATCTTCTAATTGAATAGTAAAACACAATATTGAATATAAGATTGGTATTTTCAGTGTTTGGTACAAGTTGACTGTCACTGGGCACAGCAGTTCATTATAGAACGCTATGGGGAAAACCAGAAAACTCTTTTTGTCAGAAAACACTGTCAAACACCCAACTGTACTATCCAAACTGATCTGTGTCCACACTTGTTTAAATAATGAAATAAGTATCATATTAAATTTCGTATTTTCATCAAAGTTCCCAGAAATGAAAATACAATTTTCGCTAATATTCACAAAAATAAACTTTCGTTTAAAGAACATAAGCTTTAGTAAGATTTCTAGTTATAATTTATTTTGCATTTTTCATTTAGAGTCCTCTAATATCTTGGGTTTTGCTCTCATTGCTGAAGGTCGTTCGTTGACCTACACAGTTGTTATATTTTACATCATTTGTTTCTGGTTGAAGGTTGTCTCCTTATAGAATGGATAATGAACACGGGGAAGGTGTCAAAGCGACAACAACCCGACCAAAGAGCAGAAAATAGCCCAAGGTCACCAAAGGGTCTTCAATGCAGCGAGCAAATTAAGCATCCGGATGCGGTCTACAGCTTATTCCTAAAATGATGTATAATAAGTTCACAGAATGGACGACCCACTAAACTCCGAATCATAAATGAACAAAAATCTTAAACTAAACAAGACAAGCAAGGGATAGAGGTCCATGATTTGGAACAGGCGTAAAAAAAAATGCGCGTTTTGCGATATATCAACCCACTCGGATACCTGTAGCCAATTTTGAATAAACAAACACACAGAATACGCATAGTAAAACTCGTTTCCAATGAAAACCGAGTCCAATGTTAAAATATGTAACGGGAGTAATTTACCAAAATGTCAATGATCAACATGAATTAACAAAGAACTAATACATGTAGCAGTCACTGACATGCCAGCTCTAGACCTCAATTTAACTGACCGAAAGACTATGACTTCATCATATTAAAATCGAGTATCATCCTCCCGTTAGAGCTTTAAAGTAATACGCCAACATAAATTATACAAGAAGAACATATTTTTATATTAGCAATGACCGTATGCTGTAAATAAACTACTAAATGACAATTTTGCAAGAATGAAATATGAAAGATGCATTTTGTTTATGAAGACCTCAAATTGTGTATATATTAAATAATAATTGTTTAAAGGACGAAAGAACAACGATCGTACGAACAAACGAACGATCGAACCAACCAACCAACCAATCAACCGACCAACGAACTAACGAACGAACAAACGAACGAACGAACGTACAAACGACGAACCAACGAAAGAACGACCGTACAAACGACGAACAAACGAAAGAACGAACGAACGAATTAACCAACGAACGACCAAATGAACGAACCAACGAATCAACGAACCAACGAACCAACAAACCAACGAACCAACGGACGAAAGAACCAACGAAAGTTTTTAATCAGATCAAAGCACTGTAGACCTAAAAGGAATCAAAACGGTTGCGTGAAATCAAATCAGTTGTTTGTCTTTATAAAATTTAGGAACCTATAAAAATTGTCGTAATACCACGGCACCAATTAAGTTTCGGTGGAATTCGGGCTTCTCCTTAAGCATTCTTTGTAATGTTTTCAACTGTTATTTGTATTTTGAATCGGTTTTCTTTTTATTCATGGTATTGTAATCGACTTATTGTTTGCGAGAATTCATTTTTATTGGCGTATGAATTAGGGGAAGAATTCTCCTTTTCCTAAATGTCTGAATCCGCGCCCAATTTTCGTATCTTCTGTATATTACTGATAGATGAATTGTCTGCAGATAAAAAACTTTTGCAGTAATGTACCAAATTTACAAAACTAACTTGACAGACGTAAGACCATTATATGTGCGTTGCAATATAAAAGATTGCATGTGTTGTAAAGGTCGAGGTAGCGTAACGTCATAATAGAAGAAACGTTGTCAAAGTGACGGCACCTCCTATTCCTCACTTCACAGTTTCATCTGTCGCAGTAAGCAGTGATTATAAAAGAAGCAAACATATATTGAATTATTTCAATCAGTGAATACGAAAAATTATGGAAGAAAGAACGAAGAAGGATCGGTAAGCATATTTAACATTACTAATGTTTAGATTATGCTAGTTTTGATGTATATTAAAGAAATATAGAACTGTACTGTACTTAATGTTCGAAATGTTTTGTTTAAATTTCTTTATTACCATTATAATTTGTATAAATAAAACCATATGCAGCCTTGCAAGGGTAGTTGAATTAAAGTTATATAATTTGCTAGAAAACGAATCAAATTATTGCACATAAGAATGCCCCTCCAGAAAAAAAAAAAAAAAAAAAAAAAGCAGCGCTTTAAACATTGACCGAAACTAAGTCAAAGTGGCATTTGGATTCAGAAACCACTACTCCTGGATCTTAGTATAATGATCGGATTTTTTTAAAAGATCTGAACGTACAAAAAGTAAATACGGTGTAAATTTTCGGTTATATAAAACTGTGGTCCAAAGTAGACAATTTATTAGCATCATTACAAAACATAATAATAAATATAATGGCTGATTAGCAATATAGTCCTGTAAAGAAATCTTGAACTATTGGTCAACGAGGTACTATATCTCCGTATTTGTCTAGCAAGCAGTCTCTTTGACCCCAAATTAAAACCTAATACCTCCGTTATACAAAACATCCTTCCTTTATACGGGTGATTCCTTTCTTTTTTCAGCTTGGAAAAAAATATGAAAACTTCCAACTTATTTTTTCTCTCTTTTGTAGTGATAAAGTCGAAAATATGGTACCAACAAAGCAGACTGTGCACAAGAAGACGACAGAAAGAAGTAAGTTTATTATAAGGAGCCACTTCGTCGCGTGTTATTCCCTCTTCAGTTTATTTTATCCCTGGAATAATAAGTGTTTGTTTTAATTGAATACTGTTGGTTCGTTTTGAAAACAATTACGGGGAGCTTGATTAGAACGGAATTCCTATGCGTTTATGCGATTTGATTTTGTTTAAATCTGACTATCCCAAAAACAAATTATACAATTAGTCAGAAATGTTAACCTGGGGAAAGGTACATAATTTGTCGAAGCTTTAAATAGACTTTGAAATAAGGTAACGAATGAGCAACGGAGCGGCTTTGCAAGACGCTAGAGCGTTCCGTGTAGTTCAGAATCTACCCCATGTATTTTAGTATTCAGTTACAATTCAAAGTATAATCGTTTTGCTTCGATTAGTGTGCTAACTAATCCCCCCCCTCTTTTCCCAGAATTTTTTTTTTTGAAAAAATGTAAGGATCATAATCACATGTTTCTACGCCAAAGTATACTGAGCAACATACTATCTCACTTTCTCACTTTGTTCTTCGATCAGGAATAATACTCAACAATGAAGGTGCACAATAAAACGAAATCATATTTCGTACAAATTAATTACAAATATCGTCTTCGAATTATTAACATGTAGTTCCGTGCTGTTATAAGACTTATTGTAAATATGATTTGAAATACTCATAAAAATATCGTACATAACGTTGATGTATAAAAGTGATACCGAAATACAGCAGCAAGTATTACAGTATAGAACAGCATGGTGTCATCCCCAGTCCTATAACTTGCATTGGCAGATCCAAGATGGGAAGGGACCAATGCCGTAAAAAAAGGATTCAAACCCCAGGAACTCTCCCCTCTTTTTGAACCGCCACTGATATGCATGTTCTATGTCTAGAACCTAGCCATAGATTATGGTCATCTATACTTCATGTCCTTTCGGTAAAGTGTGGATGACAATTCTAAGTGCATCTTTTTTGTGAACAACTTTTCTTAACTCGGAGCTTGACATTATACAGATACTTTTTAACCTGTATATTGACTTCTGTATGTCTTTTCTTTTATCTTGCTTTTAGTTTTGGTGCTATTTCATCATTTCGTTATGATATATTCCCAACTCATTTATTCAAATTGCAAAATCGAACAGAAATAAACGATGACAATGGACAAGACTGAATGCAAAATGTGGATTGTCTAATGTAGATCAATATACCACATCATTTACTAATACAAAGCTTTGTGTATTTTGTAGTCGGATCAAGAAGCCAGAAGTTTGAGATAGAGTATGACACAGTGGAATACGTAGACAGGACAGGGAACGAGTAAGTCTAGTTTATCTTTAAACAAATATGGAATATGAGACAAAATTGAATATCAAATTTAATTATCTGTTAAAAAAAAAGGTCCCAAAACCATAAAGTACAGCAATATGTATAGTATTGCCACATTCTCACGACAATGGTATATCTTCGACAAAAAAAAACCTACCAAAACGGATATGAAATTTCAAACTAAAGGAAATTTACAAAAACTTAAACAAGAGACACTGATACATACCTCCAGCACAGAAAGACGAAAAAAATCAGGCAAACGAACACAATACCGTTGAGTACATATAGACCAAATGGCTTATAACTTAAAAAAAATATAAGAAAATAAGGAATGCATGATAATAATGGTACACTACATTGGAATTCGACTGGAAGTCATTGGATGACACATGACAACATATAAGGTTATCTTCTAAAAAATATATATGGTTTTGCATTCGTATTTGTATTGTCACCACTTTAGAATCGTAAATTAGGAATGACCAACCATACTTTATGTTTTAATGGGTTAGTAAATTTGGCCACTACTTGCTGATGGTGTGATAAGAGTCCAGTTCTATATAACTGATTTATGTGAAAAAATAACGTTATTTACTAGAATCATGTTTAAGAAGCGCTGTTTTATGTAGCGAATCGCTGAATATCTATTAACATTAAGAACAAAAATAAAACATCATTTCAGATTGCTTGCCAACTGGAAATGTTTAATTCAAGAAAAAGAGGAAGCAATCCATACAACCTCAAACAAACTACAAAACATGCAACCAAGCAAACTTTCCGAGAACAGTCTCAGACAAGAAATAGAGCAATGGATCGATTTTATAGAAGCTGACAGACATGTCATGAAGCGATGCATGCACAATCTACAAATTGCCATGAAAGATAGGCTTCATTACTTAAGGAAACAGAAACAGTTTTTCCTTCGTCAACAGAAAACCCTGAAAAATGTTTACAAAACAATTGAAAGGAGCAACCGCTCAAGAATTCCAAATCCTTTTCCACAGTTCATTCTTGACGTCAAACGCGAACATTACCAACTGTTCAACGAGGAACTTTTGATTTCATCAAATGGTAGCTTAAACAAGTATAAAAGACAAATGATCGAAGTCAACACTGTCATTATTGATGACACCACGTTATATATCGGGAGAACTGGTAGAACACACGTGATGACACCAATCCATGAAAATATACTAGAATCAAACAAGTGCATTACCGGCGAGTGTGTTGACTCTTGCTGCACATTGCGTAGGTCCGAATCAGAACTTAGTTTCCTGAATCATGAATTTGAAGTTGAATATGATATGTTTGAACAATCTATGGAAAGCAAGGAAAGTGAAAATTATTCTAGAAAGGAGGAGACACAAAGGAACGAGCTCCAAAAGCATGCTAAGAGATCGAAAATTCCTCTTCCAGTAAAACTGCCACAATTGCTTGGTAACGAGAAAATGAAATACGAGAAAAAGTCTCCCTCTACTCCAGTAAATCTACCACTACTGCTACCAAACAAGAAGATTAAATACGCGGAAGAGTCATACTCAGAGACTCTAAAACGCCATCCATTGTTACCTAACAAGAAGATGATATACGCGAAAGAACTAATTGACACTACTCTTAAACCACCACCATTGTTACTTGACAAAGAGCAAACATGCATGCAAGACCACCCCTTCACTAATCGCCCTGGTGCTCACAAACTGCTTCCACAATTACAGCACTTGCCACAAGACTTCAAAAAGACTTTAATTGTAAACAAGAGCAGAGATGAAAAGAAAGATAAAAGTAAAGTTATATCAACAGAATCAATGTCTAAACCAGCACCACAGCAACCAGGTGAGACAACAGCTTCCAATGAAATTTTTGATATGAGCCTAGAATTAGGTTCTAAAAGGCCAAAATGGAAAAGTCAGTATAAAATGTTTAGGCTGCAAAAGACCTCTCGTAAAATTAACTACGCCAGTAATAGAAAGTACCGATTTTCCAGGCTGCATCTTTCATCTGGTGAAAAATGCTATATCCCTAAAAGCAAAAGTGATAAAGTATGCAAAATGGTTTATGAAAGATACTGCACCCCAAGAAAACAAAACAGGAATGTAGGACAGCAAACAGACAGAGAAAAAACAGACAAATACCCAGAACGAGATCAAATCCATACATTGCCACGAAATATGAAAGAGACAAATGCTCTAAATAAGATCAGGAATGAAAAGAAAGAGAAAAGTAAAGATATTCCAACGCAATCAACGTCCAAATCAGCTCCACAGAAAACTGCTGAGACAACAGCAAATGTTGGAGCTTTAGATATGAACTCAGAATTAGCTTTGAAAAGAGTAACGTGGGAGAATAAGTTTCCAACTTTTAGGCTGCAAAAGACATCTTGTAAAGATCGCTACATTTCTAAGAGAATGTACCGATTTTCCAGGCTACATAAGGCATCTGGTAAATGTTGCTATATACCTAAAAGCAAAAGTGAAAAAGTATGCAAAATCGTTACTGAAAAATATTGTACCAGAGGAACACAAAAAAGGAATGTCAGAAAGCAAACAGATATAGAAAAACCGAACAGCTACCCAGCACCAGATCAAATTCATACTTGGTCACTAAATTTGAAAGAGATGTTAATTGTAAAAAAGATGAGTAATGAAAAGA
Organism: Mytilus galloprovincialis; assembly: GCA_037788925.1. NCBI lineage: Eukaryota > Metazoa > Mollusca > Bivalvia > Mytilida > Mytilidae > Mytilus > Mytilus galloprovincialis. The sequence goes on from CM075335.1 coordinate 35,785,266, forward strand.
AAGATAAAAGTGAAGTTGTGAAATCAATACCTTTATCATCACCAGAGCAGACTGATGAGACAACAGCTTCACATAAAATGTTTACATCAAACCAACAGCAGGCCAATGAGACAAAACCTTCCAATAAGATGTCAAAACCAGCACCAGAACAGATTTTTGAGAATATCAGAGAGCAAACAGAAAGAGAAAAATCGGTCAGCAACACAGAACAAGACCAATCTCATACCATGATAGATATTGCAGTAGATGATAAATATCCAACTGAAGACATCTTTCACAAACTGGATGATAACGAACTGATAGGGTTTTATCAGGTGCAAGAAAAAGACCTGTTTCCTGTCATCGAAAATATGAGTTATAGCAAAGCGATAGGAGTATTCAAGAAACTGCATGATAAGCATATTGCCGTCATTCAAAGCATAAGTGATACCTTAGATGACACTCTAAGCTCGAGCTCAGAAAGTACAATAGGTGATTTTCAAGGTGCAGGAGAAAATGGTGGTACATTGAAATCAGCAATGAAAACATTTGTGAAAAAACTGATTCCAGATTGCATAACGAACGGTAACCAAAGTCAACCAACAGAAACTCTGTCTTCAAATTGGCAAATTATAAAAGTCCTCTCTGGAACGAATATCAAGACACAAAATATTCCTATGTCATCGGCAAAATTTAATCCTATGCCACCAAATACACCAAAATCAAAAACATCAAACGCCAGACGTAAACGATATCGCAGAAAAATGGATGAAAATAACAATCAACCAGACTCCTAAAAAGCAACAACATTCTGATTTTTCAATAAAAATACGCTTCATATTTTCAAAAGAAAAACTTAGTTGCATACTTCCAGATATAATTGATGTAGCAGGAAAAATGTTGAAGATAATTAAAAAAAAAAATATGTTCTTGCATTTATTTGTACTGTAGTCCTGTCATGCAATGTTGTCATTTAAGTGTTATATTTAACATTGCATTAAAAGTTAACCACAAAACCAGGTTTCAACAGCAATTTTTTCTTAAAATGTCCTGTACTAAGTCAGGAAAATGGCAGTTGTTATCTTATAGTTCGTTTCTGGGCGAAGTGCATTGTCGTGTTTTGTTGGTTGCACTTCAGTGTTTCTGTTGTTTTGTTGTTTTCCTCCTATAGTTGATCTGTTTCCCTCAGTTTTAGTTTGTAACCAGGATTTGTTTTTTATCAATCGATTTATGACTCTCGAACAGCAGTATAGTACTGTAGCCTTTATTTAGATACAGATGTAAAGAGAAAACTATGAAAGAAATGGTAAAAAAATGACCATAACACATTAAGGAATGGCAAAATGAAATCCCCATGTCATGATCCTCATAAAAAAAGAGTTAAGTTTTATTAGTTTAAACATATTTTATAAACTTATGAAGTCCGCTACGAGTAACAATAAATTACAAAATAATATTAATTTGAGCATGCAATAATTTAGAATATGCAAGTCTATCTATTGAAAAAAAAATAATGAAAACCTGAAAACAGAAAAACTGATAATTTTAAAGATGATGACGTGAATGTACATGTACAACAAATACAATTGTAGCATCATATAACAGTGAATTTCCCAGACATTTTATTCCACTCTAATGCACGTCTTTCTTAGTTGTTATGTTACACTATTGTTTCAGATAAGGGTGAAGGTTGGTACCTATTCAATCGTTAAAATCCGCTGCATTTTTTTCACCTGTCTTAAGTCAGGAATCTGATTTTCATTAGTTGTCGTTTGTTGATATGGTTCATAAGTGTTTCTCGTTTTTCTGTTTATAGATTAGACCGTTAGTTTTGACGTTTAACTGGTTTTACACTAGTCATTTTTGGAGCCCTTTATATATCTTTAAAGCCTGTTTTTCGGTGTGAGCCAAGTTTCCGTGTTGAAGGCCGCACTTTGATCTATAATGGTATTATGACTTGGATCGAGAGGTCTCTAATTGACACTCATACCATATCTTCTTATATGTATTAAATTTATGGATGTTTTGTTCATCTGATAGGTTCGGATTCTCAGATATAAGAAACTTAACATACAGTATAAGGTCATCAGGGAGTCATCTTAGATTGTTCATCAGAATTTCTCTCTGGTGTGTGGTTAAGGAATAGTCGAAAAGGAAATGGTGTACAGTATCAGTGTTACTCACACAAAACCAAGAACGGTCAGCAATTATATTGACTATGAACATGTCACTGATGAGTCTTTTGGAGACGAAACGCGCGTCTGGCGTATATACTAAAGTTAGTCCTGATATCTATGATGAGTTTATTTACAACCACTGGGTCTTTGCCACTGCTGGTGGAGATTTGAATTGTCATTGATATGGTTAATATATTTATAAAACTGTTTACAAATTTTTTGAATTACTCAGGCTTTTCTACCTCAGGCATAGATCACCTTAGCTGTATTTGGCAAAACTTTTAGGAATTTTGGTTCTCAATGCTCTTCAACTTCGTACTTTATTTGGCCTTTTTAACTTTTTTGGATTCGAGCGTCACTGATGAGTCTTTTGTAGACGAAACGCGCGTCTGGCGTATATACTAAATTTAGTCCTGGTATCTATGATGCGTTTATTAAGAACATTAAATAGCATCTGAATTGTGTTAGGATTATATTTAGTTTCCTCGGTCAGTCTATAGATATAGTGCTTAGGTACATCGTTGTTTATAGCATTTGGCCCTTTTAATTGGATTTTAATTTTGAGAAAGATTTTCGAAGGGACAAATCGGTATGATTCCATTATTTAACAGTTGATGGTATAAAAGATTATTTAGTAAGGCATAATCTACAAAAATGAAAAATTTATCAAAGGATATACATGTGTGCTCTGTTCACTGGGTGAAACAAAATTGCATAGATAATCCGGGAGCTTGTTTATACTGAATGTTATAAAATATTTGTAATTTTCGTCTTTTTCTCCAGTCAGTGTCCACCCATTTTCCTTATACAAATTTTCAGATTTTGTGAATATAGACACACCAGTTACTATTCTTGCAGCTTCAATCTGCAGGTTTTCGAGGTTTTTTTTTTTAGCAAATCCCATCTCACAATTATCCCATTTAAATTTTGCAAATTAAGAAAAATTTCTTAAAAAATAATCAGAAAGAGCATATCAGCACTATTACGGAAGAAGATAAATACAACATATGACTAATATCAGGATTACTCTCTCTCTCTCTCTCTCTCTCTCTCTCTCTCTCTCTCTCTCTCTCTCTCTCTCTCTCGAGATGGGATGGATGTAACATATGATATATTGTCTTTGTTACGACTGGATATACTACAAATTTAGAACTTCTGTTCTGTTAGTTCAATTTAAGTAGTTTTTTTTACTTTGCATTTACAAAGGCTATCCTTATCTTTCAACAGCAAACACATTAGTCGCATTGAATTCAATCGTAGATGCTACTGTGGTATTTGCTGTTAACAAACTTATCATATATACAATCCATGTACCACGCACGATTCAACACTATTTCATCGGATGATTACAGAGCTGTAGTTTTCAAAATAAAATCTTGTCAATCGCTGAAGTAGTTTGTACTTTACACTTGAAACATTGCTATTTCGGTAAATAAACTGTCAAGTTGATACTTTTCGTTTGATAGATAATTAGTTCAAATCACGTAACGACATAGAATGATATGTTATGCAGTACCGGTTTTAAAGAGTTTAGCAGATGTATTTTCCTACGATTTATATACCAATTACAGATGATAAACTGAAATATATAAAATCCAAACCTTTTCACTATAGAGAGCTTTGTATTTGATTTCCTATTGAGGTCTTTGCGGAATTATGTTTTTTGAGATGTCGAGCAAACATTATAGAAATATTTGTTTGTACCAAAATTGCCTTTTCTAGTAAATGTCACTAAGGAATTATATCATTTGTATTAAAATTGGTTGCTTATAGGTTTATATATTTATGTAACATCGGGAAAATTGCATATGCTGTTCATAGAGAAAACAAATCAAACGAATAGAGATTAAAAGATCATTGACCGAACTAATTTCTTGAAAACATGGACGTTAAGAAGACTTTATTACCGTTGACAAAGTCATTGTTTATATTTCTTTTCCCAAAAGCAGACGAACAGGCCTTATATTTTAATGTTTTAGTCAAAGTAGACATTTCCCAATAATCAAAACACTTCTCTTCTGTTTTCTGAAGTACAAGAAGCCATAGTCGTATACGTCTTATACTGATACACCATTTAGTATACACAATGTCTGAAGCAGTGATTGATAAAATGTATTGATAATTCATGTACTGGAAAGAGGACCTTTAATCGTGTAGTGATAGTTGTGGTTGGTAACTATTTGAAAGACGGTATCCATCGGACTACTTTCGTAACCAATGTGAAAATAGATGGTTTTTTTCGTGTTCCAATAGAGACATATTATACATGTCTTACCATTATAGTTGTTTAAATTGGGTGTTTATAGATCTTTTATTCGTTGCTTTGGTATATTTACAACTTTTGTATACAATAGGATAATATATATGACCGTATTATTTCCACGAAACTAAACAGCCTTTAATAGATTAATTGACACAATTGCAGTGAGAACTTGAATAATTATTTATTTGACCACCATAAAAAATTGTACTTGGTTTTATCAGATTACAGAACAAATAATCAATTTCAAAGAAAACAAATATAACTCTTTTGTAGATATTGATATTTTTAAGTACTAAATCATGTAAATGTCCTCTTATCTTATTGCTGGCATGTTCATTTCATGTTAATATCAGCCTTATTAATAATGGTCAAGGGGACAAAATACACAAGAAACAGTTCATAAAGAATCAAACCTTTTGAATGAAAATAAAGTAAAATAATTGAATGGGGAATTTATGCGGTAAGTGGGAAGGTAATATTATACATTGAACGACATTTAAAGGTACGATCACAATTTTTACTGGCATGGATGAGGGTTCAATATTGCCTGAAAATGATGCTATAGGTCGGTCGAAATGCTGTTTCCTCATGTTTTGATAAAATAGAATGAAATTCAAAACAGTGTGGCTGTGGCCATTGATTGACACATTAAATTCATCCATTGACTGGGACAATTTACGTGAACGTTTGTCTGTAACGACCACTGTTCACGACGTACCTACGATAGACATTTAAACTGTGGGGTCACCAAAGGTTTCTTAACGCCTTTAATTATAAAATAATTCGAAAAATTAATCAGGAATAACCTTTATGTTTTGATTTATATAATTGATATAAATCAAAACATCGTGTTATTTCTGATTAATTTTTCGAATTACTTTATTAAGGTGTTGAGAACCTTTGGTGACCCCATAGTTTAAGTGTCTTTAAAAAGTACACAGTGAGCAGTGGTCGTTACATACAAACGTTCACCTAAATTGTCCCAGTCAATGGATGAATTTAATGTGTCAATCAATGGCCACAGCCACACTGTTTTGAATTTCATTCTATAAGATAAATAAGAAAGAACTCAGGTCAATATGAGTATTTTATGATACTTCATGTTAAAATGCCATATTTTGACTGGCTTATATGAGGGTGTTAATTTACTCTATCACATGGCTGAGCGGGTGAAAATTTATTTGAATGTCACCCTCTCGTCCGAACCAATCAAAAATCGATAATTTAAAGGACAATAAATTGAATTTACATCAAGTAATTATAATAAATACAATGCTTAAGTTCTACGTTTTTGCGCAGATTTTATAATTTGAAAATTAAAAAAAATTAAAAAAAATAAAATATCTTGCCTCACTTCTGTTATTTTTTCTAATACCTGTAACGTTGTTATGTACGTGACTTCATAGAAAATACTTTTAAAATAAAATTAGTCTGTAACAGACAATAATAATAGGACATTCAGTATAATAAATTAAATAACACATAGCTGAGAGGGTGATTGAGAAGATTGGTACCCCTCAAAAAAGCATTGTCAACCTTTGGTTCGCCGTGGTTGACAATGTTTTCTCGGGGTACAATGTAACAATCTGCTCTATCACCCTCTCAACTATGTGTTATTTATATACTTTAATATCTTTTGTGTTATGAAACTTCATATTTAAAGGATACGCAGAAATGGTCAGCAAGTAAAAATAAATACACTTGAAAGTTTAATAAAAATGTTTCAAAATTTTCTTGCTATTAATTTCTTAAGTGCATTTAAAACTGCATTAAATAATAATAAGTTTTTGGTTTATACTCGCTGCTAAAAAAATATATCTAACTTTCTTATTGGTTTATGAAACGATACTCCGTGTACGATTTCAAATATGTTGAAACAAAATATGTCAATAATACACATAAATGTGAAGCTGTGGTAACACGTACAATTGAAACTCATAAGAATTACAGTTAGAACAAGGACAGACAATAAGAGTTCTTATTAAATAATACGATTGAAATAGCCCTAATACTACCAAAACGGCATGTGTCGTACTGGTGACGTCGTCCTGGTCACATAAATCACGTGATCTACATTGCTTTTTTTCCGTATTGGAAATATTGGCCCTATATTCACATCATTGCCAGTCTGTTTTGAATATTGGCCTTATATTCACATTTGATGTTTGTAATACAGCATTCAGAACCAGTCTGTATTTAAAAAGTTGGATTATTTAATAAAAGTGTTATGAACTGGCTGTTTCTTTATTGGCACTGGAATAGATTATCAGTCAGCTGTATTGGCCCTCGACCCTACGAGTCTCGAGGCCAATACAACAAACCTTGAATCTATACTAGTGCCAATAAAGAAACAGCCAGTTAAAAACACTATCATAATATAACCAGAGAAAAAAGAAGCTGTATAAACATCTGGACCAAATGACACTTTAATTCTTAAAATATGAGTATGAGTATTGTTTGCTAAATGCTCTGTTGCAAAATGTTCAATATATTCAGAGAGCAATAACAAATCAAAGTAGAAAAAAGTAAAATCACAAAATCACAAAATCACTGAACTCTGCTAAAAATTCAACAAGAAAAGTCCCTTATCAAATGGCAATATCAAAAGCTAGAACACATCAAACGAATGGATAACAATTGTCATATTCCTCACTTGGGAAAGGCATTTTTCTTATATAGAAAATGGTGGCTTAAACTTAGTTTTAAAGCTTGCCAACCCTCTCACTTGTATGACAATCGCATCAAATTCCATTATATTGACAACGATGTGTGAACAAGAAAAACAGACACAATAGGGAAAATGTCAAAAAAATGTCAACAGTTATCTCCTCTATTTTGTTTTGACATGTTCAACTTTTAGTACATAAATGTATTCATTTACTTCAAGTTGCAGAGTTTCACTAGTACTGACGATTGGTGAAGTTTAGGAGTAATTGTGCAGATACAGGGTGCAACAAATAGACATATTAAATTATTCCCCCCGCTTCTTTAAGCAGGTGTATAACAATACCTTTATCAGGTATTTTCAGCAAAATAGGTTGACTGACATAATCAGGAAATTTTTAACTACCACTGAAAACTAGAGGCTCTAAAGAGCCTGTGTCGCTCACCTTGGTCTATGTGCATATTAAACAAAGGACACAAATGGATTCATGACAAAATTGTATTTTGGTGATGGTGATGTGTTTGAAGTTCTTACTTTACTGAACATTCTTGCTTCTTACAATTATATCTATAATGAACTTTGCCCATTAGTAACAGAGAAAAATATTTGGTAAAAATTTACATAAATTTACCAAATTAATGAAAATTGTTAAAAATTGACTATGAAGGGCAATAACTCCTTAAGGGGTCAATTGACCATTTAGGTCATGTGGACTTATTTGTAGATCTTACTTTGATGAACATTATCGCTGTTTACAGTTTATCGCTATCTATAATAGTATTCAAGATAATAACCAAAAACAGCAAAATTTCTTTAAAAATTACCAATTGGAGGGCAGCAACCCAACAACCGGTTGTCCAATTCATTTGAATATTTCAGGGCAGATATATATTGACTTGATTAACAATTTAACTCCTTGTCAGATTTCCTCTAAATGATTTGGTTTCAGAGTTGTAAGCAAAAAACTACATTTTACCCCTGTTCTATTTTTAGCCGTGGTGGCCATCTTGGTTGGATGGCCAGGTCATCGGACACATTTTTCAAACAAGGTACCTCAAAGATGATTGTGGCCAAGTTTGAAATAATTTGGCCCAGTAGTTTCAGAGGAGAAGATTTTTGTAAAAGATAACTAAGATTTACGAAAAATGGTTAAAAATTGACTATAAAGGGCAATAACTCCTAAAGGGGTCAACTGACCATTTCGGTCATGTTGACTTATTTGTAAATCTTACTTTGATGAACATTATTGCTGTTTACAGTTTATCTCTATCTATAATAATATTCAAGATAATAACCAAAAACGGCAAAATTTCCTCAAAATTACCAATTCAGGGGCAGCAATCCAACAACAGGTTGACCGATTCATCTGAAAATTTCAGGGCAGATAGATCTTGACCTGATAAACATTTTTACTCCGTCAGATTTCCTCTAAATGTTTTGGTTTTTGAGTTATAAGCCAAAAACTGCATTTTACCCCTATGTTCTATTTTTAGCCGTGGCGGCCATCTTGGTTGGTTGACCGGGTCACGCCACACATTTTTTAAACTAGATACCCCAAAGATGATTGTGGCCAACTTTGGATTAATTTGGCCCATTAGTTTCAGAGGAGAAGAGTTTTGTAAAAGATTACTTAGATTTATGAAAAATGGTTAAAAATTGACTATAAAGGGCAATAACTCCTTAAGGGGTCAACTGACCATTTCAGTCATGTTGACTTATTTGTAAATCTAACTTTGCTGAACATTATTGCTGTTTACAGTTTATCTCTATCTATAATAATATTCAAGATAATAACCAAAAACGGCAAAATTTCCTCAAAATTACCAATTCAGGGGCAGCAACCCAACAACAGGTTGACCGATTCATCTGAAAATTTCAGGGCAGATAGATCTTGACCTGATAAACATTTTTATCCCCATCAGATTTCCTCTAAATGCTTTGGTTTTTGAGTTATAAGCCAAAAACTGCATTTTACCCCTATGTTCTATTTTTAGCCGTGGCGGCCATCTTGGTTGGTTGACCGGGTCACGCCACACATTTTTTAAACTAGATACCCTAAAGATGATTGTGGCCAAGTTTGGATTAATTTGGCCCAGTAGTTTCAGAGGAGAAGATTTTTGTAAAAGATTACTTAGATTTATGAAAAATGGTTAAAAATTGACTATAAAGGGCAATAACTCCTAAAGGGGTCAACTGACCATTTCGGTCATGTTGACTTATTTGTAAATCTAACTTTGCCGAACATTATTGCTGTTTACAGTTTATCTCTATCTATAATAATATTCAAGATAATAACCAAAAACAGCAAAATTTCCTCAAAATGACCAATTCAGAGGCAGCAACCCAACAACGGGTTGACCGATTCATCTGAAAATTTCAGGGCAGATAGATCTTGACCTGATAAACATATTGACCTCTGTCAGATTTCCTCTAAATGCTTTGGTTTTTGAGTTATAAGCCAAAAACTGCATTTTACCCCTATGTTCTATTTTTAGCCGTGGCGGCCATCTTGGTTGGTTGACCGGGTCACGCCACACATTTTTTAAACTAGATACCCTAATGATGATTGTGGCCAAGTTTGGTTCAATTTGGCCCAGTAGTTTCAGAGGAGAAGATTTTTGTAAAAGTTAACGACGACGGACGACGGACGACGACGACGGACGCCGGACGCAAAGTGATGGGAATAGCTCACTTGGCCCTTCGGGCCAGGTGAGCTAAAAATATGTATGTTTTTTATGGGAAGAAACATTCATTTTGGATTGGAAGATATAGCTCTTTAATGTGGCTTTAACTAGCATAATAAAAATAGTACTGTCCCATTACAGCATTTTATCAAGGCACAGTGTTACTAAAAGAAGTAGATCTATTATGACTGGTGGCCAATTAAATACATAGCTACGTATTTAACTATCCTCCAGTCATTATAAGCAACTACATACAGATAAAGAATGTATTAAACTGTAAACTTTATATATATAATAATATCTATGATTGCATATATTAAGAACACAGTCAAATGTATCTACATATAATTAAAAACATTAAATCAGTTTCAAAAGTTATGGTATTGCTCTATTCAAGCAAAGTGCATGTGAAAAAAATCATGTTATAGCATTCCTAACCATTATTAGGTTGAGAGACAAAAATTGAATTAAACGTCGTGAATTTAATACCGGCGTTGCACATCAACGTATAGCTCCGACGTACGCCGGGCGTGTTAAAAAATCATGTACGCTGCCAATACTCTAACAATTGTGGATGCATTCAACCTGTCAATCATAATATTCAATCTTCAATTATAATCCTGGTACCTTTGATAACTATTTACAATCATATCTGTATCGTGTGCACAACGAGTTTTACGCGTGTATTGGGCGTGCGAGAAACGTACCTAAGCGTTTTTGGGCATTCAAGTAATGTATGTCTGGCGTAGGCCTGGCGTTTTTCTAATGAAGGAATGCAGGCTACGAAGGGTAAAAGTCTAATAGTATTTGAGACGCATCCAGATCGTATCTGGGACGATAATCCGTGATTTCGGCGTGTCTGGGTCCGTTTTATTAGGGTTATTTTGTTACAAACACACCCACATACGTTTAAGTTAAAGTCGAACGATCTTGAGGCGTATACAGCATGCCCTAAATGTGTCTCAAATGTATCTATCTGTAGCGTTTAGAACGCGCTTGTAGCGTATATATTACGTGCGTGTAGCGTACAGGTATACGCTAGACAAACGCTTCAGCTGTATGAAATTTCTATGCTGCATAAAATGTCATGGAGTTATAGTGTTCACCAAGCGTATACTATTGCATTTCGTCGAACTTCAAATTTATGCAACGTTCTTCTGGCGTGCAACTAACGTATATCGACTTTGTCAATTTTCTCTGTACGTCTGATGCACGCCGTTCTATACGCCAATGTGTGACACTGGCATAAAGCAAATCTAACTTTTTATAATTCGTTCAGTTTACAAAATAATATTTAGAAACTAACATTTAAAGAAACACAGACGTCAACAGTACTTGAATGAATGAATATAAACAGCCAATCTGATACTACTTTTTGAGCATAATTCTTCCACTCGTAATAATAGGAGTCATGGTCCTAAACTCCAATCATTCGTGGGTATGATAATTGAATAACCCTTATGTTAAACTACCTCAAATAACTATTTACACTACTCAAAATTCCAAATGAGATTAATTAAAGGGAAACAATTGAGTTTTTTGAAACAACAAAATAAAAGAAAAAAGAAAAGAAAAAAAAGAAAAGAAAAAGAAAATTATAAACAAAAGTATACAGGCCATTTGTACTTAATGATAACTGTGACATGGAATTAACTTGCATGTCTTTGTTAACATGTTTGATCAAATAGAGGTTCTTCAGCTGCGTGATCGGATCGCTTTTGCAATGTAAATACGTCCTAAATCTCTTAAGATGTCCATACATTGATCTGTTCTAACACAATTCACACTTAATGATACAAATAGTAATGCATTACAAGACAAGAATTGCATGACAAAAACTGATTTTCCGAATTATGGGTTGACGCTACAAATATAATAGGTGTTTTATCGGCTAAGAGTTTACTTGTAATGTATCTAAGGAGCAATACATAATTATCTTGTTAATGTGATAACTTGTAGTTTACACGTTTATTCACAAACCTATAAATCTCCCAGAGCTATTGTAACAGATTACTGGAAATATTCCGTTCAAAACCTTTTATTTTTATGTTTCCCCAGGACATATTCATATGATCCTAAGTTCCCTATCTTTCATGATTAACACGTGATATCACTGAATGACGTCAGTCATTCTTTCAAATTAATAACTTTATTTGTCAACACTTTTAAAAATTGTTGCTTAAACTGTGTTCGTAAAATTGGAGATATTTGATATTTACTGTTCCCTTAGCGAAGAAAACAAAAATCTAGCAATTGACACGGTTAGTATGCTGAATAGTACACAGTTATCTAACGCATATGCTATTTCTCTATCACCGGGCACATCTTCCCCCTCTCGCTATTATTCTAGATATATCATTGTTATCTGAGTGATAAGACAATAGCAGAAGACTCGAACAGTTATCGAAAGTACTGTTGTTTACTGTTAAAGTGTTACTATAAAACCATTAATGTTTTCAGAAACTGCTGATTTGACAAAGATCCAGATCTTTATCTATTATACTTGTCATGATATTTTGCTTCAGATGGTTGAGCCGGATTATCTGTCATTTATCTTTGTTTATCATCACGTAAGCCCTTCTGTCACATTGTTAATGAAATCAATTCTTGGTCGAATATAAATATTACAGATAATGATGGCAATCTTTCAGAAGATGTTCATGTATGTATCTTTGTTTTTGTAAAACAGTGAAACAAATAACCGGTTTTACTAATGAGGTGATGACAGTCTGAGATTACAAAATATAAATGTACGATTAAGTTAGATAAATCTATACTAACTAATTTTGATAAACTTTAGTCGCAATTGAATGTCTGACCAAACCAAAGTAAATTTGATAATTTGCTTCGATTAAAGAATTTAGATTTTAGTATTATATTAATAAACGCGAATAGGGCCAAACGTCCGTGAACATTGTTATACCTCAGTCCCTCTAGGCCACGATCGCACTAAGATCTGTGAAAAAAAATGAAAATTTTGACGATCGTAGTGCGATTGTGCAGATCGCAGTAAGGTCGTAGTACGGTCGTGGTGAGGTCTTCATGATCGTGATAAGCATGACCAACTTTGAACATGTTCAAAACAATCATGGTGCAGTCGTGGCGAAATCAGGTCGTAGTAGAAGCGCATTGAGATCGCAGTAAGGTCGTGCTACGATCGCAAAGGTCGCTGTACCATCGTAGCGACAGTGTAGGGAAAGCACGATTCTACTCGGAGAGACTGCGCTACGATCTGACAGCGACTTTACTATGACTTCACTACGAACATCCCGTGCTAACCTTGACCCAAACACCCTTCCACTACGACTCTACCACATTTATACCACGCTGTTAAAGACCATAGTACGATTTAAGCATGCCGATGCCGTCCTCATCACGCTGTTCTTACTACCCGACTAAGTTGGTACTTCGATCATCGATATCATGCTCATTGTCATTGTCTTATAAAATGTATTTAAGCTCTTCAGCTTTTGTTTGTCTGTATGTAATTTGGACCTCTTGTCCATTATATCCAACGGCTGAATCATTCTTGACACATCTGTGTCATCCCTACTATCGTTGATGGAACAGCAATTAGTTGTGATTCATGTTGGATTGGTCAGTCCGACATATATCTTCTGGATCAGGATTCGTTACTATCAGATCTCTCTCTACCTCCACCTCTATCCTTACGTAGATTTAGGATGCATGACTGTGGTATTTTCGAGAAACTCGACGTATCAATGAGAAATAGAAGGAATGATACAGTACTTATATGGAACACGATGTTGACGTTATTGATGGGAGCGTAGTAAGATTGCAGTATGAACATGGTATGATCGTATTATGGTCGTCGTATAATCGGAGTAGAAGCGTGGTAAGATCATGTTGCAATCGGAAAAATCGTGGTATGTTCGTAGTTAGGACGTGATGAGCGTAGAAAGATCGTGCTAATCTTAGTGAGGTCGCAGAATAATCGTGGCGAGAACGTGGTATAATCGTAGCAGGATCGTTGTAGGAGCGTAATGAGGACGTAGTAGCAACGTGATTGAAACGAAAATTTACATTTTCATGCCGCTCATAATTTGAGCTCACCACGATCTGAATTTAATTTAGATCGCGATGAGTGTGGTGCAGTCGTGGTCTAGTGTGATTTGGGCTTCAGTTATACATATTTGTTTCAATTTACGTACTCTAAAAAACGTGAGCAAAAAAACAGGGAGTAAGTTTTGCTCACGTAAATGTGAACTTTCCGTCCGCAGTATTTGTAAATAGGATAAATCAAACACAAGTAAAGAATAGCAAACAGGAAGCGATTGCCATAATGATTGTTATTCGAATAACCAACTTCGTATGCTAGATATTCACCTCTTTTTTTATTTTGAAAAACAAACGTGGGTCGATAATTTAATAACCTATTCTTGAATTAAGTGACATAATTTGCTAGCAGATTAGCCAATAAACGGATAATTTCCTACAGGTCTAAATAAATGGACAAACGTGTATATTTTAAACATTTTCATTATCCAATATCTCCAAAAGAACAACACATACTTTTCCAACCAGATAAATCTTTGTTCAACAACCAAACTAAAATGTTATCAACTGTAACTTTCAAGGTATTTACTTGTCGTGTTTATTTGTTCGTAACCTAAGGATAAATGCAGAAGTATATCCTTACTTAGAGGTTCGGTACAAAAAAAAAGAAATTCAATCATTATGTATGAACTCATTCGTACTAAATAAAATTTTAAGTAAGCGTTTCCTATTTAGAATTTGATATTAGCATTTTCCATAGTAATAATCATAAATGAGTATAATTGTATCAACACATGATTGACTATATAAACAGAGAAAAATAAATTATGGCTATCAATAATTCAGATTGTTTGAAGGACTCTGGTATTCGATCAAAACACATTTCTATGCTCCATCTGTAAATGTCCGTCAAATATTTATAGCTGTATTATTTACTGACTAAAGTATTTGGTAAAGCAATTAGTACAGTAACCGCCAATGAATATTATCGGCTTTATGTCAAAATAATTATGTTTCAAGGTTGAATGTCCATTGTAATGAACCAAAACTATCATTGAAGCTGCAGATGATTCAATTGAATCATATTCATCAAACTAAAACTATTCATTCGCAACTAAAGGTTGAAAGTCTACCATTTTCAATTCCTAAGTGGGTACAATAATTTTCAATTTACATTTTTTTGTTCCTTAAACTAATGAAGTTAATCTACCGAATGACCATTGTTTTTAAGCTTCGTTTGACATTGAACACATTTGTCAAACAGGAGTAACTGACAATAAAAAATTTCATAGCTTCACCCTTAGTATGCGACTTTAATAAAACATATATAGTTGTCATCTAGTTTATAATTGGTACACACTGCATTGTTGAATAAAGGCATCTGTAGTTTACTGCTGTCCAGAAGTAATAAATCGAATAAGGGAAAACAAATCCACGTTACAATCTAAAACTGAGGGAAACATATCAACTTGCGAGGAAAGCAAGGGAACAACAGAAACATGCTTTAAAGGTACAAAACAAACGCCAACATATATATAGAAACGAGCTATTTGAAAACAACTGCAATATCCCTGCTTGGTACAGGATATTATTTTGTTCCTGAAACCATAATAAATGGTGGGTTGATCCTGGTTTTATAGCTCACCAAAGCTCCCACTCATATGGCAATGTTAAAAATATCAATAAAATTACATCGCTCCGTGAAAAAAATACAGCACAAAAAGTGCAAGAACACTCAGCACAGAGAAACACAAAAAAATATAATATGATAGAAGACGGGCAAATGATACGAGAGGGACAGTCAATATAATAGCCGTTACAACATATAAACCTACGAATAACAACGAGCATCTTCCATTATGACAACAGAGCATAGTGACGTATTTGTTAACGAATTTATAATCTAGAAATTCTTACTATTATTTCCAAAAGACTAAATAAAACAAATATCATGATTATGTTGTTATTGAAAGTCTATTCTAGACAAATGATGTGACGACGTCATTATTATTTGGACTAACACAATACCTTATCCATGGAAAATGAAAATCAACTCGACTATATTGACACATTTGATATACATGAAATATACAGAAACTACAGTGTTTTAACCAGAAACGATAAGACATAACACAATTTTGAATCAAAACGTCAACAGATACATATGACACAGGTTCATGGAGCTTTATCTTGATTAAGCATGACTGTCAAAAATCACAAAGCTATATGCATTGTAATTTGTTATCATATGTACTAGTTTTCCAAAATTTCTTAATGTAAAAAAAATATACGAGATAGGCGAGCAAAAAGTAATTTAACAAAAATACAGAACTCTGAGGAAATTCAAAACAAAAAGTATCCTGTTTTTTTTTTAAAGTGTAACATATTTATGGTTTTACTTCTGCTTTGTTTTCTTTTGTATTAATTTGTTTTGAGATTATTTTGTGTTTTGTATTGTGTTTTGCTTGTTTTATTTAAGTGTTTGGTTTTTAAAGAGGGATACTTTGTCGTGTATAAGTGTTTTGTAACATGTATGTGCCAGCCGATGTACATGAAGTCTATAACAAAGCTATACAATAAAGTTAATCTTTTACCACAATTTGATGTTATACAGGTATTATACATACTAGTATGTGAATCAGTACATAGTGAGTTTTATTGTATTTTTGAGTCTGTATTTTAACTCACACTAACCAATATGTCATAATTTAAAAGATTTATAGCCGTTTTGTATCCTACTAAAATAATTCGTATACGTTTTGAAAACAATATAGGTGATATGTTTGTTTCCGTTACGATATCAGTAGTGTACTGCACTTGATGTGCATTTCAACAATCAATTCTCTATTTTGTTTCTCGAGGACATTACATCTGAAAATTCAAACTCGATAAAAATGCCGAAGGGTGTGGTTGAACCGAAAGGCATTTTAATAAGCAAAATATAAACAATGAAACAGAGCTTTGAATAAGAGAGATACGTTCCTTTCTTATTTCCGTAATTTTGTAAGATCAATTTTAATAAAACGATATTCGTATGTATATATGCTAGAACTGAAGTACTGAGCTAGTGATAACATCAGAAACGGATAATCTACAAGCAGAGGTATCGACAAAGTGGTAGTTAAAGTGGTAGACAAAGCGATATAACAATGAAAAGAAAAAATATAAGAATATTCCAGTTAGGTTATCAAAAGTCGTGGATCAGACAAAATCTTGAATAAAAAGACCCCCCCCTCCCCCAAAAATAACCCCCCCCCCCCCAAAAAAAAAAAAAATGAAGGTATAGCGGTATTTTTAGGAAGGTTTTTTTTTAATACTAAAAAATATAAGACGCCTGTATTGTTTCTTATAACAGGTCAAAACTCGACCATTACAAGAAAAAGAAGACAATATGCAGCTTTATGTACGACGGAATGAGCATACATCATGGGGTCATTTGTGACACAGACATTCCATTAATGGTCAACCAAGTATAATTGTGTCGGAAAAACTTGTAAACGCATACGTTTACCAATCTTTGTACATACTTCATATCAACACGGCAATGGTTTAACTTTTACACAGACTCAAAGAAATTTCACTGTAATCCACTTGCATCACACCTTTCAAATCATGTCGACGACTTGCAGTTACAAATAATATATCCCCAAGGTCTAAATTATCTTGTAGCAATAATTCAAGAATATTGGTTGCCTGGAGCCGTTCGTTTGCACAAACCGTATTTATAAATCGTAAAATTAACCCTTAAAACTAAATTTAATTGGTACTTGACAATGTAATTTATTTCTGAATGATACAGAAAGTATGGATTCTAAGTGATATTAAACGGTTTGTTATGTAATGTCGTACTTTACTTTTGCATTCATTTCCCATTAGTGGTTATAGCTAGAGGAATTACACTGGTTAACAGAAAACAAACAGTGTCATTGTAATTTCACAATTTACTATGCTTTGGAATCAATATTCTTCGTTTGCTATCACATTTCGTTGATTTCATGGATACAGGTGAACCAAATATTTTAATGTTTAACGAATCACTCTAACTCAAACAAAAAATTCTCTGAAACAGACATTATCAGGATGCTGGATTTCTAGATTGACAAAATATTTGTTATGTTTGGAGAACATATTTTTCAGCAGACAGTCGGAATTATAATGGGAACCAATTGTGCGCCTCTTCTTGTCGACTTGTTTCTTTATTATTAAAAGGCTGAATTCATACAGGAACTTCTTAGGTAGAAAGATAAGAAGTAAGCTATATCCTTTAACCTTACTTTCCGCTATAAAGATGAGGGTTAATGTCTCACAGATCATGTTTAACCTCACCTTATTGTTTTAAGCCAGGAACCTTTATCCTTTGTAAGTCTTGTATGTTTTAATTTTAGTTCATTTATACGTTCCAGCTGAGTCAAGTGTGGCGTTCATTTTGTTGAAATAGTATACATTTTTATCTAAGGGGGCAGCTAATTCCCGTCTCTAGGAGCGGGATTTCTCCTTGCGATAGTCCATTTGTGGTCTTGTGGTGTTTTCTGCGCTTTAGTTTGGTTCTTGTCTCTTTAACACACAGAGCAGAAAGCAGATGGAGACCACCGATGGTCTTCAACACAGCAAGAAAATCCAGTAGCCGGAGGCGTGCTTCAAGTGACCTCTAAACAAAAATTATACAAGTTCAGTGATAATGGACGTCATACTTAACTAAAAATATAAAAGAACTTAATTGAAAATCATACAAGAATAACAAAGACCGGAGACTCCTGACTTGGACAGGCACAAAAATGCGGCGGGATAAAATCTGTTTTGTGAGATCACAACTCTCCCCCTTTACCTCTAGCCAATGTAGAAAAACAAACACACATCAATACGCACAGTAAAGCTCAGTTTAAAAGAAGTCCGAGTCCCATGTCAATATAGGCAACACAAGAAACTAAACAAAATGACAATGATACCTTAATTAACAAAAGACTCCTAGCAGTTACTGATATACTATATCCAGCCCTTAATTAAACTGACTGAAACATAGTGTTTTCATCATATGAATATCAAGTACAACCCATTACGTTAGGGGTTTATCAAAATATACGAGTAGAACGTAACCCGTATCATGTCAACAACTAGTTTAAGAATAAATTTGTTTACTTTCGATGCAAAGACCCTATACGTGAAAAAGCCAAAATATTACCTGACAACAGTATTGTACCTATATTTTGGGGAAACGTTACTAAATTAGACAATACCTTTCAAAACCAAGGAGTAAAAACCAAAGGACATTTACATCAACAGTTATAAATAATTAATATGAAACAACACGAATTCCACTAAAGACCGGAAGTGAAATCAGGTGCTCCGGAAGGTAAGCATACCTGCACCGTATACGGCACCCGTCGTGATATAACTGAACATACAAGGTGTCTGCATGTTGATTTATATTTACGAATAATGTCCTTGTACAGATGATAAAATTTTTTAGATGTTTTGACTAGTTTGTGATATCGAAGACCCTGGTGTAATAATTATTCAGTAATACATAGATTTTTGTCGTTAAATTCTAACACTGTGAGACATACAAGAGCAAACCGACCAAGATGGCATATACCCACACCATAATATGGTGACAATGGAACGTCACAATAACAAATAAATACCGTTAGGATTGAAAAATCATCTTTTTTGTCATAAATTGTAGTATTAAGCTTCCCGGTAATGATATAGATATTTATTTGCAGAAAAGGGCATTGTCCATTGTTAGTATTAGCTATTTCGTTAGAGTGAATGCCATAAAACATCTTCAAAATTGAAAGATCTGAGATGTACCGATAGTTTTTTCTTATACAATGACATGTAAAATTGTGTTTTTATTTAGCCAACTCATGACAGCACAACATAAAATATACAAAAGGATTACAGGAATAACCGATAGTCTGTTAATCTAGAAAAAAACCCACTTCGAAACCAAAATACCTCTCCGAACCCAAAAAACCTCGTTTGTGTGATTTTGATTGTCATCTTCTTGGTGATTGTTCGTCTAGTACTTTTGACTCGAGAATATATCCATTAGGGTAAAACAAAATCACTACGGATCGTTTACTCTGTTAACTCACCATAGAAATACGTCATCTGGGAATCTCTAAAGAGATTCAATAATATTTAGTTCCAATAATGTCTTTAAAATCAAATCTTCGAAGCATTAAATTTTGTTAATATCCTTTTATTCGAGGACAAGCCGATCAAATCACAGAAGAACTAATACATATTTCAAGTTAAATGCTTTTTAGACAACTTTGATTAATATTCAATTTCGTTTTTTTTTCTTAATTATTTCTATATATAATACAAACACAGTTTTATTGGGTTATTATACAGAAATTTCTATGACTACAAATATTTGCAAAAATACTTAACAGAAGAAATTGCAACTTTTTTATTCAAAATTAAATGAAAATACTAATTATATTGAAAGCTTGAACTAAAAAGTTAAGTGAAACATCATCTGACAAATCAAATTAATAAACAAAACAAAAAATAAATAAAAGAATACATCTTCCAAAGAATTTGAGCAGAAACTTAAAGTTTCAGTTTCTTTCAAAATGTGCTTTTAATGCTCCATGAATAGGGACACAATATATCATATCTAAACGGACGACCAATATAGATATTATACCTATCTAATATTAAAGAAATTGTAGTTTTAACTTGTAACAATCATTTGTGTTTGTTAAGGGCAAGCAATACAACATTTCAAATGTTTTGTTAAAACAAATTGTCTGACTTTATTGATAAATAAAAAGCTATAACGAACGAGGCAGATAACAAATGATATATGTAAGATTGATATGCTGTTACATTACACCTGTACGTACATATTGTTCACGTGATGTTAGCCTTTTTCAGTTATACACCCACAATTTCCTTCTCAGAGTAGCGTCCCTTAGTTCAACTACAATTCATGTAGTTTAATCTGGGTGACCTGAATTATGCTGACTAGAATAATAATCTAGACAAGATTGGAAAAGCATGATGCCTTTCAGACTTTATGTCTAAATGTCATTTTTACTTAATAAATGTTAAAATATTTCAAAAAATTGAAATCCATAAAATTTTGAACTAAGTGCCTATAATTTAATGTTTATGTCTTTTAATATTTGACAGATATATTTCATGCGATATATCATATTAACCATCAGTTATCTTTTAACTTGTAAGGTTTGTGTACTCTTATGATGTAACCAATGTTTTTAAGTTATTTGAACATTATTGAATTTTTTAGACTTTTAAAATATTTGTAACTATCTCGTAAAATGTTTTACTACCATTCTATAATGTTGCTTATAACTATTATACTGTTATGACGCAGGTGTCAGTAATCATCTGAAGAATCTCCCGTATGCACATTTTAAAGCGGTGCTAATTTTTACAATAATTATATATCTGTAGGTAATATATCCTCCTGATGATGAAATCACATTCAAACTCGTCTTTCAATATATACAAACAGAGTATTTATTATTATTTTATTATGTTATTTATAATAAAACTCCTTTTTTCCAATTGTTTGTTGCTGCCCTGAAAAATAAGTTTTCTTTTTCATTGATACATATATATTTGTGACCTCTAGAAGAATGGGAATATTTGAATAAAAAAAAATTCCAATTTTTCGGAAGCATCAAAAGAAAAGATAAACGTTAGTTCTAGTAAACATACGGGTAATACTTTTATACATTTATGTTTGCGTTGTCTATGGTTTATTTGAATTAGAAAGATATTCCAAGTACAAAGGTGATTAACATGAATTGAAATAAGCAAACTTTAACGAGCGGCCAAACATACCAGTGGAATAATCAAACTGATCATAGGTCGAAAAAAAACTGACAATGCTATAGGGTGATCACAGGTGCTATATATAGTTAGGGAGATACTGGTCCACATGTAACTCCCGTCGTGGTACTCGTCGGGGTACAATTAAAGGGATACGTCTTTTTCGGTAGGTCACATTCGAGAAAAAAATGTTGTCCGTGCATTAACTCATGAACCGTTCAACCAAAGCTTTTAAAATTTTAATATGTTGTTACTGACAACTAAATGAAGGTCAAGTTCAATAATGAAGATTTTGACTTTTACCGTTCAGGAGTTATGGTTCTTGAAAGATTGAAAAATGGAGTTTCCAGTCGTGTCCGTGCATTTACGCATGAACTGTTCTACCAAAGCTTCCCAAATTTTAATATGTTGTTACCGATGACAAAATGGAGGTCAATTTCAATAATGACGATTTTGACTTTTACCGTTCAGGAGTTATGGTTCTTGAAAGATTGAAAAATGGTGTTTCCAGTCGTGTCCGTGCATTTTCTCATAAACCATTCAACTAAAGCTTTTGAAATTTTTATATGTTGTTACTGATGACAAAATAGAGGTCAAGTTCAATAATGACGATTTTGACTTTTACCGTTCAGGAGTTATGGTTCTTGAAAGATCGTAAAATGGCGTTTCCATTCACGTTGTTGCATTTACTAATGAACCATTGAATCTAAGCTTTTCAAATTTTAATATGTAGATACTGACTACAAAATGGAGGTCAAATTTGATATTGACGATTTTCACTTTCAGCATTCATCAGTTATGGTTCTTGTGATATTGCCAGGACACAAATAAATGTTAATAAATCCGGTTTGCTGTCGTTGTGACAGCCTCTTGTTAAAGTTATGTTAGTTAATTAGTTTAAGTTAAGTTAGTCGTAAAAAATAACAGATTAATAGTTTACTAAAACACAAAGCGACCATTAATCCAAATAATTCTTTAAATAAAATTAAAAGCATTGCAACAAAGAAATACAGTTAAAATAACAGTTTGCATTTGAGAGTCATGGTATACATAAATAACAAACTTCATTTCATTACTGCTAGATTAAACAATGAAGAACAGTAACATTTTAAGAAGTTTTCGGTTTTTACAAATTATATTTATCGCTCAATCCATAGAGAATGCAGAAAAAGAACGTTCATGTGCTTTTTTTCTAAAGAAGTCTGAGACACTTTAATCTTAAAGTGATAATAAATTTGTATGTTCACAAGTATCTTGTAATCAAACCACTTCTTTTTCTGTTCCTAATCTTTGAAGGAATTATATAATTGTTATTTTACGATAAATCCCATTAATTTTAATTGCTTATACAACTGCTGTTGCTGGGTCGTATATATTTAATTTCCAAGTTGCACAAATTACTTATTCGAGAATTGCGTACAAAGAAAAACTTTAATTTTACGCATTGGCATTTACATGAAATGAGTAAGGTATCACGGTAACACATTGTACAACTTATTTTGGAAAGAATACCTCACAGCTTGATTGTTGTAAAGTTTATAATACAAACTCATATCAATAAATTTCTACGCCAATATTTAAATGTAAACATAAATATCTAAACCACCTTTAGCTGTTCTTTACCTTGTGTCGATCGCTGCTTTGCTTAAAAAGTATGGACGTTATGTAGTTATATTAAAACATTGAGACTGGATATCGAGAATGTGTCAAAGAAACAAAAACCTGTCTAAAAGCTTTATAGCAACAAAAAAAGCCGAATAGATGGTACTGTGTGTGGTGAAGTTGCTCTAGTCCATTTACAAAGCTTAGTAAAAAAGATAAGCCATTTTTGAATGACATTCCTGAAGCAAAATGTCTTGTGCGCCGAAATCGTTATCATGCATACACAAAACTCTTTGAAAATTCCTATTATTACAAACAATGATACTATGTAAATGGACTGCATAATTGGAGCTTAACAGCCAGAAATCTTAATAAATCTCAAATTGTCTTTGATTTTTTGTTTTTGTAAACATCAACAAAACCACGATTCATTATAGTAAGCGTAAAACATCCTTGTACGGACATTAAAAACAATGTTGTCGATCAAATGACGAATTTACACCAGTTTTGACTGTTTGAGACACACATGCAAAAGCCAATCCCAAAATAGAAATTAACAATAAAGTGTATTCTAATTATACAGTGCTATATTTCAATTAAGCAAATTGCAATGAAATAGCGTGCTTTTTGCTTAAACTAGTCAATCTTCCATTATTATTACTCGAATGACGTCAATGTCAAATCTTAACACTAAACACAGGTTAATTTTCAAAGTTTTGAACTCTTTATTCGTAATTTTGGATAAGAGTATAATATAATTTGCGTCAAATTAATGTTTTCTCATAAGCCCTAAAACATACCCTTTAAACGTATCACCGAAAGCTACAAATCAAATCAAACTGCGGATTAGGAGAGTGTTATGTTCCAAAATACTATATTAGTTATAATTGTTCATTTAGGTATACAATTGACATAACAAGGTGTTTTTACGAGTGAAAAAAAGAAAAAAAAAAAAAACAGTTGACATAATGTTTGATATGACGTAAAACTATGTCATATCTTTTAATAGTTATATTTAGGAGACACACAATGTTTGTTGTTCCATTTCCTGTAGTCTCTGTTTCCTATTGCACATTTTTGAATAAGGAAGACCTTTATTACCCCTTTGCATCGTCATTTTCATTTTGTTTTTGAAATATAATTCTTAAATAACATATATTCTTTTATAATGTTTTTACATTTACACAAATTAATTGATGCTATAAGAAATGAATAAGATCGTTTTTTTCAAAGTTAGACAATTTGGTACATAAAACAGACAGTCTTACATAATTAAAAAGGTTTGAGCTGACAAAATAATTACACTATGCATCTAAATAGCTTAAAAGCATGTTATATTCCTTATCTCAAACTGGGAAGCAAATGGATGTTAATTATTCACAAAGACTCAACATTACTGTGCTAATTTCCTTAGTATCAACTGAAATGTATTTTTCAATGTTAATGGTCTACATGTGTATATGATTGTAATGGCTCCGTTTATTTTGTTAGCAACAGTTATAGTACAAATGTTTAGCTACATGTTATAAATATAACACAGTACTTGAGGTTTGTCAATATAAATCATATGGATTCGATCAATGAGAAAAATTGGTGTTGTTTTCAAACATTTCCGACAACTCTAACTAGAAGTTAGTAGTATACAGAGTCAAATTCTTGTTACATGAATGATTAAAGTTGAAACAGGTCTGAGATTGCTGCAGAACATCAAGACCACTTTGTTTCAAAAAAACTATTTTAACCCACATTTTTTCCTTAAAATGTCCTGTACCAAGTAGGAACTTGACAGTTGTTATCAAATAGTCCGTTTCTATGTACATTCAAACCTGCTCAAGAGACAACATGTTTTAATCACAAACATGAAGTACATTTCATATAAATTGAACCTGTATTAAAAGACCACCTGTCTAAGAAGACCACGCGTTTTCTCTCTCTTAAGTGGATTTTTAACTGACTGGTATATTGGCGATTGTTTTGTTGCAATTCAGCGTTTCTGTTGTTCCGTTGTTTTCATCTTTAAATTGATGTCTTTCCTTCTGTTTTAGTTTGAAACCCGGATTTGTTTCCGCTTTATCTATTTATGGCTATTGCACAGCGGTATACTATTGTTGCCTTTATTGAACATTATGCTTCTACAATAAAACCAGACCAATTAAAGAACATGATACAACCTTTTTAAATTTTCTTTTTAAAATTTGAAGGTTGAAATATCAAAACAATTGAGTTTTATTAATGTGTCATATTAGAGACCTCATAATTGGTTGTTACTAACTAAATTGAAATTATCAAAAGAATTTGGGTTTTCGAAAGTCTCTGTTATATGAATACATAGCTGTTCCAGTCTTGGAGCGATTAAAACTTGACATATTGTTTAGGCAGGTGCATCTTGGTTACGACTTTTATATTGACGTATGAACTCGTTAATTTTTGTTTGTTGTCTTATCAAAGTATTACACATTGGCCGAGTTCACTTGAAACTCTACAATCGACTTCAGAGTTAATAGATTATCACGTGAACGCACTCGAGTTGATATTCGTAACAAGTCTAAGTAACTCTAGGGTTAGGCCCTGACCAAGCATAAAAAAAATATTCTCATTGGTTTGACGTCATTCAAGAGTTTCTCGAGTTTAACCCTGGTTCGGTGAGGGTTGGAACCAGAGTACGAGGGGTTAACTCGAATGGTTCAAGTAAAATCGTATTGTTGAAACCCGAGTAAATAAAGTTAACTTGAGAGTTTCAAGTGAACTCGGCCTTTATATCATCTTTTCTTGAGTTCATACAGCAACTTCTTATGAAGAAATAAAAGTAAGTAGTAGCCTTTAACCTACTTTCTTCTATGTAGATGTTGTTCTCTGAAAAATAAATTGTTACTATGTTGAACTGAAGATAACATTTAAGTCTGCCACATATCTTGACTTACATCTAGAATAGTTATCAAAGGTACCAGGATTATAATTTTGTACGCCAAACGCGCGTTTTGTCTACATAAGGCTCATCAGTGACGCTCATATCAAAATATTTATAAAGAAATTGACAATGAGGATCGGCTGAAAGCAAAGAGAGGAATTCAGCATTCCAATTGAAACTTTCAATTTCTATGTAGCAATATTCAAGCAGCGCCTACATACGGAGTATATAACTCCAAAATGATACGATATTCCTGGGCTTGTATTTCCTATCATTATTTCCTTGGTAGAGGGTCGCTGCTCACAATGCAGCTATTAAACAAAGAGTTCTAAATAGTGATGTCGAAATCATCCTTTTGTAAATTTAACGGACGGCATCACGAGTTGGTTCACCGGGATTGAATATCCGTATCCAAGTGGATATATTCCTAGTGTCCGAACAATAATCCCGTCCCCTTTTCACAAAGAAGACCTACCGAATTAGACTTATACCCGGGTGTGTACTAACATGAGCAACACGACGGGTCAAATGTAGAGCAGGATATGCCTACCCTCCAGGAGCATATGAGATCACCCCCAGTACTTGAATGAGTTCCTGTTTCTTAAACTTTTGCTTTCTATAATAGATTTTGTGTACTATCGGTTATCTGTTTGTCTTTTTATACTTTAAGCCATGGCGTTGTTAGTTTGTTTTCGATTTATGAGTTTGAATGTACCTCTGGTATCTTCCGTCCTTCTTTGTATGGGGACAAGGACAATATAATTGAAGACAGTCAACAGTTGTCATCTAAACAATACGCAGAAACAACTCCATGAGTGAACTTGTGTGCTCTTGAAATTATAACACCCCTTGACCAACATGTTGAAACTCAATGTGCTACTATTATACAACATGTACAATTGGCTGCTGAGTCCTAATAGGTTATGTAACATCATCATTATATGATAGGAAACAGTAATTTTCACATGTCTAAGCATTTAATTACCATTTTCATGAAGCATTGGTATTGATGAATTGTCTTATATTTTTCAAAACCTTTCGGAATTTTTAAAAGGCCACCAAATGCTCATCAACTTCATACTTTATTTGGCCCTTTTTACTGTTTTATTCGAGCGTCCCTTATAAGTCGTTTATAGACGAAACGCACGTCTATCGCACAAAATACACCTGGTATATTTGGTGAGTTTAATTACCTGATTAAATTTTGGTATATACAAAACCAGTTCAGTAAGAAAAAGAAAATGAAAATGAAATGAGAAAAACACAAAACATTAAAAGAAAAGTAATCGAGGACATTTAGAATTATATGAATGCACTGTGGGATGAGGAGATACTAAGTAGTTCCTGTGCGGATCATATCAAAAACAGAAGGACGGAATTCTTTGCTTAATCAAGTGAAACTTATCGATCTTTGTGGAAGATATTCTCAAACAATCATTCTCATAATAATGGTATACTTTGAGATTTCGATCCTTTTCACAAGTAACCCTTGGTTTAATCGTATATGTTAAAGCATTAACGGGGTTTTCTAAATCATGGCTTCAACTATACTTCGCCATTTGTTCGTACAAAAAATGAACTAAACAATAAAGATAAATCTTGAAAGATTGATGGACTTTAGAATTGTGTTGACGATACACTTACACTGACTTTCTTCGATAAATGTGCATGTTCTGAATAGTAATCAGTTTAAATAATCTTACATGCAAAAGAGGGCCGAAAGTTACAACAGGGACAGTCCAACCCATTGATCGAAAATAAACTGTCAACGCCATGGCTAAAAATGAAAAAGACAAACAGACAAATAATAGTACACATGACACAACAAATAACTAAATACTAAGTAACATGAACCCCACCAAAAATTGGGATTGATCTCAGGTGTTCCGGAAGAGTAAGTAGATACTGCTCCTCATGTGACACCCATCGTGTTACTCATACATGTTATTTCAAACCCGGTAAATAGTCTTATTCGGTAGGTCATATTCAACATATAGGTACCCTGAGTTTTTTTGACTGATAAAGAACTTTCTCAACATCGAGTAGAAGCTTCATCTAGTTGTGAAGTGTTCACGTCACATAGAAAGTATTTGATTTAAAAATTGCATTTATAATAGGTTGGATTGCTGACTGAAAATGCATTACTTTCTTAAATTAGATTATATAGGTTCTATTCATATCAAAAAAAACAGTTCACTGTACATTTAAACGAACACTAAGCTAACTGTCTGACACTAATTGAACATTCGATCTGTATATCACTATATGTATATCTATAATAATAAATTAATGAAACAAAGACCTTTATGGTTTTGTTTTATACATTCTCCTCTGAACAATAAAACGTTTATCGATAGTGTTGATAGTAGAATATACATATTGGTAATTTAAATTCTCATTGTTTCAGTGTGAAATAACTGTGCACTACGATACCTTATCATTCATCACATATTGAAGTTTATTCACCTGTTTCAGTAGCAGAAAACATTTTCACAATCAAACTCTCTAACTTGTTTGATCATCTGTTGAAGCATCAATAATTTATTTCCTCAAATGCAAAATAAAATTTCTGTGATAAGTATCTATACAATCTACTGTAATGTTTTTTTTATTATTATTTGTTTTCCATAAGACCATTTTGGCGCTAAAATAATCAATTGTTATAAAACCATAAATTAAAGATAGTAATGCTTGTTAGAATGAAGAGTGGCTATGATTTATTAATAATTGATAATTGTATGTGCTATACATACTTCCACAAAGTAACCATCTTCTAACCTAGAATTGAACTGTCGTTTTAAAAAACCACACGTATAAATCACTTACGTTTCATTCATAAACTGATGTCATTCTTCCTATGCAGAATAGTTTCTCATTTATCATGTTAAAGCATCTTTAAAACTGTTTTTATGCCCCACCTGCGATAGTAGAGGGGCATTATGTTTTCTGGTCTGTGCCTCCGTTCGTTCGTCCGTCCGTCCGTCTGTGCCTCCGTTCGTCCGTCCGCTTCAGGTTAAAGTTTTTGGTCAAGGTAGTTTTTGAAGAAGTTGAAGTCCAATCAACTTGAAACTTAGTACACTTGTTTCCCATGATATGATCTTTCTAATTTTAATGCCAAATTATAGTTTTGACCCCAATTTCATGGTCCACTGAACATAGAAAATGATAGTGCGAAGTTCAGGTTAAAGTTTTTGGTCAAGGTAGTTTTTGATGAAGTTAAAGTTACATCAACTTGAAACTTAGTACACATGTTCCCTATGATATGATCTTTTTAATTTTAATTCCAAATTAAAGTTTAGACCCCAATTTCACGGTCCACTGAACATAGAAAATGATAGTGCGAGTGGGGCATTCGTGTACTATGGACACATTCTTGTTAGTTATCCATAACCTTAATTAAGGTTAATTAGAATTTTTATTTGACTAAAAAGTATCCACGATTCCTGTTTAATTTGTTGTCCCACATTAAAATATTTTTAGCTGTGAGGACTGGTTTTCTCATGTTTCGTAAAAAAAATAAGTTGGTGATGTCATCTTGCATTCGTGTGTAATAAACTCTAATTTCACCTTACAAGGGAGTCTTTTGTGCTTCAATACACATTACTGATTAAAATGTTGCACAATTACAATACATTGATCTACGAAGTGTTAACAACCTAATTAAATTTTATATCATGACAAATAACACAGGTTTCAATTCAGCCTCAAACAGCTGAAACCTGAACTTTATACTAATACTTCACGACGAAGAATACTAAGGAATCAATTTAATTTCTTTTTAAGTATCACAGTGGAAATGTAAAATATTTGAAAATCCAACTATTAGAATCATACCGTAAGTGTCGAATCGAATACTGTTTTCATGCAAAACCTGTAGTTTGCATAATTGTAAAACACGTGTATTACTATTTTTTTCTTTTTTTATAGAATCAATTTTTGTATACAACGATCATGCATGCATATTTAATCCCTTTTGCAGATAAACTTGATGACAAAATATTTTGATATATGTTGTATCTTACACAAGTGAATATCTGAAATAACATTAACGGTACCAATTTTCCAGCACCAGATGCGCATTTGGACAATACATGTCTCTTCAGTGATGCTCGTGGCCAAAATATTTGAAATCAAAAGCTTATATAAAAGACGAAGAGCTATAATCCAAAAGGTCCAAAAAGTATAGCCAAATCCGTGAAAGGAATCAGAGCTTTGCATGAGGGAGATACATTCCTTTAATTTATAATAATTTCTAACATTTTGTAACAGCCAAGTTTTATAGCACCAAACAATCCGTATTTTCATGCCAGTACCGAAGTACTGGCTACTGGGCTGGTGATACCCTCGGGGACTAACAGTCCACCAGCAGAGGCATCGACCCAGTGTTAGTAATAACATATCAACGGTACCAATTTTCCTGCACCAGATGCGCATTTCGACAATACATGTCTCTTCAGTGATGCTCGTGGCCAAAATATTTGATATCCAAAGCTTATATAAAAGATGAAGAGCTATAATCCAAAAGGTCCAAAAAGTATAGCCAAATCCGTGAAAGGAATCAGAGCTTTGCATACGGGAGATAGTTTACATTCCTTGAATTTATAATAATTTCTAACATTTTGTAACAGCCAAGTTTTATAACACAAAAAATCCGTATTTTCATGCCAGTACCGAAGTACTGGCTACTGGGCTGGTGATACCCTCAGGGACTAACAGTCCACCAGCAGAGGCATCGACCCCGTGGTAGTAATAACATTAACGGTACCAATTTTTCTGCACCAGATGCGCATTTCGACAATATATGTCTCTTCAGTGATGCTCGTGGCCAAAATATTTGAAATCCAAAGCTTATATAAAAGATAAAGAGCTATAATCCAAAAGATCCAAAAAGTATAGCCAAATCCATGAAAGGAATCAGAGCTTTGCATACGGGAGATACATTCCTTGAATTTATAATAATTTCTAACATTTTGTAACATCCAAGTTTAATAACACAAAAAATCCGTATTTTCATGCCAGTACTCATGCCAGTACCGAAGTACTGGCTACTGGGCTGGTGATACCCTCGGGGACTAACAGTCCACCAGCAGAGGCATCGATCTAGTAGTAGTAATAACATTAACGGTACCAATTTTCCTGCACCAGATGCGCATAAAAAATACGTAATACCCATGTTAATCATTTTAATATACTCAGCTCTGTCAAATGACTATAATGATAGATATAAGAAAGGATGATTCTTTTTTCAAAGGGAGAACAGCCTTCAATCACTCTTCAATAGTTGAAATCTGTAACACATGGTCATTTACGGATATCAAATATCAAAATATTTCAATTAGTTATATTACATCAGGTAGCAATACACAGTTAGAAGTTTAGTTTCGCATTATGGCCCCTGTGAATTTTTTAAATATGAATGTTTTTGTACAATAAAATTGATTTTTAGATAATTGAAGAATAATATAGCCTTCTTAGTGGGTTTATATGAACATTTAGATTGATTTGAACATGTTTTATAGGCCATTTCAATGATTGACAGTCCGTATTTTCCTATCCGTACCGTACATAGGTCCATAAATTATTGTAGTGTTTATCAACAAAGATTTTGCGCTCGATCTTTTCAATTCAATTTTATGGAAAAACGAGCAGGAAGACATATGATTTTTTTTGAACCACTTGATAGATATAAACCTATGGATTCAGGAAAGGTATCACTGTAATTCATTGAAATTTTCCTTTAGACTAAATTTTGGAGACTTTTGTGACATGTTCACCCCCCTTTTTTGCTATATTTTGTATCTAAGAAATGCAGATTGTTGCCATGGTGACACCCAAAAGGGATTATATTTCACCCTTATGACCATTAGAAATCAAATCTATGGAAGATTCTCTTTCTACAAGTATATACATGCATAACACACATATAAAGCCTTCTTTGTTAGACAGGAGGGGAAAGAGGGTGTTTAAAAATTATGAGTGTCAATTTTAAGTTTTTTTCCTAACTGTGTATTGCTACCTTATGGCATTTGACAAAGCAAATAATTGCCTTTTTTTTAGACAAACATACCAAAAAACTATTGATATTTAGGTTAAAGATACAATTCTAAGGGAGAAACAACCTTTAGTATGACAATATATGTTAGTTTTGTTGTTTATTGTCCTTAGCAACCAATATAGACATTTTGACACAAAGACTTGGTTCCGTTATTAATTGATACTTTATTGGCTACCCCTTGGAAAAGAAGATTGCGCCTTATGTAGAAACCTTAGAAGGGAACGCTTTATATTTTTTCATGCGACTAAATCAAATTTATTATTTTAGCAAGTATAAAGTCACAATTTAGCATGAATTAAGCCCAATTTCTTCCCCGCTGTTATAAATAAATTCAGTATTGACTAAATTTTAACCAAGGCCTTGGTATGGTAATACACAACAAAATTGACATTCTAGAGCTTTAAAATAGCTTTAACTTGTAAAAGCTGTCTACTGTTAAGGTTAATTTAGGTTTTTAAACAAGGAAAGACAGGCTTAGAAGGTATAGTTTTAGAAAATTGACTAAAAAAGGAGAAAATACACTTTGACATGGCATGTTTCATATAATCACTTTTTTCTTGCATTTCAGTGTCAACTGCTAACCTTCATAAAATATTTATTTCTGAACCGATTTTCAAAACTAGCAGGCGAAAATGCTCGTTTTAACTAGTAGAAAACAGAAATCCATTTAAAGTGGAATTGGGAAAAAAAATGTTAATCCTTAAGGTAGCAATACACAGTTAGAAGTTTAGTTTCGCATTATGGCCCCTGTGAATTTTTTAAATATGAATGTTTTTGTACAATAAAATTGATTTTTAGATAATTGAAGAATAATATAGCCTTCTTAGTGGGTTTATATGAACATTTAGATTGATTTGAACATGTTTTATAGGCCATTTCAATGATTGACAGTCCGTATTTTCCTATCCGTACCGTACATAGGTCCATAAATTATTGTAGTGTTTATCAACAAAGATTTTGCGCTCGATCTTTTCAATTCAATTTTATGGAAAAACGAGCAGGAAGACATATGATTTTTTTTGAACCACTTGATAGATATAAACCTATGGATTCAGGAAAGGTATCACTGTAATTCATTGAAATTTTCCTTTAGACTAAATTTTGGAGACTTTTGTGACATGTTCACCCCCCTTTTTTGCTATATTTTGTATCTAAGAAATGCAGATTGTTGCCATGGTGACACCCAAAAGGGATTATATTTCACCCTTATGACCATTAGAAATCAAATCTATGGAAGATTCTCTTTCTACAAGTATATACATGCATAACACACATATAAAGCCTTCTTTGTTAGACAGGAGGGGAAAGAGGGTGTTTAAAAATTATGAGTGTCAATTTTAAGTTTTTTTCCTAACTGTGTATTGCTACCTTATGGCATTTGACAAAGCAAATAATTGCCTTTTTTTTAGACAAACATACCAAAAAACTATTGATATTTAGGTTAAAGATACAATTCTAAGGGAGAAACAACCTTTAGTATGACAATATATGTTAGTTTTGTTGTTTATTGTCCTTAGCAACCAATATAGACATTTTGACACAAAGACTTGGTTCCGTTATTAATTGATACTTTATTGGCTACCCCTTGGAAAAGAAGATTGCGCCTTATGTAGAAACCTTAGAAGGGAACGCTTTATATTTTTCATGCGACTAAATCAAATTTATTATTTTAGCAAGTATAAAGTCACAATTTAGCATGAATTAAGCCCAATTTCTTCCCCGCTGTTATAAATAAATTCAGTATTGACTAAATTTTAACCAAGGCCTTGGTATGGTAATACACAACAAAATTGACATTCTAGAGCTTTAAAATAGCTTTAACTTGTAAAAGCTGTCTACTGTTAAGGTTAATTTAGGTTTTTAAACAAGGAAAGACAGGCTTAGAAGGTATAGTTTTAGAAAATTGACTAAAAAAGGAGAAAATACACTTTGACATGGCATGTTTCATATAATCACTTTTTTCTTGCATTTCAGTGTCAACTGCTAACCTTCATAAAATATTTATTTCTGAACCGATTTTCAAAACTAGCAGGCGAAAATGCTCGTTTTAACTAGTAGAAAACAGAAATCCATTTAAAGTGGAATTGGGAAAAAAATGTTAATCCTTAAGGTAGCAATACACAGTTAGAAGTTTAGTTTCGCATTATGGCCCCTGTGAATTTTTTAAATATGAATGTTTTTGTACAATAAAATTGATTTTTAGATAATTGAAGAATAATATAGCCTTCTTAGTGGGTTTATATGAACATTTAGATTGATTTGAACATGTTTTATAGGCCATTTCAATGATTGACAGTCCGTATTTTCCTATCCGTACCGTACATAGGTCCATAAATTATTGTAGTGTTTATCAACAAAGATTTTGCGCTCGATCTTTTCAATTCAATTTTATGGAAAAACGAGCAGGAAGACATATGATTTTTTTTGAACCACTTGATAGATATAAACCTATGGATTCAGGAAAGGTATCACTGTAATTCATTGAAATTTTCCTTTAGACTAAATTTTGGAGACTTTTGTGACATGTTCACCCCCCTTTTTTGCTATATTTTGTATCTAAGAAATGCAGATTGTTGCCATGGTGACACCCAAAAGGGATTATATTTCACCCTTATGACCATTAGAAATCAAATCTATGGAAGATTCTCTTTCTACAAGTATATACATGCATAACACACATATAAAGCCTTCTTTGTTAGACAGGAGGGGAAAGAGGGTGTTTAAAAATTATGAGTGTCAATTTTAAGTTTTTTTCCTAACTGTGTATTGCTACCTTATGGCATTTGACAAAGCAAATAATTGCCTTTTTTTTAGACAAACATACCAAAAAACTATTGATATTTAGGTTAAAGATACAATTCTAAGGGAGAAACAACCTTTAGTATGACAATATATGTTAGTTTTGTTGTTTATTGTCCTTAGCAACCAATATAGACATTTTGACACAAAGA
This sequence comes from Mytilus galloprovincialis, assembly GCA_037788925.1. Lineage (NCBI taxonomy): Eukaryota > Metazoa > Mollusca > Bivalvia > Mytilida > Mytilidae > Mytilus > Mytilus galloprovincialis. Next base: position 35,820,379 of record CM075335.1, read on the forward strand.
CTTGGTTCCGTTATTAATTGATACTTTATTGGCTACCCCTTGGAAAAGAAGATTGCGCCTTATGTAGAAACCTTAGAAGGGAACGCTTTATATTTTTTCATGCGACTAAATCAAATTTATTATTTTAGCAAGTATAAAGTCACAATTTAGCATGAATTAAGCCCAATTTCTTCCCCGCTGTTATAAATAAATTCAGTATTGACTAAATTTTAACCAAGGCCTTGGTATGGTAATACACAACAAAATTGACATTCTAGAGCTTTAAAATAGCTTTAACTTGTAAAAGCTGTCTACTGTTAAGGTTAATTTAGGTTTTTAAACAAGGAAAGACAGGCTTAGAAGGTGTAGTTTTAGAAAATTGACTGAAAAAGGAGAAAATACACTTTGACATGGCATGTTTCATATAATCACTTTTTTCTTGCATTTCAGTGTCAACTGCTAACCTTCATAAAATATTTATTTCTGAACCGATTTTCAAAACTAGCAGGCGAAAATGCTCGTTTTAACTAGTAGAAAACAGAAATCCATTTAAAGTGGAATTGGGAAAAAAAATGTTAATCCTTATGGCATTTGACAAAGCAAATAATTGCCTTTTTTTTAGACAAACATACCAAAAAACTATTGATATTTAGGTTAAAGATACAATTCTAAGGGAGAAACAACCTTTAGTATGACAATATATGTTAGTTTTGTTGTTTATTGTCCTTAGCAACCAATATAGACATTTTGACACAAAGACTTGGTTCCGTTATTAATTGATACTTTATTGGCTACCCCTTGGAAAAGAAGATTGCGCCTTATGTAGAAACCTTAGAAGGGAACGCTTTATATTTTTTCATGCGACTAAATCAAATTTATTATTTTAGCAAGTATAAAGTCACAATTTAGCATGAATTAAGCCCAATTTCTTCCCCGCTGTTATAAATAAATTCAGTATTGACTAAATTTTAACCAAGGCCTTGGTATGGTAATACACAACAAAATTGACATTCTAGAGCTTTAAAATAGCTTTAACTTGTAAAAGCTGTCTACTGTTAAGGTTAATTTAGGTTTTTAAACAAGGAAAGACAGGCTTAGAAGGTATAGTTTTAGAAAATTGACTAAAAAAGGAGAAAATACACTTTGACATGGCATGTTTCATATAATCACTTTTTTCTTGCATTTCAGTGTCAACTGCTAACCTTCATAAAATATTTATTTCTGAACCGATTTTCAAAACTAGCAGGCGAAAATGCTCGTTTTAACTAGTAGAAAACAGAAATCCATTTAAAGTGGAATTGGGAAAAAAAATGTTAATCCTTAAGGTAGCAATACACAGTTAGAAGTTTAGTTTCGCATTATGGCCCCTGTGAATTTTTTAAATATGAATGTTTTTGTACAATAAAATTGATTTTTAGATAATTGAAGAATAATATAGCCTTCTTAGTGGGTTTATATGAACATTTAGATTGATTTGAACATGTTTTATAGGCCATTTCAATGATTGACAGTCCGTATTTTCCTATCCGTACCGTACATAGGTCCATAAATTATTGTAGTGTTTATCAACAAAGATTTTGCGCTCGATCTTTTCAATTCAATTTTATGGAAAAACGAGCAGGAAGACATATGATTTTTTTTGAACCACTTGATAGATATAAACCTATGGATTCAGGAAAGGTATCACTGTAATTCATTGAAATTTTCCTTTAGACTAAATTTTGGAGACTTTTGTGACATGTTCACCCCCCTTTTTTGCTATATTTTGTATCTAAGAAATGCAGATTGTTGCCATGGTGACACCCAAAAGGGATTATATTTCACCCTTATGACCATTAGAAATCAAATCTATGGAAGATTCTCTTTCTACAAGTATATACATGCATAACACACATATAAAGCCTTCTTTGTTAGACAGGAGGGGAAAGAGGGTGTTTAAAAATTATGAGTGTCAATTTTAAGTTTTTTTCCTAACTGTGTATTGCTACCTTATGGCATTTGACAAAGCAAATAATTGCCTTTTTTTTAGACAAACATACCAAAAAACTATTGATATTTAGGTTAAAGATACAATTCTAAGGGAGAAACAACCTTTAGTATGACAATATATGTTAGTTTTGTTGTTTATTGTCCTTAGCAACCAATATAGACATTTTGACACAAAGACTTGGTTCCGTTATTAATTGATACTTTATTGGCTACCCCTTGGAAAAGAAGATTGCGCCTTATGTAGAAACCTTAGAAGGGAACGCTTTATATTTTTTCATGCGACTAAATCAAATTTATTATTTTAACAAGTATAAAGTCACAATTTAGCATGAATTAAGCCCAATTTCTTCCCCGCTGTTATAAATAAATTCAGTATTGACTAAATTTTAACCAAGGCCTTGGTATGGTAATACACAACAAAATTGACATTCTAGAGCTTTAAAATAGCTTTAACTTGTAAAAGCTGTCTACTGTTAAGGTTAATTTAGGTTTTTAAACAAGGAAAGACAGGCTTAGAAGGTATAGTTTTAGAAAATTGACTAAAAAAGGAGAAAATACACTTTGACATGGCATGTTTCATATAATCACTTTTTTCTTGCATTTCAGTGTCAACTGCTAACCTTCATAAAATATTTATTTCTGAACCGATTTTCAAAACTAGCAGGCGAAAATGCTCGTTTTAACTAGTAGAAAACAGAAATCCATTTAAAGTGGAATTGGGAAAAAAAATGTTAATCCTTAAGGTAGCAATACACAGTTAGAAGTTTAGTTTCGCATTATGGCCCCTGTGAATTTTTTAAATATGAATGTTTTTGTACAATAAAATTGATTTTTAGATAATTGAAGAATAATATAGCCTTCTTAGTGGGTTTATATGAACATTTAGATTGATTTGAACATGTTTTATAGGCCATTTCAATGATTGACAGTCCGTATTTTCCTATCCGTACCGTACATAGGTCCATAAATTATTGTAGTGTTTATCAACAAAGATTTTGCGCTCGATCTTTTCAATTCAATTTTATGGAAAAACGAGCAGGAAGACATATGATTTTTTTTGAACCACTTGATAGATATAAACCTATGGATTCAGGAAAGGTATCACTGTAATTCATTGAAATTTTCCTTTAGACTAAATTTTGGAGACTTTTGTGACATGTTCACCCCCCTTTTTTGCTATATTTTGTATCTAAGAAATGCAGATTGTTGCCATGGTGACACCCAAAAGGGATTATATTTCACCCTTATGACCATTAGAAATCAAATCTATGGAAGATTCTCTTTCTACAAGTATATACATGCATAACACACATATAAAGCCTTCTTTGTTAGACAGGAGGGGAAAGAGGGTGTTTAAAAATTATGAGTGTCAATTTTAAGTTTTTTTCCTAACTGTGTATTGCTACCTTATGGCATTTGACAAAGCAAATAATTGCCTTTTTTTTAGACAAACATACCAAAAAACTATTGATATTTAGGTTAAAGATACAATTCTAAGGGAGAAACAACCTTTAGTATGACAATATATGTTAGTTTTGTTGTTTATTGTCCTTAGCAACCAATATAGACATTTTGACACAAAGACTTGGTTCCGTTATTAATTGATACTTTATTGGCTACCCCTTGGAAAAGAAGATTGCACCTTATGTAGAAACCTTAGAAGGGAACGCTTTATATTTTTTCATGCGACTAAATCAAATTTATTATTTTAGCAAGTATAAAGTCACAATTTAGCATGAATTAAGCCCAATTTCTTCCCCGCTGTTATAAATAAATTCAGTATTGACTAAATTTTAACCAAGGCCTTGGTATGGTAATACACAACAAAATTGACATTCTAGAGCTTTAAAATAGCTTTAACTTGTAAAAGCTGTCTACTGTTAAGGTTAATTTAGGTTTTTAAACAAGGAAAGACAGGCTTAGAAGGTATAGTTTTAGAAAATTGACTAAAAAAGGAGAAAATACACTTTGACATGGCATGTTTCATATAATCACTTTTTTCTTGCATTTCAGTGTCAACTGCTAACCTTCATAAAATATTTATTTCTGAACCGATTTTCAAAACTAGCAGGCGAAAATGCTCGTTTTAACTAGTAGAAAACAGAAATCCATTTAAAGTGGAATTGGGAAAAAAAATGTTAATCCTTAAGGTAGCAATACACAGTTAGAAGTTTAGTTTCGCATTATGGCCCCTGTGAATTTTTTAAATATGAATGTTTTTGTACAATAAAATTGATTTTTAGATAATTGAAGAATAATATAGCCTTCTTAGTGGGTTTATATGAACATTTAGATTGATTTGAACATGTTTTATAGGCCATTTCAATGATTGACAGTCCGTATTTTCCTATCCGTACCGTACATAGGTCCATAAATTATTGTAGTGTTTATCAACAAAGATTTTGCGCTCGATCTTTTCAATTCAATTTTATGGAAAAACGAGCAGGAAGACATATGATTTTTTTTGAACCACTTGATAGATATAAACCTATGGATTCAGGAAAGGTATCACTGTAATTCATTGAAATTTTCCTTTAGACTAAATTTTGGAGACTTTTGTGACATGTTCACCCCCCTTTTTTGCTATATTTTGTATCTAAGAAATGCAGATTGTTGCCATGGTGACACCCAAAAGGGATTATATTTCACCCTTATGACCATTAGAAATCAAATCTATGGAAGATTCTCTTTCTACAAGTATATACATGCATAACACACATATAAAGCCTTCTTTGTTAGACAGGAGGGGAAAGAGGGTGTTTAAAAATTATGAGTGTCAATTTTAAGTTTTTTTCCTAACTGTGTATTGCTACCTCACAAGTTTGTAAAAATATTTAAGAAACTATGAGCTTCTTTTTTTCTTGGCTCTTTCATATTTTGTAGGTCACAAATTGATACTTGTGCTACTTGGTCGCCCTTTTTGCAACATTTGTATTGCATACGTAAAGAAAAATGTGTTGTAACCTTTTCGTTCTCTTGTATGATTATACTACTGTTAAATCACAGCATTAAAAAATATGCGTGTTATGAGTCATGGTGTAACTGGTTCTTTATGGTAAATCAAGAACTGTTAACCCTTTAAAAGAACATAAAATATTGACAGGGGTTTCTGATTCTTTTTGCTTGAGTTTTCTGAATTGACTTCTTGATGTTTATATTTCAATATATGTGTTGTTTCTTCTAGGCTGTATATTATTTTGCATTATTTGTCATTAGCATGCATGTTTATGTATATAAAGAAACGAGAAGGTACAGAGTCAATACAAAACTCTGATGATAGGAGAAATTCTAAACGTATGCACAAGTAAAATTTGAAACCAACATAACCCCCATTTTTTGACAGTGTACGTGTTGCTCAGTGTTTTCTTTGTAGATTTTTGTGGATTTGTCTGTCTTTTTATCGTTTTTTGCCAAAGAGTTATTTGTTTTCTTCGACTGATGAGTTTGAATATCCTATTGGCATGTTCCGACTTTTTCAGTCATGCATATTAAGTCTTTTATTTGACAAAACGGTTACTTAATTCATTTGTGATTTTTCAAGGTAACTTAAAAAGTTAAGAACCTAACGATTGTTTGTACAATACAAATCTGATTGACAATAAAATACCACAGAAGAAAATCCAAATCAGTGTTTCAATTGTTCAGAGATTTTTTTTCGAGGCACAAAGGGTTTCCATCTTTCATCATAACAATAAAAAATAAAAATTAAACACAAACCAGAAGATAAAACCAAGGTCATTTTCAGCTTCAAGCACGTCATGTTATCAAACACTAAACTGAACAAGTCAGTAAACATCAACTTTCAATTAAATGTTTAATTAATCTAACATTTAATACTTTTTTGCATACGTACTTTTATCAGAATTTAATGCCATTTTCATTATCATTAGGTCTGTATTCTGACAATCGCATGAATTTCCTTTAAGCATACTAAAATTTAACATAAGGCCTTTTTTATAATCAGGTTGTCTCTTCTAAATGTGAAAAAAAGATGTGGTGTAAAAATCGTGTCATTGACAATGAGACAACTCTTCTCAAGAAACTAAATGACACATAAATTAACAACCAACTATAGGTCACCGTACGGCCTTCAACAATGAACAAAGCTCATAAAGCCTAGTCAGCTATAAAAGATCCCGAAATAACAAATGTTAAACAATTCAAACGAGAAAACTAAGGACGTTTTTTTTTTTTGACAAAACTTCAGTGTTAAAATCATTACTTTTACAAAAAGAAACCCTAATTACCATATAAAATTTGTCTGTCATCCGAGTACCTTTTGAAGACACGACTGCTTAATTACACTCACTTCCCGTTTACATAGATTTCAGCTTTATTTCAATAAATTAACTTGCTTGCACTTACGTTTTCTAAAGTAATTATGTATAAATAATTGAAGGTATGCAAATTTTTTCATTGTGTTATTTTGATTCAATCCATATAATTGAAGTTGCTCAACATTATTGTATTGAGTTTTGAATCTATGTTACAGTTTCCTATTGATATTAAATTCAAATTTGTTTTCGTAAATGTGAAATGCAAATTTAGAATGTCATTTGTATCAATAACTCATAACCTTATCTACAGATACCCGTACTTCAGCAATTAAGTCTTTATTGACTCTAACAAGTAGAGATAACTAAAAATCAATGATATTTTTTGAAATATAATCAAATAGTTTAATTAAGTGTAACGATGTAAGATATAAACTAGCATTTTCTAGGTCCTAGTCATAGAGTAAAGTATTGAACATGGCAGACGTCATACTGAGAGCTTAAACCCCAATCAATATCTAGAAATGGATTAGTCACATTCTAACACACAAAACGGATATATCGGAAATACCGTGTTGTTTTTTCTTTCTCAGAAACATGTCCTATGTACTTCCTACATGCATCAAGTAAGACATCAAAGCCAAATTTTATCCTTTGAAATCTTTTACCCGAGGTATACATATCAGGTATCAGGAAAGTGTTCAGAAGCTATATTTCAAATAAGTATCGATATGGAGATAGGAAATTGCATTTGAATTCATTCGGAAATGTGAATTATACTGACAACTGATGACAATCGGATTACCTCTTTCAGAGCTAGGAATCATACAAAATGAAATATTTTATCTAGATCTTGAAATCAAAGCTTCCGAACTGAACCCTTACCACATTCTGTGTTTGCACGGAGGTTATCTCACTAAGAGTTAGTGATGGGTTTAATTTTTTTTTTTAGCTTAACAACAAGTTACATAAATATATTGGAGGGTGAACTAGTGGATAATCATAAAATGGGAGGAGACAGGGAGATTTGATCTCTAACTGATGTTTAACTTTCCCATTCACATTGTATAAATAACATAATTATTTGATTTATATTTATATTTATGTTTCAGGTTTAAATATAGAATTACCAAAGTGTCTGATCTTAATCTAAGAAACCTCAAAGGTTGTGATCCGTCCGGCAGTTGAGTTCATGGCTCCGTCCTTACGGAATGGGATGCATCAAATAATAAATAAATAAGCAGTAGCAACATTCAAAAATGTTAAATCCGATCATGACGTTACGCGCGATGTTCGTACCTCATTGGAATTTCGGTGTAGTTGGCAAGATGCAAGTCCAAAATATATAATTGTGTGATATCATATTCATTGCTATTGTACGTATTTTAAAAAATAAAGATTTTTTTAATAAAAACGAAAAAAATAATTGTTGAAACTATGTTTTATGCTGCATACGACAAGCTTCATTTTAAAAAAACGGCGATTTTTAGGTTGTCCCGCGTAACATATTTCATTTATTGTAACCACTAAACTATGATTTTTGTCAAAACTATTTAATATTTTGAAAAACGGTTTTTTCCATTATTAAACAGAATGGTACCTTCAGTCTTTTATGCATTTTTTATGACGTTATGATGACGTCATTGAAAAAAAACGCGTTCCATACTACAAGGGCAAATCTGTCCCGCGGGGAAAAAAATTGGGATTACAGATTTGAGAATCAAAAAACATTTATCTAAAATGAAAAAAGTTTAGTATTTGTATTTACTACATCAATGTTATTTTGCTTAATTTTATGAATTTAAAGACAAATCTCCTAAAAAATGATATATGGTAATTTATGAGCGATTTTTCAAAGGCTTACAAGTTTGTCGCACCGCCATTTTTGACGTAAAAACGAACTCAACTCAAATTTACGTCAATTGTTTGCTTATCACTACTCTTATAATGGTAGAATTTTATGATTTTTTAAAATGTTATTTTTCTTAAATTTTCAAAAAACTAAAATATATCAATTTTCGATAAGTAGTTAAAAAGCACCGTCGATTTTGCGGAGTCTTACAAGAATGTCGCACTTGCTTAAAAACAACGTTTCAGTCGAATTTTCGGTTTGAACGTTACGAAATATTAGCGACGTTGTGTTACGCTTACATGGACGAACATCGCGCGTAACGTCGATGCATTCATACAAATAAGCTGAATAATAGTTGTTTACATATCAAAGAGTACATGTATCTTAAATACCCATAATATCTTATACATATATTGTGTACTGTGATCACTTCATATATTTGCCAATTGAATTTGATCAACAATCAACATAAAACTATGCTGTTGACTAATGTAAATTGCCCTTCTTTAATATTTATTGACTTTTCTTCAACTGCATATTTGTTTGGATCTATTGTAGCATCATCATTACTATAAAAACAATCTACCCTTCCCGATAGCCCTAAAAAAAATCCGGACAAATAACACAAATGTATACAGATAAATCTATGTATATTTATATGTATATCGACGACCTTTTTCACAGTCTTCTAATATTGTTACCGATGTTTGGATTTTTTTTTAAGAAAAAGTGCAAGTAGTCATCTCTGTTGGTTTTCTACCGGTAGATTTTCCATGGAGGAATTCCATTGTCATTCAATAATCTGTTTAAACTGTGTTCCAGTGTATAAGTGTATGATATAATTGTGACACTTATTTAATTCCATTATCACATTAAACGTGTAGCCATTGGTATGTAGATTGAGTCTAATTGTTATGTATTTCTAACGATAAAATTTCATGGTTTCTATTGTTTTATAAACTCATGTATGTGTTGATATTTCACCAGCCATGTATTCTTTATCTCCATGTGAATTAATCAGACTATTTAACAGGCTTCATGTTTAACCCCGCCACATTCTGTATGTGCATGGAGCCTGTAATTCAGGGGTTTTCTTTTGTTAATGTGTTACATATTTGTTTTTCGTTCATTTTTGGTACATGAATAAGGCCGTTAGTTTTCTCGTTTGAATTGCTTTACATTTGTCATTTCGATAGTTATTATAGCTAACTATGCGGTATGAGCTTTGCTCATTGTTGAAGGCCGTATGGTGACCCATAGTACTTAATTTTTGAGTCATTTGGTCTCGTGTAGAGAGTTGTCTCAATGGCAACCATACAACATCTTCTTTTTTATTTTCACTGCATCTGTTTCAATAGTGTGTGTCATTTGAATATACCTGGTTCCGAGGTATGTACCGTCAGAAGATCCCTTGGCGAAACCAAATATCTCGCATTGTGTTCTTATGAGAAGGTTACATTTTTTTGATGTCGTATTTTTAAGAAAAGTATGCCATTCCATGTAGATTTATTCCATAAGTGCAATATATTTTAGTCTTTTGAAGTAGTCTATTACGATGTCATTAATCCAAGGCTTTCAAAAAACGAGAATACTTTTATTTGTGTATTCTCTCTAGACATCAAACACGACCTCTCACAGAACCAAACCAACTTAGTTAATGCGCAAAAATTTTGTCTAGCTAGGACCTATATTGCACTCCACATACTATATTATGCCCTGGGCACAATATGGTTTAACATCTGGAACCCAAAAATTAAAGACAAACCTCTCATCTTCTTGACATGTTGCTCCTTAATTCATATAAAGCAGACTTGATAAAGAAGGAATGAGCATTATCCTCTGATCCTCTAACTACATGCTCTGCTATATACATGAGGACATGAAACAAACAAAAGTTGGTGATTATGTTGATCGCATCTATCCAAATGAACTTGAAAAAATTAAATGAAACAATATACTGCTAAGTCTGCTTATTTTATTTAGATCCATATGGCTATTACTTTCGGGATATTCTTTTAACAGTTGATTCATTATCATTCATAGCATATCAATTTTGTTGATTTTGTTGGTGTAGACGAACCAAAAAAATAAAGTTTTCAACGAAATTTATTTGTTCTATAGGGTTATATGCAAACTTTGGCAAAAACATGAAAAATAAAATGCACCAAAAAAAGTTTTCCTCAATCTAGGGAAATTGGTACCAACGAAAATAAACGAACCCACAGTGACTTCTTTACTGATAACGTCTTCTATAGTATGTAATTATTTGTTAAGTGTCGGACATTCAGTTTTATATTTTATCTAAATGTCCTTATGCATTGACTATTTACTATTGTGTGTTAAAGCAGCCAACAATCAATGTTAGACTTAGAATAAAGCGACTCAACAATGATCAAATAATAAACAGATTTCGGTTTCATATTGGAAAGTTTATTGAACATAAAGTGTGAAACATATAAAAGAGATGAGATAAAGTCTGCAAATATGTGTCTTATATTTTTAGAAATAAGAGATTTAGATTACGGTTTGTAGCAGTTATCTGCTTCATTTGGCATGCAGAGATATTCTTTTCGTATCAAGTTATCCGTAATATGAAATTGCTAGGCCATAAGAAATGATTCACTTTCCAATTTTCCTGAAACGTTTTGACAAATACCAAAACTATTGAAATAAGTGAGAAACATGGAATATATAAAACATTAATGACTATTTTATTATATGAATCTATCATCGAGTTACAGGTGACGAATTCATTAGAGATTTAACTGAAGGGTGAATTGAAGAATGGTATGATATATTGCACAAATTAACGGCATTGGCAATTGCAAATCCGATTTGTTAATATGCCTAGGGTAATAATATTCCAGAAAATCTCATGATTAATTTCCCTTGGTCCATATTATTAGCATCTCTATTCTCAAGTTTTTCCGCTTTCTTAAGGTCTTACTAATATGAGAGAAAACAATTATTATGAGGATTAAAAGGTCTTGACCTGGTCAGTGGCGATGTCGTGCAGATCAAGCAAATTAATCATTTACTTTCTAATAATGACCGAAGACATTAGTAAAATTGACCCTCACAGGAAAACACTAATGAAATTTGTTAAGATTAAGGTTGGGGAGTGCAATTAAACACAGTGTTGATTAATGTTTGAACATCATTAGTCTCATGTACAAGACAAATTTTCATAAATAAATAAAATATAACATCTCACTTGGCAATATAAATTTATAGAAGCCTGGTTAATGTTCAATCCTACACAACGATAACAGGAATAAACTTTAAATATTTTATGAAAAAAATCGAATTATCGGTCACTGTACTTGTATACGTCTTATGTGAATTATCGGTTACCGTACTTGTATACGTTTTTGGTGAACTATCGGTCACTGTACTTGTATACGTTTCAGGTGAAATAAAGTCACGTAACTACATCTGTTCATTAAGTTTCTATGATTTTTTTCTCAGAATTGAAGTTGATAATGGAAATGTTAAACCTATATTTCCGTTTAAATGGTTTACGTCTATCTTTATAAGTCTTATCGGAGAGTTAGTACTTATAACAAAGACGCTTATATGTCATAAACATTTCATATGTCATAAACATTTCAATAATGAAAGCGTACTCGAATCAAAACTATATGAAGAGTATGTCATATATGTTAAACATGGCTGAAATTGGCAATCAACTCCTAAGAGTGTTGTTTGCTATGCATTACAATTGTTAAGCATTAATTTGCGTTTTGTTATTGGTCACTACTTAGAAACTACATTGCTTAAAGAGAAACTGTAAATGGCAAAACATCTTGATTAAACCTAGTTTTCTAAGTGTATGCCAGATGCAAGGCCACTGTTGGTTATAGTTTAAATGTTGCTAGTGTTGGCTGAGATAGTAATGCATCTCTTCCACGAGAATATCATTAGCTCAGTAATCAGTACTACAGTGCGTACATGATACAAAAGACCTTAAGTTTCAAAAACTGTCCGTTTGTAAACTTTGAAATTATTAGAAATTAAGGTTGTAACTCCCGCAGAAAAAGTTGAACTTCGAAAGATTTGGTATTTTTGTATAGGACCTTTTTAGTTATACAGCTCTTCTATTGTTTGGGTTCTTATACATCCTTCAATATATTCGGCTAAGCGTACCAGATGAAGGTAAATCAAGAAGAGCTCAACAGACGCATGAAATTAATAATGTGTTGTTTATATTTTTCTGGCAGTCTTTTCTTTAAACTGATTTTTTGGATACGTTGTTTTCTTATTGAATCAATTATGCATCCAAATTGTCAATTTGTTGACACAATCTTGACTGCTGTATCTTTATTTATGACATTTTTGCCTATTGTGTCATTTTTTTCTTCCCACATCGTTGTCAATATAATGGAATTTGATGTTACTGTCGTACAAGTGAGAGGTTTAGCTAGCTATAAAACCAGGTTCAATACACCATTTTCTACTTAGTAAAATGTTTGTACTAAGTCAAGAATATCTCAGTTGTTACCAATTGGTTTGATTTGTTTTATCTTTCGATTTCGCCGTTTGATTAAGGACTTTCCGTTTCGAATTATCCTTGAAGTTCAGTATTTTGATGATTTTACTTTATGCTCACATTAAATATCACTAATACTGTCTCTATCTGTATATATCCTGTTCATAAAACGTTAAAATCGTAAGATTGGATTTTTTCACCATTGGCCATCATTTCGGAATTTAGTGTTTTCAATATTTCAACTTCAAGAATGTTAGTTCTTCTAGAAGAGATGGTCGAAAGATACCAGGTGGGGGGGGACATTCAAAGTCAGATCGAAAATAAACTTACAATTCCATGGCTAAAATAGAAAAAGACAGACAGACAAATAAAAGTACATAAGACACAAAATACAAAACTTAAAACAAGGCAACACAAACCCCGCCAAAAAACTGGAGGTGATCTCAAGTGACCCGGAAAGGTAAACAGATTGTGCTCTTCGGCATCCGTCGTGTTGCTAATGTTATTACAAACCCGGAATATAGCCTAATTCGATAGGTCTTGTTCGAGAAAAGTTAACGGGATTATAGTTACGAAATAAGAAATAATGGAATTTTATACGACTGGCGTACAAGTGAGATGTTTAGCTAGCTATAAAACCAGGTTCAATCCACAATTTTCTACATAGTAAAATGCTTGTACCAATCATGAATATGACAGTTGTTATCCGTTCATTTGATTTTTTTAGCTTTTGTTTTTGCCATCTCATTAGGGACTTTCCGTTTTGAATTTTCATGGGAGTTCAGTATTTTTGTGATTTTACTTTTCCCTTATTTAACATGAACATAACTCCTATACAACATAATACCCTTACAAAAATTAGCATTCCGAGTTACAAAAGCATGACAACAGAAATGTACAAAAATATACAGAAAAGGCTCCAAATGTCATCTATCAATTTTACATAAATACAGGACGAAATTAGGCTTGTCTTTCCTTAAAAAATAACCATTAAATATTAAAATAAAATAACAATATATAGCTCGTGTGTGCTGCATGTTTTAAAAATGTTACTTAGTTCGTTCAATACAAAAATTAATAAAAGAGATGAATTTTCTCATTATGATTTTTTTTTCATTTGTAGAGGATCATTAAGGCAGCACCTTCATATGGAGTATCATAATATATCTCCAAGTTGATACGATATACCAGGACTTGGTTTTCCTTTCCTTATAGTATTGTCTTGAATAAGATGTTTATAACTGGGAAGAAATTGAGTCAATGGTTCTAAATATTAATATGGGAAATATCTGTTTTTAGATTTTTGTTGTGGAATATGACTGTCACAGATGACCATGGATCCGTATGTTCTACTTGTCGTTATCATGTTGCTACTTTCCTCGTGTATGACTATCACCATATGTGACCCTGTAAATTGAATTTTAAATGACAAAAACAACATTTAGGATGCTTATAGTGGAGCAGTAACTCGGCATGATTACTGTACCCTGTCAAGGCATATGAGTTCCCTATATTTATGGTAATTTTGCTAAACTTTAGTTTCCTGTGTTTAATTTTATTGATTTGTTTGTCCTATTTTTCTTTTTTGAAGTGTTTTTCTTTTGATTTCATTAAAATGCTACAAATGCTTCCTTAGTATATGTATTTCAATATTTGTTAAACACATGCAGCTCCTTTATTAATGCATCATGTAACTGACCAATAGAAAAACTTAACCTCCTTATTATCAATGACGTATGCAAAATCAACAACGTTGAAATAGCGATGTTCCCAACATTTCTATATTTATATCAGTCTCTCTGAGACATATTAACAGAACAAAAACTAATGAAAATCGAAATTTACGTAGCAGAATCCAAAAAAAAAAAAAACCAAAACAAATTAAAACATCTTTTTAAGTTACATTCAAATTCTATATAATGCTATACAATTTTGAAAATAATTTACCGAATTTAGATGTAAAAGTTATACAATCATGTTTTAATGAAACGCCTTTAAATTGAAAACATCCCAGTCGTCTTTTCAAGTCTACGTCGTCTCGTAAAGACACTAAGGAAATTAATAAAAAGGCTACTTCAGTGTCACATCCACCTGTATCGTTGCAAGAAGGATGAGATATATTCATCTTGAATACAAAATCCGTTCATTTTATTGAATTTCATTAAAAACAGGATGTTATTCAGGTGTTGACTCTAGATTATTAATTCTTTAATGTAACGTGTCAAATTGGCGATATTAGGATATCATGTTCCTATTAAAAATGTATGGCATTTATATAACCATAATTAACGAGGATTTTCTAATTGTTTTATATCAAGGAAATTAAAAGATTTATTTATTGTGTCGAAATACACACAGTGCATGCTCTAGGTAAACGATACATTATATCGCATTATTCTTTTACCCTCAACATTTTAAAATTGATTGATGTCAAACTTCCAAATGCAATTTAAATGCATTTTTAAGATGATAAAAAGATAATGTGATATGAATGTATGTATCCTTCTTTTTTACTAGACCGACGCTCCGAGCCGTACTTTTAGTGTGCTGGTTCACACGATAACAGGCATCATGGTGACATACTAACCTATCCGGATACATTATTCTTATTCTGATATTGAGTCGACCAGTCTGTCTTCTTTTTTTACATTTTACAAACGAAACTGGAAATTACGTTTCCTGTTTTCTACCAGTTCGTATTAGCATTTTGTGCAAACACCTGAGATGAAAAGCTGTATTGATATCAACCAGGGATGTCTTCATTATTGATCATGCTTACTGAATCCATATTAAAACTGATTTGTTATATCATTCAATATATAGAGATTAATACATGGACTTTTCCATATGAGCCTGGGTATCATCCCGAGACCCACCATATCAGCCGGAGACGGAGTCCAGGAGCTGATATGGGTCGAGGAATGATACCCAGGCTGATATGGAAAAGACCATGTATTAATCGCTTTATCATATACTTCCGACAATAGTTTTATGTAAGGCAAATAAACAAAAGCATTAACTAAAACAGTCAAAAACTTTATAAAGAAGTTAAATTATGAATCAAATATACTATAATTGTCCAACAACAGCATCACTACTTCCATATATATTTATGGTAACATTTTCTAAAGAGGCATTTTGAAACATTGAAAATTTGTAAGAGTTTTATGATCATTATTACTCCATGGCTGTTAGACTATAAAATGATTCACAATTGTCAATGGCATTTGTTAGCGAGTACTAAACTATCCCCACAAAAGATCCCGTAAATTGTGACGTCGTTATAAAAATATCTGACGTCACAATGGAAAAGTTAACAACCGATACCGGAAACACCGGAAGTAACTTGCGCGAGAGGCACTATTATTGGTTTTGTGCACGAGAAGCACCTGATATGGGTTATCAGCCCGGGTGGGAAATTATGGCTTGTGTACTTCCGCTCATTACACATATGCAAACGCTATCATATCAATGCTTAGTATATGATAAAAGCTAGTTATACTAGGTATTCTGTATAGAACAGTGTTTCTATTTAAGGCAGTTACGTCTATAGTTAATAATAATTTAATTTTACAATTGTGATATACGTGCGTATATTTAAGACAAATATATTATGTTCAATTGTAAAATCATTGTTGCGCCTTGACAATTTTATAATCCTGGTACCTTTGATAACTATTAAATGAATTGCTATATAGGTCGTCGATGTTTATGCGTGCACAGAAGGGATCTAATACATACGAGTTTGGAACCTAATCGTGCAAAATTCAGAATATCAATATTCACAAACACAATAATTTTATCTTGTTAAATTTTTCGTATCCTGAATATCCATAAGATATATGCCATAGGACGTGAAACAACCAATTATCAATCAATCACATCTAAACATACAATATGTATAAAATATTTATATGCATAACCCCATATAACTCGAAAATAAGTCAGTTGATCAATGTTTAATGAGTTCAAACACATTTTGAATGTTTGAACACATGCAGTAAGTCTATTGCATATAAATATTTAGTGTCTAACTACCTCAAGCTGCATATAAACCAAATTCATATGTGCAGTTTTGTTTACCTCCCCAGGCCGATGACAGGCAAGTCCTGGGGGTATCATCCATTCAGTAATTATGTTTTGGTAATTCAAATGATTTAATCCTTATGTAACAAAAACAAAACAAAAAAGGTTGAATAACTATTAGATAAATAAAGCTTGAATGTTGTAGATGTAGGCAAATGTTTTCGAAGGCAATGATCTTATATCGTTCGATGTAATATATATCTTATCGCATTTCGCAGACATAATCCATGACCATTCAAAAAAGAAAAATGCACATCGAAGGAAGCAACATTTGTGAACACAATTTAGTAATAAATTCTGGATTTCTGCAACTTTTGTGTTGTTATTTTTTAGTTTTATATTTATACATTTCAAATTTTATCTTTTCGTTTTTGTCGAGCCTGCAACTTTTGTTGCAGAAAGCTCGACATAGGGATAGTGATCCGGCGGCGGCGGCGTTAGCTCACTTCTTAAAAGCTTTATATTTTAGAAAGTGGAAGACCTGGATGCTTCATACTTTGTGTATAGATGCTTCATGTTACGAAGTTTCCGTCAGTCACAGGTCCAATGTCCTTGACCTCATTTTAATGGTTCAGTGACCACTTGAAAAATTTTTTTTTGTAATGTTGAATTCTCTCTTATTATAGGTAATAGGACAACTATATTTGATATGTGTGTACCTTGCAAGGTCCTCGTGTCTGTCAGACAGTTTTCACTTGACCTCGACTTCATTTCATGGATCAGTGAACAAGGTTAAGTTTTGGTGGTCAAGTCCATATCTCAGATACTATAAGCAATAGGGCTAGTATATTCGGTGTATGGAAGGACTTTAAGGTGTACATGTCCAACTGGACGGTGTCATCTGACCTTGACCTCATTTTCATGGTTCAGTGGTTATAGTTAAATTTTTGTGTTTTGGTCTGTTTTTCTCATACTATATGCAATATGTCTACTATATTTGTTGTATGGAATGATTGTAAGGTGTACATGTCTAGCGGGCAGATGTCATGTAACCTTGACCTCATTTTTATGGTTCAGTGGTCAAAGTTAAGTTTTTGAGTTTTGGTCTTTTTTTCTAATATTATATGCCATAGATCAACTATATTTGGTGTATGGAAATATTTTATGATCTTTATGTCAGCCGCGCAGGTTTTATTTGACCGTAACCTCATTTTCACGGTTCATTGCACAGTGTAAAGTTTTTTGTGTTATGGTCTATTTTTCTTAAACTATAAGTAATGGGTCAACTATATATGTTGTATAGAAGCATTGTTAGCTGTACATGTCTGCCTGGCATGGTTCATCTGACCTTGACCTCATTTTCAAGGTTCATTGGTCTTTGTTTAGTTATCTTGGTTAATGTTAATTAAGTTTATGTGACAGTTGTAATAAAGATTAGCTTTTTACTTAGGACTATCAACATAATATCAATGATTAGTATAGAAGGCGAGACATTTCAGCGTGTGCACTCTTGTTTGACCATTGATTCTTAATATTAGTGGCGTATTAAATTATAAGTCTGGTACCTTTGATAACTATTAAGTACTATTTCTTTTAATGAATTTTTTCTGTTTGTATGTTCCAATGAAGTGCACTTGTTCGAGAGATTCTGAAAGATACGCTTATCATACAACAAAGAAATTTGTCATCATCAATATAACATTAAGAAGATATGGTGTGATTGCCAGTTCGACAACTCGCCACCAGAGATTGAATGACGTAGACTTTTTGAATATTATTGGTCAATTGCCGATGATTGACCAAGAATTTTGATTTAAAACCTTCTTTTTACCGTCATATCTAATAAACAGTAATTCTGATTATAATAAATCATTGCAAGTATTTATTAAATTCTATTTGTTTATTTAAACCATTGAAGTATGTTATAAATTTATATCCTTGACTTTAGTTGATATGGCAAAATTTTACGTAAAAAGACAAGTATTGTTTTTTGAAAGATAAGAAATAATTTTATTTCTTTATTCTTCACAAAAATTCATCTTTAAAAACATACTTTTTTTCAATTTTTATCCTTGCACATTTTGTTCATTTATCACCCAACGTCAAAATGAAATAATATTCTCGTAAGATGGTAGATTGAGAATCTCGAGTTGTCAGTTAATGAATACTGGAGATAATTTCATCACGAATTCATTTATGTTACAGAATGATACGGAAATATAATAATTGAGAAATGAAATTTAAGAATAATGCAGGCCTGTCAATATTTATTAAGCTCTGCTAGATTTATTACTTCATTTACGATTTCAAATGCATCAGATCTAATACAAAATCTACTAATACATTCCAAAGCAATGATATTTTTTCGATGCCTTTAATTGATTAAGTGAACTGCAATATTTCAAGCTTTAAACCTCAAGTGTATAGTTCTGTAATTTAACACAGCACAACAACAAGCATTTGAATACAAGTTTTAGAATTGAAATCTTGAGGAATTTATAGATCAAAAGGAATGTAGAATGTTCAATTGTTGTACATTGCCACCATGTAAGGTGGTATGGGAGTCTATAATAAAAATGATAGAATTTGTTCATACTTTGCCAAAACGTAGTATCTATTGATACATGTTGAAAAATATAATAAAAAGGATAGGTCACCGCGTATTTTCTCAAGCTACAGGACGGGACAAAATGAAACATTTTGTAAGGATTATACATGAAAAAACACCATTTTGTGATTAGAAGTTAAACAAAAAGATAAAATTGTTAAATACTTCAGGAAAAGCTAGCTTTCAGACACTGCTTTGAGAATATCAAAAGAAAAGATAGGGTCACCGTACGTTTTTCCCATGTAGACCCCTCAGAAAATGCACTGTTTTAGAGTTATCTCCCCTTAAAATGCCAATTTAAAAAAGTTTAAAAACAACCAACAATAATTAACATTTGCAAAAAAAAAAGTCGACCGACAACTTTGATCTAATATCTTGTACATATATAGTAATGAGAATATGTGGCTTGAGTGCCAATGAGACAACTCTCATTCTTAGTCACAATGTGTAAAAAGTAAACCTGTATAGGTCAAAATTCGGCTTTCGGCTTTCGGCACGGAGCCGTCATTCACACCGAACAGCAAGCAATAACTGGCCCCAAAATTGCTTGTTTAAAACAGTTCAAACATGAAAACTTATAATATATTTAAAAAAAGAGAAAAACGTATAAATTAATGAACCACATCAACAAACGACAACCACTGATAAACTGGTTTCTGACATAGGAAAGATGCAAACAAATGTATCCGGGTTACACGTTTCAAAATGTGTCAATGCACCCTTCGCTCTAATCTTAACAATAGTATAATATTATAACACAGAAAGACACACTATTAAATATCAATTGCATTTGGCTCAATCAATCAAAAAAGTAATATTAACTAAAACGAGTAAACATACACTGAAGACAACTATAACATTGGCCAAAGGTGCATTAAATAAAATAACGTATACAGGTAATTTTTAAGTTTATTATATGTATAGGCTTTACAGGCACATGTCTCAGAAAAAAATCTTGTATAATTAAGTAATATAGGATTTTGTTTTGAGACAAGTGCCTGTGGTAGGTTGATACATAAGAAAAACTCATGAAGTATACCAAACTTATAATCGTGCACGCTAGACGCAGGTTTCGTCTACAAAAGACTCATCAGTGACATTTGAATAAAAATTAAAAGGCCAAATAAAGTACGACGTACAAGAAGTTTGAGTAAAAACTTGCGAAAGGCGTTATATAAAGCTAAGTCGAAATATTTCTGGGGTTGAAAATAAATGAGAGCTTTGTATACACTAAATGTATTAAATTTATTATATCGATGATTTTTAAAATTGTCGTTTGAAAGATGTAAAATAATCATTTTTGGATTGTGTCAAGTATTATATATCGTTGTTTTTTTTAAATCATATTTCAGCTTATAACTGGTCACAGAATATTATTTTATCATCTGTGGTGCAAGTGATCTATTGAATCATTGACATTCATCACAAAGACATACATGAAAGTTGATTATGTTTGTAATTACTTTATATCAGTATTTGTTCAAACACCTTCTGTGTAAATGTAAGTAGAAATCACTTACCCCAAGTACCTTACAGAACTATTTATCAATCTGTCTGTCGAAGAGTTCACATTATGTTTTTCATTGCATTTTGATAATTTTGATTATTCATTTATATGCATCTCAAGACATGAAAACGCGGCAATAGTGTACCTCAGCTTTTCAATAATCTATACATCTTATGTTGAAAAAACTTCCTCTTTGAATATAATTGAATAATAGAAAAGGTATGTTATATAATTAGAGTAGACAGGCTTCTATAGGATATGCTACGATATGAAAAAAATTGGAATAAATTTCCATGTGCGGCCATTCTTAAATTATAACACATGTTTACATGTAAGTTCTCAGAAAATCCCCCTTCATTAATATCGATTTTTTTTAATTATGTTTCCATTTGTTTGTCATATAACACAACGTTGACTGCTGTTTTAACATTTTTAACTTTTACGTCTGTTTGTCTTGCCCACACAATGTTGTCAAAATAATGGCTTCAATGCGACAGTTATAATAGTAAAACGAGCCATAAAACTAGCTTAACCACCATTTTTCTACAGAAGGTAATGTCTGTTTAGAGCCAGGACTATGATAGTTGGTTTCCATTCTTTTGATGTGTTTGAGCTATTGAATTTTACATTTGTTAAAGGAGTTTAAGTTTTTAATTTTTGTAGTTCGGCATTTTTAAAAATTTTTTTGGGGGTAAAAAAAAACCGTTACCAGATGTAATAGTAAGAATGTGTTACGTCTGTTTGTCTTGACCACACAATGTTGTCAAAATAATGGCTTCAATGCGACGGTTATAATAGTAAAACGAGCTATGAAACTAGGTTGACCACCATTTTTCTACAGAAGGTAATGTCTGTTTAGAGCCAGGACTATGATAGTTGGTTTCCATTCGTTTGATGTGTTTGAGCTATTGAATTTTACATTTGTTAAAGGAGTTTTAGTTTTCATGTTTTGTAGTTCGGCATTTTTTAAAAAAAAATTTGGGGTTAAGAAAAGTTACCAGATGTAATAGTAAGAATGTGTTTGAACGGAATGACTTGTTACTATCCAGCTCTCTTAGCATCATTTTTTTGTGGATTATTTGAAGACAACAGAAGTACACCGGTGTTCAAAAGTCATAAAATGATTAAGACAAATGAATCCGGGTTACAGAGTAAAACCGAGGGAAACACATCAACTATCAGAGAAAAACGTAGGAACAACAGGATGTTGTTTTGCCCAATTATCAACTTGAATACATAGACATATATCTACACGTTTAGATTGTAAAGACAATTTAAAAAAAAACAACAAAAGGAAACCAAGTGCAATGATTTGAAGATATAATTCTGTTACAACATGAATGTCTCTGTAATCATAGTGTAGGGTGAATGCATTTTTCTTCTTATTCAAATCAATATAAGTACTATGAGATTTGAAAAGCAATCCTTCTTTTTTGACAATTATGTAGATACATGTATAATTGATAAACTTTATTTGCAGTTTTAACAATAACTTCCGTATTGAAAGCTCTTAAGACAACAAAAAATAATTATCAAAGGTACCAGGATTATAATTCAATACCCCAGACGTGCGTTTCGTCTACATAAGACTCATCAGTGACGCTCAGATCAAGAGAAGTATAACATGTAAAGGCTAGATTTAAAGTTTGCATTCAAAATGATGATTATGAAACTTATTTGAAACTTACAATACTAGTACTCTGAATAAAGGCAACAGTAGTATACCGCTGTTCAATATTCATGAATCGATAGAGAAAAAAAACAAATCCGGGTTACAAACTAAAACTGAGGTAAACACATTAAATATAAGAGAACAACGACACAACAGAAAAACTAAAATGCAACACACACAGAAACGCACTATAAGATAACAAATGCCATTTTCCTGACTTGGTACAAGACATTTAAAGAACAAATGATGGGTTGAACCTGGTTTCCGGCTAGCAAAACCTCGCGCTTTAATGGCAGTGTAAAATATAACACTAAAATAACAAGATTACATGACAGGACTACAGTTCAAATAAATACAAGAACATTCAGGACAAATAAAAAAAACAGAAAATAAATGTTAGAACAATGTTGTTTTATTTAGGTTCCTCACTCAGTTACATTTACCCTACTTTCCTTTTTTCTTTACGTACATAAGGACATGATTAAGTAATTGTCTCTGATAAACGAGAAGAAAGCTGCATGTCGTATCTGAGCAACTACTATTATAGTGTTCGAGCCAAGTCGTCAGTGTATTATAAGATTCATTTAATTTGACATGTATCTCAGACTCAATCCAATTTACTAGCGCTACATTTTATTTCCTTTGTTTTATTTCCATTAGATTTTATCGTTTGATTTGACCAAAAAAGATCAATCAAACTAGAGAGTATACAATTCCAGAGAAGACTAGTGATAAATGTTTAATGACTGTCGGAAATCTAGTAGCATGTGAAAGGGTAATCGAGCCGACCCATCATATTAAAAACTGTAAAGTTCATTACTTTAACTATTGATTCCATTATCATTTGACCGGAGATTATATCATCCAAATCTTTTTACAGTGAAGAATGTGTAAATACAAAATATGATCCTTCGATCTAAAACTGTCATTATTAGGTGTCGAGTTTATAAAGATAATGTTTATCCTCAGCTAAAGTTTGATGAGTCTTTCAAATGTGTAATATCAGTAATTATATTTATCTTGTTTTGAAGGCATCGCTTTGTTGAAGTAGCATTTTTACAGAACAAATATAGTAAAGAGGTCTAGCATCGTTAATCCATTAGATAATTACAGACCTGTCGGCGTCCAATTGTTTCCTTTTTTATGTTTATATTCAAATGTCAGACATTTAATCAAGTGTAGACGGTGCTATATTTGTATTTACTACTGTTTTTTTTTCTATCTTGAGATTTACACTAAATCAGCAGTTTAATATATCATATGATTCAGTTGATACATGAAATATTTTGGCTAGCAGGCAAGAAAGATTATATTTGTTTAAGAGTTTTTATCACTTTATATGTTTTTATTCATCCCTTTGCGTTGAAAAATAAAAATCTTTTAATGCAACACTATTTTTCATGTTTCTATATTCATATTCATAAATGTAATATTAGTAGATTCCATTGTATACACTTTTTCATTTGTCAATGAATTTAATTACTAGAAACAACCTTTTGACACATAACTAATTATGAGGAATAATAGAATTACGAAAAAGTTTGAATCTAACAGACAATTGTTCTAGTACATGCATAAAAGTCGATTCATAAATAAAAGCATCAGCTACGATGAAACAATAAATAATGGAGAAACAGAAAATCACGTGCTCCGATGCTAAATGAATATTGAGAATCTGGCAAGGAATTTATAGGAAGTTTGGTACTCAAAATTGCATCATACATAAATAGTTGTCTTTTATTTTAATTCCCTTGGAGGTATAAAACCACTAATTCATAGCCCCATTGCTTTCTATGTTTAATTCTTCAATTTCAAGCATTTATGGCTACTTTTTCTTAAGTTCAAATAAAGTGGCAGTTATTTCATGTCAAAACTGTACCATTCCTGACTTGTGCTGAAAGAATTAACAAATCTTTAATTGCATAGTAGAGCGTACTGGTTTCCAAAAGTTTGATAGTACAAAAACAGGAACTTCTGTTCAGAACAACAGGCCAAATGTGCCTTCCTATTAAAATTTCCGATACTTCTTTCTTATTCAAGTAAAACTTTCAACAAAGGTTCTACAGTGATCCCAATTCCCTAAGCTTGCATTTGATAC
This sequence comes from Mytilus galloprovincialis, assembly GCA_037788925.1. NCBI lineage: Eukaryota > Metazoa > Mollusca > Bivalvia > Mytilida > Mytilidae > Mytilus > Mytilus galloprovincialis. Next base: position 35,844,873 of record CM075335.1, read on the forward strand.
AAAAACTACCCAAATATTCCAACTTTTGACAAAGATTAACTATGCGTAGGAACTATTTTGTTTCAAATATGTACTACTTTCTTGTATGTTCTTTCCGACCGTGCCTGAATTAGTGGTTCTATACCTAGAGCATGCAAAGACTAGTCTTAATAATATATCAAGTTATTAACGTCTCTGAATCATAGATTAAAGCTTACACATTTTTTTCGCAACCTTTACCTTATCGACAATTAAGCACCAACCTCTCAGATTATCATATAATATCTGAATTTTAAATCCGCTTAGAGGTAAAATGTTATTATAATAGTTATCAAAGGTACCAGGATTATAATTTAGTACGCCAGACGCGCGTTTCGTCTACATAAGACTCACCAGTGACGCTGACTGCAATACTTCACTTTTCCTTGATAGATTAATAATTTTTAAAACATAAAAATCATTGCATTTAGCTGTACTCTTTATCAATATTAATATCTTGTGAGACTAATACGTTTGTATGATGACATCTTATCTGATGTTTTACTTTTAACATTATTTGATAGTATCCGTTAGATTATTGTTTCAAAATATAGTTATAGGGTGAATGTGTAAGAATTAAAGCATTTAGCTGGTGCACAGAACATTGTCTCTTTCAGGAAACTTTTCTATATTGTATATTTATAATCGTTTCGATTTAGACACTGGTATAAAAAATTAATCATGTTCGTCTTTATTCACTAATAGTCCTTTCTGTTTTTGGTTAGGTTTCTTTTTTTTCTCATAACGCAATGTCCATTATCAGCTGGTTTGAATTTAGTGTGGATTAATTTCGGAAGTGTCCTTACTGCAGAAATTTAATAAAAGTGAAAATATTTCACATTTAATTATTGGACACGCAAACAAGTTAATTGATTTTTTCTAATTTTTAATTTACATCTTTCGTTTTTGGTTTAATAGCCGTATTGTTAAAGGTAAAAATTATACTGAAGTTATTCAATCATTGTGTCTGGTATTTTATGGGTTTATCATCAATTCGCTAATGTGTAGCCTGAAACAGAGCTAAAAAGGTAAAATAGCAAAACTACTGAGCTCCCAGGAAAAACATTTTTCAAATGGTAAAAATCAAAAGCAAAACACATTAAACGACTGACTTAGAAATGTTTATTTTTTATTTAATATTCTGAGCTGAAATTCGGATAGATTTATTCAAGAATATGCCCAACCATACTTTTAGGGTAATAAATAAATATAATCTACTCCAAAGTATCCGCCAATTAATATGGTATTTTTATTTCTCTTATATACCATTGATATAAAGGAAGGAGTGGGTTTGTGTGTACTGTTTGGGGTTTGTGTCATTTTTTCATGTTATACTCTCGTTATTATATTTTGCTACCCTTATCGAAATTCAAACTGGGAGTGTTTAGATTTGGAAAAAAATCTCTGATTCCCTCAAAACTAATCAAAACTATATTTAATGCCTTCAAGGAAATGTTGAATTCATGACAGTTCTTCGATATTTCTTTTTAAATTATTTATCTTTGTTTTCTTTACTCGGGAGATTTATAGTTTGATGCATTGTGTAGACACTTGTCTATTGCTGGTTAAAACCGCACATCTACATTTAGATGTCTATGTGTATTTTATCTTCTGGATCTGCAGTCCTATTGACGTACACAAGATATCTGCTTTCATTCAGATTTTACGTCTATAGACATGATAGAAAAAAATGTTTAAAAATTTTATGGTGCTTGTTTTATGAATAATTTTACACATGTCTAAATATGGTTCTGAACATACATGGCACATTTGCTACTGTACATAAAGCATACAAAAACCAATCAATCATGCCTAAAAATTAAAATTGATTAGAATACATGATACCTTCCGGGCGATTAACATTTCACCGGCAACTAATATGGTATTTTACTTCCAAAAGGACATTAAATAAAGTAAACCTAGACAAATTTGTACTAAAAGTGTCAAACTTTAACTACTTTATATTGAATGATACTTCAGTCGTGATGAAGCTATCACAATATATTTAATTATGATATGAGTCTATCACGCAATCGGTAATTTGAATCCTAATCGGATAGAAAGCGTGATGAATATTAAACTAGTTGCATATCTCATGATAAGTCCGCATCCACATAACTATGAACTTGAAAAAGCTAGCCTGACTTATACAATAAAACCTGTCCACATCTACAATTAACTGCCATGGTACTGGAGATTCTTTGTAAGATTGATAAAAAAAAATTTGATTAAATTCGGAAAGGTATAGTTTACAACGAATAATTATTGTTTGTCCTATGGTGGATTTTTGTGAAACATGTTTTACTATTTACCATCTCTGAATTGAATGCTGTTAACATCATATATGTAATTAAGCATAATGATAATTAAAACGAACATGCATTTTATGATTATTCTACCTTTGAAATGTTTTTTTTTCAAAATTAAATAGATTGATAACCTCAGAATTAAAATCCAAATATTTGACAGGCAATAACGTTATTTGATTTTATGATTAAAGGATAGCCTTAAATGCATTTTGTCCAACCGAGATTACTCGAAATGAATATGCGCAAGTGATACAACAAGGAACGACAACAAGTAATAGTGCAAACAAGTATAGAATGGGCAATATCTGAACTAATGAAATGTTTGGTACAGGTTGAATGAATTAAAAGAAGAAACAAACATGTGATTTACACATGAAAATAATAAATTGGAACAGATATAGGCGCATATTGATACTCTGATCACAATGTGTGCTACTTGATATCGTATCATATCAAGATCAAACTATTTGGATAGTTTTAAAAAGTTCAGAGAAAAATAGCAAGGATCTATAATTTCTTTTTAGAAAAACGACACTGCCCTTGTTAACACGTTTTCTACTAATCGTAAATAGTTATCAAAGGTACCAGGATTATAATTTAGTACGCCAGACGCGCGTTTCGTCTACATAAGACTCATCAGTGACGCTTAAATAAAAATATTTATAAAGCCCAGCAAGTAAAAAGTTGAAGAGCATTGAGGATCCAAAATTCCAAAAAGTTGTGCCAAATACGGCTAAGGTAATCTATGCCTGGGATAAGAAAAGCCTTAGTTTTTCGAAACCTATAAAGTTTTGTAAACAGGAAATTTATAAAAATGACCACATTATTGATATTCATGTCAACACCGAAGTGTTGACTACTGGGCTGGTGATACCCTCGGGGACGAAACGTCCACCAGCAGTGGCATCGACCCAGTGGTGTAAATAGTTAACAAAGGTACCAGGATTATAATTTAGTACGCCAGACGCGCGTTTCGTCTACATAAGACTCATCAGTGACGCTCAAATCAAAATATTTATAAAGCCAAACAAGTAAAGTGTTAATGGGTGTTAAAGGACATTTTCTTCTAAGTACAGCTGGCCAACGTTACTTTAAAGAAAACAATGAATGCGTTTCATAAAAACCTCTTTATAGCTTCTGGTGTATTTACACGGTCCTGTTTTACAACCATCAAATAAGAAAGGGTACGTTTATTTCGTCCCTACAAAGTCAAATAGTAAAATTCGCCTATCCTTTCAAATTTGGTAGTTCTACTGAAGAAAGAGAGGATATAATCAGGATACTTCAACTCAGACAATTCTGTTGTAAATCATTATGACATTATTAGCATACTGAAACTAGCATACCTAAAAAGTCCATTTGACACATTAGTTTTGGTAAAAGAATTATGAGACAAGGTCTTACAAAAAAAAATACCTATATTTTCATCTTTTTATAAGACATATTGCTTGAGAACACCTTCTCTTTTTACACTTTATACCGAATTAAAAATCATATTATGATTTCATGTTAGAAGTAGTTTTAACCTTATAAAATTAAGGTTGCCAAAGGTGTGTACTGCTTTGTAAACGATAATTCTATCTTAAACATTTTTTTTTATATTCAGAGAAGAAATTTGATATTGATGGTGAGGTATACGTAAATAAATTAATATGTTTTAGTTGAGAGACTATGGTAGACTACAATGAACAAATTAGAAAATGTCTCTTTCTAGATACTGGATTTGGTCTGTGGAGTTATCAATGAGTTCAGTCACACTTACGTTTTTTCGAGCAGTCAAGAAATACATGTTCATGAAACGTATTTTTTGGCAATAATTACTGACCCGTGGAGACAGATCAGCAATAGCAAGAGTATGTTCCATTGATTGCGCCCATGTTTAAATTTCGGAGATAGATGAGACAAAGTCTTAACTTCTGAACATAATCGTTATGCATATATTTTGCAATCTTCAACATGAAACCTTTTTATGATATTTCATTTGGGTATGGGATGCAAACTCATATTTGTTTTTCGTTCATTTTTTTTATATAAATAAGGCCGTTAGTTTTCTCGTTTGTATTGTTTTACATTGTCTTATTGGGGCCTTTTATAGCTGACAATGCGGTATGGGCTTTGCTCATTATTGAAGGCCGTACGGTGACCTATAGTTGTTAATGTCTGTGTCATTTTGGTCTTTTGTGAACAGTTGTCTCATTGGCAATGATACCACATCTTCTTTTTTTATAAACTCATGGCAATGAAACCTAATGAAATAACATTTTAAGACCATTGCATTTAAATTATAAATGTTAAAAACACAACCTCAATGATACATTTTCTAAAGGCTGCAGTAGTATACCGCTGTTCGATAGTCATATATCTATAAACAATCGCTACGTAATATCACTCGCGAACGTAGTTTGTATAACTAATCTCTTTATTAATTAATCATATTGCATCATTATTTGACTTCCCACTTTGAAGTGTAAAGTGTTAAATAACAAAAATACCGAACTCCGATGAAAATTCAAAAACAAAAGTCCGTGGTCAAATGGCAAAATCAAAAGCTCAAACACATCAAAGAAACAGATAACAACTATCATTTCGATATTTGGTTCATTCACTTATGTTAGCCTTTAAATAAACCAGAAGGAATATCTGTCAATTTGCTACTTTACTTTAAAAACAGGGCCGTGAAGCTTTTTACGCAGTATAAAACGTTAACTTCAAATAATTTAATCTCGAGGATAATAATGCTATGTAGTTTGAATGTGTATGAACATATATTGAACTGGTCTCATTCCGATGTATGGTAACAGAAAATAACTATAATTTATGACGATTAAATCACTGCTCGACGAGATATCGACCGTTAAAAATTTTCGCAATACTGCTTTTTCACATTGGAACTGTCTTTGAAATCGAACGAACTTAATCAAATATGTGCTTGCTATTTCCGACTGATTAGGTGCCTGGTTATTAATATTCAGATGGGTGACATTTACAGCAGATATAAGGAAAAAACCGAGGCTATTTTGATTTTTTTTTGCAATAACAGACTTCAGTAAAACATACATATGATGAAACAATGATGTTTTGTCGTTCAATACATACGTTCACCAAATCATGTTATATTTAAAGTGCCTATTAGTAATGCTTCATGTCATTTGTCTGGTCAGAACTTTACAACAAGGTCAGCGAGTAAAAACGTTTAATTATTCAACAAACTGAAGAAAATTATGTATAATTAGAGTGACCAGAGTATAAAACCTACAATTATTCTAAAGTTATATTTTTTCAGAAGGCAAGATGACTTTGGAAGCACGGCTATTTTCTATAAATGGTATCAATTTTCCATCGGTCATCTACACTAATCTAATGACGTTTGAAAATAATTATTTTCGGTTGAATCAGAGAAAGTTGTCTCTAATTCCTGTGACAGCGGACAAGCCAAATAGTCTATTTGTTCATATTTACCAATGCAAAAGTTTATTTTGAACATTCTGTAATTCATTTGTGTCTAATTTGTACTTTGCTTTCATTATTTTTCCCTTAAGCAGTGTATATTTTTGTATGTATGAAACGTTTCGCTACAGTATAGGTTTCGTGTAAAAAGGTAGCGTTAGTGACCAATATAAATATTCACCTGTATAAATAGAGTTGTTTTTTTTTAAAGTAAGTTAATTTTGAATGTAACAGTTGTGTAATATATATAATGTGTCAGATTGTTTGTTCCAAAAACATAGTGATACCAAAAGGAAACATTTCCATTGATAAAATTCTAAATTCAAATGAAACAAGGTATCGTGGAATGTATGGGGACTGAAGCTGACTGCGATTGTTGGACCTGTTATATTATTTATTTGTGCGTGCGTTTCTCTGTTATAAATATTCTTGTTTGTGTTTGTGCTGTATTTCTGTCACGAAGTGTTGTCATTTCAGCGATATTTTTTAATATTGTCATAAAGCGGGAAGTTTGGCTAGTCATTAAACCAGGTGCAAGCCATCATTTTTTCATAAAATTTCCTGTATACTTGTTTCCCTCGATTTTGGTTTGTTTCCGGGAATTTCTCTCTATCATTTCTTGAGACATTTGGACACCGGAATGCTACTGTTGCCTTTTTTTGGTTTCGATGATATCAGTGTATCTATAGTCAATTTATAAGTTACTGAACATAGATTGAAATTAGTGCAACGATTACGTTCTTATATCGTCATATACTACCGATCCTTATACAAATTGCAACGAAAGGTGCATATATTGTTTATTTATTGTTATCAAAGGTACCAGGATTATAACGTAATACGCCAGACGCGTACTGACACGGAGAATAATCTTTTTTTTGGAGACCATAACTTCAAAGTTCATACTGAAAGTAATATTAGATAAGTGAATCAAAGGAGTTTTCAGACAATGACATTGCAGCCTTACAACGAATTTAAAAAGTTGTTTTACAGTCAGTACAATCAGAGTTAGGTAAATCCTTACTGATTCTAAAGTCAAAACGTCACGGTCTTATTAACTGTATAAACCTTGTTGAAAATACACCGAGTTAGGAGCAATTAGCTTCTTATAGAAGGTCGTGTTTTCTTAGAGGAAACGCACGTATGATGAATTTTGATCCAGATATCTAGGATGAGTTTATTGAATACATGCATGGTTTTGACTATTTTGACAGATAAAGACTCTTTTTGATTTACAGATAAGTATATAGAGTCGTGTATTGTGAGACGTCTTTCTATTTGTTTTAATCAAAAGTAGAATCACAAAAATACCGAACTCCGAGGAAAATTCAAAACGGAAGGTCCCTAATCAAATGGCAAAATCAAAAGCTACAACACATCAAACGAATGGGTAACAATTGTCATATTCCTTACTGGGTGTTGGCATTTTCATATGTAGAAAATTGTAGATTAAACTTAGTATAATAGCTAGCTTAACCTCTCACATTATGAAGATTATCAAAAGATTGAAACACATGAATATAAATAAAAACCGAGGGAGATGTCAGGTACTACATAAGGATAAACAGTTCCGGCACTCTTTATGGCACCGTGTTATATAGTTGATAATGTCAAAGTAAGTAACACTGTTGTCATGGGTGACAAATTACGTTAACGAACAAGGCCATACGAATTATGAAGTCGATGTATATTCATTTGGAGCTACGTCACTTTTGCTGATGTTCTTGTACTTAATAGATGTTGGGCTGCATTACAGATTAACAGATCCATTGATCATAACATTTCCTTGCATTTTGTCGGATACATACTTTTCTTTATTGCCTTTCTGTTAAGTTGAATTGGATAATCTATAATTGTAACTATAGGTGATAAAACCGATTTTTATTTACAAATGTAGTAAGAAAAGAGAAACACAATAATAAGATAGCAATTACTCTCTAAATATGACATGAAAGAGCAGGCAAATAAAATGATGAAACATAATAAGATCACATAACTGCTTAATTAACAATAGCTTAATAATTTATGTTTTGCAAATTGACAGTGATTATTAGTAATATTCCGTTGCAATTCATTAAATATATACATACTTGTTTCGTCTTATTCATTATAAGAAATTTCAACTGCTTTAAAAAAGAAACACAACTGTAACACTGTAGTTCACATAATTGTAATTCTCAATTGGCAGTCCAATAATTGTATGGTAATGAACTAGTTTGCCTTCAACTTTTTCACCTCAGCATGCTCAAGAACACTCTTCGCGATCTTAATGATATTTAAGTGCCAATTAAAGCGTTAATAAATCTTCGTGATGCTTAAGAAGAACATTTTAAGAAAAACAGTCATGTTCGGAAAATCGTCTGGCGTCCTACTTATTTCTTGGCTTTCTTAACTAACGTCGAAAATATATAGGAACCAGTTTGTCTGTTCAATCAATATTTGAATAATCAGAATTTTAGAGTATTTTGCTATGTACATAATAAAATACCGAGTACTTTTCTTAAATTCAGACAAACTTAGCAATACATTTATAGAAATTTGAATGGAGGTTGACACCAAAATTGATTAAAGGTAACATTGTTTTACATTCTGTTCCGAAAATCAGTTTAATTAAGAAAACTTTTAAAAAATTGGTGCCCATTCTGATTCACTTTTAAAAAAAACCCGTGAAAAAGTGAAACATGTTGCATTGGCTTGTAGTAATATCCAGGCAAAATTAATTTCCCAAGTTGCACTGAATTGTGCAGATGTAATCTTCCCTGGCAAAATAACACATTCTTTAATTCATGAATAAATGATTGATTATGTTATATTATCTATAGGGTTAACCTAATATTTGAAACAAGTGCATCGCTCAGGAAATGATAATTGAATTTGATGCTCGCTCACAAATTAATGTTTGCAAATTGAAAAATCATGATACGGACTCCTAGTTCAAGCATACTTCCTTCAACAGAAATCGGATACTCAATTTGAAAAAGAAAGTTCGCCTTTTAAAATTACAAAATGAATACATGGTATTTTTTTCAGATTTCAAATCCTTTGTTATATTGATTACTCCACACAAATTTCGATCAAGTGGCGTTTAATACCAACAATTGAAAAATCGTTAAGAAATCGGGGATGATTAAACCGAATAAGAGAAAACATATAGGCTAAGCATAACTGTCAAAATTTGTTTTATTCTGGCTTATTTTTGACGTATGGAAAGATAATTGATGTGCTTTTGTGTATACACATGTATTGATATCGTAAACTGTTACTTAAATTGTAGTGCACTCAGATATACAGCAATTTGAATTAAAGTGCATCGAATACATTAAGAGAGACGCGGCAAACAATATCCTTCCTATGGGAAGGTCTTTAAATGAATTTATATCGTGATAAACCTGATGACATTTACACAAGAAGAACTCCTCCCTTAACCCCCATTGTCTTAATGGAGTAAACGAACCTAGTGAACCGTCTTTGCCGTCCATTGTTGGTTTTATTCTTGAAATTTTCAATTTCATGTTACATGCTCCATATCACTTCCTTATTGATGCATCTTTACACGAAACGAAGGTGTTGCAGAGCTTTTATTTGATAATGTCTTGGGATTAATGATCATAGATTGCCTATTAACGAAGGACTGTACCATTACTATCATATTTATGAATCAAACCTCGCATCTCTAGGGAAAGGAATAACCTCTTTGACACTAGCAAAAAATACCATTTACTCTGATTAAAAACCATTAAAAAAGTATTGCATAAAACATTCATAGGATGTTTGTTAATCTTGGTTAGAATCTACAGTAACAACATGTAAAGCAATTGGTTGAATGAAACCCTACATTAAATTGGTTATACAGTTTTATTGGAGTGATACATGTATCTTGATTATCAAAACTTGATTACAACCCCTCTCTTATAGGTGTAATAAAGCAATTTGCAAAGCTTCGTTAGTTGTAAAAACATCTTGCTGAATCACGTTTTATTTGCGATGATTTAATAGATACACCAGGAAATTTTAATATTAACTTCGCATTCTTTTCCCCAGTACTTTTATTGTCATTGTCAGTTTTAATGAACTCTTGTACTCTAATAAGTACATTGAAAATAGTTTGAAATAATGAATAACTATATCATTCTTTTAATGACGATGCATGATTTGAAAAGCTTTCAATAATTCGCAGCTTAAGAATCAATCAAGGACTTTCATTGATTACATTGTTCGTAATGGGAGGTGGGGGGGATCTTTTACTAATAAAACATGCATTGTATATGACATTGCTTATCAAAACAAACGTTTCAAAACATGTAGCTATCAAAAATGTTACATTACACGAAGGTTTAAGATTCTATATATTCTATAAATATTCTACTACAGAAAAGATAGTTCGTGACCTTGATTTTTCGTCATTCTACAACCCTGTGACTCTTCTTGAATATGAGTGATGACTCACAAGTCTTCATTATAATCGGATTATATTACGAAACCATTTAGCCTTGCCGGTTTACGTTACAATTATTACGACTACCGAAAACCACAACTAATGACGTCCTGTGGCACGACGTCTTTACCATTAAAAACGTTACCAGCAGTGATTTTTAACATTGGGATGTCGTTTTCTAAAAGCCGGAAGGAACTATAAATCAAAAGATTGAATTTTCCCATTATGTTTATTTGCTGGGTTAATATGCTTAAAAACTAATTACTGTACACTTTAGGATAGCTTTGTCAGTCAAAGTCGTTTAACATTCCCGGAGTTAACCAGGTTGCGAAAGTCGGTTTATATTCTACAATTTGCATGTCTCACCATGTTTTTTTCTTTTCTCGCTTAGATATCTGTTTTCAAAATACGCAGAAAACATCTTGTAGTCACTTAATATAAAAATTTTGATCTTATGAATATCAATGATTTTATATTTGAAATTCGGTAATTGACCATAGTGTATATGATACATTTTGATGTTATATGTAAAAATAAGAAGTAGTATGATTGCCAATGAGACAAGTCTCCATAAGAGACCAAATGCCACAGCAACAAACAACTATAAAGGTCACATCAACGTTCAGCCTACAACAAATAGAAAAAGTCTGTTGATTTGCTTCATAAATTTAATAGATATAATAACCACCGTAAAACTGCTCCAAATGTTCGTTTGATTTAACTTTGTACCACAGGGAAGGAGTTCATATAAAAAAAATCATCAATAAAAAACGGCCTACTTTCTAATTGAAGTTTGTTGTCTCTGCAATAGGAAATTAAGGAATATGGATTTTATTGCTTTTCTTCATCTTAAATCAAAGCAGGTATGCTTCAATACTGAGGAAAACCCCACTCTTAATAGAAAGTTTAAGATTTGTTTTAGTGGGAATATTTACTGGATGTCGATCAGCTAAACCTGTTCATAAAATATCTAAGCATAGATATCGATTCAGAGAGCTTAACACAAAACAAACATCAGACTACGAAATGTATATTGTCCACAGTAACCGTACTGACACTGCGTCTTATTATTTTTGTATAAAGATGCATATACATGTACATGTACACATTTTGCACTCTCTCTGTACCTATGTATCTGCAATGGTTATTATAATAAATATATTGTATTGACGGTCATAATTTTCCGGACAATTATATTATTGGATGTAACAGAAACAATTCAAACATATAGATACAACTACGTCCATCCAGATATTTAAAAAAAACTTGGCTGGGAAAAAGACAGGAAATTGGCTGTAATGTGAATAAACCGCATATCAAATTCGAAAATGAATGAGAAAAAAGTGCACGTAGTTAATTTAAGATTGAGGTACTTCATAACTTTAAAAAATATAGCAGTAAACACGTAAAGCGGGTGTACGTGCCTATCACCTATCATTGCTATTCTTCGTCTCAAAGTTGTAGTGAGACCTTCAATTTGAGAAAAAAGACATCAACTGACCCGCAAGCACTTAGTCTAGATTTAGAGGTAGTCCGATCCGAACACTCTGTTAGCTGTCTATAACACTGTATTTGTACATAGAACAATACAGATGCGGAATAATACTACATAAATTTATCATCAAATTATACACTATACATAACGGGCAATGTTATCAGAAAATTCTTTCATCTATTGTACATGTATCGACAGTGTCAATATAAAAACAGTAACTATTTGACAATATTTCATGCATGTCTTTAATTTTTTTCCAAGCCGTCCATAGATAAATTTTGTCAAGATCGTCTTAAAAGAAATACAAGAGATTACAAGAAAATTTGCAATTCCATTCATTTAAATTGAATATTTTCCTTTAATGAACATTTGAAACCTCAATTGTAACCTGCATTCTGATATATGTCGTATAAATATATGAAATCAGCTGTTTTGATCAGTTGTTTCTTTCGACTTGACACGTCCATGTCATGTTGAGAAATTGAATAAAGATAAGAATCATGATGCACGAAACAGCGAACACAATATAAAAAATGTATGTAACTTAAACTGAATAGAAAAATATGGAAATTCATTTCGAAAATTGGAGTCTCAATCAAATTGATTGTATAATTTAGACATTTGAGTGAATTCTGGGTTACGTATGACATTTACGATTTGTATTCATAATAAGGAATTTGTAGGAAGGAAAGCTTATTCTTCAAACTAAAATACTTTCATGGCTTTTTTAATTCCCATTTTCATGATGTCTATAAAACTTATATAAAGATATTTTAATTCACATTAACAAAGAACATGATATAATTGCAAATATGACGACATTCAACAAAGACCAACAGACGTAAAACGGGTAACAACTATACATGCAGGTCATCGTTCGTTCAACAATGCGCAAAACCTTCAATGCATAGCAAGCTATATAGGGGTCTGTCATGACAAATGTGAATAATTTCAAACCAGAAAACTTATAACCTGATGTATATGTACTGTAACAAAAAAATAAAAAACATCATGATATACAGCAACAAACGACAACCACTAAATTTCAGGTTCCAGACCTGAGATAAACTCATTTCTACAGAATACATCGATTAACGCAAAGGCAATCATATTATCAACCATGCGCAAATGAACGACAACATTGTGTATAATGTCACTGTTTATTCAGCGGCTTTCGATTTGAAGGTATTTCATGTATATAAAACTGTCGTACAGACGGTCTATATGGATGCCTGGTATGGTCACGAATAAAAACAATTATCGATAGATAATTTTATTTTTGATGGTCCAACGTCCGATTCAAAATAGTGCATGTATATTCAGGTTGTGTACAAATTAACAATTGAAACTATTAGTAGCCAGAGAGTGGTTGTTATGGTTCATTAACGTGTATAAATACATCTAGCGTGTAATAATTGAGAACGTTTATTCATAGAGAGTGCGTCACAATCGGATTTAACGTCTTCATTCTAACCAACCGGGCGTATATCGCCTGTAAACTTGAATAACCACGATAAGCAGCATTTGGGTCAAAACTTGTTAAAAAAGTTAAAATTAATCTCCAATCACACAGGCACTTGTCTCAGACCCCACCCCCTATATACCTTAATATTAAGGAATATTGAAAAAAAAAAAATCTGAGACAAGTGCCTGTGTACAATCAGAAAAATTTGTATGCATTTATTTTTTGGTGATGGTGTGTCATTGATTTCTTTTTTTAATTTCGTTATACAGCATGATTGTTTTCTGCTCTAATTAGATATTTTTAAGTACATAGAGAAACGTATAGGGAGAGACATTCATTGTTCGTTTAAAACAAACCATTTGATGTTAGTAGTGGAGTTATATATGAATTCGGGGCTATTTTCTGATTCTGACATTTACGAATGACGTCAGTTACTAATTAAACCATAATAGCGTGTTTATAGATGCTTTCTAATTAATTCTACTTTTATAAGATATTATATCTTTATCCTGTGTTCACGTTTTCACTGAAAAGTATTACACATGGATAAAATGAACTTTTAATGACCTTCAGAAAATTTAATAAAAATTTCTTGCTACTAAAAAACCCACAGATTACATGGCATGGTATCTGAAAATGGCAAAGGTAGATAAACAATAAAAAATAAAACAGCATAGCAGGAAACAATCCATAGAGATGGAACAATAAAATGCAAGCTACAGCAACATAAGTAATTTTCGGATGTAATCCCTTGTTTTCAGTTATTCAAAAACGTATATAAAATTGAGAATGGAAATTGGGGAATATGCAAAAGAGACAACAACCCGACCAAAGAGCAGATAACAGCCGAAGGTCCGCAATGGGTCTTCAATGCAGCTTGCCCCGAAATAAAATAGTGTACTTGTTTAGTATGAATCAAACGTTTAAGTCGCCTACACAATCACAGACACGAAAATGAAACTGAAAAATATTATCATTGTTTTTGAAAATATAGGTCACATTGACTCCATCTGTATTATGTTGATATTAAAATGTCATTTCTAATTTTATCGTGACGACTATTTGAAATCTCATCGTTCTGACGCGTAAACCACATTCGCGGCTTTCGCATATTATGTGCTTTTAAATTATTACATTTCCACATCTGTCTCGATGCCTCTTTGTCTTTTAAAAAAATGTTAGTAGATTTTTTATCATTTTGTAATGTTCTTTACAAAATTATTCTTTTTTTCTTCAAGTAACAGACATGGTATTGCAAAGCATCTGCCAGACTGTCAGAATTTTAATCATTTCCAGTAACAATCAAAACCAAAATAAATGAAGTTATTTAGAAACTATATGAAAAGAGCTGTTTTCTAATTAAGATTATGGCATTAGACAATATTTAATTGTACGCCTTGGACTATTACAAGATTATTTCTGCTTTAAACTTCTATACTTTCACACAGCTGTAGGGGAAAATATTTTAAAAATATAAAATAAAACCTTAGAAGAATCGTCAAATGTCTTGCAATTGTACTAACAGTCTTGCAAAAACCTAAAATGTTGATGCTTTATGAGTGTAATTTTAAATTTTTATCTAGGCCACAGTAAATTTTAACATTATGTGACCTAATGGATATATGTATTTTCAAAATATCTCTTTAATTTCTCAGATCAGTAAATTGCCTAATTGATGTTTAAAAGGTTTGAAATTTTATTGAAAAACTTTTAAAGTTTTGAAAATGAAAAGTCTAGTTTTAGTCTCCTAAATTGTCTGCGATGGCATCGTAAATTTGGTAAAAGCAATTCAAGAAAACCACTTTTGTATTGATTAAACGTTTCATGGACGATATAAGCAATAAAAGAACTCCATCAATTCACTTGAAGAGATAGTTACTTTATATACTAATTGATTGAAACCAAATTAAATATTGTATAAAATACTAAAAGGCTTGTTGTTTGCAATAAACTACAGAGTCTTACTTAAATTTCGATGTCGACTTTTTGGGATTGAAAACTACAGACGGATTAGGAACTCATATTTGTAATCATTAAGCTAAAAAGATACCAAGAGTAATTAATAAAATATTTCTCGATGATTTATGAAGCCAGAGGAGTTTTGTTATACACAGTACATGTAAACACAATCTGAAACCATACATTGTTCTGATTGTCACTAAATATATCATGTATAGCCGAACAAACTTACCAAAGGAACATTGGTAACAGGGTTAAATTCAGTACGACATTCATTGTAAAGACTTTGCTTTCTTATCTGAATTGTCCATGGTGTTTTAATCGAATCTGTTAGAAGGCAAACAATTACGAAGTTAAAAGTAGCATTTTATTTATTTTTTTCAATTGGATCAAATCGGCTTTTTCCGTGAGGGTTAAACAAAACTTAAACAATTCGACTGACTTAAAAACACCAGAAACATATGAATCAATAATGGCCCATCCCCATATTACGTGTAAGCATATGAGTGTTTACTGCAGGGGTTAGTGATATTTCAAATCAGTAAGCATGTTTGGACAAAATTCGTTATTTATTAGTAGTAATTGACTTTGACCTGGCTTTCAGTAATCGCAAGTACACTTAGCTCGGTACTTGGCGTCTTTTATTGTTTTCAGATCTCCCGCTTCGTGCAAATATGACGATTAAAGCAATTGTCAACTGGTTCTTACATGTTTTTTCCTCCGTCGTAGGCAACGAGATCATTCAATACACTTGACTGTCCTTCCGTACTTCCGTCCTATTTTCCGTTTCATTGTCGTTTTCGCACTCTTACTTAAGTTTGTTTCGTGCAAATTTTATGAAACTCATGCACAATATTAAGAATTAGACTTGGAGAAAGAGATTGAATTTGGGCAGCAAATCATTTTAGCGTTCAAGAGTTATTCCCCTTTAGTTTTTAAAAACTTGTATTATTTTTCGTGTCTGCACTCTAGCCTAAGTTTTTTTCATCCAAATCTCTGAAACTCATAAACAATACTGAAAACCAAAATCAGAAGACATATTTAGAATTTGGGAAGAGTGTCTTAAGTTTACCGTTCTAGAGTTACGTCCCTTTTTCATTCTTGAAAGTGGGGCATTCGTGTTTTAAGGCACATTTTTCTCATTTTGTTTTTGTGAGGATAGTAATATGTAAAGAAGCTTGTAAAAAAAAACCAGTCCGCTGATAACAAAAGTTCGCGAAAGTTAAGTAGAACAGATGGCAAAATAATAAATAGCGCAAATTCCTCCAGTTGTGAACACATGCTGCGTTGCAAGTTGGTATTAAGCTATAAACGGCAATTCATTCATTCTAGTACACACTACGCAGACATCGCCGCTTTAGTTGGTCCACTGTAAATTTAAACGGCGTTTTTATTTACATTCGAGTATATCACTGCTTGTTGGTTCAAATAAAGACGTACTAAGCTCGAAATAGTGATTTAAACACGTTTGTAGGATAATGTTCCAGATTTCGAAGAATCTAAGACTTCAAAGTTCATGGTTTCATTTTAACTCGAAGCTACATGTAATGTAACATGATTTCTTTTCATTTGTTATATTTATGATATTGCTTCAGGTTCTAAATTTTATTCATTAAACAAATCGAATCAATTGAAATAGACACTTAAGTGTCCAAAAACTTTCGTTAGATGAACCTGAAATTTGAGGTCAAAATCGGCCCTTACCGGACCTACTGCTTTCCTTTTTTTGTTATATCAAATTAATAAATTGTTATATCAAATAATGATAATCTGTTATATCAAATTGATAATCTGGTATATCAAATAAATAATTTGCTAGATCAAATTAATAATCTGTTATATCAAATTAATAATCTGTTATATCAAATTAATAATTTGTTATATATCAAATTATAAAAAAGTAAATTAGCATGGCCCTAAAATGCTTCCGTACAATGGAGAGCTAGCAGAAAGAGCAAATTTACAATAGCGTAATGTGAGTAATCTATAAGGTTTAGAAAACTTTTAATTTCACAGATATGTTGTTTAGCTAGATACTATAGACAACAGAAATTGTTTTTCATGAAAAATTAGTTAAACCGCAGATACATTATAACATAACTTTCAATTCATCATGGTTTGCATTGACAAAAGCCAATTCTGTCCGGTATGGAACCAGTCTAAAATAGACAAAGGGAAGAAATTGAATTTTGTATGTACAGTAGTTGTCGTTTGTTTATTTAAATTCATACGTGTTTCTCGTTTCTCGTTTTTTATATAGATTGATTTAGACCATCGGTTTTCCCGATTGAATGGTTTTACACTAGTTATATTGGGGACCTTTATAGCTTGTTGTTCGATGAGTGCCAAGGCTCCGCGTTGAAGGCCGTACATTGACCTATAGTGGTTTACTTTTATAAATTGTTATTTGGATGGAGAGTTGTCTTATTGGCACTCACACCACATCTTCCTATATCTAATAACAGAATCGAATCGGTAATTGGCAAATAGACTATTTTGGCAAATATTTTTCCAAATATTTTGCTTCTTTACGTAAATCTCTCCAGCGTTGGAGCACACTCAGATTCAGCGGTGTTCCATTAACAGATATTTTTTTTTAAAATGTTAATCTATTTTATACATAGAAGTTATTTCATTCAAAGTTAAAATGTTGAAAGGGAATCCTCCAATGTAACATTGCACATGCACAAAATTCATTTACAGGAATGTACATATCATATACAGGCAGTAATCATAGCACGTTGGTAGATTTAATTTTAAAAGCAATGTCTAGCTAAATAAAATATATGAACGGTCAGCATTGATTTAAAGTTTCTCCTACATTACAGTCTTGATTAACCTGATAATGGTTTTACTTAAACAAAGTGTGACTCGGATGGAGAGTTGTTTCATTGTCACCCATACCACATCTTCTAATATATATATATATACAACTCGTCTAAACATCAACCCAACAACTATATATATTGAATAGTAAAACACAATATTAAATATAAGACTGGTATTTTCAGTGTTTGGTACAAGTTGACTGTCACTGGGCACAACAGTTCATTATAGAACACTATGGGGAAAACTCTTTTTGTCGGAAAACACTGTCAAACACCCAACTGTACTATCCAAACTGATCTGTGTCCACACTTGTTTAAATAATGAAATAAGTATCACATTAAATTTCCTATTTTCATCAAAGTTCCCAGAAATGAAAATACAATTTTCGCTAATATTCACAAAAATAAACTTTCGTTTAAAGAACTTAAGCTTTAGTAAGATTTCTAGTTATAATTTATTTTGCATTTTTCATTACGAGTCCTCTAATATCTTGGGTTTTGCTCTCATTGCTGAAGGTCGTTCGTTGACCTACACAGTTGTTATATTTTACATCATTTGTTTCTGGTTGAAGGTTGTCTCCTTATAGAATGGATAATGAAAACGGGGAAGGTGTCAAAGCGACAACAACCCGACCAAAGAGCAGAAAATAGCCTAAGGTCACCAAAGGGTCTTCAATGCAGCGAACAAATTAAGCATCCGGATGCGATCTACAGCTTATTCCTAAAATGATGTATAAAAATTTCACAGAATGGACGCAACACTAAACTCCGAATCATAAATGAACAAAAATCTTAAACTAAACAAGACAAGCAAGGGATAGAGGTCCTAGCTTTGGAACAGGCGTAAAAAAATGCGCGTTTTGCGATATATCAACCCACTCGGATACCTGTAGCCAATTTTGAATAAACAAACACACAGAAATACGCATAGTAAAACTCGTTTCCAATGAAAACCGAGTCCGGTGTTTAAATATGTAACGGGAGTAACTTACCAAAATGTCAATGATCAACATGAATTAACAAAGAACTAATACATGTAGAGTCACTGACATGCCAGCTCTAGACATCAATTTAACTGACCGAAAGACTATGACTTCATCATATTAAAATCGAGTACCATCCTCCCGTTAGAGCTTTAAAGTAATACGCCAATCTAAATTATACAAGAAGAACATATTTTTATATTAGCAATTACCGTATGCTGTAAATAAACTACTAAATGACAATTTTGCAAGAATGAAATATGAAAGACGCATTTTGTTTATGACGACCTCAAATTGTGTATATATTGTTTAAAGGACGAAAGAACAACGAACGAACCAACGAACCAACCAACCAATCAACCAACCAACGAACTAACCAACGAACAAACGAACGAACGAACGTACAAACGACGAACCAACGAAAGAACGACCGTACAAACGACGAACAAACGAAAAAACGAACCAACCAACCAACCAACGAACGACCAAATGAACGAACCAACGAACCAACGAACCAACGAACCAACAAACCAACGAACCAATGAACCAACCAACGAACCAACGAACCAACGAAAGTTTTTAATCAAATCAAAGCACTGTAGACCTAAAAGGAATCAAAACTGTGGCGTGAAATCAAATCAGTTGTTTGTCTTTATAAAATAGGAACCAATAAAAATTGTCGTAATACCACGGCACCAATTAAGTTTTGGTGGAATTCGGGCTGCTCCTTAAGCATTCTTTGTAATGTTTTCAACTTTTATTTGTATTTTGAATCGGTTTTCTTTTTATTCATGGTATTGTAATCGACTTAAGGTTTGCGAGAATTCATTTTTATTGGCGTATGAATTAGAGGCTCCGGGGGAAGAATTCTCCTTTTCCTAAATGTCTGAATCCGCGCCCAATTTTCGTATCTTCTGTATATTACTGATAGGTGAATTAGATAAAAACTTTTGCAGTAATGTACCAAATTTACAAAACTAACTTGACAGACGTAAGATCATTAGGCCTATATGTGCGTTGCAATATAAAAGATTGCATGTATTGTAAAGGTCGAGGTAGCGTAACGTCATAATAGAAGAAACGTTGTCAAAGTGACGGCACCTCCTATTCCTCACTACACAGTTTCATCTGTCGCAGTAAGCAGTGATTATAAAAGAAGCAAACATATATTGAATTATTTCAATCAGTGAATACGAAAAATTATGGAAGAAAGAACGAAGAAGGATCGGTAAGCATATTTAACATTACTAATGTTTAGATTATGCTAATTTTGATAATGTATGTATATTAAAGAAATATAGAACTGTACTGTACTAACTTAATGTTCGAAATGTTTTGTTTAAATTTCTTTATTACCACTATAATTTGTATAAATAGAACAATATGCAGCCTTTCAAGGGTAGTTGGATTAAAGTTATATAATTGCTAGAAAACGAATCAAATTATTGCAACATAAGATTGCCCCTCCAGTAAAAAAAAAGACAAAAAAAAAAACAAAAAAAACAAAACAGCGCTTTAAACATTGACCGCAACTAAGTCGAAGTGGCATTTGGATTCAGAATCCACTACTCCTGGATCTTAGTATAATGATGGGATTTTTTTTTTGAAGATTTGAACGAAAAAAAGTAAATACGGTGTAAATTTTCGATTATATAAAACTGTGGTCCAAAGTAGACAATTTATTAGCATCATTATAAAACGGAAATGTTATCAAAACATATGGCTGATTAGCAATATAGTCCTGTAAAGAAATCTTGAACTATTGGTCAACGAGGTACCATATCTCCGTATTTGTCTAGCAAACAGTTAGTCTTGTATTATTTTAATTTTAGTTTCTTGTGTACAATTTGGAAATCAGTATGGCGTTCACTATCACTGAACTAGTATATATTTGTTTAGGGGCCAGCTGAAGGACGCCTCCGGGTGCGGGATTTTCTCGCTACATTGAAGACCTGTTGGTGACCTTCTGCTGTTGTGTTTTTCTATGGTCGGGTTGTTGTCTCTTTGGCACATTCCCCATTTCCATTCTCAATTTTAGTCTTTTTGACCCAAATTAAAACCTAATACATCCGTTATACAAAACATCCTTCCTTTATACGGGTGATTCCTTTCTTTTTTTAGCTTGGAAAATATGAAAACTTCCAACTTATTTTTTCTCTCTTTTGTAGCGATAAAGTCGAAAATATGGTGCCAACAAAGCAGACTGTGCACAAGAAGACGACAGAAAGAAGTAAGTTTATTATAAGGAGCCACTTCGTCGCGTGTTATTCCCTCTTCGGTTTATTTTATCACTGGACTAATAAGTATTTGTTTTAATTGAATACTATTGGTTCGTTTTGAAAACAATTACGGGGAGCTTGATTAGAACGGAATTCCTATGCGTTTATGTGATTTGATTTTGTTTAAATCTGACTATCCCAAAAACAAATTATACAATTAGTCAGAAATGTTAACCTGGGGAAAGGTACATAATTTGTCGAAGCTTTAAATAGACTTTGAAATAAGGTAACGAATGAGCAACGGAGCGGCTTTGCAAGACGCTAGAGCGTTCCGTGTAGTTCAGAATCTACCCCATGTATTTTAGTATTCAGTTACAATTCAAAGTATAATCGTTTTGCTTCGATCAGTGTGCTAACTAATCCCCCCCCCTTTTTCCCCCAAAAAAAATTGTGTTTGAAAAAATGTAAGGATCATAATCACATGTTTCTACACCGAAGTATACTGAGCAACATACTATCTCACTTTCTCACTTTGTTCTTCGATCAGGAATAATACTCAACAATAAAGGTGCACAATAAAACGAAAGCATACTTTGTACAAATTAATTACAAATATCGTCTTCGAATTATTAACATGTAGTTCCGTGCTGTTATAAGACTTATTGTAAATATGATTTGAAATACTCATAAAAATATCGTACATAACGTTGATGTATAAAAGTGATACCGAAATACAGCGGCAAGTATTACAGTATAGAACAGCATGGTGTCATCCCCAGTCCTATAACCTGCATTGGCAGATTCAAGATGGGAAGGGACCAATGCCGTAAAAAAAGGGTTCAAACCCCAGGAACTCTCCCCTCTTTTTGAACCGCCACTGATATGCATGTTCTATGTCTAAAACCTAGCCATAGATTATGGTTATCAATACTTCATGTTTTTGTCCTTTCGGTAAAGTGTGGATGACAATTCTAAGTGCATCTTTTTTGTGAACAACTTTTCTTAAATCGGAGCTTGACATTGTACAGATACTTTTTAACCTGTATATTGACTTCTGTATGTCTTTTCTTTTATCTTGGTTTTCGTTTTGGTGCTATTTCATCATTTCGTTATGATATATTCCCAGCTCATTTATTCAAATTGCAAAATCGAACAGAAATAAACGATGACAATGGATAAGACTGAATGCAAAATGTGGATTGTCTAATGTAGATCAATATACCACATCATTTACTAATACAAAGCTTTGTGTATTTTGTAGTCGGATCAAGAAGCCAGAAGTTTGAGATAGAGTATGACACAGTGGAATACGTAGACAGGACAGGGAACGAGTAAGTCTAGTTTATCTTTAAACAAATATGGAATATGAGACAAAATTGAATATCAAATTTAATTATCTGTTAAAAAAAGTCCCAAAACCATAAAGTACAGCAATATGTATAGTATTACCACATTCTTACGACAATGGTATATCTTCGACAAAAAAAACCCCTACCAAAACGGATATGAAATTTCAAACTAAAGGAAATTTACAAAAACTTAAACAAGAGACACTGATACATACCTCCAGCACAGAAAGACGAAAAACATCAGGCAAACGAACACAATACCATCGAGTACATATAGACCAAATGGCTTATAACTTAAAAGAAATATAAGAAAATAAGGAATGCATCATAATAATGGTACACTACATTGAAATTCGACTGGAAGTCATTGGATGACACATGACAACATATAAGGTTATCTTCTAAAAAATATATATGGTTTTGCATTCGTATTTGTATTGTCACCACTTTAGAATCGTAAATTAGGAATGACCATACTTTATGTTTTAATGGGTTAGTAAATTTTGCCACTACTTGCTGATGGTGTGATAAGAGTCCAGTTCTATATAACTGATTTATGTGAAAAAAATAACGTTATTTACTAGAATCATGTTTAAGAAGCGCTGTTTTATGTAGCGAATCGCTAAACATCTATTTACATTAAGAACAAAAATAAAACATCATTTCAGATTGCTTGCCAACTGGAAATGTTTAATTCAAGAAAAAGAGGAAGCAATCCACACAACCTCAAACAAACTACAAAACATGCAACCAAGCAAACTTTCCGAGAATAGGCTCAGACAAGAAATAGAGCAGTGGATCGATTTTATAGAGGCTGACAGACATGTCATGAAGCGATGCATGCACAATCTACAAATTGCCATGAAAGATAGGCTTCATTACTTAAGGAAACAGAAACAGTTTTTCCTTGGTCAACAGAAAACCCTGAAAAATATTTACAAAACAATTGAAAGGAGCAACCGCTCAAGAATTCCAAATCCTTTTTCAAAATTCATCCTTGACGTCAAACGCAAACATTACCAACTGTTCAACGAGGAACTTTTGATTTCATCCAATGGTAGCTTTAACAAGTATAAAAGACAAATGATCGAAGTCAACACTGTCATTATTGATGACACCACGTTATATATCGGGAGAACTGGTAGAACACATGTGATGACACCAATCCATGAAAATATACTAGAATCAAACAAGTGCATTACCGGCGAGTGTGTTGACTCTTGCTGCACAATCCGTAGGTCCGAATCAGAACTTAGTTTCCTGAATCATGAATTTGAAGTTGAGTATGATATGTTTCAACTATCTATGGAAAGCAAGGAAACTGAAAATTATTCTAGAAAGGAGGAGACACAAAGGAACGAGCTTCAAAAGCATGCTAAGAGATCGAAAATTCCTTTCCCAGTAAAACTGCCACAATTGCTCGGTAACGAGAAAATGAAATACGAGAAAAAGTCTCCCTCTACTCCAGTAAATCTACCACTACTGCTACCAAACAAGAAGATTAAATACGCAGAAGAGTCATACTCAGAGACTCTAAAACGCCAACCATTGTTACCTAACAAGAAGACGATATACGCGAAAGAATTAATTGACACTACTCTTAAACCACCACCATTGTTACTTGACAAAGAGCAAACATGCATGCAAGACCACCCCTTCACTAATCGCCCTGGTACTCACAAACTGCTTCCACCATTAAAGCACTTGCCACAAAACTTCAAAAAGACTTTCATTGTAAACAAGAGCAGAGATGAAAAGAAAGATAAAAGTAAAGTTATGTCAACAGAATCAATGTCTAAACCAGCACCACAGCAACCAGGTGAGACAACAGCTTCCAATGAAATTTTTGATATGAGCCTAGAATTAGGTTCTAAAAGGCCAAAATGGAAAAGTCAGTATAAAATGTTTAGGCTGCAAAAGACCTCTCGTAAAATTAACTACGCCAGTAATAGAAAGTACCGATTTTCCAGGCTGCATCTTTCATCTGGTGAAAAATGCTATATCCCTAAAAGCAAAAGTGATAAAGTATGCAAAATGGTTTATGAAAGATACTGCACCCCAAGTAAACAAAACAGGAATGTAGGACAGCAAACAGACAGAGAAAAAGCAGACAAATACACAGAACGAGATCAAATCCATACATTGCCACGAAATATGAAAGAGACAAATGTTCTAAATAAGATCAGGAATGAGAAGAAAGAGAATAGTAAAGATATTCCAACGCAATCAACGTCTAAATCAGCTCCACAGAAAACTGCTGAGACAACAGCAAATGGTGGAGTTTTAGATATGAACTCAGAATTAGCTTTGAAAAGAGTAAACTGGGAGAATAAGTTTCCACCTTTTAGGCTGCAAAAGATATCTTGTAAAGATCGCTACATTTCTGAGAGAATGTTCCGATTTTCCAGGCTACATAAGGCATCTGGTAAATGTTGCTATATACCTAAAAGCAAAAGTGAAAAAGTATGCAAAATCGTTACTGAAAAATATTGTACCAGAGGAACACAAAAAAGGAATGTCAGAAAGCAAACAGATATCGAAAAGCTGAACAGCTACCCAGCACCAGATCAAATTCATACTTGGTCACTAAATTTGAAAGAGATGTTAATTGTAAAAAAGATGAGTAATGAAAAGAAAGATAAAAGTGAAGTTGTGAAATCAATACCTTTATCATCACCAGAGCAGACTTATGAGACAACAGCTTCACATAAAATGTTTACATCAAACCAACAGCAGGCCAATGAGACAAAAGCTTCCAATAAGATGTCAAAACCAGCACCAGAACAGATTTTTGAGAATATCAGAGAGCAAACAGAAAGAGAAAAATCGGTCAGCAGTACAGAACAAGACCAATCTCATACCATGATAGATATTGCAGTGGATGATAAATATCCAACTGAAGACATCTTTCACAAACTGGATGACAAAGAACTGATAGGGTTTTATCAGGTTCAAGAAAAAGACCTGTTTCCTGTCATCGAAAATATGAGTTACAGCAAAGCGATAGGAGTATTCAAGAAACTGCATGATAAGCATATTGCAGTCATTCAAAGCATACGTGATACCTTAGATGACACTCAAAGCTCGAGCTCAGAAAGTACAATAGATGATTTTCAAGGTGCAGGAGAAAATGGTGGTACATTGAAATCAGCAATGAAAACATTTGTGAAAAAACTGATTCCAGATTGCATAACGAACGGTAACCAAAGTCAACCAACAGAAACTCTGTCTTCAAATTGGCAAATTATAAAAGTCCTCTCTGGAACGAATATTAAGACACAAAATATTCCTATGTCACCCGCACAATTTAATCCTATGCCACCAAATACACCAAAATCAAAAACATCAAACGCCAGACGTAAACGATATCGCAGAAAAATGGATGAAAATAACAATCAACCAGACTCTTAAAAAGCAACAACATTCTGATTGTTCAATAAAAATACTATTCATATTTTCAAAAGAAAAACTTTGGTGCATACTTCCAGATATAATTGATGTAGCAGGAAAAATGTTGATCCGAAGATAATTAAAAAAAATCTAACTGTGTGCCACATTCATTCTTGGAATTTTAAAAGACGATCTTTGGTGCATGTATTTTATTTTTAAAACAGTTTGATATACTCAGATGAATCTTTTGTGTAATTATATCTTGGCTTGTACTGTACATGTACAATGTCCCTCGTCAGTTTTAGCAGCAATGACAAAAGAGGGCTGTAACACAGTTCAAGGACCAAATTGCAGTGGCCAAAATATATATGATTAAATATCCAGTAATAAACAGCAGATTGAATATATTTATACGTTACCAATAGCAACAATAGAAAGACAATCATATTGCATACAAGTATATTTACATGCTATTTTTGTACATAAAATAAAAAAAAAAATATTTTTCAATGTGTCAAATTTTATTGCTCTACCTAAATATCTAATATTTCATTTGAAACATGACCTTAGGGAAAATAATGAAAGCATGAATTATAAGCTTATGAGCCAATAACATTAAAACTTACATTTTATGCAGGTCTAGATTGATTGATCAGTGTTCAATGCTCCTCTCAGCAGTTTTGTGGTATTTCGTAACAGTCAGTTTTTTTTTTGGTGGAAGAAAGCCAGAGAGCTTAGAGAACCATATACCATTAGTAGGAAAACATACAACTCCCAAGTCATTTAAAATTGGAGTCTTGTGGAAGTCGGTTAGTTTCAGGGTGGAGTTTTATATTTAAGTCGTTATAACGACTTCACTAACTTGCTATAACTAAACAACTTAGCATATATAACAACTTAGCATATTTATCTTATTTTCAAATGAAAATATATCAATTATAGACAGAGGGATACATACTTATACACGTAAGGAACTGCAGGTTGTATAAATATTCTTCTTTCACAAGTCTACAGGGTTGATTGGAGTATATAAATACAATCACCTCCAAGAGGCGGGTTATTGGGATTATGAGGCCGGGATTCGGGCCTCCCTTGTGGAGCTTCATATGTGGTTAATGCACATACTTTTCATGTTGCACTCTTACAAAGGGACCTCCTCTTTCAAAATACTGAGTTTGCACGTGTCTGCCTATCAGTTTTGCCTATGGTGGGGTTTGTAAATATACGCCACCACGTAACTTTGAATCTGATTCCTCTTACTTGGAGCGGGCATCATATTTTTTTATGAAGAGAAAACTATCTGTTTTTATCTTGAATAGGCATAAAATGTATTGCAATTGGACGTGAAGCAAGCAAAAGAGTAGGTCAAACACACTGATTTTCAACTTTTTCGTGACCTGCGCTGGATATTGGCTGTATATTTGGGTCCTGTTTTGTAGTAGAACTCTGCTCTTGTTGTTGAACGAAAAATATTTGGCTTTGAGCATTTCCGAAGGTAATCATAGAAAAACGTTTCGGACACATACAATTGGTACACTGTAGTCTTTATTCATTTCCACTAAATACGATTTTTTAACATACTAGTTGACGTGATAACAGTTTACAGGTACGTAATGTTCTACCCGAGCACGTAGTTGTTTCGACTCAATTGTTTTCAGTCGTTTGCTCCTAATGCAAAATACAGCCTTCTTAGCGGAGAAGAAGCCATGATTAGTTTACTATTTTTCAAATTGAGAATTTTAATACATATATATATATCTTTTCATAAAGCAAATATAGCACAAATACCAGTTAACGTATGTAATGTGTTAAAATTTGACTGAAATTCTTGTCCCTAAGTGCTCCGGAAGAACATGATGATTAGAAATTATTACCATCATTTTGAAAACGGAATTAACCGTTAACAGATTGTTTTAGTAAACTATAATAGCATGCGAGGTAAAGCACGACATGCATGACAAAAGTTTCAAGCAAGCGATAACACATGATTCCATAAATATTTAACGGGAAAGAAATATAATTCATTTGAAGGACAATCATTTTGATATTCCAGATAGGTGGGGCAGAAGATTTTGGAAATGAATATTCTGGCTTAGAAAAAAGTTATGCACCGAGATTTCTACATCTTTTTCTTATGGCAGATTATATTACTATAAGCATCTAAATAGAGAATGGAAACGAGGAATATTTCATTCAACCCATTCAAAGAGCAGAAAACATCACAATGTCATCAATTAGTCTTCAAACAAGCCTTGCCATTCTCAAGAAGTTTTTTAGTCGAGCCTGCTACTTTTGTCGCAGAAAGCTGGACTTCGGAGTAATGATCAGGTTGTGGGTGTGTCGGTAGCAACTAACTTACTTCTTAAAAGCTTAGTATGTTAGAAGATACAAGACGGATGCTTTATACTTTGTATATTGATGCTTAATGTAATGTTATTAAGTTTCCGTATGTCACAAAAAGTCATGTTCATTGTCCTTGGCCTCATTTTCATAATTCAGTAACAGCTACTACTTGAAAAGTGCAGATTTTTTAAAATGTTTATTTTCCTCCAATTATGAATAATATGATATATAAAAAGAAGATGTGGTATGATTGCCAATGAGACAACTGTCCACAAGAGACCAAAATGACACAGACATTAACAACTATAGGTCACCGTACGGCCATCAACAATGAACAAAGCCCATACCGTTTTGATAACTGTATTAAATTTTAGTACATTTGTATGTGCGTACTTTGCAAGGTCCTCGTGTCTGTCAGACAGTTTTCACTTGACCTCGACCTAATATCACGGATCAGTGTACAAGATAAAGTTTTTATGCTCCAGTCCGTATCTAAGATACTATATGCAACATGTCTACTATATTAGGTATTTTGAATGATTGTACGTTGTACATGTCCAAATGGTAGATTTCATCTGACAGTGGTGTAATTTTCCTTGTCCAGTGGTTAAAATAATTTTTCTTTTTTGGTTTTTCTAATACTTATATGCAACAGGTCAACTATATTTGGTGTATAGACATATTTGTCAGTCTTTTTTTAACCTAATAGTATTACTCATTTTTATGATTCATTGCTCAATGTTAAGGGTTTGTGTTTTGGTCTGGGTGTTTTAATAGGTGTATGGAATGTTTGTAAGGTGAATATGTCTGTCTGGCAGGTATCTTATGTCATTGACCTCATTTTCATGGTTTATAGTTCAATGTTAATGTTTCCTGTTAAAGGTTATTTCTTAGATAATTTATGAAATAAGTCAACTAGAAATATTTGATTCATTGAATGATTGTAATGAGTACATGTCTGTCTTGCAGGGTTCATCTGACCTTGACCTAATTTCATGGTTGATTGGTCAATATAAAGTTTTTATAGTTTTCTCTGTTTCTAGTATGCTATAAGCAATTGGTCAACTTTATTCAGTAAAAAATTGAAAATGGACATGGGGAATGTGTCAAAGAGACAACAACCTGACCATAGAGTAGACAACAACCGAAGGCCATTAATGGGTCTTCAATGCAGCGAGAAACTCCCGTACCCGCCTTCAATTGGCCCCTAAACAAATATGTATACTATTTCAGTGATAATGGACGTCATACTAAACTCCGAATTATTCACAAGAAACAAAAATTAAAAATCATACAAGACTATCAAAGGTTAGAGGCTTCTAACTTAGAAAGGCGCAAACATGTGGCGGGGTTAAACATGTTTTTTTTTAAATATACCCCCCCCCCCCCCTTTTCCCCCAAAACCACCCCTATACCTCTAGCTAATGTAGAAAAAACGCGTTACAATACGCACAGTAAAACTCAGTTTAAAAGAAGTCCGAGTCCGATTTCAGAATAGGTAACAAAAGAAATAAACAAGATGACAATAATACATAAATAACAACAGACTACTAGCAGTTACTGACATGCCAGCTCCAGACCGCAATTAAACTGATCGAAAGATTAAGTTTTCATCATATGAATATCAGGCACAATCCCTTCCGTTAGGGGTTTAGTATCATACCATCATAAAATATATTAGAGGAACACAACACGTGTCATACCAAAAGCTAGTTTTAGAATAATGTGTTTAATTCCGATGCAAAGACCCTATAGGTGAATCAATATTAAAGCCAAAATATGCAATTTTTAATGACCTTACAACAGTATCTATATCTCTTCTTAATAAGTCTGTTTAAAGGGTGTGTAAGCTTTTGAGGTGAATACTGACAGTTTTGTGCCTTGTAAAGAATATTACCATAAAAGATTGGATGTGAAATACCTGAACGTATAAGATGTCTTCATGTTGAGTTATATTTACGAATGATGTCCTTGTACTGATTATTAAATTTATTAAATGTATTGACTAGTTTGTGATATAGAATATAAAATGATTTTAAGGTGAACAAGTATTTCTTTCTTAGTTTATCTGACCTTGACGTCATTTCCTTGGATCTTAGTGGTAAAATATATTTAGAACTATCAACATAAAATCAATGGCCAATAAAGCAGGCGATACATTTCGGCATGTACACTCTTATTCTAATCTTAATCAAAATTCTCATTCTAGATGCATGTATATGTTTTGCGGCAGTGATAACTCTTAAATTCTATTTCTGAGCTTGTTATTAAATTATAAGTGATAAAAAATAGAACATACTATATTTACAGATGTTTTTTTTTTTTTAATTTTTCATTCTGGGTGGTTATCTGAAACGAATGGATAAGGTATCAAATATGCATCCTTTTGTATTGTTTTCGAATATCATGTTTTTCGTTTAAGGTATAACTCATTTGGTACATCTTTTAATTTCTATTTTAGAAATAGAACTATTGCTTAGTACAAATGTACGTCATTGGCATTTCGTGTTCATTATCATTTCATTACATTTTATATGAGATTGTAACTTTATTCTGGTTTAATATTTGAACGACGATACTTAATAATTAAATTAAAACAAATGATAAATCATATTTATTTTCAATAAAGACAGCTTATGTGTATTGCATTTAATTTGTTGCAATGTCAATACAAGAAAGTACATTAATCAAAATATTTCTCAGGATTCTAATTGATTTCAATACACGAAAGGAAATTATTGAAAGCATCGTGATCAGAATACATTTTTTTATTTGAATTTCAAAACTTTGAGCAACTTTGAGCAATTAAAAATGCAAAAAGCGGAAATTCATTTATCGAATTTAATGGATACTAATAAAGTTTGTTGATTTATTCAAAAGTTTTGATTAGTTTAAATCAAATTTGACTTATAATTTAATAAGATGTTACCAAAGAAACAAATCGTACAAAATTTAGAGTTCTTTATAAGTAATTCACTGCAAAGTTCGCATTAACAATACAGAGATTTTATTGAAATTTACTTCGTATTTCGAAATGCTTCTCAGAATTTTATTTTTATTAAGTCGTAAAAAGAGATTCATGATCTTTACTGGGAATTATTTAATTTACATAATGTCTGAAGGACAGGTGAAAGATACCAAAGGGACGTTCAATCCCAAAAGTCGACCATAAACTGTCATAGCAAAAAAGCAAAATGACTAAAATTGCAATCCTTTGGAAAAGGTCTTTTAGAAAAGTCGATTTTCCCATGTTTCCCTGAAATAATTAAACTTTCAGGATTAAAGAAAATATTGTCACAAACTTTCAAGAAGATTATGTTTGACAATTTTTACTTCTACACATATATACATTGTCAGTAAACATGTTATTTTGTTTAATCTGTTGTCATTCTTTGAAGATTAAAATTTTCACAAACTGTCATAAAAAATTGTAGGTTAATATAGTCATATAGCTATCTTCATCCTCGTTCTCTGGTCTATGAAAGAAATTTGTCTTATTTTTTTTTTTTAATCAACCTCTCCCTTTTATACAATCAAATTTTCTTTAGTAATACTAGCAATCTTTAACTTATTGATTTCAAGTTATCAAATTTTTAGTTATTGCCAATTGTGATCGTCATTGTGGAACCTTCTAGACCATATGATTACCCCTTCCGGCTTTCGTCCCAATTCGTATTATGTAAAACGATTTAGTGTTTTATATTTGCTAGTACTTATAGTGTTTAGTCTTTTTGTTAGTCATAGTGGTGTTTTATGCTTTGTGTCAATCTTATTAGTCAAGCATTTTTCGATTGTGCGTGACAGTTTGTTCAAATGTTGTCATGTTACACCGCCATCCCAGATTGAAGGGGTTTGGGGATTGTAAGATCACAAGCATGTCTTACCCGGCCACATTCTGCATGTTCCTGTCCCATGTTTGAAGCATGGTTTCAGTTGTTGTTGTTGGTTTCTGTCTGTTATATTGTTTTTTCGTATTTCGTTTTCGTAAACAAAAACAGGACGTTGGTTTTCTCGATTTAGTTGCTTTCTATTTTGTCATGACAAGGTATTTTATAGCTTTCTATACGGTATGAGTTTGGGTAATGTGGTTGCCTACTGAGGCCGATGCTTGCATTTATATCAATTTAGTCTCAACAACAATTATACCACACCTGCCTAATAGTACAGGGCATATGAAGTTGAACTATAATCACCATGCATGGCTATATCTGATCTTTATTAAGAAATTTTGTTTTACATACATGTACAATCAATGTTATACGTACAATAGTGTGCAAACACAGTGTTCTCTCAGCTATAAGATTTAAATATCTTTCAGTTTTAGAACGTTAAAACAAAAATGGAAGATATATATATTAGAAGCTTTAAAATAAGAAAATATCATTGTAAAACCAAGGATTTCGATAGGAAGTCCTACTTTACAGATCCTTGTCTAGACACAGACGTAGTGTGACTTTAAAATGAACGTAAACAATTGGCAGTCTTAAACTTGTTAATGAGTTGTCAAACCTGACTCTTTTATCTAGGTTTGTGGTCATGTTCAAAGAATAAACGTTTAATCGTTAACGTAATCAGTTGTCAGAAAGTATTGATACTGAAACAGAAAAGAAAACGAATAAATTAGCACGACCAAGCAAAAAACTACGGAAGCGTATTAGCGCCACACATTTTTTTTTTATTTTTCTTCCTATGTTTGCGTTAAACCTTTGCGTTACAACGCAAACATTTGTTTTATCTTATTTCTTATTTAAGATTCAAAGGAAACAGTAGTTATTAATGGAGGAGGCTGGATATAATAAAATTTATCACCTTTGTAGTAATTGCAAAGTAAACTGCTTGAATAATTAGATCATATCAATGACTAATAATGAGCAGAATAATATAAGAAGATGTGGTATGAGTGCCAATAAGAAAACTCTCCATCTAAGTCACTATTCGTAAAAGTAAACCATCATAGGCCGAATTACGGTCTTCAACACGGAGCATTGGCTCACACTAAACAACAAACTATAAAGGTCCCCAAAACGATATCCAAGTTACTACTAGTATATATATTACAAAGAAAATTGAGTAAATTGAGGTTATACCTAAGAAAAAAATCAACCCTGCTAATATAGCAATAACCGAATATAAATATACTTCCAAAGTAAGCCCTCGTTTGAGAACTGTGTAAATTAGGTTACATTCAAACAAGCTACCCTTTGGCAATAAATGTATAGAATGAAGATGTTTTATTAATAAAATTATGTTCTCTCTATTCAAATTGCTACCCAAGCATCTTAAAAATACTTCATTATATTGAAATGAAAATTCAATGACTTTCTATCAAAGAATCTTGATCATATTCTGAGATTTAAAAAAAATGTTTCCTTATTAATAATTCATTTTAAAGCAGAAAGATCATTTTGTCTATTTGACTTGGAGGTTTCACAATTGTATGACATTATTTTTGATCTTTCAATTTTAATATGACTATATACTATATCTACATGTATTTTCTTGTTAAATTATATACTTTTCTGATGCACAAATCAGTCTTAATTTATGTATTATAATTGCACTTCAATTATTCCATTATTCCTATGCATATTTATTACATGTATAATGATTTGGCCTTGTATGTATGTTTCTTTTTTTATCTACTAGTAAATCACATCCGAAATGAATGACAGACGGACATATATACAAAACTTAATGAATAATTGAAATAAAGATGTTTGCGTTATAACGCAAAGGTTTGCGTTATATCGCAAAGGTTTGCGTTATATCACAAAGGTTTGCGTTACAACGCAAACCGCATAAGAAGAAAAATAAAAAAAAAATGTGTGGCGCTAATACGCTTCCGTAAAAAACAATTTGATATGACCGCATATATTATTCTAACGACTCATTTCACAAAAAATTTACTAGAAAAAATTGTCGTCAGTTCTAAACATTCCAGTATAACTTAGTAATACGATCAATTTTCGTTGTCAAATAATTTGTGAAAAGAGCTTCATATACTTAAGCGTCATTAATCTAAATACTGCTGTGTTTGTAATTGTGCTTGATAATAAGCTTTGTAACACGACTATTTATTAACTGTTCCCTGTAGTATTCGAATGAATAACGCCTTTTCAAATTATATAATATTATTAAAGATAATTTGTCAAATCTTCTGTTTATGGTGATCTTCAAGTCATGCTATGTTACTTTCTTTATTAAGTATCTTCCATCCTTTTTGATGAACTCGTCTTTAATGACCAAACTTGAAAGTTATTAAGGACTTACAATGTACTATTAGAAGAACTCAAACTCTTGTAATAGGTGTTCATAACACGGCTGACATTTTTTAGAATGAATGAACTCATAAGGAGAGATTAATAATATAAACGGTACCAACTATTCTGCACGATATGCGCATTTCGACAAACAATGTCTCTTCAATGATGCCCGCTCTTTTTTGGTATTTTGTTTTGGGCATGGCTCCGTATTATACATCCAACCATTGTGTTACATGTTTTGTACAATTTTCATTTTTTTTTTATTCTTGTCTTTTCTGTTTGTTTAATATGTGCTTTGTCTATGTGCCATTTTGTTTTGTTCACATATTTTTTTTTATAGTTATTAGGACTATATATAACATAACGTTGACAGCTACATCCCCATTTGGTTTTTTTACATTTTATGTCTGTTTGTTTTGTGCACACAATGTTGTCAATTTAATATCATTTTTATGCGAATGTCATTCAAGTGAGAGGTTTAGCTAGCTATAAAACCAGGTTCAATCTTCAATTTACTACATAAGGAAATGCTATGTCAGGAATATGACAGTTGTTTTCCATTCGTTCGGAGTGTTTGAGCTTTTGATGTTGCCATTTGAGAAGGGTCTTTCCATTTCGAGTTTTCCTTGGAGTGCGATATTTTTGTTACAATATTGTTTTTGTTCCCTCAAATTCAAAAACCCCTGTCATCTTCCGTAAGAATAATATATAATAATTTATTGCTATTGTGAAAAGTAAACCTTTGATCCTATTTCATATAAAAGATTATTCTGTTTCAAGGACGTCTTCTTTTACTTATTTTATTCGTTCTGCTTAGCACGTCTTAACAGAATAAAGATTGCTTGGAGTCATTAAGATTCATTTGTTAGTTGGAATGAAGATATATGAATGTGAATAAAACGATATGTCATGAAAGCGGTAATACGACAACGTTCTAGTTAAAGACTTATGACATCTAGAAGAGTACATTCGTACTCAAAACAATACAGTATGAAACTGTTAAGATTGAAACTACATTTTCTATGTATATCCGTTTAGATTAAAGTTAATAATATGTTTGAAATGGTGAAGTTTCCGATTAAAAAAAAAAACAGCACCAGTTCTACTCGCACAGGTTGTCAACGGTTATTTAAAAAAAGGAGAACAATAGCAACAGCTTAGTAAACACAAACTGCAATAAATAAAACTTCATGTACGATATTAGCGATGGTAGTAAACTACATATCGAGAAACTGTTGCCGAATGACATTTTAATTTCGACTAAATGTCGTCATAACGAGCGGTAATTCCGATCTTACAAGTGTTAATTATAACCAGTTAATTCCATCTTCACAGAAGCATAGCATTAATCCATTCATAATACCATTAATTTGCATGGAACAAATTTGGTATGAAAAAGCCTGTAGCAAAATATTGGAAGTAAATCAAATTAATGCCCTTTTCTTTAGCAATTTGACCCTTTCGGTGCCAATTAGGATTTCTAAAAACTAATTATCGATCTCTAGATTTACCAAATTTAAAGTATCTAGAGGCAAATATTTAATTCTATATAAAATCTCTTAACCGCTCTTGTAAAGCCACTTATATTATGAACATTGCAAATTATTTCATTGTGTCCCCATTTGCTCCATTATAACCTTGATTGATTGAATTTACCCAATCTCAGAAGTTCTAACTTCCATTTCCATTTATTTATTTTCGACTTTCCTTCACAATAGATCGGACCAAACAATTAATGGAAATGTCAAAGGAAAGAAATTAAAGTCCCTCTTAGGTTAGATTACAGTATCAAAGCTCGCAAATTGGTAGGAAATCTATTTATATCAGAATTATTGAGTTATTTGACAATTACATACAAAAGAACGTAAAAGAAATTGAAGAATTGTAGAAATGGAATGATTTTCGATTGACAACAAGTCTGCGTTAACTTAATCTAAATGTTGTCTTGTGGAAAAGGGTGATCCAATTCCTTATTATTTACAGTATTATCTTAACTATTTTAAACGAATGACGCAATTTTTATTAAAAACTGTTCTTGACTACTCTGGATTTGATTTATACTGAAAGTACATGGTATCGTTATATAACATCTATCATTTTGTTGCATGATTGCGTGTTTCAATTTGATTGCTCTGCAGAATGAGGTCTTATATTCTCTGTCAGAAAAAGTGCAAGAAAGTGGCGAATGTAGGTTAATTTTCACGAACAATATTTAAGTCTTTTTCATACAGCGGTTATATCTAATTTAGGAACTGATTTTTATGTTAATTCCTAAATTACTTATATCTATAGTATACTTTTTGTTCTCAGTTCCATTGGAAACTACAAAATCGACTGTCGAAAAAAGAGGGGCGAAAGATACCAGAGGGACAGTCAAACTTATAAATCGAAAATAAACTGACAACGCCATGGCTAAAAATTAAAAAAAGACAAACAGAAAAATAATAGTTCAAAAGACACAACATAGAAAACTAAAGACCAAAAAACACTAACCCCACCAAAAACTGGGGGTGATCTCAGGTGCTCCAGAAAGGTAAGCAGTTCCTGCTCCAAATGTGGCACCCGTCGTGTTGCTCATGTTATTATAAACCTGGTAAATAGTCTAATTCGGTATGTCACATTCGTGGTGAAAAGGGAAGTGATTCTTAAACTATAATCCATCTCTTCAATTATGATTGTTTGCAAGAAAGATGAGATACCCAGACTCTATGAGTTGGTATAGTTAAAAATTAACGTAGAAAAAAATGCAGGAATATCAAACTTCAAGGGAAAAAATCTGGCAATTAATGTTCGCTTAATGCCCTATTGGATTAAAGTTGATACATAATGCTGCATCGACCTCTGTTTAAAAAATTAAACGATACAAAGGGAGCATTAAAAAGTATGGATTAGCATATACAGACAATTCCAAGACAAAAACCGAAAGACGAAATAAAGACGGACAATAGCTATAGGAAGATGTGGTGTGAGTGCCAATGAGACAAATCTCCATCCAAATAACAATTTAAAAAACAGTAAACCATTATACTAGGTCAATGTACGGCCTTAAACACGGAGCCTAGGCTCACACCGAACAACAAGTTATAAAAGGCCCCAAAATTACTAGTGTAAAACAATTCAAACGGGAAAACCAACGGTCTATAAAAGTCTATAAAAACGACCAACCAGCAAATTTACTATGTACCGGATCGTCTAGAATAGGCGATACTATGCAGATAAGGAAAAAATTATATCAGTCTAAAGATTTGCACAACGGTACTGATATAAGATGTTATAATACGAAAATGTTGTTATTAAATCGTGCTGACAAATATTTCGGCTCAACAAATGGCCTTCTTCAAGTGTCACAAGTTTTAACAATACTGAACAGTAATTTAGGAATTAACATAAAAATCAGTATTGTTAAAACTTGTGACACTTGAAGAAGGCCATTTGTTGAGCCTAAATATTTGTCAGCACGATTTAATAACAACATTTTCGTATTATAACATCTTATATCAGTACCGTTGTGCAAATCTTTAGACTGATATATATATATATATATATATATATATATATATATATATATATATATATATATATATATATATATATATATATAAAACAAAAACAAAAAACAACCGAGAAACACATATAAATTACATAAACAAACGACAACTACTTTACATCAGATTTCTGACTTAGGACAGGTGCAAACATTTGCAGCGGGATTAAACGTTTTCATGGACCCAAACCTTCTAACTTTTTCTGGAACAATAGCATGACATCACAACATAGAAAAACACACGATAAAATATCAATTGGCAGGCTTAACTCAATCAAAAAAACGTACATTAATACACTATGAACGAATAAATTTGATCTGCGATATCTGAATGCAAATGCACAGTTAATATAATATTAGGAACAAACATTCAAGGCCAAAAAGCAAACAAACAAGTCCAAACAAAGCCATGGCAAGACACCACTGCGAAATATTTAACCCTTCGAAAATATTCACTTTAGAAAAAAAAAAACGGTTTTTAAAAAAATACAGATAAATCTTGAAGTTTATACAAATGTAGTAAGAAGAAGTGAAACTGAGAAGATATTTCAAATAATCAAAGCTGGTATATAGACAAGATTCATATAAATATAAAATAACAAAAAAGCATTATAAATAGTATCAACAGGTCGAATTAACAAGAAAATACGATTTGAGAGTACTTGCAGTTACTGATAGCTAGTTAAAAGCCAAAATACAATTAATAACACGGGTCACATAGTGATTTCCTCGCTTTAAGTACAATATTACCATAAAATTTAGGATGTGAAAAGTTTTCTACAGGTATAGCCAAATTTACTTATCAAATCTTTGTATCTATGAAAGAATTTAGTAAAAGTTTTAAGTAATTTATGGTATCGAAATCCCTGACACAACAATTTCCCACTGATGCATTGATTACGTTCGTTAAAATCTATGACATCCGAACACACACGGGCAAACCGAACGAGTTGGGATATATAAACACCTCTAAACAGTACATAAAAAACTAATGACTACAGTTATCAAATATATGATGCTACTAAGCGTAAATATTCAGTTATGATTGTATTTATAAGATCTTATAATTAAACAGTACTCAGCGTCTGCAGCATTCGCATCTGTAAAACACAATTCATCAATCAACTAATAAAGTATTTTGAATAAATTCCATGAAACAACACATCATAACAAATATGCAAAGGTAGGTGCATATTCTTTACGCGACAGGTCATAAAAAATAAAAGTTGTTGAAAGAAGAATGCTTTTAGGATTGGTAAAATCATAAACCCGTCATAGAATATATCTTCACACTTAATCACCGTTAAACTCAATTGAATAATCTTTGTTGGTCACAGGTGTTTTTGTAATATTTATGCAATGATTTTTTTGTGTTGTGCTTTGTGTCTCTTAACTTTCTTTCAGATGTAATAGACTGAGAAATATGTTGGCCAGAAAACCACTTCTAGCAAATACATTAGAGAAATGATTTCAAAAACACTTTGCTAGTAAATTAAAACAAAGACAGTAAATCAAACACTCTAAACAATAAATATATTTACTACCACATTAGTTCGCTGTTAAAGGTAGATTCACTGCATATCGCCATCTTGGATTGTGTACACTAGTAGCAGTTCACTGTCAGAATAGTTCTTTGCAATAAATCTACAAACTTTAGACAGATATGCAATTCATGTGAAAGATTGTTGATTTTTATAAAAAAAAACCACAAACGTGATTTTTGTCAGCTAAATTTTTCTTCTTGTCCAAATAAAGACATGAAAATGGAAACCAATGATGCGAGTTCATTTGCAGAATATCTAACTCAAGATTTGTGAAAAAGGTCATTTATTCAGAATATTATAAAGCATTATACAACTGACAGTGATGGACAATTATGTCATCAAACAAAACTGAATAAATGACAACAATTGCAAAGGTTGGGAATAATTACCGCTATGATCCCTAAGAAACGTGATTTATTGAATTAATCTAAATGTGGACACGCATAGCCAATTGTGTTTTTTGGAATAAATTTTTTCCAACTTGGCCCTTTAAGGGGAGATAACTCTTATAATATTTTTTTTTTTATGCTGGAATGATAAGGACAATTTATTTTTCTAATTATAGCAATACATAATAGTTGTTATCCTTTTGTTTGATGTGTTTGAGCTTTGGCATTGCCATTTGATTACTGACTTACCGTTTTGAATTTTTCTCGGAGTTCAGTATCTTTGTGATTTTACTTTTTTCAAGTTTGGTGATACTTGTTTTTCTTTTTATTTTCTAAAAGCATAATATCAAACCTTTCTTCTAATATTTCATTTCAAAATTATGTCTTATGGATTTCTTTTCAAACACACAAATGTCTTTATTTCATGAAAAATCTATCCAAATTAGAGCAATTTTGCACGACTTGGGGCTTGAAAAAGCAGGGTGACCCATATTTTGTTTCGTGTTTTTGAAAAAAAACCAAAGTGAAATCTTCATTTTGCAAAGTAGTAAACAATTCAATCTGAGAAAATATATACTGATGATAATTCTTAACAAACACCCCAGTAAAGACTTGTTCGTGTAATTGTAAACCCTTGTGCAAAAGTGAAAATGTTAACGCATGACGTAATATCTATCAAATCGGTTTAGGTTAATTGTTATCAAATGCCAAATTATTCGCTTCACTTAGACGTTTTTAGAGAATCACCATACAGCCTTGAAACATTTTCACAAACGCATCAATTCTTGTTGTTCGGTATATCATTCTCAAAGAAGAAATCGGTTATTGAACTAAAATCATTTATGACTACTAACCTGTTGATAGTAAGTATGCTTCAAATACAGAGAAAACAGAAAATCAAATATGACAACTTGTAAAACATAAAGGTAACGAGGTAAGTACTTCAATACATACTAAGTAACGGAAATGGACAGCTTCTGTTCACCTGACAGAGTAAAACATATGTTACTGATGATTATACTGGTCATTTTACTTTTGATGTTCACATAAATCATCGTTTGTATTCGTTAAGATCAACAACTGCCAAACTTTTTTTAAACGATGCTTTTTGTACATTCTATCATTCACTATCATCTTCTGAACAAATTTTATGCAGCCATTTTGTTTTTTATTCTGTTGTAAGTCCTATATCTTTTTTGATTTTCGATTTCCTCTCAGTTGTTCACATTAATCCATGCATTTCATTCTGAAAACAGCTTCACATTTTCATAAATATAGAAATTTTATTAAATACGAAATTCGCTTTTTGCAAGATGTAGTGCCATTAAAAAAAAATGCCCGCTGACCCCTTCTTTTCTTTTTATAATTGTATTACATATAGTTTAGAGCAATTTCATAGCCCAAGTGTTAACTCGTATCATTATTCCAGTGAATGAGTTACTTATCGAAGTTGACTGAATACAAATACACGTCGTACGGAAACTTCAAGCGCTTTTTACTTTCATGTAATCCACTTCTCAGGTTGAAAATAAATATATTGTATCCGTTTGTCCAGTTTTCTAGGCGATACAAATGCTATAATGTAAGAGATTTAAAAAAAGAAATGTTTCATCTTTTTAAGTATTAAATTTTGGGAACCACTGATTCTTTCGTTCGTGACTAGATGTGTTTTATGATTGCCAGTGAGACATTGTCTATCAAATGATGTGGATGAAAATAGTAGTTTACCAATGTCAAAATCTCATAGATCGCGTAAGAAGAAAAATCAAGGCAACACAAAGAGGCTGAGGGAATATATAATGTAAGCAATTATAAGTCATCTTCCGACTTACAACAACAATCAAAACCCATACCGTACAGTCAGCTATAAAAAAAAACCTGACACGACAAAATGTAGAACAATCCCAACCATAATCCGAAATATGTATAACAAAACTCTAATTAAAATATAACAGGAAACGAAAACCATTAAATAACAGGCTTTTAATATCAACTTCAGTGCGAAGAACATGTTTCCCAGATAATATTTTATAATCGACAGAATAGAAATGTCAAGTCGGTAGAAAGTAAAGACAGCTTTTTTTATTCTTTGACTGATTTAGCTCTATCAAGAACACTTCACAAATGTTACAGAGGATTTTCTGGTTTTTTTTTTGCGAGGTGATGTTTGCAAAGCTCTTTTTCTAGTGTGTTATCTTTATAAACACGTATGTTGACTATTTACTCTTATTATTTAGCAATTTGCAATACCTGATCAAAATTGACCATGTATTTATATCTCTTCTAGCACTGTTAAAAGAAATAACAATAAAATAATATTAAAACTTTTCTATTATATCATTTTGTGCTTTCAATAAGTGTTATTGCAGAGGTGATTATTATACCGAAGAACAGTTTATCCCATTATATTTTCATCGGTATGAACTTCACCGACTTCGACTGGCCATCTGCAAGGAGCAAGACGGAGATTTCTTCTCGTAGAACATGAACGTCACAATTTTCCGTGCTTGCTCCAGTAGTTGTTGCTCATTCTTTAGTTTTATTTGTAGTGGTTTGATGGCTGTTGTCTGTTTGTTTATCAGTTCGTCTTTTCCTAGTATTAATCAAATTTGTGTCTGTATTTTTTTACTATGCTTTTATTGTCTCCGTGTTACCATGTACTTTTTGCAGTATAACATTGAGAATGGAAATGAGAAATGTGTCAACAGGAAAACAACCCAACCAAAGAGCAGAAAACAGGCGAAAGCCAACAATGGGGCTTCAACACAGCGAGTATATAAATGTCATAAAGTAAAGACACATTCAAATGATTCGATCATTTAAACCTCTTACTGGCTTCATTTTATTACAAACAAAATCATGGTAACAGAAGCGTCATTATATGATCAAATGTTACCAAACATCATCTCTATCATTAATTTGAAGCAATTTATGAGAATGTTGCATAACACCACAGAATACCCTCTATCATTATGTTTTCAGACGGTTGGGCATTTAGTCTATTTTAATTTGACTTATTTGAACTGAACGCCGATGTTTTTTTTTCTAAAAAAATCTATTGATTTACTTTGTAAAAACAATGGTGTAAGTATTTTGTTAATGTTTTAAAAAAAAAGTTGTATTGCAATACTTATACATTTTGATAATACAAGTACTGTGGGATGAGCTACATTTTTAGACCACATACTAGAATTCCTATGTCAAAGAATATCAAACTCCGTATAACTATAGTACACAAAGTGTCGCTTTCTCATTAATATCTATGTAGAGTATGCCCCATGTGTGAAATGATTTCATGGAAATCCCTGACACTTGCTGTGATGACATTCACTCTGACTAAACCATCTTCATACGGTTTAAGCTACCATTATGAAAGAATTTATTAAAATCCTTTAAGCGTGTAGTTTCTTTGACAATGTTTATGGTGAGATGGATAGGTTAATTCCTATACAATCCCATACTTAGTTTTGGAGGATAAAACATCATATCGTAATCCATTATATTTTTTTTTATAAAATTCATTTTCAATGAGAAAACTAACTACATCAGACATCAAACCATACTACAGTTTTGATAAATAATGAAAACAGGTAATTCATCACGTTAATTAAGACCGCTCGATATTTCTACATCGATTAATGTTCCAGATCTGTAACAGTATAATATATATTGCTAATTTAACTACATGTTTTAATTACTTTTTGATATAAGACACATGCCTTGATTATTTATATTGTAATTACTATATTATAACATTGTTGGGTACAATATGAAATAATGTGAACCTGTTAAATATGCATTTGTAA
Organism: Mytilus galloprovincialis; assembly: GCA_037788925.1. NCBI lineage: Eukaryota > Metazoa > Mollusca > Bivalvia > Mytilida > Mytilidae > Mytilus > Mytilus galloprovincialis. The sequence continues at coordinate 35,888,659 of CM075335.1, forward strand.
TTGGGCAAATGTCCATGCATGTTAAATCACCTTGTTATCACGATGAAATATATAAAAAGAATAGTTATTCTGTTTAAATTCTCTTTGAATCGTGGCTCTGCACTTATACATCTCGTCATTGCGGTATTGTACTAAGGTAAACTTGTGTATTCTTGTTTTCAGTTTTTGCTAATATGCCTGGTTTATATTCCATTTTGTGCGTCCTTATTACATATTTGTTTGTTTTAATAGTGATTAAGATTATAACACAATATTGACTGCTGTACCCCTACTTTTGGCATGTTTACCTATTGTGTCTGTTTGGTTTGTTCACATATCGTTGTTAATATAATGGAAATCGATGCGACTGTCATACAATCGAGAGGTTCAGCTTTCTTTAAACCAGGTTAAATCCACCATTTTCTACACAAAAATACCTGTAACAAGTCAGGAATATGACAGTTATTATCCATTCATTTGATGTTTTTGAGCTTTTGATTTTGCTATTTGATTAAAGACTTTCCTTTTTGAATTTTCCTCGGAGTTCGGTATTTTAGTGATTTTACTTTTTGTTGTTCGATATCGTTTACTTATTACAAAGATCCAAAAAATCGGTCGACATCAGATAAAATTTCACTTTTCCAAACTATAAAAGTATAAGTTTTGATGAATTCTAAGAACGGTATAACCGTATATGTACCATACCATTCTGTGCCATAATGATCCTTTTTTCTTATACTGTACATATTTACAATTAATCAAAGTTGTCTGTGTTCATGTCTCACGCGTTTCTAAATTAGGCTTATATTTGGTCTGGCTTATCCCCCAACGTAGATTGCAACTATGATTATATATCGTTTCGTACCTTGATCAGTTTATTGCTAATAAGACTGGATAGATGTTGTTTTATGTAGAACATTTTAAAAATTCATTTCGTTTTATTCGTTTACTGAATTTTGATGATATGATAATCTGATTCAATCAATCATAAACGATTCAATAGTAGTTAATTTAATTAGATATTAATGCATTTTAGTATCAAATTGATACCTAGTAAATTCCCAAACCACTATGCTGATATAATTATATTTGTCTGCCTGCATAAAAGGCTAATATTGAATTTATTTTATCTCGTTTAATTTTCAAAAAAATATTTAAATGCGCAAAACCCAATAAAAACGGTTTTATATTTGTTCTACATATACATCTAAGGCAGAGAGACCAATCAATTCGTTGTCAAGCACCAGAATGTCTTCAAGCTGATGATTCTGTAACCTAAAGGTTAACGTATTGATCTACGCTTTTTTTGTTGTAAAACATTTATATTCTGTCTAACATTTTCATGGTTACCGTTTTTTCAATTATATATTTGACAGTATTAAATGGGGTTGTATTCCGGGAGTTCCATGACTGCTAAAGACTGTGTGTTTGGTTTGTGCCTCTTTATTTTTAATGTTTGTGGTTAAGGCATATAATGGTTTTAATGCCTTGCTCATCCAAATCATCACCAAATTGCTATGCTTACTGCGAAAATCATAACTTATTTGTATATATTAGCTCTTGAAAAAAAATGACAAACATATAGTGTATTTGTATCAATGGAAACAGTAAACACATACTTATTTATTTTCGATTGGACCAATGATTTCATTATTGAAAATGAATCTTGCCATCTAGCTCTCCTTTGTTATATTTAATGAGAGCGTAACAATCTTTGGGTAAAATTTTATGACAACTGTTGATATAACGGAACTTTTTTCACTTGTAATTGCAGACAGAAAAATGCGATTTTCGCTGACTAAAAATTTAATATGACAAATGAAGTGTTCAGGTACAATTTCAAATTAGACGAAATATGCGTCTATCGTAAAAAGAAAGGTATCTGTGATGATATTTTTAATCACTGGGTAGATGCATATATTGGCAGAGGTGTCACCCACGGGGGTATCACCAGATAACACGACTTATGATTGATATGGTAATAACTATAAATTAACAGTTTACAGAAGTGCGTTTTCGAAAAGTATTTTCTACCCTACTAGAGCTGTACTTAAATTCAAACTTTTTGAGCTTTCAATTCTTTTCAACTTCGTACTTTATATCGCCTTTTTTTAACTTTTTCATTCGATCGTCACTGTTGACGAAATGTGCATTTTGAGTAATAACCAGATGCTCCGCAGGGCGCAGCTTTATAGGACCGCAGAGGTTGAACCCTTAACAGTTGGGGCAAGTATGGACACAACATTCAAGCTGGATTCAGCTCTAAATTTGGATTGTGATTAAATAGTTGACACAGCATAGGTTTCAGACACAGAATGAATGTCGTCTAATGAAGTTACAAATTTTTTTTTGCCTTTGAGCAATTCATTATGCTGTTGAATATCAATCCTCTCAAAAAAATGTTTGAAGAAATTTTCTTTTTATTTATGAAATCTAAAATGAGAAAAATTGAACCCCCCCCCATTTTGTTTTCTCACATCCCCCTTTCCCTTATTCCAAAACTGATCTCAATTCAAATTTCTAATGGAGTTTGCAACAATAACTATTCATTTAAATACATCATAAAATATTAAAATGTAAAAAAAGTGCTTGTACTCACTGAGTGGTAAAGATTGTTTTAATTTATTAGTTGGTAGTAAAAGTGAATATACATTGTAAATTGTATAAAACAATGATTAAGTTGATTCAATTACTATTCTGGACAAAGAAAGATAACTCCAATTTTCAAAGAATATTTCATAAAAACTGTGCAATTGAAAATGTCTTGCTATTGCGCAATATTGTGCAATTAAATATTTCTTGCTATTGTGCAATAATGTGCAATTGAATATTTCTTGCTATTGCACAATACTGTGCAATTGAATATTTCTTGATATTGCGCAATACTGTGCAATTGAAAATTTCTTGCTATTGTGCAATACTGTGCAATTGAAGATTTCTTGCTATTGTACAATACTGTGCAATTGAAGATTTCTTGATATTGCGCAATACTGTGCAATTGAAAATGTCTTGCTATTGCACAATACTGTGCAATTGAAGATTTCTTGCTATTGCACAATACTTAATATAATAATGTTGGACCCAATTTGGACCAACTTGAAAACTTGGCCCATAATCAAAAATCTAAGTACATGTTTAGATTCAGCATATCAAAGAACTTCAAGCTAAGTTTAACATTGGACCCTTTGGACCTTAATGTAAACCAATTTGAAAACAGGACCAAAAATTAAGAATCTGAATAGACGGTTAGATTTGGCATATCAAAGAACCCCAATAATAAATTTTTTGATGAAATAAAACAAAGTTTAATTTTGAACTCTTTTGGCCCCTAATTCGTTGGGACCAAAACTCCCAAAATCAATCCAAACCTTTCTTTTGTGGTCATAAACCTTGTGTTAAAAATTCATAGATTTCTATAAACTAATACTGAAGTTATTGTGCAGATTATTAATATTGACAAATTCTTAGAGATCCGTTAGACGGTCAAAGGAGATTTTGAACATGCATTATTAGAAAACAGAAAGTCATTTGTTGAAAACGTAATGTTACAAATTTCTATATGCAACTATCGTTTGACGACTATAAGCAGAAAAATGAAATTACCTCTCTACAGTACATTTAGTGACGATGAATGTATTCTGAAATCCCGTACGTGGCAGCGGCGCGGAACTCTAATTTAAATTGACTAGGATTTTCAGTGTTTTTACCGATGGTCGTAGGATCTCTTCGAGCTTTCATGTTTCCTCAAGCAATTAAAACTTAATGTCATGAAGTAACACACTAGTATTAATTAAAGTGGCATTAAACACTTAAACATCGAATACTTGAAGTTAATTGGTGGTGAAAAATCCTCTATCGTGAAGTTGAAATCATCCTTTCTTGCATTTTACGCACGCAATCACGAGTGGATAAACTTATCATAGATACCAGGACTAAATTTTGTATATACGCCAGACGCGCGTTTCGTCTACAAAAGACTCATCAGTGACGTTCGAATCCAAAAAAGTGTATAACTGTTTCACAAATGATATCTGATATGTTCCTTATGTCGTTACTAAAATCCTCTTCCCTTTTCACCACGAATGTGACCTACTAAATTAGACTATTTACTGGGTTAGTAATATCATGAGCAACACGACGTGTTCCACAAGTGGAACAGGATCTGCAATCCTTCCGGAGCACCTGCGATCACCCCTAGTTTTTGGTGGGATTCGTGTTGCATAGTCTTTATTTGTCTATGTTGTGTCTTGTGTACCATTATTTGTCTGTTTGTCTTTTTTATTTTTAGCCATGGCATTGTCAGTTTATGTTCGATCTATGCGTTTGACTGTCCCTTTTGTGTCTTTCCCCATCTTCTATCTTTCTTTCAGACTCAGTCATGTCGTTACTGTTCGAATATATACAAAGTCTTTTTTATTAATTTTATATTTGAACGACACTATTCAACAATGATTTATTTTATAAATAATGCAAATTCACAACCTTTACAAAAGAGGCGAAAGATATCATAGGGAAATTCAAACTCATTAGTCGTAAATAAACTGACAACACCATGGCTTTAAGACTTTTCTCTGAAGGGGGTCTCATTGGGGGTTCCGATCCCGGATCCCGCTTACACTATGTACGTAAGCAATTCTCATTTTTTTGTTATTTCCCGGGTCCCGCTAGACCTCATTTCCCGTTTTCCCGACACAATAATTTGACTTTCACGTGTCACGCTTACAAAAAATCGGCAATCCCGCGTCACGCTTAGACCCCAATGAGACCCACTCTGAACACACCCTTCGTTTGTTCAATTATTTCTAAGTTTTCTGTTTTATTATTCTCGAGAGCATGTAGAAATTTGGACACATAAAACAATAGTAAAAGTATATATAATAACATATAACTAATTCGAGTGGGGAGAACATAAAACAGGGGCATATCTAAACGAAAAACTTCAATGTGACCAACAATTTATTTGTATTCATTTAATCTGCAATAACTTAGAACATTTCAACAGCAAATTAATTTACGTGATACATGTACAGAATGAAATATATACACATGTCGTACTTCAACAGACACATTTACAAGGTAAAGAAGTCATTTACAAAACTTTATTGTGATATATGCACAATTATATACCAATTGAAAATTATTTCCTTCTCCTTTTATGTAAATCTCATCTATGTTGGTATTCATAAATCAATTAATATCAGGTGTTCTAGAGAAATAAACTGCGTTCTAAGGTATATATAATAATTTAGTCATAGGCAACAAAATGATCTGCGACTCAAAAGTCATTTTACATGATATAAATTGTTAACAAATATTTCAGAATAATAGAATACATGCACGATTGTATCCCAAAAAAATACAAAACAATTAGATTCAGCTTAATCTTAGCGACTTCTTCAAATCGACCCAGAAATGTAAACAGTTCTGAAATATCTGACACATTTAATAATTTACAAGTACAGATAAAAATTCTGTACAAAATTTGTGACATAAATCAGATTCAAACAGAAAATTACAACATGTATTTGTGAAATTGGTACACTTTGATAATAAGAATTTCTACTTCAACTAGTCCCAAATATATCGGGATCTGGATGAAATGTTTCGAAGTGGAAGAAGTAACCATACAAAAATAGATTAAGAAATGGGTTTATAAGAGGGAAATCAATTAAGTATTGTCTCTGGAAAAGTCGCTTTCGAAGGGTTCAAAGGTCAAAGTCCTGCTGCCATCTGAGTATAACATTGTTTAGACTTCGGAAACCTTCTTATAGACTTCGGATACCTTCTTATAATGTGAAATGATCAGGAATAACACATTTCTGTCCGGAACACTAAATATTTATGTGAAAACGACTACATGTACAAATGGTCAAAATATATAAAGAGGTATGACCATATACTAGAAATATAACACCCGTAAAGCTGTTGTTTATGATCGAAAGTTTTTTTTTCATAATTATGAATTGCTTTCAGTTCATCATGAAGTCTGTAACAAGTGTGAAATGGGTGAAAACAACTCAGCTTTTGTTCATACAGAAATAAACTTAAGCATAACTTAAAAAAAAAAATAAAACTGATGTAAAAGTTCTAATGAATTTATATAATTATAGTTTTGTGAATTTCTTAAAAAAATGTATTCGTCTAACAAAACATTTAGCTGACAAAACATATACATGAATCATATTCAATCTTAATCCAGCGATAACCAAATAAAAATCAACAAACACAAATATGAACACAACCATAACATTTAACATCATTTCTCTGTAAACAGGTACTATGTATCCATCTCACATGATACTTGCACATTTCGTGTCCCTTTTATCTTAGTGTAATAGCTATTCTTACTGACCATTCATATTGAAAATAAATCACAAAGTATTTAAACATGCTACTTTTCACTGCATTAAAATTGTGAAAACAATATTGCAACATTGAAAATCTCATGTTAATTATATTACCTAAGTAATATAAACAACGTAACGAAAGTCAAAGCAAGTAAACTTGTTGATGGATTAGCCGAATATCCAGAGTTCGGATTTTCGTCCGTTGTCGATGAATACTTCTTTGTATCTACAAAACAAAAGTGTACCGATTATATTATTGTTTTACAACATGCTTTCGTAATCATATTTATTCATGTGTGATTTCAAAATATTGATAAAAGTATAATTATATGGAGTTAAAATGTATAAACATGTGATAGAATACATCAAGAATACCAAGGCTTAAACATGTTATTGATAAAAACTAAGGTAAACGAATAATCACGAGCAACATGAAAGATTATACTATGCCGGATATAACCAACTTTCTGGACGGATTTCAACAACCCAATGATAAACATTCTGAGTGAAACATGAATATTTTTAATCTTTCAAACGTGGTCACTAATAAGCATCGGACATACTTTGAAGAACTGAAAAGAACCGAAACTGACCACAAAAAGGGAAAACATCAAGCCTTATAAAATCATACCACTGTTATGGGTACATAATTAGGGCTATGTTATCTGAACAAATCATTCGGACAACCAGATATGTTGTCAATATGACATCATTAACATGTATGAATTGACGTGTGAGGACAAAATCTCAAAATTTGGAAAATAAAAGTTTAAAGTTTGTGCAATATGTTGCTTACTACTTTTTTTCGAATAATATTTTCGTAAAGCATTTACAAATCATATGGAGCATATTTGGATTCGAAATAATTAGATATTTTACTTTTATCACAACAGCGTTTTAGTATGATCCATGATTCCAAAAGAGATTATAAGGTTAGTTTAAATCAGTTCCATTTCTCTTTGCTTTACTTCTTGTGTGTGTGTTTCTTAAACATGTATGCTAAGTTGGTTACTTCAATTATAGATTGAAGCAACTACCTATTTACGAAGTCAACAAAATATTACGAACAAATAAATTAATGAAAAAAAAAAATCATGAAAGCGCATTCTCCATCAGTTTGATTGTGAGAAATTAAGATACATCTATATATCATAATTAAATCTTTTTTTCGAGTTTCCTTACCATTTGACACAAAATTCCTTACAAATTGTATGCAATAACTGGTTAAAAGGCTACCTTGACAAGCAATTATGCATGCCCAAATTAGAAGCACCTATTTTCATTCTATTTTGAGTTTATATTATTGTAATTTCTCAGCCATACAAGTGTTTTGTTCTTGACAGTTCTCTCAAAATTGTTATTTTCAATAAAAGAACAATACAATTTGATTATTGGTAGAATGCTGACACGGGAGTTTTATACCAAAACATTGGAGAGGAGCTATTTAATTGAAATAAACATTGCAGCAGTACCCGGCCAACCTCTTAGAAATCAATATCATCGTAATGGTCCTCCAAAGGAACATTGTATTCACATTTCAATTGGTAAAATATAAAAAAAGGCTTATTGTATAGATCCATTATGTCTCTAGAAGACATCGGTAGCATTAACCGAAGACACCATACCACCAGATACGAAGGTATTTTATCGATTTTCATGAAAGTTGTAAACATTTTATAGGGAGTATCGTTGGCATAACAGACGTGTTAATATTTGATTGATCGTATGGTTAACGTTATTTAATGCTACTTGAAGAGTGTTTCACACATTTTTGTTTTATTTATCATCATTTAACTTTTGAAATCTGATCATCAAACTTAACTTTAAAAGTAACTTGACTACAGATAACCATATATAGCTATAGGGGCTGGTCATGTCGACATCTGTCATTCTAATCCTGATAGCTGATTAGATAATTATTCATTTCAATATGTGTGATCATTAATCGAGAGCACCCGTCATATCCTGTGCTTTTCTGACAACGATGAAAGACTTGGCCGTGTTAGTCAGATTCCCCCATTGTCTAGAGTATTGATTAACATCACTGTTTCTCATCATCAATATTTGGAGTACTTTAAATCTAACGATGTTCTAATGTTTTAATAAATAATTTGTTTGACTGGACAATTCATTAAGTTGAATGCATTAAGGATATTAGACTGAAAAAATATTGATGACACAGACGATGACAAAATCGTTGATATGTGTCACGAAATGACTAATTTAGGTAAAAATAACTTTACAATGCTAACGAATTTTAAATTAATTGCAAGTCGTAGAATATTATTGAATTCTGTAATCAGTTTATAGTCATTAAAAAATGAATATTGTATGTTTAAAAGTTCCAATAAATTATTTTTAATTACAATGCCTTATGCCCTCATGATTATTCTTGTTGTATTATTACTTTGGGGATATTAGGGTTGGCAGTATTGTATTACTGTGACAGAGTTATTTGTTACCAACTTATTGGTTATTTTGCATTTTTTTTTAAACCAAAACAAGTATTAGAAATGCGAATAATGATGAACACCTATTAAAGACAGGCAATTCTCTAAAGATAATTTTGCTTTTTAGTTATTATGATCTTGAGCCAAGAAATCATTTAATTAGAGTACATTTGTCTCTTTAGGTATAGCGTGACTGAATCCCAAAACAATTTGCTTTCATATTCTGTAAATCACCTATATGACAAAACCGACAGATTATAACTTATTATTCTAAACACCAGAGGAAAACAAACAACGGAACTGAAATGAATTGTTTCTTGTATACAAATTAGTTGCTAGGAAGCTTGGACGGAAGGTCACAAGGGTTGTATAATCTATAAGTGTATTTATATATCAATATCAAAATCAGACATTTTTGCAGACCCCCAAAGGATCCAGATGCTTAATATTAATGTACAGTATCGTTTTACAACAATGGTCCTAATTTGATACGTTCTCGATAAGAAAAAAACAAAAAAGACTATGTAATTGTAAAATGTCAAAAATACTGATGTACAACAATGATATTACTGTCTACAATAAATGGATGTTTTAGACTTCTATGCAGGCTACAAGTACATTTTCCTTCTATTGACTTATCAAGATATGATAAAATCCACAGGGGAATTATGTGTTATAATGGAACGGCGATATTTGCAGATATGACACGTTTTATTAAATAACTAATTAGTTGATGCAAAAGTCGATGACTAGCGATAAGAATCAGTTAACTACAGTACAAATTAAATGCAAGTTAGTAGAAACCTAAGGTTAAAAAAAACCTTTTTATAAATGCACAAAGCATTGCCACATATTGTAGTGAACAGAAATGAACATTTGACAGAAAATTGCAGATCAGGTTCTTATTTTTCAACAAAAAGAATAAAGTGACTTAAATTAAGCTTTATTTTTGAATTTGTCATCCGAAATACTATTACTAGTAGTTACCGATTTGCCAAATAGAACATGGTTTGTAATAATTTCTGTTGTAACATTAACACTGACTCGTGTTTTGTCAATTAAGTCGGTTTTGAAGGTTGCTTGCAATGCTTTTGTCCTTTTGAATCTATCAATAGAGGTGTATTTTTTTCAAATCTATAAATAGAGGAATCATTTATGTAATATGTTTCTCTGTATATTATTTTTTTTTTGAAATTTAACATGTGATTACGATTTGTATATCTATAAGTCACGATTTTCTACATAAAACTGAAATATAGCATATAAAGCTAGCAAAGCATCGATGCATTACAACATTTTAATTGCATAATTTGTATTAAATTCAAATGATAAGTTTAATGCCTTGTAAGTTTTCTTTTATTTTATCAATTACCATCACGGATATAAGAGTTGTTAAAACATGATATGATCGACAATGCAATGTTCCATTGTGTGTCCGCCTTATTGCATTGCAAATACTTAAGATAAGCATGTCTGTTTGTTTTTCTCACACATTATTGTCAATATAATTCAATTTTAGGTGACTGACATACAAGTGAGAGATTTATAACCGGGTTTAGTTCCTGGTTCCTTCAATAATGAAATAAAATTGAGAATGGAAATGGGGAATGTGTCAAAGAGACAACAACCCGACCATACAGCAGACAACAGAAGAAGGTCAATGTCTGTTCTAAGTCAGAAATATGAAAGTTGTGATCCATTCGTGTGTTGTGATTGAGCTTTTGAATTTGTCATTTGTTAAGGGACGACATCAAAAGATCGATGTAGGATAAAAAACTTAAATCAAATAGTTTGGGGGTGGGGGGGGGGGGGGGTTAAAATTCTGCAAGTTTTGTATATCTAAAATCGATTTTTACATATATTCCTATTGGTAAATCAATTTTTCCCAAATTAAGTTAAGAGGGGGGGTGTGGGGGTCAGTGAAAAAACTATGTGAATTAAGTTTTTTATCCTACATTGAACTTTTGATGTCGTCCCTAAGGAACATTCCGTTTTGAATTTTCCTTGTAATTTGGTATTAATGTTATTTTACTTTTTTTATACTTAATAGTAGTACTATTATTATCCTTATATCGGTTAAATATGCCATTACAACCTTACAATTACATAAACTGATTTCGATTTTTGTTTTCCTCAGTCATTGAAAATTATAAAATATTAACAGTTCAAGTCTAATGAACCAAAATACGCAGGCAAATACAAAGCATGTACCTATAAATATTTAACTATTATCGACTCCAAGTATACGGAAATTATAATGAAATATTTAAAAGTTTCTGGTTTTCTGATAATTTAGATATAAGTACATAAATGGGTGTTTAAAACAGATCTACATGCAAACTACTGAAGGTGGACTTAAAAATCAAGATTGTTCCGAACACGGACTTTACAAAGTGTATATATGTGATACATAAATCATCTTGCTACTTTATACCGTCAGAGCTTATAATTGATCTGTGGAAGTAGTTTTGAAAAATCAATAACATTTAAAGAGACTTCATGTTTGTACTTTTAGTGCTGAACTACGATGGTCTTATATTTGGATATTTTTTATTTTATCAATTCTACCAATCCTTCACAATACACTATAAAATGGAAAAATGTACGTTTCGCAATCGTTAAAAAAATTATGCATCAAGTTTTAAGAAAAAATAGATATTTAAAGTCATCCAAGCGATGCTGTCAATACTTTCAAACTCTAACTAAAAATTTACATTTTTCAAACATTAATTCAAAACATTAGGCTCAGAAAATACAGTTAAAAAACAGTATAAAAGATTTTTTGTTTGTGTGCATAACTATCAACTTTCTTTAATGTAATTTGGCAAATAATTTGAAGGAGACTGGATCACTGGATATATGAGGCAATGTGATTACAAATTCTGCAATCTATGAGTGTGTAAAGTTAAATCCATGATGTGTGAATTGAATATTACTATTTTGTGATATAAGCAAATCCCATTTTTTGCCACTTCAATACATTAATATCTGAAACGATCTTGACTAGCAAACTCTAAGCAATACAAGCAAGACCATTTTGTGCAAAATTACATAGGAAATAATAAAAGCAAAACGTGCTCGGAAAAGACATGGAAAAACATATGTATTCTATACTGTTCTTACCGGCTCTCTTTCCGTGTTCTTTCTCTGCTGTGGAGAATGGTAGAAGGAAAAAGAAAGATTAAGATTCATGTAGAAATATCCCTTCATAATATTGTATAAAGCAAGTAGACGATTACAATAAATAAGATACAGATTTGTCCCGGAAATTTCATAAAAGCTTTAAACTGCACATTAATGAAAATATAAAGACTACAAAGTAATACCGCGATTCGTGATACTGTATGAAATAAATAGATGCTTAAAATATATAAGACATAGATTCGTCTTCGAAACTTCATAAAAGGTAAATTTAGTTTATTTCAAGGGTTTAAAATACGACAAAAAAACCAACATGTACTATTATTTCTAATTTAGCACCTGTATAGATGTGTTACGATTTGTCACACATACAAAGGGACGGACAGACTGAAGGAGTGATGGAACAACGATGATTATTTACTGTACGTTCTCTCTTTTTTTTCGGGGAGCATAATACTGAGATGTAGTATGATGTAAATGAAACAAATATCGTCCCTGTAAACTTTCTAATAACTATTTGTCTGGTCGGCCTTGATGACATTGATGGCGTTGTTATTTGATCACACGCAGTCATTATAAGTTAACTTATTTTAATAACAGTAGATACTTAAAACGATATGCTCATTCGGAAGAAAAAATTCTTTTAAGATCAAAAGAGATTCAATTACACGCTACTTAAATAACTTACTATTTAGAACTGATATATCCAAACTTGTGGTGTAAAAATTGTTCATTGCGAAACTTCGGCAAACATATTTGCCTTTATCCTCAAATATACTATAGTCTATAGTCAATTCACTAACAAGCATTCTGCCAGGTACGTCAGGCACATAATCATTTATACGTAATCTCGACTTCCATCTTGGATCCCGTCCACGTATCATGTGACCATTGAAGAACCAGTCTATGAGTGACGGCGCACGAGTACCACCTGTTGCATTGCATACTAATTTGATAGGTTCATGAAGATTGATAAATTGACTACCATACATAGCTATTGCTGAAAAAATAAATGAACTTGGACTAAGTAATTAGAATGTTTAAAATTTGTATATTGCACTATCTATTTCTTTAATTAGTTCGATTATACGCAATATCTATTGGAATTGAAATATTGCTATTGCATACATTGTCTAGGTTAAACAATTACTAGACGTTAATAAATGGAGTCTTCCAGTAAATATAAGATAAACAAAAATGATATGATTTGCATGATTCAAATTAAACAAATACCAACCAAAATCAAATGAAGAGAATGTAATCAATTATAGGCAGCCGTACGTCCTTCAAAGAATGATTGAAGCTTAAGATTGACATTAAATTTTCAAACATATGATGACGACAATGGGTTCCTTGAAAAGGAAGATACATTGGTTTGTCTGGTATTATCATAAAACAAATTGTTTTCATATAATGAACAACAAAGCTACAAAGGTGAACGGGTTGTTTGTCTATTTTTACCATATAAAATTATACCAGAACGGAAATACTGGAAGGTTTGTCTTTTAAACATAACGTTGTCATAGTGTAAACATTCATAATAACTATAAACTGATACCAAAACCTAGCCGCAACGGAAATAATTGAGAAGCGGACGGAAAGAAAACAAGACTTTATAATTGTATATAATTATACCTTTTGGTTAAACACTAATGGCACTAACGATACAATAAACTACTAGTAATGTAGAAAATTTACTTAAAACAGATGATTTGAAAAACAGCCTATATTATCTAGGGTAGATGCAATATGCACATAGGGTTTGTACTTTACGAACTTTAAAAGACAGACAATGACTGTTTTGTTAAAGATTACCCATTAAAGACAGAAACACTGTAAGGTTGAGCTCTTGCAATTTCTAAATTTTCCACTGTCAAATTGAGAAGCAATACGATGTAAAAGGATATATAAACATGTATTTGCAACAAAGAATCAATGTGACGGAAATTAGTAAAATGATTAATTCCAGACAAATTATCCAGTTTAATTTGTTTTAAAAAAGCGACATAAGGTTATTACGTCCTGATTTATTTTATGCACATCAAAATATCCAATTAAGGTAAATAAGTATAGTACCCTGTTAATGCCCGCGTCACACTGTCCCGATTTTTATATACGATGGACACCCGAATGCGAAAATTGTAAGTTCGTACGAAGTTGGTCCCGGTCTCGTTAAAATACCAAAAGGTGACCGAAGCAAGTACGATGAATAACGAAGTCTATACGATGGTGCCGAAATTATATACGATAGCAAAAGTTGGACATACGAAGGTTAACCGAAGACGGGTATTTAAGCTTCATATCTCAGCCAAAGCCTACACGACATATCACGAAGGCTACACGATGGATTACGATGATGGCGCGATGGCCATACGATGTCTAAAAGACGTCGTGTACAGCTTACGAGTTACGATGCATTTAAATTATATGCCGAAGGCATCACGCGTTTTAAATTGTTTGATCAATATTAAATATAACTTAGTTTATTATCCCCTCGCCTACTACATGTAAGTTGCGTGTAGATAAAATTGTTATGGACACTCTAGAAGCAAAATGCTCAAAACTTGGTATGGTGTTACTCGTTAAGAATATCTTAAGCGCTATTGACTTTAAAGTTCAAAGGTCAAGGTCACAGTGGCAGTTGTAATACAAGGCAATATCAACCTTGTGGACACTCTTAAACCAATATGCTTCCAAAGACTTTAATCACATTTGGTAAATTGTTCCTCCTTGTAATGATCTGGCATTTTTTACGTTCAAGGCCAAAGGTCAAGGTCATGCAGAGGAACTTGTTTTTTTCTCCTTGAAATAGCATAATACACAGGAAATTGGTTGCTCATTTTTTTACCTGCTGGTTCTAAAGACAATATTAAAAGTATTTCAAGTTACTGAATGTTTTGGTTGATTTCTAAAAAAATAGTTTATGCATCAAATATGCATATTCAATTTACTATTTTCTGCATGTGTCATATACAAATATAGTGTCTTTGTCCCCAATATGTTACATACGAGGGGATGCCACGCTCGGCATTGCCTTGTTTGAACTGTAAAATGTGTGCACTAGTCTGAATAATCACCCATAATTATTCCCATGTTTACTGATCTATCTTAAAGGTAAGGTAATGGGTTCGTTGATCCCTTTTATTAAAAAAGAGCTCTTTCCAGGAGAATATCATAATAATATAGACAAAAGGAAAGATGTGGGGAAAGCAACAAATGCGGCAAAATATGGCATATAGAAAACAAAATGGTTATGGAGTAAACATTCGTGTGACAACAACTCAGACGATACATAAAAAATCAGAATAATGAAGAAAAAGTTGGTTTCCCTATATACGTGTACCTGCAGTGTTGGTGTACGATGCGCGTTTATAATTTTCATTATGTTACTTGAAATGAAAATTGACAAAAAATAATATTTTACTTGTAAAAGTAAATCCTGAGACTGTAATAGCTGCTCTTCTTGTTCTTCCATTTGAATTAATAGAAACAACGCTGTCCTCTTTCTTGTTCTCATAGAATCATATGATATGAGCTCCATGTTTTGTGAACGTCTTTCCTAACTGTCGTATTAGACTGACCAGTGCATATCGCGCATGGCACTTTAAATGTATTTTAGTGCGAAAAATTAACTTACATTTAGCTGGATTTATTGCCGTCGTAGTTCCATCTTGTCGCCTTCGTACATTTATTCGATGGCAACACGACGGGATTTCGAGGTCTTCACGAAGTCGTGTTGCCATCGTAAGACCTTCGGGTAGCTTCGTGATTCATTCGTGTAGACATCGTAATGTCAAAACTGCCCGATGGAAACGATGGAAACACGAAAGCAATACGATGTTCAAAGATGCATTCCCGGTGACATTACGATGGTGAGGATGGTAATACGAACTCAATACGAACCCTCAACATCGGACGCACCTTCGGGGATTTTTTAACATGTAAAAAAATTTAGAACCCTTCCCGAAGTTGTCCCCGAAGGCTAGAAAAAGTGGCCGATGGATAAAGATGGTTAAAGATGGCACTACGAATAGCCCGATCTGGATACGATCAGTCCCGATTTTGAACATTTCCATAATCGTGTTGCCATCGGTGTAAAAATCGGGACAGTGTGACGCGGGCATTAGTACAAGACCAAGATGGCAAGCCGGATGTGTTAGTTCACAAGGGCACAAATAGTCCGCAACAAGAATAAGACTTGTCACTATACCGAGACACATTTTTCTGGTTCAGAGTCAATCAGCATAGATGTTATTAGTATAGATAATAATGTATAGGACAAACGTTTTCCTTTATCAACATACAAAGCTTCATGCAACATAGTTTATAACTTATTCTTATTTTGTATATTTTATGATAATGAGAAAAGTAAGAATATTTACATATAACGTAACGGTACCCAAATTGCAACGAGTACCCAAATTGCACCTATTTAGCAAAAATAGCAGCGGAAATCTTACAAGATCTCCTAGAGACTAAACAATTTGTATTTTTATGATTTGATACTATATACATGTCTTTCAAAATAGGTAAATATATTTAGATATACACAAAACGTTCACAGTATTTATCAACAGATGAAGTGTTTACTGAAAAAACAAAATGTACTGAAACGTCGCCATGAGACGTCATCAAAACGTCATCTTTTTAAAATTAGAAAATACAATTATGTTTCAAGTACTCATTTCTTAAAAAAAGAAGAGTAAGCATGGACAAATATCCAATTGTTCAAAATATTTGAAAAAAATAAACAAAAGCTCTGTTATTCGACTTTTGACGATGCGAATTTAAGCATGGATGCAATTTGGGTACTCCTCATTCCAGAATCATTGATGGTTTGGAGGTTAGTTCAGACCAATTTTTCTATGATTCCATATGAATTGAAAATAAAATTGGTGTACCTATACAGTAAAGAAGGATACGGCTACAAAATAAACACAAAATGGAAACTGTTGTCTTAATCATAAAAAAACGTAGTTGAAATATCTGTCAAAATAGGTGCAATTTGGGTACCGTCACGTTAAGTGTTAATAAGTGAACACTTGAATGTCAAAATTTGTTACAAATAAATGTGATAATGCACAAGATTGTAACAAACATTAATTAATTAACTCTGAGCAAGTGTTTTTCGTAGTATGATTATGTTTAGATAATCCTGATATAATGATTATTTGATCCTCTATGTTTGACATTTTAACCTATTATGTATGTTTGTTATGTTCTCACTTCGTTGTAAAAATCATGAAACTTTATGTGACTGTCATACAAGTGAGAGGTTTAGCTAGCTATAAAACCCAATCTAATCCACTGTTTTCTACATTTGAAAATGCCTGCACCAAGTCAGAAATATGACATTTGTTATCCATTCGAATGACGTGTTTGAGCTTTTGACTTTGCCATTTGATAAGGGACTTTTGAGTTTTTTTCTGAGCTCGGTATTCTTGTGATCTTACTCTTTGATCCGAATCCCTGTACAATTACTAATTTGTACAAAATTCACAAATGACTGAAAAGTAACATTTGTATGTTAACAACATGTATACGATATGAGATGAATGCTTAGCATTTGTTGTGATTGTGACGACTTTGCCTTCATGTCCGTAACGTCGCAACACTGTGTTAACGTTGTTTCCCGTATTTTCGACGTTGTTTGATAGTGACGTGAGAGGGAGAGATGTGTTGCCGGATGACCAAGATGGCCGAATGTTTGTACTGTCAGAGTGTATGTCGTTTAATTTGTATTTTATGTAACGTCTGTATAATACATGTAGTGTGAATAAATCGTGATTGTAATTGTCTACAAAGATGGTGTTAACTTATAAATTATGAACGCTTGGAATTCTACGTTTACAACAGTATTATTACATTAAGGGCATACGATACAGTTTTGAACCTGTATTTACAAGTTGATGAAAATTTGCATATAGGCTATTTTTTACCTGATTAAATCAAATATGTCATAAAAAATATACCTTCATGTGCTACTTTTTGAGTAAAATGAGGTCGAAATTTTGTATATTTGCTCAAAATTCAGATTTGTGTCCGTATTTTCTTTTTCGAAAGAACGACGTAACTTTTTTGCTTTAAAAGATAAACACATATTGTGTTTTGTTAAATAATCGGTAATTTCTGTATTTTATAAGTATCATTGAAAATTATGTAATTTTTATTCCTAAATAACTCTATATTTATCAAATGTTCATGAATAGAGGAAAAAACGTCATTTTTTGCTGCATGTTTATCAAAATTAAAAAAATTGCGCTATTTACAGTTTTATAAAATTTGGGTCACATAATCTCCTTGCAAAATGAAACAAATTGCTGTTTTAAAAATAGGGGTCCATGCACTCGTTTTCAAATTAAATCAGTTTGAATGATAAAAATCAGTCGAAAAATGCATCTTTTCCCGATATGTCATAGTTTGACGTCGCGAAAATAACATTTTACGTTAGCAACGTCATTACCTTCCCTGTAACTGTATCGTATGCCCTTAAACATGCAAGATCGTGAACAATATTGTGCAGTATATCATGTATATGAAAATAATCAACATACCTGGATTGACAACTAATGGCGTGTCTGTAAATGGAAAGAACAAAATAATTATAGCACAAAGAATCTATCTAGAAAAAATAAAATTGCTCAACTAGAGATTAGCATAACCTCATTGTTACGGCAACCAAACATATAAAACATACAGCAAATTTCATATTCATTGAAACACGAAATTGAATTAAACATATACTTTAGAAAGTTTACAAAAAAAAAACCGAACATGTGTATTCTGAAATTGATATGACTTCAACTTCATATCAAACTTGCGTAAACAAAAATTTCAATCTTAGAGTAAGACGGATCGATTTTACGGACAGACGCGTACGTACACATAGACCGGGAGCAGTACATTTCCTACTGTCTAATGTGGATATGTTGATGGCTACAGCTAAAGCTCGTAACTGAAATCCTAGTTTTGACATTTTATAATGCATTGGACACCAACTTCGTATGATATGGTCTATTTCATCTGCAATACTCGAGTTACAACCGCTGACAAGTAGAGAATGGTACTATACGTTTTTCACTTTTTTTTACGGTATTAATTTGTCGTTGTTTTGTCGTATTATTTTCTGGTGATTTTTTTTCTTCTTTTCAAAACAAGTTAAAGCGAGGATGTCTTTGTTGAATGAACCAATTATGACAACAATTGGAACGTTGAACGTACTATGTTCACTGTGTTGACGTTTTGTGGACCATAACAAAATAGAAGAGTGAATAGCTAACGTGATGAAACTAAACTGTATATATGATTGAGACCGTTACAAACATACAGAACCTTGTGATCGCTTGCATGCAATCTATACAAAGTAATAATATTGAGTTTCAGGAAACTTAAACCTTATCATAAACAGCATATCATATTTTACATTTACGGCGCTGTTGTTTATAGAGCTCGTAAATTTTACGATCCATGTAATCTTATCAATAAGGTTATTAATTTTTAATGTGGTACGATCTTTGAAAGTTTTCTTTAACGGTAATAATACCGATTTTTTTTTAAAATAGATTGAAACAACTCAATGTATATTGTTATAAATTTATGAACACTTATGGTCTAGAACTACATCATGTCGATAAGTACATGTTGGTTACGTGCAAGGTCATGATTTTTTTTCAGTCTGTTTACATCAAATCGTTGAATGTGTAATTGTCGACATTTCAGTTGAAGAAAATTTAGTTTTTATTTTGTTAGTTGTAATTGTCTTTAAAACGACCTTAAGTAACAACGAGTACTTTAAATTGGTTATTTGTGCTCCTTTACTTTTCGTCAGGGTTTTTGTTGTGCTTCGTGCTGACCTAGACAGTCAAGCCATTTTCAACTAGATTTATCTTTAAAGCCTATTCTTAAATATATGTTGTAATCTGCTCTTTGGTCGAGTTGTCTGACACATTTCCCATTTCCATTCTCAATTTTATGTGTTGTTTCACCTCTGTCCCAAATTACGAGAGGGTTGAGCGCTTAAAAAGTCTGTTGAACTTTGGCAATAACATCACATCTCCCTATTTTCATACAATCGTTTCTTTATCTGTAATTTGCTACCAATGCGAGATAAGAACAATAGATCAAATGTTTATTTGATTTGTTTGTTTTAGTTTCTAAGCAATATAATTAACAACAATAACAACAAAATGTATTAGAAATGATCATAGTAATAGTATCTCAATCTATGCATAACATATGTTTTCTTTGAATGCAAGTTGGTTATATTCATACTTAGAATGTAGTATGTTTCACCGAATAGTCTTTTGTTAGATATCTACGGTTAAGCAAATATCAATTAAAAAACTCGTATCTCCTTGTTTTAAAAAAAATAACCATCCCCATACATCCGAGTTATTCTTTATCAACATAAGACAAATAAAACACGCAATATATTGACTCTGCAAAAAGAGGATATAAATTATGAACTCCGATTATTGAGAGCATACTGTAGTTTTCAGCTGATATGAACGATATGAACTGAAAGAACAGTTCACAGCGAGTATGAACTGAAATAACAGTTCACAGCAAGTATGAACTAAAAGAACAGTTCTCAATAAGGATGTTCTCAACATGGATGAACTTACCTATCACTTTAAGGTAAACATAGTGTGTATACACATTTTTTGCACTAATCTGACACTCATACATTCCCGTATGTCTAGGTTTAGCATGTTTTATTATTAAGTCCCATTGCGTCAATCCCTCTTCTTGTTTTTTAAGATCCTTGTAACTAACACTTATATCTTCCTTAGGGTCAAATGTCACAATACCAACAGTCAATGGCCAATCCATGGATACTTTTCGCCATGCCACCTGAAAAATACAGTTATATATACTAATATGAACCATAAATCATGGTTGCCTGAAGGTCATCAGTTACTGTAATTCTTACATTAAAAATGATTTTATTCAATCATATCTTAGGAAGAGAATGCAAACAACACTAGTAATATACAGCCTTCAACAAAGCGCGCAAAACCCTACGATATAGTAATTTATAGAAGCTTTCCATGTCAATTTGAAACAATTAAAAAAAGTCAATTTGAAACAATTAAAAAAAGAACAGTAACGGCCAGATTGGTGTTAGAAACAATAAATGAAAACAAGTATGACAGGAAGCAACCAATTACAACCCCTGAATGATGGGCTCCTATATCCGAACATCCATATCGACAATATACAGAGGTTGGACACGTTAACAAGAACTCAGTTATCTCATAACATTAGACAGTGTAGTAACAGGGTTGACTTATCAGACCGTCACTTGGCATACAGGAAAACGGTAGTATTACATTTTCCCAGCATTAGGTTGGCCTTTTGTGTACCTAAGACAGGTGAAGGAAGTCAACTTAGGAGCGCTGTGATTGGATGTAAGGGTACAATATATTTTTGTTATTTATCTATCATTAATAACTGCAGTGTGTAAATTTACAATATACATTTTAAAATCTATTGAAATATTTTCTAGAGAATTATTCGAAAAGGCTTCCAAAATTTCATAAATTTGGTGCAAAATGACGGTGGGCATGGATAACATAAACAAGCTCCGTTGGAAATTGGTCATGATACTATTTGGCTTCAATTTTTAGAATACAGTAATAAAGTACTAACACCACACATAACTGTTTTATCCAGGTTTTTATTATAAAACTGGTAAATTTAGAAAATGTTAGTATTGTCGGCCTATGGCAGAATAAATAGTACCGTTTTCCCTACAAACAGACACTTTCAAAAAGTAAAAACTCACAGGGAACCTGATCTACGAATATTCCCAGTAACTGTAACCCAATGAAAAGACAACTCCAACGAGCCTTATACTTCGTGTAGTTGTAATTTTCCAACATTATTGATAATTCAAATTCTTTTCCTATAGTCGGATTTTATCGTTAATATGTTTTCTTCTTGATCTTTATAATTCCACTGGTCGAGATAATAGCTTACAAATGAATTTAAAACCCGCGAGATGTTAATTGTCTGAGAGGTCGTTGCAGTGTTACTTTGAGTTGGTTTTTACTGATTTCTGGTGTATTTGTTCCGACAACTTATCAAAGCGATTTTGACCTTGGCAAATTGTATGGACACTTGTGCATTACTGGAGGCAACACGTCTCATCTGTTTGTTGTCTAATGAACATTAACCCCACAATTTTATTCACTTTCAATAATAAGGAAATAAAATGTTGGTAAAGAAAAAAAAAAATAGTAAGAAAATAAAAGTTTATAAGCTACAATGCAACTTTGATCAAAGAAGCGGCAAATGACAAATCAATCTTTATAAACATATTTTGTGTTTCTATTGTTTCTTTGATATAGATTCATAATGGCTTTAAAACTTGTAAGATTCTCTGTAGTTTAAGATACGACTTTGCCAAACATTAATATTTCATATGTAAACTGTATTATGTAAGCACTTCAATATATACAAAAATGTATTATTTGTATGAGTAGTGTAAATAGTAAAATGGGCCTCGACGACCAATTGGTCTAAGTAGTTAAACTACTGTATCTTAGCCTGTCAACACTGGGGTTGTAAGTTCGAATCCCGATCTTGGTAATTTTGGCAGGGGTGCTCGACTCCAATCTTAATTGATTAGTATTGTTAGTTTTCCTACCGACAGTTGGTTCTCTTCGGCATTCCGACTTCTTGAGGCAATACTGAAACTGACTGCTACGAAATAGCAAAAACGTGCAGAAAAGTGGCTTGAAACTCTAATCAACCAACCAATCAATGTAAATGCAATAATTGAAAAAAAAAACGTCGATTTTAGACTTGGTACAAATTCTGCAGTCTTTACTTTATAGTGGTAAATGAATAGTTCTTTTCTGTCTATCATAAAGATATATTTAAAATTGAGAATAGAAAAGGGGAATGTGCCAAAAAGACAACAACTCGACCATGGAGCAGACAACAGCCGAAATCCACCAATTGGTCTTCAATGCAGCGAGAAACTCCCGCACCCGGAGGAGTCATTCAGCTGGCTCCTAAACAAATATGTATATTAGTTCAGTGATAAGGGACGTAATACTAAACTCTGAATTATAAACAAGAAACTAAAATTAAAAAGTTACCTGTTTCGGACCCAGGTTTTTGATTCTACACTGGAGTTGTGCTAATTCATTCATATGGACGGTAACGTTTCTTGGTGTGTTCAAAAATGTTGGTTCAGCGGTCATGCGCTTGTATGAATAGCTAGTAACTGAAAGTCAAAAGAAAAAAGTTAGTAACTGAAAGTCAAAAGAAAAAAGTTAGTAACTGAAAGTCAAAAGAAAAAAGTATGTAAATATATATTAATAGTATTAATGCTTAAATCTAGGAATATATATGTCCTTCATGCAAAGCTCTGATTCTTTGCCCGGATTTGGCTATACAGTTTGTCCTTTATTGGTTTATAATCTTTTCGTTTTTTTAATAGGTTTTGCATGGATGTTTAAATATGGTGGCCTCAAGCATCACTGAAGAGACAGTTATTGTCGAAATGGAGTCTACTTTAGTAAGGTTGGTACCATTTAATTTTATTAATGTAGGTACTCAAATATACATATAAAACAATTGAAAGTTCTAAACCGACATTTTTTTATTTTTTGTTTTTGTTTTTTAATTAGCAGACTTTACGGTAATGTTTAGTTACCAATACATGTTTCTCATAAATGGTGAATGATGCAGCTGAAATATTTATTAATTATAGATAAATCAACTGTAATTAAGGTTATTATGTTATTTTAACCTAAAGTACTTATCGACATTCTGTCAGTTAAAAACCATACTTGACATGTCAACATTTTTTTTTCTACAATCTGCTACTTAAAAGGAATAAAACACTATTTCCCTATAAAATCGTTCTCTGTTTGACAGCTTTCATAATCCCAGCGAACCCAGTCATACGATTTTCATTACATATCTATTTTTCCCTTACTTTTCTTATCAATTATAATATAAATCAATAAGAAATAAGATGAAGAAATATTGACGACAGTGGTCTAGAATAGACCTTGTAACAATACTTAAGAAAATTTCAATGAATTTGTACGACCTGAACTTGTACAGTATTCCAACTAGTTTGTAAACGAAAATATCTGTCTCTAATTCTGAGTGGTCTTAATTGAAATTTGCAGCCTAAATCAATGTAAATTTTCTCCTCGTCTAGAAATTCAATAGTAATTTAATGCTCAGGGAAAAGCTGGCTTTTGGTTTTGAGTTCCGACAGTTTAAAAAAATGTTGCTATTAAGTGTGACATTAAGTGATACATGAAAACTTTATTAGCAATAGAGACGGTTAAAACCAACTTATCACCGTACGGCGCGCATGCTTATCAAACCACTCTTATGTTAAAATGAAATTGGAATTATCTTAACATCTTAACTTAAACTTTGTAACATCACACTTCAGCCCATGTAACCAACTCGAAGTAGAATTAGATCGATTTTGTTAGTTAAATACTTTCGTAGATGTGAAGTTCATTCTAGGTCGTTTCACTTTGAATAAAATCTGCACAAAAAAGCAGTGGGATTCATTTATGTTTTTCAATTTTCAAGTATTATTGTATTATTAAACAATATGGTCGTGTAAGGGATTAATTTTATGCGAAAGCAACATTAACTAAAAGGAAAGCACGAAAAAAAAAAAAAAAACACTTAATCGATCAATTATTTCAGAAAACCATTTCAATCGGTTTCTCGGGAATCAATTGTCCGCTGTTAGCTGTTATATCAGGTGGCAAAATGTACTTCCATATTCTGGGCGAAAAGAAATTAATAATTTACCAACAAATATACGTTCTCAAAAGTGGTTTGACCTTTTTCATCTAAGATGGACATTTAGACTACCACATAAAATGAGGGTATACTAGAAACGGACAGACTGGAAACGGACACAGGCCACCTATGGACATGTAGAGATCATGACACGACCATCGAATCTAACATCCCAAATCAAACTGGACATGACAATTTGTTTACATATCCAAAGCCCCTCCATAGTATAGAGTGATAGAAGCCCGGCCGTCTGGGCGACTTTATTTCTACAGCCCAAGGAAAATAACCGTGTAACCGTCTGTTTTAAAGTATAAAAAAAGACAAAAACTTAGATTCACTTATAAAATGCTTAAGGTAGATTCATGGTATACCGCCATCTTGGATTGCACAATCGCAGTACATAATCGGTATAATTATTTGCCTAAATCTGCGAATTTGGATACAGATTTGCAATTCAATTGTTAGACTGTTTTTTCTATTTGAAGACAAATTGTTAATTAATCGTATTATTCAAAATATTTTAACAAATATCAATTTTTTTGGTATAAAAATTATTTTTTTCAAATGAGCCATTTAAGGGGAAATAACTCTTTTAGTACAAAATTTATACTGGGCTAATAGGGAAATTTTTTATTTTTACTTGTAGCAAGAAAACAAGTTCGGTGACACCATGTTTTCTTTTTATTTTCTTAAAACATATTATGAAACCTTTCTCCTCACAATTTATTTCAAAATTCTATCTCATAGAATTTTTTTTATGCACACTAATGTGTTTTTTCATGAACAAACTAACCAAATTTTGGCAATTTTCAACGACCCATAGCTTGAAAAATAGC
The DNA here is from genome assembly GCA_037788925.1 of Mytilus galloprovincialis. Taxonomy (NCBI): domain Eukaryota; kingdom Metazoa; phylum Mollusca; class Bivalvia; order Mytilida; family Mytilidae; genus Mytilus; species Mytilus galloprovincialis. The sequence continues at coordinate 35,914,204 of CM075335.1, forward strand.
ACGGTGACCCATACTTTTTATTAAATTTTTGAAAAGAGCATAATAAAATCTTCATTTTGGCAAATTATGAAAAAATTCTGTCTCAAAAAATATATACTTGTGATCTACCTTAATATAAAACGAAACGATAAGCGAGTAAAGTAATACTTACGTCGAGATTACACATACTAGATGTATATATGATAAGTTAATTCATACTTCCGAAATTGAGTGGCAGTGTAACATATAATTGTTTTGCACTCCAATCGATGTAAGCAACAGTAAAATTGTTAAGTCACGGAAAGAATTAAACAGGAGCCAAATAAAAGATATTTTCTATCTGGTCAAAAAATGATTATCAAATGTATTATCATAAATAATATACGAAGTGTTATAAATGTATTGGGAGGTGAGGCTCGTGAAACAAGAAAGAGGTTAGGATGTTTAAAATGCAATACAAACAATTAACATTAAAAGGTCATGACAACTGCGTTAACTTATGATAATTAGGGCTAGAATGTTAAAAACCCATAACAGATAATTACTTCTTAACAATAAATGGGGACCACTGTGGCCGAGAGGTCGAAGGAGGAACCCCGAATAGGGCAGGTGCATTTTTAAAAGAACAGTTCATACAGAAAGAAAGAAATTGACAAAACGGGAAGAAGACAATGGTCTATCCCGTAGATTTAGATAATCTAACTTCCAGTAGAGGCACTGTGAACTTTTTATTTTTGAAGTAAATCTTGAAAAGTGATACTGACAGAAATGCGTGTTTTTGATTTTATGCTTCTCAGTTTTAATAGATATTCAAGCAGAAACAAATTAACTTATGCATCCACTTGTTTCGTAGTATGTATCTCATACATCTTCATGACAGACATAAGAATAAAATGTATTAGTGGTGTTTGAATGAACAGAATGTTCTTTAATGTCACTAAAATATTCATTGTAGGTGCAATCATAACCAAAGAATGCATGCATTTATATGAAATATATAATTTACAATATTGGCTCATGTAAGTGAATAGACAAGGGAAAGACAGGCAAATAAACTATTCCTTTCAATTAAAATGCGAAGATTTATCTCCGAAACTAACATTCCATATCGAATTGAACCAACAGGTTCACCTCGTTTTTCATCGGCAGAAAGAATCTTTGATTTGTGTAGACAACAATAGCTATGAAATCAGATATGAAGAGTTTAATAGGAAATGGTATCACTTTTCAAAAACTGACAGAATATGATAAGCGATAAATTATGTCCAGTCTATGCAAATGAATTTCTGTCTGAATGCAGTTGTGAAGGTAGTATTTTATAATTTGACCTTAAAGAGCTTCTCTACCACTTCATTTCTGACTATTTTGCCGGTTTTCGATCAAATGAATGCATTGATAAAAGAGGTTTTGTTGTGGAGTAGGGGGAGAACTATTTCTTTGGTTAGATTCTTAATGCTTTTAAATTACATTATAATTATTTTAAAGTCCAAAATTAAAGATGGTCCAGCAAGATTTTCAGCTGCTGTTTTTGCATTATTCTCCAGAGGTGTAAAATGACATAGTTTTGTGGAAAAGTATAGGTTTGTGCTTACACGAGCAACACGACAAGTTCCACATGTGGAGCAGGATCTGTTAAACCATCTGAGATCACCCCCGGGCAGGGTTCTTGTTGCTCAGTCTCTGGTTTTCTATGGTGGGTGTTGTATACGGTTGTTTGTATTTTTATCGTTTTTAGTTATTTGACATGGCATTTTCTGTTTTTTTTTTTTACTTGTAAGTTTGAGTGTCCATTTTGTCTGGTAATTTCGCCTCTTTTTTTCCAAGTAACTGCGAATTTTTTTTCTAATATCTCCGTGGATTGCAAATAAAATCCAATCATTAATTATTCAAACCTTGATCGGTTATTTTGGTCATGAATTTCCGATATGATGTTTGATCATTTGTGAAGTATCTGGAAACTGGTTTCCCAGGAGAGTTGTAGGTCTGTCAATTTTTGCAATGGTTAATGGATCGTTTTAATACCAAGATTAATTATGCTTTTTAATACAGTAAAATAAACATTGTATATGGCCCTATGCTTCAAATTAAGACTTGCGTAAAATTGTTGCAGAACTCATTGACTTTTTCAAGTGCATTATAGTGTTAGCGATAATATCAAGATTTCTAGCACAGTATCAGTAATTGATATTCATTTTATTTTAAATATTATAATTAATCATATTTATATTATCTTGTCCTATCATGATACAATATAGAACACTTATAGATCAAATCACGAAAAAAATACTGAAATGTGTTTTTATTGTAATTTAAAAGAGATGCAAGTGAAAGATTAACCGGAGAAATATTGATATAGCTTTCTGGTAATTGCTGAAAATTCACATTTTCATTCATTTAATTATCGATATTGCACTAGCTAGAATGGTAGGCACATTTTGGATAACTGTATATATATATATATATATATATCAACTAATTGATTACGTTTATATTTCTATGGCTTTTTTTTTGCATTTTTCTTACCTAGATTTGTGGTTATTATTCGCAAGAGTGTGAATATGAATAAAGATTGCAACTTTTTTTAGCCGCCATGCGTCATATGATAATGAATGTGGTTCTAAAAGATAAGGCAGCAACCATTTGATTTTCTGGGGGGGGGGGGGGGGGGGGGGGGGGGCTATGGTTTTTTTTTGGAAAAAAAAGTTTGTTTCCAGTTTTTGGAGAAAAAAATAATTTGTTTTTGATTCTGAGAAAAAAAAATTGTTTGTTTCACCCTCAACTGCCACTATATGTAATGCTAAAATTGAAAAAAAATTTGTCCAGAAAAAAAAACCATAGCCCCCCCCCCAGAAAATCAAATGGTTGCTGCCTAAATACGATTCCCGACCCGATCACAATTTGGGAGAGGACGTCTCTAATGTTGTTATAACTTGTGTCCAATCCCTTTTGCTACTTATGCAAATAAAATATGTTTAAACTAAACACAATTTTCTTTCATAACAGTCTCCCAAGAACAAGATCCGCTGTGTTTGTTATTGTATGTTTATAACCGTACATTCCTGTTTGCGTGAATGCATGTTAACAAAAACAAGTAAACCAAACTGCCATCTGGTTCAATTTTCTATTATATGATCAAATAAAACATCGTGGGTTAATCAGCAAAATATATTGATAAGCCATTCTCAAACAAACTTTTCCAATCCAAAACCCCTTTGATTACCCAAAAACGTGGTTTGTAGAAAAGATTTCAATTCATTGGTAAGTATAATGAATTTTGTTGTATTTTTGATTAGTCAAAATGTTTATTTTGTGGCATATGTTATTAAAATGTTTCAAGTTTGTTAAACACGTGTTACTTCATATAAATTTGAATTCATTTTATACGATTACAGAACATTTACTTTATCCATTAGTTGTCCACAAATCAAAAGGGCATTACATTATTATTCTCGGTCCCTGCAAAACGCTTTCTCTTTTGTGTAGATGTATTGATTATTTCTAATTTGCGTAATGTTCAGTGGCAAGTATTTCATATGTTCAGTAGTGTAAGACCCACTATTGGCTTCGGCTTTTGTCTGCTCTATGGTCGGGTTGTTGTCTCTTTGACACATATCCCATTTCCATTTTCAATTTTAAGGGATATTAAATGCATTAACTTTGTTCTCATTACAATAACTTAATTCCGTTTCTGATACACGTGGAATTTTTCATCCTTCCGTGTAAATCTTAATGCATTAACTCCATTTCTGTTCAAACAGAGAGTTGTCTATTTAAAAATTGTGATTGACATGTTGGCCATTATATTACATAATTCAAATAAATACTTAAAATCAAGAGGGGGAAGTTTTCCGGTCTTAAGTACTGAATTATTCATTTTTGACAATTCAATATTTATATAAAGAAGAGAGTGTCAAACTATGACATAAATGTGTTTAAATTATTAATAAACATTTTAATCACATTCTTAGTCGAAATATTTATATTATCTACAAAAACACTGATGAGTTTTAATATTTCAATTACATTTAAATTCGACAATTATGAAATAAATTATTACATATTTACATTATATGCGTTACAAGATTGGCGACAATTATTGAAATAAAAGAAATTTCTGGCGCCTTGTTTTTCTACTTGTACTCAATGTCAAAAGGAAATCATACATAGTGTTTAAATACCTATAAAACCCCTGTATTGTATTGCTTAAAACTGACCACAAATGCCTTAAATAAGTATATATAGAAATATAACCAAACAGAGTAATAGTTCTGAAAGACACTCGTTTGTCAGTCTTTATGGTATACTAATTATATGTCAAACAATTGAAACACCCTTTTTCATTATTCATAATAGTAGTAATGTTAATATGATTGAGAAATGTATTGATCTGACATTTCAAACATAAAAACTTCAAATCATTAAATAAATACATGTGAAATTTGTCACATTATATTCCCACCATGTCAGTTAGTTGGATAATAGTGCAGATAAATATTTGCGGTAAGCTTTTAATGAGTTTTTGAAATTCATTGTTCATGTGTATATAACACCCCCAAACCTTACAATACTTTTGGAATAAAGTCAAAAATTATTGAGTATTCACAAAACCAGACAGTTTTGTGCATAAATATGCGAAACCAAAATCACAATTCAAATGCAATCACATCTAAAGAGCTTGTGCTGAAATTCAAGACGACGTTTTGAAACATACATTTTTTTTAATATGAAAACGCGTAATTAAAAACAACAATTGCCACTCCAATAAAACGCAACTTTCTTTTAGTCTTACTTACTGGGACAGACTGCAAGGAACCAAACCAAGGTACCATATGTGAAGTTTAATAAACGTATTTTTTCTACTGATAAGAAAAAGAGCTTTAAAGTCCGTAACAGCTGAGTAAGTTAGAGACCCGAACGTGGATTTTACTACTGTTTTAACGAGTCTTCTGTGTATTAACCAATTAAAAAAAGAACTAACATATGTTAATCACAAAAACTTTGCTGATCTTATCAGGTCGTCTTTTCTTTCAATTTGTACGTTAAGTTTAATTATTTACACTTTCTCCCAAGTGGTTTCAATTGATGATTTTCAATAGTCCATTTTGATCCTATCCAACGCCAAACTCCTATAACAAGAATTGATAGCAATGGAATTTTTATGGATAAAAGATTGATTTTGTAATTACTACGAATCTAGTCTGACACGGGAGGTGTTTGATTCGTACGCGAAGCAGAAAAATGGAATCCAATATAACGAGACACCAAAAAGAGAAAGAACATATCACGTTCTCTATGTTTGTTGAGTCAGTTGGAAGTTATTTTTTTTATCAGTGTGAATTTTGGATATGTAGAAATCAGCCTGTAGTTTTGACGAAGAGATTTTATGTTGATAAGGCAAGCTGTAATTCAGCAACCGCATTCCAATTCAGTAAAACACTGTGCTCCAGAAAAGTAATGTTCCGACACTTTGATTAAAATGACCCGTCATTATAGATAATAATCAAACAATACTAACTATAATGTATTTGTATAAAAAATAACTAGATGAGATATGGTATAATTGCCAATCAGACAACTATCCAAAGAGTCCGAATGACGTGGGTGTAAGCAAACCGTAGGTTATTACATGGGGTTCAACAAAACAACCCAACATTATACAGATTGGAACGCAACAAGATGGATATTTTACAGAGGGAACCAACACAAAAACCTATACTAATCAGCTGTAAAGGACCTTGACATGACAAAATTAAACAATCACCACACGAGAAAACTAAAAACTTGATGACAAATCATTTTTTTCCTGAAAAAAAACCCACAAAAATAGCACTCGCTAACCAACGACGATCACTGAATTACAAGCGCATGGAATTCTACAATTTATGACTTTCTTCACATTTAGAGAAGTAGAAACAAAATGGGAGGACTTCGTCATTTTAATTTATGCCATAGTGACCGATTTTTTTTTATTTTCGTATGCCTCTTTCGTTTGTCTGTGTGTTCGGAATAGTTATGTGATTCTGGATTAATGCTGTAAACAATGACCATTCATCATTACAATCTCTACACCGCTTAGATCACTAACAATACATCATTACAATCTCTACACCGCTTAGATCACTAACAATACGCTCGATTTAAATATTTAATTTTAAAATTCTTGATTTATCATTCATCTATGATATGATATACACTGTACCTTTCGAAAAAATGTTTAAATAAAAGAAAAAACCTATTTAAAATCTTTAAGAAAAGTTAACTGTCTTCTTATATTTCAATTTGTGGTAGGTAAAATTTTCTTTTTGAAGTTCATTATTTGCATATTGTGGTGTAAAGTTTATTCATTGCAGCATCATAACTTATATCAAACTAGCCACGGTTCTCATTCATCAAAGATAAACTACAACCATAACCTCCCTTGTTAGATCAAATTGCTTCATTATTAAAATCAGCTGTTAAAGAAGCTTCCAATACATAGCCATAATACCATCTCTTACCGTATGATGGGAAATACAAAAAAATGAAATCGAGCGTATTAATACCAATACAAATTACGTTTTAATCTTTTCAAGAGCGATTTGACCTCTGAAGGTCAGAAATTATAGCAGTCCTCCGGTGATTTCCACTGCTCGGTGTGCGCAATATGTTTTGGTTATCTGTTTTAATTGTAGAACCCTTAAAAGTTATCTGCTTTGAATATTTTGGTTGTTTAATCCAGAAAAAATAAAGCAGGGTGCCATTAAGAATATTTCTTATTTCTATTTGATAATTAAACTTTAATTCATTTATTTTTTTGCAATGGCTTTATGTTATTACCTTTGAACATTGACCATTATTTGAATGCATGCATTATACTGACATATATTTTTGACGGGCGTTCTACATTTTCACTAGTAGCACGATTTAAGCCTAAAACGGTCATTTTGGTCTGATCATATCTTAATTTACTGGATTTACCGCTAGAGAAAAACGTCAAGACTTTTAAGAACGAGCTGTTTAAATCCGTTGCGACGTTGTCAGACCAAAACAGACCATGAACGAAAAATACGTTAAGATGTTGTCAGACGGTGTCCAGTCATGTTTAGATTTTTATAATTTGGACACAAAACGTTTGAAACTTTCCCAGTGATTATCAGGGGTTGCTTCCCTTTTAAGAATGCAGTTGAGCAATAATTCATTTGTACCAAGTATAATAAAATGCACAAAAAACAGTCGGAGTTTATCAAAACAAAACATTGGCTTCGATTTCTGTAACATTCCAGTTAATCAAATTTCATAAATATAAAATTGGAAAAAAAATCTTTATAAATACTCGTTGTAAACATTTCGACATTTTTGAATCGTTTTCATAACAGTGTGGACGAGATCATTAAATTTTTTTCTGTACACGCTCAGGTAATCAATTGACTGGGTCAGATTAGGTCTTTATATATGTTTGTCTCGTAATCGGAGTGAAAAGATGTAGTCTATTGAACAAAAGAAATCTATATACATCAATAATGCCTGGGACTACACATCGTACGAGACTACTTTGAACTTGAAGAGAGATGAAGGACCTTAAACGCTCCTTCAATCTTTCGACATTATATTTTCTGACATATATTGATCCTTGTATGACTTACGTAAATATTTCATTATGCTATAGTGGTCAATTCTATCATTTTCTTACGTTCAACTATTTTCTTGGGATTAAAATATTCCAGCACTTGTTTTGATTGTGATACACCAGACATAACTATGTGAAAAAATAAGTCTATAACAACAAGAAATAATGCTTACAACTCATCAATATTTTATACTCAAGTTCATGATCCAAAAGATACAAAATTTGTTATATTTTCGAAAGGATATTGAACCTTTGCGTAGTATGAATAGTTGCTGTACAATGTTATTGCAGGAAATGCCTTAAACCCATGACTGTCGATAGAAGAGGGGCAAAATATATCAGAGGGACATTCAAACTCATAAATCGAAAATAAATTGACAGCGCCATGGATAAAAAGAAAAAGACAAACAGACAAACATTAGTATACAAAACACACCATAGAAAATAAAGACTGGGCAACACGAACCCCATCAAAAACTGGGGGTGATCTCATGTCCTGCTGAAAGGTGAACAGATCCTGCTCCACATGTGAAATCCGTCGTGATGCTCATATTTGTATAAGTCCGGTAATAAGTCTTGTTCGGTAGGTCACATTCGGGAAATGGGAACGGCACAAAGTTACGAATTTCAGAATCTGATAATCTAAAGAGAAACACAAAATAAAGACAAATGAATTAATGAAGACAAACAAATATGTACAAACAGAGAGTAGAGTAATGAAGAAAACAGTGTACACAGGTAGTACAGTTATGAAGACAATGTACAAACAGGAGTACAATATTAATGAAGACGGTGAATGACGGATGAAGATATGTTCTAGCAGTTAGATGAAAATAATCAGTTCGTGTACTACATTTCTTCAAACAAAGAACTTCTTGGATCTATCAAAATCCTGTCAGCATCAGAAAATCCAAATAATCTCAATACCAAGCTGTATATAAATTAAGATGAATGTTTTTTAGCTGAAATAATCGGGAAAAAAACCCACCTATGTCAAATTCATTAACCTTTGTTACAAATCTTTGATGAAATAACTTGACCTCACAGATTTACCAACTTACATCACGAAGTCTCGGAGCACGAAGTAGTCCCTACGGGAATAAAAACCTATAAATTTATTGTTAACCGATCAATGGATATAAAGTAATTTACTTCCAACAAATTGTTATACACCTTCAGTATTTCAATTGAAGTTTTCCCATTATTTTCTCTTTAGGAAATCTCACAGTTTTGTCATGTAAACATTGAGAGCTACTGGGGGAAAGACGAGACATTTATTCAACGTCAATTGAACAGAGATAAATTAAATTTGTTACAATGTGAACGAAACATATAACACGTGTTATTGCATTTGCAAACGTTTTACGACTTCCTTTTTACGACATCATTTGGTATCGGAATCTCATTCCAAACAAATAAGTTTGTGTAGTTCCTTTCATATCGAGGCATATTAAACAACCTATGTAAATACCACACGGTTGCCTGGGATGTAATGACTTAAACATTAATCAAATCACACTAATATGTAAATTTTATTATTTCATTTTGAATACGCTTTAATTTGGAAGAAGAAAGATTAACTAAGACCGAATAATTTCGGTGAAATGACTCTTAATTCTACAATACTGATGCAAAATCGAATCAAAATCTGATAAAAGAAGCAAAATGTAATTAGTTGGGTGGTGAATACGATCGAAATATTATCTAATTTACTCAAATGAAAAAGTTTTGTGGATTGAATTATTTTTCCAATGACGAAGAAAAAATGGGTCACTAGCTTCTATTGAAGGAGAACGTCTTTTGACATCTTCTTGTGAATATAAGGAAATGAAGGGTACACATAGATGTACAGCAACCTAAGAACGCAATACAAAATTACTATTAGTATGCTAATACAGAGTTGAAAAAATAAACGGCACCTTTAATTCTATACTTGTTTACAACCAATCTTATTTGTATTCGATTCAAAAGTAGAACCAATAACTCAAAGCCATTCTTTGGAAAAAGAACAAAAATGGGGATCACGCAACATTATACAGAAACATAGACATTCTATCATCTCTTGTTCGAAAAACATACATTCTTCGAAAAACATACATTCTTCGAAAAACATACAATTTTGATTATCTGGTCAAATGACTTTTCATATTTATTGGGCGTTTCATATAGTGAAATGCAACAACTCTTTTTTTTTTTTTTATTAATTATATAGCACAAATCACATATATCAATACACTTGCAGGAGGTAAGTGTCAACAAATTTTTTCAGGATTTTAGCAAAAGGCCGGCAAGTATTATTTAAAACTATCCGAAATTACACAAATCGAAATAGGCGTTTTCGCATTCTGTTATGAGTTAGCAGTATATATTTCCCCACGCTATATAGATAATTTTTATCCCCAGATCAAACTTACAAAATAATTTTAGAAATCTAATCAGAGGACGCAATGAACCAAGATCAACAATAATAAAAGCTTATACCAGACATACCAGTCCTTAGTTTTTATAGATAAATAGTGGTTTATGATATGCATTTTGTTTAGACATGACAAAAATAAATTCAAGTTATTGATTTCATATTTATTTTGGCAAATTTATTGGCATTTATCATATCTGTGTTAAGTCATTTTCCAATTGACGATGGCTTAAATCATAAAACATATGAAAATATTGCAGCAAGGGGCACAATTATAAATCAGGACTAAATGATTTACCAATAAATTCATAGAGAGTCTATCATCGCGAATACTTATAGTGGTGTGCTCTAGTTTATTGAGGATATGATTGGGATAATATAAATACTTGAAACCTGTATGTTGGAACATGACATGCATTTGCAGACTTTGCACTTTTCACAAAAATACATAATAAATTGTGTACAGTGGATTATTTTGCTATATTTATGGACATTCGTTAAACTTCCGGTTGGATTTAAGCGTAATTTTTGCACTCAAGTCTTCATCATGAGTAAATGGAAAGGCTAGTCCTTGTTCTTTTAAACGACCCTTTGTTGATGGAACGCGTCATTTTTATTGGACATCACCAACGAGTTAAAACACAGCTATACATGTAACACCAAGCGTTCCCCTGTAATTTCAAATCTATAAAAAGATCTTTTGTAGTTGTGATGCTACAAATGAATTTTAACAAATTGTTATTTCTCTATATAGAATGGTAACGGTTATTTATTAAGCCTATTTTAAATAAAGTTTCGTACTAATGTTTCAGGTTAAAAGTTTTGGAGATGGCCACACTGTAAAACAAATAAAAGTAACAAATGTAACAAAAACGTGACTCATATTTAAATGTACTTAATAGGACAAATTTAAGAAAAAATAAGCAAATAAAATCTATAAAGAAAAAGAAAAAATAACGTCACTTAATTTTCAAAAATATGTGAAAATACAGTTGCGCACTAGAAGAGTATAATTATAATAATAGTTCGTTGGTACAAAAACAAAAACTAAGAAAGTGTTCAAGGCGTTGTTGTACTGAGATATCTTTATATATAATTCTATATATATATATGTAGATAAACTCAATCAGAACCCTTTACAACTTAATGATCTCTAGTGTTTTAAATTATGATAGATCGAAGCCAATGTAGGCATATGTTATATGCATCAATTTACATTGAACGAGAGCTTTCAAATAAACACTTTACCCTGCTATGCCTCACAGTCAGAACCTGCTAAATCAGATCCTGTCATTCCGATCAATGATAAACTGATCTAATGCCCTTTACAACGAGATGATGAAGACAATTACTGTCCTTAGAGTGATATTGTTTTATCACGGCATAGATTATAGACAGTAAATGAATATGCACTGATGTTCTACTAGTTGCCTGCCGTGTTAAAACCAGGAACACATCACTTAAGAAATTTGTGAACACATTGATCGGTTGTTTATAACTTGACAGATTGACTAGAGAGTCTGGCGGAGGAACCAGGAGGAGGGACAAAAGGGTTTGGGTAATTACACCCTTTTAATAATTAAAAAATAAAATCAGAGGAGGATCATGACTACCGCCTACGCTATAAAGAAATCTTTTTTTTTCTTGAAACTAAAGAAAATAAACACCGCCCACCCCACCCGTCCAAACTTTGTAGTCCACTCCTATGCCATTGCGGCAAGGTTTATATATATATTATTTTTTTTTTTATAGTTTTGATAAATTGAATACCATGTAGGTAAAAGACATGGAAATATTTTTAAAAACTATTCCGTTACTTTTAGTTACTGTAGTAATCTGCCTTCCATCTAATTTATCCCATACTTTTATTCTAGATAACAAACTGAACGTTTAAGTTAATTTTAAATTTACTGATGAACAAGTTTGATACGTCGAGACAATTACTTATTTGACTGAGTTTTAAATCGCTTCAGTTGTAACACATTAACCAACACCTTATTAAAGAAGGCACACTCTAGAGATTTCAAGTAATTTATAAATTTTCCAGAATATTTCACCGATCAAAATGATAAATATGATTGATATAAAATAATTAGAACTTTTATATTCGCGCACTCACTTCATCGATTATAACTTATTCATAGATGCGGTATTATTAGACAAGGGATTTGAATAATAAAAACATCTTTCATTGTTCAAAATAACGAGTTTTCCATATTTTTGCAATCGCAGCTTGGTATGAAACCAGTATTCGATATATTAGATGTAGGCCGCGTGTAGCCATGTTCAATATAAACGAAAAAATGAAACAAAAGCAGACGCCCTGCAGGCACACTTTGTTGAATCAACGTTGAATCTTTGTTGATTTTAGGTTATACATTGATCAACAAATATTCAACATTGATTCAACGTTGACAATGCAACGTTGAAATTGGTGCATTGTTTCAACGTTGAATTAACATTGTGTTGAAATACCAACAATGAATCAACGTTGGCTAAACAATATATAAAACCCAGTAGTTGTGGATACCATAATTGTCAAAAAAGAAGTATTGGACACATCACAATTATTTTTAAATTGACAACGATATTCACATTAAATAAAATATTTAGTAGATTTATCACTAATTATTGTAGTGATTATAGAATAACACATAAAACAATCACAGTGTATATATAAGCATTACTGATTAATCATGAACTTCGCACACCAAATATTGAAATAATAGAAAATTCCAAAATTTCACCCCACCCCAAATCATTAGACTAGTAATAGAACCAGCGTGTATACAGGATCATACAGTGAATATAAAATTAAATATTTGTGAATAACCCCTTCCCATTAAAAGATCCCTCCCCCTTTTTCCTTGATGTGAAATATCTTGTTTTCATTTATTTCTTTTTTCTATTCTTTTTATCAATTCAAAGAGAAAGACGTATACATCAGTACATAAACAATGGTCGACAACTTGTAATATAAACATCGGATAGATCTATTTAAATAACGATTTAAATTTTCGCGGCATTGTAACATTTCTATTTTAAGACTATTCCGATTTATTTGCGCATGCGCAGTTGTTTTTGTTGCCAAAGTTTGAATATCCGCTAACGAGACAACAAGTGATTTCTGCAGAGTTTTTATCAATATCTTTCCTGTATACAGCTTTTAGATTTTAATCGTAAGTATTTATAATAATTGTTGTGATTAAGTTATCGGATTTTAGAAATGTGAGCATATCATGTTGTTATGAAACAGTACTGAAAAGTTGAAATTTTACACGTAAAAAAGGGGGATGTTTAGGACAATCTAAGGATTGACCTTAGGATCAGGGTAGCATGTTACCATTTCCAAGATATCTTGCAACGTATCACGAATTTTTATCATTGACTTTTTGAAATCATGTGATTGAATCATAAAGTAAAAAGAAATTTTAATCGCATAAAAAGGGGGGCTTGTTTACAACTTTGGGATAGAAAGGTCAGAAGCTATATATATTATATATTTATGCGATTAAAATTTCATTTTATTATATGTTCCCAACTTCCCAGGATATTAATTGCGATCAAGTTATGATTTAGTATTTAGGATTTTTTTGCAGATTATACCTTCTAGTCTATCTAAAAGGAAATGTAGTTGAGACCTTATGCTTTTGATTTATACTTTAAAGTAATATCATTATGAAGTTATTAATAGTTAAATGTGTTGAACAGAATTAAACTTGACAATGTTACAACTTTTGATTTTGTAGATGTCATCATGAAGACCTAGATGGAATCACAGAACAGCAATTCAAGTGTTGGACAAAACAATGAAATTTCTAAAACTGGCTCTAAAAGGACAAGGTGTGAGAAAAAAGAAGTTGAAGTTTCACTATTAATAAATAAATTTATTTTAATTTTATCGTATTGAATATTTCTCTATAATCAGTGGTTGGACATTAGAATACATGGGGTAGGAAGTGTCCTAACAGGAAACTTTGTTTTATATTTTGATCAGTCAGATATTTCAAATAGACATTGAGCAAAATTTGTGTATTAAGGGTTGTGCGCTTTCGAAATCAATATTTCTCTTGGATGAAAGTTTGTGTTGTTATAAGCATATTGTAAAAAGTGAAAACAATCTTGGTGGTTAAATTATGACTCGTAGGAAATCCCTCAACACACATATATTTGTTATTCAGTTGATTGGTTGTTATCATCATCATGGTCAAGCCATGCTCTCACCATGCTCACCACACGAATGTGGTCACTCAGTTTTATTGTTGAACATTACTGATAGTATTTAAATTGGCAGTTAATGGCATCGACATTGTATTCAAAGTTTTGTGCACCCAAACACTTTGTATTGTTGTACCTATTGTTAAAAAGACAACCATCAACCAAAGAATATTATTTATATATCTTTGGGTCACCATACAGTCTTCAACAATGAGCTAAAGCCCACACCATGTCAAATATAAATACAATGACTTTATTTAAAGTTAATCAATTTTGTTTTGAGATTATTTTTCAAACTTGGTTCTAATGGAGCAGTTATTGGATCAGGTTTCCTGAGGCAGAATATTGATATGGCATTTTGCATGTTGAGCGCCTTGAGAAGACAATAGCTTGATATTGCTACAGTATAAAATTAAGGACTGCAAGACACAGACAATACAAGATGAATGAAACATATTAGTTTAGGTGGAAACACAGTTGAACACAACCACTTTTCTATTTTGATTCCGTGTTGAATACTAGTATTGTATTCACCCTGAATTCAATCGGAATTCAAATTAAGCTATTGGTTGAAACAATGTTGAAGCAACCATTATTCTATATAGATTCAATGTTGAACATCAACGTTGATTCAACATCGGATTTCAACGTTGATACAAATTTGCAAAATCTAATAATAATTCAACTTTGATTCAACATAGAAAATAAACATTGATTCAATGTTAAATCAACGTTGTGTGCCTGCTAGGCGATACAAAGCACGTGATCTTCTTTGTCATACATTTTGTCGTTTGAAATATGTGTTTTCATGACCTCACCCGTTGTTCATATATCCGATGCCTTCTACTTGAAATAGCTGTCACTGGGCGTTAAGCAATAGTCAACCAAATATCCTTTTCGAGCGTACGAATATTTGATTCTGCATAGCTGTAACAGTGTATACCGTTTTCATACATGTAACATGTACTAATAATATTTGTTTTCACCTTATTTTCCGATGATTTCAATCTTGAGGTTGTTAACATTTCCTTGTACGTTATGAATTAAGCCCACAAATAATATTGAAAGAGTATACGACGTTTTCATTAATATCTTTTCGGCTTTATTGATTTGTTGGTGTCTGTTTGTCTGACATATAGTATTTCCTTATACTTATATAACATTTATAATAAATAATGATTAAATAATGACAACTCTGCTGGAGTTTTAGATGCGGACTGGATTGAAGTAACAACAAAATATTGAACACCAACTTAGAACAAATATTGTTTGTGCGGTTATGCAGTTGTAAATTTCGATTCTACTGCATGTCTGGTCATCTGATAAATAACCATGATACTTCAATGAAATTGTACAAAAACACAGTGAACATCTTATAAATCATGAGTCTGTAGCCAAACATCAATTGCATTATAACTTTTTGAACTTTTATGCATGTCTCTCGTTTGGCGATCATCAAATGTGACTAACATGTACATGTATCATGATATTTCTGCTAGTCATAATTAACATGACGGGTGTCACTATTGGATAAGGAATTACTTAGCATTCCCGAACACCCTAGTTCATCCTTGATTTTTGTTGTTGTGTTCAAGTTGCTTAATGATCAATTATCGGAACAAATAAATTATAAATCCAGAAAACCAGTTCTATAAAATGGGTCCAGCAGTATGCAGATAGCCAAGATAGATAAAGGAAAACAGGCCAGAATGAGATAGGGCCAGAACTTTGCTTTTCAATAGGCCATCGGGTTAATCAAGGTCCCCATTCTGATTATAAGGGTCTGTGTGTTTATTTATATACACGATTTTTGGAGATCAAGATTTAAAAACCCAGGAAAACCTATATCTTTAACCCAAGATACTGTCGGGGTTCATGAAGGAAATAGATCTCAGTAGACGATAATTAAAGCACCACCAGTCTTTGACTTTCGACCAAACTTATTACAATTTATACAGACGCAACGTTTAATATTGCTACTACCACGAAAAATAGCGCTCATAGCTTTATCATTATGTGAAAATTTAAGAAGCAATCTTTATTTTCATATATAATTTAAAATATTTATTATAGCATTTCTAAGAAAATTTCCTTATTAAATATTTACTACGTGTAAGCTCCATAAGTTCAAATTAATGAATGAATTGAGCTACATATTCAATTCAAAACGATAGGTTTACAATGTCTTGCGGTAATGTCCGAGTTAAACTTGCTTGCCTTCACAAAACTTTACTGCCAAAAAACAGAGATTTGATTTCATGAAGATTATTTTTCGGCTTTGATTACTATACCAATAAAAAGTACTTTAAAAGTTGAAATTGTTACACCAAATTGTATGAAGATTACAGAGCTACCTATAAAAATTAAAGATTAATGAAAATGTCTTGCAAGGTTGTCCGTTAACATTATTTGACGTCGCCACAAGCGTAATATGGGACGGCATGAACTGCATCCGCGGGTTCCTTCCTCCACTTAATTTAAATGTCCTACTTTCAACAAAACGAAATGATGCACATATTACAAAAATACACATCTATAAGACGATCAAAAAGTTAAGAAAATTTCAGTGTCATAACTAAAAGCCGTTTAATTGTCTCTTGTTCCACTGCTTGAATAAAATCATATTCGAGTTGTTTATATAATGCAGCAATATCCCCCCCCCCCACCCCCCAAAAAAACCAACACATTATTACTAGAAGTAAAATGTAATATCCTAGGTAAATTATAAAATCATATTGGAATGGAATATCTCGGCATTTCTACTTGTGTGTTATACTTTGCATTTACTAAACAAGGAAAGCAGGAAAAACTTGATAGTGCGCGTTTCTAATTTAACGTTATTTTTCTTTATCATATACTTAGCATTGATATGATAGCTTTTGCATATGTGTAATGAGCGGAAGTACACAAGCCATAATTTCCCACCCGGTCTGATAACCCATATCAGCCCGGGCTGATAACCAATATCAGGGGCGTCTCGTGCAAAAACCAATTACAGTGCTTTTCGTGCAAGTTACTTCCGTTGTTTCTGGTATCGATTGTTTACTTTTCCATTGTGACGTCAGATATTTTTTATGACGACGTCAAAATTTACGGGAACTTTTGTCCCCAGTTTAGTACATGCTAACAAATGCCCTTGACATTTAAGAATCATTTTATAGTACAACAAACATGGAGTAATAATGATCATAAAACTCTTCCAAATTTTAAATGTTTCAAAATGCCTCTATAGGAAATGTTACCCTACATATATATGGATGTAGTGATGCTGTTGTTGGACAATTATAGTATATTTGATTCATAATTTAACTTCTTTATAAAGTTTTTGACTGTTTTAGTTATTGCATTTGTTTATTTGCCTTATTTAGTCCTGGTATCTATGATGAGTTTATTTACATAAAACTATTGTCGGAAGTATATGATAAAGCGATTAATACATGGCCTTTTCCATATCAGCCTGGGTATCATCCCTCGACCCATATCAGCACCTCGACTCCGTCTCGGGCTGATATGGGGGTCTCGGGATGATACCCAGGCTGATATGGAAAAGGCCATGTATTAATCTCTATGTTACACTAAATGGTAGCAATATCTGACGTTGCGTCACAACTAACTGTGACTTTTTAGTTTTGATATCGAGATATAAGCATTTTGAATATATACCAATACCTTTACCAAAGGCAATATATTGTAGAATTCACATGAAAAAATCTAGATCGCGCAAATGTAAAAAAATAGGAGTTAAAGATGAAAAATTAGTATAAACATAACAATATGTCTGAGTCATTTCATCTTTGAGTTCCTGTATAATTACAACAGGTATTTAAAGTGATATTTCCTGCTGTTTACGAGTACAGTAAACTATTAGTATTATTTTATTTTTAAAAGTGAGCAGATACGTTTCATTTTGATAATCAAACTATGCACAAGTACCCCGTAAAGATTATAAATAAAACACTTTTCCATACATTCTGTTTTAGACTAATACTTTATTGCTACATTATAAATAAATGGCATGCCATAATATACACCTCAAAAACAAACAAACTGTTGATTTATTTAGGATACTTTAGACACTAATGCTTAAATAATCAATTTATTTTTTTCATGTTAGTATATTTGCATGAATATTGGTGCTCACAGTGTAATTTTACGTGCCATTTCTTAAGAACGTATATGTTAGTGCCTGCGGGGACACATGTGCACATGTTTAGTGTATATAATTAAAGAAATAAATATTTGAAGCTGCAGTGGGATCAAATGCATGCATCTGTGTGATTTTAAGATAAACATTATTTCATACGCAATCTGCATGTATAAATCCTTCTAAAGATTCTTAAAATAAAACAAATAAATAGTATTTGTTTGAAATGTATACACAGGTTTCAATTGAACAACTTTGTTAGATAAGAAATTATATTGTTCGTGTTATTAATAGAGTTTTCGCGGCACAAAAGTCTGAATACCATAAGTTGTGTGTAACTGTTGCATTTTATGTTGTAATGTCGCACTCTTTAAAAACAAATCAAAAAATTAGTTCCATATATACTTAATAGATTTACCGATGTGATTTTTTTTATCAAGTATATATAGAACATCGAGCAAGATTATAGTATCCAACCCATGTATTCTAAAACCATTCAATGCTGTCTAATGTACATGAAGGTAAGGCACGTTTTAATCCTAGAAATTCATACACTTACCTTTAATTATAAGTGGTAGCAGAAGAAGTATCTCAAGGAATTCCAGGATCTTTAAATAAAATCCAATTCTGGCCATATTTTATTGCGTTCCATAAGGTTAATGTTCAAGCTGACAATATTACAATCACATTTCACAAAGAGTACCATCCTTACGATCCACTTTGTGGTAAAATCCATTCGGAAACCACAACAGTTTTAAAATGTCTCTTCATCATATGTATTTTTGTCGATGCTGAACTCTTTGAACTCTTCTCAGTGTGAAAATTTTAAAATATATACTTCTTATTTACTGATAAGACTCTGCAACAAAGAAAATAAAAACGAAAATAATTCCTCAGATATTAAGTTGAATGTTACTATTACAAATATAAATGAAGTCTGCCCTCAATGTGATAAGAAAATAAATTCTCCTTCAGATTTTTCGAAGAGCTTGTCTTAGTTATGGCTACATCATAATAAATTTTAATATGTTTTGAATAAGGCAAAGTTAAATCACAGTTCAAACGTCTTGTTCAATTGTTTACCAACTCTCGATAAAAGTTTTTATTTCACCTATGTCGCCGATGTTTATCAAGGAAAGATTTCCGAACGTATAGGAATCGATTTTACTCTCTATATAGTATGTTAACCCAATTCATGTGCTTTATTTTCTACTATCAATATTTGCTTAAAGATTTATATAATCTGAGAATTATGTTTATAATTGATGTAGAAACAGCATCAAATTTCATATTTTAATACTGCTAAATTGTAGATCAGTAATTTTAGAATGAAAAAGCAAATTTATTGTTCTATTAATGTAAACTCTGTAACAGAGAAAAGAACAACTTGGCACTTAAAACTCATTAGAATACTATTTAAACGCTTAAATAGCTAATACATGTTCTTTAAATAAAAATGGGTAAATAAGGATGAAACGGAACCTCATAAAAATATATTTAACATCTCGTGTTTAAACATTTGATTAATATTAATTTGTTAAAAGCACACATTTTGGCTGGTCAACTTTTGACCCATCTATTTGATAAAACTGTGAATCTACGTGTTTTGAGCAAATTCTAACTCAACACCAGAGACATATAATACAATTGCATGTCTTTGTCACCATTTATTGAAAGTTTGAAATACTACTGTAATTTAACATGTGTTTGTGTGTGTGTGTGTGATTCATATTAATAACCATATTAAATTTATACAGGAAGGCCTATGTAAACATATCGTGACAAAACACAATAACTGAACTTGAAGTATCTTAATTTTCAATTTATTAGTCAATTACATGCTTATCGAATTAGAAAACTGCACTGCCTATCTGTTTCCAAATTTTTATAACCTCATCTGTGACTTTCCATTTTTGCAAACTAATTTAACAGAATAATAAAAAAAGTGTTTTATGTGATTATCTAGATTTATACGACTTTTGAATGTGCCGTTCCATTAATTTGCATTTTACAAACCACTTCTTCGTAATCCATTTGACATGGTTTCTTTGATCAGTAACCCATAAATAGTACATATGAATAAGTACTTTATGACCACCAATTTAAATATGATTTTATAACAGTCCAGATGAAGTAAGACTTAGTACAAAGTGGACAACTCAAATAGTGCATTTAAGTAATAATTATTATATAGGTAAAGTTAACGATCGGAAAATTAGGCAATTGTATCTGCCGCATGCATTTATTTTGACGGAGCTTAATTTTCCCAAAAAGTACTTTATGATCACCTATTTAACTATGATTTTATAACAGCCAAGATGAAGTATAAAGTGGACAACTCATAGTGCAGCTATGGATTATATAGGGAAAATTGGCAATTGTATTTTTTTACCCAGCTTTATGTTCCAAAAACAAAAACATCGAAAGCATAAATTATTCAAAACTGGTCGTTTTGATTGTCATGATAAAAATATAAATCTGAGTGAATAAATATTCTAACAAGCTATATATATATTGGTGATATCGACGTCAAACTTGCGTTTTCGCAGTGAGTGCGTACATTTCAAAAATACCTGTTTAGTTGGAATTCAGCATTTAACAAAAACTAAAAGTTCTGCTTTATATCGAAAACTTTTTTCTTGAAATCATTGCTGACAGAAATCTTAAAATTGGGATCTATTTAGATGATATACGTTATGTTATATATTATCTGCACCAGCATATACCGCTTTAATATAATATCTCATTTTATAAGATATACTATAGAGTGTGTTTTCATAGTGGCAAGTTCACCAAAATTTACTCAAGGGATATTGCTCACCATCATGAATTGGTTGATCGAAACAGTTTCTCAGTTACTCAACTCATTTATGATAGTTTAACTTTTATTACCATGATGGATCAACTTAGACATTATTAACGGTTTGGTAGTGTTTGACACTTACAAATGGAGGTGACATTGAGTGCATGCATAGCAGGTGTTGATGCATATGTTCTCACCCCGTTTGAACTTGATTCCGATTGTGTTTTTTTCCAATTTTGTCTGTTGAGTATATGGACTACCTTTACAGTACTATTGACCGTACTTTGACCTATAATGGTTTACTTGTACAAATTGTGACTTTGTGTGAAGAGTTGTGTCATTGGCACTCATACCCTATCTTCTTTTATCGCACCGCTGGTAAAATATCACGTTGTGATTGGTTTAACGCCGTCACGTGGTGACCCCCTATGAGGGGTTAGTAAATTCCATAGCGGGTTCATGACGCGTTAATGGTGACGTCATCTATTAACGTTGTTGTGTTTCATTGTTTATTTTTCAACAAAACGCAGCAGAAAAAGTCCAGCGTGCGATAAATTCGTTATACGGTTAACTACTGACCCCCTACGGATCCATAGAGGGTAAATATAATACATAAGGGATTCGGTCTCCGGCCTCAACCCTATGGATTCTACTAACCCTCTATGGATCCGTAGGGGGTCAGTAGCGAACCATATAACTTATAATATCTATTCGTGTCTAAGATCGCCTGTCTGTCCTAAGTCAGGAGTCTTTAATTCAGAGGTTGTTATTATTTTGCTTTCATTCATATTTGTTTTTCGTTAATTGTTTTGCCATTGATATCAATCAGACCGTTTTTTCTTCGTAAGAGTGTTCAAAATTTTGTCAAGTCGGGACCTTTTATAGTTGACTATGTGTCATGTGTTTTGCTCGTTGTTGATGAATACACGGTGATTTATAGTTGCCACTTCAATACACGTCATTTTGGAGTCTGAGCAATATTGTCTCATTGGAAATCATGTCAAATATCGATCCTTATGTCTATATCTCAGAAGTAAGTACAAACAGCCTTACCATACGTTCCACTGTCACTTGAATTTGTTTAGTTCTGAAAAATCAGATGGTATGACAGCAGCTAAATTGACACTGTTTTATGAAATAGTGCCAATAATTGTTTAACACTTGGTATTCAGATCAGTTGTGTTATAACGTGCATTTGAATTGAATTTCGAGCGATTTGGCAATAACATTGTTGCATTAGATTATAAACATGTCCTACACAAACATCAAAGTTCAGAAATTGTTTTTTCTTTGAATCTAAGTTCAATTTTGACTACACTACTCATTTGAAATTAAAATTAGGCTGAAGAACCTATTTAAAAACATGATAACACGAAACATTTGGCGTTTCACCTTTGCAATAAACGAAAGAATGAAATTAATCAAGATATTTGAAGAATTGTTTATGTCATTCAAATGAAAATAGTATGCAAAAAAAAAACAAAAAGCACCTACACCAAATCCGTCAATCGATATGTCGTTAAGCTTTTCAAAATGTACGAAGCACGTGTTCTTCTTAGCACGTCTGTTCTAGACTTAGTATAGACGTTACAACGCCTTTATCAAATGCCTATCAAATCTAGAGATGTACCAAGGACGAAGTGCACGAAGGGGAAGTTAAGTATATTGCAAATTTATAAAATTTGAAAACAAATGTGTAAAATTTTTAGATTTAATTTTTCAGACGTTTAATGAATTTACCACAGACAGACAAATTATTATAAAAATTTCAAAGTACTTTTAAGTTATGTCAAGCATTTAAAAAAAAATGTTTTATATCCATAATCGTTCGTAGCATACTCTTTAAACTCACTGAGGATTGTTGTACAATCCCGTCAGTATGTTAAAGAAGAAAAACAAAGTGTGCGAAACAAAGGCACAGCAGTATAACAGATAGTCGTATTCAATTTCACGCTGCTTAAAATTGATCAAAACTGTTTATTATAAGGGTGATCAAATGTCATAACAGGTGGAAGCAGTCAATGATAATAGTTTTTTGTAAAGAACAACGTTGCTCGTGCGAGTAATACGAATTTGCCGTAACATTCGTTTGTAGTGGTTATAACATATATATAAACGCACTTATATGCATTTGAACTCAGAAGCTATCAGTTTTTTTTAAAGATATTCTACCGAAGTGAACTGTAAGAGCCAATGTTACAACTTTCGATAACAATAAAATAATTAAAGGAAACTAAAATGGATGTACTACAACTACTGAACTTAGGATATTTCCGTAATGTTAAATGTACTAGCTTGGTGAATTCCTGCTACAAAATAGCCTTGGTTCATGCAGTTCGTTTTAATTAAATTTCTAATAGTTATAATTTTAAAAGTGATAATTTTATCATAATTAAAATGGTCCATTCAATATAGTTTTTGCACCAGCTGCAAGAATACAGTCTAAGTTAAACGTTCATAATGATTAGCCAATATCTAACAGAACTTAATAAACAGCAAGGTTTCAGTGCCAATTAGTGCTGCTCGATATGATTTTGATTAAAAACGGTTTTATTAGCTTCGTTCAGGAAAACATTTGACACAAACTTTATGTAATTGACAGAATTATATAATTGGTATAACATGGATTAGGTTCAGTAATAAAAGAGATGAGATTTTTCCGTTCTTCTATTTGCTGGATTTAATTGACCACTAATTGTAAGTGCGATCAAAGCTAGGAATCGGTAATTTAATTGTCAAGGTAGATAACTCATGTCAAAGTCCATATCCAATTATCTGTTGATCAGTTGGTAGGCATGCTTCCTTTAACGCCACGGTGTTTATCATTGATAATAATAAGCTATTTAATCGGCCTATTTCTCAGTCTAAACATTTGTTAATCAGGGTTTTTATCTTATCTTTAAATATTACATAAAGATTGTATCGGATTTTAATCCTGCATAAATACTTTAAATTTTAAAACGTGGTATGATTAAACTAAACTTTTACTAATGTTTAACTTTAACCCTGTGATCACTGTCGCCTTTATTGGCTTAGCACCGTCTTGTGACCTCGTTAAGATAAAAATTAAACGAAAAGCGGATTTTACGGTAACTCTTGTCATGTTAATGATATTACTGTAATGAAACTTGTAATTTGACAAATAATTACATTTCGTAAAGACATTCTGTGGAAGGAGCATTGTTTCTTTTAGTAAAGAAATAAATTAAGCATGTTTTTCCAAGAAATATTCACTGCCTGTCCTTGCTCATCAATCAATTTGAATTAAATAAAAACCTGATTTCTCTATTTCTATCATTGTATGTAAAATTATTGCTTTTCTTCAAAGTTGTAGTCATTTATATTTCAAATAATTACATTTGTTTGCTCATATTGAAGGACAAAATATAAAAGCAGCCACATGAATCGTTTACTGCTTTATCGTAAGCCATCAATAAGTTGTAGAGCAGATCAGATAAATGTGTTTAATATGACCATACATTTCCCCATTTTGTGGATTATGTTATAATATATTTCTCAAATGATCTTTAGCAGTGGCAAAAGGTCATAAAAAGCGAGATAGTTTCATTCGCTTGATGTGTTTGGGAGCTTTTAATTTCGTCATCTGACGAGAGACTTATTTTCTTGGAGTTTGGTATTTGTTTACTCGCAATCTTCAATACGTTAATGTCTTGTTTCAGCTCATTATATCAGCAATATTAATTAAAAAAAAAGGTTACGTCTAATAGACATTACACACTACACAGAAAATTATTTTGATCTTTTCATGCTCCACGAAACCATCATCAACAGGTTTAGAAAAAAACAAATTATATACTTATCTACACAACTGGCCTAGGTACATGGTATATACCTTATGAAATTATCATTTTGTAAATGTCATTTCCACTGCCTCTTATCTTGTGTCTACGCTTCATTTGTGTCTCTTTCAGTATACGAGGTAAAAACGAAATACATTCTTTGTTGTACATTTCTTGTTTTAACAATAATATATATATATACTATAGTAGATTGATGTAGCAGATACTGTTCTAAACCACAAAGCCAGACTTCAGAGTGTATTCTAGTGTACCACCCACGATTCTCTTCATTAAAATATTGCGCACGAAAAAGGTCAAAACTTATAACCTTATTTCAAGAAAAAAGTTACGCATTTTTTTTCTACAAGCATGACTAATAGAGTAATGCGCAGTAAGTTGTCAAATTTAACACTAGTAAAAGAAACTGGGTTAAGACCATTTTTTCAAACATTTATGATTAGTTCTCGCAATTGATCATGTCCCGTAGATATATGTAATATATCGGACGATATTTATGAAGAAGGTAGCTTCAGCAATTGCATGCTAAATTCAAATGAAACAGATTATCAAACTAAGATGTTGATGTCATGCATGCTGAACTTTAAACTTGCGACGGAAACTAAAATGTTCGTTTCAATGAGCAATTATTAATAGTTTGACAACACAGCACAAGCTTCGAACTGTCAAAACGTTTCACTTAAAATATCAAATTTTGGTAATCGAATATTTGCGGTATTAAGAAACAACAGACAACGTACTAAAGTAAATACATTCTCATGCATATGTATGAGCTCTCGTTGATTGAATCTTCGAGCCGTCGACCCGTTTTCAAGAGGTTGATTGACTTTATAATTCAGTCGCAATATAACAGGTATTAAAGTGGAAGGCTAGTGAATGAAAACAACCCATTAAAATGTTGGTGCGTCCAAATGTTCAACGTTACATGAGCTAAAGGGACCCAAAATTAACTAAACTCTTACACCTAATACAGGCAACGTTGCCTGAGGAAGCTGAAAATTTACATTCATTATTATTTCTAAAAATCAACGGAGATTTAAGAAGTTTTGTTATAAATCATGTCAGAATACCGAAACACTTGAATACTGGGCTGATTAAATACTCAATGATAAATATTATTATTCAATTCATGTAAGGGGGCGTTCGAATGACAAACATATTTGATAACCTCTTGAAAAAGGCATGTTGACTTTTGTGTTGCAACCTACGTTACATTGTCAATTTCAATCAATAATTTGTTTTTCAATTTTGTTGTTCAATACATTCTAATTTATTTCATAAACGACATTGTAGAGCAAACGAAGTATTTATCAACAAACAGAAATCAATCAATTGGTATTTTACCATAGAGAACCTAATAAAAATTCACTGAATTATTTCATTTACGTATTAAGGCAAACAATTTCCACTATACATCTCAACTCGAATAAAGTATTTAATTGTTCCATTTGTCAAAATTACGCGATAGACATGTAAATAACTTCAACGTTTTTTTGCTATAATATTTCTCCGCTTTTATTGCACAATGTAATTTTGATATGGTATATGTTCATCGATATTGCTTTCCGAAAGTCTAATCAAGATTGTTCGTGATAACTGATGGCGCGGATTAATCAGAGAGTTTTTTGAAGCACTGATGATATCAATAGATGTTGGCTTCCAATATTTGATTTCCTATTAGATCCATATCTTTTCCTCATATTTTGTATTTAAGTTCTTTCCGTCCAATGTCGGTCATCTATGATCGCATAACGATATTGGTTTGAATGATACTTCCTCTGTACTCTAAGCAACCAACAAGAAGATTTCATAATTTTAAGGTACCAAAAGGATCATCAGCTATAAAAACTTGCACACAATGTTTAAATTTTTTGAGGATTTGAATCCGTTAAGAACCAAAATTTTCGATGAAAATGATTATTTCAAATTTTGACATGTTAATGCAGTTGCAGAGAGATAGACAAATGATGTATGATACATCTCTATGTATATACGTTAATACTAGATCAAAGAATATTTTTAATGATGAAGGCATGTTATCGATATTTTTTGTTGATTACTGAACGACCAGTGGCATCTATTAGTGCATTCCCTTGGGTGTAAATAACGCTTTCTATTTATTAATCTTTCCGAAGTTCTTTTCCAGTTTGCCTTCATATGGACCCACCACCACCACCTACCCACCCCAAATGAAAGCCAACGATGTACAAGTTACCTCAACAAGTGAAGAAAATTTTAAGATAACAAACACAAAATGACGGCAATCCAAAAATAAATCATATTTTAAACCTTTTATTTTTAGTCCTCGTTTACATGCTAATAATAAATTACATATCATATACAACCGACACGTCATTATATAGGTCAACAAAACAGTATAATGCATGGAAACGAACAATCGTTTAAGAAAATACAATATAAACAATTTCTGAAAAAAGTATTTATGTGAAAGTAAAACCATTTACTTGTCATGTGCTCTAAATACAAATACATCTGTTCGGAATGTAGGTTGTATCACAAAATAACAAACAGCAGATATTTGGTAATATTTTATGTACTACTAATGCTTGATGTGCAGAATAGTTCCAGCTTGATACCTCAGACTGATCTCTTCGACACAACAGGCAAATATTTGTGGTATGATCACAATGAATAACATTGTCTGTAAGCTACATGTTGTATATAGTCTGACATCAAATGTTGTTTGATGCTCTCTGTGGCTTTCTATTACTGTTTCGTAATTTTCATATTTTTCTTCCGCTCAATAGACTCTTAAAGTCTATTTTATCTTTTTTTTTTTTTTTGCTTAAGATCAATCGTCAGAAATCCCAGGGGTCAGTTTATTACCGATAATCGTGCTAGGAATTAGCTAAAAATCATTATATTAAGTGCATAGGTTATACACTTTTACTTATAGGTTTGTGAATGCAGAAACTATTTCTATCATTTTGGTAGCCATTCATATAATTTTCTATGTCGGGTTTGATAAATTTTATTTAAAACACATCCGCCCAAAACTTATTTTTTCCGCGAAAAACTTATCAAACCAATATTTATAATATTTAGGAATCCAAGAAACCAGTCGAGCAACAAAAAAAAAAATCCGTGGGAACATTGTTGATGTGTAATGGCATTTAATTGGTTTTGCCGACGGAATGTTATAAAAAAATATATTAGCTGAATCTAGAAATATGAATATATATATATTGAATAAGTAGCAAGTTACTGGGTTTTTAATAGTCATTTATAGTTGTTCTGTAGAATATTTTAAAACAACATATCTAATTACTATAATGTACAAGTTTTACTATGTGTTATATCAAGATCGACATTAATATTTAACTAATGCTTTATAAATAGGTGAGATATTTGTGAAATACATTCTGATAAAAATATAGAAACATCAAAGCTTTGTGTTGAATAATTGACATTTTCGATAATCTAACTATTCGTGCAAACTACATTTAATTATGTATAAGTGATGTATGGTTTTAGGAACCTCGTTGCAGTATAGAACGCTCTAGATTTAAGAAGCAGTGAATAGTAACAGGTATTGCATTATTTATACGCGGACTGATTCCCAGTAGGTTCTGATACAGAACTTTCTGATCATAGCCACAGAGGATGATTGATTATCGCTGTATTGTATCAGAAAGCCTTTTGTTCGGAAACACTTTATTAGTAAGTTTATGTACGTACATAGTTATTTGTGGTATGTCTAATATAAATGTTTTCCCTGTTTTATGTGTAACTAGCATGCAAGTATTTATGAAACTTATTGCTCTGATTAGATTTGAAAAGCCACCTTTGACGTCATTAGTATGTCTTAAATTACGACAGTTATATATACAGTTTTTGCGTCTTGGTGAAAGTATACATGATATACAACAGCCCTTACGATTTTGTCACGGGCAACACGATATTCTGCAATAAGCTAATGAAAGTTACCATCAAAAGTAGATAAAATAGTCTATGATGTTGTACAATTGTATATTAAATTCGCATTGGGAACACGGAAAACAAAACTTCCTGAATCAGTAAAAACTAAAAACGTGTCTGTGATTTAGATGCACTCTGGAGCATGAGGAATGACTATGGAGGTTAAATTCAACTAATGCATTAAAATTTAGCTGCAAAATTAAAAGCTTGCTGAGGAAATAGCTTTATACACCCAAAAAAATCAGTACAGCAAATGATTAATTAGACTTAAGGTCTGACATGTTTACTCTTTTATAATAAAGTAAAGGATCTGTGAACGTAGAACTCTGGCTGTTTATTTCTTTTGTGTATAGTTTTCTGATTTATTTTATTCTTGTATAATTTCCTACATTTTCTCTATATTATGTAATAAGTAATTTTCAATTATTCCTGGTTTATTTTAGATAAGATTGAAATTAAATCCTATATCAGAAGCAGAGAATGAAGGATGGCATCTTTCTTTTGTTAATTGAAGGCTTTAACGTTCAAATTTTCGTTAATTTATATGATATTGTATTTGAATCATTCATCGCATATACATGATATATGTTTCAATAGAAAATACAATTGAGAATGGAAATGGGGAATGTGTCAAAGAGAAAACAACCCGACCATAGAACAGACAACAGCAATAGAAGATGTATACATAGAATACATAACAAGGATTTAGAAACAGTAAAGTTACTTTAACAGTTACAAATATCCTAGTATATATTACACTTTTGCTTATAATAGTTAAAATTAAAATTGGGGCATGTTTGTGCTATGCAACACATCTATTAATACGAAGAAAAGAAAGTTTAATGGACATCGGAATATTGTTATATAGATAGTTATCAAAGGTACCAGGATTATAATTTAGTACGCCAGACGCGCGTTTCGTCTACATAAGACTCATCAGTGACGCTCATATCGAAATAGTTATAAACCAAACAAATACAAAGTTGAAGAGCATTGAGGATCCAAAATTCCAAAAAGTTGTGCCAAATACGGCTAAGGTAATCTATGCCTGGGATAAGAAATCCTTAGTTTTTCGAAAAATTAAAAGTTTTGTAAACAGGAAATTTATAAAAATGACCACATAATTGATATTCATGTCAACACCGAAGTGCTGACTACTGGGCTGGTGATACCCTCGGGGACGAAACGTCCACCAGCAGAGGCATCGACCCAGTGGTGTAAATAGTTATCAAAGGTACCAGGATTATAATTTAGTACGCCAGACGCGCGTTTCGTCTACATAAGACTCATCAGTGACGCTCATATCGAAATAGTTATAAACCAAACAAATACAAAGTTGAAGAGCATTGAGGATCCAAAATTCCAAAAAGTTGTGCCAAATACGGCTAAGGTAATCTATGCCTGGGATAAGAAATCCTTAGTTTTTCGAAAAATTAAAAGTTTTGTAAACAGGAAATTTATAAAAATGACCACATAATTGATATTCATGTCAACACCGAAGTGCTGACTACTGGGCTGGTGATACCCTCGGGGACGAAACGTCCACCAGCAGAGGCATCGACCCAGTGGTGTAAATAGTTATCAAAGGTACCAGGATTATAATTTAGTACGCCAGACGCGCGTTTCGTCTACATAAGACTCATCAGTGACGCTCATATCGAAATAGTTATAAACCAAACAAATACAAAGTTGAAGAGCATTGAGGATCCAAAATTCCAAAAAGTTGTGCCAAATACGGCTAAGGTAATCTATGCCTGGGATAAGAAATCCTTAGTTTTTCGAAAAATTAAAAGTTTTGTAAACAGGAAATTTATAAAAATGACCACATAATTGATATACATGTCAACACCGAAGTGCTGACTACTGGGCTGGTGATACCCTCGGGGACGAAACGTCCACCAGCAGAGGCATCGACCCAGTGGTGTAAATAGTTATCAAAGGTACCAGGATTATAATTTAGTACGCCAGACGCGCGTTTCGTCTACATAAGACTCATCAGTGACGCTCATATCGAAATAGTTATAAACCAAACAAATACAAAGTTGAAGAGCATTGAGGATCCAAAATTCCAAAAAGTTGTGCCAAATACGGCTAAGGTAATCTATGCCTGGGATAAGAAATCCTTAGTTTTTCGAAAAATTAAAAGTTTTGTAAACAGGAAATTTATAAAAATGACCACATAATTGATATTCATGTCAACACCGAAGTGCTGACTACTGGGCTGGTGATACCCTCGGGGACGAAACGTCCACCAGCAGAGGCATCGACCCAGTGGTGTAAATAGTTATCAAAGGTACCAGGATTATAATTTAGTACGCCAGACGCGCGTTTCGTCTACATAAGACTCATCAGTGACGCTCATATCGAAATAGTTATAAACCAAACAAATACAAAGTTGAAGAGCATTGAGGATCCAAAATTCCAAAAAGTTGTGCCAAATACGGCTAAGGTAATCTATGCCTGGGATAAGAAATCCTTAGTTTTTCGAAAAATTAAAAGTTTTGTAAACAGGAAATTTATAAAAATGACCACATAATTGATATACATGTCAACACCGAAGTGCTGACTACTGGGCTGGTGATACCCTCGGGGACGAAACGTCCACCAGCAGAGGCATCGACCCAGTGGTGTAAATAGTTATCAAAGGTACCAGGATTATAATTTAGTACGCCAGACGCGCGTTTCGTCTACATAAGACTCATCAGTGACGCTCATATCGAAATAGTTATAAACCAAACAAATACAAAGTTGAAGAGCATTGAGGATCCAAAATTCCAAAAAGTTGTGCCAAATACGGCTAAGGTAATCTATGCCTGGGATAAGAAATCCTTAGTTTTTCGAAAAATTAAAAGTTTTGTAAACAGGAAATTTATAAGAATGTCAAAATATAATAGAAAAAAATACAGAAAACGATGACGTACTTGGTGAACGACTAAGATTTTAGTATGAGGGAGCATCTATACACCATTGATCAAAACGTATATACATGTTCTAGTAACCAAAGATGAGTAAAACAAAAGGAAGGGAAATATACCCTTCTTCTTTCATTTGATTAACTTCTCTTCAGAAATACTTTTAACGAGTGGGATTGCGAATCCGTTTGACTCTGTCGAATGTGAGGAACTCGCCAGCCACAATCAATAAAAAAAATATACACATCCATCATTGAAAAGTACAATCGTTGAGGTCGGTGGCTTGCTGCCCGACACGAACTATTAACATATACATATCTTATCGTTACCCTTGTTGCATGAATATTTCACGTCATTTCAGCTAGAAATTGACATCACTTAGCTAGAGCATTAACAGAGAAGAAAACTCATTTCTTGTTAACGTAATACATACAAATGTCACGGTAAAAATCTTCTCTTCCGGGCAAAGAGTCAATGAAACTGATGATAATGCAGCCATTTTATATTTAAGGATGACGAATGGCGTGTTTGATTGCAACGCTGTCAGAACTGATAGATACAGGATTCTATTATTTTTGACAGATGTAATCCAAAGCCAAAATCTGATTACAACGTGATTTTTTTACAAAGCATTTCATTACAGCTAAATGTTTAGATTTGAAAATTTAAATCATTAAACAAACCCCATATACAAAAAGAGCCTTGTGAAAAAATTGCATCAACGAAGAAATGACAGGTTGTAGAAAATAATACTATGTGTACTTCTATTCATGATGGAGAAGACCTCCTACACTGAAAACTCGTTAGCAGCGAATATATAATATATCCCAAAGTTTTTTCTTCTAAATGGCAAAATTTGAATAAAAAATACATTTACACTTATCAACTCGAAAACAATTTCTTTGTTTGCACTTGTATTGTTAATGTTTTAGAAGCATGTTTAGTACGATCAAAGTGACGTGTAAAAGCATTATTTCGAGATAAAATTACCATTGTATTAAATAAATTAAGGCTTCAAGGAAGACATTTAGATTTCACATTCCTGCATGCCCGGATACTTTTAACAAAGCAGAAATTAATCTCGTTTAATCAAAGTTTGTTGTACAAATTGCTATTGTAGCTAATGACTATAAACAAGCTAGCTTATCCGTTTGAATGTTCTGCTTTGTCAGATTTATTTTCATTTCATTTAAAATCTCTGTTTACGAGTTTGACAGCTGGCTTGAAGCCTATTAACCTCCCCTGAGGCCAAACAAATCGAGCGATATTACCATGACTTATCTCCCCTATTAATAGGGCGATAATTGACTCAGTGACCAGTCAATATATCATTATTATCGCCTTTGAGCGAGATACGTACAGATTAGTATACTCGAATGTAATGCAATTAGAAATAGTCAAAGACATCACATTGATATGTATTAATTTGTTGAGACACAATTCTGTATCGAACGTTTCATTTCCAGGGGCAATCGCTATACTTATAATACATCTATTACTGTTATGTTAAGGTGACTTGATAATGTAAAATGGATTGTTTAAAGACATCCTTTGATAGAAAATGACAGCAACTTTTTAGGAAACTTTTTCCATTAACAGTGCCATGTCCGATAGTGTCTGTATTAGGATTTATTTGAAAACAGAATTATACGTTCTTCTTTCTATTAATTATTATTCAACCCTCAAATATTTGCTTCACATACTTAGCTTTAAATGGATATTTACTGGTTTTAAATTCCTAAGTTTTATGTCGTCACCTTTTACAATACCTTACTTTATTTATATTTATAATCATTTATCTTATAAAAACCCTTCTGATGGTTTTATAGTGACAGTTATAATCATCTGATAAAAATCGTTAATAAAAATACAATTTTACAAAGAATAGCGATAATAGAAAATAAACAAAATATCTTTTTTATGTGGACGAAATTTCTCTGATCCTTGTCAGAGCTCTGATACTTCATGGTGTATAATGGTTCATGTGACGACACGAAGCTTATTCGGTGTTTAAGTGAATTAAGCCTTGCATATGCAAGACTGTTAAGGACTAAAAATCGTATCAAGAAATGCAAGACTGTTAAGGACTAAAAATCGTATCAAGAAATGCAAGACTGTTAAGGACTAAAAATCGTATCAAGAAATGCAAGACTGTTAAGGACTAAAAATCATATCAAGAAATGCAAGACTGTTAAGGACTAAAAATCATATCAAGAAATGCAAGAGCAGTAACACAAGATTTCCAGCTTGAATCTCACTGGGATAAAAGGCCAAGGGTGATAGTTGTCTGAATTAACACAACCAACCAGATTGGTAGTGAGCTGAGTGTATTTTGACATTAAAAGTTTCATATTTTAATTATTTTACAATTTCATAAAAATTATATACGTATCTATACTAATGCATCACATGTAACATGTACAGTTTAGTCATAAACATACCACTTCATGTAAATAAGGTAATAAATTTGATGGAGACTTAGGAAAATTTACATAAAACTTTTAAGAATCTAAACATTTATTTAGAATTTAGGGGTGTAAAAATAAAATATCCTGCTCATAATTTCTTCTTGCATACACATACATTGACTCTCTTTCATTTTCTTTATTTTCTTAATCGTGTATTTAGGTTACTTGTAGGATGTTTTGATGATAAAACTTTTTTTAAATTGTTATTTGGATGGAGAGTTGGCTCATTGACACTCACACCACATCTTCCTATATCTATAGACTAAATTACTTCAGTATGCTATAGACATGGTTAATGTCCTTTTGAATGAATTGTACAGTCATACTATGATCATTTACATCTAGCAAAAGTTTTTACCCATGTTGGCAGATATTTTTACTCATACAATATTTTGCATCAAATTACATGCATTATAAAACGATTATACAGTTATGCTAAAGACCGTTTAATGTTCTGCATATTATGTTGTTATGGGTCTAAAGTTGTAAAGTGCAGACGTTTTTTTTTTTTTGCAATAGGATGTACAAATTTAAAAAATGAAATAAACGAAGAGATGTTTTACTTTCTTTCTTTGCTTACTTTTTAAAGTCAATGTGATATTATGAAGAAAAATACCGTTGGTATACTAGATGTATACTAGTAGTTTTGCACTATAGTAATAAGCACTTTTGTACTTACTGAATAAGTTGGTCTGATATGTAATTTGAAGTGCATTTAACAACCTCTTGTACGATCTGATAAAACGATAAAGTTTTCCCACTATGTAGTATTTTCTCATTCATATCGGACTGATATAGTGCAAATCTTAAAATATTAAGTGGTCAATTTCCTCTTACGGAGAAACAACAAGCTGAGCTGGCGTCACTAAATTAATTTAAAAATAGAACGACTGTCGATCACAGGAATTTGTATTTATTAGCCCAATCTATAACGAAATTCCATTAAATTTGCAATCAATCTTATTTGACATGTATTATATGCAATTGTAATTTACCTATTAAAATTAAATGCAAGTTTCAAATTATAACACTAGAGTCAATGATTATGTACTAAGTATTTATTCATCATATTCTAACATTAAGTAAAATTCAATTTAAAATAACTTGAACAATGCCATAAATAATTCCTCTTGATTGATTTTTTAGCCTTTAAAACCTCATAGGTGCTAGATGCATTCATTTCCTGTCAATAATTATTATATTTTACATTTTAAGACTTAAATTTCAATTAACTAAACTCAAACCCATTAAATATGTAATTTTACGTTTAAAAGAATACTCAAATTTCATCAGTATTGAAATTTTAATAAAAACTCATTTAAAGCATTGAAAGGTGATAAATTATTTAAATATTTTTCACATTCTCTAATTCTTTTCACCTGGTTTGTATCTCAATATTATTTGATAAGTAAACATACCTTAAGATCCCGTTGTTTAAAAACGGATATATATATATATATATATATGAAACTTGAGGTAAAAATCCAGCTGAGAAAACTTACATAGGTAATCCGGTTACACAAATATCACCTAACAGTAATAACTTTTTATTCACCTTTGTTTAAAAATCCATGGATCTTAATATTGCTACGAACTGTAATGATTATAAAGTAAAACTGATTAACAGCAGCACACGACAACCGCACGCGGGACTTCTGCTTCTGCAACCGACAGCCAATCAACAAACAATATCGATAAAATTCATTTGAGGCGTTAAAAATCTTATTGCAGGTAACCGCGTGTGGCCGTCTGTGGGTTGTTCATCGGGACGTCAATCAAATAAGTAAATTTTATCGGATTTTCTTTACAATTATTTGAATAATATCACTTTATTGAATCCATGTATTCATATCATTGATAAAGTTCAGTGTAAGATCTGTTATTTTTTTCCAACAAGGTTAAACTATTTTACATTTCTCTAGGAAATGTTATCAGTTTAAGAATTATAGGAAAAACAATGACTTTATGTAATTGTTTAGATACAAAGTTTTTTGTTTGTTTAGTAACATGATTTTGAACGAACACAGCCATATGAAAAAATAACGGGTGATTATTTGATTGATTTCTGATTGACTTCTACAGAGGCGGATTTAGAGGGGGCCCAGGGGGCCCGGGCCCCCCTTTTTGGGAAAAAATTTGGTTGCTTATATAGGGAATCATTGAAGCGTGACTGGAGCGGGCCCCCTCTTAGGTCAGTCAGTGGGCCCCCACTTATGAAAATTTCTGGATCCGCCACTGTTCTAGTGACAAATTTCTCATGCACGTTCAGGACGAGATCAACTATGCGATAAATTCAATTAATAAGACACGCAATAGTACAGGGTCATATTGACCGGGTGTAATGTCGTGTAATTTGGACCATCACTAAAAGAAGAGAGAACCTTTATTGGAATTATAAAACATGGGTATTTCTGATAGACAGAAGGTCAAGATTGCAAAAACTTTATACAACAGTCAAACATTGGCGCACGTGGACAATTGAATGTTGTATTAATAAAACCCACAAGTAAGAAGAAATGTTGAAGGGTTAATCAGAATAATGACTCCTTCTAGGAGACACACGGGAATGGTCAAACAAAAGAATGGTAAAATACTGATGCATATATATTAAAGACCAGTGTGAAAAGGCAAAGAAATTCCGTCATAGGCAGGATAAGGTCAGATGGCCATTATGAACTGGGGGAAAATATAGCAATAACTTAACCACCAATGTAAAATGAAATTCGTGCGGTCGGCCATATTACCTAATAATGACCTTCTTATAATGTATAATTTAATTTTTTCATACCTGTTTTCATCAATTTGTTCGATGCCTCTCGTGAAGAAGGATATTTATTTTAGTTCATACTAGGCACTTTCAGGGTGTTGTTACATTGGTGTTTATCATGATTATAACTAAAAATGGTAGACCGCATGAAAACTGCATGTTATCGCCTGTATGAATAAACTCATCCTAGATACAAGGATTTGTATTTGCACCAGACGCGCATTACGTCTACAAAAGACTCATCAATGACGCCCGAATCAAAGAAAGTTAAACAGGCCAAATAAAGTACGAAGTTGAAGAGCATATATATAGGACCAAAAAAATCATAACAGTTTTCCAAATACAGCAACGGTATTTTTTCTTGAGTAAGAAAGGCCAAAGTATTCAAAAATTCGACGTTTGATCAAAAGTTGATCTATTATTATAACCATATCAATGATAAATCACGTCAACACAGAAGTACTGATTACTGAGCTGGCAAAACCCTCAGGGAATAAAAACGCCACCAACAGTGGCATCGACCCAGTTGTTGTAAATAAATATTTAATATATTATACCAGAATTGAAATTTTATATTTGTGCTAGACCCGAGATTCGACTACCAAAGACTCATTAGAGATGCTCGAATAAAAAAAGTTAAAAAGGCCAAATAAAGTACGAATTTGATTAGCAAAGGACCAAAAAGTGCTAAAAGTTTTGCCAAATACAGCTAAGGTAATTTATTCCTGAGGTAGAAAATTCTTGGTATTTCAAAAAATTCGGCGTTTTGTAAACAGTTAAAATTTATAATTATGACCATATCAATGATAATTCATGTCAACACAGAAGTGCGAGAGGTGATACTCTCGGCGAATACAGGTATGCAGGCAAAACTTCATGAAAACCACTTTGTCAGTTCATGAAAAGTATGACTTGAAAGCTGCTCGAAATGTTCTTCAAATTAAAAAGAACATCAACACGTATTTCATACCGAATATTCCTCGTCAGTTCTGTCTGTGCTGTCCACTAAACTAGTGTAGCACCTAACGATTCAGAGAAGAAATGAGCCAATGAAAGCTCACAATTTTTAAATACTGTATCAAATTTAAAACGTAAACGAGTTTGTCAATCTAAACAGTGTTACTTCATGTAATAAAAGGAGATGTAAATTAATTGACACGAGTATTGAAATAGATCCGAATGTACAAAATGTATCAAAGAAGTTCGTAACATTAAAAAGGGTACAATTGGAAGTTAATCATCTCTAAACACTGTAAAATCCATTCATTCTTAAATAAACAACATTTTACATGAATGTATTCGATTTACTTTAAAATCATGTAATCGAATCAGTATTTGAAGCAACACTTAAAATTCGAAACCATATAATGATACCACGATAAGTAAAAATGTCAATAGTTGTTATGTCAAATTAGCATACAAAAGGCATAGCCACAATAAAGCAATAAAATACAACAATCCTTTGGAAAAATCAATCATGGTTTACTTTATATTCAAAGTTTCAAGGACGTGTTATATCATTATAGGAAAGTAAACTAGATCTCTAAGCAAGCAATTTGCCACCTTGGTTAGAAATTCAGCAGCAGTAAATGCTATCATAAACTTTAAAAAAAGATACATTTGAGAGTTAAAACTATATTTAAAGACATTGACGAACTGCTAACGAATACAAGGCAACAATCCAACGACTCAAATAACAACAGAAGACATATATATACCAGTATATTTGAGCATAGAAAAAAGACTTCGTTTAACTTACAGATGGATCAGTACCAATGCTTATAATTATGTTGTCATTATCCCTAATACGCATGAAAACATAATATCAACGGTAAAACAAAAGTAAAGGCAAAAGTATAGTGTACTGGTGTTCAGAGGTCATAAATAGATTGCGAGAACTCAAATCCGGGTTAGAAACTAAAACCGAGAAACACATCAACTATAAGAGGCCTAGGAACAAAAAACCAACAAAAAACACAAAACAGTCAATCGTAAAATTTTCGCATGATATACCAAATCTTTATTTTATTTCCTGGGTTTTTTTGCTTGCTGTCTATATATACATGACTCAAACCATATATTGTAAATTATGTTTCAGCAATAACAGTCTGTATTTTCTTTATCAAAGATCCACCTCCTAGTCGGTGGTACTATTTGGCTGAATTATCGGTATATCGTGAAACAAGCTAAAACTATCGCAAATAATTTTCAATTTCTTTTCATACACAACGTTGATATCCTTAAAAGGAAGGTCCGACCAAGTCCGTTTTTGTTTATTTGAGAAATTTGGAGAACAAAATGTGATAAAAACTTTTTTTTTTTAAATAAAACACGTCTGTTGTCCATTTTATCTTTTCGCCATGACGTTGTCCGGTAATTTCCGACTTACGAGTTTGAATGTCTCTCTGGTATCTTTTGTCTCTCTTTTGAGAACATCTTTTCATATAAGAATTTTTATTAAATATTACGTAAGTATAATACGCACACCAAATTGTTCCCTAATGTCAAAATTGTGGTTAAAACGTATTGTTTGTAAACATTTTGTATACATTTTGAGAAACATCTGTTTTTTCTGTGATTTCAAAGAAAAACTAATTTTGTAAATTAGGCATACTTTGTTTTTCATTAACTTTTATGTGTGTCAAAAATTATAGACTCCCCACGACGATGCCAACAGAAATACCTATAGTACTTGGATTTCAACAGAACTCATTTCATAGAGATAACATTCTGGATCAATTGCTGATGTCAAAACTAATATAAAAAAATGACAACCCCTGACTATAAATTGTTTTGTATGCATCAGTTTATATGCCTCATACAAAAGTGTGCAAAAGCTTTCCTGACATGATAGTTTACTACTTGGATTTAATTAACATTGCATCCAAAATGGAACAATGTTGACTTGAATACCTTATCTCAATATAGAAAATGTCTATATATATAAAAATCAGAAGATGTAATATAATTGCCAATGAGACAACTCTCAACCAGAGACCAAATGACATGGAAGTTAACAACTATACAAACATGTAGGTCACCGTGTGGCCTTTAACATGCTCCATATATGTAATTAGTGATGCAGATTGTGGTTATAATTTCCTATCTTACAAATTAGGGAGACACAATTGTATGAAATATGCACGAATATATAAAAAGTTTGCAACCACTTGGGAAAAC
The DNA here is from genome assembly GCA_037788925.1 of Mytilus galloprovincialis. Lineage (NCBI taxonomy): Eukaryota > Metazoa > Mollusca > Bivalvia > Mytilida > Mytilidae > Mytilus > Mytilus galloprovincialis. Next base: position 35,954,454 of record CM075335.1, read on the forward strand.
AGTATATAGGGCTGCTTTTATATTTATTTGTTTGAAATACCGAAAATACCGAGAGACACATAAAAATCTAGTTGTGTCAGTTCATTGCCGTGGATAAGTAGTTATTGAACACAGAGTACTGTTATTCGAAAAGCTTATTATTTTATCTTTAAATTCTAAAGACCTGTTTTAGGATGCAAAAATTCGAATCAATTTTTTTGATGACCACAAACACATTATTATTTGTTAGAAATAAAGGCTACAGTAGTATACCGCTGTTCGAAATTCATAGATCGAATGAGAAAAAAAGCAAATCCGGGTTACAAACTAAAACAGGGAAACACATCAAATATAAGAGTAGAATTGTGACATAACAGAAAGACACTAAAGTGTAACACGCACATCAACAAACTATTATAATATAACAATGGCAATTTTAATGACGTTGTACAGCACATTTAAAATAAATGGTGGGTTGAACCTGATTTTGTGGCTAGACATACCTCCCGCTTTTATGACAAAGTTAAAAATAACATTAAATGACAACATTACATGACATGACTACAATGCAAATAAACGGGAGAACATATAGGACAGAGAAACACACGAGTATTAGCTATCAAATATACCAGGTTTTAAATTTAATACGCCAGACGCGCGTTTCGTCTACACAAAACTAGAACCATCGTCATCCCGATCCTTGTTTAAACAGGCATAGACCTATATATATAGGATATCTTTCGGATAAAGATGGTTGATAAGTAATTGACGCTGATGATACCCTACATCCTCTGTTAATATATATCTCAATTCTCATGGAGCCAATGCATGAGCTTAGTACAGAGATAACAACAATAACTATTTACAATACACATAAAACAAGGAGAGAGGTTATAAAAGTCACAAGCCAGAAGGACAAACAAAAGTATTCATATTTTATTATAAATAAACAAAGTTTCTTCAGGACTGGTTTTCATGTACTCGACATATTTAGTTCAGAAAATTTAACTGTATCATATCGTTGTACTAAATAGTCTTTTGAAGACGCCTTTATTCTTTATATCAATTTCGATAGAAAATGTGATAAAGACTTGAATTGAATTCATCTTTGCATATTAGGTTTTTTTTAAAAACAAAAACAATATTAAGTTAGAAAAAAATGATTTCAAGTTAATCCCTTATTATGGGCAAAACTTATTTGTTGTCAGAAAATATTAGATTTTCAAATACATCTTTTGTTTGGTAGGATTTTCAAAGAAATCGTTTTATAGGAATTATTTCCTTGTCATAAATCATTATCTTTGTCAACAATTGTAGACTGTCCAGAAAACGCCACAGAAATATTCCTTGCTTGGATTTTAACAAAACTAAGTTTTATCGAGATCACATCCTGAATCAATGTTGTATTGCATGCATCCGTGTAAGTGCTTCACACAAAAGTGTTAACATGGAGTCTTTGCTGACATGGCAGTTTTCTTGTTGAATTTGATTGAAATTTGCATTATCGAATGCTTTAATGTTTAGATATACTAACCATTTATCCAAAAGGGAACCAATGTTGTCTTGAATACCTTATCTCAATATAGTAAATGTCTATACATCTTCTTATGTTTAAAACTGTACATTTGGTTAATAGTTTCCTACAGTGAAGATCACTTCTAACCTCTCATCAAATCTATCAGAATCTGTCAGGAAAACTGTTCTAGGACAGTATGTAGAACTGTCATCCTGACACCTTTTAGACAGTTCTAGATAGAACAGTTGTAACCTAGAACTGACCAACAGTTCTACCTGGAACTGATTTAGACAGTTCTACTTAGAACTGATCTTGACAGTTCTACCCTAGAACAGTTTTAGACAGTTCTACATGCAACTAGAACTGATCATATCTTTGGTCAGTTTGACGACAGTTCTACGGCTAAAAAGTTCTACGACTAGAATAGTTCTACGATTAGAGCTGATTTCGTCGGTATAATGGCTAGAATTAATTTAGTCAGTTCCATCCATAGAACAGTTTTAAAACTCTTTGTCTTAAATATAAATAAGTCAAAAGAATATAATAAATATTAAAATCTTCTCATTACAGCACTGTTTTAACATTTATCGTGTGGCTGTATCAACGATAATCATAATACTGAATGGTTACCAGTGTCGTCAATTAGAACTGTTCTGCAATCCTGACAGGTTTGTTCAGTTCTACGACTATAACACATCCTGAATGAATAGCCATTGTCAAATTTATAAAATAATGAAAAAAGAATCATTAATTGTATTGCATTTTGTGTCTAATACAAAAGTGTGAAGCGTGAATTTTGCTGACATGAGAGTTTTCTAGTTGAATTTAATTGATATGCATTATCGAATTCTTTAATGATAAGATATTAACCACTGTCCAAAAGGGAACAAATGTTAACTTGAATAACTTATTTCAATATAGTAAATGCTTATACATGACTGTTATGTTCTTATTTAACTGCACTTTTGGGTAATATTAATCCAGTATGGAAGACTCAGTAGTATGGACCATGCGCGATTATATAAACTTTAACGACCACGTGAGATAAAAAAAAAACAGTTAATGCTTTTGTTCATATTTTGCAATTTGTTTGGTTATGGTAAAAATGACGGAATGCGACAAGAGACACATTTAGTCTATATCGCTGGTGATTGTTGGTGAACCATCATTCCACGAGAATTTTGCCGTTCTTTATCGGTCTATTCGGTTTTCTGCTTTCTAAACTTCCTGTCTTGAGTTCACCTTTTTATGTTAATGTTATTCCAGAAACATGTGTCGCGGTCACGGAAATCTTGTCATAATTTGACCAATTGTTTATCAAATCCCATTGAACACAGTGACAACTTACACTATGGATGTAAAACTGCGAAGGGAGTCAACACTAATAAAATAAAACATAAAAAAAACAAGAACTAAATGTCAGTAATAATTTGATTACACGAAATATGAAATGATCTGGATAAGTGTTAGTATTTGCAGACTAAACAACGATAAAACACTATTTGATACACCTTTAAATATAAGAACCTAGTTTTTATAGTTGTAACGTCAAGAAGGATTCTAGAAAGTTCCGTAAAGTTGAGTGAAGCTTTTTTTTCCAAACTGCATGGCACACGCATTTGTTTATAAAGGACACCATTTAAAAAAGTATATGATTTTACATGAATGAAATAGTGCTAATGCTAGAAGGTCCGTGTAACACTTATCAATTAAAAAAAAGTTTTAAAAAGTTTTGAAATTTTAGTTTTTTGGAATTTTGATCAAAGTTTTAAAATATCAAAATTCCATATTGTGTAAAAGTTTTAAAGTTTTGAAATTTTAACCAAATAATTAAAATATTAAAATTCTAAATATCATTTTAAAATTTGATAGTTTAGGAATTTGATCAAACTTTAAAAATACTAACCCGAACGTGCATTTTTGATTATTTCACTTTTTGAAAGTTTGATTTTTTGATTTTTTGATGAAGATATCAAAAATAGAAAAGGGACGAAAAAGGGGTACCTGTAAACTGCGAAACGAAATAAAAGTGGAACGAAACGAAACAAAATGAAATGAAAACATACTGATACTTAAAAGTTAATGTATGAAAAAAAAACAAAAAAAAAAAAAAAACACAGGCGTGTGTGATCTCTGGAGCCTCTGGCCTTTTAAGTCTGGTATGATCTTAATTTTAGTTCATTGTTATATTTTGGAGTTTTGTATGACATCACTGAAGCATCACTGAACACGTAAACTATTTTGTCTAGGGGCCAGCTGAAGCACACCTAGCACAACATTCATTGCGACACCATAAATTAAGTTTTACCTTCCGCATCATTACTTGGAACCAAAACCAATCATAAAAGGCAATATATTATCGTCATGCAATCGATAAAAAAGAAAACAAAACGTTTTAAGTTACATGCGACCGAAGCGCTTTTTCTGGATTACCTTCATCAGAAAGGTCAAAAAGGCGAATAATGCTATTTGTCCTACTGCGAGTTGGTCAGTTTTCACTGTTACCTCTAAATGTTGGGCACTGGGGACCCCAAATAGCTCTGAATTATTTATCTCAAGCGTTAAACTTATATTAGAGATTTAAATCAACTTATTTGATTTGTATGTGACTGACCCAAGTCAGAAACCAGTAATTCAGTGGTTGTTGTTTGTTTAAGTGTTACATATTTGTTTTTCTCTCATTTTTGTACATAAATAAGGCCGTTAGTTTTCTCGTTTGAATTGTTTTACATTGTCATGTCCGGGCCTTTTATAGTTGACTATGCGGTATGAGCTTTGCTCATTGTTGAAGGCCGTACAGTTACCTATAGTTGTTAATTTCTGTGTCATTTTTGGTCATTTGTGGAGAGTTGTCTCATTGGCAATCATACCACATCTTCTTTTTTTATATTATTTTATGCGGGTTAAAATAGTTTAAAATTTCTCTTTTTAATACTAGTAGATGCACAACCTTAAAATTTCAGGATACTGTTAATCAATGTGATGTCTGATATGTTTTATAAAAATCGACTTCTTCTTTTAATTATTTATTTTGTAATTAAAATGATTTGATAATATATTTTGTGGTATTTATTCTTAACTAAGAAAGATTATCAGAGCCGTGTTTACAGGAACTCCTCTTGTCGCCCCTTTTCGTTTTTTAATATCTTAATCAAAAATTCAAAAAATCAATCTTTCAAAAAATGAAATAATCAAAATTGCACGTATTTTTAAAGTTTGATCAAATTTCTAAACTATAAAATTTTAAAATGATATTTAGAATTTTAATGTTTTAATTATTTGGTTAAACTTTCAAAATTTCAAAACTTTTACACAATTTGGAATTTTGATATTTTAGAACTTTGATCAAAGTTCCAAAAATCTAAAATTTCAAAACTTTTTAAAACATTGAACTGATAAGTGTTACACGGATCCTAGAACACCATTCACAATCTAATTATATATCTATCAGTTTATGACATATATGTAGTTCTACATATCAGTCAAAAGCGACCCTTTCTTATTGTAGCTATTGTATTTAATACAATTTTTGCGAAGTGTATCAGACTAAACAGAATGAGGAAAAGCTTGGTAGAGAATGGACAGATGGTTTTCAGTCTAACCAGATCAACTTCATAAAACTATAATAGCATGGAAACTGTTCAATACATTCGTAACATCTGATACTAATGTATTTAAGAGTTAGATTGCTCATATTGCCCTCTGTGGGGTACTGTCTGGTGTGTCAGTGGTCGTAATAATCGTTCTAGATTTTCTGCACATTAAAACAAATATTGCGATTGAAGTCGTTAAACTAATGAAATTTTAATGGAAAAAACGTTAAAATGTTTTGTAAATGATTTTATAGCTTGTCACAGAACGTGTCTCTCTCGGTGTGGGTATAGTTACTAAATTATACAAATAATAAATATTTTATTGACAGTTATATTTGTTTCCGTCAACGTAATCCTCATTAAGGACTTTTAGACACGTCTTAATTTCAAAACAGGAAAGACAATACAAATCACATTAATGATCGCATTAAATTGGCAAAGCTCGGATATGACTGTTGGCCTGAAGTAAGAATGTATTGCCAATTTGTCCTATATTTTTAATTCATTGAGAGACGGTGTTGATTTTAGATATTCCTATCTTAATAAAATACCTAATACAGTTTCATATTCATACATAAGATATAAAGAAAAAAAAAAATATAAAAAAGTTATGTACATAAACACATTGCTGTTGAAAGCAGTTGTGAAAAAAATCTAACATGTTGCATTTTTTTTCTATATTTTGAAAAGGACATCGTAAGTTCAAATGGATTCATTGGTATCTGAATGACAATCAGTAGATTTATTTGCGAACACTAAAAATGGTTATCATTCTAACTTATTGTCGGGCAGAAATTCTCAATATTTGTAGTTTCGACTTTCTTTTTAAAGACGTTATATATGAAAAACTTTGGTTACACGTACAACAACATAATTAAAAGATATGATGTTTAAAAAAACCCAAATTTTAGGGAGGTGGTCCGGTTCACTTAGGAGCTTTATATATAACAAACGCATATACATTTTACAAGTATCGCTCAAATCGTTAACTTATCATCATCCAACGACAACCAATAAAAACGTGAAAGGCAAATAAAAATAGTACGGGGTTAAATATGTATATCAGCAGTTAATCCCCCTCCAACTCTTTTCTATAGTTTAAAAGCAGCTATAAGAACACACTGTAAAATATATAGAAAATGGATTTACTCTTTCGATTAACAAAAACCACACAGAGCCATTTACAACTCATGCATAAATCAAGTTATCCAGACTAAAATATTTATCAGTAAACATCAAACATAGTAAGTGTAAAGACGTTATAAAAAGTCTAAGAAAATCACGAACGTCTGCATTTCAAATATATAAGTACATTGTATCAATAGGATGTAAGACTAAGTTTTCAATACAATACATACATGCAATTAGTTTTCTTTTGATTGGAAAACATGTTTTGTTACATATGCAACTATATTAGATAAATGTAAATGTTAGTACTTATAAAGACAGTGATGCAAGATCTTCAATGCTAAATAGATAACCTTTAAGAACAATGCAATTGATCAAAAGCAATAAGAAGTTTATTTGAATCGTATCTTAATTTACGAGCTCTCTAAAAAAGATCAACGAAATAAATTAAGGTGTGAAATCCATTTGATATACGTTCTCTATAGGGACACCCATACTTTCAAATAAAATCGTTTTACCTTTGGAAGAATTAAGTTATGTTTGAAGCAATTTGTTGTCACGAAACTACTTACCTGGTAATTAAGCAGTAGGTCTGTTTCTAAGACACTAGAAATAAATTTATCAACTATTATAATACGAGTAGGTTTATTGGGTGTTTGTAAGGTTTTATATGCCCGTCTGATAGTGGTTATCTGCTATTCACATCTTTTCTATTCACTGGTAATCATTTAAGTTAATTTGATACCTATTATAGTAAGACTTTGATAAATACAGATTTTCAACATAAAAGACATTCATAACAGAAAACTTACGTAATTTTGTCTCTTCATTGTTTCTTTTACATAACCCAAATGAGATGAATCTGTTCTTACCAGGAACAACCTGACGGGTGACAATAGTGGAACAGGATATGCTTATCCAAACAGGTACCTATAACCATTCCTTGTCTTTAGTGGGGTTCGTGTTTCTAATTCTGAAGATTTTTATGTAGTGTTTTGTTATCTGTCGTCTTTTGATTTTACTATTGCGTTGTCAGTTTCTCTTTAACTAATGTATTTTGGATGTACCCTTGGTGCTTTATATTTCTTTTTACTACGAGACAAGTGAAAAGCCAAAGGTGATAGTAAGCTTCAAAACTTTAGATGCCTTTCCGAAGTCAGGAATAAATTCAGTGGTTATCTTTCAAAGTATTGTTCTGAACATGCCTACAATATTTACCACTTGATGTAAAGCGAACAACAATAAAGTCTTCAAAATTTGATATCCATGGCGTATTGTGGTTTTAGTATCTGATTCCTAGTGTTTAAATGCATTGAGTTCAAACACGACTTGTTTTTTGGAATTGTATGGCATACCAATGAGAAAGACATCATATTTTTTCTCAGCTAAGAAGTGCATTTATTAAACAAATCTGCACCAAGAATAAACATGAAACTATATGTTTATGATTTTTTTCAATACAAGCAGTGTCAAGTACATCTTTGAATGAATCCTTTAAATAGTATCTGTTTAACAGAGAATTTCGATATTATTGTTGTTGTTTCAGTGAGATATCATCTATGTTTTAAGTTTTCATTTCAATCGGCTTAGAGAAAAAGCTGAGGCTCGCATTCCTGGTTGAGTTTTTTTTTATAAATAATTTAGACAAAAATAACGATTTACAAGTAAGAGAAGGTTTCTTTATCAGAACTCTTTATGTTCAAACATTACAATGTTGTTTGACGATTTATAAAAAGTGTTGACGCTGTTTCAGTCAGTGATCGAACTAGTCGTAAAACATCTTAAGAAACTACTGAGAGTCAACCAAAAAACGAGGAATTCACAAACTAATCATTTTTTTTTAATGTTATTATTATAATTACTAAACTTTATGAATATTGTATCATAAATGATGTATATGAACTGGTGTGCAATTAGCAAGTTGCATATCAGTACTAGATTCGATAGTAGATACAAAGTTATATTTAAATAAACATTTTAAACTGTAAACTGTCGACTTAAATAAGTTATTGTAATTGTATAAGCTCTTGGGGGGTGTTGGCATTATATGATTTTGTTTGTTTTGAAATTAAAAACATTGCATTTGTCACTTAAAAATGTTTGTCGAACTTGCATTTCATACATGTAACATGACGCCGTAATAAAATCAGTATCGTACAATATATTATAAGAATTGAAAAAATGACCTTGAAAAGGTTAAGCCCTGCAAGGAAATAGAGAATTACAGTAAACAGTTAACAGACGATGATCTGTGCATCATACATGTACAACAACAGAAATGAAAGCTTACTAGCTATGATAATAGTAAATAACATGGGATAAATCAGTAATCATACACAATTTCATTATCATCTTCAAGTTACATGTATTTTTTCCGCAAACAGCTGTTCATAATTCTATGCTCAAATGATAAGATTAAGGCAGTGATTTGTAATCTGTACAAAAGAATAGTTCAATGACAAAACGTAATTAATCATTTGCTGGTTTGCGTACCTCACACATAATTAGTACAGGTTGTTGGTTTCTTTACTTACAAATTTATATATTTATAGGCATACTCTAACTGGAATTTGTTTATACAATATTTTAACAGAAGACATTCCAACGATAAACTATTGTGTAACATCATATTTTATAAGAAATTCAATGGTTTTATCATTTATTTTGCTGCTTTTGATATATTTTCAAATATAAATTCACCTGTTATAAATAGAGATTGTAAGAAAATGTATTGTTAACAGATACATTCAAATCATTTTCAGATAAATTTATTCAGAGTAAAATAATTCCTCCTTTTAAACATTTAAAAAGAATAGAACCAACAACACTGAATATCAAATCGGTGACCAGAAGGACTGAACACGAGGAAACAACGACATTTTTGAGGAATATGACCTCGCACCAAACAGGAAGGAAAATGATGCAAAGATTAAATATTTCTTCAAATGTGTAATATTCCTGAATTATAAAAATGTATGCTGAAACATCATGAACAGAAGTTGAATTTAGTTTTGAAAAGTAAACCGAAGAAGAAAATAGGCGAGGAAATTTGACAGCTCGATCACATTGTCTTAACACGTTTCTGTTGACATTCTTCCAGCGAGCCATCATGTTCTGATACAAGCAGCTGTAGTATTTCATTAACAACTTTATCAATACAAAATTATCATATTCCAAATAAAAATATTTATCTGCACAAAATTACGAAAAAAATCGTAGCATGATAGAAAAACGCACTTTTCTTATTAACTATAAATACTTTACTGATAAAACTCAAACAATTGGGAATAAAACAATCTAACAGTTGATTAAATATCAAACATTTATGTCAAATATGATTGTAATTTTTAACTTTTGCCATTTTTTGAAATAGAATACATGGAATTGATTAATGTTACACTTAGTTGCCATGAAATTACATGTGTTTTTTACCTTCTTAATACCAGATATTGCACTTAACTTTTAATTGGTTAGATGAAATGGTATTTGGTTTATAATCGATGTTGCAGATGCAGTTACTGCACATCTATTCTTAATCCTTAATAACTTTTATAATAGTTGTGTTCATGCGTGTTCAACTAGAAAATGTTTTAATGGAGTCAATTATTTTACTGTTGTCCCAACCATTGCCTTTAGGGCAGAATACATTATAGTAACGAAAGAAAATAATGTTACAAAAGACCAACATATATGTGTAAGCAGAATTAAATTTTAAGAAATATTTCTAATATTAAGTCAACTTTGTAAAAGGTTCACCCGAACTTCTTGTCATATGCTATAAATTCATTGCATGGCTACAGAGTGTTGGTTTTGAGATTTTGTCTCATCGTCAAATCTATCAACCTTCACTATTTGACTGGCATGTTTTCTATTATATCATTGTCTACAGATTTCTTGAACAATGAGAAAATACATACAAACAAAAGTAGTCGTTACATCGACCCTATGAACAATGGTTTATAAAGCAATATATATTAAAACCCTTCATGTAAACGTGCAGTCCTATCCTACCTAATATTTCGAGATCACTTGTGTCACCATCAAAGTCAATATGTTAAATATACAGGTTTGTTGTAGCGTTCTTTTTATTTGAATGACTTTAATGTCAATTTTGAACATCGTACTTTCCATATATGTTTCTATGATGTTGCTATATAAAACAAGATGTTGTATGATTGTCAACCAGATAATTAGGAAACAGAGTTAAAATATAGACGGTTAAAGAACCCTTTATGCTTATGGTTTTTGTAACAGTATAGTGCACGAAGGTTTCATTTTATTGTCGATAGGATAAGTATTTAAATCTTGTTTTCATTAAGAAGAAAAAACCCGCATGATACCGATTTATAAGCGCACGACACGTGATCATGAAATAATTATCTACAGATACCTTCGATACCAAAAGTATTAAAACAAAATGAATAAGACGTATAAGAGTAGTAAGCCATAAACATGTATGACCTTGCCAGAACAGGCAAGATCTTATAATTTGATTTTGAGTTTCGATATTATCAGCCTTGCAGATGGTTTTGGTACATAAAAGAATTCATATAAGTTTTGCAATTTTTATCAATAGGGTTCATGTAATTGATTAATAGTACACTTAGTTACCATAAAATTACATGTGTTTGTACCTTCTTTATGCAATAAAAGTGCGGTCGTGCGTGTTAATTTAGAAAATGTTTTAATAAATTCAATTGTTTAACCGTTGTCACAATTATTGCTTCACGACAAAATAATTACGGAAAAGGTAAAATTACAAAAGATGAAAAAATTACTATTAAAAAAATACATGTATAAGAAGAAATCAGTTTATAGTAATATTTCATATAATGTGTCAACCTTTAAAATGTGCCACTGAGATTTGAGTCTTAAACAATTAATTGCACGGGTTCATAGTGTTTGTTATGAGCATTTTCATCGCTCAATCTATCAACTTTCACTATCTTTTTTCTACAAATTTCTACAAAAAAGTAGCCGTTACATTGAACGTTAGCCTTAATTTATAATGTAATGCATTTGAAACTCTTCTGGACACGTTAATATGTGAACACGCAGTCCCATACCATCTAATATTTCTAGGTATGTTGTGTCCCTATCAAAGTCAGTATGTTGGTATGTTGAATATGCAAATTTTGCAGTAGAAAGTAAAATAACGAAAATACCGAACTCCGAGGAAAATTTCAAAACGGAATTTCCCTAAGCAATTAGCAAAATTAAAAGCTCAAAAGCTGAAACACATCAAACGAATAGATGCCAAATGTCATATTCCTGCATTAAAGCGTATTTTAAATATCCCCATGTTTTAATTCTATTTTTGTACAGAACTTTAATTTTATTCATCGGACTTTCCATATATTTTTCAGGATGTTGCTATATAGAATAAGGAGATATAGTATGATTCCCAACGAGACAACTATCAAACAGAGTCCAAATGAAGGACCATGACTATAGTTCTGTTTTTGTTTTTATCAGTACAGTGCATACAGGTATGATTTTATTGTCCTCAGGTTAAGTATCAAAACCTTGTTTTAATTAAGAAAAAAAACTATGATACCGATTTATATGCGCATGACACGTGATCATAAAATACATATCATCAGATATCTTTTCAATAACCATCAACAGATATCTTCGAGAATGAAAGTATAAAACCCAAATGAATAAAACATGTAATAGTTGTAAACCCAATACATGTATGACCTTGGCAGAACTGCCAACATTGTGTTATTTAATTTCGATAAAATAGTTCTAATGTCCTTCGCCTTGCAGGTAAATTATATTCGTAGAAGAATTTATATGTAATTCATTCCCAATTTTTTTTTACTGCTCATGGCAAATTCAGTGTGCAAAATATTTGTACGTAGAACTGTTAAAGTCTTTTAAATATTTCTCAGTTTGTGTCAAATTTGTAAAATGTGACACTGAAATTAGTTTATGCTATATATACAGTGTACGGCGTTATAGTGTTTGTAATTAAAGCATCTATCAACCTTCGAATTCACTGTCTAATACTTGACTTGGTATATATTATATTCTTATATCTTTCTCTACAGTTTTTTTAACAATGAGAAAATATATACATGTCTATAGTTAAAGTTCCCTTACCTGATTAACTGTTATTTATAATATCCTACTATGTACGGTGACCTATAGTTGTTAATGTATCTCTTGTGGACAGTTGTCTCATTGGCAATCATACCAAATCTTCTTTTTTATATTAAAAGTTTTTTGATGGTGATGCACGTATGTACGCACGCAGTCCTATCCTTTCCGATATTTCGAGGTATCTTGTGTCACCATTGAAGTCCGTATGTTAAATATGCAAGTGTTTTTTTTTATTCTATTGACCATGATGTTTTAATACTATTTGAGTATTGAATTACATTTTAGGACATCACACTTTCCATATACTTTTAATGATATTGCTATAATTGTCACAAGTATCATGTTTTAGTATCATGTTTTAGTACACGCATTTGTTTTTTTTTTCTCCATCGATTGATGAATTTCGAACAGCGGTATACTAGTGTTGCCTTTATTTACTTATATGACAAAATGAATCAAATTATTTAAAAAAAAAGAGATGTGGTAAAATTGCCAGGATATCAATGTAGCCCTACATGAGTATAGTTTCATAAAGGTGTAATTTAATTGGCGATGGGTGAAGTATTTTAATCTTGCTTCCATGATGAAAGACCGAGTGGTACCGACTTATATGCACACGACATGAAATTGTGCAATGACCATTAGACCAAAAGTGATAAATCCCCAATGAATAAAACATTCAAGAATACATGTATGACCTTTAACAGAACAGCAAGCATTGTATAATTTCCTTTCAATAAAAGTACAGACCCCAATGTCCTTCGCGTTTCACATATTGTTTTACATAGACGTATATTGAATGTGTAATCTATGTCTGCTTGTCTTTCTGGTTACACAACATTGTTAGGAAAAATCCTTATATCTGTAAGTATAGAATTTATTCATTGCATGGTGCCATTTTGTTTGGTATGAGAGCCTTTTTCATCGTTGAATAATCATGGTTCTCTAGTATAACCATAAAATATCTCATCCTTCTTAACTACATATGTCTTAACAATGAGAAAATATAAGCATGAAGTAAAAAGTAGACGTTACCTAATTAATTAAAAATTATTTATAATGTCATGTATTAAAACCCCTGTGAGAGTGATGCACGTTATGGTAACACTGTCCCATCCTACCAATGTTTCCAGGTCTCTTGTTTCACCATCGAGCTTAGCAAGTTAAATTGCATCTTCCATCACTGTTTTCGATACCGAAACTACATAAGTGTTCTTACAACATATATTTTATCAGCAATCAAAACCGGACTTCAAAGTTATTGTTAAACTGCCTATTCTAGAGGTGGCGTGAATCAGCTATAGATACTAAAAAAGTCCAAAGATCTTTTAGAGTACATACTATCTTAGATGCTTTATCTTGCAAATGTATTCCGCATTCCAAAATAAAGACAAATTGAAAGAGTTGATATTGCTTTGTTTTCTAAAACAGAATGGTCAATGTAGAAACAAGTATCTTGTCTTAGGGGTGGATAAATCCTACTTTGTAAAGAATAACTCTGATTCAAACAAAAAATTCTCTGAAACTGCCATTATCAAGATGCTTGATTTCTTGATTGACAATACATTTGTTACGTTTGGAGGACGAGTTTTTCATCAGACTGTTGGCATTCCATGGAAACCAATTGTGCCCCTCTTCTTGCCGACTTTTTTCTTTATTATTATGAGACTGACTTCATACAGAAACTTCTTCGGAAGGAAGATAAGAAGTTAACAATATCCTTTAACTTTACTATACCGCTGTATCGATGATGTTCTATCACTAGATACTTCAAAATTTGGTGACAATGTTGACCGCATCTATTCCATCGAACTAGAGATAACGGATACAACAAATACAGTTGAGTCGGTCTCATATCTTAACTTGCATCTAGAAATTGACAATGAGGGTCGGTTGAAAACATAACTTAACGACAAAAAGAGATGATTTCAGCTTTCCGTTTCTATGCAGCAGCATTCCAGCAGCGACTACATATACGAGTGTTTATCTCACAATTGATAATACGATATTCCAGGGCTTGTATGTCGTATCATGATTTCCTTGATAGAGGGTTGCTGTTCACAACGAAGCTATTAAACCAAGAGTTCCAAATGGTGAAGTTGAAATCATCCCTTCGTAAAATTTTACGGACGCCTTCACGCATTGGTTGACCCGGATTTGTAATAACATAAGCAATACGACGGATGCTACATGTGGAGTAGGATCTGATTACCCTTCCGAATTACTTGAAATCACCCCCAGTTTTTTGGTGGGGTTCGTGTTGCTAAGTCTTTAGTTTTCTATGTTGTGTATTGTGTTCTTATATTTGTCTGTTTGTCTTATTCTTTTTTAGCCATGGCGTTGTCGATCCATGAGTTTGACTGTCCCTCTGGTATCTCTCGCCCTCTCTTGAATATGCTCGTATTTGCATTAGCGTTTTTTTTCTTTTTCTATTTGATCGTTATGTTTAATGCTATTTGCGTTATGAACTAGATTTTAGAACATCGACATTTTAATATTTTTTTCATAATGTACTGTTTCTATAACAAGTATCATGTTATAATTATGTGACAATACATTTTTTAGAATCAAATAGAATTATTCATAAAATAAGAAGATGAGGTAAGATTGCCAACAAAACAACTATCATACAGATTCCATAAAGAATAGGATTAAAGACCCCTGTGTCTCTATAGGTTTATTGTTTATCAGTACAGAAAGGTATAATTGTATTGTCGATAGGTTAAGTATCTTGAAATGTTAAGAAGAAAAAAACCCGTATGATACAGATTTATATGCACACGTCAAGTGACTAAGCTATAACCATCAACAGATATTTTTTAAAACCAAAAGTATATATAAAAAAATGAATAAATCATTGAAAAGTAACAAACCATATTCGTGTAGGAGCTTAATGTAGCAGTGAACATCGTATTTTTTTAATTTTGATTAAATGTCCGACGAGTGTCACTTTTTTTACATAGAATAACGTACATGTAAATTATTCTGACTACGCACGACATAATCATTGTAAAAAGACTTACATTGTAAGTAGAATTTAAGTCTAATACATGTCTCTCAACGTGTGTCAACTTTATAAAATGTGCCACCATATTGAAGTCTTATGCTATATTTTCATTGCATTCTGTTTGGAATGAGAGCATTTTTCATTGTTGAATCTATCAATCTTCTCAAAAGATATAATTGGTATCTATTCTAATTTTGTCTACAGATTGATTGTACAATGGGTAAGTATATACATACAGTTAAAACAATTACCGTTGTCTGATTAACTTTGCTTATAATTTCATGCATTTAAACCCATTCTGAAGTGACACACGCTATCTGGACATGCAGTCCTATCCTTGCTATATTTCGATGTCTCTTGTGTCTGTATGTTGATTATACAAGTATTTGAAGAGGTGTTCTTTTTATTATTTTATTGGAGGTAATTGTTGAAGACTGTTTGCATAATGAACATCATGAAACATCGTACGTTTCATAAATTGTCCATGATGTTGCAATATTTGTCACAAGTATCATATGGTTTACCTATATGACAAAAAAAGACTTAATGTATAAAAATTTGATTACATGTGTATTTGTAAAAAAAGAAAATGTGGTAAGATTGCCAACGAGACAGCTATTTAAAAGATTTCAAAGGAATGGGAATTAAGACCCTTGCATGACTATTGTTTTTTTTTTATATTAGTTCAGTACATTAAGGTATCATGTCAGTGTCGATGGGTGAAGTATTTTAAGCTTGCTTTTATTAAGAAACAAATATGTGATACCGGTTTATATGCGCACGACACGTGATCATGAAATAAGAATCAGTACGAGTATATCTTTGAAATAACGATCAACAGATATCTTTGAGTTCAAAAGTATTAAGAACCAAAAGAATAAAACAGTAAGCAAACAAAAAAGTTATTACCTCCACAGAACAGCTTACATCGTGTAAGTTGGTTTTAGTAAAAGAACAGAAATCCAATTTCCAAAGCGTTGAACTGATTTTTTTACATAGAAGAATTCATTGCACAGTTACATTTTGTTTGGTTTAAGAGCATTATCGATAAATCGTATTCTATGCATTCGACATTCGTTTACAGATTTTTTTCTACAATTAAAAAACATATACAGTTAATAGTAGATGTTACCAGATTGATTAACCATGATGCATAATAACATCCTGAAAGCAGATTCAAGACCACTGCAATAACCATCAACAGATAGCTTTGAGACCAAAAGTATTAAAGGTCAAATGAATACATTAAACATTTAAGAGAAGCAAACAAAAAACACGCATGTAATTTTATGGTAGTAAAAGAACGGAGTTCCAATGTCCCCGCGCTGCACATATTATTTCACATAGAAAAACTTATACATAAGTCATTTCCAATTGTCTTTCTGACAAAACAAGACAAAATCGTTGTAAAAATATAAATGCAAGTAAAACTTACTCTCTTAACCGTTCAATTATTTATAATGCATTTAAAGCTTTCTGAAAGTGAGAGCAGTTATTTTAACATTCAATTTCAATCCATCCGAAATTTCGAGATTACTTGTATCACCATCGAGCTGCTCAGTAAGTTGAATATGCAAGTCTATGCGGTAGCGTTTTTTTTTATTATTTTATTGGCCGTCACATTTTAATACTTTAAATTGAAATATATTATGCCCAGCTTTGGCTATACCTTTTTGTACCTTTTGAATTATAGCTCTTCATCTTTTTGATAAGGTTTTGATTATTATATATATTGGCCTCGAGCATCACTGAAGAGACATTTATTGTCGACATGTGCATCTTGCGCAGACAAATTGGTACCGTTAATGTTATATTTGAGCGGCGGAGTGGACAATTTTAGAAATTTAAATTACCTAAATACCTCATGGAATTTGAATGTCTTAAATTGTCTATCGATTATCCAGCTTCAGAAAAATGTTTGTCGTAAATATCTAATCTGGTTTAAATGACATTAAAAGCAGCCTTAACTGACGTTACATAGTTCAAAATAACGCGGGAAAATCATCGTTTTTGACCTGGCATTATGCGCACGTGCAATATAGATGTGTTTTAAAGATACAACAGGAAAGCCGTCGTATTATACTTCAATCGACCCGATTTATCTTTTGAAGTTAATGCGTCAGAAGATAAATATTTGGCCAAGTATCTGCTTTTTATCACGAATTCAAGTCCGGATATTTGTCACACATTAACCGAAGCTGATGTAGTTTCTAGTTATAATCCCTTATTAGGCCATTTAGCGAAGATCAATTGTAGTCATTATCAAGCTTATTTCTTGTTCATTTTAGAATTTCCGAAGTCTTATGATTTCTTTATGTTGTTTGGTATAGATGTTTATTTGTTTATGTTGAATTTAACATGGAAAGTGAATATCATTGTAGAGTGCGCTTGGTTTTCAGGTGTGTTTGTTTTGTTCTGTATTCAAGTTAATGGACAAGTTTATTCTCCCGTTAAAACTAGATCCGCGCGATGCCAAGAAAAGCGAGTTTAAGTTGGTGTTGACAAATTTATTATCTGCAATTCTCCTATTGATTAAATTTTAATATAATTCTTTATTTGCAAAACAAACAGAAACCAATTTTGGCTATGGCAAAAACATAGACGAAACAAATATAATGAAAACTCGACAGAATATAAAAGATATGATAAAATCAGTTATTGGTCATCCTGTTTAATTCAACATAAACGAATAAACATTAATACCAAACAACATAAAGAAACCAAAAGACTTCGGAAATTCTAAAATGAATAAGAAATAAGCTTTGTGATGTGACGTACTATACGATTAATTGTCAACAGGACAGTGCATAAAGGTATCACCTTATTGTCGGTGAAGTATTCTAAGCTTTCTTTCATTAAGAAGAAACGAGTGATAACGATTTATAATCTCAGGACACGTGATCATGAAATAACCATCATCAGATATCATCGAGACCAAAACTATTAAAAACACAATTAAGAAAACACCCAGAGCAGCAAACCAAATACGTTTATGACCTTAGAACAATGAACATCATCTTTCAATAACCTAATGAAAATATACATTAAAATAAACCATGTCCGTACAAAAAATAAAACGTCAGACAAAAAGCAAATTGCGGACAAAAGCACTGTATCAGTGTTTTTATCAATTGATAGACACTGGGTCAATGGTATCTTCGGGGAAAGTATGGACTACTTTATAAAGTGACAACATGCGTCAGCGTGCAATCCAGACTTGATGATATATGTTGTCTTTAAAAAACTTCATCATAAAGTACCTTGCAAGTCATAAATAAACATTGATATTACTTCCGCGTTCTGTCATTAGTTATATAGTACCGCAGTGGAGACATAAAACTCGTTTTAGGTCCAGTATGTACAAACAATTATAATTTTACGATGAAGGCCAATGAGAGATCCTAAAAGTCATATATAAAATGATTTAATGTTGATCACATTAGCACAATCATGGATTATTGCGTGTTAAAACGTAATGTAACATCTAAAATGTAGCATAGAAGAGATAGCAGTATTGACCCAGACAAGTATTACCAAAAATAAAGCAACATTAATTTCCTTTATAAATATAGAAGACTTAATTAATATTTCCTGTCATGATTTGTATTAACTATTTGTCAATTTAATTGCTCAAAATAGTTTCTTAAACATTTGTACTTTTAGATGAAAAGGTTTACATTTCCAAAATATGACCATAACAGTATTTGTTTATGTGAAGTGTATTTACAATTTAAACAAATTGTCCCTATTGAACTTATTTTGGATTTCCATCAAATAGCAGCATGTATGATCGTACATTTTGCCATTATTTTGCAATCCTGTAACTGTCTTTACAAATTTACAGCATGTTTCTCTGATATAATTGCCTTTCAAACTGTTCAAACTGGTTTGTATTGGTAGACGTGAAATGAAACGGAGAAAGTCTCCTTTTCACACAAATGTACTGATGTCATTATTTGGTTTAACTTCCTAATTCATAAAATGGTCAGTTATAAAATACCTATTTTGGTCTGATTGTTTGTTGCACCTTTTGTTATTGTTGTTTCGTTGTTTTTTCTCTTATATTTGATGTGTTTCCCTCAGTTTTAGTGTGTAATCCGAATTTGTTTTCTCTTAATCAATTTATGACTTTTGAACACCGGCAAACTACTATTGCCTTTATTGATGACTAATCATCTCTTTAATATATACCACACATGTTCCGCTAAACGATTTGAACAACAAGCATGCATGTATTGTACGATCTTATAATTTGACGTGGTGTTCGAAGTCTTTATCTTCTTATTTTACGTGCGAAAGTTTCTAATTCATATGTATGACTTACTTTTTGCTACGTTCCAGTTTCTCTATAAAATGTTTAAGTCAAAGAGTCTAAATATAATGAGCGTAATTCTTCAAACTGGAAGACGAATCTCTGAAGTACAAATTGTTCAGTATTGGTTTACGCATGACAATGGTAAATACGTTAAAAAGAAGACATAGATACGCTCAGAGTAACAATGCAATTAACTACTCTAGGACTATGTGTACACAATCTAAGTCCTTTTCTTGCAACATCATAAACTCTTAGAACGTATCTGCCTTTTCCAATAGTATATATATTTAATATAGTATTATAAACTTAATGACCGATTGAAAGAATTTTTGCATCTTTGTTGATGATTTTCTTTAAACATAATTTATTTATATTTCGGGGAAGCTTTTGTTTTCAGCATACAGATGGCAGTCTTCTGGGGCCAACATGTGGTCCTGTTCCTCCTGGTGGGCTACAAACAAGAGATTCGCTTTTAGAATGAAAAACAACCTGGCGTATCTTTTATATCCGCTAAAATCGCAATCTCCCATACAGATATAGTTGTCGTCCTTTCCTCCTCAGATTGAGGAGGAAAGGACGACAACTCTGTCTGTATGGGAGATTGCTAAAATCGATACTATGCTAGTTGCATCTATCTCACTACTTTTACATTTAAGGACACCACAGATACACTTAAGTGTGTTTCATATCTTGACTTGTATCTGGAAAATGACAATGAGACCGTATGGGAACTAAACTTTAAGTTGATTTGATTTTTTCCAAAAATAACTTTGGCGAAATTCCAGCAGCAGCATATACATATGGAAACTATAATATCTTCTAGTTGATACATTAACTATGAGAAAGTGTCCAGACAACACAACACAATGGACAGGTGTATAATGGTCAATAACGGTTTTAAAACACAAGCAAGTGTGTAAGAACCTTATCGTTTCGAATCTAAATAAGTTGTGTAAATATTTGATAAAGAATACACCAAAAATCCTCCATCAAACCCTAAACTTTGTAATGGAAAGACAACGTCTAACGAGCTTCCATATTTGAGATAAGAACATTTCTCAAGTTAAAAAACTAATTGTTTAACCGTCAAGATTTATGGACTAAGTCTACCTTAGGTGTGTTATCACCGCCACGTTAATAATACTGTTTGCGACAATAATCATCAATATACACCTTCACAAGACTGATTCCAAGAAACATTTGTCAGTCGATGGGTATCTTCGACGACTTGTTGCTATCATTGTCCAATTTCATCCATCTTAGTACGTCGTGTTAGCCGATATGGCATGCTTTTGCACTTTACAGAAATTATAGCTAATACCATAGGGATGTCCAAATGAAGACAAAAAGCCACACAGACGAGATGTCATTTATATAAAAATCTCTTCATAATGGTTATTCATCATATTAGATGAAACGCCTGAAGCTTATAATGCTTTTTACAATATATAGTTGGTGTCGTTACAGCGATTGATTTGTTGGTTGGTAATTCATCATATTTGCTTTCAGACAATATTAAAAAATGTGTTAAAGATTGGTATTGTTAATGGTATTGGCACGCACGTAGTGGTCCTAAAATGAAAGTTCGCACCAGCAGCCTTTAAAGGTCAAGACTTTATTAATATGAAAAGACTACGACAACGTCACAAACCAATATGTTTAAGTTCGTCCCCTCATTAACTCAGAAAGAAATAGTTTCCATGGACGTATAGTCACTAGATATTGTAAAACGAATGTCAATATTGTATTGCTATATAAGAAGTGTATAAAAACGTTCAGATTGGTCAGAATTACTGGTAACTTTCACATGGTAATGATTTACCAGATTTGAAAAAAAAAACTGAACCTAGTATGTATATGCCCTGTTGTTTTATCAGAGATATATTTTAAAATGTAGACTGAGTCTTGTCGATGGAGCAATTAATTTCATGGATAAGAAAGTATATATATGGGTATACGTCTATAATATAGCACTCAACGACGAACAAAAAAATCATGATATTCAATGACAGACAGCAAATTGTCTATATATATTTATATGGCCTTCCAAATACCGTTTCGATCCCTAACATCACTGAAGAGACATTTATTGTCGAAATCCGGAACTGGTGTACAAAAAAAATATTGACACCTTATGTGTTTGTGGCATAACATATTGGCCACAAGTTTTTTTGTTTTCTGTTTAGTATTAAATTTATATCAAGATCCATTTTGTTACATCTTGTGATTAATTTTATTTGGCAATCGCCAATGGCAGTCATCAGGGTTAAAGAACATCAGTTGTTCGACCTGTTAGTCAAATGCGTTTTGTTTAAATATACTTTTTCACTTTTTTGGTCTTTTGGAAAAAAGTTGTTTGTGTTGTATTTAGACCCTTCTACAACGAAATTTGTTTTACATGCACAAGTATAAAAAATGCGGTTTTTATCCAACGCAATCATAGGTTTGAACGTAGTTTTCAATTTAGACTTATTTATATATATAAACAAGTCTAAATTAAAAACTACGTTCAAACCTATGATTGCGTTATATATATATATAAACAAGTCTAAATTAAAAACTTCGCGCATATCACAAGCATTTCCTACCTTACTATATACGTAAACAGCTCATTGATATGCATAACAATAAACACAATTAATAATTTAATCTGCATATAAAGATTCTAAATATATTTCCTTAAAAATGAAAATAATGAAATAAATATATGTACTTACCTAATGACTTTCGTGTTATTTCAGAGAGGAATAAATGCCCATTAAACGAAACAGTCTAATTCCGTACTAAATAAATATATTGCCACTTTATTGACAAAACCAACCATTTAGTAATGTAATATAGATATTAGACTCCATGGTAATCCAGCCAACTGTATTACACATAGAATTAGTCGCTTTTTCTTTCCGCAATCAATAATAACAACTTTATATTCATACGATATTAACCTTCTATTCAACAAAACACAGCGTAAAATGACATTTGTAGAAAATATCTGTAAATATCCACACCAGTGACCGGCCGCTGCTCTCATTACATATTATTATATTATTAACTTGATTTTGTTTTAATCAGTTTCTATGTACAATTAACCACTAGAAATCAATATCATTTACAAGTGTTAAGTTTCTGCGAAGGTGACAAATATATTCGAGTACATGTCGTAAAAATCTAAGACAAAAATAAATCTTGTTCTGCAGTTTGTCGAATTCTCAACTGAAAGATGTATAGTAGCAAATGTATACAATGAAAAACTACCTAATTCTTTTTATTTTTTTTTATCAAAATGTCTGTTTTTTTAATGAATTACAGAGAAACAAACAAAAAATTGCAAACAAAACACTCTAATGATATATTATACATGTCTTTGAATATACCATCTTAATTTTGGCTAATCCAAGTTACATTTTTACAGGGGCCCGATAGGCGAGTGGTCTGAGTAGTCAAACTACTGTCTCACTATAGTCTGTCCACACTGAGAGTGTGTGTTCGAACCTGGCGCTCGACTCCGATCTTAATTGCCTAGTATTGACAGTTTTCTCCAACAAGACTAGTACTCGTCTTTCTAAAGTTTTACCCATATACTTGGATAAAACACAGATTTGTTTTTCAGAGATAAGTGCCTGTGTTTCATCCGAGTATGCCGGCTTCCTCCACTAATAAAAAAGTGACCACCTTTCATGCAATAACAAATTGTGCTGAACACAAATCAATCAATCAATATATTCTTTAAAACTCAAACTGCATTGGCCCTTCAAACTTTAGCCCTAATATTTAGATCCAAGGAATTTTATGACATCGGACTCGGACTTCTCTTGAACTGAATTTTAATGTGCGTATTGTTATGCGTTTACTTTTCTACATTGGCTAGAGGTATAGGGGAGGGTTGAGATCTCATAAACATGTTTAACCCCGCCGCAATTTTGCACCTGTCCCAAGTCGGGAGCCTCTGGCCTTTGTTAGTCTTGTATGATTTTTAATTTTAGTTTCTTGTGTATAATTCGGAGTTAAGTATGACGTCCATTATCACTGTACTAGTATACATATTTTTTTAAGGGGCCAGCTGAAGGACACCTACGGGTGCGGGAGTTTCTCGCTACATTGAAGACCCATTGGTGGCCTTCGGCTGTTGTCTGCCCTATGGTCGGGTTGTTGTCGCTTTGACACATTCCCCATTTCCTTTCTCAATTTTATTCTTTCAGTCATAATGATGTGAACAAAATATACAAAATGTATATCTGACCATTGCTGATACTAATTCAAAGACTTAGAAAGCTGTCAAGTTTGTCATATATATATCTTCTACTCACGATACAAATCTTAAGTGTTTGGCAATATAATATCTGATATCGTGTTAATACAGATTGACGTACTGACCTCTTCAGACAAACCATGGCCATATAAAGTCGGTGATTAGATGAAGCTAATCAATAGAGAAGGCTTGTATCATGGAGTCAAACTAAATAGTCCCATCAAGTGGAAACAAACAGGTTAATATATCATTCAATTTTTTACTTCAGAAGTTTAAGTACCGGATATAGATTACTATGCAGTATAATTAAACGTACTTGTAGTAAATGCTTAATTTATTAAATGAGTGAATACATACGAAAGACATGGAAGTTCATTTGAAACTACGATACTCTAAAAGACTTTAATCAATGTATGCAGTTAGTCTTCTCGTCTGTGAATGGATGGAGAATTCCACCGGTTGTTGTTTATGACATGCACCTTGGTAATTTTGTAAATGATTATTTACGTTTTTATTATATGGTGGTGCCTCTGATTGAGCAATAGATTCGTAAGCTTGATTATTTAGTGTTGTTTGCCAGTGGCAAACACATTACAAGCATATTCAGGAAACACAATAGCGATTTTTCTTAAATGTAGGTTATTTTAAAGTTAATCGTACAGGAGTTGGACTGGCAAGAATGTGGACAGCCACTCACACATTAAGATATGTTGTCTTGATTAGGTAAACATTTTTGCTAGCGACAAACCAAATCTCCTTAAGCTCTAAATCAGTCTGGTCTCGTTTTCTGTAAACCTGCATGATGTTTTTAATTTCTGATGCTACGAAATTAAGAGAAGAATCGTTTTCGTTAACTTTTTTAAATCAAACAACTCTGTAAAGAAGATTTATGTTTAAAATTTGAATTGATATCGACCAATAAGTGCTAAGTAAAAACAGCTGTCAAATTGTGTTTTTATTTCTTTTCATTTATCGGCTTATGGTGCAAAAAAAAATCATGTCACAATGCATATGAACATATTTTTTTTACTGTACCTTGTTATATAAAAAAGCAATTATTTTCAGACTTTTAGCATACAATCAAACAATTGTAAATAAATTAACTGTGACTTTTTCTCCTATCAATTGCGTGACCTTCTGTCAGTCTACATTGTACCTGGAATACAACATGAATATTTCATTTTTTTACGAAACGTGACAGGCATCCATACTATACATTTTGATAAATTAAGATAATACAAGTTAGAGATTCAAGAGTTTTAATGAAACAACGGTAGGGAATTTGATTGAGTGCTTTATTCTATCGGCAAATTACCAGTGTTCAAAGCACAGTTATAGATTGCAGCGGTATATTTCCTGACAATATTGCATTGCATGCAGATCAGACTAAACACAAATATCATAATTATTAACCTTGGTTATAACACTTCTTTTCAGTAAGTCAGCTAAATTACAGGATTACGATTTAATGTGTGAATATATTTAGACTGGCAACTGACAAAAGACGAAAACAATAAAATTCACTCTATTTGGGAATTTCCATAATTAAGTTAAACAAAAGATCTGTTTGCTTGATTGTCAGAGAATAAGATGGTACCATTGGGGCAATGAAAGCGTCTGAAGACGGAGGAGGGCAGACATAAAGTCATGGCTAAAAGAAAAAAAAAACAGAAAACACAGCCAAGTTAGTTATCTCTAAAACCACCATCGTGTAATAAAAGAAATAGTAAGCAAATCGAAGTTTAAAATAAACACCTACTAGTACTAGTGCATTTGCCGATATTCGATGCATTCCCTAGATTAATATATGGCTTGCACGTATGCATATAGTCCTACAAAATGTACCGTGCATTGGGATCTTTGAATTCCATGTCTTGATTGGACAACAGTAAAAGTTGTTTTCTTTTCGTTGGACATTTAAATTCATTGATAAAGTCATCCACGAAAGAATTGGTACCCCACGAATTAAAGTACTTCACAGTATTTGATCATGAGACATGCCTACAGTTGTGATCAGTTAGAACCCTTGGGTCGTTTAAAATTTGTCACTGTTACAAAAGTGGGCGAACGGTCCAGAGTATAGTACAGAAAACTTCTCCCTGCACACCGTGAAAGTATTTAACAATAGCGATTATGACATCTCTTGTCCAAAATAGTTTGAACATTCCTACTAAAGAAAACCTTTCGATAGTTCTTCCCTTAAAAAGTTTTCGATAGTTTTGTCAAAAAAAGTTTAAAACAAATCCTGTTTGAATTGTTTTATACTAGTCATTTTGGGACTTGCACAGCTTGCTGTTCGGTGTGAGCAAATGATCCGTGTTGAAAGCCTTACTTTGACCTTTAATTATTGTTTATTTTATACACATCTTGACTTGGCTGGAGAGTAGTCTCTTTGGCACTCATACCACATCTTCTAGTCTTTATTTACTAACCCAGAACTGATTAACACACTATCGGGGCTTTTAATTTATATAATGCATTGATTTATTAATTCATTTATGAAGTATCTTATTAGTTTCATCATTTCACTTTTTATTTTATTTATCTATCGATAAGCAGATGGGCGTTTCATTGGGACATGATCTGCTTACCATTGCTTATTGTACACGAGTGAAAAAAACGGACATATCTTGATGTGAAACCACATTCCATCTACTCATTTGTGAGCAAAGGTTGCAGACTAACTCCCCAAACTGTGTTTCACTCTTCGATATATCAGTCAATATGAATTTCGTCTTGCAAGATTGCTTGACAATGAACCTCAGTAATAAAACGATCTCAATTAATCGTAACCCGAAATCTCTAAATGTAAGTTAATTAAAGTAAATATTTCAAGAGTCTCGTGTCCTCAGTTATATAGGCTGTTTTAAAAAGTATTTTAGCTTATTTACACTGTACCTGAATGTGTGATCTTTGGTGGAGTATACTAGTATACATGTGATGTTATCTATGTCGTTTAAATTTGTAAAGTGCATATGTTCTTTTATCATTTTTTTAGCGATCGGAAAGAATCCTTTTCATAAAGGATAAAACAATTGTTATATATAAAAATGCTCATTATCTTTTGATGACATCATATCAACAATCATAGTTTTATATTACTCGCGAAACCGATAATTACAAAATGTATATTCAGAAGGAAAGATTTCGCACAAAATTAAATACCTCTCTTTTTTAAACCTGAATATATGAATCAATGATAAAATCAAATTTTGACATGAACGTTTTGATTTATAGAATTTTAAGTTGTTTACCAATGCAAAACAATAGAGCTAATTTATCACGTGCCAAAGCAAAACATATATACAGTTATCATTCCATATCTTTGTGAGACTGCATGGGTATAATCGTATAGGGTTAACATAAAAGAAATATGCCCTAGTATGTCTATTCACAATCTGTTCTCAAACTTTTAAAATAAGAACAGATATGTTTCTAATATTACAAACTAATTATAAACGATTGATTTCGTGAAATGATAAGTAGAATATATCGGATATCGAATAGTCATCAATGGATAACCTTGTCTCACATCGCCATCTTTTTCAAACAAACATTTAACATTCTACGCAGATGAATTATTGTAAATTATTATTTAAGTGTTTTTTTTTGGTTAAATACCCCAAAAGCTTTAAATGAGATAGATACCCCATATCCTTTGTTTTTCAATTATATTGAATATTATCTCCTGTATAAAGCTAATATTTCCAGATAATGAAGTCTGATAAATTCTCTGTGATTAAGGAAGACATACATTGTTTTAAATAGAAGTTAATTTAATATTTCTTATTAGATATTCTAGGTTGATGGAAATGTTAGAAGTATAACTCACGAACTACATGTACGTTCTATACTATTCGACAGAAATATATGTTTGTGTCAGGCAATTTTTATGATGATGTGATTCCATTTTACCGTTTGTCCCGCTTCAGGTTAAAGTTTTTGGTCAATGTTGTTTTTGATGAAGTCTCAGATGAAGTTGAAGTTCAATCAACTTGAAACTTGAAACTTAGTACACATGTTCCCTATGCACTGGTGGTAAGCGGATGGTCGTAACTAAAAGTTACGACCATCCGGAGATGGGAGACAACTCTACGGCCAAGTTTTCTTTTCCGATTTTCGTACGTTAAAAGGTTCATTTGAGCCAAACCGCTTGTCTCATAAATACTATTTGGCAGTTCGGTGATATTTAAACCAACTTTGATGCATTAAAACATTCCAATTTTCGTAAAATAGTCATTCAAAAATTCAAGCATGATGGTCGTAACTAAAAAAACAAAAATGTTGAGGATGGTCGTAACATAAATTTGTGATGGTCGTAACTCTGTTTTAACTAATGCCGAATATTATAAGGCAAGTCAAGAGTTTTAAACGTGTCTTTTATTATATGATGTATTTCTGAAGATTTATTTTTATTTTTACATACAACGTAAAATAAAGCAATTTCAATCCGTGTAACACTTATCAATTCAAAATTTTAAAAAGTTTTCAAATAGTTTTTTTTGAAATTTTGATTAAAGTTTGACTTAAAAATCCAATTTTTTAAAATGTTTTGGACCAAACAAGGCAAGTCAAGAGTTTTAAACTTGTCTTTTGTGATATGAATATATTATACTATATATTTGTGAAGTTGTTTTCACCAAATAATAAAAACTACAAAGGGTGCATGAAGAGTGCATGAAGAGAGGGGTACCTGTAAAGTGCGAAACGGAAAAAAATTGGGATGATTCGAACGAATTAATACAAAATGAAATGAACAGTCATATATAGGAAAATATAATGTATAAAATTAACCAAGAGGCAAATAGTTGAATTAATGTAAGCGGTTAAATTCATTAACAATGTAAATTTCTTAAAAGTGGAGAATTCGTTTTAAAACAAGAGGCACAGCTCTTGTTATGATAATTCTTGGTTAGAAATAAAAAGCACGAAATATATCAAAACATTTTTTAATTACAAAATAAATGATGTTAAGAAAAGGCATTTTCAATAAATTGGACATCACATGAAATAACAGTATTCTGGGTTTTTTCTTCTTCTTTAGATTTTGCATCTATTGAAAAGATAAACTTTTGAGGATGTACCTTCTAGGTGTGTTTTTTTTAAATCTACAATTTAAGATTGATACATTAAAACGAAAAAGCATTAGTAAGGAGTCGAAATAAGCTAAAAGGTAATGAAGATCGTTATCGAGACTATACCATACCCGCGAATTCCCAGGTCCGTACTCGAGTTTAAAACATACGCTTTACTTTTAGCCTGGATTTTTAGAAGTCATATTGTTGTTTCGTGAAATCAAGCTGATAATAAGGAGCAAAGTTATGTCCAATGACGAAGTCCATGAGTAGCTGGTAGCCGTTCATACAATATAAAAATATAACATACACATAATTTTTAACCTGCATACCGGGGTTTGTATGTGATAGTTGCCGCAGTACCTAAGTCTTTGTAATATTATCCTGGCTACAAGCTTAAGCCTGGCTACACACTAATATTTTATTTTACTCTTAAATTCAGCACGTGTAGTAATCTAAAAATTTATATCAACAACATTCCTACTTTCGATGTTAATATAATGTTCATTGCGACACCATGGATTCAGTTTTCTTTCCGTACCAATACTTAGCACTAAATTACAAATATCAATGATATACCGCAATATATAACCGTTATGTTATCGATAAAATATCGATAAAAATAAAGACAACACGTTTAAAGATCCAGGGCTGAGTTCAATATCGTAGCTGCTACGTATAAAGTAGCGGCTACGTAGCTGCTATCAATATCATTCATTGCTTAATTTCTGCATACCATTATCAGAGTGACAAATAATATTGTTCAGTTGTAGCAAATCATATATGACATCTGAGTATATTACTTTTACTTTTAAAGTACATTGATAACAGTTTGTCTGAATACTCGAGCTACGGTCATCTTTCGAAGTTACGACCATCTTGTGTCGGTTACGACCATCATCCAAAATACTATAGTTGAAGTTACGACCATCACACATTTAAAGTTACGACCATCATGCTCGAATTTTTGAATGACTATTTTACGGAAATTGGAATGATTTAATCTTTCAAATTTGGTTTCAATATCAACGCACTCACGATAAGTGTATATGAGACAAGCGGTTTGGCTCAAATGAACCTTTTACTGCACGAAAATCGGAAAAGGAAAACTTATCCATAGAGTTGTCTCCCATCTCCGGATGGTCGTAACTTTTAGTTACGACCATCCGCTTACCACCAGTGCTATGATACATTGTACATGTACTATGATCTATTTAATGTTATGTGAAATTTGACGGCCCACTGAACAAAGAAAATGATTTGTACAGTGGGGCATTCATGACCATAGAACAATCTTTGTTTCATTCTGATTTATGAAAGTAGAGAGCAACTATTGTACAATCATCAAATCGAATTATATGGATACACTTCTAAAGCTGACGAATTTTATGAAGCTGATGAATTATTCGTTCTCTTCGGATTCGTGTTCATTTACAGAAAATATTAAACAAATTTCCGATTGAGGGTCATTTAATAAAAACAACTTAAAACACAAAACAACAGAATTTTTAGAAAAAAAAACAATTTAAAAAAGATGTGAGGTAGCTATTCCATAAACAATGATGTATACATTATAATAGGCCGTAAATTTTGATATTTTTTTTGTAAACTTGTTGGTCCTTTGAAAAACTCATTTCTATTGGGTTTTTTTAATGAATTTAAGATAGTGAGATTTTTGAAAAAAAATGTTCATAGGCACTTAAATCGATTAAGCTTAATATGATTATAAATTGAAACATAGCTAAATATTTTCAAATGAACAGTAACGGTCCTATATTCTATTGATATTTATATTTTGCGAGTTTTTTCAGATCGATACCTTG
This sequence comes from Mytilus galloprovincialis, assembly GCA_037788925.1. NCBI lineage: Eukaryota > Metazoa > Mollusca > Bivalvia > Mytilida > Mytilidae > Mytilus > Mytilus galloprovincialis. Next base: position 35,985,247 of record CM075335.1, read on the forward strand.
TGTTTTTGTCTTTTTTGTTCTTTATGTAAATGTACATTTTTTTTTAACTCTTTGTGCTGTCACACAAATGTCCCAGGTAATAAATTATATTTATTGGTCACACGACGACTAGCTTGATAAGTACGAAGAACTATATAAAACTATAATTTGTTTGTATGTTATATCAAATAAATGATTATGATACACACTTTGATATTTTTAAAAGGTTAACATGGTCGAATAATTTGGCGCCCTGTATAGAAATACAGCCTTAATTCTGCTTCATCGGGTCCTTTGAAGCTTCAAGCTAATTTACAACGGTGTAAACATGCAAAACGAATTTGACACGTGAATTAAGAGCAGGCACGCAGTGGTAATTATTACAAAGAAATGCCGACAAAAACACCTATTATATAAGTTACTACCAGGTGGAAATTTAGTTATATCAATATTGGAAACCTATCTAATAGAAGTAATGTCATTCCGTACATCAGTGTCAAACCACCATGATGATTAGGTTGAAGGTGCGAAGTTAATTATCATTATCTGATATGTAAAATAGGTCTTAGAACAACTACCCCTATGGGGGCATGTGTCGGTGTAGAAAAAAACCCTTTATCAGTCATATTCAGGACCGATAACCATGATAACTCAGTCGATAAATATTGGAGGGTAAATAAGTTGAATTATATGTAAGACAGATTTTTGTACAAAAGTATAAACTGAAATATAGATTTAAAATTTTCTTAAAAACATCAGATTAAAAAAACAAATGACAAAAATCATTGGGTAAACAGTCGAGAGTCAAGATTCAAGATAGTTTTTGTAGTTACTAGTAAGAATAGAAAGTTTTTGTAGTTACTAGTAAGAATAGATAGTTTTTGTAGTAACTAGTAAGCATAGATAGTTTTTGTAGTTACTAGTAAGAACAGATAGTTTTTGTAGTTACTAGTAAGAATAGAAAGTTTTTGTAGTTACTAGTAAGAATAGAAAGTTTTGAGGGGTCGTTCGTTCTGAATAAAAATTTGAGAGGAATGAGCAGAGGATAAACAATTTACTTATTTCTTCGATATTTTTGAATTCTGGTCAAAGCATAAGACCTAAATAAAAAAATCCAATTGTTTTGGACAAAGTTGCACGGCGAACGAATTTGTATTTTTTTTGTGTAAAAATAGATTATGATTATTTTTTTTTCATGTAAATTTGTGTTACTTCAATAATGCAGACTGTATGTTTTTCTTCTTTGAGTAAAATTATAACTTATATCTCAAAGAGGTAACCCTATCATGCGTTCAATAGTCAAATGTATAAAGAGCTCAAATACTTTACTATGTTAAATTTTTAAAATCGAGGACACTTTCAATTTTATAAAACCAATAAATCTTAGCTAAAGATGATATCTTCAATAAAATACCTTGGATTTATTCAATAAATCATATTTAACCCCAGATAAAAATAAATCCTAAAAGTGAAATATCCTAATCATTTAGATAATTATTTAAATTTATGCCAATCATTCCGTCTTTTATAAGAGACAAAAAAAGGTCCAAGTAATTTATTTAAATTAAATATACTTCACCCCTTGAATTTGATTGTAATTTGGATTGTACTTCTGTGTTAATGCATGCATAAGATTTTCTACAGCTGTACTGATATATCTTTTAACCCACTTACAAGAAACCACACACATATCCCTTTTATTTTGTTAAAGGTTAATATAACAGCATAGCTAAAAATATATTTTAGTGCTGTCATGTCAAATAGTTTAAAGATTTGCGGTCACCGTGTAAATCCTTAAACATTCTTGCACGCTTTGACTTGCTTCCGGATCAACCTTCACATTAGACACATCGATATCAAAAATCGGACAATAATCATGTATAAAACGTTTTAGCAGAAAAAAAGGCAAAAGAGCAAGGAACATCCATGGCACCGAAAGACTAAATACAGAGCGAAACAAGGAAACTGTCAACGACTATTAGTCTACTTCCACCGGTTTCTGACCAATTGGCACTTCAAACGCATAGTTCAAAACATTTCAGAAATTCATTCCAGACACACGTGTAATGCGTTTAAAAAGACACAGTTAACTTTGAAACAAATATTTTTTTTTTTTTTTTTTTATTGAAAGCAATTTAACTATAAATTGACAGTATGAAGAACAAATATTTAAATTGAACATATAACTATATCACTAGTATCACGAGTATAATTAAGTCGACTGTTCTTATAGATAGCGTTCTAGATGGATGTGCAAAGAATGCGTTTTAGGCACTTTAGGCAAGTAGTTTTCCTGTTGCATCAAAAGCGTCGAACAAAATGACTGAAGAAAAGGAAAGCACTGGTTGTTGAATCAATTGCTTATCGTCACGTCAAGTTTGATACTTTATGTAAGATAAATTAAATAATATCATATCAGTACGAACTGGACCAAAAATACATGTATAAATATCACCTTCCTAAAAGGATATCCATGCTCTCTGGAATTAATTGGGTTTTTTTCTTCACGAAACCGAAAGAGAATCATGGCCATGTAATTGTAGTGGCGTCAATCGTTCATTATCTCAACATACCAATGACTTTTTTATAATATATTCAATTGCATTCTTCAACCTACATGCATGTAGCTATTTTTGAATAACACATTGTAAGACGTCAAGTTCAAGATTTTACAGTTGTCTTCGTGTTGAAGTTTGTAGAACATCCTTTCGTTTTGTAACGATAATGGCTCAGGTAAACTATTATAATACATTTTAGAAACTTTTTCAACAGTTCATAGGGGGAAATGGTTTTCGTATAAGTGAAAATAATCGTACATATAATTAGTTTGGTTAAATTGAATCCAATTGTTCATAATGGTATGAACATGTGATTACTTCTCCAATCCAAAAATTAACCCCCTACTAAAGATGTCTTTTGATTGTCCATTTGTTTTTATGGGTTGTTCAAAAAGCAATCACGTTTGATCGGAATATAAACGTGAAATCCGATGCCTCACGTCAAATAATCGTTTTAAATCGGTACAATTTGCTTTTTCAATTAAATCAAATTTGAAAGAAAGAAAATATTTAAATAATATTGAAGTCTAGAATATTTTGACATTGTGCACAATTATTATAGTAACTGAAAAATTAAATTAATGAGAAACCTCAAATTAAAAAAATAATGCATATCTTTTTTTATAACTCAATGAATAGTTTTCATTATAAAACTTATGTACATATACTTTTTTCTGAAGAAAATTCTGTAATTTGTTCATATTTAGAAGAAGTTTTATTTTATTGCTTCCTTCCAGGAAGCAATTCCCCGACATATTTTCCGTATGCAAAGTGACCTTAGTGTGACCCATCTCGTAAAAATCCTGTGATCGCAATACGCACGGATGTCCTTAAAATAAACTATTATCTGATTGTATATGTTATACACGTGCTCAATATTCATGCTTTTTTGTGTGATTGTTGACAAACAGGTGATAATCGTTAAACTTTGGCTTTAATTACCTGTCATATTTTCACAACAACACTGACCGATTGAAAAAAAATTGACGATTATACGAAATTTATGTGAACAAAATAATAAAATCGTGCACAGAAGACAAAGTTTACGATGTTTGTATGCATTGGTTCAAGAATTGGAATAACATTATTTTTTACCTGTCACTCGTTTCATATGACTTTAAGAAACGCTATTGCCAGATGATAACTTCAAACATTAACTATTGGTTGGCCAGAAAGAATGCATACCAGAGACTTCAACTCGGTATCATATTATTTGTTCAAAACATTATTTTGTTTCCTGATATATTGAAATGAAAATATATTATTAAAAAAAAACCGTACATATTCTAGGTTAAACTTGATAGATAGCTTACAAGTACATGCAACAGTTATCTTCAAGTTTTGTAGGAAAAAACAAATTCTGTAAAAACAACCATTAATAATGGATTCGCTCTCACAAACAAAAGGATGATCAGTGGATTTGATGTACAAGTTATTTTGCCAACTGTTTTTTTTTACGGAATTAATTACTTTTTTGTGACCTTTGATCTTCTCCTGACTGCGATGATTCTTCATAATTAAGACAAACAACTTCAATATTAATTAATCTAACCATATATCATTGTCTATGACGATATTTTAGCCTAAAGACATTCCACGTTCAGGTTTCTGTTAAGGTCAATAACTGTCACAGGTTGCTACTATTATAGGTCTAATATTTTAATGTCTTCAATCAAAAACAAACGTGGCTGCATGCAGAAATGCAACAAGATTCCGGCGGGGATAATGAATGCTGAAGAAAAAGAGAAAAAATAACCAAAGAAGATTTAATCTTTCATCCGCTCTGTTTCGTCTCTTTTTTCGGCCTTCTGAGTTACGTCAACAATCAAGCGTATGATTTTGGCTATTCATGTACAGACATCCAGTAACACAGCTCTGAATTCTTATCAGAGTAAGTCTAAAAAACTTTTTGTCCAGGGAGTACATCAATAACTTTAATATAAATCAAAAGGTTATAAAATTGTGTCAATATAGAACAATTGACTATTGAAAAAATAGTACCCTTGGCACCAATAATCGATTATAACTATTAAGATATTATATAATTCTGTTTAAATCAATCGTGCAAAACATTTTAACTATGCGCACATTGATTCGTGCACCCATGAGGAGTTTATTTATTATTTTTTTTTCGTATCTTCTTTTAAAACATTCTTACTAGAACTAGAACCAATGTTAACTTTTTATAATTGTCACAACATCACCTATGTCAGATATAGATAAATGAGATGAGGCATCAATTTGAACGACGCAAAAATTAAAATGCATATATTAGACTTCGTAGGCGTTCTTTTTTTTTTCTTCAGATAAACGGACACTAACAAAGGTGTGCATGTACGTTTTAACTATTTATTTCATCAATTTTGAAGGATTATAACACCTATTTATAATATAAACTGAGATCAATATGTACATTCTGTCACAGTCTTGGTTACAAGTATTAACCATTCGAAGAAAAGCTATTCAAAAGACTTTTTTGGAACACTACTTTGTCATTGAGAGTATAACAATTGATTACGCAACATGCTCATGGTTTTGATTATCATTTGAATTTACTTGCAATTAGTGGATGCCTTGATAATGTATCGCGAAATAAATATCATTATAAAAATATCTTTGTTCAAGCTATCTTGCATTGTCAAGTGATATAAATATAATAATTCATAGCTCTATGAGATTAAAAAAGGAAAATTGGATAATATATATTTCTTTGTATTTGCTTTGCTATAGGAATTTGTGTAGATAAGTAAATAATGTATAATAGATAAAAAGCCCATGATGAATAAACAAGTCTTAATTGAAAACTACGTTCAAACCTATGATTGCGTTGGATAAAAACCGCAATTTTTATACGTGTGCATGTAAAACAAATTTCGTTGAAGAAGGGTCTAAATACAGCACAAACAACATTTTCCAAAAGACCAAAAGAGTGAAAAGTTAGTATATTTAAACAAAACGCATTTGACCTGAGACTACTATAACACATATAGTAGTCTCAGATTTGACTAACAGGTCGAACAACTGATGTACATGTACTTTAACCTTGCTGACTGCCATTGGCGATTGCCAAATAAAATTGATCATAAGATGTAACAAAATGGATCGTAATATCAATTTAATACGGAACAGAAAACAATAAACTTGTGGCCAAGATGTAATGCCACAAACATAATGTGTCAATATTTGTTTTGTACACCAGGTCCGAATTTCAACAATAAATGATTCTTCAGTGATGTTAGGGATCGAAACGGTTTTTGGAAGGCCATACAATTTACCCTCAATTTAAGATAGACTCTTGAATTTTAAGAGTCAATATAGGATGAACGGATTATATAAACCGGAGGGAAAGTATGATACAAGTGTCACCGTGGAGACTTGGTGACTTGTGAGGTTGTGTAACACGAGCCTGACTAAATGGCCTCTTGTTACTGAAACTGTGTGATGCACCTGATCACACAACGTACGATTGCTCTGAATAGCAATGAGAACTTTGAAAATACCGGTGAAAACTAACTACTGAGACACTGGAACTAGCGATGAATAAACCAATACTCAGCATGGAATACTAATACTTTTAATTACAAATGGACTGTGTTCAGTGTAAAGTCCTGAGTCCAAATATTGTTTATAGAAATTATAAACAAGTATTTATACACAATTGAATTAACAAGTATAGACATAACAAATAACAGTTAATTTGAGTAATATTGTTCACTGACAAAGATTAAACTATTTTAGAACTTGACGAATAAATATTAAATGATAATCTGATTAAGACAATTAAGAACATACATTATGAATAAGGTAAAATCTCACTTATTAGCTAACAGATTGAAACATGTCACTCTTCAAAATAATTAGCTTTTCAAAACGCTAGTTTATAATGAATGGGGATTAAAAGGAATCAAAAGAGCAAAACAATATATAGGTCAATGTTCCTGTTTTCGAGATATTATCCATTGAAATTTTGGCGGGAAAGCATATTCTCTTGACTTTTCATAGCTTTATGATTGACCAGTTTAAGTTCTCAAAAACTATTAAAACATAATCAAAATTTTATAAGACTTGTACAGATAGCTTGTCATTATACAGGTAAAAGATTTATAAAAAGAAACATGGGGGTCAATGGGCAAATTATTTTAAGGCATTCAAATGGATACAACCAGAGGTTTCCGAAAATCTGACAAAAATCCCAAAACATGACAAGCGAACTTCCTTACAAGATAAAGTAGGTCCGTTAGAATTTTTGCATTTGTGCATTTCAAAAAATGTTTAACGGAAAAACATTAAAGCATGATGTTTTACTCTTTTGCGATACACGTATTTAAATTTAGGGGTTCCATTTACCCTGGTAATAATTAATGTGTGTCATTAGTTTTCCTACTGGGCTTTGGTGAGTACATTCGAATACTTAGTGATATCCAAGAATTTCCCTGTAAAGGTTTATATAGCAAAATGAAAATGGTTTAAAGGAGTTGGTACTAGTAGATAATGTTTGGTCCAAAAAATTGTCCATACAATTAAGAAAATAAAATAAAACGACTAATGTAGAGCGTAAGCCATACCTTCTTATTTACCCAAATAAATAACTTTTCGATGGAACTTTAAAAAATGATCCGAAAAACTTGCAAAATTTGGTTAAGGAAACATAGGATATGGATTAGAAATTTTATGTGAAAGTTAGATGGTTTAATCTGATTACTTATATTTGTCGATACATGGGCTAAAAAAAATTCTGTGCAATTTGTGTGTTTTCTTTGAATTTAGTTGGATATTTCAATATTTTTTTGTTTTACGACATGCATAGAACGCTGAAACATTTTTTCATAAAAATAAAATAATATTGTCTGTTCATTGAACAAACACATTATCATATAGATAAAAGCAATTTAAAAAGAATATTATTTTATCTAGAAATAGGAGCCATATGGTGGCCTTATCTAACCTTTGTATAAACGATTTTCACCTCGAACGAATACTTTTATGTCAGGGAAAACATAACAAACAAGATATAATATTAATATAAATAAAATGATATTAACTTTTCGATTCATTTGATAATACAGTCATCTATAAAACATTTTTCTTCAATGCAGTATAGAAAGATATATGATCTTAATATGATGACTCAAGTTATAGGAATAAAATAAATAGAATTTGCGGATAATTGGAAATTAAATTGTGAGTTTAATTTCTTTCGACAATGACAAATATAATATGTGAATAAAGAAACAAAGCTTATAAAATTCAGAACTAAAATAGTCATCTGCTTTGAAGTAAATGTTCTATTTACAAAGAATGCTGTTGTTAATCCAAGAGAAAAACATCAATTTAATGTGTACTTACGTTTGTAATTTTACCAATATGTTCTTCATTAATTGCATGATTACTACCTATAACGTTTATCTTTCTGTTTACTGATTTTGAGAAACATGCAAGTGCTAGGAATGACTTTCTTTTAGCAAAGTGCCAATTTGTAATTTCAGTGATCGTAATTAAATGATGTGTCTGACAGGTTGCAAACGAAAATGTATACCATTATGATTACAAAGAAAAAAAAAAGTAAAGCTAAGTTTGAAAAGTGAACAAAAATACTTAACAAAAAGTGAAGGCCTGCTAATTGATAGCTTGATTACCTCATTATAGCAATTGATGTTTGGTAACATTTTGTTTTGGATGCCATGGACTTTAGCATGGTACTTTGGTATTTTCAACATCTTTCTGTAATATAAAATTCAACATTTGAAAATTTGCTCAATCGTTTGTTGTTGTCCATTCATTTGATGTGTTTGAGCTTTTGATTTTGCCATTTGATGATTATCATAAAATATGTCCGTTTTAAATATTCCTGAAAATTCAGTATATTGTGGTTTTACTTTTTTCTTTACTTTCAATAAGCGAACAAATCATCATCTGGCGGTACTTTGGACAAATTTTATGAATCGAATTCATAAACTTTTAAGAAAAAAATCCCACAGAATTTCACGATTATCATGAATTTCAAACAACAAAGGGAGCACAACTAACGATACTGCTTATATATTTTTTTCAAATACGATCAAGAAGAAATTTCGGCCCACAAAATGGTCTTCGTCAGTGTCAAATTGTTAAAATATTAATGAGTCCTCTAATACACGTATTCCGCTGCAAAATACGCGAATCTTTATTTTTGTACATTCTAATACTAGTAATAAGACCACAATTATTGCCCTTTGATTTTCGAAATTTTTAAATAGTCCTTAATATGTATATATATATATATGTGTGTCTGGTGATAAATAATCAAAATTTTGATGAAATTAAGCCCAAAAACACATAAGACCATGCATTTAGTTGCCAATTAGGCTGTATAAAAGTGCAGATTTAGTTAGTCGATTGAAGGCTTTCCTCGTCGGTTTTATCTACATGTTGTTAATAGTATTTGATGTAGAGTGACATATGGATTGTATACCTTTGCTGATAAGCAGTTTTTGTCTGTCGTAAAGGGTGAAAATACTTAGCATGCAGTCACATCAATATCATTTTTATTAATATATAGTCTAATTATGTGACAACTTTATAACAAACGTTCTCCTTCGGATAACCTTGGGTTATAATTATAAAACAGCAAAGTGCATATACTACATCTTAAATTTTGCCAAACAAAATTTAGATCTTGTTTACCCTCAAACGGATTTGAATCCATGCATCTGTGACAACGAAACAACACCTCACTATATTGCAAAATGATAACAGCGTGAAATAAAAAGTATTAAAAATATTAAATCCGTGAAAACTGGAAGATGATACATGTACTTCGTGTAATGAAACGCGACAAAAGATGGCATGCAACAGCTATTCAATGGAAATAGAAAAAGTGAAGACGTGTCAAAAGATGAAACGAATATCGAAAGAAAATAACACTTAATGAACTTGGTGCATTCGAAGCTTTTGTCTTGATCAGCAACACTAACACCTTATCATCTTTGCTTTCATTTTTTGGGGGTTTGAGCTATTAGAATCATAATTAATATTCAATATCGTCAGCTCCGATGCATGAACTATTACGGTACACTCTAGCTGCGGAACCGTAGCTCTTAGGTCCTTATGTTATTTTTTGACTATTTGCGGACCATAGAGCTACGGATTTTTCCTATTTCAAAACGTTCGGAATTGCGACCCAGGTTCAGGTCGCACTTATTTCCCAAAAAATTATTGTTTAAAATCAATGCAAAGCTTGTCAATATATATAGTTCGTTTCGTTAGATATTTTTCTAGGATATGACGTACCTATTTATGTTTGAATATTCATTTCCTAAACACTATTATCTAATTATTTCCATTTGTATACACTCTCCGCCTATTTTGTTCGGCCATATTGAATCTCGTGGTGACGTCACGAAAAACAAGAAAAGATAACTCTTATAGGAAAACACGTGTTGGTTTGTTTACGTTGTCTTTTATTTGATTTTCATGACTTTTTGAATGAAAGTACGTTTAATTAAAGTTAGATACTAACGGAAATATTAATTCTTTCAAGCAATTTAAACATTAAGTATGAATAAATGTTGTTAAGTCTTATAAACACTCGATTCTCGTTTAGAAATAAGTAAACAAACCAACACGTGTTTTTTATAAGAGTTATCTGTTCTTGTTTTTCGTAGGCGTTCCTAACCTCCAACATAGGAGATCGAGGATATTTGAGTTATCTTTTCTTGACTTTCGTGACGTCACCACGAGATTCAATATGGCCGAACAAAATAGGCGGAGAATGTATACAAATGGAAATAATTAGATAATAGTGTTTAGGAAATGAATATTCAAACATAAATAGGTACGTCATATCCTAGAAAAATATCTAACGAAACGAACTATATATATTGACAAGCTTTGCATTGATTTTAAACAATATTTTTTTGGGAAATAAGTGCGACCTGAACCTGGGTCGCAATTCCGAACGTTTTGAAATAGGAAAAATCCGTAGCTCTGTGGTCCGCAAATAGTCAAAAAATAACATAAGGACCCAAGAGCTACGGTTCCGCAGCTAGGTACACTCTGGAATTAACAGACCATGGCCACCAACAGTGGTATCGACATACACACTTAACAGGTAAACGCACAGTCATAATTTACGATAGTTCACATAATACTAAGTATTAGATGAAATGCTAGAGTACGTAGTGGCAAGTAAAACATAGTCGTATCAAATTGAGAAGAAAATATAATGTGATAATTGTGCAACGAGAGAAAACATTATTTAGAACTTCATAGGACGTTTTACAAGTCTACGACGATAAAGAAGAAACACATGTCCATTCTAGTCAATTACTGGTAGCTATGAGTAAATTATGGTTACATCATATTGCAAAGTTTTACTCACTGTATGCTGATGCTAACTTTTAATAATGGAAACGTAGGTTTTCGACCGAAAATCAAGATACAGTGGGAAAGCAATATATGCAAAGATTAAATTTTTTGGTTTAATGCAGTTTAAAACGAATTCATGGTCCCATCAACTTTTATCTTGCTATTGAGTACGCATGTGCATGTTGCTTGAGATACTGTGCACTTTTAAAAACAATTCAAAATGAAGGGTTTGACCCAAAGTTTTGCGGTTCACGGTACACAGGTAAGGCGAGTTAGGTATGGTGTTTCATGGACACATATTCTCAAGTTTAAAATAAAAAAAATGTTTAAAGTTTATCTAAAAAAATCTAAAAAAAAAACGAAAATTGTAAAAAATAGGAAGTGAAATTGAAGTGAATCCTGTAGCAGTTTTATTATAAGATGATACACATATGAACATTAAATACCTTTTTTAATGAAAATGTTAAAGATCATTGAAAGTATTGAAAACAATCTGAAACAAAATCAAATGAAGACAAGGTATAACTGCAAATCTGCAAAGAATCAAAGATGATAAAAGTCACATCTTTACCAGTGAGTTATCATTGGGAATAGTTTGAGTAATAGTTTTATGAAACAGTTAAGTTGTATCAAGGACAATCCGCATAACTCATTTTAAAAGTACAACTGGTTGTTGCCTTTTCAGTGCAAAAAGGTACAATGCTGGAAGAAAAATAATCCTTTCAAAAAGGACAATCCGCATGATTCCTTCTTAAAGTCCAACTTGTTGTTTTTTCTATGCAGAGGAGTGCAGGCTGGAAGTTATAAAATATTTTCAAAAAGGTAGAATCAATTATAAGTGAAAAGATGCTGAACTTACAGAAATCAAGAAGCTCAAGAGACTTTTTTTCTGAAATATACACCCTCAGGTACATTGTATCAAGATGGTAAAACAGTATACTTTATTTACAGTCTTGATACCTTCCGATGACTTTCTATGAGACAGGACTTATAAAACCAAACAAAATCTTAATTCATTCACCTTTATGTCCTTAAATAATTTCTGGGTAACAGGTGACTAGCTGCAGATTTTTCTAAACTTAAGATTTTAAATGTTTTTTAGCTTTCAAATTTGGTAATACGCATACCTTCAATATGAAGCATCTCTTGAAAAATCAGTATCATCTAAAATTGGACAGAGTACAGTCTATCAAGATGATTGAAACGATAATTTAAAAAAGGAAATAATAAATGAATGAGAATATCTACCATAATATTATAACTTTAACCCATCAATTACGCATGAAATATTCAAATCAAAATATCAGTAAACTGCAAAAATAGTCCCACACTATTATTTACATATTGTGTTGGTGACCTAATACGGTAAATATGGGGTCAGTAAATTCCATATGGAGTGAGAGCGAAGCTCGAATCCCCATATGGATTTTACTGACCCCATATATACCGTATTACGTCATTAGCACACTATGTAACGAATTTATCTTACCGACTATCTTAACGTATAAAATTTAGACTAGTAACCTATCAAAATGAGCAAGTCTTCAATACAGTTAGCATTAACATGATTAAGAAACTACTTCCTTTGATCCTACAAAAACAGATGCCAACAATGACAACTTGTTAGATTTAATTGTGTTTTATGAATTTATTTTACTTTATCATCATTTTCTTCGTCTGTTGAAACCTTGAAGATCTTTCTCAGTAATGTTTTGTTTTTCTAAAGGGACGTAACACCTAACCGTGTATGAAATAAGCCCCGCCTCCTTATTACCTTCTATGGAATATAAAGGGACGTAACTCCACTACTAACTGTGTATGAAATAAGCCCCGCCTCCCAACTAACCTAATATTAAATATACACGGTTTCCACTAGGACGCTTTTAACCAATCATATTCCTAGGAATGTATAGGAGGTAAGATAAAGGTAATTATTCATTTAACAAAAAATAGAAACACAAACATTCTTTTCATTCACTGTTACAAAAACGTAAATCATTAGTATGCTTACTTGAAAACAAAATATGTAAACAATGCCACAAAACAATGATGTTCATAATTCAAAATCAACGAAAATGCGTTGGTGTAATTGATCATTATACTTTTCACAATTATTTTTTTTAAGGTACTTTTGAGTACAATAATCAAATATAACCTGAATGTATAGTGAAATTGCAAGGACAATTATCATATATAATTGTACCATACATTGTAGGTTTCCTCTTTTGAGTCATGCCCTTCTTTAGTATATTTAAAATTGTTTTAGAATAGATATTTTACAATACATGTTTATCAGAATGTGTTCAAAAAGTAAAATCACAAAAATACTGATCTCAGAGGAAAATCTAATCGGAAAGTCAACAATCACATGGCAAAATCGAAAGACAAAACACACATCAAAAACGAATGGACAAGAACTGTCATATTCCTGACTTGGTACAGGCATTTTCAAATGTAGAAAATGGTGGATTAAACCTGGTTTTTAAGCTCTAACTCTCTCACTTTGATGACAGTCTCATCATTTCCGTTATATTTACAATGATGCGTGAACTAAACAGACATAATAAATAAAATAGTCAAACTATGGGTATAGCAGTCATCACCGTGTAACAATTTTAAAAGGAACAATTTAACAGAACACAACAACATCTATCTACAAACACATTAATTGGTCGGCGTGTCTGACGTCAGAAAAACATATTTGTCGTTCAATGAACATACAAACAATTTTAAAATTTCACATGGGCAATTTTAGCATACAGGGTTAAAAAATCAAAAGTATGTAAGAATTAATTTCAGAAATAGACCGAGATTTAAAATAGTCCAAAAGTTATATAGAATTTATAAGAATCCGTAAATAGGTCATTCCACTACGCGATTGAATAATTTTGACGTTTGACGTATTTTCTAATTCATAATAGAAATATATCATAATGACATATAATAGAACAATATCATACTGACGGGATCTTTTAAAGTATAGAGTCACGTTATAAGAACCAATGAAACACAATTAAGTCGCATATACAAAACACACCAGCTAAAAATGAGAGATAATACAAACACATTGACGGGATGTTTAAGTACCGAGCCACGCCAAACGGATATCAAGTAAAACAATCCAACAGTAAACGTAATATTAATAATAATACAAAGATAAATGAAAGAACAATATAACATGTTGTCAAGATGATAACCAACATCAGTACGCAGAATCTATACATCAAGACCATCATGTATTATTTGTGAAGTTGATACGGAATATTTATGAACAAGGTCTTGGTACCTTCTGATGAACTTTTTTTAGAAAAAGGACGAGACGTTCTTTGACATACCCCTGGTTCATCAACTTTCTTCTCAGACACTGATGGCGTTTTACAAAGTCTGAGTAGGAGCTGCAAGCTCTTGAATATCGAATAAGTTGGGAAATATATATCCCATATGCACGTGAATTGGGAAATATATATCCCATATGCAGGTGAAGTCAAAGCTCCTTCCCATAACCATATACTTTCACAATTGTTATGACAAAGGACTTTTTAATTATACAGTATGCTTTGTCATACATGTAAGGGGTAAAATACCAGCATCTTAAATATTTATCATAAATATCTGACAATCTTACAAAATTGTTTCCTCTACATAGTAGAACAGATATATTCTTAACTGCCATAATAATACCTTTGTTTATCGTATTGCCAAATTGTTTTATAAACAGAAAACATTTTCTTTGAATTTTTTAGATATAGAGTAATCTTTGTTTCGTTTATTATTTGACATTTCAGATATACTTTATAAGTGTGTTGTCAAACTAGTTTCAGTATAGAAGAGATATGTTGCATTTTTTGAAGAAAAAAAGCTTTGAATTTATACACCAAATGTAATAGCATGTTAACTTGGATTTATTCGATCCGATTTCAAAATTTCAAGTAAAGGTGTTGATTGTGCATGTCTCAAAGTAATATACGAAATTTATTTTTTAGCCTGAGTGATATTGATGGGAGGATACCATGTCTTTACAAATTTAGCTATATTTGGCAAAACATTTAGGAAATTTTTATTCCTCAATACTCTTCAACTTCGTACTTTATTTGGCCTTTTATAACATTTTTGATTCGAGCGTCACTGATGAGTCTTTTGTAGACGAAACGCAAGTCTGGCGCAAATTTTTAATTTTATTCCTGGTATCTATGATGAGTTTATTTACAGCATATTAAATACATTATCATTTTATACAAGAATAAAACTTTCAATGTTTTTATCTCTCATTATTCATATCATACTGTATTGTTCTTAACTATTTCATTATAATTTTTTTATTATTATGTATAAAATAAGAAGATATTATATCTTATCTTTTACTGTTATTATATATCGTATATAAAATTATCCTTTTCGCCATTCATCCGTTTGATACCTCGTCCGTCAGCACTCTATATTCGTAACTCGTCTTAAAAAGATGACGGTCAATTGTTTTTTTTTGTGTACATGTGATTAAACTTGTATTATTTTTTGGAAACAACGTTTGGAGTATTGGAACATCAGTGCCGTCCTACTTCGTACTTGACCTGTCTTTTTTTTTTTTTTTTTTTTTTTATCTTTTTTGATTTTAACGTCACTAATGATTTGTTTGTAGACGGAACGCGTGTCTGGCATACTAATTGTTAAACCTGGTATCTATGATGAGTGTATTGACAGAGATGTTTCATTCCT
This sequence comes from Mytilus galloprovincialis, assembly GCA_037788925.1. Taxonomy (NCBI): domain Eukaryota; kingdom Metazoa; phylum Mollusca; class Bivalvia; order Mytilida; family Mytilidae; genus Mytilus; species Mytilus galloprovincialis. Next base: position 36,000,843 of record CM075335.1, read on the forward strand.
CAGTGTTATTAATTTGGTGTCGTTTTATCAACAAACAATTCAACCACGGTTATTTCGATTTTCTGTATGGCTGAACTTCTTTAAAGCGATTGAAACAATTGAAATCTTTCTTCAGAATTGTTCTTTCGAAAGTTTGTTTAAATATTTGTTTGTTAAAAGTTTACATTGAAATTCTGCTTTGCAGAATAAATGGAATGAAAACAACAGCCATGCGCAAAATCTTCCATTGATGGCTCTCACCTAGTCTTGTTACGTTGGGCCTTATGAAATTCAAATACGGTTTCAAGGGACTGCATATGATTTCAATTGATCTGATTTCAAAACTTTTCTACGATATAAGCATAAAATCAATTGAGGAAATGAGTTCTTTCAAGGTTCTTTAAAAGTGTTGTGACTATGGTGCCTATCAGACATTGACAATGGTTACTAGCAGTGGATTAACCGCATTTTGTTTTCCTTTTTAAGAACAGACGAAGTGAAATAAGGACATGCCTATGTTACTATTGTCCTTGGCTTTACGTGGTCAATGTGGCGTCAAACTGCGATTATTTAAAAGATCGTGTACGCATATTGTAACCAAATTTGCTAGATATGTTTTTTTGTATATCCTATACAATAAGAATTGCTGCTTCTTTGAGGTCGGTCTGATATTCAAAATGGCAACCAGCTGAAGTCAATGTGAAGATAAAAACAATAATGCAAATGACATAATGCTTTTATCAAGGACAGATAAAAAAGAGAAGTGCATACAAACCATACAAAAATAAAAGGTTCTAACCAACATATGTTAATTGATCCTAATCAAAGTTATGTTATGGCTTAATTTAAAAAAGTTCAAATAGCTTTGAATATATGTATGTGAAAACTGGTTAGTATACACCTTACTAATATTTTTTTTCTTTTCTAAAACATTTGTTTATCAATTTCAGAATCAATTATCTGTCTGCACCTTAATGTATTCATATAACATTTTCTCTGACCATTTTGAGACAAAGATGTATCTTTAACTATTCAAATGAAAATTATTCGGCTGTCTATCACAGTTATGCTATCGTAACTATTTCTAGGACTTTTATAGGGGACTATTCGGTATGGGCTTTGCTTATTTTTGACCTATAGCTGTTAATTTCTGTGTCATTTGGTTTCTTGTGGAAAGTTATCTCGCTGGCAATCATATCACATCTTTTTTATAGTACAGATTGACCCAAAATAAAATGAGTCATGTTATCTTCAGTGATATTTTCCAAATCATTTGACATGGAAGCTGTATTTGTAATGTATGTGAATATGAGTGCATATCTGACAATCAGACCATGTATATATATAGCATTTCATTACCCTTCTTCTAGCTCCTTTTTATGAAAAATATATTTCAAATTATGAAAAATTATGTTTATGTCAAATAAAATATATAAGATTACATCATTTTCATTCCATTAATATATGAAAATTATTACTATCGTTTACATGTAATTATGTTGCTTCCGAAACATATGCAAACCTTATTAATGAATATCAATCCTATCCTTTCAAAACACTGATGTTTCAGAGCTGTATGAAGTGAACATTCTCGGTATTTATGTAAGCACTAATTATTCACTGACATTTAATTAGGTTTGTATGTCCTAAAATGGCATAAAAAAAGTAAAATCACAAAAATAATAAACTCAAAAAAATCAAAACGGAAAGTCCCTAACAAATGGAAAAATCAAATGATAAAACACACCAAAACGAATGGACAGCAACTATCATACTCTATATATAATATATCATATCATATATCTGACTCGGTACAGGCATTTTCAAATGTAGAAAAAATGGTGGATTGAACCTGGTTTTAAAGCGCTAAACCTCTCACTTGTACGACAGTTGCATCAAATTCCGTTATTTTACAACGATGCGTGAACAAAACAGACATAATCGGTAAAATAGTCAAAATATGGTTACAGAAGTCATCACTGTGTTACAATCTCAAAACAAACATTTACAAAAATGCACAAAAAGCAATTATCAAATTAAAAAACATTCATTGTTTTGCGTGATTGGCGTCAGAAAATGCAAACGTCACATGGGAAGAAATTTTGTCGTTCAGTGTCTATTCAAAACAATTTTAATTTCACATTGGAAATGGTGGTATCCAGGGTTTAAAAATCAAAAGTTATAATGTTCGAATTAATTTCAGAAACAGACCGAGATAAATTCTGAAGAAAAACAAACTTTCAGATGAGAAAACACTCAGTCAAACTAGCTTCTTGTTAGTATGTGTGACATCTGATCTCTTTGTCAACTGCGCTTCACTTCGTTAGCTCATAATCTATTGAATTGATGCTGTGATAAACATACTTTCTTTGGCGTATGTTTATATCACAATTGATCATGAAGCTTAATGATATATACCTGCAATCACAGTACAACGACATACAATGTACTTGAAGGAAAATATAAGATTATAAGTTATGGGCATTGAAGAAATTGAAAATAAAACCTATTTCTAGATTCGAACAATTGTAAAGAAAAAAAAAAACAAAAAAAAAAAAAACGAGCAAAGTTTGCTTATGAGAAGAAATCGAGATAAAATTTCCTAGAAATTTTAAAATAACTTTATAAAATTAAGTTTTTCTTTGTTTCAATATTTGCTTTGCAAGCAAATGTTTTTCATTGGATAATTTACCGGCTTTCCTATGTGTTATATTTCATGATAAATTGGAGTTTAAACTAAGGTATAATTTCTTTTGTTGACTAGTATATAACTTATAATCTAATCCATTGTGGCCATTCTTCAGACATAGATGTCTTTTTACATTTGTAACTATTTAGTCCAGTCTAGCATAAATTTGACCCTTACCTTAAAGTAATTGCAACAGAAGATTTTTAAGTTTTAATCTTGAGCATTATACCCCAAACATACACAGAAAAAAATCCCATGAAATCTGACTTCAGGAAGACTGAAAAAAATAGCTATTTAAAATTCCTATGGAGATTTGTATTGAAAAGGGAGGTAACTCAGCAAAAAATGCAGAAATATTAATAAAACATGATACACAGTTATAACTTTACCTCTTCTATTTAACAGAATGTATTGATTCTTGATATTTAAGCCGTCTTTAGAGTATAACAAACAACTCTTAAGGTGTTTTTACATGTTTTATCAAGCTAAAATCTAGATTTCGTAATTCATTAATTGACCATTTATTGGATTTTACAACATGTCAAGGTAAAGAATCTCAAATTTAATAAAAATTATTTAACATGTTTTCTTCTTTTTGCGGTTAAAAGTTTCTTTAAATAAGTAAGACGCTGAAAAAATATAACATACAGATACAAACAATACCAAATTTCACATTTTTTTTTCAAAATGGTTACAAAGCCACAAATTTGCAATTTCTGTAATGAAAAATGCACACAAAAAAAAAGTACCTATAACACTTCGGTTTTGTACATTTCATGAGCAGTAGATTATATAGCTTAGTCAAATACGAACTTACAACCCCATCAAAGTATCATACTTTACATAAATTTTAAGAAAATCAACCAAATACTGACAAAAAAGACTAATTTTTGCGGAGTTATCTTCCCTTTCAATGTTAATTTCAATAGGAAATTAAAAATGATGATTTTTAGTTTTCCTCAAGTTATATTTTATTGGACTTTTTTTCTGTGTATATTAAGGGCTTAACACTATAGATTAGAACTGAAACATTTTCTGTTGCAATTAGTTTGGGGTTAAATCTTAGTTTGATTGGACTAATTTTACTGATAGTCGTTCTGCTGCCTATTTTACAGGTATGTTTTCTACACAGCTAAGATTGACCCTTAAAAAAATGAATCATGTTATTTTGAGAGATACGTCTCAATACATTTGTAGTACCATTCATAACATTGAGGATATATTTATAATGTATATAAATATGAGTGCATATCTTTCAATCATTGCATGTATATGTTGGAATTTTTACCATTATTCCTCTTCGCACTTTTATCTCGAATACATTTTATGTAAGATATATTTCAAATTATGAAAAATAATGTATATGTCACATCAAATATAAGACTAATTATATATATAAATCGTTTGTAATCTATTTATATATGCAAGTTAATACTCTTATATACATGTAAGTATGTCGATTTGGAAACAGATGCAGCCTTTATCAATGATTATCTTTGCTTTCTGTTCGAAAAACTGATTTTTCTGACCTGCATTAAGTATTCCCTTTCAATTTTATAGAAGTATCAGTTAATAAATTAATTGGCACTTGATTAACGTTCATATGTCCTACATATACAGGTGGCATCAAGGACTTCTGTGGAGAAACAAATTTTCAGAATGCAAATACAGTTAGTCAAACTTCTTCTTGCTAGCCTGTGTAATGGTAAATGACATGTGATCTTTTTGTCAACTGTGTTTGAGTTCTTTGACTCATTATCCTTATAGACTACATGCTGTGAAGAACATCTTTTCTTTGACGGAACTATCTTTATATCTCAATTTATCATGAAGCGAACTGATGTCTCGCTTTATATTCTGTAGATCACACTACTATGACATACAATGAAATTGAAAGAAGATATTAGATAATAACATGAATAATTGTCTTGGAAGAAATTGAACAAATACAATTTTTAGATTCTAAACTTTGTATACAAAACTAACGAGGAAGGTTTGCTTATGAGAGGAAAAAGAGATAAAAATAACTTTATAATTCAAATTGTGACATTACTTGCAAATTTCAATTCAATCATATTATGTGAGTTATTTTCATGAACATATACATTGTATGCCTTTCGGTCGTGTAATCTTTGAAATATTGTTTTTTTTTTAGAAACAAGTTGTTTAGAAGTATTTGTTAATAGTTGTCAATGTATATCGTCTTAGTGTGTCTTTACATTTTTTCGCCAGCATTTACATTGATAAATCCTGTTGTAAATATTACAAGTACAGTTATGTAGGCTTTTATTTATCTATTAGCTATATGCTTGTGACATCTATTTGATAAAGTTTAAAGACGTCTTTTCGTAATTAGATATACGTACTATTCGTTTTGCTTTAAAATGTAATCGTTTATTTGATGCAAGGAAATGCACTTACGTATCTACGTAAACACATTTGCATCAAGAATGCATTTACTTTCATTTGAAAAGTTGTATGCTTTTTGCAATTGTAAAAGAAAACCCAAATGATTATTTAATGGTAAGCGTTTGATGCCAAATAGCAAGACAGAAAATGATGTTCTAACTGTTATAAATGTTAATCTGGAATTTTGTTTATCTTATTGTGTATTGCAGGTAACATTATCTTTGTGTAAATGACATTTGCTATATGAATTAACATTACTTATTGTCTTCAGGAACTTATGTTATGCGTATTGGTACACATATTTGATCATATGTACTCTGATATTTGGTCGCGATTACATAAATTCCGGGTCACGTCTATGCATAAGTGAAGGCGTGTCACCGACGTCAAATAAAACGAAATTGATGGACTTAATTACATATGATAAGCTATTCTTGTAGGTCTATTTTTGAAATTTAATACTATGTTCACTATTTTTGTCAGATTTTTGTCGAACTTAACCTTCAGAAAAAATCAAGGTCAACGACAAAATTATGTTAGATTGGAAAACAGAATCATTCATATGTTACAGAAAAACCTACTCAATGCTACGACTTTAGAAAATAATTAGCAAGTGCCAATTTTAAAGCCTTTGGTTTGACGACCTTGATCGAACGATAACCCCGATGCAAACAAGCTACCATGAGGCACTCGAGGTGGTTACCATTCAAAGCAGATGAGTTCATCAGAAACGTCATGATTTTCATTTCCTTTTTTTTAAGTTTAACATTGCAAAATAAAAGATTTTGCATGATGATAATACGACTATCTTATTTGTTTTTGTTCCAGTTTTACGTAGTACTTTTTGTAATTAAGTAAGCATATAAAAAAGCATAGTAAAGCAATATATGTGAATATCATCAGCTTTTGTGGCTAACACATATTCTGTTTAATTAGAAAACGACAAGTTAATTTTATTTTTTAATCTTATTGTGTGATCAATTTACGACTTTTCGTCTTTGAAGTTAGTTGTCGTAAAGCAATAAACAATTTGATGTCCTTCAATAAATTGTATAATTACGTTTGATTTCCTGACATGTAATAAATAATGAAAAATAATTGTATTTAAATGGTGCATATTGTGTAATTTTACTCTGTAAAAACGAAAATGCATCAATCATCGTAAAAATGGGTTCTTTGAATTTACTGAACTTAATCTTTGATATAATTTAATATCTTTGAATCTCTTGACAAAATATTTATTTTCATGTCTAATTTCTTTAATATTCATTAAGTTCTTGTTTTGTTTTTGTCATTCCTTTTGGTAATTTAAAAAATCAATTTCAGATTGTAAACGTGAAAATAACTGTATTCAAGTAATACAAAGGTTTATCAAAACGTTCCCTTAACAGGAAATTGTAATGGCCACAGTTATTAGTTCCATTGGTTATTACGATACCAGTTTTTACAATGAGTGAATTTTCAAGCAATTCACAGAATGTTGACATTAACAGACATAGATTGTATAGAATTAATAAAAATGCCTAGTCATTTTGTAAATAGCTTGGTTTTTTTTAAACAAATTCAACAAATTGCCTATTCAGATTCAGGTTATTTGTAAGAAAGGGATATTATTAAGATGCATATTACAAACATAACTTGTAAAGAACTTACATTGTATCAAGTGGTTAAGTAAAATTAAGAGTTAATCCTGAAAGTTTGGTATTTCAGATGGTGTGTTTTATGATCTTCTTGTCATGACAATAGAAGGACACATTGTTCTTACAATAGAAAAGCTTTACAGAGGTATTTAAAACCATCTAGATTAAAACTAGAAGTGAGAAAGAAGTATGTTTTATTATTGACTGATTGTTATTTTTTGCATTCAGGACCAATTATTGAATGCACGTTTAAGACGAGAACTTACTTATCATCAATCAAATAGGTAAGTTGTTTAACGGATTGACCCAGATAAGGACATAAATTCGACTGCCGCTTGAAATAGAGGTAAGTTGAAAAGGAAGCAACTGATAAGTTCTCGTCAAACAGGTCACTTTAAGTCGACTAAAGAGTGACAAACGTGCATAGAGTATTTCACTTTTCAAACGTGTGGCATCATATTTATAGTCACCATTCAGAAAGTATGCAAATCTATACATCCAGCACAACCAAACAGACCGCATCTATAGCACGGGTTTCGCCATATAAGGCTGTGTTTTTGTTGTAATGTAAAGCTATAAGTATCATCATCATGCTTCATCTGATTCTCATCTGCATCATGGAATTTTGTTACGATGAATGCGACAAATGGTAAGCTTTGTAATAATCTTAAAAATCGACTGAATAAGTGCAGCGAGAGGTTAAATAAATTTAACAAAGATATCAGGATCGCAATTTTTTTAAACGTCAGATTAACGTTTCGTCTATAAAAGACTCATCGTTGATGTTTGTTAAAAAAGGTAAAAAAAAAGGTCGCAAAACAGTACGAAGTTGAAGATCGATAATCTTGAATTTCGAAATGTTTGTCATATACAACAGCTATGGTAGACTATACTTAGGGTAAAGTATCCTTAAGTTTTCTAAAAAATCAAATACTTTCTGTAATCAGTTAATTAATTTTATGACCATACCTATGATAATTCATGTCAACGCAAAACTGCTGTCAACTAGACAAGTTATACCATCGGTGAGGAAACCAGTAGTGAGATCGACCCAGTGGTTGTAAATGAACACCTCATAAATACGTTTGTGTTTGCTACTCTCAATGCTTTACCTTCCATGTGTAGATCTATACAACCTGTTGAAAGCCCTACCTAGCCAAAAGATGTTAACCAATTCAATCATGTTAAAAAGTAAAATAACGAACACGGAACACGCGTCCGGAGTATGAAATGTTAATCTGGACTCTTTGTTTAGATTTGACACAAGAGGTTTACTTTTTAATGTTATTGCATATACAGTCCTAGAAATAACGATGTACACCTTTTACTTTTAAAAAAAGGTACAATTTCATTCATAATAAGATAACGTGTTTTGACATTGCTTACTGTAGGAAAAAAGAACGTTCATTAATCATTTGAACCGATCTTTTTAACTAAAACATAAACCAATGAATCATGCTAAATCTTTACTCAATTTTCAATTACAATTAAATCGATAAATTCGGTGCAGTTCATATCTTCGTTTGCAATCAATTAAGAACCGTTTATTTTTTGTTAGAATCTTCAGTTGCTCTTATTTATACGCAAAATGTTTCCTGATTTGTCCTAGAAGTAACATATCAGTACTGGAGAATGACTGTATTAACTTGAGCAAAATATCTAAATATGACTAAAATTATCACATACAAATATAAGTATGACAATTACCTTAAATTTGTACAATACTTAACATTTATTTTGTTTTTCTAAAATTGCAGATACTGTCAGTACCAAGTCTGATAAACTATCAATATCACGAGTATTTTAATGGCATTGTTGATGAATGCCAAATTGATTTTGATACAGTTTGTTTTTTTTATAAACGAGGCAAAGTGTATACATAATGTAACATTATTTACTTGGTGCATTTTAAAAGTTTTAATTTGGCTTAAATAGAGGAATAACTTAGTACTGCCTTTATAACACACAGTGATCATATTAATAACAGCTTGACAAAGGTTTTTCAATAAACAATTTCTTAAATAATAATTAGTAATTATGTTCAACACACCTTTAGGTGGTCTTTTTATTTGATTAGTTGGATCAATCATTTCTATTTGGTTAAGAATTTTTAGATTTTGTTAAAGAAACAGATCTTACTAAACCGGTATATTTACGTAATATCTTAGTCTGTATATTATTTAAAACTTAGTTGTATAAGAAGCTTAGTTATTCATATCTCTATAGTTACCATTATAAATGTTCCATTCAATTAAAGATAAATAATTTTTCCAAGAGTATGGTTGACTGCGAACTATCTGGTTCTTGTAATCAACCGCGTTATTTTCACAATTTTCTTGCACTTTTTGGAATGAACTAAAATAAAATTTAGTTCGTGTAAAAGATAAAATCTAAAACTGCCAAGTTTCTAAGTTGTTTTTACATTTGTCTTTCTAAGGTTAATATCATTGACACATTTTTTAATTAGAGAAAGATATATCTAGTCTTGTTGTTTTGTAATAGGTAAAGCCGTAATGCAAGGACTTGGTTTTCATAGAGCACCGTCATCTGCAATTTGTGACATTTCACAATCTTGTAAACAAATTGATAAATCATGGACCATAATATTTAATAAATTGGACATACATCAGACTGTTAGTTTTCCCGTTTGAATAGTACTGCTTTTGTCATTTCTTGGCAATAACAGTGGAGTTTTGCTAATTATTGATTTGATATCGTTAAGTCATTAGTTTTTAATTGTGAATACTGGGTATACTAGTGTATATAGAATGTTTCCTTATTGTTTCATAAAGATATATATGTAAAGAATCACCACTTATAAAGATATATTAATTGATAGCTGATTATATCTATTACGACTGTGTCTTTTTTACATCGATGTCTATTTTCATTTGTTTACCAATTCCATCTGTTAACCTGACTTTACTTGATAATCTAACAAAACATTCCTGTTTTTAAAAGTTTTGATTTAAGAATTTCACAAGGCAGTCTTGACAAAACGTAGTCAAATAGAAACATTAAGTATGTTTTCTATTTGTTAAATCAACCAATGCAATCATCTATTATAGAAACTTGAAGAGGTTTTTTGCAGATTAACTGGGATCCTTTTTCGTTTTAGTCAGGAAATAGCAGGTGTTATCTACAGTCTATCCGTTTCTATGTATTTTGGCGTTTGTTATTGTTGTAGTTCAGTGTTTCTGTTGTTCTGTTGTATTCCTCTTATACCGGTAGTTGATGTGTTTCCCTTGGTTTAAGTTTTTCACCCGGATTTGTTTTTGCTTGATCAAATTATGACTATTGAACATCGATATGCTACAGTTGCCCTTATTTTGACACTTTTTAAGACGATTTATGATAACTATTTCAAAAGTAAAGCGGCTGGTGTCAAGATATTTGCGACATAAATAAAGGGATACTTGGGATATGTGTCTATGTGACAGGAACCTTAAGTACAAAATCATAAAAAAAAAACGAAGAGACACCTTAAGGTCAAAATACAATCTTCAACAATGGAGACGTTTATCTACAGTATGTCCAGATCTAAATAGCTCCATGACAAAAACGTTGTGAGAAAGGATTAACAAACACCTGACATCTCTTACAAATGCATCACATAACCTATAACAAATTCATCACATAACAAGACAGGTAAAACCAAGGCAAATTATTCACAATGTTCTTACATAGGACGGGTACATGAACAGGAGGTGGTGGGTACAAACCAGTTTCGCAGCTATCCCCTTCGTCATTAGTTACTGCGGTCTTGTTGACATTTTAACTACCGAAATCATGTATTCAGTGCTGACCTTGCAGTCATAAAACCTTCGAGTCAGTTTTTTGTACTCATACTCAAAACTCAACCTATAAAATTGCTGGATCTCATGTTTCGAGAATGATTTGACGGCTCCGACCACTGAGAAAAGTTTAATGACTTCAGCCACAGGTCTTTGGTTTACTCAAAGAAGTGTAGTACTAGTGTCATCGACCTGTACGTTTGTGTTTGTTTTTGTGATCACTAAACAAGCAGTGGTATCAATGATGATGACTGTTGGTATCTTTTTTGTTTTACAGAATATGATGAAAATGTTATGAAAACAATATAAGCATAATGACATTTTCACATCATGAACTATTTAATACATATTATATCAAAATCTTAAATACCGACAATATTATGCAAATTGAATGATCTGAAGAATGACAAACATGCCGTGACATAATTAGGGTTTTCCGAAAGAAATGAATGATTACCAAATAAGTAGCAATCAGGAACGTTTTAATTATCAAATTGAATTTTGTTTATTTTTTAATTCTGCCATTTATCATTGGAGTTTTATCAAGGCATGGATGTTTAATAGCATAATATCATTATTAATTAGGTTGTTGTTGTGCCTAATACAAACAGCAGTATATATTCTCTTATTGATAGAAATGACGCTAAAGGCTTTGGTACTGGTTAAACTTGATAAACATAAACATACGAAGATGTGGTCTGATTGCGAAAAAAAACCAACTCTTTTCAAGAGACCAAATGACACAGAAATTAACAAATATAGGTTACCTTACGACCTTCTACAATTAACAAAGCCCATATCGCATGTCAGCTATAAAAGTCCGAAAAGACGAATGTTAAACAATTCAAACGAGAAAATTTACGGCCTAATTAATAAAAAAATTGAACGAAAACAAATATGTAACACGCCAAAAATGACCACCACTGAATAACTGGCTCCTGACTTGCAATGGGCTTATACAGAATGTGGCGGGGTTAAACTAATTTATTGGCGCCAAATCCACCCTTACCTGTTGCAGTGGTGTACTAGTACAACATAAGAACACAAATCAGTTGAAAAAGGCTTAACTCGTCAGATCAGATGGATACTAATAGAAATACATCTAACACAAAAACAGAGTGTAGTGGACGGGTTCTTATACACCCACAAAACAGAAAGACAATAAGAACAGATCTGAGACAACTCGCAGTATATCTTTTGTAGACGAAACGCGCGTCTGGCGTATATACAAAATTTTGTCCTGATATCTATGATGAGTTTATTTACTGACAGCTAGTTCAAAGCCAAAACAAGAAATGATAACATTCATGCATGTAAGACTGAAATTGTCATGTCTAGATGTTTATTTGCCTGTCCTAGGCAAGAACATATTGTTGTTTTCTAATGTTATATGTATATTAAGGCATTTACAGTGTTAGTTATCACATTTCAATTATGTTTGTTGAATTAAGTCACAACATGGATTATTCAGTTTACCGGCGTTGACGGCCTCCGATAAAACCGTGCATGAATTTGCCTTCTCATCGTCGTTGATTAAAAAAAAATGTTTTCATTATATTATAATTGACATAACCTCGGGAAAATGCAAGACCTTAATCAGTTTATTAATTAAAAATCCAAAATGTGTCCTGCTTATAAAATAAACATGAGAGAAAGTGTTTATATCTCTAAAAAAGCTAAATGGTCTACTCTTGCATTGATATGTGCATTTATTTCTCAAACAGCGTAACAAATATATTAATAAATAAGTAATATCAGAAAAAAAAACATTATCAAAAGTCAATGCATAGATCGTGTTATTTTAAACATGTCAATGAAACCATTGGATCATTCGGGTGAGTTTGCACGGAATCTTACATAAACTGAAAATGATTGAATGCAACTGGGAAAACAAGAAGAAATTCAATAACATGATTATTGTTGCAAATATTATTAATCCCTTTAATGTAATTGTATGTCAATATTTTATTTCAATGTGAAACGTCAACCTTTATGAAAGGAATATTACTTCTGCTGTTATGCAACAATGCATACTTTTACTTCCTAGTAGGAAGACAATCCGCTTGGTTTCTGGATAAATTGTGTTCTATCGATAAATCATGGCGATTTATTGTTTAAGCTTTCTTGTTCTGTTCCGAAGCTTAAACGTTTTTAAAAAGTCGTTATTTTTCACAGAATAATAACTTTTAAAGAGAGTGAAACAAAACTGCTTGATAAAAGCTCCAGATTACTTGAAATTTTTTGTCGATTCGTCATTCAATCTTATAACTTTAAGTAGTTGAGTCACCCACTAATGGAATTTCACCATGAAAAAACTAATATAAAAGACAGAATCACAGAGTTTACAAACATAAAATAAAATTTTTCAATAAAATCATCGACGAGAAATAAAATACCGTCAATGGAATGGGCAGCATGAAAAATCAAAGCTTTTAGTTTTCATCTTAGTATCAATATTTTCTTTTACTTAAGAAAATATCTGTAAACAACATTTTCCGGTTTAAATTTGATTTGAACTTAAAACCGCAGTACTAGTACGCATTTTAAAGTATGGCATGGTCAGTAACATATGTATTTTATTTGTTAAAGAGATGTTTTACTCCACCATTTTTTACATCAGGAAATGTCTGTATCATGTCAGGAATATGACAGTTTTTATCCATTCGTTTGATATGTTTGAGCTTTTGACTAATAAGTTAGGAATATGTTGTCAGTAAAATTGGATTAATGAATATGGTCTGAGTTACCAACACATATGTTAAAAGTGTCTGCGTAAGGATCTCCTTAGTATATTAGGGATATTTCTGAAATAAAAATAAATATCTTATTTTAACTTCTAGCTGAAAAAAAAACCTTCAAGATAAATTATGGAAAATTGCAATCTCCAACTTCTGTATTACAAAACAATGTATATAGCGGTGAGAAATTTAACAAAGTGGTCAAGAACCAACTCGTGGCAATTGGTTTAGATTGCAGTCATTAAAATAGGATCTTAAAGGTCGAAGCAACTTGAAGTATGGCACTGCTTTATTTGTGAAAAGAAGAAAATTGGACACACCTATATTTTATTATATAAACATTCACGGGTAATAAATAATGAAGCAAAAACCTGGTTTATATTAGTTAATACGCAAGCTTTCATTCAAATTTACAATTTAGATTCGATCACTCTAAATATTAACAGAAAATCAAGTGCAGAAATGGTTTAATACGAATAGAATCTGTCAAATTGTTATCAATGCTAATAAATTTACAGAACACATTAAGAAACTGAAGTGCTACAATAGTCTAGTTTACGTCTGTATGTTTACCGTTAGGCAGATGTTTAAGGAGTATAATATATCGTCTGCTGAATATTCAGTTTAGTATATGACATACTGTTTAATCAGATGTGTTGTCCAGTTTTGTTTAGCTATCACGTCTGGAAAAATGCTGACAGATGGATATTTCATTTACTGGTAGTTTTTTAAAGGTTCAGATTATATTCTGGGAGGTCGAAATTGAACCTGTCTTTCCATAGTTAAAAAAGGAGGACTGTTAAAATGCGATCTTGCAAAGTCTCCATCTCATCGTCAATAGAAACAATTTGTTTAATAAAACCAGATTCAATCCACCATTTTCTACATTTGAAAATGCCTGTACCAATGCAAGTCAGGAATATGACAGTTGTTGTCCGTTCGTTTCATGTGTTTTGTCATTTGATTTTGACATGTGATTAGGGACTTTCCGATTCAATTTTCCTCGGAGTTCAGTATTTTTGTGATTTTACTTTTTATGAACTTTAAATGATTTTTTTCTTAAAAAAGCCATAGAAATATTTTCCTTTCTGATTTGATATTTTCTTATTTATTCTATTTCTAAATTCAGGGAGACGGATTTATATAAGTTCTTTTTGTTTCCAAATCCCTTTTGTTCTATTGTTTAATTGTATTTTGTGCACTTTTGAAAATAATATATTGTTTAACTAAGTTCAAAAGGGGAATTTTCATTGTAATTATGAGAATGTCAGAAGAAATACGGCAATCTAATAAAATGAGCTTTTTTAGTTTATAATCGTTTACCGAATAAAATACAGACACCTACAAAAATAGAAAAAAAATATACGGTTCAATATAAAAAATGTATATTCCGGAACAAGCTGAAGGCCAACTACAAAATAATGGAACTTAGAATAAACTAACTATTTTTCTTTTTCTTTTCTTTCTTTAATTTTTCTTCTGAAGAAATGAACTATTCACACAGACCTCTTATCATGTGTATGAAATGCAATCAAGCCGGAAACATAAAAACAATTGACTTTGTTTATTTGTATATTTCGTAAGGTCATAAGTTGTCGTATTAAACAGGAGTCAAACCATTTACAGTTTCTGGAACTTGATCAGATTAAATTGGATTGTTTGTAATTTATCACATCTAGTATACCTCTTATTTATTTACAGACGGACTTTGGTCATTTAAGCAAACATCTAGAAGTAATTGATCTTGGGATTTCATTACTATTATAGACTGGTTGTCATTTACCACAGAGGCATATACAAACGTTTTATTTACACTGGATGAAGTAAACGCTGTTATTGTAATCTAGTATAATGGAATGATTTATCAAAAAAAGGAAATCAGGTCACCAATGGCAAAAAGGGATAACTGAAAAATATCTTTTATATATTTTATCAACCATTTGACGCATATTAGAACATTGCAAATGTATTTACGTGTAAGTGGTTACAGCTTTAAAAAAAAGATACAGTCCAGGTTGCAATGTTATGAAAGGCCATTGTTTAATTTACCCTGAATTAAAAGATTGATAATATACAACAATTTAGCCAATCAAATACTATTACAGGCATTATTAACAATCTTGATAAAACAGTTTTACTACACAGACTCGCTCAGATTGATTATAGAAGTGCTAGTTCATAAGTAAAGACTTATTACTTTTATATATTATTCTAGTAGCATCAACTACCAATTCTAATGTCTTTGAGTTTATCTGTCGTTGTCGTATTACCGGCAACTCGCACCGAAGACGAGCTCGTTACTTGAACCAATAATCACAAAAACGGCATATCTTTATAAATTTGAACAAAAAATTACAATCGGAGTTTATCTAGTATATCATTTGCTTGCTAAGTATTCACAAAAGTAAAAACAGACAGTTACTTTTTCCAACATTAAAAGGGTTGAAAAAGCTCATTAAATTATTCAGCCGGAAAAGCATAAATACTTGGCCTTCTGTCAAAGACACATTCTGCCAAAGAATAAACACATAAAAAGAGCTAAGCACAAAAAGGAAATTTCCATTTCTACGATGATAATGAGATACCAAAAGCTTGAAGTAATTGGATAATGATGATGTTACTGCTCTTCAAAAGAACTACTTAGCGTTAATTCACCACAAAACAATGATATCAGCATGAATTGAACAGGTGCCATCCTCCAGTTATCTACTAATAATCTTGTCCACTGTAAAGTACGTTTTACTGCATACATTGCATTCCTTATATGTTTTCATCAATAAGTTGTAATTACAAGTTATTTATTACATGCTACGTGGAAAATTGAAAGTTTATTACCATCACTTATAGTTCTATCAGATATGTAAAACGGTGGTATTTCACCTTCCTTGTACATTCACATTTCGGTAACTAGACTAGTACATCATGCATAGACCAATAATACATAATAGATATGACAAGTGATGACGTCTCGATATTAAAGCAAATCAAACAAATCCTGTAACAAGAAATTATAAGAAGATATTATGTAAATTGGTTCTAGTGAATTCAGGTAACATGTAATTATTAAGCGTGTGGAAATGTCCGGGTAGATATAAGATGATTACTCATACAACTTTGACGCAAACACAATATCTACTCAATAATACTTTACATTTTATTGTCTTTCCTCAACTAAAAAAGAAATAGAAAGGGGAAAAAAAATTGTAATCTCGTGTACACTTACTGATCAGCATATTGTTATGGTAGGTAAACTGATAACTGTTGACTATTCAACAAAGTTTTAATGTCGTCCTTATCTTTGATAGTTTGTTTTTTTTAAATCACCCAATGTGTGTTTTTTTTCTTCTTTTAAGGTTGCAATCATTAACACTATATCGGGAAATTAATCCGAAAAAAAAATGGGACAATTAAGAAATATCGCTTTTATTGTTGTTCCTTGTTCACAATTTACAGTGATGTTTTCAACAAAAGTAAAACATACTCCTATCTGCAAGTTTAAAATCTCTAGCACTGGTTCGAGTGGAATCTTTGCTTTACTGTGCTAGGTAATATCAACAAATAACAGAAAATAATAATTACTACAGTTAGAATAATGCTCCAAAGTCGCAATGCATAATACAAAATACGCACAGCAGCAGATTGAGTCTGTACTCTGTATTTCATATGCGTTACGATATCCGGTAATAGTATGTGAAATAACTGAAATATCTAAAAACTAAATAATTTTAAATTCTTTCCTAAGTACAAAGTTATGTATCAAAATGAAACAATGACTTTAAAACTGCGCTGTTGTTCATTTAATTGAAAAAGTTACATGCGTCAGAAAAGATATCAGAGACAAATAATAGACAGTGCCCAGTTTCATTAATGTCATAAACAGTGAAGGAACATGTTTAATTCTAGTAACATGTATAAGTTCGTAAAACTTTTTTAGAAAATACATTTTTGAGTGTAAAGACTATGTCAATTACATCCCTTCAAAGATATAAAAGGAAAACAATTGTCTTTGCACATTCTAATTATCTATCTTCTAGTTAATACGGTATTCCACAGTTTGAGTATTAATACCATGCTTTCCATGACATAGAGTTGTTGCTTACAAAAAGCTATTGAAATAAAGCTTAAAAGTTAAAAGTCAGGAGCTAGTCGTCTTTTCCTGAGATATTCCAGTTATGTTTGACAATTATATCGTCTCGTGTTTAGTTTAATATTTGTAATATCACAGAATGATACCATCGAACTTATATTAACCAGGAGCAACAAGACGGGTGTCACGTATGGCTAGGGATATTCTTACACTCCAGGAGCACTTTTGGTATGTTTCGTCTCATTTGTAGATGCATAAAATCTTTTGCGGGTCATTAATTTTGACGAGATTGTTTCGTGCAAATATCAGTTTCAGTAATGTACTATTCGCATTTAATAAAGTCATACATTTCAGGGATCAAAAAGAAACAGCTAGTTTATTTTCTCTTAAACTTTCAGCAGTCAATTAAATAAAACAATATAATTTTTGAAACAATATTTTACATAAACAAACTTTTATGAAGAGGATGTGAAATTTTACGATAAAAGCAATTACATTAATACGCTTTTCAATAAATAAATAAAAGGAAAAAAATGTGCAATTATTGCAACACAAACTATTATACTCTTATTATGTGAGGAACTTTAATTCGAAAAAAAGAATAGAAAGTGTTAATTGATACAAATATCAAACAGGCCATTCAAAGAACTTGAAATTAGGAACAAGACAGTATACAAATAATAAAAACATAACACAGAACTAGGTAAAAGAATAATATGACAGTGGGTGGAATGCGGATATCCCTCTTCGGTCGGTGTTTTCAAATAATAAATGACTTTTTTTCATTGCTTGTTTTGTATCTAATGGTCTATATGTCATGGACAAATATTAATTTGACTTTAGCATGAATCTGATTATTTTTTAGCATTTTTTTGTTGATATTTTCCTTTTTAATATTTTTTTTTAATAGTAGATTAGAAAGAAATGACTGAAAGATACCAGCTGGTGCTCAACAGTATATATGTATAGCTACATTGTTACGCGATATTATACTCTAAATTGGGCCCGAAGTTGCTTATTTATTTCCTTAAGGTATGTTTTATTCAAAAACGTGAACAACATCTCATTCCGCCAATACATCAATTCCGTGAGTATTAGTCCGACTTTGGATGCATTTCTTTCTAACCAAAATTTTGTAAACGGTGTGTGGCGTTCGTTGTTGTTTTCTAAACGCTACGAAAGTAGAAACAAAATCAACGTCTAATAAGTCTTTACTGACCCTGTTTGAATTTTTAATTATGCATGCACATGTTGTTGGTAAACAGATTTTTTACAAACGTAGAAAAAATATATCGTTTAATCAAGTTCAAGTTAGAAACAAATGTAGCGTTTGTACTAACAAACGACGAACGACAAACTGTAGACGCATCTTTAGCGATTGCATAGTTTGTCAAATATTATATAAACTTTGCAAACGTATGTTAGAAACAAATAATCAAAACATGTGCGCGCTTAGTCGTTTGCATCGTTTGTGTTAGAAAGAAATGAACCTTTAGTATCTTGGGTTTACGTTAAGATGTTCTAAGTTTCAAATTTGCCTTCCAATAACAATTAAAACAGAATTTTCAGATTTTGAGACAATAACAGATTTTATATAGATATGTACACAATAAGATGTGTATCACTTTTTGCTGAGCACACGAATCGACTTAAACTTTCAGACAGTCCTGTTTAGGATAACATATTTATTTGAATGTGCATTTGTTTAGATAGTACCGGAAAAGACGGCGCTCATATGTCTACATGTGATTATTTTTATACAGAAAGGAAACTATTAGATACTGGTAAATAGGCGTACAACAAGTGTTTCTGGTTTGCCATGCCGTTGTCATTTTGTCTCATACGTTTGCGTGTACTTGTGCTATTGTTTGCATCTCTTTGACAATAAATACACCCAAAAAGATTGAATAAAAAATAATAATAGTTTACTTTTCCAAGAAAAATCAAAAGAACAGTCAAACATTTCTAAGCTTATATTTTCTTTACTGAGTTGCAACCTAAATTGAACTTATGACGCCACTTAAAATGTCTAATGCTGATTAATTCGAAACCTTGACTGCAAAAAAAACTTTAACTTGTGAAAAACGATTGAAGCAGTAGTCAGAGGCAAATCTTAGCATCCACGTCATTGTTTGTGTAAGTCGCAGCTGCTGTTTAAGAACGATCAATTGCTTTGAGTTTACAACAGTTTATTATCTTGTTAATTCTCAACCATCATTAAAAAAATGGATGAATAGAATTAGTCACTTTAAAACAAAATGGCTGTACATATAAATTTAACATATTTTTAATTAGTTAAGCATTGTTAAATGTTATTCGAAAACAAGCATTGCTGACACCATAAGGCAGTACTGACAAATGAACATTTCTAATTACAATTCTTAATCATGATGCAACTGTAGTGTTGGTCTATTACTGTTAAAGATAAAGGTGTTGTAAATTAGGAAATGTTTCATTATGACATTGAATTTTAACAAAAAATAGGTATCTAGAGCCTCTTTTGTGAAACGTTTTGAATTATCAATATCTGAATAGAAAAACTAAAACGTTAAATGGTAAATGGTATAACAAATGAATTTCAGTATTGTTACACACTCATTAGTTTCTATGTAGTATTTTTACGATGTCTTTTCACCATAGTCTTGTCGGGTTTCATTATTTTTTTACATTAATTTTGTGATACTTTCTGGGTTTATGTGTACGAGAAATTCTCGGGAAATGGTGTTCACCGGTACCTTTATTTGTAAACAAAGAACGGAATAATACTAGTAATAAAAAAAATAATATTAGCCTTTGATGTAGATTGTGTAATATGATGTTTTCTCGATGAAAAAGCTATTTTATAACTGACTATGCGGTATGGGCTTTGGTGCCCTATAGTTGTTTATTTCTGTGTCATTTTGGGCATTTGTGGAGAGTTGTCTCATTGGCAATCATACCACATTTTCTTTTTTTATATATAAGATATTGAGAATTTTTTATTAGCACACTTCATAACTCAAAGATAGTATAATTTATCGTTATCTTCATATTTTAAACTGCGATATCAGACAATCAAAGTATCCCATAATGAAGGACATATAAAAGTATATAAATGTTCCTTGATTGGAAGAAAACGTTGTTCTATAATGTATTTATTTATTCTTTTGTTTTAGATTAAAAAGCAATAAATACGGTCGAAGAACGTTTCGTTATTTAAGAGAAATTTCTCCATAAAATAGTGTTGTTTTGACAAAATAAAAGTAAAATTTACTGCAAATGAAATTCCTTTATTGAAATTTGTTAGTGTGTTTTATACAGTAATTGTTAAACGATTTCTCTTTCTTTGGTGACGTGTTTATTTCGGTTAAAATATCTTGTACGTCAGTAAATGGAAAGTGTTTTTTTTTTTTTCCTGGTTTCATTTTGTTAATGGCAGTACGAGTTTTGAAGATACAATTACCTTTTCTGTTTATTTTTATTCAGTCTAAGCTGATATGATCTAGGGCATATTTTATTTGTAAGTATTTATTTCCTAAAAACAGTTTTTATGTGTTTAACTGCCATGTAAAACCACGAAAATCGGTACCCACGAAAATAAATGAATCAACAGTATATAAAAACGGTATATCACATCATCAGGGATACTGAATGCAGCAAACTGGTTTGATGAATATTTATAGTAAAAAATAATGTGTTTCGAATGCAAAATATAATTACATCATCACACACTGATTAGGAGTATATCAATTTTATTTTGTTCTCATAGCAAAATTTATTTTTCCAACATTGACTTTCAGGTCAAGTACCTTTTTATATCATACGAATATTACCATAGTTCTAATTTATGTTATTAACGTTAATGCATAATTAATTTGATGCAATTGCTTTTATGTTTATAAGTACATATACACTCGAAAAATTTGTAACAAGTGAAGGACTGCTTTATTTTAAAGTTTTTGGATATACATTTGCAGTTTTTTGTCTATCAAAATTGTTGCAATGCGATTATATTTTCATTTGTAGCAACCATTGGTTGTTTACAAATCACCGGTAATGTTTCAATAATATTTTTTTCCAAATTAAGATAAAAATATTGATATATTAAAGTCAAGTATGCTCATACTTTTTTTCTTTTGTAATCAGTTGTGCATAGAATACTGTAAACAATTATAATACATAACTAGTAAGTACTCATAAACAATAATATGTAAAATTAATATACATAGTAATACAAGGTCGTTCTCTTTTATTGAAAATAGCTTGTTGACCTCTTCAAAATGGACAATGCTTGATGGTCTAATTCTTTCAGTTTCTGTCTCATTGATGTATACCAAACAAAAAGTTTTATCTGTATTCATATCTTTATATACATTTAAGTACCTAGGAACTTTCTTTTTACATATAACAGATAAGAAGATGTGGTATGAGTAGTGCCAATGAGACAACTCTTCACTAAAGTAACAATGTAAAAAAACTTTATCAATTGTATGTCACATACGGCCTTGAACATGATGCCTTGACTCACACTGAACAGCATGATATGAAGGGTCCCAAAATAACTAGTGTAAAACAATTCAAGCAGAAAAAACCCAGGTCTAATCTATAAAAAAAAAACACCGTGAGAATCGAGTAACACGTATGAACACACCAACAAACAACAACCACTGAACAGGTTGAATAGGACATGTGCATACAAATGAAGCGGGTCTAAACGTTATAACAGGCGCAAACCTTCACCCTATCTTAAGAAAGTATTGTAAGTTAACTGTTTACAAAACTTTTGAATTTTTGAAATGCTAATGCTTTTCTAACTCAGGAATAGATTACCTTAGCTGTATTTGGCAAATCCGTTAGGAATTTTGGTCCTCAATGATCTTCAACCTTGTACTTCATTTAGCCTTTTTAACATTTTTGGATTCGATCGTCATTGATGAGTCTTTTGTAGACGAAACGCGCATCTGGTGTAAATACAAAACTATATCCTGGTATATATGATGGGTTTAATAACAACTTAACAGGCGCACTATTTATGTTTTTTTTTTGTGTTCTGGTTTACAATCATCATAGTGTTTGCAGTTACTTAAGTTGCATAGTTCTTGAAGTTGATAGAATTATTCAAAGCCAGAAATCGAGTAATTAAGAAAAAATGCGTTAGCTCATTTATACAATCAAATAAGTTTACAAACCCCTAATCAGTAAAACATAAGATATATTTTGCATTCGAAACTTTTACTATTAATATTCATCAAACCCATTTGCCTGAATGCATTATCCTTTGAAGTAATAATCTATCAAATAACATAATATTGCATCATAGCTATGCTTTCATATGTTCATTAGTTTGATTTTTTTATATTTATTTGCATACATTGAAAATAGATGTGTACAAAATTTTGTTTACCTACTTATATCAATTTATTCTAAAACATGTATTTTTTGTATTGTATTTTTCTCAAAATAAAACAAATGCAGGAAACATGGACGTCGCTTTTGGTAATTGTCTTTGTTGTTTCCATTACATTACGCGATTAAAACTGAAAATAATATAAAAGGGTTATAGAACTTTGATTCAACGAAGAAGAGTACTCTGCACTGTCGTCATTGTTTTTGCAATGACCCTTTTATTGTATAATCAAACTTTCAAAATTACTACGACATGACACACGGGTCGATGAAAACTCTTTAGTCGAAAACTACAGATATATAAAGGCCAAAATAAAAATAACGAAAAAACGACAGTTTACACTACATAGAAAACTAATGATTGAATAATTCGAACAATTTCAAAATCGAGCTTGAATAGTGACAACCTATCAATCTAGTTTAAAGATAAACGATTGATACAAATGTGAATGTACGACATGGGTTTCCAATATAGTATCTCCGACGTTTGCTAAAAACATCAATTTAGAACGTGTAATAAAGGACATAGTAGTTTACCATATGTTTACGAAAGTTTCCTCGATTGTTGATTATGACTTGTGATAAGTTATAAGTAATCTATACCTGTTAATCAAGATTTGTAAAAGATACTCTTTTAAAAAGGCCAATTTTCTTCCAGTCCGTTTTGCATAGTGTATTTCTCTCTTGAATATCAATTTCAGGCCATTGCTTATTGTGGAGCCTACAGATGTGTTGCTATGTGGCATCCTTATGTTTTTGATTGCTGTTTTAATCACTGCTACATATAAATACTTTGTATTCATATTTAGACTGACAGGAAATGTGTATTATAAACTAAACTGTTATTAGTTATAACTAATTTTATCTTTTTTCATAAGAACAAGGGGTGGTGATAAGCTCTTACATCTTAATTGTGATATATTTTTTTTTAGATCAATTGACTTTAATGTAGCATGTTCCATAATTCCAAAGTGAAAATACAAACAAACAAAACAAAACTTGAGGATTGTCTCACGGTCTTAAGAAGTATCCGAAAAAGCTTACATGTACGTTTGTAGAAGTAACTAAACATGAAATTACACTCGCATAATAACAATTGTCTTCTAAATTTGAGAAAAAGGTATATGCTTTTTGTTATCTATTAATCATGCTTTTCTTTGTCTAATATGGTCTCCTTTTTATTTGTATTGTAGTCCTGTAATATTATGTTGTCATTTCAATGTTATATTTAACTTTGCCATTAAAGTGCGAGGTTTGGCATGCCATAAAACCAGGTTCAACCCACCACTTTTATTCCCCTTTAAAAGTGTCCTGTACCAAGTCAGGAAGATGGCCATTGTTATAATATTGTTCGTTTCTGTGTGTGTTGCATTTTAACGTTGAGTCGTTTGTGTTTTCTCTTATTTTTGAGATATTGAGATCAGACGTGGCACGGTACTTGTCTATCCCAAATTCATGTATTTGGTTTTGATGTTATACTTGTTATTCTCGTGGTGTTTTGTCTGTTGCTTGGTCCGTTTCTGTGTGTGTTGCGTTTCGGTGTTGTGTCGTTGTTCTCCTCTTATATTTAATGCGTTTCCCTCGGTTTTAGTTTGTTACCCCGATTTTGTTTTTTGTCCATGGATTTATGAGTTTTGAACAGCGGTATACTACTGTTGCCTTTATATATCACTAAAGTGTTCTATTACAAACATTTATTTTGAATGTGTACGTAGTTGATTCTATACTAAGCATAACACTTAATAGATTCGTCTGTCTATATATTAAGAGGCTTTATCTGTAGGGGAAAATAAAAGAATTCAGAGCTAAAGTCAAAGGAATCACATTTTTTTCAGCATTCAGACAATTGAAAACAGTTAAATTTATAATACAGGTTGCTTTAATTTGTTACAATATGAAACAAGACGATATGGTTGGTTTGTCAATAAAAAAAACTCTACGCCAGAAACCAGGAACCCTTTTCTATTCAATTACGTAATCAGTTTACCAAAAATAATGTTACAGTATAGATAATGATACAGTTTTGAACACAGAAAATTAAAAACTATACCATTTGTTGTTATAAGTTTATTTCCCCATTTGCTATTTTATAAGGCTTAATTTCCCAAAGGAGGACATTGCCCTAAACGGCAGTATATTTCCTTAACATATCGATTAGAACATTTTTTTTTTCGATCCAATGACTCCCTTTTTTTTTTTTTTTTTTTAAATAAGACAGTGATTGTACTAAAAATAATAACCTATCTCTTTTCTCACATAAATAGATAAACGAATTATGATATGTAAGATTTGGTAAACTTAATATCTTACTGCAGTAATCATACGCTAAAACTAACGTGTTTTGCACGTTGGTTGCGTTTTTTTTTTACCGTTTTTTACTATTCTTACTATAAAACGAGATATTGAAACATAAAATTTTTTTTTTACATAACTAAAGCATTTTTTGCCTGTCCCACATGATACGTTAATAATTTAGTTTGCGTATTCTTATTGTTCTACTAATTTTTCAAATATCTCAAAGTATCCCTTGGATGTGACTTATTCATATAAGTCCTACCGCGAATTTTATAATGTGCTTAGGTATACATTAAAAAAGAAATACAAGAAACCCTAGGGTATAAATAAGTGTAATTTAACAAATTTGTCAATTGATTTGAAGAGTTATTTATCTTAATTTCATGTTGATTTTATCATGTTTATATATACATCATGTAGACCTGTTATTGAGGTAATCTAAACTATAAGTATATAACACACATTCAGCTGCAGGTGGTAGCGATTATTTAAGTCTGAATATTGCAGTACACAATCAATTGAATATAAATCACTTAAATAGCAACAGTTCCAATATTGTATTTTTTTTTATCATTTATCAAACTCCTTTCATGTTAATAATATTGTCCTCTTTTCCTCCCCCCCTTTTGAATGTTCTTTTTCTTGTGGCCTCTCATTTTCATTGTTTGAGTTTGAAATTGATATGGATTTGCTTGAATTTTCATTGAAGTTCATTATTTTTGTTATTTTCTTTTTTTTTGGCATGTATTGGGTCTCAAATCTTTGCTTGAATGTTGGTTGCTTTTCGTTACTTTTCAGTGATATTTTTTTTCATGGTGGTATATAGTCAGATATTTTCTCTTTATTTCGTTATTCAAAAAGTCTTGATTCCACTATGTTTTTGTTCCATTCCTGTGGCTTAGAAAATGCAAAAAAAAAAAAAAAAAACGACGAAGAGTGATTTACAAAATGTATTTGATGTCTTATTTTAAATTGCACTTTTGGCCTCGGTGGCCGAGTGGTAACAGAAATGTAACTATTGAATCATAAGCTACTAGATGTATCGGGTTCGAACCAATCATGTAGCAGATGCGGCAACTCAAAACTATATTGACAAGGATGTTGTTAGTTGTTTACCAAGGTCGGTGGTTTAGTCTGGGCAATTTGGGTTCTTCAACCAAGAGGAAAAGAGGCGTTCATGCCAGTTTAATCAATCAATTCAATTCCACTCATTTGGTCCTTATTGCTCTTCAACTTCGTACTTTATTTGGCCTTTTTAACTTTTTTGATTCGAGCATCGCTGATGAGTCTCTTGTAGACGAAACGAGCGTTTGGCATGAATACAAAATTTAATCCTGGTATCTATGATAAGTTTATACATAAATTATATGCTATTATAATAACTAGCCAAATTTGATAGATACTGCCTTTTTTGAATGTTATTCTTTATGTAGAAAAGCAATATATCAATTTATTGCGTAGGTGTTTTGCAACAGAGTTGTATGGTAGAAATGTCGTAAATCCTTTTTTGTTATGAAATGCCTAGAACTCATCTAACATTCAAAATTTATTTCAATTCATGAAAAACAAATTTTATAATAAAATTGTAGCAGATCTTCCAGGGATATGTTTATTACAATTATATTTTTCTAATCTTCCCATTATTAAAAAGAATCTAGACTCATGAAGAAACGCATAACAGTGCTGTCACGCATTTAATAAAATGAGCAGGTGTACATTCATAAGAAAAATAAAAGACACCCTAAGGTCAACCGCGGTGTTATTTAACAAATATGTTGTTTAAAAGTGACAAAAAATATTTTATGTATTTTTAACTCGGACATATATCACAGTTGATTTTTAGATAAATGAGCCCATATTACAGTAACATTCAAGATGGGATTTCTTATTACAGGATGTGAAAAAAGAAATAACGAGAACACGTTATATTAAAAAATGACTTTATAACGATAATTCATTAATGAAACATAAAAGGTTATATAACAAAAACACGAGACTCCAAGGAAAATTCAAAAACAGAAAGTCCATTATCACATGGCAAAATTTAAAGCTGAAACACACCAAGCGAATGGAAAACAACTGCCATATTCCTGAAAAGGCATTTGTTCTGTAAAAAATAGTAAAACAAAAATCTTAGAGATTTAATTACCCATTTAAATAAAGATCATAAAATATATAGGGATCATAATTGTGTAGGCCAGACACACGTACATACATAATACTTCATATAAAATAAGTTAATATTTTAATTCAATATACCTCATCGATTCATAATGTTTATGCCTATCAATGAAATGTCGAAGGGAAAATAAGGTCTCAGTCCCCCATCAAATTGACTCATACACATAAAGCGTGTTTTGTAAATAAAAAGTAGTCGATTCTTTAATTATACATTAGTAGCTAAATTAAATTACCACAGTCAAGAAAGGTTAAAATAGATTGCTGAAAATAAAGTCAAGGTAAAAATAAGATGCATTACAATGATTTTTCAAAGCATATACAAATACTCATCACAATTACTGAATAATGAAGTATTGACATAACCTGCAAGTCAATTAATGAATAATGAAATGTCAGGTAACTTTGCACATAAATAGAAATATGAATTTGGAACAAATAATGGGAAATTGGGACTAAGAAATGTCAAGTTGGAACTAAAAAATATGAAATCGGAACAAAGGAAATGAGACTAAGGCCTATACACAAGCAGTTTTGAAGTGTTGGTGCTTAAGAGAGGACTTCGTCACGAAATATTCTACAGCTTGAAGTCACAGACAAATACAAATATTTTCCAATTGTCGAGGCCTCTTTCCAGAAATTTTTCATCGATCATCGATTTAGATTTCACCAAATATGATTTTATGTTGCATCGCGTTTGTATTGCAATGATTTTATTATCGGTCAGGTGTACCTTAATACCCCTAGTCACCGCAGTTGTGGTTGAACAAATTTGTCACAAAATAATTTATTCCAGTTTGAAAAATATCAGAAAATTTATGTTATATATTAATAAACCAGCAATAGAGAAATATTTTCAGAAAGGGAAAAGGACAAACCGCTAGTTCGGAACGCATTCGACTTATGTTATATTGATATTATAGAATGACAACGACAAATACTATTAGTTATCTTGGTGTAATCAGGGGTGTACAGAATTTTACACCGTTGTTGAAAATTCATACACCCTGAGGCGCAGCCGAACGGGTGTATGAATTTTCAACAACGGTGTAAAATTCCGTACACCCCTGATTACACCAAGATAACGAATTTATTTCTTATGAACAATTCCTTTACTCATTTTGAAACCAGGACGTAAAATTGTAAAAATGGTAATGAAAAACTTCCAGCGTAATATTATTTCAATGTCCATGTTGTTGCACATTGTCAAATACTTTTTACTTTATTTTTGGAAAAATTCTGAAAATTTTTGTGTTCTTTTGAGTTTACAAAAAAAAAAAAAAAAAATATTTTAAAAAAATTTTTTTTTTTTTTAGCATTTTCTTCTTATTATTTTTTTTCTAAATTTTTTTTTTTTTTTCTATATTTTTTGAAAATTTAATTTTTTATTTTTTTTTGGCAAAATTTAATTTTTTTTTTAAATTTTGGCAAAATTTTATTTATCCCCGGGTGAACAAGGGTGGGGTGCTATTTACACCGGGGTAGTCAACCAATCAGATTGCAGTATTCTTGCTGCATAAGAAATAAAAAACAATATATACTACAAAGTTTTAGCAATCCTTTCGGGGATATGTTTATTAAAATTGTTTCTAGTTTTTCTTTTATTTCAAAATAATCTTCAGTCTCATATCAAATTCACAACAGTACTGTCACGCATTGTATAATGTAATCCGATGTACATCAATAAAAGAAATAGATGATACTCCAGGGTCAATCTTTGATAATATTTTTCAAGTTTTTCATTTGAAATTGAATTTAGCAATTTTTGTTTTTACATTTTCTAGCACTCAGAAATGATATATAGGTGATTTAACAACTATATTATAAAAACTTCATATGAAACGGAGAAAATGACAGAATATCAAATTATGTTAGAATAGTAAAAAAAGAAAATAGAAATGAATGAAATACAGAAGATTAAAATGTTATACCTATTCATTTAAAGACAAATCCCTCTATTGTTTATGCGCATATACAAGCGCAACAGTACTATGCCGTCAGCGGTTTATGACGTCGCGGTTTCCGCGAACTGGAAACGTTTATTAGAGTTATTCCTCTTTGAGCCGATGGAGAGAGTGACAATCGTTTTGACAGGTTAATTTGCCGAGAAAAAAATGAAAATTGTTTTTAAATAATAGACATGTTCCAGAATTGGATAAAATATGAGAATGAAAAGAGAGTCAACTATACAGCAATCTAACAACAAAAAATACACAAAAATGACCGTAAAGAAACGAAATAGAATCTGGATACTTGACAACAAGATGAGCCAATCAAATTATAATATAATACTTTTTTCCTTAATTTTCTACATGTATAGACTTTTGTAGGTTCTTAATTACATCGATATTTTACAAATCATTAAGAAAGTACGAAAATCATCAATCTTTCTGATCATGTCCTCAAAATTCACTGTATATTTAGCAATAGGTATGGATATGGCAAATTGCACTGACGTATTTTGAATGTGTACTGCACTTACATTTTTACATGAATATAATTAGATTTCAAATAAACACCAACAAAACAGTAACCTAATGACGCATACATGTAAAACAAAGTACATCTAGAGAAGTTAACATATAATCTTCTAACATTGTAGGTTTTTTTATATGACCATTCCGAGTTTGTCCCGATTGTTTGATATTTATGTATAAGGTGCGCATTTTTTGTTGAAAAAAACATAATCGTGTCTGTGTTAAAAAGATGTCGGAATGAAGAATTACAGAGGAATGCATATGGGAAAAAAATAATTAAAAGGAGATTTGAGAAAAGAGGTCGGACTAGGTTTTATTCATACTCACGGTATGACAGCTGTACGAGTATACTTAGACTGAGTTTCTAGCAACATTACGGAATATTTCGATATTCATAGATGCCTAACGATGAGTGATCAAAACAGAAATGGTGTTAATTAGACCCCGTTAACACTTGCACGGAATTGAAATAAAATCGATCTCTGAAGAGCATCTCGCGTTTTCGATCTTTTTAAAAGAACTTGTTCGTTTACATTTAGTATACATATTGCATATCTAAAATAATCAGCCTAACCATTTCGTTGACAAAAAATCGTAAAAAATTGAATAAGGAAATATTTGGTTCATTAGATAATTATATGCTTCTGCATTTATTAATATTATATTTGATTAACATGTCATAAGTAATTAAAAAAAAAAAAATTGTCAGAAAAAAATTATTTATAACGCTCATTTCGTTTGAAGATGAGTAATCTACAGGGGAAAAAAATACTGAATGAATGCAATTGAAAAGA
This sequence comes from Mytilus galloprovincialis, assembly GCA_037788925.1. NCBI lineage: Eukaryota > Metazoa > Mollusca > Bivalvia > Mytilida > Mytilidae > Mytilus > Mytilus galloprovincialis. The sequence goes on from CM075335.1 coordinate 36,031,308, forward strand.
TATTGTTTTAAAAAGGTGCACCGAATATCACACGTATAGCAAGAGAATATGGAACGAATAAGTAACAGGGCATCAGTCGATCACTGAAACGAGTATTTACGCCTTAGAATAGGGTTATTTTATCTCTTAGAACCAATATATACATGTAGCATCAGAGACAAGAACAAAAAAGGTGCGACCTATAACAAGCATATTGTAAGCGAATAAGTAGCAGGTCATCGGTCTAACGCTAAAACTGGAACATATGCGCTAATAGGTATATTTCACTTTTAAGAACCTATAACTAACACCAGAGACAAGAAAACAATTGAACAGATTTGTTTCGTAATAGGTGCAATGTGTTTCAACGTATAAGGAACGAATAAGTAACGGTATCAGTCGAGCGCTGTAACGGGTCCTGTCTCAACTCAGGAGTATGTAATTTAAAGTGGTTGTTGTTTGCAAAAGAGTCACACATTTGTTTTTCATTAATTATTTTTTTTTATTATTTTCTAGTTTGAATTGTGTTACATTTGTCCTTTCGGGACCTTTTATAGTTGTGTATGCGGTATGGGATTTGCTCATTGTTGTAGGCAGTACGGTGACCCATAGTTAATAATTTCCAGTGTCAATTGGTCATTTGTGGAGCATTGTGTTATTTGCAATCATACATCTTTTTTTATTAATATATTTTCAGAAGAATGACGCAAAAAACGTCGAATATATTAATTTGGTTTTTATTATCTCCATGGCACGTTTTGTCAAATCATTTGAGAATAAACACTAAAAACATTTTTAAACTGACCATGCGCAGATTTATTTTCATATCTACATAAAACACTTGGAATTTTATATCGGTTGATTGATTGAAAAGTCGATCGCGATGAATCTAAAGGTTTTCACTTGAAGAAAAATCGGTTCATAAAAAAATCGTTCTTTTAAAACTACGTCTGGGGATGGCATGTTTACGTCCGATTGAAGATCGATCTTTCTCATTTTTGCAATACTAAAGATCGGGGATCTCAGAAATGATCGATCTTTATTGTTATTGGAAACGGAGTCTTAGATTTCTAATAATTTTAAGTAATTATCATCAAAATAAAAAGGAACAACATTCTTAAACGAAATTAAAATTCATAATATCGGAAGCAAAATTCTGTCTTGTCTTTCAGATGTACTTTGATTGAACAATGATATTATATAAAATGTCTTCACTATTTTAAAAAGAATTTCTGTTCAACACGCAAGCACTATGAATAACCTGAAATGAAATGTACAGAAGCATTCGTGTGTACTTTTGTACAACGCATTGTTTTCCAACCACCGCATTTATATTACGTGTCTGTGATACTGACTGAAAACTAAGTACTATCATGTGTAGATTACTGTGAATTTATCGTAGTTTAAAACAAACAATCAACAAAACAGCAAATAACGAGAACTGGGTTGTCTCTAATTTGTGAGAATATAGCCTAAAACGGCCGAACGTCTTTCGACGTTGTTTTTAGAATTGGCGCAATGTGTTCCCGCCAATTCAAATTGTTAACCCCTTTTTAGAAATATCTCTTTTTCCATTACGGTGACCCCATCTTTTTATTTCCTTATTTTGTTTAGATATAAACAACGCATATTCTATTGAAGACTCATGGAGAAATTATTGGTCAATTTTTTTTTAACTTAATTTTTTTATAGGTATTTCACAATAAAAAAAGGCGGGAAAACTATTATAGCAACTTATCATTATTATTTTCCACTCAGAAAATGGTGATATTATTAAAATTGTTTGTATTAACAACTAGGTTAACAAAACAGACAAGTTTTTATTGGATACGGACTTGAAAAAAAATATTACACTGCTATTGACTAGAAGTCCCAATTTCCAAATTCCGTGAAAAAGATGGCGTTTTAAATCGAAAACGAGGTCGGTGACCCCATTTTTTTATTTGCTTATTTTAAAGCTTTTACCTAGCCTAAAGTAAAAATAAAATATAAAGAAGATATTATTGGTAGATCTGAATAGAAGGATTTGTCTTTAAAAACAATTGTATTAAAATAGATTAATTCTAGACGAATATTGTGCAATGAATGAAATAGAACATTGTTTTAGTAGAGGAGGTGTGAAACAATAAAACAAACAAACCTAATTGACACGACAGTCGTTTACTGATGTTTAATTGTCGTAAATCGATGTTAAAGGGACAAATTAAGGCAACTAACAAAACTAAAAGGAACTGCATGAACGCCAAGAGGAGTTGACCGGTCGAGTCGAAATGATAAGCGTCTTCTGGTATACTTGAATCATCTGACATCTCACTCAGTAAAAGTGTCACACTCGGGAATAAAACAATGAAGTATTGAATAATGTTGTAATAGGTTGACTAAAATATCAGGCGTATATTAAACCAATACACAAAATTTTGTGTACATTGTACAATAAATGATGAAGGATAAGTAGTTTCTTTATAAATTTTTGTACTGCAAATATGACGGTCTATTATAATCAGTGATGTCCCAATGAAGACGAAAAAGTGACGTTAACTTAATATCATCATTCAAATGCAAAAAAAACCAAGAATAATTAAAAGTCATCCACATTTATAACACTTCCCACCAAAATAATATATAAAATAATCATTCTGTCTTGTACACAGAACCATTACATTTTTTTTTAATGTTTTTGTAATCTACATTACAGTCAGTACAGAAAACATGGACATAACTAATAAAGTTAGGATATAAATATAGAACTGATGCGTTACAACAATTCAACAGATCAAATACAGGTTTTCATTACAGTTCCTGGAAAGTGAAGTAATGATAAAAACATAAAAGCCGATTAATGATGTTTGAAATGTTCGATTATCCTTGCAAGAAAATAGAAATGTCAACTTGCAACAATAAAAAGGCGAAATTGATAGTTAATAATGTCATGTTAATACTGTAAAATTTGAACCGAAAAATAATAGAAAGTAAGGTAAGTCAAAACAGAAAAATGTTTCTCAGAATTTGTTTTTGTGTTTTGTAGACTGCTGTGTGTCTTTTCGTCTATTTTCGCTTTTCTTATGAATTTTCAATTTTTCCTCGGCTTATGATTTTTTGTATCTTTAATTTTGTATGCCTCTTATATGAACATGTAACAACATAACTTAAGATACTTCATAGAATGTACATACAAAATCATCAATGCAATATGAAACGAGATCAGATGGCCACTATAAAAGAATATATGAATAATCCAAAAGAAATTCAGTTGCGACTAAAAACTATTCTTTTATATGGTCCATATACTGTACTTTAAAACTTTGGTTCAACAAAGATAAGTAGTCTGCAATATATAACTGTTTTTTTTTTTAACATTGTTTTTAACAATGTTAGATGTTTTAACAAATATATGATAAATGAATCCCTGTTGTAAAAGTTTTTCGGTAATGAAAATATTATTCTTATTGAAATCTGAGATGTAACTACATAAGCAGATAGCGATTAATCCACATAGTCTGTAACAGTATACGGTTGAAAACACGTTTCTTAATTGACTTGCTGAAACTCTAATATCAACATTTCAAAAGCAAAAACATAATGGGTTAAAACGGCAGCATCAAATGTAGTTTTCCTAATTACTATGCAATTTTGACATATTTTTTTTAGCATAACTAGATTACGTTTTGTTTTTGCTGGTTTTATTTCTGTTCTTATTCTTAAAATAAAACATGATAATTGATAGTGTCTCTCAATGTAGTGAAAACAACACTTTTAATCAGATTCAGAGAAAACATGACATCTTGAAAGCAACTTATAATGAACACCCCCATGTAGCGTAAAGTTAAACAAGTTCAGACCCAATAACTGTTTTTATTTATAATGTTTATTATAAACTTTTCGTGTAATGCCTATTTAATATGAATTCCCGTATTGTACTTAACACCTTTGCAGGTGGACGAAACGTGAAGAGCGATGGGGAAGGGATGTGTGGGTAAAATTGGAATCATAGTTGCAGCTTTAATGAAAGTTATATTATTTACTTAATAAATCATAAGTTTGGGAGAGTGATCATATATCATTTCGACTAGTTTGTAAGCGGTATTTCAATGATAACGATGTGTTATTGGGTACTAGTACACTCTAATACAATTGTATGGCTTTTCACGTATTTATTCAGCTTATGTTACCTTAAATAAAATTCTTCTGCATTCTTAAATTAAATATACATAATGAATGCTATAGTATAAATCATCAACCCCATTAGTGGTATACTAGTATAAAAACATATCGATAACATCAAAGATTGTATCTTTATCTTGATATACAGTTGCATTAAAAAACAAATAAACAGATTTAAAAAAGCGTAAAACATTAATTTATCAAGATCTTACTGTATCCTTCGAAGAAAAAAACCTACGCAAGTCAATATTTCTAACAATAAATTAGTTACATTTAACCTTTCTGCTCTTAAAAAAAGGAAAAGCCCCATACAACAACAAAACAGAATCATACCTCAAGTTTGATAACCCCTGAACAGAAGCTAGAAAGAAGATATATTGATACATGTACAACTTTTCTCATGTCAGGTTAGATTTAACATGATAAAAATACTTTTATTATAACGTGGATACATGTACAACTGACAGTATTAGCACTTTTAAAAGTACCAACGTAAAGTAGGACTATGAATAGTGTAAATAATGTTTTGTGTACTTAAATAAATCGTACTTTTATTAAAATGTGGATACATGTGCAACTGACAATATTATCACTTTGAAAAGTACCAACGTAAAGTATGACTACAAATAATGTTAATAATGTTTACATTAAAATAGTAAATAATAGTGTACTTAAATAAATCGGCCTGATAGTTTTGCTGTCATATGTAGAAATGTTTGAAAGATGAAACAGCTCTACAACCCACAAACACAATTATACAAATGGACCTCCTAAATGAATTATATAGAAAACCTTAAAATGTTCTTGTCAGAAAAATGATACAAGGCGATAACTGTACATTATATAAATTCTATTGTTTTGTCACAAACTACTCGGTATTATGTCGACCTTTCCTGTCCAATCGTTTATTCTGAGCATTCTTTCTGTTAATGGCTTTCCTATTATGTTTATGATTATTGTGTAGGCCAACGTTCTACACTGAATGCTTAATTTAACGGGTTAATTGTAATGGCGTAATGAAAGGATTGATAATGGAATGATATACATGACAAACAATCACGAAAGAACAATAAGACCTTTTGTAAGAACTGTTTACAACTAAATACCGAAAGTGCTGTTACGGAACGTTGCAATTGTTTGAACCATCAACTGCTATAATTAATAATGCAAATCGTTGTCTGTAAAGTTTAGAAAACAATTCGGTTATTAAATTCAAACAATATGATGTATAATTTTTGTTGATCAAAAGTATAGGTTTCTATAATGTAATTTCGTCTTATTTGAATGAATTTATTTCAAATCTAACATTTTTTCTTTACGTACTCCATAATTATTCATTTTTAGAAAAATTATACACGGTAAATTTAACTGAAATTTTTAATCTTTTATATAAATTAATAAAACTTAGAGGTTAATATCAATAAGTAAGTAGTCCAATAAGACAAAATGCACCAAACGCAAAGGTAAATATTTTGAGAAAAATTGACAACTATCCATGTCAACAACGCTAAAGGCACTGTATTAACAAAACAAAAAAGCGACATAGCTATGTTGCTTTCCTTTAAACAATATATTTGGAATATTTGCCTTCCCACTTTGAATCTCGATCCGTGGAATACAATTGTACATACAAGAACATATAATTAACTTATCATAGATATTATATCATGCTTAACATTTATTTGCCTTTGTTTCCTAAAGACTCATTAGTGAAAAGTAAAATCACACAAATACTGAACTCCGAGGAAAATTCAAACCGGACAGTCCCTTTTCTAGATAATGGCAAAATCAAATGATGATAAAACACATCAAACGAATGGACATCAACTGTCATATTCCTGGCACTTGGCTCAGGCATTTTCAAATTTAGAAAATGGGGGTCTGAACCTGGCTTTGGTTCATCAACTTTCTGCTCAGACACTGGTGACGTTTTACAAAGTGACGCTCTATTTAAAATTTGATTGAGGACCAAAGGCGGCGAAGATTTTTGCCGAATACAGCTAAGTTAATTTATCCCTAGGACTGGAAATCCTTAAAATTTCGGAAAATATCGTTTCCATTTAACTATTAATGTATGATAATAACAATATCCATGCCCAACAATGTAAGCGTACTTGTACAGAAAAATCCTTGAACTCGAAAAATAACGCCATAATTGATATAGCAAAAAAATACAAAACTATTAAAGAATGCTCGCAGTTCCTTAAGGCAGGTTCAAGACCCGAAATATGCTGATATGAACTAGTAATCATCTTACATTACACCAGCACTCTAACATCGGTTGTTATGAAAGACGAAATCGTGTGTAAAACCCAAAACAATCAGCAGAGAAATATAATGAAGAAAATAGTATACCATGCTCCAAAATATAAACTTGCGAGTTGATGATCATCCAAAAAAATATGACACATTGATAGAACAATCAGAGCGGTAGTGAAACAACAGTTAAACAGTATTACTAAAAACGTTTATCAATAAGTCTATTGTCACGAGTATTTTTGACAGACACATTTTTTGTTATTAAAATCAATGTTGAACTTTTATTGTAAATTATTCTTTTTAAATAAAGGCAACAGTAGTATACCGTTGTTCAAATCTCATAAATCTATGCACAAAAAAACAAAATGGGGTAAAAAACTAAAACTGAGGAAAACGCATTAAATATTAGAGGGAAACAACGACACAACATTAAAATGTAACACACACAGCAACGGACTAAGCATTAGACAAAATCCGATGAGAATAACCAATATAACTTCAAAACCAAATACATGAATTTGGGATAGAAAAGTACCGTGACATGTCTTATAGTACACTAAAATATAGGAGAAACCAAACGACACAACGGAAACACAACGTAAAAATGTTACACACACAGAAACGAACTATGATATAACAATGGTAATTTTCCTGACTTGGTACAGGACATTTTTAAAGAAAAAAATGGTGGGTTGAACCTGGTTTTGTGGCATGCCAAACCTCGCACTTTGATGGCATTGTTAAATATAACATCAAAATGACAACATAATAATACAGGACCACAATACAAACAAATAGGAGAACGTATTAGAAACACACGAACAACAGATAACAAAAGGCATCAGGTTTAAAATTCATTACGTCAAAAACGCGCCTCGTCCAAACAAGAATTACCAGTGACGCCCAGATATAAAAGTTCGAAAGTCAAAAAAAGGGGTGGGGTACAAAGTTGTACAGCTCTGATGATTAAAAGTTGAAAAAGGTTGTGCCAAATCCGGCTAGGGTTTTCTGCTTGTGATAAGAACACCCTTATATAGAACAATTTCTGCTATTGCAAACAGTAAATTTAATCAAATGAATATAAAAGATTTACATCATAAAAATGACGTCTTAAAAAATTTGGATTTTTTATGTGAAATGTGTTTTTCAATAATCAACAAATGACAAAAAAGATCCCAGTCAACTCTTACTACCTTGCTTAACAATAGCAAACATACATATACTGTTAAGACATAGTAAACAAAGAAAAGTATGTTGTAAAAGCGCAAAAACAAAATATCGTTCAAGGAAAACAGTAAACAACAAAGTAAAAAAAAAACAAAAAAAAACACACACACTTTTAATGACAACCAGCAGTCAACAAAACAAGACACGGTAAACTGAATATTGATACAAAACACGACGATAAAATCAGGTTCCCCGGATGAAGTGTTTGACATCGTGTTGCATTTTTAAAAAGAGTTATCAGCTGTTTATGATTTCTCAGTCAAACACTTTTCTTTCAGGCAAGACCATTTTAATTACTGTCGACTCGTGATGAATTCTGACACTCGAAGCCACTAAAGAATAGAAAATAATTGCATTTGATTGCATCGTTTTTCGTACACAACCGACATAAGTCTTGTATTTGTCCCCGTTCGTCTGACGAGGCTTAAAAACAAAAACTTCTATGTATTGAAAACTTTATATGTAAGAAAAATAGGTTCAACATCTCGTTAGAATAAGATATTCCTTGATATAAACACTAGTTAAATGATTCAAACTTTATTAAACTTGTCAAATGTTCCTATTATCATGCAGTATCACTAAATAATTCGACCTGAAAAAATTCATAATGCATTTTGAGAAATATTTGAATACTAGGGGTTTCTTAAATACTTTGTACTCTTTCGTGTCATATCAGATAAATATATTTACAATGTATATCCAGTAACAATAAAAGACAACATCTTTTCGATTTAGGAACAATTCCACTGCATTATTCTTCAAAAGGCTGTTTTATTGCCTGCAGAGGAAAATAATATTTACAGGCGCTATACCCATTAAGTAACAATCACATAATATATCTATTTCATATTAAAAACGCTTCAAAAGACTTTACTTATGTAAAATACGCAGTGCATATATACCTTCTTTCTTGATTCTTTACATTTGTAGAGAGTACAATGACATTTGAGAGAGAGACCGCATTGAAAAAAATCATCTTAACTTGCAAAATGTATTAGCAAATTATGAAAATGTTATTCTTTGAAACAGAACTACTAGTACATATTATAGCGTTATCGAAAATTGATGATTTAATAAGATGATAAACTTCTTTAGAATGATAATTTTATATTTTATCGTGTTACAATTGGCGTGTGGCAACTATAAAAATCATGTTAGAGTCAAATTCTCATTTTGAGAAATGTTTCTTTATTTAATGTAAAATTAATTCTGACGACGATCTAGACCTCTTTGATTTAATTAGAAATCTTAAAATAACTAATTCTTTAATTGTTGCAAAGTATTTACTTTACTTTAGATGTATGCAATTGTTGAAAATTCTTTCAGTCGATTTCAATTTATTGCTAATGTAACATAAACACAACTAAGTATAAAGTTACCATCCTCAGGTGTTTTCTGTTACTGAAAAGTGCATATTCACCAATTTATGAAATAATTTTCAACTACTTATCTATCCAGTGTATATACTTTCGGTGTTGAGAATTGACAAAGATATATATAAAATAGTCAACAACAGAACTGCAACCCCCCAAAAAGATGAAATTGTCCAAAACGGTCAAAGATATATTTAAATATTCAGATTTGAGCGTTCCTGATCAAGGTACATCAAGAAAACCGCCTCGGAAAAGGAGTAAAACTGGTCAAACCTCTGATTTGTTAAAAAAATACAGAATATTCGAAAGTCAAATGTTAATTTTCAACTTTTTATTGGAAAGTAAAATACTTCTATTTAAACAAATTTCAGCTGTTGCTTGATAATGCAATGCACATACATCATTTATTCATTCAAAATACTGAAATCATCACAATAATCACACATAATCATTTCTCCACAATTTCAGACGTTTTCTTCCGAAAAAAGAAAGTTGATCCATTTGTGTTCAATCTTAATATTTTTTTGTAACTTCAAGTTAATTGGGATAACGAAATAAGAAAAAATGCTGTAACTTGAATTTTTCTCCATTAGTACTAGTATTCATTAAAAGGCAAAACTCCTATATGGAGTAAAATGATATTTTCGAATATTTTGATTAAATGATTGAGTCTTGTTGGTACTTTTTACTATTAAAAATTGTTCATTTATCCATATAAGATTCAATAAAAAAATTTGTTTTGTTACATTACTTTTTTACATGCGTTGAAGATTCAAGATTAAGAACAGAGTCAACTCATGTATGTGAATTATTCAAGAAACACAATACCTGTTTTTTAAAGAAATTTGAGAGTCTAAACGGAAGAAAAAATGCTGTAACTTGAATTCTTCTCCATTAGTACTAGTATTCATTAAAAGGCAAAACTCCTATATGGAGTAAAATGATATTTTCGAATATTTTGATTAAATGATTGAGTCTTGTTGGTACTTTTTACTATTAAAAATTGTTCATTTATCCATATAAGATTCAATAAAAAAATTTGTTTTGTTACATTACTTTTTTACATGCGTTGAAGATTCAAGATTAAGAACAGAGTCAACTCATGTATGTGAATTATTCAAGAAACACAATACCTGTTTTTTAAAGAAATTTGAGAGTCTAAACGGAAGAATGAATTACAACTTTAGTAAAGCACCAATTCAAGGATAATTGATATGCATTTTCTGATTATATGAGAATGGCTGGTAAAGTTTATGTTGAAAACATTGACCCCTCAACTTTTAATTAGGATGTATATCATAGTTAATATCAATCTGAACCCAACTATGTATGGTTGCTACGTACTTTTATATCAAGTAAGGGTCGTTGCTAAGAACTTTTAACATGAGCAAACTTTTGTCTAAATACATTTTCTATATACTTTTTGGGTTTATTTGATAAAATTTCTAACAAAATTAAATACAAAAAGACCAAAGGTCAAAGTCAAGGTCATAAATTGTATTTGACCTTGAGGTCAACTTTCAGGTCATTGAATGCACAACATGTCCCAAGTGATTTTTATTTTGTATTTGTCACTGTTTTTAAACTATTTAAATAAGAATGTCAAATTTTTTCTTCAAAATACCAAAAAATGACACTTTTATGTTCCCATAGCAACCACCCTAGCAACCTATTTCCCAAACCTTTAATGATAAATTAGTTATAATTTACATTTATCACTTTAGTATAATTGGTTGTGGATGCAAAAGTGTAAAATTATGTCATGCAAAATGCCTATAATTTGCCTTTTTGAATACATTGAAAATTCCACTATTTGAACTAGTGCTGCCCCCTTTTTTCCCTTTTGTCAGAAATAAATTGTATTTTTCATCTTACTTATAAAGTGTTATATCTTAATGAATTATAGTCAAAATATTCATAAAACTTGAACTGTATGCATGATTACTGCTTAAAATGGGTCATTTTTAATCCTCAAAATATGCATTTTTGAGGCAAAATTCAAGGGGACCCGTAACCATGGCAACAGGGGCATAAACAAATTTTTTGTCAACATTTTTCTTGTTAGTTTATCGATAGCTACCAACAGACCAGGTTTCAAGAAAATTTGAGATTATGCGTGCCGCAACTTGATTGGTGGTTACAGAGAATTGCTATTAAATATATGCAGTATTTGATGATATTACATAATATATATAAAGATTGAGACTAAATACGAATGTATCCCTTTATATTGTAGATAAAACCGTCAGAAAAGTGACGTTTTATGGCATATTTTAAAGATTTTTCATATCTAAGCTTGAATTTGAGCATACATTTGTTCCAATTTCTTACATAAAGTAATTGAATTAACTGAAGTAGCCAAAATAAGCCCTTACCGGACCTTTTCCCTCATTAAGGGGGCTCCTGGGTATAAATCAATTTTTTTTTCTAATATAGGATTTCGCTATATTTTTTTATAAATGAACTTTATCATATACTTAAAAGAAAAAATGAAATAAAAAAATGGGGTCACCGTTCATTTAAGCTCACAATCTGCCGCCGGAAGAAGCATACAATTTTTGTTAATGTCTATTTTTTCTGTTGAGCTAATAGGAGAAATAGAGGTAATATCGAAATAAAAAACAACCTAATTACAGAAATCGCTAAAATTTTACAATTATTTAGTTTATGTACAGCTTATTTGAAAACAATAATAAAAGATATAGGTCACCGATGAGTTAAAAAAGATATTTCAAATTTCATGCCAAAAAATACCATTTTTGTACCAAAGGGAGATAATTTGGAGCTTTTTCAATGATATAAACATTTTAAAGTCATCTGAAACCGAATCGTTTTTTTAGGTTGATGTTTGTACCATATCATAAAGTAATAACTAATAGTGTAATAAATAAAATTTGTAATGAAAAAATAAAGGTTTAATTTTTTGCTGAAATTTTTGTACCCACGAGCCACCTTAACTGTTTTTTATTCCATTTTTTTAACACGAATACGTCGGTCCTCATCAGGTTTATAAAAAATGACCACCCTTTAGGTTCGTTGTTCCCACTCAACACAAATGTTATACAGTAACAATTGAAGTATTGTTTGTTTTCTTCCCCAAAAGTGAAAGAACTATTCGTTTCTGCATATTAAGCAAACACTTATGATATTCAGCAGTAACAGCTATTTTTCATGGAACCAGCTACTTAATTGTATTCTGGAGATAAGTATTTATTACAATAACATGAATATTGACAAAAAGACACGGAAATGACATTCTCCAATGGCATAAAAGTGCAGGCTGTATTTAAATCACTGAATGAAGACTACTTAAAATGAAAAGTAAACTTCAAAAGAAAGAGTTATAAAAAGGGAGATAAGGTATTGAGGAGGATATGAAAATCAATGTGTCAATGAAAAAATGGTAAAATGAAAACAACATTAAGTGTTTTTATTTTTATGCATTAATGTCATACAGTTGTGCATTATTGAATTTGAACTATAAACTAAGAAATGCACTGTAGGCAATATTGGATCCGAGTTGTACAATTTTCAATTGCATTACTAAGAAAATCCAATAATTTAAATTGGTAAGTAATCAATGCTTACGTAGAATATCAAATTAATAGCAATGCCACTTAAATAAAACAAAGCAGTAATTAGTCTGTTGTGTCATGATGCATAAGAAAACGATTCGGTTGATTAAAAGCCAAATGAAATTGCTTGATCAATAAAGATTTTATGTACTATTTGAGATTAGTTTATTTCCTGAATACTATACATATTATTTCAACATCAATAAAACAAAAACACATAATCCAATGTACACCTATTTAAGTAGGAAAAACGGAATGAAATGGTATCAAGAAAACTGATGAATGTATAAAGTTATAATTATTTGTTTAGTTTTACTAAACAGCAACTGTTAAAACGCGTTTTAAGCGCTTTTCGAGATTTACTATCATCATGAAATCTCAGAGCCAAAAACTTTAAATTCAAGAATTTACAAATACTGAAACACAGAAGAGCTGTTTGGCTAAAAGGGACAACAGAACCATGCAAGTATCATTATAACAGACAACAATGATGAATCAAAACTTTTAAAAACTCAAATCTTTCCGAGATAAAAACGACAACATCAACTGTCGTCTCATAAATAGCTTTCTTTGTCTAATGATGTATTGGAAGCGTAAATGGTATTACGACACACACATACGCCAGTTGTAGAATGTAAAGCAAGAAAATTTGGTAACAAACTCTATAGAAGAGTAAAATATCAAACAAGGGTTGACAAAGTTAAGTAATACGTAAAACCCATCTCGAAAGAAGCGAAAGTTTAAGTAAACAGAAGCAAGTTAATGTTAAGGTTCTATCATAGCTTATAAGTGAGTGAATATAATAATAATTTCAATATAAGTCTATTTTTACATACACATAGATGTTAACTTAAAGTCTATGAGGTAGATACACTTAAACATTACACAAATACCATACTAGATGTAGGCCGTACGATGACCTATAGTTGTTAATGTCTGTGTTATTTTGGTCTCTGGTGGACAGTTGCCTCATTGGCAATCATACCACATCTTCTTTTTTATAGATGTAGCACCCCAAATTTCTGAACACTGACAAATAAAAACAAAACGCCGAGAGTTAAATAAAATACACGTGGCCATCCATCTATATGTACAATATAAAAATAAGGATATGTGGCATGATAAACTATACACAAGAGTCCAAAATACATGGATTAGAGCAAATTGTAAAGTCCACTGTACATCCTTCAACAAAAGTAAAAAATATACAGTATCGTCAGCTATACAAAGCTACGACACGACAAGTTGTGAAACAATATTTGTATATTTATTAAATATGAATTAAATGGTCAATGTGCAATACAATAGATATTTAATAGGAGTAATTCAAATCTTACGCATACACATGTATTATAGTCTTTCTCCACAGCATTTTGTCAAATGTTTTGCCTCATCACTATACACTTGTTTTAGCTGTAATACAACGTATGTATTTCTATTAACAGGAACCTATTGCTAGTTATGTTTATTCATTAAGAAAAACAATATGGACACCACTAGTACCATGTGGAAAATAAAGATACTTAGCTTTGCGCTCTTGTAACAAAACTAGTCCCAGTACAGAACCTGAATTCGGCAATGTTTGTACATAGATTGGAAATAACATAATGTTCCAAACAAATTGCAAAGCACATTTTACTTTATAAATTTTGGAGAGTAATGTTGACTTTTACATAAAAATAGATAAGTGTTCTTCATTTAAAAATGCGTTAACTAAATTATATGCTACTCTCAATGCATTATGAATAATACGCTCTCAGATGTAGCAACTTCATTGAAAGAACGATAACTGCTGCGAAAAAAAAAAGTATTGTGCCAAAGTCAAGACCTGATTGTGCAAAAGAATTGAACAGTTATTAATGTACAGTTAGACGTTCAATCACACGTATTGTTTTAGAATTGATACATGAATATCGAATAAGAAATCTTAGAATAATATATTGTACATTATTTGTTTTTACGTTATGATTAAATCTGAATTTATTTGGATAATGAACAAGACTTTTCTGAATCATATAAATGATCGAAGTTCGAACGCGAGTTCTGAAAAAAGTAAAATTCACAAAAATACCTATCTCCGAGGAAAATGAATGTTGTGAAGTTGTTAGGGGATAATCAAACATTTGAGATCAAATTTAATATTTCAAAACAGGTAAAACAGTACCCTTTTTCACGAATTTGTGGAGGTGATCAAACAAAAAAAACATAACCTCAATCTTTGACTGCAGTATAGGAAACTAGACTACTTCCAACGGTTGTACAACAACCCACGATCGTTTGGCCATTGCAGCTGATACAAACCAATCTACGTACCGTCGCCAATGCCTTGAAAGGAGGAAAGCCACAGTTTTTTTTGCATTTCAAAGAAGTCTAGCAAAAATATTTGAGGGGCTCGCAGTCAGTTGGTGACCTATCACATAAAAGGTTATACTTATTCACCATCTTTTAAATAAATAAGTGAATTTCATTTAACAAATCATATTTCAATTTACCGGACAATTTTGAAATGGTGAATAAAATAATATCATATGATTATCATACGGTTATTGTAATCACCATATTCTAAAATGTGTAAAAAGTGACGTTTATTTATAATCTTAATTTTACAAGACATACCAAATTGTTTTGGTGAAATCACGTACTTGTTCATCTGAACCTCTATAATAAAGTGAACAACAAGTTATATGTTTTAATGGACGGATAAGTATAGTATAAAGATTACATTTAATGTCGTACAAGATTTTCAAAACAATTACAGACATAAAAGACATATATACTACATGTATTTGTTACAAAACAGTCATTGTCTCAACGTACTTAAATAATCTAATTAGTGCGAACCAACGTCTAAGGTAAATCTGCTGATTTAGGTCAGATTGGATACTTGATGGTCATGACAGCAACATGTACTTGTGATAACATGAGTATTCGAAGTTCGATTTCACAGTTATTCGAACATTATTGCAAAACGCAAGTCTTTGAGTGGTTCTGTATATAGAAACAGACAAACCAATTACAATGTACTCAGTTATAATAACATCTTTCAGAATAAAGAACCTATGAACTTTATGTTACAGTACTGTATAGTTTTACTTAATGTTGTTAAACTATGTTGCCAATTGAATTTTTAAGACATGCTAAAACAAATATATAATTAATACAAATACATGTCAATGTACTGCTGAAAGTTGGACAGATCGATGATTGTTGGGATATTTCAGACAAAAAAATGTGTAACAATGACCGTTGATAAAACTGAGATTGAAACTCACAGATTCAAAGTTAAAGGATGACATTATTGACACTTTCATTAAGACTGTTTTAGTGTTTGTGTTAACCAACTTTGTTTTTGTATTTTGGCTTTCCAAACTTTTTGTATCAAGCTTACCAAATGATGGCTATTCCAGAAAAATGTGTAGTAATCAAAAACATAATTATCCTCCGTCTTTATTTATCTTTAATTGGATTTCGTCTTTTACAAAACGGCTTTAAGATGAGTTTCAAATGCAAAGCATGTTAAGCTTACAATAAAGAAGCACCTCATAATAGATAATTCCTCCTGTGTGTTTTTTTTTATAAAGTTTTTAACTAATATCCCTTGTCCGAACGTTTGTTCAATTGCAGGTTCATGTAGTAGTTCTATCACTACTGTTTTTGTAAGTTCGATTTATCTTACACGAAATGAACAGTGACAACACACATCCGTTATTCTGTTTATTTAGACTATGGACTTTACGAATATATGACTAAATGATTATATGATTTCTGCTATATACTGTTAAACAAACATTTTCTCAAGCCCTGATTTTCAAAGCTAGAAACATTTAGCTAAAGAATATGTTGTACATTGTATGTGTTGTTAAATCATTCGTAGTCATGATTTGAATGTAGGGAGAAATCCTCTTAACCTCTGTTTATTCTTCCGGAGCACCTGAGATCACCCCTAGTTTTTGGTGTGGTTCGTGTTGTGTATTCTTTAGTTTTCTATGTTGTGTCATGTGTACTATTGTTTGTCCGTTTGACTTTTTCATTTTTAGCCATGGCGTTGTCAGTTTATTTTAGATTTATCAGTTTGACTGTCCCTTTGGTATCTTTCGTCCCTCCTTTAGTTCAATAAGAGATGAAGGTCAACTGTAGTAAAATAGAATACAAATTATGCAATGACACCATGTGAATTGCAATAAGACTTAATTTCTATGCATTTGACGAGATAGTCAGCTTATGTATCAATCTCTCTGACTTTCAAACGTTTGCAATGCTGTGTCTGGATTTACATGAACCCGTTTCAAATCAGAGACATCATGAAAGGTCATAACATCAATGCTTTTGTCGTTTGGAAATTGCATGTCGATAACAGATTTCATCTTATAAAATACATTCAACGATTTTGACCGATTCAGGGCTAGCCATATTGTATAAAATAAATCTGTTTTTTGTTAAATACCATAACTTTATGTTGAATTGTTGATGTCATTTTTTTTTACTTGAGTTTCTGTCTCCTTGGCATACACCCTATCGTCTTTTATTTATAGCTTCCATTATAGTATACATGTACCTGTAATATCCAATCCTGTGTTTCAGCCGCAGAAAAATCCCGTATACTACCTTCTCGTCGTAGATATACATGACCTTTACTATCAAAAAGTTTTTTCAGTTTTTTCTTCTTAAAGACTGTGATTTCGATTACGTTGAAATTAGCTGTGAAGAAAAAAATATTCGATTTGCTGTGTGCAATATTTTGATTTTAAAATTGTATTGTTGCAAAATATTGTATCTGTAAAGTGGTAGATAATAGTTTTGAAAAAAGTAAAAATATGTTTTGAATAACTATAATGCACGCATGTTTTGATGGTATGATACTAAACCCCTAACGGGAAGGATTGTGCCTGATATTCATATAATGAAGACATAATCTTTCAATCAGTTTAATTGAATTCTGGAGCTGGCATGTCACTAAATTATAATCCTGGTACCTTTGATAACTATGTCAGTTAACTGCTAGTAGTCTGTTGTTATTTATGTATTATTGTCATTTTGTTTATTTTCTTTGGTAACATCTTCTGACATCAGACTCGAACTTCTCTTGAACTGAATTTTAATGTGCGTATTGTTATGCATTTACTTTTCTTCATTGGCTAGAGGTATAGGATGAGGGTTGAGATCTCATAAACATGTTTAACCCCGCCGCATTTTTGCGCCTGTCCCAAGTCAGGAGCCTCTGGCCTTTGTTAGTCTTGTATTATTTTTAATTTTAGTTTCTTGTGTACAATTTGGAGTTTAGTATGGCGTTCATTATCACTGAACTAGTATATATATTTGTTTGGGAGCCAGCTGAAGGACGCCTCCGGGTGCGGGAATTTCTCGCTGCATTGAAGACCTGTTGGTGACCTTCTGCTGTTGTTTGTTCTTTGATCGGGTTGTTGTCTCTTTGACACATTCCCCATTTCAATTCTCAATTTTATTTAAAGATATTGCCCAGCATCATCATTTGAAATACAATATTTGTTTTCGACCTTCTTTGTAGAAATTACCTAGTTACTAATATATTGCATTGTTTGGTCTCGCCTTGTATGCTTTTACAAATGGTTTCTTTAGAATTATGCAATCTATACGAAATGTAAAAAGAAATACACAAGTAATGTCCGAATTAAAAAAACAAAAAAGTTTGAAACGTACCTTTTAACAAACTCTACTTGAAGATCTTCATTGTCAACAGGTGGTTTTATTGCTCTGATTCCCTCGTCGATATAATCACGACGAATCTTATCCTCATCCTCACAATTGGTACCAACAACATTTCCATGATCTGATATAAAGCACACCAACAAATTAATTGAGGGAAAAATGCGTTTAGTCAACATTGTTTCCTTGTAGGGAGGGCCTTCTAATGGATTTTTGATTTACGTTGAGATTTAGTTATTTTTGCTACAATTAAATCCTAATCATTCTATTGAACTGTGCTACAAAAAGTCAGAATTTACAATATTTAGAATTGCAGATAGTACTTAATGTCAGAAGTATACATTGTTTGACTGTTACGTCAATTTATTTCTTTTTTGTATTAAATATAAACTCATCAAAAATTACAAGATTGAAATTTTGACGTGCGTTTCGGTTACAATAGACTTATAAGTGACGCTCAATCAGAAAAGGTTAAAAAGGCAAAATAAAGTCCGAAGTTGAAGAGCAATGATAACCGCAAATTCCTAAAAGTTTTAACAAAAACAGCTAAGGTAATCTATTCCCGAGGTAGATAATACTTTTATTTTAACAGTTAATTTATAAATATGAACATATCAATGCTAATTCAAGTCAACACAGAAATGCTGACTACTGGGATGGTGATTTAAAGATATTTGCTGGTTTCTTTTTCATAAGGACAATTGTTTATTTCTTTCTCAATTTTTTTTTAAGATACTGGCTGTTTTTTTTCTAGTGCATATTGAAAAAGAGAATTGCTGGTTTATAACAATAGCTTTAGACAAATGTTCACAATGCTCAATTAATAGATAACATCGTTTCATTCAAAAGATACAGTGGCAGTCACACCACATCTTCCTATATCTATATAACATAGAAAAATCTTATTTGAATCAACGAAAAATCATACTTGGTGAATGACGACACTGATTCCAAAAACAAATAAACCCTGGACGATAGCTGAACTTTCTGCACGATACAAATTCGATATTCTAATGGGTACTAATTGTACACCACTATTGGTTGATTGTTTTTGAACGCATTTAAACGCATTTTCGAAGACAAGACGAAATAAACATCTTGCAAAGTTCCTTAAAAATTTTGTTATGTTCACAATATACGGTCTTCATTTGGATTGATATGATTCTTTCACAAAACTAACTCAGCAAACGTTATGATTAAAAGAAAAAAAAAAAATGAAAATGACACTACATTAGATTTAAAATTGACTGGTACGATATGTTTTCGCAGAGTTAAAACTTTAAATACTAGAACAGTCATCTGTCATATAACCGAGTGTGACCTATTGTGGATTTGAAAGATTGAATGAGTATGGATTTGCATTCTGGTGATGCATGCATAGCAAGAGTCCCTTACATTGTCGACACCTCGGTCGCGCCCCTTTGAAAGTTCGTGAGATTCCCTCGGTTATTCGATGTTACATCGATGTGTCTTTTTAAATATGAGTGTTAAACGTTTCCTTAAATTCAAATCAAAAGAGATTTAACATGTATCTTTGAAATTTTTTTCTTGATCTTACTACAGATTTTTTAGTAGCGATCATTGCTTATGATTGTCCTAAAATAGTAAAAGATTTTAAGAATACCATATCTTCACATCACACGATTGTTTCTTCTTACAAGCGATTTAGCAACACTTTAATCATTGTTCTGCATTCATTTGCTAGTACACTGAATTGCATTTCTCCGGCACTAACCTTTGAATGTAGTATGTCATAAGTTGAAGTTG
This sequence comes from Mytilus galloprovincialis, assembly GCA_037788925.1. Taxonomy (NCBI): domain Eukaryota; kingdom Metazoa; phylum Mollusca; class Bivalvia; order Mytilida; family Mytilidae; genus Mytilus; species Mytilus galloprovincialis. The sequence goes on from CM075335.1 coordinate 36,051,331, forward strand.
ATGAATTATATTATTAACAAAATATTCTGATTCAAGAAAAATACGAAAAAACTGTTTTTGTGTCAACTTGAACAAAGGCATAATATACAGGTTTGTGTTCAGATGAATAAAGAAAAATTCATATTTTCGAACATGTTGAATATTATTCAAAACCAAGTACAAGTCGTAAATACAAAACAATGAACCAAATTATTATTCAAAACCAAGTACAAGTCGTAAATACGAAACAATGAACCGAATTATTATTCAAAATCAAGTACAAGTCGAATATACGATCGATTAAAAAGACAATTTTGTATTAAAAGTTTAATAATTTTGTTAAAAAACATTCGTGATAAAAAATCGACAATAATAGACGAAGGACAAAAGCTATGGTTAATAGTGACTATTATGTTTGTTTGGCAGTTGATAAAAAAAACTAATTACGTAAACCGTTTGACATCTCATTATTAAACTCAATCAATAAAATATAACAAGGTAATTTAAAACGATTTTACGCGGAGCGTATCAAAATTATTAGATAAACCTACCATCCACACCAATGAAAAGAGTTCCTTTGGTTCGTCCGTTTAAAAACCCACATATATACCTAGAAACATCTTCTTTCAAAACGTTTTTGACATATTCTCCTCCCCCGAGTTTGAATTCATATTTCCTGGTTTCCTTCCCTATGTTGTGATCTGTTTGATAGTATCTCTCGGGTAACTCCATTTTAACTTCAATGGCTTCCCCTGTATCTGCGAGTTTCTGAAACTTGAAGCCAAGTGAGTTTCTACTGTTTCTATCCTTTAAGCGGTCTAATGTATTGAGCACTTCAGTTAGAGACTTTAGACTAATTAAAGCAGATCTCTTATTGTTTTCAGTCTTTATTTGTATACAGTTTCTAATGGTAGCAATTTTCATGTATGTATTTAGTAGATCATATATAGAGTCTGTCAATTCCGAATCACTGATATCGCTACTTTTCGTAAGATTTCTTATTATCACAGTATGATTGCTGTTAGACATCCTGATTATAATATTATTCTTTTAAAACATAAAGAAAGATGTATCCACTTCTGTAGAGTCTTAATATATACAACGGTACTAGTCCAACGTCGGAAAATCCATTGGAAAATTATGTTTGTCCTAAATTTAGATTTCTAATTAAACAGAAATAAAATATCTACTTTCTCTTTTGGTTTTTTGAAAAATTAGATATGGTATTAAAATCGATTTAAAGCTTTTGAATATAAGAGATGTATTAAAATTGAATTTGAAAGCAATAAATCATGCATATGTAAAATTGTGTTAGCTTTTGCACCAAAAAGCAAATATATATGTCTACCTTGATAGTTTTATACTTATATTTGTAAGTCATTACTCGAATATATCTCAATTACATAATGTATTTTGTAATTGTTTGATAAATTTATATTGATATTCTTAATTAAATTTGGTATAAAGAATTTAAACAATTACAGAATAAAATTACAATTAGGAAAATAAAACTAGAGGCTCTTAAGAGCCTGTGTCGCTCGCCTTGGTCTATGTGCATATCAAACAAAGGACACAGAAAGAGATGAAGAATGAACAAATTGTGTTTTGGTGATGGTGATGTGTTTGTAGATCTTACTTTACTGAACATTCTTGCTACTTACAATTTTCTCCATCTATAATAAACATGGCCCTTTATATTTGTACAAAATTTGCCTAATTAATGAAAATTGCAAAAAATTGACAATAAAGGGCAATAACTCCTTAACGGTCAACTGACCATTTTTTTCAAGTTGACTTATTTGTAGATCTTACTTTGCTGAACATTATTGCTGTTTACAGTTATCTCTATCTATAATAGTATTCAAGATAATAACCAAAAAAACGCAAAATTTCTTTAAAAATTAGCAATTAGGGGGGGGGGGGGACAGCAACCCAACAACTAGTTGTCCAATTCATTTGAAAATTTCAGAACAGATAGATATTGACTTGATCAACTTTTTACCCCTATGTTCTATTTTTAGCCATGGCGGCCATCTTGGTTGGTTGGCTGGGTCACGGCACACATTTTTTAAACTAGATACCCTAATACTGATTGTGGCTAAGTTTTGTTAAATTTGGCCTAGTAGTTTCAGAGGAGAAGATGTTTTGTACAAGATTACAAAAATTTACGAAAAATTGGTAAAAAATTGCTATAAAGGACAATAACTCCTTAAGGGGTCAACTGACCATTTTGGTCATGTTAACTTATTTGAAGATCTTACTTCGGTGAACATTATTGCTGTTTATAGTTGATCTCTATCTATAATAATATTCAAGATAATAACCAAAAAACAGCAAAATTTCCTTAAAATTAACAATTCAGGAGCAGCAACCCAACAACCGGTCGTCCGATTTTATGAGTTATATTTTTATGTAAGGATTGATTGTATAATAAAAAGGTAGCAATATTTGAATATTATGACTAAAAAATATTGTTCGCATCAATTTAGAGTGACAGCATGTCCTTTTTTTATTCAAAATATTGAATCGTAAACATATTTCAGTAGTTTTCAACCCTCAGACTGACTCGTATTATAAAATAATTTGTCCGCCACAACCGAAACTGACCATAAAAGCACATTATTATGTAAATCTATATAGTCGCAGAGTAAATGAGTTATATTTTTATGTAAGGATGGATTGTATAATACAAAGGATAGAAATAGTTGAATAAAAGTGACTTAAAAAGTTTGATGGCATCAATTAAAAGTGCCAGAATGTCCTTTTTTCAACAAATTATTGAATTGTAAACCATTTTTAGTAGTTTTCATACCTCAGACTGACTCGTATTATAAAATCATTTGTCCGCAACAACCGAAACTGACCATAAAAGCACATTATTATGTAAATCTATATAGTCGCAGAGTAAATGAGTTATATTTTTATGTAAGGATGGATTGTATAATACAAAGGATAGAAATAGTTGAATAAAAGTGACTTAAAAAGTTTGATGGCATCAATTTAAAGTGTCAGGATGGTCTTTTTTATTCAAAATATTAAATCGTAAACATATTTCAGTAGTTTTCATACCTCAGACTGACTCGTATTATAAAATTATTTTGTATGCAACAACCAAAACTGACCATATAAGCACTTTATTATGTAAATCTATATAGCCACATAATAAATGAGTTATATTTTCATGTAAAGATTGATTGTATAATAAAAAAGGTAGCAATATTTGAATATTATGACTAAAAAATATTGTTTGCATCAATTTAGAGTGACAGCATGTCCTTTTTTATACAAATTATTGAATCGTCAACAAATTTTAGTAGTTTTCATACCTCAGGCTGACTCGTATTATAAAATTATTTGTTACTTATATAATGTACTTCAATTCGCAACCAAGTATGTACACCTACATAATTAATATATATAACAAACTGCTTCGAATGTTAATTTGTCTCCATCGTGTGATCCTTGATCAATAGGTCATGACCAGGTCAACTAGCATATATACAGAGTCAAAGCGGTTCACGAATGTAATTTTTCCGGAAATTAATTTCTGTTGTAATCTGTTTACATAATATTGTCACATGTAAATCTAACCTTCTATTATTATTATTAATTTACTGAACAATCTCCCTGTTTGTTCAGTAAAACTAACACTAGAGGGGTGCCCTGTCAAATGCTGTAGACATGGTATTCATTATAACAGCAATAGTGCAATAAATCAGATTTTAGATAAAAAAAAAAAAAAATTATTTGTCCGCAACAACCAAAACTGACCATATAAGCACTTTATTATGTAAATTTATAAAGCCGCATAGTAAATGAGTTATATTTTCATGTAAGGATTGATTGTATAATACAAAGAATAGCATTATTTGAATATAATGACTAAAAAAATTTGTTCGCATCAATTTAGAATGCCAGCATGTCCTTTTTTATTTAAAATATTGAATTGTAAACAAAATTCAGTAGTTTTCATACCTCAGACTGACTCCTATAATAAAATTATTTGTCCACAACAACCAAAACAGACCATATAAATTTAGCATTTAAATTATGAAAATCTATATAGTGGCATAGTAAATGAGTTGTATTTTTATTTAGTTAACATATTTTCTCTAGTCTGGGTTGTGTTTCCATATAAATAACTTCCTTAGATCATTCATGCAGAATTCACTGCAAATATGAATCTACAATGCAAAACTCATTCCGAAGAAAACATTTTATCATGTTTATAGTGCATGGAAAGTCATGTACCGGTACTATGAATAATAAAAAGTAAAATTCAATGCTTTTCATTCATTATGAATGTTTTCTGTAATTTATTAAATGCCATAGGTCAAATGTGAATTTATAATAAGTCACTAGTAAGTTTTTTTTTCATATTTTGGTTTTACCTAGCCTAGCATTAATTCTACAACTGTTTATCCTCAAGGCAAACACTACGAACATAACTCTCCACCAAAACCTCAATTTCAAGTGAAAACAACACCTTGGTAGTTTCATAGTAGAGTGTACTCCTCTTATGCGCAGAAAATGCAAAAACTAGTAAAATTATAATTGGATCAGAATGTTTTTCATATAGAATGATGTCTGCACAAATTGTGTGTCGGTCGCTTTTTGAACTTATATTTTAATATAATCAGCGGCATTATCTGTGTAGTTTGTTATCCTCACTTTGTTTAGGATCGTCATAAAAATGGTGTGGAAATGAAAACGATTTTCGAGTCTCGTTTGCATCATCAGATTCGTATTCATTATTCATTAAAGTACAATTTTAGTTAAGATCTGCAGAAAACCTACAACATACCAAAACACAAACCATTACGTACCTATTGGTCCAAAAACAAGAAAATAATGTTAAACAACGCCTTACAACACACAAAATTTTTATAAACACGAAATAAATTTGTCTATTACTAGAAACATTTGGACCATGACAAGCAGAGAGAACAACTAAATGAGAATACTTTTGCTTTTCTTTAAAGATTAGTAATAAATCAATGAATTTATCTCCGTTTGCCATGGCATGTTATGTATATGAATATTACAAATATAGTAAGCACTTATTCAACTGCATGAACTTGATCTTTTGATATAAGGATTTTTTGAAAAATAAAAGAATGAACGTGTTGATGCCCAACATTTCGCAAGGTGTCCTCTTTTAAAACATAATTATGTGTTTTGTGTAAGCAGTATGTTTCTGAAATATGCGTTCCTTCCTTAGACCAGTTTTGCTTATTTTGTTACCGGGAACATCTGGATGTTCATTTGATTTCAAAATTAGTACTTACATTGATGTAAATGTATATTAAGAGTTTGGTGATTGCAAATTATAAAAAAATAACGTTTTTTTCTTCGATCACTACCTCATTAGAAGTTATATTTCAAAAACTTCTGTTTAACAGTTCAACCAGAATGAATTCCATTCAGTTACTTTTTTCTATCTATAAATAATGAAATTTTCAAAATAGGTTATTAATAACAACCATATTATTAAGGACAATTATTCATTTTTATTTTTGTATTTCTCTATTTGTTTTGTTCGTTAGTTTTCGTCGTTTTTTTTTCAGTAGGGGAAGATTTCGTATTAACTCTATGAATGTTTTACAAAATGGATTACTGGGGAATAGCAATATGGTCACGTTTGGTATTCCTCCGACCGACGGTTTATAACTGACCAAAGGGGGTTCTATTTGAGTGTGAGAGGTGTATAAAAACGTAGCCACGTCTGGTCAGGTAGTGGCCGTTAAATCCAGTGCATCATGTAGACAGAGAGAGTGTGTATTGCTCTTTGTACGGTTAAAACCATTGAAACAAGTATTTGAGGGATCTGCAGGTAGTCTGTTGCAAACTGTTCTTCCCTATCCAATATATCCTCATTTTCTAATGGAAGTCTAAATGTCAGTCCTTCATCATGGCCGACCATTATTACAGGGCCTATGTATTAAATTTATTGTCTATTTGTTCTTCTAAACATTACATATTTGCCACTTAACGTAAGGCAAACAACAATGAATCAACCAATCAATCAATAGTAAAGTAGTAAACATGTTTAAAAAATATAGGTATAATCTACCAACCAAACAGAACTGTGGTTGTTGACATTGTTATTACTATTTAGATAGTTGTTTCATTGCAGCCATACCACATTTTCTTATTTTCACATTTTTTAATTTTCTTTCATAATAATAAATTTTACAATATGTTTCCTATTTAAAAAAGTTATTGACCATTGGCAGAGAATGCACACACTTTTGTATAAAAAAGCATTCACAGTTCCAAAATAGTATCAATTACGTCACTTGTGAATGAACTTTAGTTTTAAAAGGTCATTTTGATCTTAGCATCATATGAAAGGTCATTTTTTTTACTTTTAATTGTGTACAAGTGCTTTAAACTGTGTAGATAATTGGCTTGTAGCCAATTCAGTACTGCTTAGTAGATTTTCAAACAAATCAATATTTTGTTATGTTGTACAGGTAGAAACCAACTACTGGACATCATGAACAAAAACTGAACAGATCTTAATTAACTGCAAGCGGGTTGTCTAAACAGTACTGACTTTACCGCAGTGGAAAAGTCTTGTTTTTATTGTTTTAGTTTTTTTAAAAGTTGTCAGATCAAATTGACGGTTTCAGATCAGAATTGTTTATCAAAAGGGATGCAAACATTTTATTGATTATTTACATAAGCAAGAAGTTTAGGAGACTTTGTGTCAGGATCCTTCCACATCATTGTCTACAGTGAACTGCATATCTAAAAACGAGCATAAAAAATCAGGGGATTCTGATTTGAAAAGCTGAAGTAACTTTGTTTCTCGTGAAAAGACAGAAAAAAATGGGGCAGTAAGTTACAAGTTCTAGTAATCCCACAATTAAAAGTAATGAACGGGTACTTATCTTGAATAAAAAGGAGTGAAAGAAATCACCTCAAACGAGTTCGTACTCAAGAAAGAAAACATGGAGTTCCTTCATAAACTCAAACGAATTCGTACACAAGAAAGAAAAAATGAAGTCCATTATAGACTCAAACGAATTTGCACACAAGAATGAAGAATTAGTATTGGTAAAAATAATAAATATATGCTAAAAGAAGTCTTAATGTCATAAATACGAAGCAAAATGTGATTTGAACTTTTTGTTAAAAGATAAAATACAATTAAGAAGTAAAAATATCTAATATGCATGCAAATAATTATACATTTGAACAGAACACACGGTGTTGGACATTGTTGACAGTCTTTGGTGACTAGAGTAATTGTCTTTTAGCATAGCGTATTGTGTTATCTAAACTGTTATTTTTAGTTTTTACTTCTTTATCTGCACTGTTGAAACTTAAATGTGTGCTCATAGCGGACCAGAAACACATATGGTTGGTTTAGTCACTGTAATAAGAATTCATCAATCTGAAAACACAAGCAATTGTGACAATATATGAAACGTAAAGAATATTATACATAAACAATAAGTGGTTATTGTCTTTTCAAATCAACATATTATGTATCATTAATCATTTTTTGTTTATGAGTAGTATCATATCAGCACTCTATGATTGTGACCAATAAGGTGCATGTACCTTTAAATCAAATACACATTCTGCTGTGCCCAAACAAAAAAGACCTAAATATATTTGTTTAGTTCTTTATAATGTTAAGTTTTAAATAAAACAAGTTTTGTGACAGTCAAGTCCTTGTAAATGATTTATGATTACTCTATATATGAGAAAAGGTCCGAAATGTATAAGATATCTATATATCTTCCTATGTCGTTGGATTGCTGTTCATTGACGCATATTGCGCAGTTTCTTTAGGCTTGCGTGCTTTTTAGTTGTTGACCTTTTGTAAGTTTATACTAAATTTTTAATTCAAATTGATCTGCATAAAAGAATGCGTTAAAAAGCAAATAGTTTATTAGCTATAATTATCAACTCACCTTTCCTTCTTACAGCCATTTCTGTTTTATTATTGGCGTTTGCCTGTATCATTCTTGAAAAAATGACTATGTATCTAAAACAGTAAAATATCATCATCATACCGAGTATATCTATATTCAGTTATAATCGACCTTTCGTGCTCTTGATTGTTCTCTTTAAAGTTGATTTCAAAGCTCATAAGCGTTTAATGTTTTAGTATCGATTTTATCTGATGGCGGTTATTCAAGAAACAAGAGTCATATGTTCTAAACTGGTATTTTTTTGTATTTATTGATATATATTGTGAAGTTTGAATTCTTTTTTAATTTTACGTTTGAACCCAATCTAAAAGTCAAAATATTTTACATGTCGAACGTGCATTCTAAAATCTTATGTTGTTCTTGTTAGGTATTTCACAAGTAAGTGCTTATTTCCTACACATGCATGGTTAGAAAATACCTCTTACATTTTAATATTTTTTCCTCAATTCTAATAGATAGACTTACGTCGTACGATCCATTTCGATAATGATTTTTCCTGTTTTCTTCCTCTGATATGCTTTTTCAATCTTCACGTTTATTCCGGATGGATATTTCATCCATTGTGAACCTTTTTGGTATTCCCATATGGCACTGACTTTTAAACAGAAGAAACATAGCTGTAGTATAAGATTTTACCGGTTACATTTTGCAAATACCATGCATAATCTGTTAATTTTATTTGTTGTTGATAGATATAAGAAGATGTGGTATGAGTGCAAATGAGACAACTCTCCATCCAAGTCACAATTTGTAAAAAGTATACTTATAAGTACTTAATATATGTTATTTGTTTTTCTCTTTTATATTGGTATTTATATCATATATAATTCTTGTATATTTGTCTCACCTGAAGTGTCTGAATATAAAGGAATAAGATAATCCTCTTTTTCACATTCATTTGTGAATATAGTTTCTGAAGTATTTCGATATTTTCTAGGTTCTGTGTTCCTAAACCTTTGTTCAGAATAAACAGACCTTTTGCTTTCCACATATGGCATTCTATTGGCAGTTTTTGACAATGTATCACTGAAATATCGTACAAATAGCAAGATGACAAATTATTTATTTAATATCATAAAAAAGTCATTTTTATTTTAACTTGAAACTTCAAATTAAATTGATAGTACATGTTAGACGTTATAATTATATCATTTTAAATATAAAAATAGGGAGATGTGGTATGGTTGCCAATGAGACAACTATCCACCAAAGTTCAAATGAATTACATGTATAGGCAACCGTACAACCTTCAACAATGAGAAAAACCCATACCGTATGGTTGTCTATAAAAGGCCCCGACATAAAAATATAAAACAATTCATAAATTGAGAAAACTAACGGCCTAATTTATAACAAAACAGTTTAATTTCTTTTTAATTTAAGTTCTACCCGTTAGTGTAGTGTTGTTGTTGTTCTTTTGCATTGCGGGTAGATATTTATGTTTTCGTTTGCAAATACAGTTGTCTATTTGTCCATTTTTAAGTGCCTCTTTCGAGTATTTAACGGTTCTCTAAAGATCATCGAGAAAACAATGATGAACTTTAAATTTACGTAAATATATAATATTTACCACAGCTTCACTTCCAAAAGTCCATTACATCCATATTTATATATGCCTACATTTTTCCTGTCCCATCTGACCTTAAAAATCAAAATATAAGTTTATACGTCAATCCTGGAGTTAAATATAGTTGCAATAGTGCACCCCTACTGACCGACTTGTTTTTGTACTCATAAAAAACAATATTTATACAAAACCAATAAATAATCAAAAAGAAAAAGCCTCTTGCGAAGTTCTCTAATTTCATTTTTAGATGTATTAATAAATTCCAGTCACTCAATAAACCACATTTAAATGACTGCTTACATCTCATATATCCCCAGTTAACTAGAGATTAAGGATACTATTGAAACTACAAAATCTGCTTCACACTTGACAGACAAAACGGACGAATTTCAAACTAGAATCTTTGACAAACGTGATAACGAAAACTTTCCAATGGTCAACTGTCATTTTTTCAGCAGTAACATGGTATTTGTCCAATCGTATAGCGTTAACATATCTTGGTTAATACGTGTTGTTTGGTATTTGGATTTCTATGTTGTGATTTTCGCCTCATTTTTAAGCTCATGGATGTTCGTACTTAACATCGATACAAAACAATTATAAGTTTGTACCAGAAAAATAAACTGTACAGGAAAAAATTGTTTAGCAATTATTTTTCTATGACATGTAATCATCAAATAGGATATAATATTTCAACATGATCTTTACTTCGAAAATCTCCGATAAATATTCTTATAATCTTTATTTGAATATTTAAGATTATATGCCTCAGTTATGATAGGTTTATGTTATTCATATTTCACGTATCAGCTGTTTTATCCTAAATGACCTAAGGGAATTGTGCGTTCGTCCTTAAGGTCAACATGTTTATTCTTGTAAATTTTAAAACACATCTAATAAATAAATCCTGTCTTCCTAACATTGAAATATATATTGATAATCGATACATTTTTAAATATATCAAAATAGGCATGCACGATTGTGTTATTAGTAATGGATGACTCATTGAATAAAACTCACAACTACTTTCCCTTCTTCGTTATTCAATACTGTTCCTAACGTTCCTATACCTCCGTCATGGTCTCCATATCTCCAGTCTTGCCCTTTATATAAATAAAATCATCATGGATACTGAACCAGGATTAAAATTTTCCACGACAGACGTGCATTCTGTTTACAAAAGACTCAAAAATGACGCTCGAATCAAATTATTTTAAAAAGCCAAATAAAATGCGACGTGGAAGAGCAATGACGACCCAAGTTCGAAAAGGTAAGCTAAGACCTTCTATTCATGTGGTAGAAAATGCTTAGTATTTCTAAAAATGTTAAAGTTTGGAAACAGTTATTTTTCTAATTATGACCATATCAAATTCAGTTAATACATTTTGTACATGCATGTACAAGAACATTTCAATATCAGGCTAAAAGATTACATAAATTCTATTTTCTCTTTCCTCGTCAGTCATTATAAAGCACATTGCAAAAACATTAAAACACAAAAAGTTGCATTAAAACTGATTACGTTTAATTAAAACAAAGATTTTGATCTTGTTGAATTAGGTAGACAAATTTAATAGTACTGTGGACATTTCCGTTGAAAATGATATCACTGCATAATTTATTCACCTCTGACAACTCTACAACCCACTGCTATCATCTCATCGACCAGAATTCTAGGTTCATTGACTTTTTTTATTTGAACTCGATCCATCTGTTCATCATACACATATGGATAGATATTTCCATGGTCCCATTCAACTAGAACCCATACTTTATTGAAAGGCGAACCTAGAATAAAAGCCAATAATCAAAAGAATGGATAAAACATATTGTTTGAAGATTTATTGTTCGCCCCTTTCAGCACTTTTGGCAATATCGTGACGTCAGGTTTGTCTGTTTTTATTGGCGAAGGAAACTGTATTGCTGAAGACAACCACCGACCTTCGGCAAGATAACTGGTAATCTTAGTTAACCAAGATTTGAGTGGAACGCACTTGCCACTTGTGGGAGTTAAAACCCACAACCGCAGTGTTGACACGTTATTGATACAGATGATGAATCAGTTAGACCACCCGGCAAGTGAGGCATTATCAGAATGTATGAAATGTAAAAAATGAATTAAATCAATAGGAATTGAATTACTAATATGATATTTAAATTTTATAACTTTGAATATCACCTCATACATGTATTCGCTTAAAATAGTTTTTTTCTCGGTTTAAACATTCAAACTGACCAATTATTGTTATAAGCTGTGTTTTCATGTCTGAATAAAAAAACTTTAATTTTGAATGTGAATTTGTTTGTTTAATTGTATGTATATATGTATGTAAGTTTGTGTTCAATCTAAAAGAAATGCATACTGTCTCGATTCTTTCCAACGACAGTCCCTGGTAGACCTAAATCTTGATCATCGTAAGTCCAATCCGGTCCTCGTCTTACTCTATCTCCTAGTTTAAGTGCGTTACAGTTTATCTCCACATATAGACCTCGATTATGAAAAAACTTTAAAGGATCGCTGTAATCTTCCACCATATCTAGACAGTCTTCCTTAAAAAGAATAAGCATATTTAGTTAGTTTTTTCAACTCTCTTCATTTTTTTTTACTGAATTCAGGGTACAATATTTCATGATTGTTTAGTATGCGTATAAAAGGAAAATATGTAATTCTTAAGAAATCAAATTTTGATATGTTTAGCGTATTAATACTTCTTGATGATTGAATGACAAATCTTTTGTGTTTTATATGATTTAGACTTTGTAAAGCATATGTTCAATATTTTTATGATATATGATAGTGCTAATTATACGTCTAATGATGTAGTCTTTTCTTAATAAGTTTTTAAATATTTTAATAGTGTTTAAGTATTTTGTTAAACATATCTACCTTCCTTTCAAAAGTAAGATTTCCTTATTGAAATGAAGACATTTTTATATACATGCATTTTGTAACAAACAAAGTTAAGGATCATCAAGACGAATACTGCCATTGCAACTTCAATTCAAACAATTGGATTTTCGTCGAGAATGATAATAAAAATCTACCATTTTCCCATCAAAGGAGAAAGAAGTTTGTCAGATATCACTATCGAGATCTTTCAAATTTGTTTTTAAAAATTTTGTTCGGGCTTTAACCGCCTTAACTGCAAAAACTGTTATGCTAGCCTCACTTTTGTCATCAAAATTTAGATATGAGCAAAAGTCTTACCTAAACAAATATTTATCTACAAAAGGTCTAATAAAACGATGTTTATGTTGGTAAAACTATGTTAGTAAGGTTTCGGATCATAAATCATATTGTCGATTAAACCAAATACTAAGAGTAAATAAGTATAACAAATATACTAAGCTCCAAGGTAAATTCAAAAAAAGGATGTCCATTAAAATGACAAAGGTTATCAACCAACAGAAAAATCCCCATTCGTGTCAAATTCGTCTATTTTCATAACTATGCCGATGATATTATAATAAAGTCAACATTAATATACTAAAAACAAGAATGTGTCCTCAGTACACGAATGCCCCACTCGCACTATCATTTTCTATGTTCAGTGGACCGTGAAATTGGGGTAAAATCTCTAATTTGGCATTAAAATTAGAAAGATTATATCATAGGGAACATGTGTACCAAGTTTGAAGTCGATTGGACTTCAACTTCATCAAAAACTACCTCGACCAAAAACTTTAACCTGAAGCGGGACAGACGGACGAACGAACGAACGGACGAACGGACGAACGGACGGACGAACGGACGGACGAACGGACGCACAGACCAGAAAACATAATGCCCCTCTACTATCGTAGGTGGGGCATAAAAATAATAATCAAAGCATACGATTACAGTTTAACATGTGTCAAACTTAGATGCATAATAATATCTTCCGGAGATTGTAAATCCTTTAATACATGTTTTTGTACGATCACACAAGTTGGTAGCGGTGTTGAAGAATCTCGCTTTAAAGGAATATCAATTAAATCTATATAAAAATAAGATGTGGTATGATTTTCAATGAGACAAACTCTCCACCAGATGCCAAAATGACATATAAGTAAGCAACTTGTAGGTAACTGTACGATCAGCAACAACGATTACAATCCATGCCGCACATGAAGCTATAAAAGGCTCCGAAATGTCAAATGTAAGCCACTCCAAAAGAGAAAAGTAACGGCCTTATTTATAAACAAAACAATAAATATGATAGACAACAACAAACGACAACCACTGAAATACTGTCTCCAGACTACTTTGTTTTAGAAACTTGGCTTGTGTTATAAAATGTGAAAACCCGTCGATATGATAAGATTAAATTATGCCAGTATCTTACGTATGTATCAAGAAAGTCTGATCGGTTTGATATTATCCTTCTAATATCATCTCTGCTTTGATTCTTTGAATACCGTATTTCCGATGCTATAGTAATGGCAAGAAGCTGTAATGTAAAATTATAAAAATAATTGAAAGTTGGAAAACAAATACCACAGTAATTAGAAATCTTGCAGACATGATTAGGTCTTTCTATTTCTAAAGAGAAAAACATTGGTCGTTCTTTTCATTTGAAGATTGAAAGGAAAATATTTTAAAAAGGTGGGTTTTTATTGAGAATTTAATAAACAACTAACTTATTATCGTGACAACAAAACACTGCTTTTACTCTTTTGTGTCAAGTTTATCTTTGGCTCAACCTTATGCAAAGTGTCAACATCAATTTATTACTCTACACCTTTTCAACTCCATGAGTAAGTTGACACAGGGTTAAGATTTTGATGTTTTTTTTAATCCGGCCAAAATATTACAAATTTCACATAGAAATAGTTGTGATATTACTATTGATACAATTAGAAAATATAAATTCATTTTGGAACATCACATCAAAAATGACGAAGTATTGTCTCTTTAAGTATGCATTATTTGAGTTGTCAAATTTTTAATAATTCTTAACAGTTTTAAACATAATTTACTTTGACCGCCACACATGATCCAGAAAGTTTTTGTGTCTAGGGATTCAATATCATCATTGGCTACTTTTGGTTACAGAACATTTTGGATCTAACATGTAGGTTGCGGCCAAGGATTTCCTCAAGGTTAAGGAAAAGTGCACAAAAATCATCGCATGATCCATTTAAGAACCAAATTATGGCCATTTTAAAAATTTATGATAAAGTTGAAATTCAAGGCCATATTTGGCCTAGAGTGAACCTTGTCAAATTCTGTAGACTGCTAATTTGTTTTATAAATGATTGAATTTTTTAAAATATGCTTTTCAAGAACGAATATGCATTTTCAACGAATAAAACATTATTGGTGTATTACACCTTCTTAGAAATATAGACTTTCAATGATATTAGGAGATATAGATACCTGATACAGAAATATAAAGTTTACGGGACTTTCATATAAACGAGGACATTTATTTATTTAACTTTCTATTAGATAAAAACTTAGATTTTAATGGGTGGAATAAATAACAAAACATAATTTAACAACAGATTGTAATATGACAATTATTTTATTAATTATCAATTGTCACGAAAAACGAGTAAGATCACTTTTTTAAACTCTTACATGTTTTGAAAATATTTGATAAAGACTATGAAATTATTTTTTTTATAGTGAAATATTCTATTTTTTTATAACCATTCTGGTCACATTGTGATAATCAAGGTTCTAACTAAAGCAGACAGAGTTGACCTAAGATGAATTTTGTTATTCTTTTCATGTCCCTTTTTGGTCATATTGCTTCTAGCGTGTCTACGAATTATTACATCCCTGCCATTCAAATGTTAAGGCTTGATCGTTCCGATGAAGGTATTCCAGAAAACGTTTCGGGCAAGCGAAATTTATAAAGTGTTATTTTCGTTTATAAATTATGGTATGAGAATCTTGTAGTTGAAAAATAAAAACTCGATATATACTTTTGACTTTTTATTATAGTTTTGAAAATGCAACCTCTTTCAAAGAATGGTTTACTTTTATAAATTGTTATTTGGATGGAGAGTTGTCTCATTGGCACTCACACCACATCTTCCTATATCTATGAATAAAATCCTAAACAAGCGACGAAGATTACAAATTTGGATGCTATATAAGTAAATGCTATATATCCTTACCATCACTCGAGATATGCTGATTAAGCGATTCATTTCATTGTCTTGTATTCTTTTTCCTTTTGTTTTTCTTACAGCTTGTTCTAAAATCTGCAGAAAAAGATAAATCTTCAAATCAGACCATCCTTTTTGATTAGTATCATAAGATGTAACAAATATTGTTTGCTGAATTTGAAGTGATAATAAGTTTTAAAGGAAATTCAATTCTCTATTGGAATCATGCAGATCTTTCATAATCCTACAAGGTCATTTGTCTTTTTGTCGTTTTTTTTTTTTGCTATAACGTCAATAGTCTTCGACTAGTGAGTTTGAATAAACATTTGGTATATTCCGCCTCATTTTTACAAAAGTGAACTAATTTACAAACATTCTGAAACCAATTTATTTAAAATACATGTAAGTAAACTCAAACATCACACCTCTAACTATATAGGTGCCACTAGTTGAGCAGGACGTGAGTTATCTGCCTCAGCACTTGACTACATCCTCGGTTTTTGTTGGGTTTATGTTCCCTAATCTATATGTTTTTTTATTATAGTGTTTTGTGTAGTTAGCTGTTGTTTTGTATTTTTCCTTGGCCATAGTATTGTCTGTTCGGGTGATGTTATGATTGAGGCTACTTGTTATATTATCTCCTTTTTAAACAAAAATGACCCATGTGTTTAACTATAAAAGCAAAATTGCATTCTCTATTTTTATACATGTATTCTCTACAACAACGTCCTTCGTGATAACATAAACCTTTCTTAATTTGAAAAATTAACTCATGTAACATAATAAGCATATTTTATGTTGTTACGAAAAAAAGCAATATACCGTCAATATATCCTCATCCAAAATGAAATTATTAAAACATTTCTGATTAAATGGTAAAACTCCGAGATGCTTTGCTATCACTTATCTTGCTTTGTCAATCAATGAATTCATATGTTGGACATAAACCTACGAGTGGAAATATACCTCGTACGAATAAAAGAATAATTATAAATGGAGATGCGAGGTTTACTCCAATAAGACAGAAACGCAACAACAAAAGTATTCTTCATTGTTGAAGGCCGTACGGTTGCCTATAATTGCTTACATACACTTTATTTGAACTTTTGAGGAAAGCTGTCTTATATCATGTATATGGAATCATTCCACATCTCTTTTTTTGTATTAAAAAGACATCTAGAGGGCAACATACACGAAATCGACTTTACTGAATTACGGTAAAAAAAAACCCGCACAGATGTTAGTTAGGTATAATAATAACTCAAATGCTTTAGCTGACGTTGTGTCTTTCAAAGCCTAGTCTCCGAATAATTTAGTTTATCTTTTTTCAAATTATCTTTCAAGACAGTCATGTGAGACATTTAACATTTAAAATGACATTTTATAAGAATTTTCGATTTACACTTTTGTATAAATTTAGGTGACAAAGTAAGGTAACTGACAAAATCTGAGGAAATCGGACGAACCCCAAAGTCAGCGAAATCGGATTTGTTGACAGAGAAAATGTCTCCTTCTATGCATTCACCAACCAAGATGCGAATCCACAATCAAAATGTTACGATTAGGAGTAGGACCCAATCGGTAAACATTTCAGTTCAGATGACCTTAGGGATGTCAAAAGATTTGTTTGATTGATTGTTAGTTGCTTAACGATCAGTGGCAAACATTTCATGCATGTTCAGAACGAAACAAATTAATTGTTGACCAATTCTGATCGGACGTGGCTGCGTACTTGTACATCCCACATAGTCAAACAGACTCCACTTTGGCAAGGGTTTTAATGCAGGTCAGAAGAAGACCAAGAGTGACGACCATATTTCTATTATCCAGTCACCCTTGGGGCGATGTCAAAAAATGAGTCCTCCGGATCCGTCAAAGGTGGACATGGTATGTCTTTAGGTCTGCGGTATACAAATTTGTCAAAGACGTTTTAGGATATGTAAGATCTGATTGACCAGAAATGAACATAGGACCGAAGCGGTCCTAAATATGCAGATCAACCGATAAAGGTATATGACTTTGTATTTTGCTGGATTGATAAAAAAAGAATTAAGTTAACTTGAAAAGCAGTAAAACAATTACTCAAAAATAACTTGTGTACAGGTTACGTCCGTCTGTAACAACAGTTTTTATCAACATAACTAGACAATGTTCTCACACTGTTGCACTGATCTCCGCCAATAGGAACATAGAATATTCTTGTGGTGGAAGAAGTTAACTTGTCAATAACAGCATTCACGTCGCAAGGTATCTAAAATAAGATAAATAAAATAGATTAAACAACTTTCGAGACATTTGATCGTCGTCGCAATAAATAGCAGGACGACAGCAACACTTTTCAAATCTCATTATACAATACAAAGAATAAAACGATTCACTTCCCTAAGATCATTGACAATAGATAACACCGTATGCTACGTTATTTTTAAAGGAATATATATATATATATATAATTATATGATAAGTACGTCTAAACAAGTGACAACAACTCTACGACAGATCTAAAGGTGATACACGGCTAAAAGCACATATTATATTCCTAATTACATGAGTTCGAATCCCGGCGAGAGAAGAACAAAACTTAAAGTTTGTTTCCTCAAATTTGCAGATTTAACATTGTTGTGCTGATATTTAGAGTAATTATATATATAATTATATATATTTTATAAATACATTTGTGCAGCTTTTCTAAATTTTCCACTGTCTGCATGTCTATAAATTATGAATATTTTGGAACATTCTATTCGCACGTGTTTTACCTACTTAATTGATAAAGCGTTTAAACTTGATTTAACTTATTAAAGCGCTATGCATTACTTTTATTTTAGGCATTGCATATAAAATATGTGTGATATGATTGCCAATGAGACTATTATTCACCAGAGACCAAATCATGTACATGGATACAGCTACAGGTTACCATACGGCATTCAACAAGGATTAAAATGAATACCGAAAAGTAAGCTCTTATATCCACAACATGACAAAATGAATCACAATTTATCAAAAAACAAACGGCCTCATAATGTACAAAACAACAAATGAAATACACAAACGATTGACAGCAACCGACGGCAACACATCAACTAATTATAAAGACCCGTTTTGCATTACTAATAACAAATACTCGGTCGTAAATTAAGAAATTATGAAAACAACTAAGGTTCCAACTAAGTCGGACAAAATTGATTTTTTATGAATTTACATATTCTGTTAAGGTCCTTTTTGACCATATACATGCAAGTCCTCACATTGTAGCCTGTTTACGCATAACAGGCTTTCAAATTTATGTATCAGGGTTTTTCATGAAGATAAATCCAGAAAAGCGCTTCGAACGGACGAAATTAGTAAGGTGATTTTGTTTTCATTTTCTATCACTGGGTCGATACCACTACTGGTGAACTGTTCGTCTCCGAGGGTATCATCAATCAGTAGGCCGTGGTAAACATATAGCTTTTAAAGTTGGCACCAATGTACCGTGACGGATCTCTTGAGTACCTGATAAAGATAAATCAAGCGATTCGGACGCACGAAATTTAAAAAGTGTTTATTTCATTTAAACATGAAAATATAGATTTCGAGAACTATTTCAAATTTGCATCATTTTAATGACGTTTTGAAATGTAAGAAGTCAACAATTTTAAATGAATTTCACAATATTGGTGATGTTATATCGCCACACGTACGTCATAATATGCACATTCCTTCATAATAAAGAAGACAAATAACTATAGCTAAATTTATGCAGTTTTCAATTCGTTTTCCTTCCTGGAATCATCGTTTGCATCGCATAATCAACAAATAATTTAAGGGAATTTATAACAGTTATAATTATAATCTCCCCATTTTTTTTTTGTTTAGTGTGAACTTTTTCGATTAAACATATTCCTAATATAAAGTTTGATATAAAATAAGGACAATCAAGACATTTTTACAAAATATACAAATTTTGTCATTGATGGTTACCATGGAAACTCGTTAATTGACACCTTTGTTTTAATTTTCTAAACATTGTTATAGCAAGAACAATTTTAAGAATATGCATTGCAATTTATTAATTTGTCATTTTTTTTTTTGGCCAGATAAGGGACTTGATGCTACTTCTACTTTCATTAATTTTATTCGATATGATATCAATGTGCATTTGTTTTAATTTTCGATTGGTATAATGATGTTTTAAATTGACAACGACGCAAATGTTAAGAAGGCACTATTTTACTTATCAAATGAAATTTGTTATATGGTTTTATTTTATTTAATATTCTAAATCCAATACGCTTCCATTGCAGAAAGAAGTGCGCGATCATTTAGTAAACTGAATATAAATTTCATTAAATAGATGTGTAAACAGTATCTACATCTACATGTATCTCGTTATCGATTTGGAATAAGTTTTTTTTTCTCTAAAAGGGTGTTGATGTATTACATTGTATTTGGTAAAAGGCAATGCCAGAGAAAACCAGGCAGAACTTGAAAATCTTGTTCTACAAGATTGTTTTGAAAAACACCTTTTTGCATTGATTGCACCTTGTTTCCTTGGGAAATATCGTTTTTAACAGTCATATTTGGTTACCATGTTTAGAAAATAGATTTCGATATTTCAGTAAATTTGCTTGCTTATATAGTGAAATACGGATATTAATTTCTCAACAAAAACAGCCTACAATAGAACAATTCATACATATTCTAAAAGATGACCATGAAAACAGCAGGAAATGATAATAACAGCTCTGATATCTGTTGATATGTAAATGTTTTAATGCGGTAAACTGTCTGGAAACAGTAGTTTATTTTCAACTTTTTGGTGTTTAGACATACCAAAAAGTAATGCTCTTCAATTTAGAGACCGATATAGTTTGTGATGTCTTGATGAAAAATGAACTTCTGTTGTATATGTTTGTACATATTTGAACATTTTGATACGATTTAACAAACGTATATTACTTTGTGGTGTTGGGTAACTTATTTCCCTCACCAGGAGAGTGTAACATGTACAGGTGATGATCAATTCCTAGAAACAGTTACAAATTCTGTATAGCATTAATTACCGGAAATATGGTATATGAGCGAGTAATAGCCATACGTGAGGAGTTTTTGATGATTCTGTGGGGAATCATACCGTTTGCACCCATCTTAAATGCCATAATTATGTGCATGTGGAAAACTGTAAAGGCGAATCACTTGAGGCAGATGATAGATATAAAAGAATTATTTGAGACAGTTATATATACCGGTTGGCACAGGACATAGTTTTAATTTGTGATGAGCTGTAAAGGGGGTTCCTGTCAATGGGAAATTATGGAAGTTTGAAATTTTTTGTGGGATAAATTGATACAAATAAACGAGTTCGAAATTTCGAGCTCGGCGCAATAGAGTCCTAAAAGAAGATGTAATGAATTTTAAACCTCACACCCTTGAGATTTATCTGAGTCAAGCTTTTATAAATAAACAAACTAATACGATCCAAGTGATAAGTTCGAATATGATATACAACAATGTACCTTATATATCAAAACCACCATTTTTCAATGAATTATCAATCACAAATAAAAATAATCAATCTATACCTACTCGATCATTCTGTAATGCAAAAATATAATTTTCTTTATTTTCTGTAGTTACTTTACATTGTTCTGACGATCCATTTGTGAACACAATCATATATGCCCGTATCACAACATCTTGGAATCTGCCCGAATTACCTGTAAATAAACTCATCATAGATACCAGGATTGAAATTTCATATTTACGCCAGACGCGCGTTTCGTCTACAAAAGACTCATCAGTGACGCTCGAATAAAAAAATATTAAAGTGTAACAAAACAATTACTTCGATCTAATTCGAATGATATTACACATGGGCAATTAGTTGTAACAAGGATAAGAGACCTACACCGGCTGTTCAAAGAAAAAACAAACAACAAGACAAGCCGAAGCTCATTCACTGTAGTAAGAACAGTCCAAGCCTGGAACTTCGTACGAGACAGAACGGATGCTGTAGTCACCATCGAGATAGCCCATCAATGCTAGACAGGGATCCTTTGTATATAATTGTACTTGTATGTTTCCTAGAATTTTTAGATGCACATTGGCTAGAGAAATACACATGTGTATACCTGACATGAGTAGCATAACAAAACTTGAAACAGTCGGCAACGATTCCTGTTCTTAAAAAAAAGAATGATGTCACTAATTAATTAAGAAAAGATAAAAAAAAAAAAAAAAAAAGGTAAACAATTCATTAAAATGACCTAAACTCTGCACATCACTGATCAAAAGTGCAATTAGAAAAAAGAAAAATAACAAAAATATCGAACTCCAAGGAAAATTCAAAACGAAAATTCCTTTATCAAATGGCAAAATCAAAAGCTCAAACACATCGAACGAATGGAAAATAACTGTCATATTCCTGACTTGGTACAGACATTTCCTTATGTAGAAAGTGGTCGATTAAACCTGGTTTCAAAGTTAGCTAAACCCCTCACTTGTATGACAGCTACATAGAATTCAATTTTTTGACAACAATATGTGAGCAAAACAAACAGACATTATAGGTAAAAATGTCAAAAATTGGGTATAGCAGTCTACATTATGTTAAAATCTTAATCACCGTATAAACAAAATACTGTTTCAATAAAGAAAATAGAATGGCACATAGACACTCTATAGACCAAGTTCATAAGCAAAAAAGAAAGACAGGAATACAACATGTACAAGAAGCAAGATTTTCCGGAATATTAAGAAATTTCGGTTCCGGATAAAACTTCGTTATTACAACCAACGCAAGTCATAAGTCTAAACTAATACAGGAAAAAAGAATAATGAAACTCGTCAAGCCTGTTATTTGTTAGATCATATAGCTCCACCTTCACAACCGAAGTGGTTATTCCAGCCTATAATGCATGAAGCCTCGATAGAGTCGATTCTATGACAGTTTCAGTGAGAACACATATGATCTGACATCCCCACCACCAATGTCTAAATTGTCCAAGAGATTTGAAGACGCGATTAACCTTGACTGACTCTTCCTGACTTCAGACTTAATTCAATAGTACAAGTATTATACATATGAAAACACAGCTAATATAATTTTATGAAATGCTGCATCACTGAATGCATGTATTTGTTATATGTTGATAGGGAGAAAATGTTTTCAACATTCTTATATTTGCAATTATAAATATGAGATAAAACACACAACATTATGACAAAAGAAAGAAGAAAAGACAATCACAGTACGTACTTAACAGAAAACTACATATTCGGCTACAAGAATAACGCAAAAAAAAAACCGGGATGAACTCAGGTTATCTGAAAGAATAAGCAGTTCCTGTTTCAATGGTTGCTCCAGTCATGTTTCAAATATCATATTAAAATCAATAAATGTGAATGTATTCAGTGGTTTAGTAAACGATGCATGTTTTTCGTCATGAAAAACACTTGTAACTGCAATTCGATACATCATTTTTCTAAGTGGTATTTGGTTATTCAATATTGAGCAACAAGTTATACATATATAGAACAATTATAAGACAAGTGAATTTTCTATAAAAAAAAGTCTACTAGATGAAATGACAAGCCATAATGGAACAAAAATAAATTATACTTACATGCAGAAACACCAGCATAACCAACCAGAAGTCCCGCTATTATTGGTGCATCTCCATCCGGTCTTAATTGTCCTTTAACATGTTTGAGTTAATAAAAAAAAAATCATGGATCATTCTGTGAAAGTACATTAAACTTACTCTATACTTTTTAGCAATAGATACAAAGAAAAAGACAGGTTACTTAAGGTATGAGAGTTTCGCCTTTTAATTTGGTTAAACTGTTCAAACTTGTTTATTGCAATATTACCTTACGGAACACCTTGGTTCAACCCAAGTTTTGATGGGGTTCGTGTTGCTCAGTCTTTAGTTTTCTATGTTATGTTTTGTATACTGTTGTTTGTGGTTTTGGTCGTTTTCGGTTTTTTGCCATGGAATTTTCAGTTTTTTTTCGACATATGAGTTTGAATATCCCTTTGGTATCCTTTGCCACTCTTTTCATTCCTAAAACTACCCATTGTTCACTGTTTTAATCAAAGGAGTAAATCAAAACATAACGAGTAAAGTTATTCGACAGAATATACGCAAGGTTTTGTCATATTGGAAACATTTTTTTTTCTAAAAAGACATAAAACTAAATGAATTCAGCAAACAATCTTATTGAATATCAGCATTGGATGCATTTAAGCTACATGTAATTGTGTAATTTTTTGTTTGTACTGGGTTTAAAACTGAATGAATAATTTAAGATACCAGAGTTAAATGAAATTACTTATCAATTCTATGATTAATTCATAATCAATCGTTGATTCTTGTATAAGTCGAGTTTGTCGTCCAAACACTGCTAAACCAATGCCATTTTCCATCCCGCCACTTTGAATTCCTGTAGAGAATCTTAAGTAGTAATTTTTTTTTAACGAAAAAAGTGTTCATCTCAATTCAGTAATTTTATAAAAAAAATCTATTTAGAAATGTATAATCAGTTGAAACTAATATAAAGCTTTCAAATTAAAAGGGGCAACCGGATTTAATTTAATTCATTGTTATGTGTTGCTTAAAATGAATAATACGATTAAATTCAAATGAGAAACAACAAAAAAACAAAAAACCCAACTAGATATAATTGTTTTAATTATATTACTACGCTTTTTAATTGTATGTGAATGGTATTGGATTTTCTAATTCCACAACAATATTGTTTGTTTATTTTTATAATATTTTTTTCTAATATAATTTTAGCAGGTACTTTATTCAACTCAATCTTATTTAACCCTTTATCATTTCAACTCACCATACACATACTGTAGAGCAGCTGACTTCAATTTCTGGAAATACCCTGTCATACGTTCAGATGTATCTAATACCAAAATGACGTCATGACCTCGTCCCACTTTAACTGCCCCTGATCTTAATCTAGCTGAAGCTAAACATTGTCTTTTTTTTTTATATTATTCATGTACATATCAAAGTTTAATACTGTATATCCTTAATTTTGTTAACGACGATTTGGCGACCAATAGTTTTCCAATGCACTTAAGAATTTAGATCATATATCAATTTTGTAAAATCTTTTGTGTATGTCTTCATTTACATTATCATATAACTATGTAAGGCTTTGTTTTATGTCCAACTATACGTTGAGGAGGACTCCGTCTCTATTTTCATGCAAGTAAAGACATTTATTCGAATACACTGTGAAATATTAAAAAAAGAAATGAACAGAAGATTATTTCTTGATGTTTAGATGTCTTTTCACTATAAGCGTTCCTATCTCATTGAAGAATACCGTCACATCTCCGTTTATTCATAATAAACGGAAACGTTCATTTGATAAAATAAAAACAAGTCTAAATATAACAAGAGTACACACGCTGAAATGTCTCACTTTCTTTACTGAACATTGATTTTATGTTCATAGTCCTAAATATAAAGCTTAACTACAACTATCACATAAACTTAAAATGATCCAAGAAGATGAACTCAATGTCAGATAAACCAAACTGGAAATACATGTACATCTTACAGTCATTCCATACACATGATACACCAAATATGCTTTAAATATAGTTGACCTATTGCACATAGTATCTAAGAAATAAATTTAACCAAGAAAACTTAACATTGATTAATGAACCATGAAAATGAGGTCATGGTCAGATGAACCCTGCCAGAAACATGTACACCTTACAATCATTACATGCTTTAAATATAATTGACCTATTGCATATAGTATCTAAGAAACAAACTTAACCCGGAAAACTTAAGATTGCCAATGAACCATGAAAACGAGGTCAAGGTCAGATGATAATTACAAGACATTTATATCCACCTGACAATCATTCCATACACCAAATACAGTTGACCTATTGCTTATAGTATTATAATAACAGACCAAATAACAAAAACTTAACATTGAGCAATGAACCGTAACAAATGAGGTCAAGGTCAAATAAACCATGCCAGACTGTCATGTACATCGTAAAATATTTCCATACACCAAATGTAGTTGACCTATTGCAAACAGTCTTTGAAAAACAGACCAAAACACAAAAACTTAAGTTTTATCACTGAACCATGAATATGAGGTCAAAGTCAAATGACACCTGCAGTGGGACATGTACACCTTACAATCAATCCATACACCAAATAAAGTATACCTATTGCTTATAGTATCTTAGATATGGACTTGACCACGAAAACTTAACCTTGTTCACTGATCCATGAAATGATGTCGAGTTCAAGCGAAAACTGTCTGACAGGCACGAGGACCATGCAAGGTACGCACATACCAAATATAGTTATCATATTACTCATAATAAGAGAAAAATCAAGAATACTAAAAAAAATAACTTTTTTTTCAAGTAGTCACTGAACCATTAAAATGAGTTTAAGAACAATGGACATATGACAGAGGGAAACTTCATCTCATAAGGCATCTGTATACAAAGTATGAAGGATCCAGGTCTTCTACCTAAAATATTCAGCTTTTAAGAAGTTTGTTAACGCCGCCGCCGGATCACTATCCCTATTTCGAGTATTCTGCGACAGAAGTCGCAGGCTCGACAAAAATGAGGAGATGTGGTACGATTGCCAATGAGACAACTATCCACTAAAGTTCAAATGAAGTGGATGTAAGCAATTATAGGCAACCGCATGGACTTCAACAATGGGAAACACCCATACCGTATAACATTGATGTCATGGTTCTACCAAATAGTGTTTTGGATACTGCTTCATTGACGTCTACCAGGTCGATCTTTAACGTAGATATGACGATTCGACCTACACATATATTTGTTTATTCAATTGGAAAGGTTTGGATGTTTTCCCCTATATTACCAGTAACTCTTTCCTGTAAAATCTCTTTTAACCTATGTTCGCCTGTATACATTTTACACGTTAGTATAATTGATGTTTTAGTACTTACCATATGCTTTGATTTGTTTATAATAATGATACCATTCTCTAACAGTTTTGGGTTGATCAGCATTGAAAAGTCCTACAAATATATTTAATGAGCACATTTATTATATTAAAAAACGAGAAATCCAAAACTTATCCGATAATTTAAAATTAAAGCGAAGTATGCGTTTTAAAATATATGATTTTATAACAAATCATTATTAATGAATTATTTTTGATTCAACATTTGCAATAAGCATAAAACGATTAATAAATATGATCAGTTTAATATTTGTTCATTATTAATTCTTTGTCAAATAAGTATCTTTATCCTACATACTTTCATCATGAATGTCATCCTCTTGTCTTCTTCTTTCAACTCGTCTGGAGGAGCTGTATCTAAATAAACGTTAACATATTCACAATATGATTGCAATACAAACAGTATATCCACGCTCCGCTTACAAAGATCTGTTCAGCTTACTCTGGTAATGCTAAGTTCTACGTTCTGTTTTAAAGAACTTTAAGGATCCACTAGTTTTGTCGTAATGATAAACACCTTAAAAAATGTAAAGGCTCTAATTGCATTAGCTGATTTAATAATCCCAGAACAGACAGTAGAATGAAGTGTTGTCAGATCCTTGTAAGTAAAGATTTATACACGGTAAGTAAATTTTTTAATTTTTGTGAGTAGGTCTAAAGCCTATATACAATTTAGAATGTGCCGGATGTAAAAATATCATGCCATGTCTGGTCAGTGTTTTGGTTAGATGTTTTTCTGCTTTGTATCGATCAGATGAGTTAAGCTTTTTTCAACTGATTTTTATAGTTTTTTTCCTATGTTGTACTGTTTCACCTCTGTCCCAGGTTAGCAGGTGTGTTGTAGTCTTCAAGCATGTTTAACCCCGCAGCATTCTTTGGGTGCCTGTCCCAAATCTGGTGCTCGTAGTTCAGTGGTTGTCGTTGGTTCTTGTCTTTAATATTTGTCTTTCGTAAATTGATTTGTTTATGAATTAGGCAGTTTTTTTCTCAATTGAATTGTCTCATATTTTTCATGTCGGGCCCTTTTATAGCTGACTGTACAGTAGGGGTTTGTCTCATTGTTGGAGGCCGTATGGTTGCCTATAATTACTTACATCAACTTCATTTGAACTTTGGTATATAATTGTCTCATTGGCAATCATACCACATTTCCATATTTCTATATTAAAGAGTTTATGTTCTCTTCAAGGTTTTTCGGTTTAATTTTTTTTTCTTTTCTTCTTTGTTTTTCTTAAACCGTTTTAAATTTTGGCTGTCAAAACATTATGGTCAATCGTACATGATGAACACATTGTAGAAAAATGTACTGTGTACATAAACATCCTAGTATATCATACTGTACGTAAAACAAAAACACTGTAAATATGAAGAAGTATTTATACTTTGTCGATAGTATGTTAAGATACCTACGATGTTGATGAGGTCATCATTGATTTGACATCATCTGTGATTTGTTCTGTCGGTTCTATATTTGGTACAATCGTTTCTTGTCTTTGATGGTCCATAAAGCAAACGTTTTTATCAATTTTCCCTCCAAAACTTTCCTGGTTATTATGAAAGGTAACACGGTTGTCGTTCTGTATTCTCGTAGTTTTACTTTTAAAGCCATATTCTTTTTTACGAATACTGGTATGTAACATAGGTATGTTACCGGTAATCCTTTCAGGCGATCTTCCAGTGCTGTTTTTCTTATTTAATGTGTGTAATGGGCTGTCTTGTTCGATTTCGCTTTCATATAGAATACTGCCATCATCACCATTGGAAATCCGATATTTATTTCCGGAAGTGGAAGCATGTGGAACTTGTAAGGTATCACTATTACTTCCCAACTTTTTAAAGTACTTTGTATCATTTTGTTCACTGATAGACTCGTAAGGGTTAATGTTGAACACATTACATTTTAATGCATTATGAGTAAGTGGTGATACTCTTCTGTCATCAACATTGTTGACGGGGTGATAATGGATATTAGAATCACCGCTACAACATCCATTGTCTGGTCTATACTCTGTGTTATTTTCCTCAGATGCTTCACAATTTTCCCTGCATGGTATATTACAATTTATTTCCGATCCATTGTTTTCCAGTACACTTAATGAACTTTCACACCATTTATCATTAGTCGATATATCAATAGAACCCTCTTCACCTTTATCTTCGCCAAAGGCTGTCGTAATCTGCAGATTATCTACAAGTGTGTTCAATCTACTAGTTTTCATTAGCAAGGCTAACATCTTCTTTCTTACAGTGTCTAGATTATTGCCATATTCAATGGATAAAGTGTCAACTCGACTCACGTGTTCTTCCAATTCTAAAAACACACATGGTTAGATGAAATTTTGCTTTATGTTTACCGTTTGCTGTATGTGTACCGAGTAACGAAATATTGTCCTGATTGTTACCATTTGAGTTAATTGAAAGTGTTAAATTTTCTTCAAATTCAAATATTTAGTATTAAAATGATTGACTCATCAATAACCAACAATTAAATTCAGCAAACAAATTGAAATTCAGTTAAATGGAACCTAGCAATCAAATAAATGTGAAAAGAGAATGAAAAAGAAGAAATGAAGGAACGAAAAATAAAATAACGAAATTGCTAGAAACCAGGTTTTATTGATAAATAGTTTTTAAAATACTTACGTAATATTTCTTTTGAGGCAACACATTGTATTGAAGTACTACTCGTGCTAAAACATTGACAAAAATTAAATGTATAATTAAATACACTTGACGTGAGTTTTATGAATTTCCCCGAAACAAAAGCAAAAATTGAAAATACATTGCTTGCATTTACCTTATTCTAAATTGATGTTTAAATTTGATGTTTTTAGAGAAGTCATTTTTAATTGCTGTTTTATCTTTATTACTTTAAAAAATGTAACAGTTGAGACATATATAAACCTCTCGCCATATGCAATGCTCTCCATCAGTTTTCCGAAATTCTTCAATAGCCTACTGACTACACATTATATTAACTATCACACATTAAAATTTCTTATAGTGCACACATACAGTTGTATATATTTAACAGCACATTTTGATGAAGTACATGCGCACACCCAAACGTGACAGAATGTTCAACCTGATGACGGTTGTCATTCAGTGTAAGAATAAGAAAATATGGCTAAATAATAAGAAAATAATTCAGTTTCAAGTAATCTATCTAAATATTAATTAAAAATGAGAATCTTTTAAAATGTCGCGCAAATTTATAGCATGAAAAACTGGAACTAATTTTAATACATAATTGCAATGAAGGAAATTATCGATATTTTTTTTTCAATTTTGCAATACAATTGTTATCATATTTAGTATAAAAAATGCATATTACTTAAAGACGTATAATTGCAGAAACTTACCTATTTGATGTCACTCTGTTCAATATATTTGTTTGAGCCATATCTAATTCGTGTATGGTCTGTTTCATAGCAAGAACCTTGAAGAAAAAGAAAAAGAACAAGATAATTTAATTTAACTTTATAAAATTAAAGATGGTGTAGACATTCACAATTAAGATAACAGTCATACTTTGTTAACTGAAGACCATATTATATGTTTGAACTCTTTCAATGAGAACAAGAATAAGATACCAAAAAGCAATCAAAAATCATAAGTCGATGACAATTTCCGAAGCAAGCTCATCGGCTCCAGAACTATTTTGAAATTTTCATTTTAACGATGAATTACATTTTTACGAATTTCACTTTTGATTTGAAGATGATTCGAAGAAGAACAGACAAAGAATAGTCGACAAAGGGAGGGTTTAAAATGAGAGCCGGTATTTTTCTTGACCCCAAAAATTGCCAAAAATTAGTCTACATGTCTTGATAAGTTTAAATTAATAGTATAATGATGCATGTGACCACTGTTGAATGTTTATGAAAGACGTCTGATAGATTACATGTACACATATGAGATATTTTATATATTTTGAGAAATCTGTTGATGTTGATGAAGCCTATTCATAGCTTAAACTTGATTCAACTTTTTCGTTTGTATTGTTTTTACATATATTTTATATTGAATGTAGTTTTTTTGCACTGCTAGTGTATATAGTCTCTCCTAAGATATCATTTTAACGTGTAGTGACATATAGCTGTTTCCAAGTCTAACGCCTGAAATCTGGTTAAATAACAACCATAACATTTTTTTTTTAAATTGACAGGAAAATTTTGAAATAGTTTTCTCTTAAAATATAAGAATGTGCAATTTAAAATACTGCATAGTCATTGTGATCAATCAACTGTTCAAACCATGAATAACTTGTACAATCTAAACAAAAACAAAAATCAGTTTGGCATGAGTCACGAGTTTTTCTGAAAACGTAGCAAATTCGTCCCCTGAGTAATACAGAGACCGATAAACGTTTATATCTGATGCTTAGCAAATTGGTATTTGAAAGCATTATCATCTTTACATTTCCATTGTTCAAGTTCGATAAAAACGTTGTACAACATTTTCCCCTCAGGTTTCTGCATATAATCACATTGAAATAAAGCTTGTAATATATTCTAAACCGACGAAATAACACAAATCGATACAATCATCATATCTTGTATTTTTTAATATCAAACCTTTTCTTTCATTTGGCTCTGCATGTTCTTTATTTCCTATAAAAAAAATCAGTTTTATAATCTGAAGAGTTGGAAAATAATACACTTTGAATTTTATCTTTGTATTGATAGTACATAGGATCCAAATATATATTCAAGAACTTGGATTAATTCTAATGACGATAAAAACAATTATTGTAAACGAGGGATAAATGAACAGGTGAATTTGAATAACAGGGGATTGGTATAACATAAAAAAAAAAAAAGAGATTTGAATACAGTTTCATTTAATTTCATGGGAATAATTTTTATTTAGTTAATAGAAAATGTGTTTTTGTGAATAATTGATACCATGGTTTTGACAAAGTCTCAATACAACCCTACATACATTTTGCACTTCGTTGAACATTTGAATTCGTGGTTTACCTACATTTCGACGAAATTCACGAAATAGATGTCTAACGACAATACAAAATCAACAGTCATATTGACTGAATATGAGTATAAATAGACAAACAAATGAAATATATAGAAAGGACGTTTAAAGGGCAACCAAAACGTCATTAACAATAGAAAAGTGCCTATGACATATATATTATAAATAAAAGCCGTCAATTGCTAATACTGTAGACAATTTGTTAGAAAAAAAAATTCTTAAGATATTCTATTATCTCCAAATCAAAGTTTGTAAAGGACAAAGTCTCATAACAGACAACTCTCAATGATCTTCATGACTTAAAATATATAAATCTCCATGCTGCTGATTTGAGTACGTATTTTGAATTACTCAGTCATTTTACATTTATTTTTAGAATTGGAATGACATACTATTTTAATATTGATTGATTAACGAATGCTACGGGTTGCATTTCTATAAATATTCTGTTGTGAAACAGCTGTATTTGCAAAGTGCAACCTATATGTTCAGTTGCAATGATTACTTGATGCATCTCGACATTTTATTTTCGTATACCCATCATGTCTTTTTACTGACATAGATTATATCTAAAAGATTAAAATTTCCAAAGATCTGGATTATTAAACGATAATTTGTTGTCGTAATATTTGCAGGAATTTAAAAAAAACTGTAATTCACAGGTATGCGTTAAAAGAGGCACAATTAGTACACACACACAATAGCAATCACTTGGCAGTACTTTAATCTCAAAAATGAATATAAAAATAAGCAATCAAAATATCAATGGCTTTAATAATTACTTTGTTTTTGCAATAAACAAACTTTTTTTGAGGTTTATTATTACGATAAACAAGAGACAATATAGTTACATCTAAATGTATCGATATTATTATTCTATGACGTAGGACAATTTTTATTTTATACGATTATTTGGTAATGATCTAAAAATCAAATAGTTAGTAAAAAAAAAAACAACGTTAGAGATATTTTATAATCGTTGAGTATACTATTAAAACACTATCTCACTTAAATCATACACCATATCTTCAAAATTACGTTATAACACAATGATATGAAATTTTGCTTTCTAATGATCATCAGCATTACGAAAAGATCTTATCATTACTTATCTCGACATTTTAATTATTATGCGTGTAAACAGGTAACCGAAACTGAAAGTAAGTATGATCAATGAATTGTTTTCTTTTATTCTGTTGAACAATTTATTTTTATTCATTTGCTATTTTATCTAAATATCAAAATATACTAACCTTTTATCGGAATACGACGTTTCGTATTACTGTTTATATCAAGAATTTTGAATATTATTCAAGTGATGAAGCGGACTTGATTTAATAATTTATGTGATTTCTATATATATTTCCTTTGTAACTTCCTCTGCTTCGTTTCACATGTTGGGTTTTTACGCAGATGATAAACGATAAAGTAACTATTTGTTTTTCGTTTACCTTTAAAGATTGTTATTTTTATAAGTAAATTCCTTAACTGGATATAACTCTTTAATGTATATCTGAATTATCTCAATGCATAATATAAATCACGTACAAGAAAACGTATGTCTCTCAATTATATATTATTACATTCAAAATTTGACTGACCATTAATTCTCAGCAGTTTAAACAAAAAAAAAATATAAATAAACTAAGGTCCCTCAGGCAAAGTTGGCCTTAAACGGATTTAGCCTTTTTTATGTCTATTTTTGGTAATGTCGTTCTTGACGTTTTAAAATTTGTATGCACTCACAGCTTTTAAATTTTAATGATATATCACTGGGACGGTACTGCTGCTGGTGGACTACTAGTCCCCAATGACATAACCAGATTGGTTCTTCGGTAATTATTTATAATTTATAACATACATTTTGTAAATACTCCGCTGTGAAATTTGAAAGTTAGCAAGGAAAAAAGCTCACATCACCATCATGCAGAATTGACCTGAGAAAATTTTTACTATTCCTTTTAGATTCTATTTGATAATATAGCCCTTCGCGTATTAAAATACCTATTGTATTATCCTTGGTTTTAAATTTGTGGGTTTGAGCTTTGCCGATGTAAATAAATCCACAAAAGCACTTTAAAAGACGCACCAGATTTGTTAAATATTATTTTCATTTAAAAGACTTTTTTCCCAAAATGAGCTACTATGATTTGCATGGAAACAAAAATGGTTTGCTGTCAATGTATTATCAAGTTTCCATGAATCTGAAAAACAAAAGCAAATCACAGAAACAATGTTATACTCATTGTTGAATGTCATTCGTTCGATGACTTTTAGCTATTTATTTTGTTGTTTTTGTTGGTATTTGGGGGATAGTTGTCTCGTTGGCAATCATACCACAGAGTAAAAACTTTTTTTATACTTTGTTTAGTCATGAATTTAATGATGATATCAGCTCTTTTCACTTTAATTTTAAGACTGATCTAAAGCTATCATCATACAATTGTTTATCAATCATTATGTCTGATATTTTGATATATAATGTAAAAAGACTAAATTTTTTTGAAATATTGTACAAAGTTCAACTAGGCATTTCGCAAGACCGTGTCTTATTGTACTGCTTATCAAAGAGAGGCGAAAGATACCAAAGGGACAATCAAACTCATAAGTCGAAAATAGACTGACAGCGCCATGGCCAATGATGGCTGAAAAGGAAAAAGACAAACAATAGTACACAAAACACAACAGAGAAAACTAAAGACTAAGCAACACGAACCCCACCAAAAACTGGGGGCGAGCTCAGGTGCTCCGGAAGGGTAAGCAGATCCTGCCCCTACATGTGGCACCTGTCGTGTTGCTCATGTTAGTACAAACCCGGTAACAAGTCTAATTCGGTAGGTCACTAATATCTAGTTGCTGTATAAAATCTACTGCAGAATACAGGAACGAGCATTATGATGTAGAACAGTATGAGTACATATCAACATGTCTAATTAGGCCTTTAAACTTGATTTCAGTAAATTCGAGGATCCTGTTATAATGTATGATTTTTATTTATTTTCTTTTTTCTAAAAAATAAGTTTTTCAACCTGAATACAAAGGGGAAACGTTTAACTTGTAACACATGTTTTAGTTTCTTTTATGTACCTTTCAATTTCCCACTATATCGAAAATAGAATTAATAAGTTTATCATATCAAAAACGTGACGCCTACCGTTTGTTTATTAAAAAGGACTATGGATACTTTACAGGTTTCTAATACAACTATTTAACGGGCATACTCGAATATATACAAATATTCCTCAGTTTACTTGTTTGAATTATAACTATTATCGTCTGTTATGAATTTTCTATAAATAATATCTATTTCTTTATCTTCATTTGATGTTGTCATATACGATCATATAACTTTAGGTTTTTCTAGTAGATATAAATAAAGCATATACCAGGAAATATTTACAATAAATACATATTTTTACGGCCATTATAGCAGATGTGTTTCATATTTTTATATTTGATAAATACGAATGATCAATATTTAGTTTGCAAACGTTTAAAAAGGATTACAATCATGATTGCTTGTAGAAAAAATATTCTTATGTCAACTTTATTAAATACATGTATTCGTTGATAATTTTATGAATTTCAAAAGATGAAGCTAAGATCTAACTATCTCAGGCAAAGTAGATTATAGTTGGATTTGAGTCATCTACTTAAGATTATTTTGTTAATAAAGGTCAATAAGTATTTATGTGTTATTCATGCAACTTCAACTTTTCATTGTTTTTTTTTCCCATGTGAACGTTTTGAATGAAGATATATCCAGAAAAGCGCATAGGACACAGAAAATCTATAATGTGTTATTTTTATCATTAACGATTTACCGAAACTTAAAAGATTATAAAGGATAACAATAAGCAGGTTTACAGGTATTTTTGCTACTTTACCTAGTTTATAATAAGCATTGATTATACAATCGTACGTCCTAAAGGCAAACATAACGTGCAAAACCAAAACAAACAAAAACCACAGTTAAATTTCAAGTGAAAATAATACACACCTCGGTGGTATCATCTTCCGTCCATGGTAGCTTGCCCGGCTCCAATGCTGGAATTTAAGATTTAGATATGCAACCAGGTAAAACCAAACACTTTACAATTGTATTTAGTGCTCCATGCAGCAAATACCAGTAAAAAGTAAAATAACCAAAAATAATTTTAATAATAACCGAGGAAATTTCTAAACGGAAAAATCAAAATCTCAAACACATCAAACGAATAGTTAACAACTGTCATATTCCTGTAATTAGGAACACTATGTTTTATCCCGTTTCTCGTTTATTCTATAATGATATATGAACCAAGATATCGCATGTTCCAAATATTAAGGCCGCCAGAGACTTTTAAAATGCGTCTATGATTATACTTGCTACAACTACAATGCGAATCTTAGCTCAATAAAAAAAAAAGGCTAGATATGAAACAAATAACGACAAATGGACTAAACTATGTCTTAATTTCTAAGACTGTGAAAACATGTCTCTCGACAGATTATACTCATACATTTCGATATGGTCGGCCATTTGGGTGTTCTTACTAAACAGTTTTGTCTTAGAAGCACAATCATGTTAAAAATCTATGTAACGTGAAGATGCATAAGCTTAACATATAAACTGAGATATGTAAATAACAAACAATGGGAATTTGTCAACAAAACAATATATACTGCCTTCATAAAAGGCAATTTATTCGTATGTTTTTTGCAGAATAATGTTGTGTCCATGTCTTTATAGAATATTAGATTCGTATTATAATGTATTTTTATAAAATCTAAGATACATATTGTTATGTATCTATGCAGCCTGTAAAACTCATAACAATAGACATTAATTCTTAGACGGGTAAACACAGGTAGATACGTAAATGCTCCGCATATTTGCATTGTTGTGCTGATATTTTGAATAATTATGAATATAATATGTGTTTTCAGCCGTGTATCACCTTCACCGATGATCCAATGGTTGAATCTGTCGTAGAGTTGTCATTTGTTTAGACGTACATATATATATATATATATATATACGATAATGAGCAATTACTTGATAGTGTACTCTATCTCTATAATAAATAGTTAAGCAAAATATTTATGGTTTTAATTATTTTTTTGATATCGCAATTCACGGATTTCCTGTTTCAAAGTTTCATTTAATTCAGTACATCTACACAAAAAAACCAAGAGATACCAAATGTTATGTCCACATTTATTGAAAGACTTTATATGATATTTTATATTGTAGGACAATTTCTATTTCATCAGATTATTTGTAATGTTCTAAAAAGAAAGAAAAGTACTTACGAAAAACAAAATTAAGAGATATTTGATACCGTTAAGTACATAAACTGTCCTAGTATTATAACAGTTACTCATATGCATACATCAACTCTGTGTAACACAATGATGTACTTGATAATTGACCCTTGTCCTAAAGGAAGAAATTACTTATACTAGTTAAATTCTTTCGACAGTTTAAGTGTTATTTTTGGAAACAGCTGATGACGGAAACTGAAAGTAACTATGATCAATGTTTGTAGATATTCTGTTTAACAACCTTTATTTATTCATTTTCTGTTATCAGGATTTTTAAATTTACTAAGTATACTTTTTATCTGTTTAGAGCGAATTTTTGTGTTCGTGTGGATGTTTTCAACAAGAAAGATATCAATGAGATGTTTGTCATACACTCATACACTTAACCGGGAATAATCCTTAACCCGGAAATGTATTTTACTGTTATCCAGCAAGTATAATGTTTTACAATGAATGCTAAGCTTGTATTGTGGAATAAAACTACATATTGCATCTCATAAATGCATATCAAATATTGAATCGACCAATAAAAAATGATAGACATATAAAACCAAATGTTTACTGATTTTCTTCAAGAATCTTGGATTTTTTAAGTTCGAAAATATATTTTTTGGTGATTATTAAATGGGAAGAAATAGCTATACCGCAACAAAAAAAAAAACCAAGATTATGAGGTTTAATATATATATATATATATATATATAATGTCTAAAAATAGCAACAATCAACATTCAATCTACTTAAGCGTGGATCAGTTTGTTAAAATAAACTGATACAGTTACTGAATTTAAAATTATATAAATGTCTAAGAATATAACTTACACACGTTAATTAATACATTAAAAAGTTCTATTAGATTTTAAATAGAAATACGCAATATTTCGCTAAACGATTTAGCTTCATCAGACGTGTGCATCTCTCAAGGTGAAATCGGATGTATGACAAAAAAATATTTTTGTAGCTTAATCTATACAAGATTTGAGGAAAAGTGTAACATATTTATTGATGTTGCATAAAATATGTTTGTAGCTACAACTACATAAAGTTGGAATAAAAGTTTAAGACATTTATAGATGTTCGATTAATTGTATGAATTTCTATAAATTAATTTGTATGATTTCAAGATCATTATGGTTTTGATTTGCTTTTAAATCTTTTTTCGTCTCTCTCATTGGGTCCATCAGGTTCAAGAGTTCGTAACTGGTGCATCCAAAATCTCTCTCTCTTTTGTCTTCCTTGTGTAACCCAATTTTGATTTTTCTCAATGATTTGAAATGTGACGTTTTCAAAATCATGTCCTGCTCTTAAAAGGTGTCTTGTAATTGGGCAGTTTCTTTCTTTTGTATAAAATGACCGATGGTTATTTAGTCGGACGTTAAATGGTGTTTCTGTTTCACCAACATATTGTAATTTGCAAGTTCCACACGTTAGAACATAAATGCAATTTTGCGTTTTGCAATTTGATGTTATAAATATGTTGTATTTTTTCTTTGTGACTGTGCTGACGAATTGGGTTTCGATGTTGGCAACTTTGCAGCACTTACAATTGCCCCTTCCGCATGGTTTATAACCTCCGATTGTTGATATCTCCTGTTTAGATACTTTGGATGTTACTAGAATATCTTTGAGGTTTTTTAGGTCTGCGGTAAGCTATAACGGGAGGTAATGGAAAAATCTCTTTTAAGGAAGGATCCAAAGTGTTACCAACCGATTTGACGAAACAAAATCTGCAGAATGCAAATTGTGCATGGTAGGACCTGAGGATTATAAACACTTGCTAGTCAAGTGTGAAAGTCTGAATTGTGTGAGAAAAATTCATCACAATAGACTAAAATCCCTACTAGAGGATAATCATATCCCTTATTGCAGTATAATTAATTCTGATGAGGACCTTCTCGAATTCTTGGTTGACTGTTCTAGGAACAACCTTATAACTGTGTCTCAGCAGAGAGACTTAGAGCGAATCTGCAAAGACTGGATCTATGCATTGCACTCTAAAAGAGCCCAACCTCTGGAAAACAAATGAACAATCAGTTAGAGTTCGGTGCTTAACTTGCAAGTGGCTGTCAGTCGTGGGAATGTAACATGTAACAAGTATTATACTACTTATGTGTATATACTTAATTAAATACTAAGTGATATAGCAAAGTACTTAGTAGTTAAAATCATAATTAGAGCATATGATAATTAATTACCCCTGTAAATAATCTTGTAGACCCAAAATTGTGTTGACAAACTCTACTGTTTTAATTAAAACTAATTTTTATAGTTTATTTTTATCTTTTACCATTTTAGATTTTAAGTACATCATGTTAAGTGTATGGCATTAAACAGTTTGTCTAAAATCATCACTGAAAAAATGTAGCCTGCGTACCACATGCAGAAAGTTTTGTATCATTATGAATTTTCTATTCCATTTTAAAATAGATATAAATACAAAATTTAGTTCTTATTGAATGACTTTTACTTCCTTTGCTGAATTAAGTTAGTGGCGTGCATTGAAGTGTTTTTTCAACAATGAAAATTAACCTTAACAGTAAGATTTTAAAACATTTTAAGTAATTAAAAACTAATAGTTTAGCCCTTTTCAACATTCATCCAGATCAAAAAAAATATTTCCCTATTTTTCAGCTTTCATTAAAACAATATTGTGATATATACTATACATGTTATATGCAGCTGTTTTTTTTTATAACAAACCGTGGCATACTTGCCATTTATTGATCGTATCCTTTTTATTGATTTCATTATCTCGTTTACAATGGCTTATTCTGTTTTCTGTATAATGTTCAAGTATGGATATGGATGGCAAATGAATAATCCGTTTTAAGTTAAATGCATATCAAAACAAAAACAATCAAATTGAACACTGGTTTAAACTGTACGCTGGCCCAGATCCTTAACGTGCTCATGGGGACGCTGTTTATTATAATAAACCATTTGCAGACCCTCTATCCCAACTCTGAACTGACTAGTATGTTGTTAAAATTGCAATGGGACGTGCATAGGAAATAAACAGCAAAATATAAGTGTTATTGTTAGTTGGAATGGGAAGTTTATGAAGTCGCCTGCATTTGAAACGAGATAACCGACGGGTATTGATGTCGATGTGAACTTTTAATCATAAACATGTACTTAAATACTGTTGACCCTGTTCACTGAATAAAACAAAAATAAAATGCGGGATGTTTGTCATAAATAAGGACACATTCTATTGTTTTAAACGGTTTTCAATTATACTTGAAGGAGAAATTAAACGCATATAGTTATATTTCAGTAGGCAAAAGCGTATGTGCTGATTAATATATAGAAAATACAAAACGTTTGATGAAAAAAACGTTTATCAATTAAACAAACTTAAAAATACTAACTAATAAAAATTAGATATGCACTGCATGCTTAATTAGTAAACTGTCTTACTAGAACCCATACAGCATTTAACAATCTTCAACCTGACGAATATAAAAAAAATGGAATCAGAAAATACATGTACAATACACAGCAAAAAACGACAACTACTCAGTAACATAGTTTTGACCTTGGGCACGCAACAACACAGTGCGAGGGGGTTCGACATGTTGGCAGGCGCTTAATTTGCTCTTAGCCATGTATAGTTTTGTAACATTAGAATACACAATACAATTAGTTGAAGATTTATTGTCTTATCAACTTGAATAAGAAAGCTGTACTGTCGAATAAAGGATATACTAATGCTCAATTAAGAAAAAAACGCTGTGCACTTCTTTTCTGAAATTCGACAGGTGATTTTCGTTTAGTTGACAGTACTACTAGTATGAGGAGAGACGAAGGACGATTGGAGATTTATTCAAACCGTGTATGGGGAACTGTTTGCGAACAGGAATTTGATGACATTGATGCAGCAGTAGCATGCAGACAGCTAGGCTATCGGTATGATAAATATAAATGTGAATCGTTATAATTATATGATTTTCTCACCCTTCCGCAACGCCTGAGATAACTTCCATAATATGTGGGATTGTATTGCGTCTGTTTTACCTTTCTATGTTGTATTATGTGTGTTTCTCTGTTTGTCCTTATCATTTTAATTGATGGCGATTTTCGACTTGTGTGTTTGAATGTATCTCTGATATCTTTTGCCTCTCTTTTATAAAACAAATATAGATCTTCGAATATTACACAACACGCAAATCGATGACTTATGATCATGATCGTATTGCCTCTTTATGAACATGATAAAGGTAATAAGATGTAATTTGAGTGCAAATGACACAATTGTATAGCAAATTACAAATAAAATGGATGTACGCAACCGCAAGCAAACGTATGACTCTCAGCAATGAGACAAATCGAAACTCATATAATCATTAAACTATGAAAAGCCCCGACAGTAACATATAACACGATTCATTTCAGAATAAAACGGCCTCTGCGCATTCGCGGTGTGGACCAAGATCTAATCAAACATCAAACAATGTCCATGTAACATGATTTTTAAAATCACAAACACGACATTTCTAGACATTATTTCACCTTTATTAAATTGATTCCTTCATCAAAGTGTATCCGATGTTGTTACATTAAATTTCAGAAAAATCAAAACCATATTTTCATGGAACAATTAAATTATTGATTTACTAATTTGATTGATGGATTGCCGTTTTCGTAATATTGAAGTAAGTTAGAAAATGTTTTAAAATAAAAATAAAGTGATTGTTTCATTACAGCACTGGAGTAGCCATTCGCTCTGGCCTTATTTATTATGGAACTGGACCAATATGGCTTTACGGTTTAGGATGTAATGGAAGTGAAAGTAAATTAACTGACTGTACAAATAGTCATCTGACTTATTGTTCACATTACCTTGATGTTGGCATCCAATGTTTGTTTAACTATCCAACAAAAGATCATGGTAATACGTTATTTATATTTTTGTTTAATCAGTAAAGGACAATTAAGTATACCTTGAATACAACTATTTGGTAAGTTCTTTAACAGTGGGCTAGCAAATTTTCATATAAGAGTGCACAAAAGATGGTAAGCAATTTCAGGAATACCAAAAAATATTTAAATTATGATAAAACAAGAGTGTCGATGAAACATAATGAGAAAATGAACTGTAAGAAACCTAAATCATATACTTTATTGAAATATACAAACAACTATACAAAATCTGAGGTGACCTTATAGGTTTTGAAATTAAAATAATTCAATCACATTGAAATGTTTGGTTAGCATCAATGAACACTATGTATTGGATTACTCATGTTATTATTCTTCATGTTTCGAAAGTATTTCGAGTACATCATGAAAATAACCATAATTATGTTTTGTACAGGGAATTTGCGTCTTATTGGAGGACAAAACAAAAACGAGGGACGTCTGGAAATAAATATGTTCGATGAATGGGGAACTGTTTGTCATGACTCTTTTAACAATTTTGAAGAAGTAGTTGCTTGTAAACAACTAGGATATTGGTATTTATCTTTTGGTGTTATTTTTGTCAAATAATGTTTGGTAGTACATCCATCACATTAGGACCACGACACCACTCCGAATTTTTAGATGTCTAAGAAAGATCGTGGTAGTCACTGTTATGTCGTTATATGACGTGCAAAGATTTTCAAGATCGTTTAGTTCAACCTTCACCTTTAAACATGCTGAAAACATTCGTCGTGAAGTCGAAGTCAAAAATGTTCGTCGTATTTTAGCTCGGTTCAAACTGCCAATCAAATCAACATGATGATCTCGATTGTCAAAATGCCCACGATCACGCGTTACCAAATTATTTGTCAGCCCTGTTTTCGTCGTCTACCCGACTGCTATTCGATTGCACACGACAAACACATATTTGATTATCCTAAGAATTTCACGATTCCTTTACCATCTTTACTCGCCTATTGTCGATCTCAACCCGATTGATACCAGACCAGATCGACTAAAACGTATAAGGGTTGTGGGAAAAGCCAGGAATAGTACTGATATGTTCATTTCAGTATAAAACTTCTTATTTTTTTCCTGAACATAAAACCGCCAAATATTACTTTTCACACAATTGATACATGTAATACAACAGTCGCGGTGTGAATTTGTTTGGTTACGTATTGCTAAATTTGTAGTTTTGTTTGATGCGTTATTCGGACTGCTGTTTTCGAGCCGTAGTTTATAGTTTTTAACCATGGCTGCGTTGACACGTTTTCTTCGTAGTGGTTTTGAACAAGTTTTTAGTAACTGGGACGACTCTCAGATGAGTACTTATTATGTTTTTGTAGTTGGGATATTTAATTTTCTGTTTCATAAACAATCACATTACAAACAAAGTTCAGTCAATTCATTGAAAGGGAACTTCTTATTCTATTATTTTGTTCCAGTACTGGTATTGTATTGCCATCTAAAAATGTAGATGATAGAAACGAAACAGTTTGGTTAGGTAATGTTGATTGCGTAGGAAATGAAGATAAATTAGTTAATTGTTCCTATGATTCTTACGTAACTCACTGTGGACACAAAAACGATGTTGACATCCGATGTTTCATCACCTGCCCAACACAAGGTTATAATTTAATGAGTGTTTTCTTGAATGACGTTGTACATATAAAACTGTGCATTTGAATTGCAGATAAAAACGAGATACACAAAGTGCAAATTTAAAATGTCTAAGTGCAAAAAAGCGTACACACCGAATGACTAAAACAAATATTAGACATACAAACAAGTCCACACAACAAAACAGACTGATAAATACAAACCCTACAAAAACACAGACTCAAACATAGTTAACAGATCCTGCTAAAGGTTGCATTTCTGTAAATATTGACAATGCAATTTCCCATAGGAACTCCTTTTACGGCTAGAACTTGTGAGTTTCGATCAATGTAAAATATATTAACATTATCAAAATTCGCCGGAAAAACAACGTTTGTCTCTTTTTGATATTGGTATC
The DNA here is from genome assembly GCA_037788925.1 of Mytilus galloprovincialis. Lineage (NCBI taxonomy): Eukaryota > Metazoa > Mollusca > Bivalvia > Mytilida > Mytilidae > Mytilus > Mytilus galloprovincialis. The sequence goes on from CM075335.1 coordinate 36,095,137, forward strand.
TCGTACAAGCGTTGACTAAACACACATGTACTCAATGCGTTTAAACCCTAATATAATAACAAAAGCTACATTCAATTTTTAAAAGACATGTGAGATGTACTTTTGCTAATAATTATGCATTGTTATAGGCCACTTGCGTATTGTTGATGGCGCCCAGGTCCACGAAGGACGACTTGATATTTATATGAATGGAGTTTGGGGAACAGTTTGTCGAGATTTCTTCGACGACATTGATGCAACAGTAGTATGTCGACAACTTGGGTACTGGTATGTGTGTATTGAAAATGTAATTTGGTACACAGACATAACTTACACAAACTAAAAGGAAGAAACATCATGCCGGTTATTGATTTCATATCAATATGACAAAAAACGATTCAATACATTTATTAACTCATACAGCTGAAATCTGGCTAGTTGCGCTTTTAGTTTTAATGTAAAGTTGATATCAATCATGAATCTTAAAACGCTCGTGCTGAATAAAGGATGAGAGGTAATTTAGTAAATTGTTAATGACAAAGTTAGATATGTTATATTGTCTTTTTGATATCGTTCGATAATAACTTTCTTTTTTAAAACGCACATCAACGTAAATGTATACTACATGTAGTCAACAAAAGAAACGATATAACACTTTGATCTAAAAAAATATTTTACCGTTTAGTAGTAAACATTTACAAATAGATACAATATGTTAATTTAACGTTCAACCTGATGTAGTAGCCCCATTATTGCCATCAAACAATGTAAAGGCTTCATTGATTCATGGCGAACTCGATTACCGGCCGAGAAAGTAACATTCAGGATTTTCGTGGTATTCGTTTCGAATTTAAAAAAAAGAATACTTAACATATGCTTTTTGACGTTGAATACAGAAATAAACTTATCTAGAAATTTTAAACTGAAAAATATAGAATAATTGATAATTTTAACTTTTGTTGACTAGTAAATATATTAGATGTTTTTGTGTTCTGTTAAATTGTTCCTTTTAAAATTGTTATACGATGATGACTGATGTACCATTATTTTGACTATTTTAATCATTGTGCCTATTTATTTAACGCATCAATATAAATATAAAGGAATTTGATGAGACTGTCATTAAAGTGAGAGGGTTAGCGCTACAGAACCAGGTTTAATCCACCATTTTATACATTTGAAAATGTCTGTACCAAGTCAGGAATATGACAATGCTTGTCCATTCGTTTTTGAAGCTTTTTGTTATTTGATTTTGCCATGTGGTTATGGACTTTCCGAATTGATTTTCCTCTTAGTTCAGTATTTTTGTGATTTTACTTTTTTCCATACTTTTCTGTAGTGCCTATTTATATTATGTTAAACAACTTTTGATAGTTCTGGAAAGGCGTTGCAGTCATATAATGTAGTGGATGGCACAGGTGTTATTTTGCTAGATGATCTTCATTGTTCCGGTATAGAAAGTAGATTAATGACATGTTCGTATGACCCTATAACAACAGATTGTGGGTCATACGATGATATTGGAGTGAGTTGTTCTTTCACATGTCCAACAACAGGCAAGCTTGAATTTAGATAAGCAAACAATGATGTATGATCAACTTAAAAGTAAAGAAAAAAAAACATAAATATTTAATCCATAGGTTTTTATAAATTATTTTAAAAAAGAAAGTAAGAATTTATATTTTTACATGTTCAGTAGATGACAAGATATGAACATATACTAGTATATATAAGCTCGTGATCATTAATGATGAGCTAGACAGATACCGTATAGGCAAGTATAGAGCCTCTGAAATACAAAACGCAAAAAAAGAATGACGGCATGATGTTAGCAAATACAAAAACATGATTATTGACCACTGCAGCCTAGGTTAAGAACAAATGATGCATCATCATTTGAATGTAATACTTTAAATTCAGAAATTATCATATTTTCTTATGGAAAATCTTTCTCAATGACAATTTGTATTTTAGTGTTGTATAATATAAACGATATGATACGAATTATAAGAGATAACACATGTTAAAAATAATATATATTTATTGGCGAAGTAAGATCACGGCTTCTGTCGGTTACCAACCCATGAACAAAGGGTCTTTGGGTAACCGTAAATTAAAATTATAAATCAAATCTTCAAAATATAATAGATAATTAAAATTGAAATAAAACTAAAATGTAATGAAATTATGAATTAATAGTGTGCTGAATTGAACCCTGGCAACAGATGTCCAAAATCAACATGAAAAACTACGTTTGAAGTGTAAATGAAGAAATGGATTAATGTTCTAAATTAAATAATAATAAATCAAGTTTATCGGTACTGGTGCAGCCTATAAAGTCCGCCACTAAACAAATTCGAAATGTTCTGTCATAACAGAATGTTTCGAAAATTGTTACCGCCAACCAGTACTATGAAGGTGATTTATTTGAAAATAAAAAAACCTGTATGTTAAAGAATCTGACCGCCGTGACTACAAGCTAACAGATTCCCGAAGCCATGGACCTACTTCGCCGTTTCGTGGACAAATTGTATGTGAAAATTTTATAATGTCAAATAAACCTTGCTGTAACCTATACAAAAACAAATTATTTCCGATATCTGTTAAATGAACACCGTCTAAAAATAAATCTGGGTTGTCTTCAGATATTTCTGGATATCTAATATAAGCACCGCCATGTTTGATGATATATGTAGCTACTGAACTATTTAATCTAACTCTAGTTCTGTTCAAAGATCTATGTACAATCTCATTCCTGTATTTCAATCTGGGTAAAATTTGAGACCAAACAAATTTTGACTTTGGTAGTAAGACCCGAAGGCAATCAATTACTTTTAAAATATCGTGTCCTAATACACATGACACTTTTTGTCCGATATCATTTCCACCACAGTGAAATACCAATACTTGCGGGGGTTCTTCAAGTGTAAGCAAATGTTTGACTTTGGGTATTATCTCACAAATCCTCATTCCACTTTTTCCTTGCCACCAAATTGTAGATTTTATTCGTTCCAAACCTAAATTTACACCATCGACAGACATTCTAGCATGTACAAATGCATGTTTGATGATTGAAGAACCCACCAACCAAACACTCTTTTGTTGACCTGAAAGTCTTAAAGTGACGATCAGGCGAGTATTCAAATTTCAAATCAATTATGTACAATATATACAAACAAATAAAAGATGACACATATTAAATTTGACTTGCTAACTTTAGCGTTGGTATTCTGATATATCTTTTATAAGCTTTTGATTCCCAACGACCAAAATCCTGAATTTCATCATCAGAAAACCCCATTTTCGAAGACTGAGATGCAGCTCCGATCCTAAAACTATGACTTTGAAAATTAACCGATGTAATATTCGCCACATTCAGAGCTTTCTTTAGAACAGCGTTAAACTGATAACGTGTAACATAGTTTCCACCGAAGTGTATGAATGCAGGACCAATGGTAATTCTGAAGCAACTGTTATTACTATAATTTTCCAGAAATAAATGAACAGGACATACATGAGAATTAATTGAAGGTATAATTATTAAACTACCTTTGCCTAACTGATCAGTTTTTGAAAATTTAAGGTTGATAGAAACGTTATTGTCTGAAAAACTAAAATCATCTAACGACAAAGTGTGAGAATGTGCCAGTGATTTATTGACTACTAATTCCCCTATCCTGAAAAAACCAAAATACGCCAAACTAAACAACCCCGAAAACAATAAGGTCTCATATTCTGAGAGACATACAGATGGTAATAGTGAAATCAATTTATCTAAAATCTGTGGTGTAATTGACAATCTTGAATCCACTCGTTTGTCAAGCCTTTCCATTCCAATTAACATTTTCTTAATTATAAAATTGTGAGTGTTATCAGTAATATTTAACATTTTACATTTAAAGGCTATACCAAAAATATAAGACTTGACAGTAGACGGAGCATAACCTCGCACAGATAAATATGCTATAAAGTTACAGATAACATTAAGTGAGGGTGGCCAAACAATGGCATGTCCGTGTGAAGATCTAAATTGATCAAATGACCTGACAGCAGTTTCATAAGTGTCACTTGTGTTTGGTGAGATTGACGCCGTTAACAACTTGTTGGATTCAAATTTGAGATCACTTGAAGAAAAGACTGTGGGACCTTTTCTGGTTCTTGTAGCGCCTCTGGTGACATGCGACGAAACCGTGGCCACTGTTGACGAGAAATTGCATCCGCAATACAGTTTTTGTTTGATGTAATATGCATTGCTTTGAACTGAATATTATAAACCATAGCTTTTAAGACTAAAGGACGAAGAATATGCATTACCCTTCTTGATCTAGACGTTTAAGAATTCAAGATATGAACAAGTGCTTTATTGTCAACGTGTAAGATAATTTTCTTATTCGCAAAGATCGCATACCACAAATGAAAGGCTAAAACAATAGGCAATAACTCTAAAAATGTAATGTCCTTTAATATATCGCAACCTAACCAATATGACGGCCAAGGAAAGAAAGCCCAATTAGGATGTAAATACGAAGCACATCCACCAAACACACTCCCAGCACTATCAGTAAATAACTCCATATCAACATTTGATATCCAATCGGAATCGGGAAAATAAAATTTGCCATTAAAACAATGTGTCATCTTTTATTTGTTTGTATATATTGTACATAATTGATTTGAAATTTGAATACTCGCCTGATCGTCACTTTAAGACTTTCAGGTCAACAAAAGAGTGTTTGGTTGGTGGGTTCTTCAATCATCAAACATGCATTTGTACATGCTAGAAAGTCTGTCGATGGTGTAAATTTAGGTTTGGAACGAATAAAATTAATTTCTTTCAATAATTTTTTTTTTGCAACTTCAACTTCATTGCCAAAAACAGAAACTAGATTTCTACAATCAGTAGTCATCCTAGGTCCAGTATAATTTAGACGAAAACCTTCCAAAAATCCCAAATATAATTCTGAAGCAACTGTTATTACTATAATTTTCCAGAAACTTGCAAAGAACATCAAATTTAATTGGCGTATTAGCGATTGAATGAACCGTGGAAAGGTGGTCGCTGGAATCTGACAGCTGCCCTTGGATTATCACTCGAGCCTCGTTGCGAACTGTTATTTGGTTGTCCAGCAGCGAATCTAGGACCACGCCTAAAATTAAAATTTGTCTGAGCACCATATCGTGTACAGTTTACCGATGGGTGAATACCTGAACAACGTAAACAACTATGTGAATAATGACAATTAGGCCTAGTACAGGATCCATTGTTATAATCATAACATTTATACGCATTAGTTACAGGGTTTGGATTAAATTGTGTGTTATCATCATACATGAAGAGTAACCAAAGCTCTAAATCAACTGTTCCCCAGTTACAAGACGGCATTCTTATTTTTTTTTTAAACGGAATTGCTCGTCATACCTCTTCCAGCCTAAACCGGGAACCCTACTAGCTCCCAGTCGTATGTTACTCATGTATTTCAGAAGCCCTCTTGCCTCTCCCAAATGACTTGACAGGTAAATATCAATGAAAATCAGAAATGCATCAGTCCACTGACTAATACTATTAATCTTGACTGTTGATGCTTTTGGTTTAGATTGTAGAACACCATCTTTAATTATTAAAGTATTAGAATTATCATCAATAGGTACTGGGTTCGACAATAAACAACCCAGATCAATATATTCACCATTTAAGATTTTTTGTCTGATATTGCAAGAAACATTATTACCCAAATCATTGCTGATGCTAGCAATTTCATGTACAGAATTAACATTAGATTCAAAATTTTGAAATGTACCTTGTTCATTGATGGTTTGTGAATACGACTCTTCATTATTCGGTAAATCCACTGAACTGTTAAATGTGGTAGATGGTCCTGATGCATTAGATGTTGTAATTTGCGTCCGTGGCGGCACTACATCATGTTCTGTTTGAGACAGTGCAGCTGTCCTGTCATTATCAGTAACACGGGCTGTTCTCCTTCTTTTAACTCCTTTTCCCCTCGCGACAGTTTTTCCCCTAGGCATCACTAACCTTCCAATAAATAAACACAGTGTAAAATAAAAAATAGTTACCAATCCTAAAATATATGTTTAACGAAATATAAATAGCATGAAATAAACAACGCGATATCTGTGACGGAAAAGAATTGATGATAAATCAATTAATCAAATGACAATTTAAAGCATTTACCAAATATTTCTTAACGGAAGCCTAGTTAAGTATAATTCTCTTAAATAATTTGCAACATCAAATAGAAATTAGGTGTACCATGTATAATTGTATTGTCTAGCCATATTAGATGACTCCCGGCGTGCATCGAATATTAAATATAAATTACATACCTCATAGGAAGTTGCCAAAATAATCTGCATAACAAAATGCAATTAGCGTGGATAGCATCAACATAAGATGCCTCAATAAAAGACAAAGCAATAATGTGAATGAAACTAAAATTAAATTAAATTAAACATCATAATTCGTTATATAGACATATAATAAACATAAAGAAATAAAATCGATTGAATGTATTAAAATTAATATCAAGTAATCATGTGTATAATAAATTAAATCAATAGTCTGACCTTAGATCAATATAAATCCTTGAAGATAGCGTTTGCAATATTTGTGATGAGAATGTAAGAGCAGTTAATTTATATGTAGTGTAATAAATTTAGACATGCGCGTCTGCTTTGACCTGCTAATGAACTATTGCTGGTCTTCCTCTGATAACGCGATTTAATGGTCGAGCCCTTTAAATCGAAATATCTTTATTATTCTATACAATCTGAATCTGACATATAGCAGTGTCATATTGTATACCTCAACACTTCCTGTTTGGTTCAGAAAACGTTAAAAATTACGATTATAGTATTTTTGTGAATGTGAATGCATCTCTAATATATCCTTCCTGACATATCCTGGTAGTATACATTCATATATGTTTTAATATTTAATTAGTTTCATGTTTTCAATTTCGTTCTATTGGTATCAAAGCAGTTCATTTCACTGCCAAAACTTACTATATTACTCTCTCTAATTCTTACTCGATTTATAGCTTTCCTGATCCGTTTTTTGTAGACGACGTGTGGTTTGTTTAATGTCAGTTATGCTTTGATAAAAAAAAAAAACATACAGTTGGCCAAGTTTGTTTTTAAGATAAGTTGATTGTATCGACATACGTTGTCTTTGGCGATTTATTTTGTGAAGACAATGCATTTATCAATTTGTGTTGGTACCTTCCTTATAATTGGACACAATTACGAATTATCTTGATCAAAATGTCAATGTCTGGTATCATTCACTTCCTTTGGAATGAATTAGTTGATCGCCTGTTTCAGGTGTGACTTTTTTTTATCTTTGCCTTTTGTGGAAGATTTGATTATTGCAGTTTCGAATTTGTTATCCTTTGAATATTGAACTAAATTCATGTTTTAATTTGATTTTTTACTTCACTCTTAAAATCATCTCCCTTTTTGTGTAACGTGCATTTACACACGTCAATCGGATTTTAATTTTCATTAAATACAACAGTCAATGGAGGTTGGAGTACTTGGTCTCCTTGGAGTGCCTGCTTTTGTGGAACTCACCAATTTCGAACACGTAATTGCACAAACCCTACACCTATGTATGGAGGACAGTATTGTGAAGGATATCCAGCAGAACAAAGAAACTGTAGTTTATTTTGTTATTCAAGTACGTAAAAGTTAACACAGGTATCATATTGTAGAATTTTCATGCTGTTTGATACGATATGTCGATTGATATTTAAACAAATGTAGAGAAAATATGCCCATCATACTGTTAAAATGTATATTGTAAAATAAATGACTAAATTCGCTATCAAAATTTATGTTTCAAAAATAGCAAATGCATATAAGATAAAATAGATGTCAGTACAAGATAATGTTCGTATTATTGCGCTAATGAAACATTTTAACATGGCTTGTTATGATACATAATCATTATTCATTTTAGTACTAACAAACACACACATGTTTGTATATAAACATAATAAATATATGTATGTATTCATATTTATTTAAAGATCTACATGTAGTTGTGTTATATTTTTTTTATGTATTTTAAAGCGAAATAAATATTTCATAGCTAAAGTAATAATATACCATAGATAGAGTAATACTATATCATAGCTAGAGTAATAATATATCATAGTTATAATCGATAATATAAAATTTTGTTGAACAAATCAAACACTTAACTTATTATATGAATGCTATGATTGTAACATGTGTAACGTATAATGTAAATACTTTAAATTTCTGTTTTAAGCATTTCTATTTTAATACATGCGAAACGGATTTAACAAGAACGAATTATTTTGGCCATGTTGACCTGACATTTTGTTACGTTGTAATACATGTATTACATTTTCTTTTCCAGGAAACAACAGTCAACAAAACGACAGTACACATCTATTGTATTTGCATGCCCCATACATTTATGATATTTAAGCATGCTACTTTACAGAACTTCCAGCAAATATTATTATAGTCATACGTTCACAGTTTGTTGGAAATGTTCAATTGCATTGTATTTTGTCGTTCAAACAGAGCTCACAATTTATAAGGAATACATCTATAGTCTTTACTATTCGTCAATTATATCGATTTTCAGGAATGTCATCGATATAAAATAAACTACGATGCCGATACAGTACAAATGAATGGCCTTCATGTATAAAATACCCAATTTGGGCAATATGTTTCTGCATATGATTATTAAGATATATAAAAATATATAAACAATAACTTCATTGCGAAATAACGAAAAATTAGATAATTTTAAAACAACATGATATTATAAGTGAAGGACACGTGATTTGATACTCCAAACACAAACATTTTAATGATTACCAATACTTGAATTTTTATAACATATATGTCTATTTTGGTTTTTACATTTTGTATACATTCACACTATACATGAATTATTCTAACATCATTAAAAAGATCAACATTACTGAGAGCACCGTGACATATAGAAAAAAATAGGGATACCGTCTTTGATATGTTATGAAGAAGAAACGTAGGTTGTATGACATTTTTACATCAAGATCTTTTTTTTTGTAGTTTTGCTTTGTCTGTATATGATATTATTGGAGGGAAAGTTGTTATATAATTTGCAACTTTGGCGAGCTCTTCACTTTATTCGATACGGGCATCTGTGTGTCAGTTCGTATGCAAAGGTCACCGAAATGGTATTATCGCACGATAGCCAGTAGCGATGAGCCGATCTGGAACAGTTGTTGTTTTAAGGCTCCTGTATGGTTATCATTCTCTTTTTAGGATTGTATTGTTTGCCATGGGTTTCCTTCTGACCAACCTTCAGTATGCTTTATTTTCCCTAGCAGATGTTATAGGGGGGTCTTTTTGACCTCGGAGGGTCTTTAATATCGTTTCTTGCCTGATTTTTATTCTCAAAACGACTTATAGTGGAATGGTGATGACCAACAATACGTGCAATTATCACAGCGACATACCTGCTTCCCTCATACTGGATATCTGTTATCATGCTGCAGTTATGAGTTGTGGATGACCAATTACAAGGTGTCAATAGCATAAATTTATAAACTTGGTTATTTTAACTGTTAAACACAATAAGGATAAAAACATCTGTTTTAGTGTTTCCGAGTTCAGTAGCTGAATGTGCAGATAAGAACTGATAGAGTCGATATTAATTGACTAAACTCACGTGATATCTAAATAATGTTTAACTAGTTCTATTTCATCAAATTATTTAACAAAAAAATAAAAAAGTGTTTTTTTAATTTGAATTTCAATTTGGTGTTTTTTCCATGTGTATAGATGACAAGAAGATTTGTTACATAATGTTGACATAGGCGGACTCTATATGAGAATGATGATTTAAAATTTCCAATGAAAGAAACAATTTTTCAAAATATATAAAATATATATCATGTTATGATAATCCTTGTTGTTTAGTATTTTTGGTTATTTTACATTTTACGTAACTTCAATGAACTGCTATATCCATGAATAAGAGTGTACTTAGTACATATGTATTCACCAAAAAGTTATTCGGATGAGCTAGTGCAAAACACGCTCCACAAGTTCTCAGTCCCAACCATATATCAAACTGGTTAGAGGATAATGATTGTAAAGTAGGAGACGCATAAACTGTCGCATTACTCATTCTCAAAGAATAAACTCTCTTTTTATCATTGTCAATTTCAGTTCAAACGTTGTCATTCGACCATGTCTTGGAGATAAAGATGTTCTGTGTACAAGTAATTTCTTCTCTGTTCTATTTATCGGGGATTTTCGGATATTGGGCTACCATATATTTAGACAAAAACCATTTGTATTAGAAACTGGTGATCATTTCTTGCATCTGAAATTTTGACGGGTTTTCGTGGGAATCGTTTTTCTCTATCTTTTCTTTTTTCAAAGGTTTTGTTGTTGTTGTTTGTCTACTCTTTGACTTTTACTTAATGTTTGGTATGTAGAATATTTCAACGTTTATGGCCTTTTAGTACCTACTGGCATTCGTTACCTATGCATAACATATGTAGAATAACTAACAAATGTTATTTTTGGTTTTTAGACTCCTAGAGTGCCTGCTTATGTAAAAGTAATAAGTTTTGAATACATATTTGCACAAAGCCGGCTCCTATATGTTGTGGATGGTATTCTGCCGAGCAAAATACTACAGTGACTTCTTCTATTCAAGTAAGAACAGTTATCATAAGTTGTACTACCACCATTGATTATACCATATTAGTCTTTGTTAAATTTGCATTTTTCTAAAAACATTGTGCAGAATTTATCTTTGTTTCAAATACAGAAATAGTTGGCACGAACAAAGTGTTATCCTGTCCAATACGACAGAAACAAAATCACACAATGTTTCATTGTATTTAAAAAAAAAAACCAAATAACCATCGCTGGAAGTTAAACAATCACATGTTTACACTTTTTTTGTATATATACAAGCTTTAGTAACCATGTAACAAAAAAAAGACAAAATCATGTTTATGTAACAGAGAACTATACATTTAAATATTGTTTTTTACATTATGTGCCGTTCACTATTTGTTTTTTTAACCGTTAGCACTGTAATAATGGTGCTTTGCAGGCATTTTTTGCGTGTGTAGGTTTTACAACAAATGGTGTATATAGAAAAGGGAGGATTGTGAATACATTATTTTTATTTTTATACGTCATGTGTTATGCATTTACTATGTCAATATATTTTGTTCCTTTGTGTGTTATATTGATTGATTACAGCAAATGGCAAAAAAGATTAATATTGCTATAAATAAAAGTAAAAAAAGAGGTAAATGTAAATAATACAATGCTACAGTTTGCTTCAGACCAATTGTTACAAAAGGTAAACGCAAGTTATTGCCGTATGAACACATTTCATTAGTTAACTTCAATTTTTTGCATTAACTGTAATTGCATTAACCCGATCGAAGTGTAAATATATTTCGTTAAAACATCACTTTAGTGGCAATAAATGTAATAACAGATATAAGAAGTCAGGATGTTGACACACAAGAAGTAAGTATGTAAACACATATAATACATTTATTAAACAATTATTTAAAAAAACAATTCAGGTATTAAAAATGAAAGTGACCAAAATGTGTCATCACCCTTTCACTATTTTTTCAAACTATTTTCCCTATTCGCAATTAATACATGTATTTAATGTAACAATAACCAATAGATATCTTCAGAAACGTCAACGTATCCGATACAGATACGATACGTTTTTAAATGTCCCACTTCTATTATTAACTACAAATGGAATCAGTCATATCAGTGTTGGATGAGGCCGTTATATAAACTAAGCCGAACTACTGACTTTAGTGACGGATCATTTATTAGGGAACAGAAAGGAAATGCTGGCACTCTAAATTGATGCGGATATCATTTTGTAGGCATTTTGTTCCAATATAGCTGTCATTTATATTAAACAATCAATCCCGCCGTACAAATATTACTGATTTACTATGCAACTATAAGATTCACATAATGAAGTGCAAATATATTCAGTTTTTATTGAGGCGGTCAAATATTTTTTTTACACGAGCCAGCCGGAGGTATCTAAGCTACTCATTTTTTACAATTAAACATTTTGAATAAAAAAAGGACATGCTGGCCCTCTAACATGTCTTTTTTGATGCAGACAAAATGTTGTCTTTGTGTTCTGATATTGCGTTCATAAGTATAAAACAATCCACCCTGACATAGAAATATTACTGATTTATTATGAGGCTATCTATTTTGTTATTTACAAAATTTATTACAAAATGGCCAGTGTTGGTTGATGCGGTGAAATAGTCAGCCTGAGGTATCGAAACTACAAATATGATTCAATGTTTTCAATAAAAGAGGATATGCTGGCACTCTTAATTGACGCAGACAAAATTGTAAAGACTGTGTTACTGATTTATTATGCGACTATGCAGATTAACATTATCCGATATCAAAGTTCCAATATTGCTGTCATTTGTTTTCTTACAATCCATACTGACATAACAATATACCTGATATACTATGCGGCCATACATATTTACAAAAAAAAACAATGCAACCATGGTAGACCATCAATCACAAATTTATCTTTGTCAGAAAAAAACAACATTGAGATAAAACTGTAGAACCTGGGTCGCAAAACATATTGCATGTTACCCAAGTAATCATAACAATAGACGGTGAGTTTAAAAAAAATACCGAAAAAAATAATAATACATTGTGTGATCAAGTTAAAACCTTAAAATTGGATTTTCTATTGGAACCATCTCATTGAAAAAACAAACTCTGCATATGTATTATTTGATAATTTATTTTGACATACAAATTTAATTGGATCTCATGTAGTGTTAATCGCCAGACGACAATATTGCCAATTGGGTGAAACCTTGTCATATTCACAAAGCTTTTTTACATGTTAATGGCAGGCCTCAACAACATATCGTATTTCATTTTCTCTTTACAGGGGGCACATCAAAACACGTAATCATATACACAATAGTTGATGTTGTTGTTATTGTTACTGTAGTGCTGATACGTATAGTATGTCGTAGACTTCGAAGATTTCCTCCAAAATCGAACAACCATTCTAGAAACCGGATAAGCGAATATTACAAATATCTAACACATCTAATCAGCTATATGTTTTATTGGTTTGATTTACTCAGAATTGAAATGACGCGTCTCCGAACTTGTCTTCATAGGAACAACTTATTAACGTAACCTGTATGTATTCAACTTGGTAGTGAAAAAACATGACAGAATAGTTATCCCAAAACTGAAAGAAGAGAATATTGAAGCCAACGTATCTATAATGACTTTGTTTATTCATAGTTCAGGACAGATGATTCCATCAGTCCATGTAAATGATGAACAAGGTACTATTTGGGTTAATTGTGTAGACTGCTCTTGTTCAGAAAGTACATTACTGAATTGTACCTACACTATTGATGCATCAAATGGTCGTCACTCTGGAGATGTTCGCCTCCATTGTTTTCTCATCAGTTCAACAGAAAATGACTGTATTATTCTGTTTAAAACAACCGTTCAAAGCAATCATAAAAAAAACACTCTTAGTCCGGCCGATCGGTGAAAAAATTGCTCAAATAATGAGGAAAGCACCACTTTTTGCATGATGGTACATTTTTGTGTACTGAGCAATATTAGCTATTGACCCATCCTCAAAATTCAATATGGCGGCTTATTTCAAGATGGCTGCCGTACGTTCTAAAATAGTTTTCAGTATTGCACAAACCACAGTGGATTTGATGCTGGGTGCACAAAAATCAGAATATTTGAATGACTTGGTGTACTTAGCAAGATTTTGTTTTGATCTATTTTTGAAATACAAAATGGCGGCTATTTCCAAAATGGCCGCCGTGAAAAATAAGCAAATATTCATTATTGAGAATTGACCTTAATATAAGCATTTTATTGATGTAAAGTGTCATTTGGTATCTGTCCCAGTTCTGTCCTTTCTAATTTTGCCTTGCTTGTCATTTCATACACAAAGTAGTAGCTTTCATAAAAAAAACTGCAGTAGTAGCTTTTATTAAAAGCTGCACTATTTGTTGTCTTGGGTCACACATAAAAGCTATTATTTGGGATTTATCTGCCTTAAGATATTATAAGCAACTGACTTGAGACTCTGTTAACGGTATTTTACACGGATTAACACTCTCAGGGGTTAATAATGAAACGTATCTTTGTTTGTTAATTAGAACTTCTATTTAAACGTGATTCGTACAGTATGAGATGTACTTTCAATTAATTTAATTATTCTGTATTTGAAACTTAACCATAATTATTTGATTTACAATTTAAAGATATGAGATAATATGAGACATACAAATCAAAAATGGAAAAAAAATGACCCCGTCAAGGCAAATAAAAGAACATCAGACGAAAGATAGTGCTTAATAAAAAACACTCAAAAAGAAAGACAGAGCAACACTTATTAATGGACAAGTCGTAATATAAGAAAACAAAGCTCCTCAGGAACAAATAATAAATATATTGTCTTCTTTGTCGGAATTAATATGCAAACATTCTTTTTTATTGGAATGTGGTTCATGAACACGTACACAAACAGTAATTGCTATTATGTAAGGTGAGCTGTAGACACGGTGGTCGGTAATTCATTGTTTAATTGCCACATACAATCAGAGAAGCAAGTTATGTTATTAGTACGTTATCTTTCGTTAATAAATTTATGAAAGGTAAAACCAAAGACACTACATCCGACTTAAAATCCATCTTTATCAATAAACGATTAAGATTCATCCCATTACTCGCGAGTACTCGAGTATTATGATCAAGTATCCAAGTATTAAATTTAAGATTCCTAATCATATGATCATGATTACGACTAACATATTGACCTGAACCAGAAATTTCATTTCTATTATACTTTTGTTATTTACTACTCATAACCATGGTGATGGATCGTATTTTTGCTCTTAAAATATTACACGTATGTAGATAATTTGGAAACTCTTGTACTAATACCAAAAACCATTTAAAAAAACATACATTAAAACTCCAAACAAGATATGACATGCAAGCATCTGTGTTGAAGACCGTAAAATTACCTATAATTGTTTACTTTTGTAAACTGTTTAATGAATGGAGAGATGTCTTATTGGCAGTCATACATATCTTCCGATATATATTGTTAAGGTTTAAGTTATAGATAATGCATATTTTAAAGTGTTTCTTGTCGTAGAATACACCGAGGGGTGTCAGGATTGATCAAATGAAAGACCGACCGGAGGGAGGTCTTTCTTTGAACTATCCTGACACCCCGAGGTGTGATCTACGACAAGAAAAACCTTAAAATATGCATTACCTGACTTATATACCGTCAACAAATATTAATTTGATAAAGATTTGTAAAATTAAGTATCCTATTTTACCAACAACACTACAGTGGGATATTCCTTTTTAATGCGTTCAGGTTCAGGTTTTAATACATGTACACCCTGCGGCTCATTTACAATGTGAAATAAATGATTTAGATATAAACCTTTTAAAAATTGTTATCCATATACAATAAAAATATTACTGTAACTGCATGAAGTAAGACACAAATGTATTGTTACCACCCGATAACGGTGTATGGCAAATACAAGACACATTGTGAGTTATTTATTGTACCACTTAGCTTATGGAAAAGGGGGAGGGGGTATGTTTTTTTTCTATTTGTTATAGTATTTCTGTCGCGGAAAAGTGGTCAATTTTAGTTGAATCGAATGAAAAATTCAGAAAGATTGTCTTTTGAATAGCAGTACATTTTATTAAAAGATAATCAGGATATAATTATATACCCTCCGCACCCGATCCTTTCGTGAGTTACGTTAATGTTATTCAATAGAATATCAGATTATCTTATTAGTTGATCAGTTGAAAGAGTAAAAGGCATACATACATTTTAAAAGTTAAGAAATGATACGAAGACGAATATAAATACATGTAGGTCACAGTATGATTTCCTATTCAAGGTGTATCGTTCTGAACATGCATGCAATATTTGCCACTGGACGTTAACCAAGCAACTAAAAATCAATCAACCTATTCAGTTGACTCAATAAGATTTTCATAATCTTACACACGAGTACGTTAAATCTAAATTTATTTTATGAAAGTCTACATTAAAATTCATCTGACATATATGATAATGTTTCTTTATTATAGCGGTAAATCAACAAAACTTCACATTATTTGTTTCTAAAATTAAAATGCGGGACTACAATGACGGTTTCTTTTGAACTTTAAAAAATAAATTTCAAAATCAGCAACAAAAAACTATTAGACGAATAAAGTAAATAATAGATTGCATGTTTATCAAGGAAAATAACGACCTTACACAGGTCGTTATTTTATGCCTTGGAGCATATATCATTGAAACATGGTATCGTCCGGGTTGATTCCGAAAAAGAATGACCTGAAATTCTGAAAGAAAATAACTCCATATAGGTATATACATGAATGTGTTTAAACATTATACTCGTAAAATGTGTACAATATGTTTGTAAACAAATGGTAACGTCTATAATAATATGTTTGAATTATTTCTTGATATTTAAATATGTGACGACAATTAAAATTAATGCTTAACACATCATGTTAAAAAGAAGGCATAACAGAATAACCAACCTACTAAACATCATTTATTACACATACAAAAAATTGAATAGCAACTTTTGAAAAAAAAGTAAGTAATTCGAAACTAACAATTGAAATTGGTCGTCAAAACATGCCAATGTTTATCGGTGGTGCCATATCAGACTGAATATCAAAATGCTCGAAACCTGTTGTGATCATATACATATAACGATACTTAGTTAAAGGCTGTTTTGTCACGTAACGGAATCAGCACTATCCGGATATATAGATCGTGTTCTGAAAATTCAGGCATATCCGCATACAATAAATTAGTTACGCAGCTGATTCAGGCATATCCGAATGAGAATGTCTTATCGCCCTTGGATCAGGCATGTCTGAATGAACCCTCATTGTCAAACTTGTTGCAGGCATAGCCGGGGAAGCATTAATTGTTTCGCTTGATTCAAGCACGTTCGAATTTCCGCTTGTGTTTCTCAGCTCGCAGTAATCATGTTGTTGCTCTGTATTAGAAGTAGATTCTCCTTGACTTGGTTCCAGATAATCTGAATTTGAACAAGACAAACTAAGTTCCATGTTATTAATTCTGTCATAATGATCATTACTTGAGCGAGAAACTATTGTATCACGATTTTCAGCTTCTCCAAGGGGTCTTCTATTTCTTGGAGGAGATCGATTGTTCGGTTCGCCAAAGGACCTTTCAGGTCCTGGGGTCGATCGATGTTCAGGTTCTGTATTGGATCTTGCAGTTCTAAATTGAGAGCTACGTCGTCGAAACCAACAAACTAGCAAGGTAGCAACAGCACCAATTAGAACAACAACAACACCAAGTATAACAACAACAACAACACTAACTGTTGGTTGTGTGACATCTTCATTCGGTGTGACACCTGTTGATAAGAAATTTAAGTTTGATTAAGAAATAATTCATGGGGGCTTGAATACATCGTGATTTTACCACGGGTTGGCCCTTTATGACAAATATTTTACCCTGAGTGATAGTGAGGGGTAAAATATCGGCATAAAGGGACAACCCGTGATAAAATATAGATATATTCAAGCCCCAATGAATTATTTCGATTCTAATAGGACAAATACGGCAATTTTTTTGGATCAAAGCGCTCTAGGTGGAGGCTGATATTTGCCGTTCCCATAAATAAACGCACCATTCAATTCGCGTAAAAGAATGGAACAAACTGAATAAGTGACATGCTTAAACTGTTTACAATAATGTATTTAGATAATTAATTTAATGAAAATTTACTCAAATGTCTTATATGTTTAAAAACAATTGGCTTATATCACAATTTAGCATCGTTTATTTACGTTTTCTTGTTGTGATGATTTTCGGTTTCACAAGCGTGTATTTTCCCGTAAAATGCTTATATTCTGACGTCGTTGTTCTATGACGTCGGGTAGCTCATTCATTAAAATATACATATGACGTGGGGGTACAATAGGAACAGCCCTAGCAATATATTCATATTTTACCACGGGTGTGTACTCAAAAGCGTTTGAAGGACGTCAAGTTAGAATATTAAGTATAACATCCCCTTCCAACATTAGCAGTCTTGATGTTAAGAGTGTGTAAATTAAAAGGTCATAATGTAAAGACAAATATCGTCCTTGATCTACGAGACGGTCTATTTTTTTATATTGATAAAACAAATTGCCAACATGAAAGAATAGGAAATAGCAAAAGATCGACGACAAAGGAAATTTCGATGTGGTAAGTTCCGTATAGTTTAAGCAAAAGCTTAATTTGAAATATCAAGTACCTGACTTCGTAAATGAATTTACATAATGTATAGTAAAAATTGGTTTAATTCTTATTGTAAGCAAGCTAATCTCCTGACATTTGCATACACTTTTATGATATTGACACATCATTGTTATGTCAACATGAATCAACAGATGCTCGAGTTTCAACGATTGAGACTCAGCAAATTGCATTGTATTTCTAGCATTATCACAATAAAACAAATAACTATTTCAACATGACTTATAAAATCTAAATACACAAATTAAAAGTTTAAATGCAAAAGCCAAAATTACAAATATAACAGTAGCACAATAACGCACTGGCGGAATGTATAGTTACTTTATATGTTTAATTTGATTTGACACTGGAAGCTTAGCTGTAAAGTGTACCATAACAAGTAAGGTATTGTTTTCGCTCACTAACTTTAAATTCCTTTTTATAACAGATTTTTTAACTGTTTATAAATTCTTAAAAATCTTTACTATATTTATCAAAAGATATAAATAGTTTGTTTTGAAGTTTAATTGTACACTGCACAGAAAGCTTAAGACTGAACGACATGAACATCGCCATAAAAAAGATGATCACAGATGCTCACAAAAAGGGAATGAATCATGCTTTACAAGTGGTATCCACCGGGTTTCTGATGTAAGTACACATCTGCTCCAAGTAATCATATTCAGGAAACAAAGGACGTAACTTTTTGAGGTTAAAACAATTGGAACATATAGGTAAAACAAATACATGTACTCCATAATCTCAGCCAGTTCTTGATTGAATCAATTACATTTTTGAAAGTATTATAACAACTATAAAAATTAGACCTTTTCATTTAATAGCTTTGTGAGTATTTCCTCTATTTAAAGGAAATAAAATTTGGCAAAAAAAACAAGGAATAGTGAATCAACTGGAAGATACATATCCCGTATATGTTTTGACAGTAACATACCTTCATCTTCTTTTGAACAGTTGAGAAAACAGTGGATTCCAACATCATGATAATGACTACAGCTTAATGTATCTGTAGTGTAGATACACTTCAGTAATGTTATTTCTGAACCTGAGCATTTGACTTCAGTTAACCAAATAGTACCCTGTCCATCCCTAATAAGATCAGCTGGCTGCATGATTCCTGAACTATAACAATAAAAGGTGTATAAGGCTCAGACATTTTTAAATACAAGTTGAGGGAGTATAATCAAGTCAAATACTTTTCACATTCAGTGTTAGAGAAATCAACTTCCTAACAGCAGATTATACACACATCATTGGTCTGTATACAAAATATTGATTCATTAATCGGATTGATTTTTTTTTTGTGAAAACGCCATCTGTTCTTCAATTAATTCCAATGATCATTTGGGTCAATAGTGAACTGTATGCATAATGATGTATCGCAATAACACATCCTTGTCAAGTTATTCATCAACAAACATGATGAAAAGCAATGACATTAAAATATGACGTGCACATGTCGTCATGATACGAATATGAGTTCTACTGACCACATTTATGCAATCACTACGTCACTTATTTAAACCGGTTATAAAACCATGATAAGAATGGAGATCAACGCTTACCCAGGACTGCGAAAATGGCATTAGGTTAAACTCAACTGGAATGAACCTTTCTTAAAATACACATACGATGTGTAAATAATTAAGGCGTCATATCAGTTAGTATAATTTTTGACATTATTATCTCATTAACAGTAAAATTAAACTATTTGTTATCATCTTTAACATAATATTGATTACTGGAATGTTTTGATAGGGATATAGTTAAATTTTGGATAAGGAATCTGATTCAGACGTAATACACACCAATATCCAAGCTGTTTACAGGCTACTTCTGCATCAACATTATCAAAGTATCTATCGCAAACTGTTCCCCATTCACCTTTATAACGAACTTCTAGTCGTCCTTGATTTTCGGCAAAACCATCAGTAATGCGTAAACTATCTGTAGAGGAGAAGAATTAATAAAATTCAGAAACACTCGCCGTGAGAGGTATTTAAATTTATGTACTTTTTAAAGATTTAAATGTTTTCGTTCGACTTATTGTTGATAAATATCTTTGATAATGAATTGGTTTCTCATATTATTAAATGCTAATGACAACGAAGATTACAATACATTGTTACTTGAATATACAAAAATGTGAAATGCAAACCTATGAGACAACTCCCAATCCAAACTTAGAAATTTAATCTCTCATGTCTTCAACATGGTGTATTGACTCACAACGAACAGCAGGCCAACAAGGGCTCTAAACATAACTAGTGTTAAACAATTCAAACAGAAAAAAACCAACGGTATAATATATGTTAGAAAAACAAGAGATAATGATGAATCACATCAACAAATGACAATAGCTGGATTTTAAAATTCCCGAAAAGTACAAACCATTGCAGCGGGAATGATCATTTAAATAAAATCAAACGTTTTCAATTGTAATGTTAAATTCAACCGGAACTTGTTTGGTATAAGTAATGACGTACAGACTTGCATAGATGTAGATGTATTCCGTCCGTATTTCATACATTTTTTTGTATATGTAGATTAAAAACACATCATTTCACTAAACCGGTACGAAATAAATAAATTCAGCATAGAAACAAGGATTGAAATTTCGTATATACGCCAGACGCGGGTTTCGTCTACAAAGACTCATCAAAGACGCTCAAATTAAAAAAAGTTAGAAATTCCAAATAAAGTACGAAGTTGAAGAGCATTGAGTACCAAAAGTTCTTAACGTTTTGCTAACAACAGCTGAGGTTAAAACACGTGTGTCATTCTAAAGAGACAGTTGTTTTTCCCCAAAATCGCCACAAAAATAAGACGTTTGTAAGCATATTGTTGTCGCACTTTTTGAATGCCTATTTCAAAAAATTTGCACCGTAATCAACAATCTTAAAGTCGGTTCATGCCAATAAGACAAAAGTCTCGACAACTACATTGCACATTTTCAAGATTTGCTCGTATGAAAGGGATATAAGGGTTTTTATCCAACATCCAGTGGCGTATCACTTCAAATTAAGGACAAACACGTTTACCAAAGCCATGTGAATTGTGTGATAGCATTGCTTTCAGCTTTGGTTTTAACCAAATATTTACCTTGATCATTTGCTGAACAGCTGAGAAAACAATGAACGCCAACATCATGATGGTGATTACATTGTAACGTATCTGTATTGTATTCACAGTTCAGTAATTTACTTTCTGAACCAGAGCACTTTACTTCAGTTAACCAAATAGCATTGCGGCCATTCCTAATAAGATCATATGGCTGCATGATTCCTGAACTGTTAATAAAAGAAGGTTTCATACAGAGTAACATATTATCATGTACTTTTTATGGAAATCAAATCTGAAATGTATCGATAATCATCACATAAGGTATTACATGTATAAACTAAACCGTCCAATCGTACTTAATTTCATATTAAAAATTTTGAACGATCCGTCCCATTGTTGGATATTACTTAAGATGGATTCTTACAGATATAGCAATTTTTTTTTTCCACGATTGAATGTTTTTTCATATACTATGCAATAGCCTCTGTAAAAAAACATGGTAACAGTCATTTAAATTGGTACATAAAGGCAACAGTAGTATTCCGCTGTTCAAAACTCTTGAATCCATGAACAAAACAAAATCAGGGTAGCATACTAAAACTGAGGGAAACGCATTAAATATAAGAGGAGAACAACGACACAACATTAAAATGTAACACACACAGAAACAGACTAAGCTTTAGACAAAATCCGATGAGAATGGTAAGTATAACATCAAACCCAAATACATGAATTTGGGATAGAAAGTACCGTGACACTTCCTATAGTAATGTGAATTCACACTCAAATATAAGAGAAAACAAACGACACAACGGATACACAACGTAAAAATATAACACACACAGACACGAATTATAATATAGCAATGGCCATATTCTTGACTTTGTAGAGGACATTTTTAAAGAAAAAAATGGTGTTTTGAACCTAGTTTTGTGGCATGCCACACCTCGAACTTTAATGGCAATGTTAAATATAACATTAAATTAACAGGACTACAATACAAATAAAGTGGAGAACATATTAGACAAAGCAACACACAAATAAAAGCTAACAAAAGGCATTAGGTTTAAAATACTATACGCCAGAAACGCGCCTATTCCACACAAGACTTACCAGTGACGCCCATATATAAAAGTTCGAAAGTCAAAACAAGAACAAAGTTGTACAGCACTGATGATAAAAAATTCCAAAGAAATTGTGCCAAATACGGCAAGGGTTTTCTGCCTTGGATAAGAACATCCTTAGAACAATTTATGCTATTGCAAACAGTAAATTCTATCATCATTTATCAAGTGAATATAAAAAAAAATATACATGATAATACTGAAGTATAACTTATTACAGAAATAAAACACAGATACATTGCATAAACCAACTAAAAAATACACATACCCGACTGAGTCAAGGCCTCAACGCAAAAAGTGAAAACAAAATAAACGTCAAATACGAAATGGTGAAAATGCACAAAAATCACGTCACATTTGAAATTCTAAAACAGCACAAAAAATACGTTATACTTAAATGACTAAAACTATATCTCAAAAATAAGATAATATTAGGATTGATTTAAGATTGTATTTGAAACTAAATACTGATATAACATGTAATAACAATGCACCTAGCTATACTTCATGTTAATATCAAACTGAGGTAGTAATTAACTATATTATATAGCCATGTCCGGTTTGTTTTGATTCTAACTTCAAACGTAAAATATCGTTCAGATTACGTTGAACAAAATCAAATCTAATAAATGAATTAAGTTTCTTTACCATTACACATAAATATGATAGTAAGACGTCAACACATTTGACAAAATCCGATGAGAATTACACGTGTTTGCATAAATACATACCTGATGTTTTTCAAGCCATTGAATGTATTTTGAAAGGTTTGTTCTTCATTTATTACAAAATTAACATTAAAATGGTAAATAAAACACGAGTAAAGGCAGTTTTATTCATATTTATTAAATTTCGGCTCCAATTTCCTCAACACAACACTGCTGCACACAAACACATATAATTTTTTTTTTCATAAGTTTCTTAAAAGCGGTGTATTGATTTTGTTTTTAATTTGACATAAGATGGTCAAAACAATGAGATTTAAAAAAATAATATGGGTCACCAGACTATTTGTTGACCTGAAACGTTTTTTCGAACCCTAACGACACAGTGAGAACAGCTGTTTTTTGTATATCTGATAGAATTGTGTTTACAAAGTGTGACACATGTTGTCATATCCTTTGTTAAAATTCCACAGAATAATACTGTTTCACAAGACAATCAAATGAAAGCAATTTCAGTTACTACGAACAACAGTTACCGTGGCACCAGGACAAGAAGATGGAAAACATTATGTGTTTTGCTTTTTTTCTGGTATGAAAGAATTACTACAGACAAAAAGAGATGAATTACAATGATTGTATAGCTACAAAACATGGCTGTTATGTAAATGTAAACATATATTAAGATAATGCGATATATATTAGCATTACTGTTATCTGAAATGAGCAAAATGAATTACTCAGCAGTTAGCAGAAATCACCATATATTTTTTTTCTTACAACTCACAATTAATAGAGACCTTACCTGTCACGCAAGTAAATGATAAAAAAAATATGTCACGACTTTGTGACCTTGTCCTTTATTAATAATTTAAGTTCTATTAAACAAAATGATAATTTTAGTTGTCTAAGTAACATAACAAAAACATGATGAAATTATAACTTTTTCAATTTTTTTTTTAACTTTCCTCAATAATTAAGCATACAGACTGGTATATTTCAGAATATGTATATTGTTACTCCACCGATTCAGTTAAATACTGATTGATAGTCATCGCATCATTAAAGTTCACTGTATTCTAAGTCAAAATTATCAATCCCTCCATATTGAATACTACAGGTTGCTACCAATTTGATATATCATATTGCTATTAGTGGCATTACGAATAAAATACCAGTTATTTTCCTCGATTCATTTAAACTGCCACAGCTTTATATATAACATCCCTCTAATAGGTTTGACAACTGCTACCTGAGTGGTGTTACTAATTTTTGAAGGACGTCTTGTTCGAAAATCAAAATCTTAACATTGATCTATATATGTATTATAAATTTGAGAAGGGATTTGCTTAATGTTACAAGCACTAAAGCAACCGTTAACGTCAATTTCTATTTACTATGTTGTTCCATCTTTATCATTTGAACTACGTGGGGCCTCTTTCTTTTCCTTTTATTTCAATTCCTCTGGGTTTTCTGGTTATTTCTTTGCCTCTGGGTTTTCTGGTTATTTCTTTGCCTCTTCAGTTATTATTCAAACTTTCAAAAAACTTTCAGCGTACATTTTTGTGGAGATCATCTGATGCTACATTTACCTAAAAGTTTATTGTATTTGTAATGAAAAGGTGTGATATTTAATATAACAGTGCAAAATAAATCTAATCATGCATAAAAAACCAATTTCAAACGATTATAAACCGGACTAACAAAGGCACTCATTAAGCGAATACTATCATAGTGTGATATAAGGCCAGAATGCGTTTTACCCTTAAACAATATAAACCGTAGACCATAATAGAAGGGAACAGAAGAAAGAAAAACAAGAGGTGTGGGTCAAGTAATTTATACAAGACACGAAACCATACACCTTCTCCACCCAGTGAAATGAGTATTGACAATATGAATAGAAAAATTAAAATAGCTTACCATGTGCAGCTTTGATTTGATAACAATTCAACCAGCTCGATTGCTTTTCCTCGTTTCTACGCTGTTACACAATCAATATTTGCAGGTTACATGCACTGCAGCTACTAGTACTACGATATGGTATGGGCAAAAAGATCCACGGCCTTCTACTTATGGTCCAAGGTCGTATGTCCGTTCGAAGACACTATCCGCAAAGGGACAGTAATACATCTTAACGAACAGATTCTGCGCTAGGTGGTGAGCCAGATCTGACCACCGACCTTCCCTTTTTTTTTAACGAAACGCTTCTAGCACTGTCTGAGATTAGAGGCAGCATTTTTCCAACTCACAAGCTGTAAGTTGGAGAACAGAGGACAACGGAACGGGTACCCATATATATATATAGTATTGTTAAAACTTGTGACACTTGAAGAAGGCCATTTGTTGAGCCGAAATATTTGTCAGCACAATTTAATAACAACATTTTCGTATTATAACATCTTATATCAGTACCGTTGTGCAAATCTTTAGACTGATATATATATATATATATATATATATATAGGCGATATATCCTAAGACTATAACAGGGAACCAGTTTAACATCGGTAACACGTCGTTATCTCCCTTAATATCGGAAACTACCTTAAACAACAATTTTCGCATCTTTCGGCATTAAGCGTGATACAAACCAATATCCGAGCTGTCGACATGCTACTTCAGCATCCACATCCCCAAAGTTCTTGTAACATACTGTTCCCCATTCACCTCTATAGTTAATTTCAAGTCGTCCTTGATTCAAAGCGTAACCATCAGCAATACGTAATTCATCTACAGAGAAGAAAATTCTATCATAATGATTTTCAATATGTGTGAGAGTTGTTTCAACATTTCTGTGTTTTATTGACGATATTTGAACCCACCTAACACACAATTAAACTATATATCTAAGCTGTGATATCCGTTTTTTGCGCTCGTAAAACAATTTAGTATTGTTCAATTTCCGTCAATTCAAGATCAAGGACGAATAAGGGCATATTTTTTTTAAAGATTTCAGCTAAATTGTATATTCTTATTTTTATGTTATAAATTCAAGGACGTCATCATTATATACTTATAGCATAAAGTTGAACTGTCTTTAATCAAACACATTTCAAAATACTTTACGTGTGATTTGATAGATAGCACATGTTTCCTGAAATTCGAGTGAAAGATAACAAAAAGAGTGAAAACGCAATGTTTTGTTTCTGATTGAATTGCTTATCACTTAAAACTAAGTAAAACCCTATAATAACTACTAACAAAGCAGTTTTTGACTCGCCTTTTAATTTCACAAAGATGTTTATATGTCAAAAGCGCTTATAGAATTGTCAGTTGGTTCGAAAGAGTACACCAGTAAGACAGATTTGTATCTGTATTTAACAGTTATACTAATTATACTATAGCTTCAATAGTCCTAAACATGGTAAACACAACCATCGCCATCTTTTTTGAAATATGTATGCATTTGATCTGTGTTTTGATTCTACCACTATCAATACCCAAAGACATTTCTACGACTACATGTCTTATTCAGATACGATGATGTTTATACCATATCATTGTATAAGTTAAGAATTGGCATACTTAGTTCTGCTAAAAAAATAGGATGCTGATGATCAGGTGAAGCGGATAATTGACATTGTGTTACGTTACAAATAAATAATACTGATACCGAGAACTGACAGTCCTCAATAGTATCGTAGTAATTTTAATCGTTTACTTCGGTAAGACAATTGAAACTTAGGAATTACATTTTGTACATGTACTACAAAAGAGAATATGTGAAAATATCACATGATTGTCAATTTGAATTGCAAGTATAAAAGTTATTGACAGATATCAATGTCTATTGTATGACAGTTTTGTTTTAAAAAAGTCCAATGTTACTTGCACAGTTTTAATAGATGTGCACAATTAGTATTCTTTACCTGACTCACCAAAACATAGATACTCTTTCTATTTAGTTTTATGAAATACACGAAAAAGGTTTTTAAAGTAATTAAGACACATGATATCGTTACAGAATTGGATTGTTTCGTGATAATAGTAACAATTCTGGAGAATCGGGTTAGGAACACAAAAATAATTTGTCATTTATATAAGTTTAAGCCACTTTACCAAGACAAATATCATGTAATCTAAACCTTTTTTTTTTGTCACACTAATATTTGTTTTCAGAAAAAAGTACAAAAAAGACTGTAGAGGAAACTGAAGTCAGTTCGATATTAATGGAACCAAGTAGAAAAGTGATTTCAGCAAAAGAAAACAAAATTATATCACTTTTTATAATTGCATTCAACATAGTTATCAAACACCCGACAAAAGAACACAATATGTAGATTCCAACACACCCGAATGTAAAGGTGGAATCGAATTTTAAACAAAATAATATTTTTCTCTGATTTAATCGAAGATAATTCGATAAGGGCATACGTTCACATCATTAATATATTTTCAAAAGTACTTTTTCGTCGTTACCTATACCAAATTATGGGGCGAGGGTTTTGCCCATGTATACCTAAACTTGCATCCGAGAACACAGTAGTATAAAGCGTACCCCTTCCCCTTTTCGATCGCTAGATAAATGTTAAAATCTTATGTTTTCAACAATATTATTTTAGCGTATAACTGTCAAAATTTTTTTTTTGCATCGCTCCCCTTGTAAGTATAAATTCAATGATCGAATACTACACCCTCTTTTAAATATATTGGAAAATTTGTCGTTTGCATTTGATCAATACTTTTAAAAAACAGGAATGTCTGAACATTAGGCATCTCATATGATATTTAAAAGTTTAAGACTACCTACTGAATTGCATTTTCCCCGTGATTTAGTAGCTCACTGAATACAGAAATGTTATACTGACGTGTAATCTAATGGACACTTGGGCACTTCATATAAGCTGCTATACAGTTATAACCACTTATAGTGGTACAGCCGTTCTGTCCTTGTGACATGACAAAATATTTTGCTTTTCTGGTCTGTCTATGATTATTGTTATTCTTAATTTGTGATATGTACAAAAAAGAAGGTGAAGTATACTAGTACACATTTCTATATACAGTCAACAGTAGTATACCGCTGTTCAAGTAGTCCCAAATTTTGTTCAATATCAATGAATGTAATTCGACTCCTGGTGAGTCGAAATTGGATGAGTCGAGATCTCTGTTTTAGTCGAACAAAAATTACGGTCCTAAGGTAAACAAAAGCTTTCAAAATTCATTATCTATCTCGAACTTATACACATATGTCAAAACATGACCTCCGCAATATAAATGGATTGAAGAGTTATCTGACGAACACGTGTAATAAAAATTCTTGTCACTAACCACTATATTAATTTAAGACATGCTATTTTCCGCAAGTGTTAATCTAAAAAATTCTATAAATGATTAGTGATACATTGTTAATATTATAACAAAGTATCAAAAATGTTTACAAAACAATTAATTGTGAGCTTGGGAGTGTATAACATGAGGATTATGACCTTCGTAAAAAAATCACCTA
This sequence comes from Mytilus galloprovincialis, assembly GCA_037788925.1. Classification (NCBI taxonomy): domain Eukaryota; kingdom Metazoa; phylum Mollusca; class Bivalvia; order Mytilida; family Mytilidae; genus Mytilus; species Mytilus galloprovincialis. The sequence goes on from CM075335.1 coordinate 36,123,841, forward strand.
AAACCTACTGAATCGGCGTCTTCGGTGTATCTCGAAATATTTCTCTGGTCCGCCTGACTTCGAGATAACGAGAGTCGTCTGTAATTGAATTTGTATTCGAGGCTAGCCTGCTACCAGTCAATCCCATATACAAGATTAAAGCAATGAATATAAAATGTGTTTTTGTCAGTCGTGTAACACCTTCACTGGTGATTCTGTCATTGGATCTGTCGCATACCTCAATCAATATATGCGATAGCTTTAGAATCTACTTCTATTTAGATGAATAAGAGTAACAGAAAATTCCCGGAAGGACTGAAATGATTCAATGGATGTCTCAAAAAAGTAACACATATGAACATTGGCATTGTCATCCATTTTTAATCAGAGTTTAGTTTAAACATATTTTATTTGCTGAATTAAAGCAAAATGGATTACACACACAAATCATACTTATGAAGTCTTTTCCATTAAATCAGAGATACTTGGGGACATGACATTTTTAGCCAAACAGTATGTACTATAATTTGATACTTTCCACAGTGGTCAATGTTAATATGCAGATTATTAGTCATCAGTTGCTAATCAAGTTCACCTACCAAATTACAATCTATATAACGGATTGGTGTACACATTTTTTTACACACATTATTATCAACTGCAATAATGGTTCTTTTAATGTTCGTTGACTTTCATTTTAAAGAAAAGTTTTCAACTATTTAAATTTAAAGAAGTACCAGCCATGTATCAATGTTTTTTTTTATAATATACACTTCCCGTTGACTTTAAACGTTTCCCCTGTTTAAAAAAAAGGAGATTGTAAATTAAGGAGATTGAGTGCAGAATAAGAGACCGTTTGAAATGATGTTTAATAAAGTATGACTTAATCCCAGTTTTCAAATTTAACAGAGACACGTTCTGATTATCAATTTGAGTAATTTTTTTTTCTGTAATTACAAAAAAATCGAGATAAATTAACATAATTAATACCCATGGAAATTAAATATAAAACATTAAAAGTCGAAAAGAAGCATCTATCTGATAACGACACACAGAATCAATTCAAATATCAAATAACAAAAGGTTCATTAAATTTTGCAAAGTATATCGGAAAATCAAAGTAATTGTCAAAACCATGAAATACAAGTATATACAAGTTATTTATTCAACTCAAATAAATCGTATGCTAGATAGGTTAAGATACGCATATAAACGTGATCTTATGACTGTGAAAGTTAGGCGGGAATCTTAATAATCACGTAATATATACAAATCCAGATCTCTTTCGTTTTTCATCATCTTAGAAATATTTGATATTGATCAAATTTACATTGAATGCATTTCAGTTTAGGAATACTTAGTTAAAACTTGAGTAACATAGTTATTACAATTGCTTGGTTAGTAATAACCGGTCCCGTTACGTGCGTACGTCGAGTTAGGTACGTATGTCATCTTATTGGAAATCTCTTATATAAGGTTATTTGAAAATAACTTCAACTTGCTTCATCATAAAGCCATATGACCTTTTACAAAGTAAGTTTGCAGATGATCTTGAAAAATAACAACCAGAAGTGACCTTAAGAAAACCGGTAGTAGTTATTTTTGCACTATTTTTTATATAAAGAACTTGGAATCCATATCTTTTGTAATATATATAGATAAATTTCTCACTGAAGACTAGAAATGACTTACGCTGTACGGAAGTGGCAAATTATATTCCCGTTCTACATACAAAGTTATATAGACACGATATATTGTTGAAATGAATGTGAAAAAAAGCTACCATATGGAACTAGATTCTTTACAATAACTTTGATGTGGAAAGGCCTTCCTTTAAAATTATAATTTTTTTTTCTTCCGCCAAGTTTTTGAAAAAATATTTTCACAATATGTCGCTTAGATATTTTCTTATATACCATCACACAGACCTTGCAAAAACTGGAAGTAGCCATTTTTGATATTTTTTCGTTAAAAAGTATTCAGAGTTCATATATTTTGTAATTTAAAAACACTTACCTATTACTCAAAACTAGAAATGACGTAGTAGCCAATTTTCTCCTGTTTGAATGACTAAACTATATAGAAACTATATTTTTTGGGAATCAATGTGAAAGAAACTATCATATGAGACTGGAAAAGACAGTTTCTTCACTTGAAGTAGCAAACAGTCTCCCTTATTTCACTCAAAAGTATATCAAAACCATAAATGTATCGCATCAGTTTACAGTTACTAGCTTCTTTTCAAAATTCATTTGATGTGGAAAAGCATTTTAATTGTTCGCTGAACAATTGTATTTTTTTTAAATGTTTGGTTTACGAAAAAAATATTTGTGACGTTACAACGTTTCGCTGTCATGCCAAGACAATAACATCATTTCGCGTAATTTCCGATTTTTTAATTTTACAATGAAAAATTATTTTAGATGGACTGATTTGTTTGTTTTGCTGTAGAATAGAGATACATATATTGTTTCTGAATCTTGGCTGCGTAAACTGGGGTGATTGATGTCGAACATTGACATCATCTGGTAACATAAAACTTATCGAAACATGGAAAAACCTTTTGTGTATATTCCTGCGTTCGTACTAAAGGTAGATATATTATGATTATACTGGTTGACGATAATCTCATTAGAATGATTGTTATCAAACGTCCAGTAGTATGTTAAAAGCATTTTTTCATAAGTTTGCTTCAATCATTTTTGTTTTACATAATTATACCTCCATCTTCTGTCGAACAACTCAGAAAACAATGTACGCCAACATCTTTATAGTGACTACAGAGTGATAAGTCGTTATTGTAGGTACAGTTCAATAATACCCTTTCTGAACCAGTGCACTGTACGTCATTCAACCAAATAGCACCGTTACCATTACGAATGATATCAGCTGGATGCATGATTCCTGAGCTATAAATAGAGGAAAGCTACTTATGAGTATATTAACGGTAATTTTAATATGGGGACTTATATACCTATATGGAGTTATTTTCTTTCAGAACGTCAGGTCATTCTTTTTCAGAATCAACCCGGACGATACCATGTTCCAATGGTATATGCTCCAAGGCATAAAATAATGACCTGTGTAAGTTCATTATTTTCCTTGATTAACATGCAATCTATGATTTACTTCAAAATTATATTCGTCTAATAGTGTTTTTTTTTGCCGATTTTGAAATTTATTTTCTAAAGTTCAACCGATGATAGATGTAAAAGAAACCGTCATTGTAGACCCGCAATTATTTTTAGAAACAAATAACGTCAAGTTTTGTTGATTTATCGCTATAATAAAGAAACATTATCATATAGATCAGATGAATTTTAATGTAGACTTTCATAAAAAAAATCCAGATTTAACATATTCGTGTGTAAGATTTTGAAAATCTTATTGTGTCACACTGAATAGGTTGATTGCTTAACGTCCAGTGGCAAATATTTCATGCATGTTCAGAACGATACACACTGAATAGGAAATCATACTGTGACCTACATGTATTTATATTCGTCTTCGTGTCAGTTCGTAACTTTTTAAAATTCATGTATACATTTTACTCTATCAAATGATCAACTAAAAAATTATCTAAGGCCGTGTTCACATTAACCTAAATTCGGTGTTTTGTTAGTGTAACTCACACGTAAACTAAACACAATTGCGTTCCCATTGATAAAACTCAATGTTTACATGTAGTTTAAATCATGTTTTACCTACACACAGTCGATAGTCAATGTAGGCCTTGTGTAGGTTAAGTGTACACAAAACTTGTCATTAAGGACATTAGTTTTATCGTGTATATATTTAAGGAGGAAACTATTTTACAGTAAACTTTATATTTTTGATAATTATTAGTCGTCTAAATTTTACATATTTTTTTTTGTTAAAAAAAATTAACGTATTTTAATAACCTCTAATCAAGACTCAAAGCAGCATCATTGCCGAACCCATAAGGCAGCAAACAATTGATTTTCGGGGGGGGGGGCTATTATAGTTGAGTATAAAACATGAAGGCAAGGGGGTGGGGGTGATGAGCTATGGATTTTGTTTTGGAAAATTTTTTCCAGTTTTTGGCCCTGAAAAAAAAATTGTTTGTTTCACCCTCATCTGCCACTATATATAATGCTAAAATTGATTTTCACTTGTCACCAAAATTTGTCCTGAAATAAAATTAATAGCTCACGCTCCCCTCCCCCTCCACAAAAAACTGAAGTAAATAGTTGCTGCCTAATTCATTTTAAAAGGTCTTCCCGAATCGACTTGACGTACACAGAAATATTCGCCACTGGTCTTTACTCAAAAAAACGATTCACGCATAAATGCATGACTAAAAAAAGTTTGAGGTAAATGCTATGTTTGTCTAGTATCTCAGAGCCGTTTAATAACAAGTAAAATAAATAAAAAAACGTTACCCTATTCCTTTACCAAATACTCCATGGCGACGAAATACCATTTGAAACGAAAAAGGCTTTCATAAAGTAGCAACCTATTAACTTAAAAAAAGGGGGAGGGTTTTTTTTTTTTTTTAACTGAGTCAGATTTTTTTCGCGCGTACGTTTTTATTCCTTTTTTTTCGATGCTGGTGATCAAATATTTTTTTTTCAATATTTAACACTATAATCATGATAATGTATGGGGAAACTCTTGATTCAGAATAAAAAATTTTATCATCTGTATGACCATTTTTTTATTTTATCAAATTGGGGATCGGAATATTTCCCCCCACCCCCCTTTTGAAGTCAAATGGTTGTTCCCTTACCGCTAGAAAAATTTTCCAAATTCCAAATTCAGTTCTACGTAATGAACATTTAAATGACATATAGTTTACAAGTGGGAACAAATCTTATGTACAGGTAGCTAAACAAGGTGTATAGATGTGAACAAATGTAATGTGAAACCAGTGTACACTACACTAAACTAATTGTAAACATGTTTACTCTACACGGCGTTTGGTGTGAACACGGCCTTATATTCTATTGAATAACACGAAATGGTCGGGTGCGGAGGGTATATAATTGTATCCTGATTATCTTTTAATAAAATGTAATGCTGTTCGAAAGACAATATTTCTGAATTTTTCATTCGATTCAAGTAAAATGGTAAAATAAATAACAACTTTTCTGCGATAGAAATAACATAACAAAACGAAAAAACATACCCCTCCCCCTTTTCCATGAGCTAAGTGATACAATAAATAACTTACAATGTGTCTTGTATTTGTCATACACCGTTATCGGATGGTAACAATACATTTGTGTCTTACTGCATGCAGTTACAGTAATATTTTTATTGTGTATGAATTACAATTTATAAAAGGTTTATATAAATTATTTAGTGAGTTTTATTTCACATTTTAAATGAGCCGCAGGGCGTATTAAACCTGAACGCATTAGAAAGGAATATCCCACTTTAGTGTTGTCGGTAAAAAAGGATACTTAATTTTTCAAATCTTTATAAAATTAATATATTTTGACGGTATGTAACTAAGATAATGCATATTTTAAGGTTTTTCTTGTCGTAGAACACACCTCGGGGTGTCAGGATTGTTCAAAGAAAGACCTCCCTCCGGTCGGTCTTTCATTTGATCAATCCTGTCACCCCTCGGTGTGTTCTACGACAAGAAAAACCTTCAAATATGCATTATCTATAACATAAACACTTTCTAATTCTGCTGAATATGGAATATTGTTTCATCATATACATGTTCTCAAATGTATCAATATAAACTATTTGGACCATTTCTGTCTGAGTCGCTTCATAAATTATATATTTTGTGTAAAATGGACTTAATATATACACACGATACTCATTGATTTATATACTTTTATATGCTGCTGAAATTATAGGCGAGTGAAATTCAAACCTAAAAATATGTGTAATGCACCTATAGCCTACAAAAACGTTTCAAAATCAGAAATCACTATCTCATATGTTAATATAACCACGTTATAAATTGTTAATCCGTTATAAGAATAAAAAACCTGATGATATTATATTATAATATTAGGATGTATCAATTGTAGCATTTCCTATACTATACATGTACGTGGTTTATCATAAAAGTAAAAAAACATGTTACCATTGTCGAAAAAAATTTATACAAATACACTTTTGTATCTTATTTTGAAATGTATCTTTTATCAGGGAATTAGAATTTTTTAAGGGGGGCGTGAGCGGGGTGGATTTTGTTCAAATACAATATTTTTATTGTTTGAAGTTATATTTCGATTGTTAAACGTAAGATGCATAATTAAAAGAAACTTTTTTGTTTTGTTTAAACGTAATACCAACCAATATCCAAGCTGTCTACATGCTACTTCTGCATCAGCATCCTCAAAGTTACTATCACATACTGTTCCCCATTCACCTTTATAATTGATTTCCAGTCTTCCTTGATTCCCAGCAAATCCTGCAGAAATTCTGAGTTCACCTGCAGACAACACATGTTTCAATAACTTTAGACAAAGGATCGTTTATGAGTTCCTTCAAACTTTGATTATTTCGGTGACACATACTTTTTCCATAGAACTATGTTAGCACATTGGTTTAACATGATTAAAGAAAGTTTTGTTTCCTATACTGACAAGTCGAAACGTTTACAATTAAAAAGAATTCAGAATTTCATTAAATTCTTGCATCGCTAGTTTAAAGTTAACAACATTTATTAACGAAGAGTATATTATTGCATTCCCTTTTGAAAGGTGCTTAAAAAACAAGAACAAAACCAATTCAATTGCAACCTATTGCAGATTATACATGTATATCATTTTACCCTGCAATTGGGTGTCCCACTATACAGATACAGCCCTACAGATATCACTATGCTGTATCTGTATACTATACAGATATCGCTTTAAAGCTCCGTCAACTGCCGGAATGAGTATTGTTTGAACCTGTGTGACCTCAGAATGTGTATTCCAGTTTCATTCCAATGACGATGACAATTGTCGATTTCAAAACTTGAATGTGTATGATTGTGTTACAAAATCAACCATATCAATTTCAGCATGCATGTTTAGTGAATGTCAAGTCTGAAGCGTAGAACAACTCGTACACTTCTGTTTCAAATTTGACAATGTTTTGCTATTTGTTTTTATTGTTGAAAATCGTTGTTATGTTGAAAAAATATAATTATTAACCTTGAGCGATGTATTATTATGGACAATTCGAGATTCTTTTTTTGTGATCCCGTCTTCAGCGTAATGTGTGATTTTGATATCACTACACAGGCCTCAAGGGATTACAAATCGAAAATAAATGCTAAATATGTTAGTTTTTGTGTCTTTCAAAACAAAAATAATATACAGAATTCATTGCAGGATAAAGACAATAACTGTATAGTGTCTTTAAATATCAGCTGTATTTGTACTCGGCTCGAAACAGGTGTAATAGCTAGATAGAAGCTGGCATACACCTTGTTTCCTAGCCTCTTACAAATACAGCTGATATTTAAAGACACTAAAGAGTTATTGTCTATGTTGCGATGTACATCCTGTTATCATAATACCCTAAAAAATCTTAAAAATTAAATGAAAATCCCTTACTTGAACATGTTGAGTATGTAATCTCTTATAATGAGAGAGTGTACGTAGAACAACCCCCCAAGTTGTCTTACTTGTAAAATATTGTAGGCATCATAGCAAGACAAACTACACGTAATAAACGATTTAAGCAGGAAAATAACGCGAACAATGGGCAAGCGATTTATTCTCTCACGAAGACACAATTGAATACTTTCTGAATGTATTTAAACTCCAGTCAGTTTACATACTATACATGTAGAAGAACGTGTTCATGGGGTTGTTTTCCAAAATACTGTATATTTCCATTTTGACAATTCGACCATCTGAAAACGCCAATTGGATAGAAAACTTGTTCCCTTAACCAAACGTACTTTTTTATAATGTATTTAATTTGCACTCTGTACTGTGCATCACATTGCTGAATAAGCACTATCTGTTTTCTATTAACACGACATGTGTATTGACTATTTCACAGTAGGTATTCAGGATTTTGTCATATGAATGAAGTTTTATCGAATTTCAAATGGTATTTTACATACATATTCAATATAAGTTCAAGTACAGAGGTATGTAGATTTGTTTTTGTTATTTTGTGTTAATTAAGATCATACCTTCATCTTTGGCTGTACAGCTGAGAAAACAATGTATGCCAACATCATCATGGTGACTACATTGTGATGTGTCTATCTTGTAGGTACAATTAAGTAATTTACCTTCCGAACCTGAGCACATCACGTCCTTTAACCAAATGGCATTATTACCATTACTTATAATACCAGGCGGGTGCATTATTCCTGAACTGTAAATTAATGGAAGATTACAAAGTATAAGATAGCTACTGTGTAGAGATTTGTATTCTCTAGAGTACTTAGATTTAAAATTGAATACTCGCAAACATATTTGCACAACCAATTGATCAAAGAAAACTTAGCTTTATATAATAAAATTAACTCAACTGCAAAACTGATTCTGTAGGTGATGCAGTAACGTTTGTCACTATTGATAAAATCAAATATATGTTTGTCGAATTGATTCTTAAGTGTACTCACTATCAATTAATGAAGAATTAACGTGAACCGTTTATAAACATTGTCAAGTTCCATTTCAAGATCAAGGTGGCATTGCTGACCACTTTATTTTTTATTTAAATAATGTTCAACCCCAATGATACCTGCAGCAATTGGTAAGTATAGCTTTTCTATTATAATATCTATTTACAACTAAGCCTGTGTTCCGTTTAAACAAACCAACATTATTCTAAACGTATACGAATCGATGTATATATTAACGTATATGCAAATGAACCATTATAATTGTTATGATTGGTTAGAAAATTTTTTTAGAGTATGCGAGGTAGAATATAAATTGTTAACCGATACTTAACCGATACTTTTGAACTAAAATAACGGTATATGTTACTGATTCCTTGAATAAAAATACATGTTCGAAAATCAATACATCATTCAAATACTATAATTTTCTAAGTGTAATATACGTATAGCACAATACAATGATATACAAGGATGCGGTATGAGTCCTTATTAGACAACTCTTCTTTCAAGTCATAATTTGTAAAAGTTTGAAATATTATATTCTTACTAGGTAATTTGTATGAACATACTTTCACCAGTCAAGTGTTGCTGTTTCATTTTTTATTCCATTGATTTTCATATGTTTATTGGCTTAATGCTGACTGAAGACTTTAACCTCTAACTTTAAAAGTTAGCCTCTATTATCCAACAAGAAATTTTGATTGCACAACTTAGCTGTAAAAAACTTATTCCAATCTTTGGACATACAATTTCGAATTTCTAAACTATACGATTCTTCCTAGATTCACTTAAAAAAAACCCGGTTAAAATCAAAACGGAATTTACATCTGGGTTAAATGTAATACACACCAATAGCCGAGCTGTCTACATGCTACTTCAGCATCAATATTCTCAAAGTCATTCGCACATACTGTTCCCCATTCACCTTTATATTTAACCTCAAGTCGTCCTTGGTTCACAGCAAAACCCGAAATAATACGTAAATCACCTGCAAAAAAAAAATGTGCTTGATATGTATTATATATGTTGTTTTAAACAATTTACCGATTTCATATAGCCGGGAGGTTTGGCTAGCTTTAAAACCAGATTTTGTCCGCCATTTTGTTTTTACATTTCCTTTACAAAGTCAAAATATGACAGTCGTTCCTGATTAGTTCTTGAACAGTATGATGTTGCTTGTATGTTTTGCTCTATATTGTTCCTATCGCTCCTTTGATTTCCTCTTATCTTTGAATTTTACCGTGGTTCTAGTTTGTTTTCTTTCAATCAATTCGTGACTTTCAAACACTGTTATACAACTATTGCCTTTATCTCAACTGGAAAGAAACCCTGTTTTTAGAAATAGCGGATATTGAACTGTTTTTGAAGTCTTGTATTGCTGAATATAAACGCATTTTCTAAGATACATAACGGAAATTAGCACATCGATTCCCTATTTGAAAAAAAAATATCATATCAAATTCCTTCAACTAACAAGACCAATACAAAGGAGGAGACCACACTGACCAATAATGGTTTCTGATTTACAAAATTACTTAAAATTCAAACTAATCAATTTTTTTATAAAAACAATTGACAATAATTTTTACAAAAAAAAAATATTTACATATTATTTAAAAAAAAAAACATTCTTGTGTTGCACCCTAATAGATTGATGTTCAAATAACTTAATGTATAAGAAAGAACTTTAAAAGTTTCAGTATTTAGACAAATTCATACATATTAAACCTCAGGTTAGGAATAATGTTTGTTAAGGTTGGTGCGATTGTTGTTTTTTTTTTGCATAGCCAAGAGAAAAAAAATAATATACTTGACTGCAAATTGCCTATTCAAGTAATAAGGTTTTTCTAATATATGATCGAAATGATAAAAGATAATGATTTCTAATTAAAAAATAATTGTGATACCCAGCTTGAGGAAATCACAATATTGTGAATCTACTATTTACTTATACCTTACAGTGATAAATTTTGAAAAATGATAATTTGATTCTTCAAATGTCAAACATCGAAAAATGAAATGTTCGGGGTTTGCGCAGGAAAAAAAAATATTTCTCTTTTCAAACGACTACTGTAGCCTAAACCAATATATATAAAAACATGGTAAATTGACAGATTAAAAAATTATAGATATAAACACCAAAAAAAAAAACAGTTTCTTCGACCTAAATGCAATACAGGTTTGATAACATAAATGTACATTCTATCAGGAGATAGGACGAAAGTGGATAAAAAATTAAATTAGAGTTAGTATACGATAACTGTTAAACAAACAGAATGTTCACTTTAGCATTCAACACTTCAGAAAAAACCTCAAAATGCCATAATTACTGGATATAATGGCAAATAGGGTCTACATGTACTATTACAGGTTCGCTCTCATCCATTATGGAATTTACCGACCCCGTTTGTATCTTATTATGATTTATTTGTTATTTCGTATTGCCTCATTTGAAGACAAAATGTGTTATGACTTGATATCTTAATAAATGTACTTGTTGACTATATTCGACTGTATACTAACAGTGATAAATTAACATGAGAATAGAACAATCATTGCGTCCTACTGATACCATAAGTACTTGCATAATATTAGTTCGATTCAGTATCCTTTCATGACTGACAACATAATTTCAGTCTACAAATGTTTAATCAATATATGCGATATAAAGATAAAGAAATAACTTTTAACATTTCAGTGAATAACATATATACTTTGACAAAGATTGTAATACATGTATAAGTGTATGGTCTAAAACATCTGTTCGTGTGCATGTTTTCTTTTAAGGGCATACGATACAGTTACAGGGGAGGTAATGACGTTGCTAACGTAAAATGTTATTTTCGCGACGTCAAACTGTGACATATCGGGAAAAGATGCATTTTTCGACTGATTTTTATCATTCAAACTGATTTAATTTGAAAACGAGTTCATGGACCCATATTTTTTAAAACAGCAATTTGTTTCATTTTGCAAGGAGATTATGTGACACAAATTTTATAAAACTGTAAATAGCACAATTTTTTTAATTTTGATAAACATGCAGCAAAAAATGACGTTTTTTCCTCTATTCATGAACATTTGATAAATATGAGTTATTTCTGAATAAAAATTGCTTAATTTGTAATGGTACTTATAAAATACAGAAATTACCGATTTTTTAACAAAAAACAATTTGTGTTTATCTTTTAAAACAAAAAAGTTATGTCTTTCTTTCGAAAAAGAAAATATGGACACAAATCTGAATTTTGAGCAAATATACAAAATTTGACCTCATTTTACTCAAAAAGTAGCACATGAAGGTATATTTTTTATTACATATTTGATTTAATCAGGTAATAAATAGCCTATATGCAAATTTTCATCAACTTGTAAATACAGGTTCAAAACTGTATCGTATGCCCTTAATGTGGACTATGTTCACAGTCGAATATGAACAATTAATTATAAAGTATTTTGTGTTAGGAAAATTGGAAAACCCATATACTTTATCGTCTGACCAATTGGTTATGAAAATAGATTATTGACATTTAGAAGATTCAGGGAAGTGTTATAAAAATTTCATTTGACACATCTTTTGTAAACATTGTCAAATGTACGTTTTGGACGATTCAAAACAGAATTAACGCGAACAATGATTAAGCGTTTATTGTCGAATACAGGAACACCAATGAATATTTTCCAACCAAAGTAAACAATCGGCTGTTTACCTATGAGACTGTGTTTTTTTGCACTATTACCTTCACTCGAAATCACAATAACTTGGATACGAAAATTAACACAAACCTTAACGCGGGTTTTGTTAAAGTAATAATTGTGAACCCTACACATGAAACTCTATATATGCTAACGTTAAAGTAGTTTTTAAATGTCATTGTATGTTTTCAAAATATTCTTGGATGCATGTTGTGTTATCAAGTGTCTACTTGTAGTTTGTATACATATGAAGAGCAAGCAGCCGTACATAAGTCACAAAACTTGTAATAGCAGGGCATACAATACGTATGTTGACAAAATTCATACCTTCATCTTCTGCTGAACAGCTTAAAAAACAATGGACACCAACATCATCATGATGATTGCACTGTTGTATATTATTATTGAAGGAACAGTTTTGTAATTTACTCTCTGAACCAGAACACTTGACATCATTAAACCAAATGACACCGTCACCATTGCTGATGAGATGAGCTGGATGCATTATTCCTGAACTGTAAATAAATTAAAGATACACGGGGTTAGCTATTTCTGTAGCTACTTTCTAATTCAGTAACATCATATATATTGAGTCGAATACAGTATATCATTTTAACAACTGTTCGCATAAATGCAACGTTGCATACATTAATAATATTCATCCCAAACCGAACTGATTCTTTGTTTACGTGCAATCTGTTTTACTGTTGTGAATACGCTTTATATTTTTCTTAATTGAATGTCAAAATGTTCCCAGTCATGTTATCATGTTAAGATTGAACCCCACCTTTCCTAGCATTTTTGGCTTAGTGAGATTGTCAAAATAATTAGAACCTCATTATGATTAATATTGATTATTTTAAAATAGTTGCAAGAACAGTATAATTATGTATGGATATATACAAACTTTTCTCAGATACATTAAAACCAAAAACAAAATCCAAGCCTATTAAAATTAAACTTTGGATTCTATAGCGTGTGAAATTTACTTGACCTGCAAACCCGAAAACTTGAAACTGTCGTATGCTATCTAACTGGATATATATTATTTGTTACTTGCGCAAATGATCAATATATTATGCAGATGAATTTAATTTGTAGTATTATACTTATTTTATAATAAAACACAATGTAATGTGAACATAGTTTATCGGAACATACCTTTTAAAGTCAATGTTGGTTTATTTTCATTTTATTGACCTTCGTACTACAAAATGCTCACTGCTAACTGACATTTTGCTATCTAATTTTGAAATATATCGATATATATTGAATGAGGAAAATAAAGCTGCAGTATAAAATTTCAAATCGCTAGATATTATATTTTTCGATTCACATGATTTGAACTGTTATATTTGATTCGAAATTTTTTTGTATTTTGCTCCAATTCGTGAACCTAGCTGTCGAATAAACCTTTTAATTGCTATATATTGAATTACAAAATTTAACCCAGGCCAGTATTTTCTGGATTAGCAACATATTGACATTACACTTTTATAATCGAAGTGCATATTTGTTAATCTTCTATATACGTTATGCATACCAATATCCGAGCTGTTTACATGCTACTTCTGCATCCACATTCTCAAAGTTCTTGTTACATACTGTTCCCCATTCATCTCTATAGTTAATCTCCAGTCGTCCTTGATTATCAGCAAAACCCGGAATAATACGCAAGCCACCTGTATAGAAGATTTTCTTTATTAAAATACAGATAAATTCTTTGTCATGTTATAGTTTTGTATATAAAAGCTTTTTTCAACATTATATTACCTGACGATAACGTTGACAATAAAACAAATCTTGTTATCTGATCGCCATCAATTATAATTTGCACACAAGCAGCAAATGTGCAGATTGTATTTAAATAAGAACTATGAGTAGTATAAATTGTCATAAATAAATAGCAAACACAAAACTACGTACTGTTGACAATATTTGGCATATTCATTACATGGTAAAAGAGGTTTTAAGATTCAATAATTTGTAGAATCTGATTGTATGGCTAGCCAAACCCCCGTTAATTTGGGATATCAAAAATATGTTGACATACAACAATACGCTTCAGTCATACAGTATTAATAAACACAAGACTACCCAATACGAAAGAAAACGTAATACAATAAGTGTAAAGTATACCATATAAAACGCAATCAACAATGTACATCTGCCATGAATTCACGACATCACACAAGTACACTAAAAACGAAATAAACAGTACGCGTCAAATGAATGGATAAACAAGCGACATGCTAATGTCTTAAGCGTAAGCCGCCAAATAAAACAAACTTATCGTTTTAATTTGTGTGTTTGCATATTCGTATTTGTCAAAATTAAAGGGTTTAAAGTTCAGTCTTTTTTTTTAAAATCTGCATTAATATCTAGAAATTATCGTGTGCAGTATACAAACAAATTTTCAGGGCGAAATGGAGACAGCTACAAAAAATTTACCATGCATGTTTTTACAAATGTACACTGTAACCGACAGTCTAGTTATAAAACGTCTAAAATAATCTCATAATTTTGGTATGACAAATAGAACATAAGCCATTTTCCTATTGATTTTCTATTATGAAATGGTCTCGGTATATGCTTCATTTTAGTATATTAAATTTTGCAGGCATGTATTAAACACTAATGTTCTTAATTTGACTGTAAATTTGTTCTATGGTGACCACAGCTTTTTATCAGAAATCGCGTCGACGTTATCAAGACAAATGTTCACAAAACATGATTGCTTAATTAATTGACCCTTTATTATTCAGTAGTGTGTGCTTGTTACCAAGACAGACACGTTAAAAACGTCAGTTGTTGTATCCTGGATTTTGTCGAATGAATGGTTTGCTATGCAACCTCCAGTGGTATATATAAATTAAAAGTATCAGTTCAATAGTTATGCACGTTAGGATTGCCTCAAGCGTTTTTTATCTTCTTCTCCTAACGAACAGCTTAGCAATCAATAGATTTTAACATTATCAAGGTGATAGCAGTGTATTATTTTTTTTTGTCTCGGTACAATTTAGTTATTTACTTTCTGAACAAGAGCACTTTGTGTAATTAACCTAAATGACCCCGTGAC
The DNA here is from genome assembly GCA_037788925.1 of Mytilus galloprovincialis. NCBI lineage: Eukaryota > Metazoa > Mollusca > Bivalvia > Mytilida > Mytilidae > Mytilus > Mytilus galloprovincialis. Next base: position 36,139,161 of record CM075335.1, read on the forward strand.
CATTATTTATAATATCAGATTCCTGAACTCAGAACGAATGTTTTATTATGTATGATAACATGTTAGTAGTTTCCGAAATTTCCTAGTATGTTTTCTGAATTTTGTTGGATGTGTGTATTGTTACAGTTTTATTTAAATACATATTGGGAAGGAGAAGCATTATCACAGTCACATAGTCACATTGTATTGCTTGAGTTGTTGGTTTTGAATAAATTCATACCTTCATCTTCTGCTGAACAGCTTAAAAAACAATGCACACCAACATCATCATGGTGACTACAGTGTTCTATATTGTTATTGAAGGAACAATTCAGCAATCTACTTTCTGAACCAGAACACTTCACATCAGTCAACCAAATGACACCGTTACCATTTGTTGTATGTATAGGTGGATCCATAATTCCTGAACTATAAATACATTTAAGATACACGAGGTTAGATATTAGCTACTTTCTGTGTTTGAATCTATATTATGTCAGGTCCCTTCAATATTCAGTGGAATACAGACCAGTATAACAACTCTTCGTACCGTTTAAAGATAATTTTTTGCATCATCACCACCATTCCTTATTAAGGAGGTACCCAAATTGATTGCACTTATCAATTTTGTCTTCTGTTTACAACATTTATCCAGAGGAAGTTTTTACATTATCTGGCAATTCTTGTTGACCATTACATTTTATGCCTAGGCTATGTTGAACACTATCAGTTTTGCGGTACCCTTAACATTAATAAAAACATTATTAGAAACATAGTATGAAAAATTTATTGTTTTAGTCAAAGCTTATAACACATGGTAGCAAGTGCATTATTCTTGTGAACCCAAACTACTATACTATTGCAGTTTGTATTTTTTAAACCAAAAACATACATTAAAGTACTTCATATCAACTATACATTCCACACAGACATTATAACATGTTACAACCCTTTAAATTATGTTTAGAGTCATTTGAAAACAAAAACATTTCAGTACAAAGTTATTTTAAGCAGTCCATGTTTAAATCAGTTTCTAAATGCAAACAACTGTTTAACAATGAAAGTTTATCACTTTTTGTTTAACATATATTTTTCAAAGCGTACTCCAATTAAATATTTGCCAAACTGTATACAGTTATTAAAATGGTTTTAAAGAGTCATTCAAAAATGTTTCAGTACATAATGTGTTTAAGCATTCGGTGTATACATCAGTTTTGAAATTTATGTGAAATGTAGCTGATAATTACATTCAAATTGTTAGATATATTATTTTGAACTGGAATTCTTCATTGATTTGATAAAATTGAGGTTTTTTGGGTTTGAATTGAGCAGTTTTTACGAAGCTTTAAGTGTTATATTGTATATACCAATGTCCGAGCTGTCTACAGGCTACTTCTGCATCAACATTCTCAAAGTCTCTACCACAGACTGTTCCCCATTCACCTTTATAATTAATTTCCAGTCTTCCATGATTCACAGCAAAACCAGACATTATACGCAACGAACCTGCAATGAAGAATAATTAAATGAATAAAGCAGATGCATTTGTGTTCAAACTTTTAATATATCGTTGTGATTATTTGTTACACATTTGGTTATCCGGTTAAATTGTAATGTGTGTTTTTATAACACTTAACAAAAATTACATTCACAATTAGAAATATCGTGTTATCTGTATGCACATATCGTGACTTTCAAAAATAATTTAAGTCATATGTTCAATTAGAAACTTTAAAAATTCCATTTTGTGTTCTTTATTGGGTAAGCAGATACTATAGTCTGGCTCGAGGTTTGCTGTCCGTCCAAAATTGCAATGATTTTTTTTTTATTTGTGCAAATATTTCTTTAAAACAGCGATTTTCTTAAAAAAAAAGAAAATAACAAGACGTTTCACGTACCAAGTGTCGAAATGCGTGTTCTTAGCAATTTAAATTTCTTTGAGAGAAATTAACATTGCAATGGTTGTCTATGTTTTTTTTCGGATGTTTTGTTTGGGAGAACATATCTACGTCTTCAAAGTTAACGCGACGTTACGCAAAGTTATCAAAGGGACATAATGAATTTTGAATTTTCTCAATATACTGCTGAAATTTACCCCAAGGAACTTACTTTTAAATAAATCAAATGTATTCGGTAATAACTGTCCTTTCCTGGATTTAGATATTTCGGTTTTAAAGGGAAATTACACACTAAAATTTACGACAAAAGAGACGATTTTTCGTTCCATATTGATGATTTTCCATTTTTAGATGGTGATGTTCCTTTGGCACCATCTTACGGTGTTTATATTTCACAACTTGTTCGCTATGCCCGTGTCTGTTGTGACGTTTTTGATTTTAACGAACGCAAACTATGTATTACTGGTATAAAGATTTGGTTTTGAAGTTTGGTTGTACCTGTAGAAAAATTATTTCAAACTGGATAGCACATCCTCATTTTTACGTAAATGTTGTTAACCGTGCACGGAAATTAAAAAATGATCCATGTAAACGTGTTGCTCCTTTAAATAAACTTATTCTAAAAGGTTACCCTTATTGGTTATTCAACACTGTAATAAGGTCATTGAATATTGTTTTAATTGGTAAAAATATTGATTTTGTTATCAAAGATTAAAAGCTAACTAAATATTACTAGTATGTTATATACATATACATTTTCATGGATCTACAATCCGTCGATACCTGTAACTTGGCATTGCACAAGGTCATGTTTTTCTCTGGCTGTTTATGACGTCTTTATACTAAATCCATTGTATGTTGGATGTGTACGGATTGATTGTTTAGTCTTAGAGGCATGATTTTTTTATTAGTTATTAGTGGCTTTGAACTAGTTGTCAGATAACTGTGAGTACTCTCAGATCTGTTCATTATGTCTTTTTGTGTCGGGATGTATAAGTACCCGGCCACGTCCACTTGTATTTTATGTCTATCTGATGAGTTAAGACTTTTCAACTGATTTTTATAGTTCGTTCTTATGTTGTACTGTTATACCACTGTCCCAGGTCAGGGGAGGGTTGGTATCCCGCTAACATGTTTAGCCCCGCCACATTATTTATGAATGTGCCTGTCCCAAGTCAGGAGCCTGTGATTCAGTGGTTGTTGTTTGTTTATGTGTTACATATTTGTTTTTCGTTCATTTTTTTACATAAATATGGCCGTTAGTTTTCTCGTTTGAATTGTTTTACATTGTCTTATCGGGGCCTTTTATGGCTGACTTTGCGGTAAGGGCTTTGCTCATTGTTGAAGGCCGTACGGTGACCTATAGTTGTTAATATTTGTATCATTTTGGTCTTTTTGTGGATAGTTGTCTCATTAGCAATCATGACACATCTTCTTTTTTATAACTCCCATTAAAAACGAAACGTTGACTCTGACTTGCAACCAGCTATGAACTACGTGTTTTCGGCAAAAAAAAAATAATGTCAGATGTATGAAAAAAATCAGCTGGGCACAACTAGAAAGACGACAGACGAATCGGTTATGGGAACTTAGTTGACCGATTCACATATTTCCAAGCAAAAAAATGTTACCTATTCTAGCGGCACGTTCTATAACCACGTATATAGTGAATCCCCCCTTTTTTCCTACTTTCTAAGTTCTTTTAACATTGATAAGATTTATAAAGTAGGCGAGACACGTTATCTATCGAACCCTTATACATTTTCATTTAATGAAATTGATTTAAAAAAAAAACTGCTGCAGGTTTATCTTGTTTATCAAAACATCGGTGATTTCCTTCATTAAATGTGGGGACAAATAGTCTTCAACATGTTCAAGCCAATTGTCATATTAAAAGAGTAAATGGTAAAAATAATTGATAGCATGCATTTTTATACAGATGAATATATCGTTTGAATGGCTTAAGAAGTAAATTTTTAGGCCCCTTATAGCTTGTTGTTTTGTACTTTGATTTAATAAATTGGGACCTCGATGATGAGTTATCTCATTTGCACTCGTTGCATATATTCTTATATATTTTACACATCAAATTTGTCTACATTACAGTGTCAATTTCATAATAACTGAATAGAACTCGTTTCGTCCTGAAGTTTTTAAATTTTTAGATGCATCACTAAGTTCATCTGCAAAAGTGATAGGAAACACATTAAATATGTACATGATGTAGGACTCTAAAGTGCAACGGGGACGCTAAAATGCGATGGTCACGCTAAAGCGCGTTGGTCTACGCTAAAGTCCGATGATCTCTATACGTTAAAGTGCCATGGTCCGAGAAAGTATAGATGTACTAAACGTAGTTGTATTAAGACTTTAACAGTCGTTTATACAAACCGATAAAGGACATGCTTGAAGATGAAATTCAAAATGGACTCGACAAAATGCATATTAAATTATCAAAATTAGGTTTACCTTAAAATATTGTCGATTTTATTGAAGAGTATAATCGTCGGTAAAATTAAGGTACACGTTTTCTAGTGTAACTCATAAATTGTCCATTAGAATATCAGTGTGTACGTTGTAAAATACATGTGTTAATACTCGCTACGAAAAAGGGGAAAGCTCGAACAACAACCCCTTTCTCTCATATTTAGATTAAAGCATGTAAAAATAGATTTAATCTATTCTGACAATGACCAAATTTTGTATTTGAAACTGACAAGGGGATGTGTCTACATTAATAGGCTATATAAACGGCAAGCTACATCAATTATCCAATACGCCCTCGTCCTGAACATGCATGAAATATTTGTCACTGAACGTTAATCAACCAACAATCAATTCAATATGTCCGAATTGTTTAAAATTCATTTAAAGGAAACATAGTATTTTTGTGACACCTACATTACCTTTTAAGGAATTATTACTAGGTAATCTTCTAAATTTAGAAACAGTCACATAAGACTACAAGTAAAGTAAAAGCCTATCGCATTAAATGTTATATTATAGCAAACTAGATTTTGCAAAAATACTTGTTTTTAAAATTAGACCCCTTTAACTTTTCTCTTTTGTTCCATCGCCCTTATAGTGCTTTACCATCGCACACAAACAACCATCGTACTTTAGCGTGATACACCATCGCACTTTAGCATGACCATCGCACTTAAGAGTACCACCGCACTTTAGAGTCCTACAAATATACCCCACATGCAATTAAATTTAAATGCTAAAAGTTAAATAGGAGAGAGTTAATGTCAGACTACAAAAATTACCTACGCGATTTATTTTTTGTCTGCACAAACATCAATGAAAGAGCAAGAGAGAGAATAAACATGCATTCAAAATCAGTTACTGTTTCTGATTTTGATGGGCGTGTCTGCTCCATAAACCGCGAAGAAGAAGATGGTGGAGAATGGTTTTGCTGATTGGTTGACGGAATGTTACGCAAAAAAGCGGAAACTATCGAAAAGAAAAACACAATAACGACTCACTGCTGTTACTAGGAGACAAAAAGTAGCCGGCATAACAAAGTTTAACCTCCGTAAGGATCGGAATGTAGGCGGTACATGCTGATCAATGGAGCGGTTAGTAAACAAATAATGTTAACTGAATTGGAGGGACAGTTTTTCGATCAAATACTTTAAATTATAGAGGTGAAAAAAATAAAGTTTTTAAAGGCGGACCCCTTTGAGCCAGAAAAAAATAATGTAATAATCATTTAATTTACACGGTTTGACTACTCATCAAAAACTCCGCCAATTCACCAAAAATCTAAGGGATATAGTTCATCTACTGATGTAGTTACACAGTGTGCTTGGTACATTAAACACGATATTTTAAAAATATTTCAAACTCGAATGTCGATTTCTTTTACAAGTGGCAAATGTTGAATGTGCTATTCTTTTTTTTTTTTTGATTTTAAAATCAAATATAAGTATGAAAGACTTTTTAAGTACAGTAAAATAATAAACTTATTCTGACGAAAATGCAATCTTCATAAGTTATATGTAGGCACTTAATATCATGTTTTTTTTCTGAGAAGAGAAAACCGCAGAAATATGAAATGTTCTCAAAGTTTGACAAACCCATACCTTCATTTTCTGGAGAACAGCTGAGAAAACAATGGACACCAACATCATCATGGTGACTGCAGTGTTCTATATTGTTATTGAAGGAACAATTCAGTAATTTACTTTCTGAACCAGAGCACTGTACTTCATTTAACCAAATGACACCGTTACCATTACTAGTGATTCTAGGTGGACGCATGATTCCTGAACTATAAAAAAATGAAAGCTGTACATGTAGTGTTAGATATTTGAAACTTTTTGTTTTGGGATATATCAATTATTTTGAGTATTCAGTTGAAATCATGAGAACAGTTTAATCATTGATTGTGGAACGATAACTTTGTCTATGCATTTATGCCGACACAAAATTGTTTCAATATTAATGCACAGTCTCTTTTGACTTTGAAGAAGGGTCTGCAGTTACGCATGTTACGTAAAGCTATAGACGTATACGTTCTTAAATTGACACTCAACATTTTCTCGGTAATTAAAATGCATATTACTCAATGTTATCAAAAACTAAAACATCTTGTTAACTATCATACTAAAATGCTTTCCGACGATCAATTAAGCAGGCGAAGACTACACAAGACCATCACTAGCGTTAATGTTGCATGTAGCCGTGTAAAAATTATATCTGCTCTAAAACATATTTTGTTTGTTATAAAACCTCTTTTGCTATTAACACACATACGTATCGAGACATTAAGTATTGAAATACAATGTCATTAAACAGAACAATACAATTATTCCCGTCTCAAAAGATGACATAGTCCTGGTGTCTTACCTTGAAAATTGCTATTACGTTACGTTCCTACAACCCCTAGGATTTAACACAGAATCTTCGAAATTTCCTCCGCAAAACAAAATAAAAATGATAGTAAACACGAACCACTATTAAAACATATTCAATATACGTTTTAAATTATGTTTGTAAAGCTTTTTATCATATACTAAATAAAATCTAATATATTTGAGGATTAGAATAACAAAGTTATGTGAAAAAAACGAATGTCCAACGTTACAGTTATGAAAAACTGTTTTAACTCTTTTATATAGTGATATTGTATCTTATTCTCTGATTTTCTTGAAACTTAAAAGAAACAATGGCATGTGTCGGTTCTTTGCGTCGTTTAAGCCATTTTTATTCCAAATATCATTTTAATCAGTGGCTGAATACTACGCTGAAATAAGAAAATGTCCGACGACGTTCTTCGTTAACTCAACGACTGAGTGCATTTGATGAGTAGATATAGCAGAAAATGGTTATAACGAGTTAAACAATAACAAATGATTAATAGCATCTGCCAAAAAATACAAATATTTGCCTCATCGTTTGTGAGTTCAAATGTTGCAGTGTCTATAAAATATTATCTACACAGTCGGTTTTCAAGCGGTAGCCATTTTGTCTAAGTTATATATAATTTATCAAAACAATAGTTAGATACACGAAGAGTACAAAATGCACTTATTCTTTTTTTTTATTAGCAACATATTTGGGTGAAAAAAAATGCTTCCACACATTACAAAACGGTGACCGATTTTTCCCAAAGTCTGAAAATGTCGAAAAATCCAACAAAAAAGCTAAACATGCTAAAGTTTCAATCAAATGTTCATGATATTTAAAACAAATTGTGTGGTGAAAGTTTGAAAAAGATGTTGATGGCTGCAGAAACAAAAAGTAATAGTGCATGTTGCTATTAACTCCGACCGACATAGGTTAAGTTTCTTCATTTTTTATTCATCGTTAATAGATATCACTGATGAGTCTTACATGTATGTAGACGAAACGCGCGGCTGGCGTATTGAGTTATAATCCTTAAACTTTGATAACTAGTTTATTTTTTTAGTTTATATTGCGGAAGTATTCAGAAAATAGATATTTCTAAGCCGTCACTTTAGTAATGTACATTTACCAATTTTAAAAAACTTAATACAAGTCCACGGAATGTTTTACTTCGCAATCTGTTCTGTTATTCATGATATAACTGTAGTGATAAAAGTAATTCATGTCCAACCAAAGTCGGAACTTTTCGCCAATATAAACATGATAAAAGAGATACGAAATATAGCAAATAGACAGTCAAGCTCAAAAATCGAAAATAAACTGACAACGCCATTGCCAAAATGAAAAAAAAACAAGATAAATATTAGTACATATGGCACTGCGTAGAAACAAAGGCATAATCAACACAAACCTCAACACAAACTAGGGGTGATATCAGGTACTCCGGAAGGGTAAGCAGATCATGCTCAACGTGTGGCACCCGTCGTGTTGCTCAATAACACATCCGGTAAATAGTCTAAAACGGTAGTAAGCACGGGGATATCGTATCAATTTGGAGATATATAATAGATGCTGCTGGAATATTGCTACTTCGAAATGGAAAGTACACAATTGGAAAGTTGAAATCATTTCTTTTGTCGTAATTTTTTTTTCAACGGACCCTCATTATCATTTTCTAGATGTAAGTCAAGATTTGAGACCGACTTAACTGTATCTGTTGTATCCTTTATCTTTAGTTCGATGGGTTAGTTGCGTAAGTATCTGCATTTTATCCCGAATGCACGTCCGAATATTTATCGCACATATGCCGAAGCAAGTGTGGTTTCTAGTAATATGCCCTTATTAGTCCATTTGGCGAAGATCATTTGTAGTCATTATCAAGCTTATTTCTTGTTTATTTTAGAATTATGATTTTTATATGAAGTTTAGTATTGATGTTTATTCGTTAATATTGAATTGAACAGGGAAAGTGAATATCATTGTAAAGTGCACTTGGTTTTCAGGTGTGTTTATTTTGTTTTGTTTTCAAGTCAATGTTGGTTGTTTTGTTGTAGACGTTAAACATACCAATATCCGAGCTGTTTACAGGCTACTTCTGCATCAACATTCTCAAAGTCTCTGCCACAGACTGTTCCCCATTCACCTTTATAATTAATGTCCAGTCGTCCTTGATTCACAGCAAAACCCGACATTATACGCAACGAACCTGCAGTGAAAAATAACTTAAAAGATAAAGCAGATGTTTTCCATATGTTCCATGTGAAGTGATTCAAACTGGGTTATATTGTTGATATATGTGATCTAAACATTTAGCTAACTGGGATTATCGTAGTTTGTGTTCTTTTAAACTTAAATGTCAACCTCCGTTACAAATGGCATATGTTGAATATGCTATTCTTTTTCTGTCCTGGATTGACAAGTCTACAATAACTATTTAAGGTAAGGTTTGCATGAAACCTGGATTTTTTTCTTGGTGATAGTATATCAATATAATACATCATTTTGTTCAGGGAGGGCTACCCAATCATCTAATGAAAAAAATCGAACATTGCTCGTCCCGTTTTTTCAGATGAAAAGCTCAAAATTCTGATTTTTAACGATTTTTAGTGGAAAATGTATTTGATTTCATTTGAAATAATAATGTATGCGAGTGACTATAAAAGAATAAAAGTGAATAAAACATGTAGAAATATTTGTGGTTCATTCATTAATAATAAATTTGAATTAAAAATATTATAAAAAAAATCCTATAAACAAGATTTTTTAATTTTTTGGTTTATCAAATCCCGTTGCCATGGCAACAAAAAGCCAAAAATATCCCTTTTTCGGGTCCATCGTTTTTATAAAAAAACTAGGAAATTGAAGAATTAACTATTTGCATTATAATGAGCTAATAAAATTGGTATGTCCCCGAACTGGTTTTTACGTAAATGACAGTTATATGTGTTTATCTGGTCATTCCTGTAAAACACAAAAAAAAAATTTTTGTTGATCTGCAAAGAAGAAAGTCATTTTAAATAGCATCTTTTTTTAAAGAATCATTTTGTCTTGTGACACTTTGGGATTGACCATAATCAATAAGAGAAAACAGTGATTAACTTAAAAAATCAATGTAGGATAAAAAAAAAAACTCAATTCAAATAGTTTGGGGGTGGGGATGGCGGGATAAAAGTTGCTGCAAGTTTTGTTAATTTTACATCGATTTTACATATACCCATATAGGTTAATAAATTTTCCTAAATTGAGTTATGAGGGGGAGGGAAGGGTAAGTGAACAAACTATATGAATTAAGTTTTTTTTATCCTACATTAAAATTTTGATGTCGTCTCTTAACTTTTATGCCCACAACTATCAGTCGGAAGGACAGGTGTTTAACTTTGGTCAAACTTGTGTAATACATGTACAAGACTCTGATTTTGAAGGAAACTCTTATATTCTTTCAGTGCTTCAAACTGTAATATTTTAAATCTTAGAAAAGCATTCAAATTGCCATTAAAAGTAATGAAAATTGTTTCATTGCCCCATGTTTGGTGAATTGTTTGTATGCAGCAATTGGATGAAAAGACATCAGTTTTGACTATAGTAAAGTCATTTACAGAAGTCGTGTTTATTCCATTCATTTGAATCTAGACATCAACCAATTTTATTCAAATATGATCAAATATTTATGACGAAGCAGGGGAAAGCCTTGCAGGAGAAAGATAGATTACTTGTATGATTTGTCTAATTGTTACACATGATATTCAGATTTGGAGTCTTTGACCAAACAAACAAACTACATGTTCCTGTGCATGATGAAAGACGAAACAGACGATGGCCTTGGAATACAAATGACCAGCCGTATATGTATTGTTGATATTTAAAATAAGAAATGCAGTTATGTAGACCTGTAATATGAAAATCTTCCACATTTTAATAAATTATAATCAGTTCAATAAAGTTCACAGGAGTAACGGCATTGTAGTTGAGGAATCCCCATCGTCAATTGGCGATTTGATGTTTGCAAATGCAGTTTTACTGTCCACGCGTAGGGAAGACAGTAAAACAGAAATTTGCGACCGTCAAATCAAAATTGATCGTGGCTTCTCTTCAATCACAGTTATATTATTATGATTATAATGCATTACACAAAGAAATAATATGTTAGAGAGTTTGGAATCAATGGATAATGTGTCCATGGGAAACTGTTGATGCCCTCTCTTACATAAACATGAAACATTATAAAGCATTAGGTATTTTTTTATAACATTTGGTAAAAGCAAACTAAAGTTGGAGAACAGAAACGAAAAATTCAGAAAACAACCTCATAAAAATACTCCAAGCGTTGTCACTACTTCATTATTATCTCTTATATATACGGAGAAAGACTAGAAACTAACAATTTCCCGGATTTTATAATGAGTCCGTGCATGTGTAGAGACACATATTACAATGCCATCCTTGTTTTTAGATAAATTGATTCAAAGTTGACTGATATGCATAGAAGTTTGTTTGATAAGAGGTTGTAAAATGTCCAGTGGCAAATACTTCAGACATGTCCAGGACGACACAATACAATAGTTGTGTCTTAATGCAGCAATAAAAAATACTATTAGTACACTCCGTCAGTTGTAACAGCGATTGATAAAAATAAAATACATTTCGAATGATGTAAACGCGTTGGTTGTGTGCGTATTTGCGGAAAAGACCAAGTTCAACATTCTGTCATTCGTAAAAACTATGCAATAAAATAATCTGAGAATATATGCATTCTCTATAAGTTAAACACATGGCGCATTATGTTAATTTTTCATTCAATCCTGAGTTTCTATGATTTCTTTTTATACTGTATAAAAAATCGGAATCGGCGTGCATCAGACTTACAAACTCAATAAAAAGACAGTTTAGCAGTCAGTGAAAATGTGACCGTGGTTTTTGAAGCAGAATAAACAAAACTTCTATCTTGTGAAACGACAAGACGGGGACAAGCCATAAAAACACAATATATTAGAACGGACGTACACTATGATAAGTACATTCGGATCAATGTACAAACAAACAAGGATACAACTTAATGTCCCTTTTGCTACGGCGGGGGCATAAACATGTACATTTATGAAATAAAATAAAACTCCGCGAAACTTCATGAATTGTTTTTGCACAAAGACGTTATGGCTAAACCTGACGTCATATAGATGAAAACTAACAAACTGAAGGTCATAACTTTACTTGCACGATTCAAATTTTGATAAAATTACATCAAATCGACGATTTTGAGGTTGGTGTTATTTTATTTTCGATAATATTGTAGTTATCGAACATTGGTTAATCAAAGCAATTCAAAATGGCGGGTCCCTCCTTTTTTCAATTATTTGAATTCGAGTTATCTCCCTGTGTACGCAAACCTTACCTTAAGATACTATTAGTACACTCCGTCAGTTGTAACAGCGATTGATAAAAATAAAATACATTTCGAATGATGTAAACGCGTTGGTTGTGTGCGTATTTGCGGAAAAGACCAAGTTCAACATTCTGTCATTCGTAAAAACTATGCAATAAAATAATCTGAGAATATATGCATTCTCTATAAGTTAAACACATGGCGCATTATGTTAATTATTCATTCAATCCTGAGTTTCTATGATTTCTTTTTATACTGTATAAAAAATCGGAATCGGCGTGCATCAGACTTACAAACTCAATAAAAAGACAGTTAAGCAGTCAGTGAAAATGTGACCGTGGTTTTTGAAGCAGAATAAACAAAACTTCTATCTTGTGAAACGACAAGACGGGGACAAGCCATAAAAACACAATATATTAGAACGGACGTACACTATGATAAGTACATTCGGATCAATGTACAAACAAACAAGGATACAACTCAATGCCCCTTTTACTACGGCGGGGGCATAAACATGTTCATTTATGAAATAAAATAAAACTCCGCGAAACTTCATGAATTGTTTTTGCACAAAGACGTTATGTTTTATTTTCGATAATATTGTAGTTATCGAACATTGGTTAATCAAAGCAATTCAAAATGGCGGGTCCCTTCTTTTTTCAATTATTTGAATTCGAGTTATCTCTCTGTGTACGCAAACCTTACCTTAAGATACTTTAAGTAAATTTGCATATAGATTCCTGAATCAATTACTAGTATATTAGAAGCATTGTCCAACCAACAACAAAAAGGTTCATTTTCAAGTACAGTAGAAAAATAAACATATTCTGACTAAAACGTACACTTCATTAGTTATATGCAGTCACATAGTATCATGTATTTTCTTGAGTTGACCTGTTTTTAATTTGACCGTTTCGTTTACCAAAAACTCGTGATAACGTATAAATAGGAAATATTCTCAATGTAATAACGCACGTGTGTTACTGAAGATATATAGCAGGATTGTAACCGAAGTTCAGTGTTATATTGCATAAATATTGCGGAAGGGTAACGGTTTAAAAGCTACGTAAAATCCACGTGATTGTTTAATAGGTGTTTTTCGTACAAACCCATACCTTCATTTTCTGGTGAACAGCTTAGAAAACAATGAACCCCAACATCATCATGATGGCTGCAGTGTTCTATATTTATTTCAAAGGAACAATTCAGCAATCTACCTTCTGACCCAGAACACGTAACATCATTTAACCAAATGACACCGTTACCATTATGTGTGATTCTAGGTGGATGCATGATTCCTGAACTATAAATAAATGAAAGATATCTAGTGTTAGATATTCGATACTTTCTGATTTGATTCAGCAACACACTAACATGTCTCCATACAAATGTACAATTTTTTTGGGGTTTTAAAAGCCACTGCAGATATGTATAACTAAACACATATATATATAATTTATTAACAGTTAAAAACAAATGTTGTTAATTACCATTGTCAAGTGTTTTCTTATTATCAATATAGCAGGGAAACATAATACAAGTATTAACGTTATTATTGCATATATCAATTACATCTGCTCTAAAACATAGTTTGTTCATTACAAACTATAGGTAATTCTTTTTCAGAATCAACCTGAACGATACCATGTTTCAATGAATAAAGGCAACAGTAGTATACCACTGTTCAAAATTCATAAATCGGTAGAGAAAAAACAAATGCGGGTTACAAACTTAAACTGAAAGAAACATGTCAAATACAAGAGAACTACGACCCAACTGAAAACGTAACACACAGATAAACGAACCATAATGTAACAATGGCCATCGTCCGGACTTGGTACAGGGCGTTTAATGAAAAAAATGGTTGGTTGAACCTTGTTTTGTGGCATGCCAACCCTCCTGCTTTAATGGCAGTGTTAATTATAATATTACAATTACAACATTACACGACATTGTTACAATAAATAAAAAGATGAATGGGAGAAGATATAGGACAGAGAAACAAACGATTAAAAGCCATTCAAAGGTAACAGGTTAAACAATATTTGTATACACCAAACGCGCGCTACGTCCACACACAACTATGCTCAGATGTTAAACGTTTGAAACAACTACCAAGTTAAAGATCGCCGAGGACCAAAAGTTCCAAAAAGTTGTTAAGCCAGGATTATCCGCCTGGGACGAAACATCGTCATATCAAGAATAATACATAATTTTGCAAACAGTTTATTTTTCATAAAATCACTTTTTAAAAGATATGCATTATTAAACTGAAGTGGTGACTAGGTATAGAATTAAAAACGAATAAATTACAAAATCACAGCCCAGTTAGCTATAGGCAATGCAACGCTTAAAGTGATGTCATATATAAAATATAAAATATGCTCCAAAGCATAAAATAATGACCTATTTGAGGTCAATATTTTTCTCGATAAAAATGAAAACTATAATTTACTTTAAAATTATATTCGTCTATTAGTTTGCTGTTGCCGATTTGGGAATTTATTTTCAGTGATAGGTGTAAAAGAAACCGTCGTTGGCCGCATATTGGTTAAAAAAATAATAACGTGAAGTTTTGTTAATTTATTGCTACCAGACAGAAACATTATTATATATGTGCAATGCATTTTAATGTAGTCTTTTAAAGAATAAAGCCAGATTTAACATATTCGTGTGTACGATTTTGAAATTCTTATTGAGACAAACTGAATAGGTTGTTTGATTTTTGGTTTATTGTTTAAAGTCTAAAGGCAAATATTCATGGATGTTCAGGACGATACACACTGAACAGGAAATAAAACTGTGACTTACATGTACTTATACTCGACATCGTGTCATTTCTTATCTTTTTAAAAGTTATGCATACATTTTACTCCATCAAATTATCAACTTTTAAGATATTCGTATATTCTATTAAATAACGTTGACGTGACTCCCAATAGGGTCGATTGGGAAGGGTATACAATTATATCATAATTATCTGGTAAAAACATGTATTGCTATTCAAAAGACAATTTTTCTGAATATTTCATCCAATTGAATTTAAATTGTTAAAAAAAATTAAAAAAATTCCGCGATAGATGTGTCATTACAAATACAAAATAAACATACTCCCTTTAATATGAACTAAGTTGGTACAATAAATTACGTACAATGTGTCTTGTATTTGTCATACACTGTTCTTAAATGGTCACAATTCATTTCTGTCTTTCTTCATGCAGTTGCAGTAATATTTTTATTTTGTATGGATGATCAATTTTAAAAGGTGATGTATAGGTTAATTATTGAGTTTTATTTCATATTCTAAATGAGGCGTAGTCACGGTGGGTATGGTTGTCCTGCGAGAGAACGTACTGTGCTGGTGATTCGGTCCTGACGGGTGCTGGTGATCAATGAAAAAATGTAAACAAAAGACGAAAATGATGATTTTTGACGTTTTCACTCATAAAAAATGGAAGAAAACAGTTGAGATTTTTCAATTTCGTTTCTTATGGGTTCATATATAAACCATTAAAAAATTGACCCTCTAAACTGTTTCAGTAAGCGTAACACAAAAATGCTCATTTTCAGAAAATCTGGAACTGAAAAAATAAAACAAAAATGCTCATAGAGTCCGCTTTCTATACTGCAATCCACACGACAAAACAATTTTGTGAAAAAACATTGCAATTTCTTAAAATTTAGCATTTTCTCAATTTATGCATGTCCTGATACTGTGCTGGTGGGTCCTGTCATTGTGCTGGTGGGTCCTGATACGGTGCTGGTGATTTTGGATAAGAAGTTGGTCATATTTGAAACAAATGTTACAAAATCAATAAAATTGGGCAGATAATTGTTGCCAACAGGATCTACGACTCCTATTTTAGCTCTTGTGCATCCATTTGGCTGTTTAATATGTGTTTTCAAATGATCTTAACTTGTATTACATAATAACATAAAAGGGCAACATCTTTCGTCCAATATCAGATAACAATATATAGTATCTAAAATAAGTTAAAAATTCCACAATACTATATAATTCATTTCATGTGTCAATTTGTTCGAAAAAAGTCGAAAAGAAGAGAGTTTAAGTTAATGTCATGATTATCTGTCGCTTTCTAGATCTATGCTTAGCATTTATTTCAGATGACATGGACTCCTCACCCTGATGACCCTGCTGCCTTTCATAACTTCATCCGTATACATATATTAATAGATAAACGAAAGGCTGCAACTGGTATTTTTGTATTTGAAATGATTCGTTGTAACGAGAATATTTGTGGTGAATGGAAACTGTGAGGGTCAAAATCTTAAATTGCTTATAAATGTTGCTGGACCTAGTTTCGTTATCTGATCCGAATTTTCTGAAATGTGCAAGGTAGATAGACATTTTGATTTGTTTACTCGGTAATGAACCCTTGTGTTGATCCCATGGTAAACATAACAAAAATCTCTGTACAAAGGTCTGTGAATTTTCTACAAAAATAGTGATTTTATTTTCACTAAATTCTCTTTTTTCTACTAAATACAATAATGAACTATAATAAATAATAATGCTTTGCAAGAAGTTTCCCCTTGATATATGCACATTTCGTAATTGACATTGTCATAAACCGTACACGAAAAGATAAAATATTGATATAAGTCTTTGAACCCCCACCCCGGCTTGTTTTTTAGGAGCCTGGGGTGTCTAAAAATGGTCGATTACAGACAGCCGAGTACGCATTTTACTTTCCAGGCGTGTTTATGTTTTTTAAATATAAATTAAGGCTACATTTTAATATAATAATTCTATGAATTCACAATATAAAAAAATGCAGAAAAAAATGAATGAAGTGAAATATCTTAGTAAGGAGTCATAACTACAGAGATGGTGTGTTTGACACACAAAACTTAAAAGCTTAGTGATATTACCAATATTAAAATACAAGTGTATTTTAGTTGGGTATTTTTTCCATTTACTCATTTTCAATTATAATCAAGGCACATTTGATTTTTATTCATGAAAAATATTTAAATATAGAAAAGTAGGACACATTGTTCACTTCCTCCCCCGTAACTCTTTATCAAAAATATTTATTTTGAAATGAAAAAGCTAAGAAATCTTAGGTTTTTTAGTGTTTTCTAGGTTATCTCGTCTTCATTCTCTGACATATTCTAGCTTGCCCTTTCATAAAATAGTGATTTTTTTAGTGTTTTATCGAATTTTCGAAAAACAAATACCTGATAACCGCTTAGACAAAAAAAATATGTTGGAAAAATCTTACAGCAAGTGATTCTTAATAGCTATAGCCTCGGTCACACCTTACCGGATAGCTCGAACGGACGCCTAACGGATAAAAAAAAAGTTATCCGTTGACAAAATTTGTATCTGTTGGGAGTCCGTTGGTGTACACAACGGACACTGAACGTACGTGAAACGGATACGTACCGGACATAATAGACGTCGAACGTACATCCAACGGACGAGTACCGGATAAAACAGACACCGCTATGGAAGCGTAACGGATAAAACGGATGAACAAAATAATCTGAAAATTAAAGGCAATAAACCATCTAAAAATTAAAGGCAATAAACCATGAGAAATTTCAATTGGCATTTGTCCATTTTACATCCGGTAGTCATCCGTTTCATCCGTTATCCTTCCGTTAATATCCGTTTTACATCCGTTTTATCCGTTAGGCGTCCGGTAGACATCCGTTGGTGAATTGGTCTACCGGATCTCCAACGGATGCATAACGGATACGTAACGGATACTAAACGGACGAGTACCGTACAAAACGGATGCCTAACGGACGTTCAACGGACATTTTATCCGTTGGACGTCCGTTCAACGTTTGAACATGCTCAAAATTTTCCACTGGACAGAACGGACGTCAACGGATAAAACGGACGCTTAACGGACATGCAACGGATATGGACGGACGCCTAACGGATAAGAACGGACGTCCAACGGACATGAACGGATTGAGAAAAAGATATCCGTTAGGCGTCCGTTCGAGCTATCCGGTAAGGTGTGACCAAGGCTAATATAAGATACATTTTTCTTTTACAATCCACCTTTAAAATTTTACGGGAAACTATTCCAAGCTTTCACTGTAACCTCGCTCTAACTTATCCCCCTCCCTCCCCCACCCTCCCCCAAAAAAACACCAAACAAACAAACCCGCAATACTATTGTCATTCTTATAGTCAACACTCAATTGTTCACAAACAAATGTGTTTTAAGCTGCTAAAGACATGATTCAAACGCTCAGAAAGTCCTTTGTTCTATATTTATGCAAAACCTTTCACATTTTTATTTTATGGGTTATTGTTGAAGGTCGTACGATGACGTATGGTTGTTAACACATACTTCCTTTGGTTTCTTATGGAAATTTGTCCATTGACAACAAACATACCACATCATCTACATTATATTAAGTATTGTATAAATTACAACGTATTTTGGTGATCTTGCAAAATGATCGTAATCCCGAAAATCGTAAACATATTTTCTTATCTTAAAAGGGGGCAAGAAGGGTTCCATTAACAGGCCAATAAATAAGATTACAGTTAATTTCATTTTTTTTTTTTAAATAGGGGTATTTTTTCTCTCATAATAACAGTAAACAGATTCACAACAATGTCAATTTCAAGAAAGCAGACAATAGCTAATTAGTCAACAACAGTACAGCATCAATGCTCTTGAATATATGCCACTTTTAACTAAAATATAAAAGCACAGAACCAGGACATAGGAGCACAGAACCAGGACCGTTTTTCTTATCACCAGCACAGCGTCAGGACAATTCCGTTTAACGAACTTGCACGACTTTTGCAATATAATATTGTTGTAATATACTTTGCATGGTACTTATGACACATCAGAGAAAAATTAAGCAACAAAACAGTCGTTTTATTGCCGTTCTAATACAATGTAAACAAACCCACCAGCACAGAATCAGGACCCACCAGCACCCGTCAGGACCAAATCACCAGCACAGTACGTTCTCTCGCAGGACAACCATACCCACCGTGGTAGTGCGTATCAAGACATGAAAGTTTTAAACAGGAATATCCCACTTTAGATAGATAAAATAGGATACTAAATTTTGCAAATCTTTATAAAAAATAATATTTTGTTGACGGTATATATAAGTCAGATAATGCATATTCATAACCGAACTGTTGGAATGCAAAGTATATCACACAGAACGATAAAACTATTCCCGTCTCAGAAGATGGCATGGTTTGTTTTTTCAGCTTTAAACGTACTTTATTGTAAAGGATTGAACATACGTGTTGAATCAGTACTTACATTTTAAAGTCATGTATATAATGATGAAACACAAACTTGAACTTGCTTTTAAGATTCACTAATAATGTTTGCATAATCAGACTTCATACTTTTTTGTATAATACATTTGTTTTATCAAAATAGTATATTACATGCAATCATCTTTGTCGTCATGTTTTTAACGTAATACCCACCAATACCCAAGCTGTTTGCATGCCACTTCTGCATCAACATTATCAAAGTTTTTATAACAAATTGTGCCCCATTCCCCTTTATAATTTATTTCAAGTCGTCCTTGGTTCACAGCAATACCTGCAGAGATACGCAAACCACCTGCAAAGAAGAATTATTCATCTACATAAGATGAGTTTTTTTGGTAATCGCTGCTTCGAATTATGATGACCTACCGGTTTTTTTATTTGAAGTATTTGGTAGATTTAGTATATGTTGTTGTTTATAACACTACTGGATAAAATGACTGATATGCATAGAAGTTTGTTTGATAAGAGGTTGTAAAATGTCCAGTGGCAAATACTTCAGACATGTCCAGGACGACACAATACAATAGTTGTGTCTTAATGCAGCAATAAAAAAATACTATAAGTACACTCCGTCAGTTGTAACAGCGATTGATAAAAATGAAATACATTTCGAATGATGTAAACGCGTTGGTTGTGTGCGTATTTGCGGAAAAGACCAAGTTCAACATTCTGTCATTCGTAAAAACTATGCAATAAAATAATCTGAGAATATATGCATTCTCTATAAGTAAAACACATGGCGCATTATGTTAATTTTTTATTCAATCCTGAGTTTCTATAATTTCTTTTTATACTGTATACAAAATCGGAATCGGCGTGCATCAGACTTAGAAACTCAATTAAAAGACAGTTTAGCAGTCAGTGAAAATGTTACCGTGGTTCTTGGAGCAGAATAAACAAAACTTCTATCTTGTGAAACGACAAGACGGGGACAAGCCATAAAAGCACAATATATTAGACCGATTTCTATTGAAATCAGCTTCCCGTACATTAGGGTTGTTTTTGGTAATATGGCGGGAGACAAGAGAAAGGGGACGGGGGAATGGAGAAAGGTATCCCCTGTCCGACCATTCATAAATCTAGAACTGTAAAAGTGACGACATCAAAATTCAAATCTATTCTGTGTTTTTGTGGCAAAAAGCATTGTGCATAAGTTTTATATCAGTTGGTTGAGGAAGACTTAAGTTAGAGAATGGAAATTAATTTTGTAAAAACAGACGTACACTATGATAAGTACATTCGGAGCAATGTACAAACAAACAAGGATACAACTCAATGCCCCTTTTGCTACGGCGGAGGCATAAAAATGTACATTTATGAAATAAAATAAAACCCCGCGAAACTTCATGAATTGTTTTTGCACAAAGACGTTATGGCTAAACCTGACGTCATATAGATGAAAACTAACAAACTGAAGGTCATAACGTTACTTGTACGATTCAAATTTTGATAAAATGACATCAAAACGACGATTTTGAGTTAGATGTTGTTTTATTTTCGATAATATTGTAGTTATCGAACATTGGTTACTCAAAGCAATTCAAAATGGCGGGTCCCTCCTTTTTTCAATTATTTGAATTCGAGTTATCTCCATGTGTACGCAAACCTTACCTTAAGATACTTTAAGTAAATTTGCATATAGATTCCTGGATCAATTACTAGTATATTAGAAGCATTGTTCGAACCAACAACAAAAAGGTTCATTTTCAAGTACAGTAGAAAATTAAACATATTTTGACTAAAACGTACACTTCATTAGTTATATGCAGTCACATAGTATCATGTATTTTCTTGAGTTGACCTGTTTTTAATTTGACCGTTTCGTTTACCAAAAACTCGTGATAACGTATAAATAGGAAATATTCTCAAGGTAATAACGCACGTGTGTTACTGAAGATATAGCTTGCACTCTAAAATGCAGGCATTACTAAATTATTAATTGTATGTACATGCTTACAAAACAGAATTGTTAGCGACTACGTTCTATATAGTATGTTGTTTCGTCTAGCAGGATTGTAACCGAAGTTCAGTGTTATATTGCATAAATATTGCGGAAGGGTAACGGTTTAAAAGCTACGTAAAATCCACGTGATTGCTTAATAGGTGTTTTTCGTACAAACCCATACCTTCATTTTCTGGTGAACAGCTTAGAAAACAATGAACCCCAACATCATCATGATGGCTGCAGTGTTCTATATTTATTTCAAAGGAACAATTCAGCAATCTACCTTCTGACCCAGAACACGTAACATCATTTAACCAAATGACACCGTTACCATTATGTGTGATTCTAGGTGGATGCATGATTCCTGAACTATAAATAAATGAAAGATATCTAGTGTTAGATATTCGATACTTTCTGATTTGATTCAGCAACACACTAACATGTCTCCATACAAATGTACAATTTTTTTTGGGTTTTAAAAGCCACTGCAGATATGTATAACTAAACACATATATATATAATTTATTAACAGTTAAAAACAAATGTTGTTAACTACCATTGTCAAGTGTTTTCTTATGATCAATATAGCAGGGACACATAATACAAGTATTAACGTTATTATTGCATATATCAATTATATCTGCTCTAAAACATAGTTTGTTCATTACAAACTATAGGTAATTCTTTTTCAGAATCAACCTGAACGATACCAGGTTTCAATGAATAAAGGCAACAGCAGTATACCACTGTTCAAAATTCATAAATCGGTAGAGAAAAAACAAATGCGGGTTACAAACTTAAACTGAAAGAAACATGTCAAATACAAGAGAACTACGACCCAACTGAAAACGTAACACATAGAGAAACGAACCATAATGTAACAATGGCCATCTTCCGGACTTGGTACAGGGCGTTTAATGAAAAAAAATGGTTGGTTGAACCTTGTTTTGTGGCATGCCAACCCTCCTGCTTTAATGGCAGTGTTAATTATAACATTACAATTACAACATTACACGACATTGTTACAATAAATAAAAAGATGAATGGGAGAAGATATAGGACAGAGAAACAAACGATTAAAAGCCATTCAAAGGTAACAGGTTAAACAATATTTGTATACACCAAACGCGCGCTACGTCCACACACAACTATGCTCAGATGTTAAACGTTTGAAACAACTACCAAGTTAAAGATCGCCGAGGACCAAAAGTTCCAAAAAGTTGTTAAGCCAGGATTATCCGCCTGGGACGAAACATCGTCATTATCAAGAATAATACATAATTTTGCAAACAGTTTTTTTTTCATAAAATGACTATTTAAAAGATATGCATTATTAAACTGAAGTGATGACTAGGTATAGAATTAAAAACGAATAAATAACAAAATCACAGCCCAGTTAGCTATAGGCAACGTACGCAACGCTTAAAGTGATGTCATATATAAAATATAAAATATGCTCCAAAGCGTAAAATAATGACCTTTTTGAGGTCAATATTTTTCTCGATAAAATGAAAACTATAATTTACTTTAAAATTATATTCGTCTATTAGTTTGCTGTTGCCGATTTGGGAATTTATTTTCAATGATAGGTGTAAAAGAAACCGTCGTTGGCCGCATATTGGTTAAAAAAATAATAACGTGAAGTTTTGTTAATTTATTGCTACCAGACCGAAACATTATTATATATGTGCAATGCATTTTAATGTAGTCTTTTAAAGAATAAAGCCAGATTTAACATATTCGTGTGTAAGATTTTGAAAATCTTATTGAGACAAACTGAATAGGTTGTTTGATTTTTGGTTTATTGTTTAAAGTCTAAAGGCAAATATTCATGGATGTTCAGGACGATACACACTGAACAGGAAATAAAACTGTGACTTACATGTACTTATACTCGACATCGTGTCATTTCTTATCTTTTTAAAAATTATGCATACATTTTACTCCATCAAATTATCAACTTTTAAGATATTCGTATATTCTATTAAATAACGTTGACGTGACTCCCAATAGGGTCGATTGGGAAGGGTATACAATTATATCATAATTATCTGGTAAAAACATGCATTGTTATTCAAAAGACAATCTTTCTGAATATTTCATCCAATTGAATTTAAATTGTTAAAAAAAATTAAAAAAATTCCGCGATAGATGTGTCATTACAAATACAAAATAAACATACTCCCTTTAATATGAATTAAGTTGGTACAACAAATTACGTACAATGTGTCTTGTATTTGTCATACACTGTTCTTAAATGGTCACAATTCATTTCTGTCTTTCTTCATGCAGTTGCAGTAATATTTTTATTTTGTATGGATGATCAATTTTAAAAGGTGATGTATAGGTTAATTATTGAGTTTTATTTCATATTCTAAATGAGGCGTAGTGCGTATCAAGACATGAAAGTTTTAAACAGGAATATCCCACTTTAGATAGATAAAATAGGATACTAAATTTTGCAAATCTTTATAAAAAATAATATTTTGTTTGACGGTATATATAAGTCAGATAATGCATATTCATTACCGAACTGTTGGAATGCAAAGTATATCACCCAGAACGATAAAACTATTCCCGTCTCAAAAGATGGCATGGTTTGTTTTTTCAGCTTTAAACGTACTTTATTGTAAAGGATTGAACATACGTGTTGAATCAGTACTTACATTTTAAAGTCATGTATATAATGATGAAACACAAACTTGAACTTGCTTTTAAGATTCACTAATAATGTTTGCATAATCAGACTTCATACTTTTTTGTATAATACATTTGTTTTATCAAAATAGTTTATTACATGCAATCATCTTTGTCGTCATGTTTTTAACGTAATACTCACCAATACCCAAGCTGTTTGCATGCCACTTCTGCATCAACATTATCAAAGTTTTTATAACAAATTGTTCCCCATTCACCTTTATAATTTATTTCAAGTCGTCCTTGGTTCACAGCAATACCTGCAGAGATACGCAAACCACCTACAAAGAAGAATTATTCATCTACATAAGAAGAATGTTTTTGGTAATCGCTGCTTCGAATTGTGATGACCTACCGGTTTTTTTATTTGAAGTATTTGGTAGATTTAGTATATGTTGTTGTTTATAACACTACTGGATAATATGTTTTTATGAATAAAAAAGCCTTGTTATTTGAAACTTGAAAACTAGATTATCTTTAAATGAAAATGTTCGAAACATTTTGTTTAGTCATAGGCGCCGATTATCATTCATATACCTTTAAGACCAATAACATGAACATATAATTTAAGGCTTACGATGCAAAGGAAATTTAACGAAAATTTATTTTGGAATCAAATGCATGTGCATCTTACGGAGACACTCTATTACCGATAAAAAGAAGGCGCAGCTGAATGTTACTACATAGAACAAAAATGCATTTATATATATACACATGTATTGCTATGTCAAAACTAATGAATAATAAAAACAGACTGTGTATTTAACTATTACATTTGTTCAAACATTTTTTCTTGTTTTTGATACGCAGGAATGTAAGTTTTACATTTTATTAGTGATCAACATATCTCATTGTAGATGTGTTTAAGGAAATTTGTCCGGTTAAACCTTTACAAATTCCGATCTTATTTAGTCAGACCAAAAAGAACTGTAGGAATTCGTGAAGCTTCTGTCATAGTATAGTTGAAACTCTGCGTTATATCTTGTGTAAGAGGTATAATGAATTCTGATCTGTTTTGAATCCTATAAGTCAAGAACACTAGTACAATGTAGACAGTTTTTTTTATGCATAGGTACACTCTTCTCATAAACAAACGATTGACAGAAACTGGAGTAACGTAAACGTGTGTAGCTTTTAACGTCTTTTATGTAAGCATTCGTAGCTTTAAATATCGGTCACATAGCAAACATCTGGCCTTGCGGTCATAAAACAAAAAAAAAATGTTTTACTCATTCTTCAAAATTAACCAATACAAATCTTGGATTTCATGTTTCGAGCATGATTTTTGTTCTTCGATCACTGAGCAAAGTTTTATGATTTCAACCCCAGATGTCTTGAGTAGACACGAGTTGTGACCATTGCATACTATTAGCCGTTAAACAGTATAGTAAATGCATATTTAGGACAACTACAATAACATTATATAGTACACATTGATACTATAACGTTTAGTTATCTGTTATACTTATGAACAAACTCATACCTTGATCTTCTGTTGAACAGCTGAGGAAACAATGGATACCAACATCTTCATTATGACGGCAGTTAGTGGAATCGTCATTGTATGCACAATTCAGTAATTTACTTTCTGAACCAGAGCAATGCACCTCATTTAACCAAATTGCACCTTTACCATCAGTAACCAGAGATGCAGGGTGCATTTTTCCTGAGCTACATATACATATATACAAATTTACATGAAGTATCAGGTACTTTCACATTTCATATGAATATATGTATTTATTGATACAGTTTTTCTAAAAAAAAAAATGCCCTATTGATGTATAGGATTAATTCATTGTCGACTCGTGAAACGAATTGATGACAGAATTACAAAAAAAATAAAGAATAAAATTATTTTGTTGACGTTTTTCTGTAAGGTGTTATTTTTTTAATAAATGTGCAATACATTATCCATATAAAAGCGTTTGTGTATTAAGTTCACTTTTGCTCCTTTAGAATATTTACACAGGAGTTCCATACGGTTCTTTATAGTGTCCTCTAATATTTCTTATTTATCTTAATGCAATTGCTGATGATTTGATAACTCTAATCCGATGGGTTGTGTTTCGACAATATCGTATGTACTTTGTGTTTTATTTACATAGAATGAATACGTCATTTATGATTTTGTATAACTTGGGTTATTCCCTTTCATCACTTTTGCAAATATAATATGTTCAACTATAACAACAGCTGACCATAGACTAGATGAATGTTTATTACGCCGAATTAAAATTTGAAATCTTTAAAAAAAAAAATGCATCTATAATATTAAACGAGAAGACCTCATTTTTTGTGTCGCTTCTTTTCCTCCCACGATGAATTATCATCATGCCTCTGTGTCCTATAGGTACCATGATTAGTCGCATTTGTCATCCATTCTTATGACTATTCAGTTTGGATAATTTGGTAGAAAAAACGAAAATTAAGGCGTCCGAAAATTGCTTCCTTCATCAATCCGACTGCATGTCACACATGACTTCCGGTTTTATCGTGTTGAGAACCAATCGTATGATAGATAACAAAAATGAAAAAATAAACAAGCCAATCAGAGCGTTGTCAACATCGTGGTTTTTATATCGTAAGAACCACTACTTTTATACTTCGGTTTTAACTTTTACACATAGTTTTTAAAACTTCTCGGACGTGGAAAAAAAGGACAACTATTTTTGCGATTAACTATGATTTATACTACTACAATATATAGAGACTGTCTATATAATATAGCACTGAGTTTCCGCCATCAAACCGACTTTTAAGTCAGACATGACCACCGGGGAATATAACAGAAACCCACATAATCGTTTTTGAATAAAAAAAGAGAGGGCTTAGAAATATTGACCTGTCTCCGTGTACCTATATGACTTTTGATGTCATTTCTTAAATTATCCAGACATAATTTTTGTTACACAAATTAGGCTTAAATAGTTAACATGCTTTCAACCAAGCTTGAAATGTCCGCAATTTTGCTTTTAAATGTAAGTCAAACAGGACTTCCGCTTTTAAACTAGCACATAAATTAAGAGTACTAAGTGGACAGAACAATATTTTGGCGTTGATAGAAACTATCCAAAAAATAAAGCAGTGATCGTCTAGGAGAAACAAAGCATTGTTAATAACACACATACTTTATTTATAATATACGTATGTACATGTAAGTATTATGTTGTGTATCTTCCTCCTTTAGTAGGAACACCACCATGGGTTATGGTGTAAAAGGGAAGACATTAAACACACTGTATCGGTACATATTTAATGTGAGTTACGTATCCAGTTTCCTAGCCTGGCCGTGACAGGTCTTTTACCAGAAAGTTTCTACGTATGTTCATAGTATACAGAAACGCGAAAATAATGGAATTGAACAGACAAAATGACTTTGGACTTTGGAAACAAGGGAGAGGACTTAAAATGTTTCCATGAACTTATGCATTTTGATACCTTTTTTATATTTTCCAGGTATGAAATCTTTGACTGAAATTCCCCAGACACAAAATCTCACAAGCTCTAATGCCCGCGGGTGTGATCTACTTCCAAAGGTTAATGTAAAACCAGAACTATGTACACATTGTGGTTGAAAAAAATGACTAGTATCAATTTGTAAAAATGTAATACTAATATATTGAAAAATGTCACACATACCAGTATCCAAGCTGTTTACAAGCTACTCCTGCATCAACATTATCAAAGTGATTGTCACAAACTGTTCCCCATTCACCTTTGTGATAGATTTCTAGTCGTCTGCGGTTCTCAGTGAAACCCGATGTAATGCGCAAACCACCTTCAAAAAATTGACGAGTGCTTGATAAATGAAAAAAAAAGAAAAATAAAACCGCACAAAATACTGAAAAAGACATACTTGCTCTTATTTAAAGAAATCAGGTAGATTGGTTCGGCAGAATAAAATCTCATTCTCTGGTGCACTCTATTTAACAGTATGACTAAAATTCCAAGAAGTCAGGTAGATTAGTTTGGACATATCTTCGATTATGCACTTAATAAGATACACAATGGGTGCAATAATCAAGGTATGCATAGGTAGACAACACACAACCAACATTCAAATCAGAAATAAGCTAACTTGGATTGTTTGATATTGCAAGTCAGTATAATTATACAAAAAATACTTCTACGTATTGATATATGTATGTCGATGTAAAGGTCACCTCACAATGAATTTGTATATGAGTGCTAAAAATGCAGAAATGTATTGCGTAACAAACCCGATAGCTGACAGTTGACCACACATGCCAATTTCATCGCAGTCAGAAGTAGAATCCACATCAGTTGTTTTAATCTGCCTGTAGAATAAGATATTTTATTAATTCAGCTCATGAATAATAGCGTCAGTTCGGACTACTGCACTACAGCAGGATGTATGTGGTGCAGTTTTCTATAAATTCGGAAAAAAAGTCGGATAGCACAACGTGTTGTATGTTATATTTGTTTTAGTCGATAACGAACTGACAATAATCGATACACATAAACCCGATTTCAACAAGGTGTAATTAAAGAAAAAATCAAGATCCATTTCATATGTGGCACCCCTAATGAAAAGTTGATTAATATCATAAAATAATCGTTTAAATTTTTAAACTTAGAATTATTTCAACAGCACTGATAAATCAAAATTATTTAATTATTGGTTCGATACATTACTACACGATCAAAACCCCGTGAGATGTTTCTCGATTTGATCTCATATTAGCAGTTACTGGTGATATCTGCAATAATAACTTTTATTATAATAGATTTGTTTCTTTAATAAATTATAAAAATCACAAAAACACATTCCCAATCATTCAAAACCAGTTGTAGAAAACTGGGTTAAACACATCTATTTTGAAGCAATAAAAACATTATCTGTGTAAACCAAACCAATTTTTGACATAATTTCCATTTTCAATTTCCCAAAACATGGAGATATTGGCTATTTGAAGTATGAATTTCTTTAGAACTATCGGACTTTGTCTGATTGTTTTACGTCATATTTTCTTTATTTATATCAATAATTGTAAGAATCTTTAAACTACATTGTACACCTTGACAGGATCGTACCAAAGACTTTTCATTTTACATTTCATCAATTGACTGTCTGCCAGAACTGATTGTAACTGGAAGTGTTTCAGTCGTACCTTTTATGTGTATTATTGTTTACGTGTTTGGTAAGCCTTTACTAAAATGTTGTATATTTCATTTATCGGAATATTATATATTTGTAAAGTGGTAAACTTTTTAAATCGGGCAACGATTAAGGGAAATTTCTACTCCAACCAGAAAATAGGTTTTTTGATTGAACTGAAAACGGGAACTTATAAACGAATGGCAGTAATAGCAATTTTTTCACGAGTATAGTGTTATTCTTCCGTACATGAAACAATGTTTAACTATCTACTAGACACGGGAATTTAGTTCCGTTATGCTTCCGAAACTTTGTATGTTTATGGTATAGAATACCTCATCTTTGTCTATCGTTTTAATATACATTGATTCAATTTCACCTTGGATATATTTCGAGTATTATTTAAGAAAACAAATTGACATGTGACAATCGTTTTGAAATTGATATACTAGTTGATATAACGTTAACTTGTGCATTAAACAAACCACCTCTTGGTATATTAGTGTAAGAAATTAACCACTTGTTATCTTTCCTTTACAAATGCACATATTTGTTAAGTTGTGATGATCACACTAAGCTTTGACGCAAATTAAATTATGAATATAATTATTATAACTGACAAATTACTTGCACACATTTTTTATACAATTTGTTTGGTCCTTAAAAACAATCCCACACTGAACTTCTAACTTAAAAATCATTAAAGCAATACCGTACATAACACTAAGTGATGGATGTTTTTAACAAATTGTCAAACAAAACCATCTTTCCAAGTGCGATCAAACGTAACTTGCATACCAGTTAGGTAGTATGGAATTAATACCGTATATTTTAGTAACATTACTCCTTTTAATTTTTTGTGACAAATACACGAATATATCAGAGTACAAACCAAGATTGTGTAAACATGGGGAACAGGGACACATGCATTGTTATTTGAACTCGTTCAGACAAAATATGTGATTTAAACAACATAAGAATTTAGTTTTTGTAACGAAGTGTTTATTTAAATGTATAATAGAATTTCAACAAAAAAAAATCGATGATTTTTAAAAATGTATATTTTAAATTTGTTAGTACACGTCAATTGAATACAAAATGGCAAAATTACCTGTAAGAGACTTTATTATTGAGCCATTATGATTGTTGTCACATATCTATCTTTTTAACTATGCACAATTGTATAACGACCTTGATATTTTCAATAGAATTGAACTTTTTTAGTGAACGGGTATAAATACAAGATTGGTTACTACTTTTCCAATATCCTGACTCGGATGGTATAATTAGATAAAGTCTCTCCCATGTGAGATAACTTATCAGAACAGTAGTGAATACATTTCTTTATATTAATTAATCTCCAATGCGTTTATAGCTTTCCTTCCCGGAGATAGTGATCAATGTAAAAATGTACCAAACATAACAGTTGAGTTACTACAAGTGTCCGTACTAATTGTTGTATATAAATCAACACATATTTGTTTTTAAATGTTTAATGGCGGTTGATTCAAAAGTATTTTATGACTGGATCAATTTGATACTGTTCGCGGTCGGTCGCTTGAAATCTACGTTTTAGTTACTAGACGATATAACAGGAAAAATAAACTTAACACACAATTAAAAATATGAGATCATATGGTATGATACCATTAATACAACTTAGCTACGCTTTCTGTGTATTGTTAACGAAGCCGGTATGCATATATATATATAAATATATATATACAACTCGTCTAAACATCAACCCAACAATGTTTAGACGAGTTGTATATACATTATGTACACAGCCATGTATCACCATCATTGATAGCGATCCGATGGATACATCTGTTGTAGAGTTGTCACTGACTCAGACGTACTTATAAATATAAATATATATATATATATATATATATATCAACATCAGTTGTTCGACCTGTTAGTCAAATGCGTTTTGTTTAAATATACTTTTTCACTTTTTTGGTCTTTTGGAAAATGTTGTTTGTGCTGTTTTTAGACCTTTCTACAACGAAATTTGTTTAACATGCACACGTATAAAATTTGCGGTTTTTATCCAACGTAATCATAGGTTTGAACGTAGTTTTCAATTTAGACTCGTATATAATATATTATATATATATATATAACTCGTCTAAACATCAACCCAACAATGTTAGATCTGTAAATTTGCTTTCGCAAATTTTTGTTTCTTCCCTCGCCGGGATTCGAACCCATGCTACTGTGATATCTGACACCAAATCGCCTGCACTGCAGCCGTCCCGCTAGACCACACGACCACCTGGGCTCTCAAAAAAAGAGCTTTCGCTGGCCATGTGTTACCTTTCCACGTCAGTTTTAATCTCGCGGCGTACTACAGTACATGATATATAAGGCATGAAGATGTTATTGTTACAGATCAGCTAAATTATCTATAGTAAAGGATCCTACAAATTAATGTAAGATACAGTCACAGAAAATAATTATATTCATAAGTACGTCTGAGTCAGTGACAACCCTGCAACATATGTATCCATCGGATCGCCATCAATGATGGTGATACATGGCTGTGTACATAATGTATATACAACTCGTCTAAACATCAACCCAACAATGTTAGATCTGTAAATTTGCTTTCGCAAATGTTTGGTTCTTCCCTCGCCGGGATTCGAACCCATGCTACTGTGATATCGTGACACCAAATCGCCTGCACTGTAGCCGTCCCGCTAGACCACACGACCACCTGGGCTCTCAAAAAAAGAGCTTTCGCTGGCCATGTGTTACCTTTCCACGTCAGTTTTAATCTCGCGGCGTACTACAGTACATGATATATAAGGCATGAAGATGTTATTGTTACAGATCAGCTAAATTATCTATAGTAAAGGATCCTACAAA
The DNA here is from genome assembly GCA_037788925.1 of Mytilus galloprovincialis. NCBI lineage: Eukaryota > Metazoa > Mollusca > Bivalvia > Mytilida > Mytilidae > Mytilus > Mytilus galloprovincialis. The sequence goes on from CM075335.1 coordinate 36,171,207, forward strand.
TTAATGTAAGATACAGTCACAGAAAATAATTATATTCATAAGTACGTCTGAGTCAGTGACAACCCTGCAACAGATGTATCCATATATATATGTATATATATACTTTCCGGAGATAGTGATCAATGTAAACATTGATCACTATCTCCGTAAAGGAAAAGTATTAATTAATATATACGAGTCTAAATTTAAAACCACGTTCAAACCTATGATTGCGTTGGATAAAAAATGCATGTTGTATACGTGTGTATGTAAAACAAATTTCGTTGTAGAAGTGTCTAAATACAGCACAAACAACATTTTCCAAAAGACCAAGAAAGTAAAAAAGTGTATTTATATATATATATATATTCCATTTGTAGTCTTTTTGGAACATGGTGTTTGTGCTGAATTGCGACTTCTCTAAAACAAAATGTGTTTACATGCAGACGTAGAAAAATTGCAGCTTTTATCCAACGCAATCATAGGTTTGAACGTTGTTTTCAATTGAGACTTGTATACATATATATATGTATAAAGAACATGTGTTATCCGAAATATTTATAAATGTTTGCATTTAATTTTTTTTTCGTTATTGGTTTTGTTTGTTCATTTTGTAGGCGCTTATACATATACATATCTACATATTTAACTTTTTAATACGCATATATCAAGCCAACGAATTTCTTTTTTTAAATTGAAATTAATCGCAGAAATTGAGGGTGTACCATCTAAAATATTTATGTTTCAAATCAATGCAATAACATAAATACTACAATACAATTACGTCATACTCACTGGTTCCACTTCCAAAAATATATCTACAAATGTAAATTGGTGACAATTGATATCTGATATATTCAAATATTTTTTTTAACTGCCAAGGTAGTGTTAATAAACATAATATCTTTTAAAAAACCTTTTCGTACATGTAACACATGAATAACTTTACGTTTTAATAGCATACCGAGGCGAATGGATTAAAAGTGACACAGTTATATTTGCCAGTGTAAATATTAAAATTCAGAAATATGTAAGCGGTATGTCATTTGGAAGAAAAACTAATATCAAAACCCAGACTTTTTTTATTAGGTTAATATAAGGGATAACGTGTTTCTAGGAATGCAGTTTCAAATATATAATACACTAACCAGATTCCATCAACTTCAGACTAGTGTTAGTTAAAAAGCTTGAAAGTGTAAAACGTACATTTAATAATCATCTATAGCATCCGTGTTTATTGACATTTTATTTGAATATTTGAAATACAAACATTAAGATAGATACATAACGTCGCTGGGCTTCTTAAATGTCGTATATGACTTTTTTGGCTAAAAATACTTTTTGACACCAATGGTTTGGGCGGGAGGAAATCTTTGGTATTACAGTTAGACCAATTAAAATGTGTGAAATAAGACATATTACAAAACTGCCTATGTCAGTTGTTTGTGAAATTTGCTTCCAAAATGCTGTATGAAAACTTGAAAATCGTTGTAGAAAGGCTTTGGGAAAAAACTAATTGTACATTTATTTATTTTTTTTGAAAATATTTTAAGTTCTTGGACAATCCAGAAAGTTTTTATATCACTGCTATTTACAAAAATGTCCAAGTTCACATACGACATTTTGGAAACATGCATTTGACCAAAATTTTCAAAGCCTGTTTGTGAGATATTTTTTTCTTGAATAATTTGTAATGTACAACATTTTAGAAGCCCAGCGACGATAAGGTTTGCCAATGTTTTCATAGACAAAAAGATACACTTCGTCCCTGCAAATTATATCAACGTATTGGTCATTTGAAACACAATGTCTAAAAGTAGACGCTACGAAGATATTGACCCCACCATTTATTTTGCTATGAACAATTTAACCATGACTGAAATGTATTGTTATTCAGTTTTGACATATACGAGTAGCATATACTTACCCTGTCAAAAGTGTTAACTGTTAGGTTGCATTTCATTGAATACGTACCAGAGCATGACGCCTTTTGACATGATATCCTCCTGAATATTGTTGGGTTCGTTTTCCATTAATTTTTAAAACAGTTGCGTGTGATTTCTTGTATTTCGTATAGTGGCACAGTTTTTCTACTTATTAGTTTGAACATCCCTTTATCTGGGTTCTCTTATCCAAATTGCTTAACTTGTTTGTAAAGTGTCAAACGTTATCTTTGAGAAACTGGTATATTATCAAATTCGGCAAACATGTGTCAAGAAAAGTAACGACTATAAGCTTACATCTATAACCACATTTAACGCCGAAACATAAATCGTATACTATTTCATTTGTGAATTTGACTTATCAGTTTGTCGTATAATATATACTGGTGTTCTGTTCAATTAAATTTTCTGAAGACCCTTGATTTTTTAGTAAAATGGTACTCTCCATCATAAATTGAGAAAGAAAGCCGACCAAAGAGTCGACAACAGCCGAAGGCCACCAATGGGTCTTCATTGCATAGCTAATTCTAAAAGACTTTGTAATTGGTAGACTATTGTTTTTAAAACCAAAAACACCAATTCGTAACGTTATTTAATTGTCATTCTAATGATTTCCACATTTGATAATTTATCTGAAAAAAATACATTGCAAAGGTTTGTCCCCGTTTTCGATTGTTATTTGAAGTAACATATAACCTGAGTTGTTTCGTCTCTGTACAGAACATTTTGAGAAATGACATATTTCTCATGTTAACTGAATCGTCTGCATATACTAGTCAATACAAGTATATGCATGGTATATATGTAGCTTTATAAAACTGTGAGCAATTACATACAAATTTTTATGTTAGCCTTTATGATCTGTAAGTGCTATATACCTTTATTGATTTGTAATAGATTATACAGGTATCGGGAATGTTAATTAAAAAGTCAGCGGTGTTTGTGCTTGTTTTAATTAATCAAATAAATAATATGATGTAACAGTTTCATAACCGACATATGCAAGAGTTTACAATCAGTTTCAGCACGTTTGATATCTTACTAGCAATGAAGCCTATAGTCCGGCGGCTACAAACATATTTCAGACGAATTGTGCACATCCTGCTACAAGCATGAAATTTGCTAAGACCTTCCTCAACTATAACTCTTTTATTACAGATAGGGAGGCATTTGAAAAAAATGATTCACTTCCGGTAAAATCCAAAATGGCGGACTTTATACTTAAATCAGCAAACTATCGAAGGCCAGTGTTTGAAAAGGTGTTATTATCATGATATTATCATAATATTTGGTACAAGTCTTTGTTATGTACTACTTTTTGATATATAATATAGACAGATAGAGTAGATGTATTTAGAAACTCTACTTCCGATATAAACCAACATAGCGGACATTGTACTAAAATAATCTTATTTTTTAGGGAGAGTAATTGAAATGTGTTTTAACGTATTGCTATTATCTTTACATTGTGCAGGAATCTTTACATTGTACTTCTAATGGATACAATGTATAAGAAAACTGTCTTTAAAATCCCTACTTCCGGTAATAATCAAAATGGTGGACATAGACATATTCTTTCATTATTTAAATATTCAACTTTTTTCAAAATGTAAAGAAAATGTTGTTTTTTGTGCTGGTCATTTAACTTTTGGCTTTAAGTTATCCTCAAAACCCATAATTCTTTTTTTGTACATGTATAAATACAAAGTTGACACTTCGGGTTAAAAAAATATGGCGTAAACTACAAAGATGAGTCCTGAATCAATTTCTTCGATGTAGAGTTTTGGATAGATTGTTTAAACAAAATAAAATCACTATTACACTTAAACATTTTTAAAAGTACTACTATCTGGCAAAGAATACCTGTTTATTCACAGTCACCACTACATGCACACAAAGCAGTGCACTGGAGACCCGATTTTCCACATTAACAACGACCGCGACATCCTTTCTTTCATCCACAATGTAAAAGCTTCTGACAAAATGATGAGGATTCAGATAGCGTTTTTTTAAGAGGGATCCTCTTTGTTCCTTCGCCATCCATTAGCGCCTGGACTGGGTAGCATAAGAGCCAATCCAAAGCCCGTCCCCCTAAACACCTGTCCCATGTCTCCCGTGCAGTCTTTGTTCTTTTCAAGCAAAAACAGAACCGTATCACAACCGGTAAAGGCTTTAATCACAATAAGTGTGTGTGTAATTATTCATTGCCTAGTGTATTTGAAAGGTCATTCATAGATATTTTTCAAAGTGTTTTGCCTCCCCAAAAACAATCCTTAGTTCTTCTACCCCTATGTCACGGAAAAGCGAAACAGTAATGAATCATGAATCGTTTATGTTCGTGTTTCACTGCATTAGACACATGCAACATGATTCTAGTGTCAGCCTCCTAATGTGAACATGGTGCTAAATTTTAAATACATCATGTTGTGGATAACACTGAATATCCTTAGCATTTGTTGCTACAACTGCCATACTCATCAAAGATTTCATCCACTCTTGTTAAAGTTTCAATGTATTTTATTAAGGTAATGACGTAATACCCAATCTGCATACTCGTTAGGAAACACATTGAAACTGTAACAACAGTGGATGTAGTCTCGGGTGCGTACATAGACAATATTGGAAATTTGAAGGCTGCGACAAGAAGCAGAGAGATGACGACAATAAGAAAGAACTTTTTAGTTTACATTCACAGCAGCTTGCTCAATAAAATGTTGAGGACAAGTTAGTAGTAGCAACAAATGCTTAAGATGATCAATGTTATCCACCACTTGATGATGTTTCAAGTTTAGCACCTTGTTAACACGAAGAGACTTACTCTAGAATCAAGATAGATGTGTCTGATACAACAAACACAAACTTAACTGAGTCATGACTCCAAAAGTCAATACTGATGTCATTGCTGTTTCGCTATTCTGTGACACAGGGGCAGACGAACCTTTGTTTGCATTTGGAACTGGGAAAAACTTTAGATAAATATCTATACATGACCTTGTAAATGCACTAGGCATTTACACGTTTGCTGGAAAAAGAACTGCGTTGGTGACATGGATGGCGTTTGAAGATGTGACTTTAGCTTTTAGTATGAGTACAAAGCAAGAAAACATGCGTTTTTTGGAAGAGTAAAGACTTATTGAGGCTATTCCAATGACTCGGTCTAGTCTTTTTCAGAATATATAAAGAGTCCAATATACCATTGCGGGTATGAATGAGAAACAAGCTACTAATTGGTTCCTATGCTAACTAGTCCAGACGCTTATGAATGGCGAAGGAACAAATATGATTCATGAGAACCTTTTGGACAACGCTAGATCTTCGTGAGGCATCTTCATCTTATCAGGAGCTTGTACATTATGGATGTAAGAAACAATACCAGTCTTTGTATATGTGGAAAATCAGCTCTCCGATTGTGAATAAACATGTATTTTTTGCCTAACGAGTTTGCTGGTTGGGTATTATGTCCTTACCTAAAAAAAAACTTAATACTGTAACATGAGTTGATGACTTCTCGAATGCGTATCGTAGGTGTAGCAACAAATGCTCAGGATATTCTGTCTTATCCACCACGTGATGTATTTCAAGTTTAGCACCAAGTTCTCTTTAAGAGGTACATGTAGACACTAAAGAATTTTAAAGGAGTAGGTCCAGTAAGGGGTGATTTCGGCCTCAATTTTCAAGTTAATCTAACGAAAGATTTTAGACATTTTTTTTTAAACACTTGTAAAAGTGTCTATTACAATTGATGCAATTAGGTTATGTGCAATATTTTAAGTCATTAACAATGATTGAAATCGCTCCGACTCAAACTTAAATATGAAACATCAATCAAATATGTCAAAAATCGTCACTTTTTTTTGATTTTTTTTGTCAAAAATGAAAGTGGCTACATCCGTGTTCAACCTTTATATATATTATGTATTATCATCAAATACAACTTATATTTCAATATAATTGATGAACACGAATGCAGACATTTTAATTTAAGACGGAAACCGTCTAAAATTTTACTAAAATGCAAAAATTGTGATGATTTCAGTAATTTAGCATGACTTAATGATACTTAGTCTAGTAGTCGATATATGTGCATTGTATTGTCAAGAACAACCCATATTTATGTAGCAGAAGTATTCTACTTTTCAATAAATATCTAAACGATTACATATTCACAATTTTCTAAAACTGCTATATCTTGGGGCCAAAAAGGGATCGTACTGAACCTACTCCTTTAATCAAAATAATTAAGCATGTATTCTTTTTTGGGGGGTTTTAAGTTTCTTGAAATAAGTAAGTTGTTAAAATAATATAATAGACAGATAAAAACAATACCAAATGTTAAAATTATTTTTTTTCAAAATGGTCACAAAGCTTCAAGTTTGATATTTTTTTTAATAAAAAATGCATGAAAAAAATAAAACTACCCATAACACTTCAGTTTGTATATTTCATGAGCAGAAGATAATATAATTTAGTCAAATACAAACGTATAACCCCAACAAAGTATCATAGTTAACATAAATTTCAGGGAAAAAAAAAAAGACCAAAACATACTCATTTTTGCAAGAGTTCCAATGTTTATTTCCCTTGGAAATTTAAAATGCTGATTTTGAGATGTTCTCAAATTAGATTTTATGGGACTTTTTTTCTGTGTATACATATGGCATAATGCTATAGATTAGTCTTGAAACATTTTCTGTTGCAATTAGTTTGAGGTTAAATCTTAGTTTGACTGGACTATAGTAAAAAAGAAAAACCAACGGTATAATATATATAAAAACGATGAACCCGTATGAACTACGTCAACAAACGACAACCACAGTACCTCATTTTCCGGAATTAGAACAAATGCATTCAAATAAAGCGGGTTTAATCATTTTAATATGCAATAAAATCACCCTTACCCGAAACAATTATGTCATCTTCACAACATAGAAAGACACACTGACAAATATCAATTTAAATGGCTTAAGGTGGGATCTAACAGGGAGATATCTCTGTAAAATCGGCTAAACGTTTTAATTACGTTGTTTTGTTGTGGTAATATTAAGCTTCTCAATGATCAAAATTAGCGTGTGTCAGTCAAACTGCTATATAACCAGTGTATTTTTTTCTAAGAAAATGATTGGTTCAATTGTTTTGAATTTTTTATATTTTTGTCAATACTTTGTCATCATTTTATGAAAATGAAACGAGCCAAATTAAATGTAGTGAAGGTGTTGGGTACCACCTCAACTCAACCAGAAAGCTTACTAATGCATCAAGTGAATAAACACTAAACGAGTATAGCTTATTCGTGGCACTATCTTAATACAAAAAAAAATAAAATAAGGGGAAAAACAAGTTAATCAATTTCGATAGAACTTAGACTTGAACAAAATGCGGCCAAACAGAATAATGTCACAGTTTAACGAAAACTTAACTTTGCTGTTAAGCTTATATGAATATATAAAAATAAGTTGGCTGTACCTAGTGCGAGAACATAAATTAACTCAGTATATTTTACATGTCAACACAAAGGTAAAGCATGCTGCACAGATTAACAAGTGATCAAAATGCTGGAGTTTCTGATCGACAACATATTTGTTGACTTTGGAGGTACACTTTTCCAACCAATTGTCGGCATTCCTATGGCAACGAACTGTGCGCCTCTTTTTATTTTCATATGAGTCGGATTTCCTTCAGACACTTGTCAAAAACAAGAAAATCAAAGAAGTCAGATTATCTAATTTCACTTTCCGATAGATTGAGCTGTTACATTTACAAACCGAACTTTCTAATTGGGTCCCATTATTATATCCCCCAGAACTAGAAAGTAGCTTAGTAACAGACACGGCTTCGTCCACCTCATTTTAGACTTAAACCTGGAGTTTGACATACACAGTCATCTCATTTCCAGAATATATGACACATTATTTTTTCAAGAGCTTGCAGTTTCTACTCAGATTTTGTAAAACGTCGCTAGTGATTGAGGAAAAAAAAATGACGAACCTAGTGTATGTCAAAGAACTTCTCGTCCTTTTTTCTACAAAAACTTCATCGGAAGGTACTAAGACCTTGAACTTTTTATAAAAAAGGACGAGAAGTTCTTTGACATACACCAGGTTCGTCAATTGTTTTTTCCCAAGCACTGGCGACGTTTAACAAAGTCTGAGTTTTACAAAAAGTTCATCGGAAGGTAGTTATAACTACCGACCGTGAAATGGCTGTATAGCCAGTCAAGGTCGTTAAATACTTCCATTTGTTGTCTAAGATCTTGTTGATAAATATTCCGTATCAACTTCACACATAATTCATAATTGTCTTGAAGTATAGATCCTGCGTACTGACATTGGTTAATATCTTAATAGCGTATGTATTTGAAACCAATTCTAAACCATATTTATAAATGTTCATGCTCTCCGTGACTGAATTTAGATCAAGCGTTAAGATATTTCTTTTATTTTATCCCGTACAAATGTCATATTGTTCCTTTATTTGTTTTTTGTTCTATTATTAATATTACTTTAACTGCTTTGTCTGTTTTCCTTGGTATCCCTTTGACGAGGCTCGGTACTTTCACATCCCGTCAATGTGTTTGTATTATCTTTTATTTTTGCTGTTGTGTTTTGTACGTGTGACTTTTTGTGTTTATTTCGTACATATGACGTGGCTCTGTACTTTTAAAGTTCCCACCGTTATGTTATTGATTTATTACAATTTTGTGAAAATGCTTTGAATGACAAAATTATATTACTTGCGTAATGGTATTGCCATATGTGGATTCTTAAAAATTCTATAGAACTTCGTGATAATTTTAAATCTTAATCTTTCTCTGAAATAAGTTCTAACTAAACTTTTGAATTCTTAAAATAGTCTACCACCATTTCCCATGTCAACTTAAGTGTTTTTAAAGTTCTTTGAACGACAACATTATTTTGTGTTTCTTCCTGTGTGACGTTTGCATTTTCTAACTTCAGACACGCAAATCAAACAGGGGGTTGTTGGGTTATATTGATGTGTGTTCTGCTTATATGTTTAATATTTTTTGTTTTAAGATTGTGGAACAGTGATGAATGCTATACCAATATTTTGACAATTTTATTACATTTATGTCTGCATTGTTCACGCATCGTTTGTAATTTCATGAAATTTGATGCAACTGTCATACATTTACACATAAAACGTGAAGCGCTATGAAAACAAGTTTAATCCATCATTTACGGCAATTGAAAACAGATATACCAAGTCAGGAATATGACAGTTGTTGTCATTCGTTTGATGTGTTGTATCATTAGGTTTTGTCATCCAAATTCATTTTTTTGTGATTTAGTTTTTTTTAAAGTCATACCAAACGTTCATCAAAACTGGTGTATATGAAAAATAGACTGACGAGATACAATATTTAATAAGTACACATTGAATGACAAAAAGCATAACAAATTGTATCAACAGCTCAATTTAAAACATACATACGATTTGAGAGTACTCGAAAATACTTAAAGTTGGTTGAAATACCAAAAAAACAATTATAAAAGAAAATATGTACCAGAAACTATAATCAATACATGCTTTTTGATTGAAATGGTATTTCAAACATGTAACAAACTGGAAAATACATAACCTTAACATGGATTTTAGCGATTCTGGTTTAGTGTTCACTATAACAGTTGTAATAACCATTATACTAAACAGGTGTTTATGTCAAGAAAGCTTACCAATTACATGTTTCGCAAGACCTATGACCCTGAAAATCATTCCAAAATATGATGTTTAGTTTTCCAATGTATTGATAAAATTTTCTCTTGGTATAATGTTATTTTGCTATATGATTTGATTGACTTTTTGTCTGTGTTTTTACATCACTTTTTAGCACCACATTTAGCCATTTCGTGGCGGCTAGTTTTTTTTCTGGTGCAGGAATCCGGAATGCCCGGAAAAAACGACCGACTAGAAAAACTGAAAATTCTAGTCAATAAAGATTGAATTCATCCGTACAAGGGGTTTCCAACTCACAACTTCAGTGTTAACTAGCAAGTTACTACAAAATTATAGATCGTAAAGGGTGTGTTTATGTACAGATGCATGCGAAATTGAATGACCATGTATGTAAAAAGAAAAACAAAGAATTATCGTACTACTCCTTTACCCAATTCTTTTATACTGAACACTATATTGTAAACAGAAGTACTTTAGTCGCTTGAAATATGAAAGGCCACACAAATTTCATGAACAGCAATACATACCAATATCATTTCAAATAGCCATGATACTGATATGAGTGTTGTCAGTGACATTAATATACATGTATGTATATGAGATGAATGTTTTACAGTTAGTTTGTAATGCACTCTACATTTATGAAGTATGTTTCGTTCGGATACATCGGAATACCTAGAGGAAAGATCCATTTTCAATGACTTATATATATATATATATGTATATACAACTCGTCTAAACATCAACCCAACAATGTTAGATCTGTAAATTTGCTTTCGCAAATTTTTGGTTCTTCCCTCGCCGGGATTCGAACCCATGCTACTGTGATATCGTGACACCAAATCGCCTGCACTGCAGCCGTCCCGCTAGACCACACGACCACCTGGGCTCTCAAAAAAAGAGCATTCGCTGGCCATGTGTTACCTTTCATTTAAAAAAATGATGATTATTAATATTCAACAGATAGAAGTTAACTTGCTAGGGAAAGAACACATGCTTTGTACATTATATAATTTAGGGTTGTAATTGTCAGTCAGTTGAAAACAATTGAAATATTAAAAAAACAAATTATTAGTACAACTAAAACTAATTATCTTATTAGCAGTAATGTTCTATTAAATTTCATTATAATTACATAAGGTGCATGTTTCATTATAATACGTTATTCTGATTGGCTACACTGCAATCTTGCATTATTATTTTTGCAACTTTATTATACAATAAACTGTACTGTTCATGATGACACGAGGTCCCACAATAAAGTGCACAGGTAAACTAATCATTGTAATTGTAAGTATAGAATGCCTCTTTTTGTTACTTCATTGGGTTGTAAAAGCGTTGACCGTGTGCACATTTTTAGAATCAAGCGCGTCCGCGCTTTCAGCCAAATGAACGTCGGTCAACGCTTTTACACCCCAATTAAGTTACAAACAAAAAGCATTAAATTCTTAAACATGTGTTTCAATACATATGTGTTGTATTCAAATGTATTAAACGCAGTACACGATTATATGATAGATTAGAGAAATAAATACCGAAAAGGCAGCACCACATATGTACTCATCTGAAGTTATAAAATACACGCAATATACAAATTTCAGTTATCTATTGTTTTTAAGCATGAAACAGACACAGCTTAATCTAACTTCAGATTATATAAAACAATGAAAAGCATTTTGACAAAAGTAATCTTCATAAATTTGATAAGTACTATGGTCATTCTTTTATATAAATGTTCCATACAATAAAAAAACTACATCATTCAGGTGTTTAGTATGTAGTCATTTGCATTATAATTGTCCTTGTCAAATACTACATCAAGCCAAACAATCTGTGTAAAGCTGTTGGTAACTCTTTTAAACGTCATCGATATACTCCATGTACCTATAATACATACACATACTCGCTTTTTAAATGGTTTATGCTGGAAATAGTTTAAGATTTGTTTTCTGTAAACAAAATTGATATTGTAATACTTTACTGATTATGGTTACAAATACTAATTACTAACAAAAACGTGATACCAATAAAGTTTCAATGGACAAAATGATATTTGATGATTAGCATTTTATCTATTTACATGGTAACGCCTGTATAAAAAAAAAACAAAAAAAATACAGTTCACCAGGTTCACTATACATAATTAATTTGATATTATTTTATAAAACAATCAAATTATTTTGTGTTCCTTTTGATCTTAACAAATGCCAAATCAGCATGTTTTGATGATTTGCAATGTTAGGTTAAATGAAGTCAAATGCGATACATTGCGAAATCAGACGAATACAAAATGATTTGTCACTAACATTAAACAATGAATAAATCGCAAATTAAATAACTCTCTACTATATTTTGAACACTTTAAATTCAATATGTTGAAATGTATATGTGATAGCCTTTTCCAAAAGATTCGAACGAATAAATATTAGAAGTTGGATAATCTGATTATGTTATGTGTACTGTATGCATATAAAAAAGAAGATGTGGTATGATTGCCAATGAGACAACTGTCCAAAAGAGACAAAAATGACACAGACATCAACAACTATAGGTCACCGTACGGCCTTCAAAATTGAGCAAAGCCCATACCGCAAAGTCAGCTATAAAAGGCCCCGATAAAACAGTGTAAAACAATTCAAACGAGAAAACTAACGGCCTTATTTATATAAAAAAAAAGAACGAAACACAAATATGTAAAACAAGAAAAGAATACATGAAACACTTACCCAGATCCATGGCAGTTTTCACAGTGCCTATCAAAAACGGAAATATGAAATACTAAAGCAAGAGTTCCTGCTAACAATACATATTTTATAATATCACATTTAGATGCTAGGAAAGTGAATTATGACATGTTCGATACTTTAAAGAACATATTATCATTCAATAAAGTAATATACATTATGTGAACATCGGGTATGCATGTATACATAGTTTTGCATTTTTTAATGCTTTGAATGTCTACAAACCTAAAGTAAGTCATCCGTGTAATGATGACTTAGTTGTAAATGTTTCTTTATCATCATTTACGATGCAATCTTCAAATAGCTGTATATGTAATGCACATACTTTCCTCTGTGAGCTTTCTGATTTTTGTTTAAATGAGGTCTTTTGCTTTTTGAATAGATATGTTTATTCAGTACACACAAAATACAATGTTTTTTTTTTCTAGACATACACTAAAATGTGTTGATACAATGTGAGTCTCAATAGTTTACGATAAAATTAATGATGATAATTATCTCAAACACGACTCATTCAGATCATCGTCCTAGTGACAATAGCAATATTACACATATACAGCCATGTTCAGTTCTCCTTAAAGACATTTTGGTTTTTGATGACACAGTACAACACTGTCGCATTTCAAAATGTGAGACCACAGGCTGCAAAACGCGTGCTATTTTAATTACAGATGCTGAATTCACTAGCAATTTGACCAAGAAGTCATATATTACCAGAAGTTACGATGAACTGAATTGTAAATCGATAAATGTCGTCTACGGATTAGAGTGCAACCTTTGCGGATTGGTATACGTCGGTGAAACGAAAGGAAGGCTTAACAAACATAGGTGCGGTCATAGATCAGACATCAACCTCAATGCTAACGACATTCTATACCAGCCTTTCAATCAGCCCGATCATTCCATCGTTTCTATGACAGTTCGCATTATCGAAAAGATATACCATAGCTCTAACAATCCTAATCTTTCAACGACTCTCCGTAGACAAAAAGATGACTACTGGATTAGACAATTGGGAACTACAACACCTTATGGCTCTAGTGACAAAATTGATGGTATAGGTATTCTATCTAGTCCTTTGTGTAACTCGGTGAATGTGATGAACATTTTCAACTCGACTCCTCGGCGTAGACGCAGTCATGGTCATCGTCATTATACATCACATTCTCTGCATGATGTCCCTATTAGTGACTTTCTGCCATTCATACAAAAGCCGTTAGGTATTCATCACATTCGCACGAAACTTTATTCATTACCACTTTCAAAACTTCATTCTCTGTTTAATTTATGTTTGGAATCCACTGTTACAAACCCTCATTCAAACCAATACAAACTTCAAGCTATAATTTCGGATAATGCAAGTCACAGACTTTTCAAGTCAGTTCGCATTGGAAAAAATGAAAAAGAGAAAAGATCTTTTCTAAATCTTTCCTTTGCCAACAAAGGTCTCGATGGCGTCAAACTAGGCAATATCCTTCATCATAATATAATTAGTTCAATCGAAAATACCTCCTTATTTCAAAGACCAGTCTGTACCAATAATTTCTTATACCTATACTAAACCCATTGCAACTAAAATTTTCAATTACAAACGCGTTTTGCAGGATCTCGATATTAACGACTTCAAGTCTAAACCTCCTGATTACACTTGTTCTAGTTCCAAATTTACATGTAATCCTGCTGGCCACGTTATTACTGGTGACCTTAAAATTGTTAATAACACTTCTCTACGAAATGTGTTAACGAAAGGTTCGAAATATCGTGAGCCTAAATCCATCAATTGGAAATACAACTTTAAAATTTTGATGGATTCAGTCGAGGATTATGCCAGGCAATGGGCTAAGCGCGAGAAGGAAGACGTAGACACTCTTTCCGAATGAATTGAGGCAGTGAGGTCGTTGATACAAATTAGAATTAAGAAACTGAATGGGTTCATCAATGCCCATGCTACGTCAATCTTTAAAAACCCAAATGTTGCTAAACACCTATCCGACCTCCATGATAAATATGTTGTTGTGTCCGCCGACAAAGCCCCAAATAACATCGTTTTTGTATGTAAAAGTCATTACATTAACTGCTTGATAAACGAATTAGGTATTGACAATGCACTTGGAAACTCAACTTATACCCTCACGACACTTACCAAAAAGGAAATCCTGGATAATCATAGGTCTGTTCTTTGTTCCTTTGGAATTTCAATCAAGGATGAAGAACTGGATCTTTCATCACTATATTGGATACATAAACTACATAAGTGACCTTACAAACAACGGTATATTGCTGGTTCTTCCAAGTGCTCCACGAAACCTCTTTCTAAATTATTTACATCTATTTATCAGCAATCAAAGACGGGCTTCAAAGTTATTGTGAAACTGCCTATTCTAGAGGTGGCGTGAATCAGATGTGAATACTTAAAAATTCCAAAGATCTTTTAGAGTACATACAATCTAACTCTGGCATATATATATATATATACGATCATATATAATCATCTGGTAACAGTATTAGACCATTTGACTGTTCTACGAATGATCCCTCGAAAACGTTTATATAACACTGGTGCTGAGATGTTCGACGTGTAAATATAACCCTTAGATAAAATTAATAAAACATTGATGCTGATATGTTCGAGGTGTATGACTTCAGCTTCAAAAAAAAGTGTACGAGGTTATAGAAGGCAGGAGTATTCCTGACTGGAAGAAAATAAACTCATCATATATACCAGGATTAAAATTATGTACGAAAGACGCATGTTTCGTCTTCTACAGACTCAACAGTGACGCTTGAATCAAAAAAGTTAAAAATGCCAAAAAAGTACGAACGCACAGTAAAGGACTGGCGAAGATTTTTACCTTTTTACCATATACCATTTGTCTACTAGTATGTGTCTGTCTTTCTCAAACGATTTGTTAGCTGCTGCCTGCTGTACATGCTGTTAGTGGACGCGACACAACTTTGTCTCTCTTTTGAGTAGACATGAAATCAGTCTACATGACTTTTAAGGACAGGCACGTTGATGTCAGTGGTATTAGAACTTCGGGAGTCCTGACAAAGATGAAGCCCTTGTATGTGCAAGAAAGTTTTATGATAAAAAAAAATCTCTTTAAATCATTCCATCGTGATATGAATAAAATGCGCGTCAAGCTTTTCTCCAGTAAAGATGTAAGTCTATTCAAGTTGTCTTCCTGTGGTACTGCGAATGAATTGAGGCAGTGAGGTCGTTGAAACAAATTAGAATTAAGAAACTGAATGGGTTCATCAATGCCCATGCTACGTCAATCTTTAAAAACCCAAATGTTGCTAAACACCTATCCGACCTCCATGATAAATATGTTGTTGTGTCCGCCGACAAAGCCCCAAATAACATCGTTTTTGTATGTAAAAGTCATTACATTAACTGCTTGATAAACGAATTAGGTATTGACAATGCACTTGGAAACTCAACTTATACCCTCACGACACTTAACAAAGAGGAAATCCTGGATAATCATAGGTCTGTTCTTTGTTCCTTTGAAATTTCAATCAAGGATGAAGAACTGGATCTTTCATCACTATATTGGATACATAAACTACATAAGTGTCCTTACAAACAACGGTATATTGCTGGTTTTTCCAAGTGCTCCACGAAACCTCTTTCTAAATTATTTACATCTATTTTATCAGCAATCAAAGACGGGCTTCAAAGTTATTGTGAAACTGCCTATTCTAGAGGTGGCGTGAATCAGATGTGAATAATCAAAAATTCCAAAGATCTTTTAGAGTACATACAATCTAACTCTGGCATATATATATATATATATATATATATATATACGATCATATATAATCATCTGGTAACAGCATTAGACCATTTGACTGTTCTACTCTTTACACAAGTATTCCACATTCCAAACTAAAAGACAAATTGAAAGATTTGGTATTACTTTGCTTCATAAAAAAGAATGGCCAACGTGGATACAAGTATTTTGTCTTAGGGAGGGATAAATCCTACTTTGTGAAGAATCACTCTGATTCAAACAAAAAAATCTGTGAAACTGATATTATCAAGATGCTTGATTTCTTGATTGACAACATATTTATTACGTTCAGATGACGTGTTTTTCAACAGACTGTCGGCATTCCAATGGGAACAAACTGTGCCCCTCTACTTGCCGACTTGTTTCTTTATTATTATGAGGCTGACTTCATTCAGGAACTTCTGAGGAAGAAAGATAAGAAGTTAGCAATATCCTTTAACTCTACTTTCCGCTATATAGATGATGTTCTTTCACTTAACAATTCAAAATTTGGTGACTATGTGGAACGCATCTATCCCATCGGACTAGAGATAAAGGATACAGTTAAGGCGGCTTCATATCTTGACTTACATCTATAAATTGACAATGAGGGTCGGTTGAAAACAAAACTTTACGACAAAAGAGATGATTTCAGCTTTCCAATTGTGAACTTTCCATTTCTAAGTAGCAACATTCCAGCAGCACCTGCATACAGGGTATATATCTCCAAATTGATACGATATTCCCGTGCTTGCATTTCCTAACATGATTTTCTTGATAGAGGGTTGCTGCTGACAAGGAAGCTATTAAACCAAGAGTTTCAAATGGTGAAGTTGAAATCATCCCTTCGTAAATTTTACGGACGCCATCACGAGTTGGTTAACCGTCATGGAATAACCGTTTCACAAATGATATCGGATATGTTCCTTACGTCGTAACTAAAATCCCCTTCCTTTTCATGAATATACTTACCGAATTAAACTATTTACCGGATTTGTAATCAAATAAGCAACACGACGGGTACCACATGTGGAGCAGGATCTGCTTACCCTTCCGGAGCACCTGAGATCTACCCTAGTTTTTGGTGGGGTTCGTGTTGTTTATTCTTTAGTTTTCTATGTTGTGTCATGTGTACTATTGTTTTTCTGTTTGTCTTTTTTCATTTTTGGCCATGACGTTATCAGTTTGTTTTGGAATTATAAGTTTGATTGTCCCTTTGGTATCTTTCGTCCCTCTTTTTTAATCACAAATCTGTCTGCAGGTCATTGCAAGTGGTTAATTTTCAAAATACATGTAGGGATAGGAAGATTGTGGTATGAGAACTAATGAGACAAACTCTCCATCTAAATAACAGTTTATGAAAGTAAACAGTTATAGGTCATGGTACAGCCTTCCTCACGAAGCTTTGGCTTACACCGAACAACAAACTACAAAACTACAAGTGTAAAACCATTCAAACGGGAAAATCAACGGTCTAATCCATATACAAGAACGAGGAACGAGAAATATGTGTAAGTTGATAACACTGTTCATCAGATTCCTAACTTAAGACATATGCAAACATTTGCAGCGGGATTAATAGTTTTAATGGTACCAAACCTTTTCCCGAGACAATAGTATAACATCACAATATAGAAAACACACGCTAAAATATCAATCGGAAGGCTTATCTCAATAAAAAAAAAACGTAGATTATAACAATATGAGCGAACAAATTTGAAATGCGATACCTGAATGCATATACATAGCTATAGTTAATTAAGTTGTTAGGGATAGATATTTATGGTCAAAAGTTAATAAACAAGCTATGTATATGTTTTTTTATTTATTCTGAATTTTAAGATGAAGTAACCTTCTATCAACACAGAAATGGTGAACAAAGCATTTTCAATTTGGTTTAAATGCATTTTATATCCAAAACCAACCCAATGAGCAGTACGCACTGACTAGCATTTGCATTCTTTACTTTGAATTTGTTACTTTTCAACAACTACGCGCTGCTTACACTTACATTGAACGGACCTCAAAAAGAAACAAGAACCTGCATCCCAGATTATATATATGTTGCAAGCATCCTTTGTGTTTCTTTTTTATCTTACTCGTGAATTTGAACTCATTAAACACAACATTTAAATATATGATATGCTTTTTGAATTATTGGATTAAATACTGTTTATTTCGAAAATCGTAAAGAAGCTGTATCCATAAAGTTTAACCAAAACTAAGACATCGAAGTGAACCTGTTTCATATGGATTTGTTCGGAAATGAGGAGTAATAAGACATATGTTTCGGCGTTTTTTTGTTATGAAACCAAAGAGAATAATAAGTTGGTTATTGCATATACGTTGTGCATTTTTAGACCTAAAGCAATAACACAATGGGATTGACATATTTGAATAATATGTTGCCTTGTACGTTTAAACAGCAACATCTGTGTTTTACTGAGGGAGAAAGCATACAGTGGAGATCAATTCTAACCCCTGATTAAATCTGTCAGGAAAACTGTTCTAGAACAGTACGTATAACAGTTTCTGTCAATTTGACACACTTTAGTCAGTTCTAGGTTAGAACTGTTCTAGCTAAAACTGATTTGGTCAGTTCTACCTAGAAATGATTTGGACAGCTCTACCTAGAACTGATCCTGACAGTTCTACCCTAGAACAGTTTTGGACAGTTCTTGCTAGAACTGACCAAATATTTGGTCAGTTCTACTTCTAGAACAGTTCTACGGTTAGAATTGGTTTCTAATTCTACAGCTAGAATTGATTTCTAATTCTACAGCTAGGATTGATTTTCATAAATTCTGCGGCCAGAATTGATTAATAAATTCTACGGCTAAAATTGATTTATAAATTCTACGGCTAACATTTTAATTTATAAATTCTACGGCTAGAGTTTATTGATAAGTTTCAAGAACTCTTTGCCTTAATATAAGGGCTTGGGTAAAAAAGTGATTTTTTTTATTTCAGATTTATAATCGGCAGGAGAACATGTTTAACCTGCCATATTCTGCATGTGTGTGCCTGTTCCAAGTCAGGAGCATGTAATTCAGTGATTTTCTTTTGTTGATGTGTTACATAAATTATTTCTTTTTGTTTCATTTTTTGTACATAATTTAGGCCGTTAGTATTAGGGAGGGGGGCATTATTATCTGAATTGTTTTACATTTGTTATTCCGGGAGTCAGGATGACTCGTTATCACATAACACAATTACAAAATTATCGGACCTCTTTAACCAATATCAGTTTACGATTAGTTTTCATACCTCGGACGACCTGTTTAACAAAAATCTTTTGACCGCATCAATCTAAACTGCCATTATTTGCTTTTTTTTCTGCAAATCTATATAGCTGCACAGTACTTCAGTTTTAGTTTTAGGTCTAGACGGACTGTAATATACAAGTTACAGCAATTTTGGAAAACAAAATTGTTCGCATCAATTTATAGTGCCAGCATGCAGTGGCAGATCCAGCCATTTTTATATATGTCCAACTAAATGCTTACATTCAAAAGCTTTGATGTTAAAAAAGTGGGGTTCCAACCCTTGGACCCCCTCCGTTTGATCCTCCAATGAGCATGTCCTTGTTTTATTCAAAATATTGAATCATAAACAAATATCAGTTATGTAGTTGTTATACTTCAGACTGGGTCGTGTAATAAAATATGTTGACTGCATCAACCTAAACTTACCATATTTGCTTTTTTTTTTATGTAATATTTAAAAGAAGATGTGGTATGATTGCCAATGAGACAACTATCCACAAAAGACCAAAATGACACAAACATAAACAACTATAGGTCACCGTACGGCCTTCAACAAAGAGCAAAGCCCATACCGCATAATCAGCTATAAAAGGCCCCGGTAAGACAATGTAAAACAAACGAGAAAACTAACGGCCTTATGTATGTAAAAATAATAAAGAAAAACAAATATGTAGATAAAGGAAGATGTGGTGTGAGTGCCAATGAGACAACTCTCCATCCAAATAAAAATTTGGAAAAAAAAGTAAACCATTATAGGTCAATGTACGGCCTTCAACACGGAGCCATAAACAAACGACAACCACTGAATTACAGGATCCTGACTTGGGACAGGCACATACATAAATAATGTGGCGGGGTTAAACATGTTAGCGGGATCCCCCCACCCCTAACCTGGGACTATGGTATAGCCGTACAACATAAGAACGAACTATAAAAATCAGTTGAAAAAGTAAATCTACATAGGTGCACAGCAATTCAGTTATAATTTAAGGTCGAGATGGACTGTAGTTTATAAATAACTGCAATATTGGAAATCAATTAGCACTATTTTTTTTGCATCAATTAAGGGTGCCAGCATTTCCTATTTTTATTCAAAATATCGCATCAGAAACAAATATCAGTAGTTTTCATACCTCAGACCGACTCATTTAACACAATTATTTGTCTGCATCAATCAAAACTGACCATATTTGACAGAATCAGCCAAAACTGACCATATTTGACCACATCAACCAAAACTGACCATATTCATTTTGCTCTTTTTTATGTAACCCTTATAGTCGCATAGTAAATCTGTAATATTTTTATGTAAGGATGGAGTGTATAATCATGATAATACAAATGATCTATATTATAGGGTTATTGCATGAATATTGGGGAATATTGTTCCGAGTAGAGTTTTATATTGCACGAGCTTATATTTTTTTTTATAGCAGGATGGATTGTTTAATATAAATGAAAGCAATATTGGAAAACAAAACTATGCTCGCATCAGTTTATAGTGCCAGCATGTCCTCTTTTTAATCAAAATGTTGAATCGGTAACTAATTTCAGTAGTTTTGATATCTCAGACTGACTCATGGATATAACAAAATTATTTGTCCGCATCAACCAAAACCATGAAAACTGACCATATTTGACAGCATTAACCAAAAACTGACCATATGTGACAACATCAACCAAAACTGACCATATGTGACAGCATCAACAAAAACTAACCATATTTACTCTTTATAATGTAAATCTTGATATATATATATAGCCGCATAGAAAGTCACTTAAATTCACATAACACGATGGATTGTATAATTCAAATGACAGCAATATTGTAACACATTGGCTACAAAAAAAATTCCACATCAATTTAGAGTACCAGCAATTTTCTGCAAGTCCTCTTTTTATTACAATATTGAATTGTAAACAAATTTCAGTAGTTTCGATATAGATGTATCAGACTGAGTCGTTTTAACAAAATTATTTGACCACATCAACCAAAACTAAACTTATTTACACTTATCATGTAAATATATATATGGCCTCAGTCATTGTAAACCAATAATATTTCTATGTCAGGACGGATCGTATGATAAAAATGACACCAACTTTGGAACACAATACACCTTCGATATTCCTGGATGACCCGGCCTCTTAACTTTGGAAGCATACAACAATCACTTTTCCATTGTGGCGTCAGATATTTTGTCAAATGTTTACGGGAACCTGTGTGATATCCAGTAATGGCAGAAAAATAGCGATAAGGTGTATTTATACCATATCTAAAAATGTAGCCTGTATCCATAATAATGAACCATCACTAAAGTGACTTTTTAAGTCTGTTAGTTTGTGCTGAGACTACTACATAGTAGTCTCAGGTTTGTAATGTTGTTTTTTTTAAACAAAACTAGCTACGGCATCTTCCAACACTCACATGACTGATTCATATACTTTATTTTAAAATAAAAAAGTACATGTATGGGAAGTTCTCTTCTTGAAATAGTATACTGTTAATATAATTTGAAGAAGGCAAAGAAAAATGCATGATTTTGTTTGTAGCCGAACGTCCAGGGGCAAATGTTTCATTCATGTTCAGATGAGTATATTTTTCTGAGTTCCAGACTCCCAGATATCATTTATAATCATTATGGATAAGTCTGGCTAAATTAACGTGATGGTGCAAATGTATATAGTTTTTTTAAGGTTATAATACAACACTTTTTTCCATTAATATCCCATAATTCATCCACTGTACAATTTTTTTTTGAACATTTGTCAAAACAGAATCTTAAATGAATGTAAATCCAAGGTAAACAAGGTACATTACGATTAAAATTCCATGAATTAAATGCAGAGTTATATTTACGAAGAGACTGTTAAAAACGGGGAACGAAGAAACGTAAACGATGATGTTTCCTATGCAATCTTATCTTATACAAATATTTCTCCGATGAGTTGGATAACCTTCTCTTCACTTCGATATTTGTATATGTAACGTTTGATCAGTAATAAAATAGAAAATCTGCTATTATATTAATAGCAAAGTAATTGGAAGTGATTTATTTCTTCTACATTCTAAAGTGCCCTTACTGTAGTGATGTCATTTAGAACTGTTCTACAGTCCATACTGATTTAGTCAGTTCTGCTGACAGTTTTACGGTTAGAACTGATTTAGACAGTTCTACCCTAGAACTGATCCTGACAGTTCTACCTAGAACTGATTCTGACAGTTCTTCTTAGAACAGTTCTAGGGTAGATATTCTGACAGTTCCAATGATAGGTTAGAAGTGATCTCAACTGTATACTCCCTGAGATCAACAAAAACATACGTTATGCACTTCAAAAAATCAGTTTTATTTAAAGGACTTACAAACTAACAATAAGTGATCATAGTTGTATGCGTTCCTATTAACATTTATTTTAGAAAATATGACATTTGACTCACGCATGAAATCACATAATCATTTTTTTTTTGTTAGAATTTCAGCTTGTTTAGAGTTAAACTGAACTAACTTACCTATTTTTTTACATTTTAAGTGTATCAGTAAGTGTGCAATTCCAAGTGTTTTGTTTTTAGATTTTAAATTTCTGCTATTCAGTGTGTTGCTTTAAAAATTAAGTAATCAACAGTTCTCTAAATCAATCTTAAACTACTGCCAACGGTTAAAAAAAAGGATTATATGTTTTTCCATCATCATCGATGAATTATGTATAATGTTGTGTATGAATGGGTTTTGAATTCTAAACAGGTGTTTAATGTTAAACAATAATTATCAAGTTAAAAATGTATGATATAAGCTTTAATGAACTGTTTATCGAAATTGCATTTTCTATTGAAAAAGAAATGCAACTGTGTAATAAAGATTCCAAAATTTCTGCAATAAACTTCAAACTATGTGTATATGCAATACAAAGTACATGATGTGTTGATGAAGTAATCACTTGTTTGGTCTTGGCGTCTGGAACAGTTTTATAAAAGTGGTGCAAATGCTTGACAAAGGCATGTGTTAAATTTTGATATGGTGTAAATTTTCAGTTCGGTCTGCTTGTTGTTAACGGCCACTTAGTAAATGAGAAGGAATATGTTCGCGAAGGAGGAACATGCGTCATTATTTAACCTATACATATTGCCAGGCATTGCATTGCAGTTTAAGTAATACATACTTCTCTTAGGAAACAAGAAATTGCTACTTACGGACTGAATAAAAAAGAGTTATAAATTTAGTATTTTACCATGTTTGAAGAGCTTCAATGTTTAATGTCATGAATCTCAAAAAGAAGTATACAATTGGCAACATCTTATAGCAATATAAAACAATCTAGCAAACATGCTTTTTCTTTTGAAATGGCATTGTGGATCGGTGACATGGATTTCAAAATGTCTTTAATCATGTTAATAAATCTCAAGCTATCTCTCAGTGTAATCAACAAGTTATTGATGTTTTGATCAATTTATAAGTTTTGTTAATTTGATGGCTGAAACATCAACAAACATATATGTGTCATAAATATTTGGAATCTTTATTACACAGTTGCATTTCTTATTCAATAGAAAATGCAATTTCGATAAACAGTTCTTTAAAGCTTATATCATACATTTTTAACTTGATAATTATTGTCTAACATTAAACACCTGTTTAGAATTCAAAACCCAGTCATACACAACACTATACATAATTCATCGATGATGATGGAAAAACATATAATCCTTTTTTTAACCGTTGGCAGTAAGTTTAAGATTGATTTAGAGAACTGTTGATTACTTAATTTTTAAAGCAACACACTGAATAGCAGAAATTTAAAATCTAAAAACAAAACACTTGGAATTGCACACTTACTGATACACTTAAAATGTTATAAAATAGGTAAGGTAGTTCAGTTTAACTCTAAACAAGCTGAAATTCTAACAAAAAAAATGATTATGTGATTTCATGCATGAGTCAAATGTCATATTTTCTAAAATAAATGTCAATAGTAACGCATACAACTATGATCACTTATTGTTAGTTTGTAAGTCCTTTAAATAAAACTGATTTTTTGAAGTGCATAACGTATGTTTTTGTTGATCTCAGGGGGTATACAGTTGAGATCACTTCTAACCTATCATTGGAACTGTCAGAATATCTACCCTAGAACTGTTCTAAGAAGAACTGTCAGAATCAGTTCTAGGTAGAACTGACTAAATCAGTTCTAGGTAGAACTGTCAGGATCAGTTCTAGGGTAGAACTGTCTAAATCAGTTCTAACCGTAGAACTGTCAGCAGAACTGACTAAATCAGTATGGACATTAGAACAGTTCTAAATGACGTCACTACAGTAAGGGCACTTTAGAATGTAGAAGAAATAAATCACTTCCAATTACTTTGCTATTGATATAATAGCAGATTTTCTATTTTATTACTGATCAAACGTTACATACAAATATCGAAGTGAAGAGAAGGTTATCCAACTCATCGGAGAAATATTTGTATAAGATAAGATTGCATAGGAAACATCATTGTTTACGTTTCTTCGTTCCCCGTTTTTAACAGTCTCTTCATAAATATAACTCTGCATTTAATTCATGGAATTTTAATCGTAATGCACCTTGTTTACCTTGGATTTACATTCATTTAAGATTCTGTTTTGACAAATGTTCAAAAAAAAATTGTACAGTGGATGAATTATGGGATATTAATGGAAAAAAGTGTTGTATTATAACCTTAGAAAAACTATATACATTTGCACCATCACGTTAATTTAGCCAGACTTATCCATAATGATTATAAATGATATCTGGGAGTCTGGAACTCAGAAAAATATACTCATCTGAACATGAATGAAACATTTGCCCCTGGACGTTCGGCTACAAACAAAATCATGCATTTTTCTGCCATTACTGGATATCACACAGGTTCCCGTAAACATTTGACAAAATATCTGACGCCAAAATGGAAAAGTGATTGTTGTATGCTTCCAAAGTTAAGAGGCCGGGTCATCCAGGAATATCGAAGGTGTATTGTGTTCCAAAGTTGGTGTCATTTTTATCATACGATCCGTCCTGACATAGAAATATTATTGGTTTACAATGACTGAGGCCATATATATATTTACATGATAAGTGTAAATAAGTTTAGTTTTGGTTGATGTGGTCAAATAATTTTGTTAAAACGACTCAGTCTGATACATCTATATCGAAACTACTGAAATTTGTTTACAATTCAATATTGTAATAAAAAGAGGACTTGCAGAAAATTGCTGGTACTCTAAATTGATGTGGAATTTTTTTTGTAGCCAATGTGTTACAATATTGCTGTCATTTGAATTATACAATCCATCGTGATATGTGAATTTAAGTGGCTTTCTATGCAGCTATATATATATATATATCAAGATTTACATTATAAAGTGTAAATATGGTTAGTTTTTGTTGATGCTGTCACATATGGTCAGTTTTGGTTGATGCATTCACATATGGTCAGTTTTTGATTGATGCTGTCAAATATGGTCAGTTTTCATGGTTTTGGTTGATGCGGACAAATAATTTTGTTATATCCATGAGTCAGTCTGAGATATCAAAACTACTGAAATTAGTTACCGATTCAACATTTTGATTAAAAAGAGGACATGCTGGCACTATAAACTGATGCGAGCATAATTTTGTTTTCCAATATTGCTTTCATTTATATTAAACAATCCATTCTGCTATAAAAAAAAAATATAAGCTCGTGCAATATAAAACTCTACTCGGAACAATATTCCCCAATATTCATGCAATAAACCTATAATATAGATCATTTGTATTATCATGATTATACACTCCATCCTTACATAAAAATATTACAGATTTACTATGCGACTATAAGGGTTACACAAAAAAGAGCAAAATGAATATGGTCAGTTTTGGTTGATGTGGTCAAATATGGTCAGTTCTGGTTGATTCTGTCAAATATGGTCAGTTTTGATTGATGCAGACAAACAATTGTGTTACATGAGTCGGTCTGAGGTATGAAAACTACTGATATTTGTTTCTGATGCGATATTTTGAATAAAAAAAGGAAATGCTGGCACCCTCAATTGATGCGAAAAAAAACAGTGCTAATTGATTTCCAATATTGCAGTTATTTATAAACTACAGTCCATCTCGACCTTAAATTATAACTGAATTGCTGTGCACCTATGTAGATTTACTTTTTCAACTGATTTTTATAGTTCGTTCTTATGTTGTACGGCTATACCACAGTCCCAGGTTAGGGGTGGGGGGATCCCGCTAACATGTTTAACCCCGCCACATTATTTATGTATGTGCCTGTCCCAAGTCAGGATCCTGTAATTCAGTGGTTGTCGTTTGTTTATGGCTCCGTGTTGAAGGCCGTACATTGACCTATAATGGTTTACTTTTTTTTTTTTTTTTTTTATTTGGATGGAGAGTTGTCTCATTGGCACTCACACCACATCTTCCTTTATCTACATATTTGTTTTTCGTTATTATTTTTACATACATAAGGCCGTTAGTTTTCTCGTTTGGATTGTTTTACATTGTCTTACCGGGGCCTTTTATAGCTGATTATGCGGTATGGGCTTTGCTCTTTGTTGAAGGTCGTACGGTGACCTATAGTTGTTTATGTTTGTGTCATTTTGGTCTTTTGTGGATAGTTGTCTCATTGGCAATCATACCACATCTTCTTTTAAATATTACATAAAAAAAAGCAAATATGGTAAGTTTAGGTTGATGCAGTCAACATATTTTATTACACGACTCAGTCTGAAGTATAAGAACTACATAACTGATATTTGTTTATGATTCAATATTTTGAATAAAACAGGGACATGCTCATTGGAGGATCAAACGGAGGGGGTCCAAGGGTTGGAACCCCACTTTTTTAACATCAAAGCTTTTGAATGTGAGCATTTAGTTGGACATATATAAAAATGGCTGGATCTGCCACTGCATGCTGGCACTATAATTTGATGCGAACAATTTTGTTTTCCAAAATTGCTGTAACTTGTATATTACAGTCCGTCTAGACCTAAAACTAAAACTGAAGTACTGTGCAGCTATATAGATTTGCAGAAAAAAAGCAAATAATGGCAGTTTAGATTGATGCGGTCAAAAGAATTTTGTTAAACAGGTCGTCCGAGGTATGAAAACTAATCGTAAACTGATATTGGTTAAAGAGGTCCGATAATTTTGTAATTGTGTTATGTGATAACGAGTCATCCTGACTCCCGGAATAACAAATGTAAAACAATTCAGATAATAATGCCCCCCTCCCTAATACTAACGGCCTAAATTATGTACAAAAAATGAAACAAAAAGAAATAATTTATGTAACACATCAACAAAAGAAAATCACTGAATTACATGCTCCTGACTTGGAACAGGCACACACATGCAGAATATGGCAGGTTAAACATGTTCTCCTGCCGATTATAAATCTGAAATAAAACCGGCAAAATAGCAAAACTCTATATAATTTAAATCACTTTTTTACCCAAGCCCTTATATTAAGGCAAAGAGTTCTTGAAACTTATAAATAAACTCTAGCCGTAGAATTTATAAATTAAAATTTTAGCCTTAGAATTTATAAATCAATTTTAGCCGTAGAATTTATAAATCAATTCTGGCCGCAGAATTTATGAAAATCAATCCTAGCTGTAGAATTAGAAATCAATTCTAGCTGTAGAATTAGAAACCAATTCCAACCGTAGAACTGTTCTAGAAATAGAACTGACCACATATTTGGTCAGTTCTAGCAAGAACTGTCCAAAACTGTTCTAGGGTAGAACTGTCAGGATCAGTTCTAGGTAGAGCTGTCCAAATCAGTTCTAGGTAGAACTGACCAAATCAGTTTTAGCTAGAACAGTTCTAACCTAGAACTGACTAAAATGTGTCAGATTGACAGTTATACGTACTGTTCTAGAACAGTTTTCCTGACAGATTTAATCAGGGGTTAGAATTGATCTCCACTGTATGCTTTCTCCCTCAGTAAAACACAGATGTTGCTGTTTAAACGTACAAGGCAACATATTATTCAAATATGTCAATCCCATTGTGTTATTGCTTTAGGTCTAAAAATGCACAACGTATATGCAATAACCAACTTATTATTCTCTTTGGTTTCATAACAAAAAAACGCCGAAACATATGTCTTATTACTCCTCATTTCCGAACAAATCCATATGAAACAGGTTCACTTCGATGTCTTAGTTTTGGTTAAACTTTATGGATACAGCTTCTTTACGATTTTCGAAATAAACAGTATTTAATCCAATAATTCAAAAAGCATATCATATATTTAAATGTTGTGTTTAATGAGTTCAAATTCACGAGTAAGATAAAAAAGAAACACAAAGGATGCTTGCAACATATATATAATCTGGGATGCAGGTTCTTGTTTCTTTTTGAGGTCCGTTCAATGTAATTGTAAGCAGCGCGTAGTTGTTGAAAAGTAACAAATTCAAAGTAAAGAATGCAAATGCTAGTCAGTGCGTACTGCTCATTGGGTTGGTTTTGGATATAAAATGCATTTAAACCAAATTGAAAATGCTTTGTTCACCATTTCTGTGTTGATAGAAGGTTACCCCGTCTTAAAATTCAGAATAAATAAAAAAACATATACATAGCTTGTTTATTTACTTTTGACCATAAATATCTATCCCTAACAACTTTATTAACTATGTATATGCATTCAGGTATCGCATTTCAAATTTGTTCGCTCATATTCTTATAATCTACGGTTTTTTTTATTGAGATAAGCCTTCCGATTGATATTTTAGCGTGTGTTTTCTATATTGTGATGTTATACTATTGTCTCGGTAAAAGGTTTGGTACCATTAAAACTATTAATCCCGCTGCAAATGTTTGCATATGTCTTATGTTAGGAATCTGATGAACAGTAGTTGTCGTTTGTTTAATCAACTTACACATATTTCTCGTTCCTCGTTATTGTATATGGATTAGACCGTTGATTTTCCCGTTTGAATGGTTTTACACTTGTATTTTTGTAGTTTGTTGTTCGGTGTAAGCCAAAGCTTCGTGGGGAAGGCTGTACCATGACCTATAACTGTTTACTTTCATAAACTGTTATTTAGATGGAGAGTTTGTCTCATTAGTTCTCATTCCACAATCTTCCTATCCCTACATGTATTTTGAAAATTAACCACTTGCAATGACCTGCAGACAGATTTGTGATTAAAAAAGAGGGACGAAAGATACCAAAGGGACAGTCAAACTTATAATTCCAAAACAAACTGATAACGTCATGGCCAAAAATGAAAAAAGACAAACAGAATAACAATAGTACACATGACACAACATAGAAAACTAAAGAATAAACAACGCGAACCCCACCAAAAACTAGGGTAGATCTCAGGTGCTCCGGAAGGGTAAGCAGATCCTGCTCCACATGTGGTACCCGTCGTGTTGCTTATTTGATTACAAATCCGGTAAATAGTTTAATTCGGTAAGTATATTCATGAAAAGGAAGGGGATTTGAGTTACGACGTAAGGAACATATCCGATATCATTTGTGAAACGGTTATTCCATGACGGTTAACCAACTCGTGATGGCGTCCGTAAAATTTACGAAGGGATGATTTCAACTTCACCATTTGAAACTCTTGGTTTAATAGCTTCCTTGTCAGCAGCAACCCTCTATCAAGAAAATCATGTTAGGATATGCAAGCACGGGAATATCGTATCAATTTGGAGATATATACCCTGTATGCAGGTGCTGCTGGAATGTTGCTACTTAGAAATGGAAAGTTCACAATTGGAAAGCTGAAATCATCTCTTTTGTCGTAAAGTATTGTTTTCAACCGACCCTCATTGTCAATTTATAGATGTAAGTCAAGATATGAAGCCGCCTTAACTGTATCCTTTATCTCTAGTCCGATGGGATAGATGCGTTCCACATAGTCACCAAATTTTGAATTGTTAAGTGAAAGAACATCATCTATATAGCGGAAAGTAGAGTTAAAGGATATTGCTAACTTCTTATCTTTCTTCCTCAGAAGTTCCTGAATGAAGTCAGCCTCATAATAATAAAGAAACAAGTCGGCAAGTAGAGGGGCACATTTTGTTCCCATTGGAATGCCGACAGTCTGTTGAAAAACACGTCATCTGAACGTAACAAATATGTTGTCAATCAAGAAATCAAGCATCTTGATAATATCAGTTTCACAGATTTTTTTGTTTGAATCAGAGTGATTCTTCACAAAGTAGGATTTATCCCTCCCTAAGACAAAATACTTGTATCCACGTTGGCCATTCTTTTTTATGAAGCAAAGTAATACCAAATCTTTCAATTTGTCTTTTAGTTTGGAATGTGGAATATTTGTGTAAAGAGTAGAACAGTCAAATGGTCTAATACTGTTACCAGATGATTATATATGATCGTATATATATATATATATATGCCAGAGTTAGATTGTATGTACTCTAATAGATCTTTGGAATTTTTAAGTATTCACATCTGATTCACGCCACCTCTAGAATAGGCAGTTTCAGAATAACTTTGAAGCCCGTCTTTGATTGCTGATAAAATAGATGTAAATAATTTAGAAAGAGGTTTCGTGGAGCACTTGGAAGAACCAGCAATATACCGTTGTTTGTAAGGACACTTATGTAGTTTATGTATCCAATATAGTGATGAAAGATCCAGTTCTTCATCCTTGATTGAACTTCCAAAGGAACAAAGAACAGACCTATGATTATCCAGGATTTCCTCTTTGTTAAGTGTCGTGAGGGTATAAGTTGAGTTTCCAAGTGCATTGTCAATACCTAATTCGTTTATCAAGCAGTTAATGTAATGACTTTTACATACAAAAACGATGTTATTTGGGGCTTTGTCGGCGGACACAACAACATATTTATCATGGAGGTCGGATAGGTGTTTAGCAACATTTGGGTTTTTAAAGATTGACGTAGCATGGGCATTGATGAACCCATTCAGTTTCTTAATTCTAATTTGTATCAACTACCTCACTGCCTCAATTCATTCGCAGTACCACAGGAAGACAACTTGAATAGACTTACATCTTTACTGGAGATAAGCTTGACGCGCATTTTATTCATATCACGATGGAATGATTTAAAGAGTTTTTTTTTTTATCATAAAACTTTCTTGCACATACAAGGGCTTCATCTTTGTCAGGACTCCCGAAGTTCTAATACCACTGACATCAACGTGCCTGTCCTTAAAAGTCATGTAGACTGATTTCATGTCTACTCAAAAGAGAGACAAAGTTGTGTCGCGTCCACTGATAGCATGTACAGCAGGCAGCAGCTAACAAATCGTTTGAGAAGGACAGACACATACTAGTAGACAAATGGTATATGGTGAAAAGGTAAAAATCTTCGCCAGTCCTTTACTGTGCGTTCGTACTTTTTTGGCATTTTTAACTTTTTTGATTCAAGCGTCACTGTTGAGTCTGTAGGAGACGAAACATGCGTCTTTCGTACATAATTTTAATCCTGGTATATATGATGAGTTTATTTTCTTCCAGTCAGGAATACTCCTGCCTTCTATAACCTCGTACACTTTTTTTTTTAAGCTGAAGTCATACACCTCGAACATATCAGCATCAATGTTTTATTAATTTTATCTAGGGGTTATATTTACACGTCGAACATCTCAGCACCAGTGTTATATAAACGTTTTCGAGGGATTATTCACCTCAAACAATTCAGACAGTGTTGAATAAACATTATTTAGGAGTCGTTCATCTTCAACAACTCAGTATCAGTGTTGTATATATGTAAACTTACGGGTCATACACCTCAAACAACCAAGACAAGTGTTTAAGGAATATTATGTAGGGTTCATATAACTCGAAAATCGCATACCAGTGTTATATAAACGTTGTCTAGGGGTCAAACATTTCGAAAATCGCAATAAAAACGCTGTATGAACGTTATATAGGGTCCTTACAATCCAACATATCAGCAACAGTGCTATGTAAACTGTATCAAGAGGGTACACAAAAACACTGTACTAGCATTGTAGGATCGTTATTTATGAGCCATTCACATCAAGTATTCAGTCCCCAGTTATTTATGTACGCTTTATGTGGATCAATCAATTTTAACAACTCAGTACAAACGTTTTATGTACGTTATTTAGCGTTCATACACCTTGCACACCTCAGTATAACTCAGGGCTCGTATTGTATGAACGTTATATACAATGGGACTTCCAGTGACACTAGAACAATAGAAAAGTGACTCTTCTTATGAAAGAGATAGAAATGGTAAAAAAAAAAGAGGAAAGACAATTAACACATAAAACTCAATATGCATAGGGATGAATATCTCTTAAAACACAAAATCATAATATAACTTTTATACAACCACCATAAGTAAAGTATATTTTAAAGCTGAATTTGTTGATATATGATTTTTTAGTTGCCAAATATGCAGTTAATTGAACAATTTATTGCTCAACATAGATGTATAAAAAAACTGCCAATCTTGACTGCATATTTTTCGTTTTTAGCTCACCTGGTCCGAAGGGCCAAGTGAGCTTATCCCATCACTTTGCGTCCGGCGTCCGTCGTCGTCCGTCGTTAGCTTTTACAAAAATCTTCTCCTTTGAAACTACTGGGCCAAATTTAACCAAACTTGGCCACAATCATCATTGGGGTATCTAGTTTAAAAAATGTGTGGTGTGACCCGGCCAACCAACCAAGATGGCCACCATGGCTAAAAATAGAACATATGGGTAAAATGCAGTTTTTGGCTAATAACTCAAAAACCAAAGCATTTAGAGCATAGCTGACGGCGTAAAATTGTTTATCAGGTGAAGATCTATCTGCCCTGAAATTTTCAGATGAATTGGACAACCCGTTGTTGGGTTGCTGCCCCTAAATTGGTAATTTGAAGGAAATTTTATTGTTTTTGGTTATTATCTTGAATATCATTATGGATAGAGAAAAACTGTAAACAGCGATAATGTTCAGCAAAGTAAGATTTACAAATAAATCAACATGACCGAAATGGTCAGTTGACCCCTTTAGGAGTTATTGCCCTTTATAGTCAATTTTTAACAATTTTTCGTAAATCTTAGTAATCTTTTACAAAAATCTTCTCCTCTGAAACTACTGGGCCAAATTATTCCAAACTTGGCCACAATCATCATTTGGGTATCTTGTTGAAAAAATGTGTGGCGTGACCCTGCCAACCAAGTAAGATGGCCGCCATGGCTAAAAATAGAACATAGGGGTAAAATGTAGATTTTGGCTTATAACTCTAAAACCAAAGCATTTAGAGCAAATCTGATATGGGGTAAAATAATCTTTTAGGTCAATTTCTATCTGCCCTGAAATTTTCAGACAAATCGGTCAACCCGTTGTTTGGTTGCTGCCCCTGAATTAGTAATTTTAAGGTTTTAAGTTTGCAGTTTTTGCTTATTATCTTGAATAATATTATAGATAGAGATAAACTGTAAACAGCAATAATGTTCAGCAAAGTAAGATCTACAAATAAGTCAACATGATCAAAATTGTCAGTTGACCCATTAAGGAGTTATTGCCCTTTATAGTCAATTTTTAACCATTTTTCTAAAATTTTAGTATTCTTTTAAAAAATCTTCTCCTCTGAAACTACTGGGCCAAATTTAACCAAACTTGGCCACAATCATCATTTGGGTATCAAGTTTTAAAAATGTGTGGCGTGACCCTGCCAACCAACCAAGATGGCCGCCATGGCTAAAAATAGTATATAGGGTCGAAATGTAGATTTTGGCTTATATCTCTGAAACCAAAGCATTAAGAGCAAATCTGTCGGGGAATAAATTGTTTATCAGGTCAAGATCTATCTGCCCTGAAATTTTCAGACAAAACAGACAACCTGTTGTTGGGTTGCTGCCCCAGAATTAGTAATTTTAAGGAAATTTTGCAGTTTTTGGTTGTTATCTTGAATATTATAATAGATAGAGATAAACTGTAAATAGCAATAATGTTAAGCAAAGTAAGATCTACAAATAAGTCAAATGACCAAAATTGTCAGTTTACCCCTTAAGGAGTTATTGCCCTTGATAGTCATTTTTTAACAATTTTCATAAATTTTTGTAAATTTTTGTAAATTTTTAGAATATATTTTCCACTGTAATTACTGGGCCAAGTTCATTATAGATAGAGATAATTGTAGCAACAATAATGTACAGTAAAGTAAGATCTACAAACACATCACGATCACCAAAACACAATTTCGTCATGAATGTATCTGTGTCCATTGTTTAATATGCACCAAGGTGAGCGACACAGGATCTTGAGAGCATCTATTTTTTTTTTTAAATATATGTCAAACCTTTATAATGTAGCTTTCTGAGGATCCAATTTTTAACGTGTTCCAAAATGTAGTTTCGCCACAGGAATTTTTCAAAGTTGGATCATTTTGTCTATGAATGTCGGTAAATTCGTATGATCGAGCACACCGATAAGTGTATCGTTGGGACAACTCGATATAATGTAATCAATGTACGTGACAAATTACCTAATGTGAAGTGTATTGAAATCATCATAATATAAATGATCAGCATATTATTTTTGAAACACGTGAGTCCTATAATATAAGACTTTATTTAAGGTTCTTATCATTTACATTTACATATCCTCGAATTCTTATAATATAGAACTAGAAAACATGTGATCAAAATTTACCTCGTGTGTGTTATAGAAGACTTTGCACTTTTATGATGCACAGGTATGCGCATCTTCCATATTCAAATCTGTTAAAAAATGAAACATTGAAATACTTACACACTACGCAATAGTTTTGTCTTTGTTAAAAAATCATGAGTATTTTTATTTGGTATTCCTTTGATATGATTATACTCACTTCTCTAACTTTGAATTATATTTATTGTCCGTTCATGTAATATGTTGGAGTGTGTGCAAAATAAAAATATCCATCCGAGTCAAATTAAAAATGCATTAATTTTTCTTTGTGTAAAATTGAACAACTTTAGCAGGTGTTGATCTAGAAGT
Organism: Mytilus galloprovincialis; assembly: GCA_037788925.1. Classification (NCBI taxonomy): domain Eukaryota; kingdom Metazoa; phylum Mollusca; class Bivalvia; order Mytilida; family Mytilidae; genus Mytilus; species Mytilus galloprovincialis. Next base: position 36,206,569 of record CM075335.1, read on the forward strand.
CCTCATGTGAAATCTTTCACGTACATATTAAAGTATAAACAGTGGCAGTTCCAGAAATTTTTCTAAGGGAACGATCAATTAACTGAAAAAAGGGGGGTATGGGTTTTTTCTTTAAAAATATTCTGATCCCCATGTTGATGAATTTTGTTGGTAATACTTTTATACAATGACTACATATATATAGGAAAGTATATGTTAAATCTGAATTTATTAACATTTGAAAAATGTTTGACTCTGACAAAAAACAAACATATCCTTCCACCCGTTTTGAAGTTAAATAGTTGAAACCTAAGGGGATGCCCACTGACTGCCTAAAAGGGGGTCCACTCCAGTCCTGCTTCAGTGATTTCGTATATAACTTACCAAGTATGTCTCACTCTGAAAGGGGCGCCGGGCCTGTCTTGCAAAACAGCCGTTAGACGTCAGGGTAATCTCGGACTTAAACTTGTCATGTCGTATTAATAAACAAATTAAATCTTTATTTGTCATAAACTTTGTGAACTACAATATTTTGAAAACTGAAACCAAAAGCCCATCCTTGATAAAAATGTCAAGTGTGCCAAATGTGGAATTAAGACGGGAAATAGATTGTATCATAATATGAACAAGGCAGTGGAGTTTTTTTTAAGTTGGTAACAAACAATCATAGCTTATGATTCGTGGGCCGCCTCTGTCCCAGTTGTAACATTTCTTTAGAATGCAAATGTGTCAAACCCCAAATTCCCCTAACTAAAATTTGGACTACATCGCATATTGCTTAAACTCCTATTCCGTAATCTTGAGCATACGGGTGGTGAGGTTAAAGATACATTAAACCCGTGTATTTTGAAGTGTATATGTCAGCAGAATACTTGCATGATCTTGTGTATTCATGTAAGGGGGAATCTCCGTGTAAAATGTCATGTGTTTGGTCACAACAAAAACTTATATATGCGGAGCTGTGCTTGTGTAAGGGGGTCAGAATTATGCAGAAATACCCAGTTATATTCCTTGAATGATGAAACAGAATATTTCTCCTGACTGAATTCTGCTGTTTGGACCTCTTCGAGGGTATTGTTTTAATTGTAACTGTTTGCGATGCATTTAGTAGTTTTTGGTTTTTATTAATGACATACATGCGCTTTTGCCAAATACGCATTCCGGGTAGTAGGCTTCAAGTGAAAACAATATTTATCATTTTTTGTACAGGTTGTATGTTGAGGTTCACCAGGCAAGGTAAGTACTGCCACTTTAACGGAATATGTGTTTGATCTCGGATAATAGAACAAATGTGTGAAAACGTCAATTTTCATATAAATTGACGTTTAGAAATCTTTTTTCGAGATAGTTCATCGTTAATTGAATTTTAAAGATGTCTGTATCTGAAATTTAACATAAATTGCTACATATATCTTTAAGTTTTGAAAATATAGAAGAAGAAAAATGAACATAGTATTTGATCTTTGATCTTATTTTTTGCAAAACTGTTACCACATTTCTTATGGACGACATTGATATTTCGAAAGTACTTATTTTGACAAATCCAATGATTTATCATATAGTCATAAAGTATAGTTCACGATAAAGTCTGAAACGTATTTAGGCTGGTCACTGTTCTACAAAATGATGTAACTTGCATTGACAAACAAGCTGGTTTGCTATGGTCTATTGTTAACCAGTATTTTTTTTTATTGTTTATTGATAGATTATAATTAATATTAAACAAATAATTGAAGGAAGGATAATGGGTATCAAAGTAAGGTAAAGCATTTATTAAACATATTACCCAATAATGGGGGTTACAAGATAAATGAATAAATTTTGAAAACATTGTAACAGTCAAAAATTATAAATAAGTCACTACATATCCTAGTCACTAGGCTAGTGGGGGTACCAACTGCATGGAATTAAAAGTATCTCCACCAAAAGATTAAAATGTCACTCTCAGCTATAATTCCGATACAATAAAAAAAAATATGTCATTTATAAAACAAAATTGAATCAGCATATATAGACCGAATGAACTCATGATTATTTTATTTGGATGGTTGCTTTAATTGTAGGATTAATATACCCTCTTCCCTTCTCCTTATCAGTGATATTTAAAGTTAATGTAAAAAAGCTAACTATTAAGCTGGTGATACTGTCGGGAACGAAACATTCACTACAGTGGCATCGACCCAATGAATGTAAAAGTTTTTCACCGATTACAAGCTTATCATTTCGTACACCAAACACACGTTTCGTCTACATTTGATTCATCAGTGGCACTTGAATCATAGACAAATAGCATAGATGATACCAAAATGTTAATTAGTGGTTTATTAAATATCTCTAGTAATTTTACTTTTTCATGTTTCATTATTCAATTGTTTAATGTACGTATGTGTTATCGAAACTTTGATTTCAAATTCTAGTATATCATTAAATTAATAATTGAAGCATGTATACTGATATAACCAATATTGAAGGTTAGTGGTGTATTCTGTTATATTGTGAAATCATCAAAAGTCGAAGAAGGCAAGAATTTGGAAATTGTTTACCAATGAATATCATATTTTTTTTAATGAATGGAAATCCACAGGTGTTGAATGTCATTGTTCACATCTTTGTCCCTGCCTTTTTTCCTCGACAATCATATTGCATCTCCTTTTTTTTTACATTTAGGTGCAAGCGATTCCAACTAACAAAAGATTTTGGGTACATTAGTGTTTCTCATCATTGGATAAACAGCATCGACCTGTTGAGAAGTTGTTTTAATTTGTTTTTAAGCGGAATATATTTCATATGAATAACTTTCGATATAATATTTTCGAATGGAAAAGCTGCTTTCCATAGGTCAATTAATGGACGGGTTCTTATAAGCAATTTCATCAAATAAGACACTTAAAGTAACAAAAAATAAGAATATGCATATTGGTATAATGACAAAAGCGACATGGAAGAATATAAAAACAATAAAAAAACAAAATTGAAATTAGCATGAATAAAACTATGAGAATAATTCCTTTCAAACCAACGCAATACGCATGAATAATTTGTTTAAATTTAAAAAACAGTTTTATTTTTTTTTCTTCTGTTCTTAATTTTGACTTGTAGCATACATCATGTACATACAAAAAGTATATAGAAATAAGAAGATGTGGTATGAGTGCCAATGAGACAACTCTTAATCCATGTCACAAGTGTAAAAAGTAAACAATCATAGATCAAATTACGGGCTTCATTACGGAGCATCGGCTGACACCGAACAGCAAGTTATAAAGGACCCCACATAGTTCATGTTAGGCGTATTACCAGTATCAATCTGAAAGTAAAAGCACACAATTTAGAAGAATACTGTCGAAAAAGTTATATTGTAACAATAACATTACACAACATCTACTTATTAATTGTAACATTAAATTGATAAGATTATAGTATTCTTAAGCTCAACATATTTCAATTGCTTATCATTTCTTGTTTTAATGAATAATCCATTAGGAAAGAAGGAAGAGGGCTTATGGTATTTATAAGACAATCCAATGAAATTTTACACAATAAGGTTATGGCAATCAAAATCATAATATAGCTTGTATTCATCTTAATAAATGATGCAAGGCATGTATCGCTAAGATGAAGTTCTAAGGGCTTGAATAGAGTCCAAAAGCCCCTTTTGTCATATTTACCGGTCCTCCTCTATACCTAAATTGTCATATTCATCATTGTGTTCATGCTAACAATAAGTAAACAACAATGTTACTGGTGGAGTGGGAAGTACTTACCTTCTCGGAGAACATTACTGCCCCCTGGTGTTTTCTACATGTAGGTTCATGTTTTAGTCTTAAGTTCTCTTAGTATTGTAAGTCGTTGTGGTTTGTCGTTCTTTTTTTCGAATTCTCCTGCAGGATTTCTGTTTTTATTTGAGTATGCTATTTTATTGCCCGCTTTGTATTTCTTCCTTTTTTCATTTTAAGTATTCATGCGTGCTCAATTGTTTTTTGAAGATACATATGCGGTAGTATTATGTTAAAAATATTATATTACTTAATGCAAAAGCCATGCTCTGTAGGTACTGTCATTACAGGCCTTTCAACACACTGTATACAACGATTAATAAAAATCAATGAACAGTTATAATACATCAAAATGTGAACAGTAACATGTAACGTCAAAGTTAAAGTTTAACTCGACTGTATGAAGGACATCTGATATTAACAATGTCATCTAGATCTCAAAATACAAATGGAGTAGAATTCTCATCAGATTTTTTTTTATGAACATTATATAACATTATTGGAAATATGCAACACAAACTTGACAATAGGGACAAATTGTACACATCCAATACAACAGACAAGACCTTTATCATGTTTTTGTTAATTTAAAAAAAGTAAGTTAATTCTGAAAATCTGGTCTAATTAAATTGTTATTGATAAAACATATATTTACTATTTTCCTATTTAAAATTTGTGAGACCTTATGTTACATTCATGATTAGCGGTCAAAAGTTATGCGCCACACGCTTTTTATTTTTCTGTCTGCTTACAGTCTGTTAGCAGAGTGTTCCTTCTGTATGTATCAATCCTGCATGCAATGATTGCATGGTTTACCTTAAAATGCGGCTTTGTTGATATTTAATTGTTCCATATTTCTGCATAATGGTAAATAAGAGTAAAAGGCAGCACGTATAAACTAAAGTTATGGACAAATTGTATTGATAGAGAAGGAACACATTTAATAAGGAAAAATAGGGTGAAAAAGTAAAGTTATCTTAAAAAAGAATCGTAAAAATAAAACAAATCGAGAACAAGAGAGTAGTCGTTGCAGAAATAGCATGTGATATATCTGAAAAAAGCTATTATATGTCAGTAGTTGGCAAAACCTTTCGGAATTTTGGGTCCTCAATGCTTTTCAACTTCGTTATCATTGGTCTTTTAAACATTTTTTATTTTAGCGTCACTGATTAATCTTTTAAAGATGAAACGCGTGTCTGGAGTACACAATATTAAACAGGGCATATATGATATGTGTATAGTCATTAATAATACCAGTATTAAACTTTAACTGGGTTTAATTTAATATGTCGGTTTTGTTTTAAGTATCATTTTTTCATTGATCATGAAAATTGATCAGGATATACGTACTTCGATAACCAAGAATACCCACAGCTCACATTATCTATGTGACCGTTGTCTCTTTGTACATTTTAATTATGAAGGAGTGTAATCTGGCTAATATCTTTTGCTTCCTCTGATACATTTACATACTTTAATTATCTTGCAGATAGTTTAAGTCCAGTAGATCATTTGTTATAATTGTTGGAATTTATAACATGTGAATAAAATGAAATGTTACATAATGGCTACCGTATTTTTTAATTATTCGACAAGCATGTAGATGCAGATAGTTCAAGCCCAGTAGATCATTTTTTTTAATTGTTGGAATTTATAACATGTGAATAAAATGAAATGTTATATAATAGCTACCGTATTTTTTTAATTATTCGACAATCATGTAGATAGTTGAAGTCCAGTAGATCATTTGTTATAATTGTTGAAATTTATAACATGTGAATAAAATTAAAAAGTTCCATAATTGTTATCAATTTAACGTATTTTTATGATTCGACAAGCATGCAGAAAGATGGCATGAAGAAGTCAAAATTAATGTGATCGAATATAAAACTTACCTTTTCTCCTAACAGCCAGTTCAGTCATATTCTTAACATTTTCTTGAACCATTCTCGAAAAATGGATTATATATCTGTTATAAAGTAGAATTTCGATATAACATAAAAACAATTTTCCCCCTGGTATTCGATCATGTTATCATAAAATTTATATATAAATGTTTTTTTAAACTTTAAAAAAAAATTGACATCATTTTATTTTTAGTTTAAGTATCCTGTTTGAATACCATTTAATGTTATAAACAACATTTACAAATATTAATACAGCAACAGTAGTGAACCAAGGCTCAAATCTTACAATTCGATTAGGAAGACAAATGAAATTTGACATCAATAATGTTCGTACATGTTGTAATGTGAAGCTGTTCTTAATGGTATTTCATATTTGAGTTTCCATTACCTTAAAATGTTAGGTTTAAGATTACTTCTCACATTTATCAAAATGAAAATGAATGCTTACATTGTACGATCCATTTCGATGATGATTTTTCCTGATTTCTTCCTTTGATAGGCTTTTTCAATCTTGACATTTATTCCGGAAGGATATTTTGTCCATTTTGAAACTCTCTGGTATTCCCAAATAGCGCTGGCTGTTAAAATAAAGGTCATACACATAAAGGGATTATAGAAGTATGTCATGCACATTTATATATAATATCTCTTAAGTGTAATTATTTGCACCCTCCTTAGCAATTGGTTATGTTGAATCATTACTGGAACTGTCTATCATTATCGTTATATTTTTTTTTGTTCCACTTCTTCTACAAACATTTTATTTATAGACTATGTGATTCCTGACATGAAAAGTCCTTTTTGCAATGCAAAAAAAAAAAACAAACAAGAAAGTGCCACACATTTTTACAATTAATATCATTTCATTTGTACACGCATAAAAATGATGTACAACCATTATAGTTCCTTCAATATTGTCGATCGAAATTCCCACACGCAGTTGACCAAACACAAACAAATGAGCAGTGCTTTCTTTATGTTTTTGTCTGAAAAAACAAAGTAGAAGACAACAAATGATCGCAATTTTCTGCAAATTTAAAATGGCCGTTCGATCGGAATACATGGATATAAGTCAATGTAAAACGTTGGAAAACAAATCATATGTCTTTCTTTTAAGATGGATATTATCATTAAAACCATATATAATATGCTCATAGTAATATACAACAACAGTATTTTTAGTTAATGTATTTATAATACGTATATATTCTTATCCTTGATTACAAACAGTTAGGTCGGATTTGTGCTTTACATACGCAAGTGCAGTCAGGATTCTACTTCGTCAAAATTATCTCCCCATTACGCCAGTTCATTTTCACAATCGTAGGGATGACGCGCTGCCAATTTTGCTCTCGGAAACCGATAAATTTATCCACATTGCACCATAACGATCCTTATTTGTCAGTTGTATTTTAAAAGACAAATGTATCAACTAGTTAATGAGCATCAGTTAATGATCTTGTCTGCATTGATTCAACTTAAAACTATTGTCTGATCGGTTGTCAGGTGAAGTTTTCGAAAATTCATAAACATTTAAAAAATCATAATTAAATATTTCGTGGAAGGGCAGACTAGATTTTTTTAGTGGTTGAAGACTATAAACCCTGGTTATCACACACAAAAAAATTATAATTTTTCGAAGATATGCATTTTCATCATCCAACTTGAAAGACTGTCGTCAAGTACTTTCAGTAAAAAAAATAGCTATTCGAACACACCTACTCTGTTTTTGTGATTCATTAGATAGGTATTTCACTTGACCCATATATTTCATCTTTTAGTACTGTGATTTTTTTTATGTTATAAAGTCAACCTGTAGCTTTGATATATAAAAATGATAGAATCTGAAGCGAAACGATGTATGAAATATTCTTGCGTTGTACGATAGCAAGACAAAATATTCAACTCAAACACGCCCTAACATAAAAAGGTGCACTCGATTCTCTATTTTCGATACAATTGTTACCCATTTGTTTGGAATTTTTTCTTGAGTCACATAATAGAAGGGCAGACACGAAAATTACTGAATAGACTGATTTATTATCCGTCAGTGGTAATTTTTTTTTTAAATCGGAGGTTATGCATTTTCTACATCCAACTTGAAAGATACCCATGTCGTCGACTTGATATCTAATAGTTTTGCTTAACTATATACTAGATAAATTGAAAACTTATGCAAATGGTGTTTTTAAAATAAAGCACTTCGTAATTGAGAAGAAAATTGTAATTTTGTTTGTTTCTATAAACTTTTTAATTTTTTGTCACTATAGTAAACATTACAGTAAGCATGTATCGCCTTCTCTAACAAAAAGCTTCGATTCTTTTGTTCTATTTCAACCGGGTTTCCGACTAAGTGTGTTTTCACAAGAATTAAATTTTGAAAACTGTTAAGTTTTTACTTTTGAAGGTGATTAATTATCTGAACATGACATTATCTTACCTGCTACATATGAATATATAGGAATAAGGTAATCATCTGAATCAAATTCATTTGTAATGATTGTATTTGAATCATTGTTGTGTTTCAAAATTTCTCTTTTCTTTAACCTTTGTTTGGTCTTGTTATACTTTTGCGTTTCCTCGTTCTGTAATGCATTGCTGTTACTTGAAAGTGTATCACTGCAATAATGGGTATGATTAATGACCCAAATTAATTCAAACTCTCTAATAAACAGATGGGAAATAAGGAATTTAATCTATGAAATTACCCACAGACTTTAATGTTTCAACTAAATATCAAATGGAAACGAACAGATTAAATCGTTACATAAGTGTTGTTATAGCTTGCTGTTCGGTGTGAGACAAAGCTCCATGTAGAAGGCCGTACTTTGATCTATAATGGTTTACATTTACAATTTGTGACTTTGATGAAGAGTTGTCTCATTGGCACTCATACCACATCTTCTTATATCTAATTAATGCTTTTTTTCTTGAACATCCAATTTCATCCGAGAATGTGTTTACAATATGTATATGGTATAGTTATTTTGTTTGAGGACACGCATTTATCTTTCTATTCTTTTGGTAATGCTCCTTTTTCCTTTTTCTGATATTCTCCCTTATAGTTTTTTCCGAACAATTAGAAATTTTCAGAGAGTAACCCTGTGAAACAGAATAGATTCATTGGTAAATAAAACGAACTATGATTAAAAAATATGGTCGCTAAGATATTAAAAAAAATTATTTATAGAATGCTTATATCTTATTTTAATGTTAGTTCACATATCTCTATATAAATCATTGCAAAAATGAATTGCACTTAAAACTTACCATAACTTTAGCTCCAAAAGTCCCTCACATCCCATTTTATATATGCCTATATTTTTGCTGTCCCATCTTACCTAAAAACCATTTTTCATTTATTACCAAGACTATTGAAATGGTTTCTAAAACGCATAATTCAAGATCCAACCAACTAATTTCAATTCAAAATCTTGAATCATTAAAATATTTCAAAGTAATAAATCCAGCAATTCAAATAATGACAAATAAATATATAGAGAAATCAATTATTTTTATTATTTTTGTGCACCTGTATTATACAATCTATGACAAACGAGACGATTTCAATTTTGAAATTATAAATTTCCCCCACCTTAGTAGCAATAAACCAACTTCACCTGCATTTTTTCGGAAGATAACAAGACCTTGTTGATAAATTTCCGTATCAACTTCACAAATAATACACGATGGTTTTAAAGTATAGATTCTAGGTATTGACGTTGTTTATCATCTTAATAAAGTATAATAGTATTCTTTTTTTGATCTTTGTAAAGTATTACTTTTACTGTTTAGTCTTTTTTGGTAATATCCATTTGACGTAGCTCGGGACTTATACATCCCGTCATTGTGTTATTGTGTTATAGCAATTTTTATATTCTTGTCTTTCGATTTTGCTTATGTGCTTTGTCTATTTGCCTTTTTTTTTTTCTTTGTTGACAAATTTGTTTGTTTTTATAGTGACACAATGTTGACTGTTGTACCCCTATTTTTAACATGTTTGCTTATTATGTCAGTTTGTTTTGTTCACACATCGTTGTCAATATAAAGGAATTTTATGCGACTTTCATACAAAGTAATATCACAAAAATACTGATCGCCGAAATCCATCATTTCTTACATAAGAAAAGCCTGTACCAAGTCAGGAATGTGACAGTTGTTATCCATTTGTTCGATGTGTTTGAGCTTTTGATTTTGCCATTTGCTTAAAGACTTTCCGTTTAGAATTTTCCTCGAAGTTCGGTATTTATGTTATTTTACTTTTTACTATAGCTCATTCGGATGTTTTGTTGCTATACATTAATGTGTTCTGTAATTCCTTTTGTCTTGTTTACATATTTATGGCAATATTGACCTGGCTTGAATGTTATGAATAGTGCTATAAATATATTAAGTTCATACGGTCCAGTTGCCATTTATGGATATGTTTTGCGTCGATATTAATGAGATATTGTCGATGAACATAAATTCGTAGTCCGATCGGGTCATATTTATATTGTTCAAACGAACCCTTGAAAAAACATTACAAACATAAAACTTACTTTTTTTTTACCAAGATAATTTAGTAGTTAGTTTAACACGTTTGTGTAGTATTTATATTTATATTAACTCATGTTTATGTAAATGTTCGTTTTCTGGCGAATGATTTGATATGATAATTGCTGATAAGTTGAAAACTTAAATATCCGTAAGCCTGAGTTTAAGTGAAAATTCAGAAATCTTACAACATTTTTCATTTAAAGTATGAAGTTGGCCTGTTCGTAGGCTTGATCTTCAAGTTATTAAAACATCACATCCTATGTTTATTTTTTCAGTGTACAAAATATTCATATATCTCTTCTATATTTTTTATCAGTTTTAAAATGTAACTTCGTCTGTTTGGAGATAGTTAAATTGTCTTCAGTTGTCACATTTGTTCTTGTTAACATAATACTTTGGTGTTCATTAATAGATGTTGCGAATGAACAAATCTCACCACTGCATTTCCTGTTTTTGGTATACCCAATACTGTTCCATACGTTCCTCTGCCTCCATCAGTATCTCCATATTTCCAATCCTGGCCTATGAGTAAACCCAATTATTAGTTGTTACATATATATGAACATTTTTTGTTTTCAGATAACTATCTTCTTTTCTATTATGCATGGATAGTTTTACGAGTTATCGATAAGTTTGAAAATATATATATATATCAATCTAAGTCATAAGGAAGACCCATTTTGCTGTTATCTTGAAATGTTAATAAATACAAAAGTACTCGCGAATCGTAATGTTAATAACATATCATTATTTTAATTACCTCTGACAACTCTACATCCAACTGCTATCGGTTCATCGACCAGCATTCTAACTTCATTGACTTTTACTATATGCTGTACCTCCCTCTCGTCAACATAGTCATAAGAACATGCTAATCCATGATCCCATTCTACCAGTACATCACCTTAGATATTTATCAAATAGCTCAAATAAAATATAAGACAAAACTGTATTTTCCTTATTTTTTTAATTTAGACATTATTTGAATATGACATCCTATTCCTGATGCGTTGATTGGATAATTTCAATTTGCGTGTTGCTTGACCAGTCGTCATAAATTATGCTCGAGACCAAAGCTTTGGTTATCCTAAATAATGTTAAAGATAACGCATATTTTAATGTTTTTTCTTGTCATATGTTATATCAAGGGGTGTCAGGATTGACCAAGTGAAAGACCGACGTTAGGGATTTTTTAAATGAGAATATTTGGTCATTTGACAGAATGGAAGATAAATATCAATGTAAAAAAAATCAAGAACTGACACGGAGAAAGCACACATCGTATTGTACATGTAACAAAATAAACGAACATCCATAGCTCAAAATACGATTTCCAATATTAAAAGAATTGTTTCGACTTAAAACGTATAAGTTGGAAAATTAAAAAGTGAAACCCCAATTGCCAACAACTTATGTTTTAGCCTTGTATGATTATATTTTTTAATTTTGATACATTTATATGTTTCGGAGTTGGTAGGACGTCCATTTTCGCTGAACTAGTACACATTTTTGTTTAGGGGCCTGTTGAAGGCCGCATACGGGTGTGGGTTTTTCCTGCAGTGTCGAAAACCCATTGGTGGCCTTGGGCTGTTTTCTATCTGCTTTTTGGTCGGATTGTTGTCTCTTTGACACATTCCCCGTTTCCATTCTCAATTTTATTTCTATAAAATAAGTTAAATGTTTAATTGAACTGTAGTTTGCATTTTAATAAAGGAAAATAATGACCTGACATTTCATTGAAACTTGGTATCTGCTGGGTTGATTATTCAAAAGAAAGACATATCTTTACTCCATGTAGGTATATAAAATACGTGAATACCGCATAAATCAAAACATTTACGAATAAAACAGTGAAATAGCTATCTCACACCCCTAGTTTTGTTTTAAACATGTAACTGTTGATCTTGCTTCATCTTTTTGTTGATTTTTATTATGCATTATTTTTATTTCTCTAATTCTTACTTTTATCCTTTTTCTGACCTGTTGATTATGTTCTATAGATACAATGGATAAGCGTTGATTCTTGGAAAAAAAACCATGAGCCCGCAATGATTTAATTTTATTTAATCAACGTGTGGTTCGTTTGATCTCAGTTCTTCATTGGTCAAAGTTCAATTATGACGTCAAATTTTCTTGCTTTCCTCCGAAATTCCTATTGTGACGTCATGAAAAAAGCGACCATGCCTGATGACGTCACGTAGAAAGAACACATTTTGGCAGGTCGTCCGATAAGAAGGATTTAAATTAACTGCATATCGTCTAAAAGCATTAGAGAAACAGATTCCACCAACTTATCTTGCGTAATACGATATTTATCCACTCTCGACATTTAAATTTTAAACATTTAAAACGCTCGGCGAGCCTCGCGTTTCAAATTTAAAATTTAACTGTCTCGAGTTAATAAATATCGTATCACACTCGATGCAATGGTAGAATCTTTATATGTCTATAATATTTATATCGGTAATAGTCCTGTCTGTTATTTGTCATGAAAAACTTGTTTCGATTTCAAAAATTCACATTCGGTCACATTTCACGGTAAGAAAATGTACATGACCGATGATTTATGAATTTACAAAATTTGGTAGTGCGTGATACTTTTTCATTTGATATAACTTATCAACATTTTTTATAAGAATAACACAACGTGTATCACATGTGGAGCAGGATCTGCTTACCCTTACGGAGCACATAAGACCACCCCCGGTACATGGTGGGGCATGTGTTGCTCAGTCGTTATTTTTCTATGATTTGTTAAGCATACTGTAACATGTATTTTGATGTGGTTTTTTTTATATTTTTTTTTTTTTTTTTTTTTTTTAACATTTCATTTTCAGTTTATCGTCAACATATGAGTTTGAACATCCATTTGGTAGATGCCTGTCTTTTCCGTTCACGTAAAACAGAAGGTGTTGAAATTTCAGTTTTTATAGCACAACTTTGTTTGTAGCATTTTGTATCTTCCTGATACGTTGTTTTATTACAAAAGCAGCTTTTTTTATATTCATATAGGTCAGTTTACATGCTTCATGTGTAATAAAGGGTACTGTTGATTACCGAAAGTTAAAATAACCTGCATTGAACAATTATGAGGCTCTAAACACTTATCGATCACCTCGATCATATGTAAATGTATAACGGACTACTTATGTAATCTCCTAAAGTTCAGAAGCCATAACCCCTACGCTTTTGAGGAATTCAACAAAACCGATGGAAATTATGATTTTCCTCTTCGTATTGAGCGAATGTTTTGCAGCTGTCTTAAAAATTAAAGATAATGGCCTTGAATTGTGTTTGAATTTCCTTTTTCGACATACGGTTTAGATATGTAAAGAGGGGCGTTTTTTTATATGTGAATAAGTAAGACGCGAAAAACGGGTTTTACCCCACCAAAAGTTGTACCTGTAGCAAGCAAGGCTATCTGGACCGTATGTTGTAAGTTGTTGTTTGTCTTTGTGTGTTTGTCTGTTATTTTTGTGGACAAGTCGGCTGTTGGTTGTGCGGTATTCTGATATCGTTTTCAAGTATAATAACATTACTTCTGCAAGGTAAAGCTAGGGGGGATCTAGTGGTATCCATTATGAATCAAACATTACATGTGTACAGACAGCATGGCTGCCATGTGTGTAGACAATTCATTATACACAAATTAAACGAAAAGAATTCACCGATGAGTATTTTTGTAATAACCTCTGGTGACAATGTATTGTGCGATGATAACGAGTGTTTGTTATATTTATTCTATTCAATATAACAGACTAGTTTGTGTCTGAATGATTGTCGAATAAAACATAACTATGTGATTCACGATATGTATCAGTAGATCAAGCCTGGCATGATTGGCGGTATTTATGCCCTGCGATCGACAAGAAATGAGGATTATTTATAGAGAAATTCCAAATCCCCATTTGAAGAAATGATTTGAAGTTTTAGTAATGGACTAAAGAATAAGGTTTAAATTTAATCTACCAGAATCAATAACTGCCTCACATTACAACGTTTACAGTCCGACATTTTGATAAGCGATGTTGATACACACTCACAACTTTTCCAATGCTTCAGTTTCCCTTTTAAGATCCGCAGTACATACTTTTAATGTGTACTAACTAACTTTGCAGTGGTGACAACAGGAGTGATATTACTGTATTGTAATCATGATAATGTTACAATAAACGCCACCGGCTTTTTAGGCATGAATTGTGTATCCAAAGTTTGTTTAATATATTAATGAGTTTTATTTTACTATTACAATCTTTGGTTTTCAAACATATATTTAAAGGCAAAATAATTTCATTCGAAAAAGACAGAAAATATTTTTTCTTAATACCTTGCATACAGTACAAGCTAAGGCAATGTGATAATCATGGTCATCAATGTACTGTTGTTAGAACACCAAACAAGTATATAATATGAAACTTTGTAAAAGACAATATAGAGTGTAAATCTCCCAGTTGATACGATATTCCAAGGCTTGCGTTTCCTAACATTATTTCCTTGAGAGGGTTGCTACTCGCAAGCAAGCTTTTAAACCAAGAGTTTCAAGATGTCAAGTTGAAATGATCCCTTTAACAATTTTACGAACGCCATCACATTTTGGTTGACCGTTATGACATATCTGTTTCACAGATGACGACGGATCTGTACCAATTGTCATGACCACAATCTCGTATTTTTGTTTCCCAAAGTTAGCTACCGAATTAGAATTTATATCGGGCTTGTATTTTACATGAGCAACATGGCAGCTGCCACGTGTGGAGAAGGATCTATTATCCTTCCAGAGCACAAGTAATCACCGCCGGTTTTTGGTGGGGATCATGATGCTCAGTTTTGAGTTTTCTATGTTGTGTTGGTTGTCTTTTGTGCTCTTTTGTTTTTTGCCATGGCGTTGTTAGTTAATTTTCGACTTTGAATGTTCCGTTTGTATCTTTCGGAGTTTGAAATACATTTGAGAAAAAATAATGATAATGCTTATAAATTTATTATAATGACGATACATATTGTAAAACGTGTTTAAGTAACCCGATCATTAAAGCAAACATATAAGGTATGATGAAAAAGACGAACTATATCTTTATCATGATACATTTAAATAGCTTGAAATAAAATAAAAAGTATAATTAATCTAATGATAGCTGATTTGTTAATGCATTTGCCACAATACTATATAAGGTTCACAAATATCTTTATTTTTATAAATTAACATAGCATTAGTATACTTTGAAGTCAAGATATATATTTTTGAAAACAGGTATAATGCTTACTGCTACTAGATTATCTTTGCCAGTTTTTAGTCAATTTATTTTCTTTATCTCAATATACATAACCATACCATAAGCTACAATATTTTTTTTTCATTCTGGAGTTAAGGACCTTTTAAAATCACCAACTACTATTTTTCATTAATATGTAAACCGGCAAGTTCCAATCCATGCTTGCTGCATTTATAAACTCAAGACCTGGCAAATCACTGCCACAAATATGACAGGTTTGATACTAATGATTACATCTAAAGTAACACAATGTATTTAATAAAATCTCTGTATTGTCTTCTTATCACAAATACTTTATAAACAAATAGTCAGCAAAAATCAAATATCATTAGGTAATTATAATATGACCGAGTTCTGAATATGTACCAAAATCGGATAGTCAACTGAAAGGCATATACCTTGAAATTAAGTGCTCGAGGCAAATCTCTTCGCACCAAATTTCATAGTATATACCTTTTCATTGACTTACCGTTACATACAATGTATATTATTTTCGAGAAATTTATAAATGCTGATAGACAATGAATAACTGACACCTATTTAGCTTACCAGTATATTGAAATATTTTTGAAAGTGTTGCACCTATTCAGTTAAATAACGTGTGTATCTTGTAAAAGGAGTTGTGCTTACCGTCTCGATCTTGTCCAATGACTGTCCCTGCAAGACCTAAATCTTTATTTCCGCATCTACAATACGGTCCTTTTCTTACTCTATCTCCTAGTTTGAGTGTGTTAAACTTTAACTCCACAAACTGACCTTGCATATAATAAAACTTTAAAGGGTCTCTGAATTCTTTTACCATATCTAGACAGTCGTCCTAAAAACAATTATACTATCTTGTTTGATTTTAATCTTTCTGCAGTTGTGTGTTCTTTTTTAAAAATAAATAAGTCGTCAATAAAAAAAATCACGGAATAGCAGGTTTATAACCTGTCAATTGGAGTCTCAAACAGAAACATAGAATTTAGAAAATCAAAATCAACAATTCTTTATGAGCAAAATTTGGGCGGTTTCTTTTTTTTTCAAATGAAGACAGGTTATCAAATCAATTGTTTTTTTGAAAATGTTTTCATATATTTAGATGATCAAATAAGAGGCAACCGTAGTTCAATAATGTTCACAAACTATTTTGAACTTGACAATCAGTTTAAAAATATGAGGACATCGTAATAACTCATTAGAGGGACAGCAACGGTGCATTAAAACATTATGACTCTCTCTATATGCACGAAAAGAAATAGTTGAAGTAAGATCAATATTAAGCTTACTTTTTTTATTCTGTTACAACAATATAAAGAACGAAGGAATGGCTGTATATGTTTAACAATTTTGTTTTTATACTGAAGCTGTTATTCTGTTAACACTTGAGTTTTGTACGAATAAAGATCCTAGTCGACTTGATGAGAAACACATGATGTTGATGTAATAAAAAAGTCGATTGTCTTTTGTAACAAATATGTTTCCAATGAACAAAAAGCATCTTGGTAATGTCAGTTCAAAGAATTAATTGCGTCATAAAAAAGTAGGTTTTAAACAAAGAATGAACTGTACGTTCTTGAATATGTACTTTATAAAATACGTTTCCGCATTTCATTAGTCCCATGGAGCTCGGACACTGCTTTTCGTAGTGTGAAATACAAAATTTCAATCTTCTAAAAAATCATTCCTTTTCCAACTACACAGTGTTGTCTTCTGCACTTTTAAACGAAACGCGCGTCTGGCGTACTAAATTATAATCCTGGTACCTTTGATAACTATTTACACCACTGGGTCGATGCCACTGCTGGTGGACGTTTCGTCCCCGAGGGTATCACCAACCCAGTAGTCAACACTTCATTGCTGACATGAATATCAACAATGTGGTCATTTTTACAAATTTCCTGTTTACAAAACTTTGTATTTTTCGAAAAACTAAGGATTTTCTTATCCCAGGCATAGATTACCGTAGCCGTATTTGGCACAACTTTTTGGAATTTTGGATCCTCAACTTTTAATTGTTTAGCTTAATAAATATTTTGATATGAGCGTCACTGATGAGTCTTATGTAGACGAAACGCGCGTCTGGCGTACTAAATTATAATCCTGGTACCTTTGATAACTAATTAAACAGCTAAAGTTCAGTTAATTCTTTTATGTAGCAAAACGTCATATAGCATTGACATAATTGAGGACAAGTTATTTCTTACCAAAAAATAAGTTGTGCTTTTATAGCGGTTCATTAGTGGAATTGACCCTAATTGTACTAGAAAAACTTTAATTAAGTCCTCCGAATATACATATGTTTTTTCTATCTCTAATGGCGTTGCAATATTTTTATCTTTTCTCTACTTGTTTGGTCATATTATTCGATTTATTGTATTAATTGCGCCTTGGTATATTCATTCTTCTCTCCAAAGTAATAAAACTAATTATTCTAAAACGTTGTATTTTTTTTGTAATGATGAAAATGAATACATCAAAGGGATATTCAAACTGATGAGTTGACAACAAACTGACAATGACAGGCAAAATTATATTCTTTTCAAAATAACATTATCTATACGGATCTATAATCAGGTTTATTAAAGTCATAAACACTTTTTCTAATTCAAAATTCTTTTCTTATCAATATTTCTGCTAAAAGCTCGTAGTCTTTAATTTGGAAATAAGAAGCTATAAAATCATCAAGTGAAAATCTATTTTATGAAAACATACTTTAATGATAGAATTTTTTTATGACATAATTTTCAAGAATTGTTGCGAAGTATTCATGTTATACCACAATTGTTTTTCCCCTATTAGTCTTTGTTTAATTTGCTCTTTTCGAAAAAATGTGCAGAATTTATCTGTGTTTCAAATAAAGAAATACTTGGCATGAGTAAAGTTTCATCCTGTCCAGTACTACAGACAAAATTTCACATCACATTTCATTGAATATAAGATAAGATAAAAACCATCACTGGAAGTTAACCAATCAAATTTTCACCCCTATTTTCCTTTATACAAGCAATGTAACCTCAAGTTTGCAAAATATTCTATAGAAACACACACAAAAAAAAATGGTGCTTTGAAACACCCAAGATACATGTTTATGACTCAGAAATTTTCACTGCAATGAAATGTAGGATTAATTTCCCACAACTGTTAAATTCAAGGGAATATTTTATTTCGACCCTTTTTCGTATGCAACCGGACGTGACGTACTATGATTTGGTGGTATTATACCGTACATGATTTTTTAAGTAATGGCGAAAATTATTCATGCGAATACCTTTTGTCAAATAGAGTTTCCCATTGACGTATTGTTTACAAACTAATTGTCAAAACCTTACATAAATATCATCTATATATGCTGATATTTTCATCCTCATGACATCTGTGCTTTGATTTTCTGAATAGCGTATATCAGCTGCTATGCGTAATGCCAGTTTCTGTAATGTAAATATATAAATAGTGCACTTTGGTAAATTTATAACATTAATTGTTAGTATCATTAGTATTTAGAGTTGTACACAGAAGTTGATATATGCCAACTGAAATTATGACATTCATCATATTTCAATATTTGCACTGTTGCAGATATTAACTTATGTTTTAGTTCTCTAATCTGTATCTGAGAAATGTAAATAATTAAAAAACTAACGGGGTTTCCAGTTTCTAAGTTGACAGCTTAGATTAGAAAACGTTTTTAAGTTGGTGTTTCAAATGTACATGTTATCCATTTATAGCAGACTTCATTTTTTTACATAAATAAGGCCGTTAGTTTTCTCGTTTGAATTGTTTTACATTGTCTTAGCGGGGCCTTTTATAGCTGACTATGCGGTATGGGCTTTGCTCATTGTTGAAGACCGTACGGTGACCTATAGTTGTTAATGTTTGTATCATTTTGGTCTTTTGTGGATAGCTGTCTCATTGGCAATCATACCACATCTTCTTTTTTATATTGTCTCTGGACATGTATTGTTATGAGTCACAGTGAATGGCCAAACGCAGTAAATATCTTTCTTAATTTCATTCAACTGAGAAAATTAGTTACACTAACTATTACGTTTGAATATATCTAAAAACAAATGTTTAATTAGACTGTTGAAAGATATCGTAATTAACATATTAAAAAAAACGGAATAGTACATGGTAATACGGTCTTTTGATCTATTCAAATATTTCATTTTTACACTGGGAAACTGTTAATTTAAATTTACGGCAAAGAGACGATTTTTCGTTCCACAGTGTTAATTTGTTGCCAATAGTGATATTTCTTTGGTCCCATTTCTGTTGTACTTAAAGGAATAAAATATGTTTTAAACTGAAATATCATTTAATAATAAAAAGTAAAATCACAAAAATACCGAACTCCGTGGAAAATTCAAATGGCAAAATTAAAAGCTCAAACACATCAAGCGAATGGATGACAACTGTCATATTCCTGACTTGGTACAGGCATTTTCTTATGTAGAAAATGGTGGATTAAACCTGGTTTTATAGCTAGCTAAACCTCTCACTTGTATGACAGTCGGATAAAATTCCATTATATTGACAACGATGTGTGAAAAAAACAAACCGACATAATAGGCAAAAATGTCAAAATAGAGGTACAACAGTCAACATTGTGTTATAATTTTAATCACTATAAAAACAAACAAATATGTAACAAAGAAACACAAAAGGCTCCGGGGTGAAGGCCGTACTTTGACCTATAATGGTTTTCTTTACAAATTGTGACTTTGATGGAGAGTTGTCTCATGGCACTCATACCACATCTTCTTATATCTATATAGACAAAGCACATAAGCAAAAATGAAAAGAATACAAAGATTAACCATAGAACAATTATACAATGACGGGATGTATAAGTACCGAGCCACGTCAAATGGATATCACCAAAATAGACAAAAACAAAACAAAGATTTGGCAAGGAAGTGGGCTGTACCAAAATCGTACAATAATTGAGATACAAAATAATAAGTTATACGGATATATAATGAACATACCTGGTATATAAAGATACAATCCGTATATAATTATTGTTGCTTTATCTTTGAAAAGTATTTGTATGGTTACTTACATTATTTGAATTTGTTTTTACATATATCGTAAATATCTATGCGTTAACATTTCTTGGTCCTACATTCTGCCGAAACTTATAGTTTTGTATTGCACATAATTTTGCTCTTCCTGACATACGACGACAAATGTGTTAAGATTGTCTGGGAGAACATGGTTTATTTTTATTATCTTAAATTTGGCTCTTAATAAGCTTTCAGTTAAGATCAGTACTATGTGGTTTTTTATTCGATCGGATGAGTCAGCCATTTCAAGCTGATTATTAAAGTTTATTCTTAAAATGTGTTATAACTACATCGTTAGGAGGCTTGAGCGCTCACGATCATTTTAACCTCGCCATATTCTTCATGTGATTGTCCCATGCAACCCGTTTTTTTCAGCGGTCGATGTTTGCTTTCTGCAATAAGTGTTTTAGTTCATTGCTGTACGATGAATAAGATAGGTGATATTCTCATTTCGAATGATACACATTTTGGCATGCCTAAGTATTGCATTTTTATGAAGTAAAGGAACAATTTTCCTCACATTTGTTGTCCGAAAAGTTTCGGACTTGAGGTAAAAATCTATGCTTTATATAAAATCACGCGGAGTAACACTAAGTGATTATGAATACATCCTACAAGGTTAAGGTTGAGAAATTTACGAAATGACATTGAGAATGGAAACGGGTAATGTGTCAAAGAGACAACAGTCCCATCAAAGATCAGAAAACAACCCAGGGCCACCAATGGGTCTTCAACACAGCGAGAAAATCCAACAAAAGAGGTGGGCTTCAGTTGGCACCTAACAAAAATGTGTACTGGTTCAGCGAAAATGGACGTCACACTAAACTCCCAATCATATAACTGAACCAAAATTAAAAAAATTCATATAGGACTAACAGGGGCCAGAGTCTCCTGAATTTCGACTAATTTGAGCTAAATAAAGGCAACAGTAGTATACCGGTGTTCAAATTCATAAATCGGTTGAGAGAAAACAAATTCGGCTTACAAACTAAAACCGAGGGAAACACATCAACTATAAGAGGAAAACAAAGGAACAACAGGAACACTGAAGTGCAACAAAAACAAACGCCAACATACATAGAAACGAACTATTTGATAACAACTGCCATATTCCTGACTTGGAACAGGACATTTTAAGAAAAAATGGTGGGTTGAACCTGGTTTAATGACACGCCAAACCTCCTCCGCTAAATGTGTTTAGTGAGATCTCGACCCTCCCCCTATACCTCTAGCCAATTTAAAATTTAAAAAAAACACAGCAATACACTTAGTAAAACTCAGTTAAAGAAGTCCGAGTCCGATGTTAGAATAGGTAACAAATGAAACTAAAAAAGATGAATATGATACATAAATTAACAAAGGTCTACTAGCAGTTGCTGACATGCCAGCTCCAAATCTCAACTTAACTGATTGAAAGATAATGGCTTTATCATATGAAAATCAAGCACACTCCCTCTCGTTAGGGGTCATCATAAAAATAGACTAAATGTTTAGTGTTGCAAAACTGGGGAAAGAACAAAAATCGTCAAACTCAAATTTAGTGTGATCACCTACACAGAATTACGAAATTTCTCCGTAAGAATGAAGACTTTTGCATGCGAACAGAAAGGGACCACTAATCACGCGATGTCATTATGACACAAACAACGGTCAGGCACATGCATCTCAGTCGTGTTTGTTGTTTGCTACGTTTTGAAAATAACTATATGCCGTATGGTAAATTATTTTATATCTTTTGAAATAAAGCACTTCTCAACTGTTTACTGTTGATTTATGCGAATTATTTGAACACAATTTAACGGTTCGTCATTTTGCTTCTGCATAGCCATTGCAACTTGTCATTTATTCTGACACTTCGTAGACATATTTAATCTATCATTTCATATTGATTTCAATAACTTTCTCAAATGAAATATTTATCAAACTGTATAAGCTGACCGATGGACTCCAACATAAACGCTAAGTATATTTACCATAATATGTGTTATATTGATCAACCGGTTCATTTCATTAACTGGAATAATTTTCCCATTTGTTTGTCTAACAGCATGTTCTAAAATCTGAAAATACATTATATTACACAGCTATTCAACTCAGTCTTCTTAATTTCATAAACAAATATCACATTCTTCCTGAACTAAAATAACCCAAAATAATGTTGATAGCTTCGAAGACTAATTCTGCGTTTTCGCTAGAATACTCTCCTACAAATTAATAAATCTGAATATTTGTATTTTCATCTGGAGTTCACCGGTTCCTATTCCTCTCAATAAACAACAAAACATTGGCTCTTAACTTAAAAGGAAAGTTTTTGTTCTAGCAAATATGTTCAAATTTACGTTCTCATTATCATAAGTTTTGTATACTTCAATTGAAATATTGCAAGAGCGTTTCGCTATGTAAGTTTTGCAATAGCCGAAACTTTCACGGCTGCGTGTTACACGATGTGTTAATTTGAACTCTGAATTGCGTGGACAAGTAAAGAATTGTTTGTAATGGAATTAAATATAATCAGTTAGCTGGCCAATTAATTTTGTTTTGGTATTTGTAGGGTTCCCTCACGCATGCTTGTTTTGAGTCGCAAAAGATTCGATAGAGTATTAAAAATGTAACAAACAACAATACTTTTTTTATACTTTGAAAATATCCTATTACACTGATTTTATCTACGAATGAATGATTTTTATATATATGCAAGTACTTGCAATTATATTGAGAGTCCTAAATTCCATATAGAAAAAACAAGCTTTTTTGTAAATGAAATATTTTTGTCAAATTAATAAAAAAAAAAAAAAAAAAGGACTGCTATTTACAAATCCACCAACCGCAAGGAAATATGCATGTAGATAAATGTAATGACCAAAAGCTTAATGTTGAAAGTAAGGGATAATAGATGAACACAACCTTTGAAATATAAAATTGATAAATCTAGTTCAACCGGTTCATTTCATTAACTGGAATAATTTTCCCATTTGTTTGTCTAACAGCATGTTCTAAAATCTGAAAATACATTATATTACACAGCTATTCAACTCAGTCTTCTTAATTTCATAAACAAATATTACATTCTTCCTGAACTAAAATAACCCAATATATTATCAATATATCGATATAGAAATATCAAAATATTGATATTGAATAGTTCTTACATTGTTGCACTGATGTCTGCCAATAGGGACATAATATATCTTTGTACTGGTTGCAGCTATTTCGTCGATGACCCCGTTAATATCAGATGGTACCTAAAAAGTGAAACGTTGAGTACTAATATCTACATACTTATACAGTCAAATGGAAACAACCAATCATTTAATCCAGAAAATATCAAGTAATCCGTCTTCTCCCTTGTGACAGTCAACTATAGCTTATGTTTTAAATATAAAATCATATTTTTCTGATTTATAATTGTATAGCAGTTTGCAAATTGGTAATACGGATTCGGTACAATGCACCTAAAATATCAGTAAATGTCCTGCAAAACAAAATATGTAATTATTGCTGAAAAAAATATTTTAAAAAATCGTACATACTTACCGGAAGATTCCTCAAATCCAAATTAGGTATTTGTTCATCTTCTAATAAATGTTTAGACTGTTCTGACGATCCATTAGTGAAAACAATCATATTTGCCGGTATTACAACATCTCTGATACTGCCCGTTAAGCCTGTGAGTAAAAGTGAATATACAGCCCGTAACAGAGAAGTGATCGAATTGATGTTTCTTTACCGTCAAAATTAGCTACGTTATCGACAAACTTAATTGAGTAGTGACCGAACTATTGGTACGTTAACGTTAAAAAGATTGACAATGCTGACAAACTTTCATGTGTCGATAATCAAGTTTAATACCGATAATATTGAAAATAATTCTAATAATATGAAACAAAATATGTCCATGCACCATTTCGATTGGGCGAAAAGTAGTCATTTCTTCAAAGTCAGAACAGAAAAAAAAGATGTATGGGAGGACGTTTTGATAGTATTATTTCCTTTACAATTTTACCCAAAACTAAAAGAAATATACTGGTAAACAATTAAAAAGGTGTTTGATAGGAATGAAGTCCTTTATTTTTTCGGACTACAATGTGTGATGGATTTGAATTCAATCAATAACTTTGAAATGGTATACACAAAAGGGAGGACTGGTATTTGTACTTCTGTTAGAATATGTATTCGTCCGTTTCACGTGCCAAACTTTTTTCTAGTACAGTTTAAACGGGAAAATTTTGTTGAGATTTTTTTTTAATATGACAAAATAACGAGCAAAACTATTTCTTGCAATGGCACACACAGAGAATATTTTTTTTAGTAAAAATCAGTAAAAAAAAAAATCTCCAAAATATACCATGGCCAGGACCTGACAGTTTTTAGCAGTGTACTAATGAAAATCGTGCGGAAAACTGCGCTTGCTGTCATTTTGAGGGATCATGCAACATTTCACCTATTACCCATAAACAACATAGGTTCTCAATTACTAAAAAAAGTTCTAAAAGATCATTTCAAATCAGAGTAAACATATTAACTTCCTTATATCCAGTCGAATTTGTCTATAGGTTACACAAAGCTGGTTCTTAAAACGTTTGTATCAGGGAAAACATTTTTCTTTGACTTTTAAAACATGTAGGGGAAACGGATTTCCTAACCATTCACATATAATATTCCGTATTTCTGATTTTTTGTTCGATAACGTAAATTATACGACTTTTTTTATGACTACGTGAACTTGTGCCATTTATTTTTGCTGGTCTTTAGGAAGACAATTTACAATTGTGCAGTGAACGGAGGCACTTATACATAACCTTATAATTCTGTTTGGAAACAAAAATAAATTCCCAATATATAAATATACATGTATGAGAGTTTTCCTTTAGTTACAAATGTAGCTCCATGTCTGATGGTGAAATAAAAATGAATGTCTCAGAAAGTGGTGAATTAGTTTCCATAAATGACAGATGAATCGGGCCAAGCTTAGTAACTTACAGTAAACAGACTACTGTAACATTGACGCACTCGTCGAACTGTTTAAAAGATTTGTGTTTATGACCAACAATTTATCTACAACTTCATTTATAAATTAATCTGAATTTCATAGCGCGTCGTCACAATAATGAAAGTTATAAAAAAAAATCTATAACCAGCAGATCTATACTTCTAGAAAGAAAGTATTCTTGTACAAAAGGGTATTTATTATAAAATGGCCCTAACTATAGAATAGATAGTTTACCACAGAAATCTTAAACGGAAGTTTCGACAATTTTAAACAGAAGAGATTTGAAAATAAAATTAAATTTAAATAAACACTGAAATAATTTTAATACCTCGAAGGTGTAAAGAATAAACCAACAATCTCAATCTTTAAAAGTGTCTTCATTGCACTAACCGACGAGTTCATGTTTACAGTAGAAATAGTGGATGTGACTCCAATAAATTCATTATCATTGTAGTCATGAATATTTATCGCTTATATTAAATTGATAAAGATTTTATCGAGGTCGCACCAACTGTTTCTACAGCTAAGATCAGTTACATGTAACATGATCTCGTCGATTCGCACGACGAAGCCATTGTTTATGACAGAACACACATTCTACATTATGTATTTTTGTTTCCGTCAGTTCGAAAGTATTTGATCATTTCAACTCCTTTGAATTTCATAATATGTGTCATGAACAAAGACATATGTTCGATTGAATAATGATTTCCTCGTAACAAATGATAGAAATTTCGGAGATCCCGTATTTGATCCTTTACCGTTAAAATGAAAATGCCAATGACAGA
This sequence comes from Mytilus galloprovincialis, assembly GCA_037788925.1. Classification (NCBI taxonomy): domain Eukaryota; kingdom Metazoa; phylum Mollusca; class Bivalvia; order Mytilida; family Mytilidae; genus Mytilus; species Mytilus galloprovincialis. Next base: position 36,232,866 of record CM075335.1, read on the forward strand.
GGTTAATTATAAAAAATGTTTTACTGTGTTAAAAAAACTTCGACTTAAACAATGAAAACTTACACGTTGGACATGAAATATTTTGTCGATGAAGAAAATTAAATTATGTCACTTCTGAAATAAGTTTGTTGATAACGTAACTTATTCTGACGGTAAAGAAACGCGAATTCGATCACTACTCTGTTACGGGCTGTAAGTGTAGATAAAATCAAATATACGTTGATACTTGTCCTTCATAACAGACATATATATAACCCATTTTTTGTTAAAGCTAAAGATTGGGGTTATAAAGCTTAAAAAACATCGTCAAATATCAATGAACGAGTATACGTATCCGATGCTCATGATCGAAAAGTGCATTTAAAAATCTTTTTAAACAGGTGTAAGATTAATCTTAATGTAAATTTTAATAACAAAATGAGGCGTTAAATACCAGAGGAGGACCAGTGAACTATTTAACATTGGTAAAATAATTTTCATCTTATAATTGTTGATCATCCAAATGTACAATATAAGGACAGAACGAACTTTCTGCTGCAGAAATTCATCATTATGTATTATAGAGGCAATAGCTTTCAGTGCGTGAAGGAATTAGAAGACATGAAAAGTGTTCATATGGGAAACAATAAAATCAATATAAAAAAATATGTAACGTCCCGGTACCCAAATTGCACCTATTTAGCAAAAGTAGCAGCTGAAATCTTAAATGTTTTCTTAGAGACTAAACAATTTGTATTTTTATTATTTGACATTATGCACGTCTTTTAACATAAGTAAATATATACAAATATGCACAAAACGTTCACAGTATACATCAACAGATGAAGTATTACTGGAAAAGGTAAACTGTACGGAAGCGTCGCCATGCGATGTCATCAAAAACGTCGTCTTTTTTAAATGAACAACTAAAATATTTTACAAGCCTCTATTTCTTAAGAAATGAATAGTAAGCATAGACTAATGTCCAATTATTCTAAATATTTGAAGAAATAAAACATATTGTCCGTAATTCGATTTTAAAGGATGTGAATTTAAGCATGGAAGCAATTTGGGTACTCCTCATTGCAGAATAATGGATCGTTTGGAGGTCTGTTCAAACCCATTTTTTTTTTTTTTTTTTTTGATTCAGTATGGATTTAAAATTAAATTAGTGGAACCATATAATGAATAATAATACATCTACAAAATAAGCACAGAAACGGGAACTTTTGTCTGGATTTTACAAAAACGTAGGTGAAAAACTGTCAAGATAGGTGCAATTTGGGTACCCTCACGTTAGATGTTTGAATTTTTCACTGAAAGAAATGTGATCGATAATTGGGAAATATCCTTGATCTGGATGTGATAATCAGTTAAAGACAACAATATTGTGATAAACATTTATTAGGTGAAGTTGAATACACAACATACCCTTAAAACTCTATATCAAGATATAAAACCTATCCTCCACGAAGACCAACGCAAAGCTCCTCACATTCTGATTGTGATTTTGTACGTCCTTCGCCCAAAAGATTGAACACAAAATCGTACTCTGTACCTATTAAACCCTCTCAGTCAACAGTGTCCATCCCAAACCCAGACCAAAACGTATCAACAAATGATTTATATAAATTAATGTTGAGTGTTAAACAGAACCAAGATTCTCTAAGTACATCTTTGGAGCAAAGAAGTACGAACTTGGAATCAAAATTCACACATGAGATCAGCAAAGGTATAAATCTTTGAAAGATGAAATGTCATTGGAATTTGCCAATGTACTATTATTTGTCTGTTTGTCTTTTTATTTTTAGCCATGGCGTTGTCAGTTTATTTTCAATCTATGAGTTTGACTGTCCCTCTGGTATTTTTCGTCCCTCTTTGATAATAAGATCAGAACATTGGAAAATAATATGTTGAAATATGAACCAGATTTACAAATTAAAAACACCACAAAATCGGCAATTAATGAAAACCGTTCACAACACAAAAATTGGTATTTAAAAATATCCCCCTTGATCATTCGGACGTAGAAAGCCTTAAGAAATATATTAACGGTGTTTTAAATGCCATATGATTAGACTTTAACTAGGTCGATGTTCAGAGTTAAAAATAACGGTATGAATTACGAAATCTGCTTCGTGAGGTAAATATTGCCGAAAAAGACTATTTGAGTTATCAGGGTGATCGTCGAGCAAAAACAAAACGCAGGGAGATATTCAAAATATAGCGCAAATAATTTGATAAACGCCTCCGACAAGAAGAGCGGAATATACAGCTCAAAGACTGAATCGACTAAAAACAATCAATCGGGGCAATCTAAAAGAATTTTGGCGTGAAATCAGTAAACTAGGTCCCGGAAAAACATCGACAAACATTGATAGTGTCAGTATGGAGGATAGGTCAGTGTCTCATGATCCCTCCGAAATTTTACAACGATGGAAAGAGGAGTATACCAAACTGTTCTCCATTGACACTACAAAAGTTGATTTTGATTTTATTGAGCAACTGGAAAACCTTAATTCACAACTAGAGCGTGAATATGAACCCCTCCCTGTAAATGATCCGACATATATTGACAACACGAGCACATCTAAATTGAACGAACCTATTTCTCTTGAAGAAACGAAACGTGCGCTGATGAGTTTAAAAAATGGCAAGCTGTAGGAATAGACAATTTACCTAATGAAATACTGAAAAGTGATATACTGTCGAAAACCCTTCACAAACTGTTCAATGTATGTTTAAGCTATGGAATTGTTCCAGATCCTTGAGTCGAAGCATATGTCCTCTGCTAAAAAAAGGCAAAGATTTCCGCAATCCAAAGCATAAGTCTGATGTCAATTGTCGCAAAAACATTTAGTCATATTTTGAATGGAAGGCTCATCAGTCATCTCGAAAACAATAACTTTCTTAGTGAGGAGGAAAACGGATTTAGGCGGCTTAGATCATGTCTGAACCATATCTTTTCACTCTGTACAATATTGAGAAACAGAAAACTGCAGAACATAGACACTTTTGTATACTTCGTTGACTTCAGCAAGGCATTCGATTCATTAAATCACAATACTCTGGAATAAACTTTTAGCCGTGGGTGTGTATGGAAATATGTACAAAGTTATTAGGTGTCTCTACTCAAAGCTGCAAGTCCAGTACGCTAATCGCCTACGATTTTTATTGAATGGTTTTCAGTTAATTCAGGTGTCCGTCAAGGCGACAACCTCGCACCTACTCTTTTTTCATTATTATTGATGAATTGGTAACACTCATTAACGGTTGTGGCGCATTAGTCGGTGACGATATGATTAGCTGTTTCCTATACGCCGACGATCGTGTTCTTACTTCTTACAAAATCAGCTTAATGCTCTGAACGATTGGACAAAGACACAATTGATGAACGTTAATACAGAAAAGACAAAAATTATGCATATTCGAAAGACGACAAAGGATAGACCTCAATTTACATTTCGACTAGGGGACAACACAGTTGAATTTGTAACTAAATATCGCTACTTGGGACTCACATTATCCGATTTTATGGATTATAATGTCTCTGTTAGTGAACTCGTAAGTGCAAGTAGTAGATCATTGGGTTCATTTACAGCTAACTTTTTTAACATGGGTAATATGGACTACGAAAACTTACGAAAACATTTTTATTCCTATACTTTATTATGCATCCGGGGTATGTGTAGCCAACCAATATGACAATATCGAACGCTTACATTATAGAGCTGTCAGAAATTTTTCTTGGCGTCGGCAAAACAACACCAATTCCAGCAATATTACCAGACATGGGATGGCATCCAGTTTTTATTCACAACCAGTGTAATGTAATCCGCTTATGGTGGCGTCTTATGACATGCCTGGTAACAGCATTTGCCGAAAAGTGTTTGTTTGGGATAGTGAATTGTCGAGACGTTACCGAAACACGTGGTACAATAGTGTAAAAACGCTTCTGGACAAATGCGATATTTCACACCTAACTGACAATGACTCCGACATCTCAACAAGATTCATCTTAGACTCTGTAAAAAGTAAACTTGTAACAGACTTCAAAGAGAAGTGGTTTAACGAAACAAACAATATGCCAAGTTGAGGACGTATAAAAATTTAAAAACTGAATTTTGTGCCGAGCCGTACTTAAAAAAAGCATTTAACAAGGACCCAAAGATCTGCAATCTCTAGAATTCGCTGTGGTACTTTCCAACTAGAAGTCGAACGAGGACGCTATAGAAACATACTAATCGAACAACGAGTCTGTAAAATGTGCAATTCTGGGTCTATTCACTTCATCTTATACTGTGATTGTTACTCGCTTTTGAGAAATAAACTATTTACTGCAATATCACCAGATCCTGCTTATCCTCTACGCATAAATGAATTTCATCCAAATGCTGCCTTAAATGAACTGTTATCTAACAATAACAAATGCATAGCGAACTTTATTTTGGGCTGTGATCGTAATCGAAGAGAAATTGTCTAACTATTTTACTTTAACTGTTGCGTTTTCTAATAACTTAGCTATTAGTCCAAAACTATTTGTTATCTATTTTTACAAAAATTGATTTCAATTTGTCAGTGCATCGTAAGCCTATCTGGTTGGCTGTAATGTAATATTGTAATAATATATCTATTGTATATATACAGGTTGCACTATAATAAACCATTCATTCATATATAACTGTATATAACATCTAACTTAATAAACATAAATCAATAAAAAGATTGAGGTCCTAGTCGATTCTGAAATACCTGGTGTAAGTTCATAGTGTTAATAGCTTTCGTGCATGCTTAAACAGTAAGTTCCTCTTCTAGAGTATGACTTTCCTCTGACTTTAGACTTCTATCTAATTTTGTTTCCTTTCTAATATTTTATCAAATTTATTTATATTATCATGAGGATTTGTGCATTTATATAAACTTTCATAAATAAAAATTCTAACTTTAGAATGTCTGAAGATTTTATTATAATGTTTCCCGTTTTTGCAGGGAAAATCTGAACTTTGAATAAATTTTCTGCTAGTAAGGTCACATTAACCTTTTTAATAGGCGTATACTGTTAAACACATAAAATGGAGGGGACTGATATCTGTCAATGCCGATACAACTACAAATATTATTGAATCACCATATGTTTTCCCTAAAATTGACCTAACCGTAAACTTTAAATATTGTCGCCGATATTTACGATATTCTCGAAGGTCCTGTCTCCGCGATTTCATCGAGGCGTGATAAGACTAAATACACACCCGTTGACTGGCTATTGAGTTCTACATATCATATCGCTTAAACATATCAAACGAATATTTTTCGGTCTGACAGTTTGGTTTTTTTTTCAAATTTTCTTCAGTGGTAATATTTTATAATTTACATATTAATAATGCATTGCGCCATTAGTTGTTCAACAAATAGACTTCGCCTATTAACAAAAATATTAATTAATCAAGGTAGGTGTTCACTCGTTTTAAGGAACATTTTGTAATTAATAGCATTTTTCTTTAAAACTATAATTGCATCGTCAAAATATACATTTAAAAAAAATTAAGGCTGATCACGTCTTTATAACCAAAGTAAAATAAGGCTAAAGAAATTGTTGATTTGAATTTTACATGAATTTATTTTTTTTTTATACTATTATTACCTACAGCCTCTTTATTGTATTATTATCGTATTTATCGTCGAAAACATGCCTCCTTATATCTAAATTGCACAACTGTGAAAGAGAACTTCATACCACGAAATATTTAGATTATACCTTAAAGATAGATAAAAAAAAATAAGAATCTTCAACAATCATAAAAAAAAATTCATTTTCATAAAGAAGAAGATATAGCTGATCCAATTATGACGGCGTCAAATCAGAAGAATTACTTCAGTTGATTATATCCAAAACTTAATGACAATTACGCTTTTACTAAATCCAATTAAATTATACATAGGGGTCTCGAAATTCTTCACAACTTGATTCAAATCATGGATTAAAATGTCCGTAAATGGTCAGTTCAACGACTGAACGACTAATTAGTGTCAAAGGGTTCTTTCGAGGAAGTATTGCTGTTAAGTTATTCAAAAAGCTTTACAAAACAGTACTTGATGATCATAATGAGGTTTCTTTTCGTATTTTAAAGTGTATACTATTCAGAAAACTTTAACTGAAATTTCAGATGACGGTCAGAAAAAAAATTACTGTTAAGGACTTAAATGCAGTTGACGTAAATTTACAAATTTTCGCAGTGTCAATATTTAGGGGATAGAAACAAAAATGTGTCTTGGATGTTTGATTTCGTGGTTTTACCAAAGTTCGCATATAAGCCTATCTGAAAGGAGTAGGTCCGGTAAGGACTCATTTTGGCCTCAAATTTCAGTTTCATCTGACGAAAGATTTTGACCACTTTTTAAACACTTAAGTGTCTATTTCACTTGATTCAATTAGTTTTTGTGAAAGATTTTAACTAATTTAGTCATTAAAAACGATCCGATTCAAGCTCAAATATGAGAAATCTCTAAAATATGCCAAAAAACGTCACTTTTCAGATGGTTTTTGTCAAAAATGAAAGTGGCCGCATCCGTGTTCATCCACAACCTTTATATATGTTATGTGTTATCATAAAATACAACTTACATTTCAATATTAAGGATGAACACGAATGCGGCCACTTTCGTTTTACACGGAAACTGTATAAAATTTAACTAAAATGATAGAATTTTGAAGTTTTCAGTAATTTCGCATGACTTAATGGTGCTACAACCCGATATATGTGCATTGTATTGTCAAAAACAGCCCATATTTATGTAGCAGAAGCATTCAACTGTCCAATAAATAACTAAAAGTTTACATTTTAACAATTTTGTAAAACTGTTATTCTTTGGGGCCAAAAAGGGGTCTTACCGGACCTACTCCTTTGTTCTTCGTTGAATATTAAGTTAAGTCGTGGTTCACCTGTAACCACAAAATCTCTGAAAAATTGTATACCAGGTATAATATTGAATCCAAAGGACTAATGATGTCGTTAACCTTTGTGTTTCAGAATCATCTCTAAGCAGCGGCATACACAATAAAAAAAAATGACCAAACACATTGATACAATGTTACAGCAATTACAGAAAAAAATGCAATGTTTAGTAAAATGTAATAGATATTAATGCCAATTTATGATATCGAATTTCGTAATATCACAAATTGGTCCAAATTGTGATTTCGAAATTATCAACTTGATGATTTTGAATAATAACCAATATAGTGCAAGTCTAGAAAGACAGATTGATATCCTGAAACTAATTCCTAGTTTATATTAAAATCAAATTTACACTTAAACAATTTATACTTACACGACGAAACACCAGCGTAACCCATTAGAAGTCCTGCTAAGAAAGGTGCATCTCCACCTGGCCTTAGCTTTTCTTTGGCATGAATAAAATAAATATCATCATTATTTAAATATTGTTATTGATTAAATATTATTATTGATTAAATATTGTTATTGATTAAATAATAATAATAACACCGTCATTATTTTAAGACAATAAAATAAACGGTACAAATTTTACTGCGAATTTCGGCAAATACTATCTGTCAAGTGATTCAAACATTGAAAAGCTGATGTTGAAGAGATTCGTGTAAACTGTAGCTTCCTGTTTACTTTTAAGCAACAAAATAAAACAGTATAATGTATAAACGTATTACAAATTTGAAAATTAAAGCTACCAAAGTCATAACCAAACAAAACAATGAAAGGCAGAAAGTTAAGAATTGTTCATTTCTTCGAGCTTAAATGCCAGGGAATAGTTTGTTCAAGACAGTTTATTTTGTCAAGATAAACCGCAATTATGATATTAAGTATAATTCTTTAAAACAATGGAAGTTTTGCTTGATTAAACAATTGGTCGTATCGTTGTCTAATTTGCATTTTATTCTTAAAACCAACTTTGCAACACATATTTTGTTATGTTTAAGCCAAAAACAATTAAACACAATGGCGAACAAATAATTTAACAGAATAGTATGCATGATCAAACTTTAAAAAGTACAACATCTTTTATGCTTTCAGTTGCAACACAAAAACAAATGTGTTCATCAAACTACCTTTTGAACAATGCATCGACATTCAATTTATTAATATATTTTGAATATGTAATTGATATTACCAATCAATTCCACAACTAATTCATAATTATCAGTTGTTGCGTCTTGTATAAGTCTTGTTTGTTGTCCAAAAACTGCTAAACCAATGCCAATTTCCATCCCGCAACAGTCTATATGTCGTTTTACATAGTGTTCAATTCCTGTAAAGAATATTAGTAGTTCTGATATTGTGAACGCTTTCATCTTTATTCAGCTGTTTATAAAACGTTTATATATCATTTCTGTAGACATGTCTGAACAGTTCAAGAGACCAAATTAATCAATCAATGAGAAGTGAAATAGATTTTATGTTGATGAAAATGTAAACCACCAAATTTAAAATGTCCTTTAGCAACACGATGGTTGTCACTGGTGAAGCAGAAAAGTACGTACCCTTCCAGATTACCTTTGATGAAATTCATCTCAGTGTTTTGTTTGCTTGCTATTTTTCCTTTTTGCCATCTTGTTTGTCTTTCTTTGATTTGAGGTTTTTAATTGTTTTGTCAAATCCAATATATAGGTTAAGATAACATACATAAAAATGACACCTCACATACTAGTACATCAAAAATCAACATGTCGTTTTATTTCTCTATTGTTTAGTATATGCTTAGTAAGGTGACAGTAGTTTACGGGTATTCAAATCTGGTACAAAAATTAGGAAGTAACAGCTCAAGGTAACAAACAAACACTAAGGGAACCGCCCGAACTCCAAAGGGAGCGAGACCGTGCGAGTCGGCCGGTTAATAAGAGGCACAAGATACCAAAGGAAATTTCAAATTAATATGTCGAAAAAGGAATTGACAATGTCAAGGTAAAAAAATGAAAAACAATCAAAAGACAAACAACAATATACCAAACACAATATCGAAAGCTATTGTCTGACCAACACGAACCACACCAAAAATCGGGGTGATCTCAAGTGCTTCGGAAGTAGATCATCCTTTGCATGTGGCATGGATTTAGTTACTCACGTAAGTGCCGGTGAAAAGTCCAATTCTGAGGTCACATTTGAGGGAAAGAGAACAAGATTGTGGTTAAAACAATTGGAACATATCTGTCGTCATATGTGAAACTGATATTCCAACTCGTAATGGCGTTCGTAAAAGTTGACTATGGATTATATAAAATGACATTAAATGAACTTATCCTATTTCAACAAATACTATTTAGTGTTTAGGATTTGGTTTTCTGCTATGATTTCCCCAAGTATTTTATTGTACTTAATTTAAATTCCGCTTTTTCTGTTATTTATTTCAACTCACCATAAACATAACGTATAGCAGCTGATTTCAACTCTTGAAAATACTCTGACATACGTTCAGATGTATCTATTACCAAAATAACATCATGTCTATTTCCCTCTTCGACTTCTCTCGATCTTACTCTAGCTGAAGCTTAAAATAAGAAAGCAAGATCTTCATATTTAGACAAAAAATTATTTCTAAATAATTCTTCAAAACTCGCGTATTACTGCATTATTGTTTCACTTTCAATTCATTGTATTTAAACAACTGACAAACAGGCATGATGTAATCGTAATCAGCTGTAATCGATTACATTTTGCAGTGTAATCATATGTAACCAGTTATCATGCATTTTCTGATTACAAGTAATCATAATGTAATCGATTTCATTTTGCAGTGTAATCATATGTAACCAGTTATCATGTATTTTCTGATTACAAGTAATCATAATGTAATCGATTACAATGCAAAAAACATGTGCAATTGTGATTACTTTAAGATTACATTTAAATGATTACCTGCTGATTACAAATTGTATATATAAGTTTTTATTTATTGCAAGCATAACTAACAAAATTCTCAAACTTATGATCACTATGATTAAACGTTTCATTTTGAGATTCAGCCCTTGTGATATAAGATGTGTGCTTTAAAATTTATTGTTGTTCCCTTGGGTTGCAGACAATTCTCGGACTGTTAAGGTTAAGTGCCAATTTTTCTCTTGAAATTGAATTTGATGTTTGACTTTTAATGATAATGGAATTTAGAACCAACTATTTTTTCTCAATTTAATTATAACAAAAATTCCATTATTTTCTATTATGTGTTTTCTTAATACATGTGTATAGATTTATAAATTTTACAATCATGTATATAACAAAAAATAAATTGTATACAAATTTGTTGATTATTCCAATCAAAAGAATTTATTTTAATTACCCAAGCTCACCTATTGTTTGTTATAAAATTTGAAGTAGTGACGAACACCTGTAAAAACACATCCAAGTGTCAATTATATCCACACAGACAAAAAGGCTACCTGATCATTAAATAATCACTCTTTGTTAATTTCTTTTTCTTTATTGAAAATGTCTTTTAAATATGGGATAAAATATTAAAAAAAAACACTGTTATTCCTTGAACAGAGAAAGCATAGAGACATTTACATTCGAGGATTATATACAAGGAATTGACTTTTTACCAGAACGTAATGTTGTAGATTTTACACCAAATAGTTACGGCGACTTGTTTTGTGAATTTTTTAGCAATATAAATTGTTGTATTTTAAATGGCCGAAATCTTATCAACAATGACTTTACGTTTGTGTCAACAAGAGGACCATCGGCCTTTGACTATTGCGTTGTACCTTATGAGAAACTGTCATTTTTTCAAAACTTTTAATTCATTCGAGCAAGAACATTAATTGAAGAAAATGCAGCCGTAGGCTCTTATGACCCCAAACATATACCGGATCATTCTTTGTTATGCTGGACATTTGTCACACCTGGTTATGATGTTCAACAAACCGTGTCCGAACAATTGACAGATAACGGTATTGTAAGATCAGTTAAATACGACACACGGAGTATTCCGAACGATTGGATGTCCGACAATGAAACAATTTCTAAACTTAACACATTTATCGCTGAATTAGAGGAATCTGAAATAAACCAGATAAATTTAGACAATTAATATGAAGATTTTGTTAAAATTGTACATTTTGAAATGGATTTAAAGCTAAATAAACGTTAAACTAATATATATGATGGCAAAAGTAACAAAAGGAGACGTATGAAAAAATCTTGGTGGAACGACAGCTTAACACTCCTTTGGAACGATGTATGTAAAGCCGAGCGTGCGTGGCACAAGTGTCATAGCGGATGCAAGAAGGATTTACGCCATATATTTGTGGAAAAACGGAAATTGTTTGACAAAAGCAGTCAGAAAGCTAAACGTCAGTTTTGGTACCGCAGTCAGGAGCAACTTCTAGATGACCAACAACGGGATCCTCGAGAGTTCTGGAAGAAGATTGGTAAAGTTGGCGTTGGAAATGAACGACAGAAATCTATACCGATGGAAGTGACACTAGACGATGGGACAACTAGTACAGAAACAAGCAATGTGTTAAATAAATGGAAAAACTGTTTTGATAAATTATTAAATTGTAATAATCAGACCATTGACACTAATGTTAATATTAATATTCCAGATGATTTTTTAGATAGGGAAATATTGTTTGAAGAAGTAGTAAATGCTGTTGCTAAAAGTAAAAATGGCAAGTCACCAGGTATTGATCAGTTGACAGTAGAATTATTTAGAAATAATGCATTGACGTTAATTCTGCATAAGTTATTTAATATTTGTTTCAAGTATGGAATAATTCCTTCTGTATGGGGTAAAAGTATTATAAACCCAATTCTTAAGTCTTTAACTTCAGATCCACGAGATCCTTTATCATACAGGGGCATAACTTTAGCTCCATGTGTATATAAATTATATTGCAGTATACTGAATGATAGATTAGAGTATTGGTTAGAACAAAGAGATATTATTCATGACGAGCAAAATGGCTTCCGTAAAGGTAGAAGTACCATTGACCATCTAAGTACATTAACTTCAATTATTGAAACTACAAAACTGAAAAAGTTATCAACATTCACAGCTTTCATAGATTGTAAAAAAGCGTATGATACTGTTAAAAGAAAATTAGTGTTTACTAAATTTGATGATTTAGGGATTAGTACAATTGTTATGTACATTGAAAGCTATATATTCACATGTAAAATGTTGTATTAAACTTCATGGCAATATGACAGACTGGTTTAGCGTTAATTCGGGTTTAAAACAAGGATGTGTATTATCGCCTGTTATGTTCAATATGTCTATTAATAGTTTGATTGATGTAATAAAAGCACTAGACATTGGTGTAGACATTTATGGTGAAAAAGTTGGTATACTTTTATATGCTGATGACGTTGTATTTATTGCTGAAAATGAAAATAATTTAAAGACTCTATAAGATGTAGTAAGTAATTGGTGTGTACCAATTGTATGAATGTGAACTTAGATAAAACTAAAGTTGTCAATTTAAGGAACCCTTCGGTTCAACAAACATCTAAACCTGTTTTGTTAAATAATAATACAGTACAAATAGTATCTTGTTACCAATATCTGGGTCTACTGTTGACAGAATATCTCGATTATAATGAGATGGCTAAAGCTGAAGCAAGGTCTGCAAGTCGAGCTCTAAGTTTATTAATTGTTAAATGTAAAGCACATGGTGGTTTCCAGCACAGTACCTTTGAAACATTATTTGATACTCCGGTCTGGTCAGTCATAAGCTACGGTGCATCCATTTGGGGCACTCGTTCTTTTTCTTGTATCAACGCTGTTCAGAACAGAGCTATCAGGTTTTTTATGGGCGTTGGCAAGTATACACCAAATGATGCAATTGACGGGGACATGGGCTGGAGACCACCTAGTGTAAAACAATGCACATGTGTCTTTAGGCACTGGGCAAGATGAAGTGTCATGACCAATGACAGAATAAATTATAAAGTTTTCAAATGGTCACATACAAATGCTGTAAATAATAAGAAAAAACTGGTGTAATAGAGTCATGAAAAAACTTAAAGATTGTAATTTTGATTTGTATACTAGTATTGATAGTGTGCTGCATAAGAATATTGTTATACAAATTGAAGATGTTTTATTTAATAAATATATTGCAGAATGGCAAACAACAATTTTGTCACAGAGTAATGGTAACAAGCTTCGTACTTATAAGCTATATAAATCACAATATTGTACAGAGTTATATTTAAAACAAAATATGTCTATTAAATTTAGAAGTGATTATGCAAATTTATATGTGGCGTTGCGCCACTTAAAATAGAAACAGGACGATATGAGAATAAACCAATAAATGAAAGATGTTGTTTTATGTGTAAAAATGAAATTGAAGATAAAAAAACCTGTATTTACTTTATGTCCTTTATATGAGACCTTCGAAATATATTGTATAGTGAAGCAGTAAAACATAACGATCAATTTTATGACTTGTCTATTGACGAAAAGTTTATATTTTTATTCAGAAATGAAGAACTATGTCAGGTAGTTGCTAAAACCTGCTTTAATATTTTATGTAGAAGAACAATTTTTTTATTTGTATATAGCTGATGTTAGTTTTAATATACAATATGTTTTATATATGTTATCCAATTTTTCATGTTATACGCAATGTTGTATATGTATATTGGAATGTATAATGTTATACAAGTGGTGAGTCTTTAATAAAATATCGAATCGAATCTTCGAATTAAATCTGTCATATACAATTATGTCATCAAACAATACAAATATTACACTACTTCTTTTCTACGTTCTTATAAAAAAACATGTTTATACATAAAATATCAAAAACATAGGCGTAGCATGCCGAAAAATAATGGTACGGTTTCTGCAAATTAGACATATGGGACACGAAGTGGCCCATCCAGCCTCGCATAGCGAGGCTGCATTACGGCAGGGGGTATGGGGGCCGCTCAAGGCCCCCAGAAGCTCTGGGGTTAATAGCGTTAAAATCCTGCATTCTGAGTGTTTCCTGGCACTAACAAATGTTTTTGAGCAGCAGCATTTTTTACAAGACAATTTGAAAAAAAATGAATGTCTGTGTCTTGAGGGTTTTGTAGTTTGTTTTCTATTTTTGTGTCATTTACATAGCAAGATTGGTGAATGAGAACAACACTGTCATACTATACCTCGCGACAAATCATTGTGCAAAATTCATGATTTACAAGTGATTTCTGTCAGTTTATTTATTATAAGATCTTAATATTATTATTTTTAATGTTTAAAATAAAACAATCAAAGTGCGGATAGCAACTTTAGAGCTATAGTGAATAGAAAAATGAATGAGGATCGGGAATGGGTAAAAAAACTATGACAATCCTCACACACTGCATGCATGGGATAAGCTGCGGCCGGTCTGGTAGTCCTATAATATAAGACTTCCGAGGTTCATATCATTTACATTCAACGTTTTTTAGCGGATATTTTTTTTATTATCAATGTTGAACCCGAATTCGTATAGTATCTAATTTTTTTTACTATCAAACCCCAACTCGGGTTAAACATTGATAGTAAAAAAAATACATGATAAAAAACGTTGAGTGTAAATGATATGAACCTCAGAAGTCTTTTATTATAGGACTGCCGGTGCAGAAACAACGTGTTTGGGGGATGCACACTTTTCTAGACCCCATAACACACGAAAGAACTAAAATTGAAAACAAACAAGAAAAACAAAGGCCAGAGGTTCCTGACTTGGGACAGGCCCAAAATTGCGGCAGGGTTAACATGTTAAATGTTTTAATGTGAACGTTCAAGACAATCACTTAAGTCGACACTAGGGGGTCATCTTGACCTGGTGGAATATAAATATTTTAAATGATCATGCAGCGACTGTCAAGATGAAGAACTGAAATAAATCACTGTGTTCTTGATAATTTGTATCTTGTTTATATGTATTGTGTACGATTTTTTCATATGTACATTTATTAGAGAGTCTGTCGCAATTACCGTGATTTTTTGGACAACGGTTGTCTTGCAAGAAGGACCTGCTTACGCTTCTGGAGCACATTTAGTTGCACCAGTTTTTTTAGGGGTCCGTGTTTCTAATTTGATTTTATAGTTTTCAATGTTGAATGGTGTTGGTTGTCCTTGTGTGTCTTATTTGTTCTCTGGTTTGTCTTTTGTCCCTTGATCGCGATTCTTTTTTAAAAATACAATGTATTTTCTACATAAATTCTACACCATTCCTACAGGTTTTCTAAATAATTGTAATAAACAATGGAAAGAGTAAATCGGCGGTCTCACGAAAACCACCTCCTAGTGAAGTATAGATATGTGAAATAATGGTGATTTTTTGTTCAGGTTTTGTGTTACGGAAGGTCGCTCAAAAAAAGGCACAGTGCAGAAAGGAGTATGAAGCCTTAGAGGTCTTACGAAGTCCCGAACATAACCAACCCCGACTTTTAATGAACAATTCCGGAGTCCCGATAAAGATTATATCCCCTTTTGCAATACGGTATCTTACATTATAAAAAAAAGCCCTCACCTCTGATTTCAATTGACATTATGCTCGAAATATTTGCAAATGTACGTTAAGAAAATAAGCAATCAATCATCTGATTTTGAACTTGACTTGTGGTGGTTTTATTAAAAAAAAAAAAAACGAGTGAAATCATTACAATTGTCATATATCGTTTACCTGCAAACCTAAGGATATGGCATGGTGCAAACAATAATATTACTTTTTCCAATTTATATCTACATCATCTCGAATCAAAACTTGCAACAATTAATAAAAAAAAAACTGCTGGCTTCCTCGGCCTTGAAAATGTTTTCAAACTGATGCGTTAAACTTAAAGAGCCAGTAACATCATGTGGAGATTTTCCGAATTAGCTGGCGATTGTTGTTGGCTATAGCATTCTTCAGATTATCCATCCGTTTCAGTTTATTCAGTCTGTGTCAGATTGGCACATGAACCAATAACAACACCCAACATTATCCGCAACAGCATCTTTAACAATTTCATTAATTAATCATTAATTGGTAATCAATAAACTGATTACGGTACTGCGGTTACTTACATTGACATGCTCAGTACTTTTTACGTTGAAGGACGTTTTTTTTTCTTTCTTTAAGAAAACAGGCAGGGGTAAATGTAAAACATTTATTGTATGGAAGTTTGCATACTATTCTAGCATATTTTTTTTTTTTTTTAATATTTTGATTTTTTTGGTACGGTTTTCCGTACCTGCAGTAAAAATTGGTACGGTCGGAACCGTACCAACCGTACCGTGTGCTACGCCAGTGAAAAATACAATTTTTCACTGAGATAAGCTTTTTTTTATGTGAGGATCAAATGTTTAAAAAAAACCATTTTCAAAACCACGGTATACAATGTTATCATAAGTAATTTAAGGTAATAATGATTACTTTAAAGAAAAGTAATCTAATGTAATCAAATACATTTGAATTTAGGAGTACAACAATCGATTACATCAGATTAGCAAAGTAATTGTAATTTAATCGATTACATTTTAAAGTAATCGAACCCATCCCTGCTGACAAATCATGTCGTTAGTTCTAAAGGAGAGGCGAAAGATACCAAAGGGACATTCAAACTCATAAGTCGAAAATTAACTGACAACGCCATGGCAAAAGAAGCAAAAGACCAACAGACAAACAACAGTACATAAAACGCACCATAGAAAACTAAAGACTGAGCAACACGAACCCCACTAAAAACTTCTAAAGATATCGACATTTTGTTTGTTTTTAATATTACGACTGTAGCGCCTGTTTAAAGCAATCTTCACAACTAGTACACTTTTTGTTTAGGGACCAGCTGAATCCCGCCTCCAAGTGCGGGGTTTTCTCGCTGTATTGTAGACCCATTGGTGGCCTTAGGCTGTTTTCTGCTCTTTGGTCGGTCGGGTTGTTGTCTCTTAGACATTTCCCATTTCCATTCTCAATTATATTTGTAAAAATCTTGTTCAAAAGCGCAATGTTAAAGCTGTGATTGTTACTCAATAATCTTTTTACATTTTTACTTATCTAATAAGCAGCAGTGAATGGTTTGGTGAATTGGTATATACAAGCTTGTTATTTTAAATTACACTATATTGAACACAACTTGAATTTAATTAATTAGCTTCAGTCTTTTTTTTTACATAAGTTCCCTATTCATATAAGTTCAAACCAGAAAATTGGCAGCGAAGATTAAATTGGAATAAGCTCCATTTATGATTTAGATTATTTGATTTCAAAACACTTACCATAAGCTTTCACTTGTCTGAAATAATGATACCATTCTCTTGGAGTTTTGGGTTGATCACTATTAAATAGTCCTTCAAATAAGATTAATGAGTGCATTTATTTGACCATGGAAAAAGAGACATCTGAAACTTAAACGATTATCCGTCAAATATTTCACACAATTTCAATAAAAAATATAATGTCATAAAATATATCAGCATAAATTACCAAATAATCAAACGCAGCATTAAGAACAAACAAATACCTCGGTGAAAACAGGCGAAGGCGAACTAATACAATTTTTCTTCATTACACGAATTCGTTTTTGGTTAAATAAGTTATATATCCTACTTACGTTCCCCAAATATGTCTTCATCTCTTTCTCTTCTTCGTGATCGCCTGGACAAACTGTACCTTAATGTAAGATCATATGTTCATTATTTTACAGTTATAACAAATAAAAGAGCTACTAGTCCATTTCCTATTAAAGAGCAATATAGAGCATTGTAAAAGTTTTCTCAATCTTCACTCAGCAACATCTTTGGCGATTTCTCGATTTGCACTTATACATAATACAATCTAAACAGTTTTTTCGTTAGAAATAAACAAATAAGTCGGCTATAATAGGCTCTGACATGACAAATGAGAAACAATTCAAACGAGAACACTAACGGTCTAATTTATAACAAATAAATTTACAAAAAAACAAATATAACAGATATGAACCAACGCCAATCACTGGAGAACAGGCTCCTAACTTGATACAAGCACTTCAAGAATGTAGCAGCGTAAAACATATTTGTGAGCGCCCAACCCTCCCTTTAACCATTAGACAGTGGTGTACGTACAAACAGCACAACAAAAAAACAATCTGTATGCCATTTGGGTTTTTTTGCTGAAGGTTGTTTTTTTTTATGTTTTTGATGTGTTTGAATATTTTGTTATTATTTTCTCAAGTGAAAGGAGCGATTGAGTTATATATTACGATGCTGGTGTCTAGAGCACCTTCTCAATACAACCAAGTTTAAATCCTTCGAGAGTTATCATGAAAATAAATTCATTTAACTTCGACGCTTCTCAACAAAAACCATGTATTTGCTCATGCACATGACATAATGAGTAAAATAGTATTTCCCGTATCATTTTGAGGCTATTCTTGAAAAACATTATTTATCTTGCCACTAGTCACCCCTTTCTGGAATACTTTACAAACTTCAAAACATAGACCCAGCTATTCCCAAGAACAATACAACACGACCCGAAAACAACTCGTTTATAAAACTTACAAATCAGTACGTCTATCAGAGAGAGACATCCGACAGTTCAACAGACAAAGACTTGAGCGTTATCTGATCGATAATATCATTGTATATCGAGAATATATTGAAGACAACTTGGACCGTTTCATGGACACAGCCTTCAATCATGAAAGAAAAAAGGCAAGATAAACTGTCAATTCAAAATCCATGATTTTTTGTTTATGCTTATATATAAAACTAAAATGAAATATTGCAAGCAGCAACTACTAATTTACCAATGTTTGACTAACGGTACGGGACAAGTACATAACGAATTTAGTTATTCATTTGAATGCATAAACTTCCCACGACCAGGGATGGTGGTAAAACAGCTATACTAATTGTAAAAACCAGTTGCAAAGGGTTAAACTCATCTTTTTACCATGAAGCACAAAGACAATAAACAAAACGAACAGAGAAACAAGAGAAACAAGATAAACAAAAGAAATGAATTACCGATCTAGGAAACAAGTAGTTACCTAACACTCTTAGTTGAAAGGTCACTACAACTACCAAATGAAACAAATCTTACAACTCTAAAATTACATCATTATCTTACCTCCTATACATTTTATGAATACGATTGGTTAAAAGCGACCGAGTGGAGAACGCGTTTATTTAATATGGGGTGAGTAGGCGTGGTTTATTTTAATACACAATTAGTATTGGTGTTACGTTCCTTTATAAAAACAACACGGCGTTAAGGTGATACCTAACACTACAGGGAGATAACTCTGTAAAATCAGCTAAACGTTTTAATCACGTTGTATTGTTAAGGAAATATTAAGCTTCTCAATGATCAAAATGAGTGTTTGTCAAACTGCTCTATATCAAACTGCTCTATATCCAACCAATTTTTTCCGAGAAAGTGATTGGTTCAAGTTTTTTGAAATTTTTATATTTTTTTCAAAGGGTCAAAGTAAATATTTTGTCAAAATTTTATGAAAATTAGACGAGCCAAATTAATTTTAGTCAAGGTGTTGGGTACCACCTTAAGGGAAAATCTGAAACGTTTCGCTTGAACAACAGATGGAGAAATTGATGATGACCGATTGAAATAAATGCAGAAAACACTTTAAAAACTAACAGGTTGTTATTTTTGGTATTTGTTTTGGTATATACCAATGGAAGTAGGTTCTTTATATTGAAGACTTGATCACTTTGATAGGTCATTAGTCTAAATGTCATATGTTAAGATAGTCGGTTAAATAAATTTGTTATACAGTCTGCTAGTGACCTAATAGTAATATGATGATATAGGGTCAGTATTTTACTGACTCATATATATCGTATTAGGTCACAAGCACAATGTGTTACTAATTGTATACATCCAACGGAATGAGTGTAACGACGTAATAAACAGAATAAGAGAAACATGACCACGGGCAATGCCAAATATAGTTATCGACATGAAATAGGCCAAACATTGTTCATAACTGTTTAGCAACAGTTTCAATTTATGGAAAACAAAATCATTGTTTGCATCATTTGTATTATAAAACATAGGATCAGATAATTTTGTATCTGAAACTAAAGGCTAATTTGATCAAAGATAATTAAAAAAATACAAATTGTTAAATAGTAACGTCTTCTCACATCTTTTAATACAGGATGAGTGTCCTGACATTTTGTTAGAATATACTAGTTTTACTATCACACGTTCAAATTTTTGCTTTCAAATTTTTGCTTTTCGAGCGTACCTTGTTATTAAATGTTATTAAAAATAAACATCATTGTAGCAGAAAAATGATAATAACTTAAGACGAACAAATTTAATCAAAAGAAGTATATTGCAATATATGTAACAATGAGTATTTTGAAGATAGTTTTTACTGATACTTACGATGTCGCAGACGTCATCATCGGTCTAACATCAACTCTATTGTGTGCTGTCGGTTTTATATTGGATACAATCGATTCTTCTTTTTTAAAGTCCATATTCCGAAAGATTTTATCTATATCTCCTTTAAAACATTCCAGATTATAATGAAAGCTAACGCGGTTGTCGTTTTGTGTTTTTATGCTCTTACTTTTATATCCAGATTCATTTTTATGACTACTGCTTTTTGAATTAGAGATGTTACAATTATCAATCTTAGGCAAATCTTTATTACCAACTTCCTTGCTTAATTTACATAATGGGTTGTATTGTCCGGTTTCATTCTCATTTACAACATTTCCGTTTACAACATTTTCTTCACCACTGCTGTTCAATAGTGAAGAATGTTGAACTTTAACGTTAAAACTAGCCCCTTTCAATTCATTAATGTTTTTTGAATCGCTTTGTGCTCCAAGTGGTTCGTTATGGATGGTATTGGATTCATTATTTATTGCATTGTGTGTCAATAATTGTACTGTTCTACCATTCATATAGTTGGAAAGGTTATGGATATTGTCGTCACCGCTACACCATTCATTGTCTTGTGTATATTCGGTATAATCTTCTTCAATTTCTTCACAATTTTCTATAGATGGTATATTATCTATCTTTCCGGGTGCATTTCTCTCTAATACATTTGAGAAACACACAGAAACATCTTCATTCAAAAGATCAGAAGAACCATCTTGACCATAATTCTCATCAAAGGGCGTGGTTTTCTGTAGATTTACTACAAGTGTGTTCAATCTATTAGCTTTTTGCAACAAATTGGACATTTGCTTTGTAACATTGTCAAATGTTGGTAAATTCAATGGATCGAGTGTCAGAATCTAATCGACTAACATGTTCTTTAAGTTCTTAAAAATATATCTTATCAAAGTATATTATGAATGGTAAGATAAAATTATGTTTTTTTTTCTTAAGTAAATCGAAATATTGACCTTTTTGTTCTCATGTGAATGAGTGAGAGGCATTTTCGTTCCCGCCAAAAAGTCATTAATGCAAAACGAATTACCAATTATGACTTCATTTGAAGTATTAGACCTATGACAGATAAATGTATCCTAGCAATGAAATTAATGTTTAATTATTAAGAACGAACAATGTAATACTAAAATTGCCAGATCCAAATTTTGTCGGTAATATATTTTAATATATACTCACGTGTAATTTGTTTAGAGGCAACAGCCATCATTGGAGTTCTACTCGTGCTAAAACATTTAACTCAAACTTAATGAATAATTGCATACACTGGAGATTTATTAAATTTTACCAAATGCAAAGATTTCAAACTATATCACTTGTGTTTCATATAGTTTAATTGATATTTAACATTGACCTTTGCAAAATTAATGTTTAACACAACGAATTCGTTTAAATGTATAATTAAGAACATGATAATAATCTCAAAAAATACTAGTGTGTTCGTCAACAGGCTACACTTTACGAAATATATAAATCGACGTATGATTTTTTTCTCATCATTACATAAATGTACAGCATATTTTTCTTTAGTTACATAACGCGAACATCCAAAAGTTACATAACAGTAACAATAACGGTGGTCACTTACAAAATTAAAATTTTTAATTCTTTAAGATAGATTTGTAAACGAAATACGCATCTGGCGTACGGAGTTATACGCCTGGTTTCTTTGGTGATTTTTATTAATGGTAGAAGTAAAACATCTGGCAATTCAAGATAAAACAACAAAATAGTTGCATATAATCTCTTTAAAAGTATGCAATACTAGACCTTATTTTAAGACGTATTTTGTAATACAGGAAAATCCATTAATTGTGCATTAAAAGCTTTATCATATACAGCAAACAAAGGTAAATATATATATATATTACTAAAAGGTACAAAATTGCAGAAAATACCTATTTGATGTCATTCTGTCCAATATTTCTGCTGGAGTTTTTTTTAATTCATATATGGTGTGTTTCATAGCAATGACATTAGATAAAAGAAAAACTATATACTCAGCAACACAAATAATTCACCACCTCTGACAATATAGGAGAGAATTTTCACAATATTTTTCTTTTGATAAAAAAAAATTCTTTTGTAATTCGGGAATAATCTTGAAATTAACCAACGGTTAACACAGTAATTTTCTTTTTGGTGGCAACGATGGGGTTTTCATCCGAAAATGTCAAACATCATAAGTCCGACATAAGTCAAGTCTTCAATTAGACGATTAATTGACATTTTACGAGTTTCAAGTATTGCTTTGACAATGAGTCGATGATGGACAAATATGCAATCATTCACAAAAGAAGGGGTATAATATAACAGCCAGTGTCTGGTTCCTAAAATTGCCAGAAATAAGAAACACTCTTGAAAAGGAAATTAAATTAATTGTACTGTTGACATGTCAGTTGACCAAAATGACTGATTGTACATTAAATGGTCATTTTGATAATAATTTATTGTCAGAATTGGTAACAGTCTTCCTAAAAAATCTTTTAAGATATCGTTTAGCAAAAGGTTTGCTTTGTTAAAAAATCGAAACAACACATTAAAAATTTGATGCGTCCGAAACACTTTTCTGGATAACCTTCATTATGAATAGAGAAAGCCAAATATTTACAAGCCAAGGATTTATAAGAACCGACACAGTTGAAGAGCTGTATGATCAAAAAGGACATAAACAGGATCTAGAGGTTGTGTGCAAATGCAAGAAAACCTATAAAATCTTGTATTTATTTTTTGAAGGTCGAGTCGCACGTTTTCCTGAAAAAAAGTAATAGAGATACCCATATATTATATCATTAATCTTTATGCCCGCGTCACACTATCCCGATTTTTACGCCGATGGCAACACGATAATGGAAATTTTCAAAATCGGGACTGATCGTATCCAGATCGGGCTATTCGTAGTGCCATCTTTAACCATCGTAAAACCATCGGCCACTTTTTCTAGCCTTCGGGGACAACTTCGGGAAGGGTTCTAAACTTTTTAACATGTTAAAAAATGCCCGAAGGTCGCGTCCGATGTTGAGGGTTCGTATTGAGTTCGTATCACCATCCTCACCATCGTAATGTCACCGGGAATGCTTCTTTGCACATCGTATTGCATTCGTGTTTCCATCGTTTCCATCGGGCAGTTTTGACATTACGATGTCTACACGAATGAATCACGAAGATACCAGAAGGTCTTACGATGGCAACACGACTTCGTGAAGACCTCGTAATCCCGTCGTGTTGCCATCGAATAAAAGTACGAAGGCGACAAGATGGAACTACGACGGCAATAAATCTAGCTAAATGTAAATTTTCGCGCTAAAATACATTTAAAGTGCCATGCGCGATATGCACTGGTCAGTCTAATACGACAGTTAAGAAAGACGTTCACAAAACATGGAGCTCATATCATATGATTCTATAAGAACAAGAAAGGCGACAGCGTTGTTTCTATTAATTCAAATAAAACAAGACGAGCAGCTATTACAGGCTCAGGATTTACTTTTACAAGTAAAATATTATTTTTGTCAATTTTTCATATCAAGTAACATAATGAAAATCATAAACGCGCCTCGTACACCAACACTGCAGGTACACGTATATAGGGAAACCAACTTTTTCTTCATTATTCTGATTTTTTATGTATCGTCTGAGTTGTTGTCACACGAATGTTTACTCCATAACCATTTTGTTTTCTATATGTCATATTTTGCCGCATTTGTTGTTTTCCCCACATCCTTCCTTTTGTCTATATTATTATGATACTCTCCTGGAAAGAGCTCTTTTTGAATAAAAGGGATCAACGAACCCATTACCTTACCGTTAAGATAGATCAGTAAACATGGGCATAATTATGGGTGATTATTCAGACTAGTGCACACATTTTACAGTTCAAACAAGGCAATGCCGAGCGTAGCATCCCCTCGTATGTAACATATTGGGGACAAATATGGACACTATATTTGTATATGACACATGCAGAAAATGGTAAATTGAATATGCATATTTGATACATAAACTATTTTTTTAGAAATCAACCAAAACATTCCGTAACTGGAAATACCTTTAATATTGTCTTTAGAACCAGCAGGTAAAAAAATGAGCAACCAATTTCCTGTGTATTATGCTATTTCAAGGAGAAAAAACAAGTCCATCTGCATGACCTTGACCTGTGGCCTTGAACGTAAAAAATGTCAGATCATTACAAGGAGGAACAATATACCAAATGTGGTTAAAATCTTTTGAAGCATATTGGTTTTAGAGTGTCCACAAGGGTGATATTGCCTTGTATTACAACTTCCACTGTGACCTTGACCTTTGAACTTTAAAGTCAATAGCGCTTAAGATATTCTTAACGAGTAACACCATACCAAGTTTTGAGCATTTTGGTTCTAGAGTGTCCATAACAATTTTATCTACACGCAACTTACATGTAGTAGGCGAGGGGATAATAAACTAAGTTTTATAAGAATTTAATTTAGACAAAAAGATCGATTTCCCGCCATGCATGGCAGACTTGTACAGAAACGATATGTTGTCGAAATTCTGTTCGTATCTTTTAGACATCGTATGGCCATCGCGCCATCATCGTAATCCATCGTGTAACCTTCGTAATCCATCGTGTAGCCTTCGTGATCCATCGTGTAGGCTTCGGCTGAGAAATGAAGCTTAAATACCCGTCTTCGGTTAACCTTCGTATGTCCATCTTTTGCTATCGTATATAATTTCGGCACCATCGTATAGACTTCGTTGTTCATCGTACTTGCTTCGGTCACTTTTTGGTATTTTAACGAGATCGGGACCAACTTCGTACGAACTTACAATTTTCGCATTCGGGTGTCCATCGTATATAAAAATCGGGACAGTGTGACGCGGGCATTACAAATTGATATTTGAAAGATAAATTTACACTTCTATAGTTAAAACTCGAAAAACTATTGTACACTTATTTTCTTATATGTGTATGCATTGATCACATTGCAAATTATTACTTAAATAATCGACGATTTCACACTGACATTGTTCTGATCTATAAAGAAAAATATATCTTAATTTTTTTTTAAATATTATACCTCTTCCTTCATTTGGTTTTCCATATTCTTTATTTACGGAATAAAACACAATTTTATTAACTGAAGGGTTAAACAATAACGAACTTCAAGGATTAGTTATTTTTGCATCTTTCACAGAAGAAAAGTAATTTTGTGATACTCTTAAAAGAAAGAAAAGTACAAAAGAAAAACAAAATTCTGAGATATTTAATACCGTTAAGTACATAAGCTGTCATGACATTATTAAAGTATAATAATATACATACACCGTGTCTTTGTAGCGAATTATGAACTTTATAATGACCCTTATCATAAAGGAAGAAGTAACTACTTTAACAGTTAACTTCTCTCGACATCTTAATTATCATGTGTGGAAACAGCTGAATAACGGAAACTAAAAATAACTGTGATGAACGCTTTTTTTTATCTTTTTTTTTTTATCTTAATAATTAAATTTACTGACCTTTTATCTATATAGAGCGAATTGTTGTCTTCTTGTGATCGCTTTCATTTCAAATGAATCAATGAGATGTTGGTCATACCCTCATACACTTAACTGGGAATAACCCTAAACAAGGAAATATATTTTACTCTCATCCAGCAAATATAATGTTTTACTATGGAATGCTTAGATTGTACTGAGGATATCACATGTAGAATAAAACAACATATTTCACAACATAAATGAATATCAAATATTGAATCAACTAAAAAATAAAAACTGACAAATTAAACCCAAATGTAATCTGATTTCCTTTAAGAATATTTAGGTTTTTAAGTTCGAAAACATTTTCATTTTTGTATTATTAAATTGAAAGAAATAGTTATATCCGCTCAAACAAAACATCGGGATGTATCTATACGAGTGATAATTATCACAGTTGTATAACGCTAGCTGATGATGTGCATAACGGATCATCATCTCGGATTTAAATGTCAAATTGGAGATAACAAAAGATATATAGATTTAAAATACATGTATGTTTTATTGCAATTCTTGAATTAAATAAACAGAAAAGAATCGCAAGACATTCCAAAATTCAATTTTATTTCCCAATAGAATTCAACAATTGCAGAATTCATGGTTGCTCTTGCTTCCTATGACAACGTTACAACAATGCACTTGAAAACAAACTAAAAACTTCATATAACTTGTAGTTTTATGGTTGAAGCACAAAAATGATATTATAAGGATTGAATGCTACCGTTTTATCATGTATAGGGTTGTTATAGCTTGGAACGTGCACACAAGATCCAAAATGTGCTTCTGTCAACGCTTTTTCTGCTAACATCATATATTTACTCTTTTACTGTGACTTGTCTGTACGTGTTGCTCTCTACCTATTGCAGTTTATTCAAAATACTGACCAAATTGCAATTTGTTTTATAAAACAAAACAGTTCAACTGGTTGGAAATTTGTACAAACTGTTCTAGAAACCACAGTCAAGTTAATATTTACTTGATGAAATTGAAATCTCCAAGATGAAAGTATTTCGTAAGAGTAAATAACCGGTTAAAAATGTATTTCCCTGATTAGTATATGACAAACGTTTGAATATACTTTAAGTTATAAAAGTGGACTTGATTTAATCTTTTTTTCTATAAATAATTTGATGTATCCTTCCCTGTTTCGTTTTCAGTCACGTACGTAATGTTAAGTATTTATAGGTTTTCTTTTAATTTCAAACGTTGATAATTCTAACAAAAAAATACTTTAATAGTCATTTTAAAGATATACTATTTAAATTCTCTCAATGCATGATATGACTCACGTAAAGAACAATTAATATTTGACCTCCAATTTTATCAGCAAATTCCAAATTTAACATATTAAATTCTCCACTGATAAATTCAAAATTATTTAGAAAGCAATATTTTAACTTCCTCAGGCAAGGTTATAATGACCTTAAATGTATTTTGCTATTCTATTCGACGTGTAACTTTTACGAATCATGTAGCTCTTCACGTATCTAAGTTCTTATGCATCCAAGGCTTTATTTTTGTTTTTGTTTCAGCGTTGCTGATGGAGGTAAATTTAAAAGGCGCGTCGGCCGCACCAAATTTGCTAAGTGTTATTTTTATTTAATATAAAACTGTTTTTCACTGCTGGTTTTTAAATGGGTTTTTAAATAACGTGCGAAGAATAAAAAAATGATTGTCTGTCACTGTAATAGCAAGTCGTCATCAATTTGAAAAACAAATTTAAGTACATACATTAACATGATGATATTGAAAAAAAATCATTTAAACTATCTAACAAAAGTCAATAGAGGAATATGAATTATAAGCTGCTATTGTGCTCTCAGTTCAACATGTTACATGGTATCATTTATATTGAACTACTGATGTGCTATATGTAATATACGTTTGGAAAAGTACAATAATTTAATTTCAGGGAATACAATATTTATAACAGAAACAACGCAATTATTTCTGGTCTTGATTTTATGCAGTTGTTGCAGGGTTTTTAACGATAAGCTGAAACACTCAGTCCGTGCATGAAGATCAAGACTACCAATTATATTCATCTTGCAGGTCATTCCTTGCTCTTTGGTATTAGGGTGGTTAATGTGTCGTCGGGAATCAAACTACAAAGTTATATGGTAATTATACGTACTCTTTGCTGTTCATTGGCATTAACTAAATCTACATATGTTTGTGAAAATATGTACGCGGAAGAAATATTAATATTTTTTTCTAATCAAAGAAGGAAGTTTTTTTTTAATAAATTCTTAAGTAACCTTGTAAATGTCATTTCGATTAAACGATAAGAAATCTACAGATTAATCAAATTACACAACTAATCAGTGATTGTACAGGTGGTGTATTTAATGCTGGGGTAAAACTAGTTTAACGTGCGCTTAAAATTTTGCAGATCTAATTTACCATAGAAGTGAAACACAATATGTATTTTCGTGATAGACTCAAAATGTTCGACATTGTGGCCGATTTTGTGGTGTTCCTTGTTGTTACACTCATCACTAGATGGCATACCTACTGTATTACTGAGTGTCATACTTGATACGGTATACTACTAAATTCTTAAGTAACCTTGTAAATGTCATTTCGATTAAACGATAAGAAATCTACAGATTAATCAAATTACACAACTAATCAGTGATTGTACAGGTGGTGTATTTAATGCTGGGGTAAAACTAGTTTAACGTGCGCTTAAAATTTTGCAGATCTAATTTACCATAGAAGTGAAACACAATATGTATTTTCGTGATAGACTCAAAATGTTCGACATTGTGGCCGATTTTGTGGTGTTCCTTGTTGTTACACTCATCACTAGATGGCATACCTACTGTATTACTGAGTGTCATACTTGATACGGTATACTACTAATACTTCATACTGTGTGTAAGTTTGGGATCATTTGACGGAAGATGTACTCCTTGCAGGACATTATTTCCCCGTCGAGGCACCTGGTCTAACTCAAATCCGATTCCTTCTGTTTAATTCATGTTCCATGTTCGCTTCTTTACAAATAAATTGCAAGTGTGAAATTTCGAACAGAATATTGAAATGTTTAATTGTTGAAGCATTTTATTATTCATCAAAAAATCATTTATCAATCAAGTACATTTAGTCATTACGTTAGAATACTTTATGTAGATGTCTGAAGATGGTTAACAAACTAATCATTGTATATATATAGAACTATTGTACATTTCAAAATAAACATATTGTCGGGGCATTTTATAGCCGACTATATGGTATGGGGTTTTCTCATTGTTGAAGGCCGTACAATGGCGTATAATTGCTTACTACCACGTCAGTTTAACTCTGGTGGATATTTGTCTATTTGGAAATCATATCCCTTCTCCTTATTTTTACATTCACGATTGAACAAAATCGTCTGGTATTTCTTGGCCGTAGAGTTAACGTACAAGTCTAAAATGCTCTCGTTCTGTAGTGTCAATTTATCTGTCTGTTCAAATGATAAAGTTGTCATATTTAAAGGAGTTATTGGAGAATCTAACTTTTAATAACATGCAGAACTAGGAATATAATTAATTATTAAACGACATAAACTGAACAGTACTGATATATACAGTGACAGGGACTGTCTATACTAACTAGTAAGTATAAACTGTCCTTGACAGTGATGATCATAATTTGTTCTAAAACGAAACGTATATAGCTATCTTCACCACTACACTACAGATTAAACAACGTTATAAAGTGGTTTCCGCCAGAATTCTCTAGGTAGATACATTTTGTTGTGTTAGACTTCATACCTAACGTGTCAGATTTATAGATAGCTATTTCGTTGAATCTGCCGATTGACAATACATAATAATGTTAGTTTCTAATGCAGACTCTGACGACAGATTTCCGCCTATGTGGCCCTAATTCCCGAATGTCTCATATTACATTTGTGCGTATATAACTATCCAGATTTTTGCCAATACCTTCTCTGAGGAAATTTTGCAAATTGTGAACTATTTTAAAAGGGTTTCAAACCCATTACATGGTATGCTTACCTCTGAAAGACGAAGCTTGTTTTGTTATGTTTTATGCCTGGAAAACGATTTTTTGTGGTTTTTTTTTTTTTGTGTTTTACTTTTGTTTGTTTGTATTTATTTTTATTTTTTTAAGAAAAGGGGGATGCCTTGAAACAGATTTTTCAAATGATAAACATCAGCCATGAAATGCGAAATACTTTCAATGTTTAGTAAATAGGCAACAACTTTTTGACACATAAAATATTCATATGAATAAAAGGAGATGCAAGGTATACATCAATAAAACAGCTAGCCAACAACACAAAACTGTTCGGTATGAAATTCGCTGGTTTTTTTTTTTTTTTTTTTTTATAAGATTCTCAGTTAAAATATACACCAGTGCAAGGGGTGGAGTTTCAAAAAAGAGTCTGACTTTTGTTGATATGTGAAAAGAAATAATCAAGAAAGAAGGAGATTTTTTTTTCTGTTTGTTCATTTGCCTCTTCGTTTAGTTTTTGTTTATTTGTATTTGTCCCCAGAAAATTAATAAGACTTACGCAGAGCTGCGCTAATTTCCCAACACTGTGTGTGCGTTAATTACTTTGTTTATTTGCTTGACACCAAGAAGGTATATAGTTCTGGTGCGGTCACAAAGAACATACAAGAAATCGGTACATATGTTAAACAAAATAGTTCCTACGCGTAGCTGTAATTTTGTCCAGAAGTAAAAGAAAGTGGTTAATAAATGGATATCAAATGAAAGGCTCCACCTCTAGGGATCACTGTAGAACCCTTGATGGATGTTTCTCATGAATAATGAAATAAATATATGAAATTATGATGGGGGACATGTTTGCCCTGTTGCTCAGATCGGAAGTACCTGTTTTTATACTATCCAACTGTCGGGAACCAGTGCGCTCTGTTATGCAGTATGTTGAGTTTTTTTCAGCACAGTCAAGTCTGGATGAGATCAATTTGCTATGAAATACCTGACACTTTATTCCAACTTAAAACGAAATAGCTGTAAATGTTTAAACTTGCATATTGGTTTTATTCCAGAAAACACATTTGAGGCAAGTGCGTGTCTGCGTTTCTATAGAATTCTTTTTTTCTTCACTCAGAAAAATACAAAAAAAAACAAACCAGAAAATGTTTAAGTAGACTAGACATGAATTTCTGACACAATGGCTTTAATATGCATGGAATATTTGCCACTGGACGATAAGCAGAAAATAATCAGATCAATCCACTATATTTGATACCAAGAAAAACGGTCAAAGCTTAGCCTATCAGATTTATATGACAATTTTTGTCAGCTACCAGTGCACACAGAAAATTAAGTGCTGCATGAATAAAAGGAGATCTGAGGTAAACGTCAATGAGACAGCAACTAACCCAACAACAGAAATAACCAAAAGACATTTAGAGAGAGACGTGTAATCTACAACAATAGACAGTTGTGCTAACAATATGTTACATAAAAGAGAGTTCAAAATAAAAAAGGAAAATCCAAGAATGTCCTTTTTAGAGGTCAAAATTTGCTGTTATTGTGAAAATACCTAATTCTGCAATTTCATATGCTAATATTCTGCTTTTGATGGGTATTTTTTGTAAACAAACAGTGTTAGAAGAAATTTCTTCTCTGGCAAAGGGAACACATGGAGAAAAAAACATCATTTATATGACAATTTTATTGGATATATATATTAAATTACTATTCATATTTTACAAAACATTCAAATTACAATGAAATGAAGGAACTGTTACAGTAACCTATAAATTAATAAAATGGAAAGCCATAAATTGTTTAAATTTTGTTCATATAAATTTCCCGTCTGGAAGAAATTTCTGCCAACAAATTAGAAAAATTATTTCATTTCCAATAAAGTATCATACAATTTTAGTTCATAAACTCAACTTTTTCACTTCATTTTGTATCCCCTCTCAAGTTGAAAGAAATTTCTTCCAAGTAATATTAAATATCCAAAACTTGTTCCAACAAATATAGAAACATGTAATATATTTACAAATTATTGTCCATTTGTTCAACACAGATATTTCACTTATTTAATGTTCCTTCTTGGAAGACATTTCTTCCAGTTACTTTTACAACAGTAAGAAATTCTTTTAAAGATTCAAATAAAAAAAAATCTTTCCACTGCAGAAGTTTCAATTAAATTTAGCCAAAAAAAAATTGCCAATACATTATTAGTTATTCAACATAATTTTCATATATTGAAAAAAGAAACATATTTATATTTGGTATTTATATTATAACACAAATGAGTCACTCCATTTCAAGACTCAATCTTGGAAGAAGAACTTTTACAGCAGAAAGACAAAAATCTTCCATTCTGTATAAAGTCTCCACCACTACTTGGAAGAAATTTCTTCCAAGTTCATTTACACCCGTAAGAAAAACAATCATTTTTTTTGTTCAGTGTACTAAATTGTTGTCAGTGATACTGGTTGGAAGAAATGTGCATTTATGTGCATTTATAGCCATGTGAAAAATTGTCATTTCGTTTCCTATAAAGGCTCCATCATTTCTTGGAATATTTTTTTATTTCGTATTTTTTTTTCCCACAGTAAATTTTATTCCTCTACATTTATAAAAAAAAAAAAGTACATTTTAACAAGTATTACATGAAACAGGTTTGTTAAAACTCATGTTAGACTTGAACGCTGAAGTAAATTCACCAAATTTTAAATAGTTAGCACAAACATATTACATAAAACAATAATGCAAAACACCAAATACATGTAACTATCTAATATTGATAAAGGGGAGACAATAAGGAGGGGGGAATATGAAGAATTAGTTATTTGCAATTTTTAATGTGCGGTAAACTGAAAAGCCCAATGTACAGTAGAAGGGGTGAACATGCGTCCCGGATTCCTATTCCCTACTCCCAGACTAATATTTGGTTAAAGAAATTTTTCGAACATATCTATTCTTATCCTACAAGACTTTTTGCTAATTCTGACACCAACAGTGCATACTAAATTTCTATAAAAAGGACATGACATAGATTTGTGACGTACACTGCTATTAGCTGGTTTTGGCACATTGTTAAACAAAGCCATTCATTTCTCCGGTAATAACAGTAGTAATGAGAGACTATGTAAAGTCACTTCAAGATGAAATATGATCAATTAATTGAACACAAATAATAATTCTACAACAGATAAATGCATTGCAATACAATATCAACAAAACATAATAAGTTCAAAAACCAAAATTCGTTCTAAGAAATTTCTTAGTTTGTCTCTTCCTGCAGTTATCTGGTAATAGTATTATTGGTTCACATGTACTTTGTTTCTGTTTCTTTGTTGCTTTTGTTTTATCTGAAAAAAGTAAAGTACCGCATAATTATGTTCTCTGTCTAAAACATAAAGATGTATCAATAACATTAGCTTAACTAAAATAATACACCAATATTCATAAAAACAAAATAAATTTATTTTAAGTTATATAATCTGGCTAAGGGAAATGATCAAGTCCCCTCCTCTCCACTCTTGGCAGTTTAAGATAGAATTTTGTATCAGTGAGGTAATGATTATATTGGTCCCAGTTGTAATAAAATTAACGGTGCCAATTTTCTTCCACCAGATGCGCATTTCGACAATACATGTCTCTTCAGTGATGCTCGTGGCCAAAATATTTGAAATCCAAAGCTTATATAAAAGATGAAGAGCTATAATCCAAAAGGTCCAAAAAGTATAGCCAAATCCGTGAAAGGAATCAGTGCTTTGCATGAGGGAGATACATTCCTTAATTTATAATAATTTCTAATATTTTGTAACAGCAAATTTCAATAACACAAAAAATCCGTATTTTCATGCCAGTTCCGAAGTACTGGCTACTGGGCTGGTGATACCCTCGGGGACTAATAGTCCACCAGCAGAGGCATCGACCCAGTGGTAGTAAT
Source organism: Mytilus galloprovincialis (assembly GCA_037788925.1). NCBI lineage: Eukaryota > Metazoa > Mollusca > Bivalvia > Mytilida > Mytilidae > Mytilus > Mytilus galloprovincialis. The sequence goes on from CM075335.1 coordinate 36,266,621, forward strand.
AAAATTAACGGTGCCAATTTTATTGCACCAGATGCGCATTTCGACAATACATGTCTCTTCAGTGATGCTCGTGGCCAAAATATTTGAAATCCAAAGCTTATATAAAAGATGAAGAGCTATAATCCAAAAGGTCCAAAAAGTATAGCCAAATCCGTGAAAGGAATCAGAGCTTTGCATGAGGGAGATACATTCCTTAATTTATAATAATTTCTAATATTTTGTAACTTCAAATATTTTGTAACTTTTTTATAATAATTTCTAATATTTTGTAACTTGCAGCATTCAATTAAAATTAAGGGCCTTTAATGAGCATGTGTGAATGTAGAAAAAATAATAAACGATTGCCATGTGGTGATTGTGCATCAAGTCTGAACCCCAAAAACATTATAAGACAACAATGAGTGACAATTTGAAAGTTCTTAATCAACTAATTGAAGTTCCTGTATGTTAACTTCATACGCAAATGTTTGAATATCAACGTATCCTTCTGGTTCCTGCTTCCAGGAAATATGTTATACTAGTGGACAAAACCATTTTTAAAATCTCAACACTTCAGAGAGTGCAAGTGCTGTCGTTGGTCAAGAATGTTACAAAAGAACAACATTATTCCTATAATCCAATTGCCATAGGGTACCAGTGGTATATTCTTCATTTTTTTCATCGAAGACTATACAGGATAAATGGGTAGCAGTTCTTGTTACTAGATATGTCAGTGTTGCATAACAATCAAAACCATATACATGGTCATGCAGCAAAAATGGATAGTGTCTTTTTTGTTGTTGGGATATACAAGTACCCGGCCACGTCCACTGTGTGTTTTTGTTATATGTATTTCTATTTATCCACCTGATGAGTTAAGCCTTTTTCAACCGAATTTATAGTTCTTACAAATGTATGTTGTACTGTTATGCCACTTTGCCAGGTTAGGAGAGGTTTTGGATCCCGCTAACATGTTTAAGTGAGAGGTTGAGCGCTATAAAACCAGGTTCAATACACCATTTTCTACACTTGAAATGCCTGTACCAGGTCAGAAATATGACAGTTGTTGTCCATTCGTTTAATGTGCTTTGTCATTTGATTTTGCCATGTGATTAGGGACTTTCCGATTGAATTTTCCTTGGAGTTCTATACTTTTGTGATTTTACTTTTTAACCCCGCCACATTCTGTATGTATGGGGCTGTCCAAAGTCAGAAGCCTGTAATTCAGAAATTGTCTTTAGTTGATGCGATACATATTTTTAATTTTTTTTCGTTGATTTTTTTGTACATGAATTAGGCCGTTGGTTTTCTTGTTAGAATTGATTTACACATGTCATTTCGTGGCCTTGTATAGCTGATCGACTATTGGGTATGGGGTTTGCTCATTGTTGAAGGCCGTACGGTGATATTAAAATGCTGCTTAAAACATCGACTTAATGAAAAAAGTAAATTTTAATGACCTTGAGGTGAAGATTTTTAAACATATTTTCTATAATTTGTAAAATGTTATTTTGATTTTCTGGATTTTTTACACCAAATTGGATAAGCTTTCAATAAGTAGTAATTGCAATCCTGTATCGTCCAATTAGAACCTATACAAGATTCTAGTCAGAGTACCATCTTAAAAGAAATCGCTGTGCAGTTGAAATGGGTATGACATTGTAACCATTGTCAAGCGAAGATGATAAAGTGTAAGAAACAACAGACAAAAAGTTCAAAACTGTGCATGAATCGAATCATTAATAACACAGTAATGTAAAATGTTAATAAATATAAGAAGATGTGGTATAAGTAACAATGAGACAACGCTCCATCCACGTCACAAATTATAAAAGTAAATCATTATAGGTCAAGGTACGGTCTTCAACACAGAGCTTAGGCTCACACCGAACAGCAAGCTATAAAGGGCCCCAAAATTACTAGTGTAAAACCATTCAAACAGGAAAACCAACTGTCTTATCTATATAAACTAGATGCTCCGCAGGGCGCAGCTTTATACGACCGCAAAGGTCGAACCGTAAACAGTTGGGCAAGTATGGACACAACATTCAAGCTTGGTACTGTCTGAATTTGGAATGTGGTCAAATTTTTGACATAATATAGGTTTTGACACAAAATAAATGTGGTCAAAAATCTTGCAAATCTATAGCTATTGCTCGTTACTGTCAGTGTGCAAATTGAAGATTTCATCTGGAACCTTATAGTACAATTTCAGCGAGATCCATACACTCTAACACAAGTAATTGTCTGAAACTAGAAAAATGCTTCTTTTTGACCCTTTTTTGTCCCTAATTCCTTCATGTTTGGGGCAATTAACCCCAAACTCAATCCCATCATTCCCTTTGTTACATAAAACATTGTGGTACAATTTCAGAGAGATCCGTACACTTACACACAAGTTATTGTTTGGAAACTAGAAAAAAGCTTGTTTTTGGTCTCTTTTCGGTCCTTTATTCCTAAATTGTTGGCCCCATAACCCCTAAACAGAATCCTAACCTTATACTTGTGGTATTTAACATTGTGGTACAATTTCAAACCAATAGAAATATTCATCATACACAAGTTATTATCCTGAAACTAGAAAAATGCTTGTTTAGGACCCTTTTGGGCCTCTTATTCCTAAACGGTTGGGACAGTCATGCCCAAAATTAATCACAGGCTTCCTTTTTGTGATATTGAACCTTCTGAAAAAAATCATAAAGATCCTTTTACGTTAACTAAAGTTATTGTCCAAACCATTGTGTCTTTTTTCACTTGGGGCTCGTATGGATAGTAAAAAAGTTATTGCAATCGACTAGCAATGGATTGTTGAGACTTGATATATGTTTATACATTGTAGAAAATTGAAAATAAATAAAAAAAACACCAAACATTTTTTTTTAGTGCGTTCCAAAAAAGGGGGGTCCATGCCCCAAATACCTGTGGGCGACGCAGGATAGAAAGACGATTTCGAAAACGCATTATCAGAAAATTTGCATCAGTTTATAGTTCAAGGGCTAAATTGTGAGCAAACACAAAGTTTACAAAGTATTTTGGGGCACAAAGATTGTATGGTTATCATCACGGTCATGCTGCCAACGGGTAATGGAAAGAGTTTACTTTACAGACAGACAGATCCTGCTACCTGTTGTTGTCAGGACAGAAGTCTTATGTAACTTAGTCTGTAACTTGTAAGGAAGATAAATGGATAATTTCAGTAAACAAATCTCCTATTGACTTTTGAATTAGATTTATGCCTGATTTACCTAGGGGAAATAAAAGCTTTCATATATCATTCAGTGGCGGATCCAGGATGTTTCTTAAAAAGGGGGTGGGGGCACTGACTGACCTGAAAGGCTCCAGTCATGCTTCACTGATTCCCTATATAATCAACCACATTTTCCAACGAAAAAGGAGGGGGGGGGATACACCCATGTCATTCTTAAAAGTAAAAGTGTAGCCCTAAATTTTTCAACAATAAAAACATATGATAGGATCTTGTTTATTTTAACTCTAGTTTTGATCCATTTATCAAAAACTATTTATTACTCAAATATATCAATCAGAAATGCACAGGACTTCATTTTTTTGTACTGAAGCCTCGCCTCATAAGGGGCGTTACCTGATGACTTTTATTTATTCGCTGAATTTATTCCTGATTGAAATAGGTATACTATAGGGGGAATCCAGAACTTTGCATAAGGGGTTACTGAACTATTAGGGGCGGGGCTCAAGTCATGCTTCAGTGATTCCCCATATAATCAACCAAATTTTTTCCATGAAAAAGGGGGGCAGGGCCCCCTGGATCCGCCTATGAGGTACAGACACTAGGACAAATGCTACATTGTTAACTACCTGGACGTTGAGGTGAACAGACGTGTTTTTCACCTGCTCCGACTTAGTGAAAATTAGTGCTTTCTTTGGATTTCCACTTTGAGGAAACAGACAACCAATAGTGATAAGTACTGTTGTTATGTTATATAAGCAAAATGTAAACATACATTAAATAATAAGTGATACGATAAACCGATCGCCATATTTTGTGTTTACTAAATGTGTCGCTCTTTCATTAGTGAGTGAACAATATTTACCTATCGAAAAGTTTTTCCTTTTGACATTACATATATGCAAAATGGAAACTGAAAATGATGGTTACGACGGTTATCAATATGAATCTAACAGTCAAGATGGTGATAGTCAATATGGAGATAGGATAACCATAAACATAACTATTGCAAGACATTTGACAGCAAAGATAATTAAAACAAGCCCGCTACAAAAAGAAAATTTAAGTGATATTATACAAAAAGAAAAGTTAGTCGAAGATAAAATTACAACAACAGATATTCTTACACATTTACAAACAACTACAAATGTATCAGACTTAATAAAATGCCTACAAAGGATAAATCAAGATCTATATATGGTAACATGTAAAGACAGTACAAGTCTGCAAACCTCTCCAATGGGAGAACAAAAAAGATTTCATAGATGTTCTTATATACGGGATGCCGTTTGAAGTTAAGCCTGCAATTGTTCACAAAAAAATCAGTCAATATGGAAAAATAATCAAACTGATATCGCCTACATTTAAAAACTTTCCTTCTATTCAGTCGGGAGTCAGAATTGTTAGAATTGCATCAATGGAAAAACCGATTCCAAGAAAAATATACATTCAGGGGCAGCATGTTACTATAAGATATGAGGGCCAACAAAATCTAAAAAAATGCTACAAATGCAATGAATACGGTCACATTGCTATAGATTGCAAAAATGAGCCAAAACGTAGATGGGAACAAAAAGAATATTGTTTTAAGTGTGGTCGCAATGGACACAAATCTACAGAATGTTATAATGACAAAGATGAACCTAATACTAATAACACATATGACAATGGCAATAGTGATTAAGGAAACCTCAAAACGTATGATACCTCTCAATATGCTGAAATACATGATCAAAATATAGACAGGTCTTACACACATTCCAAATTCTGTAGTTTTGATACGGGAACTAGGTATTTTGGACAGGGTTTTCCTTCACCACCGAAAAAAGATCATATAGAAAATACAGAGGAGTTTGTAACAAGTGAAATTTTTGATAACAATTTAGAATCAAATAATCAATACCAAACAGAGAACACAACATAGAAAAACAATTTGGAAATCAAAGAATCGTGGGAACAAGACAATCAGGACAACATTACAAACAAACAAGAAATCATACAACAGAATGAGTTACAAATTGGAGAAATAATAGAAATATCTTGTGAACATAAAGAAAAAACAGTTGAAACAGACGAAACCGAAAATGTTTCCGTGTTTACAAGAAATGAACAAAATTTTGAAACAGAATCTGAAGATTTTGTTGAAAATAAAGAAATAGATAAAAGAAAACGAACAAATGGAAAACAAGAATACAGAAGCTAAGAAAAAGAAAGACAAAACTAAAGTAGGGAAAAAGAAAACTGAAGAAAAGACGGAAGATAAAGACAAGACAAAAAGTTCAAAAACTACACACAAAAAAGGAGAAACACACAGTGATAAGAAAAAAAAAGATGAGCCGAAAACAGATAGCAAAGCTACATTAGCAAATAAAAGGGCGAGAAATTCAACCGGAGATGGTAAAAAGCAAGAGCACACACAAAAGAAAACAAAGGTACAAACACCGACAACTCAAACTTTAAAATGATGCATGCTAAACTAACATTCTTTATAGCACACTTCTTATGTTAAGTATTTTGAAAATTATAAGTGTGAATATTAGAAGAAGTTTTGAAACAAAAATAGATGGTATAATTAGAGATTATGGTGATTGTGAAATCATTTGTTTGCAGGAATGTGGTTATATTAAGCAACATGTTATTAGCAACTTAGAAAATAATACAGACTTTAAAATATTTTTTTCGCAAGGAGAGTTACATACGAAAGGTGTGGTAACCTTGGTAAAAAAAGATATTGAATGTACAAACAATTACTTTAACAGCAATATATTGAAAGGTAGATTGGTACATACTAGTTTCAAAACTAATGACAAAGTAATAAATGTATTGAACATTTATAGTCCTACAAAATCCACAGGACAACAAGGTTTCTTTTATAGAGAAATGATAGAATACTGTGCAAGTATAAATATAGAATCGCATAGAAATATTATGTTGGGAGATTTTAACTGTATTGATCAAAAGATTGATACAAAAAACCCAAATGTTGTACTTGATAACACTGTAATTTTGTTATATAAAGAATTGTGTACCATGTTAAATACACTAGATAGCTATAGATATAAATATCCTAAAAAAATAAGCTATACTTTTATAGGTAATAAAGGTGCTAAAACTAGAATAGACAAAATATGTATATCTGAAGCATTAAAACATAAGATAAGAGATCTTAAGCATATACCCTATCAATATAGTGACCACAAGATCGTATCTATATCTTTGAAACTTCAAAAAACTAAATGGGGAAATGGTTATTGGAAAATGAATGATAGTTTATTGGACAAAGAACATTATACCGAATACATAAACAACTTTTGGATAAATTGGAAACAAAGGAAGAGTATCTATAACATTTTAGATTGGTGGGAAATTGGAAAGAAAAAAATTAAAGAATTGACAATACGTTTCTCAAAGCAATTAGTAGCTTGCGAAAGAAAAGAACTTTCAGAAGCATATATGCAACTTGAGAAAGAAGAAAATAAAATTCAGCCTGACCAAATCACCATTGATAACTTAAGTGAAACTATAATTAAATTAGAAAATAAGGAAAAAATGGGAACAATAATACGTTCAAGACAAGATTATTACGAAGAAGATATAGATAACATAGATTTCTTTAAACAAGCAGAGGAAAAAAGAGGAGATAAACGAGAAGTAGAAAGTGTATAAGACAAAAATAGAAAATCATGCACATCTAAAAGTGAGGTGATTAAAGTAGTGACAGATTTTTATTCCGAATTGTATAAGTCCCAAAACATTGATAGACAATCAATGACAAACTATTTAGAAGACCTGAATCTTGATAAATTAACAGAAGGAGATAAAACAAACTTTGATACCTTTATAACACAAGATGAATGTCTTAAATTATTAAAGGAATTCAAAAATAACAAATCTCCAGGAGTTGATGGATTAGGAAAGTCTTTTTACTTAAAATTCTGGAACATAATAGGGGAAGACCTGGTGGAAGTTTTGAACAATGTGTATTTAAACGGAGAACTCACAGAAACCATGAAGACAGGACTGATCTCACTAATATATAAAAATAAGGGTAATAGAAAAGACATGAAACAATGGCGACCGATTAGTCTACTATGTGTTGATTACAAAATTCTTACTAAATTCTTAAGTAAAAACTTGTCAAAAATATTAAACAAATTGTTAGATAAAAATCAAACAGGTGCAGGACCAGAAAAATTAATATCAGACAATCTTTTATCTATAGAAAGTATATTGGAGTATATGCATTTGAATGGCATAAGTGGTATATTAATCTCATTTGACCAGGAGAAGGCTTTTGATCGGGTGGAACATGAATTTATCATACAAGTGTTAAGAGCGATGAATTTTCCGTCGAACTTTATAAGATGGATTAAAATCATTTACACTAAAATATCAAGTAAGGTTATTATAAATGGAGCACTTAGTGACAAAATTGAAATTACAAGATCCATAAGACAAGGATGCCCAATAAGTATGAGTATCTATGCTGTCATAATAGAAGCATTAGCATGTAAAGTTCGCAGAAACAATAATATACAGGGAATACAAATTCCTAATCATAACACAAATGTAAAACTTTTTCAACACGCAGATGATTGTTCTATTATATCGACGAATCTAACAGACTATGAAAAATTGCTAGAAGAATTTAAACAATTTGGTTTGGTATCTGGCTCGAAAATTAATGAAAACAAAACCGAAATTTTGAAAATTGGAAATCCTAATACAAAACACTTTGGCAGTATAAACAAACTAATCAAAGACGAAATTAAAGTCCTTGGAATATGGTTTGGGAAAAATGCAGTTGAAATTAATTGGAAAAAGAAATTTTATGGACTAATACAACAGATAGACAAATGGAAAAAAAGAAAATTCCGATATAAACATAAAGTTTTAATTTTAAACACTTATATAATTAGTAAATTCTTGTATACTGCAAGAATATATCCACCTAGTGAATTTTATATAAAGAAAATAAATAAAGCGATTAATGTTTTTTTCTAGGACAACATTGAGCTGTTAAACAGAACAACAATTACCAAACAATATAAAGATGGTGGACAACAAGTACCTGACATTAAAATGAAATGTGAAGCATTACTTTTATATAGAATAACTCAAGTTTTAAATGGAAATTCGTCTGTTTGGACATCATTATTTATTTATTTCATAGGAATCACCACAAGAGCCATAATTCCAAAATTATCAGAAAATATGTATAGACATTCTGTGGTCACTATAGGGCAATATAAGAGATTAAAATGTATATATCTTAAATATCAAAGTAATATTATACTTTATAAGAAAAGCTTTAAAGACGTTTATTTACAGTTGCTAGAATTGAACAATGTTATAAGCAAGATTGAAATATTATACCCAAATGTAAATTTCCAACATATATGGATTAACTTGCAAAGGGTGAACAATATGTATATAAGAGATTTTATTTATAAAGTTGTACATATGATACTGCCAACAGGGGCGTGGCTCTCAAGGAAAACATTTTACAGGCAAACATATAAATGTAGCTATTGTAATAATCATGTTGAGACGTTAGAACACCTTTTTACAAAATGTGTAAATTTGACATATTTCAGAACCTTAGTATGTAATATTATACAAAATGAAAAAAAATGTCAAAATTTTACTATGAATACAAATACATGTATACTATTTAATATTGATATAGACTTGTTTCCATATATTTATGAATATATACACAGTATTTGGACTTGCAGATATATGCCAATAGAAGAACACTTATTAGAAAGACTAATGTTAAAATACTACAAAGATGAACTTTCATACAAACATTTGAATAATATTGTACAGTAGTTTCTTTTTTTGTTAAAATAAAATTTGAATAAAAAAGCACAATGATGGGAAAGTTGACCAAAAAAAAAACATCAGTATCGACCCTAATATAGGTGATTGACATGATGTGTGAAATGTGTTTTTGATATATGAATTTTACTACCTTTAAGTTTTGTAATCTATTTTTGACTCTATCTTTTGACTTCCTTCTTAGCATGTGTATTCACAACTAAACTTAAACTCAAATCTTTTATAACCTCCTACTTTTTATATTTTGTTTTGTTAAATTGTGTACAATTGTTTTAAATATGATCGTTAATTTTTCTATAAGGTCAACAACAATCTCAGTGCTATAGAAAAAAAAAAAAAAAAAAAAAAAAAAAAAAGACAAATGCTACATTTGTAGTTTTTGGTCCATTAGTATCTTTGGTTGAAGTCCAGTCTGTACCTACATGTACATGTATGATCAAGTTGCCATTCAAAGGTAAATTCTCTAATTTAAAAGTAGAGTAAGGTTGTTGACATTTTAAAACTTTAGGAAGGAAACAAGATGTTTCAGCCATGGAGCCAGTCGGACCTTGGTCGTTTCCACCATGTACCACCTCTGCCATGTAATAAAAGTACATGTAGTTTCAGTCATGCTAAAAGATTTTGTTGTATATACTATCATCTATTTACCTTTTATACATGTTATAACGTAAAATTAACTTCAAAGTTGCAATTGGTCACATTTAGGCTTTACTAGAAAAATATGATTGCCAATGAGACAACTCTCCACAAGAGCTAAAATTACATAGAAGTTATAATCTATAATTACAAAATTCATTTGAAAGCCTAAGGAAATTATGAAACACTTTTTAATCTATAATGAGGATACATGTATTTGCCATGATTCCTCGTGAACTTTTCAGATCTATATATATTCATTTGAGAAAACAATATCATAGGTAAAAACCTAATACCATAAACAGCTTATTGTACAACTTGTTATGTTGTGGTCAGAAATTTTTGTCTGTCATACAAAGTCAACAATATAAATTCCAAATTTTGTGATGATAATCAGCTTTTCAACAAATTATTTATGGACATTTACATATATAAATGTAACACAATTATATGGGATAAATGAAGACCAATCATAAAGTTGTTTAATTTCAGGTTAGTGTCTGATCAAACAGTAGTTAGGACTCCAGTCTGAAAAACCCTAGATTCTGACAATGTTTCTTTCAATTTTTGACTGGGCCAAACAAATAACACTGCAGAGGGAACTCTTCAAACACCCAGACATTGACACAGAAAAAGCCACTACAAGCATCTGAAGATGAAGCTGAGAATGGCACTGCAGATCTAGGTTGTGAACTAGGTCCAGAGTTTCAACATGCAGATATTAGCCTATGGTATTACTAGATTTATTTCACTTGACTGGGCGGGATTTAAGAAATTCGTCTATTTAAGACTAGTCCATCTATATACAGGAGTTTTGGGATGAACTCATCAATTAAGTATCCAGTTATTCGTCCCATATCATACACTCAGTTCTTTTGTATATGTGTTTGGTGACACTGATAGATGATTAGAATTCAATAATAATTAACGGCAATCATCCTTATTACACACATCGTCAAATAGACTGTCCTTATGCAAATTAACACGTAAGCTCCACCTGATCAGTCGAAATGATATTGGTAATACATGTAATTATTATATTGCATGTATAATGTATGATATAATTTCTGTATAATACTTTAAATTTATGATCATGATGATAAAGACAAAAAAATATCTGGATAGATTTTTACTTTATTTTCTATATTTATTTAATTTAAATTTAAAGTTTGCTCTCAAATACATTTTAGATATACCAAAAATAATGCATCACAATATGAACTGTCATTTTCATTAATGATTTATTGAATGAATTAAATTTTCTGTCTTTTTTTTTTGTTTTACAGAATTCTGTCATAAATTATGATTAGTTTGATCATTGATGGTCTGAAAACGTGGACAAAAAACTGGACCATAAATCATTTTCAAGATGGTTATTCAGTTGTCAAACTGCTTCTAAATAATCAGTTTGCAATTATAATTAATTATTTTGAATGAGTTAATTTACATCATGTACTGCTGCTGAAAGATGCTGGATCTCATAGTCCTGAGGTATGGAATGCAATAAAAATGTTATATTGCTGCTGGTCTGTTTTAGTCTTCAATAGGATCAAGGTATGTTATATAAAAAAGAAGATGTGGTATGATTGCCAATGAGACAACTCTCCACAAGAGACCAAAATAACACAGAAATTAACAACTATAGGTCACAGTACCGCCTTCAACAATGTGCAAAGCCCAAGTGTACATGGTATATATATAAAATACTTTCCAATATTATCTAAAGAAAGTTCACAAACATGTAATTATTATTTTTTTAAGTCATTTGTAATTACACGATGTTACATGGCCATACACAGCAAATTTTCCAATCATACATGAGTATTTACTACACTGAAGAATAGGTCCATCCAATGAAATGATCTGAAAAATAATCATTGTTATAAATTCATACATCATTACAAGGAGAAAGTACCTATGTTTATATATTCCAGACCATATAAGTATTTGGATTGTACGTGTACGGTCCAGTACGAGTATACTCATACCGTCTAGTACAAGCTTGACCATACATGTATTTGGAACATATGGGTTTATTTTAGACAAAAATTTATCAAAAAACTTTTATTGAGTATTACAAATTTTAAAATATTATACAATTAAAGGAATTAAGTGGAAAACATTACATCAATTGAAATTGAATAATTCTGTATTTAATTGTCTGTTTCAATCTTATTTTAGCATTCTCGCCCCTGGTGACACTTGCTGGCGCAAGGAACATCAGATTTCTTACATTTACATGTTTTGTTCATGCCTGTTCCTTTGCATTTGCATCCCATGCTTGTTTTGCGGCAGCATGCAATGCAATTCCTTTTGTTTTACAAAGTGCATTGTCAATTTTGTATGTCAAAAGTTCCATTGCACTCATAACATACCAATATGCCAAATAAATTTGCATCCTTACCAATAATATCAGCAACTCTACATCCAGAGTTGCTTTTCTCACAGTAACAAAGCTACCTTTTTCATTCTTTGCTTATTTTTCAACACTTTTTTAATTTAATATTTTTTTCTTTGTTTTTGGAACAGGATTTTTATATAATTATGTCCAGATTCTTATTTCAATTACAATTGAACTTTTTATATTAATTTAAGATTTCAGTTATGTTGAACTGTGATATACATGTCAAGGTATCAAAAAAACTTGCTATAAATATTATAGCTGACTATGCGGTATGGGCTTTGCTCATTGTTGAAGGCCGTACGGTGACCTATAGTTGTTAATGTCTGTGTCATTTTGGTCTTTTGTGGAAAGTTGTCTCATAGGCAATCATACCACATCTTCTTTTTTATATTGACCAACGTCTTATAATCTGGCAGACCGTAAGTGTACATTCAGACCATATGCATATTTTCGAAAAAGTACCAAAATGTATGCATATGGACCAGACCTAATTCTTTATTATTATTTTCATGATATATATTTTTATGCTATCTTCCTACAACTGTAACAAATCATCTGATAAGATGTAAGGGTCAGAAACCGACGAAAAGTTCTATTTGGTATCGTAATGGCAATGTATAAATGAATGGAGAAACTAGAGAGTAAATTGCAAAATTTTTACTTATTCGTAAAAAATTCTTTCATATCAAAATACACAATATATATACATCTGTACAAAACGATAATAATGAATGAAAATACATAAAAACAATAATAACATATTACATGTACATAACATATTACATAATACAGTAGCTTGGCCTAGAAAAGGGGTCAACTAAGCCATCAGGAAAGATGCAATAAAATAAGTCTTTCCTACCCCACAAAGGCCAAGCACTTGGCAGAAAATAAAGCTTTGATCTTAATGCCTGATCATAATTAGTTCTAATTTAACCATACAACTATAAATACAATACCGGCCCAAGCAAGTACCGTAATGCTAACAGAAAAAGTCATTGTAAGAATTAAATAGATATAAGAGCCACACACAAACATCTATATATCAATGATAAAGTTTGCATTATAGTTAAGTATGCATAAATATATCATGCATAAGCATTAAAAAACTTAACGGCCCAAGCAGTTAAGTTTTGTTAGAATACATAGCTTCATGCGTTGAAACCTTTTGACTTTATAATTGCTATTGCATTAAAATGATATGTTTTATTATATGATGACACACTAACTGGAGATTTATCAAAAATAAAATTCGTATTGATTGCCAATTACCAGCCCAAGCAAGTAATGTAAAGATGCTGAAAAATATGTATATATTCCTATAAAATGATTGTACCGGCCCAAGCAGGTACCAAAATTGCCTATCAATTTAAATGAGATCTTATGTATTTTTGAAATGCGTTAGACTTCCAACGTCCCATAGATCGTATTTGTGAATCGGATAAGCCTCTCTCGGCAGCATCAGTTGCTGCTCCTATGCGGAAACTGTGTCCTTTGTATCGCGAACTATCCAGACCACAAGATGCTAAGCATTTATGTAATATTCTGTCAAAGACTGAACGATGTAATGGAGTGGCATCAACAGAACAAAACAATGGTTCTGTGGGAACGGAAAAGGGTCTCACTTTAAGGTACTCAACCATGGCAACGACGGCTGATTCCATTGCGGTACCATGTGAAAACGAATTGGTCTTTGGCATTCCTCTAACATTATGCTTAAATCTTCGGAAGCAAACCTGAACTTCTGCTGCTTTGCCCTGGATATAAAACAATGAAACATCGTGCAATAGCAGAACATTATCATTTGGGGCATTTTTTGACGTCACCAATTCTCCAACTTTTAATGATATATATTTATATGTAAGAGTGTGAAATTTAGACATTTGAACAACAGATAAGTGGATGAGGTACATCCTACGTTTGATTTAGCAAGAATTTGGATGGATCGTTTGTGAACGACAATTCATAGTAATGAGGGAAATTTTTGTTAATTTTATTTGACTTTTTGATATTCTTAGCTCACCTGGCCCGAAGGGCCAAGTGAGCTTTTCTCATCACTTGGCGTCCGTCGTCGTCCGTCGTCGTTAACTTTTACAAAAATCTTCTCCTCGGAAACTACTGGGCCAAATTTAACCAAACTTGGCCACAATCATCATTGTAGTATCTAGTTTAAAAAATGTGTCCGGTGACCCGGCCAACCAAACAAGATAGCCTCCATGGCTAAAAATAGAACATAGGGGTAAAATGCAGTTTTTGGCTTATAACTCAAAAACCAAAGCATTTAGAGCAAATCTGACAGGGTAAAATTGTTTATCAGGTCAAGATCTATCTGCCCTGAAATTTTCAGATGAATCTGACAACCTGTTGTTAGGTTGCTGCCCCTGAATTGGTAATTTTAAGGAAATTTTGCTGTTTCTGGTTATTATCTTGAATATTTTTATAGATAGAGATAAACTGTAAAAAGCAATAATGTTCAACAAAGTAAGATTCACAAATAAGTCATCATGACCAAAAGGGTCAGTTGACCCCTTTAGGAGTTATTGCCCTTTATAGTCAATTTTTAACCATTTTTCGTAAATCTTAGTAATCTTTTAGAAAAATCTTCTCCTCTGAAACTACTGGGCCAAATTTAACCAAACTTGGCCACAATCATCATTGGGGTATCTTATTTAAAAGATGTGTCTGGTAACTCTGCCAACCAACCAAGATGGCCACCATGGCTAAAAATAGAACATAGGGGTAAAATGCAGTTCTTGGCTTATAACTCAATAACCAAAGCATTTAGAGCAAATCTGACAGGTTGTAAAATTGTTGATCAGGTCAAGATCTATCTGCCCTGGAATTTTCAGATGAATCGGATAACCGGTTGTTAGGTTGCTGTCCCTGAATTGGTAATTTTAAGGAAATTTTCCTGTTTTTTGTTATTATCTTAATATTATTATAGATAGAGATAAACTATAAACAGCAATAATGTACAGCAAAGTACATGAAGTAAGACCTAAAAATAAGTCAACATGACCAAAATGGTCAGTTGACCCCTTAAGGAGTTATTGCCCTTCATAGTCAATTTTTAACAATTTTCATAAAATTTGTAGATTTTCACTAACATTTCCCGCTGAAACTACTGGGCCAAGTTCAATATAGATAGAGATAATTGTAAGCAGCAAGAATGTTAAGTAAAGTAAGATCTACAAACACATCACCATTACCAAAACACAATTTTGTCATGAATCCATCTGTGTCCTTTGTTTAATATTCACATAGACCAAGGTGAGCGACACCGGCTCTTTAGAGCCTCTAGTTTGTTGTTGTTATTTGTTTGTGCATCCTATTGAAGTGTCCTGAATTTTGGTCATTGCTATATGGTAAAGAGGCGTTTGCCGCATGCACATCTAGGTTGCCCAAATTTTAAAAGTGTCATAGGTTTGATATATTGGTTTCAAGATAGTTTCGAGACGAAAATTTTTGCAGGAGGGGGTGTGTGTCACGGGATATATGTATCTATTTTGTTTCATTATTAAACATATTGTGTTATTTGTGTTTTCAGTGTTATATGTTTCAAATTCATATCATATTCATGTTTCTTGACGATTGACGAAAAATGGTTTTCCGCTGCGTATTTTGAAACAATTTTACAAATGGTAGCTTTGTACGCTATGTTTGGCTTTACATACTGAATATCTAAATTAGTACAATAGAAAGTTAAAGCGATTCTTTATTATTATTTAAACGATATATATTTATATTCAAATGGAATGAGTTATGCATGAACTCAAAGCGCGGCAATATTAACCATTTATATACATGTATACTAATATAAGCACTTTTCGAGTTAGTCACTGGTCAATATTACACTCCGGAGGGCAAAAGACGAAAGTCCCCGCTGCAGGTACTTGTATCTTTATTTATTCTTTTAGCCATGTTTAAAATGTTTCAATTAAAGTAAAGTTACTTTAGTATTTCAAATATAAAGAATTCAGTATGGATTGAAAGCCGCATTTTGGTATGCAAGTTAATTTCAGAATAAAGCTCCTTTGTATGCAAATATTTCAGTCAAATATATTGTTCATATTTATTGGAACACACTTGTAAACTTAGTATACAATTTGTATACTTGCAGATTAATATAATAGAGTATCTTAAAATTGGACCACTCAGTTAATGCAGAAGATGGCCCACACTTATTACCACGCCTAAAGTCTTTGTGGTTTATGGTGAATTAATCTTCACCCAAGTTGGCGATATTGGTGTCCCATTTTTCCTTCGACAATAATTTGCCCTTATGCAACTCCAATCTCCAACAAAAAACATATACATCATGAAATGTTTTTTGCCCATCTTAATTCTATACTATAATAAAATGCCTCACTGAGCAAACCCTGAACAGTTGATACTGTCTGAATTTGGATTCAAATAAATGTTGTCACAGTTCTTAAAAATCTATTGTACAAAACTGTACATTTAAGATTTCTTTTTGAATCTTTTCAAAATATTTGAAATTTGAAATTTTTTGAGAAAAAACAAATATAAACCCCTTAAAGAAATTGGAGAAAAAAAAACGCCACCCGACCCCCCTTGGAGTAATTTCCTCCAAACTCAATCCCTGCCTTTCCTTTGTAGTAAGGAACCTTGTTGATTTTTTCGGGGTTCGTATGGATAGTTTGTTAAGGGGAATTCTAATTGGTTTAAAAAGTCACGTGTGAAATCGTAAGAAGTGAAACTACATATTGATAGTTGTTAGATCTCATATGTAGTATAACGTAATCAGAGATCAATATTTTAATTAGATTTTCTTATTATGAGCCTTAATTACTACTCCTTTAAAAGAAAATCCACAAAAAATACTCGAACATATCAAAAGACTAGTCGTTGAAATTTTATTTTACAATTGACTCTTAAAAGAAAAAAGAAAGGTTGAAATGAAGTAAAATAGACAGCAACACAACCATTCACATACCTAATCGAAAGAGATCTAGGGTCATCATACAGTATTCTCAATTAGACAGGTGTCTTAGCAATATGTCGCAATCTCAAAATCACTCCAGTCTTAAAAAGTTACATCAATGCTGATCCGAAACATAAACGCACCATTGTCGAATTTAAAAGTTATTGTAATCACTATATTCTAAACAGTGTAAAAAAGTAACGTTTATTTCTAATCTTAATTTTACAAGACATACCAAATTGTTTTGGTGAAATCACGTACTTGTTCATTTGAACCTCTATAATAAAGTGAACAACAAGTTATATGTTTTAATGGACGGATAAGTATAGTATAAAAATTACATTTAATGTCGTACAAGATTTCAAAACAATTACAGACAAAAAAGACATATAGCCTACATGTATTTGTTACAAAACAGTCATTGTCTCAACGTACTTAAATAATCTAATTAGTGCGAACCAACGTCTAAGGTAAATCTGCTGATTTATGTCAGATTGGATACTTGATGGTCATGACAGCAACATGTACTGGTGGTAACATGAGTATTCGAAGTTCGATTTCACAGTTATTCGAACATTATTGCAAAACGCAAGTCTTTGAGTGGTTCTGTATATAGAAACAGACAAACCAATAACAGATAATTCCTCCTGTGTGTTTTTTTTTTTTAAGTTTTTAACTAATATCTCTTGTCCGAACGTTTGTGTTATTGCAAGTTCATGTAGTAGTGCTATCACTACTGTTTTTGTAAGTTCGATTTATCTTACACGAAATGTACAGTGACAGCATACATCCGTTATTCTGTTTATTTAGACTATGGACTTTACGAATATATGACTAAATGATTGAATGATTTTTTGCTATATACTGTTAAACAAACATTTTCTCAAACCCTGATTTTTAAAGCTAGAAACATTTAGCTAAAGAATATGTTGTATGTGTTTTAAAATCATTCGTAGCCATAATTTGAACGTAGGGAGAAATCCTCTTTAGATCAATAAGAGATGAAGGTCAACTGTAGTAAAATAGAATAAAAATTATGCAATGACACCATGTGAATTGCAATAAGACTTTAATTTCTATACATTTGACGAGATAGTCAGCTTATGTATCAATCTCTCTGACTTTCAAACGTTTGCAATGCTGTGTCTGGATTTACATGAACCCGTTTCAAATCAAAGACATCATGAAAGATCATAACATCAATGCTTTTGTCGTTTGGAAATTGGATGTCGATGACAAATCTAAGATTGTTTATCTTGTTAAATACATTCAAGGATTTGGGCCGATTCAGAGCTAGCCATATTGTATAAAATAAATCTTTTTTTTTTTTTGTTTAATACTATAAATTTATGTTGAATTGTTGATGCCATTTTTTTAACTAGAGTTTCTGTCTCCTTGACATTCGCCCTATCGTGTTTTATTGATAGCTTCTATTTTAGTATACCTGTAATATCCATTCCTGTGTTTCAGCAGCAGAAAAATCCCGTACACTACCTTCTCGTCGTAGATAAACATGACCTTTACTATCAAAAAGTTTCTTGAGTTTTTTCTTCTTAAAGACTGTGATTTCGATTACGTTAAAATTAGCTGTGAGGAAAATTACAAGAGGATATGCTGAAAACATATATTCGATTTGCTGTGTGCGATATTCTGATTTCAATATTGTATTATTGCAAAATGTAGTATCTGTAAAGTGGTAGTTAAAATTTGTGATAAAAGTAAAATTACATAAATATCTTTTGAACAACTAAATGCATGTATTTATAGATATTGCCCAGCACCATCATTTAAAATACAATATTTGTTTTCTACCTTCTTTGTAGAAATTACCTAGTTACTAATATATTGCATTGTTTGGTCTCGCCTTGAATGCTTTTACGAATAGTTTCTTAAGAATTATGCAATCTATACGAAATGTAAAAAGAAAATCCAAATTCAAAAAAACAAAAACAAAAATAAAATGGACTTTTTTATATAGATTAGATCGTTGGTTTTCCCGTTTGAATGGTTTTACACTAGTAATTGTGGGGTCCTTTATAGCTTATTGTTCGGTGTGAGCCAAGGCTCCGTATTGAAGTACATTGACCTATAATGGTTTACTTTTATAAATTGTTATTTGGAT
This sequence comes from Mytilus galloprovincialis, assembly GCA_037788925.1. Classification (NCBI taxonomy): domain Eukaryota; kingdom Metazoa; phylum Mollusca; class Bivalvia; order Mytilida; family Mytilidae; genus Mytilus; species Mytilus galloprovincialis. Next base: position 36,285,753 of record CM075335.1, read on the forward strand.
GGAGAGTTGTCTCATTGGCACTCACACCACATCTTCCTATATCTCTTTAATCATTTGATCATTTTCCACTACAGGAACAAACTCTACTTGAAGATCTTTATTGTCAACAGGTGGTTTTATTGCTCTGATTCCCTCGTCGATATAATCAAGACGAATCTTATCCTTATCCTCACAATTGGAACCAACAACATCACTATGATCTGAAAAAAAGCACACACACAAATTTATTGAAAGAAAAATGCGTTTAATCAACATTGTTTCCTTGTAAGGAGGGCCTTCTAATGAGATTTTCATTTCGATTGAGATTTAGATATTTTTGCTACAATTAAATCCTAATTATTCTATTGAACTGCGCTACAAGAAATTACAATTAGAATTGCAGATAGTACTTAATGTCTGAAGTGTGCATTGTTTGACTACTATGTCAATTTCTTTCTTATTTGTACTGAATGTAAACTCATCAAAAATGCCAAGATTGAAATTGTGACGCGCGTTTTGGTTACAATAGACTCCTCATAAGTGACGATCAATCAGAAAAGGATAAAAAGGCAAAGACTGAAATTGAAGAGCAGTGATAACTGCAAATTCCTAAAAGTTTTAACAAATACAGCTAATGTAATCTTTTCCCGAGGTAGAAAATCCTTTTTGTAAAAGTTAATTTATAAATATGTCCATATCAATGCTAATTCAAGTCAACACAGAAGTGCAGACTACTGGGCTGGAGATTAAAAGATATTTGCTGGTTTCTTTTTCAGAAAAAAACAATTGTTTGTTTCTTTCTCAATTTCATTGAAGATACTGGCTGTTTTTTTTCTAGAGCATATTGAAAATGAGAATTGCTGGTTTATAACAATAGCTTCAGACAAACGTTCACCATGTTCAATTGATAGATAACATCGTTTCATTCAAAAGATACATATAACATAGAAAAATCTTATTTTAACTAACGAAAAGACGACACTGATTCCAAAAACAAATACACCCAGGACGATAGCTGAACTTTCTGCACGATACACATTCGATATTCTAGTGGGTAATAATTGTACACCACTATTGGTTGATTGTTTTTGAACGCATTGAAAAGCTTTTTCGAAGACCAGACGAAATAAACATCTTGCAAAGTTCCTTAAAAATTTTGTTCATATTCATAATATACGGACTTAATTTGGATGGATATAATTCTTTCATAAAAACTAACCCAACAAAAGTTATGATTAAAATAAGGAACAAATGAAAATGACACTACATAAGATTTAAAATTGACTGATACGATATGTCTGTATCTCAATTCGCTAGAGACATGTTTTCGCCGAGTTAAAACTTGAGATACTAGAACAGTCATCTGTCATATTACCGAGTGTGACCTATTGCCGATTTTGACAGATTGAATAAGTATGGATTTGCATTCCGGTGATGCATGCATAGGAAGAGTCCCTTACATTGTCGACTCCTCGGTCCCGCCCCTTTGAAATTTCTTGAGATTCGCTCTGTTATTTGATGTTACATCGATGTGTCTTTTTATACTTAATATGTAAGTTAAACGTCAGTTTCCTTAAATTGAAATCGAAAGAGATTTTACATGTATCTTTGAATATTATTTCAACAAATGAAAGTTTTTAACTACCTTGACTGGCTATACAGCCCTTGCACGGTCGGTTTATTATTTCTTGATCTTACCACAGATTTTATAGTAGCGATCAGTGTCCCAAAATAGTAAAAGATTTTAAAAATACCATATCTTCATATCACACGATTCTTCCTACAATTTAGTAACACTTTAATCATTGTTCTGCATTCATTTAAAGGTACATTGAATTACATATCCCAGACACGAACCTTTGAATGTAGTATGTCATATTAAGTTGAAGTTGAAGAATTATATTATTAACAAACCATTCTGATTATAGAAACTAAATACGAAAAAAGTAATTTTGTGTCAACTTGAATAAAGGCATAATATACAGGTTTGTGTTCAGACTTTTCTCATAAATAGAGAAAAGTTAACATGTTCGAACAAGTCAAATATTATTCAAAACTAAGTACAAGTCGTAAATACTAAGTCGTAAACAATGAACCAGATCGCTTATAAAGACAATTTTATGTTAAAAGTTTAATAAGTGTGTTAAAAACCATTCATGTTGAAAAATCGACAATAATAGACGGAGGACAAAAGCTATGGTAAATAGTGACTAATATGTTTGTTTGGTACAAATAGTTGATAAAAAACATTACGTAAAACGTTTGTCATTTCATTATTAAACTCAATCAATAAAATATAACAAGGTAATGTAAAATGATTTTAGGCGGAGCGTATCGAAGTTATTAGACAAACCTACCATCCACACCAATGAACATAGTTCCTTTGGTTCGTCCGTTAATAAACCCACGGATATACCTTGAAACATGTTCTTTCAAAACGGTTTTTAAATATTCTCCTCCCCCGAGTTTGAATTTATTTCCTTGTTTTCTTCCCTAAGTTTTGACCTGTTTGATAGTATCTCTCGGGTAACTCCATTTTTACTTCAATGGTTTCCCCGGTATCTGCTATTCTCTGAAACTTGAATCCAAGTGAGTTTTTACTTTGTGTATCATTTAGAACTTCAGTTAGAGATTTAAGACGAATTAAAGCAGATTTCTGATTATTGTCTACAGTCTTTATTTGTATACAGTTTCTAATGGTAGCAATTTTCATGTATGTATTAAGTAGATCATATATAGAGTCTGTCAAGTTAGAATCCCTGATACTGTTACTTTTCGTAAGCTTTCTTATTATTACAATATGATTGATGTCTGACATCCTGTTAATAAAATGGTTCTTTTAAACATAAAGAAAAGATATAACCACTTCTGTAGAGTCTTAATATTAGCAACGGTACTAGTTCCAAGCAAGTAGAAAAATCCATCAGAAAATTATGGGTATCCTCAATTTATATTTCTAATTAAACAGAAATAAAATATCTACTTTGTGTTTTAGTTGTTTGAAAATTTAAATATGGTATTTTTTTATTACTCGAAATAATTATCTAAATAACATAATGTATTTTGTAATTGTTTGATAAATTCATATTTATATTCTTAATTAAATTTGGTATAAAGAATTTAAACAATTACAGAATAAAAATACAACCAGGAAAATAAAAAAAACAGCCAAACATAGCCATTGATGCAGCTGTTGAGTATTGGACGCTGTACTAAGCTAAATAATTGTATTAACAGTTTCATTTTAATTCAAGTAGAAATTGTTCACATATACATCAATGAATTCAAAAAATATATCAGATTTTATATCTACTGCGATCAGTGTTATCAGTGTATATCAAAGTTGAGGAACCAAATACTGAAAACCACCCTATATGACTAACCATCTGAATGCATGAACACTTATCCCCTTCCCTTTGCCCGAATGTTACCTACAGAATTAGACTTTTTACCGGGTTTGTAATAACATGAGCAACACGACGGGTGCCACATGTGGAGCAGGATCTGCTTTCCCTTCCGGAGCATCTGCGATAACCCCCTGTTTTTGGTTTGGTTCGTGTTGCTTAGTCTTTAGTTTAATATGTTGTGTCATGTGTACTTTTTTTGTCTTTTTCATTTTAACCATGGCGTTGTCAGTTTATTCTCGATCTATGAGTTTGACTGTCCCTCTGGTATCTTTCGTCCATCTTTCTGGTACTGGGATAAGTGCTTATGTCAAATTTGAGGTCAAAGTCTACATTTGAGGCAGATATAGAGGACGCCATGTCAGTTGTTTCTTTTAATTCTAGTTAATGGCGCCCCGAATCAGAAAAAAAATGGATTGTTAATGGGAAAAAAAAGGACTGAACTCCGAGTTTAAATTCAAAACGGAAAGTCCCAAATCAAACGGCAAAATCAAACAACAAATAACAAAACACAACAAACGAATGGACAACAACTGTCATATTATCTATATATAATATTTGAATATGAAATTAAACGATCTGACTTATTTTAGCCTCCTATTTTTGACAAGTGTCAGACTCATATGAAAATAAGAAGAGGTCGGTAAGGAGAGACGCATAGTTCATTCCCATATCGTACCGACAATTTGTTGAAAAGATCTATCAAATGCAACAAATATGATGTCAATAAGAAACTCCAGCATACTGATCAATTGTTTTTCTGTGTAGAAGGTTTTTTTCATTTTTGCTCACTATTAAAAAAAATAAACAGTTCACAGTATTTTTTGTAGACTCTCTTTCACTGCGGACAGAATGTTTGTCAATCTAATGGACACACATTGCTTGTTTTTTTCGGAGGCTAAATCTCCCCAGCCTTTAAAAAACATTGATGATGGCCCGTAACATAAACGCGGGAACGACGATTGTCGAATTCATAAGTAATGTTAGTCACAACATTCCTTTACTCTAGTTTGATGTTACAAGCCTCATATGCATATTCATTGTCATAACACGCGCTTGGTCAAGTAAGTCTTGATAATAAAGTGAACAACAATATTAATTATCGAATGGATGGATAGGATTGTTACAAATAATACAAACAGTGTCATACAGGATTGTCCATACAATACAAAAAAATAAAAGACATACATATTATACACCTGAGATAACAGTCATTGATATAAACAGACTAAACTAATTAACGTCTAAGGTATAACAGCTGAATATTTAGTGATCCTAGTGGGTAGTTCATGAAAATGACTGGAACCTGTACTGGTCGCCACTTGAGTAATCTAAGTTCGGTTCCACTGATATTCGATTATCATTGCAGAATGCAAACTTTTGAGGAATGATTCTGTAAGTAGAAACAAACACTCTAGTTATTCAATAACAGTTAAAGCATTTTGTTTTGAAGAACTTACAAACTGTTAGTGGAAGTTAGGTATGGGAATCCTTGTTTAATACAAATACAGCAATAATACGTATTTGGTAAAGCTAAGTTTATGAAATAAACGAAATGATAGATAATTGATGTGTACATGTACGAATATGTATTAACCCACGCGAACACATTATTCATTGGTTACTCAATGAAGATTGATAAAAAAAAACTTGTATTTACAATTGTCTTTCTTACTCGATTTATGAGATTTGAACTACTGATAATACCTTGATTGCAACTCCGGGCGTGTTTGATCTTGTCATATTGTATATAACCTTGACCGTTTTAAATTTCACATGATGGATTCTTAATGTACGTATGTGTGATGTTTTTGTCTTTGGTTGCTGTCAAGGAAGTATACCCAACATCGTCTTTTAATCATATCTACAATTACTATGAACCTGTAAGATCCAATCTTGTTCGTAAGCTGCAGAAAAATCACGAACACAACCATAACGTCTCATGTAAACGTGACCATTACTGTCAAACAGTCTGTTTAGTTGTTTTCTCTTGTAGACAGTGATTTTGATTACTTTACAATTGGCTGAAAAGAATCCTGGATTTTGATTGGTTGATAGCCAGCGTATTTTTTACCAATTTACTGTTATCAAATGAATATCGTTCATTTTTTAACGCCACCGGGGTATTAGCCAAAAGGATATGCCTTTTGTACCCTCTATTTGCCAAAAAATACTCTATCCGACTGGACGCTTGTAACGTCACGATCATCAATGCGGTTTTGAACATTAACATTCGGTGTAATTAAACAGATATATCATTTTCTTGAGGGGTATTTGCGAAAAATACCAGTCGAGAGAATGTTAAATTTCGCGAGCCGTAAGGCGAGGGAAATTCATTCTCAAGACTGGTATTTACCCCTCAAATATACCCCTCTTTAACGAGATATATCTGTTTAATGTAAATTTTCTAAGTTGGCAATATTATAACTCGAACGATATACCTCAATAAATTGTTTTATCTTTGAAGAGATAATATTTTTTACGAGAAAAATGAAGCAAAATCAAATGTGTCTTAACTTACACCAACTTAAATAATAAGATCAAGAACAAACAAAATTCTTGTTTTGTAACTCAATCATAACACCTGAGTTAAAATACAATACTCATGCAGATTCGGAAATGCAAGTTCGTTCCGGTCCTTGGTTCACATATTATCAACTTATCACTAAAACAAGGATTTTTTAGTGCAGAATTATTAATTTTTAACATGAGCAGACACGAGTACCACGAATATATTGAAAGCAGTAGATTATTTGCCTCCAACAAACAACACATTGAAATATCTTCGTGGTAATCGCGTCCGCTCATAGTTAAAAATTGCTCAAACAAACGCAGACTTCTTATTGTCATAAAATTTACGTTTTTCAAGAGAAAGAGAGTGGTATTTAATCATTTTCACACACAAATAGCAGAAAGTTCCATTGTTTTTATCGTCAGATGAGACACTATACTTTTGAAAATTTATTATTTTTCTTGGATTCTATTAATTCTTATTTATAGGGGGCCAGGTGTAAAAACTTATCGTACCTTGTCCTATGCAATTTTTTTTATAAAGGCATGCGATACAAATTGGATGATGAAATAAAACCGAAAAAGCGTTGGTGAAACAAAAACCAAAAAACGACTATAAGCAAACTAGAAGCTTCATAAAAAGTCTGAGCCACATGAACCTATCAAATACCCGGAGTTATCTTGCATGCTTTGGAAGGGTAGATATATCCTGCATTACATGTGGATTTGTTCAAGGAACAGGTAAAACCGACCTTGATCAATTACGTACAAGTAAGACGTTCTAAATGCAATTTTTAAGGTCTTTCCTCTACATGTACGTTAGGAAAGACCTTATTGTTTTTTTTTTTATTTAGTTATTTTTCAGTCCAAACAATTTGTAAAACAAAATCATTTTTTTAGCAATGTCAGGTTGATCAGTGTGTAAATTTATGGAAATCTGAAATGTTTTTGTTCAAACTCTATGATGGATTTTAAGATTTATAGCACAAATTGAAGCTTACACCTTGCTGTAGACGATGAGGTCCTCAAGACAAGCAGAAGTATTTGGTAGAAATCGATATCACAACTGCTGCAAATCAAGGATTATTTCAATATATACAATAGTATGCGTTTCGTCTACATAAGACTCATCAGTGACGCTCAGATCAAAATAGTTAAAAAGCCAAATAAATACAAAGTTGAAGAGCATTGAGGATCCAAAATTCCAAAAAGTTGTGCCAAATACGGCTAAGGTAATCTACTCCTGGGGTAAGAACATCCTCAGTTTTTCGAAAAATTCAAAGTTTTGTAAACAGAAAATTTATAAAAATGACCATATAATTGATATTCATGTCAACACCGAAGTGCTGACTACTGGGCTGGTGATACCCTCGGGGACGAAACGTCCACCAGCAGTGGCATCGACCCAGTGGTGTAAATAGTAATCAAAAGTACCAGGATTATAATTTTATACGCCAGACGTGCGTTTCGTCTACATAAGACTCATCAGTGACGCTCAGATCAAAATAGTTAAAAAGCCAAATAAATACAAAGTTGAAGAGCATTGAGGATCAAAAATTCCAAAAAGTTGTGCCAAATACGGCTAAGGTAATCTACTCCTGGGGTAAGAAAATCCTCAGTTTTTCGAAAAATTCAAAGTTTTGTAAACAGAAAATTTATAAAAATGACCATATAATTGATATTCATGTCAACACCGAAGTGCTGACTACTGGGCTGGTGATACCCTCGGGGACGAAACGTCCACCAGCAGTGGCATCGACCCAGAATAGCTTTCTCACAAATGCTGTTCTTATTTACTCAACATTAAAATTGATATAAACATGTATAGAACATGTCTTTTTCCAGTGACAGAACACACGGCTTCCCTTTTAAATCATTCTTACTTAACCTAATTTGCAGAAGCTATCTAAATCATTTATTGCTTCATTTTTTTTTTTATTCTTCGATTTGCAGAAGATATCTGCCACTTGACTGTTAAAAACAGTAACCCATCCCTGTGTTTCCTTATTGAATCTGCAACACATCAAGCACTATTGGAAAGGGACTTATAAAAATAAGAACGTTATAAAATTCTATTATTACTATTCTTTTATAAGTTACCTTTTATTATTTTGTCCATCTTCTTCCACTGGAACAAATTCTACTTGATAATCTTTATTATCTACAGGTGGTTTGATATCTCGGATGCTTTCGTCAATGTAACTTCGGCGAATTTGATCTTCATTCTCGCAATTGACACCAACAACATGTCCTTTATCTGATCAAAAGCACACAATAGCTAATAAAAAGGAAAATGCATATATCAAACAATATGTCCGTACAAATTCCCAAAATGCGTTAATTTTCGTTACATGTATCATTGAAAACGATATGTACTTTCTTCATAGCAAAATGCCTGTGCCAAGTAAGGAAAATGATAGTTGTTACCCATTCGTTCAGGCTGTTGAATTTGCTTTTTGAATACGGATTTAATGTTTTTGAATTGTCCTCAGAGTTGGGCAGTTTTGTTAATTTTCTTTTTAAAAAATAAAAAAATGAAAACAACACGTTATGATTATCATGCCTCCGAAGCGCTTGCCTGGATTACATTTCAATATGAACACACACAGATCAAATATTTGAAATCCAAGGATTTATAGGAACTATAGACAATAGAAGAGCAAATGACAAAAACATATCCAAATCCGAGTCAATTGTGCAAAGTTAAAAAGATAGTTTCTTTAAATTCATCAATTTATAAACAGGCAACTTTAGATAAGTTTTTTACACATAATTTCAGTACCCAAGTTATGACTACTCAGCTAAATATAACACAGTGCTGTAAAAAGGAATATGACAAATGATGTGTTTTATGTTTCGCAGAGCTTTCCTGAAAAGTCTATGATATATAGCAACCGACACAGTTGATGTGCCATATGAACAAGAAGGAAAAAAACAAAAACAAACAAATTCATCCAAGGTCAATTTTGTCTGGGAGATTTAAAACCTTAGTTTCTTTATAATTCCAAAATTTATAAACCGTTTTATCGTTTATTTAATCTTTGAAAATTTTAAACAATGCATTCAGAAATTGTAAGTTTTATACTAGGCCATCAATGACAGAGACATCCAATAGCGTCGAACCAAATCATAATAGCGTTTTTATTTTACCAATTGTTATCTTTTGTTCAATAGTTTTTTTTCAATCAGAGAAATAGTTATAGTAAATGCAAGCTATGAAATATCGTGTTATCTGTGAGATGTTAACCCTATATCTACTAGTAGTTGCTGCTGGAAAAAAAATAAAATCACAAAAATACTGAACTCCGAGGAAAATTCCTAATCAAATGTCAAAATTTTGCCACACCGAAACAAGAACATTTGAATCATTTCTTTAATTGTTCGAAGTACTTCTTTATCGACCCTCATTATCAACTTTTAAAAGGCACAAAACAGCTTTATGTATATCTGTGAATTATTTTATGAATTATTTAGGGATAGACGTCATCTTTTTTGCGTCATTTTTTTTTTTTTTATAATACTTGAAAGTGTAATAAGTCTTGGTCACTATTCTCAATGCTCCATTCGACAAAAAAATGAGCAAAGTCAAATCCCAAAGAAGTCCCGATTGTATGTTAAAACTTTCACCTCAAGCAAGTATGTGGACAAACATAGGCGTCTTGTGCAATGTAATATCTTTTTGTTTAATCTAAATAAATTTTACAAAGTATTATTCGTCCCTTTATACATTTCTCTTTTTCGAATGAAAGCTGAACTCGTTTGCCCCGTCTTAAAGTTTAGTCTGAGGCATACTTCACATATGAAGGGGTAGAAAAGTCGACTAACACAAATCATTTCATATGAATTTAAGATGTTAAGCAACACACACCCTATTACAAAACTGATGGGGAATCTACGTGTTCCGAAAATAAAATTTCAGCGTTAAATCTGATCCTGTTATGTCACAATGTTAAGAGTGATAAATATCCGTGGTTTGTGACACGTATAAAGCATACAAATACATATTAAAAAGGATCGATTAAGATAATAAATCTAATATTGTAGTACAAAGTGCAAATAACATAATTTATTATAAGGCTAACACAGACGAGGTCAAGTTGTTCTGCAGACCTTACGATATTTGGTGTCGTATATTGGATAAGTTTTTTAATTTTTTTTTTAGATCTAATGATACTGTATACTACAACTTAATCAATAAATATTGTAAAATAGTGAAAGTTTAAATACTTAGAAGCGGTGCGTGTCAATGGTTTTGTTTTATAAACCTACCATCCACACCACTGAACAGAGTTCCCTCGGTTCGACCGTTTAAATATCCACATGAATATTTTGAAACATTTTTCCTCAAATTGTTCCTAACATAATCTTCTCCACCAAGTTTGAATTCCATTTGTCTAGTTTCCTTTCTTATGTGTTGACCTTTTCGATAGTAGATCGCAGGTAATTCTGTTTCAATGTGTACATACATATCTGCTATTCTCTGAAAGCTAAATCCAAGCGAGTTTCTGCTGCTCCTGTTCCTTAAGCGATCTAATACATCGGTCACTTCGGTAGGAGATCTATGACAAATCACGGCTGACCGCTGTTTTTCTTTAGACAGTTTCATAGAGTCGAAATGTTCGTGCATGTATTTAGTAAATCATATATGGCATCTGTCAAGTTAGAATCAATGGTACTGCTACTTTTAGAAAGATTTCTTATTATCACAATATGATTGTTGTTAGACATTTCTAGATGAGTATCCTTTTTATCAAAATGTCTTGTTAAATGTGATCACCGTCTTTATAGTATAAATACTATATTTAAAATAACGTTTGACCCAATTCAATTTTCAATTTTAGTTTCGTTTTTGATTAACTTATATTAGGTTATAATGTTTATATTTTAATATATAATCTATGGAGGTCGAAAGTTTTATGTCGTGTATACATACAGCTGTTGTAAATGCTTTAAGTCACACAGCGCTAATTTGTTACAATTCTCATATTCCAACAAAATATATCACAGCCTCCAAAACCGTGTCTCCGATTTCTTATATCACATTTATATCGGAATATTGTCAGGATCATTTTATTTCAACTGAGCCGTATATCAAAAATTAAGGAACAGTTCGTTACCTTTGTTAATTTTTTATGATAGAATAATCTCTTTAGCTGACAACGCGTTTTGAAAAATAAGATTGATCTTTTTATCACTTATTATCCACATGTGGTCATTCAGAAAGATGCAGGTACTCGTGGTACGGTCTTACTAACTTTTTTGGAAATCCTGATAGCTTTTTTAAATTTTTTATTTCATATTACATCTCTCTTAATAACTTTGTAAATTACAAATAAATGATATGAAAAATAACCAATCGGTTGATCTCATATATTCATATGGGATATGAGACAACTTTCAATCCAAGTCATAATTTGTAAAAGTACACCATAATATATAGGTCAAAGTACGGCCTTCAAGACGATGCCTTTGCTCACACTAAACAGCAAACTATAAAGGGCCCACAAAAATGACTAGTGTAAAACCATTCAAACAGGAAAACCAACGATCTACAACACATAAAAAACGAAAAACGATAAACACGTATAAACTACATCAACAAACGACAACCTGTAGGTTTGTTATTGAATTTTTTGTCTTACTGACTGATCACTTAACCTCTATTTGCAAAATATTAGTATATTTCAAGACGGGTGCGAATGCCTTTATTATGATTACTTTCATATTTCAAACCACCTACCGGTGTAACAAACAGCAACGCAACATAACTGCGAGTTTGATATGGAACAAAATGTTCAAAATTCATAAATATATATATATATATATATATATATATATATATATATATATATATATATATATATATATATATATATATATATATATATATATATATATATATATATAAGATATATGCTATATAAAAGCGTAAAAACCAGAAGCGGAATATACCAAATGAATATTGAAACTCACCTTTTTCAACTGATTTTCATAGTTAATACATTTGCTATGGTGTTACACATCTGCTCCAGTTGGGAGAGTTGAAAAGAAAGAGATCTTACTCCACATGTAGCACTCATCATGTTACTCCTTAAAGTACAAAGCCTGTGTATAAGTCTAATTCGGTATGTCTCATTTGAGAATAGGAGATTGGGATTGTGCTCACAATGATATATCCATCAATTCCTAAACAGTTAAATCATGATGGAGTTCATAAAATGTTCGAAGGGATTATCCCAACTCAATCATATGGAACTCTTGATTCAATAGCTTCTCTGCAAGCAGCTACCATTCGCTAAGGATATCATGCCAGAAAATGCAAGCTCAGAAATATCGTATCAACAAGAAGATATATTAATCAACTGCAGGCGCTTTTTGAATGCCAGTACAGTCATAGAAATAAAAGTTTATAATTGGAAGTTGAAATCATCTCAGGAAAATTTATTCTCAATCAACCCCCATTGATAATTTCTAGATGTGTGTCAAAAACATGTATCCATTATTTCAACTTCGATAGCTTATATGCGTTCTGAACAGACGCTAAACATCAAAGTATTTAGTTAGAGGATAAGTCGGAAGAAAGAGGAGCACTCTTGGTCCATATTGGAATGGCAATTCTTCGTTTAAAACTATACCCTTAAAACGTAAAACATATGTCAACCACGATAATGTCAGTTTCAGAGAAGTTTTGTTTGAATAAGAGTGTTTTTCGCAAAGTTTGATTAATCTCTCCCTAATAAAAGATAATTGTTTCTACTTTACGTTCATATTTTTTTTATTATACTTCTTTGCAAATTAAAGTAGCCGTTCTCATATGCTAAAGGAAGATACATTGTTTTAAATGCTACAAAATATAAGAATCGTCTATGGGTCCATTGTTTTGTTGCGTATGTTGATTGGAAATGCATCTCCTTTTATTTGTATGGGCTTTAATTAATCAGAGAGTATGTAAAGTTCCTATGGTACAAGTAACGGAGGTGAAGAAGTACGTAACTTCCTATCTGATTGATGAAATAAAGATAAGAATTGAAATGCGGGATGTATCAAATGGACAACAACCCGACTAAATATCGCATCCCGACTGTTTCCTAATTTATTAATAATAATAAATGTTTGGGAAATATTCCTAAGCATTATTGATTGTCTTATTACCAGGTATGAAAATAATGTTTCATATTAATTAGAATAGGAATGTTTGCTTTGAAACGCATTCCAATATTCAATTTCTTTTCATTTTTTGGTATATCTTACGTTTTCTATTGGGCAAAACTGAGTATGACGGTTTTCACACATGTTATACTATTTTACGGACCCTTTTAATTTCAAAGAGTTTTCATGTAACAAACTTAATCGATAACTTTAACGTTCAAGATGTGTGACGAGGACGACCAACACAATTAATGTAATTAAAAGAGCTTATTTAGCATCAAACTTGATGACCCAGTTAACAATGTAGGATGTTCTCTCAAGATGCCTTTCTTTGTTATTTCGGCAACAAGATTCTTCTTTGATTAGGCATTAACAGATTTCTTTCCTTGGTAGTTCGACGAAAAAGATTTGCATTTACAATCATTCATTAACAAGTATTAGTTCAAGTATTATGGAAATAAGTTTGGGTTCAATACTACTCAATTAAATGAACTTAAAAGGGGAATGATTTTCTAGAGCACGGTTCGGTTGGTGCAGCAGTTAAAGCTTTAAAGTAAGCTGAAGCATTGCTAAAAGGAAGGGATGAGTTACTCTGTATAGTCAACATGTTCAGCAGTTTGTGACGTTGTTGAAGAGTTTATTGACGACCGTTAATCGTACAATAATATGACAGTTTTTATCCAGTTGGTCCTTTATTTAGTTTGGACGAGCGTTTGTTTAATGCGACTGTCATACAAGTGAACGGTTTAACGCTAAAAAACCAAGTTCAGGTCACCATTTTCTTCATTTGAAAATGCCTTTACCAAGTAAGGAATATGACCGTTGTTGTCCATTCGTTTGATGTGTTTTATCATTTTGTACTTTTTATCAAGGACTTTCCGTTTTGAATTTTCCTCGGAGTGCAGTATTTTTGTAAATTTACTTTTTGTTCCGTCATATGTATGGACTTTAAATCTTTTTTTATTTACCATGCATTGAGAGCTTGGTAATCTTATCAATTTACAATGTACATTATTTGTAGGTTTTAAAATAATCAACTAAAACGAATGTGCATTCATATAATTATGCTTGTGCCATATACAGATGGTTTTATTACCCTGAAACAATGAATCATTTCAATATTGTTTCTTGCAACTGATTGAGATACTGGTGTGTATTGGAGAACAATAACTGGTATCCAACTACATGTAGGTACTGTTCTTTTGATATCCCAATATCATAACAAAGTGCACTTTTTCGATGGACGATTCTGTTTAAAAGACACAATAAACCAAATTATAAAATATCAATGACTACTCTTGATGCGCAAAAACAAAATGAAATCAAAGTATAATTCTGTATAAGAAATATTTCCATATACATGTGTAGTTATCCAACGCATGCTTGTAATATTGTTTGTTCGTATGCATGTACCGTCATTATTCAATAATTCATACTTGTTATAATCGAACGTTTTGATTATTGAATTGTTCAAATGCTTTCTTTACGTTCTTTACGTGACCTATTTTTAGAGTAGAATTTAGGAAAAAAAACAAAAATAAAATATTTAAAGGTACTGAAGAGTCACAGGAGCGTACAAATTTCGAGTTTTATAATGTCATAAGTCAGACACCTGATGTTAAGTGGTTGTCGTTTGATGATGTGGTTCATTAAATGTTCTCTTTTCTTGTTTTTTATAGATTAAACAGTTACATTTCTTGGTTGAATGGTTTTACACTAGTAATTTAGGGCCCTTTATAGTTTGCTATTCGATGTTAGCCAAGGCTCCGTGATGAAAGCCTTACAATGACCTATAATCGGTTACTTTTACAAATTTGTGATTTGGATGGAGATTTGTCACATTTGCACTCATACCACATCTTCTTAAATCCATATAGTATGTTGTTTCTATGAAAAGGATATTATTAAATGTATTTTGTTTCTTTTTTATTTGTCTAAATTGTAAGGTAACTATATAGATAAAATTGAGAATGGAAATGGGAAATGTGTCAAAGAGACAACAACCCGACCATAGAACAAACAACAGCAGAAGGTCACCAATAGGTATTCAATGCAGCGAGAAATTCCCACACCCGGAGGCGTCCTTTAGCTGGCCCACTAACAAATATATATACCAGGTCAGTGATAATGAACGCCATATTAAACTCCAAATTCTACACAAGAAACTAAAATTAAAAATGATACAAGACTAACAAAGACCAGAGGCTCCTGACTTGGGACAGGCGCATTTGTATTGCGAATATTAATTATTCAGAATTGATAATTATAATAACGATTTTATAAACCTTTCCGTAGTAAAATTTGAAATCGGAACATATACGTATACGTCATAACAATTATAACAAGTCTACACAGTGTCAAGAATGTACAAATCTATGACACACCGTTCTTAGACTAGTTAGATTATGTTTTAAACGCACCATTAAGCTTTGCAGCTGAGGTGAACAAACTACAATGATTGATGTGATAAAATACACGGCTAAATTTGTGCATAGCTACATGTTAATCTAGAATGTAGATCTTAATTTGACAGATGAAACAAAAATGCAAACACTTACGTTAATGGAATATAAAAATTAAGCAACTAGAATTTGAAATTACATTAACAAAGATCTAGTTTATGTATACAGAATAACGACATCTTTGTTGCATTAAAGCTTTTCAGAAAAGGACTGGTTTTCTGTATCTGAGGAATGTGTACTCTTTTCGAGGCTTCGTTGATAAACCGAAACAATAGCAATGTATCAATATGTTTTCAAAATAATTTGTTTTGTAAACGTTAAGCACTTGTGGTATTTAGCTGCGTATTTTTCAAATGTAAGTGAACTTCATTTGCAACCTTGATGTGTTATTTTTGTTCAGTGTTTATAATTTGACGAGAGCCTCGTTACTTCGGTATAATTAAGAAGCCAATATTTTGACCACATTCATTTAAGTACTATCAAAATTGAAGTTACATAGTTGTGTGATATGTATATTTTAGTAAATTCAATAAATTTAATAATGTTTATGTGTTATTTCAAAATGCCATACCTGAAAAATCCAATCCTGTACTTCAGCCGCGGTAAAATCCGATACACTGCCTTCACGTCTCATGTACACGTGACCTTTACTGTCAAAAAGTCTATTGAGTTGTTTTTTCTTGAAGACTGTTATTTCAATTACTTTACAATTGGCTGCAATATAAGCATACAATGTCTGGCAGGTTGAATTCTACTACATCAAATAAGCTATTTGTTTGTTATACACAAAAGTAAAATAATAAATATATCAAACTTGAGGGAACATTCAAATCGAATTCCTTTATCTAATTTATCAAATATCATATTAGATTCATACATAAATCTTCTTTACTGAGCATATGGTCATAAATTTAGATATATTACTGCTTCGTGTCGATGAGTAAAGTTTTTAACAACTAATTGTTTTAGTTTTTCGTATGTTGTGCTATTGTCAATGTTTTTTTGGAAATTTGGTGCTCATTAAATTTCTTAACCACGCCACATTCTGAATAGGCATATTATTTGGATGGAGAGTTGTCTCATTGGCACTCATACCACATCGTCCTATATCTATATCTCATTAAAGTCTAACGCATATTATTCCTTAAGTTTAAATCCTGACACAAGTATCTTAAATAAGTTGATCAAGATTTATTTTGGCTACATTTGTATATCTGTTTTGCCATAAATGACGGTTGTTGATTTTTCGTTTTAATTGTTTCACATGTCATATTAAAATCATTTATAGTCCGTACCGTCACTTATGATTGCTTAAATCATCATACATTATAACCATGGACTCATATCAATACTCCTTCTTTTTTATACAA
This sequence comes from Mytilus galloprovincialis, assembly GCA_037788925.1. Lineage (NCBI taxonomy): Eukaryota > Metazoa > Mollusca > Bivalvia > Mytilida > Mytilidae > Mytilus > Mytilus galloprovincialis. The sequence goes on from CM075335.1 coordinate 36,302,628, forward strand.
CATATTTGCAAGCGGTCAACAGCAATGTAATATAAGACACGCAAAATCAGGATTGACAAAAAAAATTTAGCATATAACAAAATACACTACGGTGACCTTTACTTGTTAATTTCTGTGTAGTTTGGTCTCTTAATGAGAGTTGTTTCATTAGCAATCATACCCCATCTCCTTTCTTATATACACAGAAAAAAACTTTTGTAAAATGACCTCTTAGTTTTCCATTCACTTCCACGGGAATAAACTCTACATTATAGTCCTTATTATCGACAGGTGGTTTTATTGCTCTGATGCTTTGGTCGATATACTCTCGACGAATTTTATCTTCTTCTTCACAATTGACACCAACATGACCATCATCTGAAAAGTAACACACATTGAAAAAAAAAACATCATTTCAGATTTTAACCCTGAAGACTCATCGGTGACGCTCATATCAAAATATTTATAAAGCCAAACAAGTACAAAGTTGAAGAGCATTGAGGATCCAAAATTCCAAAAAGTTGTGCCAAATACGGCTAAGGTAATCTATGCCTGGGATAAGAAAACCCTTAGTTTTTCGGAAAAAATCAAGGTTTTGTAAACGGGAAATTTATGAAAATGACCACATTATTGATATTCATGACAACACCGAAGTGTTGACTACTGGGATGGTGATACCCTCGGGGAAGAAACGTCCACCAGCAGCACCAATATACATTGAAGTTGTTTTCGTAAATCACATTCAAATCAAATGCTTTGCTTTCTCTTTCATTTCCGTTTTGACATTCAAACTTTTATTTTGTTATTATTCCTTACGTTTTAATAAATGTATAAGGAAAAGCGACAATTAAATAAAGAGGCATAAAGGTAAGTTTTAAATAAAATATTGACAAAAATATCTTTGTTAACCGATCTTTAAAAAACGTATTACTCAACACGATGAACGGTGATATCAAAACTCTATACACCATAACTTTCCATGATTTGAAGCAGCACGTGTAAAACCTACCATTTACACCAATGAACAGAGTCCCTGTGCTTCTTCCGTTTAAATACCCACATACATATTTAAGCACATCTTCCTTCAAATATTTTCGGACATAGTCTCCTCCACCAAGTTTGAATTCCATTTGTCTAGTTTCTCTGCCTATATATTGACCTTTTCTATAGTATCTTTCAGGTAATTCCATCTCAACGTCCTTATCAGCTAGGCTCTGAAAATCAAATCCAAGGGTGTTCCTGCTTCGCCGGTTCTTTAAGCGATCTAATACTTCAAAAACCTTGTTTGGATTTCTGAGAAGAATTACGGCATACCTCTGCTTCTTTTCCTTTTTTATTTTTATATAGTTTCTCAAAGTAGATATCTTTATGCACATGTTTAGTAATTCAAATAATGAATCCTTTAAGTTCGAATCACTGATGCTTTTACTTTTCGTAAGATTTCTAATTATCACTTTATGATTGCTTGTAGACATGTTGAAATAAAGATCCCTCTTATCAGAATGTTTTGTAAGATTAAGATGTCTCCGCTGATTCCATAGATTTATAATACGCCTTAAAGGCCATCAATGATAAGAACTTTTTGTAAATTATCTATGAAGTATCTTATTTCCGGTCTAATCGTCATATACATGTAGCGCTATAGAGCATATGTTACCTGTAATATATATCGTAACAGTGTTGATTAACAATATTCTCAAACATAAAATGTTTTTCTTCAATGTATATTTATAAATATGTTTTTCATTTAATTGAGTAGATGTTTATTTAAAGAAAATGAATGTGTCTGGGTATTATGAGATATATGTTCATTACAGTAATATATATACGTATGAAAAGAGCTGCATTGTCATAAATATAATTTTTTTATTCAAAAGCAAAATACATGAGATAAAACGATTTATTGATGTTAATAATAAACAAATGTATGTGCATATGAGAACAAAATATGTGTTAAAATATACAAATCTATTCAACATATATGTATTTGTATATATATCAATCGAACAATAATCATTTGTTCATACATTGTCACAAATGATTAGATGCTGGTACCAACAAAAGATATATATTCAATAAATGCAGTATTTTATACATCGAAAGCGTTTGCAATTGTACACATCTCATTTGATTCAATAATCTTGATAAGCTTTAAAAATTCCGATTGATTGTACGATCATTATCGTTTGAACTACTTTTATTTATCAAAATTTATTAAAATCGAGTTTATCAATATAAACAATTTCGGGTTAACAAATTATTACATAATTATTTTTAATATATTCGAAATCTCGTCCTATGGCCAAACCCCAGTCACGCAAAACTTAGATTCCAAAAATGAGCACATCGACTGTAAAATAGACTTGCTGCGATTCCTTTTCTTTTTTTTTCTTTCTTCCTTATTTAAATTTTTACTGAAAACTGTCAAAATAGTGATTGCCCTCTTCAGATGTCAGTATAATGGTAATCTCTTAGTTATATCAGTAAAATTATCAAAGGGGCAAATAATAATAAAAAAATAGGAGCTTTATGATATTTGTATAAAGTTTAAGTTTTCAAAATGATGAGAGGTTTACAATTCCTTTCTGTTTACCTGTTTAAATGGCACAGACACGTTTTATGGGAACACCGTATTACAGCTGGAATAACGGTAAATGGGCATGAGCAATATCATGTTAGGTAAAAAAAAATGGAATTTTAAGGCGCTTTCATTTCACTTTGTTAATGTTGTTTTTCCATGAAAATACATTTTGATTGATTTTCTCATTATTGTTTTGTTCCTTCGCCTATTTTACAGGTTTTAAATTCTGAAATGTCGCTTTTTGTTTCCTTTATTTCGATAATATATTTGGTATATGATATCAAACAGTTATTTTATTTTTAATTGAATACTTTCGAGTTTTCTCCACGTAATCTGGTTTTCCTGTCACTGCAACTCCAAAATTATAAAAGATATATGCCGCTTAAAGATTTTTTACACTATGTTCGTAACTTCCTGAGAATGTTGTGTATTGTCTGGATCGAAGTGATTCGGTTACATGTAATAAAATATATTTCCTTTTTTGTGCTCGACATCTAATTGGTATGTTGATATAGCTCATTAAAGGACATATGGTAATGGTTAATGGTCCTTTAAAAGAAAATAATGTCAAGTTTGCCGGTCAAGCTGATTCCATCAATTAATTTACTTTTAATGTTATTGCTACTTCTCAGAAAAAATTATTTATATCGAAAAAATAATGAGTTCAAAATATTGGTCAAGACATGTCATAAGTTTGATTCATATTGTTACTATGAAACTTTATCAGGGGTCAATGCCCACAAAATATACCAATAATACATTAACAGTAATCTACACTAGCATTAAGCGTGATCTATATATGCATTATTCTTTGACCACTCCCGCCTGAATTATCAGGAGGTCATAGTTCAAGCAATATAAAAAAAACTTCAACATGTAACTGGAAACTGCAATAATGGCTATACAATACATTGTACATTTATTTTACTAACATTTATAACTTTTTTTCATACAGGGAATGAGTACATACGACTTGCGATTTTATAACATCAATTTACCATTTAAATGAAACAAAATGCATACAAAAGCTCAAATAATCATAAATATAAATTCTGAAGGTCCTTAGAAAAATAACAAGAATGTGTCCATAGTACACAGATGCCCCACTCATACTATCATTTTCCATGTTCAGTGGACCAAGAAAATGGGGTCAAAACTTTAATTTAGAATTAAAATTAGAAAGATCATATCATTGGGAACATATGTACTAAGTTTCAAGTTGATGTGACTTCAACTTCATCAAAAACTACCTTGACCAAAAACTTTTACCAAAACTTTAACCTGAACTTCACACTATCATTTTCTATGTTCAGTGGACCGTGAAATTAGGGTCATAACTTTAATTTGGCATTATAATTATAAAGATCATATCATTGGAAACATGTGTACTAAGTTTCAAGTTTATTGGACTTCAACTTCATCAAAAACTACCTTGACCAAAAACTTTAACCTGAAGCGGGACAGACGGACGGACGGACGAACGAACAGACGGACGCACAGACCAGTAAACATAATGCCCCTCTACTATTGTATGCGGGGCATAAAAACTCATTAAGGAAGATGTGAGGGTACTTTTTATAATGATAGGATGTTTCAATACTTGCATGTTTCTACTCAAAAAGACTTTATTTTGCGTTTGTTTCAATCATGTGTACCTTCTGTTATGTACCTTGTTGTACAGACCTGTCTCTTTTCTTGTTTTTGGCTCAAAAATGTGCGCCTTTCTAGTCCACAAAATTCACCTGTATATAAATTAAATAGAAGCAATGAAAATATTTAACATGCTTTCACAATAATCAATTGAAAAGCGAGGAACATACTGTACTGTGTGCTACCTTACTCTGAGCATTTTATTTCAATGTTACCAATAACAAAAAGCCGTGTTGAACATGTATAGCATTGCAGTTATCTCTCTTTGTACATGTTAGTTGTTTATAAAGGTGTTATTGGAAGATATTAAATGTAAACGTACTAAACCATTGAGTCTTTAGAAGAGAGTTGTGTTATTGGAAGACAACATCTTCTTATTTATGCTGAAGACTATAATATGCTTCACACCAACCACTTTGACAAAAAAAGGTTACAGCTTGCGAAAGTCTACTTTCCACCAGACACATATCATTTTCAAATATATATTTTTATAAACGTCACATATAAAATCAATTATATAAAGAAAAAATGAAACAACGCATAACGGGACGACCATTTGATGTTCTGGAGGGGTGGTGGTGGCAGGAAGATTTTGAAAATGAATAACTCAGCGTTGATAATAACAAAAATGATTTGTTTTGTGGTTGTTTGAAAATAACTACATATATAATATACTAGTTATAGCCCCACTTTATTTATACCTTGTACGTATGCAATAAATGTAATTTGGAATTTAGAAGACTATACACGTTATATCTATTTTGGAATAAAAAAAAAATAGTTTAAAATTAATTGTGAGTTTTCAAATATTATCAAGTATAATGTGAAAAATAAATAATCAGTTCCTTGTTTTAATGAAAATGAAAAAATCATTCTTAAACAGTGCAAAATTTAAATTATCACAAACACAAATAACCGATCCAAAACAAATCATCCTGGTCCCCACCACAATTTCAAATGGCGGTCTTCTTAATTCAATGCATTTGAAGCGCTTTTCTTGCGTCTGATTTGTGTGTAGTTCTATTGCTATTTACTGAACATAAACCTACATCGTGTTTTATACATATATCTGTAGAAACAAAAGGGGATAGAAACATATATAAGAATTATTATTTCCCTTAAATTTATTAAAAAACAAAGGGAGGTTATTTTGATAGTTATAAACTAGTAATCCAAATATAATGAAAATTACTCAAAGCACTTAAAAGGTATTGTCTGAAAACTGGAAAATCACCCCTTTTTTATGAATAAAAATTCATAACTTGGAAATGTAAAATCTAAAATTTATAAAAGTCGAAAGGGGGCTTATGTCAAAAAATATAAACAATCGCCAAAATAAGAACTGCTGAAAGATTTTTTGAGTACTTATCTGAAAACTAGAAAAAACTTTTTTAAAGAATAAAACCCCTAAATCGGAAACGTAAAATGAAATTTATAATAAAAAAAAACGAAAGGGAGCTCACGTCAATAGACATTAAAACTAGAGTTTCATGCAAATGGGATAAAGCATTTTTGAGTAAATGTCCGATGTGTTGACGACGGACGGATAGACGGACAACGGTATACCTGTCATGCCTTTCTTGACAACATACACATTTCGGATCGTTTATCTTTTCGATAATTCAAATAAAACTGCGTATAGAAGATACAAGATTTTCAGATTGTAAAAAGGAAATAAAACTTCTCAATCGAACTTGAACTATATAAATATTAAATTCTTCAATTTACACTTTAAAGATAAATATGGTCCAAAAATACATTGTTGTTACCTGATTGTGTTTGTTATTTTAAAAGTGCACTTTGGCGAACACTTCATAATACTGGAAATAATTGTGTAAACTATATCACTGTCTGAATAAATATTGAACAACCATTAAATTTAATCACCTTATACGTAAAGTAAATGTGGTAAGTGGTTTAAATATAAATCTCAATCAGACCTCTGGTCACCTGAATGTCAGTTTGACAGATTTAGAACATACGTTTTGTTGGAAACAAAATTGAAATAAGATAGTTTCCAAATCTTTTTACAGTGCTTATACAGAAACCTTTGTGGTATCATAGCACAGTTTACCAAATTGCAGTGAGATTTCTTCTCCAACTAACTGATTAACTGGTAAAATATTTTAGCAGATTGCTTAAGTGAAAGTTTGTTTATATGAAGGGAGTGCTGAAAAAAAAATAAACCAACCAGCTCCAGTTAGTTGATGAACAAAGATTACTTGATATGCACAGAAATATTTATCAAAATAAAGTCCGGGGAGTAGTAAGTTTGAGTTTACCTTACATATTCATATTTTTACTCTTATATCGTATGTGGATACTCAAACATTGCAAATAAATATACGAGTACACAATCGCAGTGCTTTAGTATACACCGTTTACTTTTTCTAACATTTATTCTTGTATCCAGAACAGTCCATAGCTTAACAGATTGAGGGAATTCACCTTTAACGGATCGAGGGAATCATCAAACTAGATGAATTTCAAAAGTATTGTTTGACATTATTATATACGTAAGCAATGATAGATAAAATGTATATTTTCCTACTATATTCTATTGAGGTCAAGACGAGTCTTCCATGGGATTTTGAAACTATCGAAATACATCAATTTTATACATCGAATGAGATAATCCAATGAAAAGTATAAGCACAAAAATACTGTACTCAGAGGAAAATCTAATCGGAAAGTCCATAATCACATGGCAAAATCAAATGACAAAACACATCAAAAACGAATGGACAAGAACTGTCATATTCCTGACTTGGTACAGGCATTATATAACCATTGTTTCTAGTTTCTATTGGAAAATGTGATATACACAAAATGAAATTCAACAAGAGAAATTATCATAAATCAAAATTTGTCAAATCATATATATACTGTAAATTCTTCTTTACAAGCATTTTTTATGGATTCAGAAAAAGTTGTTTAACGTGGATATTTAATTATAATAAGTGGTTTTAAAAAAATGCATTCAAGCCAATTTATAATATCTTATTCATTGAACATTAAAAATACGAATTCGCCTATAAACCACAAAACACACGAATATCTAGCTATTCATTATGCTAAGCAATGTTTTCTATCTTAGTAGGTGTTTAGAGATGTTTGCCAACTATATGTTTCTGTTCATAGCTTTAAACAGAGGAGACTGTGCTAGATGGTTCAATTTTACAGACAAGTCAATTGCAAATCATTTTCTTCTTTGTAATCCTTTTTGCATTTGGAGAACAACAGCCTACTTTACATTAGATAAACTAATACATTGCTGTTTGACCACCTACTCTCCTGATATTCGTATTAAACCTGTCTGGGATTCACAATCAGAGTTGATAGTGAACTTGCACATAGAATATACGTCTGGATTTGGAAAATTAGATCTTCTTCTTGGAACAAGAGGAACACTTTATGATGTTATCCATAAAAAAAGGATATCTCACAAAATTTCCCGACAATATCTGTGAGTTTCAAGACATTGTCAAAGATGATTTATCTGAAAAGGAAATCGACTCACTAATAGGTATTCATTGTTTATTCTTACTTGATACTTTGATATTGAAAGGAAATAGTATGGAAATGATAACTAATAGTTCGTTTTCTACTTTACCATTTCTGCGACATGTTGATTTATCAAAAAATAAAATAAGCCACATCGATCCTGGATCATTAGCATATCAACCAAGAAGTTTGCTGTATATTAATCTTAGTTTTAACAATTTAAAAGTACAAATGTACTAGATGTGTCAAATTTTATGTTTAATTTCTTGTATGGGAATACCATGAGTTTCGTCCTTCATCTTTCCTAACACTTATTTATTTAAGTGTTTGTCCTCCATCATAACTTGATATATATCATCATTGTTGATGTTGTAGCAAGACGTCATGTTGCGACACCAAAGAAACAAACACAGAATCAGTCAACCATATCCGAAGACCAATGATGCATATCCGCCGCCGCCTACGCCTCCGCCACCGCCTCCGCCACCACCCCTCCGCCGCCGCCAAAGAATGTGGTATTACATCATCCATTCACTATGATGTTGGCTGGACCTACTGGTTCAGGTAAGACGTTTTGGATGAAAACATTATTGAAGCGAGCACGGACTATGATAAAACCATCACCTGAGAGGATTATCTGGTGTTATAAACGGTGGCCGTCATTATTTAATGAACTTCAACACATCATAAAAAACATTTTATTTGTTCAAGGTTTACCTGAAAATTTGAATGATGACTCATTCATTGACTCTAGATATCCAAGTTTAATCATCCTAGACGATTTAATGAGAGACGTAACCAATAGTAAGGATGTTTTTGAACTCTTTGTTGGAGGGTAGCCATCCCAAACACATCAGCATTGCGTGCATCTTGCAAAATGCATTCTCGAAGGGAAAGGAGAGTAGAACCATGAGCATTAATATCCACTATATAGTCCTATTCAAAAACCCACGTGATCAAGTTGGACCAGCCATATTTGCTAGACAGATGTGTCCAGTAACCTAAATAAGTTCATGCTCAAGTATACAGAGGCTACCACAAGACCTTACGGGAGTTTATTTATAGATTTAAATCAAAATACACTGGAAGACGACAGACTAAAAATTAACATATTTGAAAACAAGAATATGATTGGTGGAGGTGTTTCTGAAGAGTATATTAGTAGAAAAAAACTAGAACCACCTCAGTTTGAAGAATCATTTCAAAGTGAACAGACGCATTTACCGGACGAAAAAGAAATCATGCGTTCCTGATTTAGCTAGACATATGAATAAGTGGTGCCCGGAAAATAATGATTTAAAAAGAAAAAGGGAATTTGAGGATGAAGACATACCCTCAAAGAAACCTCGTGTAAACAAAATTGACATAGAAGGTGGAGAAGATATGGCTTTTATAAAATTAGCTGAACTTGCCAGAGAGGCAAATGCAGATATATGGAAAGAAAAAGTCAATAAATACATGGATGGTGACATGAAAGAAGACCACGCCAGGAGTAAGGCTAATCGCAAACTAAAAGACGAGGATATGGATCAGTTGATGTCCAGATATAGTAGTTTAATTGAGTATTTACTACAGTTGCAAAATGGTAAACTGCATGGCAAAGTAATGAAAATGATTACGGAATTAGTTAACGATTGCATGGACCACGAGCAGGGTTTCCGCTGGCGGTCACCATTTTCGCAAATTGCGAAAAAAAAATTTAACTTTTCGGACAATACTCGGAATTCACCTTGACCTCATTAAGATTTGGACAGAAAATCCATATTCAGCTGATAGCATTTTATAGCTATCGACAACAAAGGACTAATCAATAAAGGTGTTGATTGAATTGTTTGACAAAATGATATGGTTAAATGGCTTCCGCTAAATGTCACATAAAGAATTTATTTACCACTTTGCGACGCCCATGTTTGAAGCAAACTTTTGACGTCTCTTCTCCTTTTAAAGATAATTTAGAAAAGAAAGTTGTTGATGTGACGACAAATGTTCAAACGCACGAAAAATCTCCGATTTAAAACTTTAATCATCCTTTGACTTTAATACATGTAATTGATTAGGGAGACTACTTTTAAGTCATTTGAGTGACAAACGTGTTTCAAGCATAGTTTAACGTCTCAACTTTTTCATTTACGATGGTCAAGAAAAGAAAACTGTCGTTGAACAGAAATATATCAAAAAATTTGGGAAGAGCCCCTCGAATGAGAGTAGCCCTTCAATGTAATGACTACGTATATATATACACATGACATGAGGGATCAATTTCATGTGATAAAAGCTTTTGTTTAGTTGTAAAAACCACTTCTTAGTACAATGTAGACTTTAAAATAAGTTTGAGAGAATAATCATAGACACAATGGGGCAAAATCGTCTTATTTAAGGGAAAAGGGGGGGGGGTAGAAAAAAGGGTAAATTTTAAACGAAAATATATATTTTTGTTACTTGGCGAAAAAAATAATAAAGTGGCGAAAAATATATTGTTTTGGCGAAAGAGGTGGCAAAAAAAATAATTGACCCTGGGGAAACCCTGACCACGAGAAAGCCATTAAAGCAGCCATCAGGAAATATAAACCTATGTTGGAAAGTTTTCTAGATGAAAAAATATTGATGGTTCTGAAAGTGAAAATAGCATTGATGACGATGAGGAGGAGGAGGAGGGTGAAGAGGATGACAGCTCGACTATATGAATATGAGAACGTTGTACTCTTTATATCATTCTATATTCATCATTCCATGTGTAAAGATGGCCTTTGGGAAAAGTACTTGAGAAATATGTATCACAATCCAGCTAATCCAGCGAGTTATGCAGGGCCTGATAAACTTTACAGATTTGTTCGAACAGATGGAAAATTCGTTCTCAGTAAATATAAAATACGATAATGGCTACAACGACAGGAACCATACAGTTTACAAAGACAATTAAAAAGGTTGTTTAAGCGGAACAGAGTTGTCGTTATTTTAATAGACGACCAATGGGATATCGATTTGATGGACATGTCTAAATTTTCGAAATTGAACAGTGGATATAATTTCATATTGGTGGTGCCTGACATATTCTTCAAATATGTATGGCTAAACCCTCTAAAGAATTAGAAAGGCGAATCTGTGGCGAATGCTTTGGAACACGTTTTATCAGAAGGAAGATCACCAAACAGAATAAGAACAGATAAAGGACAAAAATTCAGATCAAGATTAGTAGAATCCCTTCTAAAACAGAACAATATCCAACATTTATTTGCACAAAAATCAAAGCTAATTACGTTGAAAGAGTTATCAAAACTATTTAATCAAAAATCATGAGATTTAGCACCAGTAAGCAGTCATATTACTATGTGGATAACTTACAGAATTTTGCTAACAGCTACAATAACCCTTCCATAGAACGATTGGCGTGGCACCAGATAAAGTCAACATATCTAAAGAGACCAACTTGTGGTGGAAAATGTATTGGCCGAAAAGATTACAACCTAAAACAGAGAACGCACGAAAACCTTTCCGTTTCAAAATCGGTGATAAATTTCGGATTACATACATAAGAAATCCTTTTACCAGGGAATACGATGAGAAATGGAGCGGAGAGATATTTAAAATATCTCAAAGAATTTTACGTGGTGGGCTTCCAATTTATCGACTTCTTGATTTTCACGACGAAGAAAATTCAGTACATTCTATCAATCAGAAGTGCAGAAAGTGGATGTTCGGGAAGACGATATGTGGAAAGTTGAAAACATCCTCGAAACGAAAGACAAAGGACCCAACAAACAATATTATGTGAAATGGTTACACTGGCCAAAGAAATTCAACTCTTGGATTAAAGCTCGCGATTTATCTCATATTTGAGAGAGTTAACTATCCCGGAAAGACTAACTTCAAGTCTCGACAGTTTATACCCCTGCACGATAGATGGCGTACTGTTGGTCCTTTCGTGATGTTAGAGATACTGTTGGGTGGTAGACGATTCTTTAATCCTTTTATCTCGATGTATAAAATAGTTATATATAACTTTGTTATGTTGTAAAGGCACCATGTGGATGGCTCTTTGACCCATGTTTGTCTGAATTCACGGGGGTATTGAATATTGTACATATTATTGTTATTATTATTACAAGTGTGGTACCAAAAACACTAAGGTTAAAAAAAAGGAATACAATCACACAAAAGGAGAATGAAATAAGATAATTCCCTGCTCATATTTACATAAGCAAAACTTTGAATCTATACATACAAACACACACACACACACATATGCACACACACATACACATACACATTTTTATTCCTTTTTAGGTGGGGACGTTGAACAGACAACATGTATAGAGACGGAATGTACACAATGTATTTCTTTTGTCATTGTAGGAAATTGACATTTTTTATCAAAGTTCACCAGCAGTGCATGATTTGGATTTAATTGATCCGGTGTAACTTTAAAACGCACATACGAATACACACACATACACATCTGTAAATTATCCAATAAAAACAAAACGGAATTAGTAACACTTTATAACGACCTTATCTAAAGAAATTAATTAATTAATGTCATAATACTTAATAATGACGTCAGAGGGTATCTTCACTGGGTATCCTCAGTGGTATCCTCTCCCATAGGTTTAACATTAGCAAAAGGTCGCCAATAATCCTATGATTAGTATTTAACGTCATACCCTGAATTACCCATTTGACAATCCTCGGTAGAATCCGCTACTCTCTTTCTTTACGGAATCGGCCGAGTTGAGACGAATGCTGCATTACCAAGAAATCAGCCAACAATGCGGTAGAGGTAAGACGTATATAAAACACAAAAGCTCTGATGAAGGAACATTTTGTTTTATATTGAAGTCTGAACGCTTTATGAAGAATTAAAAAATCACCTGCTATCATTAGCCTAAGGCCTTAACAGAATTATTAGAGTCATACTTTGTTTTGTCTATACTTGAAGTCGTTCTTTTCATGTCGACTCCCAGCAGGTGTTTTCTTCAAATGCGGTTTTGTTATCCCTTTTACCTGTTGACTTCTAACAAAGCATAAAAAAATAACGAAATGGATTATGTTTTAAAGAACTAGCATTTAATTTCTGATTTCAAATGTTGTTGTCTCGAGCATCACTGAAGAGCATTTGTACATTTTTGAAGTAACATCCGTACCTTTAATCTCATTTTAAATCTGTAAACAGTTATGATTTGACACCTGTACAATTTGCTACTGCAAAATCATATCCTGCATCTTGAAGATACTTTTATCTGAGTATTGTACTGGTGCCACATGTGGAACAAGATCTGCTACCCTTCTGGAGCACCTGCGATCATTCTCGTGGGATTTGTGTTGCTCAGGCCTTAGTTTTCTATGTTGTGTTTTGTGTATAACTGTTTACCTTTTCATGGCGTTTATTCAGGTTTTTTTTTACTTAATATGAGTTTGAATGGCACTTTCGTATCTTCCATGTTAGCTGATTTGTGCTTAGTACTGTTCCGATATAAAAATAAGAAGATAGCCTAAGGGTTTAATTTCAAATACCTACTCTATACCAAAAACCACCTGATGTAGGTTACAATATAAGAAGGACTTGACGACAATCCGTAAATGAATAAGTTGTTGACATTGCCACTTTTAATAGTAGTGGATGGCTGTTTGATTGGCATCGTACCAAATATTTTTATTTTATTATATTCTATTTTAAGTAAACACAATTTTGTTAAAGTTTGAATAAAGGGATAATCTGATATTTTTGCGTCTGGGGCTATTATCATTTATGCAAACAATGTTAGTATATAATGTTGTAAAGGACCTTTTCCTTCACAGAAGGGGGTCATAGAAACTTACCGACAATCGATAATAACGTAGACATTAGGTTTGTATGATAAATATCAGAAATATACGTAATGAACGATATACTAGTACGTAGTATTTATAAATAAAACATATATATAAAAGAGTCTAAATTGAAAACTAGATTTGGTATGAGTGCCAATGAGACAACTATCCATCCAAGTCACAATTTATGACAGTAAACCATTATAGGTCAGTATACATTATGTATATCATGACATCACCAGCCCAGTAATCAACACGTCAGTGCTGAAATGAATATCAATCATATGGTAATTTTTATAAATTAACTGTTTGCAAAAGTATGAATTTCGAAATACTAAGGATTTTCTTATCCCAGGCAATTATTACATAAGCCATATTTAGCACAACTTTTTGGAAATTTGGGACCTCAATGCTCATTGCTGGAAAAGGTAAAATACAAGTATGAGAGTTTCAGAAACCGGCAAATGGCAAAGCTGTTTTGTTTGATCAATTTTTATAATGAATTTGTTATTATTTAGTGAATGACAGAGAAAAGAACATTAAATTGAATTCAATGAAAATATGGTATTCGCTCATTAAAGGAGAAGGATTGCAGTATACCATGTCTTTTGTGATTATACAATGTTGTCTTCAATTTCAACTTTATATATACATTTGAGACTGACTTTATGAAAAACAAGAGGTTCGTATTAAAAACTCGATACGCTCATTTGTTAAAAATATGTCACAGATGAACTGTTTTAACAGAGCTATGATCTTCATCTGACCAACTGTTTAACCGTAGCTTGGGCTAGGTTGTAGGGGGCAAGGGCATTCCCACACTTTGATAGTCCTACACATTGCATCTCCAGAGCCCTTGCTGCTACAATTTTGCATAGCATGCTAGACCCTAGTTACCATATGTCGTCTTGAGGAGGCACAGTAGAAGTTCTGAAAAGTGCAAAGGCTAGGTACTGGCAAAAAGACTTACACACTCGGCTATTTCTTTACCTTCCAAAGCAGGCTAGCCAGCGGTGATAAAAAAAACATGCACAATCCTGTGGTACAAACCACCAGCACAACCATTTCAGTGTCCCCTGTCCTCAGTTCTTATGTTTTTTGATGTAGGACCCGATTTTTTTTACCTGTGATGGTGTTGATGGATTCAGTATAAAAACTCCAAATTGTCAAAAGAAAATGTTTCTAAGCTCCCTATATAGTTTACAATCTAAAATAAAATGTTCTTCGTCTTCTTATATCATTTTCCCATGTCTGTTTGCTTTTTATGCTCACCAATCTTCTCCAAAACAATTGTGCTGTGCGATTGTCCACTTTTATATAGGACATAGCATAGTTTAGTCACAGCATACAGAAAAGGTGAATTAGAAATTTGGGTTTACTAACTAATTCTTTGTGCATAGCACGGACACATTAGTTGCCTTCAGCTCTTTTCTGTTCTTTGGTCGGGTTGTTGTCTCTTTGAAACATTCTTTATTTCAATTCTCAATTGTATTTGAAGAAATAAGAATATAGAAATTCATTTTTAAAAGTGAAAATAGCACATTATAGACTGTTTCCGTCAAACTGGCATTCTTCCATTAGGAACTGTCAAGGTGAATATTTATAAAACATTTATCAAAGATATCAGACGTATATTATTTTATAGACCAGACGTGTGTCTACATAATCCTGACCAGTGACATTGAAGCAAAACAGTTCGAATGCTAATCAAATACCAAGTTACAGAGTATTAAAAACCAAAACCTTTGAATAAAAAGACACATGAAAACTCTATAGAAGCTACGTTACCGAAAGTGCAAACAATAAGAACAGTCAAATTAATATACGAACAATATATGACAATACTTATTGTATGTTATCCTTATATTGTTCTTATAGACATCTTGTTTCATTGGCAGAAAAAAAAACTTAAATTTGAGACAGATTTTTATGCCGCTTCTTTTGGAAATGAATTATGAACAGTCCCTTAATTTATTTTTTTGGCATTTGTTACAAAAGATACCACTATTGAAAAAAAATTATATTGACATCAGAAACAAGTTTCGTCTATAAAAGACTAATCAGTGATGCTTGAATAAAAAACGACAAAAAGGTCTAATAAAGTACGAAGTTGAAGAGCATTGAGATCCAAAAATTCCTAAAGTTTTGACAATTACAGCTAAGGTAATCTATTAATGAGGTAGTATTATAATTTTTCAAAGTTTTTTTACACAGATAATTTTATGATTATGACCATATCAATAATAATTCATGTCAACACAGAAGTGCTGACTGCTATATTTCCTGATTATATTGTAAAACACCTGTAACGTCATTTCTCTAATTTTTGTGCAATTTTCACATTTCTTGATCAGTGTGAGAAAAATATTTCACCTCACTAGTGAAAAATCTGTTCTCGGTAAGTGATTGTTCGAAGTTAATTGTGACGTTAAATTTTCTTGGTTTCTTTTGAATTTTCCTATTGTGACGTCCTGGAAAAAGGCGATCATGCCTGATGACGTCACAAAAAAAGTACACAACTTTCTTCAAATCTTTGAAAAGGAAGGATAAAAGCATTAGAGACACAGATTTCACGATTATAACTCGTGTATTACGATATTTTTACACTCTCAACAGTTGAATTTTAATTATTTAAAAAGCTCGGCCAGCCTCGCGCTTTGGATATTAAAATTTGACTGTCTCGAGTGGAGAAATATCGTAATTACACTTGTTGCAGTTGGGGAATCTATATCTAACTTTTAGACAATACACACGAACACTTTGTATTGTGCTTTTATTTCTTAATAAATATGCAGTTAATTAAAGCAAAATGCATTCTGTTATATATCATGCTTTTATCATCTGTCTAATCAAATTTACAATATTGTTTGATGGTAATACGTCTTGCAAACATTGCATAATAATTGTTCACACACTGAGTTAAATTTTGAATAATTTTGAAGTAATTTGAATGCTGTCAATATTATATCAATTCATAATTTCTACCACTTTTGAAAATTGTATATTTCAAAACAAGTTTTTAATTCGATTTTTCTTCTCTTTGCATTTGTTTGTTATATTTCAATGCATTCCATAAAATTATGACGGAATATTTGTGTAACACTCTTTCTCTAATTCTTCAATTTATCCTTTTCTGCACCCATTGTATAAAAAAATAACCAACGTGTTTGATCTCAGTTCTTCGTTGGTTAAAGTCTGAGTTTGAGTTTGAATATTCTTGTTTTCCTCTACAGTTCCTATTGTGACGGCATGAAAAAATGCGACCATGCCTGATGACGTCACGTAGAAAAAACACATCTTTTTGCAGATCAGTCGCAAGGAAGCAATACGTTTGCCTGCGTATTGTTTGAAAATCATTAGAGAAACAGATTCCACCACCAAACTCGCGAATTCGATATTTATCCACTCTTGACAGTAACATTTTAACTATTAAAAACGCTCGGCGAGCCTCGCGTTTTATTTTTGAAAATTTAACTGTCTCGAGTGGATAATATCTTAAAAGGCGTATCACACTCGATGCAGTGATAGAATCTATATAAAAAAGACTTGTTGTTATTATTATTATTATTATTATTATTATTATTATTATTATTATTATTATTATTATTATTATTATTATTATTATTATTATTATTATTATTATTATTATTACAAATACAGAATCAATATAAAGAATAAATAAATACACCAAACTGAGTGTATTGTTATTTCTATTTGTTGCAAAATGGAAGTTAGTCATATTTCACAGAAGACATTGTTTATATAGTGAATATGCATAAAGGCGTTCTACTTTTCAAGTTTAGTTCACCTCACCAGAGGTTTCAAAGATTGCATAAAGTAGGCGAGACACTCTCGTGTATAACAATATGCTCAACATAGGTATGCTTTTCCGGCAGCGGCAAATGTTCAATGGTGATCAAACTATTCATGTACTTATTATTTGAACACAAATGATATGGTAAATTTAAAGCATTTCTTTTACATAATTTATATGTTATGTACAATTTTTAGTCTTAATATTTGTTAATTTAAGAGACATATATTGTTTCATATACAATTTGTATTTGTTTAATGAAGACAACTAAAAATTAATGATTAATTTATATATTTGTGTTTGACATTATTTAACGGGAGATAAATTGAAAATTTAGCGGTTTCCTATCGAAGTTTATGATCGTTTTATAAGAATACCGATTATAACAAAATTCATCTAAAAGTACAGGTTGGTTCTTTCGCTATTTTTTTTATTACTGGTTCTAGTTAGAAAATGGCGCAACAATGTCCGTTAACGAGGTAGTAGAAATCTCAAAATAATTGTCAATGTATACCATCTTTTGATTTTTTGCATTTGACACAAAAATATTCGGCTGAGTAACCCACTATCAAAATTAACACTGTTCTTTTAAGTGGTCTTTCCACCGAAAACTGTCAAATGTATTTTTGTTCATGCGTATAATATAGCGCTTCGAAATGTAGACGTATATATGTAGCGGCGCATGATCACAAGAGTGCACGACAGTAACTACATATAAACTGTTCCGCAATGTAAAAAAAGTCAAAAGGTACAATTAGGTAATTAGAATCACTCTTACCACGCGTGCCACAGACAGTTAAACAGGTAACCTTTCCATCCCAGTACTTCTACACAAGTTAAACAGTTTGACTCCTTGGTACCTTGATCCGGATTCCTTTGAACAGGTAGATTACTGTCACTCATATAAATGAAATTGTGATTAAAATCGTAAAAAAATGATCCATACAACTTATCATGTTTAATAAAAGCTTTACATTTTGCCATGCTTGCATTCATATCACCTAATAAAATACCTTAGAAGACTCAATTGAATATCTTTCAACAGAATTAATCAATTTATAAAATATGACACATTCATACATTTTTTAATACTTCGAACTAATTGGTTGTAAATAGATACAACCATTATATAAATCTTGATCACAAATTGTCACATGTATATTTTTGATTATTATAAATAGGTATAAGGAGATGTGATATGAGTGCCAATGAGACAACTCTCCATCCAAGTCACAATTTGAAAAAGTAAACCACTATAGATCAAAGTACGGCCTTCGACACGCAACCTTGATTTACACTAAACAGCAAGCTATAAAGGACCATTAAAATGACTAGTGTAAAACCATTCAAACAGGAAAATCAACGTTATAATTTATATAAATAACGAAAGACGAGAAACACTTATGAACCACATCAACAAACGGCAACCAATGAAAAACAGGTTCCTGATTGTAAGCATTCAATTTGCTTTCGTATCATTAAATAATTCATAATGTTGTCAATTTGTTCTCACGGATAGATTTATTGAGGATTTGAGAACTTCACTTTGATTTGACCAGTCTGTTGAAGAAGTGAATCGATAAAAACTTTTCTTATATCACATAGCGATATTGTCTAATATCAATTGTAAATATGCAGACATTCTATGCGGAAAATGTTGTTTTCGGCAACGAAAAATTACGAAAATACTAACTTTTAAACTTATTGTTCAAATATAAACAACAATTGAGTCTAAATATACATTCAGAAGCTAGTTAGAAGCAAACGTTTATGTTCGTGTGAAATTTGAAGTGCTGTGTTTTTCTTAATATATACATAAATATACAATTGCTATTAGTTCTAATATCAATGCGATACTTTACCTGTTATATATAAAATTAAAAAAAAGAACATGTGGTATGATTGCCAATGAGACAACTGTCCACAAGAGACCAAAATGATATGTCTGTTTTGTTCACGCATCGTTATAAATATGACAGAATTTGATGAGACTGTCATACACGTGAGAGGATTAGCGCTATAAAACCAGTTCAATCCACCATTTTCAAAATTTGAAAATATCTGTACCGATGGGGTTTAATAAACAATGTCGTAATCAAATAGCTAAGTATCAAAATTATTGTTCACATATATAACATTTAGCAAATTTTATAATGAACGCACCGAAATAATATATATCTGATATGCTTGCAACGCACGCATGGAAGACTATCTTTATTGATAATAATGAAACTAATTTGTGACAAAGATGAATCGTACTGTCCTCGTTCAGATTGATTCGACAAAATCTGACCTGTACTTTTGAATTTTCTTTTTTATACAAATTAGACCGTTGGTTTTCCTGTTTGAATGGTTTAACACTAGTAATTTTTTGGTTACTATATAGCGTGGTGTTCGTTGTGAGCCAAGGCTTCGTGTTTAAGGCCCTATAGCTACTTTGATCTATAATGGTTTACTTGAAACAAATTATTACTTTGATGGAAAGTTGTTTCATTCGAACTCATGCACCATCTTCTTATATCTATAGATCTTTAAAATTTCCCCTTATAAATAACTGCTTTTCATTCCTCAAAAAACATCATTTGGTTGCAGAATATTTTGTAAAGTGCAATATGAACTAGCACACTTCCAAAGCTTTAACGGTAACGACAGTTATGATGGTACAAGAACGATAACGTCACTAAAAATACCAAATAAACAGCACTGAACGATCTAAATTTAAAAAAATCAAAAGCTGGTATACATTGACAATTATTTTGAGATTTCTACTTCCTCGTTAACGGACATTGTTGCACCATTTTCTAAGTGGAACCAGTAATAAAAAACAATAGCGAAAAAACCAACCTGTACTTTTAAATGAATTTTGTTATAATCGGTATTCTAGTAAAACGATCATAAACTTCGATAGAAAACCGCTAAATTTTCAATTTATCTCCCGTTAAATAATGTCAAACACAAATATATACATTAATCATTAATTTTTAGTTGTCTTCATTAAACAAATACAAATTGTATATGAAACAATATATGTCTCTTAAATTAACAAATATTAAGACTAAAGAGTGTACATAACATATAAATTATGTAAAAGAAATGCTTTAAATTTACCATATCATTTGTGTTCAAATAATAAGTACATGAATAGTTTGATCACTATTGAACATTTGCCGCTGCCGGAAAAGCATACCTATGTTGAGCATATTGTTATACACGAGAGTGTCTCGCCTACTTTATGCAATCTTTGAAACCTCTGGTGAGGTGAACTTAACTTTAAAAGTAGAACGCCTTAATGTATCTTACACTATATAGACAATGTATTCTGTGAAATAAAACTTCCATTTTGCAACAAATACAAATAGCAATACACTCAGTTTGGTGTATTTATTCATTCTTTATATTGATTTTTTATTTGTAATAATAATAATAATAATGAATAAAAACCAATTCTTCAGATAACAATTGAAGGTCTTTCCACCTCGATAATAAGAATGAGATTTAAAAAAACGATGTTAGAAAATGTCTCTCCGTGTTGATATAACGTGGTAAATCAAACTGATGTAAAAAAAAAAGGTTAATAGGTTTATGCAGAAGACTTAATTGTTTTGTAATGAACTGGAAAGAATTTTTATCAAAGATAAAAATCTAGAACATCAAATTGACCTTTGACCTTGACCTCAATTTTGAGTCACAGGTCAGTGATCTCAAATCAAAGGACACCAGGTCAATCACTTGTATGATTGTGGAGAAATACTGATTTCAAATACAAAAGGGGAGAAAACTCCTATAAGGGTTAACCAAAACTCTTCGACTTAAATAGGTTGAAGTTGCGCCTTTTAGTAAACAGTTATTTGGCAAACACATCATATCATTTACTGTCACAGTTTTTTTGGAATAACGATAACAAGCAAAATTCAAAATTTATTACATGGCCTTGTCCTTTTGACCTTGACCTCAATTTCCTTCAAATGGACCAAGGACTTCATATCAAAAGACTGTAGGCCTCTACGACTTATAACGTATGAATTTATCCAACAAATCGCCTATCTTAAATTTTCAAAGGGAAATAACTCCCATAAGATGTCTTCTGATCACTCAAGTCAAAATTAACCAAATCATTCTTAAGAGTAGACGAACAATTTGGTTAAAACAGTTCGCTAAAATCTTTTACGGTGTCCGAGATATAGCGATAATAAGAAAAAGGGGACACGAGGAGAAAACTCCCATAAGAATAAGTGTTCGGTCACACAGGGTGAGTTTTGAAACCCCCATTACTGTACAACATCATTGGCCAAAAAAACATTCGATATGTTGTGAGACAAAAAAGCATCTCAGACGGCAGAAGAAAAAAAATAAAAAATTAAAAACCAATTCTTCAGAGAACAATTGAAGGTCTTTCCACCTCGATAATAAGAATGAAATTTAAAAAACAATGTCAGAAAATGTCGCTCTTTGTTGATGTAATTTGGTTCTTCAAATTGATATAAAAAAATAAGATTAATAGGTATATGCAGAAGACTTAATTGTTTTATTAAGAACAGAAAATAATTTTTAGCAAAGGTCAAAATCTAGAACGTCAAATTGACCTTTGACCTTGACCTAAATTTCAAGGTCATAGGTCAGTGATCTCAAATCAAAAGACCCCAGGTCAATCATTTGTATGGTTGTGGAGAAATACTGTTTTCAAATACATAAGGGCAGAAAACTATAAGGGTTAACCAAAACACTTCGTCTGAAATAGGTTGAACTTGCGCCTTATTGTAAACAGTTATTTGGCAAACACATCATATCATTTACTGAAACAGTTTCTTTTGAATAAGGATAACAAGCAAAACTCTTAATGTATAACATGACCTTGACCTTTGACTTTGATCTCAATTTCAAGGTCATAGGTTAGTGAACTCAAATCAAAAGACCCCAGGTCAATCAATTGTATGGTTGTGGAGAAATACTGATTTCAAATACAAAAGGGGAGCAAACTCCTATAAGGGTTAACCAAAACTCTTCGACTAAATAGATTGAAGTTGCGCCTTTTTGTAAACAGTTATTTGGCAAACACATCATATCATTTACTGTCACAGTTTCTTTGGAATAACGATAACAAGCAAAATTCAAAATTTATAACATGACCTTGTCCTTTTGACCTTGACCTCAATTTCCTTCAAATGGACCAAGGACTTCATATCAAAAGACTGTAGGCCTCTACGACTTATAACGTATGAATTTATCCAACAAATCGCCTATCTTAAATTTTCAAAGGGAAATAACTTCAATAAGACGTATTCCGATCACTCAAGTTAAAATAAACCAAATCATTCTCAAGAGTAGACGAACAATTTGGTGAAAACAGTTTGCTAAAATCTTTTACGGTTTTAGTGTTATAGCGATAACCAGAAAAAGGGGACGTGGGGAGATAACTTCTATAAGTATAAGTGTTCGGTCACATAGGGTGAGTTCTGAAACCCCCATTGCTCTACAACATCATTGGCCAAAAAATCCATTCGATATGTTGTAAGACAAAAAAGCATCTCAGACGGCAGAAGAAGAAAAAAAATTAAAAACCAATTCTTCAGAGAACAATTGAAGGTCTTTCCACCTCGATAATAAGAATGAAATTTACAAAATGATGTTATAAAATGTCACTCCGTGTTGATGTAATGTGGTAAATCAAACTGATATAAAAAAAATAAGATTAATAAGTTGATGCAGTAGACTTAATTGTTTTATAATGAACTAGAAAGAATTTTTAGCAACGGTCAAAATCTAGAACGTCGAATTGATCTTTGACCTTGACCTCAATTTTGAGGTCATAGGTCAGTGATCTCAAGTCAAAAGACCCCAGGTCAATCATTTGTATGGTTGTGGAGAAATACTGAGTTCAAATACATAAGGGGAGAAAACTCCTATAAGGGTTAACCAAAACACTTCGACTAAAATAGGTTTGAAGTTGCGCCTTTTTGTAAACTGTATTTTGGCAAACAAATCATATATTAACTGTAACAATAATTTTGTAAATTTGATTAGACAGATGATAAAACCATGTATATTACAGAATGCATTTTGCTTTAATTAATTGCATATTTATTTAGAAACAATAGCACAATACAAAGTGTTCGTGTGTATTGTCTTAAAGTTAGATATAGATTCCACAACTGCAACAAGTGTAATTACGATATTTCTCCACTCGAGACAGTCAAATTTTAATATCCAATGCGCGAGGCTTGCCGAGCTTTTTAAATAATAAAATGTAACTGTTGAGAGTGGAAAAATATCGTAATACACGAGTTATAATCATGGAATCTGTGTCTCTAATGCTTTTATCTTTCTTTTTCAAAGATTTGAAGAAAGTTTTGTACTTTTGATGTCACGTCATCAGGCATGATCGCCTTTTTCCAGGACGTCACAATAGGAAAATTCAAAAGAAACCAAGAAAATTTAACGTCACAATTAAACTTCGACCAATCACTTGCCAAAAACAGATTTTTCACTAGTGAGGTGAAATATTTTTTTCACACTGATCAAGAAATGTGAAAATTGCACAAAAATTAGAGAAATGACGTTACAGGTGTTTTACAATATAGTCAGGAAATATAGCAGTCAGCACTTCTGTGTTGACATGAATTATCATTGATATGGTCATAATCATAAAATTATCTGTGTAAAAAACTTTGAAAAATTATAATACTACCTCATTAATAGATTACCTTAGCTGTAATTGTCAAAACTTTTCGGAATTTTTGGATCTCAATGCTCTTCAACTTCGTACTTTATTAGACCTTTTTGTCGTTTTTTATTCAAGCATCACTGATTAGTCTTTTATAGACGAAACTTGTATCTGGTGTCAATACGAATTTTCTACAGTCGTGGTATCTGTAATGTGTCTTTTGAAACAAATGCAAAAAAAAAATAAATTAAGGGACTGGTCATAATTCATTTCCAAAAGAAGCGGCATAAAAATCTGTCTCAAATTTAAGCTTTTTTCTGCCAATGAAACAAGATTTCTATAAGAACAATATAAGGGTAAAATACAATTTAAGTATTGTCATATATTGTTCGTATATTGATTTGACTGTTCTTATTTTTTGCACCTTCGGTAACGTAGCTTCTACAGAGTTTCCATGTGTCTTTTTATTCAAAAGTTTTGGTTTTTAATACTCTGTAACTTGGTATTTGATTAGCATTCGAACTGTTTTGCTTCAATGTCACTGGTCAGGATTATGTAGACACACGTCTGGCGTACAAAATAATATACGTCTAATATCTTTGATAAATGTTTTATAAATATTCACCTTGACAGTTTCTGATGGAAGAGCGCCAGTTTTACGAAAACAGTCTATAATGTGCTATTTTCAATTTTGAAAATGAATTTTTATATTCTTATTTCTTCAAATACAATTGAGAATTGAAATAAGGAATGTTTCAAAGAGACAACAATCCGACCAAAGAACAGAAAAGAGCTGAAGGCAACTAATGTGTCGTGCTAGCTATGCACAAAGAATTAGTTAGTAAACAGAAATAACTTTCTCAAATTTCTAATTCGCCTTTTCTGTATGTTGTGACTAAACTATACTATGTCCTAAAAATAGATGGACAATCGCACAGCACAATTGTGTTGGAGAAGATTGGAAAGCATAAAAAGTAAACAGACATGGGAAAATGATATAAGAAGACGAAGAACATATTATTTTAGATTGTAAACTATATAGGGAGCTTAGAAACAATTTTTTTGACAATTTGGAGTTGAACTTTTCTATTAAAGAATTATCTGATTTTGATTTTTATACTGAATCCATCAACACCATCACAGGTAAAAAAATTCGGGTCCTACATCAAAAATCATTAGAACTTAGGACAGGGTAAACTGGAATGATTATAATGGTGGTTTGTACCACAGGATTGTGCATGTTTTTTTTTTTATCACCGCTGGCTAACCTGCTTTGGCAGGTAAAGAAATAGCCGAATGTGTAAGTCTTTTTGTCAGTACTTAGCCTCTGCACTTTTCACCACTTCTCAAGACGGCATATGGTAACTAGGGTGTAGCATCCTAGGCAAAATTGTAGCAGCAAGGGCTCTGGAGATGCAGTGTGTAGGACTATCGATGTGTGGGCATGCCCTTGCACCCTACAATCTAGCCCAAGCTATGGTTAAATAGTTGGTCAGATGAAGATCATAGATCTGTTAAAACAGTTCATCTATGACATATTTTTAACAAATGAGCGTATTGGGTTCTTAATACGAACCTCTTGTTTTTCATACAGTCAGTCTCATATGTATATATAAAGTTGAAATTGAAGACAACATTGTATAATCACAAAAGACATTGTATACTGCAATCCTTCTATAATGAGCGAATACCATATTTTCATTGAATTCAATTTTATGTTTTCTTCTCAGTCATTCACTAAATAATAACAAATTCATAATAAAAATTGATCAAACAAAACAGCTTTGTCATTTGCCTGTTTCTGAAACTCTCATACTTGTATTTTACCTTTTCCAGCAATGAGCATTGAGGACCCAAACTTCAAAAAAGTTGTGCCAAATATGGCTTATGTAAGAAATGCCTGGGATAAGAAAATCCTTAGTATTTCGAAATACATACTTTTGCAAACAGTTAATTTATAAAAACCACCATATGATTGATATTCATTTCAGCACCGACGTGCTGATTACTAGGCTGGTGATATACATAATGTATACTGACCTATAATGGTTTACTGTCATAAATTGTGACTTGGATGGATAGTTATCTCATTGGCACTCATACCACATCTACCTATATATACATAATATTAACCATGGGCGATGAAACATGGTTTAAACAGGGTTATCTCTCGTTTATCAAGAAAGTTTTATTTATAAATATTACATATTAGTATATCGTTCATTACGTATATTTCTGATATTTATCATACAAACCTAATGTCTACGTTATTATTGATTGTCCGCAAGTTTCAATGACCCCCTTCTATGAAGGAAAAGGTCCTTTACAACATTATATACTAACATTGTTTGCGTAAATGATAATAGCTCCAGACGCAAAAATATCAGATTATCCCTTTATTCAAAACTTTAACAAAATTGTGTTTACTTAAAATAGAATATAATAAAATAAAAATATTTGGTACGATTGACAATCAACAACCATCCACTACTTAAAAGTCGCAATGTCAACAACTTATTCATTTACGGATTGCCGTCGAGTCCTTCTAATATTGTGACCTACATCAGGTGGTTTTTGGTAGAGAGTAGGTAATTGAAATTAAACCCTATCTTCTTATTTTTATATCGGAACAGTACTAAGCACAAATCAGCTAACATGGAGGATACGAAAGTGCCATTCAAACTCATATTAAGTAAAAAATAAACTGACAACGCCATGAAAAGGTAAACAGTTATACACAAAACACAACATAGAAAACTAAGGTCTGAGCAACACAAATTCCACGAAAAAAATGAGAATGATCGCAGGTGCTCCCGTACAATACTCAGCCAGATGCAGGACCATTAGTTCAATAATTCAATGTCTTCAGTTTAATGGGCGAATATTTGATTATTCAACTTTAGTGAAAGAGATATTGCGGTTCTTCCTTTGCCACTGCAGAATGAGTTAACAATTTTATTTGATTTCAAGAAAATATGCTTGCAATCAAATTTGTAGCAAAATCATTTTATCAGACACGAAAGTTTTCCCTGTTTGGTATGATTTTACAGTAGCGAATTGTACAGGTGTCAAATCATAACTGTTTACAGAATAAAAATGAGATCAAAGCTACGAATGTTACTTCAAAAAATGTACAAATGTTTCTTCAGTGATGCTAGAGACAACAACATTTGAAATCAGAAACTACATACTAGTTCTTAAAAATATAATGCATTTCGTTATTTTTTTATGCTTAGTTAGAAGTCAACAAGTAAAAGGGATAACAAAACTGCATTTGAAGAAAACACCTGCTGGAAGTCGACATGAAAAGAAAGACTTCAAGTATAGGCAAAACAAAGTATGACTCTAATAATTATGTTAAGGCCTTAAGCTAATGATAGCAGGTGATTATTTAATTCTTCATAAAGCGTTCAGACTTCAATATAAAACAAAATGTTCCTTGATCAGAGCTTTTGTTTTTTATATACGTCTTACCTCTACCACACTGTTGCCTGCTTTCTTGGTAATTCAGCATTCGTCTCAACTCGGCCGATTCCGTAAAGAAAGAGAGTTACTGTAGCGGATTCTACCGAAGATTGCCAAATGGGTAATTTAGGGTATGACGTTAAATACCAATCATAGGATCATTGTACCAGACTCTAATTGATCAATTATTGTAAATGTGATGTGGGAATATATAGCATTTTTGCACATTTATTGAAACAGGAATGAAATAATTTCTGTTTTAATAAACTTTTTGTGATTTCACCGTGTTTAAATAGACCTAATTTATTTTTAGATGGTAGACAATATTAACTTCTTTTGCAGAACTTGTATATTATATAATATTAAGCTCTCGGTCTTAAATGAAGATATGGTCTCCTTGATAAGCATGGTACATTTTGAATTTAAGTTCCAATTAAACTTGATGTTTCAGAGTCTCCTGTCCATTGAACATTAATTTAAACTGATATCTGATGTTATTGATAAAGAAACTTAAATGTTTTTAAAGAGAACTACGCTTAACAGATTTGATAGTTTGAAACGCATAATTAGATTTGTGTATGTTAATAGAAAACATGATTCTCTACAAATTAAGTTGAATTTTAATTTGAAATTTCTTTCTTCAAACAGTTTCTGCTTTTATAGTGATCTGTGACCGCAATTTTTGACATATTTACCTATTACATGTACATGTTTGTCTGTTTGTTCTGCTTACACATTGTTGTTAATAGCAGTGGCGAATCCAGAGGGGGTTCCAGGGGTTAGAACCCCTTTTTCTTGGACGATGAATGCATTCGATTGGATACATATAGTTGGAACCCCCTTTTAATCTTGGTTGGAACCCCCTCCCCCTTTTTATCCCTGATTGGAACCCCTCCCCTTTTTGAAAATGGCTGTATCCGCTCCTGAATAGAATGAAATTATATGTGATTCTCATACAAGTGAGAGGTTAAGCTATAAAATCAGGTTTAATTCACCATTTTAACATGTGAATGCTTGTACCAAGTTAGGAATACAACGTTTGTTTTTCATTTGTTTGATATGTTTCAGCTTTTACATTAAAATCAGACTCGACAGATGACAACTTGAAATCAGTCGAAGAATTAAGAGGCATTACCACGAACTATCAAGCTTCCTCCCAAAACTTGATTGAAACTACATTGTATGTAAAACATATTTTACTCCAGTTGTTGGTTAAATAAAACATTTTATTTTATATATCAGACCAATCTTTTTGGCAATATTATATTGCCCTGCGATCCGATGGTAACCAATAAAAAGAATTGGAAGTTTGAAACTTGACGAAATGTAAGTTTTCTCCATTCCTAGATGTTGCATTAAGAAAAGTGTATTAAATATATTCAGGAGGTACCACACTTGAACAATATAAATCAAGAGTAACATTAAAGCTCTCAAACAGAGACTATAGTAACGGTGATACCCTGCATGAAATTTCTCGATTTTTCTTTTAAATAAAGCATGAAATTATCCCCTTAAATGAGCTCTTTAATAATAAGAGCATACAACTGTATATAGTTAAGTCAAGTGCAGATTAAATTGGGTAATCCTATGGTTTTAATCATTTACAATGTGTCGAGTACAGCTAAATGTAGTTGGATACAGTTTTGTGCAATTTTGTATTTAGTGTATGTACAATTATTTTTTTTAAATTGAGAGTTCAAAGTTTATTGAATCTTAATATAATATGTACAATTCTATAGAAATCATTGTTGTGAACAGATCAATTTGGGATTTATACCATTGTGATTGTTTCGTTTTATTTGTCTGTTTTTAATTGGACTTGTGGATATAGTATACCAGTGTTATACTAGATATAAAACTCAGAAGACTGGGTAAAATTGCCGAGAAGATAATTCTCCACCATTGCAGTGACCAGATGACGTTAAATCTAACAGCTATTGGTAACCATACGGCCTTCAACAATGTTAAAAACCCAGAACACATAGTTGGCTATAAAATTATCCAGAATTACAAATGTGAAACAATTCAAACTAGAAATCTATATGGCCTGATTTTGTACAAAACATGATTTGTGTGCTTATAATATATATATCTTGCTCTAATCAACAATAGATCGTTGATGGCATGTTAAATCATATTAAAGGCTTTTACTAACTGGAACATGCCATAAAAAAATATTCGTGTGTCTTTTCAGCTTTACACTTTTGATTTGTATCGAAAAAAGTAAAATCACAAAAATACTGAACTCAGAGGAAAATTAATTCGGAAAGTCTATAATCACATGGCAAAATCAAATAACAAAACGCATCAAAAACGAATGGACAAGAACTGTCATATTCCTGACTTGGTACAGGCATTTTCAAATGTAGAAAATGGTGGATTGAACCTGGTTTTATAGCTAGCTAAACCTCTCACTTGTATGACAGTCCCATCAAATTACATTATATTGTCACCGATGCGTGAACAAAACAAACAGACACATTAGTTAAAAATGCCAAAAATAGGGGTACAGCAGTCAACATTGTGTTATCATCTTAATAACTATAAAAACAACAAATATAACGAAGAAGCACAAAAAGGTATACATATTTTATTGATGGTTGTCCTAAGCTTGGTCAAAACTACAATGTATCTGATATAATAATTAAAACAGTAATGTTATTACATCTAGAAATACAAGAGTCTAGTGATTTCGGTGTAAGTATATATGTTTTATTTGAAAATATTACACACATTACAACAGCCTTTAGTAATTATAGTTCTTAATCTTTCGCTGAGTAATAAATATACAATGAAATTCAAAGCATATCCTATTAGTAAACTAATGTCTTTGAAATTTACTAAGATACTGAACCATTCGTAAGAGTTTGCAAAGTCTGGAAACATGGCAAACTTTACATAAAGGATCGTTTGAATGCATTCTGACATAAGAAATAAGATACAGATTATCAAAATAACTATAGCAGATCTCTTATCCTTTTTACGAATGGCCAATGATTTTGATGTAGCAACAGTTTTCCTGAAACAAGTGAGTCTGCAGCTTATGAAAATTGTAGAGAAAACTACTACTGCCATTAAGGTGAGGTTTACTATGTGCATAATCCGTGACGTGGCTAGTTGGATGTCACGTGGTAAATTTTCAGAACAACACATTCCATTGAGATCATGTAGGATATTGCATTTATCTACCATAGTTGGACAGAACATGACAATTGATGAGATGGCTATTACGGCAGACGACACAG
This sequence comes from Mytilus galloprovincialis, assembly GCA_037788925.1. Taxonomy (NCBI): domain Eukaryota; kingdom Metazoa; phylum Mollusca; class Bivalvia; order Mytilida; family Mytilidae; genus Mytilus; species Mytilus galloprovincialis. Next base: position 36,333,335 of record CM075335.1, read on the forward strand.
CAGAAAACGTTGTATTAATATTGCGTTTTGTCCAAAATGGAAATAAAATTGCTACGGCTTTGTACAAACATAGTACTGTTGTAAAAAGTACTGAATTAAATGAAATGCAAATGAGTTTGTCCTTATAATAGTGTATGTCACACATGACGGATACCACCAAAACCACATTAATACTCCAGCCGGATGTTGCATGGGTTTGTAAAGTCCTAACACATCTAGTGAAACTGTTGAGATTGAAGTTAAAAGATCGGTCAAAGCCAACCCGGACAGCCAAACTGTAATTGGTGACCGGTTTTCTTTTTTCAGGAATATGAAAACTACTATGGTGTTAACCAGTATAATTTCCACAGCTATAGAACATTCCGCGTATACTATTTCTTCTTTTGGCATGTAAGACCATTCATTATAACATTCAAAATCTAATCTTGCTGTACAGTTTGTATAATTTAAAATGTTGCCGATTTTTGAAACACTTAGTAAGATTGTTTGGTTAGTCAGTTTTCTAATTTGACTCAAGAACTCATTTGCACAAACCTGGTCAGAGAACTTAACATTAAGGATTTTAGCATCAACCATATCATCCGCATTTAATATGTACAACGAACCATTATCATTTTCACTGACATGGCTATGTGATGAGAATAGAAAATTATTTTCATTCACAAGTCTTAAAAATCGTTGACAGTTTGAATACTCCATAAGAAATGCGTTCAACTGAGATTGTGTCAGCAATGGTTTGATGTCATAGAGATTTGAAAACCACGCCATGCATTTTGAATCTATGAAATATATATTTGAATTATGTTGTTGTTCCATTCTAAATTCATGAATCTTCTTATCTTCAAAATTTAATGTGATTGTTTGAGGAATTAAGGGACAAATCCGTGTACTGTGTTTACAAGATGAAGTCCTAAGCATTTGAGCCATTTTCAAATTTGTCATTTCGTAAAATCGCTTGCCAGTCTCCACATATTTCCACAGTAATTGTACACACTTCGGTTCGTTTGATTTAAGAACGAATGACGAATAATCTTCGTAATCAATTACTCGTAACATGCTAGGAAATGGTCCACCAATTGACGTGATTCGAAAACGCTTTAATCTAGAGGTATGAAATTCTCCAGCGGTCGTACAGTTTGACTTCTCTTGCAAAGCAACCGAATTACTGAATTGAACAAAGCACAACAGCAAGATATTAGTTACACGAACCATGATTTGTTCTCCTGGTTTGGCAATGCTATAATGTCGTTCTCTATATTTGTTATTGATATATTAATACTGAATTAAATGACATATCTAATATCATTGTGTAAAAATAATTGAAAAAGAAAGGTTTTTGGATATCGAAAAATTCAGATTCATTTATTATATTACAAAATGGGTATGTCATAACAAAATCAATAAAACAGACAGATTTTTATCATTATTTTAATGTCATAACTGATGCCTGAATTCAAATGATCTTTAAACAATCATAACATCGAAAATCCAACAATAATATAGAATGAAATTCAAAACAGTGTAGCTGTGGCCATTGATTGACACATTAAAATCATCCATTGACTGGGACAATTTACGTGAACGTTTGTCTGTAACGACCACTGTTCACGACGTACCTACGATAGACATTTAAACTGTGGGGTCACCAAAGGTTTCTTAACGCCTTTAATTATAAAATAATTCGAAAAATTAATCAGAAATAACCTTTGTGTTTTGACTTATATAATTGATATAAATCAAAATATCGTGTTATTTCTGATTAATTTTTCGAATTACTTTATTTAGGTGTTGAGAACCTTTGGTGACCCCATAGTTTAAGTGTCTTTAAAAAGTACATAGTGAGCATTGGTCGTTACATACAAACGTTCACCTAAATTGTCCCAGTCAATGGATGATTTTAATGTGTCAATCAATGGCCACAGCTACACTGTTTTGAATTTCATTCTATAGCTTTTTGATAATTCTAAATTGATAACAGAAATTGACCGTCTCTGACAAGTTGTTTCTGACAAAAGTCGTAGGAAAAATGGCATGGACTAAAACTTCTGTGCAGTAACTCTAAATCATCAATAATTCTATTACTTTATATACTATACTGAATTCCAAATTGTTAAAGATAGGTGTTTCTGGTGGAGGCATATTAAAAAAGCACTTTCGAAGCCGCAAATATATAACAATGTTCTTTTCATTTCCTACATATAAAATTAAGACGCTGTGGCATGATTGCCAATGAGACGACTCTCAACAAAAGACCAAAATGACACATAATTCAACCATTATATGTTACACTACGGCCTTCAATAATTGAGCAAACCCATACCCCATGGTCAGTTATAAAAGGCCTCTAAAAACACATATGTAAAACAATTCAAACGAGAAAACCAAAGGCCTGATTTATGAACAAAATAATGAACGAAATACAAATATAATATACAACAACAAACGACAACCACTGAATTACATGATCTTGGCTTGCCCCAGGCATGTACAGAATCTGGCGGGGTTAAGCTAATTTGAAGGCATATACCCTCCTATAACCCGGGACAGTGATATAACTGAATTACAAAAGAATTATTAAATCAATTGAATAGGGCTTAACACATCATGTCGATACAAAGCAGAAAAAACATATAACAAAGACACCAACGGGTCTTGGCAGGGTATTTACACATTTGTACACACAAAACACTCACTATGCGACTAAATATAACTTGGTTTTGTTCAAATAGTACAGGAAAAGTAACTTCAGTTGAAGAGAAATATTGAAATCATGAAATTTAACAATCTGACTAGCAAAACTTTTAGAATAAATTCAAATTATTTTTCATAAAAGATATGAAAAGCAACCATTCCATCTTTCGTCTATATAGATAGTCTTTTCTGGTGCAGAACATAAAAAGGCTGAAAATAGTTTACTTAGACTTATATGAATGACTTTTTGATGATATTAGACTCATTTTTATATTGAACGAACATTAATACTAGAGAGGCTGAAACAGCTTAAACGGCGATTAACACATCAGTTATAGTACTTAACAATTATTCTGTTCAGATATAACGCAATCAGTTGGGAGAGATAGTCTTTATTCAAACTACTAGAACACACCCGTGATATCGCGGGTCCGTGACTGAATTAAAGTATATAACTATGCGCAAGCCTTATCTTAGTATTAATACTGTCATCTGATAAAGTCATGCCGATTATAAGATACACAATTTTATTTGCTTTCAAATCTTTCTGTTTGAACCCGTCGAACTGGAACTTATCAATTATTGGTAATATTAATTATTTGGAAAACAAAAGGTCCTGGAATGGAGTATTTTTTAATCAACAGCATTGTCCTATATTAGTTATAAATAAAGTTGAATTCTTTGATTCGCTGTTTTACGTCATGCCCGCTAACAAATTGAAACTTATTTTTAGTCCAGATTTTTAGTATTCGTATTGTTATCTTAGAAAGTCTTACGGATTAAAATACTACAATAGGTAACAATTTGACAATTTAGTAGTGTCAACCCTGTGATTATGACCCGTGTATATAGCATATTAATCCTGAATACACCGTTTGGTGGTGCGCCTGTCAGATGCGGAACGTACAGATAAGGTAATAGGTAACAGGTGATTATACTATTGGTATCGGTATAGGACTCGACCCGGAACTTCCTAATTATTGGCAATATTAATTACGTGGAAAACAAAAGGGCCTGGAGTGGTGTAATTTTTAATCTACACCTTTGTACTATATTAGTTGTATATAAAGTTGAATTCTTTGATTCGTCGTTTTTACGTGATGACGGCTGACAAATTGGACCTCGTAATTTTAGTATTATAGATTTTATTCTGGAACCATACGTATCACGAGTATTACAGAGGTCGATTTATCATACATTAAAACTGCGATGTTCGACCTAAAAGTGAAATATTTTAAGTGAGAGATTGGCTTGGATTCACCGGAAAGTAAAAACAAATAAAATACTCATAACTCTGATAATGCTCTTCGAAATTCTCTTTTCCTCAAATGTGACCTACAGAATGAGACTTATCACCAGGTTTGCACTTGCATGAGCAATTATGGCGGGTGTAACATGGGGAGTATGTTCGGCTTACCCTTCTTGATGTAACTGTGCTTTGTGTGGGGGTCGTGTTGCTCAGTCTTTTGGGCCTTTATAGATTGTAGTACGGTGTGAGTCAACTTGAAGGCTCCGTTTTGCAGACCTTACTTTGACCTATAATGGTTTACATATCTTTTTATATCTATTATGTTTTTCATTCTTTGCTATGGCATTTTCAGTTTGTCTTCTTATGAGTTTGGATATCCGTTTTGTATAATTCGCCTCTATTTTATACCATATAAAATTATATAACCATGTAATTAATTCAAGTATGAATACATTTACAGGTCTGCTTTCTATATGTTACGAGGGTATCACCAGCCCAGTAATCAGCTTTTCTGTGTTGACATGAATTATCATTGATATGGTCATGATTATAAATAAACTGTTTACTCGGAAATAGATTACGTTAGCTGTATTTGGCAAAACTTTTAGGAATTTTAGGTTCTCAATACTCTTGACCTTCGTACTTTATTTGATCTTTTTAATTTTTTTGGATTCGAGCGTCACTGATGAGTCTTTTAAGACGAAATGCACGTCTGGCGCAAATATATAATATTAATCCTGGTATCTATGATGAGTTTATTTACGTCCAAGTGCAAAACCAGATTCTTCAAAAGGAAATTAAGAAATACTTTAACTAAATTATCAAATGTCTTTTTCAACACTCTTTGCACTCTATGAGATTTTCAAAATGATATAAATACTCAATTAGCATATAAAATACATATGTGGTATAAATTGTAATGTTCATTTGCGTGTAACGTTGTGCACGATGTTCATACAACACGACGTTACACTAAAAATGCGGCATCAAAGAGGGTTTTTGACTTTGATGAATTTTTGCAAGTTTTATTTGGTTTTTTTTTATATGTTGTTGGTTGATTCTGGTTCTGTTCTTTTTGTGATATCATTTTATCATAAATTACTTCAAGTTGTGGAAATCGATTTAATAATGTTTACCTTTTAAGTTATTTCACCTAAAAATGCAGTGCTTACTGTCGCAAGTAATGTAGGAAGGGAAAATTGGAGGGAAGTACATGCAAACGGTTTCCATAAATAATGTGCAAAACTTTTATCATAGGATGTTTAACTTTCATGGTGCATATAATCTGTTATCGTAAAATTTCTATATCTTAATTCAACCCCAATACAAATATATCTGACACTCTGCAAGTAAATCGAAACATTTTTAACCTTGATTAATTTGAATAGAATTGTATTTTTCTTGGCACATAATTTGTCGAAATACACCCCTTCAATTTCTTGAATCTTGGCTTGAGAATTATTTTCCAAGTCTTCTAAAGTTGCTTGCTTAAATTGTTTAACTTCTGATATACATTTTAAAATAAAGTAATATCTAGCTCTACTCTTGAATTGTCCGTAAAAACGGCTAAATTAATATAATCCCGGGTTTTATTAATTCAATGAAACGGTTTTCGTCGCTGTTTTGGATTTGTCTTTCAATTACCTCAATTTCATGCACAAGTTAATATTGACGAAAAGTTCCGGCTTCGCTAGTACATGTTGTACAGGAATAACTTTCAGTAATAACATGAATAGCAGGACAAATTGCAAGGTAAAACATTCCGTGGACTTGTCTTAAGTCTTTTAATATAATTGGTGAATGCACCTTACTGAAGAGACTACTTTAAAAGATCTATTTCGAAGTCCTTCCGCAACATAAATTAAAATTCGCATTTTACATTTAGAGGATTGTGTTGGTGTTTCCAATTTGTCTTTGCAAAAGTTGAACGAAGTTCATGTAATGCGATTTAATTTCCCTTTTCACGATTCTTTTAAATAAATCGATAAAAGCTATAAACGATCAATAAAAATGACAAAATTTAACCTGTGTCGAATCTATGTCCCGGTCGGAGTCTATACATGTAGCAACATGCACTATTCTTTTTTTTCGGCAGCCATCAACATCTTTTTCCAAATTTCACCAAACGATTTGTTTTAATTATCATGAACATTTAATTGAAACTTTAGGACATGTAACGTTGGAAATTAGCGTTTTTCGAATTTTTCGACGTTTTTCGACGTTTGGACAAAATGGCTACCGTTTTGTAATGTGTTGAAAAAAAATATTCCTTAAAGACCCAAATATGTAGTTAATAAGAAAAGAATTTTGGCATTTTGTACTCTTCGTGTATCTAACTTTTGTTTTGATCAATTATAAATAACTTATTGAAATATCAGTTAAAAAATACGCGTTAATTGCTTTGAAAAATGAAATATCAACTTGGACAAAATGGCTACCGCTTGAAAAACGACTGTGTAGAGAAGATTTTATAAAATCTGCAATATTTGAACTCACGAACAATGAGGTAAATATTTGTACTTTTGGTAGATGTTGTTATTGTCTTACTCTTTTTATTCGTTTTCCGCTATATCTACTTATAAAATTCACTTTTTAGTCGTTAAGTTACCGAAAAACGTCGTTGGACATTTTTCTTATTCAAGATTAATATGCGGCCACCGAGTCAAATGAAATTTGGCAAAATAACGGTTTTAACGCCACAAAGAACTGACACATACCGTTGTTCCTGCCAAGTTTCCGGAAGATCAGAGAATAAGAAATATTATCACTATACATAAGAGTCAAAACAGTTTTTCATAAATGTAACGTTGGACATCCGTTTTTTTCACATAGCTTTGTTATTTTAATCCTCAAATATACTAGATATTACTTAGTATATGAACAAGAGCTATAAAAACATAATTTAAAACATATATTGAATTTGTTTTATAGTGGTTCGTGTTTGCTAACATTTTTATTTTGTTTTGCGGAGGAATTTTCGAAGATTGTGTTACAAATCCTAGGGGTTGTAGGAACAGCGTGCGTAACGTTTGTTCTACCTTTGACCTAAAGCATCTGTCTAACACATGTATTGGTAGCTATATAAAGTCTTCTGCCAAAATTCCAATTTCCAATAAACCACATATTTAGTATTTTGTAATGCACGCATCAATCTCAAAATGAGCTGATGGGGTCTAAATTTAACATATGTTATAGCATTTGATAAGTGTACATCAAATCTTGTTCGCAATGGAAAACAATGAAAAACGAAATTTTAAAATATTTTGTATTTGTTAACTTTCATATACTAGTTGTCCAAATGATTTGAACAAATAAAAGGTTCTTGTTTTTAGAAGTGTTTAAGGTTTAAATGAGGCTACCAGTGTTCGGTACGGAAGTCAGGTTGTGGGTACTTCGATGAAAAAGGGAAATTTGAAAAGCTACCAGAAAATGTGGGTATATTGGAATAGGGCAGAAATTTCCTTTTGTAACAAGACCCCTGAAAGAATATTCAAAGTTTTCTTTCAATTACAGAGAATATTACATCCTATCAACACGAGGCGTCAGAATTAACGTCCTTATTCTGACTGAACGTGGTTGTGTATTGATACAGCTTTTGCAAAGGCTTTTCAATCGTTCGGGAGAAGACCAAACGTTACCATAATTTATTTATATTCCCACTCTCTCTTGAGCTTGTCAGGATGAATTAAGACATGCGGTCACTGTACATGTTTTGTATAGAAAATGAAAACAACACAGACCTTTATATAATTCACATGTGTGCAGCCATCTTTTCATACATTTACAATTCGCAAACAACAACATTAATTAATAGCCTCTCCTTTTCTTGAACAATCTTCAGAAATCTATCACTTATGTTTTAATTTTCCAATCATTCTTGAATATGTGCCACATATTGGCCACTGGCCGTTTTAAGAACTAAAAATTCAGTCATAGACTTAAGTTTTCAAAAGAAAATCTCATTGTGTCTGCTAGATAAATCATCTATAAAATCGATATCTTACATAATTTTTTATAGGTATTCTTAGTAATACATATTATTCAAGAGTTAAATTAAAATATGTCTGGAAGACCTTGTTAGTCCTAAAAATAACGAAATGTGTAATGATCTGTACGTAGGTACATGTAATTTGAAGTCTGATGAATCGAACAGACTTTGCAATACATAATATCCACATTGTTTTCAAAACCTTGCCAATACGAATCGTCCTTCGACTGACAGGAGTATTTAGGTCATAGAAATGAAATTAATTATATATGCAAGATATTTCATAGTTGCACCGTGTGTCCGAGGTAAGACAATGGATAGACTGCCTGTCTTTTTTATGTTAATTATTTAGTAAGTTAAACATTCGTGTATTGTATCTGGTAGAAAAAAAAACACTTAACACAACTTTTGAACTTTTGATGCCAAGTGAATTTCAAATATTACTGACCTAATCTTATTAGAAGTAAGGAAATGGGAAAATATCTTTGAAAAGGCAACCAAACAAACACAATATTACCAAAATAAATATCTATTGTTACAAGCTCGCGTTCACAATTACAAAGAATGACTATTTGTGAGATTTTCGTCTCATCGGCGACCACCAACTATACATTTTCCAGTTCAAATACAATTTTGTTACAATATCCGTCATATATAGTTAGCAAGGTTTTTAATTATAGAAAAGAAGTAAACAAGGAGCACAATGATAAATATCGTTTTCAGTAACTAAAGTAAATACAACATAGAATCAATCATAAGTCATCATCTAAAGACGTCATTTAATAAACTCTTCATAATAAAATATTTTAAAATGGTATTTTAACCGGCCCAGATATCAATCAAACAGTCACCAAACACACAATAAGTCTATCTTTTTAACGCCGAAATCAGTTAATCTATATAAATGTCGATCAAATGTCATCGCTGCTCAAGTGATATGAAATTAATTCACATATTTACTATTCTCAATAATTTTCGAGTCAAAAGATTTTATGATATACTGTAAAATATTTGAATAGATGAATTACCACGATCTTCCAACCGCATTTGATAAGAAAGATTACACTGGATGAAATAATTACTGTTGCATTCAATGCGGTCTGTCTAGCTTTGAACCCTGTTTAATCATACAGGACAAATGGACATCAGGATTCAAGTGAACAAGTGCAAGACCTTAAGCTATATATCAATTCCCAATTCTGTCAAGACGAATATTCTGCATAAGGCCTAAACCGCTTTTGCCTTGTGTGAATCTAAGACGTTTTTAAATCATATTCTCATAACCTGGGTTTTTTTTTTTTTTTTGCGAGAAAACCACAACTCTAAATCTTGGAATGTGCATAACCTAGAAGATTGGATTTGCAATTGTTAAAAAGAAAAATCGACATATCAAAAATCCATGAAGAACAAGACGCCCCCATACGAATGCAAACCAGCGCGCAATCATTAACACAAATTTATCAGATTTAGTTGATAATTAGCCGGTATTAGATACCTAACAGGTTTTTGTGAGAGCTGGAATTAATATAAAGAAATAACATGAAAGTAACGATAAATGACGACAAATTAATAAACTTATTAAAATAAGGTTCCTTTCGCCGGGCTTCCTGTGTTTCCTGTTGAAAGGAATATAACCTCCTTGTCCAGATCCAACGAGGTTTTTTTTTCTTCTAAGTGGCAGTCTTAATTTCTATCACTTTACACCCATCAATCCACTTCGCAAAACACATTTATTGCATTTATCCTTTTTCTGTTCTCTTCCCTAATATGCATAAACTATTTGTCACTTGGTTCTATGAGATTTTTATTTAAATGGGAATCCAATGATTATAAAAATTAAAAATGTGGCACCTTTCCCAATGTGACAATTATCCCCCAACGTCTAAATGACGCAAAAGTCAGCAAACAAAGGTCACCGTACGAAAACCCATGAACCGCAATACAAGCTACAAAAAGTTGACATTGATAGGTGTAAGTCCAGAATTTACGGTATTTCAAAGCAGAAGTTATAATTAAAAGACTAACAACTTTTCCTGTTAATTCAAATTATAATCCATGGATAACTTTAGTTTCAAATAAATAAATTCCAAAAAGTCGAAGCACATCTGGTATGTTTCGAGTTTCCAACATCTGTTTACGCACCAAATTGAACGAAATAGTTATAACTTTATAAAAGACGAACAAAACGAAATGACGGGCTTACAAAAGACCTTGATCTACTTTGATTTTTTCGATTTCTGATCAATGAGTTGATTTCTTGTGCAATGATAGAATACGGAAGAGGCGCAGCAAAATAGTCCCGTTTGTTCTAACATACAATCCAGCCTTCGCTAACCTTTCACGTTTGATCCGTGCCAATTGGCAAACTATTGCCAAACACCCTAAATTATCCAAAATCTTTCCCAATCCTCCTGTCTTAGCTTTTCGGAGACCAGCAAGTCTGAAAGACTTATTTGTTAGAGCTGACGTCTCCTCAAATAAAAGCTGTTCAATTGCAGGATGGTGCAAGTCATGTGGTAACAGACGTTGTCTGACTTGTCAACAAATATATTGAATACTTAAACATTTACTTTCCACTCGACTGGGTCTGAGTACACTATATTTTGCAATGTAACTTGCAAAACCCAGAATGTTGTATAACTCCTTCAGTGTCGATGTGGCATGCAGTATGTTGGCGAGACAGAGCAGCCATTCAACAAACGCATGAATGGTCATCGAAGTGACTACACTTGCAAGCCTGACCTACCCGTAAGTCGTCATTTGAGATCACCTGGGCACACACAAGCTGATCTGAAAAACCTTACCATCACAATCATAGACCACAACGAGGGTTGGTCGAAGGTCGACAGAGTCGCTCGGGAAAGATTTTGGATAAGAAAGTTAAGGACAGTTTCCCCAGGGCATAAATGAAAAAAACATAAAATGAGTCACTCATTTGCCTGTCATCACTTCGTTTCCAGTAACTCCGGCTTCCGTACTGGCTTTACAGTTCGAAGATGTTTTTAAAATACCAGTTTAAATTACAGGGCTCCATTCATTTGGGGTGGATGTATAAGTATGTAGCCACGTTCAATTATTTTACCTTTTAGATAAAACTTAATTTTCTATCATTATCTAACTGCTATTCGTTTGGGAGGCTTAAATATGTAGTTTCTGTTGCTATTTCCCTACCGTTGTCAAATTTGAAATATTATACCAACTTGGACCGGTAAGGGCATTTTTGATTTTTTTGTTTGAGGACTGCCCTCCATGCAGTTATAACATCTAAACTTCACAACCTTTGGAAATTTAGAGTTGTGCCAGTTCAGTTCGCAAATGACTGTTTTTACTTGGCATATCTTTGTAATCTTTGCGCCGTGTTTGGAAATTTTAAAATTGTACCAGCGTCAGTGGCGTTGGCTTAAATTGTATAAATTTCAAGATATTGATAGTTTCTCAGTTTGAATATATTGACATAATTCATTTGACATCGTGCTATTATTGAAGAAGGATATCTGTTATCCGAAATATCTAATATTTGTTCATTTTATAGTTATTTAATGGTGATGTTGTACCCTTTCTGACTTTTTATATATTATATTTTGTAGTGTACAGAATCATATTACATGATCCATCGCCCTGTAAGATTAATCGTTGACTATTTATTCCGTCATTGTATATATATATATATCGAAAAACAAATATGTAAAACAGCAACAAAGGGCAACCACTGAATTACAGGATTCTGACTTGGGACAGCCACATACATACATAATATGGCGGGGTTAAACATTTAAGGGGGTCCCAACCTTCTCCCTCACCTGGGACAGTGGTGAAACAGTACAAAATAAGAACGAAGTATCAAAATCAGTTTTAAAAAGTTTAACTCATCAGACAGATACAAATCGAAATACATCTAACAAAAATACAGAGTGGACGTGGCCGGGTACTTTTACATCCCGACAACAAAAGACACTAAGTACACAAAATCAATATTAATACCAATAAAAACCATATTCAAATATATAATTACAGTGTTGAATTGGTAACCTTTTATAATACTAAGTTTATTTAAAGGATCGATAAGCTTTCAATGTACCAAGATCGTTTCCAAATTTCGTTCTATTATAAATCTCTCATATGTATGAGCTTTAACCAAATACTACCTTATAAGGTCACTAAGATATAGTTTGTTTTATTTTATTGTAACCAAAAAAATGTATATTAATACTTAATCTTAATTTCATTACCAAGGATGAAGACATCACAGAAAATCAGTTCGCCTTAGCCAGGGGTAGTGTCATAAATTCCGGACAGTATCTGATAAATTGTTTATTATAAAAAATGTGCTCTATGTTTAATATGTTTGATATGAAGTTTAAGGCAATTATATGTACACACCTTTAGCTTTATGTGTAGCCACTTCAATGGATGTTGAACTACTTAGTAAGATAAATAAATGAAAAAATAATTGGATACTGGTTAACACAATCTATAATTTAGGTTGTCCTGAAAAAAACATGTCTTGGTTATTTTTTTAGTAAGATTGTCCTTCCATTGACGTATACTTCACATTTCCTACATTTCCACGTTTTCTTTAAGTCTTTTTTCACTCTTTGAATCACAAACATCAAATAAGTAGAACCTACGTCACTAATTTATAATGAATTAATGTTGTTTGATCTGAATAGGCTAAATATATTTGCCGCTGGACGTTCATCAAAACCATAATCAACATCAGTCAGCTTATAATTACTAGGTAAAATTGACAAATCTATTTTTATTGGATTATACACTTTCAGTACTCTCTTTGTTTCGATGCGATTAAATAACTTACACACTTACAAAATTATTTATTATAGTAACATGGGTTTGCGACAAGTGTACAACACAGACTAGTTAAAACAATTATTAGAACACCCGACCCTTTGGGACTATAATGCCCTTTAAAAATGTCTATAGTACTTACTGTACGACGAAAAATATCAATTTCGTAAATTTTCATACCAAAATTTCTTTGAAATTCCCTATTGAAAGCGTCCAATAGCTATTTAGCAGTTTTCTTTCTCGGATACTGACAAAGTAAATATCCAAACTGTTCATCTTTTGATAGAATATATCAATTGCCATTATTTTTTTTAGAAATATTGAGGTCATAAATACTTGTTATAATTACATTATACTACAGTGGAGATCAGTTCTAACCTCTCATAAATTCTGTCAGAATCTGTCAGGAGAACTGTTCTAGAACAGTATGTAGAACTGTCAGCCTGACACCTTTTAGTCAGTTCTAGGTTAGAACTGTTCTAGCTAGAACTGATTTGGTCAGTTCTACCTAGAACTGATTTGGACAGTTCTAGCTAGAACTGATCCTGACAGTTCTACCCTAGAACAGTTTTATCTTTGGTCAGTTCTACTTCTAGAACAGTTCTACGGTTAGAATTGATTTCAAATTCTACGGCTAGAATTGATTTATAAATTCTACGGCCAGAATTAATTTATAAATTCTACGGCTAAAATTGATTTATAAATTCTACGGCTAGAATTGATTTATAAGTTTTAAGAAATATTTGTTTTTCTTTCATTTTTTGTACATAAATTAGGCCGTTAATTAGTATTATGGGAGGGGGGGGGGGGGTTATTATTTGAATTGTTTTACATTTGTCAGGATGGCTCGTTATCACATAACAAAATTATCTGACCTCATTAACCAAATGTAATAGCTGTTTACGAGTAGTTTTCATACCTCGGACGGACCTGTTTAACAAAAATCTTTTGACCACATCAATCTAAACTGACATTATTTGCTCTTTCTTTCTGAAAATCTATATAGCTGCACAGTACTTCAGTTTTAATTTTAGGTCAAGAGAGACTGTACTATACAAGTTACAGCAATATTGGAAAACAATTTTGTTCGCATCAATTTATAGTGCCAGCATGCAGGGGCAGATCAAGCCATTTGAAAAAAGGGGGGGCCAACTCCTGAACCCCCCCCCCCCCCCCTTGATCTCCCAATGAGCATGTCCTCTTTTTATTCAAAATATTGAATCATAAACAAATATCAGTAGTTTTCATACTTCAGACTGAGTCGTATAATAAAATCTTTTGACCGCATCAACCAAAACTTACCATATTTGCTTTTTTTTATGTAAATCTAAATAGCTGCACAGTAATTCAGTTATAATTTAGGTCAAGAGGGACTGTAGTATATAAATAACTACAATATTGGAAATCAATTTTTTTTTCTCGCATCAATTGAGAGTGCCAGCATTTCCTATTTTTATTCAAAATATCGCATCAGAAACAAATATCAGTAGTTTTCATACCTCAGACTGACAGTAACATGTAATCATGTAACAAAATTATTTGTCTGCATCAATCAAAACTGACCATATTTGACAGCATCAACCAAAACTGACCATATTTGACAGCATCAACCAAAACTGACCATATTTGACAGCATCAACCAAAACTACCCATATGTGACAGCATCAACCAAAACTGACCATAATTACACTTTGTTATGTAAATCTTAATATATATATAGCCGCATACTAAATCACTTATAGTAATACATGGATGGATTGTATAATTCAAATGACAGCAATATCAATGAATATTGGAACACATTGGCTACAAAAAAATTTCCACATCAATTTAGAATATCAGCAAGTCCTCTTTTTATTCAAAATATTGAATTGTTAACAAATTTCAGTGGTTTCGATATATCAGACTGAGTGAGAGTTGTTTTAACAAAATTATTTGACCGCATCAACCAAAACTGAACTTATTTACACTTTATCATGTAAATATACATGTATATGGCCTCATTGTAAACATGGTAAACCAATATTATTTCTATGTGAGGACGGATCGTATGATAAAAATGACACCAACTTTGAAACACAATACACCTTATCGCTAATCCTGGCTGACCCGGCGTCTTGAACTTTTGAAGCATACAACAATGACTTTTCCATTGTGGCGTCAGATATTTTGTTTTATGACGTCAAAATTTTACGGGAACCTGTGTGATATCCAGTAATGGCAGACAAATAGCGACAAGGTGTATTTATACCATATCTAAGAATTTAGCACGCCGTTATTTCCTCTCTGTATCCATAATAATGAACCGTCATTAAACATGCTAAAGTGACTTTTTAAGATGTTTAAGTCAGTAGTTTGTGATGGTTTTTTTTTTAAACAAAACTATTTAATGGCATCATCCAACACTCACATGACTGATTCATATACAAATGTACTTTATTTTAAAAATAAAATAAAAAGTACATGTATGGGAAGTTCTCTTCTTGGAATTGTATACTGTTAATCTATACTATTAAACGAGAAGACCTCATTTTTGGTGTCGCTTCTCTTCTTTCCAGAATAAATTAATCAACACGCCTCTGTGTCCTATAGGTACAGTGCATAGTCGCATTTGTCATCCATTCATATGATTATTCAGATTGAGTTGTTTTAGGAGAAAAACGAGAAAAAAGGCATCCGGATATTGTCCCGTCATTGTACGAAATTTTAAGTCAGATTAGACTTCCGGTTTGCGTTTTTCTGTATACTTTGAACATACATATACTACGAATAAAGTGTATTTTCAGAATTTTATCTGCTATCATTTTCAAGTTTACTATCCACGGCGGACACAGAGTTTATTAAATAGAGAGGGTCTGTATACTATATCAATGATCACCATTGATCGATTAGTAAACTTAGAATTGAAAGTAAATACGCTTTATTTATATAGTAATGAATGTTCATACTATACAGATAAGCGCTAAAATTATTCATGTGAACTTTTGATACTTTTTTTGAAATTCTCCAGTCATTAAATCTTTTACAAAATTCATTGATTACATAAAAAAAAAAAGAAGATGTGGTATGATTGCCATGTTGAGACAACTCTCCACAAGAGACCAAAATGACACAGAAATTAACAACTATAGGTCACCGTACGGCCTTCAACAAAGAGCAAAGCCCATACCGCATACTCAGCTTCAAAAGGCCCGAAATGACAATGTAAAACAATGCAAACGAGAAAACTAGCGGCCTTATTTATGTACAAAAAATGAACGAAAAACAAATATATAACACATAAACAAACGACAACCACTGAATTACAGGCTCCTTACTTAAATAAATGTTCATAACCTACTAAATGTATGTTCATATTGAAATTGATAGAAAACCAAAAATTGGGAACTTTGGAAATAAAGGTGGAGGGTAAAAAAAAACATTTTCCTGTCCCCAATAACCTATGATTTATGATACTTTTGCTGAAATTCTCCAGTCATTCTGTATTTTACAAAATTCTTCCAACAACACTTTACATACTTTAAACTACGCTCTGAATGCCCGCGATTTCGCGGGTGTGTTCTAGTATTATTTGAAGAAGGCAAAGAAAAATGCATGATTTTGTTTGTAGCCGAACGTCCAGGGGCAAATGTTTCATTCATGTTCAGAACTTCAGATCCAGCATATTTTTCTGAGTTCCAGACTCCCAGATATCATTTATAATCGTTATGGATAAGTCTGGCTAAATTGACGAGATGGTGCAAATGTATATATAGTTTTTTTACGTTATACAACACTTTTTATACGCCCGGGACGGGACGTATTATGGTATACCGTTGTCCGTCCGTCTGTCCGTCCGTCCGTCTGTCCGTCCGTCCGTCGTCCACACTTCGGACAATAACTCAAAAACACCTACACCAATTTCCATGAAACTTAAGTGAATTGTTTATATCTATTGACGTAAGCTCCCTTTCGTTTTTTTTTAATTTCAGATTTTAAGTTTTGGATTTATGGGGCTTTATTCATAAAAAAGGGGGGATTTTCAACACTTCGGACAATAACTCAAAAAGGCTTTCACCAATGTCCATGAAACTTTGGTGAATTGTTTATATCTATTGATGTAAGCTCCCTTTCGTTTTTTTTTAATTTCAGATTTTAAGTTTTGGATTTATGGGGCTTTATTCATAAAAAAGGGGGGATTTTCAACACTTCGGACAATAACTCAAAAAGGCTTTCACCAATGTCCATGAAACTTTGGTGAATTGTTTATATCTATTGATGTAAGCTCCCTTTCGTTTTTTTTTAATTTCAGATTTTAAGTTTTGGATTTATGGGGCTTTATTCATAAAAAAAGGGGGATTTTTAACACTTCGGACAATAACTCAAAAAGGCTTTCACCAATGTCCATGAAACTTTAATGAATTGTTTATATCTATTAATGTAAGCTCCCTTTCAATTTTTATAAATTTCAGATTTTAAGTTTTGGATTTATGGGGCTTTATTCATAAAAAAAAAGGGTGATTTTTAACACTTCGAACAATAACTCAAAAAGGCTTTCACCAATGTCCATGAAACTTTGGTGAATTGTTTATATCTATTGATGTAAGCTCCCTTTCAATTTTTATAAATTTCAGATTTTAAGTTTTGGATTTATGGGGCTTTATTCATAAAAAAAGGGTGATTTTTAACACTTCGGACAATAACTCAAAAAGGCTTTCACCAATGTCCATGAAACTTTGGTGAATTGTTTATATCTATTGATGTAAGCTCCCTTTCCATTTTTATAAATTTCAGATTTTACATTTCCGTGTTATGAATTTTTATGCTTAAAAAAGGGGGGATTTTTCCAATTTTGGGACAATAACTAACACTTTCACAAAATTTTATGTATGGATGAAAAATTAAAGACAACAAACTTAGTTAAATTTGAGGTAGCCTTAATAGTGCCAATTTTTTTGTGCATTTTTATTTATTATTTGGGGGGGGGGGGGGTATTTGACAGGGCTCACACTATTTCTAGTTGATCATATAAATTCATTTAAAGCATAAAAGACAAGTTAAAAGAGCAACGGGCGTATCATGCGCTAAAGCGCAGCCCTTTATTTCATTAATATCCCATAATTCATCCACTGTACAATTTTCGTTTGAACATTTGTCAAAACAGAATCTTAAATGAATGTAAATCCAAGGCAAACAAGGTAAATTACGGTTAAAATTCCATGAATTAAATGCAGAGTTTTATTTAGGAAGAGACTGTTAAAAACGGGGAACGGAGAAACGTAAACAATGATGTTTCCGTATGCAATCTTATAAAAATATTTCTCCGATGAGTTGGATAACCTTCTATTCACTTCGATATTTGTACATGTAACGTAATAAAAGTCATTTGATCAGTAAAAAATATAGAAAATCTGCTATTTAATATATAGCAAAGTAATTGGAAGTGATTTATTTCTTCTAAATTCTAAAGTGCCCTTACTGCAGTGACGTCATTTAGAACTGTTCTACAGTCCTGACAGATTTAGTCAGTTCTGCTGACAGTTCTACGGTAAGAAGTGATTTGGACAGTTCTACCTAGAACTGATTTAGTCAGTTCTACCCTAGAACTGATCCTGACAGTTCTACCTAGAACTGATTTAGTCAGTTCTACCTAGAACTGATTCTGACAGTTCTACTTAGAACAGTTCTAGGGTAGAACTGTTCTAGGTAGAACTGTTCTAGGACAGGTTAGAACAGTTATATGACAGAATATTCTGACAGTTCTAATGAGAGGTTAGAAGTGATCTCCACTGTTCATCGTTGTCATCACAATCGTTCATCTTCTGATTTACCAACAAAACAACAAGGTTCTAACCTAAAGTGAAAGAATGCCGCACCTGATCTAACCTTACGATCTTTTGCTACAATCGGATTTTATGAGTCTCTACGTTCGAAGTTTTCGAAACTTCATCATACCAAAAAAAAACAACGAATGCCTTTGTTTTGATTTTGATTTAAGCAAAGTCCTTGTCATGTATTCCAAGAACTAAAAGGTCTAGACATGACATTGCAAACGATGTGAAAAGTTTGTCGAACGTTTTAACTCCGAAGTGTTTAAAGTTTTTATGATGGCCCCTCCTAGTGCTCTATCTCGTTGTAGCCAAAAGCTGTCCTATATGCGACGATTGTGATGTTACCAAATAACCGATTGTCGACTTGCCTTGGACAATACGACCGATTTAATTATTGGAGCAGTTTATGCTAACTCTTACGGAACAATTGAGATCAAATCCGTTTCTTTGCAGGGTTCGAATTGCACAGTCTATAGGTTTCCGTGTAACGTTTTATAGACTGTTGGTTGGCGTTTTGTTGTTTTCTTTTTGACGATGAATTTGACTAATATTTTTTTATTGTTGGTCCTTTGTTATCGTCTGCCTCTTTTCCCGCCTAATAATACACCGACTTAAATAAGTAACTAAAATACTTAGATAAGTATTAATTTACTTAGCTAGCTTATCTGATTTGATTTCTAATGTATATAAGGAACATAAAGTTCTACACCTACAAAAAGTTCGTACTGTTTTCATTACGGGTCTTTTACCACTCCCTATGTATATGAACCTACACAAATTTCTTATAAATGATATATATATAAATTACTGATAGGTAGACTGAAAACATTAATTCATTCTACCGTCAAATTAATTTGTATAATTCGCCGACTTGAAAAGGCACACCTTTTCTTTAACTATACATTGTTCATTCATTAAGTTTACAAATATGTAAAGGTTATGCACAGCCTTTAGATGTAGAAAATATCTTGTTTGATGACCTTTTTGACAAAGAAAAACTTCATAACCTTTTTCACATTGTTGAGAAAGTTATAGTATGTTGTTATAAAGGGGAGTCTCTCATCCATCGTGTGTGTTGGAGCGTTAGTTAAACATTAAGTATTGCAACAGGCGTAGTGACTCTTCAACTTTCTCCCAGGATTAATACGATGTATCTAACTATCGGGGCGAATTTCATACTTTGATGTGGTACATTTCGTTGATTATAGGCAAAATAGTGTGTTTAATATTTACATTGACAAACATATTTCATACTTCGTGAAATGACTAAGATAAGATTTTTATTACATAGAGAACTAACTTGATTTTATTTTTGTGATTTTAATTTCGATTTTCGGATGTACATTAATAAAGACACAAAATGATATATTTTAGGTAAGTAAATATAAATCTGCATATCTTTTAACAATTACAGGTTGTTTAGATTTTATCTAATTTATTACTTGATCATACTTTAATTCATGTTCAGAAAGAAGGTATTGAGGCATGTCATGCTAACAGGACATGTGTTTTATTTACTTACATGTATACATTAGCATGTCTTATATTAAACCTTAAAATCTTTATACAATTTATTCTTTTATATTCTTGTATAATGATTTTCAAACGGGTTTTTGTTCATATCATTAATACTAGTATATAGATAAGCGAAGTCTATGAGAAACTACATATCCTCCTTAATCTCCGATCAATAGATTTTGAATCAAATAAATAAATAATATCGTTAAGATAACTGAAATTTGCCTTTTTGTGAAATAGAATGTTTTTAATGTCGTTAGATAACCTAAACTTGTATTTGCAACTGTGTTATGGTCTCTTTTAAATATAATGCACAGCATATTTGAAAATTAAGGAAATGAAGTTGATATACACGAGACCAAATGCATTTATAGGAATAACTAATTAACACCAAAAGAACGTCGTATGTATTGCCATTCTTCATTTTAAAAATTCTTTTGCGAAGGTCCAAGAAGTAAAAACTGACATGCGGTGTCTCTATGATAGCATCAACTACTGTTGTACCCAATTTTTAGCTTGATTTCCGAACTGTTGGCTCTTTTAATGGTGTCTTTCATCGTTACTGGGATTTTTCCGACGATCAACCAAAAAATAAAAGTCGACGTTAGCCCCGGATATATTATTGATAAACACTTTACTCTATTTCGCTATAAGAATTAATTTATCACAACCTTTTGGCTCTTTAGATGATGTTCTTCGTCTTGATAGTTGCGTCAGGGTTTTCAGCGATAATCCAAAAAATGAAAGAAGTTCAAGGTGGCTCATAGTATTGACTTATGACGTATTTCTTTCGATCTTTACTTCCCACTTTTAATTCTGTCGTATTGAAGGTAAATCTATAAGTGCACATCAAATACAAAAAACGGGACACGCTTTGCTTTGATATACTTTGTTTTTTATACATGGTCGTGTCAACGTTCTCTTGTCTGTGTAAAATTAATTATCATGTATCATGAATTCCAGTCAGTGGTTATATAATACGTTCAATATATTCTACAGAAATAGCTAAAGCAATATGTATTTTGGCAAACTTCGTTTTCTGTAACAGACATTGAAAGCCTCAAATACAAAATGTAAGTATTTAACTGCGTAAAAAAACTTTGATGATAGTTACAGTCTTTAAAAAACCAAATTTATTCAAATGAATTATGATTCGGCAATTTTAAAGCTTTTATATGGAGTTTATCAAAGTCTTTAAAATGTCAGATTTATATTTTAGTTTTCACGCTATTAATTTTTCGATTTCACTGGTTATTTTTTTTAAGAGGATTCGGCATGTCATTATAACACTCGCTTCTCTAAAAGTAGTGGACCTACTTCAGCGACATAATTACCTATCAAATACTGTACATATACTAGAGATCAGACATGGTTGTCTGTCCCTGGCGGTAATGTTAGCTTAACCATTGAGCCTTAAGACAGTCGATATTTCGCAGATGACACTCCAGTTTTATTTGGCTACAAATTTTCATTTTATGGTGTTAAATCGACAGTGTAAAATTTTTGAAGGTCTTTTTTTTTCTCATATAACTCTTAGGTTGTTTAAGTTCTAGGTGAAGGCAAATCCAAAAAAAAAATATGTTTGCTTCATTTGATACAGTAAGAGCAACTAGAGCAACTAGAGCATACATAATTCTCACATTTTCATTATCTGTACGATTTGAACGTCCAGTTTGCGCAAACGATGTTGATGAAGGGCGTAAGCTCACGTATAATTTCTTACGTTATTTGATGTCTGGTGGTTTTCTGTGTAGTGTTTGCGGAGTTTTATAGTTGAATATGCGGTATGGGCTTTATTTATTGCTGAAGGCCGTACGGTGATATATAGATGTCAATTTCTGTGTAATTTGTCTCTTATGAGAGTTGTCTCATTGGCAATCATACCACATCTTCTTTTTTATATTGTCTTTTTTTCTTTACCTTTTTTGGGGTGGAGCATGCTAAAGATTTGTCAGTTTCTCTTCAACTTGTGAGTTTTCAATGCTCCCTTTGTATCTTCCGTATCTTTTTTACAAGCGCTATTTCGATTGTGCTTTATTTTCGAGAAGTGTTGTTCCCAACATGTTCTTCGAAAACCCATGGAGAGATCTGAACGATTACCATTTTAAACTGTCAAATTAACAAAAAATGTGCATGACTGTATAGACAGTACATGCGTAGATAAATATCTATAAAATTTAAGCATGTCATAAATAGATATGTTTTAAAAATACAATGAAACCTGCTATGATAACTATGTATACCATGTTATTATACTATTATGATCTGTGCGTTCTATTTGTAATCTTTAGTTGCCTCTGGTGGGTCCCTTTAATCCTACTTAAATAAACATGTACTCATTTTTTACATTGTACATGCCAATCTGTGTTAAATATTCTTCTTTTCGATACATTAGCTGTAAATGAAAGTTAAAAGTGTAACTTGCTCTATTTCAATTTGTATGAATACAACTTACACATATTTCGTATATGGAAACAAAAATCGTATGTTTACTTATCACCAATATGAAAAAATCTGCAAATATTTATGCTAAAAATGTAATTTATAGTCAAAGGATTTATTCAAATACAATATTTACAATTTGTTATTTGTAAAGGATCGAAATAATTATATAGCAGATATATGTGTTTGTATATTCTGGGCACGTTCGAAGATTATCACCTGTGAGATCGAATCATGGACTGTGAAGTATGCTGAATTAAATATTTAAAAAAATCAATTCCATTTTAATAAAAACCGTGTCTGCATGTTTTACATATTATAAACTATCATGTAGACTATTACATATTTTTTTTTTTATTAAATTACTGTACAGTTAAGTTTCAAATTTAAGTCAAGTGAACCCAAGTGAAACATGCAAGGTTTCATTAAACTTAAGCTCGTTTGTACATGCATAAAACGTCACAATTACACTAACTTTGACAATTAACATTTGCTAAATTTTATAACCCGGTATATATTATGAACCTTTTTAGAATAGTTTGAAATTAAAATGAAATTAAAAAGGACGATAATTGGCTAACTTTTAGTTAAAACTAAATAAAATTGTATTGCACCTAAATTGAAATTTTTAAGACTTGAAACTTGGTACATTTAATTACATGTACCATAGATCCATTAACATGTTGAGTAATTATTTAGCCGTATTTCTTAATTTAACGAATTAAAGAAAATTGCACATTAAAGACTCTGAATTCTTAATAAAAATTTTTAACTCCATGAAATAAAATGCTTTATCTATCATAAATTATTAGGACACACTAGTATTTTATCTCTAACTTCCTTTTTTGATGAAAAAAAACGAAATAATCAAAAAAGCCTCATTTTCAGATGTTGTCCCTAAAAGATATTCGCTACTCGACGTTTTCTTCAAAATGTGGGATATATATATATATTGGGCAAAGTCTTGAATCAGAATTAATACGTTCAAAGACTACATATGAGAAATTGCTATATTAGGTCACATACACTGTTTGTCAATTTCGTAATATGTATCACATCAAAGTTATAAGATATTATATAATCTCATTTATAAAATGTACACCAATAAATCAACAAAATTTTGAAACCCTTAAAGAATTTTATTTTTACAATTTCATGGGTTAAACAATTATGGCTCTCTAAAATCATGCATTCATTGTTTGTGCCTGGTTCTGTTCTCTTATTGTGTCGTGACACAAACTTTTGTACATTTCTTTCAATTCAAATGTCTAATTTTATGTCGATCTGATTTCAATAAAGAATACATGTACATATACATGTACATATTAAACTTGTAAATCTTAAATGTGCCGTGAAAACTCCCACCAGCGTCTTTAAGATAAACAGTATATTCGGATGACATATATATATATATATATATATATATATATATATATATATATATATATATATATATATATATATATATATATATATATATATATATATATATATATATATATATATATATATATATATATATATATATATATATATATATATATATATATATATATATATATATATATATATATATATATATATATATATATATATATATATATATATATATATATATATATATATATATATATGAATAAAATGAAATGTGGGGTATAATCAATAAGTGAAAAGATATCGAATCACGATCTATGCATTGTTGTTTGGATTTCGACTTGTGAGTATCTTTCGCCTTTCCTCTATCAGGGTCTGGATGAGGGTTTTTCATTTCCATGTTCTTAAACATTTTAAGTCATTTTTCTCTATCCATTATAATTTTTGCCCGTTATTCTCTATTTGTTATACTTTAGCACCTCGATAGTCTGTATTCTTCATCTTTTTGGTAAATTTCTCTCTATAATCATTATATTTTAGGCCAATTGTTCTCTATATTATAACCAGTAAATAATCATACCGCAACACATAGAAAGAAGAAGTTAATATGTGAGGAAAAAGGGTTATGAATGCAGTTGGGATGACGTACTTACCTCATTTTACAGTGGCACGTAAGAGGACCATATTGAAAAGTCCGTCCTTTTTCTCTTCTTTATTTTCAGAAGAAAATATACACCCACTCTTTTCTAATGAAATCATTTGAATCATGTATTTTGATAATATGAATTTGCAATTAATATTTTGATATGTTTATATAAGGTGTTGGTTTTCCCGTTTGAATGGTTTTACACTAGTAATTTTGGGGAGCCAATTCTTCGTGTTGAAGGCCATACATTGACCTATAATGGTTAACTTTTATAAATTGTTATTTGAATGGAGAGTTGTCTCATTGGCACTCAAACCACATCTTCCTATATCTATTTAGTCTATTCAAATGAAAGATTCACTTCTATGTACGGACTACACTTCATACCCTTTCTATAACGTTTGTGGTTAGAAGTGTATAGCAACTAATATAAGAGTGTAAGAAACCACCATCTCATTATCAGTTGAAAAAGATCCTTTCATGTTTATTTTATCAGCTGCAATCTTTCTTTCTTTCTTTCTTTCTTTCTTTCTCTCTCTCTTTCTTTCTTTCTTTCTTTCTCTCTTTCTTTCTTTTTGTTCATGTTCTTAATGTTTTGTTGTTTTTATACTAATACGTGTCTATTTGATTTAATGATTTTAAAGGAACTATGTATACAATTTTCAGTCAATGGTTTATTCTTTGTTTAGGTAAGGTTTTGAAAAATCGGCGGCTGGACGTCGCTGACACTTTAATGAAGACCGTTTGTACCCCATCTTAAGTATTTTCTATCTTCTTGTTTAATAAGTAGAATAGAGAATGGAAACGGGGAATGTGTCAAAGAGACAACATCCCGTTTTTTTTTTTACAGTAAGCGGGAAATTAAAGAAAATAATAATTATTCTATATCATAACTAAGCAGTTAAGAATGTATGTAAATAAAGTTACAAAAAAAAACTTAATATTTTATTATAGACGGTTGACGGTGTTGAATAAATGATAATCATTCATTCTACATAAACTTATGTCTTCGATTAATCTCCCCGAACCACCTTTGCTCGTTTTTAAAAGCTAATATTACTAATGCAAAATGCAGACTTTAAAGTTAGGTATGGTTTTAGGTATAATGAGTACAATAGCTAGAATCACATGACGAAAGCATAGGTAAAGTAAACAAAATATTTACGCCTACAATTTGCATTTCTGGTATTTTTGTAATCTAATACATTGAAAATTGCATTATAGTGATAGATTAAATCGGTTATGCCTTGTTATTCTGAAGAGAAATGTTCTTCAAACAGGTGAATGTATGCATAAAGAAAGCATGAAGCTGATTATCCAAAGAGTCAATAAAATTATATCTATCCTATTGATAAGACACAGTTCTTAGTCAGTATAAAATACCAGTTTTTTAAAACCTAATTACTATGGCATGTTTTGATTACAGTCATTACAGACACAATTGCGTACTTATATTTATAATTAGTATCTAATCGTATTTTAAAGAATTTAGATATCATAAGGGTAAAATAAGTATATCTTCAAGTTTAATACATTTTAGTTACTGTTTGTCTGCAGCAAAATCATGCAAATTCGGAAAACATGTTAGAAATGTACCAGTTAATAGGAGCTGTTATATGGATGAATCTTGATAAATAATTACAGTGTGAACTTTCACTTAAAACGAGAGCGTTGGTATAGTTGGAAATGGAGCCTTTCGACAAGTTACATGCAGATACCAACGAATGCATTATATACAATGAAGGTCCTAACGTTGTAGCGTAATAAAGCATCCCTGGCTTTCGGATGTTAAGTTCGAGTGTTGATAAAGAAAATAAATCCAGAAAAGCGATTCAGACGAACGGAATTTGTAAAGGGTTAATTTCATTCACTACACTGAATTACTGTGGAGTCTTTTTTTATGATGCATAATCAATAACTGACCAATTTATGGCTAGAATCAATCGGATGCAGTTATCAAACTTTATACAAGGACTTTTAAAAACGTCCGAGTTTTCTAACTATGTTAGCAATTGTACACTGATCCTTAAAAATCTGTCTAAATGTACATGAAATATTTGCCACTGGAAGTTAAACAAGCTCCAATATGTTAGTCAATTCATTCTTAGAAACGTCACGTCAAACTCGATTTTGTTCAAGAAGTATATTTAATACTAGTTGTACGTCCTAAATATACATGAAATATTTGCCACTGGAAGTTAAACACGTTCAAACATATCAGTCAAATTATTCTTAAATACCTCACATCAAATCGGTTTGCCTTACGTTGTCACCGTCTACAAAAAATTGAATTGTACAGGTTAATGTAAATACATGTATTTTATAATATATATGACGGAAAGGTATTTTATTACCTTTCAAATTAAATAGCTGGAAATCAGAATCGAATGTGGTGTAATGTACTATGATGCAAGCCGATATAAAAAATTTAATTTCATTTAAAACAGAATGTTATTAGTGTTTAGTATTTTAGAAAGCAGGTACATAGTATATCACTGTCCTGGTTTAGCTCTTGGTATTTTAGAAAGCAGGTACATAGTATACCACTGTCCTGGTTTAGCTCTTGGTATTTTAGAAAGCAGGTACATAGTATATCACTGTCCTGGTTTAGCTCTTGCTTTACGGGTAAATGTGATCACAATTTCGCTGCTAAAATTGTACGATATCGCAATAGTTAATATATCGCGATATATCATCCTACATGTATTACGGAGAACCTTGTTAGATATTATATACAACATCAAAGAGTAGGTATTTGTCACGATCCACTCGAACTACTAAGCAATTCATTCATTATTAACAACATTTTGTGAAGATCGTAGACCATCGTATGGGGTTCAGAATTGGATGACCAGTTTGATGTTCAATTAATGTAAATTTTTAGTAGTTTAAACGGTGGCATTGAATGGGCATTCTTCTTGAATACCAACGACAGTAAATACCATTTCTACTTCTGAGATAATAAAACCACAATAAAACTGAACAAAGTTAATATTTTAATTGACGATTTGATAGCCTTTTCTGACAAGGGAGCATTCAGTTTATTCTTAAAATTCAGAAAGGTGTCATTAATTTGTGTCATCGATATATTAAGATTCAATGTTAATATTGACGTACAAATAAATTGGCAGGCTGTGTATTTCAAAAGAAGCATATAATACACTTAAGATTTCACTAAGCAATTATTCGGGCATTTTAATTATATTATTAACATTGTACCTAAACTGAATTGAAACATCTGAAAACCAACAATTGTCGGATCTCGTTATAAAGTACTATTTATAGATGAATTGGCAATTGCCGAAAGTATGTACCAGTTAAAGCGGAGTCATCGTTTATAATTAGTGAATTAAGGGTATAAGTATATATTTTGTCTTTGAGTGTTTCTTCAAATTCTCCCATCTACACTTCGAACAACTGATTTAATTCTGCCAGAATCATTATGCACAGAGACAACAACATTATGCAATTTGCTGCACTATGAGTACTTAAGGGAGAAATAAATCTTCAAATTAGAAGAAATTGATATGGCTCATCTAATAGGTAGACATTATTGGAAATTGCGTAATACCAGGTAAAAAATAACCTGATTTTAATGCTTTACCTAAATATTTGATAGAGCAGTGCAATTCGATCAAAATTTCCGTGTAGTTTAGAAAAGAGTAATTTATTTTCTATGCTAAGGGAATCGTATACATGCATGCATAGAATCAGAACCCGATTAAGATGTTATAGACGGCCACTGTGAGACATGTATTTGTTGGAAATGAAATTGTATTTGTTTAAGCATCCGCTCCCATCAATGCACATGTAATAAAAACTCTTATCCCTTTATAATACTAAACACAGCAAACCAAAATTGTCACCAATGTCTGAGCAAAAAGTTGATGAACCAGGGTTATGCTATGGAAGGTCTCGTCCTTTTTCTTAAAACAAGTTTATCGGAAGATTCCAAGACCCTGTTGATAAATAGTCCGTATCAACTTTACAAATTATACATGATGGTCTTGAAGTATAGATACTAGGAACTGACTGTGTATCTTCTTAATAACTTATTTAAAGTGTTCTTAAATTTGTTTTCGTAAATTTTTAACTTTTACTGTTTATTAATATCCTTAAGCGTGGCTCGGTACTTATCTCGCCAATGTGTTGATGTGCTGTGGTCATTTTTTGTATTCTTGTCTTTTTTTTTTTTTTTGCTTATGTGCTTTTTCTATATGACATTTCTTGGTTGACATTTTTGTTCGTTGTAATAGTGCTTTATAGTATTATATTGATTGCTTTACCCCTATTTTTGATTTTTTTTAACTTCTATGTCTCTTTGTTTTGGTCACACTTAGTTGTCAATATAATGGAATTTACAAGTGACAGGTTTAGCTGGCTGGGGAGACAGGTTTTATCCACCATTTTCTACATCAGAAAAGGTCTGTTCCATGCAAGTAAGGAATATACCAGTTTTTTTCTCCATTGAATTGATATGTTTGAGCATTGATTTTTTGCAATTTGACTTTGGCAACGGACTTACTGATTTAAATTTTCCTTAGAGTTCGGTGTTTTTGTTATTTCTACTTTTTCAAGATTTACTCTGTGAAAGAAAATAACGAAGTGTAAATAGAGCCGCGATGCAGTGGTTAGTGCATTGGACTACTAACACAAAGATTCCTGGTTCGATTCCCGTTCCGGGATGATAATTTCAGGGACTTATTTTTCGGCTCTCCCTTGACACCATTTGCGAGCATGGTCTTGAGGAAACGATGATAGTCCGTCGGAAGGGGACGATAAATGGCTGACCCGTGTTAAGAGAGAGTCATATCTTTTGCACGTAAAAAAACACCCTAGTAGATTTCGAGAAAGAGCAGGCAAATGCCGCTACAAGGCAGCACTCGCACCCGCAAAGTGAAAAGGGATTAATAAACGTTTCAATAACTTGTTTCTCAATCCACTATAAATAAATATGTTTTAACTAAGTGTAAAGAGATTTGCGTGCAATATAGGCTTATATTTATTACATAGTTTACCAAACAATCAATTTAACTGTTACTGTATCAAAACCGCGGAAAAGGGAGAGGGTTGGATTTTGCTGGTAACAAACATTAACCTCTCGTATAATATATGTCGTAGGCTACAAATCACTGAATCAATATTAAAGAAGATGTGATATGATTGACAATGTGACAACTTCTTACTATAGACCAAATGACACAGAAATTAAGATCATTTCGATTGAGGGATAACCGCCAATAACTTTACAACTAACAACTTTTATTAACACTCTAGACAATTTACATTGTAACAAATGAGACAAACGAATGCTTATTGTTAAAAAGGTGTATTGTTAGTTGCAAAACCAGTATTGCCTTGTAATATTACTAGAATCTTTTTGTATGAATTAAGTCATCTTTGTAAATAAAACCTTGACTTTTAAGTCCTACAAAAGACTGTAAGATAAAATCGCATTATTTTTTAATCCTGTACATCTATGTACGTGTCAAGTTCATAATATATAACTGGTAAATGCAGTTGTTTGTGCTTCTTTCTAGACACTTATTTTTAAACAGATTCCGCGCTGTTTTAAATTCCTCAGTCAGTACGTGTTGTTACTTTAACTAAGACGCTTAGTAAATTGTATAGAAACATACTCAGTTAATTTGCAACCTCTATTTTCCAGTTATTCGTGACATATTTTCAAATATTATATACTTATAATAAGTAATGTATATTATAGTTTCTATAGGGAATATACAGCTAATACACAACTAACGTTTATTCTATTTATTTTCAGGTATAGTTTTATGCTAGTCTATATTGCATGCATATCTCTTCTTCATCTCGTGGATCATACAGAAGCAAGGAGAAAGGTAGGTACATGAGATCTGTAAAAATCTTAAAAAGTAACTTATGTGGCTTAATATAATGTCGTACGGTGACCTATTGTTGTTCAATTCTATATCATTTGGTCTCTTCTGCACACTGTGTATTCCAATTCGAAATCTACGAAAAGATCCGAATCCCAATTAGCAATTAATAAATAATGTGTAGCTGTGTATAAGTAAACTCTGAATGCGGTTCACGTTTCGATTCGGGATACCTGGTATGCGATTGAAAGTTGTTTTATGGCAATCATACCACATCTATTCCTATTGTTACATATAAATTTAGTTATATTTTTAAAACTTGGGTTGCATTAAAAGTACCCTTTTTTGTGGAATGGAGTGTTTTACAAAGAACAGGTTATACCATAGGCCTGTACCTCGACAAAATCTTAAATACCCATCAGTTACAAAAACATTTATCTGGAAAACAGTGCACTTAGTTTAAGTACCATCAAATTGGTTAATTATTGTTGCTTTTCCTGCATAAAGCTTAATATAAGAATCCTACAATCCATTAGGCAATCAAATAGTTTTACTACATAAATCTTTTTAGTATCTTTGATGAGTATTTTAGAATATTTCTAACTGACAGATTTTATTTTTGTCATTTACATTTTCTTTTATCTCAGTTCTTATATCTCAAAGTAACCGTACCAATGTTTCTTTACTATTTATTTGAAAATGGTTCTGATTGCTTATTGTTCTACAAATAAAGGCAACAGTAACATACGGCTGTTCATAAATCGATTAGGGAAAAAACAAATCCGGGTTACAAACTAAAACTGAGGAAACACATCAAATGTAAGAGGAGTCCAACGACACAACTGAAACACGACACCGAAATGCAACATACACAGAAACGAACTATAATAATATAACAATGGCCATTTTTACCTGACATATAATCACAAAAGGGAATAATTTAAATTTCAATTTCAAACTAATTCTTCATCTTTTATTTTGAAATTCTTTCACATCTTATTAATAAAATATCTGCAATTGAGATATCCATTCGTATTTTTATTTGCTTGTTCATCTTTATAGAAAGTATTCAATTAATCTTTGAATGAAGATCCAATTTCATTGCATATCCTATACATGTAGCTCACAGAGTGTGACTGCCTATTACATGTATATGTTTCTGTTCAAAAGCATTTATAACACGTATGTAATATATTTCAACACAGTTTAAAAACTTATATACATGACTGAAAGATAGACGTCCAAGTTACTTAATGGGTTGATAGATGTTTAATAAACATGTATATTAATGATACATGTACATAGTAGTCGATAAATATTATTTGGAAAATTATGTATACTTTTGGTTCTATTGTTATGAAATGCAAAAAAGGGGAAATTAGCATAACATTAAACATATTGACTCCTACAAGTGTTGAACATTTTAAATATCAGTTTTAAATCCTGATACAACTCATATACAGATGATAAAGGCACTGAATTGCATGTACATGTAGGTTGGACGACGTGTTAAAATGCCTAACACGTATTTATTTGCACTCAATTCGACAGGTTCATGAACACTTTATTATGTAAAGTATACATTATGTATATAAGCAGGGTTGTCGAACCATACGGAATTCACTTATATCATCGTTATTTATACCATTATATGGGTAATTGAATATGTATTTTTGAAGGTAATTGATAATCTGATAGGATTCAAGATTTCGTTTTGTAGTTCTACGTTGGTGACAAATTTATGGGCACCTTTCGTAAAGAGATTCAATAGATACACATCACACTTTCTTGATATTACATATTAACATAATAATAAAACAATCCATCAAATCATTTGTATACACAGTTCAGACGATGGGTTTATCTTAAAATGTAAATAAGTCTTCTGTTAAGAAACAATTTCAATTGAATATTTTTTTTTAAACTTTTACCAATCGCCTGTTCAAATAGATTATCTTGAACTACATTTCAGTTGCCCATTTCGGTGGTAAAATATCTGATACGCCGATTGCATCTTTTCATCGAACCATGAAACAGAAAGGACCAAAAGTTAAAGTTATTAAGAAATGATTGAACAATTTATCTATTTCAACGTAGCAGACAGATAATTATCAATTGTTTCTTCAGAAGAGATCGTTATGTTTGATAATTAAGGCTATAACAATGCCAATCTATCTTTTATTCTTTTACATGTGCTCGCCAGTTGTTGATATATCTGTTCTTGATCTTCATAATTCCATGTTAGAAAATCCTAAACATAATAATAAAATGAATATTGTTGAACAGATAAAATTCTTATTTCCGGAATATATTACTTTGTTAAATGTTATTGTAACTGGAAGTTATAAAGTTTATGTCTTTGCTTATTGATTTGTAAACTTTATTTGAATCAAAATTAACGCCCTTAGTTCCTCAGTTTCTCTACCTCTAAGAAATGACAGCTTTGTAGTATTCAAAAACCACTAACAAATTTTTATCAAAACATAATGCATTTTGGTTTTAATCGTTGGGAACTCATTGACGTTCACCTTATAACTTCTTTGATTCACTTGATCAAGGGCTATCAAGTCAGGAATATGACAGTTGTTCTCCTTTCGTTTGATATACTGGAGCTTTTGATTTTGCAATTTCCGATTTGAATTTTTCAAGGAACTCGGTATTTTTGTTATTTTACTTTTTACTAGTCAAAAGTTATCTTAAAAGACTTCAAAACAAATCAACATGTCACGTTCAGCCAGTCGTTTATTTTTTATTTGGACATATTAACTGGAGTAAATCGAGCTCAGTTCAGGCAATTCGCTTCCAGTCAATAAAGATATGGCAAGTCTATTTGCAGATCATTTAATAGATAAGTTAACCTGTTCAAACGATACTCATCAGTAATACCTAGAAATAATTGGTATAAGTTTTTTTCCCCAAAGGACTTAACGTGATGGTACCCACACATTGCACCTATTTTGACAGTTTTTTTTACCTACGTTTCTTTATGATCCAGACAAAAGTTTCCTTTGTGTGTTTATTTTGCAGACGTATCCTTATTTATTATAAAGTTACACCTATTTAATTTTGAATCAATATTGAATCAAAGAAAAATAGGTTTGAATAGACCTCCAAACGGTTCATGATTTTGTAATGAGGAGTACCCAAATTGCATCCATGTTTAAATTCACATCCTTAAAAATCGAATAACAGACGTTTTGTCTTATTTCTTTAAACATTTTCAGCAATTTGATATTATTCCTTGCTTCATATTAATTTTGTAAGGAGTGGATGCTTGTAACATGTTTAATTTGCTCATTTATAAAAGATGACATGGCATCGTTTCCATAAAATTACTTTTTCCAGGGAATGCTTCATCTGTTGATATATTCTGTGAACATTTTGTGCATATTTCAATATATTTACCTATGTTGAAGGATGTGTATAATGTCATATCATAAAAGTACAAATGGTTTAGTCTTAGTTTAAAACTTGGAAAAGTTCCGCAGCTATTATTGTTGAATAGGGGCAATTTGGGTACTCGGTGAAATTTGGGTACTGTGACGTTACGTGCCTTGAAACACGACGTGTGTTTTGGTCAATATTATGCTAACAATTGTAAGAAATTGTCTTTGTTTTTTGTTGTTTTTTTTTTTTCTAATATTTAATTTATTAAGTTTCCAAAAATCACTAATTTCCTTCTGAATCGGCCATTCTTTCAATACCCTTTCGATTATTAGCTCATGTTAATTCTTTAGAAATATGAAAGACATAATGATCAGTTTGCTCAAGTACCCATTTTTCTTTTGTAAAAAGTCAACTTGATTTGTCTAGTCGCATTTTGTAAATGACACTATTAATTTTAAGTTTGCACATTATTTAATTTTTAAAAACTGACAGCGTTAAGCATAGACAGTAAAAACATCTGTTCAAACAAAATAACTCTGAACATGGAATCAGTATAAATTTATCACGTCATTTTTTATGCATGGTCTCAATTCAGAGACTTTTATAGGCAGTGATCCCCCTTGCATCCACTTCATATTGTTTTCCGTCGTCAAAATAAAGAACCTAAAATTGAGAATGGAAATGGGGAATGTGTCAAAACTCGTTTCTAAACACTATTCCCAGTCATGATGTTGATAAAATAACGCCTGTCACCGTCCCATTGATATGAACAGAAGATATCACCAAGTATATAATTACATAACGAATTGCAACAGTAGTATACCGCTGTTCAATAGTCATAAAGCAATAAAGCGAAAACAAATCCAAACAAGTCACAAACCAAAACCAAAAAAACCAGTTTGATAATAGAAACGATCCTCACTGTTCATGAGAACATATTTCACTGGTTGGTGTCATCTACTAAACGTTCTGCAAAAAGACTGGACAGATCTTGATTCACCACAAGTTGATCATCTTTTGTCAATGTATTGTAACAACTATAAACGACTGTCATACAAGTGAGAAGTTAAGCTAGCCACCAAACCAGGTTTAGCCTACATTTTCCCGAACAGAGCCACATTTACACTTGCATTTGTTTTATACTTTTCTAAATTAGTACTTTTTTATATTGTAAATATACTGTGGAGTTATTGTGATGTATTTAAATTAAAAAAATTGGGGATTTTTTTTTCAGATTTTGTTTCACAGTTACTATGTCAACACAGGATCACATGTTTATGTTTCTGTAGCAAGCATTCATTTGTGATCTTGTTATTGCCAGAAACATTATGATAAAAGTGACATTGTCTGATAAAAAGAATAAATAAGAAGCATTACATATACAAAATGCATATGTTGAAAAAAATGCAAGCAACACGTTATAAATTTTATGCGCCCGAAATGTTTTCTTGATGTACCTTCATTAGAAACAATCAAAGCCTAATATTAAAAGCCAAGGATGAATAAAAATCGCATGAATTCAAGAGCCGTTTCAAAGGAACCTTAAAAGTTGTAAATATGGTATTGTTTATATTTGTATAGACACTATAATCTGTTAATCTTTCAAGTAGCTGCACAATTACATTTTCCGCAGACAATTAATGTGTGGGTTTAAATGTTTCTGTTTCGTCGGCGCACAATTTATGTTCTAATCTCGAATCACAAAAATATTTTTAGTCCCCTCGATGATCGATCCTTAAAATCATCGTTAAGGCTAAGGAAAAAGCAATATTTGTATTTCTGTTATTGTGTTTACATTTTACCTTGCATTCTTGCCATAACTTCTATTAAAATCAACTTTCCGATCATTCAATACGTCTTCAAGGGTATTTTTCTTTGGCTCTGTTGTCTATTTGTCAAGTAACTTCGTATATCGCGATGCTGACATAATGACAAAATATGCTAATGTGTTTAACAGTTTATTTTGGAATTAATTTGCTGGATCGTGGCCATCTACTGAAATGTACTTTAAGCAAAGTAATGTGTTGTACTGTTCAAATCTATCTGCACTAGGGTTCCTGCAGGTTAGGCGTCTGAAAAATTGAATTATCAAGTTGTTATATTCAAATAATTGCTAGTAACATCCTAAGAGGATAATATAAAAAATGTAAACAAAGACTAACCTATTCGTTATAAAAAGATATATAGCTCTAGACGTTGGTTATGGTGACATTGAGCATATGGATAAGAAGTTTTTAAGTAATGAATTGAAGTTTTATTTATTTATTACAATATTTCTTTACATTGTACATATAGAAGTGATCCTAGCTTGTCGTAAGACACTTGTAAATCAAACATTCTTGATCATGCACATTTTATAAAGTCTAGACCGCACATCAAAACAGGTTTGTCAGATTTTGTCTGGCTTTTTTATTTTCTTTGACAAATCGTCTAGTCTTGTAAGCTCTCTTACATCTTTTTTTCCTAATATTTCATAGGAGTAGGTATACAAGTATGGCTACATACATTTTTACTAAACAGACCTATTTCCAAAATTATGACAGTGTTATCCATTAGTTTGATGTGTTTGAGCTTTTGATTTTGTCATTTGCTTTCCGTTTAGAATTTTCCTCGAATTTCGGTATTTT
The DNA here is from genome assembly GCA_037788925.1 of Mytilus galloprovincialis. Classification (NCBI taxonomy): domain Eukaryota; kingdom Metazoa; phylum Mollusca; class Bivalvia; order Mytilida; family Mytilidae; genus Mytilus; species Mytilus galloprovincialis. The sequence continues at coordinate 36,369,728 of CM075335.1, forward strand.
AAATTTTTCTAGGTGGCGCTTGGTAAGCCGTTCATATTTTTAAGGCAACTGTTATATTTTGTTATCTAGGGGCATTTTGAATTCCTTGCATATTTTTCAGAGTCACTCCCTTTTCACATTGATTACTTGTCTTTTGTTGTCTTTAACATAGAAGATACATTACTAAGATATGGTTATATCGACTAGGCGCGAGTGAACGCCATGTAACTACCAACTAACCCAAGTTTCGTTGAGTAATCGTCAGCTGTCTTATAAAATAGTAAATGGAAAACGTAGAAAAACGTTTCTTGGATCATTATCTTTTTGCAACATCAAATCCACATTTTACATAAAAACATTGCCTATACAGATAAAAACACATTTATTTTTACTTATCGTCGAGGTGCCCATTGAAAGGCAGATACAAAGTATTATAACTAATATACCTAACTCCAAGGAATAGTCAAAACTAAAGTTCCTAATCAAATGGCAAAACCAAAAGCTCAAATACATCAAAGACAACAATTATTATTTTGAATGATAATTTTATGGATTATATAAAAAGACAATTCACCATCATAGACAATTTTACATAAAAGTTTTCAACTACAGATCGGCCTCCGAGAGTGAGCGAAACCAATACTGCAATGTCAGCTATAAAAGGCCACAAAATGACAAATGTTCAACCATTCAAACGAGAAAACTAGCGGCCTGATTTATGTTAAAAAACATGAATGAAAACCAAATATGATACATTGTATCCACAACAAATATATTGTGTATGAGAATACATCTTTCATTATTCATAAAATAAAAGTTTAACCACAGACATTTACATGTAGTCTGATTTTAAAGAAGTCCTAACTATCGTTTGTAACAGAAATTCAATTTAAGAAATGATTAATGACCACGATTACTTGTCAGTAGAAACATCCTTGTTTATTATGTAATAAAAAGATTATATGCGAACATAATTAGAACATTATTACCTTACTGCTAGCTTGTTATAGGGAAATAAAATCAAACTGTATTAAAAAACTTATTTGAATCATTTAAATAAGGTGTCAGTTATCATAGGATGACGATCGAATGTTGTCCCTTCAAACATCCTGTAATACATTCAGTCATTTCAATTAATAAAACTGACAGGAAATAGATCTTTATTAATTTAAAGTCCCCCATCATTTTAAGCTCTAGGCTATTAGAGATAGACTTTTTTTAAATGATTATAGTTCTTGCAACTTCAATTTATTTTAAGCAAAGATTCGAAGATTTAAAAAGATATCCCGTCGGAGTCTCATTTTTCTTACGGACTTTGATCATTTTTCTAAGTAATTTTGTCTCTGGTTGAGAGTTTGTTTGTAACTTTGGTATGACTCTTCTTTCCTAACCTGTACTTGACCAAACCTGTTGGAATTTTCAATGCTCTTCAACTTCGAACTTAATTTGGCCTATTTAACTAATTTTTAGCTCACCTGGCCTAAAAGGCCAAGTGAGCTTTTCTCATCACTTGGCGTCCGTCGTCGTCCGGCGTCTGTCGTCGTCCGTCGTCGTCGTCGTTAACTTTTACAAAAATCTTCTCCTCTGAAACTACTGGGCCAAATTAAACCAAACTTGGCCACAATCATCATTGGGGTATCTAGTTTAAAAAATGTGTCCGGTGACCCAGCCAACCATCCAAGATGGCCGCCTTGGCTTAAAATAGAACATAGGGGTAAAATGCAGTTTTTGGCTTATAACTCAAAAACCAAAGCATTTAGAGCAAATCTGACATGGGGTAAACTTGTTTATCAGTTCAAGATATATCTGCCCTGAAATTTTCAGATGAATCGGACAACCCGTTGTTGGGTTGCTGGCCCTGAATTAGTAATTTTAAGGAAATTTTGCTCTTTTTGGTTATTATCTTGAATATTATTATAGATAGAGATAACTATAAACAGCAATAATGTTCAGCAAAGTAAGATTTACAAATAAGTCAAATGACTGAAATGGTCAGTTGACCCCTTTAGGAGTTATTGCCCTTTATAGTCAATTTTTAACCATTTTTCGTAAATCTTACTAATCTTTTACAAAAATCTTCTCCTCTGAAACTACTTGGCCAAATTAATCCAAACTTGGCCACAATCATCTTTTGGGTTAGTAGTTTGAAAAATGTGTCCAGTGACCCGCCCATCCAACCAAGATGGCCGCCATGGCTTAAAATAGAACATGGGATAAAATGCAATTTTTGGCTTATAACTCAAAACCCAAAGCATTTAGAGCAAATCTGACATGGGGTAAAATTGTTTATCAGGTCAACATTTATCTGCTCTGAAATTTTTAGATGAATCGGACAACCCGTTGTTGGGTTGCTGACCCTGAATTGTTAGTTTTAAGGAAATTTTGCTGTTTTTGGTCATTATCTTGAATATTATTATTGATAGAGATAAACTGTAAACAACAATAATGTTCAGCAAAGTAAGATTTACAAATAAGTCAACATGACCGAAATGGTCAATTGACCCCCTTAGGAGTTATTGTTCTTTATAGTCAATTTTTAACAATTTTCATAAAATTTGTAAATTTTTACTAACATTTTCCACTGAAACTAATGGGCCAAGTTCATTATAGATAGAGATAATTTTAAGCAGCAAGAATGTTCAGTAAAGTAAGATGTACAAACACATCACCATCACCAAAACACCATTTTGTCATGAATCCATCTGCTTCCTTTAATATTCACATAGACCAAGATGAGCGACACAGGCTCTTTAGAGCCTCTAGTTATTCGAGCTTCACTGATGGGTCTTCTGAAGACGAAACGCACGCTTTACGTACATAATTTGAATCCTGGCATTTATGATGGGTTATCTATAATAAGAGTATTTACAATCACTAGGTCGAAGCGACTGTTGGTGGATGTTTTCTCCAGAAGGGAATCATCAGCCCTGTAGTCAACACTTTTGTGGACATTAATATCACTGATATGGTCAATTTTTTTAATAAACTATTTAAAAAACTTTAAATATTCGAAATAATAAGGATTATGTAACCCAGGAATAGATTACATTAGATATATTTGTCAAAATCTTTCACATTGTTGGGTCATCAGTGGGTTCCATTTTGGTCTTTTTAACTTTTTTTATTAGAGTACCTCTTCTGAGTCCTTTGAAGTTTTAATTCTGGAATCTATGATGAGTTGACAGTTGAGTTTTCATATACAGAGCATCATGCGAACATACACATCTGCAAGTATTGAGGACTGGCGGCATCGGGGAAAGACATCGAGTTTTCCACCAGTTAGTTTTGGTTTGAAGGGGCGTGTGGTTATATCGCCTTAGTTTTAAGTACTTCACTTTGTGATGTTTTTTTTTTTTTTTTTAATTTGGTGACGTCTTAGGATTAAACAAACTTCTTTGACCAATCCCCTATTATGAGATGATTAATCAATATAGATATGATACATAAAAGTGATTAACAGGTAATACCACGACAGATATCAATATTGGGAAAATATCTGCTGACTCCTCGGCAAAAAAATATGTTAATCCACTTCTTCCTGAGCTTCGTCTCACTCCGTCTTTTGTTTTGTGTGTTGCTTTTCTGTAAACTTTTGTCCGTATTACGCTTTTGCGTGTATTATTTCTTTTCGAAGTCGTTTTTGATTGCTCGTTGGTGTCTTCTCTTCATGTTTACATCGTCAAATTTCAAAGAGCTCTGTCACACTTTAGACATGGAATGACAATCAGGTATGTAAAATTCCAACGTTTGATTGAGAAATTGTGGTTATAACTGGCGGCGATTATTTATCATTTAAAACTAAAACCTTTTATTATTTCAAAGGTGGCGAAATCAAGAATATTCTTTACAGTCGCTGATTGTCGTTGGAATTTATTTATTTTAGTGATTTCTATAGATTATTACTACTTTTAACGTTCCTTTTTTGTTTGAATTTCGAAGGACTTTTATGTTATTAATGTTTCATTGCTTGTGAATGTTGCAAAGTCGCGCAAGGTACCTCCATCCACTTTAGTTTTTCGCGAATGAGACACAGGTAGGACCAAGAGCTCATAAAAATTTTGCTAAATACAGCAAAGTTACTCTATAGTGGAGGTAGAAATTCAAACTGATAGTCATTTACATGTTATAATATATTGTTTCTTTTTGATGAATTTGGCGAACCCACATTAGTCAATAATATGTAACGATATTTACATGTACTTGTATAAAATGATGCATTATAGTTATATTGGTTGTGTTTTTGACAGATTGTTTGACCACACTTATATGAATTTGTAAATATATAAAATAATATTGGAGATGAGGGACTTGAATGTATTAAAATCAATTACACTAAAGCGGAAGCTTCTAGTCTACAGATCCAACATTCAATAAAAAACCCATCTTCTCTAAAATAGAAAAAATAAAGATGAAAACAACAATTAGATATATTTTTTATTGAAAAACATCCATGACTTGCAATATCATACTTTTTTCAGTATACATTCGCTTGTAGAAGTATATGCTGAAATCAGCTCCAAAACAAAGTTATACAAAGCTATAATTATATACCATATACCATTGCAATTAAAGTCATAAGAAACGAGTGATCGGTGAAAAATAATGTTCTTCCAATTCTTTAACAAATGCATACACACATCATTAACTTAGTCTTCTGTTCAAAAATTTTTCATTTTTTTCGCATAAATTTCGTATAATCTTCAATTTTTTTTTATAATCGATCAGTGTTGTTGTGAAAATATGGCAGGTAATTAAAGTTCGTGTTTTGAAGCTGAAGTTTAACGATTGTCACCTGTTTGTCAACAATCACCAAAAAATCAACAAAAAAGCATGGAAATTGAGCACGTTTTTAACATGTAAATTCAGATAATAGTTTATTTTAAGGACATCCATGCGTATTGCGATCACCAGATTTTTAATTTACGAGATGGGTCACGCTGAGGTCACTTTGCATACGGAAAATATGTCGGGGGAATTGCTTCCTGGAAGGAAACAATTAAAATAAAGTAAACTTCTTCTAAATATGGATAAATTAAAGAATTTTCTTCAGAAAAAAAGTTTATGTACATAAGTTTTAAAATGAAAACTATCCATTGAGTTATAAAAAACTTGTGCAATTTTTTTTAATTTGGGGTTTCCTATGACTTTAAATTAAATTATTATGCCTGTTGATATTTCTATCAGGTTATATAAAGTTTACAAAGAGGTCACTTACTTACTTAAACCTTATTCATACAGGCTAATTATTTTTTGGACAATTGAATTAAAAACAAATTAAACGGAACAACAAAAACACTTTATACTCAAATCGTACAGTATTCTATTAATTTCCTGATAACAAGAAATCCTAAAATAAAGTAGCATATTACATTGTAACAAATTCTAGAAACTTAAGCATTTTCCCATGTCGATATGATTGTGAGTCAGTATAGTATACCTTTAATTGTTAACCACAGGGGACTTCTCTCTTTACGTGTTTACAAATTACTACATAATTACACCTTCATCAATCTTTCTCAGATGACCTGTGAATATTACTACATCTTGTTAGCTACAGAAGGTGAAATGATTAGTTGTAAATTCTGACAATTTAAAGGTCAATTCTTTGATACTTTGTTCTCCGTCGTCTACATGCCACAAGTCTTTACATATACTTTTAATTTAGTCTACATCATTAACTGTCAAATGCATATTCAGTTGTTCACATATGACTACATGTATCTTAGTTTTTCAACCCTATTTCTTGTTACATGTAGCATAGGTCGTGAGAAAGAATATATATATATCAATGACTAAGTGTTTTTAACAGAACGCCTTTGAAGAAAATATTTTCGAACCTAATATGTTTGCACTTATTTTTTCATTATTCAACATATTCATAGGTCAGTGTTTTATCCAAAATGCCACTTAAATGACACAATAATTCACTTCGATAAATTTAGCTTATTTCTAAATTATTTTATTATGTTGAAAAAACGTGTTGAAAATCGAAATGTTAGAACTTTTCAGCCAACTAATTTTGTCGACAGTTGTAAAAGTGAGGCGAAAGATACCGGGGGAATAAAAAAAACTTACGTTTTAAAACCAAACTGACAATGTCATGAAAAATAAAGTTTAAAAAACGAAAACCAATACCGGTATACAAAACACAACATATATGTAAAAGCTGAAATCATATTGATGGAAATCTTTGCTGCCTTTTTTTTAAATCATTTTTTCTGTTAAATTGATAAACAATTGTTACAGTGAATCATGTTCCTAAAATAACGATTTTTGAACAGGGCAAATTTCTTAACATTGTTATATCTTGATTGTGAGTGTTTCTCACCACATTGTGAACAGTTGGATTTAAATTTCAATGAAACAAATTGCACTTTGATCAAAATTTTGAATGAACTGTAATTGATAAAGAGAAACGCTAATATACATCAACGAACACATTATATAAGTATAGTAAAGTTAGTGTATGTAGTAACTTGTTGATCAGTTTTTCGACCCTTACTTTGTCTGTATGCCTTTTTGTGTGTCTTTGTTTCATATTAATTTGATTTTATAGGGATTAAGATTATCACACAATGTTGACTGCTGTTACCCAATTTTTGACATTTTTACCTATTATGTCTGTTTGTTTTTGTTCACACATCGTAGTCAATATAATAGAATTTAATGCGACTGTTCTAATAGTTATCAAAGGTACCAGGATTATAATTTAGTACGCCAGACGCGCGTTTCGTCTACATAAGACTCATCGGTGACGCTCAAATCCAAATATGTATAAAGCCAAACAAGTACAGAGTTGAAGAGCATTGAGGATCTAAAAGTGAGAGGTTAAGCTAGCTATAAAACCATGTGTTATCCACCATTTTCTACATAGGAAAATGTCTGTACCAACTCAGGCTTATGACGGTTCTATTATTCATTCGTTTGATGTGTTTCAGCTTTTAATTTTGACATTTGATTAGGAGTATCGGTTTTGACTTTTGTATTTTTGTGATTTCACTTCTGACTGATGTTCGGTGCTCATTCGTTCTAAAGTTAAAGTCATAAAAGATAGAATAAAATAGAAAATGCGAACATTTGCATTTCGAACATTCTGGTGAAAGGCAACGTAAATTAACGACAGTAAAGCTAAGTGTATAATCACATAATACCTATAATTATATATAATAAATCTGGAATAAAAATGTCACACTTTTTTGTTGCGTAACTTTAACATAATGAAAATAACTATCGTACGGATTCCCACGCTTTTGTGATATAAATGAGATACTAATGAGTGCTCATCAGGATAATGACTTTGAGATAATTCAAGACATTCCAGGGTAGATATTTAATTTGTATGACTTTGTATTCTAAATGTATATTCAATGGTTTCGTATTTGTGATGGGTGTAAATTGGCCCTGATGCAGATTCTCTTTCGTCATCACCCAGATGATTTATAAGAATAATCAAAAGATTTGTGTGGTTTACATGTACGTCAAATAAACGACTGAATAACCAAACTGGTGTACATGTACGTCTATAAGATGACTAAATAACATAACGACATGAATGGGGCAAAACACAGACTTTAAAAGCAGACCTTTGCACATGTTTGTCGTAATTTTTCTTATTATTTTGACCACATTTGGGACTTTGACTCCAATGCAGTGTTTCACTGAAAATATATTTTTAATAATCTCGAATATGTTGTACCATTACTCTGTTGATCAGTCATATATTGTGATAGGTTGATTGATTTACTTTTAATTTTTTTTTCCAATGGTATATACTTTCTTCATATTCATTACGATGCATTTCTATGCATGAAGATAGGCTTCAGGATATATTAAAATGTGGTCAACGAGCGATTCAAATTTGTGACGTTTACATGCATTGGTTATAATTACATGTGATGGCTTGTTCTCTTTCGCGGGTTTGATAAAATTAAAAACATGTATTCTTGACGCAAAAAAAACCCAAAAATTGTTTAAAAAAATACATACATACATATATAACCAATTTATACAGGCGCCAAAAGGAACAATTTACGTACAACGATCCAATTAACCCGTGTTCTTGGCAAACACTTTTTTCATATATTTTTTAACTGCTTAATGCAACTGTCAACGCATGCTCAACAACCACTTATTCTTTTTTTCAACAAGTAATTTCTGGTTTATACAAGTTCTTTCTCTTCACAATTGATTATAAACAAGAGTACTATATTGCATGTCGCGCATATGATAATAGAAGATGTTTATTCTGTCTATGAATATATTGTCAATGCATGTAGTGTTCAATGAAATATATTATACTTTTATGTATGTACCTACTCGTATAAGATTACAAATGACATCGGGATATGACGTTTGTTTACAAAATTTTCGTCAGTCCTATTTTGATTGATAGTTCAGCAGTTTGCATTGTTTTCAGTTTTTAGTAACATTTGAATGTTTTCTTAAGCATTGTAAATAAATGACATTTTTGCCTAAAATTAAATTATTTGAAAATCAATAAATGTGCTTTGTTTCGTCAGTGGCCTTTCCTGTTGCAGTGTTTCTATTGAGGATCTATGGTATCAAATACAATTACAATCTCAAACAGAGATTCAATTCGCCGTTTCAGAATCTAATGTATCCTGGGTAATATTTTCAAAAGTGTACACCACAACGTCCTGATTGGTTAAAAATGTCTTGTACGACTTTGCCCCCCGCAGAGCTATAGAAAAACAGTACATTAACGAGTGTTACACGGACTCTTTTTAGACGATACACGGACTCTTTTTAGTTGTTACACGGACACTTTTTATGAATAGAATCACTCGTGCATGATAAGTGAGTTCATGGGCACTTTAACTTTCAAATAGATTTGAACTTTTTGGTTCACCGACTTATTTCCTGTCTTTGTATTGAACAAAATATTTACGTTAGCATCAATATGTTTTTTCCAGTAAAATACTATTTATATCAGTAAGGGTTTAGACATTCAACTTCAAAAAGTTGGGGGGGGGGGGGGTATGGTTTCTCCTAAAAAAGATATTTTGATCCCAAATTTTACGAGAAAAAAATTATTATGGTCAACAATGGTCAAGCAGATGACAAATTAATGTTTTGCATGATTCCTGATTTTCCGAATACCCTAAATACTGCTAATTAAAGCAAAAACATTTGGGTGGTAGCGTTGAAAAGTATATAGTTAATATACTCAAAAAAGAACATACCGCCCCCGGGCCCTTCATGAAGCCAAATATTCGGTCAATAAATGTTTTCTTCAATATATGGACATGAATAGTATTTTGGACAACACTGAGAGTAAAGATATGTTGATAATGACGTGTATATTTCAATAAAAATAAGACAGGAAATAAATAAATAAAAATCTTATCAAAAGATAAAATCCCTATCAACTCACCAATGCACGATTGATCCTATAAACAAAAAGTGTTCATGTAATACACGTCCAAATAAGCAGCAAATCTAGAAGAAAATCATTCAACTTATGTCATCAACTTTTGTGCGGTAATTTAAGCTGCGATTGGATTATAATGTAACACGTGTTTAATCCCGATCAAAACACGCAGATCTAGAGACGAGCATGAATTTAAAAAAAAATTGAAGTATATGCCTGAATCTATATAATATTTAGACAAAATCCATTTTTTCATAAATTTACACATTTCATTCACTTATGAAGTAGGAAATTCATTCTTTTGATACATTTATATTGTTATCGAATTTATATTAGTGGCGGGTCCAGGTCCAAATCCAGGACAAATAAGAGAGGGGGCAACTTTATGTCCCCATTTAAATGCATTAATCATAAAAAAGGGTTGTTCCAACCCCCGGGAACCCCCACCACTGAATGTTAAATTCGTGTATTTGGCAACAAACGAGCGATTTTTACGATTTTTTTTAGGGGGATATGGGGGGGGGATGTCATGAATGGCACATTCTGCATTTTTTCATCAAAAATAAAGATCACAGCCTGTTTATTTTAAAATGAATTAGCCCCCCCACACCTTTTCCCCGCTTTCCTAATTTTCATCCATGAAAATTAAACGTTATCCTTACCGGCTAAATTATTTCTTTAATAACTTACTTTTTTACGAAGTTGCATTCTAAAAAGTCTTAAATGTGTACAACATTCATCTTTTACTTGAAATGGTTCATTTTTTTTTATCAAATTATAAGATTCCTTTTTTTTCTTGAACACGGTTGAAGGTAAATAAAAAAAATAAAGGAGTTTATACTGTAACTTACATTTACTGCTTTATGGCTATCTAAGTTTCTCAAATGTTTAGTCTTGTAAAATGTATTATTACTTTCTTGAAACGTCGTACAAGTCAGATAAAAAACAAAAGTAACAAAAGAAACAGGCCGGTAACAACCAGCCGAATAGTTTTTCTGCACTTGTAGTCAGGTCAAGGTCCTCGGCTATCGCCTCGGACCTTGACCTGACTACTCGTGCAGAAAAACTATCCGGCAACGGTTGTTACCGGCCTGTTTCTTTGTTACCTTTGTATTTTATCTAATACATAAACAATGGAAATTTAACCAATGACGTGGCGTTATTTTCATTTTGGGGTACGAACAATGAAATTACCCATGATTCTTTAGATTCTGAAACGGTTAATTAAAGGTATCAAAAATATAAAGATATGGGTAGGACGTTAAATGTATTAAACTATAGAAAATCTTAGTTCTAAATCTTTGTATTCAATTTTAATATTCCAGAGAAATGCTCATCGGCGGCATAATAACCATTTAGACTGGAGTGGTTGGACGGAATGGTCGTCATGTACGGCTCAATGTGGTACTGGTGCCGCGTACAGAGAAAGACACTGCATAGACCGACGAATGAGGTAGGCCATATTTCAGTCACTTTTCTTATTATTCAAATGCAATGCTTATAACCTATCTGCACACACAAGAAGAAATTTGTTTCTATTATTTTCTGTATACCATTGTATGCACAATGGTTATCGGAATAAACTTGTAACTTGAAAAGTACAAATGTGCATCTGAATAATTCATTCAATATTATTATAATTTTAAGACATCATCAAATATACTACAAAAGCCAGTCGATATAGCAAGGATATTAAAACCAGCGATATTTAAACTATTTGACAGTTTAATTGTAGTGGCAATAATACTTCGATTTGATAGATCAACCAACTGCTTGACCTCATGCAAAAATAATAAACTTTAGAATAAATGTAACTTTTGTGGGTTTTAGGTGATGATAGATCAATCTCACTTTATGAACACTAAAAGCTAGACGCATGTGATATCAAAATCTACGGGCACATGACATGATTGAACATTGTATTCATGTGACCATTCTCAAAATGCAAAAGTTTAAACAGACAAAGTAACTAAAGAATAAGTTTGAAGATACTAGATGAACATTTATCGTCAAATCATAGTCAGTCTCGTTTAGAGTAGTTTTTTTTCTATTCCTGCCTTGTGTCTTTATACTATTATTGCGAGTTATTGTACTTTATTGTAGAAGAAAGTGTAATTTCTGGTTAAAGTCGGTTCGATTTTCATAATTGGATAGTAATATGTCGTGTTTGTTATTCCCTATAAACTATACAATAATGGCAATATGATGTTGCCGGTCTGTGTTTCCATTCGTCCGATTGTCTTGTCAAGTATGATATTATATATTTGGTTTAAAGTATGTTACCATGAAAAAAGAAAAATCACAAAATTACCGAACACCGAGGAAAATTCAAAACGAAAAGTCCTTAATGCAATGGCAAAATTAAAAGCTCAAACACATCAAACAAATCAAACGAATGGATAACAACTGAAGTGGTTGGCCTTTCAAATTAAGATTATGATGCTGACTTGAATTGGCATCTCACTTGACATATAAATGTGACACTTTGAGCGGGGCATAATGTTCTTTATACTTATATTATTGTTTTGAATAACCACCTCTCAAAACAGGACATCTTTAGCAATGTGTTAGTTCAATTGCCTGTTGATCTATAAATGTTTCAATTTATAAACAGAAAAAATAACAATTATGATTACATCGTATTGTAAATAATGAAAAAAAGTAAACAAGTGTATTGGTACATTTGTTTTTTTAGTGATTCTTTGTTTATTTACTTTCAATTATGTTTGTTATGTCTAGTGTAGTTTTATTTCAATTTTCTGGTTGAGCAGGCAGAATTCTCTACAGAGACATTAGTTGTTGAAATGCGCATCTGTTACAGTAAGGTTCATACTTTGCTTTTTTAACTATTGTTTTTGTTTTTAGTGCTGTTTTATCTTTTAATGTCTTTGTTTTTTCTGACAATTATCTTTTTTTTTTTTTCTATCTTAATTCCTGAAAATCCAATGTTTGTATTTCAAACTTTTACAATAGGTCAAGTTGACGTTTCTTGCATGCGATGATTTTTGTGGTTGGGCAAGAGATTTTCCCCGATACAAGATGCTTTATCTCTTTAGTATGCCCCACCTACGATAGTAGAGTGGCATTAAGTTTTCTGATCTGTGGATCCGTTCATCTGTTCGTCTGTTCGTCCGTTCGTTCGTCTGTCCCGCTTCAGGTTAAGGTTTTGGTCAATGAAGTTTTTTGAAGAAGTCCAATCAACTTAAAACTTAGTACACATGTTCCCTATGATATAATCTTTCTAATTTTAATGCCACGTTTGAGTTTTTATTCCAATTTAACGGTCCATTAAACATAAAAAAATTATAGTGCGAGTGGCGCATCCGTGTACTATGAACACAATTCTTGTTAAGAAACGCGTTTCAACCAGAATAAAACCCCTTGGGTCACTATAAGTGCTGCAATGGTTGACCATCCAGGTGCACTTCCGCTATTTTAATGTGTGATAAGTGTTTGTCCAATCTTGAGTATAAGAGAATCTTTTAAATTGTTGTTTTTATATTGCTCTCTTCCTATCTTTTCTCATTTTTGTGTTTTAGTGTTATGACGCACTATTGTTTTGAACCTTTTGTTTTCTTTGTATATAATCAGACTTGAGTTTGTTTATACACGTACATTTGTTGTGCATAATTTGGAACTTTCACAACTGGCAAATATTTCATGCATTTTCACGATCTTATCGATAAAAAAGTTAATTTAAGAGATTGTCGATCAAAGTGGGAATTTAAGTTCTATCAATATTTTACGAGAATGTCTAGCTTTCTCCGCCTTTGGTTTAATTTTAATATGCATAAAATATAACCAACATCATATCAACGTTTGATACAATACATTTAATCTGAAGGTATAACAAAAAATAAACGATCCAGGTCCACATACAAGCCTAACCTCAATTGCAATTTATATTCATGTTGCCAAATAATAAAGCATTTGTTAAAAACACTTGGACAGAAACTACTACGCCTAATGTGAAAACTGTAGCCTTTGTTTTTAAAATAGCAACAGTAACTTTATTACATAATGTTTGAAGGGGGAATATGACAAAGCCAATTGTACGAATTGTTGATTATTTACATACGGTGTTATTTTAAAACGTTTGCACCTGCAAATAAAACACATAGAATCATTAAATGATTGAAAATTAATGATTTAAAGCTCTAGAAAATACGCAGAACAATCTCATTACTGATGGGTTACGTAATAACTATATCAAGCATTTTGTTTTCTAATTAGCAAAAAGAGACAAAGAGCAGAGCTTCCGTTCTCAAATCACAATGAGTTTTACAGATGTGTATTGATAACTTTTCCATCTTAATCACTTAATGAATACATTCCTAACTAAACGAAGTTTTCGTAATTTTAACCCGCCTCATCGGTTTTATTGCGTATTAAAGAGAAAATAACTAGAAATCTTAATAACGAAATGTCAGTTGTCCAAGGAGAATAGCAGACATAGTAAGAATAACTTCTTGTACTAGTTCTTACTGCTATACGAATCATAGAATTTTGATTTGTTTTAACATTCATAAGACAATGCATTAATCGTCAATAGTGAAGCTCGAATTGTAAATAATTTTCAACGGAGTTTTAACCTTTATCACACCTCTTTTAAGTTAATTCTTTTTAAAGTAAAAACTATAGTTTTAATTATAAATAAATAGGACATTATATCAATTCATGTGGTCTTGAGATACCAAGTTATATAATAATGTCTTACTTCTTTTGTGTAGTGAACTAGTTTGCCAGCCAGAATCAATTTTTACTGTATATGTTTGTTAAGATGTATAAGTGGCCGTTCATGGTAACATCGCGCTACTTTAATGGCATAGCTATTGCTTCAAAAAGTAAAATATCAAAATACCGAACTCCGAGGAAAATTCAAAACGGAAAGTTCGTAATCAAATGGCAAAGCAAAAAGCACAAACACATAAAACGAATGGATAACAACTGTCATATTACTGACTTGGTACATGCTTCGCGGTCCTTCAAAGAAATAAAATTTACATTAAACATGTATACATGTATGTGTAGTAAAATACCAAGTTCATACAGTAACGGTTATTTCTCAAACATTAACCGCCACAAAAAGAGTGCTCATAAGTGTTTTAGTTTTTAAATATTGAATCATATTTAGCTCACATAACTCGTAAGGCCAATATGAGTAACTTTGATTTCGTAGTTCGTCGTCGATTGTACGTCGTAGTTAATCATGTGTTTAATTTTACAAAAGATTTCTCTTAAACTATTGAACCAAATAAAACCAAACTTGTCCATAATCATTCTTGTGGTATGAAGCTTTTGAACTGTGCCCGGTGAATCGGTCTGTCGCCCAACATAGTCTTCAAGACTAAAAACTGAACAATCGACTCCTTTATGAACTAAGCAACTGTTACTAAAAAAAATCAGTATGTGCTTATTGTTTAGACAATTTTAGTTATTAAAAAGGGTATTGGAAATATTTTGTGACACCTTTTAAAATGTAAACAGTCCTTCAAGCAACTATAGTTTAGCTTTCTACTGTCTCTAGCTAAATTACTTACGGGTATGATTTTTTCGATTCTACACATTCTGTGGTTTTACTGTATTATGTAGGCATTTCGACAACTGTTGTCTCTAAGGGGATGACTTAGGCCAAACAATTTTGAAAGTCAAAACTATACGTTATTACAAAAAGTCAATAAATTCCTGAATTTTGTTTCAAGAAATATTACTGTACTTTAATGCTTATAACATAGTCCTGGCCTACTGCACTCGGCATGGTCATTATATTCTCAGTGACTAAAAATAAACGGGCAAAGGCATCGACCCAACGGTATTAATAACATTCCAATTGACTGCAACAGATACACTTTTCAACAATTTATGTTACCTCGGTTATTTTCGATCTAGAATATTTCAATAACACGAGTAAAAAAAACAACAGAGAAATGGTATTCTGACACAATTTCTGTCAAAGTGGATATGTGTTGTTATGTAAGCATTCAAACTCAATTGCAGGGTTAATAACAAAGGAAAACTTGGCATTACATATAATGATATTATGTGGAAAATAATAAAAATAGGTAAGACAAATTCTCCAGAACAGAAATGTATTTAAAAAATATGTAAGCTATTAAAAGTATTCTTAGTTTTTCGTTTTATCTCAAAAAGTGATAAGTCATTAATTACAGCTAAAAAGAATCTACGAAATATACTGCAACTTTACTGTGTAGTGTAATGTCACTAGAATGTAGAACTCAAAGTAACACTTTTGATCTAAGTGTTAACACCTGTACTGTTATTTTACCCAAAATAAATACAAATAAAAAAATACCTAAATCACATGTTTTCATAATGAATTGGGTGAAAAGTGCAAATGTATATGAATACATGTATGTAGGTTATGCTATTGTTATTGTCATAATTCTTATTGAGTGCTTAGCCAGTTGTAAATGTAATTACGAAGATATGATTTCATTTGGATGAAAAAAAGAATATATTTTACTGAAAGCCAATGAGACAGCAATCATACAAAACAATTAGGCCAAATATAACGGAAACATATGATAGGCAACGGTAGTTATTACTTTCTATTGAGCTCCTTTTCCCCTTGAATCTAAAAAAAAATGTAAATAGGGGATAATGGCAATTCATTTAAACAGGCTACACATTTACTAAATTTTACCATCAGTGCAATGACAGCTTTCGTAAATATAAATCAATGTGCAGACATCTTATACGTTGGGGTATTTCACATCCGTAATATTCTATACAAAGCACAAAAATGTCGTCATTCAACTCAAAAAGCTAACCAAACATTTCAACATATTTATTCAGAAAGGATATAATAGTACCGATACTGTTGTCAGGTAATTAAAAATGGTATTTTTTTGAATTACACTAGTATGCAATTTGACTCACTCATAGCTTTTTTGCATCGAAAATAAATTTATTCTAAAACCAGTGGTTGACATGAGATGGTATGATAGTAAACCTTTTACGTGACGGATAGTGATTGATTTTCATATGATGAAGACATAATCATTCAATCAGTCTAATTGAGGTTTTGATCTGGCGTGTAGGTAACTGCTAGTAGTCCTTTGTTATTGGATGCGTATCATTGAAGTTTGCTTAGTTTCTTCTGTTACATATTCTACCATCGGACTCGGCCTTTTTTAACGTAACTGTTCTCTGCGTATTGCTGTGTGTTTGTTTATTTCACATTGGCTACATGTATAGTTGAGCGTTGAGATAATACAAAGTATATTTAATCTCGTCGCATGTTTGAGCCTGACCCACGTCAGGAACCTCTGACCTGATGTATCGCATGTTTTATATAAAGCCCAGGCGCCTCCAGTGTTGAAGACCCATCGGTGGCCTTGGTCTATTTTCTGCTCTTTTGTATGTTTTTTTTTTTTTGTCTCCTTGACACATTCCGTGTTTTTATTCTCAATTTTCTTTTCTTCCATTCCTCTGTCCATATCATAAATTTATGATAGCTCGTCTCTAAACTGAGACATTTTCAGAGATTATATTTTTTGAATACGAATTGTGATTAATTTTTCACAAACTCGAAAGGTACCATAATTCTCAATCTGAAGCGCTTTATAGATATTTACACAAATGTAAATTGTGCTTCCGCAGATTTGATATCATAACTTAATTTTTGAATTTACACTGAAAGCCAGCAACAACACAAGTGACAATATACCTAACTTCAGACATGCTTATAAAAGTTATTGAGATGAAAACGTTGTGTTAGTACTACTTAACGCACATTCGCTTGTTTTAACTCTATTGGAGGCAGATCAAATTTAATAGTGATATAAGTGTGGTAAAGGTTTGAAAAGAAAATAAAGCAATCGACTCAATTATGGAATTGTTATAGATGCAAAGTGAAGGTATTCTTTCTCATTTAAGAATAATTCTTAAGAAAAATTTAGTCATCAATTTGAATATAATGCACTGATTATTTATGATTTTGTTTCTTCGATTTTGGCAAGGTTTTGTCCGCCCATCTTTGATTGTGACATCACCAGTTTTAATTTTATCAAAGTGCACGAATTATTTTAATTTGGGAATGGTATTTTTTAATAAAAGAATAAAAGTAGATTCGAGATATGTGTCAATCTGACAACAATTGAATTTAAAATTATAAACGTTATGATTACGTCATCTACATGTGGATGTCAAAATACATATAACACATTGAGCTTCGTCATTTACGATTATGTTTCGATTTTAATCAAAATATTTGAATGAAGAGTGATCTTAAGTTACATGTAGGATAATTTGGCAGATTGCGTGTTCTGTCATTATGCAAAGGGAGAATTAAAGGTCAATGTTGTATTGTTAGAAAAGTCAAAGAGTGAATCAATTATCATCAATCCGTGTTGTAACAAAAAGGCGGATGATTCTAAGGGGACTTCAAAACTCGTTTGACAGTAATAAAGAAACTGACACCAACATTGCAAAAAAGTAAAACGACGAAAAGACAAGATTACAAAACACTACATACATGTAGGAACATTCAGAGTAGCTGTTTTCACTGCCATTTCTTCTCTGTCCGCAAACTTGTTGTCTTGATGAACATTTCTTTATTTCACCCATTAGTATCAGACATCTTTCCATTTAACATCTATGTTAAAAATCATATAAACAGACAACATTAATCATGGTTTAACCGAGTGATGGTCATGAGAGGACTTTAACAGAAAGATAATAATTTCGTCTGATTAATTCGGCTAAATAGGATTTCAAATAATTCTACAACGAAGGAACTATTTACGTCTACCGACTTCATCTTTTTAATGCAAATTCCACATCAATTGATGAGAAATATTTTAATGGGACACAAATATCTGAAAAATGAAAGGGATTTATAAAAATCAGTCATAAATTATAATTATAAAAATTTTAATTTTAAATTTCAGGGCCTATTCCAATAAATGCCACGGAAAGAGACATCAGTTTAAGATATGTAATACTCGGGTAAGGTCTGCTATGTGTATTTGTATAGTAAATTATGTATTTATTTGGCAATTATTATGATTAATATGCAGATGCACCGTCAGGTGCACGATCTTGTCTGTAGTATTGAGTCTGAAATATGACAACCAGCTGATTACCATCAATATAAATGTTCAAAGTATTAAGAAAAGATTTGAATTTAATAGTATTTAAGTCTACGAGGCGAACAAAAATTACACTATTAGTTAAACTAATACTATAAACAGACGATAAAAATATCTAAAGATATAGTTTGAAGATAGCTAAAATAATATTGAGATGAAAGCCAAAATTTGTAGGGTGATAGGATAGAGTCTTCTCTACATGTATAGTCACGAGGAACAACATGCAGTTTGAACATTTTAACATTATTAATATTAGAGTAAGAATGAAACTTTAAGCAAAAACAAATGTACATCATTTCGATCTGTTTCCATATCACAAAATATTAGATCTTGTCATAATAACTTGTTCTTTTCCTCGAGTGTGACCTATCAAGTTTTAGTTATCAGTTATCACCGGGTTTTACTAACTTGAGCAACACAGTGGATGCAACGTGTGGAGCAGAATGTTTTTACCCTTTCGGGGAACATGAGGTTACCAAAGGTCTTCAACGGGGTTCGTGTTGCTCAGTACTTATAGTTTACTATGTTGTGTATACTGTCTTTTTTTTTTCGTTTATTTGCCATTCTTTTTCAGGTCGTTTTCAACTTATGAGCTTGATTATCTATTTTGGCTCTCTTTTAGCTGATGTTGCAAATATTTGTTTCTTTTTTTTAATCCTACACAATTTTAAATTAATGCCCGTTACGATTAGGTTAAAAATCAAATAATCTAGGATTAGGTTAAAAAACAAATAATCTAGGATTATACCATAACGTAGAAAGGAGATAAAAGGCTGTGTCTGAAACAAAAATTAGGGTAATAAATACTTTCATCTTTTCTTTAAGGATTGTACACAAGGGCAAGAAACTCTGAGGGAGCAGTTATGTTCAAAGCACAATAGTGACGTCATAGGCGGCAAACGATATCGATGGCTTCCTTATCTATTACGTAGGTAATTTTATTATGTTTTTAATTTTTGTAACAAGATATGTTAAATTACTTTATTTTCTTATCATCATTCAATTATGTAATGCATGTTTGAAACTGAAAATTTAATTACTGATAGAACGGTGCACTGATAGAAAGGCCGTTAAACTCACATTCAAACGCTCATGAAGTTTAAAGTCAATTTCATATCATTAATGATTTCTAGCATCTAAATTGTCACAGTGTTATTATATTAGAACAGGACGTTTGCGCTTTTTTGCCTGTGAAACGATAGAACGTTTGCGCTTCAAATACTCTAGACATTTGCGCTTTAAATTTTGATTCACCTGTATTGAATTGACCGTACATTTGCGCTTTTGCATCTATAGTCGTCTACCTGTAATTTTAAAGAGAAGTAATTATTACGGAAATAAATTTAACTTATATTTGTCATTAGTACGACCAATGGTCCAGAATTCTTACCTGCCCACTATAATGAACAGTTCTACTTGACTCTTCCTGTTATTACTTTCTTTTTCTTTTTTGAAGAGTATCATTGAACAACAGTATGTGAATTACATAAGATTCGATATATTGATGAACGGGCACCCCTGTCAAGAATTGAGAAAGAGAAACTTGAATATATTTTGAAATTTGGGCGAAATACCAGATAACAAGAGCTAAATGTGTTCACACATAGGGCTTCAGATATCAAGCGAAGACTTTTAAACACATATCAATGTGCTATGACATGAATGTTCTATGCAATGTGCTATTAAATGATTTTTTTAAAACTTTTAACCATAAAGAAAAATATTACTCTGCCAGGTCACACATGCCGGTCCCAATCCCGGATTAAAGAGGAGGATCATAGTCATAAAAATCAAATATTGCAAAAGCGCAAACTGTCCTATGTTAAAAGCGCAAATGTCCTTTTTTTTAAAAACTCAAATGTCCTATAACTTGAAGCGCAAGTGTCCAAAAAATAAGCGCAAATGTCTTATAAAAAAGCGCAAACGTCCCGCGCCGTATTATATAGAGGTGTTAGAGGAACTTCCAGATTTCTTTTGACACCACAACAAAATAGCAAACATTTCATCACAAAATACATCAATATTAATAACAGTGTAACATCAATCACTACTTGTCCCATACATTTAAATTCAAAAAAAATAATTACGATTAAATATATTCTAATTACAATCAAATATAGTCTGATTATAACCAAACATATTCTAATTACAATCACATATATTAGATTCCGCTAGATGTGAGTTGACATGTAAAGCTGGCGGTCAAGGTTTCTACAACAGCTTTAAAGACCTAATAATAAATGGTACAACATGTTCCAACGATGGCTCATCAGTCTGTGTGGAGGGAGTTTGCCATGTACGTATAGTATATCCATTATTATAGTCTCGTATGTCTTATACGTAATTGTTTTTGCTTCTCTCATATATAAGTATAATGATAATTACAAAATAAAATTCATTATCAATAAGACTAGATATGAATGGTGTCCCCTTCTGTTCTGCCATATGCATGACTATAGTTCCACATACTTTAGATTTGACGAACAGTGATGTTGAAGTACAACTTGAAATTATATGCTATCTGTAAGACACAATTGATGCCACCCACGACCATAATAAATTGTAAATTCAACACCACGTTTGGTGAACTATTATAAATTGTATTCTGAATGTCCAACATTCCAGTTTTTATAGTCACCATATTTAACTTTCTATTTCCAGTAGTTATCAGGATTCAACTTGAGTAAATATTTGACAATGCTTAAAAGCAAACATAGTCATTGCATTTGAGTAATTAAACTGTAGTAGTATAAACCATGTTTTCAATTATATAGCAAGATAGAAGGAAATGAAGTCAAACTACCAGTTTTTGTGGATATCTAACTTTTCAATTTTAAATATTTAAAACAATATCTAAAAATGCTGTTGACTTGTATACATTAATTTGGTACTTCTACTATGTGTACAGACAATCTATAAAATATTAAAGCTGTAGCTCAAATCTTTAGAAGGAACAGTCAGAAAAAAACATTATCTCTGTGTGTAGATAGTACCAAAGAACAACTATGTTCAAATACTAGCATTTGTTAATATTAAAAAAAAATCTAAATTTTTTTGACATGCATACTTCAATTATGTGTACAAACAATCTGAATATAAAATATTAAGTCGGTAGAACAAAACTGTAGGAAAATAGCCGGACAAATCGTGATCTCTTTACGCAGCTAGTACCAAAATACTTATATACTTGAGTTATGCAACATAGTTCATGACGTTCAAATATTTCTATATTCTAATATGAGTTACATACATGTATTTGATCAGGAATTCATTTCTCTTTGTCAAATGTTAATGATACTTATTTCGGTCTTAATTAATGACTTATACGTCTAATCTTACAACTATTTAACAATGGAATTATGTGCTATGATAGGCAATGAGACAGCTATCCACAAGATCCCACACATGACGCGAATTTAAGCAACTATAGGTCACCATATGACTTACAACATGTTTCTTATATTGACTATAAATAGCGTTAATCATTATACATGTACTAACGAGAGTAAATTAAATAACAGCAAAAACTGAATTAAAAAAAAAGGGTCGAATGTCTATCGTTCATTTATAACAGGTTGTCTGTATTACAAGTTGACATTATACCACAAGACAGGAAGAAAACTCCTTAATCAGAAAAAAACATGAAATTATGAATCGTTTTCGTCAAGTTGTCAAAATGTTTTCTGCTTTGGTCATCATTTATAACGCACCTACTATGTTAAATCAAATTGCAGTTACCAAGATTGGATATTTTAGTATTCAGTTCCCCAGTCCATAGCTAGAAACGTTCACGTTAATTCTTTTATTAGTATAGCATATTTATGCTTTGTTTAGTTTAATTCCTGGTTTTACGTAGATTTGCTACTACATGTATTGGGTTGATGCATATTTGGTTAAACTGTTAAACTGTTAAATTCCTTTGCTATAAACGGGCCTATAGGTAAAATTCCTGCGTTATTTATGTCTTATTTCAAACACTAAAAAAACAAAGCTCTTATATTATTAAAGTGTTTAAGAAAAAATCCATTACTGAATATTTTTCTGTCTTTCAAAATATATAAATCTTATTGATAGGAGTATAGAAGATATTGTGATATAGCACAACTATTGATTTATTTTACCAAAATCCATATAAACCAGATTGTATAAGTGATATCAGTAGGAATATCTCGAAGTAAAGCAATTCTTGTAATTTTGTCGTTTTTTACGATATTTTTATATCAGTGGTTTGAAGATTTTAAGTAATGATATGCTAAAAAGTTGACCGATCTTCAAGTCCGTATATTAATCTCTACATGTACAAATGTACATGTATTTTTAGCTCACCTGGCCCATGGGGCCAAGTGAGCTTTTCTCATCACTTGGCGTACGTCGTCCGTCGTTGTCAGTCGTCGTTAACTTTTACAAAAATATTCTCCTCTAAATTCGAAACTACTGGGCCAAATTTAACCAAACTTGGTCACAATCATCACTAGGGTGTCTAGTTTAAAAATGTGTCCGATGACCCGGCCAACCAACCAAGATGGCCGCCATGGCTAAAAATCGAACATATGGGTAAAATGTAGATTTTGGCTTATAACTCTGACACCAAAGCATTCAGAGCAAATCTGACGGTTTAAAATTGTTTATTAGGTCAAGATCTATCTGCCCTCCAATTTTCAGACAAATCGGATAACTCGTTGTTGGGTTGTTGCACCCGAATTTGTAATTTTAAGGAAATTTTACAGATTTGGGTTTTTATCTTGAATATTATTATAGATAGAGATAAACTGTAAACAGCAATAATGTTCAGCAAAGTAAGATCTACAAATAAGTACATATGACCAAAATTGTCAGTTGACCCCTTAAGGAGTTATTGCCCTTTATAGTAAATTTTTAACCATTTTTCTGAAATTTTAGTGATCTTTCAGCTTTTACAAAATATTTTTCTTTGAAACTTCTGAGCCAAGTTCATTATAGATAGAGAAAATTGTAAGAATGTTCAGTAAAGAGGGATTGACAAACACATCATCATTACCAAAACACAATTTTAGCATGAATTCTATTCTCGTCTATAATTTGTGTCCTTTGTTTAATAAGTTGCTTGCACATAGACCAAGGTGAGCGACATAGGCTCTTTAGAGCCTCTAGTTTATTAATGTCATTCGGTTATTGTCTCATTGGAATAAAAACCACATCGCCTGACAGTGTATATACAGACTTCAATTTATTTTGGTGATATTGCAATCTTCAATATCGTATGAACATCTAAAGGAGAGATTTTTTTATATGTTATATTACATAGTTTCAATTCCTAATATACAAAAACGCTATTTTAAGCAGTTTCTTTCTTGTATTTTACCAAACTCTCTCAGGCAAGGATTGTTGACTTTTTATGTTTTTAAAATTGATATGTAGTCCTCCACTGGCTATATAAAGTTCTCATGTAATTCCTCTGCCGTTGCCCCGTAGCATAACTGGTTCATTTATTTAGATACACAAATATAAATTTTTACACATTAAAATTGATTTGTTTATTTATTGATTGTTGTTTAACATCTAGTGCCTAATAGTTCGTGCATGTTGAGCACGAGGTCAAATTACCGATATATACAAGGTTCGGCAATAGAAGCCACGGTTGTTCGCCGGAATAAAGGTAGGAGGAATTTCGACTACCACTGGAGAAATGAGTGTATATTGGATAGGGATAAAAATGTTGCCTGCAAAAGGCCATTTACCAACCCCTTAAAGAGTTGTTGCAAGGGATATTCTTAACGTGCAGAGAGCGCGGCACTATCTTGACACGAGGAATTGGAAATAACACGTCCATAATCTGACCGGACGTGGCAGTGTACTTGTGAATTCCGCACAGCCAAACGAATCCTCACTTTAGCAAGGCATTTACATAATTATGCTTATATTATGGACACATATAAAAATACATGCTCTTATTGTGATTTTCTATTTAGAAATTTGGATGTGATGGAATAGTCGGATCCAAAGTAACCAAGGATATATGTGGTGTCTGCGATGGAGATGGATCTACATGTAAAATGGTACAAGATGTTTATGAAGATGACAAATTGAAATACGGATATAACTTAGTCACCATTATTCCATCTGGAGCAACAGCAATAAACGTTACACAACTGCGAATCGGCAGAAATTATCTGGGTAATTAAATATAAATTAATGTGTCTGTATGTTAGGCATTCAGGCGTACCTGATTATGAGATGCAAGAAACCTACATCATGTGCACTAAAAACGAGAACGACACGATTTTGGGATGAATGATATAGGGAGTACAAATAACAGAGATGTGGGATTCAGGGGTAAAACAAAATGGGGATGTGGGATATAGGGGATAAAAAGTGGAGATATCGGATATAGGAGGTAGTAAATTATTTATCATTATGCATGTTATTGTTGAAATCCCATGATGATCATGCTTTATCAGATTTGTTCAACATTTAAACACAACTTTTTCTCGGATATTGGTTCCAAATTAGTTCAAATAATTTCATCTTAATCATAATAATGGCATTAATTCCAATTTCACTGAATTAGTGCATATATTTGTTTAGCGGCCAGCTGAAGCACGCCTTCGGGTGCCGGATTTTCTCGCTGTGTTGAAGACCCATTGGTGGCCTTCGGTTGTGTTTTGCTCTTTGGTCGAGATGTTGTCTCTTTGAAAAATTTCCCATTTCCATGTTCAATTTTTATTCATTGTTTTGTAAATTCTAATTATCAGTTTTGAGCGTTCCTAGTAAAGGTACATCAAGGAAGTCGATCCGGACACACGAAATTAATAATGTATTATTTTCAACATGTTTTATCCTTTTATGATTTTTGTACTAAAATGAGTTGATGTTATAATTCATCATCTTTTTCAGCCCTAAAATTAAAGAATGGACAATACATTATTAATGGTCATCGTAGATTGTCCGCACCTGGTCAGTACGAAGGTGCGGGAACCAAATTTACGTATAAAAATCGTGCTTCAAAACATTGTCCTGGTGAATGCCTTCTTGCAGATGGTCCAACAAATGAAGACCTAGAAGTGATGGTAATTTATGGTCTTTTTAAATTTTACTGACCACTTAATAAGTAATAATATTTGTTTTATGGGCAATAAATGTTCGTTTGGATAATATTTGAAACCATAGAACTTGGTAATATAGAGAAAATATTTGACATATGCAAATAAGAAGGTGAAACTTTCAGTGCATATTTAATGTATTTTTATATGTATTAAAAAGTAAATAATCCTTCAAAGATGGACATACTTACAGTCTTGCTGTGAAGACAAACGACAGTTCAAAAGGTCACTAAAGTTAATATTTTGTTATTTATAATTATTAATATTTATTATTACAGTTTTCACAATGCTTTCTGACTACCATAAAAACTGTTTAAGTTATAACTTCAAAATGTGATACTCGCATAAGAAAGATTTAATCTTATTTGAAACAATACATTCGACTTTTTTTTTAAGAATTGTAAACATAAAAAGTGAGCCTCAGGGTTGTTTTAAATAAAGAATGACCACTGTATGTACATTACATTGTGTGAACACCGAACAAGTCAAATTTCACTTTAAATACACCAGAATATTTTTAAAGAAACACATTTTGTCATTGTACAAAGTCATGTTTTATTTTTATGACCGTTAATGACGTTTTACAGGGTTTGAAATGATTGACATTTTAGTCTAAGATACATAATTGTTTCATTAGTTGTTATTGGCTTTGAACTAGCTGTCAGTTACTCTGAGTACTATTGAATCTGTAGTTTGTGTCTTCTGTTTGTTTTGGTTTGTTATTGGTGGTTGTTTATGTTGTATGGTGTTTTTTTTTGTCTGATGAATTAAGCTCTTTTCAACTGATTCTTATAGTTTGTTTTATGATTTACTGTTACTCCATGTTATGGTGAGAGATTGATATCCAGCAAATATGTTTAAACCAACCTTAAACCTGGAGCCTTTAAAATACAGTGGTTGTTGTTTGATGCTGTATATCATATATATTTTCTTATGTTTGTTGATTTGTACATATATCTGTATATTCATGTCGGTTGTTTTCTCTCGTCTGTATCTCTGGTGCATGGGGAGTTGTTGGGGTTTTTGTTGTTGTTGTTTTGTACATACATGTATATCTGTATATATTCATGTCAGTTATTTTCTTTTCGGTATCTCTAGTGGGGAGTTGTTTTTGTTTGTTGTTTTGTACATATATCTGTATATTTATGCCCGTTGTTTTCTCGTCTGTATCTCTAGCTCGTGGGGAGTTGTTTTTGTTTGCTTTTGTACATATATCTGTATATTCAGGCTGTTTGTTTTCTCGTTTGTTTCGTTGCGTTGAGAGTCGTCTCATTGGTTATAATACCAAATCTTCTAATATTTTTATAATAGCTGTTTTGTAGACGTGTTTCGACATGCAGAGTCGACATTTTTTACGGGTATAGATATACGTTGTCTTTTCCAAATCAGACGAGTGGGCGCATGGTAGCACGTGTTCGAGGGGTCACTGTTTCGAACATGGATTGTTCTGAATTTGAGTTTCAAAACACACTTACAGGGTTCTGAACTTAAGTTTAAAAAAACTAGATTTATAATTCACGGAAGTGTATGGAGACTACACCAAATAAAACTTACTATTTAAAATTGTTATTTGATGAATTTCGGTTAAGCATACATGCGAGGCGATGCCGAAAACGAACTGACAATATATATATGAACTGTAAATATCACAATTTAGAAACTAAAGAACGTGCAACACAAGCCCCCTTCCCTTAAACGGGGTGATATCCGGTGCTATAGAGGTAAGCGAATCCTGCTCCATGTGCAATATGTCCTCCATATTTAATTTTGTTATTTTATTTTATGTTGTGTATTTTGAATTTACTTCTCAGTTATGATACAATATTATTTCAGTTGTTATATTTTGGGCGAAACACTGGTGTTTTGTATAAATTTGGATATCCCATTGACCGAAATGGAATGCTAAAATACCAAGATCTTTCACTCGCTAATGGAAACTCTGGGAATTCTATTCGTATTGAAAGTGGCGAAAAAAGACAGTCCTCTACTACAAACTATTTAAGTAACGGGTTTAGTGATAGAAATAACAGAAATTATGATTACAAGGGAAATAATGATTATTACAACGCTGTCTTAGGTAACTCTGGAAATAGAAATACTCAATCGAATGGACATCCAGATAGGAGGGGAAACACTGATTCGAATAGAAATCAAGATAGGAATAGAAATACTGATTCGAATAGAAATCCGGATAGAAATAGGAATCAAGACAGAAATAGAAACCAAGAAAGAAATAGAAATCAAGATTTGAATAGAAATCATGATAGAAATAGAAATACTGATCCGAATAGAAATGCAGATTGGAATAGAAACCGAGATAGAAATACGAACAGGAATGACAGAACTCGGAATAGATATACTAACAACAGAGGACTTCCACAAACGGAAAGATATGATGCAACAGTTGTCATAGAGGAAAGTCAAAGAAGGCCTGATAGGAATCAACCTAAGGACAAAATGGAGAAAAGTTACTATATTTCATCTGTTTCTGGTGGGAAAAATATTCCGATACCTGCTTACACACAAAGTTTTCCATTTATGGATAAAATGAAGGATAAAATGCACAAAAATGGAATTTTAGCAAATGGTCAAAATGATCCTATGTACCAAAAAACTGGAGCTCTAAGTGATAATGGTAGAAAACCTATCATTGTATCTGATCCTTTAGACCCACAAACGGCTCCAGTTATCTATAATTGGAGAGTGATTGGATACACAGATTGTAATAGGACTTGTGGATCAGGTAATTATTACACTGGTTGAACATCTACTAGGATTGGTTACTTGTCATTTTCCTAAAAATATAGTTTGCCAATTTGTTTGATGTCTTGTTTTGAAAATCATTTTTGCTTCTCTGTGTTTCTATCTTCTTTTTTGTTGTATTGACTTCCTCAAACCTGGAAAGATTAATCTAAAAACACATAGTCATGCGTCTGCAAAAATATCATTCCATGTATATAGTACATATACTTCGTGTGTATAAAAGAATGAAATTTTCCCTAGCAAAAAATGCAACCGTATTGCAATTGTTTTTAATTTTATATATGTTGAAAACATGAATTTTAGGTTGAAATGAAACATAATTACTGGTAAAGTCATTTATAAAAAAATGTATATGAAAAATAAATCTTCGTAAATCAAACTAAAACATACATATATTAAAGTTATAGATTATCGTTGAGATGACCAATGCTAATCTGTTTATCGCTATTTTACCTTCAACGACGTTGTAAATTTTATGTCAATTTCATTAGCAACGCCACGTGCCTCCTTAGTTTCTAGCGATAATTTTCCATCTCAAGCGAAAAGCATGATATGTAAATTATCACAAAAAAGATCAAAGGAAAAAAATGCACAAAATAGCGATAATATTATAAACATGTGAAAGCTCACTCACAGGTTTAATCGTAAAATATAGGGGCATACCCGTCCGGTCTGTTACGTGTTTTCAGCTAAAGCTTTAAAAACATATATTGCAAAGAAGATGTGGTATGATTGCGAATGAGACAACTCTTCACAAAAGACCAAATGACACGGAAATTAACAACTATAGGTTACCATACGGCCTTGTCAGCTATAAAGGGCCTCGAAATGCACATAAGTATGGAAAAGTTATGTAGAAAGTTCTATATTTTTACAACGTAACATAACTTACTATTGAGGATTAAAACATGTCTGAATTTGTTTAGATTTGACGATTTTAAATTGGCTCATTGAAAAACGACATAAATTGTAAAAGACCACTATATAGATATGTATAAAAATGAAGATGTGGTATGATTGCCAATGAGACAACTATCCACAAAAGACCAAAATGACACAGACATTAACAACTATAGGTCACCGTACGGCCTTCAACAATGTACAAAGCCCATACCGCATAGTCAGCTATAAAAGGCCCCAATAAGACCATGTAAAACAATTCAAACGAGAACTTTAAATTGGCATACATTTTGTAAAATTTCAGATCATTTATTTAAACATCCTGTATGCTTTCTTATTTAGAACTAGGTGTATATATATACTATATACATATTCTTACTATACTTGACAGGGATTCAACATCCTATCGTAAAGTGCGTGCGTGCTTCAAAAGAAGTTCTTGAAACTCATTGTAGAAGATTGCCAAGACCTGACGAAAACCCAAAAGATTGTAACACCCAGGCCTGTCCTGCAAGGTTAGACGTGAATAAGATGTTATACTTTTAATAAATGTATTAGCCTTCTTTATGCGTTAAATCAAATTTAATCTTAAACTTAGAATTTATATTATGTTAATGGGCACATAAAAGTTAATGACAGGAAAATCTACTTTATGTGTTTAAATAGGTGTGATTGTGTACTTGTTACACTGAACTTGAAAGTAAAGAATTTTACCGTTTCAAATGTACTAGATGGTGAAATGAAAATACTAGGGTAAAGATAATTATTCAATAATGATACACAATTTGGGACATAATAATGCAATTTCAATTGCTTTACATGTATTTTTAAACTTTGCTTTATTATGGTGGCTTAAATTTCGAAGAAAAAACCTTATTGTTGTTGTTGATAAAAAATTTTTTTTTTTTTTTTTGCTTTATGTTACCTGACCCTTTTAAAGCATATTGAATAACGGGTGTTCTGTTTAGTTTTATTCCATGTCTCGTAGAACGCTTATGTTAAGTGCAGCACCTAGAAATCAATTGTTAGTTAATATTATATTGAGGGGAAAGCAACTAAAATATAATTGTTAATTTATTTTAGCTGGGAAGCATCCCCATGGACCTCTTGTAGCACAACATGCGATGATGGAATGCAAATAAGAAACATTTCCTGTTTAAAAGAAGTCGCAGATTCTCTGTTCCTCGAAAGTACATTGGACGAATGTTCACATCTAGATGCACCCAAAACATTTAGACATTGCAAAGTTGAAGATTGCTTCAAATGGTCCTCAGATCAATGGAGCGAGGTAATTTTATGGTATATTTGATGCGGAATTCGTATAGAAGCCCTCTTATATCCTATTGCCTTTTGGGGTGAAATTGTTTTAAACCGATCTGTCGCCTACATTGTGTTTTTAAAACAGTTCTCTTGTATATCGATATAAAAAGATGCACGTTTTGCTGTATCTGCAATGGTCTTTTTCTCTTAAATATCAGATAAAGAAAATTCCACCTTTTTATATCAGAATCAAATTAAAATGAAATTCAAAACAGTGTGGCTGTGGCCATTGATTGACACATTAAATTCATCCACTGACTGGGACAATTTAGGTGAACGTTTGTATGTAACGACCACTGCTCACTGTGTACTTTTAAAAGACACTTAAACTATGGGGTCACCAAAGGAACTCAACACCTTAATAAAGTAATTAATTAATTAATCAGAAATAACACGATGTTTTGATTTATATCAATTATATAAATCAAAACATAAAGGTTATTCCTGATTAATTTTTCGAATTATTTTATAATTAAAGGCGTTAAGAAACCTTTAGTGACCCCACAGTTTGAATGTCTATCGTAGGTACGTCGTGAACAGTGGTCGTTACAGACAAACGTTTACGTAAATTGTCCCAGTCAATAGATGAATTTAATGTGTCAATCAATGGCCACAGCCACACTGTTTTGAATTTCATTCTAAATTTTAATTCAATTTGGTAATTTTTTTTTTTATTGTTTAAGATGAAGTATATATATGTCATCATATGAAACCTAGTTTGTAAATTGAAATGCGATTGCATTCTGTGATCACCTTCCACAATACAACCTTTTTGTTGTATAGGTACTGTCATGATTTAGCAAACTTTATTAAAATTGTCCTTTTATAAATTTTTGAATTATTCAAAAACTAAGGTTTCAACTCCCTCAGGCAAAGTTGGCTTTAGATGAATTTGGCTATTTATTTTAGGTATTTCTGACATATAGCTCTTCAACGGTTTCGTTACTTATACATTTTCGGATTTCAAATGTTTGGCTTTGAGCGTTCCTGATGAAAGTTAATCCAGAAAAGCGCTTCGAACGCAAGAAATTATTAAACGTGTTGTTTCTATTTTTACATCACTGGGTCGATACCTCTGCTGGTGGACTATTAGTCCCCGAGGGTATCATCAGCTCAGTAGTCGGTACTGACATGATTTAACAAACTTTATTAAATTCGTCCGTTTATAAATTTTGAAATTAATCAAAAACTAAGGTTTCAACTCCCTCAGGAAAATTTGGCTTTAGATGAATTTGGCTATTTATTTTAGGTATTTTTAACATATAGCTCTTTAACGGTTTCGGTACTTATACATCTTCGGATTTCAAATGTTTGGCTGTGAGCGTTCCTGATGAAGGTAAATCCAGAAAAGCACTTCGAACGCAAACAATTATTAAACGTGTTGTTTCCATTTTTACCTCACTGGGTCGATACCTCTGCTGGTGGACTATTAGTCCCCGACGGTATCATCAGCTCAGTACTTCGGTACTGATACGATTTAACAAACTTTATTGAATTTGTCCGTTTATAAATTTTTGAATTATTCAAAAACTAAGGTTTCAACTCCCTCAGGCAAAGTTGGCTTTAGATGAATTTGGCTATTTATTTTAGGTATTTCTAACATATAGCTCTTCAACGGTTTCGTTACTTATACATTTTCGGATTTCGAATGTTTGGCTTTGAGCGTTCCTGATGAAGGTAAATCCAGAAAAGCGCATCGAACGCAAGCAATTATTAAACGTGTTGTTCCCATTTTTACAGTACTATAATTTAATTTAACAGTTATACTGTTCATCTGAAGTCCGCATGTGCTATTTATTTTTGACTTATGAACAAATTATGTTCTTGTATTTTAGTGTTCTACGAACTGTGGTGAAGGTTTAAAGACACGAACCGTAAATTGTACTTCAGCTGATGGTAATATCGTAAACGACATATACTGTAACAGCACAGATATGCCACCGGAAGAAGAAGGATGTTATTCTACAGCCTGCGAAGAATATGAATACAGTGCCGCTTGGTATTCTACCAGTTGGGAGGAACAGGTATGCCATTTTTGGTCGATTGTCTTGTGCCTATCTTTGCATCATTTGTCTGTAGTTAATTCCTAATTAAGTTCATGAAACTCAATTATATAAGTTCGAATGTCCTTCTGGTATTTTTCCTCTCTTTTTGGTGCTTCCAAATATGACGAAGTTTTTCGGCAATTTGCTTTTGATTAACATTCATCAGCTATGCAGATAGCCAACAGTAGTAGGTGTTACTATATATCAAATGATGAAAGTTTAGTTTTACCTAAAATGATTGGACAGATTCGTGTTTCGTGAATTATAACTCTGTATTTTTGTATTTTCTGCATTTTTTTTTTATTTTCTGTAACGCATCTTCTTTTTCTTCTTTATACACAGAAAAAAAACATCAACTGGTTGATGATTACTTTCCGGCGCATGCCTGGTGAACAATATTGTTAATGATTAAAAATATACTTTTGATTTCGTATTTTTTTCAATTTTTATATATACAAATGTAAGTAATATTTTTCAATTTTTTTTTTAATTTTGGTATAAGATAAAAACAAAGATACATATTAAACATGTAGGTATTTGTAAATCTCAAGGAGCATCTCTCTACTGAGTTTCTACTTGAAGCACTTAGTAGTGGTGCTGCAGGCTTCATGGTTTGAAAATGGCGAGCCTAATTTACCTGATAATAAGTATTTGTTTTATAATTTATTTCACCCCTTCAGTGTCCTGTAACATGTGGAGTAAGTAAGCAGAGACGCAGGGTTGTATGTGTTAGTGAAAATCCATCAGGTCCCGACTGTGAAGAGGGTAGGAAACCAGAAGATGAACGGGAATGCAGAGCACGTCAAAACTGTAATGGCTACTGGTTCAGTGGTCCTTGGTTACAGGTTTGTTTTGTTTCGTACTACATGTTTCGTTGTTCCTACCAATATTTGATGACAAATTTGAATATTCATGTGCGGTTTGCCGATTGGTACCATAAGGGGTTTCTTTTATTGGTCATTATATCATAGTTACGGACTTGTACTTGTGTTTATTCTTCACTTTTTTTCAGTTCTATTCCGTTTTGTTTTATGCTAATATGGAGTCTTACTATAACTATATAGTTATCAAAGGTACCAGGATTTTTAATTTAGTACGCCAGACGCGCGTTTCGTCTACATAAGACTCATCAGTGACGCTCATATCAAAATATTTATAAAGCCAAACAAGTACAAAGTTGAGGAGCATTGAGGATCCAAAATTCCAAAAAGTTGTGCCAAATACGGCTAAGGTAATCTATGCCTGGGATAAAAAAAAATCCTTAAGTTTTTCGAAAAATTCTAAATTTTATTAACAGGAAATTTATAAAAAAAAATGACCACATTATTGATATTCATGTCAACATCGAGGAGTTGACTACTGGGCAGTTGATACCCTCGGGGACGAAACGTCCACCAGCAGTGGCATCGACCCAGTGGTGTAAATAGTTATCAAAGGTACCAGGATTTTAATTTAGTACGCCAAACACGCGTTTCGTCTACATAAGAATCATCAGTGACGCTCATATCAAAATATTTATAAAGCCAAACAAGTACAAAGTTGAGGAGCATTGAGGATCCAAAATTCCAAAAAGTTGTGCCAAATACGGCTAAGGTAATCTATGCCTATAATTTTTCATTTAAAAATATTATGCATATTTTCGAATCGTACAGCACATGTTCTGGGATTAACATATTTTCCTGGGTTAAAATTTTGGGAAGTCAAATTATGCTTTTGGGTCCATAAACAGACAGGAATACGCAGAGCAGTTGAAAACTATGTTCTTTTGTAGGTACTTGTTTCTTAGCAATCATACCACGTCACCTGAGATTTTGATATTTAGGTATCATTGCTTTGTTCAATAAGTCCAGAAGAACATTCCATGTTTAATTGTTTCATGGTTCCAGCGTTCATAGTCGGATATTATTTGGTGTTGAACGTGAAAAATTGTTTTTATATTATTCATTTCGAAAAATAATAAATCGGACAACTGTTTTTATCTTATTTCAGTGTAACTCTACGTGTGGTGAAGGAACCAGGAGCCGTCAGGTCCTATGTTTACGAGAAAATGGAAATACAGCTTACGAGGTTATACCAAATAGTTATTGCGATATGGACGAAAGACCTGTTGAACATGAAATATGCAAATCTTCATCTTGTCCACCAGAGTGGTTCATGACTGAATGGAGCCAGGTATAAATAAATGTTCATCTGAATATACTTTAGGAAGATGCACGCGCATTATTATAATGGTAAAAAAGTCTTCGAAAGGAAATTATGATGTTTCATGACAGAATTAAATGTAAAGACAGTTTTTTTTTCATTTTATCAGCAATACGAATCAAATATTTAATTTAATACAAAATGCACGATGGACGAATATTAACAGTATAGATTTTACTTAGCTGAAAAAAATAAAGAAGGATTAATTCAATTTTTACATTTTCGTAAATAAATAGATATTGGTTATAACACACAAAAAAGTATGATCAGTACTTCGTCGTTGTGATAAAAAATTCACAGAACTAACTACAAAATTGATATTATTATTTTGAAGTGTTCTGTATCATGTGGGAAAGGAGAGAGATCACGTGACGTGCTGTGTATTGACACAGATAACCGTGAAGTGAATGCTTGTGATATTAGCATGAAACCAAGCAGCTCAGAGGAATGTGGGACTAACCCTTGTAATAGTTATACAGATCCTTCGGGTGAGTAACATGTATATCATAAGCAGGTGCAACATGTTCAGCAGGATCTCCTTACCATTCTGGTACACCTGAAATCACCCACGGTGGTGTTCGTGTTGCTCAGTTTTTGAATTTCTATGTTGTGTTTTGTTTGGGGTTGTTTGTCTTTTCATTTTTTACATGGCATTGTCAGTGTGTTTTGATTAACGATTGTGACTATCTCTTTGGTATCATTTACCTACCTTATTTAGATAGAGATAGTTCCCATATCATACCGATACCATTAATGAATACTAGATAAAAGAAAGTTCATGTTCCGCTATAGAGATGATCTCCTCTCCCAAGATTAGTTATCAGTTTGGTGACTGTGTTCACCGCATCCATCCAATCGAATTTTGAATAAAGGATAACACAGTTACAGTTAAACTTTCTTTACATCTTTATTAACATTAAGAAATCGAAAGCGAGGGTTGATACTTTCAGTTTGAAAATTTACTATGGCAATTGAAAGAGAAATTTTACGACAAAAGGGGTGATTTCAGCTTTCCAATTTCTGTGAAGAGACATTCCAATAGCGCCTCCAAATGGAGTATGTACCTCAACGATATTGAAGAGGTGTGTTTTCTATCATGATTTCTTTGACAACGGGTGCAAATATGGAAGCAGAGTATGCTTGCCATTCTGGGCTTTTAAAAATAGCAGTTTTGGTGGTGTTTGTATTGATCGGTCTTGGGTTTCCAGATAGTGTTTTGTGTCTTTTCGTCGTCTGACATTTTTTGTATTTTTTGTATTTTTTTTATATTGCTTAGAGGTAAGAGACTTTTGCGTTGTTACTTTTTCTAGGGAGTGTTGAATGTGTCCCCTTGTATTTCATGCCTCTTTCTAATTTTTTTTATTGACATCAACGGCGATTTAAAATCCACTTGTAGTATATACACTTTATATATGTGATTCGTCACAAAGACTTTTATTGTGACAGTTTTAATGTTACATGATTACACTGCTCTGCTGATTTCATCGGATAGGAAAGTTAATGCATATTAAATAGATGCATCTTTTGGTTTTGACCGTTCCAAATGAAGTATCAAAAATAAAAGCAACAGTTTATCTTTTGTAATCATTGAATTTCATATACATCAAGACATAATACATACGTATTCCGAATTATAAAAAAGACAAACACGAGAAAAAAAAATAGCAAAATTCGACTGAATTACGAACATTTAAGACCAGGTACCGGTGTTTTGGCAGAGCAATAATGTTCATCTCGCTATGTCATAATCATTATTTTTGTAATTCCAAAGTTATACTATGTATCAAGTTTCACGATCAGATATATTACAAACATGTATTATAGTAAAAGACATTTTGTTTTACAGAAAGATGTGAAGATACATATCCAAACTGTCCTTTAGTTATTCAAGCAGGAATGTGTAAGCATGAAGGATACAGGGCAGTCTGCTGTCAATCGTGTTTGTCCCACAATTGAAAGGACATAAATACTGCCTTGATTTAGATGTGGTCACCTGAAATCTATAAACAATAGGAAAATATGAAAACGGGTAAAAGACTAATTGGAATGTACAACAATACAACAGTTGGTGGTCTGTGGTTTGGTTGTAAAGAACGGTTGTATTTGATATTTGTTTATTTACATGTATTTAATGTTTTATAGTACATTTATTGCCAAAAGACTGACCATTGGTCATTGATGAAATGCTGTATAAAACATAAACATTGTGATATAAGTATTGAATGATAGAAAGAGAGAAAGGTACAAGAATGGAAGTGAACTTGACACACTTTGCTTTCAGATAAAATAAAAACACGTAAACGGTCCAACACCCAAAAGTAATCATATTTAAATGCAGGCAGCATTCCCTATAAATGCTTCATTAAAATTTAAAATTCAAAGTGCCTATTATTGCAAATATCTAAGTTAAAGAAGGATTAGTTAAGTACCTGCGAATGCTCACATATCCTTGCAAACAAGATGATAGGATTTTATAATTTATTAATCAAATATATCTATTTTCTCATTACATCTCATTTGAAATAAATCTCTATGAAATGATAACTGTTTATACTATATTTTCATGCTGTATACATTTAAACCTTTATTTATGTCTTACAATAATATCTTATAACAAACATTTGGTATATGAGTTCCTTTTAATTTTAAATTATATGACTTGAAACGTGTGGATTCTTAAACAAAATCACTGTTCATTATAAATTACGTCTGTCTATCAAAAGGGGAGGTAGATACTAAAGAGACATTCAAAACACATAAGTCAAGAATATCAAATTGACAGCGCCATGGCAAAAATTGATAGCCGTACAAAAAACAACGTTAAAAAACACTGCAAAAAAAATAACTATCAACACGACACGACCTCACCAAAAACTGGTGGTGATCATCCCAGATGCTTGATTAGAGAAATCAGATCCTGCTTCACTAGTGGCATACGCATTTACTCATGGTAAGTACAAAGACGACGAAAAGTATTCTTTTGAAGATATCACGATCGAGGAGGGGATGACAGGATTGGAAATAAGAAAATTTGAATATATCGGTGGTCATCAGTGACACCGATTATATATAACTGTCAAACAAACTCGTGATAGCTTTTTTATGTGTGATAAAATTAAGAATGGAAATGGGGATTGTGTCTATAGGGCAACAACTCGACCAACGAGCAGAAAACATTCGATTGACACATATTGTGTGTTCACTTTTGGGTATATTTTTATTTTATAATTGGATCATCAACCGATGAGTTTCTTCAACTAATTAAGAAAAGAAATTAATAAAGGTGGACCATTTTCTGTTTACCAACATACTATTTGGCCTTAAATGTACCAGATCTGCGGATATAAGATTCTGTAATATGGCTTGTCTTTAAGTAATTATATTTCACATTTTTGAGATTTGAATATGAATATTACCGTGCTACATTTAGTTATATGAAATTCATCTTTTGCCATTTGTATATGTTTGATTTGCATGTGTATGTATTGTACATAATGTAAGATCATATTGCTTTGTCATCAATAAACTTAACGTGTAGATATATGTTTGATCTTTACCTTTAAGGTGTCTGTATCATTGATATATACCCGACGATTTCTTTTGATTATATATTATATCTAACTAAAATATATATTAGTCATATGTAAAATACTAGTCTCCGTACTCAACAAGAGTTATTTCCCATTTCTCATGTGCAATTTTTATCTATAGATAACATAAAATTTGTTAATTCAAGGGAAACAGTAGTTTGCTGCTGAATTATTTTCAACATTTCCATATAAGCCGGGCGTTTGTCTAGCCATAACACCAGGCTCAACCCACCGTTTTGTTTTTTCTTTAATTGTCCGGTACCAAATCAGTAATCTGGCAGTTGTTTCGTTCCTATGTATGTTGCATTGGCGTTTCGTTTTTTTTTTTTTTTTTTTTTGGTTTTTATTTTTGCACTTCATATATTCTATTGTTCCTTTATTTTCCTCTCATAGTTGATGTGATTCCATTAGTTTTAGTTTTGTAACCTGGGTTTGTTTTATTTCAATCGATTTATGACTTTAGAACAGCGGTATACAACTGTTGCCTTTAATAGGTAATGGTGATGGAACCCGTGTAAGATTTCTATTTATATGTCGTTTTTCCTTTTTAGACCCGAAAAAACTCTTGGTAAAAAGTAAAATAACAAAATATACTGAACTCAGAGGAAAATTTTAAACGGAAGGTCCCTAATCAAATAGTAAAATCAAAAGCTAAAACAAATAAAGCGAATGAATAACAACTGTCATATTCCTGACTTGGTACAGACATTTTCTTACGTAGAAAGTGGTGGATTGAATCTGGTTTTTTATAGCTAGCTAAACCTCTCAATTGTATGACAGTCGCATCAATAACTGTCATATGCCTGATTTGGTACAGGCATATTCTAATGTAGAAAACGGTAGATTAAACCTGGGTTTATATCTAGTTAAACCTCTAACTTGTATGACAGTCGCATGAAATTCCAAAGTATGACAACGTTGTGTGAACAAAAAAACCAGACATAATGGGTAAAAATTTCAAAATCGGATACAGCAGTCATTATTGTGTTATAATTGTATTAACTATAAAAAAAAAACAATATGAAACAAAGAAACACAAAAAGCATATAAGCCAAAATGAAAGACGTGAATACAAAAATTTACCATAGCACAATAACACAATGACGAAATGCCACGTCATATGCCGTTATAACTGAGAAACAAATGAAAATATATAAACAAAACATATAAGCAAAAATGAAACACAAAAATACAAAAATTCAATCACAGCACAATAACACAATGAGGAACACAACCATATTAATATAGTTCGTATATACAATGTAATTTTATAATAAGCTATAAATTTCGATACATCTAATTAAAATGTCAGAAGCTATTTTACTATATGAAAATTCAAGTTACAATTAAATCAATTAAATCACAAGTGTCACTTGTGTTGGATTATAAATCATTCAAGTCATAGGAAAACTCAATATCATTGATCATGTAGTAAACATTTTGCACAGTACGGATTTAATAACCTTATACACCACGATTGCACATAATCTGAACAACAATAAATCTGTTAAACTATAATATATAGAAGTGCTTTGGGTTGACATAATTAAGAATATACATTTTAAAATTTCCCAATGATATATTTAGATTTTTTTCAAAATAAGACTTCAACTCTACAACTGTCGTACGCTTATTTCATCTTTTTTAGTTTGGCTCTTCGTTTAATTCCATTTCGGTCATATACTAGTAGTTCATGTAATATCCAATTCGAGGCTTTTGTCATTAGGATACTTAAAAAAATATGTTTTCATTATTCATCAAATATCCTTTTGATCTAGCTTTCCAGTGGTTTGATTCGAGTACGAATGAATGACGAGTCTTGTAAAAACGAAAAGTGTGTCTCGCGTAGTTAACGATAAGCCTGGTATCTTTCATCAGTTAAACACCAGTTCAGTTTATCATACAATATATCCACAGAAATCAACTTCTCATTATATATGTGCCTGTCATTGGCATAACGGTTACCACTACAATAAAGTAGGAACTGCTTACTTTTCTCGGGCACCTAGGTTTATCCATAGTGTTTGGTTCGGTTGCATACGTATTACCTTTATGTGTGTATTGTTGTCAATATAATGGAATTTAATGATACTGTCATACAAGTCAGAGGTTTATCTAGCTATAAAACCAGGTTAAATCTACCATTTTCTACATATGAAAAATCTTTTACCAAGTCAGGAATAGGACAGTTGTTATCCATTCGTTT
Organism: Mytilus galloprovincialis; assembly: GCA_037788925.1. Lineage (NCBI taxonomy): Eukaryota > Metazoa > Mollusca > Bivalvia > Mytilida > Mytilidae > Mytilus > Mytilus galloprovincialis. The sequence continues at coordinate 36,410,316 of CM075335.1, forward strand.
GGTGTGTTTGAACTTAGGGATTTGACATTTAACTACGAATTTTCCGTTTTTAATTTTCCTCGGTATTTTTGTTATTTTACTTTTTCTGAACTTTTATTCTTATTTGTTGTTTATCATGTATTTTCTTATCTTTAGCTGATTGTTTTAAATTGACAATTCCATTGTTGTCATCTTCATATGTCTATATGTATGATATTTGAAGACTTCGTAGAAAATGTAACCAATCAAGTAATATATACATGTAGTCTTGTTAAATGTTCAATACTTTTGTAAATCAACTGGTTGACCTAACTTGTGTATTATCTCTTGCATAAGTTGGTGATCCGTGTTAGAAAAATCCATGACATAGCCTAATCGGAGAAACGCCTTCATATTTCTTTGCTTAACACATCCACTTTCCATGCTATCGTAGTTTATTAAGGCAATTCGCTTGCATCTGTCATATATATAATTATTCCAAATTAATTTCCATTCGAGGTTCGCAAAATGATCTTCCAAATATGCATCCGACAATAGAACAATAAAAGATTTGCATTCTGAAATTACACCTCGAATTTCTTCTTCTCGTATCACGCCTACATCGAAATCGCGACATGGTAAACAAAGTTTATAACCTTTGCTCTCCAAATTTTTTATCAAAACTTCCACCACCCATTTCCGAATAAATTCATTGTTGTCATCAAAGGATAAATATGCGTCGTATGATATAGTTTTGTCGTCCATTGCAACCAGTTCATTATTTCCACTTCTGTAGTGTAACGATATCTCAATTCTTCTTTTAAATCTTAGTTTCCTTGATAATAGCAATATTTCATATTTGAACTGAGAACACATTAATATCCCTATTGCTATACTTATGATTGTTACTCCAAGCAAGATATAACCCATAAAGTTTCGTTCTATGTTTAGATCGTCGCACAGATCAGATTTCGAAATAAGAGAAGCATCAACGAAGCTTTTGTGTGTTTCACATGTTATTTGGTTGTATGAACAGTTAATTGCATGCTGTCTATCTAACCAAAGCTTGATCCATATCATGTTACACGTACATGTTATGGTAATTTTACCGAATCCTATGGCACATGGATCTTTTAACTGGAGTTCTCTGTGCAGCGTTTCGATGCGATTGTTTCTGAGATCAATAAACACCATATTTTGTATTTTGTATATAGAAGAATCTATATTTACAATGAAGTTGAAGGATAAATCTATTCTTATTGTTCTTTCGAGGTATTCGTGTTTTTGGAAAAATGTTATTCTGTTGTTTCTAAGGTCAATGTCTAGACCAAACAAGTCAGGAACTACATGGGGCATGCTAATATAAAGTTGTGATGTGCAATTCACCACAACTCTATTGTTGGAAGGTTGATCAAAACAGTTACATCTATGAGGACATTTTTCTTTTTCTGTTATGTTGCAAATCAATAGGTCTGCAGTATGGGTTTTCATCCTGAAATATCCTATACTGTAGCCCTTTAAATGAGGTGGGTTTACACATTTGGGAAAACCTAATGTAACGTACTGATCCATAGCTTGAGAAGCCATAACCAAGTATCCATCCCACATTTTACAATCGCATATCCATTTATTATTTCTTAGATCAACGGTGTATCTAAAAGCAATTTTTAATGCACCATCAGCTGAAAATCCCAAATCATCATACATAGGAAAGTGAGTCAAAGAGTTATTCATCATCATAATCAGTCCACCTCCAATTGAATCATTTACGAAGTCTTTATTATTCTTTAAATTTGTAATAGTTCTTATATCGTTATTGAATACTTTTATATAATCGAAGTAGTGTTTCAAAATTAAATCTCTTATATCAATACTCTTTATGTTATTGTATTGTAAGTGTAATTTCAGAAGACTTCCTGGTCGGTATGAGAAACATCCGGGTTCTAAATACTCGATTTTGTTATACGATAAGTCAATTTCCCTCAAATTAGACAAAGTAGCGAAAGAGGAAGCATTAATTCTTTTAATTTTGTTATCTAACAGTATCAAACTATCGAGAGACGGTAGACATTCAAGACTTGGTAAATACTGGATTCTATTCCATGACAAATCAATTCTAACTATAGTTGGAAATTTGCAGATATTGTCAGGAAATTCCTTCAAAAATCCATGTTGATGCTCAAGATCGTATAACTGATATTTTTCCTTACTTACAATATTTGCAAATCCAAGTAAGGATATGTATTCGATATACAAATCCCCCTTTAAGTAGGAATAATTACTAAATTCCCAAAATGGTCTCGATCTTAGAGTGGAACAACATGCAGCACTGTCTTTATTATTGTTCTTATACATAACAGGAAAACAACTACCCTTTTCGAAAGGCAACTTTTTGCAGCAGTTGTTACAAAATAGAAATTCGCTTGCAATAGAAGGATGATCCCATTTGAAGTATCCATCAATGTGTACATCCGTTTCGTTTACAATTGTGGCTGTTGTGACCTTTGAGACCAAACATCCGATAACAAAATACATCCACTGTTTATATCCCGTCTGAAATTAATAAAGTTAACACTAATTTTCTAAAAGTTATATGCACACGCCTTTAAACAACTCTTGATGCTGATAATTTCAAAAATTCATCAGAATTTGGACGATATATACATGTTAAAATTGGTACAGTTAATGTAATTACTCCAATGTTCAAAGTGCCGGTACCAAATTAGGCAATAGAAGGTTACCGATGCTCAATTTTTTATAATCTATCGGGAAATGACGAATCAAGGCAACAAACAAAAAATGAGGTAATCAATCACATGATCTCAAAAACGATGGGCGAGATCATGTAAGTTGACAGGGTCGGCGTCTCCTGATATGCATGATCTCAAAACGAGGGGCGAGATCATGTGAGTTGACAGAGTCGTCGTCTCCTGATATGCATGATCTCAAAACGAGGAGCGAGATCATGTGAGTTGACAGGGTCGGCGTCTCCTGATATGCATGATCTCAAAACGAGGGGCGAGATCATGTGAGTTGACAGGGTCGTCGTCTCCTGATATGCATGAACTCAAAACGAGGGGCGAGATCATGTGAGTTGACAGGGTCGGCGTCTCCTGATATGCATGATTTCAAAACGAGGGGCGAGATCATGTGAGTTGACAGGGTCGGTGTCTCCTGATATGCCTGATCTCAAAACGAGGGGCGAGATCATGTGAGTCGACAGGGTCGTCGTCTCCTCATATGCATGAACTCAAAACGAGGGGCGAGATCATTAGAGTTGACAGGGTCGGCGTCTCCTGATATGCATGAACTCAAAACGAGGGGCGAGATCATGTGAGTCGACAGGGTCGTCGTCTCCTGATATGCATGCATCTGCCAACATATAAATTCACACCCAGTTAAATGTCACTAAATGAACAAGTCTATAATCGCCCCCTATTTCTGTAATTATGTTAGTCATATATAGGAGGGACAAAAGATACCAGAGGGAGAGTCAAACTCATAGATAGCAATAAACTGACAACGCAATGGCTAAAAATAAAAAGACAAACAAACAGATAATAGTACAGAAGACACAACATAGAAAACTAAAGACTAAGCGATACGAACCCAACCAAAAACTTGGGGTGATCTCAGATGCTCCGGAAGGGTAAGCAGATCCTTGGCACCCGTCGTGTTGCTTATGTTTTTACAAATCCGGTAAACAATCTTATTTGGTACGTCACATTCGTGAAAAGAGAATAGGTACTGTTGATACGACAGAAGGTACATATCCTATATCATCTGTGAAACGGTTATTCCATAACGGTCAACCAACTCGTGGTTGCGTCCGTAAAATTTAAGAAAGGATGATTTCAACTTTACCATTTGGAAGTCTTGGTTTAATAGCTTTCTTATAAGCAGCAATCCTCTAACAAGGAAATCATGATAGGAAATACAACCCTGGAATATCATATCAATTGGGAGATATAAACTTTGTATGCAGGCGCTGCTGGAATATTGCTACATAGAAATGGAAAGTTCACAATTGGGAAGCTGAAATCATCTCTTTTGTCGTAAAGTTTTGTTTTCAACCAACCCTCATTGTCAATTTCTAGATGTAAGTCAAGATATGAGACAGAGTTAGCTGTATCTGTAGTATCCTTTATCTCCAGTTCGATGGGATAGATTCGTTCAACATAGTCACCAAATTTTATATTTTTTAGTGAGAGAACATCATCTATATAGCGGAACGTTAAGATATTGCTTACTTCTTATCTTTCTTCCTACGAAGTTCCTGTATTAAGTCAGCCTTATAAAAATAAAGAAACAAGTCAGCAAGAAGAGGGGCAAAATTGGTTCCAATTGGAATTCCGATAGTCAGTTGAAAAACACGTACTCCAAACGTAACAAATATGTTGTCAATCAAGACATCTTGCATAAATGTACCGATGTTGAATTGTTGACTTCCCAGACACTTATTCGACGATAGTTTCCCGTATGCAGTAACCTTAACTACGAGACCTCTTGTTATCACTTCGGCCACCGCACAGCGCAAGTGCGACGAGCAAACCGTGATTGGAGAATGTAAATAAACGTGCTGGAAAGGGCTTAATATAAGTTGCAAAACTTGTTTCCCAATCCACTATAAAAAAATATGTTTAAACTAAATAAATGTGCTCTTGATGGTAAATTTTACAGATTCTTAAAAAAAATAATACAAATGATTATTTCAAAACTGTCAAGGAATAGTTTAATTAACAAATGGGAACGTTTGGAAAATATAAAAACAAATGCCATGGCTCATTCAATTCACTTACCTGTTACGTTTTTCACATACTCATATTTTTTTTTTTTATTGTTTATCAATGTCACGATCCGTTAACTTCGGCAATAATCTCGAAAGTTAATTAGCTTGTGGTCAACTACCACTGAATGAAATATCATTTGTCGATATAAAAAAAACTACATGCAAGACTTATTTTAGTACATATGCATGCATTGTTTTAAAAATATCGCTAACATTAAAATTTCAAAATAAATCGTTTCATATTATTGTCCATTTGACTTCTATATATTTGCAGAAAAAAATTCTTAAAAATCCATTTTTATAAATTAATAATTTTTTCCTTGATGTATGTTAATATATGGTATATACGAACTCTGACTATTAATTTCATAATTTTTGGTCAATAATTAAAAGAGTTTCCCATTAGGTCTCTATGTTAATTTTAATTTTTGAAGTGTTGATTACCTGATGGAGTAAGTATAAGTAGTGTAACGGCCTTCAAACCAAAACAAAAACAACAAACACAAATAATATACAGAATTAATTGCAGGATAAAGACAATAACTGTTTAGTGTCTTTAAATATCAGCTGTATTTGTACTCGGCTCGAAACAGGTGTAATAGCTCGCTAAAAGCTCGCATACACCTTGTTTCCTAGCCTCGTACAAATACAGCTGATATCTAAAGACACTAAACAGTTATTGTCTATATAATCCCATTCTTCCTACAAAGAATAAGATTAGAATTGAGAATTTCTTGAAAATATGCGAATCCTTCTACCGTGTTTACTACGTAAAAGTTCGTTCCGTAACATTTCACAAAATATCATTATGTAGTTGACAAAATAAAACTGCACATGTATATGTATATCAATGTGCATTCGTATTGGTTACAATTTGTTGTATACTTTATTTACACATACTACACTGAAGTATGAATTCGTTCAATTTTTTATTTACATGTTTGTCCCCTAATTAACAGTGTATTCCATTGAAACTTTAAAATCACTAAGTATACCATGAGTTTTTTACAAAGGTATATGTAAGTTGAGATTTGGGTCCAAGGCTAGACGATCTTTCAATACAAGTTAATCTATAAAAAGATTTGCCTCATACTTTAACAATTAAATATAAATACTAGTTATACCTAAACAGATGTTTTCAATGATTTAAAAATGATATGGCTTTTAAAAATGATTTGAATAGCGGTATTTATGTTAAAGGTGTATACCAGCTATGTAAAGTTGAATACAATCGATGAACAAAAATCGCATTTCCCATATATACTGCAAATGGCTTTCAAATGCTAGTCGTCCTTTGTTAATATATGTTGATTATTGTCATTTTACTTAGTTTCTTCTGATACCTTTTCTAATATCGGACTTAATTGGGCTTCTTTTGAATTGAGTTTTACACTGCGTATTGTTGTGTGTTTGTTTATTCAACATTCACTAGAAATATAGGGGGTTGGTTGACATCTCACAAAGTATGTTTAACCCCGTCGCATTTTTGCGCCTGTTCTAAATCAGGAACCTCAAGCCTATGTGAATCTTGTGTGGTTTTCTTTTTCTTTTGTGTTTGTTTCATTTGTATGTTTCGGTTTTTAGTGTGGCGTCTATTTCGTTGAAATAATATACATTATTATTAAGGGACCTGATGAAACCAGCCTACGAATGTGGGATTTTCACGCTACGTTGAAATCCATTTGTGTCCTTGAGCTGTTTTTTTTTTTTTTTTGGTCGGTTTGTTATCTCTTTGACAACTTCCCCGTTTCCATTCTTTATTCTATTCAATTCATGAATGAATGAATTAATTGTGATTAAGGACTATCATGGCACACATGCAGACATCACGCATATATCTTGTACTATGTTAAAGAACTTAACATACATCACCTATCCATTTTTATAGTTCAATTTCAGTTAAATTTCGTAGAGGGCTAAACCTTGATCGAATAAATTGCATTTCAAACAGAAACCACTGCTTATATGTAATTTTGTCGGTACACGAAATGATTTTCGTTATTGCAATACAGCTATTTTAATGTTATGTCACAACGCACAAACAAGACAAAACTTTAGTGTTGTTTAACCCCTCCAAAAAAGTGCTGTGTTATTTTCAATTTTTGAAAATTATTTTCCGTTGAATATACATGTTCGTGTTTGCTGTAACCGGCGAAAACCACGAAATTTAGCTGGCACAAAAACAATCTGAGTTTTTTTTTTTTTTTTTTTTTTTTTTTTTTGCTGTGCATGCATCAATATACGGTAAATAGTAAGAACTTACCATTTTAACATTCGCATTATTCTAAAACGCACAAAGGTTGAAATACCAACTTTGTAATTCAAACATTTCCAACAAATAAAATGCGTGAAACGTCGCTCACAAAAAGGTAAAACTAGTCATATGGTGTACTAACCATGATATATATACCAAATTGTATACGCACTTCACGATAAAAAAAAAAAAAAAACACACCGCACTTTTATTTAAATATATTCAGACTTTTTTTTGGACCGTGTAAGTTTTAAAAGCTGAAAAAAAGTTGTGATACATAATACATGTGTTTGTGGTGTTTTTCATTTTTTTCCAATATGTTATATTGTGTTGTTAACCTCTATATCAAATGTACTATTTTTGGTAAATTAAATGCATTAGTTTGTATACCTTTTTCCGTAAGTCAATACTTTTCGTGCATTTTCTCGTTTTCTTGAATACAATACAAACGTTAAATCTCTTTTCAGTTTTTAATCTTAATCTTAAAAGCATTCAACGCTGTAATGATATGTGATTACATATACGCCTAGCTACGCCCTAAAAAAACATAGTATGGATTTATAGTTTACAGAATAAAAAGATATAGTATAGATGAATGAAACAGCAATCCAACAACACGAAATGCAAATTTAACATTAGACGGTATTTTCTTCTAATGTTTACATGTAGATATATAATTTGTAAGGTATTTTCTTATATTTGATTATTAAAACATTAATTTAAAATTTAAAATATTTGGGACTTTTGATACAGATACGAATCATACGATAAATGAGTTAAAAATGAACGATTGAAATCAGATGATAAAGCAAGTTTATGTGGAAATTACCAAAAAATCTTCTGTGATCAACTGAAAATGAAAAGCTTTAATTTACACTATGATATTTCATTTTAGATTTATATAACAACTAGAACACACCCGCGAAATCGCGGGCATCCAGAGCGTAGTTTAAAGTATGTAAAGTGTTGTTGGAAGAATTTTGTAAAATATTGAATGACTGGAGAATTTCAGCAAAAGTATCATAAGTCATATATAGGTTATTTGGGACAGGAAAATGCTTTTTTTTTTTTTATCCCTCCTCCTTTATTTCCAAAATTCCCAATTTTTGGTTTTCTATCAATTTCAATATGAACATAGTTTTCATTTAGTATGTTATGAACATTTAAGTAAGGAGCCTGTAATTCAGTGGTTGTCGTTTGTTTATGTGTTACATATTTGTTTTTCGTTCACTTTTTGTACATATTTTAAGGTCGCTAGTTTTCTGGTTTGAATTGTTTTACATTGTCAGTTCGGGGCCTTTTGAAGCTGAGTATGCGGCATGGGCTTTGCTCGTTGTTGAAGGTCGTACGGTGACCTGTAGTTGTTAATTTTTGTGTCATATTGGTCTCTTGTGGAGAGTTGTCTCAACATGGCAATCATACCACATCTTCTTTTTTTTTGTAATCAATGAATTTTGTAAAAGATTTAATGACTGGAGAATTTCAGAAAAGGTATCAAAAGTTCACATGAATATTTTTAGCGCTTATCTGTATATTATGAACATTCATTACTATATAAATATAGTGTATTTACTTTCAATTCTAAGTTTACTAATCGATCCATGGTGGTCATTGATATAGTATACAGACCCTCTTTATTTAATAAACTCTGTGACCGCCGTGGATAGTAATCTTGAAAATGATAGCAGATAGAATTCTGAAAATACACTTTATTCTTTGTATATGTATGTTTAAAGTATACAGAAAAACGCAAACCGGAAGTCTAATATGACTTAAAATTTTGTCCAATGACGGGACAATATCCGGATGCCTTTTTTCTCGTTTTTCTCCCAAAATAACTCAATCTGAATAATCATATGAATGGATGACAAATGCGACTATGCACTGTACCTATAGGACACAGAGGCGTGTTGATTAATTTATTGTGGAAAGGAGAGAAGCGACACCAAAAATGAGGTCTTCTCGTTTAATAGTATAGATATCAATTTCGATATGTCCTAGCTTAGTCTTAACAGTATTAAAATTTACGTAAAAAGACGTACAGTAGAATTGGTTGATTTAAGGATTGTAGTTTGCTGAAGTTCAGTTGCAAATATGTCATGCATATTAAAGACTATTGCATTTAATCTCTTTGAATAGGGCTGAAAATCAGGATTGTCAATAGATAATGAAGGCATGTTGGATCTGGGAACAGTATATAGTCAATATATATGTTCCTGGTTGGATAGAGGCAGACATTTTACCTTGAAACAGACAATCTTCGCGTAACTTTCAAAAGTTTTGGTTAAAGTATTCGTTAACGTGCGTGGAAATTTACGTGCACGAGGTATCGGATCGAATGTGTTCATGCCGACTGCACGTGGCTGTGTATCTATGGTTACTTTTCCATAAAACACGAGAAATAAGGACCAATTCATATACCCTTTACTTACATTTGTAAATGTTTAATTTTTAAATGATTTTTTTTTAAACGATATTTGGTGCTGTAAGTTGGAGTGTTTTCTTCATTTTTTTGTAAACCTATGTTTTACTATGTTTTAAGAATGAGCTACATCAAGTTTATGCACCAGATTGTGTTTCATAAGTCTCAAGTTTAATATTTCATTTCTTTTGTAATTGCAATACAAGTATATAAACAAACAGTGCGTTTAATGCCCAATTTGATAAACCACTTTAAACATGTTAAAATAGATAAATTTGCCTTTTAACTTTAATTCAAAGAAAGTTTGCGTTTCTCAATGTTTATTTCAGTTAAAGTAGAATGATCTCCTACTTTTTCAATGTGTTACTAAACTTATAACAAAATTGTGATGCTTATATTGTATTCTTTCTAATGCCTCTTTTCAAAGTGGGATTGTAAACAAAGTTGTTATAATGGGTTTTGTAGGAAAGGTCATAATTTTCTTGTTTGAATTGTTTTACATTGTCATTTGGGGCCTTTTATAGCGGACTATGCGGTATGGGGTTTGCTCATTGTTGAAGGCCGTACGGTGACCTATAGTTGTTATTTTCTGTGTCATAGTTGTCTCTCGTGGAGAGTTGTCTCATTCGCAATCATACCATATCTTTATATCACCTGGGACAGTGGTATAACAGTACAACATAAGAACAAACTATACAAATCAGTTGAAAAAGGTTTAACTCATGAGATGGACAAAAATACAAGTGGACGTGGTTATATATGTATAATAGAATTGCGCAGCAAAACTAAATTTGCTGCGCAATTCTATTATACATATATGCGCAATTCTATTATACATACATATATATATATATATATATATATATATATATATATATATATATATATATATATATATATATATATATATATATATATATATATATATATATATATATATATATATATGTATAATAGAATTGCGCAGCAAAACTAAATACCACGTCCACTTGTATTTTTGTCCATCTCATGAGTTAAACCTTTTTCAACTGATTTGTATAGTTTGTTCTTATGTTGTACTGTTATACCACTGTCCCAGGTAAGGGGAGGGTTGGGATCCCGCTAACATGTTTAACCCCGCCACATTAATTATGTATGTGCCTATCTCAAGTCAGGAGCCTGTAATTCAGTGGTTGTCGTTTGTTTGTGTGTTACATATTTGTTTTTCGTTCATTTTTTTAACATAAATAAGGCCGTTAGTTTTCTCGTTTGAATTGTTTTACATTGTCTTATCAGGGCCTTTTATGGCTGACTATGCGGTATGGGCTCTGCTCATTGTTGAAGGCCGTACGGTGACCTATAGTTGTTAATGTCTGTGTCATTTTAGTCTTTTGTGGATAGTTGTCTCATTAGCAATCATACCACATCTTCTTTTTTATAATTCCTATTCACACAAACTTTGTCACTTAAAATTACGACACCTACTTAGGTTACAGTTACTGAAAATTAAAGGAATGTGAAAATAAAAGAAAACGTTCCCAAATATCTCAAGCTTATAATTCTGTATACCAGTATGCGTTTCGTCTACATCAGACTCATCAGTGACGCTACAATACATTTACAGATGGAACGCCAAATCAAATACGTAGATAAAGAGCATTCCAAAAAGTTGTGCCAAATAAGACTCAGGTTAACTGTCCATTGCATTAGAACTACCGACACACAACACACAGGTCACTTAGAGGTACTCAACAATAGACAATACAAAAATTCTTCGCACCAAAACTAGGTTAAAGACTTAGGGAGCTACCATTTGATTTTTATGGGGGGGGGGGGGGGGGGCTAGGATGAAAAATTTTGTCCTGCATTTTTTTTTAGTTGTAATCTCTGTCCTGCCTTTTTATTTTTCATTCTATTCGGTCCTGCCTTTTTTTTTATTAGTTTATCCTGACTATTTTTACCTAAATTGTCATCCTGCCTTTTTTTTGCAAAGTGTCTCATCCTGCCTTTTTTTTTTACTCAAAACTCCTGTCCTGCCTATTTTTTTCAAATTTCATCCTAGCCCGAATCAACAATAATTATGACAAAATTATATCCATTTGTAACCTGATAAAAACATACTATCCACACTGATCTGTGGTCACACTTCAATGTAGGTTGAGAAACATTTAAAAAGTTTTCTTAACAAATCTCTGGGAGGACGTGTATATTATAGTTAATTCCAGTTCATATTGTTTAGATGTGTGGCGTTACGGTTAGACCTTGTCCATTGTTACACACTATTTATTTCTTGTTTTTTTCATTATGTTTGTAAGGTTGTTGGCACATATTCATATATCCTGCATGTCCTTGTATTGGCATCTTTGCATAATTTTCTTTTTCGAAACCATAATGAATTAGCGGAACATTCATGAGTCTATAGATGAACATTGCTTAAAATTAACAAATATAATTCCTGATCTGGGATTCATGAGAAACCGTGTATACGATATATTAAATTCCAAGCTTATCTTAAGTTAATTGTTTTTCACTCGTTCTGTTGGTTGATAACATTTGACTTTGTCAGTTTTTGTGGACTTCCTGTTTTACCTTATTTAGTAATTTTCTTCTACTCTTTTGCTAGGATATGCAAAGGAATGTTCGCATTATGTCAATTTCAGAAAATGTGACACCAATCAAGCATGAGATGTCTTGGTTGACATTCTGATGGGCCCGTATACATTAAGCTACTAAAGTTAATATTTGTTCCGAACGGACGGATTTTACTACAGGAGTACTACATTTGGATGTCTTAGCTTAAGTGATTTTATGCATATCAACCATGGCTGGTCAACTCAAAAAGCAAATGTCGATTTCACAGACTTAGGTAATGTGTAAATATGTGTGTCCTATAAACTACTTTTTCACATGTAACTGTTCATAATCATATAGTTAACTTTTATTTCTTTGATATTCTTTCTTTTCTTTTTACTTTGAATTACAATGAATGTTATTAGAGTTCTTTTTTAATGTTATCTTTGGAGCCGTGAATACAAACTCTTTGAAAATCAACTGATTTTTTTCAGTCGGACAAGATAACAATAGGGAGAAGATGGCAACTACTGGAGACAAGAAACTGTATTCATAATTGGTTGCTGACAATCAAAATAAAAAAGACATACATATATAACATTTAATTAATTAACGTATAATATTAATTAATCAATTACTAGCACTTTGAGTTTTCAACAATAACAATAAATATCACAGATAAAGGTCCATAACATAAAAAAAGCGTCACATAACAACAACATTTCAGAATATAACCTTTCTGGATAAGCGTGATGTTCTGTCACCTGATGACCAGGACTTGGACTTGGAACGGAAGTGACGTACATCTGCAACCCGTCGGAAGTGATGAAGGTCTGCAGAAAAGTCTGAATGAAGCATTGGCCGGTAGTCAATAGGGTCACATAAATCGGATGCTGTTCTAAAGAAAGACTTGTAGCCACTGTCAAGTAGGTAGATTTCTGGATAGTTCAATGCTGGGTAATTCTCGGTGTTCATCTGACGATCTTTACTGCGAAGATACCTTAACCTGAAAGACAGACATTTACATTACTTAAAGGATGAAGCCAATACTTAGTTTGATTTGGCACAAACATTGTCTAGTTAACTTAGAATAAAGAAATTAAAATGTTTAATTTTATGAATGATTTACTGTAACAGTACTTTAATTTTAAAATCAATTATTATTTAGTATAGTATGTCATATTATTTGAATAGTATATCAAAAGTATTGCATTGGACAGCTTCGAGTAGTTCGGTAGACCACAACCTTTGAAGGTTATCAATTAATTATCTTCTCAGTGTTTCAATAAAAAGATTTTTTTTCTTAAACGGTATGATGGTTGCATTTTCTCTTTCGTAAAGATCATCTGTTTAACAATGAAAATAAACCAATTTTAATGTTACTACTAACCATTAGTTCATATAATTAAGATAAATAAAATATTGTGGTGTCTTTATTTTTTTCTCGAATTTCAATTAATCAGCCTTTCAGCTTTGTATCTTGTACCAGTTTATATTGTAAGTAGCAATACATTTGACACTGGATGAATATCAACATTTAATTTAGATTTAATGAAACAACGATCCAACAATACATTGCAAAAAAACCTCAACCGGTAAATGAAATGAATGCGTTCAGACAACGCCACGTGTGCCCTTCGTTTCTATCGATAATTTTTCATATCACTCTACTGTACTGAGAAAGGAAATTATCAGTCAGTACGATCAAAAGAAAATTTCGTAAAATAGCGATAAAAACGATTATCAGCTTTCACATTTTCTTAATAAGATTTGAATTTTAAATATTTTCGCCTTGAGCATTCTGAAGAAACATAATTGATTGTTTGTTGAAATGTCTGTATCTAGTAAAGTAAAAGTGTGACACTATTATTGTTAAAACATCCATGCATGTTTCAATGGTTGATAAAATTAATGCTTTCTATACGAGTAGTTAGAAAGGTACTTCTCATCTACTGAATGATGCATTGAATTGTTAACTAATTTTAACAGGAGTATGTCGGCGGGTGACAATTATAGTGAACAGGAACTGGTGACCTTTCCAGAACACCTAATTTTTATCTGTGGTGTTTTGTGGGCTCGTATAATTGCTCAATATTACAGTTTTTGTGTAATGTTTTTATGACTGTTGTTTGTGTGCTCATCTTTTCTTTTCTTTCGACAGTGTTGCAGCCAGTCTTGATTGACTTAAAGCTAAAGGGAGAGGACGTAACTAATGTTGTTATTACTTACTAGTATATCCAATCATTTTTTTTTTTTACTTTTGGAAATAAAATTTTTAAACTAACTTCAACTTAAGATTGTTCTTATGATAACCCCTCTTTTGTAAAAACAATACCTTTAAAACTTACATTGCTGGACCTCTTTCTTGTGAGAATTCACAGTGAAAGATGAGGACTTGTACGGATGTCTGGTGTAGAAGATCTTCTATCATGCTGTGGAGGTATCTGTTTTCTGCTGACTGAAAGAAAATAACTCATTTTAAAAACAATTCAGATATTGTGGAAAATCTTAGAGCAATTTAATCTTCAAGTATTTGCATCTGATTTTTCATTTATTTAGTATATTACAACTTTATTCAAACTAGCTTTGAATTTCTGTATCGAAAGAATGTAAAATATCAAAAACACAAAGGGCAATTCAAAACGGAAAGTCTTTTATCAAATCGCAAAATCAAAAGCCCAAACACATCAAATACAGCGACTGCACATTTCTAACTTTGTATTCTAGTGTCAGTGTAAAAAACCAACTCCATTGGTGTTTGTTTCTATGCTGTTCATTGTTGAGTTGCTGTCTCATTGAGTCAACGTTTTTATATCTTTATTACGAAATGTTGCTATTGTATTATCGAAATACTGTATGTACAATACTATGTTAATGTGATAACCGAACATTGTTTTGAACTAAGGAAGTAGGAACGTATCAATAGAATAGGGAATGAACATTTGTTTCACAAGAAAACTGAAAAAAAAAAAAAATAATTATACATTCATTCGGTCGGAAGCGCTTTTATGTATTCACCTACATCATTTTACGCTAAAATCAAAAGAACGGTTGAATTTTATTATAGTGTATATAAAAAAAAGACGTGTGGTATGAGTTCCAATGAGACAACTCTTCCCAATAGACCAAATGATAAAAAAAAAGATAAGACCACTATATGGCCTTCAACAATGAGAAAAGTTCATAGTGTTCATTTATTCATACCTTAATATGTCCACCAGCAAACTCGTATGGATATCTGCAATCAATGACACGAAAACTGCTAATGACATCACTGTAACGACCACATAACAAATCTGTCAACTGAAAAAAATCCCTCATATTTAGATAGATAAAACGAAAAGTGCATGATAATTGGTTTTGAAAGATTAGTTTCATAATATGCACGTTATAGTATACTCTTCTCTGTGGCTAGCCTACTATCACAGTAAGTGGGTTTTTTAAAAGGGGTCATAGTTAATAATAGGAGGGGTCAACTTTACGTCCCCATTCAAATGCATCGATCGTCAAATAGGGTAGCGATAGTAACATTTTGTCAGTTTTAAGTTCGAAGATAATAGACATGTTATGTTTGACTAACTCATAGTGAAAAATATTATGAAACAGTAGACCTGTCAGTAAATGTTTGATTAAATTCATGAATATTTTTTTAATTCTTTGCAAAATATTAGTTCCTATTAATAATTGTTCAAAGAGTTACTTACTGTCTCTGTTGAAATGCTCTTGAGATCTTTATGCTTTCCAGGGACTGTTGGCAAAGAATAACAGCTACTACCATCTGCAATCAAATTGGTGTCCCCGGCTAAAACACTGTTGGCATCACACGCCGTCTTCTGTCGTTTTGTTGGGGGTATGTTAACACAACTGTCGTCGAGGAAAACCTGTTCATTTAGACAGAAAGACATTATGCATGCGAAAAATATATCTTGCAATATGTGACGTAATCTATCATTTGTGACGTAATAGTTTCCATGCACGTTACAAGTTTTGTTGATTTTTTTTCGCAGCTTCGAGTTTGTGTATTTGATATCTGAGTAATTCAAAACTCAATAAGTACAAATAGTCGATGTTGTTTATATTGTATTTGCTGTTTCTCCGCCAAGCAAGAAGTAAGAACACAACTCGTTAGTCAGAATTATGTTACAATGGTCTCGTCCTTGATACAGTACCAGTTGATAGATAACCGGCAAGGCAAACGTTAATACCCATTCATTATATTGTAACATAATGCGGAACAATTATAATTTCTGTGTCAAATTCGTGTTAAAAACAGTTGTTTCAAAGTGGATAATTAAAATTTTAACCTTTTAGGAACAAATCAAATACATAACTAACAGAGAAAAAAACGGAAAAACAAAACCTAAACATCCTTTTTTAGAAATTGATTAAATTGGCCTCATCTAAAATTAGTTTAATTTGAAAACTTACGTCATCTAAACCGAGACCGGAATCGTTACTGTCAATGTTTAGCCAGCTGTCTTGTAATACCGGACTGGAAGGTGTGTCTGTATTCTCTTCTGAGGCAGAAAAGACACGTTTACCAAATGTTGGTCTGGAAAAAAAACAGATTAACAGTGCGTTAAAATATGTACTAAATCATGAAAGTATTATATTGACATATTAAATTTCCGAACCAGTCTTTAAGAATGCATATTCTAGTATTTCGACTGTCATTTGAGTCTAAAGTAAAGTCGTTTGCATAACGAGAGACTCTTATAACTAGTCTAACCATTCATATAACTGTGGTTGTAAGAAGCCTCGCCAGTGGTTATCTTCTTTTCGTATCTAAAATGTTTGCCTATTTCTAGAATTTTGTTTTGGAAGACGTTTCATAGTTCACGTATGCTTTTCACAGCATTTTGTGGACTCGGATCACTTCAGAGTGTGCCATACATATAGTTTTGTCTATAATACCTTTCGTATTGTTGAAGACTATATGTTAACCTATTATAATGAATAAATAGGTGTTTAAAAGTCAGCACTTGGCATAATATTTGTAGCCAACACGTCATACAAAGACCATAGTAGTACATTGACCGATTACAAGGCAGTTGTGTTTTGTTCAAAAAGGGTCTATTTTCTCCTTTTCATATTTTCGAACGGGTGCTTTCATAGATAAAGTTTTCATCTTTATGTATGATGCTGTTTGCAGTTTTAATAGCACATCGACAATGAGAAAAAATGTTAGGATGGCTACCGTTAAACTGTTCGTTAAAGTGAGTATGAACAGGCTCGGTACCATTCGTTGTTCTCTCTTCCTCGGAATCAGGAGGTGATTTTTAAAAATAACATTATATTCGAATATTTATAATTTACTACCAGGTATTTTCCCGGAAAAGTAAAAAATACAAATTCTGGAAACGTATACTATAAGTTTCCGGTAACACACATGTAGTAGTATTAGAACTTTGTAAAATTACCTAGTGGAAACGCAATACGCCCGTAGACCTGATAAATGATAGAAATAGTTATCAAAGGTACCAGGATTATAACTTAGTACGCCAGATGCGCGTTTCGTAAGACTCATCAGTGACGCTCATATCAAAATATTTATAAAGCCAAACAAGTACATAGTTGAAGAGCATTGAAAATACAAAAAATCCAAAAAGTTAAGACACAACGTTACATAAACACAAAAAAAACGTTTAATATGTTCTCAGTTTTGTAAAGTAATCCACAAGTACTTTCTTTTGTTAAAAACGAAATCCTGGTATTAAATCAACATTTTGAAAATTTTATGAGGTTTAATCTTTATTGTTTTTTTAGTATTCGGCCTTTCTAGTTTAGTATGAACTGTTCATAAATGCACATATTTGTCAATTAAAGAACATAGAATGTATTCATAATATGTTTTAAATTTATTAGAAAATATCCCTCAGTTAAGTGATTTTTATTCATCAGCATGATTGTTTCCAATTAAGTTGCTGACATATGTCCATCTTTTAAAAGAGAACTTATTGTTAGTGAGTGGCGACGTATAACAAAAGGACAGAAAATTTTCTACTTACTATACTACGTATTAAGAAAAAATAAGTATTAAGCCTGGTTAACTAGAAGAACATAAAAGAAGAAAATATAACTGACAGCCCAGAAAATGAAGACTCCTTAACCGCTGAAGAAAAACTTATTGTTAGTGAGTGGCGACGTATAACAAAAGGACAGAAAATTTTCTACTTACTATACTACGTATTAAGAAAAAATAAGTATTAAGCCTGGTTAACTAGAAGAACATAAAAGAAGAAAATATAACTGACAGCCCAGAAAATGAAGACTCCTTAACCGCTGAAGAATTAATTGATAAAATAGCGGAAGGTAGTAAACCATGCCGTGACAGAAACTTCACTTTTAGCCTATAAAAGGACCCCGCAGCTCATAATTGTAGTGTATTGGGAATCAATTGTCCTTATTGTAACAGTGCCAGTGGCCGATCCAGGGGGGGGGGGGGGGGTTCCGGGGGTGCGCACCCCCCTTTATTTTTGCCGATCAATGCATTTGTATCGGGACATATGTTTTGCACCCCCCCCTTTGCCCTGGGTGCCCTGGGTTAGCACCCCCCCTTTCGAAAATTCCTGCATCCGCCCCTGAGTGCATGGATACTCGTGTATCCCCTAGCTACACACAGTGGTTTAGAGTCTCCATGAGTGATATCTATTGAATGTTTAAATACTAAGTTATAAAATTTATGACATTATTGCTTACAAATAATTAATACTTTCTTTTTCTCTTCTTTTTATGAAATATGATTAAATCCTTCAAATAAAAATTAAACATTTTGTTGAACATCAACTCTTTTCCGTTAAAATAGGGGGGAATAACTGAAAAATATATATTTCAATCAATGTAATTAGTGCAAGCTAGACGATATTTTTAAAATACATGCCGCTAACATATACATATTGAATACACTATTCAATAAACAAATGTACTTGTATATGTTCCGGACCATGAGTATTTGGACCATATGCGTATGGTCATGACCATATGCGTATACTCATATGGTCGGACCATATGAGTTCATGTATATACTGGTTTGGTTATTAACGGGCCGGACCATATGAGTATTTGGACCATATGGGTAGTTTTCAAATATTAAATAATAAACTTTATCTAAAAAAAAAAACAATGATGTTTACATGAAAATGTATTAATTTTATAATTCAAAGGCTTTTTAAAATCAAATATTGATGCCACAGTTAGTTTTCCTCGCGAATTGTATTTATTGAATTAAATTTAAGGATGTTTGCTGCTCAGTTTCAAATCCATAAGGTGTCTTCCTCGAATGCCAACATTTTATATCTTACCTATTCCTTGAATGCCAACAAAAATATTTCAATAGATGTTTATATAATAATATATATACTGAACTTATAGAATTGCAACATTTCACTTTCTCATATGGAGTTAGCCAAAGGGTTACAATTATTACGAATTTTAAAGAAAGAAAGAAAATTAAAACCTTTTATTACTTTTAATCAAAAAAATATGTTTGGAATGAATATGTTAATTACATAAAAAATATTAAAAATTTGAATGAAATTTAAGTTTACTACAATTATTTCAAACTAAATAAAGATTAGAAGAGATTTGTTTAGTTCCATATCATTTTAAATATTTTTCAAGAAAATTCATGAAATAGGGTAACAATAATTCCGATGAGTTGCGAACAAGACAAACAACTTAACAATGTTATTTTACGAATCACTTACAATAAAAAAAGGGTGAAATTTTATAACCAAAAAAAATATCATGAACAAACTGAACAAAACAAAATAGTAATCAAACTAGAGATACAAAGTTTCAAGAAATTTAATCAAGTAACAAGGTAGAATATTACAGCACACACAACTATAGAAATAGTGAGAAAAAAAAAACCTTCAAAGTCCAGAGTCGATTGTAGAATTTGTGCAAACTGGGATTCCTAACAATATGCGAATATAAACTTTGTGATGCAACACTTTTCAAAGTTTCATTTCCAGAGAATCAATTTTTGTTCAAGAAGAAGCAGCAAATTATGATTTTTAACAACATAACAAACATGAACTAGATTAAGCTACCTGTAATTTACCTATCTGTTTAGTTAGTATGATTGTTTTGATAAGCATGTACTTTTGTTGTGTTAACTACTTGCACCTATTCCTTGAACGCCAACATAATTTTACAGGTAAATTGTCGGTAGATCAAAGGATGTTGGCATTCAAGAAATAAACCATCCATAAAACTAGTATATATTGATAGGGGTTTAATTGAGGAATCAAAAAAGCAAAAAAAATATAGGTGTCAATGTGCTTGTTATCGAGATATTTGAAATTTTGGCGGGAAAATGTTCTCTCTTGATTTTTCATAGCTTCATCATTGACCAGTTAAAGTTCTCAAAAACTATTAAAAATAAATAAGATTCTATAAGACTTTTACAAATGGCTTATAATGATACTTGTTAGAGATTTATAAAAAGAAAAATAAGGGTTCATGGGCAAAATTTTTAAGGCATTCAAATGGATAAAACCAGAGGATTTCGAAAATCTGACAAAAATTCCAAAACATGACCAGCAAACATCCTTTAGCTCAGGATGGAATTTATTTCCACACGGTACCATAACCTTTTCTGCATTTGCACGTCTTGATTGTGCATGATCCTTTGCAGTTACATCATTTGCATTCGAGCGAAAAGCTAACCTTCTTATCAGCTGCGTGCAGTGATACCGAGGTATCGGGAAATTCCATAACAGTCATTAAGTTATTATGGAAATATCTACCTAAGTCGACATATTGCCATGCACTCGTAACAACAAGTCGGTAATGACTATATGTATAAAATGTGTCTACTATAGTGACTAGTGAGTAAAATTAAATGCACGAAACTGCTTATTTTTTTATTATAATATAATGAAATGACCTTTGATATCGTCTTTTTAATGACTTAACAACCACAAGGGTGATTAGCAAAACAGATCAAACTTGAACTGATTTAACCGGCATATTGGACAAATCCGAGCTTTAAAAAAAAACTCGTCATAGATATACTGAGGTTTGCAATCTGTACGCCAGACGCGCATTTTGTCTACAAAAGACTCATCAGACAGTGAAGTTCGAGAGAAAAATGACGAAAAAAAGTACAAAGTTGAAGAGCATTTAGGACTCAAAATATTCCTAACGGTAATTAAGGTTTCGCAATATACAGCTATAGCAATCTATTCCGTGTGCAGATATCAATTTAAAAGCCAAAGTTTGGTAAACAGTTAATTTATAATTATGACCATATGGAAGTGCTGACTACTGCAATTGAGATACCCTCGAGGAGATTAACTCCACATCGTGTAGACCGTATAAAGATCAGACCTTGACTTGATAATGTGAGGTTAGACCGGACATCGGTTAGAAGAACGAAAGTAGATTATATACGAAGAAATAAAAAGATGTGGTTTGGTTTCCAATGTGACATGTACAACTCTTTACCAGAGACCAAATGACATGTCAACTGTAAAGGTCACCATACAGCCTTCAACAATGAGATAAAGCTATACCTCATATAGTCTACTATGAACAAAATACGATATACACGACAATCGACCACCACTAAATTAAAGGCTCCTGATTTCGGATAGGCACATAGAGGATGTGGCGTGGTTAATATTATCGGAGAGGTATAACCGAACGGATTTAGAGTGACCTCAACGACATTAATTAGCATTCCAAGTAAGGTACGAGATTTTGTAAACCAAACTGAAAGTAAGGGTTGTATACCATTTAAAACTTATCTATATTTTTACGTTTTTTTTAGTAAATATGTTTGTTCAATTATGTAAGTTCATTGAAACCAAAACGTTACCGCGTATAGTTAGAACCTATGGTTGGAAGACGCATAAAATAATCTCCTTCTAGAAAGAAACAAAGATAAAAGTACCCATGTTTCTGTTCAAAGAAGAGAGGAAAGACACAAAAGGGACATCCAAAATCATAGGTCAACAATCAAAAATAAACTGTAAAATAAACTGTAAAATGATGTAATTCTAAAGATTGTCAACCATATTTACAGATGAGCCTAGAAATTACCTCAAGATATTGGTAATACGGAATATTTATTTTAAAGTGGCTAAGATTCATTTTTTGGTGAGTTCTTGGTTGATACCTATAACTTTGCTAAAAACAAAACATTTAAGTGAGGTACGTCTTGACTAATCTAACTAAAGCTAAAACAACTATGTAAAATGGTAATTTGATTTCAAATATGTCAATTTCAGCGTAACATAGTAATTTGAAATCATGTATGTCAATTTCAGCGTAAAATGGTAATTTTTATTCTGATATGTCAATTTCTGCATGTTTTGCCAAAACATTGACATCCAAACTGACGCGATATCGATTCTGACATGAATTGTCCATTGTCCAAATCATATCATTCTAGCAGAATTTACACATTGTTTTGGAAGTTAAAGAGCAAGATTATGGATTAATGGAGAGTTGTCTCATCGGCACTCATACCACACTTATAACTATTTGTGTTTATTTTTTAAAAGAAAATTTGCGCGGTCCCTTTTTTATTACTAAACATTTGCGCTTTTATAATTTTCTACAAAACATTTGCGTTTTTTTTTTCTTCAGAAAATATGAGCCGTATATACACAACAGTTGAGTTATCGGGGTTTAAAAAATTTAATTCATTTTATATCCAAAACACAGTACGTTTATATTAAGATTCAAATTGCTCTTAATGCGATTCCATTAAAATGAACATAAAGGGGATACAGCTTCCAGTTTTAAACTTCTTATAACTTGTGCAAGATTTTGATTATACCATCAATATTTATGATTTCGTTTTTTTTTCTATATTTTACTTGAATTAAGGATATGTGATTTAGTGGTGTGTATTGGTTATGACTTTTAGTTTAAGTTATAAAAGCGCAAAAGACTTGCCCCGCCTTATACAGTTTTTATATAATGAAATTATTCATGATTAAAAAATCTGACAAATAAATGTTATATATTTTTCAACAATGTACTCATTATATTATTGTATAGGACGGTAATAAATACGTAGTGCTTATACACGAAGGCTTAAATCTTTTATCATTTTATCTTTTATGTATAAAAAAGAAGATGTGGTATGATTGCCAATGAAACAACTGACCACAAGAGACCAAAATGACACAGACGTTAACAACTATCGGTCACCGTACGGCCTTCAACAATGAACAAAGCCCATACCGCAGTCAGCTATAAAAGGTCCCGATATGACAATGTAAAACAATTCAAACGAGAAAAATAACGACCTTATTTATATAAAAAAAAATGATCGAAAAACAAATATGTAACATACAAACAAACGACAACCACTGATTTACAGGCTCCTGACTTGGGACAGGCACATACATAAATCATGGCCAACTATTGTCCTCAGTGTAAGCCAGTACGAGTTATCGCGCATGATTTTGATTTCTTATCCGTCTGATCAGTCTTTTATGTGTGTGATATCTTATCAAGACAACATGCTGAGTTTGTAAAGACAATGTTGACAGTCGTAAATAATTTAACAACCCTAAGTAAACAATATTATAAATGTATGACACTGTAGCATGCTAGGTTCCGCGGCTTGAGTACGAGTTGTATAAACTGACTTCATTTCCGAAAGATATACAATTCGATTTTTCCATGGAAGTATTATATTGACAATATAATACTTCCATGATTTTACCGAATATCAAACAAATGTGATCAAACCATGCATACAAAATAAAAAGTCGGAAAAGGACAAATATGAGATCATGATTACCAAACATATATATATATAGAGAATAATACATGGCAAAATCCGTATCATATGTCGTATCATCCCGAGACATCGATATCAGCCCAAGGGCCTTTAGGCCCGAGGGATGATATTGGTCGAGGGTGATACGGCATGTGATACGGATTTTGCCATGTATTATACGCTTTATCATATATTTCAACAGAAGAGTATTATATTACATGAACTGTTTTCTGATCCCGATAGATTAGCACTGGGTTACCTTCAGTTCTGCTTTTGTCTTGGTTCAAAGCCTTAAAATAACTGCTTATACAAAGCACCTGGGTTACCTTACCATTTGCCTGCTGCTGTTTTAAAAATATTTTGTTTATTATTGTATTTATTTGAGTGTTTTGTATTTTTTATAGTTGCATTTAGTGTGCCAAAAAAATATGCAAACTTGATGTTCGTGACGTCACATACAATATGAAAACTTGACGTTCGTGACGTTACATACCAAACAATGACGTCATTAAAAAAATGACCTATTTTGAGGAAATTTTTTCTTAAGCAAAAAAAAAAAAACAAAAAACTTTATGTAAAAAAAAAAAAAAAAAAAAAGGTATGCGATACGGGTTTTACCATGCGATACGGGGTATGCGATACGGGTTTAGCTATGCGATACGGGGTATGCGATACAGGGTAGGTGATACAGACTGGAAAAACAACCTTTATTAGATATACAAAATAGCTGTATTTTGTACTAAATATATGATAAATATATATATCTTTCGACGTAAACCCGAATATGAGACGGCGTAGAATTTGAATACACATACTCATTGCAACATTTTGCTTTTTTATTAAAAGAATAAATTCAGTCTTTATAAAAAGAATAAATTCAGTCTCTGCTTTTACTCTTATTTTCAGTTACCTCCCAGAATTGTTTGTTTATCAATATTTTCTCTAACTTTTCAGACATGATTTCTGAGTTGGCCTTCAACACAAAATTCTCAATAGTACGTTTGTCCGCGACGATGCAGTTTAATTGTCGTATTAATAATGAATAAGTATAAATGTACAGCTAAGTTTTCAAATTTCTTTAAAAATGTCTTCAGTTAAGACAAAAAGTTTAACGATGTGAAAAGCAGTGTCTTCTATGTAAAATAAATTTGCAGATTTGGACACTTCTATATCACATTCACTGGCTACCTACAGAACAATAGACAATTTTTCAAATTGGATTGTTTTATTAAAAAGTTTGGATTTTCCGAAGTGACAAAGTTTTTCTAAAAAAAGATCAGTTTGCAGGTCATCTTACAATGGACACTATATCAATACATATTTCTCAGTTTCAACAATATTTATACACGCTTCACATGTTCGTTGATGGATGGATAGGTCTCTCACTTACAACAATGATATAGTCTTAGATTACTTTTTTTTTATACAGATATAAGCCAATCGAAGCACATACTAATGAATTTATGTACTGATATTCTCAAATTTTCCTAAAACCGTAAAGAAAGTCCCACAGTAAAAGTGTTTACAATAATGTTCCGAGTATAATATATAAAAAAAGGGGGGATACCCTACCCGGAAAATAATATTACTGATATGCATAGGAAAGATTTGACTGAACTTGACAGTGTTATCTGAAATTCACAACAGGTGATCAAATGAATGATGAAATTTGTGAACTTCACACGGATATCTTTAGAAAACATGCTAATCGAAACAACAGGGGTCGCAGGCATCTGTTTGCATGTACATGTATAATACTAAATTTTAACGATTTCAACTATCTCATTCATTCCATAAATAAAAAAATAAAAAATTCTGCAAATACATGTACAATATAAATGCAAGAAGATTTCCGGGGATGAGTTGGTATGAGTTGCAATGAGACAGCTCTCCGTAAACTTTACCTTAACAGAACAATAATTAAAATAAGTTTCCTTTTTAATACAAATTTTACATAAATGTTCAAGTATAAAATTAAATATATTTCCCGATAGAAACTTCTGAAAGGACAGAGACAAATTTAATTTAATTTTTTTCTATGCGATTTATTTTTCTCAGTAACAGTTAAAATGATAAAAGGAGAATGTACATCAAACAAGCAATAGACTAGTATACATCACATGTACATGTAAGATAGTACAGCGATTCATATTGCCAATCAAAAGCAGTGAAAAGGTATAAAATTGATGAAAGAAAATTTGACGTTTAAGATTTCATTCCAAATCCATCTACTACAAAAGATCTTCTGAAAGTGTTACTGCATCTGAAAATTTAAGATAATGACACTTTTCCTGTTTCATCAAAACTAATTGGTCTTTTTAGAACATGAAAATAATATATATAAAATATGTATCTATTACTTCTATGTAAATCAGATGAGCATGTTTAAGTATCAAAATTGTTTAGTTACGGCCGCCTAATAATTTAAAAAAAAACTTTTAAAAAGATATGTAAGAAAATTGCAAAAAAAAAAAAAAAATCATTTTAGATGGGATTTCAATTTTTTTAATACGCTTCACAAAAAACATCCAAAAGTTTGAGTTAATGTAGTAGTGAAAGATTTTATATTATCAAAAATAAAGAAAACTGACGGCTGGACAAAAATATTTTTTTAAATTAAAAGTTACACTTCTTTTACTTTATTTACTGAATTTTTAAATTCATGATATAAAACATTGTATTAAATGTATAAATATTTCATGTGCAAATGGATTAAACTTTGTTTTGTGACTTGTTAGCGATTTACTTGGTAGGTCCATGGAAGTACTATATCAATATAATACTTCCATGGACTTAGAATTTTTCTCGCAATCTTCAAACAATGACAATAACTCCAGTTTTGAATAAAAAAGGCCCCGATTCATTAAATTTTCTAAAATATCAAATATATATCATTGGAAAGATTATAAAGCAAAGAATATATATTTATGCCAATGAATTTATTTCTAAAAATAGTGAAAGATGTAATCATAGATGAAAACTCATTTGCAAACGTTTTTGATTTTGAATTGTATGAAGTAATAGGGAATGAACCACTTTTTAAAAAATGAAAATGGCCGTAACTTCTGCTATTCCGATTCAATTATAAAATATGTCATTAGAAAGCTAAGAAAATGTATTTTCTAATGTGATGCCAATGAAAAAGATATTTATTTTTGTTTACTGTCAGCTAGCCAAAATTCAATATTTCCTTTAATAATCTATACTAAATTTATCGATATCGATTGCGATCAAATTTAGCGCATGCGCACTGCGGGTGCTGATAATAGTTGCGTATGTAATGTGGCGAGGTTAAACATGTTAGTGGGATCCCAACCCTCCCCCTAACCTGGGACAGTGGTATAACATTACAACATAAGAACGAACTATAAAAATCAGTTGAAAAAGGCTTAACTCATCAGATGGACAAAAATACATGTGAACGTGGCCGGGTACTTGTACATCCCGACAACAAAAAAGACACTAGGAACAGATCTGAGAGTACTCGCAGTTATCTGACAGCTAGTTCAAAGCCTCTAAAAACTAATAAAAAAATCATGCATCTAAGACTAAACTATCAATCCGTACACATCCAACATCCAATGGATTTAGTGTAAAGACGTCATAAACAGTCAGAGAAAAACATGACCTTGTGCAATGCCAAGTTACAGGTATCGACAGATTGTAGATCCATGAATATGTATATGTATATAACATACTAGTAATATTTAGTTTACTTCTAATTTACTGATACGAAATCAATATTTATACCAATAAAAACAATATTCAATGGTCTTATTACAGTGTTGAATTGGTAACCTTTAGAATAAGTTTATTTAAAGGAGCGATAAGTTTACAAGGATCAATTCTAAATTTCCGGGCACGGTTAACAACATTTCCGTAAAAATGAGGATGTGCTATCCCGTTTTTCCCCCCAGTTTTCTACAGGTACAACCAAACTTCAAAACCAAATCTTTATATATATGGAAATATTTAGTAAAGGTTTTAAGTAATTTATGGTAACGATATCACTGGTTTCATAATTTAGCAGTAGATTGAGTTCGTTAAAATCAAAAACGTCACAACAGACACGGGCATAGCGAACGAGCTGTGAAATATAAACGCCGTAAGATGGTGCCAAAGGAACATCACCATCTAAAATGGAAAATGAACAATAGGGATCGAAAAATCGTCCCTTTTGTCGTAAATTTTAGCATGTTTAGTTTTGAGTTTCCCGTTTAAAACCGAAATATCTACATCCAGGAAAGGACAGTTATTACCGTATAAATTACTTGGGGTAAATTTTACCAGTATATTGAGAAATTCTTGATTATTTAACGAAAAAATATCATCAAGATAACGATAAGTGTTGATGAATTTATCAATTAAATGCAATTTCGACGGGTCTATACTGAGTTTAGTCATAAACTGTGATTCGTAACAGTACAAAAACAAGTCTGCTATTAAAGGGACACAATTAGTGCCCATGGGGATACCTACAACCTGTCGATAAACCTTGTTACCAAAACGTACATTGATATTACCAAGGAGAAAATTGACAGCTTCAATCATCTCATCACACCTCCAGTAATTTAAGTATATCTAGCATATCTGTTCCAGATATACTTGCGTATACTATCAATATATCATAAAAAGGTATAAGATCTGTATAATAAGTGGTTAAATTTTCAACTTGATATACAAATACATCATAAGAGCAGCATAGGAGCTACATGTAGCCTCAATACTGACGAGTTCATGAAATTACTGTTATACTTAAAGAATGGATGTGTGCGCTATATTGAAATTCTGGGGGGGGGGGGGGGAGTTTGAATTGTAAATGCCGTATTAACGTTTTTATGCCACCAATAGAAAATAAATGTATTGTGGTTGCCTATATACGGAGTATGGAAGGGGTTTACAGAATAGAGAATAACGGGGTGAAAGTGCAGAATAGAATGTCCCAAGCATAATAAATTGAGAAATATAGGGGGGGGGAATAAAGATTAAATAATTCAATAATGGGGTTGAAAGTCATAAAGAATAGCAAAATATGGTTTAATTATTAAAGAATATAGAAATGAAGGACCTCCTTCCACTTATTTGCTACAATAAATTAAACTTTGATTTGATTTGAGACCTCCATATACAATAACGGTTTGGATGATCGAACACAAACCCCATGTATAACAACTACAACAAAGTCAAATGTTAAAACTTACAATATCGTTGAGATGTCTTCATCAGATAACGAACTGAAAAGTCTTTTTACTGGCATTGTGTGAAGCTGGTAGTATAATTTAAAATGACAATTGAGATGTGAAAACACGAGTTTTATATTTTCTGTCAGCTGGTTATGTTTGAAATTTGAGTTGTGATGATAACTTTTCTCATTTTATGAAAGAAATGTGTTCAAAGTGCTATTTCTGATGCACCCAGCGTGGGTCATGTTTCTTTTAATCCAATTAAAACATAATTACTACACCCCCATTAACTTTGATGATCGTTTATCAATAAGATTAATTGTAAAAACAACACACCAATCAAGAACTAATTATGGAAATTAACTGGAACAAGAAAAGGATTGATTGATTGTGTCCGATTTAATTGTAAAATGATCTTTTTTTTGAAAATTACTCTCACGCCATTCCAAGATTTTTTACGTTTTTTTATGGTTATAAAAAAAAAAAATTTGTCATAAAAAAAAAAATGCACATTTGGAGAAGAAACTTTCTAAAATCCATTATTTTTAAATATAACTTTTAAAAGTATTCTGTGGATCGATAACATTTTTTCAGAGCATGGATAAGTAATAAGACGACCAAATAATATAACTGTCTAAAATGTATTACAGCAGCAGTATAGTTTAAGCAAAAGGCATAGTATAATCTGATAATAGCAATAAAATTACTTTATAAATGTTTTGTTTTTTTTTTTCTCTCACTTAGACTCAACTATTAAGCTGACTAAAACAAAACTTGGAAGTAACGCTTGTTAATTCATAGTGATCAAAGAGAGTGGAATACATGTATAATGACTGAATTATTCGGATTATAAAGCACCTATGCAACTTCCTACATCACCAAAGTCTTGGTGTTAAAACTATATTTCGATTGAAAAAAACTTGATCCCCCTTGTATTTTGACCAGCTCCCCTCCCAAAAAAAAAATGATAAGCCCCCCTAAATGATTTAAATTTTTCTAATATTTTTATATTTTAGAAAAAATGCCCACTGTGAGATTCTATATTGGATGCAGGTACACAGGTGATATGATGTGACATTGTCTTATATTTGAAAGTGTTTTTTTTTTAATTGTTTATTTAAAATTTGCGTTTTCTTTCTATCTGAAGTTTTGAGGTATTTAGTTATATATTATGCACTTTACAAATCATTTTTCTTAAAATCAGAGACGTATTATAAAAGCTGTAGTACATGTGCAATAACACATGTGTTAAAAAAAAAACAAAAAAAAAAAAAACAAACACATGTGTTAAATAGAAGTTTCAGCAAAGACCTGTCTCTGGTTTTAAAAAAAAATATGTAATTAGTTGGTTCCTTCAAGGAATTGTATATTTATAAATATACAATTCCTTGGTTCCTTCAAGGATTTGTATAGTAAGATTTTTAACTGTTCTAACTATACAAATCCTTGGTTCCTTATAAATCAGAATTAAAATATTAGCATGAGATTTTATTTCTTCACTTATTTATTTTAGGGGGTATTCTTAGGGAGAGAGAGACACATTTTCACAATAACTTTAATAAGAGAACGAAGGAACACAGTGGCGGATCCAGGGGGGGGGGGGGTTCCGGGGGTGCGCACCCCCCTTTATTTTTGCCGATCAATGCATTTGTATCGGGACATATGTTTTGCACCCCCCCTTTGCCCTGGGTGCCCTGGGTTAGCACCCCCCCCTTTCGAAAATTCCTGCATCCGCCCCTGGAACATAACCATGATGACAAGAAAAGTCAAATTTTTATTTTAAAATCGAAATACGGAGAAAGTCCGAGTTTAGTTTACATTTAGAAAGAATTGACAGGGTTATCTCCCATTATCCTACACATGTGAAAATGGCAAAAGTTGAACAATCAAGATTTGCTCTTTTAAAAATTGAGGATGATGATGATGATGACGATAATGCTAAACCCATAAACAATGCCAACAAATCAAATAACCAGAGTGCAAACAAAAAGAATAAGAAAAAGAAGAAAAAGGCAGAACAACAGCAAGAAAACGACGAGGTCTAAATATTATTCACTATGTATTTACCATATTTTCATAAAGTCGAGCTAATGAACCCTCCGTGATGAGCCAGCTAATTGTTGTGCTTCTTGAAGCTTCTGAATAGAAATAGCTCATTAATCTTTGAGTATCCCCAGTAGCCCTCATGACTATTTCAGGGTCTAGACTAACACATAATATTTTGGGTTTCTTTGACCATGATTTTTTTATTTTGGCTAGCCTTGGCATTGAATCCTGCTGCTAAATCAGAAAATTGTTATGGTTTCTCGGATTAAGATTCCCAGAAGGTATTATATTCTTATTCATTTAAGCTATGCACCCAAGAATGTTCTTAGCTAGTCCATAATTAGCGATTGGAAGGGTCCATAAGGCTAAGAACCAAGCAGTCAAAAATGAAAATAACTCCTATTAGAATCAGAATTTCAAAAAAAATAAAAAAAATATTCATGAATATTAAGAACAAGCATGCTAGGTCGAGATTGCTCTGAGGTCCAACGGCTGTTTTAGTCCGTAGGACGTCAGAGCATGTCCCATATCAATAAGTGGGTATTTGCCCATTAAAATAGATGCTCTGCTTCATTGCTTCTGGAACCGACTGACAGCCTTGGAATTGTATAAATTGGGCATCATTGATCAATGTTTATTTTCATTTATCTCTACCCTTTATTTTCTCATATTTAGACAGTTGTCACACAGGGGTCAAAATTAACTTATGAAGGCCATTAGCCACCTGGGCTACTAGACTTGAAAATCAGTTAGCCCAGACAAAAAGTCAGTAGCCCACATAATTTTACTATCACCGGTGAAGCCTGCAAAGCGGGCTGAACTTCCTAGGGGGGTTTGGGGGCATGCCCCCCAAGAAAATTTTGAAATTCTAGACTCAAAATCCTGCATTCTGAGCATACCTGGAGGGGATTTAGATGCTAGGGAAAAAGTTATTTTTTTCTTATCTTTGTTGTTGACTTCAATCAAATTTCATTAAAAAAAAAATCATTTGCAAAATGGGAATCTTCGAATTCATGCCCTGTGTACAAGATTTTTTTGCATATCTTTTAAAGACAACTAAAGAATTCTCTGTTCTGGAATACATGTAGATTATAGATGAAATATTTCATTTTATTTCTATAATAATCTAATTTATTAAATATCTTGGTCGATTCATTTTGCGTATTAAACTATGTACATTTGTAAACAAATGACCCCCTTTTTTCTCGACTATTTCATGTATTCCAAAAGCGTTGTCATGAACTTGATATCTTCTCTGATTTTCTTTTTTTTTTGTAAACTGTTCAGTTAGTAAGGAACATAAATCATTTTTAACTATAAATGTTATTTATTGTGGTTGACAATATTCTACTTTCCTTTTTGACCTTCATTCCCTGTACACCACGTGGGCTTTGAAAATGTAACTACAAAAGGTACTGTTTTCCAGATTCCTAACAGCATTATATATATCATACTTTCTTTTATTTGACTGATATTACTTCATGACATGCTATTGTCATCTTCCCTGGCTTTCTTTGCTTTCTTGAAGCCAAAACCGTGATTGCTTCATATTGTTAATGACCATAGGAACACCTCTCTTGTTATCCTTGCAAGCAGTGATTTTGCTAGCGCTCGTCACTTTCGTAATTTACGAAAGGGTTTTCGCATTGACGAAAGTTTTTCAAATCAATTTCGTCACTTAAATTTAGAAAGTGTAAAAATATTTTCTCATTAAAATACTATAAATCTACATTGTACCTGTCTTTATGTGTTTGACAAGTTTATGACCCCCAGGTAATTAACATTTTCAACAGGTGTTACAAGTTGTGATTTCAACTATAATCTGCTTTTCGCCATCCGATGGGTCACTAATCCGTTAATTATTAATAATCTCATAACTGACCATTATAATTATTTCCCCAGGAAAATCAGTCAGTTGGCATTTCAACAACCAGGAGTATAGTTTCGTCATTTGATAGAAATAATTTGTTACCCCCGAACAGTTCGCATTTGAATGTTATTATTTCTCAAATGATCACAATTTGAAGTTTGTTTGTCGTAGATTCATCATTTGAACGCATTTTCGTCACAATTGATATAAATTGCCATCAAAAACTTTTGACAATTTCCATTTAAAAAATATTATATAAAACTTTATTCAAAAACATTCAAATTGTCTTCACGAGTTAAACAGGTGCTTCCTGTACTTTGTGCTACACATGCGTGAAAGTAGTCCTATAACTATTTATAGACCCTGGTAAAAAAAATGTAAAATACGAAATCATTTAGAAGCAATTAAATGAGAGAGACCAATATATATCTCTTACTAAAGGAATTAAAACCAAAAAATGATAATTTACTGATGAATCTGGACTTGTTTTGAATTTACTATCCAAGTGTCACTTCCCGTTTTCGCTTCATTTTAAAACCGAAAGTAGTAAACGTTATCTATTCTTGATTTTTTTACAACCTCCTTTCAGTCGTTATACTCGTTCCAAAAAAGATTTTATACAGTTCCAACTTAATAGAAATGATTTCCAGATATCAATTTAGACCATTTATAAGGATAATGATTATGCAGTGATAAAATCATTGCAAGTTAATTTCTACTGTGATTCCTTGTTTAAAAAAAAAGAATCCAACTTGTGTTGTTCAGGAATGTCCTCTGGAACAACCTGAAAAGAAATTGAACTAAGTTTCCACATCCCATGTCAGAATCTTTCATAATAAGGGCCAATACAGTCAAATCATACTGCCAGTCATGCCAACAAGTCCTTTAAAATCTGACAAAGTCAAAGATGAAGCTAGTAACATACATCCTTGGTCCCTTGCTGTTACACAAAAAAAAGGTGACTAAAGCCCTTGCAATCATACGATACATTCCGACTTTAAATAGACGACCAACCAGTGACCTGAATTAACGTGAACTATATTTAGTCACAGGTAAACACTGATTTGACATCCTTGTTTATCGCGACCGCGACTTTGATGCAATACATTTTAAAAAGATTTTTCTTTTTGAATTTACATTTTTGTCCGTGAAGTAGCCAGTACTTGGAGTCACGGTAAATGGCGAATTTCAGTCAGTCAAGAACTTGTTTTCAATTCGCCACCTGGGCTACCACAACTGAGTAAAAAGATCGCCCAGGTCAATTTCTGGTCGCCATTGGCAACTGGGCGACCATTTATTTTTTTCCCTGGACTCACAGTGATGCAGGGCCCTAACATTTAAAAGTCCAAAATCATACATACATATCATGTATATAGAACATAGAACATTGAAGAGCAGATTTAATACTCTTTAGATAAAATCAAAACTGAAATAAAATGTACAATATACCAATGTGAAATAAAGGAAAAGATTGTGATTGGCATGCAAATAATTGAAAGTG
Organism: Mytilus galloprovincialis; assembly: GCA_037788925.1. Classification (NCBI taxonomy): domain Eukaryota; kingdom Metazoa; phylum Mollusca; class Bivalvia; order Mytilida; family Mytilidae; genus Mytilus; species Mytilus galloprovincialis. Next base: position 36,444,635 of record CM075335.1, read on the forward strand.
GTGGAAATTGCTTCCCTTTTATAACACTGTATAAGCTGTTTCTTAAATAATTATAAATGCTGTTTGCAACTGTTTTATTTTTTTTATACATGTAGCTCAAACACTTAGCATTTGCTAAACCAGGATCTAATAAACAAAGAAATAAACAGAATGGTCACTCTGAAGTATCTGATGACCAGTGGAAGGACTGGAAGAAAGCAGACAAAAATGTAATTTGTTACAAACATTTTAAAATAGTTAAATATATAGTAACTAAAACTTACTTTCATCATTGTTCATGACTTTCATAAATGTTTTTATCTTATTTATGCTGAAGAGATGTATGAAAATGAGTAGTGAAAAATTATTTATTTTTTCAGTTAGAATATGAACATGATATCAATGAAATTATACTTAAAAGTTTATAATGCAATACTGTATGACTGTTTTCAGCTCCTGCTAGGGCCTACCTCTTGTTTGACGAAAAACATATCCTTAGATATAGAGATAAACATGTCATCAGTCTGACTAAACATGATAAAGCCTGTCACCACTATCCACAAATGAAGGTTGATAGTTTGGTGCTAACTTATGTCAGACTGACATGGCATGTCTTATGAAATTTTGTTTATCACATTTCTATCAGCAACTGCAACACATCCAAGTCCTTGGTTTTTTATATACGGAACCTAGGTTAGACCTAAAAAAAACAGCAATTAGAAGGTTCATGTAAATAGATATAAGAAGATGTGGTATGAGTGCCAATGAGAAAACTTTTCATTTAAGTCACAATTTGTATGGTCTTCAACAGGAAGCCATGGTTCACACTGAACAACAACACAGGAAGATATAAAGGACTCTCAAAAATATTCTTACAAAGTTATATTTATTTTTGTTGCAGCTTTATGCTTTATTAAAACTTAAATACAATAAAGTAAATTGCAGCATTTATATTTCAGTATGCAGCCGAATCATATGAAAAAGATCTGGAACAAGCTTTACTTCAGAGTAAAGTAGAGTTTGAACAAAAGAAAGAGGTAAAGTGTGTAAGAGGTGTCCTATAAGCTGTCAGGTCCACTCTGATTTGGACATTGAATTAAGGAACATGCATGGGGATATATAATGTTTTCTTGAGGCAATTGTTCCTTTAAATGCCAAATAAAAATATATGTGTGGTTCCAGTAACCCTACCGTCCCTACTTTTTCGGCTTAAAAATAGCCTACCCTAAAGATTTTATTGTCATTTTTCAATAAGCACTGTTAAAGTCAGAATGTTGCTCCCATAGACTCAATGTAAAAAAAAACAACATAAAATAAAAAAAAAATCCCTACCTACCTACCCTAATTTTTTTTCAGATGTAACTGGAACCACACACACTTTTTTATTTGGCCTTACAAAAACTTGTCTATTTATAATTATTAATATGTCCTTTTTATGGGATTTTTTTTCAAATGAAAACTGATCAGGCCATAAATCCACTTGGGTATAGATCCTAAGATGTCAAGTGCTATCTTCTATTGTCCAGATTATTGTTGTTTTTATAAATTATGTGAAAAATTATTATATTTGTATGCCCCTGATGAAGCTAAGGGTGCATTAAGTTTTACCCTTGTCCTTCTGTGCCTCCGTACGTCCATATGTCATTCTTGTCCCAAAGTTGGTTTCTGTTCTCTTACTTTAGTTTCCCTCAATCAAATGTTATGAAACTTATAATACACAATGCTTACTACCTCAAAACACAGATTCCCTCAATCAAATGTTATGAAACTTATAATACACAATGCTTACTACCTCAAAACACAGATTAAGTTTGAATTTGGGAGGAGGTCACTTTCTAGAGTTACCGGTATGCCCTTTTACCATTAAAAAATTGCTGAATTATTTGTTTCTCTTCTAACAACAACTTGATCATGCATCAAAGAAAAAATATATATGAGATTCTAGCACAATTACAGGAATTTCAAAACAATTTAAACTTAAAATTTGTTTTTACCATGTTTTCAATCTAAATGTCTTGACATTTACTGTCTTCATATGTACTGAATAATTATTCAAGATTTATTTTATCTTATTTAATGACCTCTTTGAAATAGATAACATCCCTCTAATTCAGGTCACAAAGTCATTTCAAGATGCTGGTATAAATATAGATGAAGAAAGCATAAAGGAAAAGAAGAAGAAAAAGAAAGACAAACCACAGACAATGAGTCTAGAAGAATTCAACACAGGAGGAAAAATGTCACATTCAGATGGTAAAGCTAAAATTTGCTGTTACATCATTAATAGAATGGAAAACTATGTGAAAGTTATTTAAATGTTCAAAATGAAATGTAACCATGACTTTTAATGGACAAAATATATTTTCAGACAGAAGTTATAAACACTTTACCAATTAAGTGTAACTAAAATAAAGAAAATTTTGAACTTAAAGTTGGCTTACATTTTTGTCACTATCTTATTTATTATTTTTTTGACAGTTGTTTTAATCTCTACTAAAATTATTTTACATACTTGCACTATATAACATATCAGAATCATATATAGATATAAGACGATGTGGTATGAGTCCCATTGAGACAACTTTCCATCCAAGTCCCAATTTGTAAATAGTAGACCATTATATGTCAAAGTACGGCCTTCAAAACCAGGGAGCTTTGGACCAGTCTGCACCAAAAACTTTTTCAACTACTAGTCCGAAGACCAATATCCTGACATTTTTCTTGTTGGTCCAAACAAATTTTTGCAAAACTTACTAGTCCGAATGAAATTTTACTAGTCTGGGGCATCCGACTAGTGGCTAACCGTGCAGACTGTTGGACCACGGCACACTGAACAGCATGCTGTAAAGGGACTAAAAAATGACTAGTGTTTTATCTCCCTTTTACACTGTGTGCCTAGTAGTCAGTTCTTCAGTGCTGGGAAATTTTAATGCTTCATTTATTTATTACAGAATTCATATCAGTACACCCATCCAGTAAACCAGAAACACCTGTCACAGAGGCAGACCCTAAATTCTTTAGTCATGTGGAAGGAGATGTAGAAAGAATTCTTAGAAAAGAAAAAATGCAAGAAGAATATCAAAAAGTAAAAATTAAATGTGCTCTGCTTAGTCTGCTTCTGCACTACATACTCAGTGGCTCAGGCATATATAAATCATTTATTTCTCCTTGGCGCATTTTGTCCTTTTGTCACTAAGAAATTTTATAGAAGTTGTTTTGCAATGGTTTTCTTTGTTGTCTCTCCTGCAAGGTATGTGGCAGAATGGGAGGCATGCTTTCGGTGATTTTATCAGTTAATTGGAGTAAAAGGACAACTTTATTTGGTATATTGAATCATTGAAATGTATACATCACTTTTAAAATTAGAGAGTTTTTAGTCCAAGTTTTGCAATTACCGCTTTAAATGCAATAAGTTTGAGGACCAGAGAGAACTGTAAGAGAATTACAGAAAATTTACAATTTAACATTGTATGTACTATCTTGTAAAAATGTGACTTATAATTTTTAGCCACTCCTTGATATACAGTGTTTGGGGATACACATCAGTCTGTTCAAACTTCCCTCAGCTTTTACCAAGGATCAACTTACAAATCAATTGTAAAAGGATACAAATAAAGAAATATTCAAATATACGGTATTGAAAGAGAGAACACTGACTACTTTTTTTTAAATAATATTTCTAATGATATACATGTAATCTTTTTCTGATATTATGTGTTATACAATTTTTTGTGTGTTTCAGCAATATGCAGCAGAAAAAGTTATGACAGCTAAGCATAGTTCAGAAACAGCCAAAAAAGATAAAGAAATTGAATTTCTAAAAGCTACAGTTAAAAAATTGGAGGTATGGCATTTTGTTTCATATCAATAATTATCTTTGTGGGTTCTTTATTTCTCATGTAGCCCTTTTCAAATGATTTTGGGATTTTCTAGTATTCTTGATGAATTTATTTTAGAGTTCACAATTTTTTGTTGGTTGACAATATTTTTATGCCCCATTTATGGGCATTATGTTTTCTGGTCTGTGCTTAGTACACATGTTCCCTATAATATAATCTTTCTAATTTAATGCCAAATTAGAGATTTTCACCTATTTTCACAGTCCACTGAACATAGAAAATGATTGTGCAGATGGGTCATTTGTATTCTGGGGACATATTCTTGTTTAAGGGTATTTTCTGTAGAGTCTACATTTTAGACAGTCAGTAAAGATATTTGAACAAGTAATTACCAGAATTGACGTGTATTTTATAATGAACAATATACTATAGATAGAAAAAAATCAAGCACACCTGTTAGAACCATTAAAATGAGTTGTGACTACCAGTACATTTCAAATGAATCTAATCTGTCAAAATGGATAATAATCATTCACCTGAATTTTAACATTTCATTTAAACAAATTATATTATAAGACAATACAGAAGGTATAAAAATATCAGGGTAATTTATAATTTGGTCTGCATGACAATTTCCAAAAGGACAACAAACAGCTGTATAAGAATAAACCTTAAAATTTGCTCTAAAAATTGACTTATATCATTATTTTATTACACATTTACATTGTACCAGAATATTTATAGAATAGCTAATTTAAGAATTAAAATAAAGAAAATTATTCCATATTGATAAAATATTAGTAGGTTTTTCTATATGAATGGGATTTTGAATAAATAAGCATATTCACCTGCGGAAAAAGGATATTCACCGCGCAAAACGTCGCGTGCTTTTACGTGTATAATTTTGGTAAAAAAACGTTTGATGTACAATTGGTTTTGGTAAATATTTTCCATTACATTAATTTCTCTCGGAATATGGAATAAAACATTTACTGTCTTTTGTTTCGGTAAATATGTGGTTTTATTGACTTTTGAAAAACTAATATTCACTTCGGCCGTTGGCCTCAGTGAATATCAGTTTTTCAAAAGTCAATAAAACCACACATTTACCTCACCAAAAGACAGTAATTGTATAATATTCAAGGAGTGTCTTGAACAACACATTTTAAATGCACATAGCGCACGAGGGGGTCTCAATGAGTGGGGGTGGGTCTGATCCTGGATGCTGCTTATTGTTTAGTGAGAATCCCTTATCCCGCTTCTAGTTGCTATAATAGCGCATATAATTTTCCCTGACCTGCAGGACTTCCTTTCCTGTTATCATGCTTTAAAACAAATCAGCCAATTTCGTGTCTCGCTTAGACCCCAATGAGACCCATGCATGAGTCAATTATTAGTGTTATTGGTGACTAGTTGAAATTTTTGCATAATTGTATTTTTTGATTAGTTATTCTTTTTATTACATTGACATTGGGCTTTCAAATGTGAAGTTGAAAATGTAAGGAATTTTTTCTTTTTCTATGCATTCACAATTTGTTTTGACGCCACATCGACAATATCTTGATAACAACTATTGTTGTATGAAGTCAGAGGAGTGAAATAATTGAGTTTACTTCACATATAAAATTATATGTGTTTATTTCACTGGAGGATCACAGTAATTCAATGCAACCAATGTAATAATTGTTTTTATTACACATGTACAAGAATATTTGTTATCTTTTACAGGAAGAGTTTAAACAAGTAAAGAAAAGAAATAAACAACTGTGTGTTATATTAGCTCAGGGAGAAAGTAAGTTAAATTTCAGGAAAAAATGGTTAGGGCTATTCATTAAAATCTATGTGCAAAATATACCTACAATCAAGATCCATGTTTTAGATAATTTTGCATAATGGTAAAACATATGCTGAAAAAAGAACCATGACCAACATTTATTAATTTAAACTACCCATTCTACCCTCCCACATACATTTTAATGGAGTAGCTTTAGTTGATGCTTATAAAATTACAGTGGGAGTATCCTTATTGTCCTCTCTATGTCCTTATCCCCATTGAGTTCACAGAAACTGATTTGTCTACAACTATATGGATAAGAATGCATGTCTGCCATGTGGAGACAAAAACAAATTCTGAAATGCTTTTCCTCTTGAAATATTATTCACTGTTCTAAAACATATACCAATCTAAATAGAAATAACGAATTTGCAAACATCTGACTTAAAGATTTAATTTGATCAATTATTGTTTAATTTTCAAACTCACTGTTTCAGAACTACACAGATGTAAATAAAATAACCTTAAATCTATAATGTCCTCCTGTCTACTCCAATGTGTGTTATAATTGTTAAATTAAAACATATTAGAAAGGTATAGCAAGGCAAATACAGATCAAATAATTTATATGTTGCCCTTATATAGATCTTTTACATCTTGTCTTCTTTTATTTAGAAAAATATTCCATTTTCTTGTTTTTTTTACACAGTGAAAGAAAAGGCAGAAGTATTAATGCAGGTGCAGCAATTATCAGAAGTTAAAGATGAGCTCACACAACAGGTAGGGTTTAATAGTAGACTGTAATATGTACTTTACTCACAAAACAGAAGGTCACACTATGTACAAAAAGAACACTGTACAAATCTAGGTCACACTATGTACAAAAAGAACACTGTACAAATCTAATTTCTGTATATCAGGGTTTTTTTTGCATGTGTTTAATATTTGCTTTGTTTGTAGCACCTACAGAAATGCGAAAAATTTGACCCCATGTCAATTTCCCTATATATTCCTAGATTGTTAAAAAGGTTTCATAAATAAACCACTAATTATTAAGCTTACATAAAATTGATATGTAAACTCATTTCACCCTATTACAGAAATTACATTATAATTATATAAAATCAGTCTTTTGTGTTGATGGTAGATCACAAGAGTGTGTATAATTAATTACGATATCTGTTTTTATGATAATTAAATTGGCTTACCATACATGTCATTCCTTTTAACAACACAGACGACAGTAACATGTTCAAAAAATATTAATTACTGACGTCTGTTGATTGTTGTCATAACCTAAACATTCTGCATTTAGTGTAAAAATTAAATTAAAATAAATCACAATTTCATAGATATTTATACAGATATGCTTTCAAAATGCTTTGTTATATGACACAAACTAGATCAAAATCTTCATAGTCTACCATGCCGCAATGAACTTGATTAAAACAGTTATTGAAAGATCTCCTAATACATGTAATATGTGTATTTTAGTTTGTAGTGCACATATTAATTGTAATAGATTATCTATTAGGCAATCAAAATTTATTTTATTTACATCTTTAACAAAATAATATATTGATTTTATCATGTGTATTCCTTTTCAGCGAAAATTATACACAGCAAAAATTATACACAGCAAAAATTATACACATAAAAAACTATACACAACAAAAATTATACACAGCAAAAACTAAACACAGCAAAAATTATACACAGCAAAAATGATACACAGCAAAACTTTAACTTAACCATTTTGTCATTGATCATACATACAGTAATAATTACATTAGATGTATGTTTCATTATAATACTTTATTCTGATTGGCTAACTGCACATCACGTGTTATTCCGTAAGCAGTTGCATTTCTCAATACAACTTTTCATTCATGATAACACGTGGTCCAACAATAAAGTGCACAGGTGAATTAATTAAAAAATATATAAAATTCGTGTTTTCATGATCATAGCTAAAAAATGTAATTATAAGTATTGAATGCTTCTTTTTGTAACTTTATAGGGTTGTAAAAGTGTTGACCGTGCGCACATTTTTAGAATGAAGCGCTTCCGCGCTTCATACAAAATGTACTTCGGTCAACGCTTTTACACCCCAATAAAGTTACAAAAAGAAGCATTCAATTCTTAAATAGAAACATCACAAAATAATAATCTTTCTATGAGTCAAAAAAGATTTTTTTCTTCTTTATTATGTTGTGACAGGTATTAAAAGTAATTTTGTATTGCATCATTATTTACGAACTATTATTTTTAAGTTCTTACATATTTTATGTTTCATTTCCAGGTCCAAGAATTAACAGGAGAATTAGAAAAAGAGAGATCAAAAGTACATTCATTGAAAACAGAATTGGATAAAATAAAAGGACATGTAAGTCTTTTATTACTCAAAACATAAAACAGAAATGATCACCGACATGAAAAACATAATGCTCTATATTCAAACTACTGTGGATTCATTAATATTCGTGGACTACCAATTTTGTGGATTTCATCGGTACTGGCAATCCACGAAATCAAATGTTCAACAAATTACAAATTTTACGTAGGCTTGTATGCAGAATTTGGCAAAACCATGAATTTAAATATCCATGAATATGTTACTTTTTCTGAATCCAAGAAAATTGATACCCACAGAAAATAAACGGATCCAAAGTAGTTTAATCCAGTTTGCAAAAATTCGCCTGTTCCAAGTCAGAATCTGATCAGAAGTTCTCTGTGTTTATATTTTAATGTTTATGCCCTTAAGAAATTTTGTACTCTACTCCCTTCACCATTAAAAACTTTCCTTCATGATGATTGTGATGAATGAGTGTCAAACACATATACAGTTCAAGCAATCAATGAATTCAATATGTGCAATTGATTTTCCATAGCGGGTAATGGTAACGTTTTATATGTAGCTCAGTCCATATCATTAACTTGAATATGTATGATGGCTCTTTTCGAAGCTGAGACATTTTCACATATGTTATTAAACTTTTGGGTACGAAGTTAGATTCATTTTTTCGTAAAATAAGCTTACCCTGAAAATACTTTCTTGATGCGGCTCCTTGTGGTAAAAAATCACTTTTTTCACACAATAATTTCTTTGAAAATTTAATACTTTGAAGACATTAAGAACCTCTATAGTTTTTACACATTTATTCTATGGTCCTCTTCTTCCTCAAAAACACAAATGGCTAAGTTTCTAAAAAATAGAAACATGTCCGATATCACTACGTAAAGATTTTTAAATGCCAGTTTTTTGTTTATGCACAACTTATTACTTTCTCAATTAGGCTCTCTGGCAATATATGCATAGTATACAACAGAAAATTCTTACTTAATGAAAAAGGAGACAGCAGTCTAACATAAAACAATGAGTAAGTCTATAATTTTGCTTATATTTGCAGGGAACCAAGCATAGTGGAAAGTGACAAACCAGACTTGTGATATGGGCATTGATAAGAAAGATAATGACTTTATACCTTATTCTGACATAGAATTGGAAGGTAGCACCTGTACTTATAATGACTGACAATTGAGTTGATATTATATGTTAAAAAGAATAAAGATATGAGTGGGACTAATTGGTGCATGCTGTAATGGCTTTCCTTGGACCACTTAGAATCTCTGCCTTATTAAGGAACTTTATCAGAAATGTACAAAATTGTCATTTGCTGATGTTCATTTTAAAAATGGAAAGTGCTAGAATGTTTCTTTTTTTTCTTAACAGTAATGAATGGTATTTTTTTTGTTCAAGACACTTTCAAGAATGTTTTATTTTGTATGTCTACACTACAGTTTAACGTCATGCTGTGTATATACCAGTTATTTGTTTTTGAACAATGTTTTTATTAATCATGACATTATTTTTTTGTATTTAGTTTTTTGAGAAGCTGTTGTTTTGTTTATTGAAATGTAAATCACAGTAATGGGTGGTTCATTTTTAGGCATGGCCATTTTGAACAAAAGAAATGGTACTAAAAAAATACATTATTAAAAGGAAATCCGAGATATACATATAATCTTAATGTAGAACTCTTGTGAAGTATTTCTAAGTAAGATAAACATGACAAAGAGAGAACCACATAAATTCAAACTCACATTTATATTATGTTTTGAAAGGATAATTAGTGTTAAAAATATTCCTGATATCATTTTAATAAACCTTGCATGTTTGTACATTTTTGAGTTCAATATTGAGAAATATAAATGTTGGATTACTTTTAATTTTTCTTGAGAGCATTCATTAATGGCTTGTCTACCTTTAAAGAAGTGTGTATGTTAACAACTTGGTGTCTCTTTGTTTTATTGGGTTGTTTCGATGCTGTCTCATTGCTGTTTATCAGACATCTCCTTACGTTAGAATTTTTGATTTAAGAAATAAAGAGTTTACTAGTTGTTTGAGACTATTCTGTTCTGTTATCATTTTATACATACATGTATATTTTTTCAAGAATAGCCTGGCAATGATTATATGCATTATAAATTGAACAATTTTTTTATGTTTTTATTTTTGTTTCTGGCAAGAATTGAGTACATGTTCTTACTTTCCTGATAATTAACAAAGTTTTATGAATAAAATACATAACAGTTATCTCCCCTTCGATTGAACATAGTTAGCTCCCCTGGTTAAAGCCATAGATTCTTTTTAAAAAAAGGTCTGTAATTGTGGTGTATATTTGAATTGTGTCCTTTAAAAAGCAGAAACAGAAATAATCAAACAAAGTCTGTCTAATTACAAGTTGTTTGATGACACACTGAAATGATATTAGGCTTTAGATTTCCTTTTACGAAATAGGTTTAGAATTGTTTTCAAGAAAAAATGAAATTCCAATTTCTTTATGCCATTAACTATTATCAAATTTATAAGTGCTTATTGATGTCTCCTGTATAATGATAAGTGATAAGAAAAACTGGAAGACAGTAAAAAAACTATCTTTTTCATTTGTTAATTTGTCTATCTATCGTTTTTTTTTAATATTGATAATTTGAGTCTGATTATGGTTGTTTTTGTATTTTCATACAAGCATTAAAGATGTTATGTAATTGTTTTTTATTCTGACATTAAAAGTAAAAGATAAAAAGAAAACACTGTTTTTTTATCATAATTTTATATATTAGAAATATGTTGTGTAGAATGATCAGGAAATGTACCAAGGAATTCAAATAGCAATTAAAAAAAACTAAATTGAAAACCAAAAATAAAAATAAATTTTATTTCATGTATGGAATAAATTTGAGGATGGAAATTGGGAATATGTCACAGAGATAACAACCTGACCAAAGAGCAGATAACAGCCATAGTCCAATAAATGGTATTCAATGCTGCTAGAAAATCCCACATCCAGAGGTGGTCCTCAGCTGCCCTCCAAATAAAATTGTGTACTAGTTCAGTGAAAAGGATATTACAATAAACTCAAAAACATATAAATGAACTAAAAGTAAAAAAATATACAAGACTAGAAAAGGTCAGAGGCTCCTGATTTGGGACAGGCACAAAAATATGACAGGGTTAAGCCTGTTTTGTGAGATCTCAAGCCTCCCCTTATACCTCTAGCCAATGTAGAATAAAGAAACACATTGCAATAAACTGCATTATAGCCCAAGGAGATTATGATGCAAGATATATGTCATTTAGCAATCCAACAACAACACGAATCAAGATTTAAGTTCCACACAATTCATACATCATTTTTTTTTCTGAAAAATTGCTATTAACATATTGGTCACATTTGCAACATAAATGTTGCTGAAAGCAAGGCATAGTTGTGCAGGTTATCAAAAGTTAATAATACTTTACAAGGCCGGTTTCTAAATTACTGTATTTGGTCTTAATATGGTTGCCACTGGACAAGAAAGACAGTAATTGGTTATATGTAGCAGATTGTTTTAACATTTGGAATTTCAGTATTACAAAGGGAGGTGAAACTCATAAGTTGAAAAATAAACTGACAATGCCAGGGTATAAAAAAAAAGAAAAGAAAAAGGACAAGCAAACAAAAAATAATACACAAAACACAACATAGAAAACTTAAGACTGAGCAACACAAACCTCATAAAAAAAGTGGGGTGACCTTAGGAGCTCTGGAGGAGTAAGCAGATCCTGCTCCACATGTGGCACCCTTGGTGTTGCTCATAACAGTACAAACCTGGTAATAAGTCTAATTAGGTAGATCACATTCGAGAAAAGGGCATGGGATTGCAGTTACGACATTAGGAACATATCCCCTTTTATCTGTGAAATGGATATGCAACCACAATCAACCATAATACCATAGAGATAAACTGGGATAAGGATTTAAACTGTCATATTCCTGACTTGGAATAGGCTGTACCTTATCTAGAAAATGATGGATTAGCCCTGGTCTAGCAGCTCTAGCTAGCTAAACCTCTTTCTTGTATGACAGTGGCATAACATTCCACTATAGTGACAACAAGATGTGAACAAAACACACACATATAGGTAAAAATGTCAATAATAAATATAGCAGTCAACATTTTGTTATAATTAAATCACTATACAAAAAAAAACATGTTTTTGAAAAACAAACAACTGCATGGTCTTGAGGTTCTCAACAATCTTCAATGAATTATCTTGAAGTGCTTAACAGTTTTTTGCTTGTATTTTTCGCTACGTTCATAGTGTAAAAAATTTGTTGGTCAGCTGAGCACAAGTTTATTGAAATGTCCGACATATTTTTAGGCCTTTCCAAATCTTCTATTTAATTTGCCCTTGTAGTATTACAAGTCGAAATATTCTGCTGTGAAATGTCGGACATGCTAAAATATTTTCCTCATTTATTTGCTCTTTGAGTTGTATTTATATATAGATGGTTAAACCCTCTTTAATTGCCGCATATACAAGCTTCAGGGGCGGATGCAGGAATTTTCGAAAGGGGGGTGCTAACCCAGGGCAAAGGGGGGGTGCAGGGGGGGTGCAAAACATATGTCACGATACAAATGCATTGATCGGCAAAAATAGAGGGGGGTGCGCACCTCCGGAACCCCCCCCCCCTGGATCCGCCACTGAGCTTAAATAGATTTTTACTTTTAAACAAAAAAAGATCGATTATTTTTTGTTTGTTTATTCCCAGTGGCAAGTATTTCATGCATATTAAGGACGAGAGCAAATTAACAATAAATACAAAAAGTGGGTCCTGTAGTCGGGGAAGACATGATTTAAGTTTAGAAATTCGGACTGCTACTAAAAAAATTATGGTTTAATTTAAAGACACAGATATTTATGTCCACACAACCAAATAGACGCCTACTTTTGCAAATTTTTTTTAGTGAAGGTCGGGAAAAGACCAAAAGCGGTCATATTTCTATCTATTCCCCAGTCCTCATTAGAGGTTCAAATTATAGAAAAAGGGTTACTAGTATATATTTTCGCTAATTGGAATTTAAAAATTCGCTGTCGTAATTTGTGAGGAAAGAATTCATTATAAAGATGACGAGTTAGATTTTAGGTATTCTACAGAGAAAAGGATATTCTAAACTGGTAGACATAGTTCAACCTGATTATTCTTTGGAGACAAATATTACCAGAAACCAATTTTCAACTGACATTTTATTTCCAGCAGAACTCCTACGCTTTGATTTATGATAGCATTTATCTTATAGAGAAACGGAACTATTTCAGACAATAATTGATTTAATAGAATTGGTCTTTGTGACATTTTTCAAAATGATAATACTGTCTGTGCAAAAGATACCAAAAGACACATTAAAACTATCTAGTCGAATAGTCAAAAACAAACTGACAATGCCATAGCAAAACTCTTTAAGCAATAAAAAAAAAAAAAAAAAAACAATAAAAAAAACTAACAGAAAACTAAAGACTGAGCAACACTGAGGGTGATCTGGCAGGTTAAGTAGATCCTGCTCCACGTTGTAAATTCAAGGGTTTTTTTTCTTTTTTAATTTAAATTGCACTATGTGATCACTACCCACACTGTTAAGATTGTGCTATTTTAGGTACATTTACGTAATGTTGAATGAAGCTGAAACACTCTCTAAAATGTTATGCGCCAAACTCTTTCTTGATTTAAATTCATCAGAAACTCCCGAAGCCAAAACATGAAAGCTAAGTATCAGTACTAAAACACGTCCAGAGCAATTTATGGCCAAAAGAGACCTGCAATAATAGCCAACTCCATCTAATTTCAACTTTGCCTGAAGAATTTAGAACCTTTATTACTTAATATGCCAACTGATAATATCCTCTTGCAGCTATATCGACCTAGACGAAAATAACGTTTACTTTATGCATTCAAAATGCTTTTCATACAGCCCATCAAAAACAAAATTGAAAAGCAATTGATGTATAACCAGTTGAACACTGAAAGACGTCAAGAGCTATATGACAAAAAAAAAAGATAAAATGTTGTCTTTACAAGTATGGTAGACAGATGTTCACACATTCTATACATTGTGATTTCATATATTATTATCATTTAGCCTAAGGTGTAGAGTTGTAATGAAAATCAAGAATTGTATAAAAATTGTGTGGGATTTTGTACTGTTACAGCTTACATCACTCTTTATATGGGTTATCACTTTCTAGGGTTTCATTTGTAATTCTTATAGATTATATCATATGATACTCAGAAGAAAAATAGTAAGTTATAGCAATACGGGCCTTATAATCTTAAAAGTACTATTATCAGATGTCAAAGCAACCAGAAACAAAACATTTAAACTCTTGATCTACGATCGGCAACACGAGACTTAGTAAGCTATTGATAGTGCTTCTGTAAAAAAATAAGAAGATAAGAACTAGTATGCTTCGTACCATGGAAATAGGTGATGTGCCACTGAGATATGTGATTACAAATGCAACAGTATAACAAATATCAATGCTACTCCATTTTTATCTTTTCATATAAAATGCACACTGTGGACGTTCAAGAAATAACTACTTTGCTCTGCTCCTGTTGTATTCGTTCTTTTCGAGAAATTGAAGATATTTTCAAAAAAAATTAACTGTATGCTCCCCTCTGATTTTATTTGTGTATTGTTTTGTCGTTTGGTTTGCTGTTTCATTGCCGTAAGGCAGCAACCATTTGATTTTCTGGGGGAGGGCTATGGTTTTTTTTTCTGTGCAAACTTTTTTTTTCGCCTGCGGCGAAAAACAATCTATTTTTTTCGCAACAAGTCGAAAACAATTTTTTTCTTTCAATTTTAGCATAACATATAGTGGCAGCTGAGGGTGAAACAAACAATTTTTTTTTCTCAGAATCAAAAACAAATTATTTTTTTCTCCAAAAACTGGAAACAAACTTTTTTTTCCAAAAAAAACCATAGCCCCCCCCCAGAAAATCAAATGGTTGCTGCCTAATTGCTACATCTCATTTTATTCATATAGCTACAAACCAAAATATGAATTATGCATTGTAATAGAATAGCTAAGTCCGACTTTAATACTGGTAACCAAAAGGTCAGTGGACGTGGTAAACATACAATTTTACTTTAAATCACAACAGGTGATAATAGTGTGGATATTAGATTAGTAAGATTTCTATACGAATTATTTTACGTCATTATATAGCGTATGACGGAGGTGATATGCGTAATCTATTTCTTATGCAGCAAAAACCAGTGGCGGATCCAGAAATTTTCATAAGTGGGGGCCCGCTCCAGTCACGCTTCAGTGATTCCCTATATAAGCAACCAAATTTTTTCCCAAAAAGGGGGGGTGCCCCCCCCCCCTAAATCCGCCTCTGAAAACACTGCAATCTGATTGGTTAATTACTCCGTTGTAAATAACACCCCACCCTTGTTCACCCGGGGATAAATAAAATTTTTCCAAAAAAAAAAATTAAAAATAAAATCTTGCCAAAAATTTTAAATATTAAAATTTTACCAAAAAAAATAAAAATAAAAATAAAAATAAAAATAAAATAAAATTGTGCCAAATAAAAAAAAAATTGAGGAAAAAATAAAAAAATTTTTTTTTTAAATATTTTCAATTTTTTTCCCCAACAATTCAAAAGAACACAAAACAAATTTCGGAATTTTCCCTAAAATAAAGAAAAAAAGTAGTTGACAATGCAAAGCAAGTTCGCCATTGAAAAATTGTTAAACTTGAAATTTTTCAATACCATTTTTCAATTATTACATCCTGGTTTAAAAATGAGTAATATAATTGTTCATAAGAAATTAATTCGTTATCTTGGTGTAATCAGGGGTGTACGGAATTTTACACCGTTGTTGAAAATTCATACACCCATTCGGCTGCGCTTCAGGGTGTATGAATTTTCAACAACGGTGTAAAATTCTGTACACCCCTGATTACACCAAGATTCGGCTGCGCTTCAGGGTGTATGAATTTTTAACAACGGTGTATAATTCTGTACACCCCCTGAATACACTAGTGTGGATCTAGCCGTCGATAGCAGCCGGCGTTAATATTCATGAGGCCAGCCTTCAATAATATTCATGAGCCGGCAATAATATTCATGAGATGACTTGCGTTCGAAGAAGTGTTGTTAGAAACTATGAACGATAACTATGATTAAATAACGTTCCTATTTATATGTGATATTACTTCAAACAGGCATGTCAATGGGTGTCTTCTTCGAGGTCCGCGTTTACTAAATTAACTTTTGGTCTTCTTCAAGGACTTCTAGGTCTGCGTCTTTAAATAACATTGTAAATGTAATAAAAACAATGCAAATGCTTCCATAAATATAAAACAAAGTAATGGTCTTTTAACATTCTGTGATAAGAGAAATAATGTAAACTGAAGCAATAACAAGTTGAAATAAATATAATTAAATATAGAAATTTAATGGGACATTACAACAAACAAATAAAGTAAAGAACAGTTCTTATTAAAATTTTGTGATTATTGAATTAATGTAAGCTACAATAAATAAAAAAAATGATTGAATACTAGTATAGAAATTTAGGAATTAAAGAGAATTGATGGTCATATGGGCGTTCCATAATTTGTTCGTTGTTCGTTGTCTTCAAATATAGTCCAATCATGAAACTAAAACATACAATACAGACAATATTTTCTATTTAAACAGATCAGAAAAAATAGAAACATAGTTAATTGCAGAAATAAAAACAACAGAAAAATAAAAACTGTCAAGTACTATTTCAATGACATATAATTCTTCAAAATTACGGAGCCCAATCTCAGTCATTAATCTTGACATTAACAATTTATATCATTGCCTTTAAAATGGCCCATAGCACTTATTGCCTAAACCCGTACGAGTTAGTCAGGAAAGGATAAGGGGGGGGGGGGGGGTACCCTGGTATATCACAAATTCGAAAATAAACTATTGCCGGCTGGCCAAACGAAGAGATTCTCCACGTGGGCAATAATACCAGACGAAGAGGTACTTATTGCCTTTAAAATGGCTCTTAGCACTTGTACCCTAGACCCGTACGAGTTTTTCAGTAGAGGGTTAAAAGGGGGGATATGGTATTCCGGTTAACAACGAATTCGAACTGAACTATTGCCGGCTGGCCAAACTAAGAGATTCTCCACATCGACCATCATACCAGAGGTAGAGGTTGGTATTGCCTATAAAATGGCCCATAGCACTTATGCCCTAGACCCGTACGAGTTAGTCTGGAAAGGATAAGGGGGGTACCCTGGTATATCACAAATTCTAAAATGAACTATTGCCGGCTGGCCTAACGAAGAGATTCTCCACGTGGGCAATGATACCAGAGGAAGAGGTACTTATTGCCTTTAAAATGGCCCATAGCACTTGTACCCTAGACCCGTACGAGTTTGTCAGTAGAGGGTTAAAAGGGGGGATATGGTATTCCGGTTTACAACGAATTCGAACTGAACTATTGCCGGCTGGCCAAACTAAGAGATTCTCCACATCGACCATCATACCAGAGGTAGAGGTTGGTATTGCCTATAAAATGGTCCAGAGCACTTATGCCCTAGACCCGTACGAGTTAGTCTGGAAAGGATAAGGGGGGTACCCTGGTATATCACAAATTCTAAAATGAACTATTGCCGGCTGGCCTAACGAAGAGATTCTCCACGTGGGCAATGATACCAGAGGAAGAGGTACTTATTGCCTTTAAAATGGCCCATAGCACTTGTACCCTAGACCCGTACAAGTTTGTCAGTAGAGGGTTAAAAGGGGGGATATGGTATTCCGGTTTACAACGAATTCGAACTGAACTATTGCCGGCTGGCCAAACTAAGAGATTCTCCACATCAACCATCATACCAGAGGTAGAGGTTGGTATTGCTTATAAAATGGCTCATAGCACTTATGCCCTAGACCCGTAAGAGTTAGTCAGGAAAGGATAAGGGGGGTACCCTGGTATGTCACAAATTCTAAAATGAACTATTGCCGGCTGGCCAAACGAAGAGATTCTCAACGTGGGCAATGATACCAGAGGAAGATGTACTTATTGCCTTTAAAATGGCCCATAGCACTTGTACCCTAGACCCGAACGAGTTTGTCAGTAGAAGGTTAAAAGGGGGGATATGGTATTCCGGTTTACAACGAATTCGAACTGAACTATTGCCGGCTGGCCAAACTAAGAGATTCTCCACATCGACCATCATACCAGAGGTAGAAGTTGGTATTGCCTATAAAATGGCCCAGAACACTTATGCCCTAGACCCGTACGAGTTAGTCTGGAAAGAATAAGGGGGGTACCCTGGTATATCACAAATTCTAAAATGACCTATTGCCGGCTGGCCAAACGAAGAGATTCTCCACGTGGGCAATTATACCAGAGGAAGAGGTACTTATTGCCTTTAAAATGGCATATAGCACTTGTACCCTAGACCCGTACGAGTTTGTCAGTAGAGGGTTAAAAGGGGGGATATGGTATTCCGGTTTACAAGGAATTCGAACTGAACTATTGCCGGCTGGCCAAACTAAGAGATTCTCCACATCAACCATCATACCAGAGGTAGAGGTTGGTATTGCCTATAAAATGGCTCATATCACTTATGCCCTAGACCCTTACGAGTTAGTCAGGAAAGGATAAGGGGGTACCCTGGTATATCAAAAATTCGAAAATGAACTATTGCCGGCTGGCCAAACGAAAAGATTCTCCACGTGGGCAATGATACCAGAGGAAGAGGTACTTATTGCCTTTAAAATGGCCCATAGCACTGGTACCATAGACCCGTACGAGTTTGTCCGTAGAGGGTTAAAAGGGGGGATATGGTATTCCGGTTTACAACGAATTCGAACTGAACTATTGCCGGCTGGCCAAACTAAGAGATTCTCCACATCGACCATCATACCAGAGGTAGATGTTGGTATGGCCTATAAAATGGCCCATAGCACTTATGCCCTAGACCCGTACGAGTTAGTCTTGAAAGGATAAGGGGGGGGGGGTACCCTGGTATATCACAAATTCAAAAATGAACTATTGCCGGCTGGCCAAATGAAGAGATTCTCCACGTGGGCAATGATACCAGAGGAAGAGGTACTTATTGCCTTAAAAATGGCTCTTAGCACTTGTACCCTAGACCCGTACGAGTTTGTCAGTAGAGGGTTAAAAGGGGGGATATGGTATTCCGGTTTACAACGAATTCGAACTGAACTATTGCCGGCTGGCCAAACTAAGAGATTCTCCACATCGACCATCATACCAGAGGTAGAGGTTGGTATTGCCTATAAAATGGCTCAGAGCACTTATGCCCTAGACCCGTACGAGTTAGTCTGGAAAGGATAAGGGGGTACCCTGGTATATCACAAATTCTAAATGAACTATTGCCAGCTGGCCAAACGAAGAGATTCTCCACGTGGGCAATGATACCAGAGGAAGAGGTACTTATTGCCTTTAAAATGGCCCATAGCACTTGTACCCTAGACCCGTACGAGTTTGTCAGTAGAGGGTTAAAAGGGGGTGTTAAGAATTGCACATGAGGTGTTCCCGCTACCGCTCTCTATGTACAAGACGTCACCGTTGTTGTGACGTTAGCTTTTCAGAGTTCAATACATGTATCATTGCAAGCAGACGTTCTTATTTACTAAGCCTTAATTTGTGTCCGATACAACCACTCTACGATATTGGTACCGAGACCAGGATGAATCTGAAGCTACGTTCGATACGAGCAGGACATAGAAGTGCAGTTTCCAGACTGATAAAGAAATTTGAAGACGTTCAACAAGAAGAAGATGGAACCGTGGACACGGAGGATTTGTCAAACATATTGGATAGTCTGAAACGGAAGCAAGAAATATTACGCAAGTTAGATGAGGACATAGTACAGGAACTGGACGACGGAGATATTGAAACAGAGATCGTTGAAGCAGATGAGTATGCATTTAACTTAGAAGGTAAAATTCGTCAAGTCAACAAATTTATCTTAGTCAAAACTACAGCGTTGAATACACACGCAGAAAGTTTTACTCCACGCATAGAAACTACTCAACCCGTTCATACTATAAACTCTTCATATACAGAACACCAGAACAACTCAAATTACCGTTTGTCAGATTTTCGCCCATCCTTTAGCTTAACTAGTGAATACAACAAACTACCCAAGTTGAATCTCCCTACTTTCGATGGAGATATACTTCAATGGCAATCATTTTGGGACTCATTTGAGACAGCCGTGCATACGAACCCAACCTTAAGCAACGTCCAAAAATTCAATTATTTGAAATCGTTACTTCACGATGAAGCTCTAAAATCAGTGACAGGTTTTGCGCTCACTAATGCAAACTATGAAAAAGCAATTTCCCTATTACAAGAAAGATATGGTCAGCAACATAAAATTACACAGAGGTATATGCAGGAACTTATTGATATTACGTCGCCTAAGTACACACTTTTCAACCTCCGACATTTTTATGACAACATTGAAATTTACATAAGAGGTTTAGAATCACTAGGACAAACTGATGATTCATATGGAGCGCTGTTAGTGCCAATAATATTAAACAAACTACCAGGTGAAATTCGAAAAAACCTTGCAAGAGAATTTGGGTCCACAAACATACGCTTAGCAGACTTACGGAAAGGCACATTTAATGAAATAAATATCATGGAAGCCGGTAACTCAACAGACAGTTATGAAAATCTAGCTACCGCTACTGTAGCATTTCACACCAATGTAAAGGTACATACAAAACAAACCAACAGACAAATTCACGTAAAATCATGCGCATTTTGTAAAGAATCACACACGTCGGTAAACTGTACCAAAGTTACTGATTATAAAGACCGCATGTCAATAGTAAAAAGAGACCGCCTATGCTTCAACTGTTTAGGACATCACAATTTGGTTGATTGTAAGTCAATCAAATCATGCAGAAAGTGTGACAAGCGTCATCACACAAGTTTATGTAAAGAGAATACACATAATGATTATCTAGACAGTGTAAACGTAAGTACCATACAACACAACGCGAAGGAACCGGACACAATTTCACAATCACAGGCAACCACAAATGTTTTGCTCAAAACTGCAATTAACCCTGTAAGATCGGGACGACACTGTTCAGATGCCAACATTCTTTTTGATGAAGGAGCACAGAGATCGTTCATCACAGAAGACCTAGCCGTTAAATTACAGTTATCAATTACTGGCACAGAAACTTTAAACCTATCCGGATTTGGGGACAGTGCAGAAAGTACAAGAATTAGACACTTAAAAACTAGTATTATTTATTTGCTAACAGATGAAGGACAATTGCCGATCAGAGTATTGATCGTACCGGAAATCGCCGCACCGCTCAAAACGTACATCCGTAAAGCCGCAAAATTGCCGTATTTATCAGGAATAGAACTCGCTCATCCAGTCACCGCGAACGACAATTTTCACATCTCCGTACTTGTAGGAGCCGATTACTATTGGTCAATTGTAGACAACCATATAATTAGAGGCGATGGACCTACTGCCGTGAAATCCAAAATTGGTTATTTATTATCAGGACCACTTCAAGGTACACCAAGCCACAGTAATCAGAAAACATCTACAATGAATGTAAGGAAATCACCAAAGACAAAAGAACGCAACCCGGAGAAGTTACGGAAGACAGAATCATTTGGTATTGAACATATTGACGAGAAGACAGGGAGAAAGAAAGTATTTCAAGTATTAGATTCATATCAGAAGACATGTATAAGTAACCATAACAACAAACATTTCGATGCTGTATCCTGGAAAGATGACCACACACCTTCACCAGTGAACAAAGAGATTTCAAAATTGAGAAAAGAAAATGTTATTAAAAGACTTAAAAAGGAACCGCAATTATTATATCCGCTAGAACTGACAACAAAAGAATATATAGGACCGTGATCAAATACTGCCCTCCTGACGACCGAAGACCGATGCAAAAGAAAAGATAAAAATGTGGACCAAATGAGACTATCGTTTAATTTTATGGATTGTTAACTGATCGTGCTTTATTACAGACTGTGAAATAGTTATTTTCATTCGTGCTCATTATCAAAGACAGTGAAAGATATTCAAAGTTTTATATTTATCAGAGACAGTAATTCAAAGGGAAATTTTCATAATTTATTTTCATCTTATTGTATTAAAAATTCATTTGCGGGCCCCCAGAATGTTAAGAATTGCACATGAGGTGTTCCCGCTACCGCTCTCTATGTACACGACGTCACCGTTGTTGTGACGTTAGCTTTTCAGAGTTCAATACATGTATCATTGCAAGCAGACGTTCTTATTTACTAAGCCTTAATTGTGTCCGATACAACCACTCTACGATAGGGGGGATATGGTATTCCTGTTTACAACGAATTCGAACTGAACTATTGCCGGCTGGCCAAACTAAGAGATTCTCCACATCAACCATCATACCAGAGGTAGAGGTTGGTATTGCCTATAAAATGGCTCATAGCACTTATGCCCTAGACCCGTACGAGTTAGTCAGGAAAGGATAAGGGGTTACCCTGGTATATCACAAATTCGAAAATGAACTATTGCCGGCTGACCAAACGAAGAGATTCTCCACGTGGGCAATGATACCAGAGGAAGAGGTACTTATTGCCTTTAAAATGGCCCATAGCACTGGTACCCTAGACCCGTACGAGTTTGTCAGTAGAGGGTTAAAAGGGGGGATATGGTATTCCGGTTTACAACGAATTCGAACTGAACTATTGCCGGCTGGCCAAACTAAGAGATTCTCCACATCGACCATCATACCAGAGGAAGATGTTGGTATGGCCTATAAAATGGCCCATAGCACTTATGCCCTAGACCCGTACGAGTTAGTCTTGAAAGGATAAGGGGGGTTCCCTGGTATATCACAAATTCGAAAATGAACTATTGCCGGCTGGCCAAATGAAGAGATTCTCCACGTGGGCAATGATACCAGAGGAAGAGGTACTTATTGCCTTAAAAATGGCTCTTAGCACTTGTACCCTAGACCCGTACGAGTTTGTCAGTAGAGGGTTAAAAGGGGGGATATGGTATTCCGGTTTACAACGAATTCGAACTGAACTATTGCCGGCTGGCAAACTAAGAGATTCTCCACATCGACCATCATACCAGAGGTAGAGGTTGGTATTGCCTATAAAATGGCCCAGAGCACTTATGCCCTAGACCCGTACGAGTTAGTCTTGAAAGGATAAGGGGGGTACCCTGGTATATCACAAATTCTAAAATGAACTATTTCCGGCTGGCCAAACGAAGAGATTCTCCACGTGGGCAATGATACTAGAGGAAGAGGTACTTATTGCCTTTAAAATGGCCCATAGAACTTGTACCCTAGACCCGTGCGAGTTTGTCAGTAGAGGGTTAAAAGGGGGGATATGGTATTCCGGTTTACAACGAATTCGAACTGAACTATTGCCGGCTGGCCAAACTAAGTGATTCTCCACATCAACCATCATTCCAGAGGTAGAGGTTGGTATTGCCTAGAAAATGGCTCATAGCACTTATGCCCTACACCCGTACGAGTTAGTCAGGAAAGGATAAGGGGGGTACCCTGGTATATCACAAATTCGAAAATGAACTATTGCCGGCTGGCCAAACGAAGAGATTCTCCACGTGGGCAATGATACCAGAGGAAGAGGTATTTATTGCCTTTAAAATGGCCCATAGCACTTGTACCCTAGACCCGTACGAGTTTGTCAGTAGAGGGTTAAAAGGGGGGATATGGTATTCCGGTTTACAACGAATTCGAACTGAACTATTGCCGGCTGGCCAAACTAAGAGATTCTCCACATCAACCATCATACCAGAGGTAGAGGTTGGTATTGCCTATAAAATGGCCGATAGCACTTATGCCCTAGACCCGTACGAGTTAGTCAGGAAAGGATAAGGGGGGTACCCTGGTATATCACAAATTCGAAAATGAACTATTGCCGGCTGGCCAAACGAATAGATTCTCCACGTGGGCAATTATACCAGAGGAAGAGGTACTTATTGCCTTTAAAATGGCCCATAGCACTTGTACCCTAGACCCGTACGAGTTTGTCAGTAGAAGGTTATAAGGGGGGATATGGTATTCCGGTTTACAACGAATTCGAACTGAACTATTGCCGGCTGGCCAAACTAAGAGATTCTCCACATCGACCATCATACCAAAGGTAGAAGTTGGTATGGCCTATAAAATGGCCCATAGCACTTATGCCCTAGACCCGTACGAGTTAGTCTTGAAAGGATAAGGGGGGTACCCTGGTATATCACAAATTCGAAAATGAACTATTGCCGGCTGCCCAAACGAAGAGATTCTCCACGTGGGCAATGATACCAGAGGAAGAGGTACTTATTGACTTTAAAATGACCCATAGCACTTATACCCTAGACCCGTATGAGTAAGTAAGTAGAGGGTTAAAAGTAGGGATATGGGATACCGGTTTACAACAAACTCGAACTGAACTATTGCCGGCTGGCCAAGCTAAGAGATTCTGAACATCGACAATTATACCAGAGGTAGAAGTTGATATTGACTCTAAAATGACCCGTACGAGTCAGTCAGCAAAGGGAAAGGGGTTTATTGAACTGTTGCCGACTAGCAAAACTAAAAGATTCTCCACTATAACAGGGACAAAGGTAGTTATTACCTTTAAAATGGATAATAGCACTGATGCCTTAGACCCGTAAGATTTTTCAGAAGAGGTTTAAAAATGGAAATTAACTATTGTTGACTGGCCATACTAAGAGATTCTCCACGTTAGCCATTATTGGTTAACCTATCGCGGGAGCATAACGTCCGATTTATTGTACTTGTCCATTGTCGACGTCGTACTGTCAGTGACTTCGCTTTGGAATACGAATATGTATATTTAATGTACTGGCTGAACAGTTGTTGTAGTACATATTACCTTAACTATCATCTTTATTTATGATACCGTGACCCGGATCTCGAAAAAATGAAATCAGTCAGATCGGAGAACAGAAGACAGAAGCGCTGTTACCAGACTATTCCGAAATAGAATTACCGGAGAAATAATATCTCGGAAATACGTTGTGTGTCGCTTTCTCAAAGCCGCTTGCTACAGTAATCCTTAGAGTTTTCCGAAACGTGTTTATCCCAATTCAATCCACTTTTCCATAGATCCTGTATGAGCTTCTTTGTTCGTATTGTGACCGGGCTAAGTATTCTAAGTGGATCGTATTTTTTCGAAGAATTTTCAAAATCTCACTTTTTGTTACAATGTCTAGTATTGGAATATCACATTTACCCCGGCGGCCACAAGTATATTTCAGACGAGTTGTGCACATCCTGATATAAGCATGAACATTGGCATAGACCTTCCTGAAATATTACTCTTTTATTTCAGATAAGAAGGCATTTGAAAAAAATGTCTCACTGCCGGTTAAATAAAAAATGGCGGACATCATACTTTAATCGGCCCAATACAGAAGGCTAGTACTGTGGATTCATTTATTTTCATGGGTACCAATTTTCGTGAATTCAGGGAAACTTACATATTCGTGGATATTTAATTTCGTGGTTTAACTGAAGTCTGCATACTAGTACAAGCCTTTGTAAAATTTGTCATTCGTTGAACATCAAATTTCGTGGTTTGCCTGTACCAACGAAATCCACGAAAAATTGGTATCCCACGAATAATAATGAATCCACAGTATGTGAAAAGGATCTATCAGCATGCTGCTATAATAATGTTTGGTACAAACCTTTGTTATGTAATACTTTTGGATATATTATATAGATAAAATGTCTCTAAAAACCCTACTTTCGGTAGAATCCAATATGGCTGACATTGACTAAAATAAGCTTATTTTTTAGGGAGGGGGATTGAAATGTAACGTATTGTTACTATCATTAAATTGTACAGGAACATTTCTTTGATGCTTCCAAGGGATACAATGTATAAGATATATGTCTTAAAAATCCTTTCTTCCGGTAATATTCAAAATGGAGGACATAAATATGTCATTTTTTTATTTTGATATTTATCTTTTTTTCAAAATGTGAAGAAAGTGTGGTTTTTTTGTGGTGGTCATCAACTTTAGGCTTTAATTGATCCTCTAAACCACTTATCATATTCTGTAGTTAATATTTAAATACAAAGTTAACACTTCCGGTAAAAAAAACCCAATATGGCGTAAATGTCAAAGATAAGTCCTCACTCCATATGTTCGATGTAGAGCTTTGGATAGATTGATTTAATCAAAATAAAATCACTTAAGTACTAAACCTTTTAAAAATTACCACTATTTGGCAAAAAAAACCTTGTAAATTCCCATTTACCACCACATGCACACGACGCAGGGCACGGGAGACTTGATTTTCCTCATAAAAACAACCGCGACAACCTTTCTTACATCCACAATGTGCAAGCTTCTGACAACATGATGAGCCCTCAGAAAGAGTTTTTTAAAAGTGATCCTCTTTGTCCCGTCGTCATCCATTAGCGCCTGGACTTGGTAGCATACGAGCCAATTTCAGGCTCGTCCCCTAAACACGTGTCTTAGTATATTGTACATTTTGCATGCTGGAAAAGACTAGACTAAGTTGATAACCTCAATTAACCTACCCTTTTGCGTAAATAGATATTTCTTGCTTTGTTAACCATGCTAACCCGATATGATTATTTTTTGCTATCTTACAGTAAACACCGGTGATTTAGGCGGATCAATTATCATTCTTTAAGTTAAAGTCACATCTTCAAATGCTATCAATGTCTCCCATACAATCTTTTTCCCCCTTTTCAAGAAAACAGAGAACCGTATCACAACCGGAAAATGGATCACAATATTTGTGTGTGATCCCTAATCGCGAGTGCATTTGGAAGGTCATTTATATATATTTATCCAAAGCTTTTCCTCCTCTTAAACACAATCCATAGTTCGTCTACCCCTATGTCACGGAATAGCGAAACAGTAATGACAGCATCATCAGTAACGACTGTTCGAATAATGACTTGTTTAATTTCGTGTTTCACTGCATCAGACACATGCACCATGATTCTAGTGTCAGCCTTTTAATACATATGTATTAATATGGTGTTTAACTTGAAACGCATCACGGCGGTAAAGATAGAATATCGTGAACATGTGTTGCTACAACTGTCATATGCATCCAAGACTTTATCATAATAGTTTCATGCTTTTTAAGATAAGGGCATAATACCCTATCAGCATACTCGTTATGAAACAACTTGAAACTGTAACAGTGGATGAATGTATATATAGAAAATACCGATAGTTTGAATGCTGCCACAAGAAAAAAGAAATACACTTAGGGGTAAGAGAATACAAAGACGAATCCAGAGTCGAAACAAATCTCAAAATTGGTAAAGTTTTCTGAGAGATGACGACATTAAGAAAGAACTTTTTAGTTTTTATTCACAGGCGCTTGCTCAATAGATTTTGAGGAAGAGTTAGTTGTAGCAACAAATGCTCAGGATGTTTTGTGTTATTCACCACATGATGGTGTTTCAAGTTTAGCCCCATGTTAAAATGAATAGGCTTATACTATAGAATCAACATAAAAAAAACCATGTGTCTGATGCAGTGATTCACAGACTTAACTGACTCATGACTTGAACAGTCGATACTGATGCTGCTGTCATTGCTGTGTCATTATTCCGTGACATGGGGGCAGATGAACTTTGGCTTGTATTTGGAAGTGGAAAAAGCCTTAGATATAATCTATCCGTGACCTTTCAAGTGCACGTTTACTTGAAAGGGAACTTCGTTGTTGACATGGATGGCGTTTGAAGATGTGACTTAATGATTTAGAATGATGATTGATCAGCCAACATCACCAGATATGGATTTGATAATGCCATTGATAAAACGATACGTGGTTTTGTAGTAAGGTCGAAAAAAACTTATCAGATGGGGTTTACGAAGCAAGAAAACATGTTTTTGAAAGTGGA
This sequence comes from Mytilus galloprovincialis, assembly GCA_037788925.1. Lineage (NCBI taxonomy): Eukaryota > Metazoa > Mollusca > Bivalvia > Mytilida > Mytilidae > Mytilus > Mytilus galloprovincialis. Next base: position 36,472,511 of record CM075335.1, read on the forward strand.
AAGACTTATTGATGATATTTGAACGACTCGGTCTAATGTTTTTCATCATGTAAAACGTGCAATATACCATGGCGGGTGTGGATGAGTAACAAGCTTGAGATTTGGTTTCTATGCTTACTATTCCAGACGCTTATAATTGCGGGGAAAATATGAAACATTGGAACCCCTTTGGACAACTCTTTGTGAGGCCTCTTCACCTTATCAGGAGCTTGTACATTATTGATGTAAAAACCAATACCGCCGCTGTCTTAGTAAATGAGGAAAATCAGCTTTCCGATTGTGAATATTTGCGGCCATAAATGATCTGTACTTTTAAAGATGTTTTAGTACTACAGTGATTTTATCTTATTTTCATCAATCTATCCAAATAAAAGCTCTATTTCGAAGATATGGACTGAGGACTCATCTTTGAAATTTACTCCAAATTGGTTTTATATACCGGAAGTGTTAGCTTTGTATTTAATCATTATCTATAGAATACAATAGGTGGTTTAGAAGATAACTTAAAGCCAAAACCAAATGGTAACTGACCAGCACAAAAAAAAACCAGTTTCTTTACATTTTGAAATAAAGTTGAATATTAAAGTAAAATAATGATGTTTCATGTCCGCCAATTTGACTATAACCGGAAGTAATGCTTTTAAAGACATATGTCTTATGTATTGTATCCATTAGCAGCATCAAAGAAAGGTTCCTGAACAATTTAATGATAGTATCAATACCCTCCTTTAAAAATAAGCTTATTTTTGTACAATGTCCGTCATGTCGGATTTTACGGAAAGTAGGGTTTTAAAAGACATCTAATCTATATAAAATATCCAAAAGTAGTACATAACAAAGGTTTGTTCCAAATATTATTATATCAGCATGATAAAAAACCGCTTTTCACACACTTACACTAGCCTCTGATATTTGGATGATTTAAGTATGATGTCGGCCATTTAAGATTTTTACCGGATGTGAGACATATTTATCAAATGCCTCCTTATCTTGAATAAAAGAGTAACAGCTGAGCTGAGTCTATGCCAAATTTTATTCCTGTAGCATGATTTGCACAATTTTTCACAAAGCGGCCGTATTAATTTCTGATACATCAGATCATTGAATCAGCTATTCCATAACATACCAAGTACTTTTGTGTTTTGTCCGCATATAGTAGTACTTTTTTCCGTTTTAGCTAGCTTACGTATATCCACACGGTTTGACGTCCAGGATCGTAGATAGAATCCAGTTTCCTCCATCATTGATCTCCCTTTCTTATAGTCAGCCCACCCTCGTTCTGTAAACTTAACAGAATGTTGTCCACATACAAATCAGTCATTCAAACTTTGTGAATTATGCGATGTCGACAAATGCAGTCGTAAACAATTTTGATAGACATAGTGCTTGATTCCTTCTGTACAGGATGATAAGGAATGTAGTGATACTTTTCTTAAGTTCATCTGTTTCATCTACCTTCTCTATGAATCTTCTTCGTTCCTGTTCTTGTATAATGTTCCCGTACTTCTTTAACCTATCTGAGTTTTGAGTAAGTCTTTGAAGGACGTTTTCTGTCCTTCTGTTCGTGACTGCTTAATTTATAGGCAATTCATCACGTTTTCAAGGTAACATAGCGGGATATTTGTTTTCTCAGAACTCAATTGATCTGTCCTGATAGACTTAAATATATGCATTGTCGTCTTCGTCTACCTCCGTACTATTTATTCCTATTGAATCTAAATTCCAAAATCTCTCAAGATTGAATTCTTTAACTTTGTGTGATACTAGAACATTACACATACTAGTCTTCGACGTGTTTGTTTTCTTACCGTATGTAAGTACCGAAAGCATTTATCCGATATTGGATTTCACGGCGGTCGGATCGTTTACACGGACTATATAATCTTTAACAATGTCCTCGTAGTGATATGCGCCTACCAGCAACGATATCTCGAATGAATCGTGCTTTGTCACCGTGTGCGCTATCTTTAAACCACGCAAATAACCGTTCTGTGTATCAATATTACGTATGTGATTCTGTATAGGCATGCCGATCATCTGTACTATCAGTACTTTGATTGACAATACGTGTCCTACATCGGTTTTCAGATAGATTGTTGACTTTTCTTTGTGTCTCACGTTTTTCTCTGCACCTCCAAATGCCGATTAATATATTATTTATGTTCCCGCTATCTGTAAATTTAGTTAAGTTTTGCGTTTCAAAAGATGTTTGCCCTCCTTCGTCAAAAAGAATATCCGTATCGATAAAGAACTGATTTGAGCCTACTTGTGCCACGGCAGTTTTCAAAAGTACATTCGATTGCAATTCTGTCCGTTGAGAATACAAAATAGTAGTATTATGTTCCGTATCATCAATGTCATTCACGAGTTGAACGTTGGGCGAATTCGAAGATAGTGGGTTTAACGTGCATTACATTAGTTTGTGTGGTGTTTCTCATTACAATGTGCGTTTAGATTTACATTCGTTTAGTCTGTGTATACCAAGGTAGTTAAAGATAACAAATTTGTTCGTACGGCATTATGTGTCGGCTGTTTTACTGCAATGAGTTGGTGGATGTATTTCGTGACATTAAACGCTAGGTCTAGTCTCAATATTCTTGTAAGATTTAGATTTCACCAATTTCAGATGTCGACTCTTTTGTCCTGTGTCCGGTATAACGATATCGTCTAATATGCTTTCAGGAAGGTCCGTTATACCAACGTTTTTGTTCTATGTTCTCGCGCGAGATATTTTCTGACTTCAACGGGTAATTTGTTGACAATAATGGGAAGAAGTAGTGTGCCGTATGTTTCATGTGTCTTACCCAAAGTTTCTTGACGCTACCTCCAATGTGATCGTAAAAAACTTCGTAAGCTTGTTTACTGATTTATAGGCGAAGGAATTTCTAAATCTAGTGCTTCGTGTTCTACTTCATTAGCTTTCAAGCAGTTACACTTTTGTATATTTGTAAGTAACTAGTTAAGATGTACAGACGACTCACATGAGTCCCAGAAGGTTTGCCATTCTGAAATCGTGCCTTCGAAAGTTGGAAGCGTAAGTTTTGGTACGGTACTCTGATTAAAAGTTGAAGGAAATGTACTTTATTGCGTGTTGATTGTGAGAATGGCTTGGGCAAACTGGTTTTCAAACGACAGTGTGTTGTGTAGGTTTGCTATGTTTTGCGTTGAAACAAACGGTATAATTTTTGGATTTAAAGTGTGCGTTCTAGTACTTTAGTATTTGATTCAATGTGACGGGACTGCAGGATTTTGGACATTTGTATGAACTTACGTACGTGTCAAATCAAGGTTATCATATTAACCGAAAATTCATCTGAATGAAATAATCTAATTTACCACATCTTCCGGTTCCGTTAACTTTAGAATTTGTTCATTCAAGTCCTAAAACAATGTTAATTGTGTTTGCACAAGTTTTCCTAGTGTTGTAATGACTTCTACTTGATCGAATTTTGTATTCTCCTTTGTTTCATCTAATCTTCGGTATACCTTGAACTACACGTATTTTGCGACTTACTATCTGAACAACGGAACCGAAATTACGTTAGTGATTGCGAAAAGCAGATTAGCGCAAGTGAAAACCCTTACATAACCGCAACTAGAACTTATGGCCGCAGTTATTGGAACTAGACTAGCTTTTCATGTAAAATCGACCTTCTAATGTAAAAACGTGGCTTTCTGGTCGGATAGCTGTATAGTATTGCACTGGTTAAATCATCGAAACTGTTTAAACGATTTATTGTGAATCGAGCGCGAGGAATAACAAAATCTACAAAATCAACATTAATGGAGATATTGCCCAAAAGAATGCAACCCAACTAATCTCGTAACACGAGGAATTGACGTCGATCAATACATCGATAGTGTCCTTTAAAAAAAGACAGAATTAGTTAACGGTATTGACAATTACAGAAAAAAACGAAGACGAGGAATTTCTAAACAATGAAGTTCATACTGATCACTATGATATCAGTAACGTTATAGACAATTGGAAATATTGAAATTTTCAGGAAAGTGATTTGAGTAACTGCTTACGTTCAGCGGTTCATATTTAACTACCAATATACCGATATACCAAACATCTGAGATAAAAACACAAGGCAATATCCTAGCACTAGACAATTGTGACTCTTCATAGATGACGGTAGCTTTTTGAGATGCAATGGAAGGATTCACAGCGGAATCATTTAGAGAATACCAAATTTCCGTATTTATTACCTGCGAATCATTTACTTACCAAACTGATAGTGACAGACGCACACGAGCGTTCACTTAATTCGGACTCAATGCTACGCTTACTTACGTACTACAATCGTATTGGGTACCGATACTTAGACAATATGTTAAGGAGTAATTGATCAAGTTTGTTGTTAATCATTGTAATGTTACGTGTTGACATTAGAGTCAAAATAGATATACATACATTCTATTCGCTTTTGTTATTGTTAGCTATATAGTTGTCCGATGTAACCTCTTAACGATATTGGTGTCAAGTGAACCTCTTAACGATATTGGTGTCAAGTGACCAGGATGAATTTACAGCTGAAATCGATACTAGCAGGACATAGTAGTGCCGTCTCCGGAATATTCCAGAAATTAGACGAAAAATGGGGAGAGCGACACAAAACTTGTTGATTCCAATAACCTTCGAAACATAAATCGATAACTCTGATGATTATTTATTTAATCTAGAAAAAAAATACAGCCAATAGCAAAATTTATCTAAGTACAAACATCAACGCTAAACACAAATGCCACAAGTTCGCAACATCACGCTAACGTACATGAATGCATAATTTTACATACCTTCATACAAGAGCTTACGTTATTTTTTTCGACAAAATTGAAACATATGTACGTGGTTTAGAATCCCTTGGTCAGACAGAGAATACATATGACCCATTATTGGTCCCAATCATATTGAAAAAGTTACCGGGGACGTACGCATAAATCTTACAAGACACCATGAATCAAATAGTTGGCAATTAAATGAACTACTACATATACTATCTCAAGAACTCAACATTATGGAGAGAGGCAATTCCTCTGATCATACGGAAACTTAAACCACTACAGCAGCATTTCACACCAATGCAAAGGTACGTACAAAATAAATCAACACAAATAAACGTAAAATCATGTGTACTTTTGTAACGAATCACATGTTCCCGTTAATTGCACTAAGATAATTGATCAAACAGCAAATATTTCTGTTGTTAAACAGCATCGTTTATGTTTTAACTGTCTTTGACCCCCAATATAGCTAATTTCAAATCACACAAAAGTTGCAGGAAATGTAAAAGAAAGCAGCTTACTAGTTTATGCAAAGACGAGGTTAAAAAGATGAAAAACAGAGTAACACTAATGAATATATTACTAGTAACACAATTCAGTAAACACAACACAACGCGAAGAAAACGGGTACAGTTCTTCACTCACAGACACAGAATAAAAACTGTCGTAGCGCAAGTAAGTTCGGGCATTCAATGTACTTACACAAACACATTATTTGACAAGGGCGCACAGATGCCCTCATCACAGAAAAATAAGCTACAGAGCTTGAATTGACAATTACCAGACAGAAGACCATAAACTTGTCAGGATTTTGTGACACAAGTGATGGTACAGACAACGGCAAATTACCTATCAACGTTTTGATTGTACCAGAAATAGCTGTACCAATGAAGACTTATGTACGTAATATAACAAATTTAAAGTATTTGTTTGGCTTGAAATTAGACCATCCGGTCTCACATGACCCAATGGTTGAAGATTCTCTATTGAATTATATCTAATTCTATTATTACTGGTCAATTGTCGATGATAGAATAGTATGAGGAACAGGACCTACTACCGTCAAGTCGGAAATCCGTAACCTTCTGTCCGGCACAATCAATTGAATACCTGCAAATCCAGATCACACACTTACGTCAATGATGAACATATTAGTAGGTCACAAAGTTGAAGAGTAGAACTTTTATTTTGGAGAAATTTATGGAAGTTGAAGCTGCTAGTATAAATAATAGTGACAACAAATCTGAAAACAGACAATTCCAAGATGTATATAAATCAAATGGTAGAGGTTACCATATGAAAACATAAAGATATGTTTATAAGTTACCTTGTAAGGAGGAACACCACACCTTACTAGACAACAGAAGTATTGAATAACGGAGAACAGAAAATGTCATTAAGCGTCTTAATCGTGAACTTACACTTTTACAGAAAAACGGAACAATTATTAATGAACAAGAAAAACGTAGATTTATCGAGAGAGTTAATGAACGATCAGCCAAAACAATTGTTCATTCCATACCGCACCATCCTTTCCGTAAAAAGTCGTCAACCACGCCAATCAGAATTGTATTTGACTGTAGCTGCAAACCTTCACCTATTAATCTAAGCTTAAAAGATTGTTTGATGGATCTTTGGCCAAACTTTAATGATTTAACCGGAATTTTTCTCCGATTTAGAATGCACAAATACGCCGTCTCGACAGGTATAGAAAAAAGCCTTACTTATTATGGGCTGGAGGAAGAGGATCGTGATGTTACCAGATTCTCTTATGCGTAGTAACCCGGATGACCCAAATAGTCAACTAACCGCAAACAGATTCAAGTCAGTATAATTTGGAGCAACTTTCTCTCCGTTTATCCTAAATGCTGTTATACGTAAACATTTGACTGCAATTCAACAGACTGGACAGCAATGTTAAAGAAATACTTTTATGTTGACAATATTATATCGAGCTTTAATTAACAAAGAGCTTTGTTAGACTTCTTCCATGCATCACGTTTAGTATTTGTAAATGATTTGTATGATGCGAGAGCATAAGAAATTGAACATTTATCAAAATCATCATGTAACCGAGAAGCTTAATCCTTATGGAACAATTTTGTTCGGTGGATGGTGGGAGAGATTGAGAGGAATAACGAAAAACTGCATTAAACGAGCACATATCGACAATAAAACACTCAACACGACAATGACTGAAGTAGAACGTTTACTCAGTGATCGCCCACTAACATACGTTTCATCGGATCAAACGCGGACGACGAACCCCTTACTCCGTCACATTTATTATATTGAAAACGGACCAAGACGCTACCGTATAACGGCCTTAAAGACTGTAGTTTACAACCAGGAACCAAAGACACTACGCATGAACCAGTAACTGGCTAGACAATCGAAGTTTCTTTCATTAATTCTTAAAAACTACATAAAAAGATGGAAGCAGGAATACATAAATTCGCTTAGGAAATATTACCGATACACAGATCGAAACACATAGAACATTAACGTCGGAAATATGTAGTTCAGATTCAGGACTATGTATCTAGAGTAAATTGGACTTTGGCGATCATTGACAAATTATTTTACGGCAAAGATGGACTTACACGATCAGCCATAATTCGAACAAAAACTGGTTTATTATCTAGACCAATCATCAAACTTGAATTCTTTGGAATTTGAAAATATAGCAGCTCAGAGTGAGGAAAAGACGAAAATAAAAACATAGACTAACATGTGTTAAATATAAATCGTGAAAAGTAAAATGATAACGTGTGATTAGCATATGGACATTAAAATGAATTGAAACCGTGGGCTGTTAAATATTTTACATATAAAATTTAAAATTTTACTGGTAATTTATTTTATTAAAACTTTAATAATTAATGTTGTGATCACTTTCATTTATTTTAAAGTACTTCATGTGCGGCCCAAGTATGTTAAGAGCAAAATCACAAACGCAACGTTCTCGCTGCCTATATTCATTGTAACATGTGTGACATGTTGACATTAGAGCTTGAATAGAAAGAATTATTCACACGAGTCATTATATCAGAGGGAGAGGTATCCATTGCCTCAAAAATGACCAAAATCTTTAATGCCCTAGACTCGTACGACTTAGCCAGGAAAGGATAAGGTTGGTACCTTTATATATCACAAAGTCGAAATGAACTATTGCCAGCTGGCCAAACCAAGACATTTTCCACATGGGTCATGACACAAGAGGTATATGTAGTAGTTGTATAATGGCTCATAGTACTTATGTCCTAGACCCGTACGAGTTTGTCAGGAGGGGATAACAAGGGTTGTGGTACTCCGATTCATCACGAAGTCGAAAAAAACTATTGCCGGATGGCCAAATTAAGAAATTTTCCACGTGGGTCATTATATCAGAGGAAGAAATAGGAATTGCCTCTAAAATGACACATACTACTATACCCTAGACCGTACGACCTATTCAGCAAAGAGAAAGATGGGCACCTTTATATATCTCAAAGTCGAATTGAACTATTGACGACTTGTCAAACTAAAAGATTCTCCTCGTGGACCATGATACAGAGGTTAAGGTACTAATTACCTTTAAAATGACCAGCAAGTAAAAGTATGTTTGAATATTTTGATATACAAGAGTACTTCCCTTACCCTTTTCCTACCAATACGTACGGATCTATGATATACGATACATGGGCCTTTTGAGGGAAAACACCTACGCTAATCTTTTTGTTAGCTCACAAGGAGAAACTCTTAGTTTGGTCTTTGTGATATACAAGAGTACTTCCCTTTGCTGTTCAACAGGTACGGGTCTAGGACATAAGAACCATGGGTAATTTTCGAGGCAACATTATTCCATACATCTGATATGTTTGACAACGCAATCAGGGTTAGTGCTATGGCCCATCTTAAAGGCAATGGCTACCTCTACCTCTGCTAATATGGTCCACGTTTAGATTATCTTAGTCGGTCAGCTGGCAATATTTCATTTTGACTTCGTTGTACACCGGGATACTATATCCCCCTTTAAACCGTCTGCTGACAAATTTGCACAGGTCTAGGGCATGATTGTTATGGGCCATTTTAGAGGAAATGCCTACCTCTACCACTGGTATAATGGCCCACGTGGAGAATCTCTTAGTTTGGCCAGCCGGCAATAGTTCAGTTCGAATTCGTTGTATACCGTGACACCATATCCCCCTTATTAACCCTTTACTGACAAAATCGTACGGGTCAAGGGTATAAGTGCTATGAGCCATTTTAAAGGCAATAAGTACCTCTTCCTCTGGTATCATTGCCCACGTGGAGAATCTCTTCGTTTGGCCAGCCGGCAATAGTTCATTTTCGAATTTGTGATATACCAGGGTACCCCCCTTATCCTTTTCTGACTAACTCGTACGGGTCTAGGGCATAAGTGCTATGGGTAATTTTAGAGGCAATACCAACTTCTACCTCTGGTATAATGGTCGATGTGGAGAATCTCTTAGTTTGGCCAGCCGGCAATAGTTCAGTTCGAATTCGTTGTATCCGGGATACCATATACCCCCTTTGAACCCTCTACTGACAAACTCGTACGGGCCTAGGGTATAAGTGCTATAGGCCATTTTAAAGGCAATAAGTACCTCTTCCTCTGGTATCATTGCCCACGTGTAGAATCTCTTCGTTTGGCCAGCCGGCAATAGTTCATTTTCGAATTTGTGATATACCAGGGTACCCCCCTTATCCTTTTCTGACTAACTCGTACGGGTCTAGGGCATAAGTGCTATGGGCCATTTTAGAGGCAATACCAACCTCTACCTCTGGTATAATGGTCGATGTGGAGAATCTCTTAGTTTGGCCAGCCGGCAATAGTTCAGTTCGAATTCGTTGTATCCGGGATACTATATACCCCCTTTGAACCCTCTACTGACAAACTCGTACGGGTCTAGGGTATAAGTGCTATGGGCCATTTTAAAGGCAATAAGTACCTCTTCCTCTGGTATCATTGCCCACGTGGAGAATCTCTTCGTTTGGCCAGCCGGCAATAGTTCATTTTCGAATTTGTGATATACCAGGGTACCCCCTTATCCTTTTCTGACTAACTCGTACGGGTCTAGGGCATAAGTGCTATGGGCCATTTTAGAGGCAATACCAACCTCTACCTCTGGTATAATGGTCGATGTGGAGAATCTCTTAGTTTGGCCAGCCGGCAATAGTTCAGTTCGAATTCGTTGTATCCGGGATACCATATACCCCCTTTGAACCCTCTACTGACAAACTCGTACGGGTCTAGGGTATAAGTGCTATGGGCCATTTTAAAGGCAATAAGTACCTTTTCCTCTGGTATCATTGCCCACGTGTAGAATCTCTTCGTTTGGCCAGCCGGCAATAGTTCATTTTCGAATTTGTGATATACCAGGGTACCCCCCTTATCCTTTTCTGACTAACTCGTACGGGTCTAGGGCATAAGTGCTATGGGCCATTTTAGAGGCAATACCAACCTCTACCTCTGGTATAATGGTCGATGTGGAGAATCTCTTAGTTTGGCCAGCCGGCAATAGTTCAGTTCGAATTCGTTGTATCCGGGATACCATATACCCCCTTTGAACCCTTTACTGACAAACTCGTACGGGTCTAGGGTATAAGTGCTATGGGCCATTTTAAAGGCAATAAGTACCTCTTCCTCTGGTATCATTGCCCACGTGGAGAAGCTCTTCGTTTGGCCAGCCGGCAATAGTTCATTTTCGAATTTGTGATATACCAGGGTACCCCCTTATCCTTTTCTGACTAACTCGTACGGGTCTAGGGCATAAGTGCTATGGGCCATTTTAGAGGCAATACCAACCTTTACCTCTGGTATAATGGTCGATGTGGAGAATCTCTTAGTTTGGCCAGCCGGCAATAGTTCAGTTCGAATTCGTTGTATCCGGGATACCATATACCCCCTTTGAACCCTCTACTGACAAACTCGTACGGGTCTAGGGTATAAGTGCTATGGGCCATTTTAAAGGCAATAAGTACCTCTTCCTCTGGTATCATTGCCCACGTGGAGAATCTCTTCGTTTGGCCAGCCGGCAATAGTTCATTTTCGAATTTGTGATATACCAGGGTACCCCCTTATCCTTTTCTGACTAACTCGTACGGGTCTAGGGCATAAGTGCTATGGGCCATTTTAGAGGCAATACCAACCTCTACCTCTGGTATAATGGTCGATGTGGAGAATCTCTTAGTTTGGCCAGCCGGCAATAGTTCAGTTCGAATTCGTTGTATCCGGGATACCATATACCCCCTTTGAACCCTCTACTGACAAACTCGTACGGGTCTAGGGTATAAGTGCTATGGGCCATTTTAAAGGCAATAAGTACCTTTTCCTCTGGTATCATTGCCCACGTGTAGAATCTCTTCGTTTGGCCAGCCGGCAATAGTTCATTTTCGAATTTGTGATATACCAGGGTACCCCCCTTATCCTTTTCTGACTAACTCGTACGGGTCTAGGGCATAAGTGCTATGGGCCATTTTAGAGGCAATACCAACCTCTACCTCTGGTATAATGGTCGATGTGGAGAATCTCTTAGTTTGGCCAGCCGGCAATAGTTCAGTTCGAATTCGTTGTATCCGGGATACCATATACCCCCTTTGAACCCTTTACTGACAAACTCGTACGGGTCTAGGGTATAAGTGCTATGGGCCATTTTAAAGGCAATAAGTACCTCTTCCTCTGGTATCATTGCCCACGTGGAGAAGCTCTTCGTTTGGCCAGCCGGCAATAGTTCATTTTCGAATTTGTGATATACCAGGGTACCCCCTTATCCTTTTCTGACTAACTCGTACGGGTCTAGGGCATAAGTGCTATGGGCCATTTTAGAGGCAATACCAACCTTTACCTCTGGTATAATGGTCGATGTGGAGAATCTCTTAGTTTGGCCAGCCGGCAATAGTTCAGTTCGAATTCGTTGTATCCGGGATACCATATACCCCCTTTGAACCCTCTACTGACAAACTCGTACGGGTCTAGGGTATAAGTGCTATGGGCCATTTTAAAGGCAATAAGTACCTCTTCCTCTGGTATCATTGCCCACGTGGAGAATCTCTTCGTTTGGCCAGCCGGCAATAGTTCATTTTCGAATTTGTGATATACCAGGGTACCCCCCTTATCCTTTTCTGACTAACTCGTACGGGTCTAGGGCATAAGTGCTATGGGCCATTTTAGAGGCAATACCAACCTCTACCTCTGGTATAATGGTCGATGTGGAGAATCTCTTAGTTTGGCCAGCCGGCAATAGTTCAGTTCGAATTCGTTGTATCCGGGATACCATATACCCCCTTTGAACCCTCTACTGACAAACTCGTACGGGTCTAGGGTATAAGTGCTATGGGCCATTTTAAAGGCAATAAGTACCTCTTCCTCTGGTATCATTGCCCACGTGGAGAATCTCTTCGTTTGGCCAGCCGGCAATAGTTCATTTTCGAATTTGTGATATACCAGGGTACCCCCTTATCCTTTTCTGACTAACTCGTACGGGTCTAGGGCATAAGTGCTATGGGCCATTTTAGAGGCAATACCAACTTCTACCTCTGGTATAATGGTCGATGTGGAGAATCTCTTAGTTTGGCCAGTAGGCAATAGTTCAGTTCGAATTCGTTGTATCCGGGATACCATATACCCCCTTTGAACCCTCTACTGACAAACTCGTACGGGTCTAGGGTATAAGTGCTATGGGCCATTTTAAAGGCAATAAGTACCTTTTCCTCTGGTATCATTGCCCACGTGTAGAATCTCTTCGTTTGGCCAGCCGGCAATAGTTCATTTTCGAATTTGTGATATACCAGGGTACCCCCCTTATCCTTTTCTGACTAACTCGTACGGGTCTAGGGCATAAGTGCTATGGGCCATTTTAGAGGCAATACCAACCTTTACCTCTGGTATAATGGTCGATGTGGAGAATCTCTTAGTTTGGCCAGCCGGCAATAGTTCAGTTCGAATTCGTTGTATCCGGGATACCATATACCCCCTTTGAACCCTCTACTGACAAACTCGTACGGGTCTAGGGTATAAGTGCTATGGGCCATTTTAAAGGCAATAAGTACCTCTTCCTCTGGTATCATTGCCCACGTGGAGAATCTCTTCGTTTGGCCAGCCGGCAATAGTTCATTTTCGAATTTGTGATATACCAGGGTACCCCCCTTATCCTTTTCTGACTAACTCGTACGGGTCTAGGGCATAAGTGCTATGGGCCATTTTAGAGGCAATACCAACCTTTACCTCTGGTATAATGGTCGATGTGGAGAATCTCTTAGTTTGGCCAGCCGGCAATAGTTCAGTTCGAATTCGTTGTATCCGGGATACCATATACCCCCTTTGAACCCTCTACTGACAAACTCGTACGGGTCTAGGGTATAAGTGCTATGGGCCATTTTAAAGGCAATAAGTACCTCTTCCTCTGGTATCATTGCCCACGTGGAGAATCTCTTCGTTTGGCCAGCCGGCAATAGTTCATTTTCGAATTTGTGATATACCAGGGTACCCCCTTATCCTTTTCTGACTAACTCGTACGGGTCTAGGGCATAAGTGCTATGGGCCATTTTAGAGGCAATACCAACCTCTACCTCTGGTATAATGGTCGATGTGGAGAATCTCTTAGTTTGGCCAGTAGGCAATAGTTCAGTTCGAATTCGTTGTATCCGGGATACTATATACCCCCTTTGAACCCTCTACTGACAAACTCGTACGGGTCTAGGGTATAAGTGCTATGGGCCATTTTAAAGGCAATAAGTACCTCTTCCTCTGGTATCATTGCCCACGTGTAGAATCTCTTCGTTTGGCCAGCCGGCAATAGTTCATTTTCGAATTTGTGATATACCAGGGTACCCCCCTTATCCTTTTCTGACTAACTCGTACGGGTCTAGGGCATAAGTGCTATGGGCCATTTTAGAGGCAATACCAACCTTTACCTCTGGTATAATGGTCGATGTGGAGAATCTCTTAGTTTGGCCAGCCGGCAATAGTTCAGTTCGAATTCGTTGTATCCGGGATACCATATACCCCCTTTGAACCCTCTACTGACAAACTCGTACGGGTCTAGGGTATAAGTACTATGGGCCATTTTAAAGGCAATAAGTACCTCTTCCTCTGGTATCATTGCCCACGTGGAGAATCTCTTCGTTTGGCCAGCCGGCAATAGTTCATTTTCGAATTTGTGATATACCAGGGTACCCCCCTTATCCTTTTCTGACTAACTCGTACGGGTCTAGGGCATAAGTGCTATGGGCCATTTTAGAGGCAATACCAACCTCTACCTCTGGTATAATGGTCGATGTGGAGAATCTCTTAGTTTGGCCAGCCGGCAATAGTTCAGTTCAAATTCGTTGTATCCGGGATACCATATACCCCCTTTGAACCCTCTACTGACAAACTCGTACGGGTCTAGGGTATAAGTGCTATGGGCCATTTTAAAGGCAATAAGTACCTCTTCCTCTGGTATCATTGCCCACGTGGAGAATCTCTTCGTTTGGCCAGCCGGCAATAGTTCATTTTCGAATTTGTGATATACCAGGGTACCCCCTTTATCCTTTTCTGACTAACTCGTACGGGTCTAGGGCATAAGTGCTATGGGCCATTTTAGAGGCAATACCAACCTCTACCTCTGGTATAATGGTCGATGTGGAGAATCTCTTAGTTTGGCCAGTAGGCAATAGTTCAGTTCGAATTCGTTGTATCCGGGATACCATATACCCCCTTTGAACCCTCTACTGACAAACTCGTACGGGTCTAGGGTATAAGTGCTATGGGCCATTTTAAAGGCAATAAGTACCTTTTCCTCTGGTATCATTGCCCACGTGTAGAATCTCTTCGTTTGGCCAGCCGGCAATAGTTCATTTTCGAATTTGTGATATACCAGGGTACCCCCCTTATCCTTTTCTGACTAACTCGTACGGGTCTAGGGCATAAGTGCTATGGGCCATTTTAGAGGCAATACCAACCTTTACCTCTGGTATAATGGTCGATGTGGAGAATCTCTTAGTTTGGCCAAACGGCAATAGTTCAGTTCGAATTCGTTGTATCCGGGATACCATATACCCCCTTTGAACCCTCTACTGACAAACTCGTACGGGTCTAGGGTATAAGTGCTATGGGCCATTTTAAAGGCAATAAGTACCTCTTCCTCTGGTATCATTGCCCACGTGGAGAATCTCTTCGTTTGGCCAGCCGGCAATAGTTCATTTTCGAATTTGTGATATACCAGGGTACCCCCTTATCCTTTTCTGACTAACTCGTACGGGTCTAGGGCATAAGTGCTATGGGCCATTTTAGAGGCAATACCAACCTCTACCTCTGGTATAATGGTCGATGTGGAGAATCTCTTAGTTTGGCCAGTAGGCAATAGTTCAGTTCGAATTCGTTGTATCCGGGATACCATATACCCCCTTTGAACCCTCTACTGACAAACTCGTACGGGTCTAGGGTATAAGTGCTATGGGCCATTTTAAAGGCAATAAGTACCTTTTCCTCTGGTATCATTGCCCACGTGTAGAATCTCTTCGTTTGGCCAGCCGGCAATAGTTCATTTTCGAATTTGTGATATACCAGGGTACCCCCCTTATCCTTTTCTGACTAACTCGTACGGATCTAGGGCATAAGTGCTATGGGCCATTTTAGAGGCAATACCAACCTTTACCTCTGGTATAATGGTCGATGTGGAGAATCTCTTAGTTTGGCCAGCCGGCAATAGTTCAGTTCGAATTCGTTGTATCCGGGATACCATATACCCCCTTTGAACCCTCTACTGACAAACTCGTACGGGTCTAGGGTATAAGTGCTATGGGCCATTTTAAAGGCAATAAGTACCTCTTCCTCTGGTATCATTGCCCACGTGGAGAATCTCTTCGTTTGGCCAGCCGGCAATAGTTCATTTTCGAATTTGTGATATACCAGGGTACCCCCCTTATCCTTTTCTGACTAACTCGTACGGGTCTAGGGCATAAGTGCTATGGGCCATTTTAGAGGCAATTAAATGGACTGGTAATGTTGAGATTAAAGACTCTTATTGATCTCCGTAATTTTGAAGAATTATGTCATTGAAATAGTAATTGACAGTTTCTATTTTTCTGTTTATTATATTCCTTCAATAAACTATGTTTCTTGTTTTTCTGATCTTTTTAATTTTGTGATACTATCGTATGTCTTGTATATTTTAGTTTTAGAATTGGTCTATATTTGTAGACAACGAACAGATTATGGAATGCCCATATGACAATTAATTCCATTTAATTACCCTTAATAATCATCTTGTTTTAATTACTATAGTTTACATTGATTCAATTATAAAAACATTTTAATGTTCATAATTGTTTTGTGTTGTGTGAGGCAATGCAATTAAACTTTTTATTTACTTTCATTTTAAATGACGCGGACCTTGCAGAAGACACCTATTGGCTTACTATTTCCTAATTACTTTATATTGCTATAAATAGCATAACCATAATGGATATTAACAGCAAAAGTTATTTTATTGTCACAATCTAATAACTACCCAAAACATTTCATCGAACGCGGTTTTGATCTCATGAATATCATTGACGGCTAGCCTCATGAATATTAACGCCGGCTAGATCCACACTAGTCCTGAATACACCAAGATAACTAATAATATTGCTGAATTTTTTAATGACTCACGTTTAAGCACTAGACAAACGATCTTAAAGATTAAACCTATCTGTTGTAAGAATCCTGTATTAAATTAAGAAACATTTTTGGAGCATGGCCGAAAAAGTCCTGCATTATTAAAGTCTCATTCACTTTAACATGTTTAAATTTCTAGCCTGAATAAATTTGTTTGGTCTGTTTTCTTGAGGTTTGTTTAAACACATTATATATCATTCTAGATTTGAACATCAGAAATGAAAATAACCATTGTTCTTACTATATACTACATAATAAACAAAACTATCTTTTGATGAAAAAAAAACCTAGAAGTCAAAACAGCTGTTTCAAAAAAGAAACATGATGTTTTTTTTTTTCGAAGCAGCTGTTTTCACTTCTTAATTCGTGTTGATTCGTGTACTCAAAGTTTGTTATGAATGCTTCTGATGAAAGTACATAAATAGATATAGAAATTCTTCATTTGCCCAATTTATGGACCCTTGTGGATTTTAATTCCATACAATTACGATGATTTTTTTTATTT
This sequence comes from Mytilus galloprovincialis, assembly GCA_037788925.1. NCBI lineage: Eukaryota > Metazoa > Mollusca > Bivalvia > Mytilida > Mytilidae > Mytilus > Mytilus galloprovincialis. Next base: position 36,489,454 of record CM075335.1, read on the forward strand.
CAAGCTTATTGTTTTCAATGCATTATTTTAAGATCGTCACGGATATCACGTGCAGACAAAGCTGTTTTTATACGTCATCACAAAATGACATTGGAGTGCTTCAGTTGTTGTCAGCCGATCAAAATAACGGTTTCTATAGTGATAACATTTTGTGAGGAAATTCGATGTTTACTATACCACTGTTCATTTCAACGCACTTTATGACGATACCACTTTATCAATATGAATGAATTTTTTTGCAGTGTTTTAAGAAATAATTTTACTTTAAAATCATGTACCATTTGTGAACTATTAAATGTTTTACAAGGACGAATTTTCTGTATAAAGTCAATAATTGTGTGAACTTTTGAAGCTCAAACTTTTTATAGCTTTAAATATGCCAATGAAAGGTCCGAAAACTATACCAATACAGAACGATATATTTTTGAAATTGTAGCAAAACTTTTGGTCGACAAATTTTAATTCGTTATTGCATAAATATCAACTTGAAATATCTGTCATGTTCTCCCTACCCAGTTTACCCCTATTACTTAATATAATGTGGACTGGACATTGTTATTGAATCTTATACAATTTGATTGGATTAAGTTCTTTTTGATTACCTTCAAACTGTTCATGCTTTTCGTACGAGTATATTGATTAAACCAGACCGTGCGTGAATGTGTACAGTAAATTAAATGACCTGCATACTGGACACTGGACCAGTCCATATTATGTTTTATCAATGAAACTTAAGGTATGAAAGGTAACAATTGCCACTGTTTTATATTTTCACATAATTTTCCGAATTCACATTTGATAAAATATTTTTGAAAGTCTATTGCGGAGAAAAAAGGGAAAGTTTACTGTTTTTTTACGTTCTTTTCCATTAAAAACGCCATTTGTCGAAGATAATTGCAGAAAAACATTTTACGCACGGCTACGCCAGGTAAAATTGTTGTTTATCCTAACAAAAAAATACATTTTTCAGTTTCATTCGTATATTATAATAATAATAAATTCCAAATTTATGTAGTCATTAGGTAAGTCCTTATATGTACGATCTGCCTATTTTTGGACATCAAAAGACAATACGATCGTTTTGAGGTCAATTTCGTCTACCTCACACAATCCTGTTAGGCACTATAATGAAACATACATGTAATGAAATTATAACAGTATATAAACAAATTTATAGTCAGTGCATGCACATGAGAGAGAAATGAAATAGTTTTTTTTTATGAACCCTTTTAGAAATAGTTTCCTTACGTTGTATATGCATTTTTTTTTTATTAAAGAATTTTTATATTATTCATGTGTGATGCTAATTCTGAAGATTGAATCGTGCATAACCAGTGAGAAATAAACTAAGTTAAGTCTTATTATCAAAATCTTACTGTTTCTTCCGATAACATCAAGTTCTTATCAAAGGCAAAATCAAAAGCACACACACATCAAAGGAATGGAAAACAACTGTCATATTCCTGACTTTGTACAGGCATTTCCTTATGTAGAAAATGACGGATTAAACCTGGTTATATAGCTAGCTAAACCAAAGTAACATTGTCCAAACAACTGTATACTTTTTTTATTACTAATATTAACATCAATTTGTCAAATTTGTTTTACCTGATATCTTGAAACACAAAATATGGTCACTTATAACAAGAAAATCGAGGTAAAACACTGTAATAAGAAGTATTACATTTTGAAAAATTCATTCCACAGTAGTCTTTAAATATTTAGAAACAAAAGAGGTATGTCCCTTTTCTACTGCATTTTTTTCTCTCACATTGCCAAACGTCTATTCGTATATACGGATGTGCCGCTGGAATGGGTCCTTTTTAGATTTAATAATGATAATTTTGATTTTTAAGAATGAAAATGTCTTCCGTGCACATATTTTCTTTTTATATATATTGAAGTCAGTATTATAAATTTGTCAAAATCTATCAAAGTCGCTGTTTGAAGCCATGAGTACATATTTGTAATTACGTTTACACGTTCAAATAACGTCATTACCATGATAATTTATATATCAGAAATACAATCCTACACTTAGTATTTTCTGCTGTAACTATTTAAATGTTATAATATAATGAAGGTAACAAGTGCTGTTACTCTTAACAAGCAAGTGCTGTAACTATTGACCAACAAATGCTGTAACTTTTGACAAAAAAATGCTGTAACTTTTGACCAACAAATGCTGTAACTCATTTTGGACTTGTTTTGTTTCCACTAGCATAATATATCACGAATACAACCCTAAACTTAGTATTTTTTGCATACTTTTACCAATCAGATTTAAATTCTTCGAAATCTGAAAAAAAAAAATATTGCTTTGACGATAAAAATATTACCTTTAATATTTCTATAAAATTTGTAAATAATTGGTATTTTTTTTTCTAAATTGCTTTAATTAAACTCCAACACTATTATCGTCATGGAAGTTTGAGTTTCTATTCACTTTGTTTACACACTGATCAAATACATTAGATTTTCTGGTCTCATGGAATACTTCAGGATGTTAGGCATCATAATCAATAACTGTTCATTGATCAGGTGATATATGTTTAAATTGCATGTTACAATTTGTTTTGCTTGTCGTCTGCTGAAGAAACATATTAATTGGAAAAAACTTTAAACTCCGATTATTTATTTCCATATTTGGTTGTGTAAATAGCACTTAAGCCAAGCAAAATATAGTTACCCCCTTAGAACTTATGTGTCCTATTAATAAGTCTAATTATGCTTAATTTGAATTAATTATTTACGTTATAATTATCTGTTGCTGTTCAGTTTCTTTTCAAAACTACGCATGTGCAGAACCGCTGTCCTCTTGGAATAACTAGACTTACGTCAAAGACTATCGCACGAAGATTTGTCTAAGAATCGATTGCCATTATTGAACATACGGATGCTGTAAAACTAACTAAATTGTTGTTTTAGAATGACCAAGAAATAATGTAGAAATAAAGCTGTAAATTGGAAAATTAAAAAGTGAAAATGGTGAAAACGTCTCATCATATTAATGAAAAGCATCAAGACAGTAAGTGGAATTATTAATATAGCAATTATTATTTCATATTTTTATAATAATAAGAGTAATATTGTTGTATTCTTATTCATGAAAGTATACTTTGTGTTTTTAATGTTTTTGAACATTTTCGGATAATAGACTTAATAAAATACCCATATTAACAATATAAGTGTGATCTTCTTATACATTTGTACATTACTGACATAAAATAAGCATGATGTCACAAACAATTTTATTTGTTTATTTGTTATATATATACTTTACACAAGATCACACTTCTTTTTCGACAGATACTTCAGTATGCATATTTGGTAAGGTTTTACCATGAGAAACTTAGGAGTTTCATAGTCGTCTTTCTTACTTAGAAAAATATGATAAGCATCTGTTTTAACTGTTGCTCACAAAATGAAAATGCTTTCGTTTTCATGCTAACAAGTTCCTTGGTTTTCTAGTGTCCCGAAATAAGATTAAAAAGGCAATCTTAGTTATATTCTCTGAGGATTTTGAATGTAACTATTGGTAACTGCTGATTTTCCTAGTCTGGTGTCTTATTAAGGCATATGATAATAATCTTAATCGATTTTGAATGATTTGCAGAAATGCTGAAATAAAAATCAGTTTTCACGATCCAACCTGTTTGACAAGTTGTTTTGTTTTTGTTTCCCCCAAGGTACCCGACTAGCAAAACAATATATATATATATATATATATGCGTACTAGTTTACGCTATTTTTACTTCAATTATCATATACATGAACAGTATATATATTTTTAAATGTTAGAATGATCGCTTGGTAATTAAAAACTATAAAATATGATCGTAAAATTTAAAATACATTAAATATTAATAATGGCAGTTGTTATAGGGTTACCAACGTATCTTCAAATATTTACATTTCATTTCTATTGGGATCTCATATTTATAGAACACCGCCATTAGGCATATGCTTACACGCAATGTGCCCTTGTTTTTTTTTGCTATTGTTTATTCCATTTTAAGTTAACATAAAGGGAATAGAAATTACGTTCGAAATCAGACATTGGAAAAAAAATGAAATGCAATAAAAGGTATGGGAAGATATAATAGATAACAAATAGCAAAAAGTGGAAAAAATAAAAATACCGAACTACGAGGAAAATTCAAAACGAAAAGTCTCCAATCAAATGGCAAAATAAAAAGATAATACACATAAAACGAATGGATAACAACTGTCATATTCCTGACTAGCAACTGATACAGTACACAAATAGTCAAAACGATACAAATGATAGAGTTTCATTACAGGAAATCCTGAAGGGTTCTTCCTTTTTTTTTGTTCCCTTTTTTCTGTTTACAGTGTGGTCGTTTTACCATAAAGTGCTGTTTTACCTTGTCAGTAATAATGTTTAATATAAACATATTACATTCTATCAATAATAAGTTGCAGTGTAGTATGAGGGGAAATAGTTCGAGGCACTCTACAGTACATGTAGCTTGGGATTGGTCAAAAGAATAGCAGTTTCTTTTTAATATTCCAGTTTCAGAATCATGTGATAATATAAATTACGTACAAATACTGGATACGTAATGCATAAATAATGACGCAATTTATCTCTTACAAATAACATGACATACTTACAACCCGTCATCAGTGTCAAAGTGTGCACGGAAGCTTAAATGGTGACATTACCGTCATTAAATGCGTGGTATGTATCTTGTAGTCACTAATGACCCTAGCTGATAGTCAAATATTTCAACACTACTCTTTACCAACCTGTTTTCATGTAATTAGAAGCATGTATGTCACAACCTTTTTTTACATTATGGTTATATTTCGCTAATTTCTAAACTTTATTCTGTAACTGCATTTATTACCTTTATCTGAAAATACATTATCATTTATTATTATTATTATTATTATTATTATTATTATTATTATTATTATTATTATTATTATTAATAATTCATTTCACTTAGGGTTGGCGCTGGACATTAAGCACTGAACACTCAAACAATCAATCACTCAAGGGTTTTATGGTTTTAATTTAGACATCTTATTCGATATAATACTTCAATATCCCTGGCGGTTAAGAAATCAATGTTCAATTAACTTTGTCTTAAACTGCAATTAACTTTGCCTTAAACTTTACAGTCAGTTCCTATACACGTAGATCCGGCTCAAGATCCGGAACCATAGGAAGACTCAGGTGGATTTTATAACTGAAAAGATCGATGTAGTTTTCTAAGAAATATCAAGTTACGGATTTTAATGTCAAATCAATAATGCAGTCTCTTCGTTACATTTGTACATCAAATGCATCTCCTCTATTCCAATTGAGAAATCAAAAGCCATTTATCTGATAAACATGTACGTCGTCAATCAATTTTATGTTTTTATTTCACAAGTAGATAAAAAATTTATGAAGATTTTACCAGACTCGCAATAACAGTCCATTGTCTATATTCAAATGTGTAACTTTTTAAATAAAAAGCTAGTGTAGAAATCATTTTTTTTATATATAAATAAGTATACTAATGTCTAGTGCTCATAAAAACGAATAATATTATCATGTTCAATCTACCATTTTTTTTCTGTTAAAATGTCCTGTACCAAGTCAGGAAAATGGCAGTTGTTAACTTACAGTTCGTTTCTGTGTGTTGTATTGTAGTGTTTTTGTTCAATTCAGGGTTTCTGTTGCTTCGTTGTTTTCCTCTCATAATTGACATGTTTCCCTCAGTTTTAGTTTGTAACCCTGATTTGTTTTCGTCTTAATCGATTTATAACTTTCGAGCAGTGGTATACTACGGTTGCCTTTATTGGGAGATTAGATATGTAATAGATCATTTTGCAGATGAGTTGATTGTCTGGTATCTTCGGTTGTTTCGTGACAGTCGTAGGTGTTATCCCTACATATATTAAATGCTTGTTACAGATCAGGTGGCTTTGAATGAACCTGAGATAGTCTATACTAGATTATGTAAAATGTCATTGAAATCATTCATCTTACAAAGAATGTTGAAAGATTATGAAGATCGGGAGTTACTGTAATAAACACATGACATATTTTTGATTCATGAATCCTTATACATAAACAAAACGTAGCTATACCCAACACATATGACGTATATTAGATATACGTCCCTTTAACACTAAAGGATTTTGCTAAAAGATTATCGTACAAATAAACCCATCATAGATACCAGGACTAAATTTTATAAATACGCCAGACGCGCGTTTCGTCTACAAAAGACTCATCAGTGACGCTCGAATTCAAAAAAGTAAACACGAATAGACAATATTATATATCCTTTAGTGTTACAAATGCAGTAAAAAGCTAAACCTTAATGTTTTAGTTAACAAATAAAACGCATCGCTGTCAAATGTCAATATAATGGAATTTGATACAACTGGCATACAAGTGAGATGTTTAGCTAACCACAAATCAAAGTTTAATTCAACATTTTCTACATAAGAAAATACCTGTACCAAGTCAGGAATATGACAGTTGTTATCCATTAAATTGATGCGTTTGAGCTTTTGATTTTGCCATTTGATTAGGGACTTTCCGTTTTGAATTTTCCTCGGAGTTCAGTATTTTTGTGATTTTACTTTTTATTATGTGTTTAATAAATATGCCAACGGATTTTATTTAATTTAGTTCATTGCCGATCAAACTTAATCATGTATTGATTTTACCCAATTTTGAAATATGTAAAACGGACGATTTTGACTTGGACATGAAAAAATTGTCAGGTGCTTAAATTTTTGGAGCACTGAAAAATAGAAAATCTTAATTAATGTCTGATATAAAATAATGGCACAGCCTGGTAAATGAAAATGAAGATTGCATAAATAAAATATACAATGGACATCCAAAATTACACGGAAAGCAGTTGAACCATATTGTAAATAGCGTGACATGCAGCATTAAATACAATAGTTTTAAAGTAATTCACGCTATGCCAAGCCTCAAATTGTATCTGGATACAGATATATTTTGTCGTCAAGTTAGACCATTAGAAAGCCTACAGTAACGGTGTTCGATGTTTTAAAATATAATTCAGTTGGTTGATTCTGTCTAGGTTGTGTTTTGTTAGGTTCAGCTTCTATTGACTTACCTTTTGGGGAATTTGCCTTGGAGTTCGATATATCTGTTGATACTTTATAATTGTACGGTTATGTCGATACTTAGTTCTGGAATACATAAACGGTTTGTGCATGTAATTTTAGATTAACAGTATAGATAAATTATGAATTGTATATGATCTTATATAGGTCGTTTCAGGAACTCATACAGTTGTTACAAGGGTTAATTCAATCTGTAGGAGCTTGATACCCTTTCAATTTGGAAATTTGTATTGAACGTGATTAATGTCCCCTCTATGGGCGCGGAATCAGGGTCAAAAATACTGATTTACGTATATACATAATTCGAATTACGTATTTACAAAAATAATTACCAAAAAATATATATAGTTATACAAAAACAATTACGTATATACAGAAATAATTCGTATATTCAGAAATCGAATTACTAATATACAGAAATAATTCCGTATATACATATACCGAATTCCGTATATATACAGAAATAATCATGTATAATACGTAAATAAGTATTTTTGACCATGATTCCGCGTTATATCCCTCACAACTGTTGATTTTATCATCAGTGAGACTGGATATGCTGTAAAATGTATTTTTTATCCATTTCAATAATTATGACGTACAACCCCAGTTTTAATATAAATCTGAAATATCAAAAACCGTGACTAAGTTATAACCTTCTCCTCCTAAAAAAAAGAAACGAAAAAAAAAAAAAGAATCACAAGAGTTTCCCATAATATGAGATCCTAAGACCAACAGCAGATTTGGTGTATACGAAACCAAGACATCAACCTGACAATTTTGTTCGATAGCTTTCTGAAAATAAATATTCTACGATCTAAATATAATTATGTACATAAAATGTACATCCTGAACGTGACACTGGTATCCTTTATCTCTCCAATACAAAACCATGCTTTCAGACTGATAAATCTTTGTCTCTAGAGTTCCAGTTTATTTTTCTTGTAATAATATTATTTTTCAGTCTCTATTGATTATTTCTTGTTGATTACGACATGACAGTTTGATGGCATTGCTCTACGTATCCATGGTAGAACTTGTCTTGCATTGTAAAAAGGAAATCTGATGTCAAAGCTGTTTGTTCACATGTTAAATAATCTCTTTATACATTGCATGATCAGAAATCGTCAATAATTTTGAACTGAATATCTTCAGTTTCTATAGAAGCACAAATAGAATTTTTCTCTATGGGAAGAACTGTATCAGGTATTGGAAACAACCACTGACTGCTGTTTTCAAACAAAAAAATATATGCGTTACGAAAATATGAGTATTGAACACATCTAAAATGAGTAGGTTAACACTGACATTTTATAAGTTCAACAAAATATTTAAAAGACAAAAAAAACGAACTCATTTAGTTCATTTGAAATAACAATTCTTACAAATGTATTTTTTATGAATACAAACTAAATGAAAGCTGGAGAACTTTAATAGTTTCCAATCTGTTGAGGTTTCTTCAAATAACATTCAGTTTGCTATAATTTAAATTAATTCAAATGGATGAGGTTTCTAATCTCCCTCATGTTTAAGAACACGCCCACATGTTCTAGTATTGGCTAATTAGTTAGTTTAAAGTTACGGATTTAGAAATCTCGTGTCATCCGTCTTTCATCTCTTTCTGTACCAAGAGATATTAGTCCGAGATTTCAAATTTACACGATTACTTTAACTCAAGTTTCCGTGACGTTCATTACAATTCCTTTGTTCGTGTACATCAATCTTGTAACAAGTTGACATTTCAATATTCATTTGTTTCACTTTGTTTCAATATAGAAGTCTAAGTCTTGTTCTTAATAAATACATCGTCTTTATCTTCTCTTAAAGCAGCATCAGCCGATAATAGGTATTACGACACTATATTGTTTTCCACCAATAAAAAGCCGTAAAAACTTCTTACGTCTTCAATGTCAAAAGGAAAATCTTTTATTACGTTATTTATGTTTAAATATTAAATCATCTTTCCTTAAATCTTTTCTTTGTCTTTGAATCTTAATCTTTAAAACAATCTTAATTTTATATTAATCTTTCCACATTGCAATAGGAAATTAAATGTCTAGTTAGAACACTGACCTTACGTGTACACAAACAACATTTTCTTGTACTCATAATAATATGCTAGCTTGTCTTTGGTAAAAGTAATCGAATTTATGCGCCAAATTATATATGTTTTTGTCCAGCGATAAAATCAATTTATTAACAAACATACTTGGCCATTCTTTTGAAATAAAACAGAACTTATCCTGTAGCATTGGTGTTTGGGAACTTCATTATCTAATATAAAATCAATATTAACAATCCCGAAGACTTTTATGAAGAGATCCAGTTATCAATTGATTAAAACCGATCCTGGTTAGAATTTGATATACTGTTGCTGTAATCCTATTATCATTGCAATGCACCGGCAGCTTCTGCAGTTAATAGACTCAATGATTCAAAATAGCATGGAAATGAAATAGTTATTGATCGACCTGTCTTACATGGATTCGGATGAAATTTGTTGTTATCAAAGTATAATTTACATTGTTGATTGCTTTGCTAGAATATTTCAGAAGAAATTTTACACATTGAATGGTGTATTTATAAACACAAAAATAGCCGTATGAATTATGATTCGACAGTATTCTTCAAAAAAAGTTCATCTCAAGTAGCCAGGTCGCGGTTTGGAAATAATTTGACAAAGTCAGAAGGTATAAATGGCCTTTATCGTCAAGCACTAATCATATTTATCTTAAGGGCATACGATACAGTATTGAACCTGTATCTACAAGTTGATGAAAATTTGCAAATAGGCTATTTTTTACCTCATTAAATCAGATATGTAATTAAAAATATACCTTCATGTGCTACTTTTTGAGTAAAATGAGTTCGAAATTTTGTATATTTGCTCAAAATTCAGATTTGTGTCCGTATTTTCTTTTTCGAAAGAAAGACATAACTTTTTTGTTTTAAAAGATAAACACAAAATGGTTTTTGTTAAATAATCGGTAATTTCTGTATTTTATAAGTATCATTAAAATTATGCAATTTTTATTCCGAAATAACTCTATATTTATCAAATGTTCATGAATAGAGGAAAAAACGTCATTTTTTGCTGCATGTTTATCAAAATTAAAAAAATTGCGCTATTTACAGTTTTATAAAATTTGGGTCACATAATCTCCTTGCAAAATGAAACAAATTGCTGTTTTAAAAAATAGGGGTCCATGCACTCGTTTTCAAATTAAATCAGTTTGAATGATAAAAATCAGTCGAAAAATGCATCTTTTCCCGATATGTCAGAGTTTGACGTCGCGAAAATAACATTTTACGTTAGCAACGTCATTACATTCCCTGTAACTGTATCGTATGCCCTTAATCACATAGGCCTGAATTCACCTTAAAGTTTGTTACAGAGGTCCCTGTTACCTGTATTTTCTGTGTTGTATTTTGTGATTATTTATTTTTCCAATGTCTTTTCTGTTTTTTTTTTCTATTTTAGTCTTGCTTGTCCTTGTCTTGAAACAAATACTGTATTTTTTTTCAACATTCCCATATTGTCTTAAACTAGGGTAAACTTACACTAAATGGTGGTAAAGTCTTAATGTTCAACAAATTCCGTCTCCAATCCTTTGTCGTGTTATCCACCTTCACCAGATATGACTCGTCATTGGTTCTGATTGGGGTATCTCGGCGGGTGTCAGTATTTCAGCAGGAGCAGGTAACCCATATGAACAAAACCTGAGGTCACCCCGATTTATTAGGGACATCGTGTTGAATGATTTTATTTCATTTTGTATTGAAGTATTTCCCAACAAAAATATGAAAAGAATTGAATTTCAAAGGCGATAAGAATATTTAAATTGCGTAAATATTATGATTATCTTTCAAATTTAGATAAAATATCCGCGACGTTACCTTTTTTTATAAAAGCAAAAATGATTCTAATTAAGCTTAAAATTCAACAGCTTACATCTTCTTTAGCTTTATAACATTCTTGCAGTACGATTTTCAAAGCTGATTGAAATTACTTCAAATCAGGGAACTCTTTCAAATCACACGAATTGAACGCAATTTGATCGATGATAGGAAGGGGTGGCTATTTCAATTAAAAGAATAGTCTTTTCAAAGACGCCTTCTTCTGCTGCTTAAGCTTTGTTTACATTCCATTTTTCGATTGATTTTTGCATCAGTATTACTTCATTGCTTTGATAGTAACTTTGTACTTTCTGTCATTACAGTGCATATCAATTTACGTTAAATAAAATAAATATCGACATTAAAAAATATAGCAAGATTCTAATTACACGTTGCGTAATTATTGAAGGTAATATTGTCGCGAATGGAACACGCCATGTTAATTGAAGCCAAAACCATTTAAAAGAGATCTTTTTCCTCTTTGATTTGCCTCGGTGTAGTGGTATTGTTAGTTTTTAAAATCATGAAAATTGTAGTGTGGGTTTGACGAAATTGATGAATTAAATATCTTTTAAGGTAAAATAACAAATACCGTTTTTAGTTGTTTATGTTTGGTCATGCATGTGTAGTTGGTTTGTCTCAATGGCTCATGTAACCCTGCATTACCTTTTATTTTCTTTATCACTCGCACAGAAACGCCATTCATAACGAGTCGAAAGATTAAAACGTCGTGAAGTATAATGAAAAAAAATAACAATGTGTTTGTATTATTTTTGTTATTTTCATGCTTGTATTTGATGCCCGTATCTCATTTTTTTTTAAAAATCTGGCATGTTTAAACGTGTTAATAAAAACAATAATCATTCCATATAACAGTGCCTCTTCGCTGAAATGCAAAATTTGACAATTGTGTTTGCGGTAGCGTCTTCATAATCTTACTTTTTAACTAGATATGTCTTTCTCGATAAAAAGTTAAACAACAAAATACCGAAATCCGAGGATAATTCTAAACGGAAAGTCCATAACCAAATGTCAAAGTTAACAGCTCAAACATTATATTACAAGCATTTTATTAAGTAGAAAATATTAATAATTATAATTCTTATGGTTATATGATAATGCACATTTTCCCTGAAACTAACATATACTGAGCCAAAAAAGTTTAGCAACACTTTTTTTTTAAATTTTTTTTTTTGTTGTTAATGGAAAAAAATTATTTAAACATCATTGATGTAATCCTTAGTTTTACCTGTAATTTAAAACAGTCGTACTTTTTTTCCTGGTGATTGATTTCGCGCCATTTTAGCTTTCGACGTGTATTTGATGTTTTACCTTCTGTACCTGTACTTTTAAAACGATATTAAAAGTTTCTTTTTCACTAACTTTTAGAAACACACCATTGGTAAGAAAAACACATACACTTTTGAAACAATTGCATTGGGCGTCAACCAGGCCTCCCCGAAAATGACCGTCAGAAAGCTCTTGGAATGGTTGATGCCTGAATGAGTGTTGCTGACATCGTGGCTCGATTCAATGTGAAAAAGGCAACAGTTTAGAGACTAACAAACAGATATCGACAAATTGCAACTGCACAGGATAGGTCGATATCTCGTAGACCAAAAAAAAAACTATCGTCAAGGGAGGAGTGCTACCTTCGCTTTACGTCAACACGTGACAAGTTTTTTCCGGCCACAAAAGTAGTGCATTGACTAAGGGCAGCTGCTGGTGTGCCTGCCAATCCTTCATTGGTACACTTAGGGCATGGGTGAGAAAATGGTTTTGAACAACACTATACTCATTCCTGCATTTTGACCCTTCCGCGCTCCATACAAAGAAAATCCTAATGAATGTGAGTGATAAACATTCATGTTGCTTCTGACATGTCATAATTTCATTTTGTTATTATTAAAATTATATGTTGTTATGATTTTGTAATAAAATAAAATTTCACATTTTTGTTGCAAAACTTTTTTGGCTCCGTATATGTTATTGGTTTTAAAAGCCTTCTTTAGAAAAAAAATACTATTAACACTTTAACCTCTCTACGGAATTCTGGTCTACTGATTGATTAAAGTGTACTTTCTGACTTGTCTGGCATTTAAATAAATGTCAGGTTTAGAATACACATTGTAAAAGAGGTAGACATGTAAACATCAACGTAGTAAAGTGATGTTTGTTCATACATTGACGCAATCAAACAAAACCAAAACGCATTATACTGGCAAAAAATAGGTATGGAAATAGAAAACCAAACATGTAATTACCTGGAAGTACGAACATAGGTTGTAATCTTATATCTAATTATAGCTTTTGAAAAGGCTTCAAGTTCGTTTGCATTAGCGGTTATTTTTGACGTAGATTTCTTTTTGTCTAGTTAGTTCTCACATAGGCATGTAAGTACACAACGATGACTGTTATAGACGTAAAACAACCCACTGTTTTCGTCAACATGTACTTCGTCGTTAATCCGGATTTCATTGTTCGAAACACGTTTGATGACAACTGATCAAACCAGGCCTTCTTGTCTTAGATCATTATTGCCTAAAATGGTTCATTTCCGTTTGTTCTGTTTGCTAAGTTGCTTTTGTATGTCGATCTGAAACTTAATTTTATGAGTTTCTTTTGTCACATCAATCTCTGAATACAGTTTAGACATGTGGTGTGTTCAATGTTTTATTGTTGTCGATGTTCACCTACACAAGCAAAATTTGCTCACATGAATTTCACATAAATCTCACATGAAATACACATGAAAAATTTCAAGTAAGATTCACCTCAAACGAGCTTATACATGAAACTCACGTGAAAAATTTCATGTGAATTTCATGTGAATTGAGATTCACATGAATCTAATATAAAATTTTTCACATGAGTTTCACGTGAAATTTACAAAAAAAAAAAAATATTAATATTTCTCATGATTTTAATTAAATTTGAAAATTTAGATGTTATTTGAATAACTCTATTTTAAAAATTGATGTGAATTTCACCTGAAAAAAATTTGCGTGATTTTCATGTGAAATTCACAAAAACCGATTTCGTATAAGCTCCTTTGAGCTGAAATTCACGTGAAATTGATATGAATGACATTTACCGATGTATATGTTATATATTTGGCTTTTAAAATGTTTGGTTTGCGTTTAATGTGATATTATAAACTTTTTTTTAGGGGGGGGGGGGGGGGGCAGGTGAATTGATGACAAGATTGACAAAAAATAATGAATAAATGTACATCATTTTAAATGAACTGTGGTATTGTAAAAACAAAGTAGACTCATGATCTAAATCTAAACACATTGGCGAAGACAGGCAAAAACAAACAAACCTTCTAAAAATATCATGAATAACATATGTATTAAGAAATTGTCATAGAAGAATTTGAATTGAATAGAACATGTTGATAGATAAGTTTTCCCTTTCACTCCTTTTTTCTCCCTTTATTACTGATAATATTGTCTGTTCTAGATCTGTATAGTGGAAGTTGCCTTGACAGATTGATCATGTTCCACTGTTTGACCTGTCTAGCATAGTTATGAAAACCTACTTTAAGATAGATATATTAAATCGAACAAAAGACAAAGAAAAATGACAGTTATGCATATGTATCGGGAGTTAATGAAATACAATAACATTGCATTAAATGCTAATTATGTAAATTTACACAAATCCATACAGATATGGAATGTTTGCATTTCAAACGAATCACATTTTTAACTAACCGTTGATATAACATTCAAGATTTGTATTTTTCGAAACTATAAATTGACGTGTAGTTTCATTATCAGATTGAGTATAATTGGATTTAAACATGTTGATCTAAAACAATAACAGTATTGGTAAACTGGTTTGATATCAGAGGATTATTTCTTTCTTTCCCCTTCAATCCATCTTTGTGTCTTTAATTTCCCCTATGGAATTTATTCTCTCTTGTTTTTGTTTTTTTTTTTCAATTCTCGGTTAAAAATTGTTCTCAATGTGTCTTAACTATGAGTAACGTTGACTTCATACAGGATATTTTGTTAATAAACATGTATATTGATAATTTTTATCTTTTTATACATTGTGACTTGGGTAAGTAGTTGTCTCATGAACACTCTTCTTATTTCAATTGTTTAAGACTAAACTTTTTGTAAGAGCGTGTATGTTCGAGTTAACACGCCATTGTTTTAATTCGCATTCAGAAGACAAAGGTCGATAATAGAGCAGGATATGATTTCCATATCAGAGCAGCTGATATCTAACACGCTTTTTGTGGGTGGGTTTTTTTTCGTGGGGATGGGTCATAATGCTCAATTTTTCAGCTCTCTATGTAGTATTTTGTCGACATACTTTTGTCTTTTTGTCTTTTTGTCGTTTTTCGTTTTGGCAATGTCATCGTTTGTTTTCTTCGACATTTGGATCTTAATGTTCAGTTTGTATCTATCATCTCTCCTTTTTATCTTTATGACTGTATACAACATTACCAAACGCATAATGTATCCTGCAGTCTTATTTCATCCTATAAATGCAATCAAGGATTCATATAAATAGTTGGTGCAATGATCAGATAAAAAAGACTTGAATACTAGTAATTGTGGTATTTGAAAAAAATATTGATAAAATGAGAATTATAATTGATTTTTATTCGATTAACACATAGGTGATACATATATGTATAAATATTAATGTATACAGGATAATTATTCTGCCGAGTCAATAGGTACACGTTTCCAGAAGACTTCTTCTCGGTACATTAAAACTCACTTTAATACTAGTGTTGTTAATGCATGTATCTTAAACATATAACACGTTAAGGTATATGGCTATAAGAGTTAGACTTAAATTTTCTTTTTCTTTGAAAACTGACCAATATTGTTTTTTAGAATTGAAATGAATAGCCTGATGATTATCCTTTTTATTGATATAAATTTTGAAACGGTTGTCAAATTTGAAATGCTCTATTAGCTATTATTGACCTAAAATGTAATGCTAGAATTCATATTAATGTCGTGATGACCTGAATGAAGTGGACCTAATATAAATAAAAGAACTGCAGTCACGAAGAGGAGCACATCAGGTTTCAATATGAATGTGGACTATCATTGCAAAACAGGCCTACTAAGATCACAATATATTGTAAATAGAAAAATTATGTATTTTGTATATATCCCTCTTTTTGTTTTACGTCAAGTATGATTTCCATTCTTAGACAAGATAAAGTTTTACTTGACGTATAAGTTTTAAATCAAATAATTTCAAATTGTTTTATTGAAATAAATGATAATGACGAAACGGTAATTGTTTTATTTTATTCTATTTTCAGTACACGCTATAAATGCATATGGAATTACAGCCATATGCCTTGGAGTGATAGGATGTCTTTTATTTCTTTCTGTGGTCACTTATAAGTGTTATCGCAGACGTCGTAGTCGTCTAGCACAAAGTCGCCTTTCAACTGCCATTAAGAAGGGTCTTAAAGAGAGTTCCGGTGTTAAAAAGAACATACCACCACTTGGGACGCCAATTAAACACAAAGCAACAAGTCCATTAGGCCATTCTAGACAGGATATATCTCCGGGGGATCGAAAACTATCACCAACCTATTCTACTCATTCTGAAAAAGAACCAGGAAGTAAGCAGAGATCGCCAGACCAAGCTTATATTGAAAATGAGAAAGATAACAAGCCAGAAATGATCCACGAAAAAGAAGAGAGTATGCGCGAAAAACAGCCAGACGAAAAACAGATTTCTTTAGGAAACATGGCATTTTCCATTGCATACGATTTACAAAAGATGGCCTTGTTGGTGACCGTAGTAAACGTCAAGGACTTGCCAACACGTGACCCTAGTCTCGGTGGATGTGATCCTTACATAAAACTACAGCTTCTACCAGAAAAGAGACACAAATGTAAAACTAGAGTTTTGAGAAAGACATTGAACCCCCAATATGACGAGACATTCACATTTTATGGAATCAACCCCAATCAGATTGCTGATATCACCCTTCACTTTGTAGTGCTGAGTTTTGACAGATTCTCGCGGGACGATATAATTGGTGAAGTGATACATCCATTGCACGAGTTTGATATCTCTAAGAATGAGATGAATCTCTGCAAGGAAATTTGTCCACGTCACCTAACGGTAAGTTCAATTCATAATTAACTTATTCTAGAGTAAACTTGGTACCGTTTTGTTTTGACATAAACGCATAAAGAAGAAACATGCTTTGCATTATGAATTTATTTACCATACATGAATATTGAAATTTAGATACTTGTATTCTATTATTTCTTTGTTATTTCTATTCTGATTTATTGTAATCCTTCCATTGTTTTGACAGCTCAATTTATATGAATATATTTTATAATTGCAACAAATAGTATTTAAGACTTGCACATTTTGATAGGTCACTACTCTAAAGTTCACATGTTAAGAAAGTCGGTAAGATAAATTCGTTACATAGTGTGCTAGTGACGTAATACGGTATATATGGGGTCAGTAAATTCCATATGGGGATTTGAGCTTCGCTCTCAACCCATCTGGAATTTACTGACCCCATATATACCGTACCAGGTCACTAGCACACTATGTAACTAATAGTACTCGCCTATCTTGTTAAAACCCTTCAAACAGACTCAAAGAAATCTAAATAAGCTATGAATTATTTCTAAGCATCGTTAAACATTTGACAAGCAAGCAAGACATATTTTTTTCTAGCAGTAAAAATGTTTTAAATTTGGGACGAAATCCTAGAAAGTATTTTTTTTTCATTTATGAACTAATATTTTACTTTCATTGTTATATAGATATAGGAAGATGTGGTGTGAGTGCCAATGAGACATCTTTCCATCCAAATAACAATTTAAAAAAAGTAAACCATTATAGGTTAATGTACGGCCTTCAACACGGAGCCTTGGCTCACACCGAACAACAAGCTATAAAGGGCCCAAAAATTACTAGTGTAAAACCATTCAAAGAGGAAAACCAACGGTCTAATCTATATAAAATAAAAAACGAGAAACGAGAAATACGTATAAATTACATAAACAAACGACAACTACTGTACGTCAGATTCCTGACTTAGGACAGGTGCAAACATATATTGTTAGCTATGTATTATTATATTTCACGCAATGGCATAAAATGCATCTATGAATTGTTCTAAAACAGATAAAAAAAACATTATTTAATAATGTACGAAGCACATTCTATGCTGCAAATGTTATTATACCCTAAATAGATCAAACCGTTTTTGCAGGTTCACCTCATACAGATTGGTAATCAATACGATAAGTAGGTGTATAGACAAAATATTACATTAAATTATTTTAGTTATGCATCTTCAGGGATTCATGTCATTTGCATTACGCTAATGCATACATATTCTCTTATTAAAAAGGGCAAAAATATACTTATTCTTAATGTGTATATGATGTATGACTGTAAACAATTATGAACAGTCATAATATACATCGCCTCATTCTTATTAGGGGCTATTTTTTAACTATCCGTTATCTATTGCGATGAAGAGAAATTTTGTTTTTAATGTAACACACACACCCAAAACCATGTATGTATATTCTTTTACTGGAACGAAATATCGTTCAGTTCATTTTATTCATAGATTAATCCAAGTCTGGTGTTTAGGTTCATTAGCAATGCGTCAGACACATTTATTGCTCGAAACAAGTGGTAGGCGTCAAATAAAACATAAGACAATATTGAATTTTTATTATTGCATTTCCTGGTCGTTTCCGGAACTTTTATTTATCTTCGTTACTAGATAATCATGAAACATTTTTGTAGACGGTTGTTACTGTTCATTAATTTCTGACCAAAATGTCTCTTCAGTAGTTATTAAATGAGAAGATAAGAACTAAGTGATAAAGACTAGGAAAATGAAAAGCCTACACAAACAATTAGAAAAAAAAATGACCTTTCAGAAGAGCACAGGGTAAAGGTCATAATATATATTTTGGGGGATTATATTGAGTTTACATAATCATCGGAATCAATTTAAAAAATCAGTATGACTTAAAGCTAATTGGTAACATTCTGAGGTCAATTTTAGAGTGCGTGTCCACTGGCGATAATTTTTAACCAATTTGAATATTTCAGATAGAAACGGATCAACTATATACATGTTTTTATTCATTGTTAGTGGGAAGTTGTTGGTATGAAGCAAGTGCAGTAGAGTATAAATTATTCTTACTACCTTTTTCTAGGGATTGACTATCGGTTTTGTGTTAATTGGAATAATTTTAGATAACCTGCTGTTAATAAACACCTGTTTGAAAACAGTTTGAATTGGAAATGAACATTTCTGTCTTAATGACATTTTATTCATGTAACTAGTTCAAAATATTGAACGATGAATTATTTCATTGTTATCTAACAAACAGTTTTTGTGTTCTTAGAAATGGAATGCATTTCTTTTTGTTAAAGACAAAGAAGTATAAAAAGTAGCCAATTTTAAAGCAAAATTAATTAATGTTTCGCACAACTAAGGTTACGTTCTATCAAATAATAAATGTGCTTTTGGAATAGTTTAACAAGTATGGAAACAATTTACAGAATAAAATATTTAAAAATCATGATTACAAAGGGAGTATATATCAAAGCAAACAGGATTTAAATAAATGTGACAATCAGGCGGTACTTACACATACTTTGTTTTTCTAAACAGAAGTTTGGTGCAAATAACTTTACACTTGCTTCATACCGAGAACCGTTCACTATATAGCAATGGGGTATTACTTTTAACCAGTTGACCATTTGGAGAGTTGACTGCAAACGGCAACTTAGTAAAATATAATACCCAAATGATTTTGTGAAAGGACAAAGCTTTTTTAATATGCATTGTTATATCAAATATCTCCAACGTGTTTATCATGTTTCAGTGTACTAGTAATCTGAATTTGAGTATGTTTTACTTCAAAATAACCTGCTAGATTCTATTCATTTCTATTCTGCTTAATACCGCACATCTGAGTAGACTTTGATAGAAGAAACATTTATTAAAAGTCTTCATTTGTTTGATCACCAGGACTTTCTGGAACAAACATTAACGACCAGATTTATCCGTTAAAATTCATTATATATATATTTATCTTCAGTCTTTTCAATTTTATAATAAATACACGAAGAATAACTCTAATATAATGATTTCGTTGTTGTCCATCGTTATTGACTGTCATAACCTTTATTTAAATTTCTCTGAAGTGATTGTATGATATAGAAGGAAGTAAAAATTGAGCTTCGGTATGAATGCCAATGAAACAAGCGTACATAAACTACAACTACCATATACGAATATTTTCAAAGTTAAAACTATTGATCTTCCACACAAGCTTGGTATCGCTCATTATGTACAAACTGAGCAATCTTCTATTAAAAAAATCAAATACTTAAACTAGATACTAATCTTAGATAAGGGGTTCCAGAAACATGTGTAGCCAATAATTGACTAATTATTGTTTTGTGTTCGATGATAAACAATATTTAAAACAAAACAAATCAAAAACAACCTGTATAATTTACTTAAAGCAAGTGTAAAGTGGTTTTGCATGGTTAATAAATATATGATGTGTTCCAAAACGTATCAACATGAATAACTGAATTCTCCATAGAAGATAAAACTGAGAGGGGACTATTTAAAATAGGAGTGTGTGATATATTTCCGGATGATGTCCCAACTATTGCGAGAATAACATAAACGGTACCAATTTTACTGCCTCAGACACGCATTTTGACCATAAACTTTCATTTTCATTAACAATATGCAAAAACGCCGCAATCCGAAACACAAACATTATGAAATTGTATGTCTTAGGGTATATGGTTTGAACTGAGCAAACATTAAAGTTAGACTATGAAAAAAAGCAATATCTTTAAAGGACGCTAATGCAGTTGCATCATGCTTTTACTTCCAAAAATAGTATTTATATCATAACGATACGTCTTGAGCAATCAACCTCACAGAAAGGACACTGTATATAGTATCGAATATGAACAATCCTATTAACTATATGACATGATTGATAACGACGTAGAGTTAAACGGAATGCCAATCTGATTTGGGGCTTTCAAAACAAATTGAATTTTTCACATTGATTATGCGTGGGTAAATGACATTTATGAAAATCACGTAGATATCTTGTTAGCATTGAATAATGTGCATGAAATATGCCTAGTATTTGTAAATGCATGTCAATCATCTTTCCGGTTTTAAAACATGAAAACGGAGAAAAGCAAGATGATTTAAAAATTGGTAAAAGTAAAAGAACAAAAAATTGAAGACACAATTAGCAATCTACTACGGTTGAATTGATAAATATGAATATCAAATCTACACTTCTTTTTAACATGAAGAAGTTAAAAAGTGAAAGACTACACAACAAAAAAAAAAGGCATCTTGAACAGAGACATTATGTCTACGACTGTATCATCAGAAATCTATTGATCCGATAGAATACCTGCACTTTTTTCCATTAAGGAAATTGCTATAAAATGCATCTGGCATGTTGTCACAAGGAGTGGACTTCAATTATAATCATGTTAATCTATCGGATTTTATTATGATCTTTTCGGTTTTTATTAAAAAATGATAGTTTAATCGATTCGGTCTGCATAGTACTGAGGTCTGTCATAGATTGTAAAGAATCATAGCGCTGGTGTTTGTTTTTTCATAATTCAATCCTACATGGTATTCAATCAATAACAATATGTATGGGGTTTTCTTTCGGGTAAATCGATGATAAACCAATTATCAGTGCTGCATTTGATCAAGCCGTGCTTTTATCTCTATTGACATGGTCACAGCTTCTAAGTTTCGAAACAACGAGGGCTTGATATTCTAGGAAATATGGTCAACAGGAAGGCTTGATTTTCTAGGAAATATGGTCAACAGGAAGGCTTGATTTTCTAGGAAATATGGTCAACAGGAAGGCTTGATTTTCTAGGAAATATGGTCGACAGGAAGACTGTATCGCCTCCAAAACATCAGTTATTCCCATGAGCATTTCGTTCAAATAGTGGTCTTATATTAATTCATGTGAACAATAATTCTAAAATATTAAACAAAAAATGTATCGGCAGATATTCATTTAAAGTTTACATGTCATTATTTAAAGGTCTTTTTCCCTCTTTAAAATTTACACAACATGCTATTTTAAAAAGATCTTATGTTAGTTAAAGGATGTTTCGATCAGTCACATTTTATAATATTAGCAGTTTGCTTTTATTGTTTGATTTAATTAAGACGAGTTTTCTCTAATAATATAGTACATATAACTTAGAGAAAAGAAATGTTAGAGTAGACAAGAGCCAAATGTGATTCGAAATGTATTTGCATTTCTAACTAATTGTTATCACAAAGTGATCTGACCTATATTACGCTTATTCTATTGTCTTCAACAAATGTTATTGCATTGATTTGTTTTTCTCAATTTGTCGAAACAAAAGCTGTAGTAAAAATGTCTATTCGAATACCAATATTACATTATATATTGGATATCTATTTCCTGTGAAAGTAGGCATCTTCATCAATACCCATTACTGTAAACAAAGTCATCCATCAGAAAAAGCAATAACATTACGTTGTAATAGCCATGTTCGGAACAGTCAATACAATATTTCATGTAATATGTCACTAAAAGAGAAGTTTTACCGTTTAAATGAATAGGGTTAACCTTTCCGTTTCAAGATTCATTTTTCAGTTAATAATATTCCATGATAATTACCATTGAAAGATATGAATTGATGTCTAATTCATATAACTTGTTAGAGAATATTAAGGAATTATATAACAAGTATAATCCAGTAATGGATTAATTCTTGATAATTATACTATGCAATTTGATTCATGATTGAACATGTGGATTATAATTCGATATACTAGTATTAATTGTATATTTGAACACCATCCGTTTTAATGATGAAGGAACATGATATCTTAATGTATTCTGATGAAGTTTTGTCTTTTCATACTTATTGTTTGATTTCTGTATATGATAACAATATTCAGAATTATTGACATTGCTTGTAATCAGTATTCACAAATTTGAAGAATTCTATTGTCCAACATGTATATGTTTGCATCGCTCTTTTTGACGAGGGTAAAAGATACCAACTGGATATTTAAACTAACATTTAAGTAAAAAACAACCTATGGCAAAAGAAATGATAAACTATGATAACTATTTTATCTTTTGATAAGACAAACATAGGTATATACATAAAGTTTTCATTCTTTTACTGATGAATAAAAATAAATCGGCCATGGTTCAAGTTGCTATTAAAAATTTACCCGCTGATATAATTTTATATAACAAAAACGCGCCTAATCAACACATGAAAATCCATTATAGTACGACAAAATATATCATTTCACCTGAAAGGCAGGAATACATATAGTATGTTATATCAGTTGTTCGTTTAATTATTAACGATAAAACTGATAGCATAATGTCAGTCTGACGGAATCATAAATCATAGACTGACATATACTGATATTGCATATTTCGTATTTTGTAGCTGAAAACTCAGGGGAGAGGAGAAATACTGGTATCGTTATGTTATCAACCAGCGGCTAATAGACTCACTGTAGTAGTTCTAAAAGCAAGAAATTTACCAAAAATGGACATTACAGGATTGTCAGGTACAAATTATGAAATATTGAAATTATTTTGTTTGAATTTAGTAGAACTCATCTGAATTTTTTAAACTGGACGGCTGTGGGATTGTTGATTTTTTTAAATGGAAAGAAAACTCTTACAATGTGAACATAGATATTAGAAGATGTGGTATGAGTGCTATTGAAACACCTTTCAATCCAAGTTACAATTTGTAAAAAAAAATTAATATTGCTTAATATACACAATTCATATCTTTCTCTTAATATCCCCAACATCTGATTTAACAAGATATGCAAATCGAGCTTGCCCCTCATCATTCAAAATATACGCAAACTACAGAATTATATTCCACAAAACCTTGTCGTTTTGGGGACGGAATTATATGTTTGCATTTTTGTGGTTATTTGATAAATATATCTCTTTCCATATAACTTTAAGTATAATTTCGCCTACAATCAATAATGTTCTAGACAATTTGGAATTTTATGATATGATTTATACAGACTGAATTACTGACTAAGAGTCATAGTGAAACGGCAAATCAATACAGCTTAGATTTCATATGAAAATGTTCCTACAGGCAATCTCCAGATTTATTTCATTAATTGACAAATAATACCATATATGGAACATTTTATCGTTAACTGGAGAAATATCATATCAAAGAGCAATCTTGGTGCGATAACCACGTCAATAACAGCGATAGAGTGGTCAATCTGGTACTGAAATAGAAACACAGGAAATTAAATACTTTTCCATCGGGTTACATATTGAATGGTTTTTCCTAATTTGGTATCAAATTTGAGGGCTAGTAATTTATGACCAGTTTTGACTTATATGTACTATGAACAATGCCAACAAATGAAATCAAATAACCACACTGTGTTTGCAATGTGATTATGTCTATTTACCCGTCACTCCACCAGTGAGCCCGACTATTCACAGTTAAAAAAAATATCGTCAACGTGTATGAACATTATTCACGAAGAGACAATACATTTAAAATTCATTGCTTTAGCTGATATCAACTGTCTGGGATATTTTTTTGTGTTGTGTTGACGTGTTTACAAATTGGTACATCTTAAATCGTTTAACAGATTTCATCAAACTGATTTATTGAACAAAAGTTAGAACAAGTATAAAAGGTCTAAGGCAAAACAGAAAATATAATGGAATAGTAGAATATATGATTATTTCAAATACATAATTGATATTTGTGTTTTTAAATTGAAGACGCAGATTGAATGGATTGGATTTGGTTATTTTTGGGTCATAAAGCTGCTCAATTGCTTGATTCATATAAATCATTTGCTTTCAGGTATTTGGCTTTGTACATTCCTGATGACGGTAAATCCAGCAAAGCACTTCGGTGCATGACCTTTTTTCAATCTCTTAATGCATGCGCGCGAGGTAACTTCCAAAAGTAAGGTGAAAAGAGTTTACCCTTGTTCAAACCAATTACATTGATTAAGAAGACATAACAAACAAAAACTCAGGGAACCACATTAACACTTAATGAAAGAAGAGACCGGTTGCGTCTATAGCTTTAGTTAGCCTTTTCAATCA
This sequence comes from Mytilus galloprovincialis, assembly GCA_037788925.1. Taxonomy (NCBI): domain Eukaryota; kingdom Metazoa; phylum Mollusca; class Bivalvia; order Mytilida; family Mytilidae; genus Mytilus; species Mytilus galloprovincialis. Next base: position 36,514,659 of record CM075335.1, read on the forward strand.
TGATATTCGTAAATACATGCAAAATTCAACTTAGGAACGAATTTAGAAACTAGTCAACGTTTCGTTACCCTTGTTTGTCAAGTTTGTTTACTAGTCATACTTTACGTTATACAACCTTTTTTATGCAAGATACAGTATTAGTTTTTTGTTGTTTACATTTTCCTATCTTTTTATATTGTAGATCCTTATATAAAAGTATACTTACTTTACAATAACCAAAGAATTGCTAAAAAGAAAACACATGTCAAGAAGAGAACACTGAACCCTGTTTATAATGAATCGTTTTTGTTTGACGTCCCTTATAATGAAGGATTGGCAAATATTAGTCTAGAGTTCCTTGTCTTAGACTGGGATAGGATGACCAAAAATGAAGTCGTTGGACGTCTGGAGATAGGGTCTAAAGCCAGTCCACAAGAAATCCATCATTGGAATGAAGTTATGAACTGTCCAAGAAAACAGATTGCTGAATGGCACAAGTTAACGGGTTGATTGTCTGTAATTGATTGACAAAATGTGTTATTGTGTTTGGAAAATGTTTATTAATGTTGTTAAGGATAACTACAAAGATATATTTTACTAAGAACAGTTAAATCTATATTTGTAATATAATGCAAAATATATAATGTACATTTCAGAAGTGACACGTAATACATTAAAAGTGACGTTCAAGAACAACATTTTGGTTTTAAAATAAAACCTGAAGTTGAAAATATCCTTACGGTTCACATAAAAGGACAACCATATTTGAAAACGTAATTGATTCTTACGATTCACAGAAAATGACAACCAGATTTAAAAACGTGATTTATTTGAAATGAACTAAACTATTTAGCGTTATATTACAACATGGTTATTGCATTGATTTATCGATAATTTCAGATACTTGTCTGTCATAAAATGCATTGAAAAATAATGATATAAAAATGTTCTGTTGTTTTCGGAAAACTGGCATCTATTTTAAGATTGATAATAATTAGATTCAGTTTATATAATACTAATTTCATTAAGAACAAAATCAAATGAATTAGAAAAGAACACGTTCAAAATTTTAATCACACCCACATACTAATCATTTTAGCTTTAATAAAGATCTTAAGATTAGGAGTGATATTGTCCAGCTCCAAGAATTAATTTAATTAATTTTTTCTGTATACTAGTTGATTTTTGTCCAAGGAAAACATTGATTTATTCCTTTTGAGCTGTAGGTCTAAAGTTCTCCTGTTTGATTTACTAGTATTTACAACAAGGTGAATTGTTATTCACCGTAACATGAATTTATTCTTGGCAAAATATTTGAAAATTTTCCTTGAATAATTTACTTTCATTTCTTTAGGGACAAATTAACTAAGTCATGTGTATTTATAAACTTATCTGCTTTGGTCACTTCATGTAAAAACGTTTAAGGTGATAACACATATTTAACAAATAAACGACAGATAGCAGTCATCGTCTGAAAACTAATAAGTATCATAGCTGCAAAGGAAATTGCTTTATATTTGCTATACTGGAAGCAGATATTATCGAAATATAGTTTTAGACACATACAGTCATGATGTTAATTGTTTTGACAAATGTGAATGCTTTTGTCTGTATGATATGTTCATTATTTTTTTCACTTGTTAATAAATTTGACGTAGAAGAATCAATTCAAAATTGCAATATTAAAATAAGTCATTTCTAGTTTTGATCATAAGACGAGGATCCTGGGTCATAATTGAAAAACGTTATAAAAATGATTTAATTCAGCATATGGTAAATAAAGGCAACAGTAGTATACCACTGTTCAAAAGTCATAAATCGATTGAGAGTTCAAAGGAAATTACCAACAATCATTCAATCTGCCTTTTAAAACTATTTTAATTCATTTTTTGAATATATCTAAGCAAACAATAAGACAAATGGTGTATATCAATAAACGGATATGTCATATATTGTCACAAAGGACTAAACTTGAAAGCCTAGGCCAAGTAATACGATATCCACAGAAGCAAGGGTTTACTAATTTGCTTGGTTAATTGAAGGTTTTTATTTGTTTGTTTGATATTGGTATTCGTTAAGAAACCCAAGCCTGAAAATATTCAATAATCACAAAAGTATGGAAGTCTATTTATTTAATGCTATAACATAACTATATTGATGGTCATTTAATAAGGACATTTTCAACACCTAGGCTGAATATACAGAAAAATTGAATTGAACTTCAAATTTTAGATTCGAGTCTATAAAACATTCTCCATAGAAGTTTTTGAAGTGGTTCTAGTAAATTACTTAATCATTGAAATCACTATATAAATGATACACCGTAATCTGGGGATAAATGGGAATACTCAGAATGATTCTTATATTAAGTTTGATGTTTAACATACAACATGATAGAAAGGCAATGTGAAAACATTTTGTTAATTTTGAAATGTGAATGCTTCTATTCTTGTACAAAGTTTTGAAATATATTCACACTTTTACAGTTCTTTTACTACGAGTATGTATTTTGTCATACCTTGTAACATCACAGTAATAAACTGATAATTATTTTATTTGCAAAATAAAAAAAAAAAAAACAGATGGAATATATGTTTATTTTGTTCACAGTAAGTCCCGTCGCCTTTTCACGAATGTGACCTACCTTATTTGAATTTAACCGGGTTTGTACTAACATGAGCAACACGACGGGTGCCACATGTGGAGCAGGATATGCTTACCCTTCTGAGGTATCTTCAAATAAATCCAGTTTTGTTGTGGTTTGCGTTGTGAAGTCTATAGATTTCAATGTTGTGTTTTGTGTACTATAGACATTACTTATGGAAAACGACGTAAAAATTGGAAAGACATGGTTTTCTTAACTTTTGTCATTGTTCCATTCAATAATGTTGCTACATTCAGTTGTTATATCCAGTGTTAGACCGTCTTCGATCTTAATTGATTATCCTACTAAAGATCAAGAATTACTTTTTAGATTGTGGCTTTCGTCTCGTGACATTAAAAAATCGAACCCAAAAATATCTCTGGAAGAAAGGAATTAAGCTTCTTAACCTTACGATAGTTTTATTTCGATATAAGCAGAGATAATCGAGATAAACACAGATTGAATGAAAACGTGAAATGCCATGATGGCAAATAGGTCACAAAATAAACCAAATAGGTTTATTCATTGTCTACCACTGTGTTGTTATTATAGCAATCATTATTGTAAGGATTAGTCTTTAATCTTGTTCGATAAGTTCTGCATACGATTTTGTATTCACCTTTTAAAATATTCGAATAGGTAAAAACCTTGTTCGTATGTTTTTTTTTTTTTTTATATATATATATATTTCAATAATATTTCAATTGTATGGTTGATATTACCCTTTGCAACGGATAATAAGTGCCGATATACAAATAACATTATGTATTTTGAAATAGCAGGATACAATTTCACCACATTACAATTACGGGCGTTACAATATATATTTCTTTTGACAGGCATTTTGGCATCCTTTTATCTTTATGCAACAATCTAAAATATAGACCTAAAATAAATTGAAAATGATATTGTTTGTCTATGGACATCACGTTGCTGCTTATGCATCGATTAATGCGTGGGATTTCTTCGAATTTGAGGATGAAAGCATTCATTAGAAATATAATCTGACAACATATGATGCGCATTGTATCTACAAGAAAAGAAATAAAAGTTCCAACATGTTAATAGCATCAAGGTTAAAATCTGAAGGTAAAAATAGCTAAAAATGAAACGGTACTTAAATTCTTAAATAGCATCAATTATTGAGAAATACGATTATACAAAAAAAATTATACATAAAGCCATTCTGTAAAATAAAACCAAGGAAGAATAGGTATATTGCCTAATGAATAAGATTATCGCCCACCTAAAACGACATGGAATTTTTTTGTAATTATTTATTTAGCCTTATATCAAATCTTATTATATATATTCAACATCATAACGGCATTCCTAAACACACTATTTGACACAAAACATAATAAAAACCATAATTTATTATATACAGTGAAAGAGAGACGAAATATATCGAAGGCATGTTCTAACGTAAGACATAATTAACAAAACTGACAACTCCGTGACAAAACAAAAACAACAGAAAAAACAACAAAAAGACAAAGTCTACAAAACACAACACAACACAGAAAAGTATGGGCAATACGAACTCTACCAAAATTCGGGGTAATCTCCGGGGTGTCTGAAGAGTATTCAGATACTGTTCCATATTGTGACATGTGTAAGTTCATTTACGGGGAGGAAAAACGAGTGCAGTGGAAGAGAAGACAATAATATAGTCAACCAGTATTGAATAATTCGTCATTACGTCCGTGAAAGAGATGACATTAGCTTCACCACTTTGAAACCTGTATCTCATACACATCTAGCTTCATTGTAGGCAGCAACCTATATCATGAAACTAATGATAGGAAATTCAAGGTAGGAAATATCGAATCCCACTCTTTTCGCAGATTGGCTGAATCTTTGCTACATAGAAATGGAAAGTTTACAACCAGGGAGCTGAAATCATCTTTTTGTCGATAGTTTTGATCTCAACCGATTCTCAAAGTCAATTTCGAAATGTAAGCATAATGTATGACCGATTCAACTGTTTTAAGCAGTTATCAAGGCGAATTACAAATCAACCATTACAGGATCATTGGTTCCTGGTTTTGAACAGATTGAAAAATGACCATTTAGAGCTCTTTTAACCGCAATCATGGACAGTTACAAAATGAAAGACATATATTGTATTTTATTCACAATTGTCACTAAAAAATAAAAATAAAAATACGGAGAAGGTCAATTGACAAGCAGTATTATTCACTCAATGACACTGATTCCAGGGCTAACTACACGTTTTCTGGGTAACTTCAAAGAGTTTGATTGAGAGAAAGCAAAACTCATGTAACCTTAAAGAGCACTTAAGAAATGTAACTACGGAAGCCTTTAATGGACAAACACTCTTATTTTTTTGTGTATACAATAATTTATTACTCTGGGGTCATTTCATTTCGTGGATATCGATTTCCATGCATTGTGGATGTTTGATTTCGTGTTTTTGACAGATTCTGTATTCCATCGTAAACAAATTCCTAATTTGTTTAACTTTTATTTTATACTACCCCTGTAGCCATGCAATCTAAGAAAATTGGCATTCAGTAAATAGTAATGAATCTATAGTACCTTAGCTTGTTCTATCGAAATTATTACAACCAGCATGTAAGTCATACCAGTAGCAATGCAATGGTAAGTAAACTCATCATTTCGTACAGTATCATGAATATTGTCCGGTAAAAGGAACGACATTTTGACTAATGAAAAAGTTTGTCAGAATATGAGATGCAACCACCTCAATAAAGTAGTATTACAGGCTTGACTAAAGGAGTCAGTGCGATTAAGGCCGTTTTTACCCCCATTATTAAGTTCAATGTTTCAAGATAAAAATTGTTTTAGTTCACGAAAAGACATTTCTCGTTTTTATATAAACCGTTGGTTTTCCCGTTTGAATGGTTTTACACTAGTAATTTTTTGGGGCCCTTCATAGCTTTATGTTCGATGCGAGCCAAGGCTCCGTGTTGAAGACCATACCTTGACCTATAATGGTTTACACTGGATCGATGCCACTGCTGATGGAGATTTATTTCCCAGAGGGTATCACCAGCCCATTAGTCAGCACTTTTTGTGCTGACATGAATTATCATTGATATGGTTATATTTATAAATTAACTGTTTACAAAATTTTGAATTTTTGGAATACTAAGGCTGTTTTACCTCAGGCATAGATTACCTTAGCTGGATTTAGCAAAACTTTTAGGAATTTTGGTCTTCAATGCTCTTCAACTTCGTACTTTATTTGGCCTTTTTTTACTTTTTTGGATTCGAGCGTCACTGATGAGTCTTTTGTAGACGAAACGCGCGTCTGGCGTATATATAAAAATTTAGTCCTCGTGTCTATGATGAGTTTATTTACAACCACTGGGTCGATGCCACTGCTGGTGGAGATTTATTTCCCCGAGGATATCACCAGCCCAGTAGTCAGCATTTTTTCGTGACTTAGATGGAGAGTTGTCTCATTCGCACTCATACCACATCTTCCTATATCTATTTGAAAAAAGTTAAATAGAGCTATTTTTTTTCAAGGTTTTAATGTAAATCGTTGATGTTAACATCCCATATAGTTTAAAATTTACATTTACACGGAAGTGACCAGATATTTCAATCAAATTGATGCATAATAAACATAGAGCGTATTTGCCGACAAATTTAATATTAAAGTCAGATATGTAAAACGTCATACCAAAGATACTAGAATTCAAAGTAAAATTGTCGACGCATGCACTTCATGTTTCCTGTCCAAAAAACAATGGGTTTTGACCCATATTCATTAAATTTTCCGGGAAATTAATATGATTGATATTGTTACGCCATGAATAGAATGCAAGTACGTAAATTTTCAACAAAAAATACTTCCTATTTAGTTTTTGTATAAACTATGATCATTGTGATTTTGGTGAAAAGATCCTTATTTGATTTTTAAGCTAACATTAGAGGCCATTTGAGGGCCTTATCGAACCTACTCTAATTTTTAGCAGTTCATGGATACGTGAACTGGAGTTATTCCCTCACAATGTTACATAACTGCCTTCTTTATTTGAGTTGAAGAACAAACATTTCAAATTTCGAATTATAGTTTTAAATATTTTCTGCAAACGTTGGGAGTTAATTTTCAAATTAACACAAAGTTATGCAAACAATATTCATTGTTATAATTCATTTTTTGACTAGAATTTAATACGTTTTGGAGTTGATCTGTTTGCTGATTCCTAATACGCATACACATGTATGTAAATTCCATTTGTGAATCGTGCACTACTACAGAATGGAAACAATTGTCCAACGTAATCAAGCCATAACTTTGTTTGTAATAGAAACAAAAAAGGTCCAACTAACATAGTCAATCGAAGAAACTGCAACCCAAAAGCAATGTAACTAATCTAGCACAACATAAAAATTACTAAAGAGAAGGACATAACCAATGTGTCTGAGATTCATTTCCTCGTTTCAAGGCCGAAATTGACTGTTTTCATTAGAAAATATATATTCTATATCTAATGCATGCATACTATGCATAGCATTTTGTTTTGTCGTTAGACAAATACTTATCAAAAGTTGGATTCTGTCTGCAAGATTTATTTACAGCTCATAAGCACTCTACAAACTGCTTCAGGTTTTATATACCATTTGTCTGAAGTGAAAATATTTCCTTCACTTTACAAATCCATTCTACAAAATCAATTAGCCCGTGTTGAAATATTTAGGCGCCATAGTTATGTTATTCAGTAAGTACCCTATACAAATCTCTGTGGAGTTTCATGATTTTGCCACAAAGAAGATTACAATATCTATATATATAATATTCACAGATAATAGATATATGAATCTCAAAGTAATACTTAAGTGCAACAAACCGGTTATAAACACCGTACATTTAGAAATTTCTTATATTATTAGCCATTTTAAATTAGATAATATGAGTTTTATTGCGATTCAATGTTGTCATTAATTACTTTCGATTTCTCAAATCATTAGACAGTGACATATGTACATGTATAGATGTCCGAAGGTTGACCGAACAAGCGGAGTAGAAATTAACTCGTTTCTGCTGCTAAGATATTAAAATAAAACACAACAATGACTTAAAAGAAACCCATACCGTGGCAAGAGAAAACAACATAGAATGAAAATACTAACATTAAAATAAATTACACAGTTGGAATTCAGACAACATGAATAAAAGAAAAAAACAAACAAATATACGAAAAAAAAATAGAAAAACCTTCCACGGCTTATATATCCAGAATTAATCTTTCATTTGCTTGGATACGGCAATAGTCATAGTGCCTACTTAAATGTTGGGATCGGATAAATGAATTGGTGGTGAGATTTTATATGAAAATAAGTAAAAATGAAGTAAGTTCAGTGTTATTCTGAGAGATTCAGAAACAATATTTAGTTGTAGAAATATCCATGTTTTGCATTGTGACCTCAAACCTTATTTTGAAAAACCCTAAAATATGAGATGTAAAATGTTATTGTGTACTAAGGAATGTTTACATTGTAATCTCTGGATTATACAGAGTTTCTGGTAAACGTATCGTAACGATTGAAAGAGCATTCAAGCAGTCAAAACGATCACCAATGAAAGAAAACAGTAAAAGCTCCAACGAAGGAGGAACACAATTCCTTAGTGACTAAATAGTGCTATCTAAACTGGTGCTCGTCATTGTGTATCCCTTAGTGGAATTTACAGTTATGAAAGTGTTACTTTCTATGAAAGAGGGACGAAAGATACCAAAGGGACAGTCAAACTCATAAATCTAAAACAAACTGACAACGCCATGGCTAAAAATGAAAGACAAACAAACAACAGCACACATGACACAACATAGAAAACTAAAGAATAAACAACACGAACCCCACCAAAAAACTAGGGTGATCTCAGGTGATCCGGAAGGGTAGTATGATAGTAAGAAGTTGTCTATTACTTCCATATGTTAGTATTTTATGGAAACCTGTTTATATTCAATGAAATAGTAAACACATAGTTCTACTGTTTAATATTATGATGTCTTTAAATAGTTTTAATTATAACTGACACATAAACAAGTGTTAAAATTACTTTTATTTTTGAATTGCTGTAGTTTAGATCTTTGAAGAAAACAAATATGTGATAAGCTAATTTGATGGTTAGGTTCACTAGGCCAACATGTTATTTCTATCGACACATGACATTTCTTAGTCGCCATTTAATTGCTAGGAAGTTTGTAATTCCAATTGATAAGACATCTGGGTTTGTATTCGATAAATTTAAAACATTTAATGACTTCTATTTTATAATTGTTTCCAATACTAAACGTCGGACTATTTGTGTTCCAAAATAAATATTCTTACATATAATTTATGTTTTTATTTATAAACTGTATTAATAAAAAAAATAGTTATTCCATTCATTGAAATGTACACAGACGTATAAGCATCGAACAGATTTCTTTCTATTAAGTTTCATCTTTTATTTGAATGTTAATGTTGCAATGTTAATATTTTGTTTGTTTCTGTTAACTTGTATTTAGTTTTTAGAAAATAAAGTATCAATCTATTTTAAAAAGAGTACAACACAAAGTATACCTATTCAAAAAGTGAATTTTAGAAAATAAAGTATTTAACAATATAAGATATACTCATCGAAGATATCATGGTTAAATTTGGTATGCCATTCATATTTCGTTTCAGGTTTTTAAGACACATCGGTGGTGTTTTAATTACAACAATTTGAGGCCAAATCAGATACTGCGTTAACGAATTTTTAAAAACATAAATTCCGTTTGATAAATGACAAACGTATGCCAGGTTATTTTACGTTTAATTTTGATTGCAGGTTGAACCTTAATTGAAACTGTTGAACTTTCACTGTGTTTCTTAATTGTGCTTATTTGCTATAAACAATGCATTTATATGAATCGTGAAATAATCCAGGACAATTTCGCAAAAATAGCGAACATTTCATCATATACGGTAGATTGATTGTTTCTTATAATGATATTTCTTTAGACATGACAAAAACAAATCAGAATGATCTAGTCGGAACTCTTATGCAAATGCTTAAGCTTCCTATTATGTTTTTGTAGGCGAACCGTGTTTTTGGCGGACTCAAAAAGTAGAATAACAAAAGGATCGAACTCCTAGGAAAATTCTAAACGAAAATTACCGAAGCAAATGGCAAAATCAAAAGCTCAAACACATCAACCGAATGTATAACACCTGTCATATTCTGTACTTAGAACAGGCGTTTTCTTAGGTGGAAAATGGTGAATTAAACCTGATTTGAAACCTAGATAGACCTTTCACCGGAGACATTCTAGAGCATTATGACAGTCGCATTAAAATCATTCAATCCTGGTATCTATGATGAATTTGTCATATAATTTTGTGGAACATTTTCCGTTTCTTCAGTTTTGATCCTTTGAATGGAATAACAAGTTATAATATGACAAAACAAGTTGCACATCAAACAATATTAGATTAATATTCTCAATGATAAAGTTACAAACATTACCGTGTAACTTAACTTTGATAGACTTTGTGACATCCGTTCATTATGCAACCACCTTAACTGTCGACTAATTTAAATTTAAGCCGATATGTCGTATCTTGGGAAATCACGTAGTTGTTGATGCCTTAATAGATCTAGATGCGTGGGCTTCCTTAATATCGAGGTCGAAGGCATCAACTAGAAAGATAATCTGATAACAAACGATGTGCCGTTATTTCATGTGAAAGGGGAAATAAATTCAGGTTCGTGAAAATCTGGAGGTAAAAATATCTTTTAATGAATCAGTAATTTTAGATTATATAGAAAATCCATTATGGATGAATTTGATTACACTACACAGAACCACATCATGTCAGTCGGTTAATATAAAACAGATCGTTGAGCAATTTGTTCTAAACAGAGCCGAATCTGGGCAATTGGTGAACATGTTTTATTCTAAACACAACTTTCAGAATTGAAACGGCTTTTCAAAAACACTCATTAAAACAAAACTTTAAAAAGTAAAAAAAAAAAAAATTAAAATTATAAGCAATATCCTCGTCAAACAAATATCATGATTTCCTTGAGAAAGGTTTACTACTCCCAATGAAGCTATTAAACCAAGAGTTCCAAATGGTGAAGTTGAAATCATCCTTTCGTAAATTTTACGGACGCCATAACGAGTTGGTTGACCGTTTTTGGAATATCCGTTTCACAGATGGTACCGGATATGTTTCTTACGTCGTAACTACAATCCCTTTCCCTGTTCATGAATGTGACATACCGAATTAAACTTTTTATCGCTTTTTTAATAACATGAGCAACACGACGGGTGCCACATGTTGAGCAGGATCTGCTTACCCTTGCGGAGCACCTGAAATCACCCCCAGTTTTTGGTGGGGTTCGTGTTGCTCAGTCTTTAGATTTTTTATGTTGTTTCTGTGTACTCTTATTTGTCTGTTTGTCTTTTTCGTTTTAAGCCATGGCGTTGTAAGTTTGTTTTCGATTTATGAATTTGACTGTTCCTCTGGTATCTTTCGCCCCTCTTTGACATCTTTTTTATGCACAGATGTCACTGGACAATAAGACATAGAATAGAAGTTGTATTGTATATTTTCCCACACTATGAAGGTACGATCCAAACCAAAGTTTTTAAAACCAAATAAAGAAAAATTAAAGAGAATAGATACAAACAGAACCAATATCAAGATCTGACATACGTCGCTGCAACTTATTGACACATGTATACTGGAGCATCGCTGATAATTTCCTTTCACTTAAATCAGAATAAAATTCATTCAATATTTTAATGAAACAATTAGTCTTGTCATATTCAAAATGGAAGTGGTTGTATGACAGATGTAAAATCGCTTTCTTGCTACAGCTCAACAGCTTCCCAATATAGGGAGTAGAAATTAGGTTTTTAACTCAATCACAAAACTTCAATTACAATCTGTTCTTTGGTGAATGAAAGAAACGATAACGCTCAGGATCAAATTCGAATATCACGGCCCAGGCTATGTGTACATTTCCAACAAATCTATGGCTTCCATGAATTATTTTGATTCAAATAGGACAAATGCGGTCATTAAAAAAATGAAGCGAGGGTGGGTATGCTGTGCGTGTGGCTGTTCTTTACTTTACTTACTGTTCGATAAATGTTCAAACAATCTGATAAATTTGTAACTTCCATAAATCTTTTTTTTTTTGATAACTGCTAGAAAAAAAAAATGATTGATTCTTTAAATTATCAAACCCAACTTTTTCATTTTTTATTACATCTTTTTGACTCAAGCTATCGTCAAATTCACAAAATGGAGCCGCCATGTTGACTTTCTGAAATCAGTAAATGTGCAAATAATGCAATAGGATAGAATAAAACCACCTACCTCCAAAATGTGTTTTAATGTAATTTTATCCGAGGTCAGAAGGAAAAATGCTATCATGGAAAACCTTCAGCTTTGACGTTTTCAATCGTATGCCTTCATGTTTTGAAATGACGTAATGTGCAAAAACGTAGATGTTATTTCGTGGAATTTTATTTATTTTGATTTTTTATATTTTTCCAATCTATAATGCATACTATAAGTTATCATGCGTTGACCCAACTAACATAATTATTTAGACGGTGTCGAAATTAATCATGCTAGTTGGGTCAACGTATGATAACATTTTTGTGCGGTTATGCTAACCGTATTAGGTAAATAATTAATGAAACGTTTAATACACAAGTGTCCTAGATTTCACTACGCAAAATTCACATGTTTACTCCGCCCACTGACCGTGTGTTTGATCCCCACTCTTAATGTGTATGCTCCGCCCACTAATCGTGTTACCTGATAATCTATTGATTTTCCATGTAGTACATCTAAAGATTGAGTCTGGTAAAAGACGATTTGTCGATACTAGTAGTGAAGAAATAGAACAAAAACGTTTGAAAATGAGTGCTGACAAAACAATAAAGCAGAATATAGCAGCAGCCACTATTTTCAGGGAGTATTTAAAAGTAAAGAAAATGGATCCAGGATTTGAACAGTATGACACCTTAAAACTAGATGAAATGTTGGATCATTTTTATATGGATGTGCGTAAAGCTGATGGAAATCGTTATAAAACAAATTCACTGCTTGAGATACTCATTGAATAGATATTCAAAGGCTCCACCGTACGATAAAAAAATGACATGTGAATGATGAAAGTTTTAGCGCTTCCAGAGAAAATTTCAAATTGGCAATGGCAGAACTTAAACGCCTAGGAGCAGCAGCAGTGACAAAGAAAAAACTTCAGGGATAATGCCAGAAAATTCTGGTTCTGAATATTGTCCCGTGTTCTCCTTTGAAAAGCATATAAATAAATTAAATTCAGAGTGTGACAAACTATGGCAGAGACCAAAAGATCAATTTTGGGAAGAGCACCCTTCATGGTATTATAACATTCCTGTGGACGAAAACGCTTGGCAATTTCATGTCATACCTGATCAAGAAGTGCAATTTGTCTGAAATTTACACTAACCATTCTATCCGTGTTACCGGGGCTACTGTTCAAGCTAAAAACTCATATTGCAATGCACAGATCATGGCCGTAACTGGACATAAGTCAGTAGCATCCCTTTCTTTGTATCAGCGGGTTGATAATGATGATAAGATACGTATGGGACAGACGTTAACAGAAAGCATCACTGAACCTTCTAAAGCATTAGCCTTAACAGCTGGTGAAACATCATCAAATATTCGTGCTTTACCAAGCTCAAGTTGTACAATGCCTCCTAAAACTTTAGCAATTGGTGCTTCTTCTACATTTCTTCCTCTACCGAATATTACAACAGCCTGCACCACACTAATGAGTACAGAACGTAGTTCCGAAACTTATAACGTTGGACAAAAAACTCTGTATACATCTGCTAAGGAATACAAAGCGCCGCCGTTGCCAATTAGTGGACCTTTTCCATGCAATACGTTTAAGCCAAAACATTTAAGTACAACCAAACAAGGAAACACCACACAGTCATTTCATAAATCATTGCAAGGTGTTAATCTAAATGAACTGTTTGACGATTTTACTGAAACTGCCGTAAACATAAATCGTACTACACTTTGTCCAGAAGTTTTTAACAACTGTTCCGTAACCATTATCGTATGCCTTCATGTTTTGAAATGACGTAATGTGCAAAAACGTTAATGTAATTTCGTAAAATTTTATCTCTTTGGATTTTGTAAATGTTTTCAATCTATGATGCGTACATTCTTGTTGCTATGCCTCTGAATAAGAATAGTTCTTAAGGTTTTTTTTTCAATTATTTATTTTAACACAGCGAAATCGACATAGCGTTTGCACAAAGGTTACGATATATCTGGATTGACGTGGGAGTTATATTTTAACAGCCATTATTATGTACATCTCGGAGTCTGCACTGAGTATATATATGCAGTGTATATCGCGAATTTTATCATGGTGTTGTTTAAAAAGCAAAAGAGTACGTCTAATAAGACTGTGATTTAATTTTGGCTATTTAACTTACACATCTTTATTCGCAGTATCTGAACAGATAAGTCATGTTTGGTAATGCTTGTGTTTAAATACCATAGTAGAAAAGCAATTTTCTACGCCTAGCGAGTCGGAAAATTTTAACACCCTCCTGAAAAAGTCATTTTTGTTTAAAACTTTTCAAGAATATGATTCTGACTTTTTTGACATCTGGACTTACTTTTCTATTGGTCCGAAGTTAATTCAAATTCTTCGTTTTATATCTTAATTCTACAGTCAAATAATCTATGTTATAACACAATGGTTACAACATGTAGTATACAAATCGTTCTTTCTTACAGAGTTTATTTTAATTTTCTGCCACTGTGTCGATACCACTACTGTTGGGTTATTGGTCTCCGAATGTATCATCATCTCAGTCAGTGCATCGTTACATGATTTACACCAAAAGTTCAAAGTGGTGAATCATCCCTTCGTAAGTTTTACGGATGGTATCATGAGTGTGTTGACTTTTATGGAATATCTGCTTCACAGATGAGGATAGCAATGTTCCAATTGATATTATTTTGACCCCTCTCTCCAAATGTCACCTACATATTTAGACGTATTACCTGATTTGTATTTACATGCTCAACTTTACCATGTTTACACATACGCATGTAACGCAGGATTCACTTACCATTCCAGAGCAGCTGAAATCACACCAAATTTTTGTTCGTGTTGCTCAGATTTCAGTTGTTTATGTTGTGTTTTGTGAACTGTTGTTTTCTGCTTCCTTTTCTAGCTATATCGTTGTAAAATATTGTTCTTATATCTGCCGTCAAACAATTGTAGAGTTATAAAAAAAAAGCCTATTCGAATTCCCCCGAGAAACAGATTATCCGTTTTTCATAAGTTGTATGTTCACAAATAATAGATATGAACTTTCAAATTACTACTTTGGTACAATTAAAATATATGATATGACGTCTTACTGATATGTATGTTATTACAGACAGAATCTGTTGTTTTATGATTGCACCATTAAGCGTGGCAAATAAGAGATAGAATATTCACAGGTGACGAAAATTTAATAGAGGAGGTTGAACTGAAACAAACACTGCTGATCTATAAAGTATATTTTAGAATTATTTGCTTTGTCTTCAAACATAATTGAATATTAGAACGTTCAGTTCAGACCTTTACAAATCTCATTCACCAACAAATAAATTGTTTTGTCTGGTGGCAAAAGGTGTGTATCAATGTCCTGTACCAAGTCAGGAATATTTCAATTGATATCATATTGTCCGTTTTTATGTATTGTGGCGTTTATTTTTTTTTTTTTTTTTTTGCAGTTTAGTGTTTCTTTTGTTCCGTTGTTTTTCTTCGGTTTAAGTTTGTAACCCAGATTTGTTTTCTCGATTTATCGATTTATAACTTTTAAACAGCGGTAAATTACTGTTGCCTTTATTTATAGCATAAGTTCACCATAATGATGTCAGAAATATCATCTTACGAAAGACACCAAATTCAGTTAGGAGGTGCTGTATTTAAAGATCAATCCAATGTAAAGCAGACTTGTTAAAAAGGATTCTAAATCTATTCGTACAATTTCAATTGTCATTAATATTGATCCCAATATAATATTGGATTTTTCTTCAATAAAGTAACTAACGAGTTTGAGTGTTCAGGTCATGTTCGAAAGAAGCCAAAATGATATGAAAAAACGCTATGCTGTTATGACCGCTCAATGACTTTTACCTAAATTTACCACTATATCTATGCTTTAATTGTCAACTAGAACATGAAATGTCACACATAAGTAAAATAAATTAGAGAAAATGTAGCACTCTTCTATTATTTGGTATTCAAACTAGAATATAATGCATATGTATAAACTGGTGTGTTGATATGACAACCATATTGAAGGATTTTTATAATCGCATTTTATACTGAAGAAAGCTTTTCTCTAGCAGATTTATTTTTCAAAAAATTCATATTGAGTTGCAAAGGCGTTTTGCAGTTTATATTATCTAATGACATTAGATTTGAAATATTCATGAATCAATACAATCCATCTGTCACCAAGAAAGATATATTTATGAATAAAGCTCAATACTGTTCTCGCTATAAGTGAACCATTTACTTCAGATGAAGCTTTGACTACTTTTATTTAGCTAGTCTGGAATCCTTCTGTTGGCGTTTAATAGTCTAATTGAATGCGTGGGTTTTATTGAAGTCAAAACTATTTATGAAATATCGGTCGCGCTGAAAGGCTCAAGAAGAAATTAATCAGCTCATATGCTAGTCCTTATATTAATTTTTCGAGATATACATATCTTATACAGTGCAGATAGAAAGATGTGAATCAAAAAAGGTCTTGGATTTGTCTTTGTTTATTCAAATGAAACATAAACTGACACCAGCCTTATGTTTAAGAACTTCAATCAAGTTCATGTTTTTTTTCTGTTCAAAAAGTAAAAAAGCAAACTTATCGTACTCAAAGTAAAATACAAAACAGAAAGTTCCGTATCAAAAGCTTTAACACATCATACGAATGGATAACAACTGTCATATTCCTGACTAGACATAGGGATTTTCTTAGGTTGAATATTGTAAATTGTTTTATATGTACATGTAAATCAACCTCTCACTTGTATGACAATCTCATATAATTCCATTATATTGACAACAATGTCTTAGCAACACAAACGGACATAATAGGTTAAATTTTAGTACAGCAGAGTCAACATTGTGATATAATGTTAATCACTTTGAAAATATATGAATGCATGGACTATTTATTTATTTCGGGACGGGTATGGATAAGAATACAAAGAAAAAGATTGAGCAGCATAACCAGTGTTAAACTGAAGTGTTAAGGCAGAATACATAGCACCCATTCTATTTGTGCCACCTTTGATGACACTGTTCTACGAATTTACACTAATGAACATATTACGTTTTCTGAAATTTGACTCGTCACTTGTACGTCCTGTTGTTTTTTAAAGATTTTTTTTCTTGCATTTACAACTTGTGTCAACAGTGATCGTCTCATTCGAATGCACTATATACTTCAGATTATAAGTTTTGATTATTCCCATTTGAGATGTCTAAGAATAACCTGTTAGAGTTTAATAGTCTTATCAAACGAGTGGGTATCATGAATCAAGAACATTATGTACATAGCTTTGCCGTTATAAAAGGGTGATTTGTCTTGTAATGAAGTTAAAGTGTGAATAATTTAGTATACATTTTATATAAGCGACATATATATATATATATGTTCAACAAATGGCATTTGGGATCTTTTCGCTTTATGTGCGATATATTTTAAATTGATACAACAGCTACAATACGCACGAGTCAAATGTTTTTGTTAAGGCATAATTGTCAGTCTTTTGTTTTCATTTGGATGGGTCAATTGCAAATCGTAAAAGAAAACCAAAAGATTGTCAATAGTAAGTGTTGATATGTAATGATGCATTGATGTCATTAAATTGTTATGTTTTGTATCGAACATATATGAATTAAAATTTATTGATGAATGTTAAACACACATATAAAATGCTAGTGGTCTAAAGAAATAGTAATAGGCACTTTATATAATTGACTTTACAAAAGCAATAATTTCAACTGTATTATTATCGTATGAATGTAAACATAGGACTATTCTTCAACGCATATAGTGTGAGCAGAATTCAAATTGTTGTTCAAAAAGTATGCTATTAGAAATGTATTGTGATGTAATGTATAAAAAAGACAGCATAGCACTGAATTGACCTCCTTAAAAAGTATGTACTTCTCTGTTTTAAGACTTGTATTGCTTGATGGAACATTTATTGGTTGATACAAGGGTAAATTTAACTCTAACATTTGGCTTAGGGGGAATTCTTTAAAGTTTATCATTCAACGAAACGATAGTGGATAATACACAATAACTTTCCTGATTCCGTCTACCGTTCCTAGATTGTAGCAGAAAAGCTCGATAATGAATTGTTCGATGTAGACCTGAGGAAATATAATAACCGATCTGAAAATCATCAACAGATAAACATTTATTTATTGATACAAATGAATGTTTCGCGTGTGCAGTTCAATCTAACACTTTGGATATATTATTGTAGAAAAGGTGTTTAAGAATACACGTTTAATCCTGATATGAACGGTAGCAATATCTAAAAGTATACATTACACTGTTTTCTTCAGTTATAAGAGTGCATAGGTAATGAAAAGGTAACATTATAGTACATCATTGCAAAATCCTATTTTTAACCAACCTACTTTGATTGCTTTGCGTAATTTTATACATAACCAAATATTACGGAGAAAAAGTGTCGAAGTTTGCCTAAGGATCATGTATAATACGTTTGCAAAAGTATTGATCAAAGATGGCAAATAAATTCTAGGTTATTAACACTGATACACCCAGACAATGCATTGTCTGCAGCGAAATAAATAAACATTCGCAAAACTATACATTTAATACATTCAAAGAAAGACCTAGTATTTCATTTCACATATAATTTTTGTTGACTTTGGCTTTGGTGTTTTGGGTTTTTTTTTCGTTTTTAGCCAGTAGTATTAATCATAACATAATATTAGTTAAAAAAAACCATCGGTTTACATGCAAACTATTCATAAGTTTAAAACGATTCTAAATCCTTAATGTTCATTTGATCAAATAATTAAGAAATTATAAAATACGTATATAGATATAGGAGGATGTAGTGTGAGTGCCAATGTGAAAACTCTCCATCCATATAACAATTTATAAAAGTAAACCATTATAGGTCAATGAACGACCTTCAACACGGAGTCTTGGCTCAAATTGAACAATAAACTAAGGGCCCCAAAATTACAAGTGTAAAACCATTCAAATGGGAAAACCAACGGTTTAATCTTTATCAAAAAAAAAAAACGAGAAACACGTATAAATAGCAAAAACAAACGACAACTACTGTACATCAGATTCCTGACTTAAGACAGGTTCAAACAATTGCAGCAGGATTAAACGTTTTAATGGTACCAAACCTTCTCCCTTTTTTCTGAAACAATAGCATAACATCACAACATAGAAAAATACACGATAAAATATCAATTGGAAGGCTTAACTCAATCAAAAACGTAAATTAACACACTATGAAGGATTAAATTTGATCTGCGTTACCTGAATGAAAATACATAGTTAATAAAATATTAGGGACAAACATTCAAGCCCAAAAAGCAAACAAAAAAGTCCAAACAAAACCATGGCAAGACACCACCGCGAAATACATAATACCCTTAGAAAATAATCACTTTTGAAAAAAAACGGGTTTCATAATATACACAGGTAAATGAAAAATAACTTTGTCGTTTAAGGTATACTACTTCTGTGTATATAAAATTTTCCAATAATTAGGAATACCAAGAAAGTTCGGTCAAATTAATACCTAATTTAACTGCTAGACTGGAAAATATTAAATGCACTATAAATTGTTAGTTAAGAGGTGTCTCTAGAGTCCATGAATTACCGTATTGTGTTGTCTTTTAACAAATGGAAGAGAAGGAAGATACTGTCTTATTCACTGCTGTGAAGTATCCTTTTCATTTCAAAAAAAAAATAACCTCTATTCTGTCTTTTGTTTAATAATAGCCAGACCCTGTAATGAACTGTATTCGGCTTTTGGTCTGCAAAATCGATATGCATTAACAAACAAGTTGTAAAATGTACATTTGTACTAAAGCTCAATATTAGAATAATACAATGTACCAACTTATTACGACACAAATAAATTACACGAAATCTTATTTCAAGGTATGTTTAGTAAATAAATGCTCTCTATACGTCATAAAAATTAACATGTAAAATCAGGTTTTGTTAGGAGTACTTCATTCCAAACTATTGCCGGTACGTCTAAACACCACCTAGGCCGCCTTGGTGCACTAAGCTCCAGGAAGTGCACTAAGCCCATGATGGACCAGTCAAATAAGCACCAAGGTCATTCAGTACGATACAGATTTGAATAAAGAGCATATATTTAAATTTTGGTGTAAAAATATTCAGAAATAAAAGAATTATTAACATTTTATATGGCACGCGCCGATTTTGTGTAATGTGTCCAGTTGTCATATTGTTGATTGAATCCAATGAAGCTTGACGAATTTATAAATACTGCACTAAGGATATGAAGCAAAGGTTAAATATGCACCAAGATCATTAATTAAGATCAATCATTATATTAAAAAACATATGTTAAAAGATGGTTCGATGATTTAAAGAGATTTAAAAGTTTTTAACATTTTTAACGTGACACGCGCTCTACTTGTGTAATGCATGTCTGATCACTTTGTCAATTGATCCAATCAATTCTGAGGGACTATCTTTTAACTAGTAAATTATTTTCTTTGTTCCTAATTAGTAATGATAAAAGGTCTGTTTTCTGTGATGCTTTGTGAGAAATTTATTTTTGGAAAAATTGTTTGTTTGCGCTTTTCGAAACAAAAGATTTGCGGAAATATAGTAAAAAACAATAAAAATTGATAATTTAACAGAATTAGATATTGATCCAGAAATAATAACAACTGTACAAAATACAGGTACAGCATTAAATAACATAAAAAAGCAAATTAAATCTAATTGCAATGTCTTTTTCAATAATCTATTGGAAAAAAAGATAAAGGATTTAAATGAAAGTAATAAAATGTTCCTATACAAAAATATTAAAGATTAACTTGAAACAAGAATTTTGCCTAAAACATAACCAATCTGACTCCAGAAAACTATTAACAAAATTCAGAATTAGCGAACACACTCTTTTAATAGAAAAGGGTAGACATCTTAAGATCCCTAGAGATCAGAGATATTGCAAATTCTGTAATGAGATAGAGGACGAAAAACACAACTGCCCTAAATATAACTTTTATAGAAACAAATATTTTGACTTCATAGAAATCAATTCGAAGTGGAAAGATACTGCTAAAGATGATAAACTTAAAATAATACTAAACCCCACATCTCAAAGATTTATATTGCAATAAAATTTGATTTGATTTGATTTGATTATTTCTGCACTGGGAAGGCTCTTATTTAATGAATTTATGATAATAGTCGTTTATTGTGCACTTTCGAATTACAATGAAGTATTGATTAAAAACAAAGTATCATAAATTCAAAATAACCTATAAAAAATACACACAAAAAAAGAAAGAAATTCAAAGTTTTGTTTTAAATCCTACAAAAACAAAATACATGCATAAACAAAATATATAACACGACAAACAAGAAGGTGTAATTATATATATGCCGTGTAATTTTTATGTTTCTTTATTTCTTCATGGATCAGTGATTTTATTACCTGGTTAATTACTGGCACGTGCCGTCGGACAAAACCTTTGATGACAGAAAAAATCAAATTACGACTTAACTACAATTTTTAATGACTAAAAATTTCAGATACATTATCTTCATGAAAAACTACGTCCGATGGTATGTTTATTTTATTCATAGCACCATCCAATCATGGGCTTAGTGCAGTTTCATGAGCTTAGTGCACCAAGGCGGCCTAGGTGGTGTTTAGACGCTCCCAACTATTGCAAGTTCGTACACAAAATTCCATTTGATATAAAACATTGCCAGATAATGTCTTTATTATGAAACGAAAAATTCAACATAAATCAAATTATTTGTGCATCAGTATGCCTTTCTTTGTTATAATGACATTTTCATGTAGCGTTGCACAAGGAAATAATGTACAAAGAATCGAAATGCAAGGAAAAGGAAAAAAATATGTCACGAAATACATAAAATTGATGCACAACTGGTGTTTTATGTTTCATTTGGTCATTAAATTCAAATAAAACTGAAAAAAATTTGGTTGAACATTATTACGTAATTTTTGTAGAGTGATGTAGTGGTTCCACATTATCAGTACGATGACAGTGATTTTTCTTCTCCTACTGGAATTGACGAACCCTTATTAAGACAAAGTTTCCAATGTGATGTGGTACTATGCTTATTATATAAATCTTTAAAAATAATACCCATAGAGTAAACGCGTCATTGATCCCAGACAGTGCCCATATGCATAAGACCACATAAGTTAAGAAATTCAGTCGTTGAACAGGTAGAAAAATCCATCCTTTCGGAACAAATCTAAACATAAGTAGGTTTATGCAACGGGCCCAAGCTATACAATTGTGTACGCCAGATGTGCGTTACGTTAACATGGGGCTCGCCATTGACGATCTGTTCAAACACATTAGAAAGGCAAATATCGTACGAAGAATAAAGAGTAAAGAGGACCAACATCGCAAAAGGAGGTTTTGCCAAAACTCTTTTGTGAATAAAATCAGAAAGTAGAATCTGACGACGTATTCTTTTTAACTACGTATAACAATGATAAATATCCATATGGGCTGTATAGAGATGATACTGGAACGAATATTTAATAAAAAAAAAAATGTCATCAATAAACGATGTTTACGTCTTTTATTCCAGTAATGTTTTAATCTTAAGCATAATAGAACTCCTTATAGATTCCTGTATCAAACTCCACGTAAAATACAAAACAGAAAGTCACTTGTCTAATTACAAAATCAAAAGCTCAAAAACATCAAACGAATGGCTAAGATCTGTCATGCATATTCCTAACTTGTCACAGGCATTTCCTTTTGTAAAAAATGGTAAAATAAACCTGGTTTTGTAGCTAGCTAAACCTCTCACTTGTTTTACATGATTATATTTATGTATTCTCTAAAAGAACCTCATTTCATTGACAACACTGTGTGAACGAAACAAGCAGACATAATAGGTAAAATTTTCAAAATTTGAGGTAAAGCAGTCAACATTATGTTATATATTTAATTATATATAAACATACTAAATAAATAAATGATTTGGAAAATACGTTGAAGGTATAAAAAGTCAAGAGAATTCTGAATGCAATTAGGTTCTATCTGTGCACTCTGGTTCTAAACCTTGGTTCCATCTGTTTTTTTTTTTTGTTTTTTTTTTGGTTCTAAACCTTGGTTCTTTGGTTCGAAACCATGGTAACTGGTTCAACATCCAGGTTGTTTGGTTATAGCAACCCAACTTCTTGGTTCCATCTGAGTTCTATTCTAGATCATTATAATGTTCCCGTTGAACTTGG
This sequence comes from Mytilus galloprovincialis, assembly GCA_037788925.1. Classification (NCBI taxonomy): domain Eukaryota; kingdom Metazoa; phylum Mollusca; class Bivalvia; order Mytilida; family Mytilidae; genus Mytilus; species Mytilus galloprovincialis. The sequence continues at coordinate 36,537,847 of CM075335.1, forward strand.
AGAAGATAACCGCAAGTATCCGAATAAAAAGATAAAGTAAGTCAAAGACGCTAAAATTGTTTTATAACATTAAACATTTCAGCATCGGCGGTAAAGAAAGCTGTAAGGTATTTATCTTCCCTTTTAATTATTTTCATAAGGAAACTAGATAAAAATAATTAAGGCATCGTAAAGATTTAAATAAAAAACCCAAAATATACAGTATTTTATTTAATTCAGTCGTTCTGTTTTCATTTATTTTTCTTTACTCATCCCTTTTTTCCGTTAATATTTCTAGAAGTTTTAAAACGACATGTCGTTCAATGGACCGACGATATGTACATCTAGCCACTTGACCAGTTAACGACTTGCATATATATTTGAATGATTGAATATTTGTTTTCAAGTTCGACTGAATTTTATTTAATTGGCTTTGTAATAATGCCAGACTTTGATAGAAATACATGTGAAGTATATGTAATAAATCGTTTTGTTCAAAACAAAATGTTAAAAGACATATAAAAAGAAAGAGATGATCAATTTAACTTCGTAAGCTTTAAAATTAGTTGAAAAATAAGCTATAAAATCTTACAAAAATGTATATGTATAATAAATTTGTCAAATTTGAGACTCCTTGTGAAGGGGATGCATATAATCATTCGGCCCTAAAAAAAAAGAAATTAAAATTAAGATTAAATATTTTTATAATAAAATTGCGTGTGTGTGTGTGTGTTAATGACAATCTAGTGGGATGGTACATAAGAGATCAGATGACACAGGAACTAACAACTATAGGTCACAATACGGTCTTCAACAATGAGCAAAGGTCATACCTCATAGTCACCTATAAAAGGCACCGAAATGACAATGTAAAACAATTCAAGCGAGAATAGAAACGGACAAATTTATGAACAAAAAATGAACGAAAAAAAAAATATGTCACTCATAGACAAACGACACACACTGAATTACAGGTTTCTCACATGCGACAGGCAAATACATACCGAATAAGGTGGGATCCCAACCATCCCCCTAACCTTGGACAATGCTTATTACCACACAACACAAAATAAAATTTGAAATTTGGTAGCGTCACTTTTGCCGTTTATGAGAATTCGTGTCCCTATAAAAACATAGAAAATGCTGAATTTTTCGTTTCCGTTCTCTTAAATAAGTTTTACTCAATCAAACGTTATAAACCTTACACGCAATGCTTATTACCCTACAACACAGATCTATGAAGTTCGATATTGGGTGGCATCACTTTTACTGTTCATGAGTCATTATATGTAAGATGATGTGGTATGAGTAGCAATGATACAAATGTCAACACGGAGCCTTAAGATAGGAAAATGTTAAATATGTTGTTACCGTTCTTCAACTTCAGTTTGCCTTAACCAAATATTTTGAAACATATACATAATGCTTATGGTCACAAAACAGTCAAAATAACGTGAGTCCTGCATCTATATGTGGAAGTTTACTGATGTTTTTTCACAAGCAGGGGCATCTGTGGCCCATTGACATATTTTACATTTATTTAAGTAAACAGCTTATTTACTTCCATTGAATTCTACTTCTAGAATTAACTTGTATATTTTTTCAGGATCTCGGTGCAGTTTGGTAACATACAACGATATTTCAAGTTACATGTGACCAGCATAACAAAGTGTTTTACTAGACTGAGCTCTTTGTCTAAGTGTACTTTAAAGGTTCTTTACATTGAGTTCAGTTTATTGATATGCGTATACCTTCTGTGTGAATTATTAAGATGTAAAAACAGACTATCCATATCTGCATGTCCATGAAATGAAATGAAATCTAAGGTTAAATGATTAAAACATTTTGCATTACCTATCACAACTGTACTAAAGCAGTAGATGTTCTCTCTAATGGGGGTCTTGTTGGGGGTTCTGATCCCGGATCCCGCTTACTGTTTTGTCAGATTCCCGTATCCCGCTTACACTATGTACGTAAGCAATTCTCATTTTTTGGTAAATTCCCTTGCCCCGCTAGACTTTAATTCCCGTTTTCACGGACCAATAATTTGACTTTCACGAGTAACGCTTACAAAAAGTCAGCAATCCCGCGTCACGCTTAGACCCCAATGAGACCCACTCAATTTTTTCACGGAAATTAAATGATTTAGTTTTCATTTGAACCTAACATTCTTAAAAATTGAGAATGAAAATGTGGAATGTGTAAAAGAGACAGTAACATGACAAAAGAGCAGAAAGCAGTCGAAGGCCCCCAATGGGTCTTCATCAAAGCGTGAAAATTCCTCTACCGAAGGCGGACTTCAGATGGCCCTAAACAAAGTGTGTACTAGTTCAAACTCCAAAACATAGAACTGAACTTACAATTAAAAACATACAAGATCAGCAAAAAACAGAGACTCCTGACTTGTCGTCAAGGTAATCATACCAAGAGACACACCCAATATGCAGAGGTCAAGATTCAAAAAGTCATAGTCTGGTCAAGAGTTAGTTATCAAAAAAACACAAAGCAGATAGTCGTGCTACACAAAACTAACAAATATATCTTTATATCTAAAATAGATATAATAAGATGTGGTATGAGTGCCAATCAGACAATTCCTCATTTAATTCAAACAAAATATACAAGTTGTACATTCAGGCCAAAGGTCAAGCTCACATGAAGTTTCTATTGCCACTAGACTCACCATCTTATGACAATACATCTACATGCAACATATTCAGAAGCAAGGTCAATTGAAAATTATATTTTGAGGTCAAGGTAATATACATACTGTATCCCGATGACACACCAAACGTGCATTGGTCAAGAGTCAAAAGGTCATGTTCTGGTCAATAGTTCCATGTCAAAAATATACACAGCAGTCATGCACGAAAGTTCATCATGGTACACGTAACAATGTCTTATGTCATGATGCACTACACCTGCCAAATACAGAAAACCTAGGTCAGAGACAGAAACACAAGACATATAACAAAACTCAATGGAACGGTACTTGTATTGCAGGTCACTACAATTGCCTTCAAAATAGAACATAAACTCTCGCAACACTGCAAAATTAAAACCGTTTTTCACAAAAGTTTAACAGGATTCTTTGCAACGATTATCTTACCACTATCAATTGAGAATCGAGTCGTGCAGTTATGTCAATAAATTAAAACGATAAGCACTAAAAACTAGGGTTTACCATTAATTTCAAACCTAACCATGTGAGAGTTCTATGGTAAACTGATGGAAACACATGATACAGTCATGAAATTTAATATTTGCAATAGTACGACCAGAACAATACAAGACAGAGTTGTAAACAAATGAAAGAAATGATACATACGATTTTTAATCACAATGCACAAATAAGGAACCGTAGTTTTCATTCAATTTATTTATCTAAAATGTACGCTTGCGTTAAACAATGGCAATTAACACTGTATATTTATATAAACGATCAATCTTGTAATTATAGAAATAAATAAATGCATTGATCATTTATTGATTTTCAGGAAATAAGGTTATGAATAACAGTACAATAAAGATTGATCAGGATAACCGGTTTTAAACTGAGGTGTTCTGGTAGATTTAGTAGCACCTACTGAATTTTTGCAACCATTGATATCCCTGTTAAAAAAATTACACTAATGAACATAATATGTTCTTTGGAATTTGACTCGTCACTTGAATGTCCTATTGTTTTTTTTGGGGGTATTTTTCTTGCATCTTCAATTTGTACTGACACTGCTCGACTAGTTTGAATGCACTATATACTTCAAATGTTTTTGTAATCATACGTGTCTAAGAACATTATGTTGGCGTTTAATAGTCTTATTTAAATGCGTGGTTTTCAATAATCTAGAACATCAATTATATAGCAGTATTGTGATTTGTCTTGTAACGAGGTTACAGTCAGAATTATTACGTATACATTTTATTTAAGCTACAGGTGTTTTTAAATGAAAACTGTTGGGTTTTTTGCCTAATAAGTGTTCGGGTTTCTCAATGCAGTTGTAATACACATTGTTATTTTTTTATATCGAACCTTTGTATATGAGATATGTATTGCAATTTGATAGAGACTTTTCTTTTTGAATTCTCCTCGGAGTTCACATTTTTTGTGATTATACTTTTGATAAAATATTACGTGTCAAAATAGAAACATATTCTTCATTATGAAAACAAGTGACAAGACGAAAGTAAGAATTTCAAATTCTTAATTTTCTGATGGATGCATTCGTAGAGCCATTTTCAAGGCATTAAGTGTGTGTAGAATTTGAAGTTTTTTTCAAAACTATGGTTTTATAAATTCAGTGCGATGTAATGCAGTTAAAAGACATAATAACACTGTATTGACATCCTCAAGAGTCTTTACTTCACTGTTTTCAGATCTTAATTGCGTGATGGAACATGTTAAAATAACGTTTTATTGTTATTAGGAGGTATATATTCTACTGTTAAACATACTATTAGTACTATTCCATCGACCGTAATGAAAACATTTATTTTAAAAGGTAACACTTTTGTACCTCATTGAAAATCCATTTTTAACCAACCTAATTTAAATTCATTACTTAATTTTATGCAGAACCAAATATTACGAAGGAAAGTAGTTCAAATCTGTCTTAGGATTATGTATAACAGGTTAACATAGCAATGGACCAAAGATAGCACATAAATCTTATATTATTAACACTGATGCAAGCACACAATTCGTTGTCTACTACGAAATAATTAATCATTAGCGAAACTATACATTGTATACTAAAAGTAGACAATGGAAATTCAAAGAAGGCTGTAGTGTTTTGGCTTTCTTATAATTTTTGTTGGCTTTGGCGTTGGTGTTTCTGTTTTGATTTCTTTTCAGTAGTATCAATTATAAGATGTTATTGGATAAATAAAACCCTATCATTTAAATGCAAACTATTCATAATTACAAAACGATTCTAAAGTTTAATTGGTTATTTGATCAAATAACTTAGAAATTATCAAATAATATTTTTGAAAACCGTAGAACCCATTATAAAATGATATCATGCCCGCGTATGACTGACTGCGCGGGTAGTTAAATCCTCTGTATTTACATTTACAGCACAGTGGCTTCAATTCAGAGATTGAAAATTAAAATAACGAAAATATTCAGATAATCACATAAACCATAATTTTTAATTACAAAAAGATTTAAAATTTGTTTTCAAGGCCCCTTCATTGTTCTTGTGCTGTCACAAACATGCAATTTCAAAGGTAAATTAGTCATGTAGCGGATTAAAGACTTTTCACACCACCATTCCAAAGTTCCTCCTTCAAATGTTCATGTATGTCATTATGGTGTATCATAAAAGATTATTTAACTGCCTGTATAAATCCGTCGTTAAATGAGCACAATGCGTGGGAGTGCTAATATACAGTCTTTGCACTTACTTAATTTGCCATTGCTGTTTTATTTTAACGAAATGGAGTAAATTTATTGTTGATAAATCCTTATCCGTATTATCCGTCTTAAATCTCGGTGTTGTGTAATCAGAAGAATACAACTGTATATCGTGTTTACCTTATATTATTGTTATTCATGTGTCTTTTGTCAGAGGTGAAATGGTTTTAAGATACTTTATTCGAACTCTGATTAATGCATCTAATAAGTATTGTGGGCTTTAATCATAAATATCTATCATATTTTTATTCACAAATATATGTTATGTATTGTGCATGTGTTATTTCAATACAATTATACTTACCAATAGTGTCTTTAAAACCAAAATAGGACATAAAAAGAAGGTCAAACTATCAAGCAATGGCAAATTAAGTAATGTGATATTTGCAAGACGGAGTATGAACCTAAGTCCTTGAGGAATTCCTGAAATTTATTAACGGGGAATTTTAGAAAAAAATATATATATCATAAGTCAGTACTAAGGAATTGACTACTGAGCAGGTGTGAAGATATCATCGGGGCTAATAGTCAACCAGCAATGATTTAGACTCAATCAATGCTAGTTAATGAAAATTAAATTTTCTAAATCGTGTGTCTAAAAGCTTTTCCTAAGAATAACCTTCATCAGGAGCGCCTAAACCCAAACATTTGAGATTTATGGAAATGTTGGAATATTAGGAACTATATAATCAAAAGAGACTTAAAACCAATTGCTAATTTCATTCAGTTAATTCTTGTCTAAGCGTGTTTTCTTTTAATTAATCTATTATGTCTTTCCACCTGAAGAATAAATCAAACACACAAAAAAACACAATATTATCATGTGTTTGCAATAAGTTTTTGTCAAAATAAACACATTAGAAATTGTCTACATGATCCGATATGTTTTTGTTATAAATGGATTAAATGCAAAAGTTATCAATGAAGTCAGATAGAAATTGTGTTCAATGTAATGTTTCCGAAATCCCTTTATAATGTGCGTTTTTTCAGCAAACATTTTTTCCCAAAAAAAAAAAAAAAAAAAAGTATAATAATACCAATTTTTGGCAATTTGAATCGTAAAGCAAAAATGTTAAAAACAACTATGATAATTATAAGGAAAAAACATTTGTCTGTCAGACATCAGTATTCATATTTTTTGTTTTTAAGTTTTGTTTTATATATTCGTGGGGAATTAATCTTCTCATATAAAATACAAAACTTCAAAACATTGGCAAATACTAGCCTCATTTTGAGATATACTATTATTGATATCTGGATATGAACTTACCCAAACATATGTTTTGCTGCATGAATTCATGTTATTAATCGTAATAATGAATGTTAACTTTTAATCTTTGTCATTTTTTAAATGACAATATATCGGGATGCAGCCTATATTTGTTTTTAGCAAGTTTTCTTTTAAACGTGAATAGGAATATTGTTTTGGAAAAAAAAAACAGATTAATCAAGCTGATGGTTCTTTTGTCAAGCTTTTTGTTATCTTAACTTTTTGCTCTCAGTTATTTTTTTATATCTCGTAACGACGTAGCCCATTGTTGGAAATTATATAAACAATTTACGACATTGGCTCTCTTGTTACACAATACCAACTAGAATTATACTAATTATATATATATATATATATATATATATATATATATATATATATATATATATATATATATATATATATATCAAATCATATTTCCTGCCATAATTTCTGAATACTTTCAAATAAAAGTTATCCAAAAGCAGAGAAGGATGTGGATCTACAAGGAAGTGTTGTGGTATTTCTATATGTCATTTGATTCAAGAGTAAAATGATTATTGCTGAAAAAATTTGCTGTCTTTTCCTTTATCGAAACAACTTTAGATTCAAGAATTGCGATTTTCTGTAAACAAATAAAATAATGTCTATCTTTGATCGTAACAAACGTTTCAAATAGCTGTATATTAGCAAATTGAATTAAACAGACTAAATATATTTGAAAAGTGTTAAATATCAGAACAGTACATAATAACATTGAATCAAATATCGCGGAAGTTTTTATTCATTATTTATTCTATTTATGTAGAGTCAGTCACGTTAAGTTTGAGTGTTCCTCATTTTCATATTGATCCAATACCTTACGAATCTTGAAATATCTATGGATTAAAGGTCATTAGATCGATAAGATAACAGTTAGATTGTTAATCGTTACATTTTCGAATGTGACTTATTTTAGCTAATTAGATGATATCCTTATGAAAAAGTAAAATCACAAAAATACTAAACTCCGAGGAAAAGTCAAAACAGAAAAAAAACATCCCTAATCAAATGGCAAAATCAAAAGCTCGACTCATCAAATGAATTGACAACACCTGTCCTCACTTGGTACCTGCGTTTTTTTAAGTATAAAACGGTGGATAAAACTGGAGTTATAGCTAGCTCAACCTCTCACTTGTATGAAACATCTGCAAAATGCTCACGTTTTGGGTGTTTGTCATTAGAAATGAATATATAGTGACTGATTTTTTTTTTTTAATTTTTTGTTGAAATGCTTATTTATATTCACATTAGATCACATTAGCTTTAAACCATTTGCTTTATGAGGTTTACGACAAATGACATAACTTTACCTTATTTAAGTATAAGACTTATCTGACATACTTTTAATACATTTGTAAAGAGTAATGGAACAATGTATACAAGAATTATCTTACGTTCTACCAGTAATTTTCTATTTTTTAAATTTTTTAATGCTCATTATGCCCATTGGCGTGTGAGGCAGCAACTAAGCAGTAGTAAGAAATGAATTGGAGTTTGTTACTTTGAAATTTTCTCTAGAAATCCATTATTACTTTGCTGAGTTGTTTGGTTAAGAAATGGAAGAGAAGTTGTTGTCCTGTTCACCACTGTGAAGTATTGCTTTGCTATTCATTTCGGGAAAATACCCTAGCCTCTATCCTGTCTATTGTTCAACAATGGCAAAACCCTTTCATAAACTTGTGTGCTGCTTTTGATCTGCAAAATGAGTATGCGTTGAAAATCAGGTTCTTTTTTCATATTTGTACTGATATTTGATTTGAAAGTGTGTACCTATATGTATGACCAAAAAATGAAATTGCGGGAAATCTATTTCAAATGTTTGCACAGTAAATAAATATCATGATTATTATGAGAAGTAAAATGTAAATTCACGTTACGTTAAGACTTTTACGATTCAAAATATTTGTACATGTTTTTCGTACACAAATTTCGATTCGTTATAAAACACTGCGAGATAATGTCTTTATTATGACCTGAAACATTCAACATAAATCAAATTATTTGTGCATCAGCATGTATTTCTTTGTTATAATGGTATTTCAATGTAAAGTTGCACAAAGCAATAACATAAAAAGAATTTAATTGCAAGAGAAAGGACGAAAAGTAGTCACGAAAAACAAAAAATTGATGCCAAACTAGAGTGTTATATTTAATTTAGTCATTAAAATCAACTAAAATTAAAGTAATTAAAAAAATTGATTTAACAGTTATTACGTAAGTTTTGAAATGTGATGTTGTGGTGCCACAGTATCAGTATAATGACAGTGATTTTTCTCCTACTGGAATCAGTGAACCCTTGCTATATGGTACTGTTCTAGTTATAGGATAAATCATTCAAAATAATACCCATAACATAAACTCAGCGTGGGTACCATTGACTGTATGAATTTGAAAATGACGTTGAACCACAAACGTCAAAATTATTCAAACGCGTAGTGGAATGAACTATTTGTGGATTCTTCTAAATTCTATTGGCTTTTGGACTATCTTAAATCTCGGTCTATTTCTGTAATTAATTCTTACATACTTTGATTTTTGAACCCTGTATGCTGAAAGTGTAAAATTAATCTTACTATAAAAATATTTAGTTGAATTGTTAAGGAATATTTTAGACTTACGATAAATTTTACACTTAAGATTTTGATACAGCTTTGTTTGCCACCCAATCAACATTAAGTGGGGATAGTATGTGAGACAATATCTGAAAAAGTCTAACTTTTGGCAATAAGAAAAAATTAAAAAAAGTCTTTAGTCCCGGTTATAATAGCACAAATCGAAGAACACACATTGGGGATCTAGGGACTGTTGTCTGTAATTCAAACAATTGTTAAATGTGGTAACAATTGCATTTTCAAAAATGATACAAAATAATTCCAGTTCTTTCCTGTTACCAAAATTAATCAATTTTAAAAAGATTCTAATGAGAATAAAGAATAAGTTTAAGACACTATTTGTGGTTTACTAGTATATTCTGCAATAGTTTAGTAAATGCCAATTATTGTTTTTAGCATTTGTAATACAAAAGGTTTAGAAATATACTAAAATATAGTCAAAGATGTCGGTAACATGAAAGAATCTCGAGTAGCAGGACAACGGTAACAGGACAGAGTTGGTAACAGAAAGGATATTTTTCTCAAAAAAAAGTTTTATTCTATAGTTTAAGAAAAATACATAATTCCAGATTGGTCACAATTTGAAGATAACAGCAAACAATGTCATTTATCCTTTGAAACTGTATTTGCCAGATGAAAAATCTGCCTAGGTAATGAAAAATTCTAAAATAAATTCCTTTCTGTTACTATCTACTATACTAGAATTGCAAAATGTTCTCTGCTGTTATCAAAAGCAAAATACCTATTTTTTCATTCAATATACTGTATATTACTTTGAAATTTATTTGATATGGAGATGATAACTTATATTAAATGAAATGGTTGACATATAGTAGATTAACTTTTTGATTCATCAGTGAAATTGTCTTGAACATCCTTCTTGTTACTGATTATGGTTTATGCTGTTACTTTTTATCAGGTAACATGACAGAACACAACAGAGAGGAATTACACAGTACTTTTTGTTCATTTACTCAAATTGTGTAGAAGTTTACTTTCATCTACATATCAATTTGATAAGATATTATAAAAACATATACTGTTATAGTGCTGACAATAAAATATTTTCAGAAGGTACACAAAAAAGGCTGTAACAGGAGAGAACAACAAAATTATTTTTCTCCAAATTCTGATCTTTGGGGAGTTCATTTTTTTATAAACAGGCTACTATTCACCTAAAGAAATGGATTCATACATTCAGGAAATGATGCTCTTCACATTACATTACAAGAAATAAATTTTTGGTCTTTCAAACGTGTCCACAGGTGGAAAAAAACCCAACGGTAACAGGAGGAAAAGTACCCCTGGGGACACCATTCAAAAGACCCTTAAAAATGCAAAATTTTCTTACATGCTTTAGTTATAACAAAATAAGACCAGTAATGGAGAAGTATCTTATATAATCTATCATATTTGTGAACATCGGAAGGCTGTTTACTTAATTTAGATGTTCTTTGAATGATTTAATTTTCAGAAAATAACAGGGACATGACTTGGGGGGGGGGGGGGGCGGGGGGTTGTTGACCATTTAAATTATAATATTTCATTGGATGAAATAATAAAAAGAATGTTTAATTGGTTGCAGTTGGTGCATTATATACTCGAGTTAATACTGAAACTTAAAATTTTCCAAAAAGATGCCTAAATAAAAAAATAATTGCTGTTGAAAGGCGGGACATGGAAATTAGACTTTTTCAGATATTGTCTCATGTAAAGTTTTCAAAATATTTGGTTCAGAGAAGAATTTTTTTAAATGTTGTAATCAGATATTGAAGCTTGATTATTATGACAATGTTTCCCATCCAATTGGAACCAAATAAAAATAATCCATACAGAATAGTCTATTTGTCTCTCCCGTCAAGTTTGAGACTAGTTTTGACAATAACGTAATGGTAAAAGTAAAAAAATCGACTTATGCTTCCAATACTTACAATCTACCTACATAACCACAATGTTTGTCTAGCGATCATACTGATAGATATGTTGTTTTGTGATTGCACTTGTAACATGAAACGTAGAAAATCAGAGATAGAGTATTTACAGGTGTCCAAAAGTTACTAAAGAAAGCTGAGCTGAATCACAAATTGCTAATCTAATAATGTAAAATTTAAAATTATTTGTGTTATCATTTTCCTCAAATATAGTTGCATCTAAAAACGTAAAGTCCTTTTAAAATGCCATTTATCAAAAATGATTTGCTTTTTTTGGAGGAAAATAATTTGTTTCATTGCATAAATGCACTATAACTTTCCAATGTTATAAAAAATACATCCAATACAAAAATACATAATTCGGCTAGAGGTATTGTCTTCAAAGGCTAAACAATATAAAGCAGAGTCGTTAGAATATAATCCTATATCGATTTATACAATTCCAAATGACATTAATATTGATCCTATTATGATATTTTTTTTTCTTCAAAAAAGCATCCGACGATTTAGGTTCAGTGAGTAGGTCAAGTTTGAAAGAAAATAGAATGATAATTTAAAAAACATTTTGTTTGTCTGGCAGTTCAATGTAATTATTTGGACCTAAAATTTACCAGTGTTTTGATTTTTTTTCTTGTGTAAATAATAAAAAAAACATCCAGATGTCAACAAACACGTGGAATGTCACTCATGAAGATTAAATAGAGAGAATGTAGCACTCTTCTCATATTTGGTATTCAAATTGAATTTAATGTATATGACAACCATATTTAGGATAAACTATTAAATTTGGCTTTTTTTTAATAAAATGATAGTAAGATTTTGTTTTCAAGCGAGTTTTTCACGAGCAAATTTTTTTTCTAATTAATTAATATTAAGTTGCATAGGTGGTTTGCAGCTTAATATTAATGATATTAGATTTTAAATATTTATTTATCAATACAAACTAACCGTCGCCAAGAAAGATATATTTATGAATAAAGCTCAATATTTTTCTCGCTATTAGTGAACTATTTACTTCCGACTAAGCTTTGAGCAGGTCTTAAATCTTTCTGTTGGCGTTTAATAGTCTAATTGATTGCGTGGGTTTCATTGAAGTCAAAACCATCTATGATGTATCGGTCGCGCTGAAAAGCTCAAGAAGAAATTAATCAGCTTATATGCTAGCCCTCAAATTCTTTTTCGTCATTTTAATGACTTATATCATGAAGATGGAAAGATGGAAATCATAAAAGGGCTTGTTTTAGTCTTTTTTTTATTTAAGTTAAATATAAACTGACATCAACCTTATGTTTACAGTCAGGTACATGATAGTTTATCTGTAAAAAAAAGTAAAATAGCAAACATGCCGATCTTCAAATAAATAATGCATGGACAATTTATTGTGTTTCAGGAAATAAGGGTATAAATAAATATACACAAAAAAAAAATTACGCAGCATAATGAGGTTATACAGAGGTGTTATTGAAGAATATGAAGCATTTATTCCACATTTGATATCCCTGTTTTAAGAATGAAGATATTAAGTTCCTTGAAATTTGACTCGTCACTTGTCCTATTGTGTTCGTTTTCAAGTGTGTTTTTTTTTTTTTTCTTTTTTTGCATCTTCAATTTGTACTCACAGTGATCGTCTCCTTCGAATGCAATTTATTCTTCAGGTTAAGTTTTTATGATTCCCATTTGATATTTGTAAAAAAGTTCTGTTGGCGTTTAATAATGTTATCAAATGCGTAGGTATCATGAATCTAGAACATTTTGAAATTGCATAGCGGTATCGTTGTAAACACGCCATTTGTCTTGTAACGAGGCTACAGTGTGAATAATTTAGTATATATTTCGTATACTAGTAATCTATAGATATTTTCAATAGGAGGGAGTGGGGATCCTCGATTATTTTTAATTGATATAACAGCTACATTATACACACGTTAAATGAGTATTTAAGGCATAAGTAAAACAAAACCTAAAAAACATTCTCAATAGTAAGTGTTGATACGTACTGATGCATTGATGTCATTAAATCGTTATGTTTTGTATCGAACATATATGAATTAAAATTTATTGGTGAATGTTAAACACACATATTAAATGCTAGTGGTCTAAAAAATAGTAATAGACTCTTTATTCTAAATATAATTGACTATACAAAAGCAATAATTTCGACTGTATCATTATCGTATGAATGTAAACATAGGACTATTCTTCAACCCATATAGTGTGAGCAGAATTTAATTTGTTCAAAACGTATGCTATTAGAAATATATTGTGATGTAATGTATAAAAACGACAGCATAACACTGAATTGACATTATTAAAAAGTATGTTTTCAGACTTCTATTGCTTGATGGATTTATTGGTTGGTACAAGGGTAAATTTAACTTTTACATTTGGCTTAGGGGGAATTCTTTAAAGTTTTTCATTCAATGAAACGATAGTGGATAATACGCAATAAGTTGCCTGATTCAGTCTACCGTTCCTATATTGTAGCAGAAAAGCTCGATAAGGAATTTTTCGATGTAGACCTGAAGAAATATAATTACCGATCTGAAAATCATCATCAAATAAACATTTAATTAGTGATACAAATGAATGTTTGGCGTATGCAGTTCAATCTAACACATTGGATATTATTTATAGAAAAGGTGTTTAAGAATACACGTTTAATCCTGATATGAACAGTAGCAATATCTAAAAGTATACATTACACTGTTTTCTTCAGTTATAAGAGTGCATAGGTAATGAAAACATTTCTTTAAAGGTAACACTATAGTACCTCATTGCAAAATCCTATTTTTAACCAATCTAATTTTAATCCTTTACGTAATTTCATACAGAACCAAATATCACAGAGAAAAGGTGTTGAAGTTTGCCTTAGGATCATGTATAACACGTTTACAAAGGTATTGACTAAAAATGGCAAATAAATCTTAGGTTATTAACATTAATACACGCAGACAATGCATTGTCTTCAGCGAAATAATTAAATATTCGCAAAACTAAACATTTAATACATTCAAAGAAAGACGTATTATTTAAGCTAGCTTATAATTTTTGTTGGCTTTGGCTTTGGTATTGTTTTTAGTATCAATATAACATATTATTTGATTTAAACATGGTTTACATGCAAACTATTCATAAGTTTAAATGTATTCTAAATCCCTAATGTTCATTTGATCAAATAATTAAGAAATTATAAAATACGTATGTAATTATGTTGATCATGAAAACGTATCGAAGTAACTATATAAATCCTTCGTTAAATGAGCACAATGCATGGGAGAGCTTGTCCATGATCACACTAACTAGATAACAGTCTGTGCACTTACTTAATTTGCCAGTGTTGTTTTTATTCCTAAATATAGCAAACCGATTGTTGATAAATTCTTGTCCGTTTTATCTGTTATAAATATTGGTTCAAACTTTATTGTCTAAATAGCTTTAAGTATTACGTATTCAGAAAATTACAACTGTATATCGTGTTTACCTAATATGTTAATTATTTCTGTATCTGTTTTTAGGTCAAATTGTTTAAGGATACTTCAATTTGAACTCTAATTAGTTCATCTGAAAAGGAGTGTTATTGTGGGCTTGGAATATAAATATTTATCATAATTTTATGCAAATAAAGTATAAGAGGAAAACAACGAAACAACAGAAACACTGAAGTGCAACGAAAAACAAATGTCAATGTAACACCTTTATATTTTAGCATCAAGATTTTCTGTACTATCATTTTATACTTACAAATGGCCTAACTTTACCTTTACCTGACATACAATTCATACAATTATAATGGGTAATAGAACCAATTCATACAAGAGTTATCTTACTTTGTTATCTACTGGAAAATATCAAATGCACTAGAAGTTGTTCGTTAAGAGGTTTCTCGAGAGACCACGAATTACTGTATTGCGTTGTTTTGTTAACAAATGGGAGAAAAAAGAATTACTGTCTTATTCACTGCTTTGGAATATCATTACAGGAAAATAATATGTCTATTGTTTAACTATAGCCTAGCCCTGTAATGAACTTTGTTCTGCTTTTGGTTTGCAAAATTAACGTGCATCAACAAACAAGTTATAAAATGTACATTTGTACTGAAACTCAATATTATAATGTATACAATGTACCAATTTGTTAGGACACAAATGAAATTCAAATTGTGTTCCGTAAATAAATACTTGGTTTGTTCTCTATACGTCATAAATTTTGAAATGTAAATTCAGGTTTTGTAGGAGTCCTTCATTCCAAACTATTGCAAGTTCGTACACAAAATTCCATTTGATATACTTAGTAAATCAGTTCCAGATAATGTCTGTTTAAAATATGACATGTAAAATTCAACATAAATCAAATTATTTGTGTATCAGCGTTATTTCTTTGTTATAATTACATTTTCGTGTAGCGTTGCACAAGGAAATAATGTACAAAGAATCTAATTGCAAGGAAAAGGAAGAAAAGCTGTCACGAAATACAAAACATTGATGCAAAACTGGTGTGTTATGTTTCATTTAGTCATTAAATTCAAATAAAACTGAAGAAAAAGTGGTTGAACATTATTACGCTTTTTTTGCAGAGTAATGTAGTGGTACCACAGTATCAGTGCGATAACACTGATTTTTCTTCTCCGACTGGAATCAATCAACCCTTGTTAAGACAAAGTCTCAAATGTGATGTGGCAATGTGTTTGTTATCGGATAAATCTTTCAAAATAATATCCATAGAGTAAAATGATCATTGATACCAGACAGTGTCCGAATGAATAAGACCACATAAGTAAGAAATCCAATCGTTGAACATGTAGAAAAATCTGTCCGTTCGGAACAACTCTTTACTGAATTAGCTTTATGCATACGGGTCCAGGTTATAAAATCGTGTACGCCAGATGTGCGTATCGTTTGCAAATATTCATCATCGACGTTCGAATCAAAAAATTAAAAATATATATATATATCAGACGAAGTATAAAAACTGGTGAGGACAAAAAAATCCAAAAAAAGTTCATGTAACCTTTTCCCAAGGAAGAAACCCTTTTATAAAAAAAAATAGAAAGTAACTTGTGATTACGTATCCCTTTTTTTACTGTGACTTGACTGTTAGTGTTGCTCTCCACCTATTGCAACTTATCAAAAATTCTAACCAAATTGCAATTTGCTTTATAAAACCAAACTGTTCAACTGGTCAGAAATTTGAACAAAGTGCTGAAACCCACAGCCAAGTCATGAAAGTGCAAGATGATAAAATAAAACATACTCTTAATCCTATAATACTTTAATTCCACTTTAATGTTGTAGTGAATCATTAGTGTAACAGTTTGTATAAATATTTTATACTCATTGTCATGCTTAACGTGACCTGTTGTCATTTTAAATTGCTATAAAAATGTCCAAACTAAGCTTTTATATAGTTTTTCTTTTGAAAAGTCTTCTATATTCATAAAAATAAGACATTATGTGAATTAAAACATTTCATATTCAGTAAAATATGTGAAAAATTTGTTTGTAGGAAGTTTCCATGGGGGGATAATCATTTTGTTTTTAATAAAGCAACTGACGATCTAGTTTGAGTTGAAAGATGCCAACATACACATAGAATGTCACCCATGAGGAAAAAAATAGAGCAAATGCAGCACTCATCTAATATTTAATTTTCAAACTGGAAACTAATGCATAAACAGTCCTTATATGACAACCATTTAAGGACGAACTAATACATTTTGTTTTAATTAAAATGATAATCGGGTTTTGTACTGAAGGAAGATTTTATCGAGCAGATTCATTAAAAAAAAATATATATTAAGTTGCAAAGGCGGTTTGCAGTTTATATTATTTAATGATATAAGATTTAAAATATTCATGAATCAATACAAAAACCAACTGTCACCAAGAAACTATATCTATGAATAAAGCTCAATATTTTTCTCGCTATGAGTGAACAATTTACTTCAGATTTAGGATGTACTTAGGTGAGGTTTTGGAATAAGTGTCAAATGTTCGGACTCCTCAGTGTTTTTCCATACGATACAAGGTAAAATATTTTGCCCCATGACACCTATTAATCTTTTAACATAAGACTTAATAGCTCATAAAAGGTCATTTGACAAAATTTAAGCAGATTCTTGATTTTCTTATTTTTTTTTATTTGAGACCCAAATAATACCAATGCAAATATAAGGTAAAAGTCCGAGTCAGCCTTTTTCGTCATATTTCATAAATCAAATATCTCGAAAAGGAGTTCCATGACTTATCAATATTTTTAGCTAATTTTGATTCTTAACTAATACTCTTCCAGCTTAAAGTATCAATTTTGAATTATTGATGTATTTAATTTTACCTTAGATCACCTAAGTACATCCTTAAGCTTTGAAAACTTTTAGTTAGCAAGTCTTAAATCTTTCTAATAGCGTTTAATAGTCTAATTGAATGCGTGGGTTTCATTAAAGTCAAAACTATCTATGAAATATCGGTCGTGTTGAAAGGCTCAAGAAGAAATAAATCAGCTTATCTGCTAGTCCATAAGTTATTTTTTTCGACATTTAAATATCTTATATAATGCAGATGGAAAGATGAAAATTATAAAAGGGCTTGGTTTATCTTTGTTTACATTCAAGTTTATGTGATTTTATTCTGTTCAAAAAGTAAAATAGCAAGCATACAAAACTACAAGGAAAATACAACACAGAAAGTCCCTAGTCAAATGGCAAAATAAAAAGCTCAAACACATCAAACAAATGGATAACAACTGTTATAATATTGACTTGGCACAGGCAAATCCTTATGTGAAAATGGTGAATTGAACCATGTTTAATTGCTAGTCAAACCTCTCACTTGTATTACAGTCGCATATAACTCCATTATATCGACAGTAATATGTGAGCAAAACAAACAGACATAAAAGGTTGTTTTTTTAAATTGAGGTACAGCAGTCATCAGTGTTGTAATCATAATCACCATAAAAAATGCATGGACCATTTAGGGAGTTTCAGGAAGTAAGAGTATGAATAACAGTACAAAAACAAAGATGGAGCATCATAACCAGCGTTAAAATGAGGTTTTCTGGTTAAATAAACAACACCTTCTCCATGTGTGCAATCTTTGATATCTGATTTTAAAAGAATTTACACTAATGAACATGTTTCGTTCCTTGAAAATTTGACTCGTCACTTGTATGACCTCTTATTTAGTTTTTTTAAAGTATTTTTTTCTTTTTATCTACAATTTGTTCTTACAGTGATCGTCTCGTTCCAATACACTCTATACCTCAGATTAAGTTTTGATTATTCCCATCATAGGTGTCTAAGAAAACCGGTCCTACATTGTATAGCAGTAAAGCAAAGTCTGATTTAGATTATTCGATTGCAGCCCTGAAAAAGTATAATTACCAAACTGATACCCATCCACCAATAAACATTTAATTATTGATACAAATGATTTTTTCGCGTGTCTTGTGACAATAAATCCAACATATTATTGTAGAAAAGATGTTTGATTATTACATAGTATAGATATATAAGAAGATGTGGTTTGAGTGCCGATGCGACAACTCTCCATCCAATTCACAATTTGTTAAAGTAAACCATTATAGGTCAAATATGGTGTTCAACACGGAGCCTTGCGATAAAGGTAACACTATCAAAAGTATATATTACACTATTTTCTTCAGTTATAAAAGCAATTGACTAGAATTCTCAGTTTTTGTATAAAAGGTCGGTGGTTTTCTCCGGTTACTCCGGCTTCCTCCACCAATTAAAACTGGCCACCACGAAATAGCCGAATAACGGTGCTAAAAAGGGGCGATAAAGCACCCAAATATCAAATCAAATCAGAAAAAAGAGTGCATGCTTAATGACAACATTAATTTCAAAATGTAAAAGTAAAGTACCTCACTGCAAAAATCCTATTTTCAGTCAACTTAATTCTATTCATTATTTAAATATTATACAGAACTAAATATTACGGAAGAAACGTGTGAAAATTTGCCTCATGATCATTTATAAATTATATCTACCACTGGGTCGATGCCTCTGCTGGTGGACTGTTAGTCCCCGAGGGTATCACCAGCCCAGTAGCCAGTACTTCGGTACTGGCATGAAAATACGGATTTTTTTGTGTTATAAAAATTTGCTGTTACAAAATGTAAGAAATTATTTGAAATCAAGAATGTATCTCCCTCATGCATAGTTTTGATTCCTTTCGCGGATTTGGCTATACTTTTTGGACCTTTTGGATTAAAGCTCTTCATCTTTTATATAAGCTTTGGATTTCAAATATTTTGACCACAAGCATCACTGAAGAGACATGTATTGTCGAAATGCGCATCTGGTGCAGGAAAATTGATACCGTCAATGTTATTACTACCACTGGGTCGATGCCTCTGCTGGTGGACTGTTAGTCCCCGAGGGTATCACCAGCCCAGTAGACAGTACTTCGGTACTGGCATGAAAATACGGATTTTTTTGTGTTATAAAAATTTGCTGTTACAAAATGTAAGAAATTATTTTAAATTAAGGAATGTATCTCCCTCATGCATAGCTCTGATTCCTTTCGCGGATTTGGCTATACTTTTCGGACCTTTTGGATTAAAGCTCTTCATCTTTTATATAAGCTTTGGATTTCAAATATTTTGACCACAAGCATCACTGAAGAGACATGTATTGTCGAAATGCGCATCTGGTGCAGGAAAATTGATACCGTCAATGTTATTACTACCACTGGGTCGATGCCTCTGCTGGTGGACTGTTAGTCCCCGAGGGTATCACCAGCCCAGTAGCCAGTACTTCGGTACTGACAGTACTTCGGTACTGGCATTAAAATACGGATTTTTTTGTGTTATAAAAATTTGCTGTTACAAAATGTAAGAAATTATTTTAAATTAAGGAATGTATCTCCCTCATGCATAGCTCTGATTCCTTTCGCTGATTTGGCTATACTTTTTGGACCTTTTGGATTAAAGCTCTTCATCTTTTATATAAGCTTTGGATTTCAAATATTTTGACCAAGCATCACTGAAGAGACATGTATAGTCGAAATGCGCATCTTTTGCAGGAAAATTGATCCCGTCAATGTTATTATAATACGTTAACAAAGGTGTTGAACAAAAATGGGTAATATTTCTTTGCTCAGTCAGTGGCGTCAATTCTAGCATGTTATTGGATAACAAAAACGTCATTTACATGAAATCTATTCATAATTTCAAAACGATTCTAAAGCATAATTGGTTATTTCGACAAATAACTTAGAAATTATCAAATTATATTTTTTTAAACCATAGAACCCATTATAAAATGATAGCATGCCCGTGTATGACTGACTGCGCGGGTAGTTAAAACCTCTATATTTACATTTACAGCGCAGTGGCATAAATTCAGAGATTGAAAATAAAAATCAGGAAAATATTCCGATTATCACATAATAGGTTTAGCTAGCTATAAAACCAGGTTCAATCCACCATTTTCTACATTAGAAAATGCCTGTACCAAGTCAGGAATATGACAGTTGTTATCCATTCGTTTGATGTGTTTGGACTTTTGATTTTGGATTTTCCTTTTTGAATTTTCCTCGGAGTTCAGTATTTTTGTGTTTTTACTTTTTATAAACCATAATTAAAATTACAAAAAGATTTAAAATTTGTTTTAAAGGCCCCTTCTTTGTTCTTGATTTGTCTCAAAAATATGCAATTTCAAAGGTAAATAAGTCATGTAGCGGATTAAAGACTATCCACACCACTATTCCAAAGTCTCTCCTTTAAATGTTCCTGTATGTCATTATGTTATTATCATTGAACAAATTGTATACATCAGTCGTTAAATGAGCCCAATGCGTGGGAGAACTAATCTATGATTAAACTAACTAGATATACAGTCTATGCACTTACTTAATGTGCCATTGCTATTTTATTTTGACTAAATGCAGTGAACCGATTGTTGATAAATCCGTATCCGCATTATCCTTTATAAATCTTGGTTCAAACTTTATTGTCTCAATTGCTTTAAGTGTTGTGCAATCAGAAGAATACAACTGTATATCGTGTTTACCTTATATTATTGTTATTCATGTGTCTTTTGTCAGAGGTGAAATGGTTTTTACATACTGTATTCGAACTCTGATTAATGCATCTAATAATTACTGCTATTGTTGGCTTCAATCATAAATATCTATCATATTTTTCACAAATATATGTTATGTATTGTGCATGTGTAATTGCAATACAATTTTACTCACCAATAGTGTCTTTAAAACCAAAATAGGACATAAAAAGAAGGTCAAACTATCTAATGTGATATTTGCAAGACGGAGTATGAATCTTAGTACTTTTTGGAATTCATAAAATTCATAAACGGAGAATTTTCGAAAAAAAACATATATATCATAAGTCAGTACTAAGGAATTGACTACTGAGCAGGTGTGAAGATATCCCCGGGTTAATAGTCAACCAGCAATGATTTAGACTCAATCAAAGCTAGTAAATGAAAATAAAATTTTCTAAATCGTGTGTCTAAAAGCTTTTCCTAAGAATAACCTTCATCAGGAGCGCCTAAACAAAAACATTTGAGATTTATTGAAATGTTGGAATATTAGAAACTATATAAGAGACTTAAAACCAATTGCTAATTTCATTCAGTTAATTCTTGTCTAAGCGTGATTTCCGTTAATTTATCTATAATTCTTTCCACCTGAAGAATAAATTCAAACACACAAAAGGCCACAATACTATCATGTGTTTGCAATAAGTTTTTTTGTCAAAATAAACACATTAGAAATTGTCTACGTGATCTGATATGTTTTTGTTATGAATGGACTAAATGCAAAAGTTATAATTGAAGTCAGATAGAAATTGTGTTCAATGTAATGTTTCCGAAATCCCTATGTAATGTACGTTTTTTCAGCAAACAATTTTTTCCGAAAAAAACAAAAAGATTATAATAATACCAATGTTTGGCAATTTGAATTGTAAAGCAAAAATATTATAAAACTATGATAATTATAAGAAAAAAACATTTGTCTGTCAGACTTCAGTATTCATGTTTTTTGTTTTTAAGTTTTGTTTTATATATTTGTGTGGAATTAAACTTCTCATATTTAATACAAAACTTCAAAACATTGGCAAATACTAGCCTCATTTCGAGATATACTATTATTGATATTTTGATATGAACTTACCCAAACATATGTTTTGCTGCATGAATTCATGTTATTAATCGTTATTATGAATGTTAACTTTTAATATTTGTCATTTCTTAAATGACAATTTATCGGGATGCAGCCTATACATGTATTTGTTTTTAGCAAGTTTTCTTTTAAACGTGAATATGAATATTCTTTTTAAATAAAAACAGATTAATCAAGCTGATGGTTCTTTTGTCAAGCTTTTTGTTATCTATATAAACTCATCATAGATACCAGGACTAAATTTTGTATATACGCCAGACGCGCATTTCGTCTACAAAAGACTCATCAGTGACGCTCGAATCCAAAAAAGTTAAAAAGGCCAAATAAAGTACGAAGTTGAAGAGCATTGAGGACCAAAATTCCTAAAAGTTTTGCCAAATCCAGATAAGGTAATCTATTCCTGAGGTAGAACAGCCTTAGTATTTCAAAAATTCTAAATTTTGTAAACAGTTAATTTATAAATATAACCATATCAATGATAATTCATGTCAGCACAAAAAGTGCTGACTACTGGGCTGGTGATACCCTCGGGGAAATAAATCTCCACCAGCAGCGGCATCGACCTAGTGGTTGTAAATAAACTCATCATAGATACCAGGACTAAATTTTGTATATACGCCATACGCGCGTTTCGTCTACAAAAGACTCATCTAACTTTTTGCTCTCAGTGATTTTTGTATATCTCGCAACGACGTAGCCCATTGTTAGAAATTATATAAACGATGTACGACAATGTCTCTCTTGATACATATAGTTAATACCCACTAGAATTATACTAATTATATATATATATATATATATATATATATATATATATATTCATTAAATAAAATATATATATATTCATTAAATAAAATATATATATATTCATTAAATAAAATAATAAAATAAGTAAAAAGTTAACAGTTCCATTCTATCGATTTCATCCTTCCATTGGGACTCTTTCTATCGATTTCATCCTTCCATTGGGACTCTTCAGGATAACTGATAACAGTTATCCTGAAGAGTCCCAATGAAAGGATGAAATCGATAGAATGGAACTGTTAACTTTTTACTTATTTTATTATTTTATTTAATGAATATATATATCTGCACATGTGAAAATTATTTTTTACGCCTATATATATATATATATATATATATATTATATATATATATCAAATCATATTTCCTGCAATTATTTCTGAATACTATCAAATGAAAGTTTATCCAAAAGCAGAGAAGGATGTGGATCTACAAGGAAGTGTTGTGGTATTTCTATATGTCATTTGATTCAAGAGTAAAATGATTATTGCTGGAAAAAACATTTGCTGTCTTTTCCTGTATCGAAACAACTTTAGATTCAAGAATTGAGATTTTCTGTAAACAAATAGAATAATGTCTATCTTTGATCGTAACAAACGTTTCAAATAGCTGTATATTAGCGAATTGAATTGAACAGAGTAAATATATTTGAAAAGTGTTAAATATCAGAACAATACATAATAACATTTAATCAAATATCGCGGAAGTTTTTATTCATAAACTATTTGGTTTGTTGATCAAACATTTTGAGTATAATCGCTTGCTAAATGTTTCGTCCTAAGCAAACTTGGCGACGGTTAAGAAATACATATTGGGCACAGTAAAAGTTTATGTAGTCAGTCACGTTTGGTTAAGTGTTCCTCATTTTAATATTGATCCAATACCTTACGAATCTTGAAATATCTTTAGATTAAACGTCATTAGATCGATAAGATAACAGTTAGATTGTAAATCGTTACATTTTCGGATGTGACTTATTTTAGCTAATTAGATGATATTCTTATGAAAAAGTAAAATCACAAAAATACTAAACTCCTCACTTGGTACCTGCGTTTTTTTAAGTCCAAATGGTGGATAAAACTGGAGTTATAGCTAGCTAAACCTCTAACTTGTATGAAACATCTGCAAAATGTTCATGTTTTGGGTGTTTGTCATCAGAAATGAATATATAGCGACATTCTTTTTTTTTTTTTTTTTATCTTTTGTTGAAATGCTTATTTACATTCACATTAGATCACATTAGCTTTAACCCATTTGCTTAATGTGGTTTACGCTTTACCTTATTTAAGTATAAGACTTATCTGACATACTTTTAATTTTAATGTATACAAAAATTATCTTACGTTCTACAAGTAATTTTTTTTTTATTTTTTTTTTTATTTTTTACTGCCCATTGGCGTGTGAGGCAGCACCGAAGCAGTAGTAAGAAATGAATTGGAGTTTGTTCGTTTGGAGGTTTCTCTAGAAACCCATTATTACTTTGCTGGGTTGTTTGGTTAAGAAATGGAAGAGAAGTTGTTGTCCTGTTCACCACTGTGAAGTATTGCTTTGCTATTAATTTCGGGAAAATAGCCTAGCCTCTATCCTGTCTATTATCCAAAATGGCAAAACACTTTCATCAACTTGTGTGCTGCTTTTGATATGAAAAATGGTTATGCGTTGAAAATCAGGTTCTTTTTTTCATATTTGTACTGATATTTGGTTTGAAAATGTGTACTTATATGTATGACCAAAAAATGAAATTGCGGGAAATGTTATTTCAAATGTTTGCACAGTAAATAAATATCATGATTATTATGGAAAGTAAAATATAAATTTACGTTACGTTAAGACTTTTACGATTTAAACTATTTGTTGTTCGTACACAAATTTCGATTCGATTTAAAACACTGCGAGATAATGTCTTTATTATGACCTGAAACATTCAACATAAATCAAATTATTTGTGCATCAGCATGTATTTCTTTGTTATAATGTCATTTCAATGTAGAGTTGCACAAAGCAATAACATACAAAGAATTTAATTGCAGGAGAAAGAACGAAAATTAGTCACGAAAAACGAAAAATTGATGCAATACTGGAGTGTTATATTTAATTTAGTCATTAAAATAAACTAACATTAAAGTAATTAAAAACTTTGATTTAACAGTTATTACGTAATTTTTGTAATGTGATATTATAGTGCCATAGTATCAGTATAATGACAGTGATTTTTCTCCTACTGGAATCAGTGAACCCTTGCTATATGGTACTGTTCTAGTTATAGGATAAATCATTCAAAATAGTACCCATAACATACACTCAGCGTGGATACCAGTGACTGTATGAATTAGAAAATACGTTGAACCACAAACGTCAAAATTATTCAAACGCATAGTGGAATGAACTATTTGTGGATTCTTCTAAATTCTATACAACTTTTGGACTATTTTAAATCTCGGTCTATTTCTGAAATAAATTCTTACATACTTTGATTTTTTCACCCTGTATGCTAACATTGCTCATGTGATATTTTTAAATTGTTTGTATATACATTGAACGACAAATTTATGTGACGTATAACATTTTCTGATGTCAGACACGCGAATCAATGAATGTGTTTGTAAATAGATGTTGTTTTGTGTTCTGTTTAATTGTTCCTTTTAAAATTGTTACACGATGATGACGGGTGTACCCATGTTTTGACTATTTATTTATTATGTCTGTTCAGTTCACGCATCATTGTAAATATAAGGGAATTTGATGAGACTGTCATCAAATTGAGAGGTTTAGAGCTTTAAAACCAGGTTTAATCCACCATTTTCTACATTTGAAAATGCCTGTACCTAGTCAGGAATATGACAGTTTTTGTCCATTCGTTTTTGATGTGTTTTGTCATTTGATTTTGCCATGTGATTATGGACTTTCCGATTGAATTCTCCTCTGAGTTCTGTTTTTTGTGATTTTACTTTTTAAACCTCTTAAGTTAAGAAATCCAATCGTAGTACTTATTTATCGTTGAAAAATGAAGAAAAATCCGTCCTTTCAGAACAAAACGAAGTATGAAGAGAAGTGATGACCCAAATTTTCAAAAGGTTTTGCCAAAAAACAGTTTATGTTATATATTCCTAAGGAATGGAACCTGTAAAAAAAAACGGGGAAATTAACATCTGATGAAGTGTTCTTTGTCAACTCCATGTAAAAAGAAATATCAATAGCGACTGGAGATGACACTGTAATGATATCTTAAACATTTAATAAATTAGTCATTTACCTCTTTTTTTTCAAGCATAAACTTTAAGCATTATAGAAGTCCTTATAGACTCCTGTAGCTCTTGTCACAAAAAATCTTCAGTGTAAAATTAATCTTACGATAAAAATATTTAGTTGAATTGTTAAGGAATATTTTAGACTTACGATACATTTTACACTTTAGATTTTGTTACAGCCTTGTTTGCCACCCAATCAACATTAAGTGGGGATAGTATGTGAGACAATATCTGAAAAAGTCTAATTTTTGGCAATAAGAAAAAAATTTAAAAAAAAGTCTTTAGACCCGGTTATAATAGCACAAATCGAAGAACACACATTGGGGATCTAGGAATTGTTGTCTGTAATTCAAACAATTGTTAAATGTGGTAACAATTGCAATTTCAAAAATGGTACAAAATAATTCCAGTTCTTTCCTCTTACCAAAATGAATCAATTTTTAAAAAATTCTAATGAGAATAAGGAATAAGTTTAAGACACTATTTGTGGTCTACTAGTATATCCTGCAATAGTTTAGTATAGTAAATGCCAATAATTGATTTTAGCAATACAAAAGGTTTAGAAATGTACTAAAAGATAGTCCGAGATGTCGGTAACATGAAAGAATCTTGAGTAACAGAAAGAATTTTTTTCCTAAAAAAAAATGCTTTATTTTATAGTTTAAGAAAAATACATAATTTCAGATTGGTGTTAATTGGAAGATAACAGCAAACAATGTCATTTATCCTTTGAAACTGTATTTGCCAGATGAAAAATCTGCCTAGGTAATGAAAAATTCTAAAATAAATTCCTTTCTGTTACTATCTACTATACTAGAATTGCAAAATGTTCTCTGCTGTTATCAAAAGCAGAAAACCTATTTTTCCTTCAATATACATGTACTATATATTATTTTGAAATTTATTCGATATGGTGATGATAACTTATATTAAATGAAATGGTTGACATATAGTAGATTAACTTTTTGATTCATCGGTGAAGTTGTCTTGAACAACCTTCCTATTACTGATTATGGCTATGCTGTTACTTTTTATCAGGTAACATGACAGAACGTAACAAAAAGGAATTACGCAATAATTTTTGTTCATTTACTCGAATTGTGTAGAAGTTTACTTTCATCTACATATCAATTTGATAAGATACTATAAAAACACATGTACTGTTATAGCGGTGACAATGAAATATTCTCAGAAGGTACACAAAAAGGCTGTAACAGGAGAGAACAACAAAATTATTCTTCTCCAAGTTCTGATCTTTGGGGAGTTCAGTTTTTCTAAACTGGCTGCTATTCACCTAAACAAATAGATTCATATATTCAGGAAATGATGGTCTTCACGTTACATTACAAGAAATAAATGTTTTGGTCTTTCAAACGTGCCCACAGGTGAAAAAAAAACCAGCCGTAACAAGAGGGAAAGTACCCCTGGTGATAACATTCAAAAGACCCTTAAAAAATGCAAAATGTTCTTACATGCTTTAGTTATAACAAAATACGACCAGTAATGGAGAAGTATATTATATAATCCATCAATTTGTAAAAATCGGAAGGCTGTTTACTTAATTAAGATATTCTTTGAATGATTTAATTTTCACAGAATATAACAGGGTACAACATGATTGGAGGGGGGGGGGGGGGGCGTTGACCATTTAAATTATAATATTTCATTAGATGAAATATTAAAGAGAATGTTTAATTGGTTGCAGTTGGTGCATTATATACTTGAGTAAATACTGATACTTAAAATTTTACAAAAAGATTCCTGAATAAAAAAAAAATTGCTGTTGAAAGGCGGGACATGGAAATTAGAATTTTTCAGATACTGTCTCATGTAACGTTTTCAAAATATTTGGTTCAGAGAAGATTTTTTTTAAATGTTGTAATCAGATGCTTGATTATTATGACCATGTTTCCCATCCAATTGGAACCAAATAAAATAATCCATACAGAATAGTCCATTTGTCTCTCCCGTCAAGTTTGAGACTAGTTTTGACAATAACGTAATGGTAAAAGTATAGAAATTGACTTATGCTTCCAATACTTACAATCTACTTACATAACCACAATATTTGTCTAGCGATCATACTGATAGATATGTTGTTTTGTGATTGCACTTGTAACATGAAACGTGGAAAATCAGAGATAGAGTATTTACAGGTGACCAAAAGTTAATAAAGAAAGCTGAGCTGAATCACAAATTGCTAATCTATTAATGTAAAATTTAAAATTATTTGAGTTATTTTTTTCCTCAAATATAGTTGCATCTAAAAACGTAAAGTCCTTTTAAAATGCCATTCATCAAAAATGAATTGCTTCTTTTGGAGGAAAATATTGTGATTCATTGCATAAATGCACTATAACTTTCCAATGTTATAAAAAATACATCTAACGCAAAAACACATAATTTGGCTAGAGGTACTGTCTTCAAAGACTAAACAATATAAAGCAGAGTCGTTAGAATATAATCCTATATCGATCTATACAATTCCAAATGACATTAATATTGATCCTATTATAATATTTTTTTCTTCAAAAAAGCATCCGACGATTTAGTTTCAGTGAGTAGGTCAAGTTCGAAAGAAAACAGAATGATTAGTTAAAAAACATTTTGTTTGTATGGCAGTTAAATGTAATTATTTGGACCTAAAATTTACCAGTGGTTTTATTTTTTTCTTGTGTAAATAAAAACATCCAGACGTCAACAAACACGCGGAATGTCACTCATGAAGATTAAATAGACAGAATGTAGCACACTTCTTATTTTTGGTATCCAAACTTGAATTTAATGTATATGACAACCATATTTAGGATGAACTATTAAATTTTGGGTTTTTTTTAATAAAATGATAGTAAGATTTTGTTTTCAAGCGAGTTTTTCACGAGCAGATTGTTTATCTAATTAATTAATATTAAGTTGCATAGGTGGTTTGCAGCTTAATATTAATGATATTAGATTTTAAATATTTATTTATCAATACTAACTAACCGTCGCCAAGAAAGATATATTTATGAATAAAGCTCAATATTTTTCTCGCTTTTAGTGAACTATTTACTTCAGACAGCTTTTAGCGAGTCTGAGATTTTTCTGTTGGCGTTTAAAAGTCTAATTGAATGCGTGGGTTTCATTGAAGTCAAAACCATCTATGACATATCGGTCGCGCTGAAAGGCTCAAGAAGAAATTAATCAGCTTATATGCTAGTCCTCAAATTATTTTTTCGTCATTTTAATAACTTATATAATGCAGATGGAACGATGGAAATCATAAAAGGGCTTGTTTCAGTTTTTGTTTATTTAATTTAAATATAAACTAACATCAACCTTATGTTTACAGTCAGGTACATGATAGTTTATCTGTAAAAAAAGTAAAATAGCAAACATACTGATCTTAAGATAAATAATGAATGGACAATTTATGGTGTTTCAGGAAATAAGGGTATAAATAAATATACACAAAAAAAATTACGCAGCATAATGAGGTTATACTGAGTTGTTATTGAAGAATATGAAGCATTTATTCCACATTTGATATCCCTGTTTTAAGAATGAAGATATTACGTTCCTTGAAATTTGACTCGTCACTTGTCCTATTGTTTACGTTTTCAAGTGTGTTATTTTTTTGCATCTTCAATTTGTACTAACAGTGATCGTCTCTTTCAAATACAATTTATTCTTCAGGTTAAGTTTTTATGATTCCCATTTAATATTTGTAAAAACATTCTGTTGGCCTTTAATAATCTTATCAAATGCGTAGGTATCATGAATCTAGAACATTTTGAAATTGCATAGCAGTATCGTTGTAAACACGCGATTTTTGCTGTAACGAGGCTACAGTGTAAATAATTGAGTATATATTTTATATACTAGTAATCTATAGATATTTTCAAAAGGAAGGAGTGGGGATCTTCGATTATTTTTAATTGATACAACAGCTACAATATACACACGTTAAGTGAGTATTTAAGGCATACTGTCATTATCAAATGCGTAGGTATCATGAATCTAGAACATTTTGAAATTGCATCGCGGTATCGTTGTAAACACGCGATTTTTCTTGTAACGAGGCTACACTGTGAATAATTGAGTATATATTTTGTATACTAGTAATCTATAGATATTTTCAAAAGGAAGGAGTGGGGATCTTCGATTATTTGTAATTGATACAACAGCTACAATATACACACGTTAAACGAGTATTTAAGGCATAAGTAAAACAAAACCTAAAAAACATTCTCAATAGTAAGTATTGATACGTACTGATGCATTGATGTCATTAAATCATTAAGTTTTGTATCGAACATATATGAATTAAAATTTATTGGTGAATGTTAAACACACATATAAAATGCTAGTGGTCTAAAAAATAGTAATAGGCTTTTTATTCTAAATATAATTGACTATACAAAAGCAATAATTTCGACTGTATTATTATCGTATGAATGTAAACATATAGGACTATTCTTCAACGCATATAGTATGAGCAGAATTTAATTTGTTGTTCAAAAAGTATGATATTAGAAATATATTGTGATGTAAATGTATAAAAAAGACAGCATAATACTGAATTGACATCATTAAAAAGTATGTACTTCTCTGTTTTAAGACTTGTATTGCTTGATGGATTTATTGGTTGATACAAGGGCAAATTTAACTCTTACATTTGGCTAAGGGGGAATTCTTTAAAGATTATCATTCAATGAAACGATAGTGGATAATAGGCAATAAGTTGCTTGATTCAGTCTTCCGTTCCTATATTGTAGCAGAAAAGCTCGATAAAAAAAATTTCGATGTAGACCTGAAGAAATATAATTACCGATCTGATAATCATCCACCAATAAACATTTCGCGTGTGCAATTCAATCTAACAGATTGGATATATTATTGTAGAAAAGGTGTTTAAGAATACACGTTTAATCCTGATATGAACAGTAGCAATATCTAAAAGTATACATTACACTGTTTTCTTCAGTTATAAGAATGCATAGCTAATGAAAACATTTATTTTAAAAGATAACATTATAGTACCTCATTGCAAAATCCTATTTTAAACCAATCTAATTTGAATCCTTTACGTAATTTCATACAGAACCTAATATTACGGAGAAAAAGTGTTAAAGTTTGCCTTAGGATCATGTATAATACGTTTACAAAGGTATTGACCAAAGACGGCAAATAAGTCTTAGGCTATTAACACTGATACACGCAGACAATGCATTGTCTTCAAAGAAATGATTAAACATTCGCAAAACTATACATTTAATATATTCAAAGAAAGCATTTAAGCTAGATTAAGGGACAGTCAAACTCATAAATCTAAAGCAAACTGACAACGCCATGGCCAAAAATGAAAAAACAAACAAACAACAGCACACATGACGCAACACAGAAAACTGAAGAATAAACAACACGAACCCCACCAAAAAACTAGGGGTGATCTCAGGTGCTCCGGAAGGGTAAGCAGATCCTGCTCCACATGTGGCACTCTTCGTGTTGCTTATGTGATAACAAATCCGGTAAATAATCTAATTCGGTAGGTCACTTTCATGAAAGGAAAGGGGATTGTAGTTACGACGTAAGGAACATATCCGATATCATTTGTGAAACGGTTATTCCATAACGGTTAACCAACTCGTAATGGAGTCCGTAAAATTTACGAAGGGATGATTTCAACTTCACCATTTGGAACTCTTGGTTTAATAGCTTCCTCGTGAGCAGCAACCCTCTATCAAGAAAATCATGATAGAAAATGCAAGGACGGGAATATCTTATCAATTGGGAGATATATATCCCGTATGCAGGTGCTGCTGGAATGTTGCTACTTAGAAATGGAAAGTTCACAATTGGAAAGCTGAAATCATCTCTTTTGTCGTAAAGTTTTGTTTTCAACCGACCCTCATTTTCAATTTCTAGATGTAAGTCAAGATATAAGGCCGACTTAACTGTATCTGTAGTATCCTTTATCTCTAGTTCGATGGGATAGATGCGTTCCATATAGTCAGCATATTTAGAATTATTTATTGAAAGAACATCATCTATATAGCGGAAATTAGAGTTAGAGGACATTGCTAACTTCTTATCTTTCTTCCTTAGAAGTTCCTGCATGAAGTCAGCCTCATAATAATAAAAAAACAAGTCGACAAGTAGTGGGGCACAGTTTGTTCCCATAGGAATGCCGACAGTCTGTTGAAAAACACGTCCTCCGAACGTAACAAATATGTTGTCAATCAAGAAATCAAGCATCTTGATAATATCAGTTTCAGAGAATTATTTGTTTGAATCAGAGTGGTCCTTTTATCCCTTCCTAAGACATAAAATTGAGAATGGAAATGATACTTGTATCTACGTTGGCCATTTTTTTTTTATGAAGCAAAGCAATACCAACTCTTTCAATTTGTCTTTTAGTTTGGAATGTGGAATACTTGTGTAAAGAGTAGAAAAGATAAATGTTTTAATACTGTTACAAGATGAAAGAGAGTTAGATTGTATGTACTCTTAAAGATCTTTGGAATTTTTAAGTATCCACATCTGATTCACGCCCCTCTAGAATAGGCAGTTTCACAATAACTTTGAAGCCCGTCTTTGATTGCTGATAAAATAGATGTTAATAATTTAGAAAGAGGTTTCGTGGAGCACTTGGAAGAATCAGCAATATACCGTTGTTTGTAAGGACACTTATGTAGTTTGGGTATCCAATGCAGTGATGGAACATCCAGTTCTTCATCTTTGGTTGAGATTCCAAAGGAACACAGAACAGACCTACGATTATCCAGGATTTCCTCTTTGGTAAGTGTCGTGAGGGTATATGTTGAGTTTCCAAGTGAATTGTCAATACCTTATTCGTTTATCAAGCAGTTAATGTTAAAAACGATGTTGTTTGGGGCTTTATCTGCGGGACAACAACATATTTGTCATGGAGGTATGATAGATGTTTTGCAACATTTGGGTCTTTAAAGATTGACGTAGCATGGGCATTGATAGACCTATTCAGTTTCTTAATTCTGATTTGTATCAACGACCTCACTGCCTTAATCTATTCGGAAAGAGTGTCTACGAGTTATCTTACTTTGTTATCAACTGGAAAATATCAAATGCACTGGAAATTATTCGTTAAGAGGTTTCTCGAGAGACCACGAATTATGGAAGAGAAAGGAGTTACTGTCTTATTAACTGCTGTGAAATATCCTTTTCATTACAAGAAAGTAACCTCTTTTCTGTCTATTTTTTTAACAATAGCCCAGTCCTGTAATGAACTTTGTTCGGCTTTTGGTCTGTAAAATCGATTTACATCAACAAACAAGCTGTGAAATCTACATTTGTACTGAAACATAATATTAGATTTGTTAGGACACAAATGAAATTAACCGAAATCTTATTTCAAGGTGTGTTCAATAAATAAGGACTTTGTTTGTTTTCCATACGTTATGAATATTAAAATATAAATTCAGGTTTTATTAGGAGTCCTTCGATCCAAACTATTCCATTTGATATAAAACCGTGCCAGATTATGTCTTTATTTTGACACGAAATATTCAACATAAATCAAGTTATTTGTGCATCAGCATGTATTTCTTTGTTATAATGACATTTTCATGTAACATTGCACAAGGAAATAATGTACAAAGAATCTAATTGCAAGGAAAAGGAAGGAAAGCTGTCAAGAAATACAAAACAATAATGTAAAAATGGTGTGTTATGTTTCATTTAGTCATTAAGTTCAAATAAAGTTGGAGTAATATTTGATTTAATATATATTGCGTAATTCTTAGTAGTGGCACCATAGTATCAGTACGATGACAGTGATTTTTCTTCTTCTACTGGAATTGACGAACCCTTGCTTAGACAAAGTTGAACAGGTAGAAAATCTGTCCGATTGGAAGGAATCTTTATTTAAGTAGCTTTATGCATACGGGCTCAAGTTATACACTTTTGTTCGCCAGATGTGCGTTTCGTTTACAAAGACTCGTCATTGACGCTCTGTCCAAAAACATTAAAATCGTTGAACAGGTAGAAAGATCCGTCCGTTCGGAAAAAAATCTCAACTTAAATAACTTTGTATACGGGCCCAAGCTTTACAGTTTTGTTCGCCAAATATGCGTTTCGTTTACAAAGACTCGTCATTGACGCTCTGTTTAAAACATTTTAAGAAGGCAAATATCGTACGAAGAATAAAGAATAAAGAGGACCAAAATCCCAAAAGGAGGTTTTACCAAAAGCTGTTGATACAACTTTTTCCTAAGAAACCCTTTTATGAATAAAATCAGAAAGTAACATCTGATGACGTATTCTTTTTCAACTACGTATACGTGTAATAATAATAAATATCCATATTGGCAGTACAGTGATGATTTAATAAAAAGAATGTCATCAAAAGACGATGTTAACGTCTTTTATTCAAGTAATGTATTAAACTAAAGCATAATATAAGTCCTTACAGACTCCTGTATCGAACTCCAAGTAAATACAAAACAGAAAGTCAAATTACAAAATCAAAAGATCAAAAACATCAAACGAATGGATAGAATCGGTCATATTGCTAACTTGGCACAGGCATTTACTTTTATGAAAAATAGTAATTTGAACCTTGTTTTATAACAAGCTAAACCTCTCACTTGAATTACATGATTATTTTGATGTTTTCTCTGAAAGAACCTCATTTTATTGACAACAGTGTTTGAGCGAACCAAACAGACATAATAGGTAAAATTTTCAAAATTTTGGTATATCAATCAACATAATGTTATAATCTTAATCATTATAAAATTAAATAAATGCATGGATCATTTATTGATTTTCAGGAAGTAAGGATATGAATAACAGTTAAAAAAAAAGATTGAGCAGGATAACTCGTGTTAAACAATGTGGTCTCGTATAATAAGAAGCAACTTCTACATTTTTGCCACAATTGATATCCCTGTTAAAAGAATTTTCGCTAATGAACATAATATGTTACTTGGAATTTGATTCGTCACTTGTCCTATTGTTTATTTTTTCTTGAATCTTCAATTTTTACTGACACTGCCCATCTAGTTTGAATGCACTATATACTTCAGATCAAGTTCAGATTATAAGTGTCTAAGAACATTTTGTTGGCGCTTAATAGTCTTATTTAAATGCGTGGGTATCATTAATCTAGAACATCAATTATATTACAGTATCGTGATTTGTCATGTAACGAGGCTACAGTGAAAATTATTTAGTATATATTTTATAAAAGCTATAGGTGTATTTAAAAGAAAACTGTTGTTTTATTTGCCTTATACGTGTCCACGTAGTACAACAATGGTACAACATCTGTAATGTACACACGTCGCAGTATGAGCTGTTGTTGACGTTAAGTCACGTTTTCATTCAAATAGATAAGGATCCCTCTAAAAAGACAAAAAAATGTCAGTAGCAAATATTAATATGTACTTGTATCATATTCCATTACTTGTTAAATTTTGTATGAAACATTTATGAATAAAATATATATTGATAAAAGTTAAAAAAAGGCATAAAATGTTAGTTGTCAAACTAGTAACATTCTCTTTATTATGAAAACAAGTGACATGACGAAAGTAAGAATTAAAATTCTTAAATTCTCTGATGGATGTATTCATAGAGCCAATCTTCAAGGTATTTTAAAGTGTGCATGAGTTGTATTTAAAATGTTTTTTTTTCAAAAAGTATGGTTCTATATTGGTTCTATAAATACAGTGCGATGTAATGTAGTTAAAAAACATCATAACACTGTATTGACATCCTCAAAAGTCTCACTGTTTTCAGATCTGTAATGCGTGATGGAACATGCTAAAATGACGTTTTATTGTCATTAGGAGGTATATATTATACAGTTACACATGGCTTACAGGGTATTATGGCATTTTTCTTTCTACTTCAACGTAACTACAGTGGATAACGTACAATAAGTAGCCTGATTCCCTCGACCATTCTTAGATTTCAGTAGGAAAGCAAATTCTGATTAAAAATTATTCGATGAAGACCTGAAGAAGTATAAGTACCGATCTGATGCTCAGCCACCAATGAATATTTAATTATTGATATTAATGAGTTTTTCGCGTGTGTAGCGTTGGATCTATTATTGTAGAAAAGGTGTTTGAAAAGTGCACGTGTATACCTGTAATAAAAGTAAAAATATTTAAAAGTGTAAAAAACACTATTTTTTCTTCTGTTATAAGAGTTCAATGATAATAAAAACATTTATTCTAAAAGTTAACATTATAGTAATCAATTGCCAAATCTTATTTTCAATCAACTTTATCTGTAGTCATAATCAAAATCATATACAAAAAAAAACGTATGACGGAAGAACCGTGTTGAAGTTTACCTTAGGGTTATGTATAATACGACAACAGAGGTATTGACCAATGATGACAATTAAATCTTCTGTTGCTGATACAAGAAGACAATTAATTGGCTTCAGCGAAATAATTAAACATTTGCAAAACTATACAGTATACAAAGGGCCTTCAAAGAATATCGTAGTATTGAAGCTTGCTTATGATTTTTGTTGGCTTAACACATGACATGGGTAAAATCTCTTTGTTCTCACTGTGCTTTAATCTGGATAATGCACAGCAAAGGTGTGTATTAACTACTTCAGATATACTGCACAGTTCAATTGAAAACTGACCTAATTGATATAACTTAGGCATGATAGATATCCACTTAGACTCCTGTATCTTAACAAAATACATGTTTACACAGTAATTAAAAAAAAAAGATTAAATATGACAGATAAGCTACTGGTACTTTGTTAACATCAATCCTAATATGTTTATAAACATTTCGCTCAATAATTTTTTTTTTTTTAATTTGTTAATCAGATTCAAAGATTGCACTGCAGCCATATTAATTAAAGGTCAAGAGTTAGGGTAATTAAAATTTGCTAATAAATTGTATAAAAAGATAACAATGTAATTAAACACAAGAGTTTCTTAGAGAAATATAATACACAATTAATACCGCCTTGTTTGCCATCTTGTATGCTCAATAAAGATTAAATAAGGATCGTATGAAATGTTTTCAAAACATTTGTTTCAGAGCATTGTTTTTAAATGTTGCAATCCGATACTGAAATTGACTCAAATGACCATGTTTCCATCCCATTGGAACCAAAAAATAATAATCCGTTGAGAATGTTCCCCTAATATCTCTCGTCAAATTTGCGTGTAGTTATGGCAATAACAAAACTTTAAAAAAATGTTTAAATCTATTTGTTTTATCATTGTTCTAAAACATTATTGCATCTTATAACGTCAAGTCCTTTTTATATTCCATTCATTAACAAATCCATTGCTTTCTCTGGTGGAAAATATTGCGTATCCATGTCCTGTATCAGTTCATGATTATGTCAATTAAATAGGCAGTTTGTAAGTATGTTGGCGTTATGTTTTTTTTTTGTAATTCAGTGTTTCAGTTGTTCCGTTGTTTTTCTCGTATAGTATATGTCTTTCCCTCGGAAGTAGTTTGTAACCCGGATTTGTTTTCTCATGATCTATTTATGACTTTTAAACAGCGGTATACTACTGTTACCTTCATCTATTACCAAATGTTCACCATAATTAGTCCAATGTAATCAGAAATGTCACTCAACGCAAAACACCAAATTCAGCTAGGATGTGTTGTCTTGAAATGCAAAAGAAATGTAAATAGTGTTGTAAAAAAAGGGTTCTGAATCGATCTCTACACTTCCAAATGACATTAATATTGATCTCAATATATATATTTTTAATAAAGCAACTGACGATCTAGTTTGAGTTGCCAGGTCATATTACAAAGAAAAAAAAAATAACAGAAAAATGTTCGTCTTTTATGGCAGCACAATGTTTTTATTTTGACCTAAAATTTACCACTGTTTTAAAAAAAAATTCTTTGACCAAAGAATCCAGATGTACACATACACATAGAATGTCACCAATGAAGAAAAAAGTAACACTCATCTAATATTCGATTTATAAACTGGAAACTAATGCATAAACAGTTCTTATAGGCGAGTGACATTCAGACCTAAAAAATATTTTTAATGCACCTATCTAACACACAGCTATATTATATACCATTTGAAAGAAAAAATGTGTAGATTCCATTTTTCCCGGTCGTAAAAGCGAAATATGGTGTAATTTTTTTTTAATTGGGGTCAAAGGTCATTCATAAAAAATTGAAAGAATAACACTTTTGTAGTATTATTGTCTTATTTGAAGCAGCTAGTAATATAGCTAATTCAAATTTTACTTTACACGATACTATGATAACGTCTCTCTGATTCTTAGTTGCCTTTCGTTCATGGTTTGGCGATGATTGACGTCATTTTGACGTTTTCACTCTGCTATAGTTAAAACGGTACTTTCTACAAAAACGACGCATAAAAATAAATATTTGACCTTAAATGTGTTAATATTTACTATATTTGATGGTGTGCCATGCGAAATAAAAACAATATGATGAAATATTTGTAAGTTGGACGAGTAAAAGGGAGAGAAAACAACGCAATAAAGAGAGTAAAAAGTAGACGTCTTTGTCACATGAACAGTGACAATAGTCTCCTGTTTGTTAACAGCCTACAAACCATGTCTAGATCGAAAATCACTATCTTACATGTTTAATACAACCACAAGCAAAGTTAAAGAGGATATATGAATCACATTTTAAGTCTATCTGTCCGTCAGTCCCCACTTGTTTGCAACCCGTGTCGAATTAAATCAGGTTACTTATACATGTATACAGTACATCCAAAAACCAATGATTTCAAATATAAAATGCATTGCCTTGAACTATAGAACTGAAGTTAAACATACTTAGTTCAGAGATGTATTATTAGATGGCACGTGGTTCTTCATAAATTAAATCAGTTCATTTTGACATTGGCATTGACATTTGAGCCGTCAAGTTTTCAAACATTGTTTGATTCGTCCTTGTCTGGTTTGTGTCCGTTCCATATCTTTTGAACCGTTGAACCTGGGTTTTTCAAACTAAGTATGCATACACATCATATAATAGGGGATGGTCATCAACTAAAATCAGGTCACAATGATATGGATCCAATCATAATGGAATCCTGTCCGCGACATATATAGCTGCAAAACTAAGGTTTACTAAACTTCAGATACAGAAGTCGGTTTCACAAAAAAACTTAAGACAAGATTAATCGTAAGTAAACTGAACTATTCATGACTTACGACCAGCTTTAGTCGAAAGATTTGTTGTGAAACTGACCCCAGATGCAAAATTAGAATGCGGTGATTTATTAACTAAAGTTAGTCCCACGGTGACCTTTATTTTGACATTTGGGATAGTATACTTTACAAACACTTTAATTTCTTAACGTATTTTCTTGTAAGGACTGCATTTATTTTCACTCACGTTTGTGCAGTCAAAAGGTTTGCAGTAAAAAATGCAAGCATTAATGTCTTACCAGCAGTATTCAAAACTTAGATATATATAGATTTATTTTCAACTAATATGAATTTGCGGGATATAGTTCGGCTTAACCTACATGACCTATATATAATAGTTTTCTTTTGTCATTCTGGAGGAGTTTCTGTGAATAATCTATTTCTATATAAGAAACGAAATAAATCTAATTTATAACAAATAATGCAATTTTCTGTTTTGTGATTTTTAACAATATAAGACAGTCGAAATTTATATTTTAAAACTGCGCCTGTGAAGCTTTTGCTTAACTGGAACGATTCCTGATACTGCGCTGTTACTGACATAATTCTGTGTAACAGATGCTTACAATGATTTTAGTACATGTACAATTTCCATAATGCATATATTTTACCTTCACAAGACCAAATTTATCAAATCCTGAAGAAAGTATGACGTATTAAGACCACCTTTGTCATCCGTATTCATACTTAGGTAAACCTACTGCCGTATTTGTTTGTAATGATGCGATTTCTTTGTTTGTCAGCTTCAGAACATTTAGTTTGAATGATGATGCACATTGTGGTAGGCGTGGCACGATGGCAATCTTTTTGGTTGAAAGTCTGATATTATGTAGCTTGCTCAAATCGTCTTGCTTAGACTTAAACATACTTATTTTTGGTTTCGGACACTTTAGAGTTTTCTTGCAGCACCGATCTACGTGTCAATATGAATTTTGTTTAATTTGTGATAAACCCGCCATCTATTGATGATTTCGATAGCGTTAAAAGAGAGTATTCTTAGGAACAAAGATAGATGATGAGCTATAGTACCTGTAAGAGCATGAACTGCTGGTAAAGGTACATATATTTAATAAAAGAAACTATACATGCACAATAAATATTGTACATCGCCAACCATACTTCCCACTAGTTGTATAACTCATAAACAGCACACAGTTGTTCCATTTCTAGAATAATTAGATACCCAAAAGCTTGATTCAAGCTCAAAACTACAAACAAAAGCAAAAATCATTAAAGGCAACTAACGACAACCATAATGAATAACAAATCAATTTGAAAGATATTAGGCAAATGATCGATTGTTTACGTAAGTTTTGCCGACATAAGACTCATTGGTGACGTTCGAACCAAGTAAAACTTCAAAGAATATTTGAAAACACGTAATCCTATTTAAAATACGGCTTAGGTAATATATACCCCCGAGGTAGAACATTTATTGTATTTCAAATATCTATACGAAGAATTCAAAATTGTCAACTGAATGAATAGATACCCCCATATATTAAAGTATTTGTAGTATGTCAACATACAGGCTCTTGTCGTGGCCCTAGAATATACCCTATGCTTCCTCTAAAATATTGATCAAATTTGCACCATCAATAAGTCTACCGTATGTGATGGTTAAAACGGTAGGAAATTTAAATGGTGGACATATCTCACGTTCAAGTTCATGGGGGAAAATATCAGATTTGACACATTTTGCGTACTTTTAGTTGCAAAACTAAAATGTGCATTGATCCATTTGAGAAAGAAGTATTTTTCAATAGTTATTCATAATCTCTGCTTTTTGTAAGTGCAAATTGACTAAGAACAATAAGATATTGGTTTTGTACCAAGAAAAACGTTGACATCTCAGCTTCTATGATCCTTTTAATTTTTTTTATATCCTGTGCATAATATTGTACCAAAAAATGCCTTCATGGTTATTCATACTCTTTTTCGAAGCGTTTAGGTCCGTTAACTTGAGGGAAATTAACAGAGAAAGCGATTTCGGAAATTTGATTGAAAAGGGGGAGTGTGTAAAAACAATAATACAGTGATAACGATATGTATTAAACAAGTAATGAACTTTTGAATGATATGAACATCATATATTTGGGTTTCAAGCCGAAAATATCTAAGAAATGATAAAAAAAATGAAAATTGGCACCATTTTTATAAAAAATTCCAAAATTGTTACAAAAAGTTCTTTTTTTCGCACAAACTACTAGTAATTCTTTTATTTTTGAAAAGTATTTTTTTATACATTGACATGTTAAACGTACACAATTTTTGCATTGTGACAACAGAAAATAAATCTACATGTTAATTTTTCACTCTTCAATACTGTTGGTCATTTTTCAATTTGGAATTATTTCTCGATTTTAATTCACTTTTTACAAAAGTTGCACCGTACGAATTTTTTACGACCGACCAAAAAAGGAAGTTCAGATATTATACTATAACATATAAAAAAAAATCAGCTGTGTGTTAGGTGGGTGCATTAAAGTCACTAACTAAGCGTCTTTTCTGAAAATGTCACTCGCCTATTATATGACAACCATTTAAGGATGAACTAATATAATTTTGTTTTTGACTAAAATAATAATTGGGTATTGTACTGAAGAGAGCTCTTATCGAGCAAATTATCTTTTAAGAAATTAATGTTAAGTTGCAAAGGCGGTTTTTTAGTTTATACAAATGATATTACCAGACTTAAAATATTCATGAATCAATACAATCAAACTGTCATCAAAAAAGATGTATTTATAAATAAAGCTCAATAATTTTCTCGCTATTAGTGAACTATTTACTTCAGATTAAGCTTTGACTACTTTTATTTTGGAAGTCTGAGATCTTTCTGATGGCGGTTAATAGTCTAATTGAATGCATGAGTTTCATTGAAGTCAAAACCATCTATGCATAATCAGTCGTGCTGACGGGCTTAAAAGGAAATTAATCAGGGTATATGGTAGTCCTTAAATTGTTTTCAAGATAGAGCTTGGATTTTGCTATGTTTATTCAAGAAAACATCAAGTCACACACACACATTTTGTGTATGAACTGCAGTCACGTTAATGTTTGTTTTTGTTTAAAGCATTAAATAGCAAAAATACTGAACTCGAAGGTAAATTCATAACAGAAACTCCATTATCAAAGGGCAAAATCAAAAGCTCAAACACATCAAACGATAGGAAAAAAACTGACTTGGTGCAGGCATTTCCTGTATCTACAATGTTGAATCAGAAAGCAAAAACTTAAAAAAAAAAAAAAAAAAAAAAAAAAAAAAGGAATAGATAAGAAGTGTATTCAAAGTTTCTATATCACCAATTACTGTATTTCAGTTTAACAGTTTTATCTGAGGCCTCATATACTTATGTACTTTTGACAAAACTAGATCTTAGAGTTATCATTTTTTTCCATTTTCTATCTACTAGATTTATTCTATATCTTGCTGCAAACAGTATTTAGTCAAATATTCAACATTGGTCAATGATTACCAAGACAGTTTATCTGCTATTAGCAAAGTGACAATAAATTGTATGTCAAACACTTTTCTAGAACGAAATTCTTTCCTCAATCAACATCCAAGTGAAAGAAATTGTTGTAATTAAAATTAATAAGACTTAATTTCGATAACAGCGTGAAATTAAAAATAATTTTATTTCAATCTTCCAATAAAAATGTTTTTGTGATTTTAATCCAAATATATATATGATATACAAATCAGCCTTATGATAATAAACTGTTATCACAGAAATATGTCTCGCTCTTTTGTAATTTTGTTATGCAAATGATTCAATTAAAATACCAATACTTTAATTAAGGTCTTTCCTTTCACTCTAAGGAAAGACCTTACTGTATTTCTTCTGATTATCTTTGCACGTTAAGAACCCTTGCAACAACTCTTTGAGGGGTCCGTAGGTGGCCTGTTGCAAAGCAAGATTTCTGTCCCTATCCAATTTACCCTCATTTTACAGTGGCAGTCCAAATTTCCCCGACCATCATCCCAGATGGCCTCTAATGTTCAACCTACATATTGTATTTATTGTGAAATTGTTCTCGTCATATGCATGAAATATTTGCCAGTGGACGTTAAGCAACCAACAATCAATCAATCAATCTTCTGATTATTATTATTATTATTTCCGCCAAACTTTAACGACATTTCCCAAAAAAAAGTACGCGACAAGTTAAAATTATATCAGGTATCTAGTATCGGTTGACCAAAAGCTATCTTGTGGTGAAGGCACGACCCCGTGAAATTTCCTTTATAGGGGTTATCTCCCGTAATACCGAAAACCTTGTTATCATTCCAACTCCGTGACCATGATAGGTAGAAAAAAAGGTGGAATTTGTTTAGGAACAGACCCTGGTTCTTCGTTACATATGGATCGAAAAGATTAAACACTTTAAGGTCAGACATGATTTGGAATGTTAAATCAAGTATATATGTTGAGTACACAGGGTTCTTGTATGTTCAAGATCCCTTAAAACTTCTCACAGAATTTGAATATTCGAAGGGGTGCTAATTAAGATACATGTGTTCGGAAATATTCATGCACATAAAATGTCTACCAGCAATACGTAAAGCTTAATGTTCTTTTATTTGAATGAACTATATACTTCAGATTAAGTTTTGATTATTCCAATTTAAGTGTCTAAGAACATACTGTTTGCGTTTAATAGTCTTATTAAATGCGTGGGTATCACGAATCTAGAACATTAATAACATAGAAGTATCGTTGTGAAAACGTGATTTGTCATCTAACGAGGCTACAGTTAGAATAATTTAGTATACATGTAGGACTGTAAATCTATGGCGGGTTCCAAATCTATGGCAGATTCCTAATCTATGGCAAATGTGACGTTATAAACGCCAAACAACTCAAATCTATGGCAGATTTTTGTGTTCTCCAAATATATGGCAGATCTGGGGGAAAGAGTAACAGATAACGTCACAATTGAATAACGCCATATTACATCTT
Organism: Mytilus galloprovincialis; assembly: GCA_037788925.1. Lineage (NCBI taxonomy): Eukaryota > Metazoa > Mollusca > Bivalvia > Mytilida > Mytilidae > Mytilus > Mytilus galloprovincialis. The sequence goes on from CM075335.1 coordinate 36,582,432, forward strand.
CGCCGCCGCTAACGATGGCGGAACATATAGATTTGAATATCATTTAAGATGAAGCCATTTCCCTGAAATTAATTTGCGGGGTGTTTAAAGGAAGATGTGGCCTATTACCCCGAAGAGGGACAAAATGTGTTGTACCGGTCGATGCCTACGATGAATAAGGGCACCGCTATTTTCGGCACCACATATTGTAGAAAAGGAGTTTTAGAAGTAATTTACTGTCTACGGCTGGCACAGTTTATTTAAGGAATGACTGTAATATTTTTTTCTGTCTATGCGTAGCGGGTTATTTAACAGTGTGCACCACATTGTTATGTTATTTCGAATAGACGGACATTTCTTATAATTTAATTCTAAATTCCATTTGAACCGTAGAAAACCATGAAAAAACGTTGATGACGTCACGGTCACATGACTTAAGTCTATGGGCTGATAACAAAATAACGTCAGTCAATCAGAAGACGTGTTACATCCAAAATTAAATTATAAAGTGAATATTAAATTACCGGATACAAATTTGATTTAAATCGTCATCAAATAAAAATGATGTATTAACGATATCGCTAACATAAATATTACTTGACAATTCAAACTGTTCATTTTTATTTGTTACTTTTGTATTTATTTATTATTTTTTTTAATGGCCTACTTGTTTGTGATATAGGTCTTATTAGTTGCTTTAATGAATGGATTAAACAGGTACCATGCACAGATTGAAAAATGTTTATTTTTTACAAACCACATCATTTTAATCTTAAAGTATGTATTAAGGTACATGTACATGAATTTATCATTTATGTTTTTTTTTTTTTTTTGGGGGGGGGGGGGGGGGGGGGTTGACCATTATGGAATGTTTATTTCACAAATATTAATAGACATGCTCCCTTTGTTGTATATTTCCACTAGCTTAAGACTAGCTTAAGACAACTCATTGGTCGAAAATGTACTGCATTGTTTTCCGTTTGCACAATATTTGCCATAGATTTGGAAACAATATAAATCCGCCATAGATTAGGAAATTACAAAAACTTGTCATAAATTAGGTTTTTAAAAATTTACCATAGATTTGTGATGGTATGACGTCACGTTTACCATAGATTAGGAATCTGCAATAGATTTGGAACCCACCATAGATCTGACTCCTACATACTTTTTATATAAGGTACAGAAGGTTTTAAAATGAAAGCAGTTGGTTTATTTGCCAAATGTGTGTCCACATTTCCCATTGCTACAACAGCTGTAATATACACACGTCACTGAATGAGGTAATGTTTGCGATAAGTCATGTTTTATTTGGTTGGGCAAATAGATCAGTATCCCTGTAAATAGACCAAACAAAATTGTCATTAGCAAGTACTGATATGTACTTAAATGTTATTCCATTTCATTGGTAAATTTTGTATCGAACGTTTAGGAATGAGATATATATGAATACATGTTGAAAACAAATATAAAATGGTAGTTGTCGAAAATAGTAATACACACTTTATTCTAAAAGCAAATGACCAGACGCAAGTAATAATTCCAACTTTTCAATTCTCTAACGAAAGTTCTCATACTGCAATTCTTCAAAGCATATATTGTGAACCGAATTACTTGGTTTTTCACAAAGTAGAGTTCTATAAATATATGGCGATGTGATGTAATTGGAAGACATCATAACACTATATCGGCATCCTCAAAAATCTGTACTTCACTGTTTTAAGACCTGTATTGTGTGAAAGATCATGCTAAAATGACATTTTTGTGGTTATTATTAAGTATATGTTCTACCCTTGCACATGACCTAAGAGTATTATAGTTATTTTGTCTTCTTCAATGTAACTATAGTTAAACACACTACCCAGCATGATTCCCTCGACCGTTTCTATGAAGAATACACGTTTATTCCCGTTATAAAGGTAACAGCATCTAAAATTATACATTACACTGTTTTCTTCAGTTATAATAGTGCATTGATAATGAAAACATTTTTTAAAAGGTAACATTTTTGTACCTCATTGAAAATCCATTTTCAACCAACTTAATTTAAATTCCTTACTTAATTTTATGCAGAACCATATATTACGAAGGAAATGTGTTCAAACTATACATTTGATATTAAAAGTAGACAGTGGGAATTTAGAGAAGGCCGTAGTGTTTTAGCTTTCTTGTAATTTTTGTTTGCTTTGGCTTTGGTGTTTTTCTTTTGATTTCTTTTCAGCAGTATCAATTATAAGATGTTATTGGATTAACAAAAAAAGCCTATTACTTAAATGCAAACTATTCATAAGTTCAAAACGATTCTAAAGCATAATTGTTCAATAGATCAAATAACTTAGCAATTATCACATCATATTCTTTACAACCGTCGAAAGCATATCAAAATAAAAGCAAACCAACGTAGGACTGACTGCGCGGCTATTTAAATCCTATGTATTTACATTTACAGAGCAGACTTTAATCTCAACCTTTTTTTTAAATGACTATAAATTGCTAATATGAATATTGTTTTGAATGACGATTTCATCAATCTGAAGGTTCTGTTGTTTTGTTTTTCTTAATTCAGCTATTTGCCCTCAGAAATTTTTATATCTCGCAATAACATTCCCTAGTTGCAAATTATAAAAACCATATATACGAAATTGGCTCTCTTGTTACGCATGTTTGAAACCCATTAGAATTGGACGAATTAAATATTTGAAAAAAATCGTATTTCCAGCAATATATTCTGAATACTCTCGAATGAAGATTAACCAATAACAGAGAACGATTTGGATCTACACGGAAGTGTTTTGATATTTTTTTTCTAAAATGAAACTGATAGATTTAATGGTAAAATGCTTTTCGCTGAAAACCGTTTGATTACAGACTTCCCGTTTTTAAAAATTGTAGGTTTTTTTGGTTTTACTTTTTGCTGCTTTTTTTTTTGTTTTACTTTTTGCTGCTTTTTTATACTTTCAAAATTTGCTCGTATCAATTTTTTTAAGTATCTGTATATAAGTGAATTGAATTCCACATACTATGTTTATTTGAAAAGGATTAAATGCCTGTATATTATATATATAATAATATTTTCCATTTAGAAACGTCTTAGTTTGCTGATCAAACATTTATAGAATAATTGCTTTCCAATTTTTCGGTCCTAACGTACTTGCCGAAAGTTGAGACATACATGTTGTTCACAGTTAAAATGTATGTAGTGTCATTCACGTTTACACCACTGCTTCTTATATCAATATTGATCCAATACCTTAAGACTCTTATCAATATCTATAGATGAAAGTCTATTAGATCGATGAGATTAAAGTTTGACAGTAAAACTTTCATATCTTCGGATGTGACTTAATATAATGATATGATATCCTTATTGAACATTCATATCTTGATCTGCTTACCCTTCCGGAGCACCTGCGATCACCCCTAGTTTTTGACGGGGTTCGTGTTTTCTATGTTGTGTCATGTGTGCTATTGTTTGTCTGCTTGTCCTTTTCATTTTTGGCCATGGTGTTGTCAGCTTATTTTCGATTTATGAGTTTGACTTTGCCTACCCTTCATAGGCAACACAGATCACCCTAGCTTTTAGTTAACCTATATGTTGCTCTTACGTTATCTATTTTGTCATGTTTTGTACCGATTTTGGTCTTTACGTCTTTATTCGACTTTCGCTATGGCAATGTCAATTACTTTTCGGCTGACGAGTTATGATATCCTTTGATATCTTCGGTCTCTCTATTGTAAGTTTATGGAATTCTACGAAGAGGATGAATAGGTCCTCTCTACTAATTATATCAAAGATCTACATCATTAAAGATTATATATATACCATCATATTATTACCTCCCGCTGTTTTATGTCCACTTTTGCCAGGAAAATACTATTCGAACAGACACGGATCTTCAAGCTTTCTTGAACCATCTAAAACTCTGGTATCTTTCTTCCCTCTTTTATTGATATTCAGTTTAATTCACATTACATTTATACCATTTGTCTTTATGAGGTTTCCGACATGTGGCAAAGTTTTACCCTATTAAAGTATAAGACTTGTGTCTAACATACGATTAATACAATGTAATGGGTAATGGAACAATTGATACAAGAATTATCTTACAGTCTACAAGAAAAAAGCAAATATATTGGAATGAGTTCGTCCAGAGGTTTCTTTAGAGACCACGCATTACTAGAGTTGTTTTGTTTACAAATGGAAGAGAAAGAACGTATTGTCCTATTCACTGCTTGGAAGTTGAAATGTCCTATTCGTCAAAGGAAAATAATCTATTTCATATCTATTGTTTAACAATAGCCCGACCATGTAATGAATTTTTGTGTTGCCTTTTTTCAGCAAAATCTTTTGGCAAAGACAAACAGGTTTTACTTAGTACTCAGATTTGATATTAAAATGTGTACAAATTTGTTAGGACACAAATTTAACGATCTGAAATTAGATTTCAATGTTTGTTCAGTAAATAAATACTGTGTTTGTTCGTTATACATCATGAAAAGTAAATACTGTGTTTGTTCGTTATATATCATGAAAAGTAAAATGTAAATTCAGGTTTTGTTAGGACTTTTGTGATCCAAACAGTTGCATATTCGATCATTTAATTTCCATTTGATATAAAACAGTACGAGATAATGTCTTTATAATACCTGAAAAATTCAACCTAATCAAATTATGTGTGCATCAGCATGTATATCATTGTTATAATGGAATTTTTGTGTAGCGTTGCACAAGTCAATAATGTACAGAGAATTTAATTGTACGGGAAAGGAAGAAAAGCGGTCACGTAATACGAAAATTTTGTGCCAAACTGGTGTGTTATGTTTCATTAAGTCATTTAAGTCATTGAATTGAAATAAAACTGAAGTAAAATATTATATAACAAATATTACGTAATGATGTAATGGTGCCACATTATCAGTAAGTAGATAGTGGTGTTTCTTCTCCTACTGAAATCAATGAATCCTTGTTATGACATAGTTTCCAATGTGATGTGGTCCTGTGCTAGTTCTCGGATAAACCTTTCAAAATAATACCCATAAAGTTAACTCTTGTACACCAGAAGTGCGTTTCGTTTACAAAGACTCATCATTGAAGCTCAAATCAAAAACATTTTAAAAATGCTAAATATCGTACGAAGATAAAGAGTGGTGAGGACCCGAAATTCCGAAATTTTTGAAAAGTTGAAGGTTTTAGTAATCTATTCCTGAGATAGAAACCCTTTAAGAGAAACGGTGAAAATTAACCTGTTGACGTATTCTTTGTTAAGCCTCGGTCACACCTTACCGGATAGCACGAGCGGACGCCTAACGGATGAAAATAAAAGTTGTCCGTTGACAAAATTGTTATCCGTTGGGACTCCGTTGATGTACTGACCGAATAAAACGGACGTGTAACGGATGCATAACGGACACACACCGGATATGCAACGTACGAGAAACGGACACGTACCTGACAGAACGGATGTCGAACGTACATACAACGGACGAGTACCGCATAAAACGGACACCTAACGGAAGCGTACCGGATAAAACGGATGAACAAGATATACGGAAAAATCAAAGGCGACAATAATAAAACATGTAAATCGTATAAATATTCAAAAAGTTTCTGTGTAACTGGTTTTGGTTTGTTCTTCTAAATTCCGCCAAAGGGCAGTGTCTGCCCTGAATATGAACTGCTTGATTGTGAAGACGTGCCTATACTCTAAGATCGATTATGAATAATAAGAATTCATGAACCTTAAGAAATCTGACATACCAATAATTGGCATTTCTGAAGCAAAATTTTCAATTGGCATTTATCCGTTTCAGATCCGTTCATCATCCGTTTTATCCGTTATACGTCCGGTAGAAGTCCGTTTCTCATCCGTTTTATCCGTTAAACGTCCGGTAGAAGTCCGTTGGTGAATTTATCTTCCAGACCTCCAACGGATGTATAACGGACACGTAACGGATACAAAACGTAAACGAAACGGACGAGTACCGTACAAAACGGACGCCTAACGGACGTTCAACGGACATTTTATCCGTTGGACGTCCGTTCAAAGTTTTGAACATGCTCAAAATTTTCCACCGGACAGAACGGACGTCGACGGATAAAACGTACGCTTGACGGATATGCAACGGATATGGACGGAAGTCTAACGGATAAGAACGGACGTCTAACGGACATGAACGGATTGAAATAAAGTTTTCCGGTAGTCGTCCGTTCGAGCTATCCGGTAAGGTGTGACCGAGGCTTCATATAATAATGATAAATATTGACAGCGGCAGCAAGACGACACTCAATGAGATTTAATCTAATAAGTACATGTTCTATCATTCTTAACAGCTAATGGGTAAAACCAAAAGCTGATAAAAGTTATCATAGACTCCTGCATCTTGACAAACTACTTTTGTAAAGCGAGATCACAAAGAAAAGATAAAAGGTGCTAGTGATTTGTTTACACCAATGTTAAAATGTTTGAAACCCCTTTAGTTCAAAGTTTTAACAAAATGGTAAATCTGAATCAAAGATTGAATTGCAGATTTGATATTGTTTTAGAGGCGAGCGGAAAACAAACGCAAAAAAGTACACATAATGCTATGGGATATATTGAGCTAACCAGTATTTGCATGAATTCTTAAAATTCTACAACACAAAACATGATATGTATTTGATTAATCCTAAATACTTTTTCTCTATCAACACAGATATCTTATGTTTGGATACTAGGTATTCTGATGTTGACTTTTCAGTATTGATAGCAATATTTTGTGTGTGTAAATAACCCATTGGAAAAAGACGGAGACTCAAAGACCTGCAATCAACATCATCTTTTAAAAGATAAAAAAGAGGTTTCCTTAAATTTCAGTCCATTAATTTTTGATGTCACCTTGACCTTTAATTGTTTTCCTAAAAATCAAAAGGGGTCTTTTTACAACTAGGTGCGGTATCTACCAAAGAAAGAGGAATATCCTATTTATGGCTACATGCTATTATCTAAAATCCAAATTTTACAAACACTTTCAACTGAACAATAGGATCTGTGACCTTGACCTTTAAACTCATTTGCCTACTTCGATTCGTCAAACTCGGGTTAGAAGAGTCTGACGAGTTTACTCGACTGACAACCGACCCCCTTCCCGGTTTGACCTTTAGAACCTACTCGAGTTAAATCGACATTAACCCTGGTCGGGGCAGGTTTAGTTGAGTTTCAAGATGGCGTCAAGTTGTTGATACAAATAAAAGTGATACAAATAAACTGGTTTTGACAAGACCACAAAAAAGGCTAAACGGTGAAATTTATTTTTGCCTGTATTTTGGAATCAACAAATATTGTTATTAATAAACTCATCATAGATACCAGGACTAAATTTAGTATATACGCCAGACGCGCGTTTCGTCTACAAAAGACTCATCAGTGACGCTCGAATCCCAAAACATTAAAATTAAATGCGTGAAACTGTCGGTGATGTTTATAAATAAAACAGATTTTTTTTTCCCTTAAAGATATTCTTTTTTCTCAACCCTTTTGAGCTCACTAACAAAAATTAAATCACAAAAATACTGAACTCCGAGGAAAATTCAAAAAGGAAATTCCATTATCAAATGGCAAAATCAAATGACAAACACACATCAAACGAATGGACAACAACTGTCATAATCCTGACTGGGTACAGGCAACTATTTTTCAAAAGCATACAGGATCAGGACTTTTCTTTCTGAAATATAATGTATTTCTTTTTCATTTTAATGCTCAGTAAAACTAGAGTGAACACACTGAAATGTCTCGCCTTCTTTACTAATCATTGATATTATGTTGATACTCCTAAATATAAAGCTTTATTACGACTGTCACATAAACTTAACATGAACCATGAAAATGAGGTCAAGGTCAGTTGAACCATATGCCAGGCAGACATGTACAGCTAACAATGCTTCCATACAACAAATATAGTTGACCTATTGCTTATAGTTTAAGAGAATAGACCAAAACACAAAAACTTAACACAGAGCAATGAACCGTGAAAACCAGGTCAAGGTCAAATAAAATCTGCACGAATGACATATAGATCATAAAAAAATTCCATAAACCAAATATAGTTGACCTATGACATATAGTTTAAGATAAAAAGACCAAAACTCAAAAACTTAACTTTGACAACTGAACCATGAAAATGAGGTCAAGGTCAGATGACATCTGCCCGCTAGACATGTACACCTTACAATCATTCCATACAACAAATATAGTAAACCTATTGCATAAAGTATGAGAAAAACAGACCAAAACACAAAAACTTAACTATAACAACTGAACCATGAAAATAAGGTCAAGGTCAGATGACATCTGCCCGCTAGACATGTACACCTTACAATCATTCCATACAACAAATATAGTAAACCTATTGCATAAAGTATGAGAAAAACAGACCAAAACACAAAAACTTAACTATAACCACTGAACCATGAAAATGAGGTCAAGGTCAGATGACACCTGCCAGTTGGACATGTACACCTTACAGTCCTTCCATACACCAAATATACTAGACCTGTTGCTTATAGTATCTGAGATATGGACTTGACCACCAAATCTTAACCTTGTTCACTGACCCATGAAATGAGGTTGAGGTCAAGTGAAAACTGTCTGACGGGCATGAGGACCTTGCAAGGTACGCACATACTAAATATAGTTATCCTATTACTTACAGTAAGAGAGAATTTAACATTACAAAAAATCTGAACTTTTTTTTCAAGTGGTTACTGAACCATGAAAATGAGGTCAAGGACAATGGACATGTGACTGACGGAAACTTCGTAACATGAGGCATCTATATACAATATATGAAGCATCCACGTCTTCCACCTTCTAAAATATATCGCTTTTAAGAAGTGAGCTAACACCGCCGCCGCCGCCGCCGGATCACTATCCCTATGTCGAGCTTTCTGCAACAAAAGTTGCAGGCTCGACAAAAAATCAGTTCCCTTAATTAATATTATAGTCAACTCGATTGAAGACTTGATTTCGATTCGGAAAGGTTGCGCATTAGCATTTCAACTCTAGTCAACCATAGTTTGACGATTCAAAGTAGGTCATAAAGGTGTTTTATCCAATATATCCAAGTGGCATTCGAAAGTTAATATCAAAGAAGGTAGGATAAATAGTTAAAAGATAACATAAAAAATCCAACCTGTTGCACAAATATTTTGCTAATATTTCATTCAATCAATAGCTGGAATGGTCTCGACTACCCTGTCCCCAGCCCCATATGGGACTCATTTGTTGTTATTGACATACAGTTCAATAAATTACATCAGGAAACCAAATATTCATTTTAAATTTCATTCTATGATTAGCTGCTTTGACCTTGACCCTTAACCTAAAGTCCCGAAAATAAATAGGTATCTTCCTCACACCATAGGGTGTAAGCAACATAACTTTGGTAAACATAGGATTCAATAGATAACACACAGAAACCAAAATTTCCCAAAATTTGAGGTAATCTATCCATATCTGTTGTGACCTTAACCTTCCTCTAACCAATGGGACATCTTTTTCATCAAGTTAAGAAAAATTTTAAAAAATCGACAGTGATCTCTCCCTTTTAACTATTGACCCAAAAAAATAATGCATAAGAGCTTATTGCGAACCCAATGAAAGTTTTCTCATTTTTGAATGAATACAATAGCTATTGTTCTCTGTGTAGTTTGTTTACTGGGACCTTTAAATTTATTCTTAGAGAAATCTATCACTCATTGATTAATTTACCTGACTAAACATCTTGTGAAAAGACGAAAATTCATGATAATTGTATAATACTAAACCCCTAAAAGGAGGGATTGTGCTTGATATTCATATGATGAAGACAATCTTTCAATCAGTTTAACATGTTTAATTAAGGTCTGGAGCTGGCATGTCAGTAACTGCTAGTAGTCTTTTTGTTATTTATGTATTATTGTCATTTAGTTTATTTTCTTTTGCTACCTATTCTGACGTTGGACTCTGACTTCTCTTAAACTGAGTTTTACTATGCGTATTGTGTGTTTGTTTTTTCTACATTGGCTAGAGTTATAGAGGGAAGGTTGAAATCTCAAAAAACATGTTTAACACTGACGGATTTTTTGCGCCTGTCCATGTCAGGAGCATCTGGCCTTTGTTAGTCTTGTATGATTTTTAATTTTAGTTTCTTGTGTATAATTTGGAGTTTAGTATGACGTCCATTATCACTGAACTAGTATACATATTCTTTTAGGGATCAGCTGAAGGACGCCTTCCGGTGCTAGAGTTTCTCGCTGCATTGAAGACCCATTGGTGGCATTCGGCTGTTGTCTGCTCTATGGTTCCCATGTTGTTTTTTTTGACACATTCCCCATTTCTATCCTCAATTTTATAGATTTTGGAAGTGCATTATAATATATTCATCGTTTTGTACTATTCAGCAAATTACAGATTATTCTTGAAATTATATATCAAACAAGATTTCTGAAGTACACTTTTAAATCGACTGGCAGGAAAAATTGGCAACATGTGTAATATTTAAACATTTATTCTATTTATATTATTTTTTTGGTATACTTGTTTTTACATATCACAAAATGTAAGGGTAACTACAACAATCTGCAGTTTGTTCAAATATTGAGCAAAAAGTGTATTTCTATGAAAGATAATATTAATTTGATCTTTGATACTGTGGATTCATTTAATTTCGTGGGTACCAATTTTCGTGGATTAAGGAAAACTTGATTTCGTGCAAAAGTCTACATACAAGCCTATAGAAAATTTGTCATTCGTTGAACATTTAATTTTGTGGTTCACTTATAGCCACAAAATCCACAAAAATTGGTATCCAACAAATAATAATGAATCAACAGAATATTAAAATAAAAAAAAATAACACGAGTGAAACTTTGATAGATATTAAACTTTAACCAGTGGTAAAATAATAGTACATCTAAACATCAACCCAACAATGTTAGATCTGTAAATTTGCTTTCGCAAATTTTTGGTTCTTCCCTCGCCGGGATTCGAACCCATGCTACTGTGATATCGTGACACCAAATCGCCTGCACTGCAGCCGTCCCGCTAGACCACACGACCACCTGGGCTCTCATAAAAAGAGCTTTCGGTGGGCATGTGTTACCTTTCCACGTCAGTTTTAATCTAGCGGCGTACTACAGTACATGATATATAAGGCATGAAGATGTTATTGTTACAGATCAGCTAGAAGATGTTATTGTTACAGATTAGCTGATCTGTAACAATAACATCTTCATGCCTTATATATCATGTACTGTAGTACGCCGCTAGATTAAAACTGACGTGGAAAGGTAACACATGCCCACCGAAAGCTCTTTTTATGAGAGCCCAGGTGGTTGTGTGGTCTAGCGGGACGGCTGCAGTGCAGGCGATTTGGTGTCACGATATCACAGTAGCATGGGTTCGAATCCCGGCGAGGGAAGAACCAAAAATTTGCGAAAGCAAATTTACAGATCTAACATTGTTGGGTTGATGTTTAGACGAGTTGTATATACATTATGTACACAGCCATGTATCACCATCATTGATGGCGATCCGATGGATACATCTGTTGTAGGGTTGTCACTGACTCAGACGTACTTATATATATATATATATATATATATATATATATATATATATATATATATATATATATATATATATATATATATATATATATATATATATATATCAAGCTGCTTTTAATAACAAGATAATAAGTACAAAATTTACTAGTGTGTATGGATGCTATCTACAGCTATAACTGATCACTTTAAACATGTGTCAACAATGATATATGGATAAAAGGAGGATGCAATCTTTTTTGGTAGATTCTCCAACATAACACTGCAATTTTTTTTAATTTTGGTGGGATGGGATGGAGGGGTGTTTTTTTCCACAAAATATCTATTTTTGATACATTCATAGCTATTTTCCAATCAAAGTTTTGTTTGTTACAAAAAAAAAATATACATAAGAACCTCATAATACTCACGAAGCTATGACATTGATGAAATGTTATAGTGAGAAATATTCTTTAGTGGAAAAAGCTTTTATTGGCAAATATTGAACTAAAAGTAGATACCTAATTAGAAGTAAACCATGGCAGTAAGTTAATTGTTGTAATGTAAGATGCATGCAACAATTATGTATTCCTTTTTTGACATTAAATATTTTTATGCAATAAATATCATTATAAAATACAAATATAAATCATATGCATAAAACAAAAAAACAAATATCATAATCACAACAACAAGGTTTAGCTATAATGAATAAATTAAGAGAAATACACTCATTCTTTTGAGGCCTGACTTCATAAATAAAGGGGCACATACATTTAGTATGAGTAGTAGCACTGTTTTTTTCTGAATAAACATATACCTGAATAATAATTACAAAACATATAACTCTGGTAACATAATTGCCTACCATAGAAATAACTTATTTCTATCAATCTATCAAGAAATAATTTTTACAGTCTTATCAACAATTTAGAGATATTTGGAATTAAAAAATCAATTCTTATGTTAGATAAACAGTTTAAGGTGAGTATTGTTTAATCAGTCCAACATCATATTTTTATTCTCCTTTTTTGTTGTTGAAAAAATCATTCAACATGAAAAAATTGTCATTATAAATATGTGATATATGTCTAAACAAATCAACTGGGTGGTTAACTTGGTAGGTGAATTCTCAGTTTAACTTTCTAAAAACACTTATAAAACTCATAAATTGACTGTGTCTTTTTATGTAACACTGAGATAAAATACACAATTATCTTATTGACTTTGCAATAATCTTCGACAGAACTCGCTATTTTACAGTCACATCCTGTCATGAATCTACAGGAAATGCAATGTCATATACTTGTTGATAGTTCTCTACAAAGTGTATCTCAACTCCATCTTTGATAAAGTCTGGTAAATCAGAATAATCTTTTCTGTTCTCTTGTGGCAAGATAATGCATGTTATTCCTGATCGCTTTGCCTGCAAAATGTAAATTAACTCTCAATTAATTTTCAAACAATACAAATGTAATGGCATTCAAGTGCTTATGTAAAGAAGGAAGTGGTCCACACAATTATTTCAGTAGGTGGGAAGAATGATCTGGCAACTACATCAGTTATCATCATAACAACATGTTTTTCTAATAAAAAGAATTGGAATCCACAATATAAAAGTGTACACCATTGATTTTTATATCTGCAATTTCAAAATAATTGTTGTTTTCTCATACATTTGATAAAATGTCAAAAAATCAAGAAATTGTTAAACTGAACATACTCTATGTAGGAACATCTTTTTAATGTTGAAGCACAAGAGTTACTTCTACATGCTTAAACCTTCTTAATTGGTCTGTGGTAGATGGTTTTCCCATTGGCAATCATAACATGTAATCTTTCTTTTCTATAGTATAGTAAGTGCATGTAAGCAATCTGAAACTCTTCACTTACAGCAATAGTTTTCTCTTTGATACCTCCCACTGGGAGCACCTTTCCTGTTAATGACACCTCTCCAGTCATTGCTAGGTTCTGTCGACATGGTCTCCCTAATGTCAGGGACAACAGAGCTGTTACTATTGTACATCCAGCACTAGGTCCATCTTTCGGTGTAGCTCCCTACAATTAAACATTTGATAGCATAAGCATTAAAGTGATAATAACTGTGTTCTATTCTTGTTGAGTAATTGCAGCATTGTCTAAATGTAATCTTTCTTTTCTATAATATAGTAAGTGCATGTAAGCAATCTGAAACTCTTCACTTACAGCAATAGTTTTCTCTTTGATACCTCCCACTGGGAGCACCTTTCCTGTTAATGACACCTCTCCAATCATTGCGAGGTTCTTTCAACTGTAGTCATATTAAATTATTAAAAAATCTTCTCATAACTAAGTGTTATCCATTATTTGCCAAAATTTAAAGGTATGTAGGCAAGCCAGTAAAAGAAAAATCAATGTTTACTTTAAACAGCTTATACAAAAGATGTAATGTCTTTGTTAAAAGAAAGTAAAAAGTAAACTGCTTACAAGATCTTATCCAATCATAAAATAATCTTAACTTGTTAAAAAGATAGACAAGACCTTATATGTATCTTCAAAGTTATGTCAAAGAAGTCAAAGAGTTGAAGGAGAAATGAGAGCCTGACTGATCTTACCTCAGGTACATGTAAATGTAGCTGTGCTTTCTGTAGAAAGTTATTATCAGGTTCTGTCTGTGCCATGTATGATTTAGCGTAGGTATAAGCTAGCTGTATACTTTCTTGCATGACTTTGCCAAGATTGCCAGTAACTTCCATAGCACCGTCTTTGTCAGAACCAATTTCTAAAGCTCTTTTCAATACTGTTTCTATATATAATGTAGCACCACCTAGAATGACATTGGGTACTCAGTACAGGAGAATGTTCACAAAATAAATTATAATTTTAACATTCATAAAATAAGTGTTAATAATTATCAAACTTTTGAACACAACTTACTTGTTCTAAAACACTTGTTTTTAAAGAATGTATGAGGAAAAAGAGCCTGTGTTGTTCACCTTGGTCTACAGTACGGGTAGGGACTTATTTTTATGGATGCCTTAATCCGTCTAGATGTCAGACTGGTCGGACAGTTGTCCCAGTGTAATAAACACCTGCTGTGCAATATCCAAGTGGAAGGTCGTAAATCAATCTGTACCAGCTTGATTAGAATTAAATTTTACCTGTACAGATATATTAGTATTTATGGAGGATAGATAAATGTAAGATATTGTTTTGTATTCAAAGAGAAAGAATAAAAATTAAAATTAAATATAAGAATTAAAATTAAAATTAAATATAAGAATGAAAATTAAAATTAAATATAATTTTTTTTTTTTTTATAATTTGAAAAAGAAATAAAGACGATTTTTAACAATATATTGTGTTGCCAATTATTTCAATAGTTTTGTGCCAATAAACTATTTTGTATTTGTATTACGTATATATTTCATCTAATTCAAAATAATAAGCCTAATAACAACCAAGACTGTTTTCAATAGAAGTTTAAATCAAATTGTTGAGACTTCAATCCCGTAAATTATACGAGTTTTCGTTGATGGTTATATTATTTCCCCCTTTTAACGTCCTGTTCCTTTATATGTTATTATTAGAAACTCAATTTTAAGTATAAGGCCAACATATCGTATTTATAAAATATGTATAGGCATTGTGAATTAAGTTATTTTCCTTTTGATACAACATTCCCCGTAGGAGCCTCTACATCTATTCACACCTGTCAATCATTTCTCGCAAGTGAAACATTTTGGTCAGACAGATCACTCGTGCTTTCTATTTTGACATATTTCCCGTTAATCTATTTGAAAGTCAAACAATTGGTTTCTTTTAATGAGGGGGATAGGACCTTTATCGGGACTCCGGGATCGGGTGTTTTTAAGCTCGGGATTTCGGGATTGACCCTTTCGGGATCCGGGAATCCTTTTTTTCTGATTTCGGGACGTCGGGATTTACTTTATTTAAATTCGGGACCTCGGGATTTCGTTTTTTTAAGTCCGGGATTTCGGGATCAGGACCCCTCCTATCCCCCTCTTTAATACAATATTTATAACGCCGAGATCATATTTCGATTCCTATTTTTGTTTTTTTTTTTTTTTTGAAATTGTCGACACTCGAGATAATGCCTTTCTATTTTCATGTCTGAAATTTTTTATGAAAATCGCCGGTATTATAAATATATTTTACAAATTGTATCAAATCGATACACGAAAATCAAAGTTTAACCTTATATAGTTTATTGAATAAATGCACATTTATACCCCAATGGGGTTGAAGGCTAGTCGTACTAGTCGTGATCAGCTGTCTTTACTTTTTCGACGTACTTCTAGTCATACTAAAGCTCGCGCAGTCAGCTAAAAAAAATAGTTAAAGAAGACTAAATCTTGTTTTGATTATACATGTATGTAAATCGATTAAATTTCTATTCTGGTAAATCGATCAAGAGCCTCAAAACTAAAGCACAACACTGTCAATCATTCCACATCAAATTTAATCACGAATGGATTTTCCCACGGTCGTTCAGTAAGGTCACCTGTGTTTACTGTTACGACATTTCCCGCCATATAAAAATCTCGTGCGGTGGACAAAATCGATCTTTAATATCTTTTATTAGCATTCAATATTATTGTGAGTGGAGTCAAGTTAAAGTTCAACCACGTGCACACGCTGTTGATCACTGATATGTGTATCATGAAATTGTCTTTTCACGGCAATTTTTTCTTATAGATTGCTATAAAAAATATAACATACAAGTTTCCTTTTTTACATGGATTGTGCGTAAATTAATATTGTGCAATTAAGTTCGGGAGTTCGGGATCAACCCTTTCGAGATCTGGGAATTCTTTTTTCGCGATGTCGGGATTTAAATTTATTCAAATTCGGGACCTTGGGACTTCGTGTTTTAAGCCCGGGATTTCGAGATCCGGACCCCTTTAACCCCTAACCCCAAATGCAGATCAATTATATTAATTTAGCATAATGAACAAACACGGAAATCTTAAAATAAACTTAGGCCCGGGAAGAATCAATATTTTCTTCTAGTGTTATTTATTATTTGCGTTCTATTTTAGTTATACATCTCCAACTTTCGGACAATATTTGTTTACAGTAAAAAGTAAAAACTACAAAGAATCATCAAGCTACTAATAATATACAAGTATTGCTCACTGTAATTATTTTTTATCTCGGAACTGACCCAACACAGACTGAGTATTAAATACAAATTATAGAAATAATTTGCATGTGACCGCGTCAAACTAAAACGTATGCAACAGCACTTGATACAGTATTCTGCTAATCAATGGATTTACGTGGAAAATAAATCAGTAAAACAAAAATAACCGTAAGCTTCAAGAAATAGAATACATGTAAAAATATATATGTTTAAAAAATTATACAAACAAATAAGAAAACAAACGAAAAGGAACATAAAATAAAAATAATTTTTAGGAACAAAGAAAATAAATAGCAGTTGAAATATAAAAACCATAATTAACAAAAATAGGCTATTTTTATTAAAACAAAGTTTTCTCCAGTACTTCACCTGTAAAAATATTTTATGTCAAATATGATGTAGAACTAATATAATCAATAAAGTAACTGAGAGATTAAAATTACAGGTAACCTGATTCTGAAATCAGTGAACCGTAATTCTAGCAACACAGATTAAGATGAAAGGACCATTCACACCTGGATCTGTTGATTAATGACCATACTACCTACCATAAAAATGTCCGATTATTCATATCCGACTAGACGGATTAAGACATCCATAAAAATAAGTCCCTACCCGTACTGTATGTGAATATTAAACAAAGGACACAGATGGACTCATGACAAAATTGTGTTTTGGGATGGTGATGTGTTTGTAGATCTTACTTTACTAAACATTCTTGCTGCTTACAATTATCTCTATCTATAATGAACTTGGCCCAGTAGTTTCAGTGGGAAATGTAAGTGATAATTTTCAAATTTTATGAAAATTGTCAAAAATTGACTATAAAGGGCAATAACACCTTAGGGTCAATTGACCATTTTGGTCATGTTGACTTATTTTTAGGTCTTACTTTGCTGTACATTATTGCTGTTTACAGTTTATCTCTATCTATAATAATATTCAAGATAACAAAAAAGCCAAAATTTCCTTAAAATTACCAATTCAGGGGGAGCAACCTAACAACCGGTTATCCAATTCATCTGAAAATTCAAGGGCAGATAGATGTTGAACTTATAAAGATTTTCATATCCTGTCAGATTTGCTCTAAATGCTTTGGTTTTTGAGTTATAAGCCAAAAACTGCATTTTATCCCAATGTTCTATTTTTAGCCATGGTGGCCATCTTGGTTGGTTGGTCGAGTCACTGGACATATTTTTTAAACTAGATACCCAAATGATGATTGTGGCCAAGTTTGGTTTAATTTGGCCCAGTAGTTTCAGAGGAAAAGATTTTTCTAAAAGATTACTAAGATTTATGAACCAGATGCTCCGCAGGGCGTAGCTTTATACGACCGCAGAGGTTGAACCCTGAACGGTTGGGGCAAGTATGGACACAACATTCAAGCTGGATTCAGCTCTAAATTTGGATTGTGATTAAATAGTTGACACAGCATAGGTTTCTGACACAGAATGAATGTGTTCTAATGAACTTAAAATTTTTGTTTTCTCTTAGAGCAATTCACTATGCTGTTGAATATTAATCCTCTCAAAAAAATGTTTGAAGAAATTTTCTTTTTTATTTATGAAATTTCAAATGAGAAAAATTGAACCCAATTTTTTTAATCACATCCCCCTTTCCCTTATTCCAAAACTAATCTCAATTAAAATTTCTAATGGAGTTTGCAACAATAACTACTCATTTAAATACATCATAAAATATTAAGATGTAAAAAAACTGCTTGTTATCACTGAATGGTAAAGATTATTTTAATTTATCAGTTGGTAGTAAAAAGTGAATATACATTGTATATTGTATATAACAAAGATTTAAGTTGATTCTGGACAAAGAAAGATAACTCCAATTAAAAAAAAATCTTGCTATTGCACAATATTTTGCAATTAGATATTTCTTGCTTACTATTCTGGACAAAGAAAGATAACTCTAATTAAAAAAAAATTTGCTATTTCACAATATTGTGCAATTAGATATTTCTTGCCATTGCACAATACTGTGCAATTGAAAAGACTTGCTATTGCACAATACTTAATATAATAATTTTAGATCCTGATTTGGACCAACTTGAAAACTGGGCCCATAATAAAAAATCTAAGTACATTATTGTATTCAGCATATCAAAGAACCCCAAGATTTCAATTTTTGTTAAAATCAGACTAAGTTTAATTTTGGACCCTTTGGACTTTAGTGTAGACCAATTTGAAAACAGGACCAAAAATGAAGAATCTACATACACAGTTAGATTTGGTATATCAAAGAACCCCATTTATTCAATTTTTGATGAAATCAAACAAAGTTTAATTTTGGACCCCGATTTGGACCAACTTGAAAACTGGGCCAATAATCAAGAATCTAAGTCCATTTTTAGATTCAGCATATCAAAGAACCTAACTGATTAATTTTTTGTCAAAATCAAACTAAGTTTAATTTTGGACCCTTTGGACCTTAATGTAGACCAATTTGAAAACGGGACCAAAAGTTAAGAATCTACATACACAGTCATGACAGTTAGATTCGGCATATCAAAGAACCCCAATTATTCAATTTTGATGAAATCAAACAAAGTTTAATTTTGGACCCTTTGGGCCCCTTATTCTGTTGGGACCAAAACTCCCAAAATCAATACCAACCTTCCTTTTATGGTCATAAACCTTGTGTTTAAATTTCATAGATTTCTATTTACTCATACTAACGTTATGGTGCGAAAACCAAGAAAAATGCTTATTTGGGTCCCTTTTTGGCCCCTAATTCCTAAACTGTTGGGACCTAAACTCCCAAAATCAATACCAACCTTCCTTTTGTAGTCATTAACATTGTGTTTAAATTTCATTGATTTCTATTTACTTAAACTAAAGTTATTGTGAGAAAACCAAGAATAATGCTTATTTGGGCCCTTTTTTGGCCCCTAATTCCTAAACTGTTGAAACCAAAACTCCCAAAATCAATCCCAACCGTTCTTTTGTGGTCATAAACCTTGTGTCAAAATTTCATAGATTTCTATTAACTTAAACTAAAGTTATAGTGCAAAAACCAAGAAAATGCTTATTTGGGCCCTTTTTGGCCCCTAATTCCTAAAATGTTGGGACCAAAACTCCCAAAATCAATACCAACCTTCCTTTTGTGGTCATAAACCTTGTGTTAAAATTTCATAGATTTCCATTCACTTTTACTAAAGTTAGAGTGCGAAAACTAAAAGTATTCGGACGACGACGCAGACGACGACGCAGACGACGACGCCAACGTGATAGCAATATACGACAAAAAATTTTTCAAATTTTGCGGTCGTATAAAAATGGTTAAAAATTTACTATAAAGGGAAATAACTCTTAAAGGGGTCAATTGACCATTTTGGTCATGTTGACTTATTTGTAAATCTTACTTTGGTGAACATTATTGCTGTTAACAGATTATCTCTATCTATAATAATATTCAAGATAATAACCAAAAACAGCAAAATTTCCTTAAAATTACCAATTCAGGGGAGGTAACCTAACAATGGGTTGTCTGATTCATCTGAAAATTTTACCCATGTCAGATTCGCTCTAAATGCTTTGGTTTTTGAGTTATAAGCCAAAAAACTGCATTTTACCCCTATGTTCTATTTTTAGCCATGGCGGCCATCTTGGTTGGCCATTTTTTTACACTAGATACCCCAATGATGATTGTGGCCAAGTTTGTTTAAATTTGGCCCAGTAGTTTCAGAGGAGAAGATTTTTGTAAAAGTGAATGACGACGGACGACTACGGACGTCAAGTGATGAGAAAAGCTCACTTGGCCCTTTGGGCCAGGTGAGCTAAAAATGGCACAATTAAAATCTCAAACACATCAAATGAATGGATAGCAACTGTCATATTCCTTACTTGATACTGGCATTTTCTTATGTAGAAAATGGTTTTTATAGCTAGCTAAACCTCTCACTTGTATGACAGTCACATGAAATTCCATCTCATTTAGTTTCATAATTTTACATGTCATAATATTTTACTATTGTTCTCTGATGTCTATCTGTGTTTTATGTCTATTTAATATATGTTGTTAATTTTGAAATAGCATGTCTATGACCTTGTAATAAAGATTCATTCATTCATTTTCTAAAATTTTCCAAGTAAAACTGCATCTAAAAATAAACAAAAAAGAGTCTAAAACAAAAAGATAGCTTAAGTGGGAAAGATTGATTCCCTTTATATCTGAAGTCTCTCGATCTCATTAGACCTACCCATAGCAGTCCATGCTAAACCTGTGACGACCCCTGGTGGAGTTATATTGTACATCCTGTCTGATGTAAACAATGGCTTCCCTACATAGTCTGATAAATTATCTGTAGATATCTCTATATTTTCTGTGTTTTCTTTCACCATCTTAAGTGCTGCTTTCCTATATATCTGAAAACAAAACATATCATTTTATAAACTAGGCAGAACTTTTTTCTCTCCTAAGAATATAAATGAATTGCTATCAACTGTCAAGTGATTTGCACTAATCAAATAAAGAACATTCATGATCAGAACAGAAAACTTGCAGTACATAAAATTATAAAATGTTAATGTATGTCTTTTGAAAAAAGATTGTATGCTGACCTTAAATGTATTTTTGTTAATTGGGTTTTGGGGTTACAGTCACATTGGCTTATACCTAACATATCCTTTTATTCATATCAAACTTTACAGATAGGCACAGAAGAAACAAGTGAAACTGCGAGCTACTGCTCACTGATGATACCCCCACCGCAAGTGGATAATATTAATAGTGTAAAAATATGCAAGTGTTCGGTAAACAGGAAGTTATTGAGTGATGACTCTGAAAACACATCACACGGTATAGCTGACTTATATTAACCTTGAAACCAAATTTCAGAAATCCTTGTATTGTTGTTCCTGAGAAAATTGTGACGAAAATTTTTAACTTGGCTATTTTGGGTAAAATCATACAAGTGTTCGGTAAACAGGAATTTGTCAAGTGATGAATCTGAAAACGCATCACACGGTATAGCTGACTTATATAAACCCTGAAATCAAATTTCAGAAATCCTTGTATTGTAGTTCCTGAGAAAATTGTGACGAAAATTTTCAACTTGGCTATCATGTGTAAAATCATACAAGTGTTCGGTAAACAGGAAGTTGTCAAGTGATGAATCTGAAAACGCATCACACGGTATAGCTGACTTATATAAACCCTGAAACCAAATTTCAGAAATCCTTGTATTGTAGTTCCTTACAAAAATGTGACGAAAATTTTCAAATTGGCTATCATTTGTAAAATCATACAAGTGTTCGGTAAACAGGAAGTTGTCAAGTGATGAATCTGAAAACGCATCACACGGTATAGCTGACTTATATAAACCCTGAAACCAAATTTCAGAAATCCTTGTATTGTAGTTCCTGAGAAAAATGTGACGAAAATTTTCAACTTGGCTATCATGTGTAAAATCATACAAGTGTTCGGTAAACAGGAAGTTGTCAAGTGATGAATCTGAAAACGCATCACACAGTATAGCTGACTTATATCAAGCCTGAAACCAAATTTCAGAAATCCTGGTAGTGTAGTTCCTGAGAAAAATGTGACGAAAAATATTCATGGGACGGACGGACGGACTGACGGAAGGACAGACAGAGGTAAAACAGTATACCCCCCTTTTTTTCAAAGCAGGAGTATAATTACAATTTACGGATAGACAGAACATCATATTTACAGATGGACTGAAGAATGAAAACCATAATATGTTAAACTAATTATCAGATATTCATTCAGTTTCAGATTAAAAATGAAAATTTTTTTACCTTTTTGACAGCATAAATGTTTGTGCTAATATCACACTTTCTGCAGTTGTTTTCACAATGTATCTCACGGCTATAAACTATAGTTTTACTGGAAAGTTTATGAATAAAGTATTTTACTCGAAAAATCGTTAGTTTTGTTTAAAGGATATTATAAAATGTCAACTGCTTAATTTAATCCTTTATGCAGAAAACCTGGATTCCTATATATTAAGGGTATCAATGTATTTTGTCTACATACAGTTTCCTATGTAGAGCAAAGATTTCTCTTGTCTAAAAGACTGAACCATACCTTTTCCACCTGTTTCTGTAGATTTCTAACTCCACTCTCCCTACAATAATGTTTGATTAAAGTGTTCATAGCATCATCTGATATAGAAACACCTTCTTTAGTTATACCAGTATGTTCCTGGGCTTGTGGCACCAAATATTTCTGAAATATAAACAAATATAAGTTACACACTCCATTTATGAAATAGTTCAGTTTTGACTGAAAGAAAAAATATTCAAATATATTTCATTGAATTGGTTAAAATGGTTGAATCCATCAGATTTGTTAGATCTTGTTATCAATAAAGAAAATCAAATTTTGGTATGAGAATCCTGTGATCTTTGAGTTAAAATGAAGTGAAAATTAACAAAAACCAAGAGTACACAAGTCATTCATTGCATTAGTCAGATACACTGACAACAGCATGGGAATTAATGAAAAATGATGAACAGCAAAACAACAGTCTAGAAAACACTACATAATAAAGGGCTGCGCTATGCTTTAAATGAATTTATATGATCAACTAGAAATATATATACAAATCAAAAGGGATGTTACATTAATATATTCACCAAAGTTTCATAAAATCCCCCTTTTTTAAGTATAAAAATTCATTACTTAAGAAAACGTAAAATCTAAAATTTATAAAAATGGAAAGGGAACTTATGTCAATAGATATAAACAATTTATCAAAGTTGCATAAAATTTTGTGAAAGTGTTAGTCATTGTCCCAAAATTGGAAAATCCCCCCTTTTTTAAGCATAAAAATTCATAACACGGAAATGTAAAATCTGAAATTTATAAAAATTGAAAGGGAGCTTACATCAATAGATATAAACAATCCACCAAAGTTTCATGGACATTGGTGAAAGCCTTTTTGAGTTATTGTCCGAAGTGTTGAAAATCCCCCTTTTTTTATGAATAAAGCCCCATAAATCCAAAACTTAAAATCTGAAATTTATAAAAATTGAAAGGGAGCTTACATCAATAGATATAAACAATTCACCAAAGTTTCATGGACATTGGTGAAAGCCTTTTTGAGTTATTGTCCGAAGTGTTGAAAAATCCCCCCTTTTTTATGAATAAAGCCCCATAAATCCAAAACTTAAAATCTGAAATTAAAAAAAACGAAAGGGAGCTTACGTCAATAGATATAAACAATTCACTTAAGTTTCATGGAAATTGGTGAAAGTATTTTTGAGTTATTGTCCGAAGTGTGGACGACGGACGGACAGACGGACGGACAACGGTATACCATAATACGTCCCGTCTAAAAGATGACGGGCGTATAAACTAGAGGCTCTAAAGAGCCTGTGTCGCTCACCTTGGTCTATGTGAATATTAAACAATGAACACAGATGGATTCATGACAAAATTGTGTTTTGGTGATGGTGATGTGTTTGTAGATCTTACTTTACTAAACATTCTTGCTGCTTACAATTATCTCTATCTATAACAGTACTTTCTGTGGAAAATGTTATTGAAAATCTTCAAATTTTAAGAAAATTGTTAAAAATTGAAGGGCAATAACTCCTTAGGGGGTCAATTGACTATTTTGGTCATACTGACTTTTTTTTAGTTCTTACTTTGCTGTACATTATTGCTGTTTACAGTTTATCTCTATCTATAATAATATTCAAGATAATAACAAAAAAACAGCAAAATTTCCTCAAAATTACCAATTCAGGGGCAGCAACCTAACAACCTATTATCCGATTCATCTGAAAATTCCAGGGCAGATAGATCGTGACCTGATCAACAATTTTACTTCCTGTCAGATTTGCTCTTAATGCTTTGGTTTTTGAGTTATAAGCCAAAAACTGCATTTTACCCCCATGTTCTATTTTTAGCCATGGCAGCCATCTTGGTTTGTTGGCCGAGTTACCGGACACATTTTTTTTAACTAAATACCCCAATGATGATTATGGCTAAGTTTGGTTAAATTTGGCCCAGTAGTTTCAGAGGAGAAGATTTTTCTAAAAGATTACTAAGATTTACGAACTAGAGGCTCTAAAGAGCCTGTGTCGCTTACCTTGGTCTATGTGAATATTAAACAATGGACACAGATGGATTCATGACAAAATTGTGTTTTGGTGATGGTGATGTGTTTGTAGATCTTACTTTACTAAACATTCTTGCTGCTTACAATTATCTATATCTATAACAGTACTTTCTGTGGAAAACGTTATTGAAAATCTTCAAATTTTAAGAAAATTGTTAAAAATTGACTATGAAGGGCAATAACTCCTTAGGGGGTCAATTGACTATTTTGGTCATACTGACTTATTTTTAGTTCTTACTTTGCTGTACATTATTGCTGTTTACAGTTTATCTCTATCTATAATAATATTCAAGATAATAACAAAAAAACAGCAAAATTTCCTCAAAATTACCAATTCAGGGGCAGCAACCTAACAACCGATTATCCGATTCATCTGTAAATTTCAGGGCAGATAGATCGTGATCTGATCAACAATTTTACTTCCTGTCAGATTTGCTCTTAATGCTTTGGTTTTTGAGTTATAAGCCAAAAACTGCATTTTACCACCATGTTCTATTTTTAGCCATGGCGGCCATCTTGGTTGGTTGGGCGGGTCACCGGACACATTTTTTCAACTAGATACCCCAATGATGATTATGGCCAAGTTTGGTTAAATTTGGCCCAGTAGTTTCAGAGGAGAAGATTTTTCTAAAAGATTACTAAGATTTACGAAAAATGGTTAAAAATTGACTATAAAGGGCAATAACTCCTAAAGTGGTCAACTGACCATTTTGGTCATATTGACTTATTTGTAGATCTTACTTTGCTGAACATTATTGCTGTTTACAGTTTATCTCTATCTATAATAATATTCAAGATAATAACCAAAAACAGCAAAATTTCCTTAAAATTTCCATTTCAGGGGCAGCAACCCAACAACGGAACTTCCGATTCATCTGCAAATTTCAGGGCAGATAGATCTTGACCTGATGAACAATATAACCCTGTCAGATTTTCTCTAAATGCTTTGGTTTTTGAGTTAAGCCAAAAACTGCATTTTACAACTATGTTCTATTTTTAGCCATAACGGCCATCTTGGTTGGTTGGGCGGGTCACCGGACACATTTTTTAAACTAGATACCCCAATGATGATTATGGCTAAGTTTGGTTAAATTTGGCCCATTAGTTTCAGAGGAGAAGATTTTTCTAAAAGATTACTAAGATTTAAAAAAATGGTTAAAAATTGACTATAAAGGGCAATAACTCCTAAAGTGGTCAACTGACCATTTTGGTCATGTTGACTTATTTGTAGATCTTACTTTGCTAAACATTATTGCTGTTTACAGTTTATCTCTATCTATAATAATATTCAAGATAATAACCAAAAACAGCAAAATTTCCATAAAAATTACCATTTCAGGGGCAGCAACCCAACAACAAAATGTCCGATTCATCTGAAAATTTCAGGGCAGATAGATCTTGACCTGATGAACAATATTATTCCCTGTCAGATTTGCTCTAAATGCTTTGGTTTTTGAGTTATAAGCCAAAAGCTGCATTTTACAACTATGTTCTATTTTTAGCCATAACGGCCATCTTGGTTGGTTGGGCGGGTCACCGGACAAATTTTTTAAACTATATACCCCAATGATGATTATGGCCAAGTTTGGTTAAATTTGGCCCAGTAGTTTCAGAGAAGAAGATTTTTCTAAAAGATTACTAAGATTTAAGAAAAATGGTTAAAAATTGACTATAAAGGGCAACAACTCCTAAAGTGGTCAACTGACCATGTTGGTCATGTTGACTTATTTGTAGATCTTACTTTGCTGAACATTATTGCTGTTTACAGTTTATCTCTATCTATAATAATATTCAAGATAATAACCAAAAACAGCAAAATTTCCATAAAAATTACCATTTCAGGGGCAGCAACCCAACAATAAAATGTCCGATTCATCTGAAAATTTCAGGGCAGATAGATTTTGACCTGATGAACAATATTACACCAGTCAGATTTGCTCTAAATGCTTTGGTTTTTGAGTTATAAGCCAAAAACTGCATTTTACCCCTATGTTCTATTTTTAGCCATGGCGGCCATCTTGGTTGGTTGGCCAGGTCACTGGAAACATTTTTTAAACTAGATACCCCAATGATGATTGTGGCCAATTTTGGTTAAATTTGGCCCAGTAGTTTCAGAGGAGAAGATTTTTGTAAAAGTTAACGCAGGACGACGACGACGAAGACGACGACGAAGACGACGACGGACGCCGGACGCCAAGTGATGAGAAAAGCTCACTTGGCCTTTCGGCCAGGTGAGCTAAAAACAGGACCCAGGAACATATATATTGATGGGACTTGACAATACAGGACCCAGGAACATATATATTGATGGGACTTGACAATACAGGACCCAGGAACATATATATTGATGGGACTTGACAATACATAATAATAAAGGATTTTGTTGTTGGGTCATAGTAAATAAATTACACTATATGGAAATGGATATGTGTAAAATACTATTTTCTTAATAATTTCTAATAGTATCAATAAATGTCATTCAAACAACGTTATGAGTGAGGCCGGTGTATAGAACTTGTAATTTGTCACTTCAAATTTGGCCTAATCACATTCATTTCATCACAGAAGGGTACAGAATGCAAACTGGTTACAAACAAAAATGGCGCAGATGGCACTCTCAGTAACCTTGAATTCACCAACCAATATAAAGCAATTTACATCAAATTAATCATACTTATACTGGTAATTTACGATGAAAAAATATATCTACTTTAACCCTTTCACCGATTGCTGCCCAGACAGAAGCTTCTCTGAGACGATGGCTTCCCTGGCTACTATTACTCAAGTGGGAGATCTTCATAATAAATGTCAATAAAAACTTGTTTGTAGTTATTTGTGTATTTATTTCATTCACTAACACCATGTTCACAGTTTTGTTCATGTTTTAATAATTTTTTCTTCTTAAAATATTCAAATTTTAAAATTTCCGGCATTTTCTAGGTGAAATTCTCAAAATTCTGCTCTTTGACCCCAAATCGTAATTTTTTTAACCCAAAACGGCAAAATTTTGAAAAATTTTATGAGGCTGTACAAATTCCTCACACTGAACGATGTCCATTCCAAGTGTTTTGTACTTAAAACGACATTTTATGTCAAAAAAGTATACTAGTTTGGCTTCAATTCTTCCATATTCTTTCAAAAAAAATGTTCCCTCATTTCAAATTCTCGTAAATTCCGTACATTTCCTCTGATTTTGACACGGTTTTCAACAAACGGAAGCGCTATGTTTACACTTTCATCCGGGTATTCATCAAAGAAAGATAACTCATGTTTGCACTGTTTTGAGCGGGAAACATAAAAGAGGTATTCCGATCCCGGTAAAACGGGACTCATCGTCAGCCGTCTGAAGGCGAAAGGGTTAAGATAAAACATTTTTGTTTGTTTGTGACAATGTGGTTATTTATTGAGTTATCTCGATGGTTTTGCAGTCAGACACTTCCAAAATGCTTCAATCTCACAAAGTCTCAGAAAGTCTCAGGAGTTTATCAATTCATTACTGAAAAGTCTATCAGGTTCATTTCCCATTAGATATACTGTTCACAATGTGACCGTAGCAGTTTATTTGACTTAATTCTACATACCTGAGCTATAGCTAATTTTTCTTCAGCTACATAACCAGAAACATCAATCATTTCCATTCTGTCTTTAAGGGGTTCTGGGATAGTATCTGTCACATTGGCAGTGCAAATAAATAATACCTAAAATCATAAATTGTTTTAAAATACTAAATAGAAATTTAAATTTCATATCAATAAATATCAAAGTGAATTGAATAAACTAGTTGAGCAATAAATAATGTTTTATGAAGAAACCATAAAAACATACATCAAAACTTATTGGTAAATATTGTTTAAGACTGCAAATCTAACTCTGACAAAATGTGTCAAACACAATATAGTTCGTAACTTTCATGGATGGTGTAGGTAAAACCACAACTTCACAATTTTTTTTAATTTTTACTAGTTAAAATAATAACTTACTTTAGAACAATCAACCGTCACATCAAGATAATGGTCAAGGAAGTTAGCATTTTGTTCAGGATCTAGTAACTCGAGTAATGCTGAAGCTGGATCACCTTGGTAACCTTTACCTATCTTATCTACCTGTAAATATATACAAAACTATCTTAATCATATAATTCAATACATATTTTAATAGATTCAATAGTAGACTATTGGAGTAATCTCCCTCAACATGAGTTATTTTGCAAATTCTGTTAAAA
This sequence comes from Mytilus galloprovincialis, assembly GCA_037788925.1. Lineage (NCBI taxonomy): Eukaryota > Metazoa > Mollusca > Bivalvia > Mytilida > Mytilidae > Mytilus > Mytilus galloprovincialis. The sequence goes on from CM075335.1 coordinate 36,611,446, forward strand.
TTATATTTCCCCTGGTAAATGTCCATATGTCCATATACTAATTGTATCATTTATATCCAATATAAGGTAGCAGGCAACATATTTCATTTGTAAGTTTCTAAAGCAATGAATCTCACTTATCATGATGTATATAGGGACTTGTTCTTTAGAAGACATACATCCCATAATAGTACTGACCTCATCAATAAGTACAAGTGGATTTTCCGTCTTCGTTTTCTTTAGACACTGTATCATTTTACCTGGCATGGCTCCCACATACGTCCTCCTGTAAACAGGTTTAAAATTAACTCCTTTATTTGTGTTTCAATGTTTACATTATAAAGAATTGAGACAATCATTGTAAATCAACACTTGTTTAACACCATTTTCAAAAGTTAATTTGTGGCAGTCAGTTTTTATTAATGGAGGAACCACCATCCACCAACTGACAAATCTAGTCAGTTTTAAAAGATTAGAGTCAAGCACACCAGCTACATGCCGACATTAAACTCACAACCACAGTGTTGACAGTCTAGTGATACAGACAATTTAATAATTAGACCACTTGGCCACAAAGGCCCCGATCAACATTAAAACATTTTATATTAAAATCAAAATTACATCTTACAACAAACTCATTTTTTGGGGTTAATACTCTCAGTTCTGTCTGATCTTTTTTCTTTTACTTAAAACAGATTATGGTTTGTTTTCAACAGAAATTTTAACAAGAATGTGTCCATAGTACACAGATGCCCCACTCACACTATCATTTTCTATGTTTAGTAGACCGTGAAATTGGGGTAAAAACTCTAATTTAGCATTAAAATTTGAAAGATCAGATCATAGGAAACATGTATACTAAGTTTCAAGTTGATTGGACTTCAACTTCATCAAAAACTACCTTCACCAAAATTTTTAACCCAAAATTTTAACCTGGAGCAGGACAGACTGACAGACACATAGAATGAAAAACATAATGCCCTTATTTGGTTTTCACAAAATACACTTAAATGCATGAATGTTTAATGCTATTGCCTTTTTCTGATTTTAGGACTCTACTAGTAAATAATACCTATGTCCTTTGATTTCAGCAACGTCAGTCATACCTCCAACACTGAATCTGTAATACTGAAACCATAAAAAATATAAAACATTTATGACTTTCTATGCATGAGTTAGCTATTGGTTAACAATTCAAGATTGTGAATTGTGTATGCTGTAGAATAAACAGTCACTTAGTTTGAGAGAAATTTGATTTTAAATGTATATACATACACTCTTCATTTTATAGTTTGCAAAAGCTTGCTTAAATTTCAACTGTATTTGCAGACTTTACACCAATTCATAATCCTTTAATATTTGATATGGCTATAAATGTTTTCAATTTAATAACCTCTTTTTTAAAGGCAGAATATACAAAGTTGAAGAACCAGAATACTCACCTCTCTATTAAAGGCTTTAGCAATAGATCTGGCTATACTTGTTTTATGAAGTGGGAGAACCAGAATACTCACCTCTCTATTTAAGGTTTTAGCAATAGATCTGGCTATATTTGTTTTATAAAGTGGGAGAACCAGAATACTCACCTCTCTATTCAAGGCTTTCGCAATAGATCTGGCTATACTTGTTTTATGAAGTGGGAGAACCAGAATACTCACCTCTCTATTTAAGGCTTTAGCAATAGATCTGGCTATACTTGTTTTATAAAGTTGGAGAACCAGAATACTCACCTCTCTATTTAGGGCTTTAGCATTAGGTCTGGCTATACTTGTTTTATGAAGTGGGAGAACCAGAATACTCACCTCTCTATTTAAGGCTTTAGCAATAGATCTGGCTATATTTGTTTTATAAAGTGGGAGAACCAGAATACTCATCTCTCTATTCAAGGCTTTAGCAATAGATCTGGCTATACTTGTTTTATGAAGTGGGAGAACCAGAATACTCACCTCTCTATTTAAGGCTTTAGCAATAGATCTGGCTATACTTGTTTTATAAAGTGGGAGAACCAGAATACTCACCTCTCTATTTAAGGCTTTAGCAATAGATCTGGCTATACTTGTTTTATAAAGTGGGAGAACCAGAATACTCACCTCTCTATCTAAGGCTTTAGCAATTCTTCAAAAGTTCCGATGGTTTATGTAACAGAAAACTTTCAACTTAAGCGTTTTCATTTGTATGACGTCAATGTTTTGAAATGACTTAAATGCGCCAAAAAGATTAATAGACTTTCGCGGAATTTTATTTTATTTTTATTTTGTTGATTTCTCCGAGCTCTTGTGCATTACTTCTTTTCATTATGCATATGAATAAGAATAAAAGTTATTTTGACTTTTTTTAATTGCACTTTTTAAAACAATAAAATCGGCAAAGGGTCCGCAAATAGACTCAAATACATGTAGATTTACGTCGGAAGTATATTGTAACAGCCATTATTATGTATATCTCTGAGTCTGCGCTAAGTATATTTTACCGAGAATTTTATCACAGTGTTGTTTACAAAGCTAAAGAAGCACGTCATATTAGAATTTAGCAATAAATCTGGCTATTCTTGTTTTATATAAAGTTGGAGAACCAGAATACTCACCTCTCTATTTAGGGCTTTAGCAATAGATCTGGCTAAACTTGTTTTATACATAGTTAGAAAACCAGAATATTCACCTCTCTATTTAAGGCTTTAGCAATAGATCTGGCTATACTCGTTTTATATAAAGTTGGAGAACCAGAATACTCACCTCCCTATTTAAGGCTTTAGCAATAGATCTGGCTATACTTGTTTTATATAAAGTGGGAGAACCAGAATACTCACCTCCCTATTTAAGGCTTTAGCAATAGATCTGGCTATACTTGTTTTATATAAAGTTGGAGAACCAGAATACTCACCTCTCTATTTAAGGCTTTAGCAATAAATCTGGCTATACTTTGTTTTATAAAGTGGGAGAACCAGAATACTCACCTCTCTATTTAGGGCTTTAGCAATAGATCTGGCTAAACTTGTTTTATACATAGTTAGAAAACCAGAATATTCACCTCTCTTTATAAGGCTTTAGCAATAAATCTGGCTATACTTGTTTTATATAAAGTTGGAGAACCAGAATACTCACCTCTCTATTTAGGGCTTTAGCAATAGATCTGGCTAAACTTGTTTTATATATAGTTAGAAAACCAGAATATTCACCTCTCTATTTAAGGCTTTAGCAATAGATCTGGCTATACTCGTTTTATATAAAGTTGGAGAACCAGAATACTCACCTCCCTATTTAAGGCTTTAGCAATAGATCTGGCTATACTTGTTTTATATAAAGTGGGAGAACCAGAATACTCACCTCCCTATTTAAGGCTTTAGCAATAGATCTGGCTATACTTGTTTTATATAAAGTGGGAGAACCAGAATACTCACCTCTCTATTTAGGGCTTTAGCAATAGATCTGGCTAAACTTGTTTTATACATAGTTAGAAAACCAGAATATTCACCTCTCTTTATAAGGCTTTAGCAATAAATCTGGCTATACTTGTTTTATATAAAGTTGGAGAACCAGAATACTCAATTCTCTATTTAGGGCTTTAGCAATAAATCTGGCTATACTTGTTTTTTATACAGTTGGAGAACCTGAATATTCACCTCTCTTAATAAGGCTTTAGCAATAGATCTGGCTATATTTGTTTTATATAAAGTTGGAGAACCAGAATACTCACCTCTCTATTTAGGGCTTTAGCAATAGATCTGGCTAAACTTGTTTTATACATATTTAGAAAACCAGAATATTCACCTCCCTTTATAAGGCTTTAGCAATAGTTCTGGCTATACTTGTTTTATATAAAGTTGGAGAACCAGAATACTCACCTCTCTATTTAAGGCTTTAGCAATAGATCTGGCTATACTTGTTTTACCCACACCTGGTGGACCATAAAAACATAATATTTTTCCTTGTGTTGATTTCTTTAGCTGGCTTACTGCTATAAATTCCTGTAAAATAGAAAATATATCATTATCAATATTACTATTACTATCTAGCAATATGAAAAACTGATTATCATTGAGATAGACGGACAATAAAATACCGGATAATCTCAGATAATTGATGGTCAGATTTCCTGCATCGGATTAGTACTAAAAACACTCATAATAATCATTAATTGATCATGGATATTTAAAACTACTTTCAGCAGTTTTAGCTATATCATGACAACCAGTTTTAATGTTGAAGGAAGCTGAGGTACCCAGAAGGAACCTTTAGCAGAAATACAGGCAATCCTACTCAATTAAGTTCTAAGTTAAATGCTATTTTCTACAAAGATTGTTCCAACTCACAACCTCTAGTGTTTGCAGGATAGTGATCACTGTAGATGATATATACAATTAAGCCACAGAAGACCACTGATTATTGAAGAAGTATAATCTACTAAAAAATTAACAATAAAATGTTTTCAACTATGAAAATTGAATTTGAAACTGATCAAAATATCATGGTATTTTAAACTAGACATTTTAAAAAATTTATCCGGATTACTATTTTTAAACAAAGAAAATGTATCAACACCAACCCCAAAATATATTCTTACGACGAATAGTCAAAATAGTAGTTTTTGTTTCTAAATACTGTAGATTCATTAATATTCGTTGGATACCAATTTCCGTTGGTTTCGTGGGTACAGGATAACCACAAATTGAAATGTTCAACAAATTTGTTTATCCACGAAAATTGGTACCCACAGGAATAAATGAATCCACAGTATACCTTCATTGTATACTATTAATCAAACTAAGTAATTTTTCTACTCACAAGAATTCTATTTTTAACATCTTCCATTCCATAATGGTCTTCCTCCAACACCTCTTTGGCTTGTTCTATTTCCAAATTTTCTTCACTATATTTACCCCAGGGTAAATTGGTTAACCAATCAAGATAATTTCTTGTTACGCTGAAATAGCAATTTAACATTTTTTTAAAACTACTGACAAAAGTTTGTTTTAAAGAAGGTAGGGCAAAACCTGAAGTGAGCAAGTTTGCATACACACCCTGTATAAAGAGGAAGAGCTAAGTAGAGTAAACTGCTGACATTGTTTTTAGATCTGCAGGCCATTTCAAGCTATAAGAATTAAAAGTGATATATCTTAAAAGCCAACTCTTGAATAAAGTCATTATTCATGTTATACAGACCTCGCAGGTTGAAACCTTCATAAAGATAAAACACAGATCTGATAAAAAAAAAAGAAGGGGCTTCATGGGTAAGTGTAACAACCCCTCCCTAAAATTGTCCCAAATCTCATTTTTTTTCTATTTATAAATGCATCTGATGTTTTGAAGAATATAAATCTTAATCCAAATTTAATGAATCTGATAAGAAAAAGGTAAGCAGTGTATAAGCTAAAGGGAATTAATGTACCATATTTTTACTAATCACAAAATATCTTTTTCACTTTAATAGGATGTTGCTTATATCTAGATATAAATACCAAGATCTAAAAATATGACTTTTCAGGCATTTATTTGTGGATTGTTTTAAGGTCTAAAGCCAAAACAAAAGAGATTAATTCCAAAATAATGTCTTATGAACATCTTACTTGAATTCTGATGAATGTTGATCAAGGAAACTAAGTTTATTTGTTTCTTCATCAATGACTTCCATTACATGTTTGGGAACCACTAAGTCCTACAACATAAAAAAACATGATTATACTCCTCCACTGAGAAAATGCAGAAATTATAGTATGCCTATTATTCAGTCAACATTACTCAAAATCAAGTCTTCATCTATCGGGTCCAACTTCATTGCAAAAAAATCCTTTACAACAAACGAAATTACATGAATACATTCAAGTCTTGAAATTGTGTACACAATTCAATAGATGCAAAAACTGTCAAAATAAGTCAATTACTTTCTTTTTTGTTTGGAAACATATGATTGTGCTGATGTCATTTTTTCAATTTAAACTTTTCTAAAAAAAAAAGAAAAAGAAAAAAAAGACCAAATTGATATGTTTGATATATAATGAACATAAAAATTTAAATACCTTTATTCTTTCTTTAAACTTGTCTTCAAGAGCATCTTTATCATCTTTTTCAATACCCAAGTCTCTTTTTATGACCTTTAACTGCTCTCGTAAAATGTATTCTCTGTGTTGTTTCTGGACTTTCTCCTCAACCTACATGATAGAATGAGGAAAAAGATCAGTTATTTTAGTACAATTTATAAAAGGTTAAAAGTTAGATCTTGAAATACATCATCAAACAATAACTATCAAAATATAATTTAAGAGGGTCCAAAATAATTATCATTATTAGAAGTCCTTGTTATAAATGGACAAATATACAACAGTATTTATACTATCAATATTTTTTTAATTTTTGAAAAAAATGTATCCCGTCAAACATGTCTCTATTAGCAAAGTGTAAGCTTTGAAAGAGCAAAAACTTGTTCAAATTTTAGACTTATCCATATACTCATGTTTCTTTTCACTCCTTGAGGTTTTAAGTTTCCACACATTTTTTTCAATCATCTTACCTCTTTAACTATTTTTCTTTGTAGTTTACACACATCATATTCAATTTTTAGTAGTTCATATGTTAGATATAGTCTTTTTGATATCTACAAAGAATAACAGAACACCAATATAATATTTCTAGTAAAATCAAGAACATAAATTTTTCATTCAAATCTGAAATCATGATATAGAATTGATCAACATACAATGGAAATCTACTGCATTTTATTGTGTAGCATATCAGCTGAAACATATGAAATCCTGTAATAATTTTTAATATCTTATTAATCTCTTCTGCGAAGTTGTTTGATTGCTGCTTCATAAAGATATACAAAAATATCTTATTTATGGTAACCTATAGTTGTTAATTCTGTGTCATTTTGGTCTCTTGTGGAGAGTTGTCTCAATGGCAATCATACCACATCTTATTTTTTATTTAAAAAAATCTTCTTTAAATCATTCATGCTTAGTCATTTTATGTCATATGAATTCTGAACTTTATGTAAGAAAAGACAACGAAGAGGTTGACAGGGAGAAGAAGTCAAAGCTGAGATAAAAATGGACTTGTGGAGAATATAAATTAACTTACATCAGTTTCTTCAAGAACCTTTTGTTGATCTTTTGCTTCAACTGAATTTAGTAGCTGAGCAGCTAAAATATAAAAAGGTAAATATGCACAATCCTTAAGTCTTATAATAACATGTATAAATGAAATAACAAAGTAATTAAGTTTATTTAAAGATTTTAAAAACAAGAATGTGTCCATAGTACATGGATGCCCCCCTGGCACTATCATTTTATATGTTCAGTGGACCGTCAAAAATTGGATCAAACTCAAATTTGGCATTAAAACTAGAAAGATTATACCATAGGGAACATGTGTACTACTAAGTTTTAAGTTGATTGGACTTAAACTTCATCAAATACTACTTTGATCAAAATCTTTAACCAAAAGCAGGACAGATGGACCAATGGACTGACGAACAGACCAAAAAAAAACAACATAAAATATATATTTTGCCACTTGATACATTGTATTAACTCTACTCAGGCAGATGCTGATTGTGTCATGGGATTCAATTTCATTCAGTAATAAAAAATAAAAATTTGAAGGTCAACATGTATAAGAAATCGAATTCTGAATAACAGCAAATTGATATTAAAACATGAATGTGTTGAAAGTAAGTGGATGCCCCATTTGCACAATCATATTCTATGTTCAATGGACATTGAAATTGGGGTAAAACCTCTAATTTGTCATTAAAATAGGAAAGATCTTATGATAGTGAACATGTGTACTAAGTTTCAAATTGATTGAACAACCTTGACCAGAAACACTAACCTGAAAAAGCAGGATAGATAGTGAGACAATGAACAGATGCACATACCAAAAACATAATACCCCTAAGTGGGGCATAAAAAAAAGAAACAGATGTAGAAGCATCATACATGTTCAAATTGTATTCTATAAATTCTCATTTTACAATCTATCCAATTTATGTTTGCATGTATCTTTGGTCATATTCCTCCTTCTGATCACACAAAAAAACAAGATTCATTTGAAGCTGAATTCTTTCTAAAATTGATTACTACTGAATCTATAATGTACATAGAACACATTAGATGACTAGTAAACAATTCTTGATCTAAAACAGATGGATACTTGCTATCTTACGATCTAAAACAGATGGATACTTGCTATCTTATGATCTAAAACAGATGGATACTTGCTATCTTACGATCTAAAACAGATGGATACTTGCTATCTTACGATCTAAAACAGATGGATACTTGCTATCTTACAATCTAAAACAGATGGATACTTGCTATCTTACAATCTAAAACAGATGGATACTTTCTATATTACCTAGATCACACATAAAAACTGGATCCCCTGCAACTGATCCTTTATCTAAGATAGACAGTAACTGATCTCTGAAAAAGAAGAATGTAAAGCTGTCAAACAGTGAAAAAAAGTAATATATATAGTCAATCAAAGTGATGGAAATCACTCATGGAAAGATTAGAAGAGTAGTTGGAATAATTTCATATTATGGTATGGTGGGAAAAAATGAACAGTAATAAAGCACAATTGCTGAAAATTGCATTAACAACAGGGAAGCGTGCTTTTCCAGTATGAGGCCAAAAAAAAATATATGTCTGTTTCCTGTTTCCCGACCGACCCTGACTCAAACCCCCCGACCCTAGATCTTTTTATTCAAATCTGGAAAAAAATCGTTTCCGGTCCGATCCAGATCCGTATTTTACTATGCCCAAACAATCAAAATGGCTGCTCCCAGCACAAATGTGCTACAATTAAGGTTTAAAAAATGTCAGCACTGGGAGGATTATTCAATTAAAGCTTCTTTAAAGGGATTAAATCATTCTGGGGTACAAAAAAAAAAAAAAAAAAAAAAAAAAAAAAAAAAAAAATCCCGACCTACCGACCCTGATTTATTTGCCTTGGAAGCAGGAAACAGACATATATTTTTTTTTGGCCTGAGAATAAAATGAGCTCAAACTAAATAATATAGGTCTCTTAATTTGCACAATTTTATTTAAACTTCAGTTTATATCTTATCCAAATATTAAATGTTGCCTGTTCTGAACTTTTAATTTCATAAAAACAAAAAATTGCAAATAAAAAATCTTCTGGTAAATGTTAACCACTATCCTTGTAAGACATAAAATTTAGACCAACAGCTAAAAACTTTAAAAGTGTCAACAAAAATATTCTAAAAATGTTGTTTTGGGGCATTTTGTAAGTTGAAAAAGAGGTTATATGACATTAAAGATTAAAAGTTGCAGAGTGCCTCAATTTTTTAAAGTATTTTTCAACACAGGCATTGAAAATGTATTTTTTCAACTTAAACAAATTAAAAAAACATATTTTATTGAAATGTGGATTCTTTCTTATATATATATTCAATTCTAATAACAATTCAAATGACTAAAAAAGACATTAAATGATTGATGGGGAATTAACTAATAAACAATGGTTTGTCATAATTAAAAGTTTTAAATTTAATAAACAGCTGTGCCATGAGCGCATGATACGCCCGACGTCTTATGTGGAAGTCTTATGCAATAATCATAAATAGTTTATGAGAAAGTTTTAAGCAATAACCATATATTGTTTACGAGACACAGCGGGACATGTGAAACCCCCCACCCTGTTTTTTTTTACAAAAACTAAATATTACCATATTAAAATTTTGAATCAAAACCAAAAAGTATACAGATCTTTAGATTAATATATCAAAGAAGTGTGTAAAGTTTTAAGCAATAATCATAACTTATTTTTGAGATACGGCACGACATGTAAAAAACCCTCCCCTGTTTTACAAAATACTCAATAACTCAAAAATAAAATTTTGAATAATCACCAAAAAGTATACAGATCTTTAGATTAATAGAACAAATTTAAAGAAGTGTGTAAAGTTTTAAGCAATAATCATAAATCGTTTTTGAGATACGGCACAACATGTAAAAAAAACCCTCCCCCTTTTTTTACAAAATACTAATAACTCAAAAATGAAATTTTGAATCATCACCAAAAAGTATACAGATATTGAGATTAATATAACAAAGACATGTGTAAAGTCTTAAGCAATAATCATAAATAGTTTTTGAGATATGGCGCGACATGTAAAAAAAACCTCCCCCTTTTTTACAAAATACTCAAACGAAATTTTGAATCATCACCAAAAAGTATACAGATATTAAGATTAATATAACTAAGAAGTGTGTAAAGTTTTAAGCAATAATCAAGAAACGTTTTTGAGATACGGTGCGACATGTGAAAAAAAACACACCCCTGTTTTAGTTACAAAGTGCCGTAACTCAAAAAGTTTATATCTTATTTTCACCAAAAAGTATACAGATCATTTGACCATCATAAGAAACAACTATATTAAGTTTCATGAAATGTGGGTAAGTCGTTCTCAAGTTACGGTGCGACATGTTTACGCCGGACAGACAGACAGATGGACGGACACCGGACATTTGTATACCATAATACGTCCCGTCAAAATTTTGACGGGCGTATAAAAACTGTTTCAAGCGAAGTCAACTAATCTAAATTGTTGACAAATTACAGATGATTATTTGAAATTTATCAAGTAAATTACAGGCCTTACTTGAATACCTTTTATATATTAATATTTCTTTTTTTTCAAAGATCTTGTTAATCCATTAATCATTTATCTTTCAGATATAATTTACAGAATCACTTTATGTAATGTACAAACTGTAGATCAAAAGTAATAGGCAATAAATAAATATATCATCCTTATAGATATCAAACATCTAACATATACATTTGTGTATTCAATTATGAGGTCAAATTTTTGTATATTAAGATCTAGATGTATATTGCAGGGTCTCTATAATCATGTAAGACTGAGGTTGATAAGTAATGTGGTCAATTTGATTGACAGTGTAGGAGGTGGGGTATTGTAATTAAAGGTCCACCTTGTCTCTGATTGTTTAGTGATGACAGATATCAATCATACTAGTATTGTATCGATACCCAATTACCTAATCAAAATGTTTTTTTTTTAAAACCTGCACATCAACACACCTTAACGTGTTGTTAGGGGACACCGGTGCCTTAGTAAAGATTTAGAACAAGTTCTAATCTTTCCAAAAACTGACACTGCTTTCATTTCAATATACGATTAAATTCAGTGAAATAACACACTTCATAACATAGTTTCTTCTCATTTTGACACCACATTTATCTTTGACTTTTCGCAATCAAATGTTCATCAAAGTTTTATGAGACTGTCAACTTTGATAGGTTTTATTGATTTTCATATTACGTCATAGTTTGTTCTTCCAATTTTTTTTGTCTAAATAAATAATAATTATGTAGATATAGGAAGATGTGGTGTGAGTGCCAATGAGACAACTCTCCATACAAATAACAATTTAAAAAGTAAACCATTATAGGTTAAAGTACGGCCTTCAACACGGATCCTTGGCTCACGTATGTTTCAGGATTTATTTTCAAGTATCATGATCTAAAAATTATAGGAAAATATGAAAAGAAAACATAATGCCCCTAGATGGGCCATAAACACAAAGTAAAATAGTACATACCTGTATAAATGATTCATCATAAGTATTTCTTGAATAGTTTTAACAATTTCTGCTGTAAGGGCCTGCAATAATGACAAAAAATAACATAAATATATGACAACCTTGATTCACACAAACGAAATTCAGTCCATTACATCTTAAAAATTATTTTTATCTTGAACGATAGTTCAAGTTTCTCTAAGTGTATTTTGAGAAGTTAAAACCGACAAATTTTAAAGTAAGAGGGCCAATGAAGGAAAAACATAATAAATAGTGAATGTCATGTTGATTTCAGTGACATAGCAAAACATTTATATTGTAATGTTGAACTTGCACTTTGTAAATATTTCATAAGACGGCAAATTATCTCCCCTTAATATATTTTTTTGTACCGGTTATTATACATTTACAAAGTATGTCAGCAAGACAAATAACAGAATTCTTTAGAAAAAGAAAAAACAATCCAACAAACTACCTTCTTTTAACATTAATAAACACACACCTTTATTTTAGTATCGCTAGTTAACGGTAAATCTTTTATATTTTCTGTTTCAACCATCAGAACTTTTGGCATCTCAGGAGGTGTAACCACTAAACCTTCCAGTATATCATTGGACAATGGAGGGGGAGTTGGTGTGATCAGTTCAGGATCGGGCGTGATCAGTTCAGGATCGGGCGTGATCAATTCAGGATTGGGCGTGATCAACTCAGGATTACCATTCTCATCTAATTCAGATGCTTCAATTGGCAGTATAGGAGCTGAATCTTCCTTGGGATTCTCAAGAAATGTATCCAGTACATTGTTTCTCCTTCTATTCTTTCTTTTTCCTTTCTTCTTTGCTTCCTCATCTTCAAAAGTTGATTAACATTGTTTAGTTCAAATATTTCATAATAGTTTAAAACTAAATTTTAATGTATCATATATACTTTTAAATGTTTTACTTTACCATATTAAGCTTTGTGCAATAGTACGGAACGATAACAAAAAACTAACAAAAATATAATGTACAAAAATTCACATTTTAAAAAATGGTAATCTTTAACTTCATTTGCTCTCTAGTGGACAGATGTCTCGTAGGCAATCACACAACAACTTCTTCTTTTATATGTTTTATATATCTTGAAACTGACACTGCTTAACAGCTATCTCTTCATTTCCTTTTTTCTTTGTATTTGTTAAATATTATCATAGTTACCTGGTTTCTGATCTTCAGTCAACACAGACTTGATCATAATTCTGTAAAACAGGAAAATAGGCTCAACTGTGTAAAATTAAATCTTTTAATTTACAAATTATGCCTAGTGTGTATCGAGAAAATTGTGTGTGAAACGCATTTGTACTAAATCTTAAATCAACCAATTAGCTGTCAGCTTGCTTAGGAAAATTTGTATTCATATGCAGATTCAGAAATTATTGAGATGTCTTTAATAATGCAAAAAATGAGGCAGTATCAGGGTCACAATAATAAAAACTCTGAATCGTATTTTAAAAACTTTACATTTTTATCAGTTATCAGTAATTTGCAACACATTAATTTTTGAAATATACAGCATATCATTTTTATTGTACTATCCTAGATAACATTGTACACTTATTACAAGTATTAAACGTAAGCAAAAATATTTTTTTTTCCTAAATGCCAATAACCAAGTAAAAATTAAAAAGAAAAATATGGTATTTTCAATAACTTTTCTAAATATTTAATGTACCTGAGGATTTATTTATTTTCGTGGGAATCAGTTTTTATGGATAGATGGAAACCTACATTTTCATTGAGATTTTATTTTGTGGTTATGATAAAATTTGCATACAACCATAGAGAAAATTTGCAGTTTGTTGAACATCTATCTTACCTCCTGTAAGCCTGTACCTCCATGATCATTTTTTTATCTGCAGCTTCCAGTACTTGCATAGAAAGAATCTTCACAAACACTCCAACATTGTAAACATCACTCAAACTTTCCACAACCTCTGCATTATTACTGTAAAATAATCAATAACAATAAAATCATACAACAAATTTACTATGTCTTTCTTAAACATGATCATGATAGAATGAAATATTCTTGGAATGCTATCCCAAAGTTTACTTGATCTTTTAGCAAAATTAAAACCATGAAAGGTGTACATGTAGGTATCAGACAAGTTTTGCTTTGATCAGTAAGAAGATTTCAAAGAGAAGGTTTTAATATACCTTTAAACTGACGATGCAAGTGGAACAAATAGTTGTGGTAGCTTTATTCTATTTTTACATGATCCCAATTTCAGGTATATTTCTGATAGGGAACTTAATATTAACCATTTGTCAAACATTTAGTTTTATTTTCTATATATATACAATGTATAACATATTCAATTCTGAGACAGAGCAATGATATTAAACAACTACAAAGCCAGCATATTAGTTTATTTTAAAAGAGAATATATTAAAATGGTTAGAGTATTACTTTGTTTTTCTTCCATTTTATGGCTTGTTCTCCGGATCTTTTTTTTTTTTTTTTATCAAAGTCATCTTTAAATGCAGTTGGTAACCACATATATATGCATGCATGTACATGAGGAGTAAAGTAATAAAATTAATAAGAGGCTAAATTTCCTTGTATAGTACAAATGTAGTATATGCAAGCCAGAACAAAAGGCAAAAAAAAAAAAATAATAATAAGTGTGTTTCCTATTACATCTTTGAAAAAAAATAAGGCAGCTTATGGGTAGGATTTTTATTTTATTTTACCTTATTTTTTACATTGAGTCTATTTGAGGGACATTTTGACTTTTCACAGTGCTTAATTATTGAAAAGACAACCAAAAAAAAAGCTATTTTTTAGCTTAAAATACATGTATAGGGAAGGCAGGGTAATAGAAAACACACATATTTCTTTATTTGGCCCAATGAACCTTTACTGTTAACACTAGATTTTGAATATTTGTTATGTGGTTCCACAATAAAATATTGATTGACACCTTTGGTAAATATTTCATCACTATACAGTTCAATTTTCGCGAAAGCCATCCCAAACTCCATACACCGAGTTTTTTCCTGGTGTGACACCAGGAAACTCCGACATCACTCCCTAAATTCTCGGAGAAATTTGGGAGTATTCCCTCCGACTTCCGCGTAAATCCGTTACCTTTTGTTTATTGTATTAGCGACATCTCTCCCAGTCTGGAGTGACGCGGTGTCACACCAGGTAATTAATTGCCCTAATCCTTCTGATCTATGCCGGCACGCGACAGTCAAGGTATGCGAGATTTCTAATGTAATTAAACAATTGTATTTCCTGTCTATTGATTATCAGTTTATATCTGATTGCTTGAAACAAATGAAAGATTAAAATAAAAATAAAAACGTTGTTGTTAATTCTTTTAATTACTCTGTACATCTAAATCAATTTTTTAAAACAACTATATTTGATTTTGACTTCCGTTTTTTATCAGTAAATAAATATTTAATTTACTAAAAGAGATATAATTGTGTAACAATAAACGGAGACGCTGAATAAATTAGGGTAGTTTAAAGAAAAGTGACACGTCTCAAAGTTTTTTATACAAGTATAAAAAAAGAAAATATTATTCACTATCTGTTATGCTAATAAGTCTACGCCATTTCCATTTTACGATTACAAAATAAAAGTTTTAAAAAGCAAAAGTTTGTTGTTATTAAATGCTTTCAATTGCATTAAAGTTTTATAAAAAAAAATCTATACTTGATTATGACCTCGGGTTTTTTTTTTTATCTGTAACTTATATAACTTACGAAAAGAGACATACTTGCGTGAAAATAAACAGAAATTAACGCTGAAGGTATAAAATGTGAGAAAGAAAGAAAATTACGTGTCTTAAAACTTGTATATGCAAGAAAAAAAGAAAATACTTTTCACCATTCCTTATGCTTAATAAGTCTACGGCATTTTCTCTTCACGATTTGTTAGCATTACTTTAGGATAAATAAAACATTTCGGCTACAACAGGAATACTTCTATAGCTGCATCAACTCGTCGTTGCATAATATTCATTTACGCACAATGAATGTAAACTTTTG
This sequence comes from Mytilus galloprovincialis, assembly GCA_037788925.1. Taxonomy (NCBI): domain Eukaryota; kingdom Metazoa; phylum Mollusca; class Bivalvia; order Mytilida; family Mytilidae; genus Mytilus; species Mytilus galloprovincialis. The sequence goes on from CM075335.1 coordinate 36,627,031, forward strand.
TGTTGTATTTAGAACAGTGATCTTTAAATATTTTTAAAGCAATTAATTGCCGTGGGAAGACGATACGCATCTCAGTGATCAACAGTGCGTAGTTGAACTTGAACTTGACTTTGCTCACAATATTGAATGCTAAAAATAGTGACATCAATTTTGTCCATGAGATTTTTATTTGGCGGGAAATAGTATCATGTAACAGTAAACTCAGGTGACCTTTCTGGATAACCGTGGGAAAATTCATTCAAGGTTTAAACTAGCTTTGTAATGATTGACATAAATTTGTGTGTGTTAAGATTGAGGCTTTAGAAGGTACTTTTACAATTGATTAACCGGATTCTAAATTGTATTCCTTTTCTGAACTAACCAACATCAGCCTTATATTTTTACGTTTCTCAGTCAACAGAGGACATAAAACCGGACATTATTTATACGTCCATAGTCAACACTATATATTAATGGTAGATGAAAACAGAATGCATGTCGTTCAGTTCCTGATGGGCGTTGGTAGAGATCCTCTGTGAAAATTTGCTGATCGTAAAAATCCGATCCACATTTTTTTTTTTACATATTTCTTTCGTGTTGAACACGATATAATTTCATTTAAATATTCTATTTTATAATTGTTGAAATAATTCTTTTTATATTTCGCCGAGGACTTTTAAACGAGCTGTAAAATACGGATTGCGCCAATCCAGTTTTATTTTAAATAATTAAAGATCAATAACAGATCATAATGGATATAATATCTCCATATAATTAAATATTTAAAGGTTGTGGTTATTGTGTTGTGTCTGGGCGGCGAATGTATCTCAGTATTTATGAATATAGGGCTGCCACTTAATATACAAAACTATTTGTCACTTTACAGTTTCTTTTTTAAATTCAAATATTTCAAGTCGGTAATCTACTGATAAATTAACTCTTGGGTTTAATTTAGATTGGACATATTACCGTAAAAAACATCATTTTGTTTTAAGCCAGTTGATATTAATTATATAATATTGAACTATTAATGAACCGAATATTGCTCACTGAGTAGGTCATAAAAGGTTCTAATTGTGGTAAAATCGTCTTTGTTGAAAAAACAAAATTATGACCTGATCGGACTATAATGAGAATACAAAAAAAGTGTTTTAATCGTATATTTATACATTTGCACGTTGTATGTCATATGACAATGGCATGGGCATATACATACAAGAATAATTATCTTATTTTAAATAAAAATGTCACACTTTTATCTGACAATGAAAGGACATTTAAATAACGTATTTTAAAGCACTCAGGTGCAATCAAGATCGATTAAATGTACAAAGGTAATAAATCTGGTTAATCCGATGATGTTGTCACGCGTCATTAATTATCAGTACATCCGATGGGCAATAAACCAATAAACAGCCACACGGTGTTGGGAGAGAATCTTTGGAGGAAAATGGGAGTATAATCCGTGATTCGCGGTGTCACACCGCTACACTCGGAAATCGGTGATTAGAGTTTGCGATTACATACTCTCTGGGCGTACTGTACCTTTCATCTTTTTTTAAAAACACACCAGCATATGGCTGTCGCAACTCCATCTTCCTCACCAAAAGACTTATCAGGTCTTTATCGGTCACCTAAAGGAAAAATATTTTAGAAATTACTAACATGATTAAGGTGATGTCTTGGCCTGCAATTTTTTCTTGCAAATATTCAGCTTTGTGTGTCACTGATGAAGTTAAATCCAGATAAGTGCTTTGACATGTTGAATGCATGAAATTTATCATGTTTATAGTGTTGTTCTCATTTTTTTACTAGAAATAAATGTAAATGAATTGCATGATATAATATCAAATGCATGTGAATACTAACAGTTATCAATTTTCTAAATCCGGGGAAAACAATGTTACGGTTAATCGTCAAGACAGGAAGGTTTGGAAAATAATCTGGGACTGTAATAGGAGCCAATAATGAATTAGTTGCAGATGTTGTTTTCTCTTCCGTTGCAGTCTCCGCTGATACATCCTCTTGCTCTCCACCACTGCTACTGACTCCATCATCACCATCACTACTGCTGCTGTTACTGCTACAAAATCTTTTAGAAATATTAAATGTTGAGAAAGGTTCATTTCCAGTAAAGGCACTACTGTTAAATCTATTGCCAAGAGAATAAAGGGAAGCGTAGTTTCTGTTAATTGCAACTTGTGAGTTTGGCAAAGGCAGACAAGTATGATGCAACAGTCCTTTGACCTCGTTTATGCAATCAGGTTTTGTATGAATTGAGTTTTTACATAAGCATGACGATACTACAGGTTGTAAAATAACTGCTCTATGAACTCCAGCACTCAAATGTCTAGATATTGTCATACAAAGTCGCAGTTTTGACTGTTTCGTAACACACGTGCTGGAAATTCGACCAAAAGTCGCCATGTTAAAAGTAAACTTCCGGTTAGGCGGTTCTAAATTGTGAACCTGTGACGGAATCTAATTTTGACAGATTTGCGGGGGAAAAAAAATCTTCTTTTTTTAAAATTCAACATATAAAAAAAACCAATAACAACAACAAACAACAACAAAAAAAAAAAAAAAGAAACAAAAAAACCAACAAAATATTTTATTAGTAATATGAGGCAGGCATTACCTGTAAATAGGGACGAAAATAAAACACAGAATCTATCATTTTTTTTCAAGAGCTGGGGTTCTTTGCACTAATGGATACCTCATTCATTTTTAAATAGTATAAATTTTTTAAATTTGTGAACCAACATATAAATAGGGAATCTTGATAATTAAAAAGTATCTATTGAATTTAAATTTTCCCTATGTATCCTCTGTATTTTTGGCATCTCATGCTGTTAATTTCAAGTTCATCTTGACACAAAAGCAAAAAGGCTTTCTCCCTTTTTTATTTTAATATCTTGTGCACTTTTAAAAGCAAAATCCTTTTGTGAAATTAAAAAAAAATATGTGGAGATTTTTTTTAATTTTTATGTTACACCTGTACATATATTTTTTGTCTGAATAGCAGATACTTATGTATTTTGTATGCATCTAATTTGTTGATGTCATAATGTGTATAATATTGTTGAATAGTCGATTTGAATAGCTGATTAGTGCTTGTGTAATATGTAGTTAGATATTGAGGAAGATGTGGTGTGAATGCCAATGAGACAACTCTCCATCCAAATTTGTTTACTTGTTGACTTTGAATTCAATTGAATTTTTAACAAGCCAAAATCTCAGGCCCTTAGAGGTCAAAAGACAACATGTCATGGCCTGCTCAAGGGTAAATCTTCCCAAAAATACAGTTAGGCAGCAACCATTTGATTTTCTGGGGGGGGGCTATGGTTTTTTTTTCTGTACAAACTTTTTTTTTCGCCTGCGGCGAAAAACAATCTATTTTTTTCGCGACAAGTCGAAAACAATTTTTTTTCTTTCACTTTTAGCATTACATATAGTGGCAGCTGGGGGTGAAACAAACAATTTTTTTTTCTCAGAATCAAAAACAAATTATTTTTTTCTCCAAAAACTGGAAACAAACTTTTTTTTCCAAAAAAAACCATAGCCCCCCCCCCCAGAAAATCAAATGGTTGCTGCCTTATCATCCTAAAGGTCAAGGTTCAAGGTCACTTAGAGGTCATAATTGTAGAGGGATACACACAAGATAATGCTTTTAGGATCAGGATATCCTGGGATATCCCAGGAAATCCTGTTCCAATACTCTCCCTAAAATTCCTGAAAAGTCTTGAAATTTCATTTCAGGAAGTCCTGGGATATCCCATGAAAAAAATCTCAGGAAATCCCAGGAAGGTCTTGGGATATCCCAGGATATCCCAATAGATTCTTGCAAGGGTTAATTAATACATCCACATACCAAAGATTTTAGATCTAGGACAGAAGACAAAGAAGTCATGGCCAGGTTGTGTTTATTTCGAGAGAAAAAATAAGTTGACCTTGAGGTTAAATTTGAAGGTTTCATGAAGGTCATCATGAAACAAGACACTTGACCTCATGATGATACATCTGCATGATACATATCTAAGTCCTAGATCAAAAGAATAACAATGTCCATAGTACACAGATACCCCCCTCACACTATCATTTTCTATTTTTAGTGGACCGTGAATTTGGGATAAAAACTCTAATTTGGCATTAAAATTAGAAAGATCATATCATAGGGAACATGTATACTAAGTTTCAAGTTGATTAGACTTCAACTACATCAAAAACTACCTTGACCAAAAACTTTAACCTGAAACTTGCACTATCGATTTTTGTGTTCAATGGACCGTGAAATTGGGGCCAAAACTCTAGTTTAGCATTTAATTCAGAAAGATCATCTCATAGGGAACAAGTGTACTAAGTTTCATGTTGATTTGAAAAAACATAATGCCCCTCTACTATCTTTATAGTTTATAGGGCATAAAAAGTTACAGCCATTATGTACTAGCTATAAGAATGGCTCTTGCTATCATTTGTTGAGGGTGGGGCATATTTTAAACTTTTATAGGAAAAAATCTGGTGGTCAAATTTTATTAAAACTTTTTGCCAGAAAAACAGACTGATATAGCTTTTCAAATATATTGTTTTTTTATATGAATGACAACACATTCTCCTTCAAGTACTAGACCCATCATATTCACTTTTGGAGGCTGAACTTGAGACCCCCTTTTTCAGTTTGGACTCAAATTTAAATCCAGAATAAAAACCTGACAAGTGAAGAATATCCATGTGAACTAAAATTCGCCTCAGTTATCACTATATACTATGCTATTGTCAATTTAGGATAATTTTTTTTAATATTATCATATACATATATATACAGGTTGTCGTGTGGTATAGCGGGACGTCTGCAGTGCAGGCGATTTGGTGTCACGATATCACAGTAGCATGGGTTCGAATCCCGGCGAGGGAAGAACCAAAAATTTGCGAAAGCAAATTTACAGATCTAACATTGTTGGGTTGATGTTTAGACGAGTTGTATATATACATATATATATGTAAGACTCAGATCGACGTCCAGTCTCTAATCGACGTCCGCTCATCAAATCGACGTCCAAATGTGACGTCACAATAAAATAACATTCCAAATCGACGGCCTATTTTAAACCTGCCTAATCGACGTCCATTTTTTATGGCATTTTCTAATCGACGTCCGATTTTGAGCTTCTCTAATCAACGTCCGTTTTGGACACAAAATACAAAACTAAACTGAACCGAAAGCAGCTGAAACATTTAGACCGAAGTCCTTTAAACATATCATATTATCTGAGAGTGAGACAAATAAGATCTAGCAGAAAAACTAAGTCCAGTTATAAGTAAAATACGGAATAAATGAGAAATGTGTGTTTTTTTTAAATTATTATACTAGACTAAGTATGTAAACAGGTTGTGATTTCTATTTTACAAAGATTGGTATGATTTTCAAAGGGACAACTATACACCAGAGTTCAAATAAAATGGATGTGAGCAATTATAAACCATACGGCTTTCAACAATGATAAAAACCCATACCTCAAAGGCTATAAAAGGCCACGACATAAATAATGTAAACAATTCAAATAAGAAAATTAACGGTATATATTAAAAACAATTCCGAAAAACAAATCTGACAGATATAAACCATCGAAAACCAATGTACTGCAGGCCCATACAGAATATGCCGGGGGTTACACATGTGTGTGAGCACTTGACCTAGAACAGTGGTGTAAAAGCATAACATAAAAACAAAATGCCAATTATCTTGCGTTAACATTTTCACTCCTGGTGCAAAACACAGAAATTTGTTAAAATAAAAACCCGAATTATAATACTCTCAAAACACTTGGCCGTGCTTCTTTTGTCTATTGATGAAGACTGAATAAAGCTCCTAGATGTCGTTTGGTTGTTATTTGTCGCTGGGTTGCATTACTAATTGCCTACATTTACATGCATGTAATTTATTATTAGGAAAAGTTATGCAAAAGCTCCTTGGTGTGGATCAATTGGATTAACTTTTTATCAAGATAAACTTTAATATGCATGATACTTATTTTGGATTGAAAAATAAATTAAGTATATGTATAAGTGTAAACAATTGATATAAAAAAGATGATGTGGTATTATTGCCAATGATACAACTCTTCACAACTATAGGTCACCATACGGCCTTCAACAATGCGCAAAGCCCATATCGCATAGTCAACTATAAAAGGCCCCGAAATGACAGTGTAAAACAATTCAAACAAAAAAACTAATAAAAGCCTTATCTGTGACCAAAAATGTATTATTTATTGATATTGGACATTGATTTAAGACGACAACAATCAATCGGGCGTAGTTTTGGCAAGTATTGCCGTCTCATTGGACGTAAATAAGAGTATCAAAATATTGGACGTCAATTTGAGAATGTTAAGGGCATACGATACAGTTTTGATCCTGTATTTACAGTTTGATGAAAATTTCCATATAGGCTAGTTTTTGCCTGCTTAAATCAAATATGTAATAAAAAATATACCTTCATGTGCTACTTTTTGAGTTAAATGAGGTCGAAATTTTGTATATTTACTCAAAATTCGGATTTGTGGCCGTATTTTCCCTTTCGAAAGACAGCCATAACTTTTTTGTTTTAAAAGATAAAAACAAATTGTTTTTTGTTAGATAATTTGTAATTTCTGTATTTTATAAGTATCCTAAAAAATTATGCATTTTTTTATTCAGAAATAACTCATATTTATAAAATGGTCATGAATTAAGAAAAAATCGTATTTTTTTGCTGTATATTTATCAAAATTAAAAAAAATCCTCTATTTACAGTTTTATAAAATTTGGTCCACATAATCTCCATGCAAAATGAAACAAAATGTCGTTTTAAAAAATAGGGGTCCATGCACTCGTTTTTAAATTAAATCAGTTTGAATGATAAAAAATAGTCGAAAAATGCATCTTTTCCCGATATGTCATAGTTTGACGTCGCGAAAATAACACATTTTACGTTAGCAACGTCATTACCTCCCCTGTAACTGTATCGTATGCCCTTAAGTCAGATTTGGACGTCGATTTGAGGAACGGACGTCGATTAGAGGCCGGACGTCGATCTGAGTCTAACATATATATACCCATTTTTGATTTTTGCATGTAAATGAAGCCATATTTGGGTTGCCATTTCTTTTAAACCTATGGTCAAAATCTTTTGTAATTTTATTAAGGTGTTCAGCTAGACTTAGTTTATCAACGTGAAAAAAATAAGAAAAAAATTAACCACAGGTTTTTTTAAGGGTATAATGTTGGGTATAGAACAAGTTATGCATTCAGTGGTGAAATCTCTGAATAATAAACTTAATAAACCCTTTTCCTAAGTCTAAAACATATTTAAACAAGAGCCGTCCATGACTTTCCAGTATACCTTATAAAAAATGCCATTTTCATATTCATTAATTTTATTTTTTGTCTTCCAATCAGTTATGTCTGCTTATTTGTAGATCTTGTAAAGTTGCAATTAGTATGTCTTCTAATGACAATCATTTTGACTGTTTAGAGTTTATAACATTCCCTACTATCTATTACAGTTTTAAGATAAAAAAAAAATTAATATGAGGCAGGCATAACCTGTGAATGGGGACGAAGTCTGTATGATTTTTTTTTATAAATCAAACATGTTAAAAAGAGAAACGGAAATACCATAACGTTTCCGATTTTGGTTCTGTTGTTAGGGATTTAGTTGTGACGTTATGACGTCATATTCAATGTAAACAAAGAAAGTAACGTTTCCGATTTTGGTTCTGTTGTTAGGGATTTAAGTTGTGACGTTATTTAAGTTATGACGTCATATTCAATGTAAACAAAGAAACGCTGTCATCAGGTAATGTTTTTTTTTTTATAACAAATAAAATTGAGAATGGAAATGGGGAATGTGCCAAAGAGACAACAACCCAACCATAGAAAAAAACAACAGCAGAAGGTCACCAACAGGTCTTCAATGTAGCAAGAAATTCCCGCACCCAGAGGCGTCCTTCAGCTGGCCCCTAAACAAATATATACTAGTTCAATGATAATGAACGCCATACTAATTTCCAAATTGAACACAAAAAACTAAAATTAAATAATACAAGACTAACAAAGGCCAGAGGCTCCTGACTTGGGACAGGCCCATAAATGCGTCGGGGTTAAACATGTTTGTGAGATCTCAACCCTCCCCCTATACCTCTAGCCAATGTAGAAAAGTAAACGCATAATAATACGCACATTAAAATTCAGTCGAAGAGATGTCCGAGTCTGATGTCAAAAGATGTAACCAAAGAAAATAAACAAAATGACAATAATACATAAATAAAAACAGACTACTAGCAGTTAACTGACTTGCCAGCTCCAGACTTCAATTAAACTGACTGAAAGATTATGATTTCATCATATGAACATCAGGCACAATCCTTCCCATTAGGGGTTTAGTATCATACCATCATAACATATATGAGAAGAACATAACCCGTGTCATGCCAACAACTGGTTTTTGAATAAATGTGTTTAGTTCCGATGCAAAGACCCTATAAGTGAATCACTATTAACGCCAAAATATGCAATCTTTAATGACCTGACAACAGTATCGTAACTATATCCCTTCTTAATAAGTCTATTCAAAGGTTTTGTTAGTTTTTGAGGTAAATACTGACACCTTTGTGCTTTATAAAGAATATTTCCATAAAAAATTGGATGTGAAATACCTGAATGTATAAGAAGTCTGCATGTTGAGCAATATTTACGAATGATGTCCTTATACCGATGATAAAATTCAGTAAATGTTTTGACTAGTTTGTGATATCGAAAACCCTGGTGTAATAATTTTTCAGTAATACATAAATTTCTCTCGTTAAAATGATCTAAAACATTGTTACATACACGAGTGAATCAAACAAGTTGAGATATATAAACACCGTAAGATGGTGACAAGGGAACGTCACCATCTAAAAATGGATAATTAACGATAGGAAATGAAAAATCATCTCTTTTATCATAAATTTTAGTATTCAGCTTTCCGTTAGTGATATAGATATCAAGATCGAGGAAAGGACAATTTTTAAAAATGAATTAGTATTGAGTTCCTTTCTTAGACTGATAAATATACATTTTATTCAAAGTCTCATGCAAACAAGACCGGAAACGGAAGTAGATTTCTGCGGAAATTCAAAAACCCGACAAAAACAAAATTGAATGATTTTGAGTTCATTAGTACAATGAAAATATCGGGAAAATTTCCCAATTTTTTTTTTATTTTCTACTGTTATTGGGGACTTCGTCCCCATATAAATTATAAATGATGAAAAAAAATATCTTTTTTACAGCAATCTATCATAATAGTATTGACAATTTTGCCATTTTGCCTTTCTTGTAAATTATTGTTTCTCTTTGACTTCTACAGCCAATAACTGCTATCTAATTTGATGATTTCTGACAAGTATTTCTTCTAGATAAAAAATTAGACACAGGATGGATCTATAGAAGTTTTTGAAATGTGTATTGCTGTTTTTCCAAGGATGCTTAGAAGTTTTGTTGCAGTGTGCACATTGAGTAATGTCTTGAAGTAAATAGAGATTTCCAGTGACCACTTGCAATGCATGTGTGTGTTTGAAACTCATGGATTGCTGCTAGGAAAAGCATTTCTTAAAGAATTCATATTTGTTTCAAATAAAGAAATACTTGGCACAAGTAAAGTTTGACCCTGTCCAATACTGCAGAGAAAATTTCACATAGAATATCATATCATAAAAGAAAATAACCATAACTTGAAGTTCAAGTTCACCCATTTTTCGATGTGTACAAGCAATAGTAACCATGTAACCTCAAGTTTCCAAAATATTTTTTAGAAGCACCAAATAAAAACAGAATGGTGTTATGAAACACCCAAGAAATATGCTTATGCACAGAAGTTTTTATCTTCAATAAAATGTAGGGTCTAATTTCCAACAACTATCAAATTCAAGTGAATATTTTTGTTCAACACTTTTTCGTATGCAACCGGATGTGAAATTCTACTATTTGGTGGTATAAAACCAGTAGATGCTCCATCTTTTTACAGTTATTTATATTTGTTTCATGATTTTTTTATATAAATATAATGTATACTTCATTTACTTATGAACCTTGAATAAGAAATCAACTGAAACTATTAGCATTAATTTATTTATTCAAAATAAAATTTTGTTTGTATATATAGTGTATAAATAAAAACAGAAAAAAAACATATATATCAATATACATTGCTATGCACTTTAGGAGAGCTGAAACTGTTTCTGATAAGTTTACTTTTGATTTTAATTCTACTTATAGATAGACATATATACAATAAAATAAAATACTGATTAGTATTGACTTGTTGTATCTTATATCTCACAATGTATTATTTTTAACCTTGAGTATCTTTTCATAAAGGCTTCAAATATGAACCCAAATTTTATTAAATCAGAAAAAACAAGAAGTAATTGTAACAGGATGCTGTTACGAAGTCTCCCAAACAAAGCTCCGATACCTCCCCATTCATATGGTCCCATGTTCATTTGATTTGATTTTTTGTCCCATGCAAGAATATATATGGCTTACGAGTAGGGATCCACCATTTACAAGTTTTCAAACAGGAGGGGGTGGTGGTGACCCCCAGGGACTTTACCTACATTTCATTTGATTTGTTTTATTGTCCCCTACAAGAAAATATATGGTTTAGGGGTGGGGAGTTGGACTGTTTACAAGATAATAGTACATTCTCAAATTGAACGGGGTGGGGGTGACCCCCAGGAACTTCCATCTAATTTTATGTGATTCGTTTTATTGTCCCATACAAGAATATATATGGTTTAGGGGTGGGTCTCTGGACCGTTTTCAAGTTTTCAAACAAGAGGGGTTGGGGTGACCCCCTAGGGACTTCCCTTTTATTTCATTTGATTTGTTTTATTGTCCCCTACAAGAATATATATGGTTTAGGGGTGGGGATCTGGACCGTTTACAAGTTTTCAAACAAGAGGGGGTGGGGTGACCCCCTAGGGACTTCCCATTTATTTCATTTGATTTGTTTTATTGTCCCCTACAAGAATATATATGGTTTAGGGGTGGGGATCTGGACTGTTTACAAGATAATAGTACATTCTCAAATTGAACGGGGTGGGGGTGACCCCCAGGAACTTCCATCTAATTACATGTGATTTGTTTCATTGTCCCATACAAGAATATATATGTTTTAGGGGTGGGGATCTGGACCGTTTACAAGTTTTCAAACAAGAGGGGGTGGGGTGACCCCCTAGGGACTTCCCTTTTATTTCATTTGATTTGTTTTATTGTCCCCTACAAGAATATATATGGTTTAGGGGTGGGGATCTGGACCGTTTACAAGTTTTCCAACAAGAGGGGGTGGGGTGACCCCTAGGGACTTCCCTTTTATTTCATTTGATTTGTTTTATTGTCCCCTACAAGAATATATATGGTTTAGGGGTGGGGATCTGGACCGTTTACAAGATAATAGCACATTCTCAAATTGAAGGGGGTGGGGATGACCCCCAGGGCATCCCCCTATATTTGATGTGATTTATTTTATTGTCCTATAATCATTTCTGAAGACTGCATGTATCTATCACTTATAGTTTTCAAGTTATATTCATTTAAAAAATTTTGAAAATAAAATCCCATAGGGTTCTATAGTAAAACCCTCCCTGCTTTCTACCCCCCAAAACACCCCTTAATAGACCCCAATGCACAAACGAAAGATTGATGGCTCACCTAGACATATTAGTCTACCATTTTATGAAATCCTAAGTCAATCTGACAAGCGGTTTTGGAGAAACGCTGCGGACAAGTTCATTTTTTAAAGCGGCGGAAGAAGAAGAAGAAGAACTAGATTTGCCATTGCAAGCAATAGCGGATGGCACCCTTCCCCAATTGCCAGGCGAGCGGCAGCCATTTTGAAATTTCCCAAGTCAAAGAGTGAATCTAAACATGCAAGTTATCATTTTTGTTAAGTTTCATAAAGTTTGGAGCATTTTGAAATTTTTGAAATTTTTTCTGTTTCCATGGTAACGGCGGCCATTTTGGAAATTCCAACTTCAAAATCCAACTCTGGCCAAGTCAGGTACCATTTCTGTAAAGTTTCATCCAGTTTGCAGCATTTTGATTATTTTGAAATTTTGGACATTTTTGCTGTTTCCATGGCAATGGCAGGTATTTTGAAAATTCCAAGAACTGTTGGTACCTCAGGGCACCACTGCCAACATTTACATAAACTTTCAAGAGGTTGCCTCTTACAACGAAAGATTTAGAATTTTGATTTTTTTTTACATTTTTGCAGTTTCCATGGTAACGGCGGCCATTTTTTACCATTCCAATGTCTCTTGCACAACTTCACATGGCGGTTCATATTATGGTATAGTTCTATCAACATGGGTCTGGCCAATTCCAAGAAATAGTATGGACAAAATGTGTGGAAGAATAAAAATAATAACTAGATTTGCCATTGCAAGCAATAGCGGATGGCACCCTTCCCTCATTGCCACTAAACTGCAGCCAGTTTGAAAATTCCAAAGTTAAAGACCGCATCTACAGATGTTTAATAACATTGTTGTTAAGTTTCCTCAATTTTGGAGCATTTCGAAGATTTTGAAATTTTTGTTGTTTCCATGGCAACGGCGGCCATTTTGGAAATTCTGAAATCAAAAGTCTAATCTTTACTTGCCATTGGTCATTTATAATGAGTTTTATTTAGTTTGGAGCATTTTGAGATTTTTGGACATTTTTGCTGTTTCCATGGTAACGGTGTCCATTTTGAAAATTCCAACAACAGTTTCAATATCGACTTATGCCATGTTATATATACATAAAGTTTCTTTGAGTTTGATCTTATATTCCTTTAGAAAAGGCTGGTTTGATGTTTTTTCCCATAGGTTCAATGTTAAACTTTTCTCCAGTTTCCATGGCAATGGTACAGATTTTGCAGAAGCTAAGTCCTGTTGGTACCTCAGGGCACCACTGCCAACATTTACATAAAGTTTCATTAGGTTGGCTCTTATAATAAAAGATTTAGAATTTGGATTTTTTTTTACATTTTTGCAGTTTCCATGGTAACGGCGGCCATTTTTTACCATTCCAATGTCTCTTGCACAACTTCACATGGAGGTTCATATTATGGTATAGTTCCATCAACATTGGTCTGACCAATTCCGAGAAATAGCGTGGACAAAATGTGTGGAAGAATAAAAATAAGAAAAAAAAGAAACGAACAATAACAATATGTCACCCCAACTCCGTTGAGGGTGCCATAACTAGATTTGCCATTGCAAGCAATAGCGGATGGCACCCTTCCCCTATTGCCAGGTGAGCGGTAGCATTGGTAACGGCGGCCATTTTGGAAATTCCAAACTCAAAAGTCAAGACTACATTAGCTGAGCAACATTTGTTATGAGTTTCAATAAATTTGAAGCATTTTGAAGTTTTTTGTATTTTTGCTGTTTCCATGGTAACGGCGGCCATTTTGGAAATTCCAAACTCAAAAGTCAAGTCTACATTAGCTGAGTAACATTTGTTATAAGTTTCAATAAATTTGAAGCATTTTGAAGTTTTTTGAATTTTTGCTGTTTCCATGGTAACGGCGGCCATTTTGAATATTCCAAAGTCAAAACCCCGCTGCATTTTTTTCCCTCCATAATCATATACAATCATATACCATTTAATGTCTCTAGAATAAATTATACATTGATGTTCTAGAATGTTCTGTGAAAATTCAAAGTTTTGACCTTTTTGCATTGTTTCCATGGTAACAACAGCGATTTTGGAAATTCCAACGCCAAATTCCACATCTTCCAATGTTGCTCGTCGTTACTGTGAAGTTTCATTAAGTTTGGAACATTTTGAGATTTTTGAATTTTTTGGAGTAGTTTCCATGGCAACATAGTAGTTCCAATGAGTGCCAAAATCATCCAACACCTGTATATAGTGGGCACCTACATTGTATTAAAATATAATGATTCTGAGTTAAATAGTATCCAAATAGTTCACCAAAACAAAAAACTGGATTTTTTCACATTTGTTCTGTTTCCATGGTAACGGCAGCCATTTTTTACCATTCCAATGTCTCTTGCACAACTTCACATGGCGGTTCATATTATGTTATAGTTCCATCAACATGGGTCTGACCAATTCCGAGAAATAGCGTGGACAAAATGTGTGGAAGAATAAAAATAATAATAACTAGATTTGCCATTGCAAGCAATAGCGGATGGCACCCTTTCCCTATTGCCAGGCCAGCGGCAACCATTTAGAAAATTTTTGCTGTTTCCATGGCAACGGCGGCCATTTTGAAAATTCCAAACTCAAAAGTTAAGTCTACATAAGCTAGGCAAAATTTGTGATAAGTTTCATTAAATTTAAAGCATTTTGAAGTTTTTCATAATTTTGCTGTTCCCATGGTAACAGCGGCCATTTTGAATATTCCAAAGTCAAACCCCCGCTGCAATTTTTTCCCTCCATAATCATATATACCATCATATACCATTTAATGTCTCTAGAATAAATTTAACATTGATGTTCTGGAATGTTCTGTGAAAATTAAAAGTTTTGACCTTTTTGCATTGTTTCCATGGTAACAACAGATATTTTGAAAATTCCAACGCCAAATTCCACATCTTCCAATGTTGCTCATCGTTACTGTGAAGTTTCATTAAGGTTGGAACATTTTGAGATTTTTGAAATTTTTGGAGTAGTTTCCATGGCAACATAGTAGTTCCAATGAGTGCCAAAATCATCCAACACCTGTATATAGTGGGCACCTACATAGTATCAAAATATAATGATTCTGAGTTCAAGCATATGCGAACAGTTCACCAAAACAAAACACTAGATTTTTTCACATTTGTTTCGTTTCCATGGCAACGGCAGCCATCTTGATGGTGCCATACCCCACTGCACTATAGAATATGGTGGTCAACATTATGGTATAGTTCCATCAATATTGTTCAAGCCAATTCTTAGAAATAGAATGGACAAAAAAGTGTGGAAGAATAAATATAATAATAAGAATAACTAGATTTGTAATTGCTAGCAATAACGGATGGCACCCTTCCCCTATTGCCAGGTGAGCGGCGGCCATTTAGAAAATTCCAAACTCAAAAGTCAAGTCTACATAAGCTAGGCAACATTTGTTATAAGTTTCCTTAAATTTGAAGCATTTTGAAGTTTTTCATATTTTTGCTGTTTCCATGGTAACGGCGGCCATTTTGAATATTCCAAAGTCAAACCCATGCTGCATTTTTTGCCCTCCATAATAATATACTATTTAATGTCTCTAGACTAAATTTAACATTGATGTTCTGGAATGTTCTGTGAAAATTCAAAGTTTTGACCTTTTTGCATTGTTTCCAAGGTAACAACAGATATTTTGGAAATTCCAACGCCAAATTCCACATCTTCCAATGTTGCTCATCGTTACTGTGAAGTTTCCTGAAGTTTGGAGCATTTTGAGAATTTCGAAATTTTTGGTGTAGTTTCCATGGCAACATAGTAGTTCCAATGATCACCAATATCATCCAACACCTGTATATACTGGGCACCTACATTGTATTAAAATATAATGATTCTGAGATAAAGCATATCCAAACAGTTCACCAAAACAAAAAACTGGATTTTTTCACATTTGTTCTGTTTCCATGGTAACGGTAGCCATCTTGAACCATTCCATGCTTCCTGCAACTCTGCACCTGGGGGTCCTTACTATAGTAGAGTTCCATCAACATTGGTCCATTGGATTTCGAGAAATCACCTGGACAAAATTTGTTGCAAGAAAAATAATAATAACTAGATTTGCCATTGCAAGCAATAGCGGATGGCACCCTTTCCCCATTGCCAGGTGAGCGGCAGCCATTTTGAAAATTCCAAAGTCAAAGAGCTCATCTACAGTTGTCTATCAACATTCTTGTAAAGTTTCATCAATTTTGGAGCATTTTGAATTTTTTGAAATTTTTGCTATTTCCATGGTAACGGGTACCATTTCCAAAATTCCAAAGACAGGTGCCACTTTGGGACATGCCATGTTACATATCCATGAAGTTGTAGAAGGTTTGATACTTATATTGTTGCAGGAAATGCAGCTTCAATGTGTTTTCCCATAGGGCCAATGTTAAACTTTCGCCCTGTTTCCATGACAATGGCGGCCATTTTGGAATTTCCTAATATTGTAACAACATCTAGACATACCAAGGAACATTACCATAAAGTTTCATCCAGCTAGGTCTTATAATGAAAGATTTAGAATTTGCATTTTTTTTCACATTTTATCAGTTTCCATGGCAACAGCAGCCATCTTGATGATGCCATACCCTGTTTGCAAAACTTCATATGCTGGGTAACATTATGGTATAGTTCCATGACCATTCCATCATACAGTGCCAAGATATGGCCTGGACAAAAAGCGTGGAAGAAAAATAAAAATAATAATAAGAAAAAAAGAAACGTAGAATAACAATACGTCACCCCAACTCCGTTGAGGGTGCCATAACTAGATTTGCCATTGCAAGCAATAGCGGATGGCACCCTTCCCTCATTGCCACTAAACTGCAGCCAGTTTGAAAATTCCAAAGTTAAAGACCGCATCTACAGATGTTTAATAACATTGTTGTTAAGTTTCCTCAATTTTGGAGCATTTCGAAGATTTTGAAATTTTTGTTGTTTCCATGGCAACGGCGGCCATTTTGGAAATTCTGAAATCAAAAGTCTAATCTTTACTTGCCATTGGTCATTTATAATGAGTTTTATTTAGTTTGGAGCATTTTGAGATTTTTGGACATTTTTGCTGTTTCCATGGTAACGGTGTCCATTTTGAAAATTCCAACAACAGTTTCAATATCGACTTATGCCATGTTATATATACATAAAGTTTCTTTGAGTTTGATCTTATATTCCTTTAGAAAAGGCTGGTTTGATGTTTTTTCCCATAGGTTCAATGTTAAACTTTTCTCCAGTTTCCATGGCAATGGTACAGATTTTGCAGAAGCTAAGTCCTGTTGGTACCTCAGGGCACCACTGCCAACATTTACATAAAGTTTCATTAGGTTGGCTCTTATAATAAAAGATTTAGAATTTGGATTTTTTTTTACATTTTTGCAGTTTCCATGGTAACGGCGGCCATTTTTTACCATTCCAATGTCTCTTGCACAACTTCACATGGAGGTTCATATTATGGTATAGTTCCATCAACATTGGTCTGACCAATTCCGAGAAATAGCGTGGACAAAATGTGTGGAAGAATAAAAATAAGAAAAAAAAGAAACGAACAATAACAATATGTCACCCCAACTCCGTTGAGGGTGCCATAATAAGAAAAAAAAGAAACGTAGAATAACAATACGTCACCCCAACTCCGTTGAGGGTGCCATAATAAGAAAAAAAGAAACGAACAATAACAATATGTCACCCCAACTCCGTTGAGGGTGCCATAATAATAACTAGAATTGCTATTGCAAGCAATAGCGGATGTCACCCTTCCCCCCATTGCCACTAAGCGGCAGCCATTTCAAAAACTTTTAACAGTGAAATGCACATATTTGCATGGCTATACATTTTTCTGTAAATTTTCAGTACATTTAGATCATTTTTAAAAACATGACATTTTTGCTGTTTCCATGGCAACGGCAGCCATTATGAAAGTTTCAAATTCAAAAGTCTCATCTATACATGCCAGTTTACAATAATATTAAATTTCATTAAGTTTGGAGCATTTTGAAAATATTTGACATTTTTGCAGTTTCCATGGCAACGGTGGCCATTTTGGAAATTCCAACTTCAAAAGTCTCATCCAGACTTGCCAGTCTACAATCATATTAAGTAAGTTTCAACATTATTTTTTTTTTTGGCGATTTTGAGATGTCCAGCGTATCCCAAGGCCTTGATAACCTTTAAAGGCCCCAAATAAGACGAAAAAACATCAAAATTGGACAGAAAACTGAAAAAAATGGTTTCTGACATCAGGGTTCTTAACCCTTACCATGCTGAGTTGTTTTCAGAAATTGTCTAAATTTCGAGTATTTGCAAAAATATGCAAATGATATGCAAATGAGCTGTACCCTGATGCTGATGCATACTGATTACAATAAATCTAACATAGGTGATCACGGGGTGGGGTGGTCGGGGTGAGGAGGCGGAATTTTTTTGTCGGGAATTTGCCCCAAAGTTGGTCCTCAGGTACAAAAAGCGTCAATTTTGACCTTTTTTCGTTCTTTTTCTCGACCTGTAAGTCCGAGAGATGCTAATAGATGCATCCATCTGTAGTTTACATGTAGCGTGGACACCAGTGAACACTTTTATAACAACAGTTGTTAGGTTGGAGTGAAACTGATCTGGGTTCATCAGTGTAAAGAAGGTCATTTGCACCAAAATTCACCAAATTTCGGAATTTTTCCAATTTTGAACTTTAACTGGACTTGCAACCGGAAGTAGTCGTTTCCTCGGCGTATTTTGATAATAGACACGACCAGTCGTTATTTGCCTTTAGGTTAACGGTATTTGTCAAGGTTTCAATCCTCTGAACTCCGTGATTCAGACCTTGAAGGTAAGCCCACCCCTCCAAAAAACCCAATTTTGTCCGATATCAAATTTTGAAGTTCGTATTTGAGCTCAAAATGAATATTTAAAGTGAGAAACATGACATGAATAGTTTCAGATTGAGGAAACGTTCATACACTACGAAATAAATGGTATTACGATGACCTCTAAATGTATGGAGCGCCATTGATGCCAAAATAACGGTATTCTGGATACGGCCGTAATATTACGGCCCCCGCACGACAAGGGTTAAGTTTCATCAAATTTGGAGCATTTTGAAATTTTTGAAATTTTTGACATTTGTAATGGTTCCTATGGCAACGGAGACCATTCCCAAAATTTAATGGCATATACCACATTGGTACATTGGAGGGACCATACCATCAAAGTTTCAATCAATTTGACCTACCATATTAAGAAAGTTAATGCCACTTTAAGGTTTTTGGACCATTTTGACCTGTTTTGCATTGTTTCCATGGTAACGGCAGACATTTTCAAAATTCCAACGCCCAATTCCACATCTACCAAAGTTGCTCATCGTTATGCTAGAATTTCAAAAAATTTGGAGCATTTTCATTTTTTTGAAATTTTTGGTGTAGTATCCATGGCAACATAGCATTTCCAATGATTGCCAAAATCATCCCAAAGCAGTATATAGTGGGCACCTACATTGTATTAAAATCTAAAGATTTTAAGGTTAAGCATTCTCAAACAATTCACCTAACTGCAAAATTATATTTTTTCACCATTTTTCCGTTTCCATGGTGATGGCAGCCATTTTTTTAGTGCCAATATTGAAAAGCAACAGGAAAGTCAGGGTTCCTTGTTATAGTGCACCATCATTCAGATTGGTTCCTTTGGCTCTGAGAAAGCGAGCGGACAAAATTAGGTGGAAGAAAAATAATAATAACTAGATTTGCCATTGCAAGCAATAGCGGATGTCACCCTTCCCCCTATTGCCACTAAGCGGCAGCCATTTAAAAATATGTTTAACAGTGAATGCACAAATATACATGGCTATACATCTTTCTGTAAATTTTCAGAAAATTTGGAGCATTTTGAAATTTTTCACATTTTTGCTGTTTCCATGGCAACGGCGGCCATTTTGAAAATTCCAAGGTCAAAACTTAACTCTGCACATCCCAGTTAACATTTCTGTGAAGTTTTGGAGCATTTCGAAAATATTTGACATTTTTCCAGTTTCCATGGCAACGGTGGCCATTTTGGAAATTCCAACTTCAAAAGTCTCATCCAGACTTGCCAGTCTACAATCATATTAAGTTTCATCAAATTTGGAGCATTTTGAAATTTTTGAAATTTTTGACATTTGTGATGGTTCCTATGGCAACAGAGACCATTCCCAAAATTTAATGGCATATACCACATTGGTACATGGGAGGGACCATAGCATCAAAGTTTCGATCCATTTGACCTACCATATTAAGAAAGTTAATGCCACTTTAAGGTTTTCGGATCATTTTGACCTGTTTTGCATTGTCTCCATGGTAACGGCAGACATTTTCAAAATTCCAACGCCAAATTCCACACCTTACAATGTTGCTCATCGTTACTGTGAATTTTTATAAAATTTGGAGCATTTCCATATTTTGGAAATTTTTGGTGTAGTATCCATGGCAACATAGCAGTTCCAATGATTGCCAAAATCACCCCAAAGCAGTATATAGTGGGCACCTACATTGTATTAAAATCTAAAGATTTTAAGGTTAAGCATTCTCAAAAAATTCACCTAACTCCAAAATTATATTTTTTCACCATTTTTCCGTTTCCATGGTGATGGCAGCCATTTTTTTAGTGCCAATACTGGAAAGCAACAGGAAAGTCAGGGTTCCTTGTTATAGTGCACTATCATTCAGATTGGTTCCTTTGGCTCTGAGAAAACTGCCGGACAAAATTAGGTGGAAGAAAAATAATAATAACTAGATTTGTAATTGCTAGCAATAACGGATGGCACCCTTCCCCTATTGCCAGGTGAGCGGCGGCCATTTAGAAAATTCCAAACTCAAAAGTCAAGTCTACATAAGCTAGGCAACATTTGTTATAAGTTTCCTTAAATTTGAAGCATTTTGAAGTTTTTCATATTTTTGCTGTTTCCATGGTAACAGCGGCCATTTTGAATATTCCAAAGTCAAACTCATGCTGCATTTTTTGCCCTCAATAATAATATACCATTTAATGTCTCTAGACTAAATTTAACATTGATGTTCTGGAATGTTCTGTGAAAATTCAAAGTTTTGACCTTTTTGCATTGTTTCCAAGGTAACAACAGATATTTTGGAAATTCCAAAGCCAAATTCCACATCTTCCAATGTTGCTCATCGTTACTGTGAAGTTTCCTGAAGTTTGGAGCATTTTGAGAATTTCGAAATTTTTGGTGTAGTTTCCATGGCAACATAGTAGTTCCAATGATCACCAAAATCATCCAACACCTGTATATAGTGGGCACCTACATTGTATTAAAATATAATGATTCTGAGATAAAGCATATCCAAACAGTTTACCAAAAAAAAAAACTGGATTTTTTCACATTTGTTCTGTTTCCATGGTAACGGTAGCCATCTTGAACCATTCCATGCTTCCTGCAACTCTGCACCTTGGGGTCCTTACTATAGTAGAGTTCCGTCAACATTGGTCCATTGGATTTCGAGAAATCACCTGGACAAAATTTGTTGCAAGAAAAATAATAATAACTAGATTTGCGATTGCAAGCAATAGCGGATGGCACCCTTCCCCTATTGCCAGGTGAGCGGTAGCCATGGTAACGGTGGCCATTTTGGAAATTCCAAACGCAAAAGTCAAGTCTACATTAGCTGAGCAACATTTGTTATAAGTTTCAATAAATTTGAAACATTATGAATTTTTTTGTATTTTTGCTGTTTCCATGGTAACGGCGGCCATTTTGAATATTCCAAAGTCAAACCCCCGCTGCAATGTTTTCCCTCCACAATCACATACCATTTAATGTCTCTAGAATAAATTAAACATTGATGTTCTAGAATGTTCTGTGAAAATTCAAAGTTTTGACCTTTTTGCATTGTTTCCATGGTAACAAGAGCGATTTTGGAAATTCCAACGCCAAATTCCACATCTTCCAATGTTGCTCATCGTTACTGTGAAGTTTCATTAAGTTTGGAACATTTTGAGATTTTTGAATTTTTTGGAGTAGTTTCCATGGCAACATAGTAGTTCCAATGAGTGCCAAAATCATCCAACACCTGTATATAGTGGGCACCTACATTGTATTAAAATACAATGATTCTGAGTTAAATAGTATCCAAATAGTTCCCCAAAACAAAAAACGGGATTTTTTCACATTTGTTCCGTTTCCGTGGTAACGGCAGCCATCTTGAAAGTGCCACCCCCAAAAAGCAAATCTTCATCTGGTGGTTAACATTATGGTATAGTTCCATCTTCTTGGGTCCATTCACATTAGAGTTCCAGACTGGACAAAAATGTGTGGAAGAAAAATAATAATAAAAATAAAAACAAAAAGAAACGTAGAATAACAATATGTCACCCAAACTCCGTTTAGGGTGCCATAATAAGAAAAAAAAGAAACGTAGAATAACAATATGTCACCCCAACTCCGTTGAGGGTGCCATAACTAGATTTGCCATTGCAAGCAATAGCGGATGGCACCCTTCCCCCATTGCCAGGCGAGCGGCAGCAAACTAGAAGATTCCTAAGTCAAAGAGTTCATCTACACATTCAAATTATCATTTTTGGAAAGTTTAATGAAGTTTGGAGCATTTTGAAATTTTGGACATTTTTGCTGTTTCCATGGTTACGGCGGCCATTTTGAAAATTCCAACTTCAAAAGTCAACTCTGCTTATGCCATTGAGCATTCCTGTAAAGTTTCATCCAGTTTGCAGCATTTTTATTTTTTTTGAAATTTTTGACCTTTTAGCATTGTTTCCATGGTAACAACAGATATTTAGGAAATTCCAACTCCAAATACCACATCTTCCAATGTTGCTCATCGTGACTGTGAAGTTTTTATAAAGTTTGGAACATTTTGATTTTTTTGAAATTTTTCGTGTAGTTTCCATGGCAACATAGAAGTTCCAAAGATCGCCAAAATCATTCCAACACAAGTGTATAGTGGGCACCTACATTGTATTAAAATATAATGATTCTGAGTTTAAGCATATCCAAATAGTTCACCAAAACCAAAAACCGGAATTTTTCACATTTGTTTCGTTTCCATGGTAACGGCAGCCATCTTGAACCATTCCATGCTTACTGCAACTCTTCACCTGTGGGTCCTCAATATAGTACAGTTCCATCAACATTGGTCCATTGGAATTCGAGAAATCTCGCGGACAAAAATGTGTGGAAGAAAAATAATAAAAACTAGATTTGTAATTGCTAGCAATAACGGATGGCACCCTTCCCCCATTGCCAGGTGAGCGGCAGCCATTTTGAAAATTCCAAAGTCAAATAGTGCATCTACAGATGTCTAGTAACATTTTTGCAAAGTTTCATTAAGTTTGAAGCATTTTGAAATTTTGGATAATTTTGCTGTTTCCATGGTAACGGCGGCCATTTTGAAAATTCCAAACTCAAAAGTCAAGTCTACATAAGCTAGGCAACATTTGTTTTAAGTTTCCTT
Source organism: Mytilus galloprovincialis (assembly GCA_037788925.1). NCBI lineage: Eukaryota > Metazoa > Mollusca > Bivalvia > Mytilida > Mytilidae > Mytilus > Mytilus galloprovincialis. Next base: position 36,650,181 of record CM075335.1, read on the forward strand.
AAATTTGAAGCATTTTGAAGTTTTTCATATTTTTGCTGTTTCCATGGTAACGGTGGCCATTTTGAATATTCCAAAGTCAAACCCCCGCTGCAATTTTTTGCCCTCCATAAACATATACCATTTAATGTCTCTAGAATAAATTTAACATTGATGTTCTGGAATGTTCTGTGAAAATTCAAAGTTTTGACCTTTTTGCATTGTTTCCAAGGTAACAACAGATATTTTGGAAATTCCAACGCCAAATTCCACATCTTCCAATGTTGCTCATCGTTACTGTGAAGTTTCCTGAAGTTTGGAGCATTTTGAGAATTTCGAAATTTTTGGTGTAGTTTCCATGGCAACATAGTAGTTCCAATGATCACTAAAATCATCCAACACCTGTATATAGTGGGCACCTACATTGTATTAAAATATAATGATTCTGAGATAAAGCATATCCAAATAGTTCACCAAAACAAAAAACTGGATTTTTTCACATTTGTTCTGTTTCCATGGAAACAGTAGCCATCTTAAACCATTCCATGCTTCCTGCAACTCTGCACCTGGGGGTCCTTACTATAGTAGAGTTCCATCAACATTGGTCCATTGGATTTCGAGAAATCACCTGGACAAAATTTGTTGCAAGAAGAAAAATAATAATAATAAGAAAAAAAAGAAACGTAGAATAACAATACGTCACCCCAACTCCGTTGAGGGTGCCATAACTAGATTTGTAATTGCTAGCAATAACGGATGGCACCCTCGTCCCCCTATTGCCAGGCGAGTGGCAGCCATTTTGAAAATTTCAAAGTCAAAAAGGGCTTTTACACATGTTTATTAACATTGTTGTAAAATTTCATTTCGTTTTGAGCATTTTAAAATTTTAGAAATTTTTGCTGTTTCCATGGTAACAGTTACTATTTCCAAAATTCTGAAGACAGATGCCACTTTGGGACATGCCACATAATATATCAATAAAGTTATAATAGATTTCATTTTATATTCCTTTAGAAAATACAGCTTTAATGTATTTTCCCATTGGGCCAATGTTAAACTTTCGCCTTGTTTCCATGACAATGGCGGCCATTTTGGAATTTCTAAATATTGTCGGTATATCAGGGCATGCCTAGGAACATTTCCATAAAGTTTCATCCAGTTTGGTCTTACAATGAAAGAGTTGGAATTTTGACTTTTTTTTACATTTTTACCGTTTCCATGGAAACGGCGGCCATCTTGGACCATTCCATACCAAGATGCACAACTTCACATGGGGTTCCTCATTATAGTAGAGTTCCATCAACATTGATCCATTTAATTCAGAGAACTAGCGTGGACAAAATGTGTGGAAGAAGATTAATAAAAACTAGAATTGCCATTGCAAGCAATAGCGGATGTCACCCTTCACCCCATTGCCTCTAAGCGGCAGCCATTTCAAAATGGTTTAACAGTGAATGCACATATATTCATGGCAATACATCTTTCTGTAAATTTTCAGTACATTCAGAGCATTTGAAAAAAAATCACATTTCTGCTGTTTCCATGGCAACGGCAGCCATTTTGAAAATTTCAAAGTCAAAAGTCTCATCTGTACTTGCCAGTTAACAATAATATCAAGTTTCATTAAGTTCAAAGCATTTTGAGAATTTTTGACTTTTTTGCAGTTTCCATGGCAACGGTGGCCATTTTGGAAATTCCAAAGTCAAAAGTGTCATCCAGACTTGCCAGTGAACAATCATATTAAGTTTGATCAATATAGGAGAATTTTGAAATTTTTGAAATATTTGGTCCTGTATCCATGGTAACAGAAGAGTTCCAATGATTGTCAAAATCATTCAAAAGCTGTATATAGTGGACAACTATATTGTGTAAAAATTTGATGATTTCAAGTTCTAGCATACCAAAATTATTTACCAAACCCTGAGGTTTTTAGAGCATTTTGACACTTATGCACTGTTTCCATGGTAACGGCAGACATTTTGGAAATTCCAACGCCAAATTTCGCATCTAACAAAGTTGCTCATCGTTACTATGAAGTTTCAAAAAATTTGGAGCATTTTAAAATTTTTGAAATTTTTGGGGTAGTTTCCATGGCAACATAGTGGTTCCAATGATTGCCAATATCATCCAAAACCAATATATGGCTGGCACCTACATTTTGATAAAATATGATGATTCTGAGTTTAAGCATCTCTAAATTATTCACAAAACCAAAAACTGGAATTTTTCACAATTGTTCCGTTTCCATGGAAACGGCAGCCATTTTTTATGGTCTTAGACCCTACTGCAACCCGAAATTTTGTGTTCCTCCTTATAGTGAATCATCATTAAGATTGGTTCCATTTTACTCCAAAAAACCTGTCGGACAAAAAAAGGTGGAAGAATAATAATAATAACAAAGAAACATAAGAAAAGCAATATGTCACCCGACATTGTCGATCGGGTGACATAATAATAAGAAAAAAAAGAAACGTAGAATAACAATATGTCACCCCAACTCCGTTGAGGGTGCCATAATAATAATAATAATAGGGAAAAAGAAACAGAGGAAAAGCAATATGTCACCCGACATTGTCGATCGGGTGACATAACTAGATTTGTAATTGCTAGCAATAACGGATGGCACCCTCGTTCCCCCATTGCCAGGCGATTGGCAGCCATTTTGGAAATTCCAAAGTCAAAGAGTGCATCTACACCTGCAAGTTATCATTTTTGCAAAATTTCATTAAGTTTGAAGCATTTTGAAATTTTGGACAATTTTGCTGTTTCCATGGTTACGGCGGCCATTTTGGAAATTCCAACTTCAAAATGCAACTCTGCACATGGCAGTTACTATTCCTATAAAGTTTCATCCAGTTTGCAGCACTTAATTTTTTTTTGAAATTTTGAACATTTGTGCTGCAACCATGGTTACAGTAGATAATTCCAAAATTCTAAAAGCAGACATCTCATTGCCACATGTCATGTTATATACCAATACAGTTTCATTTACTTTGGTGCACTACTCTCTGAGAAAATGCTGATTTTATGCATTTTTCCATAGGGTCAATGCAAAACTTGGCCCCAGTTTCCATGACAACGGCGGCCATTTTGAATATTCCAAAGTCAAACCCCCGCTACAATTTTTGCCCTCCATAATCATATATCATTTAATGTCTGTAGGATAAATTTAACATTGATGTTCTGGAATGTTCTGTGAAAATTCAAAGTTTTGACCTTTTTGCATTGTTTCCATGGTAACAACAGATATTTTGGAAATTCCAACGCCAAATTCCACATCTTCCAATGTTGCTCATCGTTACTGTGAAGTTTCATGAAGTTTGGAGCATTTTGATATTTTTGAAATTTTTGGTGTAGTTTCCATGGCAACATAGTAGTTCCAATGAGTGCCAAAATCATCCAACACCTGTATATGGCCGGCACCTACATTGTATCAAAATATAATGTTTCTGAGTGAAAGCATATCCAAACAGTTCACCAAAAGAAAAAACTGGATTTTTTCACATTTGTTCTGTTTCCATGGAAACGGTAGCCATCTTGAACCATTCAATGCTTACTGCAACTCTGCATTTGGGGGTCATTACTATAGTAGAGTTCCATCAACATTGGTTCATTTGATTTCGAGAAATCACCTGGACAAAATTTGTTGCAAGAAGAAAAATAAGAAAAAAAAGAAACGTAGAATAACAATATGTCACCCCAACTCCGTTGAGGGTGCCATAATAATAATAGGGAAAAAGAAACAGAGGAAAAGCAATATGTCACCCGACATTGTCGATCGGGTGACATAAAAATAATAAGAACTGAGCAAAAACAATAAGTCTCCAAACTTTGTTTGGGAGACTTAATTACAAAAATTTTAAATTTCAAAATTAAATGCCTGTGTCCTCAATCCATTTCAAATTTCTTAACAAAAATATCAAGGTACCTTTTTCATTTATTTGCTTAATAGATAAGACTAAAATACAACACATTTATATAAAAAAAATAATAATAACAAAACAATAGAGAACAGTCTCAACTCAATCCTTGCATATTTCAAGATCTATAACAGCACTATCATAACAAATAAAAATATATTATCAGTATAAAAGCAAACAAGACAGTGACATTTCATAAGCAGCAGTTTGCTGTTTCGTGATCTTCACTTTTTCAGGGTAAAAATTTCAAGACTGTACATAAAGGCTGTGATTGGCTAACAATGTACCACACAATTGGTGTTTTCATTGTATCAGACCATGTGAGGGCTGCTATATCATACCATGCAGTCAAGGTCGTTAAAAACTCCCATCAGCATCGTTTAATGCTTAACAGTGACAACTGTTATGGTGACTTAAATAACACCGGTATCACTCAGATTACAAATCTACCTTGACAGGTAAGTTTGTATTTAGCCTGTAAAATACTTATTTAGCCTTGAGAATTGAACATGTTGAAAGGTCAGTTTATCCCATTCATACAATAGAAGTTTACCTATAAGGGTCAGAATGGGGTTTACAGAATAGAGAATAAATGTAATAGCAACAAAAAATAGAGAATAGAGAAAATGAACAACAAAATAAAGAATAGAGAATAATGCGGTGCAAAAGTATAAAGAATAAATGTGCAAAATAAAAAGGAAACTTAGGTAACCTGTAATGCAATACCGATAATATAATGATCAATGTGCATAATTGATAAATAATCTTGTAACAGAAAGACTATATAGTAAAATCATTTTCATGAGAATTTGCTTTACAGAATGAGAGTTATTTTTAAGACTATTAAAAGAAAAATGCCCTAAAAATTTAAAGAATACAGATATTAAAAAACCCATGCAGGTCCTCATGTCATTTACATTGTCAAAATATAGGACACATCTAGTCAAACTGGTTTTAAAGTAGACATCTAGTCAAACTGGTTTGGTATAACTGATTGTTTCTTGCCCTACATGTCTATTTCACAGTGACCTTATGTGTTTGTGCTAAGAGTACATTGTACTGTCAAATTCATTGATTTTCTGTTGGGACATGACCTACATTCTAAACATGCAAAATAGTGGCTTGAGATTTCAACTGATATTAGTATAATATATTAAAATTTGGAATATTATATCCTGGTTGATGATGGTTTTTTTTGGGACCAAGATGTTTTCTTCATTCTTGTTCACATTATGATTATTTTAACCTTCAACATTGTTCAATGCACATTTAAAGATAGAAAAAAAATTCAGCTCTCATTTAAAATATTTTGCAACTTAATAATAATCTTTCAGATTTGGTGTAAACAAAAAACAAGACCCTGCAAGCATAGTCTATTTCTATAACAGTCAAGCAGATAGTTTTTTTTTTATATCTGAAAAAAAACTACCATGTAAAGAAATATGCAATTAAAAGGCCTAAAATAACCCCTAAAATTCAACATTAACAGATTTTTAACAATTAAATCAAGATGTACAAAGTTTTAAGTATTGGTCAGAATATAGGGTTCTTTTGTACTTGAACAATATCACAATAACAATAAAGTGACCTTAATTTTGGACAAGGTAAATGGCATGAAGCCAAATTTATCAATCTCTATTGTATGAATGGGAAACTGACCTTTCAATTCTCAAGGCTAAATAAGTATTTTATAGGCTAAATACAAACTTACCTGTCAAGGTAGAATTGTAATCTGAGTGATACCGGTGTTTTTCAAGTCACCATATTTAGCAAATTTTTTCAAAATTATGCAAGGGAATTTAACCAATAATGGTTAGTGTGTTAGGAGTTATTTTTTACCCATGGCAAACAGTTTTGAATAATTCTTATTTTTTACTATCAAATACTTATAGCAGAGACATATATACACACATGTGTATATACATGTATGTCTCTGCTTATAGCAACATATGTATATATAAATGTGTGAGTAAAATAAACACTATACAAAAAAAATATTGTAGAAATGAGATATTAGCAAATAAAAAAAAAAATCAATTACATTTGCTTATTTGAATTTATGAAATTGGAATGTTTAATAATCAGAATTCAATGTAAAATATTTCCATAGCAAGAGATTCATTCTATGTAATACTCTAAATCTATTTACCAATTTATTGATGCCAGTACCATTTTAAAAAGCAATAAGAAGATGTGGTACTGTACTTTTCTAAGTCAATAAATCATAAAAGAATATTTATATCAGCCAACTGTTTTTTTTTTTAAATTGGAATGAGCTTGCAATTTTTCCTGCAATGCAGATCATTGATTGTGGTACAAAAATCCTTTTTTTTATAAATTGAAAATAAAATAAGCTTAAATGTATAAATATTACGCAATTGCAATTGGTTTACTGTTTTTTTGTTATAATATGATTGTTGCTATAATCTTCTTTTTACAAATAAATGAAATACTAATAGATTGTTAGATTCATACTTATAACTTTCAGTTAGTGTTATTCCAGAAAAAAATGTATGGGGGGTTTGGAAGGCACATTATATTAATAATACATGGGTGATGGGTATCAGAGCAACTTTTCACACTATAATGCACTTTAATTCTCAATTACAATTGTCTGGGTGTCGGGTGCTGACAAAAACTGCCTTCCAACCCCCCATACATTTTTTTCTGGAATAGCCCTTATGTGTTTTTTTGATTTCAAATAAAATAATAAAAAAATTGCAGACAACAGTGTTATTTCAATTTGGTTTAAGATCTTTATCAAGATCTCTTAAAAACAAAAGGAATTCATAAATATTACATACATGAAATGGCAATAAAATGACCACTAAATGACAAGATAAGATAAACCACAGTTATGACTATAGCATATTAGAATTACAACATTATCATTAGTAAGCATCTTTAGATTTATAATAATATAATAATACATAGTTTTATAAAACAGCAGAGAACATAATAATCACTTTGAAGTTAACATAAGGGCATCACTATAGAAAATCTTATAGATAAATATACCAACATCTTGCAGCAATAACAAAATAGATATACATATATATTGTCCTTTCTAGGTTTAGCTAGCTTTAAAACCAGGTTCAATCCACCATTTTTTACATAAGAAAATGCCTGTACCAAGTCAGGAATATGACAGTTGTTATCCATTCGCTTAATGTGTTTGAACTTTTGATTTTGCCATTTGATTTGGGACTTTCCATTTTGAATTTTCCTTGGAGTTCAGTATTTTTGTGATTTTACTTTCTTCCAAAACATTTTTCTCAATTATAAGGGAGATAACACATATTTCCAAGAACAAATCACAAAACTAAGGCTAGTTCATGTAATTTTGTCATTAGTTGTTGGGGAATTTATCTTATTTAAAATTCAAAACAAGTTTCCAAAAGTCAGTATCCACTCTCAAGTAACTGGTCCACCTGGACGAAATTTTCTTTCATATGTCCACAATATTAATTATCTCCCGTTTGTAACTTGTTTGAGGAAAAATATTTTAAAAGATTATTTGAATAGAATTAAGGAATGCATCATAAAATAAGCCACATGAATTTAATGGGGTTAGCCCACAAAATTTGCCTCTGGTTATAGTTTTAAACAGAAGATGGTTTGTTGATGGTCTTTTTTCTATTCATTCAAATCAAATGATCTGTATATCTAGGTATTGTATCATTGAATTTCTAAATGCACTAGTCTGTTCATTTATCATATACCATCGTAATTCCTGGCCATATCAGTCTTTCCACATTTAAGGGTAAAGGCAATACCGTCCTATAAAAAACATATGAAAATTTACACAGATGTTATCATTTCAAAATAATTAAGATGTATTCATTTCTTGTTTTGTTCAAATTATAATTTGGCCACGTCGTTATGCATTGATGATTTTGTAGAGTATGACTAACCACCTGTCTTTTGATTATTAAGGAACATCTGTCCAAGATTTTCAAACAATTCCATTAAGGGTTGACAAATTTAATGATGTCTTTAAATTTTTAACCACAGAATGAACCTAAATGTTGATGCTGTTAAAGATGACAGCAAGTAGGATGTCTTGTTTCAGCAAATTTCGTTGCAACTGACCGAAAACCAAAGACTGAACCCAAGACCAAATAAATAAAAATTTGTGTTTTCTATTTCCCTACCTACCCTATATTTTAAGCTTAGAAATAGCCTACTGGTACCTTAAAGTTTTTTTTTGGTCATTTTTCAATAAGCAAGGTTTATTCAGAATTCCTCTTCCATAGATTCAATGTAAAAAAAATTGTAAAATAAAAAAAAATCCTCAACTACATTCCCTAAGAAACGCACATACTATTTTATTTGGACTAAATGTTGACGAAATAGAAAAAACATAGAATTTTTCTTTGCATGCAAAGAAATATAAAATACTAACTGTTATCAAAACTGGTAAATCTATCCAAAATTCTGAATGTGGCAGTACTTCTGGCCCTCTGAATCCGTAACAAAATTTAAATGTACAGCCAAATAAAAAGTATGTTGACACGACAACTACAAATCTGAAAAAAAAAGAAACAAATATTAATTGTACTGTCGTATTGGATGTGACAAGTGAAGGCAAAAAATAAAAAAATATAGGTCAAAAACATAACAAAAATCAAATCTAGCCTTAAGTTATTATTTTTTTATCATTAAATCATTGTTTATTTCACTGAGAATTGATAATGTCATTTTTTTCACCTTTTTTTTGTAGACCCAGGATTTTCCTTTTCTAAAAATAGCCAATTCAATAATGTTTGCTAATTAAGAGTATGATTAAGAACTTTCTTAATGCACATTAAAATCGACCAATCAGATGAGACCTAACTTTTTTAAGGCTTTATTTAAGACTGTGAGACACAATAAAATAAAATCGAGATTATTATAATATTTCATCAATGTTGAAATCTCATACAAATATGAATTTCAGGAAATTATCATGGTCTCCCAACCAAATTTTTGGAAGTAGAAAATTGTTAAAAAAATTAAGTGGAACCCTGCTCAGTCCATGTTTTTGTAAGCGAAACTCCTAAAGCCACTTTCGTCAAAGTTAACATCAGGGTCACAACTCAATGTCCTGACCATGATAGAACAAACAGCACTTTAGATGTGAATTCTAAAAATTAGTTTTTGCATATTAAACAAGTTTGACATTGTCGATTACAAAATATATCAAAAAGTGGCAAATGCAACATCACAGCTTTGGTGGCAGGCTACACAATAAATATAACAGATGTTATATCACAGGTCATCTCTATGTGTTGCTTCAGCTTCGATGGTAGGCAAAACCATAAATATTACAAGGATCTTAGACTTACATGATAATTTAGATAGACCCTAGACTTGAGACTGTTATCTTCTGGTATTGGTTGTGGTGGTGCTATGGTTGTACAGTAGACTTACATTATAATTAAGATAGACCCTAGACTTAGACTGTTATCTTCTGGTATTGGTTGTGGTGGTGCTATGGCTGTACAGTAGACTTACATGATTATTAAGATAGACCCTAGACTTAGATTGTTATCTTCTGGTATTGGTTGGGGTGGTGCTATGGTTGTACAGTAGACTTACATGATTATTAAGATAGACCCTAGACTTAGACTGTTATCTTCTGGTATTGGTTGCAGGGTTGGCAAAGTATTACCCACCCGGGAATTCCCGGGCGGGAAAACCCGGGTTTTCCCGGGCTGGGCAATACTCCCAGAAATGGGTAATAGTGGGCATTACTGGGCAATATGATTTTTTAAGCTTATTTTAACACAAAATAGCAAAGACTTGTTATAGTTTCATAGTATAACAGCTAAATATATACTTTTTATACAGATAACCATTGACAGTCATTTCTAGAAAATTCAATTTCATTCTCTTCTCTATTAATTTTATTTGTAGGCAGAATACAAGATTTGCACATTTAAAGATACGTTCTAATTACCAAGTATTGTTTTAATAATCCAAACTTTGAAAAATGCATTTTATTGCAGTGTGAATTGTTAATTTTAATTGGTATACATTCATATTGCTGAAAAAAACACCCTACAGGGTCATGCCATTAACACTTATAAAATTGAAAGGACTGATTATTGTTACATAAACAAATTTGTGTTCTAATCTGAATAATTACTTATTAATTAGTGAAAGTACATATACATTATTTAAATGTGATGTTTCTTTAATACATGTACATGTAATTGTTATTTCTTAATAGGAGCTAATATTCATTTGAAAAAAAATGATTTATTTGCTTTCTATTTACAGTTTGCCAATCTAGACAAATGCTAAACAAACAAAATAGGGTATAAATATCTTAGTAAATGTATTGCATTTGTGTTTAGCACTGAATCCTCTTTAAAATTCAGACAAATATTTTATATTACCCAGTATTGCCCAGTATTACCCACTAAAACCCAGTAAAACCCGGGTTTTCCCAGTATTTCCCACTGGGCTGGGCAATACTCATAAAACCCGGGTTTTTGCCAACCCTGATTGGTTGTGGTGGTGCTATGGTTGTACAGTAGACTTACATGATAATTAAGATAGACCCTAGACTTAGACTGTTATCTTCTGGTATTGGTTGTGGTGGTGCTATGGCTGTACAGTAGACTTACATGATTATTAAGATAGACCCTAGTCTTAAGACTGTTATCTTCTGGTATTGGTTGTGGTGGTGCTATGGTTGTACAGTAGACTTACATGATAATTAAGATAGACCCTAGACTTAGACTGTTATCTTCTGGTATTGGTTGTGGTGGTGCTATGGCTGTACAGTAGACTTGCATGATTATTAAGATAGACCCTAGACTTAGACTGTTATCTTCTGGTATTGGTTGTGGTGGTGCTATGGCTGTACAGTAGACTTACATGATTATTAAGATAGACCCTAGACTTAGACTGTTATCTTCTGGTATTGGTTGTGGTGGTGCTATGGCTGTACAGTAGACTTACATGATTATTAAGATAGACCCTAGACTTAGACTGTTATCTTCTGGTATTGGTTGTGGTGATGCTATGGCTGTACAGTAGACTTACATGATTATTAAGATAGACCCTAGACTTAAGACTGTTATCTTCTGGTATTGGTTGTGGTGGTGATATGGCTGTACAGTAGACTTACATGATTATTAAGATAGACCCTAGTCTTAAGACTGTTATCTTCTGGTATTGGTTGTGGTGGTGCTATGGCTGTACAGTAGACTTACATGATTATTAAGATAGACCCTAGTCTTAAGACTGTTATCTTCTGGTATTGGTTTTGGTGGTGCTATGGCTGTACAGTAGACTTACATGATTATTAAGATAGACCCTAAACTTAGACTGTTATCTTCTGGTATTGGTTGTCATGGTGCTATGGCTGTACAGTAGACTTACATGATTATTAAGATAGACCCTAGACTTAGACTGTTATCTTCTGGTATTGGTTGTGGTGGTGCTATGGCTGTACAGTAGACTTACATGATTATTAAGATAGACCCTAGTCTTAAGACTGTTATCTTCTGGTATTGGTTGTGGTGGTGCTATGGCTGTACAGTAGACTTACATGATTATTAAGATAGACCCTAGACTTAGACTGTTATCTTCTGGTATTGGTTGTGGTGGTGCTATGGCTGTACTGTAGACTTACATGATTATTAAGATAGACCCTAGACTTAGACTGTTATCTTCTGGTATTGGTTGTGGTGGTGCTATGGCTGTACAGAAGACTTACATGATTATTAAGATAGACCCTAGACTTAGACTGTTATCTTCTGGTATTGGTTGTGGTGGTGCTATGACTGTACAGTAGACTAACATGATTATTAAGATAGACCCTAGACTTAAGACTGTTATCTTCTGGTATTGGTTGTGGTGGTGCTATGGCTGTACAGAAGACTTACATGATTATTAAGATAGACCCTAGACTTAGACTGTTATCTTCTGGTATTGGTTGTGGTGGTGCTATGGCTGTACAGTAGACTTACATGATTATTAAGATAGACCCTAGACTTAAGACTGTTATCTTCTGGTATTGGTTGTGGTGGTGCTATGGCTGTACAGAAGACTTACATGATTATTAAGATAGACCCTAGACTTAGACTGTTATCTTCTGGTATTGGTTGTGGTGGTGCTATGTCTGTACAGTAGACTTGCATGATTATTAAGATAGACCCTAGACTTAAGACTGTTATCTTCTGGTATTGGTTGTGGTGGTGCTATGGCTGTACAGTAGACTTACATGATTATTAAGATAGACCCTTGACTTAGACTGTTATCTTCTGGTATTGGTTGTGGTGGTGCTATGGCTGTACAGTAGACTTACATGATTATTAAGATAGACCCTAGACTTAAGACTGTTATCTTCTAGTATTGGTTGTGGTGGTGATATGGCTGTACAGTAGACTTACATGATTATTAAGATAGACCCTAGACTTAAGACTGTTATCTTCTGGTATTGGTTGTGGTGGTGCTATGGCTGTACAGAAGACTTACATGATTATTAAGATAGACCCTAGACTTAGACTGTTATCTTCTGGTATTGGTTGTGGTGGTGCTATGGCTGTACAGTAGACTTACATGATTATTAAGATAGACCCTAGACTTAAGACTGTTATCTTCTGGTATTGGTTGTGGTGGTGCTATGGCTGTACAGAAGACTTACATGATTATTAAGATAGACCCTAGACTTAGACTGTTATCTTCTGGTATTGGTTGTGGTGGTGCTATGTCTGTACAGTAGACTTGCATGATTATTAAGATAGACCCTAGACTTAAGACTGTTATCTTCTGGTATTGGTTGTGGTGGTGCTATGGCTGTACAGTAGACTTACATGATTATTAAGATAGACCCTAGACTTAGACTGTTATCTTCTGGTATTGGTTGTGGTGGTGCTATGGCTGTACAGTAGACTTACATGATTATTAAGATAGACCCTAGACTTAAGACTGTTATCTTCTGGTATTGGTTGTGGTGGTGATATGGCTGTACAGTAGACTTACATGATTATTAAGATAGACCCTAGTCTTAAGACTGTTATCTTCTGGTATTGGTTTTGGTGGTGCTATGGCTGTACAGTAGACTTACATGATTATTAAGATAGACCCTAGTCTTAAGACTGTTATCTTCTGGTATTGGTTTTGGTGGTGCTATGGCTGTACAGTAGACTTACATGATTATTAAGATAGACCCTAGACTTAGACTGTTATCTTCTGGTATTGGTTGTCATGGTGCTATGGCTGTACAGTAGACTTACATGATTATTAAGATAGACCCTAGACTTAGACTGTTATCTTCTGGTATTGGTTGTGGTGGTGCTATGGCTGTACAGTAGACTTACATGATTATTAAGATAGACCCTAGTCTTAAGACTGTTATCTTCTGGTATTGGTTGTGGTGGTGCTATGGCTGTACAGAAGACTTACATGATTATTAAGATAGACCCTAGACTTAGACTGTTATCTTCTGGTATTGGTTGTGGTGGTGCTATGGCTGTACAGTAGACTTACATGATTATTAAGATAGACCCTAGTCTTAAGACTGTTATCTTCTGGTATTGGTTGTGGTGGTGCTATGGCTGTACAGAAGACTTACATGATTATTAAGATAGACCCTAGACTTAGACTGTTATCTTCTGGTATTGGTTGTGGTGGTGCTATGGCTGTACAGTAGACTTACATGATTATTAAGATAGACCCTAGACTTAAGACTGTTATCTTCTGGTATTGGTTGTGGTGGTGCTATGGCTGTACAGAAGACACATGATTATTAAGATAGACCCTAGACTTAGACTGTTATCTTCTGGTATTGGTTGTGGTGGTGCTATGTCTGTACAGTAGACTTGCATGATTATTAAGATAGACCCTAGACTTAAGACTGTTATCTTCTGGTATTGGTTGTGGTGGTGCTATGGCTGTACAGTAGACTTACATGATTATTAAGATAGACCCTAGACTTAGACTGTTATCTTCTGGTATTGGTTGTGGTGGTGCTATGGTTGTACAGTAGACTTACATGATTATTAAGATAGACCCTAGACTTACCGGTAGACTGTTATCTTCTGGTATTGGTTGTGGTGGTGATATGGCTGTACAGTAGACTTACATGATTATTAAGATAGACCCTAGACTTAGACTGTTATCTTCTGGTATTGGTTGTGGTGGTGCTATGGCTGTACAGTAGACTTACATGATTATTAAGATAGACCCTAGACTTAAGATTGTTATCTTCTGGTATTGGTTGTGGTGGTGCTATGGCTGTACAGTAGACTTACATGATTATTAAGATATACCCTAGACTTAAGACTGTTATCTTCTGGTATTGGTTGTGGTGGTGCTATGGCTGTACAGTAGACTTACATGATTATTAAGATGGACCCTAGACTTACATGATTATTAAGATAGACCCTAGACTTAGACTGTTATCTTCTGGTATTGGTTGTGGTGGTGCTATGGCTGTACAGGCTCCTTCATATTGAACGTATACAGTAAACTGAAATAGAAGTGTATTGCAAATGGTTTTTTGTTTCTTTGGTTGTTCATTCACAAGATAAAATCTACAATCATCTATCCAATTTTGTCTAATATTAGTGTGATTGAAATACAAGGCTTTCATAAGAAAAATATTCACTTAAAGTTTAAAGTTTTCTGATAAGAAATAAAGGTGCTATACCTTGTATACATATTTCGTAAAATCATATACTGTGAAAGTACTATTAATTGTGGGGTACCAATTTTCATGGTTTTCTTGGATGATTTTATCCACAAATTTAAGTTTCCAACGAAATAAAACAACCATTGTCCAAATCAAAACACGGAAAGATCCCCACTGTAGGTTTGACTTCTGACATGATCTAGAGAATAAATTGAATATCGCCAAATCTGAGAATACTATAATAGTAGTGACAGTGCCAATGCACTATGAACTATAACTGCATGCACGATTAAACTCATTTAATCTTTCATAACCTAAACTGTACAACTTTTGATCTTTTAATTCTCATGAAAAATATTTTTGATCGATGAAAGTCAGATTTCCAGTATTGAAATGCTAGTATGATAAAGTGTTCGTTCTATATCCTCATAGTTCTCATGCACATGGGAACTAATAATTTCATGCTGGGCTTGATTTTGATAAGAATTATTTTACAATTCAAGATACGTTTATAGCATTTGTGTATGTTACTGTTTTCTTTAGGTGACATGTTTATAGCCTAATCAACACCTGTGATGGTCTTTAATCTGTTGATCACTTTATTTCGGGTTAATTAGTGTGGTCAATACAATTTACACTGGTCATGTTTACTTTGTAATTTCCTTCAATACAGACAAATTCATTGTAACCTTTGTTTCTAATGGCTTCATTTTTTCAAATTTTTTTTTTTTTAAACTAAAATCCAGGAATTTAAAAACCCACAAATGGTACATGTAAATGTTGCTCAAAACACGAAAATTGATACCCAAGAATTAAAGTACTTTAACAGTAATATTGAAAATATCCTCTCCAAAAATAAAATAGTTCTGACAATTTTTCCTAATTTCAAAAGTAAAAAATCTTTGAAGGTATGTATAAGTATAAATCTACATTCAACTAATAATTTCTTACATTAGTAATGGAAACTCTTTCCATACAGTTTTGACAGACATTATAAATGCATGAAGTATGTTCAATACAACATTTAAAAAAAAATATTGATTTTAAGTCCATCTCTCTATACTTGGTCTTTGAATACAAGATTGAAAATATCATGCAGTAAAAGGTAAACAAATTTTGTTTAAATCGTTTCACATTTGTCATTTTGGGTCCTTTTATGGCTGACATTCCAGATTGGATTTTTCTCATTGTTGAAGTCTGTGAAGATACTTATAGTTAGTTTCTGTGTCATTTGGTCGCGAGAGTTGTCTAGTTGGCAAACATACAACATCTTCTTACTTGAAATTTATATGTACTGTAGCTGTATATGTTTGAATGTTAAGTGTTTGTACTACATGTATATCATATATTAATTTTATACTCAATAGCATACCTTGCAATTACTTTCATCAAAAGTAACATTAGTTATATAGTTAGCAGGCAGGAATGCTGTTTTACCAGCATCTACTGGTTTCCATTTCATATTTCTATTGCATTGGAAATACACCTCTGACTGTAGCACACACGTCTTATTATCTTTCTTGGTGTAGTTTGCCCCACTGCCAAAATTTGCTTTAAAATCAGTACCTAAAAAACAATCAAATTCAAAACAAACATGACAAATGACATTGAAATTTACTGTTAATTGAAAATTGTCATTATAGTTCAGTCAAATAAGGTTTAACCTCAAACTTATTGCGTCAGAAAATGTTTTAGTTCTAATCTATAGGATTAAGCCCAAGATATACACAGAAAAAAGTCCCCATAAAATTTAATGTGAGGAAAACTCAAAATTAGCATTTCAATTTCATAATGATATATGGAAATAAACAATGGAAAGGGATGATAACTCTGCAAATTTGAGTCTTTTTTGTCAGTTTTTGGTTGATTTTCTTAAAATTATGTAAAGCATGATACTTTGGTGAGGTTGTACATTTGTATTTGACTATATCATACCATCTCTCCTGCTCATGAAATGTACAAAATCCAGGTGTTATGGTTTTGGTTTTTTTTAAATCACACATTTTTCATTAAAGAAATTGCAAGTTTATGGTTTTGTGACCATATTGAAAAAATAATGTGAAAATTTGGTATTGTTTTTAAATCATATTTGTTCAGCATCTACCTTGTTTAAAGAAACTTTAAACCACAAAAAGAAGGATTTTTATGCTTAATTATCTTTATTAAGTTTAAGATTCTTTTCCTTCCCATGTTGAAAAATTTAACAAATGGTCAACTAATCATTTACGAAATCTAGGTTGTAGCTTGATAAAAGATATGAAAACACCTTTATAGTTGTTTGTTATACTCTAAAAACAGCTAAAATATCAAGAATCAATACATTCTGCTGAATAGAAGCAGTAAAATTATAATTGTGTATCAATTTCTATTGATTGTTAGTTTACCATTTGAAGGTTGGTGGTTTTCTCTGGGCACTCTGGTTTCCTCTGCCATTAAAAACTGGCCACACGAAATAACCCAAAAGTGGCTTTAAAACAACAAAAATCAATCAATCAATCTGTTTTCTGACAAGCTAAGACTATAAATAGAAATACATGTATAATAAAATATTTATTTTGGATTGTCACTGGAAAACCGAGAGTTATAGATAATACTAATAGCTGAGTTATTATCTTGGAATATAGGCAGTGAATGCATATATCTAATTTATATTCTTTTTTTTTCTACTTTATTTTTAAAAGAGTACAGAGGATATCGCTTTAATTATTTTTAACAATAAATAAATATGTCACCAATTTATACAATAAGTTACCTGTATTGCCTTTTATTGCTGAATATGGATTTTTGTTGGGTATTAATTTTCCTACACTGTAATTTTTCGTTTCATTTGCTCCAGTTCCATTGTAAGTCTGCACACATATACTAGAAGTACTTCCACATCCCATACTTGTTTGCAGTCCATGACAGAATCCCATTATTACAGTAGAGTTTCTATATCGATTCCAACCAATTCCTTCTTTCTGTGATGTAAATAACCAGTAACTAAAACATATACACAAATTTCAGAACTGTAGCATGCAGACTTTGAGGTTTACTGAAAAGTGATAACCGTATTTGTCTAGTTTGAATTTAGCACAGACGATAGAATTATCCAGTAAAAGAACTAGTGCATGTAATAAAGAGTACAATATGTACTTGTACAAATGTACATGTACATGAACTAATACTACAGTTTAAAATCAAATAAAAACATGCAGTCAGGGGTACTACTTGAATGTACAAGTAATCTTTTTTACTTGAAGAAGTAAAAATAAATATACTTAAACGAGTTAATTATAATGTTTGAATAATCTCCCCTCAATTTTCTCACAAATTCACTTGTATAAGGGATTTCTTTTTTACAATTCCACAAAAATTCTCAAGTTTTGACATGTAAAAACATATGCCTTTAATGATTTTTCCCAGGTTAGCTCAGATTTTTTTTATAATAGTTCAATGTTTTATCTCATTTATAATTCAACAAAGAAACTGATTGCACAAAGATGTAAGTATTTGCAGCAAGGCCTTCAAAAATTACTCATGTATAAAAACAGTATTAGATAATTTAGTCAGTTAATTTATTATATAATCAGAGGTGGATTTAGAATGGGGACCAGAGGGATCAGTCTTTAGTTTTCTATGTTGTTTCTTGTGTACTATTAGGGACGACATCAAAAGATCGATGTAGGATAAAAAACTTAAATCAAATAGTTTGGGGGTGGGGGGGATGAAATTCTGCAAGTTTTGTATATCTAAAATCGATTTTTACATATATCCCTATTGGTAAATCAATTTTTCCCAAATTAAGTTAAGAGGGGGGGGGGGGGTTCAGTGAAAAAACTATGTGAATTAAGTTTTTTTATCCTACATTGAACTTTTGATGTCGTCCCTTATTTGTCTGTTTATCTTTTTCATTTTTATAGTCAGTTTTCAGTTTATTTTGTATTATGAGTTTGACTATTCCTCTGGTATTCTTTCACCCCTCTTTTATGGATGCATGTACAGCCAAATATTTTTAAAAGCCATTCAAGATATCATCTTTTTGGACTGACTGATCGATATCTTTCATCAAACTTTGTAAAAGATAAAATGAATCATAATATAACTAGTCCAAATAATAATGAAGTCTAATTATTAAAAGCTATTTTATATTTTTGCTTTGATGCCTTACGGGGGCATATATATGAGGGGCATAATGGGGGTACCTTTATGACAAATAACGTTAAAAATTCTTGCCAAATGACGTTAAGTTATTCTTGCTGTATGACAATAAAATGTACACTTTCTTAGACTATAAAAACATATGGACTGATTTTGACAGATCACGTTATTTTTTTCCCCAAAAATGATGGTAACGATAATTATTTGACACCTCTGACAAATCACGATAAGGATATTTTGACGAATCACAATAAGGATATTTTGAGAAACCACGGTAGAATTTTAACCAATTTGATGCTAACCTTAACCAAAAATGACTGTTTGTTGTCTGACGTTTAAGGGCATTACTACCCTCATATATACAAGTGACTTAGTCACTGGTTGATTCGATCAAGGCGTCAAAACAAGAAAATAAATTTGAATTTCTAGACCTCATAATAATTTATAGGTATCCTTTTCCTAGCTAAAAAATATAACTTTCTTTTTAATTTTTTTTAATTGATTTATAAGCTCAGGTTTATATTCATTTCATGTTTTGCTAAAGAAAAAATTTCCTTGAATATCTAGCTTCAAACAGAGACTTTCTATACTAATTTTAGTCAGAGACATATAATACATGTATGTCTCTGCTTTAGTATAGAAAGTCCCTGTACAAAGTCACTGTTTAAAAACAGAGTAGTGAAAAGGATAAGTGTACATAGGAGAACACTTCCTAAATAAAAAAAAAATACCCTCCCCCTTTTTTTAAACTGTTACATCAAAGGGAGATAACGTTATCATCAATGTGTAGTCATGTGATTTCCAAATGAGGTCATAATCATGATAATGGAGACATCGTATTTGTAAACAGAGGAACAGAGGAACGGGAGTGTAGACACGTGAAGTCGTATACTTTGCTCAAGAAAAAAGGTAATATGCTTCATATTCAGGTACGTTTTTAAAATAAGTTAACAAGGAAATCGAAACCATATAAAACTTTAGATTTGCTGTGATTGTTCGCCTACCATTTTGATAGATTCCCAACTTTAAAATTGGAAAACGTATCATTTGGACAAGTGTCACATTTCGTAGGTTTTGTTACGATAGAAATAATCAGCATCGCTCCAAATAGATTCATAATACACTTTAAAAACATATGAATTGACATTGTCGCCACCATTTTCTATCATGTGACGTCTCGTGATAGTATTTTATGGCGGGAAATTTGAAAAACGAATAAAACCCAAAAAGTTTCAGTATTTTTATATTAAAGTATGTGGAACACTGTCAATCAAATTAAAAAAAAAAGAGTTAGATATGTTTGATGTACTTGAATGCCGAAGTTTTACTTTTAAACAAGTGCACATGTAAAGCAAAATTATATCCGGGGTGAAAGGAGTACTGGTCCGGTAAGGGAGCTACCATTTGATTTTTATGGGGGGGCTAGGATGAAAAATTTTGTCCTGCATTTTTTTTTAGTTGTAATCTCTGTCCTGCCTTTTTATTTTTCACTCTATTCGGTCCTGCCTTTTTTTTTGGAGTTTATCCTGACTTTTTTTTACCTTAATTGTCATCCTGACTTTTTTTTACCTTAATTGTCATCCTGACTTTTTTTTTGCAAGTGTCTCACTCATCCTGCCTTTTTTTTTTAACTCAAAATTCCTGTCCTGCCTATTTTTTTCAAATTTCATCCTAGCCCCCCCATAAAAATCAAATGGTAGCTCCCTAATGGCCGATATTGGCCTCACAATTCAGGTTCATCTATTAACGAAATATTTTGGACACTTTTTAAACACTTAAGTGTCTATTTCAATTCCTTCAATCAGTTTATGTGAAAGATTTGAACTGATTAAGTCATTAAAAACGTTCCGATTCAAGCTTTTGAAATATGAAAAATCTATCAAATATGCAAAAAATCGTCACTTTTCAGATAGTTTTTGTCAAAAATGGAAGTGGCGGCATCCGTGTTCATCCTAAACCTTTATATATGTTATGTTTATCATCAAATACAACATACATTTCAATGTTATGAATGAACACGAATGCGGCCCGCCCCACTTTCATTTAAGACGGAAACCGTCAAAAATTTTACTAAAATGCTAAAATTGTGAAGATTTCAGTAATTTAGCATGACTAAATGATGTAAGTACCCGAAATATGTGCATTGCATGGTCAAAAACAGCCCATATTTGTGTAGCAGAAACATTCTACTTTCCAATAAATAATTTAAAGATTACATTTTCACAATTTTGTAAAACTGCTATATTTTGGGGTCAAAAAAGGGTTTTACTGAACCTTCTCCTTTGATCCGGAGGAAAAAATGTCACAGTAGTTGTTGTTATTTTTTTATCTGGAGGAAAATATTTCCCTGGGATATTTTTTCCTTTGCCGTGAAATTCTATCTGGGTAGTTTAACTATTGAATACTTATTAGAAAAAACTTATCCTTTACAAATACTACGAAATCATAATAGTGTATTTGATTTAAGGCTAAATTGTTAAAAAAAAAAGATGTATTTTAATGGGATATATTAAATTTCACAAATTGTCATTGAAAAAATTTCCTGAAATATTCAAGTAAATATTCTTTTAAAAAGAAAATTATCTTTATCATGAAACATAAGGATTTCAAAGAAAAACCAGATGTAATTTCAAAGATCGTAATTGTGAAATAATATCATGATTAATAAGGTAAGTGAAATACATGTAAAAGTATCTCAGTACAAATATAAATTAAAAAGTAAAGGTAGAAATATAGTTGCAATACTACTGTTAACAGTAATGGAAGAATTTGATTATGATGATATTTTTAACTATATAAATCGTTTTGTCTGGGGACAAAGATGTAGTTGTTGATTATATGGAAATCAGATAAATCATAATATAACAATATATTGAAACTAGTATCTCAATTGTTTGTAAAACAATTGAAAGGTCTTTCCTGTAAAAGTGATGTTTTCGTAATGTACTTTGTACGACCTTTCGTTTGATATACGACAAGCATACCTTCTGAAACTTTTCGCTTTTTACACTTAATAACCCCCATCGGCCTACATTTTCGAGATCGGAAGTGTGATATATGTACCATTTAAGACTTGATGATCTTTCATTTGATATGCGACGACGCCATGTTCTAGAAAATTTGTTTTTATGCCCCACCTACGATAGTAGAGGGGCATTATGTTTTCTGGTCTGTGCGTCCGTTCGTCCGTCCGTTCGTTCGTCCGTTCGTCCGTCTGTCCCGCTTCAGGTTAAAGTTTTTGGTCGAGGTAGTTTTTGATGAAGTTGAAGTCCAATCAACTTGAAACTTAGTATACATGTGCCCTATGATATGATCTTTCTAATTTAAATGCCAAATTAGAGTTTTGACCCCAATTTTACGGTTCACTGAACATAGAAAATGATAGTGAAAATTTCAGGTTAAAGTTTTTGGCTTCAGGTTAAAGTTTTTGGTCGAGGTAGTTTTTGATGAAGTTGAAGTCCAATCAACTTGAAACTTAGTATACATGTGCCCTATGATATGATCTTTCTAATTTAAATGCCAAATTAGAGTTTTGACCCCAATTTTACGGTTCACTGAACATAGAAAATGATAGTGCAAATTTCAGGTTAAAGTTTTTGGCTTCAGGTTAAAGTTTTTGGTCAAGGTAGTTTTTGATGAAGTTGAAGTCCAATCAACTTGAAACTTAGTATACATGTGCCCTATGATATGATCTTTCTAATTTAAATGCCAAATTAGAGTTTTGACCCCAATTTTACAGTTCACTGAACATAGAAAATGATAGTGCAAATTTCAGGTTAAAGTTTTTGGTCAAGGTAGTTTTTGATAAAGTAGAAGTCCAATCAACTTGAAACTTAGTATACATGTTCCCTTTGATAAGATCATTCTAATTTTAATGCCAAATTAGAGAATTTATTCCAATTTCACAGTCCTTTAAACATAGAAAATGATAGTGTGAGTGGGGCATCCGTGTACTGTGGACACATTCTTGTTTGTAACTTATAACCCCATCCAACTCATTTTTGGAGGACAGGAATTTGATATTTGAAATGTACACGTCATGACCTTTCATTTGATATACAACAACCTTACCTTCAAAGAAATCTTGTTTTGCACTCAATGACCCCACCCAACCCATTTTTTGGGTACGTCAATTTGATATTCGAAATGTACGCTTGATGGACTTTCATTTGATATGCGACAACTTAACAATTTGAGAAGTTTGAAGTTTTGCACTAAATGACCCCACCCTGCCCACTGGGATGAAAAAGGGGTTTGAAATTTTCATTTTTGAGTAGAGCTCATTAAGACCTTCAATTTGATGTATCATA
Source organism: Mytilus galloprovincialis (assembly GCA_037788925.1). Lineage (NCBI taxonomy): Eukaryota > Metazoa > Mollusca > Bivalvia > Mytilida > Mytilidae > Mytilus > Mytilus galloprovincialis. The sequence goes on from CM075335.1 coordinate 36,673,157, forward strand.
TGACCCCATTTGCAAAGTGCCAAAAATGACGCAATATCAATTATATAAATAGAACTTACAAAGTCAATGTAAAACATGAATATTTCAAATTGATTTTTTGGGGTTTTTTTTCATGGAATTTTTTCGGTATTTGGTCAAACATATAACTATGTTACCCTCTTCAATTTCTAAAACATTTTAGGTGGTAATCTGTTGTTGATTCAGGAATCCATGCCTCCGCTCGCAAAATTTCAAACTGCATTATCTCTAAAACGACAGCAGATATCTCAAATCTGTTCACTGATAAATGATCTGCAGTTGAAGGACAACATTGTAGAAAAAGATTTCGACACTTCCAAGGTTCATCAAGGTCACAATGAATCATCAAATATATGATGCAATAACAAACTTGAGAACCGGAAGTGGTAGAGACATGGGACTACCACCAATCAACTCAGGACTACTTGACCTTTCAAATGTGACAAGGTCAAGGTCATGATGCTACACTTTGAAGGTCAAGGTTAAATTTCATCATAGCCTGACATTGACTTCAAATTGAAGGTCTTGAATTACTGATCATCTTTGCAGTTTATAGTAGGTTGATATCTGTTACCTTTTAAAAGATATACACTTGTTACTATAGTTTTTAGAATTATGTTGTTAATTGTAACTTTTGAACAGACAGTCGGACATTTTTTAGCTGAATGTATAAAATGTAGAGCTCGTCAAGAGGAACATTTTATACACAGCATGAGTGCAGCAAACTCTTATAGTTTTCTTAATATGCAAGCTTGAAATTGCAGCGTAATTTCTTTTTGCATTCGGTGACCTTTGACCTTGGTGCAAATTAAAGGTCACATGAATTAAAGAATATTGGTGAAGGTCCCAGGTCGCTACGACTTCAGGTTCTCGAAATATAATTTTTCCAAAAATGTATAATTTTTCAAGGGAAATAACTTCTTATGAGGGTAAATAACCACTATTTTTTTTATGTTTATTAACATTGCCATCTGTTCCTGTACATGCTGCCATTTTCAATTCTATTCTATCTCTAATACTTTTTAAGAAAAATGCAAATAAAAAAAATGCTTCAAGGGGATATAACTCTCAAAGGGGATGATGAAATCCTACACAGCCTCATCTGGTAATACGTCATAATGAGATCTATCGATGGTCAATATTTGGTCTTGATGACTTCAATAGAAACGGGGGGAGGGCATGTCAAAAAAATGTTGGAAGAAAAAAAAACATTAGAAAAACAATAAGGTCTTTCCTCACGTAGGGGAAAGACCTTAATAAAAGCAATTTTAACAGCTGGATAGTATTTATCTGTGAAATGTTATAATCTGTCTTCTTAAAACATCTTGTATTTTTAGTCATCTTTTTATATAAATGAATATATAAAAAATAAGATTCAAGAAAAAATTTCACTATTAAATAGATTCAGTATATAAATACATGTATATTATATTATAAATTCTTTAAAATATAAATTGCTTACAATTACCGCCCTTTGATAAATTATGCAAATTTGTTCTACCTTTGTGAAACATTTTATAATTAAGTCAGGTATTTATTGATTGGAAGTAACTTACATAGTAGTCAATGGGACAAATATGGTACAGCAAATATATACTGGTACATACTATCCGGTACATACTATCCGCATAACACAGATAGATTTTCACTCCTCTGGAAAAAACTACCTGTGAAATACCATGTCTGGAAAAAATTACTGTGACAAATTATCCCCAGGATAAAATATCACAGAGGAAGAAATAAACCATTACACACATGGACTTTCTCCTAAAATAGAACTCTTAATATCTTAATATCTACATTCTATATTCATTTTATATTTGTGTACATCGAATAATTATGACTAGATGTCATAATTATTTGGACAGCATTATATTCATGAGCAGATCAAAACCTACAAAACAAGGCCTATTAAATCCAGATATTTAAAAAAAAAAGGGGTGGACTCCCAACCATCATATATAGATATAAGAAGATGTGGTATGAGTGCATATGTTTCAGTTTTAAAGCATTGGTGTTTTATTAAATGGGGTTCCAACCCAATGAACCCCCAGGCCAGAACCCCCCCCCCCCCCCTTTTTCAGCCCCAATATTTATCAACAACTGCAATTATTTTGAACAGCATAAAAAAAAATTCAATCTAAATTATGTTTATGTTCTCAAACACAAAATTGAAAAATTGTTTGATAGGTCATGCATTTATACATGTATTTGCCTATAATGTAACGTATGTATCATTCACATGTTTGAATACATGTAACTGATATACCTATCATGTACCATATACATGATTTACCTGTGTCAGAGAGGATTTTTTTTCACTTTATTTGTTTAATGCATAAATAAAATTTTAAGCTTGTTTTTTCATGAAAAATAAAGTGGCTTTCAAGAGAGAAATAAATTCAATGCATGTACATGATACATCAATTTTTTCTAATCATGCTAATGGTCACAGGCACTTGTCTCAGAATTTTTTTTCCTATATATACCTTAATATAACAAGGTATATAGGAACAAAAAATTCTGAGAGAAGTGCCTGTGCTAATGGTGTATTGAAAAAAAACCTCTTAAACTTTTCGTGAAAATTTTGTAAGAATTACCACCAACATGGTAAGTCCAAAACACCAAAATTTTTGTATTAATATATACAGTACATTGTATTTTTTACTCTTTCAAATGAAGTCTACATCAAATACTTCCCTCACATACAATGTATTGCTTTTCTTTTGTCAATATGTTGTTGGTAACAGGAAAGTATGTTAATGATGTAATTTACCACTCTAAAATGTTCTATCCTGTAACTTGTATTTTCTATCCTGTTTACCAATAACCAGTATTGCATACTGCGTATGCTAAATTGCAAGGATAAAGATCAAGATTGATTGTAAGTACACTGAATTGTTCATTACTTACGACTAATCTTAGTTGTAAGTTTGTTTATTTTGTGAAACTGACTCCTGAATTATTTACTTCATTTATAGGTTGCCCGCTATGAACATGATGAAATGTTCAAAATATTTTGTGGTTAAATTTTACCAAATCTTTATTATGTTTTATAATTTGTAAAGAACATGCAGATCATTAAAAAATTATCTATGAAAATAATATTTAGGTTGCATCTGTATTAGTTACTTGTTTCTGTGCCTCACTTTTAGTTTTAGATATAGATAAATAAATATATCTTATTCAGGGGCGGATCCAGCCATTTGAAAAAGGGGGGGGGGGGGGGTTCCAACTTTATGTCCCCATTCAAATACATTGATCGTCCAAAAAAGGGGGGGGGGGGGGTTCCAACCCCTGGGACCCTCTTCCTGGATCCACCAATGTTATTCATTTGAGATATTTTTTGTGATTTGTATAAATCACTGGCAGATGAGAGAAAAACAAATTTTGGTTTAAATTCATTAAAAAAAAAATACATCAAATAATGGTTTTATAGAGTATACATTGTTCCATCTATCTATCTCATTATGAAGTGACTCTATATTATGGATTCATTCATTTTCATTGATATTTGATTTTGTTGTTATACGACCGTAAAAAAAAAATTGTGTCGTATAATGATATCATGTCGTTTGCGTCGTCGTCCGAAGACACATGGCTAAAAGTTGCCGTCAAATCCACAGTTGACTAGGCGAAACTAAGGAGGGACAACCATTTTGAAATGATTGAATCAATAAATGTTTGATTACTACTACATTAATCGAAAATAAAACAACACCTACCTCGAATTTGCCGTTTTAATGTAAATTTATCCGAATTTGAAGCATCCATTTTACGTAATAACCCCCAGTTTGTAAGTTTTCCTTTGTATGAAGTCACGTTTACCTATGACGTCTTTGCGCCAAAATCTTTCATGAAGTTTCGCAGATTTTTTTTTTATTTGTCAAATTTAGACATTTTTCCAAGTTTTATCGTATAATTTCTTTTTGTAATGCATTAGAATCAGAATAACAGTACTGTAGTAGAAGAGTTGCCACCGTCAATTTTGATTTGACGGTCGTCGCAAATCTCCGTTTTACTTTCTCCGCTACGCGTCGCCAGTAAAACTGCATTTGCGACCATCAAATCTACAATTGACGGTGGCAACTCTTCAACTACAGTACTGTTATTCCTTAAGCAGAAGGTTTAGATTCATTTTAGGGGTTATGGGACCATAGTTTAGGAATTATAGGGCCAACAAGGGGTCATTCAAAACAAGCATTTTTCTAGTTTCAAAACAATAACTTGTGTGTAATTGTATGGATCTCTCTGAAATTGTATCACAATTTACCATTATAACAAAGGGGAGGCTGGGATTAAGTTTTGGGTTAATTGCCCAAAATATGTAGGAATTACGGGCTAAAAAAGGGCCAAAAAGAAGCATGTTTCTAGTTTCCAAACAATCATGACAATAACTTGTGTTTAAGTGTATGGATCTCTCTGAAATTGTACAACAAGGTTCCATACTACAAAGGAAAGCATGGGATTGAGTTTAAGGGTTATTGCTCCAAGGGGGTTTTAAAAAGTTGGGTGGGGGGATTTTTTGTTTACCATTTTTTTAAGGGCTTAATTCCTTTTTTTTCAAAATTTTTCCAATTTCGAATTTTGAAAAGATTCAAGAAATCTCCAATTGCACAGTATTGCAAGTATTGTGCAATAGTTTTGTTAGATCTTTGACCACATTAATTTTGTGACAAAAACCTACATTATGTCAAAAATTTGATCACAATCCAAATTCAGACAGAATCAAGCTTGAATATTGTGACCAAATTTGCCCCAACTGTTCAGGGTTCAACCACTGGGGTCGTATAAAGCTGCGCCCTGCAGAGCACCTGGTTGTAAATGTATTTGCAAAAATTCATAAACATGAAAAACCTTTAAATATATATTTCAATAACAACCTCATAATTCTCTAATATTTAATAAATATTAGTTAAATAAAATGATAATTAGATGATTAAATTTAATATCTTATAAGTTTGCATTTGTATTTAAATTACCTATTAAATTATATCAATATTATTTTTAAATTTATCTTTCCTTAAACTGCTAGCATTTCATACCATATGAAATAGTAATTACCTACAGTTAGACTGTTATTTGAAATTAGGTTATATGCTTCAGTACATTAACTTCAAAATATTTACCTATCCTAGTCATTGTTGTATATAAGTAATAAGGTTATTTAAAAGTTGTTTAGTTGGCACAATGTTGTATTTATGGTATTGCCACATAAATGTAGTCAGATCTGGAATTACGTGTAATGTGAAAATGTGAAAAATACACGTACTTGTGTCTGATTAAATGAATTAAAGAGGAACTAGAATTATCTTGATTCAATATATTAGTAGATCGATACCATATATCTATAATATTTGAAGAAAGATTTGAAAGTATAAAGGTATGTGTATAATATGAAAATGTGTATACTATAATTTAACTGAATGTTTATATGCAGTATAAACAAAAAAATATGTTGTGCTTCTGCATGTTCTAAGGGACATAACATTTAGTTATTCAAGATTTAATATACATTTTGAACATGTTTTAGTATGATGTAGATGTTTAAAGTTTTGTTGCTCAACTTGAATATGTTGCCTGGTGAAAGTAATCATCCATCAAGCAATCTTAATTAGATATACATGATATAAAAGTAATGTTTCAATAAAAAGCAAATAGCTGTCTTAAAAGTCTTCTAACTTTATGATTTTGTCAATCATCTTAACTGTAAGCATGGTAAGTTATAACTTACATTATCATATATCTATAATACTAAAATTACGAGGTCCAATTTGTCAGCCGTCATCACGTAAAAACGACGAATCAAAGAATTCAACTTTATATACAACTAATATAGTACAAAGGTGTAGATTAAAAATTACACCACTCCAGGCCCTTTTGTTTTCCACGTAATTAATATCGCCAATAATTAGGAAGTTCCGGGTCGAGTCCGATACCGATACCAATAGTATAATCACCTGTTCCCTATTACCTTATCTGTACGTTCCGCATCTGACAGGCGCACCACCAAAGGTGTATTCAGGATTAATATTCTATATAAACGGGTCATAATCACAGGGTTGACACTACTAAATTGTCAAATTGTTACCTATTGTAGTATTTTAATCCGTAAGACTTTCTAAGATAACAATACGAATACTAAAAATCTGGACTAAAAATAAGTTTCAATTTGTTAGAGGGCATGACGTAAAACAGCGAATCAAAGAATTCAACTTTATTTATAACTAATATAGGACAATGCTGTTGATTAAAAAATACTCCATTCCAGGACCTTTTGTTTTCCAAATATTTAATATTACCAATAATTGATAAGTTCCAGTTCGATGGGTTCAAACAGAAAGATTTGAAAGCAGAGAAAATTGTGTATCTTATAATCGGCATGACTTTATCAGATGACAGTACTAATACTAAGATAAGGCTTGCGCATAGTTATATACTTTAATTCAGTCACGGACCCGCGATATCACGGGTGTGTTCTAGTAGTTATAAATTTATTAACCATCAATTAAATATCACTTATGATATATACATTGCTCTACCAATTTCATGTTTAAATCCTGAGCCTAAAATGATTAAAAACACTTTATTGCAGATTTAACCTTTGAAACTTGTTATATTAATTTTAAGATAAACATATATATTATAGGAAGATGTGGTATGAGTGCCAATGCGACAACTCTCCATCCAAGTAACAATTTATAAAAGCAAACCATTATAGGTTTAAGCAAGCTATAAAGGGAATAATGAATTCAAATTGAAATTACACAAACATGATTAGGAAGCTTGAAGGAAACAATATATATTATCAAGATCAACATTTTTTAGACTGATATTGTGCAGCTTATATTTTAAATGTTGGCCTACACATTAAGGAAGATTTTAGTACGATTTTAAAGATAGAAGATAACTTTCAGAGAATTGATGTGAAGTTTCGTTTTGATTGGTTTAATTTATATTTGTAATTATGACTCAGTCAATAAATATCTGAACTTATGAAATAATTAAACTAATTTGAACCTTAATTTGAAATTTGCTTTAAGCTTGTAGGTGGGTATATTTTTTTGACTAAAAATACTGAAATGGAGGGAAAGGTAGAATTAAATATCCAAATAACTACATTTTCAGGTTTTTTTTCTTCAAATTATCCAAAAATGTTTAAGATTCTTATAGTAGCAAATTATACCTAGCTATTGGATCAAAACATGTTTCATCAAAATAAGTTACATAATTGTGTTTGAACTAAATCTTGTGGCTTGAAGACACATATATATATATGTTTCTATACATGATATATATACAGTGACCTACATTTTGTAACTATTATTGAATACTTAGCTAAGTTTTCTGTGTTAGTACAGGGTGTCTTTGAGTGTAAATTTAGACCCAGGACAAGCTATTTGTTAGGAAAGAAGGAAGTTCAATAGTACATACATATTGTTATGATTTCTTACTCCTTCATTTTAGGTGAAATAACAATATGTTCAAGATAACAGCAAAGTTTGTTCAGGCAACCCATGGGGGTGTGCGGACCCTACAGAGAGGAATGCAGACCTACACAAGATATGCATACTATTCATTGAATGATCGGAAAGGAACACAAGATGGGTCTATGTCAAAGAAACCATACCAGCCTAGGTACAGTTTGGAATATGACAGACCAGAAGACTTTGTTAAATCCCAGGTAAAATAGACAGGAACTTGTTGTATTTTCAGTGTATTAAATAATTAACCACCATCAAATTTAGCTGTGGTCTGCAGATATACAGCCAGTGCTGTCAAAATTGTCATATATCTTTAAGTAGATAAGCAAATGATTTGATGTTGCATCAGTTTACTTAAAAAAAACACCTAATAAGTATCACTTTTTTTATCGCAAAAATCTCGGCATTTTTCTGACTAAAAGAAATATCTGTTAAACTGAAAATTAAGTAACCCATTAATTGATTGGCTTCACCTGACAGTTTTGGTGCCATACACATGCATTGTTAATTAACACCAATAAACTGTATTCAATTTGCTTATTACATTGTATTATGTAAATATAAAGAAAATTTGAAGTAAATAATGAGACCGTAACACAAAAAAAGACAAGATTCAAGCACCAATTTCTTTGGTGGATATCAATTTTGGTGGATTGAGGAACTATTGCATATTCTTTTAAACTTTATTTCTTGGTTTTACCAAAGTATCCATTAAAGACTCATATTGATAGAAAATGTGTACCTTGTTGAACATTTAAATCTAGGATTTACTTAAACCCACAAATTCCAGGGGAAAAAATGATTCAACACAATGATTAAATATTTTAAATTGAGCCTGAAACATTTTGAGAATATTTTTTTAAAGATTTTGTTTTATTTATAGTGGTGCAAAAATCAAAATGACTCCGTCAACTATGCAATCTACAGAACCTTAGTGGCCTTGTACTTCCTGTTTGTCGTGATGTACTCAGCAATTGTAGGAACGCTGAAGATGAAGATGTTTATAATGTTAACCTACTGGTCTCTATATACCTTAACAGCATGTCAGGTCCTGAGAGCATATAATGTGTGGCATTACATCTCTTTAAAAAGGCAGAAAAAAGGTATTGATATAATAGCTACTAATATAAAACTAGGTATTCATTAATTTTATGGATATCAATTATCTTGAAGTATTTTCATGAATATTTGATTTCATGATTTTGGCACATCCTGCATACAAGCCTATAGAAAAAAATTTACTTATATGCAGGCCTTGAGAAAATCAAGAAATCAAATATTCATGAAAATATATTTAAATTTATGGCTCTGACACCTTTAACCATATAATTCAGGAAAGCTGGTATCACATGAATAATAAATATAACTGAACTCACTCACTGTAGACTAAATATTACAAAGAAATTTACATTGTAATTAAAGGAAGTCTAAGGATGATAAGAGCTTTAAAATTGTACTTTATATCTACATGATCAAAGTACAGTGTAACTTGCCTTATCTAACACCTGAGTATTATTACATTCTGCTCGAATGGACACATTTTCACGGTCCCAAAATAATCCTTAGTTACATGTATTATTGTATATTAAGGTAAATGAAATACTGAATTCAATTTGATTTGTGGTACCAATTTGTTTAAAGAAATAAAACCACCAAACTTCAAATTTCAAGGTTAGAAAAAGAAATTAAATAGAAGGTTTACCATGTGTACTGAGTAATTGCAATTTGATAGTCTGAAAGTCTTGATAATTTAAATTTGAAGCATAATGTCACTCAATTCAACATCACACATTATGTTCTTCAGGGGGATATTTCTTTGTGTGATTTTGTATACAAATTAATAACCTGAACTGTTTGAAAAATAATTTTATGCTTAAATTTAGATGCAAATGTATTCATTCTAATGCATTCTAGTGTCATTTTTTATTGGGATTACACATTAATCCCATTCTGTTATCATTTTTTTTTTAATTTTGCATTACTGGTACATTTCATATATTTCATCATTATTTTCTTTCATCTATACCCAACACTAGCTAGGGTATAATGCTTTCGACCCATCTAACTGTCATCTTGTATTCCGGAGAATATCAAATACTTTATCAGATTCCAACCTTACATTGATGTATGGGCTAATATAAGAAAAGGAAGATTCTTCATTGTTTTGACTTTGGTTTTGAGGTCACAAGAGCTGGAGTGAAGGTCATAGTTACATAAATAAACCAAAAGAATTTTGTGAAGGAAAGTGGTGTCTAGAGTCTAAATCAATTGTTATATGTGTGATTGTAACTTCAAACAATATTCACATTAAATGTTGATTTTGAGGTCACTCTGGTTAAGGTCAAGGTCAGTTCTTAAAATAGACTGAAAAATATGAAGAAATACATTACAAAATAATAATAAAAAAATAGATGGCTCTTATCCTGCTAGATTGTTGTCTCATTGACAATGATTGATATATAATTTATTAATATTTTCATGTTTATTTACAGATTATATTTTCATGTTTATTTACAGATTTACAGATGATTAAAAGATTGAAATGGCAGTGGACTTTGTATAACATTTCAGTAGGTTCTGCACCAATAGTAGCTATATTATACTGGGTTATAGCTTATGACGGTGAGTTGAATACTTAAGGCCTTTTCATTGATTAAAAAAAAAGTATGATTTAAAGTACTTGTGATAATTGATAATAAAGATACTGTAAAAGCAGAAACTTTCGTGGAGGATTAAATTTTATGGAAAGAATATATCCACTTAATTAAAACCCCACAAAAATTTACCCTTCATATAATATCACTTCCATTTAATGAAAACCACGAAATTAAATCCCAAAGAAATCTTATAAATTTTAACCACACATCGTGACGAAAAATAATGTTTCTACAGTTAATAAATTATAAAACAAGAATGTGTCCATAGTGTGCTCCGCTCCACTCGCACTATCGTTTTCTATGTTCAGTGGACCGTAAAATTATGGTCAAAACTCTTATTTGGTATTAAAATTAGAAAGATCGTTTTAATCGAACATGTGTACCAAGTTTCAAGTTGATTGCACTTCAGCTTCATCAAAAACTACCTTGAGCAAAAACTTTAACCTGAAGTGGGACAGACGCACAGACAGTGAACGAACAAACACAGACTGAAAAATATAATGTCCATAAATGAGGCATAAAAAGAAATACTTTGTCAAATGTAGTTTAAATCTTTGTTTATTTAAATATTAAACTTACAAAAAGTACATGGACATCCTCAAAAATACCCCTACAAAATCAACCAAATTAAGTTCTAAAAAACAAAAGTAGTAATCATTGCCATGATTGTATGAGTAATGAACTTCAAATTTCATGATAATTTTTCTGTTCTTTCAGGAACAGGATATAATTTCATCAACGTAAACACACATGGCGTCAATGCTGCATTTATCCTGTTAGATACATTTATAACCAGAATGCCTGTGAGACTACTCCATGTTTACCAGAGTTCATTGTTAGGCTTCACTTACGTTATTTTTACCATAATTTACTGGTCCTTTGGAGGATTGAACCAGTTTGGACAACCATATATTTACACTGTTCTTAATTATGGTCAGTCACCGAAAAAAGCATTTATATATGTAATGGCAATATGTTTTATAGTTTGTCCTTTAATACACAGTTTTGTATTTTTTCTGTACAGATTCAGGGTGTTTATTCATAGATATTTGACCACTATGGATAAAAGGGAAGCACTTGTTCATAACAGGGATAAATAGACTTCAGTATTATATCATATTTTTTTCTAATTTGTCTTTCAAGCCTATATTTCCATAATGCTCAAATGGAGCTATGCAATTGCTCATATTGAAGCTATATACTTGCCTTAGCTAATTTTTTATTTGTTATTGTTTAGTCAATAGAAATGTTACTGTCCATGTTTGTCAAAAAAGAAGTTGAAAAATCAAATGTAGAAGTAGAAGATCTGTTTAATGCTGAGTTCACACGTAGTTCGAATTAATTTAATTCGCATTTGAAACATTTTACGTTCGTTTAAAAAAGAAGAGTGTGTGAACGCGATTAGCCAATTCGATTCCCATTTGAATTTAATATACGTGTGAACAAGGCATAATATAGTGTTTTGCTATGAGTAAGGAGTAATTTTGGGTACGTTTAGGGAAAGAAAATCTAATTTATTTTTATATTAACATTTTCATCACAATAATTTTAGCTATTTTATGCTGCAGTATTTAAACATTATAATAGTTCAATGTCTGAAGAATATCAACTTTATTGTATTCGTCATGCAACAGTTGAAAGGCTCAGTAAACCTTGACAAGCCTCATACTAAAGTAAAAAAATTGAAAAGTTTTATATTCATTTTTTCATTCATAGTAAGGTCATCCTTGGTATATAAATCAAAGATATTATAACTTTGCATTTCCCGACCGTGCAAGGGCTGTACAGCCAGTCAAGGTCGTTAAAAACTTCCATTTGTTGTCTTTGCATTTCATTTGAATCTCATAAATATTTTTTTTCATATAACATATATAGAGAACAAGAGTGTTTTTTTTTCATTTTAAAGTATAAGAGTGTTTTTTATGAGAAGCTTATCATTATGTCATGCATGAACTTCTGTTATAAATATGCCATTTTTTTCTTATTGAAATTCCACTATGTATGTTCAGTACAGTTTGTGTTATGTATTGTGTCAATATCTACCAATATATCAGCATTATCAACTTTGAAAAATAACTTCTGGCTTCAACAGGTAACTTAAACAATAAAAAAAAACCGAAAAACACATGAGGCTGTTTTCTGCTCTTCTGGTTGTTGTCTCTTTGACACATTCTCAATTTAAGCTAGTCCTTTCTTTAATACAATTCAATGCAATTTATGTATTTGTCATTCATGTGTCTTTATTTGTATGAGATTTTTATATTAGAATATTGTCTGATATATTTACCATAATTTATTTTAGTATATGATGTGTTAAAATTATAGCCTACTTCTTTAGGTTATGAATATGCTTGAAGGACTTCTCACAAACAAACTCATGACAAAAATAATCACATGTGAAGTACTGTCAAGAATAAACAGCAATGATTTCCCTTGTTTATACAACTTTTTTGTGGGGGAAAGATTAATAAAATTTATATGAAGAAGGGAAGTATGCAATTTGTAAAATTATATATATAGAATTCAAAGTTATTGGCAATATAAAAGATTACTCAAAGACATCCTTGAAAGAATAGATACAAAAGTGATCTGAATGATCTTAAAACAGCATTCATCAAATACAAGAGGGGAGGTAACTCTTTACAAAACTTTATTGCATTGAATTATTAAGAAAATACATGAATTGCTAATTTTCGCAATAAAAAATAAAGATTATCTGTAAGGCCACCATGATGCCCAAGTGCATATGCCTATGGAAAATATAGTATGATCACTTATCTTTTCTATCTTCAACATGGTCCTTCAGAGAACTGCAACCAACTTTCTGTTCCAAATAATTTTGGCTCAATCTCTATGCTATCTGAACATTAGCTACATGCTTTTGCAAGAATTGATTTTTATTAAATTTAACTCTTGTATATCTTTATCAAACTGCTTCTGAAAAGTTTAGACTTAAGGATGTACTTAGGTGATGTTATGTAAAATTTAAGAAATTAAGAAATTAAAATGTATACTTTAAGCTGGTAGAGCATCAATTAAGAATAAAGATAAGCTAAACAAATTGATAGGTCATGGACCTCCTTTACGAGATATTTGAGATTAAAAATAAAGCGGGAAAAGGCTGACTCTGACTTTAACCTTATATTTGCATTGGTATTATTTGGGTCTCAAAACAAAAGAAAGAAAATCAAGAATCTTCTAAAATTTTGGTAAATGACCTTTCATGAGCTATTAAATCTTATATGAAAAAATAAATGGGTGTTATGGGGCAAAATATTTTACATTGTATTGTATGGAAAAACACCAAGGAGTCCGAACATTTGACACAAATCCCAAAACCTTACCTAAGTACATCCTTAATATTGTTAATTGAAATTAAAAAAAGGTACTGATCTGGTTTAATATTTTTTTATTATGATCTGAACAGAGTGAATTGCATTTGAGTTGAATAAATCTAATGATAATGTTTTAGTTTCATTCCTGGTTATTTTATATAAGTATTGTTTATCTATTGTTTGACCAAGACATCCATATTTGGATTGACTAATATATAGAGCTCACTGCAGAAATGTTTTGCCAAAATCAAATGTCATAATTGAAATTGTTTTTCATATTAATCATGGTGCTGTGTTTTTTTAAAGAATTTAAATTCTCATGTTGAATCATTTTTATTTTTCTGATTATCATATTGGTGAACCATCATATTTGGCTTGCGAGTTGTTTTGACACATAAGTTTTCATTCAATATTTTTCAAATTTTGTGTATTACAAATTTTTAACATGCAAGTGTACATTTCGAACTATTACTGTACTGATTTAATGGAAATAATGATATACATGTTATTTTTGAAACCTTTTTGCTTATTATACAAAAGTTTGTCATAGATCTTAAATCAATGTTTCTTTCAATAATGAGACAAAGATACTTGTAATTTTATAGATTTAAAATTATTAACAAGCAATTAAACCAAAAAAGTAATTTACAAGATGCAAATATTTCTTTTCTTTGATCAGTAGTCAATCTTAGTAGTTACATGGTATATATAGTAGTAAGAGTACATTCCTGTATTTTTACAGTTTTATAAATTAAACTTTACACAGATCATTCATACATTACGACATAAAATTAATTTCATTTTACATAATGAACAAGATAACATTTTGTGATGGCCGTTATATAAATGTGATATTTAGGAATCAAATAAAATGAGATATTTCTTGATTGTTTGTTTACTTTTGAATTGGAATAAAAGGAGTTTATGAGACAGCAATCCAACAGCAATCCAATAGCAATCCAACAAATAAAATAAGCTGAAAGACATCAAGAGGGCAACATACAGTCTTTAATAATTGACCAGTCAGTGGCGGATCCAGAACTTTTCCTAAGGGGGGGGGGGGGGGGGGGGGGGGGGGGGGGCGCTGACTGACCTAAGGGGGGGCCGCTACAGTCATGCTTCAGTGATTCCCTATATAATCAACCAAATTTTTTCCACAAAAGGGGGGGGGGGCCTGGCCCCCCCCACTGGATCCGCCTATGCCAGTGTCCAAACAACATCAAACTCTGATCCTGAATCTACACAAGTTATGAATAAATTGAACAGAAAGATCTGCCTTTAACACCAATTCTCAAAATAACAATAAACATTGAGATATGACAAAACAAGAATGTGTCCCCAGTACACGAATGCCCCACTCGCACTATCATTTTCCATGTTCAGTGGACCGTGAAATTGGGGTAAACCCTCTAATTTGGCATTAAAATTAAAAAGATCATATCATAGGGAACATGTATACTAAGTTTGAAGTCGATTGGACTTCAACTTCATCAAAAACTACCTTGACCAAAAACTTTAACCTGAAGCGGGACAAACGGACGAACGAACGGAAGGACGAACGAACGGACGCACAGACCAGAAAACATAATGCCCCTCTACTATCGTAGGTGGGGCATAAAAATAACTGAAGATGATGTTCGTTACTTTGGACCAGCACATGAAATTAAATTTTTTTATATTATCAAACAATTAAGAACACACTTATAAAAGAACAAGGGTAACACTCCAGTACCATATTCTCCATCCTTCAGGCTTGGCAGTTTATAATGCTGCAGCATCAGTAGGTCAATAAAAGTCACACCCATTCCAACTACATCAGTCTTGACCAATAGCACCACTTGAACTCTCTTTATTAGATGTAAAATGGTTGTGTCTAGTGTTTATAAGCGGAACTGAAAGTACATGTTGTCATTCTGACTTTTGCTTGAGAAACATATCCAGGAACTTCAATTAGTTGATATTGAACAATAAAATTGTCACAAAATATCTTCTTAGGTTTTGGAGGTAAAAAATGGTTGCACTATCAACACATCACAATCGTTTAATCATGTTAATAACATGTTCTACATATATACTAGGTCATCTTAAAGGTTCTTTTTGTTGGATGCAGCAAGTTACAACTGTCACCAAAGAAAATTATTATCTTGTAGATAATTCTACCTTAATCTACAAAAAGCGGCAAGGAGGGGACTGGATTGTAGCCTTGGGTAGCTAAGATGAGTTTTGGAGATGCCCATGATACTTTGTGTGCAGTAGTTATAGCGTTGGCTTATTTCTATGGAGATATTTAGGCCCAGCCTCATCAGGCATGGTCAATTGATTTTGAAACTTTTATATTATATCAAACGTGCATATAAACAAGACACATATCTGTGTCAACAGCTTCTTGATTTAGAGATTTTTTCCCCCCAAAGTTTACAATGGGCGACTATATCACTCCAATTGATAACATATGGTCTTGTTAGCTAAACATAGATAAAAATGGTAAATCATGAAGGTGAAAAAAGTACAGACATTTCAGTCATGTTGAATACTTATAGATCTCATCTAAATTTCATCATCTAAATTTCTGTCTTATATATTAATTTTCAAAGAAATATCCAAGAAGAATCTATTTCAAAAGCTCCAACAGTCTATTAATGATTTCTTTATTGATTATTAATGTAAATGACATCAAGGTTAGACAAACCCTTCCAGACCAACATGTAAACTTTGAATACACCAATAATGGTTCACCTTTTGTTTATACTACATGTATCTGAGAAACAGACCTAACCACAAAAGTTTTCACCAATGAACAATCTTAAGTGACATCATCTTTGTTTTTTCGATTATTGGTTTTATACATAAAACAGATTAGTTTTCTAGTTTAAATTAAATTATTTTATATTTTCATTTTGGGTCATTTATAGCTTACTATGGGGTATGCATTTTGCTCATTGTTGAGGGCTGTACGGTATGTATTTGATAACTTCAATGTCATTTGGTCTCCAATGGAGAATTGTCTTATTGGCAATCATACCACATCTTTTTATTTTTATATACTAGTATACACCTTTCAATAATTCAATACATCAAATATAATTCATCTATTGCTTATAGTATATGAATAATAGAATAGTTGTTAATGTCTGTGTCATTTTGGTCTTTTGTGGATAGGTGTCTCATTGGCAATCATACCACATCTTCTTTTTTATATTGCCTAGAGAGTCTTGACACTGACCAATGCCATGAAAACAAGTGAAACTGTGAGCTACTGCTCACTGACGATACCCCCGCCGCAAGTGGATAATTTTAATAGTGTAAAAATATGCAAGTGTTCGGTAAACAGGAAGTTGTTGAGTGATGAATCTGAAAACGCATCACACGGTATAGCTGACTTGTATAAATCCTGAAACTAAATTTCAGAAATCCTTGTATTGTAGTTCCTGAGAAAAATGTGACGGAAATTTTCAACTTGGTTATCATGTGTAAAATAGTACAAGTGTTCGGTAAACAGGAAGTTGTTGAGTGATGAATCTGAAAACACATCACACGGTATAGCATACTTATATAAACCTTGAAACAAAATTTCAGAAATCCTTGTATTGCAGTTCCTGAGAAAAATGTGACGGAAATTTTCAACTTGGTTATCATGTGTAAAATAATACAAGTGTTCGGTAAACAGGAAGTTGTCGAGTGATGAATCTGAAAACGCATCACACGGTATAGCTGACTTGTATAAATCCTGAAACCAAATTTCAGAAATCCTTGTATTGTAGTTCCTGAGAAAAATGTGACGAAAATTTTCAACTTGGTTTTCATGTGTAAAATAATACAAGTGTTCGGTAAACAGGAAGTTGTTGAGTGATGAATCTGAAAAGGCATCAAACGGTGTAGCAGACTTATATAAACCCTGAAACCAAATTTCAGAAATCCTTATATTTTAGTTCCTGAGAAAAATGCGACGAAAAATATTCATGGGACGGACGGACTGACGGAAGGACAGAGGTAAAACAGTAAACCCCCCTTTTTTCAAAGCGGGGGTATAATGAAGGAAAGGTCAAGGCCAGAAAAACCCAACATGACCGGTATATACTCCATTAAATTCTTCCATATGCAACTTTGGTGCTCCTTTTGTTTATAGTAACTGAATGTACTAACCAGAGTCACAAATGTTGACAAAGGAACCATGAAAAAGGTCAAGGTCAGGTGAAAACAGTTTGACAGACAAGACCTTGCCAGGAGCCTGTATACAAAAATCTTGAGAAATTCTTGATATAAATATATAAGCTTAAAATAGATCACATCTTTCTGATCATATTGCATTTACATTTTTGCATCTAAAATCTATCATAATTTTCTGAATAATAGCCAAAAGCTAATTAAAGTTCTTGTGAGCACTCAAGGGAAAAGATTGCTTTCATTTTTTTCAATTTTCTTAATTTAAAACAAACACAGAATTATAATAAGCCAAGAAAATAATAAATTTGAATTAGAGATATTTTCCTTGCTTATGATTGTACATGAGTTATCAACCTTGTTTATGATTGTAGAGGAGTTATATTCCTTTGTTCATGGTTGAACATTTGTAGTTTAACCTATTTTAAATTTTTTTATTTTTTTTTACATTAATTAGGAAATTAGTTTCTTGTTTGAATTGTTTTACATTTGTGATTTTGGGGCATTTTATAGCTGAATATGTAGTATGGGCATTGCACATTGTTGAAGTCAATACATTGAATTATAGCTGTTAATTTCTGTGTCATTTGGTCTCTTGTAGAGAGTTGTCTCATTGACAATCATACCATATCTTCTTTAATATCATATGCAATGCATTGGAGTTTAGTATGACTTCCATTTTGACTGAAGTAGTATACATTTTTAAGAAATTTTGAAAATCACTAAATCTCGCCCGCTGACCGACTTTATGGCAAAATCAAAATCGCTATCATATTCAGTAAAAGGGTGATTCAAGGAAAAATATAATCTTATTAAATATATTTATTTACATAATAATCCAGTTTTTAAAAACAAATGTAAATCAGAAAAAGGCTTGTCTTCTGCAGTTTTCTAACAAAAAAAAAAACATTAACACTCTTTACTCCAACATATTTAATTTCTATATTTAATATAATCGAGGGCTATTTCAGAAAAAAATAGAAAAGGTGGTTGAAAGGCACTGAAATTATTTGTGTTTGAGTGGAGTCAAAGTTCAATTTGTGAGGTTTTGTACACAAAGTAAAATGAAATTGTATTGGTGATGTGCATTAAAGGAAAGTGCCTTCAACTCCCCTCTCCCCTATATTTAGTATGAATAATTTCAGAGTCCTTGGCTTAATTGAACCGAGATGATTTTTTTTCATGTTGTTGTTTTCAATTATTTAACAATTGTTATTGACATTTCATACTATATACATTTATTGTATAATATATTTTTTTTATAGTTACAGCACATTATTGTTTAACACAAATACATTTAATGTCCAATGAACACTATAATTCTTCATAAAGTTTTTGCCAATATCATCTCATGTCAATTTAATGTTACTTTTATAGTGCCTGCTACTTCTATCAATATATAATTCATATCAATTTAAATGTCAACATTTATATAGTTATATTTTAACGTTAACATAAAGACATGGATAGCACAAGCTTGTTCACGTTTAGATGGTTGATAATCAATGGTAAACATTCATAAATCATCTTGGTGGTTGTCTAAATACAAATCAATGTCTTTCATAGCTGCATTCTGAATATCTTCAACAGCCTGTAAATAGATATACATGTATAGTCAGTTTTTCTGCCTGTCTAAATCTAAGACATTTTGTATTCTAAATAGTTTTGCATAAAATTTAAATAGCAGCATGTTAAAAATACACCAGTAACATATATAGATAAATGATTAACTAAGTAGCTCTTCGTCTCATGGAGTATTGCATTCTTGTTAACCCTTTAATACATGGCTTAGGTGGAACACTTTTATTCATGTTTTTTTTTGTAGTTTACTCTAGTCTACATTCAATTTCAAAAGGAGTCTTGCCTACTATTTTCCTGAATTTGTCATAATTTTAATTTGAATTTCATTACACTGTTCATTTTCTCTTCTATAGAAATAGAGGTGTAGTTAGGATTTACCCGGTACAATCTTTTGACAAAAAATCTTACAAAATAATAATCATTACTGAAATATTTAAAATTTATGAGTATTTTCTTGTGACATCTTTTTGGGAAAAGAGAAGTAGTCTTTCAAGTAAGGGTTTATTCCTTCCAGTATAATTATGATCAACCTGTTCTGTACTATCACTATGTCTTTTTTCTGTGATTTCCATTAGTGATGATGGAGGTTGATGTTCTTTATAATGACTTTTAAACAATAAATGCATCAACACATAATTAGTTCAAAAGATGTTTACAATGACTTGTCAGACAATAATCGTTATAAACAATTTTTTAAAGGAGATGACAGGTCACTATTTGTATTTCAATTGTGAAAGAAACAAATCATAAAACAGACCAGAAACACCAACTTATTGATATAAAAATTGCTAACAAAACAGACCAAAGTTTGCAATTAGTAAAACCATAAATAAACATAAATAATAAGATTTTTGATAGATTTTAAAACTTAACTGAAAGAGAGAAACATGAGACAATGAACTTATCTATTTGTATAAATCAAATAATTGTTGACTGTCAATGGATTTCCCAATAATTACATGAATTATGATACAATATATCTTTGTATAAATAAAACAACTGTTTAAAGGAAATTGTCATTGCTATTATCTTGGCACAATGAATGATATACATGATATATATAAATTGTAATCCTATATCTAAACCATTTATTTCAGGATTCTGGGTTTCTTTGAGATTTGGGTATCCATTACTTTGGTTTCTAAAGTTGTTTTAGGTAGCAATACACAGTTAGAAGTTTAGTTTCGCATTAAGGCCATGGTGAATTTTTTGAATATGAAAGTTTTTGTGCAATAAAATTGATTTTTAGATAATTGAAGAATAGTATAGTCTTCTTAGTGGGTTTATATGAACATTTATATTGTTTTCAGCATGTTTTTTATAGGCCATTTAAATGTTAAACAGTACATATTTTCCTATCCCTAACACCCATAGGTCCATGAATTATTATAGTGTTTATCAACAAAGATTTCAGTATCACTGTTTCAAAGGTATCACTGTAATTGATTGAAATTTTCCTTTAGACCAAATTTTTGAGACTTTTGTGACATGTTCACCCCCCCCCCCCCCTTTTTTGCAATAATTTGTTATAAAATAAATGCAGATTGTTGACATGCCACGGTTACACCAAAAAGAGATAACATTTCATTATTATAACCATTAGAAATCAAATCTATGGAAGATTCTCTTTCTATAGATATACACATGCATTACACAAATATTAAGCCTTATTTGTTAGAAAGGAAGGGAAAGAGGGTGTTTAAAAGATATGAGTGTCAATTTTTAGTGTTTTTCCTAACTGTGTATTGCTACCTTAGTGTTTATACAACTCAGAAACAGAATTTCAAAGTAGACTAGGGAGGGAAAATCTGTTTGTGCCAAAAATGTGTCCTTTTGCACTACAACTCATTTGTGCCACTAGTTTTTATGAAAACCTAGAATGATTTGCACTAAAACATAATTTCATAAAGCATTAAGATTGCCCTAATAAATCCATATTTTTTTTGAATGGCTTTAGTTCTCTTTTTCAACCAGGTATGGGACCAGTTGTTTACATTGGCAACTTGTTATTGCTTCAGTCATGTTAGTATCACTTTCATAATTTGTATTTTTCTTACATTTGACACACATAAGATGAATATTTATACAGTGTCACTAGTAGACAATAATAAAATCCAATTTAATAAAAACACCTTCTTCCTTCATGATCTTCAGATAACTTGAAAATTATGCATTCAAACTTTTGTATCTATACAACAGGTACTTTTGGAATGGACCAATAATTTTTCTAAATATTTTTTATGCTTTGTCTTTCTTGTTTTATACTGTGATTTGTACCAACCTTTGACCATTTATCTGATATTTTATCTATTTTCTGTTTTGTTTTTATCAACTTTTTCTGTTTCTTCTCGTGTGCATCTTTTAACATTTTGTTGACAGATTCAAGTTCTGTGACCATCTTCTCAAGTTTCATTTTATGTTTAAGTTTAATAGGCATAGTATGGGCAACACTATCCTTCACTGGATCACCCGAAGGTCGCCTACAAAACATGTATCATGTATATATTGATTACTAATTAAACAACACTATCCTTCACTGGATCACCCGAAGGTCGCCTACAAAACATGTATCCTGTATATAGTGATTACTAATTAAACAACACTATCCTTCACTGGATCACCCGAAGGTCGCCTACAAAACATGTATCATGTATATATTGATTACTAATTAAACAACACTAATACTGTGTTTGGACAATCGTTGTAGGGTTCTGTTTGAAGAACAGCCTTTAGAGCTATAAAGATTGGAGTTTTCATCAACTCACAGTTTCAACTCAGTGGCAAATCCATGAGGAAGGGGGGGGGGGGGGGGGGGGGGGGTGTTGGAACCCCCCTTTTTTATGGACAATCAAATGGTTTTCAAGAAGAACCTATTTAGAACCCCATTTTAAAAATAGGTGGATCCTTCCCTGCAACCAATCAAAATGCATGAAAATGTTAGTAAACAAAATTCTAAGACTAGAGATCCAGTTGAGATGACCAATGATAATTTGTTTACCGCTATTTTACCTATGAAGACGTTGTCAATTTCATTAGCAACACCATGTGCCTCCTTAGTTTCAAGCTATAATTTTCCATCTCAAACGAGTCGCATCATATGAAAAATTATCACGAAAAAATATGAAAGGAAAAATGCACAAAATAGGGATAATTGCATTTATTGTGCCATAAAGTAAATACAATTGGTAAGACATGAGTTTTTATATCTTTTGTATTCAAAAATAAAATCACAATTGTAACAATTTTCTAAATATAGGTAAATAGTCATGATAGTACTGATGCTGAGTGATGCAGATACTGAAATAGTAAGTCTTCTTATATTCTACTAAACTGTGTTGTAAATATCTAATTCTACTATTAAAGAAAGGAAATTCTTTCCAAATCATATTGAAAATGATATGTAAAAATAAATTGAAATACAATTTTTAAAATAGCGGCAATGTTTAAATTGTGCATAACAAGTTTTATTACTACAACAAAAAAAATAACCAATAAAACAATTACCCATATCATATTCATTTATAGTTTAATATTTCAAAGCTATTCCTTAAAACTAAAAGTATGCTTATGTCAGTTCTGCTTTTTCTTGTTAACATTTTTTCACAGAATTATTTTTGATATTAGAAATCTGCCACAGATATTATGAACAAAAATGACTTAAAGTTTATTATCCTCTTTAAATGTCATATAAATTAGATGTGTCAAAGTGACCCAAATGGCCCCGTCTCAAGAAGTTGAAAAATCTGAAATTTCAATTACACATGTGGACACAAACATGATGGTATTAATAAGTCTCACATATCAAAAATCAGCTTAAAATCTGGAGGCATATAGAAATAAAGTCTGTATTACTGTGATTTTTTTTTAAAAGGTTTAAAGACACAAATGTTTAGACTGGCGTACTGTGATGTGTAAGACCGGCGTTTTACGTTTCCGCAAATTGGCATTACTTTTCCCGAAAAAAAATATGACGTTTCCACCAAAAAAAGTTTACGTTTCAGCAAATAAATATCTTACTTTTCTGGAAAAAAAGTAACTATTCTGGAAAAAACAAATTGTTACTTTTCCGCTAATAATTAAGGAATACCTGTCGATCGAAAGTGAAGTTATAATCACAAAATAAATATTTATTAAGTTAAAGGTCATCATTACATGCAAGCAAAACTCGTCATAAAACGTATCAAAACGTATGTTCAAAAGTTAGCACTAATCAGATATATCTTGATATATATGAGTTCATAAGCCAGTTCTGGCAGAATATGTGTAGCCAATACGTCGTACAAAGTCCACAGTAGTACATTCACCGTTTACAAGTTTTGTATTTTGTTTAAAAGGGAAGACTTAGTCCATCTTCTTCTTTCCATATTTCCGAAGGGTTGCTTTTACGGTTAGAATACTCAACTTTGTGTAAGATGTTGTTTGCAATTTCAATAACACATCAACAAAGACAAAAATATTAGGATGGCTAGCGTAAAACTGCTCGCTCGTTTAGGTGGGCATGAAAGACTAGGCACTATTCGTTGTTCTCTTTTCCTCGGGGTCAAGAGGTCATGCCTAATTTATCTAATATATATTCAAATATTTATAATTTACCAGGTACTTTTCCGGAAAAGTAATATATACAAATTGCGGAAACGTATACTTTGAATTTGCGGAAACATAGTATTGGGACTTTGAAAAATTATCGGAAATGCAATACGCCCTGTAAGACCTGTGATATTTATTTATTATTCTAAAAGTTTAAGTGATAGGGCCTTTTATTTTTATTTTATTTAAATTTTTAGTTTTAAAGATTTTATTTAAGACAGTTTTATTTATTTTTTCTCTGTGTTTTACTGGTTAAATTTCTAACTTATATTTTCTCATAGTTAAGTGAATAAATCCTTTAATGCAAATTTTTATAGATTTCACTTGTGTATATACCGCAGGGAATGTAAATACTTATAATTTTCATCATTATTTTATTTAATTTTTGGTTGACTGTTATATTCTAATATGTTTTTATGGTATTCATTGTGATATATATTTCCCCTTTCAAAGCTTTTAATTTACATCATTATTCTATTTAATTTCTGTTTCATTCTTATGTTCATATATATATATTTGCTATTATTGTATGCATTGTGATATATATTTTCCTTCAATTTTATATGTTAAGCGCTTAGAGTATTATGTTTATTAGATACTGGTAGGCGCTATATAAAAGCTATGTAATAATAATTTTCAACAACTTTCATTTTTCAATTTTAGCAAAAATTATTGGAGCTAAACAAAACTTAAACTTGATCTATAACTCATCATGGTTAGCTCAAATACCAAAAATCAGTCCAATATCTCAAAGCATTTAGAAAAAAAGTCTGAATAACTGTGATTTTCAAAAATTTATCGAAGTCCAAAGCCCAAAATTACAGCAAAAATTAGTCAAGCTCAACTTGGCCAGTAACTCATCATGGGTAACTCACAAACCAAAAATCAGTCCAATATCTGAAAGCGTTTAGAAAAAAAGACCATATAACTGTGATTTTCAACAATTTATCAAAGTCCATAGCCCGTAATTTCAGCAAAAATTAGCAGAGCAGAACAAAACTTAAACTTGATCTGTAACTCATCTTGGTTAACGCACATGCCAAAAATCATCCCAATATCTGAAAGCGTTTAGAAAAAAAGTCAGTATAACTGTGCTTTTCAACAATTTATCAAAGTCCAAAGCCCGTAATTTTGGTAAAAAATTAGCGGAGCGGAATGAAAGTTAATCTTGATCTGTAACTCATCATGGTTAACTCACATATCAAAAATCAGCCCAATATCTTTATCTAGAAAAAAAAAACTCTGTATAATGGTTTGTTGCGGAATAACGGAAAGATGGACAACGGTAAAACTATAATATATGGCACAGACAACTTCCTTGGGGGGCCATAAAAATTCCAAAAACCTGACGTTTAATACAAGCATGACAAGGTAAGAAGAAAAAGAAAAAGAAGGAGAAGAAGAATATAGAAGAAATTTAAAAATAGTCTAATGGACATATACAGCTTACAAATACTCCACATACCAAATAGTGGTAGGTAATACCAAAAATATGGATCTGATTCAGACGAAAATTAAATAACTAGTAGTAGTAATCATGGTATGGTATTCTACATTTACAATAATCAACCTTTGTCATGAAAACTTAACCTCACAAATGGATCATAAACACGAGGCTCTCAAGAGCCTAAATTGCTCACCTGCATTTCAGAGGAGAAGATTTTAAAATGTTAGCAAACTTGATGAACAAATTGTCTTTAAAGGGCAATAACTCCTTAAGGGGTCAATTGACAATTTTGGTCATATTAATTCTTTTTGTAGATCTTACTTTGCTGAACATTTTTGCTGCTTATTGTTTATATCTATCTATAATAATATTCAAGATAATAACAAAAAACTGCAAAATTTTGTTAAAACTACATTTACCAATTTCGGTGGCAGCAACCCAACAATGGGTTGTTCGATTTGTCTGATAATTTCAGGGCCGATAGATCTTAACCAATTGAACAATTCAACCCATTTCAGATTTGCTCTAAAAGCTTTAGTTTTTGAGATATAAGCCAAAAACTGCATTTGACCCTTATGTTCTATTTTTAGGCATGGTGGCCATGTTTGTCAATGGATCAAAACTTCGGATACAATTTATAAACAAGATACCATAAGGAACATTTAGTTAAAGTTTGAAGGTAATTGGCTCAGTAGTTTCAGAGGAGAAGATTTTTAAATGTTATAAAACTTGAAGAACAAATTGTATAAAATTGTCTTTAATGGCAATTACTCCTTAAGGGGTCAATTGACAATTATGGTCTTATTAAGTTTTTTGTAGATCTTACTTTGCTGAACATTATTGCTGTTTACAATAATATATATCTATCTATAAAAATATTCAAGATAATAACAAATAACTGCAAAATTTCCTTATTATAACTACCAATTTAGTGGCAGCAACCCACCAATGGGTTGTTCGATTCGTCTGAAAATTTCAGGGCTGATAGATTTTGACCACTTGAACAATGTGACCCATGTCAGATTTGCTCTAAAAGCTTTAGTTTTTGAGATATGAGCCAAAAACTGCATTTGACCCCTATGTTCTATTTTTAGCCATGGTGGCCATGTTTGTCGATGGATCAAAACTTTGGATAAAATGTATAAACTAGATACCCTAAGGAACATTTAGTTAAAGTTTGAAGGTATTTGGCCCAGTAGTTTCAGAGGAGAAGACTCTTGAAATAGTTTACAGACGAAGACGACGACGGATGCCAAGTGATGGCATAAGCTCAGGCCCAGGCGAGCTAAAAATGAAACAAAGGTCTAAAATTGTGACAGTATCATATTGACATTAAAAAATATTTACACAAGCCTAATATTGTTTACCTATATCAAATTACAAATGCATGATATTGTATACACTTTACATGTACATGACCAAAGCAATGTGCATAAGAACACAAATCTTTAGCACTTGATATATTGAAAAGTTCTTTTGCAGTTTCTTACCATGCTGAAGAATTGATTTCATCACAAGCTTTATCAATCAATTTATCTAACTCATTCATTAATACTGGAATTTTTTCTTCATCAAAAATCTGCTTGACTTCCTCCTGTGACAATAGAATAAATTCATATTTAGTACTTTTATACTGCATTTCCTACTAAACCATTACCCTCATTCTATAAATATCACATATAGTGGATCGATCATTATTATTTGTGGAGTACCAATTTTTTTATGTTCTTTATAGTGATAGTTGAACCACAAAATTGTTATATTCAATAAAATGCAAATTTCCTATAGGTGTGTACACAAATTTCCTATAGGTGTGTACACAAAATTTGGCAAAACCATGAAATCAAGTTTCCCTAAAAATTAAATGTATCCTCAATCCACTAAAATGATATTTTTGTCAGATATTTGGAATGTCTGTTTTGACCATGTGGTGTAATTATAATTATTATATACTTAGTAGTAAATACAGATAAATTGTATGTGTAATGCAATCATTGGCAAGCGTGCTGTATCAGCAACCCGTGATGATATCGATATCAGCACGGTTGCAAAGCTTTATCACACCTTTAATCTGTATGACGTCACGTCATCGATTGCAGTCACTGTTGCAAAGGCTTTCAAATCCCTAATCTGTATGATGTCATGTCAAACCTATAATCTGTATGACGTCATTTCAAACCTCCTTATCTGTATGACGTCATGTTACATAAAAAACATCTACTTGAGGTATATGTATATAATAAAGTGTATATGATATGGCTTTTTCAATATCACACACCATTATCAACCCTTAACCAATATAATCCCTCGAGCAGAGCTCTTGGGATTATATTGGTGTCTCGGGTTGATACGGATGCGATATTGAAAAAAGCCATATGATATTCTCAATAAATATGCTGGCTTAACCTTTCCTTTTTACGTTTCATAATTTTATTACATATAGATTGAACAGCCATTTTGAAAATCCTTGTTCTTTTTTTAGGGATTTTGAATGAAAATAGGTGCCAACTGATGAAAAATAAAGAATTTTTTTTCAATTGCTCTTGTCTCAAAAACATGCACGCATGCATGGACCTTGGATTTTGTTCTGTTTTTTAGTTCCATTAAACATGTATATATAATAAATCATATATCATGTTTATTATATATATGTAATAAATTTATAATTGGTCTTTAGATAGACTGAAACAGAGAAGCAAACATCTGTAATCAAATAATTAAACATATGACCTTTTACCTTTAACATAGAAGTACTAAAACTTAGTAGCTAAGGGCTGTTTTCAAAATGTTCTGATAAATTTTAACATTTCTAAATGAATAAAGCACTTGGTAGCTACTGAGGCAAATAAACCTATTGATAGGTATACAATTACATTCATTATCTCAGTGCACATGGTGCAGCCACTGGCAATACAAAGTAAATTGTTAATATGGTCTGTTTAAATGTTATAAGACTAGTTCATTCCTCGTACATTGTAATTAAATAGCATGATTATATAACACTGTATATATTTATAACTGCTCAATAAAGCTGAAGATGTGTTTTTAATTCTATATTACATAATATTGCCCTATTTTTTTTTAATATTGAATCTTTCATAAAATTGAGAAAAGAAATGGGGAATGTGTCAAAGCAACAACAACCCGACCATAGAGCAGACAACAGCCTGCTTTTCATTTGCTCATACTTAGAGTGTTCTTAATCTAATATTACATACTATTACCCTAGGATTTTAATATTGAATCTTTCATGTTTTCATTTGCTCATACTTAGAGTGTTCTTAATCTAATATTACATACTATTACCCTAGGATTTTAATATTGAATCTTTCATGTTTTCATTTGCTCATACTTAGAGTGTTCTTAATCTAATATTACATACTATTACCCTAGGATTTTAATATTGAATCTTTCATGTTTTCATTTGCTTATACTTTGGTTCACATGTACTTGGACTTGAATGTAGGCCAAGAGTAAAAGGACAACAGAGGTATGTTTGTGAATAAAGTCAGAGATTCCTGCAGTACATTGAAAGGGGAATCAAAAGATGTATGATGCACAACAATGCAGAAACTTTTTTGGACCAGCTTTGCTTAACCCAAGATGGATTCATTTAAGTACAAACAATGTATGGCATGTTCTATCAACAATAAAAACTGTAATTGTTAAAATCAAAGTGCTGTAAGCACTGTAGGCAGTTAACCAAAAACCAAGGCAAACATAATTATGAAAGCTGTGGCAATGTTGCTTCAATTTTTGTTTAAAGATTTAAAAGAACAATCATTACACATTCATATATAATTGTACATTTATGTTCATTTAATGAATTAATCATAAAGGCAAATAATTCATAATTTATCAAGGTCTTCAATAGCAACGTATATATCAAGTATATTTTTTTTCGTGGTCATGAGTCTTGAGTCAGCAGTGGTACAAATTCGCAATGATTGCAGTTCTTCTAGTTGATCGTAATTGTTCGTATTAGTTGACTGTTAGTAGTTCAAGTTGACTTTAGTACGAGCTTGTAAAAGTATGAATGGACTTGCTCCCCTGGAAAGAAAACTGAGCTTGTGTTCTACAGTACAAAAGTTATGAGACACAAATCAGACAAATGTTTACTACTACAGGAATCAATGGTGAGGTCTGACTGACCTGTCTGTCCATATTAATAGTAAATGTAAATGACTCCCACCTTCACCCCAAGTCCATGATGTCTAAGTTTGGAATAAAATGACAGGGTTTAGGTCTAGCAAAGTGATATGCATATGTGACACATATGAGATTGACCTTGTATGGCATTCAATCTTCTTGAATTGACAAACAGGAATGAATATGGTTTAGGAGTTGGTATCTCAATCTTTTACAAGTTCTCAAAACACACACAAGAGGGTGTGGGGTGACCCTAGGGACTACTCCTATTTTTCATTTGATTTTTTATATTGTCCCATACATGAATATACATGTATATGGTTTAGGGGTGGGGATCTCGACCATTATCAAGTTTTCAAACAGGTGGAGGTGGGGGACCCCAGTGACTTCCCCTATAATTCATTATTTGTTATATTGTCCAATACATGAATATATATGGTTGAGGGGTGGGGATCTCATTTGTTTCCAAGTTATCAAACAGGATTGGGTAGGGTGACCCTTAGGACTCTCCCTATATTTCATTTGATTAGTTCTTTTGTCCCGTACATGAAAATATTCGGTTTAATTTAAAGGTGGGGATCTCGACTGTTTCCAAGTTCTCAAACAACAGGAGGGGTGGGGTGACCGCAGGGACTCCCCCTATAATTTATTTGATTTGTTATTTAGTCCCATACATGAGTGTATATGGTGAAGGGGTGAGGATCTCGACTGTTTCCAAGTTCTCAAACAGGAGGGTGCAGTGACCCTAAGGACTCCCCCTATGATTCATTTGATTTGTTATATTGACCCATACATGAATATATATGGTTTATGGGTGGGGATCTCGACCGTTTCCAAGTTCTCAAACAGGAGGGTAGGGATGACCCACAGGGACTCCCCCTATATTTTATTTGATTTATTATATTGTCCCATACATGAATATATATGGTTTAGTGGTGGGTATCTCGCCTGTTTCAAAGTTCCCAAACAGGAGGGGTGGGGTGACCACAGGGACTCCCCCTGTATTTCATTTGATTGGTTATATTGTCCCATACATGAATAAATATGGTTGAGGGGTGGGGATCTCGACTGTTTCCAAGTTCTAAAGCAGGAGGTGGTAGGTGACCCTAGGGACTTCACCTATATTTCATTTGATTAGTTATATAGTCCCATACATGAATGTATATATGGTTGAGAAGTGGGGATCTCATCCGTTTCAAAGTTATCAAACAGGAGGGGGTAGAGTGTCCCAAAGGACTCCAAATACATATCATATGATTTGCTTACATTCAGGTATCATATAATCTAGTTGCACTATATGTGTAAAATAAGAAACTTCCAGCTATTTTAACTGACCCATCAAAATTGAGAAAAAAATATACCCATTGAAATTGCAGTAAAATGTTTACACTTTAAAAGCATCTAACTTGCTTTACCAATATTTATTACTGATTAAGAAAATTTATACTGTCACCAGGACCATATATATTGTTAGATATACTGTTCCCAGCTGTCAAAAAGACTCACAATGTATTGGATTTTGACATTAGAATTTGTCAAAAAGTACAAAATATTTTCTGTTTTTTTCATTCTTTTACATATATCTTTTAGTTTTCAATTCTAGTGTTTATATTTATTTACCATGCAAAGATGTATTTTGTCATCTGTCTGATTTTTTTAAAAGTTGATCGCCAAAACCCGGAGTTACCCATATCCGCTTCCGGAATCGGATCCAATATTGTAATTTTCTTCTCATGTCAGCCATTTTGTTTTCAATGTTGTTTTTGTCAGTTACGATTTTACTCGAATTAACACATTATTTGTCGGCAATTTTCTGTATAAAGCTAGCGGTTGAACAAAATGAACATCGCTGTCATGAATAATAATGCTAAAAACAAGTTTTGAGATTGTTTATTAGGAGACTTTGGTAAAAAGATTCGCAAAGTTATTTTTTTATTTCAGGCCTCTCAAGTCGGGCATGTCGAGCGTATCTAGTAACCAAGTCAAAAGTCCGACTGCAAAAGTGGAAGGTCGCAGACCTAGGACAACCTTTAATTTGAACCCCTGCCTCCAAATTGAAAAGATACAAAAATTTCGTCTTATAATTTAAAATTGCCACCAACAGCATGAACAGTGGAACTTATTTTAAGACTACTGACGTAGTTGACTACGTATTGACGACAAACAATATTCTTCGACTTTTGCCATTTGGGAAATCTAAACTACTTGTCTTTCGAGATTTTCGGCGATTAAACATTTCATACATTTGTTCTTTGACAGTTTAACCAAAATCTCAGGGGATAATAAACTACATAAAGATTCCTAATGTGCCCTACTTCCTATGTGCAACTTCAAAACTTTTGGATAAATCGACGATCATTTAAGGTTTTTCTGGTCATATTTTTTGTAATCAAGAATTAAAAGTATGAAAAAACTGTCCAATTAGTTATAAATAACATAACATCCAGCTAGATAATAACAATGGCACATATTTCTGCATTTATTGGGTAGAACACAAATCTAGGGTGCTCGCATAAGGCAGCTTAACTGCCTAAAAATAAGTCAAACTTAATAGTTAACATGATCTGTTCAGTCAACAAATTTCATCATTTAACATAAATTATCAACTCACATTAAAATTTGATTCAACTTGTCGTGTCAACTCTAAGTACATAGTTCTGAATGCATCAGGATTCTTCTTATAAATTGGATGGAAATGGTGCTGAAATCTAGCATACCTAAAAAGTACAAAACATCACATGTATAGGAAATCTTCCCCTGGATTTTGAACTGTCAACATGCATGTACATATGTGTATATAAATCAGAATACATGTACATTTGTATATTAACATGTACAGTAGTCTTCATTTTTAAACAACAAAAGTGTCAATAATTGACCAAACAGACATGACAGACGGTTTTCAATTTCAACTAAGAATAAAATTTTATAAAACAGTACTTCTTATTAAAACAATTAAATTATACTGTTATAGTCCACATGTACACAAAATTTTCTAAAGAAAATTAAAAACTTTATTTTTTTCTAACTTGAAGACATAAAATTAACTTGAGGTCCTCAAGTTAATTTTATGTCTTCAAGATAGAAAAAAAATCAAGTCCTCAAGTTAATTTTATGTCTTCAAGATAGAAAAAAATCAAGTTGAGGATTTGTACAGTTTTGAGCAATGTTTGAATAATAAACCTTAATGTAAATCCTTGGATATCACATGAAATCTGTCAGATAGGCTTTTCAGTATAAAATTGATAAAATCTCAGACTCCCTGAGACTTTGCGAGATTTATGGATTTTGGCGTCTGACTGACAAAAATGTATTGGAATTGCTCAATAAATTTACTGCATAGTTCTTATTGTAAATAAATACAAAATGTACAAGTTTTATCATAAAGTAGATATACATGTATTTTGCCATATAAAATAAGTTGGATTTATTTGATGTGAAGTGTTTTATAATGGTTTGTAAATTTGAGAATGCAATCAGCACCATTCTTTATTACACTGTTTGATTTCTGTACCATTCTGTGATGAAATGAATGTGATTTTAACAAGTTTAAAGTGACTGAATACAAGTTGGTACACTGGCATCACTATACAACTAGTTTGAATGACATTTTATAGATATAATCAGAAATTATAAGAATAAAAGCAAGTACGTTTTTAACACATGACTGTTTCCGTATTGTATCTTTATAAACTAATTGTGCTGTATATGTCATGTATGTGTATGGTATCAATATGAGTTTAGATTGTAATGGTAATTATAGAATATACTTAGAATGTTATGGTATCCATAGAATTTACTTATGACTTGTTGTTACATGCATCTACAATGTATATT
This sequence comes from Mytilus galloprovincialis, assembly GCA_037788925.1. Classification (NCBI taxonomy): domain Eukaryota; kingdom Metazoa; phylum Mollusca; class Bivalvia; order Mytilida; family Mytilidae; genus Mytilus; species Mytilus galloprovincialis. The sequence continues at coordinate 36,706,413 of CM075335.1, forward strand.
TTATTTATATATTGTTTAAATATTTATTTTCTGTATTTGGATCACGCCTCTATTGCACATACTCTTTCAAATAAAATATTGAATTGAATTGAATTGAATAAACTATGTCTGGACGATAAAATCGGCTACAAATTAGGCAGTGTCAAGTCCCACCAATATATATGTTCCTGTCTAAGTCATGCAAGTACATGTATATGGAAATTATAAAAAAATCCAGAGTTTTTCATGTTTTGTCATCATGGTCATGTTTGTTGTACTCTAATATTTGACAATTGGTTAGACTCTCCTGACCAGTGCTTGATAATTTCACACTGTTTTTGACTGTTTACCAACATAATCTGCAAACTAATTCATGACCTTTTGTTTGATCAAAGTTGACCTTACATGTATTTGAAATAAAAGGACCTGATTGGTGGTATACTTCCTTTTATGACATAACCTTGGGTGCAGGGCATGCATGATTCACATGCTAAAAATATGCCAAATTTGATTACAATTTGACCAGTTCTCAATAATGTTATAAAAACCTCAGAATAAAAACTAGAGGCTCTAAAGAGCCTGTGTCGCTCACCTTGGTCTATGTGAATATTAAACAATGGACACAGATGGATTCATGACAAAATTGTGTTTTGGTGATGGTGATGTGTTTGTAGATCTTACTTTACTAAACATTCTTGCTGCTTACAATTATCTCTATCTATAACAGTACTTTCTGTGGAAAATGTTATTGAAAATCTTCAAATTTTAAGAAAATTGTTAAAAATTGACTATGAAGGGCAATAACTCCTTAGGGGGTTAATTGACTATTTTGGTCATAGTGAATTATTTTTAGTTCTTACTTTGCTGTACATTATTGCTGTTTACAGTTTATCTCTATCTATAATAATATTCAAGATAACAAAAAAACAGCAAAATTTCCTCAAAATTACCAATTCAGGGGCAGCAACCTAACAACCGATTATCTGATTGATCTGAAAATTCCAGGGCAGATAGATCGTGACCTGATCAACAATTTTACTTCCTGTCAGATTTGCTCTAAATGCTTTGGTTTTTGAGTTATAAGCCAAAAACTGCATTTTACCCCTATGTTCTATTTTTAGCCATGGCGGCCATCTTGGTTGGTTGGCCGGGTCACCGGACATATTTTTTAAACTAGATACCCCAATGATGATTATGGCCAAGTTTGGTTAAATTTGGCCCAGTAGTTTCAGAGGAGAAGATTTTTCTAAAAGATTACTAAGATTTACGAAAAATGGTTAAAAATTGACTATAAAGGGCAATAACTCCTAAAGTGGTCAACTGACCATTTTGGTCATGTTAACTTATTTGTAGATCTTACTTTGCTGAACATTATTGCTGTGTACAGTTTATCTCTATCTATAATAATATTCAAGATAATAACCAGAAACAGCAAAATTTCCTTAAAATTACCATTTCAGGGGCAGCAACCCAACAACAGAATGTCCGATTCATCTGAAAATTTCAGGGCAGCTAGATCTTGACCTGATGAACAATTTTACCTCGTGTCAGATTTGCTCTAAATGCTTTGGTTTTTGAGTTATAAGCCAAAAACTGCATTTTACCCCTATGTTCTATTTTTAGCCATGGCGGCCATCTTGGTTGGTTGAGCGGGACACCGGACACATTTTTTAAACTAGATACCCCAATGATGATTGTGGCCAAGTTTGGTTAAATTTGGCCCAGTAGTTTCAGAGGAGAAGATTTTTGTAAAAGTTAACGCAGGACGACGACGACGGACGACGACGACGGACGACGACGGACGCCAAGTGATGAGAAAAGCTCACTTGGCCCTGTGGGCCAGGTGAGCTAAAAAATAAGAACTATGATGACTATTTGATAAAATGAACATTTTACTGATAATTTGGCATATAAATTTTACTGAAATGGTAATATTTCACAGAAATTTTAGAGATTCTAAAATTTATCAAAATGTGTATTGTTTGGAAAACTATGTTTTTCCGTAAAAAATGTTCATAGTTCATCATTCCTCAGACTGTACACAAACACTGCAGTACCACGGCTCATCAGTGACATATGAAACACCCAAACCGGAATATACATGAAGGGACAAGCAAGTTTACCCAAAATATATTGTTTACATAAAAATGTCTGCAGTCAAGTGAAAATATGAGGGGGCTCTAGGGGGACAAAAAATGATGTTACAAACGCCCTGGATTGAATTTTACTGTAGGAATCACATCATTTGAATTGTAAATGAATTTCTAATCGATCCATGTTATTTCTAACTACTAAATATTTAATTACAAAAAAAGTTACACTTGATTCCAAGAGCAATCTTTTCAACTTCGATTCACCGCTGTCGATTCATCGTCTGCTATTAATTTCCCGTTAAGTTAAGACCATGCCAAATGTACATTTCCTGTAAAGCTCCTTTTAAGGTATAAATACAAAAAAACATTTTAATTCAAAAGTGTTTTATTTTCATTAAAAAAACATTTCTGTATCGCGTTATCGAGCACTGGTCGTTATCGAGCACTGGTCAGGGGAGTCTACTAATAGATAGGAAATAACCATGAATACAGCAAGCAATCATTTCAAGCTAGTTGATTTAAAAGTAAAAAAAACTAGAGGCTCTTAAGATTCTGTGTCGCTCACCTTGGTGTATGTTCATATTAAACAAGGGCACAGAAGGATTAATGCTAAATTGTGTTTTGGTGATGGTGATGTGTTTGGGCATAAATTAAAATATTGTTTGTTTGCCCTTTTCCGACCCTATTTTTTGAAACAGGGTAGGTAGGTAGGTAAAATATTTTATTTTTCTTTCCCAAAAAATAATTTGACTCGGTACATTTTTTGTCATGGGTAGGTGGGTAGGTATAATATTTTATTTAATAGATACAAAATCTGCAGGATATCATTGTTGTCTGTATTGCATTTGTTTAAGTATGCTTTTACTATGAAGTTTCTGGGATTATTTAATTTAGTATAACTAGAACACACCCGCGAAATCGCGGGCATTCAGAGCGTAGTTTAAAGTATATGTAAAGTGTTGTTGGAAGAATTTTGTAAAATATTGAATGACTGGAGAATTTCAGCAAAAGTATCATAAATCATAGGTTATTGGGGACAGGAAAATGTTCAATTTTCTAATCCTCCCTCCTTTATTTCCAAAATTCCCAATTTGTGGTTTTCTATCAATTTCAATATGAATATACATTTAGTATGTTATGAACATTTAAGTAAGGAGCCTGTACTTGAGTGGTTGTCGTTTGTTTATGTGTTACATATTTGTTTTTCGTTCATTTTTTGTACATAAATAAGGCCGCTAGTTTTCTCGTTTGAATTGTTTTACATTGTCATTTCGGTGCCTTTTAAAGCTGAGTATGCGGTATGGTCTTTGCTCGTTGTTGAAGGTCGTACGATGACCTATAGTTGTTAATTTCTGTGTCATTTTGGTCTCTTGTGGAGAGTTGTCAACATGGCAATCATACCACATCTTCTTTGTTTTGTAATCAATGAATTTTGTAAAAGATTTAATGACTGGAGAATTTCAGAAAAGGTATCAAAAGTGCACATGAATAATTTTAGCGCTTATCTGTATATTATGAACATTCACTATATAAATAAAGTGTATTTACTTTCAATTCTAAGTTTTCTAATCGATCCATGGTCAGGGGCGGATCCAGCCATTTTAAAAAAGGGGGGGTTCCTAACCCAGGACAAAAGGGGGGTTCCAATTACATGTCCCCATTCAAATGCATTGATCGTCAAAAAAAAAGGGGGGTTCCAACCCCCGGAACCCCCCCTAACCCCCCCTCTGGATCCGCGCCTGCATGGTGGTCATTGATATAGTATACAGACCCTCTCTATTTAATAAAACTCTAAACGTGTATTTACTTTCAATTCTAACTTTTCTAATCGATCCATGGTGGTCATTGATTATGATATTGTATACAGACCCTCTCTATTTAATAAACTCTGTGACCATCGTGGATAGTAAACTTGAAAATGATAGCAGATAGAATTCTGAAAATACACTTTATTCGTAGTATATATACAGAGAAACGCAAACCGGAAGTATAATCTGACTTAAAATTTTGTCCAATGACGGGACAATATCCGGATGCCCTTTTTCTCGTTTTTCTCCCAAAATAACTCAATCTGAATAATCATATGAATGGATGACAAATGCGACTATGCACTTTACCTATAGGACACAGAGGCGTGTTGATTAATTTATTGTGGAAAGAAGAGAAGCGACACCCAAAATGAGGTCTTCTCGTTTAATAGTATAGATAGTCCTAGGAGGTTTTGAAAAAAATATAGAAAGTGAAGTTAATGCATATGCACTGCTACCTTTTTTCTTCAAATATAAAAATATAGGACTATGTGGCATATTTTCAATGTTTATATGCCTGGAACTTCTAAGAGTTTTAACTTACACTAAAAGTCTATACTACGTACCCTTACCACGACCTTAGATTTCTCACATATTTCAATTTGACGGTATATGGTGACCAATCCCAAATCATGTCTCTAGGAGATGAAACATGAGAGATCATATCTGGTAACCAGAATGACAAAAATATTAATTATCTATCTCTCCCTAGCATGGTTTGTGAATCAGCTGTATTTACAATGTGCAACCTATAGCATGTTTTATTCACATACTAACAATTTTATCAAAATTTGAACTTAAACAGGGACTTTCTATACTTATGGAAAGTCCCTGACTTAGAATACCAGAGCCATATCTGTGAAATAAAAAGAAAATTTGATTAGAATATAAAGCCACTGCCCGGTAGTCCATTTCTCGCCATCATCGTTTTGCAACCAGTTAGAAGAGCTAAAACTAAGCATTTGTCTTATTTTACTTTCAACCCTCGAGTGTTTAAATTTTCCTGTGGGCCGGTGTTTCCTATAAAAATGCTTCAAGACTTGAAACTCACTTGTCACATATTTTACATTGCCTTTATAAATGGTCTATAAGGAAAAACTTGGCGATTTTACTGCCAATTATTCTCCCCTTTACAGGCCTTTTGGTTCATGTCAGATGTAAATAATATGTCAAAGCTGGTCAAAGGCATCATTATCATCCTGATCTCCTGATCAGCAAAGTCCTCCCTACATATAAAGATACAACGTCCATTTACAAAATATTTTGTACACACGTTGACAATTTTGTTTTGGACAAACTTATTTTTAATGAACCCTGCTCTTCAAGTATAAAGACACACAGGGCAATGTTCGTCAGTCATGATTTCAAAACTTTCGACATCGATTTCAAACCTATGCTTTGAATCTCTAAATGCACGCGTTCGTGTCAAACGCTCTAGTGATACCAAACAGACTAAACACTGTACGGGGAAGATAAAGGATAAGGATTCCGCTAAAAAAAGTTTTGAGCGGTAAATACAAATATAAGATTTTCGGTAGGAACGAAGAAAAAAAATAAAATAAATTATTGCTGGGAAATACAAATAAAAGATTTTCAGTCGGAACGAATTTATAGGGTCGGTCGGTAAAGGGCAAACAAACAATATTTTAATTTAGGCCTTGTAGATCTTACTTTACTGAAAATTCTTGCCTCTTACAATTATCTTAATTTATAATGAACTTGGCCCATTAGTTACAGAGGAAAATATTTTGTTAAAATTTACAAAAATTTACAAAATTTACAAAATTATTAAAAATTGACTATAAACGGGCAATAACTCCTTAAGGAGTCAACTGACCTTTTTGGTCATGTTGACTTATTTGTGAATCTTACTTTGCTGAACATTATTGCTGTTTACAGTTTATCTCTATCTATAATAATATTTAAAATAGTAACCTAAAACAGCAAAATTTCCTTAAAAATTTCCAATTCAGGGGCAGCAACCGAATATCCAGTTGTCGGATTAAATCTGAAAATTTCAGGACTTGCAAAACAATTTAAACCCCATGTCTGAATGTCTCTTAATGCTTTGGTTTCAGAGTTATAAGCCAAAATCTACATTTTACCCCTATGTTCTATTTTTAGCCATGGTGGCCATCTTGGTTGGTTGGCAGGGTCACCGCACACATTTATTAAACTAGATACCTCAATGATGAATAGGGACAAGTATGGTTAAATTTGTACCAGTACAGGCAGTAGTTTCAGAGTTCAGAGGAGAAGAGGCCCTCAGGGGGTATTTACAAACAATCCCTGGGTTTACTATCCATACTCGTAGGAAAAATCTTACGAGTGTAGATAGTAAACCCCAATTGACAGAAACAAACGCCTGTGGAATAAACAAAGACACTACTACTACCACTAACAGTAGTGATCAGTAGTCGTAGCTAAACTTCAGAAAATTAAATGATAAATCATTAAATGACTGATTGGTTGTAATTACATTGAATCAGATCCAATTCCTATCTTCTTTACTGCAACTGATAGTGCATATCTTAAAATTTCCAAATGTTTTCCATCGGAATCATCTTGTGAGGAAGAAAAAGAATCTGGCAATCCAGACTCGTTTGACATTTTTATGTTTACAAATCCCGCTTTGAGTAAACTGGTACTAGTTCTTAGTTCAAACGATAGGAATGACAATCAGAAAACAGAAAACCAGTCAAACTAAATATGTTGATAAATTATGTATGTGCGGTCCCGATACATGTAAAATTACCTTCGCCAACTCGTACCATATTTTTACCAACTCGTACTTCTACCAACTAGTTCCCAATATTTTCTATTATTATTTTTGTTTCATTCATTAGGTGACATTGAACATTTCATTGTTATTTTTATTTGATCTTATGATATGATTTTTCACAATGTTTTATGATTGTTTTTATAACATCAAGGATTTGTAAAGTACTATACAAATCCTTGATAACATCAAGAAAAATAAAAATTTTAAAATATCCTTTATTTTTTCTATTTCTTATTTTATTTTCTTTTATTTCAGGATGTTTTTTTTTTTTTGGGGGGGGGGGGGGGGGGTTAAACTGTAATAGCAGTTTTAGGATTTACATAGATATACTATCAGTGGAAGAAGACCCTCCCCCCTCCCCGGCCTCCCACCTCGGATGTTCACTCCGGTTATTGCCAAAGAGATACCAGTATCTGTCAATAAAAACTCATCATTATCTAATACTTGATCGGTTAAGAACGAAACTTTACGACAATAGCGATGACTGCATCATGCAGCTTCCCATTGTGAACTCATAATTCTTTTCTATGTAGTAACATTCAACAAGTACCAGGATATGGAGTTAATATACCTCTCAATTGATAAGAATTTCCAGAGCCTGCAATCCTTTCATCATTTCCTAGCTTCAAGATTGTCACTGGTTACAAAGAAGCCACTGGACCAAGAGTTCCAAGTGACGAAGTCGAAAGCATCCTGTATAATAAAAATTTACGGTCGACATCACGAGTATATATATATATTTTTCACAGTTGCTAATATGGACGCCGGAGATGTAACACAATCCAGTCTCCTTTTTCCGCCTAATTAGACTTATCACTAGGGCTGTACTTACATCAGCAACACGACTGGTACCACACGTGGAGCAGAATTTGTATTGTTTACTCTTACAGAGCACCGAGACCCCATCCCTAAGTTTTTGATGGTGTTCGTGTTGGTCAGTCTTTTGTTTCTATGTTGTGATTTGTATACTGCTGATTCTTTTTTTGATTTTTTCCGTTTTTTTTTTTTTGTTTTTGCTTTTGCCATGGTTTGTCACACATGTAACATGTATAAGGGGAGCTAGCTCAGATAAAGGAATAACATCCCGAAAATAATACATGATTTTGTTTTGTATAGTAAAAAAATGACATGTTCGATGACCATACTTTTTTTCTGATATTTCATGAAAACAAACTATTAAAGCTTTCCTATCGTATTTAAAAACAAACTCTCTTATTATTTGTACAAAATTGGTTTTCCATGTTTAACTCATACATAAAATGATCTGATAATTTTGCACACATGTATCGTGAAAAAATAAATCGTCGTGGTATACATGTACAATGTATCATATTGCTGAAAATAGAAGTAGATCCGTGTGCTATATGTATATATATATACCAGAGCCGAGAAACTGCGACACCGTAAGGCCGGATCAATTATTACTTGGAAGACAAGTGATTCTCTTTTTTTATATATATAAATATATAATGTATAGTAAGTAAAGATCATACCTCTATTACTGAATTTGCTATATTACAAATGAACATGATGCTCTTTCATATTGAATCTCCTTGAAATCAATATAGTGAGATTATTTTTTTTCAAAAATAGTGATGGCAAACTGGTATTAATATCTAATCTGTACTAATTAAGTTTATCATAGAAACAAGTTTTGAGTTGTCCATCAGCTTAGTAGTTTATTTCTAGAAACAGTTCTAGGTGTAAAGAAAACATGCTTTCTTTTTGTATCACTAACGAGGGTGGTAAATAGTTATTTTCGTTATTCACCGTGGTTCGTGAAATCGGTAAAAAGATCAACGTGCAAGCTATTTTTAGTTGTTCGTTGATCGTGAAATGGCAATTTTATTTCGCGTTCTTCCGTGCAGATACCCACTTTACGCCCCTCACTAAAATCAAGTTCATTTATACAAGTATGTGAGTGATATATTGATATTCATTGAGAAAAAAATATTATCACTTTCTTACTTTTGCTACAAATTTCTGTATTCTTGCCTTCTAGAAATATACGCATTGCAAATATTGCATGGGTTTTCATTGTCATGTTTTTTTCAAGGACACTGAGAGTCAATTCAACTTGACCATTTTGAAGTTGAAATATAAGCAAATCATGACGTTCTAATCGTTTTGAGGTGACCGGTTTTCTTTATCTGTAGTAATAAGATATAATTCAGCAAGCACATCAAATAATTTCCTACTTTTCTTTTAAACGGCCATGACGACTAACATTGACGGACACCAAGTGACGACAATAGTTCACGTACGCCTTCAGGCAGTCCAAAGTGATCTTTAAAGAATGAAAATATTAAAGGAAATACAAAAGTATAGACAACGCCAGGGAAATACACTCGCACACACACATAGGCTAATACGCTTCCACGAGTAATGAAAAAGTCGGCTTGCATGCAGGAGTGCATATATCATCAAAGCTTTTTCGAATTCTGTCTGCCTGATGAAGAAATATCAATTCAAACAATTGTCGGCCTTTAAATATCAAAGAAATTTTGTCGATCAAAAGGCGCCAGCATTGGATTTTTTTTACAAATTGTGTTTTATTGAATCAGTGAAACCCTAAATAAAATTTTCCTGTCACGTATTTTTCAATACCAGGAAGAGCTCGGAATTGTCTGTTTTGTCGTGATTTATTGGTTAATCACAACAGTTCTTTAAACTACAGCTTCATCGTTGATAGTCTGAATTTATTACGAGAATCGCCTATTAACAATAGAACAGATGGAGATATTTATGATAAGCTTTTCTTTGAATAGTCAGTAAGACAATTTAAGAATAAAAATGGGGAAACAATAGTGTAACCTACAACACTAAAAATCCTGAACGCGTGTATCATGTTTATCAGTATTTCATGTTTCTCATTTAAAGTAACCAATATAAACATGAATGATAAAAATGTTTCCAACGTTTAAAATTAATGTTATCTAATGCATGAAAAAAAACCCCAGCTTATTCAAAACGTAAGCTAAGTCGGGTTTCCAGCGGCAGCGCGGTCAACAGTTCATTAGTTTGGGATTACTTTTGTAGGGATTACTTTTGTTTGGGATTACTTTTGTTTGGGATTACTTATGTAGGTCATATATATTTGGTATGCTGTTGCATTAGCACAAACAAATCCATGGAGATATTTGATTCATATTCAAGTTGGGCTAATACCTGTATATAAAAAGGAAAGTTATTTGAATTACCTCCCTTATCTAGCAAATAAATACATGTTCTGTATTTCTAATATCAGTTGTTATTTAAGGAATGACTGTAATATTTTTTCTGTCTATGAAGAAATAACATAAAAAATGTGGTGCACACTGAATAACGCGCGTAGCGGGTTATTTAACAGTGTGCACCACATTTTTTATGTTATTTCGAATAGACAGAAAAAAATATTACAGTCATTTCTTATAATTTAATTCTAAATTCCATTTTAAACCGTAGAAAACCTTGAAAAAACGTTGATGACGTCACGGTCACATGACTAAATTATGTCTATTGTCTGATAACAAAATAACGTCAGCCAATCAGAAGATGCTTTACATCAAAAATTAAATTATGATAAGATATTAAAACACATTATTTGCTTGAGTAAGATGGTAATGTGTATATTTTACTACGGATCTAGACTGATCGAGCTCTGTTTTTTCTTTCTTTCAAAGATCATGTCTTTTTGAGCCGAAGTCATCTTAAGGATGTACTTAGGTGAAATTTAATAAAAAAAAAATCAAGAAATTAAAATTGATACTACAAGTCGAAAGAGCACCAGTTATGAAGAAAAAATAAGCTAAAAATATTGATAGGTCATGCAGCTCCTTTTCGAGATATTTGAATTTTAAAAAATGGCGGGAAAAGGCTGACTCGGACTTTTACCTTACATTTGCATTGGTATTATTTGGGTCTTAAATCGAAAGACCAAAAATCAAGAATCTGCTTCAATTTTGGAAAATAAGTCTTTTATGAAAAGAAACATGGGTATTATGGGGCAAAATATTTTACCCTGTGTCGTAGGAAAAAACAAGGAATCCGAACATTTGACACCAATTTCCAAAACCTCACCCAAGTGCATCCTTAACCTTTACAACAGAGTTAATCCGGACTATATTTGTTCAAAGGGCGTTTTTCAATAAAAACACGTGTACTTTCTTGTCCCAGCCACTTTTTAAAAAATGTGCTTGATCTTTGCAAGTAATTTTTTTGTGCAGTCAGTACATTGAATTAGATTTAACTTTTTTAACCATGACACGGTTTATTTTTTAGAGGGATTGATAAGATATTGATTCAACATTCATACTCTAAAATATCGTAAAAAAATGTAGAAATAAATGTTATTTTTACTTAATATAAGTTAATTAATAATTCAAAAGTATGTTTAGAGCCAACATATTTTAATAAACAGATTTTAACATAGGATTTTTAATTTCAAAAGGTGTGTCTCTGGCAAAATGTCCACTACGAAACGAAGTCATTAAAATTTGTTAATATTATAAACAGTTTTATAAAATCAATGTAAATTTTGTTTGCAAGAGATATAAATATTAAAAGGTCTTACAAAATAAGTGATGTTTTTTATAACGGCAATTAAATTGTTGGTAAGAAAAATTGAGCACATCAAATGGACCAAGTGATACCGTATTTTTTGTTAACGTCCACTACGACACGGATCAAATCTCCTTCAGTCATTGTCAGTATTGGTTTTAAAATTATGAAAAAAAAATATCAGTGTACAGCTTATTACATGCTTTGATGAATACAATCAGTCTTGTTACTATTGCAATATAGGGATTGTGGGAAAAAAAATAAAACATGCCTTTGTTAGTCTTGTATTATTTTAATTTTAGTTTCTTGTGTACAATTTGGAAATTAGTATGGCGTTCATTATCACTGAACTAGTATATATTTGTTTAGGGGCCAGTTGAAGGACGCCTCCGGGTGCGGGAATTTCTCGCTACATTGAAGACCTGTTGGTGACCTTCTGCTGTTGTTTTTTTCTATGGTCGGGTTGTTGTCTCTTTGGCACATTCCCCATTTCCATTCTCAATTTTATAGTCTTTTTTACTCTTTTTTTCAATTATATTCGTGCAAAACAAATAACAAGGGTTAGTTTCATGTAATTTTTATTTTGTTTTTATTAACATAGAATAGGGTTGATGTCAACTACGAAACTTTTTGTCCACTACGAAACGGTTTTGTCAACTACGAAACGCATCAAAATGTCCACTACGTAACATGAGTTGTACCTTCATGCGTGAAGTACTGTCTAATCTTTATCGATAAAAAAGGTTCTCAAATTCAGAAAAAAATGAGATTTTTCTAGTATATTTAGTAAACAAACTGGAATGTCTATAGGAATCATTTAAAATTGCAAAAAAATAAGTGTGTATAGAAGCAGTTTCGTAGGGGACTTTTACGAAACAGTACACAAATTATGAAAATAATATCACTTTAAAGAGTATTTAAGATTGCACATTTTGTTTACAAACAGGTCTATAATAGAGGTATTCAAAACAACTCTTGAAATTAAATTTTAGACAAGTAGATTTTCCATATTTGTAGGTCTGAAAGTTATGCTTTTATTGAAAAACGCCCTTAAAAGGCGATCATGTTGTTTTGCTCTATTTTCATATGTGCATTACCGTTTACTTTATTTGTTGTTTATGCATTTAGTAGTGCCTTAGCTACAGCTAGACAAGAAATAATAACAAATCTTCTATTTCATAATGCCTAATTATACAGGATTTTGACTGACGCAATGAGCCAATTCTTGACAAGAGACAATTGACACAGAAATTATCAAATATAGGTCACCGTACGGACTTCCACAATGAGTAAAACCCATATCGCATAGTCAGCTATAAAATTACCCTAAATGCAAAATTTAAAAAAAAATCAAACGAGAAAACTAACGGTCAGATTTATGTACAAAATAAAGAACGAAAAACATATATGATATAAGAGGGTGGTAAAGGGTTATTTTCGTGCAACGTGATCGCCGTTTTTTATTTCACGTTCAACGTGTTTTTACTTTTTTATTTGACGTTCAGTCGTGCAAGACGGATGCCTCGTTCAACGTGTTCTGCTTATTTAATTTTACGTGCATCGTGATTTTCAAAGTCTTATTTTGCGTGCTCGGTATTTTTCAAATAAAATTCAAACACTAGTAGGCAGGGATCGTCAAGAAATACTTTTTTAAAAGCCGTAAACCAATTATATCATAAATGTGTATACTAAATTGGGAATATCAAGTAAAACAAATAGTTAATATATACAAGATGGCAGTGACTCAGTCACAAAAGGTTCAAATTAAAGTATTTATTTTTCGTGCAACGTTCATTACAGAAATTATTTCACGTTCAATGTGAAATTATGTCTTATTTCACGTTTTTTTCGTGCAAGCACCCCCCTTTACCACCCTCATATAACGGTACAGTAAGAAACGACATCCACTTAATTACATGTCCCTGACTTAGGAAAGGCACGCACAGAATGTCGAGGGGTTAAACTAGTATGAAGGCGCGCAAACCTTCCACTAACCTAGGATAGTAGTGTAACAGTACAATAAAAACATTAAACTTCGAAAAAAGATTAAAAAGGGCTTACAATGTATAACCCATCAGATGGATACAAAGCAGAATGCATGATATAACAAAAACACAGAGTGGACGTGGCTAGGTAGGCTACGTGTATATCACCACAACAAAAAGACACTAAGTACACATATATGATAGTACTCAAAGTTACTGATATCTAGTTTAAAGTAGTGTTTTAAATAACAACTAATAAAAAAAAATCATAATTTAAGATAAATTATCAATCAGTACACATCCAACATCCAATGGATTTAGTGTAAAGACGCCATAAACACTCCCAGAAAAAAACATGACCTTGTGCAACGCCAAGCCCAGATACAGGTATCGATATATTGGATCATATTGTAGAGCCATGAATGTGAATATGTATATATAACAATAATACATGATAGGTCAAAATTAAAGGGATTTCAGTAGTAACAGAATAAGCAGGCATGTTGTTTTCAAAAACAATCATGGTATAGCCAGCTACCACAGTGACTTTTCTGTTACAATAAAAGTTGAGACGCGGGAACAGTTAAATCAAGAATACAAAGCTTTAACAAAAGGCATGACTTTGCCACCGTCCCCTTCCCCCAACCCCTTTTTATGAAAATTTCAGGATCCACCACTGGTCAGTGCTCCACCTAGATCAATGTTTCCTTCTCCTGTATTAATACACGCAGCCCTGACACGTAGTGCCTCAATCATATCAAATGAACACATCCGTCTCCGACTAAAATTTAAAAAAAATTAGTAACATAGGTTTTATAACAACACGTGTGTCATTTTGTTGAACAGGAAACATATCAACCTCGTTTATTATAAACTTTTACTATTGAAAACAAATATGGTAAATATTGATTTGATCAGATACGACAATATCGTCTTATACCTTTCAGTAATAACTATCTAAACACCTGTGACTTGATTTCTGTTGCGTACTGGATTATGACCTTGTTAAGATAACACCTAGTTATTTGTCACATCAATACACAGTTATTGCTGAGATGTCGCTGTTGATAATGATTTACAAATTATCTCAAAATCAATTTACGGGAAAGACTTTCTGATTTTAGTGTTGCAATTTTAATTCTTTACTGGAAGTCACAAAAAGAGGACAATATGAAATATGTGCTTTCCGAGATATTTTCTTTGGATTATATTTTTCTCAAGCCTCGCAGGAGAAAAAAATAATATGGTAACATGCAGTTCTAAGGTACGTTTGTTATTGTTTTTTTTTTTAAAGGACTCCGTGAATATTCGTCTTTTTTAATAACTTTCATATAGATGTATATAATATGTTTATTTTCTTTTTATCTTCAAAAGTACTGTACGTTTTAACAATAATTTGTGATTTTTTTTTTTTACAAGATACTTTTTAGGAGGGATTTGTTTTGGGGGGAGGGGGCATGAAAGAGAACGGCATTCCTCGTCATAGACTACCCTATTTAACTACATAACCTTATTTTATCTTCTATTGTAAATAACTGATATCCGTGACATTGAAGTTTAAATTTTTAAAGTTTAAATAAGTCAAGGTGGAGGAAATATCCCATTCCTTTTTTGACCGATTTAGATAGTCATGTTTGCGTAAATAAATATTAACTCATAAATTACAAAATGCACTTAATGTGCATCAAATTATCTTGGCCGGTATTTTGTATACATTTTGTATTGATTTGTCAACTGAACTCTTAGTACTTTACTTGTTATTATAAATTATTTAGTTATAAGTAAGATATACTTGTTATTCAGTAAACTTATTGTTTGTTTTGACAACTTACTTATTTTAACATTTACTGTTCGATTTCTATCCATCAACTATTGCTACTTTATTTTGTTAATGTATTTGGTTAGTAGATCATTATCAAATAAAATGTTTATATTAACCAAAAAGTGATGGTATTTTAAATTGTATTTGATCAGTAGAAAATAGGGCTTTCGTATGACCAAAATAATATAGCATCAAGTGGTCTTTGCATATATATATATTCTCAGTAACTTAACATCTACATTAACTTATATAATACTGTATAATAGTAAATACCATATTTTTATATTTTTTGTATATAATTTGAAAATTATTAACACCTCAACGATGGAAGGTTTATTACCTCTTTACCCCCCTTTTCCCCCTAACCTAAAGTAAATAAACAGAATATAAACCATTTAATTCAGAAACGATCATCTAGAATGATAGTGGTTCAAGTATGAATTTTCTTGGACAGGGAGCTTATTCACAAATCATCCGTCCCAGGATTCATTAATAACAGTTGTCTTTTTATGATATTGTCTTGTTGTCTGGTATGTCTTGGACCATATTAAACCCTTTTTTTCTCTCTTCAAATTTGCAATTATGAGGAAAAATTGTCCAAAGATGATCGTCTAAATTTGTACATGTCAAGAATGAAGAAAACATAAATTTTTAAAAGTTGCAAAAAAACATTGAATTCTTTAAAAACTCGCAAATAGCATCAATACAGGAACGAAGTGAAGAACATGATATCTGTTTGTTTGTAGTACAGGAACGAAGTGAAGAACATGAGAAGTGAAGAACATGAGAAGTGAGGAACATGATATCAAACTGTTTGTTTGTAGTACAATGAAAACATTTTGTATTGATCTTTGTTATTAAATTCAGCCCTAGTGTCCCATTTAAAAGTCGTAATCATAAAATTGAGGCGGGAATTCGCATGTGTTGTAAAATTAGTCTATGTGATTTTCAGTTGATTTTGTTTGTCTAGCACAAAGAAATATTACGGACACGTGGTTTCAAATTGTTCTCTGTTGTATATTAAAAGTGTCTTGATGTTATATTTATTATGCTATAAAGCATGTTAATGATTTTGCATTTTCATTTATTTATTCAGCAAATATTCAATTTGGTTCCTTATATTATTATTTATTTGTGTAAATTTTGGTAATGGTGTTATATTTTGTTGGGGGTATTGGGGAGGATGTATTGGAGAGCTTGGCTTACATAAAAGATTATAATTTTTTTTTTTTAATTTAAAAATTCAAGTTTCCTGATAATCTCTCTGCATGCACAGTTATATTAAAGAAAAGCATCTAGCAACGATATTTTTTTTTTATTGTTACAAGATTTGAAAAGGAGTAATGCAATTCGAAAGGATGTGATTCCAAATGATTAAATCCTCAATTCTCTCAGAACAATTTAGATTTAAAACAGCCCCCATCAATATCTTAATTTGGAATTAGTTATGACCTAAACATTGACCTGAAACACGAATTTCAAAAGGATGTGATTCCCATTTTGAAAGTTTCCTGAAAGACTCTCAGACCTCCGTATTTTGAAGCAAGGTACACAACAAAAATAAATCTGGGCCACATTTTAACCAAAGCTTTTATGTGAAACAAATTGATTTCAAATGATGTGATTTTGGTGGTGTAAAGACATTTTGTTTTGAAGACTTGGTAACAGAATCATGTTTCAACTATTACTTGCTTAAAAAAAAGCTACTTCAAGTAAAATTGGTACTTGTATGATTAAACAACACTGAAGGAGATTATTGCATCAAATCCAAGAAACTGAAAAATCGCATTTTAATAGATACAACTATATCGGGATATAATAATAATATAAATCAAAAAGTTTTGTTTTATTACTTGGTTTGTTCATAACAAAACAGCACAACAGCTCACTTTGTGCATGGCATCTTTCTTTCCTTTTTTTACTGTAAGACTTAAACGAAACTTTCACATGCACCTACTCATTATTAGTTCACTTAATTTTCAAAATATACTTGTATTAATATAAATATACAGTTGTTGTAGTCTGTTTATATAGTTCATACCTGTTTCTCATTTCTCGTTTTTATATAGATTAGACCGTTTGTTTTCCCGTTCGAATGGTTTTACATTAGTAATTTTTGGGGCCCTTTATAGCTTGCTGTTCGATTTGAGCCAAGGCTCCGTGTTGAAGGCCGTACCTTGGCCTATAATGGTTTACTTTTATATATTGTTATTTGGATGGAGAGTTGTCTCATTGACACGCATACCACATTTTCCTATATCTATATAATATATATGGCTCTAACAATTCCATAATTAAAATGAGAAACGGAAATCCAAGCTCAATGATCAGTTTTAGTGTGTAGTTTAGTTATCAACTTAAACGCAAAAATATGAAACATGTTTTAGTTAGATTTTACCCCTTTTTAGAGGGCATTTTTTTGCTGCAGTTATCTTAACCAGATAGAGTCGATTTCATCAAACACTTTATTTTTGTAGAACATTACAGCGATTTCAATGAGCTGAACCGTTAAGTCATTGTTAGGTAAGGTATACTAACCTATTTTCGAAGTAGCCTAGTCCTACAGACAGATAAATTGGATATCTGTTGGACTAGTCTACTCTTTTAAAAAGAAGGCCGGTAGTTTACCTGACCTAACAATGACTTCACAGTTCAGCTAGCAAGCAAGCTAGCCAAAAGATATTACCGTTGCCTACACACTCATTGAAATCGGTTGTAATGGGCTCAAATTTTTATCTATCACATTGACGGAAGTCTCAAAAATAAAACAGAATTTCACTGAAACGATTTTTGTCCCCATTTGATACAACAAAACTTTTTTTTATGTCTAAAAACTCAATTAAAGTTAATGATTGAAAGCATCTGTTTTTTAAATAAAATTCCCCCTATAGATTCAGAAGGATAAAATTTAATTATGTCTAAAATCCGCTTTGAGTTATATTATTTTTTGGTGTGAAATTTTTAATTTCTTTTGCATATAAGTGTGCTAGATAAGATGTCTTATTATCAATGATTTGTATAGTAAACAAATCCTTGCTTTTATATTGAAGGAATATGACGAAACTATGTAATCTAGAATTGTTATCAAGACCTAAATTTTTCCGTCTGCATGTACTCTTGAATTTTAAATTTCTATCTGTCTGTAAGACTGGACTTCTTCGAAAGGAGGGTAGTATACCTTACCTGATAATGACTTCAAGGTTCAGTTAAAAAGAAAGCTTACCAAGGATTCTACCTTTCTCTACACACTGAATGCAATCAGCTGTAATATCGAATTATGAATAGTTCTAGACTGGTAAATTTCAAAGACTACTATGGCAAGCCGTTCTCGTCAAAACTATGTTTAAACCCTTTTTTCGACAAAAATACACACTGAGATTTAAAAACCTAAAATAACACACTGAGAAATCGAAATTACACACTGAGATTTAAAAAAAAAAAAACACACACTGAGAATTCAAAATTACACACTGAGATTTTAAAAAGACACACTGAGATGAAATAAATTGAAAAACACACACTAAGAATTGTTAATTACACACTGAGATTTCAAAAATACACACTGAGATTAATATGCAAATTACTAATGAATATTCATGAGATGAATAATTCAACAGATTAATATCTTGATCTCAAGAACTCTTGTCATTACAATGAAATGCGATTCCTTCAACCAACATTCGTATTAAATTTCAAGACTTAACATCGCTCATATTCCTAAGTTTGTTGCCTATAATTCAGATCATTACTACTACCAGTAATTAAACATGGGTCCCTTTTCAAAAGTCTTCCAACAGTTTCCTTGATTTCGCTAGTTAATCTTTTATATTTTTGTTACGTTTATATGCTATAATAGACACTTGGGTAAAAATTTCACTGTATTCTTTTTCAGATTGTTCCAATGTTTTCTTATAATTTTAATAAAGTTTTTCACCATTTGGTTATATTTTGTAATAAGAGTAAGTGGGTATTTTTCTTGTTCTTGTATTTCTAAAGTTTTTTTTATTAATAATTTGGAACCAAATCGTAGGACTAACGAGTTCTGTCCCCTTGTTGTTTTAAGCTTGTAATAGATTCAGATTAAGTATGCTAATTAGATATGTGCGCATAAAAAGTGCGCACAAATCTCGGTGTGTAATTTTAAATTCTCAGTGTGTAATTTCAAATTCTCAGTGTGTGTTTTCAGTTTATTTATTCTCAGTGTGTCTTTTTGAAATCTCAGTGTGTAATTTTCAATTCTCAGTGTGTAATATTCAATTCTCAGTGTGCATTTTTCATTTTTGTAATCTCAGTGCGTCTTTATGAAATCTCAGTGTGTAATTTTTAATTCTCAGTGTGTAATTTTCAATTCTCAGTGTGCGTATTGAAGTTTTTAAATCTCAGAGTGCTTTTTTGTAATTCTCAGTGTGTAAATTTTTCGAAAAATGGTTTAAACATAGTTTTGACGAGAACGGCTTGCCATAGACTACATTACGTTCGATTTGTGTTTTACAGTTAACATATTTGTCGATCTTTTATATAAAATATTAATTCAATGTTTATAATAAATTAGATCAGTGATCTGCTGACTGACATTTTCGAAGATTACAGTAACTGTTATAAAACTGGTGACAACAATTCGTCGCCCGTGCAAGTGAAACTCTTCTAAGCTTAGTATTTTCGACATGAGTGCTATTTGCTATAACATCAAAATAAGGAGATATGGGAATCATTGCTTTCGAGACAACTATCAACCAAAAACTAAAGGAAAATTGTGTAATAATAAAGTCAGCATACGTCATAAACAAACAAAATACCAAAAACCCATACTGTATAGAAGTTGGGAAAATAATGTAAAACAATTTAAATAGAAAACTAATGGATTGATTAAAGCTTTCAGTATATTGATTATTTATTTGGAAAAATGAGTTGTTGTAATTGCGTTCAGTTGTAAAAGTGTTATGCGACTAATTTATTATAAACCTTGAATTAATATTTTATATAAACGATCGACAAATATATTAACTGTAAAACACAAATCCAATGTAATGTAGTCTTTGAAATTTACTAGTCTAACTATTCATAAATCGATATTACAGCCGATTGCATTGAGTATGTAGGGAAAGGTAGAATCCTTGGTTAGCTTTCTTTTTAGCTGAACCTTGAAGTCATTATTAGGTAAGGTATACTACCCTCCTTTCGAAGAAGTCTTTTCTTACAGACAGATAGATTGGTTATCTGTCGGACTAGTCTACTCTTAAAGGGGGGTAGTTTACCTAACCTAATAATGACTTTACGTTTTAGCTAACAAATAGAGCGATGCTCTGAATAGTAATGTCAGCCAGTCAAGATCTACAAATAAGATATTATATCCTTCTCTCTGTATCCAATCTGTATGTTACACAGTGCATGATCCGATCGCGGATATATGCGCACATACCCAATGTTATCTATCTTCTCAGATAGGAGTTACTGCTCTTGGTTTTTTTTAAAAAGTCGCAATAGCAATTACAGCTAGAGAAAAGTTGTAAATAGTAAGTTGTAAAGGATGTTATCTGTTAGATTTTCAGATAAGATGAAAGTGACTGCAATCGCCAATAGACTCATTATAGGCGTCAATGTCCTTATACGATTATTTTTGACGTCTTTACCAAATATCCAAACACTTTTTAATACTGAAATATTAGCCTGAAGCTTGAATAGCAAATCTGATACAAAATTTTTAAATAGGTTAATCTGAATGAAATTATCGATCACAACGTTTACCTACTTTTATTATTTTTTTTTTTAATCTTTATCTTATTTTTATCTTTGAAAATATTATGGGTATCCAGAAACTTGGTTATTAAAGAGAAATTTATCACCAATACAAGATTTTGACGCACACAAATTCTTTTCAACGCAACAATAAAAAAAAATGCAGTGCATGCTAAAAATTAGCTTTTATATGCAAAAATAAGAATATGTGGTATGGTTACAAATGACACAGAAGTTAACAGCTATAAATCACCGTTAGAAATTGGCACAAAGAAATGAATGAATTATAAAAGGAATTTCTTAACTGTTAGAAAAATAAAGGATATCGGCTATCCATTCATGCCACACAAAAAAAAAACAAGTACAAACACAGCAAAGGAACAACGCTTTTATTCCAGTTTAAATATCAGTTTGTTTTTATCTATTTAAGGAATAACTGTTATATTTTTTCTGTCTATGAAGAAATAACATTAAAAATTTTTTGTTATTTAACAGTGTGCACCACATTTTTTATGTTATTTCGAATAGACAGAAAAAATATTACAGTCATTTCTTATAATTTAATTCTAAATTCCATTTTAAACCGTAAAAAAACATGAAAAAACGTTGATGACGTCACGGTCACATGACTAAATTATGTTTATGGGCTGATAACAAAATAACGTCAGAAGACGCGTTACATCCAAAATTAAATTATTGATTAATGAATGTTGGTTGTATGTAAGGTCCATGGCATCTCGAATAAACAATAAGCATAAAAACAGCAACATCATGCTGACATTAAAAGTAAATATTTACCTTGCTTGCGTTCAAAATTTTCGATGGTTGTACTGTATTATAATGGAATTTTTTAACTTAAATCATTTTCAAAGGTTTGATAGCAATCGTTACAAGATATCCTTTCAAGCGTAAATTAGGCTTAATGGTTCTGAGAAAAAGTCATTGTTTTACTCCAGACATATCGGCACCGGTGCTATAGGATAATCGTATCATGTAATTCTGGCATTGGCAGAAGCAAGTATGTGTAAAGTAAGACTATACAAATCCTTGGCAGATCTATAATACCTGTTTTAAAAGAAAAAATCTCTGAAGAATTGAGATACATATCAACATTTAAAAACAAATGATAAATGCTGCTAAAAATGTCGATTTATTATTTTGCGTGGCGATTAAACTGAGTATTTTATATATAAAAAAAAAAAAAAAAAAATACTATATAGATTATCATAGGCCTTCAGGTTCATCGAAACATAATATCAATATTCTATATCAAAAGTCAACGGCTCTTCATCTATATGACACATTGCTTATATTTAAGCATACATATGACTGTATCATCACATCCGTTGACCTGATTTTTTTTATATAAAACACAGCAGTTGGATTGCCGCCACGAATTACGTGAGAGAAACAGTTTAAACGATAAGGGCTAATCCCAGGAAAAGTTAGTTTCATTTTGATTGATCGATCCGAGTAAGTTTATACAAAAATGATAAACCTAATCAACTTGACAAGACTAAGGAGCTATGTCATCTCTTGTGTCCAATTCTGTATATATATGATTCCAAGAACTATTGTCTTTTTATGGTATGGTCGGATATGTGTATAGGCCATAACAGTTTTTATAGATTTACATGAAGGTTAGATTCAAATCAAAGTCATACCGTTTTTTATATGTCAAACTTGGTGGCCTCCGGCTGATTTCTGCCCATTGATCGGGTTTTTGTCTCTTTCACACATTTCCTGTTTCCATTCTCAATTTCGTTGCATGGTCATCCGTCTTTTTACATTTTAAGAAAACACGAAATAACGAATCATTACAAATAAACCAAATAAACTCGAATATTGGATTCAGTCAACAACTGTTGAAGAATACAATATTAAACTTTTTGTTTGAAAAATGGAAACATTTTGTATTGATTTGTTTGTTGTAAATTGAGTATTAGTGAAAGTGAAAACCATTTGATTTAGTATGGCTACCACTCAAACATTATTACAACACAATCTCTGTTGCTATTCCCTTACATTTGCCAATATTGAATAACATCAGTTTAAATCGCCTGGTTTTATTCATTTGGGATGTTTAATTACGCAGCAACGTTAAATTTCTTAACCTACGTCATTTTTGAAATGGTAAAATTGTAAAAACGGTTTTGTCTAAGTTTTTAATTGTATAAATATAGTTAAATAAGAAGATATTGGAATGATTCATTTTTCACCATAATTATACTGATGATCGAATGATATCTGTTATCCGAAATATTTATAGATTGTTACATTTAATCTTTCCTTGTTGGTCATCTTGATATTGGTGTTGTTTTGTACACTTTTTGGCGTTAAATATATTTATAGCTCAAACAATTTAATTAATTAAATGCAATCTTTACTTTTCATTAACATTCCCTGATACGTAGGCTTTTTTCATCGCCACTAACTCAAACGTGTGTGAATAAAATAAATCTTTTTTGTTTATTCTTATTCTTGTGTGATGTATTTACTTAACAAAACAAATCGAAAGAATCGAGTTATGCAACGACAGATATACATGTCCAGTGGTTGTCGTTTGTTGCATTGGTTCATAAGTGTTCCTCGTTTGTCGGTTTTTTTTTTTTTTTTTTTTTTTATAGATTAGACCAATGGTTTTCCTGTTTGAATGGTTTTACACATGTCATTTTAGTGGCCTTTTATACCACAAGTCTTTCTCCACACACCTTATTTTGGTAGAATATAAATGCTATTTACAGTGTCAAAATGTTTTCAAAACATTTTTTTTTATTTTTATTTTATATTTTTCCAACAATTAAAACATATACATGACATGTATGTACATATAATATAATACATGTAAGATATATACAATGTCATTATTATAAATACATCATAGTTGGAAATATTTGACATTTTTTATAGAATAGATCAAACAAAAAAGTAATTTATTTAACATATTTTAATTTATGATATAAAAAATAATATATCGTAAACTATATCTAATAACTCGACAACAGTTTATGGTTGAAATAATGTGTGTTTCTAAACTAAAAATTCCCCCAAGTCATATATTGAAAAGAATAGATGTTAATTGAAGTGTGTAATCTCAATGCTTTGTTGATATTACCTCGCAATTATGTTCTTCAATGTTAATTTGTTGATATTTCCACATAATTCTGTTCTTCAATGCAAATTTGTTGATTTTACCTCTCAATTATGTTATTTGGTACAAATCTGTTAATGTTACTTCGAAAATTGTGTTCTTATTCAGTTGTTATACCTCGCAAAAGTGTTCTTCAAAGGTAACATGTAGCATGATCGACAAAGCATTTTACTCAAGTCTTACTGGAGTGTGCCTTTAAATTGAAGTTATGTGCTTTTTATTTGTTCAAGTACCTATATTTTGTGTCCTGAATTGATAAACCATATATATATATACTACTTCATCATTTCTTTATTACTAAACTTTAAATTGAAAAAGCATACCAAATTGAATATCTATATTTAACGTTTAATAACAGAGTCGTTATCTTGATGAAGTAAAAAACAAATTTTACAAAACTGGTTTTTATACTTGCATATTTTAAGTGTTGGTTTCCAGTTCGTTTGGTTAAAAAAAAACAACAACTGATAATGTTTAAAAACATACTATATGACATCCGCACAAACAACACATGTTTCCTTAAGTTTACAAATATTTTTCATTTTTTACTTTCAAGTGTTTCTATATCTATACTGTTTCCTCTAGAATTGTTGATTTTTAACTAAAATCACGACTCTTTTCAATTGTGTCATTTTCTGTTTGTACTTAATAAGTATTGCCTAGACTACACCAACTCATTTTGTTCGCTTTTTCTTGCTATTTGCTACGAACAACGTGATGTCCCAATCTAACTCTAAAGGAGTCCGAAAGGAATGAAAAAGGGGTAGCTCGGATCTATTAATAGCATGGATAAGTAGTTGTACCAGGTGCCCACACCTTATAATATGTTTTCAATCTAAAAAAAAAGGTTTATATAATAGTATAATATATGTATTTGCCATATCAGTCTCACAATATCAGATATTTTTTTGTATTTATCATATAACTTGATCATATTTGACATAGTTCAATAGGTATGAAGCTTTGAAAAGATGCGGTTCATTCGTTTAACAACATTAAATATTTACATATTATAAGCCTTATCAGATATATTTTGAATAATCAAGTCCTCGTTCGATCCAAAAAACAAGAGTAGTTTACGGCGTAAATCATTTTGAAATTGTTTGTTGGAATGAGAGACGACATCACTGAGTAGAAATAAATTACTCAGAAGATGTTATGTGATTGTTAATGAGACAATTCTCCGCCAGAGACCAAATGACATAGACGCTAATAATTGTAGATGCCCATACGGCAATCAACAGTGAGCAAAACCCATACCACATAGTCAGCTATAAAAGGCCCTGCAATGACGAATGTAAAACAATTCTAACGAGAAAAATAACGGCCTGATGTATGTACAAAACCAAAAACGAAAATATACAGCAACAAACGACATCCACTGAATCAAAGACCCTTGACTTTGGATAGACACATTCAGAATTTACCGGGGTTAAACAAGTTTGCTGGCACCAAACAATCCCCTACCCTGGGACAGTGGTGAGCAGTACAACATGAGGAACAAACTCTTAACAATCAATAGTTCATAATGATATACGAATAGATTTGTTTTGCTTATATATAGCAGATACTAAGTACAATCAAGGCAAAATATAGGTCAGTGTCTTTATCTTGTGTATAAGTTAGTTGAACATTAATGTTAGTCTGATTTCCATCACCAATAACATCTGGCCGCTACAATTATCAAATAGTGCTGAAAGTGGCGTTAAACACAATCAATCAAACAATCTTTAAGGTTGGAACTTACCACATGTAAACCTCGCTATTTTACTTAATGGGAACTTACTGTTTATATGAACAGACTTTCCTGGAATCGACAGTATTGTTTTATACAAAAAAAAAAAAACGAAATTACAAAAAGACTCGAGAAAGTGGACATAAGATTTTCACCACACGTTTTCAAAGATTTGATGATTTATTATCAACAAAACACATACATGTTTTAAATGATTATTTTCTTTACTTTCAGAATCGATTATCGTGCTCATTACATACGTATGAACCAGGTAAGATAGTATTTCAGATTTGTTCACACACACAGTGGTTCGTATCGTATAGTTTTATTTCCAAAGATATGCCATCTTCATTTATCAGTTGTGTATCCTTTTCCTTTACTTCGAAAATGAGACAAACGATGCCAAAGGTACATTTAAAACAATTTCAAAGAAAAACACGATAGAAAAAATAAAAAACGACAAACAAGTTTACAAAACTTTATAATAAAAATACGAAATTCATTAACCAGGGTGTTCGCAGGTGCTTCAGAAGGGTAAGCAGGTCCTTGTCCACTATTTGCAAACGTCGTGTAGTACATTTCTACCGAGGATGGGATCGTGACTACAACAACTGCATTACAACCATTTTCATCAGAGACACATACATTCCATAACGGTCAATTTGCTTTCTTTTAGTCTGTGAAGTTGTGATCCGAAGTGATGTTTTCTGTGGACGCTCGATTGTGTAGTGATTCACGCAACCCACTTACGCCCCTTGTATCTCTATTTTGAGATTAACATCAATACAAAAGAGTATTATTTCATCTTACTCATTTTAAAAAGCCGTACAGTGAGTGACCTTTAGTTGTTGATAACTTTGCACTTGTAATTTTTTTCTTTTGGTGTATAGCTGTTACATAGGCAAGCTTAACACATGTTATCATGTAGTAAATTATACAAGTAGTCCGTTACTAGGGCAATGAACTCTGTGTATACTTACGTGAAGATTGAGTGAAGGCACCAGTGAGAACATACTTGCACTTGAACCTGATGTTCAGTAGTTGTCAGTTGTTGATGTGGTTCATAAGTGTTTCTCGTTTCTCGTTTATTATATATATATATATATATATATATATCACTGTTGGTTTTCCCGTTTGAATGGTTTTACACTAGTCATTTTTGGGGCCCTTCAAAGCTTGCTGTGCGGTGTGAGCCAAGGCTCCATATGTTGAAGATCGTACTTTGACGCATATCAGTTTATGTTTTACAAATTGCGACTTGGATGGAGAGTTGTCTCATTAGCACTCATGCCACATCTTTTTAAATCTATTGTAATACAAAAATATTTATACCAATGCTAAGGTGTTTGTTTTTTTGCTTCTGCGTGGGTATGTCGTCCTTAAGTCTATAAAAAATAGACCAAAAATTACAATATGATTCATGATATGCTTGGGTAATTATTATATTATATATATATATATATATATTAAAGTATTGAAATGTTTGGGTAATACCATTTAAAATATCATAACGATATGCATGATTTACATAGAAATGGGGATGTCAAAAGCTCAATGAACCGGACATTAAATTATTAAAATGTTATTTCATAAGATTTGTATTCTATATAGCTATATTTGGAAGTATAATGATATTTTTAAATATTTCTTTAACGATAATATTATTCAGAAGCTTAATTGAAGAGCTTAAAATGATTCAAAACCCATTTTTTATATTCAATGGAGGATCATAGACACAATTTCGGATAAATGAACATTGAAAATGATTAATGTATTTGGTTATGAATTATTATTATTTTACAGACTTAGTTATGAATTATTCGTATTTTGTAGACTTACTTATGAGTCATTCATCATGATATTTTATAGTCTTAGTTATGAATTATTCATATTTTGTAGACTTACTTGTGAATCATTCATCATGATATTTTATAGTCTTAGTTATGAATTATTCATATTTTGTAGACTTACTTATGAGTCATTCATCATGATATTTTATAGTCTTAGTTATGAATTATTCATATTTTGTAGACTTACTTATGAGTCATTCATCATGATATTTTATAGTCTTAGTTATGAATTATTCATATTTTGTAGACTTACTTATGAGTCATTCATCATGATATTTTATAGTCTTAGTTATGAATTATTCATATTTTGTAGACTTACTTGTGAATCATTCATCATGATATTTTATAGACTTAGTTATGGATTATTCATTTAGTTTAGACTTAGTTATGACAGCCTTGGTTATGGATTATTCATATTTTATAGTCTTCATTATTTTATAAAAATATTACGATTAAAACAGCCCTGGTCCTCGGTCAGTAATAATGGCCTCGTATTTCTGTAATGGCCCTCAGCGTTTCCTCGGGCCATTACAGACTTCCTCGACCATTATTACAGACCTTGGACATATAACAGGGCCATTATAAAAAAAACACCCATTCATTAATACTATAATTATGGATTATTCATATTTTGTAGAGTGTGATCCACAGTATATGTCTTCAGAATATCCATTATTATTTGGAGGAGCAAATTCAGAAGCACCAGCTGATTTTCCTTTGAACTTTAGGTCAAAGGTTATTTCCAAAGATGGTACAGTCGGTATCATGCTCATATGGCAGCAGTATTTCAGAAGTAAGTAACACTATATCATTTTAAAGATATCATGCCCACATGGAAGTTATTTTGTGTAAATCTCTTCAATTATTAATTGCATGTATTGAATTTTTCTAAAAAAAAAATAAACTGTAGACACATTAGCTTGCTGCATTTACCCCATTTGATGAATGTGCTTGTAACTATATACCTGCTGTATTCGTTACAACTTCGATTTTAGTCGTAAACATTTAGAAATACAATAATTTATACAAAGAAATGATTAAAGCTACTGCTCTTTTTTTCTTTTTTTTTTTAGTTCAATGGTGATATTTTAGTGTCATTATTTAGATAAAGTATATATACGACCAGTAATTTCAAATTACTTGAGATGAAATAGTCTGCACGATTTTGTTTATCGAAATATTCTTTCAAATGCTTATGACCTACAGTTACTTAAATCCACTTCATTTGAACTCTGTTGGATGGTTGTTTATTTGCAATCACACCACATCTTCTTATTTAATATCGATTTACGCATTGTGAAAGATTAGGAATAATTGCAATATATTAAGTTAATTGCCGATGTAAATCTTAGATTTCCAAGACTCAAATGTCCGTTCTTTGGCTTACGCGCTTTGAATTTGCATGGTTTCAGAAAATGTGACTACAGCCAGTTCTTCTATACACTATACAAATAAGAAGATATTCAAATATAGTTTAACTGACGTGTATGCAAGTCACTACAGGTCAAATCATGGCCCCTTCAGTGAGTAAAACACACTCTACAGGTCCCCGAGACGAAATAGCATGAACAACTTGTAATTTGATAAGGAAAATAATTGACTGGTGTAAGTAGAGTTCCACACTCCATAACTGGAAATAAAGACCCCTCCAACAACATTTCTCACGAGTAAGCTGATTTAGGGCCGTTGTTTATCCATCCCCTCTCAGCTTTCCATACATTTCTTTTGATGTTCAAAATTGGTTCCTCTATTGAATCACATCAAACTTCCTTTTCCAGTTCATTTTTATCACCCCAATGTAACACTTTTTGCTATTAATGCGGTAAAACACTAATAATATATCAATCAAACTAATGGCTTGTGATGATCAAGGACAAATATTCCTAGCGGAAAATATATAATTCTATTGACCGTCGAAGATGTTTCATAGCAATATGTATCGTTACACCTTGTCATCTATTCAAATCTCATATTTCGCCTTAAAGACGTTAATACAATTAATGGCTGATTAATAAACGTAAAAACATATAAAGCAGTGCATCATTAGTGGAAATGTCTTAATGACAAATAAGATATAGCCTTTAGAAAAACGAACTTGACCAGAATTTTAATGATTTTACATGTACAAATAACAGAGAGCTGTCAGACTGCGATTGTTTACCTCACTGTTGTATATCAGTGTTTGCCTTGTTTGCTGTCTCATCATCATTCGTAGTATTGGTGATACTCATTGAAAAAAAAATAAACCAATTAGTGTTGTAGGGACATGACGAGTATAACAATATGTTTTTTTTTTTTTGTCTGCATTTTGTTATTTAACTGATCGCGATGAAAGAGTGAAGGGTCGAGATTTGAAACGAAAAAATTAACCCAGTCACATATAATTGCAGAAACCGTTTCAGTGGCTGTTTTTGTCAGATTGATTGTTGTACTTGTATGTTAATCTTATGACAGATCTTTGATAGTCTATATTTAATTTTATTCAGAGCTTTTTTATGATTGGCGCGATTTAGAGCTTATGAATGTGTATGTGTTTTTCAATTTTTGTGTATTTTAAATGCTATGTAATTGACGTACACCTCATACAATCGGAATTTGAACCGGTTTGTAAACAATTTGTTTAATTCGTTTGATGTGTTTGAGCTTTTGATTTTGCCATTTTATAAGAGAAACACCGTTTCGAAAAAAGTAAAATCCAAAAATGGTAAATTTGGACTTTTATTTGGATACACGAATGCTTATAGTAACTCCACTAGGGGAGATGGTTCATATCTTGTCATTTGATAAGGACATGGTTGACTGGTGTAAGAAGAATTCCACACACCTTAACTGGAAATAAAGACCCCTCCAACAACATTTCTCACAAGTAATCTGACTTTAATAGGACCGTTGTTGATCTGGCCCTTCCCAGCTCTCGATACATTTCTTTTGATATTCAAAATTAGTTCCGCTATTGAATCCCATCAAATTCTCTTTTCTAATTCATATTCATCACTTCTAATATAACCATTTTTTGCTATTAATGCAGTAAAACACTAAGAACCAATCAATCAATATAATGGCTTGTGATGATCAAGGACAGATATTCCCAGTCGAAGATGTTTCATAGCAAAATGTATCAGTCATCTATTGGAATCTCATCTCGAATCGCGTCTAAAAGATGTTAATACAATTAATGGTTAATCAATAAACGTAAAAACATATACATACAGCAATGCATCATTAGTGGAAACTACTTAATGGCAAATAAAACATAGCCTTTAGAAAAACGAACTTGACCACAATTTTAATAATTTTACAAATAACATAGTACCGTAGCTGTCAGACTGCGATTGTTTACATCATTATTGTATATCAGTGTTTGCCTTGTTTGTTGTCTCATCATCAATCGTAGTATTGGTGGTACTCATTGAAGAGGAAATGAACCAATTAGTGTTTTAGGGACATGACGAGTATAACAATATGGTTTTTTTTGTGTCTGCATTTGGTTATTTCACTGATGGCGATGAAAGAGTGAAGGGTCGAGATTTGAAAAGAAATATTTAAGCCAGTCACATATAATTGCAGAAACCGTTTCAGTGGCTGTTTTTTGTCAGATTAATTGTTGTACTTGTATGTTAAGCTTATGAAAGATTTTTGATAGTTTTAACTTTATTCAGAGCTTTTCTAGGATCGGAGTGATTTAGAGATTTTGAATTTTTATGTGTTTTTCGATTTTGTCTAGTTTGGTTTCTGTTATTGACGTTCACCTCATACAATAGGAATTTGAACCCGATTGGTAATAATTTGAAGACCGATTATATTTGAGGAAAGTTACCAAGTCAGGAATATGCCAGTTGTTTTTCGTTCGTTTGATGTGTTTGAGCTTTTGATTTTGCCATTTAATGAGAGGCATTTTCTTGCAGTTCGATATTATTTATGTTTTACTTTTTTGCGGATCGCTCCTAAGAATATATATTGAAATACCAAAAGGTGGACTGAACAAGCATACCATCTGTAACCTCTTTATTGTCAGGGTTTTAGAAAGCTAGACACAATGTTTTTACTGGTGCTGTTTCAATAACAGGAGCTAAAATATCGCTGAAAAAGAAAACCAAATATTGCAAAATGATAACATTCTTCAATCCATATTCAGATTTGTTAATTTTAATAGAATTTTATAAATTAGTCAATTTGGCGTGTGTATTGTAACTATGAAAATTTTGAAGTTGATCTAATCATATAGCTTATTGCAACATTTTAAAAGTCATTTTCCAAAGATATATTGTATCCTATTTATATATAATATGTTTTGACAAAATATCTTTTTGTAAGGGTACGAGTCATAACTAAATATTTAAAGACCGGATTTTGAAGTTGGAATGTTCCTGAAGATCTTTAATTGCAAGAAGCATGAAGCCCTAAAGAAAATTAATAAAACAACAGTAAACAACACCAAGAGTCATACCTGACCGACTTATGTCTTATAAACATCTGAACGGATTTGATTTTACAGTTTGTTGCACAAACAAGTGACCTTATTATTTATAATTTATAATGTTTCCTTTGCAATTACATGAAGTCTCAAAAGTGTATACAATTCTGTAATTGAAGTTGGAAAATAGATACATGTCTCGGAAGTATTCAATTTTAAAATCCGATTTAAGAACTAATATTTATGCGTGTTTCGTTTCACTAGAACAAAAACGTGACTACCAGGGGAATATAACAATTCTGAGTAGTTATTTTCCCCTATTTCATCACAACTGATAACGATTAACTATTAACGATTAGTGGATATCATAATGTCGTTCATGTTGTATTGTCTGTCCAACTTTGACTAGTAATTGCATTTAAAGTTCTCCCTCGGTACCTTCTTATTTTTTACCATTTGATTTTATTTAAAGTGATATGATCTTGAATAAGCATGTACAATTTGTACTGTGATATTTGATAAAGAAACTGTTTCACTGATTAGATATAGGAGAGGATAGTTAATTGTCCATATATCAGATTATTTCTGTTGAATTGTCGATTACACCCGTTTGTTCTCTAATGTATGACAATTTACAACATCCTTTCAACAGAAACATTGTCAAAAAGTGAGTGCAACCAACTAACATAGTTAAACAGCTTTCCCGCTGTTATGGTTTTTGAAACATTCTTAGCTTTCAAATATTTTGCTCTGGGTGTTCCTCATAGTAATAAATGTAAATCAAGAAAACGCTTCGAAGGCATGCATTTTTTTAAAGTTTTGTTTTCATTTTCGCCACCCCACGTAGGACATGTTTTACATTAAGATGAAAGAAACTGGGTCGAATGAATTATAATTTAATCTTTTTCTCTGAGTTATTGAATGCAGATGCGTTATTTGATTGGCCGGCTTGATTATAATAGGAAAATAAGGAAGCAAGTTCCTTGTGAATATGGAATGTTTAATATTGGTCAATTAGGAATATTTTAATTGTTTGAATTGAAATATATATTGCTTGGTTGCCATGATTAAATATAAATATCAATTTATTTCAAAAGAAACAGATTCACAATATAAATTTTCTAACATGATAATATAAAATAAAAAACAAATCAAAATTTTGATACTATTTATTGAAAATAAAATGCATGATTTTTGGAATTTAAAGTAAACAAAAGTCTTTATTTAAAAATTATTTTATAATTTGAGGGGTGTAATTTGTAAAACTTTTCCATTATTTACAGAAATTGGTCATTTTCATATTTGTATCAAGTTTTTCGCAATTTTAAGTGTAATTCAATTTAGTCTTTTTATCCCTGTTTAATAGTTTCAACCTTTTGAAAACTCTTTTTTGTCAAAAAGAGAGAGTAAATCAAACATTACCGTTTATACTTGAAAAGGTCGACTCTTCAGGAAAGGTTCTTCTGAATTGTTAAATGCAAAAATTTTACTTTCACTAATGTTTTGTGTGTCATTTGATTGTGCGGCTTGGTATTTACAGAAAAAGTTAGTTCCTTGGTAATAGGGAATGTTTAATCTAGGTCAATTGACAATATCTGGATAGATGGAAGAAACCCAGTCTAATGTATTAGACCCCCTTTTCCCCACCTGAAATATCGAATGCAAATAGGTTACTATCTATAATTTGTTGTGCATCATCTGATTAACCAATTTGAATTATAGAAAACTACCTTAGCAATTTTCGTGAGAATCCGAAAACTGTGATATTGGTCAATTGAGAATATCTTGATTGTGAGAATAAAGGGAAGAAACCCAGTCGAATATATCTTTTTTTCTGAATTCAAATGAGTTACTATCCCTAATGTGTTGTTCTTAATTTGAATGACAGACTGGATAATTATAGGAAAATACGTAAGCAATTTCCGTGAGAATCCGGATTCTATGATATTGGTCAGTTGGAAGTAGTTTGATTGTGTGAATAGAAATAGATAAAGCTTTATTGATGAAAGATTACTATCAAGTTTACTACAACATGAAGAGATTGAAATTATACTTCCCGATTATATCATCAAGCCACAATAATACCAGTACAAATGGAAAAGCAACACTAAATCACACAAGTACACTAAATAAACTCATCCTAGATACCAGACTTAAAAGTCAGACGAGTTTCATCTGCAAAAGAGGGTCGAAAGATACCAGAGTTGAGTCAAACTCATAGATAGAAAATAAACTGACGACACCATGGCAAAAAATAAAAAGACAAACAGACAAATAATAGTGCAGATGACACGACATAGAAAACTAAAGACTAAGCAACACAATCCCCACCAAAAATTGGGGGTAATCGCAGGTGCTCCGGAAGGGTATGCAGATCCTGCTCCACATGTGGCAACAGACTCATCAAAGTAACATACAGACCTATGGAAATTTAAAAAAAATGATATAGAATATATTAACGAACAAAATTTTAACTTTTATGACAAAGTGACATTAAATGTATTTGGCTACTATTTTAAGGTAATTTTTGTCATATAGCTATTCAACTGTTTTGGTTGTATAACATCATTTTCTTTTAAATATTCGGCATTGAAAGTTCCTGAAGATTGCAAATTCAGAATAGTGCTGTGGACGCATGACATATATTTAGTGTTGTTTCATTTTATGTACTGATACAACACACAATTTGTAGTTCTATACATACCAGTACATAAGGCATTGAATCGGAAGATATGTAAAAGTACCATGGTGCTGTAACATCCTTCAAAGAGTTTTGTGGTTCTATGCTCCTCTGTATGGTATATTAATTTCTTAATCGATCTTATCCCAGAAATGATTACACTTTTTTTGTAGTATAGGGGTGTTTAATATGTTGGACTGCTCTGTGGTATCTAGAGCTTGCAGAAATACTTTATGGAGAAAAGATGAAAAATGCCATCCAAGAATATGAGCTGCCACATTAAATTGTGTTTGTTAATGATGGAATATGTTCAGTGTTTTTTCTGCGGTTTGCATATTGTCTTGATATATATTTGTTGTGCATTTTTCTGTTCTGAATGTGCTTGCGTGTGATTGTGCTGTATTTCTGCCATAGAGTGTTTAAGCGATATTTTTTAATATTGTCATAAAGCGGTAGGTTTGGCTAGCCATTAAACCAGGTTCAACCAACCAGTTTTTCTTAAAATGTCATGTACTAAGTGAGTAATATGGGCAGTTTTTATCAAACAGATTCTATGTGTGTTGGCGTTTGTTTTTTGTTTCACTTTGTTTCACTTTGGTGTACTTGTTGTTTCTTTGTTGTTCCTCTTTCATTGATGTGTTTCCCTCGGTTTTGGTTTGTAACCCGAATGTTGTTTTTTTTGTTTTTTTTTTTCATCGCAATCGATTTACGACATTTACACACCGGTATACTACTGTTGCCTTTATTTTTAAGCTTTTTTGGTTCGTTTAAATAATTATCAAAGGTACCAGGATTATAATTTAGTACGCCAGACGCGCGTTTCGTCTACATAAGACTCATCAGTGACGCTCATATCAAAATATTTATAAAGCCAAACAAGTACAAAGTTGAAGAGCATCTAGGATCTAAAATTCCAATATATGTGCCAAAAACGGCTAAGGTAATCTAAAGATTGATATATTTGAATATGTTTCGTATTTCAGATCGATAAGATTGAATAGTAAATATGCTCCAACTCACATGCAGATTTGTCGTTGTTGATGACTTGTCTCTTGTTTGGTTCCTTTTGTTCATTTTGCTCTTCGCGTGTTTTGTTCTTATACATAATTGGCCTAAGAATGTTTGGGTTTGAGAGTTCCTGATGATGGAAAATCCAGAAAAAAGCACGAAACTAATGACATGCTATTTCATTTACTATATGATAAATCCTGAACTTTAATTTTCAGTAGGCGCAGATTTATTTTACCGTAAATAATGATTATTTAAGTTTTGTAACAAACGATGTCTTGTAAAGATGTGATTATATAGTCTTAAAATTCTGTATTGAATGGCTCTCTATTTATATCGTTATTACACACACTATATGTAATTGTTTACTGTAAACTTTACAGAGATGAGACTGACGCACTTTGTAAAGTTGGTGCGTTCAAAGAGCCTTTCTATACGCAATTTCGTCATTTATTCATCTCATCGATAGTTGACCGTGATTGTTGTACATCAAAGACGTCACAAGATTTAGTTAACAAAAAATGTTCGTATAAGCGTAACCTCATAAGTCTATGAAAGCCTGCGTGGTTAAATGCGACACGTTGAAACATAGAATCTTGTAACAAGTTTTTGTTGTGTTTGTTTATGGATTGTTTTAAATCGTTATTTATTTACTCTATCCACTTTAATGCTGGTAATATACAAATGGCATACTATATTATGTTGCTTAAAGACAATTAAATGTATTTAACGGATATTGCCACTGACTGTTGTAATCCGAATTATTTTAAACGTGAAGCTGTTATCAGAAAAATTTATAAACATCCTGTCAACTCTGATATTTAATTTGTTTCTTATATATACTTGGTATTATTAGACATATTTATAAAAATGGTATCTTTAATATAATTTGATTAACTGCTTTAAAATTATATTCGCCGAGTGAAATGTCCGACATCTCGAATTATCCAACAGCCCCGGTCTCTCCGACATCTGTAGAATGTGAAGTAACTTGAAACATTGGTTTCCCTCTTCTCTCATCCTATATCACGCGGATAAAGCTTAGTAGTTGTATATTTTTCATAATAACTTTTTATACAAAGGCATATGTAACTAATTTCACAGGGATTTTCTAATTAAGGACGTTTCATTTTTACAGAATTTGTTAATATTGAAGAATGATGAATAAATGTGTTGAGCAATTTTGTAATCTTTTTGAATTTTGAAAAATTAGAATGGAGAGTACTTTCTTTGAACAGCGTAACCTAAGAGATATATAGTTTTTAAATGGAGATTTGCGCATAATTTGGATTATGTTTTCAACATACAATTAAGCACATTAAACTTAAAATTAAAACACATGTAGCGCAGACCGACTAGTTCATCAATTTCTGGTCCATTTTAACTTCAGATAAAAAAAAAACAAAAAAAAAACATGTAAAACAAAGCACATCATATTTAATCGGTTGATAAAAAGGTTAGATAATGATTTTCGTTTTCACAACGCTAGTCTTGTTTGCTTGACATTTAAAGGTTCGACAACAATACAAACAACATTTGAGGACAAGAAGTGAAAAGGGTCTTTTCGACCACAGTAGTTTACCGATTTTCAAATTTCACCTATAAATTGAAACAGATCAAAGTAAAAGATAGAAAACAGAGCTACCAGAATAATCAAAAAGTCAACTTGCCTGATGAATAAACGACCTTAGTTTTATTATAAAAATGGAGGTGTGGTAGGATTGCCCATGAGACAACTCTCCACAAGAGACCAAAATGACACAGAAATTAACAACTATAGGTCATCATACGGCCTTCAACAATGAGCAAAACCCATATCGCATAGTCAGCTATAAAAGGCTCCGAAACGACAATGTAAAACAATTGAAACGAGAAAACTAACGGCCTTATTTATGTACAAAAAATGAACGAAAAACAAATATGTAACACATAAACAAACAACAAACACTGAATTACAGGCTCCTGACTTGGGACAGGCACATACAACCATAATGTGGCGGGGTTAAACATGTAAGCTGGATCCCAACCCTCCCCTAACCTGGGACAGTGGTTTAACAGTACAACATAAGAATCATATCATTTATGAACTGGACATTTACCGTTGTCAACACCTGGTGAAACCTTTGGTGTCTGATAAATAATCTCCGGTAAAGAAACCACTACTTACAAACAGTTTTATAAGAATTTTCATGCGTATGACTCTTTTTGAGACTCTTAAACTTGAGGGGTCAGTATAGTTACATTTAAGAATCAAGTTAATCACAGCAACAACGACCAAATACGATAAGATGGAGATTTCTAACATTTCAGATAATTAAATTACAAAGCAGAAAAAAATCCGTAAATGAAAACATTTTTTGGGAACATTGGAATATTGGAAACCAAAATGTTTAAAACATTTTAGCCAAGTCTATGTACGGGAGTAGAAAATCCTGTTTTGAATAATTATTAACGTTTTGATATAACAAGGCTTTTCTTAAAAAGGCAGCGGTTAAAAAAGCTCGATATAAATTGCGCTTTTAAAGTATGTCAACTTTTTGTCATGACAAATCGTATCAGTCTGATAATCAAGTGAAATGAATAATTATTGTTTTCATTTGGACTATTTATTTTCTCATATATTTAAATAATCGTCTTATTTGTAGTTTTATTCTTGTTAACATTTGTTCAATTTTCTTAAGAACTAAGTTTATAAAAGATATTTGTTTTGTGAACGATAATATTGTTACGAACTAATTTTTATTAAGATTACCTTAAACAATTCAGACATGGCGTTTCTCCTTTCTTTAATTTGGTCACTTTGCGGTCTGAAATAATCCTTATAATCTTGACCCTCCTTTTATTTGGCGACTCAGTCAATAGTACTTCGATTTAAAGGAAGGGTGATTTATAAGCTCGATAACTGCAAGTGGTAGTTTTGAATAGTAGAGATATCACCGGAAACTAATTAACGTTTAAGTATTTGGATCTACGGTTGAAACTTTGATTTATTCACCTTCGCGAAGTAAAGGTACCAGAAAGACAAAACACACTTTATTAAACGGAAGATTATATAGACATATACTTCTTTTCATTTACCTGTTTATAATATGACGTATTTTCTTTTCATAGTTTCTAAAATTGTTTATACTTTTAATTTAATCGTTCATTATTTTTATTAACTATGAACTTACATTGTATCACATATCATATTTATTTGTTCATTGTGTGTAAATTTGTGTTACTACGTTTTTTGATTGAGTTAAGTCATTCCAATTGATTTTTTAAAGTGTGTCTTTCTATGTTGTGATGTTATATACTATTGTTTCAGAAAAGGGAGAAGTTTGGTACCATTAAAACGTTTAATCCCGATGCAATTGTTTGCAACTGTCCTAAGTCTGGAATCTGATGTTCAGTGGTTGTCGTCTGTTTATGTGGTTCATAAGTGTCTCTCGTTTTTATATAGATTAAACCGGTGGTTTTCCCGTTTTATAGGTTGCTGTTTGGTGTGAGACAAAGCTCCGTGTTGAAGGCCGTACCTTGACCTAATGATTTACTTTTATACATTGTTACTTGGATGGAGAGTTGTCTCATTGGCACTCATACCACATCTTCCTTTATCTATTTAAATTGCAGTTTATATGATAAAGACCGGTGCAAGTGCGTCATTGAATTTACAGTTTAAACGGATATATTTAGATAGTAATATGATACAAATTACGAGGCATTAATGACTAGTCTTGGCCCTACAAAATAAAGATTTGAGAACTTTTTAAATATGTACATAATCTTTTGAAATGCATAAAATCAAGAAATATAAATGAATTGATTAAGATTTGTGATGTAATGGCGTCACAATTACATTATATCCACCATTTTCTACTCGAGGAAATGCCTGTACCAAATCATGAATATGACGATTGTTTTTCATTCGTTTGATTTGTTTGAGCATTTGATTTTGCCCTTTGATAAAGGACTTTCCGTTTTGAATTTTCCTAAGAGTTCGGCATTTTGCTCGTATACTTTTCTCGTCATGATGTGCACTATTTTCATAACAATGATCGAAGAACACTGCATTTTTTTCTCGTTGTGGAAACATCATACACAGTCGCGAAACAAGAAGATAAGTTAAGAGAAGCTTAGTTATAACTATTTGCAAGTATAAAGTTGTTTCTTGGGTGCGTACATACTTTCCCGATCATTTAAAGTGTTAAACTAGGAAAAACTCCAAAAAATAACGTTATATACACATTCTGTTATGCTTCGTTATAAGGGAAACTTGTTAAATGTGAAACTAAGTTTTTATTTTTTGAACGCCTTGTACCTTCGTATAGTTAGGACAATTTTTGTATGGAAAACTTTTTAACTTGCACTAATATTTGGGCAACATAAAAGCCTTATTGCACCCTTTTGTAAAAGTTGCTTTTTAGAATTTTCTCATCAGACGGTTGCAGTTATTGGATACTAAGCACATCATTTTAATCAAATGATCTGTTAATATTACTTTTCCAAATATTAAGACGTGACTTCATTACTTTGTCACATTCTGGTGTGAGGCTTTCAAATTTCTGCATTTATTGCAAATGGTTACGAAATTACAATTGCCTCTTCTTCATCATAAGAAAATGACTGTACCAGGTCAGAACTATGACAGACGTTATCAATTCCTTTGATGTGTTTGATCTTTTGATTGTGCGATATGATTATGAACGTTCCGTTATGAGTTCGGTGCAGTTGTTATTTTCATTTAATTGTTACTCTGATCATTTGTTTATGCATTCGTAAAGGAAGTTTCAATATTGTTTTCTGATGTTCATAAAATTTAGTGTTACAGGTGCTATATGTGTAGCAGGATCTGACTACCCTCCCCGAGTACCTTAGATCATCCACGTTTTTTTTTCTATGATGTGGGTTGTGTACTGTTTTTTTGTGTGTTTATGATCAGTTTTTTTTTTTTGCCATGGCCTTGTCAGTTTAATTTCGAATTATGAGTTAGTATATCTCTTCGATATATTTTGCCTCTCTATAACACTTATCCGGTTGTCTAAAAAAGATTGTTAAAATATGTATGTGCTATGAATATTAAAATGTTTGTCACTTACCAATATACTGTCGTTGGTTGCAGGATATAACCCAGTAATCCAGGGATATCAAATCGTCATGGAAGGAAAAGATGGCATCGATTTTGGAAGTGGTAGATGTTTAATATTACAGCTTCAAAACAAAACAAATATAGTTCTGGATTCATTTGTAAGTCATACCTTTCGAACTTAGAAAATATTATAACGACTGGAAAAAGATAACTCAATCTTGTCATGTTTGTTTGGACTGGTTTTCAGAGTAGACTAGATATAATTATAGTTTTTAAGATCTTAGAAAATTCATACAGAACGTTTTTTTTATGAAATTTTATGTTAAATGTTGCTATACAGGCGCCACAAATATTGAAACAATAAAGTGATGCGATGTCGATTTAAACTTGTATATTTTTTGGGGGAATAGTAATTATATCAACGATTAAGATTTGCGTTGGATTTTTATATTTCGAATTTTTGGGGCAAATGAACATTGAAGTATCTTGAGTTTAATTCAAAGATATAATTAAAAATGTATTTAGCTTTTCGTTTCTTTTTAAACACATCGTCAATTCGTTGGATTTTCATGTTTCGAATTTTTTGAGCAATTGAACATTGAAGTATATTGAGTTTAATTCAAAGATATAATCAAAAAATGAATAGTTGATAATTTAATTGATCATGCAATTTGACAACTACTGTTCAAATAACAGGTATATAATAATTTTTGCTTTATTTGTTCTTGTAAAAATAAAGTCTCCTGTTACCCCACTTCCATGTTGAGCAAGCGGTAAATGAATATTTCTGTTTCTTAACCAGTTCATTTTGGGGTCCTCTTCGCGGTCCACGTTTCAACTATGTCGATTTCTTTGAGAAATTAAAGACAATGATTTTGATTTTATTAACTAAATTTTCAAGAGTTTTGAGTAATTTTAGGATAAACACAATATATATATATACATTGTTGGAAAATATACATATATTGTATATTTATTACCAAGTATGTGTACACATTTCATGAATTTTTTGACTGGGCTGTATTTTTATTGTTTGGGACTATACAACTTACACTAAATATCTTTTTTTACCTTTTTTACAAAGGAGTAGTGGCAATAAAGCCCTTCTTTGGCCAAAAAAATACTGCAAATTTAAAAGTTATCATGTTCTTAAATAACTGAAAACTTGAATAAGGTACAAGGTATTCAGAAAAACTTAAATAAATTTGACATGGAACAAGTTACCATGGCAGCAAAACATGACTTAATTTGCATATTTTGTAGACTTTCATGATTTTCCTTTTTTTTTGTAAAATTTTTAGCATATTTTAGATTGAAAAATTATGTGCGCACCCAAGAAACAACTTTATGTTTGGTAAGCTTATGTCAATAGCTATAATAAAGCTTCTGTTAAAATATGTTGTTGTTTCTTTGCTGTGCACGATGTTTCCTCAATGGAAATACAGATAGAAAACTGCATAAATTCTGTATTTTTCTTCGTTTTTGTGAAAACAGTACATATTATGACGTAATTGTGACGTCATCAGATAAAAATCTTTATGTTTTTTCATTAATATTTTTTGGCCCTATGCATTTCTAAACATTATGTGCCAGTTTGAAATAGTTATCAAAAATTCATTTCCTTGGGCCAAAATCAGGCCTTAATGCTCCTAACGAAATTTTTTATTCTTAGCATACTTTTCATTAATATATAATGACCGTTTTTGTTCATTTGTGATCCCTGGCTATCTTTTTTTTTAAATACGGACTACATTTTTTGTATTGTATGTTATCAAATAGTAGTAATCATTACTTTTATTAAAACTCTGTTTAATACTATTGTACTAATTTCTTTATTATTAGCAATTTTCATACTACAAATTTAGTCTAGGTGAACTTTTTACTTATAGGAAACATTTTACCTCATGATAGATGGTGTTCAGCCAATGTCTACCTATGGATTCCTACTATACAACTTACCTCGCTTCAACCCGTTTCAACAACACACACACAGATTGGAAACAGATGTTGACACAACTGGATATTCCGGTTTGTATAATATTCAATATAAAAAAGTTTATACTGGGCATGGCAGAATAACGGTTCAATTATAGTGTACGTTGTCATGAAAAACATGGGGAAAATATAAAGCCTAATGATTTAGCTTACTAGGCCATAAGGGTAGGTGCGATGTATTCTAATCACTATATGTGTACCATTCGTCGTCTATCAAAGGGACTCGGTAGTCGAGTGGTCTAAGAAGTCGAACTCACTGAGTTTGAATTCAGCACAGGGCAGTTACACTGTATTCCATTCTTTATTGACTAGATTGGCAGTTTTTCCAACCGAAGGTAGGTGGTTCTCTTCAGGCATTCCGGCTTCTTTTACCTATAAAAACTGACCGCCATGAAATGGTGCAGTAGTGTTTAAAGTGGCGATTAAGACCAACCAATCAGACCACCAATTGTTGTCTGTCGCCAATCATCTGTTAACTTTTAAAAGACCTCTCTGAAATTTCTTGATGAACTCTAGAAAAAAGCTAATCTTACAACAGCTTGATACATGCATGGTCGGCATCATCAACTATGTTTGATTATTTTATCAGCCTGTATTACTGAACATTAGATTCACAAAAAAAAACTAATTGACAAGTTTGATCTATCCAAAAAACTAAAGAGTGTCTCTTAGTAAGATACATTTACTTCCGGTTTCGTTTTTGTGGTTTTGCTTCAGTAAGAAAACAAGGCATAGTTTATAATTTTTGGCAGACGTATTTTATTATGTTTTCTCTCTTTTCTGGTACCTTTGTTTCGATATCCGTTATTCTTGACTGGTGATATGATTCAGGCTTTGGTCGAAAAGGATTGAGTCAATATAATCATGAGTCAGCTTTTAAATGGCACTTTTCTCCACTTTAATAAATTAGCAATATTCAGCCGAACTTCAATCATCGACAGTTTAATTTCAATAATAGTATATCAAATTCTGCACCGTTCACTGTAAAGTTCCCAAGTTAGATGCTAGATATATATTGATTATCAAGATATATTCTAGAGCAACTTGCCTAATATTTAAACGGGAAAGTTCCCCAAGCAAACTGAACAATTAAACCATGTCAAATCAGTAGAAGGAAATATAATTGACAAATGAAGATTTGCAGTGAAATTGAGACATTTTGTTAATAATTCACTTACCTTAATTACAGAATTCTAAATAACTCTGTCCCTTAGCTAAGGAACGGGAATGCGGGGATTTTTACCCATTCAAAATGTATAAAAATAGTTAAATTAGATCATTGCTTACATGAACATAAGGTCATACGTTTTAAATTACTACCGTTAGGTCTGTAAAGTTATATTTGGAATTTGGAATGTCCCCGCAAGCATTATTTTTCCAATTGGTAGTGGTTTGGTACCATCATTAAAAATCAATCAGTATTATGACAAACAGAAAATATATGTAAAGTTAAACTACATGCTTAAACTGTAGACAATCCAATTGCCTTTACAATATGACTAGATAAAAATCGAATCGGATTAGAAAAAGAGAAAACAATTAATAATCAACAGGACACAAACATTAAGATGTAACTAAAGAAAACCACTGTCTTTGACATGAGACCATCAAATAAATATGATTAGGTGTTAAACTGATATTTTACCACAATATCTGTTTTAATCCTGGAATAAAGAAATATACACAGAAACACATACAGATATAAACAGATCATGAAAAAGTCTGGGGTAATCATAATTATGTAATATGAAAGGAAATATAGATGATATATCTTGTTTTATTTGCTAGTACTAGTTTCTCATTAAAGAACAGGTAAAAATTAAAATCACAAAAAATACTGAACTCCGAGGAAAAGTCTCTAATCAAATAGCAAAATCAAGAGC
The DNA here is from genome assembly GCA_037788925.1 of Mytilus galloprovincialis. Taxonomy (NCBI): domain Eukaryota; kingdom Metazoa; phylum Mollusca; class Bivalvia; order Mytilida; family Mytilidae; genus Mytilus; species Mytilus galloprovincialis. The sequence continues at coordinate 36,750,944 of CM075335.1, forward strand.
TCAAACAGACCAAACGAATGGACAACAACTTGGTACAGGCATTTTCTTATGTAGAGATCGGTGGATTAAACCTGGTTTTAAAGCTAACTAAATTTCTCACTTGTATGACAGTCGCATCACATTCTGTTAAATTGACAACGATGTGTGAACAAAACAAACATACATTATAGGTAAAAATGTCAACAATAGTTGTACTGCAGTCAACATTATGTTCTAATCTCAACCACTAAAAAAACAAACAAAAAAGCAACAAAGAAGCACAAGGATGCATAAAGGCAAAGCATATTGGAAAAATGAAAGACAATAATTCAAAAATGTACCATAGCTTAATAACACAATGGGAAATGTATAATTAAACCCGGCTTAAATTTAAGAGATATGATTAATCTTAATTCATCTATAGTTTAAGCTTAAATATGAATACAATTATATTTTACACCTAATACGTGCTTGGAAAAGTATTTAAACTTAATTTATATGAAAGAACGTCTGAAATAGATACAACATATTAAGGTTTACAATCAGAAATTGACTGGTTGACTGCCTCGATGTGTCTGTTTCTCATCTCACTATCGACATGTATGTTGATGTCTTTAATAGATAGTTAGATAAAAGACAATTCTGATCGTTAAAACGAAATAATTCCTAGTAGTGATTTTTTTAAATGAGTGTTTATTTGCACGGTGTGTGATACAAGCATAACAGGATTTTGACTCTGTCAACGCACCCGGTCTGGTTCCTGTAAGAGTTTAAGGGATCTAAAAAAATGTTTCTTATCTTGAGTTGTATCTTCTAAACAGAAGTTGGAACTTTGATAAACAACTGCTGTCTCTAAATTACAAGGAACTGACGTTTAGCAATACAGAACACTATTTCATTATTATAAAGAAAAATAGAAATTAAACGCGATTTTACTGTCTAATAGCTAAGCCACCTGCTTCCTAACCAAACACAAAGCATTTTAAAATTAGTATGTTATAAGTATTCGCAAAGGGATCTTTTTGTTTTCAGATAATTAACTGTTATATTTCAATACACATGCATTACAGTGCTGTATATGCTTAAAGTGGGTATATAATACAGTTTAATTACCCTACTGGCCTTTCGTCCTAAAACCTTAAAGTATGAGAAAAATACATCATGTTCCCCCTTTAATTAATGTATGTTTACAAATATTAAACTTAATTAAGTAGTTAAATATTGTTACAATGTAACTATTTCAATATTTGCGACATCCCATTCAAACAATCAAAACGCTTGTGGTGTATACAATCTTAGTCTCTATCCTCGTTCAATAGTCTCGCCAATGGTATAACACAAATTTGACTTCTCTGTCACTTTACACTAGCTGTGCCACCAAAGGAATAACAAAAAGTTACAAATATATATTTATTGAAGTGATGATTCAAGCAAAAATTATTTGAAACTGATATCATCAAGATGCTTAATGTTTTTATTGACAACATATAATTTACGTTTACATATATTTCAACAAACAAACCGCATTTCTCTCCTCGCAAACCTGTTCTTTTAATTGTATCAGACAGGCTTTAACCAAGAGCTCCTTGCGAAGAATAATTCAGAAAAATACATTACCCTTTACTTTACTTTCTGTAATAAACATGATGTCATATCACTAAAGAAAACTAATAGAACAAAGAAAAACTAAAGACTTTATGTTGTTTTTGTGGTTTATTTTGCCGTGGTATTTTTGTTTTTTCATCGACTTATGATGTTTAAATGTCCCTTCGGTATCATCTGCCTTTTTATCTGCGTTTTTGCTGTAGTTATACGAACAAAATTAGCTATAAAAAAAAACTACAAAAAACGTTATTTCTAATGTAACATTACACGGAAAGAGTTTCTTACCGATTTATCAAAACTAATTCAGTCACAGGAAATAATCACTGTTGAATACCTGAAGGACAAAAGTATTTATCCCTCGTTAAATTGTTCGAAGGTTAAAAAAGATCTCATCAAAGCTACAAAGCAGTATTAAAATGTTCTTTTTTGGCAAATTAGAAGTCAATTGGCATGATTGCAGGAAAAATCAATACATTTTTTTCTTTATAAAATGAACCTGATGATTAGACAAATGTCCCTCCATAGCACGTTTCCAGACAATATCATTATTTGGAACCATAGACGTTTCACAGAAATAGTACAAATAATAAATATTTAGAAAATTGTAGAGATAGCCCTGTGATAACACATTTTGTTGCAGGTTTTTAAAAAGAAATTAAACTATTAAATACATTTAACTATTTAATATTTGCTAAATGAGAAATATATTAAACCATTTTAAATCAAAATTTACTTGTTCACGAATTTTCATTACGAGTTTCTGTCAAGAATCCTATATAGTACGAATAATAAAAAAATCAGAAAACCAGACTAATATTTGGTAGTAAGTGGCTACTAATCGTCACGTACCACTGCCTGATTTAAAACATTTCTTGAAAATTGATATATAGACATATGCCAGTTTATTCTCGACTTATGAGTTTATCAGTGTCATACAGGTGAAAGTTTTAGCTAGATATTAAATCAGATTCAATCCACCATTTTCTACATCTGATAATGCCTGTACAAGTCAGGAATATAATGTCCAGTTGTTATTTTTATTGTTTTATGTGTTAACTGTTAATTTTTGAAATACTAAGGCTTTTCTACCGCAGGAATAGATTACCTTAGCTGTATATGGCAAAACTTTTAGGAATTTGGTCCTTAATGCTCTTCAACTTTGTACTTTATTTGGCCATTTACCTTAGCATAGTGTTTTTGTTATTTACCTTCGAATGTCTGTTTGGTGTTGTTCGACAATCGTTTATAATACATTCAAAATTTACAGTATAAGTGGTTCCCATGAATTGGAGCAAGACAAAATATGGTTGAATTATGGGTTTTGAGTAGGTAGTATGCAGTAAGGTAAAAGATACTTTAATATGTCCTTAATTTGTACAAGCACATATTGAAACTAAGTACCTTCAGTTAATAAAACACGGATTTCATTTTACCGAAAACATTGCCTTATCATCATTCTATCATTTATATAGCCATAAAAAATAGCAAATCACATTTGGTTATTCTCATGTTCTTATGTTCAACTGGCAATAATTGATCTAATCATTTAAGATTTCTTGATATTTGTTCTTTACAATGCATCAACATTGTCTTTTAGTCATCAATTATCATTTCCATATTAACTTAGCATTGTAACAACACACCAAAGGAAACAGTGTCCTCGTGTATTGATTTTTTATCAATTAGTGGACATGTAAAAGGATCCATGCCGTGGACGCATCATTTAGACAGAGTGAGGGTTTTTAATTATTATTGATTCGCCTTTTTTTTTTGCTATTTATCTTGGTGCTCTTTATTTTGTAAACCAATAACCACAATTGGTATCATTACAATTCCTTGTAGTTCAATAAGGTCGTAGGATGCAACGCTGACAATTGGGTAGTGCTTAAATTAGGATTTTAACTCAGAGACTCTCTCCGTAATTTGTTGTTCTGAAAAATACTTTACCACTAGAACACACCCGTGATATCTCGGGTCCGTGACTGAATTAAAGTATATAACTATGCGCAAGCCTTATCTTAGTATTAGTACTGTCATCTGATAAAGTCATGCCGATTATAAGATACACAATTTTCTCTGCTTTCAAATGCTTTCAAATCAGTTTGAACCCGTCGAACTGGAACTTATCAATTATTGGTAATATTAATTATTTGGAAAACAAAAGGTCCTGGAATGGAGTATTTTTTAATCAACAGCATTGTCCTATATTAGTTATAAATAAAGTTTCAATTATTGGTAATATTAATTATTTGGAAAACAAAAGGTCCTGGAATTTAGTATTTTTTAATCAACAGCATTGTCCTATATTAGTTATAAATAAAGTTGCATTCTTTGATTCGCTGTTTTACGTCATGCCCGCTAACAAATTGAAACTTGTTTTTAGTCCAGATTTTTAGTATTCGTATAGTTATCTTAGAAAGTCTTACGGATTAAAATACTACAATAGGTAACAACTTGACAATTTAGTAGTGTCAACCCTGTGATTATGACCCGTGTATATAGCATATTAATCCTGAATACACCGTTTGGTGGTGCGCCTGTCAGATGCGGAACGTACAGATAAGGTAATAGGTAACAGGTGATTATCCTATTGGTATCGGTATCGGACTCGACCCGGAACTTCCCAATTATTGGCAATATTAATTACGTGGAAAACAAAAGGGCCTGGAGTGGTGTAATTTTTAATCTACACCTTTGTACTATATTAGTTGTATATAAAGTTGAATTCTTTGATTCGTCGTTTTTACGTGATGACGGCTGACAAATTGGACCTCGTAATTTTAGTATTATAGATATACTGAGTAGACCGTTTCACTGTTTAAATTGTTTTTATCACTAGTCAGTTTATGGTCCTATATAGCTTGTTGTACATTGTAAGCAAACACTCCGTGTTGAAGGCTGTACTTTGACCTCATACCACATCTTCTTATTCCTATTAACACGACCAATTTTAAATTGTTTATAAGTTTTTGTTCGTAAGCCTACCAGTTTATTGTCAACTGAAAATATATCAAGGCATGATCAAACAAAGCCCGTCAAATATTGTTATATACTGGCTTCTAGAAGTGTTACACATTTTTTGCTTTCTGTCCTTTCAACCATTTCCCTGACTGCTTAGATAGAACATATTATTAGATTTGTCAATAAGTAAACAGATCTTGAATAACTATTTCAGTGTAAAACCTTTATGGATGTTTGAGAAAAATCCAGAGCTTTTTATTCGATTGTCAGTTATATATATTCGATTTTCTATACTACATAACAAGACTTTCTAACAAAACGGATTTTTTTTTTCTTATCGAATTAAATGGTTCGTCAGAAAATCTTATTACAGGAGGCAACACCATTTCTGCAGCTCATATATAATTTTCCGTAATGTTTGAATTATGTTGAATAAGTTGACCTTAGCTGAAAGTTGCTAGTACTGAAAACCTTTATTAATTATTTTAATAGATACAAAGGTTTGTCTCTAGGTGATTGATCGTATATTGACCTTCATCGCAGCATATTTCCCAAAATTGGATACTTACAGCAGTCGTTCTTTTAATTGTACCTTAAGTTAATCTGTGTTTTAATTTGATTGATTTTTTTTAAAGGGTGGGTTCATCACTAGATGATTTAAAATTGAAAAGACACTTCCCAAGCGAAACCACGTATACGTTTTCATTTTATGGTCACAGAAATCTAGAATATCTTCATAATTCGCACTATGATTTAGAACTAAAGATTATTTTTGTTATCTTAATGATATTTGCACAGTGATTGAATACAATGCTATGTTTTCTCCTTCTTTTAATGATAGTCAATTTTGTTATTACCATTTGGCATATCTTTATTTTAGATCATTTTCGACTGTTTTCTGGAAACTGGGACCAGTATGTTGAATGTTTATTTATCAAAGAGACTAATGCAATACAGATTCTCATTGAAATACCTCCAAATGATTTTAAGATGACGTTATTTGATGTTAGCATATTTGATGATTTTCAATTAGATATAGCCAACATTAACATTAATTCAAGCATGTACAGTGTTCATCAGGATCAACTTCATCTTTTCACCAACGGTTACATTTCTACGGTAAGTTCGTAAAGTGGTGAAATACAGAAAAATCTTTTCGAGGCCAAAAATATATATTTAATCACCTGTAAACAAGGACTATTTCCATGTTGAGATTTCATCTTGTGGTCAGAGATATACAAATGAATTTATGGCATAACCCCCCCCCCCCCCCCCCCCCCCCTAAATATTAAAAAAATACCAAAACTTCAAAAGAGACAATAATGTACAAGCAACAATGTCCACAGTTGGGTCAATTGTGCCTAAACATTAGTTTTAATTAAATTTTCAACATTTATCGACTGACAATTTTTCAAGCAAATATTTTGAAACCACATACACATTTATATATATATATACATATCGTATGGTACCATGTTTTCAACAAAACAAAAGATTTACATCAATTTCTAGCCGTACACTTCGAATTTAACCTATCTGGATTGCTATTTTACATTACAGAATTTCAGTATTACAAAATCAGTAGAATTTATCGAAGTATGGGTAAGTGATTACATTATTTATAGTAGAGATGAAATTATACAACAATATCAGTGGCACCAATAGTAAGTGAAATTGTTAAATAAGTCGAGGCAACCGTAGTAAACCGCTGTTCAATAGTCATAACTCGATTAAGCCAAAACAAATCCGAATGACAATCTTAAACCGAGGGTAATACATAAACTATGAGAGGAAAACAACGGAACACACTGTTATTTAAACGAATAAATGGAATTAACTAAACTTATAATGTTTTTCTATGTTTTGTATATATATGATAGGCTAGTTCATTACTGGATAGCATTGATGCCAGGCAAAACACTTTATGATCGTCTTTTGGTCAATGTCTTCAATGATATATTTAAGCCATATTAAATATTTATGTTATACGGTTTTTATATCTCGGACTTGAACACCCATTTGGTTTATAGATTAAATATATTCAGATTATCTAAATATTAACGTACATTGTCATCGAATTTCATTAAGGATTTAAACAGTTTTTAATGATTGCGACAAATTATTTTTCATATAATTCAAGATATTAACTCAGTTAAACAGATCTAAGTCTTCATGCACGTATTACATCTACCATAAGTCAGATAGAGGTCAGGTACAGAAATAGAGTGATTGTCTCCCACAACGTGCCCTGTAGAATCAGTATTAATACAATACTTCCTTATTTGCATAGTATTATCATTTATCAGCAAAAAGTGCCGGTTTTGACCATTAAACTAGGAAAATAGCGATTCTTATTGTCATACAAACGCAGTGATAATGTATCAGTTTAATGATTAAAAAAAACGAAAATAGCGATTCTTATTGTCATACAAACGCAGTGATAATGTATCAGTTTAATGATTAAAAAAAACGAAAATAGCGATTCTTATTGTCATACAAACGCAGTGATAATGTATCAGTTTAATGATTAAAAAAAACGCAATTACGATTTCATTTGATATCTTAAACTAAGAAACAACTTCTGAAAATGGCAATATACCTGTTTTTTTTCCCAACCTTGAAGCTATTTTGAAAACAACAGAAAAGAAGAAAAATTAGGGACACAGGGCTCATTTCCTTGCGTAAAATCAAACTAAGTAAATTTACTTCACATTCCAAATACAAATTACATTTTCTGATTTAAAAAAAAGGTTTTGGCAAACATAAGATTATACACATAATTGTACTTCATTAAGCCCTAGTCCCACCGTCCCACCAGACCACGATCGCACCACCCTCACCGCGATCTAAAATAAAATCAGATCGTGGTGAGGTCGTGGTATGAGCGGCATGAAAATGTAAATTTTCGTTGCTTTCACGATGATACTACGTCCTCATTACGCTTCTACAACGATCCCGCTACGATTATACCACGTTCTCACCGCGCTTATTCTGCGACCTCACTACGCTTATCAAGATCTTTCTACGCTCATTACGTTTTCACTAAGACCATACCACGAGTTATCCGATTGCAACACGATCGCATCACGCTTCGACTGCGATTATACTACGTTCATACCGATCTTATCACGTTCTCAGCAATAATAACAAAATCGTGTTCCATATCAATACAGTTCCATTCCTTCTAATTTCGAATAATACGTAGATTTCTCGGAAACATTACAGTCATGCCACCAAAATCTAGTAGAACACTTGGGCGTGGTGGTAGGTGTTGATTCAGAGGCAGAGAGAGCTCTGATAGTTACGAATCCTGATCCAGCAAAGATGTCAGAACGACCAATACAACCTGAATTACTACCTATTCACGGTCCATAAAGCTCAAATGACGAAATTTTAGTGAACGATAGTAGAGATGACACAGATGTGTGAATATATAAAAAAAATATAAGATGTGGTATGATTTACAATACGACAACTCTCCACAAGAGACCAGAATGACACAGACATTAACAACTATAGGTCACCGTACGGCCTTTAACAATGAGCGAAGCCCATTCCGCATAGGCCTCGAAATGACAGTGTAAAACAATTCAAAAAAACTAACGGTCTTATTTATATCAAAAAAAAAGAATGAAAAACATATATGTAACACATTAACAAACGACAATCACTGATTTACAGGCTCCTGACTTGGGATAGGCACTTGCATACATAACGGATCATAATGTGGCATGGTTGAGCAGTTAATGGAAATGGACAAGAAGTCCTTATTACATACAGACAATCAAAACCTGGAAATATTTAATATATTTTATGTAAAAATGACAATAAGTCGTAGTATGAACGTAGTCAGGTGGTAGGAAGCGCGTGATGAGGGCGGCATGGTCGTGCTAGAATCGTACTATGGTTTTGAACAGCGTGGTGTAAACGTGGTATAGTCGTAATTGAAGCGTAGTTGGATCGCGGTGAGAACGTGATGGTCGTTGTAAGGTCGTATTAACGTCGCTGTGAGATTGTAGCGCATTCTCTCCAAATAGAATCACGCTCTCGCTACGATGGACCGTACTACGACCTTACTGCGATCTGCACGATCGCACTACGATCTTCAAAATTTTCATTTTTTTTTCACAGATCGTAGTGCGATCTGTGAAAAAAATGCAAATTTTTATGATCTTAGTAGGATCGTGTATATCGCAGTAAGGTCGTATCATGGTCATGGTGAGGTCTTCAAGATCGTGATGAGCGTGGCCAACTTTGAACATGTTCAAATCAATCGTGGTGCGGTCGTGGCGAAATCAGGTCGTAGTAGAAGCGTAATGAGAGCGCACTAAGATCGTAGTAAGATCGCAATGGTCGCTGTACCATCGTAGCAAGAGCGTAGCGAAAGCGTGATTCTATTTGGAGAGACTGCGCTACGATCTCACAGCGACGTTATTACGACCTGACGACGACCATCACGTTCTCACCGACCCAACTACGCTTCCACTACGTATATGCCACGCTGTTCACGACCATAGTACGATTATAGCACGCCCTTGCCATCCTCATCACGCTCTTCTTACGACCTGACTACGTTCATACTACGACCATCATTCTCATTGTCATTTTCACATAGAATATATTAAATCTCTCCAGGTTTTGTTTGTTTGTATGTAATTGGGACTTCTTCCATTTTCTCTAATGGCTCAAACATGCTTCTCGTTTTTATAGAGATTAGACCGTTGGTTTTCCCGTTTGAATGGTTTTACACTTATAATTTTTGGGCCCTTTAATCGGTGTGAGCCAAGGTTCCGTGTTGAAGGCCGTACCTTGGCCTATTATAGTTTACTTTAATAAATTGTTACTGGGATTGAGAGTTGTCTCATTAGAACACATATCACATCTTCCTATATCTATGACACATCTGTGTCATCTCTGCTATCGTTCACTAAAATATCGTCATTTGAGCTTTATGGAACAGCAATAGGTTGTAATTTAGGTAGCACTCCATAGTTAGAAAATAAAATTAAAAATGAACCACAAAATGTTTTATCATCTCCTATTCCTGGATTTCTAATACATTAACCTAACTGTTTGTGATGTATATGTGCATATGAATGTAATCAGTTTCTTCCATAGATTTAATTTTCAAAAGTTAAAAGGGTGAAATATAATTCCTTTAATGTGTATCCATGGCAACAATCTGCATTTATTTACCATAAAATATTGCAAAAAAGGGGGGGGATGAAACTGTCACATATCTTCCCACAATTTGGATCAAACTAGATTTTCAATGCCCATTGTGTGATACCTTTTTAGAATCTGTTGACATTAATCTTCCTAATGATAAAAAAAATGGGTGTCTTTCGCCTCATTTTTTCGTAAAATTTAATCACAAAGTTCGTGCGACAAAAAGTTGGAAAAAACATTACAATAATTGCCGGACCAATATATGGTATGGATAAGCAAATACGGACTGTCATACAGAAAACAGCCTATATAGATCATACATTCAATAATCTAAATAGTCATATGAACCCAATAGGATGGCTATTTTAATCCTCAGCTATCCAAAAATGAATTTTATTCAACACTAGCTCTCATCTTTGAAAAATCCACAGGGGCCAAAATGCGAAACTACACACCTAACTGTGGAGTGCTACCCTAGGTTGGATTGGATTGGTCGGTTCAACATCTCTGCTTGATAAGGATTCGTTATTATCAGAGCTCCCTCTGCCTCTACATCAACCCCGATAACCACAACCACGTGTTCTAGAAGATTTTGGTGGCAAGACTGTATTGTTTTCGAGAAATCTACGTATTAATCAGAAATACAAGGAATGAAACTATATTGGTATGGAACACGATGTTGACGTAATGGCTAAGAACGTAGTGAGGTCGCGATATGAACGTTGTGTAATCGTGTTAAGAACGTGCCATAATCGCAGTAGAAAGTGGTAAGATCGTGTTGCGATCGGATAACTCGTCGTAGTGAGAACGTAATGAGTGTAAAAAGATCTTGATAAGCGTAGTGAGTTCGCAGAATAATCGCGGTAAAAACGGTACCTCGAATGACCGAATAACACTGTTATTATCCGAATAACACTTGTAATGACCGAATAACACTTGAAATTTTAATATTAGCACAATTTGGTGACTTTAAAACATTGATTATTAATTATTAGTATATTATCGGTGTATTTTGTAACTTAAAATGATTAAGAGAAAGCAGATAAGTTCATAAAAACTTTAAAAATTTAGTATGTAGATCCAATATGGTGACCACGGAAATCACAATGGCCGCCAAGTTCGATGTACACACTAAATTTAAAATGATCTTTATGAACTTATCTGCTTTCTGTAAATCATTTTTAAGTTATTAAATACATCGATAATTTATTATTTTTCAATAATCAATTTTTAAAAGTCACCAAAATGTGCTAATATTAAAATTTCAAGTGTTATTCGGTCATTACAAGTGTTATTCGGATAATAACAGTGTTATTCGGTCATTCGTGTTACCCCGGTAAAAACGTATAAACGTAGCGGGGTGGTTGTAGAAACGTAATGATATCGTAGTAGCATCGAGAAAGCAACGAAAATTTACATTTTCATGCAGCTCATACTGCGACCTCATCACGATCTGAATTTATTATAGATCGCGGTGTGCGTGGTGCGATCGTGGTCTAGTGGGACTTGGGCTTAAGGTGAAAATAATTCAAATGAATTTTCACATTTCATCAAAGATCTATACCGACACTTTTCTGCTGCATAACAATAAAAATTGGTGAAATAATTCACATTGACCTCAATTGGATTTGCACGGTGTCGTCGTGCTTTTGTCCTGTTCTTGTATATATTTTTTTTGGTATATGATTTCTTGCAAGATTATTGTTGGAATTTTTAACCTTTATTCTGGTGTAATTTTGTTCCAAAAGGAGAAGATGTAAGTAAGTATAATTCCAAAAATGCTGTCCTCACATAAAGTCAATCAGCAAAGCTAAAGTTTCATTAAACAATTTAGATAAATTGATGTCATTATTAGTGTGTTTTTATAATACCAATTCAAATCATTTCTATAATGATTGTCTTATTACAATTTAAACCACTCTGTCCGAAATTACATGTTTGGCACGTTTTTGATATAGTGGTTTTCCAATTATTTGAACTTTATTCTAAAAGCTCGTGTTTTACGCACGGAAATCCACTGTCTTATCCTTTCCACTAAAATCCATACGAGAAGAAAATAGTTTATGAACGGTAAATTCTTTGCTTTTAAAGTTCATTTTGATTTGTTTTTGGAAACTTGATAAAAAAATTATTTTGCAATAAATTATAATAAAATAAACGGTACCAATTTTCATGCACCAGATGCGCATTTCGACAATAAATGTCTCTTCAGTGATGCTCGTGGCCAAAATATTTGAAATCCAAAGCTTATATAAAAGATGAAGTGCTATAATCCAAAAGGTCCAAAAAGTATAGCCAAATCCGTGAAAGGAATCAGAGCTTTGCATGAGGGAGATTCATTCCTTAATTTATAATAATTTCTATCATTTTGAAACAACTATTTTTAATAACACAAAAAATCCGTATTTTCATGCCAGTACCGTAGTATAAGATAGATGCAACTTAATTTCTGACAAATTTATAAATAGGCATAATTGCTTTAATTGTAATATTCGGAACTAACAATTAAACACTTAAAGTTTCTAAATTGTAGGACCACATACAATTTATATTTTTAGTGCGCATTAATACGTAGCCAATATCATTTAAAAAATTTTATTTGTCTTTTTTTTATTTCAGGTAACACCAGTTGACATTTTTAGTTATTCTCCGTCCAAATGTTTATGTCATCTCAGAGACCGACATTGTGTGCCGTGTAGAACAGCAACCACGAAATGCTCAGTCGGTAAAGGTAATGCATGTTAATTTTAGTATTTGGCCTCAGGAAAGGCTGACTACACAGCTACTTTTGCATAGGTACTATTTCTGTACTAAAAATATGTACTTGCATCATTCAATTCCTAAGTTCTGCCCAAAGACTTACCAATTTATAAACATTAGGTAAATATAAATTCTCAAACTATTAATGCATAATCAAATATATGATTGACATGAGAACATGTCTTTTTTTCAAGAACCGTAAATGGCAAGATAGTAACTGATTGCAATAATAACACGAAACGATACACTAAAAACTAAAGGTGTTGTGCTCAGATAAAGAAGTTCCTCCTTCCCAATTGACACTTCATCATGCTCGTTTATAAAAATCTAAATTAATGTAAAGAAGTTTTGTACTTCCGAATCGGTTTTCTAAATTTATCTTCATCGTGAACACTACAATTTAAAAAAAAAACTAAAACAAACCTGGATGTTTAAATACTTGACGAACTATTTGACCAAATGGGAACTAAAATAAAATTTAAGTCAGACCTATCAAATGTCAACTAAATTCGTGGATAAACTGCATACAGTCATAAGGCAAATACGAAGTCAAGAGAGATGGGTGAAACACATTTGAAGTCAGGATATATAGGAAGAGTATGAGTAAATGTCTCAACTAGAGGTAATGAAAGTAAAATGGTTAGAAAAAAGTAAAATCACAAAAATACTGAACTCAGAGGAAAATCAATTCGGAAAGTCCATAATCACATGGCAAAATCAAATAACAAGAATTGACCCTCTATGGATCCGTAGGGTGTCCGTGGAGAGCGATATAAAGAATTATTCGCACAGGGGAATTTTTTCCTGCCAAGTGAAACAAAAATGAAACACGGTAATCAATACAGAAAACGTGACGCCATGATGTCCTCTAGGAAATGTTTTGACCTCTAACGAATCCAGACCAGCACTAATCAAATCGTTACTAAGTGACACGGAGTACGATAAAAACTGCATATGCAGATTAGGACTACCGAAATTAAGCAACATAAAACTGAAACGGTCACAATAAGGAGATACTACGTACTAGTATATGTGAATATGATTTGTTCAAAATATATATAAGACATCAACTGTCATGAAGTCGAATGTAAAACAGTTACTATTATATCTAAATATGTATCTTTCTCAACTTGTTTGGTATCTTATTGACAGATTTTTTAATTTTTTAACAGAGATAATTGAAGCTCTACATCACAATGATTCGACGAAAGATTGGAATTCGTTGACAAACGGAAAGACAGATCTTATTGCTTGGTTATGTGTTGGGGGTTTATTAATGCTTGCTTCTGTTTGTGCCTTCATAGTTTTCAGAAAGCAATATGGCTCGTGTTCAGGTAAACTATATTAAATAATTGTCATTATATTGTTTTACTGCATTAATGAAGTATTAATACAATATATTGATTTTACAATGTATTTAAATAGGCGCTACCTAATTTTTTGTTTAAAACTGCCCAAATTCTTTAACAAGTTTACTTCATGTTTTTCTCAGTATATGTGACATGTTTTCTTGTTTCGGGGTACATCACATTTTTGCATATTTAACCATTTAATACCGTGTTCACAATATTAAATCTGCACCGGGGGCGAACCCGGGTTAACTAACACGAATTAATTACCCCAGTTCACACTTGATAAAAATCAACCCGGTTTGGGATTTTCCCTCTCAACAAAAATAAAAACGTAGGGCGCCAAAATTGTAACCCTCTTTCGCATGTCCACTGTAAATATTTTTTTTTTTTATCACAGATGCTCTATTTTAAAGTCTTAAATATTTTACCCACACGGTCGCTTTTGAGGTGTTCAATCACAATCAACCGCAAATCCGATGTTTTTCCCTCCAAATAACGCAACTTTATCCAAATTGCACCCATTTTTCGACCCAAAAAGCGACATAGGTTTCATCGTTTGTCATTATCCAGGTTTTCAACATAAAACTTTATCCCTCTTTTTGTCGTTATTGTTTTATGATTATATAATTCATGACCCAGTCTATACGGTAACTAGACGACTGTCAAAATATGACGTCATTCAATGTATGACGTCACGTAATAGTTAATCACATTGATGACTTTTTAAGCAAACGTCATATATGTCACTATAGCAACAACCTCACATTAGCTTCACTCTGCGTTCACACTTAGAAGTGAGGTAGTTAATCCGAGTTCGCCCTACATTAACTCCACCACAAATGAGGGGTAATTTTAATCTGGGTTCGCCCCGGGATAAGGCGTTCACACTACCTAAGTGTAACCCTGATTCACTAATTTGGGTCGAACCCGGTTTAAAAAGACATAGTGTGAACGGGGTATAAGATTAGTAATAAATTCAAAAATACCACATCCATAAAGGCAGGAAATTCAGAAAATTTCAAAAGAAAATGAAATAATTGTACATAGTGAGTGAAATATATATAATAAGATGTGGTATGAGTGCCTTTGAGACAACTCTCCATCCAAGTCCCAATTAATTTGTAAAAGTAAACCATCATAAGTCAAAGTACGGCAAGTTGATATTCAAAAAATAGATCTAAACTGTTCCTGATTTCACTATCAATCTCTATTCAATTTATAAAAGTATTGTTAGAAATCAACACTGCACTGTTTCTAAATAATGATCTGTTTTAAAAACCAACGGTTCATTCATTAACAATGATTCCATTTTTTATATTTTAGACGTATCACAATGTATATCTTCAGAAACGAGCCATCCTCAAACTAATTTAAACAATGAACGTGTTAGTATTGATGAAGTATCTGAGACTGATCATGCTTTACCAAACGAGACTGACAATAATGGAACTAGCAGAGAAAGTAATGAAGAAGCTTTTCCTTTAGTTGACTCATATAGTCTACCACGCAGTCATTCTGACATGAAAGAAATGATGGAAACTTATTTTAGTTTTATTCCACCGGAAACCAGCTCAGAGATGTCAAAGGCAATTAGTGAACAAATGGTTGATATTAATCGTGAATTTCTTCCAGCAAATGCTTCTGAGTCAAATGAAAATATCGAAGATCCGGATTTCACTCACGAATCGAAAAGTCTTAGCAATGAGAGCGTTTAACATCCAACAAAATCCGCACTGTTTCGATTTGAATCTATTAGTCACAGATGAAAAAAAATAACAAATTTTAAAAAGAGTTTACTTCACGAAAAAGAGGCATTCATATCTCTCAAACTTAATTATTTCACTATTTAATGAGTAAGCTTAAATCATCACGAAGCTTTTAAAGGAAATAAATATAGACGTCCAATAACATTGAAATACGAAAATAGCGATATTTTTAACAGCATATAGTTTTTGTCTTTATTTTCTTATTCATTAGACAGAAGTTGATCTACAAAAGTTCAAATTAAAAACACTAAAAAACAGTTGTTTGTCGTAGAAACAATTGTTGGGGAGGGACGAAACCAAATTTCTTTTCAAATATGTGTCAACTAAGCCTGTCCTAATTATAACATAATGTTCCTCCTGAAATAAAAATGTGTTTAGTTAAGTTCATTTATATTCAACATTCCAGTTAAATCTAGAATATGGACTCTGATAAGATAAAAAAAGATGTCTGTTTAGTACAATTGGATTTGATTTGATTTATGATTATTAATCATTCTGTATAATATTTTTATGTAAATGACATTTAATCTTATCTAGAGCAACAACACATGCACAAACCAGTATACCTTATTTCATTTGAATGACTTTAAATGTTAGTCTGAGTTAATACAGCTTATTTTCGAGTAATGATTGTTTTCAATTCCTTTGTCTCCTTGAGAAGGGCATTATTTGGACAAAATGCTTAAGATATAGGACTTATTACTTTATATGAAGTTTAGTGTGTCTTTGAAAATATGTAATAGTTTGAGCTTTTATCATTGAAATTTATATGTAAGCACAAGATTAGCATTGGGGCAAATGCATTGCATATATTCTATCCAACTAACATATACCTCATTTCAGAGCTATGACATAAACAGCTTTAAAATGGGAATAACTAATCACACAAAATCGTTTAAATGACACTTGATGTAACAGGCTCTTGCTAACGTTTGAAATGAAATCTTAATTATATACAACCTTATTTGATATTTGTATTACTGTCACGTTTATCCCAAGAACATACATAAACGTGGACAGAGGTATACTATGACATCAATGTTTTACATGATTATGGTTTTTATACAATGGCAGCTGTATAAATGTATCAACGATATTCGTTGACTGTAGCAAACATATATTTAATTAGTTTTCTAAGGTTGCTGATTATATGAGCAACATGATTTGCGATGTTACTTTCTGATTTCATGTTTTCTTCTATGAAATCGTTATCATTAAACTATTTCCAAGTTAAACATGCCAACAACAATGTAGATAATCTGTGATTGTAAACCATGTGATAGATATAATAGATGTAATCAATATTTTTATATATATTTTTCTTAACGAAAACTTACTGATGCTACCTAATGACAAACCAGTTTATACAATTTACACTAAATAAATAATAGTTAGAAAAAGATAAATAATTCTAAAAAAAAAAGCAAAGATTTTATGACCAAAAACAGCAACAAACGCACCGTTCCTTCATTATATCGGTTTATTATTTTAAACGTTTTTCTTCTTTACTTGTACTGTTTCTTTTCTTATAAAAATACTGACAATCGTCATGTGTCTGCTAGTTCTTGTTAATCTCTATTTATGTATATATATTACAAACAAAACATCAGTATGCTTTGATATAATTCACCAGTCAGAAACATGAAATCCATCTATTTTATTTTTTGTTATAACGATCAATACTTTACCTTTTGTTTACAGTACAGGGCATTAGTAGTTATTGCATTTACCTTAATGGAACACCGTATTATATTTTGTATCATGGGATTTCATTTATACTCTGGGCATTAATAGTTATAACTTTTTTCATTTTTGAAACACCGTATTGTATTTTGTATTATTCCCCCCTTTAAATCTGATTCACAATGAATCTTTACGAACAGTGGCATTAATCCCTATCAAGCAGTCTTTTAAATTTCATGTTTATTTTGAGAAGAAATATTTGTATGTAAAGTATATTTTTGAAATTATTGTTTAATCTTTTGATCGTTTTAAATGATAAAAATAATCATTATTGGGAAACAAACTAACACGTGCTTATATGCTGCTTATTTCATTTTAGTTGTATTTAACCGTATAGTACAATCAGTTCATTTTCCACTTATGAAAATTGAATACCATGACAGATATTGATACACAAATGTTTGTTAGACCTTCACTGTTAAAGTCGAAGGGGCTTATAGGTTTTCCCTCCATCTATCCGTCCATCATTCTTTTCTCTCACTTATTTGATAAATATTTGGTATAAAGACATACCATATGAAGAAAAGTGTTTTTGATAGGGCGATTTTCTTGAAACTTTGGCATTTGGACAAAAAATATCAGTAATTAACCACGTATTGTTTGACTCAAGCTCTGTATTTCTTTCTACACATTACCAATACGTTACAAAAAAAAACATGCCGTAGGTGAAAATACTTGCATCAGTTCCTTCAACTGATTGTATTTCAAATACTTTATCTGTAGATAAAAAAAAATGTAATTGAACCATTCATATATTAAGGCTAATATAATTCTTCAATTTCACACAGATCCAATAAGGATTTTTTTATTTTTATATCAAAATTATAATTTACATAGAATTGATTACAGTTTAGTATAGAAAAAAAGATAAACCTAAATATAATAAATTAATACTTAGAACTAATTTAAGATGCATAGTATACCATGTGCATAAGGGCATTAAAGAGGAAAGACTTTTGTATATTTCTCAGGAATAATATGTCTTTTGAGTGATTTTAACCGATATCTGTTTTTTTTTTAAATTGTCAATTATTCCACAATAAATCCTTTTTTTTTTTTGTATCATGTTTATTATTTGTTTACTATGTATTTTGTATAATGGTGATTTCGACAATCAATATGTATTATCTTTAAATTTCTTGATTTTATTTTCAGAAGTAAAAAGTTAATAAGAAAGCTTAATCTCTTTTCATTTATTGATTCAACACAAAGCGCCTTACTTATACATTTGATTGAGAATTTAAGTCTTTATCTGTTTTTCAGTAGATTTCTTTGTTGAATTTAAAAAACAAACCGTATGTGTAATGAGCAGAAGGAAGTGTTATTAGCTTTTTTTTGTGCAAAGGTTACATTTTGCTAAGATTTGGTCAGAAAAAACAAAATGACAAATCCCTACTTAGCGAAATTTTGATCATTTATCTAATCTGAATTTGTTAACAGATATTTTTTTATACATGAAATAGTTTCCCTGAAGTGGTGAAGTCACAAGGTTAAAATGGGAGTAAAACTTTGCTCGAACTTGGGTATTTAAGATTCAAAATCACATACTTAAAAATATTTTCGACACATTTACTGCACGCTGAATCTTTCTATTGTCGAAATATTAAGGAAAAATTTTCCCCAAGAGTATATTACCTTAGGTGTTTTCGACAAAACTGTTCTGAAATTTAGGTCCTGCATGGTTTCAACTTCGTACTTTACGTAGGCATTTAACTCGTTTGATTCTAGCGTCACAAATAAGCTTTTATATAAAGTAAAATCACAAAACAAAAAAACAGAACTCCGAGGAAAAATTCAAAACGGAAAGTCCCTTATCAAATAACAGAAACAAAAGCTCAAACACATTACACGAATGGATGACAACTGTCATATTCCTGACTTAGTACAGACATTTTCTAATGTAGAAAATGGTGGATTAAACCTCGTTTTATAGCTAGCTAAATTGCTCACTTGTATGACAGTCGCATCAAATTATATTAGACGTGTTAGATAAATGAATACTTTTGACAAACAACAAACGAGACTCAAGAGACAATAAACATTTTAAAAGGGTCGTCTCAAAAGAAGAAATGATTTTTTTTCTATTGATAACATAATTTATTATAATTCATTACGTTAACTCAAAAAGAAACATTTTAAAGTAAGGATTTTATTATTTTCAGTCAATAAATTGTGCCCTCTTTCTACCAAACCAGCGCAAAGTTCAACAATCTGAGTTATTCTCCAGCGCGGATGACGCCACATTGTACCAAGTACTTTAACATTTGAGTCTGCGAATGGCATGTTCGACATTAACTCTACATTTTCCGATGCGACGATTTAGTTTCTTGCATTTAGCACAGTCTCTCTTGTTTAATGTCGCAATTGGTATATTGTGTAAGGCGTCATTAATGGATAGAGGTTAGCATATATTTTATTTTGAATTGTTGTGCATAATTTTGGTGGCCAAAGAAACCGCTGCGTACTAGTCGTATGTGATTTTGGTTTTCAATCACAACCTGGGTGTGTATACAGTGCATATGTTTGTGTCCGGAATAAAACTGTTCCTGTGGCTCGGTTTGAGGTCGATAAATTGCATGAGATGTACCATTTAGTGCCGCAACTGCGTTGGGCTTTCCTGACCATCCGCCTTGCAAGGACAACCCTCGTTATTCGACGGCCAATCCAATGGAGAAAATATCTCCCATAACAACGGTAGTATACCAGCAATTGTATGTGACACAGTTAATGAAGAAATATCAAATAACAAAGACAAAATCGAATAACAAGGATATGTTTTAGCCACAAGATTACCATCAGAAGTCGATTTTGGGAGACAATTTATGTGGACGTTCAGACTCCTTGAGTCCCAACATTCAGTATTCTATTTCAAAGTAAATTCAGCATTTGAATCATTGTTTCGGGTGTTTCACCAATGCCTCGGTAGAAATCGTATCGATGTGAAGAAAAACGCGCAAAATATCTGCCATTCCAGACGTCTTCTTCTGTTGTTTTCAATCAATAAGAGGATCGGGAGGGGGTCTTTTTATAAGAAGTTCCAAAGTCAGCATCACGTTAAAGAACCTTGTCAACATATAGTTGTTATTGTAACGTGTAAATCAATTATAATATTTTATTTTTTTGAGATGGTCCCTAATTTAAATGTCTCAACTATAGACTCTCGACTCTCAATTGTCAACAATAGTTATTTATCTAACATGCCTAATATAATGACAGCGACACGTGAACAAAACAAACAGAAAAATATGGATACAGCAGGACAACAGTGTGTTATAATGTACTATACGTTTGAATCTAACTTGTATCTTTCACTTCTTTTTGTTGACGAATTCAGCGTCTGCAATTCGAAATTATTAGTGTTAATGAAATTGAAAATTGTCATCTTGTAATGAACATATTCGTCTTACACATTCGAAAATCCGTCAATTATGTGTCGTAAAACTAAGTACTAGATACAAAAAATGGTGTGGTATGATTCACCATGAAACAGCTCTTCACATGAGACCCAAATCACAAATCACGCAGAAATAAACGTCTATAGGTCACCGTACGGCTTCAACAATGAACAAAGCCCATACCACATAGTCAGCTATAAAAGGCCCCGACATGACAAATGTAAAACAGTTAGAACGGGACAACTAAAGGTCTAATAAATGTACCGAAAAAAATAACAAAACAAAAAAAATCTAACACAGCAACAAACGAAAACCTCTGAATGATGTTAACCTCATAGTCTACATAGGGAGGATTAAATTTATTGACAGCGTTTGACAACAGAAAAAAAACTGAATAAAGCAGCTTGAGTTTATAAACGTGTACGTACGTGTTTCCCATTTTTCAGTTAACCATATTGAGTTTTAATACTGTTGTTAGTCTTTTTGTCGGTTGTCGTCATTGACCAATGAGTTTCATTGTCCTTATAGTATCTTCTGTATCCCTTTTGATTGTTCGTAAGTTAATAGCTTGCAGAATGTACATGCCAGTACTTTTTATACGGTATTGTTTATCATGGTCATTCTTTTATTTGTGGTTTTGAAGTCTATTATACAGTTGTCACAGAGGTCAGCATAAACGATTAACTGATTTGTATTGTACATTCTCTTATGTGCATCTTTTACACAACTGAACGATATCAAAAAGGCGTTTAACAATACCAAAAGAACACACTGTAGCAGCTCATGTGTCCTTCATTCCAAATTCAAGACCTGGTCTGTGGTTATTTTTTCTTATATATCCTAATATATTGTCAAGTTGGTTTAAGACTCGATGTTTGATAGCTCCTGTTAAGTTTACTGAACATTTTCCTATGATCTTTTTAATTGCTGATAATCTCACTTTTGATACCCATCATGTGAACCTTGTTAATTGTTTTACAGCACGCTTGTGTTCACGTTGAATATCGTATAAATTGAAAAAGCTAATTTGTTACGGACAAATGTTTAATTATGAAATCATTTAAGCTTTTCCTAACCTAACCGTATATTACCTATACCGGCTTTGAAATAAAAGTTTAAAATATTTGGTTTTGTAACAAATCTTTATATTTCTGACAAATTTGAACATCGATTTGGGGAACGGAAGTCGATAAGAGAACGGACGTCGATCTGAGTCTTATATAGATATAGGAAGATGTGATGTGATTGCCAATGAGACAACTCTCTATCCAAAAAAAAAAACAATTTATAAAAGTAAACCATTATAGGTCAATGGACGGCCTTCAACACGGAGCCTTGGCTCACACCAAACAATAAGCTATAAAGGGCCACAAAATTACTAGTGTAAAACAATTCAAACGGGAAAACCAACGGCCTAATTTATATATAAAAACGAGAAACGAGAAACACGTATAAATAACATAAACAAACGACAACTACTGTACATCAGATTCCTGACTTAGGACAGGTGCAAACATTTGCAGCGGGATTAAACGTTTTAATGGTACCAAACCCTCTCCCTTTTTCTGAAACAATAGTATAACATCACAACATAGAAAAACACACGATAAAATATCAATTGGAACGCTTAACTCAATCAAAAAACGTAAATTAACACACTATGAACGAATAAATATTATTCTTCACCCAAAGACAAAGGTTGTTTTTTGGGGGGAATTTCTGGTTTTACAAAGTTTGTCAACTTCGTATATGCAAAATCTTCCAAATTCCAGCAGTCAGCACTTGTGTGTTGATATGAAACGCATTGGATAGGGTTATTATTTTTGAAACTTAATAATTGAAATTCTAAATTATTTAAAATACTAGTTTTTCTACCCCTATTCATAAAATCTTTTGAAAGATTTAAGCAATTTCGTTTCTTTCAAATCACTTCATTTTCGTTTTTGATTAGAATTCGTCAAGAAGAAACGCCACTTTATGTCAAGTTGTAACGACAAGCCAGACAGACATCTACTCGTGATAGCTTCTCAAGACATCCTTCTACTACGATATTCGTCTGGATAAGTATGGTTACTGGAGGGAGAAATTAATCCTCAGCAGCTTCAAGTTGTCCAGAAGCAATGCCTTACGCAAACTAAGTAATTGCCATGAAGAGCCTTTAACGAGATCTTATAAAAATTTAAGTGTGTTTTTAAGACAAGTTTTCTAGTCGGCTGTCTTAATGATGATAGTCTCGAACTATTTTATGTTTGCTTAATTATTGTCAGTCTTGTGACATATTTAAGAGTAGAGAGTATAATTGATAATTTATTGCTGAGTTTGAGTTTAAGGAATAAACAATCTGTCAATGTGAATCCAAATGTTAGTCCGAACTAACCAGTCAAAGTCAACCAACTGTTCATATTCCCCTTATTTTATGTTGTGCTATCCCAGGTAACAAGGAGATACTCAGTTATTCAGAAACAGTTGAAGAAAATATCATGGGTAGTCAATGTCATTGACAGTATAAATAAACACATTATGGATATCAAGATTGCAATTTAATATTTGAGCCAGACGCGTGTTTCGTCTACAAAAGACTCATCAGTGACACTCAAATCAAGGATTCGAAATCAATTTTCAGTTTATCGAGGTAGCTTTACTACACATTTTTGCTGAATTTTTGAAATCGCATGTTTATCTGTAATCTTAAAAATTATGACCAAATGTGTTTTGTTTTTTTCTTACATTCAATGTTTTCTACAATAAAATGCAGATAAGATTTATTTCATTTTGTTATTCTTATTTTTATAGACGGTGTATTCTTTTCTGTTATTGATAGAGAATGTCCTTATTAATACAGTACATATAGATTACAGCCCGATTACAGTAGCTGTATTCTAACAAAACCTTTCGGAATTTTGGGTCGTCAATGTTCTTCAACTTTATACTTTGTTTGGCCTTTGTAACTTTTTTATTCGAGCATCAAAGGTGAATCTTTTGTAGATGAAACGTCCGTCTATCATACACATTTTTTATCCTGGTATCTTTGGTGAGTTTTTCCAACATACCCTCATTTACAGGATTTATTTCACACGCTCATCAACATGATTTATATTTTTTTAGCTACAGGCATGATTCCGTACTGTTGGTGGTATATTTTATTCTAAAATCTCTTTTATATGACTGATTTCACATTTCTTTCAAATTTTTATTAAGACCTATTTTAATAGAGTTGTTTCTTGCTCTCTTTGATAGTATTTATACCAATATTTCATGTTATCATTGATAGACTTTATCCTATATGATCAGCACATGATAGGTGCAATCGACTTAAATCTCATTTGACTACCGAAGGTCGGTGGTTTACTTCGGGTATTCCGGCTTCCTCGGACGCCTCTACCAATAAAAAATGACCAAAAATGACCGCCACGAAATAGCTCAAAGCTGAAAAAGTGGCGTTTATAACCAATCAATTATACTTGATTGATATGATGTAGCACTCTTATTTATTGTAATTTCTATCAATCCTTTCATTTCAAAATTTACGGTAAAAAAGCCTTAAAAGAATTGAAAAATTGAAATAAGGGAGGGCGGTTTATCGGTTTTGAGGATTCAAGATTTAGTTATGACATATTGGTTCTTTTTTTTTTTGTTGTTGCTTAGATAGCATTGACAGTACCAAATTATATAGCACCATTTGCACATTTCGACAATCCGTGTCACTTCAGTGATTCTGGAGGTTCACGTATTGGAACTGCCTAAATCCTTAATAAGCAATATCAAAGTTTTAAAACTATACTAATGATTTAATAGATTGATTCTATAAAATGGACCATACAGTGAGAGAAGTGTTCACGATATCTCACATGAGGATTTGTTTTATCGTTCCAAATACGACGAGACGCTGCTGTGCATTTATATATGTATACCCTTCACTTCAAAACAAAACGTCTTCTCGGCTAATATTGTTTACCAAATGACTATCTTCGTATACCTGGTCAACACTTGGGATATCTATAATTCGATGTTTGAGCTGAATTACATTTCATGACATATAACAGTTGTGTTTTATTTCATTTGATGAAATCGATCGATACAATGTTAATTTCTAACATCTATTAGACTTGTAGATTACGAACAAACGTGACTTCCGTAATAAAAGATATAAGATTGATTTGTGTATTGATATTATCCAATTATATATTCCTAACCGTAATCACGCCAAGGAACACAAATGAAAAACGGTTACAAAATCAAAGGTTAAATCGAGTTTAAGCTAACAGATTTTTCTGAAATTAGTGCTTAATCACAGATTAATGTTTTATAATTGAATAGAGTTGTACATATATAATAACTAGCTGATTATATAAGGGTATGTAATAAAAAAAGGCAGCAGTAGTTTACCGCTGTTCGAAATTCCTAAATCGATTGAGAAAAAAACCAAATCCGTTTTGTCCACACAGGACTAACCAGAGACGCTCAGATCAAAACTGTTCGAAAGCCAAAACAAGTACAAAGTTGAAAGGCATTGAGGACCAAAAGTTCCAAAGCGTTGTGCCTAATACGGCTAAGGTTTACAGTCGATGAGAACATCCTTATTATTTAGAATAATTCATACTTTGCAAACAGTAAATTTATAAAAATGACTATATAATAGATATACATGATAACACCGAAGTGGTGACTAACTACAGAATAATAACGAATAAATAATAAAACCTCAAACAGCACATAAAAAGATACAGCCGAGTTAGCCAAAGAGATCAACGTACAAAGTGATGTCACATTTGAATTTCTAAAACTTTCCCAAAAATATGATAGAATTAGGATATAATTCAAGATAAGGTTTGTAATACTGATATAACATTTATTAATAACAATGAAAATTACAATACTTATAAATATAAAATTGTGGTAGTAATTAGATAATTAATTGTAGTATTTAGCTATGACGGTGTTTCTTCTAAATCAAACTGAAACATAGGCTAAAAAATCTGTTTTACATTGTAAAGCCAAAATCAAATTAAAAAAAAAAGATAAAATTCAAATAAAACGCCATTTTGGAATCAAATAC
Organism: Mytilus galloprovincialis; assembly: GCA_037788925.1. Taxonomy (NCBI): domain Eukaryota; kingdom Metazoa; phylum Mollusca; class Bivalvia; order Mytilida; family Mytilidae; genus Mytilus; species Mytilus galloprovincialis. The sequence continues at coordinate 36,776,730 of CM075335.1, forward strand.
ATTATATTTTGGATAAATTGGACTCACATCTGGAACTTTTGATATTTTTAAATTTGTTTTGATGCTCTAATTTCGCAATTATTTTAAACTCCAAACGGTTTTACAGACAAAACTGGCATCTGATGTTTTTAAAGCTAAATCATATGCTTGGTACCTTTAATGAACTTTTTTTTCTTTTGTTTTAGGAAAGCCCTTTTATCAAGCCCTAAACTTGATTCCTTATGAACTTCTGACCATTAAGATGTGAATCGGATTTGAATATATTGTACATGTTCAGACAGTCATCTTTTGATGAATTGAAGAATGGTTCCTTTCATAATACAAATTCAGTCTTTGGCAATAAGAAATAAAATAATTTATAAATCATATTTAACTGTAATAAATAAAAAAAAATTGTACTATGCTCAACTCAAAACGGAAAGTCCCTAATAAAATGACAAAATCAAATGATAAAACACATAAAACGAATGGACAACAACTGTCATATTCCTGACTTGGTACAGGCATTTTCAAATGTAGAAATCAGGGGGATTGAACCTGGTTTTATAGCGCTAAACCTCTTACTTGTATGACAGTCACATCAAATTCAATTATATTTACAAACAAAACAGACATAATAGGTAAAATTGTCAAAATAGGAGTACAGTATATGTTTAATTCAGTACATTTAAAGCAGATCTTATAAGAAACAATGTTAAGAACTATCCAAAACGTATTTTTTCATTTAAAAGGGATTTTCCGATTTGATTTTTCCTTGGAGTTCGGTAGTTTTTTTAATTTATTTATTACACTATTTCCAGGAATGTTACTTGTACACAAACAGCCTGCTTTATTATATCCTTTGATATTGACGCAAATGATGTTTCTTTCCCTTCAAATTTTGGTATTTGGTTATGATTACAGACCGTGATTCTCAACTTACTAATATTTACCAATTAATACGTTCATGCAAATTATTGTAATTACTAAATATGTTTAACCGTGCATAATTAAACACATGTTTTGTTGTAATCTCGTTAAAGAAAAGACATGTCTTAGTCAGTGTTGACCAATCATTCTGTGTATCTGCGATACACCTTATCGCTATTTGTCCGCCATTACTGGATATCACACAGGATCCCGTAAAATTTTGAGGTCACAAAACAAAACATCTGACGCCACAATGGAAAAGTGATTGTTGTATGCGTCAAAAGTTCAAGCGGCCGGTTCAGCCAAGATTAGCGATAAGGTGTAGTATTTTAACATAAACGGTCCTAATTTACAGCACTTGGTGCTCATTTCAAAATTCAAAATGGTAAAAATATATTGAAATAAACATTTTAAGACACCTTCGGAATCATCTCGCGGATTATCTTAGTCATATACAAGACTTTTGAACGAAATTTTACGAGGAGATTTACGTCTAGACCATTGCCAGTTAGTTGTATAATGAAGCCTTAACAAATACCACTGTTTATTTCATCGATGAAAGATAGATATTAAATGATTTTTTTTTCATATAATCAGTTAAATGATTAATTGATAGCTGCACCAAACAAACACTTTACGATCAATTTGACCTACTATCATTGTTAAGAAATGCAGTGAATAATGACAAAGAGGGATCAATTTGACCTTCTTTCATTATTTAGAAATACAGTTAGGATTAACCGAAAATAGGACTTATTTGGTTTAATTTCATTGTTTAGAAATGCAGTTAAGAGCAACTGAAAAAAGGACCAATTTGACCTACTTCCATTATTTAGAAATGCAGTAAGGATTAATCGGGAAAAAATATGATATTCAAGCAGTTGTTTAACGTACTCATTTACTTTATTTTATTTTTTGTTCATTTTGTAAGAATAAGGAAGACTTTTTTTATATCTATAATCTAATAAAAAAAAATTCCAGACGCAATGAATGAACTATAATTAAAACCTTCGTAAACAAATCTACCAATCCATTAAAATATACTGAATGACAAGTTAAAGTCTTGTTAGCTCCGGTAACGCCTGCAAAATATATATTTATCAAGTTAGATTATAATTGCATCTCTTCATGTCGCAAATGACGTACAGAAACGGCTTGATTATATGTTGAAACAGATATTTCCATTTTTAGAAAGGACAAGTATTTCTACATAGTAGGTCATCACGCAGCAATTAAAGGAAAGTGCTTCTCACTTTAAAGGTACAATAAAATCAGACAATTTTGAGATGTTGCATTTTTTACAATTAATTTTCAAATTTGCTTACATATAAAGTGCTATTTCTTATATTCTAATACCACTGGGAAGGGGTAAAACTAGTTAGCTATTATCATATCATAAATATATGTATGTCTCTGTGCTGGGTGTTCTTGTGTTTGTTTGTACTGTATTCATATCACATAGTGTTTAGTGGTATTTTTTATTTATATTGTCATATAAAAGAGGGACGAAAGATACCAAAGGGACAGTCAAACTCATAAATCTAAAACAAACTGACAACGCCATGGCTAAAAATGAAAAAGATAAACAAACAACAGCACACACGACACAACATAGAAAACTAAAGAATAAACAACACGAACCCCAAGTGAGAGGTTTGGTGCCATAAAACCGGTTTCGACCCATACGTTTTTTTCTTAAAATGTCGTGTACCAAGTCAGGAATGTGGCAGTTGTTATTTATATAATGAAAATTGAACAACTGTAATCTCCTTTATTTGTAGATATCTTAAGCAAAATTAAACAAAAGTGGTTCAATTTTTTTTAACTATGACAATTACTGGTTTTAAATATTTTCTTGGCAATACATTGTATTTGAATTCTAATAAGTAATTATCATGATACTGTGTTCCCCTTTTAAAAATGGGTTGGAGGGTCGGACATTTCACTTGGTCGCCATTACATCAACGTATTTGATGGATGTACCCGATCTGTTCATTTTTTTTATTGAAATTAATTGAGAATAAATTCGTGTTTTGGTGCCAATTATCAAATATTGTGTCAGTTCTTTTTGATTTGTTTGATCGAACATTATTTAATTGATCTGAACGTCTCCCGTCATATTTTAAATACAATGCACAAAAGTCCATCAATTTAGAAACAAATACTTTGTCTCTCTAAAAAAAACTATAAATACTTTTATACGGAAGCCGATAAGGGCCATTCAAAAAAAAATAAATTATGTCGTAATTACGACATAGCATGTCGTAATTACGACATAGCATGTCGTAATTTCGACATAACATGTCGTTATAACGACATTGCTATGTCGTAATTTCGACATAACATGTCGTTATAACGACATCCCTATGTCGTAATTTCGACATAATATGTCGTTACAACGACATCGCTATGTCGTAATTTCGACATAACATGTCGTAATAACGACATAGCTATGTCGTAATAACGACATCACTATATATATTAAAGAATATGTATTATGATTGCCAAGACACTAAATGACACAGAAATTAACAACTATAGGTCATATCATAATGCCCCCAATAACTAGAAAAGCCCCCGCATAATCAGCTATAAAAGAGGGACGAAAGATACCAGAGGGAGAGCCCCGAAATGCTGTGTGGCAGACAGTGTTATTAATTAATTATTAGCTCCCTTGGTAAAACTCCAAATTTCATATTTAATGTATTTCATTGTTAAATAATTTACATGAAGCTGAATAAGTATATATCTGTTAATTGCATAGCTTTTGCTATTTGAATTCATTGATTAAAGATATTTATTTATATTGTAAAGTTTAATATTTGTATCGTCGCAAAATCTTTGGTCACCTTCTTTGGTTACCTTCTGTGAGAAACTTATATATTTTATAGATCCTGATTGGACGTAATAAATAACCGACCGGGGACTATGAGGACTGATCTGAAATCCTATCAAGGCAAACAAAGCTTTCCACCTCTCAGTAAAGAGGTGCACAACTCCATGGCTTGTTGTCATGAGGGTGATTGGACGTATCGATTGCTCTGTATTTACTATCAAACGGTGGGCACGATGTTCCTAAAACACGACATTACACATAAAAAGCGGCGTCGAAGAGGGTTTTTGATTAATTTTTGCAAGTTTTATTTGTTTTTTTTTTATATGTTGGTTGATTTATTTATTATATTACAAAATTTTTAAAATTTCTGATTCTGGTTCTGTTCGTTTTGTGATGTCATTTTATCATAAATTACCTCAAGTTGTGGAAATCTATTTAATAATGTTTACCCTTTAAGTTATTTCAACTAAAAATGCATTACTGTCGCAAGTAATGTGGGAAAGAAAGATGGGATGGAAGTAGATATAGGAAGATGTGGTACAGTTTTCCATAAGAAAGATATTTTTTTTTAGATGTACGAAACTTTTATCATATGATGTTTAACTTTCAAGGTGCATATCATCTAGCTATCTGTCATTGTAAAATTTAACTTAACCCCAATACAAATATATCTGACACTCTGCAAGTAAATCGAACATTTTTACCCTTGGTTAAATTTGAATAGAATTGTATTTTCCCTGGTACATAAGTTGTCGAAATACACCCCTTCAATTACTTGAACCTTGGCTTGAGAATTATTTCCGCGCAAGTCATCTATAGTGTTTAATTTCTGATATACTTTTTAAAATATAGTAATCTACTCCTGGATCGTCCGCGAAAACGGCTTAAATAATCCCGGGTTTTTAAAATTCGATGAAACGGTTTTCGTCGCTGTTTGGGATTTGTCTTTCAATTACTAGTACCTCAATTTCATGCACAAGTTTATATTGACGAAAAGTTCCGGTTTCGCTAGTACAGGAATTAATTTCATCACGACAGTTATAACATGAATAGCAGGACAAATCGCGAAGTAAAACACTCCGTGAACTGGTATAAGTCTTTTAATATTGGTGATTGCACCTTACTGAAGTGACGACTTTAAATGATCTATGGAGTACTTCCACAATATAAATTTCAATTCGAATTTAACATTTAGAGGACTGTCTTGGTGTCTAAAATTTGTCTTTGCAAAAGTTGGACGAAGTGTTTTTCCCCATTTCACCATTCTTTTAAATAAATCGTTAAAAGCTATAAACGATTAATAAAAATTACAAAATTTAACCTGTGTCTAACCTATGTCCCCGGGTGGAGTCTATAGCAACATGCGCTATTCTTTTTTTTCGGCAGCAATCATCAACCTGTTTTTTCCAAATTTTATAACACGATTTGTTTTAATTATCATGATCATTTAATTGAAACTTTAGCACATGTAACGACGGAAATTAGCGTCTTTCGAACTTTCGACGTTTGGACAAATTGGCTACTGTTTTGTAATGTGTGGAAGCATTTTATTCCTTTAAGACCCAAACATGTAGTTAATAAGAAAAGAATCTTGGCAGTTTTTACTCTTCGTGTATCTAACTTTTGTTTTGATTAATTATAAAAAATACGCGTTAACTGCTTTGAAAAATGAAATATCAACTTGGACGAAACGGCTACCGTTTGAAAAATGACTGTGTAGAGAAGATTTTATTGAATCAGCAATATTTGAACTCACGAACAATGAGGCAAATATTTGTACTTTTGTTAGATATTATTATTGTCTTACTCTTTTTATTCATTTTCTGCTACTTACAAAATTCACTTTCAGTCGTTGAGATAACGAAAAACGTCGTTGGACATTTTTCTTATTCCCGCTTAATATGAAGCCACCGAGTCAAATAAAATTTGGCAAAAATAACGGCTTTAACGCCACAAAGAACCGACACCTGTCGTTGTTCCTGCCAAGTGTCAAGAAGATCAGAGAATAAGAAATAGGATCGCTATACATAAGATTTAAAACAGTTTTTCATAAATGTAACGTTGGACATCCGGTTTTTTTCACATAGCTTTGCTAATCTAATCATCAAATATACTAGATATTACTTAGTTATATATGATCAAGAGCTGTAAAAACATAATTTGAAACATATATTGAATTTGTTTTAATATTGGTTCGTGTTTTCTAACATTTTTATATTGTTTTGCGGATGAAATTTCGAAGATTCTGTTTTAAATCCTAAAGCTTGTAGGAACATCGTGTCCAACGTTTGAAAGTCGAAAGAGAGCAATCAATATTTCAATTCACCCTTATAACACGAAGGCATGTAATTAGAGCTTGTTTATAGGTAGGACTGTATGTCAATCCTCATATAATTTCACACAAATTTTTTCGAACAAGTAGAAGGTTTATAAGACCTTGACTGACTCTGCATCACTTCCACCGTCGGTACCTTGAAGGACTTAAATAAGATCTATAAATTATATAAGTTTCTCACAGAAGGTAACCAAAGAAGTTGACCAACGATACAAATATTAAACTTTACAATATGAATAAATATCTTTAACCAATGAATTCAAATAGCAAAAGATATGCAATTAACAAATATATACTTATTAAGCATCATGTAAATTAATCAACAATGAAATACTTTAAATATGAAATTTGGAGTTTTACCAAGGGAGCTAATAATTAATTAATGTTAACACTGTATGCCACACAGCATTCCGGGGCCTCTCCCTCTGGTATCTTTCGTCCCTCTTTTATAGCTGACTATGCGGGGGCTTTTCTAACTATTGGGGGCATTATGATAACATATAGTTGTTAATTTCTGTGTCATTTAGTGTCTTGGCAATCATAATACACATTCTTTTATATACATAGCGATGTCGTTATTACGACATAGCTATGTCGTTAAAACGACATAGTGATGTCGTTATTACGACATGTTATGTCGAAATAACGACATAGCGATGTCGTTATAACGACATGTTATGTCGAAATTACGACATGTTATGTCGAAATTACGACATAGCGATGTCGTAATAACGACATGTTATGTCGAAATTACGACATGCTATGTCGTAATTACGACATATTTTTTTTTTTTTTAATGGCCCTTATCGGCTTCCGTACTTTTAGAGGGGAGTTCGTTATCATGCAATAATCAATAGAAAAATAAACTAGAAACAACGGGCTTGCGAATGTTCGGTGTCTCGTCAATAGTTACCTCCCTCGATACTGTTGATATTGATAAAGAGCTATTTGCATAACTTTATGTTATCTATTTAACATGATTTAAGGCAAAAAAAAAAGATTTCTTTTTCCATTTTCTTGCCACAAATTCATGCAATATGAAATGTGCATATTCATTTTACAATAGATTCTAGGCCAATCGATAAAATCACCATGACCCATAGATCACTTGGACTTGTAAATCAACAAGTACATTATATTTCTAGTTCAATTGAAGTTTTAATTAAAAATAATTAATTTTCTATGTTGAAGGGTTTCAGACTAATTAGTTTCACAAAACGATTCCACTGAGCTCTGCTGGGAGTCATATATAAGATATCAAACTATAAGAATTAATTTGAGTCATATATGAAATCAAAAGCTTGATAGCTTTAAAGAAATCATTGTCATTGTTTCCATTATGTTATGTATTCTTCTGAAAAAAAATACCTCTACTTGTATCATAACGTTTTTTTCGTAATATGCATTTATCGCCTATACCACTGTGCTTAAACGGCTGTGGGTAACTTAAGTTACCCACAGCCCAAGATGGCGGACTCTAAACTCGTTGATATTTAATTCATACAAAATGTACCTTTTGCGACGTTTTTCATGCAGAATGTAAATATTTATAGGATTATTGAATAAAAAATGACTAACAATTACCATAAATTTGTTAATATAGAGTACAACTAAAGCGCAAGGTCAACTTTAAAAAATGCATAAGATGTCCGTAACTCTTTGATCGAAACTAAGCAGACTGTTCGTAACTTTATTCTTAGATGTGGGTAACTTTTGATTTAAAATTTTAAGAATTATAATTTCAACAATTAGAAGACAATTAACATCATATTTGTAACCTTCGCGGCCGTTTATACTACTCATTCACCACCAAATGTGATTTTATTAACGCATCATACTTACACCACAGAAGTTTTATGTGGGGTTTGTGGTACTCCATCTAGGTTATGGTTTGAACTTTTATTTACTGATGTGCGTCTCACCGACGTTTTTCGCTTGTCAGACCAAGGCTTTTCCATACTCTTTAATGTTTTGAGTTTAATTATATGTTTGCGGTTTACCTTCACCTCTGTTTCTTTCTATGTGTATTTTGATGAATACTCTTTGACACGGCTCGGTATTTATACATCCCACCAGTTAGTTATAGTGTTATGATTTTTTGAATATGTTTCCTAGTATGTTTTTTTTTTTCTCTCTTTGTATGTTATCAGGGGTTGTTAGACTATTAAATTACCCTGTTGTCCTACGTAGTTATTTATATTTTTATATACCTTTTATTGTCACTGACTTTTACCTATTGTGTCTTTTGGTTTTATTCAGTTTAATGAGATTTAATGCAACTTGCATACAAATGAAATATGCAGCTAGCTGTAAAACTAGGTTTATTCATTTATACAAAATGTCCTTTTTTTAAGTTTTCCCATTTACTGTAAATCTTGGCCAGGGTGCCGCAATATCACCGTGCGCAACGTCCCAGTGTGTCCAGATTGACACCCCTTTTATTTTACTGTCAATGCTGATGGAGTATCGTTTCATAAACCAATAAGAAAGTTAGATATATTTTTTTAGCAGCGAGTATAAACCAAAAATTAATTATTATTTAATGCAGTTTTAAATGCACTTAAGAAATTAATAGCTAGAAAATTTTGGAACATTTTTATTAAACTTTCAAGTGTTTTTATTTTTGCTTGCTGACCATTTCTGCGTATCCTTTAAATATGAAGTTTCATAACACAAAAGATATTAAAGTATATAAATAACACATAGTTGAGAGGGTGATCATCTGAGAGCAGATTGTTACATTGTACCCCGAGAAAACATTGTCAACCACGGCGAACCCAAGGTTGACAATGCTTTTTTAAGGGGTACCAATCTTCTCAATCACCCTCTCAGCTATGTGTTATTTAATTTATTGTACTGAATGTCCTATTATTATTGTCTGTTACAGACTAATCAAGTTTATTTTAAAAGTATTTTCTATGAAGTCACGTACATAACAACGTTACAGGTATTAGAAAAAATAACAAAAGTGAGGCAAGGAGATTATGTGACCCAAATTTTATAAAACTGTAAATAGCGCAATTTTTTTAATTTTGATAAACATGCATAAAAAAATGACGTTTTTTCCTCTATTCATGAACATTTGATAAATATAGAGTTATTTCGGAATAAAAATTGCATAATTTTTAATGATACTTATAAAATACAGAAATTACCGATTATTTAACAAAAAACAATTTGTGTTTATCTTTTAAAACAAAAAAGTTATGTCTTTCTTTCGAAAAAGAAAATACAGACACAAATCTGAATTTTGAGCAAATATACAAAATTTCGACCTCATTTTACCCAAAAAGTAGCACATGAAGGTATATTTTTAATTACATATTTGATTTAATCAGGTAAAAAATAGCCTATATGCAAATTTTCAGCAACTTGTAAATACAGGTTCAAAACTGTATCGTATGCCCTTAAGTTACCCACAGCCGTTTAAGCACAGTGTATACCATGCTGCTAAATAGAGTCAGCACTTTCAACAGCAACATTTGTCATTTCAAGTTGCAAAATGGAAAAGAAAAATATTGATATTAGTAGTAATTTATTAGAATAATTTTCAGTATGTAGTTTTTTTTTCTTCTGATGTTTGTTGTGACTCTCTGCATCCTGCATCCCGGCATATAAAGCGAAAGTTGTTGCATGTACCAAAATGATGCAAGATTGGTTTTTGTCTCGTGGTTTTATTCATGTTTGTTGAATAATACAAATATAAATATTTCTTGTGGATTTGTAATTTTTTGAAAATTATTTAGCTATATTTTAGTGAACGATATCCACTATAAGTAATTGGTAAACAGAATATTGATTAAAAATTAATCACACAGTATGCAATGCTTACACGAAGCTCAATACTAAATTTAGGGAAAAGTTTATTGGACGGACAGACACATGGATTGAAGGATATTCAGACGTATTTTAACCTTTTAGATCGGGTATATTGTATTGCACACAATATAAATGAGAAATTATGAATGATAGCAAATTAAACTTTGAGAAGATGCGAAAGAGCTATCATTGAACGATTTTCTTTTCAAACTTGATCGTGACGAACAATATACTATGTTCCCTAGACACCACAAAAATACAAAATGAAATTAGATGGGAAAAGATGCTCCGAGTGGCAATTTTTGTGAGGGGGATAATTTATAAAGCAATGCCTTTATTGGATATGTCAAGAATTTGTGTACTTCTTTCCAAATGAAAGCAGGAATTTTTTGTAAGTAGACAAAAAAGGAGCAACAAATGGAAACATTGGTAGATATTTACGCTGACCGTTAAATATTCAAAATTGTATATAACGATGCTAAACTGGTCTCCAGGTAAATTCATCGTTATGATTATTTTTTTTTTAAATTCGAATCATTTGAATTTCCGGCATAACGAATTCTAAGCATTGTATCCTTAATTGTAGAATTTTCTAACCACAAGGTCGATGCAATGAATAAATCGCAACACTAAGGTTTTTTTTCCATAATCTGAGATAGTGGAAGTCGTATTTACCATACATTTGGACTTTTCTTATTCTTATGAAGACGAAACGAGCGACTTGCGTTAAGAAGAACTCTTTTGTGTAAGTTTTTAATGATTAACAAAAGAATGGGGACGAAAAAGATAGTATAATGTGTGACCGTATCACACAGTAAAGGTATAAAACCACTATGTATTATAGCTCCATTGCTTTCTATGTTAAATTCTGCAATTTCAAGCATTAATGGCTACTTTGTCAAGTTCAATTAACTCCATGTTAAAACTACCTTATCCTGACTGGTGCTGAAAAAATCATCATACCTTTAATTGCATATTAGAGCGTACTGGTTCCCCAAAACAGGAACTTCTCATCTGAACAACAGGCCAAAAAAGAGGGACGAAAGATACCAAAGGGACAGTCAAACTCATAAATCTAAAACAAACTGACAACGCCATGGCTAAAAATGAAAAAGACAAACAAATAACAGCACACACGACACAACATAGAAAACTAAAGAATAAACAACACGAACCCCACCAAAAAACTAGGGGTGATCTCAGGTGCTCCGGAAGGGTAAGCAGATCCTGCTCCACATGCGGCACCCGTCGTGTTGCTTATGTGATAACAAATCCGGTAAATAGTCTAATTCGGTAGGTCACATTCATGAAAGGGAAGAGGATTGTAGTTACGACGTAAGGAACATATCCGATATCATTTGTGAAACGGTTATTCCATAACGGTCAACCAACTCGTGATGGCGTCCTTAAAATTTACGAAGTGATAATTTCAACTTCACCATTTGGAACTCTTGGTTTGACAGCTTCCTTGTGAGCAGCAACCCTCAAGCAAGAAAATCATGATAGAAAATGCAAGCACGGGAATATCGTATCAATTGGGAGATATATACCCCGTATGCAGGTGCTGCTGGAATGTTGCTACTTAAAAATGGAGAGTTCACAATTGGAAAGCTGAAATCATCTCTTTTGTCGCAAAGTTTTGTTTTCAACAGACCCTCATTGTCAATTTCTAGATGTAAGTCAAGATATGAGGCTGACTTAACTGTATCTGTATTATCCTTTATATCTAGCTCGATTAGATAGATGCGTTCCACATAGTCACCAAATTTTGAATTATCTATTGAAAGAACATCATCTATATAGCGAAAAGTAGAGTTAAGGGATATTGCTAACTTCTTATCTTTCTTCCTAAGAAGTTCCTGCATGAAGTCAGCCTCATAATAATAAAGAAACAAGTCGGCAAGTAGAGGGGCACAGTTTGTTCCCATTGGAATGCCGACATTCCAAATGTGCCCTTCTATCAAAATTTCATATACTTCTTTATTATTCTATTACATTGTTCTACAAGGGTTATACAGTGATCCCAAGTCCCAAAGCTTTCATTTGATACCAAAATTACCCAAATATACCCGCTATTGACAAAGATACAGCTATGCGAAGGAACTATTGTGTTTAAAATATACTTTCGTATGTTCTTTCCGACCGGGCCCGAATTAGTGGTTCTACCTAAAGCATAGTCCTATGATAATGGATACCAGATATCCGGAAGCTTGATTCGTAGTTCTTGAGAATTATGTGAAGAAAATGTCATGCATAGTCAAGAATACATTTATAAGTTTTCACTAAGCATGACGTTTGATGAGTGATTTATGTAAAAACACATCTTTCGGTACTATCATGTAGCATGATATTAATTTAGATAAAGATTTGATGTGTAGTTCCATAGAAAATGTGATCAAAGTTTCATGCTAGGGTCGGACGGATGGATAAACAAAAAACTCCATACTGCTATCTTGGTTAAAAACCTTTCTCTAATCCTCTGGTAATTTAACACTTGCTGAACCCAGTGTATCAACAAATTTAATCAACGCGAGTTTGCCGGTAATTTCAGCAGATGAATGGGTGATTTTAAGGTCATAACCTTTGTCAGCTCACTGGACCAATCTAAATGTGTTTACAGTGTGAACAAAATTGTGGAATGTGATAGGCACTCAATGGGGATTTTCGTATAACATAAAATGAAAAACAGATTCTTACATAGTTAGTTGTGGATTATCGGATTTATCCAATCTTGATAGTTAAATTATCAATTTGTAAAGTCTGCGGCGAGGCTCGAACTTCAAAATTGATAATTTAACTATCTCGATTGGATAAAACCGATAATCCACTGATATCAATGTAAGAATCTATATTTAAGAACACTGAAAATATTTTCAATGTAACTTCCTCTCAGATTTTGTTCGTTACCTTGGTGTGTCGTCTTCGTGAATCTATGAGATTTTAATATCGATAAACTACTGTTGGCTTAGTTTATATTGCTCTTTGCCAGACGAAAAAACTAAAAACATACATTCTCTTATCTGTTGAAGGGATACATTTTTTTCACAAAGTCTTATGCTAGGGCCCAATAGAACATTTAATTCAGCGCATTCCACTATCCTCTTTCTCACATACACATTAAGAGGAACAGCTTAAAAAGTAAAATCACAAAAATACTGAACTCAAATCGGAAAGTCCCTAGTAAAATGGCAAAATCAAAAGCTCAAACACATTTAACGAATGGATAACAATTGTCAGTCAGCTCTTTTAAGTAGACATGAAATATCATTGATATGATAATTTCTTGTACATTTACTGTTTATAACATATTGATTTTTTCGAAACACTTAGGTATTTCTAACCCAGGGAATATATTGCATGTGCAGTTTTTAAAACTTTTTGGTTTATAATGCTCTTCACATCTTTTTTTTTTTAATTTGGCCTTTTGACTGTTTAAGTTTTTATTTTAAAGCGCCATGGCTGGCAAATTGTAAGTCTGGAAGCAATGATGAGTTTTAGTATACTTTGTGCTGATTTGATTTGACTAATTGTTAGTAATACAATAGTGTTTTGCAGGTATATTTTATATTAAAAACAAACACCAAGAGACACATATCTATAGCTTCCTTTCAATAAGACGTATTCCATATACTTAAAAATATATTACAGATACTACTTTTTATTACAAGCCATTGTACAAAAAAAAAATGTGTGTTTCTGTGCAATTTAAGCTAGTTAACAAAACTAAGGTTTGCGTTTATACAAATTTAATTTTTCCCATTGAACAGTGTAGGCCATGTTTAATGGCTTCATTCAGCATCAACAATTATTATTAACGGCAATCATAATTAAACCAAAGTTCGGTAGTGATCGACCGTTCACAGTTCTATACTGCTATTGATTTTTTGTTTCTAATTTTCATTGTTTTTAATTGCAGTATCAGATTGATCAACCTTGATTCTAACAGTACATCATAAATGGTAATTTGGTCAAGGTCTTGGAGCTTTTCGATGACGTTATATATTATTTAAGCATATTGTATTTCTATTGCAGTTTAATGACTATATTGAAGATACATAGATTCTACCACTGCATCGAGTGTAATACGATATTTATCCACTCGAGACAGTTAAATTTTCAAATTTAAAACGCGAGGCTTGCCCGAGCGTTTTAAATATTTAAAATTTAACTGTCGAGAGTGGATAAATATCGTATTGCACGAGATTTGGTGGTGGAATCTGTTTCTCTGATGATTTTCTAACATTATGCAGGCACACTTATTCCTTCTTTTCGAATGATCTGCAAAAAGATGTGTTCTTTCTATGTGACGTCATCAGGCATGGTCGCCTTTCTTCATGTCGTCACAATAAGAAATTCAGAGGAAAGCAAGAAAATTCGACGTCATAATCGGATTTTAACCAATGAAGTTCTGAGATCAAACGAACCACACATTGATTACATTTTTTTTTTTTACAATGGGTGCAGAAAGGGATAAATTGACGAAGAATAAGAGAAAACCTTATAATGTATTACACCAGACGCTCGTTTCGTCTACGCGAGACTCATCATTGTCGCTAGTATCAAATCAGTTGGAATGTTAAATGAAATACGAAGTTCAATGCACTAAAAAGTTTTAAAAAAACATAAAATCCAAAGATCCTAAAAAACTGACTTTTTGATAGTTATTGCTGTTTTGAAATAAATGCAGGAAGTGTGTAGTCCTTATTTTATAGGCATGACCAAATTAAAAATATAAATGTCTTATGAACATTTGAAGGTATAATTAGTAAGTTGAAAACGAAGTCAAAATTTGACGGCAACTGACCCTTAACAGGACATTCATTTGTTTATCAAGTCTGTAATATTTTTTTTAATTGAACAATGTAAACCATATTAAAAAGTGTCATTCAGCATCAATAATGATTATTAAAGACAATCACAAATATATATAATTAAACTGAAATTCGGTAGTGATCGATCATGAACAGGTTTTTTCATATCCAGGTCGTCAACCTTGAAACTAACATTTAGTCAATGTCTTGGATCTTTATAAGGACACTATATATTATTTAAGCATCTTTTATTTCTGATACAGTTTAACAACTATACTGTGAAGGTAAAAGCTTAGTGTATTACACCAGAGACTCATCAGTGGAGCTAGTATCAAATCAGTTGGATTTTTAAATGCACATAAAACCTTAACCTTAAATAATCTCAAAACAGGCTTACTTGCGGGTTAATCTTTTTTTAAAACAAAGGGTGTGAAATACGACAAATGCATGATGAAAGAAAACAGGAAAAGAATGGCCAAATATCGTCAAATGTCAACTTTGCCCTAAGGAATTAGAACCTTAAATTTAAAATAAATAAAAGTTACTCACGTTTTTACCGAGGCACTGACTTTTGAACTGACGATACTTTTAAGGACTATCAGTCCACCACCAGCAATACCCAACCCGATTTAGGTAAATGCAGTATTGTTCAAAGTAAATAGTATTTTGTGAAATGCCCACTTGTGCAGAACTTCAATTCATTAAAATATATGGGATATTTAAGATCATTCAAGTCTTGCTTCAAATCAAATAATCATTTCACGTTCATCTCAAAATGCATGTTACTAAGACTGAGTTACTTCTGTATGCTTGTTATATTTCAGATGGACCTACCTGATCTTGTAGGAGAGTATGATGTCTCATTTTCATGATTAGAGATATTGTTTAACTTATTAAGATGAACAAAAAAAAGTTATGTTCTTTTGAAGACAGTATCGGCTGTTTTAACACATTTTACACATGTACATCCCTACTTTTCAAATTCATAAACAATATAGTTTAGTGTGTCAAATTCTCATCTAGAAATGAAATAATGAGAAACACTACATTCTGACTAAAGAAGATGTTTTGTCTTTTCAGATATAAATATTGATTTTGTTACAAATATTAAATTAAAACTCCATTAAATATTATTTGTACACATGTCCATTGTTATTCATGGTACTACAACATGTTGAAACCTGTTTTGGTAATGCACAAGATTTTAGTCTTAGATACACAAGTTTTTTTATTCTGTTAGTGGCCATGAAGTAGCTTTCATGTTTGTCGTAAATGCAATCCATTCCATTTTTCCCGAATATGACAAACCCAAATAGACTAATTTCCGTGTTCCCACTATTAAATATGAACAACAGGCTGTTTGCCACACGTAGAGCAGAATCTTGTTGTCTTCCAGAGCACATGAGATCACTCAAGTTATTGGAGGGGTTTGTGTTGCTAAGTCTTTATTTTTCTATGATGTGTTTAATGTACTATTTTTGGTCTTCTTTTTTAGCCAAGGTGTTGTCAGTTTATTTTAGACTTTGCGAGTTTAAATGTCCCTTTAGTATTGTTTGCCTCTCTCTCAGTAACTGGGAGTACTGTGTATTTCTTATGTTTGTTTCTCTCTTTGTATTGATCTGTAATCAACCCCTCGCCACATTCTGTATGTGTTTGTCCTAAGTCAGTAACTGGGAGTACTGTGTATTTGTAATGTTTACGTTTCTCTATTTGTATTGATCTGTAGTCAACCCCTCGCCACATTCTGTATGTGTTTGTCCAAAGTCAGTAACTGGGAGTACTGTGTATTTGTAATGTTTATGTTTCTCTATTTGTATTGATCTGTAGTCAACCCCTCGCCACATTCTGTATGTGTTTGTCCTAAGTCAGTAACTGGGAGAACTGTGTATTTGTAATGTTTACGTTTCTCTATTTGTATTGATCTGTAGTCAACCCCTCGCCACATTCTGTATGTGTTTGTCCTAAGTAAGTAACTGGGAGTACTGTGTATTTGTAATGTTTACGTTTCTCTCTTTGCATTGATCTGTAATCAACCCCTCGCCACATTCTGTATGTGTTTGTCCTAAGTCAGTAACTGGGAGTACTGTGTATTTGTAATGTTTATGTTTCTCTATTTGTATTGATCTGTAGTCAACCCCTCGCCACATTCTGTATGTGTTTGTCCTAAGTCAGTAACTGGGAGTACTGTGTATTTGTAATGTTTACGTTTCTCTCTTTCTATTGATCTGTAGTCAACCCCTCGCCACATTCTGTATGTGTTTGTCCAAAGTCAGTAACTGGGAGTACTGTGTATTTGTAATGTTTACGTTTCTCTCTTTCTATTGATCTGTAGTCAACCCCTCGCCACATCCTGTATGCGTTTGTCCCAAGTCAGTAACTGGGAGTACTGTGTATTTGTAATGTTTACGTTTCTCTCTTTCTATTGATCTGTAGTCAACCCCTCGCCACATCCTGTATGTGTTTGTCCCAAGTCAGTAACTGGGAGTACTGTGTATTTGTAATGTTTACGTTTCTCTCTTTCTATTGATCTGTAGTCAACCCCTCGCCACATCCTGTATGTGTTTGTCCCAAGTCAGTAACTGGGAGTACTGTGTATTTGTAATGTTTACGTTTCTCTCTTTCTATTGATCTGTAGTCAACCCCTCGCCACATTCTATATGTGTTTGTCCCAAGTCAGTAACTGGGAGTACTGTGTATTTGTAATGTTTGTTTCTCTCTTTCTATTGATCTGTAAGAGTCAACCCCTCGCCACATCCTGTATGTGTTTGTCCCAAGTCAGTAACTGGGAGTACTGTGTATTTGTAATGTTTACGTTTCTCTCTTTCTATTGATCTGTAGTCAACCCCTCGCCACATTCTATATGTGTTTGTCCCAAGTCAGTAACTGGGAGTACTGTGTATTTGTAATGTTTACGTTTCTCTCTTTCTATTGATCTGTAGTCAACCCCTCGCCACATCCTGTATGTGTTTGTCCTAAGTCAGTAACTGGGAGTACTGTGTATTTGTAATGTTTGTTTCTCTCTTTCTATTGATCTGTAAGAGTCAACCCCTCGCCACATCCTGTATGTGTTTGTCCCAAGTCAGTAACTGGGAGTACTGTGTATTTGTAATGTTTTTGTTTCTCTCTTTGTATTGATCTGTCGAGTCAACCCCTCATGTGTTTGTCCAAGTCAAAGCCTGTAATTTAATGTTTGTAGTTTGCTGCTGTATACAATATCAGTTTTTTGTTTATTTTTTTTGTTCATAAATCAGGATGTTTGTTTTATTGTTTGAATTGTTTCACATTTATCATTTCATGTCCTTTAATAGCTTGATCATTCTTGAAGTCTTTACTGGGCCAATAGTTGTTAACTTCTAATTATTTGGTCTCTGATGGGTAGTTGTCTCATTTGCAATCATACCACATCTTCAATTTTTTATTAATACAAATAAATACAATGGAATTGAAAATTACTCTAAAAAATAATGCATTGAAATTTTATTTTATTTTCATAACATCTAAAGCACATTTCATAAAAACTAACAGCAAATTTTCACAAATACATTTATACTACTACATTTAGACCTTAACAATTCAATAACAATGTATAAATAATATTCTGTAAACAGACATGTTTAAAAACAAACAGTTATTTACAGCCTTGTAGATGCATTGTCCTATTCTGTAAGCACACATACATTTATAATTAACAAACAAATATGTACTGCATTTATAATCATGATCATACTTGTTCAAAATAATATCCCACAGAGCACTTAAAACTGCATAAAACATTCATATAGCAGTCATGTACCATTATTCATCACTTTATTTACATTATTTTGAAAGTTGTCCTCAACTTATTTACATTACAGTTTCACTGGATTTTATCACACATAAGAAGTGCATATACAATCCAATACTAATTCAGGATGAAGTTATAAAGTTACGCACCCATTTAGTTTGTGTCTGATCCTTTAGAACTCTTAAAATCTCCAGATTTCACTTGGATATTTCAGCTTTTAAAAATAATAAAATAGCATTGGGTCTCATACTCAGCTGGTGATATAATAAGGCATTCCAGGAGGAGGAGGATAGCTGTGTTGCTGTGGTGCAGACATAGGAATAGGTGGCTGTACCTGTTGTGGAGCATATGACACTGGTGGCTGTGTTGGTGGTGCCATAAGTGGCATAGATTGTGTAGTCATGTACTGACCACTTGATATCGGTGGTGGCATATTTGTATAACTTGGTGGTGGCTGTTGTAACTGTTCCATCTGTGGTGGCAATTCTTCGGGTTGTAGTCTTGTTTCAGGGGGTGGCTGCAACATTTGTTCTTGGGCTTGAGGAGGCAATGGACCTGAAATTGTGATTGTGTGTGGTACAGCAAACGGTTGTCCTGTTGAGGTCAAGACATCATGCTGAGTGTATACCGGGTGTGGTGGACTCTGTGAAGGGGATACAGAGTACATAGGCTGTTGTTGGTAGTAATGTGATGGGAGAGAAGATACATGAACCATTGGAGGTCCTGGAGAAGGGGGTGGTTGTAACATGACAGATCCTGGAGGTTGGCTAGGTTGATACTGGAACTGTTCTGTGATTTGTTGTGGGGGTTGATACTGGAAGCCTGGGTCATTGTCTGGTCTCTGGTCTGTAAAACCATCAGATTCTCCCTGTGTATATAACTGTGGTGCATTAGAATACTGGTTGTACTGGTACTTCCCTCTTCCTGCTTGTTTATCTTCTTCATCTCTAAATCCTGAAGAAAATCATAATTTATAGGTTTAACTTTAAAACAAGAATGGCCTATAATAAATGGATGAGATAATTTTAATGTGAACCTCTTACTTAAATATCTGAATATATAGAATTGTTAGAGAATGAAGCTGATGTCTTTCCATCCTTTTTTTATCTTGATATTGTTTAAAGAGCTCATAAATTTTTTATTTGTTCAATAAAAAATTATTGCAATTTGAATCAAAGTTATTAGTAAAGGACATCAATGCAAAATGTGGTAAGACATTTGAATATTGTCCATTTTGGCAAAAAAACTGTTTTTTTGTTTTTGTTTTTTCAACTAACCTATAGTTATCCAGATAACTCTTATGGTCTTGTACCCTGTCAATACTTATGAATTACATTTCAATAGGACATGTTTTTCTTAAGGTTTTTTCCACTTGATCATTCGGTGGTGTAATAATTAATGTTTCAGTCTGGCTAAATCAATAATTGAAATGAGGCTTTATACTAGCTTTAAATAACCAGAAAATTCAGGAATTTTATCATTTATGGAGGGACATAATTTATTGTAATTGTTATACCACTGTACCTTGTTATAATTGGGGGAAGGTTTAGGGTAGTAAACATGATTAAACTAGTGACATTCTGTATTGGCCTGTTCCAATTCAAGTGCCTGTAATTCAGTTGTGGTCATTTATTGTTTTGTTCATAAATCAGGCCATTAGTTTTCTCTTTTGAAATTGTTTTACATTTGTTTTCTCATTGTTGAAGGTTGTATGGTGAAGTGAAAGTTGTTAACTTTTAGGTCATTTAGTCTCTGGTGGAGAGTTGTCTTAATTGATATCATCATACCACATTTTCTTTTTTTTATATAGATGTAAAATATTTGAAAATTAGAAACTGATGTTGAATCTTTTAATTTGTATTCTTATTTAATGAAGTTTGTATGTGTTTCCTTTGGTTAATGTACCTATGTCAAACCTACCAGTTGGAGACATTCTGTCCTTCTTTCTATCACTTCCACCTTGTCTTTCAAGTGAGGCTCTTTTCAATGATGCTAAAAGAATGAAAAATCAAGCTTTAAATTTTGATAATGAAGGCAATATAAACTTCAACAAAAGATACAAACTAGATACCTTGAATAAAAAAATAAGATTAAATGTTAATCATAAACAATTCCTATAGCATTTTTGCAATAATAAATAATTGTGTAATAGAAGAATATGTCCATGGTACAAAAATGCATCCACTTGTAAATGTATAGCAAATTCAGTATTTTTTATAAATTGATAAAGGAACACAACTTCATTAAAGTGAGTGTTCCCATCGAAAATTGACCTAGAACTGAGTAAGTGGTCACAAGCCAATTTTAGGACATAAGGACTGACCAGAATAAATCTAAATGCAAGCATAAAAATTACAAAGATTATATGCTATTATTTTTTCTAAAAGATAATCAAAGATTCATGCAAAATTCAGAATTATTGGCCAATATATCTCTATAAGGTATTTTTAAAATTGCCATTAAATATAGACAGTATTTTTGCAAACATCTTTATCTGACTAATATATATATATACCTGGTATGGGTGGTGGTGGCATCAGCTGTTTGTCAGCATTATCCCCAGGATACCCTCCTGGCTGGGTCATTGTAAAATTGGTGAACTGGGAACTCCTACAATACAATTTTAAACTCCATACATTTTATGTTTATAATCAAAATCATTGAAAACATTTCTAAAATGTTTTATTTCTTTTTAATTTAAATCTAACTATTTAGATGAACAATGAGGAAGTTATAAAATCTAAATTAGGTTCCTATCCACTTCTTTCGAGGGGTTTAATCTGTGCTGTAAAAGTCTAGTTAATAGTTGATGTCTATTCTCAGTTGTCTTAAATGTCAGATGGCTTAACAATGAATGCATGTTTGGTGGAATTAATAGATTCACATGTATTGAACACTACAAAAAACCTTGCCCCTGGTCCTGTAAGAAATAAACTTTATAAATATACAGGCAACTCATTTATCCCTAACCGGCAAATATATAAATTTAACAGTTACCTGTCATCAGGTGAGGATAATGGTGCTGATGTTGTATACACTAGCTGTGGTGTAGATTGTGCTACACTGTACATCTCAGAAACTTGTGGTTGGTATGGTGGATGTTGAGAAACCTGGGACTGTGTCTCTTGAGGTGGACCCTGTACAACCAAGTTGGCTAAATGTGGAGGACCGTGCTGAAATTTATATCATAAATGCTAAAATGATTTGATTTGAAGTAACATATATATTCTTTTCAAACTAAAAATGATCTGTAAATAGCCCTGGCAATATCCAATTCTTATTCAACCTAATTTTAAAGCTCCTCAGCTTGAACAACTAATTGTAATTTTGCTGAATGTGATTACTTATTAAGAATATAAAATCTACATTTACCTCTTGGGATTTAATTACAAGCATTATTCATTGAAACATTATTGTTTACATAATTTGATTGATTTTATTAACTTGACTAAATTTTATTTTATCTGTATACAAAAGAACTTTATATAACACAAAACATCTTATATAAAAGTCAGAATTACAGTAATATCATTATATTAATATTAATTCCTACCTCATAACCTAAGAGATTTTCTGGAACTTTTTCCTCCAATTTTTCCTCAGTGAACCTGCGTTTTGGTTCCTCCCTGGACGAAGTGTGATAAGTGTAAGTAGTTGTAACAATTGGAGCAGACGACAATGGAGTGTGTGTTGATATTGGTGGAGGCCCACCACTGCCCAGCATCTGACAAGGAAATGAAATTAGTTTTATTATTGAGAAACAGGAGCAGTAAGAGTAACATTTAAAATAAGTTTTAAAATATGATGATGAAACAAAAATAGGCTGATATGTTCCCAATGCCTCTGGCAATATACAAAAAGATGTGAAAAAGAGGCATAATTCTCTAAATATGGATCAACCAGAAAACAATCCTTACTGAATCTTTACCAATTAACGACTACATACTAAAATTCATTAAACAGCTATCTCAAAAGCAATAATACAAATAAAATATCTATACATTTGTCTTGATATGTAATATTTATTTTTTAAAGACTTCAAAACAGGTAGAATGAGAGCAATTACAATGTGGATGCAGTATCAAATTACAGAAATAGAAAATCGGCCCATACCTGTCCTGCTAAACTACTAGGCATGTTTGGTGAAGTATTCCAAGGTGAACCAGTAGGTATTAGTGTAGACTGGGTAACAACTTGTACTTCTGGTGGCATTGTAGTAACCAGCTGTGTGACATCTGGTGCCATATGTGGAGGTCCAAGCATCTGTGGTGGGGGACCATTTTGTGTCTGTACCAGCAGAGGAGGAGGCTGTGCTGTCAAGACTAAAAAAAGTGTTCATGTTATTTTTTATATTTTTTTGTATAATGTACTAAATACACAGATAAAGATTTTAAACATGCTTGTTTTAAGGCACAAGTTTATAATAAACATATAATCCGATCTTTCTCCAAAGTTAACCAGTCTTTCATTGGATGATTGTACAGCAATCGACCACAAATATTAGAGGATAAATGCCACTGATGTATTCAATTTCTTTGTTAATATTTTAACCACTTATAGATGAGAATTTTGAGTTCTCTTAATATCCATATAATTAAAACAGTAAAATAGAGCATGAAAATCATTTCCACATTGTGCACAAATCATATTTTCTCATAGAACTTCAAATTAAATACAAGTCTGATTAATTTGTGTGTTCACAAAAATAAAGTTGCAGTTGTATTCAATACATAAATAATAATTCAATCTATCTGTCACATGTTCTTACCTGAAGGAAGGGTCATACCCATTGATGTTGGCAGTGAGTAAACAGCTGAAGAAATTGATGTTGGTATCATAAATCTAGTTGTTCCTAAAATATGTAGAAGATAGCACAATGAGGTATATGGCTTTTATAATAAGTTTCACCATTGATATAACATCTGTTAAATTGGTACACAAAACAGTACGAAAAATCATATTCATGACCGAAATTCAAATTCACTTTTTATTTCAACAACTTATAAAATTAAAAAATAAAAGAAACTTCAAGTGGAATTCTTTATTCATTGCATGAAGCCGAAACAATAAAAAAATAATTCCCTTTATCTAGATAGCATACTGAATAATAAGCTGATATATGTTTAACTTGTTTCGACTAGAGACAATTTGACATTTATCTAGATTTGTCTATTGTTGAGGACTGAATACTTGAATGTAGATGTCTTTTGGTTATTCATGTAATTGAGCTGGTCTCATTGATGTATACCCAACATCTCCTTGCACTGGGGAATATATTACACTTGAGATTGAAAAACAAATGTATCAATGATAAAAAATTATTTGCTCTGATTATAGCAGATATATATTACACTAGAAATTGAAATATGTTTCAATCATAAGAAATTATTTGCTTAATGATTATAGCATATATATATATTATACAAGAGATTGAAAAACATAGTGTTCAATGATAAGAAATTATTTGTTCAAAGATAACATAAGATTTTGTTAGGGGAGTGGGAAAGTTTGATCTTATATTGGTCTTACCAATTCTTCTTTCACTCATAAACACACTACCTGGGCTAGGTAACTGCTGTGGGATTGGTGGTGGGGCCATTGTTGGTATTGTGTTGATCAATGTACCAGGTATGCTTGCTGTTAAGGGAAAATTAAACAATTTTTTAAATTTCATAAAAATAAAAGATACTTCAGCCTCTATAAATCTGTCAAAAAGAATTTGTGTTGGTTAATTTAAAATACAAATTGTTGCAATTGAAGTGTTCTTGAATACCACTATATTCAAAAATAATTCTACATATTTTCATTTTTTCTTGTAAACTGACAAACTTTTTACCATGAAATGCCTAAAAAATACATAAATCTAGCAAATGGAAAACCTAGATTTTTTTTTTTGATTTTTAAATTTTTTTTTTTTAGAAAAACAATTTTTTGAACCAAATTTTTTCAACACTTGTCCATAATTAGTTGATCTATTCTATAAACTTTTAAGAAATTTTATTACGACAGCAATACCTTATATTTCATCACTTTTGACTTTCAATCTAAGACTGACAATTCAAGTTGCTAAAATAAATGATTTTTGGGGCACTTTCATGATAAATTTAAACATAAATAGATTTTTTTTCACAGATTTAATCATAAACTTCTACATTATAGCTATAGTATACTATCAAAATATCCTGTAAAAAATGTAAGTTTCAAAACTGAAAATATATATTAATGACTTGGTATTCCTGTAAAATAGAAGAAATATCATAAAGCATTAGTATGGGTCGTCTTCACTTCTGAAACATCTACATCTGAAAGTCTCATTTATAAAATGTGAAACTAAAAATTCCTGCTAAAATCTCTGTAAATGATTGATGCTCTAAATGCATTGGCAAAACTTCTTAATAACAACAAAGCTGAAATGCAAAGCTTGTAGTTATTTTTCAGATTGCCTGTATCACACATATATATTTTCCAACCAATAAATAAGTTAGAATTCATAATCAAATCATAATAAAACATTGAATTCTAAATAAACTGAAGTGCTAATAATATTTTAAGTATGGTAGTATTATACAAAATTAGAGCTAGCTTTAAAGCTATAGGATACAGTGGATTAATTATTATTCCTGGGATGCCATTTTGTTTTTATTTTGTGGGGTATAGGTACAAAATTAAATATTCAACAAAATAAAAATCTCCTAATAATATAAAGGATTGTATATATAGAATTTGGCAAAACCATGAAATAAAAATTCATATTTTTTTTTACCCCCCACTCTCATAGTGAAAATTGGTATCCAGAAAAATAAATGAATCAACAGTATTAGTCACATATAAATGAAATGTTGTTAGTAAGATTGCATAAACTAAAGCTTGCCTCCCGCATATAATTATTTTAGTGTTTAAAACATGACTTTTAAACTAAATAAACGCTTAGCAAATAAAGTTTTTTGTCAGTAGTTATGTAGCTTCGTTGGTGAACTTGAAAACCACAGAAACTGTTCTAACAACTGTTTTACTTTTGGAGAGTTGTATCGGTAAATTTACAGTCTTACGTAAAATTACTTTCTTCCTCTCCTTAAATGAACCTGTAATAAATACCTAAAACATTTTTTTTTTATGAATTTGATTAGAAAATGTCTATTCAGCATGTTCACAGCAATTCATCTTGGGTTTCATGGAAGCAGCCACTTTTTTTTGTATTGCCTGCTTCAAAAATAGATTACATAGCATTAGAAACATTTGAGGCATAAAATGTTAACCTAGAAATTACTGCTGAACAATATAAAATTAGCTGTAAAAAAGTGGAATCTTTAAGGAACTGAAAAATAAAGTAGGAATTAAAAATCTGTCAGAGTGTAAGATGTATAATACATCTAATACATTTCCAGCTCATCTAGAGAACATTTCTTTCTACAATTGAAATAAAGTGAAGAAAGGGCAATATTAATAAAAATATCTTTTGTTTTCTTTGTTTTTGTGCGTTTGTGATAACATGTACCTAAAATGACTAATATATTAAGTAATTTGACTTGATGTCCGACACTTCTTCATCTGAAAGTTTTATTTACAAAATATGAGAATATGAAATCCCTGCTAAAGCCTTTGTAAATGATTGATCTTTTTATTCATAAGCATAATTTTCTATCAACACACAGCTGAAATGTAAAAGTCTGCAGTTATTTATCAGATTTAATCAACCTGACATAACACTGATAACAAATCTTTTCCTGAAACATTTCGCAATTAATATTATATCCATCTTTTATGTCCTTTATCAGTCCAAAAAATCTGAAATGATAGAAACTTTCATTTCTTAACTAAAGCTTTTCAAGGAAAAGAAACATGGGAGGTTTTAATTTTAGACTTGTCCCCCTAACAACAATATTAATGGGAACTGAATGAAACTATCTCAGTGAAAGTTCTAATTTGACATTCTTAACCTCCTTAAACTTTTCCTTGAATAGCTCTAATTTTTTCACAAGTTCGTTGAAAAATCTATTCATAACTGCTATTCTTGGTACTCCAGTGTGACAAATAACAGGTTACCTACCCTGTGAAACTAAAAAGTTTGTGTAAATAATTTTTTAAACTACATGAATTATATTTATTTTTCAATTTGTATTAAAATGTATAATTTATAGTTACAAATCTTTAAATGTCTTCTTTCAAAACCATTTCCTGAAATAAAATATCTCGAAAAGAAATGTTTTAACCCTTTGGAACGCCTCTGTTTTTCTGTTTTACATAAGGACTTACTCTGCTGTGACAGACCAGTTATAATTGTTGTGTGTCCAGCTGGTATAGCTGCCAATGCTTGCTGAAATTGGGCATAATCTTGCTGAACCTACAATCAGAGCAAATTTTCTCATGGTTAAACATTGTTTACATTCAATAAATTTGTGTAGTGTATTTTCAGGGTTCCTTGCAGCAACATTTAACAAACACCGGAAAGTCACCTTAATATCAAATTTGAAAGAAAATATGTGCTAATGATAATATAAATAGGACAGAAAAGAAATGTTAAAGTGAAAGTTTCGTTTCTCTTGTATATATTTCTTTGCATCTCATTATAAACCATTGCATCTATTTACAAATTGAAGTGATTAATAATGCATATTTTGTTTTACTGATAGAAAACAGGTTTGTAATACAACAGAAATCTTGCTGAGATCTGAATTGCATTCAAACAACAATATTTGAGACTAGTAGAACAGTCTTTCAAATCACCATCCTTTAATAAACTTGTTGCACAATTATAATTCTGACTGAAAATGCAGAAAAGGCGTTCTTTTATCATCTTGAATCCAAGAAAATTGACTCTGAATTGCTGAAGCATCATCAACCTTCTGGGCATTCTTGAAGATCCCATCTGTGTATCAAATATTAGCTGCCATAAACAGGTTATTTTAGAATTCAGTGTGGCGTCCATTTTCACTAAACTGGTACACGTTTATGGTCAGGGACCAGCCTATTTTCTCACTGTATTGAAGACTCATTGGCAGCCTGGGCTGTTTTCTGCTCTTTGATAGGGGTTTTGTCTGTTTGACACAGTCCCTATTTCCATTCTCAATTTCAATATTGTTGATTAATTCAAAGTTATTATTTTCCAGCATATGGTACTAATAACAGCTGCATTATCATATTTCTGCGTTCTAAATATTATTTCCATAACATGATATACATGTATCAGATAAACCTTATTTTGTTCTAAGTCTCATGCAAACTTTTTTTTGGGTTTTTGACCTCTCCCAACATCTTGTATCCGTTGTTTCCAAAACAGTTCTTATTCAAGGACTTTGTCATCTTTAGAGGGTACCTATATTGAATTGTATTCTAGTTGACAAGATTTAAGCATCATCCCATCATTAATTGTCGGCTTACTCAGTAAATTTATACTACTAGCCAGTAGTCATTATTGTATAATAGTCATTATTGTATATCCCTGCTATAATATTTGAACTCTTTCCCCCTTAGTTCATATACAAAGGTAGAACACATATTCTAACCATCAAGCATTTGTCAAGAAAAAGCACAAGGCAACTAATTGTAAATGCTAAAAGACTGTACAAAACTGTGTTATATATATATATGACCTTGAAGGAACAATCCTGAAATATTCTCTGACATGATATATCACTGAAATAAATTTTCAAAGTAATTTCATGCTCAAGCTTTAAACATCTGCTATATGTTTGAAAATGTAAAAATCTTTTATTGCATGTATCCTATAAGAAGTACAAAATCATCTGTATCAATTTAACAAAATATTTTACACAACAATTTCATAGTTGGGCACCACATCATGAAAACAAACATTACATATTTAGACATATCCATGCTATCACTGTGTACTTTTCTGGGAACATGTATAATTGCCAACAAGAATATTTAAGCATCAATTCACCTCATCAACTTCTGCAAATCTATAAAAAGGTCCTCACAAAGTATCTAGATGTACTTGGAAGCATATTTTTTCTGTTTTCCGATGTTGGTAGGGTTGTCTCTTTGACAAATTCCCTGTTGTAACCATTCTCTATTCATTAAATCTATTATGCTCAATTTTGCTATCAGTAATATGACCTATAGGTGATAATTTCTGTGTCATTTGGTCTCTTGTGAAGAATTTTCTTATTGGCAATCAAATCTTATTTTTTATATCTCACACGAGTACACATTACAGTCATTCTCAACTTTTGCAAATTTTGAGATATTAGCCAAAACTGTAGTATTAAAGATCCTGTGTTCTATTTTTAGCCAAAGTGGCCATGTTGGTTGATCAACCTAGACAAGAATCACAAATCCTAAAGATGAACCAGACAAACGTTGGTTTCAATCCATTTAAAGTTTCAGAGGAGATTTTTTTTCTTGTGTTAATTCAAATTGCATAATTTTAAGAACATTTTATCTAAACCACCATTTATAAAAAAAAATTGAAATCTTTAATACATAAGTAGTAAGTGGGTGTATGTTCTGCTTGAAGATTACAAAACAATATAACTACATATATGTACATTTTAATAATAGAGTTTGCTAAACTTTTTTTGACCCATTAGTCATGGGACTGACAAAGAATGATATGTCAGTCCGACAAAACTGTTGCTTGTCCTACAAAATGTGTCAATTTTATCCTGAAATAAAATAAATAACATATTTTATTGAAAATAACTTTATTTTGGCAAATTAATAATTACGGACCAGTTCTAGTCTTCTGATTGTTCTAATTCAAAGTGAACTTCACTGTCCATTTCATCATCTGAATCATTTTTCAGTTGTGACAGTAATTGTTGGTTTCATAAAAAGGTTCAACTGCTAATTGTTTGCCAGGGATGGCTTAATGAACAAATTTTACAGGCCAGGTAAAGCTCACCTCTTCAGAAACCAGCACTGAAAATAAGCCATTGGTACATCTGATGAATGTTGTGTAAAAAACGTGTTGAAATAGTTGGCGGTACATCTAATTAATGATGAAAAAATGTGCCGACATAGACACCACAATGTCCCTTTTAACATTGGTCATCCTGACTGCCACTAGCCTTCAAATACTGGTCGGAACCTCATTTTGGCAGTTAGAATCGACAAGACCGACGGTTTTCACAAATTCTGATAATAGTCGAGTGATTTACAATGCTGTTTGCTGGCCTCATTCTTCGACACTGTATCCTGAAAACTAATCTTCTCATAATATCTGCAACTATCTTGGAAAGAAATTATTCTAAAACATCAGTCATCTAGAAACCTGCTTCAGAAGTCTCTAATATTTAGTAGAAAATATTTCTGTCACGAACAATGAGTTATTTTGTCAGAAAAGAATACAAGTTCATCAACTGATGAGACAAGAAAGAACAACCACCACAGCAGTCAACACACTGGCCTTCCTGTAAAACTAACAAATCAAATTCTATGGTCTGTAGTGGCAGAATACCATAGAACATATATACCTTGCTCTAAGAAATGAAAAACAGAAAGTGGGCAAAAATTAAATTACATTGATTAGTTCTGAGACATCAAAAAATTTAGTGATTTACTTACTGTTTGTATAAGGTTCTCAGCAAGTTGTTTGGCTTGTCCGAGTCCAATTGGGCTAGGATGCCTAAAATAAAAATAGATTAGTCATCTTTGAGGTCTGCCATCCTTATTCCTATTTTTTCTCTCTGTAAAAAATGTAACATGCAAAAAAGTATAAAAATATAAAATTTCAATGGAATCTGTATCAATAATTTATGATCTTTAAAAAATCTAATCAGATCAAATTACACACAAATATAACTATCTACTCATTTCTGTCTTCATAATATCATTAATATATGTCTGTACAAGTTAACTTACTCTAAGAAAACATGCATGGGTTCAATGGAATCTCTGCCAG
Source organism: Mytilus galloprovincialis (assembly GCA_037788925.1). Classification (NCBI taxonomy): domain Eukaryota; kingdom Metazoa; phylum Mollusca; class Bivalvia; order Mytilida; family Mytilidae; genus Mytilus; species Mytilus galloprovincialis. The sequence continues at coordinate 36,807,087 of CM075335.1, forward strand.
GAGAGTTCATATCCAGAAATCCTGATCCTTTCCCTCTCAATGTTACTTTTGCACCAGTTTCTACCTCTACATGCTGAAGATAAGATCCCTAAAATTAAAAGGTTAATATTTGTTCAATGAAGATACTTATTATAAGTTTGGTCTCATCCCCTATGGATTTAACTAACCCTCTACGGATCCGTGCTACATGTTGGGGTTATGTGTGAACAGTATAACGAATTTAATGCACATGGGACTTTTTCTGTCAAGTTTTGTATAAAAATAAACAATGAAATATAATCACATTTATACATGTAGATGACGTCACCATAAATAGTAGACGTGGGCCCATGAACCCCATATCATCTTTACTAACACCATATGGATACATACATGTAGGGGTCACTATGTGCAATGTTAATCCAATCACAACATCACTCTTATCTGAGGTTCCATTAAACTTATTCAAATTTAACGATGTAATATCAAATAAATGATGTTCAAATGCACCAGGATGAATTTCAGTATAAATCAATACAGTTGTGCATGTATAATCATGATAATAATTAATATCTCACCTCAGGTCCGTGTATCTTTTCTTTCACTCCAAAATGAGGTGGAGCATGTTCTAAACCAATAAAGAGTTTTTCTTGAAGTATTGTAATCTATAAGTTAATAAAAGAAGACATGGTTAAAAACAAACAGTGGATTATGATTTGTCTCTATAAAACATCAATATAGTCAAGCATTCATCCATAGACGGCATAGAACATTGATTCCTATCTATCCTACAGCTGATATATATCAAAGTGTTTATGAGCATTTCGTTGATGTGGTTCATAAATGTTTCTCATTTTTATATTGATTAGACCATTGGTTTTCCTGTTTGAATAGTCTTTTTTTTAGGCCCTTTATAGCTTGCTGTTCGGTGTGAGCCAAGGCGCTGTGTTGAAGACCCTACTTTGACCTCTAATGGTTTACTTTTACAAACTATGACTTAGATTCAGACTTATCTCATTGGCATTCATACCACATCTTTTTATATCTATTGAAGGATCAAGATCATATTGATTTTGCTGTTGAAACTAAAATTTCAAATCAAGAGATATCTTCCCTTGTCTATAATTGATTAAAAAACAATTATTGTCAAATGGAAGATATATCTGTTTAACTCCAATTTAAGTATTATCTTTAACTGCTATTCTTATGACTGATTGATAACCATGCCTTGACAGTAACTTACAGTCTGTTGTTGAGGTAAAACTGGAGGCTGTGTAATAAACCCTGGAGGTGGACCAAGCCTTGGCATAAGTTCTACTGGATTAGGCCCTAATAATTGGGGTCTCTGCTGAGGAGCATTGGCAGGAGAAAATCTGGTCCCTTTGTTCTTATAGTTTGTGATTATTTCATTGATTCTGTGAACAGCAACTACAAAAATAAAACAATGATGCTTAGTTTTCATGTACTTTCGCAATATATATGTTAAACTTATAAAAAAAAGAAAAAAAAGAAAAAAAGAAATTCACTATTGCCAAAGCTATGAACATGCATTCAAAATTATATGAAAAATTCTGAAGAATTTGAATGGCAAGAATTGTATTTAAGACAGAAAAAGTTCTGATTTTTACATTATCTGTTCTTTTATACATGTTGTATCTTAGTAATAATATAACTAAGTTTATGATGGTTAAATTTAAGTTTATGTGGCTCCAACATGTCCAATAAAATCATAAGCATTAAAAACATGCTAAGTGACAGTGTCAATAATTGAATGTTCTGACTTGGGTCTATATGAGGTTAATGAAACTGGTTCTTTGTTATTGATGCATGGTTGGCGGTCATGATTCAAACAAGTAGTCATGTTACAGATAGAGAAAATAGGTTAAACAAATAACACTTACTGTCTACAGATTCTTTTGTTGGACCTTGTACACACAAATACAGGGGTCTGTCTCTGAAAATAAATCCATACTATATATAATTATGTAGGTTTCCTGAAGATCTTCATTATCTTTTTTACCAAATTTTAAAAATTCTCTCAACCTTTATTTTACATGCAAACTAACTTAACCTGGTTTTCAATTCTAACATTTCTTACTATCTGTAAACCAGGCTGTTACATAATTTGTATTTAGTAGCCGATTCCCCTCTTAGAAATAGCATAGGAAGTCTTACTAACTTACAAATCAAACTTACCCAGCTCCTCTCTCATGTGGACTAAGATATCTACCTCTGGTGGAAACTCCTGCACCACTGACTTTAGATATCTACAATCAAATCCAATATATCATTTTTGGGATAAAAACAGTTTAAACTAATATTAAAAGGTAACTTTCCAGTTTATTTATTTTTGAAACATTTCTTGATAAACTGTTGCTTGCATAACTGATTCTTTCTTGAATATGCTGATGATACTTGACATGACTTAGTCAGTCATTTAATCTAAAGTACAATGTATGATGAAGTTGGACTTGTTTTTTTCTTTCTTTCCCAATAAATTGCCACTAAAGCAATTCATATCAAGTACTGAAAATCTAAGGAAAGGAAATTGTGACTGAGTTACAGTGGAGAACTTAAATGTAAATAAAAGTTTATGAAAATGTTCTCAATTTTTGTAATAAATACACATGTTCACTGATTCCTAAATTAATTTTCATTGTGTAAGCTGAAATGCAGATTATGTTTCAACAATTTCAAATGTAATACCTCTTCTTGTGTCGATCCTCTTGTCAACATGTTTCTACAGCCAATAGGTACATCATTTATTTCTACCTCTGCTACTGCCATGTTGCCTGTTGTAGTACTTGTTGCCTAAAAATACAATAACACATTATATTATACAGCCGACATTCACATTTCTCTGTTTTCTTTGATTTGGATTTTTTTTAAATAATTTTATGGTGTACAGATATACTGGTAATTTTTCAAATTTAATTCAGTCATACTGTCCTTGGAAGTTGAATAAAAAGTTTTGTGTGTATAATGCCTCTGTTTTTGTGTTTCAGTAGAGATGTTTTATCCAAAGGACATTTATGAGCATTTTAATTTGACTACATGATTTTGCTCTGCCACAGAGCTATCTTATGATTTTGTAGCCTTGGAATCACTTATAAAACCCTATAAAAAGTCTTTTAGAGGAAATATTTTGCAAAACTCCCTCACCTTCAACCACATTACACACAAGGGTGCATTTCCTGGCAAATAGAATTTATCCTTCATACAGTTTTCATTTTAAATAAGAAAAATGTCACAGGTTAAAGACAAAACAATATGACTGTCTGTCTATGGACTCACAAAATTTAAATGGATCTTCAACTATTGTTTCAGATAAGGTATTTTATAAATTACATTTTTTTTTACAGATTCTGGAAGGCTGACAGGTCATTAAATTTTAATTCTTACCTTTTTATGGTGACAGAACAAAGACTAAATTTGACTTGATAAGAGATTCTGAGGTGGAAAAAATCGGACAATGGCTACTGATTCAAAATCCTGAAAGGAATTAAATAAAACAATGCTTACCTTTTGTTTGTTTGGTTGTTGCTGAGACAACTGTGAAGGCTTGAGAGCACCTTTAGCTATCAACATAGCATTAACTTTAGCAGCTGCATCAGCGGCTGCCTCCAGACTACTCCTGTCATCTCTATCAGCCCATCGACTGCTCCTATCTTCTTTGTCACTCCATCGAGTCGATCTGCCACCACTGAAATCATAAACATGTGTAATGGGTAGGTCTATTCACCATGAAACACATTGAAATACCAAATAACACACCTAAATATATTGATTACCAGTGATATTGTTTGCCTCAAATTACAGCCGAAATTCAGCATTTTCCCCTAGAAAAAAATCCCTTACAAAAAAAAAAAATGGCTTAAAATTCCTCCCAAAAAGTTTTACATTTTCCCAAAACAGTGATGGCATTGGTAGTAATGTTTGTAAATACCGTTTTCATGTTATTATTTTGATATTAGAAAGCACTTTTGAGATCGTTTTCTGATCAGAATCATCATGGTGTTTGTAACACATTTGGTTTTCAATGCATTAAGTACCATCATTGTTTTGGTTTCTTTCCCCTCTCCGAAAAGTACCTTTCAGGTTGCAACTGTTGGTTACAAGAGCGCAATAACATGTATTCGTAATGCATTTTCCATAGGGTACCACTAGTGTTCCGTATTTTTTTTCTCGAAGACTACACAGATTAGGGAAAAACGGGTAGCAGTTCCTGTTACTAGAAATGCCAGTGTTGCATTACAACTAAAAAAATATATAGGGTCATGCGGCTCAAATTGATTTAAACTGCAGTTGAAAAAGATCGTCTACTTTTTTCGCTTAATGAAAAAGGCATATTTTTAATGGGTCCGACGTGCAGAAATGGAAGATGTTTTCTATACTTCATAAAATGTGAATATGATTTTCGGCAATTTTTAAAGCTAATTGGATAAGCTTTCGATTAAATGTAATTCCAATCCTGTATCAACCAATCAGAAGCCGTGAAGGATTCTATTCTGAGTACCATCTTGGGGTAAAAAACTTGTCGGTAAAATGTAAACAAATAATTGCGCTCTTGTAACCTGTCTAACAACCAAAATATACAATATATATGAAAAAATAGTGCAAAAAAGACAGCAAAGGTCAGCAAAAAATTGGAGATGTGTTTAGAATAAAAAATACAAATTTCCCAATTAATAAAAAAATATGTATTTTCCCCAATAAAAAATGGTAGAGGTAGTTTAGAAAAAAGACAACAATATCATATATATATATATAATTATATGCAACTTAACTTCCTGTACAGTTCACTAGTAGTTTATTACAGTGACACTGCTAATAAGTAAGCAACTGCAGCTGAATTAAGGGCATCCGATACAGTTTCAAGGGAGTTAACTCTTGGCGCGACGTTAAGCGCTTGAATTCCCGCAAATCGTCACCTTTTGCGGGACGTAATGCGTGTCATTTTCTGTAATAAGAAACATAATGTGGAATTTCGATGCTCCAATTTCTTTTTCTCCCGCATGCTAATTTCTACGCCATTAATATTAGTCAGTGCATTTGATTCTACCAGGATAACAGTCTAATAACATATTAAGAAATAAAACACATTATTGTTTCTTAGATCTTCACCAAATATCGTATAGAGAGCAATCTCAAGACGACTGACCCTTTTGGTGTTACTAATATCATGCATGTCAATTAAAATTTTATTATCATTCATCCAATTTTCTGACATTTTATTACAGCACAGAAAACCAATGATATTTTAAAACTAATACCGAAAATGTATGTACAAGAAGAAGTCAATTTCCTTTCTGAACAATTTATTCAATTTATTTATGTAAAAAAAATAATGGTATGCCGCTAATACAAACAATGATACAACTTTTATAAAAGAACAAAGTTTCTATTTCCTCCACGTTGCACATAGTTTACATTGTATCTAACAAAAGGCAATAGAAAACAATATGTTTATACACCCGTAAAAATTTTGACGGGTGTATGGGGATCATATAAAACATGTTGTGATATATAAACTTCCTATTGAGCAAGAATAATGAAATTGAATGAGTCAGGATATACCTAGCAGGACTTCCCGTACAACCCCCGTGTTATTATAAAAACATATATTATGGGGTTTTTTTTATAAGACGAAGGGAGTATCATGCGTTCGTAGTAAAGCTGTTTATTTTTTTCTTTAACTTTTTTATAAATATGTTGAGAAATGACAGAATGACAGAAAAAACAATGCAATTTTCAATATTATTAATATTTCCAAATGGCATAACTCTTTCAAAGAAGTTGATATGCACTGATTTTCGAACGAGTTCATACGATATATATATCAGTTTTATAGAAAGTTGGCAAAAATTGTACACTTGAAAAATATAATTAACCAGAAGTCCGGAAAGACAGACAAGGGAATGGATGTGTGGTATTTTATGTACGCGCTGTGGTGAAAAAAATGTATAGTTATTTACCAATAAAATTACGCTATGAGAGAATGATTTTAATCGCAACTAATCTTAATATATCCAGTCCTCTCGCTATTAATTCAATCGTTTTTTTGCCAAATAAAAAATTTCAAAATTATAGTTTCTCTGTCTGGACAAAAGCATCCATTACTGATTAGCAAATTAAAGATTCTCCTTTGTAAGATTTTGCTTCTGTTTTCTGACCACATAAAACAGAAGATGTGGTATAATTGCCAATTAGAAAACTCTCAACAAGAGACAAACATGACACAGAAACTAACAACTATAGGTCTTCAACAATGAGCAAAGCCCATAATGCATAGTCAGCTATAAAAAGGTCACGAAATGACAAGGTAAAACAACTCAAACGAGAAAAGCAACGGCATAACTTATGTGCTGCAATTTATGTACAAAAAAAGAAGTTCCGTTTGCAGGGTGATGCTGAGTTCACACGTAATTCGAATTAGTTTAATTCACATTCGAAATGTTAAACGTCCTAACATAAATTCTAATTCAAATTGCAATGCGCGTCAAATTTGATTAGTGTCCAAACAACTTTAACTTTTAATTTGTATCAACAAAAACAGATTTCTCACTTTATTAATATCGGGTTCAATCTGAAGCTGTGATAAGTGGCAATAAGGAAAAAAATAAATCACTACATGAATAACTATCAAATTATTCAATCCCTGCTCGAGCATCTGGTCTGCAATGTCAAGCAGGGATTGAATTATTTTATAGTTATTCATGTATTGATATATTTTTTTCCTTATTGCAAAAAAATAAATCACTACACAAATAACTATAAAATAATTTAATCCCTGCTTGAGCATCTGGTCCGCAATGTCAAGCAGGGATTGAATTATTTTATAGTTATTCGTGTAGTGATTTATTTTTTTCCTTATTGCCACTTATCACAGCTTTAGATTGAACCCGATATTAATAATTTACGACGAAGAATATCTGCTCCAAAAATTTTATAACATTGCCTATTATTTTTACAAAATTGCACAAATCCCTAATTTTCAGCCTCAATTTTCTCGAAAAACAAGCACGGTGACCTTTGTTTTATTTTGTGTTTTATTTTATAACTCGCCAAGGCGTACAACATATTTCAAAATTATAAAAATGACATTATATCGAGAAACTGTATCGGATGCCCTTAAAGGTTAGCTACCAGAAATAATTTGCACTATTTTTACTACCACTGGGTCGATGCCTCTGCAGGTGGACTATTAGTCCCCGAGGGTATCACCAGCCCAGTAGCCAGTACTTCGGTACTGGCATGAAAATACAGATTTTTGTGTTATTAAAATTTGCTGTTACAAAACGATGGAAATTATTATAAATTAAGGAATGTATCTCCCTCATGCAAAGCTCTGATTTCTTTCATGGATTTGACAATACTTTTTGGACCTTTTGGATTATAGCTCTTCACTTTTATATGAGCTTTGGATTTCAAATATTTTGGCCATGCGCATCACTGAAGAGACATGTATTGTCGAAATGCGCATCTGGTGCAAAAAAATTAGTACCGTTAATTTTATTACATAAATGAAGAGATAAATGAATAATGAACAGATTGATGCCCGATTAATATAATTCCAAGGCCCTCAATCGGCACCAGAAGCGACAAAGCAGCGCATCTATTTTGGGTGGGCAAATATCCACTTTTTGTTATGGGACGAGCTCTGACGTCCCACGGCCCCAGCTTGTCTGGCAAAATAGCCGTTGGACGTCAGAGTAATCTCGGACAAGCTTTGACAAAACTGAAACTGTAGCCAAGGAGGACTCAACAATGGTCATAAAATAGGTTGTAAGTTGAAAAATGATGCTCCTATCTCACACAAGCATTTTATAACAAAAAAAACTTGCATTATACCACAATTGGTGGTTATTCCTGACCGGATGAACATTTTGTGGCAAAGGAATGAACACTTTGTGGCAAAGGCAAAAAGACTGCAATGTAAAGAGCGGAAACGAAAAATTCTGCAATGTTTTGACCTTCTTTTGTTTTCAATGTCCCTCTACTTTAGAATTAAGGTTAAGGTTTGGGTAACGATAAGGTTAAAGGTTAAGGATAGTTAAGTATAGCTCTATATCATGGGTTTGGACCCGGGCACCTGTAGAGAAAAAGACGCCATTTTTTTCATTGCAAAAAAAAATGTTTCTCACTGCACTTCATGACAGAAAATGTTGTTTATAGCCACAACATAAAGCATGTTGGAAGAATAATGAAAATGTGCGTTTTAAGAAATTAATACTGTTGATGGCCATGATATCCTCCACCGCGGTGAAAAGTGTTGTGACCACGGCCGCCTCGTCTGTGGTGAAGTGCCATTTTCTTTTCCAACTTATTAATCATGTGACATACGTCATTTCCGGTTGAATTATACGGTCTCACAAATTATAGACAAGACAAACATGAATTTTACATAGCGACAAAAAATGACAAGAAACCACAAGAAAAAAATATTAGCGACAAGAAAGTTTATTTGCTATTGAAGGATCCATACAAAATGGAGAAAAAAAAAGAAATTAGGCCTATTATTAAAAAAAACCCGTATAAACCCAGTCTTCCCCTATACCTTTTGACGGAAGGTTGTTCTCTTCAATTTTATCCATCTCAGTTTCTCGCATATTAAAAAAAGACAATTTAATGTATGTTTCAATAAAGGAAGACTTACTGTGCGTATTGCTGTGTGTTTGTTTTTTCTACTTTGGATAGATGTATATACAGGGGGAGGATTGCAGACTGTGGCGGATTCAGGGGGGTTCCGATCAATGCATTTGAATGGGGACATGTAGTTGGAACCCCCCCCCCCCCTCCTTTATAAAATGGCTGGATCCGCCACTGGATTGAGAGTCAAAAACATGTTCCACCCCGCCGCATTTTTGTTAAGCATTATCACTGAACAAAAATTAAGAATGAAAAATGATAATGGACGTCATACTAAACTCCAAATTTTATAATGACCTTATATTATGGTAGCCTTTGTCAATTTTATTGATATTTAAATTGTTTAACTCAATAAGACTTAATTCCTGCCACTAATTTGTTTCTTCTTGTTGTTTCTTGTCAAAATATCATTTTTGATACACCACGGATGCGTTTTATATATACGTTCACACAGCACTGAAACTACGCCAGGCGTATGTTAAAAACACGGCTATATACATACGTTAAGAACAAGTCCAAGAAAAAGTCCAACCGGCGGGCTTGAGGCGTATAAAATTTGCCCTTAAAGTGTCTCAAACCGTATCTGGGCCGTTTTCCTACGCGCTTATAACGTATGTAGTACGTGCGTGAAGTGAACAGATATACGCCTAACAAACGCTAGACCTAGGTGAGAATTTTAATGTTGCATAACAATTTCCTGGAGTTATTGCTTTGACCAAGCGTAAACCTCTGACGTACTTCAAATTCAGTAAGTAACGCGCGCATCTATCGATTGCTTAGACGTCCCGGGGGGTTATACTGACTATCCTTTTGGGTATACCCTGTTCTAACCATAAAACATTGAAAAACATATCCTGTTCTAAACAGAAATATTGAAAAACATACCCTGTTCTAGACACCCTCAGAAAACGTATACCTTGTTTTACTAGACCACGTATTAAATGTATACTGTTCTAGATCCGGGTTCTAGACTGTATCTTAAACAGTTAAATAAGCAATCCTGTCAATACTTTGTTTAAAAAAAGACCCGTTCTCACCAGCAGGACATGAAAAAGGGATCCTGTTTTGCGGCACACGCATACCACTGAAAATATAGGAAGCAACCACCCCTTCCCCGCCCCCGGGTTAGACGTTACACACGATGTTGGTACCACTGTAGCGTTACACGATGTTCCTCATAATAAGGCGATATCTACAATTTCGAAGAAGGTTTCAAACGTTCATCGTTCATGCTTTTAATAGATGAGTTCTATTTACTGTTGTGAATTTGGTAACCGATTTCGGTTTGTCTGAAAATACATGGTTTTACAAATAATATTTAACTCAAAGTGGTCGTAAAAATTCTCATTTTCGTATTTTTGTGGTATTATGCATATCCTTTGTCTGTTATAGTTGCCAGCAATGTTTTTTCTCTATTTTATTTATTAACCAAAAAAATACACGTTGCTTTTGATGATTTAAACTTTGCAGCTAGACAACGTGCCTTAAATAAAACTAATATGCGCTTAATTAAAATAACTAAGATCCCGATATTTTTTTTATATCAATCTCATTTGGTCAACATTTGAATTTAAACTTATATTTCTAATTCATTCGAATTAAACTGGAAACAAACAATTATCATATAAAATTGAAAACATCAATTACGTTTTGCGAACATTGTGACAAAACGGATATTCTTTTTGTAGTCCGGCAGATCGGTGAAAAAATTGCTCAAATCATGAGGAAAGCACCAAATTTTGCATCATGGTACATTTTGTTGTACTGAGCAATATTAGCTATGGACCCACCCTCAAAATTCAATATGGCGGCTAATTTCAAGATGGCCGGCCCGCCATACATTCTGAAATATTTTCCAGTATTGCACAAACCACAGTGGTTTTGATGCTAGAAGCACAAAATTCAACATATATGAATGATTTGGTGTACTTAGCAAGATTTTATTTTGATCTTTCTTTGAAATTTAAAATGTCGGCTATTTTCAAAATGATTTTTTTAGAAAGGAGCAAAGACTGGCGTCCAGAATATGAACCAGCACACAGTAAATTGAATAATGTAAAATGAGAAAACTGTTCGGCTAAAGACGTCAAACGCTTTTTGTCATAAATTACCCGACAAATTTAACAAAAGATATGGTATATCAAGGTAGCGACTGACGTCTGACTAAATAGATGAATGGGGCTAAATATCAAAATACAACTTTTTGATAAATATTCCTAAAGTAATGAACATAGAGAAGTTCTCGCTCGGACACACACTCCATAATCTAGTATAATATAATTAAGAAGTACATGTTTTTATGTTTCTTGTCACATGTGTACGTTATGTTTGCATTTTAACTCGTCAGGTATATTAAACTTTAAACATACATCTTATGGTATTTATTTCATATAAATCAGTCGTGAAGTTATCTGGAAATATTCTTTAGAAACAAGTTGCTTTCTTAAAATAAAAGAAAAGCAAAACATGAACCTAAGACTGCTGACTGTTGGTTCACCAAAAGATAGTTGCTGAATTTGTGTTTGCTTTTGAATTGAAATAATTGACTGTGTTTAGAAGAAGTCAGTTGAAAGTGTATATATATAGTTGGATAAAAACCGCAATTTTTATACGTGTGCATGTAAAACAAATTTCGTTGTAGAAGGGTCTAAATACAGCACAAACAACATTTTCCAAAAGACCAAAAAAGTGAAGAAGTATATTTAAACAAAACGCATTTGACTAACAGGTCGAACAACTGATGTTCTTTAACCCTGCTGACTGCCATTGGCGATTGCCAAATAAAATTGGTCACAAGATGTTACAAAATGGATTTTAATATAAATTTAATACTAAACAGAAAACAATTAACTTGTGGCCACGATGTTATGCCACACACATAAGGTGTTAATATTTTTTTGTACACCAGATCCGGATTTCGACAATAAATGTATATATACTCTTTAAATACTTTTACATTTTAAAGCTAGACTATTTTATTTACGGTACTTTGGAATGTACATTAATTTTCCCACTGATAACCCTTTTGCAAATCCCAATTTCTCCCTACCGGATGACTTATGCAAATTGAACAAACCAATCGCAATATAAGTTTAAGCACTCAGTTTGCTTTATAATCTGAAATTCTTCATTCATTTATTTAATCTAAAATATTTTTATATTTTGTTTCCTGCATGGACCTTCAACTCGATATTGAAGCTGTCTGTACTAATGGTTGATTTAAATGTTTAGATAAATCTAAAGTCAATTTTCCATGTGCAATGAACTTGACCTGTGCAACTGATTGGGACATCTTATAAAGAAACTTTTTTCGGTCTAAAATTTTAATTGGATTTCCTGATTTTACTTTTAAAAATCAATTCAAATATTCCACAGGAAAACTTGGTTTTGCCGAAGAATATCTTAATTCAGAAATTTTATGACTATACCTGTATATATACCCTCAAAATAACCAATTTATGTAAAAACTAAAAAGGTTATATAGATATAAAAAGATACCAGAATTAAATGTTCACCAGACGTCAATATATACAAAAAATATTCGAATGAAAAAAGTTAAAAGGCCAAATAAATTACAAAGTTAAGGAATCTATAATTCCTTATGTAGACAATCCTTAGCTTTTCGAAAAGGTCAAAGTTTATTATAGGACAGTGACTCAAATAAGAAACAAAAGGGAAACAGCTAGAGGTCAGGATATCGTAAGTAATGATGACCGTGCATGAAAGTCAAATGTCAATCTCTTACAGCCATGTCCAAATTTAGCATGATAAGAAAAACAAAAATGCACATTCACGAGTGAAATTAGTATTATAGGGATATTTTTAGATCGCAAACCGATAGTGTGCATTTGAAATGTGATCTATATTGTGAATGAATCAAGACGTGTAGGATAGCTGGGCAACACAGTGAATATGCCCAGCTATCCTACACGTGAATTTTCAAACCCGTACCATAGTACAAATATGTAGATGTAGTAAGGTTAAACTATTTTATAATAAACAAACGTTCCTGTTATAGTATTTTTCCCAAAAAAATTTGAATATGTATACATGTAGTATCAATAAACATAAACGTCAAGTACTTACGGACAGACATTTTATTTATCAAATGAATCTATTTTTAAATTCTACCATTCCCCTATATGAATAGATTACTATACAAAATATCAGCAAAGACTTAAAAATCCATACTTAAACAGTACAAAATAATAACATTATGATAGTACTTAATTAAATTTTGTTAATATGATTATTGTAAATTATTATTACATGTTTTTTTGTGAGCTGCAAGGATTTTTTTTATATTTAGGCTTGAATCGGAGTCTTTTCAATGACTAAATCAGTAAATCTTTTTCACATAAACTATCTGAATCAACTCGAATAGACACTTAAGTGTTTAAAAGGTGTCAAAATTTTTTCGTCAGATGAACTTGAAATTTGAGGCCATACTCCGCACTTACCGGACCTACTCCTTTGAAATTCATTATAAGTAATACTATAAATGCCTTGCTATACAAAATCATTTCAGTTATAAATCTAAAAATGTGCATGCTGCCTGCTTGTGTATCATTTCTAATTGTGTAATAATTCCATTAAGTTTAAACAGGTATTTTCAAAGCCAGTATTTCATAGTGAAGTATTGTCATGAACAGAATTTCATAGCGAAATATTGTCCAGAAGGGGGTGACAAAATTTCATGAACAAAGACACTATAATTGTATTTCATTATAAAATATTGTCCAGGACAATATTTCTTTATAAAATACGGTCGGTGGACAATTTTATATGAAATTTTGTCCGACAGACAAATTTTCATGGGGGACAATATTTAATGTTATAGATATAGCTATGATGCTGCTGTTAGGTTATTAAAGATGACATTTTTGGCTAATTAATTATATTGATTCACTTATAGGGTCTTTGCATTGGAATTAAACACATTTATTCTAAAACCAGTTGTTAGCATGACACGCGAAATGCTCTTTTCATATATTGGGGTTGGGGTATATGTTTTAATGGTGTAAAGAAAATGATATGACGATAAATAGCAAGAAATCAAAATGTATGCTTGTTGGATCAGACAGAAAACTGGTAAACTGTAATGAATGTTTACGTGTTTTTATATCACAAGATAATATCGCTTTAGATAATGTGGAAGTTGAAAAACTTCTCGGAATTCATATTGATAAAAACCTATCATGGTCAATTCAAATTGATAAAATATGCGAAACTATTTCAACCAGACTATATTAATTTGTTAAAAAGGTTGAAACGTTATTTACCATTAAAGGGCCTTATTCTTTTTTACAATAGCTATATATTACCCATTATTGACTAATGTTGTACAGTATGGGGTCTTACCACACACATTAATCTGGAAAGGATACATAAGCTCGAAAAACGTGCTGCAAGATTAGTTTTATCTGTTTCTTTTGATTTTCCATCAACAGTAATGTTTAAAAAAAACTTGCATGGATGACTATATTTAGGAGGATACACTATTTTCAAGCTGTGTTAATGTTTAAATGTATGAATGGTCTAGCACCTGATAATCTATCTATTAAATTTACTGCTTGTGCTGATCTTTATAATTATTGTCTGAGGTCGACAACATCAGGACTTCTTTATGTACCAAGACCTAATTCTGATTTTTTTTAAAAAGAACATTTAAATATTTTGGTCTTATTACCTGAAATAATTTACCAAATAATATTAAAGAAATAGACAATTTAGATACATTTCAAACTATTTTCTAACTGAACAGAATACAGATGCACGAAACAATTGTATTTTTGTCTTCTTGTACTGAATGAATATATGTATTTATTCAATATTTAAGCTGATATATTTAACTGTATTATGTATTTTATTTTGCATGTATTTTGTTTGTTCGTTTTCTATTTGTATTAATAGTTTTTGAAGGCCTCATGGAAGATTAACATGTAATTGTTAAATGTGTTACCTTCGTTAAATGAAGAATTTTATTATTATTATTTATTATTTAGACCGTGCTAATTGACCCTATGCATATTACTTATGTCAAAAAGTGATTATTTACATAGAATTAGAAGGAAAAAACAGTACTGGAAGAACGCAGTAATTATGTATTAACTAAAAATTTAAAGAATTTACTATGGCTAGATAACTTTTCAGAAATGATGTCCAAATTGGCCTGTTTGACTCCCTGATAGGATCTTCATATTACAAAGATCAAATTAAATGAACTTATCAAATTTTCTTCATATACTGTATTCATAAAACTGATAAAAAAAAAATAACTACCAAAAAACAGCACATGCTTTGTCATGTACTACCAGTGTCACATGGTATTTTGAACCCCATGTCAAAATACTGCTATGGTAAATTGACCCCCACCCCTGTATGGAAAACTGGTCCTGCCATGGTAAATTGAATCCCCTGGTTTTTTTTCCCATTCTAGATGATTATAAGAACATTATACATTATTCTAAAGCTTATCACAGATTAAAAACCATTCATACAAGAAAGGGACGTCAATTTTCCATAATTGGTTAAAACAAATATCTCTGCTTGGCATAAATGCTCTGAATTCTTTACCCCTACTATAGACCTTTAGACTGTAAAACAAATCTAGCTGTTATAAACTCCTTTACATAGATTATATTCCAATACGTAGTTTGTATGTATTTTACTTGCTGGAAAAAATGTTTTGAAAATTTTATGTAGACATGGTATTTGGACCCCCTCCCTTTTGCCATGATATATTGAACCCCCTACTACAGACCTTTAAAGTTAAACTTTCTAGTTGTAATTACTCCTTTTCATAGTTATTTACTCCAATGAGTAGTTTGCATGTAGTTTATTTGCTCGAAAAGATGTTTTGAAAATTTTAATTACAATGCGTTCAGCCGATGTCATATGGTATTTTGAACCCCATGGTATTTTGACCCCGGGTTCACTTTTTAGGGGGTTCAAAATACCATATGACACTGGTTCAATGCAACATCCACAGAATCAAAGGAAGCATCTTCATTTTTTTAAAGCATGTACTGTGTCATTTACAATGTTTTGAAATACACTCAGAAATCCGTCCAAATTCATTTGTATACGCCATATGGAAAACAGTTAAAGAAAAACGCTACACATGTACATAGAAGTTTACAGGAATAATGTCAGAAGAGTTCTTATTCTGCCATGTCTAGCAACATGTAATTAAAAGAGTTTGAGATGATTTTAGAAATGGGTGGAGACTCAAGTAAAAATAAATAACAAGGCGTTTCCATAAATCTTGACAATTTAAATAATTTGAACAATTGCAAATTTACAAATGCAAATGGTAACTGAATTAGTGCAAATGGTATATTAAATAGTGAAAATGCTATAACTATTAGTGCAAATGCTATATATACTTATTAATCCAAATGCTTCTTTTGTGATGGCAAATGCTATAACTATTAGTGCAAATGCTATACTTATATTAGTCGAAATGCTACATTTATGATGGCAAATGCACCATTAGCAATCTAATTAAAAACCAATCTCTCATCGCTCCCGTTTTCCGATATGTCGCATGGGAGAAATAAGATGACAGAATGATTCAAAAAGAAGAGATGTGTTAACTTTGATTGCCACTAAACTCCTCATAGATAACAGGATTAAATTTTGTATTTACGCCAGACGCGCGTTTCGTGTACAAGACTCAAATTAAAAAGATTATTTTTTTTAAAAGCCAAATAAAGTAGGAAGTTGTAGAGCATTGTGGACCAAAATTCCTAAATGTTATTGCCAAATAAAGCTAAGGTAATCTATTCCTGAGGTCTAAATATTTCAAAAATTCAAAAGTTTTGTAAACAGTTAATTTATAAATATGACCATGCCAACGAGACAATTATATACCAAAAACATAAGAAAACTACAGATATAGAAAACATTTTTGCCTGGATGATTATTGTAAATGTTATCATAATACAAGCATTAGCCTTTCAAAAAGGACTAGTCGACTCTTAGCTGATGAAATTCATTCATTTACTCAGTAGAATAGCCACGTGCATCAATCAACAAATTTTACCACACACGTGAGGTCACACGTTATGAAGTCGTTTAACGTTGTTGTTTACGAAACTCCAGAAGATTTGACTATTTATAAATAAAAGTTACCTGTGTACCAATATCATGAATATGTACGATTAATGACCAGGCAAAATCTAATTGCTAAAATAGAGAGGACAAATCCGATACTCTACGGGATTGAAGGACATTTGCTAGGTTTGGATTGTCCTAAACAATCAATAATCTTTGATTATTCACGTCTCTTAATATCTTCCAATCAGGGAGCAAGAAAAATTCACGCACTGACTGTCCATCGTTCAATTCTTAATATCGACTCCTAGGAGTCGATAATGATGCATGTGTCTGATGAAGAGAACAATGAAGTGTCAAGAGCTGACCAGTTTACATCCTATGTACCAACATAAAATTAAAGGACTCAGGTTTGGTGTAAAGACGAAAAACATGACAAGAGGTAATTATTGCCACAGATATATGTCCTTGCATGTATACAATTTGATGATATAATGCAATTATTGGAAAATGCAAATGTTAAACTGCCCTAAAACATAAGCGCATGAACTGTAAAACATAGAAATGGGGACAAGGCCAATAACCTCCTAAGATATGAGATCTGCAAATGTTAATACAACTGCATGCCAAACATAATATAGACTTATAATTACCATTAAAGTTTCATCTTGGCATAAGCTGACTGAATCAACCTTAACAGGCTAACAAACTGTTTCATAGTCAACATACTGTGAGGGGACCAGGACAAATGATTTCCATTAAAATGCTATATACTAAAGCTACCAATAGTGCTTCCATAAGTCGAAGACGAACTGACAAAGTCACAGCGGTGGGGATCTCAGGTGCTAAAGAAGGTTGAGTAGATACTGTTTCTCGTGTTGCTGATGTAAGACACAAATATTGTGTCAAATTCGAGCCAAAAAAGACATAATTGTGGTTGGGACGATTGGAATATATCCGTGTATCTGTGAAACAAATATTTTTTTTTTTTTTTTAACGTAATAATATCTTTATTGCATATTTGCTGTAACAATTTACTAAGTTTACAGCTTGTAACTTAGTATCCCTCATGTTAGTTTACCTAATAGTTTAGGGAAGCACTATTTGGTAAGATATAACTAATTCATAATATTAGTATCTATAGTACAATTGATTTCACAATTATATATTAAAATAAATATTGTGAATACACATACAGATCTTTGTTAAATAATTTCCTTCCCTATTTTTATACATTAACTTTTCCGGAATCTTTTCCGTTATCGATTTTATCAAATGATCCGTATTCCATTGAAAGAAATTGGGCATAGTTAGTGTTGTTTCAACAAGCATGTGCGTTATCGCATTATTGATTGTGTCTAAATATTCTTATATAAACAGGATTTAACTTATTTTATAAAATTTGGTAAGTATGCAATTTTTGTTTAAGTTTCTACTGATCTATTGTATGTCGTCGTGTATATGTATTACACAAGTAAGTCATTCATTTTAGCGTGCACAATTCACAATTTGTCTACACTAGAATAAATTATTAAATAATCGTGATTACACATGTTTATCTTTTTTTTTTCCCTATAATGTTTATGAATAAAACAACAATATGTACCATGTCGTTACTTATGCATGGTTGAACATTTTTACAAACATGCCAACATGCATGATTGAACTTGTGAATAAACATGACCATATATGTCTTGTAAACAATTAACAATTGTGTTTACAAATTACTATGTTTTAACTTTTTATAAAATAATGTTTCAAACATTTAAATTGATTTAATTCTGATTTTTTTTTAAATCTTCAATGAATCTATTTGTTTTTAGAATTGTCTTACTATTATTTTTGTTATTAAAATTGTTCATTTCAATAATATCTGAAATTTCTTTTTGGAAAATTTTCAAAATGTTTATTTTTTTTGTTTTCTTTTCTGAGACATAATATGCTTTATATAATGAAAAGGATATTATTGTTAGTATGTAGTTAATATCAAAGTATGCTGAGTCTTCAATTTTGTACCCTATTACTAGATTTTCAAGACTTATAATGTTTTTGTCTATACCTAGGGAGTTCATTAATTTCATTGCTATTTTTAGGAAGTCTGTATTAAATAAGCAGTTGACAAAAAAGTGTTCATAGTTATCTTTTTCTTTACAATGTTTACATAAGTTGTCTTCAGTAATTTTCCACTTTTTTAATAGTTCATTGCATGGCAGAATATAGTGAATAAGTTTCCATCTAAACATTTTTAATCTGTTATCAGTGAGATATTGAAAAATGAAAACAAAGTTATTTTTGAACTTGTAACTTAAATTTTTGTCAAATAATTTTTCCCACAACAGAAAACCGTTCGGTTTTTCATGATTTTCTTTTAGTTTGAACATTTTATAAAGTTTTCTAGTGCTCGTTAATGGAGTTATTGTTGTGTACCTAATTTTTAAGTCGTTAACAACTTTAACTTTAGTTTTGATGGATTCTTCAGTACAAAGAATTAATTTCCAATTCATTGGAATAGCCTTTTTTAACATATATATTTGGTTTATCCAATTTTGTTTATATTTAAGCTTAGATAAGATGGTTGTTTCAGAGATTTTACCCTCTTCATCAATGATATCATTTATTGTAATTATATCACTTTTTATCCAATCGTCAAAGTTTAGACATTTTCTGTTAAACCTAATATTATCATTTCCCCACAAAACTTGTTTTCTAATTTCAAAAAATCTTTTGGGATATTTTGTGTTTCCTCCTTTTTCACTAATCCAATCTTTAATTAGTTGCTTGTAAAAGTCTGGCATATTTTGTAACTTATTTTTATCAATGTCTTTAATACTTTTTAAATTCATTTTGAATACAAGAAGATTTTTCCCTAATTTGTTAAAATAAAATTTTGGAATGATTGTCCAATTATCATTTTTATCTTCACTTAATTTTAAAATCCAGCTGATATGCAGTGATTTTATGTAAACATCAATGTCTGTCATTTTAAGTCCACCTTTGTGAAACAAATATGTTCCTAATGGTTATCCAACTTGAGATGGAATCGGTTAAAATTTCAAAAGGATAACATCAACTTTACAACCTGGAACTCTTGTTATAATAGGTATCTAGTAAACAACAAAGAATTCATAGAAAGGGCAAGCTTTGGAAAATCGAATCAACTGTTATGTATACTCATTATGCAGGTGCAGCGAGAATGCACTACATAGAAATGGAAAGTTGGAAACAAAAATCATCTCTTTTGTTGTAAAGTTTATTTGCTCCAAATGACCCTTTGTGTGACGTTCTAGATGATAGTTACGATGTGAAGTAAACACAAGTTTTCCTGTTTGAACTGGTACACATTAATCATGTTATAGCTTGTTATTCGGTGTGAGCCAAGGCACCGTGTTAAAGGCTGTGCATTTACTATAATTATTTACTTTTTACATATTGACTTTTATGGAGAGTTGTCTCATTGGAACTTATAGCATATGTTCTTATTTCTATATAAAGTAAGAATATAAACCAGAATTGATACTGCCCTAATGACAGACCAGTACATTGTTGACCTTGTAACTCTCGAATCAGAACGCCTAGCCGTCACTTTTGGAATTTCATCAAAGGGAGAATAGCATAGAAAAAGCAACACCGTCTGTAAAACTAGATATAACAATCAACAAAAACCCAAATCACAAATCTTAAATGAAATCAAGTGTTCTTAAACCATCAGCATGAGGAGACCAAATCAGATTTAATAAAAAATATCTTTTATTATTTTAAGGGCATATAACACTGTATTGTCATTTAAGGTTTATACATAAAACTTTAGCCTTATAGGCAGAATTGCAATAAGCTATATTGTGGTAAGAAAAAATGTAAAAACAATTTTACTATTATATAATTTATTTCTTTTTCTTAACAAATCACTTTGTGACATAACAAAAATATTCTTCTACATTACAACATCAATCTAATACATTTAATTAAGATGAAATATGCATAGAATAAGGCTTATGAACATGTAACAAAGAAATATTTGGAATGATTATTTTTACAAAAATGATGTTATGAGAAAAAAATGAAAACTTCATTTCAAGAATTAGGGGTGCTAAAAATCAAATCTAATTTGTACTTTAATCACTATTTTTTATTTCCTTTAAATCATGTATTTGATTCAAAGCAATCAATAACACTAACTGGGCCAGAGATTCTAGGATTTAAAAAAAACCTATACTGGGTGGCTTCCACCAAGACCATGAGGGCTGATCGCTAAATGATGATAAGTTTTTGTTTGAAGCATCATAAAAATGTAAACATGCACAAATTGTATGATGTAATTTAAAGCTATGACACTTCTGGTGTTGTCAACTTTGGGAAAATTATTGCCAAATCTTTGTGATTAATTTCATCAATAATATATGGAACAAATTTCCAGTTTTTGTATTTTCTTAGTTTATCACCTTCCTTGCATAAAAATGCATCAATCTTTAAAAGAGGCACTTCTAAATCGTGTATTAAAAATATTTTCCCCAACTTTTGTGGGCATTTTTTACAATAAATAATGGATTTTCTAATCATCTGATTTATTTTTTCTTCTTTAATATCCTCCTTTTTGACTCTATCTAAAAATTCCTTTTCAGCAGCCACATGATGATTTTGTTTATAAAGTTTTATATTGTCTCCATTTATCTCAGTTTCTTTGCATGTTGCACATACAAGCTTGAAGAAGCCTCTCTTTTTCTGATTTTGTAATTCTCTCAGTTTTCTTTCTTGCTCTTCCTGGTGTTTTAAGTCATTTTTTTGCTCTGTTAATATCATTTTCCTTATTTCCTCTTTTCCTTTCTGTTTCAATTCATCAAGTGCTCTATGCATTACAGCAGCTTTCTCCATACTGACAAGGTCCCTTCTTAGAACAGATTGATCACTTATATAAATAGCCTGACCTCCTGCTTTCCTCGTACGACCTATAAAAGTATGAATGTCATCCTTAACCATTCATTTTAAGTATTGCAAATAACATTTCAAACAGTTTAAAAAAAATAATTGAACTTGTTTTAACGATCAAATTCATCTTATGTGTTTATGTATTTAGTGTTTACTTTCAATAAAGTCTACAACTGTCCTTGTAAATATGAAATTGTAAGAGTCTTTTAATATTAATATTAAATATACATATTTTCTTTGAAATTGTATACCATGAATCAACATCTATTCAAGAAAATAATAGTTCAAGTTTAAACAGACAATGCTATCACTTTTTTAATTTTTAATTTTATATAAGTAAACAAATTGACAAAGCTATGGCAAATCAAAGTACTGAAGTACTGATCGAATTTGGCGTCGGTATAGACGAAATAGTTACGATTGTCATACTTGGGTAAGCCTGCTACGGATGATTCCGACAACAAAATTAGGCGTGTTATACACTATTGTGTAGAAAAATCCATTTAGATTTACGGCATAACCAGTTTTAGTGGGATTGACAACCGAGAAATAGGCATATAACGGAATTTCGTGACAGGCTGACATTTAAAAAAAAAATGCAAGTTAAGTACCTTATGTTATATTAAGGTATATAGGAAAAAAAATTCTGAGACAAGTACCTGTACCTATATATACATATTTCTCACGACAAAACATTTTCATATTATCTATTTATGTTCTTAAAAAATATTTTCATGAGTATTCATTGGAGAAATGAATTGAAAACAAGCGATTAGGAATGCTATTTTGCAATCGATAATATTCGTGTATTTATACGAAAAACGTAAGTTTATCAGTCAAAAGCGCAAAAGAAATTTCTGCGGCAACATAACACCCGTTTGACCTCTGAAGGTAATAATAAAATTAACGGTACCAATTTTCCTGCACCAGATGCGCATTTCGACAATACATGTCTCTTCAGTGATGCTCGTGGCCAAAATATTTGAAATCCAAAGCTTATATAAAAGATGAGGAGCTATAATCCAAAAGGTCCAAAAAGTATAGCCAAATCCGTGAAAGGAATCAGAGCTTTGCATGAGGGAGATACATTCCTTAATTTATAATAATTTCTATCATTTTGTAACAGTAAAGGAAACATTCGATGTAAAAATGACTTGTAATGTCAAACTATTTATAACTGTTATATACATGTGGTAGTAATCAAATTCCAAAATGTCTTCTATTTCATGCCAGCTACTTTTAATGTTAAATTTTTTTTTATACTATTATAACAATTCATTGAATAACCTCTCATTTGTATAATGCTGATTTCATTTCCTGAGTAATTATACTTCATAACACTATTACACTCTGGAACATCAATGCCCTCACTTCCAACTGAAGTGGCAACCAATAACTTTATCTTGTGGCTTCTAAAGTCTTCCAATAACTCCTTCTTCTCATTTTCAGACAGCCCTAAAATTAGTTTCTTGTTATCAATTACAATATCTCAAATCATGCTCATATATTATTTTTACAGTTATGACATATGAATTATTAAACCATCCCTGGAATCTTTTTGATAATAGATGTATTGCTTTACTACAGCATAATGCTGTAAACTTCAAACAATCTATGTTTAATTGTAAATATCAACAGTGTTTGATGCAATGCAGGCAAGTTTTCAGTTAAGCAATATATTAATAGGTTGCATGTGTGGATCATGACAAAATCACTTATTCTTGGTTTAAGAGAAACTTGAATATTCAGTTTTCTTAGATATGTAAAGTCACATGAAGTATTGGTCAATTTCATTGAAAAATAAATGTTCTTGAAGTGATGGACAGAGTGATGATGTGTTCAGATCGTTAGACATGATTCATAGATATCAAATTATCTACGAAATTGCAAAGTGTAACTTTCAATTTTAACAAAATGAAATTTGTTTTAGTTCAAAATAAACAAATTTCAATAGGGATTGTGACTGGTCCTTGTATTCACTTTTTTTAAAATATTGTATTTGAAATTGATCTGATTTTTTTTTATAAATATATAGAAGCTATTAATGCATTGATTAATTGCATACCATTAGATTTAATAATACGCAATTTCTTTTGATTAAAACTGATATATAGGTTTGTAGTATTGCAACAAATCTTTTATTGTTTATCCAACTTACCATCACTTGTTTCAGAAGATTTGGAGCCAATGAATGGTTTAACAGGTATATCTATTCCCTCTAGTTTTTCATTAAGATATTCTGCTAGGGACTTCGCAGTTGCCCTGGTCTGAACAAATATCATTCCAAGTGAATCTTTTCCTGATTCAGTGGTACAGTAGAGCTCTTGAAGTTTTTCCTCAATTAGACGTAGGTTTGGATTCGGTCTGATACTTTTTTGATTCTCAAATTTCTGTATAAGATCTAAAAATGTAGGATATTCAATACAAATTGATTTCATATTGATTTTGAAAACATCACAGTAACATAGCAAAACTAAGGTTTATCATTGTTTGTAGTTATATTATTTCTATTAGGGAAAATCTATTTGAAAATTCAACGTCTTCTATTAAAATTGGCTCTAAATTGACTTCTTCTGATGGAATTTTCTGATATACAGAACCATATTTAGGACAACATATGTTTCTTAATCTTTGTCTTAATTTTTTTAGAAACCTATTAATACAATCTGCCTTTTATTGCACTTTTGTTTTTGCTTTTCTTTAATCGCATCCCCCCTCGAAGTTGCGCTGTGCAGTTTAACTTAGTCCTAACAAGAGGTCTCATGGCTAAAGTCAATGTATATTAATTAAAAAGCTATGAGCGAATAAGAGTTTGAAAATAAATCTATTCAATAGGGGTACAATCTGAAGATTTTGATTTCTTTCTCAGTAAAATCCAGATACACTTGCTTTAAATTTTTCTCCATCTTTAAAAGATTTCAAGATAAAAAAAAACTGTGAAATCACTAAAAATGAACATTTCCTAAATGGGTTGTCAGAAATTAAACAAATTCCATGGTAGATAGACCTTTAACTTTTTGCTATAACTGCTTTAGGTTTTGAGATATGAGATAACACTTTTTTCTCTTTACCATCAGAAGTTATCTTTTTTTTTATGCATAAGATTTAAAGATACAATTTTTAAATTAAATTATATAAAGAAAATTAAGGAAATGATAGTTTAGTTCAAACAGTATCATTAATGAATTATTTAAAGAAGGAAGTAGTACAGTGTTACATGAAATTCAATATGGAATTTGGAAACAAGTTTGGAAAAACTTTAATAAAAAAGGAATTTTTGGGTAGCATTTAAACTAGTAGTTTCAGAGAAGATTTACAAAAACTTATGATGACAGACAGACAGACAGACAACAACTACCGATACCAAATGATGAATATTGGCCAGATGCGCTAAAAAATTTACAAATCTTTTAAGATTTAAAACATGACCTTTAAATAGAGAGACATTATTGATGATCATTCACTAGTAAGAAAAGTAAAAGTTTGTGTTACCTTTTCCAAAATTGAGCAGTTTTCTCTCTATAGGTATCAATTCATCTGGCTGCTGATTCTCCTCAACGTATTTTCTTTTCAGAAACTGGACAACATGTTCAACATTCATCAGATAATTTATATCTAGGGCTTCATGGAGTATCTGAAAAAAGTATGTTTAACTTTCAACAAGACCAATAATAATGAGACTAGACCTGTTTAATTGTTTGCAATTGATTGAGATAAAATGTATATTGGAATATATCTCATAATTACCAGAACAAATATTGAAATCTTTACTTTATCAAAGCATGTGAAGAACAGTTTGACACACAATTTCCTTGCACAATATGTGTTATAAATTTTCACACTATCAGCCAACAGAAAATGGTTACACAGCAGATTTTAAAATTGCATACTCACTACTACTCAACATTGTCAAGCTGCAAACTAAATATTAAATCACTCCCTTTTATGGGAGCCATGACAAATTTGACAAAATCTTTCTTGTACAATCAGTGTTTGACAAACGTTTTCTTTCTTTCGGACGTCAAAAGGATAGAGTCACGCTCTTGCTAGACCTGCTTACGCCTTTGACAACTCGAGTAATACTAAGTTTGTTTTATTTTTTACAAAAATTTGTTGTTTATTTTATAGTAAAAATAATATTGCTCATACTATACAAATAAAACATAATGCACATTGGGAACAAGTATTCTATTGTCACATAGTTGCAGGGGGCATAAAGGCAAACTACTGTTATTTTAATTCACTGTAGATAAAGTAAAATTATTTGAGAACTCAATGTAGAAATGCTTACACCGAGGTGGATAAGACAGCATATCATTTCTCGTCCAGTGTCCTGTGGCAGTGTTGTGTCACACATAATCTGATTCCTCAGTTTAATGATTGATCCGAGATATGTCTTGGAGAGGAATTCTCCCCCTGGCAAATTTTGACGGGTATCCAATATGTTCAATACTCCTTTTCCTATATTATATAAAACCAATCAATGATTTTTAAGTGAGTAGATCTGTTCTCCCGTTTAGTTGAACAACTTATTTCTAATAAGTGTATTTCAAATCAAATAAATTAGTTAATATTTTTAGCATTACTTAAGATTTACCTATAGCAATCTATTAATCTTAAAAGGCTTATCACATCCTGATTTAAAAAAAGCCTTATTTTTAACAGTAATCAATTTAGCAATACATCACATAGCTTTTATTTAAAATAGTTTAAAATATAACTATTCATAAATTGAGAATGGAAATGGGGAATGTGTCAAAGAGACAACAACCAAACCAAAGAGAAGAAAATAGTCCAAGTCCACCAATGGTTCTTAAACACAACGAGAAAAATTACACAACCGGTTTTCAGCGGGCTTCAGCTGGCCCCTAAACAAAAATGTGTACTATTTCAATGAAAGTAGACGTCATTCTAAACTACAAAACATATAAATGAACTAAAATTGAAATAAAACATACAAGACTAACAAAGGACAGAGGCTCCTGACTTGGGACAGGCTTAAAAATACGGCGAGTAAAACGTTTTGTGAGATCTCAGTCATGCCCCTATACCTTTAGCCAATGTAGAATTAAAAAAACACATTGTACTACGCATAGTAAAACTCAGCTTAATGCCCGCGTCACACTGTCCCGATTATTATATGCGATGGACACCCGAATGCGAAAATTGTAAGTTCGTACGAAGTTGGTCCCGATCTCGTTAAAATACCAAAAAGTGACCGAAGCAAGTACGATGAATAACGAAGTCTATTCGATGGTGCCGAAATTATATACGATAGCAAAAGATGGACGTACGAAGGTTAACCGAAGACGGGTATTTTAGCTTCATATATCAGCCGAAGCCTACACGATGGATCACGAAGGCTACACGATGGATTACGAAGGCTACACGATGGATTACGATGATGGCGCGATGGCCATATGATGTCTAAAAGATACGAACAGAATTTCGACAACATATCGTTTCTGTACAAGTCTGCCATGCATGGCGGGAAATCGATCTTTTTGTCTAATTCTTATAAAACTTAGTTTATTATCCCCTCGCCTACTACATGTGAGTTAAGTGTAGATAAAATTGTTATGGACACTCTAGAACCAAAATGCTCAAAACTTGGTATGGTGTTACTTGTTAAGAATATCTTAAGCGCTATTGACCTTAAAGTTCAAAGGTCAAGGTCACAGTGGCAGTTGTAATACAAGGCGATATCACCCTTGTGGACACTCTAAAACCAATATGCTTCAAAAGATTTTAACCACATTTGGTATATTGTTTCTCCTTGTAATGATCTGACATTTTTTACGTTCAAGGCCAAAGGTCAAGGTCATGCAGATGGACTTGTTTTTCCTCCTTGAAATAGCATAATACACAGGAAATTGGGTGCTCATTTTTTTACCTGCTAGTTCTAAAGATAATATTAAAGGTATTTCCAGTTACTGAATGTTTTGGTTGATTTCTAAAAAAAATAGTTTATGTATCAAATATAAAATTGAGAAAGGAAATGGTGAACATGTCAAAGCGACAACCACCCGACCATAGAGCAAACAACAGCCGAAGGCAACCAATGGGTCTTCAATGTAGCGAGAATTCCCGCACCCGTAGGTGTCCTTCAGCTGGCCCCTAAAATATGCATAATAGTACAGTGATAATGGACGTCATACTAAACTCCGAATTATACACAAGAAACTAAAATTTAAAATCATACAAGACTAACAAAGGCCAGAGGCTCCTGACTTGGGACAGGCGCAAAATTGCGGCGGGGTTAAACATGTTTATGAGATCTCAACCCTCCCCCTATACCTCTAGCCAATGTAGAAAAGTAAAAGAATAACAATACGCACATTACAATTCAGTTCAAGAGAAGTCCGAGTCTGATGTCAAAAGATGTAACAAAAGAAAATAAATAAAATGACAATAATACATAAATAACAACAGACTACTAGCAGTTAACTGACATGCCAGCTCCAGACCTCAATTAAACTGATTGAAAGATTATTTCTTCATCATATGAATATCAGGTACAATCCCTCCCGTTAGGGGTTTAGTATCATACTATCATAAAATATATGAGAAGAACATAACCCGTGTCATGCCAACAACTGTTTTTTTAGAAATAAATGTGTTTAGTTCCGATGCAAAGACCCTATCAGTGAATCAATGTTAAAGCCAAAATATGCAATCTTTAATGACCTGACAACAGTATCGTAACTATATCCCCTTTTGATAAGTCTATTTAAAGGTTTTGTTAGTTTCTGAGGAGAATACTGACATTTTTGTGCTTTATAAAGAATATTTCCATAAAATTTTGGATGTGAAATACCTGAACGTATAAGATGTCTGCATGTTGAGTTATATTTACGAATTATTTCCTTATACCGGTGATAAAATTTAGTAAATGTTTTGACCAGTTTGTGATATCGAAAACCCTGGTGTAATAATTTTTCAGTAATACATAAATTTCTCTCGCTAAAATCTAATACATTGTTACATACACGAGCGAATCGTACAAGTTGAGATATATAAACACCATAAGATGGTGACAAGGGAACGTCACCATCTAAAAATGGATAATTAACAATAGGAAATGAAAAATCATCTCTTTTATCATAAATTTTTGTGATAAGCTTCCCGTTTATGATATAGATATCAAGATCGAGGAAAGGGCAGTGGTCATTGTTATCATTAGCTTTATTTAAAGTAAGTTCTACAGGATAAATTTCTTTAGTATACATACTGAAGTCGTCATTATTTAGAGCCAATATATCATCCAAATATCTAAAAGTATTGTTAAATTTTTGTATCAAATGTTGTTTTGATGGGTCTTTGCTAATTTTAGTCATAAATTGTAACTCATAACAATACAAAAACAGGTTAATATGCATATTCAATTTACCATTTTCATACAAATATAGTGTTCATATTTGAGCCCCAATATGTTACATACGAGGGGATGCCACGCATTGCCTTGTTTGAACTGTACAATGTGTGCACTAGTCTGAATAATCACCCATAATTATGCACATGTTTACTGATCTATCTTAGAGGTAAGGTAATGGGTTCGTTGATCCCTTTTATTCAAAAAGAGCTCTTTCCAGGAGAATATCATAATAATATAGACAAAGTGAAGGATGTGGGGAAAGCAACAAATGCGGCAAAATATGACATATAGAAAACAAAATGGTTATGGAGTAAACATTCGTGTGACAACAACTCAGACGATACATAAAAAAATCAGAATAATGAAGAAAAAGTTGGTTTCCCTTTATACGTGTACCTGCAGTGTTGGTGTATGATGCGCGTTTATGATTTTCATTATGTTACTTGATATGAAAAATTGACAAAAATAATATTTTACTTGTAAAAGTAAATCCTTAGCCTGTAATAGCTGCTCTTCTTGTTCCATTTGAATTAATAGAAACAACGCTGTCGCCTTTCTTGTTCTCATAGAATCATATGATATGATCTCCATGTTTTGTGAACATATTTCTTAACTGTCGTATTAGACTGACCAGTGCATATCGCGCATGGCACTTTAAATGTATTTTAGCGCGAAAATTAACCTACATTTAGCTGGATTTATTGCCGTCGTAGTTCCATCTTGTCGCCTTCGTACTTTTATTCGATGGCAACACGACGGGATTACGAGGTCTTCACGAAGTCGTGTTGCCATCGTAAGACCTTCGGGTATCTTCGTGATTCATTCGTGTAGACATCGTAATGTCAAAACTGCCCGATGGAAACGATGGAAACACGAATGCAATACGATGTGCAAAGATGCATTCCCGTTGACATTACGATGGCGAGGATGGTGATACGAACTCAATACGAACTCTCAACATCGGACGCACCTTCGGGGATTTTTTAACATGTTTTATCCGTTCGAGGTAAGCTTCTCACCATATTAGTCAAATGAACGTGGTTATTTAGTAGTTGATTTTTTTTTATTTTAATTAGTTTTTAGCATCTGTAAGTATTCTTATATCGTTACTTAGTGGGGTTTTTTTTATGTGTTCGCGTTTTAGGGATCTGATGAATAAAACACTTTCCAACTTATTTGTTGTTTGTTCTCATGTTGTGTTGTTATGTACACCATTGGCACAGGGAAAGTTTACTATTTTCAAACATTTTAAACCAGCCACATTCTTTTAGTCAGGAATCTGCAATTCAGTGATTGCCGTTGATTTCTGTTTGTCACATTTATTAGTATACATTAGGCCATTGGTTTTCTCTTTGAAATTTGCTCACATTTTGTCATGACAAATCCTTTTATAGCTTACTTAACAATATAACATAATGATACAAGTATTTAAAATAAATAACTGACATAATCTGTATCAATTTCATATATCTATAGAAAGAAGCAACTGATAAAACATATAATATATATCACCTTTCATAGTTCCTTCATATAGTATCTCTACTTTTTTCATTTCTTCTTCAATGATTGTTCTACAAGGGTCATCATAATAAACTTCCATTCTTACATACTCTAATAAAATAGAATTAAATGACAAAATTAGTGATTTGTTATGAGGAGGTAACAAGGATTTACTATCAGAGACCTTAGTCATACTAATCTTGAAATATTTCCTCTCTTAATTTTGGTGGCCGAGTGGTCTAAGTACAAATGTAATATCACTAGCCTGTCAATGCTGAGGTTGTGAGTTCAAATCCTGCACGTACAGGTGTTCTCGATACAATCTTTATTGACTAGGATTGTCAGTATACCTATAGAAGGTAGGTGGTTCTCTCCGGATTCCTTCAGCAATTAAAACTGACCGCCACAAAAAAGCACAAAAGTGTTCAAAATGGCGGAAAACACCTATTAATCAATACATTTCTTTTCTTATTCATTGTTTTATGAATTGTTTAAATCACTGGAACTAAGTATTAACAGTTCTGTAGTTGCCACCGTCAATTGGCGATTTGAAACTCACAAATGAAGTAGCGGAGACAGTAAACGAAAAGCGATAATCAAATAAAAACGGACGATGACAACTCATCAACTACCGAACTAAATATGCACAGATACAGATTTGCTCTCAGACAAAGGTGAGTGCGACAGTGTGTTTGTGTTTAAAAGTATGTATTACATTTTGATGTTTGTTTTCATAAATGTAATATATTTTGATGTTTGTGTTGATAAACATAATATCTTTTAATGTTTGTGTTGATAAATTTAATATCTGTTTGATGATAAAAACAAAAAGAGAGTAGGTATTTGTGTCCATTTTTTGGCCTCAAAAATAAAGTTTTCAAAACTATTTCAAATTTTTACATAAAAAAATACAATCAAGACATTATAATCAAGAAATGTAAATAACATACAAAGGATTTTAATGTAATGATTTGATGAACAAAGAAAACTTCTGAATTCAGACACAATTTGCCATAGATCTGTATTTCTTTTGAAGAAGCATCATACACAGTCAAGAAATATCAAAATAATTTAGAAAAACATGATTTCGCTCAGTATACAGATGTTTCTGGCATGTGCACATACATTTCCAATAAAAAATTAACAGAGGAAAATATAAGAATTTGTAAATGATTATAAATGTCTTCAGCATTTGTTGCCATAGTAACATGATATCTGTGAATCATGTTTTTATTTGCAAAACAACTTGTACGTAAAATGTCAGATAGTTAGAAAATTTAAGAATATGCATGGTAATTTTTTAATTTGCATTATTATTTAGCCAAAATAATGGCCTTAAAGCCCCTCTAATGCTAATAACTTTTTCAAGAAACATATGGTTGACAAATGTCTCTTTTTATGTGCTATCACTTCAATAAATCAACTTCTATTGTTGGGACTGTAAAAACGCAGTGAATGAAGTAATTCAAAAAGGTGAAAACAGAGACATATAATACAAGAGATTCACAACTCGGCGATTTAACGTAACTTCTCGCGGCCACTAGGAAATCCTAGTGTGATTTTAAAAAAGTATTCATAGTACTCGAAGTTATGATGAATGTTTAAAATAACATCATAAACTGTTACGAAAAAGATCTGCTTTCAGTGTTAACATTATCATAATCAAATTATGTAACAATATAAATTGGGTTCCTATCTAGTTACTTTATTTTAATTTATTTGTTTATAACTGATTTAAGTTTTGTGTTATTGATATAGGATAATTAACAGTTGATAAATTGTATCACAAAGTATTTACCCTCCCAGAGTCAATACTGTTTCAAAAAGTAACATTCCCGAAATAGAAAATTAAATAATATATCTTAAAAATAGTTTTGATTTATTTGTTTATTTATCGTTTATCATGATCGGCTTTGCCATAAACATTTGATTAATCATTGTGCTTATTGTTAATTGGGCTGGCATTGAGTTAATTTTAGAATTTTCGGTCAGTGTATGTTTTCTAAATGTGTTTTTGACAGTTTCATTATAGGTTTGCATTGAGTTGTGTTTTCTTTAATTACTAGTAGATATACTTTGCATTGAGTTGTGTTTTCTTTAATTACTAGTAGATATACTTCTAGGAGAATACTCTGATAACGAACTCTTTGTTGATAGCGAATATGACGAATGCATAAGTGAGAGATGCATCTATACATGTATATGTGTATCTTCTGTGCAACTAAAATCTGAAAAATTAACGTGGGTTTTATGGTCACACACAAAAGCAACATTGAAGATACTACTTAAAAAGTATTATATATCTCGGATTGGGTGTAGACACAGTCATATAATACAATTGTATATATGTCTTTGGCGTAGGAAAATATTTTATAACCTTATTTCCACGGGCTAATAATTTTTTTTCCCTTGACTGTGGAAAGGGAATGGCAGTTTTAAAGTAAGATTATTTAAGGTGGTAACAAAATCTTTAATTATCTCGTATATTTGTGTAGATTGGTAAAGTAACTGACACCAGTTTAATTTCTTTTACAGTTTCCAGATACATATCCTCACTACGGTTTAATTCCAGAAAATATTTGTCTTCATATAAATATGGTTCATGTTGTGAATGAGAAGCGTAGTCTGAAACGATAACAGATAAATTCAGCTCATTCATAATATGACGATCAGCAGTAAAAGATTTCCTTTTTGCATGAAAATTTTATTTCTTTTGTTAATTAAATTACTGCCTTTCTTCAAATTACTGGCTTCCCAAAAATTAAAAAAAAACACCAAATAACTACAGATCGAATAGCACAAAATAAACAACCTTGCCCTATACAGGATGAACAATGCATAGGTTGCCCAACAAAATGCATGCTATAAATTTCGTAAAGCACAACAATTAAGGACTGAATTAAAGAAATTTGTCCATGAACAATTTCAATATTTAGCCAGTTTAAAAAAAAAAAAAAATTAAAAAAAAAATATCTAATTTGATTTCTGTCTGATAATCTCAATTACACTTTGAAAAGACCAATGAAAACTATTCTGGAGTAATATAACTCCATCAAAATTTCCAAATTTTCGAATTTTACGAAACAGATTGAAGTACTAGCATAACTGGCTTTATGTATCAATAACACAATAATAGTCACCTGTGTTGATATTTTTTAGAAATAAAATAGGGTGTAAAAGTTTACGGAAGTGGTCTTATTTTCACGACAAAAATATTTGGAGTAATATAACAAGATAAAATTGTATATTTATTCGCATATTTCCAAGTTTTATGAGAAAGAATGGTAGTACCAGCATTATAAGAAAATACTAGTCACTTTTGTTGATATTTAAAAAAAAAAAATTACTATTGGATCAAATTTTACGAAATTAGTCTTATTTTTACGACATAACACTTGGAAGCATTATATCCTTGTACTATTAAATATTTATTCACATATTTCTAAGTTTTATAAAACAAATTGGGAGATTATATAAGTTCTACGGCAAAAGGAGGTGAAGTACAGTCATTGGACAGCATTGAGTTCCCACTCAAAAAATGTCCTATCTTTTCAAATAAAATCAATATTTTCCCAAAAAATATTACCAATTAACTGCATGATTGATTTATATGAACCATAAGATGTAGAAATGTCTGAAGTTTTATTGTTTATTTGATGATGATATTATTCATGCTCATTTTAGTTTTCTGACAAGTTGAACTCAAAGAAAAATATTTCGTGAAAAGTTTGCTATGTATTCTAATCAAATTAAAATCGTAAAACTTTTCATTTGTGTTTAACCCATCAGATAATGACAACGAACCTCGCAAAAATTATAACCAAAAATCAATTTAACTTCAGACATTTCTACATCTTTTGGTATCTACTTTATAAAAATCGCTTATACAGTTACTGAGTAATATTTGTTTGAAAAATATCAATTTTGATTGAAATGATAGGACATTTGTTGAGTGGGAACTCACTTTTGTCCAATGACTGTAGAATATACCAAGTTTTGAATTTGTTTGTCTTTGATTACACTCGTTATTTCAACACATTATATTAGTAGTCCTTTTTCATATTACCGACTTTTGACACGTAATGTTTTTTCGACTGGTTACCTCCCCTATGGGAGGACAACCTGGTACTCGGTCAAGCAAGAGCAACGTAACTAAGTAAATTCAAGATTTAAATCGGTACAATTTTGAGGGAAAGTTAACTGTTTAAATGCTTTCTTTACATGTCTAAATCATCGGAAAAAAGTAAATTTTCCCCAAAATTGCAGCGATCGTATACTGATTTTTCTTTTGTTTGTTTGCACGTAATTGACCGAGTACCAGGACGTCCTACCACAGAGTAGGTAACCGATTGAATAAGTGTAGAACCGGAAGTTAAAAGTCTACTACATGTTGTTAGAATTGTTTTTTTCGTATCTTTTGAATATACAAGTACTTACATGCTTAAGTTGTGAAATGTATCGCCGTTATCGATTTGAAAAATTGATAGGCAAAGAATCTTCTGCACAACAATGGTTGATTTCCACATCATGCCAATCAAAAGAAATCGGTTTTCCGGTAGCCGATACATTTCATTTGCTGTTACTTATATTCTACTAGAGTCTTGTATTATATGTCTCTGGTGGAAATGGCATGGCTACATAAAAACTGCAGTTTCTTGACATATTTTCAGGTGGTTACTCATAAAAGCTTAATCATATAGAGCATAAAACATGTCTATGACTAATGCAGGTCTGAAAATAGATTAGATTCCACTCATAACTTTTTATCTTTTACATAAAGTACCTTCTGTGGGAATTGCCACACATTTCTTCATTTCTTCTTTATTTTCCTCCACTGTGGAGATTTCATGCACATCTAAGTTACTGAAGATCTTGATCATATGAGTTATGGCACCATCTTCTGTGGTAGCTGCCCCAACTCCTATAGATGCGGTCAATCCAACAATCTTAATTAGACACAAAATATTATCTTTAACTGTAACAACTCTTACTTCTAGAGGGCCAGTTAATGTCAAAATTCAAGTATACTTTAACATTATTGGTTAAAAAAAAGTCTGCGAGAAATACTCTTTTTACATGGAAAGGATTCATCATAGACTTGGTTTCTAACTCCTCTTATTTAACTGTAAAATCAGAAACTATTGCGGGGTTTTGATTAAAGCAAATAACGGGACTGGATGAGTATCCAAATTAAAAAGAGATCACATTCTGAGATCTGACACATATATCTGTATGCAAAATCACAATAATTAATTTCACATTTTTGTCCATTTTTCAGACATCATATTGAAATGCGTGCACTTTGTTTCTGAGTTGATAGTATCAAGTTTAAAAGGTTCACTAATGTGCCAATTATGACAAGTTACTGTAATTGTCTAGCACCAATCTTGTTTTCTAAATATTCAAAATTTTCAGTCCCTTGTCAAATAATAGTATATAAAATCATCATAGATACCAGGATACAGTTTTGTATTTACGCCAGACGCGTGTTTCGTCTACACAAGACTCATCATTCATGGTCTTTGAAAATCGGCAAAATATGAAATACTTGTAACACTGGCTGTATAATGAATCAAATTGAAAATCAAGTTATTGTACATGATATTACTGCAAACACTTACCTGTGGTAAAGGAATATCATCACAATTATGCTTAATTTTTAAATATTTTCTCATTAGGTTGTTGTAGGGTTCCCCTTTAGTTGTGTGATGGCACTCATCTAAGATCAAAAGTGTGAATTGTGGTATGCTTGTATCTCCTTTTTCTATGTTGTTAATAAGAATTTGTGGGGTGAAGAAAAATACATCATACATTTCCATCAGTTTCTTCAGAGGAATAGTTGACTTTTCATTTTTGTTTATAATATAAACCTGTAAAAATATAGAAGTCAAGAGTTTAAAACAAGTACCATATGTTGTTAAAACCCGCAAACATATTTAGGAATTGTGTTGTGCAAGGTAAATTTACAATAAACGCTGATTCGTTACAACAGTTTTCTGCTCAATATATTAAATACTACAGTGAATTGACATGTTTTGGAAACAGTACAAATGAAAGACTGTTTCATTTTTGTTATCAATTTTAATACTTTCCTGCTGATATATCATAAATGCATCACACAACTTGACAACATTTTATAGATATTCAAGACACTTGTAAGCAAATATTTTACCTTTAATCGAGTTTTAAATCCATTGCCTTCCAAGAATGGCTGAAATTAATGTATTCAAAGTGCATTGTTTCTATAACTCCATCGGTCCTTTAAAACCCTCGTTATATTCAAATTCATTGCATTTTTTTTTATCTTAAATTAATTGATTGTTTTTAGATTTTCAGATAAAATACTATTAACTTGCCCTTTTCTCTCCAAAATGATGTTTAAATAATGTATACTGCTGTAATACTAATGGATTGGTTCTGGCCATAAATGCAACTTTTGGTGATTCTGTAACAGACAAGATTTAAATCAGTGTCATATGTGTACAGTTTTTACAAATGAAAAGCCTTAAATTTACCATTCAATATCACTTTACAGATAATAAAAAATTCTAAAAGAATACGAGGTTCACCCGAGCCTCTATCACTCTTAGGTGAAAGAATGCGAGTCTGCTAATCGAAATCTTTAAATGCACAAACTAATTATTTATTGTTTTACATTTTTAATCTAGCTGCAAAAGCATAATCATTTAAAAAAGACAAAATCTTCAAAAAAACAGTTAACATTTGCTGTAATACTAATGTATTGGTTCTGGCCATAAATGCAACTTTTGGTGATTCTGTAACAAGATTTAAATCAGTGTCATATGTGTACAGTTTTTACAAATGAAAAGCTTTAAATTTACCATTCAATATCACTTGAAAAATAATAAAAAATTCTAAAAGAATACAAGGCTCACCCGAGCCTCTATCACTCTTAAGTGAAAGAATGCGAGTCTGCTAATCGAAATCTTTAAATGCACAACCTAATTATTTATTGTTTTACATTTTTAATCTAGCTGCAAAAGCATAATCATTAAGAAATGACAAAATCTTCCAAAAAACAGTTAACATTTGTTTTCAGTTTTGCAAGGCCATGTGTCTCAACTGCTATTGTTGTTGATAGAGTTAATGTTTTTATTTTAATTGACAAATATTAAGTAATTTATCTGTAAAATATGGGAAACATTTTTATAAATCAATCTTTTGCTTTCAGATGCTTCTCTTTATCTCGTAATCATAAAAAAAAGCTGTAGTCAAAGTTCCATTAATTTCAATCAAGTTTCAACAAAGTTATTGATCTCTTAAAAAATAATCCAAAGTTATATCTAAAGGTTGACTGCAAAAATAGTGTTTTTGTCAGTAAATAAAAAATACAAAAATTTCTTTTTTTCGCTCTGTTTATTTGTCTTTTTGTAGTAAAAGTTCCAATTTCTAAATTTTATACAATTCCAGTAAGGTCTGACAAAGATATTGATGATTTGAAAAATTACAACACAGACTACACCTAAATGTTAACACCACCAATGACAATAAAATTTTAAATTATATGCCACACTATCGAAACAAAATGTTGCAAGCTAGACAAAAATAAATTATATTTGTCTGAAGTTATAGTTGTCATTTTGACATTGTTTTACATATTGTTTTAATGTTGTGTTTTAGATCAAATTTATGCGTTCAGTGTATATTTACTTGTTCTGTTAGTATTTCCTTTTTTAATCGAATTAAAGCCATTTCAATATATAATTCGTAGTGTAACTTTTTATGCTGCAATGTTTTACTACTGTTTCAGATTAGGGTGAAGGTTGGCGCCTCTTAAAACCCGCTGCATTTGTTTGCACCTGTCTTAAGTCAAGACCTGTTGTTCAGTGGTTTGTCGTTTGTTGATGCCGTTCATATGTGTTTTTCGTTTCTCGATTTTTATATATATTAGACAGTTAGTTCACCTGTATGAATGGTTTTAACCATCCACATTTAGGGCACTTTATAGCTTGCTGTTCGGTGTGAGCCAAGGCTCCATTATGAAGACTGTACTTTAACCTTTAATGGTTTACATTTTACAAATTGTGACTTGGATGGAGAGTTGTCACATTGGCACTCGTATCACATCTTCTTGTATCTATTTCAATTGATCTAACTGACAATTTTACACTACCTTTACTGTTTAGATGTTCCTGTACTATATGTAGAGCAACCCAGGTTTTACCAGAACCAGTGTCAGCACATATCACAGTGTTTTTACCGGTCAAAGCTTTTTCTGCCAATTCAAGTTGATAATCGCGTAACTTAATCTCCTTTGGCTGAGAAAATATTTTTTCAGAAACTGAAAAAAATTAAATTAAAATTGCACCACTTTGTTATATTTAATATAGAGAAACATTATATTATAAGTCACAACAGTTAATTTTAATTTACATATACAATTAAGTTAAAGTAAATACAATTTTCTTATAAAATAAAAGAGAAATACCTCATACGATCTTTATTGATCTTTATTCTGTATGAGAATATAAGGAGTAAATACGATAAAATGAATACTTTATCATAGCATTTTCTCACTGGAAGTCTGACTTTAAGTAAAAGTCGGGGAGTTTAGGTTTTTTAAACATTGGAAAGGTAAAATTTTGTTCGAAGTTGTGTATATAGTTCATATAGCTTTTTCTAATATCTGATGTAATTGCTAGATTATATGCCTATATCTATACAGTCAGATTCACATTGTGCTATTTTAAACCAAAGGTATTATACTTTGTTGGACACCAAAATTCGTAGATAGAGAAATTCATGAAAAACATGAAAATTGGTACTCAACGAATTTAATTATTTTCACAGTATTTCGACTAATAATTGTTTAATGTTTTTTTTTCATCAGAATCAATACATCAGTCAAGATTGACGAAAATAAGGTATCATTTCCCAATAAAAGAACACATTCCATTTAAAGATTGAAATACATCAAGTCCATGACCATTTATACTTAAGGGGGCTCGCGGGTATAAATCAATTTTTTTTTAATATAGGATTTCGCTATATTTTTCTATAAATGAACTTTGTCTTAATAGAAAAATGAAATAAAAAAATCGGGTCACCGTTCATTAAAGCTCAAAATCTGCCTCCGAAAGAAGCATATATTTTTGCTAATGTCCTTTTTTTACTGTTGAACTAATAGGAGAAATAGAGGTAATATCGAAATAAAATAAGAACTAAATTACAGAAATCGCTTAAATTTTACAATTATTTAGTAAATGTACAGCTTATTTGAAAACAATAATAAACAATATAGGTCACCGATGAGTTAAAAAAAAAGATATTTCAATTTTAATGCCAAAAAATGGCAGTTTTGCACCAAAGGGAGATAATTTGGAACTTTTTCAATGATATAAACATTATAAAGGTCATCTGTGGCCAAACTGAATCGATTTGTTTGGGTGATTTTTGTACCATATCATAAGGTAATAATTAATAGTGTAATAAATAAAATTTGTAATGAAAAAACAAATGTTTAATTTTTTGTTGAAATTTTTGTACCCGAGAGCCTCCTTAAGTAAAATAAGGAAAACAACTCGTAAATTTTAAATATACATTTCCTTTATGATAATAATAAAAAAAGTTTCAGGCAGAGCTTCATTAAATTATATCAAATTATGACCAAGTAATTGATTCCTTAAGAAAGTTAACCCCAAACTGTATCTAATAGTTTACTGCAAATAATTATCAGTAGAATATGAAAAATGCAAAGAGGGAATATTTCAATTTTTGCTCTGAATACAGTCTGAAGGACGCCTCCGGGTGCGGGAATTTCTCGCTACATTGAAGACCTGTTGGTGACCTTCTGCTGTTGTTTTTTTTCTATGGTCGGGTTGTCTCTTTGGCACATTCCCCATTTCCATTCTCAATTTTATTTTGGTCATAACAAACAAATATCAAAGCTTCTACAATTCTATGAAGGTCTGACATAGATAATGGTTTTTTAAAACCTTTAACACACAGACTGAACTTAAAGGTTGATGCCACCAAGGACAACTGATTTTTTTTCGAAACAAATTGTTACAAGCTAGACAAACAAGTATAATGATTGATCTAACTGACAATGTAAAACTACCTTTACTGTTTAGATGTTCTTGTACTGAATGTAGAGCCACCTTGGGTTTTCCAGAACCAGTATCAGCATATGTCCCAGTGTTTTCACCAGTCAAAGCTTTATCTTCCAATTCAAGTTGAAAATTACATAACATGACCTCTTTTGGCTTAGAAAAATCTTTTTCAGAAACTAAAAAAGAAAACTATATAAATGCACCTCCTTTTTTATATTGTCAGCACATAGTTATGTTGTATAATATGCCACAAAAGGTCATTTTATTTTATATATATATAATAAGTTAAAGTCAATACAATTTAGTCATTTCGCCAAATGAACATTGTTACCACTCATCAGATTTACTCTAAATGCTTTAGTGTTTGAGATATAAGTCAAACACTGCATTTTACCACTATGTTATATTTTTAGCTATAGCACCCATCTTTTTTGACGAAAAATAAAACACAGACTTTATTCTAGATACCCTAATGATCATTCAGCTTAAGTTTGGTTGGAATTGGTTCAGTAGTTTCAGAGGAGAAGATTTTTAAAGTTTGAAAACATGATAAACAAATTGTATAAAATTGTCCCTAAAGGACAATTTGGTCATTAATCTTATTTGTAGATCTTACTTTGCTGAAATTTTTCTGTTTATCTTTATCATTAATTGTATTCAAGATAATTACCCCAAACTGCAAAATTTCCTTAAAATTACCAATTTAGTGGCAGCAGCCAAACAATGGGTTATTTGATTCATCTGAAAATTTCAGGGCTGATAGAACTTCACATAATGAACACTTTTACCTCATATCGGATTTGCTCTGTAAATGCTTTGTTTTTTGAGACATAAGCCAAAAACTGCATTTTACCCCTATGTTCTATTTTTAGCCATGGTGGCTAAACTGACGAAACTGAAAACAAAACACAAACCTTATTCTAGATACCCTAATGATCATTCAGATTAAGTTTAGTTGGAATTGGTTCAGTAGTTTGAGAAGATGTTTGAAATTGTTTACACCAGACAGAAGACGACGGACGACGACAGACGACAAGTGATGGCTAACGTTCCGGTGAGCTAAAAGAGAATGTCAAATATGTTTTTTTTTCCGTATGAATACATTAGGAGTAAATATGATAGAATGAACTCTTCATCATAACATATTCACACCAGAAGTCCGACTTTCAACGACATTAATTAATTTTTCATGAGAATAAAAAGGTTTTAACGTCGGGGAGTTCGAATTTTTTAAAGATTAGATAGGTAAAATCTTGTCTGAATTGTATATATTTTATTGTTTGTTTGCTGATATTCGATGTATTCGGTAGTTTATATGCCCTTATACATGCAGTCAGGCCAACATGGTGATCTTTCTATGTCTTCATTCGACCAACAGTTGTAATACTTCTCTAAACATCTTGATTATTGGAGCTAACCATGAAATACAAGAAAATTGGTACCCTACGATTAAATGTACTTTAACAGTATTGGGACTGAAAAAATCAATTTGTTTTAATGTTTTGTTTCATTAGACTCAAAACACCAGCCGAGTTGGCGAGAACAAGAAAATTTCTGTTCAAAAATTGAAGAAAAACCATTCTGTTAAGTATTGTGATATTTTGTTTAACAAAAGGATTAAAAATTGAAAATTAAAAAAAAAAAGGTTAATTTTATTTTATTATACCAATGTAGTCAATCAGATATAATGTTCAATGTTTCATCACAGTTTTAGAGTTTAAAAAGTCATTGCATAAAATTTGTTACTGCTGTTGAAAAGAATAAAAATCATTTACTTTCACCTTGACAACATATGTATAAAAAAGATGTGGACTGATTGCCAATGAGACTCTACACAAGCGACCAGTTGACACAGACATTAACAACCATGTACTTTTCGGAGATAAAGTGTATCGACAAGTAGTAGGTATTCATATGGGCATTAACTGCACCCATTTAATAGCAGATTTATTCCTGTATCGATATAAATCTCAGTTTATGACCAAATAAAGGCAACAGCAGTATACTGGTATTCAAAAGTCAAAAATCAATTGAGAGAAAACAAATCCGTGTTACAAACTAAAACCGAGGGAAATACTTCAACTACAAGAGGAAATGAACGAAACAACAAAAAACAAACAACAATGCAAAATACATAGAAACCAACTATTAAGTAACAACTGCCATATACCTAACTTGGTACAGGACAATTTAAGAAAAAAAACGGTGGGAAGAACATGGTTTTGTGGCTAGCCAAACCTTGCACTATATTGCAATGTTAAATATATAGTTAAAATGACAACATTACATGACAGCAATACAGTAAATAAATACAAGCACACTCAGGACATGGAAATGCCTAAATAATATAATAGTACATTTCGACATGTTAATCACAGAATAACAACGAATACATAAAATAAAATATGACAATACACAAAAACAGCATACTATAAACAGGGAAATTTTCACGGCAGTTTCATTTTCGCTATTTTCACAGTAAGAATTGAAACGCGAAAATAAAACGACCGTGAATATTTCAAGGAAATCCAAGCACAAACAGGAAGACCATACGTGATGGTTTGTCAATTGGATATGTAGGTTTCCAATTGAATAGATCAGTTTTAAAGACGACATATTTATACCACTAAACATAACTTTATTTTCAAAGAAAAGACAATGTTAGAAATCAAAATATTATCTCATGTAGCAAGTGTATCTCAAGTGGACATTACGGATATTGCTAAATAAACAACTATTGTTGCATTTATGTAAATGACACCTGTCAATCAGTTTTAAATTGATTACCCTTTATATTGCTTAACAGATCAATCAGATAAAAAGATTTACTAATAAGCAGTAATTCTAACAGCATTTAATTCACTCAAATTAGGTCATATCATTATATTTATTGTGAATATGTTTTTACAAGAAAACAAAATATTTGAAGCAGACCAATATATTTAATCTAAACAGACAATAAAATGCTTCGCTGAGCGCAGCCTGAATACGACCGCAGAGGTCGAACCCTGAACAGTTGGGTCAAATTTGGACAGAGTATTCGAGCTTGATACTGTCTGAATTTGGATTGTGATAAAATTTTTGACATAATATAGGTTTCTGACACAAAATAAATGTGGTCAAAGATCTATCAAATCTATTTACGCAATACTGTGCAATTGAAAATTTCTTCTTGAAACTTTTCAAAAATTTTATTTTTGGAAAAATATGAAACCACTTAAAAATTTGGGAACCTCCACCAACTTTGTGAATCCCCCTTTGGAAAAATACCCTCAAACTCAATCCCAGCCTTTCTGTTGAAGTATGGAACCTTGTACAATTTTAGAGAGATCCATACACTTATACACACGTTATTGTCTGGAAACTAGATAAATGCTTGTTTTGGCCCCGTTTTTGCCCCTTATTCCTGTCTGTTTTGGACAATTATCCCCAAACTCAATCCCAGCATTCCCTTTATGATATGGAACCTTGTGGTACAATGTCAGAGGGGTCCATACACTTATTAATTT
This sequence comes from Mytilus galloprovincialis, assembly GCA_037788925.1. Lineage (NCBI taxonomy): Eukaryota > Metazoa > Mollusca > Bivalvia > Mytilida > Mytilidae > Mytilus > Mytilus galloprovincialis. The sequence goes on from CM075335.1 coordinate 36,851,153, forward strand.
AGGGATTTCTTTACAATAAATTACTAAAAACCTCTTTCATAGATTCAAATATTTGATTAGTAAATTTGTTTGTAACTGTTTGTAACTGTAGAAAACTTAAAAATGGTAATTCACATCCTAAATTTAACTATGATAATATTGTACTGATATTGTACTAAAAGCGCGGAAATCACATGTGATCCGTGAAAACTTATCGAACCTTTAAACGAACTTATTAGTAAAGGTTATCGTATCAATGTTGTAATAAGATCTTTGAATATAGTTTACATTGGCACAAATATCGATTTTGTCATCAGCAATTTGAAACATTTTTTTTTTTTAAAGAGATTCACTCCTAACTATCCTGCCTGTCCTTACTTTAATTTTTGGCATTTCACAAGTCATGTCTCCTTTAACTGTCCATGGTGTTAATATACTAAATCCATGGGATGTGTTAAAGTCGATTTTAGTCTTTGATGCATGATTCTTTAATTATTAATGTTGGGCTTTTAACTAGATTTCAGTAACTGCAAGTATTCTCAAATCGTACTTTCGTTTAATTTGACCCGTTGATACTATTTGTTATGCTTTTTTTGTGTTATATATCTCGTCTCTTTAGTTTGAATATATGCCACCTTTGATAATTGTTTGGTGTGACTAAAAAAGTCACTTTTGTCCTCGTTTTGTGAAAAACAAAATTATTTATTTTGTAAAACATATTTCTGTTCTCCATTTATACTCTATACCTTACAACAAAATTATTTTCATTTACCTGTGTACATTATTCTATTTGGTCGCATTTTTTTCAATGATGAGGTTGTCTTTTTGATCACAAAGGATAATGTTCTATAGCATAATTGTGCTTATTGCAATAAACGTCTTTATCTTATCTTATCTTGTCTTTATGAAATTGTTTAAGACTTTTGGGGTCCTTTATAGCTTGCTGTTTGGTGTCAGCCAAGGTTCCGTGTAGAAGACCGTACTTTGACATATAATGGTTTACTATTACAAATTGTGACTTGGATGGAGAGTGTTTGCATTGGCACTCATACCACATCTTCTTATATCTAACTATTGATAATTTAAAAAAAACAGATTGCAATGATGGATTGCTACCTTCTTTCATATATTTTTCTTCCTCATTATCAGGTTCAGGTTTATCTCCACCTTCAGCGAGACCTATCGCGCTCAATTGTTCTGATAGCCCCTCTTCATCAGTATTGTGCTGTACTGGTGTCACAGCCTATTAGATAATAACAAGTACTTTCTTTTGTTTTTTTACAACTATCGTTTTCTTCTAGTGTTGATTCAAATGATGAATTCATCCTTAGTAAAGCTTTTAATGAAGACAAGGAACAAATAGCAATTTCATACTACAATATTAGATTTAGTTTTCTTTCATCAAATCAGGTTTCTGTTTTACTTATTGTTCATAAAAAGAATTGAGTCAAAATGATGAGCTAATTTCCTAATGCTTGTAGATAAAAAGTGTGTTTTGGTTTGCTTGTTTTGCTTGTATAAATGTTTGATCAAGCATTGTTATTAAGATTGACATCTGTATACATTATATTTAAATGTTATTGGACAAAATCCTGCCTATCTTTTGACTGCAGATGTCATTCTTAAGTATAATGCTTGAATTGACATTTGTAAATGTCTGTACCAACTGAGTAATCATTTACTTTTTCTGCTTGTATCACTTTCCGTCCATTGGTTAGTGTCTAGTTGATTTCAAAAAGCATCCGCTATGATTCATGCTTCGGCAATCAGTTGTGTGTTCAAATTTCCTGTTAGGCTGTGTGATACTGAAGGTGTTATGTTCAAATTGTTTTTTAAATTTTCTACATATTTGTTTTACATCAATTGACAAAAAAATACAAATTAACCTCTTAAAATCACTCAGTATTAACATGACACTTATGTGGTCTATTTTGTGAGCTACCATTATACAATAAACCACCTTTACAATCTACAGAAGGCTTCTTAAAGATAGCAATAAAATAAAACCAGGTTGGCAAATCTTTTTATAATTTTCCAATATAGGCACTACTCCTTGTAAGTTTAACAAGATTTTACAATACAAAATACTACTGAAATTCAAGTATAAACAAAGTTAGTCAGTGAATCGTGAAATATAAGTCAAACTAGTCCATTTTTACATTGAAACTCAGGGTAATATTTATACTTAAGTGCCTCAAACTAGTTCAGATCAATTTTTATTTCTATTGTGAACAAAAATCAATGATGTATGAATAGTATGTCTTGTTGTCATTCTCTGCAATTACTATAATATATCAGATGAGATTAACCTAACCCTTTGATGCTTAAGTTTTGATGAAATGAAATTTTAAACATTAACATAAATGATCACAAAGCAAAAAAGTCATTGTAACCTACTAAAGACATGAAACACAAATCATTTACAAAATACAAATTCAAGCCAAAACAAAGTTTCCTCTCTGTTGTTGTTTGGTAGAAATCGAAACATACAGAGAATATGCACTTACGAGAAAGACATGTTCCAAGTGTTGTTGGGGTTAGTGTTGCTCAGTCTCAAGTTTTCTATGCTGTGTTTTGTGGACTGTTTGTTTTTTTTTGCTCATTGTTTGGTTTGTTTTTTGCTCATTGTTTGTTTTTTGCCATCGCATTGTCAGTATTGTCAATATGTTTTCGACCTTTGGGATCTTTCCATTCTCTTTCATATAATATACCACTATATAAATTGGAATAAGATAAACACATACCCTTTTTACAGCTGTTGGGTCATCAGAGATTCTAGTATGAACTGAAAAATAAATTAATGAGATATAAGAAAAGCATATAACTTTCATGAAAATAATCTTCTTGATGTTAGAGGATTGTGAACTTGACTGCGCCCTTCTTATTAGAGAATTATATTGATATGAACTGCAATTAATATTTTAACTTTTTATGGTCCCTACAATATACCCAATGATAGATATTTTCAACAATGACTGCATTTATCTTGAAAAAAAAACCATTCTCTTGTAAACAGTAAAATAAGAATAATACTGAATTCCCAAGAAAATTCAAAAAGGAAAGTGCCTAATCAAATTGAAAAATCAAAAGCTCAAACACATCAAACGAATGGATAACAACTGTCATATTTCTTACATGGTACAGACATTTTATTATGTAGAATCAATAAAATAAACCAATTTAATCTAGATTTTCATGACAAAATAAATAAAAATCCACCAGAACTTCCTACACTAAATTTTACATTATGGGCCATGATTTTATAATACAACATAATACTTTTCATAATGAGCTAAATGAACAATTGGATGACTTCTCCTTTCCTATTGTAAATTTCCATATCTTTGATGATAAAATTGCATCGGATATTCTTTTGAAATATACATATTTAAACTATGAAAATTAGCACATAATACAGCCACATTTCAGGTTTCATTGATGTTAAGTCAACTTTTTTAAACCATTTTACAACTGGAAAACAGAAATAATAAACCTAAATATTTTACTTAATTTAATATAAATAGATGTAAAGGAATTTATTGCGGAAATGCAATGATACTCAAAGCATGGAAGTATTATATTGACAGGAACTCCAAAAGCGGACTTCAAACGTTTATTCTGCGATGCCGCAAAATCGTTAAGTATTTGATAATTAACTCGACATGTCTTATGGATGCATGGGTTCCGATCAAATTTTTTGAACCCCGTGAATGATCGTAATTACGGAACATACCGAAATAACCGGATGTGTACTAAATTGTTAAGGAAATGACATTTACTGGGTGAATGACAAATATGTCAGTTTTACGGGTTTTGCTGCTAAAAGCAAATAAAAAGAAAAGAAACGAAATCCCCACGACTGTTTTCATCAAATAAAAAAACATACAAAAAAAACATAAACAGTTAGAATACTCACAAACCATAGACATTTCAGTTTAAGTTACAATCAATTTTAAAAAAGTAGGGTTTTTATTCATTAGAGGGCTGTTGGCTAAACACGCGTTCAGAGCTATGATCCGAAAAAAAATATCAACTAGTTTTATTAATTGTTTACTGAAAGTCCAATGGCAAATATTTCATGCAATTAAACAAGAAACAAAAACATAAATTGCTAAGCATACGGTGTAAGATGTTTCAGAACTGTTAAGCTTTTATAACACATAAATACATTCTAATTTGGTTTCCATGATTAAAAAAAATAAACTGCCCAGAGCCCATCATGGTAATCATTCTTTAAATGCATCCAGACACATTTAAATCCATCCGTAAAAATAAATCTGTCAGACGTCAAAGTAATCTCGAACTAGGTTGAATGGTAAGGTTTGTTTACAACTTTGGAATTATTATAAAAGGTGTAACATCTGCATGTCTCGTAACCTGATATTGCTATGTAGAGGTCATCACATACGTGTAATTATTAACCCCTTTTAGACTTTAAAACATATTGGATAAATAAGTTAATAACATTTTACGATATTTTCGAGAAAACCATAAATACTAATGTTACACTCGATAAAGGTTTACAATCTTAAAATTTAGTTATCCGGCACCATCCGGCAAACTACACGCGCTTCACATTATTTTCAGCAAACACTCTTTAAACTATACAGGCGACGGCGGCATCGCAGATACCCCACAAAGGAGTTATCACGTACTTGACAAACAGAGTCGGAACCTTTTATTTTCCTAAAGAAATCAGTGGGATGCGAATGTGCTAATTTTTCGTTGGAGTTACTGTCAATATAATACTTCCATGCTCAAAGTAATTCATTAATCAATGTGCTTGATAGCAGTGCTTGAATGGTGTGTTATAAAGTAATTTGAGCTTTACTCATCAAGAATTAAGTCTTTAATCTACATTTAAATGAATACAAAGTTCATTTTCATTGAAATCTCATTGTAAATATCTCTTTCAGAAAAAGAAAAAGAGAAATTTCATAATATGAAATTAATATAAAATGTTAATTGATGCACCAAAACAAAACCTATAAAGTCAGTTAAGTCAGGGAACAGTAAATGGGCTATGTCACAGATTTTGCTAAAAATTCGATACAACCTTAACTCCTTGAAAAATTTGAAAATAAAAAAAAACACCGCATTTTTCTAATTTTTATATCTGAAATTTTACTAATTATTTTTTTTCAAAATTGGTAAACTTTGGATACAAAGCCCTTACAATTGACGACAATCCGTCTTAAAATTTCTAGTTAAATCATAGAATCATCAAATTTCTGACAACTAGTATTTTCTTAAAATCTTTATGTTTTTGATACATCAGTTTCCGTTTTACTGATATAAAATAATCATTTGGTGGCCAACTTCGTTGTTTGTCTCATAATCAATGTGTTACTCTGTTTAAAGTGAAAAACATGAAAGATTTACGTTTTATGGCTTACAAAGCGATGACTTAACGATTATTTTGATTTTTTTGATTTTTTTCGTTTTTTCTATATCGTACTTTTTTTTTTAGTGCATATCATTATTTTAATGAGATAAATGCATTTGTTTCAGTTATAGTTTAACAAGCAAAAGTTATGTTCCAAATTTGATCAAAATCTGTTACAAAGCCTATTTCCTTTAACTTGTCCTCAAAATAAAAATTGATTTGAAGTTGACCTTAAATAAAAATTAATTTGAAGTTGACCTTATATATTAATTAATTTGAAGAATGGATCATTTATAATATAAGCCAAAAAAACACAAAAAATAAATATTTAAGAAATAAATGTTACAAACTATGCAAAAAACTCCAAATTATGACAATGTATGAGACTGCAACTTTAAGATTACTGTAGTGGTCGATGGAAGTTGTGTATATCATATAACATGTGCAATAGACTTCTTACTTTCAAAGATAGGTACATCTTGATTATTCTGTGAACCAACTGTAACACCAGTTCTCTCAAGTTCTTCTGAAATCCAAGAATATCAAATTTCAGGGACTTTCATAGTTTTATACAGGAGATTCATACAATGGAGAGAGATGTTCTTTAAGCCTCCTCATAAGATGTGTAATATTTTTTCAAACTGTTTTGCTTTGGCAATTTCTGTAGTTACTATTCAAGGAGTATGTATAACTAGGAAATAATTTAAAGTTAGGTTTTTTTCCCCCATAAATTACTTAAAACTTTAACTTAATTCATTCACAGAAACGAAGATTTGGTAAATATACCTCACATCAAAATTCAAATTTGTAGTGATGTGGCCTATAGAGCAAGCATTTTTAGAAACAGTCAATATGAACTCATTGATCCTTTAAAAAAACTTATTTCAAATTATTATAAAACTTTACCACCCTAGTAGGTGTTATCGGTACTAACATAGATTTTGTTTTAGATAAATTAATCATTTAACTAACCCTTGCTAACTATATTAAGTATGTACTGTTAAAAAGTTATAAATATGCATAGTCTCACATCCTGTTTTTCTATCTACTTAATGGATTGTCATTGCAATGTCATGCCTTTTCAAGCTATTTATTTTGTAGATATTTATTTGAAGTTGGTTTTTAAACTTTTACAAATCTACAAAATTTGAGTTACAAAATTGATCAGAAATATAGTCGTCATTTTAAAAATAGTTTTGTGAATGAAGAACATGACAAACAATGGTTAAATTTTTGCCTATCCCAAGTCAGGAATACATCATTCATTGATTGTTATTGCTTTCCGTCTATCTTATTTGTTTTCCATTAGTTGTTTTGTCATAAATCATGTATTTACGTTTCCTGTTTAATTTGTTTCATGTTTGGTCATGTGAGGCATTTTTAGAGCTGACTATAGGGTATTGATTGTTGAATGGCAAACGGTGACCTACATTTGCTTACATCCATGTCAATTTTACACTGCTGGGTAGATGTTTCATTGTAAATTCTATCATGCCACATTATTTATATAAGGAAGGTTAGTAACTCCAAGAAACTATGAAATTTTGTAGATTATCCTGCTGGTAATCCTTTTCATTTTAAGTTTCTCTTTATCTATAATAGTTTTGAAGACATTTAAGGGACAAGAACTCCAAAATGGGTTGTTTGATTTTTCTTTAACAGTAAAGCCAATTTTCAAATTATTTAGCTTTGTGGGAGGATTTTCGAAATATCATTAAATGGCCAACAAAATTAGGACGGGAACCAATTGATGGAATTAGCTCACCTGACCATTAGGGTCAGGTTTTCTGAAAAAGATTCAATCCATTGGCTTTAAAATCTGAATAAATTTTAATAAGACTTCCTAACAGTACCTGGTGTTGCTCCTGGGTCCATCTTAGCTTTTAAATCTTCTCTTCCTGATTCTTTTAAAGCTTCCAAAAACAGACCTGGCCAGTCATCCCTTCGTCTTTGCATTAAGAAAAATAATTCTTGAAATGCGTAAAATTTTCCATTAGAATTACATTCTGATCTTAGTGCCTCCGTGTCACTCAATTTAAGGCATTTATTGTGGTACAAAAATCCACAGATTTCTAACATGTCCAATGGTGCTATCCTTTCAAGGAGGTCTCCCTTCATATAACAAATTAAAAATTCATAGTAATCCTGACAAAATTTTTCTCCCCTGTCTGGATATTCTTTATTAATACGATTAATGAATCTTTGATAACCTGAAATTAGATCATAAAAGGTGATATCGTAACTTTATCATCATTCTCATGATAGTTACACATTATTTATGATATTTGATAAACAGAAAATCTTACTCATATAAACATATGTTTTTGAGAATCTAACAACACATCAACTTTAATGGAAGAACAATAAACTTCTGATGCAGTGGCAATTATGTCTATAGTTATTTTTAAATATATATTTCATAACTAAAATATGCATAACTGTTTTCATAGATCCAAAGATTTATTTTGGAAGATTGGCCTCACCTTAAATTAATTTCAAACGGGATCCTAATTATTACTGTGATGATCTTTACAGAGCATGGAAATTTATGCCCTAGTCACACTAGACCACGATCGCACCACGCTCACTACGATCTAAAATAAATTCAGATCATGGTGAGGTCGCGATAAGAGCGGCATGAAAAGTAGATGTTCGTTGTTATCACGATGCTACTAAGTCCTCATTACGCTTCTACAACGATCCCGCTACGATTATACTACGTTCTCACCATGCTTATTCTGTGAACTCACTACGATTATCACGATCTTACTACGCTCATCATGTTCTCAATACGACCATACCACGACAGAGATCAGACAGTGACCAGACAGTTAACCAACACTGACAGAAAACTATCGCCATATTCGGGATGATCAGGAACTGTCGGAACGTACTCCTATCACGGTCCGCTGTACCGTATTGCAAACAGTTTTGTCTTGACTCAGTCGTATTGTGTTCTGTAATTGTCAGGACTCTGACGTGGGTATCATTGCCGAATTTCGTATTAATAACGGGACTTTTCTGAACAGTTTCGGCAAAGACGGTTCGCATTCGACAAGATCTGGATGCAATCTGGACTCAATCGGCAGAAAAAAACAGCAATGACAACTCCAGATCATGCCCGTTCCACAGAACACCATCAAGAAAACACAGAACATTGTTAGGATTTTGATCCGATACAGCAGAATCTGTCACGACATAACTGTCGCAGGTGCATGGACGACCTCTCCGGACCATTCCCGATCCGTAGAAATCTGTAACAAACGTATACGACTGCGTTCAGACAATGATAGGACATTCCAGAAAATTGAGGATAGTAATCCGAATTTTTCACTTTTCGTGTCTTATCGCTGTTTGATCTCAAACGGGAGTTATAATCGGCAAGGTGTGAACCCCGCATTACCACGATCATTCTACGATCGTTCCACGTTCATACCGCGATCTAACTACGCTCTCAGCAATAACGTCAACATCATGTTCCATATAAATACTGTTCCCGTCCTTCTAGTTATTAGTACGTAGAATTATCGAAAACAACACAGGCATGCCACCAAAATCTACCAGAACTCGTGGGCGTGGTGGTAGGGGTAAAGGTAGAGTCAGAGGGGCCTCGCATTGCTGATCCATCAAATTCAAATGACGATATTTTATTAAACAATAGTGGGACTAATACAGATGTGTCAAGCATGGTTGAGCTGTTGGAAATTAGGGACATGAGGTACATACAGACAAACACATCCTGGAGAGCTTTTATATATTTTATGTGACAATGACAATGAGCATGGCTAGAACTCGAAATTGTCTTTGTATGAACGTAGTCAGGTCGTAAGACGAGCGTGACGAGGACGGCATGAGCGTTCTAGAATCGTACTAAGGTTTTGAACAGCGAAGTATAAACGTAGTATTGTCGTTGTTGAAGCGGTGTTGGGTCGCGGGGAGAACGTGACGGTCGTAGCAAGGTCGTAGTAACGTCGCTGTGAGATCGTAGTTCAATCTCGCCGACTAGATTCGCGCTTTCGCTACGCTTTCGCTACGAGGGTACAGCGACCTTTGCGATCTTACCACGACCTAACTGCGCTCTCGCTACGCTTCTACTACGACCTAATTTCGCCACTACCACACAACGATTGATGTGAACATGTTTAAAATTGGCCACGCTCATTAGGATCATGAAGACTTCACCATGACCTTCCTGCGATCTACGCGATCGTACTACGATATTCAAAATTTGCATTTTTTTCAGAGATCGTAGTGCGATCGTGGCCTAGTGTGACTGCGGTATTAGATACGATTTGGTTAAACTTATCAATCATTTAAATAAAATCATTCTAAAAGGTAACCAACTCAACACTATTATCTTGAAAAACATTTTATTGGTATAATTATTGATTTTGTTATAAGAAAATTTAAACTATACTAAATAATATTATATACCATCACCCATATGCACTTGCTAAGATCTACAATCTGTCGACACCTATTTTTTGGCATGGTTAAGGTCATGGTTTTGTATGTAGTTAATAATGTCTTCACACTAAATACATTGGATGTTGGATATGTATTGATAGTCTTAGAAAGATGATTTTTAATTAGTTGTTATTGGCTTCGAACTAGCTGTTAGTTGTTAGTAGCTGTGAGTACTCTCAGGTTTGCATTTTGTGTAGTAAGGGATGTATAAATTCCCCGCCATGTCAGGTCCGTGCTTTTGTTAGTTATTTTACTACTTATGTCGATCTGATGAGTTAAGCCCTTTTCAACTGATTTTTATAGTTTGTTCTTATGTCATGTATGTTTTACTGTTACGCCACTGCCCCAGGATAGGATGAGGGGTGTCGTATGGTGGTTGCCCTTAGTTGCTTACTTCCACTTCAATGAATCACAGATGGAAGGTTGACTTATTTGCAATCATACTATATCTCCTTATTTGTTTTTTTTTGCAGTTTAAATGGACTCTAAACTGTCGTGTAAATACAAACTGAATGTTCCTTTATATTTACTTATTCTAAAAGAATTATCAGTTCAACACTGTAAATACAAAACTGATATGTCAACATTGACCTCAATTGCCAATTTCTTAGACTGATGCATTCACAGCAGTCCATGTTCTAAGTTTTTCAATTTTAATGAATTTTAATACCAGCAATTAATTCAGATGTGTTCATGATAAAAAGAAATATTGTTAAAATCTATAAGCAATATGTATTTTGGTTTGTAACCAATACCTTTTTTACACTTTTCTACCTTTTTTTTAACGGAAAACCCAAATTATACTTATATATCATGTGTCAAACAAAATTTGAGAATAAGTACTTTTTGGAGGCAAGAAAGGGATATTATCTTCAACCTTACCTCCATCAGATAAAGCCACTACAAATTTCTCCGTCAAGTTTTCATTTACAGATACTGCATTTATCAGTAGCGCAACTGCTTCTGTTCGACTTCTTTTTTCATTCTCATGAATTTTTTCTTGGAGCTCCGCTGAAAATTAAAATTAAAGATTAAACTACTATAACCCAGGAGCTAATTATTGCATTTCAAGTGATAGGTTTTTATGCATTTTAACAAGAATACTAGAAGTTGATTTCTTGTTGTTATATTTACGTTGAACATAGTATTGTATTGATGCAAATGTGACCAAAACATATATATATATTGTGTTTCCTGCCTCTCGAACAACCTTAAACAGTCAAGGGTCTAACTTAAATAAGTTACTAGAAAAAAATAACATGCATGTGTTATTACAGACACTTTCATGAGTTGTCTACTCCTTTTTCCTTAATCTGTAATAACATATGTTTGTTATCAGTGAAATGTATCATAAATATTTTTATCTTTAATGACCACTTGGGAATTCTTAAAACTTTGGGCAGTAACTAAATATATTACCTTGATAATTAATTTTCTAATTCCATTAATACAATTTTGATCAACCATGGTAAATCAATTAGACAAGGCTTTTAAGGGCAAACTAAGCTGTAATAACAAGGCTTAAGTTATTACAAGCACGTAACTTACTATATGAGAGTAAATGAGACACTTGGAATCTTGCGCAGTGCCTCATTACAAGCTCTGACCATCATTTCTTACAATGAATTGAAATAAATTGTTATGCAAGTCAGAGTAAAGTCTTTAAAGAGATATAGAGAAGCTGCAATAACACCCTTTTGTTATTGCAGGAATAAATTTTCTGTAATAACATAGGTGTACTATGCATGATTGGTCAACTATGAGCTGTTATATCTTTGCAAAGATTAGTATACTTAAAGAAAATTATAATATCAAAATGATCAATAGAACTTGAAAAAAATTTAACAAAATAAAGGTTGTATGTTTTCCTTTTGAAACATGTAACATACATATGTTATGACAGATTTTTGATATTTTAGCCCACAGTAACAACATGTATGTTATTTTTCTCTAATAACTTATTTAAGTTAGACCCTTGACTGTTAAAGTTTCATACCTGTTCTAAAACATTTGAAAAAAAAATCTTATTGAGCCATATAGCTGTTTAAGTCCAGATCATTTCCTTAATGCAAAGTCCGTGCACGGATTTGTATAGTTGTCTGCAAGGAGGCAGGTTTGTTTTGCATAAGCATCAGTTGTATACCATGTATACCATGTATACAGGACAAATATGTAATACTTATATGAAAAAAATCACAAAAATAAAAACATAAAAACAAGAACATACGAAGAAAAAAACTCCCTAAGCAAATGACATATCCCAAATGGAAGTATTAAAATCTGAACAGATATCTACAACTTAAGATAACGATTATTTGGTATATATTAGTTATTTTTGTTTATTGATTATAGTAATCAGAGCATAACATAACAAATATTTTTGTACAACCTTTTTGGTCAACATCAAGAATGATCAACATCTAATTAGTATTTTCTTTCAGTTAGGACATTTTTCAGGGCAAAACTAGCTGTAGTCTGGTCAAGTTTGTTAAAATGCAGCTATAGAACACTTCCTGTTGTCTATAATTCTACCAAATATATTAAAAAAAAGTGATATTATGTGACTGCAATGTCATTTCCCTTCGAGTTTCTTTTCCCTGAGTTCATTAAGGAACGAAAATACGTTTTTTTCTATACTTGAAGCAAAATTCAGCTTACAATATGAAACAATATTAAATCCTTTTCAGAAAAATGAAAACTTTTTTGTATTCGGTGCAAAATAGTTGAAGAGTTCATACATACAAAAATGTTAATATTTTTTGTCATTTACCTAATATTGTATGTTTATCAACCATAAAATGAGACAATTTATCAATTTTATTATTATCTTTATCATTTTTATTAATAGACTAACAAAATCTTGATATGTCCCAATACAACTTCCTTTGAAAATATGTATTTTGGATCTTATAACTCCATGGCCAATAAATGCCTCATGCGAACAACTTGTTTATATCTTTATACAGTAATAATAAATATATCTATTTATAGAATTAAAGGCATACAATGATGAATGGTGAATTTAAACAAATTTGAATGTGCAAATATTTATATTTTCATTTTTGTTTAGTATACATCGTCATAATAGCATAGTTTCACCTGATAAGCCTTGTATATGGAAAAGTACATCAGATGGTTTCAGAAATTTTTGAAACTCTGGCAGCAAGAACTTGATTCTTTCTCGTAAATCGTTGTCCATGTTGTGGTGGAATGTCCAGAAATCCTTATCTACTTTTACTTTTGTTCTTCCTCTCGTTGTGTTTTACTCCTGCCAATAGGGAGCACCAAGTTTGAAATAAACTTAATTGATGTCTACAACACACTCTTGAAATATTAAATGTAAAATTAAAGATTGACGTTCCAACCTCGATGTTCATGATTGGAACCTTGAAGAAAAACTTATTTTGCCCTCACCCTTTTTCAAACAAACTCATATTTTTTTCTATTATTTCCGTTTTAAAGTGTGATGTTTACATAAATATGAGATAGAAATATCATTTGTTTCCTATTTACTATCAATTGTTAGTTTGTTATCAATATCGACCACTAAATGATTACAGATGTATATCTATATATATCCAGAGACATATGCCTCTGATATATCATAACCGTCATTACCCAGCAGGCACTCAACGTTTATTCAACGTTGAAACAAGGTTGTTTCTCAACGTTGAAACAATGTCAAATTTATGTTTGATTTTGAAAATTTGAATTAACGTTGTCATTTCAACGTTGAAGTTTCAACATCCATTCAACGTTGATTCAAGGTTGAATAGTAGTTGAAAGTATAATAATGAAATTTATTATAAAGCTACAAACACCACATTTTTTACCTGCTTTCCAAATTTTTGCTGTTGTTAGATGGTAAACAGGCAGTGTGGGTGTACATGTTTTTTTTTGTTTTTTTTCCCTCTCACCAATACACATATGTACAAAATAGATAAGTTAAATGGAAGACATCTAAATAAATACATCAACTGTTACATTAAACAACATTTGGTGCTTGTACAAAGTCAAAAATCTAAACCATAAATGTCACATCTTAAAATCCTGTTGGCAGAAGGAATAGCTGAAATGATTGTGTGTGTCCACTTGTATTTAACAATAACTATAGACATGATTATCTATTTAATTTATTAAGTGGACACCTATCATTTTTGATATATTCTTACTTGTAGTTTTTCTTGTTGTGAATAGCTATAAAAAGACAAATCATTCAATGAATTTGCACAGTTTGCATAAAAACTAAGACATGCACTTTATTCCCTGAGACCACAGAAAGGAAAGAAGATGTTGAATAGTTCTAAACAATTCTCACAAGTTCAAAGTAGTTTTTATTAAACGACCAACCAATGTTAAACCCTTCTTGAAAGTAGTATATATATCTAGGAAGAGTGAAGACATTATTAGATCCAATGTGTGTTCAGGATGATCGCAATATTTACGAAAATAAGAAGATGCAGAATGACTGCTAACCAGACAACTATCCACAAAAAACAAAGGTCCTTGATTATATATACATATATGTTATATAAATGTATATATTACCCTCATAACCCATTACATTAATACTTATTTACTCAGGAACAATAATATCAAAAATAGTAATAATTAATAATTATTAATACAATGATATTTCTTTTGATACAAGATTTATTTTATAAATTCATTTGTTATATTTGTCTCTTTTTGTCCTTATTGCATGTCATCATTCGTCCACCACCTCGGGATCTTTCAGCGGTAAATTTTAAGCAGGAGAGGTCTTTATCAGATATGTACTTCCAAGTGACATCTTTTTACTCTTGCAGTATATTTAAACTCTGAAAAAAATCAGATTATATATATATAATAAATATAAATTGTATGTACTGAAAAGATATTTTAAATTTGAGCCACTTTCAATTTGTTTCTAGAAGCATTGAAAATAAATAAAACCATAATGACGAAGCACATATTGTAATAAGATAATCATTAATAAAAATATATACATTAATGTTTACTATTAGTAGTTTTTTGTTAACGAAGAAGCTTCAACCTGAGTTTTGTAAGACTGCGGGTTCCACTATGTTATTGATAACAATGAAAACACTTTACCTAAGTAAGACGGTTTTTTTATTGATGACTGCACAATTCCATTAACATAAAATAAAGAGCTTTACTAGAATAGCTTAGATATAAAGACAAACATAATATGGTATGTAAAGTAAACAAAATTAGAATAAACAAAAGATTAATCTTTGAACACAAATGGTATATAGCTATACAGACAAAAAACCTACCTTTGATGATTTTAAAGACTGGAATTCCCAAAACTGAATTTTAATTTTGCTCCACTTGATGCCTTTTAGACATTGATCTAAGTGACAAGCTTCTGTAAAATAAATAATACATGTTCATGATCTCAGATAATGGACTGCTATAACATTCAAAACCAGGTTACGTCATTAATGTAAAAATGCATTTCTCATATTACACAGAGTTAGAGATCACCTGAAGATCAGTAAAGGCTCAGACTGACTTGTTTTTGTAAAAATAAAACAATAAAAGTATCAATTTTCCATGATCGTTCAATTTCAATACTTGTTGTCCAGTTGAAATTCATTGTTTAATATGATCGTCAAAAAGTATGTGGTTTACCAAGCCTTAAAGTAAAACTAAAAGAATCGCATATATATAGTATAAAGTAAACATGTTGGGAAATTTACCTGAGCAAAATAATGTAAACACTTGCTTATCCCCCCTTTTTCTTATATGAATCTTTAAGCATAATAATTGTAACAATCTTTACCTAAACTTTAAAATGAAACTAAATACCCCATTAAATGCTCTTAGAAATAGTATAATTGGAGGAAATTATATATGATGGCCTTTCCATGTGTTCTGATCTGTTTTCTGGAATACAATGTTGACTTTATAATTTTATCTAATTGTGCAATATGATACCAATTCAGAGTTTCTAAACACAATTCATAAATATAACAAACCGTGATAGCCACATGCAAACATCTACATACCATAAATATTCGTGATAAACGGGAAGTTCTCTTTCGTCTTTATCCTTTGTTGTTCTTTTTTCAAATACAGGAAAGGTGCGTGTTTGAATAATGAGCATGGGCAATCTAACTTCCTGTTCAAATCCCGCGAAAATATGAATGAAAGAAATCGCGATCATTGTTGATAATCAACTATTTTAAATTTCATTACATGTTATCTTTATGTTCAAATTAAAGTTATGTGAAATGAAATTAATTAATTATATTTCTTATTTCCTAGACATTTAGTATCAAACGACTTACCTCCCCCCCCCCTTTCTCATACCGTCACGGTGACGCAAAACTGAAGTTGAAATAGTGACCAATAGTAAGTACTATACTGTTTTGTGAAATCCAAAACTCTTTTTCATTCTTTTCTTTATAATATACTTCTACAGTTATGCATATATTGCGTTCTGATAATGATTTTTTTTATATAGGCCTACTATGAATAAATAAGTTAACGTTGATTCAATGTTGAATCAACGTTCCAATTACAACGTTGAAATGATCAACGTTAATTCAACGTTGAATGTTGGTTTATTCCTCAACGTTGAAAATGTTACGTTGTTTCAACGTTGAATATACGTTGATCACATTTCAACCTCATTTCAACGTTTATTAAACGTTGAGTGCCTGCTGGGTATCTTTTAATAATTTTCTTATATGTTACCAGCATAAGTAAGTAAGTAAGTAAAACTTTATTTGGATTCGGCATATTGACAAACAATACAAACATAAGCTCTAATGAGCTTTTCACCGAATATAAAAACATATGCAATAACAAATAAAACAAGGCATGCAGCATGCAATAAATAATAAAAAGCAGCACCAAAAATTAACTCTAAGCAAATAGCATATACATGTAACTTGCAAACTACCAAAACATATATAATATATATGAAGCACTAAAATTTTTAAAAATTTTCTGTTAAAAATTATTTTTGAAATAATTTATGATTTATAAAGTAAAAATTTAAAATCTTTCAAATTTTAAAAATTAAAAAACAAAAATTTCAGTTGCAAAGCAAGCTGTTAATGCAGCATAAAAAGCATAAATATTGTAACACATTAGTTATCTACAGGCAGAGCAAAAACATTCTGTTCCACTCCAGGACTGAACAAGACTCTTAAAATGTGAGAAGCTGTTAACAGTCCTGAAGTGGTCTGGTAAGCTATTCCATAAAGAAGCAGCAGCAAAACTAAAAGATTTTTTTTTCCATATGAGGTAGTTCTTACCTGTGGTATATCCAAAATATTACTGTATCTAAAAGAATATTTAGTGTGTTTAATTTTGAGTAAATTTTGTAAACATACAGGAGCCAAATTATTTAAAATTTTATAAGTCTCAAGTGCCATTGTCCTGATGCGTCTTACTTGTAGGGTTGGAACCTTTGCGTTCTCAAGAAGAGTTTCAGAGGATGATAAGTAGTCATCATATATACAAATCTTAATGCTCTCTCTTGTATTTTTTCAAGTTTTTTCGAATTTTTCTCTGTACAAAAATGCCAAGCCAAAGGGCAAAAATTAAAATTACTCAAAATAAAAGTATGAAAAATTGTAAGTTTATTTAATCTGTTTAAAAATGATCCAATTCTCTTGAGAACATTCAGCTGTTGTGATGCCTTTCTACACAAGTTACTTATATGTGCATCAAATTTTAGTTGGTAATCAATATCAATTCCAAGTAACTTTACTGTTTCTTCACATGATAAAATATTTTGCTGAATTTGTATAGATGGATTTTTTGCAAAGTTTCTTTTCCCTACAGCAATAACTTGAAATTTATCAGGATTTGCCTGCATCTTATTTTCTTTAAACCAATCAATAAGACCTTGAGACTCAGATTCTAATATGGATATGAGATGGTCATAATCCGGACTACTAAAAGACAGAGTATTTTCGTCCGCATAATTATATAATGTACTATGTTTAACAAAATAAAAAATATCATTTATGAAGATATTAAATAAAAGGGGCCCCAATATAGAACCTTGGGGTACCCCTTTTTGGATGTCAGCCCAGCTACTCAGAACACCGTTTACTTTAATTTGCTGTTTTCTATCAGAAAGATATGATTTTAATAAAGATACTGAATGTGGAGAAACACCATATGCTAGTAATTTATCTAGTAAAATTTCATGAGGTAAGCAGTCAAGAGCTTTTGATAAATCCATAAGAACTGCAGCTATATATAAGTTTTTGTCAAAAGCTTTACGCCAGTCTTCCAGTAATCTGAGCAACGTAGTCTGACATCCATGTCCTCTACGGAAAGCACATAGATAAGGGTTAAAAATGGAATCAAAGAAATCGTATAACTGTATTTCAAATATCTTTTCGTAAAATTTTGAAAAAATAGGTAACACACTGACTGCATGGTCTGTAATTTGATTTCAGCATACGGACTCTCATACGGATTCTATTTAACTTTTTCTTATATATCATAATATATTTATGTTTTAAAATTGACGTGTACCAATGCACTAGAATTGTCTATAAGTAACTATATACACTAATAACAAAATATTTATTCAAAAAATTAAACGGGTTCTACCCCAGATATACATGTACATCCTTTAAAATTTGAGAAATAGTTTCGGCATTTTTTGTTTCCCGTGTTTCATGGCAATGTTTTGATTTATCAAAGTTAATGTAAGATTCTTTTGAGAGGTTTAGCTAGCTTTAAAAGCAGGTTAAATCCACCATTTTCTACATAAGAAAATGCCTGTACCAAGTCAGGAAAATGACAAGTGTTATTCATTCGTTTGATGTGTTTGAGCTTATGATTTTGATATATTGCTTATGGACTTTTCTTTTTGAATTTTCCACGGAATTCAGTATTTTTGTGATTTTATACCTTTTTCATTTTCTTCAAGAAACCCCTGTATAAATAATGCATCATAAGAATATAACAAGTCGACAAGAAAAGCTAGGGACACGGTTTTCCGATAAAAAGGTTAACTTTCTGTTGAATAACGGTTACACGTCCTTCAAACGTTACAGCTTTGTTGTCAATATGTACTAACATATTTAATGATGCTAGTTTTACAAATACTCTTGTTTGATTTGTATTTATAAATATTTATTCCTCACTGTAACAAGATATATATTTATCTACTTTAGTCAATAATTTGTATAGTCTTACTATACAAAGTTTTGCTTTGATTAATCCAGGAACATATATATGTTAGATATTCTGTCCCCTGATTAAACTATGTATTTTAATCCGTCATAAAGGAATCAATTCATGTACCAAGTAAGGAATATGGCAGTTGTTATTCATTCGTTTGATGTGTTTGAGCTTTTGATTTTGCCATTTGCTTAGGAACTTTTCGTATAGAATTTTCCTCGGTCAGTTCGGTATTTTTGTTATTTTACATTCCCCCCGATATGACTCATCTTTGTGACTCTCATATTTGATTTAGAACATACTAAAAACGTATATCCAAATTCTATAAAAATCCAAATTATTTCCAAACAATTCCAAAGGACAAACTTCGAAAAACCGTACATGTGTAGGGTTCTATAGATAGGGTCTCCAAACATCAACTTAAACTATACCGGTTAACCGGTTAATCAGTCGAACGATTTTTCGAGTAACCGGTTAGTCAAAACTGTGTACAATTTGACAACACTAATTAATATATATATTGTTTTATTAAAGTGCAGCCTGATATAACATTATAATACAATTATGAAACAATTTTTTATGTCAGCCAGCCTTCATAGGCTTATGATGCACTGTACCTATAAAATTCCCATAGTTATCTGTTACAATTATCAAATATCAATTTAAATGTACAATAAATAAGTAGTTAATTTTTTCTCATTAATGTTTGTGTTCTAATATCAGAAATGTTAGTGATAAATTTTGACACTATTTTCACACCGGCACTAAGTAAAAATTTTAATTTATCCATGTCAGACATGTTATCAAAATTACAGTTATATCTCTGTTGACAGTCCATAAAAATGCGATTTCTCTGTAACGAAAGGTATAGGTATTTCATTTGACCCATTCTTTTAATTCTTCAAATTGTTTTAAATTCGAAAATGCTAAATCAAAATTTTGGTCCGAATCAAGGTGCTATATATCTATTACCATTCTTTTCTTTTTACAATTCATAAGGTCGAACAAGAAGAATCAAATACGCCTGAATTTAAAAGTTATATTTGTAGGATTTGTGGCCAATAAAGTTCAAACTATAATTGCTTAGGGCAGTACGTGATGCAAATCGAAGCATTTTTTTAAATATATGATTGTATTTATACAGAATACACTATTTTTTCGTCTTGGACCTGTGAATTTTGATACATCAGATATAATAAGCACACATTTCGGCACCCCGATGATGTCAGAATGTAAGATAATCACACGTAAGTTCATTTTGTACAATTTCGATATGATCAATAAGCAAAAATCGGCAGGAACATATAACTCCTAAAATAGCAGGCAAAAATTCTACATAATCTTTGCTTTGCCTTGTTGTTATTAAAAAAAAAAAAATCACCCAGCTACTACTACTACTAATAAAAACAACCAATTTGGTCCTTTAATCTATGTGTCTAAAACTTGATTAAATATTTCGTCAATTCTTTAATGTTAGGTTAATGAACCATAACGGATTGGATGATGCCATATAATCACAACAATAGAGATGTGCCAATGCTAATACAACTACATACCCAAATTCATTATACTTACATAAGAGGATCTCCTAAACTGAATTAATCATAACCATTATTGTGTTGCAAAATTTGGCAGATGGTAACAAATAATTCGTTTCTATGTATGTTGGCGTTTGTTGTTATTTTTGCACTTCAGTGTTCCTGCTGTTTCTTTGTTTTCCTCTTATATTTAATGTGTTTTCCTCTTAGTTGATGTGTTTTCCTCGGTTTTAATTTGTAACCAGGATTTGTTTTCTCTCAATCCATATCTGACTTTTGAACACCGGTATACTGCTGTATAAATTTTTGTTATTTGGAGAATAGTTATATAAAATGGTAAAAACAGAAGAAATGTTTGTAACCAGGATTTGTTTTCTCTCAATCTATTTCTGACTTTTGAACACCAGTAAACTGTTGAATAAATGTTTGTAATTTAGCGATTATTTATATAGAATGGTACAAATAGAAGAAATGTGGTATGTTTGCCAATGAAACAATTATCTACAAAAGACATAAGAACGACCTCGAGGATATAAACAACTACTTGCATATATAATTTATTTTTTAAAAGTCAATGAACCCTGACGGAAGTTACAAGGCCAAGTGATCTCTGTGGAAATTGCAATATTAAGCAACTACATACCAAATACAATTGAAATATCATTAATGGATATGGGAAGATGTGGTATGAGTGCCAATGAGACAACTCTCCATCCAAATAGCAATTTATAAAAGAAAACCATTATAGGTCAATGTACGGCCTTCAATACGGAGCCTTGGGTCCTATTTAACTTATCAATTAATAAGCTTTCAAATAAAATTATGCACAAATGTTTATTCAAAAGATAATGACTGAGGGGCTAGGATCATATAATTTTCGTACAAATGAGATGCGAGATAAGATGTGTATACAAAATATAATTAAGATTGGAGTCTCCTCCGTGCTGAATGGCTCATAGTTATACAGTAGTTAGATAACTTCCACCACCACTTGGTCCCCTATCGAGAGTTCTGTTTGTAGTTGTACAATAGGTTACGTAGACCTGGGAACAGTATATCTAAGTTAATATATATGTTCCTGCGTAGACCAATCATTTGTACACTTTTAGACAGTAACAGTTTGTAAGTTAAAAGTTAAATGTTAAACCCTAAGTTAATTTCGATTAACAATGAATTCTTGAAAAATTCAAGAACCTTTATGAGCCCACTCATATTCCCCATACCTACACATTGCCACAGGGAAAACAAAATTTCACCACATTCCTAATACTCCTATCTCATGTTTATATGCATACTACATATTATGTCCTCATTAACTAAAAAGCTAAATGAAATTATGTTGTGTGGTTTCAGAGGATTTGAGATGACAAACTGTTGCAAAAGAATATTTATACCAAAATTTAAGTTCAAAAGGACATGACTACTAGAAATATAAACAACAGACTAGTTCAAAACACCGTGCAAAAAATTAAGATTTAACCAAAAAATAGAGTAACATCTCGTGCTCTAGAAAGGTAAGCAGATCCTATACACCTTATCGCTATTTGTCCGCCATTGTTAGATATCACACAGGTTCCCGTAAAATGTTGACGTCATAAAACAAAATATCTGACGCCACAATGGAAAAGTGATTGTTGTTGCCGTCAAAAGTTCAAGCGGCCGGTTCAGCCGGGATTAGCGATAAGGTGTATTCCTCGTGTGGTGTCTGTCTTGTTGTAATATCCTGTACGAACTGTGACGCCCGTATATGACACGGAAACCAGGCGTAAAAATCATACTTTATCCTGGCGGCATTGCAGTGTTTACTGAATGCATGTCCAGGCGTCAACCAGGCGTAAACCAGGCGTAACTAAGGCGTAAACCAGGCGTAAAATTAGGCGTAATATTTAAATGAGTACGCCTGGTTCACAAAAAAATAGGCGTAATATGCAAATGAGTACGCCTGGTCAATAAATAAACCAGGCGTAATATCCTTACATAATACTACACTTATCTTAGTTCAGTGTATTAACCCTAAGCTGTGTACTTTTGTGTATTGATACAAACTTCTGTACTGTTGCTTTTATTTCTTATTGTTTGACAAAAAACTTGAAATATTAACCATTGAAGAAGCTAATATAGAAATAAATACATTTTATGCAGACAATGGCTCAAATAAGTTTAAGTTTAAATCAGAATTATAACAACTATTTTTTCTTGAAATAGCATTTTAACTAAGTTGTATTTGAAAATTATTGTCTTTTGAACTAATTTATAAATGATAATACTGCAATTTAACTTTAAGTAAAAGATTTTAATGTTATTTATCCAAGGATAAAGGTTTTGGGATTTCAAAAATTCTGATAGAACATAATACTTTTAAATAACTTAGTTATACTCACATTATTATTATTTACCATGCATAACTACTTTCCTTTTATTTCACAATTTTCATTTATTTATTAGATTCAGTATTTCCAATTTCAGATTCTTCCAAAAAGCACAAAACAAGCAAATTATCCCTGAATATATGAAGCTGCCATGTGTCCAACCTTTACACACTAAAACCAAAGAGCCAAATTTTGAAAAAAAAATCCCATGATCCTTTAAACAAAGCATTATGGGTATTTCTATTTACGCCATACCAACAGTTTTACGCCCGTAAGAAAATTCACGTCTTGCCTATTTCAATTTACGCCCGTAAGAAAACTTACGCCTTGCTTATTTCAATTTACGCCAGGTTAACTGCTTTTTTCTACGCCCGTAAGGACTACAAATTTACGTTTCCTGCTCCCTTACGCTTGGATCTAGACACGTAACTACCACTTACGCCTGGTTAACGCCTTATAATTTCGTACGGGAGACATATTCGTTCAAATTTTGTTTGAGTATTACTCTCAAACTACATAAAACAAAAGATTGATTTTTATAAACCCAATCAAAAACCATGGATGAAATCAAAAACAACCAGCATAAAAAAAACTGAAACAGATTTAATATTGTTTTATCTAAAAAGTGCATAACAGTGAATGATCATTTAAAATTGATCAATTAAAGTTTGTCTTACAGGCTGAATGACAACATGATATATTGTGGCAAGATAAAAATGTAAAAACAATTCTACTGTTATATACATGTAAATATTTTCAAATCACTTTGTGCCATAACATATTTACTCAATTCTACTACAATACTATACAAATCCTATAGAATCTATGATTCATGATATTGATGTAATTCTTCATTGCTGCTACAAATAAAAATTATTTTGCATTGAATAATGCTTGTGAACATGCATTAATGAAATCTGTTTGAGTGAATTAAAAAATGACCTTATCATTTGAAGTAATTCATAGGAAAAAAATACAACTTCAAGATTAATGATGTGTGAAAATCCAATTTGATTTGTATTTTATCCTTATTTGTTATCTCCTTCCAATCATGTCCTTTACTTAAACCAAAAAATACAGCTTTAAGGTGATGCATGTCTTCGGCATCATTTGGTCTCTGATGGACAATTTCAACTTTATACTTGTTTGGCTTTTAACTATTTTGACCTGAGCATCATTGATGAGTCTTACATTTGTATGTAGAAGAAATGTGTGTCTGGCATATGAAATTATAAGCCTGGTACCTTTGATAACTATTTATACCATTTGGTCGATGCCACTGCATCTTGAGGGTATCACCAGCCCATGCCCAGTAGTCAGCACTTCGGTGTGTGTTGACATGTATATCAATTATATGGTAATTCTTAAAAATTATTTTAGCAAAAGTATGAATTATTCGAAATACTAAGGATTTTCTTATCCCAGGCAAAGTACCTTAGTAGTATTTGGCACAATTTTTTTGGAATTTAGGTCCTCAGTGCTCTTCAACTTTATACTTGTTTGGATCTCTAACTATTTTTATCTGAGCTTCAATAATGACCCAAGTCAAAGTGAACTGCAGTTCTTTAGCAGTTAATTAGCATTCACAGTTCCCGCTTGACAGCAGTTATTTGGCAGTTTATTAGCATTCACAGTTACCAAATATAAGGCAATGATTAATTTGCATAAAGGCATTCCAATAGCATTCCATAGCTGTTTCTTAGCAGTTTATTTAGCCTTCACAGTTCTTTGGCAGTTATTTTTAACGAAAAATTTAAATGAGATCTGAATATTCATAAGAACTGCTATAATAACAGCTATCAAATAATGAATATTCATGAGAACTGCTATAATAACAGCTGTCAATAATGAATATTCATGCCAACTGCTAAGTTTTACATCCTAATATCGTTTTATAAACTGCTAATAACTGCTGTGGAATGCTATCAGATCTGCCAAAAGTTGCAATACAAAGGCGACACACGAATACTGGTAATCAATATACAGTGTACAAGATATGAAAGCAAAAATTATCAAAATTCTAATATTTTACTGTAAGTCTTATGTGAAATTTCAAAAAGTTGTACTTAAACTTATATTTGTAATTAGAGCAGTAACTATACAATCTAATAACAGACTTAATTTTAAGGGAATGTAAAAAAAAAAAAAAAAGTAGCACTTACTTTAGCTGGTCTTAGACCCTTTATTAATTATATAAGTGGCCGTAATGATATAGGAACAATTAAAAATGCACTTTAATTATCAAAACTTTAAAAAAAAAAAAAGCAACTTATTTAAGAGCTATTACTGCTAAGAGGCTTATCACTACCTTGACTAAGTGATTTTCAAATAAGAAGTTATTTCATTGTTATCATTATTTTATTACCAAACATGCCAAATGTACTGTTTTTATTCTATTAAGTGTGGACCAAAAGACAACAGTTATATCCTCTTTCTCTTTTGGAATTTTAAACAAATAAATTCTTGATACATGTAATATATAATGTTTCTTTTTTCTGAAACAAACTAAAGTAAAATTATATATTATAAATTAATTTCATTAAATTGATTATTTGGACAATTTTAACCAATCCGCTATTTGCAGTCTAGGTTTACCTATGAATTCCCTCCCCCTTTTTTCAACTCTCGAATATGATTAGATTTGTTTTTTTAACAAAATAATAGATTAAAATAATCATATTTATTTTTTTCAAATAACATCTTGAACTGTAAGTATATATATGCTAGTATTCTAATACAATCCTGTCAACATCAGATATTCTATTTAAGTAAACAACTATCCCCCCTTTTTGTGGGCTTTCTGTATGATTTCTGTTTCCCCCAACAAAGTTATGTCAGAATATACACAAGCATTAACTGTAACTTTCAACTTACTGTACTGCAGGTGTGTAAAAGTATTCAATTCATCCAAAATTAAGCTTATAAATGACAAAAATACAGTTTTTCACTAGCAAGTATTTCCACACAACATGGAGCCAAAATGCACATTTGAAAATGATCAAATTATCTTCAAATAAATGTTTAACTTCAAGCTGAAAACATAGCCAGATCCAAGCATTTTTATAACAAAGATTAATAGGTCAACTGCTATCGAACTGCTGTCATAACTGTTGTCCTGACTGCTAAGAGGAATGCTAAGATGAATGCTAAGACGAATGCTAAGTCGAATGCTAAGATGAATGCTAAGACAAATGCTAAGCCGAATGCTAAGAAATGGTGAAATGTGGCAGTTTTTCAAACTGCTATTAGATTGAATGCTTAGAACAGCTAAAGGACTGCTAAAACTATGAAGAACTGGCAAATAACAGCTAAAAAACAGCTAATAATAGCAGTTCAGTTTGACTTGGGGAGTCTTATGTACACGAAATTGTGTCTGGCATATAAAAATATAAGCCTGATACCTTTGATAACTATTCCCACTGGCAATCATACCACATCTTCTAGTTTTTAAAATAACAGTGCAGTAGATTCCAGAATTTTGTCAAAAACTATACAGGGAGGATTCTTCAAGACCATGAGTGTTGTTATTTAAATATTTATATATTTTTTGGCTTTGAGCATTGTAAAATTGTAGAATAATGCACACATTATTTACTGTAAATCAATGTCACTTCTGGTGTTGTGGACTTTGGAAAGATCACTTCCAAATCTTTGTGATTGATCTCATCAATAATATATGGAACAAATTTCCAGTTTTTGTATTTTCTTAGTTTATCACCTTCCTTACATAAAAATGCATCAATCTTTAAAAGAGGAACTTCTAAATCATGTATTAAAAATATTTTCCCTAGCTTTTGTGGGCATTTTTTACAATAAATAATGGATTTTCTAATCATCTGATTAATTTTTTCTTCTTTAATATCCTCCTTTTTGACCCTATCTAAAAATTCCCTCTCAGCGGCCACATGATGATTTTGTTTATAAAGTTTTATATTGTCTCCATTTATCTCAGTTTCTTTGCATGTTGCACATACAAGCTTGAAGAAGCCTCTCTTTTTCTGATTTTGTAATTCTCTCAGTTTTCTTTCTTGCTCTTCCTGGTGTTGTAAGTCATTTTTTTGCTCTGTTAATATCATTTTCCTTATTTCCTCTTTTCCTTTCTGTTTCAATTCATCAAGTGCTCTGTGCATTACAGCAGCTTTCTCCATACTGACAAGGTCCCTTCTTAGAACAGATTGATCACTTATATAAATAGCCTGACCTCCTGCTTTCCTCGTACGACCTTTAAAAGAATAAATGACAACTCTTAATCATTTATTCTAGTTATTGCAGTTAACATTTCAAACAGTAATTAGTACCAATTAAATGGAGGTTGTTTTTACTATCAAACTTATGGTATGTGCTTATGTCTGTAGTGTTTACAACTGACCTAGTAAATATCAAATTAACATTCTATTTGATAATAAATTTGCTTCATTCCATATTGATAAAATTTTAGTAGGACTTTCTATATAAATGGGATTTTGAATAAATAAAATTGGGAAAGGAAATGGGGAATGTGTCAAAGCGACAACAACCCGACCAAATAGGCATATTCACCTGCAGAAAAAGTATATTCTCCATGCAAAACGTCGCATGCTTTTACATGCATAATTTTGATATTTTGAAAGACTGAAAATGACATTTCACCCAATTTCACCATTTTCCCGCCAAAATTTGGTTTAGGGCAAAATATTTTTTTTTTCCTTATCGGTGACCTATATTTTTTGTTTGCTCACTCTTTGAAGCAATATTTCAGCTTTTTATAATACAGTTTTGGACCAAGTGTCATAGAACGTTTTTTGATATTCCGATAAAAATATGTCAACACCTCTATTTTCCCTATCATTTCATTGAAAAACGGTCCCTTTTACATACCTGTTTAAAAGTAATTTTGAGCTTAAATGGTCTGAGCTAGACCCCCTATTTATTTTCGATCAATTTGATTCACTTTCTATAAAAATTCAAATAACAAAAAATACGGCACTTCTCACAGAAACTTTGAATAGGCCCAAGCCACCTTAAAACTATGCACTGACTGACCTCTCATCTGTATAATGTTGATTTCATTTCCAGAGTAATTATACTTCATAACAATATTACACTCTGGTACATCAATACCCTCACTTCCAACTGAAGTGGCAACCAATAGCTTTACTTTGTGGCTTCTAAAATCTTCTAATAACTCCTTCTTCTCAGTTTCAGAGAGACCTAAAATTAATATGGTGTAATTAATTACAATATCTAAAAAAAATTTCTCTCACACTTTCTTGAATTGATACACCACACTGGTAAAGGATTTTTTTATTAATATTGAATGTGTTGCTTTTCTACAAAATATTGCTGTAAACCTTAAACAAATATATGTGTAGTTGTCAAAAGTAATATGGTGTGATTCAATGAATGAAGGCAGGTAAATGACATAAAAATCTGTTTTTGGGACATGACATAATTACTTTATAATATTTTTGGTTTTAGAGAAACTTGACTTTTCAGCCAAAGCAGTATCTAAGTTTTCTAAGATATAAAATCAAATGAAGTAAATTGAGTTTCAGAGAAGGATAGATGATCTTTTGAATTGATATAATGAGTGATTATGCGTTATGATCATCTGGCATGATTCATATTTATCACTTATCCTTCAAAATTGAACAATGTATTGTGAAAGTGTGGGGTGAAATGTTTTTCTTAATTCAAAATAAACAGATTTCATTAAAGATTGTGTCTCGTACAATTGTATCCATTTAATATCACATTAAAATCAGCACACTATATAAAGTGAACCTCTTTGACAAATAATGATTCAAAGAGTGAACTAATGGTTGTGCGGTGAACTATTTATAATAATTTAAACATAAAAGAGTATTCCCAAATAGGATTTTTGTTAAGAGAATATGCAAGAAAAAACACAAATCTTTGACAGTAGCTGGTACTCAATCACTACCTTTTTTTTCAATGATCGTATACAAAATTTGATTTTAATTTGAAGTTCTAATCCTGAAATCAAAAGCTTAATAAGTTGAAGTTTCACTGGTTATTTCAAATACAAACTCACACACTGATATCAATAGTGAAATGAATCAAACATTTCATGCAGAATGATAGCTATCATAAAATTTATTTGTTTGAAATACTAGTACTTGCAAGCCTTATGATTTTTCGATATACAATAAAAAGTAAAATCACAAAACTACTCTGAGGAAAATTCAAAAAAGAAAGTTCCTAATGAAATGGTAAAATCAAATGCTATCAAGCCACTCATTCAATAAAAAATATTATTACACCCCAGTATGTTTTTTTCTATGCAAGAAAAAAAAGATAGCTGTGCTATTTCATTCCACAGACTATCATGACTATTTGCCTGTCAATAGTTTCAAATCAAAGACTATTACCCAAATTATATCAACATATTTCCCGTACTTTTTTATACTTATTTTTCATTGGACAATAATGACGACATAAACTTTTCTGCTTGAATTTTTGAACTTGGCAATTTCAACTATGATATCGTAAATTTTCAAACTAATATATCACTTACTAGAAGCAATAAAAAAAAGAATAAGAAAATCTTTGCGACACATTTTTAAAGATCTAAAAAGAGTAAATGTATTCTATGGGTCTGTATAGCACTTTAGCTAGTCTAGTAGAATTTATTTTAGGCACATGAGTGTTTCCTAGTCTTGACTCTGAATTACAGTAAATTAAATATCTATAGATACAACCAAAAACTATAAAAAAAAATATGTTCATCATGTGACCTTTTTTCTTTTCTTTCAAATGATTTATGTAGACTTTTTAGAAAATAAATTTGTTCAGTATAATAAAACACTTAATGACTGGTTATGAGGGTAATAGCAAGTGTGTTGTCCCTTTGAAACTAACTATTACATTTGGCTTAGCCTCTAGCAATAGTTGGTATCTCAGGGACAACAAACTTGTTATTACCTTCATTAATAGGTGTATACAGTTTCCCTCAATGACAACTAGGAACATTAGTTATAAGTAGTTTGTTTTGTTTTAATGTAATGCAACAAATAACTTCCGATTTACTTTTTAAAGATTATTTCCCAACTAATGTTTAAAAAAAAAATTAATTCCCAACTTACCATCACTTGTTTCAGAAGATTTGGAACCAATGAATGGTTTGACTGGTATATCTATTCCCTCTAGTTTATCATTAAGGTATTCTGCTAGGGACTTCGCAGTTGCCCTCGTCTGTACAAATATCATACCCAGTGAATCTTTACCAGATTCACTATAGAGTTCTTGAAGTTTTTCTTCTATAAGACGAAGGTTTGGATTTGGTTTGATACTTTTCTGATTCTCAAATGTCTTTATAAGCTCTAAAAATACAGGATATTCAATTAAACAAATTGATTTTTTATTTATTCTGAACATATCACAGTTATAATCAAAATTAAGGTTCATCATATTTTGTTGTAATATATTATTTCTAGAAGGGAAATGCAATTTGAAAATTTAACCTCTTTTATTCTAAACAGCTCTAAAATAAACTCCTCATGATTGAAATTCCCTATATTGAACCATAGGGACAAAAATAAATTCATAACAGTTGTTAAAGGATTTGGTGTGACAATTTTTGCCTTTAAGAATTAATTCATACTATTGACCTTTCAGTTCTTATTTGTTTACCTATTCTTTCATCACAGTTTTTCCCTTGCAGTTTTGTGGTGCAGTTTCTTAAACCCTAACAAATCATGTCTCCTAGTTAAGATCACTGTATATGGAAAAGCTATTAGCCAATTAGAGTTTGGGAAGACACAAATACAATAGCATTACATTTCTGAAGATTTTGAAAAGATAAGGGATTTTCTTTCACATTAAAAAGCAGTACACTTGCTTTAAATTTCTAGATAACAATTTTTAAGATGTAAAAAAAATCTGTGAAATTGGCTTAAAACTCCCAAATAGGTGTCTGATACATTGTGTATTTTAAAACATTTCCATAATAGTTAGACTTTGAACATTTTGCTATAACTGCTTTAAATTTTGAGATATAAAGCCAACTATGTTTTTCATCTATACTAACAGTAGTCATCTTTGTTGATGAATCAAATTTAAAGATACAGTTTTTAAACTAAATTATCTAAGGAACATTAAGGAAATATGGGGGTAACATTTAACCTAGCAATTTCAGAGAAGATTTACAAAAACCTTAAGATGACAGACAGACAACATTACACCAACACCAAATAACTGCAATAGATTAGGTGTGTTAAAAGATTTTATGATTTAATCCCCAAATCATACAGAAACTATTGATGACCATTAACTGGTAAGAAGAGTATGTGTCAACTTCACCTTTTTCAACCTTGAGCAGTTTTCTCTCTATCGGTATCAATTTATCTGGCTGCTGACTCTCCTCGATGTATTTTTTATTTAGAAACTGGACAACATGTTCAACATTCATCAGATAATTTATATCTAGGGCTTCATGGAGTATCTGAAAAAAGGTCTAGTATGTTTAACTTTCAACAAGACCAATATTGAGACTGGACCTTTGTCCCTGCATGCAATTGATTGAGGTAACAAAACTGAAAAATACTAGATTCAGTATCAAAATCATTCCCTTAAATAGCAGCAAAGAAAAGTTTGACATAAATTTTTCTTGAATAATGTATGTTGTAAAATTTCAGCAAACAGAAGATGAAAATATTGCTTACTTGCTATATCTCAACATTATCAAGCTGCAGATAAAATATTAAATCAATCCATTTTATGGAGGCCAAAGAAACTTTGATGAAATGGACAATGATTGTCTGACGCCAGTTTTCTATCAGATGGATGGACAAGCGTTTGCTAGACCTGCCACCACCTTCAGCAACACAGGAAACCAGAATTTTCTTTTTTTTCTTTTTTTCAAGATATTCTATTTTAGATTTTATAGTAAAACTAGAGGCTCTAAAGAGCCTGTGTCGCTAATCTTGGTCTATGTGCATATTAAACAAAGGACACACATGGTTTCATGACAAAATTGTGTTTTGGTGATGGTGATGTGTTTGTAGATCTTACTTTACTGAACATTCTTCTTGCTTACAATTATCTTTATCTATAAAGAACTTGGCCCAGTAGTTCATGTAGTTACAGTGGAAAATGTTTTGTAAAAATTACCAAAAATTTACAAAATTTATAAAAATGGTTAAAATGGAATATAAAGGGCAATAACTCCTTAAGGGGCCAATTGGTCATGTTGACTTATTTGTAGGTCTTACTTTGCTGTACATTATTGCTGTTTAAAGTTTATCTCTATCTATAATAATATTCAAGATAATAACCAAAAGCTGCAAAATTTTATTAAAATTACCAATTAAGGGGCAGCAACCCAATAACTGGTTGCCTGATTGGTCTGAAAATTTCAGGGCAGATAGATCTTGACCTAAAGAACAATTTTATCCTCGTCAGATTTGCTCTCTATGCTTTGGTGTCAGAGATATGAGCCAAAAACTGTATTTTACCCTATGTACTATTTTTAGCCATGTCAGCCATCTTGGTTCACAAGCAAGGTCATTAGACACATTTTTAAACTAGATACCATAATAATGATTGTGGACAAGTTTGGTTAAATTTGTCTTTATTAGTAGTTTCAGAGGAGGAGATTTTTGTAAAAGATTACAAAAATTTACGAAAATTGTTAAAAATTGACTATAAAGGGCAATAACTCCTTAAGGGGTCAACTGACCATTTTGATCATGATGACTTATTTGTAGATCTTACTTTGCTGACCATTATTGCTGTTTACAGTTTATTTCTATCTATAATGATATTCAAGATAATAACCAAAAACGGCAAAATTTCCTTCAAATTACCAATTCAGGGGCAGCAACCCAACAACGGGTTGTCCGATTCATCTGAAAATTTCAGGGCAGATAGATCTTGACCTAATAAACAAATGTCAGATTTGCTCTAAATGCTTTGGTTTCAGAGATATAAGCCAAAATTTACATTTTACCCCTATGTTCTATTTTTAGCCATGGCGGCCATCTTGGTTCACAGACAAGGTCATCAGAAACATTTTAAAACTAGATACCATAATGATGATTGTGGGCAAGTTTGGTTAAATTTGTCCTAGTAGTTTCAGAGGAGAAGATTTTTGTAAAAGATTACAAAAATTTACGAAAATTGTTAAAAATTGACTATAAAGGGCAATAACTCCTTAAGGGGTCAACTGACCATTTTGATCATGATGACTTATTTGTAGATCTTACTTTGCTGACCATTATTGCTGTTTACAGTTTATTTCTATCTATAATAATATTCAAGATAATAACCAAAAACGGCAAAATTTCCTTCAAATTACCAATTCAGGGGCAGCAACCCAACAACGGGTTGTCCGAATCATCTGAAAATTTCAGGGCAGATAGATCTTGACCTAATAAACAAATGTCAGATTTTCTCTAAATGCTTTGGTTTCAGAGATATAAGCCAAAATCTACATTTTACCCCTATGTTCTATTTTTAGCCATGGCGGCCATCTTGTTGGTTGGCCAGGTCACCGGACACAATTTTTAACTATATACCCCAATGATGATTGTGGCCAAGTTTGGTTAAATTTGGCCCAGTAGTTTCAGAGTAGAAGATTTTTGTAAAAGTTAACGACGACGGATGATGAGAAAAGCTCACTTGGCCCTATTGGCCAGGTGAGCTATAAATATTTATCATCTTATATACAAATATAAAATATATAATAAAGAAGAATGTGTATTGGCAACACCATATCTCACTTAGTTGAAAGGGGCATAATAACAAACTACCTCTAGTACAATTTAGAGTAGAAAAAGTATAACTGCTTGAGAACTAGTAGAAATCATGCTTACACCAAGGTGGGTTAGACAACATATCATTTCTCTTCCACTGTCCTTTGGCAGCGTAGTATCACACATGATCTGATTCTTCAGTTTAATGATTGATCCCAGATAAGTCTTGGAAAGGTATTCTCCGCCTGGCAAATTTTGACGGGTGTTCAATACTCCTTTTCCTGTGATAAAACCAATCAATGATTTTAAGTGAGTAGATTGTTTCTTCCATTGATTTGTACAATTCATATTTCTAATTGGTGTATTCCTTATTAATTGAATAAGTAAATTGATAAAAAAATATGTTTTAACTATAGAAATCTATAAATCTTATAACAAATAACTAACCACATGATCCTAATTTTCATGGTCCAGTTGTTTTTTCAGGGTAAAAAGATACGATCCATATAAACTTTTTTTCTTTTTTCAAATGAACTCAAGAGTAATAAATTTAGCAATGTAGTAAGATCTTTGAATATTGTATGTAATGGTTCTATATATAACATTGCTTTATTTTAAATAGTTTAATACATAACCATGCATGTATTGTACAAATAAAGACATCAACACATATGTTCCTACATATAAAATTGAGAATGGAAATGGGGAATGTGTCAAAGAGACAACAACCCGACCAAATAAAAAACAACAGCAGAGGGTCACCAACAGGTCTTCAATGTAGCGAGAAATTCCCGCACCCGGAGGCGTCCTTCAGCTGGCCCCTAAACAAATATATACTAGTCCAGTGATAATGAACGCCATACTAATTTCCAAATGCTTCTTTTCTTGAGTTGGCATTGCACAAAGTCATGCTTTTCTCAGACCCACTTATGATGTCTTTTCACTTAATCCTTTGGAGGTGTTCTATCATTGCCTTATAAGTCTGATGAACTTAAATTATCTTGTAGTTGAAATTTTAACTTTTAACTAGCTTTCAGCACCTGTGAGTACTCTTAGATCATACTTAGTGTTGTTGTCTTTTTGGTTATTTTTTTTTTGTGTTTAATAGGTATCTAATGAGTCAAGCCCTTTAGTGATTTTCATTTTTTTCTTATGTTGTGTAAAAATTGTTATGAATATCATTGTTACAGGGAGGTTCGACTACTCACAAACTTATAAATGCCAGCCAGATTCTTAAAGTGCATGTCCCATGTCAGGAATCTGTAATCAAGTGGTTATCATTGGTTGATGTCTGCCACAGTAATTTGTATAAACTAGGCCATTGACTTTCTCTTTTGAATTATGTCACATTTGCCATACTGAGAACTTTTATAACTTGATATAAAGAATAACACAATGATACAAGTATTTATAAAAATAACTGACATTATCTTTTTTGATTTCATCTATCTATAGAAAGAAGCAATTTATAAAACAATTAAAATATATTACCTTTCATAGTTCCTTCGTATATTGTCTCTACTTTTTTCATTTCTCCTTCAATGATTTTTTTACAAGGGTCTTCATAACACACTTCCATTTTTACATGTTCTGAAAAAAATTCATTACAAATTAGTGATTTGTTATGAGAGGTTGCAAGGATTTTATATCAAGAAAATCATTCATACCAAATCCAATGTGATGGCAAGAATAAGATAAAAACATCTTAAATATATAGAACAAATTTTTATTTGTATATATATGAGGTCGAGTAGATTGACTGTGGTAAAATGATTCTAAATGAAACTTTTATAAAATTTAACAGGTAAATATCAAACTAAGGTCATCAATTTTAGAGAACTTAGTAATAATAATCTTGAAACATTTTTTTCTTATCTTTTTTTTTATAAATTGTTTTATTCATTGGATTGACCCATTTTTGTGATCCTTATTTTCATCTATTGAATTATTTACCTGTTAAATTTTATAAAAGTTTCATTTTGAATCATTTTCCAACAGTCAATCTACTCGACCTCATATATATACAAATAAAAATTTGCTCTCAAACAATGGTGAATACAACAGTGTAAGTAAGTAAAGTAAGTAAAGTAGGTAAGTAAATTTTATTTAGAGTCGACATATATATACAAAATAACAGACAAAACATGAGCTCTGGTGATCTCTTTAACCGTGTTTGTGTTTATAATTATATCAATATTTTTATGTTTGTGTTTATTAATATAATATCTGCTTGAGATTTACAAAAGAGTATGTGAATTCAGGCCCATTTTTTGTATAAAAAATCAAGTTTTATAAACTATTTATAACCTGCTCCTAAATCAATACATTATAATCAAACAATATGAATGAAATGCACAGGATTGTAGATGCTTTTTTGTGATGAATGAAGAAAACTGCTAAATTCAAGCATTTTCCATCTATCTTGAGGAAACATCAGAAGTAGACAAAGAAACAACAAGATAATTTAAAAGAAGATTTGTAAATATCACTTTACACAATATTGCTAAATATAAAGATGTTTCATGTTCAAATATATTTTCAATAAAAAATAAAATTGAACAGATGATGTAAAAAAGGAAATTTTATGAACTATAAAAATTTCTTCAGCATTTGTTGCCATAATAGCTGGATAAACGTGAGATGTGTTTTTATTTTCTGAACAACTTGTATCTTAATATAGTTAGAAAATTCAAAAACATGTATGCCTACTTTTTGACTGGCAACATTATTTGACCAAATAGGGTCTTAATGCCCCTTTATCCTTTCTATGCTTATATCTTCCTCAAACATAGTTAGTATGTTGGAAAATTGTCAAATAGCCTCACATTTTGTTCTATCATTTTAACAACTGAACTTTTAGTGGTAATAATGTAAAAATGCAGTGAATGAATTTCATAATTCAAACAGGTGAAACAGCATGGCTGATGGCAGTTCCATGTCATATTTAACAGTTGGTCACTTATAGAAGCTCACATGTTTTGCCTAATGCAGGTCTAACAGAGAGGTGGTAATATCCATAAGAAGTCACTGAAACTAATTATTCTTTTACACATACCTTCAGTGGGAATAGCCACAAATTTCTTCATCTCTTCTTTATTTGCCTCCACAGTGGAGATTTCATGCACATCTAGATTACTGAAGATCTTGATCATGTGTGCTATAGCACCATCTTCTGTGGTAGCTGGACCAACTCCTATAGATGCTGTCAATCCAACAATCTAAACAAGGGTAAGACTTCAGAATTAGTTCTTAAATATTTAATCCAATCGAAATCTAGTTTTGTAAGTAACACAATACTGGTAATGTATTTAAAACAAGAATGTGTCCCAAGTACCGGGATGCCCCACTCGCACTATCATTTTCTATGTTCAGTGGACCGTGAAATTAGGGTCAAAACTTTAATTTGGAATTAAAATTAGAAAGATTATATCATAGGGAACATGTGTACTAAGTTTCAAGTTGATTAGACTTCAACTTCTTCAAAAACTACCTTGACCAAAAACTTTAACCTGTAGCGGACGGACGAACGGACGCACAGAGGGAAGGACGAATGGAGGCACAGACCAGAAAACATAATGCCCCTCTTCTATCGTAGGTTGGGCATAAAAACTTTTAATAGCTGACTATGCGGTATGAAGGACATAAGGTAACCTATAGTTGTTAATTTTTGTGTCATTTTGGTATCTTGTGGAGAGTTGTCTCGTTGGCAATCATACCACATCTTCTTTTTTATATTGGTTGTTTTGTGAATAATAATACAAACAGGTTTTTCAATACTGGTAATAACTCTTATTCCTCTTACTCCCTTAGTGCCAGTAACTGTCAGAAAGTTTTTTTTATTATTCTTTCACAGAAATTCTGATGGCAAAATACTCTTTTACATAGAGGTTTAAAAAAAGATAGTTTCAGTATCATAGACTGGGTTTTTATCTCCTCTGGGTTATCAAATTAAAAAGGTTAACTTATGTACCAATTTTGACATCATATATACTAAATACAAATTCCTTTAATTGTCTAATACTAATCTTTTCTTCTACATGACTTAAATTTTCACTTCCTGTAAATTATGGTATTGGGTCTTTGACAAGTGCCCTACATATGAAATACTTAGACCACTGGCTGTATGAATTAACTCAAAATTATTACTATACATGACATTACTACAAATACTTACCTGTGGTAGAGGAATATCTTTATTATTGTGCTTAGTTTTTATATATTTTCTCATTAAGTTGTTGTAAGGTTCCCCTTTAGCTGTATGGTGGCACTCGTCTAAGATCAAAAGTGTGAACTCTGGTATTCTTGTGTCTCCTTTTTCTATGTTGTTAATCAGAATTTGTGGTGTGAAGAAAAATACATCATAAAGTTCCATCAGTTTCTTTAGAGGGACTGTTGACTTCTCATCTTTATTAATAATGTAAACCTGAAAAATTAAAGAGGTCAAGTGTTTAATTCAAGCACCCTAGCTGGTTAACAAGCTGACTTATTTAAGGATATGTGTAAATCATGGTTAACTTTTTAGAAAGGCTATGCCATTCTAACAATTTCCAGCTTAATATATTCTTATTTGATACTACAAACTAAAGCATTGACATGTTTTTGTAACAGTATGAGTGGAAATGACATGACATACTGTTTTTCTTTTTCTTTTTTTATCATTTAAATAATTTCCTACTGAGATATCACAAATACATTATATTACTTGATGGGATTCTATAAATATTAGAGACTCTTTTGAGCCAATATCTTATCTTTGAGTAACCTTTTAATTCATTGCATTCCTAGAATGGCAGAACTTAAAATCTTGAAAATGTATCCTAGCTTTCTAAAACTCCAGCAGTCTCATAAAAAAATGGCCACTTTAATGAAATTCATTGATAAATAGTATCTTTTCAATCAAATGTATGTTTAAGGAGCTCATTTAAAGTAAAAGTAACTTGCCTTTTTCTCTCCAAGAAAATTTTTAAATAATGTATACTGCTGTTGTACCAATGGGTTTGTTCTGGCCATAAATGCAACTTTTGGTGATTCTACAAAAGACATGATTCAAATCATAAGTTGATGTTTATAGTTTATATATGAGAAGCCTTTAATCTAACATTCAATAGCAGTTTGCACAAAAATAAGTCTCAAAAGAACAAAAGGCCTGTATTGCCAGAACCTTTAATAAGCATGATAAGTAGTTGTGTCTTATGTTGGTATTTGCTGAAAATTTTTGCAATTTTCACTTTTAACATAGTTCCTAAAATTTTTGAGAAACAGTGAAAACAGCAAAAAGAAAACCCAGTATAAATTTGAAATAGGTTCATAATGTTGGAGTTTCTACAGATTTCCTGACAGTTTGACAAAGTCAACTTTAACCACAGACTTCTGAATGTAGAAATGCTTTGTCTTGTTTCTGTGACAAGATGTCACAAGCGCAATAAAACTGTATTAGGATTTGATCTAACTATCAACTTTAAAGTACCTTTACTGTTTAGATGTTCCTGTACTATATGCAGAGCAACCCATGTTTTACCAGAACCAGTATCAGCACATATCACAGTGTTTTTACCAGTCAAAGCTTTTTCTGCCAATTCAAGTTGATATTTACGTAAATTGATCTCCTTTGGCTTAGAAAACTCCTTTTCAGAACCTATAAGATATAAAATTCGTAAGGGTTCCACGGAACCCAGTGTCTCGCCTACTTTTGCTGTTAATCGCAGACTCAACAAAAATGAGGAAAAACATCAATAAAAATTTCCCTCTCGATACTGTCTTTTGATTGAAAGAAGCTTCCAAGTTTGGTAAAAAATCCAGGATAGTTTATGAATCTAATAAATGTTTTATAAACTTTAACTGCAACCTGTATGTAATGTTAACTGGAAGAAAAACTAAGTCCATTTATAAGTAAAATACGGAAAAAGTGAATTTTTTTTTACAAAATTTACTTCTGAATAATATCTTATGATCAGAAACAAGCTTTTGTCTAAGTTTGTTAGAAATCCAGGATAGTTTAAGAACATTATAAAAATTTCAAAAATTTTAACCACAGAGTGAATGTTTTGTTTCTGGCAAAAAAACTAAGTCCATTTATAAGTAAAATACGGAAAAGTGGAAATTTATTTTTACAAAATTTTCTTCTTGATACTATTGTATGATCATAAACAAGCTTCTGTCCAAGTTTGGTACAAATCAAGGATAGTTTATGAAAGTTATTAAAATTTTAAAAAACTTTGACCACAGAGTGAATGTAATGTTTCCTCGCAGAAAAACTAAGTCCATTTATAAGTAAAATACAAAAAAGTGGAAATTTATTTTTACAAAATTTTCTTTTTGATACTATCTTATGATCATAAACAAGCTTCTATCCAAGTTTGGTACAAATCAAGGATAGTTTATGAAAGTTATTAAAATTTTAAAAACTTTAACCACAGAGTGAATGTAATGTTTCCTCGCAGAAAAACTAAGTTCATTTATAAGTAAAATACAGAAAAAATGGAATTTTATTTTTACAAAATTTACTTCTGGATACTTTCTTATGATCATAAACAAGCTTCTGTCCAAGTTTGGTAGAAATTCAGTACAGTTTAAGAAAGTTATTAAAATTTCAAAAACTTTAACCACAGAGGTAAATATTTGTGGACGCCGCAGCCGCCGCCGACGACGGAATGTAGGATCGCTTAGTCTCGCTTTTTCGACTAAAGTCGAAGGCTCGACAAAAATGTACCCAGTTACAAATATTGTCTATATAGAGTTATAAAGTAGTCCCAAAAGCTAACTTTTATTTATGAGATGCAATTTATTTTAGTAAATGCAATTTGTTTATTTCATTTAAAACTGTAGAGTAACTTTTTAAATTTATTTTTTAGACAAATTCAATTATTTGATTGATCAACCAGTAACTTAATTGATAGTTAATCTAGTTATATATTTTGATCAAACAAAATCTTTTAAATTTTTTTGTTTCAAATTTCAAAAATCTGTCATGATTTGTAGCAAAAACAAATTATTACTCAATATTAGAAAAAAAAAAAATATGTGAAGTATTCTGATATTTTTTAATGATAGGAATAAAGAATTTAAATTGAATGTTCAAGTGTTAAACAGAACAAAACAGATCAAGAAATTTCAAATGTTGAAAAGACATTACATAAAATTAGTTACCACTGTTGAAAAAGTCAAGAACTATACGTAGAAGGCATAAGTACAGGATTCCAGTAATGTATTTCTATAGATTACCCAAGCCATATTTGGCAAAACTTTTAAGAATTTTGGGTCCTTAATGCTATTCATTTTTGTACATTATTTTTGTCTTTTTAACTTTTTGATTCAAGCATGACTAATGAGTCTTTTGTACTAAGACAAAACAGGTGTCTGGCGTACAAAAATTAAATCCTGATCTCTATGATGAGTTTATTGTTACCTTCTTTCATATATTTTTCTTCTTCATAATCAGAGTCCAGTCCATCTTTATCTCCATCTTCAGCCAAACCTACAGCACTTAGTTGATCTGATAGCACTTCTTCATCATCATTGACCTGTACTGGTGTCACAACCTATAAGTAAAGATAATAATGTGTGCATGATTTTTTTTCATTTTGCATATATTTTCTATTTATCATTGTTTCAAATGACTGAGCACTGAATTTTATCCAGAGAAACCCTTAAAGCTTAAGTTTTGATGATAAAAATTCAAAAAATCAGCATAAAAAATTCACAAAACAAAAGTCATTTTAACCTACCGGTACTCAGGATATGAAACATAAATCATTTTAATACAAATGAATGCCAAATTGAATGATCCCCTCTGTTGCAGTTTGTGAGAAATTGACCCATTTACTAAACATGCAAAACACTGATTATAGTTACTGTCTGACAACACAAAAATGTGATCTTTATATAATTTTACATTATTTAAATTTGTCTAAGATAAACACATACCCTTTTTACAGCAGTTTGGTCATCAGAGGTTCTGTTATAAACTGAAAAATAAATAATTCATATAAAAAAAGAAACATAATTTTCAAAAAGAACATACTTTGTGGTTGGTTGTTGATAGGAGACTATGTCTTTCTTATTGGACAATTGTTTCTTTACTAATATGAATGGCAGTTTATGTCTAAACTTTTAACCGTCCCTATAATATGACCAATGATAGATATTTTTAACAATGCCAGCATCTATCTTGACAAAATATCCTGCTGTAAAATAAACTAATTTAATCTAGATATTTGTGACAAAATAAACGAGAATCCATCAGAACTTCATGTAACACCAAAATCTTAGATTAAGGACCATGATTTTAAAATATCACAAAATAATTTACAAAATGAGTTAAATGACAAATTGGATGACTTCTCCTTTCCTATTGTAAATTGTCCTATTTTTTTATGGTGAAATTCTATTGGATATTTTTTACGAAGTGTACATCTTGAAACTAGGATGATGAGCACAAATTACAGTTACATTTCATGATAGAATGTCTTTACTTTTAAAAACAATTTTACAGCTGAAATACAATTTTTTTTTATTTTTTTAAAATTCAATCTTATTTAATATCAGATGTACTGTATAGGCATTAATTGTGAATACAGTATCATTCAAAGTAATTCAAAACAATGTGCTTTATAGCAGTGCTTGAATGATGTGGTAAACGGTAATGCCAGGTTATCTTATCAGGGGGTGAAAAATAACTCTACATATTTAAATGAATACAAAGTCTCTTTTTCATTGAAATCTTACTGAAATAACCTTTTAAGAACATGAAGAAGGAGATGCAGATACATCATTCAAAAAGAAATTTCATCATATAAAACAACTTTAAATGTTAACTGATGCTTCAAAACAAAACCTAAAACAATCAGTTGAACAAAAAAATATTATTGTGTAACACTAACAGAGATGGAGCATTTATGATTTAATACTAAATAACATAAAACAGCTGAGAACAATTTAAGAAACAAATGTTACAAATTATGCAAAGAAAAATGAACTACTAGGGAATAATTTATTTTCTTAAAAAGAGGAAATTTGTACTTTCATGGTTATTAGATTTTATGGTTTTTCCAAAGTTTACATGTACATTTGTATACCAGTCTTTTACAAATGTATATACTTTGTTGATTACAGAATTTTTCTTGCTGGGTTGAAGACACTTTTACAAATGTATATACTTTATTGATTACAGAATTTTTCTCGCTGGGTTGTAGACACATTGGTGGCCTTCTACTGTTTTCTGCATTTTGGTCGAGTTGTTATCTTTTTGACACATTCCCCATTTCCATTTTCAATTTTATTCCTTGAACATTTAAATTTGTGGTTTACATTTACCAACAAAGCCCACAGAAGTTGGTAACCCATGATTAATAATAAATCCACAGTATCAGTTATGTGACTTTAAAATGTAATGTAGTAGTCAATCGAAGTTGTATATCATATATCATGTATAATAGACTTCTCACTTTCTACATCTTCATTTTGCTGTGAACCAACAGTAACACCAGTCC
Source organism: Mytilus galloprovincialis (assembly GCA_037788925.1). Classification (NCBI taxonomy): domain Eukaryota; kingdom Metazoa; phylum Mollusca; class Bivalvia; order Mytilida; family Mytilidae; genus Mytilus; species Mytilus galloprovincialis. Next base: position 36,894,236 of record CM075335.1, read on the forward strand.
TCTCAAGTTCTTCTGAAATTCAAGAATTTCAATATCAATAATCTAGTAACTTTCATAGTCTCAATAAGATATTTCAGTTTCATACAGGAAACTTTTATAATGGATGGTGACGTTCCTTTGGACTCCTCATAAGGTACGGTTTGCTATAACATCATGCAGTTTCTGTAGCTACTATTAAAGGAATGTAATCTGAATATGTCTAACTGGTAAATTATTTATAGTCAGCGATCCTGTTAACACAAATTACTTGAAAATGTCACTAAATCTATTCATATATACCATGTATACAAAGATTTGAAAAATGGAATTTTTTAGCTGTACCTCTCATCAAATCCTAATTTTTACTGTGATGTTGTTTATAGAGCAAACAATTTTAGAAAAAAATCCATTTAAACTCATTGTCAGATCCTTATAAACTTATTCTTTATGGTTATAGAAATTAAGTAAGATCTATGGATACTATTTTTATAAGTTCTAACATTAAATTAAGTAAGATCTTTGGATATTATTTTTATAAGTTCTAACATTACAGATGGCTGTTAGACAGACAGAGACAGAGTGCAAATAGATGTTTGGCAGCCAAAAGTAACTTTGAGTAAACCAAAAAAGCTTTCCATCAATAATTTATAACAAGAATATGTCCACAGTACAAGTGGACGAACGGACGCACAGACCAGAAAAAAATAATGCCCATAAATAGGGCATAAAAATTAATGTGGAAAGACCTTCAACATGTTCAATTGTTCTCGCCATTAGGGTCAGGTAAGCTAAAAAAAAGATTCAATCAATAAGAGTTAAACCTGCATAAATTTAAAGACTTCTGTACAATACCTGGTGTTGCTCCTGGATCCATCTTAGCTTTTAAATCTTCTCTTCCAGATTCTTTCAAAGCTTCCAAAAACAGGCTTGGCCAATCAGGCCTTCGTCTTTGCATTAAGAAAAACAGTTCTTGAACTGCTTGAAATTTTCCATTAGAATAATATTCTGATCGTATAGTCTCCATATCACTCAGTTCAATGCATTTATTCTGGTATAAAACCCCACAGACATCTAATGGTTCTATTCTTTCAAGAAGATCTCCCTTCATATAACAAATTAAAAATTCATAGTAATCCTGACAAAACTTGTCTCCCCTGTCTGGATATTCTTTATTAATAAGATCAATGAATCTCTGATAACCTGAAGTAAAATAATATAAAGATTGTCAATTTTCATGTATTTTAAAACCAGCAATAAATTGATAAATGTATGTTTTGTCAAAATCTGAGAACTATGTACATGTATTTTGGTAGGCAACCAATAATGTTTTACACAGGGAATATCATAGTCAGAGATACTTGAAGTAGTAAATATTAATATACTTATATAAGTAAATTTGTAGGATACTTATTCAAATGCATTTTATTAACTTGTATAGGTAAATTATTTTATTGACTAATGTATGTCCCTTAGACATTCAGAATTTTTAACTTATAAATACAAGTAACAGTTTTTTACTTATACAAGTAAAAAAGGTCATACTATCTTCTTTTCTTGAATTTATCTGGATTTCTTTGCTCATATAGAGTTTTTAATAGTCTGTCCTTTGCAGATGTCTTAACTAATCATTTAAGGAGGGGTATAAAAATTTCAGAAAAAAATTAAACATTTTTTTTTCTTTACAAATTTTTTTACAAATTTAAATAATTACTACATTTGTTTCTTACTTTATCATATAGTACAAAATTCATTCAAAAAAATCAATTCGTTTTGGCCCCAGATGACTTTTAAATGTATATATCATTAAAAAAAGGTCCAAATTATCTCCCTTTTGGTGCAAAAATGCCATTTTTTAGCCTTAAAATTGAAATATTTTTCTCAACTCATCGGTGACCTATATTTTTTATTATTATTTTCAAAAAAGCTTTACCTAAACTAAACTATTGTAAAATTTGAGCGATTTCTGTAATTAATTTTGTTTTTTTCTCTCGATATTACCTCTATTTCTCCTATCACATGTATCAGTTCAACAGAAATAAGTACCTTTATGAAAATGTATGCTCCCTTCGCAAGCAGATTGTGAGCGTAAATGAACGGTGACCCCATTTGTTATTTTATTTTTCTATTAAGTATAAAGCTCATTTATAGAAAAAATATAGCGAAATCCTACATTAAGAAAAAAATCAATTTAGACCCGTAAGCCAACTTACGTGCAACTTCATGGACAACAAAAATCTCATTTGTCTATCATCTTTAGAATACTGATCATTTACAAGCCCTCAAGGGGCAATTTATGAAGGCCTTGCACAAAAACTTTTAAAGATCTTTGCACAATTAGTTTCTTTGTTGAGTCAATGAGATGAAACATTGAACTCTAATAAAACCAGGTGCTCCGCAGGGCGCAGCTTTATACGACCGCAGAGGTCGAACCCTGAACAGTTGGGGCAAGTATGGACAAAACATTCAAGCGTGATACAGCTCTGAATTTGGATTGTGATCAAATTTTTGACATTACATGGGTTTTTTTTTTACACAAAACAAATGTCAAGATTTTACAAATCAATTAAAGATTTCTTCTTCAAACTTTTTAAATCTAAAATTAAATAGTTGACACAGCATAGGTTTCTGACACAGAATGAATGTGGTCTAATGAACTTAAAAGGTTTTTTTTGCCTTTGAGCAATTCACTACGCTGTTGAATATTAATCCTCTCAAAAAAATGTTTGAAGAAATTTTCTTTTTATTTATGAAATCTGAAATGAGAAAAATTTAAACCCCCCCCCCCCCCTTTTTTTCACATCCCCGTTTTCCTTTTTCCAAAACTGATATCAATTCAAATTTCTAATGGAGTTTGCAACAATAACTACTCTTTTAAATACATCATAAAATATTAAAATGTAAAAAAAAAGTGCTTGTTATCACTGAATGGTGAAGATTGGTTGGTAGTAAAAGTGAATATACATTGTTTATTGTATAAAACAATAAAAAAAACTTCATCAGCAACATTTTATATTGGCGAATTTCCAATGAAGTTATTTACATAAAGTTATTGGCAAATAAAAATAGAAAATGACATCATAGTCATGTCTGACAAATGTCCAACATACATTATCTAAAAACATTTTAGATAAGATAAGGAAAAAAAGCTTCATCAGCAACATTTTATATTGGCAAATTTCCAATGAAGTTATTTACATAAAGTTATTGGCAAATAAAAATAGAAAATGACATCATAGTCATGTCTGGCAAATTTCCAACATATATTATCAACTACTATTCTATACAAAGAAAGATAACTCCAATTGAAAATTAATTGCTATTGCACAATATTGTGCAATTAGATATTTCTTGCTATTGTGCAATACTGTGCAATTGAAAATTTCTTGCTATTGCACAATACTTGATATGGAATCCTGATTTGGACCAACTTGAAAACTGGGCCCATAATCAAAAATCAAAGTACATATTTAGATAAAGCATATCAAATAAGCCCAAGAATTTAATTTTTGTTAAAATCAAACTTAGTTTAATTTTGGACCCTTTGGACCTTAATGTAGACCAATTTGAAAACTGGACCAAAAATTAAGAATCTACATACACAGTTAGATTTGGCATATCAAAGAACCCATTTATTCAATTTTTGATGAAATCAAACAAAGTTTAATTTTGGACCCCCATTTGGACCAACTTGAAAACTAGGCCAATAATTAAAAATCTAAGTACATTTTTAAATTCAGCATATCAAAGAACCCCAAGGATTCAATTTTTGTTAAAATCAAACTAAGTTTAATTTTGGACCCTTTGGACCTTCATGTAGACCAATTTGAAAACGGGACCAAAAATTAAGAATCTACATACATAGTTAGATTCGGCATATCAAAGAACCCCAATTATTCAATTTTTGATGAAATCACACAAAGTTCAATTTTGGACCCTTTGGGCCCCTTATTCCTAAACTGTTAGGACCAAAACTCCCAAAATCAAACCCAACCTTCCTTTTATGGTCATAAACCTTGTGTTTAAATTTCATAGATTTCTATTTACTTATACTAAAGTTATGGTGCAAAAACCAAAAATAATGCTTATTTGGGCCCCTTTTTTGGCCCCTAATTCATAAACTGTTGTGACCTCAACTCCAAAAATCAATCCCAACCTTCCTTTTGTGGTCATAAACCTTGTGTTAAAATTTCATTGATTTCTATTTACTTATACTAAAGTTATTGTGCGAAAACCAAGAATAATGCTTATTTGGACCCTTTTTTGGCCCTTAATTCCTAAACTGTTGGAACCAAAACTCCCAAAATCAATCCCAACCTTCCTTTTGTGGTCATAAACCTTGTGTCAAAATTTCATAGATTTCTATTCACTTAAACTAAAGTTATAGTGCGAAAACCAAGAAAATGCTTATTTGGGCCCTTTTTGGCCCCTAATTCCTAAAATGTTGGGACCAAAACTCCCAAAATCAATACCAACCTTCCTTTTGTGGTCATAAACCTTGTGTTAAAATTTCATAGATTTCCATTCACTTTTACTAAAGTTAGAGTGCGAAAACTAAAAGTATTCGGACGACGACGACGACGACGACGACGACGCCGACGCCAACGTGATAGCAATATACGACGAAAAATTTTTCAAATTTTGCGGTCGTATAAAAAATGATGGGCTAACCTGAGAAAAACTGGTTAAAGACTTGTTTTTTTACATCTGAAAATTTTAGAATTTTAGGGATTGTAAAAAAATTGACTTATACAAGTTAATTTTTGAGAAAACTGAGGGAGATTATTCAAACAGTATAATTAATTTATTTCATGTATTTATACAAGCATATCATTATTTACTTCTTGTACAAGTGGTACCCTTGACTGCATGCCATATTAGAATTACAAATTTTATCTTTATATCAATATTCATTGAAATCCTAGCAAACAAAGATGTTTACATATAAATCATTTACTTTTTTTTTTTTACTATTTTGAATGCATATTTTAATTCTATAATTTTTTTGAACTTAATTTGAGAATGAGTATTTTCAAAGGCAAAGCAAATAAGTAGTCATATCTTAAACCTTACCTCCATCAGATAAAGCCACTACAAATTTCTCTGTTAAGTTTTCATTTACAGATACTGCATTTATCAGTATTGCAACAGCTTCTGTTCTACTTCTTTTTTCATTTTCACGAACTTTTTCTTGGAGTTCCACTGCAAATGAATATAGAAAATTAAGCTACTATAGTACAGTTTCTGAGTTTTGCATTTCTAATGATCATGGTGATTGCTTTATAGGCCTTTTGTTATGAATGCAAGTATTTAGTTATTTCTTGTTTTGTTATTTTTACTTTGAACATTTTACTGTATTGATGTAAATGAGGCCAAAACAAAAATATAGATTGTTTCCTGCCAGTGCAACCTAAAAATATTTCGTGCCTAACACATTTACGGTATTGCACATCCAGATTGAGCAGTAGCTGTTCAAGTCCAGATCATTTCCCTCATATATTGTCCATGCAAGTATTTTTGAAATATTATTTTACCTTAAACCTATTTTTTCTGCAAGGAGGCAAAATAGTTTTTGACTGACAATCATCTGCATGCATCACAAACTATGTAATGTGTATACAATAAATCTGACACAAAAAAAAAAAAAACACCAAATAAATGGGGAATGTGTCCATGGGACTCATAGATGTTTCCCACGTGCTTGACTATCATAGTCAAAAGTTATAAACATGATAAAGGGGTATAACAATGATCGATCATGATGATATTAACTGAAAGGTGGTAATAGTATGTGTCTCTACCCAAATTTGTACATTTTTTTTTGTACTTGATCTGAGTTTTGTGGTAACAACAATTGTGTATAAGTTTTATAACATTTGATAGCGTCAAACTTAAGTAAGAGAACAGAAACGAATAATATCGCGACTGTCTGACATTTTTCAAAAATGCAAGTTAAGTACCATGTGTTATTTTAAGGTATATATAGGATTTTTTTTCTGAGACAAGTCACAGGTGCTTGCATGGGTATATGATACAGATTTTTTTTTTGCTGATTAAAATATTCAATTCAAGTTCTATATTTATAATACATATCTATCACTTCTGTGCATGTCTCACCTAGTTTCAAGTGATTTAAACGACCCAGAGAAAATACCCAATTTTACTATCCATACTAAGAAACAGAAACTCTGGGTTGTTTAAATCACTCGAAACTAGGTGAGACATGTTTCAAGTGATTTAAACGACCCAGAGAAAATACCCAATTTTACTATCAATACTAAGAAACAACGACTCGAAACTAGGTGAGACATGCACAGAAGTGATAGGTATATGTATTATAAATATAGAAAATTGAATATTTTAATCAGCAAAAAAAAATTCCAAAAAAAATTATGTATCATATACCCAAGCGCCTGTGAGACAAGTGCCTGTGATCTGAGTCAACTATAACACATAGTCATCTCACATGTCTCAGATCCCAACACACATTTAAAAATGTGCACTTTGGATGTTAAACTTAATCTAGTCCAAATAATTATGACGTCTTGAAAGGCTATTATAATTTTTTTCTTTGACGCCCTACGTCGAAATTATGACGTCTTGAAAGGCTATTATAATTTTTTTCTTTGACGCCTTACGTCGAAATTATGACGTCTTGAAAGGCTATTATAATTTTTTTCTTTGACGCCTTACGTCGAAATTATGACGTCTTGAAAGGCTATTATAATTTTTTTCTTTGACGCCTTACGTCGAAATTATGACGTCTTGAAAGGCTATTATAATTTTTTTCTTTGACGCCTTACTTCGACGTAAGGCGTCAAAGAAAAAAATTATAATTAAGAAATAATTCATGGGGGCTTGAATATATCGTGATTTTACCACGGGTTGGCCCTTTATGACAAATATTTTACCCCTGAGCGATAGCGAGGGGTAAAATATCGGCATAAAGGGACAACCCGTGGTAAAATCTAGATATATTCAAGCCCCCATGAATTATTTCGATTCTGATAGGACACATACGGCAATTCTTTTGGATCGAAGCGCTCTAGGTGTAGGCAAATATTTGCCGTTCCCATAAATAAACGCACTAATAAACTAGCGTAAAAGAACGGAGCAAACTGCATTAGTGACATGCTTAAACTATTTAAAATAATGTATTTAGACAGTTTTGGATGAATTTGAATGATAATTTATTTATATGTCTTATATGATGTACAATAAAGGGCTTTTGCCACATTTTAGCATCATTTGTGTATATTTCCTTGTGATGATTTTCGGATTCACAAGCGTGTATTTTCCCGTAAAATGCTTACATTCTAACGTCATTGTTCTATGACGTCGGGTATCTCATTCATAAAAAAGCATATGACGTGGGAGTACAATCGGAACAGCACTGGCAATATATTCATATTTTACCACGGGTGTGTACTCAAAGCGTTTGAAGGACGTCATGTTAGAATAGCCTTTCAAGACGTCATAATTATTTGGACTAAACTTAATCATGTTAATTAACATAAATATTGACAAGATAATTATAATTTGTCAAATGCAAATAACTGTTTTACATATCTATACAATACTAATAAATATCTATTAATAGTCTTTTAATTTATTATGGTAAAAGGCATATATATACAAATTTAAATTATGTCAGTGTTGAATGTAAACAAATTAATTTGTGTTAATTATGGATTGTCAAAATGTATCATTATAGTTTCACCTGACAAGCCCTGTATATTGAAAAGTACATCAGTAGGCTTTAGAAATTTTTGAAACTCTGGCAACAAAAATTTGATTCTTTCTCGTAAATCGTTTTCCATGTTGTGGTGGAATGCGAATATTTTCCAGAAATCCCCATCTACTTTCACTTTAGTTCTTCTCCTTGTTGTGTGTAACTCCTTCCAATAGGGAGCACCAAGTTTAACTTGACATTTTAAAAGTCTGTGTATGTTTATAATCAATTTACACAATCTGAAAATGTATAATGTAAATATAAGAGTGACGTTTGAACCTCAATATTTATGATCAGTCGATACCACAGCTGATTGGGGGACCGGGAAAATATTTGTTTGCCCTCCCCCCTTTTTTTATTTTTGGGGTTTGCTCAGAAAGATTTATGAATTATAAATATCACATGTTACTATTTACTATCCATTGCTAATGTACTTTCCGTTTTCACCACTGAATGATAATGTATAATTAAAAAAAAATAGGAAAAAGGGGGAGAAAAATTGGTTCCAATTAAAAGGCATGTTTGTTTATCAGTAAGCTTTTTAGTAAATAATGTTGTCAATAAATAAAATACATACAATATATACTACCATCTGAACACATATTCTTGATTCATTTATATTTATAAAGTGTGTACAAGGTATGTGTTTCTTTTAACTAAAAGATATTTGATTAAATAACCATCTTAAAATGTCCCACACCAAGTAACATGAGTAAGGAATATGGCAGTTGTTATCAAATAGTTCATTTAATTAAGTAGTTTCTATGTATGTTGGTGCTTGTTTTTGTTGCACTTCAGTGTAGAGCTGTCGTTCCTTTGTTTTTCTCTTGTCGTTGATATGTGTCCCTCGGTTTTATAGTTTGTAACCCGGATTTGATTTCTCTCAATCGATTTACGACATTTGAACACCGGTATACTGCTGTTGCCTGTATTCATGTACTAGTATGCAAAACAAATCTGTTAATCGACTGGTCAGATGCCTTTGAAAAAGTTTTTTTTTATTGGGGGGGGGGGGGGGGGAGAGAAATAAAAAGCTTGGTGTTTGCATAATGACGTATTTTAAATTGCAAAGTCAAATGTACCAATAAAAGCTATGATTACTTCTCATACATTGAAGGAATAATTTATGTTTTTTTACGTTTTAAATAACATTTATTTGGTCGACGTTAAAATTTGAAAAGCTATTGCTTTGATCAACACTTCTTAATCATAGTTATAGTATGTTTCATTAGTATTAATGTAAGTGTGTCTATATTCGTTCCTGTCTTAATATAATGAGACAACTCTCCACCAGAGACCACATACAAAATCGCTCCATTGATCATGATATATGACTGATGGATAAGTCGTCGTAAATTTTACGGACATCATCACGAGTTGGTTGACAATTACGGAATATCCGTTTCACAGATGATAAATTATATCAGATATGTTTCTTATGTCAAAATTATAATCCTGTTCCCTTTCCACGAATATGACCTCTGAATTAGACTATTACCGGGTTTGTAATAACATGAGCAACACGACGGGGTGCCACATGTCAGTGGGGCAGGATCTGTTTACCCTTCTGCAGCACCTGAGATCAGCCCATGTTTTTGATGAGTTTCGTGTTACTTAGTCTGGTTTTTCTATGTTGTGTCTTGTGTACTTGTCTGTCATTTTTCTTTTTTAGCCATGGAGTTGTATGTTTGTTTTCTATGGCGTATCATTAGGGTCAAAAGTATATTTTGTTGCAAATGCTATATTAAATACCGCAAATGCTCTAATAGATATAGCAAATGCTATAAATAATACTGCAAATGCGGTAATTGTAACTGCAAATGCGACAAATTGTAACTGCAAATGCGACAATTGTAAATGCAAATGCGACAATTGTAACTCCAAATGCAAAAATTAAAGCTGCAAATGCTATTTTTGTTTTAATTGTAGCATTTGCTATTCTCTCACGTATCAAAAGGGTCAAAAGTAAATTACTGCAAAAACAACAAATTGTAGCATTTGCACCATTTGCAATTTCATTTCGCAAATGCATTTAGAATAAATTGATTAATCTTCAATAGTCCGCCTACTTTTTGCTAAATGATTATATCTTATTAGAATAAATTTGAATATGTAATCCACCTTATTTTATGAAATGGTGAAATATGGCATGAATGAATAATAAATATTACAATGAATCATTTATTATACATTCATGCCAATTATAAAATTCTATAATGCAGGTATGTTAGTCAGTCATCTATGCAGTGTCAATTATTGCAGAATGATACCCGAAACTAGCCAAAGATCAAGGGATTCAAGAACTTTTTTAACACTTTGTTAATATCAGGCACCGACCATTTATGTTCTTCTTTTTTACCGGGTTGGTTTAGGGGTGGTGGGGGGGGGGGGGGGGGATTTTTAACCCTTTTCTCGATTTAATAAATTTGGATATTAGTTATTGATGAAGGAAAAAATATTTCAGTAATAAACACAATCTTTATTTATGAAACATAATATACAGTTAAACTGGGACTGAGAAATAGGGCCTGGGCCCTGACATCAAAAGGGTCCTAAGATTTGTCTTAAAATATATCTTGGGACAAATTATAGGACAGACCTAAGACAGTCTTATGATGTATCTCAGACTGTGCATCCAAGGTATCTTAAGACAATCTTAGGATAATATTAGCAGATGCGTAGTCCTTAGTGATTTTTTTTAGTTGCCGTATATTGCCAAAAAAACATGAAACCCTGACGGGTTAAAATGTAAACATAGTACATTGTATACACAAGTGACAAGAAACATAATACATGATAAATGTTTTATAAAGTGAAGTTGATATTAATAACATATATCTATCTATATATATTGACCAATGTGGACCTTATTTTCGCTGTTCCATAGATTGCTTTATATAGTCTACAACACTAGACACAATATCTTTATTAGGATCTAGAATAGTTTTAAGTTTAGAGTTTGAGTCAAGCTGGTTAAAATTAGGATAATGGGTTTTAATTGCATTTATAAGGGAATGTCTTACATTACTGTTAATTTGGCAATGAAGGAAAAAGTGTTCCTCATCATCTAAAATTTTACAAACTTTGCACAGTCTGTGTTCTCTTTGAATTTTTTTATAACGTCCTAATTCAATTTCCAAATTATGATCACTTACACGTAATTTTGTTAAAAGTTGACGACTATTAAAATTGTTTAGATTGTGCAAGTAGTCCTCGAATTTAATTTCATTTTTAAGTTTACTATAAAGATAAAGTTTTGAACTGTTATCAATATTTGAAAGTTTTTCAAGAGTGATGTTATGATACTTTTCCTGCACAATATGTTTAAAAGTTTTTTTGAGTGAATTTTTTATAAGTTTAAAAGGTTTATCAAAATCAACATATTCTTCTTCATCAATATTAAATTCTTTACAAATATGCTTGGCAAAAGTGTACCAAGTATATATTCCATCTTCAGACATAGACTTATTTACTGCAAAAGCTTCTTTAACAAGAGGGTTTATTTCATGGCAGTTTATTCTACAAAAATATAATAAAACTTGAGTTTTAATAAAGGAGTCAAGTGGAAATCGTCCTAACTCAGACTTTGCAGCTATATTACATGAGGTTTTTTTAATTCCAAGAACAGTTTTACAAAATTTATGATGCACTTTCTCAAAGCTGAATCTATCTGTCAATGATAAAATATCACAGTTAGTTCCATGCAAAGTGGCTTTATTTATGGCTCTGAAAATTGAGTAATAATCTTCCATAAACCAGATCTCGCTATTATATAAAATTATGGGTTTAATTAGTGAATCAAATAATTTACATGATAAATCAACAGGGACATGATGAAAATTAGACATATATTTTTTTAATGAAAATAACGCTTTAAGCGCTTTCTTGGATAGTTCATGTGTAGATCTCTTAAATTTTCCTTTATTATCAATAATGTTCCCAAGAAAATTATACTCTTAAACTTCAGTTAACTGATTTTGTTTATAAAAAAAATTTGACTCAAAAGAATTTCTAGAATGAAAAATCATAATTTTTGTTTCATTTGTATTTACAGTCAGTTGCCATTTTTAGCAATATTTTTCCAGTTTATTCAATGCAGATGGTAAACCGTTTTGTGATTTTGATAATATTAAAAGATCATCAGCAAAACTAAGACTACTTATTGTTGTTTTATCTAAGGACACAGGATCACATGTCCCATCAAAAATTGAATGGAGATCATTAATAAAACAATTAAACAATGTGGGGCTCAAACTGTCCCCTTGTTTGACCCCTTTATTTATTTCAAAAAATTCAGATTGTTTATTATCTATTTTAACTGAAGATTCACAACGATATAATCATTTTAACAAGTACAAGTATTTATGTTTCTTGTAACATGTGTATATTATGTTTGCATTTTAACCCGTCAGGTCAATTAAACTTGAAACATTTCTACATCTTATGGTATTTATTTATATTATATGAAATAAGTACCATAAGATATTATAAATCAGTCGTGTAGTTATTTGAAAATATTCTTTTCACAAATATTGATTTTAGTCGAGATGATAGGACATTTTTTGAGTGAGAACTCACTTTTAAACATTTTAAAATTTAAAATAAAAAATTATACTAAATAATATGAAATAAAATAATATTTACAATATATAAAGAAAATCTTTAATAACAAGAAACATACAATACATGATTATAAAAGTTGATAATAAAAATAATAATATATATATATATAAAATGACTGAATAAATAGTCAACGATAAATCTTATGGTTCATATATTTATGATACATATAGCCCTAGATATATCAATATATATAATTATTGACCAATGTACTTTATTTTCGCAATTCCATTAATATATAAAAGTTTTACGCCTTTTTAACATCAAATGACCGCGGTTTTGGCGCACACACGTACCATATTTACATCTGATAATAAAAACACTTTGAGATTATTTTGGTCGTCAATAGAAAATATGGTGCAGTATTTCAAAAATCAAGGTCAAAGGTCGCATGCCGTTTTCAAGGAAAAACAAAATTGAATATCTAATGCCAATTTGAATAAATACCCTTTTTACAGAAGAACGATCGACAAATTGAATCTATTTTCTTCCTTATTCAATTTTCATCTACAAAGTGGAAATCTATTAGATCATTAAATGAGTTTTTTCGACTACACGTACATGTATGCGACTTTACAAAAAGGGGATAGTTTTCAGTTTAAAATGATGTATTTTTTTTTCAAGTTATAAGAACAACGGCTGTCAAAACTTTACAAAATTGATTGAATATTCCATATAAAGCTAAATCCAGTGTTGTCAAATATGGATTAAATATGTTCAATCCATTTAAACTTATGCAATTCGGATTCGTTCGATTTGAACATTGTATGGTACAAAATGGAAGAAAGTTTATGATAATGGCAAATAATTCGGTTTTCCTCTTACAAAAGGTAACAACCTTCGTTTTCAACTGATTTATTTTTAATTTCCATTGTAGACAAAACTTTTCAAACGCTAACAGAGCTTTGATAGATCATAGACAAATGCTTATGACATTTGATCTCGAGGCTTTGCAAGTGGGAAACATCGTTCTCTAAGACGAAGTCTTCAAGATCATTTAAGTACACTGCAAAAAGAAAGGGTGAAATGTTTTCTCCTTGCCGAACTCCATTATCGCAATTAAAAAATGATGACATTTCGTCACCGTCTTTGATTCAAGATTTGACATCGCTATACAAATTATGGGTGATTTTAAACACTTTACCTGTGGTTTCTGATGTTCGTAATTTGATCCACAATTCGGACCGTGATAGAGTGCCAAAACCTTAGAAAAGTCTACAAAAGTACAGCGAAACTAGCGTAATGGGTCTATAAGAGCTGTTCGGGTCAGATGTGTCTCCTTTATTTTTGACCCCAATATCACGGTCCACTGAACAAAGAAAGTATGCCCCACCTACAATAGTAGAGGGACATTATGTTTCCTGGTCTGTGCGTCCGTTCATCCATCCCGTTACTTCTGTGCTGCTGTACGAACGGACGCACAGACCAGAAAACCATTATGCCCACAAATGGGGCATAAAAATAGGTCGAAAAGGGCTGAACTCATCATATCGATAAAAAGCACACAAACTTTTAACACAAATACACACTAATTTTTCATTCAAAGATTGGTTCCATGAAGAGAATTATTTTGATATCATTGATTTTATGAAAAGGCCGTTTATATTATTAAAATTTAAAGAATTAAGATAAACATGTTAAATCTTCAAAATTTGTTTTGATGCTAACACAAAAAAAACTTAACTATAATGGAAACAAAATGATGATTGTATTGGTTGTTCTTTTGGTTTATGTAAAGAACAGGTCTTGATACTGTTATTTGATATCAATGTGTTAGTTGTTATTTCTATTTTGTTTTGGCTCCGACTCTGACTGAGGCTTATGGTGATATAATAATAACTATATTATACTAGTATTGTAATATCTTAATGTTGACCCAATCTATACCCTCCGTGTGGGTATACTGTTTTACTTCTGTCCGTCCATCCGTCCGTCTGTCCCGCTTCAGGTTCAAGTTTTTGGTTAAGGTAGTTTTTTGATCAAGTTGAAAGTGATAGTGCGATTTCGGCATCCTTGTACTATGGACTCATTCTTGTTATAGTTTGTTTTTCAGGTTGTTGTGCTGTTACACCATTGTCCCAGGTTTAGGGAGGGTTGGTGCCTTCAAATATTTAACCCCGCCACATTCTTAATGTGCCTGTCCCAAGTCAGGAATTGCCCAAGTCAGTATATCTGGTAGTTAGGTGGTTGTCGTTGGTTCATGGCTGTCATATTTGTTTTTCGTAACTTGTTTTATTATAATTCATAATGCTTGCCCCTCCCCCAACCAGTATAAAAGTAGCATGTTTTTCGGGATTTTAAAATAAGCTCGCGATATAAAATCGGTACCCCTATATTGAGTGTCATCATCTATGTCTGATTGGTCACCACGATATTCATCAAATCGCACGGTTGGGTGTCTTAATAAATTGATAGAATCTGGAATTGCTCATCTTTTTGGAGCACATATTATTTCATCCTATTTGTCATCTTATTTTTTAAGGACCTGGGTTTGAATTTGTCTCCTGATTTTCTCATTTTTCGCTGAGTTACATTAGTCGCTAATTTTCGCTACAAAATTAGATAAAACTCAGATGAGTGATACATGCACAAGGGGTAGAAAGTGTTACGACCAAAGAAGGCGGGTACAGAGGGTTATCCAACTCTTATATTTTTATTTGTGTAGTAAATAGTGGTGAATCAATCCGTTGAAACGAAAGGGGGAAACCGAAGATCTAGTAAAAAGAAAATAGATCAAGATAAAAAAAAAACCAGCGAACTAGAACACCACAGAAGGACAGTGGACACACAAACAACGAAAGAAGAACGAGGATAACTGAGCAGTTGCAATAAGTATGTGTATCAACTCCAATATACTGAGACAAATACCCCGCATGAGAAGAACAATCGGAATCTAAACGGACAACCATACATATTATAGAGAACGGAGTTGGTCTTTTAAGAGAAAAATTTATCCATACACTTATGAAACCATCTTCGCTAGCCAAGGGTTACGATCCACTCCCCTCCTCTCCAGAGAGAGGGGAATGGATCGTACCCCTTGGCTAGCAGAGAGAGGGGAATGGATCGTACCCCTTGGCAAGCAAAGATGTTATGAAAGATGCATTGTCGGAATAATGAGCTGTCGGAATAAAGGGATTTCGGAATAATGGTCTGTTGTAGTAATGGGCTGTCGGAATGATGGGGCAGCCCTGTTATTCCGACGCCCCATTAGTCCGATACACCATTGGTCCGACATAGTCCAACGCTCCATTAGTGCGACACCCCAGTAGTCCGACATTGAATAATTGAACAATATTTTATATAAATAATCTTTATTTCAAGAGAATAACCCCATTAGTTAAGAGCTAATCCCTTGAAATAATAATAAAATGTTCATAAAGTATTTAAGATATCAAAATTTTGCTTTATGTCCAGTGGCAAATAATACATGCATGCTCAGGTTGAAAACAATGTAATAATAAATAGAATAGGTAGGTCCTGTAACAGATGCTATCCGCGATGAAAAAAGGTCAATAAAAACTTGGATTGCGACTGGACACTCAGAATATTGAATATGGACAGGAAATTGCCTTGCAACGGGCTCAGACAAAAGCCACCGACAGCCCCTCAAGGAGTTGTTGCAATGGTTCTTAACCTGCAGTGAGAGATATACACAATGCATGGGATACCACGTCACCACTCTGCATGACATTTGTTGCATCCCGCACAACCAAACGGACGTCCAACTTTGGCAAGGGTTTACTACCATTCGGAAAAAGACCAAAGTGATCATATTTCTATACCCACTTGCATTGTAAATATATATTAAAATCACTCGACCTTGTCCATCGAATGACTAAGAACAGATAATGCAATTTATCAAGGTTGGTTGGTAGATATGCTTTAGTGAAAATAGTGGGATATATTTACCCAAACAACGTTTAATGTATGATTTGGAATAATTGAGACGCGGAGTAGCGAACATTTTGTCAAACTAAATATACTCTGTGAATCAATGGTTGTCGTCTCTTTATGTGGTTCATAAGTGTTTCTCGTTTCTGGTTTTTGTTTTTGGTTTTACACTAGTAATTTGTGGGGCCCTTTATAGCTTGCTGTTCGGTGTGAGCCAAGGCTCCGTGTTGAAGGCCGTCCCTTGAGCTATAACTGTTTACTTTTACAAATTGTTACTTGTATGGAGAGTTGTCTCATTGGCACTCATACCACATTTTCCTATATCTATTTGTGAAGTTTTGTCGAATAACTAACGTGAAGAAACGCAGCTATATATCTCTCCCAAATATGTAGATTTAATATTCAAAGCAACAGGCGCGGATCCAGAGGGGGGGGGGGGGGGTTCCGGGGGTTGGAACCCCCCTTTTTTTGACCGATCAATGCATTTGAATGGGAGCATATAGCTGGAACCCCCCCTTTACTCTGGGTTGGGAACCCCCTTTTAAAATGGCTGGATCCGCCCCTGAGCAATGTCTAGCTAAATAAAATCTATGAACGGTCAGCACTGATTTAAAGTAGTGTCTCCTTCATGCCAGTCTTGATTTACCTGATAATGGTTTACTTTTACAAAGTGTGACTTGGATGGAGAGTTGTCTCATCGACACTCATACCAAATCTTCTTATATATATTGATCAGTAAAACACAATATTGAATGTAAGACTGTTATTTTCAGTGGTACAGGTTGACTGTCACTGGGGACAACAGTTCAACATAGAACCCTATGCAGAAAACCAGAAAACTCTTTTTTTGTCAGAAAACACTGTCAAACATCAAAACGTACTATTGACACTGATCTGTGTCCACATTTGTTTGTATAGAAAAATTGTCACCGATTGAACAATTTTACTATCGATGTCACAGTTTAAACTTAAACTCGCCAATTTTTGAGTGTATTATCAATTAACAATTCGATAACTCTCTGTTTGTTTTAAAAGTTTTTGATCTTTGTTTCGTGTACAGTATAGCTGATGAATGTAAATAATAATGTTTCGATACAATAGTCCCACTTTATGGTAAAATGACACTTTAAGTTTTTACAGTTTTGACTGTATCCGAGACCTAATCATGTGAACATTATTCTTTATGATGAGAGACATCTCCACATCTGATGACATGTCCTTCTTAGTACAACGTGTTCCCATATAGATCACATTTTGTATATGTTTACCAAAACTTGCAAGGTTCTCGAGTCATGGTATTTCTTTAATAGTAATACCAGATAGGTGGTATGGTATTATCTGTTCTGTGATATACTTACAAAAAAAGAGTAGTTCAAATACCACGTCAACAACGATTCTACGAAGGAGGGTCTGGATTTGAGGGGGGGGGGGGGGGGGGCATACATTTCTGTATACTTTAATTTGTATGTATTTATATTTTAGCATCTTATTATACGCTTTTCTTTATTTCTTGGTCCTTTTTTCTCTATTCTGTATATATTCGCCCATTATGTTCTCTGTTCTGTAAACCCCATCCACACCCTCATGAAGTAGATTTTCAATTACTGCAGTTATTAAACTTTGTCGGACTATTGGAGTGTCGGACTAATGGGGTATCGGAACATATCGGGGCGACCCCCGTATTTTACATTGAACCCCCTACTATGGACGTTAAATTTTAAAAAAATCCCCCATATTGAACCCCCTACTATAGACCTTTTAATTTAAAAATTCTAGCTGTTATAACTCATTTTCGTAGTAATTATACTTCAATGAGTAGTTTGTATGTATTTTACTTGCTCGAACAGATGTTTTGAAAATTTTATTTTCAATGCATTCAGCCGGTTCAATGCAACATCCATAAAATGAAAGGAACCATCGTCATTTTCTAAAGCACGTTCTTTGTCATTTACAATGTTTTGAAATACGCTCAGAAATCCGTGCAAATTATTGTTATACGCCATTTTGAAAACAGTTAACGAAAAACGCTGCACATGTTGTAGAAGTTTACCAAGTTTACAGGAATAATGTCAGAAGAGTTCTTATTCTGCCATGTCTAGCATGTAGTTAAAAGTGGTTGAAATAATTTTAGAAATGGGTGGAGACTCAAGTAAAAAGAAATAACAAGGCGTTTCCATAATTCTTGAAAATTTAAATAATTTAAACTATTGCAAACGCTTTATTTATAACTTGAAATGGTAACTGAATTAGTGCAAATGGTATTTTAATTAGTGCAAATGCTATAACTATTAGTGCAAATGCTATACTTATAAGTCCAAATGCTACATTTATGATGGCAAATGCTAAAACTATTGGTGCAAATGCTATACTTATTAGTCCAAATGCTACATTTGTGATGGCAAATGCACCATTATATACTTTTGAGCCTTTTGATACGTAGGCATACAGCATTTGCTACAAATTAAGGTAAACTACCTTTTGCTATAATAATTACAGCATTTGCAGTATTTATTATAGCATTTGCACTAATTATATAGCATTTGCAGTATTTAATATAGCATTTGCAATTGAAGATATAGAATTTGCAACAAAATATACTTTTGACCCTTATGATACGCCATAGTTTTCGATCTATTAGTTTGAATGTCCCTCTGGTATCTTTCGCCACTCTTTTGTTCAAGTGTTATTAAATATGCAGCGATGGTCGCATTTTTACTACATAAAACATCCAATTAAACGACCTACTTTTAGACTGAATGTGGCTGTATATCTATGCACCTTGCACAACCAAATAATGTCCTCTTTTAAACATAGATTTTACTGTCAAACAGCTGCCATATTGCTATACATACATCAACCCTTAAAATTTAAACTTAAACATAACTGAACATTACCTTTCATTGAAGTCATCTTATGGCAACGATCCCGCTAGCATGTTTAACCACGCTAATTATGTATGTATGCGCCTGTCCCAAGTCAGGAGCCTGTTATTCAGTGATTCATTGTCGTTTGTTTATGTGTTACATATTTGTTTTTCGTTCATTTTTTAACTAAATAAGGCCGTTAGTTTTCTCGTTTGAATTGTTTTACATTGTCATTCGGGGCCTTTTATAGCTGACCATGTGGTATGTGCTTTGCTAATTGTTGAAGGCCGTACGATGACCTATAGCTGTTAATTTCTGCGTCATTTTGGTCTCTTGTGGAGAGTTGTCTCATTGGCAATCATAAATATATTTGCTTGAATTTGACAGGTTTTATTTTAGTTTGTGAGTTGCATATATTATCATTGGACATTGTTTCAAAGCAAAATTCTTTTTTCATTTGGTATATTTCTATACAACAATTTGGAAACTCGAGGTGGCATGCATATAGTTACTACAGTTTAAAAATGAGTAAAAAAGTAGTGAACATTTGTTGGTTATGCAATGATGCAATGAAATATTATGTGAAATTATGACTGTAGTACTTGACTTGATAAAACTGTACTCCTGCCAAGTATTTTTTTTATTTGAAACGAAGATAATGCACAGAGATATGTCTTGTCTGTCCACATAAAATTCAGAAAAAAATAAATGTTATCAGGACATGATTTAGGAGCTGGGTCAAATATTCTCCATTGAAATAAGATGTACTCATGCCTATACAACTGGAAACAAATTAATTGAGATTGGCCTACCTCTAATGGTTCCACTTAAACCGAACTAAGCACAAACTAATTCATGTGAAATAAGCAAAACTTTCAAAGTCAATAGACCATGACTGAGGCGGGAGGACCAAATAATCTCCATGTAACTGAGATATTCCAATGCTTATACAACTGCATACCCGTTATAATTGATCTAACTACAAACTAATACATTGTTGACGCCACTGCCGCCAGACACAGCATATCTATGTCACGCTTTTTGACTCCGTCAAGACGAGACAAAAAAACCTCAATCTGATAGACAGCAACATTGCTTATCATTTCAAAGTCACTGGACCATGATTTCGTGGGCAGGATATAGAAATTATCCCAAAACTGAAATGTACAGGCGGTTATGTAACTGTATAGACAATATCTTGGTCTGTTGTGATTAGTTCCTTTCCATATAATAATCAGGAATTTTGAATGATGAATTTTCTGCTGAAGTAAGTTAAGCAGAAAATTGAAAATTGAAAATTACTTATTATTATTTAAGGTCAATGGACCATGACCTTGATTAAACTCAATTCAGCAGAAAACATTACACTAACAATTGCTTATCAATTTAGAGTCGCTTACCCTTCACCTAGGGGACAGGGGCTCGAATAGTCATCAAAATTATATGTACTGATAGTAATGCAATTTAACATTAAATATCAAGGATCTATCACAAGTAGTTCGTTTCAAACTAACTCAAGCAGAAAGTTAATGGTCAATTAGTGACGCTGTCACCATTGCAATCCCCATGTCAGCCTTTCCGCTACTTTCGATACAGGCGAGACCAACATGACATTATACAAAGACTCATTGGAGAATAACAATGAATTATATCACTCCTTGTGCATGTTGGTTTAATCAACCTTGCTAAAAGTCACAAAATTTATAGTTGACATCCTACAGATGAAGCAGGCAATTTGTTTTTTAATTCATTAAGTAGTTTCAGAGGAAAATATTTTTTAATAAAGAAAAGTTTTCAGACAGAAGGATCATAGATGCATATAGTGATGGCAAAAGCTCACATAGCCATTTGGGATAGGTGAGCTAAGGATAATTTCTATTGGATATTTCAATATATTTATGTGACCTATTCTTCTTCTTTTATGGTAAGCATTATTACATAAAATTAGACGTGCATCAAGGATGGAAACTGTGAGTGGGTGTTTAAAGACTATTTTGAGAATTGTAAGATTGCCTCATTTTAAATGTGCCTTTCTTTGAAATCATAACATTTTAAAGTCCCAACCTTTGAATTCATATAAGTTTTAATGGAAAAACCTTAAGCAGTTGTTCTTAATTTAAAAGCAATACCAAGAAGATACTAAATTTAGTTTTTCTTCTGTGTACATTTCTTAAGTATGTCTTGATTTGCATAAAATAATTACATTTCTAGTACACACATAGTATCGTTAATCTGTATGCATCTCACTGGTTTCAAACCTGTCAAAAAAATTAAATAAAAACATGCAAATGGTATTTAGAAAAATGAGACAGCTATACTTCATCACTTCTATCTTAAACCTTCTTATTTTCTAATTTATCTTTGTTAGTTTTACTGAATAATATGAAATAGAACAGACAGTAAAACCAACAAAGATGAAGGGGAATATGTCAAAGAGATAACAACACGACCAAAGAGCAGAAAAAAGCCGAAGGCCACACATGGGTATGCATAAAATGATTCCTATAACATTAGTAACTTATAGAAAGAAAGAAAAAACAGTTTATACAGAGGTATCCACTACTCTTAACTGTTAATAGTCCAGTCTATCTAGCCGAAAAAATCACCCAACCTCAAACAAATTGAAACAAAAGGTTTCTTGATATAATTCGATCTATAATTGACATATCCTATTGAACATATTAAAAATCGACAGAAATCTGGGAAATTTCTTATATTT
Source organism: Mytilus galloprovincialis (assembly GCA_037788925.1). Taxonomy (NCBI): domain Eukaryota; kingdom Metazoa; phylum Mollusca; class Bivalvia; order Mytilida; family Mytilidae; genus Mytilus; species Mytilus galloprovincialis. The sequence goes on from CM075335.1 coordinate 36,916,041, forward strand.
TATTATAATGACAAAACGATGATTGTAAAAAATAAGATAACAGTTATGATAACTACCTATAATAGTGGCATAATTGGGGAAAAAAGTTTTGAAAAAGAGTAATTTTGGGTTAAAAACTGCATTTTTGTGACAAAAATCGGCAAAAACTGATTGTTTTCTATTAACTGAATGATAGTAAATATATAAATAAATCGGGTTTTCACTTTATTTCAGACAGAGAAACAATGTCACATCTTCATATTAAGAAAAAAAGGACTTATTTAGGTAGTTGCCTTCTTGAAATCTAGAAAATATAACTGACAATAATATTTAATATTTGTATCAACTTGAGTCAAACATAAGTTCATCAGCTGCTAAATTAATGCCACAATGCATTGAATTAATACAGCTCTGACCACGACATTCGCCACACGAAATATTACATTCTAAACCATGTTTTCTACATGTGCAGCGACGAGTATCACAATTAGTCTTCCAGTTGCAACGTATAATTGAAAGGAGTCTTTGTGGAGCGGGTTGCTTTTTTGTCTTGATAGGCATAAGTCTTCCAGTGACCAGTAACCAACCAAAATTACAAGGATCTATCTCTTCTCCTCCGATCCATGTCTGAACTTGTAAATAAGTCCTTAAGCTATGATATGTAGCAGTCTCGGTATTTGGCGGGCGAGTGTGTATTTTGATCACTTCTTTGCAAGTTAGAACTCTGTTTGCAAATTTTTTGTAGCTGAGAACGTCAAGTCCTTCGATCGGAGCACCTCCGTACAAAAACGTAATTATTTTTTCCAAGGCATTTATAATGTCTTCAACAAGAGACCCTTTTAAAAATATCTCAGCAAGATCTTTCAATATTTGACTGTCGATAAATTTCTTTAATGTAGCTACCTTTCCTACACCATACAGCTTTCTTTGATATGACACAACCGCTTATTGCGTGAATGATCGGAAGGACTTTGCACATGTTTTGTCCAAGAACGCCTTTCGTTTTATTTATGTCCCATATTTTTGACTTTGTCTTTTTATCATGATTTGGTTTAAAGATCATATTCATAGATCCAAAATTGTTGTAGTACAACAGAAGTACCAACAGGTCAGTATCTTCACCAAGGAGTATTGTTGGGTGCGAAATGGCAGATTCTACTGCAGTTTTAGCGATCAGAACGTCTGCATCTGCAGAAGCATGCTTTGTTTCAATCCGTTTGTATGCATATGTCAACTCAACATTTCAATAAAGTTCTGTTTATTTTCATTATTAGCCAATTTTGTCCCGGTAAATGACATCATTGCATTATTTACCTCAGCACAATCAGGCATAGATAAAATCTAGATTGCTATCTGGCTTTCACTCATACCATGCATACCTCGTCCTCTGGTAAGCCCTCCTGTTGTCTTAATGCTTCGCATTATTTTTAAAAAGCTTGCTCAATAGCCAAATCAGACGAAATACCTGCCCAATATTGATCTGTTCGTCTGATCACATGGTATCCTCTTTCAAATAGAGCTGCTACTTCTGCATTTTTTGCCTTGAGACATTCCATTTGGTTAAGATAAATCCATGCAGACTTTGCATACAGATTGTGGCCAGAAGCTGTAAAGTATGCATGGTAGCATGGCCTTGAGGGGTTCCAAATGTAAATGCCAGTCCTCTCTGCCATAAAGTGCCTTTATAAAATCTCGAAGGATGCATATGGGTCATTTTCAAAAATGTCGAATTTTGAAATTGAAAAAATTATTAAAAGTTACTTATTATATTCAAACAACCCTCTACATAAGCAAATCAAAACAAACAGTACTTTAAGAACAACATATTAAAAGGTGCAATCTTAATGAGGTCCTACAAGAATATCTTGAAACGTTTTGATCGGTGGTACAATATTTTGTCTATCCTGTTACCATTTTCGAAAGAAATTTTGGGTTATCAAGAAGAGGTTTAAAATTAGATAAATGTAAGACTTGTTTTACGTAGCCATTTTACTTTGCATGCCGGTATGTAGATATATCAATGATTACTTCCCGTTCATGTAAAGAATACGATATTTTCAAGTTTTTACATTTATTTGGTAAAAACGTTAAAATTCAATAAGTTATTGCGTTGAACGACACTTTTGAATCGTATTTTTTATTTTTGTCATTTGTTTAATAATTTATTGGCCATTTATTACGAGGTATTTTATTCTGATATTTAAATATCTAAAAACGAAAGTAGAATTTTGTTATTTCCGTTTGGTATTTAAAGCGTTCGTATGTCAGTATTTGTGGAGGCTTCTATGCCACTGGGGCCGCCTATTAACATGAACTAGCAAAACAAAAATTTAACTCAACGCAAAACTCATGCCAAACGTTTAAGTCCCCAGTGGTAAACTGGCCTCCGTTCCTTTTTCCAGTCTTCATGCAATTTGTACAATTTCTTAAATGACATGACAATCACACCAATAATTCAAGATTAAAACAAAATCAATAATATTCAAAATTAAATGATAGTAATCGGTAATTTAAACAGTAATAATTACATTAGATGTATGTTTCATTACAATACGTTATTCTGAGTGGCTAACTGCACATCACGTGTTATTCCTTAAGCAGTTGTATCACTCAATAAAACTTCTCATTCATGATGACACGAGGTCCCACAATAAAGTGCACAGGTAAATAAAATAAAAACTTGATAAAAGGCGTGTTTTCATGATCCTATAGGTAAAAATGTAATTATAAGTATTGAATGCTTTTTTTTGTAACTTTATAGGGTTGTAAAAGCGTTGACCGTGCGCACATTTTAAGTATGAAGCGCTTCCGCGCTTCATACAAAATGTACTTCGGTCAACGCTTTTACACCCCAATAAATTTACAAAAAAGAGCATTCAATTCTTAAATGCAAATAGCTGAACACAATGCAAGTGTTATTAATTTTAGTTTTAAGAATTAAGGAATAAAATATAGAATTGTCTAGCACATGAAGCTCTGTATGTCTGAATTCCTTCCCGAGTGCGTAAGATAGCAGAATGGTATCTAAATTTTGGTTGATATCATGGGGGTAATGCCCATTAAGAACTGACTGGTATAGATTAAAAGTAAAATAAGTTCAGGTTCAAATAAAATGTAATATAACAAAAATACTGAACTCCAAGGAAATTGAAAACGGAAAGTCATTGATAAATGACAAAGTAAAAAGCCCAAACACAGTCTAACGAATCGAAAACAACTGCCACACTCTTGACTTGATACAGACATTTCCTTTTGTAGAAAATTGTGGATTAAGCCTGGTTTTACAGCTAGTTTAACCTCTCACTTGTATGACAGTCGCATATAATTCCATTATATCGACAACATTGTGTGAACAAACAAACTAGACATGATAGATAAAATTGGCAGGTGCATGCGATTCCTAGGTAAATTTACCAGGATTGCCAGTTGATCGTCGAAGGGCACCCGGCTTGTGCTTTCAATAAAAAAAAAAAAACATATGGTCTTGATTTTAAAACTAACCCTTGACTATTGCTTGATGAAATGTGGTAGTCATGGTCAGGCGATCTTTGTCTCACATCCATGATAACCTTTCAAGGAACTGAGAAAGATAAGAAGTTAGCAATATCCTTTAACTCGATGTTCTTTCACTAAATAATTCAAAATTTGGTGACTGTGTTGAACGCATCTATCCCATCGAACTAGAGATAAAGGATACAACAGATACAGTTAAGTCGGCCTCATATCTTGACTTACATCTAGAAATTGACAATGAAGGTCGGTTGAAAACACGACAAAAGAGATGATTTCAGCTTTCCAATTGTGAACTGTCCATTTCTAAGTAGATGTAGCACCATTCCAGCAGCACCTGCATACGGGATATATATCTCCCAATTGATACGATATTCCCGTGCTTGCATTTCTTATTATGATTTTCCTGATAGAGGGTTGCTGCTCACAAGAAAGCTATTAAACCAATAGTTCCAAATGGTGAAGTTGAAATTATCCCTTCGTAAATTTTACAAACGCCATCACGAGTTGGTTGTCCGTTATGGAATAACCGTTTCACAAATGATATCGGATATTTTCCTTACGTCGTAACTACAATCCCATTCCCTTTCATGAATGTGACCTACCGAATTAAACTATTAATCGGATTTGTTATAACATGAGCCACGGGTGCCACATGTGGAGCAGGATCTGATTACCCTTCCGGAGCACCTAAGATCACCCCTAGTTTTTGGTGGGGTTCGTGTTGCTGATTCTTTAGTTTTCTATGTTGTGTAAAGTATACTGTTGTTTGTCTGTTTGTCTGTTTGTCTTTTGGCCATGGCGTTGTCAGTTTATTTTCGATTTATGAGTTTAGTATCTTTCGTCCCTCTTTTTTCTTCAAGGATTCCATTAAACAAATATAATTATTTTCCAAATACTTATAACAGCCTATTTCATATCTCGACTAAAATCTAAAGATTGACAATGAAGATCGGTTTTGCACAAAATTTCACAACAAAAAATGTTGATTTCAGGATATTGTATATGCTAGAATCTTGTGATTTCATGTTGTTTTTCAAATTGTTTGATTTTTTTTCACTTAATATTAACATTTACAAATGTAATGTGTAATTCAATGCATTACTTTGCAAAAATAATTGTAATATAACTACATTGCAATATGTAAATCGCTCAATGCCTGATTTCAGCTTCTCAATTCTAAATTTTTATCAACATTCCTGCATCACCGATAAATAAATTTCCTGTCGAAACAATATCAAGAAACTTGTAATATTTTTGACTTTGTTGATACAGGGTTGTAGCATACGTATAAAACAAGGGTTCCAAATGGTAAATATGAATTAGTCATATCTTAGAAGATTTTACAGCTTGCTGGACTATTAACTATCCGTTTGCAGATGTCGACAGATAGATTCCAATTGTCGAACTTAAATTATGTGATCTTTACGTCGAATGCGGCAGCACTGAATATGCAATAACAAGTGCAGTGTCCCACGTTGAGCAAAATCTGATTACGCTTCAATAACAATTAGGATCAGCCCCAGATATGGTGGGGTAATATTGCCCAGTCTTCACTCATCTATTTTGTGCTTTGTATACTGTAATAAGTCGTTGCACTGTCAGTGAGTTTCCTACATATGACGTTGAATATCACTTCTTCTTTCTTTTAAAAATTAGCAATTCATGTAAATTTATTCAGCAGTCTCTGAATCATTAGATAGGTCTAGGAAAATGAACATATACTTTATAGCTTGTTGTTTGGTGTGAGCCAGGACTCCGTGTTGAAGGCCGTACATTGACCTATAATGGTTTACATTTTTTAAAATTGTTATTTGGATGGAGAGTTGTCTCATTGGCACTCACACAGTATATATCTATATGCACGTATTTCATCCAAACCCACGCCTCCTTAATCCCCTGTGAGAACTCAATGAAACTGTTTAAAAAACCTGGCTTCTTCGTTTAATAAAATAGTGTATATCATGCTTGCTTCAGGTATAAGAGTTTTTATTAGTTCCGATTGTTGATAAAGACTAACGCTTATTTTGTCAGTTTTTATGCACTTCCCCCATTTGTTAATTTAATTTGTAGTTCGTTTAGTTATATACTTATTTGGGCATATTAGATCATATGCATAAATGACACAAAATTTGGCTTAAATCTTTTCTTAAAACTGATATTCACTACATTTTGACTTTAAATAATGACCCATAAAACGGAAATGCAAGTGTATTAAACTGTTTTTGTCTTCTTTCTGCAATGGACAAGTATTAAACGCTTCCTTTTTGTTGATAATTTTTAAATGCAGTTTTTCGTATACGTTTAATGACGATGAACCGTGGTCATAAGATATCAAAGTTCTTTTTTTAAGGATAATTCTAAACGAGATAAACAGATACTGAAGGAATGACTGACCACTGCATGAGTACAACTTGCCGTACACAATGGTAAGTTAACTTTGGATGTTTTGTAAATATAAATACGAAGATGTGATATGAGTGTCAATGAGACTATTTTATTGAAATAAATTGTTATCTTCTCTATATTCAAAGAATATAAAGAATATGTTATTTTCTTGAGATGTTTTTCAGTATTGACAAACCGATAAAGTTATAAACAGATATTTCTTAAATGCCAAGTCCGTGTTTTATTCAAGCATGTTTGTTAGTCTAATTAATGCACTCATTGACGTCATAATGAAGTATTTCATTTTGATATTTTTATTAAATATATCAACTCGATAGAAGGGTATGAAAATTCACCAGGTATTTAATTTGATCATACAATATCCTAGATACGGAGGCAATTGTCGTGAATGACCAGAATTTAATATTGAACGTAGAAAAATTGCATTCTCATGCCAAAAGTTAAAACTGGACTGCCATAATTTATCTTTCACAATTTGTGTTGGGTTTTTTTCTACAAGAAAAGAAGAAGTGTAACAAAATTATGTTAGATCTAGGGAATATTTCAAAACTTTAATATTATAAACCCAAGGATATATTGATTGTTTGAACAGGTCTACAAAATGAAATATGTCAATATGGTCTTAATTACCAGTCTAATAAATAAAGGAGTTATTGTTCGAATGACGATTTTTCCCGTTTTGTGTTTTAGGAGAAACTACAATAGAGTTAGAGAGAAACTGTAAAATCTAAATAAGATAAATGAAAGCACTTTAGTACCAAGTCAGTGGGCTCATTCCTAGACTAAGTTAGAACACCTAAAGATATTATCTGATAATTTCATTGCACATAGGAAATAGGTAAATCTGGACATTTCTGGCATATATGCCCTATCAGATTTGTTTTCTATCCAAGTCTAGTTTCAAGATAAAGGACAATAAACGCATTTTACCCGTATGTTTTATTTAAGAAAACGGTTTGTCGATTATTTTGGGAAAAAGCTTTATTACAAGTTACTGTAATGATCATTCACTGAAAGATTGGCTGACATTGGTTACGTAGGTCCATAGTAGAAAATATTTGAAAAAATGAATGTGACCTATCGAATTAGACTATTTACCGGGTTTGTAATAACATAAGCAGCACAATGGATGCCACATGTGGAGCAGGATCTGCTTACCCTTCCGGAGCACCTGAGATCACCCCAGTTTATGGTTGGGTTCGTGTTGCTTAGTCTTTAGTTTTCTATGCTGTGTCTTCTGTGCTATTTTTTGTCTGTTTGTCTTTTTATTTTTTGCCATGGCGTTGTCAGTTTGATTTCGATCTGTGAGTTTGACTGTCCCTTTTGGTGTCTTTCGTCCCTCTTTTTTTAATTAGGACAGACAACAATAACGGACCAAAATAATGACAATAGCTCACATTGCTTTATGGACAAACAAGGCTGAGGGCTAAAAAGACTTCTTATACAAAGCGTCACTACAAGAGTACTCCGAGTTACTGAAAGCTAGTTCGCGTAAGTTAACTACAACTAACAAATATTTAAATCATGTTCCAAAAATAAAATATCAATCAGTACATGTAAAGTCAGTAAATAGCCACTGGATTTATAAATTGAATTGTAAATATATATGACAGTAGTTTACTTAAGTTCATATATCCAAAAAAAGAAGAGACAAATCAATGTAACAAAGAAAAATACTGTGGGAATAATATTGTTTGTACATGAGCTTTACAAGGAGCAAACAACGGTTGCATTGACAGGGTAAGTAATGCCTACTTCCATGCATCTCCTGTCATACAATTCATATTAAGTTCAAATATTACGATTGGTAATAGGACCAAATCTGTTTAATTACAGGCCAATCGCAATAATATCCTGATTCAAACATGCCAGGATATATAAACAACAGGATTTCGGACTGCAACTGCTGATTATTATACAGCTATACATATTTAGTTTAATTTGATCTAATCTAATTACGCTATACTTCAGAAATGAGGACAGAGATCACCAAAATGTCAAAACCACAAGCCGTCCTCTATTCCTCGAATGACATACAAAATTTGACTTATCACTTGGTTTGTGCATGTATGACCAACACGACAAGTGAAACACGTGGCTTATGCTATGTTTATCCTTTCAGTGTACATAAGATCACCAAAGATTTTTGGTGATTTTCGTTTTACTCAACATTTAGATTTCTATGTTGTGACTTGAACACTGTTGTTTGTCTTTTGATCTTTTTTTTTTGGGCGGGGAAGGGGGGGGGGAGATGACGAACGATACCAGAAGGACAGTCAAACTCATAGATTAATAAAAAAAACTAACAACGTCATGTTTAAAAAATAAAAATTCAAACAGACAAATAATAGTACACAAGACACAACATAAAAAACTAAAGACTAAGCAACACGAACCCCACCTAAAAACCGGGGGTGATCTCAAGTGCTCCGGAAAGGTAAGCAGATCCTGCTCCACATGTGGCATCCGTCGTGGTACTTATGTTATTACAAAGCCGGTAAATAGTCTAATTCGGAAGGTCACATTCGTGAAAAGGGAAGGGTATTGTTGTTATGACATAAGGAACATATCCGATATCATCTGTGTAACGGTTATTCCATAACGGTCAACCAACTTGTGATGGAGTCCGTAAATTTTACAGATGGATGATTTCAACTTCACCGTTTGGAACTCTTGGTTTATGGTTTAATAGCTTCCTTGTGAACAGCAACCCTACATCAAGGAAACCATGATAGGACATACAAGCCCGGGAATATCGTATAAATTTGGAGACATATACTCCGTATGCAGGCGCTGCTGGAATGTTGCTACATAGAAATGGAATGTTCACAATTGGGAAGCTGAAATCATCTCTTTTGTGGTTAAGTTTTGTTTTAAACCGACCCTCCTGATCAATTTCTAGATGTAAGTCAAGATATGAGGCAGACTTAAGGTGGCTCGGGCCTATTCGAAGTTTCTGTCAGAAGATTTTTTGTTCTTTTAATTTTTATAGAAAGTGAATCAATTGGGCAGAACAAAATAGGGGTCCCGGACCATTTCAGCTCAAAATATTACAATAAACAGGTATGTAAAAGGGACCATTTTTCAATGAATTGATAGGAAAAAAAGAGGTGTTGACATATTTTTATCGGAATATCAAACTGTAATATAAAAAGCTAGCTTCAAGGACATAAAAAATATAGGTCACCAATCAGGAAAACAAACTATTTTTCCTTAAAATCCAAAATTTTGGCGGGAAAATAGTGAAGTTGGGTGAAATGTCATTTAGAGCCGTCACAGATACACATAATAACGATAATAATGTTTTGGTGACAAAAAAAACCATTACTTAACATTTTTAATCAATTAAAATTTGTAAAAAAACTTGTGTGCATAGTAATTCATGCGTGAAATTATATGCAGTCGAATATTCCCGACCCCCCTTAACTGTATCTGTAGTATCCTTTATCTCTGGTTCGATGGGATAGGTTCGTTCAATATAGTCACCAAATGTTGTTCTTTTTAGTGGGAGAACATCATCTTTATAGCGGAACGTAAAGTTATAGGATATTGCTTACTTCTTATCTTTCTTCCTTTGTAATTTACCTTATCATTATCAGATTCTTTTCAACTTATGAGTTTGATTATTCCTTTGATATATGTTGCCTCTCTTGTGCAATGTCAACAATTCGATACAGAGATGGTAACTTTAAAGTCTGCTTTTTATCAAAGATATTCCAGTTAGTTCTGTTGAACGACATCCTGTTGTTCATATGTTTTGTTATTATGGACTATGTTTTACAGTTTCGTAATTTGAAGATTTTAACATATTATTAAATTTAATTAAACATATATTTGTTAAGTACACGTGAATTATTGAAATTAAAATTACAATTGGTAGTATTTTCATTATAGTTTCTGATACATGTTTTTGTTTAAAATTGCCGAAGGTGTCTAATATTTCAATAATTGTTCTTCCTCGCTCAAATGTCTGTCAATAATTGTTCTTCCTCACTCAAATGTCTGTCAATAATTGTTCTTCCTCACTCAAATGTCTGACCATCATTTAACATTTCAGTTTTGGCCTAGTAATTTATTTTCTTTTTCAGATCTAAACATCTAATGTCGTTACAATATTTCTACTTGGGATCACAATATCAATAGGTTGACTACTTGAATTTCAAAACCTCATTTTTAATATGTCAATTCATTAAAGTTGGGCTTAATATTTACATTTGGAGCACAATCAACACGTTGACAATGCTGTTTACGAGTTGATTTTCATCTATTGAGATTAGATCATTCCTTCACAATTCTGTTCTATTGATGTGAAACGTTTATTTGTTGTTCAATTTCAACTTCAAAAGCCATTTCTAAAAAAAAAAAGACAAACAAATCACTGCATGTGAACAACTTAAATGAGTGTTATATCTCATAAACTATATCATTACTTTCAACAAAATTAATTGATTGTTGGTGTTAAAATATAAAGTAAAATCACAAAAATAATGAACTCCAAAGAAAATTCAAAACAGAAAGTCCCTTATCAAATGGGGAAAAATCAAAAGCACAAACACATCGAACGGAAAACCACTGTCAAAATCCTGACTTTGTTCAGTCATTGTCTTATGTAAAATGGTGGATTAAATCTGGTTTTATAGCTTGCTAAACATTTCAATTGTATGACAGTTGCATCAAGTTCCATTATATTGACAACGCTGTGTGAACAAAACATACAGACATAATAAGTTAAAATGTCAAAAGTAGGAATACAGCAGTCAACAGTGTGTTATAATATTATTATTAGCATGACCAGTCTTGCTAGTAGTGTAGAAAGACTTCAAACATAACCATTGGACTTATGAATGACTATAATTTACTTTTATTAGTTAATCTTTACAAGTTCGTTAAGTAACAAGTCTTATAAAGTCCTTGTTATTTTTCTTAAAACAAAAATACAGAAAATCTCTACACAGTCTTTTTCAGCATTGGCAAACAGAAAGTGGGTACATTGCAGATTTTGAAAGTGCGTACTTGCTACAACTCAACATCATCAAGCGGCAGATCAAATATTGAATCAAACTCTTTCATAGAAGTTCAAAAAAATACTTGAAAATAATGTCCCTCAAATGAGTGTTGTATTTCAAACTATCGACAAACAGGAAATGGCTGTACATCAGATGTACATCAGATGTAATAACTGCGTACTCACTACAACTCAACAATCCTAAACTTTACACCATAAAATGAGTCCTTCTGTTTTATAGACTTACAGAGGTATTGTTCGGGTGGAAACTAGACCTGCTTCCGCCTTCTGTGAAGCAGGTAAAAAGAGGTCCTATCTTGTAAAATTATCGAAATGAAAGATTGTTTTTAATAATAGCTAAACATTTAAATGGAAAATAGTGTAAAAGTCAAATAGTCAGGGAAGCATAAAAATACACAAACAGACAGTTTAAACAAACTGGGTAATATTTTCATATTATAGAAGTTTATCAAATTAAAGTAAGATTACCTGTTTTCACTTCATTTTTTATCTGATTCTGAAGAATTTTCACATCATCCGCAGATACTGATTTAGATAAAATCTCGTTGAGGTGATCTGAATACAGCTTTGTTGGTTTGTTATGTAGATTAAATCTGTTCACAAGGTCAAGTATTATATTCTTTAACTCATTAAAACGGGTATCATTGAGTGTAAAGTTCCTTGAGTGTTGTAGCTCATTTCTTGTAAGACGTACACGTTCAACATCATCTCCAATAGCTATGTCTGTTTTCTGAATTATTTGCCACTGACCACCCCATGAATTTGTTGGAATATGTTTGTTAAGTTTCCTTATTTCGCTGTACAAGAATGTTATATCACAATCAAGCCTTGGTCGCAGATTTTGTGTATCTTTTTTTAATAGGTCATATAAAACATCAGCAAGAATATTCAACACAATCATTCCCATCTTTGCAAAATTGATCTCCTCCTTAGTAAACTGAAAAAGAAATCAATGTAAAACATAAAGTGATGTAAAATATGTACAGGCCAAAGTTTACTACATAAAGTGTGAGTTTTAAATAAATGATTTATAACTTGGCCTTATCTTCTAACTAACTTGGAAAATATACAGCACCCTAATCCTCATTATTGAAAATCTAGCTTATCCTTTTTTACCTTCCTGAATGATTATAAAATACACGAAACATTCTTCAACAAATCAACTTTTTAATACGAAATATCCAAAAAAGTAGCATAGTCGCATATACGACTTGTAACTAAGATGCCATCTGACCAAATAAAAATTATAAGTCAACTCGAAACGGTAAACCAATACAACCATTTAGATTACCAGTATCGTTTTAATTTGTTAAGCTACAGTACCTGTAACTGATTTAATATTTGTATTTTGTAATTAAGGGAGAGTTATCTCAGTGACAATCGTACCACATCTTTTTTGTTTTAAATTTATCAGAAAATCGAACTTTTAAACTTACTGGAGAAAACTATTAGCAACAAAATGCGTAAAGGTGCATATTATATATATGTTTTTACTCAACAGATATAGTCTAAGAAAGCTGAATAATTGGGGAAAAAAATTGAAGACATGAATAATGATTTTTCACATTGAAATAAATCAAAGCATAAGTAAAATCCAACAGTTCAATCTAAAATTATTTTTTTGGAAAAAAGATCCTAAAATTTGCAATGATTTTCAAATTTGGTTGATGATGATGCAACATACTTCAAAAAGTTTACACAAACAGTGTATGGAAGAAAATTGATCACTCTTTGGAGTATGGCTATAGTGACATACTTTATATTTCTAAGTAGCAACATTCCAGCAGCACCTGCATACGGGGTATATATCTCCCAATTGATACGATATTCCCGTGCTTGCATTTCCTATCATGATTTTCTTGATAGAGGTTTGCTGCTCACAAGGAAGCTATTAAACCAAGAGTTCCAAATAGTGAAGTTGAAATCATCCCTTCGTAAATTTTACGGACGCCATCACGAGTTGGTTGACCGTTATGGAATAACCGTTTCACAAATGATATCGGATATGTTCCTTACGTCGTAACTACAATCCCCTTCCCTTTCATGAATATGACCTACCGAATTAGACTATTTACCGGATTTGTAATCACATAAGCAATACGACGGGTGCCACATGTGGAGCAGGATCTGCTTACCCTTCCGGAGCACCTGAGATCACCCCTGGTTTTTGGTGGGGTTCGTGTTGTTTATTCTTTAGTTTTCTATGTTGTGTCGTGTGTACTATTGTTTTTCTGTTTGTCTTTTTCATTTTTAGCCATGGCGTTGTCAGTTTGTTTTAGATTTATGAGTTTGACTGTCCCTTTGGTATCTTTCGTCCCTCTTTTATAGAAAACACTCAGCAATCACAGTATCTTTGTAAATGATTAAAATGATATCCAAAATCGATGAGGATTCCATCAGACAGAACACATTCCCAATTGTTTTAAATCAGTTAACCTCAATCAAGTCTTCAAGGCATATATCAAAATTATAAAATCTTCTACCTCGAAAATTGATTCAGTAAACCTGCACACTAAACTGGTAAGAGGACTTTCAATATACAATCTTTAAGAAATGATCTTCACTAATAGTGACAATTGAGCCCATGGAACTAAGCAAAATATAATATGAATCAAATTTCAAAACCTAGCTGATTATTCATTTTATATATATTTTTCGCTTTTTAAAAGCATATAAAACATGTCACAAGCCACGTTTCTCATGTTTCTATGTATGCTGTTTCTGAAGTTCTAAAATGTTTCATTTTATTCTTAAGCAAACTAATATTGTTACTACCTAAGGTTATTTTTATGTTACTTAATCCTGTAGATGAACACTACGAAATACAGCAGGACCAGTTTATTGACGACCCATAATAACCTTAATTCAAGACTAAATTGTGTCATAACATACCCCTGTCATACTTCCTGTTGAAATTGACTCTCCAGATAATTTTGATAATGTTTCCATACTACCTTGGAAACTGCAACGCATCTACAAAATATGTTCTTTGTTGTTATTGTTACTAAGTAATTTTTTAACATTAATTTGATAACTGAATATGTGGCTATGGACTTCTTGTATTGCACTATTTTGTACTTTCAGATATGGTTGTATGTCTTGAAACGAAAGTCCCTATAAAGCTTGTGTCGCTCATCCATATATATATGCATCCCCATCTCCAACATTGTTGAATAAAAACATTTTTGTTTGATCTTTTATTTGTAATAATTTCTGATCTTTTATTCTTAGTAATTTCGGATCAATACTGGGTCTATGTGATCATTTCGGATTTTCAGATGGGGCAGCATTTTGATTTGAATACATATCATGAAATTAATTATGTGTTTTTATGACTTGAAGAAACATTATGTTGATTCCCGTATTTTGTTTCAAGTACAGTTATTCCACTTCTTTCCTAAGACACGTACGAGTACTGATACAATATCCGTATAGCAGACAACTGCCAATTGATTTACAATCAATGACACTATAGTCAAAAGTCAACTGAACTCAACTGTAATGATAATATCAATTGAGCAGGATCTATTTTACTATAAAAATCAGTGTCTTAATCATCTGATATCAGTCAATCAATGAGGTTAATTTATGTAGTATCATACGTTATTTGCTTGAAATCATAAACCAAATTGCATAAATCTAATCTGAGCATTTTCTGCAATAAAAATTAGTTGTTAATTCACTATTTATATTAAAAAATTATTTTACTGCCTGGTCAGGACAGGTCATCTTAAAATATTTAAACACAACTTTTCTATTTATATCACACTGAAGGTTAAACCGTATACCTTTAAAGTTAAGTGACATATAGTAAAGAGTGAGCCATTTGGACAGCAGTTTTGTTTTGTAAGTATTCATCTCTTGTAATATGATGCAGGCTACGTCATATTTTTAATCCAAACTTTTCATAGTGTATTCATACCTCTTATACATCTACCATAAAACTGTTTGGTTAATCTGTAAATACCGGTTGCACTCAAAATATTTTTCCTTTCTTTTGAATTTAAAAATGTACCTGTAGAGTGTTCCCGCATTAAGAAATCAGCTCAATCTAAAGATATTTGACATTATTGATCAAATGCCAAAAATCTTTTCTATTAGAACTGATTGTGTTATATAATTCAGACATGGATTAATTGGTAATACACACCACATCTTCCTATATCTGTTTATTATTCAGTGACATGTAATAATCCTTGTTAGGTATTGAAATATCAAAACTATTATATTATTCAATAAATAGTCTGTAAAAGTATGGTACCTTTGTTAAAAATACTTTGTTTTCTGCTTGGTGATTTGATTTCGGAGCATCGTCTGAACTCTGGGACAACTGAAAATGATATACAAACTAGTTACAGACAATATCAGATGTAAAGTCGATATCATTCTTATTATTCAAAATTATTAATGTAAAGCATTTGCAAGTGCTTACATGTTTCATCGCTTGAACATTATGCTATCTGTTTCATATTAAAGGGGAACTAGCTGTTAAATTCATGTTCATCGATGTGACTCAAATTCTCATATTTGATTTATATCAATGTAAAACTTTTATCCAAACCATTAGAAGTCTAGAATAATCTTCAGAACATGGACTATATAGGATGTAGCTTCGTTTCGTGTGTATTTTAGTCTAGACGCTATCTCATCAACTATCGAGTTGACCTCCAAAGTCCTCCGATAACCATATAAGTGATGTAAACATAAATATAGATATGAATAAATTAAGCGAACTCGTGCAATTGGATTTTTCTAGGTCTATTAAATTGATATTATAGGTTAAAAATATGTGTGTATCATATTTTTTACCTGTATAAGAATAAATTTTGTAGATCAAATAAGTCAATCAAATGATTAACTAAAGGCAACAGTAGTATACCGCTGTTCAAACTCATAAATCCATGGACAAAAAACAAAATCGGGGAAACAAACTAAAACTGAGGGAAACGCATTAAATATAAGAGGAGAACAACGATACAACACTACAATGTAACACACACAGAAACGGACCAAGCAACAGACAAAATCCCACGAGAATAACAAATATAACATCAAAACCAAATACATGAATTTGGGATAGACAAGTACCGTGACACGTCTTATCGCAATGTGAATTTACACTAAAAAATAAGAGAAAACAAACGACGCAACGTTAAAATGTAAAACATACAGAAACGAACTATAATATAACAATGGCCATATTCCTGACTTGGTACAGGACATTTTTAAAGAAAAAAAATGGCGGGTTGAACCTGGTTTTGTGGCATGACAAACCTCCCCTTTTATAGCCATGTGAAATATAACATCAAGATGACAACTCAACACCACAGGACTACAATATAAATAAATTGGAGAATACAATTGACAAAGAAACATACGAACAACAGCCAACAAAAGGCAACAAGTTGAAAATTTAACATATTAACATTTGTTTCACTTTCAATGTTGACATTCTTTTCCTTTAAATAACTTGCAAGTGAATAGTTTACCAACAATGGTTCTTAGCTTACTGAACAATACTGGCTGCTAAAAGAGAATAACTATCTCCCTATTTCACTTTCATAAATGATTGAACAATATTTTTTTAGATTTTAGATTTTTTATATATCTGGTAGCTAGTGGCCCTTTAAAACACATCAATTTCTTAAAAAAACTCCTTTAGTTATTTCTTGTCTGATAGAATGACATATTTTAGAATAGTGTACAGACATGTTTTAAATATTAGTAAGACATTTACAGTTTTATGGTAATCACTGCTTTAAGACAAATACGAATTTTTGCATAAAAAATATATGGCTAGTGATGCTCATATCAACGCCATTTGGTCTCGTGTGTTAGTTTGTCTCATTGTAATCATTTTTGCGTCTCTTCTTAGGCCAGTAATCGTCAGCCCTAAATATTTGTTGACATGAATATTGATACATTAAAATACATATATGTCTTATATATTTCAACATTTTACTTACACATAGTGTATTACTTTGTACATCTGACCATTCACCAATGAACATGTGCGTTCCTATACATGTATCACAGTAATATTCTGGATTCTGCTCTTCTGTAAAGACAAAAGAACCTGTCACAAACTCTGGTTTTTTAATGCCACATTCCCACTTTTTCTCATAGTTCACATTGGTCATCCTAAATCTTGTACTTATAATTTTGTTGATTTCCTCTGTCACAAAGTCGGCAATGTGTTTGTACATGCCTCCCGTGATAATGGCTCTCCTACCAAATTCTAAAATCTGCATCTGAATAATATTTGGACAAGTCGTTACTAGTAATTTTCTTAGTTTTCTTGTCTTTTCTAACTCAAAGACAGCAGTTCCTTTGAAAAGAGCAATTACCCTTTCTACTTGTTTGTTTCCCTGTTCAGTGATGCCCACTTCTGACACTTCATACTCCCGACACAGTGAAGCAATCAAATGATTCATTAGATGTGGTGGCAAAAACCTGAATTTGAAGCATATCCAAGTGGATTTTTTACAGGTATCATCTGCCACATTAAACATTTTATAAATGTCACAACCTGGTTTTTCCATAATCATGCAAGGTACATAATAACACAATCTTTCATCGGCAGGATATCTATCTGATTTGATTGGACGTATAATTATATCAAATTTCTCCATTACATTCACGATATGGTTCTTGTGTTTATACAAAATGTGTTCTTCTTTTCTTAATATATCTTCCAAAACCACACTATGTAATTTTCCTTTAGAATGAAATTCTTCCCATCTTTTTTGATTCTTGATACTTACAGCTCGAAATTTCCTTGGAGTCACTATGCATTTAAAAACATTAGACAACCATTGTGTATCTAAAATAATATAATCTGGAAGATCTTGAAAATAAACCAAAGCTCTTATTTCGTGATGAAATTTCAAAAACAAAATTAGTTCCTCATCCTTCAGTGGCATTGGTGTTTCTGTACAGATATGCTTCAATTCCTGAAAGGCAATAATTGGTATATCCTTCTTCTTCTCTTGCAAACTTTTTTCTAGTTGAATAAATTTCAAAGGATAGTCTATATTCCATGTTCTCATCGTTCTAGCTAATTTTAAGATGTCTTTTCGTATTTTCTGGAATACATTATCATCATCTTCAGTATTGGAAATGAACACTTCATTCCTTATGTGTCTGCGTTCATCTTCAGCCATATTTTTAGTATACATTAAGATGTTTTCTCTGTATGAGTCTTCAATCTTAAAAAGAAATGAAATATGTGTTTTTGCTTAGCCTTTTCAACAAGGAAGTTTTCAGGTCAAATGCTTTCACAATATTGAAAAGTATTAAAACTTTGTATTACAATAATTGTCATATTGCTATTTTGTGTTTTTCTTGAGTTTCAAGGCTTGGAGTTTACAAATAACATGTTTAATGTGGTACCCAACTCTTTGACTAAAATTAATTTGGCTCGTTAAAATTTTGACAAAATATTCACTTTGACCCTTTGAAAAAAATGTAAAAATTAAAAAAAAAAAAATGGAACCAATCCATTTCCACGGAAAAATTTCGTTGGATATATAGCAATTTGATAAGCACTTATTTTGATCATTGAGAAGCTTAATATTTCCTGAACAATACAACGTGATTAAAACGTTTAGCTGGTGTTATCTCCCTGTAGTGTTCGGTACTACCTTAAGGGTAAAACCTCCGTCACCTTGAAATATTTGTTTTAATCAATGCCTTTTTTTTTTGAATTCGTCAAAGGCAAAGGTGAGATAAGGTTTCAATTTTACTAGAATAACAGAAAAAAATGGTCATCAATATACACAACGAAAAGTTTGATTTGCTTTAAAAAGTTCTACAGGTTCTTAACCTCTTCTAACTTTGAAGTCACAGCATCTTTCCAAGTACCAACAATTACAACTGGTGGATCAAGACTTTCAGATGCACTCATGTTTTCAGCAGATTTGTGTTTGTCCTCTTCAAGTCTACTGTAGCAATGTATTGAGTCTATCCACAATCGGAATAAATCTACAAAGTGATAGGACAATGATTTTGCATCAGAATTTTTCGAATACAATGAAGATTTTATGTTCGTTGTAGCAGACAAGAAGATAAAACAGTTACTCTTCAATATGCAAGAAGTCAATGATACCAAAAGAAGGCAACTGAAAGTGTCATTAGAAACATATCATTTACAATATTAATATGTGTCCTCATGACACCATGCCCTACTTGCACTTCCATATTTCCATGATAAATGAAACGCCTTCCATGTATTTGAATTTAACAGTTCACTGCCTAATTAATATGTCATGCTGTATTGTTCATTTCGGAAGAATACCCGTACTTTAATATTTACTTTGAGGGCGATAACGCTTGACAGGTAAAGGTGAAAACCATCAATATCTGTCTTCTATTGTTGATTTTATCAAGCGCTGTATCATCCTTACCATCGGAAACCAGTATGTATTTTATGGCCCATGACTGTCCTTGACATTCTTTTTAGTTTCGAAGTTTTGGTCATTCAGTGGTTAATCAAGTTTATCATCCGGAAAATATCAAAACCCAATTGTTATGTACTGGGAGACATAAATTTTGAACAGTAGATGTCAAAACCGTTTAACTTGATCTGTAGTTTAATGAGAATGAGGAAACGTCAACGTTTTAAGGTAAATAAGGGGTGTAACTCATGCTCAGTAAAACCATCATATTAAACTTGACTTGTACTTGATGGTACATGACATAGTTCTAAATTTCAAAAGTTGTCTTTTTTTTATCATTTGGAAACTAAACTTGATGACAGATGGACATATGCATTATGTTCAGAAAACTGTATCAAAGATGATAACTGGTATGTCCACTGTGTCTTGCCAATAATCATTGGAATACAATTAATAGAAAGAAAGAATATAATGCACTAATGTATGTCAAATATGCTTACATTGATATTTGGCAATAATTGCCTTACACTCTTATCTTATGCTTGTTAAATTCCGAAACATCACGAAACATAATCTGTGTTAGAGATCATTTGACAGAGAATAAGATTTCAATAGAGAAAATGGACAAATACACATTAGAGAACTTATTTTATGAATAAATACAGTGTTCTTGATTGTCAATGTATCTGTTCCTGTCCAAAGCAACAACATAGGTCTAAATATATGCTCACCTGTGGTTGTGGTGTGATTGGTTTTATTCGATCTTTTTTTCCCTTTTAAACCCTTATTCTTGTTGTGCCTCTTTCATACATGGTACCTTGAACCATCTTATTACCCCATTCCTTCAATGCATTAAGAAGAATTTATCAATTAGTGGTAGTTTTGTTACCTTGCGCCTTTTTGTCATCAGCCTCGTTGAGCTTTGTTACAACAAGGTAAATTGCATCTGGAGACAAAAAAGTTTGATGTGTATGGTAAAATTCTTCATCGCCTGCAAAATCCCACAACAATAATGTTGCATACTCCTCTTTGTCATACAAATCAACTTTAGATTTGAGCATGGTTTTAATATCACTATATGCTTGTTCTAATAATAGATTAGCAGGTAGTTCATGAGATGTGGTAGCTACTGGATCTGGAACTTGAAGATTTGGCTGCGATGATGCGGATTCAGATTCCTTTGATTCATCAAGGTTTTCTGCTGATGTGCTCTGAAATGCTTCATGGGCTGCTACTGCTACTGATAATGGTAGATCATGACATATGGTAGACACTTGATCTGTTACTTGAGGATTTGGCTGCAAAGATGCTGCTTCATATTCCATTGATTCATCAACGTTTTCTGAGGATGTGTTCTGAATGGCTTCACGGGCTACTACTTTAACTGATGATGGAATGTTCTTCAATTTTTCCTCATATGGTTTTAACAGTCTTGCATGAAGGTCAGATTCTTCATTGTTGCCTGTGATAGGATAATAAAAGTACTTATGTTGGTTTTCCAAGGGTAATAAAATAAATAAATAATGGACATGTGGTTTAAACGATATCATCCAGAAACCGAGATAGAGTACACGATTCCGTCTATCAAACACTGGTTCTTCCTTGACCTAGTGACCACAAACTCAATTCTTTCTCTGTACGAGTTTATCAAACAAAGATTGGTGAATATTTGACTTATAGATTTAACGACATTGCCTTGCAACAAGACATTCTGACAATTTCAGATTATTTATGACTCTGTTACCTTTACGTTTGACTCGTCCAAGACATCAATCATGGGTCGGTTCATATCCAAGGATTATTTTTTACTTCAGGTTGGTAAGTGGATTAGACAAATCATTTAAACGATAACATCTTGAAATCAAAATACTGCCCTATGAATTGGCTAAAAATTAGTGTTGACCCAATTATTAAATTGAAAATCAATAGGGATCTTTATAATAAAGAAAGTGTCAATGACTAAAAAAGAAACTTCCGGGAAACCGAAATGTAATGTCATTGAAATGATTCATCTTATGATAAGCTGAGTTTGATAAAATCAGTTTGAAATTTTGAGAAATTAACTATAATGGTATTATATCATGGCAAAACAAGTTTTTTGGATAAATCTAATGGTATTAATGTAATAGCCTACGAGATATATCAAAATTTTATTAGTATATCAGTAATGTTTACTGCAAACCTATATATTCACATTGTCGTTATCAGGATTTATCATATGTTTAGTAGAAAATACAGTAGTTTTGAATATTTGATAAATAGCCTGCTGTTTAATCCATATAGCGCAACTTTGATGAACACCCTTTATAGCATACCCTTTATCACACCCCTACCCTTTATCGCATACCCTTTATCACACCTTCACCCTTTATCACACCCCTACTTTTTTTTTTTTTTACATTAAGTCAGTTTTTATTAATGTAAGCTTAAA
The DNA here is from genome assembly GCA_037788925.1 of Mytilus galloprovincialis. Lineage (NCBI taxonomy): Eukaryota > Metazoa > Mollusca > Bivalvia > Mytilida > Mytilidae > Mytilus > Mytilus galloprovincialis. The sequence continues at coordinate 36,937,792 of CM075335.1, forward strand.
AAATATTGTTCCTCAAAATAGGTACGGTCATTCGGGCGTGACACAATTTATTGAATGACGTCATTGTTTGGTATGTACATGTGATCTTCCAATATCTACATGTGACGCCACGAACGTCAAGTTTTCATATTTTTTTGGCACACTAAATGCAACTTTAAAAAAATACAAAACACACAAAAAAAAAATCAATAATAAACAAAATATTTTTTTAAACAACAGCACGCAAATTTTAAGGTAATCCAGGTGCTTTGGATAAGTATTTGAGCAGTTCTTTTAAGGCTTTTAAAACAAGACAAAAATAGAACCGAAGGTAATCCAGTGAACAGTTCATATAATACAACTCTCCTGTTGAAATATATGATAAAGCGTATAAAACATAGCAAAATCCGTATCACATGCCGTATCACCCTCGACCAATATCATCCCTCGGGCCTAAAGGCCCTTGGACTGATATTGGTGTCTCGGGATGATACGACATATGATACGGATTTTGCTATGTATTTTTCTCTATGTATCACACAAATGTCTTCCTATTATCTGGCTTTTCAAGTTTTTTCCTCAAAAAATCAAAGGAGTATTAATTTATAAATATGAGAATCAAACCTGACTTAAACCCGGTTCATTTTGATTCAGGTTTATAAAATGGTATTGTATTTTTATATGACACTAGAACACACCCGTGATATCGCGGGTTTGTGACTGAATTAAAGTTTCTCTTATGGTTGGGGCCTGTTATCTAACTCCCACGTGAATAGATATTTTTCGTATCACACCGTACGGAGTGTGATATGAAAAAGTGATATCAAAATTACGTTAATTTGATTGGCTTATCTCGTAAATTTCCAATATTTTCATTGGCCGTTGATCAGGTCATTATTCACTGGAAAAGGTCATGCCGGGACTACTTTTTTTCTTGACAACTGATTGTTTACTTCCGGTTTTCGCGATTTTCGTCTGCTTTATCGTCTGCATAATCTAATATAAATCTTATCATGGACGAAGAAATAAAGAAAGGAACCCGTGTACGGTTATGTAATGGAGCAAAGGGCATTATTATAGCAAAGTCCTAAATACACCGTTTGGTGGTGCGCCTTTCAGATGCGGAACGTACAGATAAGGTAATAGGTAACAGGTAAATATACTATTGGTATCGGTATCGGATTCGACCCGGAACTTGTTAATTATTGGCAATATTAATTATGTGGAAAACAAAAGGGTCTGTAGTGGTGTAATTTTTAATCAACACCATTATCCTATATTAGCTATATAAAGTTGAATTCCTTGATTTGTCGTTTTTATCCCATGACGGCTGACAAATTGGACCTCGTTACTTTAGAATTATAGATACTTCATAAGATAATCTGGGACTAATAAATTCATCTATTATGCTTGGTGGGATAGGAAAGATGTGTTTTATTGCATATTTCCTGGTGGTTTAGCTGACCACTTCCTAGGTCAAGCTATTGTATTCTTTTTTATTTTATTATCATTTTATGTTTTGCATTTAATATGAAGCAGGCATTACCTGTGAATGGGGACGAAGTCTGTATTATTTTTTTTAATTCAAACATGTTGATAAAAAAAAAAAAAACGGAAATTCCGTAACGTTTCCGATATTGGTTCTGTTTTTATGAATTTTACTTGTGATGTTATTTAAGTTATGGCGTCATGTTCAATGTAAACAAAGAAACGCAATGCATCGGGTAATGTTTATTCATACCAAAGACAAAGAATGATTAAAAATGAAATATTGGTATTGTGTTCCTTGAGTTCCTATATCCTACTAGACTAATCAAAGTCTCACGACAACAAGACCGGAAGAAGGAAGTAGAGTTATGTGTTCTGCGCAGATCCGGAAATTAAAAACGGTACAAAAAAAAAAATTGACGATTTTGAGTTCATTAGTACAATGAAAAGATTCGGGAAATTTTCCCGATTTTTTTTTTTTTTTTTTTTTATTGAATTTCCTATTGTAATAGGGGACTTCGTCCCCATAATATGAGGCAGGCATTACCTGTGAAAGGGGACGAAGTCTGCATGGTTTTATTCTATTTCAAACATATCTTAATTTCAAAACGGAAATACCGTAACGTTTCCGATTTTGGTTCTGTTGTTAGGGAATTTAGTTGTGACGTTATTTAAGTTATGACGTCATATGCAATGTAAACAAAGAACGCTATCATTAGGTAAAGTTTTTTCATATCAAGGAATTATTAAAAATGAAAGTGATATTGCGTTCCTTCCTATTTTATACTAGGCTGATAAATATATATTTTACTCAAAATTTCATGCAAACGAGACCGGAAAAAGGAAGTACTTTGTAGATTTCTGTGCAGATGCGGGAATTCAAATCATGACCATAAAAAAATTGAACGATTTTGGGTTCATTAGTATAATTTTCTCGATTGTGTTTTTTTATATTGAATTTTCTACTGTTATTGGGGACTTCGTCTCCATATTATTATCTTGTTGGACTAATGAATATGTATAAATCTTTTCTTTTTGTATGAGAAACATTTTTACTCTGAATAAGTAAACATTTTGCAATTCACTTTCCTGTTTCTCTTTTCATTTATATAATGCCCCAATGGCTCAATAGAATGGTAAATAAGTGAAATACTCATTGATTTATTAAAGTAAATGGTTAGAGATGAAAAGCATAAAGGCAAGTTATTTGATTATGTAATTTTATGCAACGACGAAACCCATTAATTTGTTTCTAAATTTCGATTATTTTCCTTTGGAGGAACCCCAGGATTACGGTCTTTTGGCTTGACGACCATTGGTCAATTTTCTACACAATGTATCTTATAGTAACACATTCTTGCCGATCTTAAGGGCGATAGTTCGTAAACAAGATTTTTTTCGGGGATTTTATAAATTTTCTCGTCCTTCATCTCCTTTCAACACCTTATGTTTTTTTTATTATGATGTTTGTTAGATGTACATAATTATATATTTTGTCCATTACAATTAAATTGAGAATGGAAATGGGGAATGTGCCAAAGAGACAACAACCCTTCCATAGAAAAAAAACTACAGCAGAAGGTCACCAACAGGTCTTCAATATAGCGAGAAATTCCCGCACCCGGAGGCGTCCTTCAGCTTGCCCCTAAACAATTATATACTAGTTCAGTGATAATGAACGCCATACTAATTTCCAAATTGTGCACAAGAAACTAAAGTTAAAATAATACAAGACTAACAAAGGCCAGAGGCTCCTGACTTGGGACAGGCCCAAAAATGCGGCGGGGTTAAACATGTTTGTGAGATCTCAACCCTCCCCCTATACATCTAGCCAATGTAGAAAAGTAAACGCATAACAATACGCACATTAAAATTCATTTCAAGAGAAGTCCGAGTGTGATGTCAGAAGATGTAACCAAAGAAAATAAACAAAATGACAATAATACATAAATAACAACAGACTACTAGCAGTTAACTGACATGCCAGCTCCAGACTTCAATTAAACTGACTAAAATATTATGATTTCATCATATGAACATCAGGCACAATCCTTCCCGTTAGGGGTTTAGTATCATACCATCATAACATATATGAGAAGAACATAACCCGTGTCATACCAACAACTGGTTTTTGAATAAATGTGTTTAGTTCCGATGCAAAGACCCTATAAGTGAATCAATATAAACGTCAAAATATGCAATCTTTAATGACCTGACAACAGTATCGTAACTATATCCCTTCTTAATATATTTTTGTAGTAATGTTAGTTAAATTTTGTGGCCATCTTCATTTTTTGATGCTTATGTTGCATGTTTAAAAAATATATTAATAAATTTTGACTAAAGATAAATAATTTAACGTTACTTGGTACTTTTGACATCCAACCAAAATGAATAGAACCAAGCAATATATCATTATATTTTTTTAAACTGCTATTTTTTTGGGCGGGATTTTCAAATACGCAGCCTCTGTTGTAATTACTCTACCGTTGTCACATTTGAAATATTTACAAACTTAGATCGGTCAATGTTGTTTATTTGGACTTTTTATTAAGGTAACATCGCAACTGTCGTCACTTTCGAATTTTAGAATTGTGCCAGTTGATATCGCACATTATAATTTTTATTTCTAGCATGTCTTTGTAGTCTCTGTTGTTAAAGCTATATAACATATGTCATTAAAAGTTTTAGAATTTTCCCAATCCACTATAAAATAAATATGTTTAAAATAACTATAATGTTCGGTTTTAACTATTTCATATTGTATAAATTTCAAGATTGTAATAGTTTAATCAAAGTACTAATAGATTGGTATGATTCATTTTACATCATAATCAAAAACTAAAGAAAGATATCTGTTATCCGAAATATTTATAAATAATTACATTTATAGTTTCCATTTTTTGTGATTGGTGTTGTTTTGTACACTTTTTAGGCGTTAATATATGTATATGACATTTTGTTAAAGTTTTAAAATCTTACCATCTAATTTATTCCATTTGCCATCATCAAAGTTTGCTTTACATTTTATTTTATGAATTTCTATCCCATTAGTACTGGCCACCTCTTTTACCATGTTAATCTCTTCTCCAAATAGTCTCTTTAGTAAAGATGTTTTTCCAGATCCTTTCATTCCAACAGTAACTAAACGAATGTCCCTTTTTTTCTCAGATCCCGACTCCAGTAATTTGAGGTACAAAGGAACAGAGTTTATGTCTGCCAAATTTTTAATTTCAGTTGGAACTATATCCTCTAAAATGAAATATTTTCACAGACAAGAAAGTTATACTAATCATGAAAAAAAATGTTGTAAATATTGCCCACAGAGTTATAATCATGATAATGATGTAGACAAATTTATTTTAATTTAATTTCTAAGGGTGAGTTAAAATTGAAGATTAAAAAGAACAATATGTATCTTCGTTACTTATGTATCTAAGATACGGAAGCTAAATATATTTTCTAACATTCTTTAAGTCATATGATACTTCAAAACTAAAACAATTGTATGGGTTTTATAGACTTGAATTGGATAATTGTATTTTAAAACACTTGTACATGGACTTTCTTATAAAAGAAAATCCTTTATCTTATCAAAATCATGAGAAATGAACAGTTATTGAATTATCATAATATAATATTTCAGGCTCGAAAAAATGTATTATAATTTTGGTTAAATGCTGATGTTTTATAACACTGAAAAACCACCCACCAAGGTCTTACCAGAAACAGTATTATCACATGCCAATGTATTTGTACAAGTCGAGGTTTTTTCTGCCGATTCAAGTTGATAATCACGAAGCTTGGTCTTCTTCAGCTTAGTTAAATCTTTTTCAGAAACTAAAATATTTATTTAGTACCAAGTTACTTATACATTTTATATGGTCTATACAATTTTATGTGACAAGTCAATAAAGTTAGTTTTGACTTGAATATAGAACTTAAACAACCTTTTTTAGAATGTTTTAATTTTTAAAGCTTAACGGTAAAGTATTCAGTAGCAAAGTCAGATAATAATGCGTCGAAATTAAACGCAACTTTGCTAATGATAGAAATTGTTATTTAAGATTATTTCACTTGATGTAAGTATGCTGTACAAGATGCTAATTACAAATAATGATCAAGAATTAAACAAAATAAAACAGTTCAAGACCCTACGAATTTCTCATTGTTATCTTAAACCTCTCTAAAAAATTAGTGTCCACTGTTAAAACAAGCGAAACTGCAAGCTACTGCTCACTGATGATATCCCCTCTAAAATATGTCGGTAAACAGGAAGTTGTTGAGTGAAGAATCTAAAAAAACATCACACGGTATAGCTGACTTACAAAAACTCTGAAACCAAATGTTAGAAATCCTTATGATGTAGTTATACTGAGAAAGATGTGACGAAAAATATTCATTGGACGGATGGATGGACTGACGAATGCACGAATGGATGGACTGAAGAATGGACGGACGGAGGTAAAACAGTATAACCCCTATTTTTGTTTTAAAGCGGGGGTATAACTAAACAAAATAAAAATGCCCCAGCTGGCTGTTAAAGGACGACTTGAGATGGTTGTGTCTTATCGGATACAAGAAAATCAAAATCCTTAAAATATGTACACATTTTGTATAGTAACTTACACCCTATATAATACATTAAATAATGTAGAAATAATTAGCTTTACAAACCATATACACTATATGTGGGACAGAAGGGGATTAAAAAATATGCCCAAGACATTTTGTTGAAAAGGTATAAAATATCATTGACTTTTAAAAATTTGGATACTGGATTCCAATGATGGATTGTCACCTTCTATTATATATTTTTCTTCTTTTCCTTCAGAATCCAGTCCAGCTTTTTCTCTATCTACAGCCAAACCTAGAACACTTAGTCGTTCTGATAGCTCATCTTCATTATCACTGTCTTGTACTGGTGTCTCCATCTTTGAGTAAAGATATTTACAAGTACATATGTATTTAATTATATTTTCATCTATAATATATCAAGACAGAATTCAAATGACTAAGCACTTATATAATCCTTATGAAATCAATGTGCGAATAACTATTAAATAGTACACGATTAAATTTGGTCTTACTTAATCTAGACAGTTTTCTGTTTTACAAATTTTCAAATGTATTCTGTCCAAACTACACCGTCAAAAAATGTTTGGAATCAATAGTATCTTATATCCAGTACGGTGACTGACCATCAACAGACAGAGAAAAGGTACGATTTCTTATTATTTTTTTGTTATATTTTAATGATATTGAAGAACATAAATACAAAATAAATATTTTCGTTTGTAAGATGTAGTATTTTCGGTTATGCTTTGTAACATGTAAGGACGAAACCGGGTCGTACACATTACACAAAAAAAGGTCCGCCCATTTTGACATGAGGTATTTCTTTCATTCCATACGCATAAAAATAAACATTGAAAGGATCAAAGTGACTAGTCTTAGATTGCTATCTCCATGTTAATTTATTACGGTCTGCACCTTTAATTCTGTACAATGTGCACTATTTAACGAAATATAAAACAATTTCGAGGCAAGTTTAATGATATTTAATTTTCCGTGCCTTTTTTACCTATTTATCCGTTGATCTAGAACTATTGAAGAAAATATTCAATCTCACAATCGAAAATATTTATAAGTGTATTAATCTTCTTCAATACCATAAAAATAACACATAAATAAACAGAAATCCCTACTTTTTTTCAGTCTGTTGATGGGACATCACCGTACCAGATATTAAATATTATTATGTCCAAACATTTTTTGCCGAGGTAGTTTAGACACAGTTAGACAAATGGTCAAAAGCATTAACTAGTGAACACACATTTCCTTTTGTCTTTTGGGTCAATAATTGCTGTCTCGTTGAAGTATTTGTCTTCGATGATTATCCTATGAGTATATACTTCATCAATTGGTTGTGTCTCTGAATTGCTGGTGGGTTGTGTACTATTGAAGTGATTATGTTTAATCTTTTCGATTTTCTACATGTATTGGTAGCATCAAATGATAAAACATTGCATACTAACCATGAGTGTTAACTTTCAAATGAACGCTGAATAGCACGAAAATTATATGGTCAATTTTGTGATCAGCCATTACAAATGACAACATTAGAAATCCACACGAAGCTCGTTTAAAACAGAGATACAAAGTAAATCAATTTGGCCATTTTTTTTATATGACCTTCCCACTCAGGCACAACTGCTTGAAAGAGTAACATGTTTTTACAATAATAAATACAATTAAAAAGACAAGTATCAACAAAGCCAGTCAGTGACCATGGAAGGTGAATCTTACTGATCTATTTTAACATAATGAATTTTAAATCTCAGATGACTTTTTACTCAGTTTAAAGTTTAAACCAAAATCAATGATGAATGAAAAGTTAGTCGAATTTACCATATCTGCATTCACTAATATATACTAGTAATTTGAGATGAAACAAGATCTTTGAATTCTGTTTTCACTAGTTTCAACATTCATTTTGTTATCAATAACTTTTAATATTATTGCTATACAGCTAAGGACATTGGATTAGCATGCAGTCTGTCAATATGTATATTTCGGCATTGCACATGATCTTGTTTTTCTCTGTTCAGTTAGTTCATGTATTTTAACGGATCAATCGGATCTGTATCGATTGATATTTGAATCTTGGGTACGTGACTTTTGGCTTTGAAATAGCTCTCAGTAACTGTGCTCGACAAATCAGTACTTTGTGTCTTAAGTCTTGGTTTTGTTGTTTTGTGTGTGTGTGTGTGTGTGTGTGTGTGTGTTGCTTGCTTGCTTGCTTTTGTTGTATATCCAATATAAAAAAATACTGGATACTAAAAATACTGATATGGGGACTAAAGATAATAACATGATCATTATATACTCCAACAATATATAATAAATTTTGTCTCTTCCAGACATACCCATTTTAGAACTGTTTCTTCTCCAGAAGTTCTACTATTAACTGAAAAGAAAAGAAATGATATATCAAAAAAATAATTCTGAAAAGGTATATACATTTTGATTTGCAGTTATATGGAAATTTGACTGTGTCCTTCTAGTAAAAGATTTGTTCTTTTGCTAATGTGAATTGCCATTTAAGTATAAACTTCAAAACAACCCTACATTACATTGGTAACCAAATGGTAGATATTTCTAGCAATGCCTGACAAAATGTCTGTTTTTTTTTGTATATTTTTAGTATGATGTGTTATTGGTGTATATTTTAAATCTTCATATTATATATTATGGGTGTGTCCTATTATCTTTTTTTGCATTAGAAGATACTTCTCGTATCACTTTGTACAGTAATTGATATGGATAAGTGATACGAAACTTTTGCTTATTTGACTTATCTATTAATCATAATAAAACGTTATTGCGACATTTCCGTTTTCTATTCGTTAGGTCATAGGTGACTTTTAAAGGTCAAACATATGTAAATTTTCTCCTTGATAACGTAAATATATGAATGCATTATTGAGGCCAAATTACCACTAATCAAATATAGTCTTTGTTTTTTAAATGAACACTGGATTTGATGAAAAAAACTCGAAAACTAGATCATACAAATATTTTGGTATCCATTATGAATGTTTGATCTCTGAAGAATCAAAGTTAGTAAATGGTGTGAGTGTTTTGTATATTACTCTTTCTTGAGCACCTGAGATTACCCCCGGTTTTTAGTGGGGTTTGCATTGCCCATTTTTATTTTCTGTGTCGTGTTTTGTATTCTGTTGTTTGTCTCTTGGTCGTGTTCGACTTTTTGCGTTGGCGTTTTCAGTTTATCGTTGACTTGTGATTTTGAATGTTCCATGGCGACATTATAAATGTATATAAAACCTAAATGTAGGGCTTTTATATCTAGCATACGTGACAGGATGTTGCATGCTTGACAAAAATGTATTATAATTCTGGTTCAATTCTCCTGTTCTATAACATTGCAGAGCCACCGAGTTCTTACCCGAACCAGTATCAACACGTGTCAATGTATTTGTACCAGTCGAAGCTTTTTCTTCTAATTCAAGTTGATCATCATTAGCCGGGTTCATCATCAGCAAATTCGTGAACTCTTTTTCAGATACTGAAATATATATTAAGTACCATGTTACTTATATTGTCTATACGATTTTATCCTTAAAGTCAACACAATTAGTTTTAATTTGAATAAGAAGCTTACAAAACCTTTTTTAAGATATTTTTTAAATTTTAAAGCTTAACGGTATACGGTACAGAAGCAAATGCAATAATGCGTCAAAATTAAGCGCGTTGGTTTCACGACGTTGCTAATGAATAGCAACAAAATTAGACTAAAAAATAAATCACTAACATCATCAAATTGGTTACTTGAATTTGAAAGGATATGCAAAGGTAAACAAACACATTGTATATTTAGGCATATAAAATCTACTGCAGTTGTATAAAATTTTTAAGCTACAACATTAATGTATAGACTTGATACTAAAGAAATGGAATGGGAAAGAATTTTTTTTATTTTATTTTAAGATACAAAATGAATATGTAGACTAAAAACTAAGAAAAAGAAAATAAAAATAAAGGTTTCTATTTCAAGCTATAAAATGAATATATAGACCCCCATTTCTTTTCTTTTGCAATCGACAATGTACTATTTCAAGAATGAAATATCGAAATTGCAAGAAAGAGTCAACAACAGAATGTTTTCTATATGAAAGGACAACTTGAGATGGTTGTGTCTTATCAAATACACGAAAGTCCAACTCTGACAATATGTACAATATGTTTAGTATAATAACTTTCACCACACATAATACACTAGTAAAAGTTTCTTGCCTAAATAATGTTTGAGGAAATGAATGTATGTAAGGTATGCGTAACGAATTTGAAAGATTGCGCATTAATTTTATAATGGGAAATTTGTATAAGTTGTATAACTATTAACGTTGACCCGTTTGGTGGTAGTATAAAGGAAAAATTGCACGTCGGGTTTTAAGTTATCGAGGACTGGATAATGAGCACATAATCGCACGTCATATATGTATATAATACAACTCGTCTAAACATCAACCCAACAATGTTAGATCTGTACATTTGCTTTCGTATTTTTTTTGTTCTTCCCTCGCCGGGATTCGAACCCATGCTGTAGTGTATCATAGGTGTGAGTTCGAATCCCGCTGACGGGACGGACAAAAATTTGTCAACAAAAAATCAAACTCTAACACTGTTTGGTGTAATTTTCAGACTATACATATATACATATGGCAATCGCCAATGGCAGTCAGCAGGGTTAAAGAACATCAGTTGTTCGACCTGTTAGTCATATGCGTTTTGTTTAAAAATACTTTTTCACTTTTTTGGTCATTTGGACAATGTTGTTAGTGCTGTATTTAGACCCTTCTACAACGAAAGGAGAAGGTTCAGTAAGACCCTTTTTTGGCCCCAAAATATAGCAGTTTTACAAAGTTGTGAAACTGTAATCTTTAAGCTATTTATTGGAAAGTAGAATGCTTCTGCTACATAAATATAGGCTGTTTTTGACGATACCATGTACATATATCGTGTACTAACATCATAAAGTCGTGCTAAATTACTGAAATCTTCACAATTTTAGCATTTTAGTTAAATTTGAGACGGTTTTCGACTTAAATGAAAGTGGCCGCATTCGTGTTCATCCATAATATTTAAATGTAAGTTGTATTTGATGATAATACATAACATATATAAAGGTTGAGGATGAACACGGATGCGGCCACTTTCATTTTTGACAAAAACCATCTCAAAAGTGACGTTTTTTGGCATATTTGATAGATTTTTCATATTAAAACTTGAATCGGAGCGTTTTTAATGACAAAACCAGTTAAAATCTTTCACAAAAACTAATCAAATCAATTGAAATAGACATTTAAGTGTTTAAAAAGCGTCCAAAATCTTTCGTCAGATGAACCTGAAATTTGAGGCCAAAATCAGCCCTTACCGGACCTACTCCTTTGTTTGACATGCACACGTTTAAAAATTGCGGTTTGTATCCAACGCAATCATAGGTTTGAACGTAGTTTTCAATTTAGACTCGTTTATATATATATATATATATATATATATATATATACATAAACGAGTCTAAATTGATATAAACATATATATACAACTCGTCTAAACATCAACCCATTATGTTAGATCTGTAAATTTGCTTTTGCAAATTTTTGGTTCTTCCCTCGCCGGGATTCAATTTATATATAGAGAAAGAGAGAGAGACCGAGAATAATTTACAATACAAAGGAAATCAGGGGCAGTTTGATCTAAATTCAGACATTTCAGACAATGTTAGTGGCGTAATAGACAACTTGCATCATAAGAGATATTTCAAGGCCGTTTCTTTATTTGAGGAGTCGATAAAGGTGCTAAAAAAGAAAAACAAATTGATCCCTATTGCGGACAAGTCACAAGCAGAATAGAAAACCGTTGACCAAAATCTTTCAGACGAGGTAGCTAGCAATTCAGAAGACGAGAGGAAGATACGAGCTGCAGAGACCAGAGCCGTGAAGAAGATGAAGGTAACAAAGGATAGTAACAGGAGTGTAAAGAAAAGACCCGCTGAAGCTTCAGATGGTCCGTCTTCAGTTGATCGTGGAGCTGATGGTGTTGCAACTGTTTCACAGCCGCCCTTTCGTGTTGGCGGGGCATCGGGCCCTAATTCAAGATTCGTCAGATCAAAAGCCAGAGACATCTGCTACAAGTGTGGGTTGTATGGGGATTGGGCCAAAAATACAAAAACGGAGGTAACAGTAACTCCACAACTCCCAGAAGATCTTCTGCTTAAAAATAGTTCGAACATTTTACAGGTGCAAAGCTTAGACATGCAACTTTCAAACTTATTTTGAATATTAATCTGGTTAATTTTTTATTACTGTGCATAATAGACTGACGCATTCTATTCCTTTTTGGAAAAGCATCAATAACTCAGGTTTTATTCTAGATATTAAGTCTAATTATAAAATTCTAAAATTTTAATGTTAAAAACGCTGCTTTCAGTTCTAAATAATTTATGTGTAAAAAAAGAACAAAAACCCTTGGTTTGAAGTTGTGTATTGTCAATAACATCACCCCAACCAGTTTTTTAACTGTCTTTTTTTTTAAATTATCTCAGGATCTGTTTGTATTAATGGCTTAAAACTAGACTCAACATGAGAAATCCACCAATTTAACACATCTACTGATTCATTTGAAATGATAGTTTTAGTGTCAAAATCTCCATTGCTTTGTTTTAAAAACTTGTCTTTTTCTATTTCTAAAGATTTTATATATATAAGTGCATGTTAAACTCCTGGTTCGGCAGCAATCAATTTGTCTATAATCTGTGCAAATTGCCTTCTTGACATTTGTCTGTTTTTAACATGGGGACTCTTGCGTAATATTTGTTTATAAAAATTCCTTTTATCAATGAACCTGAAAATCTATTATTGAAAAAAATGAATAAATCTGCAATTGATAATTCAGATTTTGTAGGGAAGGCTATACAGGATTTGTTAGATACTAATTTGAGCAGAGAGGAGTCAAAGGCACCTTTTGTTTTAAATCCTTTAACAGTATCTGTAAGTCAGACAGGTAAAGGTCGTTTGATTATAGATTTACGATATACTATCGAATAGTTTAGTTTCGTTTTTCACACATAACCAAAATGATGTTGGTATTATTCAGAAAGGTAGCAAAGTACCAGAGTTGCAAACGTTGGCTTTGTCAATATTCAGTATTAGTGTTTCTTTTAATATTTCGTTATATCCACAATGGATCCAGAGGGATGATAATGAAAATACACATGCTTTGAGTAGGATCTTCGATATTGACAATTTGGGGTATTTCGTTTGAATTTTTTTACTTCATAGATGAATTACGGGGATCACATAGAGTTGATAGATTCGCTAATATGATCAAAGCGAAACTCGGGAGATTTAATTCTCTACTTTGGAATCCGGGTACGAGTGCAATTGATGTTTTTACTTGTAATTGGAATAGGGATACTAATTGGTTAGTCCCTCCTGATAATAATCTAGTTTGCAAATGCATCAATCATTTATTTAATGACATGGTAGTAGGAATATGCTTGGTTTGTCAGAGATGTTTAAGAATTTCATGAGATTGACAGAATCTTAGTTGCAGGCAATAATAAGAATTCTAAGTTCGCTAATGTATTAGGACATTTAGTGGGCAATTATTAGCTGTTCGTTTGGATGCTTGATGAATTAGTATGCTGTTTATTATTTACAGATTGTGGATAAAGATGTTTCACCACTGGGTGTTTTTATGTACTGATTACGCCGGAGATCCAGGGTTGCTGGAGACTGAATGTGTTTAGAGGTCACTGGACCATATGTTTAAGTGTCCCTGGACGTACATCTTCTAAGATGTGTAACGTATTTGCATTGTGTAGTGTTGGTCACAGGACCATATATAAATCATAACGGTATGTTTTGATTATACAATGAATTTTTGATTGGAGTGTTTATTTGATTACAGAAAATATTTTCTACTGGATTCTGGTCTGAAAATGAAAAAGGGGCACATCCTGAGCTTCGTCTGCTTATACATAATTTGCCAACAACTGTTACCGATGCTAGAGCTAAATCTACAGTAGACAAATATAGTTGTGGTTTTAAAAGATTTACCAAATGGACGGAAAAGTATCGTGAAATAACTTGTATTTTACCATACAAAGAAATTTATGTTGGTCTTTATCTGCAAAGTTTAATGGAATCTGCAAATCATTTTAGTATAATTGAGTCTGCATTTTATAGCATCAGATGAGAACACAATTTTACTGGTGTAAAAAATCTTTGCGACTCAGATTTAATTTCTTAAATAGTTGAGTCAGCTAGAAGAACACTTTCTAAAACTTTGAAGAAAAAGGAACCTGTGACTTCAAAAAGCACACTCAAAGAGCTACGTTTACTTACTATCTGTTCTTTAGCTTATACTGTTTTCTACGTTTTGATGAATTATGTAACATTAAAGCCAAACATATAAGTTTTTGTGAAGGTTATATAGATATTTTTGTCGAAGGGAGTAAAACAGATTGCTATAGAAAAGACAACCATGTTTTCATATGAAAGCTAGAAAGCCAACAATATCCTGTTGCTTTCCTTTCAAATTATTTAGATGTAGCCAATATGGATATGAAGTCCGATATGTATAGTTTTAGATCGATCTCGCGTTTTTAAGAGTCGCAATGTATTTTCATTAAGAAAGAAAAATGTATGTTTGTCGTACACAATAATTAGGCATCAGCTGATTTTGGCTGTAGTATAACTGATTTTGGTTTACATAGCTGAATAACTTTAGGGGCAACAGCCGCCGCCCAGAATGGTTTATCTGATAGATTATTTAAAATGGATGGTCGCTTGAAATCAGATGGTGCAAAAGACGGATATGCATTAGAAAATTAAAAAAAAAGCGTTTATCAGTTTCTAAGAATCTTGGAATTTACATGTATATTTCTGTCTGTGCGTCGAGATGGTTATTGCGCAATTCAGTATCCAAACTTGTAATTGTTCTATTGTATTTAGAAAGTAAAGGCTAATGTTGAAGTGTACATAATTTGATGTGCTCAATTATCTAATACACATATGGAGCCTTTTAGCACATAAATACTTTATGTTTGGTTAAACAACGTGTGTGGTATGCGGAAGGAATTTGAAAGATTGCGCATCAATTTATAATTGAGATTTTGTATAAGTTCTTTAACTATTGCCCTAAACCGTTTTGGCGGTCAGTATCAAAAGTATCATTGCTCGGGTTTTTAGTTATCGACGACTGGGTAGTAGCCACATAATCACACGTTACATATATATATATATATAGGAAGCCTAGGTGGTCGTGTGGTCTAGCGCGCCGGTTACAGTGCAGGTGATTTGATATCTCAGTAGCATGGGTTCGAATCCCGGCGAGGGAAGAACCAAAAAATTGCGAAAGCAAATTTACAGATCTAACATTGTTGGGTTGATGTTTAGACGAGTTGTATGAGTGGCCGTTCATGTCAAAATAGTAATGGTTCCATCTAGATGCATTTTCCATCTAGATACTTGTTGAAAGCATCTAGATACTTCAATGAAGCACCTAGATACTTCAACCATGTATCTAGATGCTTCATCAAAGTATCTAGATACTTCAACGAAGCATCTAGGTACTCCAACGAAGCATCTAGGTACTTCAACGAAGCATCTAGATACTTCAACAAAGCATCTAGGTACTTCAACGAAGCATCTAGATACAAGGTTAAACTATCTAGATGCTTCATCGAAGTATCTAGATACACCGCACAAGTATCTAGATACTTTGTTAAAGTATCTAGATGCTTCGTAACAGTATCTAGATATATCGCAAAAGCATCTAGATGGTTAAAATCTGATATTTGATCTTAAATTGGGCGTGCTCTATCGTAATTTCAACCAATGAAATTTGCTTTTTCTCACCTTCGGGACTTTGAGAGGGAAATCTGACGTTGCCCTCCCTTTTCCTTACGATTTCATGCAAGTGGCCAACAAATAAAAATGACAAGCCTCGATAGATATCAACAATTGATGAGAAGAAGCTTGCAAAGAATTAGGGAAAGGGAAAGAAGAGAGGAAGAAAATGATGATGAAAACGACTTTGTTTCTGGGTAAATTATCTGCGATTTGATTGTACATAGACATATAAAACATGTGTAAATTTGGGAAAACCCAACTTACCTGTGTGGTTATTTATAGACGTAGTATCAATATAAACATATAAGTCTATGATATCCAGACAACTTGTAATTTCCTGCCATTTGAATGTCAACAAAAGTTTAAAAAGAGAGAAAATATTTATATGTGAAGAATGACACTATAAAAAACGATCAATCATCTTAATAAGTGATTTTTTATGCTCAAGAAGAAAAGGGGGTATGACCACAGATTTCTTTTCTCTATTAAGTGAACAGTGCAAAACAATTTTTCACCATGACTTCAGAAAAATGATTCTCAATATAACAACATGTAAATTTGAACTTTTTTGGAGTTTTCAGAAAAAGTGTCATCAACAGATTAATTTCATGAATGATATTGATATATGATATTGACATCATCTAAGACACAGACCATTCATCTTTTGTGGGTGTAGGTGATACATATGTTTTTTTTCTCAGAACAAACTATTTTTCTCCTCATCCTTTTAGAAAAAACAAACTATGTTTTTCAATAGCATTACAGAAAATTGACATTTTATGAAACATAATGAGTGAATTCAAATATGTTTTCCTCCTAATGGTCACTTTACTTCGAGGCAATTCGTTTGTTTTTCAATAGCAGTACAGAAACAAGACTTTTTTAATGAGCATTAGGAGTAAATTCAAATATTTTGAACTCCTTATTGTCACTTTACTAATTATCTAAAGAATACAGTCACACAGTACGTTAGCCAGAGAATTTACACCCCCAGATATTATGATCATTGTAAATTTTTATGATAGATTTCTATAATTTAAGAGGGGGGGGGGGTCTTTTAGCAATTTTATTTCATCATCTGGGAAAGCGATAAATGCAGGGTATCTAACCCCACAGAAGATCTATAATCATGAATGGTCAGTGCCTTTAATCAAATCAAATCAAATCAAATATTTTATTGTCATATAAACTTTTAAATTACAGTTTGTGACAAACATGTATTAACACAATGAACATATATATCAATTTAGACTCGTTTATGTATATATATATATAGATATATTTAAACGAGTCTAAATTGAAAACTACGTTCAAACCTATGATTGCGTTGGATAAAACGATGTTATGCCACAAACATACGGTGTCAATATTTTTTTAGTACACCAGATCCGGATTTCGACAATAAATGTCTCTTCAGTGATGTTAGGGATCGAAACGGTATTTGGAAGGCCATATAAAAAGTACCCTCATTTTAGATTAACTCTTGAATTTTAAGAGTCAATATAGGATGAACGGATCATAAACCGGAGGGAAAATATGATACAAGCCCAAACAAAAAAATATAAACGAGTCTAAATTGAAAACTACGTTCAAACCTATGATTGCGTTGGATAAAAACCGCAATTTTTATACGGGTGCATGTAAAACAAATTTCGTTGAAGAAGGGTCTAAAACAGCACAAACAACATTTTCCAAAAGACCAAAAAAGTGAAAAAGTATGTTTAAACAAAACGCATTTGACTAACAGGTCGAACAACTGATGTTCTTTAACCCTGCTGACTGCCATTGGCGATTGCCAAATAAAATTGATCACAAGATGTAACAAAATGGATCTTAATATAATGTAATACTAAACAGAAAAAAACTTTTAACTTTTGGCCACGATGTATAAAATGACTGAATAAACAGTCAACGATTAATCTTACAGGGCGATGGATCATGTAATATGATACTGTACACTACAAAATATAATATATAACAAGTCAAAAAGGGTACAACATCACCATTAAATAACTATAAAATGAACAAATATTAGATATTTCGAATAACAGATATCCTTCTTCGGAATACCACGATGTCAAATGAATCATGTCAATATATTCAAATTGAGACACTATCAAAATCTTGAAAGTGTATACAATTTAAGCGGACACTATGAAGATTTGAAAAAAATCTTATCCTAGAATGGAAAGTTCATATGTACTACAATCTTTTTTCAAAGGTCAAAATATAGGGCTGTGCGGCATATTTTCAACGTTTATATGCCCTGAACTTCTCAGAGTATAAACTTACAGTATTTTTCTTAACTACTCCTACCTCGAATGTAAGGTTACCACATATTTCAATATAAACAATATGCACATGAATATTAACTGGTAACATTCCCAAGGTATGTCTCTGTGAGATGCAACACACAGAGCATAACTGGGAACCAGTATATAAACAAAAGTAATTTTCTATGAATATTCTAGATCTCCCCAAAAGAGGCGTGCTTTTAAAACAGCTGTATTTACAAAGTGCAACCTAGAGTATTTTAGCACATACATACTTTATGTTTGGTTAAACAACGTGCATTAAAGCATAATCAGTCTGACAAATCATATACACTACATATGGGATAGTAGTGAATAAAACATATGCTCCACGATATTCTGTTTAAAAGGTATAAAACTATCATTGACTTTGAAAACTTAAATACTTGACTCCAGTGATGGCTCGTTACCTTCTGTTTGATATTTTTCTTCCTCATAATCAGAATCCATTAGAGCTTCATGTCCATATCCATCCAAACCTATAACACTTAGTCGATCTGATAGCTCATCTTCATCACTGTCTTGTATTGGTGTCGCCATCTTTGAGTAAATATATTTACAAGTACATTTCTATTTTATTATATTTGTATCTATATTATATATAGACTGGAAACAAATGACTTAGATTGGTACATTTTTTTTTACTTAAGTCTTTGTTTAAGTAGGGTTATATTTTTTAGTGTGCTTTTGCTGTGTCGATCTGATAAGTCCAGCCGTTTTCAAATGAATTTTATAAGTTGTTCTTATGTTGTGTAGTTACACAAATGTTTCAGATTAGAGGGATTGGGATCCCCAAAACTGCTCCAAAGTCTATACGTGTGACCCAAGGTTGGAACCTGCAATTCAGTGGTTGTCATTTGTTTCTGTATATCATATTTGTGTATCGCTTACATATTTTATTTTACATTAATTCGGCCTTTTTTCGTTTTTGAATAAAAAAAATTTACATTCTTTGTGATTGTTTATAATTGGCTTTTAATAATTTAGTATGCGGTATGGGATTTGCTCATTCATGGTTAGGCCTTTCGGTTACCTAAAGCTGCGTACTTCAACAATATTTGATCTGTGGTGGAAAATTGTCTCATTACCATATCTTCTTTTTTTATATAAGCTTTCAGGCTTAAGTAAAGTAATGAAATTTAAAACATTAACATAAATGGTCACAATACATACAATATTTTACCATCTTATGATATCAAGATACTAACAAAGTACATATTCATGCAAAAATTAAATGATTCTCTATCTACTTGTGGTTTGAGAAAAATGTGCCCTGTATTAACCCAAGCACTACATCATACTGATTATGAAGACTAAAATAATAACATAATTATTATATAATCTAAGACATCTAACAATATATAAATTTATCTATATCACACACATACCAATTTTGGAACTGTTTCTTCTCCAGAAGTTCTACTATAAACTGAAGAAAAGTAATTAAATGATATTTTATTAACATGATTTTAAAAAGGATTTTGATTTGGTAGTCAATTGGGAATTTGACTGTGTTGGTCTAGTTAGATATTTGTTCCTTTACTTATGTGAATAGCAATTTTGAAAATAAACTTCAAAACAACCCTACAATACGCCAGTTACCCAATAGAAAATATTTTCAATAATGCCTGCAGTTAGCCTGACTACATGTCTGTTTTTTTTAAGTCACTTGATTATAATGTGTTTTTTGGTGGAGTTTGTATTGCCCATTCTTATTTCTGTGTGTCGTGTTTTGTATTCTACTGTTTGTCATTTTGTCTTTTTCTCTTTTTTCTGCCATGGCGTTTTCAGTTAATTTTCGAATTGTGAGTTTGAATGACCCTTTGGTATCTTTTGTCTTTCTATTTTATCGATTTATAAATATAAATATATACTGGCTACACTCAAGATATCAATATTCTGATGTTAATCGATGCATTACAACCTTGAGACATGTTGTTAAATAAAGAATAATTTGGATTATAGAAGTGATGAAGCATCGATGATTGAAATTTTAAAAAACACAAAATACAGAACAATTTAAAAACTACGCAAATAAAACTACAGTGAATTCATTATGATTCTAGGGATTCTTATTTTCGTGGATTTCGTGGGTATAAGTAAACCAACATTTTTGCAATTTATCAAAACCGAAAATGAATGAATCGAATAGTACACAGTATGTCTCATGAGACTTTCAACTGTACTAAATAGAAATCAATGGAAGTTGTATATCATTGGTTATGTTAATTACACTTCTTACTCTCTGTGACAGGTACATCGTGATTTTGCTGTGCATCGACTGTAACACCAATCCTCTCAAGATCTTCTGAAATCCAAAAATATCAATGTAAAAATTTGAGCGACTTTTCATAGTTTCATTAAGCTTTAATAACTTTTAAATTGATGTTTTATAAGCTAAAGATAAATCATTACACACAATTCAACAGTTGGATCTAACCTACATAAAAATCGTATTCTTTTATTTTACAAATTATATGCAGACTTGATACTGCCATGTGTCGGAATCACTGCTAAAATATGTAACATTGAAATTAACATTAGCAAAAGTGGCACCTATTTTTCGCACACTTATATATAAATGAGGTTTGATCAAGGTCCACTCATTACGTGCATGTGTAAATTTCAGAGAGTAGTCCAGCAGCTAAGTCCAATATTTTGGGACAATTGATCACTTTACGGTAAAAGCATGA
This sequence comes from Mytilus galloprovincialis, assembly GCA_037788925.1. Lineage (NCBI taxonomy): Eukaryota > Metazoa > Mollusca > Bivalvia > Mytilida > Mytilidae > Mytilus > Mytilus galloprovincialis. The sequence goes on from CM075335.1 coordinate 36,958,705, forward strand.
AACTTTGCACAGTGTTAGTTATGATGCTTATTAACATTTTTGAATATGGAGCCATCAAAAAAATTTCCACAATGGCCGCAAACAGTCAGTAAGCCGAGTCAAAAAATATAGAGCACCAGACTGGACTGTTCAACTAAAAAAAAATAATTTGGTCAAATATATATTTTACCCTTTCAGTATAACATACTGACTGGGAATGTATATTTTTTTTTACAATTTTTTTTATTTTTTACATATTTTTTTTTATGAAATTCAATATAAGCGCTCAATCCCCAAATTATCATCGAAATGTATAGGGAAAAAGTCAGTTTCTAACAGTTTCAATTATCCATCACCTATGAAAAACAGCACTTATGACTAAACTAACTATATGGAAGTCTAGTACTATGTTGGTGTAAAAATAATTAAAATAAAATTTTTGGTATCTTTAATATTTTTTTCCAAAAAAGGTAAAAAAAAAATATGCTAAAATAGGGAAAATTGAGAAAAGCCAGTTTCTAACCGTTTTCAATTATCCACCCCCAGAGGAAAACAACACTTATGGCTAAACTACTTATATGGAAGTCTAGTCCTATGTCGTTGTAAAAAATATTGAAAATAAAACTTTTGGTATCATTTTAATTTATTTTAAAAAAATAAGGTAAAAAATGCAAAAATTGAGAAAATTGAGAAAAACCAGTTTCTAGTCCTATGTCGTTGTAAAAAATATTGAAAATAAAACTTTTGGTATCATTTTAATTTATTTTAAAAAAATAAGGTAAAAAAATGCAAAAATTGAGAAAATTGAGAAAAACCAGTTTCTAACCGTTTTCAATTATCCATCACCAAAGGAAAATAACACTTATGACTTAACTACTTATATGGAAGTCTAGTACTATATGTTGGTGTAAAAAATAATGAAAATAAAAGTTTTGGTATCTTTTTTAATTTTTTCAAAAAATTAAGTAAAAAAATGCAACAAATAGAGAAAATTGTGAAATTGAGAAAATTATTCTTTGGCAAACCAAAATGGTATTACTTGGACTAAGTTGCAAAATACCTTATACTTTTGCATCTTTGTTGTTTTTATCATGTTTAAGTAAACGGTTTTGATGAAAAAATGAAAAGAAAAAAAGGTGTAGTCTTGTCTCCACTTTGTTCATTTGGTTGCCATAGCAACCATAAAATGTACACTGTTCATTTCCTATTGGCTTCTATTATACAAATTTTCACCATGAAAGAACTTAGTTGGAAGATCTAAGAAAATTCTCATTGAATTGGTCAGTAATGCCATAGATTCCTACAATACAATTTGTGCTGTACTTTGACCTTTGACCTCGAAGTAAAAAGAGGATTTTTATTTACACTTTTGTGTCGGGAGCAGATCTGTTTGCCCTGTGACAAAATCTGTTAATAATTGACACCGTTGTGTAGCACCTCAAGACAATATGTTGTGTTCCATGGATGATAACCTCTGACTGACGTTTATCCTTTAACAATGTTAAAGGTATATGTATATGAAAGAGGTTTATAAATATGTCCATTTCAAAATCATCTACTTTTACAAAACTTATTGTAGCTGTTTGACAATTCACAGACTTGCTAGTTTTATCATTGCAATTTCCTAAAATGCTGCATACAAATATTGCTTTCACATTTTATGATGATTTTTTCGCTTCCCCTACCTAGTTGCAATTTTTCGAAATAACCACATTGCACACATTTCTAAATAAACAGTATTATCTTGATTGACATGACCAACACCGTTTTAATGCAACTAAAAATGTGTACCTTCAGATCATGCCATACAGGAACCCCACATAAAGAAAATCATTACATATCTTACTATGAATGAGACAGATCTCCATCCCAAACCATCATAGTTTCATCCTCAATGACATGCTCTGCTCTCTTCATACAATATCTATTGTTAAATCGTTATTTTTTTTATTTATATCATCTTCAACTCATTATATTAAAAACTGACTAGATCCTCAATTCTTAACCTAATATATTCTGAACTGCCAACTGGCATGACCATCATGACCATAGATCTTGTCCATTTAATTTGTTATGGTTTGTTTTGGTTTTTTTTTTTGGGGGGGGGGGGCATTTCAGAGTATCTTTCGAAGGGCAACTTTAGTTAGAGGACTGACATCACACGAATACATTAGTATAAAGTAAAATCACAAAAATACTTTTGAAAAGTCCATAATAAGTTCATATGCACGTTTATACTTGATAATGACAAAATCTACAAATAATCATGCTCTTGGTTTTTACAAAATCAAATATGATATGCAGATTGGTTTAGTTCTTGATTGAAGGCTGTACATATTGCTATAAACTTTTACATAGTTTGGTCTCTTAATGAAGAGTTGTCTAATTGCAATCATACTAAATCTTCTGATTTTTATTGTGTTCCATTGCAGTTTCTTCAAAACCTTTGGAAATAGAAGCACTGTTTATCTTCATCACTTGGTTTGTATAAAAGTCAGATTATGACAACATAGAATTATATCCATATATACGTCACATTGATTATGGCGTAAAGAGAACTGTGATAGGTACATGTAGCCTTGAAATTGGCAATCATATCAATAAGACGGATAAATGTTACATATACTTAGCTAAAGTGTGAACATAACAATTAGCTTATCGTGTTTATTCCATTGATAAATTTTGAACAAATACATGTACTGCACAAAACAAAATAACAAGGGCATACCAAATTGATACTTATAAGAAGTTTATTTTTTTGGGGGTGCACATATTTCTGATTAACACAGAAATATTAATACAATTGTTTTGAAAAATAAAACTTTTTTTCCTTTTAACAGATTTTTTCCGTGACTGTAATAATTTTGATTTTTTTATCAACAAATATACAACTTTTTTTAATTCATATAAACCCTTGGTTAATATAAATGACATATATTAAAAAACCTCTACAAAATTCTCTGACAGATACAAAGATTTGGTAAATGGAAGTTTGACTGTTCCACATCCTAATTGTTTTGGTGAATAATTTTAGAGCCATTGATTATATAAACCATATTTATAAACGCATTAAAGCCCATCTTTGAATATTAAATTCATATATCTGTAGTGATATTGATTTTTCTTTTAAAAATTAAACCATAACTAAATATGCATTGCTTAAAGTTATGTATGTGTATGTTTCATATCGTGTTTAATAATTTACTTATTTTTTGGAGCATGTCTTCTAATCGTATTTGATTTGGTTTTGTTTGTCACTTATACCAATCTGTTGAGTTAAGACATTTCCAACTTATTTGCACGTGATTTTCTTATGCTGTGCTGTCACACCACTGTATTTCTGTAGTTGTCATTAGTTACTGTGAAAAGTAAAATCACAAAAATACTGAACTTAGAGGAAAATCAATTAGGAAAGTCCATAACCACATGGCAAAATCATATAACAATACGCATCAAAAACGAATGGACAATAACTGTCATATTCCTGACTTGGTACAGGCATTTTCAAAAGTAGAAAATGGTGGATTAAACCTGTTTTTATAGCGCTAACCTTCTCACTTTGATGACAGTCTCATCAAATTCCGTTATATTTACATTGATGCGTTAACTAAACAGACACAATAAATAAAATAGTCAAAATTATGGGTACATCAGTCATCATCGTATACCAATTTTAAAAGGAACAATTTAACAGAACACAAAAACATCTATCTACAAACACATTCATTGCTTGTGTGAGTCATGTTTAATTTTTGTAAATGTTTTGTTATAATTCAGATCCTTTTATATTATCATTTGAATTGTTTCACATGATTCATGTTAGGAACTTTTATTGATGATTACAGGGTATGAGTTTTATGTATTGGTGAATACCATATTGTGACACATAGCTGATTACATCTACATCTCCCTATTTTTATTATTCAGGACAACTTCATATGATGAAGACATAATCTTTCAAACAGGTCTGGAGCTGGCATGTCAGTTAACTGCTAATAGTCTGTTGTTATGTTTGTATTATTGTCATTTTATTTATTTTCTTTTTTTACATCTTCTGACATCGGACTCGGACTTCTCTTGAACTAAATTTTAATGTGCGTATTGTTATGCGTTTACTTTTCTACAGTGGCTAGAGGTATAGGGGAGGGTTGAGATCTCATAAACATGTTTAACCCCGCCGCAGTTTTGCGCCTGTCCCAAGTCAGGAGCCTCTGGCCTTTGTTAGTCTTGTATTATTTTTAATTTAAGTGTCTTGTGTATAATTCGGAATTTAGTATGACGTCCATTATCACTGTACTAGTATACATATTTTTAAGGGGCCAGCTGAAGGACGACTACGGGTGCGGGAGTTTCTCGCTACATTGAAGACCCATTGGTGGCCTTCTGTTGTAGTCTTTTTCTATGGTCGGGTTGTTGTCGCTTTGACACATTCCCCATTTCCATTCTCAATTTTTATCCTTTATAGATATAGGGTCTTTTTCAGAAGTATATTTCTGTTGCTTTTATTTTTTCAATATTGTAGCCAAGAATGCAGAAAAAAAAGTAAATATCTTAATATCTGGTGAAAAACTCCTTTTTAGTGATAATTGAACATGCTGTCATATTCATTCATTTTTAGATCTTGTCGTGCCTGTAATTTTTTTTTTTTACTATTATCTATCAAAAAAAGTAAAATCACAAAAATACTGAACTCCGAGTAAAAATTAAAAACGGAAAGTCCCTTAAAAATGGCTAAATCAAACTCTCAAAACATCAAACGAATGGATAACAACTGTCATATTCCTGATTTGGTACATGCATTTTTTATGTAGAAAATGATGGATTGAACATGGTGTTATAGCTAGCTAAACCTCTCACTTGTATGACATTGGCAGTATCAAATTCCATGTTATTGAAACGATGTGTGAACAAAGCAAACATACATAATAGGTTAAAATGTCAAAAATACAGCAGTCAACATTGTGCTCAACATTGTGCTATAATCGTAATTGTAAAAATAACCATACAAACATGTAAAAAAAGAAGCCAAAATGGCATACAGACCAAGCATATTAGAAACAATTAAAGACAAGAATACACAAATTTACCAAAGTACAATAACACAATGACGGGATGTATAAGTACATAGCCATATTGAAAAGAAAAAAAAAGAAAATTCACAGAAAATAATAAAAAAAAATGGTTTGATCAAGATTTGAAACAACTTAAAAAATTGTCACAGAAAAGGTCAATTTAATGTCAAAATGTCCAAAAGACCCAATCGTATGGGGCTCTTTTTTGTTAGAACAATACCCAAAACTGAGGAGAAAAAAGAAAAAAGAATTCAAACAGCTTATCTTAGATCGCTTGGACAATTTGGAAACCAAAAACCCAAAAGAATACTGGTCTCTAGTAAACTCCTTAAGAGATGAACAACAAAATAATAACACAAACAATATAGATGGAGATAATTGGTTCAAATATTTTTCTAATTTGGCATCTGTTTCTCTAAATCTGTCAAACATGTAAACGAAATTACAGAAAAACTAAAGAAATTAGAAAAAAATGTTGGAAGCTTTATTCCACTTGATTTTAAAATTTCTGTCTGAAGTACAAAAGGCTTTGAAAAAGCTCAAATCTGGAAAGAGTCCTGGATTGGACAACATAAGTAATGAAATGCTGAAAGTGTCACAATCCCACATGGTCCCATGTTTTCGAAAACTATTCAATGCAATATTTCGATGTGGTCACTATCCGAAGTCTTGGTCTCAAAGTTTTATATGCCCTTTGTACAAATCTGAAGATCCCAATAAACCAAAAAACTATAGAGGCATAGCAATTATAATAGTATTGGCAAACTGTTTAACATTATTTTGAACACAAGACTTGATAATTTTTTGTCTGAAAACGGGATTTTACATCAAACTCAAATTGGGTTCTCTAAGAAATCCAGGACTTCGGATCATGTCTTCCTTCTAAAATGCATCATTGATAAATATATAAACTGTGGTAGCAAACAACTATATACTAGTACATATGATACATGTTTTGTGGACTTTCGTAAAACCTTTCATAAAGTGCTTCACGTTGGTATCATGTTGAAATTGTTAGAGGGAAATATTGATGGTTTTTTCTATAGAATTCTAAATAGTATGTATATCAATGACAGACTCTGTGTGAGGGTAGATAATAAAATAACTGATTTTTTTAGTTCTAAAGTTGGAGTCCGTCAAGAGGATATTTTAAGTCCTAACTTGTTTAAATTTTTCATAAACGATTTGCCCAAAGCTTTAGAGGACATCTGTGACTTGTTACAATTTTAAAATAATAAATGTGTACCTTGACTTCTCTATGCGGATGACCTGGTGTTATTTTCAGATAATAAAAAGGGGTTACAAACCCAACTTAATATTTTATACCAATATTGTAATGACTGGTGTCTTGAAATAAACACATTAAGAAAACACAAATTATAATCTTTGATAAAAATGGGAGACTACTGTCAGATTAATTTAATATAGGTGCAAACAGAATTGAGTGTGTGAAATTCTATAAATACTTAGGATTAGTTCTTACTAGTACTGGAACATTTAAATCAGCTAAAATAAACCTATATGATAAAGGACTAAAGGCTTCGTTTAAATTTTACAAAAACATTAAGTCATGTTCTCCATCTTTTAAGACTTTACTTCATATATTTGAACAAACCATCAAACCAATAGCTTTATATGGCTGTGAAATATGGGGTATGTTAAATTTAACTCTAAAAAGAACAGCCATGCATCTTTTCAAATCTTCAAAGATTGGGAACCTGATAAATTAAATCTTAAATTTTGCAAGTATGTTCTTGGTGTCTCCAAAAATTGCACAAATATTGCAGTTATATCAGAGCTAGGTATATATCCTTTATATATTAACATTGTAATTCAAATGTTTATTTATTGGCACCGCCTTGAAAACTCGCCCACTGATCTCTTAAGTAAAAATATTACACTGCCAAGATCAGAGAGAACATGCCGGTTTTGTTCAATGAACTCGGTTGAGGACGAAAAACATTTTTTATTTAAATGTACCCTTTAAATTAAGGAAAGGAAAACCTTTCTGGATGAACTCTTTACAAAATACCTATATTTATCCAAAATATCCGATAGTTATCTGCTTATTTGGTTCATGTCAAACGATAGCCTTCATTTTAACTCTAAATAATGTGAATTGCTAACCTCATTTTACACATTGAGAAACTAAATATTTGCTTAACTAAAACTTATAAAACTTATTTATAGTCTTCACCAGTTCATTGTCACATTATACTTTGATTGTTTTTTTCTTTTTCTTTTCTGGGCAGTAAGAGCTTCGTTCCACATATACAATGTAGACAACTGACTCTCTTCATAATAAAAATTAAAAAATAAAAAATAAAATAAAAATATATTTGTGTCTGTATTTTTATCTGTATTTTATTTTTCATTTACATGTTGTACTGTTAAATCAATCATGCTTAATCAGAACGATAGTTGTATGTGTGAGTGTATGCGAGTGGGAGAGAAAGGCTTTTTATTTTTACTTTATGTGTTTACATGCTTGTTATGAGCCCTATGATTAGGAAATAAAATATCTTTATCTTTATCTTTATCATATCATATATATCACAATGATACATAAAAAGGCATTTAAACAAAGATAGCAAACTTTAAACAGGACCTTTTTTTAATCTTAGTTTTCAAGATACTAGCCAAAACTTTTAAAATTTGGCCTAGTGCGATAATAGTAATAAATCACATCAGCCGTAGAATTGTTTTGATTTAACCGTTTATATTTCAATTTATTGTCCCGAGCAATATCGAGGGGGTAAACTACGGCTATAAATGCCCTAAAGACTAGAATACACCAGTGTTTTCATAAGACCCCGAAGGGTATACATACATTGTTTAGTTGCTAATACAATAACATTATTTAGCCGAATTTACATTTTTATGAAATTTTACACCACAATAATAACTGAAATTGAGTGATTTGTTTGTTTTGCATTAGTAAAGAGAGACTGGAATATATATGAAGTTATGTCTAGATTAAACTTGGGTTTTATTGTCACAAATTCAGTTTACTTGGTCGTATAAATAAGGTGGGTGTTACACAAAACAGCTGTTATAATGCATTTGAACCAGATTAATCGGAATGACAATATATAGGTTGTCATGTTGGTGAAATACCACCAAATCATAGTAGGTCACATTGGACTGCATCCCAAAAAGTGTTAAAAAAAATATTCAGTTGAATTTGAGAGTTGAAGGAAATTAATCCAACATTTCATTGCAGTAAAACAATTCTGAGTCATAAACATATATATATATATTCGGTGTTTCTGACGTATCAAATCATTAGCCTGGTACCTTTGCAATCTAATTAAAAACCGATCTCTCATCGCCCCCCTTTTCTAATATGTCGCGTTGGAGATCTAACGAAACCCGCTTTGAGGTCAAATGTTAGTGAACTGGAAGTTGTGAATTTATAATGATATGCAAATGAGTTGACGACCTATTAATAAGCCAATCAAAAAAGTGTATGAATTATTTGGACTGACGATTACTTCGTAAATGAAATGAGTTACATCCTTTTACCTCACGATAAACTTTCATGATCGTCGAAGACTCATTTTCATTGGTCGAAAAAGACACACATACAAGGTCACTCACATGTGACCTCAAATAGGGTTTCGTTAGATCTCCCACGCGACATATCAGAAAACGGGAGCGATGAGAGATCGGTTTATAATTAGATTGGGTACCTTTGATAATTATTTACACTACTGGGTCGATGCCACTGTTGGTCGTCGTTTCTTCCCCGAGGGTATAGCCAGCCCAGTAGTCAGCACTTCGGTGTTGACATGAACATCAATGATAAAGTCATTTTTTATAAATTAACTGTTTGCAAAAGTATGAATTATTCGAAAAACTATGGAATTTTTTTATCCCATCCATATATTACCTTAGCCGTATTTATCACAACCTTTTGCATTTTTGGGTCCTTGATCCTCACCAACTTTATGCTTGTTATGCTTCTTAACTATTTTGATCAGAACGTCACTGATGAGTCATTGATATAATGAGATTATGAACCTGGTACCTTTGATAACTATCAATGCACCATTCTTTTTCGTTTGTATGTATATAGATTTTTTGAGAAACATGAGGTTACATGGTTACTAAAGCTTGTACACAGGAAAAAAGGGTCACCATTTAATTAGTTAACTTCCAGTGATGGTTATCCTATTATATGCAATGACAAGTTATGTACAGTTTTGTATGTAGAACTAAACAGAATAAAACTATACTCACACAGATCTTAGTAATTTTTTTTGAAACAAAGATGAATTCTACACAATTTTGGGAAAAGTTCAAATTTAAAAAAGGAGATAAAGAACTGTTGTATAAGACCTTTATGAATACTTATTTTACAATACCTGGTGTTGCTCCTGGATCCATCTTAGCTTTTAAAGCTTCTCCTCCTGATTCTCTTAAAGCTTCCATTAACAGAACTGGCCAATCATAACTTCTTCGTCGCATCAGGAAAAGTAGTTCATTCAAGGCTTTAAATTTTCCATGAGAATTGCATTCTAATCTTATAGTCTCCATATCACTCCGTTTAATGCAATTATTTTGGTATAAAAACCCACAGATATTCATTGGTTCTATTCTTTCAAAAAGATCTCCCTTCATATAACAAATTAAAAATTCATAGTAGTCCTGACAAAACTTGTCTCCCCTGTTTGGATATTCATTATAAATAAGACGCATGAATCTTTCATAACCTGAAGTAAAATAATACAAACATTTTCAATTTGCATGGATTTTAAAACCAGCAATGAATTCAGGATGTGTTCTTGATATACTAGTAAACATGTTTCAATAAAATCTAAGCACTATGTATTTTGGTGGGCAACCAATATTTTTTTACACAGGGAATATCATACAGTCAGGGGAACTTGAAGAAGTAAATATTAATATACCTATATGAGTCAATTTGTAGGATATTCATTGTCAAGTGTATTTTATTAACTATAGGTAAATTATTTCATTGGCTATGTAAGTTATGTCCCTTAGACTTCCTGATTTGTTTTTTGCTTATACAAGCAAAAAGGTCTTTTCTTGAATTTCTCTGGGTTCCTTTGCTTTAACAGAGTTTGTAATACAATCTGTTCCTTGCAGATGTCTTAACTAATCATTTAAGTGTAATTTCATTGACAATAAAAATCTCATTTTTCGGTTATCTTAAGAACACTGCTCATTTACAAGATCTAAGAGACAATTTTTGAAAGCCTTGCACAAAAAACTTAAGATCGGTGCACAATTAGTTTCTTTGTTGAACAAATAAGATGAAACATTGAACTCTAATAAAAAAAAATTATGAGCTAACCTGAGAAAAACTGTTAAAGGCTTGTTTGTTTTTTTTTTTGCATCTGAAAAGTTTTGAATTTTAGGAATTTGAAAATTATTTTACTTATACAAGTAAATTTTTGAGAAAACTAAGGAGAGATTATTCAAACAGTATAATTTACTTATACAAGTATATCATTATTTACTTCTTGTACACGAAGTATCCAGTCCTTGACTGTCACATGTGTCATATTGGAAGTACAATTTTTATCTTCAAAATATTTTGAAATTCTAGCAAAAACAGATGTTAACATATAATATTTACTTCTTTTTTTTTTTTTTTACATAAACTAAGTTTTTATCATAAATTATGAACCAGGTAACAATTTGGAATGCATATTATAATTCTATATAAATTTTTTGAACATAATTTGAGAATGAGTATTTTCAAAGGCAAAAAAGTAGTCATATCTTAAACCTTACCTCCATCAGATAAAGCCACAACAAATTTCTCTGACAAGTCTTCATTTACAGATACTGCATTTATCAGTATTGCAACCGCTTCTGTTCGACTTCTTTTTTCAATTTCACGAACATTTTCTTGGAGCTCCACTGCATATGAATATAAAAAATTCAGCTACTATAGTACAATTTCTGTTTTTTGCATTTCCAGTGATCATGGTGATAGCTTTATAGGCCTTTTATTATAAATGCAAGTAGGTTATTTCATGTTTTTTTATTTTTACTTTGAACATATTACTGTACTGATGCAAATGAGGCCAAAACAAAAATATTGTTCCTACCATCTTTCAAAAAATGTGATGCAATTTATGTCTATACCCTCCCACATTTACTGTAAATTACATTCAAATTGAGCAGTAGCTGTTCAAGTCCAGATCATTTCCCTCGTATATTGTCCATGTATTTTTGAAATATTATTTTAACTGACCTATATTTTCTGCAAACAAGCAGGAACATTTCTTGACTGACATTCATCTGCATGCATCACAAACTATGTAATGCTTATGTAATAAATCACCAAAAAAAACCCATCCAATTTGAAATAAATCTGCCACAGATGATTCCCCCATGCTTGACAAACACATAAACTTAGAAAGGAACATAACCATGACAACTGAAAGATGGTAAAAGTGATTCAACCCAAATTTGTACATTTTTGTTGGTGCACTGATCTAAGTTTTGTGGTAACAACAATTGTGTTTAAGTTTTGTGGTAACAACAATTGTGTATAAGTTTTGTGGTAACAACAATTGTGTATAAGTTTTATAACATTTGATTGAGTATAAAAATCAGCATTTTTCCCATTGTAAAGGGCATAACTGTAGAGCAATAAAATTGACATCCCCAAAATTCAAACGTGTTCTGTATTATGTGGTTATAAGCATTGTGTTTGTTTCATACCATATGGTAGAGGCTAATCAAAGTAAGAGTACGGAAACAAAATATTCAGCATTTTTTCCATTTGCCAAGGGCATAACTCTAGAACGGTTAAAGTGACACCACCAAAATTCAAATTTTATCTGTGTTTTAGGTAATAAGCATTGTGCATAAGTTTCATAGCACTTGGTACAGGCAAACTTAATCCATTTGTAAAGGGGCATAACTCTAGAACAATTAAAGTGACAACCCAAAAATTGAAACTTAATTCTGTATTGTGTGATAAATTAATTGGCATTGTGTATAAGTTTCATTGCATTTGGTGGAGGAAAACTTAGGTTAAAGAACAGAACCGATGAATTCTGCAATTTTCCATTTGTAATGGGGCATAACTCCGCAATGTTCAGTTAAAGTGACGCCACCAAAATTCAAACTTGATTTGTATTTTGTGGTAATCAGCATTGTGTATAAGTTTTATAACATTTGGTTTAGGCAATCTAAAGTAAGAGAACGGAAACCAACTTTGGGACGTATGTACAGAAGGACAAGGGTAAAACGTAATGCCCCTTCCCCTACGGCAGGGGCATGGGAACTAAAAAATACCGAAATGTACTTGACAAGGAACAGTTGAAGGCGTTGCCTTCGGTAAACGTCACTCTAGCGTGTTTCAAACTTTTAAAGTAACAATTGATATTTTTCTGTCATAATTTGGCCTGACATTAGTTTTAAAACAGAATGTGTTAATTTTTTAAAAGTAGTAAAAACTGGTTGATTATATAAGGAATCCCTTCAGCATGACTGTGCGGCGCTGGTGCGGCCCTTTCTGCCACTGTATATATTTATCAACTTTAATTCAAACTAAGATAACATTTTCAATTTTGTTTTTATATTTAAAATTTTTATAAATAAAGAAATTTAAATCTTGATATGTTCCAATCTGAGCCTTATATACCATATATAGTCATCTCACATGTCTCAGGTCCCAACACACCTAGATAATTATAATTTGTCAAAATGCAAATAACTGTTTTACATATTTATACAATATTAATGAATATCTATTAATAGTCTTTTAATTTATTTTGGTAAAACATGTAAAAGGCATAGATACAATGTCAGTGTTGAATGTAAACAAACTAATTTGTAATAATTATGGATTGTCAAAATGTATCATTATAGTTTCACCTGACAAGCCCTGTATACTGAAAAGTATATCACTTGGCTTTAGAAATTTTTGAAACTCTGGCAACAAGAATTTGATTCTTTCTCGTAAATCGTTTTCCATGTTGTCATGGTTGTGTTTGGATGTGTGTTTTTCCAGAAATCCCCATCTACTTTCACTTTTGTTCTTCTCCTTGTTGTGTATAACTCCTTCCAATAGGGAGCACCAAGTTTAACTTTACATTTTTAAAGTCTGTGTGCCTCAATGTCAGATATTGCTACCATTTAGTGTAACAGAAAAAAATCGATAAATAAGAAACGCGCACTATCAAGTTTTTCCTGCTTTCCTTGTTGTGTAAATGCAAAGTATAACACAACGTCAAATAATGTTAACGTACAACCTTGCAAGACATTTTCATTAATCCTTATTTTTTAGAGATAACACTGTAATCTTAATACAATTTGATGTAACATCTTCAACTTTTAAAAGTACTTTTTATTGGTATAATACTCAAAGCCAAAATATAATCTTCACGAAATCAAATTTTAGTTTTTTGGCCGAAAAAGTTTTGAGAACTTGAAGGCATGAATTTCAACGTTTAACCCTGACATTTCCGCAAGACATTGCAAACCTATTGTTTTGAATTGAATATGTAACTCAATTAATCTATTAATTTGAATTTTTGGAGCTTACACGTAGTACAAAACGATCGTGCTTACAATTTAACAAATTATATGTAAACATTTTTTTTAACTGAAATGTTTCAAGTTTCCAAACTTAATTTCCCCTGGGACAGTCATTGTACTTTATTTGGCTTTTTTTTTTAAAACTGTTTTGTAGACGAAACGCGCGTCTGGCGTATATACAAAATTTATTCCTGGTATCTATGATGAGTTTATTTACTCATATTCTTTTCAAAATATCTGTTAAAATTTTATATGGACACGGCCATGTAAAACTATACTGAAATATATCACGTCATAAAACATTCATGCAAAACTTTCATAGAGTTGGGTGAACATTTCAAGAATTGTTCGAGTTTTATGTTTCGAGTTTGTTACATGAAACAACGCTAACTTAAAGTAAACGCGTTTGCTGATAATCTGTGTCTTCCGAAGCCTATGTATATTATATTTTTATTCTTTCTCTATCATAATGTGAACATTTAAGACGCAATCTTTATTTTCATATAATAATTTGAAATATTTATTTCACCATTTCTAAGAAAATTTCCTTATCAAATATTTACTAAGCGCTATTTTTAGTGGTATCAATATCTAACGTTGCGTCTGTATGTTTATAATCAATTTACACAATCTGAAAATGTATAATGTAAATATAAGAGGTGCGTTTGAACCTCAATATGCATGATCAGTCGATACCACAGCTGCTTGGGGGACCGGGAAAATATTTGTTTGCCCTCCCCCTTTCTTTATTTTTGGGGTTTTCTCAGAAAGATTTTCATAACTCTATGAATTAAGAGTATCACGTGTTACTATTTACTATCCATTGCTTGTGTACTTTCCGTTTTCACCACTGAATGATAAAGTATAATCAAAAAAAAAAAATAGGAAAAAGGGGGAGAAAAATTGGTTCCAAGGCATGTTAATTTGTTTATCAGTATTGATTTGAAAAATTAAACGGGTTTTTTCTACCTCAGCCATGAACATCCTTTAAAATCTGTATTGGACAAACTTTTGGCTATTTTGGTTTACGAGGAGTTGTCGTGCTTATTATATATAAACATGATAAAAATAATGCTACCATTTTTTCCAATCTTTAAGATGGCTTTTTAGTAAGTATGTTGTCAATAAATAAAATACATACAATATATACTACTATCTAGACACATATTCTCGTTTCATTTATATATATAAAGTGTGTACACGGTATGTGTTTCTTTAAACTAACAGGTATTTGATTAAATAAACATATTAACCCCATCTTAAAATGTCCTATACAAAGTCAGGAATATGGCAGTTGTTATCAAATAGTTCATTTAATTAAGTAGTTTCTATGTATGTTGATGCTTGTTTTTGTTGCACTTCAGTGTAGAGCTGTCGTTCCTTTGTTTTTCTCTTGTCGTTGATATGACTGTGTCCCTCGGTTTTATAGTTTGTAACCCGGATTTGTTTTCTCTCAATCGATTTACGACATTTGAACACCGGTATACTGCTGTTGCCTGTATTCATGTACTAGTATGCAAAACAAATCTGTTAATCAACTGGTCAGATGCCTTTAAAAAAGTTTTTTTTATTGGGGGGGGGGGGGGGGAAATAAAAAGCTTGGTGTTTGCATAATGACGTATTTTAAATTGCAAAGTCAAATGTACCAATAAAAGCTATGATTACTTCTCATACATTGAAGGAATAATTTATGTTTTTTACGTTTTTACATTTATTTGGTCAAGCTATTGCTTTGATCAACACTTCTTAATCAGAATATAGTATGTTTCATTAGTCTTATCTTTTATTTCTATTTATTGCCATGTAAATTATTTTAATGTTTAAATATACGAAAGCAAAATTTTTTGGAAGATATTGAAATTTCCTTTTGGTAATTAAAGAGTGCGTTAGTCATCATTTGTGAAGGCTTCTATGCAACTAGGACCGCATATTATATCATGAACTAGCAAACAAACATTTAACTCAAGTCGCAAAACTCATGCCAAACGTTTAAGTCCCCAGTGGTAAACTGGTATCCGTTCCTTTTTTCCAGTCTTCAAACAGTTTATATTGTTTATTTATGATTCGATAACCATAACACAATAAAAATAATTATTGGAGATTAAGGTTCATATGAATCTTTGAGATACCATGGCCTTGTTTTCACTCCAAATTAAAAAAAAACATGTCTTGAATATAGACAAACTTGTGCATTTGGAAAAGCAGTTATTATTGTTAGTAGTAATCAGTAAGTTAAACAGTGGTGCAAAAAGCTCAAGATATTATTACACATAATGCAAGTGTTGACTGCTTTTGGTTTTATAATTATGTATATAAAAATATCATAAAAATTTGCATTTGTGTTTCACGCATTAGATAACAAAAACGAAACACACCAAAAGTATGGCCAAATAAACAATAAAGCTTCAGCCATTTCTGCATCTTATGGGATCTATTTTATAAAAATACACACATAAGAGTAACTTGACAATAATTTTCTGAAAAATATCGATTTAAGTTGAAATGATAGGACATTTTTCTTTAGTGGGAACTCACTTTTGTCCTATGACTGTTTATATAAATATCAGCACATACAACCATGATAAATCTGCAAATTTGAGGAAAAAAATGTGTTGTTCTTCTCTTTATAAATATAATTGAATACAAAGTTATAAAATTTTGTGATACAGGAATTTAAGTGTGTCTAAATGCGTACCTGCCTTAATGTAATGAGACAACTCTCCACCAGAGACCAAATACAAAGCCTGCTCCATTGATCATGTATGACTAATAGATAAGTTCAGCCCTTCGTAAATTTTACGGACATCATCGCGAGTAGGTTGACGATTACGGAATATTCGTTTCACTGATGATATCTGATATGTACCTTATTTCAATACTACAATCCTGTTCCCTTTCCATGAATATGACCTACTGACTATTTACCGGGTTTCTAATAACATGAGCAACACGACGGGTGCCACATGTTGAGCAGGATCTGCTTACCCTTCCGTAGCACCCGAGATTAGCCCCTGTTTTTGATGGAGTTCGTGTTGCTTAGTCATTAGTTTTTCTATGTTGTGTCTTGTGTTCTTCTGAATTGTTTGTCTGTCATTTTCTTTTTTTTTAGCCATGGTGTTGTATGTTTGTTTTCGATCTATGAGTTTAAATGTCCCTCTGGTATCTTTCGCCACTCTCTTGTTCAAGTGTTCTTAAATATTCAGCGATGGTCGCATTTCCCTACATAACACATCCAATTAAACGACCCACTTCCAGACTGGATATGACCGTGTATTTATGCATCTTGCAAAACAAAATGATGTCCCCTTTTTAATATAGATTTTACTGTCAAACAGCTGTCATATTGCCATATCTATATACAATTATCAACCCTTAAACTTAAACTTAAACATAACTGAACATTCCCTTTCATTGAAGTCAACTTTTGGCAACGAATTTACATTTTATTATGAGTAGATGTGAAAATTGCTTACATGCATCAACAGATTACCTTAGCTGTATTTGGCAAAACTTTTAGGAATTTTTGGTCCTCAATGCTCTTTAACTTCGTACTTTATTTTGGCCTTTTAAACATTTTTTGATTCGAGCGTCACTGATGAGTCTTATGTAGACGAAACTCGCGTCTGGCGTAAATATACATTTTTAATCCTGGTATCTATGATGAGTTTATATATAAAACACCAGATCAAATATGAAATATCTCCATTTAGGTCAGTTTTAACCTCTAATTGGTTTGCAAGAACTACCTTTACAATGTTTTATAATAAACATGTTTGCATACCAGGATCACACGTCAATCAATTATATAGAGTTTAATTATGCAGTCATTAAACCATCAATATAATCTTAACATCATTAATTTGAAAGTCTGAACAATAAATTGTTCCGTAATATTCAGTCTTTGATTCAATGTCCATATTATGAGATATACCCACTGTGAAAAGGTCAGTACTATTATATTTAGACAATGCGCTTAAGGTCGATTCTGTACTGTTCTGTACTCAGGTTCTGTAGCATTTCGGTCAATTCAGCATGATACTGATAGAGACTGGTCAAAAACAGCTTCTGTACAGACTGAACATATCTTCATTGACTGCAAGTAAAATGTCTGAACAGTATTGAATATAAGTAAAGCCTTAAAACTTGCAATTATTTATTGTTCAGTTGTTCAATAGCAGATTCAGATCAAAATTAGTTTACTATTTGTGCTATTGTATTTGGAATCCAGTGTCATATACAAAAAGGATAAATAAATATATTTGCTTGACTTTGACAGTTTTTTAGTTTGTAAGTTGCATATATCATTGGCAATTGTTTCAAAGCACAATTCTTTTTTCATTTGGTATTTCTATACAACATTTTGGAAACTCGAGGTGACATGGTTACTACAGTTTGAAAATAAGTAAAAAGGTAGTGAACATTTGTTGGTTATGCAATGAAATATTTTGTGAAACTATGACGGTAGTACTCGACTTGATAAAACTGTACTCCAGGCAAGTATTACTTTATTTGAAACGAAGATAAATTCTGCACAGAGATATGTCTAATCTGTCCACATGAAATTCAGATAAAAATAAACTGTTATCACAGACATATGTCTCAACTTTATGTTATTTTGATAATGCAAATGTAGAAATTAAAAAGCAATATATTTAAAACATGTTACATAAGTTATGCAAATATTCAAAGTCAATGAACCATCTCAGAGGTACATGACTTAACAAACACCAAGTAAATGAGATGTGCCAATGCTTATGCAACTGCATACCAAATATCATTGACTTAGACCCCGTTCACACTAGGACATTTTTATCGATTTAAACTAGACCGGTTCACTTTAGATCGATTTAAGGGGCAATGTGAACGCTTTGGATCGATCTTCAATCGGTCTAAACTAAAACACCAAAAGAGTTAGTTTAGTTTGAATCGATCTAAAGTAAACCGATCTAACTTTGAATGTGAACGCAGAGATCGGTTTAAACTAGTCCGATTGAATAGAAAATAACGTATGCGCATGTGCAGCGCCAAAACTATCTCAGAGGTTCGTTGTTTAACCCATATTTCACTGTTTAATTACAGACATTGAAAACAAACTGAAAACATTTTGTCTTCGTCATCGCATAGATTTGCGAAATCTGTGTCTTCTTTTCTTATGATGCCTTTTTTCTTTTCAAGAACCGCAATACTTCGTCGTGTTGTAACTTCGTTACTACAGATATTTTTTTTCAAAATTAAAGAAAACGGCAATAACACCTGTTCCAAAATGTTAACTTCTGATTCAGGAGAAACAATAACCCATTTTTTTTTCAAGTGTGTGTGTCAGAGTATCAATAGATGAATTTAATAAATCAGTTCTATTTATACACAATGTTTACAGTTTTACGGGTAAAAAGGTTAGATCGATTGCGTTTTTAATTGTAGTGTGAACGCAGTGGATCGGTTTAGTCCGATAGAGATCGTTATGATTAAAGATAATGTGAACGCTTAACTGGTTTTATTTAGATCGATTCAAATCAGTGACAGTGCCGGATCCAGAACTTTTCCTAAGGAGGGGCCCGCTGACTGACCTAAGGGGGGAGGGCGCTCCAGTCATGCTTCAATGATTCCCTATATAATCAACCAAATTTTTCCCACGAAAGGGGGCCCGGGCCCCACAGCCCCCCCCCCTGGATCCGCCTATGCCTAAACACAAACATTAACTTGTAAACTGTGTAAAAGGTTCAGCGTCAGTGAGCCATTACGAGGGGATGGGGTTATATAATTTTCATGGAAACCATACTTGCAAATGTCAATAAATTGCATACCAAATGTCATTGACTTAACATTGGCAGTTCATCCTAAACTGATATTAAAAACTAATACATGTTAACTATGCAAAAGTTTAAAGTCGATAGGACATGATTTAGGAGGCAGGGTCAAATTTTCTCCATTTAAATGAGATGTGCTAATGCTTATACAACTGAAAACAAATTGACATTGGCCTACCACTAATGGTTCCACTTGAACCGAACTAATCACACAAACTAATACATGTAAAATAATCAAAAGTTTCAAAGTCAATAGACCATGACTGCGGGGCAGGACCAAATAATATCCTTGTAAGTGAGATATGCCAATGCTTATACAACTGCATACCCTTTATAATTGACCTAACTACAAACTAATACATTGTTGACGCGACTGACACCAGACACAGCATATCTATGTCTCGCTTTTTGACTCCGTCAAGATGAGACAAAAACCCCAATCTGATAGACAGCAACATTGCTTATCATTTCAAAGTCACTGGACCATGATTTCGTGGTCAGGATATAGAAATTCTCCCAAAACTGAAATGTACAGGTAATGTAACTGTAAAGACAATATCCTGGTCTTTTGTGATTAGTTTCTTTCCATATAATAATAATTAGGAATTTTGAATGATGATTTTTTTCTGCTTAAGTTGGTTCAGCAGAAAATTCAAAATTGAAAATTACTTATCATTTAAGGTCAATGGACCATGATCTTGATCAAACTCAATTCAGCAGAAAACATAACACTAACAATTGCTTATTAATTCAGAGTCGCTTACCCTTCACATAGGGGACAGGGTCTCGAATAGTCATCAAAATTATATGTACTGATAGTAATGCAATTTAACATAAATATCAATTAAGGATCTATCACAAGTAGTTCCTTTTCAACTTACTCAAGCAGAACGTTAATGGTCAATTAGTGACGCGGTCACCATTGTAATCCCTTTGTCAGCCTTTCAGTGCAGGCGAGAAAAATATGCCATCAAGCAAAGACTCATTGGAGAATAACAATGGTTGTATCACTCCTAGTGCATGTTGGTTAAAAAAACATTGCCAAAAGTCAAAAACTTTATAGTTGATATCCTACAGGTGAAGCAGACAAACATTTATTTCAGTGTTCATTAAGTAGTTTTAAAGGAAAAAGTTTAAAAAATAGTTTTCAGACAGAAGGATCACAGATGCATAGTAATAGGTAATAGAGCTCACATGGCCATTTTGGATAGGTGAGCTAAGAAATATGTCTATTGGGTATTTTAATTTAATTATGTGACATATTCTTCTTCTTATAATGGTTATATGGTAAGCAAGGATGGAAACTATGAGTGGATGTTAAGGACTTTTTTGTGAATTGTAAAATTGCCTCTAGAGATTGCATTATTTTAAATGTGCCTTTCTTTGAAATCATATCATTTTAAAGTCCTAACCTTTGAATTCATATACTTTCTTAATGGAAAAAACTTAAGGTAGCACAATACAAAGATTTTTTTACTTCCAATCACTAACCTTTGAAATGCTGTAACTTTCTTATGAATGCATAGAAAATAATAAAAGAGGTATATATAGATAGATAAAAGATTAACCTTTTAAATAAATGCAATATTTTTATTATGCAATCATTATGTAATCAATTATTAAGTAATTAGTGGCAAAATCTGGGTAAGTTCACTTGAATGAATTTAGCTCTATCATCTCTTTAACTATACAGAAAATTTTAACGAAATCTTAATCAACACATCATGGGCTTCAAAAGGGTGTCTCAGATTGTCTCTATGGTATTCCATTCTCTCATAAATCTCTAATTAGTGTAAACATCCTAACCACATAAAAGAAGATAATGTTTAATTAGGTGTGAAATTTGTTCTATACATTCTATCTGAAATCTGAGACACACTTTTGTAGATAATGGCCATAGGAACAACATATAATAAAATCAACCTTCTAGGGATACCTATGCAGAAGCTAATTTAATTTGAAAGTGGAAATTTGGTGAAAAAATATTTTAGACACAGTTAACATTACAATTAGTTACATAATTGTTGCATAATACTAACATTGCATTAATTTGAAAGAGTAATCTGTTAGCTACCCAAAACTGGGGAAGGATATTAAAAATCGAATAAGTAACGAATAAGGAATAGGGAATACGTAACGAATAGGTAACGATAGGTAATAGGGAATAAGTAACGAATAGGTAACGAATAGGGAATAGGGAATAGGTAACGAATAGGCAATAGGGAATAGGTAACGAATAGGTAACGAATAGGGAATAGGGAATAGGTAACGAATAGGGAATAGGGAATAGGTAACGAATAGGTAACGAATAGGGAATAGGGAATAGGTAACGAATAGGGAATAGGGAATAAGTAACCAACTTGACGTCCATCCCAAAACTACCACATTTATAAATTTTCAAGCATTATTAAGAAAGTTATAGCATTTTAAAACTTGGTAGTTGGAGTTATAAAATCTTTGTATTGTAAATTTAGTTTTTCTTCTGTGTACATTTCAAAAGTATGTCTTGATTTGCATAAAATAAATACATTTCTAGTACAAACATAGTATCGCCAATCTGTATCTCACTGGTTTCCAACCTGTCAAAACAAATAAATAAAAAATTGCAAATGGTGTTTAGAAATACTTATCTGAATAAAAGAGATAGCTGCTACTTCATCACTTCTATCTTAAACCTTCTTAGTTTCTAATTTATCTTTGTTAGTTTTACTGAATAATATGAAATAGAACAGACAGTAAAACCAGAAAGTAAGAAGGGGAAAAATTATGTGTCAAATAGATAACAACCCGACCAAAAAGCGAAAAACAGCCGGAGGTCACAAGCATATTACATTAAACTGCATATTTTGATAGACCAGTTTGCATAACACTTATATATAAATGATCAAGACATTTTGTTCTTGTATTTCTTAAACATTGTATAGACATTTATCTTACCTTCTATACATTTCTAGGAATATGATTGGTTGAAAGCGTCCGCGTGCAAACCGTGTATAATTGATATTAGGTTAGTAGGGAGGCGGGGCTTATTCCATACACGGTTAGTAGTGGTGTTACGACCCTTTATGTTTCATATTAGGTAAGAAGGGAGGCAAGGCTTATTTCATACACAGTTAGTAGTGGTGTTACGTCCCTTTATAAAACAAAACGGTACTGAGACAAAATCTTAAAGGTTTCAACAGACGAAAAAATTGATGATTAAGATGGAAATAAATTCATAAAACACATTTAAAACTTACAAGTTTTTATTTTCTGCATCTGTATTTGTAGGATCAATGGAAGTAGTTTCTAAATGCTAACAGTATATTGAAAACTTGCTCATTTTCATAGGTCACTAGTGTTAATTTCACTCGTTAAGATAGTCGGTAAGATACATTCGTTACATAGAGTGCTAGTAACATAATACGGTATATATGGGGTCAGTAAATTCCATATGGGGATTCGAGCTTCGCTCACACCCCATATGGAATTTACTGACCCCATTTATACCGTATTAGGTCAATAGCACACTATTTAACTAATAGTCTCATGTTTCCTGTTTACATTGAAATTCGAAAAACTCCTCCGAGCCGTCTTAGCTATATTACATTCACCTTGTTTTTTCATATTGTTTTGTCAGTTTGTCAATTTAAGCAGCTTTGTTATTCTACCATACTAACACTGAATCTCATAAAACAAACACATCTAGTACAAGGACCACGGCCGACACTCGGCTAACCGAGAGATTGGTCGGTTAATCTATATTGAGTATGCGGCTATATAGGCGATTGGTCTGTTAATCGGGTTGGATATACGTCTGTTAAGAGTAAAACGCTTAATTCAATGTTAAACTCTATTAAATATACAGATTTTTGGCATGTTATAAGAACCAAATAAAAAAAAAGAAAAGTATCTGACAAAATGATATCTATCATAGAACATTTTGCACTTGTAAACATATTTCTTAGTCTGTGCAGTTTTCAGTAAAACTAAAAGGCGTTGCGCAAGTATGTAGTATTTATGCTTATACGCATAGCAATTTGTTGAATAAAAGACGAAACAAACAAAATTAGATATCATTTAAAGGATAAAAAATAGTACTCTGATTCTAAAAAATAAATTGACATTATTAAATATTTCATAATTGTAAAATAACGTGAATAATACCACGTTTTAGTAAAAATTATGGGAATAAAGTCTGTTAATGGGTTGGACAATTGAAATTGTGTCAGTTAAGAGTTATTTAACCACGACAATACTTTTGCTACCTTTATATTTGCCCCTTGAAAAATTTAAGAATGAGATGTTCCTGAGTAAACAAAAATGATAATACGGTGCCACAGTATCCTAGAAAGAGCATTTTTATTTTGACTTTCTTTGCATTTTATTGAAGGGTGTGTCACTTCAATATAGCGTGATATGGATTGGCCTCTGGAATATGCATGAATTTTTTATTGACGTTTTCAATCAGCCTAAATTTTTGTGTCTGTTCAAAGTAGCACGTTCTCAATTCCGACTGAAAGTGTCTTTCTAATACAACACAGGGTACATATAACGTGTTCTCGTTCACATATGAACATGATATTTGTCACTGGACGTTAAACCCTAATTCGTCAGCATCACCCAATTGGTTCTTTTCTTCTATTACCTAATCACATGTTGTTTACAAATCACTCTAAAGAAGTAAACGGAAAGGAGCGGATGCAGCTACATTTGGTTATTTTGAGTTTCAATTCATTTTATTCTATTTAGTTCCTTTCTACATAAGTGTAGAGGAGAACTACAGCTGTCTATGGTGGCCGGTGAAGTCCATTTCGCGTTTTCGCGATTTCGCATTTCGTATTCTATAGGGCAAAAACGCGAAATCGCGAAAAGGCGAAATCGTGAAGTCGAAAATGCGAAAACGCGAAGTCGAAAACGAGAAATCGGTTTCGCGTTTTCACGTTATCGACTTCGCAATTTCGCGTTTTCGCCATATAGAATATGTAGGGCGAAAACGCTAGAGCGCTAAAACGCACAATGGCATTAACCTGCCACCATAGTTGTCCGCATGTAAACTTCTAGAATTTGTCACCAATATAAGTACATCGCAATCCGTTACTGTTTCAACAGCCATCGGTGTTTCATGTGTGTATTCTTAAACAAGTATTATTTTTCTCTCGCTTTTAGCAATGCATCACTCTCTACTGTCCTTATATATTATTCTATATTCTGCGTTTCCATCCAGATTCTCGTGTATACCATGAGGGTCCGGCTTGGGGGTATTATTTATTTCTGTATTCTTTAAAAGAGGGACGAAAGATACCAAAGGGACAGTCAAACTCATAAATCTAAAACAAACTGACAACGCCATGGCTAATAATGAAAAAGACAAACAGAAAAACAATAGTACACATGACACAACATAGAAAACTAAAGAATAAACAACACGAACCCCACTAAAACTAGGGGTGATCTCAGGTGCTCCGGAAGGGTAAGCAGATCCTGCTCCACATGTGGCACCCGTCGTGTTGCTTATGTGGTTACAAATCCGGTAAATAGTCTAATTCGGTAGGTCACATTCATGAAAGGGAAGGGATTGTAGTTACGACGTAAAGAACATATCCGATATCATTTTTGAAACGGTTATTCCATAACGGTCAACCAACTCGGGATGGCGTCCGTAAAATTTACGAAGGGATGATTTCAACTTCACCATTTGGAACTCTTGGTTTAATAGCTTCCTTGTGAGCAGTAACCCTCTATCAAGAAAATCATGATAGGAAATGCAAGCACGGGAATATCGTATCAATTGGGAGATAAATTCGATAAGGTATTGCGTTAAACGACACTTTTTAAAATTTTTTTATTATGTGTCATTTGTTTAATAATTAATTGTTTATTTATTACGAGGTATTTTATTCTGATATCTAAATATCTGAAATCGGAAGTAGAATATTGGAATTTCCGTTGGGTATTTAAACCTTTCGTACCTCAATATTTGTGGAGGCTTCTATGCCACTGGGGCCGCTTTTTAACATGAACTAGCAAAACAATTTTTAACTCAAACGTTTATAAGACCCCAGTGGTAAACTGGCCTTCGTTCCTTTTTATAGTCTTCATACAGTTTATACAATTTACAAATTTAGGATAACCATGTCATGACATGACAATAACATAAATTTAAATTGTTATGTCATTTTTTTCTACATTTTATTTATCTTACTCATTTTTCTTTCTTTATTTTTCATATTTTTTCATCCCAATATATTTTACTTACTGATGTTTAGTTACATTACAACGTTTATCTCTGATTTATATACTGGTTTCCAATGTAGATGACAAATTTGTGTCATTCATGACAATTAAACAGAATCAACATGATATATGCGATCATTCTTGGATGAAATTAATATTACTTGAATATTACACTTTTTGAAACCATTTTTATCAATTTTCAATTTCATGTGTTGTTTCCGTATATATTATGTTTCATTGCTTATGTGTTGTTTTCGAATATTTTAGCCGCTCGTCTTGAGCCTACTCATTTGATCCGATGACACCCCTCATAGCAATAAATTATACTTTTATTGCCATTCATAACTCTTAACAGACCAATTAACAGACCGGGTTTTATACATCCGACCCATTAACAGACCAGGTTTTGAATAAAGATCGATTTATGTCACCAAAATGCAGATTTTCGTGTAGATTTTTCACACAATGATATCAATATGGTTAACAAACATAATGCCTTTCTTTTTTCGATGTTCAAAATATTGAATGCAAGTTAATTTAACCAATGTGTCATTTTGTGTACATTTTATGTGTGTAAAATGTGTATAAATTTATTGATGAGTAACCCGCCTTTTCATTGTTTAGATCGTACATCGAAGCTAGAAAAAATAATAATTAGACCACTGAATTCAGTACATTGAATTGTTTTGTTAGACATGAATACTTTTTATGATTAAAATATATTTAGAAAGTTATACAATGAAACATGCTGAACTTTCAATGATTTTCTCGATAACACCTGATTAACAGACTTTAGCCAACCCGATTAACAGACCATCCGCCGATATAGCCGCATACTCAATATAGATTAACCGACCAATCTCTCGGTTAGCCGAGTGTCGGTCTTGAGGACGCACAATAAAGTTATGCTTAGAACAAACATCATGATCAATTACATTTTACTTTGCATTGCATGCCGGTATGTAAATATATCAATGATTATTTCCCTTTTATGTAAAGAATATGATATTTTCAAGTTTTTACATTTATTTGGTAAAAACGTTAAAATTCGATAAGGTATTGCGTTAAACGACACTTTTTAATTTTTTTTTTATTATGTGTCATTTGTTTAATAATTAATTGTTTATTTATTACGAGGTACTTTATTCTGATATTTAAATATCTGAAATCGGAAGTAGAATATTGGAATTTCCGTTGGGTATTTAAACCTTTCGTACCTCAATATTTGTGGAGGCTTCTATGCCACTGGGGCCGCTTTTTAACATGAACTAACAAAACAATTTTTAACTCAAACGTTTATAAGACCCCAGTGGTAAACTGGCCTTCGTTCCTTTTTATAGTCTTCATACAGTTTATACAATTTACAAATTTAGGATAACCATGTCATGACATGACAATAACATAAAATGCCATCAATAACTTCAAGTCAAAAAAAATAATTGTTTGAACAGTAAAACCAAATACCTTAGTTATCTGTGAAGAAAAAAATCAAAAAAAAATCATTATTTCAACCTATTTTACCGACCATCCCACTATTCTTTTTGAATGGGGTCAGGTGTTGATACAGCCTTTGCATCATTCAGTATGTAAAATGAAATGATTAGCTATTCGAGAAATAATCTTAAGAAATCATTATCAAGCTTCAATAAGAATATTATTGCAATATTAATGTTGAAGTAAAACACAATTAATTGATACCACCCGATAACGGTGTATGAAAAGTCACCTTTGGTTCAATCCACCATTTTCTACATAAGAAAATGCCTATACCACGTCAGGAATAAGACAGTTCATATCCATTCCACTGATGTGATTGAGCTTTTGATTTTGCCATTTGATCATGTTGATTAGGGACTTTCCTGTTTGAATTTTTCTCGGAGTTAAGTATTTTGTTGATATTCCTTTTTGCTTAATTACATTTTGATGGCGAAAAAGCTAATCGTTTTTTTTAACAATTTTTAACGAATTGAACTATTCAGGAAACATTTCCTTTCAATTGCAACATATTGTTTTTAAATTGAAAATCAAGATTACAAATTATTTTATTCTCCCTCCCCAAACCCAATTTAAAGTATGTGGCTGTTATTTTGTATAAACTATAGGAATATCAATTAATGGAGTAAAATGTATATATAGCTATTAACAGTTAAAAATTGGTACCAAGCACAAAAAACAACTCTCCATACAGGGATGATTTCCAATACCGTGTGAATCAATAAGATTTTCAAAGTGATACACACGAATGTGTTAAATCTGACTTCACAACAAGAAAGATGATTTTAGATTCCAAATTCTATTTATCAACATTCCTGCAGTACTCTAACATTGGGTATATATATATATATATATATTTAAAAGCAACAGTAATATACCGCTGTTCAAAAGTCACAAATCGATAGAGGGAAAAAAACGCCGCCATATATAAAACGGACTATTTGATAACAACTGTATCATTCTTGATTTAGTACAGGACACTGTAAGAAAAAAAATGGAAAGTCGATCCTGGTTTTATGGCTAACCAAACCTCCCGCTTATATTTCACAGTGGATATAATATTCCAGAGCTTTGGTTTCTAATAATGGTTTCATTTGTACAGGGTTACTGCTAATTAGGAACCTACATATCAAGGGTTCCGTTAAATAAGGTTAGTAATCTCTTATAACATTTGACAGTTTGGTTGTCATTTTGGAATATCTGCTTTACAGATGACGATAAATATGTTCCAATTGTCGTAACTTCAATGTTATCCTCTTTTCCTGTAAATTTCTTGTGACACTACTGGATTTTTTTTCAGCAAGAAGCGTGACATATGTTAAGCAGTATCTATTAAGCCACAAAGAGCACATGAGATCATCCTCAGTTTTTAGTGTAATTTGCATTGTTCAGTCTTCAGTTTTCGATGTTGTGCTTTCTATACACATACACAATTGTACTGTTGTCTTTATAGTATATTTTCGTTTTATTGTCGTTTTTTTGTCAGTTCATTCCGTCTTATGATTTTGTAGATCCCTTTTGTATTTTTCACCTCTCTTTCCCGTTATAAGAGGATTTTTTTAGCAGTCACTTAACCATTCAAATAAGCAGGGTCCAGGCAAATTATCATATGTATAAATTTCCCAGAAATATTCGTTTTTTTCATCCATATACACGTTTGTACCCTATTCTCCTTAACACCTTACAAGAATTTGATGCAAGTTTTTCACAATCCCCTCTATTTAATACCATTCAATACATCATACTTTTGGTTTAGGTCGAGTCTCATATTTTGAGATTTCCTCTCAGTACATACAGTAATCAATCTTACGTTTGAAATAATCAATTCTTGCACCCCGCCGCATTTTTGCGCTGGTCCCAAGTCAGAAGCCTCTGGCCTTTGTTAGTCTTGTATGATTTTTGATTTGAGTTAGTATGTCGTCCATAATCACTGAACTAGTATACATATGTTTTTAGGGGCCAACTTAAGAATGCCTCCTGGTGGGGGAGTTTCTCGCTGCATTGAAGACCCATTGGTGGCCTTCGGCTGTTGTCTGCTCTATGGTCGGGTTGTTGTCTCTTTGACACATTCCCAATTTCCATTCTCAATTTCATTGCAATCAATGTCCAAGTTTTAACAAACTATGCAACCAGTATCGCAATTTTTTGACAATTAATATTCATTTAATTTGATAACCATTAAAAAATCCTCTCTTCATCATATGGCAACCTTTACCTCTTATTTTTACGAAGAAAAAATGACCGAAATAAAGAATAAATGCGAAATAAGAGACTGTTATAATGTAATCCACAAGATGATGCAAGCTGTCATTGTTTTCTAACCTAAGACTATAAGGTGTATGGTCAATAACATTACAGTTATTCAGGATTATAGGCTGACCACTGCATGAGTACAACATAACGTACACGATGATAAGTTGATTTAACATGTTATGTAAATATAAAAAAGAGGATGTGATATGAGTGTCAATGAGACAAGTTTATTAAAATAAAATGGTTATCTTCCCTTTATTCAAAGAATATTATGTTATTTTGTTTAGATTTTGTTTTGATATTTATTTTAACTCGAAATGTTATAAACAGATATTTCTTAAATGTCAAGCTTTTGTTTTATTCAAGCATGTTTTTTAGTCTGATGCTCTTATTTACGTTCTTATGAAGGACTTAATCTTAATATTTAAATATATCAAAGTGAAAGTACACTACTTGAAGTTTCCCTCAGGTATTTAATCTGATCATACTTTATGCTACACGGAGGCTCCTATGCCACTGGGGTCGCTATTGGCTTGAATGACCAGATAAAAATATTGAACGTAGAAAAAAATGCCTTCTCTTGCCAAAAGTTAAAAATGGGCTATTGACGTGGAACGTTAACAGCACCTGCAAACGCTCATGACCCCAGTAGTATTTAAGTGGCCTTCGTTCCTTTTGTAGTTTTATACTAACACATTTTATATACAGAAACAAAATAGAACAATAATAAAATAATAATTTGTTAATTCGCCTTTGCTATGGATACCCATATGATATTTAAAAGTCAAAATGGGTCTCATATTTACTGTCAGTACTTTCACAGATGATTTGTTTTCTTGGTCGGTGTCGTAGGGTTTGGTTACCTTTGATAATATATATATATACTATTCTGAAAAACCTATGTTGATACAATGGTATACAGAAACACATAGACATATTAAATAATATTATGAGAAATATGGTGAGGTAACAGCATATAGAGAATAAAAGAATTCATAGGTTTAGAGTGGGGTGCGCATATTCGCCGGGGACACAATTTCGCCGTTTTATAATTTTGAGTTGTAAATACTTCAAAAGATGGCTCAAATGGAAGAAATATGCCGGTAACTAAGATTTTTATAACAAATATGATTTTATTTTAAACTACGACAAAATTGCGGCACTTACCGCAAAGGACCGAAAAACGGATAACGATTTTCAGCCAATTTTCTGAATGAATAACACGCCGGATTTCAAAGAAGTATTTCTTAGTAAATCTTTGACTGATTGCCCTAAATTTCAGTTCTGTACACCTTTAAAATGTCTGCTATTGCCATCTATAATGAAAGTGATTTGAAAAATATTGTTTAAAGCTGCAGTTATTTGGGTTTAAATAGATGTATAAAAACGGCGAATATGTGTCCCCATTGACAAAACATCAGGCAATTTCAAACACCCTTTAATCTAACTTTTCAGATGATTATTTTCAAACAAACACGTTTTCAAGCTTAAGAATATTTTGCATTTGAAGTTATCTTCATGTAGAAATATCAGTTTACTTCAAAAACATATAGACCTGAACATAAACTGTCGAAAACATGGAAAGATATGGCGAAAATGAGCACCCCACTCTAAAGGCTTAAATTTTGTCAGAGATAATCCATTTTTTTAAATTTATGATTCCAATGAGCTTACACAACTCTTTAAGTTTTGATTGTTTTGCAAAATGCATAACTGCTTTAAACGTTAGAGTATTAATGTTGGGACAAAATTTTTCATCTATAAATTTTTTCCTTTCTTCTGAAAAATATGTACATTCTAAAATATATCTTCTTATCCGAAAGTCAATAACACAACAATTATATTATTATTTACCTTAGTAACAGTTTCTTTGTCATTTATATTTTACTAGTATTTCGCGTTTTGTGTGCTTGCAAAAGTCTAGCCACTTAATGAATGTCATTTTCCTAATACAGGACTGGTCATGATAACAAATGTATGCTTCTATGCACGTTTTAATGGCATAAACTGGCAAAGATTAAAGACGGTTGATGCTGGAAATTTGTACAGACATTTAGGATATATTTGGAATTTGATTATATCAGATCGGCAAAAGTATGTTTTGTATAATTGATTTTTTTTGCAAAAAAACTGGAATAACCCAAGTATACCCCAAATGAAATGTAAATATAAGTTACCTTATACGTTATTTTAGAAACTCAATATGTAATTATTAGACACCCCATATTAAACTATCAAATAATTGTGTATTAAAAACTTAAAAGTAATTTCACTGTGTAGAATGCCACATGCAGGGTGTCGTTTATGTTTGACACGCGGTGGCGGTTTTGAAGCGGAGAAAAACTATCAAGGAAAGTTCAAGTATCAAAATTTCTTTTTTGAGAATTGTTAGAACCAAATAAGGTATTGCGCGGAAGGAACTATAATATTTTATATTTCAAAAGCAGAATCAGATGTTTTCAGTTTTCTGTGTATTGAGGTTCATATCCACGTTTCAGGATAAAAATCTACTTTAGATGATTTTTCCCGTATGATTTATATAGAAATTAATTTTTAACATGAAATTTAATCAAAAGCCAGCGTCTGAATTAAAAGTTATAAAATTAAGTTTTAAAACTATTTTTGTATCAAAATATAATGTGTCGCTCAAGGTGTCAGATTTTTCGTCTCAAGGGCATTTATCAAAAAACAAATTGATTTGCATGTAATTCGGCCTTTATCTGATACTTTTTAAATCAAACGCACCTTCTTTGTTATGATGACAAATTTAAAGCTGATGGTATTTCATTTTGCCTTTTTAGGTCTTATAAATTAAAGAGGGGCAAAAGATACCAGAGGGACATTTCCTAGATCGACAATAAACTGATAACGCCATGGCTAAAAAAGAAAAAGACAAACAGACAAATAATAGTTCACAACACACAATATAGTAAACTAAAGATAAGCAACACGTAAACTACAAAATATAGGGGTGATCTCAGGTGCTCCGGAATTGTAAGCAGATCCTGCTCCACATGTGGCACCCGTCGTTATGTGCTTTTCAATTTTTATAAATAGTGAAGAAAAAAGACTCAAAGTATTTTGTTTTTAAACCTTAACATGATTTCCTTTCTTTTTCAGTCACACTCATGGTCCCGAAAAATGGCTCAATTCGCCAAAAACATGGATCAAAATCACATAGGAGAGTTCCGTATAAGATTTTTCCTAAACTACCAACAGTCAAAATCCATAAAATTTCTTTACCAGTTTCCTCTACAATACTTTTGTGCATGCCGCATAAAGCATCCACTTCCAAACGAATTCGATTACTATCTCAATAGACATACTCACTGGCATCTATATCAACAAATGACAATACAGCTTCTACAAGACATAAAGACAAAGACACTTCTATTCTAAACGATTTCAAAACAACAATTGAAATCTAGAAAAACTTAATATGGCTGTTAGTTTTCTTTCATTTGTCCAAATGGTAACGAAAACAATTTTCCTTTAGACAATACTTGTCTTCTCCTTTGCCTGGAGAAGTTCACTCTGAAATATCAATGTACATGGCGATGACATCTAATTAGTTATCAAAGGTACCAGGATTATAATTTAGTACGCCAGACGCGCGTTTCGTCTACATAAGACTCATCAGTGACGCTCATATCAAAATATTATAAAGCCAAACAAGTACAAAGTTGAAGAGCATTGACGATCCAAAATTCCAAAAAGTTGTGCCAAATACGGCTAAGGTTATCTATGCCTGGGATAAGAAAATCCTTAGTTTTTCGAAAAATTAAAATTTTTGTAAACAGGAAATTTATAAAAATGACCACATAATTGATATTCATGTCAACACCGAAGTGTTGACTACTGGGCTGGTGATACCCTCGGGGACGAAATCTAAAAGTGTCTTTTGTCTAGGAACTGCAAAGTTCATACTATTTTGTCATTTTAATTTTCTTATAAAATATAAGAATTTACCGTGAAAAATTCCGTAGCAAGTCTTCTAAATCCTCTCTGCGTTTTTCCAATACCATTTTCCCGATTTAATCCTCTTTGACATAAATCTGACTGTCTCTAGGAAAAAAAAAATATTGTCTAATTAAAAATGCAGCATTTTGACAGCGTTTTGAAATCATTAATAATAGATGCGTATTCGTCTTGAGGTCTTCTTGAAGGTCATTTGTATTTTATTTATATAGAAGCCGGTGATAGTTTCTATGGAGAGAGTATCGAATTCGTTTGGGATTGAGTATTTTTTGCGCCGTGCACGAATGCTTTGTAAGGGAAACTGGTGAAGCAATTAATTTTATTTCTTCTGAGATTTTGCTCCTTTTTTTGGTTCATTGAGCTATAGTCGTGACTTTTCGTGACCATGATAGTGAATTTATAGGGGGAAATCATGTTTAGGTATAAAACAAAATACTTTGAATCGTTTTTTTTTCTCACTATTTCTAAAAAAAAAAAAAGCACATATCTCATGACACTTAAAAACCAGGCAAATTAAAATACCCTAAGTTTGGTATTTGTCATCATAACAAACAAGGTGCGTTTGATTTATAAAGTATCAGATAAAGGCCGAATTATCTTCAAAACTTTTTTTTTTACAAACGCCTGTACCCCTTGAGGCACAAAACTGACATTCTGAGCGACACATTATTTTTTTACGAAAAAATAGTTTTAAAACCAATAATTTCAAATAGAAAGCTGGCTTTTGGTTAAATTTCGTGTTAGGAATTCATTTCTATATAAATCATACGGGAACAAATCGTCAAAAGTAGGGTTTTTTTTCAGAGCAGTGAAAACGTCTGCTTCTGCTGGCAGGAAATAGATCATGGCTCGATTCCGTCCGTGCAATACATTATTTGGTACAAACATTTCTCTAAAAAGAAATTTCGATACTTGAAATTACCTTGATAGTGTTTCTCCGCTTCAAAACCGCCATCCTGTGTCAAACAATGCCGACACCCCGCATTTGTTGAATTTGTTAAACGTTCACATTAAAGCATGTAAAAGTATATGTCTGAAACAGCACAGAACAACACAACAACCATTTATCATGTACAAACGTCAACATTGCAATTGTTACCCTCAGGGCAAGATTTTGAATTTTAAGCATGAAATTATGCTACTCTCGCTGTGTACATTTAATGATGATGAACATGTATCCCATTTCAAATGCAAAACAACATAGAAATAGGTAGTTGTTTGAAACTTCAGGATTCCATTTTAAGAAATCATATGTACTTTGTCTTTCATGGTACCGGTAAACATTTTCCGTCTTGTATTTGTCTAAACACAATAGCATAAAAAAAATAATGATTATAAAATGATTTTTTTTGTCAGTATATTTTCAACAACCGTTAGTTATGTTATTATGGGACCTGGTCAAGCATCTGAATTGAATGTTTGATTTTGACTGAATAGGAACAAGCTTACAAATATAAAAAAAGAAGATGCGGTACAATAGCTAATGAGACAACTGTCCACAAGCGACCAAAATAACACAGAAATTAACAACTATAGGTCACCGTACGGCCTTTAACATTGAACAAAGCCCGTACCGCATAGTCAGCCATAAAATGCCCCGACATGATAATGTAAAACTATTCAAACGAGAAAACAAATGGCCTAATTTATGTACAAAAATTGAACGAAAAACAAATATGTTACACATAAACAAACGACAACCACTGAATTACAGGCTCCTGACTTGAGACAAGCACATTCATACAGAATGTGGCGGGGTCAAACATGTTAGCGGGACCCCAACCCTCCCCATAACCTGGGACAGTTGTATACCAGTACAACATAAGAACGAACTATATAAATCAGTTGAAAAAGGCTCAACTCATCAGATGGACAAAAATACAAGTGGACTTGTACATCCCAACAACAAAAAGACATGAGTTGAGTTTTGTTGTATGTCTTTTCGTCGTTTTCGTATTTTTCGTAATAACGTCAGCTTGAGTTTGAATATCATTTGGCATATTCCGTGTCTCTTGTGTTAATCTATAAGCATTCTGTAATCTATGTCACTATCGACATAACGACTATTAGCATGAGATATGAAATGAATAGGTTACTTTCAGTGCATTTAAACAAAATGCCCTATTTCGTTCTTTCTATTTATATCACCAACACGATTAAATTCTTATCGACTATCTCATCCAACGGTAAGTAAATGTTGTATTAACCTGAAGTTTCTGATTATCTTTTGAACACTGTTACGTTTTTTACAATTTTTTTAGTTCAATATTCAAATATTTCAATGTGAAAATAGGATACTTGGAATTTTCGTTTGATTTTTAAAACGTACAATCTTAATTATACATGGAGGCTTTTATGTCACTGCCTAGTGAACGTCAAAAGGGTACAAGTCCCCAGTGGTAAAATGGCCTTCATTTTTCGTTTAAACACTACCTAGTATAGCGCAAAAGGACACGGTATTTTGGGAGTAGACAAATCAAGTTTTGAAACTATAAAGGTACGCTCTTATCACAGTTATACAAAGAGACATACCGGTTATATATTGACACTATTTACCAACTTCATTCGTTTAGGTTTGCTATCTTAAATGTCAAATGACAAAAAACATAATAAAATTGCAAAATTGCTTTTTTGTATAATCATTAGTGTCAACTCGTAAACTTGCGATAAATACATTTCGATGACTTAATTAATATTTAAACCATGCTGAAAGTCATATATTACATTATAATTCTCCATAGAATGCGTCTTCAGAAAACGATTCTATCTAGGTTTTCTAAGTTTTGAAAATGTTATGAAAATACAAGAATTAACAAATTCTTATAACTCTTATCAAAGAAGCACTTGCTCTTATAAATCTATAGGAAAACACACAGTCATGAGTCTATAAAAAGTTATGGATAAATAGAACGGATGATTTGATTGCTAACACCCGTGTATCCAACAAACAACACTTCCACTCAATTTAAACTGAAAAAATCTTTTACCTCACACTGCCTGAATTTTTTTTTGCTCGTCATTCTTTTTCAAAAATAACGCTCTAAAAACTCAAATTATACAATGAAGTAGAATATTTGACAAAAATCTTTGATAATGATTATAACTCCATAACATTTTAATTGTAATTGTTCAATATATCAAAATGATGCTTTTTTGCTATCTTAAACTGATACCTATCTATTATAGGTTTCAAGATAATACTAAAAAGCAGTCATCTGTTAAAAAAATTAAAAAAATATTGTTTATTTATAAGGACAATATCTCCTATGTGGTGCTAGGTATTGTTTTGCTGATTATTTCTGTTTACGGCTTCCACTTATCTATTAAAGTTTTCAAAATAATAATTAGAAATAAAATGCTGTAAACAATTGCCATTTAAAAGCAATCATATATCATTCATATTGTTCCGACACATCTAGTCTTTTTTGTCGACTTCTACAAAATAACCATTGCTTTTTTAAAATACGAATAAAGAAATATAAACGTTGATGAATCAGGCCGTGTCCATTATCCATGTCTCATATACAATAATAATACTTTGATAACAAACAAAAAAATAAACACTAGAAAAAGATTAAATTCTAAAATAAGCTCCCACACAAACATTGGAGATCTTTTATTGATAAAATTGATCGAATGAATATAGTTGTGCAGATGGTAACAGAAGCATTTCTACTGTATAAATCAATTATTTACGACGTATTGGATTTTTCTTTAACTTCCTGAGATTTTATTGAAAATCTTTTTTTTGAAAACTGATGTTTACTTTCGTTTTTTTTTTAAACCTTTAGTGAGCAGTACTAAAATATATAGAAGCTAGTAAGTATTCAGGATTACAAACTTTTTTCTTTTAATTTGACTACACGTCACCTTTCATATCGTAATTTGTTATAAAGTTGAAATCAATTACTTTCACTTTAGGTTAATGAATCCTACCAATTGGACAACAATTGCTGATCATATCTACTGCTGTGTCAACTACATATCAATTTTCGTTTTGAAACCTTTAATATACAGTAAAATAGATACAGGAAAGATGAGTGACAATAAAACAAATAAACTCTCCATCCAAGTCATAATGTGCAAAAAGGAAACAATTATAGGTCAAAATACGGTCTTCACACCGATTGCACGAACAACATGCTATAAATAGAGGCAACAGTAGTATACCACTGTTCGAAACTCAAACATCGATTGAGAAAACACAACATTAAAATGTAGCACACACTGAAACGAACTATAATATAGCAATGGCCATTTTCCTGTCGTGGTACAGGACATAAAAAATGGAGGGTTGAACCTGTTTTTGTGGCATGCCAAACATCCCGCTTTTATGGCAATGTTAAATATAACATTAAAATGACAACATTACATGACAGGACTACAATACAAATAAATGGGAGAACATATAGGACAGAGAAACACACGAATAATAGCTAACAAAAGGTACCAGGTTTAAAATTACATACGCCAGACATGCGTTTCGTCCACACAAGACTAACCAATGACGCGCAGATGAAAAAAGTTCGAAAGTCAAAACAAGTACAACGTTGAAGAGCACTGAGGACCAAAAGCTCCAAAAAAGTTTTGCCCAATACGGTTAGGGTTTTCTTCCTGGCATAAGAGCATCATTATTAGTTAGAATGATTCATACTTTTGCAAACATTAAATTTTATAAAATGACTATATAATAGATATACTTGATAGAACCGAAGTGGTGACTAAGCACAGAATAAAAACAGATACATAACATAAAACAACCTAATCCAGCACATAAAAATACACAGCTGAGTTAGCCAAAGCCTTAACGCACAAAGTGACGTCACATTTGAAATCATTAAAAAAACACAAAGTGACGTCACATTTGAAATTATGAAAAAATACACAAAGTGACGTCACATTTGAATTTCTGAAAATATTTCCCAAAAATAAAGGACCTATAATGACTTGTTTAAAACAATTCGAACAGCAAAATCGACGGTGTAATATATATTGAAAAATAGAAATGAGAAACACTCATGAACCATACCACCAAACGACAAACACTGAAACTTGAGCTAGAATATAAATATCCATGATCACACACTTAATTTTTGAAATACTTAAAAAAAACATCTTTTAATAAAGTTTCTAGTATGATGAAATAAAAAGTTATTATGTAGTCGAAATAGAGATACTTTTACTTCGGGTTATTGAATTTAAATCATTGAACCAAAATGGCTGGTCATATTGTGATCAGGGTCCTTAAGCTTATGCATAAACCATCTTCACTTAAGGGTTTTTGAAACTTAGATTTCACTATGAACTCCCCTTGTTAAGTAAAATTCTTAGGTCGTATGCAAATTAAACATTTCTGAAATCTTCACTTATGTAAGGAATACTTCAATCGGAGCATTTCACTAATTACCATATGATATATGTTAGTTCATACATGATTGCTTTTACAATACCAACCGTGTAAGAAAATGATTATTTCCTCTTATCAATTGAACACAACATACTTTTATTTAAAAATGGTGTTAAACTGATGTAAGCTTGTTGTAAATTAAAAAAAATAAGTAACCCAAACAAATGGCAAATTGGCACAGAAGAGAAAATGTTGATTTGATGAACGATCATGGGAAAAACAAACTATTTGTAATAAAAAAAACGTCCCGCTTCTGATACTACAGGAGAGATGAAAGGAGCTTGGAAGGAAATTGGTTAATCTAATGATGTGTGCTTAACGTACAGTGGCAAATTTGTCATGCGTGTTCAGGAAGAACAAACTAACAATAAGAAGATCCTGAAAAAGAGGGTGTCTGGGATGAAGGTCGGGGAAACTTTGACTGATACTGTAAATTAAAGTTATATTGGATAGACACTTCAGTTTTGCCGGGTAACATGTCACTTTTGGATCCCAAAAATTTGTTGCATATGCACAAGGCAGAGATTAACGACTCAATTTTTACTGGACATGATTGTGTACTTATACAAACCACAAAGCTAATAGGACACTAAACGTTGGCAAAAAGACCACCGTTAGCCTATTTTTATCCACCAGTAACCATTGCCAGGTTGGGGATGCAAGGAAATAACAAATATATAACCAAATGATAAGTACATAAAATTCTATAAGGAGATATTCTAAATTGAACCAAAAGAAGTGAAACAACTTATGCATGACGTAAAAATGTCACATGTAAAAATATTTCGAAATTATCCATTATATATATATTTTTACAGCAAACAATACTTCAACGATATGAGGAGTCGCTAAATGAATACTCGGCATTACTTCGTAAGAGGTAACCAGATTAATATTTGTTTTTCTTACTAAAATCGTAATTCAAAAAGGTTCCAAATCGTTGTGTTAATCAAACAGATTGTATCTATCTCTAATGCGCTAACCAGGGATGGGGTAATTGAAAATGTAATGGTAATTAAGTGTAATGCATTATAGCAATTTTCCATATAATTGAATGTTATGTGTAATTGAGCATTTTTTAATTAAATGTAATGGTAATTTGATTAATTACTTTGAAAAAAGCATGTAATGCTCAATTACTTTTGAATTACATTTCAATTACATGTACTTTTAAGGTATTTAAGAAATAGTCATGATAAAAATCTTCTTTAGTTGACATACATAACTTTTGCTATATAGTCCTATAATTTAAAAGAATGTGAGAATCATATATTGGTGTTGTTCAGTTTTTGATAAAGATCTTTATCTAAATAGATTGATAACATGTTTATACATACCACCAATGCATGTATGTATGGTCATGAATGTAATATTGAATATTTAAATATTACCTCCATGGTATGGTATAATAAACAAATGTGTAAATGTTTCCTAGACAGTTCAATTAGAATTTTAAATCACTGCACATAATCATTTTGTCAAATTAGTATACACAAAAGGATTATAGAAAAAATTTACCAGCTGTAAAAACAAATGGGAATTAATAAGATTAAAATGTGTAATGAAACATCCTAGGGACAATGCCACTATAACATATATGTTATCTAATTAGCAAAAAACTGCAAATATTTAGACATTATACATTGTTTGAACTAAAAATTATTTTCAATCTAGTGACAAGCATACTATTGAATAATTGTAAAGTAAAAAAACATAGTCAAATTTTTAATTAATTTATAAATTATTTATTATAATTTATTATGTTTAATTTAATGGCTTCATTTCTGAAGTGTCAAAATACCCCTTAATGTATTGGCAAGTTAATAGGAACACATTCCTTCTTCTATCAACACATCTCATGATCTAGCAATACCTGCCACATCAGCTCCTGTTGAAACAAAATGTTCAGACCAGAGAGATGCAGGCTAAATGACAAAACCTTAAAAATACTAATGCTGATCAAATGAAATGCTAAAAGTATGTTGTAGGCGTACAGTAATATTTTACACATGCTATATATACATGTACTATATATATTGTTTTAAAAAAAGTTATGACAAAATGTAATGTGTAATTTAATTAATTACTTTAGTAAAGTAATTGTAATTTAATTAATTACATTCAAAAATTTATGTAATGTGTAATTGGTGTAATTGATCATTTTTGCAATGTAATGTGTAATTTAATTAATTACATTCCAATGTAGTTGACCCCAAGTCTGCCACTAACATCTAGTATTTAGCTTATTCAGCATCTAATAGCGTATTTTCGAATATTTCGATTCTAAACTATCAATGACTAGAAATGAATTAAACACATAGCAATAATAATTTCAGTAAAAATCAGTTTAAAAGAAGTCTGAGTCCGATGTCAGAAAAGATATTAAAAGAAATTATGCAAAATGAAAATGATATAAATTAACAGAGAAATACTAGCAGTTACTAACATGCCAGTTTCAAACCTCAATTAAACAGATTGAAATATTATGTCTTCATCATATGAAAATCAAGTTAAATCCTGCCGTTAGGGGTTGAGTATCATACAATCATAAACTATATGATAAGAACATGCCATCAACTGATTTTAGAATAAATGTGTTTATGTCCGAGGTAAGACCCTATGAGTGAATCAATATTACTGTGCTTATCCAGT
Source organism: Mytilus galloprovincialis (assembly GCA_037788925.1). NCBI lineage: Eukaryota > Metazoa > Mollusca > Bivalvia > Mytilida > Mytilidae > Mytilus > Mytilus galloprovincialis. The sequence goes on from CM075335.1 coordinate 37,000,089, forward strand.
CACCTTTGTGGTATCACAAAAGCAATGGCTAAAACAGTTTACCAAATTGCAGTTAGATTTCTTCTCCAACTAACTGATCAACTGGTAAAATATTTTAGCAGATTGCTCAAGTGATAGGTTGTTAGTATGAAGTGAGTGCTGTGAAATAAAAACAATTACTTACTATCCAGTTCCAGTAAGATGATGTCTTTGTCATAACTTCCAAACAAAATAATGACTTACTATAATATGGATCACTGATTTAGAAGGTCTAACTTTGACATGAAAACTTCGATCATAAATAGATCTAATAAATAATAAGTTCAAAACATTGTTTTGTAAGTCTATAATTAGTTGGTCTGTTTTCCTACAGCAAGTAGTGCGTAATTGTAATTTGAACAATTTTTCTATTCCCTGATGGGATAACTTTTCAGTAATACAGAGATATCTTTCGTTGAAATGAAATACGTTGTTACATACACGAGCGAATCGAACAAGTTGAGATAAATAAATACCATAAGATGGTATACACACTGAGGTCGTTATTATTGAGAGACAATATCTCATCGAAATATCTAAAAGTATTATTAAATTTTTAAATAAGATGTTGTTTCGACGGGTCTTCGCTGATTTGAGTCATAAATTGTAACTCATACCAGAAACAGGTTCACAATAAGTAGTGCACAGTAGGTCCCGACGGGAATTTCGATAACCTGGCGATATACGGAAACTCTATAGTGAAAAAAATATTATCTAGTTAAAATTCAAGGGGAGATATGGTATTGTAGGAAATCCCATTGACATAGTTCTTTCGTTTGTTGTAACTTAAAAATTAGATAGAACATTTGAAAATATATATTCGCATTCCGACTTTTTAAATGCCCATTTAATCAGGTGTATTAAATTATTCTTAATAAGATTAGGAAATTTTTATATAGGGTACAATTTATCAAGTAGTTCCAACGAATTTTTGACACTCCAATTATTCAGAAATGGTGAGAAGGGCTTTCTTAAACAAAAACAAAAAAAACTTTCTGATTTTGTCTCAGGTGGTGAAACAAATGAGAAGAAAAAATGATTTCGCTTTGATTTTTCAAGATCATTTTCGCTAAGTGTGGTCCTATTAATAAAAATGTATCAATACGTAAACACACATAATATTACTGATTTAATTATTAATGAATTGAATGGTAGCTACTCTATCTATGTTTTTCAAAAATCAATATTTTCGAGTGATTTTTTCGAATAATTGTTTTATAAGTAACTCATACGTAAGTATAATCTTAGGCGTTATCATACTGTAAGCAATTTTCTGCATACCACTTACGTTTTATGGGTTTGACTTGAAACAACTAGGACTTTACTAAGGACGTTCATGTCGATCATTTGGCTACCATGGCTGAGTGTCATCTAGAACTTTACTCTGAGTATAGACAAACCTGTTCATACGGAAAGGTTTTAACATGTTTAAAGCATATATCATTCTTTTGATAATAAAATTCAAATGTATTTGATAGTTAAGAAAAATTCAAAACTTAACTTGATTTTGCTGTACACTTACTTTCATCATTATAGGAAATGATGGGGAAGTTATCAAACCTCATTCCCAACTTTGCTTATTTGGGTACTTTTGTTGGAAGAAAAAAGGGCACTGCAAAATTCAACATTTAGAAAGATTGCACATTCACATATTTTAGCCATCATCTATCAATAAAAGAGGTAAACTAAAATTCCAGACACTAAAAGAAGATACACATAAAAATATATGCATCAGCTACGTACTCTTGAACATAATTTTACGAAAATCAGGGATAACACATATTCTCCTTCCCTGAGGTTCAAGTTTTAACATCACGAAAATAAATGAACTATTTTTTTTTGCAGATGGCATCGTTTCAACGAATATTACCAACAAGCAGTACATTTCAACAACATGGAGATGAAAGTTCCTTCTTTACAAATATGCTGTCTCGTTTCCAAGGCAAAGAAAACGAGCTACATCGTGTACTTCAAACAGAGAAATCAAATCTATCAGTTGACGAGAAGATAAGAAATGACATTGATATTTCTCAGTCAGAACTAGTCAGCTTAACAAATGAGGTCCTAGACAGTGACGATTTTGTGCAACAATTGGAACAAAATGATATTTCTGAAATTAAAAATTTGGGACAAAGAAAAAACGAAGTAGACGATTTTCTTGAGACACTTGGCACTACATGTGAAGAATGTATGACTTATGAAAAAGTTGATCTGATACCACAGATCAAACCAGGAGATCACATTAGGTTTCACAATTACAAAGGCGGAATTAATGTCTATAACCACCATGCCATTGTTACTGATGTGCAAGCTAAGGAAAATCAGAGGGTCGGACAAATGACATTGATTCATTATCAGGGGGATTTTACGCAGAAGTTTACGGTATTACGAGATACCAAAGAATATAACACGAAAACGGTAGAAATCGACATTGTGCGGTACCATAGGCGACCATTTAAACCTGAACAGATCGTTGAAAGAGCTAACAAAATGGCCGACAAATTTGAAAACAATGAACATGCTGAATCTTACAATGTCTTTGGAAATAATTGCGAAGACAAATCAAATGAAATTGTGACTGGTTCAAAACATAGTAACCAAGTATCGTCAGTCGCGAATTACTTGAAATGTACAATTTCATGGTTATTGAAGCTATTTTTTAAAGTTGCAATACAGTTTTTGAAAGAAATAAAAGAATATATTAGAAGTTCTGCTGATGCAATGGTAATATATAGCTTGCTCACCATGGTCGACAGAATGGCAATGTTAAAGGACAAGTTAGATAAAGGATTGATGTGTTTAAAATGCTACGAAAAACAACAGAGAATAATGTCAGCATCCCTATTATTTTGTTTCATAAGTATCGGTATATCAGTGATGTGCCACGTATCCTGGCTCTATTTCGCTGTAAATACGGTCATTGCTTGTGCATTACCATGTATAACTCCATTTTTTACGGATACAATCATGCCTATTTTTCAACCAGCATCAAGGATTCCAAAGCCAGTGGTGAAACAATGTAAAATGGTTCGGAATGGAGATGTCATTACCTTCCCTTATTATAGGCTTTATCATGAAGGTGTTATAACCAGAGTTATCCCTGACAACACCAACGATGAACACAAAGTAAAACTCACGCTGGTACATTTTAACTATCCAGGTTTGTTTGGAACTCGAACTGTTGTCAAAGAAGTATTCTTCTTTAATTTGAAAGATCAAAATATTTATGTGTACGATTTTAGCAAGGAGAATCCCTTTATACCATATGATGTAGTTAAAAGAGCTTTAGACAGGTGTGGGAACCAGAATTTCTCCATTTTATCTAATCGATCAAGTCATATGTCAAGACATTGCAAGGTAAGAAACAGATTATTTTGATGCAATGACAAAGGTCCAAAAGATATACTATAATTGTATTTCGTACTTGAAAAAACTCGTTAAGAAAATATTTTTTTTACATTTTACACGTCTAGAGTGTTTTTGTAAATTCATGCAACCAGGACGCTCAAATTGAAATCTTTTACAGCCAATGAGGTAAAAACAAATACCTTAATACGGTCGGATTAAAAAGACTACTTATAAATGTTCTAAACGACGACTAGCCAAATTCGTCTTAGTTCAATCTTGTCCGACTTTTTTCACGACACAACAAAATTGTCAAATTCAAGATTAAATGTGTAACTTTGAATCAGGTGTTGTTGAGTTAGGATTTCAACTAACAACAGATGTGAGGCTAGAATAAATATACGTGTGAACGCAAATCTAGAAGACATCATTATATTTTCTATCTTTGCAACAAAAAATAAACTACGTGCATTAAAACTAATTTCACTCGTATGCGGAGTTGAATCGAATTGAAAATAAGCTGTGTTTGGAGATTTCTTTCAGAACTGTGAATCATCAATGCTCTTCACCTTTTTTCTTTTTTTTTTTGTTGCCTTTTTAACTTTTTCACATTTTTGTAAAATTCAAGCATCACTAATGAGTCTTTTTAGTCTTGCGTACAAAAGTTTATGCCTTGTATCTCAGACGAGTGCGTTTACACATTACAGTTCTATGTATGAAAAATTGAATAAACCTCGGATCAATTCTGTTATACATCGGATTTCATGATATACGACTTGAATCTAGTATGATTGTGGAAAGTGTATTATAGCTGCTCTAAAATCAAATTCTCTTATGTTATTAGATATAGAAGTAGCCGAAGGCTCGTGGGCCTATATTGACCATGGGCTGATAATACATCTGATATGAAAAATGACACGGTATAATCTTTTTAATGGAGATAAACAGTTTGGTATATTGATCGTTTTGAGCGGTTCTCAAGCAGAAGTTCAAAAGGGAAGTTTACGGACGTTAGACGATAAATATAACATATCCGATATGCAATCTTTCTATTATATGCATCAACAGAGGAGTAACACATCGATGATAAAAACAAATGTTTGAAATAGTCAATAGTAATTTTGTATTGTAACTTTGTAAAGGTCAACAGTAATTTTGTATTGTAACTTTATAAAGGTCAACAGTAATTTTGTATTGTAACTTTGTAATAAAATTAACGGTATCAATTTTCTTGCACCAGATGCGCATTTCGACAATACATGTCTCTTCAGTGATGCTTGTGGCCAAAATATTTGAAATCCAAAGCTTATATAAAAGATGAAGAGCTATAATCCAAAAGGTCCAAAAAGTATAGCCAAATCCGTGAAAGGAATCAGAGCTTTGCATGAGGGAGATACATTCCTTAATTTATGATAATTTCTATCATTTTGTAACAGCAAATTTTAATAACACTTAAAAAATCCGTATTTTCATGCCAGTACTGGCTACTGGGCTGGTGATACCCTCGGGGACTAATAGTCCACCAGCAGAGGCATCGACCCAGTGATAGTAATAAAATTAACGGTATCAATTTTCTTGCACCAGATGCGCATTTCGACAATACATGTCTCTTCAGTGATGCTCGTGGCCAAAATATTTGAAATCCAAAGCTTATATAAAAGATGAAGAGCTATTATCCAAAAGGTCCAAAAAGTATAGCCAAATCCGTGTAAATTATGCTAAAAATATTTAAAATACATTTATTAATCTTTTATTTTTATTTTAAACAAAATATTTTTCTGTTTCCTAATAATTGTTTTGTACCCTGCTTTGTTATGTCTTTTACTGGTCGATGCCTCTGCTGATGGACTGTTAGTCCCGAGGGTATCACCAGCCCAGTAGCCAGTACTTCGGTACTGGCATGAAAATACGGATTTTTTTGTGTTATTTAAATTTGCTGTTACAAAATGTTAGACATTATTGTAAATTAAGGAATGTATCTTCCTCATGCAAAACTCTGATTCCTTTCACGGATTTGGCTATACTTTTTGGACCTTTTGGATTATAGCTCTTCACCTTTTATATAAGCTTTGGATTTCAAATATTTTGGCCACGTGCATCACTGAAGAGTTATGTATTGTCGAAATGCGCATCTAGTGCAGGAAAATTGGTAACGTTAATGTTATTACTACCACTGGGTCGATGCCTCTGCTGGTGGACTGTTAGTCCCGAGGGTATCACCAGCCCAGTAGCCAGTACTTCGGTACTGGCATGAAAATACGGATTTATTTTGTGTTATTTAAATTTGCTGTTACAAAATGTTAGACATTATTATAAATTAAGGAATGTATCTCCCTCATGCAAAGCTATGATTCCTTTCACGGATTTGGCTATACTTTTTGGACCTTTTGGATTATAGCTGTTCACCTTTTATATAAGCTTTGGATTTCAAATATTTTGGCCACGAGCATCACTGAAGAGACATGTATTGTCGAAATGCGCATCTAGTGCAGGAAAATTGGTAACGTTAATGTTATTACTACCACTGGGTCGATGCCTCTGCTGGTGGACTGTTAGTACCAGAGGGTATCAACAGCCCAGTAGCCAGTAATTCGGTACTGGCATGCAAGTACGGAATTTTTTGTGTTATTTATATTTGCTGTTACAAAATGTTAGAAATTATTATAAATTAAGGAATGTATCTCCCTCATGCAAAGCTCTGATTCCTTTCACGGATTTGGCTATACTTTCTGGACCTTTTGGATTATAGCTCTTCATCTTTTGTATAAGGTTTGGATTTCAAATATTTTGGCCACGAGAGATGTATTGTCGAAATGCGCATCTGGTGCAGGAAAATTGGTAACGTTAATGTTATTATTGAAAACGGACCATTGAGGTGTGTTTTCCGGAATTTGCCGAGTAACGCGAGAATGCCATGTGGTTACGTTACGGAAAGGGGTGTGACAATAGTCATAGGCATGTGATAAATTTCTCATATCAGCCCCACTAAACACTATTTCGGAATATATCAAATTTACAAAAATTTAATGCTATTATCATACTTTTAAAATCATAAATTATTTACTCTAAGTTTATGATAAATGCAGAGTAACGCCGTAATGCCATGCGATAACCATTAGCAGGTGCAAGAAAGATAACGTTACGGAAAGGGATGTGATAATAGCCGGAGTCATGCGATAAACTGTTCATGTCAGATGTATTATCAGCCCTGGTCAACAACAGTCCTCAAGCCTTTGGCTGTTCTGCTGATGATATATCTGATTTTAAACATGCCATGTTATAATCTCTTATTTCTGCCTCTTGTCAGAAAAAAAAAACGGAAGGAAAAAAATGATTTCTATCAAAATTTTGTGGGAAAATGTTTCAGACTTTTACTATTATAACTCTAATATGAAATGGCTTTAGTTGTTTAACTAGATAATGTAGGATATGCATACAAATTCAAGAAAGAAAAGGAGGTAGGAAACAATAATTTATTTTTTGACTAATCTATTGAAAACTATAGTATAATAAATACAAATCAGAAGATAAATCTTCGAATATCAAGACAATCACTCTTTTTATCGCTATTTTGTGCATTTTTCCATTGATTTTTTTTGTGATAATTTTTTGTATCATGGTACTCGTCCGAGATGGAAAATTATCGCTAGAAACTAAGAAGGCACGTGGAGTTGCTAATGAAATTGACCTGAAATTGACAACGTCGTCATAGGTAAAATAGCGATAAACAGATTATCATTGGTCATCTCAACTCGATTGCTTTTCTCGATTTCGCCGTACCGGCTCAAACGAGAAAAAAAGAGTTCTGACGATTTTTTTTAACAGTTTTTAAGCAATTTGTGCAATTCTAAAAATTATAAATGATAGAAAAATGAACTTTTTTGTTGAAAGTTTTATATGTCGACTGTCAAACGGAGCGTACACTAGCTAGCGAGGAGTTATTTCCATTTTTGTTATATTTTAGACTGGGAAAACAGAGTTGAAGACAATTCCAAATAAGAGAGCTACGGAGATATCAGATTTTTCCCCTGGAGATATTATTAATTTCACATATTGTTGCCTGTCTCACGAAGCCGTAGTTGTTAAGGTAGATTATCCAGAAACTATCAAATGTTCTGTAGTCCATTACAATTATGCTGGGGCCTTTGGAACTAGGACCATAGTAGAGGAAGATTTTGTTTTCAAACTTGCAGACCGAAACGTTTTCATCCATGATTACAACGGATATGATATTTACCCACGAGAAGAAGTTGTTAGAAGAGCAAAATCACGACTCGGTGAACAGAACTTTAACACTTTCAATAACAGGTCAAGTCATTTGGCTAAATGGTGTAAAATTTTAGAAAAAGGTGAAAAAAACCCAACTGAATGAACTGAACGAAATAAAAAGGAAAACATAAAAGAGGGGCGAAAGATACCAGATGGACAGTCAAATCCATAGATCGAAAATAAACTGACAATGCCATGGCTATACTAGAAGTACAAAAAAAACACAACATAGAAAGCTAAAGATAAAGCAACACAAACCCAACCTAAAACTTTGATCTTAGTTGATCCGGAAGGGCAAGCAGAACCTGCTCCACATTTGGATCCCCTCGTGTTGTTCATATTTTTGTTGTAAATAGTCTAATTCATTAGGTCATATTCGTGAAAAGGGAACAGGATTGTAGTTACGACATAAGGAACATATCCGATATCATTTGCAAAACGAATATTCCATAAAGATCAACCAACTCGTGATGGCGTCCGTAAAATTTACGAATTGATCAATTATGAGTAAAATAAACACTCAGATATGTGTTTTTGTTATTTAATGGTCATGCTTCTATTCATAGGAATTTTGTTTAAAAGTGCTCGACATCTATTTATATACCTATTTGTCTAAATATTCAAATGGTCCGGCCCGTAATCAACCAAAAATAGGCATTGATAATTTAACTTTACGCTAAAATTGGTTTTACTCTAGCGCTAATTATATAAAACGTCCGAACTTGTTCGCTAAAATGTCCTGTTAATGCGCTAATATGTCCATCGCCGAATAAATGCCTTTAATTCAGAAATAAACTACAATTGTTATCACAACAAAGCAGCCTATGTTTTTTAATCCTGCATTTAAATTTGGGCAAACTAGAATGACGTCTTATCTATAGCGAGATATTTTATCTTCAAAAGAAGGAATTAACTTAAAATTTTAAAGGAATGTTGATCTTCTTAAATTCACTTCAAAACATTATATAACTTACCTGTATATTTGTGTGGTGTAAGATGTATGAGAATGTTTTAGAAACACTTTTTAAAGTATAATTTTCTCGTACAAGAGACTGAATGTGTCATTGCATTTTAATATTTGATTATTGTGTTAATGATATATGGCATTATACTTTATAATACTTCACGTTAAAATGCCATATTTTGATTGGGTAATACGAGGGTGTTAATTTACTCTATCACATGGCTGAGAGGGTGACAATTTTTATGAATGTTACCCTCTCGTCCAGACCAATAAAAAATCGGCAATTTAAAGGACAATGAATTGAATTTACATCAAGTGATTGAATACAATGCTTATGTTTTACATTTCAGCTCAGATTTTATAATTTAACTGTAAAAATATCAAATATAAAACATCTTGCTTAACTTTTGTTGTTAATTCGAAGACCCGTAACGTTTTTATGCACGCGATTGACAATGTTTTCTCGGGGTACCAACTTGCCCTATAACCCTCTCAGCTATGTGTTATTTATATATTGAACTATTGTTTTGTGAATATTTTTGTGTGATATGAAACTTATCTATTGTATATAAATGTTGAATAATTGAATAAAAAACAACCTTGCAAGTCGGAAATAAACTGACAATGCCAAGGCTAAAAAATAAAAAGACAAACAGACAAACAAAAGTACAGAAAACATAAGAAATATGAACCCCAAAAAACTGATCTCAGCTGATCCGGAAAGGTAACTAGATCGTTATTTGTTTCTAGAAATTAAGAATTATTAACAAATTACTTGTAATTATATTTACCATGTTATAAAAATTATTCTCTTACTGGAAAATGCGTTATCCAAAGGTCCGAAATATCGTGAGCCTAAACCCATTAATTAAAGACACAAATACAAAACATTGATGGATTCAGTCGAGATCCATGCCAGCAAATGGGTATGTAAAGACTAAGGTGTGGTGTCGTTTATTCATATCAGAAACTAAATGGGTCTATAAATACCAATATTGCATCCATCTTTAAAATATAAAAAAAGAAGATGTGGTATGATTGCCAATGAGATAACTGTCCTCAAAAGACCAAAATGACACAGACATTAACAACTATAGGTCACCGTATGGCCTTCCACAATGAGCAAAGCCCATACCGCATAGTCAGCTAAAAACCCGTCATATAATCATATAAATACTTAAAAATTCCAAACATCATTTAGAGTACATACAATCTAAGACTCTTTCATCTTGCAATATTATAGGACAGTTGATTTTTCTACTCTTTATACAAGTATCCCCTTATAAAACTAAAAGACAAATTGAAAGAGTGTATACTGCTTTGTTAACAAAAAAAGAATGACCTACACAGATCTATATAGATTCCACAACTGCAACAAAAGAGGGACGACAGATACTAAAGGGACAGTCAAACTCATAAATCGAAAATAAACTGACAACGCCATGGCTAAAAATGAAAAAGACAAACAGACAAATTATAGTACACATGACACAACATAGAAAACTAAAGAATAAACAACACATCCCCACAAAAAACTAGGGGTGATCTCAGGTGCTCCGGAAGGGTAAGCAGATCCTGCTCCACATGTGGTACCCGTCGTGTTGCTTATGTGATAACAAATCCGGTAAATAGTTTAATTCGGTAGGTCACATTCATGAAAGGGAAGGTGATTGTAGTTACGACGTAAGGAACATATCCGATATTATTTGTGAAACGGTTATTCCATAACGGTCAACCAACTCGTGATGGCGTCCGTAAAATTTACGAAGGGATGATTTCAACTTCACCATTTGGAACTCTTGTTTTAATAGCTTCCTTGTGAGCAGCAACCCTCTATCAAGAAAATCAAGATAGGAAATGCAAATGTTGTTAACCGTGCCCGGAAATTTAGAAATGATCCATGTAAACTTGTCGCTCCTTTAAATAAAAAGGTTCTAAAAGGTTACCTATTCAACACTGTAATACGATCATTGAAAATTGTTTTATTGGTATATAAATATTGATTTTGTTATTTTTGTGTCGGGATGTATAAGTACCGGGCCACGTCAACTTGTATTTTTGTCCATCTGATGAGTTGAGCCTTTTTCAACTGATTTTTATAGTTCGTTCTTATGTTGTACTGTTATACCACTGTCCCAGGTTAGGGGGAGGGTTGGGATCCCGCTAACATATTTAACCCCGCCACATTATTTATGTAAGTGCCTGTCCCAAGTCAGGAGCCTGTAATTCAGTGGTTGTCGTTTGTTTATGTGTTAAATATTTGTTTTTCGTTCATTTGTTGTTTTTTTTTGTTTTTTTTTTACATAAATGAGGCCGTTAGTTTTCTCGTTTGAATTGTTTTACAGTGTCTTATCGGGGCCTTTTATAGCTGACTATGCTGTATGGGCCTTGCTCATTGTTGAAGGCCGTACGGTGACCTATAGTTGTTAATGTCTGTGTCATTTTGGTCTTTTGTGGATAGTTGTCTCATTGGCAATCATACCACATCTTCTTTTTTATATAAGCACGGGAATATCGTATCAATTGGGAGATATATACCCCGTATGCAGGTGCTGCTGGAATGTTGCTACTTAGAAATGGAAAGTTCACAATTGGAAAGCTGAAATCATCTCTTTTGTCGTAAAGTTTTGTTTTCAACCGACCCTCATTGTCAATTTCTAGATGTAAGTCAAGATATGAGGCCGACTTAACTGTATCTGCAGTATCCTTAATCTCTAGTTCGATGGGATAGATGCGTTCCACATAGTTTCATGAAAGGATATCGCAAACTTCTTATCTTTAATTTTTTCCTAAGAAGTTCCTGCATGAAGTCAGCCTCTACAACAAGTGTATTACGATATTTCTCCACTCGAGACAGTTAAATTTTAATATTAAAAGCGCGAGGCTTGTCAAGCTTTTTAAATAATTTAAATTTTACTGTTGAGAGTGGAGAAATATCGTAATACACGAGTTACAGTGGTGGAATCTGATTCTTTAATGATTTGTATCCTTCCTTTTCAAAGATTTGAGTTGTGGAAACGGTTTTCCCGTTTGAATGGTTTTACACTAGTTATTTTGGGGCCCTTTATAGCTTGTTCGGGTTGAGCCAATGCTCCGTGTTGAAGGCCGTACATTGACCTGAAATGATTTACTTTTATAAATTGTTATTTGGATGGAGAGTTGTCTCATTGGCACTCACACCACATCTTCCCATATCTCTATCTTGTCTTAGAGAGGGGTAAATCTTACTTTTTAACACTCGGATTCAAACAAAATGTTCTATGATACTAATATTATCAAGATGTTTAATTTCTTGATTAACAACATATTTGTTACGTTTTAAATGCGTGTTCTTCAACAAACAATTAGCATACGAATGGGAACAAACTGTGCTCCTCGTCTTGCCGACTTCTCTCTTTATTCATACAGGATTTTCCTATGAAGAAAGAAAAGAAGTTAGAAATATTCGTTAACTTCACTTTCCGCAAAAAAGATTATGTTCTCTCCCTAAATAATTTAAAACATGCTCACTATGTTGAACGCATCTATCTCATCGAACTTTATATGCCTGAGATCACCCCCAGTTTTTGGTGGGGTTCGTGTTGCTTAGTCTTTAGTTTTCTATGTTTTGTCTTCTGCATTATTTGTCTGTTTGTCTTTTATTTTTAGCCATGGCGTTTTCGGTTTATTTTCAATCTATGAGTTTGACTGTCCCTCTGGTATCTTTCGTCCCTCCTTTAGATAAAAGATACAACAGATACAATAAAATATGTCTCATATCTTGACTTACATCTAGATATTGACAATTTGGTTCGGTTGAATCTTTGCGACAAAATAAATGATTTCGGCTTCTAAATTATGAAATTTCCATTTAAATATAGCAACAATCCTGCAGCACCTGCATACGGAAATTGTACAAGTATGTTTTTTTTAAATGTTTAAACCATTTTAATTTTAATCAGTTAATGAAATTCAGCGCCAAGAAATGCATCAGTACTTGGTATATATTAATGAATATGCAATCAAAAAAATTGCCAACGTGCATCATGAAGCCTTTTTTGTGGTTCTTTTTCGTTGGCGGTTGGATTTTATATAGTGGTCATTTTCATGGTTTTAATAATACAAAGATTAATTTGGTGGAATGGTTTTCTAGTTTTATGGTTTAATCATTGTTTTACATTGTACAACATAAAATGTCTGTGTCGCATACACATTACAGTTTGACATATGTAGGGGGGCATATGTTTTGGGCATACAGTGCAATGGAGTTTTATTTTGTGTAACATTAAGACAAAACGTCATCTAGGTCCAATTACAGGTTTAGCCTTAATGAATATTAAAAGAATTCAAAAGACCAATTGCAAACAGGTCGTACGATTCGTCGTGCGTACGTCGCTTTCGTCAAATTGTAAGATGGGTCTATTAGAGCTTTCTTAAAACTTTACAAAAGCTACATGCATACGATTAAGGAATTATACGTTAGACTCGTTTTATAGATTCTTTATTATGACACACTTATTTAAATGAAGCGTCATCGAACTTCGAAGGAGTTTGGCCTCAATGCTTCCTTATTAAAGTACGAAATAGGGATTGTGGGACTCTCGAGGGACAAAAAATGTGATACCACCAAGGGAAATTAAGGTGATGAAATTTCGTAAACATAGGCTTGTCAAAAGAAGAAAAATAATCCTTAAATGTTGATTGGGCTCCCCCCAACCCCCAACCCTCAACCAAAATATTACAATATACTTGAAGAAATAACAAGTCATATAAATTGCCTCTACCATCATACAAACAAAACAAAATCAAATAAAAAACAAATACTTTCTAACTTCCAAAATGTGTTACTCCAAAAAGAAAATGATCTCCTAAATGTATTATGCATGTGATCGTTTCATATATATTGTAGAGATCCCACGATTAGTACCTATTGTCACCGTGTGGCAAGTCTTTGCACCCGAGTTATGCTGAATCGTTCTTGCAGCGAATAATTACGTTTTCGTCCTAAACATTCATTAAATATTCGCCAGTGGAGGTTAAACGACCAATAATCCTCAATCATCCTAGCATGACAGTCCTGGCTCCAGACTATATATGGTGCAAGATTGTAGATTTATTTTCTTGATAAACATTTTGGTGAAAGAAACAAGTGGACAAATCAATATCTATAATAATTCGTTGATCTGTAATTAAAACTAAAGGGCTTATTTAGAAATAAGGTGAACCCGAGTATCTCTACTCAACAAACTAGCCTCCTATTCTAGATCTTTGTCTTGGTCTATTATATGCACAATTTCGGTTTTCTTTTCTGAGTATGAATTGTTGTTTGTTTATTCTTATTTTTAGGAGTAATCTTATTCTTATTTATATGCGTCTGGCGCATTAAATTATAATCCTGGTACCTTTGATAACTATTATTAAAGGTAGAATTTGTAGATTTATTGCTTCCAACATGTATGTGTATATGATAACCACAAAAAGATATTTCATCAATTGGTTCAATTTGACCAAATAGGCAAAACAATACTCAAATGGAAACATTCCAACCATGTCAATACATAAAAATGTGTGTCTACAGTCACTTGAATTTCTTAACATAAATGATTAAAATAAAAAGATAAAAATATCGTAGAGTATATCGCTTAATCGTATAGTATATCGATTAATCGTATAGTATATCGATTAATCATATAGTATATCGATTAATGATTGAAAATAATATCCGTATACTATTTTATTCACATTTTTTTTTATCGTTAATTGTTAGAAATTCCTGTGACTACAGTTTTAAAACATGTATTTTTCTTTATCTTGACCGTAATAAAAATAAAAGCTTTTGAATTACGTCACGTTGATGCAGAGAACAATATTAATAATACAATTTAGTTTTTATTTCTACACTCGTTTTGTCAAAATGTTCAAGTTCCATCAGCTATTGTTTTAAACGACAAGTCTTTGTCTGATTGGTTTCATTATTTTGTCAGTCTAATTACTTACTTTCTTTAAATATCTGAAACCGAAAGCATGATAATTAGAATTTCCGTCAGGTATTTATTCCGTTTATACATCTAAGATAGTGAAGGGTGGTGAAGCCATTGGGCCTGGACCCGCCAATACACATGAACTAGCAAACAAATTAAACTAAACAGCGAAATGCATGTCTAAAGTTCAAGTCCCCATTGGTGAAACCAACTTTCGTTTCCTTTTACCACTGGGAAAAAAAGAATAAACTACCTCGCAAAATTCATGCCAAAATGCTAAATCCCCAGTGGTAAACTGGCTTTCTTTTTTCCCTTTTCCAACTAAGGGCAAAAATGCATAAATGATAGAATTTTCAAATATTTATCAATATGAACAATACAACTGTGCTGATATTAGTTTTAATAACCTCATAGTCCTGATAGGCTAAATGTTAATGGCAAACGTTACAAAAAAAAGATGATTTGTATTGTGCATTTGGATAAATGTTTGAAAATTCTATCATTTAATCGTATTGCTATTTCATATATATGATAGCTTTTTTGCATCGTAGCACTGGTGAAGGCAAATACTCATGTAACTCACTGAACACAAGTATTGAAATAAAATAATAAAAGAGGAAAGAAAGAAGAAATTTATCTTTTATAACATCAAAATGACTTATTCCTAAGAAGGAGGCTCATTGTTGGATTTGTAAGATTTATCGCTACAAATATGAAACTATGTGTGTATAAAAACCACAAATAGATATTTCAGTAATTTGTAAAATTGTACAGAATACACAAAATTATATACAGGCAAGAGGGATAAAATGGTAGCTTTAACAAGTTTTCAATCAGTAACAAAGGTTATATATGAAATGTTTGTCACAGTCAATTGAATTTCTGACAATAATGCCCGCGTCACACTGTCCCGATTTTTACACCGATGGCAATACGATTATGGAAATGTTCTAAATCGGGACTGATCGTATCCAGATCGGGCTATTCGTAGTGCCATCTTTAACCATCTTTATCCATCGGCCACTTTTTCTAGCCTTCGGGGACAACTTCGGGAAGGGTTCTAAATTTTTTAACATGTTAAAAAATTCCCGAAGGTGCGTCCGATGTTGAGGGTTCGTATTGAGTTCGTATCACCATCCTCACCATCGTAATGTCACCGGGAATGCATCTTTGAACATCGTATTGCTTTCGTGTTTCCATCGTTTCCATCGGGCAGTTTTGACATTACGATGTCTACACGAATGAATCACGAAGCTACCCGAAGGTCTTACGATGGCAACACGACTTCGTGAAGACCTCGAAATCCCGTCGTGTTGCCATCGAATAAAAGTACGAAGGCGACAAGATGGAACTACGACGGCAATAAATCCAGCTAAATGTAAGTTAATTTTTCGCGCTAAAATACATTTAAAGTGCCATGCGCGATATGCACTGGTCAGTCTAATACGACAGTTAGGAAAGACGTTCACAAAACATGGAGCTCATATCATATGATTCTATGAGAACAAGAAAGGGGACAGCGTTGTTTCTATTAATTCAAATGGAAGAACAAGAAGAGCAGCTATTACAGTCTCAGGATTTACTTTTACAAGTAAAATATTATTTTTTGTCAATTTTTCATTTCAAGTAACATAATGAAAATTATAAACGCGCATCGTACACCAACACTGCAGGTACACGTATATAGGGAAACCAACTTTTTCTTCATTATTCTGATTTTTTATATATCGTCTGAGTTGTTGTCACACGAATGTTTACTCCATAACCATTTTGTTTTCTATATGCCATATTTTGCCGCATTTGTTGCTTTCCCCACATCTTTCCTTTTGTCTATATTATTATGATATTCTGCTGGAAAGAGCTCTTTTTTAATAAAAGGGATCAACGAACCCATTACCTTACCTTTAAGATAGATCAGTAAACATGGGAATAATTATGGGTGATTATTCAGACTAGTGCACACATTTTACAGTTCAAACAAGGCAATGCCGAGCGTGGCGTCCCCTCGTATGTAACATATTGGGGACAAATATGGACACTATATTTGTATATGACACATGCAGAAAATAGTAAATTGAATATGCATATTTGATACATAAACTATTTTTTTAGAAATCAACCAACACATTCAGTAACTTGAAATACCTTTAATATGGTCTTTAGAACCAGCAGGTAAAAAAATGAGCAACCAATTTCCTGTGTATTATGCTATTTCAAGGAGAAAAAAACAAGTTCCTCTGCATGACCTTGACCTTTGGCCTTGAATGTAAAAAATGCCAGATCATTACAAGGAGGAACAATTTACCAAATGTGATTAAAGTCTTTGGAAGCATATTGGTTTAAGAGTGTCCACAAGGTTGATATTGCCTTGTATTACAACTGCCACTGTGACCTTGACCTTTGAACTTTAAAGTCAATAGCGCTTAAGATATTCTTAACGAGTAACACCATACCAAGTTTTGAGCATTCTGGTTCTAGAGTGTCCATAACAATTTTATCTACACGCAACTTACATGTAGTAGGCGAGGGGATAATAAACTAAGTTATATTTAATATTGATCAAACAATTTAAAACGCGTGATGCCTTCGGCATATAATTTAAATGCATCGTAAGCTGTACACGACGTCTTTTAGACATCGTATGGCCATCGCGCCATCATCGTAATCCATCGTGTAGCCTTCGTGATATGTCGTGTAGGCTTCGGCTGAGATATGAAGCTTAAATATCCGTCTTCGGTTAACCTTCGTATGTCCAACTTTTGCTATCGTATATAATTTCGGCACCATCGTATAGACTTCGTTATTCATCGTACTCGCTTCGGTCACTTTTTGGTATTTTAACGAGATCGGGACCAACTTCGTACGAACTTACAATTTTCGCATTCGGGTGTCCATCGTATATAAAAATCGGGACAATGTGACGCGGGCATAAAGGATTTAAGTGATGATAAAAATAATATCAGAATTAAACAGTTTTTAATAAAATGTTGTATGGCTAGAAATTCAAGTGACTGAGGTCGTTAAACATAATCAATTTTTTGTTGTTGAAATCAAGTGAACTTATAAAATGTAAAAATAACGTATAGTTCTAAGGAGCTAGTCAGTGTAACTGTATGCTTACAATGCAATTAAGAAAAATCAGAACTTGCTCCAAGTGCGTACATTGAGATAGAAGGATATAGGACGAATTGATCTTTCTCGACTTCACTTAAAAAGTATATATATTTTTAATTCACAGCACTCATTTCATACTAACAATCTTTCACTTGAGCAATCTGTTAAAATATTTTACTAGTTGATGAGTTTGTGGGAGAAGAATTTAAACTGCAATTTGAGTTTTAGCTCTTGCTATTGTGATACTCAAAAGGTTACTGGATAAGCACAGAGACTAGCTTTCAATAACTGCAAATACTCTAAAATCGTATTTTCGTGTTGATTTGACCTGTTTAAACAATTTGAAATGCATTTTGGTTTTTTTTAATGTTTGCTTGTGTTTGTTTTATACCGATCCCGTCTCACTATTTTGTTTTATATATATATATACCACCTTTGATAGTGTTTTGCATTACGATAAATGTTCACTTCTGTTCTAGTGCTATGAACAATAAAATTGTTAAATGTAAACAGAATCTGTCCCAAGTACACGGATGCCCCATCTGCCCTACCATTTGCTATGTTTAGTGGACCGTGAAAATAAGATAAAATCTCTAATTTGGAATTCAAATTAGAAAGATCATATCATAGGGAACATGTTTAGGGGAAGACCATTTGATATTCTGGGGGAGAGGGAGGGGGCAGGAGGATTTGTTTTTGATTGGTTATTTATTTTTGTAAACTAAGAGGACAGATAATCTATTTTCTGCACTGTTGAGGCAAGATTTTTCATTTTCATTGAAACAAGAGATTGATTATTTATTTTCACAACTATATTTATAACATTTGAAAACATACAATTTTTAAATTCATTTTTTATTATTAATAATACGTGAATAGTCAAGTCATTATGTACCATTTAATCAGAATTAATCATCATCATCTGTGGAAATGAATCTTCTATATTCCCAACTGCATACAGATGTATTGCATACATACTAGATATTAAAGTTTGGCTGTAATTACTCTCTTTTAAAAGTATATTACAAATCATATAAGCCGAGCAGAGCGAGGCTAAATTTTTTTTAAGGGTTTTGGAGCCGCTGAAGCCCCCAAGAAGCTATAGAACTAATGATGTAAAATCATGCTATTAAGGTGTTTCCCAGACCCTTTCTTAATCTAAAAATGGAAGTTCAGTTTTAATCATTTTTTGACAATATTTTGGTCCCAAAGCAACATGTATAGATCAAGTGTAAGACTTAAGTTTTTAGGGACAACATCAAAAGACCAATATGTAGGATAAATCAAAAATTTAATTCACATAGTTAAGTATTTGGCTGCTGTTTTTTTCTTTTTCTTACAAAATTACAAAAGGAGTGCAACACTAACAGAATACAGAAGGACAATCAATGAACAAAAGACAAATAAATAAGAAACATTAATCCCGAAAAAACAGGAGCTACCTCTGAGGGAGAACAGAACTTGCTACTTGCAAGATACTCGCCATGAAAACAATTAGATATGAATACAAGCTTTTGGTTTTGAAATTTCCGACATGTCGATGAGGCATTTGCCTGAATGTAGTTACTGTCCTGTAATAAAAGTGAGGTAAGTGTTCCTGCGACAAAATACCTTAAGTTAAAGGAAACCCATTTTCAGACATTTCAAGTATTTTAAATAATATTTATACTTTTATCATTCAAAGATTTTGGAAGTGTTTCCCAATTTAAAAAAAATGAATTTTATGAATAAACTGGTGCTATCTCATGCTCTCGAATAGACCTGCCGAGTTGTTTATTTTTAGAACATTGCAAGTCAGGCTATTTATTTTCAAACTACCACAGAACAAACATTTAAATCCCCACCAGAATATCAAATGGTCGTCCCCTTTCTAAGTAACTTTAACCTGTAGCGGGACAGACGGACGAACAGACCAGAAAACATAAAGCACAAAAATGTATCCGTTCTACTAACAACTTTTAAAATGATGATTAACAAACGCCATATTTCGTTTACCAACAGCATATGTCTAAAAATAAGACTTGACCATCAAATCTCTACATTAACAAATGAACCAATAAACTGAGGTCAGTCACAGTATCCTAGCCAAACAAAGATGTACAACCAAAAAGCATTCCATACACCAAATATAGTTCATTTATTGCTCACCTCACATTCATTTCATACATCAATTGCAGATGGACTTTGAAATTAGTTCATGGTTAGGTTAACCTTGTGTGACAGAAAATAATACCTTTTCATGATCCCATTTATCAAATAGTTTTCATATTATTACTCATAATAGTGTTTCATATTTGGACTTACATTTAAAAGTTGACAATGAGGATGATCAAAATTCATGCCAAATAATGATTTCAGCCTCCCAATTATGATTTGTTACTGTTGTATGTACCAACATTCAATCAATATCTGCATTTATAGTACATATGTGCCAGTACGAAACTGATTAGCTTGGAGTTCCTATTATGCTAAAGGGTTGCTGCTTAAAAATAAGATATTAAAACCTATTATTCCAAATGCAGCTGTTACTTACAGATGTTATCAAGAGTTGGTTGACTGTTAATTAATACCGTCTCACAGATGACGGATATATTTTAAGAGATGTAACTTCAATGATGTCTTCTTTCCCCTGAATGAGGTATAATCAAAGTTTTAATACCATGGGCAACAAGATATGTGCCACATGTGGAGCAGAATCTGCTTACACTTCCTGATCACCTGAAACTATCCCCAGTTTTTGATGGGCTTTGTGTTGCTCAGTCTTTAGTTTTTTAAGTTGTTTTTTTTGGTCAACTGTTGTTTGTACATTTTGTATCTCCATCATTATTGTATTTTTGGTATGGCATTGTTAGTTTGTCTTAGACTTAATAATTTTGATGTCCATTTTGGTGAATTTCGCCTCACTTTTTTTTTTAAAAGTGAGAAATTCCCGTGATAAAAAGCATTTTTTGAGCACGTTTTTTTTTTACCTTATTTTTTGTCAAATCAAACATAACTACATCTCCCTTTTCAAATGATTCTTTACAGTAACTGTACACATAGAAAATTTTTGTCGTATTTTTGGAAATAGCAATTAAAGTCATATTGGAGTGCAAGTATGCTTTATTTTATCATCTGGCACTTTGACGGCTAGCCATTCGTTTTCTAAAGCAGAATGTTAAATCTTCGAATCAGTTGAAAAGATGGGTTTGATAAACACGTATAGTATTTTGGTCAGAATTTTTAAAGAACTACAATAGGTGGTGAGGATCACTTACAGTGAAGGCACTGTAATTGTGCAGAGAGCATGGCATTCTCTCTACCGGACACATTAAAGTTAATCTTTCATTTATTTTCTGATTGGACTTTATATTTAGAAATATAGCACATCCATAAGTTGTCCCTTTTTAGCACTAGTTTGACTTCCAAGTGGCAGTCAAGGGCTGGTTCTATTCCTATATCCAACCAACCATGGGGTTCAACTATATTGAGGCAATATTTATTAAATTGCTTCGCTGAGCCTAACTTCATACGACCGTAGATGTCCAACCCAGAAAAGTGGACACACTATTCACGCTTGATTTAGGTCTGAATTTAGATTGGAACTAATTTTTTTTACACATAAAAGGTTTCTGACGCAGAACAACGGTTACCGTAGTCAAAGAACTTCAAATTGATTATATGATTTGAATATGATTTGATTTATATTTTTCGCTTTTGCGCAATACACTATGCTGTTGATTATTAATCCCCCCAAAATATCACCCCTCCATTTTTTTCACCTCCTCCTTTCTCTTATTCCCCCAAAAAATTCTTTCCTTCAAGAAATGGTCAGTATCTCAATTCAAATTTCTAAAGGAGTTTGCAACCATAATTACCCATTTAAATACATCATAAAAGTTTTAAAATATATACATACATAATGATATATTCATGGCTCAAATTAATATTAACTGCTAAAAATAAATTGACAGCTAATCGCCATAAGACAATCATCATTTCTTAATACATAATTCATAAGTAGTGTAAGGGAGGTAATGAAACGGCGTTCTTTAAATTGATTTGGAATACCACTCTACACTGCTTTTAAATTGTCTCAATTGTCATTTAACCAGAAAAGCCCTTGTTTTCCCTTTTTTCCTCTAAATACTAATTGGTATGAGCCATAACCCCCAAAGTATATCCTAACCATCACTTTGTAGTAAAGAAACTTGTGGTCGTATAAAAAGATACAAAAATAAACTTGCTGTAATAATCTGTCTTGCTTACTTTGACTATAATGAGTTAAGATTCAAATTCCTTGAGATAAAGGTTGTAATTACAGTAACATGATGAGTGAACCAATAATGATAGAGATACATTCTGTAAGAAGCACATATTTACCTTCACAGATTAAAAACAAATACTAAGCCATTAGTAATAGGAACTAATCTCATCACAAAAAAAAGATCAATAAAACTATGCTAAACTTGGCACCTTTTCTGGGACAACATTGCAGGCAAGACAAAAAAGATGTCTAGTGAATAGTGAACTACACATAACAGAATTTGTAAACTAAATGAAGTAATTGCAGTCTGACATATATATAACCTTAAAACATTCGAATTTATCAACAAAATAAAGTTGACCTATTACAGTAGTCATGGTTATTGACAGGATCACACAATCCAGTATACATTTATCATGAAGTCATTCAACCATATGTATATTAGGTTAATGACAGTAGAGACAGACATGCCAAATGGAAAAGGGCATACACCATCTGTATACTGAGAAAATGTATACAAAATATGAATTATCAAGCTCATTTCCCTTCAGATACTTAAAGCTTTATACAAACAGTTTATATTGTCATAGTTGCTGCCAGATTAGCATCTGATTGTCTCACATTTTGTAATATTTCCATCATAGGTGGGTCTCCATTATTGTGATAAACTTGATTTTACAAAATCAGATGCTCCGCATGGCGCAGCTTTATACGACCACAGAGGTTGAACCCTGAACGGTTGGGGCAAGTATGGACACAACATTCAAGCTGGATTCAGCTCTAAATTTGGATTGTGATTAAATAGTTGACACAGCATAGGTTTCTGACACAGAATGAATGTGGTCTAAGGAACTTAAAATATTTTTTTTGCCTTTGAGCAATTCACTATGCTGTTGAATATTAATCCTCTCAAAAAAATGTTTGAAGAAATTTTCTTTTTATTTATTAAATCTGAAATGAGAAAATTTTAACCCCCCCCCCCCCCCCATTTTTTTCACATTCACCTTTCCCTTTTTCCAAAACTGATCTCAATTCAAATTTCTAATGGAGTTTGCAACAATAACTACTCATTTAAATACATCATAAAATATTAAAATGTAAAATAAAGTGCTTATTATCACTGAATGGTAAACATAGTTTTAATTTATCAGTTGGTAGTAAAAGTGAATATACATTGTATATTGTATAAAACAATGATTTAAGTTGATTCAACTACTATTCTGGACAAAGAAAGATTAAGTTGATTCAACTACTATTCTGGACAAAAAAGATAACTCCAATTGAAAATTTCTTGCTATTGCAGTATTGCATAATATTGTGCAATTAAATTGTGCAATTAGATATTTCTTGCTATTTCGCAATACTGTGCAGCTGAATATATTTGCTATTGCAAAATACTGTGCAATTGAAGATTTCTTGCTATTGCGCAATACTGTGCAATTGAAAATTTCTTGCTATTGCACATTGCCACAATACTGTGCAATTGAAGATTTCTTGCTATTGCTGAATACTGTGCAATTGAAAATTTCTTGCTATTGCACAATACTTAATATAATAATTTTGGATCCTGATTTGAACCAACTTGAAAACTGGGCCCATAATCAAAAATCTAAGTACATGTTTAGATTCAGCATATCAAAAAAGCCCAAGAATTCAATTTTTGTAAAAATCAAACTTAGTTAAATTTTGGACCCTTTGGACTTTAATGTAGACCAATTTGAAAACGGGACCAAAAATTAAGAATCTACATACACAGTTAGATTTGGCATATCAAAGAACCCCAATTATTCAATTTTTGATAAAATCAAACAACTTGATAGTTTGATTTTGGCCCCAGATTTGGACCAACTTGAAAACTGGGCCAATAATCAACCAGGTGCTCCGCAGGGCGCAGCTTTATACGACCGCAGAGGTCGAACCCTGAACAGTTGGGGCAAGTATGGACAAAACATTCAAGCGTGATACAGCTCTGAATTTGGATTGTGATCAAATTTTTGACATTACATGGTTTTTTTTTTACACAAAACAAATGTCAAGATTTTACAAATCAATTAAAGATTTCTTCTTCAAACTTTTTAAATCTAAAATTAAATAGTTGATCATGACACAGCATAGGTTTCTGACACAGAACGAATGTGGTCTAATGAACTTAAAAGTTTTTTTTTGCCTTTGAGCAATTCACTATGCTGTTGAATATTAATCCTCTCAAAAAAATGTTTGAAGAAATTTTCTTTTTATTTATGAAATCTGAAATGAGAAAAATTTAAACCCCCCCCCTTTTTTTTCACATCCCCCTTTCCCTTTTCCAAAACTGATATCAATTCAAATTTCTAATGGAGTTTGCAACAATAACTACTCTTTTAAATACATCATAAAATATTAAAATGTAAAATAAAGTGCTTGTTATCACTGAATGGTAAAGATTGGTTGGTAGTAAAAGTGAATATACATTGTTTATTGTATAAAACAATAAAAAAAAAAACTTCATCAGCAACATTTTATATTGGCAAATTTCCAATGAAGTTATTTACATAAAGTTATTGGCAAATAAAAATAGAAAATGACATCATAGTCATGTCTGGCAAATGTCCAACATACATTATCTAAAAACATTTTAGATAAGATAAGGAAAAAAAGCTTCATCAGCAACATTTTATATTGGCAAATTTCCAATGAAGTTATTTACATAAAGTTATTGGCAAATAAAAATAGAAAATGACATTATAGTCATGTCTGGCAAATTTCCAACATATATTATCAACTACTATTCTATACAAAGAGAGATAACTCCAATTGAAAATTAATTGCTATTGCACAATATTGTGCAATTAGATATTACTTGCTATTGTGCAATACTGTGCAATTGAAAATTTCTTGCTATTGCACAATACTTGATATGGAATCCTGATTTGGACCAACTTGAAAACTGGGCCCATAATCAAAAATCAAAGTACATATTTAGATAAAGCATATCAAATAAGCCCAAGAATTTATTTTTTGTTAAAATCAAACTTAGTTTAATTTTGGACCCTTTGGACCTTAATGTAGACCAATTTGAAAACTGGACCAAAAATTAAGAATCTACATACACAGTTAGATTTGGCATATCAAAGAACCCATTTATTCAATTTTTGATGAAATCAAACAAAGTTTAATTTTGGACCCCCATTTGGACCAACTTGAAAACTAGGCCAATAATTAAAATTCTAAGTACATTTTTAAATTCAGCATATCAAAGAACCCCAAGGATTCAATTTTTGTTAAAATCAAACTAAGTTTAATTTTGGACCCTTTGGACCTTAATGTAGACCAATTTGAAAACGGGACCAAAAATTAAGAATCTACATACATAGTTAGATTCGGCATATCAAAGAACCCCAATTATTCAATTTTTGATGAAATCACACAAAGTTCAATTTTGGACCCTTTGGGCCCCTTATTCCTAAACTGTTAGAACCAAAACTCCCAAAATCAAACCCAACCTTCCTTTTATGGTCATAAACCTTGTGTTTAAATTTCATAGATTTCTATTCACTTATACTAAAGTTATAGTGTGAAAACCAAGAATAATGCTTATTTTGGCCCTTATTTCCTAAACTGTTGGAACCAAAACTCCCAAAATCAATCCCAACCTTCCTTTTGTGGTCATAAACCTTGTGTCAAAATTTCATAGATTTCTATTCACTTTAACTAAAGTTATAGTGCGAAAACCAAGAAAATGCTTATTTGGGCCCTTTTTGGCCCCTAATTCCTAAAATGTTGGGACCAAAACTCCCAAAATCAATCCCAACCTTCCTTTTGTGGTCATAAACCTTGTGTTAAAATTTCATTGATTTCTATTCACTTTTACTAAAGTTAGAGTGCGAAAACTAAAAGTATTCGGACGACGACGACGACGCAGACGACGACGCCAACGTGATAGCAATATACGACCAAAAAATTAAAATTTTTGCGGTCGTATAAAAATCTATGTACATTTTTAGATTCAGCATATCAAAGAACCCCAAGGATTCTTTTTTTGTTAAAATCTAACTAAGTTTAATTTTGGACCCTTTGGACCTTAATGTAGACCAATTTGAAAACGGGACCAAAAATTAAGAATCTACATACACAGTAAGATTCGGCATATCAAAGAACCCCAATTATTCAAGTTTTGATGAAATCAAACAAAGTTCAATTTTGGACCCTTTGGGCCCCTTATTCCTAAACTGTTGGGACCAAAACTCCCAAAATCAAACCCAACCTTCCTTTTATGGTCATAAACCTTGTGTTGAAATTTCATAGATTTCTATTTACTTATACTAAAGTTATTGTGCGAAAACCAAGAATAATGCTTATTTGGGCCCTTTTTTGGCCCCTAATTCCTAAACTGTTGAAACCAAAACTCCCAAAATCAATCCCAACCTTTCTTTTGTGGTCATAAACCTTGTGTCAAAATTTCATAGATTTCTATTTACTTAAACTAAAGTTATAGTGCGAAAACCAAGAAAATGCTTATTTGAGCCCCTTTTGGCCCATAATTCCTAAAATGTTGGGACCAAAACTCCTAAAATCAATCCCAACCTTCCTTTTGTGGTCATAAACCTTGTGTTAAAATTTCATAGATTTCTATTCACTTTTACTAAAGTTAGAGTGCCACAACTAAAAGTATTCGGACGACGACGACGCAGACGACGACGCCAACGTGATACCAATATACGACCAAAAAATTTTCAATTTTTGCGGTCGTATAAAAATGGTTTCCTGGAAAATGCCTTCTTACCATTTTTTTTACTCATTTTCATGAATAGTAAACAATCCATGCTCATTTCATTACGATTACTTTTACTTCTAGTACGTTTATGCTTCCATGGTAGGGGTTGTTTCATAGAAATAATTGGGAACTATAAGTCAGTGTGTATATATTTAGTAGATTATCTGTCTACTTTCTGTTTGGAGGCTGGTGCCTTAGGAAAGAATTGGAACAAGTTCAAATCTTTACAAAAACCCTAAACAGTTTTTAAAGTTATGGTGTGTTCTTTCTTTAAAATCAAATACAAAGCAGATAATATATTTATTTTTTCTTCTTCTGTGTACATTTTAAAAGTCTGTCTTGATTGGCATAAAATAAGTACATTTCTAGTACAAACATAGTATCGTCAATCTGTATCTCACTAGTTTCCAACCTGTAAAAAAAAGAAAAATATGTGAATGGTATTTACAAATAATTATCTGAATAAAAAAGACATTTAATACTAGAATAATTTTATCTTAAACCGTTTAATGTATTCTGTACATGGTACATTTCTGTAATCAGAATAATAACCATCTTCTTTTATTTTTCAGTTATTCTTCATACTTCAACACCCTATTTTTCTCAATTATTTTTATTTTTTGCTCATTTATCTGTATACATTATTTTTTTTGCCAATATTCTCTATTCTGCATACCCCATTCAGACACTCTTTTATTGTCTGTTCTATTTCATATTGTCCCATAAATCGACAAACTTACAAGCAAAAGGACAAACAAGGTGAAAAAGGCAAAATAGCTACAAGGGGAGTTTCTGAAAATTGAAATTTAAAAGACTGATTTATTTCTATGTAATGTCTAAAATACAAAGGCAAAATGTCTTGGTCAATAATATCCAAGTATTGGTTTATCAAAATATGGAGTTTAATTTTAAATATGTATTTGACAGTTAAGAGTAGTAGATACTGATGTATAGACTGTTTTTTTCCAGAAGTTACATGTAGTATTATACGTAACTGACCCTATATGGTAAATAACCCCATATTTTTAGGACACTCCATACCAAATATATATATAGTCACTACATGTAGTCCTTTAACCAATCATATCCCCGTAAATCTATAGGAGGTAAGATAAAACATGATACAGATTTGTAAACAAAGTAGATTAAAGAAGAAACGTTACAGAATAATTCAAATTCTGTATCATCTGTATCAGGCAGGAAAAAAACCAACTCAGAACAAAACATTAGCTTCTTTTTTCCTAGTTTGAAATATCTGATAGTGTAGATTCTAATGAGGTATATGCCTACATTTGAACTGTCCTTTTAACTGTATCTATCTGATCCCTCTCTGTGGGTGTTATGGTCTGTTCTATTTCATCTTTCTGTATATCATCTCCTCCTGCCTGATCAATGGAGGCTATTATTGCATCTACCCTCTCTTGTTTATCTAGCAACCGCCTGTAAATGTATTTGAGGTTAAAAGGTATATCTTTTAAATGAAATATGGCACAATATCCACACAAAATATACATATATATAAATCAGGGTAAATTATATGGCAAATACCGTTTCGATCCCTAACATCACTGAAGAGACATATATTGTCGAAATCTAGATCTGGTGTACAAAAAAAATATTGACACCTTGTGTTTGTGGCATAACGTCTTGGCCACAAGTTTATTGTTTTCTGTTTAGCATTAAATTTATATTAAGATCCATTTGTTACATCTCATGATCAATTTTATTTGGCAATCGCCAATGGCAGTCAGCAGGGTTTAAGAACATCAGTTGTTCGACCTGTTAGTCAAATGCGTTTTGTTAAATATACTTTTTCACTTTTTTGGTCTTTTGGAAAATGTTGTTTGTGCTGTATTTAGACCCTTCTACAACGAAATTTGTTTTACATGCACACGTATAAAAATTCCGGTTTTTATCCAACGCAATCATAGGTACGTAGTTTTCAATTTAGACTCACATATATATAAATCATATATATAAATCACATACTGTGATTTTGTTTATTTTCATTGCTTCCAATTTTGTAAGATGAGAACAAAAAGTTTTTAGATACATGTATAAACAAAAATTCTGCACACCATTTTAAAAGAAATATCTGTTTTGTTGAACTTTTCAAATAATGTTCTACATTTAAACAGAAAAAATAAAACATCCATTAAATGACTATAGGTTATTGTTTTTCCTCCACACTGATATGGTAAAACATCAGCTTTAAAGCTTGTTTCACAATGTGTCAAGAGGTTTTTTGCATTGTCTGCCTTTGAAATTTATAATCATTTAAAATAGCCCATGCAAATGTGTAAAAAACACAAGTCAACATATTAATGTCCTGGAAATTGTTTTTTGTTGTTTTTGACACAAAGTACTCATTTCTTTTACATGTAAATCAGAATCGGAAAAAAAAAATGTAGATAATTGAGATTTTTCTGGACCTAATTTCACTTCTTGCAAAAGATGCTGATTTATCTTTGACAATTCCAAGTACAACCGATCTAACATGGTCAATACTATTTACTTTGACTTGTGGTTTATATAATTGTAACATTCATAATGTTGAAATGAATAAAGGAATAATTAGCTACTTCTTTATAGAGATCTATATAACCATTATAAACCAACCTATGTTCCGTCAATTCATTATCTTTTCTTAACGTTGCATTATACATTGCCTGCAAAAAAATTAAAACATAAACTGTTTCTCACCATGTTTGTTATTGAAATTGTAGAGTTGTTATTGAAATTGTAGAGGGTACCCTCATTATTTTTCAAAATAATAATTAACCTAAACCATATTAATATGAAATTTTTATTTCAAAATAGAATATTAACAGATACATATCACAAGAGTGCACACGCTGAAATGTCTCACATTCTATACTAATCATTGATATTATGTTGATAGTCCTAAGTATAAAGCTAAACTTTATTACAACTGTCACATAAACTTAACATTAACCAAGATAACTAAACAAAGACCAATGAACCTTGAAAATGAGGTCAAGGTCAGATGAACAATGCCAGGCAGACATGCACAGCTAACAATGCTTCTATACAACATATATAGTTGACCCATTACTTATAGTTTAAGAAAAATAGACCAAAACACAAAAACTTAACACTGTGCAATGAACCGTGAAAATGAGGTCACAGTCAAATAAAACCTGCGTGACTGACATAAAGATCATAAAATATTTCCATACACCAAATATAGTTTACCTATGGCATATAGTATTAAATAAAAAGACCAAAACTCAAAAAACTGAACTTTGACCACTGAACCTTAAAATGAGGTCAAGGTCCCTTGACATCTGCCTGCTTGACATGTACACCTTACAATTATTCCATACAACAAATATAGTAGACCTATTGCATATAGTATGAGAAAAACAGACCAAAACACAACAATTTAACTATAACCACTGAACCATGAAAATGAGGTCAAGGTCAGATGACACCTGCCAGTTGGACATGTACACCTTACAGTCCTTCCATACACCGAATATACTAGCTCTATTGCTTATAGTATCTGAGATATGGACTTGACCACCAAAACTTAACCTTGTTCACTGATCCATGAAATGAGGTCGAGGTTAAGTGAAAACTGTCTGACAGACATGAGGACCTTGCAAGGTACACACATATCAAATATAGTTATCCTATTACTTATAATAAGAGAGAATTCAACATTACAAAAAATTTGAACTTTTTTTTCAAGTGGTCACTGAACCATGAAAATGAGGTCAAGGACATTGGACATGTGACTGACGGAAACTTTGTAACATGAAGCATCTATATACAAAGTATGAAGCATCCAGGTCTTTCACCTTCTAAAATATAAAGCTTTTAAGAAGTGAGCTAACACCGCCGCCATAGCCGCCGTAGCCGCTGCCGCCGCTGCCACCACCGGATCACTATCCCTATGTCGAGCTTTCTGCAACAAAAGTTGCAGGCTCGACAAAAATCAAATATTTCATTACAAATTTCTTCTTCCTTTTGCTAGCATTGCATCACTTTAAATTCAATAAAATTGAGAATGGAAATAGGGAACGTGTAACAGGGGCAACAACCCAACCATAGAACAGACAACAGCAGAAGGTCACCAATAGGTCTTCAATGCAGCGAGAAACTCCTGCACCTGGAGGCGTCCTTCAGCTGGCCCCCTCAACAAATATCTACACTAGTTCAGTGATAATGGACGTCATACTAAACTCCAAATAATACACAAGAAACTATAATTAAAAATAATACAAGACTAACAAAGGCCAGAGGCTCCTGACTTGGGATAGGCCCAAAAAGGTGACATGTTTTTTGAGACGTCAACCCCCCCATACCTTTAACAATAAGTACAGTAAAATTCAGTTCAAGAGAAGTCCAAGTCCAATGTCAGAAGAGGTAACAAAAGATAATAAACAAAATGACATAAAAACATAAATTAACAACAGACTACTAAAACATGATCAGTTATTTGATCTGTTTTGGTGTTTCATACTGCTGCATGTGTTTTGTTTTAGCTAAAGGTTCTTCAAACACTAATGTGATGAATATATATATGACAGTATTTCACTCAAGGAAGCGACTCTTTTAATATCAAAGTTGTATTCTTAAGTGATATCTATAAGTACAGATTTTCTGCACACTCTAACTGTATACATTGTTTGTTTCTGCACACTCTAACTGTATACATTGTTTATGTTTGTATTTATGTTTGAGATTTACACGTTCTATTCTGTTTCTTGTTTATGTCAACACCACAATTTTTACAATTGTTTTCCTGTGATTTTAAGACTTATAAAGCGTTCAAGAATCATTTACAAGCATCTTTAATTTCTAAGTGATGTTGAAAATACCGTAAACAATCACACACCCTTTAAAATAACTAGAGTTTCACTACATATATTCAACAAGTAAGAAAAGTTTTCCTAAAATCCACAGGTGCAGAAAATTAACCAGTGCTAACTTTACAAGGCGAATTACAGTAAATTGACATTAGGTAGAACTCAACATTCTATATATTTCTGCACCTTAGTCAGATTGTCTCTTTTTATAGTGTTTTTAAAGATAAATCTGCAATTTACCCCTTATGATCTATTTTTAGTCATGCTGGTCTGCAGGCAAGGTCATTGGAGAGATTTTAAAAACAAGATAACATAATGATGATTGTAGCCAAATAGTTTTAAAGAAGATTTTTGTAATTTAACAGACGATTTACAATCGATGCCAAGTGATGAAAAAAGCTCACTTGGCCCTTTGGCCCTTTAGGTGAGCTAAAGCGTAAGAAATAGTTTTGAACATTTAACTCATATCTTATTTACATACCTTATAAGATCTTTCTAGTACATGTTGAGCCAGTTTATGTATATCTACTTTAAACAGATAGAATGTTCTAGAAGGAGCATGATCTGGAGTTTTGGCTATCTCCTGAAAGTAAGCATTACATTATCATCAACAAATTCATACTTAAATGTGTATGTGAAAATAAAGTATACAACAAATCGTAACTAATACGAATGCACATTGATATACATATACATGTGCAGTTTTATATCAGGGAATTTTGTCAACTACATAATGATATTTTGTGAAATGTTATGGAACGAACTGTTACGTAGTAGACACGGTAGGAGGATTGAATTCGCATATTTTCAAGAAATTCTCACTTCTTGCGAGAAGATATTTTTTACATAAAATGTCAATGTATTAAATTATCAGAAATATCAGAAATCTCAAATACTGTTGCAGTTTCTTGTACAAATCTTTCAGGCAATTGTATGTAAAACAAGTGAAACTGCGAGCTACTGCTCACTGATGATACCCCCGCCGCAAGTGGATAATATTAATAGTGTAAAAATATGCAAGTGTTCGGTAAACAGGAAGTTGTCAAGTGATGAATCTGAAAACGCATCACACGGTATAGCTGACTTATATAAATCCTGAAACCAAATTTCAGAAATCCTTGTATTGTAGTTCCTGAGAAAAATGTGACGAAAATTTTCAACTTGGCTATCATGTGTAAAATCATACAAGTGTTCGGTAAACAGGAAGTTGTCGAGTGATGAATCTGAAAACGCATCACACGGTATAGCTGACTTATATAAATCATGAAACCAAATTTCAGAAATCCTTGTATTGTAGTTCCTGAGAAAAATGTGACGAAAATTTTCAACTTGGCTATCATGTGTAAAATCAGACAAGTGTTCGGTAAACAGGAAGTTGTCAAGTGATGAATCTGAAAACGCATCACACGGTATAGCTGACTTATATAAATCCTGAAACCAAATTTCAGAAATCCTTGTATTGTAGTTCCTGAGAAAAATGTGACGAAAATTTTCAACTTGGCTATCATGTGTAAAATCAGACAAGTGTTCGGTAAACAGGAAGTTGTCAAGTGATGAATCTGAAAACGCATCACACGGTATGGCTGACATATATAAATGTTGATACCAAATTACAGAAAGGGTGGATGTGTAGTTCCTGAGAAAAATGTGACGAAAGTTTCATGGGACGGACTGACTGACGGACTGACGGACTGATGGACGGACTGACGGACGGACGGACAGACAGAGGTAAAACAGTATACCCCCCCTTTTTTAAAGCGGGGGTATAATTAATGTAAAACTATGTACTGTAAATTCAGACATTATTGCGATGTTTTTTTCTAATAATGTGAAAAATGCATCAGGGTTATTAACCATTAGTGGCAAGGTTTCGGTGCAAAATATAGTTGACATGCATTTTGTGTCCGGACACATGGACACAACGTTAAATTACAAACATTGAATATAGTAATTCAGTTTAAATGCTTGATTTAATATAAATGACCACATGACAAATGACAAATGAAAATTCAATCAGATTCAATTTTCTTAAGTATGAATTATACAGCAAATTTCTTTTTTCATTGTGTTTAAGCACCGGACACATATAGAACACCAATGACTACAACTATACTTATATTTAATATTCAAATCATTCCTGGATATTAAAAGGTATGCAATATTCAAGATATAGAGTGAATAAATCGTCAATATAATATTATACCCTCATATGAAGTATGTACAAGGACAAACTTGCGTTGACCAAATTCTTGCAACTTTTACTGAACTTAAAATACGCAATGCGCAGGCGCACATACAATCTATTAATCCAGGGTACAGGTAACTTTTTAATTGGTCCTCATGACTATTGATAATAAAATCGCATGGCAATGCAACTAATCCAAAGTAAGAATATATATTATATTCCCAGATAATTTTCAGATATTTAGGCGTATATGATATAAAATATTTTAGTATAATACTATTTAAATCTACTAAAAATATTTTTTTTATTTTTTCCTTTCTTTCCGCTTTAATTATGAAATTGTCAGCGGCTGTTGCATATCTGTCAACTGACCTGTATCCTATGGGTGTGAACTGAGAGTTTCATAATTCTGAGGGGTCACCCGGGATACCCGCTAGGTCGTTAAATAACCCAGGAAATCCGAAAATGGTCCGTTTTCATTATGATTCCTAATCCATCAGACTGATTTCATAAGTGATTTTCCTTTGAAATACGGCGGCAATTTCGTAATTCTAGCTTCCATGGACAGGAAGGGAAGTTCAACTAGTTGTGTGTACTGTCAAATTAGCTGACACATAATTGTATGACTTCACTTGACAGCTTTGGTGTCAAACACACTAATTACCTTAGCTTTAGGTCGTAAATAATTTGTGTATTTCAAATATAAAAAGAATATGTGGTATGCGGATTGCCATTGAGACAATTCTCCACAAGAGATAAAATGACAAAGAAATTAGGTTACCGTACGGTCTATAACGATGAGTAAAGCCTATACCGCATAGTCAGCTAAAAAAGGCCCCGAAATGACAATTCAAAACAATACAAACGAGAAAAATAATATAACGGCCTAGTTTATGTACGAAAATTGTTTACAACAATTTGAATTACTTCCCCTTTTTTGTCACCTTTCAAAACATACTCCATACTCCTTGAAATTACGTTTACATAATTTGAAAAATATACTAAACGAATCTAAAACAAATTGAATTTCAAATACATATTACAATATCACTTTTCATTAATTTTCTACCTTAGTACAATTACACCGTGTAGAACGCCACATGCTGGATGTCGGCTATGCTTGACACGGGGTGGCGGTTTCGAGCGGAGAAAAACGATCCCGGCAAGTTCAAGTATCAAAATAACTTTTTTTTAGAGTTGTTAGTACCAAATAATATATTACACGGAAGGAACCGAACAATAATCTGTTTCCTGCAAGCAATAGTAGACGTTTCTCTTGGCCTATTTTCTCAAACACCTCCCTAGTTCTTCATATGCAAGTTTCAGGATAAAATACTACTTTTAACGATTTTTTCCTGTATAATTTACTAAGAAAAAGTCCAATCATGGAATTTAACCAAATGCCAGCTTAAATAATAGTGCCGGACATCGATTACAATCAACGTGACATTTCGACGCTGAATGAACCCACCACACGAACAGAGATCACTATAGTGCAGTCGAATTCGCGAAACTACGAAAAGCTTCTGGATTTGATGAGATACCAGCAGTAGTAATTAAAAACACAGCAGCCATTGAACTTTTGTATATAATCTGTAACGATTGTTTCGAACTGGGAAAGTTACCAGATAAATGGACTACTAGCATAATCAATCCAATTTCATAAACGAAGTTGCGAGGAACTGGCATAAATGGAAAATCGAGCGCGTAAATAACCTTCAAGACAAATCCTTCTATTCAGATATACCAACAATATCTCCTTTAAATTGTATTTACACTTTGGCCTATGTAAATAAACTCATCATAGATACCAGGACTAAATTTTGTATATACGCCAGACGCGCGTTTCGTGTACAAAAGACTCAAATGCTTCAAAATAAGCCCTCACAAAAATGGGTCACCGACCTCGTTTTCGATTTGAAACGACCTCTTTTTCGAAGAATTTGAAAATCGTGACTCGGCTTGCATAGTTTTTTGCAATATATAAAATTTTATAGAAAGTCCGAATCACTTAAACAATTGCTTCTTTTTTTAACCTTTTTGTTTGCAGAATCTACATTATTCGTAAACGTTATTTTCTGAAGAACAAGAGATATCGATAATTTGCTTTAACAATTTTCCCGCCTTTGTATGGTACAATGTGGAGGTTATCTTAGTAATTTAAAAAAATGAACAATTTTTTTTTTTCATCAAAATTCGATACAATATTCATTTCTATCTATAAAAACAATATAATCAAAGTACTGAAGTACTGAACATCGGATGACCGCAAGTTCTTGTGGATGGTCAAAAACACATCTCACAGAAAAACTCGCATCTCTATACATGAAACTGAGTATACTTACGGTTACAATTGAAATTCAAAGTTATTTGTGCAAACATTCTCATACAGACGGTAAACAAAAGAAAATAGTAGCATGAATTCCATGCGTTGTTCAGTATACACAACAACGAGATTGGGGAATATAACATTATTTGTATAATAAAGTACATAACCACCCTATCATGACTATGCTATATCTTTTTTTTTCTATTATACGTGATTTGATGAAAATTACGATGATCGTTAATATTTAGCAATATACAAACGAATTGCTAGTATTTTATTACCTATATTAAAACCGCATACTTTCACCTGATTTTAAACTATTTTTGAAAACTTGAGGTAGCTCTATCGGTACCTTAGAGTTAAGTGAAATCTTAGGCGTTTTCTTAGTAAAGGGGGTTTATGCATTCCAATTAAGTGTTGTGTCGTGACTTAAAACACTTCAGATTTTACTAAGGAAATACTTTAGTTAGTTTAGGACTTTTTATGCATACCACTGAGATAAAAAGGGCGGAGTTTCCTTAACTTAAGGAAAATCTTAACTTAAATAGCTTTATACACAGACATCCGATACGAACTTTTTTTAAAAATCACTTGAACTTAATGATGACTTTGACAGAATGAATACATAGATTAGATTTATTGCTCTTATAAACTTACAAATACATACACACGTTTTAAGCTCCTCCATTGAATAGATTTTTTCTTAGAAGAAAAAAGTTTTTTTGATAAAATTATGATTTGCAAACCATATGTATTTCACCTTTAGTTTTTTTTTTTTTATTTTTTTTTTTTTGTGTGCATATTTGTATTCTATAATATTTATAAAATTATGATTTGCAAACCATATGTATTCCCCTTCAGTATTATTTTTTTCATTTTTTTTGTGTGCATATTTGTATTTTACATAAATGTTATTATGTTACTGTGATATTCTTTATTTAATACCAAAAGTTTAAATACGCGCCGGACGAACAGAGTTTACAACGCATGCTTAATGTCCTGACAGACTTGTGCTCATCTTGAAAGTTTTTCATAAACCCAGAAAGGATGAAAGTAGTTCTCTTTAGAACACCATCGTTTGATATTTGAGACTTTAATTTTACAAGTATTAATAATGATTTAACAATAATGTATTCTTATAAATACCCTTATATTTGGTTTGACGAACACTAAATACATTTAGAAAAATTACCAAGAAACTAGCAAAATCAGCAAGCCGAACCATTGGGACTGTTTTTTGATATTTTGTTTTATCCGGTGGTATCTCCTTTAAGGTTTAAATTTCGCCAAATGACGTCATGAGAGCAAAAAACTATTTGAATATTACTCTTATAAACGGAAGACTTCATCTTCAATTTAAAAAAAAGTCGTGTATCGTTTCTTTTGTTGACTGGTATTTGGAGTCGGATATCACGTCGACGGAAAGGTTGAAATAAGGAGGTGAACAATACGGTCAACCTGTTGGAAATTAGGAAAATTGTTACTTTGTTAGTGATGTGACAATGAGTACAAAAGTAGCCTTGAAAAAAGTCATTGAACAAGTTAACATCATAAATAACACAGAATGGCAGAGAGAACTCTTTAACGATCGCGGAAAAGACAATGGAAACTTATAACATACAGGCAATACCAATACAACTGCTCCGTTGAACCGTTTATTTCAAAAATTATTCCACGATCGAACCGGCGTGATACAGTCCTTTTTCGTGCAGGCTTGCTCCCGTTAGTTATTGAGACTGGAAGATACACCAAGCCTGTTAAAGATCGTTTATGTACTCATTGCTCTGACACCAAAGGTCATTTTTTTATTGAACAGTTGTCTATTATTTATTTATTTATTTTTAATGCATGATTGTGTATTTCCGTAAAAGTCAAAGTTACATTTAATTTTTTAATTGCTTTTTTAATTCATTTCAATCATGTTCTATTTATTTACTATTTTACTGAGAGGTTTTTAATAAAACAACAAGATAACTTCATTTTATTTTCTGCAATCTGTTTATATAACCTCTTTAAAATATATTCTTTTTATCACAGACCATTTATTTTTTTTACGTCATACCTTAATTTTGTCATTTCTATTTTTAAAAGACATGTTTTTTTTTTTTTTGTTTTTTTTTTTTTAATTACTTATTTTAATTTTTTTTTTTTTATGATGTGAAATATCCGGACAATTTTAAACATTTTTAACATTTTATTATGTTTTTTCAATTTGTATTTGTTAAATAGATATATATTTGTATATATAGTGTCTCATAAGCCTTTCTAGGCTGGGTATTTGTCTTATTTTATTACTGTGCAATGTATATTATATAATCTGTATAAAAAATCTGTAGACAAGTATGTGACACTTTAATAAAATAAATTATTATTATTTATTTATTATTATATATAATGACTTTTAAGATTTGAACTTTACTCATAATGTTCACAACATATATAATAGTTTCGATAATTTGAAAGATGATTTAAAATTTATGCACATCACGAATTTCTCAAACGGATTCGGCCATTTTTTCACTACATTTTTTGTTAAATATTTTTAATGCGACGTAAATTGTTTACATAATTTTCAACCGTTTTTTTCATGCGACATAATTTAATAACTTATTTTTTCCGTAAATAATTATTCTAATTAATTATGTTCATTTGAATTATGCATATAAGATTGTTTTTTTTTTTTTTTCATGACATCTTAACGTAAATATTTTCACACATTAGATACTGATATTTTTCAGTTATATGGTGTTTACAAAATGATGCGTTAGAAGCATTCGTCTACTTTTGTCTATTGCCGAACATTTTAAAATGGAACTCGTCGCCAATATTACAGAATTTACACAAAGTACAAATACGATTTTCTCTCTGAATATTTCCCCATCTACCAATTTCTATATGAATTTTTGTGTTCATTTTTCTAAATCAACAAAATGAAGCAACATTTTGGAGTACGTCATGACATAAAAAAAAGTCCACTCAGGATAGAGTGAGCGTAAAGGAATGTTTATAGTTTTTTTGGTTTTTTTTAAATCAATTTTATCGGCACGAACCGTTATTTGGGATTAGCCATGCACGACCGATGATCATATTCAATACCGATAACCGTGTTGATTAGGTCGTCTGATCTCTAAAAATTAGGTGTCACTGTGAAGGTAATAAACACATACAAGTCGGAAAAATTTCTATTCATTTTATTTCATTTGCAAACGTTAAATTGTCAACCGAATCCATTACAAAACGTGGTATCCTAAGGGATCCACTAATGTTCTAACAGCGTTTGTCTAGTTTTGCCGAATATGCAAAAACATAATGAAACTCGTCCTCAATAGGAATTACATTTAATACTAATGACATTTTCTTTCTGATTAATCTGCCGTCTACCAATTTTAAAAGTTTTTTTTTGTTCAAAGTTCTTATCATAACTGTCTTCTATGAAAGATAGCTTTATAATTGATGTCAATGCTTTTTTTTTTAACAATTCATCTTTATTTCAACAATTGACGATGAATAACATTTTCTTTTATAATGTAATAGGCATATACTTTAGTGATTTAAGAAACCAAAATATTCACAATGTGTTATAGAAGTTAACCATGCCAAGAAATTGCCTCCGTTGAAATTCTGCAAACACCCCATAGAGCAAATTACATGGATGATTAATATTGACCATTTGGTATATGGCTGTGTTCTAAGCGACACGTACATGAAGGTCATAAATTAATTCCTTCAATGAAATCGAATCTTTAGCTACTAATGACTACCGTAGGGGGTCGACCGGAATTTTTAGCGAGGATTTCTTGGCATGGA
Source organism: Mytilus galloprovincialis (assembly GCA_037788925.1). NCBI lineage: Eukaryota > Metazoa > Mollusca > Bivalvia > Mytilida > Mytilidae > Mytilus > Mytilus galloprovincialis. Next base: position 37,039,914 of record CM075335.1, read on the forward strand.
GTAACATATAGAAAACTCAGGGTTAGAATTCATAGATTAGAAAAGGGGCAGTGGCAAATATTTCATGTATATTTTGAACACGGAAAGAATTTACCTGCATCTTTTGCCAAAAAAAATCTTTCTTTTTCTTATTTGTGCCTTCCGACTTTATATTTTGAATTGTAGTTTCACTTTCCATATTCGGTATTTATTCAAATGTAAGCTCCACATGGTAAAAATCACGTGATGCAGGAATATAATATCTTGGAGTTAGACTATTTCTTTATTTCTTTCTTTTCGGGCGGAGACTCCAAGCAAACAACATGCATGTGTATAACGGCACTGTAGATTTTCGTATTAAATAAAGAAAGTTGCCGGTGTCCTATAGCCATTCTTCCCCCATGCCAAATTTTCCGGGGGGAAAGACTGGATCGATCCAATATTTCCCCCCGGAAAAATTGGCATGATCCTACTTTTCCCCCTCAGCGTTATGGGGGGAAAACCAGGATCAGGCCAATTTTTCCCCCACAGTTAGCGTGAGAAGCTAATTTTTCCGCCTTGTAATATAACGTCAGCGACGTCACGGTAAGAACTTTTTATGAAAAAAAAAGAATAGTCACTTTTCTTCTATCAGTTTATAGTTACCAAAGCTTCATCGTACGACTGTACATTTGATAGGTATTTATAGAGATATATATGTTATATTTATACACAAGAAACACAATCTGATGTGATGATCACATCCATTCTCTTTCGTGAACCCTTGGTATCATTAACTAGATGAATACAATTACTTTAACCACTTCTGGTCAAGTAGTAGATTTTTCCCAGAACAGACGTCTATGATGTCTCCAAAGTAATATGGTGAAATGACTTCACATGATAAGTCATGCAAAGTATAATTACTAAGTAATAGAACTCACCAAAAGCACGGATAGAGATGCATACTCGTTGACTTAAAGCTTTAATTCAGGAGAAGTCCGATACGGATGAAACTTAATCCAACCCAGAGAAGATATGAACACCCTCTCTAGCCAGCACGGGAGACGTAGAAGTACAAGGACTAACCACAGTATAGATTGAGCTGTACAAGATCTACAAAAAAATCCAACCTGCCCTACAGATGCATCATGAGGGTCGAACACTTTTCAGCACTCATGATACAAATTCGATGTGGTAGTAAGTAATCAAAGGACGCTGGTACCGTACGGCATTTCACAATGAGAAACCATCATAAATCATAGTCGGCTAAAATGCCCCGACCATAAAATTGTGAAAAAATTGAAACAAAACTAACGGACTTATTTAAAAGAAAATAATTTACGAAAAAAACATGACCGACATGAAACGACAACAATCACTGTCACATGTTCCTGGCTTTATAATAACACATAAATAATGTGGCGGCCTTAAACTCAACCCTCCTCCAACCGCAAGAAAAACTGTAAAATATCATCGGCAATTGACTTCACTAAAATGTTAGTACGGTGCACCATAATCACTTACATAAAAACAATAGACACAAAGCACTGAAATGAAAGTAAAAAGTACTCGCTTTTTACACTGAAAGGTATTTCAAAGCTAGTAAAAATATAGTCTAGTCGGACTAGGGGACAAAGACAGAATGGTAAACATGTAAACAGACTGATGAATATGTAGACAGACTTGTGGACATATAGACAGACAGATTGACAGACTGATAAAATCGTAGACAGACTTGTGTAAATTTGAATGAACAACAAATTTGTATACAACTAAATATAATTCTAACACTGTTCGGTTTAATTTCCAGACATGCATATACATATATTGAAATCTATATCATGGGGGGAACGATTGGCATTGGGGAAAAGTTACTATATGTATACGTATTGTCAACTTTCCGCAGGGGAAGAATGACAATGATCCAAAATCTCCCCGGGGGAAACATTGGCTCATGCCAGTCTTTCCCCCGGGGGAAAAACTGGCATGGGGGAAGAATGGCTATATAACACCGGTCCGTTACATGAATAGATTGGTTAGAAAGCAAGGTTTTAATCCGTTATATTGTAGTTGTATTCCTAACAAATCATATGAATTTATTGTTATTCTTATGTGTATTTTGTATAGTTATAAAATAAATGTTACAAATATAATAAATTGCAATGGTCAATAAATACGAATTTGTTGCTGAACATGTCTATACATGTGGAAATAATATGCCGCCGTCTATATGTCACAGTCATATGCAGATCATCAGATGGAAACATGAAACTTCGTTCCGAACACGACCCTGATTCCATACTTTACCAGAGATCAGCAAAAAAATAACTTTACAAACAAGAAAACGAAATTAAAAGGATAAAAATATCAAAAAATAAGAGTAGATAATACGCTATTACTATAGAAGTAAAGAATATAACAGAGACAGAAATACAAAATAAACACGATATATAGTAACAACAAACACAGAACATTTTGAAATACCATATACATGTTTAATCAGTATACAAGTGAATTGTAAGGTTTCGATTATAGCCGGGTCAAGGTTGAGCCAGAGACATATATATGTTACAGTGAATTTGTATAATCAGTGATTATGTAAAATCCCTGAAATTTTCAGGGATTATGTAGAATCACTGGCCAGTTTAGGGATTATATATAATCACTAAAATTTTCAGGGATTATGTATAATCACTAGAAAAAAAGTCAGGGATAATTATACATAATAACTGAAATGAAGAAATAGTTTTAATTTATAAAGAAAATAAATAAAAGTCAAATAATTTATGCTATACATGATCAAAATAAAACAGCATTACACTGTATAAACATAAACTGTAAAATGTTAAGCACAACATATCAAAATGATAACCCTATTTTTTTTTAAATGTTAAGCACAATATATTAAAATGTTAAACACAATATATTAAAATAAATGCGTCACATCTGTTATTACCACAATATCCACATTTTAGAAACCATTTTCATTCACATATCGAATCAGATTTTATGACCCCCTTAAGAGAAATAAAGTGTTCAGTAAAAAACATCTGTAGGTACCCCCTAAAAAGGGAATTAGCAACACCGAACTGGTTCGAGCAAGAAACCATGTTTTTTGGCCAGGCGATATCCTTTTTTCAGACTTTTGGTGAACAATTATCATTAAGTTTTTTTGGTATCCCCTTTCCTTTTTTACCCTGTGAAATCATGCTAAGAGAATATTACACCAAATGCCAGTTTCCTCTAAACTTTTGTTCTAATTGTCAATCCTTAGTTTTTCTATACATTTAGATGCGTAAGTTCTCTCTGTTTAAATATCTTGTTCATTTGAAAAAAAACAAAAAAACAAAACAAACAAACAAAAAACAAAAACAAAAACAGATGTTCCATAATCGTCTTCACCATTTGTTTTCTATGTACCACAAATAACATGCTCTGTTTAATTACAAATAGAACATGAATATCCATTGGACTCTGGCTTTTAATAAACAAAAAATACATGTAAAGTTATCGCTTTAAAGTGAATCTTGACAATATTAATTTTGAAAGTCTTCAACTTTATCTCTAAACCTTCAGTTGGTTGTATCTTTCAGATCATCCTCTGTGTTTAAAAGCAAAATTATTTCATCTACAAGGAATATGAGAGTATGATTTACTTATGTCTAATCCATTTTGCTTTAATTCAGCAAATAAAATATGTTTAAACTAAACTATGAAAGTAAAAAAAAGATGATTAGTCTATATGTATTATTCTTTTTATCAAACAAAGGATCCTTAAATTATTCATAATCCCTGAAAAATGTAAGGGAATTTGTAGAATAATTATTAAAATGTTCGGTGATTATGTAAAATCACTGGTCATTTTCAGGGATTATATATAATTACTAATGATTTTAGTGATTCTACATATTCCCTGAAAAATCAGGGATTCTACATAATCCCTGATTATACAAATTCATTGTAACATATACACATATGTATATAAGACATATATACACATATGTATATATATATATGTCTCTGGTTGAGCGAACGTGAGTTTCTTATCAATGACACAGGTGACAATCAACAGATTGAGGCGCGTGTCGATAAAATATTAAATAACTTTCTATTTACAAAAGATTTGAAATTATGTAATTTTACAAAGCCTACTACTATATGCAAGTATTAGATACAATACAAAGGTAACAAAGAAACAGGCCGGTAACAACCGTTGTCGGATAGTTTTTCTGCACGAGTAGTCAGGTCAAGGTCTCGGACCTTGACCTGACTACAAGTGCAGAAAAACTATACGGCAGGTTGTTTCCGGCCTGTTTTTTTGTTACTTTTGTTTTGTATCCGACTTGTACGACGTTTCAAGGAAGTATTACATTTTGCAAGACTAAACATTTGAGAAACTTAAATGACCTCAAATTAGTAAATGTAAGTTATAGTATAAACACATTTTTTTTTCATTTCCCTCTAACGGAGTTTTTTTTCTAGAAAAAATATCAGGAATCTAATAATTAATTTTGATAAAAACAAAAGAACCATTTCAAGCATAAGATGTGTGTTAACAGGTTTGAGACTTTTTTTTTTTAAATGCAACATCGTTAAAAAGTAATATATTAAAGAAATATTTTAGTGGCAAGTAAGATGAGATTTAATTTTTATGGGTGAAACGGAAAGCGGGAGGGGGCCAAAATTGATTTGAGATAAACAGGCTGTGATCTTCACTTTGATGAAAAATGCAGGATGTGCCATTTCATTTCCCCACCCCCCTTTAAACATTTCGTGAAAATCGCACGTTTCCTGCCAAATACATGAATTTAATATTCAGTGGGGGAGGGGATGCCTGATTTTATTAGTTTTACATAGAAATAACGTTGTGTCCCCTTGTGTCCGCCTGTAGCCCCCGTATCTAGAAGTTTTATACAAAAATAACGTTGTGTCCAGCTGTGTCCACTTGTAGCCAGCAGATTTTATAAGTTTTATATAGAAATAGTACTGTGTTCAGTTGTGTCCACCTGTAGCCAGCAGATTTTATAAGTTTTATATAGAAATTGCGTTGTGTCCACTTGTGTCCGCCTGTATCCCCTCAATTCTAGAAGTTTTATATAGAAATAACGTTGTGCCCAGCTGTGTCCACCTGTAGCCAGCAGATTTTATAAGTTTTATATAGAAATTACGTTGTGTCCAGTTGTCTCCGCCTGTAGCCCCCCATATTCAGACATTTAATATAGGAATAGTACTGTGTCCAGTTGTGTCCACCTGTAGCCAGCATATTTTATAAGTTTTATATAGAAATTGCGTTGTGTCGACTTGTGTCCGCCTGTATCCCCTTATTTCTAGAAGTTTTATATAGAAATAACGTTGTGTCCAGCTGTGTCCGTCTGTAGCCAGCAGATTTTATAAGTTTTATATAGAAATTGCGTTGTGTCCACTTGTGTCCGCCTGTATACCCTTATTTCTAGAAGTTTTATATAGAAATAGCATTGTGTCAAGCTGTGTCCACCTGTAGCCAGCATATTTTATAAGTTTTATATAGAAATTACGTTGTGTCCACTTGTGTCCGCCTGTGTCCCCTCATTTTTAGAAGTTTTATATAGAAATAACGTTGTGTCCAGCTGTGTCCACTCGTAGCCAGCAGATTTTATAAGTTTTATATAGAAATAGTACTGTGTCCAGTTGTGTCCACCTGTAGCCAGCAGATTTTATAAGTTTTATATAGAAATTGTGTTGTGTTCACTTGTGTCCGCCTGTATCCCCTCAATTCTAGAAGTTTTATATAGAAATAACGTTGTGTCCAGCTGTGTCCACCTGTAGCCAGCAGATTTTATAAGTTTTATATAGAAATTACGTTGTGTCCAGTTGTGTCCGCCTGTAGCCCCCCATATTCAGACATTTAATATAGGAATAGTACTGTGTCCAGTTGTGTCCACCTGTAGCCAGCAAATTTTATAAGTTTTATATAGAAATTACGTTGTGTCCACTTGTGTCCGCCTGTGTCCCCTTATTTCTAGAAGTTTTATATAGAAATAACGTTGTGTCCAGCTGTGTCCGTCTGTAGCCAGCAGTTTTCATAAGTTTTATGTAGAAATTGCGTTGTGTCCACTTGTGTCCGCCTGTGTCCCCTCATTTTTAGAAGTTTTATATAGAAATTACGTTGTGTCCACTCGTGTCCGCCTGTATCCCCTCATATCTAGAAGTTTTATATAGAAATAGCATTGTATCCAGCTGTGTCCACCTGTAGCCAGCATATTTTATAAGTTTTATATAGAAATTACGTTGTGTCCACTTGTGTCCCCTCATTTTTAGGAGTTTTATATAGAAATAACGTTGTGTCCAGCTGTGTCCACTTGTAGCCAGCATATTTTATAAGTTTTATATAGAAATTACGTTGTGTCCACTTGTGTCCGCCTGTAGCCCCCATATTCAGAAGTTTTATATAGAAATAACGTTGTGTCCAGTTGTGTCCGCCTGTAAACCCCATATGTAGAAGTATTATATAGAAATAGCGTTGTGTCCAGTTGTGTCCGCCTGTAGCCCCATATTCAGAAGTATTATATAGAAATAACGTTGTGTCCAGTTGTGTCCGCCTGTAGCCCCCATATTCATAAGTTTTATATAGGATTAGTACTGTGTACAGCTGTGTCCACCTGTAGCTAGCAGATATTTAAGTTTTATATAGGAATACCGTTGTGTCCAGCTGTGTCCGCCTAAATTACAAGTTTTATATAACACTGGGCTACTGTAACCACTATAATAGACATTGATTGTTTATCTGTTTATATAATTCTATATATACGTGTCCATGTATCCCCGGACACAAAATGCATGCTAACTATATTTTGCACCGAAAATAGGACATATCTATTATTAACTCACAATTTGAAATTTTTTTATATGAATTAAACAGGATTTTTCTCAATATCTCAAAAATTAAAATTGCATTTAAGTCTTAGATGACAAAATTGTAATAATAAATGCACGCAATAATTTCTGAATTTACAGTATTTAATGGCAAGCCTAATATTTGCATGCATTTTATAAGCTCAATGACCATATTTTAAGTCAAACTAAATTCACATGGATCAAAGCCTACATTAGCTTTGTAGTTCATCATTGCAAAATTCATGATATGTGCAATATACGCCCAACTAAAATGTACGTAAATTCAGCTCTTTGAAAAGAATTAAAGAGTTCTTTATTTACTGTATGGTCTGTCATTTGCATTTTAAAACAGCACTCATTGTTCAGCTCAGTCAATCTTTTCAGATAGCAGTATGCCAAAAAACATGGAAAAGCGATTTTCTTTTAAAAAAAAATGTTTTCCTCACTTTTGAGGCCTATTTATATTGAGATTGACCCATGATCAGTTGATAAAAGACTCCTCATTTATGTCTAATGTTGCAATAAAATAGTTCAACTTCAGCATTTTTTTCTTTACGCAGAGTTAGTTTATAGACAGTTATCTATCTTTCTAATACTAATACCTTCCTATTTTTCAAACTTACTGATGTGGTTATAAATTTCTGGGAAAACATATTATACAACAGTTCCTTAGCTTCTTTTGCTGATATCATTGCAAAATCTTCAATCTATAATTTAAAAAAAAATATTTATGTACATTAATATTTATATCTAAGTTAAAGCAACTCTAACCAGAAAAAATGTTGCATATTAATTGAAAATTCTTATTTTGCCATTAGTCATAAAAATAAATGACCAATTTTTTATTTTTTTTATTTGATGCCATTCATGTAAAACTCATCTTCACTAGTCGAGGTTTATGATCATACCTTCTACTCTCCAATATCTCATGGATCACAAATGCTGACTTAATCTGCCAAGGGTGAAGAAGATTAAGTATGAACCATTATATTCATATATAATTAGCTTGCAAAGGTGTATGAAACTCAGTTATAACAATATTTAATTTTTGCAAGTTAATTTTTTCACCAATTTGACCATGTTGACCTTTGCCTAAATTTTATAATTAAGGAAAACCAGAATCACTCACCAGAAAAAACATGAAAATAACAAGTTGCAAGAAGGTTTTGTGCTTCAAAATCTCAAAATTTCACATTTCACTTTTTTAAAGTACATTTACCTGCTTCTGTTCTACATGCTTTTTCAACAATAGCACTCTAAATATTCTTAGACATTTTGATCCAAACCTGCAAAAGAAGTGATAAATACATTTTAAATTTAAATGAAGCTTTTGAACAGTGATTTATACAAAGATAATGGAGAATGTATCCATTGATGCACCCTCTTTCATATAACATTATAATTTTATAAAGGGACACATCTCTAGAACAGTAAAAGTAACGCTACACAAACTTGTACCGGTACTTGATTTAGGTTTTGTGGTAATAAGCATTGTTTTGGGAAGTTTCATAAAATCTGGTTGACACAAACAAAAGGAGAATGGAAAAAAAAAGTATATCAGCATTTTTTCCTTTTGTAATGGAGCTTATCTCTAGAATCCACCCAATTACAAACTTGATCAGTGGTTTGTGGTAGTAAGCATTGGGTATAAGATTTATAACATTTGGGTAAGGCAAACTAAAGTTTCAAGTACAGGAACAAAAATATCAGCAATTTTTCTATTTAAAACGTTTTTTTAAATGTCATTGTTTTCTTAATATTTTTTTGCTTGAGACTTCTATTTTAAGAAAAAAAGTTAAACGTTAGCATATGCAACAAATGCAGTATCTATTGGCGTACTTTAGATAAAATGTCTAATATCATTTTCAAGCACTCATATTATATGTCTTTTTATTCAAAAGTATATGTTAGTATAGTCTTATATAGTTTTCTATATGATGTATGTTCATTTTGTTTTTGTTCTTTTAATATTTTTTGTTCTGCTATGTCTGTTTTTATTGGACATATGATTTTCAATGCCCCTTGGTTTCTTCCCTGTATATTTTTATCTTACCTTTCTAATACAACTGATTCCAAATGAGAGGTAGCTTCTTCCCTGTCTATTTTTAACTTACCTTTCTAATACAACTCATTCCAAATGAGAGGTAGCTTCTTCCCTGTCTATTTTTAACTTACCTTTCTAATACAACTGATTTCAAATGAGAGATAGCTTCTTCCCTGTCTATTTTTAACTTACCTTTCTAATACAACTGATTCCAAATGAGAGGTAGCTATTTGAGTTAGTGCTTTATATATATCTGATTCTGTTAAGGAATAATACTAAACTTTCTTTCATCTGACCAATCTATCATTATATGCCTTGGATGGTAATCAGCCTTATGTGAGTGCATGTATACATGTACATAAATTTGATTGATTTTGGAACACTTAAATGCACAATTAAAAATGAATTTTGGTCTGTTAAATTGATTTTCTTGAACAGCTTAATTGTGAAACAGTTACAGACTTTCAATAGAGATTTTTTCAACTTCAAGTATGTTAAAAGATATTCATAAGGTCTTTTTCTATCGGATGCAACTCATACGTTATAAAATAAATGCTGATTTAATCAATTCATACACGTTCAAAATAAAGGACAAGGTACGATAAGGCCTGTTTTTGGTCCCCCTATTTCCTCATTTTTCAAATTCTGTTTTGCAAAGCTACTCTTCACTTTAAAAGTTTGTTTGGCTGAACTTCAAAACCATTAATTTTCAGAAAATGGGTGAGGTTAGGGGGGTTAAAGGGCATCAAAAACGCCAAAAAAAGGTAAAATTACAATTTTTGGTCATTTTTCTTAAAATCTAGTAGGGTGCGCCTACATGAACCAGAGAAAATATTTAGACAGCAAAAACTGTGCTAATGACTTTCGAATAACTTGGGTCACTTTGGCGGAGGCATTTAAAAACTACAAAAATGTTGTACAAAACACCTGAAAAGTGAATAATAATTATAATATTTGAATAAAAACAGAAAGTTTACCCCCCCTCACCTTACCCAGTTGCTAAAATTAATGGTTTTGAAGTTCATCCTAACAAACTTCAAGCATTAGGGAATATTTTAACATAATAAGTAGCTTTCAAAAACAGAATTTGAAAATTGAGATAATAGGGGGCCAAAAACAGGCCTTATCATACCTTGTCCTGTAACCGGATACAACTTTTCACAAAAAAAAGTTATAGATTATGCATAAATGTAGTTTCTGTTTTAATGTAAGGCTTTGTATTGTATTTTAACTCTGTATTATATTGGCTATGTATTTTAATTGTTCTGTTGAACCAACATCCTTTATTTCACCAAAGCAAGACAGTTCTGTAGATTCTGTCTTTGTCAAATTTAATGGGTTTAGTCTGTAACCTAGTAACTAATAACTGGTTCATCCAGTCAATGTTAAACCACCTCAAATATGATAGTAGGAAACTAGGAATGCCCTTTGTCATCAAACATCTGATTTTTGCTACCTCTAGTGTCAAATCAGCTTTAAGTTTTATCGTAATTTGTCAAATCTCATTTTGTAGCTATTGTTAAATCAAATGGAGTAAAATGTTTATTGTTAACGTTAATTTTACAAATATTTTACTATCTTTCATCATGTGGGGTACCCCATTCCTACCCTCAACTATGTCCTTTTTCACATCATATTGATTCGATGTCTATGCTAAGATCAGCAATTCATTGAAGCAATACTCTTTTAATTCTTTAATTTCCTATATGTACACTAGCAATGCATTTACTTAATGGGTTTTAAAATACATGTAGAATGGTTTCAGATTGAGATTTGGAATCAGCTATTTCCAAACAAACTATGAAATTTCCATAAAGATCTCTGATTTTGATTTGTCTTGTCTTTCGAGCCAGAATGACTAAAGTTCAAAGCCATTTGGAATTCAAAGACAAATTTTAATGAGTTTGCATTATCAGTTCTACAAATCCAGACATAACTTTGTCTAATTGAAGTTGACATGTATGTATATAATTATGTTGTATAATAAAATCAGATGGGATTCTGTCAGAAATCTTCATAAAAAAATCACAATCTGTTTCCTGGAGATATCAAACCTTTTACCTTTTCATCACCAACCAATCAACAGAGACCTTTCCCTTAACTAATTTTTGTATCTATTTTTCAAAAATCAAAGGAGAAACACTTTGTAAAATTGATATACATTGAACGTCATAAAATGTATCAAAAAAAAAAAAATCAGGAATTTGTTACTAACTAAACCAAGAATTTTTTAATTAATTTTTTGAATGTCAAAATTCATTATTGTTGTATGTAAAAATGTATCATTCTAGTATGTAAAAATTCTTTGTTGTTGTATGTAAAAATTTATCATTCTAGTATGTCAAAATTTATTGTTGTATGTAAAAATGTATTATTCTAGTATGTCAAAATTCTTTGTTGTTGTATGTCAAAATTTATCATTCTAGTATGTCAAAATTTATTGTTGTATGTAAAAATGTATCATTCTAGTATGTAAAAATTCTTTGTTGTTGTATGTAAAAAATTATCATTCTAGTATGTCAAAATTTATTGTTGTATGTAAAAATGTATTATTCTAGTATGTATAAATTCTTTGTTGTTGTATGTAAAAATTTATCATTCTAGTATGTAAAAATTCTTTGTTGTTGTATGTAAAAATGTATCACACTAGTATGTAAAAATGTATCACACTAGTATGTAAAAATTCTTTGTTGTTGTATGTAAAAATGTATCACACTAGTATGTAAAAATGTATCACACTAGTATGTAAAAATTCTTTGTTGTTGTATGTAAAAATGTATCACACTAGTATGTAAAAGTTCTTTGTTGTTGTATGTAAAAATTCATCATTCTAGTATGTCAAAATTCATTGTTGTAGTATGAAGAAGATATATGTATAAAGGATACTGACAACATACATTCCTCCACCACTTTCATCAACTTTACTTATAAAACATGTCTACAAAATAAAAATACATCAAGAATAATTAATAATAATTGAACTGTTCAATTTTGTAATTTCTTTAAAATCTAGCTTTCAGGAAAACTTGTATCCTTTTTAACATTAATCTTCAAAAGATAGCACTCCCAAAAAAGATGAAAATCTTACTCTGTGTGAATGCTTTATAATTCATTAACTAAGAAAGAATCTTAAATATTTAAAATACTTCTGTGAAAATAAACTTGTAACTTATCCTAAAATTAAACATCTTATGACATAATTGAATTCAAAAGGACGATATCATGAGTGTACACAAACCACACATTCTAATGATAAACTAGGTCCAAATTTATGTCAGCTTATAAACCTTTGAAAAACTACAGAATCACATGTTTACAAAAACACAATCTTTATTAATTCATAAAAATTAAGGCCAAATAAAAATATATATGTGGTTCCAGTAACCCTACCGTCCCTACTTTTTTGGCTTAAAAATAGCCTACCCTAAAAATTTTATTGTCATTTTTCATTAAGCACGGTTAAAGTCAGAATTTTGCTCCCATAGAGTCAATGTAAAAAAAAACATAAAATAAAAAAAAATCCCTACCTACCTACCCTAATTTTTTTTTCAGATGTAACTGGAACCACACATACTTTTTTATTTGGCCTAATGTATTCACAGTATATTGTTTTGAGTTAACTTACTGAATCTTCACTAATCATAGACAAATAAATCTGTAGTAACTTTCTTGTAAGTCCAAAGTCCTTTGGTAATGCATTAAATATCTAAATAGATTGTAAATAGGTTAGTAAATATACAAATTGTACACTTATGAGCACTCATAAGGCAATGTCCTACTCTTTTAAAGATTATTTATTTGCACTGATTTTCAAATTGTCCATTGCCAATATAAATCTATGATATAAGCTTCACAAAAATTGTGTGCATGAATTGAACAAATGAGAGCGCTAACTATGCAAATTTTAATTCAATTAATGTTTCCAAGGGGCATAACTAAAAATAATTGATCAGCACTGATTTTCAAGACATAGCTGATTTAACATGTATAAGACTATAATATTAGTTTGATTAAATCCTGGCAAGAATTATACGGGAGACAGCACTAACAAAACCTGATTGCAAGGTGACCATCAAGAAAGGAGGCTCTACATTTCAAGGGCATAGGATACAGTTTTGATCCCAAAAAGAAATTTTTATAAAAATTTGCATATAGACTATTTTCTACCTGATTAAATCAAATATGTAATAAAAAATATACCTTCATGTGCTACTTTTTAAGTAAAATGAGGTCGAAATTACAGACATTTACTCAAAATTCGGATTTGTGAACGTATTTTCCTTCTGACAGAAATGGATAACTTTTTTGTTTTTTTAAAAGATAAACACAGAAGCTGTTTTTTGTTAAATTATTCATAATTTCTCTTTTATATATATATATAAGTATCCAATAAATTTACGAAATATTTTGTTTAGAAATAACTAAAATTTATCAAATGTTCATGAATGTAGAAAAAAATGTCATTTTTTGCTGTATATTTATCAAATTAAAAAAAGATCACTATCGATGTTTTCATGAAAATTGGTACAAATAATCTTCATACGTAATCAAACCAAAAGTCATTAAAAAAAAATCCATGAACTTGATTAAAAGTTAAATCAACTTAAATGACAAAAATCAGTTGAAAAATGCTTCTTTATCCAATATGTCACAGTTTGACGTTGTGAAAATAACATTTTACATTAGCAACGTCATTACCTCCCCTGTAACTGAATTGTATGCCTTTAACCTCCTTGATCTGAAATATTCTTACCTCAGTTAATGTAACAGCATTAGTAACAGTACTGTATGGGTCAGACTTTAATTCACAGACACGTAGTAATGTTCTTAGAACTTCTCCAGCCTTCTGTGGAAAAAAAATACAGACCCTAAATAAATATCTAATGTATATATATATTCTTAAAGTTTCCTCTTGTTCATTTACTCTTTGTTCCAATTTACACATGATTTTTCTTCTGTTTGGACTCTTTTAACTAATTCTTTTTGCTGGAAATGTACAATCCTTCAAGATGAAGCTAATTTTTGATATGATACTAATTTCTGTTGCTTTGATATTTTTTTTTAGTACAGATCCAACTTAAATTAGTATAACCCCTAATAAAATAAAATTTTAAGACATCTGTCTACTAGTATCATAATATGTAAAGCAGCAATCAAGAATTGAAAATGTGTGTATTTGTAGAACCTAAAAAGCATGACTGGTACTAACCTTATCTACCTTACTGGCTATAGCAGTTATCATAAGTTGATCTCTCATGTATTGATGGAACCTGTCAAAGTTAGCTTTCCAGTAGATTCCAGCATCATCAGGTTCCTTAAAGAAAAAAGAAAATTAAAACTGAGAATATATATCATATTTTAGGTACAAATAAATGATTAATTTCTTTGTCGATAGACATTTCAAGGCCAATCAACATATGAACAGGACAATCATTATTTTCAGTACAAATAAATGATTAACCTTCTTTGTCCATAGAACTTTTCAGGGCTAACCAACCTATGAACACAGAACAATCATTAATTAATCTATTTCTATCAGTTTTACTAAAGAAAGAAGGTTCATTTTAAAGATTATACTACAAGAGATTTTTATTTCAAACACTGATTTGAAAAAAAAACCACAACAAAGACTCCCTTCCCCAAAAACAAAATACCATTCCATAAAAAACGTAAGATTTTTTTGGATTGGATTAATGTATCTACTATTTACAATTTTTCTCAAGTTCAAGTAAAATAGCATATTCAAGATTTTTTTTTCAAGAATTTTAAAACCACTCTGGATATTGACTCTTGACTAAATCTTTTAGTTGGGCTACATTTCTACATTTTTTTTTTTCCATTTTTTTTGTAAAGTCACATGTAAATCATTATGTATTCATCGTTTTGTGTATTTCATTATCATATTTATCTTAATTATGAATCTGTGTTTCTGAAACTCTTTTTTAAGCACAATACATACACGACATGTCAACAACTAGTTTGTTGTTAAAAAACACACAAGATAAACATTCCTTAGGCCAACTAAAATTAATTAGTAGATTTTCATCCAAATTTTTGAAAAAAATGGGGCAGGTGGGAGGATTTTATTTTTTAAATTTTATTTCATTTGAAACCCTTTTGCATGTTTTGTGACGAGTTCTTCATATTTGCAAGTGTAATAATAAGCTTATATCATGTATTGTTAAGGCGACGTACAGTGACCTATAGTTGTTAATGTCTGTGTCATTTTGGTCTTTTGTGGATAATTGTCTCATTGGCAATCATACCACATCTTCTTTTTTATATACACAAGTATGAGGAATCTTACATTATTTTTCAAATCCTTAAATAAATATATCTAATTGCGGCTTTAAAAACTTAACAACAACCAGATGCTCCGCAGGGCGTAGCTTTATACGACCGCAGAGGTTGAACCCTGAACGGTTGGGGCAAGTATGGACACAACATTCAAGCTGGATTCAGCTCTAAATTTGGATTGTGATTAAATAGTTGACACAGCATAGGTTTCTGACACAGAATGAATGTGTTCTAATGAACTTAAAATTTTTGTTTTCTCTTAAAGCAATTCACTATGCTGTTGAATATTAATCCTCTCAAAAAAATGTTTGAAGAAATTTTCTTTTTTATTTATGAAATTTCAAATGAGAAAAATTGAACCCAATTTTTTTAATCACATCCCCCTTTCCCTTATTCCAAAACTAATCTCAATTAAAATTTCTAATGGAGTTTGCAACAATAACTACTCATTTAAATACATCATAAAATATTAAGATGTAAAAAAACTGCTTGTTATCACTGAATGGTAAAGATTATTTTAATTTATCAGTTGGTAGTAAAAAGTGAATATACATTGTATATTGTATATAACAAAGATTTAAGTTGATTCTGGACAAAGAAAGATAATTCCAATTAAAAAAAAATCTTGCTATTGCACAATATTTTGCAATTAGATATTTCTTGCTTACTATTCTGGACAAAGAAAGATAACTCTAATTAAAAAAAAAATTGCTATTTCACAATATTGTGCAATTAGATATTTCTTGCCATTGCGCAATACTGTGCAATTGAAAAGACTTGCTATTGCACAATACTTAATATAATAATTTTAGATCCTGATTTGGACCAACTTGAAAACTGGGCCCATAATAAAAAATCTAAGTACATTTTTGGATTCAGCATATCAAAGAACCCCAAGATTTCAATTTTTGTTAAAATCAGACTAAGTTTAATTTTGGACCCTTTGGACTTTAGTGTAGACCAATTTGAAAACAGGGCCAAAAATGAAGAATCTACATACACAGTTAGATTTGGTATATCAAAGAACCCCATTTATTCAATTTTTGATGAAATCAAACAAAGTTTAATTTTGGACCCCGATTTGGACCAACTTGAAAACTGGGCCAATAATCAAGAATCTAAGTACATTTTTAGATTCAGCATATCAAAGAACCTAACTGATTCCTTTTTTGTCAAAATCAAACTAAGTTTAATTTTGGACCCTTTGGACCTTAATGTAGACCAATTTGAAAACGGGACCAAAAGTTAAGAATCTACATACACAGTCATGACAGTTAGATTCGGCATATCAAAGAACCCCAATTATTCAATTTTGATGAAATCAAACAAAGTTTAATTTTGGACCCTTTTGGCCCTTTATTCTGTTGGGACCAAAACTCCCAAAATCAAAGCCAACCTTCCTTTTATGGTCATAAACCTTGTGTTTAAATTTCATAGATTTATATTTACTTATACTAACGTTATGGTGCGAAAACCAAGAAAAATGCTTATTTGGGTCCCTTTTTGGCCCCTAATTCCTAAACTGTTGGGACCTCAACTCCCAAAATCAATACCAACCTTCCTTTTGTAGTCATTAACATTGTGTTTAAATTTCATTGATTTCTATTTACTTAAACTAAAGTTATTGTGCGAAAACCAAGAATAATGCTTATTTGGGCCCTTTTTTGGCCCCTAATTCCTAAACTGTTGAAACCAAAACTCCCAAAATCAATCCCAACCGTTCTTTTGTGGTCATAAACCTTGTGTCAAAATTTCATAGATTTCTATTAACTTAAACTAAAGTTATAGTGCGAAAACCAAGAAAATGCTTATTTGGGCCCTTTTTGGCCCCTTATTCCTAAAATGTTGGGACCAAAACTCCCAAAATCAATACCAACCTTCCTTTTGTGGTCATAAACCTTGTGTTAAAATTTCATAGATTTCCATTCACTTTTACTAAAGTTAGAGTGCGAAAACTAAAAGTATTCGGGACAACGACAACGACGACGACGACGCCAACGTGATAGCAATATACGACGAAAAATTTTTCAAATTTTGCGGTCGTATAAAAACGTGTGAGAAATACTCTCTTCAGTTAGACTACCTACACCAAATGTATTTGGGTTTCTAAACAATGGTTTGTATTCCCATAAAATGAAAACTAAGAGAGTGTTGAAAATAATAGGGTTGGTACTCAGTTATATGCAAGATGAAAATATAATTATCATGTAAAACATGAACTTAATAATAAAAAAAAGTTGTTGTTTAATGACTCTTTTTTGGGTGTATTGGGACATTTGCTGTTTGTCAACATAAAAAGACAGCCATGGGTAAAATCAAAGGGCTTGCATAAATAAAATGCATATGTTAGTCGACTTTTTAAATTCAATAAACGGTCAGTAAATCTGACTAGTTCGTGCTTGTATTTCAATATCTATAATCCAGTCATGTTTTCTGTATCAATGGTTTCCACGAATCTTGCGCTTTGGGTATCATTTACAGTTTAAATTTCCTGAGACATAGTCATTGCATAAATAAAAAAGTCCGCAGTTTTCTAATCACAGAAATTTGTGACATACCGCGATTTGCAGTCTTTGAAACAGCGTGTTTCTCTTAACACCAATATTTCACGTCATTCTCGTTATCAATCTTTGCTCTCGGAAGATGATGTTGTCATCATAGAGCAGCGGAAAGGTCAACTTAATCATTTTTGTTAGATTTACTTGAGGAATAAAACCGAAATTTGAAACAGGAAGCTTTGAGGATGAACGAAATTTTAACGGTTACCGGTAACGGGAATGAACGAAATCCGGAAATCGTAAATTTTATGAAATAAAAATATTCGGGGCAGGACGATTTCAGAGGGACGGGCGGGGATGAAAATCTATCAATTAATTTTAATTGGCCTTATCATTTTTCATAGATTTTTTTGTTACATACATGTAGTTTTAAAAACTACATTCTAGTAATAATTGCCATTTTGTTTATCTCCTTTTTTAATGTTCATTTCATGATGATAAGCCAACAAAATACTTGGACAAATTGTGTGCATGGACCTTACTGCACTCTATATATACAACTTATGATGAACCTTTCAGAGAATAAAATTACCTCTTTTTCCGGTGAATCAAGAATTCTTCTTTTTTTCAATGATACTGGATTATTGTCTGTAGAGTGTTTTCTTTTTCTGCTACCTATTCAAAATAAATCATTGAAACAAATAAAGCAAATACACATACATTTCAAATTTCTATTTTTACTTATATATGGCTTATTTTTGTATTGTACTTTTTCATCATAATGTTACTTTCATAGATTGGACTCTCTCTAAGTTATCACATTTCCTAATTAACAGCTGCACCATGAATGCATGATACGCCTGTCATTTTTTCTAAGAATAAAGTTCAATAACTTTTCAATGTCATATCAGAAATCACAAAAAAACTAAAGGGAGGTTATCTTAATAGATATAAACCAGTCATCAAAGTTTCATGATAACTTCTCAAAGCCTTCTTCAAAAACTGGAAAATCACCCCTTTTTTTAATGAATAAAATCATGTAACTCACAAACGTAAAATCTAAAATTTATGAAAATTGAAATGGAGCTTAGGTCAATAGATATATATATATATAAAAAAAAACACAAAGTTTCATAAAAACTGCTGAAAGCATTTTTGAGTTATTGTTTGAAAAACTAGAAAAATTACCCTTTTTTAAGGAAAAAAATCCAGAAAACTCATAAACATCAAATAAAAAATTTAAAAAAACCGATACAGAGCTCACGTCAATAGATATAGTTCCGAAAGATTTCATGCATTTTTTTTAGTAAATGTCCCACATGTTGAAGACAGGCGGACAGACGGTATACCATAATACATCAGGTAAACAGGCATATAAAAAATGACAATAAGTATTAATGAATATCATTAGGAAGTCATCAGGCTTATAGCTAACAGAAGATTTGATAATAAAAACAAGAATGTGTCCACAGTACATGGATACCTCTCACTAACTATTGATTTTTTATATTCAGTGGACCAAAATGCTTATTTGGCATTAAAATTAGAAAGATCATATCCAAGGGAACATGTGTACTAAGTTCAAGTTGATTGGACTTCAACTTCATCAAAAACTACCATCACCAAACTGTTTAACTTGAGGTACAACAGAATGATGAACAGACAAACAGACACACAGACGGAAAAACATAATGCTCCTAAGTGGGGCATAAATATTAATTTGAAAGCTATTTAATAAAGTCTTCACAAACTTGTAATAGAACTGCATATATATTAAGTAAAGTCTACACAAACCTGTGACAGGTATTTTGTATAAATCATCAGTGACGTCTTCACTATTGCTAGTATTGGTTCTATTTTTACATCTCTGTAAGAAATGTGTATTGACCAGACAGTTAAACTTTTCCTGTACAAATGAGCTGGCTATTTCTGGATGACCTGTTAAATATACATAATCATGATAATGAACAATGTAATTTAGTTAAATGCATCAAGTCATTTATTATCTTTCTATTTTTGCTGGATAGGTTCATCTCACAACATGTACATGAAAAAGTTTAAGTTTTTACAAGTAAATGAAAAGATTAAGATCAACATCAAAATTTCCACAAAAAATTGTACATCATGTACATGTATAAAATTGATATTTGTTTTAAGAATTGAAAATTTTTCCATTTCATATTATCAACCCATTCAACTGCATTGTTGGTCTTGTGGGCTCCACACTCTAGTGTTAGAGATCCTGGGTTTCATCCCTGTTCCACTTGACCAAAGTGTCCAGGTGAGGTCAGGTGACATGCCTTCCTATATATATAGCTAAAGACTCATACTTTTATGAAATAGCACACAAAATATTCAGATCAACTTTATACTCTTATACAACATTTTTAAAGCAGGATTCTTATTTATATATATTTTTGAATAAACTGATCTAGCTTTTTCAATTAAGATACCTCAATTAATAAAAAAACATTTTTTTTTTAATATTACATTGTTAAATGAATTATTTAAAAGATATTACTATTTAGAAAACATTATCCACAGAGTACCTACCAGCATTAGTTAGGGCTTCATTTAATTTATTAGTAACATTTTTTACAACTTGTGTCATTAACATCTGTCCATTCTGTAAAATCTCCTCAGCAACAAGTTCTGCCGCATCCCCGTATAATGTCTTAGCACAATATATATAATTTGGAAATCTAATCCTCCTTAATATAATTTCAGAATCTATCAAATATTCTAGAGTTCCTTTACTGTCTGTTATGTAATCACAAATATTATGTTGCAGAAGTACACACAAAACTTTCTTTGTCTACAAAATAAAAAATTCAACTACATGATAAACATGATAAAAAAGGAAAAACTTAAATTGCTTAAAAATGCTATCCATGAAGTTCCTTAACTCAAGTATATCGCACTATTGTTGCTCAGGGGTAATACTTATATCATGTATATGATTTCATGAATGTTCTGTTATGAATCCTTAACAATTTATTTTTTTCGTAGAGTAAAACTGCTCGTGCCTTGTTCAATTTCTTCCAAAAAATAAAAATAAAACAAACAAGGCCATGCCCTTCATTGCTCTTCTTTGATTGGTAACAAGGTTCTAAAAACACTTAATCCATAGATTGAATGTTGAATGTGTACTGATTGATTTTTAAGTCTGAGACTTATGATTTTTATTAGTTATTTTTGTCTTTGAACAAGCTTTCAGACACTGTGGGTACTCTCAGGCTTAAATTAAAATATTGCTTGTTTGCAGTTTACCGACCGGCCCTTGACATGCTTGAAAATCCTCCCGACTGTGAAAATTTTGTTGCTTTAAATTTGAAGAAATTTTTTTTAATACTTCTATTAGAAAATGTTAGTATTGTCGCCTATGGCAGAATAAATAGTACCGTTTTCCCTATATAAACAATTTCGATGTGCTTTATCATTAAATGGTCACATGAACGCTTGACGGGAAGCTAAGAAAAACCGAACTTGAAATGCCCTGAGTTTGTTCGCCAATAGAGTCCATTTGGCCTGGGTTCATAATACCTTTTTTTTTTTAATAAACTAGTCAGCTTAGAATTAATAAAAGCAATGATGTACAAATTGTTAATCATGAAAAGGATTTCAGTACAAATTCATTTATCATGTTTATTATTATACTCTGAGACTACTTTGACACCATCTTCACTAGCCAAGGATTACAATCCACTTCCCTCCTCTTCAGACAAGAGAGACATGGGTGGATTGTAACCCTAGGCTAGCAAAGATGACTAAAACACATGTGTTTAAGGTCTCAGTTATACTACATTATATATATATAATAATTTATTGAATAGAAATATTTTGTTAACAAATATCAATACTTTAAAGAAAAATACATTTTATTCATGTACATGTATTCTACTATGCAAATCAAAGGGAAAATGATAAATAAGATGCAGCAATACCGAAATATTCAGTGAATTTTACAACGCACGTTATAATAAACATTAAGTCATATTCTGTTCAAATAATAAACATTATCAGAGGCATATACATTGTATATATGTCTCTGAAATTATGCAAATTTCCAACTAGACAACAATAAGAAAAAAATAAAAATCAGGCCAATGGCAAACCGGTAGAATCCGGGTCCGTCCGCCCTGATTCTGGTTCGCCCTAGTTTCTGTTCGCCCTAATACCTGTTTGCCCCGAGTCCGTTCGCCCTGATTTTATTTTTTAGTATAGTGTTGCGTTGTGTGTATATAATTGAATGTGTTGAAGTCAGTCTACAATTTCGCCGAATATTTACGATGCATCATGTTAACTTGTCTAAAGTTAGCTGCTATATTACAATGTATTAGGTTATAAGTTTCAGTACATTTCAGGACTACAAGGTATTGAGGACTAAGTTTGTATCTGTATGTCCATGTAATTACGTTACTAGGAAATATAAGTTTCTGTGAATTTCAGCACTACATTGTATTTTTAAATGTAAAACAACTGAAGACTAAATTATTTGTACAGAATGTAATTGAATATGTTGAAGTTTACATTCACCGAATATTTATTTATGATGTATTCTGTGGTACTTCTATTGGAAATAAGTTTCTCGGAATTTTAGCACTACATTGTATTTTTAAATGTAAAACAACTGAAGACAAAGTTGTTGTCTTGCTGCTACGAGGATAAGTTTCTGTGAATTCAAAGACTACAAAGTATTTGACATAAAACAACTAAAGACTAACATGACTAAGTTATTTATATATTTAACTTTCTTGATACATTTTAACAATTTAAAAATATTCAGTAACAGTTATAACAAGATCAATTCCGAACTGTACTTCGCACACATTTATTTCCTAAACGAATATTTAAAAGCACTAAATAGAATTACTATTAGTGAAACAAATACCAAAAACACAGTCACACTGCTGTACATTGATCACTTGTCATCAGATATACATAAATTTTAATATATATATATTTCGTTCATTGATGTAACATATATACATATCATAAATGAATATAGGGCGAACGTACTCAGGGCGAACGGACTATCAGGGCGAACAAACTCAGTGCAAAACCTAGGGCGAACATGTAATCAGGGCGAACGATCCCGATACCAAACCGGTATTAGGACGAGCAGGTACTATACAAATCCTTGACTAGAGCGAATACATATGTGTCAGTGAATCAGGGCAAACAGACCTTACCCAAGACAGGAGCCTATAATTCACTGGTTGTTGTATGTTGCTGTTGGTATCGGAAGCGTTCGCCCTAATAACGTGTTCGCCCTAGGTCCGTTCGCTCCGAGTTCGTTCGCCCTACTATAAAAATATTAATATTCAGGGCATTGAAGTTCGATAAACTTATTCAGATATTTCTATGGTATATATATCATGTATATTCTTGAAATTTATGGAAACATTGAAATATTTAAAAGTTTATGGCTTGTTTTTGATCATTAATTGTTCAATTACAAAATAATTCGGATAACTGATTATTGTGAAACTTGTCTTTTGATGGATTAATAATAAAAACAAACGTTTTATTTTGATAAAATATTCAGCTTGAAATTAATAAAACTAATGATGTACGAACTGTAAATTATGAAACGGATTTACAAGTTCATTTATTTATACTGCATACTTTCGTGATTGACTGATTACAATTATTTTGTTAACAAATATCAATAAAGATAAATACATTGTATTCCAGTATTCTACTCTGCAAATCAAAGGGAAAATGATAAATTGATTGCGGCAATATAAATATTCTGTCAATTTTTCAACAAACTTTAACATAATTTGTTCAAATACTTAAAACAATGCGACTAGACAACAATTAGAAAAAAATAATAATCAGGGCGAATGGACCCTGGGCGAACAGGTATCAGGGCGAACAGGTACTAGGGCGAACAAGAATCAGGGCGAACGGACCCGGATTCGTTGCTGTTAAGCATAAAATAATTTTGTTTTACCACATCTTTTTATATCATGTTTAAAATCCTATTTTATGTAATTATCATGTTTATAAAAATTTATAGTTTATTTAGATCAGTAATGCACCTGTTCTAGTGAGAATTTGCTCTTTAATGCAAGGTATCTAAGTGCACAGATATTATCCTTCAATAGATGACATCCAACTGCTTCTGCTACTTCTCCAAAATTATCTTTTAATATGCTTTTGCATAGGTTACTTTTATTATGTGACATGCTGTTTCGTCATTAAATTGGTTGTAAAATCAAAAGAGAGTCCAGCTAAACAGAGAAGTATGGAAAAGATCCGAGAACTCCAAAAACAAAGAAGGTAAAAGCTGAAACAAAAGCGGTTTTGGAAACTGTTTACAATTTTTTGCAGTACAGTATAACTTTATGAGTTTAATTATAGATCTAATAATCGAGAGAATCTTAAACACAGTCCCCTGGTGTCTCCCCCAGCTAAGTAATCTACCAGTTGTTTTTTCCTTGGGTTGCACTGCCGAAAACATTGAGCTTACTCAGTAGACAGTAGAGCATCATTTTTTGACATTTTTTATTTGAAATTTCCTGTCGCTAGTGTAGTGTCAGTGTTTCTAATTTTTAGTGGAAAATTGCCTTGTTTATCAGGTTTAATTCAATATTAAATATAGAAAGATGGAAAATATATACCAAATTAATGGCGAGCTTTTACCAGTCGGAAACCAGGTTGAAATAGAACAAAAGAATCGAAGCTCTTCTTCTGCTTCTGCCAGGTAATGGCCACAATCAACGGACTGATTATTCTGCCATGGTTTGGTGCGCATATTCGACCACCCCCTCCCCCCAAAATTTTAGATATTTAATTCAGCTTTGTCATCGAGTTAGGGAGCTACCATTTGATTTTTATGGGGGGGCTAGGATGAAATTTGAAAAAAATAGGCAGGACAGGAGTTTTGAGTAAAAAAAAAAGGCAGGATGAGACACTTGCAAAAAAAAAAAAGTCAGGACGACAATTAAGGTAAAAAAAAGTCAGGATAAACTAAAAAAAAAAGGCAGGACCGAACAGAGTGAAAAATAAAAAGGCAGGACAGAGATTACAGCTTAAAAAAAATGCAGGATAAAATTTTTCATCCTAGCCCCCCCATAAAAATCAAATGGTAGCTCCCTTAGAGAAGGCGATAAATGTTTACTGTATTGTTTACTATAGTGACCAAATTTTTAAAAGTTAATAGAAACAAACAAAATTGCAGTTTTCTTCTCAATTACGAGATGTTTTATTTTAAAAATACCATTTGCATAAGTTTTCAATTTATCTAGTACATAGTTAAGCAGAACAATTAGATACATGTTATGATGTATCAAGTCAACGACATGGGTATCTTTCAAGTTGGATGAAGAAAATGCATAACCTCCTATTTTTATGAAAAAATTACCACGGACGGAAAACATATCAATCTATTAGTTCAGTAATTTTCGTGCCTGCCCTTCCATTATGTGACTGAAGAAAAAATTCCAAAAAATGGGTAACAAAAAGAGAAAATCGAATACACCTTTTTATGTTAGGGCGTGTTTGAGTTGAGTATTTTGTCTTGATATCGTACAAAGTAAGAATATTTCATACATCGTCTGGATTTCAGATTCTATCATTTTTATATATTAAAGCTACAGGTTGACTTTATTACACAAAAGAATCATAGTACTAATAGATGAAATATATGGGTCAAGTGAAATACCTATCTAATGAGTCACAAAAACAGAGAAGGTGTGTTCGAATAGCTATTTTTTTACTGAAAGTCCTTGACGACAGTCTTTCAAGTTGGATGATGAAAATGCATATCTTCGAAAAATTCTAATTTTTTGTGTGTGATTACTAGGGTTTATAGTCTTCATACCCTAAAAAAATCTAGTCTGCCCTTCCACGAAATATTTAATTAGAATTTTTTTAAATGTTTATGAATTTTCGAAAATTCCACCTGACAACCGATCAGACAATAGTTTTAAGTTGAATCAATGCAGACAAGATTATTAACTGATGCTCATTATCTAGTTGATACCTTTGTCTTTTAAAATACAACTAACATATAAGGATCGTAATGGTGCAATGTGGATAAATTTATCGGTTTCCAAGAGCAATATTGGTAGCGCGTCTATCCCTACAATGGCTTCCATTTCTACGATTGTGAAAATGAACTGGCGTAATGGGGAGATAATTTTGACGAAGTAGACTCCTGACTGTTTACATGGTTATCAATTCACCGTTTCGGAATCTTAAGCATTCTGGGTAAAATTTCCAAAAGAGTACAACAAAACGCTGTGATTGGTGTAAAACGTGATAAACAATAGAAATTCAACCAATGACCATGATGACTTAACGTTATTTTCATTTTGGTGTACCAACATTGGCAACAATGAGATTACCCATAGTCCTTTAGATTTGATTTTTAAAAAGGCGAATTATCTAAACAACAGTGTAAAGTAAAGTTTAAAAGTAAGTTAATCAGCTTTGCTAATGTAAGCCAGTTTTGTAACAGACTTTGGGAATAGCTCTGATAGCAAGGACAAAAAAAATGAAAGATGGAGGCGATTATATCATATGTATATACAAATACATATACAAATATTTTATTGGATGATTGGCACAAACTCAATTACAATAATTGGCAACGGCCCATACAACTAGTATACAAATAGTAATGATGCAGCAATTAAACAATACTACATAGCATATCATTGGGCACATTTTGAACAATGAAATGTGCAGAACTTTATAAATATATCAATACAATGTATATACATGATATATAGGTTAATTTATAAGAATTATAAGACTACTGACATAAGTTTATTGTATGTTATAGCTTCAAATTGTTCATACATTTTGTATTACTCATTTATAAGGACATTTTTTCTTAATTCAAATGATTGATTAATAAAAGATGATATTAATCTAAGTGTTTTTCTACACTTGCTATTAACTGATTAAGTAATAGTTTGATATATTCATCCTCCGTTTTGGATTGTTTGTCATAGTTTTTAAAATAGGACAATTTTGATACAAGAACATTTCTTTGTGATTCATATTTTGTGCAGTGCAAGATAAAATGTTTTTCGTCTTCTATATTTTTATTATGACATAATTTGCACAACCTTTCTTCTCTGTTAACAATGGTTAACTTGCATGTATCTACCTCTTTCAATTTCAATACTGTGTGCACTAAGCCTTAGTTTTGCCAAAAGGGGCCCTATCTTTCAACATATTCAATTGGTCAACATAGTGTGCACGTTTATTTGAAAAACAAACATGTCGAAAAAAATGATAATTTTGATGATTCTGTAATATATGAATTCTGTTCTTGTAAAATTTGGTCATGAATTCATTGTTTTATTTGAGCAAGCATAGGTGTAATAGGTACATTAAAAGATGTTAAATATGAGAAACCCAGATTATGGATACATTTCTTCATATTACAAAATGTACTTGTCCATAGGTTGTTTTCTCTTGTTTGAACAGTTGAATAAATATGTCATGAGACATGATGAGCTAAGATTTTGTTAGATGAGATTAAATGATCTAAAAATTTCATGGAAGACAACAAAATTTTAGCTTTTAAGGGGAGTCTACCAAGCTCACTGCGACATGCATGGTTTTTGCATGATTACATGTATATGTGGACAGACAAAAACATTTTCAATATTTTTATCAGAGATGTCGTCACAAACAAATATGTATACAAAATACTAGCAAAAGGGGAACAGCTATCTCTTACACACAGAAAAATACGCCGACCAAACATATTGATATAGAACCGTTTGCAATATATATGAAAAAAAATGCCTAAAATCTGATCGTTGAAGTTAAAGTCCTGTAATAAAACTGGAACTGCAAATAAAAAAAAATCTGAAGGGAGCTTTCTTTTATCAATCTTAAGAAGAGATTTAAAATGTTTAGGTAAATTAATCTAAAATAAACTGTTGACACAGATATATTTATATTATATAATATCATGGATACGGCTTGCCTGTCTGCAGAAAATAAAGAAAAAAAACCCAATCTGATGGACATAAACATTATTAGCATACATTTACATGACATACTATCACAAGTAGTTCCTATCAACCTGACAAATGCCTGACTTCAGCAGAAAAAATTGATATTAAAAATAGCTATTTACAATGATTTAATTAAAAATTGCTGGAAAATGAGGCATGACCTAGGGGGCAGTCGCAGGTCTTGAAAAAAAATTGTAAAACTGTCATACATGTACAAATGCAACTTTATATAAAATATCTTTGATCTATGATAGTAGACTATCACAAGAACTTAGTTTCAAATAACTGAAGAAGAAAACTTAACATTGCTTAACATTGAACATTGCATATTACATGTATTAATTGAAATCCCCTGGACAATGGCCAAATTCTTGAATTTGTCATCAAACTGACATGTGCTGTTACTACTGTCAGATAGTATTTTTAATTTACAAAAACTATAGCAAGTGTGTGAAATATGAAAAAAATATTCTAAATTTTTAGTTCAAGTTAAGTAAATGTTGAAAAACAAAATCAAACTACCAGGCCACCTACATCATACATGACCTATGACAAATTATTTTCTTGATGTTGCTTACAAATGCCTAGCTTTTCAGATTTCGATTTTTGTGATGGTCAATAAAATAAGTTAAATCATAACATGTTTTGACTATCTAAAACAATGTAAAAGCATAATTGTTTTAATTTGAAACGATTTGTGTCATAAATTATTTTTTGGGGTTATACATGTAGGCTGCTTTTAACATTTTAAGTTGGACAGGAAGGTAGTGACATCAAACTGGAAGCATGAAAACCAGTAAAAATTGCAAACAAAATTAGATGTATTTCCATTTAAACAAATGATATTTGAGCTGACATCAGAACTACATTTATTGTGACATTCAAGTTGTTAAAGTTGATTTGAAAAAATATGTTTATTACAAATATTTTATTTATATATATAGTTTGTCTTTCTATGTGTTCTAAGTCAGGAATCTGATGTTCAATAGCTTTAGTTTGTTGATGTGGTTCCTAAGTATTTCTTGTTTCTCACTTACACTTTGAGTACACACCCGTGGTAAAATATTAATATTGTTTGGGCTGTTCCGATCGTACTCCCACATTATATGCTTTTTATTTAATGAGCTACCCGACGTTATAGAACTATGACGTCAGAATATAATCATTTTATGGGAAAATACACGCTTGTGAAACTGAAAATCTATCACAAATAAGGAAACATACCTTATAAGTATAAGACATATTTATAACTTAAGTATAATTGTCATTTAGATTCATCCAAACCGATCTAAATATTTTATTGTAAATAGTTTAAGCATGTAACTTATTCAGTTTGCTCCATTTTTTTACCTCAATTTATAAGTATTCAATTTTAGGATATATATATTTCAGCAACTTTGTGATGTTTATGTCAGAATTTCAAAATGGGTAAGCGTGCTTGTTGTGTTAAAGGTTGTCGAAATAATGGAAGAAGATTAGAGAAATGGAAAGAACACTTCTGTGACTTTCATAATTGTAATTTTGGAACATCAAGATGTATATGTGAACCTCCTTTCACACTTTTCACATTTCCAACTGAACTTAAAAACCCATACAACAGGAGAATCTGGACAAAAAATGTAAACAGAAGTATTGGAAATAAAATCTGGACCCCTACTCAAGAGTCTCGTATTTGCTCAATACACTTTGTAGATGGATTTCCTAATGACAATAACCCATATCCAACATTGTGTCTTGGTCACGAATTGGCTACTACACAAACTTTTGCAAGACCACCACCAATTGACAGATCAAATATAGATTCGTCTCCTTTGAAAAAGAGAAAACATCAAGATTCTCCCAGTGACAAAAACCCAAATCCAACATTTTGTCTTGGTCAAGAGTTGCCTACTACAGTAACTTTTGTTATACTACCACCAATTGACCGATCAAAAATAGATCCAACTCCATTAATAAAGAGGGAACATCAAGATTATCAAGATTCTCCCAGTGACAATAATCCATATTCAACATTGGGTCTGGGTCAAGAGTTGGCTACTACAGTAACATTTGCTAGACCACAACTAATTGACCAAACAAATATAGATCCAACTCCATTAATAAAGAGGGAACATCAAGATTCTGACAGCACAGATTCATATGACCACCATGACCATGAAGACCATAACTATTCAATTGCTTGTCTCTCTTGTGAACAGAAATCTTATTCAATAACCCCAATGGTAATGCTATAATGTTAATTCAGAAATTATTGCATGCATTTATTATTGCAATTTTTCAAGAATGAACAAAAGTGCAAGTTTAATTATTGCGTCGATTTCCAAAAATAGCTGCATACAGATCTATGTTTCAGTTATCAGAATGCAAGATCTTATTCTTGCGAATCCCACCCGGTTGCATTATTCAAATTAATTAAAACCTGACCATTTTTTTTTAATTTACAGTACATTGTTTAAATACTTTGTATTCTTGTACTGTATTCATGGTATTGTCTTGTATCACTATTGTAATTTTTTGTAACACTAAGAATGTATTTACCAAATTTAATATTTAAATTGCTCCCTTATTATAATCTTCACATAAGGTCATATAATGTATCTTTCCTTTATGGGGTAAGATTACATTCCCCAATTTTCACTGCCAAGTTAAATTAAATAAAAATTGGCTTCATCATTTTCATGGTATACATGTATATTGCATCAAAAATATTTAGGCTTAAGTTAAGATAGATGGCACTGTTTTGATACTTTTGTGAAATTTTAAAGTACAAATGTTGCTTTGATCCCCTTTATATATACAAGATTTGTTTTGCTTCATTACACTTACCATTGTTACTAGGTCAGTGACTTTGAATTCATTAGCAATTTCAAATTTTAAGTTTTCTGCTTAAGTCATAATTAGTGTGATAAAATCTCCTTGTGATAAATCAATGATATTTTATATAAAGTTGCATTGCTTTTTGTACAACTCAGTCTGTACAAATATGTACATATCAGTTTAATGACTATTTTTAGGCCCTGCCTTTTATGCCTGGCATGTTATGGTGTCTTTGTTAAAATAGGCCTTAATTAAATGATGCTAAAATATAAAGAACAGACAATAATCATGATAGTAGGCAAAAAATGTGAATACGGTAATAGAGAAAATGGGCCAAAAAATATGAAGCATAGGATAGAGAAAAAAATTACCTTAAGAGTATAGAATACAGAAAAAAGGGACCTTCATACAGACCCTCATCATGTTCATGTATGATTTTGTGTCCAGAACTTATACATGTTTTACACCTCATTTCTTTTTTCAACAACCCAACCAAATGATTACAATATTAAATTATTTCTTTTAATTTTATTTCAGTTTGAGATGTCAGTGAATTACGCAGATGGTTTATCACCATATGAGCATAAAGGACCTTGTGGCCAACCAGAACTACAAGATTCTCCTGAAGAAGGAGAAAGAAAGATAGCAGAATTGGTAGAGCTGATCAAATATAGTAAACATATGATTGTCATCACAGGTGCAGGTATCAGCACCTCAGCAGGGATACCTGACTTCAGGGGGCCAAAAGGTAACTTTAAATCATAGTCAGCAGGAGAGTTTTCTGAAACATGTATAACATAATACATTTGTAAAGAAATATGAATGTTTTTTTTTTTTGTTTTTTTTTTTAGGCCCTTGGCTCCTCCAGGGAGCATAGGCCATTGACGAACTCCCTCCATCTAACTCGATTTTGGGCCAGCTTTTCTAGTGTGTTCCAGTTGTGTCCTTCCTGCTTATTTCCGATTCTGTGTCCCTACGCCAGGTGTTTCTTGGTCGTCCTCTGTTTTTTTTTCCCTTGAGAGTTCTATTTTAGAGCCTGCCTTGTAATCTGCTTGTTGGTTTTCGCAGTGTGTGGCCTATCCATACCCATTTTCTTTTCTTGATTGGATGTCAATCTGTTCTTGTCCAGCTCTTTTCCATATGTCTTCATTTCTTACTTTATGGAACCATCTGATGTTCATGATTCTCCTTAGGCAGTAGTTGATGAACCTTTGGAGTCTAGACAACATTGTTTTGGTTGTTCTCCATATCTCTGATCCATACAAGAGCACTGATTTAAGGTTGGAATTGAAAATTTCCATTTTTGTGCTTCTCGAGATGTTCTTTGCACTCCATACTTTCCCTAGAATGTTAAAGAATGAATGGGTTACTTTAGATATAAAAGAGAGGTGAAAGATGCCAAATGGATATATATATTCAGAATCACAAGTTGAAACAAAATGGGTGATGCCATGGCAAAAAAATGAAATACGATGAAGACAACATAGGAAACTGAAAACTAACCAACACAAACTCCATAAAAAATCAAGAGTGATCTTGTGTACTCAAATGAGTAAGCAGATCCTGCTCCATATGAGGCACACTCTGTGTTGCCCATTTAATGATTTAAGTACAAAGTCTAAATCAGTAGGTCACATTAAAGGAAAAAAGAACAGGACAGTGGTTTGGACAGTAAGAAAATAACATAACAGATTTTCCATATCATTCAACCAAAAATAATCCCAACTTATATATAAATGTATAGCAATAATGGCAATATCCTTATTTTATTACCAAACAAAAAAATCTAAATATGTAGACTAGTACAAATTTACAACATAAAAAAGCAGAACATATTTTTAGAAACCGGTTTTTCACCAGAAGAATTTATGCTAATATTTGTGTTTTTGTAAATTATTGAAAACAGGAGTTTGGACTTTAGAAAAGAAAGGCATCAAACCAGAATTTAGTGTAACATTTGAAGGAGCAAAACCATCTCCTACACATATGGCACTGGTAGCACTAGAAAGATTGGGTAGGTAACAACTAAAACTAGATGATCAATTATCTGTATTTTAGGGTTTTTTTTCAGTAAAAAATTGATATCATTTTAAATTTTAATATTTTATTTATATTTGATTACTTTTGTGGAATTAGGCTGAATGGTATATGTAAATGGTTTTAATATAATTGACTTGCATTTTTTCATGCAAATGGTCACCACAAAATGGATTCTATATCAGGATATGACAAATCCATCTATATGCATGTAAGGCAATAAAGAATGGAAAATGGCATGCAAAAAGAAATAGATATGCATTGTTTAATAAATTCATGCAATTTATATGATATTTTGATTTCATGAAAATCTTCACTTGGTGTACCCTTCTGTAGAAATAAATATTTAAGTGGTTGATGTTATCCTTTTATGTTTTATCTATTACAATTTGCTATTTATAAAACCATATTATTGTCTATTTATTGGTAATTTGTATACATTTATGTCAAGCATAAGGAAAATTAGAGCTTATGTTATATTTGTTTACAGGTTTCAGATTCCTACATTATTCTTCTAGATGTCTTTGTTTCATAAGAAGGTGTTGTTTTCTTGCTGTCTTATTGATGTTATTATACAATTTTATGCATGAGTTTGTGATAACACTTTATTAGGCAAAAGATGAAAACAGTCAAGGGAGATAATTGCTCAGTGTTAGGCAGTATAAAAATGTGCAATTATCTCCCTTGTCAGTTTTCATCTTTTGAATATTCATTCAGTCTACAGTACTATTGATTTCAACTTACCTGTCCCTTATTTCTTTTGTTCAATACATTTGTAACTATTTTTGTTGAGAAAAATAACTATACATATTTGATCAGCAACTTGACGGTGATGTGTTGTATTAAATGTGTTAGACTTTATTGGAACTGTCAAACATCTACTTCCTGTTTCCTAAGTCATTAACACGTAGAAATATTTGTAAGAAGACAACATTTTCAATTTATTGTTATCTTAATGTTTCATTTTCAGGTGTACTGCAATGTGTCGTATCACAGAATGTTGATGGATTACATTTGAGATCTGGTTTCCCTAGAAACAGATTATCTGAGCTCCATGGTGACATGTTTGTAGAACAGTGTGACAAATGTAACACACAAGTAAGTGTTTTAAAAATTATTTTGTAATGACAACTGCTTCCTATAATCTACAATTTTCTGTGACTTATTGCAGGATTTAGGAGACAGGATGTTGATTTTTTCCTTGGGTAGTGTAATGTGGAGGACTTAATATTTATTTCTTTTGAAAGTACATTTTGTACTGTGGATTTATGTATTTTAGTAGGTATCAATTTTCATTGGTTGAAAAAAAAACTCATTGATATAAGACCATGTGGTTTTGCATACAATTCTGTGTACTTTGTTGAACATTTGAAATGATGGTTCATCTATATGTACAATATTTACATAGTGTTGAACCCAACAAATAATAATGAATCCACAGTACTTGACACTTTTATGGAATTAAGAAAATAAGTTTGCTTTAATAAACCGATGAGTTCATTAAAGCTTACATATATTCACGGTTTTCCAAAAAGTTTTTTTATAGGCAGGGATATTGTTTTTCATACATTGGTTTTGTTTCTGATAATTCGAAAATTGGAAACAATAGAAATGGACTATTGAAGTTATAATTAGATATAGGAAGATATAAGTATACATGTATCATGATTGTAATTATGTGAAAGTAACACATTGACATTTGTTGAAACACATTATCTGGGATATTTTGTTTTACAGTATATAAATGCTACAGTTGTACCAACCATGGCATTAAGGCCTACAGGAAATCCATGTACACAGAGAAAGTCTAGAGGATTGTGCAGGTAACCAGTTCAAATCCAGACAACTGCTGTTTGTTGGAAAGAAAAACAGCTGAAGCATGAAAAAAGCTTTATCATTATAATAAGATTGAAAATTTTTTATATGATTTGCTTCATTGTTTTTTTTTTTGTTACACAATAACCATTGCATTGAGTTATAAAATAATGCATGTTCATCAAAAATATAGAAAAAATCTAAAAATTTCAGTATAATTTGAAATCAAAGATTCACTTCACTTGTATTTGCTTGATATGTAACATAGTCAGTAATAGAATAAATATATTTTATTAAGTATTTACAAAGTCAAGAAAGATTCTAAAGTTCAAATGTTCGAATGTTCACAAACTGTCTTTAAAGTTGAATAGTTCGAATGTTCAATATCTCACACGGGCACGTGATCGTATAGTCGTATAACTGTTCAGTCCTGTTGGAGTATTTCGTATATTAAGCGCATGAGTCCCAGCCTACCCGCGAGGGGGGAGACCTTGGCGGAATCTCCGGTACCAATCTCTTGTACCAAGCTGTCCTCTGTCCTCCTGTCCAAGTCCAAAGCTGGATCTTATATAGTCCAGTGGTCCATAAACATCGGCCCATAGCTGATGGCCGGTTACGTATTAGTCTGGGTGTTGAATAATTCTAGTCTGTGGTTAATTGTCAAACTATACAATTAACCCCTGAAGGATACATGTTATTTCACAGTAGACATGGTCATTTATTGGCTGCAGGATATACATGGTATGTCTATAATATTTGAACAGATCGTTATTTAAAAGTGTCCAAAGTGTACATGATTGTTATTGAATTATTTAATTCCTTTTTAATAAATTTCCTAATTAATACTCCTTGATAATTAATGAATGGTACACAATTGTGTAACAGATATGGGGATTTTTTTATAACCTTGGTAATCAAATTAAAAATGTCAAAGCCAAAGACTAATAATAATAAGTACAATTGGAGCTTTTCAATCAAAAGGGTTGACTTCACTGAAATTTGGAGCCTTAATTTGTATAAATTATAATGTTCACAAATTGAATTATTAAAACGTCAAGTGTAGTTGCTCATCTTGCTGGAAGGTCTTCTTCTGTTTATAGAATTCTGTATTTTCAGAGGAAAGCTGAGGGATACAATACTGGATTGGGAAGATGCTTTGCCTGATGAAGATTTGGATAGAGCTTTTGCAAATGCTAAGTAATAACATTTTGATCGCGTATTTTAGTGAATGAGTTTTGTTCATCACAGAGAAAGTGTAATTTAAGAATTTTTAAACACATGTTTTGTATTTCAACCATGGAAACACATAACCAGATAGCATCTTCATCAATTAGATATGTTTTCTTTTACTCCATTAGGAATTTTAGGGATTTTTTTTTTTTTATATGAGATGACTAATTTATGTACATGTAGTGTTTCAAAAACTGTATTTCTGGTAAAAAAAAACAAACAGTTTCTTTGTATAAAAACAAGAATTTCGGGTGTGATTGCCAATGGGACAGCTCTCAACTAGTCACCAAATAACATAGAAGTTTAAAATTATAGGTCACAGAAGGCCTTCAACAATGAGAAATCCAATTTTTCATAGTAAGCAATCAAAGGCCCTTAAAATGACAAATGTAAAACAATTCAAATAGGAATAACTAACAGCCTCCAGTTAATTTGAATATATAAAAAAAATCTTGAACCTTGAATACAATAGCTTTCAATTTATTTTAGAACTTTTTTATATTTTACAGGAAAGCCGATTTGTGTTTGTGTTTAGGGACATCTCTACAAATCTTACCATGTGCTAATTTACCACTTCAAGTAAAGCGTAATGGAGGGAAATTTGTAACTATAAATTTACAAGCAACAAAACACGAAAAGAAAGCTGACATGAGAATACACGAACGTGTTGATAAAATTATGACTGAGGTTTGTCGAAGGCTAGAGATTGAGATTCCAGAGTACGATAATCCAGTAATCTGTTTGGAGTCGATGCATACAGAAAAATCAGAAGAAAAGTTAAGTGTTGTTGTCCGAGACGAATTGTTAATGATGGAAAATAAAGATCTTGTTAAAAAAGAGGATATTAAAAAGGAGGTCAAAGATGAAAATGAATTTAAGGAAGATTTCATTCAAAGCAATCAGTCTCAAAACTTAAATATCATTGAAGGATGTGCAATTAAAAAAGAACAAAACACTAGATCAGACAATAGTCACAAAGAAGTGAAATGTGACAAAAAAGGTATAAATCAGGCAGCAGTTGTTAAAAGTGATATAGATACCATTAATGAAATATCAAAACTAGGCCGGTCTGCACAAGGGCAAGGCAGATCTGATAAAGGGACAATACTCTCATTAAAAGAAGAGAGCGATCAGGGTAAAGTACAAGCTAAGAATGACGGAAATCAGCTGAATGCTCAAGATGATAGCTGTGTAACTGACAGTTCAGCAGGTTTACACATGTACATTGTTAATTCATCACAAAAACTGGAGTCTCAAGACAGCAATACAGACCTTCAAGATGATGATTATGAAATACCTCACAAAATAATAAAGTTATAGATTTTTAACCAAAAATATCTAATTTTTCATTTTCCATTTCTGCATGATCTTTGGAGGGTATAGTGGGTTTTTTTTGTCTGACTGTCTTTTTGTTCTTGTTTATTACTGGGTTTAGGTATTTATAAAAAGATCTGTGACTTTTCTTCCTTAGGTACTCCTTAGTCCTTGGAAAATGTCATGAGTAACTATGGTAAAATTTAATGTTCCTTTCAAGATCATACTCACTACATGTACAAGTAAATAAGTACAAGTTTGCCATATGTTCCTGTTATAATCTAACATGAACCTAAACACAGACCAGTGCATGTGTCATATCTCAAATGTTCACAACAAATATTTATAAATCATGAGAATGGGCAAATGTGCATTGGAAAACATAAAGCACATTAGAACAAGAAAAGTACTGCTTCCTTCGTTTTGGCCCATGAAATTTAATTACTAAGACTACCAGTAGTCTTCTTATTTACTCATTTTGGTCATGGTAAAGAAATGGTAATTTATACTATTTTCATGCACTTGTCCTATTAAAGTCAGGAACCTGTTGTACAGTGGTTGTAATTTGTTGGTTTGGTTTATAGGTGTTTCTAGTTTTTCATATAGATTAGACCATTGGGTTTTCCATTTGATTTGTTTTCACTGGTCTTTTTCTGCCCTTTATAGATCTTTATAGGTTGCGTTTTGTTGTGACCCAAGGTTCTGTGTTGGAGGCCCTTCTTTGACCTATAATTGTTAACTTTTTATATATTGTGACTTGGATGGAGAGTAGTTTCATTGGCACTCATACCACATCTTATTTATAGAGATGGAATGTTATCAAATACTGGTACATCAATATCATACAGTAGAATAGACATCAATGTTATAACAGGGGGATCAATATATTTGTTTCGAAGATCTACAGACAAGGATAAAACTTAATACCATCTAAGCTACAGCAGGGGCATTAAAATAAAGGTACCAACTAAGTAAACTACTTCAGGTAGGCAACCTAATTCAATCTCTGTAAATACTCAGTTAAGATAACAAGATCTACTATACTGTATGGGTTTTTCTTATTGTCCAAGGCTGTACAGTTGCTTATAATTGCTTGCATCCACTGCATTGGAAATTTGGTCTCTTTGGCAATCAAACCATGTCACCATATTTCCATAAAGCGACTGTTGAGAGATATTACACAAAATCAAAAAAGTTTTTCTGGACCTTGTTGCTTTAGTCAAAATTCTTGTCAGTACATGAATTTGTCTAGGCATTTTAAATTTATTTGTTCAATAAAATTTAAAATTGATGTTTCTTTTGTTGTTTTTGTTAAATTTGTATACCACTTGTCTAGCAGTAACTGATTTACTTACACCTTGGATTTTTGTCACATCTTTTAACTCGTTTGTCTTATGCAGGATAATTTATCGAAACTAAAGGAATGAATGCAATGTGACCTTAGGACACTATAAAATGTTTTTAGTTATAGGTTGTGTATTTGTAAAAATGTGTGTATTTCATTTTAAAAGTTTATACAGGATGTCAGATATAACTGTTCAATTGCGGTTTTCTTTAAATTGTAAATGACCCTTTTTGACAGAGAGACCATCTGAGGTTTTGCCATTGAACTTGGTTTCTTCCCTTTTTTGGTGTGTTATGTGTTGCTCAAACTTTAATTTGTTGTGTTTTGTATACTGTTGTTTGTGTTTTGGTCTTTTTCTCTTTTTGTAATTGGGATGTCAGCGTATTTTTTGACTTACAAGTTTGAATGTCTCTACAGTGTCCCTAGGGCTATTCACCTATTTTTTTCCATTTGGATCTAAAGCATAAGTGTTCTCAACAATTAATAATGGATTAAACTCAAAATTCAAAAATATTCTTTATTTACAACAACATAGTATAAAACAACAAGTAGAAAAACAAAAATAACCCTCACAAGAAAGGGTTATATAAAACAGTTTCATTTGTAAAATGAAAAGATGATAAAAATTTATGAACCTGTCATCACTCAACCAAGTATCAAACTGATGCATATGGCCATTAACTTTCTCAAATATCATATTTTGTTGCCAAAAAAGCTCATTGTAAACCCCTTCATGAAAAATCAAAATCTAACTCTTCAATCTTTTCAAGGATTTAAATATATTTCCAGCCAATAAAATGTATGAAAAATCAATTACATTTGGAAAATAAATATCATGTCATATAGTGTCTTTAAAATTTCATCTAGAAATAGTTCACTAAAATGTGTGCAAAGTTTCAAACTATACATTAAAGCTTATATAATATGTTATTTGTACAATTTCAAGCATAGTACATGTTCTTCAAGATTTTTACAAAACAAATGTTCATGATAACCTATGAAGAATAATAAACAACAATTTAACAAACAAACTTGAAGATTGACACAGTCAATTTAAAAGAAACATATTTTACAACAAATCATTTACAGAACAATATGAGAAATTCTTCAACAAAAAATAATCATGATCATGACTGAATTATATTAAAGCCATTATGAATTTTAATTGTATTTAAACTCGGGCTTATGGTACATTTGTTACAATGTTTGTTTACATGAGAAATAAGTTATATTTATTTTCTTTTTTCAAAATTTCCAAATGAATTATAACTACATTGTATCTTTGACTGTCATGATCATGATGATGTGAATTTCTAAGATGAGTTTAGTTGAAGTTTAAAATTCCCAACAAAAAGACTATAAGGTATGTTTTCAAAGTAGAAAAGAATTATCCATTTTGCACTAGATAAAAATTCATCACTTATTTTTTCAAATATTTTTTTTAGACAAAATGTTTCATTAAAAAGTGTATCATTCAGTAGTAGTTGATTTGCCGTGAAAAATGCACTAAAATCATAAATTTCTATAATAAAAATAATAAGCATGACTTGTATTCTTAACAAATAAAATAAAACTATCCATCAGGTGATGAAAGTGTAGAATCATATACATATATATGTAAGTGTATTTGACCACATCTAAAACTCTAAATCCACCCCTCCTCAAAACCAAATAAATCCACCCCTCCTCAAAACCACGTAAAAGCATTATTATAATCACAATAATTACAATCTTATGATTTGTCGGACTTTGAAAAATTCTTAAAACTTGAACGTTGCAAAAGTTATAAGCAATCAACAGGATCAATATATCTTTATATATCTTGGGTTTGGGACTAATTCTTGCATGCAGTTTGATTCCTCAATTTCTTAAAATCTTGAGTAGAGACACTATTGCAACTTAATCAATCAGTAACCTTTCAAGACTATAAAAAGTTTGGGAGGGACCAGCCCATTATATATGTAGCTATTTCATAATGCTGTCCTGAGATGGACCAGTGCATTATACACATGATACATGTAGCTATTTCATAATGCTGTACTACATGTGATTAACAATTATTAACATAATTATCATTAACTATTTCTCCCTGAGAAAACAATAATTATGTCATAAATCTCCATTTTTGCTGTGACTTTTTGTTTCACTTTCCACACTGTCAAATTGTTCCACTGTTTTCTCGTTATTGAAGTCCGCCTGAATTTGTTCCTGATTGATATTGTTACTTAATTTCACATTAACATGATTGGTGTCCGTTTCATTGTCGTCTGCTGATTTAGAATGATATAAAATGTCTTCATCCACAATAGTATCAATGTGTGTATTAGGAGGAATTGGAATTGCTGGTGTTTTTGGCGGTATTTCAAACGGTGGACCTGGTTTAACTGTCAGACCGTAAGGATTGTCATCATTATCTGTATCCAATCCACTGTCTCCATCGTGAAGCAAACTTCTGGACTTTCCTGCAAATAATTTATAGCATTAATGTCTATTTTAATTCATTTTCTCATGAAAAATTATAAATTGACCTGAAATCATTGATTTATAGCAACAGAAAGATTTGCTTTATATCTGTATATTGTATTAATTAAAAATTTTGTCAATTATCACGACATTAAAAAGTAATTAATACAGACTATGTAATCATGTTAATTAAAATATTGGTTGGAAGACCTCGAAATGTTCATTTTGTTGTTTGTTTGCTGTCAAGCATTCAAGTAAAAGCTGTGTTACATATTTGTTTTTCATTCATTTCTTTGTACATTAATTATGGCATTAGTTTTTCTTTTTGAATTGTTTTACATTTGCAATTTCAGGGCCTCTTACAGCGGACTATGCGTAATGGGCTTTGTTCATTGATGAAGGCCGTACGGTGACCTATAGCTGTTAATTTCTGTCGTCATTTGATCACTTGTGGGGAGTTGTTACATTAGCAATCATACTTCGTCTTCCTTTTTATAGTTACATTTCTTTTTTACTTTTACAATTTGTCAGAAAACCAAGTGACTTAGGCCATAGTTATTTTATTTTTAGTTTTACGAATCCGCCGACCCTAACTTTTGCCGAATTGGAAAAAAAATAAAATTAGAAAACAACAATTTTTTTTAATTTTTTTTCCGCCCGCCGCGGTGCTTTGCTGTAAAAAAAATTAATTTGGTTTTTAGTTGTACTTTTCGATCCGACTCTTTACA
The DNA here is from genome assembly GCA_037788925.1 of Mytilus galloprovincialis. NCBI lineage: Eukaryota > Metazoa > Mollusca > Bivalvia > Mytilida > Mytilidae > Mytilus > Mytilus galloprovincialis. Next base: position 37,081,325 of record CM075335.1, read on the forward strand.
GCGCTTGAAAGAATAGGAATTTACGCTTAGCGATCGATGTTAGAAAGGACTTGAATGTTTTTGGCCACCATGGCGCGGTGGTTCGAGTTCGTGGTTCTGTATAGTTGTTTTTGATTTCGATCTTGCGGTAGTCAAGAACAAATTTGTAAAAGGGGAGTCTGATACATCTATTGGCCAAATGTGTATCAAGACAAAGTCATTGTCAGGGAATCCTTGTCCTGTGAAAACTGATGGAGGTGACTTATTATGCAGGTATGTAGTTTTAAATTGGAATTTCATCAAGATGAAAAATTATGAAAGTATGCAACATTTGTGTGTTGATGAAATGCATGAAAACAATATTTATAGCTGTGATTTTGTTGTAGTTTCTATCTGAGATTTTTTTCTTATATGTGAAAAAAAACATATTAGTAGCCAATAGCAAACAGTCTACTCTGACTGAATCTTAGTTACTTAATAGGATAGTCTGTCCAACTTTGCCCAGGATATCATTTGAATTGTCTCCCAGAGAAGGGAATCAAAACCCTCCTACACAAACATAATTGGAGTCTCAAACAATTTTGGAAACTTAATTGTATTTTTCAGTTTAAAACAAAATTCCGATTACATTATATATATATATATATATAAATATATTAAAAATGTACAAGGCAGAAAAAGTGGTATGATATGATTGAATTACTGGCATGAATGAAACAATTTCTGAGATTTTTTTCATGTTTTATTTTAAATAGGTATCACACAGGATTTCAATGAAGTTTGCTTTTCTTGCTAGAACTTTGACGACATTGCAAACAATTCAAAATAGTTCAGCTCAAGGAAGACTTCAGTATTGTGCGGCCCATATGTGAAGGATGCATTGGTAAAGGAATGAAACCTGTGACCAGGAATGCCAAAAAAGTTAAAGAGTCCAAAAAATGAACATTGAACTGTCACTGTCATGTCTGTTGTATTGTAAAAAAAATTTAAAAAAGTATTTATACTTGAATTAAAATTTGTTTTAATTCCAGATAAAGCACATAGATACTGACATATTAAAGAGTATTAAATCAATGCATGGTCACAGCACAAGCGCATGTTATCATTTGTAAAGTTCTGTAGTTTGTTTTTGGAAGGTCTTTTGTTTGGAAGTTTTTTTTCTTCCTCCTACCCATTCTTTTCTTTATAGGTGTCCGTAAAACGAAATAAAAAAAAAAGAAAATCTTGATTTTTTTAATTTTTTTTTTTCGTCCTCCTACCCATTGGTTTTGTAAGAAAATTTCGTAAAACTAAAAATATAATAACTATGGCCTTAGGGTTATTTCTGTCCCCTGATACTTGATATATAAAAAGATGTGATATGATTGAAAATGAGACAACTCTCCACAAGAGACCAAATAACAATGAAATCAATAATTTCTAGAAATACTTGGTATCAGTTAAATGCATTCAGTTAAGATAGTATTTTCCTAACTATAACTGTATATTTCTGTCACTTAGATAACAATTTCACTTCAGTATAATAACCATAATGCTTACCTGGAATTGGTACATTCCTTACTCCTGTCAAGGAATCAAAACTTTTGAATGGATTGAAGGTTGGAACAATGATGAAGGCAAATGATAACAATAGTACCTAAAAATAGATTAAATGTGTTCATGAAAGCAAATGATAACAGTAGTACCTAAAAATAGATTAGATGATTTTATAATTATCTATCAATAAAAACAAATAATAAAAGAAGTTCCTAAAAAAAGATAAATACATTTATAATTATTTATGACTCTTTCATTAGTATTTGCCAATATTAAACACAATTTCTTTTGATTTAAACAAAGTTATCCAAAGTTGTCTTCATTTCAAAGTTAAATATGAAGCTATAAATATATATATACATATTAAAATACTGCACTGTTTTACATGTTTACTGGACGTGCAAGACCCCCCCGGGTAGTCAAGGTTGTTTAAACAAATTGTTTTACATGTTTATTTACACATCTGACTGCATTTGATAATTGAATGCCATACTTCTTCTTATTAAGAAATCAAATCAAAAAGTTTTTTGTTTTTTTTTAAATGTGAAATTAACAACACTTTTGAATGATTTAATGTTTTTTTTAAAATGAATATGACTATTGGCACTCACACCACATCTTCTATGTAATGAAATTTTGGCTGCCAAAAATAAATACTAATACATACCATAACACATGTTGATGTCTGTGGTTTGGATGTCTTGGAAACTAAAAATGTTTGTAATTTCTTTAACTGCTGCAATAGTGTTCTGAAAACAGATATATACATGTAAAGGTATAATGTATAAACTCTAATTCAAATTAAATCTTTTTTCAGTAGTATTAGAAATTCATTGAATTATTGAAATGTTTTTGTAATAATTTACTTAATCAACAAAATAATTAAGAAATAATTCATGGGGGCTTGATTATATCGTGATTTTACCACGGGTTGGCCCTTTATGACAAATATTTTACCCAGAGCGATAGGGAAGGGTAAAATATCTGCATAAAGGGACAACCCAAGGTAAAATCACGATATATTCAAGCCACTATGAATTATTTCAATTCTTATAGGACAAATATGGAAATTTTTTTGGATCGAAGTGCTCTAAGTAAAGGCATTATTTGCCATTCCTATAAATAAATGCACTATTAAATGATGTAAAAGAACATTGCAAACTGAATAAATGGCATGCTTAGACTATTTACAATGACATAATTAGATAGGTTTGGAGGAATCTAAATGATAATTGTATTTATATGTCTTATATGTAAACAAAACATGGCTTATGTAACACATTTTAGCATCCTTTGTCTACGTTTCCTTGTTGTGATGATTTTCGGTTTCACAAGCATGCTTATATTCTATGATGTCAGGTAGCTCATTCATCAAAAAACCATGCAGTACGATTGGAACAGCCCAAACAATATATTCATATTTAACCATGGGTGTGTACTCAAAGCGTTTGAACAACGTCATGTTAGAATCAGTTATATTTTTATGCTATGTGTTAACTTTACAAGACATATATATTAAAAATGAAGTATTCAACAAAACTTTTCAAACACTATTGCTTTTAACTCACAGCATGGAGCAAAAATCCCTTATTAAATAAAAATGTTTTGATGATTTGATTTGTGAAGACATCATTTAGCAGGACAGATTCATCAATAACAATATGTCATAGTAATTAATCTGTCACAGAGTCCTTATTCTGGGTTAAAAAAAAGTATTATGGAGTCAATCAAGTTGAATTAAAAAATCATACCAGTAGATGAATCTAGCTTATGGTCATTAATTTGGATTAAAAATGTTTGTAATGGATGTCTGCATAAACTTTCCTGTGACCTATACAAGTCATGACACTTACTGATTTTGTTGTTCTAAGCCATCCACCTTTTTCTTCAAGTTAGCATTTTCTGATGTACACATTTTCACTCGTTTCTCCAACCCTTCCACATAACCCATCTTTCTCTTCCTACTTTCTTTTGCAGATATCTGTTAAATAAAAGATGAATTTGCAATTATCATTTTTAATTAAAATCTTGTCTCAAACAATTACATGCTATATTTTATTATCATGTAAACTCTCCAGTGCTTTTTGTAGGCAAACTTTTGACCAAACTATTCGGTATCATATGTGCATGATGTGTATTGCTAGTAATTCATTGTGCATACATTTGTTTTGTAAATTCAGGCAGTTACAATGTTCATGTAGTTTTCTAGTTTCAACATGTTCAATTGTTTTATATTTATCATTTATTGGCCTTTAACACAAACAGCTTGTTATGTGGTATTGGTTTTTTCATTGTTGAAGGCAGTACCCTCATCTATAGTTGTTAACCCCTATGTCATTTGGTCTCTGGTGGACAGTTGTCTAATTGGCAATCATATCACATCATCTTATTTTCATATCTAACATATACACCCCTTTTTATTTAAACTACAATTCCAAATTTATTCCCTTCATCCTAGAATTACAAACATTGCAAAACCTTCCTGATCAATAGTTTGAATTGTTGTCGTTATGAACTTATGAATATAGATGCAATATACATATATTATGAATAAGCAAACAAAAATGTGTTTATTTTTTAATAAATTTCTAATTGTGTCTTACCTTGTTTCTTATTTTTCGTCTAACTGCCTTAAGAACTCTTTCTTCTTCCTTTGTAAGTGGCATATCTGTAGGGAGAACAACTCCTTCTTTGGCCAGTAAGTCTAATTCTTCATCTGTGAGCTTTAATTCTGGAATCTGTTAATAAATATATACATATAGGCATTATTAAAACCATGGAAAACAGAAGTATATATACTATTACAAGTAAAAAGGGATAAACTAATTTACCATGCAGATCTTACATAATTTATCTTGCTGATCATTTTTGCTTTTTAAACAGGATGTTCTATATGTCTATTGGTTTTTTTTTCAAGATAAAAAGTAGAAATGTAATCATTGGTTCAAAATTGTTATTTAAGGATGCTAACTTCTAGTCCAATAAAGACGATAGCTGACCAACAATTTCAGCAATATCAAATTATTTTTGGATCTTGCCTTGTGGAGCTTTTTTTATTTATGAAAAGTTTCTATCTATAAATCTGTTCAAGTAAATAGGTAAATTGTACAAAATTCATAGTTGGTAAAATTTTACAGTTAATTTCTATCACTATGTGTTATCATGGTTATCATGGTTATGTAATAATCTTTCTTAAGATATATTTTACCATAACAATGTTATGAAAACAAATGCGTATATATATATAGCTAGTTACTACAAGTTTAACCATAAAAACAAAAGCACTATGGAAGTTACATTTATTATTTACCTTTGATGATGTTGATGTGTTTATATCTTTCATGGTAAATGGTAATGTATCACATGATGTAACTTTGATGACACGAATAACTTGACTAGAATCAACAGTGGCTGTTGTACTGGTGACTTCATTCAGTGGACTGTCTAAACCTACAAATCATGTACATGTTTATGCTTATTAATTTATAAGAATATACAGTTTCATTAAATGGGAGCTTAGGTTCTGACTTTGTCACTTCACATGTTTAATAATGTTAATTTACATTTATATAAATGAAAGTTCATTATTATAAAACTATTTACATTCAAGTACTGGTATATGTACAAATGTACAATTCAACTTCACAAATTTATGTCCTACAATTTTCTTTATATATTCTCCTTATGAGTTTAAGTACCAAAAAAAAAATATTTTTTTGAATTTAAGAAGATATAATATTTATTATCCTAAGGATACCATGGAATATTGGTTTGAGAGTTGTTAATTATTTCATGGTTTCCTCATCATTCTCCTTGTAAAATAATTGCATTCAATTTTTGGTGATGAACATGATGAACAAATGTCTAAATGAAAATTTTACAATATTCATATAGATCTGACATTTACATACAACATGCATTTTATTTCCTTACCAAAATTTATTGATGTTTCCTGATTTAGAGCATTTGTGCTACAAATTTCTTTGAGGAAATCTTCGTCCGTTGCATTCATCAATAAACTAGGATCAATTCCATCAATATTAATGTCTTTCATGTCTAAATCCTCAAGTGACACTACATTATTTTGTTGTATGATACCAGCTTGTCCAGCGTCACAATTGATTTCCATCATATCAGGGATTAAGTTTGATTGACTCCTAGGGGATCCTGACATATCTCCTGACTGTGGGCTTTGTTGCCGGTCTGTTGATCTTGGACTATACTGTTGGTCAGAAGACACACTTTGTGGAGAATAAGCATGCCCACTTGAGCTCATTGAAATTCCGCTGTCACTGTTTGCTGGTGATTTTTGAGCATAATAATCATGATCTGAATAAATGTCTTTTGTTTTATTTTCCAATTCTGGTGGGTCAAGGAAATCAAAGTTGTTTATATTGGCTTCATTTAAGGCAGATTCCAAAAGATCTCCAGAAAATAAGTCAAGGTCCGACTGAAAAAAAAAAGTTACATGAATTGCAAATACTTTTAGACATACATTGTATATTGTTTTAAATGTCAATGTATGTAAAACATGTGTACAATGTATACATGAACCAGTAGTTTGTATTGGTCAAAAAAGTTATAAATAAACCAAAACAACCTTTAATGTTGTATGGGTTTTACAATGATAGTTGATCATTTCTGTGGTACATGTATTTACAATGTAGTCATGGTCTGTTGTATGCTTGTGGAGGGTTGCCTCATTGGCATTCATACCACATCTTCTTATTTTTATATTCAAATGTATTTACTTGGCATAATACATGATAGATGCAAGAAGAATGTTTCCATGAATTTTTTTGAAAATGATTTCAAATATTTGACATGTGTGTACAGTCAAGTTAAGTATGGGTACATTTTTGTACATCATGATGAATATGCAATCGTACAAATCCACTAAGTCACCTCTTGAAATATATCACTCCAGTCATCACTAACAGCATCTTCCTCAGAATCAGTTTCATGGTACTTCTTGATTATGGTAAAATCCTCATCCAAAAGAGGGAAAGGTATAGCATCAAATAAATCAACATCATCACCTGCTAGTAGATCCATATCCATGTTGCTTAAATCACATACACTGAATGACAATAGTGACAGCATGGAAGTGTGTGTGTGGAGGAAAAATCTATTTTTAGATTTATGTGTCAGCAATATGTTACATCAGAAAGATAAAGATTAGTTTACAAGCTACAGTAGTGATGTCAGCATCACTTGCCGTAAAATACTTACAAAATCCAATGGTGGCACATGTGTATTGTCGAACTCTTTCGACAGCACACCTTCTTGATCATCAAACAACAGGTCAAGCACTTGCAAATTGGCGTCCACTTCCATTAATATGTTTAAGTTATTAACATCTATTTATGGAAATTGACAAAATATCAAAAATGACGTGTAACAAATTTCGTCAACGTTTGTTTGTTGTTAGGGGATTCCCAAAATGTGACGATGACACACCAGTATAAAACGAAAATGCAAAATAAATTGAACAGTCAGCAGTTAGAAATATTCTCCAGCTGGATTTTTATCTTAAGAATCAATGTTTTTGATTGTTGACAAGTTTGTTTAATCCCTCGTTTCCTTATTGTTGGAAATTACACCACAACACAAATATGACGTGGAAGCGGAAGTAAACAGCAAGTAAACACACCTTCGGAACTTCTTTAGATTTTCCAATGAAAATGTTTTCCCGCCAAATTCTTAACATTATTAGCTTGTGCAAAAAACTTGTCTGACTTGATTTTGCCAACACTAGTGATAGTAAGACTGTAAAATAAATCCATTTCAACAGATAGAATTATAAGAAAGAATGGCCATACCTTCATTCATTTGATTTGCTATTGTCTTAGCTTGGATAATAACGAGTTCCAAGTAGAATATGATATCAGAGAGTGACAGGGCCACATTCAGGGGCGTAGCTTACATTGAGGCAACCGCCTCGGTAAAAAAAAGAAAAATATTTTCCTTCACTGTTTTTAAATGAATATTGCAGCAAACTGGCTACTAAACAATAATGTAGCAACTTGTTATGTCTTGTTGGCCGCGGTCATATACCCTTTACGAATTATTCAAGACTTATGGGAATATTTGAATTAATTTTCCCTCCTCTACTTGGAAATACCAAATTTACGGTAGTTTTCTGTAATTCAAGTTTGTCAGAGTTAAAGGAAATCGAAAACATATTTATTTTGTCCTACCCAATTGCAAGCGAAAACTGAGTAGAATAGATGAGGTTTGCAACTCTTGAGTCACCCGATCAAATCACTTTACCATTGAATTAGTCAATTAGTTAATTTTGTGTCAGAATAATTTCTAGTATATATGAGGGCCTGGGTGAGGTTTTAAGAAAACAGAAAAATCAGCCTTGAATTAATTTAAATTTAAAAGAATATGGATCTAAAATGGTGCTAAATTATAAAATAAAGGAAAATCAAGTTATGGGCGACAATGATTAAAAAATAAATATTCTAAGCATTCAAAGCCTCATTTATAACCGTTGACATGTTCCCCTACAACTATGTTCGTTGACTTTGGTACTAAACAAAACAAAATATGCATTTATATATTATAGTGCACAGAAATAATTGTGGTTCTCAAGTTTTATTCTCGCTATTTTAAATTCATAGTACGCACTAATTCAAGAGAAATATGTCTGTTATTTAATACATAATGTCAGTTTATATCTATATAAAAAAATCAACCAAATACTGTTTATTTATAATGAAGACTTCAGAATAAAGTAAATCATTGTTATTTGCCGGTTGTCATGTTCATCATGAATGAAAAAAAGAAAAAAATCATTCAATATGTAATATAGACCTTCGAAGGAATACACCACTAAAACAAGTGCCGTGCTACACTTTACATTTAGCATATGTTTTTTCTCCTAGTTTATCCTGAAATTCGTTTGTTCAATCCAGCTGTGGTGGTGATATCTATAATTCGTTGATTCGTGACCTACGACCAAATAAATGATCATCACAAAACTTATTACAAATAAACCTTAATATTTGCGTTAATTTTTTGTCGAGCCTGCAACTTTTGTTGCAGAAAGCTCGACATAGGGATAGTGATCCGGCGGCGGCGGCGGCGGCTACGGCGGCGGCTACGGCGGCGGTGTTAGCTAACTTCTTAAAAGCTTTATATTTTAGAAGGTGGAAGAACTGGATGCTTCATACTTTGTATATAGATGCCTCATGTTACGAAGTTTCCGTCAGTCACATGTCCAATGTCCTTGACCTCATTTTCATGGTTCATTGACCACTTGAAAAAAAAGTTCAAATTTTTTGTAATGTTGAATTCTCTCTTATTATAAGTAATAGGATAACTATATTTGATATGTGCGTACCTTGCAAGGTCCTCATGTCTGTCAGACAGTTTTCACTTGACCTCGACCTCATTTCATGGATCAGTGAACAAGGTTAAGTTTTGGTGGTCAAGTCCATATCTCAGATACTATAAGCAATAGGGCTAATATATTCGGTGTATGGAAGGACTGTAAGGTGTACATGTCCAACTGGCAGGTGTCATCTGACCTTGACCTCATTTTCATGGTTCAGTGGTTATAGTTAGATTTTTGTGTTTTGGTCTGTTATTCTCATACTATATGCAATAGGTCTACTATATTTGTTGTATGGAATGATTGTAAGGTGTACATGTCTAGCGGGCAGATGTCATGTGACCTTGACCTCATTTTCATGGTTCAGTGGTCAAAGTTAAGTTTTTGAGTTTTGGTCTTTTTATCTAATACTATATGCCATAGGTCAACTATATTTGGTGTATGGAAATATTTTATGATCTTTATGTCAGTCGCGCAGGTTTTATTTGACCGTGACCTCATTTTCACGGTTCATTGCACAGTGTTAAGTTTTTGTGTTTTGGTCTATTTTTCTTAAACAATAAGTAATAGGTCAACTATATATGTTGTATAGAAGCATTGTTAGCTGTACATGTCTGCCTGGCATGGTTCATCTGACCTTGACCTCATTTTCAAGGTTCATTGGTCTTTGTTTAGTTATCTTGGTTAATGTTAAGTTTATGGTACAGTTGTTATAAAGCTTAGCTTTATACTTAGGACTATCAACATAATATCAATGATTAGTATAGAAGGCGAGACATTTCAGCGTGTGCACTCTTGTTTTTTTTCTGTATTGAATATTTTGTACAGGTTTTTTTGTATCCACCGAGCAAGGTCATGATTTTTTGTGATGTGACGTGTGAGGTACAGCCAACTATATTTGAGTGTACTACGGCTTTGAAATATGTTGGGAGCCATTAGGCATTTGAGTTGGCTTTCTGCTGGGAACAGTATGTCAATATATATGTTCCTGCTTTCTGTAACTGCTAGCAAGTCATGAAACAGACTTTTCATTTGTTGTCTAATGTGATACCTTCACGTATTTTGTTATTTTTATAGCTTTGCGTATAGATAGTAAGGCATATAATTAACATTATTATAATGAAATAACATTGAACAGCAACTAGTTTTAACGATTTTTCTTGTTCAAAATGTAAAAACCTCTATAGCTGTACACAGCCCCCTTACCCCCTGCCTCGGTATAAACAGAAGGCAAGCTACGCCACAGTATATGAGGGGGAGGACAGGAGTAAGGGAGACAGGGAGAAAGGGGATAGGAGAAAGGAGAAAGGGGTGGGAGAAAGGAGAAAGGAGGTCGGAGAAAGGAGAGGAAGGCTGGGAGAAAGGAGAAAAAGTTGGAGAAAGGAGATTTTTTTTAATTTATCTCAAAAGGAGATGTTTTATTCTAATGGGAGAAAGGAGAACGGGGGTAGGAGAAAGGAGAAGAGGGTTGGGAGAAGGGAGAAGGGTACCCCCTGTCCTCCCCCTCATATATACACATATGTCATATAGATAATGTCTCGTAAGACACATTCTGAAAAGAAAAGATTTCATTAGAATGCTAAAATTTGGTAAATGGGCCTGTGCTTTAAAGGGCATTAACTGTCATTGTATTTTCACATACTCGTATTTTCACATTAATTTTAGTCGACCATTTGATGATATATATAGCATATCAAAACTTATATCCATTTAAATTACAACAAATAGTGGACAATGCATTAAATCGATATAATATATTTCAGTATTCCGTGTGTATTTAAGTCTAGACGCCACCTATAGATTATCGAGAGGACCTCCTAAAACTGTCGACGGTCAAAATCCCCGATATAAACACAAATATCAATAGATATCGACCACGTGCAATTTTGATTTTTCTAGGTCTGTTTGATTTTTTGTTATATGTTAAACAGTAAGTGAATCCTCGTTTCTTTTTGTGTATGACCGATTTTTTTGTGGATCGAATCCTTCAACGAAATGGTTCAGGCTTTATTTCACTTTCAATGTTGACATTATATTCCTTATAACTTCATGTCAGTGCTTCGGTGCTGACATGGTTTTTTAAGCACTTTTCGATTTCTAAATTCTTAGAAGATGATTTACGAAATTAGAACGAAACTAAGATTCCAACTCCCTTAGACAAAGTTGACTATAAACAAATTTTGCCATTTATTTCTTGTATACTGTTTTTTTTTTACCCACGCAAACATTACTTTTCCTTTAAACATTTATTCCATGGTGATGGTTAAGAAGACGGCCTAAATAATTTACATGTTTTAATTTAGTTTTACGAACATCATACCGTTGTTGATTATGGCTTTGCTTTCTTACTGTTATTGTTTACCCAGCCTTTTGGTGAACATTTAGTTCTTGCAACAGCATTTTTTAAAATCCCAGAAAAGTTATTAATAATATCATTTAAACCAGAAAGTGGTGTTGTATGATGGCTATCATGTACTAAAATAGCTTCTGTTGTTTGTTTGTCTTTTTCATTTTTAGCCATGGTGTTGTCAGTTTGTTTTTAGATTTATGAGTTTGACTGCTTTTGGTATCTTTCGTCCCTCTTTTCTGACTGATCTAAGGTTCATGTTTTAAATTATATATTTTCTTAGATAAATCTCTAAAATTAGCATCCTGTAAATCGGCAATAAACTGCTCTTCTATATGTTTTAATCACTTTGCACGAATTAATTACTTATAGAATTTATTACGTTTTTCGTGACGGGTGTTACAAGAGGACAAATGTACTGATCCAACCGAGTACCTCATTTATCCATTTGTTGACCACATATTTTTGTCAATGTGGGTTGTTTTGTGAACTTTTTTTTGTTTTGCTTTTTGTGAACGGTCTTGTTTTGTGAACTTTCTTTGTTTGTCTTTTTATGAACGAGTCTTGTTTTGTAGTCTTTCTTCTTTTCTGATCATAAAATGGCATGCCTATCTTTATGTTTTATTATTTGGTTATACCTTCAAGTGTCTTATCCTTTTCATTTTTGATCTAAAGTGTATGCGAAATGTTCTGATTGTTGTACACAGTTTCTCCTGTTCTTATTTTGACAACATAGCTCCATGTACACTAAAAACAATGTAAGAATTAACTGACCTAACGAGTCACCAATGTAGCAACCATGGTTGTCCCCGGAACAACATTATATGTAAGGATAAAAGGCCTAAAGGAATTCAGATGGTCTTATTCTTATTATGTGTCTTGAGCAGTGTTCTACTCTTTTGTGGGGTGGTTGCAATTGTCTCTTTGACACATTCACCGTTTCCATTTCAATCTTATTCGCTAAAACCACTGAACAAAATAATGCCAAAAAATTCCGATATGTTCTGTATGTTATTTCTTTGGTTCAGAAGAAAGGCTGATTTTGGCCACTTTGAAAACGTAAATCAATGGGCGAGATTTATGCTCCTTTGATTCTCCGTTTGTTTGCATGTTTTTGTTTCCCTCTCTCGATTTGCTGAATATTAACATACTAAATAATGTGAAATGGCAAATGCTTAAAATATATCATAATTTATTCCGGAAAACATAAAAAAAACTATAAAAAAAGTCTTTTACAAAAATACATATGATATTGTACAAGTGTATATGATGATGCTCATTGTCTTTATTTACGGAATTCTCGCTTGATTAGTTCAAAATCTGGTAACCTTGCACTGAATCCATTCTTTTTATTAAACTCCTGAAAAAAAAATGAAAAAAAAATGAAATAATCAGACTAAAAAAAAGTACTTTGTTTGATACATTTTAATAATTCATTTAATTATTGAAATTGTGCGCCTTAATTTTAGCCAATAGCTCATTTAAAATCATTCTAAATCCGATTCATCGTGTAAAATAAGTTTCATGCACTCGTGATGTTAATTAATCCCTACAATAGATCCTTATTTTTAAGCGGTGGAGTTTCAGTCATGATTTCATCTCGGTTAAACAACCCTGCGGAACCGATAGCTATTGTGCTAATTAATCTTAGTTTAAGTCGTAAGTTTTATGGCTATAATGTTTTCAACTGGACGGTTGAGAGGCAACACTCAATCCATATTGCCAATTCCATTTATTCTATTAAAAAAGCTAATAAATATAAACCTTTATTGGCTTTGCTCATTGTTGAAGGCCATACAGTGACATATAATGGTTAATTTCTGTGTCATGCGGTCTCTTGTGAAGAGTTGTCTCCGACTCTCATTGGTTATCATACCACATTAAGATTTGTTTTAGATTTAAAAAGCTCTTGTAACGTACTATCTACCTAGGAGTGCCGGACCACTTGACAATACATTGGTTTACATATATATAATCTATGCTGTAAACTACACAATAATTCTCCCATAAATGCTCATGAATATAATGCTGAGTTCACACGTAATACGAATTCGATTCGCATTAACTAATTCGAACTAGTTTAATTCGCATTCGAAACGTTTTACGTCCTAACGTCAATTTTAATTCGAATTACAATTAAGCGTCAATGACGTTAACTTTTTTAAATACGTATTAACAAAAACGTATTTCTAATGCGAATTAGTTAATTCGAATTAGCCAATTCGAATCAATTCGAATTAAAAAAAGAAGAGTGTGTGAACGCGATTAGCGAAGTCGATTCGAATTCGATTCGAATTCAATTCGAATTAAATGCACGTGTGAACGAGGCATAAAAAATGAACTAACCTGAGGCACGGTAAACTGGTATTTGCTACTCATTCTTTGCACAACAGTTTGTATTGGGATAATTGTGTGTATCTTACTGTTACTACAATGAAATAAATATATTGTAATGCATTGTTAATTGTTAAAACATGTTATTATTTCATCTACCAAAACGTTTGTATTTATATTTCACTATTTCCTTCACCCTTTTGTTTTAATATATTCCCCTGTCATTACTGCCTCATCCTTTAAAACGTTAATTATTCTAAGTTTCGTCTTATGTACTTTCTGGCATATGTTATATTGTTAAACCTTCAAGTTTTTATCTATTTGGTGTTGTAAACGCTTTTGAAGATCAGTTGCATGACCAATTAAATACTTTTTTTTATGACTATCCGTAACGTTAATGCCAATAATTATTATTCCAAACTTATAAATCTTTCTGTGTTGCTTTGCAGGCAAACGTATTGTTAATAAGAGATTCGGAAATGATGCAAGCGACAGCAACCAAACAAAAAGACTATTTAATGTCAACATACTAAATGGTTTAGCTGACATAAGTTCGTTAATATATCTTTTACTTACACTGGTGCTGCAGTTCGTGTCCTGACATTCACATAGAATTCAATCATTTTGACTATGTCCTGTTCCAGCTTAAATAAATAGAATAAAAAATGATTTAAAAAAAACCAATTGTGAATCAAAATTAAAATCCTTTTTATCTGTGCAAAATCTATTACATTACCTAGCTTGAACTTTTCGTACACTATAAGTCTAAGGTCTTACTCTGTTCTCTGCAAGGAAATAATTATTCTACAAATCAATAGGTATGTATCCAGCACCAAAATATGTCATACATTTTTCAGTGGTAGTTCAGTAAAATTCAAGTTTTTATATCATACCTCTCTTCACAGTGATGTGCTCATTAAATTAATTATGATTTTTATTATAGTTCCATGTTTAGTTGAATAATTGGGTATTTTCGTGTCTGCTTTGTATTATAAAAGTTGCATAATTTTATTTACCTTTTTGACAGATGATCTTATCCTGGACTCCTGCTCCAGAAGATGTTGATACTTTTGTTCCGTCTTTTTTGCTTGCTTTAATGTTTCTTGAAGATGTTTCTGAACCTTATTCATTGCTCTTCGTGTTGAGCGTTCTTCGTGCGCACTAAAATTTTCTTCTATGTAATCATTAATCTTCATTGAAGTATCCATCTTGTATGTAACTTTCCTGTTGGCAAGCCAACACACCTGAAATGATATTTTATTCAAGTGTTAGAAATAAGGATTTCGCTAACTTAAATGATAGTTATATTGAAGCATTTGTTGTAATTTGACATACATTTTTATATTTGTCAGAGGTTAAGTTATTTGATAAATGTCGAGGTTCTTATCTTAGATACAATTGCGTATTATAATATTGTGTGATGAAGGATAACATATTTCCATTGGAGGTGTGCCTACATTGGCAGAATTTATTCCGATGCAGATACAGATACAGGAATGACTTCTGTCCTCATTAAAATCCAAGGTTTAGAATTTGGATTTACTTGGGGGAAATGGGGGAGGTCGATCTACAATTTACTCTTTTCATAATAACTATTTAAAGGATCGCGTTTGACAATTATCCCTTTTTCTTCAATTTCCTTTTTCTATTTTCTATTTTATTTTTCTCATAATTTTTTTCGAGTGTGGATGGGAGGGGTCTTATGTGAATTGTAATTGTTACCTTTTGCTGATCCTGCAATTTCTTGTAAATTTGATTGTGTTTTTTAATCTCCTTTTCCATTTCTTTGATTTTCTTTTCACATTGCTTGACAATCTTCTTGTCAAACCTACAACAAAGATAACATGATTTGACGATATTGTTGATAACTATAAGTTTGTTATAGCCGATTTATTATTTTTTCGGCTGTATAAAAGGCCGCGACATAAAAATAGGAAGCAATTCAATTGAGACAACTTACAGACTAATTTATAAACAGTTTACGAAAAACCAACCAAATAACCTCGTATGGTCGAAAAGATTTTACAATTCCCCGACCCTCACAAAATCAAAATCAAAGAAATAATTTTACAGCTCACAAACTGAAGTTACTAATATTTCTTAACTTAACTACCGAATTCTTAAAAATACTTACATTCCACCAAAAACATAATCTATTCCGTACATCCTTGGAATATATATGGTCATTGTTACATCTGTGGCCTCCATTTCTAATAATTTTCTCTGCGAAAAGTTGCTGAATCTCTGTGTGTATTTCTTTTCACGTCGTTGTGAAGAAAAGAAGAGAATGATGGGAAGGGCCGACGTCACAATAAAGACGTCTTCCAGTTGGACGTTAAAACAATTACGAACGGCGTTGAAAAGACTATTTTTAACCATAACTCTAGGATTGATAGACTAAGTACCCTTCTGTTAAAACACACAAATGGTACATTACAAGTTACCAAAGTGACTATGCTCAATATAAAAATAAGGAGATGTGGTATGAATGCCAATGTGAATAAGAACTATCCACCAGGGTTCAAATGAATGTAAAAATAAGATTTATTGATTGTTGGTTGCTACAAACGTTCAGTGGCAAATATTTAATGCATGTTCAGGACGAGTAAAAATAAGTTGTTGCATAACTGCCAATAAGACAATCTCCACCAGAGACCAAATAACATATTAGAACTTGACAACTTAAAGGCACCGCACGGCCTTCATGCATTAGCTAAACCATACCCAATGGTCAGCCATTAAAAGCCCCCAAAATGAAAAAATATTAGACAATGAAATTGATTTTTGTCGAGCCTGCGACTTTAGTGATCCGGCGGTGGCGGCGGCGTTAACTAACTTCTAAAAGCTTAATATTTTTAAAGGTGGAAACCCTGAATGCTTCATACTTTGTATATTCTAGATGCCTTATTTCACATGTTCATTGTCCTTGACCTCATTTTCATGGTTCAGTGACTACTTGAGAAAAAGAGTTGAGTAATAGGATAACTATATTTGGTATGTGCGTACTTTGCAAGGTCCACATGCCAAGCAGACAGTTTTCACTTGACCTCATTCCATGGAGCAGTGAACAAGGTTAAGTTTTGGTTGTCAAGTCCATATATCTGATACCATAAACAATAGGTCTAGTACCTTGAACTTCATTTTCATGGTCAATGATCAAAGTTAAGTTTTTGAGTTTGGCCATCAATAGGTGTACTATATTTGTTGTATGGAAGGATTGTAAGCTGTACATGTCTCTCTGGCATGGTTCATCTTACCTTGACCTCATTTTCAGGGTTCATTGGTCAATGTTTAGTTTTCTTGATTAAGTCTGTTTCTTAGAAACTATAAGCTATATATCAACTATATTTAGTGTATTAAATGATTGTAAGGTGTACATGTATTTCATGTCTGGTTTATATGACTTGACCTCAATTTTTTGGATCATTTTTGTCGAACCTGCGACCTTTGTCGAACCTGCGACCTTTGTCGCAGAAAGCTCGACATAGGGATAGTGATCGGCGGCGGCGGCGTTAGCTTACTTCTTTAAAGCTTCATAATTAAGAAGACCTGGATGTTTCATACTTTGCATATGGATGCCTCATGTTACGAAGTTTCCGTCAGTCACATGTCCAATGTCCTTGACCTCATTTTTATGATTCATTGACTACTGGACAAAAAAGTTCAGATTTTTTGTAATGTTAAATCCTCTCTTATTATAAGTAAAACTAGATTTGGTATGCTCGTACCTTGCAAGGTCATCATGCCCGTCAGACAGTTTTAACTTGACTTCGACCTCATTTCATGGATCAGTGAACAAGGTTATGTTTTGGTGGTCAAGTCCATATCTCAGATACTATGAGCAATAGGTCTAGTATATTCGATGTATGGAAAGACTGTAAGGTGTCATCTGACCTTGACCTCATTTTCATGGTTCAGTGATTATAGTTAAGTTTTTGTGTTTTGGTCTGTTTTTCTTATACTGTATGCAATAGGTCTACTATATTTGGTGTATGAAATGATTGTAAGGTGTACAGGTCTAGCTGGTAGGTGTCATCTGATCTTGACCTCATTTTCATGGTTCAGTGGTCAAAGTTAGGTTTTTGAGTTTTGGTCTAATTTTCTAATACTATATACAATAGGTCAACTATAGTTGGTGTATTGTATTTTATGATCTATATGTCAGTCAAGTAGGTTTTATTTGACCTTGACCTCATTTTCACGGTTCATTGCTCAGTGTTAGGTTTTTGTGTTTTGGTCTGTTTTTCTTTAACTATAAGCAATAGGTCAACTATATCTGTTGTTGTATGGAAGAATAGTTAGTTGTACATGCCTGCCTGGCATGGTTCGTCTGACCTTGACCTCATTTTCATGGTTCATTGGTCACTGTTTATATTTCTTGGTTAATGTTGAGTTTATGTGGCAGTTATAATAATGCTTTATATCTATAGGACTATCACCATAATATCAATGATTAGTAAAGAAGGCGCGACATTTCAGCGTGTGAACTCTTGTTAACTTTATGTGATAGTAAAGTTTTATATTCAGGACTATCAACAATATATCAATGGTTAGTAAAGGAGACGAGACATTCCAGCGTGTGAATTCTTGTTTAATAAGCAATAATTAAAACCGTACGGCCTTCACGGTGGTTATAGAATAAAAACCTCAACCGAATGCCAACACAGCAAAGCATTGATTGAATGTATGGGTTTTTGTTATGAAATTCAACTTCACGAAACATACATTGGTTGACCAGTAAATAACTGAAGGAACTTCAAGACCGTGATATTTGACAGCAAACTCTTTACATTCTGACAAGGGTTGGCTTAATAGATTAATGGATACAGGTTATTATTATTGTTTTGCGGTCAAATTATAAGGTTTTAAATAAATTTAATGTTTCAAAGGGTGGCCTACAACCATACGATTTTATAGAAATTCCACGCTTCCAAAATTGGAAGAAAGTTGCGGGGACTGGATGATTGTACAAAACCAGGTTCGTAAAATGTAAAAAGTTGTTAACTGATATACCGTGTGCAAACTGGCAGTGTGTTTGGGTAAAATTTAAAACAGTTCCAAAGGACAAGGGGCGTTAATTAAGATCTGTATTTGGCCTAAAATATGGCAATAAATTAACCCTAAATCAAACAAATGATAATACATGTATTTGTAAAAAAAAAAAACCTGTTTAAAGTACAAACTCTGTCAAGAATAAAGAAAAACAAATGTAGGGTTCTTATAACAACACAGCTTTCAAAGAGCTACAGATAATATATATAATTGTTCTCAAACAAAAGTAAAAATTAATATCATAGCATGTCAGGGAAACGTAATATTTGCTGTAATACATATCAAAAATAAACAGTGGCGGATCCAGAACTTTACCTAAGGGGGGCCTGGATCCGCCTATAATAAATGTAGAATATATACATGTTTCAAATTAAACTTGTCATTGTGTGATGCTTTCAATGTTGTCATTGTGTCACGATGCTTTCAATGTTGTCATTGTGTCACGATGCTTTCAATGTTGTCATTGTGTGATGCTTTCAATGTTGACATTAATTGTATTCCTTGTCATGTCAGTGATTCTGTCCTTCGGTGTGATGACATGGTTTTTACGAATAAATTTTTAGTAAATAAAAGACGAAATAATAACGAAACTAAGATACAAACTCACTTAAGCAAAGTACTCTCAGATCTGATCCTAGTGTCTTTTTGTTGTTGGGATGTACAAGTACCCGGCCACGTCCACTTGTATTTTTGTCCATCTGATGGGTTAAGCCTTTTTCGACTGATTTTTATAGTTCGTTCTTATGTTGTACTGGTATACCACTGTCCCAGGTTAGGGGAGGGTTGGGATCCCGCTGACATGTTTAACTTCGCCACATTATGTATGTATGTACCTGTCCCAAGTTAGGAGCCTGTTATTCAGTGGTTGTCGTTTGTTTATGCGTTACATATTTATTTTTCGTTATTTTTTTTATATATATAAATAAGGCCGTTAGTTTTCTCCTTTAAATTGTTTTACATTGTCATTTCGGGCTCTTTTATAGCTGACTATGCGGTATGGGCTTTGCTCATTATTGAAGAATGTAGGACAGAAAGTCACAGGACAAAAAGTCATAGACAAAAAGTCACGATGCTCATTTTTACAAAAACATTTTTGTATTTTTCTTGAAGTATTGTATACTAGTATACCCAACTTTGTAAGCAAAATTTATCAAAAAAATATCAAAGATGATTAAAATTATTGTTAAGAAAACAAAATGTCAAAGTAGATTGGCACTTAAATGGCTTTATGGTGCCAAGAAATATGTCCTTTGCATGATTAAAATAAAATAAATCTTCATTATTCAAGTAAAATGATAAATATCATTAACTTTGGTAGGAATATATGTATTAAAAAGTAAATATTTCTAGATATTTCTCTTATATATTCAAACAATTGTCAAAAAAATATTTGTGACTTTTTGTCCTACCAAATTTGTGACTTTATGTCCTGTGACTTTTTGTCCTGTGACTTTCTGTCCGTTTACCTTATTGAATGCCGTACGGTGACCTTTTTGGTCTCTTGTGGAGAGGTGTCTCATTGGCAATCATACCACATCTTCTTTTATATATATATATATATATAATTTGAGCCATTTTTATAAGATCCATCTTGTCCATAAAGCTCTTCACATAAAGTTTAAAGCGACTTGGATGGAGAGTTGTCTCATTGGCACTCATACCACATCTTCTTGTGTCTATTAACATACTAATGTGAAATGACAAATTCTAAAAATGTAACATGATTTATTCTTTAAAATATAAATATATAAATAAATAAAAAAACAATAAAAAAAGTCAGTTGCAAAAATATATATTGTATAAATATATATGATGATGCTCTATGTCTTTATCTACGGAATTCTCGCTTGATTAGTTCAAAATCTGGTAACCTTGCACTGAATCCATTCTTTTCATAAAACTCCTAAAAAAAATGAAAAAAAATGTAATAATCAGACTGAAAAAACAAAAGTACTTTGTTTGATACATTTTAATAATTCATTTAATTATTGAAATTGTGCGTCTTAAATTTAGCCAATTTCTTATTTAAAATCATTCTAAATCCGATTCATCGTGTAAAATAAGTTTCATGCACTCGTGATGTTAATTAATCCCTACAACAGATCCTTATTTTCAAGCGGCGGGCTTTTATTCATGATTTTCATCTCGGTTAAACAACCCTGCGGAACCGATAGTTATTGTGCTAATTAATCTTTAAAGTCGTAAGTTTTATGCCTATAATGTTTTCAACTGGACGGTTGAGAGGCAACACTCAATCCATATTGCCAATTCCATTTATTCTATTAAAAAAGCTAATAAATATAAACCTTTAAGGGCTTTGCTCATTGTTGAAGGCCATACATTGACATATAATGGTTAATTTCTGTGTCATTTGGTCTCTTGTGAAGAGTTGTCTCATTGGTATTCCTACCACATCTTCTTTTTTATCTTTAAAAAGCTCTTGTATCTATCTACATAGAAATGATCATTGACAATATACAAGTTTGCACATAATAATTTGGTTAATAATTTATGCTCTATACTGCACAAAATGTACCCATATATATATGCTAATGAACACAACAAATTAACTAACCTGAGGCATGGTAAACTGGTATTTGCTACTCATTCTTTGCACAACAGTTTGTATTGGGATGCTTGTGTGTATCTTACTATTACTAAAATTAAATAAAATAGTGTAATGCATAATTAATTGTTAAAACATGTCATTTTTTCATCTACCAAAACGTTTCTTTATATGTTTCACTTTTTTCCTATCCCTTTGTCTATATATTCCTTTGTCACTATTGTTTCTCATCCCTTAAAAAATCTAATATCTATTTCTCTTTATGACTTCAAAATGTTCCTCTTCTGTATTTTGTTCCCCATGTATTGTTAACCATTCAAGCTTTCGTCTTTTACGTGTTGTAAATGCTTTTGAAAAACTGTATTTGAATCAGTTGACCAATTCTAAAAATGTTTTCTTTTATGAATATTTTTTTACTACTTGCATGTACATCGTGTTTTTTTTTTTTTAGCTTACCGACTCATTAATCCAATATTTATTTTTCCAAACTTTAAAAACTTTTTGTATACATAAGAGATTAGGAACAGATGACGAAGACCATTCAAGCTCATATCAACAGTTGCTTGAAAAGGTTAAGATGCCTTCACTGCATATTAACAGACATATATCAATGGTAATGGAAACTTTTAATATAGTTAATGAATTAGTACCTGTCTATTTACATGATCTATTAAATGTAAAAGATTGTAATTTAAATATTCTTTCAGATATAATAAGATACTGGATATAGAACATGCAAAAACTACCCAGTTTGGTAAGAAAAGTTTTAAATTTGCAGCTGCTACTCTGTGGAACAGGGAACAGCCTACCTGACCATTTCTGGACTGAAAACAGTTTTTTTTTCAATTTAAGAACCTCATAATACAGTCTTGGAATGGTTCAAAATAATGTTTTTCTGCAAACTAGAAAACTAATTGATACTGATGAAAAAAAAAAAATCCTTATTTTCAAGTGTCTTTGCACCTAAAAATCACCAAAAAAAAACCCTAATGCGGGGTTCACACATTGCCGATTATTGCTCCCGTTTGAGATCAGACAGCGATACGACACGAAAAGTGAAAAAGTCAGATTAGTATCCTCAATTATCTGGAATGTCCTAGCTATTATTGTCTGAACGCAGTCGTTTTAGTTCGTAGCAGATTCCTACTGGTCGGGAAGGGTCCGAATAGTTCGGCAAAGCACCCCGACAGTTAGGTGCGTCCCGTAACATTCGGGGAAACTCAGCCGATTTAGTCTAGTCGGATTACAATCGTGCCTATGTCGTGACAGATTCTGCTGTATCGGATCGAATTCCTAACAATGTTCTGTGTATTCGGTATGGTGTCCTGTGGAACGGGAATGATCTGGAGAAATTTTTCATCGCTGTTTTTCTGGCGATTGAGTCCAGATGGGAACCTGACCATTTTAGGACTGAAAACAGTTTTTTTTTTTAATTTAAGAACCTCATAATACAGTCTTGGAATGGTTCAAAATGCTGTTTTTCTGCAAACTAGAAAACTAATTGATACTGATGAAAAAAAAATATTCTTATTTTCAAGTGTCGTTGCACCTAAAATTCACCAAAAAAACCCCTAGCTAATGCGGGGTTCACACATTGCCGGTTATTGCTCCCGTTTGAGATCAGACAGCGATACGACACGAAAAGTGAAAAAGTCGGACTAGTATCCTCAATTATCTGGAATGTCCTATTATTGTCTGAACGCAGTCGTTTTAGTTCGTAGCAGATTCCTACTGGTCGGGAAGGGTCCGAATAGTTCGGCAAAGCACCCCGACAGTTAGGTGCGTCCCGTAACATTCGGGGAAACTCAGCCGATTTTGTCTAGTCGGATTACAATCGTGCCTATGTCGTGACAGATTCTGCTGTATCGGATCGAATACCTAACAATGTTCTGTGTATTCGGGACGGTGTCCTGTGGAACGGGAATGATCTGGAGAAATTTTTCATCGCTGTTTTTCTGGCGATTGAGTCCAGATTGCGAACCGTTTTTGCCGAAACCGTTCCGAAACAGTCCCGTTATTAATCCTAATTTCGTCAATGATACCCAAGTCAGAGTCCCGACAAATACAGAAAACAATACGACTGAGACCAGACAAAGCCGTTTGCAATGCGATATTTATATAGCGGACCGTGATAGGATTACGTTCCGACAGTACCTGATCATCCCGAGTATGCCGACAGTTTTCGAACGGATTACTTCCGTCAGCGTCGGTTCACTGTCTTGTCACTATCTTAGTCCTATAATATAAGACGCTGCAGGTTCATATCATTTACATTCAACGTTTTTTATCGGATTTTTTTTTTACTATAATCAATGTTGAACCGCGTTGATAGTAAAAAAAATCCGATAAAAAACGTTGAATGTAAATGATATAAACCTGCAGCGTCTTATATTATAGGACTACTTCGGGATAAACTCGCTTGGAAACGGTTGAATTTCGACGCCTCCTGAACAATATCTGATTGTTGTCGTGATTAAATTATTTTTTTTAAATTTTAATTCCATCCACGATTCATAGGATCTTGATCTGACTTTTAATAAATTTTAATCGGGAATGGTTCTGTCAAGGACGGCAGTAAAAATCGCGAATGTGTGACCCCAGCTTAACAGAAGTTAGGGTATCTTTTTGATACGGCTTTAGAAAGGTTAAACTTGTGTTTTTAACTTGAGCAGATTTCACAATACTGTATTTAGGCTTCATGGTTCATTAGACAAAATGCCTCACGGCTATGCTTTTGGGCACTATATGATTTGGCGGAATAGTTCTTTTGTTCTAATTTGTGAACACTTTATCATGGAATTCATTTTGAATTTCTAGTTACACGAAACAGGCTGTTCACTTAGGATAAATATCACTTTGGTTGGAAAGTCTCTTGCATAAGGTAAGTTTTATTCTTTCTTTAATGATAACATGTTACAAATTAATGGAATAGTAATAGAAGTATGGACGCCAAGTTGGTTACCTATTCCCTATTCCCTATTCGTTACCTATTCCCTATTCCCTATTCGTTACCTATTCGTTACCTATTCCCTATTCCCTATTCCCTATTCGTTACCTATTCGTTACCTATTCCCTATTCCCTATTCGTTACCTATTCGTTACCTATTCCCTATTCCCTATTCGTTACCTATTCCCTATTCCCTATTCGTTACCTATTCCCTATTCCCTATTCGTTACCTATTCCCTATTCCCTATTCGTTACCTATTCGTTACCTATTCCCTATTCCCTATTCGTTACTTATTCGTTACCTATTCCCTATTCCCTATTCGTTACCTATTCGTTACTTATTCCCTATTCCCTATCGTTACCTATGCGTTACTTATTCGATTTTTAATATCCTTCCCCCTTTTTAATTAATTATTATTATTCTTCTTCCTCTTCTTCCTCTTCTTCCTCTTCTTCTTCCGCCACTTTAAAAATGAACTTGTCCGCAGCATTTCTCCAAAACTACTTGTCAGATTTACTTAGGGTTTCATAAAATGTTAGACTAATATGTCTAGGTGAGCCATCAATCGCTCATTTGTGCATTGGGGTCTATAAAGGGGTATTTTGGGGGGCAGACAGAAGGGAGGGGTTTACTATAGAACCCTATGGGATTTTATTTTCTAAAATTTTCAAATGAATATAACTTGAAAACTGTAAGTGATAGATACATGCAGTCTTCAGAAATGATTAAAGGACAATAAAACAAATCACATGAAATATAGGGGAGTCCCTGTGGGGTCATCCCTACCCCCTTCAATTCGAGAATATGCTTTTAACTTGTAAACGGTCCAGATCCCCACCCCTAAACCATATATATTCTTGTATGGGACAATAAAACTAATCAAATGAAATTAAATAAAAGTTCCTGGGGGTCACCCCACCCCGTTCAATTTGAGAATGTACTATTATCTTGTAAACGGTCCAGATCCCCACCCCTAAACCATATATATGTTCTTGAATAGGACGATAAAACAAATCAAATGAAATTAAATGGAAGTCCCCGGGGGTCATCCCCACCCCGTTCAATTTTAGAATGTGCTATTATCTTGTAAACGGTCCAGATCATCACCCCAAAACCATATATATTCTTGTAGGGGACAATAAAACTAATCAAATCAAATTAAATGGAAAATCCTGGGGGTCACCCCCATCCCGTTCAATTTGAGAATGTACTATTATCTTGTAAATGGTCCAGATCCCCACCCCTAAACCATATATTTTCTTGTAGGGGACAATAAAACAAATGAAATGAAATAAAAGGAAAGTCCCTAGGGGGTCAGCCCACCCCCTCTTGTTTGAAAACTTATAAACGGTCAACATCCCCACGCCGAAACTATATATATTCTTGTAAGGGACAATAAAACTAATCAAATGAAATTAAATGGAAGTTCCTGGGGGTCACCCCCACCCCGTTCAATTCGAGAATGTACTATTATCTTGTAAATGGTCCAGATCCCCACCCCTAAACCATATATAATCTTGTAGGGGACAATAAAACAAATAAAATGAGATAAAAGGGAAGTCCTGAGGGGGTCATCCCACCCCCTCTTGTTTGAAAACTTGTAAACGGTTAACATCCCCACCCCTAAACCATATATATTCTTGTAGGGGACAATAAAACAAATAAAATGAAATGCAGGTAAAGTCCCTGGGGGTCACCACCACCCCTCCTGTTTGAATACTTGTAAATGGTGGAGATCCCCACCAGTAAGCCATATATATTCTTGTATGGGACAAAAAATCAAAGCAAATGAACATGGAACCATATGAATTGCGAGTTATGGGAGCTTTGTTTGGGAGACTTCGTAACAGCATCCTGTTACAATTACTTCTTGTTGTTTATACTCTTATATCTGGTACTAGTTCTAAATTTGTTGAGGTAAAATGATCTTTTTATGACCTATTTATATGTGTTTGTGCTCAACCGATCCTTTTACTTTATGTTCGATACTCATTTGTTCCTTATTTGATTTTTATACGTTCTACCTTTTAACTGCTTTATGTCCGTATGTTTGAAGATGGATCTTGGTTCGAAGGGATGAAATCACCGTGTTAACGCTTGCATAAAAAAAAAAGATGTGGTATAATTGCCAATGAGACAACAACCCACAATAGACCAAAATGACACAGAAACTATCAACTATAGGTCAATGTACGGCCTTCAACAATGAGCATAGCCCAAACCGTGCAGTCACCTATAAAAGGCCCAGATATGACAATTTCAAACAATTCAAACAACAAAACTAACGGCCGTATTTCATATACAAAAAAATAACGGAAAACAAATATGTAACACAAAAACAAACGATAACTACTTAATTTCAGGCTCTTGTCTAGGGAGAGGCACATACTAACATAATGTGGTGGGGTTAAACATGTTAGCAGGGTGTACATCGTTTCGGAGCATGCTATTACCTTGTTTAATTCGTTCCATCACTCGCTTATAATTCGCTTATAATACGTGTATCATACGTTGCACCTTTTAAAACATGATTTTCAATTGTTTTGTTGTCTCTGGCGGTAGATTTGGGTTCTTAGAGGTGATATAACTCTATAAGCGCATATGTACCCGTTCCAGCGCTCGGATAATACCCTGTTACTTATTCGTTCCTTATTCGCTTTTAATGCGCGGGGTAAGTATACGTTGCACCTTGAAATAAATCGTTTTTTAATTGTGTTCATGTCTCTGGTGATAACAATGTGTTCTTAGAGAAGAAATGACCCTATTAGAGCGCATGTACCCGTTCCAGCGCTCGGTTAATACCCTGTTACCTATTCGTTACCTATTCGTTACCTATTCACTTATAATACGTTTGTTGTACGTTGCACCTTTGAGAAAAGGATTTTCACTTGTGTTCATGTCTCTGGTGGTAACAATGTGTAATTAGAGATGAAATGACCCTATTAGCATGCATGTACCCGTTCCAGCGCAAGGTTAATACCCTGTTACCTATTCGTTACCTATTCGTTACCTATTCACTTATAATACATTTGTTGTACGTTGCACCTTTTAGAAAAGGATTTTTACTTGTGTCCATGTCTCTGGTGGTAACAATGTGTAATTAGAGATGAAATGAACCTATTAGCGTGCATGTACTTGTTCCAGCGCTCGGTTAATACCCTGTTACCTATTCGTTACCTATTCACTTATAATACGTTTGATGTACGTTGCACCTTTTAGAAAAGGATTTTCAATTGTGTCCATGTCTCTGGTGGTAACAATGTGTTCTTAGAGATGAAATGACACTATTAGCGCGCATGTACCTGTTCCAGCGCTCGGTTAATACCCTGTTACCTATTCGTTACCTATTCGTTACTTATTCGCTTTATATACGTTTGTTGTACGTTGCACTTTTTAGAAAAGGATTTTTACTTGTGTTCATGTCTCTGGTGGTAACAATGTGTTCTTAAAGATGAAATGACCCTATTTGCGTGCATGTACCCGTTCCAGCGCTCGGTTATTACCCTGTTACCTATTCGTTACCTATTCACTTATAATACGTTTGATGTACGTTGCACCTTTTAGAAAAGGATTTTCAATTGTGTCCATGTCTCTGGTGGTAACAATGTGTTCTTAGAGATGAAATGACCTTATTAGCGCGCATGTACCCGTTCCACCGCTCGGTTAATACCCTGTTACCTATTCGTTACCTATTCGTTACCTATTCACTTATAATACGTTTGTTGTACGTTGCACCTTTTAGAAAAGAATTTTCAATTGTGTTCATGTCTCTGGTGGTAACAATGTGTTCTTAAAGATGAAATGACCCTATTAGCGCATATGTACTCGTTCCAGCGCTCGGTTAATATTCTGTTACCTATTCGTTACCTATTCGTTACTTAGTCGCTTTAAATACGTTTGTTGTACTTTGCACCTTTTAGAAAAAGATTTTCATTTGTGTTCATGTCTCTGGTGGTAACAATGTGTAATTAGAGATGAAATGACCCTATTAGCGTGCATGTACCCGCTCCAGCGCTCGGTTAATACCCTGTTACCTATTCGTTACCAATTCGTTATTTATTCGCTTTTAATACGTTTGTTGTACGTTGCACCTTTTAGAAAAGGATTTTCAATTAAGTCCATGTCTCTGGTGGTAACAATGTCTTCTTAGAGATGAAATGACCCTATTAGCGCGCATGTACCCGTTCCACCGCTCGGTTAATACCCTGTTACCTATTCGTTACCTATTCGTTACCTATTCACTTATAATACGTTTGATGTACGTTGCAACTTTTAGAAAAGGATTTTCAATTGTGTCCATGTCTCTGGTGGTAACAATGTGTTCTTAGAGATGAAATGACCTTATTAGCGCGCATGTACCCGTTCCACCGCTCGGTTAATACCCTGTTACCTATTCGTTACCTATTCACTTATAATACGTTTGTTGTACGTTGCACCTTTTAGAAAAGAATTTTCAATTGTGTTCATGTCTCTGGTGGTAACAATGTGTTCTTAAAGATGAAATGACCCTATTAGCGTGCATGTACTCGTTCCAGCGCTCGGTTAATATTCTGTTACCTATTCGTTACCTATTCGTTACTTAGTCGCTTTAAATACGTTTGTTGTACTTTGCACCTTTTAGAAAAGGATTTTCACTTGTGTTCATGTCTCTGGTGGTAACAATGTGTAATTAGAGATGAAATGACCCTATTAGCGTGCATGTACCCGCTCCAGCGCTCGGTTAATACCCTGTTACCTATTCGTTACCTATTCGTTATTTATTCGCTTTTAATACGTTTGTTGTACGTTGCACCTTTTAGAAAAGGATTTTCAATTAAGTCCATGTCTCTGGTGGTAACAATGTCTTCTTAGAGATGAAATGACCCTATTAGCGCGCATGTACCCGTTCCACCGCTCGGTTAATACCCTGTTACCTATTCGTTACCTATTCGTTACCTATTCACTTATAATACGTTTGATGTACGTTGCAACTTTTAGAAAAGGATTTTCAATTGTGTCCATGTCTCTGGTGGTAACAATGTGTTCTTAGAGATGAAATGACCTTATTAGCGCGCATGTACCCGTTCCACCGCTCGGTTAATACCCTGTTACCTATTCGTTACCTATTCGTTACCTATTCACTTATAATACGTTTGTTGTACGTTGCACCTTTTAGAAAAGAATTTTCAATTGTGTTCATGTCTCTGGTGGTAACAATGTGTTCTTAAAGATGAAATGACCCTATTAGCGCATATGTACTCGTTCCAGCGCTCGGTTAATATTCTGTTAACTATTCGTTACCTATTCGTTACCTATTCACTTATAATACGTTTGTTGTACGTTGCACCTTTGAGAAAAGGATTTTCACTTGTGTTCATGTCTCTGGTGGTAACAATGTGTAATTAGAGATGAAATGACCCTATTAGCATGCATGTACCCGTTCCAGCGCAATGATAATACCCTGTTACCTATTCGTTACCTATTCACTTATAATACATTTGTTGTACGTTGCACCTTTTAGAAAAGGATTTTTACTTGTGTTCATGTCTCTGGTGGTAACAATGTGTAATTAGAGATGAAATGACCCTGTTAGCGTGCATGTACTTGTTCCAGCGCTCGGTTAATACCCTGTTACCTATTCGTTACCTATTCACTTATAATACGTTTGATGTACGTTGCACCTTTTAGAAAAGGATTTTCAATTGTGTCCATGTCTCTGGTGGTAACAATGTGTTCTTAGAGATGAAATGACACTATTAGCGCGCATGTACCCGTTCCAGCGCTCGGTTAATACCCTGTTACCTATTCGTTACCTATTCGTTACTTATTCGCTTTATATACGTTTGTTGTACGTTGCACTTTTTAGAAAAGGATTTTTACTTGTGTTCATGTCTCTGGTGGTAACAATGTGTTCTTAAAGATGAAATGACCCTATTAGCGTGCATGTACTCGTTCCAGCGCTCGGTTATTACCCTGTTACCTATTCGTTACCTATTCACTTATAATACGTT
Organism: Mytilus galloprovincialis; assembly: GCA_037788925.1. Taxonomy (NCBI): domain Eukaryota; kingdom Metazoa; phylum Mollusca; class Bivalvia; order Mytilida; family Mytilidae; genus Mytilus; species Mytilus galloprovincialis. The sequence continues at coordinate 37,111,419 of CM075335.1, forward strand.
TGATGTACGTTGCACCTTTTAGAATAGGATTTTCAATTGTGTCCATGTCTCTGGTGGTAACAATGTGTTCTTAGAGATGAAATGACCTTATTAGCGCGCATGTACCCGTTCCACCGCTCGGTTAATACCCTGTTACCTATTCGTTACCTATTCGTTACCTATTCACTTATAATACGTTTGTTGTACGTTGCACCTTTTAGAAAAGAATTTTCAATTGTGTTCATGTCTCTGGTGGTAACAATGTGTTCTTAAAGATGAAATGACCCTATTAGCGCATATGTACTCGTTCCAGCGCTCGGTTAATATTCTGTTACCTATTCGTTACCTATTCGTTACTTAGTCGCTTTAAATACGTTTGTTGTACTTTGCACCTTTTAGAAAAAGATTTTCATTTGTGTTCATGTCTCTGGTGGTAACAATGTGTAATTAGAGATGAAATGACCCTATTAGCGTGCATGTACCCGCTCCAGCGCTCGGTTAATACCCTGTTACCTATTCGTTACCAATTCGTTATTTATTCGCTTTTAATACGTTTGTTGTACGTTGCACCTTTTAGAAAAGGATTTTCAATTCAAGAGATGAAATAACCCTTTTAGCGCGTATGTACCCGTTCCAGCGTTCGGCTTATACCTTGTTACCTATTTGTTACTTTTTATTTCAAGGTGCAACGCATAGCACGCGTATTTAAAGCGAATAAGGAACGAATAAGTAACAGGGTATTAGTCGAGCGCTGAAACGGGTACATATGTTCGATTAAGGTTATTTCTCCTCTAAGAACCGACAGTTACCACGAGAGACACAAAAATATTTCTTTTTAAAGTGCAACGCATTACACACGTTTTAAAAGCGAATCAGGAACGAATAAGTAACAGGGTATCACTGAGCGGTGAAATGGGTACATATGCGCTAATAGGGTTTTTTCAACTCAGATCACAGAACACATAATTACCACCAGAGACGTGAAAGCAATCGATAATCGATTTATTTCAAGGTGCAACGTATACCACGCGTATTTAAAGCGAATAAGGAACGAATAAGTTACAGGGTATCAGTCGAGCGCTGAAACGGGTACATATGTTCTATTAGGGTTATTTCACCTCTAAAAACCGACAGTTACCACCAAAGACACAAACATATTTCTTTTATTCAAGAGCAAACGCATAACACACGTTTTATTTTTTAATTTAAATATATTTATTTATAGTGGATTGGGAAACAAGTTTTGCAACTTATATTTACCCCTTTCCACTTTTCGGGTGCGAGTGCTGCCTCTAAGAACACATTGTTACCACCAGAGACATGAACACAAATGAAAATCTTTTTCTAAAAATTGCAACGTACAACAAACGTATTTAAAGCGAATAAGTAACGAATAGGTAACGAATAGGTAACAGGGTATTAACCGAGCGCTGGAACGGGTACATATGCGCTAATAGGGTCATTTCATCTCTTAGAACACATTGTTACCACCAGAGACATGGACACAATTGAAAAGCCTTTTCTAAAAGGTGCAACGTACAACAAACGTATTATAAGTGAATAGGTAACGAATAGGTAACAGGGTAATAACCGAGCGCTGGAACGGGTACATGCGCGCTAATAGCGTCATTTAATCTCTAAGAACACATTGTTACCATCAGAGACATGGACACAATTGAAAATCCTTTTCTAAAAGGTGCAACGTACAACAAACGTATTATAAGTGAATAGGTAACGAATAGGTAACAGGGTAATAACCGAGCGCTGGAACGGGTAAATGCACGCTAATAGGGTCATTTCATCTCTAATTACACATTGTTACCACCAGAGACAAGAACACAAGTGAAAATCCTTTTCTAAAAGGTGCAACGTACAACAAATGTATTATAAGTGAATAGGTAACGAATAGGTAACGAATAGGTAACAGGGTATTAACCGAGCGCTGGAACGGGTACATGCATGCTAATAGGGTCATTTCATCTCTAATTACACATTGTTACCACCAGAGACATGAACACAAGTGAAAATCCTTTTCTCAAAGGTGCAACGTACAACAAACGTATTATAAGTGAATAGGTAACGAATAGGTAACGAATAGGTAACAGGGTATTAACCGAGCGCTGGAACGGGTACATGCGCTCTAATAGGGTCATTTCTTCTCTAAGAACACATTGTTACCACCAGAGACATGAACACAATTAAAAAACGATTTATTTCAAGGTGCAACGTATACTTACCCCGCGCATTAAAAGCGAATAAGGAACGAATAAGTAACAGGGTATTATCCGAGCGCTGGAACGGGTACATGCATGCTAATAGGGTCATTTCATCTCTAATTACACATTGTTACCACCAGAGACATGAACACAAGTGAAAATCCTTTTCTAAAAGGTGCAACGTACAACAAACGTATTATAAGTGAATAGGTAACGAATAGGTAACAGGGTATTAACCGAGCGCTGGAACGGGTACATGCGCTCTAATGGGGTCATTTCTTCTCTAAGAACACATTGTTACCACCAGAGACATGAACACAAGTGAAAATCCTTTTCTCAAAGGTGCAACGTACAACAAACGTATTATAAGTTAATAGGTAACGAATAGGTAACAGGGTATTAACCGTGCGCTGGAACGGGTACATGCGCTCTAATAGGGTCATTTCTTCTCTAAGAACACATTGTTACCACCAGAGACATGAACACAATTAAAAAACGTTTTATTTCAAGGTGCAACGTATACTTACCCCGCGCATTAAAAGCGAATACGGAACGAAGAAGTAACAGGGTATTATCCGAGCGCTGGAATGGGTACATGCATGCTAATAGGGTCATTTCATCTCTAATTACACATTGTTACCACCAGAGACATGAACACAAGTGAAAATCCTTTTCTAAAAGGTGCAACGTACAACAAACGTATTATAAGTGAATAGGTAACGAATAGGTAACAGGGTATTAACCGAGCGCTGGAACGGGTACATGCGCTCTAATAGGGTCATTTCTTCTCTGAGAACACATTGTTACCACCAGAGACATGAACACAATTAAAAAAACGATTTATTTCAAGGTGCAACGTATAACTTACCCCGCGCATTAAAAGCGAATAAGGAACGAATAAGTAACAGGGTATTATCCGAGCGCTGGAACGGGTACATATGCGCTTATAGAGTTATATCACCTCTAAGAACCCAAATCTACCGCCAGAGACAACAAAACAATTGAAAATCATGTTTTACCACATGAAAGGTGCAACGTATGATACACGTATTATAAGCGAATTATAACGAGTGATGGAACGAATTAAACAAGGTAATAGCATGCTCCGAAACGATGTACACCCTGCTAACATGTTTAACCCCACCACATTATGTTAGTATGTGCCTCTACCTAGACAAGAGCCTGAAATTAAGTAGTTATCGTTTGTTTTTGTGTTACATATTTGTTTTCCGTTATTTTTTTGTATATGAAATACGGCCGTTAGTTTTGTTGTTTGAATTGTTTGAAATTGTCATATCTGGGCCTTTTATAGGTGACTGCACGGTTTGGGCTATGCTCATTGTTGAAGGCCGTACATTGACCTATAGTTGATAGTTTCTGTGTCATTTTGGTCTATTGTGGGTTGTTGTCTCATTGGCAATTATACCACATCTTTTTTTTTATGCAAGCGCTAACACGGTGATTTCATCCCTTCGAACCAAGATCCATCTTCAAACATACGGACATAAAGCAGTTAAAAGGTAGAACGTATAAAAATCAAATAAGGAACAAATGAGTATCGAACATAAAGTAAAAGAATCGGTTGAGCACAAACACATATAGATAGGTCATAAAAAGATCATTTTACCTCAACAAATTTAGAACTAGTACCAGATATAAGAGTATAAACAACAAGAAGTAATTGTAACAGGATGCTGTTACGAAGTCTCCCAAACAAAGCTCCCATAACTCGCAATTCATATGGTCCCATGTTCATTTGATTTGATTTTTTGTACCATACAAGAATATATATGGCTTACTGGTGGGGATCTCCACCATTTACAAGTATTCAAACAGGAGGGGTGGTGGTGACCCCCAGGGACTTTACCTACATTTCATTTTATTTGTTTTATTGTCCCCTACAAGAATATATATGGTTTAGGGGTGGGGATGTTGACCGTTTACAAGTTTTCAAACAAGAGGGGGTGGGATGACCCCCTCAGGACTTCCCTTTTATCTCATTTTATTTGTTTTATTGTCCCCTACAAGAACATATATGGTTTAGGTGTGGGGATCTGGACCATTTACAAGATAATAGTACATTCTCAAATTGAACGGGGTGGGGGTGACCCCAAGGAACTTCCATTTAATTTCATTTGATTAGTTTTATTGTCTCTTACAAGAATATATATAGTTTAGGGGTGGGGATGTTGACCGTTTACAAGTTTTCAAACAAGAGGGGGTGGGCTGACCCCCTAGGGACTTTCCTTTCATTTCATTTCATTTGTTTTATTGTCCCCTAAAAGAATATATATGGTTTAGGGTGGGGATCTGGACCATTTACAAGATAATAGTACATTCTCAAATTGAACGGGGTGGGGGTGACCCCCAGGAACTTCCATTTAATTTCATTTGATTAGTTTTATTGTCCCTTACAAGAATATATATAGTTTCGAGGTGGGGATGTTGACCGTTTATAAGTTTTCAAACAAGAGGGGGTGGGGTGACCCCCTAGGGACTTTCCTTTTATTTCATTTCATTTGTTTTATTGTCCCCTACAAGAAAATATATGGTTTAGGGGTGGGGATCTGGACCATTTACAAGATAATAGTACATTCTCAAATTGAACGGGATGGGGGTGACCCCCAGGATTTTCCATTTAATTTCATTTGATTAGTTTTATTGTCCCCTCCAAGAATATATATGGTTTTGGGGTGGGGATCTGGACCGTTTACAAGATAATAGCACATTCTAAAATTGAACGGGGTGGGAATGACCCCCGGGGACTTCCATTTAATTTCATTTGATTTGTTTTATCGTCCTATTCAAGAACATATATGGTTTAGGGGTGGGGATCTGGACCGTTTACAAGATAATAGTACATTCTCAAATTGAACGGGGTGGGGTGACCCCCAGGAGCTTTTATTTAATTTCATTTGATTAGTTTTATTGTCCCATACAAGAATATATATGGTTTAGGGGTGGGGATCTGGACCGTTTACAAGTTAAAAGCATATTCTGGAATTGAATGGGGTAGGGATGACACCCCCAGGGACTCCCCTATATTTCATGTGATTTGTTTTATTGTCCTTTAATCATTTCTGAAGACTGCATGTATCTATCACTTACAGTTTTCAAGTTATATTCATTTGAAAATTTTAGAAAATAAAATCCCATAGGGTTCTATAGTAAACCCCTCCCTTCTTTCTGCCCCCCCCCCCCAAAAATACCCCTTAATAGACCCCAATGCACAAATGAGCGATTGATGGCTCACCTAGACATATTAGTCTAACATTTTATGAAACCCTAAGTAAATCTGACAAGTAGTTTGGGAGAAATGCTGCGGACAAGTTCATTTTTAAAGTGGCGGAAGAAGAAGAGGAAGAAGAGGAAGAAGAAGAATGATAATTAATTAAAAAGGGGGAAGGATATTAAAAATCGAATAAGTAACGAATAGGTAACGATAGGGAATAGGGAATAAGTAACGAATAGGTAACGAATAGGGAATAGGGAATAGGTAACGAATAGGTAACGAATAGGGAATAGGGAATAGGTAACGAATAGGTAACGAATAGGGAATAGGGAATAGGTAACGAATAGGTAACGAATAGGGAATAGGGAATAGGTAACGAATAGGTAACGAATAGGGAATAGGGAATAGGTAACGAATAGGTAACGAATAGGGAATAGGGAATAGTTAACGAATAGGGAATAGGGAATAGGTAACCAACTTGACGTCCATAATAGAAGTGTTGAATCAGTGTTGCACAAAATGTCAAGTTTATTTTGGTGGCTGTTGAAAACGAGTTTATAAAAAGACAATCCATAAAGAAGATTTAACATTCAAATTTCATAATTCAGTAATCTGCTTTGAATTTGTTACACTACTATATTTTCCCTGGCGGGTCTACTCGACCCGCACGGCCAGCGTGTTTTTTTTGTTGTTGGTGTAAATCGAGTTGAAATAACATGCCATAGAAATAAATAGAATTAAAAAAAAACAGGTCTATAAAGTATTATGTAGTATAAACCATATTCAGTGCTTGACAGGATTGTATAGTTGAGTCTATCATTTTTGTTGTACTGACAACTATTAATTATTAATAATTTCAGGTTGGGAACAACCCCTCAAATGAGGGATAACCTATCAATGTTACAGTAATGACTATCCCTATTACAAGGCCGTAACTAGCCTCTTTTAATATTGAGGCAAAATATATATTTTTGGCGAGGTATCTGGGGGCCGCTCAAGGCCCCCAGAAGCTCTGAGAAAAATAACGCAAAATCGTGCATTCTGAGCGTTTCCCGGACTCTTTCTTACATTGAAACGCAATATTAATTTTTAGCTATTCCTTTCAACAATATTCTTGTCTCAAAGCAAAAACATAGATTCATTGTAATTTAAGACTTTTATGATCTTTTATGTTTTACGGGGACACCATTAAATGTAGACCGATATGTAGGATAAAACAAAAACCGAAATTCACATAATCATTATGTCTGTCTGTTCTTGTCTTGTATTGTGCTTAATTCAGACTTTGGTGATTTTTTTATGACTAGATTTAAATATAGTGACAATGAAGTATTATACTATAAGTACTAGTACTGCTTATGTCGACACTAAGAACCATCTTGACCTTGTTTTACGGTATTAATGATTCTTTCATTTTTGAAGACCTTCTATCAACTATCAAGCTGAAGAATAGGGAAAAAAAACTTTGGTCGTTGATCATTTGTATTTTTTCTATGTATTGACCTTGTGTGAGATAAGGTCATGTGCACGTTTACTCCATATTCTTTTATTTTCTGTTTAAGAGTCTGAACACGACTTCATGCAAGTTTAATCCTTCAATGTAAAAGGTCATATGGCAATACATTGACGTTTTTTTAAAGATGATTTGAGACCGGGAACAATTGATGGTCTTACTTTAATTAAAACCATGTCAGCTATCTAGTTTTATCTACAAAAAAGAGCCAGTTTTGTATTCTTTGATATCAAGTTCAATTCTCCATGCAGAAACGACAATTTTTTTTCTATGTCCAGAAGCATCGTATATTCTTAAAATAGTTTCTCGTACAATGTCTGGACATCGGTGGACTTGCAACATTGCAAAACCACACCTTACAAATGAAAATCAACACTATGCAGACTATAGTTGTAAAGTGGGACAATAAATGAACAAAAGACACACTCGGAACACAGAAGTACAAACAATAGACCATCAACTCTGAAAACTAAAAGTAAAATAGAAACATGGGTCACGAAAAACATGCAGGGGCGATATCAGAGAGTGAAGAGAACTTGCTTCTTGCAAGACACTTTCCGTGAAAACAATTCAGGTTGATATGAAGACAATCTTGTTTCATTATTATTTTTTTTTTTTTTTTTGAAATTTCCAACATGAGGCATTTGCCTCATTTGCCTCCATGTAGTTACGGCCCTGTATTATGAGGGGTACACTTCAACAATATTCAAGTGATATGAAAAAAAATATTGTAAAAATCACATAGTACAAATGCGCACATAATTATATTATTTGAAGAAACTTTACCCAAAGAACCAAGGCGGGTCCAAAGGGGGGGGGGGGGGGGGGGGGGGGTGTTCTTTGGAAAGATTTGGTTGATTATATAATTATAGGGATTGACTGAAGCAAGACTGGAGTGGGCCCCCCTTAGGACGGTCAGCAGTCCCCCTTTATGATAAGTTCTGGATCTGGTATTATATGGTCAAAACATGTCCAAAAATTTTCCCCCTTTTAAGTTAAAAAATCAAAAGCTTTTCTTCAACCGCTAGTAAAATGTCACCCCATTGACTGATGGACAGTCCCAAATTTAAGGGTTATCTCCACCTGGGGTGACAACCTATATATTAATTTGTGTAGGTCCTGCCAAAAACATGAATGATACAACAAAATCATATTTTATAGTCACTATGGAAATGTGCTACATGCACAATATGTGAGGTAAGCTACCGGTAAGCATTATTTTGAATTAATTAACTTGGCATGTTTTTTTTCCATATGATTTCTCTTATCTAAAAATGCCAAGCAAGCTATAGTTATGAAATTATAAATTTAACCTAATGAACAGATGAAAAGGAACAATTTTAATTACTAAAATGTCAAGGCACAGGTCATCAACAAAAATAACTTTTCAGGAGAACTAGATAAGTTTATTTTACATGACTTCTGTCTTCATGACAGAAAGTTTTAAATGGAAAATAAAAAAAGAATGAAATTTCTGCATGAAAATTTCAAAGAATTAAGTCAATCAATAAACCAATAAATTAAAAATCCTTGCCTTATTAAAACTCAAATTATTTTATATTTCACAAAAGTAAACACTTTCCCGAAAGAAATTCCTCTTGTCTGATAATATAAACCACCTGAATTTCAATAACAGAGAACATATTTATACAGCTGAAGTTTCTGTTCAGAAAAAAGTACTTTTTTTTTATAAAAGAAACCCGCGTCTTCAAATTTATAAAACCAAAATTTTAATCAGACTGATAATGCAATATGTTTAAAGGCTTAGCTGAAGTCCACAATTTGGCACTCTATTAAGCACTGATGCCTCTGAATAATTTGGAAGATTTTGCAATGTGTTGATGACAATATAACATAGATGACAGTGGCGGATCCAGCTATTTTTAAAAGGGGGGGGGGTTCCCAACCCAAAAAGGGGGGGGGGGTCCAACTATATGCTCCCATTCAAATGCATTGTTCGGCCAAAAAAAAAGGGGGGTTCTAACCCCCGGAACCCCCCTGGATCCGCCGCTGGATGAAGAGATAATCCCAATGATGGCAGTGCAATGCATTAGAGTGGTACAACAATGTTACTATTATATTTGTTAACTTTTTTTATGCACCACCTACAATAGTGGAGGGCATTATGTTTCCTGGTCTGTGCGTCCATTTTCTTCGTCCGTCTTTTCGTTTGTCCGTCCGTTCATCTATCCATCTGTCCAGCTTCAGGTTAAAGGTTTTGGTCAAGGTAGTTTTTGATGAAGTTGAAGTCCAATCAACTTGAAACTTAGTACACATGTTCCCTTTGATATTATATTTAATGCCAAATTAAAAGTTTTGACCCCAATTTCATGGTCCACTGAACATGGAAAATGATAGTACAAATTCATGTACTTTGGACACATTCTTGTTTTTGTCGAAAAGTTGCAGAAAGCTCGACAGGGATAGTGAGCGATCCGGTGGTGGCATTAGCCAACTTCTAAATAAGCTTTATATTTTAGAAGGTGGAAGACTTGGATGCTTCATACTTTGTATATGGATGCCTCATGTTACGAAGTTTCTGTCAGTCACATGTCCAATGTCCTTGACCTAATGTTTATGATTCAGTGACTACTGTAATAAAAAGTTAACGATTTTTGTCTAATGTTAAATTATCTCTTATTATAAGTAATAGGATAACTATATTTGGTATGTGAGTACCTTGCAAGGTCATCATGCCCGTCAGACAGTTTTCACTTGACCTTGACCTCATTTCATGGATCAGTGAACAAGATGAGGTTTTGATGGTCAAGTCCTCATCTCCGATACTATAAGCAAAAGGTGTTGCATATTCAATGTATGAAAGGACTGTAAGGTGTACATGTACAACTCAGGCAGGTAACATCTGACCTTGACGTCATTTTCATGGTTCAGTTTCTTATACTGTTTGCAAAAGATCTACTAAATTTGGTGTATGGAATAATTGTAAGGTGTACATGTCTAGCTGGCAGGTGTCATGACCTTGACCTCATTTTCATGGTTCAGTGGTCAAAGTTAAGTTTTTGAGTTTTGGTCTTTTTTTTCCAATACTATATGCAATTGGTCAACTATATTTGGTGTACGGAAATATTTTATGATTTTTATGTCAGTCGCACATTTTTTATTTGACCTTGACCTCATGTTCACAGTCCATTGCTCATTGTTAAGTTTTTGTGTTTTGATCTGTTTTTCTTAAACTATAAGCAATAGGTCAATTATATTTGTTGTATGGAATAATTGTTAGCTGTACATGCCTGCCTGGCATGGTTCATCTGACCTTGACCTCTTTTTCATGGTTTATTGCTCATTGTTTAGTTTTTGTGTTTTGGTCTGTTTTTCATGAACTTCATGTATAAGCAATAGGTCGATTAACTATATTTGTTGTATGGAAGAATTGTCAGCTGTACATGTCTGCCTGGCATGGTTCATCTGACCTTGACCTCTTTTTCATGGTTTATTGCTCATTGTTAAGTTTTTGTGTTTTGGTCTGTTTTTCATGAACTTCATGTATAAGCAATAGGTCGATTTTAAACTATATTTGTTGTATGGAAGAATTGTCAGCTGTACATTTCTGTCTGGCATGGTTCATCTGAAGTTTTTTTTCCTCCAAACTTTATATTTTTTAGTATCATTACAAAGTTATAAAGCATGGAAGTTGATAAGAAAGTGTTTGTGGTAATTGAAATAGCACATCAATCCAACTGAACAATGTACTAAATCTTTTAAAAATAATTTGTATGATTGTCAATGAGACAAATTTTCACCAGAGACCAAATATTATGAGGTAATTGTAACCAATACAGTACTCACACAGTATGGCCTTCAACACAGATCAATATATCCCATATACATAAAGATCTGATTGCTATTAATTTCCCCCCCCCCTTTTTGGGTGACTGGGGACTAGAAATATCAGGTCACTATAGGGCTTTCTCAAACTGGAAGTAAAACTCTCGCCAGAGTGGGGCATTAATATCACTGCATGAGGTAAAAAACATGAATGTTAAATATGATACATTGTGTACAGAGTTCAGAACTCTGTGGATTAAAAACCTTTGCTTATAAAACGTTATCTCTTTGAGAGGTTATATTAGTAGGTGGCATAAAATATTTTTCATAGATTTTATTTTTTTAATATTTCAAAAATATTACTGAAATATCATATCCTCCAGACATATTCCTTGTCATTACACAGGCTGTCTAATAGTTGTTATAATTTCTATGTCATTTGGTCTCTTGTGGAGAGTTGTCTCATACCCCATCTTTTTATTTTTATACGCCCATTTAAGGGACGTATTATGGTATACCTTGTCCAACATTAACTCCAAAATGCTTTAACCAATTTGCATTAATACTTTTAGTTTCAATCTTTATAAATTTTAAATTTTGTGTTTTATAAGTCATGAGATTTTATTTATAAAAAATTGGGGATTTTCCCGTTTTTCAGACAATAACTCAAGTGCTTTGAGCAGTTTTCATGAAACTTTGGTGACAGGTTTCTACCTATTAAATTAAACCTCCTTTAATTCTTTTTTTTTAAATTTATAACATTGATGACTTATGGAACTTTATTCTTTAAAAAGCGTACAGCTTATCATGCGCTCTTGCCAGTCAACTCTGAATTATCTAACCATTTACAATTGGAAATCTTTTCTCTTAAATTTAGTCTAACAGAACAAAAGAAAAGTTTCTGATTGTCAATTATTATGTCAATATCTTCATATTCAGGGATGATTCCAGGTGTTTTCAAATGGGTCCCTTAAACATCAAATTGGGAATTTTTATTCTAATTGGGAATTTTTTAAGCATAAAATCTAAGACGAAATAACATTATTTTCCTGTAAAAACGGAAAATGTATATTATTAAGTTTAACCTGTACACTGATGTTCATGTAAGTTGTAACATTTTGAATAATTCTGGATGGGCTACTGTTATTTTAATAACATGAATATAATTAAACATGATGCACTAGTTTACATCGCGATCAGTCATCTTAACTATAAAAAAATCATTCATCAGGTATTTTTTTAACAGCAGGTCATCTCTATAAATTTACCTTGATTCAAATGGATTTCAATGGATTTCAAATTGAACTGGTCTATGTCGAATTCAGAAAAGCAAATACAAAAGTTCATATACTTAATTGATAAGATATTTAAAGCATTGAACCAGTGTTCTTTAAAATTATTTGAATCATCTTCAAAACTTTTGAAATAGTTCCATAATGATGACATCGTCTTTCATGAATGGTCTATCATCAACATTATTTTCAAAAAACGCTAAAACTTTTGTCTTTTGAGGAAATAATTTCTTTTCATCATATTATATAACCGGCTCTGCTGGGCGATCTGCTCTTACGAGATCAGCGCCCATTAAACTTTATCCATCAATGTTATATCAAATTTTAATTTTCTCTCTGCCGAGGTCTGCTTTGACGCCCATTTTTATCAACCTGCTGGGCGATCTGCTTTTACAAGATCGAATACTCCTATAACATATTAATGAATTGAATTCGGCTGATAAAATTGTTTGCCACATTTTGACATAATTAAATCGTTGTTAATAAAATGCGATCGTAAACAGCATTCTTATCCGGATTTTAAAACTATGAAAAATTATAGTTGCCTTAATCCGTGACAGAAACTTTTCCGGAAATGTCGTTTTTTATTTTATTTTCCTGAATTGGGAATTCTTTTTCATGTTCATTTTTTTGGGGCCGCTAAGTGACCCTAAACTATATAGTGGAATCATCCCTGATATTACTTTGATTTAAGTATATTTTTATTTCAATTACTAACTGTTTTCTCATACATATAAGAATAATTTTATTTTGTATTACAGATGGATGAGCCCAGATGAAAGTTCAGTCCTGACACCTACAGGCAGACGATTTCATTTTAGTTGCCAGATAATGATGATGTAAGTATTTGCTCATTAGAATTGTATTTCAAACTATGTTAAAATTTGTTAGGTAATAAAAAATAGTTTTTAAATTAGTTGGAGAAACAGCTTGAAAATTAGTTTTCAAATTAGTTGGAGAAACAGAATGAAAAATCATTACAAATTAGTCCGAAATTTCTTTTTCAAATTTATACTCAAATGAAATGTATTTTATAATTTATATTATACAGTAATACAATTCTTTATAGTTACTTAATGTCTATAATATATGTTCTAATAACTTGAAATCTCATAGTTCAAAAATATTAACATTTTACAACTCATTTTACCCCCTTTTGAAAAGTGGGGGAGGTGGGGGTAGGTAATACTGTTTTACCTCTGTCTGTCGATCCAGCCATCAGTTCATCAGTCCTTCCGTCCCATGAATATTTTTCGTCTCATTTTTCTCAGGAACTACAATACAAGGATTTCTGAAATTTGGTTTGGGGGTTTATATATATCAGCTATATACCAAGTGATGCCTTTTCAGATTAATCACTAAACAACTTCCTGTTTACCGAACGCGTGTATCATTTTACACCTAATAGCCAAGTTGAAAATTTCCGCCACTTTTTTCTCAGGAACTACAATACAAGAATTTCTGAAATTTGGTTTTAGGGTTTATACAAGTCAGCCTGCAACATAGGGATAGTGATCAGGTGGCTGTGGAGGCGGCGGCGTTTAGATAACTTCTTAAAAGATTTGTATTTTAGAAGGGGGAAGACCTGGATGCTTCATACTTTGAATATGGATGCCTCATGTTACAAGTTTCCGTCAGTCACATGTCATGTCCTTGACCTCATTTTCATGGTTCAGTGACTACTTTTTTGTAATGTTGAATTCTCCCTTATTATAAGTAATGAGATAACTATATTTGGTTTGTGCGTACCTTGCAAGGTCTTCATGCCAGTCAGATAGTTTTCACTTGACCTTGACCTCATTTCATGGATCAGTAAACAAGGCTAAGCTTTGGTCGTCAAGTCCATATCTCAGATACTATAAGCAATTAAAGGTCTAGTATATTCAGTGTATGGAAGGACTGTAAGGTGTACATGTTCAACTGGCAGGTGTCATCTGACCTTGACCTTATTTTCATGGTTCAGTGGTTATAGTTAAGTTTTTGTGTTTTGGTCTGTTTTTCTTATACTGTATGCAATAGGTCTACTATATTTGGTGTATTGAATTATTGTAAGGTGTACATGTCTAGCTTGCAGGTGTCATCTCACCTTGACCTCAAACTTACATGGTTCATTGGTCACAGTTACGTTTTTGAGTTTGGTCTTTTTTTTCTAATACTATATGCAATAGGTCAACTATATTTGGTGTATAGAAATATTGTATAATCTTTATGTCAGTCACACAGGTTTTATTTGACCTTGACCTCATTTTCACAGTTCATTGCTCAGTGTTCAGTTTTTATGTTTTGGTCAGACTGTTTTTCTTAAACAATAAGTAATAGGTCAACTATATTTGTTGTATGGAAGAATTGTTCGCTGTACATGCCTGCCTGGCATGGTTATCTGACCTTGACTTCATTTTCATGGTTTGTTGGTCAATGTTTAGTTTTTTTTGTTAAGTTTATGTGACAGTTGTAATAAAGCTTTATATTTAGGACTATCATCAATGATTAGTAAAGAAGGCGAGACATTTCAGCGTGTGCACTCTTGTCCTGGTTAAAGTTAAGTTTATGCGACAGTTGTACTGAAGCTTTCTACTTAGGACTGTCAACATAATATCAATGATTAGTAAATAAGGTGAGACATTTCAGGGTGTGCACACTTATTGAAATTTTAATTACTTTCTAAAACTGTCCTGGATTTCTACCAAACTTTGACAGAAGCTTGTTTGTGATCATAAGATAGTATCCAGAAGTAAGTTTTGTTAAAAAAAAATCCTGTTTTTCCCCATTTACTTATAAATGGACTTAAGTTTTTCTGCTAGGAAACATTACATTCACTCTGTGGTAAAAGTTTTATACGACTGCAAAAATTTTTGCGGTCGTATATTGGTACATGTATCACATCGTTGTTGTCAGCGACATCCAAAGACGGATGGTTTCCAGATAATAACTTTAGTATAAGTAAATGTAATTTTTACAAAATATTTTCCTTTCTAAAGGGCCAATTTTATTATAGATAAAGAAAATTGTAAGAGGCAAGAATTTTCAGTAAAGTAAGATCTACAAACACATCACCATCACCAAAAAACAATTTTGTCATGAATCCATCTGTGTCCTTTGTTTGATATGCATATAGATCCAAGGTGAGCGACACAGGCTCTTAAGAGCCGCTAGTAGTAGTTTTCAGTCAATAACTTGTCTTTTTAAAAGTGTACAAATCTCTCTGAAATGATACCACAAGTTTCCATACTACAAAGGATGGTTATAGGGGGTAATGGAACAAATCATTAAGCAATAAGGGGCAAAAAGGGGGGGGGGGGGGGGCAAGGGTTTTTCTGGTTAAAAGACAACTTAAACTTTAAAAGCAGTGTAAGTAGCATATTAATCTATTGTAATAAAAATTCATAATATCTAATAAAATTTGTAGATTTAGCTAATAAAGTCCTTATATTTGTATAAAGTAACATTTGTTTATAGTGGAAAATTGTTTTAACCTTAAATAAGATTCAATTTAAAATTGCTTGCTAGTCCCTCTCCGTGATTACCATTAGATAACTCTGGTTCATTTCCCAATCAATCTATCATGAAGGGACGATCAATAATTAGATTTTGATTTATGGTCTTTTTCAAAAATGATGAATGGTTCTTTATATTGGTATATGTTATCATTTTAAACGTTTCAAATTTATGAAATGATATTCGTACACCAATGTTTTTGATTCACCAATAACAAAAACTGAAATATATTGAATTGATACATTTTGTAATTATTCAAAATTATATCAGAAACCTAAACTTAATTATAAAATAATGAACCTGTTAAAGGAAGACAATACTCGCATAACTTTTTCGAATTGGCACATAATACAACGGAATGTCACTCTTGCATACAAATGGCAAATCAATATAATTAACTTGCACGTGCAATCGTGCTCCACCTTCAATGATGATTCTAAATTATGAATATAACCAAAAGTTGTTAATCTATAGATAGTGAATTAAGACTAATGAAAACTAACCCACTGTTAAAATATTTCTGTGCAATTTTTTAAAACTTCCTCAGAAAAATGCTCGAGTCACTTGATTTTTATAGCTCATAATTAACGTTTTTACACAATATTTAAATAAAGTAGCTAAAGATTATTCGCTTCTCAAAGTGTAAGACGCAATAAAAATCGTATGCTTGCACCAGCTTACCCAAATACAGATTTAATTAAGTTCTGAACATTTCGACATTTCTTCCTTTATTTTTATGAAAAACCGGTTTTAAACAAATCACAAGTACGTGTAAAGATCTGACTAAATACCTATATCCCGATATCGTGAGGTAAATTTGCTAGTGTATGGGAGGTAATTAATCCAATTAAAATTTTAAGAATACTATTAAAATTATCCTTACTTGTGGAAAGATCTGCAATTGTTCTCTGAACAATTGGATTTTAAGTTTCTTTATATTTTTTATAGCCTATAGAAAATATATAGCATAGGTAACTTCAAAGAATCGAAAGTGATGTATGTTTATCTATACTGAGCCAAAAATGTTTAGCAACAAAAATATGAAATTTTATTTTATTACAAAATGATAATAAAAAAATGGAATTATGACATGTCAGAAGCAACATGAATGTTTAACACTCATATTCATTAGGATATTTTTTGTATGGAGCGCGGGAGGGTCAAAATGCGGAAATGAGTATAGTGTTCAATTTCTCTGCCATGTTCTAAGTGAATCAATGAAGGATTGGCAGGAACACCAGCAGCTACCCTTAGTCAATGCACTACTCTAATGTGGCCAGAAGAAACTTGCATGTTGATGTAAAGCGAAGGTAACGCTCCTCCCTTGACGATGGTTGTTTTTGGTCTACAACATATCGACCTATCCTGTGATGTTGCAATTTGTTAATTTTTGTTTGCTAGTCCCTAAACTGTTGACTTATGCACATAAAATCGAGCTACGACGTCAGAAACACTCGTGCTGGCATCAACCATTGCAAGAGCCATCTGACAGTCATTTTCCGAGAGGCATGGTTGACGTCCCATGCAATTTTTTCAAACTTTTATGTGTATTTCTTACCAATGGTGTGTTTCTGAACTTGAGTGCAAAAAAAAATATTAAATTTTGTTTTGAAAGTACAGGTACAGATGGTAAAACATCAATTACACATGCAAAGCTGAAATGGCACAAAATCAATCACCTGGCAAAAAGTACGACTGTTTAAAATTTCAGGTAAAACTAAGGATTATATCAATGATGTTTAATAAAAAAAAAATCCAGAAACAACAAACAAAAAATGAAAAAAAAGTGTTGCTAAACTTTTTTGGCTCAGTATATTTCATTTTTATGTTTTCATATGTATGGTGTTTTTTTCTTTTTTTTTTTTATTTATTTCCATTTTCTATAGGTTACTTTAAAGAATTATAAGTGAGGTATGGTTATCTATTTCATTTTATGTTTTAGGTGATGTCCAGGATCAGACAGTGAGGTAAGTTTTAATAGGATTGTGTGCATGTTTGTATGCCTTTTTGTCCAAGTTTCCTCTAGGTGGCGTTCAAGAAGCGGACAGGCAGGTATGTTAAGATAAGATTGTGTGTTTGTGTGTCTTTTTGTCCAAGTTTCCTCTAGGTGGCATCAAAAGATCAGACAGACAGGTATGTTAAGATAAGATTGTGTGCATGTTTGTATGCCTTTTTGTCCAAGTTTCCTCTAGGTGGCATCGAAGTATTTGACGGACAGGTATGTTAAGATAAGATTGTGTGTATGTTTGTATGCGTTTTTGTCCTAGTTTCTTCTAGGTGGTGTCAAAGGATCGTACAGACAGGTATGTTAAGATAAGATTGTGTATGTTTGTATGCGTTTTTGTCCCAGTTTCTTCTAGGTGGCGTCAAAGGATCCAACGGACAGGTATGTTAAGATTAGATTGTGTATGTTTGTATGAGTTTTTGTCCCAGTTTCTTCTAGGTGGCGTCAAAGGATCGAACAGACAGGTATGTTAAGATAAGATTGTGTGCACGTTTGTATGCCTTTTTGTCCAAGTTTCCTCTAGGTGGCGTCAAAGGATCAAACGGACAGGTATGTTAAGATAGGATTGTGTGTTTGTATGCCTTTTTGTCCAAATTTCCTCTAGGTGGCGTCAAAGGATCGGACGGACAGGTATGTTAAGGTAGGATTGTGTGTTTGTATGCCTTTTTCTCCAAATTTCCTCTAGGTGGCGTCAAAGGATCAGACAGCAGGTATGTTAAGATAAGAATGTGTGTTTGTATGCCTTTTTGTCCAAGTTTCTTCATGGTGGTGTCAAAGGATCCAACGGACAGGTATGTTAAGATAAGATTGTGTGTATGTTTGTATGCCTTTTTGGCCTAGTTTCTTCTAGGTGGTGTCAAAGGATTGGACAAACAGGTATGTTAAGATAAGATTGTGTGTATGTTTGTATGACTTTTTGTCCAAGTTTCTTCTAGGCAGCGTCAAAGGATCCAACGGACAGGTATGTTATGATAGGATTGTGTGTTTGTATGCCTTTTTATCCAAATTTCCTCTAGGTGGCGTCAAAGGATCAGACAGCAGGTATGTTAAGAAAAGATTGTGTGTTTATATGCCTTTTTCTCCAATTTTCTTGTAGATGGCGTCAAAGGATCGGACAGCAGGTATGTTAAGATAAGATTGTGTATGTTTGTATGCCTTTTTTGTCCAAGATTCTTCTAGGTGGCGTCAAAGGATCCAACGGACAGGTATGTTAAGATATGATTGTGTGCATGTTTGTATGCCTTTTTGTCCAAATTTCATCTAGGTGGCGTCAAAGGATCCAACAGAAAGGTATGTTAAGATAAGATTGTGTGCATGTTTGTATGCCTTTGTCCAAATTTCCTCTAGGTAGCGTCAAAGGATCGGACGGACAGGTATGTTAAGATAAGATTGTGTGTTTGTATGCTTTTTTGTCCAAATTTCCTCTAGGTGGCGTCAAAGGATCAGATATCAGGTATGTTAAAGATAAGATTGTGTGTTAGTATGCCTTTTTGTCCAAATTTCCTCTAGGTGGTGTCAAAGGATCAGACAGCAGGTATGTTAAGATAAGATTGTGTTTATATGCCTTTTTCTCCAAATTTCCTCTAGGTGGCCTCAAAGGATCAGACAGCAGGTATGTAAAGATAAGATTGTATGTATGTTTGTATGCCTTTTTGTCCAAGTTTCTTCTAGGTGGCGTCAAAAGATCCAACGGACAGGTATGTTAAGATAAGATTGTGTGAATGTTTGGATGCCTTTTCGTCCAAGTTTCCTCTAGGTGCTGTCAAAGGATCCAATGGAAAGGTATGTTAAGATAAGATTGTGTGTTTGTATGCATTTTTGTCCAAATTTCCTCTAGGTGGCGTCAAAGGATCGGACGGACAGGTATGTTAAGATAAGAATGTGTGTTTATATGCCTTTTTTGTCCAAGTTTCCTCTAGGTGGCGTCAAAGGATAGGACGGACAGGTATGTTTAGGTAAGATTGTGTTTGTATGCCTTTTTGTCTTAATTTCCTGTAGGTGGCGTCAAAGGATCCAACAGCAGGTATGTTAAGATAAGATTGTGTGCATGTTTTTATGCCTTTTTGTTCAAATTTCCTCTAGGTGGTGTCAAAGGATCGGACGTACAGGTATGTTCAGATAAGATTGTGTGTTTGTATGTCTTTTTGTCCAAATTTCCTCTAGGTGGCGTCAAAGGATCAGACAGCAGGTATGTTAAGATAAGATTGTGTTTGTATGCCTTTTGGTCCAAATTTCCTCTAGGTGGCGTCAAAGGATCAGACAGCAGGTATGTAAAGATAATATTGTGTGCATGTTTGTATGCCTTTTTGTCCAAGTTTCCTCTAGGTGGCATCAAAGGCTCGGACGGACAGGTATGTTAAGATAACATTGTGTGTATGTTTGTATGCGTTTTGTCCCAGTTTCTTCTAGGTGGCTCCAAAGGATCCAACGGACAGGTATGTTAAGATAAGATTGAGTGCATTTTTGTATGCCTTTTTGTGCAAATTTCCTCTAGGTGGCGTCAAAGGATCGGACAGACAGGTATGTTAAGATGGGATTGTGTGTTTGTATGCCTTTTTGTCCAAATTTCCTCTAGGTGGCGTCAAAGGATCAGACGGACAGGTATGTTAAGATAAGATTGTGTATTGGAATGCCTTTTTTGTTCAAATTTCCTCTAGGTGGCGTCAAAGGATCAGACAGCAGGTATGTTAGGATAAGATTTTGTGTTTGTATGCCTTTTTCTCCAAATTTCATCTAGGTTGTGTCAAAGGATCAGACAGCAGGTATGTTTAGATAAGGTTTTGTGTATGTTTGCATGCCTTTTTGTCCAAGTTTCTTCTAGGTGGCGTCAAAGGATCCAACGGAAAGGTATGTTAAGATAAGATTGTGTGCATGTTTGTATGCCTTTTTGTCCAAGTTTCCTCTAGGTGCCGTCAAAGGATCCAACGGAAAGGTATGTTAAGATAAGATTGTGTGTTTGTATGCCTTTTTGTCCAAATTTCCTCTAGGTGGCGTCAAAGGATCTGACGGACAGGTATGTTAATATAAGATTGTGTGTTTGTATGCCTTTTTGTCTTAATTTCCTCTAGGTGGCGTCAAGGGATCAAACAGCAGGTATGTTAAGATAAGATTGTGTGCATGTTTGTATGCCTTTTTGTCCAAGTTTCCTCTAGGTTGTGTCAAAGGATAGGACAGACAGGTATGTTAAGATAAGAATGTGTGTTTGTATGCCTTTTTGTCCAAATTTCCTCTAGTTGGCATCAAAAGATCAGACAGCAGGTATGTTAAGATAAGATTGTGTGTTTGTATGCCTTTTTGTCCAAATTTCCTCTAGGTGGCGTCAAAGGATCAGACAGCAGGTATGTTAAGATAAGACTGTGTTTGTATGCCTTTTGGTCCAAATTTCCTCTAGGTGGCGTCAAAGGATCAGACAGCAGGTATGTTAAGAAAAGATTGTGTGCATATTTGTATGCCTTTTTGTCCAAGTTTCCTCTAGGTGGCATCAAAGGATCGGACGGACAGGTATGTTAAGATAAGATTGTGTGTATGTTTGTATGCGTTTTGTCCCAGTTTCTTCTAGGTGGCTCCAAAGGATCCAACAGACAGGTATGTTAAGATAAGATTGAGTGCATTTTTGTATGCCTTTTTGTCCAAATTTCCTCTAGGTGGCGTCAAAGGATCGGACAGACAGGTATGTTAAGATAGGATTGTGTGTTTGTATGCCTTTTTGTCCAAATTTCCTCTAGGTTGCGTCAAAGGATCAGACGGACAGGTATGTTAAGATAAGATTGTGTATTTGAATGCCTTTTTTGTTCAAATTTCCTCTAGGTGGCGTCAAAGGATCAGACAGCAGGTATGTTAGGATAAGATTTTGTGTTTGTATGCCTTTTTCTCCAAATTTCATCTAGGTTGTGTCAAAGGATCAGACAGCAGGTATGTTTAGATAAGGTTTTGTGTATGTTTGCATGCCTTTTTGTCCAAGTTTCTTCTAGGTGGCGTCAAAGGATCCAACGGAAAGGTATGTTAAGATAAGATTGTGTGCATGTTTGTATGCCTTTTTGTCCAAGTTTCCTCTAGGTGCCGTCAAAGGATCCAACGGAAAGGTATGTTAAGATAAGATTGTGTGTTTGTATGCCTTTTTGTCCAAATTTCCTCTAGGTGGCGTCAAAGGATCTGACGGACAGGTATGTTAATATAAGATTGTGTGTTTGTATGCCTTTTTGTCTTAATTTCCTCTAGGTGGCGTCAAGGGATCAAACAGCAGGTATGTTAAGATAAGATTGTGTGCATGTTTGTATGCCTTTTTGTCCAAGTTTCCTCTAGGTTGTGTCAAAGGATAGGACAGACAGGTATGTTAAGATAAGAATGTGTGTTTGTATGCCTTTTTGTCCAAATTTCCTCTAGTTGGCATCAAAAGATCAGACAGCAGGTATGTTAAGATAAGATTGTGTGTTTGTATGCCTTTTTGTCCAAATTTCCTCTAGGTGGCGTCAAAGGATCAGACAGCAGGTATGTTAAGATAAGACTGTGTTTGTATGCCTTTTGGTCCAAATTTCCTCTAGGTGGCGTCAAAGGATCAGACAGCAGGTATGTTAAGAAAAGATTGTGTGCATATTTGTATGCCTTTTTGTCCAAGTTTCCTCTAGGTGGCATCAAAGGATCGGACGGACAGGTATGTTAAGATAAGATTGTGTGTATGTTTGTATGCGTTTTGTCCCAGTTTCTTCTAGGTGGCTCCAAAGGATCCAACAGACAGGTATGTTAAGATAAGATTGAGTGCATTTTTGTATGCCTTTTTGTCCAAATTTCCTCTAGGTGGCGTCAAAGGATCGGACAGACAGGTATGTTAAGATAGGATTGTGTGTTTGTATGCCTTTTTGTCCAAATTTCCTCTAGGTTGCGTCAAAGGATCAGACGGACAGGTATGTTAAGATAAGATTGTGTATTTGAATGCCTTTTTTGTTCAAATTTCCTCTAGGTGGCGTCAAAGGATCAGACAGCAGGTATGTTAGGATAAGATTTTGTGTTTGTATGCCTTTTTCTCCAAATTCCATTTAGGTGGTGTCAAAGGATCAGACAGCAGGTATGTTTAGATAAGGTTTTGTGTATGTTTGCATGCCTTTTTGTCCAAGTTTCTTCTAGGTGGCGTCAACGGATCCAACGGACAGGTATGTTAAGATTGTGTGTTTGTATGCCTTTTTGTCTTAATTTCCTCTAGGTGGCGTCAAGGGATCAAACAGCAGGTATGTTAAGATAAGATTGTGTGCATGTTTGTATGCCTTTTTGTCCAAGTTTCCTCTAGGTTGTGTCAAAGGATCGGACGGACAGGTATGTTAAGATAAGAATGTGTGTTTATATGCCTTTTTGTCCAAATTTCCTCTAGGTGGCATCAAAGGATCAGACAGCAGGTATGTTAAGATAAGATTGTGTGTTTGTATGCCTTTTTCTCCAAATTTCATCTAGGTTGTGTCAAAGGATCAGACAGCAGGTATGTTAAGATAAGATTTTGTGTATGTTTGCATGCCTTTTTGTCCAAGTTTCTTCTAGGTGGCGTCAAAGGATCCAACGGAAAGGTATGTTAAGATAAGATTGTGTGCATGTTTGTATGCCTTTTTGTCCAAGTTTCCTCTAGGTGGCGTCAAAGGATCCAACGGAAAGGTATGTTAAGATAAGATTGTGTGTTTGTATGCCTTTTTGTCCAAATTTCCTCTAGGTGGCGTCAAAGGATCGGACAAACAGGTATGTTAAGATAAGATTGTGTGTTTGTATGCCTTTTTGTCTTAATTTCCTCTAGGTGGCGTCAAAGGATCAAACAGCAGGCATGTTAAGATAAGATTGTGTGCATGTTTGTATGCCTTTTTGTCCAAGTTTCCTCTAGGTGCCGTCAAAGGATCGGACAGACAGGTATGTTAAGATAAGATTGTGTGTTTGTATGCCTTTTTGTCTTAATTTCCTCTAGGTGGTGTCCAAGGATCAGAAGGGTGGGTATGTTAAATTAAGATAAGATTGTGTGCATGTTTGTATGCCTTTTGCCCAGGTTTCCTCTAGGTGGCGTCCAGGATGGTGTTTTTTTCTTTCTTTTTTCTATAGGTGTATGGTGTTTTTTCCTGGTGGACAACGTTGAGTATATATTTTTTTCAATTTACTAACTGTTGTCTCATAAATATTAAGATGATTTAAGTTTGTATTACAGATGGATGAGCCGAGATGAAAGTTCAGTCCTACACCTGGAGGAAGATGGTTTCATTTTAGTTACCAGATAATGATGATGTAAGTATTTGGTCATAACAATTGTATTTAAACTATTTTAAAAAAAAAAATTAGGTAATATAAATCAGTTTTTCCTTTGAAAGACCACTTGAAATTTTATTGAAAAATTGTCAATAATTTCTTGTTCAAATTTATTCTCTAATGAAATATAATTCTAAAAGAATTATTGTATTTGTAAATAGACTGATTCCCCCAATTTAGGATTTGAAATAAAACATGCATCACATTAATTTCTAATTTAATAATTACAACAAATAGATTTAATATTGACAATTTGGATATGTATTTACATATTTATTTGCATTTTAATTGGGAATATATGACTTTGTTTAGATTGTTTGTTCAAAATGTATTCGTCAGATGGTTTTGGTTAGCCACCACATTCTGATAATTATCTGCATACATTAATTTCAGAATTAATGATGTTATCATTAAATAGTCTTCATAATACTGCTAAAAAAGATGAAAAAAATTGAAAATGGTTAATGAATTACAGGCAAAAAGAGCAAAGACACAGAAAATTGCGTCATTGACACAGATCTGGATAAGAAGCTTAAAGGAAGGTTCAAGTTTCAGTCGAGATGGCAGATGAGTAGCAACTCCATGGAAGATGTTTACTTAGATCTTCAACCAAGTCCTAGGCTTTGCCATGTAAGCAATCAAACAGCAAGGATAGCAACTGGAATGAAGATTAATTATTACATTGATCTGTAAACAAGTCTGAGGCTTTGTCATGAAAGAAATAATGCAAGTATATTCAAGCCAATTAATTCTGTACAATATCAGGAAAAATGTGATAAAATCTATAAGGATTATCTATAAGGCAACACACGTTTTTAGCTCACCTGGCCCGAAGGGCCAAGTGAGCTTTTCCCATCACTTTGCGTCCGGCGTCCGTCGTCGTCGTCCGTCGTCGTCCGTCGTCCGTCGTCCGTCGTCGTTAACTTTTACAAAAATCTTCTCCTCTGAAACTACTGGGCCAAATTGAACCAAACTTGGCCACAATCATCTTTGGGGTATCTAGTTTAAAAAATGTGTGGCGTGACCCGGTCAACCAACCAAGATGGCCGCCACGGCTAAAAATAGAACATGGGGGTAAAATGCAGTTTTTGGCTTATAACTCAAAAACCAAAGCATTTAGAGGAAATCTGACATGGGGTAAATATGTTTATCAGGTCAAGATCTATCTGCCCTGAAATTTTCAGATGAATCGGTCAACCCATAGTTGGGTTGCTGCCCCTGAATTGGTAATTTTGAGGAAATTTTGCTGTTTTTGGTTATTATCTTGAATATTATTATAGATAGAGATAAACTGTAAACAGCAATAATGTTCGGCAAAGTTAGATTTACAAATAAGTCAACATGACCGAAATGGTCAGTTGACCCCTTTAGGAGTTATTGCCCTTTATAGTCAATTTTTAACCATTTTTCATAAATCTAAGTAATCTTTTACAAAAATCTTCTCCTCTGAAACTACTGGGCCAAATTAATCCAAACTTTGCCACAATCATCTTTGGGGTATCTAGTTTAAAAAAATGTGTGGCGTGACCCGGTCAACCAACCAAGATGGCCGCCACGGCTAAAAATAGAACATAGGGGTAAAATGCAGTTTTTGGCTTATAACTCAAAAACCAAAGCATTTAGAGGAAATCTGATGTGGGGTAAAAATGTTTATCAGGTCAAGATCTATCTGCCCTGAAATTTAGATGAATCGGTCAACCTGTTGTTGGGTTGCTGCCCCTGAATTGGTAATTTTGAGGAAATTTTGCCGTTTTTGGTTATTATCTTGAATATTATTATAGATAGAGATAAACTGTGAACAGCAATAATGTTCAGCAAAGTTAGATTTACAAATAAGTCAACATGACCGAAATGGTCAGTTGACCCCTTAAGGAGTTATTGCCCTTTATAGTCAATTTTTAACCATTTTTCATAAATCTAAGTAATCTTTTACAAAAATCTTCTCCTCTGAAACTAATGGGCCAAATTAATCCAAAGTTGGCCACAATCATCTTTGGGGTATCTAGTTTAAAAAATGTGTGGCGTGACCCGGTCAACCAACCAAGATGGCCGCCACGGCTAAAAATAGAACATAGGGGTAAAATGCAGTTTTTGGCTTATAACTCAAAAACCAAAACATTTAGAGGAAATCTGACATGGAGTAAAAATGTTTATCAGGTCAAGATCTATCTGCCCTGAAATTTTCAGATGAATCAGTCAACCTGTTGTTGGGTTGCTGCCCCTGAATTGGTAATTTTGAGGAAATTTTGCTGTTTTTGGTTATTATCTTGAATATTATTATAGATAGAGATAAACTGTAAACAGCAATAATGTTCATCAAAGTAAGATTTACAAATAAGTCAACATGACCGAAATGGTCAGTTGACCCCTTTAGGAGTTATTGCCCTTTATAGTCAATTTTTAACCATTTTTCGTAAATCTTAGTTATCTTTTACAAAAATCTTCTCCTCTGAAACTACTGGGCCAAATTAATTCAAACTTTGCCACAATCATCTTTGAGGTACCTTATTTCAAAAATGTGTCCCATGACCTGGCCATCCAACCAAGATGGCCACCACGGCTAAAAATAGAACAGGGGTAAAATGTAGTTTTTTGCTTATAACTCTGAAACCAAATCATTTAGAGGAAATCTGACAAGGAGTTAAATTGTTAATCAAGTCAATATATATCTGCCCTGAAATATTCAAATGAATTGGACAACCGGTTGTTGGGTTGCTGCCCTCCAATTGGTAATTTTTAAAGAAATTTTGCTGTTTTTGGTTATTATCTTGAATACTATTATAGATAGCGATAAACTGTAAACAGCGATAATGTTCATCAAAGTAAGATCTACAAATAAGTCCATGACCTAAATGGTCAATTGACCCCTTAAGGAGTTATTGCCCTTTATAGTCAATTTTTAACAATTTTCATTAATTTGGTAAATTTATGTAAATTTTTACCAAATATTTTTCTCTGTTACTAATGGGCAAAGTTCATTATAGATATAATTGTAAGAAGCAAGAATGTTCAGTAAAGTAAGAACTTCAAACACATCACCATCACCAAAATACAATTTTGTCATGAATCCATTTGTGTCCTTTGTTTAATATGCACATAGACCAAGGTGAGCGACACAGGCTCTTTAGAGCCTCTAGTTGTTATTTTGCACATTTACAACACACAGAAAAAGATATTTATCAGTTTGATAAATGTTTTTCCGCTATACTTGAATAAAATTTAATGCGATGAAAAGTAAATCCTGATAGAATTTTTACTTCAAGGGAGACTAGTACAATAAACAGCAAGAATGTTTATTTCAGTGGGAGATAACTCACTATTACACAATCAGAATAAAGCATTAGATTAATAAAAGTTTATGCTGGCAATTTAACAAGTTTGTAAAATATATAATTTGTATCAATTTTAATTCCTTTTTAGGTTATAAAACAGTGCCAATGTTTTCATGAAGGGGAGTAAGACTTGTGGTATAAGATATCTTAAATACAAGTACGTATATAATTCCTCTATTTAAACAAATTTTATCATAAAATAAGTTAACAGGGAAAAAACATGCACTAGGCTTAAAGTTGTAAGAGGTCAAATGGTTTTTTGTTGTTGACTTAAGGTTCTAAAATTTTGAATTGATCACACTGATGTCATTGTAAAGACTTGTAGGCAGGCTTTGGCTAAACCATGAAATGAAGTACCAACGAAATTACAATTGTTCACCAAATAAGACTCTGAAAATGGCTCCATTGATGCAGGTCAGGATATGAAGCTTGAAGGAATATCTATTTCATTTATATTGGCCAACAGCAGTCTTATAAATATAATCTAATTTATAATTTTAATTTTTGTTCAAGAAGCCGACCTGAGTCCAAGTTTCAGTCCAGATGGCAGATGAGTAGCAACTCCATGGAAGATGTTAACTTAGATCTACAACCAAGTCCAAGGCTTTGCCATGTAAGCAATCAAGCAGCAAGGATAGCAGCTGGAATGAAGATTAATTATTACATTGATATTCAAACAAGTCTGAGGCTTTGTCATGAAAGAAATAATGCAAGTATATTCAAGCCAATTAATTCTGTACATTATCAGGAAAAATGTTATAAAGTCTATAAGGATAAGCTATAAGGCAACACACATTTTTGTTATTTTGCACATTTACAACAAACAAAAATAGATGTTTATTAGTTTGATAAATGTTTTTCCAGTACACGAATAAAATTTTATACCATTAAAAGTAAATCATGATAGAACTTTTCACTTCAAGGGAGACTAGTACAATAAACAGCAAGAATGTTTCTTTCAGTGGGAGATAACTCACTATTACGCAATCAGAATACAGAATAGATTAATAAAAATTTAGGATGGCAATTTAACAAATTTGTCAAATATATAATTTGTGTCAATTTTAATTCCTTTTTAGGTTATAAAACAGTGTCAATGTTTTCATGAAGGGGAGTAAGACTTGTGGTATAAGATATCTTAAATACAAGTACGTATATAATTCCTCTATTTAAACAAATTTTATCATCATAAAATAAGTTAACAGGGAAAAAACATGCACTAGGCTTAAAGTTGTAAGAGGTCAAATGGTTTTTTGTTGTTGACTTAAGGTTCTAAAATTTTGAATTGATCACACTGATGTCATTGTAAAGACTTATAGGCAGGCTTTGGCTAAACCATGAAATGAAGTACCAACAAAATTACAAATGTTCACCAAATAAGACTCTGAAAATGGCTCCATTGATGCAGGTCAGGATATGAAGCTTGAAGGAATATCTATTTCATTTATATTGGCCAACAGCAGTCTTATAAATATAATCTAATTTATAATTTTAGTTTTTGTTCAAGAAGCCGACCAGTCCAAGTTTCAGTCCAGATGGCAGATGAGTAGCAACTCCATGGAAGATGTTAACTTAGATCTTCAACCAAGTCCAAGGCTTTGCCATGTAAGCAATCAAGCAGCAAGGATAGCAGCTGGAATGAAGATTAATTATTACATTGATCTTCAAACAAGTCTGAGGCTTTGTCATGAAAGAAATAATGCAAGTATATTCAAGCCAATTAATTCTGTACATTATCAGGAAAAATGTGATAAAGTCTATACGGATAAACTATAAGGCAACACACATTTTTGTTATTTTGCACGTTTACAACACACAAAAATAAGATATTTATCAGTTTGATAAATGTTTATCTGGTACATGAATAGAATTTTATACAATTAAAAGTAAATCCTGATAGAATTTTTACTTCAAGGGAGACTAGTACAATAAACAGCAAGAATGTTTCTTTCATCAGGAGATAACCCACTATTAGGCAGTCAGAATACATAATAGATTAATAAAAGTTTATGCTGGCAATTTAACAAATTTGTCAAATATAATATGAGGCAGGCATTACCTGTAAATGGGGACGAAGTCTGTATAAATTATTTTTTTGTAACTTAAATATTTGTTAAAAAAAAAGAAACGGAAATACGGTAACGTTTCCGATTTTGGTTCTGTTGTTATGGATTTTAGTTGTGACGTTATTTAAGTTATGACGTCATATGCAATGTAAACAAATAAACGCTATCATCAGGTAACGTTTTTTTTTCATATCAAGGAATTATTAAAATGAAATTGGAATTGTGTTCCTTCCTATTTTATACTATACTGATAAATATATATTTATACCCCACGCAACGGGTTGCGGAGGGTATAATGTTTTTGACCCGTCCGTCCGTCCGTCCGTCCGTCTGTCAGTCCGTCCGTCCGTCAGTCCGTCCGTCCGTCAGTCCGTCAGTCCTGTTTCTTGTCATCGCAACTCCTCTCAAACCACACAACAGAATTTCACGAAACCTTTTCAGATAATAAGGACATACTATGTAGTTGTGCATATCGACGGGAAATTGCTATTCAATTTTTTTTCTAGGAGTTACGCCCCTTTGAACTTATTTACTTTAATGTACTACTGCAACAGTTTGTCATCGCAACTCCTCTCAAACTACACAACAGAATTTCACGAAACCTTTTCAGATAATAAGGACATACTATGTAGTTGTGCATATCGACGGGAAATTGTGATTCAATTTTTTTTCTAGGAGTTACGCCCCTTTGAACTTATTTACTTTAATGTACTATTGCAACAGTTTGTCATCGCAACTCCTCTCAAACCACACAACAGAATTTCATGAAACCTTTTCAGATAATAAGGACATACTACGTAGATGTGCATATCGACAGGAAATTGCGATTCAATTTTTTTTCTAGGAGTTACGCCCCTTTGAACTTATTTACTTTAATGTACTACTGCAACAGTTTGTCATCGCAACTCCTCTCAAACCACACAACAGAATTTCATGAAACCTTTTCAGATAATAAGGACATACTACGTAGATGTGCATATCGACAGGAAATTACGATTCAATTTTTTCCAGGAGTTACGCCCCTTTGAACATATTTGCCCAATATACTACTGCAACCTTTTGTCATCGCAACTCCTCTCAAACCACACAACAGTATTTCATGAAACCTTTTCAGATAATAAGGACATACTTTGTAGATGTGCATATCGACAGGAAATTATGATTCAATTTTTTTCTAGGAGTTGCACCCCTTTAAACTTATTTGTTTCAATGTACTTCTGCAACAGTTTGTCATCGCAACTCCTCTGAAACCACACAACATAATTTCATAAAAACTTTGTAGATAATAAGGACAAACTATGTGCATATTGACAGGAAATTATGACTCAATTTTTTTTTCTTATACAATTTTTTTTTCTTACACATATTTCATTTCTCCAATGACAATGTGGGGACGTGGGGTATGTGAGCGTGCTCACTAAGGTTCTTTAATTTACTCAGTTTCATACAAACAAGACCGGAAAAAGGAAGTACATTGTAGATTTCTGCGCAAATCCGGAAATTCAAAAACGCGACAAAAAAAAAAAATGAACTATTTTGAGTTTATTAGTACAATGAAAATATTGGGAAAATTTTCCAGATTTTTTTTTTTTTTTTTTTTTATTGAATTTTCTACTGTTATTGGGGACTTTGTCCCCATATAATTTGTGTCAATTTTAATTCCTGTTTAGGTTATAAAAGAGTGCCAATGTTTTCATGAAGGGGAGTAAGACTTGTGGTATAAGATATCTTAAAAACAAGTACGTATATAATTCCTCTATTTAAACAAATTTTATCATACTGTCAATAAAAAGAAACAATCAGCTATCACTGGGCTTGAAAACTTTTGATCAGTTGTTATAATATTTGATTTATTAGTACCGGTAATTGAAAATCTTTTTTGCTATGTCAACTTCAACTAGGTAGAGATCTTTGTCTGGTTTTATTGGTGTTTTCATAGGCGGATCTAAGGGGGCCAGGGCCCCCTTTTGTGGGATAAAATTTGGTTGATTATAAAGGGAATCACTGAAGCTTGACTGGAATACCCCCCCCCCCCCCTTTTTTTAGGTCAGTCAGCCCAATCAGGAACATTTTCCCGCCAAAATTTCAATGGCTAATATCTCGAAAACAAGCACGATGACCTATATATTTTTTTGCTCTTTTGATTCCTTTATTAATCCCCTATCAATATATTTGATATCCATTCTCAATTTTATTTTAGTGTTTTGAAAAGTTAATCATTTTGAAACTGAGAAGCCAACTCCCTTAAAATGTTGTATATCTATTTTTATATTTTTATATATAATGTACATATAAAGTATACCAACAGTGATTCCTTTTTTACTATTTTCAATGACTAAGCATTTTATTTTTCAGGCTAGCATTCCAGCTTGTACCTACAGATTGATGTTGGAAATGGCTATTAGAGTTGACTTTTAAAAGTAAGAAAGAACAAAGAATTTTTTTAGATTTTTAAAATTTTCTATTTAAGATCATGTAAACTCCCATGTGATTTGTATAATCTTTTTACAATTTAATATTTTCTGGAATGACCTGTCAAGTTTTAGGAAGGGAAACATTATTATTTTGAAAAGTTTCTCTGCTTTAATTGTTATTCCCAGTTTGCTATTTTTTGCCTTTTTCAGTTTCTTAAAATATGACAGAAAATTGAAAAGTGTATTTCTTTTTCAGATAAGTATTACTGTGGCTGAAGGATATAATTATGTGATTAATTCTCCATACTCCTTAGAGATGTTGTGAAGGTTCTTAATATGTTGACAGCTGGGCACTCTCTCTTCACAAGACATCAGATTTAACATCCCCATTCTGACACTGGACATGACTGCCAATTTGTATATCCTGCACTACCAAACAGACGCCTTTCTCTTGCAAAGATTTTACTGCCAGTCTGCAGAAGACCAAGAGTGACCATATTTCTCTTTGGGGTCTTTCTAACTCTACTGAACAATTTCCAATATGAACGGTTCATACAAATCTTGCATAAACAAGAGAAAGAATGTAGTTGATAAATTCTAAAATAATAAATGTAAAGATTCTCCATTTTCAACAAGAGTGGAAGTTTTAATTAAGGTTAGTGTATTGTGTTTTGAATTTTCACTCAACTTTCTTTTTCTCTCTACCATTAAATGCTATGGATTTTTTTTACTTGTGGCTCAACAGATAAAATGGTTCTTATTAAGTTAACATTTACATTGGTTAAGAATGGAGAATCTAAGAATAACAAAAATATTGTAAATAATTTAAGTATGGCAATGGTTTTACATGGAAATCAAAAATATTATTGTCAAAATTGGTGTAATGATACATTCAAGAGATTACATGTAGCAATATGTAAGTTATCCTTATTTACTACCAGTCACAGACATTTCTTGACTAAAAATCAAGCTTATTGCTACAGGTACTCGACTCAGTTGTAATTGATCATAAGTTTAACATTGTGAAGGGGAGGTAATGCACCTGTTTAATGCCTCATACTAGAAGTTTCTTTAGTGCACAGTTTACCAATATAACTTAGACATTCTCTTCTGTAATTTGAGCAGTATGCTTAACAAAGCATCCATTAAACTTTTCATGCATTGAGTTATGCTAAGCATTTTTGGCTGAATTTTTTACAAGTCCAAAAAACAGGAGAATATTGATGAAACACCTTACTTTCAGGGAATGTAAAATAATATAGTTTCTGTAAAACAATAATTTGTGTACAATATGTACTTAATGTAATGATAAATTTTGTATATTATTGAATTACAGACCACCTTAACATATAATTGTCCATATTTTGAGTTAGAGCCGATAGACTTTTCTATAATTTTGATATAATTTGTCCCACAAGTAGTGCACTACACCTTAAAAAATTTCAAAACAAGTGTAATTTATTTTATTTGTGTTTATTGTCTACAGTAAAAGAAATTCACATTAAAATAACTGTTCTTGGGCCTAAGAGATGAGTTCAGTAACTTTAGATTCAGCAAATTCCCTGATCAGTAAATGTAGATTCTGCAAATTCCCTGATAAGGAGCTATGTACATCAAAATTGAGTTAGTTGAATTCCATCTTAAAGAGTTAACTTTAAGTCTGTAAAAAAAACACTTTTCAAAGATAAATGTACCCGTTTCCTTTCAATTGAAACTTTTTCTTCTTCTGTAAGATAGTTAGTGGTTCAGATATATGCCTGTTGAGAATAAAATTACATGCAAGTTTTTGGAATTTCCACTGAAAAATGAAAATAAAATTTGCATAAAGAAACGTCCCTTACTAAAAGAGACACTAAATTTGGCAAAAACTTTACATAATGCAGGTATTTATTCTTGGTACTCCTATGTAAATCATGTCAGAAGTCAAAATGATTTAGAAATTGTTAACCAAAATAAGGATAAAAATAATAGGCTAATATACAAACAAAATTTAGAAAACTATGAAAATTTATATAATGATAAAATATTAAATTTACAAGAGAATAGCAAACTCCAACTTTTTAAAAAAACAAAGAAAAGCTATAACTTTGAACCATACCTACTTTCTCAAAATTTTGAATATAGACAACTAATTTGTAAATTTTGAATAAGTGACCACTGTTTATTAATAAAAACTGGTAGATACAGGAAAATTCCCAGAGATTTAAGACTATGTACACATTGTGATGTACTACATTTCTTTTTTTAAATGTAAAATAAATGAACAATTAAGAAAAGAATTTTTAAATGAAAAAATAAATATAATAACTTAAATGATATAGATAAATTAAAACATATCCTCAATCCTGAAACAAAACAGGACACTTGCAAATTAGGCTCCTTTTTAAAAAAGTCACTAAGACTGAGGGCAGGGAGTCCTTAACACGATTTAAAATCTCTTGTAGTATATTGATTTAAAGAAAGACAAGGATTATAGTTCAAAGTGTCTGCATTGTTAATTTTCATTGCTTTATATATGTAAACTGTATATTATGTATCATGTTTTAAGCCATTGGCCCATATGGGCGTTAAGTGCTTTTCAATAAAGGTTAAAGATCAAAGTACCCTGTCTGCAAAAAAAGTTCAATGCAAGAGTCTTATTGCACTTAGGCTTTTTGTATCATGTCAATTAAGCATAGAAATAACCAAAAAGAAACAAATTTCTCTTTCCTATAGCTTCTATATGCAATTTTATATGTAAATATGTGTTACAGCCTAAATTGACCTCAACTTATTTTTAGTCTTGCATCGCCTTTGACCATTTCCTAACTGTGTTGTATGCTATTGCAACTTTTCCATCCTGAAAGAATTATTTATGGCAAAATTGCTTCACAAATTTTAATTTGATGGACAAAATTACAATTTTTTAGAAGCACAAGCCCCCTATTAATATAAGGTGAAATGGGATAATATCAACTTGGTTATCAGAATTTGTGATTATCTCCCCTTATTACTTATTAAAAAGAACTTGTGCCAGTGTAGGAATTTTACTGGAAATATTTCGTTGTAAAGGAGGGATTTCAATACAATTTGAAGTAGTAAGCTGAAATCTGAAATCACATTTTTTTATGTATGAAATTAAGGAAGTTCGCATTTGCATGTCTTAAAAAAAATTGACCCCCATTTTTCTATTTACAAATCTTTAACATGTATAATGATAAGCCATCTGTTAAAGTCTCATTAAAACTTAAACTTGTCAATGTTAAAGCTATGATAAGTCAAGAGAGAATATTTTACCCACAAAAAATTCAATTGTTTGTATCTCGGAAACAAGCACATTGACCTTTAAATTATTTTTGCTCTTTTGATTCCTTTATTAATCATCTATCAACATAAACTAGTGTTTTGAAAAGTTCATTATTTTGAAACTTAGAAGCAAACTGCTTTCCCTTAAAAAAAGAACCACCACATAACAGCTATGATAAAATCTTTAGATTTCAGCCTTTTCATATTTCATATAATTTTGTTTTGCTCATACATTGGTGACAAACATATATGATAAATGAGAGTTATCAAATAATCGGCTTCAAGTTTTTAAAAAGGCCTAAATCAAACTTGATTCATCAAACACCTTGTTTTAAACTTAGCGGAACAGTTAATATGCTGGTCAATGCCCCATGTCCTCTGCAAATGGGATAACTGTAAAGAAAGTCCTTATAAAATGATGAACAATTGTTTCTTTTATCAAAAAAATTAAATATAAGAGGTAGGGGTATACAGTAATCAACTAATGGAAAGGTTGTCTTATTTAATAAGATAGACAAGTTTTGGTTCCTACCACACCCTCATCAGGATTAAAACTACAGAAGAGTACAAAATTCCCAAGTGATAGTGTTCTTCACAATTTGTCACCATAAGAAGAAATTACAAATAGAGAGTGAAAGTAGGTATGACATTAAACTGGATTAAGAATGTTAAGTAAAATATGTTTTTGCAAATTTGGACGACAATTAATTGCAATTATGTACCATTTCAACAATAGAAGTAGTATAGACTTGCAAATCCGTACAATTACAACACTGGAAGTAGTATGGTTGTCTGAGCGAAGCCAATTGGAAGCACGTACCTCTTAGTGAAGCTAATTGGGAGCACACCCTCTGTCTTGTTGCGAAGCTAGTTGGAAGCAGTACATATATACCTCTGTCTGCAAAAGCTAATTAGAAGCAGTACCCCTGGCAGAGCGGTCCCAATTAGAGGCACGTAACTCTGAGGGAAGCCAATTGGAAGCAGTACCTCTGCAAAATTTGATTAAAAATTATTCAACGAATTTTATTTAACATTCTTTTTAAAGTTTACTTTCATACCAACTCTCATTTTCTATTTATAATTACTCCCCTTGTTGACATTGTGATGTGCAAATTATCATTCCACCATTTAGTAGATCATTCTAATAAATTACTACAACACATGCTCAAGTATTGTTATAAGAGTAAAATATTTTAAATTTTAGTTTCTGCTCCTTTAAACGATTACTTACTTACTTTAACTTTTTGATAGCTAAGGTTCCTCAAGATCTATAGAGAGGCTGATATAAGTTTGCTATCAAGGGCATAGGATACAGTAACAGGGGAGGTAATGATGTCGCTAATGTCAAATGTTACTTTTAGCCATGTCAAATAGTTACATATCAGGAAAAGACCCATTTTTTTTACTGATTTAACAAGAAAATTACATTAGGCTTGAATATGTCTAAAGATTATTAATGCCAATTTGAAGAAATCACCGATGGAATTTTTCTAAATAAGATAAATATACAGCCAATAATGATGTTTTTTTTACTAGAATCATGTGCTAATTTGAAGAAATCACCAGTGATATATTTTAAATTAGATAAATATGCATCTTAAAATGATGGGTTTTTTTACTGAAATCGTGAAAATATAATAAAAATGAATTCTTTCAAAAGAATTGTTTCACAAATTTAACTTTAAACACACTTAATATGTAGAGATGCTATTCAAGTATTATTTTTTTTTTAATTTCAAAACTCCCCTTGTGTTTGTCTTTATTAACTAAAAAGAAAGTATGTCTTTCCATTTGATGGAAATATCCAAGAAACTGAAATGTCTAGTATAAAATGTCTGAAATTTGACCATTCATCTATAAAAGTAGCAAATTAAGGTACCTGTATTATTACATATTTAAATTGACTAAGTGAATAAATAACTTGTAAGCAAACTGTGTTTTTTATTTTCAATAAATTTTATTTAAATGTAAAATACAATAAATTATTTTTTTCAGATTACATTGTCAGAGGATGGGGCAGAATAATCGGTTATTTATAAGAACAGACTTTAATTAATATTTGTGGTCTTGAAAAATCATGATATCCTTGAAATAGAATAATTACTCATGGCACCAAATAGATTTTACTAGAAATTATTTTGTTATGAAGTAGTTTAAGTGAAAATGGAAACCCTTAATATTTCTTTTAACAATTTTGAATTATAAACTTTAAAAAAATTGTTTTAAATAAATGAAGAAAAAAGTTGACAATTTTCAGTTTAAATTCAAATTGCAGATTTGACATGATAAATTTGTTATTTTTATTTACATTCCCTAGTAAGCTTTAGATTAGAAAATCTTGAAAAGAAAAAGAAAAAAAAAGTGTACCAGCCGTGAAAGGATTAATAATTTTAGAATGAATTCAAAGTTTTCCCATGTATATAGCTTCACACTAGGAATTGGTATTTGTTTACTTGACAAAAAGAGGATTTTTATTTTTAGTCTTCGGGTCATGTATAAAAAAATGGATTTCCAGAAACTTGGCTTTTGAGGCTTGAACTTCTTTTCTTCACACTATTGAACACCAACCAAAAAGATAAACTAGTTTTCTCCAACAATGGTGTGTTTACAAACAATTCAAACTTTTTGCTATTTCAGTTATTGTTTGGATATAAAAATACTCTTTTACTTTGATAGAAACAAATCATCACAATTTCAATATCTCAAAACGGACATCATAAGGACTCCCTTGTGAGAATGTTGGAGCTCTACAGCTTTCACTTTGTTCGTCTGTCTACAATTTTTGTAAATGCAAAACCTCCCCCTAAAGATAGGTAAATTAAAGCAATCTTTACCATTCACTGTGCTTGCAAGCACTTTGATTACCATTCTAGGGTTATGCCCCTTTACATATGGAAAAATTCCTGAATGTTTTCGTTTTATTCTCTTAATTTAAGTTTGTCTCAACTAAATTTAATGAAATGTATATACATTGCCTATTATCACTAAACTCGGTTTAAGTTCAAATTTTGGCAGCTTCACTTTTACAGTTCTTGAGTTTTGTCCCTTTATAACCTTATATGCTAGTGGGGGCATCATCTGTGTCCCTATGAAGGCATTGACCCCATTTATTTTTAATAAAGTGGAAGCAGATTAGCTGTTATTTAGGTATTTTGTAGCATGATGCATTATAATTAAATTTTGCTTGTGTTTCATAGACTTATGGTTGGAAATAGTTTAAAAACCTTCACTTTCTACCCAGAGTGTTGAGTTTCTTTTTATATACTCTTAACTTATATATTTACATGTGATTGTGTATTTTGTTTTGAATAGTTCTCCTTTTTTATACTGTTACAAAGTATACCTCCTGAGACAGTTCTTCCAAGCAAATAGTTTCAAAACAGGTTTCCAACATTTTTCCACTACATTGATTTTATCTCGTTTTAAACACAGTTAACAATTATTTCATTAATTATCATTATAATGATTTTCTTTATGTGTATATTTTTATGCTTATGAGTTGTATTATGATGTATATTGTATGTATGATAATTTCCTAGGCATAAAAGTATAGCATGTGTAATACATGTACACGTAGGCGTAGAAATTTTAGCACCAAAATATTTGGGTTGTAAAGTGACATCTTTATGTATTTTAGTTCTAGTTTGAACTTTGAACATTGTATTTTTAGGGATGTTTAAAGAACAAAGATTTGCATAATTTTGTATTTTGATATTAGATTAATTTTATGTAGGTGGAATGGCTATTATATATACAAACATAATTGTATTTCGACTTTTTTGTACCAAATATTTTATAGCTGTAGTCCTAATGACAAGATTTCTTTTTTACTTACATATTTACAAACAAAACTATTTTTTCTTTTACTCATTTACCTAGTGAGGTCAAACAATAGAGTTTCACTAGCATTGGCAAAAGGACACAGGTTTCCTAAAATAGGGTTTCCTGGTCAGCCACAGAACATACTGGAATATGTATAATTTCTCACGTTTCGTAGTAAAGGGAGAAATTATTGTATATAGGGTACTAGCGTAGTATTTTTTTAAGTTCACGTCAGTAGGTATAAGACACATGACTAACATTATAACGGGAAATGTTTTCCCTGAGATTATCACTTTGTAGCCCGCTGCAGACAGGGCAACATTCAAGTTCCATTCATATTATGAATATACTTTGATACATGCATTTATATATTTTTCAAAACAATACACGTCCGAGTATGTCTCGTGAGACGACTTGTCGCATTGGGTCGGAGCATATATGACTGTTTCCGGACCCTTGGGTCGGACCCAGGTTTCCAGTTTCCCATTATTGGGTTTGTTTGGTTGTTCCTGGCCGGCGAGGTCGTTCATGATCGAGTTATTCATTTGTTCACTTATTCAGTTTACATTCATGTCAACCGTATTATATCTCTTGTTCGTACAAGGTTTACTTTTTCTGGCTAAGTTGTACCAAATAGAATATTTCAAGGTTTTTGTTATTAGTAGTAATTGTGGTTATTGCTTTTTTTATATGTTTATATAAATATATATATACAACTCATCTAAGCATCAACCCAACAATCTTAGATCTGTAAATTTGCTTTCGCAAATTATTTTGTTCTTCCCTCGCCGGGATTCGAACCCATGCTACTGAGATATCGTGACACCTAATCGCCTGCACTGTAGCCGTCCAGCTAGACCACACAACCACCTGGACTTCACAACAAAAAAAAAACTTTCGGTGGCCGTGTGTTACACCTTTCCTCATCAGTTTTAATCTAGCGTCGTACTACAGTACATGATATATAAGGCATGAAGATGTTATTGTTACAGATCAGCTCAATTATCTATAGTAAAGGATCCTACAAATTAATGCAAGATACAGTCACAGAAAATAATTATATTTATAAGTACGTCTGAGTCAGTGACAACTCTACAACAGATTTATCCATAGGAGCACCAGCAGTGATGGTGATACATGGCTGTGTACATTATGTATATACAACTCGTCTAAACATCAACTTAACAATGTTAGATCTGTAAATTTGCTTTTGCAAATTTTTTTTTTCCCTCACCGGGATCCGAACCCATGCTACTGAGATATCGTGATACCTAATCGCCTGCACTGCAGCCATCCTGCTAGACATTAGGTGTCACGATATCTCAGTGGCATAGGTTCGAATCCCGGCGAGGGAAGAACAAAAAAATTTGCAAAAGCAAATTTACAGATGTAACATTGTTAAGTTGATGTTTAGACGAGTTGTATAAACATAATGTACACAGCCATGTATCACCATCATTGCTGGTGATCCGATGGATGAATCTGTTGTAGAGTTGTCACTGACTCAGATGTACTTATAAATATAATTATTTTCTGTGACTGTATCTTGCATTAATTTGTAAGATCCTTTACTATAGATAGTTGAGCTGATCTGTAACAACAACATCTCCATGCCTTGTGTATCATGTACTGTAGTACGACGCTAGATTAAAACTGATGAGGAAAGGTAACACACGGCCACCAAAAGCTTTATCTTTTGTGAAGCCCAGGTGGTTGTTTGGTCTAGCGGGACGGCTACAGTACAGGCGATTAGGTGTCACGGTATCTCAGTAACATGGGTTCGAATCCTGGCGAGGGAAGAACAAAACAATTTGCGAAAGCAAATTTACAGATCTAACATTGTTGGGTTGATGTTTAGACGAGTTGTATATACATAATGTACACAGCCATGTATCACCATCATTGCTGGTGATCCGATGGATAAATCTGTTGTAGAGTTGTCACTGACTCAGACGTACTAATATATATATATTAAGACACATGTATGTAATTATTTAATAAATTCTGTTGTCCACTATGCTTGCTGGGCTATCAGCAACACTATATATATTGTATTCATTTATGCCTTATAATAGATATGAACGTATAGGGTATACATATAGTTATTCAAATGCAAAAGGTTGACATGAGATTATTTCTCTAGTACTGGTACAAGTTATTGAGTTCATATTGTATAGTGTATGTTTATATTGATAATTTGTCTTATTAAATGGCAGCTCACAATATGCAGTTGCTGATCTCGAGCTAGTCAACAAACATAAGTCTGTGTTGTGTTTTTCTTTAAGGATTTAAAGGTTAAATGTTTTTTGTGGAAAAAAGACTAATTTAAGATCCTATGTCATTCAAGCTGTCTGAGTTATTGGTAATAATAAGATGTGGTATAATTGCCATTTAGGCTCAACTGTCCACAAGAGACCAAATGACACTAAAATAAACAACCATAGGTCACGGTACAGCCTCAACAAAGAGCTAAACCCATACTGAATAGTCAGCTATAAAAGGCCATGAAATGACAAATGTAAAACAGTTCAAACATTTGTTTGTTAATATGAAAAAGATGTATGATTGCCAATGAGACAACTTTCCACAAGAGACCAAAATGACAGAGAAATTAAGTAAAGGGTCACCATACGGCCTTCAACAATGAGCAAAGCCCATACTGCATAGACAGCCTATATATTTGAGGGTAAGAAGTTAAGGTTATGTATATAGTTATCAAAGGTACCAGGCTTATAATTTAATACGCCAGATGTGCGTATGTATACCATCTTTTCCTCAAGTTTATTGTTTTCTGTTTTCTGTTTGATTAAATCGATAATTAAGATCCATTCTATTACATCTAGTGAGCTGTTTATTTGGCAATTGCAAATGGCAGTCAGCTGGGTTTAAGAACATGCGTTATTCAACCTGCTAGTCAAATGCATTTTGTTAAAATATACTTTTTCACTTTTTTGG
The DNA here is from genome assembly GCA_037788925.1 of Mytilus galloprovincialis. Lineage (NCBI taxonomy): Eukaryota > Metazoa > Mollusca > Bivalvia > Mytilida > Mytilidae > Mytilus > Mytilus galloprovincialis. Next base: position 37,153,081 of record CM075335.1, read on the forward strand.
TCTTTTGGAAAATGTTGTTTGTGCTGTATTTAGACCCCTCTGCCAAGAAATTTGTTTTGCATGCACACATAAAGTCGTATAAAAATTGCGGTTTTTATCCAACACAATCATGTTTGAAATTTGTTTTCAATTTAGACTTGTTTATATTTTTTGTGTGTGAATAGACTCATAAATAAAATTAATTTGATAAAACCTATGTTAATACCCCTGCTATAAAGAGCGGTATATTGAGTGAGGAAAGATGCACATGTCCATCCATCCCAATGTGCTTCTGAAAAGTATAGCAATGTTTGTGAGAGTAGCAGTTCTCATGTATATTCAAACATGACATCAGTTTTTGGATATCTCATTTAAATTTTTTGTCAACAATAAGGTAGCAACCATTTGATTTTCTGGGGGGGGGGTGGGGGGGGGTGGGGGGGGTGGGGGGCTATGGTTTTTTTTGGAAAAAAAAGTTTGTTTCCAGTTTTTGGAGAAAAAAAATAATTTGTTTTTGATTCTGAGAAAAAAAAATTGTTTGTTTCACCCTCAGCTACCACTATATGTAATGCTAAAATTGAAAGAAAAAAATTGTTTTCGACTTGTCGCGAAAAAAATAGATTGTTTTTCGCCAGAGGCGAAAAAAAAAATTTGTCCAGAAAAAAAAACCATAGCCCCCCCCAGAAAATCAAATGGTTGCTGCCTAACTGCTTAATAACAGCTATGGAATGCTATTTGAATGCCTATATGCAAATTAATCATTGCCTTGAATTTGTAAACTGAATGCTTATGAACAGCTAGCAAGTAAGAACTGTGAATGCTAGTAAACTGTTTAAGAATTGCAGTCCACTTTGACTTGCCAAGTTGGGCTATAGGTCACTGTACGACCTTCAATAACGAGCAAAGCCCATGCCACATAGACAGCTATAAAAGGCCCCATAATGACAAATGTAAAACAATTCACACAAGAGAAAAACTAAGTAAACAGCCTAATCTATATACAAAAAAAATTAAGGGAAAACAAATATGTAACACATCAACAAATGACAACCACTGAATTACAGGCTGCTAACTTGGGACAGGCACATACAACAATACCGAATGTCGCAAGGTAAATAAACATGTTAGGGGGATCAAATCCCTCTCTAACCTTTGACAATGGTGAAACAGTACAACATAAGAACAAACTATAATAAAATGCTTTGCTGAGCTCAGCCTGATACGACCGCAGAGGTTGAACCCTGAACAGTAGGTCCAAATTTGGACACAATATTCAAGTTTGATACTGTCTGTTTTTGACCCCTTTTTGGCCCTAAATTCCTAAACTGTTGGCACCATAACCCTCAAAATGAATCCAAGCCTTCTATCTTGGTATCAAACATTGTGGAACAATTTCAGAGCAATTGAAATACTTATAGACAAGTTATTATCCTGCCTGAAAGTAGAAAAATGCTTGTTTTGGCCCCTAATTCCTAAACGGGTGGATCATCACCCCCAAAATCACCCCCAACCTTCCTTTTGTGGTATTGAACCTTCTGATTAAATTTCAAAGAGATCCATTCATGTAAACTAAAGTTATTGTCCGGAGTGTTTTACGTATACGTCTCTTGATTCAATTCAATTCCTTATTTTCACTAAGACACAAAATATATGTTACATGAGGACAAATTACAAATCAAATACAATATATATGACAGAATAGACAGGTAACTAATAACAAAAGTGTACATGCATCTAACTAAATGACAGTAGATAGTTTCTTGATAAATATTATGGAACGAATATTGATGATCATAATTATATGCAGTGGTCCCAGCATTATATGCAGTTGCCACACCATTATAGGGCCGTAAATTGCCTGTCCTGTAAGGACCGGCAGTCTACCAAAAAATTTTGGACCCATTTTTAATTTTCCTGTATGCAATGAACTTTCCTAGAATCCACCATTTCTTAGATTTTTGTAACATTTCAATAAATAAGCACCTGAAATATATGGTTATAAATCAGACTGTTAGAATAGGTATAGTAAGATTTTTTGTTTACGCTTTATCCTGCTTTTGACTCTTCACATTTTTTTTTACTTAATATGAACCACCACCATTGGCGGATCCAGAGGGGGTTGGAACCCCCCTTTTTTGGACGATAAATGCATTTAAATGAGGACATGTGGTTGGACCCCCCCCCCCTTTTATCCTGGATTGGGACCCCTTTCAAAATGGCTGGATCCGCCCCTGACCACCATCACTGATCATCATCTTCATCAACAAAAAACGTCATGATAATGTTGGGACCACTACATATAATGTTGGGATCAATGCTGCATATAATGTTGGGACCACTGCATATAATGTTGCGACCAATGCATATAATGTTGGGACCACTGCATATAAAGTTGGGACCACTACATATAATGTCGGGACCACTGCATATAATGTTGGGACCACTGTAAATAATGTTGGGACCACAGCATATAATTTTGTGATCACTGCGTATAATGTTGGGACCACTGCATATAATGTTGTGAGCTCTGCATATAATGTTGTGACAATTTAAGTGGCGGATCCAGAAGTTTTCATAAGTGGGGGCCAACTGGCTGCCTAAGAGGGTGCCCGATCTCGTCACGCTTCAGTGATTCTCTATATAAGCAATCAAATTTTTTTCTCAAAAGGGGGGCCCGGGCCCTCTGCCCCTCCTTAATCCGCCTCTGGTGGCTACTCCATATAATGGTGTGACCACTGCATATAATGCTGATCATCAACATAAGGCAGTCATGGTGTTTCATAACAATCCCTCCCGTAAGGGAGTGGTATCATACCACCCTAAAATATATGAGAAGAACATAACCACGGTATTGTATTATGCAAACAAATTGTTTTATAATAGATGTGTTTATTTCCGATGCAATTTAAAGGTGACTGACAACATTTTGTGCTTTGTATAGAATATTGCCATAATAGATTGGATGTGAAATACCTGAACGTATAAGACGTGTGCATGTTGATTTATTTTCATTATGCACAAGTACTCAGTCATGAAAATATATACCGATAACAATGTGAAATACAGAGTAAATCTTAAATTAATAGTACTGACTTGCACAAAAATACATGGATGTGATAAAAAAAGCAATCATTGTAGTGAGCATGAAATGATTTCGGCCAATTTGTAGTTACGCTTTGACTCTGCTGTCTGTTACATAGTGATGCCAAACGACGTCAAGGAAATAGGGAATCTGCACAGGCACTTGTCTCCGAACACCCCCCCCCCCCCCCCCCCCCCCAAATATACTTTAAGTTAACACAACAGTGGCGGATCCAGGGGGGGGGGGGTTCCGGGGGTGCGCACCCCCCCTTTATTTTTGCCGATCAATGCATTTGTATCGGGACATATGTTTTGCACCCCCCCTTTGCCCTGGGTGCCCTGGGTTAGCACCCCCCCTTTCGAAAATTCCTGCATCCGCCCCTGCACAATAAGGTATATAAGGGGACATAATTCTTAGAAAAATGCATGTGGCAATCCTACCGTATAGTCAGTTTTATTTAAATAGCCCTGATACGAAAAATATGAAGAAAAAACAATTAGAAACCTTACGGCATAATCTATATCAAAACAATGTTAGAAAAAACGTTTGTAACAGTCATAAACCAACGACAACCACTGAACTAACGTGTTCCCGACTGGGGACGAGCCACAGGCACTTGTCTCAGAATTTTTTTCCTACATACCTTATTAAAATCACGATAACATGCATATAGGATTTTTATCCTGAGACAAGTGCCTGTGGGACGAGCACATACAGAATATCAACTTGAGAAAGTTCCACACTAACATAGTAAGTACTTAACCCAATTCTAACGATTTTCATCTTGTCTATTGTGTCAGGTCGTCAATTGTGTATTCTAGATCATGTACTTCTAGAATTCTGTTACAGTAATGTTGTTATTTATTTTAGAGTTGTTTGCTTTATCTTTTTACCAGGCCTATGCAAAAGATGACACGGTTTCAATAGGAACGGCCTTGGAAAAGTTGAGTGAACTCGAAAGCGTAATTACCTTTCAGAACCAGGAGTTACGAAAACTTAAAGAAAATGAACGAAATCTCTTACAAAGGATTCAGAATTTGGAGCATAAACATACCTTGAAAGAAAATGACTTAGAAAACCAAAGTGTGTCTGTTACAGGTAATAAATTATTAGACTTCTTCGAGCAGTATAGGAGATTAATACAGTCGAAATTCTCACATTGCTTCTCATTTTTGAAATTCATGTTTTGCGTTTAAGTTTTAAAGAAACGAAACATCAGATATCAAACATTATGGCACATTTTTATTCCACGTCACTTTTCTTTCTTATAATTATGTTTTCCACTTTTTCTGTTCGCGCTAGTTGTCGGCTTTAAATATACAAATGCTGATGGAACATTTCTATAATGAGGACCCCTATGTGAAGTTGATCCTCTAACTTTGGAATGGTTCAAGCTGATAACTCTTTCTAAGGAAACTACTTGAATTATTAAAACATCCATTGGTGGCCTTCGGCTGTTGTCTGCTCTATGGTCGGGTTGTTTCTATTAGACACATTCCCCATTTCAATTTTATCTATTTTAAGATGTAACCTCACTGACTGGGTAATTTTAAATATGCAGACAATATTTATGGAAATAGGTCGAAAGTTTAACATTGATCTTAATTATCGTTATGTGTAGTTAAAAATCACAAAAATTGCTAGAAGCTTTACAGCCATAACATGCACTACTTAGTATAATATCAACAGTTTAAATGAAGCTTGGCTGAAATTTGATATCTGTGTCACCAATTACCATGGATATGTTAAAATTGTCGTTCACCACAATACCGGATCTTTCCTGGACTATGACAACGAATAGGCGAATCCAGGGGACCCTGCATGCCCGGTCCCAGTTTGGTGTGGAAAATTTGACTGAATATATCGGGAATCACTGTTCAAAGCATGACGGGAGCAGCCCACCTTATGAAAGGTTCTGGATCCACCACTGCATCCCCAGATGAGACTTATCGCGAAAGTGTACTCACAATGAGCACCACGGCTTGTTTTCACAGTACAGCTTGATTTACTCGCTCTTTCAAATCATCGGAGATCACCACATATTTAGATAGAGGCCGTGTTCCTCAGTCGTCATGTTTTATTAAGTTTTTTTTTTCGTCTTTTGATTTTGCCATGGCGTTGTCCGTTTATCTATATCCATCGGATTTTTAATGCCCCCATGGTATCTTCTGACTCTCTTTATAAACAAAGGACAGATTCACAATAGGAAAATCCAAGTCATGTTTGTAAATTCAACTGAAAGATATATCGTAAATGACATGAGACACGGTCATCTAACACGGTCACAAAAGGATATAATTGTATAGTTGATGGTTTAATTTAATAGGTTCTGACCAAACACTCCAATCATACATTAATATGAGTAAAGAAGACGTCCACGAGACAGCAACTCCCCAAAACAAACATAAAATGAGCCATCTTAGAGGGCAAATTTCAGATGCTATAAATAATTAGACCAGACCTCTCATATGGACGTCAAGTTGGTTACTTATTCCCTATTCCCTATTCGTTACCTATTCGTTACTTATTCCCTATTCCCTATTCGTTACCTATTCCCTATTAGTTACCTATTCGTTACTTATTCCCTATTCCCTATTCGTTACCTATTCCCTATTAGTTACCTATTCGTTACTTATTCCCTATTCCCTATTCGTTACCTATTCGTTACTTATTCCGTATTCCCTAATCGTTACCTTTTCGTTACTTATTCCTTATTCCCTATTCGTTACTTATTCCGTATTCCCTATTCGTTACCTATTCGTTTCCTATTCGTAACTTATTCCTTATTCGTTACCTATTCGTTTCTTATTCCTTATTCCCTATTCGTTACTTATTCGTTACCTATTCGTTACTTATTACTTATTCCTTATTCGTTACTTATTCGATTTTTGATATCCTTCCCCCTTTTTAATTGTTTATATTCTTATCTCTGGTTATAGTTCTAAATTTGTTGAGGTAAAATGACCTTTTTATGACCTATTTATATGTGTCTGTGCTTAACCGATCCTGTTGCTTTATGTTCGATACTTATATGTTTCTTATTTGATTTTTATACGTTCTACCTTTTAAATGTTTTATATTTGTATGTTTGAAGATCTGGGGTGGTGTTCTCGAAGCTATCTTAGGACTAGGACGTGTCCTAAGTCCATCTTATGACAGGTATTTATCCTACATGTAAGTCGTGTTCTCGAAGCTCTCTTAATTTACAATATATCTCAGTTTTCGTCCTAACTTTAGGACACCTAATTAGGTGTCTTAGGATCATCCTATCTTCATCCTAACATAATAAAGTTTGGATTTCGCTTTTTGTTCACTTTTTTACCTGAAGATTAACATGAAATGAAACGCACCATCGGTTTTGACTCGTATATAAAGAAATAATGCATGATTTTCAACTTTGAACTTCGTTTTTACGATTACACTACCAATTCAATTCGCATTTCAAAACAAGTTGTTTTCCAGTTTAAATTATAATCCTTTTTGGTATAATTTTACTAGTATTACATTTAAAATCATGGATTTAATTCTTTAATTGTAATTATAAAATTCCTTAACAATTTTATTAATTGGTTTAGTCATTATTAAATGTTTTATCAAAAAATAAATTTGACGATTTAAAATTTCGGATATGTTTATGACGTCCTAACATAAGATACGTCTGAGATAGCTTCGAGACACAACTTAAGAGTTTCCTAAATTGATCCTAAGTCCATCCTAAAATTGGTCTTATCTATGACTTAGGACGAATCTTAGGATACTTTCGAGAACACCACCCCAGGTTCTTGGTTCGAAGAGGTGAAATCACCTTTTAGCGCTTGTATAAAAATGAAGATGTGGTATGATCGCCAATGAGACAACTCCCCACAATAAACCAAAATGACACAGAATTAACAACTATAGGTCACGATACGGCCTTCAACAATAAGCAAAGCCCATACCGCATGGTCAGCTATAAAACATGTTAGCGGGTCGTACATCGTTTCGTAGCTTGACAAATACCTTGTTCATAACACGCGTATTATACGTTGCACCTTTTAGAAAATGATTTTCAATTGTTTTCTTGTCTCTGGTGGTACCTATGTGTTCTAAGAGGGAAAAAACCTATTAGCGCCTCTGTACCCGTTTCAGCGCTACACTGTTATCCTGTTACTTATTCGCTCCTTATTCGCTTATAAAACGTGTGTTATACGTTCCAATTTTAGAAAAGAAATATTTTCGTGTCTCTGGTGGTTACTGCCAGTTCTTAGAGGTGAAATAACCCTAATAGAACATATGTACCCGTTTCAGCGCTCGACTGATACCCTGTTACTTATTCGTTCCTTATTCGCTTTAAATACGTTTGTTATACGTTACACCTTGAAATAAGTCGCTTTTCAATTGTGTTCGTGTCTTTAGTAGTAACAATGTGTTCTTAGAGATGAAAAAACCCGGTTAGCGCGTATGTTCCCGTTCCAGCGCTCGGTAAATACCCTGTTACTTATTCGCTTATAATACGTTTGTTAGATACGTTGCACCTTTTAGAAAAGGTTTTTCCAATAAAGAAGTCTTCCAGTTGGACGTTAACACAACATAACTCTAGGATTGACAGACTAACTATCCTTCTGTCAAACCAAACTAATGGTACATTACAAGTTATTCAATATAAAAATAAAGACATGAGGTATGAATGCCAATGCGACTACTATCCACCAATGTTCTAATGGATATGAAAATAAAATGATGAGGTATACCTCCCAACGAGAAAATCTCAACCAGAGGCCAAATGACATAGAAGTTGACAACTAAAAGACAACACACGACCTTTTATCATGAGCAAAACCAATACCGCATAGTCAGCTTTTAAAGTGATATAAGAAGATGTGGTATGAATGCCAATGCGACAACTCTTCATCCATGTCACAATTTTTAAAAGAAAAACCATTTTAGGTCAACGTACGGGCTTCAACAAGGAGCATTGGCTCACACCGAACGGGCAAGAGTCCTAAAAATACTAGTGTAAAACCATTCAAACGGGACAACCAACGGTCAAATCTATATAAAAAAATAGAACCGAGAACCACTATGAACCACTTAAACAAAACGGCAACTACTGAATATCAGGTTCCTGACTTAGGACAGGTGCAAACAAATACAGCGCTTTCGCGCTTCATACAAAATGTATTTCGGTCAACGCTTTTACACCCCAATGAAGTTACAAAAAGAAGCATTCGATTCTTAATTAAATTTCACGAAACATCCGTTGGTTGGCATGTATATCTTCAACTGTAGGAAATAAAATACAGCGGCTGGTTTGTTAAATGTCTTAAAGAAGATGATAAATATATGCCGTGTGCAAACTGGCAGTGTGTGTGGGTAAAAGTAAAAAGCTCCAAAGGACGGGGGTGTGGGTTAGAACCGTAGTTGGCTAACATATGGCAATAAATCGAACCCCAAATCAAACAATTTATATATTTGTAAAGATGACCTTATTAGATAAAATTGAGAATGGAAATGGGGAATGTGCCAAAGAGACAACAACCCGGCCATAAAAAAAAACAACAGCAGAAGGTCACCTACAGGTCTTCAATGTAGCGAGAAATTCCCGCATCCGGAGGCATCCTTCAACTGGCCCCTAAATACATATTCTGTCAAGGATAAAGAAAAAAACACTTTCTGCATTAATATACCTTTAAGGCCGTACCTTGACTTATAATTGTTTTCTTTCATAAATTGTTATTTTGATGGAGAGTTGTCTCATTGGCACTCATACCACATCTTCCTATACCTACTTTATGGTAATCTTGCTTTTGCTAATATCGAACAACTTTCGTAATAACTTTGCAATTGGAATTTTTTTTCGCATGTAAGACACCACTTTATATATTTTTTTAATGAATATGCACTCGAATAGTGTTAAATTCTGTGAAAACACTCAATGTTACTTCAAGCGAAGTGTGCCCGGAATTAAAAAGTGTTAAAAACAGCTATTTGAGAAGAAAAAACCCAGTTCGGATCCATGCTTTTTTCATATCCAAATTTATCCCCCATAAACATTATTAGTTACATAGTGTGTTAGTGACCTAATATGATATATACAGGGTCAGTAAATTCCATATGAGCTTCGCTCTCACCCCATATGGAATTTACTGACCCTGTATATATCATATTAGGTCACTAGCACACTATGTAACGAATTTATCTTACCGACTATCTTTATTTATGGAATTCAGACTAAAGTTGTCTTATTTTTTATCATAACACATCTTCTTATTTCTGTATAAAAAGTGTTCAAGTGTTCAATTTTAAGAACCTTCTTCAATTGTTCTGTACTAAAAAAAACTAATGTAAACGACCAATATCTATTATCAACAACCTTGATAAAACAATATCAAACAGATCTTTCAATACTTTTTAATAATCAAACAATGCCTAAGTTGTAAATCCACTACTAACCGTGTATTGAAATAAGCCCCGCCTCCCTACTAACCTTATATTGAATATACACGGTCTCCACGAGGTCGCTATTAACCAATCATATTCCTATAAATGTATTGGAGGTAAGATAAAATATGAAATGATCGCTTCCCATAAAACAATACACAATCTAAAAGTAATATAACTGAATTGTTTTCAAATAGTTACCCAATTCAGAGAAAAAAACGTATAAAATGGTATCAATTTTCAAAAAGTGTTTTACACATTTATTTTTTGCAGCTGATGCATGAAACATGCTGTATTGCGCAAAAATTTAAAAGAACTTTAGGTATGAATATTAGACGTAAAATGATTATTGTTGCAGTTCATATTCGATTCTTTTTAGTCGAGCCTGCTACATTTATGATGCCAAAGCGAGACATAGGGATCATAGATTCCGTCGGCGTCGTCAGTAGTATCGTCGTCGGCCACGCCGTCAACGTTTCGGTTCAATTACTTGGTCAAACTGTAAGGAATTTTATGAAATTTGGACAGAACCAAAAAGACATTAAAAAAAATATATTTATTTCTATTTTTTCCTTATTCTTTACTGTTTATATTCATTTTCTGTATATAATTTTGCAAATATCATATCAAGAAAAATCTATCTGTAAAGGTGCTTTTACAGTTGAAAGTGGCAAGAGTGACATCATCATTCCACTACAACGTTTTATCAAGGAGGTTATGTTAGTATATAACCTCCTTGGTTTTATTGACAATAAACTTTGTAACTCAATCGTGTTAAAATGAAATGATTAAGCAAACACTACAGATGGCAAAACCTATGCTTTTATCTTTTTTGTTTCTACAGAAAAAAAAACAATCAATATTAATGTATTTTTTATTTTTTTATTTCAGTTTACTTTCATTGGTTCATATTGAACAGATACATGTAGAAACGGTAAAAGTACATACCTGTAATATTGTCCTTGAAGATCGTTTGATCCTACAAACAAATTATATCATATATGCATATTTTATTTGTTTATTTACAATTACGAATCTAGGTATTTCTTTGAAATAGAAAATATATGATCGATCTACAAAGAATAATTTATCGTAAATTTTGTATGAAAACATGACACTTTTGTGATGAATTCTACCATATTGTGCAGTTTAACAGTCGCCCGCTCAATAAACTTGTCACTTTTCTGCGCAGGTCAGCCTTTGTGGTTATGTTACACGCCTAGACAATAAAGTATAAAATCAGCGGCACGCAAGATGATGATACAGTTCTATATTGACAGCATTGCTAAGAAGTCTAAGGTAATTTCAAAGGTATATATTGTTTAACTGTATGAATCTAAATATTTACAAAAAGGAATTTTATATGAAAGGGGAATTGTCAACGTTTTAAAAAGATCTTTCATTTTATTAAATATTGTGAAGATATCACGTTTTTTAGTAATTTTATATAATTTTTGTTTTTGAAGTATCGCACTTTACTATCATTATTATATGTGTAAAGTTTGTCATATTAATTTCAATCAATATTGTATATCTTTTGTTATAATCTGTAAACTTTTGTATAATGAAAAATCACTGTTTAATATAGTTTTTCCTTCATTATTTTTTAGCCATCATTATGATTTTGGTTGTCACCTTCATTTTCGCCAGTACAGCTGCAGTTTTGGCAAGCGGAAAAGGAGGTATAATTTGTTTATTTAGTAGTGTCTCGTAGTGCCATGTGTCTTTCATATGTTTCAACATATTGGGGTTCAATTAAAATTTTTTTTTTTTATTAATGACGCATTTTTTAATAGAACATGTCCTTTAAATTATATCGAAATTAGATAGGACAGTGTGCTTCTTTATAACAAAAGGCGTTAAAAAAGCGGTTTTTTTTTTTAAGAAATAGACCTCTACACGTTTTTTTTTCACATGTGAAAAAATTTGGAACGCCATTATAAAGTTAATCATTACAGGAGATGTGAAAATGGCCATTCCACATTACTTAAAAAAGAAAAAAATATTGGAGTAAAAAAATGGGTTCCAAAATATTATGAAAAAGTTAAAAACTGATTTACAGTTGCGAGAATCCTAAGTCCAATAATATTAGTTACATAGTGTGCTAGTGACCTAATACGGTATATATGGGGTCAGTAAATTCCATATGGGGTGAGAGCGAAGCTCGAATCCCCATATGGAATTTACTGACCCCATATATACCGTATTACGTCACTAGCACACTATGTAACGAATTTATCTTACCGACTATCTTAACGGGTGAAATTAATACTAGTGATTCTCAAAATGAGCAAGTCTTCAATACTGTGAGCACTAAGAAAATACTTCCATTGATCCTACAAAAACAGATGCCAAGAACAACGACTTGTAAGGTTTAAATGAATTTAATTCAATCTTAATCATCAATTTCTTCGTCTGTTGGAACTTTTAAGATTTTTTCTCAGTACCGTTTTGTTTTTTTATAAAGGGACATAACACCATTACTAACCGTGTATTAAATAAGCCCCGCCCCCTTCTTACCTAATAAGGAATATAAAGGGACGTAACTCCACTACTAACCGTGTATGAGATAAACCCCGCCTCCCTACTAACCTAATATCAAATATACACGGTTTGCACGCGGACGCTTTTAACCAATCATATTCCTGGAAATGTATAGGAGGTAAGATAAATTTCCATATCGCGCGTTTTCTGTATGAAATAAACTCATCATAGATACCAGGACTAAATTTAGTATAAACGCCAGACGCGCGTTTCGTCTGCAAAAGACTCATCAGTGACTCTCGAATCCAAAAAAGTTAAAAAGGCCAAAAAAAGTACGAAGTTGAAGAGCATTAAGGACAAAAATTCCTAAAAGTTTTGCCAAATACAGCTAAGGTAATCTATGCCTGAAGTAGAAATAATTTAATGGGAATATGCACTTTCAGAACAGTTCTTCAAATGAGGTACCATTACATATTTGATAATGAAAAAATATAAAACTTAATCAAATTGCATCAAATTGCATCATTCAATATATTGTAATAACAAGGAATTGTATCTCTTAGTCAATCCTTCGTAATGATTCTAACATGAATATATATATAATTCACCTTAGCGAATCTTCATAATTGTTCTTTTATACCATTTTCTATCCAATATTTTCTATAATATTGATCGTTACTCTGTTAAACGTAAATAGAAAAATAAAGCCTGTGATCCATTAATTCTATCCCGATAATTATCATAAAATAAATCTTTTTATTCAAAATTTCAAATTTAATTGAAACTTGCTTGGATACTTGTAAAAACGAATCAACACACTTTGAAAGACCCATCAAAAAGGATTTAATCTACATCTTTAAATTGCACTAAGTCTGTCACGAAAATTCACCATTTCTATGAAAAATTGTACTATAATTCACTTCTTGAAAATGAGATAAATGTTGATTAATTTTGAATAATTAAACAGACTTAAGGAATATGACATCATAACACATTTTTTAAAATTGATTTTGATATTATTAGTTAATTTCAGCTGAGAAATGTCATTAGATGAATTGATTTTGCAGGAATTGGTTCTGGTGTAAATGGTGCCATATCTGGTTTCCCAAGTGGAAGTTTTAGTAATGATGGAATTGTAGATCGGAGATTCGGTGTTGGTTTAAATGGACAAAGATTAGCTGCAGCATTGAGTGGAACTGTCGCAGGTACTGCAGCCGGACTAGCATCTAGTCTTAGTGGAGGATTAGCTTCATCACTTGGCGGAGCAGGAAGATTTTCTGGAACAGTCGGAGGTAATTTCAGAGGCAGATTTGGACCTGGTGTGAGTGCAACTGGTCCAGGTTTGAGTGGATTTGGTACCGGTGTGAGTGGATTTGGTTCGGGTTTGAGTGCATCTAGCTCCGATATAAGTGGAACTGGTCAAGCAGTCAGTGGCATATTCACAAGTGGATTCGGTCCTAGTACAAGCGGATTTGTTACCGGACGAGATGACACAACCAGAAGGGCAGGTTTTATTAACATAAGTTACCAGGCATACATCGGATTGATCTCTTATATTTCATCCCTCGAAAGAACCCTTGCTATCAATACAGGTATCAGAATCGGCCTTGGAGGAAGCCAGCCTGGAAGTGGATTCTCAGGAATAGTATCTGGACCAGGAGTTCAAGGTAGTATATCCACTTTCGGACCAAGTGGCTTTGTAAGTGGTCCTAGTGGCGATCTGTCAGTAAACCGCCCTGCAGGCCAAATCGTTGCATCTTTCCAACCAAGAGGCTTTGTTAGCAGTCCAAGTGGTGATCTGTCCGTAAGCCGCCCTGCAGGCCAAATTGTAGCATCTTTCCAACCAAGTGGCTTTATCAGTAGTCCAAGTGGTGATCTGTCAGTTAGCCGCCCTTCAGGCCAAATTGTTGCATCTTTCCAACCAAGTGGTTTTGTAAGTAGCCCAAGTGGCGATTTGTCAGTAAGTGGTCCTGCAGGTCAAGTTAACATACCTTTCCAGTCAACTGGGTTTGCTGGTAGACCAAGTGATTCTACTTCAGCAAGTTTGGAGGGGAGTTTTGGAACAGATGGCTCTAGGACATTTGGACCAGTTTGGAGATTTGGAGTGAATGGTGTCAGAGGTGTTGCAGGTAGGTCAACATTTATTTGTTGAGATGAAAAAAAATGGTTAACCTTTAAAACAAAAACATATGCAGGTTTTAATTCAACACTATCATGATACACACACGTTCATATACGTAATAAACTTGTAGTTATCATATATAACATTTGTTTTTTTTTGCAAATTTGAAATTTTGTATCATAATAAGATAAAGTTATAAAAGAACGTATTGTGGACTAAACTATTTTCGTGGATACCAACCAAATTACAAATGTTTGATGCATTTCGTGTGTTGTATTCAACCTTTAGTAACATACAGTATTTGTGTTAATACAGTCATTTGACTAAGAATTAGTTCCCACTAAACATATGTACTCTCATTTCAACTTAAATCAATATAAATCAAAACAGTATTGCCAAGTAACTAAATGACCGATTTATTTTAAATAAATACCAGAAGATGTAAGAATGTTAAAAGTTTTATTGTGTATTGACCATGCAAGTATTTAGACTCATTTTAATTTTCTGCTGAGGTACAAAGAAAATGTTTATGGAAAAGTTTGATATGCATTCTCACCAAATAATAGTCGTAAAATAAGCTGTCGTGTTTAACCCATCACAAAATTTAAAAAAAGACCCTCACGAAAATTATGACCAAATAAACAATAAAAATTTAAGAATATCTACATCTTATGGTATTTATTTATAAAAATCACCCATAAAGTTACTTGGTAATATTGAGATTTTTTTTAGTAAGAATTCACTTTTACTATACCCACTGACTGTATATTTCCCCCGTGTTGGTGTTCAACTTCATAACTGCAACATAAATGATTCCAACAATTTTGTTTTTTGATTAAAACATTGTGTCTACTCAATTTTTTTTTTCAAACATGAGAAATGCTTTTTGACCAAAGTAATAGGCTTTTTGTTTTGAACAAATGGAGGTAAATCTTATATAATTCTTAGATCGTAGCGGAGTTAGAATTACAAACGGAAGAGGAGTTCCAACCACAGACGGAAGTGGAGTCAGTGTCACAGACGGAAGTGGAGTCAGAATCACAGACGGAAGTGGAATTAGAACCACAGACGGGAGAGGATTCACAATCACAGGACGAAGTGGAGTCAGAACCATAGACGGAAGTGGATTTAGAATCACTCACGGAAATGGAGTTGGAATAACAGGGAGAAGTGGATTAAGACTTAAATCTGGTGGAAGTATGTATAATTTAGGACATTTTTAATGACAAGGAAATAATATGCAAAGAATGTTACAAATAACGAATGCTTTTTTTTTGGTTTTTTTTTGGAGGTCAAGATCTATTCTTTGTAAATTCATGTATGTATTATTAAGAGGTTAGAATATCTCTGTAGCATGAGTCCGAATCCTGATCAGTGAAGAAGAAAAAAATAGCTTTTGCAAATTTACAGATTTAACATTTTTGGCTGACATTTAGACTAATTATTTATGAGTACATACCAAAAAGTTGGTTCTTGGGTTTTAACATTAATATAAACCAAGCATACCTGATAACCGTAATTGTTGTACAATTAATTTACCTAAGAATTGACAAAATTCTTCAAGTATTCCTTTTGTTAAAATGGATAAGTTTTAGCGAGAAGACACCAAAAAGGAAATCAGGACACATCCGTCAACGTGAAAAGTTGGAGAAAGCAAATCAGAAGTCACCAAAACAATACACAGCGCATACAATTGAGAAAAACGAATCACTAAAAATAATACCAATGATGGATTAAAGGAACCCGACAAATTAGCCAGTTTTGTAATATATTTTCATCAAAGAAGGCATCGGACAAATTCTACACTTCTAGTTAACTAGTCAATGTTTCACTTTGTATTTTACACTTAAAGATTTCCAAAGGAAAATTCAAATTGATTTCAAGTTATAACATTAACTTTTAAAGATTGTTATTTAATACTTTTAAAGCTCATTTAAGACAGCATATATAACTATGGTTTTTATTTGACATTTCAGGTACCTATTAACCCCTTTTGCGAAATGTTTATCTGAAAGAAATGTCACTTATTGCTTGTGATCTCCATTTACTTCTATCTTAGTCAATTTAGTCAATAAAGAGCTTTATATTTTATAACGAATTGTTTATTCATTTTTCATTTGTTGATAACCTTTGTACCAGAGTCTTTTTATGAATAATATGTATGGAGTACTATGTAGATTTTAACCAGAATAATTACTAGTTTTCACTCTGATATTAAAATTTTGTAAAAATAACGCAAAAAACGCCCCCCCCCCCCCCCCCCCCCCCCCCAAAAAAAAAAAAACAAACCAAAACGCACCAATAATGTAAAAAATAAACCAAAAGGTGCTATACATGAAAAAAAAGTATCACAAAAATACTGAAAATTCAAAACGGAAAGTCCCATATCAAATGGAAAAATCAAAAACTCAAACACATCAAACGAATGGATAACAACTGTCATATTCCTGACTTGGTGCAGGCATTTTCTTATGTAGAAAACGGTGGATTGAACCTGGTTTTAAAGCTAGCTTAACCTCTCACTTGAATGACAGTCGCATCTAATTCCATTATATTGACAATTGGTGAACACAATAACATGCATAATAGGAAATAGGTCAAAAATTGGAGTACAGCAGTCAACATTGTGTTGTAATTGAAAGGTAGGGACTTCATATTTATGCTTATGACATGTTCAAGAACACTCGACATCTACAATATTGTAATTATTATAAGAAACCAAGGCCATAAATGAATCCGAAAAGTTGCCAATTAGTATTTGTTATGGGATACTCATTTCATCGTTATCCAAAAACTCGAAATTGACCAACTTTGTCATGATACTAATTCATGTATACACGTTTTATAATATAAAGTACTAAATGTTGGCCCCATTGCCGGCAATGCTATTTAAGCAATTATCTCCTTACAAGATGTTTATTATGTTAACTAATTATAGAAAAACTGTTGTTGTCGTCGTATTGGAGTTCGATATCCATTTGTGATTTTACCGCACTTAAATATATATGGTCCAATGGCTTGTCTTTGTGACGTTTAGGGTTTTTTACGGTACCTTACGATTTAGCAGAACATTTTACCTAATTTTTATGATCATAAAAAAAACCATTTCCGGCACTTCATCATATACATTTAAGGAAAGGACAAATTTGTGCTTGCATGAAACTTTATTCATAATGCTTTCCAGAAGAAAAATATAGAAGTGATATAACAAGCAATCACAGATAGTCATCTGTTTTTCTATGTCATGTTCCCTTCACAAAATGACTGGGTCCATGTAATTTTATTTGGTACATTGTAACCAGAAATTATTGACCATTTTGTATGTATTTAAGGGAGTCATTACATGTTATGATATACATTACCATTATGTAATGTGTGTTACCCATAATCAATTGAAATACTCGCTATTGCAAAACTTACTAAAAATCCTCACGTTTTGTAGTTTTTCAACCCTAATACATATCATTCTCAATTATGCTGCAGTTGTATCACGAGAAATGGCTGTGTAGACGACTATCATACATAAATTAGATTAATACACAATTTTTTATATTAGGAAATGAGTGTACCACGTTGGATATAATTAGGTTCGTGACGAAACGCGCGTTTGGCGCAAATACATAATTTCAATCCTGGTATCTATGCTGAGTTAATTTAGCGATGATACTCCTTCAATCTTATTCAGAATAATGGGTTGAAAAGGTACTCATTATTGGTCATATTTTCACATGAGGATGTGTATTTCTGTTCTCTTTGTGACCATTTAACATAACTACATATAAAATTTATTGATGAAATGCCTAACTTGTGCACAATAAAAGGTATATGAAGGAAATACAGTAATTCATATCACGTGCGTTGTCATGCGCAAGAACATTTTCCCAATGAACACTAGGCACATAATAATCAAATGGTTATGTCTTGAGTACATATCTACTCTTCATAGATACCTTTCCGTAAATTATTACTAGTGTCACAGTATCATGGTGGTGAAGCGATTTAGAAGATGATGCTTAATTACTTTTCGTGCATTATTCAAACAAACATGTAGTTATAATAACAAAAGATGTGTATATGCGACAACAATATTTGGATTTTTGAGATATGGAAAATAAAAAAGTTTTACAGAATATGTAAAAATTGGAATATGGGGAAAATGAAGAAAAAAATAAATAGTTTTCCAAATTTTAAACCAAAAAAGAAACGATTTAGGCAAATTCATATGCTAAAAAAAAGACCAAAAATATACATAAAAGATTAGCAATTGTTACAGTGCTGTTGTAAAGGAAAACAACAAAATGTGGACAAATTTATATACGCATCTGCCGCAAATACTGAATTTCAATTCTGGTATCGACGAAGAGTTTATTTATATCAAACATACTTCAACTTTTCACACTTTAACGAATAGAACCTACTGATGATAAAACCGATTTTATAAACCAATTATAAAAACCCACATTCTTTGATTGGCATTGAATAATAACACATTTGGAGATAAAAACCATAAGGAGCAGGAATGGAATGGCAATTTTTTTATGACTTTTCATAACCTGAGTTTTGATATCCATTTGTATGTACATAGTTTACATTCTTCTGTGATATTTCAATGGATAACAGCGGATATTAAAAACGCAAAAGTTTTTACTTTCACGTTCGAGGTCTTATAAAAAGCATTTTTACCTGTTATAATTTTACGTTTTAAAAACTAAAAGTAGGTGAAGGATTCAGCACATGTACCTATAATCTATACTCCAAAACCATCACGAAAAATATTTGACAGACACTAAGTTGCGGCTGCTTTCACTTGGTTTCTAAATGAGTTCTGAAATGTATATCCCATATGCATGTGAAATTGGTATATTGCTGATAAGGTTGGGAAAATGTATATTTCAAATTTAGAATCGTCTCGTTTGTCATTGATTCTGGTACTGAGATGACACTTATGTAACATTCTAGGTTAAGGCCTAAATATAAGGCGAGAGGAGCAGTGTCTGTTGTTTCTTTAAATTTTAGTTTTGGAGAATATCAAAAGGATAGCTAATCAGAAAAGTTTTGATCGTTTATGAACAAAAACAAATTAATAATACATATGAATGTGAAATTACATGATCTGGCTTCTCTTGATACACACGTCTTGAAGATATCCGACTCATATGGAAATACGAAGGTGTCTGCATGGAGAGGCGTATATTTCGTTCCCATAGGAATGCCAACAATTTGTTGAAAAATTATACCTCAAATTTGTTGTCAATAACAAATTTTATAATTTTCCCATACAAAATATAAACTTTTCTGATGAGTCTCATTAATATATCTTTCTGAACTAGAGATTTAAGCATCATGGATTCGGCTTCAGTAGTCTCATTTTACGACATATATTTCGAATTTGACAACATCAGACATCTTATTACTAAAATCTGTGACAGACGAGACAATTTCAAAGTTAATACTTATTAAATTTCTTCACCTTATGTGCACCATTTAAACTTCATCCGTGTATGGTGTATACATTTCTCAACTCATACAATATAAAAAGTAAAATCACAAAAATACTGAACTCCGAGGAAAATTCAAAACGTAAAGTCCCTTGAAAGACATTACAGTGTGTTTTTTTTTTGTCGTCATTTTGTTTGCATTTATATTTAATTTATTTGTACTTTATCAGAAAAGTGAATGTGAACTTATGTTTTACTATACTGTAGGTACTATCAACTACAAAAACTCGTTTATTGACACCTTTGTCAGATTTATTTGTATAAAATATAAGAATAAGATGTATGATTGCAATTTTTGTTTCATTTTTTTTTATGTCGTTGCCAACTTGGTGTATGTTTAAACAGATTTTGGCCAATTATTATCATGCATTGTCTCTATTATCAATATGTCAATATAACGAAACAATAAACAACTGTCCTACAAGTTGCAGGTGTAGCCAGATATAAAACTTGGTTTAACCAGCCATTTTTTTCCCCGACAATTGCTGTACAATGTCAGGAATATGACAGTCTTTTCCATTTATTCCGTTGCTCTGTATACTTGTAGTTGAGGATTTATTATGTCAGGTTTTATGGACTTCCCCTTTTATAATTACCTTACAGTTTTGTATTTTTGTTATTACTTTTTCTTAAACATTCTCACTCTATAACGAGCTTTCGTGTATATGATAATTACTTAAATTAGAAATTCAATTATATACATGAATGTTTGACAGGAAACAGAGAATTGTGTACAATAATTTTGAAATTTTTTTTCACAAATTGATAAAAAATTGTTTGGTTTTTAGCATTTTGCCACTGCGCATCCACGTTTAAGTTAATAAAAGGTGGATTTAATATCGTATGCCATCATTTTAGATTAAGCTTAAATCTTGAGGACACTTCTTAAAGTGTACTTGATCTAATTACTTGGTTTAACACTTGCTGTTGTTATCTAATTTAATGGAACTTCTAACCAGCTGTCGTATGTGATTTTAATTTGAAAGAAATTTCATGTTTTAGTACATTTCTAATTACTGCTGATCTCCATTGTAAGGGAGCATTACAAAATCATAAATAAAGAAAACTGTTAACGACACGACAAAAAAAGTAAACACTACAAAGAAAATGAAAATTGTCCAATACCATAAACTTGCGTGATTTCAGAATCTCTAGAAAGAAAAGCAGATTCTGCTCTATTAGCTATTAGTGGCAACCGTCGTGGTGTTGTATCACAAAAATACTGAACTCCATGGAAAATTCAAAACAGAAAGTCCCGAATCAAATAGCAAAATCAAATGATAAAACACATCAAACGAATGAACAACAACTGTCATATTCCTGTCTTGGTACAGGCATTTTCAAATGTAGAAAATGGTGGATTGAATCTTGTTTTAAAGCGCTAGACCTCTCTTTTTTTATGACAGTTGCATCAAATTCCATTATTTTTACGACGATGCGTGAACAAAACAGACATAATAGGTAAAATAGTCAAAATATGGGTACAGCCGTCATCACTGTGTCACAATCTCAAAACAAACAAACTTTACTAATCCATAAATTATCAGTCGACTCTTTTCGGAATTAAAAGAAAAAGGGTTTCTACTTTAGCTGTAAAATTGACATTAGATGGCTTTGGCTGGTCTTGTCGGTCCCTTTTGGTAAAAATAAAGGCAACATTAGTAGACCGCTTTTAAACGTTTCCCTAATGTTTTCAAGTACTAATAATTGGATTTGTATGCTAAAACCATGACTTTGAAGAGTTATATCAAGCTATTTCGTGTGTTTTTCTATTCGTTGTTTTAACATTATCACAGATACCACGCGTAGTCAAAAGTGTTGTATTTTATACGGAAATACAATTTTAAACATGTATGTAAATGTATTTATTTACATCTAACAGTATAACCATTGTTTCAAATGTCTTAAAGATTAATACTTTTATAAAAATTAAACATAAGATAATGATAGAGCATATATAACAAGAACAGAAAATGATCATAGTTCAGCTAAACACCACAAGCTTAATATGTAATATAATGTATTTTAATATGTCATATATAACAATTGAACCATACTTTGACACATCGAATATGATTGACATATGTTTATTATTGGGTATCGAAATGACAACAAAGACGGAATCTTATACATTGCGTTGTTTGATGGGGTCCTTCAATTCGTTATTCTCTAATTTTTGGTTCACTACTCTTTACTTTTAAAACAATGACTAGTCTGTACTTGATAACTGTATTCTGGACATTGTTCTTTTCTGTAATCAGTTTATTTTTATCCCATATTCCTCTATTTATGCAGTCAATCATTATATTTTAGCACCCCATTTTCTCTATTTTAATTTTGTTCTGCCCTTTATTCTTATTATGTTAACTGTCTTGGACTTTTGTTTTTTTAACTGGCTTTAAGTATCTGCTTTCATTTACGTCACGTAACAAAAGCTAATTAAAACGTGTGAATCACTACGGTATTTGTAAACAAATATTGATTGATCTTTATAATCTAAAACATGAACAGTTTTAATACGAAAAAATTATGTCATCATCATACCACTGAAGACAGTACCGTACGTTTACATTCTCTACTCAAACGCAACCCATACCAATCTCATTATTTAGTATCATTATATATAAACTCATCATAGATACCAGTTCTAAATTTTATATATACGGACGCGCGTTTCGTCTACAAAAGACTCATCAGTGACGCTCGAATCCAAAAAAGTTATAAAAAGCCAAATAAAGTACGAAGTTGAAGAGCATTGAGATCCAAAATTCCTAAAAGTGTTGCCAAGTACAGCTAAGGTAATCTATGCCTGAGGTAGAAAAGCCTTAGTATTTCAAAAATATATTTTTCTGTTTGTTATTAGTTTGGGAAGGTCATAGGTAGCCACGAAGTCTAAGTGTTTAGCATTAGCCTGTTATCGATCCGAACATAGCCAGTCAGGGTACGGCCTTCAACAATTAACAAAGCCCTGGATTGTAACTGTTCCCGTCGAGTTTAGTGGTTCTCTCCCTGTACTCCTATTTCCTTCACCAATAAAACTTATCACCATGATATAGCCAATATTGCTGACAATGGAGTTAAACATTAATAATCAATCAACTATCAATCTTAAGATGGGTCATTATTTGTTTCACAGAACTATGGACTGGCAGAGAGAATTTTAGTAAACGATGAAATGAATATAGATGTGCCAAATTAGACTTGAAAGCACGTATGGTGACTTTATAAATGTTAACTTCTACAATGTACGCCATTTAGTCACTAGTTGAGACTTGCCTACTTGGCAATCATACCACATCTGAATATTATTCTATTAAAGAATGTGTAAAAAAAATAGTTTCCCAAATCAAGAAAATAGAAAAAAGTAAAATCACAAAAATACTGAACTCCAAAGTCCCTAATCAAATGGCAAAATTAAATGACAAAACACATCAAACGAATGGACATCGGTCATATTCCTGACTTGGTACAGTCATTTTCAAATGCAGAAAATTCATCGTTTGCACCTTAATGTTATAGATTAACAAACAACTTCATAGTAAATTAGAAAAGGAAAACTCTTTCACTAAAAAATTATCATAAATACTTGTTGCAGTAACTTTGCCAAAAACGATAGATAAAAATATTTTGACACAGTTTACGCTAACATTAATATTTTGACCGGTTGAAAAATACGAAATATTGTCATGTCCATTTTTTAAGTATTTTTTGTTAAATATTACATAGAATTAATCATCGTTTTACGGATATTTATGACTAAAATACATCCTTTCAGTTGATTTTTATGTAGTGGTCAAACATGTTGATATTGACGCTTGAGTTTATATTCTGATACTTAAAAAAAGATAAACATATTGTTTGTCACTTTTCAAATATATTAAAAATCTCCAAAAGCGGAAAAAAACATTGCTATGTGACACATTGTTTTATACACCAAAGTCGTTGACATATTTTGGCTCCCTTTCATAAATCAGAAAACATTTTATTACATGACAACGATTTAGTGAATTTATCTAAATGACATATTTTAATTAGAAAAATGTTGACTTACCTCGTAACAATAATGTATACATATAGAATATTGTTTCCTATATATTTCTTTATTTGTTATTGCTTAACAACACTTTTGTGTTAGTTTTTTTCTAAATATTTTTTTAGATACAAAATCAAATCATTAAATTATTATGATTACTTGACCTCTAACCAAATCGTTGACTAAAATGTGTTTTCAGTTAGAAAAACTACTATTATAGTATCTAAATAAAGCCAACAACCGAATATCTTTGTTTGATTCCGTTCATTACCGAAACCGTTAATTTCGTTAAAGAAATATTGTAAGGAAAAATCGTAAGAACAAATTAAAAACCTCTCTAAAAATTGTACGATCACAATGAAAGCAATTCATTTGTAATCAGTAAAGTACAATTCAAAACTTTGTAAAAGACAGTATCCCATACGAAAAACAAAACTGTTAAAATATAAAATATCAAAGAAGATAAGACAGAATGATAAAAGCATATACTTGATATAAGTTTTAACAATGAAAAGTTCTTTGCTGATCATGACTAATAAAGGAATAATTTATTGCACATAAAATCAAGCAAAAGACTTTTAATACGACCACATTACGTAATAGTTTATTTGACCCTATGTTAAAATTTGCGGGTAAACTTTTTTAATGTTTGATATCAAAGAAAGATTCTGATTAATATTTTATCAATAAAAATTGTCTTGTAAACATAGTTAAATATACAACATTTTGTTTCAACATCACGTTAAACACGAACAATAAAACAAACAATTTACATGTTGGAGTCAGTGTTTGGGTGATCGTTTGTGGTCGGCATAAACAGCGGAAAGCACGTACGATCACTCGTATAAATACGAATTTTCTCCCGACTATTTTCACACTCCGCTGTCACAGTCCCAGTAAAAGCTTAAGAAACTCAGGTAATACAAATATTTACTAGTATTATATTTTAAACAATTTTTTTCATTTTGATGTTGATTTTTTACAATTGATAGTTTACTTTATATACACTGTAAAATAATAATTTTATTTATTAAACTAAAAGCAATACAATTCTTTTCAAAAGATTGACCAAATACATTTTTGGTGATTATTTTTTTTTACGTTAGATGGTAAAAAAGTTCACTGTAAAAGTTTGTTTTATTCTACTGAAAATAATTATTTGTTAAAAAGTGTATCTGAAAAAAGTTTCCTTAAAAATAAGTTTTAATGTCATTAAGATTCGTATTTTTTTCTGATTCATGATGTACTTGAGGATTATGTTATCCAATAACGTTTGAAAATACGTTCGAGGATTTTCAAAATGTCTTACATTCTTTATGTAGCCTTCAAAAACTCACCTGCACATCGAGTACAGTATAAACAAACCTAACGAAAAAAATCGTATATATAGTAAAAATGGTAGATGCAATATCAATTTAAATCAAAGTATAGTGATAATGGATTTAAATGTTTATATGTAGGTCCAACTGTATAGAAATTTTCTTAACAAAACTATTATCATGTGATCAAGGTAAATTTTTACATTGGCAGTTGAAAAGCATTAATGTTTCTACCTTGACAAATCAAATTAAATTATTTCTTGAACCACGGAAAAAGGTGTATTTCATAATGTTGATACAAATGTGTTTTTCTATAATATATAAAGTAAAATGCTCATTTGCATGTAAATATAGTCAATATGATAACTATCTTTATAAAAGAGGGACGAAAGATAACAGAGGAACAGTCAAAATCATAAATCGAAAATAAACTGACAACGCCATGGTTAAAAATGAAAAGGACAAACAGACAAACAATAGTACACAGGACACAACATCAAAAACTAAAGAATAAACAACACAAACCCCACCAAAAACTAGGGGTGATCTCAGGTGCTCCGGAAGCGTAAGCAGATCCTGCTCCACAGGATTAATTAATAAATTAGGCTAAGCGTTAAAAATACTCAGCGTATTATTTTTTTTATTTGAACGGAACTGATTTCGATTTTCAATATTTTGATAATACTGCAAGAGAAATTTCAATAAGTATCTCTAGCAATGCGTAAAAATAGCAATTATGTGTACTTTCCTCCATCCTAACAGCTTATATCATTGTATAATTTTTTCTTATTTTTTTCAGGCAAAATGAATACTTTGATAACTTGTGTCGTTCTGCTAGTTGCCAGTTCCTGTACTCATGCCGGTGGCAAATTCGGCGGTGGTGGTGGTGGAGGTAAGCAAGTTATCTCCCTTATTCCAGATTAAGATTTTTAGAGAATACCAATTAGAAATTTATCAGTTAACAAAGTGTACCCTTTTTTTAAAAGAATTTGATCTAACTTTAAGTGGCTAGTATAGCGTAGTGTACAATGATGTTTTCGGAACCTAGGTCTAATGATACTTTTACATCAGACAAATTATTTTAAACTTGTTTTTCATTTCTCGTGTGAAAACAAGTCCTTTCCGTTTCCGACTTCCCAATTCGAATATCGGTTTTACTGAATTTGTTAAATTATGAACAAAAGCAAAACACGTGCTTTATAACTTGATTATAGGGACTACTATTCAATAATAATTAGAGCGTCATTTCTTAACAATGAATTTCTGAAAAGATGGTTGGCTTTGGATTCACCATTGAAGTATTAGATTATCATTCTATGATTAAAGATAATTATTTTAAAAGAAACAAAATATCAAAAAATATCAAGAATGCTATTATTCTATCGCATTTTTGAAACAAGACTCAGCATGCAACCACTTTTGTTATTGCATTTTAATTGTTATTTCGTAAAAGTTTGTTATGTTTGTCACTAAAATCAAACTTTACAAAAATGGATTTCCATCGTAGTGATCGGTCTCTTGGGTCGTAAATAGATTAGAGTCACTTCAAAATCTCCAATAATAATGCTTAACCTTCAGTTGTCCTTCAATTTATTTTTTACCTAATTCCTGATCGGCTCAAGATTAATTGTTAATACTCAATTCAAATTGTATTAAACACAGCCGTCGAATCTTGCATGATCCTTTTCAGCTGTCGTAAAATTCAGTCGTAAAATGTTTCATGGAAGGTCTTGCAGATTTTTGGTCGTCATAATTTTTTGTTTGGATATTTAATTCATTCAATAGATTAAGAATAAAAAACTTGTAATTTGACATTTCAGGAGGTGGCTCCCTCAGCGGATCTCTACAAGGATCTCTAGCTGGAAGGTTAGGCGGTGGACTCGGAGGTGGTCTCGGTGGTGGTCTCGGAGGAGGAATAGGTGGTGGAATCGGAGGTGGTGGAATCGGAGGTGGTATCGGCGGAGGTTTTGGCGGCAGTGGAATATCTGGATCTCTAAGCGGTTCTCTAAGTGGAAACTTGGGCGGTGGCGTCGGAGGTGGAGCTATTGGCGGTGGTGGTGCCGGTGGATCTATTACCATCAGCTTCAGTGCCTACCTCAGATTGATGTACTATGTATCAGCTCTTCAACAAGCTGTTGCAGCTAGTAGTTTAAGCGCTGGATTCTCCGGTGGCTTGACTGGTGGGTTAGGTGGTGCAATTGGAGGTGGTTTAGGTGGTGCAATTGGAGGTGGTGGTCTAGGCGGAGGTTTCGGTGGAATCGGTGGTGGTTTCGGATCTGGCTCTGGATTTGCTGGAAGATTCGGTGGTGGATTTGCTGGTTCTGTTGGTGGATCTGGAATCGGAGATGGTTTCGGTTCAGGCTCAGGATTTGCTGGTAGATTTGGCGGTGGATTTGCTGGACGTGTTGGAGATTTAGGAGGTCTAGGCGGAGCAGGAGGTATTGGTGGACTTTCAGGAGGACTCTCTGGAGGATTAAGTGGTGGCCTATCTGGTGGTCTAGGTGGTGGTCGTGGAGGAGGTGCTGGATCTAGCATTATGGGTAAATATTACAAACTGATGCTCCATGATAGAAAAAAGCAGTATATTGTCACAACCATTATGTAAACAATTTTAATGCATTAAGTTATATATATATAGAACAAGTGGAAAATTTCTAATATAATTGCAATGATTTTGAAGGATTTGTTTTCTCTCGAGAAAACGTAGACATTTCCTTGTCAATAAAGAAAACCAATTTCAGCAATATAAAGACTAAAGAGAGAGTAAAAAGAACTACACTTCTATTTCAGGAACTCTTGGTGGAAGTTTGAATGCTGGAATCAGCGGCGGAGCTGGTGGCATCGGAGGTGGAAAAGGTGGTAAGTAATTTTGTAAATGATTCAAGATTGTTTTGAAGTAACTTGTACATATATTACATTAAGGGAAAATAAAGAAGTCCAAAAGTATTCATAGAAAAATAAATAAGCTTTGACCTATATATGTATTGCTTCTTTAGATATTTGAATACCATTTATTTAAGACACGGAACAGGCTAGCCGATGTTGCATTTGTTAATTATATTTCGTATAAAAGAATATACTGATAAATGACTTAATTATAAAAGCATTTGTCTTAAAATGTTTTCAAAATATCTATTTGTTTTATTTACGCTTTAAATGAAATCAGAATTGTATGCAGTATTAGTACATGATGCTCATATTTGTGTATAATTTTGCATTTTAACAACAATTTTTTCTCTTTTTCTATTACAGCAAGTTATTATTAAATGACAGATATATAGTATTGGACGCCCAACGTTGATGAACAAACATGATCTTTCCGTTTTTTTCTGGTGTGGTGATTTTTTTGTGTATATAGAATAAATACTTGCATCCCAAATGTCATCTTTTTCCTTTAATGGACAAACAGTGTATAGTATAAAAAAAAGAGATGAACAATTTAGTATGGTCGCCAATGAAACAAACTATCAAAATGATAGTACTGATGGCGTACACGTAAGCAGCTATAAAAGGTCATCTTTCTCCAACAATGCACAAAAACCATATCGTATAGCTTACTATAAAATATTACCATTCAAACTAGCAAACAAGCAAACCAACGGACTGATCTAAGCAGTAATCATTTCAGCACTTTTGCTAGACAAGGGTTAATATCCACTCCCATCCTCTCCTGTGGATCGTAACCATTGGCTAGCTAATATGCCAATTTAGTAGTCCGGATTACATATAAAACAGCCTAATTCAACATAGTCACTTGTTCATTATTGAAACCCGTATGTTAACCTAAAGATGTGATTTGGGTTTCTGTGTAGTTAGATTGCGCCTTTTATTGATAGGAATACTTACATTTTTTCGTATTACTATATGAAAAAAGAAGATTGCAATACAATGAGACACCAACCAAATGTCACAAAGAAACAAAGTGCCTTTAGAATCCTAAATGCTGTCTTCAGCAATGGAAAAGTGTTTATGTAAAACATCAAGCCGAGTCTATACAAATTGTAAAAAAGTGGCCGAGTGGTGTTAGTAGTTCTACCACTCTAGCATAAGCCTGACTCTCCTCGATGAGGTCATGCGTTCCACTCCGATCATAATTGACTATTATTATCAGTTTTCCTTCAAAAGGTCTTTGGTTCTCTCGGGGCATTCTGGATTCCTCCACCGATTAAAATTGACCGCCATGAAATAGTACAATAGTGCTGGAAGGGGTGTTAAAAACAAACCAAGCAATCAAAGACCTAAACCGACACTTAATTCTTATTTCATAACAAACAACATTAAAATATTAAACAATACAACAACGTACGCGATTCCCTGCTCATGAGTATATTGCAGGTTTCTACTTATTTTGTACATCTTAATGCTCTCTCGTTTAAATCTTGTTCAGCGAATGTAATATAAAAGTACAATATGAAAAGTATTAAACTCTATAATAATGATATAGTTGATATCAGAAACAAGTATAAACAGAGAGGCAATAAAACTATTATGTAATCTAGGTCACTGACATCAAGCTGTCCTACATTCGAATATCGGTTGTTGTATTTCATAGATTTCTCATAGCAAAGTTATAAACATTACTTGATAAAAAGATCTTTAAAGATACCAGCTAGTTTGTAAATGGGACTCGTCATTGACTCTCGAGTAAAAAAGTTTACAGGCAAAATAAAGTACAGCGTTTTTAGAACATTTTGAGTGCCAATTTTTCTATTTGTTTTTACAAAATACAGCTTTATTAGAATATTCATCCTTCTTTCTAAAACATCTAAATTTAAATGCTAAACAGTTTAAAAGTGAATATGATAAAATTTTAATGTGCAATGCAAATTAATTCTTGACAACGAAAGAGGCCTTTAAGCATTGCTTAAATAAAGGCAAAACCGCTGTTCGAAATTCATAAATAGATTGAGAAAAAAAATATATCCGGGTTACAGACTAAAACACAAAAATATAAGAGGAGAAATTCTACACAACAGAAACATAACATTGTAATGTAATAAACACAGAAACGAACTGTTATTTAATAATGGCTTTTTCCTGACTTGGTACAGGACATTTCAAGAAAAAATGGTGGGTTGAACCTCGTTTTGTGGCATGCCAAACCTCTCGCTTTTACGGCAATGTTAAAAATAACATTAAAATGACAGCATTACATGACAGGACTACAATACAAATTAATAGGAGAACATATAGAAGAGAGAAACACACGAATAATAGCAACCAAAAGGTACCAGGTTTAAAATTTAATACACCAAACGAGCGTTTCGTCCACATTAACCAGCGACGTTTAGATGAAAAATGTCCAAAAGCCAAAACAAATACAAAGCCGAAGAGCACTGAGGACCAAAAGTTCCAAAATTTTTTGCCAATTACGGCCAGGGTTTTCTCCTTGGGATAAGAACATCCTTATTATTACGAATAATTCATAGCTGCAAACAGTATATTTTTTTTAAATAACTATACAATAGATAAGCAATAATTAAATCCTATGTGATAATGATCCCCCAAAATGACAAAAGCAATGATTGAACAACAATAGTTTTGCTATTACCTTATCAATAAATCTATTAAACCAAAGAGAAAGATTTAAAGAACAGTTCTTAAACTTGCTAGCTTTGTAAAAAATACTACCGTGAAAAGATGCATGTAAAATTAAACTGTTCTTATACAATAAATATCTATATTTGTGATTAAACGACGTAACAGCTAAATTAATGCATTAGTAATTTTTTCAAATCTGCACTACTAGTATTAAAGAGGGACAAAAGATACCAGAAGGACATTCAAATGTAAAAATCGAAAATAAGATAACGCCATGGAACAGACAAACAGACAAACAATTGTAATTTGGATTTTAAAACACAACATAAAAAAACTAAAGACTAATAAAATAACACGAACCCCATAGTGTTCTGAAAGGGTAAACAAATCCTGCATCACACGTGAAACCTATCTAATTGCTCATGTTATAACAAATCCGATAACAAGTATTATTTGGTGGATAACATTCGTGAAAAGGGGACGGGATTGAATTTTACAATTATAAGATGAAGCCAAGGTATATCAAATGCTAAGAAATGTAAGAAAATTAACAGTTGAAAGGTGGAACGATTAATACATTTTGATATAAAGCTTACCATTACAATTCTTTTATCAAGGTTTTAAACAGACTATTGGACAGTTTCAATACTTAATTTAGTATGAGAAGTTGAATTGAACTAAATTACTTTAGATAGTGGACACCACACATGCAGAACTTTTACTAGAACGAAGAATGGAAACAGGTCAAAGGGACATGATTACTTGTTAGCAATTGGGATATGATGTTTTAGTATTTTCAATTTTTACATTGTGCACATTTTTGTATTGTTCATATGCCTTTTTACATGTAGGGTTATAACTCTGCATTTCTAAATGAATAAGCGATTGTGAATACAACATAAGAGATTGAAGAAATTAAGTTTTCTATTCCAATATCACAAAACACCCGTCTAATGAAAAAACATGTGTTTTAATTTTGCATTCGTCATGGAGCATTTTTTTTTTCGAGAAGTTTTCATGATCTTATCGGGTATTTGTGGGCCACTTTAATGATTGTAATGATTAATCAAGATAAGGATTCATTTATTCAAAAGGTTCCTTAATTGATATCAAAAGTTTAAGCTGTTGGGTTATGTGGTTTAAAGGATATACAACTTATGCATAAATAGACAATAAAAGTGCATTGACTTGACATATCAACGATATAAGGATGAGGCTTAGAAACGGGGAAATGCGAGGTTGTGCTGAGCTATTTCTCCGTTTCGGGCCGAATCCTTATATCGTTGATATGTCAAGTGAATGCACTATTATTGACCTTATACTGCAGTCTAAAAGAACATTTTCAATTGTTGTTTATTGCGTTATGGTTATTTATTTGAATTAAATATTGGGGGAAACCCCCTTTAAAAAAAGGCGTCATATCATGCTCGCGGAGAAATATACAACACAATGAAATGTACATTTACCTGTTGAAACCCACACTCGATGGCGAACGAAATCATTCGAGTATGGACTAACATATCAATCATAAGCATAAAACATAATGATTTAAAAGAGGGACGAAAGATACCAAAGGGACAGTCAAACTCATAAATCTAAAACAAACTGACAACGCCATGGCTAAAAATGAAAAGGACAAACAAACAATAGCACACACGACACAACATAGAAAACTAAATATTAAACAACACGAACCCCACCAAAAAACTAGGGGTGATCATGATCTCAGGTGCTCCGGAAGGGTAAGCAGATCCTGCTCCACATGTGGCACCCGTCGTGTTGCTTATGTGATAACAAATCCGGTAAATAGTCTAATTCGGTAGGTCACATTCATGAAAGGGAAGGGGATTGTAGTTACGTCGTAAGGAACATATCCGATATCATTTGTGAAACGGTTATTCCATAACGGTCAACCAAGGTTGCAAACAAAAAATATTAACAAATGAAATATGTTTTTCCAATAATTGCACAGAAAACAAGGTTGAGTCGTTCCACGCATCGTTGTATGCATTAGAAACAGGTTGAAGAGGTCGTATGAATAATTAAATATTATTTCGGTAACTTCTATTTAAATATTCATGAGGAAAGGTGATATCGGGTCAGTGACTGTATATGACATAGAAATATACAGTCAACGCATTTTGACTGCTCACATAGAACGAGTGCAGTACAAACACAACTATACGAATTAGTCGAAAAGTCTGCCACATGTGTCGAGGAATCACATACGCATTATAATGCAATTTAAGTAATTATTGCAATTTGTGAAACAATATAAAGCTGCCAGTCCGATTTAGATTAAGATCTATCATAACTCGTGCAATTATTGAAGCAGAAATCTATAAACTCATGACATTAACGACATTAACTTAGATTTAGAAAAACATTTGAAATAAGATTCTTTATGTTCAAGTATTTGTAGAAGTGGAATTTTGAAACAATATTTCGCTATATTTGTCAAAATAAGCTCAAGACAACGCTAATGTATCATTGACATGCAAGTAAATAATTAACATAAATGAATCCGTATTCACGTGTACTTTAATATACTTACTTAATTGTAGACGGGTTACGCATGTACTTTGCGTGTGTATGTTTTAAAAGCAAACGAATGTCAAAATTGAAAATGAATCAATGTTTAACCATTTATTTTAACTTATTTCACCCAGAATAGGCATTCTTATACAGATACAAACTATTTCTTATTTTATGAAATTAAACAGATCCAAGTGCATGTGCTCGCCATCTATTTATATTTATGTTTATATTGACTGTCGGCAGTCTTCACAGGTCTTTGACATCGTTAATCAGATTTACCTCTACACTAAAATATATTCACGACGTACTGATACATATTATCGAATCCATTCATGAATGATTGTTTTTTTAAACTTTTTCTAAGATGTTTTAGTGTGTCAATGTGAGAATGGGAGTCAATCAGTGAAAATAATGACTAAAACAGATGTTAATCAGTATAGTAATTTGAATTATAAATAACAATAACAAATAATTATCAACGAACCAAAATGTATATACTTAGTAACTACTTTCACACCGACTCATGATATTGCTGGTATGACCCCCATGAAAAAACAATTCCACAAGAAACACAGAAACACTCTCAAATCAATACAACTATGCAATTTATTAAAGAGAAATTAGTATACAATTAAATTACAATTACAATGCATGCATTAACAAATATGGAAACAGACAGTATATTTAATTGTGTATTTAACGCAATTTACCTAACCAAGATTACCTAACCAAGAGGGACGACAATCGATAATACATGTTTGGTACATCTTGCTAGTTTTTTTTAATACAATAATATCAGTTGATGCGAATAACTGATTAAATTTTTTTACAATATTGCGGTAATATTTTTTTTCCTTAGTTACAGATGCCTTTGATGTGTCCTGTTAATGTAACAAGACACCAAAGTTTGGCCACAAACACTGCAAAGGAGGTTTCCTGGTTTTTGTCTGTGTTGTGTTTTCTGATTTTCTGCCACAAATTTTATGTGGTTGCGTTAATTAATGAGTCTGTTAAAAATCCAATAGTCTGATAAAACCTTTAATATATGTACTGTACTTACCTTTTATATATCGGTATATGCGTCCACAGCTCTAAACTATGCTTGGTTTGTCCTGGTTTGCACGCTAGTCACAAAGGTAGACATGTTCATGTTCGTTTGGAGCTTTCCCTGTCATCAGTGTTTCTATCTTATGTTTTTACATCTCTAGTATCTTCGGTTCATATAAACAATTTGTGCTGCATGTTCATTTTTACAGTTTTGTCGAACAGAAATCCCTTCTTTGTCACGTGTTTTTTCAACGGGTTCAACAAGTTTGACAAAATTCATAACTGGATATGGAAGAGAATGGAATCCAATATGAACAAGTTGTAGTAATTTAAAAAAAAATCATTAAAGTGCATGCTATATTTGTATTTGTTGCATTTTTATGATCGTGTAATATTTTATGCAGAACGTAATCAAAATTTAAACGCATTTTTACAAGTTGTTTCCACTAGTACAATATCGCTTCAAATCATGACATTAGTAAAAGATAAAAATGCATAATTTCATTTTTAGCTATTGATGTCTATTTTTCATCGTATGCTTTGAATTGCGACTTCAATTTCGTGCAATATTAAAAGTGATACAGGGTGATAATATTAATTTGGATTTTTTGACTAATTTGATTCGTTCAGAAATCGTCACATTTTAAACTATATTGCACCGTTACCTTTAGTATATCTAAAAACCGGGTTATAGAGTTCTTTAGGGTTGCACTTTGTAAATACAGCTGTTTCTCAAAACACGCCTCTTTTGGGGAGAACTTGAATATTAATAGAAAATTAATTTTGTTTACATACTGGTTCCCAGTTATGCTCTCTGTGTTCTATCTCACAGAGACATAACTTAGCAATGTTACCAGTAAATAAACATGTGCATATTGTTTACATTGAAATCTGTTGTAACCTTTCAATCGAGGTAGGGGTAGTTAAGAAAATAAGTGTTAGTTTAAACTCTGAGAAGTTCCGGGCATATAAACGTTGAAAATATGCCGCACAGCCCTATATTTTGACCTTTGAAAAAAATTGTGGTGCATATGAACATTCAATTCTAGGATAAGATTTTTTTCAAAACTTCATAGTAAAAGTGCTACAGTTTTAGCCGTAAAAGGAGTTCCTATGGGAAATTGCATTGTCAATATTTACAGAAATGTAACCTGTAAATTATTTATTTATATAATATTTGGTCTATTTTTTTTGGTAATATCTTCTTGGCGTAACGAGTGTTCTTTATATGACATTGTAAATTATTTATTTATATAATATTTGGTTTATTATTTTGGTAATATCTTCTTGGCGTAACTCGTTATTTTTCGTATTTTTGTTTTTCAGTTTTGCTTAATGCTTTGCCTATATGCCATCGTGTTTTTCTTTGTTGACGTTTTGTAATGATTTTATAATGGTTAAGAAGTTAATTCATTGTGACTGCTGTACTCCTTTTTTTTTATTTTTCTACCTAGTCTTTCTTTTTGTTTTGTTCACATATTCTTGTCAATAAAATGGACTAGTGCGATTGCCGTACAAGTGAGAGGTTTAGATAGCTATAAACCCAGATTTAATCCATATTTTTTTACAAAAGGAAGTGCCTTCGTAAACGAGGAATAGTCGACTGAACTGTTCAATACTTTTCAATTCTCAGTGCTGTCGAATTCTTTCTTAACATGTACATGGTAAAATCCAAATGACGAATACGGGAATCACGATTTAATGTGAAGACTATTAACAAGTTTTCGTGTTTTGTGCTGATTGGCTAACAGACTGACAACGACGTTCTGAACTATTTATATTTCATATACTCTTAAACTAGTAGACCAATCAAATCCAAACATCGGTATACATATTCCATATTGTTTTACGATTTTGGTATAACTGAACGAAAAAAAAAAAAAACAATCCGAGAAAAGCAATATACATTTTCCAATACATTTTCCAATGCAACTAATTGTTGTTGAAAATAGGTTCTACATAAAGCTTAGGGGATACTTCGTGATCCTATTCACACATAATAGATAAATCTGTTGAAAGGTCGCATTTGATGATAAACCAGGAACAAAGAAAGTATGACGGGATCGTTATTTAAACAGAACAGAAAAAAATAATTTGTTTTTATCTGTGTTATAATTGACCTGATAACCCGACGTGACAAATTCTTAGTTTTATAGACTAAAATAGAATTAAAAAAAAAAACATCAAGAACGCCTGTTTGAGTGCAACAAACTTTTATTTGTGCACATGTATCAACATCCGATTAGGACTTCAGTAACGAAGGGAGTTGACACTTTTGGGAGGAAAAGGAAATGAGAGGTGGCATGTAAAATTTTATATCCTGTCAAATCTTTCTTAAAGTCATAAGAAACCTCAAATTAAAAAAAAATATGCATATGTTTTTTATAACTAAATGGATATAGTTTTCATTATACAACTTATGTACATATACTTTTTTCTGAGGAAAATTCTTTAATTTGTCCACATTTAGAAGAAGTTTACTTATTTTTAATTGCTTGCTTCCAGGAAGCAATTCGCCGACATATTTTCCGTATGCATAGTGACCCGAGCGTAACCCTCCTCGTAAAATTCCGGTGATCGCAATTCGCATGGATCTGTCACTGAAATAAACAAATATATGATTATACATGTTAAACACGTGCTCAATACCCATGCTTTTTGTGATTTGTTTACTATAAGGTGACAATCGGTAAAACTCGGCTTCAAAACACGACATTTAATGAGCAGCCATATTTGTTAAATCATAACAAACAGAGAGAAAAAAAATTGAAGATTATATGATATATTTGCGAAAATAATGATAAAATCGTGCACAGAGGACTAAGTTTATGATATATACATGCGTTGGTTCAAGAATTGGATAAACATTATTTTTCACCACTCACTCGTTTCATATGACTTTAATATACAAATATATAAATAGATATTAAAGTTGAAACTTCGAAGTTTTTTAAACTTTTCGATTTCTGTGAACAGATACACAAACAAAAATATTCTCAACTGAGTATACTTATTTCTTATGTTATTAATACCTTCCAAAGGAATTTTTATGTATTTCTTTTAATTTATATGCAACATTCTTTGATACTCTTAAACGATTTGTGTAATTTGTTTTAAAGTTGATGATAACTTTATACGACGCTTAATTGCTTGTTTGAACAGCACGTTTTTGTTGCCTTGTTTTTGTAAAATTAATAATAAATAAAAACACCGAACTCCAAGGCAAGTTTATTAAGGGAAATTCCTTATCAAATGGTAAAATCAAAAGCCGAAACACGTCAAACGAAAGGAAAAAAACTTTCATATTCCTGACTTGGTACAGGCATTTCCTTGGGCTGAAAATGGTAGATTAAACCTGGGTTACTCTGGTTTCCGAAAATCTTGATCTGGTTGAACTGGCACTGTACATTTGTGTGTTTTGTGCACGCATCGTTGTCAATATAATAAAATTTGATGCGCCTGTCATATAAGTGAGAGGTTTAGCTAGCTATAAAACCAGGTTCAATCCATATTTTTCTACGTAAGAAAATACCTGTACCTAGTCAGGAATATGACAGTTGTTATCCATTCGTTTGATGTATTTGAGCTTTTGAATTTCCATATGATTAGGAACTTTCCGTTTTGAATTTTCCTAGGAGTTGAGTATCTTTGTGATTTTACTTTTGTGCTGTTTCCACTTACTTAATATGATTTAAGGAAAACGGCTGATATAAATGCACCTTTTTGTACAATGTGTGTTAAGACCGAAAAATTTTCTATTATTCTTTCCCAATCATGTAAATACACTTTCTAGGAAATTGAAATGTTATTGGCAGATAAATGTCTGTTTTGATGGCACGAAGAAATATGTCATAGCCGCCTTCGTTTCGGGTGTAAATATCATCCTCGTAAAATTTTTGATAAAAAAGATACTTAAAACGCCAGAACAGGTATAATATATCGCAGAAATGCTAAATCAACTGTTACAGTAAAAGATACACGTAATCTTTCCCTAGATTTTATTAACTCTAAGTATAACATCCGATTCTTTCAACAATGAAATGGTCTGTCAAATTGCAACATCTTAAACCCATTTTCCGACATACGAAATGCGAATTATCATCATTGTGTAGTTTTAAGTTTCATAACAGGTTAAAATTGGAAATCGATTGATATCAAACAGTCATTGAATGTCAATATAGTTATAAACGAACCTTTAGCTTTGTTTTAATCATCAATGAAATTAAATAACAAGAGATGATATGAATTTTATCCATACGAACAAAAAGTAATAACTTGACACATAATTTCGGTAAGAAGCACACACAAAACGTCCACATAGACTTCGTATACAGACAAAAGATTACAAATTGTCAATATAAAAGTACTACCAGTTACTGAAATGGTAGTTCAAAGCTTATAAATAAATCATGTTTCCAAGGCAAGTGTATTAATCAGTCATTAACATTATGAAATATATTAGTTACAGTTCCTAATATCTATAGGATGTATGACAATAAGTGTTAAGAAAAGTATAGCAATACATATTAAGTTATTTATGATTTATCAAAAACAAAAGCAATGTTTGACTGTTAAATATTCATAGATTTTACTACGATGTAAATTGATACCCTTTAAATTCATTATTCAAAATAATAAGGAGCTTACAAAGATCGTGTCTAAATTGAATTTGTCCATTACGAATTATCATAATACTGCATCCGTTGACTTGTAGACGTGTGAATACTCAGTTTGCTCTCTGACTTTTTTGCAATCGTATCACATAAATTCTTATCATATCAATATAAAAATAAGAATATGTTGTATGTTTGAAAGTTAGACAACTCTCCGGTAGTGACTTAACGACATAGAAGTTAACAATCTTCAAAAATCAACATAACCCCTACCGCAAAGTCATCCATAAAACGCCCCGAAATGACAAATGTAAAACAATTCAAACGAAAAAAACTAATGGCATGATTAATGTACAAATCTATTAATGAAATATTATTTACAGCAACAATCGAAAATCACTGAGTTATAGGCCTCTTGGTTGGAGCAGTCACATACACAATGTTTACAGCAACTAACGAAAACTACTGAGTTACAGGTCCCTGACTTTGGACACCGAACCCTATCTTAAGATTGGATAGTGGTAAAACAGTACAACTAAATAACAAACTATAAAATCAGATGAAAAAGGCTTCACTCATCAGATCGATACAACGCAGAAAAGCAACTAACAAAAACACAGACTGAACGTGACATGATACTTATAAATCCAGACATAGAAAAACTATAAGTACAGATCTGAAAAGACTCGCAGTGACTGACAGATAGTTCAAAGCCAATATAACTAATAAAAACATCATGTATCTAAGACTACAATGCCATTCAGTACACACCCAACGCCCAATTGATTTAGTATACTGGTAAATAAATGATTTTACTTTTTTTCATGTTTGATATCACGAGTATATTACCAAAAAAAAAAAGAGAGGATACATTATTTCTTTTTCCCCAATTTTAATATTTTTTTCTTTATTTTATTTAAATATTCCTTACAAATTCTTGTTAGCTTTCGCTGTATCAAGACACATTATGACTAGTTGTACGTACGAATAGTATAAAATGCACATATCAAGACTGTTACTTTATACATTTTTGTACTAGAGAGACACTATTATTAATTATTGCAGAAATACACGATTTCACGTTTCAAAGTTTCTTTCTGACTAATCTAATGGCGAATTATTACATATCAATTTTAACATTACATTGTGTTACAATGAACAAATGACCATATTACGTAACATCAAAACCTTTTGTTAGATTTTTAAAGAAAATGTGTAAAATGACAAATAAAACTGTCTGATTAATATTTGTCAATAAATTGTCATGTAAGCAGAGATAAATTTATGTTGTGGTTTAAAACCATGTAAAACACGAATTTTACAACCTAGCGTTAAGAAAAGGGAACTATAAGTGTACTAAATTACAAATTTTATTGAGAAAAATCAATGTATGTATACAACGGTCAAATTTAACGCTAGTGCAGTAAAGCGGAAAGCACGTACACTCGGTGATATAAAAGAGGACAATTTCTTATCTTTTCCACATAACATTTGTACAACATTTTTTCAAAGGCACCAAGAGAAAGAAGAGCAGGTATAACAATTTTAAACTAAATAGTTAAAAAAAATTTAGAAAATTTCTTTACATTTATAAAAAATCGTTTTATAGTTCCAATTGATATGAACGTCCGGTTTCATATAGTTGTTAACTAACTTTAATCTCATTTGTTCACTGGTGTATACTTGCCTCATTAGCAATCATACCGACTTTTCTTTTTCCTTTAATAATCATACTTTGCAAGAAGCTTCTTTATTCTAATGCATCTTGAATTCCAGTTAATACCAACAATTAGTCAAACCTTTTTAAATGCATTTTGAAGTACTAGTACATTTGATTAAAACAATTATTTATACTTTTTGTCAGATATCCCTTAAAAGATTTGAATATATTTCAGGAAGGATGAATACTTTTGTAACCGTACTCCTAGTGTCCGTTGCCTTTACACATGCTGTACCCAGATATGGCGGCGGCAATGGAGGTAAGTTGTTTTGATTTAAATAATATGATTTCGCTCTATTTCACCAAACAAAGGACTAATTCAAAAGAGATTACACTCAATACTTTTTTTTTGGCAATTATTCTATTTATTCTAATTTGTTTAAATATTAAGTATTTTGGTGATTTATAATTAGTTCATGGAAAAGACATTAAAAAAATAATAATATTGATTTGTGATGAACTGAAATTTTATTATTTTGGGATAAGTTTGCATGAAAGTGGAACATAAGTCTCTGATACTACATATAAATAACGATCTTTCTTATAAAGTGAGAAATGATTTTAGATTATAATAATCATCTAAAATATAATCAGAAAAAGGATCATCATAGTAGTATGGCACTTATTTTATTTACAATATCGATAACAAAAGGCAATAAGAATGAAAGTTTATAGAAAAATGACTAGAAAATCAGAAAAATTCCCTAAACAACAAAATTTGTTTTTCTATCATTTAATATAGCTGTATGAATTATTTCAGTAGGTGGATCTATCAGTGGATCAATTGATGGATCTATTGGCGGAAATGTTGGAGGTGGCTTCGGAAGTGGACTTTCTAGTTCTCTCCGTGGTGCTCTTAGCGGAAACTTGGGTGGTGGCATTGGAAGCGGAATTGGCGGCGTAGATGTATCTAACTCTCTCAATGCTGCTCTTAGTGGAAATTTGGGAGGTAGTCTAGGAGGTGGGTTCGGCGGCAGTGGACTGTCTAGTTCACTCAACGCTGCTTTAAGTGGAAACTTGGGCGGAGGCATTGGAGGTGGTCTTGGAGGCAGTGGAATATCTAATTCTCTTGCTGGTGCTCTAAGCGGAAATTTGGGAGGTAGTCTAGGAGGTGGGCGCGGCGGTAGTGGACTATCTAGTTCTCTCAACGCTGCTTTAAGCGGAAATTTGGGAGGTAGTCTAGGAAGCGGTATTGGCGGCAGTGGCATTTCAGGTTCTCTGGCTGGTGCTCTTAGCGGAAATTTGGGAGGTGGAACTAGTGGTGTTGGTGCCGGAAGATCTATCTCCATCAGCATTAGTGCATACCTTAGATTGATTTCCTACATCTCTGCTCTTCAACAAACCATCTCTGCCAATACCTTAGCAGCAAGTTTGAGCGGTGGAATCAGTGGTGGAATCAGTGGAGGAATTGGTGGTGGAGTAGGAGGTGGATTAACTGGTGGTGCTGGATCTAACTTTGCTGGACAATTTGACGGTGGATTTGCTGGTTCTGTTGGCAGATCTGGATTCGGAACTGGAGTAGGAAGCAGCGGATTTGCTGGACAATTCGGAAGTGGATTTAGTGCACAAAGTGGAAATATCGGAGGTATGGGAGGAGCCGGCGGTTTAAGTGGAGGACTTTCCGGAGGATTAAGTGGTGGAATTTCTAGTGGTCTAGGAGGTGGTATTGGAGGTGGTGCAGGAGGAATCAGCAGTGCTAGCCTTCAAGGTCAGTATTCTATGTAAAAAAGTTAAACAAGTTTAACCAGGAATTCTTAAATATGAAATTTTGCGATACTTAATACGTATGAAGGAACGATATTAGAAAAGATAAACAAAAATTTTTATTACGTGCTGTAAATAACATTAATCATTTAATAAATATCGACTGAATATATCAATATATGTATTATGAATTAACTATATAATTATGTATCACAATATATACTTGGTGTATTTTCAGATGAAATAAAAATAAATTACAAAAAAAAATATCGACTGAAGATAGAGTACGATTTCCCTCGTTCTTTTTTTCCTTTTTTTACAGGGATGGGGGGTTGGGGGTGCAGTTCAACCATGTGAATGCCTTGAATCGGACGCCATTGATAATTCTTCTGTAGACGAACGTTAGCACTGGCGTAACTAATAATGAACCTGGAATGTGTAACCAATGATCTGCTGTTGCCACAGTTTTTCCCATTGAGTAAAATTACTCGTTGTTGTGTTTCTATTATTCTTTTTAACTTCATCTATAATCTTTATGTCGTTTTCAGCTGCTCTTCAAGGAAGTGTAAGCAGTGGATTCGGAGGCAGATCTGTTGGAAAAGGTAAGCTTTCAACAAAGTTTAAACTATAACAAGATATATAGATATAAGGATTTAAATTTTAATCAGACATAGTAACATGCACAGTGTACTCGATGGTTTGGTCCAATTTACCATTATAATTTTATTTGTAGTCATTAAGAAAAACACGAAAATTATTAAAACCTATATACAATTCAAATATCAAACAGTCTTTTTAATTTACTCCAAACTTATTCAGAAATTTTACATATTTTCAGAGATAATGGAATGTTGTGAAATGTTGATATAAAAACAATGGACCTGAAAGACATCTCATCAAGAAAGTTTACAAAGTGCTTTGCATATTATTGTATATAAACATTCACATATAAAAACAACAAAAATAAAAAAATGTATAATTATTTGAAATTGTACACATAATAGAGATACCAAACTAATAAGTAAACGTATGATTTGAAAATAACTTATCAGGGATAAAAAAAAAAAGTGATAAGTAAAGTTTTATCAAGTGTAATCGATGTTTATTTTTGTTAAAAGTGTATGCAAAATATAATGTATTTTTCAATTAGATATTCTAATATATACCATTTCTTTTTGTAGGATCAGCATACTAAATAACATATGTATATTTATTTGACGCCTGAAGTCGATGAACGAACAACTCCATTTCTCTTTTGTTGTATTTACTTGGTATTAGAATAAACATTGTCATCAGAATTAATTGTGTTTGGTAGTTTGTTTCCCCTCATAATAAAAGTAATAACAAAATACAAACCACGTCCATAACCAACCAAAATCATTTTAGTCCTCGTTTGAGTTATTTTGATTTTCAAAAAATATGTTCAATGAATTTTATCCTACTTTTTTTTTATTTCATACAACAAAACAATTAAGTGTGGAGAAATATATACTCTCAATAACGAAGAGAAAAATGAGAATACCACAAAGGAATAGAAAATAGAAAAAAAATTTAGTCTTTCAGTTTATTATGATATATAGCGTAACAATCCGTTATGATTCAAAATCAGCGATCTCTTTTGATTAAGACATTATAGGTTCGACACAAAAAATTGCATTTGTGTACATATGTATTTAGAAAATCGGAATACTTTACAGACCTCTAACTATCTGTATGCATTGTTTTATGTATTTTGCAAAATGTGATATTGTGCAAAAGCGGTTACTAAAACTTTATTGTCACTTAAATAGTCAAGGCTACAGCGAACTACATTTACATTATACGATGATGACTGATGTACCCATATTTTGACTATTTTATTTATTGTGTGTTTATTTAAAGCATCAATGTAAATATAACGGAATTTGATGAGACTGCCATTAAAGTGAGGGGGTTAGCGCTATAGAACCAGGTTTAATCCACCATTTTCCACATTTGAAAATGCCTGTACCATGTCAGGAATATGACAGTTCTTGTCCATTCGTTTTTGATACGTTTTGTTATTTGATTTTGCCATGTGATTATGGACTTTCCGAATTGA
Organism: Mytilus galloprovincialis; assembly: GCA_037788925.1. Lineage (NCBI taxonomy): Eukaryota > Metazoa > Mollusca > Bivalvia > Mytilida > Mytilidae > Mytilus > Mytilus galloprovincialis. Next base: position 37,197,261 of record CM075335.1, read on the forward strand.
TTTACCTCTTAGTTCAGTATTTTTGTGATTTTTATTTTTTATAGAAGTGTCTCTCGTTATTACATTAGCCGAGATAAACATTCACAAAATAAACAGAAAAAGGTCAACAGAAGACTACCGTATATGTTGACTTATCATCGTAAATTTGACAAACTATCATGATTCAACCGTATTTGTGAAAATTGGAAAGAAAGAGAAAAAAAACACTTAAAACTATCAAGATTTTCTCTGAGTACAAAAGCCTTACACACTTTGCTATTGAGAACTGGTTTTTCCTCTGACCCAAGCTCTTGACAAAGTTATGGATCGATGTCTGACTTGGAATCTAATGCTTTATATTTCCAAACTTATTCGGTTTTCAATAGCATGTAGCAACTAGTCGTCCCAATAAATCTCCCAGGAATAAAGCCTGTTTGGTCAAAATAAATACATGTGATTACTTCCTGTTTCTGAACGACAGACATTTCCCCTATTTTATTGACCTGAAGACAAGTTATCAATGTCTATCCAAAACATTTTGAAAAGTTCTCCTGTGAAGCCATCTGAACACGGACTTTTATTATTTTTCATCCTTTTCAATGCTTGTGATATTTCAGTTAAGGTAATATTACCTTCTAGTGAATCCTTTTTACTATCTTTTAATTTAGGTGTTAGAAATGGTATTTTCCCCGATACATTGACTTCTTTTCAACACTCTTGTCTTCTGTAAAACTTCTCCAAAAATAATTGTGTTTGCTTCAAGATTTCTTTATTAATTTTATTTACAAAAGTTTGGGTTTATAGATTACAAAAACAGATAGTTGGTCTCTATCCCTTTTCAATCCACTGGGTTCTTGACCGAGTATATTGGCCTTTAACCTTGTTTTGCCGCAAAATTCTAAGTTCAATTTTTTCAATCTCAACTACATTTGTATTGTCCTCAGTGATTGCATTTTTAGTTTTTTTTTCTTTTTTTCTGTAAGCTTCTTTTCCCATTTTACACTTTCCCTTTTTATATATGTCGAATATGAAATAGTCTTACCTCTGATCTCATTGAGATACATTTATCAGAGTAAATCTCTTGTCTTCAGTATTAATATCCAATCCCAACAAATTGCCACTTTTTAAATTGGTGTATGCTATATTAAAAATAATTTTTAAAATAGGATTGCAACTCCTGGTTGATTAGACGCATGAGAATTGGAAACGCATTGACCTTTCCGTTGGCTTCTTATCAGTGTTTCATTTTGTTTTACAAATTGTTTGTCTTAAAGACAATTTATATAGGAGCACAAAGTTTATGAACCAGGCTAGGATTATGCCAAATAACGACTAGTTCTTTTTCTAAAGCAGTTCATCGAAAGGTACCAAGACTTAGGTGAGAAACACTCCTTTACAACTTCACAATTAATACATGATGGGCTTGAAGTATAGATACTTGGTACTGACTTTGTTTATCATCTTATAAAGTATTACAGTATTCCATTATTTGTCTTATGAATATTTCCTTTACTATCTAGTCTGTTATTGTGGTATCTATTTGGCGTGGCTCTGTACTTATATATCCCGTCATTTTGTTATTGTACTATGATAAATTGGTATTCTTGTCTTTCATGTTTGCTTATAAGCTTTGTCTATATGCCGTTTTGTGTTTCTTACATGTGAGGTTGCTCCGTACTTATACGTCCCGTTATTGTTTTTTTGTAGCATGGTAAACGTTTGTTTTTATATTTGTTTTTATATATAGTGATTAAGACAATAAAAAAATAATGTTGACTACTGTACCCCTATTCATATCATGTTTACATAATATGTCTATTTGTTTTCGTCACAAATTGTTGTCAATATAATGGAATGTTATGCGACTTTCATACAAGTGAGAGGTTTAGCTAGCTCAAAACCAGGGTTATTCCACCATTTTATACATAAAAAAATTTATGTGCCAAGTCGGGAATATGACAGTTGTTGTCCATTCGTTTGATGTGTTTGAGCTTTAGATTTTGCCATTTGACTAGGGACATTCCGTTTTGGATTTTCCTCCGAGTTCAGTATTTTTTTCATATGACTTTAAAGGTTTTTTTTTGTTGATTTTTAAGATAAATTTTGAAGAGAAGAACATTGTAGTTTAAATTTTAAGTACATCCTTGAATTTTATAAATCCTATTTTGTAAAGAATCACTCTGATTCAAACCAAAAATTCTCTGAAACTGACATTATCAAGATGCTTGATTTCTTGATTGACAACATATTTGTTACGTTTGGAGGACGTGTTTTTCAACAGACTGTCGGAATTCCAATGGGAACTAATTGTGCCCCTCTTCTTGCCGAATTGTTTCTTTATTATTATGAGGCTGACTTCATACAGGAACTTCTCAGGAAGAAAGATAAGAAGTTAGCAATATCCTTTAACTTTACATTCCGCTATATATATAATGTTCTCTCACTAAATAATACAAAATTTGGTGACTATTTTGAACGAATCTATCCTATCGAACAGGAGATAAAGATTACTACAGATACAACTAAGTCTGCCTCATATATTAACTTAAATCTAGAAACTGACGATAAGGGTTGGTTGAAAACAAAACTTTACGACAAAAGAGATGATTTCAGCTTCCCAATTGTGAACTCTTTATTTCTATGTAGCAACATTTCAGCAGCGCCTACATACGGAGTATTTACCTCCCAATTGATACGATATTCCCGGGCTTGTATTTCCTAACATGATTTCCTTGATAGAGGATTGCTATTCACAAGGAAGCTATTAAACGAAGACTTCCAAATGGTGAAGTTGAAATCATCCCTTCGTAAATTTTACGGACGCCATCACGAGTTGTTGACCGTTATGGAATAACCGTTTCACAGATGATATCGGATATGTTTCTTATGTCGTAACTACAATACCCTTTCCCTTTACACGAATGTGACCAACCGAATTAGACTATTTACCGAATTTGTAATAACATAAGCAACACGACGGGTGCCACATGTGGAGCAGGATCTGCTTACCCTTCCGGAGCACCTGAGATCACCCGAAGTTTTTGGTGGCGTTCATGTTGCTTAGTCTTTAGTTTTCTATGCTGTTTCTTCTGTACTAGTATTTGTCTGTTTGTCTTTTTATTTTTAGCCATGGCGTTGTCAGTTTATTTTCTCTCTATGAGTTTGACTCTCCCTCTAGTATCTTTCGTCCCTCTTATTTAGAGAAGTATTTGAATATTGGGTAATGTCAGGTGGTGGAAAGACAAAAAAGATACCAACTTCACAGAAACAAGAAAACAGTTAATTTGGGTGAACAAATCCATTAAATATAAAACCGTTAATTTTGAAGATATGATAAGGAGTAATTTAATATCTGTCAATCTAGTTAGAGACGATATTTGCAATATATCTTATCACTTTATTCAGCAAAAAAGTCTGTAAGAGTAATTGGATAGCAGAAATATTTATTTTGTAAAAGGCCATCCCAAAAAGACTGTCTTCAGATGTTTTAGTCTGAAAGTTCTATTAAAAGTATTTCCAATATTCTTAGACAAAATCTGAGGTTTCAAGTTTTTCAACAAACATATTATACAAGTCAATTTGTCAAGTTATTAAATTGAATCTCCAAATTGGTATTTGCAAATGGACGCATATTTTAATAATAACCTTAGTATTAATCCATTGTATTTTTTTTCACGTTTCAATATTTCGAAGAAAATAATTTAAAAATATAAAGATGAAAACTTTTACAATTCATATTACCAACAAAAAACTTATTATTTAAATTGTATCAGAAGAATGACTGTTTATGTAATTTATGTAACAAATAAGAAGATAATAACCACGAAAATGTCTGTACCAAGTCAGGAATATGACAGTTGTTGTCCATTCGTTTGGTGTGTTTTATCATTTGATTTTGCCTTTTAATTAAGAACTTTCTGTTTTGAATTACCTCGGATTTCAGTATTTTTGTGATTTAACCATTTTCATTTGTTGTTGATTTTTTTTTAAATTGGATAAACTATTCACGAGTGAATGAGAAAATCTAAATTAATTTTAGAGTATCGGTAAATCAATTAATCTTTAGATATTATATTCTAAACACAATTTATTTTGGTTTCGTCCCCGAGGGTATCACCAGCGCAGTAGTAAAAACCGAAATGAATATCAATAATGTGGTCATTTATTTATAAATTTCCTGTTTACAAAACTTTGAATTTTTCGAAAAGCTAAGGATTTTCTTATACGAGGCATAGATTACCGTAGCCGTATGTTTTTGGAAGTTTGGATCCTCAACGCTCTTCAACTTTGCACTTGTTTGGCTTTATAAATATTTTGATATGAGCGTCACTGATGAGTCTTATGTAGACGAAACGTGCGTCTGGCGTACTAAATTATAATCCTGGTACCAATGATAAATAGTATTGCGTAACAATTTTAGATTTTTGTATAAACAATCATATTATGTATCTAATAAAACAAAATGACAAATGTAAATGTTTATCAAATCTTTCTTCATGCCCGCGTCACACTGTCCCGATTTTTATATACGATGGACACCCGAATGCGAAAATTGTAAGTTCGTACGAAGTTGGTCCCGATCTCGTTAAAATACCAAAAAGTGACCGAAGCAAGTACGATGAATAACGAAGTCTATACGATGGTGCCGAAATTATATACGATAGCAAAAGTTGGACATACGAAGGTTAACCGAAGACGGGTATTTAAGCTTCATATCTCAGCCAAAGCCTACACGACATATCACGAAGGCTACACGATGGATTACGATGATGGCGCGATGGCCATACGATGTCTAAAAGACGTCGTGTACAGCTTACGAGTTACGATGCATTTAAATTATATATATAGGCATATAGGCATCACGCGTTTTAAATTGTTTGATCAATATTAAATATAACTTAGTTTATTATCCCCTCGCCTACTACATGTAAGTTGCGTGTAGATAAAATTGTTATGGACACTCTAGAAGCAAAATGCTCAAAACTTGGTATGGTGTTACTCGTTAAGAATATCTTAAGCGCTATTGACTTTAAAGTTCAAAGGTCAAGGTCACAGTGGCAGTTGTAATACAAGGCAATATCAACCTTGTGGACACTCTTAAACCAATATGCTTCCAAAGACTTTAATCACATTTGGTAAATTGTTCCTCCTTGTAATGATCTGGCATTTTTTACGTTCAAGGCCAAAGGTCAAGGTCATGTAGAGGAACTTGTTTTTTTCTCCTTGAAATAGCATAATACACAGGAAATTGGTTGCTCATTTTTTTACCTGCTGGTTCTAAAGACAATATTAAAGGTATTTCAAGTTACTGAATGTTTTGGTTGATTTCTAAAAAAATAGTTTATGCATCAAATATGCATATTCAATTTACTATTTTCTGCATGTGTCATATATAAATATAGTGTCCATATTTGTCCCCAATATGTTACATACGAGGGGATGCCACGCTCGGCATTGCCTTGTTTGAACTGTAAAATGTGTGCACTAGTCTGAATAATCACCCATAATTATTCCCATGTTTACTGATATATCTTAAAGGTAAGGTAATGGGTTCGTTGATCCCTTTTATTAAAAAAGAGCTCTTTCCAGGAGAATATCATAATAATATAGACAAAAGGAAAGATGTGGGGAAAGCAACAAATGCGGCAAAATATGGCATATAGAAAACAAAATGGTTATGGAGTAAACATTCGTGTGACAACAACTCAGACGATATATAAAAAATCAGAATAATGAAGAAAAAGTTGGTTTCCCTATATACGTGTACCTGCAGTGTTGGTGTACGATGCGCGTTTATAATTTTCATTATATGTTACTTGAAATGAAAATTGACAAAAAATAATATTTTACTTGTAAAAGTAAATCCTGAGACTGTAATAGCTGCTCTTCTAGTTCTTCCATTTGAATTAATAGAAACAACGCTGTCCTCTTTCTTGTTCTCATAGAATCATATGATATGAGCTCCATGTTTTGTGAACGTCTTTCCTAACTGTCGTATTAGACTGACCAGTGCATATCGCGCATGGCACTTTAAATGTATTTTAGCGCGAAAAATTAACTTACATTTAGCTGGATTTATTGCCGTCGTAGTTCCATCTTGTCGCCTTCGTACATTTATTCGATGGCAACACGACGGGATTTCGAGGTCTTCACGAAGTCGTGTTGCCATCGTAAGACCTTCGGGTAGCTTCGTGATTCATTCGTGTAGACATCGTAATGTCAAAACTGCCCGATGGAAACGATGGAAACACGAAAGCAATATGATGTTCAAAGATGCATTCCCGGTGACATTACGATGGTGAGGATGGTGATACGAACTCAATACGAACCCTCAACATCGGACGCACCTTCGGGGATTTTTTAACATGTTAAAAAATTTGGAACCCTTCCCGAAGTTGTCCCTGAAGGCTAGAAAAAGTGGCCGATGGATAAAGATGGTTAAAGATGGCACTACGAATAGCCCGATCTGGATACGATCAGTCCCGATTTTGAACATTTCCATAATCGTGTTGCCATCGGTGTAAAAATCGGGACAGTGTGACGCGGGCATTAAGAATACATGACAAGATATAACGAAAACAGATCAATGAAATTAAATTAATAACTACAGCCACTTAAAAGAAGTTTAACCGATTGAATTAATAAAAACTTTTGTACAGTTGTATTTCAAGAAATGTATACATAATTTGTATAAACATCAGCCCAACAATGTTAAATCTGTAAATTGTTTGTTCTTCCCTCGCCGGGATTCGAACTTATGCTCATGAGATATCGTGGCACAAAATCGTCTTGCACTATGCCGGGCACTTAGCCGGATACTAACATGTGACTTATTTGATTGATATTTATTTGAAGAAATCACAAAATGTAAGCATTTCGAACTAACTCATTGACAAATGAAAGACCGGCAGATCGTGGACTATTCCCTTTATATACTACGAAAACTATTCGCCATTACACATCAATTTGAAATAACATCGCATTGCAATAAATAAATGACCATATTACGTAATATTTTATCTGATTGTTCGAAGACAATGTGCGAAATGGCAAATAAAACTGTCTGATTCATATTTATCAAGAAATTGTCATGTAAGCAGAAGTAAATTTAAATTGTGGTTTTTGAAATAACGTTTCACATTAGTTTTGAAACTAAGTATTATGAATGTAGAATGACTAGTGTGAAAAACATCAAACATTACTAGAAAAAAATAAATTTCTATACATCAGGGTCAACACTAATGTGCAGGCAAGAATGCGGAAAGCACGTTTACACAGATGTATAAAAGAGAATGATTGCTGATCATTTATACGTACCATTGATATCATCGAGAGATAGAACACCAGGTATAACCATTTCAAATTAATAATTATACTCTCGAGTAAATATCTTGAACAATGCTTCACATTTATAAATATTTAGTGACATATGATAACACTGGTTATATATCTCAACATTATTATTCATATTTGTTTTTCTCAATGCATCTTGAATTGAAAACAAGAACTATTTATACTTTTTGTCAGATTTTCCTTATTATTTTTAATCTATTACAGTCAGGATGAATACATTTATAACCGTACTCCTAGTGTCCGTTGCATTTGCAAATGCTGTACCCAGATATGGCGGCGGCAAAGGAGGTAAGTTGTTTTCATTTACATTATATGATTTTCGCTATATTTCACAAAATATAGGACAAATTCAAAAGGGATTACACTCAATACCTTTTTGGGCAATGATTCTATTTATTCTAATTTGTTTAAATATTATTTTAAGTATTTTGGTGATCTATAATTAGTTGCTGGAATAATTCTTAAAAACAATTAATATTGATTTTCGACAATCTGATATTCATTCTCAGACTTGATTCATTTTCATGACGAATCTTTCATGACTTAGATTAACGATTGTGGATGGTCTGTTGAACGTCCAAGGGCTTATATTTATATATCATGCACACATAGTACAAGCAAGAACAAGAATTAAGTACATGAAGGGATAAATTACAAAAAACAAACCAACCTGGTCTTTAAACTTCTAACTGGGCAATTACGGATTCCTCAGTTTGTTGTGGAAAAGGAATTTATTACGTGTAAAGAGCGGTGAACTCTCCAAGACTAAATGCACGTTACTGTGTCACGTAACGTGACACTACAAAAGCGCCGTTTTTCAAATGTACACGATTTAACATACTCTTGGTAGAACTTTCAAAAATAGGCTACCTCCAAATGTCAGAATAAAGATATTCTCAACTCTTTTTATTATATCTTACTGTAAATACTTAGGTATGGTAATTGTTTCGCTTGGATTTAGTTCTATACAAATCTGTATAAACGAATTCAGATTTTATTTTGGGATAAGTTTGTAGACGTCCCTGATATTACGTCTAAAAACCGATTTGTCATATGAAGCGAGAAATAATTTTAGATGATAATACGCATCTCGTCTGTAAAATATAATCACAAAAAGGATAATTATAGAAATATGGAACCAATTTTATTTACAATATCGATAACAAAAGACAAAGAAAGTTTATAGAAAAATGACTGTAAATTTAACTAGAAAATCATAAAAATTCTCTAAACAACAAAATATGTTTTTTTATCATTTAATATAGTTGTATGAATTATTTCAGTAGGTGGATCAACCATTGGGTCAATTGATGGATCTATTGGCGGAAATGTTGGAGGTGTCTTCGGAAGTGGACTTTCTAGTTCTCTCCGTGGTGCTTTTAGCGGAAACTTGGGTGGTGGCATTGGAAGCGGAATCGGAGGCGTAGATGTATCTAACTCTCTCAATGCTGCTCTTAGTGGAAATTTGGGAGGTGGTCTAGGAGGTGGGTTCGGCGGCAGTGGACTATCTAGTTCACTCAACGCTGCTTTAAATGGAAACTTGGCCGGAGGCATTGGAGGTGGTCTTGGAGGCAGTGGAATATCTAATTCTCTTGCTGGTGCTCTAAGCGGAAATTTGGGAGGTAGTCTAGGAGGTGGGCTCGGCGGTAGTGGACATTCTAGTTCTCTCAACGCTGCTTTAAGCGGAAATTTGGTAGGTAGTCTAGGAAGCGGTATTGGCGGCAGTGGCATTTCAGGTTCTCTGGCTGGTGCTCTTAGCGGAAATTTGGGAGGTGGAATTAGTGGTGTTGGTGCCGGAAGATCTATCTCCATCAGCATTAGTGCATACCTTAGATTGATTTCCTACATCTCTGCTCTTCAACAAACAATCTCTGCCAATACCTTAGCAGCAAGTTTGAGCGGTGGAATCAGTGGTGGAATCATTTGAGGAATTGGTGGTGGAGTAGGAGGTGGATTAACTGGTGGTGCTGGATCTAATTTTGCTGGACAATTTGACGGTGGATTTGCTGGTTCTGTTGGCAGATCTGGATCCGGAACTGGAGTAGGAAGCAGCGGATTTGGTGGACAATTCGGAAGTGGATTTAGTGCACAAAGTGGAAATATCGGAGGTATGGGAGGAGCCGGCGGTTTAAGTGGAGGACTTTCCGAAGGATTGAGTGGTGGTGGAATTTCTGGCGGTCTAGGAGGTGGTATTGGAGGTGGTGCAGGAGGAATCAGCAGTGCTAGCCTTCAAGGTCAGTATTCTATGTAAAAAAGTTAAACAAGTAAAAAACAGGAATTCTTAAATATGAAATTTTGCGATACTTAATATGTATGAAGGAACGATATTAGAAAAGATAAACAAAACATTTTATTAAGTGCTGTAAATAACATTAATCATTTAATAAATATCGACTGAAGATAGAGTACGATTTCCCTCGTTCTTTTTTTTCTTTTTTACAGGGATGGGGGTTGGGGGTGCAGTTCAACCATGTGAATGCCTTGAATCGGACGCCATTGATAATTCTTATGTAGACGAACGTTAGCACTGGCGTAACTAATAATGAACCTGGAATGTGTAACCAATGATCTGCTGTTTGCCACAGTTTTCCCATTGAGTAAAATTACGCGTTGTTGTGTTTCTATTATTCTTTTTAACTTCATCTATAATCTTTATGTCGTTTTCAGCTGCTCTTCAAGGAAGTGTAAGCAGTGGACAATTTGACGGTGGATTTGCTGGTTCTGTTGGCAGATCTGGATTCGGAACTGGAGTAGGAAGCAGCGGATTTGCTGGACAATTCGGAAGTGGATTTAGGGCACAAAGTGGAAATATCGGAGGTATTGGAGGAGCAGGCGGTTTAAGTGGAGGACTTTCCGGAGGATTGAGTAGTGGAATTTCTGGTGGACTAGGAGGTGGTATTGGAGGTAGTGCAGGAGGAATCAGCAGTGCCAGCCTTCAAGGTCAGTATTCTATGTAAAAAAGTTAAACAAATTTAAACAGGAATTGTTAAATATGAAATTTTGAGATGCGATACTTAATATGAAGGAAAGGTATTAGAAGGGAAATATACAGAACATTTCATTAAGGATGTTTGCTTGTAAATAACATTAATAATTTCATAAACATCGACTTAAGATGGAATACAATTTCCTTTGTTTTTTTTTCCTTTTTAGTAGAATGGGGTCGGGGATACAGTTAAACCATGGGATTGCCTTGCATTGGAAGCCATTGATAATTCTTATGTCAGCACTAGTGTAACTTATTACGAACCTGAAATGTGTAAATAATGATCTGCTGTATGACAGTTTTCCCATTGAGTAAAACTACGCGTTGCTGTGTATGTATTATTCTTTATAACTTCATGTATAATCTTTATGCTGTTTTCAGCTGCTCTTCAAGGAAGTGTAAGCAGTGGATTCGGAGGCAGATCTGTTGGAAAAGGTAAGCTTTTTAACAAGTTTAAGATATAAAAAGATAGATATAATGATTTTAATAATACAATAGTAACATGTACCTCATATTTTTTTTAGTCACTAAGAAAAAAACACGAAAGTAATTAAAACCTACAATTCTAATATCAAACAGTCTTTGTTATTTACTCTAAAACTTTTTCCGAAATTTTACATCTTTACATGTTACCTAACAACCAGAATGTAATATTAATGATTCGTATAAAATATAATATTACATGTTTTTTTTTACATAACACAAACCGTCGGTTTTCTAGTTTGAATAGTTTTACAATTTTCATTTTTAGGTATTTAATATTACTAAATACGATATGTAATTGCTCACAATTGAAGGTCCTTTGTCGCTTATTTCCATGTGCTTTGGTGTCTGACGATGGCGAATTGATTCATTTCCAATCCTTTATCTTCTGATTCATAATATGCTCAAATAGGAAAAGTGATCAATTACAGCGTACATTTAATTGGTCTCGCCCATTCAGGGTCAAACTCTATTTGAAAGTGTAATCTATGTTTATTTTTTGTTAAATGTGTATGCAAAATATAATAGATTTTTCAATTAGATATACTAATATATAGAATTGTTTTGTAGGATCAGCATACTAAATAACATATGTATATTTATTTGACGCCTGAAGTCGATGAACGAACAACTCCATTTTTCTTTAGTTGTATTTACTTGGTATTAAAATAAAAATTGCCATCAGAATCACTTGTCTTCAAAAGTTATTTCCCCTCATAATACAGTAATTTCAAAATATTATTCACGTCCATTTGAATGAGACTTTCCAAGTTCAGAACCGAGTGAAACAAAACAATAATAAGATTGAAAAACTAAACAACATAAATACCAAACCACCAAAAAAAATAACGAACACAAAAATACACAGAAACGAACTACTTGATAACAACTGCTACATTCCTGACTTGATACAGGTTATTTTAAGAAAAATGGTAGTTTGAACCTGGTTTTTAGCTACAAAACTAATTTTCCGCTTATGAGGCAATGTTCCAAATAAAGGCAACAGTAGTATACCGCTGTTCAAAATTCATAAATCGATAGAGAAAAAACGAATGCGGGTTACAAACTAAAACTGAGGGAAACGTATCAAATATAAGAGAACTACGACACAACAGAGACACAACACCGAAATGTATCACACCCAGAAACGATATATAATGTAACAATGGCCATTTTCATGATTTGGTAGAGGGCATTTTATAAAACATGGTGGGTTGAACCTGGTTTTGTGGCATACCAAACCTCCCGCTTTAATGGCAGTGTTAATTATAACATTAAACTGACAACATTACACAACAGGGTTACAATAAATAAACAGAGAAATGGGAGAAAATATAGAACAGAGAAACAAACAAATAATAGCCATCAAAAGGTAACAGGTTACAAAATATTTTTATACGCCAGACGCGCGCTACGTCCACACAAAACTATGCTCAGATGTAAAAAGTTTGAAAGCCATAACAACTACAAAGTTTAAGATACAAACACTGCTAAAATGAAAACATTACAAAATGAAGCATGTAAAGAGAAAAGAGTCATTAAAAACTCAAGTGTTGGTGACTAAACATCGTTAATTGGACAAACTATCACTATTTATTACGAAAAGGGAAATGAATAGAAAAAAATAACCCTAAACTCTATCAAGATATATCCTGAGCCCTCTGAATAGAACTAAAGCCTTATAGACATTCAGTTGAGACCTGTTTTATCGTGTGCCTACAAAATACATCTTATTTCACAATTATCTTGCACACAATGCTCAAACTATGTATTTACTTCTATGCAGAAGTTGAAAACGATATGCTGCTAAGTCAGAACAGTCATTCACAAATGTGAGATCAGCAATCGTAATGAACATTAATGTACGAAAGACCTTCATCACAATCGACATTCAAATCCACCACAGTTAGGCAGATTATAATCGATTACCGTTATGACCACAACAATACTTGGTCTCCAGAGGAAAGAACCAAACAGGAAAATTTCAAGCCAGGACAGCAAATGCGATCTTTGAAAACGTGTATTTGAAATATCCTATATCCTGAGTCCTAACCACAGTAGCTAGAATGTTAAATAGTTCTATTTTTGATGAATACATACTCAATACGAGAAACTTTTTTCCCTAAGGCTATTTTCTAATTCCTGTCCAATTCTCGCGAGTAAGGTTAGACAAATTTATTAAATAAAGGAAGGTAATTCAGAATAAACAGGTGGATGCTACTTGTGGTGCAGTTTTTCTACGTTGTGTTTTGTATACTGTTATTCATCTTATGCTCGTTTTAGCTCACCTTGCCCATTTGGACATGTTTGTTTTTCTCATCACTAGACGTCTGTCGTCCGACGTTTCCGTCATCCGTTAAATTTTGCAAATTTTCTCATGTGGAGCAAAATTAAACAAACTTGGCCACAATCATTATGGGGTATCTAGTCTAAAAATGTGTGGGATGACCTTCGCCTGGCAACCAGCATTGCCGGGCAGGCTAAAATAAGATTAAGAGGTAGAATGCAAGTTTTGTCTATCATTTTGAAAACCGTTATGAATAGAGCAAAAATGTTCAACCTATTGTCTATATACGTCAAAAATATCAGACAACTTCATATAACAAATATAAAGAAACATTAAATTGCAAAAATTATCAGCAACGAAAAAAAAATACAAATAAGTTTGCATTGTCAAAATCTTCAGCCGACTCCTTATTAGAATAATTGCCCTTTGATGATGATTTTTACCAATGTTTTGAGTTTTTGCCTTTTTCTTAAAAATAGAAATAGAAACTTAAAAAAGCAAAAATGTTCAGTAAGACAAGATCTACAATTAAAACATTTTTTGGAACCCTTGGTTTAATAGCTTCCTTGTGAGCAGCAACCCGCTATCAAGGAAATCAATATAGGAAATACAAGCCCGGGAATATCGTATAAATTGGGGGATATATACTCCGTATACAGGCGCGGCTGGAATGTTGCTACATAGAAATGGAAAGTTCATAATTGGGAAGCAGACATCATCTCTTTTGTCGTAAAGTTTTGTTTTCAATCGACCCTCATTGTCAATTTCTAGATGTTAATCAAGATATAAGGCACAAAGTGTAAGTTGATTTAGCATTGTAAATTTAACAAATAATCACAATGCATTCAGATTTTAGCAAATTGAAACGATACAGAAAAGCACCCAAAAACTATCAAGATATTTCCCGAACAAATTGACTAGCTTTGCGTAGACCCAAAGGCCTTATAGACTTGCTGTTAAGATGGCTCAGGTGTTTTCCTCCATATTGGATTTTGAAGTAGCAGATAATGATTGGTCTAGACCTTTAATAAATTGTGCAAATTTTGAAAGTAGTATGTAATTTATGTGTAAGACTCTTAATGTTAATATTACATTTTAGTGTTTTATCATATCTAATATCTAACTTTGAATTTACCTTTTTTAATATGTAGCAAGAAATGAAGTCTGGTGACCCATTTTTTCTTTTTCTTATCTGAAAGCATTTTATGAGAGCTATCTTTTCAAATTTTATCTTAATATTCTATGAAGGCCGTACGGTGACCTATAGTTGTTAATGTCTGTGTCATTTTGGTCTTTTGTGGTTATGAAGGCCGTACCGTGACCTATGGTTGTTAATGTCTGTGTCATTTTGGTCTTTTGTGGATAGTTGTCTCATTGGCAATCATATCACATCTTCTTTTTTATATTATATGGTGTGGTTTTCTTTTTATCTCACAAAACTGGATTTTCCATGCGTAATCTATACAAAATCAGACAAATTTGCACAACCTGTAACGTAAAAAAAACAACTTTTTATCATACTTTTGAAAAAAAACTTGTTAAAAACTTCATTTTGGCAAATTATTCAAAAATACTATACATTTTAAATAAGACGCCACAACCACTTTAAGAGCGGTAATATACCGATTTGTCCAGGCTCTTTTCAGGTTTGTAAGAAAAACAATGTCTGACTTGGAAGCCAAAGCTGGATACTCAGAATTTTAGAAGCCACTCTACTGGTACGCACAAAACACATACAATTCGCATTTTTTCTTGAATAACTGCACATGCTGTGTATTTTCTTTTATGTAGAAGTTGGAAACGGTATGTTGCAATTGGTGAGTCATAACAGTAATTCACAAGAGTTAGATCTGCCATCTTTAGGAATATGAATGTAAGAAAATCCTTCAACAACGTCGACATTTGAGATTTCCACGACTACAATTAGGCAGATTTAAATCGATCACCATTCCTCACCATAACACTGCTTTGCTGAAGAGAAAAGAGGGACGAAAGATATCAGAAGGACAGCCAAGCTCAGAGATAGAAAATTAACTAACAGCGCCATGGCTAAAAAATAAAAAGACAAACAGACAAATATTAGTATACAAGACACACAATAGAAAACTAAAGACTAAGTATCACGAACCTCACCAAAAAACTGGGGGTGATCCCATGTACTCAGGAAGGGTAAGCAGATTCAGCTCCACGGGGAAAGATTTGATAAGATGATTTAAATTCATGACACTAAATGGGCCAAATGAGGTCTTCTCATCATTTGACGTTCGTCGTCCATCGTCGTAGTCGTCCGTTAATTAACTTTAAAAAAAATTCTTCTCTTCTGGGTCGCAATTAACACAACTTGGCAGCGCTTATTATTAGGGCATCTAGTTTAAACAATGGGTGTGATGACCCTCGCCTGACACCAAACATGGCCAGGATGGCTTAATCGAATAAAGGGGTGAAATGCAAGATTTGTCTATTATTTTGAAAACCGTTAGAAATCTGACTGTAGCAAAAATGATCAGAATGTTGAGCTATTCCTATTGTCTGTATACGTCAACATAGAAGAAATGGTTCGACGTCTCCTCGACGGCGTAATTATCATATGTGACAAATAAAATATATTAAAAAAATATTTTTCTAAATTTATTACCGATGTTTACTGACTGCTATATCAATTTTTAAGTAGTTAAAGAGATTATTGAAAAAAAAAACCCAATAAGATATGGCGTAATTGCCAATGCGACAGCTATGCATTAGAGTTTTAACGAAGTGGTGTAGCAATTATAATCGGTCGTACGTCCTTCAACAACGATAAAGTCGGCAATTACAGGCCATGTCAAGAAACATGCAAAACAATTAGAACTGAACGCTAACGGCTTACTTATAAGAAAACAATTATGAAAAACAAATATGACAGACATCAACCAAGGAAATCTACTGGACTACAGGCACATCAAATATTTAGCTTGGTAAAACATGTTTTTGAGCGCGTAACACTGAACTGGAACAGTGGTGTAATAGCACAACATAAAAACATAAAGCCAAATTATTTTGTATTTGCTTTACTGCAGGTATAAAACTATAAATTTGTTGAAAGATATCTTACAGAGTCCAAATTATAATACTCTCAAAACAGTTGGCTTCACTTCTTTATTTTGTCCATTGTTTAAGACTGAATGTTGCTTTCTATACGTCGTTTTCTTTTCTTTGTCGTCGGGATCTCATTGATGTAAATTCACATGTCATTTATCAATTTGAATAAGAATGAAATTCTGCCACTTAGATCGACTGGATTAGTTTCTATCAAGATAAATATCATTATGCAAGTTACCTATTTTGGTTTGAAGAAAATCTCTTTTGAAAGTACATATTACTGTTTGAAAATTAAGTTCTTATAAGAACCCTACAAATCAGACCAAAATTCGTCGTTAATTTCGTATTTGAAAATTTCAAAATCAATCAACGTCCTATGCATGTACATGCATAAGTGTAAGTACAGTAATTTGTTATTTCATTAGTTATTGATATTGAACATCGATTAGAGAAGACTGCAATCTATCAGACGTCGTTTAGGCAATACATGACGTCACATTGGACGTCGATTAGAGGATCAAAATGTTGGACGTCGATTTGAGAATGTGACGTCAGATTTGGACGTCGATTTGAGGAACGGACGTCGATTAGAGACCGGACGTCAATCTGAGTCTAACAAATATACATGTGAATATTGTTTATATTGAAATTTGTGGTAACCCTACAGTTGAGGTAGGGATATTTATGAAATTTAGCGTTAGTTTAGACTCTTGGAATTCGGGGCATATAAACGTTGAAAATATGCCGCACAGCCCTATATTTTGACCTTTGAAAAAAGTGGTAGCGCATATGAACTTTCCATTCTAGGATATGATTTTTTTCAAAACTTCATAGTAAAAATGATACAGTTTTATCCGTAAAAGGAGTTCCTATGGGAAAATGCATTTTCAATATTTACAAAATTGCAACCTATAGATGGTAGTCTGTCATTTGTTATAGGATTGACTACCCAGCCCCTTAAATAAGGATTTTTTTTTTACTCTGTTTTGTGTTTTGATTTAAACTACAAAAGACAGAGAGAATCTGAACAGACTTAATGATCAGCAATAAAAGATCATCAATACAGAATTTTTCATGAATTCTATTCTCACCTCCAATGTTGGTGAGTTTTCTTTGTTGAATATGCACATTGATCAAGATGAGCGACAAAGGCTCTTAAAAGCCATTAGTGGTTTTTGCCGTGACATTGTCACTTCGGTTTTTACTAATGATTTTGCATACCATTTTGTTTCTTTTGGCATCTCTCTCTGCAGCTCAGTGTATTTTTTTCTCGATCGCAAGGGAAGATAAAGATAATGCTTAACATGTAGTTATACCATTTATGTGACTCGTTAAACAACTTAATATGTGGCAAATTTACTACATTTCCTGTTTGACAACCCTGGACGATACAGTGCAATGCCCACAATTTACCTTGATTTCAAATATGTACTTGATTAAAAAGCACTTTTCGCCGATATGGAACAATGGTTTACAAACATACATGCATGACTAACAATGAGAGTAAACAATACATATACATCTTACAATTATAACATTTTATATAATCAATATAGTCCAACAATATAAGATCTTAAAAAAGAAGATAGCAGATTTTGAAGGCATTCCTGAGTGACATCGTGAAAACTCTTCCAGTATTGCCTGAAGCACAAGAGACCAGTCGTTACAATGCTATATAAATGTTGAAGCAGGACTTGTCTGTTAAGCTCTTTTTTTTCATTTCAACTTAGAATAATCAAAAGTTGTTAAAAATGACGATAGTAATTCCCATTATAAGGTAATCATAAACGCTTAAATGCTAGTTTTTTTTAAATTGCAAGCTTTTTTGATGTTTTACTCTATATAAATCTCTTACCTTTCGAAACGCTGTATTTTTAACAGGGACACAGATACTAAACCTTTTGATATCCAAGACCGTATTAATCTACAAAAACATTAGTAGCTAAATATCCAGTTATTTATAAGCATGTGTAAAATTCATTGAACAGGTTATTTATAATTGTAAAAGGTACGACACATGCGCGTTTCGTCTACATATTTGATCAATCCTGACACCCTTCGGTGTGTTCTACGACAAGAAAAACCTTAAAATATGCATTATCTATAACATAACCCGAAAAATATGATTTAGATGTTCACGAACACGATAATATGGTTTTCTGTTCAATTATATTTGTCCAAAGAACTAAGATATAATAATAGTTACAATAATAATTTCTTTATTTCAAAGAGGATAAATCAATTAGAACTAGTCTCATTTTCATTGAGGCCTACAAACAAAATACATGTATACAGTTCATACATTAAAATACAATAAATATGACTAGTGTATACACAATTTAATCATTCAAACATACAAATGGCGATAATCGATAAAGTTTTGATTAAATTAAGTTAATATGCATAACAGTATTCTAAAATCGAAGACTTTCATCCTTGTAACAATCAAAATATAGATAGGTGGAAAAAAAGGATAGAAAAGAGGGGCGAAAGATACCAGAGGGACAATAAAAATCATAAATCGAAAATAAACTGACAACGCCATGGCTTAAAAGGAAAAAGACAAACAGACAAATAATAGTACACAAGAAACAACACAACATTTCATTTTACTATAATAAGTATATTGGAATAATTGGATAGCAGTAAAGTACGAAAGCCGAGAAGGCTCACCGATAATTCAGAATTCAACATTCGGAATTCAGCATTCAGAATTCAGAATTCGGAATTCAGAATTTGAAAATATTCGTTTTATAATGTAATAAACTTAGTTATTATTGTAATAATTACTATTTGTTTTCATTCTGATATGAAAATTTAATACCTGTCTTTGTATCACCTACTCCTTCTTAAATAAAGAAATTCTATTAATTTGTCCATAGCATAATCTATATAGGAGGGTTTGCTTTCATTTCATCTTTGTGTGTTTACTGGTTTGAAATCGACCCCTGTAATCCTATGGTTTTAACTTTCACCCTTACCACCATCCCAACATACACCACTACGCTGTTTATATTCCTGGTCTTTATTTACTCTCTAAAAACATGCATGTTCATCAAACCCCGAAAACATCTTATTTCGAACAAAAAGCAAACATTCGATTAGCTTTAAAATTAAATATAGAATTACATAAAACTTAGGTAGTAAAAGCTTTTTCATGATCGAAACATAATCTCTCTGGCAAACTTTGAAAAAAAAGTATTCTCAATTATCCGTATTTAACTATTTATTTATAAAATCTATTTATGATAGAAGTTTCCATGTCAAAATTATACCTTCTTATTCAGTGACTCATACTATAGTAAATCACTTTTTTGTTTGAAAAAAAATGACAAAGATATCAACTAACTAGATCTGGATAGTAAGTATTACTTTTGATTTTACAGCACTCACTTCATACTAACAACATTTCACTTGAGCAATCTGTTAAAATATTTTACCAATTGATCAGTTAGTTGGAGAAGAAATCAAACTGCAATTTGGTAAACTGTATTAGCCATTGCTATTGTGTTACCCCAAAGTTCACTGGATAAGCACTGTAATATGTTCTTAGAATACGAGTAACCACCGAAAAATTTTTCAAATACCCTTAGTAATTTAAATTATTAGGTAATCATTAAATGCTGCTTTTTTTTTTTATTCTTTTCTAAAATTTACAAAATATTTTTCATATTACATATTACATATTGAACTTAATATAAATATCTTGCCTTCCGAAACACTATTTTTTCTTTTACTTTCAGCAGAAACTCAGTAACTATACCATTTGAAAGCCGATGGTATACAAATTGCCGAAAACAATAGTAGCTAAATATCATACAATGTTGCGATCGCCCAGAAAATTTATTGAACATATTATTAACTCTATTTTTCATCTGAAAGTCTTCACGTTGTAGGGACGTCTACATTTCCACTTTGTAGTTGAAAATAAATATTTAATTACAGTTAGTGTTCCATTGTTTCAACTAATCAGTGTTGTAACGCAAAGCACCATAGATTCGAAAATGAATAAATATTATAAATCCATCACAACTATTCCTCAGATGTTCACAAGACAAATATGATCAACGGTTCATTTATTTCTTACATGTCTACAGATTCGGGAAACTAAAATATGCGTTACAACATTGCCATAACTTGGTTGATATTGGATCTGTAAGGAAGTGTTGGCACTGCTCGTCTAGCTGAACATGTCGTGTTACTAATTGAAAAACAAATTCGGAGAAATCATATCAGTTGTAGTAAAATGTAGTTCTCTACTAACTTCTTTAACAATTTCTAGTTATGAGTCAAGATGTGAACCAGGCTTAACTGTGCCTGTGGTAAAGTTTATTTCAAATTCAATGGGCTATGCTTATATTTGGCAACCTTTGAACAAATCTTTGTAAAAGGACATCGTAAAATTTTGCAGAATGTGACGTTACTGGCTTATTCCTTATTTTTGTTCATTTCTCCATGAGAGGCATTTGTATAAATTCTGCCTTCGGTTGATCATTAAAATTCTTTTTTTGGGGGTGTCGTCGGAGTATATGGTTGGTTTGCAAGTGATTTGTAAAAGGTATCTTCAATTCTGATATCTAAACACAAAATATATTGCTGGGATATATGCCTATTTTATGGCAAATAGTTAGCAACATTTTGTAGTTATGTACATGTACAAGGTTGATTAGGAGGAGATATCCCCGCATTTACTACATAATATATAAATTACTTTTGTATTCCGCAAGTAACGTCGTTTGATGTGTCTGATGATTTGATTTAATAAGTGACTTTACGTTTTACGTTTCGTTGGAGCTCGGTATTTTTGTCATTTGACTTTTTTGATACAATTATAAATATAAATTACATTATTCTATTTGTATAAAATGTTATAATTTAGGTTGAAAGTATCATGAATAGAATAGTGTTATGTAATGAAGTTTCCGTCTGTCATATAATTATTGTCTGTGATTTCATGTTTTAATGTGTCAGCGATAGCTACAAAACTGCAAAAAAAAAGTTGTCATGCAAAAGTCTCACCTGTTAGGAGTTGCATGCTATCTATTGTGTAACTTGAACATGATACTATATTTGCAAGGTCGTACAGGATTCTCTATACCTCAATCTCATTTCATATAATAGTGGGGAAGGTTAAGTTTTGTATGGGCCAGATACTATAAACAGTGGATTATCTATATTTGATGGAGTGATTGACAGCAAGGTGTATATGTCGCTGTGGCATCATTCATCTGACATTGACCTCACTTACATGTATAATTGATAATGATAATTGTCTGTTATAATTGTTATATAAACTTTTCTCTAACACTCTAAATTAGTTGTTTCTTAATCAATGAGGCAAAATAGCCGTTTTCATGTATTCACTCGTGTACATGTTTTTCTTTTTTCAAACCTTAATTAACAACCACTAATAAAAGAACATTTTCTAAAAATTGTATAAATATACATATCCATTTTTGGTAATTCTGGAAAAAACGCAGATTATATAGTTATGGAATGCTAACTTCCATTAAACTGCTATCAATTGTTTATTTATGAACAAACAGACAAATATCACCTTGAAAGCCATTACCTTTATCGTCGTCCGTTTCAGATGCATTACGATATGACTAAATATGTATTGCTTTTACATTCATGATAACATACTAGGATTTCATAAGAATACTGAATTTTGATTTGATGACAACTACCACTTTATATATATGCCTTATCCCGAATCAGGAGCATGCAATTCAGTGGTGGTCGATTGTTTTTTAAATTATTGTTTTGACATAAATCAGTTATTTTTTTTTTTCGTTTTTTTTTTTTTATAGTTGACTGTTTGGTATACATTTTGCTTATTGCAAAAATCTGTTTTCTGACATCTGCTTGCTTGAATCTAAGCAATTTGGACCCTGGTTGGTGATTTTTTGGATTGGAAATCACACCTCATCTCCTCTTCGTGTATCAATAGATGGCTTTGTTTCTAATATATAAGTATATGTTTAATCGTCAGGATGAAAGACTGTATTGTAAACAATCATTCGACGCAGCCGTTTGTCCTCCTTTTTCAAACTTATTTCCTTTAATTATGCTTTCGATTATCATATTCAGGTATCGATCTTTTTGAAAAATAATCTCTTCACAGAAAAAAATCCCAAAACATCAAATTTGACACTTGGCAAACAGATTGAACACTCATGCTTGACATATGTGTTGCAGTGCCAAACTTTTAGAATGAAATATTATGAACTGCGTATGATACATTATTTTGTAATTATCAGTCTGAAGGATTTAGGCCGCAACCTCAAGCCAGTCCCTAAAATAGACGTGATATTTGCGGGATTTCAAAGCCTCGATATGGAGATTGATTAATGCCTTTCATATTTGTAACGATTAATCTGAATTCGGGTATCTTAAAGAGTCTAACCTATTCTTCAGTTATAAGGAAAAAAACCAACAATATTTTAAAAATATTTCAAAAGTTTCGAACAAAACAAACTAATATTATTCTAAAATGTTACCAATTCGACACTGTAATTATATCATTGCATATTGTTATTATTGGTATTAATATTGATTTTGTAATCAGTAAATTAAAGCAAAATGAAAATTATTTTTATATACATATACACATTCATGGATCTGCAATCTGTCGATACCTGTATCTTTGCTTTGCACAAGGTCACGATTTTCTCTGACCTAATGACATTTTCCACTAAATCCATTGGATGTTGGATGTGAATAACATAAACCATTTAACAAGACGCTTTCTTTCGTACTTGGAATTATATTATTGACACCAACCGTATCTAAACTGTGCATGTGACTTATTTGATATATATGTTTGAAGAAATCACATACCGTTAAATTTAGAATTCAAAAATCGCGACTAACTTATTTAACGGTTAACTGTTAAAAATACCCCTTTAAAATATATCACGGAGACAATTTATTACATATCAATTTAAAACTGCATTGCGTTACAATGAACAAATGACCATATTACGTAATATTATATCGTTTTTTTTAAGAAAATGTGCGAAATAGCAAATAAAACTATCTGATTCATTTTAACTATAACTTGTCATGTAAGCAGAAGTAAATTTAAATTGTGGTTTTAGAAATCACGTAAAAACATTAGTTTTAGAATTAAGTGTAATGAATAAGGAAAGACTAGTGTGCTAAACATAAAATTTTACTACAAAAATCAAATTCTATATGTCAAGGTCAAATAAATTGCCCCCGCAAGATAGCGAAAAGCACGTATACACAGCTGTATAAAAGAGAAATATAGCTTACCATTTATACAAACCATTGATAACGGCATCAACAGATAGAAAACCAGGTACACAAATTTCAAACTAACAATTATAAGCTCGGGTAAATACAAACCATCTAAAAGCTTTATATTCTTAAACATTGTTTGATTATAATACCAATTAATAAGAAAATGTTTACTTTGCAGTTTTTAAGTTTTTTCATTATTAATCCTGAACTACACATAACAGCACTAAATATTTCAATATATTTCTCAATTGTTTTTAATATCTTTTAATTTATTTCAGTCAGGATGAATACTTTGATTACCATACTTCTAGTGTCCGTTTCCTTTGTTAATGCTGTACCCAGATATGGCGGCGGTAGAGGAGGTAGGTTTGATTTTTTGAACAATGTAATTTTACTATTTCCGACATATTTAAATGGTTTTGCCTATAAGTCCTTTTAGCAAGTTTGTAAATTAAAACTATTATTTGAAACTCAATGTAATGATTTATTAATATGAAAAGCATAAGTTTTGAAATATAGTTGATTATGATTTGTTTAACATTCAGTGGGTAATGTGTGAAACATATACAGTAAGAGAACAATTTCCAAATCAAAGTGGTAGATTTTAAAAAATTGAACCGAACTGCTTCTTGGTTATCACGAAATCCTCAGTCAGTTATAACGTGCAACATAAGTATTTAATATTACATGTAATAGCCAACCTTTCTTATATGAAATGAAATGGCACTTAGCTATAAACTGAGATAATAATTTAGATTTTCCTATTCATGATGTTAGTTTATAATAATCAATTTGTCTACAAAAAATCATGGAAAGAAGAATTATAAAAATATGGCATCAATTTTATTAACTATGTCGAAAAGATAAATAAAAAAAAGATAAATAGACAAGGGAAAGCAAATTTACTGGAAGATCATACAAATTCATTGTATAACTGTATTTTGTTTTGGTATCACTTAATAAAAAATAATTATTTCAGTAAGTAGTTCCATCAGTGGGTCAATTGATGGCTCTATTGGCGGAAATATGGGAAGTGGCTTTGGAAGTGGCAGTGGAATTTCTAGCTCTCTCAGTGGTGCTCTAACTGGAAACTTGGGCGGTGGCATTGGAAGTGGAATAAGCGGCGAAGATGTAACTAATTCTCTCAACGCTGCTCTTAGTGGTAATTTGGGAGGTAGTTTAGGAGGTTGGTTAGGCAGCAGTGGACTATCTAGTTCACTCAATGCTGCTTTAAGTAGAAACTTTGCCGGAGGCATCGGAGGTCGTCTTGGTGGCAGTGGAATTGGAATATCTAATTCTCTTGCTGGTGCTTTAAGTGGAAATTTGGGAGGTAGTCGAGGAGGTGGTCTCGGCGGCAGCGGATTATCTAGTTCTCTCAACGCTGCTTTGAGTGGAAATTTGGGAGGTAGTCTAGGAAGCGGTATTGGCGGCAGTGGCGTATCAGGTTCTCTGGCTGGTGTTCTTAATGGAAATATGGGAGGTGGAATTAGTGGTGTTGGTGCAGGTAGATCTATATCTATTAGCATTAGTGCCTACCTTAGATTGATTTCCTACATCTCAGCTCTTCAACAAGCTGTTAGTGCCAATACCTTAGCAGCAGACTTAAGTGGTGGAATTAGTGGTGGAATCAGTGGAAGAATTGGTGGTGGATTAGGAGGTGGATTCACTGGTGGTGCTAGATCTAACTTTGCTGGACAATTTGACGGTGGATTTGCTGGTTCTGTTGGCGGATCTAGATTCGGAACTGGAGAAGGAAGCAGCGGATTTTCTGGACAATTCGGAAGTGGATTCAGTGCACAAAGTGGAAATATCGGAGGTATTGGAGGAGCAGGCGGTTTAAGTGGAGGACTTTCCGGAGGATTAATTGGTGGACTTTCTGGTGGACTAGGAGGTGGTATTGTTGGAGGTGCAGGAGGACTCAGTAGTGCAAGCCTTCAAGGTCGGTAGTTTATATCGTCACTACGTAAATACTAGTTAAGAAATATTTGCAAAAGAGAAGATCTATTATAGTAATGTTTACATTGCAATACGTGATATGAAGGAAATGTATTAGAAGGGTATCAAATATATTGAGTTTAAAGATCTGTTAATGAAATTAACTCTTTAATATACATCGACTTTAAAAAGATTTCGTTGTTATCCTTTTTAACATGTTTAAGGGATTTGCAGGTGGGGAACTACAGTTTAAATGCTTTTCAACCATTTGATTAGTTAGGACTTCCATCTTTGCATTAACAATTTTTAATCGAACGTCAATGATGAGTGTGATATCGACTACTACATCACTGGCGTACTTATATTAAACCTTACGTTTGAATGTTTTACCATTGACTATGACTACTCGATTTATAAGTATTTTGTTTTTAATGTTAATGTCCATTTCAGCTGCTCTTCAAGGAAGTGTAAGCAGTGGATTCGCTGGCAGATCTGTTGGAAAAGGTGATTTTTTTGAAAAATAATATTTAAAACATGAACAGATGAAGATAGGTAAAAAGTCACAATTAGATAGTAGTGACACGATCAGTACTTTAAAAGTAAAAGAGGTAAGGCCAATTTCCCTTAAAAAAAAGATTCTTCACTTGGACAAAATCCGACAAAATCCGACATTTATTAAAACATCTGAAAATTTTAATATTAAATGGTCAATTTAATGTACTTGATACTTTTTCAGACATTCTTACAGATGTACATACAACCTTACAGGTAGAACGTAAATATCCGTATTCCATATATTTTAATAGCTGTCTATGACATCCATTTGTTTTTATTACATGTTTATGTAATGAATATAATTTAATTATATCTGAAATATCATATACATTTATAGAATTGAAAATGTATTTCAAATGGAAAACGGTTTCGGTTAAAAAAAGTCCTTCTTAAAAATGTTTTCAAAATCACCACGAAAGTTGTGGAAATGTAGTCTGTGAATTGTATTTCAATAATTGGCGTTAGGTAAATTGTTTGGAATTAAGTCAAACTTATGTTCAGCCTCAAAAGCAAGATACTATGTGAGGAATCATGAACAATATTTAGAAATGACCTTTGTTTAGATAGATTAACCTTAAGGTTATTTTCTTTCCTCCCCTGAGATTAACATCAAAGAACATTAAAAAGAAAAATGTATTCGGGAAATACGTTTTAAACGGTTCATATTATTGGTGATACAAAATGAAAAGTAATATCATTAATATCCTGTATTATCAGGGATATATAATTGATCAAAAAATATATTAAAAATTGTAATCTTTCAGATCATTTTTGTTAACATTCGGTAAATTATGTGGTTTATTTTCCATTATGTTTACTAATATATAGCATTTGTTTTGCAGGATCAGCATATTAAATAGCAGATGCGTATACATATTTATCGGAAGCCTGAAATCGATGAATCAACAAACACAAATACTCCTTTGTTGTATTGATTACTTGTTATTAGAATAAACATTATAATTCACATTTGTATCCAGTATTTTGTTATCCAAAGACTTCAAAAATTTGATAAATCTATCAATATCATTCATCAGATATTCACAAGACATTGATCTGTACGATATAAATTATTTGAAGTAATTCTTAAATGTACCAATTTTGAGACAGTCATCGAATTTAAGGGAAAACTACATAACGTGCTGAAATAACAATGATAAGTTAAGATCGTTAGAGTCATACATACTTTATCAGATATGTGTCAGCATTAAAGGTAGTCAAACCTTTCCTAGTGAGGCTGTTACATATATTCACTCTTCCACCAACGAAAATAATTGCAATATATGAAATACCAAATGGGACAACAGAAACTATAAGCCGATAAAATAAACAATAAAAAGGCAAATAGGAACACGATAAAAATACAAAATTTGTTTACAAAACTCTATTCAAAAGACTATATAGATAGTGAAATACAAACCAAATAAAACCCGTTTGATAACTGCAGATCATTTTTTTTTGTCAAGCGGAACCCGTCGTTTTGAAAATAGCAAGTACATAAACTCATCATAGATACCAAGATTGCAGTTTAATATTTGCACCAGACACGCGTGACGTCTACAGAAGACTCAGCAGTGACGCTCGAATCGAAAAAGTTGA
Source organism: Mytilus galloprovincialis (assembly GCA_037788925.1). Lineage (NCBI taxonomy): Eukaryota > Metazoa > Mollusca > Bivalvia > Mytilida > Mytilidae > Mytilus > Mytilus galloprovincialis. Next base: position 37,224,785 of record CM075335.1, read on the forward strand.
AAAGGCCGAAAATTCCTAAACTTTTGCCTAATAAATGATCATGGAAATCTTTTCCCACAATGTATGCTGTAAAGTTATTGAATATTTAGAAGTTAGTTAAGATAGCTGTAGCAGCCGTTTAATCATTTATTAAGATGAATGTATGATTTAAATTTTGTCATCAACGTTTAAATAAAAGTACATGAGACGAAATATTTTCTATATTGGAACCTTCTGGTATGAAATCAGCCACTTGTGAATGTGAATTAACAAAAAAGTCGAAAATGCATGAATGCGAATTGTCTGCTGATGACACGGTCCTCAAGCCGTAATTAATATTCTGCCAAAAAAAGAATGCAGTCTGTTGATGATATATATTTTATCAGCCATTTATATAGAATCAGAGTGTTTATTTATGCAAAGAAATGATTTGAACCTTCCTTAACCCTTCTTTTCTATGAAATAGTATTGGATCAGACTTTTCAGTCTATTTTAACGCTTACTTTGACGAATAATTAATGCGTAGAGAAGACCCATGTATTTAAAATTCTCTTTCACGATTACAAAAACCTCATCCGTATGCAATCAGTTCATTCGAAATACTGTATTCACAATTGATCCACACAACCCATTTAGGCGGTAGTTTCATAGTAATATAGAGGTTTAGTGGATTATTTGGCAGACTTATAATAAATAAAATGATATAGAATGAAATTCAAAACAGTGTAGCTGTGGCCATTGATTGACACATTAAAATCGTCTATTGACTGGGACAATTTAGGTGAACGTTTGTATGTAACGACCAATGCTCACTATGTACTTTTTAAAGACACTTAAACTATGGGGTCACCAAAGGTTCTCAACACCTAAATAAAGTAATTCGAAAAATTAATCAGAAATAACACGGTATTTTGATTTATATCAATTATATAAATCAAAACACAAAGGTTATTCCTGATTAATTTTTCGAATTATTTTATAATTAAAGGCGTTAAGAAACCTTTGGTGACACCACAGTTTAAATGTCTATGTTAGGTACGTCGTGAACAGTGGTCGTTACAGACAAACGTTCACGTGAATTGTCCCAGTCAATGGATGATTTTAATGTGTCAATCAATGGCCACAGCTACACTGTTTTGAATTTCATTCTAAGGAAGCTTGTATAGTAGTAATTAGGGAATCCAGTACAGTAAGAGAATATCGAGGTTTTCATCTCGGTTTGGATTTTAAAAGTAACATAGAACAGAAATATGTTTGTTAAGTATTCATCGTTTTGAAAACTATGTCAAAGTAAACTGTCGGATGGCAAGAAATATGTCAATTATTAAACCTAGTTCTAAGCATTTAATATTAAAGACAAGCAAAGATGGACAAATAAACTCATAAGAAGAAAATAAAAATAATAAAATGACAATGCAATGGGAAAAAAATATTTAAAAGACAATCAACAGTATACAAAACACAACATAGAAAACCATTTGGAACCTTTGATTAAATGTAAAAGGTACGTAAATGGGAGATCTCACGAAATTTAAGAAAGTAAGAAATATAAGGAGTTGTACATGACTGTCAAGAAATGATATGACACGTTTACACTTTCTGAGCCATTGCAAATTATAAGTGTGATAAATAGGAGTAAAAATATGTACATTACATGTAAATATCGTGTAACAACATGTAAATAAAAACCTCAGCGAGAATTACCCGAAATTCTGTCCTACGATTGTTCTTTAAAAGTGGTATGCTATTGCTACTGAAAGGTTTGTTATATTGATACTGAACCTATAAGAGTCACCAAATATTTTTTTAGAATGAATAGGTGAAGCCTCTGTACAAAAAGGATTGGTTCCATCTATGGACGAACGTTATTTTTTTTTACAAATTGAACAAATGACATGGTTTTTTATACAATAAATAGAAGACAATAACATAATTTTAACTATTAGTACTGTTATTTAATTAAAAACATTCTTTTCTTCTTTAACACACAGTGGAACATATGTGTACACTAAAGTGCACGGTGCATATTCATAATACTCATCCTCAGTTCCATCATGGTGAACACCAGACACGCTTTTCGTCTTCAATCGACTCATAAAAGAAAAATAACAAACATTCCGAGCTAAGAGGAAAATTTAATACGGGAAGTTCCTCATTGAATAGCAAAACAAAATCAAAAGCTCAAACACATCAAACTAACGGATAACAACTGTTATATTCCTGACTTATATTACAGCCATTTTCTTATGTAGAAAATGATGAAGTAAACCTGGTCTTATAGCTTGTAAAAACGTCTCATTTGTATATTTATAACAGTCGCATAACATTTCATTTTATTGACAACTACGTGTGAACAAAACAAACAGATACATCACAAAGATCAAAGTTATTAGTCCAGTGTATGTTCACTTGTTTGTTTTTCAATATTCGTTAATTAAGTTGAGTCATTTCAATTGATATTTTATAGTGTGTATGTCTATTTTGTGATGTTTCCCTATTGTTTCAGGTAAGGGTGAAGGTTGGTACCTATTAAAACATTTAAACCCGCTGCATTTGTTTGCGCCTGTCCAAAGTCAGGACCCTGATGTTCAGTGGTTGTCTTTTGTTGAAGTGGTTCTGAAATGTTTCTCGTTTTTTATATAGATTAAACCGTTGGTTTCCCGTTTGAATTGTTTTACACTTGTACTTGTTTTGGGCCCTTTATAGCTTGTTGTTTGGTGTGAACCAATGCTCCTTGCTGAAGACCGTACTTTGACCTATAATGATTTACTTGTACAATTTATGACTTTGATGGAGATTTGTTTCATTGGCACTCATACCACATCTTCTTATATATATATAATAGGTCAATATGTCAAACAACGGGTACAGCAGTCATCGTTGTGTTATAATCGTAATAACAAAAAAAAAAAAAACAGAAATGTATCCACATAGAAAAACAAAACGGCATACCAGTATAGACAAAGAACATTAACAAAAACAAAAACAAAAGACAAGAATACATGAATTCACCATAGCACAATATCACAATGATGGAAAAAAAAGTAAAATCACAAAAATACTGAACTCCGAGGAAAATTCAAAACGGAAAATCCCTAATCAAATGAAATCGAATGATAAAACACATCAAATGAATGAACAACAACTGTCCTGTTCCTGATGTTGTACAGGCATTTTAAAATGTAGAAAATGGTGGATTGAACTTAGTTTTATAGCGCTAAACCTCTGACTTGTATGACAGTCGCATCAAATTCCATTATATTTACAATGATGCGTGAACAAATCAGACATAATATGTAATGTATAACTTCCTCGCCCCATCAAATGGATAATACTAAAAATAAACTAAACAGTAAATATAATAATTTACAAAATTCAAATAAAAAAATACTATAACACGTTATTGTGATATTAAACAACTTCAGTACCTAGAATCCAAACGTCAACACCATCGTGTATTAATTGTGAAGTTGAAACGGAATATGCATCACCAAGGTCTTGGTATCTTCAAAGAAACTTTTTTCAAAAAAGGACCACGTTATTTGACATACCGCTGGCTCAACTTTCTTTACAGATACTGATTGACGTTTTACAAAGTCTGCAAGCTCTTTAATACCACATAAGTTTGGGAAAATATATCCATATACAAGAAGGGTTGCAATTTTGCTACTAAGGTTATCTCCTATGTAATACAACTTTCTACTTATATTCAATTGTATTTTCAAATTGTGATGAATAAAAAAAATCCGAAACTTATTCTTGTCTTAGACATCTTAAAATCGTGAAATAACTTCCTATTCAGACGTACTTAGATCTTACACCTAAGAATGATATAAATATTGAAAAAGAGTAAAATGTCTTTTGCAGAGAAAAAATCATGTTACTTATTGAATATATTTTGAAAAAAATCACGTATTCAACAAATTACATAAATTATCAATTTTAAAATGGCGGCTTATCTTAGTAATAGACCAGTAGACTGTGAATATACCCTCTCAAAACATATGACAAAGACCAATAAATACATGTCAATTTTAGAATTAAATGTTCTACATGAAATAAATGACCATATTACATAATATTCCAGCTGATTGTGAGACTTTTAAGGAAATGAGTAAACTGATAAATAAAATATCTGATTCATATTTGTCAATAGATTGTCAAGTAAGCAGACGTTAGTTTAATTTGTGGTTTGAAATCATGTTAAACATTACTTTAAAACTAGGTGTTAAGAATAAAGAATGATATGTGTATTTAACAACAATTTTTACATACAAAATTAGTCTATATACCAAAGGTCAAACTTTATGCTCGGTCAAGAAAGAGCAATGCACGTACACGTAGCTGTATAAAAGAGAAAATTTGCTTATCATTTATACATAACGATATACACATCAGTAACTAAAGGTACCAACAAACAGAAAACCAGGTATTACAATGTTTAGCTAATAAGTACGACTACCAACTAACATATATCAACATACATTAATTAATTTTTTATATAAGTATACTAATATAACTAATATGAAAATTTTTACTTTGCATGAAGTATTTATTTATTTATCAATCTTGAATTACATGTTTCAACGACATATTTTTCTACTTACTTCTCAAATCAAATGTTTGTAAAATATTTGAATTCATTTCAGTCAGGATGAATACTTTGATTATCGTTCTGCTAGTGACTTTGTCCTATGCTAATGCTGTACCTACATATGGCGGCGGTAGAGGAGGAGGTCTGTATTTTTTTTTTAATATATTGTCGCTCTATTGGATCAAGCAAAGGCAATATTTATTTACCTTTATGAAAACAGTTCTCTTTACACTTGTAATTTGAAATATTATTTTAAGCGTTACGGTTCACATGCAATTCAGATTTAGGAAAAAATCTAAGACTTGTTTTTTTTTATTACGGCGGGAATGAATGAAGCGGCTTATAATTAGGATTGATTTTGGGCAGTTTAACATCCAGAGGCTAATGTTTTAGGCTCATACAGTAGAAGAAGTATATATTAATAAATCGAAACAGTAGAATATGAAAATTGAGACAATTGGAACTTAAATCTACAACTTGACAATCACATATTCCTAAGTCAGTTCAGGCAATGATTTCCTAAAATGAAAATAGCGCGCACTCTCCTACACAAATGCCTTGGATATAAATTCTCACTGCTTATGTAGTAAGAAATGGTACTGAATGTTGATGGTAGCTGCCTACAAATATATTTCCCTATTGTTCATTGCACTTTTTAATTTTTGAATGATTATTTTATCAATAATAAAATTATTTGGAACACGATGGATATAACAAAATGCCATCAAAGTTATTTTCTATTTCAATAAGAAAGGTTAGTCAGAAAAATAGCCTCAAAAATAAACTAGAACATTATTATGAAACAAAATTTTATTTTATATTTGCTTATATCATTTAATATACGTGTTTGAATTATTACAGTCAGTGGTTCCATCAGTGGGTCCCTTGATGGATCTATTGGCGGCAATGTGGGAAGTGGTTTCGGAAGTGGAATTGGTAGCAATGGAATTTCTAGCTCTCTCAGTGGTGCTCTAAGTGGAAACTTGGGCGGAGTTGGCGGAAGTAGATTTGGTGCCAATGGAGTATCTAACTCTCTCAACGCTGCTTTAAGTGGAAATTTGGGAGGTAGTCAGAGAGGTGGGGTTGGCAGTAGTCAACTATCTAGTTCTCTAAACGCTGCCGTAAGCGGAAACGTGGGCAGAGGCATCGGAGGTGGTCTTGGAGGTAGTGGCATATCTAATTCTCTTGCTGGTGCTCTAAGTGGAAATGTGGGAGGTAGTCTAGGAGGTGGTCTTGGTGGTAGTGGATCATCCAGTTCTCTCAACGCTGGTTTAAGTGGAAACTTGGGAGGTAGTCTAGGAAGCGGTATTGGAAGCAGTGGAATTTCAGGTTCCCTGGCTGGTGCTCTTAGTGGAAATTTGGGAGGTGGAATTAGTGATGTTGGTGCCGGCAGATCTATCTCCATCAGCATTAGTGCCTACCTTAGATTGATTTCCTACATCTCTGCTCTTCAACAAGCTGTTTATAGTGCCAATACTTTAGCAGCAGGATTAAGTGGTGTAATTAGTGGCGGAATCAGTGGAGGAGTTGGTGGTGGAGTAGGAGTTGGATTAACTGGTGCAGTAGGAGGTGGATTCACTGGTGGTGCTGGGTCTAACTTTGCTGGACAATTTGACGGTGGATTCACTGGTGGTGCTGGATCTAACTTTGCTGGACAATTTGACGGTGGATTTGCTGGTTCTGTTGGTAATAATGGATTCGTAACCAGAGATGCTAGCAGCAGATTTGTTGGTTCTGATGGTAGAACTGGATTTGTAACCGGCGGTGTTAGTAGTCAATTTACTGGACAAGTTGGCAGTAGATTCATTACACAACAACAAAGTAGAAGTGTTGGCATTGGTGGAGCAGGGGGTTTGAATGGAGGAATTTCCGGTGGATTAAGTGGTGGAATTTCTCGGGGAGTAGGCAGTAGAATAGGAGGGGCTGCAGGAGGACTTAGTAGTTCAAGTCTTTCAGGTCAGTGTTGTGTGTAGTCATTTTGGTAAAACAGGTTGTACAACATATTAAAACATGAACTCTATTAAATTTTTTTTATGATGCAATCCTTGATATATAGAACCATTATAAATATTGATATGAAAAGACAAATATTGATTGTTTAAGTGCTGTTATCGACATTAACTTTATTATATACACTGACTTCACTAAGAGTTTTCTCCCTTTTGTATGTTAAAGTTTTGTTTGTTGAATGTAGGGTTAAAATATTTTTTTACTTTGCAAATTGTAAGGCCTTCGTTTTTATATAAGGTGTTTTGGACCTACCGCCAATCATATGAGTTTTACCAAACGACTGTCGTATCAAATTATAAGCCTGATATGTTTATCCACTGATCTTATAAAGTATAACTAAGAGATGTTGTATTGTCATTATATAGTAATTTATTTGTAATGATTATGTTGATTTTAGGTAATCTCGAAGGAAGTATAAGAAGTGGATTCGGCGGCAGTGCTGCTGAAAAAGGTGAGTGTTGGAAATAATGTTAAAAAACAACAATATAGAAATCAGCAAAAATCATTATAAGATGATTAGTTCGTTAACAAAATAATTACAAGAGAGGGCCAATTTCCACTATTTTTGGACGCACTTGGACAAAACCCGAAAGCCTTTAAATCCCATTGGAAATTTTGATATAGAAGAGTGTAATTAAATAACTCGAAGATTTTCAGCAATTTTACTATTTACGTATAAAACTGACATTCAAAATGTAGTTATCCGTTTTACATGAAAAATTAATAAGGGCAATGTTACTAATGTCTACATGTTTTTGTCAAATATCAGATCGAAGACATTTTTAACCACAATACATTACTTGTTTCTGTAAATAATATACGTTCGTAGAACTGAAAATATCATTTAAAATATAATTAGCTTTCATTTAAAACTACCCTTCTTGCAAAAGTTTGAATATGAATTGGAATGAAGTGGACATCTATGTGCATTGCAATCTTGAGTAAACTATTCGGGATGGGCTTTGCTCAATGTTGAAGATCGTACGGTGACCTATAGTTGTTAATGTCTGTGTCATTTTGGTCTTTTGTGGATAGTTGTCTCATTGGCAATCAAACCACATCTTCTTTTTTATATTTAGTCATTTGGTAAATTGTTAATTATGGTTATTAATTTTGAATTTTGAAATAGCTTACATTATCAGATACAACATTAATAATTGAAATATTAATAAATATGATACCATGATTCTTTTTATTTTAATTATGTGAACAATGTGCTATATGTTTCCATTATATATAATTCTTTTGTAGGATCAGCATATTAGATAAGAGATGTATATTTATCGAACGTCTGAAGTCGATCGACACACAACCACATTTGCTCCTTTGTTGTATTTACTTGGTTTTGAAATAAAAATTTTCGTATCAATATCGTATTTGTATTCTATTTTATTAGTACAGCAGTAACGAATTAACAAAATTCTAATCACAACCTAGTTTTGATCAATTGATTTTTTAGTCATCTTTGTGGTTAAAAACTTTCATAAAGAGTTGACAATTCACTTGCAAACCTAAAACATATTTGACAAAAAGAGGAATGCTGAATTTTCTTATGTCTGATCTATTTTACCTTGAAACTTTAGTTAAAGAGGAAAAACTTCTTTTATTGTACCGTATATCCAATTTAGTTATACAAAAGTGTCGTAACAAACAACATTATACAACTCAGTGATTCACCACGAAACCTCTTTCCTACTTGTTACATCTAGTTTTAAAGCATGCAAATCTTACATCCACATTCACTGTAAAAGTACGTAGTCAATTTGTGGTGTGAATAAAATAGCTTTACTAAAATATCTAAAAACTTGTCAGATTACTTTACAGTTATTAAGTACAACTAAATATTTCTTTTCTATCCTTTACACAAGAATTTCTTATTCTAAAATTAAAGACAACATGAAAAATGGTCAAATTAGTTGCATAAAAATAAATGGCCAACGAAGGTTAAAATATCTTGCTTTAGGAGAGGATGAATTCTAATTGGTAAAAGTAAACACTCTTATTCACCCACAATAGTGACAAAATTTAAATAGACATTGAAATAATTGAATTGGCATTGCACACATGGTTATAAGGTCTTAAGCACGTGTTTTTTCAACAGACAATTCGCATTCCTACTGTGATCCTCTTCTGCCACCTCATACAAGGAAAAAATGACCCAAAAAAAATCCATTTCTCTTCCGCCATATATAAAGTTTTAATTCGCAGGTTGCTGATTACATAAATATACATCATGTATTCCATGAAATAAAGAATTGTAAAGATACAGTAAGGTCTGTCACATATCCCGGCTTAAATCTAAAAATTGACAATAAGAGTTAGTTGAGAACTACAATATACAGAAAAGGTGATGAGTTTTCTGATGTTTATCTTACTATAATCAACATGACGGGTACGAAGACGATCAACTATACATTCAAGAGCACATGAAATACTCCAAGGTTTGTAGTTGGTTCGTGGTTGATAAAGTTTGATGGGTAGTGTTTTGTTATTTGTTATTTGTCTTTTCTATTTTTCTATTTGCCTTAGTTTCGTCTGTTTTTACGTGTTATTATTGAGGGGTTTTGGGGTTTTTGTTTTGGTATCTAACATCGCTTTTCGGAATTGTTACAAAAACTGAATGTGAGTTACAGTCTCACTTGAAAAGGTTTGACTCACTCTAACATTTTGTTAGTTCAGACTCATATCGATTAAGACATTGACGACAGTCAGGATTTTAACTTTAGGTAATGTAAGAACAGAAGTGATTTCCTAAATTTTGAAAGTTTCCCCAAAAGACATTTAAAAAGTATTTCTAAAACAATAATATCGAACATACATATTTTATAATAAGATGTGGCGTAATAAGAACAACGGAACAATTTGTATAGTCACAGGCTGAAAATTGAAAAATTCCATTCTGACAATCTGTGTAAACCCTTTTCTGGTAATGATACGTTTACCAAAATTTCAATAAAAGTTTAAAATCTTTACTTTTTGTCTATCAACTCTTAACGTATTTGGTTATTAAAACATCATTAGTTTGTAATTGTTTTGATATTGGGGTAACTGTGATATTTGCCCTGTATAGTTTAAAACACATCTACATGAACATATCACCATTTACTGTGTTACAACCTAAGATGAAGCCGACGAAAAAGTCGTTCAACAAATAACGAGACGCATGATGTAAAATCTCGCCGAAAGAAGGACACAAACCTAATAGTATAACAATTGTAGATTCACATATTCTATTTATTAGTTCACTTTGAGGATGGCAGAATGTAATTAATCTTTATGCAAACCAAATGACTATTCTCCTAATAGATTCATATTATTTATAACAATACTCAGTACTTATAATATTTTTAACGATACAGTCATATTAATATGTAGGCACAATATTCTGTTAATAATCCAATTATTTATTATGTAGTTATATTATGTCAGCTCTATGATTGCATCAGAGTGATAACGTTTACAAAGTATGATAAACCAATATCTTAAAGCAAGGTATTTCTACCATCGTTATGAACCTTTATTTATGCAATTTCTCGTTTAATAAAAATTATAAGTTCTTGTCTTAAGGGTAGAGAAGATACATGTTTTATAGAAGAAGTCTTACAGTAAGAAAAACGTAATGTAATCAGACTACTCTTTGGATAATTCAGTATTCACATTTGCGTCACACGCTCCCTAGAGAATTAAGGCCAACAGCGCTTGTTTTTATTTGAATCCATAAAAATAGATCTTAAAATGTTTGAAATGGGTTATAGTTATCCTTTTAACATTGCAGATGGCTATGGCTTGCTTGAGTTATCATTGTTTTAAAGGCAATTACCAGGAGTTTTATTTCGGGGTTCCCCGCAATTACAGAATCATATATTTAGTAATAGGCGATTCTTTAAGCAGCGTCGTTTGATAAAATTCTGGAATTCAAAATACTAACGTGCTTGCGGATAAAAACGGATAACGATATCATATCATTTGCTAATTACAACACATATATTGTATCTTGGTGCTTTCATCATATTGTAAATGGTTGCATTAAGTCTTGACGGGTTATCTGCTTGTTGACTCTGCATACTCAAGATAAAAAATAAATAGAAGTCTATATCAGTTTTTGTTTCGTATTCTTAATTGAAGGCGTCAAAACAAATATTTCAACAACCTTCCAAGATTTCATAATACTTTTTTCTGTTGTACCCTTAGATCTTTTTTCTCTTAGTACATGCTCCACACAGTGAAACGGTCAATATGTAAATAATGGCAAAACATTCCACAGTTATACAAGCATCAATTTGTACACATGGAAACTTTATATATAACGTTGTATGAACCAGCTGTTTTTAATAGTAATTTCAGCAATTTTAAAGATGGCCAATAGTACGAACATAATATATTTGAAAATGATTACCCTGGTCTGATAAAATGAATACCATGATATAACGCTGGTCGGCTAGTTTAGTCTTAGATGCATGATTTTTTATTAGTTGCTAGTGGCTTTGAACTAGCTGTCAGATAACTGCGAGTACTTTCAGATCTGTTCATTGCGTCTTTTTGTGTCAGGATGTATAAGTACCCGGCCACGTCTACTTGTATTTTTGTCCATCTGATGAGTTAAGCCTTTTTCAACTGATTTTTATAGTTCGTTCTTATGTTGTACTGTTATACCACTGTCCCAGGTTAGGGGGAGGGTTCATTTAGTTTAATATGTATATCGTAATATATGATATGTACCTCCTCTTGCTTTCGTATAATTTTGTATGTTTGTACATATGAACTATGTAATTATTGTGTGTATCTCTATACCATTGTAATTTGGTTTGTTGAGAAATAAAGATATATATATAGGGTTGGGATCCCGCTAACATGTTTAACCCCGCCACATTATTTATGTATGTGCCTGTCCCAAGTTATGCGTCTGTAATTCAGTGGTTGTCGTTTGTTTATGTGTTACATATTTGTTTTTCGTTCATTTTTTTACATAAATAAGGCCGTTAGTTTTCTCGTTTGAATTGTTTTATATTGTCTTATCGGGCCTATTATAGCTGACTATGCGGTATGGGCTTTGCTCATTGTTGAAGGCCATACGGTGACCTATAGTTGTTAATGTCTGTGTCATTTTGGTCTTTTGTGGATATTTGTCTCATTGGCAATCATACCACATCTTCTTTTTTATAGCCATTTAACCAGGTTCAATCCACAGGTTTTTTTTAAAGTCCTTTACAAAAGTCTGGATTGGGGCAGTTGATATCAAACAGTCTGTTTCTATGTACGTTAGCGTTTGTTTTTGTTGCACTTCAATGTGTATATTGTTCCGTTGCTTTCCTCTTATAGTTGATGTTTTTCCCTCAGTATCAGTTTGTTACCCGGATTTGTTTTCTTTTAATATCGATTTATGAACAGCGGTATTCTACTGTTGCCTTCATATGACAGGCTAATAAGAACAACTCTTCTATATAAAATGAAGGAAACAGTAGTGTACCAGCACGGGAAAATAAAAAGCATATGAAGCAACATATGAAATTGAAAAGTCAATCCGCAAAAAAACCTACTGCCAAAAAAATATCACGTTATCCTCCCTTAAAAATGTCATAAAATAAACAGTGTACACTGTTGCAATTTACTGCCGTGTGACTCGATATTTCGGGTCAGTCTTAGCTTTGTTCTTTTGTTACATGGAGGCTCTTAATTTCCACTCATATACGGTCATTGACGGATGTTGCATATCTTGTTTTGGATACAATTTAAAATTTTAGAATAAAGAAAGTCATTAAAATATATGTGTCACATAAGTTAAGTGACGCTCGATTAACGACCAGGCTTTGTGTATGAACAAAATATTTAGTTATATCCAATAGTTAATTTTGATTGAAGGTGGTAATGGATAACCCATTGTCCTTTTAATCATTACAGTATCCACAATTGCAATAGTTCAATTCTTGATTTTTTGTTTGTAGTATTTTTTAAACGATAAGGATGTTCAATTAAATTTGTTACATTTTGTATGTTTTGCGAATATTTCTACATTTAATATTATTTTTCGAGTATTGAAAGTTTTTCAATTGTTTGTTACATGTGTTTGAAAAGTCGAAAATGATTCGTTTGTCAGTTTTATCCGAGAAAAGTATATATAGGACTGGTCGATCAAAGGGCTATTTGTGTTTGGGAGACACAACTGTAGCACGAACGACATCGCATAACAATATAAAATTGTCAAGTCAGTGTGAACTGTAACCGGGGGCGTGGTTACGGGGTCATGATTTTATTCGTAAAATCATTAGAAAAACAATTACACTATGACGGTCACCAATATCTCAGGAACTAGTTGCTGCAGTTCACGAAAATCCAACACATTCAAGTTATATGATTTAATTCCAAGCCAAAGTACTAATATAAACTATACAAAGGATAACGTCAATATAATGTGACTCCTAGTGTATCTAACTGATGTTCTTCTAGTATATTCTCTCGTTCTCAACTGAATTTACAAAGTTTACAATAAGTATTTATACTAGATATCAAAAATAGGCAATACTCAATTAACATGACAATACTCAAATTAAAAATGACATTTCAAAACTTTAAGCTATAAGTGACAGCATTCACATTAATTAATATAAAAGATAATTATAATTTATAATACTCATAATCTTATTCTTTCATTTTCCTATACAATAATTTTCACACCTTTAGTATGAATTAATGTCTTTCATATTAATTTCTGTAACTCAATAAATAAACAAATCTGTCACAAATATTCTAACATTAAATGCCACTAATTAAGATTAACACATTATTTGTCTATGCATGTAAATATTTAAATTTGTAAAATAATATCTTTTCTAAAAGTCCAATTTCTAAATAAATGATAAAATTAAAATTAAGTCCAAATTAACCTGGTGACAGAACTAATGTTTTTGTTTTCTTCAGAAAATGAAATCTTAGTGTTAAATGTCTAATGCCAGTGTGTGGTTTTAATCTGAAAATCAGTGTGATGTTTTTTTTTTAAATCTCAGTGTGTGAACATTTCGAAAAATTTATTAAACATAGTTTTGACAAGAACGGCTTCACTTAATATAGACACAAAAATCTGACTGGAATGTCTTTCCAGCATCTAGCTAGCATGTTGCCATAATTGAATTTTGTAGTCGATACGGATGACCGACCATGCTAAACGGATTAAGTAGATGAAGGTCATCTGGCCTGTTTGTACGTTCACAACATTAAAATAATGTTATTTCACCATATATGCTCTAATTGAGCATACTGCAAACTTGTAGTCAGTGTATGGGGCGTGATCGACAGTTGTAATTGCCGTCTAGGGGTTTGAAAATGAATTATAACTATATTTGTAATTGCTAGCAATAACGGATGGCATCCTCGTTGCCCCATTGACATTTTTGCTGTTTCCATAGTAACGATTGCCATTTTGCAAATGCCATACTCTGATTGCAAATCTGCACAGGCTGGTCCACATTATTTACAGTACAATTGCAATATGTCACCCCAACTCCGTTGAAGGTGTCATAATGACGTTTTTATGATATATTGGATATCTTTCACAGCCATATCCGCATCTTGCTATGAATTTCTAAAATGAGTCAGAAACCTGATGTTCAGTGGTTGTCGTTGGTTGATGCTGTTCATAAATGTTTCTCGTTTCTCTTTTTTATATTGATTCGACTGTTTGTTTTCTTGTTTTAATGGTGTGACATTACCTTTTTTTGGAAAGGTGGTGGGGGGTTATATCTTGCTGTTCTGAGTAAGACGATGCTTTGTGTTGAAGTCAAAACAAAACATATTCAACCTTTATATAATAAAATTATGATAAAGATGGTCAGATGTTCTTAAAAAAAGAAATTAATAATCAGACAACTGAAAAAAAATATTGCCCTAACCAATATATAGTATAATATATAACAAGTGCATTGAATGCAATGCTTTCAGATCCAAAGTTTAACAGTCATATTGCTATGTATTGTGTCTATAAAAGAGGGGAATAACTGCAATTGTACTGTTACGTTGGTCTACGTAAAATGTGTTTGATGTCACTAATTGAGGTAAGGTAAACTTTTAAGTAAACGTTTAATTGATATAGTAAAGTTTTTTCGTAGACCAAGCTAAAACATACAACGGCTATATCCATTCCAATGCAACTTGATACTTAACATTTCCTTTTTTTTTTATTTTAGTAGGTTTTCACTAAATTTCAAACATAGATTTAGTGAAATTTGTCCTTGTGTTTGGCAAATTAACGTCGTGACGTTATTGAAAAGAACACTTCCTCAATGGGAATTAATTTATCTTTGTTTTGCTTTAAAAAAAAATCTTTAGATCATCACTGATTAGTCTTTGATAGATAAAGGCAACAAAAGTAAACCGTTGTTCGAAATTCATCAATCGATTCCGGGTTACAAATTAAAACTGAGGGAAACAAATTAAATATAGACACAACAGAAACACAGCATTAAAAAATGTAACACACACAGAAACGAACTATTACATAATAATGGTCATTTTCCGGACTCGGCACAGGACAATTAAAGAATAAACTGATAGGTTGAACCTGGTTTTGTGGATAGCCAAACCTCGCACTTTTATGGCAATGTTAAATATAACACTAAAATGTCACCATTACATGACAGGAATACAGTACAAATAAATGCAACAACATTCAGGACACAGAATTACGCAAATAAACAATATAATATAGTAAATATAGACAACGGAACAACAGAAACACTGAAGTAAACAAAAACAAAACAAAAAAACGACAATGCAACACACACAGAAACAAACTATACGATAACAAGTGTTACGAGACGAGGGTCTGGCGTACATAATTTGAAGTCTGGTATGCTTAATGAGTATTTTCTATTCAAACAAAAGAACCAGGCGTTTTTTGACACTGCATACGCCTCAGAATAATAGTAATATTTACAAAAGTGAATTTTCAGGTAAATTTTTTTTTGGTACATTATAAAAGAAATGACAAATCAAAAAGAATTTGGAATTTAAAATGGCGCTTTACTTCAGTTACATACATTTAGATCGTAGAATCTACCACTTCAAAGTATATAAAGACGACCAATAAAAATCGTAGTTGCTTATCGATTACAAAATCACATGAATAAATGACCATATTACATAATAATCCAGACTTTTTAAGGAAAAGTGTTAAATGACAAATAAAATGTCTGATTCATATTTGTCAATAAATTGTCATGTAAGCAGAGGAAAATTTATAGTGTGGTTTTAAATCATGTAAAACACGAATTTTACAATTAAGTGTTAAATATAGAGAATGAAAGTGTACTAAACTTCAAACTTTATTGATAAACATCAATGTTCATATACAAAAGGTCAAATGTAATGCTCGCCAAAGAATACGGAAAGCACGTAAACATAACCGTATAAATAAGTACAATTTCTGATCACTTACACATACCGATATATTCACCAGTTACCAAAGGTATCGAGAGAAAGCAAACCAGGTATTACAGTTTTCAACTAAAACCGTTTGATTATAAGACAAAGTGATATGAAACTTATTACTCTGTATGATGAACTTTTTTTTTTAACTATAAATCTTAACAACGACAATATACTTTTTTCATATTTAAAAATATTAGACAAATGTTCTATTTCATTTTAAAAATCATTATCAATGATTTTTACGACAATTATTTATACATGTATGGTTGCAGTTTATTAATACATTTTACTTCTTTCAAACAGGATGAATACTTTTATCACCGTTCTACTAGTGGCTGTTTCCTATGGTAATGCTGTACCCACATATGGTGGCGGACAAAGAGGAGGTTTGTACTTATAGAAATTGGTTTTCGCTCTGATTGACGTAACAAAAGATATCTTTAAAATCAATTTCACTTTAATATTAAGTTCTGATTTAAAAAAAATATTTTGCAATTATTTTTTTTACGCGAGATTAATAATATTATCGCTAAACGGTATGATTGACATACAATTTTGTTCTTGGAAAATGTCTTTATAAAAGCATGATAATATTAACTTGCAATAATACAATTATAGTTAACTAGTATACATATTTTTGAGGAACCAGCTGAAGTTATACTCGGTATGTGTTGTTTTCTTTCTGTGTTCTGTTGTTTTCTGCTCTTTGGCCGAGTTGTTGCCTTTTGGACACATTCCCTGTTTCCTTCTTAATTATATCAACTTTTTCATTCGATCTTAGACTTACTTCATTAATGTGGCTAAGTATTATTACTGATTTTGATTTGGTTGGCATCAACTGGCTAGTATTATATGCGCTTACAGTACAAGAATAGTTAACAAATACACCAAACTGGAAATTTCTGAAAAATGAGCCGACAGGCATTGTTGCATTGCAACTGCCCGTTAGAAATAATTGCTGACGTGCTAAGCGTTTGTGTCTCTCGCAACTCATACTTTAATATAAAGAACCAATGCATTCCTTTCCAGCGTAGCAAGAAATGCCAGTGAATTAGGATATTACCTTCCGACAACAATTATTATAACTCATATTTTCCTATTGAAAATTTTAATGCTAATAGCTGTTTTGTCTTTTGAAAAATGGCTATGGAAAGGATAATAACATTTTTTTAATCGATTTACTATGTCCTTAACAAAAGTTAGTCAGAACACGGAAGTAATATTTACATCCATGGTCAGAATAAGTGCCAGAAAATTACTTTTGATAGAAAATCATTGTAAACCTAAATGTGTTGCTATCATAAAATGAACTTGAATAAATTATTTCAGTAAGTGGTTCAATTAGCGGAGCAATTGATGGATCTATCGGAGGAAACTTAGGAAATAGCTTTGGAAGTGGAATTGGAAGCAGCGGAATTTCTAGTTCTCTCAGTGGTGCTCTAAGTGGAAACTTGGGTGAAGTCAGCGGAAGTGGAATTGGCGGCGTAGGTTTATCTAATTCTCTCAATGCTGCTCTAAGTGGTAATTTTGGAGGTAGTCTAGGAGGTGGAGTTGGCGGTAGTGGACTTTCTAGTTCTTCTCTCAATGCTGCCCTAAGTGGAAACTTGGGTGGTGCTATCGGCAGTGGTTTTGGCGCCAGTGGAGTATCTAATGCTCTCAACGCTGCTTTAAGTGGAAATTTGGGAGGAAGTCTAGGAGGTGGACTTGGCGGCAGTGGACTATCTAGTTCTCTCAACGCTGCTTTGAGTGGAAATTTGGGAGGTAGTCTAGGAAGCGTTATTGGTAGCAGTGGCATTTCAGGTTCTCTGGCTGGTGCTCTTCGTGGAAATTTGGGAGGTGGAACTAGTGGTGTTGGTGCCGGCAGATCTATCTCCATCAGCATTAGTGCCTACCTTAGATTGATTTCCTATATCTCTGCTCTTCAACAAACCATCTCTGCAAATACCTTAGCAGCAAGTTTGAGCGGTGGAATCAGTGGTGGAATCAGTGGAGGAATTGGTGGTGGAGTAGGAGCTGGATTAACTGGTGGTGCTGGATCTAACTTTGCTGGACAATTTGACGGTGGATTTGCTGGTTCTGTTGGCAGATCTGGATTCGGAACTGGAGTAGGAAGCAGCGGATTTGCTGGACAATTTGGAAGTGGATTCAGTGCACAAAGTGGAAATATCGGAGGTATTGGAGGAGCAGGCGGTTTAAGCGGAGGACTTTCCGGAGGATTAAGTGGTGGAATTTCTGGTGGACTAGGAGGTGGTATTGGAGGTGGTGCAGGAGGAATCAGCAGTGGAAGCCTTCAAGGTCAGTATTTTATGTCATCATAAGGTAAAATGGTAAAGCAAAAAAAAAATGAATAAAATTCAATGCTTCATATTATCTTTCAGTGATATCAAACGTTCAAGTAAGCCATAAACTGCTACTTTTCCACCATGTTATTGGTTCAGTATACCCATTTTTTAAGGAAATATTTTGACTGGGTTGCCAATGATTAGTTTTACGTAGATGAACAAAACGTACTTAACTATTAAGAATTATAATTTTATCTTATTATCTGTTGATTTCAAATATAATTTCACTACTTGATGTTGTATTTCTATATATTATATTTAGTTTTTATAATATTTGAATCAAGGTGCTCTTCAAGGAAGTATAAGCAGTGGAATCGGCGGTCGTGGTGCTGGAAAAGGTTAGCTTTTTGAAATAACGTTTAAAAAATAACGAGGTAGAAATATTCAAAAAAATGTCACTTGAATAACGTTATCAGTACTTTTAGAATACTTAAAAGTCACCGCTATTTTGTTTTGCTATCCAATGGAACGAAATCCGAAGCTTTTTTTTTATCGGACAGGACATACAATTATAAGAGTTTGTATAATTTACTGGAAACATTTTCAACAATTTCACATCGCCTTTTGATCAGAGTTACAACTGATATTCCTGTTTGGATTAATATTACCAATTTTACATGTTTGAGAAAAATGTTGTATTAAAGATCATCTTTAACAAAAACAAGTTAAATTTGGTATCGAAGAACATCTTTAACTAAAATGAGTAAAATTGTGTGGTAACCAAAAACCATATATAAATACATACATAGAAGGAAAAATGTATTCCCACTAGAATTATATGATGAATAAGAATGAAATTTGTTGGATATTAACTCGATTTTTTTTCCAAATCTTTATAAATGAGTTCTGAGCCATCCTTAGGCATTTGATGAATCGTTTCGATTTAATCTTAATTATTGTAAGAACTCTTTTTTTTTTAAATTTCATGTTAAGAAGCATAACATATTACAGTTACAGGAGATAACTGTATTATTATTTTAGCTCCGATGACATCATTTGGTGATTAGATGGTCGCAAATGAAGTTTACTGGCGAAGCGTTAGCGGAGTCGGTTGATTAATAATTGCGATCATCAATTCCCCAATTGATGCAGTCGGAGCTTAAAATACAATATTGTTATCTCCATTCTAATGAAACTATCAGATCATACAGTTAAAATTTGTTATACATCGTCTCCGCTCGCGAGAACAATTTCACAGCATCAAATTGCCTTGATGTTATGAACATTTGGGCTTTATCCAATCAAAATGAACGTTTCAAAGATGTTGCATTAGCATGCATCATTATGTTGTCTCGCTCTCAGGGTCAAAGTGTGTGTAATGATGAAAGTGAAATGTGAATGTTTAAAAGACAGTCGTCAATGTATTAAAAAATATAACTTAGAAGTTTTATGTAAATTGACAAAGAGTATAAACGTCCTATGCATTGTTTTAATGACAATACTAGATTTTTCGTAAAATTCACATTAAAAAACTTTTACAATAAAATTGAACAAGTACTTTTATTTTAAATGGCCTCCTTATCGGAAATACAAAAATTGTAATTAAAATGTTATTAAAAAAAAATCTAGCATGATCAGTGATACAATCATTATGTTTAAAGATATTAGTTAGTTATTTTTTACAGCTTCAGTGTACGCATATACTAATATAAAATTTGTTTTGTAGGAGCAGCATATTATTAAAAGATGTACAATTATCGGATGCCTGAAGTATTAATAAACAGCCCCATGTGTGTCGTGTGTATTGTATTAACTTGTTGTTAGAATAAACATTGTTATTGAAATTCATATTTATTATTTTATCATTTTAAGGATAAGAAGGTCTTTTTTTTGTATAAAACACATAGTTTACGTCGAAAACAAACTGACGATGACATGGCATAAACCGAAAAACAACCAAAAACAAAACATCAAACCCTAGCACAAACACAACAGTTTTCAAAAATGCAGATAATGGGTTCTTTGTGGATTTGTATTCTGGTCCTAGTATCTTTGTATTAATTGATCTCCACGTAACGCAGCTATTGAATAGAGCTGCCATATTTTTTAATGCGCATGCATATTTTATCTATGCAATTATATATCCAATTAAGACACATTTTGTATCTTGTTTCACAATGTCAAACTTGAATGAATAACTTGCTACAATAATATACTGTCCTCTTTTGAAATCCGCCATATTAACCCTATATACCATGTTTTTGAATACGCATTTCATAGTTGGATGATAATTGGGAGATCTCAAATGTACCAACGTAAGTAACCTTGAATAAGCATTTCATATTAGGATGATAATTAAGAGATCTCAAATTTAGCAACGTAGGCACACTTGAATAAGAATTTCATAGTGGGATGATAATTCGGATATCTCAAATGCAGCAACGTAGGCAACCATGAATAAGCATTTCATAGTTGGATGATAATTGGAAGATCTCAAATGTAGCAAGTCGGCAAACTTGAATACGCATTTTATAGTGGGATGATGATTGGGAGATCTCAACTGTAGCAACGTAGGCAACCTTGAATAAGCATTTCATAGTGGGATGATGATTGGGAGATCTCAATTGTAGCAACGTAGGCAACCTTGAATAAGTATTTCATAGTGGGATGATAATTGAAAGATCTCAAATGTAGCAAAGTAGGCAAACTTGAATAAGCATTTCATAGTGAGATGATAATTGGGGATATCAATTGCAATGCAGCAACGTAAGCAAACTTGAATTAGCATTTCATAGTGGGATGATAATTGGGAGATCTCAATTGTAGCAACGTAGGCAACCTTGAATAAGCATTTCATAGTGAGATGATAATTGGGAGATTTCAAATGTAGCAACGTAAGCAAACTTGAATAAGAATTTCATAGTGGGATGATAATTGAGAGATCTCAAATGTAGCATCGTAAGCAAACTTGAATAAGCATTTCATAGTGGGATAATAATTAGGAGATCTCAAATGGAGCAACGTAGGCAAGCTAACATCTACGTCATTTGGTCTTTGATGAAAACTTGTCTCATTTGCAATCATACCATATCTCCTTATTTGGTAATAAATTTTCTTCTGAAATACAAGAAGTTTAAAGACTAACAAACATGAACTAGGAGACTGCAATATGTTGCTGTTATAGTTAGAATCTCACTTTGGTTGTGAACATGTGATTTTAATATGATTAGATAGATTAAATACTTGCCCTACTAGATATACTTATTAACTTTCCAATACAAAGGACAAACGAATCTTTACTTAAACTACAAATTAGCACTAAAAAATACTGGTCTATCCTGCATTTGTCACGTGTTATCTAGAAGTATTTGGTTGTGTGTGTTATTAATAGTACGGCGGCTTTGTGAAAAATTGTGCATATCCTGCTACAAGCATGAAATTTGGCATAGATCTTCCTCAACTATTTCTCTTTCATTTCAGATAGGGATGCATTTAAAAAAATGCCTCACTTCCGGTGAAATCCAAAAGGGCGGACATCATACTTAAATTAGCCCAATATCGAAGGCTAGTATGTGAAAAGGTGTTATTAACATGCTACTATCATAACATTTGGTACAAACCTTTGTTTTGTACTACTTTTGGATATATGATATAGATAAGATGTCTTCAAAAACCATACTTTCGGTAAAATCAAACATGGCTGATATAGTATTAGAATAAGCTTATTTTTAGGGAGGATAATTGAAATGTGTTTTAAAGTATTGCTACTATCATTATATTGTACAGGAACCTTTCTTTGGTGCTTCTCATGGATACAATGTATAAGACATATGTCTTTAAAACCCTTACTTCCGGTAATATCCAATACGGCGGACATAGAAATATTGATAATTTTTCATTTTTATATTCAACTTTTTGCAAACTGTAAATAAAATGATTTTTTTGGGGTTGTCATTAAACTTTTGGCTTTAAGTCATCCTCAAAACCACTAGTTCTATTCAGCTGCATATGTTTCAATACAAAATTAACACTTCCGGTAAAAAATCAATATGGCGAAAATTACAAAGATGAGTCTTCAATCCATATATTCGATTTTGGATCAAAAGGGCGCAAAAGGGAAGACTAATTGATGGTAAAACGTGCAATATACTAAGGCAGGTGTTTAGCGGGACTAGCTTGGAATTGACTCTTATGATACCCAGTTCAAGCGCTTATGAATGGCGAAGGGACAGAGAGGATATCTTTAAAATAACTCTTTCTAAGGCCTCATTATTTTGTCAGAAGCTTGTACATTGTGGATGTACTTGAGAATGCGGTTCAATGCCAAAACATGCTTCATCCTAAGCATCAGAAACAAAAACCATAAAATCTACAGTTTAAATGGACACATACTACAACAAGTCAAGCATAACCCGTACCTATGCCTACAAAGGAGTAGGTTCAGTAAAACCCCTTTTTGGCCTCAAAATATGGCAGTTTTAGAAAATTGTGAAAATGTAATCGTTTAGATATTTATTGCAAAGTAGAATGCCTCTGCTACATAAATATGGGCTGTTTTTTTACAACACAATGCACATATATCGGGTACTAGCATCATTAAGTCATGCTAAATTACTGAAATCTTCACAATTGTAGCATTTTAGTTAAATTTTAGACGGTTTCCGTCTGAAATGAAAGTGGCCGCATTCGTGTTCATTCATAATCTTGAAATGTAAGTTGTATTTGATGATAATACATAATATATATAAAGGTTGAGAATGAACACGGATGCGGCCACTTTCATTTTTGACAAAAACCATCTGAAAAGTGACGATTTTTGGCATATTTGATAGATTTTTCATATTTAACCTTGAATCGGGGCGTTTTAAATGACTTATTAAGTTAAAATCTTCCACATTAACGAATTGAATCAATTGAAATAGACACTTTAAGTGTTTAGAAAATGTCTAAAATCTTTCGTTTGATGAACTTGAAAATTGAGGCCGAAATCGACCCTTACCGGACCTACTTCTTTTGGAAGACCATAAATGGACCACCCACATATTAAACGTGGCAAAGAAAGTAAATTCAACACTAGGCTTTCAGAGAAGAAACTTGAAATACTGCCCACAAGATTGCAAAAAACAGCTTACATCTCGCTCGTTGATCAACGATGGAATGTGGAGCCATAGTATGGGACCCCAACATGGTAACAAACATAAATAAGCTAGAAAGGATACAACGTCAAGCGGCAAGATTTGACACCAGAGGTTACAAGTCAAGAGATGACGGGTGTGTCTCCAATATGCTTGCCAAACTGGAACTACAAGACCTCCAGACAATTGCAAGACGAACAAGCTAGAAGTTGATATTTATGTACAAAGTGGTTTAGGGGCTGATTCCCGCTATTGAACCATACGAATTTCTCCAAAAAGCACGTCCTAAGAGAAACATAACTGCAAAGAAGTTCGAAGAATACCACGCAACAAATATTGTGGAAAAGCAAGTAAAGAATCACTCTAAGTGTTTTGACATTCCACTAAGCAAAACACCACAATACTCAAACGCATTCTTTGTAAAGACAGTGATCGCGTCGAATCAGCAAAACGACACTGTAGTGCGCACATCAAGCGTATAGAGCGTCAAATCTGCTCTTACTCCTCGTCAATAAATCGGCGGCGCTATCTCAAACCGTTATATTAAGGCCAGAATTGGTATTGACAACGCATTCATACAGATACAGATACAGAGGAGGTCGTTGTTAATGTTGAAAATCGGGTCTCCCGTGCACCGTTTTGTTTACATGTGGTGGTGACTGTGAATAAACATGTATTTTCAGCCAAATAGTAATAATTTGAAAAATGTTTTAGTACTTCAGTAATTTTATTTTGTTTTAACCTATCTATAAAAAAAACTCTAAATCAAAGAAATGTATTGAGGACTCATTTTTGAAATTTCCACCATATTAATTCTTTTTTTTTAATACCGGAAGTGTGATTTAAAAATTTACATTAGAAACAATTTAATGGTTTTGAGGATAACTAGAAGCCAATAGTTTAATGACAAGCAAAAAAAAAAAAAACAAAAAACAAAAAACATTTTCTTTACATTTAAAAAAAAAGTTAACTAATAAAATAGAAAATTGATGTTTCTATGTCTGTCATTCTAAATTTTACCGGAAGTAAGGTTTTTAAAGAGATATGTCTTATACATTGCATCCATGAGAGGCACAAAAGAAAGGTTCCTGCCCAGTGTAATGATAGTAGCAATACATTAAAACACATTTCAATTACCCTCCCTAAAAAAAGCTTATTCTAGTACTTTATCCGCCATGTTGGATTTTACCGGAAGTAGGGTTTTTGAAGACATCTTATCTATATCATATATCCAAAAGTAGTACAAAACAAAGGTTGATACCAAATATTATGTTAGTAGCATGATAATTACACCTTTTCACATACCAGCCTTCGATATAGGGCTGATTTAAGTATGATTGTCCGCCATTTTGGATTTTACCGGAAGTGAATCATTTTTTTTAAATGCCTCCCTATCTGAAATGAAAGAGTAATAGTTGAGGAAGATCTATGCCAAATTTCATGCTTGTAGCAGGATGTGCACAATTCGTCTGAAATATGCTTGTAGCCGCCGGACTATAATTGACCAGTTGCTATTTCGTTGTATATCCAATATTTCTATGAATGCAAAAAGTAATAACAACATTTTAATTTACATAAACACTTGAACTCTTGTTGTAAAATATCGTTGACTGTGAACACTCGCCGGCTTTTCCCGATTATGTGAGCAATATGCCCATCCCCTTAAAGGCTTTGCTTTTCATCAGCTGTATCAGAAGTCCATTACTAGACTAGTAATAGACTTCTGGCTGTACCTATATCATGTCCAACTCCAAAAAAACAACAAAAACAAACTCATCTCCGCGTTGTGGGGTACAAACAAATACCAGGCGTCCGTCCGTCCCTAATTTGCCTAGCCAATCTTGTTAGCTCTCTCACGTGTATAGTTCATGAAAATTATTTGTATAAAAATATTAGGTTTATATGAGTATTGTGGCTGACAAGTTAAAACTCTGTGCCGATCAAACATTTTTTTTTTAATCATTTTTTTTACCGTTTGAATTAAATTAGTTAATAGAAATATCTATTGATATCTTCTGTTGCGTTCGAAGGGATTTTTTGTATTTAGCTTTAATTTTCGGAGCACCTATCATTCTTATATTGTGGGGCCACAGGTTTTTGATGAATTGGTCGATTGTAATTTTCGAGAAAACATCTTATTTCAGAATGCTTTGAAACTAAAAACAAAATGTTGCGGGATCTAAATGAATTTTTCCCCGTCCAAACTGAATGATTATACATAAGCGTTGAAGCATATGCGTTTAAGCTCTGTTAACTTCTCCCTATTTTGATGTAGCTGTCCTGTTTAAACTGTGCCTGTAAGATTGCAATGCTATAAGTTTATTTTAAAGCTTCCGAACCATATTTCTTCTGTAGAGGTATAAAACCACTAATTCATAGCCCCTAAATTCTGTAATTTCAAGCATTGGTGGCTACTAAGTTCAAATAAAGTGGCCGTTTTTTCATATCAAAACTATACCTTATGCTGACTTATGGTGAAAAATTCATCATGCGTTTAATGCATATTAGAGCGTACTGGTATCCGGAAGTTTGATAGTACAAAAACCGGTACATCTGATCTAAAGAACAGGGCGAATGTGACCTCTTTTATTAATTTTATACACTTTCAACAAAGGTTCTACAGTGATCCCAAGACCCGAAGCTTTTATTTGATACAAAAAACTAGCCAAATAGTTCACATATTGACAAAAAGAACTTTTTTGTTAAAGAATAATTATGTACTACTTTCTTGTCTGAAGCCTGAATTAATGGTTCCATACCTACAGTCAAAAGAATGTGATAACTAATCATGCAAAAACTATCCATATATCTGAAACCATTTGACAAATGAGAGAGAAATTATTATATAATAGGTTATATATAATTAACGAGTTTGGATACAGTTCAGCAGAAAATAATATGGTCTTGAAACCTTCACAAAATTTCTATAATAACAGATGTTTAAAATATGCGCAAATGTAATCCAATAGAAACAGTTTTATTTTAGCTTAAAACATTTAAATTAATTCTCATTTGTTAGGAAACACTTATATTGAATAGCATTTTCAAACAACATTAAAATATGACTCTTTGTTTTAGAGAAGATAGTTTTACTAAAGTATATTTTCCATTTTGCACCTGCTGTTAAAAAATTGGACGAGTTGTGATATCATTGTTTTGGTACCTTCTGCCGTATTTGTTATATGTTAATTTATCCGAAAAGTACGTACCTGATATCTTATTTTTTTCTTATATTAAAGATCATTTTGTAACCTCAATGCCACTGTATCGTATTGATTGTTACATATATCAATATGTATTATCTCCCTTACTCCACGGTTCATGTACATGTATATTTACATCTCAGCTCCTTTGTTCTAACAGGGGTGATCTGAGCCGCTGTTATGCATGCTTTCCTTTGTTCTGTAACATTTTGGCGGGAATGTCACACTATAAAACTTATAACTAATTGTACGGAAAAGACTATCTATCTAAATTCACGAAGAATAAAATCCATTGGATATGCTGGGATTCGAACTCAAGAACTTTAGCATACCAAGCCACGACACATACCACTACACCAGGACGACTGGATACGAACTATCAGTAATTTAACATACTTAACGGAAGCAAGATATTTTTATAAGTGGGGCGAGTTGGCAGACCTTTATTCGGTGGGGTTTAAACCCTTTTCGTTAATAAGTGAGTTGTCAGACTGATTGTTAAACTTGATTTTACACTTTTTCAAAAGTTGGGCGAGTCGGTAAACAAGAGTGGGGTGATTTTTTGTATAAAGTGGCGATATAGTGTGGGCCGATTGGCCAGTGGGGCGAGTTGACATTGTTTGATATCTACTCATCGTGTTCGGGGGTCATAAAGGGTATACATCATATAGTAATATATCAAGTATATATATTATAATGGTTGTGTGGCGTTCTAAACTAGATTTTATGAATTGTAAATGTTTTTTCGTCTAATCTAAAACAGCTGGGATGTAAAATAGTTATCCCATTCGGACTTGATGTGTCAGTGTTCGATCACCCTCTGGCCTCCGGCCATCGGGGTGATCTTACACTGACTCACTGCGTCCTCGTGGGATAACTATTAATTATTCATGTGTAACCTCCCCTAATTTTTCCCGCCTCATGTTAATTAATACATGTGTCTTCATACCGATCGCTTGTTTTTTTTATATTATCTCTGCTTATTGGAGTGGTGGCATGATCAAAAGTTTACCCAAAGCTCAAATACAGCTCTTGGCCATTCTTGATCGAATTAACAAAAAGATAAGCATATGGCATTTGTCATCTGAAACGAACACAGACAACATGTTCTATAGTTAGTCTCGTCGATCTGTGAAACATGACAGGAACATGTGCTTTAAAAAAAATGGACACTCATGCACAAAATCAAAAATATATTGCCTCTATCGAATTATTGAGACAAAAGCAACTTATACATTATCCCTTGACCAAAATTTTGCAGAATTTCTAGAAGTTTCACAAAGCCGCCCAAAGATGCCCTCATTTAGACTTAATTCTGGGGCAAAAAGTAAATTACTGACTGATCATTTCTAGAAACACTATAATCAAAAATTCTATCCCTCAGTTTGATTGGGCAATCAATTCGTCTCTACTTTAGATTTCACTCAATTGGTGGACAAATTTTAGACTTTAAAAACATTCATTTTGAAACAAAACTAACGTCTAGAGCACTTATTTAAGCTGTTGGCCAGTGTTCCTTAACTGTTCACGATCGAACAGCAGGATGTAGTTGGTACCGTTTCAATAGTCTAGGCGATCCCATTATCTCCTTAACTACCCGGGCTAGGCGCTCCTTCTCTTTAAACTACCTTCTCCTGTAACGATATCGCCTCGTCTTAATTATAAAGTTTGGGTTGGGACTAGCTCAAGCAATAAAAACACGTCTTA
Organism: Mytilus galloprovincialis; assembly: GCA_037788925.1. Classification (NCBI taxonomy): domain Eukaryota; kingdom Metazoa; phylum Mollusca; class Bivalvia; order Mytilida; family Mytilidae; genus Mytilus; species Mytilus galloprovincialis. Next base: position 37,253,115 of record CM075335.1, read on the forward strand.
CGTTGACGACATTTAACAAAAGAGAGAGTAAAACAAAAAGGCGTTTCCGGACATCACTTGTGTACACAATTCCGTATAATTAACACATAAAACTGAATAACACATATAATACATATATCTAAATATATAACATCCCCCGGTAGAAAGAAAATTCCCAATGAATTTTTGCATTGTGGAATTCAGAGCACAATCAAATAAAAATACATGATCAATATTACCAATATATCTTTCTAACTTTCATAATATTCAAAATTCTCTAACTTTCAATATCTAAACGAACAAGTAACTGGTATGGATAACTTTGTGGAATAAGCATCTTGCAACACATTGCGAAGTAATACATGTGTAGAAAATATCTTGCTCGTCATAAACGTGACAGTTATTATCATATGATATAAAATACTATGAAATCATCAGAGTCCTTACTCATATTTTGTAGATACATGTTAAACGTGATAAAATATGCACACTTTCAAAGAGTCTCGCACAAAAATACAATATAAGCCCAGCTTATAATACTCTCATGCACTCTGAATTTCTCGTGAACAATACTATTAGCATCAATACTACTCAGGTTATTCGTGATTAACATATAAAAGTCACTGACAGATATCCATACAATCTCATTTGGTTATCTATCATGCCTTACTATTCCAATTTCCATGTTTTGGAGGTATCAAACCTGAAACCTATTTCATCAACAATCCGCACTACAGAAAAACAAAGTTCATTTCTTAAAATAAAGTGTAGTTGTCGTTATAAAGTTTTGACAATACGATTAAGTCTTTGACTAATCCTTGCAACTTTCGAACTGATATTTTTATGAAAAATTGCATCATAACAAATACGATACGTAAATCCTAAATTCAAAATGGAGAACAAAATATTCCAACTACATTCAATGAACTAGACTTTCAAAAACAATTTAGGCTAACTGCCTCTAAACTCTAACAAAAGTGTCATTACAAAAAAACAAACATGTTTTTCAAACAAAATTATTCATGTTCAATAATCAATACAAACTAATAAAATAATAATATAATAAAAACAGCAATGCATAATTATACTAATTATTATAATAAACACACAATAATTGTTCAAATTAGTCTTTTCTTTTGCCTCTTTGGTCTTCATTTATTGACATCCAGTATATCGGATATCTTACTTACATAAGCAACACGACGGGTGCCACATGTGGAGCAGGATCTGCTTACCCTCCCGGATCACCTGAGATCACCCCTAGTTTTTGGTGGGTTCGTGTTGTTTATTCTTTAGTTTTCTATGTTGTGTCATGTGTACTATTGTTTGTCTGTTTGTCCTTTTCATTTTTAGCCATGGCGTTGTCAGTTTTTTTTTCGATTTATGAGTCTGGTTGTCCCTCTGGTATCTTTCGTCCCTCTTTTACTATGAGATAAATCTCACAAATAAGTCTGCGGAAGAATAAAATAGACGGCAAACACAGATCCTGACGAATTCATTATTTATGAGTCGATATTCCAAATCAAAAGAAATTTATGTTGTACTTAGCTAATTTATTAAATAGTCATGAGATAAATCTCGCAGACAAAAATTAATAGTACTTTGTGAATATATACAGTTGTATTGCGCACGTACTCCTGAGATAAATCTAACGAGTATAGAATTAAAAGTTTTGACATTATCACCACGGTTGTATTTTGACATCAACAATTCACTGAATAAAGAAAATAAAATGTTTAAATTTGTGGCGGAGTTCGACAATATAATTGGGTTCACTAGACACGTCAACTCCACTAAAATTAATAAAAGTTTTATCTTTCAACCTAGCCAGTAATTTCTTGGTGAGCTTCGGGCGATACGGAGCTTTGTTATTTTGAACAAATACAATATTGTCAGAGTTGTTTATGTTTTCGGCGAATGAAATACCATCCAATAAATGTCCATGTTTGATAGTTGAGTTGCCCTTAACATGCGTACTGTCTTCACCCATAGATGTATGGTCTTGCAATTTAATGTCGTCGAATTTCGTAAGAACAGGTTCCATAATTTTTTTTAAGAATTTGGTTTCAGCTGTAAAACATCGTATCCAGGAGATAAAATTTAACGAGTGTAAACCGTTAATGCAAGTATTATCAAATGAATATGATGTCTTGACAATATAAAAAAAATACACTGATTAAAGAAAAAAAATGTTTCAATTTGCGACGGATGTTGAGAATTTTATTTGGTATTTCAATTGCCTTGGGTTCAAACTGATTTTCCTTAAGATACATAGCGGATTCGGCTTGTTCACTAACTATTTATCCATTTATAATGTTCAGTGAACTTCAGTGCTAGCTAGGAATCTTTTAACTTTTATACCCGACTTGCATAATTGTCCTCCCCGCAACCACGTGTGTCGTCCTCGTGTACGGGGTCTACATGCAAATATGCACGGACGCCACATTTTCAGAACTTGAATAATTGTTTAAAAAACTTCCACATATTTCTAATAAATTTTGTAAATATCTTCTTTAAACCTTTTTAGGGTCTTACCAGCATGTATCAATATCACCTCGTCTTAATTATAAAGTTTTGGGTAAGGACTAGCTCAAGCAATAAAAACACGTCTTACGTTGACGTCAATTAATAAAAGAGAGAGTAAAACAAAAAGGCGTCTCCGGACATCACTTTTACAATTCCGTATAATTAACATATGAAACTGAATAACACACATAATGGAATTTAACTTAATAGACTTAAATTCAGTTATCGCCGGGGCCACTCACGGATTGTGTTTCATGTTTTAGATTTACCCAACATGAGTGACGATATATTCTGTGACGTCATTTATTCCTTTTTAGAATTTCCTCGCAGCAAGCAAGCTGTTTAAATTTTGTAAGCGGTAAACTTGAAAACCCGCCCTCCCACTCCTTTTTATTGAACAAGATACTGCTCTTTTGTATTTATTTTTCAGGTTTGTGTCGGTGATAGTGAGGATACAGATTTGACTGATGATGTTAACTCGTTTGCTGTTGAGAAAAGTGACTTTTATTTGAACTTTGAGCATCATTAATATATTCCCGTAAATGGCAGAATTCGCTGCATAGAATCTTAATGTTAACTATGAAATTTTAGGTTTTTGGATAATACAGACTACACTTGTGTATCCCACGGTGTTTTCTAAATTTAAAGCACCAGTGTATCCCACGGTGCATCTTTACATTTTCATATATATCTATCTTCACATCTATCTATCTACCTGGTTGCCATATTATCTTCGGGTAACCGACCATAGATCTATCTACATATACATGGTCTATGGTCTATCTATCTATATATATATATTATATATTGTATGAATCTATCATATTATGAATAAAAGCTGTGGCCAGATATCGCCAAACCATTATATGTATTTTGTTTTAATGGCACCATCTGAGATAATACATATATATCTAAATATATAACACTCCTGCACCTTTTCATGACTTTGATCGTCTTTCAATGCAGCGCTGAGTCGGGGTGAAACATTTTCCTGGGGACTTAGTCGATTTGCAAAAAGTGACAACATACCCTAATGTGGAGTCACGGTTGTTGCCAGACGTAGATCTTCCCTCTTGATGTCTTATGAAAGGTGCCGCATAGCCATAAGGGATGTGAAAACGATACGCATAAGAGTTTGTTATTTCAATTGGCGAAGGTTAAAAGGGAAAAAGCCGGTAATAGATGCTCGTAACCTTTTTGCAGACCGTGACAATTCCCTTCTTTCAAAGTACGTAGCCCATAGAAAATATATACTGTTAAACCTGTTCGGGTCTTGTGAACTATTACGTTCAAGATGTGAAAATGTTACGGAAAGTAGTTGTGTCATTTTATTCGGGAACATTTAAGGAGAAAAGCGTGGATTGGAATTGTCAAAACTGATTGCTGTCTGCCCGAGCGATATAGATAAGTATGAGATCTTAATAGGCCATCCACTTTTAAAAGAAAAAGATCACCGGTCTTGCGTTCTGTGAAAATGTATCGGTGAATAAGACTTGTAAGTTCCCGATAAGTTTAATTGGGAAAATGTAACACATAATTTTGTAATGACAATGTTTACTTATAATGGTTTAATTACGAAATTGTTACACACAATTTTGCAATAATAATGTATAATTGGTTAAATTGTGAATTTGTAACACATATTTTTTTGTACTGTATCTGCCTTCGTTACGACCATTTTTGAAAGGGACCTGACGGGTAATTAAAAATGCGAACAAAATGAACCCTTACTTTAAAAGATATCTTAAAAACCAAGAAAGTGAACTTACAAGTGTTTTTATGAGAATGGTCACCATTTTTGTAAATATATAGGCAGCTAAAATTTAAATTAGGCTTAAACACACTTTTTGTGAACAATTGTAAATAGTCAGCTGTACAGTTGGAAAGCAAGTCGTCAAGCTTTATCAGCAACAATAGCAGGGGGAATTAATTAGGTGGCGCTACAGTCGTCCGTAACGTCAAAAAGTCCGCCAAATCAATCGGCTAAAAGATTGACGTTTTAAGTATTTTTTGCAACTTGTCATGCTTTTATTACAATTAAATTTTAAAATTTGTAGGTTTTGTGACCAATATAATTTCTTTACGACATACAAACATTACAAAAAATAGCTTGTTATTGCTATTCATTTATCCTGTCCGATCTAAAAAAAAGATAGCCATCTTTTTTGTTCGCCAAAAAAATCGATTTTTCCTAATTTGACGTTTGCGTATCCAAATACAGAAAAGAACGGTTATAATCTTAAATGAAACCGGGAAACCTATTTCAAATTTTTGAAAGCCGTCATTTTTTACTTTTATACATCAATTTTAGTGACCACCAGCCATGTCAATTTTTATCTGGTTTTAGCTACGTTTCTACTTCAAAACAGTAAAGTTTAGCTTCTTTTCATTGTACCTGTTTCAAAGTGCTCTAAAATACTGATTTTATTAAAGACAAATCCCTCTATTGTTTATGCGCATATACAAGCGCAACAATACTATGCCGTCAGCGGTTTATGACGTCGCGGTTTCCGCGAACTGGAAACGTTTATTAGAGTTATTTCTCTTTGAGCCGATGGAGAGAGTGACAATCGTTTTGATAGATAAATTTGCCGAGAAAAAAAATTAAAATTGTTTTTATATAATAGACATGTTCCAGAATTGGATAAAATATGAGAATGAAAAGAGAGTCAACTATACAGCAATCTAACAACAAAAAATACACAAAAATGAATGTAAAAAAAAACGATACAGAATCTGGATACTCGACAACAAGATGAGCGAATCAAATTAATATACTTTTTTCCTTAATTTTCTACATGTATAGACTTTCGTAGGTTCTTAATTATATCGATATTTTACAAATCATTAAGAAAGTACGAAAATCATCAATCAATCTGGTCATGTCCTCAAAATTCAATGTATCTAATTCTTTAGCAATATGTACATTACGTACATGTACCAGTTACCTATATATGGATATAGCAAATTGCACTGACGTATTTTGAATGTGTACGGCACTTACATTTTTGCATGAATATGATAATGAGATTTCTGATCAACACCAACAAAACAGTAACCTAACGACGCATACATGTAAAACAAAGTACATCTAGAGAAGTTAACATATAAGCTTCTAACATTGTAGGTTTTTTTATATGACCATTCCGAGTTTGTTCCGATTTACCAAATTTATGTACAAGGTGCGCAATTTTTGTATAAAAAAAACATCATCGTGGCTGTGTTAAAAAGTTGTCGGAATGAAGAATTACAGAGGAATGCATATGGAAAAAAATCAATTCAAAGGAGATTTGAGAAAAGAAGTCGGACTAGGTTTTATTCATACTCACGGTATGAATGCTGTATGAGTATACGTAGACTAAGTTTCTAGCAACATTACGGAATATTTCGATATTCATAGATGCCTAAGGATGAATGATCAAAATAGAAATGATGTTAATTAGACCCCGTTCACACTTGCACGGAATTGAAATAAAATCGATCTCTGGAGAGCATCTCGCGTTTTCGATCTTTTAAGAACTTGTGCGTTTACATTTAGTATACATTGCATATCTAAAATAATCGATCTAACCATTTTGTTAACAAAAAATCGTAGAAAATTGAAAAAGGAAATATTTGGTTCATTAGATAATTATATGCTTCTGCATTTATTAATTTTATTTTTGATTAACATGTTATAAGTAATTAAAAACAAAGAATTGTCAGATAAAAAATACTTATAACGGTCATTTCGTTTGAAGATGAGAAATTTCAGAAGATAAAAAAAAGTAATGAACGAATACAATTGAAAAGATATTTTTTTAAAAGTGCATCGAATAACACACGTATAGTAAGCGATTCAATATGGAACGAATAAGTAACAAGGCATCAGTCGAGCACTGAAACGAGTATTTATGCCTTAGTATAGGATTATTTTACCTCTTAGAACCAATATATAGCATCAGGGGCAAAAAAACAATAATTGTTTAAAATTTGTTTAAAAAGGTTCTACCTATAACAAACATATTGTAAGCGAATAAGTAGCAGGTCATCGGTCTAGCGCTAAAACTTGAACATACGCGCTAATAGGTATGTTTCACTTTTAAGAACCCAAGGCTAACACCAGAGACAAGAAAACAATTGAAAAGATTTCATTCGTAATAGGTGCAATTTATTTCAACGTATAAGCAAATAAGGAACGAATAAGTAACGGTATTAGTCGAGCGCTGGAACGGGTCCTGTCTCAACTCAGGAGTCTGTAATTAAGTGGTTGTTGTTTGTAAAAGAGTTACATATTTGTTTTTCATTTTTTTTTCAAATTATTTTCTAGTTTGAATTGTGTTACATTTGTCCTTTCGGGACCTTTTATAGTTGAGTATGCGGTATAGGATTTGCTCATTGTTGTATGCCATACGGTGAACCATAGTTATTAATTTCCTGTGTCAATTGGTCATTTGTGGAGAATTGTGTTATTTGCAATCATACCACATCTTCTTTTTTATTAATATATTTTTAGAAGAATGAAGCAAATAACGTCGAATATATTTATTTGGTTTTTATTATCTCAATGGCAAGTTCTGTCAAATCATTTGAGAATAAACACTGAAATCAGCTATTTTTAAAAACATTTCTAAACTGACCATGCGCAGATTTATTTTCATATCTACATAAAACACTTGGAATTGTATATCGATTGATTGATTGAAAAGTCGATCGCGATGTATCTAAAGCGTTTTCAATTGAAGAAAAATCGATTCATAAAAAAAATCGGTCTTTTCAAACTACATCTGGTGATGGAATGTTATCATCCGATTGACGATCGATCTTTCTCATTTTTGCAATACTAAAGATCGGTGATCACAGAAATGATCGATCTTTATTGTTAGTGGAAACGGAGTCTTAGATTTCTAATGATTTTAAGTTATTATCATCAAAATAAAAAGGAACAACAGTCTTAAACGAAATTAAAATTCATGATACCGGAAGCAAAATTCTGTCTTGTCTTTCAGATATACTTTGATTGAACAATGATATTATATATATAAAAATGTCTTCACTATTTTAAAAAGAATTTCTGTTCAACACATTAGCACTATGCATAACCTAAAACGAAATGTTCATACAAGCATACGTACATTTGTACAACGCATTGTTTTCCAACCACCGCATTTGTATTACGTGTCTGTGATACTGACTGAAAACTAAGTACTATCATGTGTAGATTAATGTGAATTTATCGTAGTTTAAAACAAACAAACAACAAAACAGCAAATAACGAGAACTGGGTTGTCCCTAATTTGTAAGAATATAGCCTAAACCGGCCGAACGTCTTTTGACGTTGTTTGTAGAATTGGCGCAATATGTTCCCGCCAATTCAAATTGTTAACCCCTTTTCAGAAATATCTCTTTTTCCAATACGGTGACCCCATCTTTTTATTTCCTTATTTTGTTTAGATATAAACAACGCATATTCTATTGAAGACTCATGGAGAAGTTATTGGTCAAAATTTTTAAAACTTAATTCTTTATAGGTATTTCACAATAAAAAAGGGCGGGAAAACTATTCTAGCAACTTATCATTATTATTTTCCACCCAGAAAATGGTGATATTTTTAAAATAGTTTGTATTAACAACTAGGTTAACAAAACAGACAAGTATTATTGGATACGGACTTCAAAAAAAATATTACAAAGCTATCGACTAGAAGTCCCAATTTCAAAATTCCGTGAAAAAGATGGCGTTTTAAATCGAAAACGAGGTCGGTGACCCCATTTTTTTTATTTACTTATTTTAAACCTTTAACCTAGCCTAAAGTAAAACTAAAATATAAAGAAGATATTATTGGTAGATCATCTGAATAGAAGGATTTGTCTTTAAAGACATGAATGAAATTTTGATTAAAAGTTGTGGATTTTCACAATTCCATACGATACTTGTACCGTCCAGTCGGAAAGCAAGCCCTTAGGTAGCAATAAACAGTTAGGAAAAAATATTAAAATTTGCCCTTATAAATTTTACCATCCCCTTTTCATTGCTTTCTTGCAATATCAAGCTTACTGTTTGTGTCATGTATTGGCATATGTATGTAATCAGAATCTCCCATAGATTTTATATCCAGTATATAAAATGGTAAAATATAATTTATTTTGGGTGTATCCATGGCAACAATCTGCATTTATTTGTTATAAAATATTGCAAAAAGGGGGGGAAAGATGTCACATATTTCCCCAAAATTTGACTAAAAGTAGAATTTCAATCGCTTGAAGTAATAGCTTTTCTGAAACTGTGTACATATATCATTCAGCAAATCCAACGAAAATCATATGTCTTTCATCTCATTTTTTTGTAAAATTGCGTCAAAAACTTCGTGTAGAAAAAAAGTGTTTGTAAACATTACATTAATTTCTGGACCGATGGCCGGTCTAGCTATGAAAATACGGATTGTCAAACAGAAAACAGCCCATAAAATATGTAAAAAATAATCTTGATGCTCTTATAAACCATCTTTGAAGGCTAAATTAGCACTCAGCTGTCTAAAAATGAATTTTATTTCACAATAACTTTCCTATTTGAAAAATCCACAGGGGCCAAAATGCAAAACTAAACTCCTAACTGTGTATTGCTACCTTAATAGTAAATATTTTTTTCAAATTCTCCCTTTTAACTTATTTTCTGTGTTCTGCTAGCTAAATCGAGCAAAATGGCCTTTTATTTTTGAAAATTGGTTGAGTAATGAACATTTTATGAAGGTTAGCAGTTGACACTGAAACGCGACAAAAACTGATTTTAAAGAAATTGCCAAGTCAAAGTGTAAAATCTTGTCTCTACCTCAATTTTTAGCATAATCTTAAAAACTATACCTCTTTTGTCAGTTTTTTAATGTTGAAAATCTTAATAAGATCTCTGATGATGCAAAATAGTACAAAATTAAGCAATTTCAAGCATAAAAATGTTAATCTTTATGCTCATTGCATACCAAAGACTTGATTAAAAAACTTGGTGATAGGGAATCAATTTCTTACTTCTGATTTAACTATACATTTTAAATATGCCAAAATGTAACATGAAATCTTGATTTAAACAATAATTTGATATATTCGCAAGAAAAAAACCAACGCGTTCAATACTTAGGCTACTACATGCACCCCAATCAATGAGAAGCAAGAGTTAAGCCGATAGAGTACAAATATAAGACTTGTGTCAAAATGTCTAATTTTGGTTGCTAGGGACTGTAAACAATAAAAATAACATGTATTGTACTTCTTAAACACTTAATTTCCTCAGAAGTTGATTTAGAATCTAAATATCAATAGATTGGTGGCATGAAAAGTCTTAAATTATACAATTCTGAGCTTGGTAAGTATGCCATAAGGTAGCAATAAACAGTTAGGAAAAAATATTAAAATTTGCCCTTATAAATTTTACCATCCCCTTTTCATTGCTTTCTTGCAATATCAAGCTTACTGTTTGTGTCATGTATTGGCATATGTATGTAATCAGAATCTCCCATAGATTTTATATCCAGTATATAAAATGGTAAAATATAATTTATTTTGGGTGTATCCATGGCAACAATCTGCATTTATTTGTTATAAAATATTGCAAAAAGGGGGGGAAAGATGTCACATATTTCCCCAAAATTTGACTAAAAGTAGAATTTCAATCGCTTGAAGTAATAGCTTTTCTGAAACTGTGTACATATATCATTCAGCAAATCCAACGAAAATCATATGTCTTTCATCTCATTTTTTTGTAAAATTGCGTCAAAAACTTCGTGTAGAAAAAAAGTGTTTGTAAACATTACATTAATTTCTGGACCGATGGCCGGTCTAGCTATGAAAATACGGATTGTCAAACAGAAAACAGCCCATAAAATATGTAAAAAATAATCTTGATGCTCTTATAAACCATCTTTGAAGGCTAAATTAGCACTCAGCTGTCTAAAAATGAATTTTATTTCACAATAACTTTCCTATTTGAAAAATCCACAGGGGCCAAAATGCAAAACTAAACTCCTAACTGTGTATTGCTACCTTAATAGTAAATATTTTTTTCAAATTCTCCCTTTTACCTTATTTTCTGTGTTCTGCTAGCTAAATCGAGCAAAATGGCCTTTTATTTTTGAAAATTGGTTGAGTAATGAACATTTTATGAAGGTTAGCAGTTGACACTGAAACGCGACAAAAACTGATTTTAAAGAAATTGCCAAGTCAAAGTGTAAAATCTTGTCTCTACCTCAATTTTTAGCATAATCTTAAAAACTATACCTCTTTTGTCAGTTTTTTAATGTTGAAAATCTTAATAAGATCTCTGATGATGCAAAATAGTACAAAATTAAGCAATTTCAAGCATAAAAATGTTAATCTTTATGCTCATTGCATACCAAAGACTTGATTAAAAAACTTGGTGATAGGGAATCAATTTCTTACTTCTGATTTAACTATACATTTTAAATATGCCAAAATGTAACATGAAATCTTGATTTAAACAATAATTTGATATATTCGCAAGAAAAAAACCAACGCGTTCAATACTTAGGCTACTACATGCACCCCAATCAATGAGAAGCAAGAGTTAAGCCGATAGAGTACAAATATAAGACTTGTGTCAAAATGTCTAATTTTGGTTGCTAGGGACTGTAAACAATAAAAATAACATGTATTGTACTTCTTAAACACTTAATTTCCTCAGAAGTTGATTTAGAATCTAAATATCAATAGATTGGTGGCATGAAAAGTCTTAAATTATACAATTCTGAGCTTGGTAAGTATGCCATAAGGTAGCAATAAACAGTTAGGAAAAAATATTAAAATTTGCCCTTATAAATTTTACCATCCCCTTTTCATTGCTTTCTTGCAATATCAAGCTTACTGTTTGTGTCATGTATTGGCATATGTATGTAATCAGAATCTCCCATAGATTTTATATCCAGTATATAAAATGGTAAAATATAATTTATTTTGGGTGTATCCATGGCAACAATCTGCATTTATTTGTTATAAAATATTGCAAAAAGGGGGGGAAAGATGTCACATATTTCCCCAAAATTTGACTAAAAGTAGAATTTCAATCGCTTGAAGTAATACCTTTTCTGAAACTGTGTACATATATCATTCAGCAAATCCAACGAAAATCATATGTCTTTCATCTCATTTTTTTGTAAAATTGCGTCAAAAACTTCGTGTAGAAAAAAAGTGTTTGTAAACATTACATTAATTTCTGGACCGATGGCCGGTCTAGCTATGAAAATACGGATTGTCAAACAGAAAACAGCCCATAAAATATGTAAAAAATAATCTTGATGCTCTTATAAACCATCTTTGAAGGCTAAATTAGCACTCAGCTGTCTAAAAATGAATTTTATTTCACAATAACTTTCCTATTTGAAAAATCCACAGGGGCCAAAATGCAAAACTAAACTCCTAACTGTGTATTGCTACCTTAATAGTAAATATTTTTTTCAAATTCTCCCTTTTAACTTATTTTCTGTGTTCTGCTAGCTAAATCGAGCAAAATGGCCTTTTATTTTTGAAAATTGGTTGAGTAATGAACATTTTATGAAGGTTAGCAGTTGACACTGAAACGCGACAAAAACTGATTTTAAAGAAATTGCCAAGTCAAAGTGTAAAATCTTGTCTCTACTTCAATTTTTAGCATAATCTTAAAAACTATACCTCTTTTGTCAGTTTTTTAATGTTGAAAATCTTAATAAGATCTCTGATGATGCAAAATAGTACAAAATTAAGCAATTTCAAGCATAAAAATGTTAATCTTTATGCTCATTGCATACCAAAGACTTGATTAAAAAACTTGGTGATAGGGAATCAATTTCTTACTTCTGATTTAACTATACATTTTAAATATGCCAAAATGTAACATGAAATCTTGATTTAAACAATAATTTGATATATTCGCAAGAAAAAAACCAACGCGTTCAATACTTAGGCTACTACATGCACCCCAATCAATGAGAAGCAAGAGTTAAGCCGATAGAGTACAAATATAAGACTTGTGTCAAAATGTCTAATTTTGGTTGCTAGGGACTGTAAACAATAAAAATAACATGTATTGTACTTCTTAAACACTTAATTTCCTCAGAAGTTGATTTAGAATCTAAATATCAATAGATTGGTGGCATGAAAAGTCTTAAATTATACAATTCTGAGCTTGGTAAGTATGCCATAAGGTAGCAATAAACAGTTAGGAAAAAATATTAAAATTTGCCCTTATAAATTTTACCATCCCCTTTTCATTGCTTTCTTGCAATATCAAGCTTACTGTTTGTGTCATGTATTGGCATATGTATGTAATCAGAATCTCCCATAGATTTTATATCCAGTATATAAAATGGTAAAATATAATTTATTTTGGGTGTATCCATGGCAACAATCTGCATTTATTTGTTATAAAATATTGCAAAAAGGGGGGGAAAGATGTCACATATTTCCCCAAAATTTGACTAAAAGTAGAATTTCAATCGCTTGAAGTAATAGCTTTTCTGAAACTGTGTACATATATCATTCAGCAAATCCAACGAAAATCATATGTCTTTCATCTCATTTTTTTGTAAAATTGCGTCAAAAACTTCGTGTAGAAAAAAAGTGTTTGTAAACATTACATTAATTTCTGGACCGATGGCCGGTCTAGCTATGAAAATACGGATTGTCAAACAGAAAACAGCCCATAAAATATGTAAAAAATAATCTTGATGCTCTTATAAACCATCTTTGAAGGCTAAATTAGCACTCAGCTGTCTAAAAATGAATTTTATTTCACAATAACTTTCCTATTTGAAAAATCCACAGGGGCCAAAATGCAAAACTAAACTCCTAACTGTGTATTGCTACCTTAATAGTAAATATTTTTTTCAAATTCTCCCTTTTACCTTATTTTCTGTGTTCTGCTAGCTAAATCGAGCAAAATGGCCTTTTATTTTTGAAAATTGGTTGAGTAATGAACATTTTATGAAGGTTAGCAGTTGACACTGAAACGCGACAAAAACTGATTTTAAAGAAATTGCCAAGTCAAAGTGTAAAATCTTGTCTCTACCTCAATTTTTAGCATAATCTTAAAAACTATACCTCTTTTGTCAGTTTTTTAATGTTGAAAATCTTAATAAGATCTCTGATGATGCAAAATAGTACAAAATTAAGCAATTTCAAGCATAAAAATGTTAATCTTTATGCTCATTGCATACCAAAGACTTGATTAAAAAACTTGGTGATAGGGAATCAATTTCTTACTTCTGATTTAACTATACATTTTAAATATGCCAAAATGTAACATGAAATCTTGATTTAAACAATAATTTGATATATTCGCAAGAAAAAAACCAACGCGTTCAATACTTAGGCTACTACATGCACCCCAATCAATGAGAAGCAAGAGTTAAGCCGATAGAGTACAAATATAAGACTTGTGTCAAAATGTCTAATTTTGGTTGCTAGGGACTGTAAACAATAAAAATAACATGTATTGTACTTCTTAAACACTTAATTTCCTCAGAAGTTGATTTAGAATCTAAATATCAATAGATTGGTGGCATGAAAAGTCTTAAATTATACAATTCTGAGCTTGGTAAGTATGCCATAAGGTAGCAATAAACAGTTAGGAAAAAATATTAAAATTTGCCCTTATAAATTTTACCATCCCCTTTTCATTGCTTTCTTGCAATATCAAGCTTACTGTTTGTGTCATGTATTGGCATATGTATGTAATCAGAATCTCCCATAGATTTTATATCCAGTATATAAAATGGTAAAATATAATTTATTTTGGGTGTATCCATGGCAACAATCTGCATTTATTTGTTATAAAATATTGCAAAAAGGGGGGGAAAGATGTCACATATTTCCCCAAAATTTGACTAAAAGTAGAATTTCAATCGCTTGAAGTAATACCTTTTCTGAAACTGTGTACATATATCATTCAGCAAATCCAACGAAAATCATATGTCTTTCATCTCATTTTTTTGTAAAATTGCGTCAAAAACTTCGTGTAGAAAAAAAGTGTTTGTAAACATTACATTAATTTCTGGACCGATGACCGGTCTAGCTATGAAAATACGGATTGTCAAACAGAAAACAGCCCATAAAATATGTAAAAAATAATCTTGATGCTCTTATAAACCATCTTTGAAGGCTAAATTAGCACTCAGCTGTCTAAAAATGAATTTTATTTCACAATAACTTTCCTATTTGAAAAATCCACAGGGGCCAAAATGCAAAACTAAACTCCTAACTGTGTATTGCTACCTTAGAAACGTCCGTTGTTGCTACTTCCTTAAGACAACAACGGGACTAATATTAAAACCCGCCATTCTGAAATTGCGTTAATTTCGCGGAATTATTTTTTTTGGCGCCAATTTGGAAGTGTATCTTTTTTTCAGTTTCCTACTTGCCATTAGGGTCTGAAATAGATTTATTTTGATTTGTTAAGCATGGAGTTTATTATCAAAAGGAAATAAAAATTCTCAAACGATGTCAAATTGGCCGTCTTTTAACGATCCCGTAATGCCGTTGATCGTCGTTTAAAATTATTTTCCTCTATTTTTCACAGATTAACAAGACTATATATATATGTACTATACAAACAATTAATAATACGAATCTCAAAATTTAAAAAAAGCATCAAGTATTTATAACGTTCTTATTCCCTTTGGGAAACCCCGTTTGAACTAAATTCCAAAAGAAAGACATTTTTTGACATTGTAGTTTTTCGGTCTTGCACATCGATGTCACCTGGCATCTGAACACAGTCAATGTACACACATTGGGCCATTCCAGTTAATTTCTGACAGGTGGGGATGGATGAGGAGATTTTTTTTCATACCTATCAGAAAAAAACATCATGAAAAACTACCTATCAGATCTATAAATTAAGACCTATCAGATGTAGAGTTTCAGTCTGTTCATATTGGGTGGATGGGCTTTCATGGGAAAAATTGACCTATCAGAATTTTTTACTGCAAGGATGTACCCATCAGAATTTTAAATACAATACCAGATAATGCATGATACGAAACTGTCTACATTCCAAAAGCACCCCTAAGATCTGATATATAGAGAATAATACATGGCAAAATCCGTATCACATGTCGTATCATCCCGAGACATCAATATCAGCCCAAGGGCCTTTAGGCCCGAGGGATGATATTGGTCGAGGGTGATACGGCATGTGATACGGATTTTTCCATGTATTATACGCTTTATCATATATTTCAACAGAAGAGTATTAGGTTATATGAACTGTTTTCTGATCCATAGCACTGGGTTACCTTCAGTTCTACTTTTGTCTTTTTAAAAGGCCTTAAAAGAACTGCTCAATTACTTATATCCGAAGCACCTGGGTTACCTTACAATTTGCGTGCTGTTGTTTTAAAAATATTTTGTTTATTATTGTATTTATTTGTGTGTTTTGTATTTTTTATAGTTGCATTTAGTGTTCCAAAAAATATGAAAACTTGACGTTCGTGACGTCACAAACCAAACAATGACGTCATTCAAAAAATTGACCTACTAAGTATTTTGAGGAAAATTTTTCTTAAGCAAAAAAAAAAAAAAAAAATGACTTTATTTAAGAAAAAAAAAAAAAAAAAAGTAGGGGTGTGATAAAGGGTATGCGATAAAGGGTAGGGTGTGATAAAGGGTATGCGATAAAGGGTGCGCATCAAAGTTGCGCGATATGGATTAAACAGCAGGCTAGTTATCAAATATGCAAAACTACTGTATTTACTACTAAACATATGATAAATGTATTTTTGTAACCCCTAAGATATAATTATTTTTAATTATTTACTACTGCAAGACCCTCAGAAATTTTTGCGTATAAGTGTACCTGTCAGATGAAAAAACCCAAAATTTCACCCCTAAGATGTATAAATTTTACACCCATCAGAAAGGACCATCCATCCCCCTTTATCAGATATTAACTGGAATGGCCCATTTCATATGTTTGTTTGAAAAAGTAATAGCGAGATCAGCTGTAAATATTTGACTGGATTAATTATTCTCTTTAAGTCAGTGAAATGTATGACTTAACTAAAACAAGGTAATGAAATCTTATACTGTCTTTGCACAACCTTAACTGCTTTAGATGACTGACATAAAACACATTCGTTGTTTATAATAATATATTTTTTTGTGATAAATGAATCCTGCAAAAGTAAATGAGAAAGTGTTGTCCTAAATTTGAACTTAGGCAACCAACAACCATTTGATTTTCTGGTGGGGGTAGAGGGTGGTGGCTATTGATAGTTTTGAGAAAAAAAGTTTGTTTCCAATTTTTTGGATAAAAAATAATTTGTTTTTGACCCTGACAAAAAAAAATGTTTGTTTTACCCTCAGCTGCCATGAAATGAAATGCTAAAATTGAAATAGAAGAATTGTTTTCAACTGGTCTGGAAAAAAATCCATAGTTCCCCCTCCCTGAAAACAAAAGGTTGCTGCCTTCAAACAATATCTTTCAGAGTATCATTTTAATCAATCTTATTCAAAGCATTATCATACTGACATGAAGTGTGACTTAATTTTGACTTGTGATCTAAAACATAATTGTTGATTTAGCCACAGGTATTTGGGGCATGGACCCCCCTTTTTTGGACCTCACTAAAAAAAATATTGTTTGGTGTTTTTTTTATTTATTTTCAATTTTCTACAATGTATGAACATATATCAAGTCTCAACAATCCATTGCTAGTCGATTGCAATAACTTTTTTACTATCCATACGAGCCCCAAGTGAAAAAAGAAGTTTTTTTCACTTGGGGCTCGTATGGATAGTAAAAAAGTTATTGCAATCGACTAGCAATGGATTGTTGAGACTTGATATATGTTCATACATTGTAGAAAATTGAAAATAAATAAAAAAAACACCAAACAATATTTTTTTTAGTGAGGTCCAAAAAAGGGGGGTCCATGCCCCAAATACCTGTGGATTTAGCCCCCAGAAATTGCTCTGAAATACTTTTATATAAATGTAAAAACGCATAGTTTTTTTAATATTATTATTATTTTTTTCAAATAGAAAAAGAAAAATATTACTGAGTCTATTTTGTTCTTATTTATTTTCAAGTTCATGATTAACACCATTTATTTATTGGTTTATTGTGTTATTTTTATAATTTGAGTCCATTCATTGGAACTATAACTTGCATGAAATCAATGAGACAACATGTATTGTTATATTTAGTTTGTTCATACAAGGATTTCAAACTAATTTTCCTTTTATAAATTTTAAAAAATGAAGATTTTACATTCAGAATACTTTCATTATGATCTCTTTTAAGTTTAAATGTTATGAAAAAGGTAGGACCAACTTGCAAGTGTCAGTAATGAAAAGGAATTCCTGTTTTTTATCATTTTAATACTGTCTTGATCCATTATTCATGAATATTTAGACTACCTCTTGTATAAATTGAGTAGACATTCATTTCTGTGTTAAAATAATTTGGTTGCAGCAGTAAAAATACTTACCAAAACATGAATATTAAATTAACTCTTGGAATATTAAATTAATATTAAATTATTAACCCTATTATGGCACATGTGACATAGGGACACAGGACCTATTTCACTGGGACTGAGTTCTGAAAAGTGATAAAATGTGTTTCTTTATTTTTTTGGCACATGTTTACAGTATCAAAATATATTAAATAAGATAATTTTTAATAATATCCACATGTAAATAACAGCATATGGTGCTTGATATAACAATATTATAGTTTGTTCATGATAGTGTCAAACAAAGGACGTAACTCGTGAATTACCGTCGGCCCCGCTTCGTCAGAAATATCGATACATCGAAGTGGCACATTTGCGTATCTGAGCATATCAACTGGCACAAATTTGACATATCATAGTCCAAGTTATGTTACATAACATAAATTAAATTCAGCATAGCTTCCCGAGAAGTTAAGAAAGAAAATTACGATTTTAATTTTCTGTGACCAATTTTTTTCGTCAACACCTTGACTTTGAAGACACATTTTGAGAGAAACAAAGGTATTTAATCCATAATTCAGTTGAGTAATATATTTCTTATATACTCAAGAATGTTCACTTAAAAGGAAATTAGTTTTAATTCATGCAAAAAACTACAAATTCCAAAAAACGAGCTTCACTTTTTTTGATAAAAAAAATGCCCATATATATGGTAATCACATGACTTCCATTGTTGCTTTAAGAAATGGGGTCAAACCGGGGTCAGCTTTCCGACTGGTCATTATCACAATGTAGCCATCAATCATCTAACGTGGATAAAATGGTAGAGGGTGGTAAAAGAGTGGACAGGGGCGTCTGCTGGTGATTAGATCGGATTTTTTATATAGTGGGTACACTGTTTGTTAAATTGCGTCCCTCATACTCAACAAGGTACTTTGGTTGTGAAAATGTTACACATAAAAACATTTCGAGCCCAAAAGGAAGCACGATATTGAAATGGATATTTATTGCCTTTTATTGGGGGGGGGGGGGGGGGGTGGAAGGTCGTCTGTTAAAAGCACGTACATACAAACAAAATGAGTCATTTTGTGGGGTTTCTTTCGACAAAAAAAGTCGCCATAAAAATTGAACCCTTCTAAGCAACTTTAATTGGTGAAATCTTATTTTGATTGATTGATGATAAATGATCATGATTGATCAATCAGGAAGGTAGATACCAAGGCACAACAGAAGCTGAAACAGACCCTCGTAGATTGAGGGTGAGTTTTTATTTGGTAACCTTTATTAAGTCTTTATTAAAAATAAATACATTAAAATAAGATATGGTATGATTGTCAGTGAGACAGAAAGATCTGGCGTTTATGGCAGCGTACAGACTTTAAACAAGTTAGAGACGAAAAATGTTGTTTTCCCTTTCAGAAAAACGTTGACAGACAGAGTGTGTGCGAAAGCCCGCAATACTACCATCACACAAAGCCACTTGACGTCTTTGGAGTTTTAGTTGCCTTCAGGGCTGGCGAGGCAAACACTCTTGGATCTGGCACAGCTTGGCAGGATTTTTCAGTTTTCAGCAGGTAGGGGGACATTCTGAATTTCAATAGCGCAGAAAAACAAGTACCTGGAAGGAGAACAACGCGAAAGATCCATAAAATCATCGACAGAGCGGAGAGAGTAGCGAAGATGTCAAGTGCAGAGAGAGGACGCCCGGAATAGTCTTATATCAAGTTACTTTTGATTAAATCCAAGAGGGCTGGGGATACAACCAACTAGAGGCGGCGGATGTCCATGCTGCACTTACAGATGTGGAGATTGAGGTTAATTACAATGAGGTATAAAATCACAAAAAAATATAAGTTATCTATAATACTAAAATTACGAGGTCCAATTTGTCAGCCGTCATCACGTAAAAACAATGAATAAAAGAATTCAACTTTATATATAACTAATATAGTACAATGGTGTTGATTAAAAATTACACCACTCTAGGCCCATTTCAGTGTTTTCCACGTAATTAATATTGCCAATAATTAAGAGGTTCCGGATCGAGTCCGACACCGATACCAATAGTATATTCACCTGTTAATTACCTTATCTGTACGTTCCGCATCTGACAGGCGCACCACCAAACAGTGTATTTAGAATTTTGCTGTATACTGTTGAGTAAAAAATACTCCATTCCAGGCCCTTTTGTTTTCCAAAATTACTAATAATTGATAGGTTCCAGGTCGATGGGTTCAAACAGAAAGATTTTGAAAGCAGAGAAAACTGTGCACCTTATAATACATGTTATAATCGGCATGACTTTATCAGATGACAATACCAATACTAAAATAAGGCATACGCATAGTTATATATCAGTCACGGACCCGCGATATCACGGGTGTGTTCTAGTCGATATTAAGTATTAAGTACAAGCAGAACTGTCTATTAGTATTAACATCCACATTTCTCTTACAGGTGATAAAGTAATATTACTGTCTATCGTATCAATATCAACCAATCTCTTACAGCTTTTCGAGCACAAGGAGGCGCTGTCGGATAAGCCCTGCTCTGCTCAAGGTGTACGGCAAAAATAAGAACCAACCAGCCACCACAGAAGAGAAACCCCAGTCATACCTCTACTTGACGGGCAAGGGAGAATTCCTTACGCACTCGGTATGCATATTTGCATAAGAGGTACATTTGTATGTGCTTGAACATTGTAAATGACTGTGTTTGCATTTCGTGGTCTGGTTTCGGTTGCATAATGTTTATTTTGTTGAGGTCATAATGCCAGTTTGATTCTTATTACAGGCCACAAAAAATATTATTTCCGTGAAAATAATTCTTATTAATGTTACTAAATCTTTTTAGATGAATGGGTAGAATGTTCAGGTGTTCGCTTGTATATAGAATGAAATTCAAAACAGTGTGGCTGTGGCCATTGATTGACACATTAAATTCATCCATTGACTGGGACAGTTTACGTGAACGTTTGTCTGTAACGACCACTGTTCACGACGTACCTACGATAGACATTTAAACTGTGGGGTTACCAAAGGTTTCTTAAAGCCTTTAATTATCAAATAATTCGAAAAAATAATCAGGAATAACCTTTATGTTTTGATTTATATAATTGATATAAATCAAAACATCATGTTATTTCTGATTAATTTTTCGAATTACTTTATTAAGGTGTTGAGAACCTTTGGTGGCCCCATAGTTTAAGTGTCTTTAAAAAGTACATAGTGAGCAGTGGTCGTTACATACAAACGTTCACCTAAATTGTCAATGGATGAATTTAATGTGTCAATCAATGGCCACAGCCACACTGTTTTGAATTTCATTCTATTTCTACTTTATGGTTCACTTGTATATTATACAAACATAGCCTTGGTAAGGATTTATTCCATATTCATAAAATTTTAGTAGGTTTTTCTATATGAACTGGATTTTGAATAAATAAGCATATTCACCTGCGGAAAAGGATATTCACCGCGCAAAACGTCGCGTGCTTTTACGTGCATAATTTTGGTATAAAACGTTTGTTGTACAATTGGTTTTGGTAAATAATTGCCATTAAATACATTTCTCTCGGAATATGGAATAAAACAACTACTGTCTTTTGTTTCGGTAAATATGCGGTTTAATTGACTTTTGTAAAACTGATATTCACTTCGGCCGTTGTATCAAGTATATTGTCTTGGGCAGGGATAAATCCTACTTTGTAAAGGATCACTCTGATTGGAACAAAAAATTCTCTGAAACTGATATTATCAAGATGCTTGATTTCTTGATTGACAACATTTATGTAACGTTCAGGGGACGTGTTTTTCAACAGACTGTCGGCATTCCAATGGGAACAAACTGTGCCCCTCTACTTGCCGACTTGTTTCTTTATTATTATGAGGCTGACTTCATGCAGGAACTTCTTAGGAAGAAAGATAAGAAGTTAGCAATATCCTTTAACTCTACTTTTCGCTATGTATAGATGATGTTCTTTCACTAAATAATTCAAAATTTGGTGACTATGTCGAACGAATCTATCCCATTGAACTAGAGATAAAGGATACTACACATACAGTTACGTCGGCCTCATATCTTGACTTACATCTAGAAATTGACAATGAGGGTCGGTTGAAAACAAAACTTTACGACAAAAGAGATGATTTCAGCTTTCCAATTGTGAACTTTCCATTTCTAAGTAGCAACATTCCAGCAGCATCTGCATACGGGGTACATATCTCCCAATTGATTCGATATTCCCGTGCTTGAATTTCCTATCATGATGTCAGTTTATTTTCGATCTATGAGTTTGACTGTCCCTCTGGTATATTTCATCCCTCTTTTAGCTTAATAATAATATAATTGTTAGTAAGATTTTAATGTAAATAAAATCCCAAATCATTGTTTTATCTTGAGACATTATCCATTTTCTAAGGCACCGATCATCTTTTTAATGGGTGTTGCTGGATGGAAGGGCATTTTTAGATAGATTTCCATGTTGTATGTGCCTTGAATGAGTGTGGCCATCCATCGAATTAGTGTTCTAATTTAAGTTCGGGTTACTGTTTGAGTTTGTTTTCGTATTCAAGTCATGTTTAGAATTAAAGTTCTTTTTAGCATTGAGTTTCGTGTTGGACTTCGAGTTTGAGTCACATTTAAAGGCAGAGTTCTAGTTACAACTTTGAATTTGAGTCACTTCTTGAGGTAAAGTTTGAGGAAGATTCGAATTTAAGTCTAATTTAGATTAATTAAGATTTCGAGTTGAAATTCGAGCTATTTTTATATGTCTTTTTGAGTTCGTAATTCAATTTTCTATCCCGGAACAAGCGCTTTTGCTCGGGCTTCCGAAAAGAGGGCTCCGGGGTATGCGTACTAAATAAACAATGTTACAGTATACAAAAGGCAACATAGGAGTTGAAATAAAGTTAGATGTGGTGTGATTGCAAACAAGACAACTATCCACCATATTTTAAATGCAGTGGATATAAGAAATCATATATATAGTCAGCTACAAAAGGCCACCATGCAATATGTGAAAAAAAAAAATCAAACAAAAAAACTAACGGTCTAAAAAACAAATATGACATATGTTTACAATGACAACTATTGAAATTCATGCTCCTGACTTGAAGCAGGTACATGAAGAAAGTGCAAGTGGCGGAGTTTAACATCTATGTGAGTGATAAATTCTAACCTAACATCGGACTGTAACAGTAGTGTAACAGCACAACACGAGAAAAAAATGTAAACTAGACAAAGTGATGCCCCCGCACTCCACCCATTTAACCGCTTATTCCCCAAAAAGGATAAAGTTCAATTATTCTCCCAAAAGAGGAAAAATAATAAAAAGAAAAACCCTGACCATATGCAGCACACCTTCAATACATGTACAAACAGACGGTAAAGAGAAAACTTCCTAGGATTCAAACTGTAGGAGGAGTTGTGCGGAATAACTATATACCAATAATGGGACGGACAGACGGACGGACGGACAGAGGGTAAACACTATGCCCCAGACTTTCAGTTGCGGTAAAGTTGCGGTGGCTTAAAAACTGTTTCAATTGGCTGACTCAATAGATCAGTATTACTGGGTAATTTAAATCCAACAGGGTGATCTCGGGTTCCCCATAAAAGGTAAAGAGATTCTGTTCAACGTGTGGCACCCATCGTGTCAGTCGCGAAATTGCAAACTGAGTGATTTGGTTTTATTTGGTAGTTCACATTCGAGTAAAAGATGACGATATTATGGTTACGACAACTGAAACATGTTCGTCGTCACTTGTGAAAGATATTCCAAAAAGTTTATTTTTCAATTAGTGCGAGGTAGATCAGAGAACTCAATTGATTAAAAATAAAAGATTGATATTCGTATATATGTTCAAATGATCATTCACGCTATAAAAAAATCAGAGAATTCTTATTTTATAGTATTGATGCTTTGTCGCTTAGTCCGAGCCCCCTCCCCCGATTTTCCTGTAACTTAAGTGTGAGTTGATTTGAAGTGTTTTATTTGTTAATAATAAAGTATTAGTCTTTTGATTTGTGTCGAGCCGGCGACATCAATGTAGCGTCAGTGAGACACAACATCGTCGTCGATAGTGGCGTCATTTCGGGACCTTATTATGGGGTATGGGTTTTGCTCATAGTTGAAAACCATACAGTTTTGTTTAGTTAAATAAAACCGAATTAAACTGTTTTGACATGGTAAATTTATTACCTCCATGAAGTGTTTTAAAACTTGAATAGGAGTTGTTCCTCAATACCAAGAAAAAGCATCTACAGAAAAACACTTTTTTTTTACCGATGAAAATACAGACGATCAAAATTACGCTTTTACACTGAAAGCAGCAATACCAGACGAGACACAGCGTTGCGTGGAATATTTTACAAATTTATTATAATACTACTTCTATTTGAAAACTTCGGATGAAATAACAGGACCAAGTGGTTTGGGGATATCCTTATTATGTCCGAAATACTGTAAAATTTTTGATTTTTTTTGGTTATTATTGTCTGCCGTTCCCCTTTTTCATACCAAATAACTCTGAACAACCACTCGAACTTTAATTTAAACTTTAACTGTGGCGATACCCATCAAAAGCACATTAAACAAACGACATATTGAAATCTACGGAAGCCGTAAGGGAACACATACAAAATTAGAAAATATTTTTTTTAATTCGAGATCGAGATAAAACATTGCCATTTTACCGAGATCTCGATAAAAAATATAGCATTATCTCGATAAAACGAAATTATTATCTCGAGATCTCGGATTATTATATGGTTATCTCGATTTATTATATCGAGATCTCGGATTATTATATCGTTATCTCGGTTAAATATATCGAGATCTCTATAAAAATATATCGTTATCTCGACAAAACGAAACTGTATTTCTGAATTCGTTATTTTGATGTTATCTAACAAATGTTCACATTAATATCAGAAAAAAAATGCAAAGGGTGCAATCAACAGTTTTTTTCTATGACGTCACATTTTGAGGGACCATGCATAAGTGACCCTTAGTGGTGGACTGATTAATAAAGATACTTGTATAAAACTAGATATCACTGGAATCAGAATGTTCTCTAGTTTATAATGAAAAAAAAATAATGTGTACTTTTAATATATTAAAAATATTCCATCCAATGAACATGGGGGATAAAGGTCTAATTTGAACATAAAAAACTTGAAACCAGGTCATGTGCACACCCATGAAGACATGATCCATGCACAATTTACATAATCAAAACTGTATGAAATTTGTAGGTTTTTACCTGGCCTTTCAAAAAAATCTTGTTTCAGGGTACGGTTTCCTGCTCCGAAAAGAGCTACAGTGGCTGCAAATAAGTTTTCAATTTTCACTGCCAAAAAAACAGGATGTTTACAGTGTTGTCTCCCCTCAAAACATGTAAAGTTAATATAATTTTTAAAATTATTTCAATCATTCAACCTGTTTTGATTCAAAGCTAATTTACTAATTTTTACAATCAAATACAAAAAAACATGATACTTTTTCACCAATTGAGTAAATAAACAGGGGTTTCCCTCCATGGTTATTTTTAGTCGGGGAATAACCCCTAGTTTTTTGTACGAAACTGTTTATAGCACCCAAAGCACTTTTAAATTGTTTTAAATTAATCCTTTCATTTATTTAGTTTCGGAGAATAAACTAGTGGATTTCCCTAACTATTTTTAACAGAAATTCCTTCAAGTTGGTTCAATGTATGGACGAACTAACTACCAAAACATATATAAATATTAAAATACTCAACGTTACCTTTTTTTATTTTCACAGTACCTTTGCTGTTCTTTATCCCATATTTATAGATAAAACATGTCCAATGTGCCATTATGACCATAAGAGGGGTTACAGAGGACCTAAATGCCAAATACGCGTGAAAATTATGAAAATAGCCAATTTTGAATAATGGAAAGGATATTTTGAATAATGGAATGGACTGCTGCGACCCTTCAGCCCCTATACAGATATACACTATACCTCATTCGAAAGCTTATTAATAGGGACAAAAGGAATATAATCAATTTGTCCTGCAACGCATATTAGAGGAGTAACCAAGGACCTAAAATAGAAATACGCGTGAACATTATAAAATAGCTTATTTGGAATAATGGAGTGAACTTCTGCGACCCGTCAGACCCTAATATAGGAAATGTTTTTACACCTCTTGAAAGCTTATTAATAGAGAAACAAAATGGTTATCAATAATATGTGCCGCAATGACCATTAGTGTGGGTTACGGAGGACCTAAATGCCAAAATACGCGTGAACGTTAAGAAATAGCCAATTTTGAATAATGGAATGGATATTTTGAAAAAATGGAATGGACTGCTGCAACCCTTCAGCCCCAAATTACATACATACCTTATACCTCATTCGAAAGCTTATTCATCGAAAAGAAAAAATATATAGTCAATATGTTCCGCAACGCTTATTAGAGGAGTAACACAGACCTTTCGGCCCCTTTATACACTACTTGAAAGCTTATAGAAAGAGGGATAAAATGGTATATCAATAAGCTTTCGAATTAGGTTTAATGTATATTTGGAATTAGGGGTTGAAGGGTCTTAACAGTCTATTCCAATATTCAAAATAGCCATTCCATTATTCAAAATTGGCTATTTCTTAATTTTCACGTGTATTTTGGCATTTAGGTCCTCGGTAACCTCTCTAATTGTCATTGCGGCACATACTATTTATAACATTTTGTTCCTCTTTTAATAAGCTTTCAAATGGTGTATAAAGTTTTCCTTAATTTGTGGCTGACGGGTCGCTGAAGTTCATTCCTTTATTTAAAATAAGCTTTTTCATAATGTTCACCCGTATTTCTATTTTTAGGTCCTTCGTTACTCCTCTAATATGCGTTACGGAACATATTGACTATATAACTTTTGTTCCTCTATTAAAAGGCTTTCGAATGAGGTATTATAACAGCAAAGGTAACGTGAAAATAAAAAAAAGATAACGTTGAGTATTTTAATACTTATATATATATATATGTTTTGGTATTCAGGTCGTCCATACATTGAACAAAGGAATTTCGGTTAAAAATAGTTTGTTTTTTTCTGATATTAATTTGAATATTTGTTAGATAACAACAAAATGACGAATTCAGAAATACAGTTTCTTTTTATTGAGATAACGATATGTTTTTATCGAGATCTCGATATATTTAACCGAGATAACGATTTAATAATCCGACATCTCGTTTTAATAAATCGAGATAAAAATATAATAATCCGAGATCTCGATTTAATAAATCGAGATAACGATATAATAATCCGAGATCTCGATATAAGAGTTTCGTTTTATCGAGATAACGATATAATAAATCGAGATAACGATATAAAAATTCGAGATCTCAATTTAACAATATCGTTTTATCGAGATAACGGTATATTTTTTTTATCGAGATCTCGGTAAAACCGTTATGTTTTATCGTGATCTCGAATTAAAAAAAATATTTTTTTATTTGTTGTGTGTCCCCTTACGGCTTCCGTAGAAATCTGTTAAAAATAGAACATACTTTTTCCGAATTGGTCACGTGGTTTTACCTCATCAAGTAATGGGATAACAACATCAAAGAATGACAGGACCACATCAAAAAATGACAAGACCACATCAAATAATTAAACAAACACATCAAGTAGTGTAAAATCGTCAAATTTTGAAACATCAATACGTAATGTTAAAACCATATAAAGAATAGACAAATCCTCGTTACGAAATAACAAAACCACATCATGTAATGAAACAACTACATGTTACGTTAAGATACATACACATCAATAATGGTAAAACCACATTGACTACTGACACAACCATATTAAATAATGGTGAAACCACATCAGTTAATGTCAAAACCATATTGAGTATTGACAAAACTATATCAAGTCAATACGAAACCATATCGTGTAATATTGAAATATCAGTAAGTAATGACTATTCGATATTGAGTTAAATTAAAACATTACGTAATGTCAAAACCATATTAAGTAAAGACAACATATCATTAAGTAATAATAAAACAACATAAAGTAATATCGTTATTGAACTCTCTGCATGTAGAACAGTTCATTATAAAATCGGGAAATTCTTCAATTTAAGAAGGGGGAAATCATAATAAATGCGTATTTCCAAATGACGACATGTGCGACATATTGTTTTAAATTCACTTTTTCAAAGCGAATGTCAGGCGGAAATTCGGAGATTTTCCATATTATGACTTCAACAAATGACAAGAAATGCTATTAACAATGATATAATCTATCTTCGTCATGACTTACATACAGAAAAGTTTGACCTTCAGTTCATACAGATGCTGCTATCATGTCCACAGTTATATTAATTTGTTTCAACACAATATTTCTTATCAAAATTAATAAAATTATATTTTAAAACGTATCTCGTTTGGATGATAAGGTAGTTAAATAAAAGAATTTAACTTTCTTTGCTAATAGTTCTTCCATCATATTTTATTTTTAATTTCTTGTATCATTACTTCTGCATATTTCTTGCTTTGTATTGGAATTATATATATATCTGGAGGTAGCATATCATCTTTAAATGAAGTGTAACGTTGTTCTAATTCAACAACATTGTTAAAGTATGTTATTGCAGTTCGGAGGTTTCCGAGTAGATGATGAGCTTGTCCCATGACAATATTCCAATCACGAATGTAGTAATCGCAGTTTACATAGTTTTTCAGTTCACATAGATCTTGTAAAGCATATGAAACACCGGTTTGGTCATGAAGATGGCATAAACATAGGAAACGTAAAAACATTCCGTACATAATCGGTGATTTACAAACTAAAAATCTCATCCGAATTTCCGTTTGCAGTTCGAGTGGATAAATGCATGATACAAAAGAAAACTTGACATGGTCTGTAAGATGTCGTTTACACACACGAAAAGCATTCATCACACCATTTTCTATTGCCTCGTGTTCAATGTTACTGAGGGTACTATTTAAATCATCAACCATAAAGTCGAATAATAGTATATTATTTTGATGACATCTACTCAATACCAACACAGTTAAATATAAAGATAGTCTATACTGTTTCATACAATAAAAATAAGTCGCCAGATTTAGCCAACCAGATAATGCATCACTTTTCGTTCCGATAATAAAATATGGCAAATAATATTTATGTCTTTTATACTGATTTTTATTTGGGATTTCCAATATGCATGTACTCTGCATACTGATATTCTTACACATTATCGATGCTAATGTTGAGTACAGGAATCGGTGCGATTTAAGTTTGTGTTTATTTAACAGTCTTATTAGTTTATATAAATCAATTAACTGATCGCCTTGGAAGAATCTATTTGATGATATAATCCTTAGCTGGCTATTGATATGATCCATCTTAGAAATGGTTAAAACATTCCAATCGAAACAGTTTGAATGAAAAAACTGCAACATTGTGTTTGACTTATAGAAACAATAAATACCTCTATTATAGAGTTCAGTTAAGATATGAACAATATTTGATAACTGCACTACATCAAATCTGTTTTTAATTATATTCATTTCGCTTATAAAATAATTAGGAAGATTTTCAAATTTCAAGAAGAAAAGTAATCTTTTCATTACATGCCGAAAACAACAAATCATATTTTCTGGTCTCCAAATGTGTACAGGAAGTTCTTCAGATGCCCAGAATACTGCTGTCTTCATGAAATAAGAGCACAACAAATCCTGGCAGCTTTTGTTCAAATTTATTACGTCAGTTAGTAGTATTTTCATTAATGCATAACACATGAATTGTGTGTGAGAAAAGGAATAGATAAGCTGTTTCTCTGCAATAGAGAAAGAAACTCGCCATTCAATATCCTCGTTTTGTGAACCTTTACAGCCGATAGGTACAAGCATAACACCAACCTTAATTATATTATTAATCATCTCCGGTGAAGGCCATGTACGATTTCTCATCACCCAGGGATTAGCTTGTTGAATCCACGACCTACATTTTAAGCAAAAGGCATTATCAAAAAGTCCACCTCTATCCGCAATACAAGGACCATGCATAAAGCCTTGAAATGGGAAAATGAGTAAAAAAAACTCTTTCAGGAGTTTGTTTGATAGCAATCGTCTGTTATTGTCATGCTCTATACACCATTCACGAATAAAACCAAACTTGATACTATGTGGTTCATATATTAAACGGACAAAACCTGGTACTGTGTCTTCTGTCGATATGACAAGGCAGTCGGTAAGCATATTTTTTGGTGGATGTTCATATACATGAACACATGTGAGATGCCACATTATATCGAAATCACTTTTCTTAAAATCTAGACCTTCAGCTTTACTACCACTAGGAATTAGTACTTTATAACCATCAAGGTACTCTGTTAGCGTATAACACAGTCTCCTGGTTTTAACATCATTTTCATTGCCTAGTTTGGAACACAAATAATTGTACATAGCAACTGACATATTTCCATCACCCATCTTTAGCCTAAAATTATAAAATAAATGAACAAATAAAATTCTATCAAATAATATCATAAGCTTTTCAAATATGTTAACTTTTTACAAGAAAGTATAGTAGTCAACTTAAATCTTAGGATATGTTATTGTTTCATTCCGCAATGTATAGGTAATATGTAGCTATTTTGATTATTACGTTGATCTACTACACAAATTGTATGAACAATTTTGGCTTCATACTGAGCAGCAATCTAGATATTGATATAATATGATACTTCATAGAAATATTTTCTGTAACATAATAACATTTACTCCTTGTTACATATACAATATTAGGTCAATGAAAGAAAAATAAAAACTATTTTGTATGAGGCTGAGAAACTGGGGAAGGGCGAGGTTCTACTGAGCGCTTCCCCAGTTTTGTGCCGAGTACAAAAAAGTTTATATTTTTACTACATTGACCTAATATTGTTTTAATACTGTAACTTAAACTAATACTTTGATAGCCTTTTTAATCGTAACACAAACGTCAAACTTATTTTCATCCCTTTATGAACCTCCGATTATGGAGAAAGCGTTCCATGTTGAAATTGACATTATACAAAATACAGCTATGTTACTATATTTAGGAAATCTTTCTTTAATCCTAGAATGTAAAATTATCAAATATTTCCATGTTCTTTATTTTGCTTTTGTTATTGAAATTGTTCAACTTATTATTTACAGTCTTGATAATTTGAACTTCAATAATACAACACGAACGATATTGCGGAAGTAAATATTCCACCATTTGAAGAAAATAAAAAATAGTTATCAGGTGGATCAAGTTTGATTGTGCTACTAAGTTAGATGCCACGAAATAATTTGAAACATAAAACATAATTGGGAACGTTTAATAACATGATAAAAACGATATTATGAAATATCAGAAATCAACTGATCCCCTTAAACACGGATGCTCCACTATGGTTTATGTTAGTTTTGACCGTTGGTATATACATTTAAAACTAAATTACAATATTTGCCACGTCGTAACTGAATATATATCAGGTGTAACTATCTCCTATGTCCCGGAAGTAATCGAAACGCCGAATTTGCTTATTAAAAAGATATTCAAAATTATTCCATATTGCTAAATATTTTGTATGTTTGAATGGGATTTTGAATTAATAAGCATATTCACCTGCGGGAAAAGTAAATTCACCGCGCAAAACAAAAATAACACATTTTTTATCCACATTGTCTACATAGTTAACTGAACATCATGGTTGACGGTGTAGAGAAATAAAGGGGCCAATAC
Source organism: Mytilus galloprovincialis (assembly GCA_037788925.1). Classification (NCBI taxonomy): domain Eukaryota; kingdom Metazoa; phylum Mollusca; class Bivalvia; order Mytilida; family Mytilidae; genus Mytilus; species Mytilus galloprovincialis. The sequence goes on from CM075335.1 coordinate 37,284,794, forward strand.
ATTTGCTCTGATTTTTAACATGATAAAGTTCAAATTCCAATTTTTCATTTGCACTATAATGTAATATTTCATTTGCGCTATTAGGTAATATTTGATTTGCGCAAGAAGAAAAAATGCGCCATATTACAGGTAGCATATAACGGAAAATTTTAAATATTTTTTTTTTTAATTTTATGCATTTGCTTTGATTTTTACAAAATCCAATATTTCATTAGAGCTATAAGGTAATATTTCATTTGCGCAAAAAAAAAAAAAAAAAAAAAAAAATTGAATTTGCGCCATTTAACATGTATCAAATAACGGAAAATTTTAAATATTTTTTTTTTTTATTTTAGATAATTTTCATGTTTCGAAGTTAAGTGTGACATTTTATTTAAATGAACTAATAACCTTTTTTGGTAAGGGAACGGTTGGAGACAGCCTCCGATTTCGAAATTGTCCCATTGATGGCCTTGGACTGCCTTTTATTGGGTTGTTCTCTCTGTAACATATTTCCCAATTCCATTTTCAATTTTATTCCGATATTGTCAATTAGATTTTTTTTAACGTTATCCACCATAGGCGGATCACGGAGGCACTAGTATGTCCGACAACCGCCCCTTTTCATGCAAAAAATTTGGTTGATTATATTGGGAATCATGTCTGTAGCGGGCCCTCTTTTCTAATAAATATATTCTATTTATATTTCCTTTACCTGTATTCAATACCTTAAATATTGGAATGAAATGGGTTTTTTTTTAATTTTTTTTGCGTAAATTGTTATGTCGTTAATTTGTTGGTGCTAATGAAATGCTAATTTGTGGAAAAGCAGAGCACCGAAATATGGTCAATATATGACATAATGCTCCATACTTTATTCATGTTTTAGTGTCACGCAAATTGCCCTTTATATTATGTTGCTACTCTTGTGCTCTGAGAGAAATATATAACCTATATTAGATTTACGGTATTGACATTTTTCCTGTCTTGGTTCTTAAAGTAAATTCTTTTTGAATATATACAAAATTAGCAATTTAAAGGACGCACCGTGTTAAATTCGAATTTATGCCGACAAATTGTTGAAAAGACGTATCAATCGGGCATACGCAATTTGATTTTTCTGGCATGTTGAATCCTATTGAAAATGCTTTTACCAACATTGTTGCTGTGACATTAGTGAAGGACACACAGTTCTGCCATATGAATATATTTCTCTAATCCGATATTAAATCCTATGCGAAGGAGGGGTCTGTTTGACTGTAAGTAGGATATATAAATACGGAGTAACAGACAGTCGAAATGAAGACGACACTTCATAAGCCTCGTATGAGTATCGTGCTCTCTGTAAGTGTAACTATTTCTCACGCTAACTTTCTCAATGGTTAATTTACCACTTACAAAATATATCTATCAACCATGCTTTTATTTTGCCAGTTGCATTCCAATTTAGTCCGCTAATTAGTATTTGCCATAACTTTTTGGAAATTTTAGTCCTCAATGCTCTTCAACTTTGTACTTCTTTGGCTTTATAACTATTTTGATCTGAACGTCACTGATGAGTCTTATGTAGACGAAACGCGCGTCTGGCGTATTAAATTAAATTAAAAAAGTACCTTTGATAATTATTAACATCACTTTTTTTTTTATTGTGTAATGTGTTTATTTGTTTGTTTCTTTAACATATCTATATATTAGTTACTGTACCTCAGACTAGAACTTAAAAATGAATTTATTGATTAGATAAACATAATTATTCATTTAAAAACGTACGTATATTATAAAGTGGGAGCACGAATAAGTATTGTGCTTTATTTGTTATATATCCCAAGACACATATAGCGATATTATTAATAAGAAAATAAACATTGACAAACACATAAAAGGCAAACACATGGTTTCTAAAGATAACGAAGGTTTGAGTTTAAATACTTAACAGTGGAACAAAAAATTCTCAAATTACAAATTTAGAAATTTAGAAGTTCAAATTTCGTTCTTTTTAATATTGCAAATAACATTTACGTAACCTGAGCGGCCAAAGTATTACCTTTTATAACAATCAGAACGCCCAAGTTAAGGGATGTTCAATAAAATATATACATGTAGCATCATCCGTGCGAGAGAGAAAAAAATCCAATAGGGTCTGAGTTTAGGATATTATAATTCAAACCATGGTTGATTGATATAGGGACTCTAGAAATATCAAGTTAAAAGTAAAATCACAAAAATACTTAACTCCGAGGAAAATTCAAAAAGAAAAGTCCCTAATCAAATGGCAAAATTAATAGCTCAAACCCATCAAACGAATGGATGACTACTATCATATTCATGACTGGTTTAAAGCTAGCTAAACCTCTCATTTGTATAACAGTCGCATCAAATTCCATTATATTGACAACGATGTGTGAACAAAACACACAGACAAAACTGTAAAATGTCAAACATTTGGGGAACAGCAGTCAACATTTTTTTATAATCATAATCACTATAAAACAAACAAATATAAGACAAAGAAGCACAAAATGGTATATTAAAATGTTTTTTTTTTCAATAGCACAATAACGGGATATATATGTACCAATCCACGTCATATGTAATAAAGAAACACCGAAAGGCACATAGACATACATGTAGCACATGAGAAAGTTTTAAACAAGAAAGACAAGAATACGAGAATTATCATAAACAATAACCAATGACGGGATGTACAAGTACTGAGTCACGTCTAATGGATATAAATAAAAACAGACTAAACGTAACAGAAATATTAATAAAGACAAAATAAAAGAATAGTATAACACGGTATTAAGATGATAAACCATGTCAGTATCCAGAATCTATACTTAATGACCATCATGTATTATTTATGAAGTTGATACGGAATCTTTATCAACAAGGTTTTGGTACCGTTGGTATATTGCTGCTAAGGTGGGGGAAATTGATAATTTTTAAATAAAATCGTCTCGTATGTCATAGATTTTTTTAAAATTTGAATTGTACAATACTGCTTAAAATAGTTAAATAAGGATTCAAAAATCAAAACCATGACAATCTGTCCAGATGTTAGTTGCGACCAATTTAGAATAAGGAAGCTATCAAGTTTTTTCTGGAAAATATTTACCTGGTCCGTAATATTTTATTCCTGTTGTTAATCATAATAAAATCTTCTTTTATTTGACAGTTTGTGTGCCTTTTCAGTTTGAAATTACAACTCGTTACCGAAAATGTTATATGATTCCTAATGCTTTGGACGAGAAACATAAATTATCATTTTAGATACAAACATTTAGTATTGAACCAAAAACAATGACCTCTTACTTTCCTTACAATAGACCACTTTCGAGTTTGTCCGTCACCGGTAAAAACTCGTCAATTTTGACCGCCTTTATGACGTAATTTACCAGATAGAGGGGATTGCCTGTTTCCCTACACTTTAAACGGTCATTAAGCGTCCAAGTGACCGTCATTGTGCAGGATAAACTAGAAATAATATTGGTTCTGTAGGTACTTAATCACAAATCCCTAATGACAGCAGTGATGAAAGAGAAATATGAGAATTTAATTTGCCGATTAATTCGTGCAATATAGCTTTATAGTTTACCAGCCACTCGCTCAACATTGGAATGGAAGTGACGACGCCCATAGCGCACGAATTATGTTCACTAAAACCAAAGTTTTTGACGGAAATGCATTGAACTCGAAAGTTGTCTTTTTACTTCCAAACAATTCATTTTATTCTTTTTTTTTTCTTTCCTTTCAGGGTTATATTACGCACGTTATAATGATTTTGTTCCTTTATTCGTTATCCTCTAGATTATTTTGGGCAGTTTACAAATTTTCAATTTGTTTGCATTATTTATAAAATTGAAAATTATGAATAAATTATCCAATGAAATTACATTGATAATGAATCAGTATTTACTTATCATATTTTTGTGAATGTAATTGGAATATACAGAGAAACATGATGTAATATCTGTTTCTTTAATAGAAAAGTCAGCTGCGGTTAATACAATAGATTTTAATAATGCGATTAATAACGACAGCTTATCAATAAAGAAAAACTACATCAATGTCAAAAAAGTCATGCTTAATGGACAGATTAAAAGATTGAGATGCATTTACATTTAGCAGTGTTTATACCGAAGTTACTAAGTTTGTATACAAATTTAATGAAACATCCGAAGGAAAATCAGTTTAAGTACCTAAATTGTTCATAAACTTAAATTTTTCATCTATGATGAGTTTATTTTATTATCAAATTTATTTATATTTTTATGTCTTGTTTAATAAGATTTCTCATCTTATTGTATTAATCATGTTTGTTTTTATGTGAATCTATTTTTATTTTAACTTCTCTGTAACCTTAGTTCTCGCAAAGTTTTATGATTAAAAAAATATACATCTAGTAGAAAATGTACAAGTAGTGTGTACTTGTTCTCATGAGGATATCGTTAGGTAGCTTTTCTAAACTCTCCGAATCCATTTTAATAGCTTTTGGTACAATATTTTTTAATCTGTTTGATCATCGCCAAATGACCTCATTATAGGTTAGTCCTCAAAACGCACTGAAATCGATATCAATACGTTTTTCCTTCAGTAGCTAAATTGTGTTTAAATTCAAGACCAGCTTATGGGGAAACGAATTTTGAAATATGTCCCTAGTCTTTTAATATTTAAAAACTATCATAACGAAAATGTGTAAAGAAACAAATAAACACTAAAAAAACGATTTATTAAATCTGGCAAATAGAGCATATCGAACTATGTTGGAATTCAGAAAAGATAAGAAAACCCCCCAATTTAATCAATGATGACATGAGGATTATGAAATTAGAACCATTGAAATTTCTATATGCACACAAATAAACTCATCATTGATACCAGGTTTTAACAAATAGACGGTTATTACATGTATCGATTGAAAAGAAGGGATTGTATATATATATGACAAGGACAAACATGTAAAAGTCCAGGTAAAAGCAAATCAGATAATAATATACACATGTATACGTACGAACCCGAGTTGTAATAAAATCGGAATGACAAATACTTTGGCTCGACAAACGGCCTTCTAGTTAATGCTTTTTTTTTATTATTGTTTTTAGATATCACAAACTAGTCAAAACATTAACTAAATTTTATCATCGGTACAAGGACATCATTTGTAAATATAAATCAAAATGCAGACATCTTATACGTTCAAGTATGTCACATCCAATTTTTCATGGTAATATTCTATGCATAGCACAAAAATGTCGTCATTCACCTCAAAAGCTAACCAAACCTTTAAATATACTTATGCAGAAGGGATATATATATTTACGATCAATCCAAGATTTTCAGGTCGTTAAATGTGGCATATTTTGGTATTAATATTGATCCACTCATAGGGTCTTTGCATCGGAAATAAACACATTTACTCTAATCCCAGTTGTTGGCCTGATACGGGTTACATATTTCTCGTATATTTTATGATGATGATACTGAAACCCTAACAGGTGGGATTGTTCTTGATTTTCATATGATGAAGACATCATAGGCCAATCAGTTTAATTGAAGTCAAGAGCTGGCATGTCAGTAACTACTAGTTGTCCTTTATTAATTGATAAAATTAACGGTACCAATTTTCATGCACCAGATGCGCATTTCGACAATAAATGTCTCTTCAGTGATGCTCGTGGCCAAAATATTTGAATTCCAAAGCTTATATAAAAGATGAAGAGCTAAAATCCAAAAGTTCCAAAAAGTATAGCCAAATCCGTGAAAGGAATCAGAGCTTTGCATGAGGGAGATACATTCCTTAATTTATAATAATTTCTATCATTTTGTAACAGCAAATTATAATAACACAAAAAATCCGTATTTTCATGCCAGTACCGAAGTACTGGCTACTGGGCTGCTGATACCCTCGGGGACTAATAGTCCATCAGCAGAGGCTTTGACCCAGTGATAGTAATAAAATTAACGGTACCAATTTTCATGCACCAGATGCGCATTTCGACAATAAATGTCTCTTCAGTGATGCTCGTGGCCAAAATATTTGAAATCCAAAGCTTATATAAAAGATGAAAAGCTATAATCCAAAAGTTCCAAAAAGTATAGCCAAATCCGTGAAAGGAATCAGAGTTTTGCATGGGGGAGATACATTCCTTAATTTATAATAATTTCTATCATTTTGTAACAGCAAATTTTAATAACACAAAAAATCCGTATTTTCATGCCAGTACCGAAGTACTGGCTACTGGGCTGCTGATACCCTCGGGGACTAATAGTCCACCAGCAGAGGCATCGACCCAGTGGTAGTAATAAAATTAACGGTACCAATTTTCATGCACCAGATGCGCATTTCGACAATAAATGTCTCTTCAGTGATGCTCGTGGCCAAAATATTTATAATCCAAAGCTCATATAAAAAAAAAACAATTAATGTATCATTGTCATTTCGCTTAGTTTCTTCTGTTACCCATTCTGACATCGGACTCGGACTTCTTTTAAACTGAATTTTACTGTGCGTATTACGGTGTGTTTGTTTATTCTACATTGGTTAGAGGGGTCGAAATTAGCGCTAGTCCGGTAGTCCGGGACTAGTAAAATTTGCGTCGGACCAGTAGATTTTGTCAGCTGGTGGTCCGGCGGACCAGTAGAAATTTGTCGATAAAAATCACTGATTGCATCGCAATCTCCGTTTGTTTACAAAACAATTTACCTGTGAAATCAATTACACGGTACTGGGGGGTATTACAAATGATCAAGTTAATTAATATCTCGGGTGAGCGTCCTTCATTACAATATAAAATGTTGACATTTTTGGAAGGAGTTAAACCGCCGGACAAAAAAATTAAGATAACTGAAAATCAAAAGGAAGATCGAAATAAAGTATACGAAAGTGACAAAAGGAAACGCAAATACCAAAAATCAATGGAAAAAGATCGTGAATGGTTGCATTATATAGTAGATCGAATATTTCTGGACAGCGCTCCAGACGACCTAGTCAGGCACCCTATGGTCGTCGTGAGGATTGCGATGACGTGGAAGACAATGTTGATATTTTTCTGTCCTTGATCCTGATTTTGATAAAGAAAATCATTGAGATTACCAAAGCCTTTATCAAAATCAGAATAAAGACTATTCCTTTGTCTAACTTATGTAAACGAAAGCATCAAAATAAAATTAAACATCTGTCATTTATATTAGTGTTTGTCAAATTAATGTCATTTTTGCAGGACCAGTAGATTTGGAGCCGGACCAGTAGAGTTTTCAGTCCACTGGTCCGGCTGGCCAGTACACAAAAAAGCTTAAATTCGACCCCTAGTTAGAGGATATTCTAATGTGGACAATGATGGATTATACCGAGTTATCTGAACAAACACTATATGATATGTGAGACTGACAGACAGCGGGGAAAATATATCAAGGGGTTATAAATATCTTGGACCATAAGATATCATTTTCAGAGCACTTTAATTGTATATAGAGTATTTTTGAAGCAGAGAATAAGTTGTTCCTTCCTAAAAGAATATTGGTATCTTTGAACGAAATAGGATATTGTAATTTTAGAAATAAAGGCAACAGTAGTATACCGCTTTTCGAAATTCATAAATTGATTGAGAGAAAAATAAATTAGGGTTACAAACAAAACAAAAACTGAGAGAAAATCATCAAACATAAGAGAATAACGACACAATAGAAACATTAAAATCTAACACACACACATACACACACACACACACACACACACACACACACACACACTTTTAAGAAATAATGATGGGTTGAACCTGGTTTTGCGGCTAGCCAAAACTAACGCGTTTCTTATCAACAACATAAAGAATCCAATAAATTTAATAATACATACAAACCTAAAAAATATATAAAATGCAATAATTTGTTGGAACACCTTATTTATATATATTTTCATCTTTTTTGAATACTTAAGCTTTCACTACATATCGTCAAGACCACTTTGATATGTATGAAAAGATATAAAGACATTTAAATTGTTGTTCAATATCAAAGCTGACCTTGTATTGTGTAATTTGATAATGGTCTCGAGTGCATCATTTCTTGAGACACATATCTTTATCAAGAAGCCGGAATGATATGTTTTTAAAACTACATGTATAACAAATTACGTAATATCCATTGTAGGAGATGTGATGTAACAATTTATTAAAAAATGAAAAAAAGACAAATAAATCAGACTGATTAATATTAGTCAATAAATTTACATCATAAGCAGAAGTAAATGTTTAAATTGTGGTTCAAAATCTTGTAACACACGACGTTTACAATTCCGTGTTAGTGTTAATGTGACAGCTCATGCCCGTGAATAAAAATATAAAACACGTACGCGCACTGATATAAACAAGAATATCCAAGGTCTTCCTCACTTTCTTCTGTCAAATCCACAGACAACCAAGAAAATAAAGGTATGATGTTTTATTGATAAAATATTTTATAACTTTTCAGGGCGTACTGCTTCAAATTTAAGCTTACTTCAACACGAAAATTGCATCAACTTGCATTATTTTAAAAGAAACTTAGAAAGAAAAAAAAACATTGTCAGTATTTATTCTTTTGATTTGTCTAAGCATAATGAAACAACTGTGTGTGCGTATCCAAGCAGTATGCAATTCAGAGGTTGTCGTTGGTTCAGCTTTGTAATATTCGTATTTTCGCTATTTGTATTCTTAAAAATAAGGCTATTAGTTCTTCGTATGAATTGTTTCACATTTAGCCTTTTATAATTGATCATTCTGTGCCGGTTTTCTCATTTGATGAGCTTACGGTGACTTGTAATTGCTTATATTTATTGCATTTGAGATCATTTGAATTCTGGTGAACGATTGTCTCATTGGCAATAATACCACATCACTTTATTTTATAGCAGGGTAGTATTGAAGTGAACGAAATGATGTTCGTTGCCAAAGTGAAGGTAATATCGTGCTATTTTCAAAAATATAAACAACACTTTAGGTCAACGTGTGAGTGATTGATTTAAAAATTGAATGCTTTTTTTTAATTTGATTTGGATATACAAGCGTTGACTGAAGCCTATTTTGTATGATGCGCTTTCTCTGAATATGTGCCCACATAAAACGCTTTTATAAACATATGAAAATTACAAAAAAGTATAATTCAATTCTAATAATTACTTTTTTTGCTAAAGTCATGAATTTTTTTTTCAAAAGTTTTTCCTTTACAAAGATGTGACGTTGCCATTTTCTGCAGTATACGAAAGGATATTCGTTGCAAAATATAAATATTATATTCATTTTATTTTCATACATTTTATTGAGAAATTTTTAATAGTACACTATTTGAAACTACGGTATATAAGGTACATGTTTAACCCCGCCACATTCTGTATGTGTGTGTCTGTTCCAAGTTATGAGTCAGTGGTTGTGGTTTGTTTATGTGTTACCTATTTTTTTTTTTCGTTCGTTTTTTTGTACATAAATTAGGCCGTTAACTTTCTTGTTTGAGTTGTTTTACATTGTCATTTCGGTGCCTTTTATAGATGACTATGCCGTATGGATTTTCATCATTGTTGAAGGGCTTACGGTGACCTGTATTTGTTAATGTCTGTGTCGTTTGGTCTCTTGTGTAGAGTTGTCTCATTTGCAATCATACTACATCTTTTTTTTTAAGTAATATCTCCTTACATGTATAATATAAAGAATAATGTACAAATTTACTAGTATAACATTTATCTATTTTCCGGTGCAATAATATCAACAAGACTACATCATTTTTGGAATTTTTCTTTGATAAAATGATTTTGGGAAATACAATTTAAAGTTATTACCAATACTTACCTAAATAAAAACTCAGTCTCTCACAAGTTAATTTCATTTTTCCTTTAATTTGCTAATTCTAGAAAAAAAAAACTAATTATTTGTAGTTTTATGTCACCAAAAGAACTTTCTTCAATAAAAGGGCCTTGATACCCTTTATATACAAAAAATGACCAAGAATAGAATGTATCAATTTTAAGGTAAATTTTCCTAAACATTTCTACAATATATCTATCTTTGTTAAAGGCATGATGATGAATAGTTGCATAACCTGTTTTGCTCTGTTGCTTACAAGTTCGCTTACTCATGCCAGTGGTAAATTTGGTGGCGGCAGAGGAGGTATGTTATACTTATTTCACAACTTTAAACACCACATTGATTCTGTAAATTCAGAAATCTTAAATTAGAAAGTAAACTAACAATTGCTTATCCCAAGTACGAATAAAAATAAGTAAATCTTAAATTAACGCAAAAACACAAAGCCATGACATTTATCTGCATGTTTGGTCTTTATCAATTACAGGAGTATGTCCGAAGGGCAACGCCATTTTTGTAAAAATGTTCACATATATTAATGTACTTTTTATCAGATGTTATTGTGATGGTTCTTCAGTTTTATTCATATTCAAAAAACAAAACAAAAACACTTTATCAATTATATACTTCCGAAGCACTTTTCTGGCTTTATCTTCACCAGAAACGTTCAAAGCCAAATGTTTGAAAGTTACAAGAAATCCTTTATGATCACAAGGGACCTAAAAATAATTGCTAAATCTTACTTGGGTTCAATTTTACTCGAGGGAGTAGTAAACTTAATTACTTCATAATTTCAAAATGATAAACGGACAGTCTTAGCAGGTATGTTAGGAATCATGTCATTGCTGAAGCACTGGTTACCTTCTTCGAGGTCCAAAATCCCCAAGCAGCAGGTAGTATATCTACAATCGGACCTTTTTGATTAACATCATAATTTAGTATACAATATTTGATTGATATTTGTATGTTTTAAGAAGATTTTCTTTAAAAATATGTGATGTAATGATAATTTTCGTAAAAGATAAACTTGAAAGAGTGAAATCTTATAAATCCTTTGATATTTTAAAATTGCAGTCGCTGGTTTTGGAGGTGCATCTGTAAGTGGGTCAATTGGTAGCAACTTGGGTCTTGGTCTTGGCGGTGGAAGTGGTGGTAGTAGATTATCCGGTTCTCTGAGTGGTGCTCTGGGTGCTTCATTGGGAGGTGGAAATATTGGAATTGGTAGTAGTGGAGTATCAAGTTCTCTAAGTGGTGCTCTTGGTGCCTCATTGGGAAGTGGGATTGGCGGTAGTGGATTATCCAGTTCCCTGAGTGGTGCTCTCGGTGCCTCATTGGGAGGTGGATTTGGTGGAAGTGGAATATCCAGTGCTCTGAGTGGTTCACTCGCTGCCTCATTGAGAGGTGGACTTGGTGGGAATGTCTTTGGAAGTGGTATCGGTCAATCAATTACCATCAGTTACAGTGCTTACATCAGATTGATGTATTATGTATCCGCTCTTCAACAAGCTTATTACACTAGTAGCTTAAGAGCTGGATTCGGAGGATTTGGTAGTATGATTGGAGGTGGATTAGGTGGTGGTTTTGGCTCTGGATTTTCTGGTCAATTTGGTGGTGGATTCTCTGGTTTAGCTGGTAGAACTGGATTCGGAGGTGTTGGTTCTGGGTTTTCTGGCCAATTTGGTGGTGGATTCACTGGTTCAGCTGGTAGAACTGGATTTGGAGGTGTTGGTAATGGATTTGCTGGCCGTTTTGGGGGAGGGTTTGCCGGACAGGTTAGAAGGTTTGGAGTAGGAACCGGGGGATTGACAGGAAGTTTAGGCGGTGGAATTTCTGGTGGATTCGGAAGTGCTTTCGCAAGAAGAACTAGTGGATTTGGCAGTTCTAGCCTCTCAGGTAAATATTGAATCTTCGGCATTTTTCAGAACATGTCATAATAGTTGGAGATGCGTTTTATGAGGTGTTTGATCTATTCTTAAATGTCAGAATTTACTTACTTGCATTGAAAATGAAAGTGGCTTCAGTTGTAAAGAGGGGAAATGTGCACAAATAGGCAAAAATACAAATGTAAATTTCATGATGAACAAAAAAAAAAATTGTTCGACGTTGCTTTTCTTTAATTTCATGAAAAATGGCCAATAATAAGTTTTAGACACGAAAACACGTTCAACATTTAACAATAAAGAGTAAGATATCATCGACAACTGAATTGTAGCGCACACGAATTATTTGTTAATGTAACTGTAGATGTCCACCAAATACGCAATGAATATGCCAATGACATATTGATTTCCATGATGGTGACACATAAAAATACATTGAGAAAGATTTATCTGATCTTTCTACGCAACAGCTAATTTTCCATTGCTATATTAAATCAGTTTTCAATACATATGGGTTCTTCTATTCTAGTACATTCTTGTCCCTACAAAACAAAAACAAAAAGATTCCCGAACACTTCTATAAAGCTACATTGTATACGCATAACACCAATTCAAATCCAATGTAATCATACATTTTTTTCAATTTCAAAGGTCGCTAGATATTGTACCTGAAGTTAAACTTCATGAGAAATCTGTATGTCTTGGAATATTTTAACATATTATATTTTAATATTTTAAAAGTTATAATATTTCAACAACCAATCAAGTGCAAATAGACTTAATCAAGCATATTTACTTATAATTCTGGAATATGTTCATAAGTAAACCTTTGGTATCTTTCGTCGCTCCTTAGGGTGTTTTCATTTTTCATCTAATATATCCTACTTTTCGTTGTTACTTTTTTGTGATTTGACGATTAGAAGTCTTACGGACATATACCAAACTCCTATTTCGACATACTTATTAATAACTGTTACACTAAATTATGAGCGGGCGAAAGATACCAGAGGGACATTTAGACATATAGTCATTATGGTACATGTTTATATTTAGAATTTTTAGATGAAATCACTTAGATTAAACTCACGCTATATTAATTGTTCCTTTTTTACAGGTTCCCTTCAAGGAAGTTTAAGAGCTGGATTAGGTGGTAGAGCATCAGGAAAAAGTAAGAATATAACCAGTTATTATTAATACACTTTACCTTTTTTTTACCGTTACGGCTACAATCCAGGCAAATCAAGTGTTAAAACAAATATATTAGATTTAAAATATTTTCAATAAAAAGGAATGCTCAAATCTTCAATTTATATTTGATACTTAAGTCTATTGTACAAACATTTTTAATTAATATATTTATATGTGGACTACCCATATTATATTTCAACATTTCGTTTAATATTTTATTGCTACCGACTGCTAAAACGGAAACGTGACTTGGTATTTTTTTTTCTATACATGTATATTCATTATTTGTCAATTTCTTTTTTACAGTTGCTGCCTACTAAATATATATTTACTAGACGTCTAAACTTGTTGAACAGATACCCTAACACTTACGTGGTGATGGTTACATATCATAAAAATAAACGTTTTCCTCCTAAATCATATTATTGTTTTTGTTTTCTTCCTTTTGCTTGCAGCCTTCTATATATTGAATTTTTTTCTAAAATAATTGGAAATGCGTACGCACATACTCTCGGGAAAAGGATCGGAAGTAGCTTGTTATGAAAAAAGTAAAATAAAACAAATACTGAACTCAGAGGAAAATTTAATCGGAAAGTCCATAGTCACATGGCAAAATCAAATGACAAAACACATCAAAAACGAATGGACAAAAGCTATCATATTCCTGACTTGGTACAGGCATTTTCAAATGTATAAAACGGTGAATTAAACCTGGTTTTATATCGCTAAACCTCTCACTGAATTGCAGTCGTTAGATGGGTTTTTTAATAAGATTATGACTGCAATATTGGGGCTAAAGATACCAGAGGGGCAGTCAAACTCGTATGATGCAAATGGTGTATGATGAAACTGAGGTGGAACTATTTTAGTTGGTCTAACATAAAGCACAAATGAGTAACATTCATGTGTCTCAACCAATAAGCATATCTTTTCAAAGTCTTACAAGTTGTTAATAAAAATAAAAACTAATAACTTCTACTAATAGATGTTTGTACCGCTTTATAGATTTCATTTAATTCTGAACACTCTAAGCCAAATAATTTAAGGTCCAGGACGTATAACTTCTTAAACACGCGGAGAGCCATATAATGAAAAATAACAAAAACATGGCATATACTGAAAAATAGCAAAAACATATGGTGTATAATGCACAAGACCGGAAATGATATAGGATGACAAAATTATATTTAATGGATTCAATACAGGATGCATATTTTCTTAAATGTTAATATTTTTGAACGATTTGAAGAAATTGTTGTTTGATGGCTTTTTTCTCTTCTGTTAAAACTGTTTATAACTTTTGTGGTGATATATGTTGCCTTTTCGAAGTCTTCTGGTTAGTTTAGTTGTTGGTTTGCCACCTTATTGAAGAACGTCAAACATACCTTTTTTCGTATAAGGTAAAAGGAAACATTTTACTAAGAAACTGTTAGAAACAAATCTATAATCAATTAAGGAAGGGAATAGAACAAAATAAAAAAAAAACACTTGACATGAGAAACAATCGCATAACAATAATATATAAGTTCTAGGCGAAAGACAGGTACAAAAGGAAAACATATTAAAACATGTTCTGTACACATTATTTCATAATAAAACTAACATTATGATGACGTTGACCCATGTGCACCAATGGAGTGTAGATCGTCAATAGTGGTTGCCTTGAGGAAAGTCTCAATAGATATATAAAAAAAAACATATTTAACCTTGAAGTATACTGCAAATCAAATTAAATAGTTGATAAGTACAAAGTTTTGTATACGGGAGGAGCTTTATGACCAGAACAGAAATAGAATAAATTAAATTCCTAAAAGTAACGAACAATTTTGCCATAGGAAGTTGACTCTTGAGTTTCTTTAGAAAAAATGTCTAGATCTTAAACAGAAAAAGTAAAATTGTAGGTATGTTTCGTTGCTTTCTTTATTAGTTTCAGTAAAAATAAGTTATTCATAGTCATTTCTTGTCAGGACAATATGGGTATCGCAGATTGGCTTGTGCTTAAAAAATAGCACTCTTGTCTCCCTTTCATAAAATAGCGCAGTGGTTTCTGGAATTGATTAAAGAAACAGGCACTACATGTCCTTGTTCATTTAAATAAAACTTTTTAAGTATTTAACAACTGGTTCAATAATGATATCAAGTCTAAATGCTTTCATTTCACACTTAAATCACCGTAATATGTATACATTTTCTGTGCAAAATATATACAACTGTTGTATATGTTCACCTGCTCGGCCATGAATAAGTAGTTGTATACCATAACAAACTCATACTACATCACAAAATGATAAATAAATGAAATCTCTCTAGTTAATCCAACAAGAAAACAGAAAACTGAACTGTTGCTGGCGGATTACAAGGTACACTCAACACAGTAACTAGTGTCTACTTTCTTTAATTACTTACGCTTACTTCTAGACTGGGTTCGACTCAAAGCTTTACATGGTGTATAATAGTCCTAAGTCATTTTTTGAAACCGTTATTTATTGACGTGTAGATGAAGTTTAGTTGTTTCTGTCGTCTGGTCACTGGTTGCAAAAATATAAATCTGAAAAATTCTTAATTTTTGTTCAAGATGATGAATGGTTGAATTTCTTTATCGCTAAAAGATGTTTCAGTTGACGAAATCGCAAACCAGATTTCAGAGAATTTTTTTTGTTTGCAAAGTTATTATAATGTATTATTCCGATGTTGTCCTACATGGAAGTAAAACAAGATTATAGCGTTTTATTTTAATCAATATTGGTTTATTTGACTTTATACTAATTAAAGTTGCTTAATAGAATAGCCAATTTTTGGTGTTTGTTTTGTCGATCCTATTGTGCCATTAAAACAAGATACGGACCATAATCTTAACACTTTATGAATTAAGTTCGTTCATTAAAATATCAGAACGTTTCATAACTGTATAACCTTAAACAATGAGCAGGCGATACTGCATAGTAGGCTATAGAGGTTACAAAATGACAAAATGACAAATGTAAAACAATTCAAACGAGAAAAGTCACGACCTGGTTTATATTCAGTAAAGGAAAACAAAATACTATTAATACCAAAAAAAAAAAAAACTACAATGGCTGAATTACAGGATCCGGACTATATTATTTCACCAGTGCTAGATTCTTGTTCTTATCATATCTCACTTACAAAAAAGGACACCTTTCACATAGTTGTGTGTCCATCAAAAATTAAACATTGCAGTGTCAGTTATTGTTTTTCTGAACAGTTTTAGTTGTGCAGTAACTCTATTTATTGCTTAGCAGTGTGTGAATGGACAAACTATATAATGCTAGAGTTGATTGCAGGTATATGTATGCATTAGGCAATTCAGAAGAAAAACTAACCAGAACTAACCAGCCTATTTCAGGTAACTATCAACCAAAGAAACTGTAAAAACCAATCTTTTTATAATGAATTAATGATGGGAATATGAGAAAAGGATATATCATTTGATATGATAAATTCGTTGCGTTCAAAGCGTTTTTCATTATCATCAACACACTCAGTCTCAAGTACTCGAACGCCCATTAGAAACATTCACAAAACAGTGAATGATAAAATCTAGATGAATGACAGGTACAAAAGAAAAACTTGTAAAACAAATTATGTACACATTATCTTATAATAAAAGTAACATTATGATGACATTGACCAAAGTGCACCAATGAAGTGTATTTTGCATTTATAGCAGAAAGCATAAAGAGTTGTTGCCTTAAGGAGAAGTCTCAATAGATAATTAAAATCATGTTTAACTGTGACTTATACTGCAAATCACATCGAATATTTCATACATATAAGTAATTAAATATATCAGCCGTATACCATTTTCTAAAACCGTTATTTGTTGACCTGTAGAAAAAATTTGGTTCTTTCTGTCGCCTGGTTACTAATTGCAATAATATAAAACCACAATGCTTTATCTTTATTCAAGATGATTTTTTTTATCTGTTTTAGTTTATTCAGAAAATTTAATTCAGAAAAAAAATAAATTGTAAGGAAATTATTTAGAAGTATATTTTGTGATTAACTTCAAAATGAACGTAAAACAAGAAAACTTGTTGTTCATTCATTATTGGATTATATAACTTTATCTTATTTAAGGTTCCGTCTAAGTCAAATTAGCTTGTATTTGTTTGACATTATTCACTCGAATATAAGGATGAAACTGTGGCAAATTACATATCAATAGAATCAGAACATTGCATAGTATCTTTTAATGAATGTTTTAAAGTTCTGAATATCTCCAGGAAAAAATGTCCAGTCTCTGAAGTTCCAATTCTTTCAAAAAGTGTAGAATTTTTGTAAGTCCATAACTGACCTAAAATGACATAAAATTCAGAATTATATATTAATATGTATGACACTCATATATAAATTTGCATTTAAACACTGTCAGTTGCAAGATTTTAAAAGTAAAGTAAAATAAATTTATAAAAATTTGGATGCCATTTTATTGGGACTACTTACATTGTGAAAGTGAAAGTGAAAGCAAAAGTGAAAGTGAAAGTTAAAGTATGGAGGCCAATAGTAAACATTAAAATTTATCAATTATATCAAATTAGGTTTAATTAGAGTAGTGATTCGTCTGACTTTTAAAGTTGCAATATTTTGACATAATTTTGTGATGAACAGTTCAAATTGTCTTTCTAATGCACACCAAAGTTTAGGAAATTTAATGCCAAATATTTATAATTTCCTGAAAGTCTCAAAAAATTATATTTTCTAAAATATTACTTTTGTGCACAAAAACATCATGTTCAATCATTAAACTTCTTTCTGTGATTCATTTAGTTGGTGATATCCTTCTAGATCTCTTACAATTTATTATTATTTGATTATAAGATCATTTATTTACCAAATATGCCATTTTTGCATTCTTGTTGAAAGTTTTAGACCATGGAAGTCTCAAAGAATATGTATTTTTTGTAACTTTTGATATAAACTATGTATTATATAAAACATTTCTCATAATAAATACATGTTATTGGGACTACCATTTTACTATCATTGCAAATTGTTTGTCTGCTATAATTTCATTCATACAGATGATAAGAAGCATTTCACGTAATGTGGGAACAGTTAGCTTACATTAGCACCAATGTCAATACCATTTATAACATTTTGTTTTCCAAATTGTATCACATATTAGCTGGCAACTACTATTGGCGTCAAATGTTTTTACACCACCTCTAAAGATTTAAAACTGCAAATTTGTTTCCACTCTTTTCTGCATTTTTGCAAACTATGTTTCAGTTTACAATTATATGTTTGTATTGATGTTTGCTTATGTGATAAAGCTTAACATGCTGGTAAGAAGGTCATGATCAGTGACATAGGAAAACATTGTTCAAATCTTTATAAAAATATTTCATAGAATAAACCAGAAGCATTGGTGTAATAAATTTAAATATGAAGTTTGATACACACAATAATAATTACCCTCAAAAAGGTTCTCCAAACTTTACCCTGGAAAGATAACCCAAGTTGGGATTTGCAGAGTGAAGCAGTGGAAGCATCAGCATGCAACTCTTGACAAGCTGAAATAGTACAAACACATAATTTTCAACAAATATAAAACCAAACATTTTACTATCATTGCAAATTGTTTGTCAGCTATAATTTCATTCATACAGATGATAAGAAGCATTTCACGTAATGTGGGAACAGTCAGCTTACATTAACACCAACGTCAATACCATTTATAACATTTTTTTTATAAATTGTATCACATATTAGCTGGCAACTACTATTGGCGTCAAATGTTTTTACACCACCTCTAAAGATTAAAAACTGCAAATTTGTTTCCACTCTTTTCTGCATTTGTACAAACTATGTTTCAGTTTACAATTATATGTTTATATTGATGTTTGCTTATGTGATAAAGCTTAACATGCTGGTAAGAAGGTCATGATCAGTGACATAGGAAAACATTGTTCAAATCTTTATAAAAATATTTCATAGAATAAACCAGAAGCATTGGTGTAATAAATCTAAATATGAAGTTTGATACACACAAAAATAATTACCCTCAAAAAGGTTCTCCAAACTTTACCCTGGAAGGATAACCCAAGTTGGGATTTGCAGAGTGAAGCAGTGGAAGCATCAACATGCAACTCTTGACAAGCTGAAATAGTAAAAACACATAATTTTCTACAAATATAAATAAAACATTTAAAAGTTAAGAAATCTTGTAATTCTTTATTATACAGAAGGAGAATTTGCATCTTTCAGACATGATTTTATTAAAATCAAATGTGGAATTATGATTTCATGTTATACAATTTGCAACCATCATTGATAGATAAAACAAAAAGAAATCTTACTCCTTAAACAAAACAAGCCTCAGCACTTTGTTATAACGGTAACTAGAGGCTCCTAGGAACATGAATATCTGACATGGAAACCATGACTTATTGCCATATTGGAATTAAGGGTGAATCAAGAAAATTAATTTGTCCTCCGATCATTTCTGCAACTCATATTTATAAAAATATAAATTTTTAAGATAATTGCCAAAAACTAAAAAGTTTTTTCAGGGACAAGAACCCATAAAAGTGTTGACTTGCTTTTCTGAAACCTTACATAAGGATAGAGTCATTGTGCTTATCAAACTTTACATCTTTCTTCTATTGTTTTGGTGAGGACAAGCATAGGTGTAAAACACATCATGTTTTATATCTGAGCTGAATTATAAATTGTGATGCATTTCAATGTAACTTATAAATATTGATAAAAGTATAAGATACTTTTGATATTATGAAAAGTGAAGAGTTTTAGAACTTAAAGTTAATCAAACTGGCCTCACATTAACTTTTTTTCATTGTGATATGTTATTAGTAGGATTATAGGAATCTTACAACCATGATAGTGTAAGATCAGGAAATCGCAACAACCAATGGCATTTTTTTTATTGTTCCATAACAAGGTTTTAGCCAAATTGAAGAACAATAATATTTTCCCCAAGGGTCTTGAGAATTCATTATCTTGAACATACCACACATGTTTGATTATATTTGTCAATTTTAACTACATCAAGATGTATGCGTTAGGAAAAAATTGATTGTTTGGTTGAAATGTCATAAACAATGTTGCTGTTATATTTGTTCTGCATTCCCAAAGGAAAAAGTCATAACACATGCATGTAAAGATAAGGAAATCTCATTGGGAATAACTGCTCTGTCTCAAAAGTGGTAAAATGTTATGTCAACACCTGTCATTTTTTCAACTGTATAACTGGGATCGAATTTAGATGACGGAATGACAGAATAACGGATGGACACGGCTATTCCAATATACAACCCACATGTGGGGGTATAATTTCTTTTTAAGTAAAAAGATTAATATACTTGTCAGAGATATAGCATGCCATTAATCTTTTAACCTTGCATCAGGTGACATTTTTTCTAATATTAAATTTTAGCTAAAACTACAATACTGACCTGATTTAAAATTGCACTATACATCAATGAACCGTACAGATTCAGATCGGTAATCTTCAACCAGATGATTTATTTCATATGGGTTGTCATCCCTGTCATATAGGACTTCATAAATTGCACCTTAAAGAGATACATCAAATTGAACAAAACATAACAACAAAGATGTGCCCAAGTAAAGATATAAATACAGATTCATAGTGCAATTATATGTTATAAGCAAATTGATTGTTCATTCAATTTGGTCTTTCATTTATTTAATAAGATATTGACTCTCTTTTATATACCCTGTATAGCCCATATTCCATCTACTTTTAAAATGAGCATGTACAGAAATATTCAAAAACAGTTGATTTTGCCATTTTGGGCATAATAATTAATATAAATGTTTACTTGTCCTTGCTCTCGTTTTTGTGTCTGAAATAGTTTTTATGTGATCTCAAGCTGTATATTAAGCTATTTTGAAGACTGATGTTTGCAAGCAAAAGTACTTTATTTACATACATAGAAATTCATAACATTTAAACAAGTACCTTTCACACCATCCTTTCCTGATTTTACACTCAGCACTGTCCCTTTATACCATTCAGATGTATTGTCTACAATCCATTTGTGTTCTATTCTTTTGTCTAGGAATTTCATCAATCTTGGCCTACCTCTTCTACTGAAATATAAATACATGTATCGATAATTAGTATCCATAAGATGCTACATTTCCTATTGACTATCACTTCTTTTAAAAATAAATGTTATACAACAATATCAGTTTGTTCAGATACATGTTTGAAAATTGTTCGGATTCTTTTTCTTAGCTTAGTTTGCACTGTCAACACATTTCCTTCTTTTTATATTGCCAGTGATTCTTATGGTATGTTAGACTGAAAATTTGGTCATGTGAAATTGTTGTTATCTATATCATTCTTACAAAGTATGATGGACATATGAACATACAGACATCAGTAACAATATGTCATATCCAAATATGTGGTCGTGACATCAAAATAAACCATTTAAGAGCAAAGAAGTTTGGTTGTACCTGTAGAAAACTTATTTCAAACGGTATAGCACATCCTCATTTTTACGGAGATGTTGTTTACCGTGCTCGGAAATTTACAAACGATCCTGGTAAGCTTATCGGTCCTTTAAATAAACTTATTCTAAAAGGTTACCAATTCAACACTGTAATTAGATCTTTGAATATTGTTTTTATTGGTATTAATATTGATTTTGTTATCAGTAAACTAAAAGCAAACTAAATATCATCGTTATATAAATATACATATGCACATTCATGGATCTACAATCTCTGACTGTTGATGACGTCTTTATTCTAAATCCATTGGATGTTAGATGTGTAATGATTGATAATTTAGTCTTAGATGCATGATTTGTTTTTATTAGTTGTTATTGGCTTTGAACTAGGTGTCAGTAACTGCGAGTACTCTCAGATCTGTACTGATAGTCTTTTTGTGGTTAGGATGTATAAGTGCTGAGCCCTGTGTTTTTGTAACATGTATTTTTATTTGTATCGATCTGATGAGTAAAGCCTTTTTCAACTGATTTTTATAGTTCGTTCCTATGTTGTACTGTTACACCACTGTCCCAGGGTAGGGGGAGTGTTGGGATCCCGTTAACATGTTTAACCCTGCCACATTAATTATGTTTGTGCCTGTCCCAAGTCATGAGCCTGTAATTCAGTGGTTGTCATTTGTTGCTGTGTTACATATTTGTTTTTCGTTCATTTATTTGTACATTAATAAGGCCGTTACTTCTCTCGTTTGAATAGTTTATCTTTATATTCAATAATATTCAAGATAATAACCAAAAACTGCAAAATTTCCTTAAAATTACCAATTTAGTGGCAGCAACCCAACAATGGATTGTTAGATTCGTCTGAAAATTTCAGGGCTGATAGATCATAACCTATTGAACATTTTTACCCCCGTGACAAATTTGGTCTTAATGTTTTAGTTTTTGAGATATAAGCCAAAAACTGCATTTGACCCCTATGTTCTATTTTTTAGATTCTTGAAATAGTTTACGACGACGGACGACGACGGACGCCAAGTGATGGCATAAGCTCACATGGCCCTTTGGGCCAGGTGAGCTAAAAATCAAAGTTAATGTGATAAAGTAATAGTAATAATTAAAGGTGACTATAGATATGAATTTAATCAGAATTGAAAATTATAGTTTTTTTATCCATTAATTTGACAGCAATGAACAAAATTTTGTAAGATCAATATATAATTGAGTTAAATGGGCTGATTCAGACCAGTCTAGACTAAATTCAAAGCTCAAGACTGAGTCAAGAAAGGTCGAGACCATATTCATACTATATCAAGATTAGCAAATACTCAATCAGACTTATTAAGTAAAGTCGAGACCGAAATCAAGTGCAGTTAAGTAGTGTCAAGACTATGTCAAGTCTTGTCAAGTATAATATGTGCCCGACTTTAATACTGGTTGAGCACAAAATATGGTCTTTTCATACTCTGACCAGTTTGTAGTGCTTGTTCATTAGAATAGACAACTGGTTTCGGAGCCGTACAAATTTTACAGACATACATGTACATGCATATAATTAAAAGAACAGATTTAAGTAAAATTCCCCCCTTTCCAACCCATGCATCTGTTGAGTGTTTGCAATATTAGCATTTATATATTTTTTTTTAAGTCTTTGTGTTTCTCATCCAAATAACAAAATGTTCAAGATTCAATGAAGGTTTGCATCTGGTCATTTCTTGATATAAGATGTTTATTTAAAAAAGTTATCTTTTGACTTAACTGGCACAGGCAGTAATTAAGATCATGTTTAATATTGATACATGTACATGTACATGATGTATGACATGTTATAATGACAACCTATGAAAAGTAACAAATATTTATTTATTCAGTTTTCTTTTTTTTTTAGCGTGTGTGTGTGTGTGTAAGGGGGGGGGGATGGGATTCTCATTTACATTTATTATATATTATGTTTTTTTTTTCGATGTTCATGCATTCATTTTACATTTATGTTTTAATCAATTATAATTACCTGTAACATATTTTCTTGGAGAGCTGCTAACCACCATTCCCCTACTTCTTGTTCAATTGCTGAAAATGAAGTTGACGAGAGTCCTGGTGAATTCATTGTCCCCATGATTTCATTTAAGTGGGGCGGTCCATTTCCAGTGGCAATACTTCCCCACACAGCTCTCACGTTTACATCAAACCTTTTACTTTCTGGCAATGATGGGCTAGTGCAGAATTTAATTTGTTTATGACATCCTTCACACTGAGCACAAAGAACGGTTGCAAGTCCTAATTTCCTTTCCTCGCTTACAAGTTTTATTGGTGATTGGTTTTTAGAACTTAGCTAGAAAATCTATAACCTTGTGGGCTTAAATTATGCATTTTCCTTTCTCTGATTTTCAGTTTTAATCCATTTTCTAATAGTTCGGAAGTGAAAAATTTATGGCATTCTTTGGTGTTTTTTTTTTTCTTACTAATTGTTGTCTGTTTGATTCTCTTTAAAACAAGGGACAGCGGCAAAGACTTCCGCTTAATCCTTTTTCTCCTAATTATAAAATTAACAGTTGGTCTTCCACATCTTATACTTGTTCTTTTGCCCTTTGCTGGTCCAGAGCCAAGTCCAAATGTTTTCGACGTTTTCCTTTTACTACCCATTATTATCAAAATGCTTGCTATGACTCTACTTAACTAGTACTGATGTCAATGTCAAGCCTCCATATTTTTTATGTCTCAAGCAGTATGTTTTAATTTTTACTAAAATTTATTCACTTACCTTCAAATTATATTACTTTGTTATACTTAAATATTAGTTCGGTTACAAACAGAAAAAAAAAAGAAAATTATTAATGTTTTTTGCCAATGTTTACAAGCACCGTGATGGCGCTGGGGTATGGGATCACTTACTTGAGTGTCGATTTACGATATAAGGACAATTTCGATCACATTAGTAATTATTAAATAATCTTTGTTTTTGGTATCAATGTTTGGATACCCATCATTCTCACCTTTTTATGGAAAGGACTCTTCAAATCGGCAACTTTTCATCTGTTGGATCAAAAGATCAGCCCATTCACATCAAACCGGAAGTTGTTTCGAATCATAAAACAACTCTTTGGTTTCGAATTGCAGTACTAATTCTACCCGATTTTACGTTTAATTTGAATATCCGTCATTTATATAATAAAAACAAGATATTATGTAGTTTTAATTTTAAAATGCATCTAAATATATAATATCAATATTTGGCGGACGAATCATTGCTGCTGACTCTCTACTTTCACTTTGAGCAGGAGGATGACAGCTGATTTTTTGAAGTATTTTAAACGAAAAGCGTCGTGATATTTAACTAAAGCAGCATGATGGTAAGAGACTGAAGTGACATAAATAAGGCACTATCAGGTTATTTGAAATAGCTCCCCTCGATCTCACTCAAAATGAAATAAAAAAAACGAACCCCAGAAATAAAAAATGGCGGGACATAAACGATAAAGGTGATGACGAAACTTGGCCGTTGTGTTTCTCTGGCAATCAACATATACACAATTGCATATGGGTGCACTGCGAGACAATATGAAGAATAGATTAGCATATGATTTGTTGAATTCCATTAAGTAATAAATTAATGGGACTTTTTGAAAAAATGTGTTCAGAATTATTATTTTTTTCTGACAAAACACACTCCTGTCGAAATATTACTACTAAATAACTTGTGATTTTGTAAGCAATCAAGTCCATATTCATGATTTAAGCAATTGTGATTGTTTTAGTGGCTAGTATAGAATAATAAAGCACAAAAAGTTGATTAAAAATATCAGCCATTTTTGGAAAAATTGGACTTGGACGGAACCTTAAATTTGCATAATAAAATAGTATACTTTTGGGGTTTGTATTGTTGATCTTGTGTATCACACGGGCGATAATCTTCAGAGTAAATGAATGTCGTTAGGATTAATGATCGGATACTCTAGATCTCTACCGTAGATCAAATGACGTACAAGTCAACAACTATAGGTCACTGGATTATAGCCTTCAACGATGAAAAAAACCGATACCGTATAGTACGCTATAGAGGTTCCGAAATGATAAATTTAAAGAATTCGAACGAAAAAACATACAGCCTGATTTATATTTAATAAACGAAAACCAAAAATATGTATAGCAGAGCAAACTACAACCGCTGAATTACAGGATCCCGACTTGGCTTTCTATAATATTCTACCAATGCCAATTTTTTTTCTGTTCCTCTCTATCTCACTTACCTAACCGATACTGTTCACATGAATCAAGTATTCCTTCAGTGATAGTTTTTCTGAAGTCTTATAGTTTATATCATCATAATGGTGTGTAGTAATTCTATTTATTGCAAAGCAGTGTGTTTTTACTTCCAGGTGTCTTTTTGAAAATCTTGCAATATTAGGTTGCCAGATATCCCATATATCTTTTTTATTTAAATTTAGCTAATTTTGTTTATGGTCCATATCTTTTGCGAGCATTTATAATTTCTCTATCTGTGAGATAATAATACATGATTATAATAATACAGGTTATATCATTTTCGGTCAAAATTCAGATACAACCAGTTTCTTTTAAAATTTGCAAATTTTAAAATATGCAGGATGCGTCCCTTCTTTGTCGTCAAGAATACGTGCATCTTCGCTATCTAGGAATTAGGATCCGGCACCTCTTATACACCCTTGGCATATAAGGACAGAGCTTGAATATAGAACGGTGTGCCATTTAGTGGATATATAGTAATCACGCCTACTTAGACTACATAACTATTCACCATTGCAGAACGTGATTGTAAGAAGGTGTAAAACTTATGCTTTGAAATTCAAGTATTTGCACGAGTAACATGCCATCGCACTTAAATTAGTTTAAATATCACTAAAGATCCTCCTATATGTTTGCTGGTGTTTACTTTTATGGGTGGGGGTAAGTCTTGTTGCATAATCTGCAATTGACAATTGTTTATTTATATTCCACTAAATTTATCAATCCGAAAATATTCAGGGGAAGCTACGAGCATTTTAGATAATATCGAAATAATCTTTATCAGCTCGGAAGAATCTTGAGCAGTTAAGAGCATATCGGAAAATATTGAGATAAGCTTTGAGCAACTAATAAAATATCGGGAGCAGTCATAAGTATCTCAAATAATGTTAGAAAGGTACTAAAAACGATAGCCAAGCGTGAGAAACTCGATAAAGAAGGTGAAAGATTGTGGAACGACATGATGTTAACGAAGCAGGGTACATAAAGATCACAAGGCAAACTTCAATTACTTTTTTTTAGTACCTCGCAAAATAAAGACGTCACCATGATATGACATATGTATACCTGATAATAAATCAACACCTAAATGTTTTGTTTTTTTTTTTTTTGTTTTTTTTTGTTAAAGAAAACGAAATGAACTATAGAAAAGCACAATACTTACATACATTGGTTAAGTTCTATTGCAGCATAATTGACATTTGATAAATAAAGCTATTGTTTTATGTCCTTTTTTGGCAGGCTTTCTAATTTTTAGCGTTCTAATTGAGGGTAAATAGTCATCAAAGGTACCAGGCTTATAATTAATAAGCCAGACGATTGTTTCGTCTACATAGAACTCATCAGAGACGCTCAGATAAAAAAAAAACAGAAAACCAAACAAATATGAAGTTGAAGATCATTGAGGACCCAAAATTCCAAAAAGTTGTGCCAAATACGGCTAAGGTAATCTTTGCCTGGGATGAGGAAATCCTTAGTATTTTTAATAATTCATAATTTTGCCAACCGTGAATTTATAAAAAGGACTATATAACTGATATACATGTCAACACCAAAGTTCTGACTACTGGTTTGTTGATCCAGCGATTTATGAAGTGGTGTTCTCATTTCTTATAATCTTGGATCAATACTGCTCTTGACACTTTCTATCCCAAAATTATCACCAGCTCATTATTTTTTACATCGATGCTACATTATTACTCCTCAGGAAAAAAGGACTTATATTGATTTGGCTATTGTTTAAGTCATTTTTTTGTCATAATGCTCATCACCTGTTTCGATTCTTCCACTTCCTCGGCATTTACTTAAACGGCTTTGAGCGTTCCTGACGGCGGAAAATCCAGACATGTTCTCTGCATGCATGACTATAATGTGTTGTTATTATTAATAAATAGAATTTTTCTCAATCTGATTTTAATCTATTCAGTTCATAGAAAAATCTTAACCACTGGAAGACGCATTTGGAACAAGGAAGAATATGAGCTCATGGAATCGTACAAATACTGCAAACCAACTTATTTTTCCCATCGATAGTTTTTCACGATTTGCGAGTAGAAAATTAACGCGAATATAAATCGTCAAAAATATGTTAAACTTGAATATTCCTGATTTAACTATAGCTACATGAAACTATTTGACAATAGCGACATTATATAGCCTCGTAAAGGACTAGTAAAGCATCAACGCGAAATAAAGTATAGGAAAAAGTTGGCCGTTGAAAAACGATAGATTAAAGTGCATGAACGTCTGAAATAATTCAAGCCGGAACATGAAGATGATGTTAAGACTATATATATTCTTTTACCAATAAAATATTCGTTAATGATACGACTTTCCTATTAGTAAATTCCAATTTTATCATACCTAATACCTAATGTATTATTACGTCCTTTACGATTTACCTCCCCTGAAGCTTATCATTTTATCGAGCACTTCAAATCATTATATTTATTGTCTTACTGACAAAATAAACAAAATACAAGTAAAAAATGATCAAAAGCAGCAGCAACAGCAATACAGTTTTTCATACCCCGATGATCAGCAGAACAAATCATTTGAACAACAGCAGCTAAACAAAAACAAATTGGATATATCTAAAACATGACACGGTTAAAACGAGCATGTGTTAACAGCAACAGCTGACAAACACTAAAACAAACTAAACCAGCATGACATGAGATGCGAGAGCATTTAAAATTTAGATCACAAAAACAAAGCGCGAATATCTTTAAACACATACTATAATAGAAAAACTGACAGTTACCTCATTTAATTAGACGAAGAAACCATTTAATCTGAAATTGTATTTATATCCACCTAGTTACCAAACATGAGAACGCAGACTTTATAGAATGCACTAGATATCTTATAAAAATAAAAAAAATTCCGCAAGTCACTTTTAATTCTCAGCAAAACAGTATAACGTTAAAACCTAAGGTAGTCAAGAATAATATAGCCACTACCTACCATGTCAAGAAATTGAAAACAAAAAATGCCGGTATTTTTTTGTCAATTTCTATTCCAAAAAACAGCGGGACGAAGGCTTCAATTCACGAACGCGCAGTAATCGCAAATAAAATGGCTTCTTATCACTGATGTTACTTCCAGGTACGGTTGTAAAACAACTACTGTCCGTCTATTGATGGATGATTACATAGATGACGTCATTTTCGGTACATGACGTCACGATGACTTTTCACTGAAAAATGAAATTGCTAAATACAAGCCCTACTAATAGTAACTGGACAGCAAAGATATTACGAAGGATAAAAATATTCTGCTTCATATATAACGTTATTTGAACATCCATAAAATAGGAACGAAAGACACTAGAGGGACGGTGAAACTCATAGATCGAAAAGAAACTGAAAAGCTTAGGCTAAAAATGAGAAAAAGGCAAACAGACTAACAACAACACAACATAAAAAAATTAAAGATAAGCAACAAGAACCCCACCAAAAACAGGGGATAATTGCAGGTGCTACCGAATGGTAAGCAGATCCTACTCCACATGTGGCACCCGTCTTGTTGCGCATGTTATTACAAACCCGGCAATTAGTTCAATTCGGTTGGTCACATTCATAAAAAAAGGGAGGGGATTGTAGTTACGACGTAAGGAACATATCCGATAAGTATAATGCCGTCTTTGTCTTTTCAAGAGCAAGTTCTATCTGTATTCATGTTCTTCGTTAAACATATCAAAGATCTATTTACAGTATAGTTTTTGTTCATTCTTGAATGTCGTACAGTGCCCTATAGTTGTTTACATCCTTTGTTCTTAGGTATGTCCTTTGATTGTGCAATTTACATGTGGTCTCGAGCTAACCTAAAGTAGGGTATTCCAGATGCACATTCCATTTCCGAGAAGCCACAATTATATGTTTATATAACCATTACATAGGATATTGAATGTTAAAATTTGTAAAAATACATGTAAAAATCGTCAAATAAAGCAAAATTTTTAATATTTGTCAATAAAATAAACTCTTAAGCAGATGTAAAATTAATAATGTGGTTCAAATGCATGTAAAACACGACGTTTACAATTCCTTGTTAGTGTTAATGTAACTGTTAGTGACAGTGATTAAAAATAGCAAGCACGTACGCGCAATGGTATAAAATTGATGAACAAAGGAAACTGGTTGCAAGCATCTAAAAGTACCACAGACACCGAAGGAAATACAGGTATGAAGTTTTGTAAAAATATTATTTTATTTTTTAGTGCACATAAGTGTTTTTTCAAACTAAGTTGAGTTTAAAATCAAAAGTGTACCAATTTCAATCATTTTCTTAGGAATAAAGAACAGAATTAATTGTAGTAAATTTCATGTTTTATTCATGATTATAATGTACATTGTGATACAACTTCATTTCAGGAAACATAATTATATATTTTTATTATTATTCCAAAAACGCACTTTTTATGTTGAGACAATAACTTCTATTTGTAGATTTTATTTGAAATGTACGAAAAGCAATTTTTCTAAAAAAAATTATTGAAACAAATATGGGTTTGATAAAAAAAAATAATATTATTATTTCCATACATGTATTTATATAAATTCAAAAGAAATTCTACATTATTATGATGTCTCAATTTTCTGCTTTTAATTTGCTAATTCAAGTTTAAAAGATGAGCGGTCATTTGATGTGACTGTGGAAGGATCTTGAATAAGATATTCTTTAGTTTGCACATGGGTCTGCATCAGATCGACAGCAGAAAAATTCTTGCAGTTATTCAATTTATGTTAAAAACCTTATTGCAAAACCAATTAAGATTTATCTTTTACGGTAATAAGATTTGTTGTATATAGTGAGCCTTGATAAAGACTGGCGTGAACGTTAGAATAAATACATGAAAAAGAATAAGATAGCACCTATGACCCCAAATATAATGGAATTTATGGTAAATGATCGACTTTTTAAAAAATGTCGATGTGTTGAAACTTTACAGTTCAGATTTTTTCAAACTGTAATACTTCTTTATTTATTTTAGGCATGATGATGAATAGTTGTATAACATGTTTTGCTCTGTTGCTTGCAATTTCTCTTACTCATGCCAGTGGTGTATTTGGTGGCAGCGGAGGAGGTTTGTTACACTTATTTCATAATTGAAAAACAACAGGTTGATTCTGTAAAATTAAATTTGATTTGATTTGATTTTTTTATGTTTAAACGCCCCTTTTAAGAATCGCTTTTTTTGGCTATTTCGTGGCAGTTAGTTGTTATCGATGGAGGAAGCCGGAGTGCCCGGAGAAAACTGACAATCCTATTTCATTAAGATTGGGTGGAGTGCACCCGCACGAGCCGTCTTCGAACACGAATGTCTAATACTCGTATTTTTGTCTATACTTAATCGCAATAATATAAGTGCACGCAATAATTTCAGTTCTAGTCTCAAAACAAAAAGTAATAAACTATTTAATTTAAAAAGTATAATGCGCTGTTCTTGATAAACTCACACCAGTAACTTTCAAAACAAAACAAAATATTTAAAATCCACGAGAATAGGTATTTGATAAATATGACCTAAAATTAAAAGCAAATTACACCTAACGTCAACTTTGCCCAAGGTAGTTAAAACCTAGCTATCTTAATAATTTATCAATT
This sequence comes from Mytilus galloprovincialis, assembly GCA_037788925.1. Taxonomy (NCBI): domain Eukaryota; kingdom Metazoa; phylum Mollusca; class Bivalvia; order Mytilida; family Mytilidae; genus Mytilus; species Mytilus galloprovincialis. Next base: position 37,316,009 of record CM075335.1, read on the forward strand.
TGTACGTGGATAATAAAGGAAAGTTTGTTATAAATTATATCACTGACTATTCATCTGATGGTATTATCGGGAAAGTAATACTAATAAAGTTTTAAAAATATATATATCTTTATTAGTTATGCGCAATCGCATCTAATAAAACTATATGACATTATTTTAAGAATATTTTACAGACTGTAATCTAATACACTGTATGATTTTAATATTGTAGCCGCTAGTCTAGCAAGAAGAAACGTTGGTGTTGAACTTATTGGTGGTACTGGAATATCCGCTACTCTGACCGGAAGTGGTGCTAGTCAATCAATCACACTCAGTATCAATGCATACCTCAGATTGATATACTATGTATCCGCTCTTGAAAAAGTTTGCTACAATGCTATCCAAGGTGGTTGGATGCCTAGAGGATTACTCGGTGGTCTTGGTTCTGGATTCAATGGTCAATTGGGTGGTGGAATTGCCGGGCAGTTAGGAGGGTTTGGAGGTCTTGGTTCTGGATTCACTGGTCAATTGGGTGGTGGAATTGCCGGACAGTTAGGAGGGTTTGGAGGTCTTGGTGTGGGAGGATTAACAGGAAGTTTGGGTGGTGGAATATCTGGTGGATTCGACAGTGGGTTTGCTGGTAGAGCTAGTGGATTTGGCAGTTCTAGTCTCTCAGGTAAATATAGAAAACTATAGTCAATAGTCAAAAGATATTATAGGATTTACACAATTAGAAATTAAAGGCTATGAAAGAAAATATTCTAACATGTTTTGTTTTTTTGTTAGAAATCGATTCAAATCTTTAATCTTAATAAAGAAATATCTCTTCGAAGTTATGTTCTGCCATACTTTTTTTTACATATTTGATGTATTGTAAATGTCAAGATTTGCTGTACTGCAATGAAACATAAAACAACGAAGCAAACGATATCAACCAATACTGTTTAATGATACCTGAAATATAGCGCACATAATGTGGTTGTTAAAGCATCCATGTATGTCCCTCCAAATAAAACAAAAAAAGTATCTATGACATATAAGTTTTCAAGGTAAGTTTGTGACAAAAACATACTTTTATTAAGATTTACAATATTTGTCCTCCATAAGATATATTCTTCGACATTTTGGAAGATATTGGCATATATCTAAAACAAATATATTAAAGATTCATTCAGCGAAACCAGGATAAAAAATCAGCAGAGAAAATCTTCATTCTGATTTAGACATTTATGCATTCTGTAAATCTGATGATATCTATGATTGTTTTTTTTTCTTTAACACCTCTATTTTTGATTAATGTGTTTTGTTTGGGTGTTTCCTTCTGCTGGTTGTTATAGAATAAATAAATTTGCATTTTACAGGTTCCCTTCAAGGAAATTTAAGAGCTGGATTAAGTAGTGGGGCAATTGGAAAAGGTATGAATATGAACCTGTGATTATCAAATATTTAAACTTAATATTTTTAGTTGTTTACTCTAGATATCACTTTTAATCTAATATATACAAGAGAACTTAAAATTAAAGATACTACCGGCACAGATAAATCTGCTTCTTATTTAGACCTTTTTCTTGAAATGACTACTGATGGTAGGTTAAATACCAACATTTAAGACAAACGCGATGATTTTAATTTTTCTATAGTCAACTTTCCATTTCTGTGTAGCAACATTCCAGCGGCACCGGCATATGGAGTATATGTGTTTCAAAAGATATTTTACGGTCGCCATCATGAGCTGATTGGCCATTATAAAAAGTGTGTCAGAAATCATATCTGATATTCTTCCTGAGTCATAATAACCTTCCATCATTACCGAACTGAACAAAGAAATAACACGACGGGTGCCGTATACGGGGTAGGAAATACTTACCCTTCCGGAGCACCTGATTTCACTCCCGGTTTTTAGTGGAGTTCATGTTGTTTCTTAATTATTATTTGTAACTGTTGATGTAAATGTCTTTTGGTTTTATGAGTCTTTGTTTACGCCTTGGTTTTGATTGTTATTGCCTTATTAACACATTATGTATTAAAGGAAATAGATCAGAATTAGAATGTTCTATAAGAAAGCTCCTATAAATCTCAACTTTTCACCTAGATGAGATATCAATAATTTAGTATTTTGCACATTTTTATTTAAATCAATAAGGTGAATATGATCTTATTATATAACATTAAAACATTTCAAATACTGCTTGATACAATAATTGTTGGTACATGTAGCTTCAACGGGATTTTGAAGAGGTATATGTGTTTGGCTTTGAGCGTTCCTGATGAAGGTAAATCCGGAAAAGCGCTTCGGACGCAAGAAATTAAAACGTGTTGTTTTCATTTTTTTTCCTGTTGCGTAAGATTGCCATAGACAAATCCTTTCTATTTACAGGTGCTGCATATTAAATATATATTTACTAGACGCTTAAAATTGATGAACAGATATCCTCATATCCTGATCTTCTTGGTGATTGTTATAATTTATAAAATAAACTTATTCTTCTGAATCACAACATCGTCTTTCAACTCCTTTATTTGCTTTTAACCTACTATTGAGCATGATTTTATAGAATATAACAGGAAGACACTATACGAAAAATGACTGCAAGTAACTTCAGTCGTAAGATATTGTGTTACGTAAGAAAGTTTTGTTAGGAAGGATGAGAGTTCAAATTCAAAACATCCAAGTATAAAGATTCAGAGATGGGATTTTTTTTTAACTTGGTAGACATAAGCACAATTAAGTTTGATATCGAGGTGTTTAAACTCATAATCATGCCATCGAAAAGTTTCACACCGTGGTATGAAAACAAAACTTTGTAATGTTTTTGTTATTTTTTTTATTTACCAATATAAGGAAAGCCCAAAGTCATAGAATCAAAAGCCAACTATGATATCCGATAGCCTTTAAACACGACAAACAAGTTATGCAGGTTGACGATATTGGGCTTCAGAACAGAATGAATATTTTGTTTATAATGTTTTACTGATGAACTGGCGTTTGGTGGCCTAGGTATTTTCTGTTTAAATTATTATCAGATTTTCTTGTTGCCATATATTTCCCTCAATCCAAAATGTTCACAAACCAATTCGAAACATTTGTAAAACAATAATCTATACACTCTAGACAAAAGACATGTGAAAACGATAAACACATAAAAAAAGTGTTGTACATGTCCTTATATAATGATACTAATGTTAATTTGACATTGACCCAAGTGCACCGGGGAAGAGTAATTTAACTATTGAATATACAAAAGACATATAAAGAGTTCGTACATAAGGGAGATGACTCTTCGGATAAGTTAAAAACATGGATAACTATACTGTATACGTCAAATCACATTAGATATAGAAGACGTAAGGAGCCTTATTACTAATTCGATAATTGTTGATGTGAAGTAGTTTACCGCCATCGAAAAGTAAATACTCGATTAAGCAAAAAAAAAATCCATGTAACAAACTTAAACGGAGGAATACAGCGGAAACAGAAAAACTGAATTACAACAAATGCTAAAGCCAAAACATACATTGAAACCGACTATGAACTTGGTATAGGACATTTTAAGACACATTAATGTGTTGAACATGGTTTTATGGTAGCAATGTTAACAAATACTGCTAAAATATGCACTATGTGATAGGAATACAATACAAACGAACGCAAGAACTCCAAGCACAGAGAAACACAGACATAAAATCATAATTATGATAGTACGTTATAACATATAAAACGCAAAATTACAACGGACACCTTCAATGACAGCACATCAGGACATCACAAACGAAATATAATCTGCGCGTCACATGAATCGATCAACGTCACAAAAAGTGACAATTGTTTTCTGACGTTTATATCATCACAGGTAAATTTCTAAAAATAAAAAAGATTTGTCTTATTTATAATGTTATAAAGACGTACAAGAACATTAAAATGGGAAATGATATTGTAAGGGTGTTATTTTATGTATTTTCAAACGTTGGCAAGAATATTAAAATAGAACTGTGTTTGTAATTGTATAATTGTAAAGATATTTTTACGGAAAAAGAGAAACCTCGACATTTAAAAGGACAATGAATTCACTCAGTGCAATTGATTATTTCAAGTAGTGATTTAAAACACTAAGGTAAATGTTGACCATAATTCTGATATTCCAGTTAAAAATTTGCAGAAACTTTGTAGTGTTGAATCTCCAGTTGTCGAGGTTAATCCATCTACAGTGTCCAGTGTAGAGATTTAATTGAAACAATGCTGTTCCTGTATAGAAGAGTCCATGAGAGTTTACGCACGATGTCTGAAGACACATTTAGTGTGAAAAAAGATGCAGTTGGTCTAAAATATGTTTATCAAACAATAATGAAATAGACAAAAATAATGGGGACAATACTAATCCATCCATATTACATACTGCCAACAACTTGCTGGGTTTTGTAAGTTACAAAATGTATAAATATATAAATATATTACTAGTAATGGAAAAGAAAGTATATGGACTGGCATTTTCATGGTATAAATAAGTATTGCTGACAAAAGAATCACCGTAGAAACATGAACTTAAAAAAAAAACACAGGAACAGATTTGTTATTGCTCTTTTTCATCACACTGTAGTCTATAAAGTCTGCTAAATAGATATTAAAGAATTAAAGATAAATCACGGACAATTTAATGAAATAAAACAATTTAAAGAGAAATTATACATAATCAGTTAAATACAAATTTGAAATTGTAACATATTCATCAGATGATTAGTTCCAATTGATAGTGTTAGTTTCATGCCTCCTTTTACTTTTACTGCTTAAATATTTTCATAAATATCCACATGGATGCTATAAGCATTACTGACATCGTCATAGAATCTGAAACAAAACAAAAATGTATTTATTATATCAAAACTTTTTTCTCAAGGTTTTTTATTCTAAAAGACAAACATTCTCCTGAATATATGCACATTGCCATCAACTTCCTGGTAATGGATTATTGGATGAGATGAACATGATGAAGGTAAACATGATGTTGAAAATAAGCATCGATTTTTTTATACTACAATATTAAACATAAATTCAAACAATTAAAGTGTGTATACTTTGTTAATTGTTATGCAAAAAGTGTAATAGTCCAACATTTCATCGTTCGTGTTGCTCAGTCTTCATTCTTCTGTGTCACGTTTGGTGTACTATTGTTGGTATTTTTCTCTTTCAGTTGTCCGTTTATTTTCGACTGATAAATTTGAATGTTCCATAGGTAACTTTCGTCTCTCTTATACAACAGTTACTGAAAATGGGTTGTTTTTTATATCCTAGAACTTTAATTTGATTTATCGTGGCGTTTCTGATGGAGGTACATCAAGAAAGGCTCATCAGACGCACCAGCATTATAAAGCGATATATTTTTATTTTTACGCTAAGTGTCGCATAAAAGCACTAGTTTATCTGACACTTACTGCTATATATGGACACATTGTTAGGAAAATGATCACTTACCTGCTCCTGAACATGTTGTTATACAACCAGCATGTGTAAGATCTTCGTCACTTCCATCAGAACAATCGACTGCTCCATCACACCTTTTATCACTGGTTACACAAGTCACTAAACCGGATACACATCCATAGTTATCGGCACCACAATTCTATAAAAATTCAAAAATATATGATTCACGAGTTTTATTTTCTTTAAACTGAACATTTAATGTTATTTCTAAAATGGCTTAGAATAAACTTCATATACGTTAATCAGGCAAAAAAAGTCTCCCCAATATATGCATCGATTTGTTTAATCAAGAAAATCATGAAAATCATGAAAATGGCAGCCGTTGTAGAGGTGACGCACTATCAATTATCTCGGTCTTTGAAATCGTAGCACTACCATTATAACATGAAAGATGTAGTTAAAAGAAAAATGCTTGATTATACATATTGAGGATCAATCTGTCACACTTCTGATTGATTGTCAGATATGATTATTACTAACGAAGTTTGTGAGAATTAGTCTCCATTTAAAAAAAAATAATTTATACCTCATAGCTCCATAAGTATATAAGATACAAAGTAGGATCCGCTAAACACAAATATTTGTATTGTCAATTCAAAATTTAACCTTATCTAAGTTTCCAAGTTGATTGGGATAACAAGTTGTAGTCCAGCAACTATTACTTTCTGAATCGTCACCAGCACAGTCTGTTCCACCACCAGATGCTGCCGGGTTGTCACATTGTCTTGTCCGGGTGTATTGTCCATTACCACATGTCACTGAACATGATCCATAAGCTGACCACGATCCCCAGTTTCCATTGACTGAAATTATGTTATTTGTTCGAAATATAAATAGAAGGCATATCTCTATTTCTATCCAAAATGACGTTGGCTCATAATAATCATGATTAAAAAATAAGTATCAGAAAATTTCTCAAAAGCAGCTTAGTGGGTGTCATACTATCATTCATATCGTTATACGATCAACCTTTTTTATTGACCGCATATCTCTTAAAATTATACCTTTAAATAAAAGTTAAACTTAATGAGAGAGCGGCAGTCCTGAATTGTTTATGTATCACATTTCTTTATTACAATTTTCAGCCGTGTTTAATACTTTTTTACGAATATTTTTCACAGTGTACATTAAATTTCAAAATTTAATGTCTCATTGGAGGGCAACATATAAGTTTATTTATGAATGTAAAATTATATATAGCATGATTGCCAATGACACAAATTTTAATCAGAGACAAAACATTACAAACAAGAAAACTATCTGCCTTATTTATGAACAAAATAATAAACGAAAACACAAATATGATATACAGCAACAAACTACAACCACTAAATTACTTGGTCATGAATTGGTAATTGCACGTTCAGAATGTGGCGGGGTTAAACATGTTTCCTGGCGCTAAACTCTTTGCTAGAAAGTACAGTGGTATCAGAGTACAGCATGTGTTTTGTCTGAAGCAATGGGACTGCAATTCATATAATTTTGCAGTTTAAAGTCATGTCCAGACCTTTTATAGATGTCTATGGGTACCGTACCGTACGATGACCGATATTTCATTACAAACACGTAATTTGGACTCTAATAAATGGTTATCTAAGTAAAATCAAACACCATAGATTATTTTATATAATGTCCTTAAAGAAATATTAAAAATTATTAATGTCCCTAGTACAAGAAAACTTGAAATACTTACCAACTTGACTTTTTGACAATTCCACCAAAGTGAATACTGTTACAGCAAATAATAACCGACTCATTTCTGAAACTTTAGCGATAAATTCGTTATTTTGCCTTTTATAAATTTCCTGTTGCTTTATATAAAAACGACATGCACTTCTTAAACTGTCTTTTGCTACTTGTTTCTGATTACTATTGACCTTGTTTTGGATTCGCTTGTAGATTTAAATGAACCCAAAACTTTAAATTATATTATTCATTTCAGAGCTTTAATGTATTATTTAATTTTTAAAGAATGGATCTCAATCTCTATCATAATATTTAATGTTAAGATAAATACACAATATGATATTGAACCGCAAAAATGCATACGTTAAAATTATATCAACTCAAAAAATAATATTTATAAATGTTATAAATATTTAGGCCGCGTATTTAATAATATAGGTCTTAAGCGGGTTAAGCACACCTGTCCAGTTTACGGGTACTTAAATTGTCATGATGGGTAGCAAACCATATATTTGTACAGTCTTGTATGACACAACTTAGATCCTATGTATTGTCTTGCTTTCTTTTTCGTAAAAATGGAAGGTTAAACTAAGAAGTTCAGTTTTAGCAAATGACATTTTGATTCTACGGCAAAAAAATATAATAGCGTTTTTTTCAACACTACATGACTTTTAGATAACACACACAAGCAAGTCTTCAAACAGATATGATTTAATAATTCGAAATCTTTAGGACAGAGAGATGCACCGATTATATTTACGTAAACAAACAAAATCTGACACACAAATAAACCAAATGTATCCCACTCTATACCATACATGAAACCTTATGATTCCAACGAAAAAGACTGTTTGGTACAGCTGATCATAATAAAGTTCAATTTTTAAACCAGAACTGTATGATATATCATACTCCATGTTCAGTAGGTTTTCAAACAGTCTATAATATCTCCAAGACTGATAGGTAGATCTTACAACCGCTTATAGAAAACAGCTCTTTATTATAAAGTTACATGTATAGATCAATTTTATTATCAATCAATTTAACAGAAGCGGCAAGAAGAATTATGTATGTACAAATACAGAATATCACCACTCCCGACGGTGTTGTACACTATGAATATTAAATCTACTTAAAATGTAAATAAAAAACAAAACAAGCAAATTCAAGATTAAACAAATAAAACCAAAAATATACAAGCTTATGGTGTCATTGCAAATGATACTGTGTCAAAATAGGGCTAGTTTAGTTTTATTTTCAAACGATTTCCAAGTTAAAGAAGGTCGAGGAAATAGTTGTGCTTTTCTCAAAATACATGGTTTGTTGTATTCAATATACCAGTTCAATTTGAGCATGATTTTATAAGAACTCCTAAAGTTTCCAGTGTAATGTCGCTCCTGCATTTTCAAAGTAATGTCGCTCCTGCATTTTCAAAGTAATGTCGCTCATGCATTTACAAGCTTAAAAGACTTTTGAACTGCATGTATTGTGAAATCATCTTTATTCGAGACTCCAAACATGCATTGAAATAAGTATGTAGACATTTAAGCCCTGATATAATTATCAATTTTTTTCAAATATTTGAGTCGTGGACTAAGGCAAGATGTGAAGATTTAATTTGTTTAGAACGTAACCTGGATTAATTAAATTTCTCTGTTTTTGTAACGACATTTTCAAAGAACGATATATTGTACAGTAGAATAGTCATTATGATGATTTTTGAAATTACTCTTATTTTGTAACAGTGACCCAGTCATAGACGTAATCTGCTTAACGGGTAATAAACGTTTGTGGATTCACCTGTCTGTTAAAGAAGGATAGTTTAATATTAACTCATCAAATAATAACTTTTATCAATATTTGATATAAAAAATAATAATGAAAATAGGACGATATGGAATTAATATTTCACTGACTTATCTTTTCAAATTCAAATTTAATATGAATTTCTTGTTTAAGGTCATTAACAGTCCTTTTGTGAATAACTAGACTGATTAAAAACAAATGCTTCAAAATTGAATAATCAAAATGCTAGACCTTTTGATCGACAACAAAGTTGTTGAGTTTGGTATATTTACATAATTTCAGAGAGTCGGTATTACATTAGGTTGTAATTGTACAGCTTCTTCTGACTGCTTTGTTTTTGTACTCATTCGACCAGATTCATACATTATTTTCTCATAACCAAAACAATAAGCATCTTGCAAATCTGTAATTTAACTAGATGATATATTGGTGATAACAACTGCTACTCATTTACCAACCTTGCATCTTATATAGCCATGTGAACTTGAGATTAGGGATAATACCGAATAGTTATCAAAAGTACCAGGATAATAATTAAGTACGCCAGACACGCGTTTTGTTTACATAAGACTCATCAGTGACGCTCATATCAAAATAGTTATAAAGCCAAACAAGTACAAAGTTGAAGAGCATTGAGGATCCAACTTGAATATCTTTACTATAACTTACTCGTTTCTATAACAAAAGCACTGATTTAAACTTGTCACTAAGCAATAGAAGCATATCATCTGACCAATCGTATATCTTTTTCCGTTTCACAGTACTTGCTTCATTCATTCGGGTATGCTCTATACACAAACACTGTTGCAACATATTTAAGATATGAAGATCGAAGCAATGTCTATGTGACTAAAGTCAGTAGGGATACGATTTCGCGGTTTACATCTTTCGACATTGAAAAAGTCGTCTAACTTGTATTCTACCGATTTTGTCTTATCCCCTCATGTCACCGGTACCTCTTGCTCATTTTTGGTTTCGTGCAATTCCTTCAGTCAGTGTTTGTTATCTTGATATTATGGTAATTCAACATTTGGGTGCAACCTAAAATAACCATCATAGGTTACTAAGTAATCAGGCAACTATTAGGATCCATCGACCAAAACTGTGTGAGATACACCACAGACACACAACGTTAATACAAATGGCTGAATAAATCAAATAGACATGTTATTCTCATATATTTTATGACGGTATAATACAAAACCCTAATCAGTTTAATTGAGGTATTGAGCAGGCATGCCAGTAACTGCCAATAGTTCTTTTTTAATTTATGTATCATTTCCATTTTGCTTGGTTTCGTCTGTTTCTCATACCGACATCATAATCGGACTTCTTGTAAACTGAGTGTTATTGCATGTATTGCAGTGTGTTTGTTTATTCTACATTGGCTAGAGGTAAAGGGGAGGATTGAGATCTCACAAAACATATAAAACCCCACCGCAATTCTTCCTCTGGGGTTTGTTACTAATGTATAATAAAATTGAGAATGGAAATGGGGAATGTGCCAAAGAGACAACAACCCGACCATAGAAAAAACACCACAACAGCAGAAGGTCACCAACAGGTCTTCAATGTAGCGAGAAATTCCCGCACCCGGAGGCGTCCTTCAACTGGCCCCTAAACAAATATATACTAGTTCAGTGATAATGAACGCCATGCTAATTTCCAAATTGTACACAAGAAACTAAAATTAAAATAATACAAGACTAACAAAGGCCAGAGGCTCCTGACTTGGGACAAGCGCAAAAATGCGGAGGGGTTAAACATGTTTGTGAGATCTCAACCCTCCCCCTATACCTCTAGCCAATGTAGAAAAGTAAACGCATAACAATACGCACATTAAAATTCAGTTCAAGAGAAGTCCGAGTCTGATGTCAGAAGATGTAACCAAAGAAAATAAACAAAATGACAATAATACATAAATAACAACAGACTACTAGCAGTTAACTGACATGCCAGCTCCAGACTTCAATTAAACTGACTGAAAGATTATGATTTCATCATATGAACATCAGGCACAATCCTTCCCGTTAGGGGTTTAGTATCATACCATCATAACATATATGAGAAGAACATAACCCGTGTCATGCCAACAACTGTTTTTTGAATAAATGTGTTTAGTTCCGATGCAAAGACCCTATAAGTGAATCAATATTAACGCCATTATCAATATAATGTATGTTTTTTTTTTTCATTTTGGTTCATTTATATGTTTCGGTTTTTATTGTGACGTGCATTTTCGCTGGACTAGTACACACTTTTTGGCCTCCGGTAGAGGGATTCTTTCGTTGGGTTGTTTTCTCATTGACACATTCTCCGTTTCAATTCTCTGGGTTTTTTTTTCAAATAAATTTGACAAAATGTTTATAACGAATAATATATGACGTTTGTCATCTTTCTTTTTAGCTAGGGTATAAGGTAAGTTGAACCCTTTTCGACTTCTGTGCTGACATGAATTATCATTGATATGGTTATATTTATAAATTAACTGTTTACAAAACTTTTGAATTTTTTAAATACTAAGGCTTTTTCTATCCCTGGAATAGATTACCTTAGCTGTATTTAGCAAAACGTTTAGGAGTTTTGGTCCCTAATGCTCTACAACTTCGTACTTTATTATGCCTTTTTAAACTTTTTGGATTCAAGCGTCACTGTTGAGTCTTTTGTAGACGAAACGCGTATCTGACGTAAATACAAAATGTAACCCTGGTATCTATGATTAAATTATTTACTGTTCACAGAAGTAAAAAAAATGCGGTATTGTTCTTGTATGTAATAACATTTTAAAACTAAAGAAAAGATATATATACGCATTTTTACAGATCTTTTATTGAAATGGAAGTATAACACTGAAAGGAGAACTGTTTGTCAGACTGTTGTATATCTATTGATTTTTTTGTGATAAAATGTGTGGTTAACATTTTTTTAAATTCTTATATTTTTGTCAAAGGGTCAAAGTAAATAAGTTGTCAAAATTGTATAATAAACACGCCAAATTAAATTTAGTCAAGGTGTTTGGTACTACCTTAAGAGGAGGTTTCGAGCCTTCCATGGAATAAATTCATATCCATTTAAAAAGTGTATTGGGATAATTATAATGGTAAATAGATATCTTAGCCTGTTGAAATTGCGTTAAATGATTGACATAAATTTGGTGACATAAATTCTTTTAAAAGATATGATAAGTTGTTAGAATTAAAACCCATAGCTTTCTTGACCAGTAAGAAAATTTAAATTTCGAGTGATAATGAAAAGATATGTAGTGTCAATATTGAAAGTACTTACCAATACATTATTAATATTATAAATAAAACATCATAACAATTAATAAGCTTTGCATACTGAGGGTTGGCAATATACATACTTTTGCAATCACCATTGTGGTTCATTAGTCTTCTCTTCGAGTGGCACGCATGAGGTAAATATAATTACATGTATATAAGTGACAAATATATTTGCATTGATGGTATACAAGTTAAGCAGTAAATGAAGTTTACTGTACTATCGTTTATTTGATACAACTGTCATACAAGTAAGAGTTTTAGCTAGCTATAAAACCAGGTTTAATCCACAAGTTTCTAATTAAAAAATGCCTGTACCAAGTGAATGTCAAGTTTATGACAGTTGATATCCATTCGTTTGATGTTTTTGAGCTTTTGATTTTGCCATTTGATTAGGGACTTTCCTTTTTTAAATTTTTCTCGGAGTTCATTATTTTTTGTTATTCTACAGTACTATCGTTAAACGAAATTGCTACGTTTCGACTATCTTGTAAGAAAGTTGCTAAACATGTTGACAGAAATCAACATATTGTTATAATTTAGTAATGGAATTCATGAGGAGATATATCTTATCGATTGATTGTTTTTGGCAAATAGTATATGCATGTTGAGGATGAGAACAAATCAACACTTAAGGATTAATGCAATAGGAAGTAGATCACGCAATAGGGTTTTGACTGAGATGAGGGTATATTAGATAGGGACAAAATTATTTTCCTCGCAACAGACCAAATATGGACCCCTCAACAAAATGATGTATGAGCTTTGTGCACTCTATGTGAACGAGGCAGCGGAATTACCGTTTCCACTTTGACCGCAAGTGACTGTGTATTTATTCATCCTGCAAAGCCAAAGGGATATTAGTAGAATTTAACCAGTTATTCCTCAATTCTTATATTTAAAACATATCTCCGTGTTCTTCTTGATTCATTTTTGTGTCCAAGCTTTGAATATGACATACGAAAAAGAAAGAATATTTACCCCATATTAAAATCTGCTCAAGTTGTTTTTGATAAGATGAGATGCGAACATTTATTAGTGAGACAACAGTTTTGTTTGGCTGGTACTTATCAATTTCTATCTACAATATCTGAATTAGAGTAAAAAAATATTTGTATTTTTTTTCTAGATCTGCTCAGCGAACATGAAGACTCTTTTATATTTGACAGTCCTAGTAGGGATTTGCTATGGACAAGGTAAATATATATATGAACAATTACATTTTGTTATTCTTACGTATTTTTCTCTCTCCTAGATTTACATAATATCAACAGAGATTCGGTATTACAATGGGTAGTAAGTGTACACCATCTTCTGGCTGTTTTGTTTTTGTACTAATTTGAACTGATTCATACAGAATTTTCTCAAGGATGAAAAAATGTAAGATTCGAACAAAATTCTGTAATTCATCATTTAGATATATTGACGATAACACCTGCCACTCATTTTCCAACCTTGTATCTCATATATCCATGTTAACTTGAGATAAAGGTTACTACCGAATCTAGAATGTCTTTTCTACGTCTTAATCTTTTCTGTGACAAAAGCGTAATGATTTTATCTTCCAATTACGCAACAGAAGCATATATCCTCTGGCCAATCGTATATCTACTTTGGTAGACGAAACGCGCGTCAGTCGTACATAATTTCAATCTTGGTACGCATGATGAGTTTATTTACTACTAAAGTTTAAATATTTGTTTTATAATGGTCAACAAAACTACGTGCATATACCATTTGTTTGGTACACAATATATACTTTATATATTTTTTAAATCAATCTTAAATTTATTTAATTTTTTGTTTTTAGGTTTGCAAAAAAGTATGAACTTGATCTTGTTTTTTTTTTTTTTTTTTTTTACACTTGTTATGCTGTTCTCTTTTGCATGTACATAATGGGAAATAGTATGAAATTTTCCAGGCATTATGTTGCCATTTTGTGTTCTCTGAAAAGCTACTTGAAAGAGCTTTAATTGGATGTACGAGTATAACCTATTTGTTTTTTTATTATGTATAACAGCAGTTTGTATATTTGGATAGTTTCAAAACACACGGTAATATTCTTACATTAAGTTATTTTTTGTATATATGTATGATAACTATTAAATGATGGTCACTGTGGATATTATTATTTTTTTAAAGTCTCAAAATGATGATGGTAATACCTGTATATCTTCTTAAACAGAGTTCAAATTTAATTCAATTCTATCACACTAAAATAACTTTCACTCCGGGTTAAATAACAAAATGCAATCAAATTTAGAAAATGTGATACATTGTAATTGTCGCCTATGGTAACAGAAAAGCTGCAAACAACGCACCACTGATGTACACAGATTTTTATAATTTTTACCTGTTATGTCTGTTTGTTTTTTTGACACATCGTTGTCAACATAATGAAATTTTATACGACTGTCATACAAGAGAGAAGTTTAGCTAGCTATAAAACCAGGTTAAATCCACCATTTTCTATGTACACATGTAAGAACTTTCCGTCTTGGATTTTACTCGGATATAACTTAATTTGAAAAACAATACAAGAAAATAATTCATTGGTCTGGATGAATATAGAGCGATATTTAATCATAAATAATGAATAAATATACATTATTTAATTTAGTTGGCAGTGTAAATGTGTTAAATACATAAATTGTATAGTTGTAGTATATTAATATTATAACAGCGATTTCGCAAGTATCCTGTTGTTGTTTTAAAGCAGACACATTAACTGTAAGGTTCCACCAATAGAAAGTACTGAGGACAACGGCATCAAATGTAAGAAAACGTCTTTGGAATATTGCCACACTAGCTTTTCTAGGTGCGGAAAAGATGTGATATAAGAATGGTCTCTATCTAAATGTAAGTTGTCCATTGTTTATGTGGTTCATAAGTGTTTCTCGTTTCTCATTTTTTTTTATATACATTTAGATAAGACCGTTGGTTTTCCCATTTGAATGGTTTTGCACTAGTCATTTTTGGGACCCTTTATAGCTTGCTGTTCGGTGTGAGCCTAGGCTCCGTATTGAAGACCGTACCTTGCCCTATAATGATTTACAATTATAAATTGTGACTTGGAGGGAGAGTTGTCTCATTGGCACTCATGAGCACTCATAGTCTCATACCACATCTTCCTATATCTTATTAATTAGTTTTCCCAGTACTCGTTTCAGTAACAGTCTGAGACTCAAAGAGCTGTTCAGTCTATTTGAATTTGAAATAAAAATATAAAATAAAACCTATAAAAGATTTCCCCGGATCTTTGCTTAAATATCAAGATGATTCATGAATGTGCTTATTAATACTGACAAGTTGCCAAATTGCAGTCATTAAGTCTCGTTTCTGAATATATAATTCAATCTTTAGAAATACGACATTTTTTTTGTTAGAACATCAAAGTACATACTTGATGCTAAGTTACTGTAAATTTTAAAATGGAACTAGATGACTTTTCTATTAATAGTCCTGACGTAAAGAGGGCCTGTGCATATAGGCGGTTTGTTATTTCTCTTTGTCAAGTTAGATAACACGTTGAATGTATAATTATATACTTGATCTTTAAGTGTAACAATATGGTTTTTAGCATTATAAATAACTGTTCAATATTTCTAGACGACGTATTCAACGTGACAAACACAGTTCCCCTCTTTTTTTTAAATAAATGGTAGTTTTTATATTGTTGATTTTAAATGCAGAGAATGTTGTAAAGACAAGACGGCGCGAATAGCGCACTAATTAAAGTCTTACATCTGTGATGCGGTTTAACCCTTGTCAAAGAGATATGATCAATCAAGAAATGTCAATCAGTAAATATTTCTTATCAATGTTATTTTATTAATTACAGGAAGAGATAACCAAGGCACAGAGTTTTTGCTTGGTTTTATGAACAACAGAGGTAGGTAGTTTACAAACTGTCAAATGATACAGTAGAAAAATCTAAACAATCCTCTGTATATAAAAATGATATTCAATAGGATTGCAAAAGGTACATAAGGCAGTTTCGAATCCAGAGGGCAATGGGTTTTGGGATTCGATGCGTCCTTTATTTTTCCTCCCTTTTTTCCTCTTTGAAAGAAACACATTGAGGAGAATTTCATGTTTTAAATTGTAGACTTAACTTTCATTTTATCTATATAAAAATAAGTTGCTGTGGTATGATTGCCAACAGTAATCAACGAGGAAGGTAAGATTAAATAATATACGTCACCGACGGCCTTTAACAATGAGCAACCCCTATACTATATAGTTACCCTGGCCATAAAAGGTACCGACGTAAGCACTATGTAAATACACATCTTATGATAAACAAACTTCCAATTTTACTGGTTTCTGTGATCTTGATCAGGTTGATAGCTACGGACGCTTCCATCAGTCAAATGCCATCGAAATTAAGGGCATCTCATTTTTTTGACAAACTTGAAGTCCTAAAAAATGTGTATGCAGTGATAGAATTAAAATTGAGAATGGAAATGGGAATATGTCAAAGAGACAACAACCCGATCAAAGAGCAGATAACAGCCGAAGGCTACTAATGGGTCTTTAATGTAGCGAGAAAAGCCCTCATTCAGTAGTGGGCATCAGCTGGCCCCTAAATAAAAATGTGTACTTATTCAGTGAAAATTGTCATCAACTAAACTCAGAAATATATTATTAAATGAACTAAAATTAAAAAACATACAACACTAACAAAGGCCAGAGGCTCCTGAATATGGACAGGCGTAAAAATGCGGCGGGGTTAAGCATGTTTTGTACGATCTCAACCCTCCCCCTTTAACTCTCGAAAATGTATAATAAATAAACTCATAGCAAAACGATGAGTAAAACTCAGTTAAAAAGAGGGACGAGTCCAATTTCAGAGTAGGTAACAAAAGCAACTGAGCAAAATGACAATGATACATAAATTAACAAAGGACTACTAGCAGATACTAAAATGTCAACCTTAGACCTCAATTAAACTAATAGAAAGTTTATCTCTTCATTATAAGTACATTTATCTTTAAAATATTTATATTACTTGGTGCTTCCGCATTTCCAGAATACTAAAAATGCTCTCATCGTTGTTTAAATGTGCAAGCGTTTGTATTAAACTTTCTTTTCATCTTAACAAGAGGCGGCCAGAGCGACAGCAAACCGGATTTTATCACTTACATTAACAACATATTAAAATTTTAAAAATTTGGTTAAACGTTCCACGAGTTAAAGTACGGACATGACTTGAAACACCACTTTTCAAATTCTTAAGGACCATAACTCCTAATATCAAATTTGACTTCCATTTTGTCATCAATAATAATATATCAACATTTGAAAAGCTTTGATTGTATGGTTCATGAGTAAATGCAACGACATGACTGGAGACACCATTTTTTCAATCTTTCAAGAGCCATAACTCCTGAAAAGTAAAAGTCAAAATCGTCATTATTTAACTTGACCGCCATTTTGTCATCAGTAACAATATATTCAAATTTGAAAATCTTTGGTTGAACGGTTCTTGAGTAAATACACGGACACAACTGAAATCGCCTATTTTCAATTTTTCAAGACTCATTACTCCTGTAAGGTAAAAGCCAAAATCGTCATTATTGAACTTGACCTCCACTTTGTTGTCAGTAACAACATATTAAAATTCAAAAAAACTTTGGCTAAACGGTTCACGAGTTAATGCACGGACAACATTATGCAGCCGTCCGCCCGACCGCTGTGCGCCCCAAAATCAGAAACCGACATTTTCGACGAAAATCCGGTTAATAATAGAATCCTCAAGGCCATTAATATATATTTATACCTTACACATTTTTACTAGTTGAAATGGTATGTTTTCTATAGTTTCAGGATCATCAACTAATGACCTTGAACTCTTTGTGACCACAAGCTCTAACGCAGCAGTAGATGTAACGGTAACAGCCCCTTTATATTCACCCGGAAGTACACTTGCGTCTACAACTGTTACTCGTGGTAATATTGAAAAGATAACCATAACGATGAACCTTCGCGGGGCAGATGTAGAACTAGGAAATAAAGGTGTCTTGGTCGAAGCAACAGACGAAATCACCGTATTCGCTGTAAACAAAGAGTTATACTCCACAGATGGATTCGTAGGTTTTCCGACCGACACATTAGGAACAGAATATGTACTGATCACATGGTCTGAAGACGGACAGTTTATGGTTGTTGGCGTAACTGATGGAACCACTTTAACCATTACACTTCCGACATTTGTATCTACTACCTTATCCGTTACATACAACGGCAATACATATACTAATGGTGATTCATTCACCGTTGTTCTTGATCGCTACCAAACATTTCATTGTCATCAAACCAATGGTGACTTCACCGGAACAAGGATCCAATCAACTCATCCAGTATCAGTTTTCAGCGGAGCTAAAAAGGTAGCAGTAGAAGATACAATGACAGGTTCAAGTTCTGACCATCTTGTAGAACAGCTAATGTCAGTGGACACTTGGGGCAAAGACTTCTTCACCATAAGTACACCAGAAAGAACTATTGGTGATTACTTCAGAATAGTCGCAAGTGAAGATTCTACCACTGTGTCATTGGCCGGTTCAACACATGGAACCATCAATGCATATGAATACATTGAACTGAACGTCGACACAGGGGATTATAAAACCATTACATCTGACAAAGCAGTCATGGTCGTTATGTTCGGGAAAACCGTTAGTTCCCAGGTTGGAGATGCACCTAATGGTGGTGATCCACAGATGACGGTAATACCACCTCTTCCCCAATTTCCGTCAGACTATACCTTTAGCACAGTTGAAACACCAAGCGGTGATTTTACAAATTACGCCCTGATTGTTATAGATACATCAAAAACTTCCGATTTAATGGTTGACAATGTTGCTGCAAGCGCATCATGGACATCGATTGCTGGGTCAGCCAATTTGGTCACTGCAACGTTTGATATAAGTCCTGGTTCACACTCAGTCTTCAGTAACGACCCGGCTGCAACTTTCATGGCAATAGCCTTCGGCAACGCTCAGACTAATTCATATGCTTATGCATGTGGTTTTCGATTAGCACAAATCAATGCAGTAAGTATATAGATTTAGCCGTTTCAGAATCTAGTGCATTCTGGGTAATATTTCCAAAAGTGTATACCAAAACGTAGTGATTGGTTTAAAACGTGATATACAATAGAAATTCAACCAATGACGTCATGCTATTTTCATTTTGGTGTACGAACAATGAGATTACCCATAGTCCTTTAGATTTTGGAAAGGTGAATAAATACAAAAAGTAGATAAAAAAAAAAGAAAACACTGATGGTTTTAATCCATGTAATTTGTACTTCAGCGCTGTGTAAAAAAAACATGTCGTCACCTCTTTGCCTATCAAAACTTATTGTTTCGCCGTGTGATATTATTTGTTTTCGAGAAATTCTGCTTTTAATTGCATTCGATGAATTAGTATTTCCTTTTTGTATATATTTCAACACCAGAAATCCTGATGTGGTGCTTACTTTCACTCGCTAGGTTTTTTTTAACAAATTTAATTATTTCTTTGAATTTAACAAAAAGAAAAAAAGAAATATCAGAAAGTAGATAGCTTTCTTAGACGGTGTCATCACAATGCCTTACTGTCTTGTAGTGTCTGTAGTTCGTTAAAAAGTATTATTCGAAATATCATTTTAAACAATTGTAGCTTTAGTAAGTATATTGATACCGAAATGTATTATATTTCAAATGAAAACCCAGTGCCCAATTCTTGTTTTTTCTTTCTTGTATAAAATGATACAAAACAACTTCGTTATACCATCGAAGTATTGTATACACTAATGAATATAACTCTTTCATGGTTAAACGAATCTTAAATGCCATTAAAAAAGAGGATCTGTAGGTGATAAAAAGAATGCATTACACAAAAAATACATAGATAAAAAAATAATTAATCGATGTGAAACCGACTTAATACGAAATACAATGTATGTAATAGAGTAATTTTTGTATTTTGGGTTTATGAAATAATATTTACCCTTTTTTTTTTTTACAAAACTTATGCTTATCAACGATTTTAAGTTAGATTATATAATTTGCCTGCATTGAAAAATTATTTTCTGTCAGACTTTAAACGAAAAATAATTAAACCGTCAAATTTGGCAATATTATAGACATATGCAAGGGATTAACAAATATCAGTTTGTATGTGAATCCTGCCCCCAGTCATAAATTCAAGAGTTAATATAATACATTTGTATTTATCATAGCCATGTAGCACCACATCAACAGTTGCCGGTGACATCTTGGATAACGATTGTGATGGATGGATTGACGAAGAGACCGACAACGGAATAGGTAATGTAATACAGGACCCGGATTTACAAGTAATCAAATATTCACTTTTTTTTGCCAATATAGTCACATTATCATTGATTATATAATTTTTAACAACACGATCAAACAATACAAAAATAAGAGCCTTGATTACCGAATAATGAAATTATCATAAAATATTTGGTCTGGTAATCAAATAATCACTTTAAAACGGTCATTACAAGTAATCACATAAGCAAAGCTCCACTAGGAACTCAATACGTGTAGTTATAATTTGAAGTGTTACTAATATATCTGAAATGTAGCACAATTATTAATAATATGAATCAAATAAAGAAAAAGGTTATGTAACTCAAGTAATACACAACGAAAATTGCATCATAACAATGATATCCGCTTGATAGTTTGCCGTCCATATTAATACTGTTCTAACATTTAAGTATTTACTGTTCTCATCTAGATTTAAAACAACAACACTGGTAATTTCTAAGGCATTGTATACATGTTCGACAGATGACTAAAATAGCCTATATCCAGAGAGTCATCACAGAGTGTGGTTTCAATTTTGTTTAAAGATTCTTTGTGTCGTACATGTACATTGTACCATATATATTTCATACCTAACGTTAAGCAGTTTGCAGCTGTACAAATATAGATAAGATCGAAATCAATTATAAATAGTTTGCATTTTATTTTTCGAAATAAAATTTTGTCTTTTTTCAATTGTATGAATTCAAATTTCCCTTCTCGGCATTTTATCCAAGGGTGGGTTTCGTCTTTCAATGTGATTCTTTGAAGAACTTTCCTCTAGGCTAACTTAATCAATTAATAAAAATAGCAAAACAATAACACATGCATCTTGATATCGGACATTTTTTTTTATAATTGCAGACGATGACGGTGATGGACTGATAGATGAAGATTTAGCTACTGCTCCACGAGGTAATAATTGTATCATATTTATAAAATGATGATTTTCCACGTTCAAGTTCCATATTTACACATAGAAACTTATTTAAAATGTACGCTTGATAATTTCAAGATTAAAAAAAAAACTTTCCTGTTAATGTCTCACGTGGGAATAAATATTATTCTGTCAATTGTATACGTTTCTTTTCTTTTTTTCAGTTGACGGAAACTGGGCAGATTGGGCTGCTTGGAGCGCATGCTCCGTAACTTGTGATTCTGGATCCGGTTCACAGATCAGAACGAGAGCATGCACAGACCCTGCTCCTGCAAACAATGGATTGGATTGCACTGGTGATTCATCCGAAACACAGTCCTGTTCATCTGTCACGCCTTGCCCAAGTGCGTATATCCATAATAAGTCAATAAAATTTTGCAAGATAACCTAAATTACATGAATTCAGAATTGTAATCATTGTAACCCCTTAATATTTGTAGAAATAATAAAAGTTACTTGAAAGATCAGATAGAAATATTGTAGGTACATGTATTGTGTAGACGTAAGAAAAATTGTGTGTTTCGCGGATATATATATATCAATACATTATTTAAAAATAATATTCGCAACTTATCTCGACACGGGCTGATTAAGAACTCCCCCATACATGTACTTTGCTATTGTCTATGACAGCATTCTGACCCATTGACCTTTTGTTAAAGTTTTTATTATTTTTTAAATTGATTTTTCAAGGTTGCCTTATCCGTAACGTATATCGCTCATCGATGTTTACCGTAATAAAACTGAATAATTTAAACAAAGAAACATACACTAGCTGTGACAACATTTCTATCATTACAGTTGATGGAAACTGGGGATCATGGGCAGTATGGACTGACTGTATGGTGTCATGTGGAACTGGTGAAATCAACAGAACACGTGAGTGTGACAGTCCAGCTCCTCAATATGGCGGGGACAACTGTACTACCGGAACTGCTGTAGAAACTGACAGCTGCTGGAATGGAACCTGTTACCCGTCAGTTATTGGAAATATTGATAGAGTATGTTTGTTATTATATATTACTCCATTTATTGGATTTTCTAATGTGGTTTAGATTTTCAGAAACGTTCTCTGATTGAAAAAAACAACAGTCCATTATACAGCGTTTCAACAGTTGACAACACTGAACCATCAATTTAACATTGCAATTGAAGCTTCTTTAAAGTATTAAAAAACACAACAATCATATAAAAACAAGATTTGATGCCTTTTTATTGGTTGTATGCAAGGTTACTCAGTATAAACATATATATCAACCTCGACATAAGACCTCGGTTAATATTAATTTTCTTGGGTCACCAATTGTATATTATGACATGGTAGAAAAAAAATGACATTTTCAACTTTTACTGTGTACAATTTCGATAGCAGTTGGATAAACTTTATAGGTGTTGACCTACATGTATATATGTTAATATAGTGCCTTTGTGTTTTATAGGCGTGCTCGAATTCTCAAGGGAGGTCAAATATCAAATATATGTTTTTGGCATGATAGTTTCTTAATGTATGAAGGGTGAATTTGAATAGACAAATATAATCTAAATAATGTAATTGTTGTGCTTGTTTGGTGGTTCTACACGCAGCGTCCAAACCCCCCTTTCAAATGCGTATTAATCTTGTCTTTTGTTGGTATGAATACAGTTTTACCACTAATTCCTTCAAAAAAGATTACACAATTTTGTATCTTCTATTGCCCATAATTCAAATTATATGTCGCGCTTAATTCCATATTGCTTTGAGTGAAACGCTTACGAAAACGTGCACTGTTTCATGTTTGTATACATCGATTTCAGAATTGTTCTTGGACATGGTTTGGATGTAAAGATGGTGCCATTACATGTATAGATTTCTCCTTCCGGTGTGATGGATCCGAGGACTGTGACGATGGCAGCGATGAGTCAGCAGAAATTGCAGGATGTCCAACACAGTGTAACGGAGCAGGTAATTTATTTTTAACGTCGGTTACGAAATGATATGATGGACAAGGTTTGTGATCACTAAACCAAAAATTAGTCGATGTGGTGAAATTGCCAATGAAGCAACTATTGACAAGAGACCAAATGACGTATATGTAAGCAACGGTGGGTCACCTTACGGTTTTCAACAATGAGCAAAACCCATATCATGTAGCTATAAAATCTCCCCGACAGAATAGAAAGTAATACAATTTAAAAATGTTGCTTTATCGGAGCGAGTATCCTTCTCGAATAGAATTTGATAGACCCGGAGTATGTTTTGTTTACATTATACAACGGAGAAGGTCTGTAATTTTAAAACAGGGTGATCATAATTGTTGTTTTAATAAGGATGCAAAAGAAACATTGTTTTATTTCATAAATAATACGCAAGGTATTATGAGCGCGAGGAAAGCAAGGTATTATGAGCGCGAGGAAAGAATATAAACTAAAGAAATATTGAGCATTCGTTAATGAGACAAGAGCCTAACGAATCTAGACAACTTAATAAATGTCGAAGAGCTTTTCCAGATTTGCTTTCACTAGGAACGTTCAAACTCTGACTAGAACATTTTAAAACCAGGCTTGTGTAATACGTAGAAACGTAAGGAACTTTATGACAGAAACGGAGTAAGAAAGAATAGACGAATTCAGTTAACATAATTTATGGTCGTCCTTTAATTAGTTATATCTCATTTCACGTTCTACATTGCCATTAGCCTTTATGAAGTTGTGAATACTAAAGCGCAAAAACGAAAAATGACGTTATGTAAGTTATGGTACAGTTTCCAAGTATTTTTAAATGAGTAAGTGCTTAATTTGTCATCTTCTCATTTTTAGGTACCATGTCAGTATCCAGTATTTTGATTGGTACGATTATCTGCTTCCTGTATGTGACAATGATGGGACACTTTTAACCGTTGAACTTCAACTAATTAAGTTATTTAGTTGAAATGTATGTTGTTGATTTGTATATTTATTTGTTTTTTATAATGTATTTTTTATTATTAATTTATGTTATAAACTCTACCATTGATGCGTAGCTTGTAGCATTATACTTAAAATTGTTCTTTTTGTACTCTTACTTAGTAGAGGCGTCTTGGTATAGCTACGTCTGACTGTGCTTTTACGATTTATGGTTATGATTGGTCTGTGTTTTTTCTTATCAATCCAAGCATATCATCCATAGAGATACCAAGATGCAGGTTGTATCGTCGTCATGTCGATAAGCGTTTATTAAAGTGTCATGATTTGGTGCAAAGGGCGTGATTAAGTTAGGTCACTCCTCCAAATGGTATGAGTTCTCTAAAAATAAGAAAGAAGGCAAGATTATGATTCTAACCAGAAGTTGACATTAAGGATCATCAAGGTTTCAGTATTGAATTTGTGTTTGTTGAAACAATATAGAAAATTGACATTGTTTTACGGTCGCCATCATGAGCTGATTGGCCATTATGACAAAAGTGTGTCAGAAATCATATCAGATATTCTTTTTCAGTCATAATAACCTTCCATCATTTCCAAACTGAACAAAGAAATAACACGACGGGTGCCGTATACGGTGCAGGAAATGCTTACCCTTCCGGAGCACCTGATTTCACTCCCTGTTTTAGTGGAGTTCGTGTTGTTTCTTATTTATTATTTATAACTGGTGATGTAAATGTCTTTCGGTTTTATGAGTCTTTGTTTACTACTTGGTTTTGATTGTTATTGTCTTTCTTTAAGCAATTGCCTTGGTACAGCTGCTTATTATAAGTGTTCCTAATTCTATCATGGTTAACGTTTAGATAAAATTGAGATTATTTTACGTAGATATTTTTAAAATGCGTCTAAAACACCCAATTCACAATGTATACCAAAACGACTATGAAGCAACGTTACATTAATCCCGTTTTTTGTGAGAGAAAAATCGCCATCAAGGCCTCGAATTTGTGTGTTAGCAAGGGAGTTTTCTAACCACCAAGAAATATACAAACACATGTATAAAGAAATGTAGTATTTCATCATTTTGTGTTAACACAATACCAACAAATGAGCCAATGGATGGAGTATTATTAAAAAAATCGTCGTCAAAATACGTTTCTTGTGACAGTATTACCATATCAACATAAGGGATCGGTTTGGATATCGACGGACAAATATCCACCAAAGTTCAAATGAAGAGTATGTAAGCAATTTTAAGCCATGTATGTTTCGTTGTTACTTTGGGTTTTCTTTTTTTTTTTGCGTCGATCAAAAACAGAAATAAGTAAATTAATCAAACTAGCTAGCTAGGCATAGCTAGAAACACTCCTGAATATATAACAGACAAATTCATTTTTAAACATGCCAAACAGTCTGAAGCCAAAAATGAAACTAAAACCATTCTTCTTCATTTCATTATAAATTAGGAGATATGACGTGATTGACAATGAGACAAGTATCCACCAGGGACCAAATAATGTAGATGTTCGCAACTATAGGTCATCGTATTGCATTCAACAAATAGCAAAAATCCAGAGCATAAAGAAAACTTGTTTTTAGCAAACTACACTCATTTTTATTAGAACCTGACAATGTTTAAGAACAAACAAAGATACATGTACCAGTTAGTTCACAACACCCCGTTAACGAATAATTTCTTAAATTTGTATAGATTTTCTCAATTTGAACTAATGGAAATGTGCAGTTTCAGTTAATAAATTTAAGTGCCACCTAAATCAAATGACTCTAGAAATAAATACATTAACTTTTTCAACAGTAGGCATATGTAGTCTATACAGTATGGCTGGCTCTAAATCTATAAAAGTGAATAAATTAAACAGAAACAATCAAAAGATTTATGTATATTGTAATATTTGTATATTTTTGTATTGGTTTCACACCATAGACAAAAGAAGCTACGGCAAGTTAATGTACAGTCTTTACATGGAACGAAGAGGTAGAGTCAACTTCCCAGACATTTATGTCAAAGCAGGGTCATTTTCAAAACGTCTTTCAACTCATGTCCAAAAACAGTCTTATATGTGTTGTAAAAACGTAATGGCTTAATTCTAAACAAATTACTCAGTTGTAAGGCATGGAAGATAGTCCAAAATTACAGCTTTAGAGACAGGTTTTATTTATTAATTATCTTTTATTCTGTTGAACCAAGAGTTCCAAGTGCTGAAGTTAAAAATTCTTATCTTATATTTGCATTTTTTCTAAATAACCCTTCACCATCGATTCGACTACTCTGTATTTTATGAGACAATCTGGTGGATCGAAGAAGTTAGAGGTCACATAGTGTAAAGTAATGCAGTATGTTTTAGGATACATACAGATAAGAAAAGAAAATTTGTGTTCCAAATAAGTTCCCAAGGGCACACTTATGATATAAATACGAAGGGATGGAGTGGCAGATTCAGCCATTTTTTAAAGGGATTCCAAACCCAGAAGATAGTGGGGGTTCCAACCATATGTCCTATTTATTGATCGTTAAAAAAGGTAATTCATACCACCGAATCCCCCTTCCATTCAAGATCTGCCACTTGGTTGACACGATTCTGGAATCGAAGCCTGGAAATGAGTGGGAGTTAGGTTGGAGGTTATTGAGAGTCTGGCGTAAACCAGGTCAGATAAACAGTTTGATTGAAAGTTGTACTTTTTATCTCTCAACCAATTATCAGGCAAACCTCAAAAATTTAAATAATTAAGTCTCTTATGGAGAGTTTTCTTATTGGCAATCATTCCATATATTCTTTTTATAAAGATTTCAGCTTTAACTTTTTGTATACAACTGTGTTTAAGACGGAATGAATTATGGTAAACCGTTGTCAAACCATCTGTCTGTTGTCAAAACGGGGTACAATAACTACAACCTTCTTTCACGAGTTTGCTTGAGTTACCATTGATATGTTCATAATTATAAATTAACTGTTTGAATTTTTGAAATACTAAAGTTTTTCGACCTCCAGAATAGATTACCTTAGCTGTATTTGGCAAAACTTTTAGGAAATGTTTGAACCTCAATGCTCTTCAATTTTGTTCTTTATTTGGCCTTTTTAACATTTTTTATTCGAGCGTCACCACTGATGAGTCTTTTGTAGACAAAACGCGCGGGTGGCGTAAATATAAAATTTCAATCCTGGTATCTATGATGAGTTTATTTAAAACCACTGGGTCGATGCCACTGCTGGCGGAGTTTTAATTCCCCGATGATATCACCAGCCAAGTAGTCAGCACTTCTGTATCACTGATGAGTTTTTTTGCAGACGAAATGCGCGTCTAGCGTAAATATAAAATTTCAATCCTGGTATCTATGATGAGTTTATTTAAAACCACTGGGTCGATACAATTGCTGGTGGACTTTTAGTTACCCGAGGGTATTACCAGCCAAGTAGTCAGCACTTCTGTGTTGACTTGAGTTATCATTGGTATGTTCATAATTATAAATTAACTGTTAACAAAACTTTGAATTTTTGAAATACTAAGGCTACCTCAGGAATAAATTACCTTAACTGTATTTGGTATAACGTTTAGGATTTGGAGGTCCTCAATGCTCTTCAACTTTGTACTTTACATGGCCGTTTTAACATTTTTTTATTCGAGCGTCACTGATGAGTATTTTAATTTTGATACAAAACGCGCGTCTAGCGTAAATATAAAATTTCAATCCTGGTATCTATGATGAGTTTATTTACAACCACTTTGGTCGATGCCACTGCTGGTGGAGTTTTTAGTCCCCGATGGTATCACAAGCCCAGTAGTCAGCACTTCTGTGTTGACTTGAGTTATCATTGATATGTTCATAATTATAAATTAACCGTTAACAAAACTTTGAATTTTTTAAATACTAAGGTTTTTTTACCTCAAGAATAGATTACCTTAGCCGTATTTGGCAAAACTTTTAGGAAATGTTTGAACCTCAATGCTCTTCAACTTTGTTCTTTATTTGGCCTTTTAAACATTTTTGATTCGAGCGTCACTCATAAGTCTTTTGTAGACGAAACGCGCGGGTGGCATCAATATAAAATTTCAATCTTGGTATCTATGATGAGTTTATTTAAAACCACTGGGTCGATGCCATTGCTGGTGGAGTTTTAATTCCCCGATGATATCACCAGCCAAGTAGTCAGCACTTCTGTATCATTGATGAGTTTTTTTTAGACGAAACGCGCGTCTAGCGTAAATATAAAATTTCAATCCTGGTATCTATGATGAGTTTATTTAAAACCATTGGGTCGATGCAATTGCTGGTGGAGTTTTAGTTACCCGAGCGTATCACCAGCCCAGAAACAGCACTTCTGTGTTGACCATTGATATGTTCATAATTGTTAATTAACTGTTAACAACCTTTGAATTTTTGAAATACTAAGGCTTTTCTACCTCAGGAATAGATTACCTTAGCTGTATTTGGCATAACGTTTAGGATTTGGTGGTCGTCAATTCTCTTCAACTTTGTACTTTATATGGCCGTTTTAACATTTTTTTATTCGAGCGACACTGATGAGTCTTTTGTAGACGAAACGCGCGTCTAGCGTAAATATAAAATTTCAATCCTGGTATTTATGATGAGTTTATTTACAACCACTTGGTCGATGCCACTGCTGGTGGAGTTTTAGTTACCCGAGGGTATCACTAGCCCAGTAGTCAGCACTTCTGTGTTGACTTGAGTTACCATTGATATGTTCACAATTATAAATTAACCGTTAACAAAACTTTGAATTTTTTAGATACTAAGGCTTTTCTACCTCAAGAATAGATTATCGTAGCTGTATTTGGCAAAACTGTTAGGAAATTTTTGATCCTGAATGCTCTTCAACTTCATTCTTTATTTGGCCTTTTTAACATTTTTTATTCGAGCGTCACTGATGAGTCTTTTGTAGACGAAACGCGCGTCTGGCATAAATATAAAATTTCAATCCTGGTATCTATGATGAGTTTATTTAAAACCACTGGGTCGATGCCACTGCTGGTGGAGTTTTAATTCCCCGATGATATCACCAGCCAAGTAGTCAGCACTTCTGTATCACTGATGAGTTTCTTTTAGACGAAACGCGCGTCTAGCGTAAATATAAAATTTCAATCCTGGTATCTATGATGAGTTTATTTAAAACCACTGGGTCGATGCAATTGCTGGTGGAGTTTTAGTTACCCGAGCGTATCACCAGCCCAGAAACAGCACTTCTGTGTTGACTTGAGTTACCATTGATATGTTCATAATTGTTAATTAACTGTTAACAACCTTTGAATTTTTGAAATACTAAGGCTTTTCTACCTCAGGAATAGATTACCTTAGCTGTATTTGGCATAACGTTTAGGATTTGGTGGTCGTCAATTCTCTTCAACTTTGTACTTTATATGGCCGTTTTAACATTTTTTTATTCGAGCGACACTGATGAGTCTTTTGTAGACGAAACGCGCGTCTAGCGTAAATATAAAATTTCAATCCTGGTATTTATGATGAGTTTATTTACAACCACTTGGTCGATGCCACTGCTGGTGGAGTTTTAGTTACCCGAGGGTATCACTAGCCCAGTAGTCAGCACTTCTGTGTTGACTTGAGTTACCATTGATATGTTCACAATTATAAATTAACCGTTAACAAAACTTTGAATTTTTTAGATACTAAGGCTTTTCTACCTCAAGAATAGATTATCGTAGCTGTATTTGGCAAAACTGTTAGGAAATTTTTGATCCTGAATGCTCTTCAACTTCATTCTTTATTTGGCCTTTTTAACATTTTTTATTCGAGCGTCACTGATGAGTCTTTTGTAGACGAAACGCGCGTCTGGCGTAAATATAAAATTTCAATCCTGGTATCTATGATGAGTTTAATTAAAACCACTCGGTCGATGCCACTGCTGGTGCAGTTTTAATTCCCCGATGATATCACCAGCCAAGTAGTCAGCACTTCTGTTTCACTGATTAGTTTTTTGTAGACGAAACGCGCGTCAAGCGTAAATATAAAATTTCAATCCTGGTATCTATGATGGGTTTATTTTAAACCACTGGGTCGATGCAATTGCTGGTGGAATTTTAGTTACACGAGGGTATCACCAGCCCAGTAGTCAGCAAGGCGTAAATATAAAATTTCAATCCTGGTATCTATGATGCTGGGTCGATGCCACTGCTGGTGGAGTTTTAATTCCCCGATGATATCACCAGCCCAGTAGTCATCACTTCTGTGTTGACTTGAGCTATCATTGATATGTTCATAATTATAAATTAACTGTTAACAAAACTTTGAATTTTTGAAATACTAAGGCTTTTCTACCTCCAGGAATAGATTACATTAGCTGTATTTAAAAAAAAACTTTAGGATTTTTTTATCCTCAATGCTCTTCAACTTAGTACTGTATTTGGTCTTTTTAACATTTTTTGATTCGAGCGTCACTGATGAGCTCTTTGTAGACGAAACGCGGGTCTGGCGTAAATATAAAATTTAAATCCTGGTATCTATGATGAGTTTATTTAGATCGCGTTGTATTTTAACAGGATGCATAGCCTATTTTGTTTTCTGCGGTCTTGAAGGCTTTCCCATTTTAATGATTTTACCATATTTGTTACACAGCCAGATGTGCAGTCTGTAAACTTGTTGTTTGCAAATCTGGCTGTTCTTTTTTTGCAACATCAGTTGTCTTTATTTGGTCTGGGTTGTTTTGGGGGTCCCATACTAAGCATGCATATTCAACTGAAGGTCTTACTATTGTTGAATATGCTGCTGCTTTAACGGGTTTAGAGAAATCTTTTACGTTTCTTCTTATGAAGCCTAGTGTTTTGTTGCCTTCACTCACTATGTTGTCAATATGTCTGTCCCAGGTTAGGTTATCACTTATTGTTACTCCTCGGTATTTCCTGGCTTCCATGGTGTTGGTATTACTGGACGGTTGAATTGTATTTGGATTACAATGCATTTTTTTGGCATTGAAGCTCATTTATTTTCCCAGTCCTCTTGTGATGTCACCAGCCCAGTAGTCATCACTTCTGTGTTGACTTGAGCTATCATTGATATGTTCATAATTATAAATTAACTGTTAACAAAACTTTGAATTTTTGAAATACTAAGGCTTTTCTACCTCAGGAATAGATTACCTTAGCTGTATTTTGCAAAATTTTAGGAATTTTTAGTCCTCTCATGATGTTAGGTCTTTCTGTAGTAGGTTGCTTTCTGCTTGGTTACTTATTGTTCTGTGGAGGAGGCTGTCATTCGTAAATAGTTTGGTCTCTGATGATGTTGCTGTCTCTGGCATGTCGTTTATGTAGGCCAGGAACAACAGGAGTCCAACACACACTCATTCACTGTCCAACGCACATTCACTCATCTACTCTTCCTCCTTTTTTTACTCACTTACTCACATTTCCACACTCTCTTACACTACCTCGCTTACACTCACACTGACTCGCTTACTATCTGTCCCACATTCACTCACTAACTCTCTCTCCCACACTCAGTCTTTCTTCTACACTTACTATTTCTTCCTCCTATACTCACTCTCGCGCTCTTCTTTCTCCTACTGAAACTTTCTTTTACAGTCACTCTCTCTCCTTTCCCCACACTTTCTCTCCTCTTCTCCTGTCTCTCCTACTCTCATTTACTCTCATTCTATCTACTCTCTCACCCCTACACTCACTCTCTCTCCTACATTATCTCACTTGGTCTCACTCACTCCCTCCCTCCGTCCATCCTTCACTATCCACTATGTCTAATGTTGGATAATCTTCAAATGCTTGGTTAAATTTAGCGTCCTTTTTATTTACATTTTACTATAACACACCCGCCCATTCGTCACTTTTACAATAAATGTAGAAATTTAAGATGTTTTATTGTTAAAATTATGTTCTCTTCATTCAAATTGCTACCCACGCATCTAATAGTTACATCACTAGATTAAAATGAAAATCCCATGATTTTTTTTTTATCAAAGAATCTTTATCATATTCTGAGATTTAAAAAACCGATGTCGTACACCAATTTTATTTTTTAAATGTTTCTTTCTTAATTATTCATTTTAAAACCGAAAGATTATTTTGTTTATTGACTTGACAGTTTCACATTTGTACGTCATTTTTTTTACATTTAATTCCTTAATTTTTTTTTTATATTGGTTTCTCAATTGAAATATGCTTAGATCACATATTTTTGTACCATTAATTAAAGAATCGAATTCTTTTGTACAGCACAACGATCTTCGTATTAAAAATAT
Source organism: Mytilus galloprovincialis (assembly GCA_037788925.1). NCBI lineage: Eukaryota > Metazoa > Mollusca > Bivalvia > Mytilida > Mytilidae > Mytilus > Mytilus galloprovincialis. Next base: position 37,348,618 of record CM075335.1, read on the forward strand.
TAAAAATGTACACGATCAACCCTTTAACAACCCTATAAAATTATAAAAAGAAGCATTTCATTCTTACAATTACATGTTGTTCAGTCGACAACCAAGAACTAAGAGTTATTCATACTTAAATTATTTAAGATAGTCATGGAGCGCATGTGAAGTCAAAGCTGTCAGTGTATTTCATTTGAGAAAAATAGGAGTATCTAGCGATTGTTGTTATCCAATCAAAATTACGGATTCTAATAAATGCCTTATAGGTAATTATTTATAGATATGACTGTTTGTTCAAATGATATTGTCGCACAAATTCATATTCGCTGTAAATACACATTCTTCGGTTATTATAATTCCTTCACAAAATTATTGGTTTTAGATTAAATAAAATTCATAATGATCTGCAGTATTTTGATTATTTATTAAATATTCAAATATCTTTTTAAATTATAATATTAAAGTTAAATATTTTGGTTTCGAATTTCATAATTATTTCATTAAAATACGACCAAAAGTTCGAAGTATATTAACTAGTAAAGAAGATTACAGCAATAAAAATTGGGATCTTTCTAAAACTCTTCATCTTCAAGTCTAGGAACACAAACGGTATGTATTATAATGCTTTTGTTTGGGTTTTTTTTTTTTTTTTTTTTTCGCTTTCAAACATATTGAGGCTAACAGTTTAAACAAAAGGACCTCTGGTCCAAAAAGAACAGAATGGTAGGTATATAGTTATATCATTAGTCTTACACATTAAAACAAGGTACTAGTCAGAAATTTTCCTTATGGAATTTAACAGCGAGTACAAATGTACAAGTTGACGCCTGACGTTTTTGTTTATTTAAATTGCGCTTCTGTGTTTCATTTTCTACCCCTAACATATATAAGGGAATGTGAAATCCATATATATTCATTATTTATCTTATTATATTTACTTTGTCACAAGCTTCAGAAAAGGGAGTTAACACCGGAGGGAAAATATGATACAAGCCCAAACGAAAAAATATAAACGAGTCTAAATTGAAAACTACGTTTAAACCTATGATTGCGTTGGATAAAAATAAATATATATTCTGAAACTGCTACATTTTGAAACAACGGTAGTCGATTTTCTTAGACATAGACCATTAAGAAGACACGATGTATAGTATATTCTGTATTTGTTCATAAAAGCTTTCGCCTTTTTGAAATAATAACATTTGCATTTGTTGCCAATAGCTATTGCAATTGCTGATAATAGCTTTTACATTTGTTGATTATAGCTTTTGCATTTATTAATAGTTGATGCAATTAAATTGCATTTGCATTTTATGATAATTCCATTTACATTTGTTGATAATAGCTTTTGCATTTGTTGATAGTAGTTTTTGCATTTGTTGATTAAAAACTTTTGTATTTGTTAATTATAGCTTTTGTGTTTGATTTTATCTATTTCCGTTGACCTTACTTGTTAGGCATGCTTATTTATTACAGATTTAAAAGCGAGTTATGAGGACAGCTTTGGTTTTGGTGGCCCTCTTTGGCGCTTGTCTTGGACAAGGTAAGCTAAATAACAAAACTATAAGGGAAAATGTACAAAGCAATTGGGAAAATTATATAAAAAAAAAAAATATGCTAAATGCATTGTTCTTTACATAACAAAACTACTGTTTCATGATTAATATTATGTTAAACAATAACTCTTTTTTTCAGGTCGGGATAATCAAGGCACAGAATTCTTGTTTGGTTTTATGGATAATGCAATATATGGTGGTAAGTATTGACCCTTCTTTCAAAGTATAACACTAGAGGTATCGGGGGAGAGTTGAGATCTCACATAAAATGTTTAACCCAACCGCATTTTTGCGCCTATCTAAAAATAGGAGCCTCTGGTCTTTGTGAGTCTTGTCTTTTTTTTTAGTTCATTTGTCTGTTTTGGAGTTTAGTATGACGTCTATTTTCACTGAACTAGTACACATTCTCATTTAGGGGGCAACTGAAGACCACCTCCAGGTGCGGGATTTTCTCGCTGCGTTGAAGTCCCACTGATGGCATTCGGCTGGTATCTGTTCTTTAGTCGGGTTGCTGTCTCTTTGACATATTCCCCAAATTAACTATACAATTATATCAAATATAGAGAATACGTAAAGAAAAATTATCAACAATTACATTATTAATGTATATTCTGATGAAAATAATCAAAAAGAATAAAATTGATACAGTTGCAAAATTATATTCGTCATTTTTTACTTTTTACCAAAAAAACATTATAATTCAAATAGATCAGGTTCTTTTCATCTTTTTATCTCTTAAAAGGTACAAACGGAAACGACCTCGAGTTGTTTGTAACAACATCTTCAAACACACCTGCAGATGTAACTATTACCGCACCACTTTACTCACCCGGAACAACTCTTGGATCAACCACTGTCAGCAGAGGAAATATAGAAAAAATAAGTCTATCTTACAATCTGAGAGGGACTGGCGTTGAACTAAGCAACAAAGGAATTTTGATTGAGGCTACAGAAGAAATAACAGTGTTTGGAGTTAACAAGGAAACGTTCTCTACCGATGGGTTCGTTGCTTTTCCCTCCGATACACTTGGAACAGAATACATACTGATCACGTGGTCCTCCGATGGACAGTTTATGATCACTGGTGTAACCGATGGTACTACTGTGACTATTACACTTCCGACATTTGTTTCCACCACCTTATCAGTTAATTACAATGGGAACACATATTCCAACGGCGATTCGTTCACAGTTGTCCTTGATCGCTACCAGACATTTCACTGCTATCAAAGCAACGGTGACTTCACTGGAACAAGGATCGAATCGACGAATCCTGTTACAGTTTTTAGTGGTGCCAGAAAGGTTGGCGTCACTGATACCATGACAGGTGGCAGCTCTGACCATCTTGTAGAACAGATGATGGCAGTGGACACTTGGGGCAAAGACTTCGTCACCATAAGTACACCAGATAGAAACGTAGGTGATTACTTCAGAATAGTGGCAAGTGAAGATTCTACCACCGTTTCATTGGGCGGTACAACACATGGATCCATAAATGCACACGAATACATTGAACTGAATGTTGACACAGGGGATTATAAAACCATCACATCTGATAAAGCAGTCATGGTCGTTATGTTCGGAAAAACTGTTAGTTCCCAGAATGGAGATGCACCTAATGGCGGTGATCCACAGATGACAGTTGTACCACCTCTTCCCCAATTTCCGTCTGACTATACATTTAGCACTGTAGAAACTCCTACTGGCGATTTCACAAATTATGCAGTGGTTGTCATAGATACGTCAAAAGCTTCCGATTTGATGGTAGATAATGTTGCGGCCAGTACAAGTTGGGCTTCTATCTCTGGATCAGCAAGTTTGGTTGCTGCAACGTTCGATATCACACCCGGTTCTCACTCAATCTTCAACAACGACCCTTCTTCAACATTTATGTCCATAGCATTTGGCAATGCTCAGACTAACTCATATGCTTACGCATGTGGATTCAGACTTGCAACTATTAATGGGGTGAGATTTATCTTTATTAAACAATCAAATTTGAGACGTTGTTCAAATGTCTGTTTAATTATTTTTTGGTTTGTTTTGATTAAATCCTCATACAATTAAGAATATTTCAGTTTGTATTCTGTTGAAAACATCTTCGTTTCCGAACTAGCTACAATGTATGTCATACACATTTGTCATAATGATCCAATTGTACGTCTTGCGCATGGGTAACATATTTTTTGTTTGCTGCTTACTTGATATATGAGATGTGTTCGGGAGTTTTGTTTGTCTCTTCCTGATTACATTTATCAAAAAGTTATTATTTTATAATTCAGCCATGTAGCACCACATCGACAGTGGCTGGTGATATAGTGGATAACGATTGTGATGGATGGATTGACGAGGAAACTGACAATGGCATTGGTAAGTCATATATCTATTTTTTTCTTTTAAATTCGATTTACTCATTCTTACTGTATGATACGAAAACAGTTTTTGAGATTATTGTTATGTCTTGTAAAATAGAAAAAGAAGAGATATAATGCATCTGCTGCAGCCAAGAGTGTACTTCTTTCTCAATAATCAGTTTTGATATATTTGAGTTTTCGATTTTGTGTATTTTTTTTTTTCATAGTTTTGTATGTCTTTGTTTCAAGTTTTTCTTTCAGTCATTGTCTGTTGTTGCTTAAAGATTACTTAAAAGTAAGGAACTATAGACACTTATTTAAGATACATTTTCATTGAAGTATATGTAATATAGAATTAACCTCTTCCATTCCAATGTAGGTGCATGGATAACAATTCTACATTAACATCTAAAATTGTATCATTTAATTATAGATGATGATGGTGATGGATTAATAGATGAAGATTTAGCAACTGCTCCACGAGGTGAGTCTTATTTAATTGATTGATTGTTTGTTGCTTCTCGTCCAGTGGCAAATATTTCATGCATGTTCAGGACGATAGTTTTATTTGATGTCAGAGCCGTATAATAATATTTTTTGTTATTTATAAAGATAAAAGCAGCTGATTTTTACAGTTAGGTATTTACTATACCAAACTAGATATACCAAACATACTCAATGTCGACTGACCAGTATACCAAATACAAATTGAACTATACTTCAAACTATATAAATCTAAATAATAACTCAACAAATATATATTGCATTTGCCGTACGGACGAACTAGCCGGCTTTTAATATGATATAATCTGACATTATGTGACGATACATATTTATTACACTACATCAATCCAAAATGATAAATTAGACTAACAGATTTGTCTATTTCATAAACAATATAAAAGATTCTATTCTTTGAATCTTCATCTCCGTCATTAGTGATGAATGCCACCCAGGAAAAACCATAAAAAATAACTTAATTCATGGAAACCTGTGACTCCAGGTAATGCCGACACCACTTCCAGAGAAAGCGTCAAGTCCAGCGCTTAAAAAACCAAATACAAAAATAAACAGCCACTGCTTATAACATACTTATATATAAATATATACACATGTAATTTGTGGTTTACTATCGAACGTCCACGGCTAGAATGAAGACCTTAACACGGACAATACATTTGGCGCCAAACCATAAAAAACCTTGACCATTGGTCATTCTGAACACGTGACTACACTTAGTCTTGATGAACCGTGCAATACATTATTTTTCTACTATACTACGAAACGCAGAAAAATATACTTATGTGTTGTGATATTAAAAGCACAACCACAGGTAACATGTTATCCCCAGCATGTGCTTACTGTGTCAGTCCCAAATCAGGAGCCTGTAATTCAGTGGACTTCTTATTTATCAAATTAATTCGTGTCTGTCGTATTTGTTTTTTTTTAAATTGAATTACTATAATTTAACCCTTTACTTCTCTCATTATAATCGTTTCACAATATAATTCATGCCAGGCCTTTTATAGCTAAATAACGGTATTTGTTTAACTCACTGTATGTTCACACTGTTTTAGTGTAGGTCGTATATGGAAATATACAAATAAGAAGATGTGGTATGATTGCCAATGAGACATCTCTCCACAAGAGAACGAATGACAAAAGGACACAAAAATTAACAACTATATATATATATGCGTTTTTATCGATAAAAATGACACAAAAATTAACAACTGTATGTGTTTTTATATATCGATCATTGACCTTGCTTGCTGCCATTGGTAGCCTTTTACTCGTTTTAGAGAGAAATTCACTTTTCGCTATAGGATCATTATGGTTTTGGGTGGGTCCTTGCTGCTAAATCTAGTTTTTTGTGTTTTTTTTTTTTTTTTGTGTTGGGGAATTATTACATGCAATACATACTGTATCAAGACTAGATACACTCCTGTATCTATTCTTTGTCGAAATAACTGCATTCTGGTTGTGTCAGGCTACAACTGCCTTAGAAGTGTGTTGATCAGATGGATTTAATCTACCATTACTTAATAAAACATGTTATTTCGTTCAATGGATTTTTGTATTTTATTTAAGTTAATGGAGACTGGGCAGATTGGAGTACTTGGAGCGCATGCTCATTGACATGTGATTCTGGTTCCGGAAGCCAATCTCGATCAAGAACATGCACAAATCCTGCACCAGCTAATAATGGGTTAGATTGTTCTGGTGACTCGACACAGACGCAGTCTTGTTCTTCAGCAGTACCGTGTCCAAGTAGGTATTCTATACTTTGTTTGAAAAGGAATTCTGTCGATATTAAATAACCAAAGTTAAACATACTCTAAATTTGAAACTGAAAACCCTGAATATTAAAATTTGTCATGTTACATTTTAGACTGTAAGACCAAATATTAAAGGACAAAATAAGTCAATCGTGTATATGAATAAATACACTAAAAATAAACCACCAGATTAGAAAAATTAGCTTGTTATTTGCTTTTTTGTAAGCAGACATTCAAAAGATAGTAATTTATGACAAAAAATATGTTTTAACTCATTCGTCAATGAATTCTCCTTTCAATACAATTAACAATAGACTCATCCACTTCATATTATCTTTCCGTGGAATATTTAAGATACAAACATCATGCCAAGAATAAAGATTAAATTGTAGACCTAACCACGAGGGTATAAAAGTGTTGAATTGAAAAGCAAAACACTCCAAAAGAATGTTTTCAAAGTGCAATATGCATTTCAGTTAGATGGAAAGTCAATATGTCTAAAAAGTCAGGTCAAAATACATACCTAGTCATATACGAGGGTCGTAATGGGGGTACATTCATGATGAATAACGGTAAAAATTCTTGCCAAATTATGTTAACGGTAATTGTTGGTGTATAACGATAAAATGGACATTCCATTCTCAATTTTACTTTCTTTTAGACGATAAAAACATTGACTGCATTTTTCGAATCACGTTCATTTTTTTCCAAAAATGACGGTAACGATGATTATTTGAGACCTCTAACGAATCACGATAAGGATATTTTTCACGAATCACGGTAAAATTTTAACCAATGAATTTGACGCTAACGGTAACCGAAAATGACTGTTTGACGCCTGACGTTATAGGGCATTACTATAAAATATATCATAACAAATACTATAAGAAAACATAAAATAGTCATAACTTTGTTACATCGACTAGTTTTTCTTATCAGCTAGGCTATTTCTACCCTCATATATACGCAGTAACATAAATTAATCGAACATACATACATAAAACTTTCTTCGAATTGCTTTTTTGAGATTGTATTTCAATTATTATCATAATTACAGTTGATGGAAACTGGGGATCGTGGACTGTATGGTCTGACTGTATCGTGTCATGTGGAACTGGTGAAATCAACCGAACACGTGAGTGTGACAATCCAGCTCCTCAATATGGCGGGGCAAATTGTACTGGAACTGCTATAGAAACTGACAGCTGCTGGAATGGGACTTGTTATCCGTCAGTTATTGGAAATATTGATAGGGTATGTTATAAGTTATAATCTAGACAAAAAAAAAACTTAAATTAGAAAATTGTATCAAAAGAGAAAAGAGAGAAAAAATTATGAAATAAGCATTCAATTCTAAATATAACATTTGTATGCTACCACTGTGAAATGACGAGTTTTGTCAAATATTGTATTTGAATGTTTTCCATGCATTGCTGTGACGATGTAACGAGAACGACGCGCTATCATGAATGCTACAATATGCTCTAAATGGTTGTCATCAAATCAAAAGTATAATTTTTTTCCGGCATGAAGCATATATGTAATGTATTATATTGTCATACATAACTATTTTATTGTAGAATTGTTCTTGGACATGGTTTGGATGTAAAGATGGTGCCATTACATGTATAGATTTCTCCTTCCGGTGTGATGGATCCGAGGACTGTGATGATGGCAGCGATGAGTCAGCAGAAATTGCAGGATGTCCAACACAGTGTAACGGAGCAGGTATGTGTATAAGATATATGTAGTATGATTCTCTAGAAAATACGACTTGTGTTGCTATATTTATAATTAAAAATTTTGTTTTTAATGGATAATGACAAGTACTACAATCCTACCCATTTATTATTTTTTTCAAACTAGTGAAACATATTTAAAAGTACATAAATATATATAAAGAAAATGAAAAAGGAGACCATACAAAAATATTAATTGCCATCACTACACCCCCCCCCCCCCCCCCCACACACACACAACGAATAAACTTATGACTTATAACAATTACTGTTAATTTTATTTTTTCAGGCGCATTGAAGCTCTCAACCGTGTTGGCAGGTACACTGTTAATGTTGCTGATAACGCTTAGTTTTAACAGCCGAATATAAAAATGCATCCGACGACGGCTACACGTGACAGCCGAAGATGATTGAATTGAGGATGTTAATGAATTTCAGCAGTTACTAATTTTTTGTAAATATATGTTGTGTATCCACTTGAGATGAATTGGAATTTTTAAACGTATTGTCATTTTTGAAATGAATAAAGTACATCTTTCTTTTCAATGTGTTTACTAAAAAAAATCTATTTATTCAACAATTTCATCCAATAAAGCCTAGTGTACAATTGTTCTCATCCTAGTCCTTTGGTCTCTGATGAATCGCTGGATCTTTGGAAATCATACCACCTTTCGCTTTCTAAAACAGGTGGTACTGTATAGCGGGTTATTTTTTCGTGTGTAAAATATCGCGATTTTCATTGATATACAAAATATTTTGGAGGCTATTATTTTGGTGGATTCAAAACTTTATCAATACCTTTGCATGTGCACTTTTAAATTGGCGGAATTTATTTTGGCGATTTTGTTCTATCCGCGAAAATAAGCGAAAATTTATACCCCGCGTAAATAACCCGCTATACGGTATACATAGTGACGTGAGAGTCCGTCCTACATTTGGTTATAGTTAGTCCGTTCGTTCGTTCTTGTCTGACACACACATATATATAAAACTGCTCTTGTACTGCTAAGCAGAATTTTGTGAAAGTTTCATAGAATCTTAGCATGTGGTGTACCTTCAATCAGGAACCATTTGTTCAGTGGTTGTCGTTTGTTGATGTTGTTCTAAATTGTTTCACGTTTCAAATATTACACTCATTTTCCAGTTGCAGTCGCAGTGGCTTTGTATGTAATGACTATCTTTTGTTCCTGACTCCGATTGCTAATCTATACTGTATATATATATATATCAAAAATTAGATGTGGTATGATTTCCAATGAGATAACTCTCCATAAGAGAACAAAAGACACAGAAATTTACAACTATTATGATATATGTCACCGTATGGTGTTCGACAATAACCAAAGCCCATACCACATAGTCAAATATAAGAATGACAAATGTAAAAAAATTCAAACGAGAAAACTAACGGCCTAATGTATGTACAAAAAAAGAACGAAAAACAAATATTTAACACATCAACAAACGAAAACAACTGAATGAGAGGCGATAGCAACCAAGATCCATTTTAAATAAGCTCATAAAATTTAAGAGCGGAGTTCTTAAACCACCTTCAATAATAGGAAAATATTTCAGCTACTTCCTTTCAGAAAATCAACAAACAGTTACCTTACGGTATTAAATTCCATTCTTTTTTGCATGAGAATGCCGACCATATAGAAGGCACCAATCCCTAGTAATACGATCTACGATTAACTGAAATTTTCCGTAATATACCTTCTTACTTGTGGAATTTTCGATTATTTTTATTGCCAATCCAACCACCTTTTGTTTGTACGAGGATGTGTCTTTCAAACCTAGGAAATGAAATTCCGAGAACTAGAGACAATACCCACCAGACATAAAAGACCAGGACAACAGACTGGAGTGAAATATCTTGTGTTCCTTATTGTTGGAGGGCTGACATACTGGATATTGGAAAAAGTCATAAGGGTCAAATTAACATTAATTTGACGATTTTCAAAACAACCAAGTAGAAAATAAACAAAAATTAGAATTGAAAAAAGTTAAATAACAAAAATACTGAGCTTTGTAAGTCCCTAACAATCTTATATTTAGATATGCATAATTAAAAATATCTTATATGTAGATCCAACAAACATACTATACATGTAAATCAAACAATCTGCATAATGCTTACATCAGTCCGATTGTCGTTTCTCCTGACGTTAATATATTGTTACTGTTTAGCATGTTTCATATTCAACTTTTTGTTATTTGTTTTTCTGATACTTTGTTCTTGAAAACTCAATAAAACAAAATCGAATATGTTTTTGACCTCATAACTATTTGTTTTCATTGAATCAGCGTTCTGTTTTTCGTTGTCCGTGCCCATCTCGTCTAAATGATGTAGTCTTTGTGAAAATTTTAGATATTAACAAGAAAATCATAAGCTGAAGCTGAGAAAAAAACAAATCCGGGTTACAAACTTAAACTGAGGGAAACACATCAAATATAAGAGAACTACGACACCACAGAAACGAACTATAATAATATAACAATGGCCATTTCCCTGACTTGGTACAGGACATTTTAAGAAAAAATGGTGGGCATTTCCTGACTTGGTACCGGACATTTTAAGAAAAAAAAACGCGATCATACAAACAAAAAAGTATTCACAAAACATTCACGGAAAACAAAATTGAATAACACAAGCTGTACTGATAACATCGAGGCAGACTGGGGTGATAAGTAGGTGACTGATGCAGCCACATTAATCTGGCTATAGGTTAACAATATTCAAGATCTATTGTTGCTTACTATACGTTTTCCTCATCGTTGAATTTAGGACAATGACCTATAGTTGTTTACGCCCTTTTCCTGTGGTATGATCTTTGATAGAGCAATTTATATTTGGTCTTGAACAAACCCATTCCAGAAGCACATGTCGTTTCTAGGAAGTCTAAATTACATGTTCGTATTATCATAATATAGGAAATGTAATGTTAAAATTAGTAAAAACATGTAAAAAACGACAAATAAATCAGAAAGTTTAATATTTGTCAATTAAATAACTTCTCAAGCAGAAGTAAATATTTATATTGTGGTTCAAATGCATGTAAAACATGACATTAACAATTGCGTGTAATTGTTTAGGTGACGGTTAGTGCCGGTGAATAATAATAGAAAACACGCACGCGCAATGATATAAAAATGACGAACAAAGGTGCTGTTTGCATATTCTCATTCCAGTTAACCAGACATCAAAGGAAAACAAGTAAGATCTGTTATAGCCAAAATATTCTGTAATTTTAATTAAAATTTAATTCGACCAAAATATTGCAATTATTTGGATATTTAATGAAAAAAACATATTTTCAATATTAATCTTTATATAAAAAAATATACATAATTCCGCAACCATGGTTTTATTTTAGTATTTAGTATTTTTCTTTCTAAATACTCATTTGTCTAATTTATACTTGTGAATGAAATATTTTTTAATAAATCCTCGTGGTTAAAGAAAATGCAACTCCTCCCAAATAAGCACTAATTAAGGTGCATAGTCAAGGACTTTACAGATTTTATTCTATATATAAGAAAAGCAAAGTTTTGTTTTTTTAAAGACAACAAAACTTGTTATGAAAATTGAAAAAAAGTTATCACCATATTGATTTAAAAATCCTTATTTATAAGAAAAGTATGACAAATTTATTGCATTTCTCCTTTTAATATGATAATTCCAGTAAAAAAAATATCCGATCCTTTGCGGTCAATTTTTATCATAGATGATGGGATGCTCGCATAGTTTTTGAAAAAGTTATTTGTTGAGTTCTCATATAGCATGTGATCGACAGGAGAAGAGTGCTTCAAGTTGTTATACTAATGTGAAACACTTAATGCAAAACAATTTCCACTTGAGAAAATACCTGTACAAAGTCAGAAATATGACAGTTGTTATTCATTCATTTGATGTGTTTGAGCTTACGATAATGCAATTTGATAAGGGACTTTCAGTTTTGAATTTTTCCTCGGATTTCAGTATTTTTGTGATTTTACTTTTTAACTATGGTGTTTCTAAGCCTTTAAGAAGACTGTCGTGAATGCGTACGTGGATAAGAGTGTGAGATACATTATATCTTATTGAAGAAGAATGTTGCAATCCCATTTGTTATTAACTCTAGTGTAAATAACACCCATCTCATTTCAACATAGGATAAAGTTTTGACAAATCTTCGGAAAAAAAAAAACTTTTGCCAATTGTTTTTTAAAGTCACCAAATATGCCAAAATTCTACAAACCGGTTTATAAAAATGAGTAAAGGAACGCGGTAACAGAAATAAATTCGTTACTTTGCTGATATCAGGGGTGAACATAATTTTACACCGTCACCATGTAAACCCTAATTACTTACTACATCTGACTATGATCCCAAAAATGACATTTATTGTAAAATTTCGACATTCTAAAAATAAAAGAGTGCTGAAAACTTTCCTTCAAGATTCAAAACTGTAATAAAACTTTATTTATTATAGGCATGATGATGAAGTGTTGTATTACTTGTTTCGCTCTATTGCTAACAATTTCTCTTACTCATGCTACTGGTTTATTAGGAGGCAGTGGAGGAGGTATGTCATACTTATTTCATAACTTAAAACAACACATTGTATCTCTCAATGATGCTCAGTAATCTTGTTTTTGAAATTTATAAAAATTAATGTAAATACATGTAACTTTGTTATCCTGCAATAGACCATTTTACTTTACAAACACAGTTTTACTGATAACAAAAAGCTATAAGTGTTAAAAGTCTCCTTGTATCCTGCTTCTGTTGCTAGTGTACAATTATATTTGAATTACTATTTATATCACAGTTCAGTTTGGGATCATCATTCCGGTCCGCGATTAAGTCATCCAGATTTAATTGAAAAGAATTTAATGATTTAATTTAGAATCGAAAATAATAATTATACAATTAAGCTCAGTGTTAAATTACAGGATAAAAATATTATGTGTACATTGTAGGAAATAGAAAACTTATTCGGACTCACTAAGAAAGAGAAGAAAAGCCTCGGTCTTTCCTCTGTTTAAAGGTCGTCAAATAAATTTATATAATCATACAATGTACGGCATTTATTTTTATAATGTGTGTGAACTTTATTTACAATCGCACCTTTTATACTTATATAATCATTTACTAGTAGTTGATATTTGAATATTTTTAAGAATATTGCAGATGCTAAAATAAAGTACACTCAGTATATTTTTGATATTGCAGTCGCTGGTCTAGGAGGTGGATTTGCACGTAGTAACTTGGGTCTAAATCTTATCGGGGATAGTGGAATATCCGGTTCTATTATTAGAAGTGCAGACGGTCGATCAATAAGTCTCACTCTCAGTCTATACATCAGATTAATGTATTATGTTTCCGCTCTTGAAAAAGTTTGTTACGATGGTATCTTAGGAGGAAGGTTGCCTAGGGGACTAATCAATAATCTTGGTTATGGATTTAATGGTCAATTTGGTGGTGGAATTGCCGGAGGGTTTGGAGGTCTTGGTTTGGGAGGCAGAACTGGTGCATTTACAGGAAGTTTAGGTGGAGGAATTTCTGGTGGATTCGGCAGTGGGTTTGCTGGAGGAGCTAGTGGATTTGGCAGTTCTAGTCTCTCTGGTAAATATAGAAAATAATTCTTCAGTAAAATGGCATAAGTGTCAAAAGATCCCATAATCATATTGATAATTTACATACCTATAAACCTCTTGTCTCTAGTTAAGAAAGTATACTTACATGCATTGCAAGCATAGACTCCGATTGAACCGATTCAAATGAAATAGTGGTTATTAATAGAAAAAACAAATAATTGTGAATATTAATTATGAAAGCAAAAGAAACGAAGTTGTGTCCTGTTATCTTTTTAATTTACGTATGTGTTTGATTGTAAAATTTGCTCTATTACTAAGAAAAAAATGAAACGAACAATATCAACGAATACTGTATTATTTTCCCAGAATTATAGCACATACGAATTGTCCTTCCAAGTAAAATAAATAAGTGTTTTTGTTCTTTAACGAGATGGTGTCTTATAACAAAGTAAAATCACAAAAAATACTGAACTCTGAAGAAAATTCAAAACGGAAAGTCCCTTATCAAATAGCAAAATTAATCAAACGAATGGACAACAACGTTTATCATATACTTATAGAAAATGATGGTATGATTGTACTCTATGATAAAGCTAAATTGTACATATATTTATTCATTAAATTTGAAGAATTGCCGTAGCCGTGTGATATCACTTTTGTTATCAACTGCTTCCGGTTTATATCAACTGCTTCCGTTTTATACCATCTGCATCAGATGATTATTGCATGCCTTTCTGTAATGTTATCGCGTGACATTTCGATGTCATTCTACAAATTCCAGAAAATACACATCAATGGTACATTTCTTATGAAAAACTTAACTAAGGAGAATAAAATAAAACTCCAAATATTAGGAAACAGGAAAATATATTATTGCAAAATACATATTATAAATGCATTTTTCAAAGTTTTATAAAAGTTCTTGTCTGTATGTCGTCTGTTGAAGTATATGATAAAAATAACATAGCACGTCATTTTTCATATCAAACCCTTATCAGCCCATGGTTAAAATCATCCCTCGAGTCTGACGGTTCTCGGGCTGATATCATGAACTAGGGCTGATAAGGGGTCTGATATGAAAAATGTCATGTTATAATCTATATTTAACACAAACATGCATATATAATATTATCATTATTGTATAAGTATCCCCTCTAATATAATTAAGACTAAACGAGTGTGCCTTTAACAGGTTCCCTTCAAGGAAGTGTAAGCACTGGACTAGGTGGTAGAGCAATAGGAAAAGGTAAAATTATGAACTATTGATTACAATTTTTTGTTATTTTGGAGATTTATTCTTGATATTAGTTTTTAATAAACTGCTCCGATTAAAAAAAATTCGGAAAGTCAGTCTTTAGTTTTATATAAAAGAGGGACGAAAGATATCAGAGGGACAGTCAAACTAATAAATCGAAAATAAACTGACAACGCCATGGCTAAAAATGAAAAAGACAAATAATAGTACACATGACACAACATAGAAAACAAAAGAATAAACAAAACGAACCTCATCAAAACCTAGGGGTGATCTCAGATGCTCTGGAAGGGTAAGCAGATCCAGTTCCTCATGTGGCAACCGTCGTGTTGCTTATGTGATAACAAATCCGGTAAATAGTCCAATTCGGTAGTTCAAATTTATGAAAGGGAAGGGATTGTAGTTATGACGTAAGGAACATATCCGATATCATTTGCGAAACGGTTATTCCATAACGGTCAACCAACTCGTGATGGCGTCCCTAAAATTTACGAAGTGATGATTTTAACTTCACCATTTGGAACTCTTGATTTAATAGCTTCGTTGTGAGCATCAACCCTCGATCAAGAAAATCATGATAGGAAATGCAACCACGGGAATATCGTATCAATTGGGAGATATGTACACCATATGCAGGTGCTGCTACTTAAAAATGGAAAGTTCACAATTACAAACTGCTACATAATACAGATATTTTAAGGGGAAAGCAAAAATATTAATATGATAGCTTTCTATTAGAAAACTATTTTAACCCTCGACTTTCACTTAGATAAAGTATATAATTGATAATTCATCCTGTTGTACAAATATTTCAAATGATTGAATTGAATATGAACTAAATATACTATATTCATTTTTAATACTTTCAAATAACTTTTGCTACGATTTAAATGTTGTATTGTTATTATTATTATCATTTATGTAGCGTAAACGGGAGAGTAACTTGGTATTTACTTTACATATGTTTTTTTGTTGCTTTACATGAATAATTTCTTTTTACAGGTACTACTTATTAAGTATTTATTCACCAGACGACAAATTTTGTTGAACATATATTGTACCCTTACATTTTTTTTTATCTTCGTGGTGATTGTTATATCTCATAAAATAAGTTATAATAAACTCATATATCAAAATATTGTGTTTGATTTCTGTTTATATAGTTCAGACTACTATCCAAGACATGTTTTTAGAATATAATTGATCATACACGGATATACTTTATGAACAATGATTGCAAGATCTTTTATTAAATTGATTTCATGTAAATTCAAATTTTAAACATCCAACTTTAAAGATAAAGAGGTGGGGAAATCAGGTCGAACTAACATTAAGTGCAAATAAGTTTAATTCAGGTGTGTTAATCCCGATTCATATCTTCATAAATCTCACACAGTGTGTACACGATTACAAATTCATTATAAATGTGATGCATTAAAGAGTTTAATAAAAGTGTCGAACTTAAAGTTAAATCCAAAAACGGGAAGTCTATAAAAATGGCATTACTTTATACAAAAAGGAGGTGGAGGATGCAAGAGGGACATTCAAACTCATAAGGCAAAACAAAAAAAGCTGACAAAACCATGGCTTACAGTACACAAAACACAAAACACAAAACACAAAACACAAAACACAATATAGAAAGCTAAAGACTGAGCAAAACGAACCCCACCAAAAACCTTGGGTTGATCATATCTCAGCTGCTCTTGAACTGTGAGCACAATTTTGAAAGCAGGGATTTATGAGAATCGACACTTGTAAAGAGTTACAAAATATATATGAACAGAAAAGACTAAAACAAGTAGATGTAACAGTCAAATATATGAAACTGTAAATAATATCGAGCAAAGATATTAAATTCACTGTATTCAGGACAGGATGGATATGTTGTTTAAATTTTAGTTAATTTGAGAAATCGGTGTTTGGTGGCGTTGGTATAGTTTGTATATTTTGTCCAGAACTTTCTTGTACCTTGTCTTCTATATGTTGCTTTCTTGGCGTCTTTCTATTATTATTACCATTGGTTAACCGTCTAATTTATGTTTAACACACAGCGACTATCATGCTGATGTTTTTAGAAAACATTAACAATAAAAGTTAAAATGACCCTTTATAAATGTGTTGCTTCCAAGGCACTTTTTCAGACTCGTTATCAATACTACGCCCAATTGAAACGATTTGATAGTCGACTTGAACAGTCGCAGAACAATATAATATGCATTCTCGACAATAAACAGGTGAAAAAAGTGGAAACATATAGAAACAACCGTTGTTCTATTATTTTACAATACAACTAATACTATGTTGACAAGTGTACCGACCATGTGTGTTGCGTAAATCTAAAGGAATGTTTAAACAGTTGGTGGTTTAAGGAAAAGTCTTAGATGTTTTGAAAAAAAAACTTATCTGCAAGTCACATTGACAAATTAATAGGTACATATAAAGGCAACAGTAGTATACCGATGTTCAAAAGTAAAAAAAAACGATCATTATTAAACGAATCTGGGTTACAAATTTAAAGCGAGGGAAACACGTCAACTATAAGAGAAAAAACAACGGAGCAACAGAAGCACTAAAGAACAACAAAAAACAATCAACAAGTTAACACGCATATATAAAAATATAGTAGTACTTGAAAACGGGAGTAGCCTTATAACCCAAAAGGACATAACAAAAACAATGCTAAATTTCATTTGAAAATGCCTGTATCAAGTCAGGAATAGGACAGTTGTTGTCCATTCGTCTGATGTGTTTGATCCTTTGATTTTACCATTTGATTGGGGACTTTCCGTTTTGAATTGTCCTCCAGGTTCAGTATTTTTGTGATTTTACTTTCTATGTTTAACTTAGCCTTAGGAATTTGAGGCATTAGTATTTTGGAAAAACTTAATATTAATACGGAGAATTTAACACATGTAGGTATGCTCTCTTGGAAACTATCTTGAAATAAGCACTTATATATGTATGTATTTACAGTCATGTTTTTTAGACTTTTAATAAAGCGACAGTCATTTCATATCTAAACCATATATGCTCCTCAGCTTTGTTTGTGTTCGAAATCTCAAAACCCCTTCATTTCTAATAAGAGGGCACCGGTTATCGAACATTTTGAAGTACAAAGAGGCAAGATATATCCTTATTCAATTTCATTCAAATTTTGTATGATTCATAATAAAATCCACTGAAGGTTCCATAGTAATATCTCAAGCATATGCTTTCATTTCACATTAAAATTACTCAATGTACTACTGTACAATATGTTCTTCCTAGTCAGTCATGAATAAGGAGTTTAATACTTTAACAAACTGGAAATATAACACCGTGATGAAAAAAAAATCCTCAAAGAAAACAGTGTTCAATACTGGTATGATCTAGATGATTAATGATTGACAATTGCAAATTCTTTTTAAACCTGCATCCTCATGAATACATGTGATAAATTTAAAGGCCAAATATTGTTTTCGCTGTCAAATTTCACGTCTTAGACAACAGTATTATAAACATGTTATAAACAAGACCAATACCGAGCCCTGACCTGTGTCGCTACATGCAATTCACTGAGGTAATTTAAACTGGGACATACATGATCAATACTTTTTTTTGAAGCCAATAACAATTTGACAAA
The DNA here is from genome assembly GCA_037788925.1 of Mytilus galloprovincialis. Lineage (NCBI taxonomy): Eukaryota > Metazoa > Mollusca > Bivalvia > Mytilida > Mytilidae > Mytilus > Mytilus galloprovincialis. The sequence continues at coordinate 37,366,991 of CM075335.1, forward strand.
CTTTTCCTATCGGCAATCATAAAGTGGGTACACGGTGGATGTATAATGTGCCTACTCGTTGCAATTTAAGCTACAGACAAAATAAACCACCATATAAAGTTCTCTTCTTAAGGTTTTTTGGACGGACGGAGTAAAGCGGTTACTATGCCTACTCTGGTGATTTGCGATGTAGGCTAAAAGAGTATTGATGTCCATTTGACACATGCCCCGCATGCACTAACATTTTTAATGTTCAGTGAACCGCGCAAAACGAGTCAACATTTTTCTTTGGCATATGATATTAAACGTTCACATAGTACTGTGAATCTATTATTATTCGTTGGATACCAATTTGTGTGGCTATCGTGATTACAGGAAAACACGAAAACGAAAAGTCTTCCTCAATCCACGATAATTGATACCCACAAAAATAAATCAATCGCCAGTATACTAGTACTCAAGTAATCAATCTTCACAAACAATAATTAATAAAAATTGTACACTGATATGGGCGGTCGAATGGATGAACGTACTTACGGAAGAAAGCTCATAATCGAAAACGTAGTAACTCTTAATCTTGTAGGTTGAACATACACATAATAAAAACAAATTTATAATACAGAATCGATATATTTATTTTTCAAACGTAAAGGAGAAAAAAATGTTTAGGTGAATCACAATAGTGCATAAATCTTGATTGTCCAATTTGAACTTAATAAGTGTTAGATTCATGGCTTCTTTTACTGCTTAAATATTTTCATGAATATCCACATGGATGCTACAAGCATTACTGACATCGTCATAGAATCTGAAATTAGAAAAATTACACAATTATTTCACAACTTTACTTCTATAGATTCTTTATTTAAAATGCAATCATTGTGCTGCATATGCACATTGACATTTACTAAAAGTCTATGGATTATTTGAAGGAGGCAACTAAAATATATATGTATTCTGCAATATCAAACATAAATTGAAATAAGTTCAGCTCCAATACAGTCTTATTTGTTACTTATTGTGCAACCTAAAGAATTGTAAAATAACACATTTGATTTGACAACAATCTCAATTACTAAAAATGTTTTGCTTCATTTTGGTTTTAAGCGTTCCTTATGAATCAGGAAAAGCGATTCTGTCACATCAGCATTATAAAGCGATATTTTCATTTTACGTGCAAACCATAACATAACAGAACTAGCTTATCTAAAAGTTATCAAAGGTACCAGGATTCTAATCTAAAACTGGGTATTATAAATGGACATGTTGTTATGAGAACAGTTACGTACCTGCTCCTGAACATGTTGTTATACAACCAGCATGTGTAAGATCTTCGTCACTACCATCAGAACAATCAACGGCTCCATCACATCGTTTAGCACTGGTTACACAAGTTACTAAACCGGATACGCATCCATAGTTATCGGCACCACAATTCTGTAAAAATTCAATAATATGTGATTCACGAGTTTAATTATTTTCTTTGAACTGTACAAAGTTCTTATACAAGAAGAATCTTCATTAAAAAGAACATGCGAAAAAGACTACATTGTTTTCTTCATTTAAGAATACTTGCTTAAGAAAAAAACATATTCATCCTGTTTAGGACATCAAGAGGAAACCTCCTACCTCATCGAAATTGTCTTACCAATATACGTAAGTCTGTCGTGAAGGGTTTTATGTAGAAATTTAAGAGGGAGTGTGTGAGTTGTTTTATCTGACCTTTTCTTTTGTACATTTTCATGAATATAATAACTAACATACCAATTATTTTTTTTTTTCAATTTAGGAGATTTATGATATCTTAAAGTTCCATTTGATTTAAAATTAATAAGTATATACGATACAAAGTAAAATTTGCCAAGCACAGATATTTATATTGCCAATTCAAAATTTCACTTTTGGTCAGTTCAACGTGAGATTTTTAGAACAGTAACCTTATCTAAATTTCCAAGTTGATTAGGATAACAAGTTGTCGTCCAGCAACTGTTAGTTTCTGAATCGTCACCAGCACAGTCCGTCCCACCACCAGATGCTGCCGGGTTGTCACATTGTCTTGTCCGGGTGTATTGTCCATTACCACATGTCACTGAACATGACCCATAAGCTGACCATGATCCCCAGTTTCCATTGACTGAAATTATGTTATAAATTAAAACCATGAACATACATATCAATGCATATTTATTTTTCTATTCAGATATATTTTGGTCCGTAATAAAAAATATATTCGCGACGGCTTCGTAGGTTACATGCCATCAATTCAAATTCCTATATAGTCAACCATTTTTTTATCTTCATATGTCATTAAATCATGTACCCGCAGTTTAACATGTTTAATGTCATGAGGACCATGCATATATACATATATAAAAGAATTCCATACCAGAAGAACAGTTTGTACAATGTACATTTTAAGTTTAAATCAACGGTCATGGAAGAGCAAAATATCAATTCAGCATTGGAATTCTTTTTATCTGACTTAACGGTATCGTACGATGAACTGTATCTGATTACATCCATGTCATTTAGTCTGTTGATAAAAAAATTGTCACATTGACAATCAAACAATATCCCATAATTATTTATGTTTATGTCATAAAATCATATAAAATCAGAAATGTCACTAATAAACGATAACTTGAAACTACTTACCAACTTGACCACTTCCTAATTCCACAAAAGCGAATACTGTCACAGCCAACAATAACCGGTTCATGTCTGAAAATGTTAGAGATTATTGCCTTTATTTTGACTGCGTTTGCACATTTTTGGCTGCTTTAAAATAAAAAAAAGACGACATGCACTTCGATATATGTCTTTTTGTTTGGTACTTTTGAAACTGTTTTTGATTTGCCGTCACATCGTGTTGGGTTTTCGTCAATGTATTGCTTATATTTTTTATGAAAACGTCCATTTAAAAAAACGACAAGAATCTCTAAATAATTAAGTTCGATAAGAAAATAAACCTATTAGTTAATTAAAAGCATTGTACAGTTTTACATTTATTTGAAAATAATGTAAAATTTTAAAAGATATACCTGCAAAGTGTTTCCTGTTGAATTACTTGGACTGAAAACTTAGAAATACACTGTTCACTTCGGAGTTTTGAATTTAATATCGAGTTTCTAAAGAGTGGATCTTTATCACAATATTTAATGTTTAGATAAATACATAGTATAATATTAAAACGCAAAAATGTATAAGTCAAATTATATTAACTCAAAAATAATATTTAGAAATGATATAAATATTTAGCCTATATTTAATAATGTAGGTCTTAATCGGATATAGCACACCTGATCTAGTTAGAGATTACTTAAAATGTCGGCATAGGTATCAAACCATGCTTTTGATACCATCTTGGGTTTGTTTATGCCAAAGCTTAATATCTTCTATTAATTATGTATTGTCTGGCTTTCTTTTTCATCAAAATGAAAGACTGGACTACTAACCCTATTGTTATCAAATGACGTTGGGCTTCTCTGTCAAGAAAAAGGAACGTGCGCTCTATTTCAACACTGCATGACTTTAAAAAAAAAGGGAAACAAGGTTTCAAGAAGATATAATATAAAACATGAAAAATGGGGATTACAAAGAGAGGCACCGGTTATGTTAATTAAAACAAAAACAAAAGCAACATACACAAACAACACAGAGTTTCACTAAATGTCATGCATAGTCACTGTGTATTCTATAAAATTGAGAATGGAAATGGGGAATGTGCCAAAGAGACAACAACCCGACCATAGAAAAAAAACAACAGTAGAAGGTCACCAACAGGTCTTCAATGTAGCGAGAAATTCCCGCACCCGGAGGCGTCCTTCAACTGGCCCCTAAACAAATATATACTAGTCCAGTGATAATGAACGCCATACTAATTTCCAAATTGTACACAAGAAACTAAAATTAAAATAATACAAGACTAACAAAGGCCAGAGGCTCCTGACTTGGGACAGGCGCAAAAATGCGGCGGGGTTAAACATGTTTGTGAGATCTCAACCCTGCCCCTATACCTCTAGCCAATGTAGAAAAGTAAACGCATAACAATACGCACATTAAAATTCAGTTCAAGAGAAGTCCGAGTCTGATGTCAGAAGATGTAACCAAAGAAAATAAACAAAATGACAATAATACATAAATAACAACAGACTACTAGCAGTTAACTGACATGCCAGCTCCAGACTTCAATTAAACTGACTGAAAGATTATGATTTCATCATATGAACATCAGGCACAATCCTTCCCGTTAGGGGTTTAGTATCATACCATCATAACATATATGAGAAGAACATAACCCGTGTCATGCCAACAACTGGTTTTTGAATAAATGTGTTTAGTTCCGATGCAAAGACCCTATAAGTGAATCAATATTAACGACAAAATATGCAATCTTTAATGACCTGACAACAGTATCGTAACTATATCCCTTCTTAATAAGTCTATTCAAAGGTTTTGTTAGTTTTTGAGGTGAATACTGACACCTTTGTGCTTTATAAAGAATATTTCCATAAAAAATTGGATGTGAAATACCTGAACGTATAAGAAGTCTGCATGTTGAGCTATATTTACGAATGATGTCCTTATACCGATGATAAAATTTAGTAAATGTTTTGACTAGTTTGTGATATCGAAAACCCTGGTGTAATAATTTTTCAGTAATACATAAATTTCTCTCGTTAAAATCTAAACATTGTTACATACACGAGCGAATCGTACAAGTTGAGATATATAAACACCGTAAGATGGTGACAAGGGAACGTCACCATCTAAAAATGGATAATTAACGATAGGAAATGAAAAATCATCTCTTTTATCATAAATTTTAGTATTCAGCTTTCCGTTAGTGATATAGATATCAAGATCGAGGAAAGGGCAGTGGTCATTGTTAGTATTAGCTTTATTTAAAGTAAGTTCAACAGGATAAATTTCTTTAATATACATACTGAAGTCGTCATTATTGAGAGCCAAAATATCATCCAAATATCTAAAAGTATTATTAAATTTGTTTATCACATGTTGTTTCGATGAGTCTTTGCTTATTTTTGTCATAAATTGTAACTCATAGCAATACAAAAACAGGTCCGCAATAAGTGGTGCACAGTTAGTCCCCATTGGAATTCCGATAATCTGACGATATACTGAATCCCCAAAGCGAACAAAAATGTTATCTAGTGAAAATTCAAGGGCATATATATTATCAAAGCATGTCCAATTGACATATTATTCCTTAATCAACAAAAATCATGATATCGTCAAACAGATAATGACTGTTCGGCATAGCTTAATGGCTTGCACGGTAAAATTCATACTACTAAGATTAAAAGCAATAGCAATCATATCAGAACTGTAAAACATGTAAAAAAAAAACATCCTGTTCAATGGGTGTTCAAAGAATTTTCAAACAGGAAGTAACTGACGTGTAGATCTCAAAGCGGTTATACATATATATAGTACAACTCGTTATTATAAAGATTCAGCCAGAATTTAAAACCTATCAATTAAAGAGAAGCGAAGTTACATATAAAAAGACTTTCGAAGGGACGAGTGTATCCTACCCCCGGTCCAAAAGTGCGAATATATTTCTTTAAGTTATTCTTATATAATAAGATGGTTGTTGCTTGCTTAATCAATTCTTCAAAACGTGGTATTAAAAAGAGTATAATACACGTATCTAAATAATCCAGGAGACTGCGTGCACACAATAACAAAACCAGAAATTACGAGTTAAAATTTTCAAATTATACATGTGAAGAATAAAAACTATTGAAACAAGAAATAAATGAGAAAACTAAATCTTGGTCTCATGAAAGGTTACAACGTTTATTGCAAAGAATAATATATAAGAGGCCTAAAGATTAAATGTACTTTTTCTCATAATACATATAATTTCATTTGAAATACCATTTATTTGAGCATAGACATTAAAGAGAAATGCTGCAATATGGTTTTCGTTGTAATGTTGCTCTGCTTTTACAGACTTCACAGGGTTTTGCAATACCTATATCGGGTGATTCGCTTTATTTCATTTTCTATATATTCATCAAAACGTTCACATCTGAGCGTTTCAATCCAAATATTTTAGGTCGTAGGGCTAGGTCAAAATCCGAAAATTAAAAAAATTGTTATGGCTAAACGGGGATTAAATTTCTGTGTATTTGTAGTCAAATTTTGAAGAAGAAAAAAATGCATTACAAAGTAGGGTAGTCATTAAGATAATGTTAGAAATTACTTTAATTTGCTAACAGTGGCCTAGTAACAGAGGTAATCTGCTTATCAGGTAATAAACATTTGTTGATTCACCTGTTTGTTTAATAACTCTTCAAATAATAATCAATGTTTATTTTTTTTTATCAATATTTAAATAGTAATTTATATTAAAATTTTAAAAAAAATGAAATTAATATTTTATTGACTTAATTCCTTTTTAATTCAAATTTAAAATTTACATTCCTTCTTCAGGTCATATGGTCAATAGTCTTACTTTGTAAATAAGAACACTGATTTCAATAAAAGAATGCATCCATGGAAGATAAATCATCATGATGCTCGACTTATTTCATTTTTTGAGTTTAATGGATTGACGGTGTGATCATGTTTCTTCAACATTTGATATTTTAATTTATATACAATTATTTTTTAGAATTTCTTTTTTGATAAAAGTGACATTTTCACATTACGGATTAACGGAATTTACTTGTAATTTGAGTTACAGTTAATACTGCTCAAATGAACTTTTTCATAATATGATAATAATACTAAATTCAAAATTCAAAATTCATAATAAAAGTACTGCATCTTAGACCACTTATATCATACAAAAAGAAAATATTTTTTATAAATAATCTATGCATGAATACACAAATACTCTAGAAAATCTTGAGATATTTCAAGTTGAGGGAAAATTAATACACTCACAGTATTATAATTCAACCAGCTATGCACAAAATTATTTTTTTTTAATATTTAAAAATACAACAAGTCATGTAATTAAAACATAAATTTGCTCAGATAAATGAATTATTAGTAGACTTACATTAAATTTTGAAATTGAACAAAGTAAATAATTCAGAAAACAATACAATAAACTCATCATAGATACCAGGACTTAATTTTGTATATACGCCAGACGCGCGTTTCGTCTACAAAAGACTCATCAGTGACGATCGAATCCCAAAAAGTTAAAAGGGCCAAATAAAGTACGAACTTGAAGAGCATTAAGGACCAAAATTCCTAAACGTTTTGCCAAATACGGCTAAGGTAATCTATGCCTGAGGTTTTTTGCCAAATACAGCTAAGGTAATCTATGCCTGAGAAAGAAAAGCCTTAGTATTTCAAAAATTCAAACTTTTGTGAACAGTAAATTTATAAATATAACCATATCAATGATAACGTACACAGCACAAGTTTACTGTCGAATGTCAAAGTGGTGGAAAAAGTTTGCTCACCTTGAAGAATTCGTTCTTTCAGTGATAATAGTTTGTTGTTTGTATTTCTGTACTTCAAAGATGTTGGTCGCTGGATATAGCTTGCTGCTACTTGTATCTGGTTGGCTTCTATGTTGGCTTGTGTCTTCCTAAGAATTTCAATCAGGATGTAGATGTTTAGGTGTGCATGGTTGGCGTGCTTCTTGAGTTTTCTGTGTCATCGTTCTACTAATGGTTATGGATGCGTGCTCCTTCGTTGCTGAAATGGTTCCATTGTTGTCGGATGTTTAACTTTTCTCCTACAGGTTCATAGTCGGTGACAGTGGATGTTTAAATGGCTATCTCCTTTGTGTCTTATAGTGTTGTAAACAATAAATTTTCAACTAGTTCTGGTAGGAAAAGGTATAGAACTGCAGCACGTCTTACTCGTGGTCATATGTCGTCGTTGTCTTTGTAAAGCGGTGGCGAGTCCCAAATCCTGTATCTTCCTCCATATGCATTGAGTAAAGAGGCGGACAAGGGGCATAAATGTCATGCTGTTTTGGGGCAATTTAGATCTTAGTTATGTGTTATTCGGAAAATGCATTTGCTGTTAGCTGTTATTGTCCTATTCCTTGTTCGCTGTAAAAGGACGTTTATTTTTTTATTTTTTTGTTATCTGTTACTGTGAGAATATCATTTGCTGTTAACTGTTATTGAAAATTTGACTGTTAGCATTTTGTCAGCCAGTCTTGATCAGTTTTTAGTAGAAATTACAAATCATTGAACATTGGGGTCTTACCACTGGTTACATGGTGGTCCCTTACCGGTATTCAGAGAAGGGTTCCAGTAGCATACACATCAAATATTATTTTCTATTAACATGTTTATTCAGAGTTACCTAGAATTTGTTTACTCAATGTATGATAATATTTTTTTGTTATGGAATACTATTTGTCAGCGGTTTTTTTAGCTTTTAAAGAAACTGACATGTGCATTTGATTCAAATAGTGTGTGTATTCTTAGAAAAGAATCACAGAGCGGAGTCTTTGTTTCTTATCATATCAGTCATTTCAAAATAAAGTATACAAATTCAGAATCTGAACTTTAAAAAAAAAAGTTAAAATAAATGCAAATTAATTTAAAAAACCAATAACATATTGCTTTGTTAATATTTTTTCAAAATATGCAATCTTACCAACACCTGAGAATTTTTTTTTTAAATGATGTGCCAGCTGGTGTTCAATTTTGTCCATCCTGTTACTTTTTTTAACTGATAGCAAAAGTGATAAGAACAAAGAAAATATCCAATGAAAAGTGTGGCATCACACTTGCATAGCAGTTTTCATTTGAAATCACATTTACATTCATCATTTATGTAGATTACCCCCAAAAAAATCAGCAGATAGTGTGTACGTTTAGAAAAATCATCACATTTCTTATTTTTCAAACGCTCTTAAAAAAAATTGTGGAGACAGTGGCAGCGAAAATTTACTAGTATGTCCCTTTTTGATGATACTGACTGGAAACTTAGTCAATAGATCAGTTATGTTGATTGTCAAAATTAGTTTACACAAAAAACTAAACAAACCAAACAAATGAAAAATTGATATTGCTGCTTTTTAAGCTAAGTATGAAGTAAGTAAGGTTGCCGCAAGTCGTAAAAATCAGTGTACATAAGATGACATGCCTTTCTGTGAACTACCGCTTTTAAGATTAAGTTCAGCATGTTGGTTGTTATTTATTTATCATATTCTCTTCCTGAATATGCCTTTAAGTGTCCATTGGAGGCTAACACATCACCAGAACAACAAACCATCGTACCGTCTTAGAGAAGGTTGAAGATGTAGGCGTAAAAAGCTAAACTAATTTCATATGTTTAAAAACATTAAGACATTTTAAAAAACACAACAATACAAAAAAGTAAAATCACAAAAATACTGAACTCAGAGAAAAATCAATTCGGAAAGTCCATAATCACTTGGCAAAATCAAATAACAAAACGCATCAAAAACGAATGGACAAGAACTGTCATACAACTGAACGAAAATTCAGATAAAACAATTTTTTATTGTCAATGATTCTGATATACATCTTTCTAGTTTCTTACACATTTAACACTGAAGGCTTGTCATTCTTGGATTTTTGGATCAATTACCATAAGTTTACGAAGAGCTCCTGATTTTGTTTGGATTCGGAATTATATATAGACAATATTCTGGAATTGTATCAGCTTTTTTTTTTTCAACTATTCTTGCAAATAAAAGCACGGAGGCGTCCAAAAAAAGGGGGTCTGTCATTATAAAAATAGATAAAACACACAGATTTGCCGCTGGTGTAGGTATTTATATTTGGAATGACAAATATTGGCAAGTATAATATCAATGACCTGCAACTTTAAGAAGGCTATATATTAATGGGAAGAAATTCTTATATCAATTAATGGGTCATACGTACGTGATGTGCACCTACTGTAGACTAAAATTTGTGTTCTATCTTTTTATCTCCTAATATCATCTCTGACATTTAAGCAAGATATTAGAAGCAGTGAAATATATATGTGAAGGAGAAGCGATTTTCACATTATTAGTTTATGAATAGGACAGGGGAGGTCAAACCACAACCGGGGCTATATTATACCCACATTTATATGTTGTGCAACCCCCCCCCCCCTTTTTTTAAAAATAAAAGACATTCTTTGTGTCAAAAGTGTTGCTGTCGTCTCGCAAGGTCTGTATCTCTATTTGCCTGTAACGAGAAAGTTTCATGTCTCCAAGAAAGCAGTACAAAAGTTGGTAAAATATGATGGTAGTTTTACAACCCAAGCAGAACAAAATAATAGATCAAGGAACAAAATGCACTAAATTAGGTTCAGGTACCAAAGAAAACATTTAGGTACAAATCGCAAAGGGTAAAGCCTTCAAAGAGTATTGAAAAGAAACAATGCGTATTCTATATGACACACTTGAATAATAGCTGCACAGTAATATAAGCGACTGAATTCTAAATAATAGTTGCACAATTAATAATTTTGTCCATCCTGTTACCAGTAAACGTAGCACTTGACTTCTTCTAGAAATACCTCAATACAAATGTACATTTTATGAAATATTATACAGTACGGTAATAAATACCTGTCACAATTTATTTGCGATATAAATGTAAGAGGCATTTTGAGTTTTCTTACAAAGTATTTCTATCCTGTTACCATTTGTGTCCCTCCTGTTACCATTGTCTTTGTAACAGGAAGGACAGTAACAGGATGGAAAAAATAGTACATAACCCAAATAGGTTTTAAAATAGTCGCTCCTAAATAATTGATGTAGTGTTTTTATACTTCCGGCCAATAATTTAGTTACGGTAACAAACGATTCATTAGTTTTATGCAATTAAGACTGATTATCTATTAACTGGTAGTATTTAAGACATTATAAAAAGGTACGCATACATCAGTACTAACCGATCTTTGAGGGAGATAGGACCTTTATCGGGACTCCGGGATCGGGTGTTTTAAAGCTCGGGATTTCGGGATTGACCCTTTCGGGTTTCGGAAATTCTTTTTTTTTCGAATTTCGGAATGTCGGGATTTAATTGTTTTAGATTCGGGACCTCATGATTTCGTGTTTTTAAGCCCGGGATTTCGTGATCAGGACCCCTGTTACCCTCCCTCATCTTTGATTCTGATGACCAAACTCTTTCGACATAAAAAATTTCACCATGTCGTTACGTCCTTTATCCACATCTACGACATCACCATAAAAAAAAAACCGTTATTGAAGGGAGAAACTAGTTTTATTCCGTAAACAAAATTGTAAATAGTAACAGGAAGGACAAATATTCACGAACAGACATTCCAGTGACTGTGGAATAAAAGTTTTTATGATTAAAAACATGGAAAGTTATTCATTTTCAATTATGATGTTACTAAATGAAAAAAAAAATCATTATGTTTACCTTTAAATGCAGTTTTATCTACAGATAATTTGAATGAAAATGTTAATTATCAAAAATGAACGCATGGAAATTGGCGTATGTTTTCATTTTTATAATATGAATAATTGTTCGAATTTGATTTTTTCGCGTGTATATGGGGATAATTTTCCTTGTATTCCGATTCGTAAATATTAGATTCGAAAAGTTCTTAATATTACAAAAAAGGAAAAAATATGACCATTATACCATACAATATCTTTATTGTCATAAAAACCCAATTAGTTTGTGACAAAAACAAGCAAACAAAAAAACAAACAAACATAGTATACATGTAGCAAAGAAAAAGTAATTCTTAAAGAAATGAACACATGGAAAAAAATATATAAGACTTCTGCTCTCAGTTCTAATGACTGTTTCATGTTTTTAACATGTTCCATGGTAGAGGGATTTAGCATTTCTTGTACTTTTTGTTCTTATGTAAGGACTATAAAATTATGAGAAGGTAAACATTTTTCAAGTAGATTATCACTTAGCTTTTTGTTAATTTTACATTAAAGGAGGTGGTGTTTTTCAATTTCAAGCAAGTGGCACAGTTTACATATTCTATCCTATCTATGAATTTTATGTTACCGACCCTTTTCTGTTTCTAAGTTATGGTCACTAATTCACAGCTTAATGACGCATTTAGTTTTAGAAAAGTGATTGGAAGCTTAATAAAAATTCCATATTTCAAGTTTTAAATACTCATAAATTTTCATAAATTATCAGTTAACTATTTTCTTCATAACTGTTTATTCTATTTTTTTTTAAATTTCTTTTAAAACAAATTTTAAATTCATATTTAATCAAGAATGTTAAAAAAAAAATGTTTCATTGAATTCCCTTCAATTATTAACTTTATCTAACAGATCTTGAGGAGAAATATTCATTGCATATTTATACCAAGAATACTGTAAACGTTTTTTTTTTTTATTTCGAATGGAGCATTATCAACAAATGAAAATATTGAAATTTTTATAACTTCAATCATCTCTAATCTTAGATCTGTATCTTAGTAAACAGTTAACCATGGAGGAGATCTCTTAGCGTTAAGTTAAATTTGGTTTTAACCAATTTATCAAAAAGATTATAAATTTGGTACTGTTACCATTGCTCTGTATAAGATTTCCAAGGAATTCATATTAAAATGCATTTTTCTATCATACAACCATTTTAGTTAAGAAATTAAACTAAACTTTTTGCATGATTTTGATTTTATATTATATGTATGTTTTAATAGAGTTAGTTTACAAGTAGCATCACAAAAATACTGAACCCCCAGAAAAATCAAAACGGAAAGTCCCTGTTCGAATGGCAAAATCAAAATGTTAAACACATCAACCAAATGGACAACTATCATTTCCTGACTTGGTACAGGCATTTTTAAATGTAGAAAATTGTGAATTGAACCTGGTTTTATAGCACTAAACCTCTCACTTGTACGACAGTCGAATCATGTAATTTTCACAGAAACTACTAAAATGAATTGTCCTATAGACATTCTTCACTCTCTGATATCAAAAGAAAATCATCTCCAAAAGATAGTGATCCAAGGGTTGAGTCTGTTAGTTTTAAATAACAAACAATTATTATTATACAATGAGTAAACCTAGAAAATTATACAAACATTTTCATAGAAAATGGAAGGATTATGATCAAATATACTGGTATAGGTCTGATTCAGACTCGCGGGACTGATATTTCATTTACTGTTATCTTACCATACCAAGTAGCCTGTACCCAAGATTTAGAAGTATTTAAGTCTGGTACAAAACCACATATGTACTGCTAAATCAAACCATGTTTTTATCTTTAAAAAAATACGGTTTTTGAAATTATTGTAAATATGTAGATTGTGCCTTCTTGTAATCTTCAACATGTTGAAGTTAAGAAGTATTATGTAGATATGTAGATCTGTTATTATCCTTTTAAAATTCCTTGTCATCTGTTTTAAGCCAAATCAATTTGTTGTTTTGCTGTTATTGGATCCCCCTCCCTCTTTTTATCATTGTTACTATTAATAAACTTTATATCATATTCTTTTAATATTAAATCGACCTCATTGCACTCAGTGCCTCTTACCTTAATTATATCCTACATTGCTCATATTATCAATTTATTATTTGTGTATTACTTATAATATTGTGTATTTCACTAATGTTTATATAATCATTGTATGATGTTTTTGTATCTTGCCCGACAAGGGCCCATGATTGGTTTAATAAAATAATGTCTAATGTCTAATGTCTATTTTAGTATTAATATGTAAAATAAATTGGATTTAATGGAGTAATCATGATATTTTAGATTTATACCGAGATGTATTAACAGTTTATTGCAATATTTAATCAATTCTAATGTTTTAAACGAGACGTTTAAAAGTTTACTGACTTCTTGGTGTCCCATTGTTGGGAGTACAATACGATGGTACGGAAAAGACGTGATATCGTTGATTTCTCTCCCCATATTTATTTTCCCCAAAACCCGCCAAAATCAGAACTCAAGACCTTTGACTTTGTGTGAAGCAGTTCTAGTGAAAAAGATAAAGGCATAATATTGATCCTTCCTGCACTGAAGGCATGGAAATAGAGGATTATGTAAGAAGTAACATTATATTTTCTTGTAATCACCACAATTATTGTACACTTTAACAGGTCAGGAATAACCACCAATTGGTGGATTATACCTCAATTGACGTATAATCCACCAATTGAGGTATATTGGTATAGACCAATTGACGTATAATGCAATTTTTTTGTAATAAAATGCTAGTGTGCGATAGGAGCATGATTTTGCAACTTGCAACCTATTTTATGACCCTTATTGAGTTCTCTGAAAGTTTCAGTTTTGTCAAAGCCTGCTGCATCTCTTGAGAATGCATGTGTACAGCAATTCTTTTGTTGAAACATTTGTACTATTGACCATGATTGACTTTTAATAATGAAAGTCAAGTATTAACAAAGAGATCCATTCACCTGTGGAGTTGTACTCATGATTGCATGACTGCAAACAGTAATGATGTCCATTGACAGATGATTACAGGTAAATTTTCCAATCAAGAATTGACAAGATAACAATAGAAGAAACTGCAAATACAATTATTGATTAAATGCAATATGGTATGTCACTATACAAAACTAGGAATGTTTGACAAGTTTTCATACCATAATATGGTTTTAAGAAAACAATGCTCCATTTTGATAGAATAATTTCTTTTGAAAAAGAAAGAATTATACACCAATTGGTCTATACCATTATACGTCAATTGGTGGATTATACGTCAATTGAGGTATAATCCACCAATTGGTGGTTATTCCTGACCTGTTTAATTTAAACTAATTGTACTGCTCCTCGGGGCGTCTTGATTGACAAATAGAAATTGATTGTTGTTATGTAAGAAATACCATACCTGCCAACCTGTAAAACCTTCAAAAATTAAGGAGGGGGTGGGGGGTTATGACCTTTATCTGGACTTCTGGATCGGGTGGTTTTAAGCTCAGGATTTCGTGATTGACCCTTTCGGGATCTGGGATTGTTTATTCCAATTTCGGGATATCCTGATTTAATTTCTTTAACTTCGAGACCTCAGGATTACATTTTTTTAAGCTCAGGATTTTGGATCAGGACCTCTACAAACACCCCCTCTCCCCTCATAAAGAGAGGTATCACTCTCCGAAAGAGACATAAATACAATATTAGGGTAAATTCGGTAAAAAAATCATTGGGATGGCCGACAGATTACCATAATGTTTGTTACATTAAAGTCTCAAGGGATTAAAATCTGCATAAGATACAAAATGTCTGGCTGCCTGCTAGTCTGAGATTACTCTGACGTCCAAGGCCACCCTTAAAAAATTGTTTGTTTGGCATTGCCGACCCACACTATCAGCAGGTGGGTAGGTAGGTAGGGATTTTTTTTTTTTTTTTTACATTTAAAAGCTTTATACATGTAAATCAGGCTTAAATTAAAATATTGTTTGTTTGCCCTTTACCGACCGACCCTATAAATTTGTTCCGCCTGAAAATCTTTTATTTGTATTTACCAGCAAGATTATATTTTATTTTATTTTTTCGTTCCTACTAAAAATCTTATATTTGTATTTCCCACTCAAAACTTTTTTATCGGAATCCTCGGGTTTTATCTTTTTAACATATAAGGTCCAGTCCATTTGGTATCACGTGAGCATTTGACATGAACACTTGCATTTGAACAGTTGAAGTTTCAAAGCATATGTTTGAAATCGATGTTGAACGCTTTCTGAAATCATGAAATGACGTACATTACTCTGTACCTTTATATCTGAAGAGCAGGGTTCATTTTAAAAAAGTTCGTTTGATACAAAATTATCAACGTGTGTACAAACTATTTTGTAAACGGACGTTGTATTCTATGTAGGGATGACCTTTTGTGATCAGCAGATCAGGATGATTATGTTAACGATGCCGCTATATTATTTTTATCCGACATGGACCAAAGGTGACAAAAGCCTGTAAAGTGGAGAATATTTGGCAGTAAAATTGCCAATTTTTCCATACAGATTATTTATAAATGCGATGTAAAATACGTGACAATTGAGTTTTAAGTCTTGTAGCATTTTTATTGGAAACAAAGGCACACACGAAATTTTAAACACTCTAGGGACTTTTTCTACTAGTAATGTATGTATTCCCGGACATATCTTACCCTTTAGGTAAGCTTACTGTCAACGTATATTTTTTCCACCTAACAGAAGTTCCAATGGAAACTTTGTTATAAACAATGCCATATTATCTGTTCCTGTTGGAACAATAGTCTATATCATTTATTCCGTTAGCAGGTTAGGAAAATTTTCTGTAATATTTATTCCAGTGGAAATAATATTCCAGAATATTGTTTCCATTTGGGACTTATATTATGAAGGATCTTCTATTCCGTGACAGTACAATGTACGTAGTACAGAATATAAGTGCAAGTTCAAACTCTTCAAAAGTTCCAGGCATATAAACGTTGAAAATATGCGACACGGCTCTATATTTTGATATTTGTAGTGCATATGAATTAGCTTCACATTCTACGCGATATTTTTTTTTCAAAACTAATAGTCCCAGAAAACTTATTTGCAAAAGCAAAACAGACAAAAATGACATTATGCAGATTTTGTATCTATTAAATAAAATATTATACCTACCTGCCTACCCATGACAAAAAATATACCGAGTCAAGTTATTTTTTTTGGGAAAAAAATAAAATATTTTACCTACCTACCTACCCTGTTTCAAAATATACGGTCGGAAAAGGGCAAACAATCAATATTTTAATTTAGGCCTCATGAAGTCTCTAGACCAATGTTGTCTAAAGCATTGCAGCATTGTTGTGTGTACATGCTGGTGGTTTCTTTGAACGGGGTCAACCGTCAATGTCACATTCTACATCATATGGATAATTTCATGTAAGACAGTCAGTTTTGTTGGCAGAGTTAACCAAAGGACCCAGAAAAAAACACAGAACTGAGGCAGGAAACTGACAAATTAACCATATAAAATGTACAATGTATGACGTGAAAATTGAACTTTTATTGTGGGACTGCCAATTGAACAGAGGCCTGATGTCACATCTTGTGGTCACAGTTTGGTAAAATTACCATAAGTTAAATGGCTCAACCACTACGGCTCCTTGTACAAATGGACAAAGATTTAAAACTTTTATTGTTTGCTTTGGTTTTATAAACATCACTTTCTACACCGTATGTAATTTCATGGCAGTCAGTTTTGTTGGCATACTATTAAACCGTAGTACTTGAAGGAAAACGGCGGCAACCTGCGGGAAGAAACTGACTAACCTTATCACATATGACATGAAAATCAAACCTTAATTTTGCAACTGCCCAACTAGGGCTCAAACCAATACCTAGAGGCTAGTAATCATACATGAAAGGTGTGACGAACTACCATACAAACACGCCTACTGCCCCTGATAAGTTTTGAGGATATAGGATCTGTACCAAATAAGGATAGCAAAATATTAAAAATTTGGAAGGTTGGCACAAATAGACATGGTGTTTATACTAATATTATCCATTATTTAGTGCAAGGTTTTTCAGGGCTATAGGTTTAAAACGTATGATAAATTCAAAATGGAAATATGCAGCAGGACAGACAATTTTTGCAGATAAATAAATTATGGGTTGTAATGCTTGTTTGATTAACAGAAATCTGGACATGCATTACATGAATACAGATAAATTAATGAGCCCTTAGAATAGAGAAAAGGAAGGGATTTTATTCATCACTAGTACACTAGATACATTTATAAATATGTTTCTGTCAGTATCTTTTATGTTTTAAGAATTATTTTATTCATGTTAAGAAGAAAGGCAAGAAAAGAGGGAAGTACTTCAATTGACACAAGATGCTAGTCTTTAAAATATGTATGTTTTGTACCAGGCTAGCATCTACTGGTACAAAACTACTATAAACCTGTAAATCTGGGACCGTTTTGGTCTATGGGCTTTAGTGCTTACAGCCATAATTATCTTGAATGCATCATTGTGGTTCTGACTATAGTAGATACTTTGTTCTCTGGTTCAAGGGAAAATTTGTCAATGATACATTTCAAATATTTAATAAGTTCAACAAATGTAAGAGCCACGCATATTTGTTCTGTGATGTCCCGGTGAAAAACTTCTATCTCATGAAGCGACAAAGTCGAGCAGAAATCATCTGTTTCTGCTTTTAGCCTTTACAAAAGATAAAACTTGAGTCCTCTACAAGGTCTCTCAGAACGTTTCTTTCAAAGAATAGCTGAACATTTGATTTTTGATAAAATCCATCTCCCTTAACCAATGCATTGATGCTTTCCCCTGCCGGCCTCTTTGACATTACTTTTGGCAAACTTTTTCTATTCCATGTCATTTAAATGTTTGCTCCCAATACTGTGTAAGGCAAGCGCTTTTAAGATCGTGATTTGAAATAAGTAAAGCCAGGAACAAACTCGGCGGATACGATCAAATTCCGGCACAATTTCGATTTTTTTTTAAATAAAAAAAAATAAATTTCTGAAACGCAAATAAAATTATTTGGGCGGCAAGTTTTTCAGTGGGTCGGGCGGCAATGCCAAACAAATGAAATTTTATTTTAGGCCCAACGGCTGTTTTGCCAGACAAGCTGGGGCCGTGGGACATCAGAGCTCGTCCCCTATCAAAAAGTGGATATTTGCCCACCCAAAATAGATGTGCTGCTTCGTCGCTTCTGGTGCCGACTGACGGCCTTGGAATTATATAAATCGGGCATCAATCTGTTCATTTTTAAAGGCAGTGCTTTAAGGCCTGACTTTCAAGTCATGAGGTTCATCTTTTCTTACTCAAATCTTTGCTGGGGGTCATTTTGCAAGAAATAGATCCGGAAATGTTTAAATTTCTCCTCTACTTTTAGTGGTATGAAATGGTTTTTGTTCCCTTCATTTACATTGGGAAATAAAGAAACGATCAGTGTGTATTGTTCGTTTTAAAAATCTGTTTATTAATGTGTCTTTTGCATTATAAGCAGTCAATCTGATTACAAACTATCATTATTAGAATTCCGTGTGGAAAGAGGTCCGTTCAATTTCGAGAACTATTTGCGATGTAAAGATATATTAAAATCATTTCACTCGTTGATATAACATGATATTACAATTAAAAGTCGACTGACCGTGAATTATATTGCATTATATACAATTTAAAGTATTTCTGTACGTGAAGCCCTATGACGTTATAGTTATTTCGGTCTTATTTATGTAAAGTATGAAATTATCGTTCCTGAATAGGGTTCCACTAATTAAAGACAAGAAGCGTCAAAAGGTGATAAGTCGCGACAATAAAAATTAATATAGGGATAAGAAGCGACAATACAATTAATTTAGCGAGAAGAAGCGTCAAAAAGACTATATAGGGACTATACTTAAATAAAAAAAAAAAACGTCATTACAACAACTTATTCCCAATAGACATTAAAAAAAAAACATGCATTACTTTTTATTATAGGGCTATTATAAAAAAAAATTGTATTACTGTACGTACATTGATAGATAAAAACATGTTTTTATTAAGAAGAAAGGGATTGTCTAGTTTTATTAGATATATAAAAAAATATGTTTTATGCACACGCTAAAAATTGGCCATCAAAACAAAAAAAAAACAATTTCCTTTTAAAGAATTTATTGAATCAAAACCATCCAATATCATTTCCTTTCTAACAGTGAAATTCTTCTTTTTCATAGGGACATATTTGATAGGTGTAGCTTCACCCTATCACAACAAATGAGAATAGCCTCGTGAGAGAATTACGATTCGCTTGTCCCTTGTTAGTTATTGTTGCTTCGTCACTAAATTAATCTTCTTGTCGCTGTTTGTCTCTAAAATTCTTCTTGTCTCTTATTAGTGAGACCATTCAGTTCCGTCCTTTACTTCCGGTTTTGCACTGCAAAACAACCACACACTATTAACGATGCCTAGTCCTTGTTTGTGTGTAACTGAGTGTCATTTAAGAGGAGGACATGCATTTCTAAATGACTTAATAAGAAGGAAAAGTTGGATCAACGCCATGGCTCAAACGTAGATTGTCACGTGCGATGCATTCGTAGAGCCCATATCAATCAGCTGTTGTTTGCAAGGCACATTTTACTGAAAACGACTACGTTCAGGAAACTATTCATGGTAAAACTTTATTTTCTTTAAGAAATATATACTGTTATTTATATAATCGCCATGCAAGTAAACCAAAGTATGTTTGCAACCGCAATTATCGTTTTAGAATAAAAAGGGGGTGAATTCAAGACGTCATAATTTTTGGGATTACGATTCAATATCATCGGTTTGACATTTTTTGTTTATTACTACAATTGTATGGTTTTCCTACAAGAGATATATTATACTGAAAATTATTTTGGCAGTAATTATGTTAATTTAGGTTGTAATGACAAGAATTCATGAGCTATGCCTCTGGCTTTCTTGAAAAATATCAATGACAATGTAAACAGGAACAAAACATTGACATGAATGATGCTCTCCACCTATGTTATAGTTATTTAGGTATGTGTGTTGCACAAGTCTTTCACAAGTTTCAAAAAAGCTAATGTTATAAAACTTTTTTTCAGGGCACAAACCCACTTTAAAGAGACTTGTCTACTGCCATTCCCATCCTATTTTCATGCCGCGTGACCATTTGTAAGCAAGAGACTGAATGGTTTGCAAAATTAAAAATCAGGACAGTGTCCCGCTAAACCAAAAGAACTAAACTGGATGAATATTGTAGGAGAAATCTAGGAAAAGTTTTGATTTGTGAAATTGGTTTTCCTGAACAGACATTCATCCTGCAGGAAAGATTTATAACTGTTTACCACCAACTGACGAGCTAATGTTGAGCTTCACAGATGGAATTACTCAAACACCATCAATGCCTATGTTTTCAGCACAGATTTCACAAATCATGACACAGCTGTGCATTTTTTATACCTGTTAAAAGTCGAAAACTAAATTTCATTTTTATATAAATAAACATATATTGTGTCATTTGAGAACTAACTTGTATTTTGCCAAACGAAGCATGAATGAAAGTTTTGAAATTCATTTTGCTTTGATATATAGATTACAATTGTTCATGTTATTGTAATGCATATAAAAATAAGGAGATGTGGCACAATGTAAATATATGATATTCTGTGAGTTTATCAAACTAAAGGGAATAAGAAATTTGTGTAAGCAGTTACAGGTACTACTGTACAATCTCCAACAATGAGAAAAACTCATACTGTAAAGAGAATTTCATATTTAAGAATTGAATGCTTCTTTTTTATACGACCGCAAAATTTGAAAAAATTTTCGTCGTATATTGCTATCACGTTGGCGTCGGCGTCGTCGTCGTCGTCGTCGTCCGGCGTCCGAATACTTTTAGTTTTCGCACTCTAACTTTAGTAAAAGTGAATGGAAATCTATGAAATTTTAACACAAGGTTTATGACCACAAAAGGAAGGTTGGTATTGATTTTGGGAGTTTTGGTCCCAACATTTTAGGAATTAGGGGCCAAAAAGGGCCCAAATAAGCATTTTCTTGGTTTTCGCACTATAACTTTAGTTTAAGTTAATAGAAATCTATGAAATTTTGACACAAGGTTTATGACCACAAAAGAACGGTTGGGATTGATTTTGGGAGTTTAGGTTTCAACAGTTTAGGAATTAGGGGCCAAAAAAGGGCCCAAATAAGCATTATTCTTGGTTTTCGCACAATAACTTTAGTTTAAGTAAATAGAAATCAATGAAATTTAAACACAATGTTAATGACTACAAAAGGAAGGTTGGTTTTGATTTTGGGAGTTTAGGTCCCAACAGTTTAGGAATTAGGGGCCAAAAAGGGACCCAAATAAGCATTTTTCTTGGTTTTCGCACCATAACGTTAGTATAAGTAAATAGAAATCTATGAAATTTAAACACAAGGTTTATGACCATAAAAGGAAGGTTGGTATTGATTTTGGGAGTTTTGGTCCCAACAGAATAAGGGGCCCAAAGGGTCCAAAATTAAACTTTGTTTGATTTCATCAAAATTGAATAATTGGGGTTCTTTGATATGCCGAATCTAACTGTCATGACTGTGTATGTAGATTCTTAACTTTTGGTCCCGTTTTCAAATTGGTCTACATTAAGGTCCAAAGGGTCCAAAATTAAACTTAGTTTGATTTTGACAAAAAATGAATCAGTTAGGTTCTTTGATATGCTGAATCTAAAAATGTACTTAGATTCTTGATTATTGGCCCAGTTTTCAAGTTGGTCCAAATCGGGGTCCAAAATTAAACTTTGTTTGATTTCATCAAAAATTGAATAAATGGGGTTCTTTGATATACCAAATCTAACTGTGTATGTAGATTCTTCATTTTTGGTCCTGTTTTCAAATTGATCTACACTAAAGTCCAAAGGGTCCAAAATTAAATTTAGTCTGATTTCAACAAAAATTGAAATCTTGGGGTTCTTTGATATGCTGAATCCAAAAATGTACTTAGATTTTTTATTATGGGCCCAGTTTTCAAGTTGGTCCAAATCAGGATCTAAAATTATTATATTAAGTATTGTGCAATAGCAAGTCTTTTCAATTGCACAGTATTGCGCAATGGCAAGAAATATCTAATTGCACAATATTGTGAAATAGCAAATTTTTTTTTAATTAGAGTTATCTTTCTTTGTCCAGAATAGTAAGCAAGAAATATCTAATTGCAAAATATTGTGCAATAGCAAGATTTTTTTTTAATTGGAGTTATCTTTCTTTGTCCAGAATCAACTTAAATCTTTGTTATATACAATATACAATGTATATTCACTTTTTACTACCAACTGATAAATTATAATAAATAACATTCAGTGATAACAAGCAGTTTTTTTTACATCTTAATATTTTATGATGTATTTAAATGAGTAGTTATTGTTGCAAACTCCATTAGAAATTTTAATTGAGATTAGTTTTGGAATAAGGGAAAGGGGGATGTGATTAAAAAAATTGGGTTCAATTTTTCTCATTTGAAATTTCATAAATAAAAAAGAAAATTTCTTCAAACATTTTTATGCCCCACCTACGATAGTCGAGGGGCATTATGTTTTCTGGTCTGTCCGTCCGTCCGTCCGTCTGTCCGTTCGTTCGTCCGTCCGTTCGTCCGTCCGTCTGTCCCGCTTCAAGGTTAAAGTTTTTGGTCAAGGTAGTTTTTGATGAAGTTTAAGTCCAATCGACTTCAAACTTAGTACACATGTCCCCTATGATATGATCTTTCTAATTTTAATGCCAAATTAGAGTTTTTACCCCAATTTCACGGTCCACTGAACATGGAAAATGATAGTGCGAGTGGGGCATTCGTGTACTGAGGACACATTCTTGTTTTGAGAGGATTAATATTCAACAGCATAGTGAATTGCTCTAAGAGAAAACAAAAATTTTAAGTTCATTAGAACACATTCATTCTGTGTCAGAAACCTATGCTGTGTCAACTATTTAATCACAATCCAAATTTAGAGCTGAATCCAGCTTGAATGTTGTGTCCATACTTGCCCCAACCGTTCAGGGTTCAACCTCTGCGGTCGTATAAAGCTACGCCCTGCGGAGCATCTGGTGTAAATTTATTGGGGTGTAAAAGCGTTGACCGAAGTACATTTTGTATGAAGCGCAGAAGCGCTTCATACTAAAAATGTGCGCACGGTCAACGCTTTTACAACCCTATAAAGTTACAAAAAGAAGCATTCAATACTTATAATTACATTCTTTAGCTATGATCATGAAAAAACGAATTTTATAAATTTTGTATATTATTCACCTGTGCACTTTATTGTGGGACCACGTGCTATCATGAATAAAAAGTTTTATTGAGATAAGATAAGATAAGATAATTTTATTAACCAATCATGGTGCCCAAAATTTGAGCTATACAATCAAATGAATTACAAAATAAAGCACAGAAAATGATTAGAATGATTAAAGTACATTTAAACAAAAAAACACATGAATACACATTTACACTAATTAACCTGATATAAATCAAGTTATTGACAAACATAGTTATGGGTGCCACTGTGACCTGGAGAAATTACATAAATCTTTATAGTTCTAGGTCTATGGGAGACAACTCCTGATCAATATTGAGTGATGCAATTGCTTACGGAATAACAAGTGATGTGCCGTTAGCCTATCAAAATAAAGTATTATAATGAAATATACATCTAATGTAATTATTTACAAGTAAGTTTTGTTTTTGCATTGAATAATTTTCTTCTATTGTCTTTAAAGCAAATATGGGAAGTGGTTAAAATGCTAATGAGACAGCTATTATGGCCACCAGGCCTTGAAGGCATAAAACTTTGCTCAGTGCTCGGAGCACAAAAATCATGCTCAAAACATGAAATCCAGCAATTTAATTGGTTGATTTTTGAGTCTGAGTACAAAAATCATGCTCGAAAGTTTTATGACCGTGAGGCCAGATGTCATTGCTACCTTGATTAAAAACTCCTTTTTAGCTCACCTGACCTGACTCATCACTTGATTTCGTTGTCCTTAAACTTTTACCAAAAATCTTCTCTGAAACTACTGTGCCAAATTTAACCAAATGAGCCAAAATCATCATTGCGGTATCTAATTTAAAAAATGTGTGGTTTGAACCGGTCAACCAACCAAGATGACCACCATGGCTAAAATAGAACATACGGGTAAAATGTAGATTTTGGCTTATAACTCTGAAACCATTTAGCCTTTAGAGCAAATCTGACATAGGGTGAAATTGTCTCTTGAGTGAAGATCTATATCTGCCCAGGAATTTTCAGACAAATCTGACAACCCGTTGATGGATTGCTGCCCCCAAATTAGTAATTTGAAGGAAATTTTGCAGAGTTTGGTTATTATCTTAAATATTATTATAGATAGAGATAAACTGTAAACAGCACTAATGTTCTGCAAAGTAAGATCTACAAATAAGTCAACATGACCAAAATTGTAAGTTGACCCCTTAAAGAGTTATTGTCCTTTATAGTCAATTTTTAACAATTTTCATAAATTTTTGTATTTTTTGTTAATTTTTAAAAAATATTTTCAATTGTAAATACTGGGCCATGTTTATTATAGATAGAGATAATTGTAGCACCAAGAATGTTCAGTAAAGAAAGATCTACAAACACATCCCCATCACCAAAAACACAATTTTGTCATTTTATATGTGTCCATTGTTTAATATGCACATAGACCGTCCAAGGTGAGCGACACAGGCTCTTGTGAGTCTCTAGGTCATTAATACCGGTAGATTACTTTATCATGTTTATACTGAAAAATAATTTTGCTTGGAGGGAGAATTTAAAAAAAGTTCTGTCTTCAAAAGAGTTGATATGTTACTATGTACATTTACCATTATGTTACTTGATGTTCTAGTAATACACACAGTACGGAGACTAGTCAATCTTTGAAAATTATTTTTCATAGGATAGGAGTAATTGAATATGTGTATATAATCAATAATTAAAAATAGTTTTATTTACATTAAAAAGGGAAAGTTCTTATGTCTTAAAAATGCATTTCATGGCGAGGTACAGAAAATATACTGTAAACAGTAGACTATAGATATAGGTGAACTAGGTACAAGAGAACTCTAAATCTTAATTACTACAAACCACCTCTGTTCTATGGAAGATAATGATATAACTGGACTAGAAATACACACAATCTGTAATTAACTGCCTTTACAGCGCTTTCGCGCTTTGATTCATATATCTCTTCATTTATGTAAGTTTCACCTACCTGCCAACCTTCATTTTCTCATATTTTAACAATTTTCACAGAGACCCATCGATTTCTGCATTTTAACTTTCACTTCCAAATGGACGTCAAGTTACGAGAGAGTTCGTGGCCTCGAGACTCAAATATGCAAATATTTATATTTTTTCACCTCTTTCATAGGAGATCAATGTTTAACATTTACTAGCCAACCACGATTTTTCACCTCCTTTACAGGAGATTGGTATTAAGCATTTAGTTCCAACCACGATACAATCGGAAGCTCTCGAACATTTAGGTCACTTGCATCGTAAAAGAACAAAGTGTTAGCTTATGGTCATTTGCATAAATCATCACTGGTTTCTCGTGGTCACATGATAATCTTTGAAAATGAAAGGCAAAATGCAGAAATCGATGGGTCTCTGTGAAAACTGTTAAAATATGAGAAAATGAAGGTTGGCAGGTAGGTGAAACTTACTGCATTTTGCCTTTCATTATCGTCGTCGTTGTCGTTGTCGTCCGAATACTTTTAGTTTTCACACTCTAACTATAGTAAAAGTGAATAGAAATCTATGAAATTTTAACACAAGGTTTATGACCACAAAAGGAAGGTTGGGATTGATTTTGGGAGTTTTGGTTCTAACAGTTAAGGAATTAGGGGCCAAAAAAGGGCCCAAATAAGCATTATTCTTGGTTTTCGCACAATAACTTTAGTTTAAGTAAATAGAAATCAATGAAATTTAAACACAAGGTTTATGACCACAAAAGGAAGGTTGGTATTGATTTTGGGAGTTGAGGTCTGAACAGTTTAGGAATTAGGGACCAAATAGGGGCCCAAGTAAGCATTATTCTTGGTTTTCGCACCATAACTTTAGGTTAAGTAAATAGAAATCTATGAAATTTAAACACAAGGTTTATGACCACTAAAGGAAGGTTGGGTTTGATTTTGGGAGTTTTGGTCCCAACAGTTCAGGAATAAGGGGCCCAAAGGGTCCAAAATTGAACTTAGTTTGATTTCATCAAAAATTGAATAATTGGGGTTCTTTGATATGCCGAATCTAACTGTGTATGTAGATTCTTAATTTTTGGTCCCGTTTTCAAATTGGTCTACATTAAGGTCCAAAGGGTCCAAAATTAAACTTAGTTTGATTTTGACAAAAATTGAATCCTTGGGGTTCTTTGATATGCTGAATCTAAAAATGTACTTAGATTTTTGATTATGGGCCCAGTTTTCAAGTTGGTCCAAATCGGGTCCAAATTAAATTTTTGTTTGATTTCATCAAAAATTGAATAATTGGGGTTCTTTGATATGCTAAATCTTACTGTGTATGTAGATTCTTAATTTTTAGTCCTGTTTTCAAATTGGTCTACATTAAAGTCCAAAGGGTCCAAAATTAAACTAAGTTTGATTTTAACAAAAATTGAATTCTTGAGCTTTTTTGATATATGCTGAATCTAAACATGTACTTAGATTTTTGATTATGGGCCCAGTTTTCAAGTTGGTTCAAATCAGGATCCAAAATTATTATATTAAGTATTGTGCAATAGCAAGAAATTTTCAATTGCACAGTATTCAGCAATAGCAAGAAATCTTCAATTGCACAGTATTGCGCAATAGCAAGAAATATCTAATTGCACAATATTGTGCATTAGCAAGAAATTTTCAATTGATTGGAGTTATTTTTCTTTGTCCAGAATAGTAGTTGAATCAACTTAAATCATTGTTTTATACAATATACAATGTATATTCACTTTTACTACCAACTGATAAATTAAAACAATCTTTACCATACAGTGATAACAAGCACCTTTTGTTACATTTTAATATTTTATGATGTATTTAAATGAGTAGTTATTGTTGCAAACTCCATTAGAAATTTGAATTGAGATCAGTTTTGGAAAAAGGGAAAGGGGGATGTGAAAAAAAAGGGGGGGGGGTTAAATTTTTCTCATTTCAGATTTCATAAATAAAAAGAAAATTTCTTTAAACATTTTTTTGAGAGGATTAATATTCAACAGCATAGTGAATTGCTCAAAGGAAAAAAAAAGTCATTTTACAGTATTCTTATTGTTTTATGGTTCTGTGTACTATTTAATTGAATTATATTATGTCACAACTGTTTATTTATTTAGGCATGGATGGCTAATTACAATCAAAGAGCCTTGCTAGTCAGGGTTCTATGCAATTTAGAAGACGCACAATGTTGCAGGTCACAGGATAATACCATTGAAAGTGTAAAATTTTTCACTAGAGAAAACGGTCAGCCTGAGGTATCAGAAGTAGTGTATGATTGCCATGATTCCTTTGATCAAAGACCCTTAGAAGATTTTTATGAGACAATAAACTCTTTTTTGGAACCATTTGAGCAATCAGATATTACATCAGAATACTGGAAGGACATTGTCAGATGTTTACAGCTATATGATTTCAAGTATAAAAAAGTGGACAAAGTGGAATGTTGGTTTCCCCAAAAGAGCCCAAAGTCTGACAAAGGCTTAGAAGAGGCATATGCAAAGTTGTCAACAGGTAAAATATTTAATATGCAATCATTTGCATATTTTTTTATCTGCACATTTATACATATACCAGTACATGTATATATATATAAAAATAAGGAGTTGTGGTATGATTGCCAATGAGACAGCTATTCACCAAAGTTCAAATGAAGTGGATGTGACAGAATAACAAAAGAACAAACTATGTCTGCACATGTCAGTTGAAGAGTGTTTAACTCATCAGATTGTTACAAAGCAACAACAAAAAATGTAACAGAAACACAGTCTGGAGATATATACATCTTTCACATCAAAGAATGCACTAATTACAGATCTGAGAGTACTTACATTTGCTGACAGATAGTCCATAAGCAATGACAACTAATTAAAAAATCATGTAAATATTGAACATTTTTGGGATACGATTGCTTTCAAGCAATCTGTAGACTTATACCAGTGACTCAGGTCTATGCCCTCACGTCAACCTTTTTATTCTAAACACTAAGGAACATCTTAGATTCGTATGATTGTCTTGCTTTAAAAGGTAGAAACAAACAAAGAGATTGAACTTTAACAACTTTCCTATTATGTTCTTTTCATAATCTTCATTTTTGATTCATGTATTTCCCTTGACTTAGTATACCTGTTTTTAACAACACAGAAAATCAGATTTGAGCAGTATTTATATTTAGTGTTTTTATAAATTTAGAAACATGTAACGTCAGAGGGAATTCCCTAGTTTTGATAAAAATGTGATAGTTCTCTGAATTCCGATAAATCTATTTCTGTCACATAAGAACTGAAGTGGAGTTTTTCTTATATGTCACTGTTATGAAACTGATATTTGATATTGACTGTACTTCAATAAAGAAATAGAGAACCATCTAGGTCGTTTAATTAACATTTAATACACGTTCTCCTCCAATGTTTGTTTAGTTAATTGTGCACATGCGTATAGTTTTCCTGACTTCAAGGGGTATTAGATTGAATGGTTGTTCTGGATTCCCTACTCAATTGATTAATTAAAAACTCATGGGATATTTTCTATGTATGTCTGCTATTGAGGGTTATTGTTGTTGCATAATTTTGAATCATATGCATCATTTAAATAAAAAATAAATGTAGTCCACATCGTAGAACTTTAACCACAACACCCCTTCAGGCGAAATGGAGTCTTCCATATTATCGTTTCGAGTTGTCTCCCTCCCGGAAGTAAATTCCGTCAATTCTGAGACATCAAAATATATGATACAAATTAACTCGTTCTGTCGATAAACGTCGTATTATATTAAAAATGATCGCAATTTAAACCGAGTGATGTGTACGGAAATTAGTCATGACCACTGACCCAAAGGAAATTAAATATTTAAAGAGTTAGGAATGGGGTTCCTCCTAGAATTAACGTAGAAAAATAGTTGATAAGATTTTAAAGATAAGAAGTGAAATACCTTCTTTCAAATAATGTGACATTGAGAAGAAATTCAACTTTATTTGTTTATAGTCTGACAACAGATTTACTAAGTATTGCGCAACAGCACAGTTTATTGCACAACAGCAAGAAATGTTTAATTGAATTTATAACCAATTTCAAGTTCTTTGACTACATTTGTTCAGAAACCTATAATATGTCAAATATTTAATTACTATCCAAATTCAGATCTGTATCAAGCTTGAATATTGTGTCCATTTCTGCCCGAACTGTTCAGCTTTGAACCTCTTCGGGCGTATATATACAATTCTAGCTGTTCTCAGCATAGCAGTTTATTTTAATTGAAATTAAATGTTGATCAGAAATTCACCGTATCATCTATTGACCTTCATAGTTTAACATATAGAGGACCCTTTGGGAAATTCACTTAAAAATCTTAACAATTAATTTAAACTATTATGATTAGAAAAGTTTCATTATCAATGGATTACAGTATCTATACTATTAAACGAGAAGACCTCATTTTGGGTGTCGCTTCTCTTCTTTCCACAATTAATTGATCAACACGCCTCTGTGTCCTATAGGTACAGTGCATAGTGCCATTTGTCATCCATTCATATGATTATTCAGATTGACTTAATTTTGGAGAAAAACGAGAAAAAAGGCATCCGGATATTGTCCCGTCATTGGACGAAATTTTAAGTAAGATTAGACTTCCGGTTTGCGTTTTTCTGTATACTTTGAACGTACATATACAAAGAATAAAGTGTATTTTCAGAATTCTATCTGCTATCATTTTCAAGTTTACTATCCACGGCAGTCACAGAGTTTATTAAATAGAGAGGGTCTGTATACTATATCAATGACCACTATGGATCGATTAGTAAAGTAAATACATGTACACTATATTTATCATATAGTAATGAATGCTCATAATATACAGATAAGCGCTAAAAATATTCATGTGAACTTTTGATACCTTTTCTGAAATTCTCAAGTCATTAAATCTTTTACAAAAATCATTGATTACAAAAAAAGAAGATGTGGTATGATTGCCATGTTGAGACAACTCTCCACAAGAGACCAATATGACACAGATATTAACAATTATAGGTTACCGTACGACCTTCAACAACGAGCAAAGCCCATACGACCTTCAACAACGGGCAAAGCCCATACTCAGCTTTAAAAGGCCCCGAACTGACAATGTAAAACAATTCAAACCAGAAAACTAGCGGCCTTATTTATGTACAAAAAAATGAACGAAAAACAAATATGTAACACATAAACAAACAACAACCACTGAATTACAGGCTCCTTACTTGAATGTTCATAACATACTAAATGTATGTTCATATTGAAATTGATAGAAAACCAAAAAATGGGAATATTGGAAATAAAGGAGGAGGGATAAAAAAAAAGCATTTTCCTGTCCCCAATAACCTATGACTTATGATACTTTTGCTGAAATTCTCCAGTCATTAAATATTTTACAAAATTCTTCCAACAACACTTTACATACTTTAAACTACGCTTTGAATGCCCGCGATTTCGCGGGTGTGTTCTAGTAACTTTTATATAAACAAGATATCAGATATTAGTCTATAACTATTTGTTTTATATATATATTTTCAGAACAGAGGCAATATGTTTCATCATTTAAGACAGCATTACAAACAAATATGAATAATGGTCGGGCTAAAAATTGGATTGAGTTATTGATAAAAATACTGCTGAAATGTCTTGGGAGTGATCATATGTGTGGATCTGCCACAAATCGACATGACAGCATCAATACTACATTGGAGACTGTTTTGGGGGATTCTGATGATCCATTTACACAAATGGAGTTTAATGCACCTTACTATAGTAATCCCTCAAGTACCTCTTCAGAGTCATCAGACACTGAATCGTCACCGGGATGTATAGCACAAGACAGAGTTACAAGACATACAATAGTTCCCGATTACTGTGTCGTGCAGCCCAATTTTCCTGGTATCTTTCCTATAGTTTTTGAACTGAAACCTACTCATCAGGAGTCACATGCTCTTGTTCAAAATATACAACAAATGTTGTCCAAACTTTTTTTCCAGGATGTTGTATTTGGCATTGTTGTTTCACCCAGATCATTTCAACTATCAGTAATTATAAAACAGGGAAAAGATCTTCATTTTGCAAGTACAAACAATATTTACATTTACAAAAATAAGAATCAAGTAAAAACACTTGATTTGGGAGAGTTGAATAATATGTGTACTTTTATTTACCGAGTGTTAAAGTGGGCAAGGAAAACAAAATGTTTGTTGAAAAGTAACGAGAGATGTGAGGGAAAAGAGGATAGCTGTCATCATGTAAATGGGAAAAGATGAATCTTAAAAAACACTCAGCAATATTTTTTTTCAAAATCAGATATTTTCACAGTTGATAGATGAATAAAGGACTAATTTTGATGTACTTTTTTACACAGATTGACGTCAAGTGAATCTAAATGAATACTTACTTACATGTACTTACGTTGTGTAACTAAAGATTGCAGTGAATATAACATACAAAGATTACTTTTCTGTTAAATATGAGCAAATAAGTGCTAAAAACGATATAAGAAAAAAATATATAACAATTTATAGTTTGAGCACATTATTAGGTCCATTAAAGCATTGAGACTGGTTTTTCTTCTGCCATCAACTAGTTTGATCAAAACTTTATTCACATTTCAAACCACAAAGACCTGTTCATCATACCATAGGCAGATCCAAAGGGGTGGGGGTTGGGGGCCTTTTTGTGGGGGAGATTTGGTTGATTATATAGAGAATCACTTAAGCATGACTGAAGTGGGTCCCCTTAGTATAAATATTTCTAGATCCACCAATGCATACAGTCTGAACAATATGCATATTTTAAAATAAAAATGCATGGTCTGGAATGTATCTGAAAAGAATAAAACTCTGGTAAATCTCAACTTCAAAATTCATTTTTTCTTGGCTGAATAAAGTGATTGGCTGGTCTCTCTGAATTGCTGGTATAACTTAAGTGTCATGTGAATGAGGTCACAATCAGTCTCTAGTCATCTATCTGAATTCCCTAATAGGCCTCTTATCTTAAATTAAAAAGCCTTCAACTAATTTACATTCAATAAGTTTTAAAATTACTGTCTAAATAGAGTAAGACATTTATGGAGTGTTTGTGTTTGTGAAACAGAGAAAGGGAAATAACTCAAATTTTCTTTGAAATACATGTCAACTTTGTAACCACACAGATGGTAATGTTGATGGAAGACCTAAGAAATAATGGCTTCGATTGAATTGAAAAACATGACTGCAGGCAGCAACATTTGGTTCTTGTTGTCTTGTCTGCAACGACAGTAATGCATAGGTATAACAATTTGGCAATAACTGTAACTATTTGTATCAAGCTTTATATTTCAGAAGGTAGAAGACCTGTATTATTCATACCTTTTTTATAGATATCTTGTATGACAAAGTATCTGTTATATATCAAATGTTGTCCTTGACCTTTTTTCCATGGTTCAGTAACTGCTTGGGGGAAAAAATTATTGGGTGAAGTCCTCATTTATTATACCCCACGCAACGAAGTTGCTAAGTGTAAAATGTTTTTGACCTGTCCGTCCGTCCATCAGTCCGTCTGTACGTCAGTCCTATTTCTTGTCATCGCAACTCCTCTCAAACCACACATCAGAATTTCATGAAACCTTTTTTTAAATAATAAGGACATAATATGTAGATGGGCATATTGACAGGAAATTACAATTCAATATTTTTTTCTAGGAGTTTCGACCCTTTGAACTTATTTGCTTTACTGTACTACTGAAACAGTTTGTCATCACAACTCCTCTGAAACCACACAACAGAATTTCACAAAACCTTTTTATATAATGACATAATATGTAGATATGTATATCGACAGGAAATTAGGATTCAATTTTTTTCCAGGAGTTACGCCCCTTTGAACTTATTTACCTTACTGTACAACTGCAACAGCTGTCATTGCAACTCCTCTGAAACCACACAACATAATTTCATGAAACTTTGTAAATAATAAGGACATACTATGTAGATGTGCATATTGACAGGAAATTATGATTCAATTTTTTTTTCTTACACTTATTTCATTTCTCCAATGACAATGTGGGGACGTGGGGTATGTGAGTGCGCTCACTAAGGTTCTGTAATTAAGAGTACATTTTGTAATTAGGCTAACTATATTTGATATTTGGGTTCCTTGGATCCGGACATCCTGGCATTTAAATTTTTCAAGGGGTGATGCAGATAGGATTCCTCTAGATTTTTCATCTATTTGAAGGTGATAACTGATTATTTATATTGCTGATTATTTTTTAACCAGAGGATATAGTATGATAAAAATCAAAATGGAGATATTTTATAGTGTCTTTAACAATATTAAGTGAGTAAAATTACTAGATTCAACTGGTGTTAATATATATCAATTAAATTAATTTGCATTGAAGTCTATGGAAAATCTAGAGGATTCTTATCCGCATCACCTCTCAACATTGTTTACATAACACAAATTCTAATCATTGATTGGTCAGTTACATGTTGTGATGTCACTGCAGGTCTCATCTCATTTCATGGATCAGTGATCAAGGTAAAAATAACATGATCAAGTCTGTTACAGTGTCTCAGATACTAAAAGCATTTAAGGTCAACTCAACTATATTTGGTATACGGAATGATTGCAAAGTGAATATGTCGAACTTGCAAGTTCCATCTGACTGACCTGAATTTCACGATTCATTGGACAACATTTTGTTTTTTGTTGAGCCTGCAACCTTTGTGGCAGAAAAGCCTGACATTGGGATAATGATCCAACAGCAGCATTAGCTTACTACTTCAAAGCTTTATATCTTAGAAGGTGGAAGACCTGGATGCTTCATACTTTGTCTAAAGATGTATCATGTTATGAAGTTTCCGTCTGTCATTTGTCCAAGACCTATTTTTCATGGTTCAATGACTACATGAAAAAAAAGATTTTTTGTATTGTTAATTTTCTCTTATGATAGAGTAATATGATAAATATATTTAATAGTTGTGTACCTTGCAAGGTCCTCATGTCTTTCAGACAGTTTTCATCTGACCTCGACCTCATTTCATGGATCAGTGAACAAGGTTACGTTTTCGTGGTCAACTCCATATATCAGATACTACAGTGAATAGATCTTATATTTTTTGTGAAGGAATGAGTGTGAGGTGTACAAGTCCAACTGGCAGGTGTCATTCATCCTTGACCTCATTTTCATGGTTCAGAGGTTTTAAAAAGTTTATTTTTGTGTTTTGGTCTTTTTTCTAATACTATATGAATAGGTCAACTATATTTGATGAATGGAAATATTTTACGATTTATATGTCAGTCTGGCAGGTTTTATTCGACCGTGACCTCATTTTCAAGGTTCAGTTGTTAAAGTTAAGTTTTTTTGATTTGGTCTGTTTTACCTATAACTAATAGGTCAACTACATTTTTCGTATGAACTGATTGTAAGGTATATATCTGTTTTGCAGATATCATCTGACCTTGACCTCATTTTCATGGTTCATTGGTCAATTATAAGATTTCATGGTTAAGCTTGTTTCGTAGATACTATAGGCAAAGGTCAACTATATTTGATGCCTAGTTTGATTATAAAAATGTACATGTCTGTCTTGCATGGTTAATCTCATCTTTGATAGCCAAGGGTTACGATCCATTCCCTCCTTAAAGTGGATCGTAACCCTTGGCTAGCGAAGATGGGTTCATCTGACCTTGACCTCATTTTCATGGTTCATTGGTCAATGTTTAGTTTTCCTGTTTTAGTCTGTTTCTTCAACTATATAAGCAACTATAGATCAACTAATGATTGTCAGATCTACATGTATTTCTGACCTTGGCCTTATTTTCTTGGATCATGTTAAGTTTTGGTGATACTTGTGGTAAAGTTTTGTATTTGGAATACTAGTATCAACATTAAATCAATTGTCAGCAAGGAAGGCAAGACGTTTCAGCGTGTGCACTCTTGTCTGTGGTATATTCTATTTATCAAATACTATAAGCAATAGGGCCAATATATTTGGTGTATTGAATGCTTGTAAGCTGTACTTGTCTGTCTGGCAGTCAGGTTTCATTTTACCTCCAACTCGTTTTCGTTCAATGGAAGAAAATGTTTAGTTTTTGTGGTTTGTTCCATTTCTCGGAAATAAATAGGTCAATTATATTTGATTTTTTGACACGATTGTAAGTATTCATGTCCGTATGGCAGGATTTATCTTGATCTCATTTTCATGGTTCATTGGTGAATGATGTTTTCATAATTTTAACAGTTGATTAGATACTATAAGCAATAGGTCAACTATTTTGTTAATGTAATGATTGTAATTGTGTACATGGCTGCCTTGAAGGGTTAGTATGATCATGACCTCATTTTCATGGTTCATTGGTCCATTTTTTTGGTTTGATCTGTTTCCCAATGTACTATTAGCTATAATACCTCGATACTTGGGTATATGGAATTAGTGTAAAAGAGGGACGAAAGATACCAGAGGGACAGTCGATTTCATAAATCGAAAATAAAGTGACAACGTCATGGTTAAAAATGAAAAAAAGGCAAACAGACAAACAGATCCTGCTCCACATGTGACACCCGTCGTGTAGCTTATGTGATAACAAATCCGGTAAATAGTCATATTCATGAAAGGAAGGGAATTGTAGTTACAAAGTAAGGAACTTATTTGATATTATTTGTGAAACGGTTACCATGACGGTCAACCAACTCGTGATGGCGTCCGTAAAATTTACGAAGGGATGATTCTTCACCATTTGGAACTCTTGGTTTAATAGCTTCCTTGTGAGCAGCAATCCTTTATCAAGAAAATCATGATAGGAAATGCAAGCTCGGGAATATCGTAGCAATTGGGAGATATATACCCCGTATGCAGGTGCTGCTGGAATTTTGCTACTTAGAAATGGAAAGTTCACAATTGGAAAGCTTAAATCATCTCTTTTGTCGTAAAGTTATGTTTTCAACCGACCCTCATAGTCAATTTCTAGATGTAAGTCAAGATATGAGGCCGACTTAACTGTATCTGTAGTATCCGTTATCTCTAGTTCGATGGGATAGATGCGTTCAACATAGTCACCAAATTTTGAATTATTTAGTGAAAGAACATCATCTATATAGCTGAAGGTTTAGTTAAGGGATATTGCTAACTTCTTATCCTTCTTCATAAGAAGTTCCTGTATGAAGTCAGCCTCATAATAATAAAGAAACAAGTCGGCAAGAAGAGGGGCACACTTTGTACCCATTGGAATGCCGACAGTCTGTTGAAAAACACGTCCTTCGAACGTAACAAATATGTTGTCAATCAAGAAATCAAGCATCATGATAATGTCAGTTTCAGAGAATTTTTGTTTGAATCAGAGTGATCCTTTACAAAGTAGGATTTATCCCTCCCTAAGACAAGATACTTGCATCTACGTTGGCCATTCTTTTTTATCAAACAAAGCAATACCAACTCTTTCAATTTGTCTTTTAGTTTGGAATGTGGAATACTTGTGTAAAGTGTAGAAAAGTCAAATGTTTTAATACTATTACACGATGACAGGGAGTTAGATTTTTTTCCCTTAAAAGATATTTGGATTTTTTTAGTATCCACATCTGATTCACGCCACCTCTAAAATAGGCAGTTTCACAATAAATTTGAAGCCCGTCTTTGATTGCTGATAAAATAGATGTTAATAATTTAGAAAGAGGTTTCGTGGAGCACTTGGAAGACCCAGCAATATACAGTTGTTTGTAAGGACACTTATGTAGTTAAGGTATCCAATACAGTGATGGAAGATCCAGTTCCTCATCTTTGGTTGAAATTCCAAAGGAACATAGAACAGACCTAATAGTATGATTATCCACGATTTCCTCTTTGGTAAGTGTCGTGAGGGTATATGTTGAGTTTCCAGGTGAATTGTCGATACCTAATTCGTTTATCAAGCAGTTAATGTAATGAGTTTAACACAAAAACGATGTTGTTTGGGGCTTTTATCTGCGGGGACAATAACATATTTGTCATGGAGGTAGGATAAGTGTTTTGCAACATTTGGGTCTTTAAAGATTGACGTAGCATGCACATTGATAGACCCATTCAGTTTCTTAATTCTGATTTGTATCAACGACCTCACTGCGTAATCCATTCTAAAAGAGTGTCTACGTCTTCCTTCTTGGCTTAGCCCATTGCCTCGCATAATCCTCGACTGAATCCATCAAAATTTTAAAGTTGTGTTTCCAATTGATGGACTTAGGCTCACGATATTTCGGACCTTTTGATAACACACATTTCGTAGGGAAGTGTTATTAACAATGTTGAGGTCACCGGTAATAACGTGGCCAGCCGGATTATATGTGAATTGGGAACTAGCACAAGTGCAATCAGGAGTTTTAGACTTGAAGTCGTCAATATTGTGATCCTGCAAAACCTGTTTGTAATTGAAAATTTTAGTTGCAATAGGTTTGGTATAGGTATAAGAAATTATTGGTACAGACTGATCTTTGAAATAAAGAGGTATTTTCGATTGAACTTATTTATGACGAAGGATATTGCCTAAGTTGACGCCATCGAGACCTTTGTTGGCAAAGGAAAGATTAAGGAAATATCTTTTCTCTGTTTCATCTTCTTCAATGCGGACTGGCTTGAAAAGTCTGTGATTTGCAATATCCGAAATCAAAGCTGTAAGTTTGTATTTGTTTGAATGAGGGTCTGTAACTGTGGTCTCCGAACATAAATTGAACAGAGAATGAAGTTTAGAAAGGGGTAATGAATAAAGTTTCGTGCCAATGTGATGAATACCTACCGGCTTTTGTATAAATGGCAGCAAGTCATTAATAGAGACATCATGCAGAGTAGGTGATGTATAATCACGATGACCATGACTGCGTCTACGTCGAGGAGTAGAGTTGAAAATATGCATCACATTCACCGAGTTACACGAAGGACTAGATAGAATACCTATACCATCAATTTTGTCATTGCAACCATATGGGGTCGCAGTTCCCAATTGTCTAATCCAGTAGTCCTCTTTTTGTCTACGGAGAGGCGTTGCAAGATGTAGTACATGATTTCATGGTGTAAAAACGGCCATATTTTTCCAATTCCATTAGATAAACTTTGATTTAGTCACTATTCAGTTCTATATTCCTCGTTCAAGATATCCCTGATATATAGATTGACTTAATTTTCTCATTATAATTATTAAACTAATCTGAATAGATATTTTATTCAGTTAAATTACAAAATGTTACACCTATGTTTCATAGCAATAGTATACGCATTTTTTTTTTAAATTTGAAACTTTTGAGAACTCTTTTAAAAGTTCTTGAAATTTTGGAGGATTATCCGGTATATAACGGTATAATAACTAGAATAGTCATAATAGT
Organism: Mytilus galloprovincialis; assembly: GCA_037788925.1. NCBI lineage: Eukaryota > Metazoa > Mollusca > Bivalvia > Mytilida > Mytilidae > Mytilus > Mytilus galloprovincialis. The sequence goes on from CM075335.1 coordinate 37,405,952, forward strand.
GATAAATGTAGCAATAACATATACTATAAAAGATGCCCGTTCTACTGTTTCCGCTATAAAATACCATTCCTGTTTCAATAACATGTTTTGCTGATGAATATTAAATTCATTGTCACTATCTTCGCTGTCATCGTTTATGTCATTCGTTTCTTCGTGACTTTCGTCGTCTTCATTGTGATGATGGCGTTCCGTTCGTACTAACCCTTTTCTTAGTGCAAGCTTGTAAGATCTCCGCAATTTTTGTCGATGGAATCGAAATGGATCATCGTGATTACATGGTTTTAGATTACCCTCTGATGAATTGTTAGTTGGTACGTCAGGACAAAGAGGTTCTTTTTCGTTTAGCAAATCTGCCAGTTCTAGGATGTCGTCTTCAGTCTCGGGTGCTTTCCTGTCCGACATTACCGGTTCATTAAAATACTCTTTACTGCTATCATATTCTTTCTGTAAATTTAAATCTTTGTTTGGTTTATCAGAACACAAGTCAAACTTGTCAATGCGAGACGAAAACTTTGAACATGTAATCTTTCCTAAAAATCCTTTGCACGCTTTAGACAGTAATGGAGGCACTTCTGGTATTGGGTTTCGTTTCCCGCGGTTTTTAATGTTCATGACCAACGTCGACATTATGAGGGAAGTACAGTTGAAAGTCATAACTAAAAATGTTAGAATTCCTAGAAAAGAAAAGAAATACTGTCATTAAAAAGTTTTCGTTTAGAGTACATGTGTAAGTAAACAAACAAGAACAGCTAGGATAGCAGTTGGTATAGAAAATGAATATTTCAACGTCCTCTAATGTGAAAATGCAAGATCTCTTTCTGTTGGTACAATTTTTATTGTTTTGTTTTTCTTTCATTTAGGAAGACAGCTATATAATTGAATTGAAATCAAGTTTAAAGATTAATTGTCTTGTATTCGTGTTTTTAAAATTGTGCATGTGTTTCAGCAGCAAATCAGCTGATGACTTGATAAGTTCGGGTCAAACTTGCTAGTATCGTATTGGTATAAGGTATATTGTTATTGTTATAGGCCACCTATTTACTTTGATTGAAAGTATCATGGAGATCGGAATAGTTCGCGCTTTGTCATTGGTGTTAAGATTTTTTTCAAGATCAAAAGGACACATACCATTATTCCTTACTGGTAAGCACATACAACGGTGTTCTTTTGTGGTCCACTGAGCAGATTAGCCTTTATAAACATGAACACATTTACTTTATGCTCATCTTTTGTACAACAGCGAATAAAATATATAATCCGACATGGAAATAAAAATCAACATGGCGATAATTTTGAATATAGTATTACTTTTAGCAATTGTTATGTTTTCAGTGTTTTATCGGCGGGGGAGGCGTTATTTTTTTCTCATTTTCTTTTGTTCTTTTGATTCTGTTTTATTTGCGGTTTACATAGGCAATATTTGGAGAAAAAAAAATTTACCGAAACATTAACCAGAAATTTAAGATAACAAAGTTTGTAAGTAGGTGGTTAAAGATCTGAGTAACTGAATAATTATACCTAGTATGGGCGTTGTATTGGTATCGGGAACGTTGTCTGAAATAAGTAACTGTAGAACATACAGAGTAAGGAAAACAGTCAGTCCGATTGATATCTTGTCCCCATGATGTGATGGCAGGCAAAACGAAAACAATGATAGAATACTCAGCAACATTGTAGGTGCTATAACGATATATTCATAGTATCTAGACTTCCTCTTCAAGTTGATCTTTAATACAACCATCGGGTGGTTACCATTTCCGGGACAGCATTTTGAGTCGACAACCTCTCGCCTGAGGCTCGCATCAACCAAATCAAATTCGCTATTAACCACATAGTCATCTAGACCTGGTTTGGTTTGGACGGGTTGAAGGTCTAACTGAGTTTCATCATAAATCCACGACCCAAAATGTATTTCACATATCTGTTCGTCGTACGGAAAGAATGTAGCATCCACACGACAGACGCTTTTAGTCATTATAGGTATAAGCCACGTGATGTCACCGTCATTCTGAATCATCAGTCTCCCGCCTGTTACATTAACAAAGTCGTCGATTTTGTTGCCTGCACTGTTCAAGAAAAAAATAATGTTTAAGAAATAAAGTATATGAATAGCAATGAAAAATGAATGCAATATTTAAAAGTACTACAATTTGTATTTCATTTTTTTCATAGCAATGCATATTTACTATATGGCATGGATTTTTCTCATAGTTGAAGGTCTTTAATTTATGTGTCAGTTTGATTTCTTGTTTAAAATGTTATCATATTGGCAATAGAACCACATCTTATTATTTGTATATTCCATAGTAACGAATATAAACTATGCGTCATGGGTTTTACTCATTGTTGAATGCAGTTATAAATTCTGTGTCATTTGGGTTGTTTTGGAAAGCTGACTCAATGGCAATCATACCACATCTTCTTTTTTGTATTAATTAAGTAGTTCATGTACTGCATTTAGTTTATGTTCAATGAACATATCAGGTATAAAGACACAATGGAAATGGCAAAAATCAGAATACATGCATGAACTCTAAACAGACTGAGACGGGATAATCATATCCTACTCTACATTTATCAACCGTCACACGTTCAAATGATACATTTGGTTACACTCGTCCTGAAAATATGAAATATTCACTACAGGATGTTAAGCAACAAACAACCAATTTGTGAACCATTTGGTTACACTATAGTTGGTACCAAGTGTGTGATATGACCTCAAAGCAGACATCAAGTTTTTCTAGAATACGTAAGAGGCAAATAACATCGCACCCAGTATAGATGATAGTACATAGTGTCAAATCCGAAGTACTTAGTAAATGTAGTGATATTAAGTCGGTCAATTATTGTAATTCTCATATGCAACTATTTAAGTCATAATTATAAAGTTCGGTAATTCTGCATGTTATTGGTTTGCGATTATGACATGCAGAAACCAACTGCAAACACTGAATTATGGGTTTCTGACTCCGGACATGCATAACAAGAATATAAGAATATAGTACGGCTGAACATGTTTGCAAGTGCTCAATACTCCTACATTGTATAACATGAGACAGTGTAGTAACAGGCTTGATTTACAGACCGACATTCGGCATACAAACCGACCCTATCATAAAGTTAAAAGTCACAAGGTATTATAGTTTGATAATTATTACGTTAAATAATTTAATTATAATAAAAACAAACTATGTTAAGGCCATTTAACTCATTGGATTTACTATACAAAATTCATACTTAATTTCCTTATTCGTATGTAATACCGCAGTCCCACTAGACCACGATCGCACTACGATCTGTAAAAAAAATGCAAATTTTGATGATCGTATAGTACGATCGCGTAGATCGCAGTAAGTTCGTATCACGGTCGTGGTGAGGTCTTCAAGATCGTGATGAGCGTGGTCAAAACATGTTCAAAACAATCGTGATGCGGTCGTGGCGAAATCAGGTCGTAGTAGAAGAGTAGTAGGGAGCACGCTAAGATCATAGTAAGATCGCAAAGGTCGCTGTACCATCGTAACGAGAGCGAAGCGAAAGCGGGATTCTATTCTGAAAGACTGGGCTACGATTTACAGCGACGTTATTACGATCTTACTACGACCATCACGTTCCATTCCTTCTATTTCTGATTAATACGTACATTTCTCTGAAACAAAACAGCCATGCCATCAAGATCTACTAGAACACGTGGGCGTGGTGGTAGGAGTTGATGATAGGCAAATGGAGCTCTGATAGTAACGAATCCTGATCCAGCAGAGATGTCGGACCGACCAATCCAACCTAAATTACAACCTATCACGATATTTTAGTGAACGATAGCAGAGATGACACAGATGTGTCAATAGATATAGGAAGATGTGGTATGAGTGCCAATGAGACAACTCTCCACCCAAGTCATAACTTATAAAAGTCAACCATTATAGGTCAAGGTACGGTCTTCGACATGGAGCCTAGGCTCACACCGAACAGCAAGCTATATAAAGGGCTCCAAAAAATTACTAGTGTTAAACCATTCAAACGGGAAAACCAACGGTCTAAAACGAGAAGCATGGGAATGGAACTGTATTGATATGGAACACGATGTTGACGTTATTGCTGAGAACGTAGTAAGATCGCGGTATGAACGTAGTATAATCGTGGAAATAACGTGCTATAATCGAAGTAGAAGCGTGGTAAGATCGTGTTGCAATTGAATAACTCATGGTATGGTCGTAGTGAGAACGTGATGAGCGTAGGAAGATCTTGATAGGCGTAGTGAGGTCGCAGAATAACGTTCACGTTCATACCGATCTTGCTATGTTAATATCAGCAATATACTGGTTCTCCGTTGAAGCGCATAACGTCAGATTTAAAAATTATAAAATATAAATTGCAGTAAAACCTGTTTATAAAGAACTTGGAACATCCTCATAGTGTATTCTATCCACCATATAAATTTCAGCATGTAATATGCTACCGTTAATTTGTAATGAGCGTGGCACATTTTTGTAAGATCGCGGTATGAACGTGGTATGATCGTAGTATGGTTGCAAAGATCTTCATCATCTTCCAATCCATGTATTTCTACTCTATTACATATATGACCATACAATAAAACCCATTGTAATGTATGGCAGTGAAATTACAGGTATGTTTAAAACTAGCTCTGCAGCATGCCAGAAAGGAAGTGAATATTTATTACAACACATTTATATGAATGATTTTTTAGATAAATCCAATTTAAGATATATGAAGTATATATTAGGTGTTAACAAAAAGTCTTCTAACCTAGCTGTGCTAGGAGAGCATGGTAGATTCCCTTTATATTTTTCAGTTGTATTATCAATGCTAAAATATTGGTTTAGAATAAATAATATGAAAGATGGTTTACTGTATGATACCTATATGTGTAACAAAAACATGTTTAATAATAATATTGAATGCTGGTATTCATCCATACATTTCATTTTTAAATGGCTGAATATTCATAATTCGGAGGTGAAGCTCAACTTTTTTATCAAGTCAGTTAAGCAAAAACTTTGTAACAGTTTTGTAAAATTTTGGAACACATAAAGAACAGATACACAGAGTAGTAAATTAGATACTTATTTCAAACTTAAAACTTGTTTTTCGAAAGAAATGTATCTATCTTTAAATTAAACAATTTTCAATTGAGAAGTGCAATATGTAAAATTAGAATCAATGCACATAATCTCAAAATAGAAAGAGACCGGTATAAAACATCATATATAGAAAGAGACCAAAGGCTTTGTAAGAAATGTACTCTAAATCTGGTTGAAGATGAATAACATTTTGTAACTAGTTGTCCAGCATACAAAAATGATAGGGAGATATTTTTCAAGGAGATAAACTGTATTTGTCCTAATTTTATACAACTTTCAAATGAGGCAAAATTTGTTTGGTTATTCACTAATGAAAATTTGTCTGTACTTAAATATTGGGAGAGATCCGTTTGCGCCAAAAATGCGTCCTTTTGCGCCACAACTTTTTTTCGTCAATGCTACGTTATGTTTGTAAAATTACATGGTATCATTTGCGCCAAAATTAAAACATACGATTGCGCCAATTAGAAGAAAAAATTCTTTTCTACTCCTTTATTCGGACTTTGAACCGGCAGTTTACACTGCAAATGTTTCTTTTTCTGAAACATATATTCTTCGTACTGCTGCTACATGGGTACTTCCCAATTTAATGTATGTAGTAGCTTGTAACTTCACTTTATTGTCCAAAAACACAAACTTTGAAGGTTGAAATGCATAAAACAGTTCATAATAATTCTAATAATAATAGAGCCCATACGCATGGTTGGAACAAAGCACTGTGTCATCAACATATGTGGCTAAAATATAATCAGCAAACGCTTTTATTTTCTTTTCCATTAGTATATCTTTATTAAATATTCAGCAAAGCAATAAGTTTTCTTCTCTCTCTGTACATGGACTGTCTAATGCAAGTTAAGTCATTTCTCTCAAGATGCTCACCTTCATGGTGAAATATCTCCGAACATATGATACTTTTTAAGCCAAAAATAAGAATAAATATATAAACTCATTATTATCTATGATAGATATGTGTACAGAAAAATTGGCGCAATTGATACATTTGGAAAATAAAATTTGGCGCAAATGATACCCCTGAAAAACAGTAATTGGCGCAAAAGAACTGCTGCCTAAATATTTAGGGAGCTACATTATTACATGTCTAGATGTTAGACAAAATATTAATTAATGTATGTAATAACAATGATAATTGTAATGGTTTTATAGTTCTGATCCTGCCTGGAATTAAATGTATATGATTTTATAGAATGAAGATAATAACATCTGTCTGAACTTTTTTTTTAATGTTTCATCTTAGTTTATAACAATGTTTTTCTGTTACAAATCATGATGTATTGTGTTATGTGTACATGTTATGCTGCCCATCTAGGGCCCTTGATTGGAATAATAAATATTCTTATTCTTATTATGGTCGTGGTAAGAGCGTGCTATAATCGCAATAGAAGTGTGGTATAAGATCGTGTTGCAATCGGATAAATCGTGGTATGGTCGTAGTGAGGACGTGATGAGCGTATCTAAGATCGTGAAACTCGTAGTGAGGTCGTGATGATAACGTGGTATAATCGTTGCGGGATCGTTGAAGAAGCATAATGAGGATGTAGTAGCATCGTGAAAGCAACGAACATTTAAAGTTTCATGCCGCTCATACCATGACCTCACTACGATTTGATTTTATTTAAGATCGCGGTGAGCGTGGTGCGATTGTGGTCAAGTGGGACTGGGGCTTAACCGTACTTTGATAATGGCTACTTATAAAAAGCATGATTTAATTTCCTTTTGTTTGCATGCATTACTTTGTTTATGTATTATTTAAAACCATTATTGATATTACTTACGTATTGAATATGAAAATATCAGGATTCCACAACTTTGATGATGGTACAATAAGAGTGTCCAGTCCGTCATGCTCAGAAACTGACCATACGAGTTCTTCGTCTTTCCAACACTAAAAGAAATATTTCAACAGTACCAATGATCGGACCTTGCAAGCTATTATAAGTTACCATTCTGGAGCAATCAAATCCTTTTCCCCTGTTTTCACAATGATTTAGTGTTTAGTTTTTTGTATTTTTATTTGTCTACAGTAACTGCTGTTTGTCTCCTCTTCGTTTTCATCTTTGGCTATGGTATATTCATGTTCTTCCAATTATGATTTGTATAATGTCCCCATAGTATATTATGTCGCTTTTGATATAAGATCAGGAATTTGATATATTACCTTAGCTTTGTACATATATAATATCAGTGACTGCCTTGGATAGCAAACTTGGAATTGATTGTAAATGGCAAACAGAAAATTATTTATAGGACTAGTATATTTAATATGTTCATATAATACAGGAAACGCAGAAATCATTGAAATTAATATTAAAAAAAAAACAGATCACGGATTTTGGAAAAAGGGGGTTGCCTAATAAAATATTTCTGTCTCCAAGAGATAAAACCTTGTGGGGGAGGCAACCAAGTACGCTTACAACATTATAGAAACGTACCGAATAGAAATGATGTGGAAGGTGAACATTTTTGACCAAATGAATTCTAGAATAATTTACGGTTTTGAAAATTTGACATTCAAATCGCACACAATAATCCTCTGCGATTAGGTGCAAAAAATATGTATGCATGTATGAGTATACTAGTATAGATATGCTAATCCGGGTACAGCCTGTACAATTTTTAAAATGTGTATATCTTTTAGATCGAGTCCTGAAAATTCGGCAAAGTTGTTCATTTAGTAATACAAATATGCATCTATTGATTAAAAAATCGATACAATGACGGATGAGTTACAAACCTCAGTTATCCAAACAGAAGAAGTCAGTATCTGTTTCTTCTCATCCTACAAAATTCGAATTATTGGTATATACAAACTTAAGACGATGTTGCCTTTTTATCTTGCTTCCACGAACTTTCGAAAATTACACCTGACAACCGATTAGACAAAAAAAAAAATGACTACAGACTTATTAAAGCAAATATTAAAAGTGACTGCTGACGTTTATGAAACCTTGATATTCACATGGTAATTTCCATACCAATCAATCATTATAAACAGGACCACTTCTCTTTCCTATTGTCAATTTTCCCTTCCTAAAAGTAATTAAAAGGTGAATTCGTTTTCCAATTCTAATTATGAAGCGTTTCTAATTGGGATGTAAAAGCGTTTACCGTTTGGTATCACATTTTGTATAAGGCACAGAAGCATAACACCTGTCTTCTGTTATTGTCTTTATATGTTCCCATGGGAATGTATACCCAACATTTTTTTAATTCATATTAGGTACAAATTTGGCACCGTGAAAATGTATCGTATTCATAAAAAGGAGGTGTTGTATGATTGAAAATTAGATTACTATCAACATGAATTGGAATTAAGCAATCATGTGTTTTCTTCATCGATATAAAGAAATATGAGCAACACGACGGATGCCACATGTGGATCAGCATCTGCCTACCCTTCCGTAGCACCTGAGATTACCCCCAGTTTTTGGTGGGATTCTTGTTGCTTAGTCTTTATGAGGTGTTTGTCTTTTTCATTTTCGACATGGCGTTGTCAGTTTAGTTTTGACTTATGAGTAAGTTAAACTAACAATCTACTCATAATCAAAAGCTATCAAAAAGTGACCTGATTCATTCCATATATATGTATATGCCAATTATAATTGTCGCCGACATGAATGCTTCTTTGGTATTTTTCGCCTCTTCTTTACCACTAGACGTTAATATTAAAAATAAAAACAATCTATCTTTAGAAACATGAAATACTTAGAACTGGACGTTTGTAATTACCTGGTCAATAGAGTCTAATTAACTGTAGTAGTTCAAAGGATCAGAAACGTCAGTCTATCCCGGAAATAAGCTGAATCTGATTTTGACAGCCAGAAAAGGAGAAAAAAGTATAGCGGTCGGAAATTTTACTTTCAAGTCAGTTTTAGATCCATTCGAAGACTTGTTTGTCTGACACTATCAATCAACGTTTCATACAAATAATACACCATACTTTTAAAATCTTGAAAATATCTCACCAAATCAAGTATTTGGTTTAACGCAACACCAAATTTTACTACAACTGGGATGTCGGCTGATTTTGTTGGTCTTGGTGAAGTGCTATAATTCTGAAATAATTCTCCAAACAGTCTTTTTTCTGTTCCCTCTATTTTTTCTACAAGTAAACAAAATCATCTTAATAATTTACATAAATACCGTTTGTCTGAGGTCAGATGCCTCTTTAATATATATCATCCTTGGTATAAGAATATATATATTAGAGCTCATTTAAGATGTGTTATCTTGAGAAGGCAGTCGAGGTCTCTGGCCTAGCTAGGTTAATATCGTGTTAGGGATGATATGAAGGTCAAATTGGAAATTTTCATGTATTAAATAAAAAAAATCACTGTTTAGAAGCTAGGGCATATTTCTAAAAATATCATAACTAAAATAAAACAGTGAAAAATACAACATAGATGAAATTACTACTTAAAAATTTATTAAACTCTTCTTATCGACATTAATTAATTATTACTAAACAAATCGACGTTCGGCATTATTACATTTAATTTGTTAGATATTCTGACTAAATGACATTCTTAAAATTTTGTCAAAATCTATCTTTTCGTGTATTTTCTTTAATATACGCAAATCATAAAGATGTTTGCTTAGATTCTATCCTTCCTGGAAGTAAAAATGTTACAAAACGCATTTGTTTCTTTCATCTACAGCTTAACGAAATTCATAAGTTTTTGTGAAGCTCATCTATATAGTATATATTCTTGTTTAAATTATGTATAAAATAGAACGACACTTACCAGAAAAGTTCAGAGGAAAAAAATTGATAACAAAGATTGTAAAAATAAAAATACGCAACTCCTCCATTTTGAAAAAGATAAGGAATCAACAACATTATAAAAGAAGATGAATGTATAGCAGAAGCTTGCAGCCAGGGAAATATTGATATCAGGTTATATATCTTGTATGTAAAATTCTTCAATTAAGTTTGCAATTTATTGCTATGGATACCAAGACCATGTGTTAATTCTATATTTACACCTTTGACATTATTTCAAATAATGTTATTATTATGAAAATAAAAAGATGTGGTATCATTGTAAATGTCACAAATTTTCTATCAGGTCACCAAATCTACATACTATTGGAAGTATTAAGCAACTGAAGTTCTACGTACGGCAACAATGAATTAATAAAACCCATACAGCACAGCAAGCCTTGATTTTTTTTAAACATATTTTTAATATAATCATTCAGATTAAAACATTGATACCACATGTATATTTTTATGTTATTTATACGTGTAAGTCATGTAGGTATCGAGTTCATCACAAGTTTTACGTGTTCTGTTTTGACTTTATTCTTGTGTTGTGTGTGAATTTCAAGTTTTTTCGTGTTGTGCTATTTCTATTTACTCTGTATTTATATTGTTGTGGGTTCTTTTTGTTAGTTTATTTAATGTATTACTGATATAAACAGTTGCCTTAAAGTTTATGGCATACTGATTGCATGTACTATAACGCTTTTTTCAAGTTTTTTGTTTGTTACTTCATTAAAATGACAGTGTATATGGAACTTTAAAGGGGCACTAGCTACGAGAAATATAAAAAATCATAAATATTATTTTTTTGTTCAATCATTATAAAAGTAAAATAGTGAAATGATAATTCGCTTTTAGCAGCAAGTATGGTTCAATTTTGTCAAAATAAGCTTAGGTACATTGATGATGAATTATTCACTTGCAGGTGAATGAATTTACCTCATTGAATCCGTATTCATGTTAACTTCAATTTAACTCCTTAGGTAGAGATTGATAACACATGAATTGTGCGTGTTGGGTTATTTAAATGAATAGAATGTCAACATGAAAGTGAAGCAAAGTTAAATCATTTGATTGACTGATTCGATCCACAAACATCCTTCTTATACAGGTAAAAACGATGATTATCATATATTTTTAATCTACAATATGAAATTAAACAGACCTAGAAAAATCAAATTGCACGAGTTTACTATCTATATATATATATATATATATATATATATATATATATATATATATATATATATATATATATATATATATATATATATATATATATATATATATACAACTCGTCTAAACATCAACCCAACAATGTTAGATCTGTAAATTTGCTTTCGCAAATTTTTGGTTCTTCCCTCGCCGGGATTCGAACCCATGCTACTGTGATATCGTGACACCAAATCGCCTGCACTGCAGCCGTCCCGCTTAACCACACGACCACCTGGGCTCTCTAAAAAGAGCTTTCGCTGGCCATGTGTTACCTTTCCACGTCAGTTTTAATCTAGCGGCGTACTACAGTACATGATATATAAGGCATGAAGATGTTATTGTTACAGATCAGCTAATATATATATATATATATATATATATATATATATATATATATATATATATATATATATATATATATATATATATATATATATATTTGTTTATATCGCTTAATTGACCATCGGAGGTCTTCGGAGGTCAGCTCGATAGTTAATAAGATGGCGTCTAGACTTAAATACACACGACATGAAGCTACATATTATCGAGCCCAAGCCCGGTAAATTGTTTATTTGAGACGTTTTATAATTTGGATAAATTGGATAAATGTTTTACATTGTTACACTAGTAAATGAAATGTGAGAATTTGAGTCAAATTTGTTAGTATGAATTATTTTTATTTAATTAAAGTGCCCGTTTAAAGTGATCTTATATAAAATTCACTAGTGGATGTAACATCCAAAACTTTCTAAAGGGACACTAGCTACGTGATAAAAAAATAAATGGCATACTCTATATAGCTAGTAACCTTTCTCTTAAAATAGTAACTATGCATTTCTATTGCGCATTGTTACGTAATTTGTTTGCCTTCTTTGGCCGTACACTTTAATATCTGGTTCCGTGAGCAATCCGAATGCATTTCTCACCAGGAAAAAAATGTCGTTTACTATATTCCACCGATGTACGACTAATCTCCGATTGCTACATTAACCTACTGCTAGAGGGCGCATTATTATTTAAAAGTTCATTAAGAGCTCGAAATACGTTTTATAAAGTAACCGATGGCGATACAATTTTATATTGGATGACCATGTTACTAACATTATTAATACGCATGCATGATACTAGTAATATTCTCCAACTACATTGCTTCATGTATGTATGTGCTCATCTATAAAATTTAATATGTTGATTGATTTTTAATGAAGGATATTTTTTTTATAATCTGAAAGGTGTTTATCATTTATTTTAGACACATTATCATAACCTTCTCTGTGTTTGCTTTTTTATTTGATTTTCTACAGGTCCAATCACCATACAATTGAATATAAAAAATCGTTGTCTTAACATTTCATTGACACCATTTATACTAATATAAAAGTTGAATTGTTAAATCCGCAACACTGAATATTCACTTAACATATTTATTTTGTTTATAATCAAATGAAATTTAATAACCTATAACTTGTTACAAATATAAGGAAAAGTTGTTTTGTTTATGTGCATTAGAACGTTTCTTTGTTTAATCTAATTAACGAACTCGAACGAATCATTAGTTTTTTAAATGAAGTTTTACTTTATGGGGAGACAAGGATTGTGTAAAGGTAAATTCACAATTTCTTTTCAAGTTTTCCTTTTTAAAAATTGTATAATACTTTAGGACTCATTTTTGGTTTTATTTGCTGACAAATCTAATCATAATTTGAATCACATTTTTTAAGGAGCTTTTGACGATGACTGATCAATCTTTAGTTGCTAGTGTACTCGACAATTTCAATAGCTATTGAAACCAGAAACAAACATTGGGCATTTCAATCAATTAAAAAAAAAGGTTTTGTGATACTAATATAAAATTGAGCAATTGTATAGCAACCCACCAGTTGAAAAAAAAATACTATTTTCTGTTTTCTTTTTGTATCTGTAATGATTTCACATGTTTCAGAATATACTTACAGTGTAGTTACTATTGTTACAAGTAAGAAATATACACATTAAAATGAAATAGATTAAAGATTAGTTGAAATCTTCCACTCTTGGCAATCTCATTTATGAATTTCACCAGCAAATGCCCTGCAGTTTAATTTGATCGACGCTTGCCTTCCATCCGTATTATTCCATACTGTGGGACAGGATAATTTTGTTTGCCCTCCCCCTTTTACTCTTTATATAATATATCAGTGATCGATGTGGAAAATAAACTAGAAATTGATTGTAAATAGCAAGTTATTTCTAGTATATGTATGTTCATATCATACAGTAAAACGCAAAAATAATTAAAATTAATAAAGAAAAAAAATAACGGATGTTGGAAAAGGGAAGGGCTTAAAGAAAATGTCATGTCCTCAAGTACTTATATATAGTTCAAGGTATTTAAAACACACATTGAGCAAGATTCAAAATAAAAAATGGGAAAGACTTGAACAAAGTGTTTTATTAATACTATTTATAGCAATTCAATTGTATTACTAGCATTCAAATTGTTCATTTCAGAAAATGACATCCCGTTGTGCTTCTTGTCTCCGTGGTGGTGATGTAGAAAAGCCGACTCATTGGTGTAGCGACTGCTCGGAACCTCTCTGTGGTGATTGTTACAGATATCATATGAAATCGAAGGTATCAACAAAGCATAAGATTATTACGATTGCTAATGTGTCTGATCTCAGTCCAGCTGTCTTAAATCTTTCTTATAAATGTAAAATTCATCCTGACCAATCGCTTGCTTTCTTTTGTCCGTCACATGATATGATGTGCTGTGTGTCCTGTATACCACAAAACCACAAACAATGCGATCAACTTATAACACTGGATAATGAGGCAGAAAATGTCAAAAGAAGCAAATTCTTACAAGCTCTAGAAATGAGAATACAAGATACAAAACTGAAATTGACAGAATTCGTGAAAAAGAAGAACGAAAATGTTTCAGTCTTAAATGACCAAAAGGACAAAATACAAAAGGAAATTGGATACATTCGAAAGAGTATAAGCGATCACTTCGATAAGATTGAAAATCAACTTTATAATGCCCTAACAAGAGCACACGATTTATGCCATCGAACTTTGAAAGAAGGAATAGAGCAGATCCAAGAAAGACTTAACAAAATGGATGTATGGCATAAAGATATAGCAACACTTAAAGAAAACGCTTCAGATGTTCACATATTTACTGTCGTAAAAACTATACAACCTCTTCAAAATAAACAAGAGGCATACTTAAACACATTGCAGGTAGTATAAACATAGATTGTTAATGTCGGTATGTTGCTCACAAAAAATTCTCATATTTACATAATTCTTCAATGCGCCATTGAGTGGGCCGTGTTCATGATGTGCGGTACTGCAATCTAATTGAAAACCGATCTCTCATCGCTCCCGTTTTCTGATATGTCGCGTGGGAGATCTAATGAAACCCGCTTTGAGGTCACATGTGAGTGACCTCGTAGGTGTGTCTTTTTCGACCAATGAAATTGAGTCTTCCACGATCTTGAAAGTTTATCGTAAGGTAAAGGGATGTAACTCATTTTATATACGACGAAATCGTCAGTCAAAATAATTCATAAACTTTTTTGACTGGCTTATTAATAGGTCGTCAATTCATTTGCATAGACGTCGCGTACGGTGTTGGTGATAATGCGGGTTTTGCTTTCCAGTTCGCCTTTATTGCATTTGTTAGAAGTTTCGGAATTGATAACTATATAAATGTATATATCAAAATGTGCGTAATTAAAAGTAGAAATGGAATGTGCCTTAAAATCAATACTTTTATTCATTTTGTTACTCGAATGATCCCTCATAACACTGATTTTGAACGTGTAGACAAGTAACATCGCGACATATGATCAGCGTTGCTTTGAAGTTATTCTTGTCATTTTTTAAACTTATTAAAAAAAAGTTGTACTCCTAGCAAGAGTAGTCTTTGGTGTTAATGGTGTATGTTTTATTTATGACGTCATCTTTAACTGGGCACGTCTTACCAGGACGAAAAGTTCACTTTGTTTTGTGGTCAAGCCGAAAATAGAAAAAAAATATGGATAGGGGTTAAAAGTTAAGAGTGATTTTAAAAGGCAATTCAAATAGATTATTCCGAAAATGATATATATTTTTATTCCGTATATATTAAGGAAAAAAAATTAAAAGTTCTCTTACAACATTTCAAAAGATCGTGTTTTGAAACATTTCAAAAATTTGTGTTTCTGTCACAAAATCCAAATCTCGCATTTTGTTTTTGTTTGGAGCTCTTCAAAATTCGAACGAATGCTGCAGATCCAAACCAGAATTTACATATCCACCCTTCCTGTGGCAAAATTATACAATAAATATACAACTTTCTATGTCTTCAATTAGTAAGTATTGTTAAAATTATGTCCTAAATTTTCATTTTATTAAATCCGTTGAAATGTCACACTCGCCGTTTTCTGACGTTTTGGCGTATTTGTTAAGTGTCTTATGAAAAGTAATAGGCAGGTGCAGTCTTTTCTACGATATGAAATTTTATTCAAACGTGAAAACATTTTTTTTTAAATGTATGAAAAAAATTGCGTCGAAGTTTTAAGAGAAAATATTGAAAAAAAAAATAAACGCGATCTTTTTGTTTTTGTCTAGTCAAAATGTCACAAAACGCCGTTTTTTACATTTTTGTTACAAGTATGATAAGTCATATTATACAGTTTTGAGAGGGGAAGATTTGAAATTATAATAGCACAAAAAAATACTATATAACATTAAAATCTACTGTTTAGGGATTTATTTGAACCGATTTTCGATCACATGTCGGAAGTATTAACGACACAGTCAGCGACTACTTTTGTCTAGTCATAATGTCACACCATGCTTTTTTACTTGTTTTGACGTTACGTTCTGTAAAACTTGACATGTAGTGCCTAACGTCGCAAATTACGGAAGCCTTTATGTGCCATGCTAATTAACTTTTTCCAATTTGATATAACAGATTATGAATTTGATATAACAGATTATCAATTTGATATAACAGATTATCAATTTGGTATAACAAATTATGAATTCGATATAACAGATTATCAATTTGATATAACAAATTATCAATTAGAAATAACAAATTGTCAATTTGGTATAACAAATTGTGAATTTCTCTACCAATAGTATGATTTAATTATAATAATGAGATTGATTGAAACATTGCGTAACCCAAATTGGCGCATTTATTTGTGTATTGATTCATTGTTTATCTGACGTCCAGCGACAAATTTGTCATTGAATGCTTATTCAAAACTTTCTTAACAGGTTTAATGTTTCTGAAACCCTCTCCCTCCCCTTTTATCTATTATTTGAGGTAGTTTGGGGGACTAGTTTGAACGTTCTCTATTCAGTACATGGGACCTGGTGTCATAGAACGAACGATTAGAATAGAAAAAGGATCAATTTATATTGTACATTTTCAAATCAGAAAGAATGGATAGTGTGTTTCTAGGGACATAGGAACATGCACGGATAAAAAATGCTTCCCCTTCCTCAAAATCCTGGCATGCTTCTTTATCAATTTCGATGGGCACATATAAGGATATATGAAACATCCTTAAGTTCATCCTTGCATTTTTTTTATATATTTTGTTTGCACACTTTTTATTAAAAACAAAGACCCATGCGCGAAATCTAGAAGAAAAAACCCATGCACAATCAGTGCAAAAGGGATCTGATATATCAAATTTATAAATTTTTATTTCAAATTATCATAATTTGTTATATCAAATTGATAATCTGTTATATTATCAGATTATTACATGGCATTTTTCATATCGCATGTATTATCAGCCCTAGGTTCAATATCAGCCCAAGAGCCGCATGGCTCGAGGGCTGATATTGACCGAGGGCTGATAATACATGCGATATGAAAAATGACATGTTATGATCTTTTTATCATATGCTTCAACAATGGAGAAAAATAACAGATTCATATATTGATCCTTTTACGTGGTTCCCAAATAGAAGTTCAAAGATTGAAAAGTTCACGGACGTCGGACCCAAATTTAGTACATTCGATATCAAATCTTTCTACCATATGCCTCAACAGAGGAGAAAACATTTTTAATATGGATGACTCGACAAACAAACAAAAAATAACAATATACATAATGAACACTGTTTGGAAAAGTCAACCTTTTCAAACTTGTAACTTTCTAAATTATGTGGGAAACTTATAAAGAATGCATTTATTTGTATAATTTGTTTGTTTTTTTATTTTTATTTTTTTGTTTTTTTGTTATTATTTTACACAATATACTTTTCAGTATCTAAATAATTGTTTTGTACACTATTTCGTAATGTTTTTCACTGAAAACGTAGCATTGAGGTGTATTTTCCGGAATTTGCCGAGTATCACCGGAATGCCATGTGATAACGTTACGGAAAGGCATGTGATAACAATCGAAGCATGTGATAAACTTTTCATATCAGCCCGCTAAGCACCAATTCGAAAAATATGGAATTTACGTTAATTTAATGCTATTATTATACAGTAAAAATCATATGTTATTTAGTCTAAGTATATGATAATACAATGTATTTGTTATATCAAATTGAAAAAAGTGCACGGCCCTCAAAGACTTCTGTAACAACTATTTAATCATAACTTTTTTATAATTTTTTTTTTTTGATACAATATCTTAACAGATTCTTATCGAATCTAATTAAAATTAATATCTATATCTGTTTCGGCGGAGGACATTTTAGCGCA
This sequence comes from Mytilus galloprovincialis, assembly GCA_037788925.1. Classification (NCBI taxonomy): domain Eukaryota; kingdom Metazoa; phylum Mollusca; class Bivalvia; order Mytilida; family Mytilidae; genus Mytilus; species Mytilus galloprovincialis. Next base: position 37,423,761 of record CM075335.1, read on the forward strand.
TTGGTAGGACATTTTAGAGAAAAAAAATCTAACGTTTTAGCGCCAAAGTAAAGCCCATTTTAGCCCAAGATTTTTAACCCATTCGAGCGAAAATGGAAATTATCAATGCCCATTTTAGAGTAATGCTTTAATCCATTTTATGATTAATGATTAATGATCAATATTTTTTTATATAGAAGCAAGACAGCACAATTTAAAAAAATATAATGTCCATTAAGATATAACACTTAAATTTTAAAATCAAATTTTAAAAGTCCGTTCTAGCCTAGAACCCCCTGTACAATACTGTTCATAAAGTTGCAGTAGGAACTGATTTTTCTCTTCATCATGTCTAGATTGTGGTGCACATTCGTCTATACATTGTATTTTTATATACGTTGTTGTTTGCTATTTGATGATAGTATCAAGACAAACGTAAATAGCTGAGTAACAACTTTAGAACTACTTTTATTTCTATGATGAACCAAAGTGAACATATATATATATATATATATATACATATATATATATACATACAACTTTAATATGAAGCCAGCATAAATTAATGCTCGTGGTTTTAATATTATTGAACAGGGAAAGTTTTCGCTAAAATGGGCTATCGAAAATACAGCTGAACGGATTAATCCTGCGCTAAAATGGGCTCTAATGTCTGCTCTAAAATGTCCTCTAGTAGTTTTTGTTGATGAAATTGGCAAATTTGATTAAATTAATTTCATTGTGGTTAATTTTGAATTTGCTTTCAACTGTTGATTCTTTTAACATTTAATACAGGCGATGAAACAAACGATTCAACTAATAAATTTTTATTCGGAAATTATCAAAAGCGGACACAAGAATAAGCCCTTGACACTATTTGCGAGTATGATGGTCTTGTGAAACAATAATAGTCCGTCGGAAGGGGGCGATAAATGACTGACGTGTTAAGAGAGTGCAACATCTCTTGCACGTAAAAGTCACCCTTTTAGATTTCGAAAAGAGCACAGGCTAAGGCTACAAGGAAGCACTCGCACCCTCAAAGTGTAAACGGTTGTAATAACTTGTTTCCCCAATCCACTATAAATAAATATGTTTAAACTAAAAGAAAAAGCAACAGAAAAGACAGTGGTTTAAACTTGTTTTTTAAATATCCTGTTTCAATCAAAAGAATAAGAAAATATCTTTGCTCCAAGGGGATACTAATTTAAATGAATGTTATTTTTCTGTTTTAATTTAACTGTACTTAAAAATATGTGCCGCTTTTACATTTCGGTTCTAAACGTAGCAAGTCAAGCAAACCGCTTATATAAATTATGCTGTATGATTGAGCTGCACGAAATAAAAAAAGTACGACGTTATTTATACAATGCATGAAAAATAACATCAAACTAACGTTACCAAAACTAACACCAACACCGTATGCGACGTCAAATCATTATAAATTCATAACTTCTAGTTCACTCACATGTGACCTCAAAGCGGGTTTCGTTAGATCTCCCACGCGACATATCAGAAAACGGGAGCGATGAGAGATCGGTTTTTAATTTAATTTAGATTGGCGGTACTGAAGCATACAAAGCGTAGCTAAAGGGTCTGGAGTCGGTTTCACATAAAACATTGGACTAAGATCGGTCGTAAGTATACTGAATTGTTCATGACTTAAGATCAATCTTAGCCGTAAGTTTTTTTAGTGAAACCGACTCCTGTATTTTAATAAGATTGACCCATATATTATAGCCATGAATTATTAAACTAGTTCTTATTTTACAATTCATTTGCCCATTCGTTTTGAAACCAGCATGAATTGTACCGTTTCTCCATTGCTCCTTATACTGATATTTCATTTCGTGAGATGCTGTTTGAAGGCCTAGGTCTTGAACAATGGCGAAATATCACATAACATACTTTTTTTAAGTGCAAAACTGCGTAAATTATTATTACTTATCTCCTTAGTAAGTTGAAACGGGGTTCATCTAGCTGAATGATGTGGGTTTTTATATATAGTGATAGGCTGTAGTAGTGCATGGATGTCATCTAGCATTCTCTAAAATAAATCGAGCAGCAAGAGAAATAAATCATTAATTTATTCACGAGTCCCGATCAGTGTAAATCTCGAATTCCCGCGAAAAAATAACTGCCCAATCCCGAATTCCAGCAAAAACACAGATTCGATCCTGACGTCCCAAAAAGGGTCCTTCCGCATCTATATATATAGTTTGATTTCTGTTGTTTGCTTTATTTTTCTTTCGACCACTGTGTTCTGTGTCACTCTTTAGCATATATTTTGTATATACTTCCTTGGTATGTCATATGCACACATTTTGGTTTACCGTTTGAATGGTATAACGCTAGTCATTTTTTGGGGCCCTTTATAGCTTGCTGCTCGACCTTTGACATATAATGGTTTACTTTTACAAATTATGACTTGGATGGAAAGTTGTCTCATTGACACTTATACCACATCTTATTATATCTATTCAATGAAATATTGAATTCAATATTAACTACGTGTTCAGTATATTAAAAGATTTACAAGTACAAGGTAATAATTTTGATGCCAGTCTAACGAAATCGTTTGTCATTAAATTTGTTTTAACTATTCTTTATTAAAATAGTTACTTGTATATGATTCTGTGATATTTTTTTTTAATTTTAGGATGAATACAGTAAGCTGAACGTTGAATTCATTGGAGAGGAAGCGTGGCGACATCTTATTGCCGATGTTCCCTCTTTTGGAGAAATTTCTGTTACAGAGTCAAACCCCGCGAAAGGCAAGGATTATCTGCACTTCAAACGCAATAATATAGCAACAACTCTTAGCGAACAACTCATCAAAATACCAGAGAATAGAAAATTCAACTTTGCAACAGCTAAACTCGACAAAGGAACAAAAATTAGAAGCGGGTGCTTCTTAGCAGACAATAGACTCCTTCTGGCAAGTTTTAATGACACGTGCGTTTACGTATGCAACAAAGATGGCGACAAAAGAAAGAAAATACCGCTACATTTCAAACTGTCTGATCTTAGTTTCTTTGATAAGCAACATGTAATAGTTGGTACAGGTTCCAGCATTAGAACTTTTAAAACCAGTACTTTAAGTCTTGGTGAATGTATTTCGGATACTTTGAGAAATGATGTTATATCTTCTGCGAATAATCACATAGCTATTCGATCGCCTTCAGGGACTATTTCTGTTTTGGACGCTACAGGAAAATTATTACGAGAACTTAAAGTACCGTCATACGGGTATATCACAATAGACAGATTTGGGCGTGTTTATTATACAAACAACGCAAAAAACGAGGTGCACTGTTTTTACCCCAATGGTTCCCATAGTTGTATTTACCGGCACGAAAGACTAAAGGATCCCTCTGGGATGACCACTGACGACGCCGGAAATGTTTACGTGGCTGGTCATCTGTCTCACAATATTCATAAAATTTCAGGACAAGGGAAGAAACATGAAATTATCCTTTCTTATAAAGATGGTATTATTCATCCTCAACGTATAGCATTTCAAGACAAATCGAAAGAACTCTTGATAATTAATAATGAGTGGAGATCTGTTGAAATATATCAATTATAGAAGAGTTTATTTTCTATCTGATATATCATTATATAATTATATATATATATATTAAATGCTAGATAAAACCATAAAAGAAGTAAATATCAAGTTCTATTAATGTTGTCATGAGGATTTTAAACCTTTGCGATCATATGATGAAAAAAAAAATTGAACGAAATAAGAGCTCCGACAAATAACATCTGAGGTCAGCAATATCCAGAGTAGTTAGTTTAAGTACAATTCATGATTGTAAATTTACTATTAGCAGTATAATGTTTAATTAGAGAATCGTGGCGGTACCGAGGCACTGGCTACTAGGCAGATGCATGGTTATATGGATGACTGATATTCATCACGTAGCTGTGTCGTCGCCATTGGTAGTTATATAAAAGTATCATAACGATTAGTGTGTTTCTGGGAAACGCTGTGTTTATGTTAGATGGATTTCTATTTGTATCCATCTGATGAGTTAAGCCTTTCAACTGATTTTTACAGTTCGTTGTTATGTTGTATTGTTACACTACTGTCCGTGGTTAGGGGAGGGATGAGATCCTGCTTGCATGTTTAACCTCGCCAAATTCTGTATGTATGTGTCTGTCCCAAGTCATGAGCCTGTAATTCAGTGATTTTCATTTGTTGATGTGTTACATATTTGTTTTTTGTACATAAATTAGGCCGTTAGTTTTCACGTTTGAATTGTTTTACATTTGTCATTTCGGGGCCTTTTATAACTGACTATGCGGAATGGGCTTCGCTCATTGTTGAATGCCGTAGGGTGACCTATAGTTTTTTTTATAATTTCTGTGTCATTTGGTCTCTTGATGAGAGTTGTCTCATACCACATCTTCTTTTTATATTTACTAGGTACGCTGGAGATCAAAACTGTCAAAAGCGAAGAATGTTTGAGAAAACTGCTTCTTGTACTTATAGATAAACTCGAGGGATTTTCTTAACTTTAAAATTCATCTTTGGAAAAAAGTTTTTAGCGGAAAGTTTAAAATCAAACTGTCTGGCTACTTGTTAGTTTCCACCCAAGGGTTCTGCTTCCTTACGGGGGTCAGAATGTTTTAGTATTATCTATCACGTTTTTATATTTCCAATCTTTCTTTTTCCTTTTTCTAGCTCTTACTTATTTTTTAATTAGGAATAGAAAAGGTCAAACTTTCTGAACGTGAGTGGTCGTAGGTGGCCTATGTCAAGACTAAATAGTAAGTGTTAAACTTTGTCCCTATTCAGTTAATCCATATTTTCTAATGACATTCCATGTTTTCCATCTATCACTCCGGTTAACCTCTATTCTAAGACCTACCTATTGTATTTATTGTAATTATGATTTCGTCCTGAACATGCTAGAAATATTTGACACTTGACGTAAAACACACGGGACAATAACCAATTATCCAATCGTGTGCTGGTGATTGGCTGCTCAAAGACATATCCACACACACAACGAAGACAATGTCATAATACTATTTAGTTAAGGGAGCGAGACGTTAATTAAAACGTTCCCATGGAATTTAGAAAAAAAATAGAACCACGAATGTAAAAACTTCTTTATAATCCCTCATCCTGTATATAAATTCTAGATTATCCGATATTTTATTAAAACTTTCAAATTGCCTAACTGAACTAATTGATTAAACCGGATTACCCCTAAAAAAGAGGCGGTAAGTGTAAAAAAAATAAACGATTAATAATATACACCGACTTTCTGAATCTGGCAAAATTCCGAGTTATCTTTCTTTATTCAGAAATAATCATTTTAATTTTTCTGACGCTGAAACAGTTTTCCAAAAGAGCACTAACGTCAGCAAACGTCACTGCAATTAAAACAACATTAATCAAAATTGGATGAAATATTGCAGCTGTTTGCAGAGTGTATTGACAGTACAAAAAGGGAATGCGGCGGATGGAATATATCACTTCGCACAAATCATTGGGACAATTTAATACGTAAATTGGTCATTTATCTAACAAATTTGTCAATAAATTTTTATTTTTGCCTTTTTACGAAGGATTTATGGATATTGTCGACAAAATCACTGTAATTCAAAACAGGTTTAATAATATTCATAAATACGTCACAATTATACGGAGCTATTATTGTCGATTTCTAAAACTATTTTTGGTTACGATTATACCCATATTTGAACTTAAGGTGAGGTAATGCAGGTGTTTGTTTTCATGTGGACTCATTAAAAATCAAGCCTTCATTTGTTATTATGAATGATACTGTGTAAGCATCGTCGGGCTTTATATATTGTGTCCTATGATGCACTTTTCTGTTAAAAAAGGTGTGAACAAAACAAAACAAGAATTTGAAAATGTAGAGATGACCTTATCTTAGACGGTACCAGAGGAGCCTAGATTAAGGTTAAGATCATTTTTTATAGTATGAGGGTTAAAAAAAAAGTTAATTAAATCTGACTAAAAAAAAAGTTAATTAAATCTGACTAAAAAAAAGTTAATTAAATCTGACTAACAGCTTCTAATAGTTTCCTGATTTTTTCCATTAAAAGCAATGCAATTGACGCATTTAAATGCTTAATGTATTCATTTGTATATCAGAACATTTCAAACGTATTATAATCTCCACCTTTTAACCAATTAAAAGATTTATAATTTTCCAAGATACCTGTATCTAAAACACCTGGCAAGGCTAGCATTTTAACTATACTACATTCACAGGAGAATATACTGAAGAAAACAACTTAGAGAAATAATAATACTTCTTTTTTGCCGTCCTGTTTTATGAAAACCCACAGAGCAACACATTAAATGACATGCAAAAACAATGATACAAACAAAACCTATGGCCTGACTAATTAACAAAGCAATATATGAAAAACAAATAAATAAGATGTGCAACAACACATGACAATAACGAATTACAGGCTCCTGACTTAATTGGGACTGGCACAAACCGAATGAAGTAGTGTTAAACATATTATCTGGCGCCAGACCACCCCCTCCTAACCTGGGATAGAGGTGTAACAGCAAAACAAAGGAACAAACTATAAAATACAGTTAAAACACACTTGCCTAATCAGATCAATGTAAAGCACAAAAAATATACTAAAGACACACAGGACATATCTAAGAATCACTGTACAGACTGAAAGCTAGTTTAAAGCCAAAAACAACAAATACAAAAATGTCTTGTTCAAGACAGAACAAAATAATGTATTTTTAAACTAATACTTTCCACATGTCTGTCCACTTATTCTTGGCCAGTGTATATTTGAAAGGGTAACATTGATTAAGGTCCGAAAATTACAAAGCTTTTTTAATTTCACACGAGTTCTCAATCTCAATGGCAAGATAGACATAACTAATAAAAGTATGAACACATAACAAGTAAATGTTGTTATACAAAGTGATGTTTTTATGTTTTTATCAAAGGATTTACATTCTTTGGTATTGACAAAGTAAAATAAAAAAAAATATCGAACTCCGAGGAAAATTCTAAACGGAAAAAATTGGCAAAATAAAAAAAATATCAAATCCAACACATCAAACGAATGGATAAATAAATAAAACCACATTTAACAGTGTCTCTTCATTTCAAAACGAACAGTAAACCTACTTATTTCGCGGATACTTTATTTATATTACTTGATGTTTTCAAATAATGGGAGATCTAAGTTTTTCGCGACAATTTATTTTCGCGTATAATTTTCTACCCGAAAAAAGTTGTGGAAACAAGTTGTTTACAGTATTCATTTTGTCTATCATGTTACCACATTGTCTGTCATGTTTTCTCAAACCTATATGTCTGTCATGTTTTCTCAAACCTATATGTCTGTCATGTTTTCTCAAACCTATATGTCTGTCATGTTTTCTCAAACCTATATGACTGTCATGTTTTCTCAAACCTATATGTCTGTCATGTTTTCTCAAACCTATATGTCTGTCATGTTTTCTCAAACCTATATGTCTGTCATGTTTTCTCAAACCCATATGACTGTCATGTTTTCTCAAACCTATATGTCTATCATGTTTTCTCAAACCTATATGTCTGTCATGTTTTCTCAAACCTATATGTCTGTCACCCAAGCCATAATGACAAAATTTAAGCAATATGTAAGAGAAATTCTGAATGATGGGTTTATCGAAAAGAGAATTAACTGAATTTGGAGAATTTGAGTCCCAGTTTTATATCGCACAAGCATTTGAAAACCAATTTTTTAATGTATATTTTGTTACAGTCAACGTGAAAAAATGACAAACAATCCATCAATACATAGAAAACAATATAAAGTCACTTGCTTTCTTGAAACTCACAATACTTTTAATAAAAAACTAGATTAAATTCATAGCCATTTCTTATTCTAAAAATTTCGTCTAAAATTGCAACAAAATATTTCAATCAAAAACTGTTTCAATAAAATTTTCTTTGACACCACGAACATTGCATGTTAATGCTGTTCAAAAAATATTATAAGTTATAATATGAAAATAAATATGTGTGACTTTTTGAAGAAGTGTCTTCATTGAAATTTTACGATTTTGCTTCAAATGACCATATTATCGTTTACAGCTTTGACATGCTATCAGAAACCTTTAATGATTTGACTTTTAAGTCTTATTAAAGATAAATGCAACCGATCGAATACTTTAAAATTCGATATTCAACACGTAACAATCATTATAGAAAATTTAAATATAACAAGTACGTATCTCAACTACCGGTTACACTTCAAAGGCAGTCATTGGAAGTTATTTGTAGTCAGCAAATTCTTTATAGGGCTTTTAATCATATCAAACAAAATCTGAATATGGAAAAATTAATCGTAACAGAAATGTAACAATATTCAACTCAATGGTCTACACCCGTGAATGAACATCTGCAGCCTGTTTTCAGTAGTAAGAAAGTCAAAATAGAACGACCTCCTGCAGTAGTACATGTTATATAATCCTACGTGCAATTGTTCTTTCAGTAGTAAAGTATAATTTTAAAATAAGCAGGATTTTCATCGACACAGAGAGCATTTAGTAATGACAAAATTGACTGTATAGCTTAACTTTTATTGTATATCTTCATCCTTTTCTGTTCTATCTAATACGTACAGAATCATTTGCGTTCTATTTTTTGTTCGAAAAATAATGTTTATCTACAGTTTGCCAAAAATTTATTTCGCACAATTTTTTCAGAAATTTCAGTTTTTTTAATTCTTCATAATTTCTCATTTCATTTGATCTTCCAGCTGTTTTATTCCAGCGCCACGGATGTGTCTAGACAAAACGCGCGTATGGTGTACAAAATTATAAGCCCGGTAACTTTGGTGAGGATTTTCTTACATACTTTTATTGCTGAGGTATTATAAATCAGATCTTCCATTGTTTCTTTCTTCTAATCTGGTCGATATGGCGGAGATCTGATCTGTCGTTATATCATTCAACTTATCCTCATGATTTTTTTTCTGGATCTACCTTTCAATGAGCCATCTTAATGTGCATAGTTCCCGGCCCTATGTTCTTTTTATCGTGCAACTGACCTCGTATACCAATTATTTTCATGTTCGTCATCAATGATACAAAACAAATCATCTCGTTTTCGTGTTCCTTCCAACCATGGATTAGATTGCCTGGCTTGAGAGCTTCTGACATTCTAGGCTCTTCAGAAATCAGAAAGTATTTATTATATAGTTTTTAAAACCATATTGTGTAGACATCACTGACATCCATTTAATCAGCAAATGATTTAATTAAAAGCAAATATAACATAGTTAAAATTATTATTCAGTCAATACATAACACAATTGACAGTTAAATCAGAATATGATGTAGGCCAATAAGCATTGTCAAAAATTAAGCTGGAAGGTCAGTCCATATAATATCTGAATACAATATATTCAAGCCTATATTGAGTTCTCGACCATACAACAATTAAAAGGTGGCCAGTAATTTACTTTCGAGCTCAGCTAGTTGATATCTTATCACCAGAAATGGCATGAATACGTTTCAGTCCATTTTGAAGTTCCAAATCAAATGAAAACAACACTTGGTGGTGGATTCTCATAACAATCTTAGCCAATCGATCATACCTGGGAATCTTGGTTGTCGTTCTCGTCTTGTCAATTTTCATCAATTCGGAAATCGAAACAAATCGGACTACTGGTCAGAATGTATACGTATTGGTATGGGAACATACAAAACCAATTGATCTTTATACTTTTTGAGGCACAGCACAGTATAAGCAAATGTGTGCCGAGGTATATGTCTTCTCGTATCAATGAACACTCTCTCTAATAGGACAGGGGTGTTCTATTGATGTACATGAACTTATGGTATAATATTGATTTCTATTGATCGTTGTGCACTAAAAATGGCAAACAAATATTTTCCTTTAATTTTTTGAAAAAAGCAAACAAGTTCCAGTCCGAACTGACAAATGTTATCGACTTTATTTGTATCTAACTTATCCATCAATTACCTTTTTATGATGATTACTCAATTCAAAGATTGTAATTTTACCATAACCTCTCGCAGACGTAACACACTTTTTATTAGATGCTCATCAAAATGTTTCCATAACATGATTATACAACCAAGATAAAATACACATATTATCCAGGTTAGAAATAGAACATTTAAAGAAACAAACTAATCAGTTCTCACTAACGGCCTAGCCAAGATCAGATGTGCATTTTGTGTTTCACATGAAGTCAAAAATGAGTATCACCTCAGGGAAAAACTCTTATGATATTTTGGTTCAAAAATGGTTTAAATTATGAAAAATTGCTATCGTTAGGCTAACACTGGAAGCATTTATATAATTACATGCAGTTTTTGGAAGAAATATTTAATATTTTTATTAAATAAATGGTGTTTAAAAACTGTATAATTTTCTTTAATGGTTGGCTTCAAGACATGGTCACCAGTGTCAGATTTTTGGTCAATGACAAAGACAACAAAATATGTTTAGAATTATTGAATATCAAACATTTTAATTGAAAAAAAAAATGACAAGAACATGTTTAACTCATAGTTATTTCAAACAACAGTAGCTTTCTTTGATCATTAATCTTATCTGATAAAACTGTATCTAAAATTATCTATAAATAACAAAACTTCCAAAAAAACCCTTTCTTTTGGTGTATAGAACATTAAAATAACTTGATGCATATTCTTACAATAAACAATCAAACTTAGCAATACAATTTATATGTTTTGTCTACGGACAAGACATTGTATTCATATTTAATGAAATGCATTATTAAAACCTAATTTTGATACAGCTGAAAGTGTTCTCTTAAAAAAAAAAAAAAACATACATTTTATCAGGTTTATCTATCAAATGATGCTTAACTTCGAGGAAAATGGAAACAAATACATTTTGATAATGTCTACGGACAAGACATTTTATTGATATTCAATTAAATGCTTTCAAAGATGATTGTTAAAGTTAAGATTAAAAGTTACTATTTAAATTTTAAGCTGTGTTTTTTAAATTTTGGAAAATACAAAAATGTACCCATAATTCTTTACATATCTCAATAATTTATTGATTAAGCCAAACTGAAGACACATTCTTTTAACTGAAATACATATATCTGACTGTTTAAAACAATCAAACTATTATTAAAACTCAATTTTGACATAGTTGAATGTGTTCTCTTAAAAGAATAACATACATTTTACCTATCAAATTAGGCTGAAATCAAGGAAATTGGATACAAATATATTGTGGTAATGTCTACGGACAAGACAATTTCAGTTAAAAAAAATCTGTTAGAATTAATTGTGACTATATTCATGTTGAAAATACTGAGTTTTAATTTGAATAGATAACTTTCATCACCTATAAATAAGATTTAAGTTCCATAGCAGACAAATAATTGAATTTAATACTTGTTATGTACAAGTGTCTTGTCCGTAGACACTTCCTCATCTGCTGTTAATACTGAAATGCAAAAGATAAAGTTAGAGAGAGAGAAATACTTTTTCTTCATTTGATTTAGTTAATCTTTTAAGGTATGCATCAACTGGAATAAACAATATTGAAGTAAAATAAGGTATGCTTTTTATGACTGATAATCTGACACTTTTTAAAATCCACTCCCGTAAAGTCATTTTACAAAAATTGAGAACACTTAAATTACCATTCATTTATTAAAAATAAGATATTTCTAAGTTTAAACAACACATAGGACTAATTAAGACCCATAAAGCCAAGCAATATTGATAAAAAGACATGTCTACGGACAAGACATGTGTCTACGGACAAGACATTCTGACATATTTTTGAATTTTTTCCTCTATTAATAGATGGTAGAAAAAAATGTTAGTAGTGTTTTCATATCTACAAAAGAACAGGAACTTAGCAATGCAACATAAATGTAATTATGCTTCCAGTTTACTAGGGAATGCATGTTTACGGACAAGACATTTTTTCACTTTATTTGTATATCCAACTTTGATGGCATATATCTCCAGCTAGGGTACTGCAATTTTGATAAATGAGGTAGTTTCTGATAATGTATATACTAGAAGAGAAAATAAAAGACATAATAGCATAAATTTAATTTATTTTTCTCTTTTATCACTACACTGAGCAAGCTAAAAACAAAAGTACAAAATTGCATAACGAGCGCATAGTATTCAACTTTTTATCATAACTTTGTAACCACTGAAGATTTTTTGTTGCAACAACCAGTAAAAGAAAGAAGAATAAATTGTCTATAACAGTGAACCAATAATGTAGTTCAAATTAAGTTCAATTATTAACTATCAATTGATAAAAAAAGGTAAATTTTAAATGAAACAACATAACGTGTAATTTTGCCCATTTTCAGCGTGTATTTTAGTGTTTTTTTTCAAAACGGTAACACCTATACATGATATTTGATATTCATTGTGAAACCCTACATCCTCTTCTTCAGTTCAAAGATGTATTACTTATGTTAAGTTTATCTTCTTGTCTTTACAAGCCTATAACATAGACCCAATATGAAATGCACATCTGATCTTGACTAGGCCGTTAGGAAGGGGTTGTTTATCTTTCACATGCATAAAGTTGATTTTCCTAAATTCAATTCAGAAACAAATACTTGACTTGTCTTACTTAGTCATGACTACGTCGAATCACACAATTTAATGAGTTCAAAGGCCTCCACTTTTATATATTTCGATAATTTGTACCGCCACTTTTGTACACCAACCAATCTGAATGGTTAGATGTATTCATATCTTTTATCTCAGCCCTAAAACTAGTTTACTCTAATTAAATAAAAATTCAAAAGGTAAATTTTGTACCTAATGTTTTTTTATTTCTTTACTCAGCAGTCAATAACATTAACGGTACCAATTTTCCTGTACCAGATGCGCATTTCGACAATACATGTCTCTTCAGTGATGCTCGTGGCCAAAATATTTGAAATCCAAAGCTTCAATAAAAGCTGAAGAGCTATAATCCAAAAGGTCCAAAAGTATAGCCAAATCCGTGAAAGGTTAACAGTGAAGCCTCTTCATCAGTTCATTGAAACCAGTTTAACTGGAAATCTTTTCTCATGAGCAATGCTATCAAAAAATGGAGACGCCAATAACCCTAATTAACAATTATAAAGGGTGTCATCAACTCCTTCGTCACCGATATCGATACCGATATGGTTTATAACGAACCTTTCTAAAATCGTCCGTTTATAGATTTTGAAACTATAAAGAAACTAATGCTTAAACACACTCAGGCAAAGCTGACCTTAAATGGATTTCGCCTTGTTTAGGTTCTTTTGGATCATATAATTCTGAACTGTTTCGGCTCTTGTATATTTTCGTTCCTGGTGAAAATATACAAAAGTGTTTCGAACGCATAAAATCTAGAATGGGTTGTTTTCATTTTTATATAAACCGATAGTAAATCATTTCACCTACTATAAAATAACCATTATCTTTCCCAAAGGTATCATTTAGAATAACTGTGTAGGGGCTAATTTAATTCTGTCGAGGCCCAAGCCCCACAATGGACGCTTTGCATTGTTTAGGTTATGGTGAGGATTGTGATTTCTTATAACCAAGTATAGCATTAAACATAAATCTGTAAACGCCAAGATTGTTCTTCTTCTAAGTACCCAAACCTCTTTATGTAAAATTGAATCTTATATCTAACGAGTCAACTTGCGTATGCGGTACTTGCATCAGCTGTCCTCACTAGTCACTATTTGGTCTATCTGATATTCTTATATCGGATCAAGAACAAAAACAAAACAAAAAAAAAAAACAAAAAACTCAAAGTACCGATCTTAGAGTACTAAAAGTCAAATTCAAAAACTTATAAATGCACATACTTTTCTAGAACTAAAAATCAAGCAGGACTGTTCTAACGACAACTATTATATATACGTCATTGGCAGTATCAGGACAGCATGGTTTAGTGCAAAGTCAAAATAACATGTACTGTCTCATTTTATACATTAATACCAAGCTCGTAAGAAAAAACAAAACGGAATGAAAGTCACAATCAAAAGCTCAAACACACCAAACGAATTGATAACACCTGTCATATTCCCGACTTGGTACATTCTGAAGTAGAAAATAGTGGATTGAACCTGGTTTTATTGCTAGCTTAGCCTATCACTCATACAGTTTGACAAGCTAAATATTTTCAAAATCAAACGTTGTCACTTCAACGTCCGCCTATAATAAATTAATTGAAGATAAATACTCAAAGTATCATAGGAGCCCTCCTGAAATTTAGCTGTTTTCATCAAAACTTACGATTTGTTTTTCCCTTTTAGGTTTATAGCTTTTTTTTTGCTTTGCTTTTATGTCTGGGAGTACTTTATCGCGTTCATTTTGTTTAATTTATTCTTATGTGATTTCTTTGATTCAAAATGTATGAAGTCTTGAAAGGACTTATTGATGGAGAAAAAAAATAGGATCAGACAGTACCTCACGTGTTTTTATATGAAGATCATAATTATTTTGTAAATTAATAAGTCTGTAAGAAACTTCGTGATGTTAAAGATCCATCAGATTTAAGGAACGGTTATTTTAATATTTATACATCTTACATCTGTTATTAGTACAAAACATTGCAATTTAGCTCTTCTTTTTCATCCCATCCAGTACCAGTGTTTTGTTTTTGAATCATCTTTGCTGAAAGATTCCATCTTTCCTGAACAAAGTCGAGATGTGGACAATGATACAGTTGCCGTCAGTTTGTTGTTAACTGTCTTATTTTGATCGGGAACAGTTAAGATGGTGACAGATATTAAGGTCTGGGTTGCGTTCATCTTCAAATTAAATGTACTTTTAAAACATGTATGGATACATGAACAGAGATTGTAATTAACTCTTATATAATTGAAACAAACCGGTACTATAATATAACGTATATATCATAATTACTTAATACCAAGATGGTATTAAGAGGAGAAAATTATGATTTGTTTCATAATCAATGCAAAGAAAATAAATACTTTCGAATTAAACACACATGTATCAAATTTGTTAAATATCTATAAATAATAAAATCAGACGCACTCAAAATAAATAGAAAAGCTTATTGTTAAAATTCAATAACGATGATGATGTAATTTTAGCAATAATTTTTGAAACTATTGTAATAAATAGGATTTGTTATAGGTTGCATGAAACTGCATCTAAATTGATATTAAAATTAGAACATAATAATACAAAATGTGAGTTACATTGACGTTTTATATTTATGTGACGTAACATGTTACATTGTAAAGAGGTCTTGCTATTCACCAGTAGTGATGATTCAAAAAAGGACAACTTTGGGAAAGGTTATTTAGTTCTTAGCAATAAACTCATCATAGATACAAGGATTAAAAATGTGTACGACAGGCGGGCATTTCGTCTACAAAAGACTCATCAGTGACGCTCTAAATATTCAAATTTAATAGAATGAAATTCAAAACAGTGTGGCTGTGGCCATTGATTGACACATTAAATTCATCCATTGACTGGGACAATTTACGTGAACGTTTGTCTGTAACGACCACTGTTCACGACGTACCTACGATAGACATTTAAACTGTGGGGTCACCAAAGGTTTCATAACGCCTTTAATTATAAAATAATTCGAAAAATTAATCAGGAATAACCTTTATGTTTTGATTTATATAATTGATATAAATCAAAACATCGTGTTATTTCTGATTAATTTTTCGAATTACTTTATTAAGGTGTTGAGAACCTTTGGTGACCCCATAGTTTAAGTGTCTTTTAAAAGTACATAGTGAGCAGTGGTCGTTACATACAAACGTTCACCTAAATTGGCCCAGTCAATGGATGAATTTAATGTGTCAATCAATGGCCACAGCCACACTGTTTTGAATTTCATTCTATAGAGATAAATAACTTAATTTTTATAGTAAAGTACATACCAAGTAAAAGTTAAGCATACATGATAATAATATATGAACAAGAAGTATTTATTATCTGTCTTATGATAAATAATGTTATCGTTTTTAAGGACAATAAACCTGGAATGGTCTGCTACCCCTTAAAATGATTTATTTAGTTCTGCTCATGTACCAAACAATTTTGAATTTAATAAACTCTGATTCTTAGAATGAGCATAAAATTGTATTCACTGTGTCCGTTTGATCGTTTAACAAATCTTGTTGTCACAATTGTCCCGAAACTACTTAACAAGATGACTTCGTATATTAGGTCAGCAGCTATACAGTGATGAGGTATAACGTGTTACTTTTCGGATATGTAAAACACATATTTTTTGTATTTCTCGATACGTAGATTTTATTTAAAATGTTGAATTGAAAGTAAAATAACAAAAATACCGAATTCCAAAGAAATTCAAAACGGAAAGTCCGTTATCAGATGGCAAAATCAAAAGCCCAAACATGTCAAATGAATGGACAACAATTGACATATTCCCGATTTAGAAAAGGTATTTACTTATGTAGAAACAGTTAGATTAAACCTGTATTCATAGGTTGCTAAAACGTAAAATCACAAAAATACTGAGCTCCGAAGAAAATTCAAAACGGAAAGTCTCTAATCAAATGACAAAATGAAAAGCTCAAACACATCAAATGAATGGATAACAACTGTCATATTCCTCTCACTTGTTTGCTATTTGCATAGAATTCCATAACTGAATACATTTCTCCAGTACTACTAAATAAAATTACTTCATATCTGGTCTGCATCTTAGTTTTAACATATTTATTTATAGTGGATTGAGAAACAAGTTTTGCAACTTAGATTAATCCCTTTCATTTTTGCGGGTGTGAGTGCTGCCTTGTAGCGACATTAGCCTGCTCTTTTTTCGAAATCTTAAACGTGCAAGAGATATGGCTCTCTCTTAACACGGTTCAGTCATTTATCGTCCCCTTCCGACGGACAATCATCGTTTCCTCGAGACCATACTCGCAAATGGTGTCAAGGGAGAGCCGAAAATTCAGTCCCTGAAATTTTCATCCCAGACGGGAATCGAACCAGGAACCTTTGTGTTAGTAGTCCGATGCACTAACCACTACACCTCGGCTCTCTATACTACACAGTCCGCATCTTTGCGGTGATGACCATTTGCTATAATATTTCCGTTTTGAATTTTCTGCATGAGGTGTGCATACTAGCCTATAGAAAATTTGTCATTCGTTGAACATTTAATTTCGATGATTACCTGTACCCACGAAATCAACGAATCCACAGTAATCATAGATAATAAGCTTTAAATGCGCGTGTAATCGGATCTACCAAACACTCGCTTCATATCACATGTATCTGATACGTTGAATACGAGTTGGGATATGTTAAGCATGACAACGCGAGTGACTTTAAGTTTGATATGCATTGAAAAACTTTGAACTCTCTTCGTGAATCTAGGGCATTATCAGATTGAGTATATGACGGACAGATGTACAATCGAGAAGAGGAAATTTAACAGATTTTTAGCTGTTTCATTTAGAAAAAGCATGTAAAAAGTTAATTAGAAAATCTCATCCAAATCATATATCCAAAGGTTAACAACTTAAAATAACGATAATTTCTTCACAATTAGGGTTACATACCATTATAAATTATGGGTTTAGCCATTTTATGGAGATAACATGGTATTCATGATTAAGAGTATGGTTCATCCTGATTGATCGTTTGTGCAGCGAAATTTTTTATTACTCAACACTTTGTACACTCTGTATTATTAAAGTAATACATTTTCCTTAGTCCTACACGGCTGAAACTCCA
Organism: Mytilus galloprovincialis; assembly: GCA_037788925.1. NCBI lineage: Eukaryota > Metazoa > Mollusca > Bivalvia > Mytilida > Mytilidae > Mytilus > Mytilus galloprovincialis. Next base: position 37,441,486 of record CM075335.1, read on the forward strand.
TTTCTAGGATGTGACGAAAAACTTATTTTAAGTGCAAAATTGATAGGAAAAAGCAATATCATAAAAAAATCGAACTCGGAGGAAAATTCAAAATGGAAAGTTCCTAATCAAATTGCAAAATCAAAAGCCCAAACACTTCAAACGAAAGAGAGAAAAGAAACCCAACGGGAACTAATATTAAAATATTGTCATAACAATTTTACTTAACCAAAGTTATATCTAAAGTTTCTCCTAACAATTTGTCTAGCGAGATTTAGTTCTTAAAATCAACTTTCTCAAGTCATGCAGTATCTACCAAAAAGCTACTTTTGTGTTATATTGGAAAACAATTGTATAATGCAATTATATTAACTAGGGGTACGTCAAAGACTTCCTTGCTTACATAGCAATATTAACCTTCAAGACATGGAAAATCAATATAATCAGAGACGTCCAATATGAAAACGACAGGTTCATTAATCTACATTAATTATAAATTTGTTCAAAATCATTCCAGTTTTACATATTCTTTTTATTACAGTAAAGTTTCTTCTAAGCAGGTTAGAATTGAGAATGGCTGGTTGAAATGCTTACGTACAGTGGAGATCACTTCTAACCTCTCATTAAATCTGTCGGAATCTGTCAGGAGATCTGTTCTAGGACAGTATGTAGAACTGTCAGCCTGACACCTTTTAGACAGTTCTATCTAGAACAGTTCTAACCTAGAACTGATTGGGTCGGTTCTATCTAGAACTGATTTGGACAGTTCTACCTAGAACTGATCCTGACAGTTCTACCCTATTTAGACAGTTCTACCTAGAACTGACCAAATCTTTGGTCAGTTCTACTTCTAGAACAGTTCTACGATTAGAACAGTTCTACGATTAGAACAGTTCTACGATTAGAACAGTTCTACGGCTAGAATTGATTTATAAATTCTACGACTAGAATTGATTTATAAATTCTACGGCTAGAATTGATTTATAAGTTTTAAGTACTATTTGTCTTAAATATATAAGGCTTCGGCAAAATAGCGATTTATATAGAGTTGTGCTATTTTGCCGGTCTTATTTCAGATTTTTAATCAAGACAATATGTTTAACCCCGCCATATTCTGCATGAATATGCCTGTTCCAAGTCAAGAGCCTGTAACTCAGTGGTTTTTTTGATGTGTTAAATAAATTATTTGTTTTTCGTTCATTTTTTGTAAATAAATTAGATCGTTAGTTTTATCATTTGAATTGTTTTACATTTGTCATTCCAGGAGTCAGGATGACTCGTATACATAACAAACTTATTTGACCTCATTAACCAAATGTAATAACTTGTTTCCCAATCCACTATTATAAATAAATATGTTTTTAAATTAAACATAAACTGACCATATTTGCTCATCATGTAAATCTATATACATGTAGCCGCACACTGCAGAAATACAGCTACATTTTTTAGGAAAGGATGGATTGTACAAATGACAGCAATTATATAGGAAAACAATGACTTCAATATTTTGTTTGCATCAATTTATAGTACCAGCATGTCCTCTTTTTATTCAAATTATTGAATCGTAAACAAATATGATATCTGTTTACGAGTAGTTTTCATACCTCGGACGGACCCGTTTAATAAAAAATTTTTGACCGCATCAACCTAAACTGACATTATTTGCTCTTTTTTCTGCAAATATAGCTGCACATTAATTCAGTTATAATTTTAGGTCAAGAGGGACTGTAATATACAACTTACAGCAATATTGGAAAACATAAATTTATAGTGCCAGCATGTCCTCTTTTTATTCAAAATATTGAATCGTAAATAAATAAAAGTAGTTTTCATGCCTCAGACTGACTCGTGTAATAAAATCTTTTCACCGCATCAACCAAAACTGACCATTTTTGCTTTTTATGTAAATCTATAAAGCTGCACAGTAGTTCAGTTAAAATTTTAGGTCAAGAGGGACTGTAGTATACAAATATCCACAATATTAGAAACTAATGACCACAAAGATAATTTCGCATCAATTGAGAGTGCCAGCATTTCCTCTTTTTATTCAAAATATTGCATCTGAAACAAATATCAGTAGTTTTCATACCTCAGACTGACTCGTGTAACAAAATTATTTGTCCGCATCAACCAAAACTGACAAATTTTGCTTTTTTTATGTAAATCTATAAAGCTGCACAGTAGTTCAGTTAAAATTTTAGGTCAAGAGGGACTGTAGTATACAAATATCTGCAATGTTGGAAATCAATGACCACAACTTTTTTCCGCATTAATTGAGAATGCCAGCATTTCCTCTTTTTATTCAAAATATTGCATCATAAACAAATATCAGTAGTTTTCATACCTCAGACAGACTGGGATAAACAAATTATTTTTCCGCATCAACCAAAACTGACCATATTTGCACTTTATTATGTAAATCTTGATAGCCGCAAAGTAAATCACCTATACTTTTATATCAGGATGGATTGTATAATATAAATGGCATTAATATTGGAAAGCAATGACTACAAAATTATGTTTAAAGTACCAGCATGTCCACTTTTTATTCAAAATTTTGAATTGTAAACTAATTTCAGTAGTTTTGTTATCTCAGACTGACTCATACTAGTATAACAAAATTATTTGTCCGCATCGTCAACCAAAACTGACCATATTTGACAGCTTCAACCAAAATTGACCATATGTTACAGCATCAACCAAAACTGGCCATATTTGCACTTTATTATGTAAATCTTAATATATATATATAGCCGCATAGTAAATCACTTATAGGTACATATCACGATGGATTGTATAATTCAAATAACAGCAATATTGGAACACATTGACTACAAAAAAAATTCCACATCAATTTAGAGTACCCGCATGTCCTCTTTTTATTCAAAATATTGAATCGTAAACACATTTCAGCAGTTTCGAAATATCAGACTGAGTCGTTTTCACAAAATTATTTGACCGCATCAACCAAAACTGAACATGTTTACACTTTATCATGTAAATATATATTTCTATGTCAGGACGGATCGTATGCTAAAGATGACACCAGTTTTGAAACAAAATGCCTACCATGACTTCAAAAGTTTGCCCACATCAATTTTAGAGTGCCATTATTTCCTCTCTGTATCCATAATAATGAACCCTCACTAAAGTCAGTGGTTCATGATGGTTTGTTTTTTAAACAAAACTTTTTAACGGCATCATCCAACACTCACATGACTGATTCATATACTTTATAATGAAAAGTTCACTTCTTGGAATAGTATACTGTTAATATATTTTGAAGAATGGTTGATTTTGTTTGTAGCCTACCGTCCAGGGGCAAATATTTCATTCATGTTCCAATCGAGTATAGTTTTCTGACGCCCCAGACTCCCAGATATCATTTATAAACGTTATGGATAAATATGTCTAAGTTGACGAGATGGTGCAAATGTACATGTATACTTATACAACATGTATTTCATTTTAATATCCCATAATTCATCCACTGTACAATTTTCGTTTGAACATTTGTCAAAACATAATCTTAAATTATGAATGTAAATCCATGGCAAATAAGGTAAATTACGACTAAAATTCCATGAATTGAATGCAGAGTTATATTTAGGTAGAGACTGTTAAAAACGGGGAACGGAAGCAACGTAAACCATGATGTTTATTATCAATCATATGAAAATATTTCTCCGATGAGACGGATAACCCTTCTATCCGCTTCGATATTTGTACATGTAACGTTTGATCAGTAAGAATATAGAAAATCTGCTATACAGTAAAGTAATTGGAACTGATTTTTTTCTAAATTCTAAGATCCCCTTACTCAGTTACTGCAGTGACATAATTTAGAACTGCTCTACAGTCCTGACTGATCAGTTCTACGATTATAACTTATTTGGACAGTTCTACCCTAGAACTGATCCTGACAGTTCTACCTAGAACTGATTTAGTCAGTTCTACCTAGAAATGATTCTGACAGTTCTACTTAGAATAGTTCTAGGGTAGAACTGTTCTAGGTATAACTGTTCTATAACATGTTAGAACAGTTCTATGACAGATTATTCTGACAGTTCTAATGAGAGGTAAGAAGTGATCTCCACTGTACTTACATCGTACATTAATTGACAAGATTTTTATCTTTTTGTGAATTTGGTTAAGTAGGGTCTTTTTCAGGAAAACATGTTGTTCATCTGTAAGATATCTAATGTTTCATTTTTTGACCGTGATAATGCTCGTGATAATGGAACAAAATTCGCTTTGGCAGGGCATCATTGCATCAAATAATAAAACAAAATGATTGTGGGGTTATCTAATCTTTATTTATCTCAAATAAACTGTTATAGGTTAATAAGATAGTTTCGAAAAACATAAAACTCTGATCTGCTAAATTTGGGCTCTTTATTTCTTAACTCGATGAAGTCTTTATCGACCAAAAGCTGTTAATTGTTTAATACGTAGTATGTCATATCAAAACATATTTACGGAGGAGTGCAAAAACATAAACACATCATCTTCCAAGCAAGATATGCGATACTTATTTCACAGCTAATATGCTGTATTTCTTAATATCAAAAGATTTTTGTCATCGATATAATCAGATTTCTTTACATTTACACGGTGGTCCCTGTAATTTGCACCTAGAGAAAACGACCTTTATGTAATAAAAAGTCAAAATTAACAAATAGCTCTTATCTAATGTACTAATACATCCAATATTTACATTAAACTTTCAACGCGGTATGGTGTAAAATTGCATGTTGTGCATTTGAATCATTTGTAAAGATTTCTCAACATGTAAACATTATATATATTAATTAATGTGTAAATTAGTTTCAAAACATATATTTTTTGGAAAAAGAAAGATACGAAACAGACCATACAATATCCTCGGTCAATAACTTTCAAATCTAATCACGCGAAAGTACATGAGTTTTTTTTGTGAGAAGATATATTTCGTATGCTCTGAACACCTAACCTTCCCCGAAAAAGATAACTGTTTGCTGATACTCAGATTAACAGGTTAATCAAAGAGCGACACGACAAAATGTGTCAAACACTTCCAGTCCGTATTTTCTACAAATATGAAGAAGATTTTGAGAAGATTTTAATTTAAGTGGATGATTCTTGGAACGTAGAAGGCGAACCGAACCCCCTTCTCTCTGATTGGAAAATATATCATTTTTATCATAAAATTATATTAAAAAACGTTTTTCGATAATTACCCCTATCCCTTTAAATAAAATCTAGACCCACCCCTGAGTGTAAGCAGGAAATGATTATACTGTTGCATTTCAGTTAATTCGATACTTATAAATCAATTTTCTGTAATCATGCATCAATAAATTGAAGATAAAAAAACTCAGAAATTTTAATTTATTTTATGAGCCGAGATCTGTGTATGTAAATCAATTTTCTGTAATCATACGTCAATAAAGTGAAAATAAAAAAAACCTATAAATTCTAATTTATTTCAGAAGCCCACATTTGTGTACTTTTAATTATTTCATTTTATAACCTTTGTAACCTTTTTCATAAAAATTCACACCCTATTAAACACGTTAAACATATTAACATCTAAATGAGTGGGATACAATGTATACATGTAACATATATAATCAGTAGAATGTACTACAGTTACGAAGTTACAACTTTTCAATCGTTAATTTTAGAGCTATTTTCGCAGAACATTGTTGTAATAGCAACCTACTAGTACTATCACCACGTGTCAAAAATCATTGGAATGAACTGTGTCATGAATGATTTAATTCACCTGTCGTAAAGTCAACGACCAAGAATCTGTCATGTTCGTTCAAATTAGGATTTTTGAAGTCAATAGCCGATGAAGCGCTGTTTAATATTTTACAAGTTTACAAGTTTACCCCCTCATTCTGAAATAATTTAAATATACGAAAAGTATGTTTCAATATTTAAAAAAAAAAAAAAAAAAAAAAAATGGAACATTTATTATACTTAGCGGATAAAGCGATTAAAGATGTCAATCATCGCTGTTTAATCATTTTTTTCAAGTTGCCAATGCATTCTGAAATAATCAAAATGTACGAGAAGTTTTTTTTTTCAAAACTTAAACCTAAAAACATAAACATTTTATGATTTTTTTTTAAACATTTATTATACTTAACGAATACAGCGATTTAAAGTCGTCGCAACTTGAAACTGACACGTAAAAAAGTGGCCCGCTTGCACATTTAAGTGAGAAGCACAGAAACGGAAAAAAATGATATTCACACAGATAAAACAGCTTTATAGTTTCATAATTTTTTTCTACAAGGAATTAATTCAAGGGCATGTTCTTAAATAGTTCGAAAACGTTCTATGTGATTTTTTTAAAGATTTTTTGTTGCCATTCAGAAAATAAGGGCTTATGCATATTGTTGATTGATTGTTGTATACGGCCAGTGGTTACTATTTAATGCATGTTCGTGCCGTGAACAAAAGTACGATAGAATTCATAATTTTTGACAACGGGATTCAATTGAAATTGCACAGTTACATAAATGTCATGTTTTGTTTCAAAAAGTAAAACACCATGAAAAGTTCAAAAAGCAAAAACACATCAAACGAATGGATAACAAATTTAATATTCCTGACATGGTACTGGCATTTTCTTATGAAGTAATCGTGGGTTAAACCTGGTTTAATATCAAGCTAAACCTCTCATTTGTATGGCAGTCGCATACAATATTTTATATTGACAACGATGTGTGAACAAAACAAACAGACATAATAAGTAAAAATGTCAAAAATGTGAAACAGCAGTCAATATTGTGTTATAATCTTAATCACTTTAAAAACTAACAAATATTTAACAAAGAACAACAAAAAGGCATATTGACAAAGCACATTAGCAGAAATGAAAATCAAGAATACAAAAATTTACAATAGCACAGTAACACAATGACGAAATAAATTAGTATAGAGTCACGTAAATGGATATCATAAAAAGGACTAGACAGTAAAAGTCAAATACATAAAGATAGATAAAATAATAATTTTACTCGAAATAAGATGATAAACAATGTCAGTACCCATAATCTATACTTCAAGATCATTATTATTATTTGTCAACAAGGTCTTGGTACCTTCCAATGAATATACTTAGAAAAAAGAACAATTGTTCTTTGACATACCCCTGTTTTTTTTAACTTTCTGCTCAGACACTAGTGACGTTTACAAAGTTTGAGTAGCAACTGCAATCTCTTGAATACCGAATTACTTCGAAATACAAATCCCAAATCGAGGTGAAGTTGGTTTATTGCTACTAAAGTGGGGAAAATTGATAATATCAAAATTTAAAATCGTCTAGTTTGTCATAGATTCTAGTACTAAGATGACCTGGTATGTCAAATTCAAGGTACGTGTCTTAAAATGAGGCGGAGGAAGCCGGACTGTATTTTCGTTAATTTCAAGTATCGGTATATATTAATCAGATAGTTTTGGATTGTTAACAGAAAGAACATCATCAAGATTGATTTTCTTGTTTTTAACATAGCAACGTTCTTCACAACAAAGAAGTGACATTCCTCTTTATTTTCAAGATCAATCTGTTCCTATAATGTGCACCAAAAGTATTGCACCTAAGACATATAACTATATAAAAACAGGCATTACAAGATATTGATTTCGCAGAATACTTGAAAAATCCTGTGACAGCATCCCACTCTCCGTATATGTACAAACCATCTGGCCGTTATACTTGTTAAGCAAATTAAATTCTTATGCTATAAACAGAATATTTTTATGAACGTAGTCAATGTTTACGACAAATATGTTTTTGTTCCAACTGACAATGCTTTAAACAATATTGTTTTTGCCTGTAAATTATATTTCTACGAGCGTCTTGTCAAGGAGTTAGGAATAAATGAACATTTGGGTAATCCCACGTACAAAAAAATGTAACATTTGATAAAAGGGAGCGGTTGGCAAACACAAGTCCTTCGACTCATAAGAACTTCTAGATTTTTTTTTTATTTTCGGTCATTCTCTAAAATAATTTTTCTACAAAAGGTAATGTTTTTCCACACTTAACACCATTGTCTGTCAAGGAAAAAAATGCCGTGTACAAAAATAATCCACATTGCTCACTTCCCTAAAAACTATAAGTTACTCATTTATGTTTTGTGGTATACTTCGGAAAACTTGACCGAAAAAAAAAATTGCGACACTAAAGAATAAGAGATAAGTATTGTGACGTTTATGATTTACAACAAATGTATTGAATTTGTGGGTTGATATCAACAGGATGCCGGCATTCCTATGGGAGCCAGTTGTGTAACTCTCCTGGTCGAGCTTTTCTATTTTTATATAAATCGGATTTCCTTTAATTTTTTAACTCATTATATTTAAAAATTGTGAATTTCCACCACCTTAGTATCAGAATACCAACTTCACTTGCATATGGTATATACATTTCTCAACTCATTCGGTATTCAAGATCATGCAGCTACTACTCAAGACTTAATAAAACGACACCAGTGTCTCAGTAGAAAGGTTATGAACCAGGGTTACTCTAAAGAATGTCTTGTCCTTTTTCTGAACATATGTATTAAAAGATACCATTACCTTCTTTATAAATATTCCGTATGAACTTTAATTCACAAATGAGACATGATGGTCTAAAAGTATAGTTTCTAGGTTCTGTCTTGTTATCATCTTAATTACAGTTATATTATTGTTTTTATTTATCTTTGTTTATTTTTAACCTTTACTGTTTGAAGGTTTATACGGCGTGGTTGTTTGTTCATCCTTGTATTTATGGTTTACCTAATTTGTACTTTATCGAGATGTGTATACTATATAAGGCATGTACGGTCGACTACAAACTGAAACCCATGTAAACTTCACCAGGGAAATTGTCAAACAGAACTCATAACTGAATTCTTTGTATTAAATTAATTTAACCCACATACCATGTATTTCATTCAAGTGTTTTTATATATAGTATTATTCAAGTCTTCCATCTCGGCTGAAAAGATTTATTGATCAAGGTAATCATTATACTGTTGTTACTCAATCATTTCGTTTATTTTTTGGCGAGACAAGCTAATTTATTAAAAATTCACAGTAGTGCATCATATTTAAAATGTGCACACAATAAATACATTTACAATCTTATAAAAATTACCCCAAAAAAAAGCATTCAATACTTATAATTAAATTTTTATTGTACAATTATTAGATTAAGAGTTATATCGATGCTTTTCGTTTGTTTTTCGATGCATTATTTTAACATTGTCACGAATAGCACGTGCGGTCATATCTCATACGGAAATCAAATATCACATTTAAGTGCCTTACGATTGTTGTCAGTCAATCATAAGCACAGATTTTAATGAAACATACATAAAGCTAAAAAAAAGAGCTATGGTTTCTGGAAAAAATATGGACCCATTTAATTTTATTGTACTTTTGTTTTCGAGAATAAAAAGTTATATTTAATTTAATTGACAAGACTCCAATAGAAAACTTGCATCTTGGTTATTGCAAGTTTATCCTTGGCACGACCAAGAGCGCCTAAAAATGAAGAAAAGAATTGGGAAGAATGCCTATTGAATGTCATATAAAAACCCAAACCATTATATATTTAGCAAGGCTTTTCGTCTCAAAATTGAATCCCTTATTACATGAATCTTTTCAATTAACTATAATTTTGGATTCTATTGGGACCTATTCATGGTTCACTTTTGCAAAAGATATTCCTTCTGAAACCAACATTGATATAGATAGACTGAAAACCTTTGATAAATTAAAACAATTAAAAAATATTAAAAACTATATTATAAAATGCAGCATTTAGAGCAAATCTGATGGGTGTCAAAAATGTTCATAAGATTTAGTTATATCTGCCCTGAAATTTTCAGACAAATCTGGCAACCCGTTGTTGGGTTGCTGCCAATGAGTTAGTTATTTTACGGAAATTTTGCAGATGTTTGCTAATATCTTAGATATGTTATAGTATTTAATTATATCTAATACTATAAATGATTTAAACCTTATTTAATTGATTTCCAAAGCATCGGCAAATACAGGTGAGTGACACAGGCTCTTGAGAGCCTCTAGTTTCACTTATCAAACTGATAGACAAATAACTACCGAGAAGAAAGGCCCATGGTTTGTATTGTACTAAAGGGATAAAAAAAAACAACGAATTAATGTTTTTGATATTAAAAAAAATGTGTGGACTTTAACGGTGCTTTTTTCTGGACTTTAAGGGAAATTGTTATTGTAGACTTTAACGGCGTTTTCTTGTGGACTTGAGCGGAGGTCATTTTGTGGACTTTAGCGGAAAGTTTGTGGACTTTATAGCGGCGTTGTGGACTTTAGCGGAAATTTGTTGTGGACTTTAGCGGTGTTGTGGACCTTTGCGGAATTGTGGACTTTAACGGTGCCACAAACCCCCCAAAAAAACTCATTTTACAACAACCTGTTGATCGATTAGTTGAGTACTATTGATGATAAAAGTAAACTAAATTTTTATGAAGGACTTGATCCAAATCTGTTGATAAAACCTTACCTCTCTAACTCAAATTTCGAATTTAGAAAAAATTAATTACAAAACTAATAATCAGTGATCATTCATTATTAATTGAAAAATGAAGGCATTTTAAAATTCCTCGCGAAGAGAGACTGCAAAAAATGCAAAGTACTAGATGACGAGAAATATTTCTCAATAAATTGTTCTCACCATTCTAATATTAGATTAGCATAATTTTATTGCATTATCATAGAAGATAATTCATTTGCTAATCTCACTGGCAATGACAAAATTATATATATATACTTAACCCATCAACAGTGGTTGTAGGAGTATGTGTCATCACAAATACGAATTTCCGGGCCGGAATCCGAAATGATTTCCATGGAAATGAAGGTCCATTCTCCAAATTTCCAAATAAATTTTAAAAAAAACTTGTTCCAAAGTTCCGAAAATGGTCCTTCTGCCACTCAAGTTTGACCCATCCGTGTTAAAAGCTATAATTTCCTGTCGTACTCAAGAGAACATCTTTCAGTGTTTCTGTTTTACAACTTTTATAAACTCGGGACTTTATATTTATAGCTCAACATGCATAAGCTGAGTAAACAGTCACACGTTCCCTCTAGGATGTGTTTTGCGTATTAGTGTCATTAGGTTACTGTCTCATTGACGTTTATCCAAACTTCCCCCTTTATTCTTATTAATAAACTCTGGCTTACTAGATCTTTGATGGACATAACTACAGCATATTCGATTCATAAGGGAACATTATATCCGTTGAGCAATTGAATATTGAAAATCAGAGACTTATTGGTTAATACGTTTTATAACCTATATGGACAAGAAGAAGAGTTCATCAATTCTTCATATTGTGTTCTTATTAAGAAATAATTTTAGTTAAAAAAAACTTTGGTTAGGGAAAATCATTTTAAGTTAAGTTATTATAATACATTAAAATATTCAGTTTATGGGTCTAATTGTTTTCACGCAGAGTGTTTTAAAATTTATCAAACATTTACTTAACATTTATACTCATATTGATGACCAAAGAGCAATAAATATCAATGTGTTTGCAAAATATACAGTATGATGTTAACAGAAAAGTAAAACTGTATTGCATAGATACCTTTTGATAAAGTGTTGTTCATTTACTACTACTTGTTGTCTAAAATAGGGGATAAAATAGACAATGAAAATGGGGAATGTGTCAAAGAGACAAACAACAGCCCAATGCACACTCCATTAGGATATGCTCTGTCACAGAAAATAGATTACATTAGCTTTATTCAACCAAATCTCTATCGGAATTAAAGGTCCACAATGCTCTTCAGCTTCATACCTTTTTTGGCATTCTATTCCTTTTTTATTCGAGCGTCACGGATGGGTCTTTTAGACTTTTAAATTAGAAGAGCATACCCCTAAATCACTCTTACATATATAAGATTTGTATTTAATTTGGCACTAAAGACAAACTATGTAAAAGTATAATATATAATGGAAACAAGGAATGTGTCAATGAGCAGAAAACAAAAGCAGAGTTGGTTTATATCATTCAGTAACCTTAGCACTTTCCTTATGTTAAGCCTCTATCGAATGCATATATTTGACCACTGAGAGGGAGAGAGAAGAATAAGAGTGATTAATAATTAATATGAACATCAGTTATAATTATAATTTACATAATAAAGTTAAAAAGAACAAGTGTACCAAAAAGTGCTTGTGTAAGCGATACGGTGAATAAACTTATCATCACCTACTTTAATTCATTAAATAGTGTCCTCATTTATATAAAACTAGTATCATGTTTATAAGACACGAAAGCAAATAAAGAAAAATACAGACTCTTATTGTGGAAGGTTCATGTTCCCATTTGTGGATACTTACAGTTAACTTGAAAAGATTAAAGGGCTATCGAACGTTTGAAGATAAAGTATACTTCTTGTTAAGAATGATGAGAAATGCCCAAATGTTACAGAATTTTAAGCAGAACTAACGAATTGAAATGTCTTAAGAATATTTCTATCAAAGTAAATATATGACAAATATGACATTAGATTTTATATAACAGTTAAATTTGATGCTGTGATTCGTATAAATGCTAAAGTATTTGCTATTTTATCCATCTTCTAGCTTGATTTACTCAAAAATATTAATATATAGATATAGGAAGATGTGGTATGAGTGCCAATGAGACAACGCTCCATCCAAATAACAATTTATAAAAGTAAACCATTATAGGGAAGGTACGGCCTTTAACACGGAGCCTTGGATCACACCGAACAACAAACTATAAAGTGCCCCCAAATATGTTTAGATTGAATATCTGGTGGTTTATTCAAATTAATAATTAATTAAGAATTGAATGCTTCTTTTTGTAACTTCATTGGGGTGTAAAAGCGTTGACCGAAGTACATTTTGTATGAAGCGCGGAAGCGCTTCATACTAAAAATGTGCACACGGTCAACGCTTTTACACCCCTATGAAGTTACAAAAAGAAGCATTCAATACTTATAATTACATTTTTTTAGGCAATTATCATGAAAACACGAATTTTATTATTGTTTTATTCAATTCACCTGTGAACTTTATTGTGGGACCACGTGTTATCATGAATGAAAAGTTTTATTGAGCAATACAATTGCTTACGGAATAACACGTGATGTGCAGTTAGCCAATCAGAATAAAGCATCATAATGAAACATACATCTAATGTAATTATTTGCGAGTAAAAAATAACTCCTATTGCTAGATTTTAAAAATAAACTTAAAAGTAAAACAACAAAAATACCGAACTCCAAGGAAAATTCAAAACGGTAAGTCCCATTTCAATTGGCAAAATCAAAAGCTCAAACACATCAAACAAATTGTAAACATCTATTATATTCTTGACGAACGTAGAGCAATTGTATCGCTTAACCGTCAGGTACATGTATGTACAATTGTATAATACCGACTGGTATTCTTCTATAGTTTTGTAAAGGATATAAATCGGGTGTTTATTGGAATTTGAGTGTACCAATTTTTCAACCCAAAAAATAAAACAAAAATAAAAATACAGTTATGCGCGGATTGGGATATCCGATACCAATATTTAATACCAAACTGTACAAAAGTTTCTTGTGTACACTGTGGAGTTTAGTATGGTGTTCATTATCACTGAACCAGTATGTATTTGTTTAGGGGCCAGCTGAAGGACGCCTATGGGTGCGAGAATTTCTCGTTGCATTGAAGACCTGTTGGTGACCTTCTGCTGTTGTCTGCTCTATGGTCGGGTTGTTGTCTCTTTGACACATTCCCCATTTCCATTCTCAATTTCAAAGAGTGTCTATCCACACCCTTAACTCACGGGTCGCTGTTGTTGTTTTACTAATAATAATGTTCAAAAACTAAGATGTTTTATAATTTTGTTGAGTGCATTATAGATGAATCTTATTCAGAAATAACCTAATTAACACGGTATTCTGACCTCGTACAGATGGTTTAGAGAATCTCTCTCTAAATATAGAAAGTATCAACCAGGATTATAATTAAGTACGCCAGACGCGCGTTTCGTCTACATAAGACTCATCAGTGACGCTCATATCAAAATCCTCAGAGAACTTTTAATCGCCATGGCTTTTGGTTGGGTATACGTGCTCATTTTATTTCTTATGAAATATCAGACAATTGTTTTTTGTTCTGTGATTGTCTTTTCACTATATTTTTATTCGACTAGTGGTATTTGATTGTTATTTTATCATATTTTGTCTTTTTTCACATAACATTTTTTTTAAAATCAATCATATGTAGAACAATATGTAATGTGGTTCAAAGGTTAAAGCTGTTATGATTTTACCTGTCAATGATTATGAAAAATTTAAAGTAAGTAAACTCAAACAATCCACATCTTTAAATATGTGGCATCTTCTTATATAATAAACTGTCAAATAGCCATTCAATTACTAGCACATTTGCTATATAACTGTGATATCTGGAATCTGGAAAGAATCACTGGCGGATCTAGAAATTTTCATAAGTGGGGCCCACTGACTGCGCTAAGAGGGGGCCCGCTCCAGTCACGCTTCAGTGATTCCCTACATAAGCAACCAATTTTTTTCCCAAAAACGGGGGGCCCCCCCTCTAAATCCGCCTCTGAGAATACTCGTTTGAATCAATGTTGACAGCAAGTACAAATGAAGGTTTAATGTGGGCTAAACAAACTATTATACTAAGAAATCTGTATCCCTAAAGGTCGACATACCAATACAGTTAAATAATATCTGGACTTTTCTCGTCCGTCAACTGAACTAGTACAGTTGGGTTGGTGAAGGGGGAATCATTTAACCATGTGCAAAATATAAATGAGCAGCCGCATTAAGTCTGAATGGCGAAGCTACATTGTAACTCGGATGCCCTTTTGTTTCAGAGAATGTTGAATTTGTATATTCCGGAACTATCAGAACCAATCAAAATAATTTATTTTTATATCCTCTATAATACATCAATTACTGGACGTGTATAAATCAATGTGAAACAAGTTGATGTTATAAAACAAATATCGGCGTGAGAGTTTATATTTGTCCCGTTTTAAAGTCCTTATATTGAGAAGAATAGCTGCAATTACTGCGCTGTTCCTTTGTTTTTGAGTGTTTTTGCTGTGCATTTTGTGTAATAGATGGATACCGCATATCATTTGTGTTTCTATTAGTCAACAATATAGGTTGACCCAGATAAAAAGTATGTTGGGGAATGAACTTTGCGCCGACTTCTTGTTATTTTCATATGAGTCGGGGTTTCTTCACACACTCGTCAGAAACAAGAAGTCTGAAGATCAAAGAAGCCAGATCATTCAATTTTACACTCATATATACTAAAGTTGTTCTTCCCATTAACTATCGTATATCATTTCTGATTTGGTTCCATTAATAAATCCTTCAGAGTTAGATATCGAAGAAACTTCAGCGACCGATTCCTCTGTCTCATTTTTTACTATACCTATCAATTGACATAAGCGGTCATCTCAGTTCAAAAATCTATCAAAAATGGGACGATTTTAAATTTTGAAAAATCAATTTCCCACCTTATTAGCAATATACCAACTTCACCTGCATAATGAATATACATTATCAATATCCATCTAATTCGGTATTTAATAGCTTGTACCTGCTACTCAGACTTTGGACAACGTCACCAGTGTCTGAGCAGCAAGTTGTTTACCAAAGAACGTCTCGTCCTTTTTTTAACAAAAAAAAAAACGTTCATCGGAAGATAACAAGACCTTGTTGATAAAAATAATTTAACTTCAAAAATAATCCCCGATGGTTAAGAAGAATAAATTCTATGTACTAACGCTGTTTATCCTCTTATTTACGTGCTATAATGTTCTTTATTTGTAAATTACAACTTTTACGGTTTAGTCAATTTTTTATAATCCTTGTACCTTTGATAACTATTTGGTGATATCCATTTGACGTGGCTCGGTACTTATACATCTCGTCACTGTGTTATTGTGCTATTGTAAATTTTAGTATTTTCCTAAACGAATTTTTGATAATGTGCTTTGTCTATGCGGTTTTTTGTTTACTTTGTTGACATCTTTTTTTGTTTTCATTTCATAGTAATTATTATCCAAAGTTGACTAGTGTACCTCTTGTTGTGCCGGCACAAACTTTTTGCTGGATATGGAGGTTTTCCTTTTTATTTAGGAATTGACGACGATTTTCGTGGAACCTTTTAACATTGTGCTAAATAGTTTCGATATTTTTCCATCTATCAATTATTTTCATACCCACTTTAATGAAGTAGCAAAAGAAAAGTTGTGTTGAATAAGTCTTTTATATTCCCAACTGCATTACATGTATTGCACAAATACATAGTATTAAAGTTGGGTTGTAACTAGCCTCTTAAGTATTGTGAATCATATTTTGCCGAGCGGAGCGAGGCAAAAATTTTTTTGAAGGATTTTGGAGCCACTGAAGGCCCAAGAAGCTATAGACCAAATGATGCAAAATCATGCTTTCTGGGTGTTCTGAAGACCCTCTTACCTGAAAATGCAAGTTTTGTTTTAATAATTTTTTGACAATATTTTAGTCTCAAAGCAAAATGTATGAATTCAGTATAAAACTTAAGTTTCTAGTGACAACATCAAAAGACCAATGTGCATGATAAAGCAAAAATGGAATTCACATAGTTAAGTCTGTGGCTGCTATTTTTTTTTTTTTTTAAACTCATGAGCAAGTTCATAAAAAAATTATCAGATTACAAAAGGAATGCAACACTAACAGAATACAGACAAAAGACAAATAAATAAGAAACATTGATCCCGAAAAATCAGGGCTACATTTGAGGGAAAACAGAACGCTTCTTGCAAGGCACTCGCAGTGAACACAATTTGATATGGGGACAAGCGTTTGATTTTGAAATTTTCTACATAATGAAGTCACCCTCAGTCCTGTTAAAATAAAAGTGAGGTAAGGTTTCCTGAGACAATATACCTCAAGTTAAATGAAACTAATTTTCAGACATTTCAAGTATATTTAAATAATATTTATACTTTTATTATTAAAAAAAAATGGGAAGTGTTTCCTGATTTTTGTTTTTAAAAAACGATGAATTTATGAAGAATCTGGTGCTATCTCATACTTTCGATTAGACCTGCTGAGTTATTTATTTTCAATACATTGCAAGTCAGGTAATTTATTTTCAAAGTACCACAGTCTTTAGTATTAGTGATATCCTTTAATTTCCATCATCAAAACATAGAATTTGACATACGAAAACAGCATTCTGCAAGGATATAGATACCGCAGCGCTTTTTTTTTACATTTATTTTTATTTCATATTTGAGAAGCGTTTCCTATAGCGATTGGTGTGATGATGTATAACAATTTTTATTTAAAAAGGTTGATGGGGCATTCCATTTTAACGTTGCAGAAAATTATCATTTCGTTATATTTTTTTGTTATGGCTAGGAAAGAAAAATGAATAAAGAGGTAAAAGTTATCAAAGAAATAATCATAACTCACGTGTTTAAGAGAGACCGACCGACCGATCAATAAATGAAAACTGGCATATGACATGTACCAATAGACTCTGAGCCGAAACTTTTTAAATTATAAGATACTGACGTACGTCCTTGATTTTATATATAAATCTTGACTGTTTTGGGATGATACGCGT
Source organism: Mytilus galloprovincialis (assembly GCA_037788925.1). Taxonomy (NCBI): domain Eukaryota; kingdom Metazoa; phylum Mollusca; class Bivalvia; order Mytilida; family Mytilidae; genus Mytilus; species Mytilus galloprovincialis. Next base: position 37,459,115 of record CM075335.1, read on the forward strand.
TTGATTTCATCTAGATGTACTTATCCACACCTGATTTTGATGAATCTATGTAACAGGTGGAGAAATATTCTTTTTAAATAAAAGTTCAGTTAGTAGGTATATATTGACGAATTGTGAGAATCAATTTTGTGATGAATATAGATGAAGTGGAGTTTCTATATTATATCATCGTTAGATCTCCACTCTTGGATAAACTATCGAGTGCAAATATGCAGACATTTGTTTTTCAAAGGATTAATAAAAGTAAAGATAGTTGACATATCTATACTGTTTCCAGTTCAAAATTAGTTTTCTGTCAAATTTGTCAAGTGCACTCTGCTTAAAAGACGCAAAAGGTTATATAGGAAAATGAGGAACTGTCTTCTCGTTGAAACGATAAAACTCGGTCGGTTTAGATTTACTTAAGACAGACAGCAATAACTAATTTAAATACAATAAAATCAATCATAAAAATTAACCGAATTCAGTGTCTGGCACGAATGTTTAGTAGAACAAAATCATAATTGGTGTATTGTTTTTTGTTTGTTTTTTTGGGTTGATTTATATCCTGTAGTTAAAACTCATTTACTAGATTTAGTTAAAAATGTTTAGATTTGTTTAAAAATGTGTACGTTAATAAAAGATACAAATAGACTTGGAATTCCACCCCCGATGCCGGATATATATATATATATATATATATATATATATATATATATATATATATATATATATATCTGCCAGGGTTCTCATTCCTTAAAAAAAACATGGGATGTATTTAAGACCGAATCATATTTGAGTCGTCAAATGTATTTTAAATCATTTAAAATTACATGCTATTGCAGTGACAATTAGTTTTTAATACAGTTTTATGGTTTTGAGAAAGATTATTTGTAAGGAATAATATTGTACGTCAAATTGGATTTCCGCCTGCAAAGTTTGATGTGAAATAGTTTAAATCAATCCAAGCTTTTTGATGATATACTAGGGCTATGTTGTGTAGGAAGAATTTTGTTCAAATTTTATATGTTCCGAACAAAGGTTGTTAAAATAGGAACCAAAATCGCAAATCCAAAAGAACAATAAATGATTGAGACATAATTTAAGCAGTACACAGTACAATGTATCATTATACTGGTTTTCATTGGATGGAAAGTTGCGGTCACAGGTATTGTTGGATTCTGATTAGGAACTTTGTAAGTTTTTAAAATGGTTTTACAACCCTCATGACGTATACTCTCATCTCCTTTTGATTTTACGGTTGTAAACAGATTTTTTATCAGAATTGATCAGTTTTCAAACATCTGATCGCTAAAATTAACAAATACACGAAACATTAATGTATTATGATTTACAATTGGTAACCTACACAGAAAATCGTCATATTTAATGTCAATCAAACAGCAAGTATTTTTACCATAGTCACAAATAGTAACTGTCTACATCTTAAAGGAAACTTTTGAACTTTAACTTGAATCCTTACCAATCGGAAGGACAAATCAACCCTTCAAAGTCAGATTCGTTAGAAGTTGTATTATCGTAAAAAAAAATGCAGGCTTTCAGGAGCCCTTAGTATCTTTTATATATTTTTTTACGTTTTGGTAAATTATATCAGTTTGTTTATTAAGATACATTTGTCTTACTCAGATAGTGCAAAACTAAACTTCCTATAGGCGACACTTCCTTACTTTGTTTGTTTTGCAGAATACCACTCTCTCCAAGTCGATCGCCCAGACGTGGCTGTGTATTTAAACATCCCGTCAAACCATACGTTCCCCTTCATCATTGGTTTAGCAGCCTAAGTGTCATTTGGTCTCTTGTGGAGACTTGTCTCATTACCAATTTTACCACATCTTCTTTTGTATAAGTGTTCATATTGCTATATTCAAATATATTTGGACCGATGAGAATGCAAAACATCTTTTCCTTTAAACTCTAGTGGAATGTTGTCTCATTGGCAATCATACCACATTTGCTTATTTTTATATAGTATGCTAATACAGCTTATTTGGTGACACAGTAGTCGATTCAGTTGCTAGAAAAGCTATATGTATTATTTTCATTGGTTGAAATCATTTATGCGATAGTTTCATTTGGTTTTGTTTTTGAAACTAACCTTCTTTCCACGAAAAAAAAACTTTTATCGTTGAAATAATGTCGACTTATCATAAGAATTCAAAACAATTTGGTGACAAACAAATGTTGGATAGTTTGAATCTCGTGGGATATTGTTTTGTTTAAGAAAAACATGCTAGCTTACAACTTAACACGAAATATGCGCGCCTCGTCTTCACAATATTAAAGATTCATCAGTAGCGGTCGAATCAAAACATACAGAAGACGAAATAAATAACGAAAATGCTGTACAGAAGAAGAAGGTTGATAATGTTGACTCTCGTCAGAATATCTAGTGGATACATTGACTCGATATCATATACTATCCACACCAAAAAGTATTTCAGAAAGGCGACAAAAGAGCGGAACACTGACAACTGGAAATATCATTTGACGAACTTAATAACATGTCATAAATTTACAATCCACAATCTTCGGGGTTTTGTTATGTGGGCTGTTTGCTTTTTGAAATTCGTATTTCATTGCTACTTTTAGCCTTCTGCTACTTCTGTGTTGGTGTTGCCTTTTTGTATGTTCTTATACTATACTTTTTAACTAAACATAACTGTGAATAAAAGGAGTTGAGAGTTGTACTTTAACAAGATAGAAACCAACATGATACAAAAATTGAAGAATTAAAGTTCAAAACACGGTTTGTGTGACCATCTCTTGTTGTTCGGAGCAATTGTTGATAAAGAAGTTAAACTGAAATCTTCTAGAGCTTTATTTTGGAAAGCTTCAGTTTATATACAATTTCACTATTAATATATTAACTAAACTTCATGATCATAAAACTGTTTAAACACTTGGTTTCTCTGAAAATAAAAGCAAGTGTATCTTGGATGTAGAAAATGGTCTCCTGTCTATTTTTCAAGTTCTAAAATTAAATGTATCATTTCAGAACTTTTGGTCAAGGTTACGGTCAAGGAGACTGTCATACACGTTACGCTATAAAACTTGTTAAAGTCAAGAAAAATCAATAGGGAAAATTAAAAGCAACACATTTTGATCGTGTAACTAGCACATAAAATCTCAATAAGTGACTATTAAAGAAAGGAAATAGCAAACACTCATCGTTTAAAATAATGTTCTAACCGTCAGATGAAGAGGAGGTTCAATTAGAAAATGTGATATCATCACTTCTAAAACATTTGTTTGTAGTCTGGTTAAGCTATAAATAATGGCTTTTTTATCAAAATTATTACCATCGTAATTTATCATATATCCTAGCTCATCATAGTTATCAGTAATGTATAATGATAATTTTCAGTACAGATGTACATTTGAAGAGCACGGAGATATTTCCATTCATCTTAGATGGGCGTGTCTTAAGAAGCGGAAGCGAATATGAATGTTTTAACTAAAAGGTGCTTAACCCTGTCTGAAGTGTAGGTGGAGAAATAATTGACATCCTATTATAGATGTCAACTTAAGAAAAAAAACTACAATGATTCTTTTTTAAACTGGCGATTAATCCTGTAAAAGCAATACTCAATTGTTCAATTATATATATATATATATATAGTTCTGTATATTGCTAGTTTACGACATGTGACACTCTTGATCTATTTAAAGGATTATGGGTAATGATGCCAATGTCCATCACCATGTCAGGTACCAATACCAAAAGCAGAAATTGGATAATAGTGTAAAAAACACTAGAGGCTTTAAGGGGTCTTAATTTGGTCCTCTGCCCAAAAAAAAAACACAGAGTCAATACATGAATAGAAGATCTGGATAAAATAAGATTACCAAAGCTTACAAGGTCCCCATATTTTCTTGAGAAACGATGATAGTCCGTCGGATGGGGACGATGAATTGCTGACACGTGTTTAAAGAGAGGAATATCTGTTGCATGTACATGTAAAAGAAACCCTCGTAGATTTCGAAGAAAGAGTAGGCTAATGCCACTACAAGGCAGCACTCGCACCTGCAAAGTGGAAAATATTCATATACGTTGTAATATTAACTTGTTTCCCAATCCAGTATCATAATAATGAATAAATTGTGGTTTGGGTAATATTGGGTGGAGAGTTGTCTCATTGGCACTCATACCACATCTTCCTATATCTAATTAAACTAAATAGCACTTTCTTCATCAATAATCTTTTTTTTCTTGTTCTTATAATATCAAGAATGCTTTAAAGGGTAAAACTGTCACTGAATCAAAATACCGTATAAAAAAAAAACAATCGTCATTTAGTTATTGTATACTTCAGAAATTTACAAATGCTATAATCTTTTTTTTTTTTTATTTCATTCTACAACAGTAAATCAGGCTTATGACACTTTGACACTCTTTCTGAAAAAGGGAGATATATTTTCTCTTCACTTTGAATTTGCAAAGTCTATCGTGATCATTTTGTTCATACTTTTCTGATTACTAAAGGAGATAAATATTTGGAGAAAATTCCTACAAGAGTAAAAAAAAATACGTCATTGTTTGGATCTATTTACTTTATAAAAAAAAAAGGTAAAAATACAAATATGAATAACTCCGAGGAAATTTCTAAACGGAAAGTCTCTAAGCAAATGCCAAAATCAAAAGCTCAAACACACCAAACGAATGGGTAGCAACTTTCATACACCTGACTTGATACAGGCATTTTACTAGTTAAAAATGGTGGATTAAACCTGGTTTTATAGCTAGCTAATAAAACCTCTCATTTGTATAACAGTCGCATCAAATTCCATTATTTTGTAAACGATGTGGGAACAGAACAATCAGACATAATAGGTAAAAATGTCAAACATGGGGGTACAGTATAATAAAGAAAATAGAAAGGTGCAAAAGGCTAGGTCACTGCAGGCAATTGTATATTTTACCCCAAAAATCTATATCATAACTACCAGTATCAGGGGATGCACAGCTGTAATATTTTTTAGGTAAACCTCAAATGAAATTGATGATGGAAGATATATACATGTTTTTTTTTATTTTCGTGAAAATCATCTCAAAGTAAATACAGAATTATAATAGGAACGGAAACGTCTCAACAGACAACTACGCGACCAAAGTGCAGAAAACAGGTCAATGCCACCAATGGGTCTTCAACGTGGTAAGAAAATCCCACTCCCGGAGGTGAACTTCAGCTTGCATCTAAACAATAATGTCTATTAGTTAAGCAAAATGGACGCCACACTTAACTCCAAAACATACAAATGAACCTGTTCCAAGATTAGGCTGTTGTCTGCTCTATATATGCATGGTCGGGTTGTTGTCGCTTTGACACATTACCCATTTCCTTTCTCAATTCTCACTCAGTTTCCAAACTTTGTGCACTTGATTTCTATCCTAGAAACTGATATGGGTACTTAATTTAATGTAGAGAATGTTGATATATTAATATCTAGTTTAGTATTATTAATGACGGCAAAATATAGCTATAGCTTTTATGGATTAGGCACGATTATGACATATTGATACATACAGACTTATACCAATAATATACATGTATTTACAAACTTTAGAAACGCAACACCAATATATATTTGGGTTAATAAATTAGATAAATGATGCATTACATAAGTCCATGGTACATACGAATATTTAATCAATCTTTCAAATTAAATAACACAAGATACTGAATTAAGAAAACAACACCGTACAATTCCGTGTCGAAGAAATGTGGTACACACTTGCATATGATTAAGACGATGTTTTTCCGCCATAGCAGTTGTTGCCTGGCCCATTGTTGTCGACTTCTTCTATGTAGTAAAGTCAAATTGAGTTATGTTTATGGTCTCCTACAGTGAAGTTAACGACTTTTCAGTATACGGGATACTGTTTACCATTAATTGCTCTAGAAAGGCGTCCAATAGTTTCGTTTGTGGTTGCCGTCGCCGTCGTGAATAGTTTAAGCAAATTTTGTAGTCTGGTGTCATTTTGTAGTTGCAGTGCGTTACTTGTGGTTATACTTCTTTTGGGGGTAAATCAAGTTGAATATATAAAAAATGAAATGTGTTATGAGTGCTAAGGAGCCAACTCGCTACCATATAACAAATGGCATAGAAGTAAATATGTAAGCCACCGTAGGACATTCAACAATGAACAAAACATATACCGCATAGTAAGCTATCAAAGGTCCAGAAATGGCAATTGTAAAACAATTCAAACATGAAAACTAACGGCCTAATCTATGTACAAAACAAGAAACGGAAAACAAATATGATATACAGAAACAAACAACAGCCACTGAATGTCTATATAATGACACCATTGTGGCACTACAGACTCCAGTAAACTGATACATGCAAATTACAGCATTTTCACCACTCGCAACCTTAAAAGAGAAAAGTCAGTTTCCTAACAAATACCTCTAGCAGTTTCAAAAAGGGGCAGATAAAATGGTTATTTCTATATGGAAGCTAATGATAATTAAATATATAAGCACGATGTAAAAACAAAACGTGGTCATGCGGAAATGTGTCCATTGAAATAAAAGTAATGTGACAAACAGAAATCCTGAAGCAAGGAATTCTAATCAATCATTTGTTGAAAGCGACTTCAAGGTATTTCATTATAGACCTCCACTGGTTCTACTACAGTGACAGTCTCAATACTATAAAACCACTTCATAATGATAGTGACTTATACTTGCTTACATTCATGTCATTTGTATTTCATTGATTTTTTTTTCTCATTCGCAATCATACCACATCTCCTTATTTCCATATTATAGTTCATAAGCTCAAATAGCAATAGTCCTTATTTTCTAGTTATCAACGTATTTCGCAACAGTTTCTATACCATTGCAATTTGGTTTACGATACCTATAACAGTATAAGGATATAGAAAAAATAATCAGCTATTATAACAAAAAGATTCAACCTGAACCTTTGCAGGGGAGAAAAACAAATTATATCGGGCTTAGTTCGTCTTAAGCTCGAACATCTTCGTGTGCTTCCCTCAATTTTATATAAGACTTTAGTAATAATGCTTTTAATTCTAAAACCGTTACTTCAATCGGGCGTAGTTCGAGCTCTTAGATCATCTTGTGTTTTCTCCATTTACTAAGTAATAATGCTTTATTTCTAAAACCGTCCATAAGTCAACAGTTGTAGGTCGAAAGTCTTGTTCCCACTCTCTAAATCTTTGTTCTGTGAGATATGAATTTTCTAATACCCGAATAATAATATATTGTAATGGTGTTAGAAGAAGAAAAAACTTACACTTCAAGAAACTCTCAGACTTAACACATGCAGACAGTATTGGCGGAAAGTCGTAAGAAAGAAAAGTAAAAAAACCTTACGAATAAAAGAATCAATTTGCTAGATGAAATAGATTTTTTTATCTTCTTTTTCTTTTTATCTTAACTGTATTGATAAAAGCATAACTAGACCGACATTATGTAATCAAGAATTTAGGAGAAAAAACAGCTGTACTTTTATAATGAAAGGAAGTTCTATACATCCCCATGCTTCGCTTTTTAAGTTTTACTTCTATATTTACTTTGACAAACGTTTATTTTTCTCCCCTGTAATAATAGAATCTTCTCACACAATCCGTATTTTCCTTCTACAGTACAAGTTCATACGCATCTGTAACGATAATTATTAAATTCTTTTGATATTTGAGAAAATCTCTATCGCCAATGACTTTTTACACTGTATTGAAATTTTATATTATAAATATGCACCACGAAAAATAATAATTGTTCGACTTGAACATAAAGCGTTCATTGTATACCGTTACATAATTGGTGAATGTTTTATGTCGGGCTGGTTATTTTCACACGTATGCTATTTGTAACTGTTTAGTCTATTCGACGTGTTATTGTTATTCAATGATTGGCAAATCTCCAATCCATGAAATATATTGTAGTAAATACGTTTGTAGGTCACAATTTGTAGTAAACACTGTACGCAACTAGACAATCGATAAACCTGTCGGTAACATTGTAAAGATTTTAGTTTACGTCTGCAATTGCATTTTACCTCTAATAAAGGACTTAAATATAAAAATCTGATAGATCTATAAAATTTAAGAAGCACACAAGTGAATAAGTTCTACTTCTCGAAAAAAAATGTTGTATGTGATATTTCATTTTTTTTTAATTTCAAATGGATGAAATGACGAAATTAGTAATTTATTGTAACCGGTTATAAATTGCCATATAATCTTTAACGCTCGTTATTGTATTATTCCTCTTTGTATTAATTAGTGCTTCTAAAGAAATTGTTTCAAAAATAAATCACAAGTAAATTTAATCTTATTCTTTTCTTTCTGTACTAAAATTTGGTGAAATAAACAATCATTTCGATGTGGTTTTTTTTCATAATGAAAATTTTTTGAATACAATAAGGAATGAGTATAGGCAAACTGAATGAAAACACTTTTCTACATAAATTATTTTGTTTTGGTGTCGCCAGTCGTTCGCCGTCTGATCTAAGCAGTATGTCAAAATGTATATGTGATACAGACTCGGTTATAGATCACTGTGACCTTTTTATCAGAACGGTTTAAGATTAACTAAATTATGTAAATTTTTTGAAATATTTCATCTTAAGGTTCGTCCCGATTAGACAATGCACTTTCAACGGGAACTTTACAGCTTTGAATTGTTAGAAAGGACGTGTATAAAGTTGCTTTAGAAACATGCGTTGTTCTAAACTTTTCCACAAAAAATACTTTGAGGGAAAAAAATGCGTCTAAATCTACGAATGCACGTAACTTCTTATGTTGTTACATATGGTTCTTACTTTAATTGATAACCGAGCTTACGTTGTTACATTTGGTTCTTACTTAATTACGGAACTTGACTACACACTATATTTCTTCGCTTAATAATGGATTGCTTATTAGGCTATAATATATATATCCTAGTAAGTGTCATTCTCTTCTTTAGAATAGACTAATGGCACATGTTCTTAAAGTTATTCGACTTGTGGTTTTGAGTTTTCTAAATCAATGTGTCTAAGTTCTATTTAAATACAGCGTATTCTATAAACTCGTGTAAATGTAGAATTTCGATCAACAGTATCCATGAGGTGAAGAATAGTTGACTAATTAATGGCGCAATCGATACAACGGTTCACAGAGTTACTTATGCAAATGTTGATCATAGATGTAACACTTCCTTGAGTACAGGTGCGATGCCCCACCCCTTCACCCCGCCCCGTCATGTGATTTAACAAATAACATAAATATCTTGTAACTTGTATTTAGTTGCAATATGGTTTTTCTTACATGTGAAAAATTGAGTAAACTTTTAATATGAATGAATGAAGAAATGAGAGAAAAAATATCGGATTTCATTTGGATATGGATATTTATTCTTCAGCCCATTGTTGAAGGTAAGACATTATATATAAATATATATATAAATATTGACTTTAAAATATCAAAATCTGATTGAAACTACTCTAATAATAATACGTAAAAAGCAATTTTAAAAATCGTCTTAAGGAAATTAAGAACTCAAATACTTTTTTCAAATTTAAAAAAAAAATATTTCAGATTGATTTATACTAGAAAAGGCTGATTTACTTTACTAAAAAACGAAAGCTACATATTTGGAGTTTTAACATATATTTATTGCGGATATAGGTAGTTAAACGGTAGCGTATTTCAGTAGTAAAAAGGAAATCCTGTTTGATTGTATTTTGATTTGAACAGGGACAACCAGACCATATCGTAAAACTATTTCTCAAATTGAGTACTAATCACATGTATCATTAATCAAAACTTTACTTTAATGTTTATATATGCAGAAAAATCAATTAATAATTCAATATTTGAATCTATAATGTAAGGAATAGTCCACAACAATTTCTGACATGAAAATTAGGTCCCAGTTTACCTGTACCAGGCTAGGGTGAGAATGTCTATGTAAACTATAGTTGACGGGTTCCGATTTCTGAAAGTCGTTTAGGATATATGTATTTAAGACGGCATAGGGTAAGGAAGTTTCCTGTTAATTTTCAAGTGAATCAGGAAATACTGACCCTCTATCTAGAATCAAACGACACCCTGAGATAACGTTTATTCCGTAAATGTTTTGTTTGTTTGATGTTGTATTCGATATGTAAAAGAATTTTAACACACTTGGAACAGGAGGGGACAAACCGGCAGCCGCATTTACATGAACATGCAAATACCTATATTGCTAGATTGAAACTTGCTTGCTATTTTGAGATCATTTCAAATTAAGGAGTATATCCCCCTCATGAAACCTCTGATTCCTTGTTCTTGATTTATAAGAAGATTTGGTATGATTGCCAATGAGACCACTCTCCATAAGAGACCAAAATAACAGAAATTAACCACAATAGGTCATCGTACGGCCCTCAAAAATGAGTAAAACCCATACCGCATAATCAACTATGAAAGGGTATACTGTAATACCTTATAATTTTGATAAGCTCTTCCAACGTTTAAAGAAGTTAATATTTCGTAGGTAAAACAGTGTAGCTTTATTTTACGTTGTAAAATACGATCCGTATTTACTTTGAATAACAAGGTGGAGAGCATTTATGTTTCGTACGAAAGTCCGTTTGCTATCGGACTTTTTTTTCGATGCCACAGGTTGGTGCTCTACACTCCCTTTGCATGAACTAAGACTTCAAGTTGCTTAAAAAGGTCTATACTAGGTAACTTATCAGTGGGGATAATTTCTGTCTCCATGTAACATACATAGGAAAAAAGATGTGGTATGCTTGCCAATGAAAAAACTCTCCACAAGAGACTACATAACATAGAAATTAAAAACTAAAGGTCGCCGTTCGGCCTTCAACAATGAGCAAAACCCCACCATTTGCTTTGGCAGTCCAAATTTCCCGCCGTTCTTCCCAGACGACCTAGTTAAATAGTCTTGTTGTATTGGATTTTTTTTTTGTCTTGAATATTATATAATGACAGATGGACATTAGGCAAACAGCAGTCATTCATTTGGTTTTAAACTGTACTAATTATTGAAGGTTACGTGATATTCGCTACTATTTATCAAACAATTAATTGGCTGACTGAGTGCAGATTTGATATAAATTTGTATTATATATCAGACTGATTCAACCACAAATCAAAACCCCCTTTAATAAAAAGCACTTCCTCAACCTATAAATAAAGTCACTTCTCTCATTAGACATGTATAGATTTCATGCATGGTTTCATGTAAAACAAAATAGTCTTGATTTTAGTCTTTACCCGAAAATAAGTCAGCACTTGAGAGAGACTGCTACTACTTTAATGGAGAAAATTCGAATAATAACTTATTTATCTAGGATAAAAATCCGTAAAAACCGTATGTTCTAGAAAAAAATCAATAAAATTCGTTCTGTGTACGCACGGGAAATTCTTTAAAACCATGCTTGCTTGATTGTAAAAACAAACATTGTCCGTACACCTTTACAATGACGAAATGACCAAGATACTGTTTGAGCTGTAGTGCTTAAAGGTCTTCTACGAGTATGATAATTCCTGGCACTCAACATAATCATCTGGAGTCGACATTCGTTATTTTTGTGCATTTGTTTTCATGTCGTACCTTGTTTTGTGAAGAAAGTAAACATGGTTTGTTTTTCATTGCGGAAGTAGAGATGAATGGTTAGTTTTGAAAGATCCAAGACATTTTAATTTAAACACACTACTTGTGAGTTCTTATCAAACGCACCTTAATTGCTAGAATTTTAATTGAAATCTAAAAAGAAATCGCGTATATGGAGTCATGGTAATGCATATTCTAGCAATAAAAGTGAAACGCTTACATTCATATAATCATGTTTATCACGAGGTGTGTCAGTTTCTTTATTAGCTTAAATAATGGAATCTTAACAAACAAAATAATATAATTATACTAATTCGATCAGTTCTCGCTTTTTTTTCGAAAATTCTGGGTTTTAAAAGCTTGTATAAGTTTTAAACAAATTCTTGAACATCCGAACACCCCTTGAATGCGAACATTTATAAGTTCATTATTCAGATGTATCTCGGAAGTTTTCAAACAGTACGTAAAATCTCAATTTAGGTCCAAAAAAGTTAAAGTATAAAAATACTGAACTCCGAGGAAAATTCAAAACGGAGTCTCTTATCAAATGGCAAAATCAAAAACTCAAACACATCAAACGAATGGATAACAACTTTCATATTCCTGACTTGGTACAGGCATTTTCTTGTGTAGAAAATGGTAGAATGGACCTGGTTTTATAGCGCTAAACCTCTCACTTGTACAACAGTCGCATCAAATTCCAGCGGCCATTAAACAATTATTGTTTACCCTTGACAAAGATATGGTAGTACAGAATCTCGTCACAGTGTACATCGTTTTACAATCAATCAAAAAGATCAAAGTTTAATTGTTCTTGTGAACAAACGGTTGCAAGCATGCAATTATTATGACCGATTTATCAATTTGAACCGAACTTGGTTTTAAACAAATCCACTGTACTCGAAAAAAAACCTGAGACAATGATGTCATTAGTAAACGTATTATTCCTTGTATTATGTTGATATCTAGGAAGTACGAAATAAAAATATGACAGGTTACAAAACACCAGAAAACACCAGTTTAGGAGGAAATAATTGAGAATTTGTCAATCAGTTGTAATTATATGTTTTTATCAATAAAAAAAGTTGATGTTATACACTACTAATCTAACATAGTGTCGAAACTGGAAGCATTTTTACTGTTTGTCATGATTATAAATCAGTTTTTCTAACTCTTTCGTATAATATAATTTGGGGAAAACCACGGTTAATATGGCATTGTCTATTAAATTAGTCTTACTAAATGGTTTTAAAAATGAGTCAAACATTTTAACCTTTATTTTTTTGCGTTATTGATTGCACGAAGGTCTCAATATTATTTGCATAAACAGACATGAGCGTGTACTTCAATACAGATCTTGTACATTTTAATATGAAAATGCTTTACGAATTATTTGATTTCAATCTATCTTTTAATCGTTGAAATAAGGATTTACATACGTCAATTACATGGATTTGGTAGATCAAATTTATTTAATACCATGTGCAATCATTAAAACTAAATATTTTATAGAGATTTAGAGTCAACGAGATTGGCATTTGGTAGTTTTGTATTAATGATTGAATGGTTGTCCTTTTAGGTCTTCTTTCGACCGGTAGTAAAACCCTTGCCAAAGTGGTGCATCCGTTTGTTTGTGCGAGACGTATACATTTAAAAAGATTGCCACACTTGCAACAACTCTTTGAGGGTTTCGAATGTGGCTTAAATAACTGTTCCTACCCAATATTTCCTCCTTTTCCTGTGGTATTCCAAATTTAGGTATCCCGTTACCCCCCCCTTTAAGCAGTTCCTAGCCCTTTCCATTTGTTGTTAACTTTGCTAAACGGCTTCCTCCTTCAATAAAAAAAAGCCAAGAATGTTAAAAGTGGCTTGAAGCACTAACAATCAATCAATGTTTCTTTGCGAATCACCATTTGAGTCCTTTTGTTCTTACAATGCAGTAAATTATTAAAGGAAGGATTTTGTAACGTTAAACTGCTTTATAAATCACTGCTTTTCCTTTATTGATTTGTAACACATCATGTTGCAGACGTTTCATGACAAATGAAAAATGACATTATTTTTTTCTATGGTGATGTCAAAATAGCTGAGTACAGAGTGCGATAGAGGCATAACTTGGCCAAAATTTGCAAAATTTTTATTTTCATTTTATTTGCTGAACGTCCAGTGACTAGTATTTCATTCATAGTCATGTTTAGTACGAGGAAAAAAAAACATTAAATCTAATTGTAAAGTGAAACAATGTGGGCTGATTCGGAAAATAGTTAGTTATTTGTATTGTCACTTCAAAAAGGGAGTATATTGGATATGACAGAAAGTTTGCGTTGCAACAGGCCACCTACGGACCACATAAAGAGTCAGCATTGCTTACGGGAGTTTGGAACCTTAGTTTCTAAATAATTTCAAAGTAAGCTGTCGATTCCAACATGAACTAAAAGTCTATCATCAGTGTTATTCTCCAAGAGCTAGCGAATGAAAAGAGCACTATAATATTTGCAAGGGTTTAACTTTACGATATACCTTCGACTTTTCTTGTACGAGGCATATGCGTTAAAGCCTCCCTATTGGCCGGCTGTGTATAAGTGCATTTATGTATATGTTCCAAGAAAGAGGGCCGCTGTGGGGAGGTGAAATGATGAATTTCGAATCCACTTTACAATTGTTTACACAAAGAAATGAGTAACAGTAAATTGATTTTTATATCTCATGAATTTTTATGTTCATGGCAGCTTTCTCATTTAAATTTGTCTCACACTTCTCTTTGTTCATCTTTAGACCTATTCTAGTATACAAGTATATCTAATTATTTTATTGAATTGATGCAGTGACCGGAGGAGAGGCGAAAGATACCAAAGCGATATTCATAATCATAAGTCTAAAATAAACTGAGAACGTCATGGCTAAGAAGAAAAATACCAGCAGCACATTACTGTTAAAGTATACATAGATCTATTACAACATACAACACTAGAGACTAAAAAAACACGAACCCTACCAAAAGCTGGAAGTGATCTCGGGTTCTCCGGAAGGGTAAGCAGGTTCTTCTCCACTTGTGGCAACCGTGGAGGTCATTCATTTGTTTTGGTGGTCATTTTAGAATATACGACGATCAGAATTACGAGTTTAATTTTTGTTTATAGTGTTTAGTTTATAGTATTCCTTTTTGACAGATCGTGTGGTTTAGAAGCAGTCTTTGTGAGGACATCCATTTATCATGCATTATATAAATCCGAATTCTTTAGTTTTTCTTTCATTTCACCGTTTTAAAATTAGAATTCATATATATATATATCCGCAGTATTATGTTCTGTGTACTTTCAAACTGTGTTTTACCATTTGATAGTATAACTGCACTTAGAAATACGTGACCTTGAGAGTTGTGAAACCTGCCAAGTAGTTATTACATGTATCCCATGTTTTCTTCCGCCCTTTATTGATTGCAGCGCACGCCAAAGAGCTTTTGAATGTTAATCTCAAATTGCAATTAACATTTGTATTGTTTGTGGGCGAATCTGTATGACTCTAAGCCAAAACATAAATGTAATGGTGTACTACGTTGTAATCCCGTGCACCTCTCTTTGATATTTGTCTACCTACTTTACGCGTCTAACAGGCTGTTGAATAAATATTGAGAGACCCATCAAAGAAGCCAATAATTCTCTCTGTAGATATGCATTTTTTACCGATTGGTTGTTAGTTGCTTGAAGTACAGTGGCAAATACTTCTTGTATACTTAGGACCGGAAAAAATTAAGAAAAAAAATCTGGGATGAAAGTTCTGAAATTTTGACTGCCACTTGGAAACGATAGTACATTGGGTAGGATGGTAATTTAAATTTGCAACAGGCCACCCACAGACCTCTCAAAGAGTTGTTGCAATGATTCTTACCGTACATATAGCGTGGAACTTCCTTTACTAAAGGAATCATGCAGATTTACAGTCTCCATTCTGAACGTACGTGTCCGCGTACTTGTGCATCCCGCGCAGCCAACACATTGCGGAAGCCACACCGTTGAAAAGTGTTTTACTGCCGGTTGGAAGAAGAACAAGAGTACTAATAATCATATTTCTATTTCCCATTCACCCTTGGGGTTCTTTAAGCGTTTACAATGGTGTACAGAAGTGTTTGAAATAATTGGTTGTTTAAAACATGAACTTCTGTTATTTATGCATCGGTGAAAAATGTTAAAAAAACTTCTATATTCTGTGTTTTTTTCCTTCATTTTCCATGTTATTTAAATATCAATATCAACTACTATATTTTATAGTACTTTAATTAAACATACAATAAGAATAGTCACAACAATGTCAAAGACACAATCAGTGGTATATGCCACTTCATGCATGCAAGACAATAATTCACATTTCTGGTTGACAAAACTGCTCTAAATAGGTTGGAACCAATTATCCAAATGGGTTATGTTAGTCAATTGGGTTAATAAAGCTAAACTGGTATTTAAATTTACAGTGTACGAAATATTGAAAAAAACTTTTGGTTAGCGACTTTTTGAAATGACGAATATGTTACTAGACTTTTCTCTCATAAGGGATCAGACTCATGAACAACAACAATTAAGGTATCGAGAAAAGTTTCCAACCAAAAATTGTTTTATACAACCATTTTCATTTTGTAACCTTGTGTAAAAAATACCTTTCATTTTGCACAGTAGATTTATATCCCAATTTTGCTGTTAAACACCAAACGAGATAGTATGACCAATTTGAGGGGATTGGTCGAAATAAGAAAAAAGAAATAAGGCGAAGTTAGTTTCAAAAGATTATGTTTTAAAATGTTTTTATTGCAAGCTAATTTTTAGTGACTTGCATGGGCAACTCAATGAATTTTTGTCTTTCAAATATTAGTTTGTGGTCTATCACGTATTTTATTTATTCTGAATGCGGTGAGCGTCACGTACTGTAGACTATGAATAACACAAATTCAATTTCAGCAAAAATGCACCAAAAGTCAACAACTTTAATGTCATTAGCTCGAGCTATTATACCAACAGCAATAAGCTGTTTACTAGAGAATTAAGCTTAAATAATATATTTCTAGCTTTATTGAATGGATAACCGTCTTTTGAAACTTTCTTCAGACCTGTGAGTGTACATTGTCTGTAGCTTAACGTCATTAATTCCATAAAAACCCATTAAATGCATGCTTAAAGTGCTGATGTTGGAAATTTGTTTTGCAGACCAATTACTTCTCGAGACGGATTCATGCATTCACAGATATATAAATTGCTATTCAAAGACACACTTTCGATCTTATTTTCTAAGCAGACGTCTGTTTATTCAACTGTTATTTAATTACAATAGAAGAATTGTAATTGTTTTTCAAAAGTTTCTGTCTCAAGTAGATTTAAGTGTTTATTGATGTCCATCGATCCCAGCATGCAATTGCACCCTAAGTCACGTGGTAACCTGACCTTGGCGTCTAGGATGAAGGACGGGTTAAGCGTTCAAAAGCAATTGTTTGTTAAAATAGTTTGTCTACTTTGCGTAATTGTTTTTCCTGTCATTCAGAAAAAAGTTAACCACTTCAATATCGATAACCGTTTTATGCTCAGACAAGAGAATGAGTTTATCAGTTGCGATTTCCTAACAGAGTAATGGCATTTAAAGACGCCTTTTATGACAATAACTATCAAAAGTCTGGGACCGACAATTGAAAACGTTTTGATTTAACGGTGAAGATCTTTATCATGTCCAAAGGAGCTTAAGTATCTATTTGGTAAATGCGTTTTATCTAGTGCAATGCAAATAAAAATAAAAGCTACAGAAAATAGCTAACAATTTTATCCGCACGACATATGTTTCTGAAAATTCTTTTATTATCAGCCTTAGTTATAATACTTTTATGGTTCGATATATAGAAAAGAAAATGGATTGATTGTTGATGGCTGAACGTACAGTAGAAAATATTTCATGCTTGTTCAGGACGATAAGAAAATTGAAAGACCAAACTCCTAGGAATTCAGAACATCATACCATACATCTGCTAAAATTTAAATTATGTAAAAGTCTTAGAAAGGCTTGCCAATCTGATGTAAATAAGATTTATGTCAAATATAATAAAATTCAAGAAAGCCAAAAATGAACTTAATTTATAACGCCTTTTCTTTTGAATCAGAGAATCGCTTTCAACTTAATGTGGACGTATGGTACATGTACGACAAACACAAAAGTCGAAAAGGTTCAGATATTTCCAATGGAGAACCATCGTAGACATGTTTATTAAGTATATAGTAATATCCTTGAGCTCTATTAGATTACCATGAAAAAAACATCGATCAACACAGTGGTAAACAAATAATAAGTATGCACTCAAGAAAAAGTGCTGATTCATAAAAACAGAACTTATTGACAACATCAGGAAAAGTGATGCATTTTACAAACATAAACACAGTTGCTTTGAACTGAAGAGGTCAGATTTTTAATATCTGTTTTATTTTCTGTTTTGGGGGTTCTTTTTTTGTGATGAAAAATAATCTGGAAGTTCGATTTAAATTATATTTTGGGTATGTTAACATTGCGCGTTCTATTGAACGATGTCGTATCGATGAAAAACGGACACTGAAGTTTGACTGCCGAATTGCAATACAGACGTATTCCATTCCTGTGTTTATGAATTTAATTTGAGAGATAGAATTTTCATAAGTTGATTTTATTGACAAACATGCGCTATTTGAATATTAGAAAAAAAAGTGAAATAGAGCACTTCTCTGTTAAAAGCAGGTTTTCATTAGGGTTTTTTTTTCTTTTAATTTGTTTTAACAATTATCGGGAAATAAATTTCGATTGCCATCCGCATTTTGTGGTCTTTAGATGCTTTACTGTCAAAGAGAATATGTGAAAATAAAAAACAAACAAAAAAGTGCTGTATGTAGGAAATAATGTCATTTGTATATGGTTGTATTTTATCTTATTGAACAAAAAATTGTATTGCTAAAATGTGATGTAAATATCGTCTATATAAAAACTGAAATATATAAACTTCTACATACTTGTACAGATTTGCTTACATGAATGTGTAAAAAGAAGACAAGAAATTAAATATGAAACAGCTAGAGTAAGAATTTTTTGTACGATTAAAATATTTCCTTTTTTATACATATCTTGTTTTCACGGTAAGGTGGCAAATTAACCTCACATGAAGAAAACAGATGTCATTTGTTTAACTATGTAATTATTGTCTGAGTAAATCATTGTTTATGAGAAGCTATTGATCTTAATACATTTAAAAAAAATTCATTAGACGTTCAATTTGTCTGTAACAGTTACGACATACGTTTACGCATTTCTATCGTTCAACCTCATTACTTTTTCCGAAAGGAGTCTTTATTTTATGTGAACTAAATTGCACAATGATAAATAAAATATTTCACTGATTTTTACAGGTTCACAAAAAAAATATGTTTTGTTTAATATTTATTTGAAAATCAATCTTGACAAGCTACAGTAACTGAAATCCTTTACAGGCATGGGATGTCCTTTTCATTAAACAAAAAACGATTACATTAAAAAAAAAGCGGGGGTATTCTGTGTGCCAAGGTAATTTCCAGTACTGGCAAAAGAGTTTGCCATCACATTTATAGGTATTGGACATTCTTATCATTTGGTGTTTGTCAATTCTGTAATTAACTATTTTACAGTCAAGGTGTGCAATTCATGCACATGCTGATCTTTTCTTGTCTGAAAGTCGAATATTTGTATTCCCTCATATGCTATAATTTCGTATAAAAACAGCCCATATCGTATGAAAGAGGCCCATGTCATATGATTACAGAACTATTAGCTTCGCGATCGCCTTCTCCGTTCATCCCCACTTTCGTGAACATCATGCAAACGATTATGGGTTTTTAAAACTGCATATGTAGTTTAGAATATATCTTGACATATCGATAATTGATAACAAATTAGTATCCGATGATATATCATATACATCTACATGCATGTATGATAATCGTTGGAATGTTTAACGAGCTATCTACTTTGAAATCGACATCTTTCGTAGGTCAATTTCATCCTCTAGACATATTAATCGATTTCACGTCGAACGGTATACTTCATCCCGCTATACAATTTCTGTCGAACTTCGTGTTTTTAAAGTTTTACTTTCAGATTGCAAATATGAATAGTATATTTAAATGTTTGTTATTTCGAAAGTTTGTATAATATTATAATTAAATGTTGTGTTTTTGAAAATTTATACGAAATGAAACCAGGCAGGTGACAATCGCATTTAAGCAAGACACGCTTCATGCAAAATGTTATGGTCACTTGCCTTCGTTTCTTATAAATTAATGAAAAAAGGCATTCAATTCCTTGATGTTGTATTTAAATCTTTAAATTGAAAAATATATACCATGATATCTTGTACAGTCAACGTTATTATTTTCTTTTGCCCTAACTTGAGATGTTTTAATTCTTAACTGAATATGATTGTAATATTTGTAACTGGATATTTATCCATCTTTAAGATTTTGACATATTTACTTGTAAAATCGTGTATATTTTATCATTGATATGTAACAAAAAGACAATGTCTCTGCTTACTTGATATCAGGTATTCCATATCTTAGTATAAAGCATTTTGCAGCTATTTCAATACTTGAGAAAAATATGTCAAAACAAAAACAAAAACTATTGTTTGTCAAACTTTTAAAGGACATTAGCAGTAATGCTTGATTGACCTGACAATTTACGGTTAACACTTCCCGTAAACATTGTACACGCTAGAGGTTTTTGTGATATATATTTATAGTAATAATTTTTCAATAGGAAATGTCAGCTCCAAAAAAAAAATCGTTAGCAAAAATTAATATTTAATTAATTTATAAATACCATATTTGATATAAATAAGACAATTTCTAATTAAATAGTCATTGATGAAGTTTAAAGGGGAAACAGAGGAAAGGGGTCATCAATCGTTTGGTTTTCTTGAATCCATACGCATTAGAATTGACTGCCTGTAGAAGAATAAAAAAAGTTGGAAAAGCGATTCAACCTTGAAGATAGGACTCTTTATAAAACGTCTACCACGTATTCCGCATGTACAAGCTCACAAGAGACTTGTGTTTGTATAAAACAGAAATAATGAAATGAATTAAGGACATAAAACGGAGATTTTATATTATATGTTTAATATCATTTTCCTCTACATGTAAAAAAAAAAACTCATCATAGATATCAGGACTAAATTTTGTATATACGCCAGACGCGCGTTTCGTCTGCACAAGACTCATCAGTGACGCTCGAATCCAAAAAAGTTAAAAAGGCCAAATAAAGTACGAAGTTGAAGAGCATTGAGGACCAAAATTCCTAAAAATTTTACCAAATCCAGTGAAGGTAATCTATGCCTGAGGTAGGAAAGCCTTAGTATTTCAAAAACTCAAAATTTGGTAAACAGTTAAAACGAAAGAAGATAAGCAGGTTATATGAGATTTGCGCCGAATTTTAATAAATTGCTTTTCGTGTATTTACTGGCTTCACTCAAGGATTTGTATAATAATTTACTATACAAATCCTTGTCTCAATCAAATATTCGATTTGCATTCACTGTTGTATATGCCACATGAATTGTTAACAGTGAGTCACACCGAACACTCCGTATAATGTACAAATGTACAAAGATAGACGAGATAACTTCACGGAAAAAATTACCAACAAAATTGATCGATATAAATCAAAGCTTAAAAATCCTTATAATTTGTTTTTAAAAATAACATTGATCATTATGGTCAATGAAGTAAAATAAACTATTGCCTTTCTCTTGTCGTCATCTGAAAAGTAGTTTTTTTCAAGTGTTCTCTACTCTCCAGTTTTCCCACCGTCTGACATTCTTGTACACCCAACAGACGGGGGTATAATTGGTAGGTTTGAAACCATTTACTAGCTTGCTGCATGAAACTGCAAAAAATTAAGACAAAGATAAATAAGATAAATTTGTTTTAAATTCGAGTGAATAATGAATGGATTCACTTTTTAATTACCTATTATTTTTATTAATTCCTTTATCTTGTAAAGGTGGTTCGCATAACACATTTTAAAGTACCATACAGTCATCATTAAGTGTGAGAACATTAATTTGTCTGGTGAAATTGCAAAAATTATAAGATATAGATAATTAGAGGTTTTGAATTAGAGTGAATGATGATTTTTTATTAATTACTTAATCTTGAGAAAGTGTTTCTATTTACACAATTCATTGTATCACTCATTCTTAGTAATGCAGCAAGGGAATATGTTTTCAGAAAAAAACAAATCAAGATCAAGTATAGAACGAACCCAAAATGGAACCCCGGGGAAACTTGATAAATTTGACCAGTTTCTCATATTAAAGAATTCTACCAGCGCTGCCCTTCCATGCAGGAAAGGTTAGTCCACCGTTGTGCGTGTTTGCAGAAAACGAAGATTCGAATACGAAAATTTACCCTCTAGAATTAAATTTAGTTTATTCAGAACCGTTTGTCAAGTCCTCCAACATATTTGTTGCAGCCAATTTTTTCTCCTTTTGTTAATATCCCAAAAATAAAATTATAAACAAGCATGTTCTTTTCTTTTAATGAAATTCAACTGTGTGCTTCTTTATATGGACAACATTAGGGAAAAGGACATCATGGGGACGAACAAAGCAAGTAAAAGGTCAAGTGGGAAATGATTTATATATTCACCACGAAAATAAATAATAAATCATATATGTAGATATAGGTTCTGCAATGTGGATTATCGAGCAGGATTAGGACTGGAAAATGGACGATTCTAAAATAATTGGATCTAATTTCTACATAAGGTTGACCTTTGATCAAAAATAAATATGTGACCAGCAAAACTGTCTAAGGATTGACCTATAAAGTAACCTTAAAAATGATCTTATGATTGACCTATAAAAAGACCAGCAAAACTATCTACTGAAATTATGCTTTATGCAAACCGCTCAACAGTTATGATAGCCCATAACAATTGTATTGCTCATGAAAAAATGAAATGTCGTAATTTCCGTTTTTAAATGTCTTTGTTAAAAACGATTTTGTTTATTTTTGTAAAATTTTAGAAGCAACCACAAAATCTACTCATTTCAAAGTTATGAAATTCAACAAAATTGTTGTTCGAATTCACCTACGAATTTCCGGTATTTATCATAAAAGGGTCTGATGCAAGGTGATTAAAGTGTTAAAATAACACCGGCTGTGCCAGTCTCTGTGGCATGTAATTTTTTTTTACAGTAAGTTAGTATCAGGCCCACACCTAACCTACTTGAAGTCGTGTGTTTAAATTAATACGGGTATTCACTGTCTCACCCGAGATATTCTAGACAAGAGGTCGATGCACCGAACAAATGCATTAAAATGTGCAGCTATTAATCATTTTATGATTACCGTCAGATATGAATACAGATTGTATTTAGTAAGTCTGGCGATGTCAAACTGACAATCAGGGGTCACCGATGGTAGCGTGAACGAAGTCATTTTTTTTGCATGTAATGCAGATAATGCCTTTATATGATCCCTGATAAGAACCGTTCTTATTTTACACAATAATATCTTAATATCCAATTTAGAACTTAAAGTCAAACCAATTCAATGTTTAATTATATATGAAAATGGCAAAGGTTTTGGTGAAAAAAATATTACGCATTAATAATTACGTCAATGGGGGGGATATCTCCTCCTACGAAAAATAAAATAAAAATTTAAGTATTATAAATAAATCAATTATTCATATTTTGTTCTATTCTAATCTATCTAAACAAAAATTTGAAGTTTATATCACATTGTATGTTTTATCTTTTTGAGAAATATTATCTTATGACATCATATCTACAGAAAGTGCATTTTTATACATGATGATATACGGCAGGTTATTTGAGTGTTGGTTAGATAATGTCTATGAGACCAAGTTATTAATAACGATTAATAAAAGACTTATCATAGTATACATCTCTTTATCCGTGTTTATCATTGATCTTATTGGGTGTGGGGGATATAATTTATGATTAAGTGAGACAATAATACGGGCTATTTAGACTTAACGAGGGTCTGGATGGCGGTTGACGAATAAAATTGAAAAAATAGAGAAAAGGGGCAAAATATATAATGCAGAATTATAATGAAAAATGGGAGGCTACAATGAAACGAAATTGAGAAGAAGTGCAAAAAGTAAAGGAGAAAAATTATCTAGAAAATTAAAGTATACTTTACAGAAAGGAAAGACCTCCCCCTCCAGACCTTCCTTCACTAGTAATCTTTGTTTTTTTATGTGTAATTGCGGTTATCCGCGAACAACACATGAATTTTTAATACCAAAATAATTTTCAGATTAAAGCATAAATAGATCGAAAAGATGTTATATATGTAAGCTAGTGCGTTCAAAGATTTCCGGACAAAATAAAATAATCTAAAAGATAAGGTGAATCTTGCACGATTTACTAAATTTGTTTTTATTCTTACTAATTTTCGTCTCATGTGTTTCGAAATTTAATTAAATGAGTAGATTCTGAAAGAGATATGGATGTTTATCTATATAACTATAGATATCAAACATATTTTACCTGATCGAAACGTGAATCATTCCTTTGGACTTCGATGACGAATATAAAGGGCTTGGGACAAATTTCAAACAAATTTACAGAAGTAGACATAATTAAGTCTATATGATGGTTCTTTATCTTATCTTTATGTCTCTCATACTTTTTTTTCGTAAATTTTTTTGTTATAAGTTAGGCCGTTAGTTTTCTCTATTAAATTGTTTTGTAGTTTAGATTTGGGGGGCCTTATGTAGCCGACTTTACGTTTTTTTTCTTCTTCTCATTGTTGAGAACCATACATAAGGTTGCCTTTAATTACTTACTTGAACTTCATTTGAATTCTGGTTGATAGCTGTCTTATTTGAAATCATACTACATCTCTTTATCTTTATGTGGTGGGCTAGAGACAGAGATTAAATATTGATAGCACGAAAGGCACCATATATAGACCATGAACTTTATGGTCTGTGTATCTGAGTGTATTAAAACACAACTATAAACACTTTCATGTTGGATTCGTTTAAAGTGAAAAAGGATTCAAATAGTAAAAATATGAATTTCTACATGAAAACATCATATGACTATAATGGGTAAATGTACACCTCATTTCAATATTTGTATACAAATGATGATTTATCCGTAAAAGACGCGTCATGAAACCATAAATACACTGTGTATACAGTTATAAGATTAACTTCATAATTTCACCAAAATCGGACCTCAAATAAGTTTTGACAATTTTTTAAAGAAAATTACTTTTAATGTGAAACGATCGGGGAATTTCTTTTTCAATTAGTTGTACGAAAAAATTAATGAAATTTCCTACGATATATGTAGCTCTTCTTGATCGAATTTTTTACAATATGATACACAATGTTAATAACATTCATCATAATAAAAATGTAAAAAATGTTTCGGAGTTTTTAATTTCAATTTTATATCTAAATCTGAGCAATGTTCTCTTACTTTTATTTGTTACTTTCCGTTCCGTTGGCTCTGTATTATACAGTTCATATTTTCAACTGGTTACCTAAAAAAGAATATTTTCAAAAGTGAATATAATTCAATGACAGCTAAATCGTTATTATTTAAAGACTAATATATAGATCAAGGGCTTCGAAATCAATAATTGTTCATAACATTCACCGACAAAATATTTCCACAGACATGCTTAGGTACATTTGTACTTACTATAGAAGTTTGATTCTAATTCTAGATTAAAACTAGGGTACCATAAATGAACATGTTCGTAACAGAGCAAACACGTGTCTTAAATACTACTCCTGCCTCCGGTTATTCCTTTACCTGGCTTTATTAAGCTGAGTAAGGGTTTTGACAAAATGCATAGTAGGCGACAGTTATATCATACTGTTTTCACATCTTTAAATCGGTTATTTCAGGGAATTGATACATATATATGCATTGATTTGCTTTACTTAAGATTCTATTGTCCTGTTCTTACATTTTTAATTTGTGATCTTATTTTCTATGGGTATGACATAATTGGCATTAAAAATGGTTCACTATTATTCTTCTACAATTTTTTTTTTTGATATGTGAAAATCAATTAGTAGTTCAGTCGCTGGCGTATGAGTGTAAGAATAATAAAGAACAAGTTTCGTCAAATATATTTGTTTGGCTATGCGGGATGTATAAATACGCAGTCACGTCCAGTCACATGTATTAAGAGCGCCAAGCTACAATGTATCTGGGCCTTAAAGAATAATTTCAATTATTCCAGGGTCTATGGTGGTTTGTTTCTAGACAAAATATCTGCCCCTATCAAACGTAATCCTCTTTTTTCAGTGGTAGTCTGAATTTTCCGCCTTTCATTTCGACAAACTTTCTCATCAGAACCTAACTGCTGGATTTATTGTTAATTGTTCACGTCCTGAAAATACCTAATTCTTGTACAATGTGTTTTCCAAAGAAATGTTTGATGTGTAAATAAATATATACAAAAGGCTTATTTGCTGGCATGAAATTGCCCAACATCATTTGTGTACTTTCAAAGATGAACAGCTGTAAAGGAATATGCATGGTTACTTCATTTTTTTTCCGTACGTCATTAATCCTTTCCTGGGATTCACCTTTCCAACTTCATGGGATGTATAGATACTCAATTCGACTGCATGCAGTCAAACATCTTTCATAATTAATCACTGTCTACACAAAAAGGATTAAGCATTTTTTTTTTGTTAAAAAAGAGATGCAAAGTGCAGAATTTTTTTCAAAGTTTTCATTTAAATTTAAATATATATGTAGTTTTGTAAAGTGGCAAATTTCTTAATAAAAACACCGAACTTTCTGATAATGTATGTCTTTATTCATCTTAATGGAAGATACATTTGTAATAAAAATGATTAATTGCAGTTTAATGTTTTCGAGTAAAAAACTATTGCTTTTCTTTTTCAGGAGGAATATGTTGGCAGTCAATATCTAAAACGGGTAATTGTAGAAAGATGTTAATGATCAACGTTACAAAGGAACAGTGTTGTTCTTTTCAAACGGAACCTAGTGTTGGGTGGTCACCACAATCTGCTCCCTCCTCAGGTCTTATCTTTTTCTGGGAGTATCTATCAACAAAAGGTGCACCAGTATGTAGAAAATGTCATAGTGAGTATAACCTTTCGTCTAAATAGTATAATAGTAATGTGTAATGAGTGGTTTTATCCAACCAGCGTTAGCGATATTCAAATATTTGTTAATTTGTAATGAAGCTGAATTTTCCTAAATTTATAAAAGATAGAATTAGGTTTTTCATTTGTTTCTAGGCAATGTATACTTTTAACTTTAGCGTAAGAAACAGTCGTGTAAAGTAAATACATTTTAATATTTTACAAATCTATCATGTCTATAGCCATCAGAAATTTAAGAAATGATATGGGTCCTACAATATGTTAATACCTTTATTCTGGCATTGCACTAGGCCATGTTTTGTCTCTGATGTAACAATGTGAAAAACAACGTCTATAGAAGCTCAACCAAATTACTTGGTAAACAACAAAAGTGGACATACATTGCGCCATAACAAAATAACTGGACAAAAATTACATTATGACAAAAGGAATGGGTGCATATTTCGCAAATATCTTTAAAACCCTCGAAAATACTAGTATAGCTAATAGACGTTTTTTTTATTTCTGCAGTTATATCTTATCTGGAAGACACGTGTATCTCAGACACTGTAACATCTCCTCCCATGTAAAAGAACATAAATATTGTAATTAAAAGTTGTTTTCTTGCTTTGGCCATCTGCATTGAAGATGCTTTCTAGTTATCAAAGGTACCAGGATTATAATTTAATACGCCAGAAGTGCGTTTCGTCTACATAAGACTCATCAGTGACGCATATATCAAAACAGTTAAAAAGCCAAACAAGTTGAAGAGCATTGAGGCCCCAAACTTCCAAAAATCTGTGCCAAATACGGATAAGGTAATCTACTCCTGGGATAAGAAAATCCTTAGTTTTTCGAAAAAAGTCAAAGTTTTGTAAACAAGAAATTTATAAAAATAACCATATAGTTGATATTCATGTCAACACCGAAGTGCTGACTACTGGTTTGGTGATACCCTCGGGGACGAAACGTCCACCAGCAGTGGCATCGACCCAATGGTGCAAAAAAGTTATCAAAGGTACCAGGATTATAATTTAATACGCCAGACGCATTACCTACACTCGACCATGTTCTGAATCTGCATAATATTCTTTTCTATAATCAGTATCATATGTTCACTTTTTATTAGTTATATATCTTTTGAACTTTAAGGAAACCAGGGTCAATGAATACATATAGAAATATAGTCGTCTGGTATTCTACTGTCTTACAGAAAGACAAATGCCGAGGACGCGTATGTTTGACTGGGCAGGATGTTTAAATACGCTACAACAATTGATAAAAATACATACCTCAAGTAGGATATTTGGTCCGAGACCATAAAATTGTTTTTGAATATACCTTGAAGTTGGTCTTCGTTGATTTGTAGATATATTAAATTAAATGTTCTTTTGATTCGTCGATACTTGAATAAAATCACTGTCCCTCGAATATTTGCTTTAAATTAGTTTATTTGTTCTGACCTGATTCAATAATAAAAAAAAAACTACCAGAATCAATGGTGAATATAAACATTACATGCAGTGATGAATGTTTATGAACCAAATACCTCTGAACTCACTGGCAAATGATTATTTTTGTATATAATATGTTATTTAAAGAGACTTTGACAAATATGTATTTTCCTAGACAGCTGTAAAGACGTGATATGTCCAAAAGAGAAGAAGTGTCGGATGAAGAAAGGAATTCCAAAATGCGTATGCAAACCAAAATGCAGTAGTATTGAAAGAAGTAAAGGACCCGTATGTGGGACTGATATGACAAAATACAAAAGTCGCTGTAACCTTTTAAGACACAACTGTCGATATAATACAGATATAAAAGTTGATTATTATGGAAAGTGCAAAGGTAGGTCAAGGTCACTTTAAACAGACATGCTGAATTTGTATATTGCAGCAATTCCGACACTAGTTAGGGTACTTTGTATTCAAATCCAATGATTAGAAGTTCATTTGTAGATTACGATAGGATTTTATACATATTAAATGCCCCAATCCGTCATATCACTTTTGTGTTGGCTATGAATACAAATGAGTTTGAACCTTAATAATTGATTCCCTATCCTAGTTCTACTCTCCCGCTCGCGTTATTCTGATTAAATAAGATATAGAATAATAACCGACGATACAGCAAAAAAAAAAGACACCACAATAAACTAGACAACTCATGGGCTTAATAACGCATGTGTAACGAAAAGACTATTATAAAATACTTAAACGGAAAAAAGAAGAAAAAATTCACATATTGCAAATAGATAGATCCGAACATCTAAATATCTTATCAAATCAAATCACATAAACTTTTAAAAGTTAAGTACACATACAGAAAAAGTTCACAATATAAATGTAAATTTACATAATTTATATACTAAGTAAATCAATCATTCAAATCCAGCAATCAGTAATGCTTGTAATGGCTATTTTCTTCAGAGGGTCTTTATTGTTTCTCTCCAAATTATCATTGTACATATTGTAAAACAAAATAACTTATACAGAAATTCATTGTACGTAATTTACTCTTTGAAAAAGACAGATATTCCGCAAAATGTATACCTCAAATCTTTATTCTGGATTTTCATTGTAGATTCGTGTAAATTCGTCAAATGTCCGACAGGACGTTTTTGTGTTGAAGATCAGAATGGTCTGCCTCATTGTATTATTTGCAGCACCGACTGCTCATTAGCACACAAAGAACCCGTATGTGGTAATGACAAACAGACATATGATAGTGGCTGTCATCTACGGGCTGAATTCTGTAGAACTGGAAATCCAATACAAATAGCATATCCAGGTCCATGCAAAGGTATTACTAGTAGTTATAAAAAAAAATATGTTGTTTTGCATAGAAGTCGGCTACTACCGCTCGGACATAATCGAATTGTCCCGTGTCTGGTCGTATCAAATTTCTTTGACTTTTTGCATAGCGCGAAGAGTGGTTCCGTAAATCATTTCTGTGAATACATGCACCATAAACACAGGATCTGCCTACCCTTATAGATCAACAATGAGCAAGTAACATACCGCATAGTCGGCTAAAAGGGCACCCAAATGAAAAATGTATGTAAAAAAATCGAACGAAAACTTTAACGGCCTAATTTATAATTATACAAAATAATGAACGAAAAACAAATATGATACACAGCAAAAAAAAAAAAAAACAACCGCTGTATTACAGACTCCTAACTTGGGATAGGCATATACATTATGTGGCGTAGTTAAACTTGTTTGAAGGCGTCCACCACCCCTTAACCAGGGACAGTGATGTCATAGTACAAAATAAGAACGAACTATAAAAATCAGTAAAAAAACCTATATAAATAGAACTGTATCCATAACAAAATCACAGAGTGGACGTGGACGGGTACTTATACATCCAAACAACAGAAAGTACAGATATGAGAGTACAACAGTTCAAAGCCAGTATTAAACAACTCATGCATCTAAAACTGAGTCTATTCTATAAACATAAGAAGATGTGGTATGATGAATAAGACGAATATCCACTAGAGACCAAATGAAGAATACGTATACTGTAAGCAACTACATGTCATCGTACGGCCTTCAACAATAATCAAATCCATACCGTATAAAAAGCTGTAAACGGCCCCGATATGACTGTAAACAACTACATGTCATCGTACGGTCTTCAACAATAATCAAATCCATACCGTATACAAATCTGTAAAAGGCCCTGATTCGCAATCTACTATAAATAATTATGTTTAAACTAAATATATCCCATTTTATAATTGAAATAGTTGTTTTTTACAATGTCAATTATACTATCAACCTATAATATTTTATTTCTTCCGCCTTACAGAAGTTCTTCTGCAAACTGTGTCAAAAACAACGCCATAGAATATCTGTTCCTGTTGGAACAAATGTTTTATGTTCCAGTGGAAGTAAATTTACATAATATGTTTTTTCATTGGAAACTTCTTTTATGAAGATCTTTCATTTTATGACAGTACAAATATTGTTCTTTTTCAGCAAATGCAACATGTCCCTCTATAAGATGTCCATATTTCATGGAGTGTCTGGTTCATCCAGTAACCAAGCAACCTATATGTACAAACTGTAGACCTCAGTGTTCACCATTATCTGTAGTACCCGTATGTGGTACGGACGGAATATCATACAAGAATTACTGTACCTTGAGGAAAAAGTCATGTGAAATGAGAGTACTTATACAAACAAAATATAGTGGCCGTTGTCATAGTAAGTCGAACTTGTTCTTACAATGGATTTGCATGAGTAAAGAATGCTTAATTATTTCACACAAAACTATAACAGTGTCTCATGTTTTCTAGTTATATCCGTCTTATTCCGTAATGCGCAAACGGACCAAGATGGCGCTAAACAAATGTATATGGGACAAAATATCCCTACACTAACTTGATCGAACCCTAGCCAAAGTAAAATTCTTTATTAGAAATTCAGTGATTCCTCTAAAAAAATCTATAATGTATAGCCCAATAATCTCATTTTAAGATTTAGAAAAAAAATCAACGGTTACCGTTTTGACAACCACGGTTGCATCAATACAATTATGAGTAATACAAACTGATTGGAAATAATTTATGATAAGAGCAAATAATTCAGATTTAGTGTTTTTCAAACTTTTTTCTTTCGAGTGCATCTGAGGAGTTTCAAACGAAACGCACGTAAAGGTAACAAATAATAACTTTAATGATATACAGAACAGAGGAGAAAAAGAAATGTTAGAACACATAAGAAAAGTTATCTGAAGATTAAATACACCATAACTGCAAGCATGTGAGAATATCATACACATAAAGCACAGAGAAGCATGATTATTATGTCAAGTGATGTCTGTAATAATATAGAATCAAACACATTTAATGTTTATTTTCTAACACTTAAGACAAGAGTTCACATTGATATAATTGGATTTTAAATAAATTAATGCCAAGCTATAAGTATACATACCACCCATCACGACCTGATTATATATATACCTACTAAATTGTATATATATTTTTGTCATTTCCTTTAGAAACAATTATTTCTAGTATTGATGAATACCTAGTATTTGAGAGAAAGTACACCCTTTTTAAGTACTAACGTTGTTCCTGTCCAGGAAGTCAAGTTCTACCCACGCTTTTAAACAAAAACAAATAAAGTTTGAATTACTTTTTTATGTTATATAATTATTGTAGTAACCAACGATCATAAATAAAACAAAAAAAACCGGAGTAGAGTTCATCGCCACAAACAATTGCATCAATATAAATAATTGTTATAAACCAATTCGATATTATGTAATCTTTATATTTAGATATATATCCAAAACATTTAACGTTGTTTAACGAATTATCATCATTTAGTGGTTATCTCCTTTTTTCCCTTTTTTTTTAATCCTTTCGTGAGTATATATCTCGGATTCTATATTTCTGCAGGTGTAACGTAATGATATATTTCTAACTTGACTTTTCAAGTTATTTAAGATTGTTTCCAAGTTCTGTTCTTACATGCATAACAAAATGAAGCTGAGTAGTATGCCTCACTCAAGTTATTGTATATATGTTTTGACATAACATTTGATCAAACATAAGCGCGGATGGCTCTTTTCTACCATAAGTTTTGACATAAGTTGCCGACTGTGCGGTACTGGCATTGCTTATTGTTGAAGACTGTACGGTCATCTACAGTTGTACATGCCTGTGCATTTGGTATCTTGTGGAGATTTGTTTCATTCATTGGCAATCACACCACATCGTCTTATTTTTATAATCACGATATAGATCATCTTAACGGTACACAGGTTTCCATAAAAAAAATCAACCTTTATAAACGTTTTGGTGAATGTCGCCAACTTACAAAAACTGTGCTAAACAAATAGTTTTACTTTCAGAAAAACGGCACGGCTGTAAAGGATGTAAACGACATTTAAAACGAATTTTACGACGACGGCGAAAACAAAGAAGAAGAAAAGGTCATCACAGAAATAAAGGTTCACACTTAAAAAAATTTAAATGTGAGTGACAATATTTAATTGAAAGATATGTTTTTTTCACTAATTTTCTTGTATCAATTTGATGTATTTGAATCTTAAAAAGCGAATGAAAAATATGTTTTTTTCCTGAAGATATTCGTTCAATTTTGTTTATTTGTATAGTTTTTACAGTAAAACATATTTATTAGTTCACTACCACGAGAGTTGAATATTCTTCGTGGTAGACTACATACGGTTTATCTTTAGGAAAATTAAGTGTTTTCGACGTCATCTTTTGTACTTGATGTATGCAGCTACATTAAATTTACGATATTTTAGATTTAAAACACAGTAAAATACAAACCAGATCAGTCAATATTTCGAGCAAAGAAATATGATGTTTTTTTTTAAAGCTTTTACATTAAATCTCGAATTCAGGGATTCTTTTTTGATATTTTGTTCTTTTCCATTCTGATATTGTTTATTTTTGTCTTACTATTTCATATAAAACTTTCATTGAAACAAAAATTATTTACACGTGCTGTTTATGTTTTCAGCAAAAATCTATGGAGGTTATACCATATTTCCTAAAATGATTATGACAACAGAGAAATATAAACTTGACAGCTACAAAGAATTTGGATGAAACATGCTTTTATATTAGAAACAATGGCATATTTCGTAAATGAATGAATGCGGGTGCGAATCCTAGTCTGTGATAATATCTATGTTCAATATGAATGGCTATTTATAAAATCGAGTTTCAGTTTGGTGTCCGTCAAGACATAAATGTTGTATATTTTATAGAACATGGTTGTGAATGCGATGACCATCATGTTTAGACTTGCAGTTGATCCAGACAATGCAACCGAACCCTGAAACAATGAGCTTGAAACTAGAGTATCTGTGATCGTTATATATGTGTCAGTATATTCGTCAGAGAAATCTGTGATCGTCATGATTAATCGTTTTGTGAAGTAACTGAACGATCATTTTTCGCTATGTTCTATGAAGTAACTGTGATCGTTATGATTTGTTACAACGTTCATTGGGGGTAACTGAAAGATCGTTTGTTATGACGTTCTTTGAATATACTGTGATCGTGTGCCACTACGTTCTTCGAAGTAACTGTGATTGTTTTGATTTGTCACTACGTTCTTTGAAGTAATTGTGATCGTTATGATTTGTTACAACGTTCTATTGAGTAACTGAACGATCATTTGTTACTACGATCTTTGGGATAACTGTGATAGTTATGATGTGCCACTACGTTCTTTGTAGTAACCAAATGATCATTTACCATTACATTCTTCGAAGTAACTGTGATTGTTATGATTTGTCACAGTACGTTCTTTTGAGAAACTGATACCGTTATTATATATATATATATATATATGTGTGTGTCAGTCCGTTCTATGGAGTAAATGTGATCGTTATTATGTGTCACTGCGTTGGTTGTTTGTAAAGAAACTGTGATTGTTCTCATGTGTCAGCATTTTCGTTTGAGAAACTGCAATTGTAATTATTTGTCACAACGTTCTATGAGAATCTGTGATTGTTGTCATATGTCAGTACGTTCGTTTGGGATTCTGTGATCGTTGTCATATGTCAGTACGTTCGTTTGAAAAACTGTGATTGTTGTCATATGTCAGTACGTTCGTTTGAGAATCTGTGATTGTTGTCATATGTCAGTACGTTCGTTTGAGAATCTGTGATCGTTGGCATATGTCAGTACGTTCGTTTGAGAATCTGTGATCGTTGTTACGTATCTTTATGTTCCTTATTTATTCCATTTACATTGAAATTAAGTCTCCAATTAAAGAACTAAAATACCATATGAACTTTTCTGCTTTTATTGATAAAAATAACAGTGCATTTTTAAATCAGTTTATATATATACGTTCGAGACGGGATTGTCACATATGAATTAGAGTAGAATGAATATTTGCAGTTTTAGGACATTGCAATGTGGGCGGGTCACATATGGGATAATATAAGATATAAATTTGAATTACGGTTTTGAACAAAAATTTAAATAATTGCCTAAAGTTATATCCATAATAAAAAAAGCATTGATGTTTTATGCTATTCTGTATAAGCAACAAAAACAGCAGCTGTTTGGCATGCAGAATAAATTAGCATGGTTTTAACTCGAAAAAAATAATGGTGTAATGATTAAAAAATTGAAGCCATGCAGGCTTAGAAGGTCCGGAGGTTTGAAGCTTGTTCGATATTAAAACTGTAAAAGATGGGTTTAGGTGCATCATCTTTTGTCATATTTGAAACCTAATCTTGATCACAAAAGTTTGCTACAACTAAAAGATTCGTTAATACGCACTACTTGTCCTCAGTGCTGAACAAAAGATCGGTTGACGAAATGAGCGACGAGTTTGACGTCTGAAGCACTAGCCTGTCAACAGTACTGCACTTGAAATATGCAAAGAACGAAGTTTCCCGTTGTCAATGATCTGGAATCGGACCAAAACATCAAAACGATAAAAGAAATTATTACGATTGTTTTATTAATTGATGCTAAATGTACGGCAGCAAGTATAACATACATACTCCGTACTATTTATTACAGTAAAAAAATATATAAATATACGCTGCGTTTACCTACCCGACTGGAATATGGATGGCGTTCAGCTACCTTATTTACACAACAAACAAAGGAAACTTTTAAACATATTCATACCATACGCCAGTCTAGTCCGAGATTACTCTGACGTCCAACGGCTGTTTTGCCAAGACAAGCTGGGGCCAGCTGTTGGACGTCAGAGTAATCTCGGACTAACGCCAGTCATGTTAGGAGAATTTTCCTGAACTGACCTCAATTTCGCGCCAAACAATCTTATGCTGTTTCACGGTGAAATGTGCAACCAAATGGTAATTGTTTAAGTTGTGGTCAACATGGTCTGAATGCAGCAACGAATAGTTTCTGAGATAAGGACTTTGTTTTGTCAAGATAACCATGTTTGAACATGTTTGACATACAGTTTGTGGTTAAGAATAGATATTTTCTTTAGATTTGAAGCCAGCATCAAATTTACATTAAGTTTATATAAGATGTTAAATAACTTAAAGAGAGACAGAATGACGAGTAGAGCCGACGTCTCTACCTTAACCCCAGCAATCTTAGATGAAGTTTATTTGTACGAAAAGACAATTAAATCAGTCAGACATTGCTCAAGATTAGCGCCCTTTGGGTATAGAAAGACACAGAGACGTTAGTTTTTTACACCTTTCATGTGTTCCTTTGATTTATCATTTGCCATTGAAGTAATAACGGTAAAATGATATAACAATTAATAAAAACAAGTAGACATGTCAAATGAAATTAAAACTGGCATGTTTATCATACAGATGGGACACCTTTTCAAGTTCGTTTTCAAAAGCTATTATATCAAACTATAAACAATTTTTTTTTCCAAACCTGCGAAAGCTAATCAGACATGCAAAATTTGCCAGACTAATTGTTTTAAAGTTAAAATTTCGTTTTCTGTATTTGATCAAATTGCTAAGAGAAACTGATAGTCTGTTATAGTCTGGGTTTATTTCCTGGAGGTAAAGCAGAATTCGTGTTTGTTAATATCAAATCGTTTGTCGTGACACAAAACATCACACATCAGTTTTCTTTGAGCCTCAATGTTACGAGGTCATTCGTACATTTGGTCGTAGCAAGGGGTATGCCTATTATAGTAATTCAAAGTTCAGTAGGTGTTTACAAAAATAAGAAGAAAGAAAATTGACAAACGTAACATTAGTTTTATACAGAATATTTTTTTTTCTAATTCAGATCACTTATATCAAATTAAGTCTCTTGAACATTGATGCTACAATTTGTATAAATTAATTAGTTAAAACAAAATTTCAAAGTGGCAAAAAGTCCGATGAATAGAAATAATTTCTTCATTCAATAGCTTTATTTCGAATGATTAAAGATTCTTTAAAAACAACCTGAATTACTTCAAAAGCAATAAATTGATTTCAAAATATCTGTCAACTCTCATTTAAAAAAAAAATAAACGAAAAAAGACAATTTCAGTTAGTATCGACTTATAGTTTTAACTTGTAACCTTGTTTGGCAAGGTGTGCTGGTGGTTGTACCACAGGATTTTGTGCATGCGTCTAGTGTGGTAGGAAGTCATAGACTTTTATCACCGCTGTCTAGCCTGCTTGCAGGTGAAAAAGAAAGCCCCTGTTAGTAAGTCTTTCTGCCAGTTCATAGCCTCTGCACTATTCAAGACTTCTGCAATGCCTCCCCGCGACAGCACAGGGTAACTAGGCGTTTGCATCCTAGGCATAATTGTAGAGGATCTCGGAGCAGCAAGGGCCCCACAGATGCAATGTGTAGGCCCAACGGCGTGTGGATATGCCCTAGCACTCATCAACCTTGCCCCAGCTATGGGTAAATAGTTGGTCAGATGAAGATCATAGCTCTGTTAAGGTAGCACAATACAAAGATTTTATAACTCCAACTCCCAAGGTAACCAATTATAATGTTAACTGTGTCTAAAATATTTTTCACCAAATTTCCACTTTCAAATGAAATTAGCTTCGGCATAGGTATCCCTAGAGGGTTGATTTTATTCTTTCTATGGCCATTATCTACAAAAGGGTGTCTCAGATTTCAGATAGAACTAGAACACCCCGTGATATCCCGCGGGTCCGTGACTGAATTAAAGTATATAACTATGCGTATTATCTGAGAAAGTCATGCCGATTATAAGATGCACAGTTTTCTCTGCTTTAAAAAGCTTTCTGTTTGAACCCGTCGACCTTGAACTTATCAATTATTGGTAATAAAACAAAAGTGCCTGGAATGGAGTATTTTTTAATCAACAGCATTGTCCTATATTAGTTATAAATAAAGTTGAATTCTTTGATTCGCTGTTTTACGTCATGCCGGCTAACAAATTGAAAACTGTACCTGTACGCCTTAATTTAAGTCCAGATTTTTAGTATTCGTATTGTCATCTTAGAAAGTCGTACTGATTAAAATACTACAATAGGGAACAATGTGACAATGGTTGAATTTAGTAGTGTCAACCCTGTGGTTATGACCCGTGTATATAGCAAAATCCTTAATACACCGTATGGTGGTGCGCCTGTTAGATGCGGAACGAACAGATAAGGTAATAGGTAACAGGTGAATATATAGCCTGGCATCCTGGTCCAATCTAGCTGTGCGTCGCAAGGGCCAGGTGGGGAACAAATACTAATTTTTACTAATTGATGTTAAGCAAAAATTAATAAATTGATACAGACGCAAAACAAACATTGCACGACAAAATTGTTATTAACCAATCAGTGACAGGCAGTACACGCCTGTCTTTACTGACAAGATTAGCCAGGACCCCAGGCTAGTGAATATACTATTGGTATTGGTATCAGTATCGGATTCGACCCGGAACTTGTTAATTATTGGCAATATTAATTATGTGGACTGCAAAAAGGTCTGGAGTGGTGTAATTTTTAATCAACACTAATGTCCTATATTAGCTATATATAAAGTTGAATTCTTTGATTTGACGTTTTTACCTGATGACGGCTGACAAATTACAGATAAGGCAATAGGTAACAGGTGAATATACTAGTGGTATCGGTATCGGATTCGACCCGGAACTTGTTAATTATTGGCAATATTAATTATGTGGACTTCAAAAGGGTGTGGAGTGGAGTAATTTTTAATCAACACCAATGTCCTATATTAGCTATTATATATAAAGTTGAATTCTTTGATTTGCCGTGTTAACCTGATGAAAGCTGACAATTTGGACATCGTTATTTTAGTATTATAGATGTATAGATCAAATTTTACACCTACTTTAACATTATCTTCTTTTATTTGGTTAGGATGTTTACACTAATTAGAGATTTATGAGAGAATGGAATTCCATAGGGACAATTTGAGACACCCTTTTGAAGCCCATGATGTGTTGATTAACTTTCAAGATTCCGTTAAATTTTTCTGTATAGGTAAAGAGATGAAAGAGGTAAATTCATTCAAGTGAACTGATCAAGATTTTGCCACTAATTACATAATAATTGATTTCATAATGATTGCATAATAAAAATACTGCATTTATTTAAAAGATTAATCTTTTATCTATCTATATATACCTCTTTTATTATTTTTTTATGCATTCATTACAGCATTTTAAAGGTTAGTGAAGTAAAAAAAATCTTTGTATTGTGCTACCTTAAAGCAGTTCATCTAAGAGAAGAACAACTCGATACAAAACCGATGGCTAGATGGGAGTTATAAGCTTTGGTTAGCAGCTTATCTAGAGGAAAGAAACCTTGATTAATAATTCCCTGGCCCTCCTGGTAAGGGGGTTTGGCCTCAGGCTAATTACCTTACCCTGTAAAAAAAAGCTGATTACAGAAACTAATACAGTCGTTAAACATGCTTGCCCTTCTAGGTTGGAGCAGAAGTTGTTTTTAATGCAACTGACCGCCATGCGATGCAGAGAATGACGTCTTATAGACCGATACCACTGTTTTCGCCCAAAAAAGTCACTAAAGTTGCGCAATGAAATGTACGCACAATGTATGAATGCGGAAAATGTGCTCAGATAGCAAAGGAGATGAGAAATTATGATATAAACATACTTGGCATAAGTGAAGCAAGATTGAACCAAAGTGGAGCTTCGACACTGGTAACAGGTGAGGAGATTCTATACTCGGGAAAACCAAATAAAAATGATTACCACACCAAAGGAGTAGCAATAATGCTTTCAAACACATAAAAGAAGAGCCTGATGGAATGGGAACCAGTAAGTGGGAGAATAATATAGGTGAGACTAAAAGATAAATGCCAAAACATAACTATCATACAGTGTTATGCACCAACCAATGATGCCGAAGATGATGTAAAGGAATGTTTTTATGAACAACTACAACATGTTTGGGACAACATCCCAAAAAGAGACATCAAAATAGTCATGGGTGATATGAATGCTAAGATTGGAAAGGAGAACAAGGACAGAGAGAAAACTTTAGGAGAACATGGTCTAGGAGAAATAAATGAGAATGGAGAAAAGCTATGTGAGAATTAGAGAGGCATAACACTTCTATCAGTAGCTAGTAAAATACTGTGCAGAATTATACTCAGCCGAATTAAAGATGCAATTGATCAGGTACTAAGAGACGAGCAAGCAGGTTTCAGATCAAACAGAAGCTGCACTGACCAAATATCAACACTACGTACCATCATTGAACAATCGGTAGAAAGGCAATCATCCCTCTACATCAACTTTGTCAATTTCGAAAGGGCATTCGATAGCGTCAACAGAGAAGGGCTGTGGCAACTGCTAAGGCATTATGGCATACCAACAAAAAATGTGAACATGATCAAGGCGATGTATGAGGATTTCTCAGTACAGGTGATACATGAATTATCATTCACCAATCCTTTCCATGTAAATACTGGTGTGAAACAAGGCTGCCTACTCTCCCCTACACTATTCTTGATAGCTATGGACTGGGTAACAAAGCAATCACTAGACACTACACCAAGAGGTAAACAGTGGAACTTCGCACAAAGACCTAGATTTTGCAGATGATCTGGCGCTGTTATCTCACCGTTTGAAAGACATGAGAGACAAAACCACCGCCATGAAACAGGAAAAAACTAGGGCTAAAAATCAACTACAAGAAGACAAAAATTATGAAAGTAAAGACCAGAAAAGGAGGGACAGTGTCAATTGAAGGGGAAGATATTGAAGAAGTAGATCAGTTTACTTATTTAGGAAGCATCATGGAAAGAACTGGTGGGACAGATGCAGACATCAGGACAAGAATAAGTAAAGCTCGACAATTTTTTGCTATGCTTAAGCCAGTTTGGAAATCAACAGCATTTACAGAAAACACCAAAATTCGAATTTTCAACACGAATGTAAAATCAGCCCTTTTTTATGGTGCAGAGACCATGAGACTTACAGCAAGGGTTTAACATCAAATCCAGGTTTTTATCAACAAATGACTTCGCCAAATTTGTAAATTTTGGTGGCCAGAAACCATTAGTAACAAATGCTTATGGGAAGGAACCAACCAGGAACCAGCAACTAAACAGCTAAAGAGGAGAACTTGGCAATGGATTGTGCACACTTTGAGGAAACCTGTAGGTACCACCACTAGACAGGCATTAGAATGGAACCTCAAGGACATCGGAGACCAGGAAGACCATTTCACATCTGGAGAAGATCAAGGCACAAGGAGCTGGAGGAAATTTGATATACCTGGAGCGAAGCAAAAAGGATAGCCCAAAATAGAGTAAGATGGAAAGTGACTGTAGCAGCCCTATGTTCCACAAGGAACGAAGAGGATTAAGTCAAGTAAGTTGTTGGCAAGGCTGTCGAGAATAATGTCGAGATTTCGGTGAGTGGATTGAGAGAGAGAAAAAAACACGTTAAATAATCACATACCGACAACTGTATAAGTACCGAAACAGTTGAAGAGCTATATGACAAAAAAAAAACTAAAAAAGTCAGCTCCATCTTAGGTCAAATTTGCAAACGGGAGTTGAAACCTTAGTTTCATCATAATTTACAAATTTACAAACCGACAATGGTAAAAAGATTTGTTACAAAACATATCTGTACCTTAGAACTGACGACTGAGCCGATAATACCCTCGGGGACTGACAGTTTACCCGCAGAGGTATCGACGCAGTGCTGTGTTACAAAAATCCTACTACTTGAAATACTTTCTTGATCTAATTATTTACGTATCTTGCATGTTGCTTTTAAACTGTTTAGCTTAAAATGAGGTTTTTTTTGGTGATTTGATGCTGATTCCTGTCCGCTGTCAGTTCTCTACAAGAACAGTAATTGTGGACAAACGGCATTGGTAGGCTATGTTATGTATTACAATATGATGAACCTGGTAAATAATTCAAAGACGATCCATTTACACTTACTATTCTTTTGAACTCCTGCTTAAAGGTAATCAATTAAGCATTGAAGTGTTTTTCTCAGACAACTTTTAACGTCTTAATACTAAATCTACCCAGGAGGTGTACTGATTGACATTTTTGTCTGGGTGAGCATGGTTTATATATTAGTTTGAATAAGCTGTGATCTATCTTTCAGTACTTAGGAGTAAAATAAAAAAGATTTAAGTGCTTAGAACAAAAATAACGAATCTAGCCTATTCAGCTATTTTTATCATTGTGTTCATATGTCGAGTAGTAACAGCACTCTACCGTGTTATTGGAAAGGTTGAGTTCTCAAAACAATACTACATGCAAGACCCGCCACATTCTTTATTTACGTGTTTAAAGGTAGAAACCAATAATCCTGTGGTTCTCATTGGTTGCTGGTGGCCATATTTGTTTTTAATAAATTATCGAAGTCTTTATTGTTCTCTTTTGATTTGATTAAATATTTGTCACATCCATACCGGGGATTCCTATAACTTTAATACTATACATTTTTGGTATCGCATGCTTATTGTTTTTAAAAGTCTTCATAAGTGTTGATTACTTGTGTCTGATTTTTTTTTACTCTTATGCAAATGAAAACCTTAACTACCTTGCACTGTTATTGTTTACATCTTTATGGGTAGCTGTTTCATTTGCAGTCAAACAATTGTATGTCCTTATTTACTCACCTCGACCATAGGGGTCGAATTCTTATTGACGTTATACCCTTTAATGGCGAGATTTACCTTTTTTCGTGTTTCCTTATTTTTTTGAAGACTATCGTATATAAAAAAAACACTATAGAAAGCAAAATGAAAGCAGCAAGACAAGATATACAAAAATTAGATATAGGAAGATGTGGTATGAGTACCAATGAGACAACTCTCCATCCAAGTAACAATTTATAAAAGTAAACCATTATAGGTCAAGGTACGGCCTTCAACACGGAGTCTTGGCTCACACCGAACAGCAAGCTATAAAGGGCCCCAAAAAATACTAGTGTAAAACCATTCAAACGGGAAAACCAACGGTCTAATCTATATAAAAACGAGAAACAAGAAACACGAAAAAACTACATAAACAGACGACAACTACTGTACATTCGATTCCTGACTTAGGACAGGTGCAAACATTTGCAGCGGGATTAAGCGTTTTAATGGTACCAAACCTTCTTTATTGATGACATTGTCAGTTAAGTTAGTATATTGGTATTGCCCTTTTGTGACAAGTATTGCCATTTGTTACTTTAATAGAAAGAGACACTTTGAAAAGCCGTGGAAAATGCCACACAAGGCAGGATCTACAAATAAGTTAATGTTGCTGAAATCATTGTTAACTCTTTAACTGAGTTAGTGCCCTTAAATGTCAATTCAACCAATTTATGCATTCCTATTATCTTGAATAGGCATAAATATAGGTAGTCTGTACAA
This sequence comes from Mytilus galloprovincialis, assembly GCA_037788925.1. Classification (NCBI taxonomy): domain Eukaryota; kingdom Metazoa; phylum Mollusca; class Bivalvia; order Mytilida; family Mytilidae; genus Mytilus; species Mytilus galloprovincialis. The sequence goes on from CM075335.1 coordinate 37,502,152, forward strand.
TGTTGGAAAGTGTTCATTGGTGAAGATGCACATAGACCTTGGTGACCTCTATTTTTTTAATACAAGTCATACGAACTAAACATTTCATGGCAAACAGTTACAGTTATCAGCATAGTCATATACAAACTTATCAACAAAAGATGAAATAATAAAATAACATCAAATAAATATAAGGTCAAGAATAAGGAACACAAATGAAGGAATCTACGGAATAATCCAAAATGTTGTCGCCCTTTACTCGTAACATTTTGTGGGGTTGATTTTATATCACAAGTTTTGATCAATGTAGAGGTTGTGACGAAATATTTTCCCCACTGGTACCACGAACAAGTCAAATAACGGATGCACGCAGTATTTTTTTTTCCGCAACAATTCATCGACAGAAAATTTAACTTACATAATTGAAGGCGCGAGCACTACGTAAACCTTCCAAATTTTTAGTAAATTTCCCTTCTATATGTGACCGGCTGTAACACAAATGAAATAAGGAATTTGGAAGTTTTTTTCATCAATCGTTGTCGCAGTTTTCAAGAGAGATAAAACTACTATTAGATTACAAATGGTTAAGTGTTAAGCTGCTTATTGTTACATACAATATGCTGGTATTTGAGTATTGTGATTTTAAAATCTACTATTTCAACCAAAATGAGGTAAACAAGTATGCTTAATTAACTTGTTTACACTTAATTTAACATACAAAGATATCCTTCCAGCTTAGTAAATTTTCGGTTAATTAAAAAGTGATGCGATATGTAAGCTGAACAATATCCACCCATCCTCATGTATGGTAAGTAGTATTCCAAATAAAGACTTTTTTAAATGACACTATTGTTTAGTGTCAATAACTTTGTATTTGAGAATGTTTATAACTTTTCGAATCTAAAGTTTACATTTTTTTTCATTTTTGTTGTTTGTTGCACTTATTTTTGCACAATCCCTCAACTTAGTACAATAGAAATAAACCAGCCAATTGAAAAATCGTTAAGTCAGGTCGTTCAACTTTATATCGTATACTAGTAAGCCCAAAGAAGCAAATGAGGAGTGATTGTTTAAACGCAATTTTCACCACAGACGGTTATATCGTAAAATGGTGGAAGAAGCCAGATTCCTGAATGAAACACCGAAAAATTAATTCGCTAAAGATAGTTTTCATCATTTACAAGCATTTAGAATCATTTTCATAACAGCGAAGACAAGCACAATACTTATGTTGGTAATAATACTGAATCATTTACATTTAACTTGTTTTTCATGGCTATCTATTACAGTGATTTTACGCTCACTCGTGATCACAGGCCTTCCAATGGAGATTTAAATAAATAGAAGAGTGAAGTTCATGCAGGTGCGCGCGAAGAAAGGAAAGTTTAAGTATGCAACATTTAAATCAACACACAAGGTTTAGTCCTCTGCTACTTATTCGTATTAGTTGATTTACTAGTATGCGTTTAGAACCTCTTATGACCCGACAGTTTAAATGTTTATAACACGTACGACATGGCAAGTGGGATTGACAGACGAACGTTCACATAATCTGACCCAGTCAGTTGTTAAAAAAGAGGAACGAAAGATACCAGAGGGACAGTGAAACTCATAAGTCGAAAATAAACTGACAACGCCTGAGCGCGTCAAGAAATGGTATTGTCTACGCTGTTATGAAAATGATTCTTAAATTCATCTTTTTTCAAAACGCCTTTGCTTATATTTGAATATTAGAATATTTTTCCTGATAAGGTACATAACAAATCATATGTATATTATATATAGTTGACTTTTTAATTTTTACTTTCCTGTGTTAAAAAATATCCAATTTTAACGTCATTTTAAATGAAAAATCCTTTTGTCTTATCAAATTTTACACGGTTCAATAGCGAAGTTAAGTATTCAAGAAATATGGGCACAAACTCTTTCCAGATCTTACAATGTAACATAGCAACAAGGAAAGAGTCATTCTACTGGAGGACCATCAAGGATTGGAATGCTTTACCCTCTTCAGTAACATCTGTCAGCAGCCTTGAATCTTTCTAAAGGCTCCTGACTAACAAATAAATCAATAGCCCTTGTTTTTCTTTTATCTACCTGTGCACTTTATTGAAAATCATTAATGTGTGTCATCATGATTGATACAATTCATTTTTGAAATTTTTGAAATGAAGGTTAATTTCAGAATGACGTAAGATTGCTGTTAGCCAATCAAAATAACATATTATAATGAAACACTTATGTAATGATACAAAATTGTCTTTGTGCACACCCACAAGTGACAGAGTAATCAATATAATGATAGTGGTCACTAACCGGTAGAAGTAAGTCTTCTATTGAATGATTGACCATTTGTTACTTTATATGTGGATCTAATTTGTTTCCTAGGCTCCTACAGCATAAAAGAATTATTAACTTTTGTCATCAGGATTGTGCAAATCACATACAGTAAAAGATGTTTCTCTTAAGATTCTTAACAATAAAACAGTCACGGTTGCAGATGTAGTGTTTCACGACTATAAGTCGAGGAACAAAGTTACATTATGTAGAGCAACCAAACCAACTTACTGTAACGTGTAACCCGGCGTTTATATCTCAAACGTCCGTTCCAGTAAATACTTGGATCCAAGTTGTCCACAAGCAATACGGCAATACTAAAAACTACAATTATCTACGTTATGCACAATGAACCAAAATATATACACGGGCTCTTTGCCGATACAAAGTAAATATTAACTCTTATATCTACAAGTTTATACAATATAACAGCCTGTCCTCCTAATGGGACGTTACAATGGAGATCACTTCTAACCTCTCATTAGAACTGTCAGAATATTCTGTCATAGAACTGTTCTAACCTGTCCTAGAACAGTTCTACCAGTTCTACCCTAGAACTGTTCTAGGTAGAACTGTCAGGATCAGTTCTAGGTAGAACTGACTAAATCAGTTCTAGGTAGAACTGTCAGGATCAGTTCTAGGTAGAACTGACTAAATCAGTTCTAGGTAGAACTGACTAAATCAGTTCTAGGTAGAACTGTCAGGATCAGTTGTAGGTAGAACTGACTAAATCAGTTCTAGGTAGAACTGTCAGGATCAGTTCTAGGGTAGAACTGTCTAAAACTGTTCTAGGTAGAACTGACCAAATCAGTTATAACCGTAGAACTGTCAGCAGAACTGACTAAATCAGTCAGGACTGTAGAACAGTTCTAAATGACGTCACTGCAGAAAGGGCAATTTAGAATTTAGAAGAAAAAATCAGGTCCAATTACTTTACTATATATAATAGCAGATGTTTCTATATTTTTTACTGATCAAAAGTTACATGTACAAATATCGAAGTGGATAGGAGGTTATCCAACTCATCGGAGAAATATTTTTATGAGATTGCAAATGAAACATCATTGTTTACGTTTCTTCGTTCCCCGTTTTTAACAGTCTCTTCGTAAATATAACTCTGCATTTAATTCAAGTAAATTTAATCTTAATTTACCTTGTTTGCCTTGGATTTACATTCATGATTTAAGATTCTGTTTTGACAAATGTTCAAACGAAAATTGTACAGTGGATGAATTATGGGATATCATAGTAATGAACACAGTGTTGTTAAGGGCATACGATACAGTTTTGAACCTGTATTTACAAGTTGATGAAAATTTGCATATAGGCTATTTTTTACCTCCTTAAATCAAATATGTAATAAAAAATATACCTTCATGTGCTACTTTTTGAGTAAAATGAGTTCGAAATTTTGTATATTTGCTCAAAATTCAGATTTGTGTTCGTATTTTCTTTTTCGAAAGAAAGACATAACTTTTTTGTTTTAAAAGATAAACACAAAATGGTTTTTGTTAAATAATCGGTAATTTCTGTATTTTATAAGTATCATTAAAAATTATGCAATTTTTATTCCGAAATAACTCTATATTTATCAAATGTTCATGGATAGAGGAAAAAACGTCATTTTTTGCTGCATGTTTAGCAAAATTAAAAAAATTGCGCTATTTACAGTTTTATAAAATTTGGGTCACATAATCTCCTTTCAAAATGAAACAAATTGCTGTTTTAAAAAATAGGGGTCCATGAACTCGTTTTCAAATTAAATCAGTTTGAATGATAAAAATCAGTCGAAAAATGCATCTTTTCCCGATATGTCACAGTTTGACGTCGCGAAAATAACATTTTACGTTAGCAACGTCATTACCTTCCCTGTAACTGTATCGTATGCCCTTAAGGGGATACGATACAGTATTGAACCTGTATTTACAAGTTGATGAAAATTTGCATATAGGCTATTTTTTACCTCATTAAATCAAATATGTAATAAAAAATATTCCTTCATGTGCTACTTTTTGAGTAAAATGAGTTCGAAATTTTGTATCTTTGCTCAAAATTCCGATTTGTGTCCGTATTTTCTTTTTCGAAAGAAAGACATAACTTTTTTGTTTTAAAAGATAAACACAAAATGGTTTTTGTTAAATAATCGGTAATTTCTGTATTTTATAAGTATCATTAAAAATTATGCAATTTTTATTCAGAAATAACTCTATATTTATCAAATGTTCATGAATAGAGGAAAAAACGTCATTTTTTGCTGCATGTTTATCAAAATTAAAAAAATTGCGCTATTTACAGTTTTATAAAATTTGGGTCACATAATCTCCTTGCAAAATGAAACAAATTGCTGTTTTAAAAAATAGGGGTCCATGCACTCGTTTTCAAATTAAATCAGTTTGAATGATAAAAATCAGTCGAAAAATGCATCTTTTCCCGATATGTCAGAGTTTGACGTCGCGAAAATAACATTTTACGTTAGCAACGTCATTACATTCCCTGTAACTGTATCGTATGCCCTTAAACTGTTAAACGCAAGAAAACTATGTACATTTGCACTGAGGTCTCAGATTTGCATTATCTTGTTGCCAAACTTATCCATAACGATAATGAATAATATCTGGGAGTCTGGAACGTCAGAAAAATATACTCGATCTGAACATGAATGAAATATTTGCCACTGGACGTAAGGCTACAAACAAAACCAGTGATTTTCCTTCTTCAAATTATATTAACAGTAAAGTCAGTATACCTTTCCAAGAAGAGAACTTCTCATACATGTACTTTTCATTTTAAAATAAAGTATATGAATCAGTGATGTGAGTGTTGGATGATGCCGTTAAATAGTTTTGTTTAAAAAAAAAACATCATGAACTACTGACTTAAAAAGTCACTTTTTGTGACGGTTCATTATTTAATAATTTAAGTTTGGATGTAACGGGTCTTCTGTCGTTATTGTGTTATCAGCGCCCATAGACATAAGTTAGTCATGTGACCGTAATGTCATCAACGTTTTTTTCATGGTTTGGCAAGGTTTAAAATGGAATTTAGAATTAAATTATAAGAAATGACTTATCATTTTTTTCTGTCTATTCGAAATAACATAAAAAATGTGGTGCACACTATTAAAAAACCCGCTTCGCACATTTTTACATTAAAAAAAGCAAAATGATCAGTTTTGGCTGATGCAGTCATATATATATATGGTCAGATTTGGTTGATGCTGTCAAATATGGTCAGTTTTGATTGATGCAGACACATATTTTTGTTACATGAGTCAGTCTGAGGTATAAAAACTACTGATGTTTGTTCAATTTCCAATATTGCAGTTATTTACATTGTATATATACTACAGTAAAAAAAAATATAACTGAAGTACTGTGCAACTATATAGACTCGCATAAAAAAAAGCAAATATGGTCAGTTTTGGTTGATGCGGTCAAAAGATTTTATTATACAACTCAGTCTGAAGTATGAAAACTACTGATATTTGTATACAATTCAATACTTTGAATAAAAAGAGGATATACTGGCACTATAAATTCATGCGAACAAAATTTTGAGGTCATTGTTTTCCAATATTGCTGTAACTTGTATATTACAGTCCCTCTTGACCTAAAATTATAACTGAATTACTGTGCAGCTTTATAGATTTGCAGAAAGAAAGAGCAAATAAGGTCAGTTTAGATAGATGCTGTCAAAAGATTTTATTACACGACTCAGTCTGAAGTATGCAAACTACTGATATTTGTTTACGATTCAATACTTTGAATAAAAAGAGGACATGCTGGCACTATAAATTCATGCGAACAAAATTTTTAGGTCATTGTTTTCCAATATTGCTGTAACTTGTATATTACAGTCCCTCTTGACCTAAAATTATAACAGAATTGCTGTACAGCTATATAGATTTGCAGAAAGAAAGAGCAAATACGGTCAGTTAAGATTGATGCGGTCAAAAGATTTTATTACACGACTCAGTCTGAAGTATGAAAACTACTGATATTTGTTTACGATTCAATACTTTGAATAAAAAGAGGATATGCTGGCACTATAAATTCATGCGAACAAAATTTTGAGGTCATTGTTTTCCAATATTGCTATAACTTGTATATATTACAGTCCCTCTTGACCTAAAATTATAACTGAATTACTGTACAGCTATATAGATTTGCAGAACGAAAGAGCAAATAAGATCAGTTTAGATTGATGCGGTCAAAAGATTTTATTACACGACTCAGTCTGAAGTATGAAAACTACTGATATTTGTTTACGATTCAATACTTTGAATAAAAAGAGAACATGCTGGCACTATAAATTCATGCGAACAAAATTTTTAGGTCATTGTTTTCCAATATTGCCATAACTTGTATATATTACAGTCCCTCTTGACCTAAAATTATAACTGAATTACTGTACAGCACCCTTTTTATGGACGATCAATGCATTTGAATGAGGACAATAAATTTTAGTTGGACCCCCCTTTTTTTTAAACTGCTGGATCCGTCCCTGGTGGTTTGGGCCGGAATAACGTATTACATTAAGGTCAGATAATTTTGTTATGTAAAACGAGTCATCCTGACTCCCCGAATGACAAATGTAAATTAAATGAAATAATAATGCCCCCCCCCCTTTCCCCCCAATATTAACGGCTTAATTTATGTTCAAAAAATGAAAGAAAAACAAATAATTTATGTAACACATCAACAAAAGAAAATCACTGAATAACAGGCTCCTGACTTGGAACAGTCACATACATACAGAATATGGCGGGGTTAAAACCGGCAAAATAGCAAAACTCTTTATAATATTAATCGCTATTTTGCCGAAGCCTTTATATTTAGACAAAGAGTTCTTAAACTTAAACCAAATCAATTCTAGCCGTAGAATTTATAAATCAATTTTAGCTGTAGGATTTATAAATCAATTCTAGCCGTAGAATTTATAAATCAATTCTGGCCGTAGAATTTGTAATCAATTCTAACCGCAGAACTGTTCTAGAAGTAGAACTGACCAAAGATTTGGTCAGTTCTAGGTAGAACTGTCTAAAACTGGCCTAAAACTGTTCTAGGGTAGAACTGTCAGGATCAGTTCTAGGTAGAACTGTCCATATCAGTTCTAGGTAGAACTGACCAAATCAGTTCTAGCTAGAACAGTTCTAACCTAGAACTGACCAAAAGGTGTCAGGCTGACAGTTCTACGTACTGTCCTAGAACAGTTCTCCTGACAGATTCTGACAGATTTAATGAGAGGTTAGAAGTGATCTCCACTGTATGTCACTATAAGACAATGTGGCTGGTACAGCTTGTTTTCCAAATGAGACAGTCTGTCAATACAAGACAAAGCGGTCTGGTACAACTTGTCCTCCGAGCGGGACAGTCTGTCACTACTAGACAGTGCGAGCTAGTACAGCTTGTCCTCCGACTGGGACAGTCTGTCACTACCAGACAGTGCGGGCTGGTACAGCCTGTCCTCCGAGTGGGACAGTCTGCTATGTCAATCCTGCCAACGTGTACGTCCTCTAATATCAAGGCTCTTCTAGCACTTAATATATCCGACGTACGCTCGGTTGAAAGATGACAGCTCATCGACAGCCAACCGACAGCCTCGAGTATATATATGTGGTGGTGTTTAACGACCTTGACTGGCCTTTCAGCCCTCGCACGGTCGGAAGTGCTGGTTCTCACTCTCTTATATACCCGTGTTCGATACCACTATTTACCTGACAGGGGTGTTCTCTAAATGTTACCCATACGGAGCATAGAGAGTCCCTTATGATCACCCCTATAACTTTTCGACCCGGCCACCAATTTTCCCGCCAAACGTCTAAATCTGCCTAACTCTTTCTCTAGCGTAAACCATGCATTTCTAAACTAAGATTCTACTCAACAGTAACCTTAACAACAAATAAACATTACATTACTAACTGAAAAACTGAAATATATGGAAAGATAACTATGTCCATAGAACACAGCAGACAGAATTTAATTTCTTGAAAGTTTCGATCAAGTACAAACTCGAGAAAACGCCATAAAAAATCATGAATGAAAAAAAAAAATGTTAATGAAAGAATTTGTAGATGTTAGATTTCTGACCTTTTTTTTACTTTTATATTTGTCATTCCAAAATATAACTCGGTGTTAATTAAACAAAATATATTGTCATGTTCTGGAGAGTATTTGCAAACAGACCAATATTTAAGAAGTTTTCGCCTATCTTTTTGGGTTTATCATTTAATAAAGTGGTTTTGAGTCATGAATTGAAACACCATATCTATTAATTTCATTTGCACATCAGTGAAACAAGGTACCCATGCGTTTTCTTTGAGTTATTTACATAGAGCAAAGTATTTTTCAGTTGTACTATTCAGGAGTAATCAAACATTAAATGTTTCTTACCTTTTACATTTCTGCTTACGCAGTACAGTATCCCTAAGCCTGTAATATGTTTTGTAAAAATGCTATTCAAGACATTGTTGGTCATGTTTGTTGATAGGTGGGGTCAGCGGATATAAATATTTAACTAGATTCCTCAATGATGACTAGGGCAAAGTTTGATTTCAATTGGTCAAAAAGTTTCAGAGAAGACGGTTTTTGTAAACAAATATCGGACAATTCAATGACTACAACTGACGCCAATTGCTAAGAATACATCACAGGTTCTTTAGATCAGATGAGCTAAAAATAAGATACTCTGCATAGCTATGCTGATATAAATTCTAGAATTAAAAGTCAAATTGAATATGTTCATTATTTACTGTCTTTTATTTAGATTTGTCTATCTAGGCTTTGCGAACCATCTTTATTGTTTCTTCCAGTGAGTAGTAATGGCCCTTAAAGTGGTACCATTCGACACAATCATTGAGTAGTAATGGCCCTTAAAGTGGTACCATTCGACACCATCAGTGAGTAGTAATGGCCCTTAAAGTGGTACCATTCGACACCATCAGTGAGTAGTAATGGCCCTTAAAGTGGTACCATTCGACACCATCAGTGAGTAGTAATGGCCCTTAAAGTGGTACCATTCGACACCATCATTGAGTAGTGATGGCCCTTAAAGTGGTACCTTTCGACACCATCAGTGAGAGTAGTAATGGCCCTTAAAGTGGTACCATTCGACACCATCAGTGAGTAGTAATGGCCCTTAAAGTGGTACCATTCGACAGAATCATTGAGTAGTAATGGCCCTTAAAGTGGTACCATTCGACATCATCAGTGAGTAGTAATGGCCCTTAAAGTGGTACCATTCGACACCATCAGTGAGTAGTAATGGCCCTTAAAGTGGTACCATTCGACACCATCATTGAGTAGTAATGGCCCTTAAAGTGGTACCATTCGAGAGGGCCCTCATGGGGTTTTTGATTATGTGATTACTTGGCCGTTTTTTTAATGATTATTTGATTATTAAGCCAAATATTTCATGATTATTTGATTACCTAGGACTGTATTTTTAGTTTATGATTATTTGATTACTAAAGATAAGCAAATATTTAATGATTATGTGATTATATTGGCAAAAAAATGGTGATTATGTGATTACTAGGACCCCCCCCCATGAGGGGCCTCATTCGACACCAACAGTGAGAGTAGTAATGGCCCTTAAAGTGGTACCATTCGACACCATCAGTGAGTAGTAATGGCCCTTAAAGTGGTACCATTCGACACCATCAGCATACGATTTATGTTTCCCTTTCGGATAGAGACCATTCAGGTTGCTTTGGTGACAACCGCCATACCACCAGGCTCCCTTGAAAAGCAATGCACATGACTTCCCGGATGTATCATTATCTCTATCTTTTGTGGAGAATTCCAGTCCGTTGTGAGAAGTCATCGAGTCTCCTGATGATATAATACATATGTTAAAAAAGGAATTCATATTCTCGTCATATCTAAATACATAACAATGATTGCATTTAGGAAACTATGTATTTTTAAGTAAAAATATTCTATTACGGCATATGAACAGTTCATTACCTTTTCCGTAGAAATATCAAATTTGATTTATCTATCCTTTCGCAATTTAATGTTATTAAAATATTCAAGGGTTCATTTAGTATTTTGGGATGATACTATACATGTCTTTTCAAGAAACTTATTTTTATTTGCACCTCGTCCTTCGCTGTCTTTGATATAAAAATATGCATGGCATTATTTCCAATGAAACAACTAAGCAGGCATGGCATTATTTCCAATGCAGGGGCGGGTCCAGGTAAGGGCGTAATGGGCGTACGCCCCCCCTTTAAAAAAAAAAAAAACTATCGTTATAATCTGCTAGTATTGTATTGAATGATGGCAATTTATCATATTCATTAATTAAACACATACTCTGATTTCTTTTTATACGGATTCCCCAATTTGATGGGTCATCATCAACCGTAAAATTTCGTTTCTCGGAGTCCTGGCCTAGGTATTGAAATGTTAAGTTACTCCTTATACCCTTGAGTTTAGAATTTCTCGTTATTGGTCTACTGCTGTTAAGATCCATCCAATCATTTTAATATACCATAGACAATTAATGAAGAAAACTCGGCATAAAAAATGTCACACCCTGACACTTTAACTATAAAATATACATGCTCCAAGTCAGGAACCGTTACATTAGTGCAATTCTCTATTATTTTATGTTTTTAAGCCAAAAAAGTTCCAAAAACATTTTCGCCTCGCTTCGCTCGGCGAAATATTTTATTCTACGCTCCCCCTTTCAAATATCCTGGACACGCCCCTGCAATGAAACAACTAAGCAGGCGTGGCATTATTTCCAATGAAACAACTAAGCAGACGTGGCATTATTTCCAATGAAACAACTAAGCAGGCGTGGCATTATTTCCAATGAAACAACTAAGCAGACGTGGCATTATTTCCAATGGAACAACTAAACAGGCGTGGCATTATTTCCAATGAAACAACTAAGCAGACGTGGCATTATTTCCAATGAAACAACTACGCAGACGTGGCATTATTTCCAATTAAACTACTAAGCAGACGTGGCATTATTTCCAATGAAACTACTAAGCAGACGTTGCATTATTTCCAATGAAACAACTAAGCAGGCGTGGCATTATTTCCAATGAAACAACTAAGCAGACGTGGCATTATTTCCAATGAAACAACTACGCAGACGTGGCAGTATTTCCAATTAAACTACTAAGCAGACGTGGCATTATTTCCAATGAAACAACTAAGCAGACGTTGCATTATTTCAAATGAAACTACTAAGCAGGCGTGGCATTATTTCCAATGAAACAACTAAGTAGGCGTGGTATTATTTCCAATGAAACTACAAAGCAGGCGTGGCATTATTTCCAATGAAACAACTAAGCAGACGTGGCATTATTTCCAATGAAACTACTAAGCAGACGTGGTATTATTTACAATTAAACTACTAAGCAGACGTGGCATTATTTCCAATTAAACTACTAAGCAGGCGTGGCATTATTTCTAATTAAACTACAAAGCAGACGTGGCATTATTTCCAATTAAACTACTAAGCAGACATGGCATTATTTCCAATGAATCCACTTTCCCATATAACAATGATATGTTGAACAACAATCAATCAATCAAACAATCACTCTGTTGATAATTTGTATAACTTGGAATTTTAAGTTAACTTTAGACAAAACACGTATCATTAAGGTACATTTTTCTAAATGGTGACTCGGCGACACTTATTAAATGTTGATTTAAATTTGAAAGTAACCGTGGACTTGAGATCTGCAAAAAACAAAATTAATATAATACTTCATTAGACATACTTATCTCAGTGAGAGGCAAAGGAGAATAATTAACAAGTATTATTGCTTACCTGTAATACTCAAAACATGATCAGAACTTTCGCTACCAATGCTGAACTTGTCATACAGGGCATACTTTTTTATGTTTTCGAAGTCTTCCATATCAATTCTCATTTTATATTTACCTTGAGAGGTTAGCTGATGCAGATGGTCGTTACCTAATCTAACATTAATTGTTATGATATGGTTGCCGAAACCTGCTTTGATGTTTGAAGTAGAAGTAAAATACAAGTACCATTCTATAAATAATTATGAGAAACTGTAAAACAATTTCTTTATAAAACTAGTTAAAATACATACGATTATTAAAATAATTTCATTTAAGAATATAAAAAGATGGGGTTTAAACCTTTTTCGTTAATAACATGAATAATTGAGTTTTCAGGCTGATTGTTTAATTTGATTTTACACTTTTTCATAAGTGAGTCGAGTCGGTAAACAAGAGTGGCGCGATTTTTTTTTAAAGTGGCGATATAGTGTGGGCCGATTGGCAAGTGGGGCGAGTTGACATTATTTGATATCTACTCATCGTGTTCGAGGGTCATTATGGGTATACATCATATAGTAATATATAAAGTATATTATAATGGTTGTGTGGAATTCTAAACTAGATTTTATGAATTGTAAATGGTTTTCCGTCTAAATCTAAAAGAGCTGGGATGTAAAATAGGTATCCCATTCGGACTTGGTGTGTCAGTGTTAGATCCACCTCTGGCCTCCGGCCATCGGGGTGATCTTACACTGACACACCGCGTCCTTGTTGGATAACTATTAATTATCTTTTATAGAATTTTTATAAATATTTAGTGATACATTGTTAATGTTCATGAAAAAGTATTTAAAATGTTTACAAAACAATTAATTTGTGATTTACACTAATGAGCTTGGGTGTGTATAAAGTGAGGATTATGGCTTCCGTTGATGATCACCTAAAAACTACTAAAACGGCGTCTTTAATCTTGTTATATTTTCTTTTGAAAAGAAAGAGTGAGATAAAACAAAATTATTAGAAATCAAAATTTTCTTAAATCTCTTGTATCCGAGAATAAACAATTTTGTCAGCTATAACCGACCTGAATAATGAAACTATTGATTGGAAATTACTCTCTTGGAAAAGCCATAGGATTTTTTTTTAATTGAATAAGTAAAAAAAATGTCATTATAATAAGGGAGCTACCATTTGATTTTTATGGGGGGGGGGGGGGGGGGGGGGGGGCTAGGATGAAAAATTTTGTCCTGCATTTTTTTTAGTTGTAATCTCTGTCCTGCCTTTTTATTTTTCACTCTATTCGGTCCTGCCTTTTTTATTAGTTTATCCTAACTTTTTTTACCTAAATTGTCATCCTGCCTTTTTTTTTTTGCAAAGTGTCTCATCCTGCCTTTTTTTTTACTCAAAACTCCTGTCCTGCCTATTTTTTTCAAATTTCATCCTAGCCCCCCCCCATAAAAATCAAATGGTAGCTCCCTAATAAAAAACTGTGAGATACAAATACATCGATCTGATACTAGAATATCGATCCCCTGGCCATATTTACCCGGATTTATTTTAGCTTTACCAAGCTGAGCAAGAGTTGTGTCCCTTATATTGTCGAACTTCCGGTGTTCGTTTGAGTCAAACTACTCGAAATAATTCTCTGGTCCGGCTGACTTCGACATAACGAGAGTCGACTGTATATGGATGTTGTCAAGGAAAAACAACAAGACACTGTAGTCATCATGGTCATTTGCCACAAAACACAACAAAGATAATTGTTTACCAAATAGACCACTTTCGAGTTCATCCGTCACCGGTAAAAACTCGTCAGTTATACGCGCCTTTATGACGTCATTTACCAGATTGAGGGGGTCGCCTGTATCCCTGCACTATTTACGTTCATCAAGCGTCTTAGTTATTGTCATGATCCGTCATTGTGCAGGATAAACTAGAAATATAAATGGTTGTTTTGTAGGTACTTAATGAAAATTCCCTAATGACAGCAGTGCCGATTTCCAATTTTGAGAATTCAATTTGCCGAATAATTTGTACAATATAGAATTATAAATTTCCAACCACTCGCTCAACATTGGAATGGATGTGACGACGCCCCTAAACGCACAAATGACGTTCACTAAAACAAGAGTTTTTAACAGAAATGAAACGAACTCGAAAGTTGTCTATTGTATCATTTATTATATCATACATGTATACTTATTCAGTACATGAAACTCATGACATTAGTATTGCTTTCATTCTTATAAATAATATATTTATAAAAAAACCTGAGCATAAAAAATAGCTATGAATGTAAAAAATATATATATAAAAAAGGCAAAAATAAAACATCAAAAACTTTTCTTAAAGCACCATTTATAACAATATCTCTTATCAGTCATCACAAGTTTGTTCTTTCAACAGTTAACACTATACAATATTACATAAATTAAATTTAAATGTGACAACTTTATATCAGGCTTTCAGTCACATAAGTGAACACAAAGTAAACAAGGCTAAATCATCAAAATTGACACTTTTAAAAAATGTCTCATCAAAATCTTCTTTAATATACATGTAGTTATGTTAGTTGACTCAGAACAACAACATAAAGATTTCTTTTGAGGATCTGTCTATCAGTTTTATATCATTAATTAAGCAAATAAAATGTTTGCTTTTCTGATTGTTATTATCCTCTTATTTATAGTTTGAAAGCCTGTTATTTTTTCAACCACAGTATGCATATTCATATATGACTAGTTTAAAAATAACACAAATATTATAAATAATAACAATATCATGTCAACAAATATTTACACAACCACTATATAACAGAGTTAACACATGTCTTTTATTGCACTATAGTGCCTAATAAGATTTTGTGAGGTAGACGAAATTGACCTTAAAACGATCGTGTTGACTTTTTGGGTCCCAACATAGGTAGATCGGACATATTTTGACGTTATATAATGACTTCTTTAGTTTGGGATTTATTGTAATTAGTATGTTCCTATGAGACTGAAAAATTATATTTTTTTTGTAAGATTATAATATGTTTACCTGGCGTAGCCGTGCGTAAAATGTATGTTGGCATTTCTCTTCGAAAAATGACTTGTTGATTGGAATAAAACTTCTTATTTCTAAACTTTTTTCTGTTTTTCTCCGCAATTGCCTATTAAAAAATAATCTATCTACTGTGTATTTGGAGAAAATTGTGAAAATAGGAGAATTGGCAATTCTTACCTTCCGTACCTATACTTCCATTGATAAAACATAACATGGACTCATCCAGTGTCCAGTTTGAAGGTCATTTTACTTACTGTCACATTCATGCACGTTCTGATTTAACCAATAGTCATGTACGAAAAGCATAAACAGTTTGAAGGTAAACTAGTAATAATTTAATCCAATCAAATTCCGTAATTTTCAATAACAATGACCGGTCCACATCAGAATAAGTAATAGGGGTAAACTGGGTAGGGAGAAAATGTAAGATATTCAAAGTTTATTTTTTTGCAATAACGAATAAAAATTTGTCAAACCAACGTTTTGCTATCATTTCATAAACATGTCGTTGTGTGTTGGTACAGTTTTCGGAACTTTCATGTATGTATTTAAGGCAATACAAAGTTTGGGCTTCAAAAGTCCACATAATTATTGACTTTATACAGAAAATTCGTCCTTTTAAAACATAAAATGTTTCACAAACAATACGTGACTACAAAGTAAAATCATTTCTCAAAACACTGCAAACATTTTCATTACAATTGGTATAGTAGTATTGTCATAAAGTGCGTTTAATTGAACAGTGGTATAGCAAACATCGAATTCCCTCACAAAATCTTGTTAGGCACTATAATAAGTTTCTGGCGGTTTCGAATGCGAGTTTTTTTTCTTCAGAATTGTTGAAAGCATGTCTTGAAGTTCAATATCGGTCAAATCCTCTAAATTTAAATTGTTTACTTGATATGCGTTGTTGTGAGCCTCTACGACTTCTTGAATTTTTCTTTTTCTCATTTCTAGTTTGAAAAATGTCTTTTTCCCACCAATCTGCCGATTTTTTAGAATAAGGTCGCTTTGGTCTAGCAATTTGTTCAGTGTTGGCATATTCAAGTCTTTTTCTCACTTTAAGAGCATCACAGGGACCGTCCCATTTACAAGATTTGCGTTGGTGTACAGTTTTGATTATGTCATTGTTTTTTTCCAGCAACCATAGAACCATAGATAAAAAAACGGAACATGAAACACCAAACAATGCATGTAAGGCGTTATATTTGATTTAAAAAACCCTTTTCGAAACTCTCCTAACTCTAAAAAATTTGATATCCAACCTTTGACCCTCAAAAATATCTGGTCAACTGTGCAATTAGCACTTTCTACACTTGTAATAAAAAAATACAGTTGATAAAAATCTGTCCATAACTTGACAACCTTATCTTCTGTATTTACATTCAAGACACAACTGTTTTTTAACTTTTCAGGCAGATTTTTTAATACTTTTAACTTTTCTGCACCTGCCAGACTTGTCCAATCAAGTTCTGAACTACCTTTTGGTACCCAAATATAAAAAGAAACACCACAACTCTGAATCACTTTTACTAATTTTTCCAGATTTTTGTCATTACATTTAGTTTCTTTTTCATATTTATCATCTTTATCTTTACTATCAAAAATTAAATTTCTCAAAAGGATGTCACTTATTCTTAGCAGAAGATGAAGTTCACCAAGGACATAATGATTTACGTATAATTCAAGCAGAGGTTTGTGTTAAACACCAAAATCATTTCCCCTCCTACAAAAAAATCAATTTCATAATTTTTCATTTATTTCTACAAATTTATTTTTTACTAAGTTATTTAATTGATCAAAAAGAGGTTTACAAGTTTCCTTTAAATTTTTATAATTTTCATCACACTTTACTAAGGCAACTGTACTTAGCTGATTATAGGAGATATTTAATTCATCATTTCAAATGGCTAGTGAAAAAATTACATAATTAGAAATTTTATAGACTCTAGCACCATCACCTGAAAATTTAATTTGATATTTATCTGAATTTTGGCCCTTATTGATTTGATCTTTTATAAGTCTTTCAATATCCCTATTTAAGTTTATCATAACGCTTTGTTTGTTTCCTGGAAGTCTTTCGATATGATAAATTTTATTGATGTCTTTCCTACACTGAACTACCAAATATTTTCTGGGAAGATCATCACATATCATGGAAAACTCATGATACATGCTGCATCACTTATGCAAAAGTTATCAAGTAAAACACAACCTGCTTTAATAAGTCTTTATCCTCAGAGTTTAGATTTGCATAAGTAGTTTTATTTTCTTTTTCTGCTGTATCTTCACCTAATACAACAGAGACAAATTTACCCTTATCAGATTTTAAGTCTATTTTAAGTGGTTTAAGTCCAAAAGATTCAGCAAATACCAAAGCTTGCTCAGAAAAAGTAGTGAATGTTCCTAACTAATTTCCTAAACTGCTGCCTTTGATGAATTTCATCAAACTTTTTTCCTTCATTTTCAAACTTTTTAATTATTACATTGTCAATATATTCTAAAAGTGATTTATTCCTAGTTTTTAAGTATGTGTTTTCTGCTTTTAATGTCGTGACCTCATCTTTCAGATTATTGTTTCGAGTCACATTTAACATTGATCAAATAATTCTCTACATTTCTTTTCTAAAACAACCTGTTTGTCATTAAAAGACGTAACTTGAAACTCTAATTCTTACACATCATACAACTCATTTTTATAAACAACAAAATTGATTGTCTTATTTAAAAAACATTGTCTCTGTCTACCACCTATACACTTCTTAAGAATACTGATTATTCTTGAGCACTCAGATTTAAATCTGGCCTCTAACCTACTACATGTTTTAAGTTGTAAAAATGAAAACTGTGTATTAAACACTTCAACAAATGAAAGGTCATATTTTTATGTACATTTTTCAACATTGATTAAAAGATCCCAAGATATATAGTGTCAATGCTATAGTAGTTGTATCTATATGTTACCTGTTACTTAAACAAGGACTAACTAAAGATCAGTTGAAAATCTAACATTGTCTTGAAATTTAAAATTATCAATTGGTGACAATATGGAAGACATTGTATAAACCCATATACATGTAAAAATCTTATACAGCATTAACATGTTTAAAATACATACTGATATGGTTTGTTTAATTATAAATGAACAGTCAAACACTATATACAACAGTAGAATCTATTTATTTTTTTTGTTCCAACACTATATACCACTGTGTCTGATGTTATCTGAAGTTTTTCAGATGGTATCTTCTTTTTCACAACCTTGTTGTCTGATAAGGTGAAGATGGATTTTTCCCGGACAACGCTATTCACTCGTACGGGAAAGTTAAGTTTGGCACCTTGAACGTGGCAGTTAAGTTTAAAATACCAGTTACTTCTTAAGGGTAATTTGCTGAAATCTTCTAGGCAAAGAAGACTGTTGTTGGCATTAGCACCAAAGACATAGCTATATACATCTGTAGGGAATGATATACTGATCTTTGAATTTGTAGATGAAAGGCGATTTTGTACAGCCTCCTGTAGAATATTAGCATATGCGGATAATTTGCCGGCAGAGACTTCTGGTTTAAGAAATAATTCCAAATCTGGTTTAGGAATGTGGGTGATTGGTTCCAAGGTACAATCAGCAAGTTCATAGCCTTTCCATTTTACCAGGAATATGGTTCCCTGCAAGAAAATAAAAAAATACTTACAGGTATCAGGACAAGTCTTGCTTAATAAGGTGGTGCAATGAGAATAGGTTGCTAAATATATATATACATGCAACACTTCAGACATGTCAAATGTTCCTAAGTTATATGTGCTTAGATTATACATGTAGAATGCATATACAAGTGCTCATGTTATTATATCATCATTACATATGGTTTCATATATATATTTCTCTTTCACCAAAAGTTTCATTTCTGCCAATTTGTTGGTTAGTTTAAGTAAACATTACAGTTGAGTTGTCTCAAAGGCAATCAATTCACATCTAAATTCTGATCCAAGATTTGAATAATGCAAGAAATACTATGTGGAATAATATCGACAACAGGAAAAAACAGTAAACAAGGTCTGGCAATGTCCCTAAAAACATTCCGCCGACTCCACTCTAGAGGCGTTAGGGGGACTGTCCGCTTGAATTCTGCTAGGATCGATGATCAAGTGCAAGAAGGGACGATAATTATTGCTCATAACTACAGACTATGACTGATTGATGTTTGAATTAAAGCCTCATGCAAAAATCTCAATGGAGTCACCTATTTTTATCGCATTTGCTGGAACATGAGCCTTTGAAGCAAATTATAAGAATGATTATCCTTTCAACAATGACAAACAGAACACTCTTTATCCGATTTTCATGACTAAGTTTAACGATATAATGTTATTGAGAAGATTAAATTGGAGATACTGCTGAACTCTGATACCCTATTTTAAGTATTATAAAATTAGGAAGTGATTGAATATGAAAAAAACCAACTCATACTCACATCGAATGCTCATACTATAAGATATTATGAGTTCATCTTAAAAAAAAAAAATACAGAATTGAGTCCAAGAAAATGAATTTTATGCATGCAGAAACATGCTTTCGTAAATCTCAGATTCTATAACCATAAAATTTTACTTAAAAGAGGTGTTTGAGGAAATTGACGAATGATCGTATCCGTCCAAAGAAATGTTTAGAAATCCATCATAAACTCTTACCTAATTGTTACAGTAGTAAACGCGTTTTATTCTGATTTATACATTAAATATACTTGTTAACCAATAGCTATATATGACCTCTATATACTTATATGAATTCATAGCGACTACGTTTGAACGATGTCTCATTGACATATTCCCCATTTCCATTCTCGATTTTATTGTTATCCAAAATATATGTCTGAACGAAGGAATTGAAATTTTATAGTTTTTATTATAATTCGGTCTTAATTGACAACTGTGAAAACTTGATTCCCTGATTTACTTTTAATTTCGGTATCACCACGAATAGGGAAGTGAAAATAGTCGAATAAGATCAAATTTCTATCAAGTTATAGTATTACAAAAATTCATTAAATATGATACATACATTTTCCATACGCAAACATTAAATCTGATAATAATAAAACGTCTGTAAAAAATATGGAGTACCCCAAGGTTCTATTTGACGTCCTCCGTTATTTCTAATTTATATAGATGATTTACAACTTCATGTTAAACAACCCGGCGGAGGACATTTTAGCGCATTGATAGTACATTTGAGCGAAAAAAATCGGGACGTTTTAGCGCCAAAGTAGAACCCATTTTAGCACCTGATATTTAACCCACTTTAGCGAATATTAGAATTGTCAAAGCCCATTTTAGCAAAATATTTTTAATCCATTATAATATATTTATTATTATATATAAAAAAAACTTTAAAAGACACAAGACAGCACACTATAAAACATATGATCATTTAAATACAGCACTAAATGTCTTAAAGATGTAATCAAATGTTAAAAGTTAGTCCTAGCCTGCAATTTATATAACAGAAAACGTACGCAATGGGCTCTCACGGGATTTAACCCCCTGTACAATACTGTTGAATGGCATCAGAATTTAATAATTTTCTTTAGCTTGTTTAGATTTTGGTGCAGATTCGTCTATACTTCGTATTGTATATATGTTGTTGTTTGCAAACCAAACATGGATTTATATGCTGATGATTCACCATTGCATTTTAATTTTTTCGGGAAATTTGAAAAAAAATAACAACATATTGCAAATGATTTAAATGCTCTACAATTTTAGTGTAACAATAAAAGTTTATAAATTAATCCACTAAACAAGTGTATGAAATTGAGTTCAAAACTGTCACGTACTCCGGGCAGTGACTTGTGGGTATCGTACCAAAGTTTATCCCTGGATATTGGAAGCTGCACCGTCTCTTATATTTTTATCTTTAATTTGTTAACTTTGGTCTCTGACACACAAGAACAATTTGTAGCACGTGTTGCTGTCTTTGATCTTTGAACAGACTTTTTGTTAATCAAGAACCAGTGCTAATCTGTGCACTATTCCAAACTTTGCTGATGTCTACCTATGCGCTACTATCCTGTGCACTATCTTGCTTATTCAGACTGTGCACTGCCTAACCAGTGCACGTATTTTCGCACAGTCGCCTATGCACCTATTACCCGGTGCGTAAATACAACTTTAATACTCCTGCAACCTTATTCAGGTACGCAGATAGATTCTTATTCAGAATCTATTTAATCTTTTATAAAGTGTAAATAATTACCTTTTTGCTTTTTATATACGTCTTGACTATACCATCAGCGACCTTGTTCTGACAGCGCATCAGCTTATATACTAAGGTTTTGGACCATACCATTTAATTCGGACGATATCATATGTCTTATTCATATGAGTGTTTATAATTACCTAACCCTTAATGCTAAAACGTTTGAATGACGGCCCTTATGTTTACGACTACCGATCGGAATATTTACGGGTATTCTAACCACGACCAAAAAGTTGTGCCAAATACGGCTAAGGAAATCTATGCCTGGGATAAGAAAATCCTTAGTTTTTCGAAAAATCAAGTAATTTTGCCTAACAACCGGCCACTTATGGACGACGATGACTACTCAATCTTTCAGTTTGGGTGCATGTGTCGACAGACAAAGGTAGTAGTGGCATTGGTGCACTCGCCATAGGTGTGGAAACTACAATATTTGGCGAGATTGAGCTTTGAACAATACCGGAACTCTCTAGTACAACTGGAGTAGCTGTCCATACTGTGCTGAAAGTTGTAGAGTTGTCAGATTCTGAACTGCTGCTGTCACTAACTACTGAAGCTGGCGCTGTGGACACAGTGCATGACACTCTGGGAATTTTCATGGGAGATATTTTTTGTAACATGTCATTAAGTTCCTGCTTTCTTTTAGGAGCTGCTACTGGGTTTGGTTTTATTGGTTTTTCTCTGATCATCAGACGCATCAATAATATCCAACAAATCAACAGGATTTTGTGTCTCCCAGTCCGACTCTTCTAAAGATTTCTCCAGACCATGAACTCGTTTCCTATGTCTGTTTAAGTCCTGTTTTCGTGACGAAGCATAATTGCACCCGGACTCTGTGCACCGAAACTTTTCCCTTTCTCTCTTTTCTTTTGCACACTTGAGCGTGTGTACATCCCATGCACCCTCAGTTTTACAATCTGTATTACAGAAATGGCAGCGCCAGTCCTGTCTATTCCTTACTGTAACGTTTGTATTCACCATTTCTGCAAAAGAAAATGAAAATAACTCAATAACTTAAATCGGCATATTCTGTAGAAATTAACTTTATATATACTTCATTTCTTTATTTATATATTTTAGTGCATGATGAAGAATATATACATTATCTAACAAAATCAGGCAGCCATGTTGGCTGCTTGGTAACCCTACGTGGACGCCCTGTGTAGTCCGATTCATCTCTTGAATCACTTTGATCAACAATATTGTCAGCACTATCAAGCTCCTCATTGAACATTTCGGGCAACACACTTTCCGGCACAAAAGTATCATCTTGATTTTCGTTTTCATTTGTCTCTATTTCTCCTCTCATAAGTTGGCCCTTGCACAACCTCATTCTATCTACATGTATAACCTGTGGTCGACCACGCCTACCACAGTTAATGAGATAGTTAACAACCGAATATTCTTTAAGTACTCGAAAAGGACCACCCCAGTAAGATGTGAATTTGGGAGAATGACCAGCTTTTCGAATTGGAAAGAATACATATACTTGGTCGTCTTTTCTAAATTTGCTCCAATTTAACTGTTTGTCATAATACTTTTTCTGACGCACCATTTCCTGTCCTACGTGTTTTCTAACAAACTGTGGTGAGCTTCCTCCATGCGTTCTTGAAGTTCCCATGCCCATTTGTTTTGTGGAACTTTCTTAAAATAATCATGTACCTCGTACATCAGGTCCACAGGTGTAGCAACTTCGCAACCTAATATCATGCGATTAGGCGTACATCCTGTGGTCTCATGATGAGCTAATCTATATGCCATCATAACGTAGGGCAGTAAGCAATCCCAATTCGAATGGTGTTCGTCAACATAAACAGTCAACATTTTTGCCAATGTGCCATTAAATCTCTCTACCATTCTGTCACATTGCGGATGATAGGGCGTTGTTCTTTTCTTGTTTATCTGTAATAACTGACACATTTCTTGAAATAATTCGCTCTCAAACTGCGCACCTTGGTCAGAGTGAACTACAGAAGCCACGCCGAAACGCGTAATAACCTCTGCTACTAATATGTTGGCTACAGTTGATGCAAGCATGTTAGGCATTGGAAAGCTTTCTGACCATTTGCTGTAATAATAGCTAATGACTAGGATATACTTGTGCCCTCTCTCGGTTTCGGGTAGATCTCCCAATATATCCATAGCGATCCTTTCAATTGGGTAACCCGATTTCTGCAACTGCATAGGAGCCCTTTGTCGTTTATTCGGAACTTTTCTCTTGGCACAGACTTCACAACCGGCTATATATGCTACTATGTCCTGTCGAACACCAGGCCAGTAGAACCTATCTTTGATTCTTGATATTGTTTTCTTGATTCCAAGGTGACCTGATGTCTTGTTAACATGACACTGCTGAAGTATTCGACGTCTTTCTGTGAGTGGCACTATCACTCTACTTTTGTTGTTGTTTCTGTGCACATTGCAAAGTACTCCATTCTGAATCTTCAGGTCATCAAACTGTGACCATAAGCTTTTAATAACAAAATTGTACTCTCCTAGATTTTTCAAGTTGGGCCTTTGCCCATCTTGTACCCATTGTCTTACAATTTGCAAATTTTTGTCATTGCCTTGAAGATGTTTGAGGGATATTTCTGTGTCGTCCTCCTTGTCCCTTTCACATTCATCGGGCTTTGAAGACACTGTCTGTACAAGTTATTGTGCCTTCCAATCAGAGCTATATCCACACTGTCTACAGGGTATCCTACTTAACGAATCTGCATTCTGGTACTGACTTCTTGGCCTGTGTTTTATTTTCATGTCATACGTGCTCAAACAACCATTGCAATGAGCTGTGGTCCGTTCGAACGATGAATGCTCAGCCATACAGGAAATGACGAAAACTTTTGACAAAGTGTACTACTGATAAGAGTTCCTTTCTAGTGACACAATATTTCCGTTCTGTTTTCGATAATGTTCTGCTTCCAAAAGCAATGACTCTCTCTTTACCATCAATTTCCTGTGATAGCACAGCTTCGATAGCGTTATTACTCGCGTCAGTGTCTAGGATGAATGGTCTAGATAAGTCTGGATGCACAAGAATGGGTTATTTAGTTAGTTTTCCTTTCAAGGCTCCAAAAGCTTCCTGCCATTCTTCTGTCCATAATTACTTCCGTCCTTTTTCTGTTAGTTGATGGAGACATTTGGCGATTTTGCAAAATGTTCTATGTACCTCCGGTAATATCCACAGAGACCCAAGAATGAACGTTTTTCGCTCGCATCAACTGGAATGGGCCAATCTTTTATGCTCTTTATCTTTTCTGGGTCCGTGGCTACCTCTTCCGCGGTGACGACATGCCCAAGAAAGTTAACTTTCTTTGCAAATAGTGTGCACTTTTTGGGTTTGAGCTTTAGGCCACCCCCTTTAGCCGATCAAAAAGCGATCTAAGATTCTTGAGCATCTCCTCAAATGACTTTCCAACAACAATTATATCGTCCAGATAAACTAGACATATACTCCACTGTAGTCCCGCTAATATCCTTTCCATCAATCTTTGAAAGGTTGCCGGCGCGCAGGCCAGGCCGAATGGCATCTGTCTAAATTGAAACAGTCCTCGTCGGGAGGCAAATGCAGTTTTCGGGCGATCTTTCTCTTCCATTTCCACTTGCCAGTACCCCGAACGAAGGTCTAAAGTAGAGAACCATTTATTTCCGGACAATTGCTCTGAGTCGTCGATGCGGGGTAATGGGTATGCGTCTGTAACTGTTAAATCGTTGACCTTGCGATAATCAACGCAAAAGCGTGTAGTACCATCCTTTTTCTTTACCAGTACTATCCAAGACGACCACGGACCGTCGGCTGGCTCAATTACTCCGCGTTCAAGCATGTCATCGATATGTCTATCGACTTCCTCTTGCATATGAATGGGTGTGCGTCGAGGTAGGTGTTTTACTGGTGCATTATTTCCTGTATTTATGGTGTGGCGCACCAAATTAGTTCTACCTAAGTCCCTGTCGGACGCTGCAAAAAGATCTTTGTATTCATTTAGAAGATTTTCAACTCCACGTTTTTTCTCCTGGCTAAGATTTCTGCTGTAATTACTCAGTAATTTTTGCAGCTCAATTCGTAGGTTCTGATCCTTAGGTACATCAGTAATATTTTTGTCGTCGCTTATCACGTCCTGGATAGGGCTTATATTTCCAACAATTGTCCCAGCTCTTATTATCTTCACTAAATTCAATACATTCATAAAGCGCAGTGGTACGGTTTCTGAGGCTTTAAGTAAAGTTCTTGCCATTAAGGCACTGTCCTTTGGTACCAATTTGTCACAGGGTTCAATGATTCCTAAGCCTACTTCATTCTTTGTTGACTGATATTCATTAATGTAACCCCGGACCAAAGCTTCTGTACCTGGCTGTATGCATGTATCTTCAACTACTGACACTCCATAGCAACCAAGCTGTCCAGTGAAGTTCAGTGGTATCACCTGGTTGTTGCAAACCATATGTTCTTCAAGTAAATTAATTTGACATCTATTTTTCTTGAGAAAATCTAAACCAATTATACCGTCTAAAGCAAGACCCGCTACTACTGCCTCTGCTGAATATACGTTTTGATCAATCCAGATGTGAAATTCACCTTTTCCTGCAACGTTTAGCGCAGTGCCGTTTGCTGACATGATAGTTTGAACCACTTGATTGAGGTTTGGCATCTGTTCCTTTCTCAAACTATTGAATAATTTATTTGATATAAGAGTGACCGTGGCGCCTGTGTCTACGAGAAAACTGGCCTTTATATTTCCTATAGCTACGTCTATATATGCCCCTGCTTCTTTTGTAGAGTTATTTTGAACATTCAGCTTGATTTGTTTTCTCCACTGTCTTCTTGTACGAGAATGTACAGGCCTTGCAGAGCCATTATCATGGTTCCTGTATTGACCGTTCCCATTGCCGCCTTGCTTTCGTGATTCTACATTCTCGTCTAAAACGTCCATATTTACCGCAATTGTAACATTGCTGATTCCGTTTCCATTCCGGAAAGGCAGTGTTTCTTTGTCCGCTGTTTTTAAATTCATTTAACTCCATTCGAAGTGATTCTAATGGCTTATTGAAAGAATTCATCATTTCTGTGAACTTATCGTCCTTAGATAATTCGTGTGCACTAGTATCTGAATGCGTAGCCCGCATCTGAGGTTTTACAAAATCTTGTCTTTTCTCAGCTTTGTAGAACGCCTCAAGTTTGACAGCTAAATAGATTGCTTGGTTTAAGTTTTGCGGTCTGGATTGTTTAATGTTTATCCTTATCTCACTATCGTGCAATGCAACTAAGAAATAATCCTTTGATAATGTTTCTTTTGTTTCAGTGGGTGCTAGTGGGTATGCTCTGTTTACTAATCGCCGTATAGTTTGTCCTAGTTCTGGCAAGGTTTCACTTGCGCGCTGGCGTCTCTCCTTTAATTGAACTCTGTATAGTTCGTTCTGATTTGGCGGAGCAAAACGCTCTACTAATGATTCCACTAAGGTCTCATAATTCATTGATAATCGCTGAAGACACTCTGTGCGTGCCTGAGAAGGGCAGCTGCAAGGTAAAGCCCCTGTTCATATTCGTTCCAATTATTGATGATAGCACATACTTCAAAGTGCGATTTAAAATCAACCCATTCGCCAGACCCATCATAATTAGCCAGTTTGATTTCTCTCCTGGTATTCTTTCCAGGCGTGCGTACTTTTTCCTGGTTATTGACAGCCTGTTTTGCATTCCTCTGGCCAGGTCTTAAGATAGGAGAAATCTCCACTGAACCTCCGCTACTGGTACCGGGAGTGCGCGCGCTAGTTGTTTTGTATTGCCCTTGCTTAGAACAGGCTCCCTGTTCGTGCTCACTTACGTAAGGTTCAAATAATGCAATGTTGGTGCATCATCAGCTCGTTGAAGCTGTGTTTGGACTGTGCGCTCTATGACATCGCCGAATCCGTGCGCCTCGTCTGAACAATACCAGATTGTGTCAGGTTTCTATGTTGCTCTTTTGGGGTAGAGTGTTGTGTTATCAAAAGCCTAGGATTTTGAGTTTGCCTCAAATTCTCTATCTTTTGCTTTACATCTTCTTCTAATATACTGATATGTTGTTGTAAATCGTCCATAGTTTTAAATCAAGTTTCGGTGAACTTGCCAATATCCCACCGCTGCCACCAAAATTATGTCATGTACTCGGGGTAGTGACTTATGGGTATCGTACCAAAGTTTACCCCTGGATATTGGAAGCTGCACCGTTTCTTATATTTTTATCTTAAATTTGTTAACTTTGGTCTCTGACACACAAGAACAATTTGTAGCACGTGTTGCTGTCTTTGAACAGACCTTGTGTTAATCAAAAACCAGTGCTAATCTGTGCACTATTCCAAACTTTGCTGATGTCTATCTATGCGCTACTATCCTGTGCACTATCTTGCTTATTTGGACTGTGCACTGCCTAACCAGTGCACGTATTTTCGCACAGTCGCCTATACACCTATTACCCGGTGCGTAAATACAACTTTAATACTCCTGCAACCTTATTCAGGTACGCAGATAGATTCTTATTCAGAATCTATTTAATCTTTTATAAAGTGTAAATAATTACCTTTTTGCTTTTTATATACGTCTTGACTATACCATCAGCGACCTTGTTCTGATAGCGCATCAGCTTATATACTAAGGTTTTGGACCATACCATTTAATTCGGACGATACCATATGTCTTATTCATATGAGTGTTTATAATTACCTAACCCTTAATGCTAAAACGTTTGAATGACAGCCCTTATGTTTACGACTACCGATCGGAATATTTACGGGTATGCTAATCACGACCGGTCCGTTACTGATTCTAAATATTATAAATATTCATAGCAATGTAAACAAAACAAAATCGAAAGTAGACAACCGTTCAATTTTCAAATTATACGAGTTCGTATAACAATTTTTCAGCGTAATAAAAGTAATAATAAGTTAAACCCTAGTAAATAAAACAGATGAATTAATTTCATCACACAACTATCTGAATTATGTATTACCATCAAGGAAACCTGTGTTGAGAGTGTCCTTTCTTTCAAATAACTTGGAATTGACATTTGTGTTTCGTACCGATCCATTTTCAAAAGATTTTTTACAATTTGTTCTAAAGCTGTGTTGCCCACACCAAAGCGCCCAAAACATGTGTAACCCTGCATGCCACATTCTTGAAGTGTGTTTCGAAAACTAGGATATTGTAGTCCTGTTGTTGTTGTTGGTTTATGTCTGTTATGATATATTTTTGTTTTTAATGTATCTATACTATTAAACGAGAAGACCTCATTTTGTGTGTCGCTTCTCTACCTCCCACAATAAATCAATCATCATGCCTCTATATCCTATAGGAACCATGCATAGTCGCATTTGTCATCCATTCTTATGAATATTCAGTTTGGGTTATTTTGGGAGAAAAACGAAAATTAAGGCGTCCGAATATTGCTTCCGTCATCAAACAGACTTTGATGTCACACATGACTCCCGGTTTTAACATAGAGAACCAATCGTATGATAGATAACAAAAATGAAAAATAAACAAGCCAATCAGAGCGTTGTCCATATCGTGGTTTTTATATCGTAAGAACCACTACTACTATACTTCGGTTTTAACTTGCACATAATTTTCATAAGTTCTCGGACGGGGAAAGGACAAATATGTTGCGTTTATCTGCATGTATACTATGATTAGTATAATATTATGATATATAGAGACTCTCTATACAATACAGCAGTGAGTTTCTGTCATCAAACTGACTTATAAGTCAGACATGACTACCGGTTTTAACATTGATAACCAAATCGTATGATATATATTACACATAACTGATATATATAAAACAAATGATAAATAAATAAGCCAATCAGAGCGTTGTCCATATCGTGGTTTTTAGATTATAAGAACCACTACTATTATACCTCGGTTTGTCTAACTTGCACACAATTTTCATAAGTACTCGGACGGGGACAATTCAGACAATTATTTTCACGTTTATCTGCATAATCCTCATGTATACTACGATTAATATACTACTATAATATATAGAGACTCTCTATATAATATAGCAGTCTGAGTGATCGCCATGGAGAAGAAACTTTATAGAATTAATAGTTGATAGAAAATTGAATACACTTTAATATTTATAATATAGATACATACGTTCAAAGTTTACAGAAACGTGAAAATAATGGAATATAACCAGGGGATAACAGAAAACAAAATAATAACGGACTTTGAAAAAATAGAGAGGGCTTAGAAATATTGTCCTGTCTCCATGTACCATAGCTTTTGATATTATTTCTTAAATTCTTCAAACATGATTTTTTTGTTAAATCAACCTAAAATAGTTAACATACTTTCAACCAAGCTTAAAATGTCCGCAATTTCGCTTTTTAATTAAGTCAAACAGGACTTCCGGTTTTAAACGTGTACATAAATTTCATAAGAGTACTCGAGGACAGGACAATAATTATTGCATTGATAGAGACATGATTTTTTTTTACAAAAAATCAACCTAAAATAGTTAACATACTTTCAACCAAGCTTAAAATGTCGGCAATTTCGCTTTTTAATGTAAGTCAAACAAGACTTCCAGTTTTAAACTAAACATAAATTTCATAAGAGTACTTGAGGACAGGACAATAATTATTGCATTGATAGAGACTCTCTATATAATATAGCAGTGATCGTCTATGAGAAAAAAAAAATCATAGTGAATAGCAAATACATTTTATTTATAGCATACGTATGTTCATAGTACAGAAACGCGAAAATAAAGGAACTATGAATTTTGATACCTTTTTTGAAATTCTCCAGACACAAAATCTCACAAGCTCTAATGACCGCGATTTCGCGGGTGTGTTCTAGTTAAGTTTAAACTAGGCCTTTAAATTTTACGTTTTGACCCGCCAGGTCTAGAATTGTTGAGGGGCATGCGCTGACCTGTGGTTGTTACTTTGTTTTTAAAAGTCTTTGATGGACAGTTGTCTCATTAGCAATTGTACCACATCTAATACTGTCATATAATATATGCATGAAAAATACGGAAGATTAATTGCGCTACAACAATCCTGCTGATGACCAATCATGTGGAATTAACACCAAAAATATATTAATGAGGATGAATAACATGCAGTGAAAGGACGCAATATCGGGATGATCTCTAGTTAAGGACTGCAACTCTGAACTTGAACCTCTTAGACATGTCAAACTGAAGACGTCAAAGTTCAGTGACACATTTTGGAAGCAAACTAACACAATTGTACCCTAAATATTTTTTTCTCTTTTTCTCCTGACAGGCTGTGCACGATATAAATTTTGTTTAAACATGGTATATGGTAAAGGTGACAGTGAATTCTTCCTTAAAATGCGCTCACTGGACGTAAAGCAATCCACAATCAATTGAAAACTCTTAAATGGCAACCAAATTTATATAAAAATACATCAACACACTAATAGTGAGAACATTAAATAATTTAATTATCAGACTGAAAAGGGTATATTTTTTATTCTGAAATAAAAAAAATATATTCAGATGGAAATCTGTTCTTACTTTGGGTATGAAGTAAAAATAACATATCAGTTCACTGCTTTAAAATGTGAGTTTTGCATTTTATTTAACAGTAAAATATTTCATGCATCGATTTACATATAAAATTTATGAATTTAGAAATCACAGTTTGTTATAGTAAGCATGTAAAAACTATACTTATATTTAACTGGTTGCATAAACTTTTAATTTCGTTCCGAAGCACAGTGACCTGACTTCACAACTTTTTAAAACAGTTTAAAGACAACGTACTCAAGGTCATAATTTATAAACACATTGCAATAACGGTCGTTTTATGTTTCTTTTCTATTGTTCCTGTGAAATGTAGCAGACATGATTACTTTACACCTTATATGACAATGTCGAACTAAGGCACGAGTTCCCATGTCCACAACTATCAAGATTGCTTGTGATCATTTAAGGAACTTCAGATTTTATCTTTTATTGTAGACATAACATCGCTACAAATGAGTAACTTCCAAAACTCCAAGCTAAATATTATACGGTATTTATGAGATCATTTTACCTTTTGAGTGCGACAAAAAATATTTAAAGTTGTTAATTAATTAATTACTTTCGACAAGGTCAGTAAATTTTGAGTACTTACAAAATGTATACATATCGTTTGATTTATTTTCGGTCTGCCATACTGGCCTTTAGTGTGTTTTGACGTACTCATGTATCAAACATGACCGATATATAGGTTTAGTCTGAGTTATGTATAAGTTGTATTTGGCTTTGAACTAGATTTCAGTAATAATTTGCTAGTGCACTTATTTTGGTGCTTTGTTTCTATTATTTTTACATAGGTAAATTTTGTGCCTAGTGCCATTTTTTTAGTTTATCTAATTGGTACTTAATTTAAATTATTTTGTTTTGCCACATCACTGTGCATGGTAAGGGAAGGGTTGAGCGCACACAAACATGTATAACCCCGTCACATTTTTTTGTGTCTGTCCCAATTCAGGAGCCCCGAAGTTCAGTCGTCATGTTTGGTACAAAGTAGGCCATATTTGTTTTTTTAATGAACCAGACCGTTTGTTTTCGCGTTTGTATTGTTTCACGTTTTTCATATCGTGGCACTTTATAGCCGACTTAAACGATATCGTTTTTTTTCTAACTGTTAAAGGCCGTATGATGTGACACAACACAGATCCTGCAAAGCTTACAATTGTTGTCTTTAATAACATCAAAATTGAAAAGAGATTCCTAATTGATATCATCCTTCTAGACTTTTCAAAGGCGTTCGACAAAGTGCCTCCTCACCGATAGGTGATACAACAGCAAACTCAAAGGACATATACAAGACTGCACAAGCCCCGAAACCACCAACTTATTATAGAATAGACAGATTGACAACAAGAGTGAACACGCTGAAATGTCTCGCCTTCTTTTAATACTAACCATTGATATTATGTTGATAGTCCTAAATATAAAGCTTTATTACAACTGTCAAATGAACTTAACATTAACAAAAATAAGAAATAAAAGAATATTAAAAAATGGCCAATGAACCATGAAGATGAGGTCAAGGTCAGATGAACCATGCCAGACAGACATGTACAGCTAACAATTCTTCCATACAATAAATATAGTCGACCTATTACTAATAGTTTAAGAAAAACAGACCAAAACACAAAAACTTAACACTGAGCAATGAACCGTGAAAATGAGGTCAAGGTCAAATAAAACCTGAGTGACTGACGTATAGATCATAAAATATTTCCATACACCAAATATAGTTGATTTATTGCCTATAGTATTAGATAAAAAGACAAAAACTCAAAAACTTAACTTTGACCACTAAACCATAACTAGAGGCTCTAAAGAGCCTGTGTCGCTCACCTTGGTCTATGTGCATATTAAACAAAGGACACAAATGGATTCATGACAAAATTGTATTTTGGTGATGGTGATGTGTTTGAAGTTCTTACTTTACTGAACATTCTTGCTTCTTACAATTATATCTATAATGAACTTTGCCCATTAGTAACAGAGAAAAATATTTGGTAAAAATTTACATAAATTTACCAAATTAATGAAAATTGTTAAAAATTGACTATAAAGGGCAATAACTCCTTAAGGGGTCAATTGACCATTTAGGTCATGTGGACTTATTTGTAGATCTTACTTTGATGAACATTATCGCTGTTTACAGTTTATCGCTATCTATAATAGTATTCAAGATAATAACCAAAAACAGCAAAATTTCTTTAAAAATTACCAATTGGAGGGCAGCAACCCAACAACCGGTTGTCCAATTCATTTGAATATTTCAGGGCAGATATATATTGACTTGATTAACAATTTAACTCCTTGTCAGATTTCCTCTAAATGATTTGGTTTCAGAGTTGTAAGCAAAAAACTACATTTTACCCCTGTTCTATTTTTAGCCATGGTGGCCATCTTGGTTGGATGGCCAGGTCATCGGACACATTTTTCAAACAAGGTACCTCAAAGATGATTGTGGCCAAGTTTGAAATAATTTGGCCCAGTAGTTTCAGAGGAGAAGATTTTTGTAAAAGATAACTAAGATTTACGAAAAATGGTTAAAAATTGACTATAAAGGGCAATAACTCCTAAAGGGGTCAACTGACCATTTCGGTCATGTTGACTTATTTGTAAATCTTACTTTGATGAACATTATTGCTGTTTACAGTTTATCTCTATCTATAATAATATTCAAGATAATAACCAAAAACGGCAAAATTTCCTCAAAATTACCAATTCAGGGGCAGTAATCCAACAACAGGTTGACCGATTCATCTGAAAATTTCAGGGCAGATAGATCTTGACCTGATAAACATTTTTACTCCAGTCAGATTTCCTCTAAATGTTTTGGTTTTTGAGTTATAAGCCAAAAACTGCATTTTACCCCTATGTTCTATTTTTAGCCGTGGCGGCCATCTTGGTTGGTTGACCGGGTCACGCCACACATTTTTTAAACTAGATACCCTAAAGATGATTGTGGCCAAGTTTGGATTAATTTGGCCCAGTAGTTTCAGAGGAGAAGATTTTTGTAAAAGATTACTTAGATTTATGAAAAATGGTTAAAAATTGACTATAAAGGGCAATAACTCCTAAAGGGGTCAACTGACCATTTCGGTCATGTTGACTTATTTGTAAATCTAACTTTGCCGAACATTATTGCTGTTTACAGTTTATCTCTATCTATAATAATATTCAAGATAATAACCAAAAACAGCAAAATTTCCTCAAAATGACCAATTCAGAGGCAGCAACCCAACAACGGGTTGACCGATTCATCTGAAAATTTCAGGGCAGATAGATCTTGACCTGATAAACATATTTACCCCTGTCAGATTTCCTCTAAATGCTTTGGTTTTTGAGTTATAAGCCAAAAACTGCATTTTACCCCTATGTTCTATTTTTAGCCGTGGCGGCCATCTTGGTTGGTTGACCGGGTCACGCCACACATTTTTTAAACTAGATACCCCAATGATGATTGTGGCCAAGTTTGGTTCAATTTGGCCCAGTAGTTTCAGAGGAGAAGATTTTTGTAAAAGTTAACGACGACGGACGACGGACGACGGACGACGACGGACGACGACGACGGACGCCGGACGCAAAGTGATGGGAATAGCTCACTTGGCCCTTCGGGCCAGGTGAGCTAAAAATGAGATCAAGGCCAGATGACACCTGCCAGTTGGACATCACACCTCACAGTCCTTCCATACACCGAATATACTAGACCTATTGCTTATAGTATCTGAGATATGGACTTGACTACCAAAACTTAACCATGTTCACTGATCCATGAAA
The DNA here is from genome assembly GCA_037788925.1 of Mytilus galloprovincialis. Lineage (NCBI taxonomy): Eukaryota > Metazoa > Mollusca > Bivalvia > Mytilida > Mytilidae > Mytilus > Mytilus galloprovincialis. The sequence goes on from CM075335.1 coordinate 37,536,858, forward strand.
TGAGGTCGAGGTCAAGTGAAAACTGTCTGACAGGCATAAGGACCTTGCAAGGTACGGTAATATCAAATATATTTATCCCATCACTTATAATAAGAGAGAGTTTACCATTACAAAAAATCTTTTTTTTAAGTAGTCACTGAACAACATGTTCATTAATGCAAATAAAACAAAATGTTTGGTTACTGGAACAAAACAGAAACTATCAATTCAGACTTATCAACCAAACTTCAAAAATAAATTCAAAAGTATTACAAAATTCTTCATGTTAAAAATTATTAGGTGTTAAAATTGACAACACACTTAACTGGAAAAATCAAATTGACCAAGTTTGTGCTAATATATCATCCACAATATACCTTCTTTCTAAAATAAAGAAATTTTTAGATATAAATACAAGGAAAACATATTACAATGGGTATATTCTTCCCTTAATTGACTACTACTGTATTATTTGGGGTGAATGTAAAAATGAAGGGATAACAAGAATTTTAAAACTCCAAAAAAAGGGCAGCAAGATTAATTCTAGATGCAGATCCATTATCCCCCTCAGCCCCCTTATTTAAAAAACTTGGGTTGATGACAGTTGGCAATAGAATAAAATACCACAAATATTTACTTCTATACAAATGTATGTATATGGAAGCACCAATGTACCTAGTTCAAAAGTTTAAACTGAAATCAGATAATAATCCTTACTCCTTAAGAGGTGTCACTCAAGGTGATCTGCAAGTTCCTAAGCCAAAAGCTGAACTATTTAGAAATTCTTTGCTTATTCTGGATTAGTATTATGGAATGGACTACCACACAAAATGCGTAAAGCTCAGAACACTTTTACTTTTAAACAAAGTATCAAGAAGTACCTAACACAACCCTGATAAGAAATGTTTGCTACAATGTATCTGTATATTTTTTATTTTCATTTGATTTTTTAGTTTCATGTATACATCTTAAACAGCATTATATCTTATGTTAATAACAATACATTGAACTGCATGACTGTAAATTAACTATGTGTAAATATCTGTTTTGATTGTACATATTGTAAATTGTATGTGAGGGCCTCAGGGAAGATTAGTTTATTGTAACTAACTGAGTTTACCCTCTTTAAAACAAGAATTTATTATTATTATTACTATGAGAATGAGGTCAAGGCCATTGGACATGTGACTGACGGAAACTTCGTAACATGAGACATCTATATACAAAGTATGAAGCATCCAGGTCGTCCAACTTCTAAAATATATCTAGCTTTTAAGAAGTTAGCTAGGGCCACCGCCGCCGCCGCCTTATCACTATCCATATGTCGAGCATTCTGAGACAAAAGTCGCAGGTTAAACAATTAAGGAATGACTGTAATATTTTTTCTGTCTATGAAGAAATAACATAAAAAATTTGGTGCACACTAAATAACGCGCGTAGCGGGTTATTTAACAGTGTGCACCACATTTTTTTATGTTATTTCGAATAGACAGAAAAAATATTACAGTCATTTCTTATAATTTAATTCTAAATTCCATTTTAAACCGTAGAAAACCATGAAAAAACGTTGACGACGTCACGGTCGCATGACTAAATTATGTCTATGAGCTCATAACAAAATAACGTCAGCCAATCAAAAGACGCGTTACATCCAAAATTAAATTATTAAACCATAATTTATTTGAAAGCATATACAGTAAGACTTCTTTAGAAGTCCGTAAATGGTTGGTAACGTCTTGCTGATAATTAAATTTTGCTTGGTTTGCCACGCACTCATCCGAAATGGAATCATACAGACGTTTATACTGCCCATGTTAGATTTGGAGTAGAAAAAGCTAACGTTTTGATTAACCTCTCTTCAGATCATTATTTTCACAATATCCCAATTTCAAAACCGTACAATAAGATCTGTTCCATTATCAAGTGTTCAGTATAAGATTTTATAGACTTATTTGTCTGTTCATATTACATCAATCATTTTCTCAAACCTTCATGCGTTTTATGTAAATTGTACAGAAGTGAGACAAGTGCATGTAACCAAATGACAGTATCCAGAGCAAAAGTATTTCAGGAAAATATGTTTTTCTCTCTTTTTCCCGTATTATACTGATAATTTATTGGCAGTTAACATGTAGATAGTCTGGTGTTAGGTTTCTTCATCAATTACTTTGTCAAAACGTCATAGAATTTTATCTCTGCCAGTCCAATTTTAGTACATTACTTTTTTGTACTCGGGAACATATATATATTATATGAAACTTGGACACAAGCTAATCTATTATCATGAAGATCAAGAAATGGTATATGAAAGAACAGTTTGATTTTAATAATCTGCTAATATTTTATAGATAAGTGTACTTAATTTTTTAGTCAACATTACACTTTTGCACCAACAACAGAAATCAAATGCGAAAAACGCAATTAAGCAGAGATGTATATGTGTTACCCCGGGATGTGTTCCTGGTATATACTACTGTTGTATGGAATTCTTCGAATTTTTAAAATTTGAGTGGCAACCCGGGGATAATTCAATGTAGTTTGTACTCGCAAGAGGATTTTTTTGAAGAAAAAAAAATCGTTTGTTTAGCGATAATAATACTGGACTTTTTTAGCTTTCTAGCACAGGCACTCATTTCAGAATTTTTTTCTTACAAACCTTTATGTATAAAGGTATATAGGAAATTTTTTTCTGAGATGAGTGCCTGTGTTTTAGACCGACTCGAGAGATTTTACATATCATACAAATTTATGCCGAGGCACATCATTGACAAAAAATCTCAAGAAAGATATCTGGAAAATTGTCATGTGTAATAATCAACAGGAGAAATTGGCACCTACCTCTGGTCCGAGAACACAGTTATTTCCGAGTGTATTTCTTTTAGACAATAAATGAAAATTAAAAAAATTCCACCTACACTTTCTCAATAATATTTTTAGTGTGTTGTACTACTTTTTGGACAAATTATATCAAAATTATAGATATCATCAGCTCTAACTCAAAATATGGACAAGTATATGTTAAGGGGGTCTTGAAATCTTATGACAGCTTCTGAAGTGCTATTTTTTTTTTTATCCTTTTCAGCTGGACCAAATTACTACTTATTATAATAACTTTAAAATTCATGACCCAAATTGTTTTAGTGTATTTTCGTCCCCCTACTTACCATTCAGGCATAAAACATGAAGAAATTCATTTGGAAGGAGTATATAAAATAAAATACTCTGCAGGGTGCAGTTTGATACGACCGCAGAGGTTGAAGCTTGAACATTTTGGGCAATTATGGACACAACATTCAAGCTTGATACAGCTCTGAATTTGGATTGTGATTAAATAGTTGACACAGCATGTTTCTGACACAGAATGAATGTGGTCTAAAATTAAAAATTTTAAATTGGACATTTACCTTTTAAGGTTTAATATCCAAAATCTAAATACATGGTTAGATTCAGCATATCAAAGAACCCCAAGAATTAAATTTTTGATGAAATCAAATAAAGTTCAATTTTGGACACTTCAGACCTCAATGTGGACCAATTTGATAACGGGGTCCAAATATCGAAAATCTAAATATATAAAATTGATAAAGGAAATGGAGAATGTGTCAAAGTGACAACAACCCGACCATAGAGAAGACAACATGGTTAGATTCAGCATATCAAAGAACCCCCTATAGTCATTTTTTTTTATTTTATTTTGAATTTTGGACCTCAATTTGGTCCAACTTGAAAACTGGGCCCATAATAAAAAATCTAAGTACATATTCAGATTCAGCATATCAAAGAACCCCAAGAATTCAATTTTTTGTTAAAATCAAACTAAGTTTAATTTTGGACCCTTTCTTCTTCTTTTGGTATACAATATTCCATCGACTTCGATGATTACATACTGTTCAATATTGGACCTTAATAATGTAGACCAATTTGAAAAGAGGACCAAAAATTAAGAATCTAAATATACGGTTAGATTTGGCATATCAAAGAACCCCAATAAGTAAATTTTTGATGAAATCAAACAAAGTTTAATTTTGGCCCCTTTAAGCCCTTAACTCCTAAACTGTTGGGACCAAAACTCCCAAAATCAATCCCAACCTTCCTTTTGTGGTCCTAAACCTTGTGTTAAAATTTCATAGATTTCTATTTACTTATACTAAATTTTGTGTGAAAACCAAAATTCTTGGGAAGACGACGTGATACCAATATACGATCGCAAAAATTCTTTTCAAATGTCAAGTAACATATTGCCCACACTAGGGACTCTTATTTTCGATCGAAAAAAACTGTGTTCCAAGACCCTCTGTGAGAATGTACTGTAAGTCAATATGAAAAAATATTCTGAATGCACACATGTTTATATTATCTATTTGCAGAATAAGCAAAAATATTCATGGCTAAAAATGGTAAATTTACTTTATTCATATTTATAACAATCTTCCTCAATTTAAATGCTATGTATAATATCATGAACGAACGAACACTGCAGTCTCATGTAACTGTGGGCACATCATTTTCTCATTTTCACCCTTTCTACAGGGAAAACAATGAAAAGTTCCTGTATACAAAATTCTGTGCATGGGCTCAGTAATTCAGAATTACCTACCAACTAGAATGAAAGTAACAACATGCTTTCCAAATATACGCTTAACACATCACCATACAATAATACAACTACATGTACTATCATAAGTTGTCTTAAATACTACTGGAAATTTTTGATTGCTGTTGTAAGTTAAATAAATACTTTTGCATCAATTGAATAGAACCTAATCAGACTTGTTTAAATGTTGATGCTGACAATAGTCACTGTACTGTACATCAATAATACAATTTGACATGAAAGAATCAGCATTTCCGTTAAGATCTTATTTATATCAGTAAATCATGTGCTATGGCAATAGAAATCAGTCTAGTACATAATTATTTTAATCTTTATTAGGTGGCAAACTAGAAGAGCATTCCATTGTCATGAAACACATGTAGAACACAAAGATGTAATTGGGATATTGAAATGTATGCTGAGGAGGGAAGTTCAACTGACAATTGCAATGGTCCCTGTATATGCTGTTGTGCATCAATATTTGTCAAATCCAAAAGTATATCATTATTATAAGGATTCATGGTGAATTTAAGGCTCAATTATAGTACCACTGCATGTCTTTATGTCAAGTCTACCAGTAATTGATTTTAAATAAATGGATGCGCCCATGGGACACAGATGATGCCCCCTCTTACATATTGTTATAAGGGGCATAACTGAAGAACTGTTGAAGTGAAGCCACCAAAATTCTTGATCTGAGTTTTGTAGTGATAAGCATTTTGTAAAATAGTTTCAGAACATGTACTTTGGTTGAGGAAAACTTGAGAACAGAAAACCAATTTTGGGACTTTAGAACCGACAGACAAGAATTCACACTTCATGCCCCCTCAGGCATGACAAATATTTCATTATCAGCCTTAAATTTTGATCTTAACAAACAAAATCAGACTGTATTTTGAGAGAATTTTTATCTATGTTTAATTGTTCATTATCTAATCTGGTGAAGGTCTACTTTTAACTTAGACTTCATGTCTTTTTTAAACCTGGTAGAAGTTGGTGACTTTTGGGAAATACTTTCTTTTCCATGTGAAGACTTAAAGACATTCCCCTTTTTCACCCCTTTTCCAACTGTCAAAAATATATTTCACTGAACCTTTAAATGATGGTAAATGTAATGTGATGATATTCTAGATCTATATGAATAAACAATATGAAAAAGACAAGTCATGATTATCTTTAATATAACAAAATGATGATAAGAATAAATGTACACAATGAACAAATCAATAAACAAACACACGTAAATTCTATTTTATTATTCTTTATTACTTTCTTCATTTATTAAAGAATTGTCTTGTGTTTCACCTTGAACCCACATTAAAGGGTCAAATTGTTTATCTTTAGTTTTTTCTTGCGTGCCTAGTGAAAATCTAATTTGAGTCTGCACAAATCTTCTTCTGGCATTAACAATACCAATATTTTCAATGGATAACGAGTTAGACGTGCCGTAAGCACCTAGTCCAGCTGCCTTGTCGACACGAATGTTAACATTGATCTGAAAAATTAAATTCAGATTTAAAACAGTTCTTTGGTACAAGAATTATTCCTTTCAAACATGTAAAATGAATATAAAGAAATATGGGATGCATTATTTCACATCAACTTAGCATGACATGTTGAATTGACAACCAGGGGTACTCATATGCCCACTATAACCAATTGGCGTTTGAAACACATCTTAAATAGAGTAGTCTTGCAATGTACTATATCAAGAAACTAAGAGTACAACTTCTTCATTAACAGTATAATGTTTGAGTTCTATCTGATATTCTTTTTAATTCAAGGCAAACTATAAATAAGAAATACTCCAAGATTACTTAGCATTGATAAACTTGATGAAACACAAAACAAGATAAATTCAAAATCAATTTAAATTTCATATCAGCCTGTAATTTTTTTTTAAAGATAGTAGTACATAAATAAATCTGGGTCAAATATAGAAAGATTTCAAATAATGTAAGAAAAGTGTGATAAATATTTAAAATATCAAAAAGCATATTGAAATTTTAAAATCTTTAAGTCTTTTTTAAGCTTAAAAAGATAATGACATTATCTCTGTAGCATTTTTTTGAGAAACATAAGATTATTGTTGAATTTAAAATTTCAAAATTGAATACTTTCATTTGTTAGCACTATCTGGGCCATTAATACAATTACATTCCATTGATAAAGAATTTATGAATCAAAATATTATTTCAATAAATATGCTCTATAATTCAAAAGTAAACATATTTCTTTGAAAGAATTTAACATAAATCTTGATAAGTGTTCACTTAACTTTTAAAATCAATTTTAATAACTGAAGAATTTCAAGGACAATAGTATTGGTACAGGTATGAATATTTGAAGTTCTTGTCACAGATATATCAGAGTGCAGATTCAGGGCTTGTGAAAATGGGGTGTAATTGTACGTAACAAGAGAATACCTATAAGTATAGCGAGTTAAAAATATTCTTTAAGATCTTATTCCAGAAAATTATATCTTTTTCCAATCATATATCCTACACATGGATTGTTTTTTTGTTTTTTTACATAACATGACTTAATTAGGGGATTGATGAAGTACATGTATTTGCAACTGTGACTGATATTGATGACATGACATCATACAGTTAAGGGCTTTTGTAAAGCAGTTATTCTTGCTCCTGTAAAATGATTTGAATATAATAATAGAGTGGCAGTAATAGTAGTACCAAAAGACAGCTGAGAAACTGCAGTCTAAATTACTACTAAATGTATTTGGCTAACTATAAGGTCTGATCATAATCATTTCGCCAAAGCTGTATGTATATCTTTATGGTAACAACTACATGTGTACCAAATACATTTATTGGCTCTGGTAGCAATAGCAATTCACATCAGGCCAAATAAAGATTGACAAATCATTTTATATTTGATTTTATTGAAGCTGTAACTCACTGGATCCTGAATTCCTGCGTTATCTTTACCCAAACTTTCACCCTCTGTCCAACCTAACTTCTTTAGCATCTTGTGGCCTTTGTTGTCTCCATCAATTCTTCTGTTAAAATAATGAGAAAAAGAAACCATATATTGAATACCAATAGATATAAGATGTGGTATGAGTGCCAATGAGACAACTCTCCATCCAAGTCACAATTTGTAAAAGTAAACCATTATAGGTCAAAGTACAGTCTTCAACAAGTCTACAAAATTAAATTCTCTATCAATATTGATTACAGTACATGTATTTTTGAAAGAAAGCTGCATGATTTATATATGTTTGTCCCTTCCAATTTCTTGTGATATTATATACTATATCATTCTCATGTTAGATATTGTTTTTCTGGATAAAATGACTGCATAACATCAATATATTTGCAATGGTGGCTTAAACAATTTTACAGGCAGGCATGACATGCAGAATGTGCAAAAACTTAACCTAGAGGCTCTAAAGAGCCTGTGCCGCTCAACTTGGTCTATGTGAATATTAATCCGATTCATCTGAAAATTTCAGGGCAGATAGATCTTGACCTGATAAACAAATTCACCTATGTCAGATTTGCTCTAAATGCTTTGGTTTTTAAGATATAAGCCAAAAACTGCATTTTACCCCTATGTTCTAGTTTTAGCCATGGGGGCAATCTTGGTTGGTTGGCCAGGTTACCAGACACATGTTTTAAACTAGATACCCCAATAATGATTGTGGCCAAGTTTGGTTTAATTTGGCCAAGTAGTTTCAGAGTAGAAGATTTTTGTAAAAGTTAACGACGACAACGACAGACGCCAAGTGATGAGAAAAGAAAGGGCCAGGTGAGCTAAAAATTAAATAATGCAAAATGAAACTTCTATAACTGTGATCTGTACCAAGAAAGATAAATCTGAAATGATTTTCATGGTAGAAATATATTAGAGTTGTAAATTAAAAATTTAAAAACTGAATCAATTATTATAAATTGCATCATTACAATCTTGAATGATTTTTAAAAAATAAGAAGACAAAATTTAGCATCATTTACTGTATTCTACAGCCCTTTATTTTCTTAAGAGAACTTTATTGTCTTTATTGGTAATCCAAGAGATTTTTTGAAATTCAACAGACACTTCAAATTCAATATGAATAACTTTATACCTGTGAACAGAGGATGGTTTATCATCAAGTTTATGAGGATTGTCACTTCCTACTGTCCTCCTCCTTTCTGAGGCTTTGTCTTGGTAGGCAGGATTATTTATGGCGGCTGCATTGTCTGTGTACGAGGAATTCTGTTGTGACAAATATAATAAGATTGCAATTGTTTTCTTGCTGTGTTGATGGGTTATAACTTGCATTAAAAAATAGTTCTTTTTAACAATAAAATTGATTAATGTAATCATATTTAATGTGAACTTCAAGCTTTAAAAATATTTTGGTTTATTTCAAAACAAATTATAAAAATTTCAGAATTTATTAGACTTATATTAAGTTTCAGAGGTTTCTCCTCTATTGTGATAAAAATTGAGCGGTTAAACATTTTTTTTTTTATCTTATCATTTATTTAAGGTAAGGCAGTTAGAGTCTTCATCCAAAATATTTTTTTATTGTATCATTACCAAAACATTTGCAATTTTTCATTGAAATAAATTTTTATAAACTTTATGATGTATTGTTGATTAATTGATTTCAGCACTATTGGCTATTTGATGGCGGCAAACATGAATTGGTCATGGAGGCGTAAGTGTCCAAAGTGAACCACAAACTATTTGCAATGGGCAATCCTGGTCAATTAAGATTGGAGGTGAAAAGGACTCCTGTGGTGTTCATACTTACAACTTAAGTGTTGATAGGCTAATGATAAAGAGATGAGCTACTTAGACCACATGGTCACTGAGGCCCTTTTTTTCTATTAGTATAGATCTTATAGAAATGAATTATTGGATAATAAATTAATTTGAATATAAATTGAGAATGTGTCAATGGGACATAACAAGAAAGGGATTTAACGCATGAACAATAAAAGCGATGCAACTCCAATTTGAACTTGATCCGAGATTTGTGGTAAAAATATGTATTGTGTATAAATTTCATACCATTTGGATTAGGCATATTCAAGTTAAAAAATTGAAACCAAAATTCAGCAATTTCTCAATTTGTAAAGTGACATAATTTAGAACCACACAAATTCACAATGGACATCTGTATTGTTGTAATAAGCCTTGACTACAAGTTTCATAATGTTTGGTGCAGGCAAACTTAAGTTAGAGAAGAGAAACCAATTTCAGGACCTACATACAGAAAAGCTTAATACTAAATGCGTCCCTAACTGCCTGAGGGCACAAAAAAGGCAGGTATACAATTGCAGTAGGTTCAATAACTCTACAAAAATTTCATTGACATCTTGTGAGAGGATTTTTTTTAATACAAAGTGCAAACAAACACAAAATGACTATATGCCACTTATTTATAAAGGGTAGAATGGAACATACTGAACATTATTGATTTTTCATTACTCTACAGAAAGTCAACACTATCATAGTTTATAGAAATAAATCTTTATCATAATATACAAGTTGTTTTAACAATAAACATACATGTATCAAACATTGATCATTACCGTTAATCCATATTTCTTCTTTATATTTTTGAGTTGTTCTCTGTGTTGCTTCTTCTTGTCCTTGCTATCTGTTGTAGATGTCATTACTACAAATATACAGTCTACATTTTTAAAAACATCACTTGATTCAAATTATTTATGAAATGAAGATACAATATCAATTTTCTATTTTAACAATGAAACGTCATCAACAAAACATAACTGCCCATTTTAAGATGGCAAATATTTTGTTGTCTTAAAGCAGTTATCTTAGAAAGATTTTAAGCCACAATGCAACTGTTATTACACTCTCTTGCTTAATGGTGTGGTATTCTAAGTGAAACTAACCATTCTATTACTTTTCTTAATAAATTTATTTTTATATGTGAACATTAAAATTCCTGTGTTCTTTAACATTGATAATATCAATTCAGTTCTCAGAGGAAAGAACAAATTTCCCTGTATCATATAATTACTAACTATACCCCTATTTTTCCTAATGATTTGCATCATTTTGTAGCAAATAAAATTGATAATGAAAATGGGGAATGCATGACCAAATCAACAATATGTTTTTCTTCCAAGGTATGTAGATTCTATTATTTTCAGAAACATTAAATTTACCTGGAAGTGTCTTTTGAACCACCACACCAGGTTCACATTTGTCACATGTCTCTGTTCCAGGATGTATGTGTAAATCAAACCTTGTACAACTCAGCTGTAATGTGTCGCCATGTTTTAATTGTACCCACTTACTAACATGTTTTGCCTAAATTAAAAAAAATCCTCATTTATTTATCAATATACTATGAATCATGTTAATATTTTCTTTGGTATTTTCATGGATTGATGAAAAGAATGCATTTTCAGGGTTTTTTTATATAATGGTTTTGCCCAACTCTGCATACAAGCCAATAGAAATTTTGTACTTTGTTGAACATCTAAATTTGACCTTCACCTTTAATCACAAAATCAACCATATTGTATACCATGAATACTACTGAACCACAGTAGTGTAAATATGTTTGTCTGTTGGTATTAAAACTTATAAAACATATCTACTGCAAAGACTAGTATAATCAACATGCATTGTTACTACCAACAGAAAATCTTAGAGCTGTTTAAGATAAATGGCTGTGATTCAGTTATTCTGAACACTTGTTACAACATTCATGTTGTGGTTCATTACAATTCATGGTAAACAAATATTTTTGATTTAGCCAATATAGGTGAACCCCTATCCCTTATAAAAAGTGACACCATCAACAACTCTTCCCTAGTAGAACTGTATGCTTACATTCTGTTTTCAAATCTGTGCTGTGAACAAAGATTGCACCTTTATGATGCCTATCCCATACATTCCATGACCAAACAAAACTGATTATGGACTCATGTGCTACTTTCATTTATTAACTAATGTGTTTTTTTCTCACTCCTCTAATATTTTTTTTAACAATAAAATTTTTGAATAAGCTATTTTGTTACAGTTTTGAATAGGTTGTATTAAATATGAACTGCAGGAAGACTTGTTTTTTAACATAAAAATCCCTAAAATTATCTAAAATTTTGAAAACGGACTGATCAATATCTTAATAAGCTAAGTTTTTAACAAGCAGTTAATAATTCACTAAGACTGAAAATTTCTGAATTTGACCACCAAAACAAACAAATATGCATTGATGTAATTAGGACAAAAACAGCTGATTAATTCCTTACCTCTGATATTCTGACTTCGTTGACATAAGTACCATTCTGGCTGCCTTTATCTTGTATTGCATAAAACTGTTGTTTAGCATTATATCTTATTTCTGCATGCACCTGTTACAGAAAGTTTCAGAAGAAATGAAGTGAATTGTATCAAATAAAAGTTAATTAAAAGTTAGCCTCTTTAAATGCTGTTCATTAATATATCTTGCTGTTTGGTGTGAGCCAAGACTCTCTTTTGAAGGCTGTACTTTTGATCTATAATTTTTTACTGTTTACACATTGTGAGATGGATGGAGATCTGTCTTAGATCATTGGCACTCATACCACATCTTCTTATTTCCATTTATTTTTTAGATAGTTTTATTTATCAATCATTATTATAAAGCACTGAACAGTAAAATTCGTTAGTTTGCCATTAATTGACCTAAATTTAAAAAGGTGATTGAAGCTAATACATTGTACCATCATGTGTCTATACAGAGAAAAAAATAGATGTATTCTGCTCTTTTTATAATATTGTGTCAGAAGGGTCTCTTTTTTTTCCTTTAATGGTTTAATATTAAATATTCCCATGGGAGAATGAAATCCCTTCAAAAATCAAAGCATTTTTCTCCTCGTGAGAGCACTGATAAGTTAAGAAACTGATTTTTCTTCCCACTAGCAAATAAGAAAATCAATAAGTTCCTTAAGAACTTTGGTGTATCCAAGGGAGAAAACTGTTTTGAAGAGGTTTAGAAATTTGACACTTGATTGAGACCTAAAGAATATATACCTACCTTACTGACATTGATATCAGGTACAGGTATTACAAGATCATTTCTTGTTTCTCGTCCAATCATACCACCTTGAACTGTCACTACGAACAACATCCCTTCATCTAGTAAGTCTGAGGCCGTCACCATTGCTCGAATACATGCAGCATTCTTCAATAATGATTCTGTGACAATAAAGAAATTGTGATTGGAAAAATATTCTTATTCTGCTACATACCTTCTCCTTTAATTTTTATGTATGTAATTTCTCATTTTTAATTATAAATTTTGATAGTTTTTATAATTCCAATAACCATGATAACCAAAGAATCAATAAATTCTAGAAATTTCAACAATAAAAACAAGCATATTTGAAGACTAATCAATTAAAAATTTATGATATAAATCATTTTCTTTAAGGCAACTTCAACTCCAAATGTATAAATATGAAATTTAAAAATAAAATTCATTAATCTTTTGATCATTAAAATCTGTTATATTCTCAAAGTTAAACCTTCAGAGGCAGGTTCTGGTTGTCGGACAATTTCCGTCCACGTTGGCTGAGATGGTGGTACTTCTTTATTTTCTGATGACGATGATGAGGAGGACGATGACGTAGAAGAAGATAAAGATGATTCATTGGCAAGTTCCCCTGGCTCTAGTTCATAAGAATCTTTATCAGATTTCTTTTCACTAATTTCCTTCTCATCGTCAGAGTCACTATCTAACTCAATCATTATTTTTTCTTCAACCTTTTCAATAATCATAATATCGTCATCATCACTGTATAATTCCCCTTCTTCTCCTGTTAGTTTTGTAACTTTTTCCTCAGAACCTTGCACATTTTGCCCTACACCAAGCATATCATTGGTCACATTGTCACCATCATCAGATTTTTTTTCTGTTGTATCTGATTCTTTAGACACACTATTGTCTAGATTTGTTTCAGATTCAGATTGTTTCTCTTCATTTGTAGATTGTTTCTTATTATCCTCTTCATCTTTTTCAAGATCATTTTCATCATCAGTGTCTTCATTATTCAGTTCAGAACATATCCGTAGAATCTCAGCACTATTGACAATACTAACTTTATTGTAACTGATCATGCCTTCATCTGTTGATAGACCACTGATCAGAAATGGATTTGTAGGATCATCCTCATTATCATTCATTGCCTGAATGGAATCATTTTCATTCTGTTTTTCAACTTCCTGAGAATTACTTCCCTTTCCTGAAAATTCACTTTGTTTATCTGAGTATTGACTAATATTTTGGGAATCAGAAGTGCCAACAGTTTGATCTATATTTTGTTTTTCAGTACTTGTTTCATTTGATGATGACTCATCCTTTTTTTCATCTAACAGCGCACATTCTTCCTTTCCCATATTTTTGTCTTTGTCACTTTCTTTTTCTTTGTCATCTGTTTGCATTTCTTTTTTTTCACCGGCGTCAGTGATATCTTTTGATGTGTCACTTTCAACTTTTTTTTCCTCTACTGTTTTTTTCAAGACTAGCTTTATTTTTTTACCACCTTTCTGGACTAATCCAGTTTTTGGACGACTTTTGTCTTCCTTGAGAACATCATCACAAATACTAACATTAGCATTCTTTTCGTTTAAGATTTTAGGTTTTCTCATTGCGTCATGTAACATTTTGTCACCTTGTTTCAATTTTTTGTAATTTAATTCTCCAAGTACTACATTATCATGTTTTAAACCTCCCTCAGATACTGATTTTTCACTTGTATCTTTTTTTTCTGTGGATGTTTTTCTTTTCTTTTTCTCTTTCTTTCCATCATCACTATCCTCAGAATTATCCCTGCTTTTGTCCTTTTTCCTCTTTTTCTTTTTGTGTTCCTGCAGACAAAATGGGAAGTAGTGAAAAGGGGAGACAATAAATGAAAAATTATATACCTGGTATAACACTTAATCTGTCAAAAGCTGATAATACTTCTTCATACTTTTCATTAACCTAAAGAAAAGAAACAAAAGCCAGCAGTTATGAAAAATACTGGTAATGGTGTGTACTTTATTGTGAACAAAATCTTTATTGAATCAAATGTTTCATAATGGGCCCAATCACCAAACTGTTTTGCATGCATACTAATTTTATATACCATATTTAAAGCAAAATTTAGATTTTTTTTATCTCATTCCCAATGAAAACTCTAAAGCCAATTTGGGTATCTATGCATGCAAAGGAAAATTCATTAAAATAGGATTACATACCATTCTTATTTCATAACTGCTTAAAACACAACTCAGCTACAAATTTAACTGAAAACAACTTATCATCTTGAAACAAAACTTTGAAATATCTTTTAACTGCATCCAGTCATTTCCAGTAATATCATTTTTCTAAAAATAACTTTTTAAACAATAACGTTCCTTTACACTGTGTTAAGATCATCAGTGGCAGATCCCCCTCTTTTTTGAATGATCAATGCTCCAGGAATCACATAGTTTCTTTATAGTTTGTCAATTTATCATTCATCTAGTTGACAATGCTTAAGAAATGTCACATTGTTTAAATGATATTTTCAATTTGTAAATCTCATAGTAGTCCATCATTACCATGGACACTGTCATAGTATATTATAGGTTTTTTTGAATTGAACGCTTTCCAATCATGTTTCTTTTTTTTTTTTCAAATTTGCATTTCAAGTTCACTAAACAAGACTATTCTAGAACCTGTAATTGTTTTGTTGCTGTGTTACATATTTGTTTTTAGTTCATCATTTTGTACATAAATTATGAAGTTTGTTTTCTTCGATTGAATCGTTTTACAATTGTCATTTCAGGGCCTTTTGTAGCTGACTTTGTGGGTTGAGCTTTGATAAATTCTGTGTCATTTGGTTTTTTTTGTGGATAGTTATGTCATTGGCAATCATACCGCATCTTTTTTTTAATTGCATACAAAAATTAGTGTTGCAAATTGGATGTTTTTTTGCAAGCATATTTTATATTGTCAATATGTCTTTATTTATCTACATAATCATTGTAAACATGGTGTATCTTCAGTACACCTACATCTTTCATACATACACATCTGTAAAGTTTGTCTTCTGATAGAAGCATAATTTGATACTAAATTAAAATGTGTAAGAGATATAACTACTGTATCAAATGACTGCAATTCAATAACATAGAATTAAAGCTTAACATGTTTTTTTCACTTTATATAACCTAATATTCATAAACAAATTGTTTAACAAGTGAAATTTGTAAATAAAAAAAAAAAAAAAAACAATTTGAAGACATTAAAATCATGAAAATGGCTTAAACAAAATAAAAAGAAGCAACAAAAATGTATGTTTACTTCTTTTTATTAATAACCTACCCTTTGGAACTAATACCAAATTAAGTTGAACAATAAACATGATAAATGGCTGAATAATAATCAAGTTTGTAAATGAATGTTAACAATAAAATCATCGATATTAACAAAGTCAAAGACATAAATCTAGCACCAATCACCAACAGATACAAAAACAGAAATATAAATGCTGTATATTTAATTATTGTTTAGGTGGGAAATAAAATTTGTCAAGTGTCACCAGTAATGCCATTTATCTGTAGCGACCACGACTCTGAAAAAACAATTTAAAAAAAAATAAGAAAAGGGCTAAAAATATAGTGAAACAACTGGCTGGTAATGGTTAGTACTCTTTACATCCTCTCATCATGCTCATATGCAAAATACAGAAACAAGTCATTATATTGTGCAATTTTTACTGACAAACTGCAGTCTTCTTCTAGGAAGTACATTAAAGGCAATTGTCCATTCATTTTTGTACAGTCTACCTGTGCAATTATATAAATTAAAAAGACAACAAAAATTTTACATTTCTATTCTATAAAACATATGCAAGATATATTATTTTTTTTATATCAAAGCTTGAAGGATTGGACAATTTCTCTATGAAAGGTCAATGTAGATGTGTAATAAACATAAAATGTGGATGACAGAAACCCCAATCTTCAATTCAAATAATAAAATTACAAACATTGACAAATATATGCGAACAAACAAGTGGAAGACAATTCAAATAATAAGTAACATGTTTCATAAAATAACTAAATAATCTTAAAATATACCACTTACAATAGTAACTACAGATATACATGTTACATAAATATATATGTATGGTACATACCTTTTCATCAGAATCCCTTCTTTTGGGCTCTTTATCATCTGAACCTCTCCTTTTAGAATCTTTTTTCTTCTTTTTCTTTCCAGATGAACTGGTACTATGCTCTGGTGAACGTTCTGAATATCGATCTGAATGTTTATCTGAATGTTTATCTGAATAACCATGGTGATAAGATCCATGTGGTCTTTCTGGATATACTTGTGATTGTGGAGTATAATAAGACAGATCTACTTTAGAGTGATATTCATATTTGCCTGTTGATTTGTTGAAGTAGAAATAAGTTCCAGACTTTGGATCATAATAAAGACCTTTTTCCTGGTGAAAAAAAAATAATTACTATGATTCGACTCGGAATGAAGTTATTAAAATGACATGTACTTAAAACATTTTGAAATATTTTACAAGATAATGTCCATTGTATACGGATGTACCACTCACATTGTCATTTTCTATGATCAGTGAACTGTGAAACTGGGACAAAAACTCTGATTTGGCATAAAAATTAGAAAAATCATATAATCATGATCATCAGGAACATGTGTACTTAGTTTCAAGTTGATTGATGATTTTTTAAAACCTGAACGGGGACAGACGGATGAATGGTCAGACAAACAGATGGACAAATGAATAGACGCATAGACCAAAAAACATAATGCAAATAAAGGGGGCATAAAAAGGGTATCACAATCATGACAATGGTATATACATAACCTACCTACTCATCACAACTTTGTCATGAAAATGATTGGTGCACACTGCAGCTTCTTTTTGGATTTATGTAAGCATGTACAATTGATGAATTGTCAATCACTTCATTTTCATCAAGCTTTCTACATGATATAAGTATTGGTTAAAGGGAATTTGATTTATTGCAAGATGTGTTGACAGACAAACAGACATTGGTTTAACATAAATTGTCCTGTCTTTTGTCTATAACAAGCTTTATATACAAATATAGATTGTGTAGCTCCCATAACCAAAAGTAATATTAAACTTTTACAACTATTTCATTTTGCTGAATAAGATCCCCCGACTCACATATCTAGTTATAGAATTTTTATTGTACCCTCTACTTGACAGAAAAATCTTTATAATGATATCACTTACAGCATTGTAATAGTAGCCAGTGCTATAGTCATAATATAATCCTGACTGCTGATCATACACAAATCCTGTCATATTCATGGCTGCTTCAGCTGTGGCCTTTAAACTGTCGGCTATAGACATCCCAGGTGTCTGCAAACTGTCACCTTCTGTAGGTGTCTAATAAAAAAAAAATACATTTATTAAATAATCAGCAAAGACAAATACACAGACGTATGCATATGGAAAGCAGGATTATGCAAACTGTTACCTTCTCTACGTGTGGTGTCTAAACAATAAAATAATACATTTAACTTATAATCAACTTATGATACAAGAAATGAAAGCAATAGCAGAATGATCAGCACTTCAAGTTTGTATGCACATAATTTAAGAACAGCATTTACTTTTGTCTCTTATTTTGAACCTAAAATCTGGAGCCAGTAAACATGGTAAATCTTATACTATTGTGTTCAGCAACCTTGGGACGTACCACATTTTTATGTATAACCTTGTTAGCGTTCTGATATGCCTGTAGGTACTCTTTAATTATCATAATTGTATACAATGAAAAGTTTATTTCATAACCTATGAAACATAATTTTCATGTGACAGTAAACATTTCCAATATAAACTCCCTGCTTATCTACTTCTCAGAATCAACCTACATATTTACTTGTACATGTATTTTTTTGGGCATATTAATTGATTCTTATTTTTTTGCATGTCAATGTATATGTTTACCTGTCCTGCATCTACTGCTGGCTCTGCACTCCAATCAAAAGTTGTGTCACCATCAGATTTGGTGCCAGGTATATTTACATCATAAAGTGTGTCATCTGTGAATGAAAACATAATTTTTCTGAATTGTATTATAATCAACTACAAAGTTCTTTTTTATACTCAGAGGTCCTACCAATTCAACAATCAACTTTAACCTTTGAGGCTACAACCTCAAGGAAACTGAAGGCTGTATCAGAGATTTTAGATTTTCTTTATCAAATCAAATTGATTGAATTATCATGATTATATGTATACCAAAAATTAAGATTTCTGTCTATTGTCAATATATGACATCTAAAGACTACTTAAAACTAGGCAGATTTTAATACAAGTACAGTACACAGTGACACAAGGTGTTTTTGACAGCGCATGCTTGTGATTCTTGGTTATTTCTCTCTGCTTATTCAATAAACCACACCAAATCACCAGCAATCATTTGGTTTCCCAGTGATTCAGAAAAAGTTTCCATCATCTCAATCACCTTGGGTTATATATATATACTGATACAACATTATACATAACTTGGAATAACAAAATTACATTTATAATGTATATACTGAAACTGATATAAGAATAATATAGCAGTGTCTTACCAACTTCCATCAGATCTTCTGCCGATGTTTGTGTGTCAGAGTTTGTATACACTTTGTGTTTTTCTCTTCGATATTCGTGAAGTTCAGCACTAAGTTTATCTACTTGAGTTCTAAGATCCTCATTATAATTATTTGCTTTTTCCAACTTTCTTTCCATAGCTGCCAGTCTTTTGCCATATTTTTCTAACTCACATCTACATTTAATAACATCTTCTTTGAGCAACTGGTTTTCTGAAGCAAGATCAATATCTAGTCCTGTATATTTTCTCAGAACACTTTCTTCAACATGCTCCAGTTCTTTATCAGTTAATTTAACATTTTCCGATATTTCAGAACTATCTGTGTTTTCTTCAGAGTTCAATACTTCCTCTACTTTAGAGCTACCAGGTTGATCTTCTGATATCAATAATACTTCTGGTTCAATGTTTTGTACATGTAAATGTTTTAATCTTTCATTTCCATCCTGCAACATCTCTTCTGTGCTGTTGGTCTCATCACACAGACTGGATGTTATGTTAATTGTCCTGTTAATATCGGTACTACTTTCTACAGTATGTCCGGGGTTATCGTCACAACTTGAAATTTGTGAACTTTGAACATTAGGAAACTGTTGAATGCCTATTTCATTTTCTGAACTTACTGCTTCACATTTTGAGCTCTCTGTACTGTCAGGCTCCATAATTTCATTTAATTTAATCCAGTTAAAGAATCACTTTAAGTATATACCTGTGAACCTGCAAAATACCAAAATGAAATTACAATTTTCACTTCAATGTTCATGCCTTGTTGTACATGTACAGTCAGGGGACTTACTTAAATAAGTGATTTTCTAAATCACCGATTCAAGTAACATTATTTCCATAAAGGTTGGAAGTTAGAGTTGACTTTCTTTAATAATCACCTATTTAAGTAGTACAAATAAATCAGTACTAGAAGAAGTGATTTAATTTTATCGTAGCTTTAAATATAGAATACTAATGATCCAGGGACTAATTATGTTTCTAAACTTATCAGAACCAACATCTGTGTTGTCTAGGATGACCAGGTCATTTCAGGTGATGACCTTGTACTGAATCTAGGATAATGACATAAAAATCACTTGTTTAAGTATCAGACCTCAATTTCCTTCCCAAAAATCACTTCTTTAAGTATCATTCTTTTAATAACCCCCACTAATTTCAACACCCCCAAAACAGTGAAATTTTTATCGCGAACAGTAGAATTTTATTACATAATCTGAAAGATGAAACCTTGAACTTCACAGGAAAAATACTCCCACTGCTGGGGAAAATCTTTTAAGGAAGTATCAGTTCATTATGTAAAGCCATTATTATAGCATCAAAGGCATAAACCTTGCTACTTAAAAGAAGCAAAAAGTTCATTTTTTTTTAATTTTACTAATTAAAGATATTATTTAAATCTATGTGTTTAAAATTTTGAAAAAACTACAAAATCCTGATTTGTGACAAAACCTCGAATTTGCTACTCAAATAGGTGATTTAAAAATCACTTATTTCAGTAAGTCCCCTGATTGATGTATGTGTATAAATAAATAAACTTAATATGTTTATTTTTAGTCATATATTCCCTTGAACACATAATATACTGTTAAAGTGTTTTATGAAAAGCAAATATAATTGAATATGTTAATCAAGCTTATAACAAGCATATCTGCCAACTAACACATTTTAAGTTGTGGACTTTGTGTGATTTTATAACCTTTAATATCAAGAGTATGTCATGTACAAAAATGTATGTGAAAATAGCCAAAGTTTCAAAGAAATCTACATGAATAAAAATGCATTTCCTGATTTTCAAATATTCACAAGGGAGACAATCATGACTATTGAAAATTGGTGATAAAATCAAGTTTTGTATGTGTTCATGCTTTCATCTCCTCGTGAATAGCAGCATTGTAAACCCTTATTTGAAATAAGTCCAAAATTTTGAGTACCTGTCCTGAGCTTGTGTGTTGGAACTAAATCAGGGTTTTTATTTCTTGACTGTAACAATATCAATCTATTTATCTATAATTTGATAAAAAATTAAAAAAAAAAACTAATTGTACAGAGTTCACAAAAATTGTCAGTCCTGTCGGTCAAAATGAGACTCGGACCAGTATTTTGAAGGCTAGTACCAATGACCGATGATAAAAAGGGCTGTTGAAGTGCATATTTCGGTACTTTTTTACAGTTTTATTAGTTGTACCGCAACAATCTCCAATACTTGATTACATCGATCATCAGATGTACCCGCTGCAAATTTCCAGTACTGGTTTACAAATTTCTCATAATTAAACCAAAGCAGAGATCTACACCTGGCCTTATAAATGTGTTCATGGAGCTATCCCTGGCAAACAACCAGCGATTGGACACTTCAATGGACCCAACAAATACTTTTACAACCGCGAAAGTGATTCAGATGACGAAATGAACAGTGAAGATGACTTTAAATAAGAACAATTAGAAGACCTGAACTGGTCCTTCATTGTTACTTCGCCGTACATGTGGCTGCAGAGAATAAAGCTAATGTTAGTAAAGTTATTTTACGATAAAATATGTTATCAATTTTATTTCAGGATAAAATTGACAGATTTTGTAGGACTGGCTAAAACTTTGTAGGACTGACAAATAATCTTGCTTTGTAGGTCCCATGAACGATGGGTCAAAAAAGGTTTTCGCGAACTCTGATTGTACATAGGAAATTTTACATACAGTAGCAACATTTAGAAGACGGTCAATGAAAGGCAAATGTTTTAAATTGATTGCAAACCATATACATGTATGTATGCATGCAAAGTAAATTGATAATTTTTTTATAATGTAAAAAATACTTCAGATTATCAAGTGGCAGTTTATATTAGAGTATTTACTTTCCCACTTGTAAAGTGATTGGATTTGATTTATAATTTTTGCACTTGTCTTATTTCGCACACAATTATGTTCCTTTCAAAGATTGCCACATCAATGGTGTAGGCATAGTGACACAGTGGAGTACCATGTGTCCTTCTGGCTGGTGATATCGTGCATTAAGTGATTTCACCATATTCTCAATGTAATACAAATAGAATTGTTCTTGTGATTGTTAATCTTTAGAAGGGACAGATAATATTAAAACTGGTAAGTATTCAAGCATAAATTTATAACTGAAATCCAATGATTAACAATACATGTACTCAACCATTTTCCATTATTTTTTTTTTACATCATCACATAAAATTGGTTTAATTAATGTCAGACATATACATGATATATATCTTATCAAAATGAAATAAATTTTGCACCGCATTCTTCATGAACATTCTTGGTTATGTTGGTAGTCTGTTTTGATCACATCAAACCATATTTTTTAGTTGTGAAAGATCTTTCCTTTAGACGGTATCAGGTCCGTTCGCGCCCAATATACTTTCGCACTCTTCACGTTCGCACCTCGCACGTTCGCACCCAAGGTCCGTTCGCACTCTACACGTTCGCGCCCAATTTTAATTCAAATTCCAGTTGAATAATTGGAAAATCATGATTGTTGTTTTTAATTGCTTTCGTGTGAATACTGAATGTATTTATAGCTTGGTATGAGTAAAAGATTGAAGATTTTAAATGAAAAACACAAAAGATAATTGTTTTTAACAGCTTGGTCCCTTTGATCTGAAATAATGAAACAATACACTATTATATATCACTATACATGATAAAATTTAATCAACACACACACAAAAAAAAAAAGAAACGTAGTCAGAATCTCACTTCATTTTGAAACAAGTCAATGAAACAAAAGTTATAGCAATACACTAACCAAAACATGATAAACAATTATTCAACACAAAATAAAACGTTGACAGAATCCCACTTTATTTAGAAAGGAATATAAAAAAATTTAACAATACACTATCCAAAACATGATTAAGATTTATTCAACACAAAAAAAAAATGCTGTCTCACTTTGAGACCATGAAAACAATTATACTTATAAGAATACTACTTGCCAAAACTTGATTACAAAGTTATTAAACACAAAACCAATTAAAATTGGGCGCGAACATGTAGGGTGTGAACGGACTTTGGGTGCGAACATGTAGGGTGCGAAAATGAAAGGGGGCGAACATGAGTGGGTGCGAACGTGAATGGGCGCGAACGGACCCGGATTCCCTTTAGACATGTTAGATGACATGTGTGAAATCACTTGACATTTAAAACATTCTCAAAACAGGTTAATAAAAAATAGCCTTGCAACGTCAAAGTCAGTTTGACTAGGCTTTAGTTAGGACATATTACACAAAATCTTGAGGGTGAAACAAACACACAGAATATTTCATGAATTAAAAGTATGTTATGAATTTGTGCAAACAATATTGTCCTATTATTGGTTTTAAGGATGTACTTGGGTGAGGTTAGGTAAAAAATGAAGAAATTAAGAAATTAAAATTGATACTTAAAGCTGGTAGAGCATTCGCTAAGGATAAAAATAAGTAAAAATATTGATAGGTCATGGACATCCTTTTCGAGATATTTGAGATTTAAAATATGGCGAGAAAAGGCTGACTAGGACTTTTACCTTATATTTGCATTGGTATTATTTGGGTCTCAAAGCTAAACAAAGAAAATCAAGAATCTTCTAAAATTTTGGTAAAAGACCTTTCATGAGTTATTAAGTCTTTATCATATGAAAAAATAAATGGGTGTTATGGGGCAAAATATTTTACCTGGTATTGAATGGAAAAACACCACGGAGTCCAAAAATTTGACACGAATTCCAAAACCTCACCTAAGTACATCCTAAAGAGTTTACCAAAAAGAAGCCAAAAGACTTGGGTGTGCGCAGACTACAGACAGTGGCAGAATGCACTCATGCAAATGTACACCACATAGAATAGAATTCAATGCAGAATTATAACATTTTAGTGGAAAAAGCAATCTCAGATTTATATTATAGCAATTGTCACTTCTTTATAATAATGATGAGAAATTTATGTTACATAAAGGTGTTTAACTTTAATTTTAAGTAAAAAAATATAGACAAGTGTCAGTGGCAGATTTCAAAAAAAGTGCGTGTTTTGTATATTTCTATCGTGTGTCTGATGGTTTGCATTTATTAGTTATTAACATATTAGTTTGTGTTGGTTATTACCTATTTTTTTTCTTTCTTCAATTTCAATATTGTTGAAAAGTTATAAATCTCTGAAAGCATATGGTCAACTCTCATGTCTTGTCTGCTCTACTTCCGGTTGGTCAAGCTAAAAGTATGAAAAGATAACAAACTGTCTAAATATTTAGATGTTTCCTTAAACAGAAAATATCTATTACAGAAAATTATAATTGTAATACAATTTATTAAATAAAATGGTTTAAAAATTTCAATAAACTTTTTAAATCATGTAAAATTATAATTCGAGTATTAAAATGGTCGGATTAAAAGAGTATTTATTTATACTTTCTACGAAATATCACATGACACGAAGATGGCAGACATCCAGAGTCCTGAAATTTTAAAATGTTACATTCACAGATTTGGCATTTCCTTATCCTTCAAAGATATCACAAGCTTAAAGATTTGTCAGAGTCAAAGATATATCTCAATAGAGAAAGAAAACTCTCTGCTAGAAATCATCAAACTTGACACAAAACAAAATAATGTGAAACCAGTTGAAATAGAAAGCATAAAACAGTATGGATATTTTGATAGTTCGAGCATTAAGTTTTGGCTAAGAAGATACTGTTTCAAATAGCGGAAATTCAAATTGTTGATTTGTTTAAGATAAATTAGGAAAATAACATGTAAAACATTTCTGGTGCCTGTAAACACAGATAAGGTCAGATAAAGTGTGAAACAAAATAGACATAAAAAGAAATAAAATGTGCTAACATGCTCACGCAGAGTTGCCTTGTTAACATGCTCTGCATCAATTGTTTAATTGTTGAGGACTGATATGTTAAAAATTGTTGTATAAACCCCAATTTTGTCAACTTTTCCTAAAATATGAAATGAAATATCACCTAATGAGAACTTTCACTTGACTGGTGCCAGTTGTGCTTACTTTTCCAGAATACCTTAGTCCACCTCTGGTTTTAATGCATGGGTTCATATCAAGTTCTTGTTGCTCAGCCTTTACTGTTTAGTTTCCATTTTCCTGTTGTGTGGTTTTATGGTGGCATGCATGCTTGTCTCAACTGCTGAAAGTTGGTATTTCAATACCAGACCATGTGATACATGTAGTTAAACAATTAATTGAAAGCAGCTGTCCCCATATTAAGCACTACTTAGGAATAAGAGCAACAACTATATGTTGTCCCTTCAGTTTGGAAATGTGCTTCATGCTTGGGAAACTACTCATTATCATCCAACTCATTATTTCTAACTATGAAAAAAACAGGGTTCATATTCAAAACCCTTTAACATGTTTTCATCCCTATATGCATTTAATATTTTCCACTGGATGTTAACACTTGTTCATGATCAGCATCATCAAAATCGTTCTTTTGTTCTGTTTTGAAATTTCAATTTTATTTTATTTCTGTATATCAGGGATGGGGTCAATTACTTTAAAATGTAATCGATTAAATTACAATTACTTTGCTAATAAAAATGTAATCGATTACATCATGATTACACCTCATTTCAAATGTAATTGATAACATTAGATTACTTTTCTTTAAAGTAATCATGATTACTTGGGATTACTTATGATTACATTGTATATTGCAATATAAAAGAATTCTTATAAACTTTTTATCCTCAAGAAAAAGCTAATTTTGGTGATTTTTTTTAAGCCATAATTTATTCATCTTATTTAAAAGAATTTAGACAAGTACAGTGTAACATGTATAATTTGATAACCTAGCAAAAGACAAGTGTCCTTTCTATACATGTAAAAGATATAACTTTGTTTTTTCTTCAAATTTAAACCAACTGCCCAATTAACACAAAACCTGAACAAATAATGAAAAATTAATAAGTATAGTTTTATTGGACATAATTGACACATCCATAATTGTTTTTACAGGTGATAAACCCTTCTTTCATTTTTTTAACAAACAATAGGTGAGCTTGGGTCTTAAAATTTTATTGTTTTAATTGCAATATTGATAAAGTTATAAGTGGTTAATTGTCATTATTTGTTTGGAATTTTTTAATACTTGATGTAATTAGAAAGCATATCATAATTTAAATGGAAAACAAAATTTATTCAAATTGTCAAAAAATGAAATTGGGTTTTAATACCATTTTGAATTAAGTGAATATAAATTTATGCATATATATATGTTGACCATCCAATTCAAATTGGAACTAAATGTTTTCTGCTTTTGAATTTTATTGTAGTTTTATCAAAATATTGGGCATACTTATATGAAATTGGAGTTAATATCAGAAGTGTTCAATCTAGGAAAAAAAATGTTTCCAAGATCATAAGGGCTTAATCTCACAACGAAACATTGGAAAGGCAAATTCCTATAGTAAACTGTTAACAAAATAAAACACTTGGTTATACAAAACTTGTTAATTAGATGATACAATTTATAACTAAAACAAAGTCTTATCATAGTGAATACTAGTTTCATGATTTTTCATTCATGTTTTACATTTCTTATATTCATGTTGTCTATCAAGAACTATTTTCATATGTAAACAAGATTTGTAATCAGCAAGTAATCATATAAATGTAATCTTAAAATAATCATGATTACACCTGTTTTTGGCAATGTAATTGATTACATTGCAATTACTTGTAATCAGAAATGGCATGATTACTGATTACACAGGATTACACTGCAAAATGTAATCAATTACAGCTGATTACGATTACTGATTACGATTACCCCATGCCTGCTGTATATATACATGTAACTTCCCATTCTAAAATTTGAATTTAGCTTTAAAATTAAACTTTAAGACTTTAACTAAACACAAAAGGATAAATGATTAAAGTTGGGTATAACATTTATAATTGGCACAATTAGCAAATACATGTATCATGTGTATTGTGACTACAAATGTATGTCATGTATGTGATAACAAGCTATATATTCTCTTTGAATAGTCTTTTTACCAATTTCTGTAACTGACCATGTAACATGTGTAATAAAATATTATTTTCTAGTTGGGAGGGACATGAATTCTTATTGACAAAGGAGAGCTAGCCAAAGAGCATTCTGCAAATTTATCTGTGTAATGTGTTTAACCTTTAAGTTTTTAAAATCTTTTAATTATATTTAATTTGTTGTTAAGCTTAATACTTTAAATTTTAATACCAGTAGTTATTTGTCACTAAATATTAGTTACAATGCATATATATATATATCACTTCCGACTCATCATGCTTTGTGTGGGCAGAAGCCATTTTTGTCTGGTGTTAAAGCAGTCTATGATTAACATATGGAAGACATTTGTTTAAAAAGTGTGTAATAACAGAATTAAATTGGTGATTGGCAAATGGACTATTCTCTCACCATTTTTTAATTGTCAATTTGAAAAAAAGGCACTTCTCCCTATCACATGTTTGAATCATATAAATTAAAGTAAGGGCACTGTGATTTATAAGATTTATAATTATACAACTATGACATTTAAAAAAAAATTAAGGATCATCAATCTTTCATACATTGTACATGTAAATTTTTTTTTTTATTAATCATGTTAATATGATAATAATTCAAAAATAACTAACATAAATACTTTGTTTCAGAATTGTATGGTGTACAGACCATTCCAATTCAGGAGAAGGAAGTTTTGTTTGTCTGAAACAAGATGGTAGTTTGTTATGTTACAATAAGCATACAAAGATTGTCCTTCAACAGAATATTAATGAAGTCATTGTGCAAGGTATATATGGTTGAATTATCACTCAGATGATTAAATTATAGATTCTCAACATGCATGGAAAACCGTAAGAAATTTACCTGATTGTAAAGGGAAGGACCTTTTTTGGATTGACTTGGATAGATAAATAGATGTAACTAATTAGGAATATA
The DNA here is from genome assembly GCA_037788925.1 of Mytilus galloprovincialis. Taxonomy (NCBI): domain Eukaryota; kingdom Metazoa; phylum Mollusca; class Bivalvia; order Mytilida; family Mytilidae; genus Mytilus; species Mytilus galloprovincialis. The sequence continues at coordinate 37,564,993 of CM075335.1, forward strand.
TTTGTTTCGTTCATGATTATATATATATGTAATTACTGTTTTGTAATGTATTTTGTATTTTGATAAGTTAAAGGATAAATTTTCAACCATAAATAAAATTATTTATGTTTTTTTTTTTATTAAAATATGAAATTGTAGCTATATATATATGTTTTATTTTAATTTTATTGGAAATTAAATTAACAGAATTGATAAAAACATAAACTAATTTAGTCAATACATGTATGTGTATTAAAAAGAAAAGAAGATAATTTGATTCCAAATTCTGCTAATTATGAAATGTAAATAGGGAGAAAATGAATCTTTCAAATAACTTAAATGAATGTTAGAATAGAACCGGAGATTCATTTTATTATAACATGGAAAGTGCACTTAATTTGTTTATTTTTCAGAAGACAAAATTGATTTTGAAGACTTTAAATTAGCCACTTACTATGGAAACCACCTAATTGTGAAAATAAAAGATGAATTGGTTGTTATGGAGATACAACAAGCAGGATATAAAATTATGACATCCATTGTTATACCTAATAATCCAGTAGCACACAATGTTTACGATATTCTGACAGACTTTGTAGCAGTGTTTGATAGTGAAACAACAATTATTAGTATCCTTATAAATGTAGTTAGAAATCAGATATGATTAAAAGATACAAATTTAATGAAGTAAAATAATAGGGTGACTGACAGCCTTTTTAAAATACATTCCTTCAAAATTGTTTTCCAGATACAAAACCCCACAAAACATTGAAATCAGCATAACTTCATTGCATTGCAAGTAGTAGAAAATAGACTTATCAATGTTAACACATCATAAACTAGTGGTGACCTCATGATATTTTTTTATATCAATCAAACAGAAATTTATGTAGCAACATATCAATGCATATGAGATCTACTTTTAAGAAAAGTCTATGCATGGTTTTAGAGATTTCATGTTTTTAAGACAAATTTAAGAATGTTTTTTATTGATTTTGTATGCTTTCCATACAATATTTCTCCTATTCAGTAATATTTCAAAAAAAAAGATATATGCGCTATAGTTTTAATTTTAATTTCAAGTATAAATCTGTGACATGACCAATTTAAAATATTGTTACTTGATTTTTGGATAATTATTTTGAAAAAAAAAAATTCTTTTTCTACCACAACATTGCAAGTTTTAGGAGCAGTGATATATTGTGCCATTGCATTTTAAATGTCCTTTATTTTTTCTGATTATATGTTGTTAACCATGTGTTAACATGTACATGAAATAGCCAAATAAAAAAACCTGTTTTATTTGATAAGGTTGAGAATCAAAATGGGGAATTTGTCAAAGAGACATTTACCACCTGACCATAGAGCAGAAAACAGCAGATGATGCATTGTTATTGGATGTACATTTATATTGTAAAAAAGGTGATTAAAATTTTTGTTCAAGGACAATTTTCAGATAAAACATCCTTAACTTATACAGCTGTATACAATATAACAAATGGAGATATTGTAGCTACAGTTAACCTTTCAATGACAAATATTGAAACAGACAGAATGTTATCATGGGGATTTACTCCAGATCTTAAATATTTGATTGTCATGGAAAATACATTCACAATCACATCTATAAACATTGAGAGCTACACACAACAATTTCCATCATGTGTTACCAAAACGAAATTAAAAGATATTCAGTTTACAAATAACGAAGTTCTGAATACTATTCATGTTGGGGATTCCACTTGGAGGAGAAAACTTTTAACCATACATGATCAGAACTCCAAACTTCCAACTAAGCCATGGTATTTTGAACACAAATCCAACAGTTCAAATGTCAAACCTCAGACATCTAGGTGGAGAGCGTCTGGTTTTTGGAAGAAAAGTAGAACAAAGTCGCAAAGTTCCATTTCTAAGCTAGAAGGCGATAAGAAAATACATCTTCCTGCTACGTTACAAGGAATGAATATCGTTGATTTTGTGGTTGGAAAGTTTTCAGTCTCGCTACATTTACAATCACCAAAAGAAAATGTAATATGTGTATGTGATATTCAAAAACAGACCTATAACATACAAAGGTAAAACTAACTATTAAACAATAAGATCAACTTATGGGAAACTCAAAAGTTTTAGGCACATGTACAGTATAGTAGGAAATTTATACAATTATTAAAATACCTTGCTTCATACTTTTTATAAAGAAATGTATCATTTCTTAAAATGTGTTGCTTTTCATTTTTATTCAAAATTAGAAATTCAAGCATCTTTGAAAATTGCATATCACAGACCTTGACCCAGGCTCATCACTGACATCATAATTTTTTAACAGATCTTTATAATACTTTAGTGCTCAGAAACATATTTAATCCTGCTACATTCTTTAAGTGTCTATCCCAAGTCAGGAGGTTGTTATTCTGGTGTCATCATTGGTTGCTGTTGGTCATATTTGTTTTACATTTATTAATGCTGTTAAATTAAGATTATTAAGATTTTTTTGGAAATTAGAAAAATGACTTTTTATAAATGTTTATATCTTTTTTTCTTATTTTGTAGACTTCCTGTTAAATGTTTTGTGATGTTGTCAGCACAGTCACAATTTCCACATCTAGTAGCTATGGAAACTCATCTGACTTGTATTGTTCCATGTATAGAACAAGAAGAATTTGTTAGCTTGGTAATGTTTGTTTGATTATATTGTTTTTGTAGTAGGGCTTAGTGGGAAATTTAAGGGTGACAACAATGAAAACCCTTCTTTTATGAATGCCTGTTCTATCATCAATTTAACAATTATACTGATTCTTATTAGAAAGGGTGACATATTTGTACATACCTTATCTTTTTGTAAATCATACAAGTATGTGTTTTATGGGAAAAAAAAGGTACCAGTATATACTTTGTGGATTCTTTTGATTGTATTTAAGATTTACCAGTCTTTATTTCACTGTCATCTATATTCTATAAACATGATGTTAGGTTAGTTCTTTAGAAACACCTTTTTGGGATACGATTGCTTTCAAGCAATCTGTAGACTTATACCGGTGGCTCAGAGCAATTCCCTCACGTCAATCGTTTTATTCTAAACATTAAGGATCATCTCAGATTCTTATGATTGCCTTGCTTTAAAAGGTAAAAACAGTCAAAGGGATTGAACTTAAACAACTTTCCTATAATATTCTTTTCATAATCTTCATGTTTGATAATTCCCATGACTTATATGCTTGTTTTTAACAACACGGAAAATCAGAATTAAGCAGTATTTATAATTATTTATTTTATAAATTTAGAAACACGTCAGAGGGAATTCCCAGTTTTGATAAAATGCGAGTTCTCTGAACTCCGATAAATCTATTTCTGTCATATATTAAAGAACTGAAGTGGAGTTTTTCATAATGTTACCGTTATGAAACTGATATTTGAGATTGTACTTCCATAAAGAAATAGAGAACCATCTAGGTCGTTTAATAAACATTAAATATACGTCCTTGCTCCAGTGTTTGTTTTGGAAATTATGCGCATGCGTATAGATTTCTTGACTTCAAAGGGTTTTAGATTGAATGGTTGCTCTGGATTCCCCACTCAATAAATTAATTTATAACTCATGGGATCTTTTCTATGTATTTCTGCTATTGAGGGTTATTGTTGTTGCATATCTTTAAATCATATGCATCATTTAAATTAAAATAAATGTATTCATCGTCATAGAACACCGCTTCAGGCGAAATGGAGTCTTTCAAATTACCGTTTCGAGTTGTCTCCCTTCCGGCAGTTTATTCCGTGAATGCTGAATCAAACAACACGTCGAGTATTACTATTAGCTCGTTATGTCAATAAACGTCGTATTATATTAAAAACGATCGCAAATTAAACCGATAAATGTGTACGGAAAGGAGTCATGATCACTGACTCAAAGGAAATTAAATATTTAAAGAGTTAGGATTGGGGTTCCTCCTAGAATTAACGTAGCCTCGTAGGAAAATAGGTGATTATGATACGATACGAAGTGGAATACTTTCTCTCACTCTTAGTCTCAGTGACAGCTGTGGAAAGTAAACTTGGAATTGATAGTACAAAAAAGTACAAAAATAAAACACAATAGGCCTAATTACATTGTTGTTACACTTTTATCCGGGATTGGCTATTTTGTAACTATTTTACATGTGCAGTTGAATTATTTTTGAAAATAATATTATCCAGCTACATGTATACAGGTGTCAATGAAACAACGGCAATCGTATCCCTCAGAGCAATCTGCTCTTTGATTATTAAGGTAAACAGAAATATTTGTATTTTTTTTTTTTCACTTACAATGACAAGCCGAGTGAGTTCTAAGAACCTTTATAAACTTTCTGTGAGGTGCCTCACTGTGACTTTGGAGATGTAGAAGAGCAATAAAAGCACATGTCCTTTTGTGTGTATTTTGCAATTGCTGTGCAGGTATTGATTTTGTGTTCAAAATCGATACCGCATGACCTTTGTTTTTCTATTAATATAGATGATGACCTATGGTGGAGCCTCTGTAGCTGATGTCTTATGTCATATCAATAAATGGGGGAGATGTTGACCTTTGTTTTTCTATTAATAGATGATGACCTATGCTGGAGCCTCTGTAGCTGATGTCTTGTGTCATATCAATAAATGGGGGAGATGTTGACCTTTGTTTTTCTATTAATAGATGATGACCTATGCTGGAGCCTCTGTAGCAGATGTCTTGTGTCATATCAATAAATGGGGGAGATGTTGACCTTTGTTTTTCTATTAATAGATGATGACCTATGTTGGAGCCTCTGTAGCTGATGTCTTGTGTCATATCAATAAATGGGGGAGATGTTGACCTTTGTTTTTCTATTAATAGATGATGACCTATGCTGGAGCCTCTGTAGCAGATGTCTTGTGTCATATCAATAAATGGGGGAGATGTTGACCTTTGTTTTTCTATTAATAGATGATGACCTATGCTGGAGCCTCTGTAGCTGATGTCTTGTGTCATATCAATAAATGGGGGAGATGTTGACCTTTGTTTTTCTATTAATAGATGATGACCTATGCTGGAGCCTCTGTAGCTGATGTCTTGTGTCATATCAATAAATGGGGGAGATGTTCCTTACCTTTACACACCTTAGAGATAGGTGTTAAACACAGACAACTAGATACTGTGGTCTTCTTTCTTAAAAGTAAAGAAAATTGTAAGTAAATCTCTTGATATTTTGAATTTTTTTTTTCTTAAAAGCAAAATAAAATGTAGTAAAAAAAAATCTTAAGGATCATTCAAACAATATCATGTCAGCACATTGCAGATAGTAAAAATACGAAATAGAAAGTATTGTTGCACAAGGAACAATGCAATATGTTTACAAGACTTGCAAGAAAAATGTAATAAGCTACAATACTCTATTACTTTGTTTAAATGAGAATAGGTTTTCTAGAAACCGTACCTCTTAAATCTTTCTTCGATGAAAATATGTCATCCTTAATGGGTAGTCAACCATTAACTATGACTTTACACAGCCACCAAAAGTTTTGTCAGGTATAAATTATATACTGTAAATTCAAAATTATTGCAAGACTTTTTTTTAATGTGACTGTGAGTATTACAAAAAAAAGAATAAAAATAAATCTTTAATTAAATAGATTTTCCTGAAATCACAATATCTAATCTACCATTTTGTCAACTCGTTAAAAATTGTAATAATACATGCATGCAATAATTTCTTAATTTACAGTAGTTTGAAAATTAAGACATGCTTACTTAGCATTGCAGATAAGAGTTTTTAAATTCCTGCGTCTGAAATGCTTTTAATCACAAAGGTACAAACCAAAACATTTGAAAGCTCATTTATTTATTATTGATAACAGATGGGTTTTTTTTCTCTTTCAGTGTTTTCCTCTACAAAATCGTATATGACATCACCAGCTTCCCCACCTGTGGCCTCACCATCCTGGTCATTTAGCTCTAATCACTATGACAACATCATACAGTTACAGCCAGCATTAGAATTGTTGATACAATCTATATCAGATAACCTTACAGATTCTCAGTCACAGGTACAGGAAACACACTGATACACTCATAAAGAGTCAAGGAACGTATATACAGATATAAATAAACTTGATATTCTCATTAGTGTATTGTTTTAAAGAGATAAGATATATTGATTGTCATTGTGTAACACTAATGAGTAGTATGTGTAAAAAAGATGAAAATAACATATATTTTTGTTTTAAACTAAGAGCTACATTGATTGACACAAAGCTTGAATGTGAAGATATTGTTATCTTAGGCCACACCAATTTAATTTCTTGTTCTACGTATTTTTGGACTCCAAAAGTTGGGGCGAGCGAGCGATTTGAAAATTTTAATTAAAAAATATTTAATTTGCAAATTTTTGAGGCGAAGCTTGAAAAGTAAAGGCGAGCGATTATAATTTTTTTTTGTAAACATAAAATAGTAGGTTTTGACAATATTAAAGCTTGATTTATCACTTGTACTTTGACATTTCTTTAATTTCTGAAGTAAATTTTTCCCTGTTATCCAAGAAATGATTAAATCTGGTCTATGTATGTGTGACTGACAATGAGACAATTCTCCATCCAAGTCATAATCAGTTTGGGGACAACCCCTTAATGTTATAAATATCCCTTTTACATGTTTTATGAGGGATCAATATACATGATATAAGTTATAATATATTTGTTTGTACAAAAGGGCTCATATTTTCTCAAAGAACTATATATCTATCTGGTATTAAATGGTCAAAACATGTCCAAGAATTTTGTAATATTCCTAGACTTTAACCATGTTAACACATTAACTTTAACAGTTTAATATTATTCAAAATAAGTGGACCCCTCTTTTAGAAAAAGTTGTTTAAAATATAATGTAACTCTCCTCTTTTTGAGTACAAAATTCTAAGTTTTCAAAGGTTTTGTATAGAAGAACTATACAAATCCTTGGTATTTCTATTTTCTTTTCTACATCAGTAAAATGACCCCTTGTCTGAGGGAGGGTTGTTCTCAACCTGATAATAAGAAACACAGGTCAAAGTACGGCCTTTTACACAGGGCTTTGATACAGACCAAACAGCAGGCTATAAAGGACCCCAAAATTATTAGCGTACACAATTCGAACAGGAAAACCAACGATCTAATTTATATATCATGTACATGTATATCCAAACGGGAAAAATACCAATGAACAACATCAACAAACGATAACTGCTGAACGACAGGCCCCTCAATCAATCAGGACAGGTGCATAAACATGCAGCGGCTATGGATAGTTTTGTTTCGCCAGCATACAATATAATTGCAGTTGAAGGCAAATCCTTCAGAAGTTCTTTGTACTTTATTCTAACAACGAACATTTTTAGATGGGGAATATAAGTAAGGGGGAAAGTAATCAATTTTTTGTTCTTTACAGGTGTTTCCGCTGTAATAAATTTATATCGGAGCACTCCCGCTTTGGATAAATAGGTTTCATGCTGAAACAAATATTCTCACAGATATTTACAAAGTGTGGTGGGGTGCTTTATGTTTAAAATCGTTATATACAGATTAGACTGTGATTTTAAAAACAAATGTTGATATCTTTTTATAATATTTACAAAAAAAACGGTGCGGGAAATGGACATGATTACATTTCCGGATGCGGGAAGCGGGAATATAAAAAAAATTAAAAAAATCAGTTTTGAAAAAAATAGTCCGTCGAACAAGGAATCAAATTGGTGTGGCCTTAAAAGTAAATCTATAAACATGACACATTCTCAATTTTTGGGGATCATATTTTTTTTTTTTTTTTAGGTAAATGTGAAATAGTCAGTTATCCATTAACAATAGTTTATCATAATAATTATCTATAAACTATATAAATTCTTGAAACTGATATCATGATACAAAACATCTGACCACAGCTGTAAATTCACAAATTTTTGCCTGCAATTATTATTGCATTTTTATTAAACAATGGACAAAAATGCCAGATTAACTAGTGCAATTTCATGAAATACAGCATTCAAATAATGCTATACAAATTTAAATGCAAGTTTACACTAAAACAAATATCACAAAACTATAAGAATTTATAGTATTATATTCCTTTAATTTTGTCTTTCATTTATTGTAGGATTTTGTCAAAAGACTGTCCGATATAACACTTGAGTTTCTCTATGGCTTACTGAGTGATGCTTTAGATGTGCAGGAATCTGTCAAATATAAAATGAATAATGAATCAGAAGTAGAAGACATGAAGAAATCAATAGATGTAATACTAGAAGATATAGCAGACATCAGACAATGTCTTAGAAAGATAGAAAGAGAAAAAAAGATAAAAGATGGAATAGATGAAGTGAAAAGAGTACCTGATACCGATCATAAGGCTCTAGGAAACAAAACTGATGATGTAAGACATACAGAAAAGTAGTAGAAATAAATAGAATTTAATGATATAAGAAATAACAATAATTGAAGAAGTGTATTTGAAATGAAAGTAAAAAAGGGGGAAACATAGGAGGGTCTGGATGGGGATACAGAAGAGAGAATAATGGGCAAACATAAAATTTAAAAAAAAAAGAGACTGATGGGGTGCTTAAATGTGAAGAATAGCAAATAGTCGGCCAAACAAACTAAGAAAGAAACATTACCAAAAAATGTAAGTACATATATACAGAGATGAAGACTCCTCCCCAATCCAGACCCTCACAATGAGCTTAGACTCCTCCCCAATCCAGACCCTCACAATGAGCTTAGACTCCTCCCCAATCCAGACGCTCACAATGAGCTTAGACTCCTCCCCAATCCAGACCCTCACAATGTGCTTAGACTCCTCCCCAATCCAAACCCTCACAATGAGCTTAGACTCCTTCCCAATCCAGACCCTCACAATGAGCTTAGACTCCTCCCCAATCCAGACCCTCAAAATGAGCTTCCATTTGAAAACATAACATTTTGGTAATTACAAAAACATGTAGATGGATTAATTGTGAGAAGAAATAAAAAACAGTGAAATATCAATAATAAAAGTAATTTTAAATGCACTAGAAGTTTCATTATTTATTTAAAAAAACATTGATTTTAAGAATTAATCAGTGTTCATGTTTATAATATTTCTATATCTTAATTGAAGATTAAAATAATATGTACTATGCATTAATCAATAATTTTCAACCTTTACAATGACTGGTTTTACTTTGTAACAGGAAATTATACAAGATGCAGTGTTATCCAACACTATTCCAACAGTGCAAGCCAGTCTACTAGAAAAGGGAGATAACTCTAGGGCTGATATAAATCATATAACAAACTGTAGTATTGTGAAAGCTGTAAAATATCTATGGGAGAAACAATCTAAACCTGCTATAGCCATTTTGTCTAACTTGGTAATTATATTCAAAGAAGTGGTTTTTAACAGTCAGTGCACATTTAAAAAATATAATATTTTGAATCTGATACAAGTTTAGATTATTCATTTCAAAGATGTGCAGAAAAATATTTTTGATCTTGTTCAACTTTGATGCAAAAAAATGTTTTGAGTAGAAATTTGGCTTAATGAATTATATATGCCAATAAAATTTTTAGGACATTTAATTAATAATCCAAGTTCAAGATTTTTACCTGAAAAATAGTAACTTTGACCAGGTATGAAATCAGAAATATACAATCAATAGCTTAAATATAAATTTAACAAAATATACTTCAGATTTATTGCTTTCATTTTAGGGTTTAAATGTGAATAGTAAGTTATGGGAAGTGGCTGCCATTTGTGAAGACAGGACAATACGTGACTTTATTATTGAAGAGCTTACTGGTAGAAAATGTTTGACAGAGGAACAAATGGAGATAGTTGAATATGTAAATGAATTAGAAAAGAAATATCCAACATCTTCATTCAGTTCTGCTGTTAAAGATGCTAGAAAACAAGAGGTCCCATTAGACAGGTAATACTTTATGTATAAATCTAAGCACCAAATATTTGGTTTTGAAAGCTAAAAAAAGTTATATCAGGAGGAGTCAAAATTGAATTTGAAAAGAGGTACAAGAATTGTATTTTCAATGACATGTACATTTTATTCGTTAGGTTAAAGAATATATATTTGTCCTGTGTATTTTCTATTACATGTACTTCTTTTAAATAGGTTAGAGAATATATTTTTGTCCTTTGGTGATTCTCCCGAGTATGATTTATCATCAGAATGTGGTGATTTATCTGCTATGGTCTCAGAAGACCATCAAAATATAGGGAAATACAGCCATGTTTTGTTGGACTGGGTTCAAAGATGGGATCCAGATACGAAGGATCTGGTTATCATGGTAGAAGGTACTAGGAATTGTTTTATCTACTTAAATCAGATTTGTGTTACATTATGTCAAAGAATAATTACAATGATCTTTTCTGTATAAACTAAAATAACTGGTTTAATTTGTAAGCTATGAAATATGGAACTTTTCACCAAGTGTTACTTTTTAAAGCTGTAAGTAGAATGTCACTGTTTAAAAATGTAAAATATGACCATTTTAACAAGGAGTTGCATTATAATTTGTTAGAATTTAAAAAAAATATATATAAAAATGAAGTGTTTATAAAATGTTAAAATTAATATTTTTAGATTCTTAAAAAATGAAATCTGCTTTTTTCAGATCCAAAAGAATTAAAACTTGTACATTTGCGATATCTTTTACGGTATAACAAATTGGAAAAGCTGTTGTTATGGATACAAAAGGCTGTTGAAAAAGACTTTCCCATAATGCATCAGTTACTTGAACATTTGGATGAGTGCACATCATATATCAAACTAGTCATCACTGAAGCATGTGCAAGGTATGGTGCTGTACCATAAAAATGATTATAGATTTAGAATTTGTAAAAATACCCACATCCCTGTTTTTTCTTTACTTGAACATCTAAGAAAATTTAAATTTTCAAAAGTGCATTGGTGATTTATTTCTTAATGTACACACATTTTGTTATTTCATAATTTGCTATTGTATTATGGGCAGATCTGAACTAAGACAGTATTTTCTCTATTACAAACTATTTGCATTTTGTATAATCTGATCAACCTTGGTAGTGCCAGATTTCATTTCATTTTAATTCAATTTATATTAATTGAAAAATTTGTCAATTTTAACTGAATATTTAAGAAAAATAAATGATAGGACAATGTTTTGCCCAAACAGAACACCATTAAAAGCTTTTTTGTTAATCTGTTGTAGGAAAGGTGTATTTTTGAAAACTGAGGAATTCAACACCCTAGTTTCTGACCTAAGATTAGTAGGAGGAGCCTTGGAACTGCCACACCCACTCAGTAACAGTACATTGGAAGAACTAGAAAACTTTCACAGAGACTTCATACAATATTGTGTAAAGAACAACCTGCCTACTGTTGTGTGGCAATACTGTACTACCCATAAGTAATTGTTGTATTGATTTACAGTTTATAGATCAACTAGTGAACTGTAATTTTTGATAAAGTATAATTTGATTATACTGCACTTTGATTTAAAAGCAATTTTATTTTTTTATACCTTTGAAAAAAATTTTTTTTGTTAGTTTTTTTTTCTCTAAATTGTTTTCTTTTATATCATTTAGTCTTGATTCACATCTGGCCTCACGGTCATAAAACTTTTGAGCATGAAAACTTTTGAGCATGATTTTTGTACTCGGACTCGAAAATCAACCAATCAAATTGCTGGATTTCATGTTTTGAGCATGATTTTTGTGCTCCGAGCACTGAGCAAAGTTTTATGCCTTCAGGCCTGAACTAAATAATTTATTTATAAGAAAAGAGCCATATAAACTATTTACCATCGAACTCTATTAATAGAGTTATTGAAATATGAACACTGAGGATTTATTTAATTTCATGGATACCAATTTTCTTGGAAAAGGGAAATTTATTTTCAAGAATATTTGATTTCATGTATTCTCCTAACATTCCATACAAAAAATTAAAAAAAAATCATACTGCATTGAACATTTAATTTGTTGTTCACCTATACACACAAAATCCACAAAATGGCATCTTAGGCCACACCAATTTGATCCCTTGTTCGACGGACCCGCCCGCACCTATTTTTTTCAAAACAGAATTTTTTTATTTTTTTTATATTCCCGCTTTCCGCATCCGGAATTGTAATCATGTCCATTTCCCGCACAGTTTTTTTGTGTAAATATTATAAAAAGATATCAACATTTGTTAAATTTATCACAGTCTAACCTGTATATAACGATTTTAAACATAAAGCACCCCACCACACTGTGTAAATATCTGTGAGAATATTTGTTTCAGCATGAAACCTGGGAGTGCTCCGATAAAAAGTTATAACAGCGGGTATTTCCGTGAAGAACAAAAAATTGGTTTCTTTCCCCCTTACTTATATTCCCTATCAGAAAATGATCGTTGTTAGAATAAAGTACAAAGAACTTCTGAAGGATTTGCCTTCAACTGCAATTATATTGTATGCTGGCGAAACAAAACTATCCATAGCCGCTGCATGTTTATGCACCTGTCCTGATTGATTCAGGAGCATGTCGTTCAGCAGTTATCGTTTGTTGATGTTGTTCATTGGTATTTCCCGTTTGGATATATAAATTAGATCGTTGGTTTTCCTGTTCGAATTGTGTACGCTAATAATTTTGGGGTCCTTTATAGCTTCCTGTTTGGTCTGTATCAAAGCCCTGTGTAAAAGGCCGTACTCGACCTGTGTTTGTTAATATCAGGTTGAGAACAACCCTCCCTCAGTCAAGGGGTCATTTTACTGATGTAGAAAAGAAAATAGAAATACCAAGGATTTGTATAGTTCTTCTATACAAAACCTTTGAACACTTAGAATTTTGTACTCAAAAAGAGGAGAGTTGCATCATATTTTAAACAAATTTTTCTTAAAAAGGGGTCCACTTATTTTGAACAATATTAAACTGTTAAAAGTAAATGTGTTAACATGGTTCAAGTCCAGGAATATTACTAAATTCTTGGACATGTTTTGACCATTTAATACCAGATAGATATATAGTTCTATGAGAAAATATGAGCCCTTTTGTACAAACAAATATATTATAACTTATATTGATCCCTCATAAAACATGTAAAAGGGATATTTATAACATTAAGGGGTTGCCCCCAAACTGATTATGATTTGGATGGAGAATTGTCTCATTGTCAGTCACACATACATAGACCAGATTTAATTATTTCTTGGTGAACAGGGAAAAAATACTTCAGAAATTAAAGAAATGTCAAAGTACAAGTGATAAATCAAGTTTTAATATGTCAAAACCTATTATTTTATCTTTACAAAAAAAAATTATAAACGCTCGCCTTTACTTTTCAAGCTTCGCCTCAAAAATTTGCAAATTAAATATTTTTTTATTAAAATTTTCAAATCGCTCGCTCGCCCCAAATTTTGGATACCAAAAATCCGTAGAACAAGAAATTAAATTGGTGTGGCCTTAGAATAATCAGTAATAACATGTATATAAATTGTATTGAAAACTAGTTTAAAGTTTTGGTAATAATAGTTGATGCATATGTTTATTCAATTATTTTTAGGTTATCTTATAGTTGGCTAAAGAAATTTCTACATAGTAATGAAGAGTGTTGTTGGCTGTCTATGCTAGTATCAATGTACAGACTTAGACATAAACCAAATGGTAAATATATAACCACACTGAAATACACAAAATACACACACAAATAAATAATGTAGTAACTAATGTCTGTCTGTTAGTATCATGTTCAGACATATACCAAATTGTAAATATATAAACAAAATCAACCTGAAAATGTAACTTATCAATGAAATTTAAAAAAAAAATAACATATTAAGTAAAAATATTGAAACACATAAATAAAAACTAGTACAAATTTATGGAAAACTATAAAGCATCTTGACTAATAAAAGCATAAAGGTGATAGAAATCCATTTTTTATTAGTTGTCCCACATGTATTGATTTATAGATTGTTCTGCTATGGTTGATGCAAGCATCAGTAATGGACAACTTATATGGTCTTTAAAAAAACCTGAAATTGGAGAAATCGTGAAGAATGGGGAAGTTCTTACTGCCATGGCAACAGCGATGTATTCAGAGAATAAATTGCAACAGGTATATTGATTTACATTGTGGTCATCAAGAATCCAATTTTTTGTTCATATAAGTTTTAAATGATGTTATTTTCAGGAGTTATGGCCCTTAATTGCTTTAACAAAGACACTTATAAATGTATTGAAACCTTGTTAGCTGTATTTTTACAGCCTCTTTTCAAAACTTAAGTCAGGCTGCTGTTTTTCTATTTTTTTTTAGAAATGTTTCAAATTTAAAAAATAAACGTCACACTTAACTCTTAAACATATAAATGAACTAAAATTAAAAACATACAAGACTAACAAAGCGCAGAGGCTCCTGACTTTGGACAGGCACAAAAATGCAGCAGGGTTGAACAGATATTTCAACACTTTCCCTATACGTCTAGATAATTCAGGGCTCACGCTCATCATCGGACATTTTTAATTTTTACCAAGTTAATGAAACATCAATTTTTTATTGATAATTAAAGAAATTCAGACATAAACAATTCATTTTCTTAGGAAAAGAGGTTGGAGCATTGTCTTTACAGTGTGTAGCAGGTTACTTACAAGACAATTTTTATCACTTCGTGCCCTGCCAGTTGTTTTTACTCGAAAACGTACATCAACCTAACTTGTGGCAGCAAAATAAGTTTGTTACTTCATTTAAAAGTGATAAAAGTTGCCTCCAGTAAATGTGTAATCCTTTTATTGCATTAAAAACGTAATGTTCCTTTCCAAATAGCTTGTCAAACAAATTTTTCTTGCATTCGGCCCCCATTGACCGTTTCTAACTACTGATTGGAATCGGACCAGCTTTCACCAAAAACCATATTTTTACAATAATAACTACGGACACATAATTGGAACATCAGACAGAAGAATATTGATCCCAAAAATAAAAGTTGCGCGTTCCATACACATTAGAATACTTTTGGTTACATCTTATTGATTGGTGTATATATATAATTCCCTATAATTTATATGGATTGTTTCAAAATATTGATTCTAATATGACGTGCTTCTTTCGCTTTGCAAACAACACCGTGATCAAATTCTCCATATATCTATACTTAGCGCAGACTCAGAGATATACATAATAATGGCTGTTACAATATACTTCCCACGTAAATCCACATGTATTGGAACCTATTTGTAAACCATTTGCCGATTTTATTTTTTTTTTAAATTGCAGTTAAAAAAGACAAAATAACTTATTCTAATTCGGATGCATAATAAAAAGAAGTAATGCACAAGAGCTCGGAGAAATCAACAAAATAAAAATAAAATAAAATTCCGCGAAAGTCTTTTAATGTTTTTGACGCATTTAAGTCATTTCAAAACATGACGTCATACAAATGAAAACGCTACAGTTGAACGTTTTCTGAAAAGTGAACCATCGAAATTCGTATAATATTGTATTAAAATTGATTTGTAAGGTAGGTTTTGTTTTATTTTCTATTCTATTGCATTTTTCGCATATTTACTGATTTCAGCAAGTCAACATGGCGGCTCCTTAGTTACAAAATGTCAACTTTGGATTTGACGGTAGCTTACGAGAAAAACATGTAAATTAAAAATGTCAAATGTTGGGTTTGTGAATTTAAAGAATTAAACAGATTTTTTTTTCTAGCGGTTATTCACTAAACAATCCATGCAAGCTACAGATTTTATGATTATTTGAGCTTTATCGAACCGGGAGTAAAAAAAGAACAGCCATACACACAGCATACCTACCATCGCTTCAGTTTTTAATGACCATATTTGTCCTATTAGAATCGAAATAATTCATGGAAGCTATAGATTGTTGGAAATTTACACATGGCCTGGGCCGTGTAAATTTCCAACAATCTATGGCTTCCATGAATTATTTCTTAATTAAAGTTGCTTAACTCTGAGACTTATACTAATATCAATATATTATGGCCCAGCTTAACTTTGTATATCTTTTGATAAGAAACACTGAATTTCATACACAAGATAGTTTTTAATCAAATTGGTATTGATATATTATAATTTATTTAACTTTTTGATATAAAAAATATATTTTTAGTGCTAGATGTTTAGTTGGTAGTTTCTCACAAGAACCTAAACTTAAACAGCTTTGAATTTGAACAGTTACTTTAATTGTATACTCAGATATGAATTGAACAATATAAAAACAACATTATTTACATATGACCCTTTATACTATAGTAAAATCCAAACATTGTAGCGCAGTGCTGGAATGAGCACTTCTCTTTCAAATCTCACCACTTCTCCCTATCAGTTTCAGAAAGAGAAGTCACTTCTCCCTATGATTCTGAAGTAGTGTGAGCCCTGTAATGTAGAATAAATAAACATATGCAATACTTCTAAAATACTTTATCTTATAGGACTTTTTAGAAACTTACTTCCAAATGCCTGAATCTGTTTTAAAATTGCAATTAAGTAAGAATTCCTTTCCCTTGTTTGGAAGTATACCAGTATAAATATGGATTCCCTGTAGTGAAGAGCAACAGTCAGAAGTAAAATAGAAAACAATGCGTTTACTTAATAAAAGTTTACAAAAAATTCCAGCTTGATAATTGAATTTGATATGAGTATTTTAGAAGACAAAATACTGTTAATTGTTTTGAAGCTTATTTTAACTACCGTAAATATCATCTGTAATGCAAGCACTAATTATTAATTCTTCATGGAGCTTCATTGCCATGGAGCAGTTCTTCTTCCTGAATGGGGAGATAACCCACTGCAAATTTTGATTTTAGAGCAAAATTTGTGAATCAACAAGTAAGTTTCATAAAAGGCACTCATATATGTCTGTATTGCAGATATAAAATTCAGTCCTGATTTTCTCAAAAACAATAATATTAAAATTACTGGTAAGTGGCCATGGTATGTATAAGTTATAACATGTTTATATAGTGCAAAAGAAGATCCTTTCAAATACCATTTTTGATGAATTCATATATTATTCTATTGATATTTTCCATAATTTCATTATTATATTTTTCAACAGATTGTAGGAGACCAAAACAGTGCACCAGTAATTCTAGGAATTGAGAATACAGAGCTTGAGAAAGCATTACAGATTTTCCCAAAACTTCACTCTGCTTTATTTCCTGCGCTGGCCAAGGAATCTGCTCAAAATGATGTCACAATCTATCAGCTGTTAATGGTATTTCATTAAATTTCTTAAAACTCATCAAATACATAATTTATAACATTCTTATATGTAGTTTGTGTTCTTATCAACACATATTCAGTTAAATAATGGATAAAAGTTATTAAAAATTGTCTGATATAGTAATAAACAAAGATGACAATAGTTTACTGATGTTAAAATCTTGTAAATTGATTAGGAAGAGACAAGTCTAGTTAACAAACTAAATCTGAGGGACCTGCATGAACTCTAAAAGGAGGGAGACTGACTTAGTTCACAGGATAAAATAGGAATCGTCTCCTATTTAAACACACATTTTGTTGAATGTTACAAGGTACAGACACTGAATTGTTCAAATAAAATTTATGGTCATGTATTATTTAGTTGAAAAAAGAAAAATTGAAACTGTTCATAGTTAGAAAATTGGTAGTATGGGTCTTCAATTCTTAGTTTAGAGGGCTTATGGCTATTTTATGTTGTACAAAATAAGACATTATTCTTTTTAGTGCATTTATGTGTTTTTATTATATTTGTTTTGATACATATTATTCAGGATAATGCTCCATTTGATCCCAGAAAGTTATTTGGTTGGCAGCCTGTAAACACACTTGCATCAGATGGTAAGGAAAAAGAACTAAAAGCACATGCTGGCGTACTGATTACTATTCATTAAATTAACATATTTTATTTCATAGGAATGAAAACAAATGGATTGGATACAAGTTGCACCACAACTTAGCAATGTCTGTCCAATAATAATATAGTTACACTTAAAATACAGTTATATACTTACTTATATTGAGTTTCAATATAAATCAATTTTTTATCTGTCAGTACTTATATTCAATTTAAAAAAGGAGATAGAAATAAACCTTTTTATATTGATGTACATCTGCCATAGTTTCTTTTTTACAGATTTTTATGCCCGACCTACGATAGCAGAGGGCCATTATGTTTTCTAGTCTGTGTGTCCTTTCGTTTGTCCGTTTGTTCATTCGTCCCTTCATTCGTCCGTTCGTTCGTCCGTTCGTTTGTCCCGCTTCAGGTTAAAGTTTTTGGTCAAGGTAGTTTTTGATGAAGCTGAAGTCCAATCAACTTGAAACTTAGTACACTTGTTGCTTATGATAGGGTCTTCCTAATTTTAATGCCAAATTAGATTTTTTACCCAATTTCACAGTCCATTGAACATGGAAAATGATAGTGTGAGTGGGGCATCCATGTACTTTGGACACATTCTTGTTATTTTCTTATTCAGAGTTTCTGTACAGTAGGATTTAAATTTCAAGTGTGTTCAAAATTAAGAATTTTTTCCAATTGAATACTTTACACTGAATGTGATGGCAATATCAGGTTGACAAAAGAATTTGGAATATTGTTATCTGTAGAAATAGACCACTTTCTTTTAAATAATTGAAAAACTTAAAAAGTTAATCCCCCTTTGAGCTAAGACATTTGAAAAATTCTGTAGCAATTTTGACATTTTGTTGATGAATTTTGTTTGAAGACACTTTTTATTAATCTTTTAAAAAGTAATAACCCTACATCAAATTTCAATAGAAATACGTTCTGTTCCATTCCATACAATTAGTTCTGATGGATGTGTATTTTACAAATGTAGTCATATTGCTATACATTTATACTTGTATTTCTCATATATTTCTAAAAAAGTATACATTAAAACAATACATTACAGAAAGTCCAAAAGATATGCCTTATTTCTCTCAGCCAGACTTGGTCAATAAATATGGATATACAGAGAAAATCAGATATATGTATTACCTCAAACAGGGGAGACCATCCTTTGCTTTTGTGTCATTTCTGGCTGAAGCTTATGACATGGAACCTACTGGTATAACACAACAAAGGTAATATTCAAATGGTGCTGAATTTATGTCATATTTTGTTTTTTAAAAGGGACTAGAAAGATTTGAGAATTAATTTTGTGGCCATAAATTATGTGTATGGACAACACATTTGATTTGGTTTCAAATTACAGAAAACAAAATATATTACTTGATTGGTAGTTGTAATTCCAATTTTAAGGCATATAGGGGTTTTACTATTAATAATCATTGCTTTATTTATACTTTCTTACTATTAAATATTGATGTCTGCAGTCTGCTTACTGTTAGTTCCAAAATGTATGCAATGTTTTTTATTATTGTGAAACTCCAATTTACAAGTGATAACATTTGTTGTATGCGACATGTCCTGCATTTCAATTTTTTGTTCATTCTTCAATACCAACAAGCAATGCACACAAAAAAATCTGAATTTTGCATATTTAATAATTGAAGACAATGTGACCCATTTTATTTTGGTATGGTAATAACTGTTGGTTAATTTTTATGTTCCCAGCAACTCCTATATCTATTATAATAAGAATTCATAATATATTTTGCCTCTGATTTAACCTATTCCTTATATTTTTATTTTTCACTTTTTTGTAGAATTCAAGATGCTACTAATACAGCACTGTGGATAGGAGTAAAGAATTTTTCCAATACACAGGTTGCTAGTACATGTGTGGTATTTATGGAAATGTTAGGTCAAGATACCTGTATATTAAGGACATATCTACAGGTTGGAAATGAAATTTTATCAGACCTCAATTCAAATGTGACAGGCAATGTTGACAAAAGGAAGGAATTGGTTCAGAAGAATGATAATGATATAGGTATTTATATAGTTTGGCAATTTATAGCTTGATATGCAGTTTTGGTTTGCTCATTGGTAAAGGCCAAATTACAGGTGACAGGCTCTTATTGTAAAACTCTCATTTATAGAGTTATTGTCTTGTATAATTAGTATGGAGACCTATAGTTGCTAACTTCTACCTCATTAGGTCTCCGGTGGAAAGTTGTCTCATTGGCAATCACATACCACATCTTTTTCCTTTTCATATATTTATAATCTAAGCTTTCATACTATTCCTACTAAAATTTTGTACAAGTTAGAATGGGGCTTTAATTTGAATTAAATCTTAGACATTCAACAAAATACTTGTCTAATTAGATTGCATGGGAGATTGTCTTGGCTTGTTCTGTTAGTGTAGTTTTATAATAATTTCTGACCAGTTGTAGGGTTTGATTTGATGAAACAAATTTTGAATTGGTCAAAATGTTTAATGATATAAAATAGGTGGACCAAGCACTAACAGTCAAAGGACTAAAAATAAAAATCCATTAGACTTTCATTTCAAGATTTATAATATTAAATCTCTCTTTCATGGTTCTGGACATTAAGTAAGAAAATTACTATCCCCCTATTGGCAAAAAAGATATGAGTTATTTTAAATTTGGGATATTCGACAATCTCTATAAATACATCTGAAATCTTTTTTTATCAGTGTCATGGATTTGTGCCTGTGTCTTAAGAAGAGGAAAGAATGCCAAACTGTTGTTACAGAAATTAGAAGATGCAATTTTAAATAATTTGGACAAAGAAAATATCAACAGGTATTATATAGTATCCTATTAAAGTATAAAACAATAACATCAGCTCCTGACATGACAAATTTAAAACAATTCAAATGAGAATACTATAAATGGACTGATTGATGTTCAAAACTAGAAATGAAAGCAGATATGATATACATCAACAAACAGCATGCACTCTTTTGATAAAAAACAGACATGAGGTAGACATCAATGAGATTACAATCATATAATGCTTATATAATTTGCATATCTGTAATTTATACTTGAATTGGATTGGTCAATAAGAATTTTTCTCTTGGTTTACACTTCGATAAATCAAGTTTCCAAAACTACTTTCGTATAAATCAAGTTTCCAAAACTACTTTCGTATTGTTTTCATGCGCTATACACATTCTTGCAGGTCAGCAAATTGAGCTGAAAAAAACAAATGCATAACAATTGTTTCTATTCTAATGCATATATAACAAAAAAGAAATAAAATTAATGCACTAAAGTTTCAAAAAATGTATAAAAATGAAATTTCAATAAAATTCCGCTAAAATTATGAATGATGTGGCGAATTTACGTCATGGCAAAACACGACGTCATACAAATAAAAACTTTCAAGGGAAAGTTTATTTCGTTACGTGTACACTTCAAATTCGGATAATTACTCATTAAAATGAAATTTTGAAGGTAGGTGCTATTTTATTTTAATTTCTGTTGCATTTATAGAACATTTTTGGATTTTAGAAAGGCAATATGGCGGCCAATTCCTTAGTTACGATCTGTCAGTTGTGCATGTGATTGTTATTATAGTAGCCTTTACACAAAAAAATGTTAAAAAAAAAATCGCGATTATTTGGCTAAAGAATTATAAGGATCAAACACATTTTTTCTAGAGGTTATTGATGTGTAAACCGGGGCTCTTACTCACAAACTTTACATAAAAGTCCTGTGGACTTTTATTCAGTTTATGAGTTAATCGCCCCGGTTTACACATCAATAACCTCTAGAAAAAATGTGTTTCATCCTATAATAACACAATATAACCAGAACACAATATAACCAGAAAAGACGCATCTACAGGGTAACATTTTATCTTCAGGAAAGGTGACATAACAGTGCTGGTTTTTTTTCTTTGTGTACACATTTATTTTTGACTTTTGTACACACTGTTTTACACACTTATAATTACCATCTCAAAATGCATCAAATCTAACAAATTTTGGAATATAAATTGTCAACTAGACAATTATTACATGAATTACATTTTTTAGAACCAGTTTTGAAGCAGGACAGAAATGGACAATAGCAGTATTATTTTGTCATCTACTACACATTCCATTGACCACAAAGTATCTAGAACTGACAGCTAAGTCTGATAGATGGCTCCCATTCTTATGGTTCTCACAAATGCACCAGTATTCAAAAGAGCAGGTAGTCTAGAGTGAAAATCAATATATTTTTTTTTCAAATTTAACTTTTTGACTTTAACTATAACTTAGACAAAAGTTTATGCACAGAACACACGATTGTATTATTACAGAAGTTTAAGATTTGATACAATCAATTTATGTTTTGATTTAATTGGAGTTTTTATGCCCCACCTACGATAGTAGAGGAGCATTATGTTTTCTGGGCTGTGCGTCCGTCTGTCTGTCCGTTAGTCTGTTCATTTGTCCTTCCATCTGTTTGTTCGTCCGTCTGTCTGTTCGTCCCGCTTCAGATTAAAGTTTTTGGTCAAGGTAGTTTTTGATGAAGCTGAAGTTTAATCAACTTGAAACTTAGTACACATGTTCCTTATGATATGATCTTTCTGATTTCAAAGCCAAATTAGACTTTTGACCCCAATTAAACAGTCCACTGAACATAGAAAATGAAAGTGCAAGTTTCAGGTTAAAGTTTTTGGTCAAGGTAGTTTTTGATGAAGCTGAAGTCCAATCAACTTAAAACTTAATATACATGTTCCTTATGATATGATCTTTCTAATTTTAAAGCCAAATTAGACTTTTGACCACATATCCAAGGTCCATTGAACATAGAAAATGAAAGTGCAAGTTTCAGGTTAAAGTTTTTGGTTAAGGTAGTTTTTGATGAAGTTAAAGTCCAATCAACTTGAAACCTAGTACAGATTTTCCATATGATATGATCTTTCTACTTTTAATGCCAAATCATATTTTTTTATCCAATTTCAAGGTCCACTGAACATAGAAAATGATAATGCAAGTGGTGCATCCGTGTACTTTGGACACATTCTTGTTTTTAGCTCACCTGACCTGAAAGGTCAAGTGAGCTTTTCTCATCACTTGGCATCTGTTGTCCGGCGTCCGTCGTCCGTAAACTTTTACAAAAATCTTCTCCTCTGAAACTACTGTGCCAAATTTAACCAAACTTGGCCACAATCATCCTTGGGGTATCTAGTTTAAAAAAATGTGTCCGATGACCTGGCCATCAAGCCAAGATGGCCGCCACGGCTAAAAATAGAACACAGGGGTAAAATGTATATTTTGGCTTATATCTTTAGAACCAAAGCATTTAGAGCAAATTTGACATGGGGGTTAAATTGTTGATCAGGTCAAGATCTATCTGCCCTGAAATTTTCAGACGAATCGGACAACCTGTTGTTGGGTTGCTGCCCCTGAATTGGTAATTTTAAGGAAATTTTGCAGTTTTTGGTTATTATCTAGAATACTATTAAAGATAGAGATAAACTGTAAACAGCAATAATGTTCAGCAAAATAAGACCTACAAATAAGTCAACATGACCAAAATTGTCAGTCAACCCCTTAAGGAGTTATTGCCCTTTATAGTCAATTTTAACAACTTTATCATCATTTTTTGTAACTTGTACAAAAATCTTCTTCTCTGAAACTACTAAGCCAAATTTAAACTTACTTGGCCACAATCATAATTGTGATATATAGTTTAAAAAATGTGTTCGATGACCCCGCCTACCAAACAAAATGGCCGACATGGCTAAAATTAGAACATAGTGGGAAAATGCAGTTTTTGCTTTATATCTTTGAAACTAAGACATTTAGGGCAAATTTGTCAAGATTTAAATGTCCATCAGAATAAGATTTATCCCCTCACAAATTTTCAGATGAATCCTACAACCCGTTGTTGGGTTGCTGCCCTAAAATTGGTAATTTTAAGGAAATTTTGCAGTTTTTGGTTATTATCTTGAATACTATTATAGATAGAGATAAACTGTAAAAACAGCAATAATGTTCAGCAAAGTAAGATCTACAAATAAGTCAACATGACCAAAATTGTCAGAGAACCCCTTAAGGAGTTATTGTCCTTTATAGTCAATATTGAACAACTTTTCGTCATTTTTGTAACTTGTAAAAAAATGTTCTTTTCTAAAACTATGGGCCAAATTGAACAAGACTTGGCCACAATAATTTCTAGGGTATCTATTTTAAAAAAGTGTCTAATGACCCCGCCTACCAACCAAGATGACCGACATCAGTAAATAAGGTAACAGGTGAGCGACACAGGCTCTTGAGAGCCTCTAGTTATATAATTTAACAAATATCTTTTGCAATGAAAACAATTTTTTATTCATCTTTACACTTGAAATCCTCAAAAGTAATAACCACCTGAATGATTATTAATCCAGAGTATATTGTTTTCATTTTAGCTTCAGAGCCAGCTGTATCATTTCAAAAGTCAGCATCTCCAGCAACATTTACACTATGTCATTGAAAATGCTGAGGTCAAAGCTCAAGGGGCAAAGGTTACTGAAAAGTCACATGACAAGAAGAAAGGAAACAAAGATGTCAGATCTACTCTGTATTCTAGAATTGGCTTAGCTAAGGATATCAATCAAGGTATCAAGATATGTTTTTCATTTAATTTCATGGAACAAAATGGTACCTTTTGATAATCTTTCAATAAATACTTCTACACTAGTTTAGCACATTTATCATTGTCTGTTTTCCTCACTTTACATGCAGCAGTCATTACATTTCTTTTTTTTTTAATTTCCCTGTTCATACTTCATAGTAAGAGCTTTAAAATAGTTTAAAAAGTTATGCATAGATTATTATTCTTTTCTAATAAACAAATGTATAGATAAGAATGAGATGTGAAATAAATGTATTGTACATCAACCTTCTGATTTAAACTAGTGACTTTTGGAAGTTGAAAAATAAAAAAAAATAAAATCATTGCAAACTTGATAGACTTAGCTTGGATCTTCCTTCTGCATTCCTTATTAATGTGGTATAAAATTTGACATCATCTTAAGGAGTAAACTTGCAAGGAAGGGTTCACATAGTTATAATTTATATAACCCAATAAATTATTTCAAAAAGTGGGGATTGCCTCTCCCGACTCATTGCAGTAATGAATGATCTATGACTTATCAGAAAATATTATATACTATCAGATTATTTAATCCATCTTGTATAGGCTTTGCCTTTTGTCCAATCGCTTTGTTTAAATGTACGTTTAATATTTAGAATAAGAAATATTTTGAAGTGAATCAAATTCACATTAATACATCAAGAAAATCAGAAAGTGCTAAAATGATTTGCAACCAAGTCAACCATAAAGGACTAAACAAGAAACAAAGTATCTTCTAAAATAAGATGATTTACTGTATAAGAACCTTCAAGTTGTTAAGTTCTTTTAAATATGTTAGATTTCTGGTTTTTTTTATTCCATTGAACTATTTATACAAGCGGTTGTTTTGGACAATGTGTCATTCCATATTTTGAAAAGTAAGAAGTATATGGACAATTTCAGCATTTTGTTTTTAGGGAATGTTGAAAAAAATCAAAAAGAAACATAAAAGTATATTTTAAATGTGATTTATTTAAACTGATAATGGTAACTGATTTGTAAGCATGCTAATGACAATCCTTTTTCCAGTTGGTTATCCATTTTTCAAACTGTAGTTTTGTAATAATTTCCTCTGTGATTACTAATTCTAAATAATAACTATTAATTACAGTTTTAAGATACAGGTTATCTATTGGTAAGAAGATGCATGATAGATCATAATTAATAAGAGAAGACAAGAGAAAGATAGCACATGGTTTATATGTCTAATGCATTGTGGGAAATTGTTATGACCCGTATTATTCACTAATTTTGTTATTATTAAATGCAGAAAATAATCCCTATGTATAAAAACTTCATCTTTAAAGAAAATTAGAATAGTAGACATGAAAACACAAAATTAAAACTGGCCAACAGTTTTTGTAATACAAATTACAAAATTTAAACAACACAGAAATAAATCTCTGGAAAAATAATTTAATTTTGGATTTAACATGTCTTCTGATTGGTGGAAAATCTTTTGTCTATCAGCTCATAGACACAATTTTGTCTTGTGACCGTGATATCATATATGTTTTGTCATGATTTACTACTTAAAAATGGAATATTGAAATAAACTATGAGGAATGTCTGATATGTTTTCTGTATATTTGAAATAAACTAAAGTAAAGTACGGTAGTGCACATTTTTAGATACATGTATAACCCTATGCAGGTTCTTCAGTGTGCACAACATTTTTGATATTATTTTGAATAAACAGAAATCATAATGGCAGTCATTCTTAAATAAAAACAGTAAAATTGATACTTTTAATGTTAAGACAGAATGACTCTACGCAAAACAGCATCCTTAACTTGTCTGTATTAAGCCTTGTACACATACACTTTGTATAAAGTTATTCTCAAATAAAATATTATGATGGTTATGTACATATTTTTCTCTTGTCTTCTTCCTTTTTAAAAACAATTTCAACCAAGCAGATGATTCTTGTATTTAGGAATGTAATATCATATATCTGACAGCATCATCAATGATCTTTTATTAATCTGTCTGTAACAAGCACAACTGCATGTATGTCATATCACCATACTTCTTTTAAAAGTATTTCAGCTATACATAGGTTTTCCTATATTTTCAAGATTTAACTTAAGAGGAACATCAGCAGGTTTCTTGTTTGATTTCAATTACATGAATTTTTTGAAATATAAACAAGTCATTGTTTAAGTATTTTATTGAAATATTGACTCATAGAAAGGAAACTTTTAGAAGAATAATTGTGGAAATAAAGTTAATAAAATGTCAAAATGCTGGTATTCTTGGAAATGGGAGATAACCTATGCTAGAAAGTTTATTTTATAGAAACATAATGCAAAAAGCTCTTTTTTGTTGACAAATATGCTGTTTATTCTGGATCCCAAAATCAATAAAAATTGGCATGTTTTCCTTGAATTAAGCAAAAATTGAAAAATTATAAAGTCATACATTCCATTATACATTTTACTTTATATAAAAAAGGAGATGTCATTTATGTAATTTATAACTACTGTAGATTCATTTATTTTCAAGGTTGCCAATTCATTCATTGATACAAAACTATTTGTATGTGGTTATTTAATTATTTGTTTTTTCTGGAATCTACATACTATGATATTATTACCTAAGTATTTCTGTATTGGCCTGAGGCGAAGCCGAAGGCCAATACAGCTGGCCGAGGACCAATAACAAGGCCAATACAGAAATACATGTAATAGTATCTTTATTAATTAACTACAGTGTTACAATTTTTTTTTTCATTTCACAAGAGATAAATATTTTTACCTTAAAGTGGAACTATCCAAATTCAGTTTCTTTTTATGCCCCACCTACGATAGTAGAGGGGCATTATGTTTTCTGGTCTGTGGCTCCGTTCGTCCGTCCGTCCGTCTGTGGTTCCGTTCATCCGTCCAGGTTAAAGTTTTTGGTCAAGGTAGTTTTTGATGAAGCTGAAGTCCAACTTGAAACTTAGTACACTTGTTTCTTATGAGATGATCTTTTTAATTTTTAAGCCAAATTAGACTTTTGACCCCAATTTCACGGTCCACTGAACATAGAAAATGAAAGTGGGAGTTTCAGGTTAAAGTTTTTGGTCAAGGTAGTTTTTGATGAAGCTGAAGTCCAATCAACTTGAAACTTAGTACACTTGTTGCTTATGATATGATCTTTCTAATTTTAATGCCAAATTAGATAATTACCCAATTTCACAGTCCATGGAACATGGAAAAGGATAGTGCGAGTGGGGCATCCGTGTACTTTGGACACATTCTTGTTATTTGATGCAATATATATTATGATCTGGTGCTGTTTCCAGGTGTCTTCAGCATTTGTTCATCTGATGAATTTTTCTACCCTTTCCAGTCACTATAAAGTGTTACAATTATAATTTAGACGCAACACATAAATAGTAATTGGAAAGGTACTGCCTTTGCATGTATTTATATGCAGAAACAAATTGAATATATTTTAAAAAAAAAATGTACAGGGGCGGATCCAGCCATTTTAAAAAGGGGGTTCCCAACCCAGGACAAAAGGGGGAGGGGGTTCCAACTATATGTCCCCATTCAAATGCATTGATCGGCCCAAAAAAGGGGGGTTCCAACCCTGGATCCACCAATGATTTAGGAGTTGATATTGATACCACTATCCATAAGCCAAATTACCAAAGAACAGAGATTTTCATAATTACAGAATGCCTGGTTCGGGTTTAAAAATAAATGACAGTTTACAAAAAAAAAAAAGAGCAAAAGTAAACAGGTCCAAGGTCGTCAAGAAATGAACTTTGTGATAATCTACTCGTTTCCCAAACCTGAAATAGTTCTATCGTCTGCTTCCAAAATACTTTTTAAATGAATGTGACCGTCTTTAGCCTGAAATGTATGCCATACTGACATTTTCAGCATGTTTAAGATGACTAAATGGCAACTGCGTCTTCAAAACAACTGTTTACATTCAGTTTCTGTTTTTATGACTTTCGATGTAAAAACTAGAGACGTTCCGAAATCCTGCACTTGTGCCAACTCGGCCAATACAGAAAAAAATCTATATTGACCGAGTTATTCTGTATTGGCAGAGTTTACACCATATATTGCATAGGCAGTTTTCATCATATTAAGTCCAATAACAGTGTAGTTAATTAATAATAGCCTATATAAAGATTGAATTTAGTTAAACATTTAAAATTGTGGTTCACCTATAAAGAAGAAATTCATAATTACTGATATCCCATGAATGAAAATAAATCCACAGTAAATAGTTTGTTGTTTGTTGTTTGATTAACAGCCAGTGGTTTTGTTTTTACAGAAAGAAGTAGTAGTGAAGATGAAATAGAGATACAAGATGTCAGAAACTCATCTATAGAAATAGATGAAACTGAATGTAAGTGTGATACAAAGATGGAAAGAGAGTGATTTATCAGCCAACAATTACCTTTTTCCTATGAAGCAAATTTGACCTTACCTTTATTAAAGCACTGTTATACACAACAGAAATAAATCAATGTGGATATCATACTTCATATTAATTGGTTGATGACTTTTTTAAAAATTTGAAATTTTACCATTAATGGTATTGTTTCACACTGTAATTTAATTTTCAGTATAAAAAAAAATATCATGTTCTTCTAAGTCTTATTGCTTTATTTTTATCCTATCGCCGTAGCAGATGAGGAAATTGTGTTACTCTTGTCAGTCCTGTAAGCTCCCAAAATTGGTTTCTGTTGTCTAACTTTAGTTTACCTCAACTAAAAGTTATGAAATATATAAACCATGCTTACTACCACAAAACATAGATCAAGCTGGAAATAAGGGGTGTCACTGTTACTGTTCATAAAAAAAAAAAAATCTTTTATAAACATAAAAATTACTAAATTTTTTGTTTTCCTAACTTTAGTTTGCCTCAACCATTGTTTTGAAAATATGCTTATAATCACAAATTTGACTTAACTACGTGAATCTTGCATCTGTACGTGGGAGTTATAAAGTCAGGCTTATTTACAAGCGGGGGCATCTGTGGCCCATATACACATTTTTCATTTATTTCCACAGTGATAATAAAGGACAGCGAAGCTGTGTCAGATGATTTGTTTAGTGTGGTATTCCATGCTCAGTCCTCCAGGAGTCCATGGAAGTATCTTTTAGTCAGTGGTGTTACAGTTTATAATCCAATACTCACAGAATTAGCTGTTTGTCTTGAGGTTTGTTTATGATTCATTGTTTTTCATAAAAAGTATTCTTGTTTCTGTTTATTTTAGAAAATAGCTATGTATCTCAAAACCATACCATATAAAAGCAATGTTAAAACTGTTAGGAAGGTTTAGGGAACTTGAAATTAAATCACTATAGTAAGCTTTATTCTTGCTCAGCCCAAATTATATCACAAAACATATTTGAACACTACTAGTACTTTTTAAGAGGGTGTTCATGGAAAAACCAGGCAGTGGATGGCACATGACATATTTTGTTTTCATAATTTTTCCATCTATTTCTTATCACATATTCATTCTTTCTCAAAGTTAAATTTTGTTTTTTTAATTAACTGCAACAAATAAAGAGAAAAAAAATGCATAGAAAGCACTGAAAATTCATTGAAAGGGGAGATAACTCTTCATTTTGTACAAAATTTTGTTGCATTGTTAGTGAACTTTAAAATCATTTCCTGAGCCATCCACTGTTGATTAAAAAATATCTTTGACATATATATCCTTTGTATGATATAAATATTGCATTGAAACCAAAAATTCAGTGGGAAAAAAATTATGTTGTGCCACCCATATCATAGTATTTGCCAGATATTTACTTGGACAGCCTCTTAATTAATATATTTTTCTTCACATACATCTTTTTAAGTGTTATTTTGCATGAAACAGCAGTATAATTTGACAGTGACAAAATTTAATTATACCAATACATTAGATAGTATAAAAATAAGTAAATGTGGTATTATTACCAAAGTGAAAACTATCCACTAGTGAAACAAATGATGATAAAGGCAGTAACCATATGTCACCATATGGCCTTGAACAGTTAGCAAAATTCCATACCACATACCAAGCTATAAAAGGACTTGAAATAACAAATTTAAAAATCCAAAAGAGAAAACTAACAGTCTGATTTATATACAAAACAACAACCAAATAACAAATATGATATGCAGCAACAAACAACAACCTCATAATTTCATGCTGAGTTCACACGTAAATCGAATTCGATTTGCATTAACTAATTCGAATTAGTTTAATTTGCATTCGAAATGTTTAACGTCCTAACGTCAATTCTAATTCGAATTGGAATGCACGTCAAATTCGCTTTACTGTCTTAATGACGTTAACTTTTAATTCGGATTAACAAAAACGTATTTCTAATGCGAATTAGTTAATTCGAATCAATTCGAATTAAAAAAGAAGAGTGTGTGAACGCGATTAGCGAATTCGATTCGCATTCAATTGAATTCAATTCGATTTAAAGGTACGTGTGAACGAGGCATCAAATTCCTGACAAGGTTAATTATTGTTGAGATTAAAATTAATATAGTGTATATTAATTTTGTATTTGTTTCAGAATGCCAGTTTGATAACCTGTATGTGTGGCTGGTTAGTTTGTATGATGAATGAACAGGAACATGACAGATTCCTAGAGGATTATGGGAAAACAATATGGAAATGGAACATGAAACACCTGAATCATCTGATAGAAATCTACCTCAAACATAAGTGGAACAGAACTTTGATGACATGCTTTCATATATTTCTACCAGTAATTATTTTCACTGGCTTTTTATCTTATTTTTAAAATGTTAAGTGACATTTTCGTTTTATAAATCTTCAAAAAATGTGTTTATTATTGTTTTTAATTGATTAGTGAAAACAACTTGTACAAATACATGTATGTAAATTTGTTCTAAAGGAATAAATTAGTGTAAATTAGAGCTCTGACTAAAGTTCCAAAAAACGTCTGCTAATTTAAGTGAGTAACCTTACACCTTCTGTAACTATGATTATTTGTCAAATGAAATCTGCAATCATAAAATAATTTACATAATCTTTGGAATTTTTTTCTTATTGAAATTCAACCAGGCAGTGGGAAATTATGTTGACATTATTTTTATTTTAGGATTGCACCATACTACCCTTTTTGAAGTTTTCTGCTGAATTGATAGACACGAGAGATCATACACTTTGTAGGAAACATCTACAAGAGTTCAAGGAAGCTGTTTCTATGGTATGCTTGATAGATTTTTATTTCAAAGATTATGCTGTTTTATTATACAATAATACAAGTTGAAAGTACTGATGAATCGGTATTAATTGTACCTTATTGATTTAAAATCAGAGTAATGTTATATGTGCTACAGTACATTTACTTCAAACAACTTTTTTGTTTTATACTGGAATTTTTTCAGTTGAAATGGCATAAGAAAGTTTTGCTGTTTCATTTACTGTGGTTGTCTGTTATCTTTATTTGAGTTATCAGTAGCCAAATATTTAAGAAAATTGAAACAAAGTTGTGGTACTTTAACAAATATTGACAAAGGTAGATTACGTCATTTCAAAATATTCATCTTTTCTTTCCTGAATTGCTAAAAATTAGTCAAAATTTATATTTAAAGAGGACATTGCAATATTTACCCTTCAGTGCTCACAACCATCATATAAACATGAGGGGTGAAAGAAAACATGAATTTCCATGATATTTAGTATAATCAATAACATTTGTTAACATATTATGTTTTAACAGGCAGCCTCATCAGATGGAAATGATTATCAGCAGACAACAGTTTTACATGATTCTGATTGGATACAGCAAACAACATACAAGATATTACTTCATCATTTTACACATACAACAAATCTGTATGACTTACATCAGCTTCTGAGAATTCTTGACACTGAAAGTGCTGTTTTGTTGTTTAAATTTGATGGTAACTATTTCTTTAATTGTATTACTATAGATTAAAATCTTTTTTTTGGGTATCAAAAGACCACTTTTATATTAGGAACGACATCAAAAAATCAATGAAGGATAAAAAACTTAAGTCAAATATTTTGGGGGTGGGGGTCAAAATAGCTGCAAGTTTTGGTTAAATGAAATCGATTTTTATATGTATCCTTATTGGTCAATCAAATTTGTATGCCCCACCTATGATAGTAGAGGGGCATTATGTTTTCTGGTCTGTGCCTCCGTCCGTCCGTCCGTCCGTCTGTGCCTCCGTTCGTCCGTCCGGTTAAAGTTTTTGGTCGAGGTAGTTTTTGATGAAGCTGAAGTCCAATCAACTTGAAACTTAATACACATGTTCCCCATGATATGATCTTTCTAATTTTAATGCCAAATTATAGTTTTGACCCCAATTTCATGGTCCACTGAACATAGAAAATGATAGTGCAAAGTTCAGGTTAAAGTTTTTGGTCAAGGTAGTTTTTGATGAAGTTAAAGTACATCAACTTGAAACTTAGTACACATGTTCCCTATGATATGATCTTTCTAATTTTAATTCCAAATTAAAGTTTTGACGCCAATTTCACGGTCCACTGAACATAGAAAATGATAGTGGGAGTGGGGCATCCGTGTACTATGGACACATTCTTGTTTCAAATTAAGTTAAGAGGGGTAGAGGGTCAGTGAAAAACTATATGAATTAAGTTTTTTATCCTACATTGAACTTTTGATGTCGTCCCTTATGTCCTTCACTTGAAAAGTTTGTCAATATCATGCACTTTTGTGACATCATTTACCAGATAGAGGGGATCACATGTTCCCCTGCTCTATTAAAGTTCATCAAGCATCTTTGTGATCGTCATTATGACGGATAAACTAGAAATAATATTTGTTCTATAAGTTTTTAATCACAATTCCCTACCGATAGCAGTGATAAATATCTATTATATGAATTTAATTTATTATTTGCTAAATAATTCAATCAATATAGCATTATTACTTTTTCAACCAATTCCTCAAATTTGTCTGGTCAGAGAAATTAATAGTTTTAGGTATTGCTTATTCTTATATATTTATATTTTTTTGTGTGAAAACCATGCATTTATTATTGTGTTTGTTGAACATTGTACAAAACTATGAGATAAGTTATTGTATGCTGCATCTAAAATATGGTATGAGACAACTTTCCATCAAAAACCAAATGACACAGAAATCCATATGAAACCCCCTATATAATATAATACTGTGTTTTATTTGTTTAGTTCCTGATTTTGGAAAACTATCTAGACTTCTGAATATAGCAGTGAATAACCAGATATTAGATGTAAACTTTCCACAGCTGATATCATCTAAGGATCAATTTGATACAGAATGTCAACGAATTGTCATGGTGATGATACAAAGGGGTTTCTTTCAGGCTGCCAGGGACTTGTCAACAGCAGCTAAACTTAATTCTGATCATGTGACCCTGTCTGAGGTTAGTTTGTATGGTTATGATGATATTGCTGTTGACAACATTTCACTCATTTAAGAAAGGAAAAGTAACAGGGAAATAATTAAGAAAGGTGTAAATAAAACTAAGTTTCAATGTTTGTTTACATTGCTATATTGCAATCTCTGTGTCCTTCAATTCCTTTAAAAAAAAATTTCAACATTTATTTTGGTCAAAAACTACTAAAATAGAGTGACTTAATATTTGGTCAATAGCTAAGCAGTGATGTGTTGTAAAATGTAAGTACTTTTCAGATCATTAGATACCTACTTCCTGTGTGCAGATGCTGAATGATCTTAATTTTTTTTGTCACAATTTTCTTCAATACTACTCAACAGAATGACTTCATATGCGGTCAGTATGCAGAGCAAAGGTGAGAAAATGTGAGGTATATCTGCCTGCTGTTCAGATCAGTCACACCAGAACTTCCTGTTTTACCACACTTTCAATTATATATATATATATATATATATATATATACTAGTGGGAGTATCCTTTACACTACAAGGCATGCATTCTTGTTTCTTGTTAGTAATGAACCTTTTACCAATTTTTTTTTGTTTACATTTTATTCATAAAATTTATTTGTAAAATAGTCGAAAAATTTGTTTGTAGGTGAGAAACAAGAAACAGCAACTAGAGAAATCATCTGTTTGGAAGTCAGCAACAGCTAGAAATAAGTTCTGGTTACAATGTTCACAAATATTCAAGAAGAACAAGGCAGAAAGTATCACATCCCAGTTTTACAAGGTATATTACAAATTTTTATAGTTCTTGATAAATTATATATGCATGTAATATAATGAAAAATTATCAAGTTTTTGGTTGAAAATAGTATTAAAAGAGTTGGAATTATGAAATAGTTTCACAAAGCTAATTCGATGACCAGCTACTAACAAATTCTTGGTAATCTCAACATATAAACATACTTTCATGATTTCCTTATGGAAAAAATAAGATTTACCAATATTTGTGTGTAAATTGGCATTCATTGAATTAATAAAAAAATTACCTCCATCAATATGTCAGAAAGTATCAAGAATGAAAATATAAGTCCAAGTTGCAAAGTCAATTATCAAACATACAGAATTTTTTTTTAATTTAGAGTATTTGAATAAATATGGTACTTTTATTCTTTCTTTTCTAGGAAGAAGCAGAAAAAATAGAAGATTTTTTAGAAAAGTCATTCTTGTATCAACTATGTTTAGATAATTTAGAAAGTTGTAACGATCCTCCACCATATGAAGACTTATATCGACAGATGTGGATGTGTCGCATCCAATATAAAACAAAACAGAAGGTATTTTTTTCTGTTAAAAAGAATGAAAATATAGATATTTTGTTATTAAAATTTGCCTTTATATAGTTTGTAAATTATTTTGAATTTTATATACAAAAGGAATATATCTCCTCATATAAAGCTCTAGATTTTTTGCAAGGCTAGTGCTATAATTTTTGTCTTTTTTGGTTTATAAGCTCTTCATTTTTGTTTTTCACATATTTTTTGTAGAAGTTTGTATTTGTTGCAGTAAAATTGGTACTGTTGATGTCATACAATATAGATCTAGCTCTTAAGTATAGGTGAAAATATTACAATTGCAACCTCAATCAGGTGCACCTCATATTCAATTGGAATTAAATCATGGCATTATTGGCAATTGCAAAGTGAAAGAAGGAAGTCATATTAAGCATATTTCTATATTTAGTTTGTACAAATATTCAATAATTGTAATATATCTTCCTAAAAGATGATTACACAATTGAATATATAATTTTATTTAGGGTACTGTGCCGACAGTTGAAGACATGGATGATGTTTTCCAAAGCACAGAAACAATTAAACAACACCATAGTAAGAAAGACCTACTATGCTTTGGTAAACTTCCACAAAAATCAGAAATAGATTCAAGTTTGAATATAAAGGTAAGTTTGATCATAAAGTCAATCGAAAACTATTCATTTAAGATTGAAACTTGTATACTGTATAACTTGATATATACAGATAAACAGCAACAGAACAGTAAAGTCCTACCAAAATATAGACGTAATCCAACTCTATGACAAATAATGAATAGAAACTAAGATTTTGATAGCACTAACTAATAAACAGCATCTGCAAATAATTTAATAAAATTGAAAATGGAAATGGGTAATGTGTCAAAGAGACAATAACCTGATCACCAATGAGAAAAATTCAGTAATATTTAAAAAATGGAAACCACATGTTATAAATTACATGCATTCTAAGCATTTTTACATATTTACTTTGACTTAAGGTGGTACCCAACTCTTTCACAAAAATTAATTTGGCTCGTTTAATTTTCATAAAATTTTGTCAAAGTATTTACTTTGAAACTTCAATAAAAATATAAAAAATTAAAATTTTTTGAACCAACCGTTTTGTCAGAAAAATTACACTGGTTATATAGCAATTTGACAAACACCAATTTTGATCATTGAAAAGCTTAATATTCCTTTAACAACACAACGTAATTAAAACGTTTAGCTGACTTTACAGAGTTATCTCCCTGTAGTGTTAGGTACCACCTTAATTTACCAACATGTAATGTAAGGTATGTAATGGTATCAATTTTCAGGAGGACACTGCTTTGAATGGGATTATGGAGGAACTTTTAGAAAATGGACAAGTTTGTGAATGTTGTCATTTATCAGCAGAGTTTAAACATTACAATAGGGATCTTACTATAATTCTGGTAAGTTGAAAATTACTGATCAATTTATTATATCAATTGGTGTCCAGTTGCAAATATTTCTTGTAGTTTCAGTATGATTTCAAATTGATAATTTAACAATGTTATTTCAAATTGTAACAGCTTTGGAGAAATAAAAATTGAACCTAAACAAAAATTAACCTTTATGTATTTTTAAAGTAAAATATAAACCAACAGATAGCTCAAATGGGATTATAGAGTTCCCTCTTATAATTGATCTGATATATAATATACCATATAATTACCTTTGTTTTTATTATTACAGACATGTATCAGGTTAGCTTTAGGTGAGGTCAGTATTAGAGAGAATATGGACATGGATATGGTCAATCTAGTCAGTGGCGGTCCAGGAAAGTTACATAGAGCTTCTGTATCAATGCCTGCAATGCTTACCAAATCTTCAAGCAGTGGTAGTTAGTTGTTTTCTTATTTGAGCTTACAGTAGGATGACTTTCAAGTACTATTATTGTACTTTTAAAATCTCCAAAGTCAACAAATCAAAAATGTAGATATATAGAGAAAAACCATACATTGTCTCGAAATATAATTTTTATTTATACAAGGCATAGAAACAGGTAGACAGTGAGGCTTTGCCCAACACTTCTTTCCTGTTTAGAGATGAGTACAAACAAATTTATATTTCGAAAAAATTTAGGATTATTCTGTATATGCTGCAGCATCTGTTACTGTTCTAAATGAAGTATTTAGTTTAAAAAAAAAACAATATTTTTTTAGATTGAATCGGACAACATTACATATCAGGAATCTGCACGTTTTATTTACATCATAAATAAAACTATATGGAAACGCATTGTCAATGTTATTAACAAGGCAATAAATGCTCAATGACTGTATATCACAAATGAACATAGAGTCAATGCAATTTGACTACACAAATAGCCTAGCTGCAGTATATTTTGTGTTGCAAGCACCAGTTTTGTCCTAATGTGTCTTTTGTCATACTCTGTAAAAATTTTAAATGTTTTCCCTAGTTAAAGCAATTATGCAATTTCAATCTATCAAATTTATTCATCTTTTTGGGCATCCAAGGTGAAACTTTACTTTTGAAATATTAAACAAATCAACAATTCTGTTATTTCTATATATTCAAATTTGTCAATATCTTTTGTAGAACTTGATAGATTTTTTTTTTAAATAATTTTGATTTTTAGATTTAATGGTTCCTATGGGACCAGTAACATACAGCTGTTTTGGAATTGAGATGGAGAAGGTTGTGGTAACCATGGAAACTTTATGTTCTCACTGTAACCATGGAAACCAGTTTTGCAAGCAAATTATTAATTGTTTCATCATTTCTTTGGTATGTATAGTTTCACAGGACATTACGGTGAATATTTCTCATAATGATTAAACATTTTCAACATATTTTGATGTGAAAATTTCTAAAAGATTTGCAGAAATTTCTAAAAATGACAATTAATAACACTAATTATTATTATCTTATATATAAAAAAGAAGATGTGGTATGATAGCCAATAAGACAACTTTCCACAAGAGACCAAATGACAAAGAAATTAACAGCTTTAGCTCATCATACAGCCTTCAACAATGAGCAAAGTCTATACTGCATAGTCAAAGGCTTTGAAATCACATCTGTAAATTTCAATTCAAACAATAAAACTAACACCGTAATGATTGTAAAAAAATAGGAATCAAAAAAAAAATGTAACACATCAACAAAGGACACCCACTTAATTACAGGCTACTGACTTGGGACAGGCACATACATACAAAATGTGGCGGAATCCAACCCTCCCCTAACCTGGAACAGTGCTGTAACAGTACAACATTAGAACATTATTTATAAAGTCAACAAACACATGATTTTCAGTTTTCTCGTTATTGAGGTATATTTTATTTTTTATAGGTACTAGCTACTAGTTATGAATCAGTAGTTAACAGTGAAGCATTTGATATTTTAAGATCT
This sequence comes from Mytilus galloprovincialis, assembly GCA_037788925.1. Classification (NCBI taxonomy): domain Eukaryota; kingdom Metazoa; phylum Mollusca; class Bivalvia; order Mytilida; family Mytilidae; genus Mytilus; species Mytilus galloprovincialis. Next base: position 37,603,520 of record CM075335.1, read on the forward strand.
TTGTTGGAAACCAATTTTCCACATAAAGTAAAACTCGCAGCTGACTTCCTTAGTAATAGTTCACTGTCACCAGCAGAGGTAAGGGACATAATCAGAATAAACAAATTTATCCTTTGACAATTTATTTTACATAAATATATAAATAGATTACATAATGCTATAATACCTACTGTCAGAGGTCATATTTATATTTTTTAAATCAATATTGTAAATTTAATTATTTGTGTAATTATTTGCCATATAAATTTGTTTACATCTTCAAGATTGTGATATAATACATTATATAATATTTTGAATACTAAGTTATTTTGTTTAATACATTTTTATGCATACTGAAGTTTTGTTAATTTTCAGCTGGATTTTCAGTTTTTTGTCATTTTTAATTTTCTCGGGAAAATCCTAAAGTTGTAGGAAGGTTTCTTTTTACTAAATGTGGTGCTCTACATTAAGGATGCTGCTGGAAATTGATTAAGATTCAGCATTCCAAAAATCTTCAAAAGCTATTTAAATGTGTATAGAAAATAAGATACTCATCTCCAATGAATATATAAACATTCTAAAAAGTTTGAAAGCTCTGTTGTATTAACTTGTTGAATATTTGATTTCACAAATCAAGTATCCTGCCCATACATCATGGCAAGGTAGAAATTCACCATATTAGCCAGATTTGTTTTGGAAACCAAGCCATAAATTAAGTGAAATAAAATTATTATAATAAATTTTAATATTAGCGGCAAATAGGCTTTATACATTCATAGAAGATGAATTCATGTGAATGATACCATATTTTGTTTTCTTTTAAAGGTTGCTGGGTTCCTGTCAGAATCATTCGTGACATCCTATAAAGTAAAACATGGCCTAATTGCAGTAAAAGGTAAATATTGTGTGTAGTGCTCTTGACATGTTGTATATCTGCATAGTCTGGCTTCTTTTGTTTTAACAATAAATTGTTTCTTGATGAATATAGAGGATGGTCAAAATGAATCAAGGTAAAATGTCAAAGGTTTTGAGCAAGTATGTATATATGTAGATCCCTCCATTAATCGGAGCACCCCTTGAGAACTGTGAGGTTACAGTAGAATTCCACTTCATGGTACTACAATCTGTCTTATTATATCTATATATATATTGATTGTAATATACATTTGTAGTAACCATGAAATATGAACCTAACCTTTCAGGTACTAATTTCTAAATTGCTATGAAAATGTCCAATTTAAGGTTTTGAATTATCTCTCTTCAAATATTATTTTTGTGTGTGTGTTATAGTGATTTCTTCACATCCAAATCTAAAAGACTGCATTCATTTAGTTTATTAAATAGGTTTTTGTGAAGTTTTAAAGGGAGATAAGAATTTAATATAAAAAAAGGGTGGAAGGCTCATCATAGATTATCTCCCATTGAAACTTTTCGACAACATATTTTAAATTTAAATGATTTACTGAATGTTACATATCTTAATTTACATTGGTGTTTTATTTTTTTTCAAAGAATTATCAAAAGATGTAGTATGAAAACTTAATTTGGACATCAATTCTTAATTCACTTTTTGCAATAAATATGTATAGAAATTATAAGCAGTAGTAGCCATGAATTAGAAATGAATGGGAGATGATTTACATGTCTGAATTTCTAACCACAATATTTCGTGCATTAGTTTGCAAAACAGGTCATTGAAAAAGGGTCTTTAAGGTAGGGAATGTGTACAAGAGGTTGACACATCAATTATTAAGGGCTTAACACGTTGATCATTATTAATAAGCTATATTTGGTGCAAACAGTTGAAGAAAATTATATAGGAATCACTAAAAAGACTAGTTGTTGTGTGTCATTGGTTTAGGTAGGTATATATGAAAAAGATGTTTTCTCAAATATTCATTTACACAGCTTAAACCTCTATTAACTTGAGAAACTTAATGTAGAAAAAATAATCCAACAAGACTAGATTTCCAAATAAGTCATCTTGTAAGTGTTCTTGCTAAATATCTGAAAACTGTGTTTGTTTTTTCTACATTGGCTAGAGGTATAAGGGAGGTTTGACATCTCAAATAACATGCTTAACCCTGCCACATTTTTGCACCTGACCCAATCAGAAGCCTCTGGTCTTTGTTAGTCTTGTACGATTTTTACATTGAGATAACCTTGAGGTCATTCTGATGTATTGCTATAGCCTAAATTTCCATTATGCAAATTAGTTTTGGGTTTTCAACCGATCTATAAAAATTATAGATCTGCGGATATTATCTAGTGCAAAATGACATTCCTTATCGCCTGTTTTAACTTCATTTTTTCAATGGATACTCCTACAAATATTTTTATTTAAAACACAAATTAATAGTATGAAAATGTTATGTCCTTAGATATATATAAAAGTAAAAAATCATTGATAATATCTATGCACACATACTGAAAAATTGTGTTAAAGCTTGCAAAAGAATATCTCAAGAATGTTTTCGACACCCTCGGTTAGGACTGGTAACTCTGTAATTGTTTTGCGGGAAAATTTGAATGGCTTCTCATATCCAATCTTTTAGAAAATTGTTTTTTTACAGAAGAGTGTCCACTATGCACTTGCACTGCACTATTATTAGAATAGTAGAATAGAATGATATACAAATGGATGAAAATTATATATACATGTAACTGTTATATTAATATAATATAACTTAAGATGCAGAGAAACTTCTTATAGAAAAAAATGATCAGCAGTACCACATCAACAAAAGGAGATTTTGGCACCCACAGTCAGAGATCAAAATACTGAATTTTATATTTCAAGAACAAAATTTATACCTAAGTATTGTGAAAAGTTTTATGAGCGAGTGCCTAGTCTCATCCTTTTTTGTTTCATTCGAATTCAGAAACATTTTTCTGCTTAATAGATCTTAATCAATAATTGCAATTACAGTAATTAAACTCATTTAGAAAATTGTTTTTTTTACGGAAGAGTGTCCACCATGCACTTGCACTGCACTATTATTAGAATAGTAGAATAGAATGATATACAAATGGATGAAAATTATATATACATGTAACTGCTATATTAATATAATATATAACAACAAACCAGTGTATACTATTATATTAGTATAATAGTCCTAGGTATACTGATTTGTACCACTACAATATGATAGTTATTACGGTAAGGTTGAATTTCCTGTCATTAATTCATCATCCACGCACAAACTTGTCTCAGAAAAAAATATATCTATATACATAAACCTCAGTTTCAGGTTTAGAGATGTGATCTTTTTCTGTGACATGTGCTTTTGACCATCCACAAGAACTTGCAGTCATCCAATGTTCAGTACTTCAGTACTTTGATAAATTTTAGTTTCTTTTATATATTTTGGAGTTTATCATGACATCTATTTTCAGTGAACTAGTACACATTTTTGTTCAGGTGCCAGCTGAAGTACGCCTCCAGGTGCAGGATTGTCTTTCTGTATTGAAGACCCCTTGGTGGCCTTCGGCTGTTTTCCTCTCTTTGGTCAGGTTGTTGTCTCCTTGACACATTCCCCATTTTCATTCTCAATTTTAAAATAAATTGATTAAAACATAAAAAGCAAAAAATGATCAGCAAGATGATATCTACAAATATGTCTTCTAGCCAAAATTATCAGGTCACCCCTAATTTGAGTTGTTGCTCTTTAATAAAGATTTTTACCCATTTTTAGGTTTCTGCTTGTTACTCTGAAAACTTTTATTGGTAGATTATTATTAAAGAAGCCACTATCAGAAGGAAAATTGATCAGCTAGTCTAGATCTATAAGTCGACATAGCCAAAATCGTCATTTCTTGATCTTTAAGGGGCCAATGGCAGCATGATTTAGGTAGACTAACAACATTAAATGTATAACTAGCCTGCCAAGACTAAAATTGTTGATTTAAAAACTGCACATGGCAGGTGGTCCTAGTAAACAGTTATTTTGTAGTGAATTTCTTTTGGACAATAAATTGAAATAAAAAAAAAATCCCACCTGCGCTTTCTCAATTATATTTTTACAGTGTGTTGTACTATTTTTGTAGCAAATTATAGAAAAATTATAGAAAACTTCATCGGCTCTAACTCAAACTATGGACAATTTTATCTACAAGGGGTCTTGAAATCTTTTGACAGCTTTCGAAATGCTTATTTTTAACTTTTTTGTAGCTGGACCAAATCACTTCTTTACATTAAAATTCATGAATCAAATTTTTTCACAGTGTAATTTTATCCCCCTACTTGCTATTTGAGGCATAAAACATGAAGAAATAAATTTGGAAGGTGTATAAAAAAGATTGACAAGTAACACACTCTCTGCACTAGGGTCTATATTTGTGGATAACGAAAATCAAGGGACGATAACTGTGTACTCGTCCCAGGTGCAGTTGACTCATATCTTAATTGATGAGGATTGTCAGTTTTCCTACCAAAGGTTGTGCTTTTCTCTAAGCACTGTGGGTTCTCCACTGAGAAATAGCCTTAGTTCTAGATCTGAAAGTAGTGTTAAACACCAATTGATAAATCTTACTTCAAAATGACAATTTTCATTAATATTTTACATTTTTGCTTGTTATCCTAAAAACTATAAAAGATAGACACTTTAAATTACAAAAATGTTCAGCAAGACAAGATCCACAAATACGAAAATTTTACACTCTTTATAGGAGTGAATGCCGCCTATAAATGATTTTTTTTTTTTTTTTTTTTTTTTTTTTTTTTTTGTGTGTTTTTAACAAAAACTTAAGATGCAGAGAAACTTCTAATAGAAAAAAATGATCAGCAGTACCACACCAACAAAAAGAGATTATGGCACCCACAGTTAGAGATCAAAATACTGAATTTTATATTTCAAGAAAATTTATACTTTAGTATTGTGAAAAGTTTTATGAGCGAGTGCCTAGTTTCATTCTTTTTTGTTTCATTCTAATTCAGAAACATTTTTCTGCTTAATTAATAGATCTTAATCAATAATTGCAATTATAGTAATTAAACTCTGTTCATAAACAAAAGAGGTCTTCAAAAAAGATAGTGCCTGATTTTGGTTGCACTAGAATTAGTAATGTCTTAAATATTTCCATGTAATTTTTAGTGCTGAAATTTTGAAATTATACATAGTTTTATGATTATTTCAGATTTGTGACAATATATAAAATTTACAACGTGATAGCTGTATAACTTTTGAAAAAAATGAAGATTTTATAATTATACATATATGATATAAAACTTGCATGCAAATTTCAAAAATATTGTTTTTGTACTGGAAAAGCTAGTTACTCCTTTAAATGATAATTTCCTCCTCCACATTTAAGACGTCAACTAATTTACATGATTTGATCAAGTTTGCCAAGTGCAGACTTTCGTTAGGTGACAACAGTTTAATAACCAAACTTCTAGAATGTAGATTTGTTTTTATGTTTTAAACGATTTTGATGAGGATCTAAACAATAGATTTATGTTGTCTTATCTTTTGAACATGTAATATCCATCAATATATAATGTTCCATTCTAATGTGCTTTGGCTTTTATTCGCTCATGACAATAGTGTGAAAGTAATTTTCGTTTGAAAATTGTGTCATCGAATGTGTTTTGATTATTTATTTTGATGAAGTACCATTTCATTGATATCAGAATATTTTGTTCCTCGGAGAGTTCTCAACACGTCTCCGATTTAATGGTCTTCCATTTACATAACAAAAATCGCTCGTAATAATTTCGTAGAAAAATTTGTAACACCTATTCAAATCTTACGAGAATCTTGCATCATCTTAACTGGCAAGTTTTATTACAGTTCTGAAGAAATATTTATCAGTATAATGAAATGGGTCACAACATCTTTGTATTATCTTGAATATTGATATTCAGTATTCAAAAATGAATTCGCAATTTATTGCTATCGGCCTTTATTGTCGGCACTATCAATTAAAGTCCTAATGGAATTTGGCACTTTTATTGAGATGTCTGCATTTGTTAAATGCATGCTCATCAATTCATCATTTTTCTATTACGTTTGTAATAAAATGGACATCTCCGATTCATTAACTTGATATCTCGATTATTTGTGGCACAAGTTTGTCACCTCCTTATCCAAATGACTATTATAGCTCATATTTTTGTGTGAAACAGTAAAAATATAATGTCCAGAAAATTAAATGTCTGATAGATAAATTGTTCAATTATAATGGAAGTAAGCATTAAATCTTTTTTGGAGAATATTGAAAAACTATATCTTGTTTTCCGTTGACTTCAAATCCTTTATTTCATCTTGTAGAAATTCATCATGTTCCCATTTAAAGAGTTGTTGTGATGCTGACCTAGAATCGTTTTAATACTAAACACGATGTGAATTTTGATAAATGTAATTTAGAATTGTCCATTATAATAAAATAAATTGGCAATTATAATAAAGGAAATAAGATAAATAATCTTAAAGAGAGTCATGCAATTGAAAATTGAATTTGATAGAGCCAAGAGTATTTAAATGTGTACTTGAAAATGTGAGCAGATCGTTTTTGAAATTTATAAACTGAGTCAAATTTCATACAGAATGATATACAAGTTATATAATGTAAATTCAGAAATAAATGCATGATCACTAACAAAAGCTAGCAAAAATTTGTACCATAATCTAATTGATGTGATTCCAAAATCTCTACTAGAAATATAATTGTGATGGTGTTTTTTTTATTGCTAACCTGATATTGTCACATGTTTTGCATTAATAAAAACATTGCAATAATTTCTGAATTTACAATAACAAAGTCTGGTCTCTGTACAATGAGAAATGTATTTTTATATTTTTATTACTCAAAGATATAACAAATAAATTATATATTATGTAAAGGCCACTGTTGATGAAAGCAAATTTTAATATAAAGGGGATATAATTTTATGTGACAGCAACCCAATAGAGCAAAAAAACCATACAGAAAAGACATCTCAAGGTTAATATGTAGGTCTAAATGTGAATCGTAAAACTCATAAAGAGGGAATATATTACTTTTATGGATATCAGGATCGGCCCATTATTTTTGGATGAACTCACAATTTACACTTATTGGGATTCAACAATTAATAATGAGTTAATAATGATCGGTTTTGTGATTTAGCATTTATTTTTCTAGGAATTTAAGACAACACCCTCTTCTGTATCAATTTCTCAATCTTAAAAGTTGGGAAATCTTCTTAACTAAAGTTTGAGCAGAAGAACCTATGCTACAAGTATTATGCATGATGATTAGTCATATTTTTAACTCCATAGGACTTCTACTTAACAAGAGTTAAGCAGACTTGATTTTATGAAAACTTCATGTTTGATTACAGATAAAAGAGAACTAATCTTTGATGAGTCCATAGGTGTGGTTACACAGTTTATAAAGTTATGTTCTGATCCATCTCTACTGGGTGATAGACTCTTAGATGCTGTTACTTCATTGTCAGTTGACCAAGACTTAATGTCACCAAAAGGTTAGTTTATTTTTTTCTTATTTGAATTTTGCAATGAAGCCAGAGACAAATTTGCAATTCATTTATTGAAAAATAATTGACAGCTCAACTTCATTAAGAAACTGGTTACTAGCATCAAATAGCCACATTTAGTAAAAAAAAAAAGAGCTCTTAACCATTTACTTTGCTCAATTCTAATCTGTTTTGTTTTCAAAATGAAATTATAATGCTACATATTTATTGCACATAGTTTATAAGTTACAGATATCTTGATGTTTTTCCACTCTTTAAAGATCCTAAAAACCAATTTAGTGTAAAACAGGTTGCAGTCTATTAAATAGTTGATTTGATGTTTTTAATTTCAGTTTTAGCCATGCAGACAGATTTATTAATATTAGCCCACTCCTGCCACACAGTGGCATGTAATATGGAGGGTATATCAAATGTTTTACGGGCAGCAAGGGCTATGACAGCATGTTTACAGTCAACACAGCAGTTCTCTCTCATGGTAAGAAATATATAGATTGTATTAAAAAAATCAGCTCATCAACTAAGGTTTTAACTCCCTTCGGCAAAGTTAATCTTAGATGAATTTGCCTATTATTTTAGGTCTTAATTTCATCATATAGTTCTACCACTATCATTTTTTATACACTCACAGCTTTCAAATAATTATTAGGATTTGACCATTCTTGATGACGGAAAATCCAGAAAAATGCATTGAATTCATGAACTTTATAATGAACTTTCTTAAAGCACAGTAAGGATATATCATTTTATCAGATAAGTAGTTATTGAAATTTCAGTGTTTTAACTTGGTGAAAATATTTGCCAAAAAAAAAATTTGCTAATTATATCACATGTATACTTAATAGAAAAACAAGGCATATGAAGTGTCCGTCAATGACACAAAATGAGTTAGTACATGCACAGCAAAAAAACAAACAAAATGCAAAGGAACTTTAAGGTTATATTGGATTTTTTTCAGGTACAATTACTGACAGGTATTGGTAGATTTGGTGAAATGACCTACATATTTGACAGTTTAAAACAGAATGAGAGGTTTGAGTTATTACTGAAGAAAGGAATAGACAGGGTAGGTTTTCTATTTTAAATCTTTGGCTGTTTTTCTATCAATAAGGGAGTCATTGGTTCACATATTGTATACATGCTTAAAAATTCAGCTGAAAGTAAAGCAAAAATTTGCATGTGTTTCACTTTTTGTTATTTCAGAGAATATATAGATTGTTGATTTTTCTATGTGTCGTATTATACTTTGCGCATTAAATATTTGTAGGAGGGGGAGATGGTGATGGTATTAAATTCTTTAAATATTGAATTTCTTGGTTTTTATACACCCTAAATGCAATGAAAAATGTACCAAAATAATATTTTGTGAAAAAAAACCTATACAAAATTAGAATTAGAATGTGTTCACAACATCACTATACTTCCTAAAGAACTGAACCTGAATATGTCATTATGACCTACATTATATGCATGAACAACTAAGTAAATACATATTGTACTTAGAGAGCAATAAAATTTGAACAGGAGAAATATCCAGGATCTGTTGCCTTCATTTAACATGTCTTGGGTATCAGTGCAAATAAAAGAGTAATACTACTTGATTTATGAATACATCATAGATAGTACTGAAAGGTTTTACATAGGTTAAATTTTTTGCATGATACTACTCCAGTTTTAGAGTGAATGAGGCTGATTTATTTGAAGTGATTAAAACTAAACATTGGTTTTAAATAGTTATGTTTTCTGAAAAAAATCATTTTATTAAATTCTTTAAGAAGTTATTACATCATTTGATTTAATGCAATATATTTTGTTCACAGGAGGACAATTTAAAGCTTGCTATGTTGGATTATCTGAAACGTTACCATCCAAAGGACAAAGAAACTTATGACATGGTGGCTCATAACTTTATGTTACATAGACAAATAGCTCAGACTTTAGAAACAAGGGCAAACAGTACACTAGATGGACTTAAGGGCAAAACATTAGGTATTTTATAGAGATAACAAAATCTGTGAACATCTTGGATGACGCTTCACCTTTTCTTGAGCCTTCCGATAAAGGCTTTTTACCAGGATTATTTCAATTATTTGCATGCTTTTTGTAATTATTGAAACGATATTTATAGATATAAAAAAAACTTTATTTTTAAATTCTTTGTGGCTTAGTGGTTTGAGCACTCAGTATAGCCTGTAAACACTTTGGTTGTGAGTTCATACCCTGCATTTGAAACAGTGTGTTTGATGTGGATCTTGCGAGTTTTCCTTTGCATTGTTGATGGTTCTTTTTGGGCATACTGTATTTTTCTTCCAATCAGCATTTGAAAAAAAAATAAACAATTGCATTCTTGCTCTTTCAAAGTCGACTCTTGATAATGTCTGATATTTTTATTTATGAACTTAAAAGGTAAAACATTCTACCTTATGTAATATTTCTCAAGTTTAATTCATCTCTACTAAGCAGTTTTCTATTGACAGAGAATATACCTGATGTACAGACAACATTACAGAACATTATACAGTATTTCACAGATGCTGCTGAAAGTTACTTTAAGGTAGGCTACTGAGATTTACCTGTGGTATAAATGTCTGCTGAAAGTTACTTTAAGGTAGGCTACTGAGATTTACCTGCAGAATAGAAGTATTTTCTATGACCTATTCATACCTGCATAAGTGAGGAATGTTTTTGAAAAAAAGATAAAAGGTGCAGACAAAGTCATAAAAAAAGTTAAAGCTTCTACTGATCTTTCTGTGTTTTTCGGTCAGGAATTATATAAGTGTTTGTCTTTTCCCTTTTGAGGGTTAAGTGTTGTTAGATCATTGATTGTCTTTGTTGATACATTTATAGACACCTGGTGATTTCATGTGATTTTGAGTTAGGTGTATTTTATAGACACTCAGTGTGAACTTAAGAAAATATATGGAAAATGAGAGTTTCAACCCAGGTTATGCAGTTCACTAAACAGTGAAATATGATAGTGTAAGTAGGCCACAGTGTCTTCTTCTTGTTTTTGTGTATTTTCCAGTTTCTGTTTTATTATATACCCTACATTTCAATTTACACATATTTCTTTAAAAAATACAGATTAACAAGTTTTGAGCATTTCTATTGTAAATAATAGATTTTTTTGCACATTTTTTTTCATAGAAGTATATATTATCATTTATATTCTCAGGAGAAATGTGTTAGGCATGCTCAGAAGTGTGTTAGACAAGCAAGACTGGTAGCCTTACAACTCCATTATCTTCCAGCAGGAAACCAGTTACTTCATTTAAGTGATGAAGAAGCAGACGATGTTATTTGTCAACATCCTAAATTCTTGGAGGTAAACAGTATTTATGGTTCTATTTACAGGATTACAACCAAAACCATATTTAAAAACACATTAACCAATGTTCTTGCAATTGGTATAATTATGTATGATTAGTGAATCTTCAAACAAGAATTTTACGACAGCCCTTAGATGAGATGTAGCCTTGATACATCCTCAAGCTTGAAAGACCATTGGTTATCTGTTTATTACTATTATTCTAGGTATGACAACATTGAAGGCTTATGAAGTCATTCATTCTCTTTCTACTGGACTTAGAAAATCCAATAGCATTTGGGTGAGGTCGGTCTGTCTGTCTTCAGGTAAAAGTTTTTGGTCGAGGTAGTTTTTGATGAACTTGAAATCCAATCAACTTGAAACTTAGTACGAATGGTCCCTATGATATGATCTTAATGCCAAATTAGATTTTTAACCCAATACCCACTGAATATAGAAATGATAGTGCGAGTGCATGCTTGTTTTTTTATTGAAAAAATAACTTAACTTTTAATAAATTTAAATGAGATTTATTTATTTGAAAATTATGTATATGTTCTCATTTTACACTTGCAACATGCTGATTAGCTGCAGCTTTCCTCAAGCAGTTAGAAAATATTTATGCCAACTGAAAAGTTTCGTTTTATGATATAACATTGATTTACTTATTAAAGGAAGTTACACATACAAACACTCATTTAACTTTTGGTGTATGTTTTGTATCATTAAGATACATGTTGTCCTCTCCTTTATCAAGCAATTATTGTTTTGTGATGCTATTTCAGGCATTGATACTAAGTCAAAGTTATGGAAGAAGAAGTTGCTGGTCTGATGCCTTATGCCACAATGTTATTATGAATGGAGACTTCAGATATCTTAAAGATTTTAAACAACATCTAAAACTTTCACCAACACAGATTAAAGAGGCTGCTGAAAGGTAAGGGTTGATTTGTCTTACATGTTTAAGGTGGTACCTAACAGTACAGGGAGATAACTCTGTAAAGTCAGCTAAACGTTTTAATTACATTGTGTTGTAAAAGGAATATTAAGCTTCTCAATGCTAAATTTTTTTCGGACAAAACGGTTGATTCAATATTTTTGAAATTTTTATATTTTTGTTAAAGGGTCAAAGTAAACACTTTGACAAAATTTTATGAAAATTAAACGAGCCAAATTAATTTTAGTGAAAGTGTTGGGTACCACCTTAAATGAAAAGGTGCAACCTCTGATTACATACTGTAGATTCATTATTTTGGGGATACTGCTTAGAATTAAGGTGGTACCTAACACTACAGGGAGATAACTCTGTAAAGTCAGCAGAACGTTTTAATTACGTTGTGTTGTAAAGGGAATATTAAGCTTCTCAATGATCAAAATTGGTGTTTTTCAAACTGCTATATTACCAGTGTAATTTTTCTGATAAAATGGTTGGTTCAAAATTTTTGAAATTTTTATATTTTTGTAAAAGGGTCAAAGTAAATACTTTGTCAAAATTTAATGAAAATTAAACGAGCCAAATTAATTTTAGTGGAAGTGGTGGGTACCACCTTAAGGAGTACATGTACTGTAGATTCAGAAATGTTTTCAATCATTTGTTGCGATTTTTGAACTGAAGACACAACTGTGAAATATTTAATTGCAATTTCAGAAAATTCTGCAAGCAAAACTTGCTACCAAATTTAAAATGCTTTTCAATAATAAAACATCACAAACATTTCTGACTTTATAGTGATTAGAATTCAATGAAAATTTTTGTCATTTCTGATAGTTTCTTTTAAATTTCTGTCCGTAGAAAGGGTGATTGTTACCTTTGTTCAAAATGATATACAAATTATTGAGTATTTTGAACAAATAAAGAATCTATTTCTGTTAAATATTGTTTTAAGTATATTCTGGGTGCTATCAAAGATGCATGTAAACGATCATTGTAGACAAAATGACATTTTTGTTTTTGAAACTGACTTTATGAGCAAGAATATCTTGCAAGCTGATGTTCTGGCTGATGAAATGGGTAAACATATTTAATGCCATAATTACTTTTATTGGCCACTTGTCTGAGGAAAATGTCTAGGTGCACAAAACGTTGTGATTGTTATTCTTTATAGTATTCATAATATGCATGTATTGTAATGATAAATTGATTCAGATGGACTTGAAAAATGTGACAGTATGTGAGGTCCTTGCTGAATACTTTTCACAAATCAAGTTGTTTTTTGTTGAGATATAGACAAAATATCAGGAATAAGAATCAAAAGGAATTTGTATCAATTTACTGATAATTGTCTAGAGTAACCCTACTGTCTGGCTCAATCAGAGATCGGCCAAGTTAGATTTTAAATATTTTTTACCAATTGGTTTTTTGCTGATATGACAAAATGTCTGTAAACGATTAGAAATATAGACCATGTATCTAAAAAACATATAAAGTGTCTTATGAGAAAAAAACGTTACATAATAACCTGTGTATAAGTAATCATGATTTCTTTTTTCAGATACCAACATACACCAAACAAGACTAATTCATCCATGAATAATTTGAAAAAATTACTGACATTTTGTAAAGACATTAAACTACAGTACAGTTTAGCAGTAGAATTTAGCCTAAAAGACATTGTTACATCTCTGGAGAATGGTGATTCAGGTGCTTATATCAAAGACATTATAGCTAACAAAACTTAAATTGCCCAAAAGTCAGTTGAAACATGATTGAGTAAATGAAATAATTGTGCAAACAGATCTTATGTATATGAACAAAACAATAAATAATACTGTCAGAGCTATTTGCCTTAAGATATCTTTATTGAATTTGAAGCATTCAATATTTTTACAGAGAATGAAATCATATATAAAGGCCTGTTAATGAAGGTGCTGTAACTTATGTTTAACATAAATTCAGAAGTTTTTGCATGGATTTTAATTGTAACTGTTAAACAAAAAAGACCACATTTCTTGAAAATTATTGCAATATCATGAAATGTTTTATATAAATATTGCAATCAAAACGTAAAATGTGTGTTTGTATTTTTGGAAAACTTATCCGGTCACAATAAAATAAAAGAAATATCAAAAATTTCAGTTCTCAATAATCAATGTGTCTTATGAATAGTGTAGTTGACTGATAATCCATGACCTACTTTCAAAATAAACAATGTATTTGATGTTCCGAATTTTAACAATTTGCTAAAATATATATTATGGTATTAATATGTCTTGGCCAAGAAAGAATTGACTATTGCAGAGACCTAGATATCTTTATATTTTGTTTTGTGTTCCTGCTTCATGTTTGTTTCAGAAGTAAATGTATTAGGTGGATGGATGAGGTGGGGAGGAATACTTTTTATGCCCCATTTATGGCCATTATGTTTTCTGGTCTGTGTGTCTGGTCGTCCATCCATTCATTTGTCAGTACATTCCTTTGTATGTTCGTCCGTCCGTCTGTGCTGCTTCAGATTAAAGTTTTTGGTCAAGGTAATATTTGATGAAGTTGAAGTTCAATCAACTGAAAAATTAGTACACATGTTCCCTATGACATGATCTTTCTAATTTTAATGCCAAATTAGAGTTTTTACTGCATTTTCATGGGCCACTGAACATAGAAAATAACAATGATGGGCATCCATTGTACTATGGACACATTCTTGTTTTTAGGCTGCCATACATAAAACTTTTATTGATCAATACCTTAAATTGTTTAGGCTGTCATTCATTTTAATAATCACCGCAAAACTGAATCCAAAAAAAGGAGACTTTTCCCATGCAATCAATTCTGGGATATCATTTAAATGTAGTTCACCTCTGTGTTTAGCATATTTAAACAAGATTATAGATTTTATGTTAATTTATAGTAGTTATTATATAAATGCAAAGAAAAGTGAGAAAGTTTCTTAAATGTTTATGAATTCAAAAGAAGAGGACAATATATATATATTAATCCATACTTTCTTAGGTGTGATAATTTAATGTGTGCAATACTAGTCATCTTTTTTAACTTTATTATTGAAAAAATCATTTTGTTATTTCAAAAATTCCTTTGTTATTTGCAATTAGACATGTTGGGATTACACAGATAATACATGACATGTACAAAGTCAAAGAGAAATCTTTGTTTTTCATTGGTTGGTTTATGTATCTTTTATGGTGCATTTTCATGAATTTAACAATTATTGATGATGAAAGTATGCTTATTATTCTCTCAGACTATTATGTACTTGAATTAGAGATAGATGTACCAAACTGAGGAGGAAGCAATGTTCTGGTTCCTAAACATTTATATTATGCAAAAATAATAATTTATTTATATCTGGACATTCTTCTGTAGAAATGACAGTTGTGCTGTCATTTGAATTTTGAAACTAACCCATTTTACATGAAATAGCTGTCTTACATATGATAACACCTAAGCATAGATCAAATTATGCATACTTTGGGAGTTTTTTTGTTCCAGCTCTTTTGATTTGATCGCCACTGACTAGTTTTGTACTTGAAACATATGTTTAGTGTACAAAATTATAAGCCTGGTATCTTTGAACCATTGTAGCAACCCTTGTGTTGATGCTACTGCTGGTGGATAATTTATTTCCATGGGTGTCACAAGCTCAGTAGTCAGAACTCCTGTTTTCAATACATAAATATAACAAATAATCACATGCAAGACAGTTCAATACTGAACAGAAAACAAAATCGGGTTCAACATGCGTAAAAAATAGAAACTACACAGTTCAGAGGTAAATGAAAAACAAATCAGGTTCAAGTCCTGTATAAAACACATAAAGCACAGTTCAATAATAAACAGTAAACAAATCAGGACAACATTTAATACAAGTGAAAAGAAAACACTGTAACTCAATTCAATTCTCAACAATATGCAAATATGGTTTAATATGAAAAGAACACACATGCCACACATAATACACATTTCAGTAATAAACAGTAAACAAATCCGGTAAAATATCAATGTAAAACATACAATACAGTTCAATACTAATCAGTTAACAATTCAGGACAAAATTTAATACAAGTAAAAAAAATATACAATAAAATGCTTAACAATAATCAAATCAAGGTCAATATGAAATAACATTCATACAATACTAGTTCATAATACACAGTTAATTACCCAAAAGTAAACAAATCATGTTTAATACTGAATTCAAAGGTATAATCGAACAGGAGAAGTTCATCAATAAAATCAAACGCCAGACTGTTTCATCCAATTGAACGACTGAAACATAACTGTCATTTTCGTAACTTGATACAGGCATTTTCCTGGGAAATTGGTGGGTTTAAACTCGCTTTGTAGCTACTGAAGTTCCTACTTACATGATAGTTGTTAATTATAGTACGGCTTCTTTGACACAATTGGGTGAACAACTATTGAGTTTTACAGTTCAGGTTCTTAACAATTGAGTTTGAAATGTGTTCATATAACGAGCATTCGATATCAAAGTTATATCTTTCAACAAAATAAATATATTCAAATTGAAATGATACTAGTCAAGTTAAAAGTTTTGAAAAATCATCTCCAACGAATTCTTTATCGTTGTCATAATAATGGTACTTGACGCGACTGTCAAACAAGTGAGAGTTTTAGCTAGCTATAAAATTAGGTTCAATCCAACATTTTCTACATACGAACATACCTGTACCAAGTCCGGAATATGACAGTTGTTATCCCGTTTGATGTGTTGTATTGAGCTTTTGATTTTACCAATTGATTAGGAATTTTCCGTTTTGAATTTTCCTCGGAGTTCAGTAGTTTTGTGATTATACTTCCTAGATATATCAAAAGTTTAGTAGGTGCTCTGCCTCTTTAAGTATGACTTCGATAATAACCATTACAAAACTATTGACATGTAATCAATGTACATTTAGTTGAAACAATAGATCAGTCAACCATCATCCATTTCGATTTCTTTAGATCCATGCTTTAAAAGTACATGACTATATTAACATTAGATACACTAAAACAACTACAGATATATATTTATATGATCTTATGATTGAACATGGTGCTATTTATCACACATTTAAATGCTAAGAACACTTTGGAGTTGCCTTTCTTCCTATGATTTCACCTCAAGGATTTCACACAACTGAATTAAAATACGGTTTTACGAAATTGATCACCTTCATTTGTAATTTCGTAAAGCATTATATATAATGGTGAACAAAAAACTAAAAAGACTGTCATTTATTATGATTTACATATCGGTACATCTTGTATTAATGTTATTACAATACTTCTTCCAAGTTTTGAAATATTCTGTATGTAAACGCAGTTTTAATATATGAAAATTCGTTTAGTTCATTACCTGAACTTTTTTTGTCTTTAAAATATTTTATTAAAGGAAACATTTTTCATCTCCAATCCTACATCTCTAAAAAGTTACCTTACATTAACATATTTGCATATTTTACCTGGATTTGGTATAATTCAAACGTATCTGTGTGTGTTACATTTTAATGTTGTGTTTCTGTTGTGTCGTAGTTCTCTTTTATTTGATGCGTTTCCCTCAGTTTTAGTTTGTAATCCAGATTTGTTTTTTTCTCAATCGATTTATGAATTTCGAACTACGGTATACTATTGCTGCCTTTATTATTCAAATTAATCCAAACCAATCGAATATGGCATAAACATATTGTTTCCACAACTTGAGGCATAGATTTTCGTAGAATATTTTAATTCTCTTTTAGTCCCATTTGCTGATAAAGCAGTTTATGTATTTATCAATCTTTGACTTTCCTAACGTTTGCCCTGAACTTTCTTAAAGAAGATTAATCTCAGAATGCACAGCTACATCGTCGATTTTCTTGATTTTTTTCAGGAATAATATAATCAGAATAGGCAACAGCTTTGTGCGCAAAAGTTTGTTTTATAATGTTTTGTTGAATTTCGCATTGAACGTGTTATAATTTTTTGGATTTACAACATACTTTTCTTGCAGATACAAATACCAATGTTGACTTTAGATAATTTTTTAAGGTCTCTTTTTGTCAAATTACTCTGCAAATATTTAGGTATATAAATATGGTTGTCTTTCAAATATTTGGGTTTTATCATTCCCGAAGAACGAAATCTAGAAAATATACCTCGTACGCACGGCATTTATTATGTGTGAACTTCATTTGTAACTCCCTCAAAAATAGTTTTGAATTCTGACTTTTTATATTATGTGCCTTTCGAATACTATCAACTTCTGTCCCTGAGATATCTTTGGCCCGTGTGCATAAAACAATTTAAGTTAAGAAATCCAATCGTAGTACAAAACTATCGTTGCAAATGCAGAAAAATCCGTCCATTCGGAACAAATTCTTAACTTAAGTAACTTTATAGATACGGGCCCTGGTCAATGTATATTCAAAATGAACATCAACATCAGCTGTTTTGAAGGTCGGTTTCTACGTTTTCTACATGTATTTTTATCAATGTGTACACACTCTACCGACCATTCACAAATTGTTGAACGCCAGGATGGTATTTTGAGTTGCGATGTCAAGTCCAATGTAAACAAGAATACCACACACTAAATATGCTGTTGATTTTTTTCTACTCTTCTCAGAGATCAAATGGGTCTAGTCACCAGTAAAATTGTCAGATCTACCCAATTTATCATCATTCATAGTGACAAAGATATATTTATGATTTCTTCCTTATTGTTTTAAGTGCACGTCTAATTGATTTGTCGTTCAATTGGTTTTGCTTGTTGTGGAATGCCATGCTGTGACATAACTTTGTTAACTTCTATGTCTCGGATTAAGAGTTGTCTCATTGACATCACACATCTCTTCTTATTTTTATATTGCATACTTTGATTCATTGCTATGCAAATATCAGAGATACCAAGTTTTGGTCAATTGCATTTTTTTTAATTTTAAGTATATATGTAAATTTAAACTTTCTTTTGATAGTCATTTTCAGCTTAGAAAACAATATATTGCATAATAAATTTAAATTCCTATATACTTCAAAATGTATTATTCATATATATTACTCCATAAAATAAGGCGATGGCACCCTGCACCCTCCCCAAACCCACTTTTAATCACCATTGATGATTCTGGAAAAAAGCCATGAAAATGTTTCATTGTTTAAACTTGTGTACGTACAGATTTGTTCTTATTTTCTTAAAAGGAGAGAGGAGATGTACAAATGGTAGTGTCTGACTAAAACGGAAGATTTACTTCTAATAATTCACAAACTCATCATAGAAACACGAAGCAACAGTAGTTTACCGACGTTTACATTTCTTATGGCATTCTCAATATATATAGTTGTACTTTGATTGGTTATGCATATCACCTCAAATAGTGGACACACAGCACAACTCCGTTGGTTTCAACTTTTTTGGTAATATTACATATAACTAACAGATAACTTCGATTAGCTAAGCCGTATTTGGCCCAACATTTTGGAATTTTTGGTCCTCAATGCTGTTAAATGTTGTACTTGTTTGGCTCTATAACGTTTTTTTATCTGAGCGTCACTGATGAGTCTTATGTAGACGAAATGTGCGTCTGGCGTATTAAATTATAATCATGGTACCTTTGACAAATATTATGAGCTTTATTCGGCAGTACCTTCAGTTTTAAATCCATAGAGCCGAATGTATTAGTTCCCATGTAGACAACCTTTTAAATTTGAAGAAGCTACTATATTTCAAGTTTAAGAAATAAACCAATTTAAATGTAACCTTATGAAATTATGACGAAATACAAAATATCAAATGTCATTTGATTTTGCCATGTGATTATGGACTTTCCGATTGGATTTTCCTCGGAGTTCAGTGTTTTTGTGATTTTACTTTATACTGCTGATGATTTGCAGTTGTCGTGATAATCACCAAAAATTGTACTTATTTTAGAATCAAATTTTTTAGTGGAATATGAATAGATAATAAATCAATGTCGATTAATAAAAATGCGGACATGCATTGCAAATACGAATATGATCAACACTGAAATTTATATAAAAGATGTTGACACTACCGATCATGCACAAATTTTGAACATTAGGAAGATACTTTCAATTGTGATGCCAAGTCTAATGCAATACAAGGAAACCACGAACTCGGAATGCAAGTGAATGTTTAACTACTCTTCTCGTATTTTCTAAAAGGTCACTTGACTACAGGCTACTTGTCAGATCAGCTCAATATATTCGTACCTTATTACTGCGCAGAACAATATCCGCTTGAGGGAATTTGCATGTTATAAAAAAAGATTAACAAAGATAAGGGACAAATAGAAGAAGTATTTGAAATCTGCAAACATTTGTTACCCCTTAAAAAATCCATTTGCAAACACGAAAAATAAACTTCTTTAGATACTTGGTTTTTACCCTAAACTGGTCATAGATACTAGGATTAAAATTTTGTATGTCAAACATAGTTTCGTATACAGTAACGATCAAATAAAAAAAGATAAAAACGCCAAATAAAGAACAAGGTGAGGAGGTTTTGTCAGATACAAATCAGGTAATGTGTCCTGTGGGTAGAACATACTTAGTTAATGTATTTCAAAAAATTCATATTATCATATTAATGACATCCCATAAGATCCACTCAATTTAGTACCCAATTAAAACCAATGCATATACTTTGCCATCAGAATTTTGATAACTGTCATTTTGCTGATCTAGTCCTTGTTTTGAAATGTTCTCATTCCCTTATTTTATCTCTGTTTTCATAGGGAAGACTTTTTGGATGAGTTGGTAACACGATAGGCAAAATACGAAATGTTCACTGTCTGACCCATGTCATTTCACGTTCACACAGTTTTGATGTATTATTCTAAAAAGAAATATCGGTTTATAGAAGTCTGCCCATACTTCCGATGATTGAGTTATAAGTACACTCATATTAATGGTGATTCAGTAGGGCATACAATTAAATTCAATTGTTTAAAACATTGCAGAAATTGCCGTCGATTAACTAATAGCATGATAAAGTTTTTAAAAAAACTACGTTCCCAAGTTGAATTATTATGCGATATTAATGCAATATGTTGTGATACGGAGCAAGGCCATTATTTCATTTCAGTCAAATCTATTGAGCAGGATGTTTGATTTCCATCTCTTGTCGATTATTTCAATGATGCCATGAAATTTGACACTATCGATTCAATACTTTGAACGTTTTATTGCCAGATTAATGACAATAAGAATAATACTGATCTAGATCTAAATCAGTTATTTTACTTTATATAACCAAACACAAGTCTGTTTGACCTAAGATAACAAGGAAAACGCTTTTAGCTTTCTATTGGTTTTGTTTTCGTGTTATTCTCTAATTTATTTGGTATTTGATCAGATTTGAAATCAAGATAAGAAAATTTAGATTCGATTAATATATTACGACTTAAAAGTATGAGTAAGAAGTTTTTGTTTGATTTCTGTGTACTGAAACGTTGATCATAATAAATGAGAATTGATTTTGAAAAATGGGTCTGATCCCCCAAAGTAAGCAGCGTTTGAGTGGGGCATGTAAAAATGCATTAATCATATATGTTGCTTGTCCCCAAAATCCTTATCTAATCAACCTTGATGATTCCGAAAAAAGCAAGAAAATGTTTCATTGTTTAAACTTGTGTATGTAAAGATTTATTTTATTTTTCTAAAAAGTAGATAGGATAAGTTGTTCAAATAGGTATTGTCAGACTAAAAACGGAAGATTTACTTCTAATATTACTGATAAATGCATAAACTCGTCATAGATACACGAAGCAATAGTTTACCGACGTTGAAATGTCTTATGGCATTCACAACATATACTTTGATTGGTTATGCCTGTTACCTCAAATATTGCGCACACGCCGTTAGTCCGTAGTTTTCATCCATATTCGATAATATGCTTTTCAACTTCGTACTTTATTTGGCCTTTTTTTTTTTTTTTTTTTTTGGGATTCGAGCGTCACTGATGAGTCTTTTGCAGACGAAACGCGCGTCTGGCGTATATACAAAATTTAGTCCTGGTATCTGTGATGAGTTAATATACATATTACTAACATATAACTTTGATTACCTAAGCCGTATTTGGCAGAACTTTTTTTTCTTCAGTGGTAGTCAACTTTGTACTTGTTTGACTTTCTAGCTTTTTTCATCTGAGCGTCACTGATGAGTCTTATGTAGATGAAACGCACGTCTGGCGTATCAGATTATATGCCTGGTACCTTTGAAGCCTAAAATTTCAATTAACATCACAACTGTGTTCCATTAAGTATATATAATGCAGCGATCAATGACAACCGACTTATCAAATAAGCAAACAGTTGCTTAATGATTTAAAGGCAAATAAAACATAATTTTAGTGCCATAAAGATCGTTCCTTTGCAGACTGTCATAGTATGATTATGTTCACGACAGGTCTGATGCGCAAAATAATGTTAAGTTTACAGGAAGTCATTTTGTAAAACGTCACCACTGTATGAACAGACAGTTGATTAACCAGGAGTATGTCAAAGAACGTCTCGTCAGTTTCTAAAAATAAGTTCATCAGAAGGTACAAATACCTTGTTGATAAACATTCTGTATCAACTTAAAAACAATACACGATGGTCTTGTAGTATAGATTCTGGGTACTGGCGTTGTTTATCATCTTAGTAACGTGTAATTATTTTTTTTATTTGTCTTAATGAATATTGCAATTATTTCCTATCGTTTTTACGTATTTATATAGTTATCAAAGGTACCAGGATTATAATTTAGTACGCCAGAGGCGCGTTTCGTCTACATAAGACTCATCAGTGACGCTCATATCAAAATATTTATAAAGCCAAACAAGTTGAAGAGCATTTAGGGTCAAAATTTCGAAAAAGTTGTGCCAAAAACGGCTAAAGTAATCTATGCCTGGCATAAGAAAATCCTTAGTTTTTCGAAAAATTCAAAGTTTTGTAAACAGGAAAACAGGAAATTTGTAAAAATGACCACATTATAATTCTAATTTTCAGATGTTTTGGTTTAGAGCGTCCCGGGTGTTCATTGATCAAGAAAAGTGCGACATTTATAACATATTACGTTCAATAACTAGCATTGTATCGATAACTTAGAAAGTAAAATTGTTAGTAACAGGGGGTGTTATCAGTTCAGTATTAAGTTTTTCGGTCCTGAAATGATTTATAACGTTTTTCTTCCTAAAAGTATCGGCTGATAGCTAAGAAACTAAGGTTCCGATGCCCAAAGGCAGAGATGACCTTTAACGAATTCGGATATTTCCGATTTTTAGCTTCCCATTGGTCAAAATATTTCTAACGTTTCTGCGTAATTATTAATCTCTGGCTTTCAAATGTTTTAAAAGTTTGAGTGTTCCTGTTGAACTTTTAATGGAAAGCAGTACCAACTCACTAAATTTATAACATGTTATTTTCACAAACTAGCAATTGATAGTTTGTCTCGAATTACTTTTGGTCAAACATTTTTACAGTCTTGTTATACAAATATTTCAGTTAAAGTGTTCTTAATGAAGACTGATACAGAAATGAGTGTCACGGATATACAACAATGATAAAATGTAATTTTTATTTTAAGATGTATATATTTCTAATGTGAATTATTTTCATCGCTATGTGTACTTATGCTAAACCAAAAAACTTGCTACTCTCTAAGGCAATATTGACATTAGTATGGCTATCATTTTAATGTTATTTTGCTTCCAATGTTATCTTTGGTTTCCTATATTTGGTTGTATATGCATATTGTAAATTTGATATCTAACTGTATATCAATGTTAACAGATTTCTTTTGGCAAAATGTTAAAAAATGTTACTGTGAATAATGATTCAAAAGGACAAATGAAAGTCTTGATCTAAACATTTGTAGAAATTCATATTTCATTCTTAAACTCTTAATTTCTCTTATTCGACTTCTATTTTTCAAACAATAATTGCTAAAAACCGAGTCTGATTTTCTCTTATTGTACCATATATTTCTATTCAGTGTAAGAAAATAATATAGGTGGACATTTAGGTAATAAACTTAAAGAAAGTATAATACTTTTTGTCATTAAAATGATAATCCTTTATAATGAACGTGTCATTATAATTATCATTATAATCGTGACCACACAATTAGAAAATTTGACAATAGGTCTATGTTAATTTCACTGTAAATTTCAAATCTGATTAATCCAATTTATTGTTTTTATTCCTCCCCTACTGTGATTTTAATTTGCATGAAATCTTTATAATACGTACATCAAATGAAAAGAAATTGATAGATTATATGAAATTTGTTTTTTTGTTATTGGCCTTGTCAAAGAAAACGATCTAATAGTGTAAAGACAATAGACGGACCATAACTTGCAATGCATTGTTTAAATTTTTGCAATTAGTTTTGGGTTTAGATATAAAGATAATTGGAGACAAGATAGGTTTGGCATTAAAACTTTTACCCTTTGATTTGTGAAATTCCACTGTCACTTAAATAATAAATAAGGAATCTTAATTGTGCTTGTATTATATTATGAGGTATAAATAGACCTTAGGTTCGATTTGATTATAAATCTCTTTTGTTTCATTTTAAATTTCGCAGTGATTAAAAACATCTTGAATTACTATTTTGTAATTAAAAACAACAGTTTAAAATTTCTTTTAATTACGAACACAAGGTTCATTGTTATGATGTTTTTAATTTCTCTTTCGTTTTAAAAAAGTCAAGGATTATGGATAATTATATTTATCTATCCAAACAAATAGTTTATTTCTTTAAAACGTGTATTGGTGTTATTGTATTATAAATATTTACAAATGAATTTTAGAAGAAGAAGAAAGTCACTATTCAAAAGAACAAAATTATAATTAGGAATGATTTGCATAGAAAAGAAAAGCTTTTCAAACGATCTGTTTATTAAATTCCATCAACAAATATGAAAGATGAGGGTTTGTGTTGTTCGGGCTTTTTCTTTTTGGTATGTTGTCTTTTATTTCGTCTGTATTCTTGTCTTTCTTCATCCTCCCTCCCAACACGTAAACGTATTGGATTTCAATGTACGTACTTCTGTGATTAAACAGAGGCGCAATATACCAAAAGGATATCCAAACTCATCAGTCGAAAACAAACTGACGATGCAGTTGCTAAAAACCATGAAAAGAAAAACCACAGTACACAAATCATAGAATAAAACACAAAATATTGAGCAACACGACCCCGACCGAAAACTGGGGTGATCGCAGATGCATATGCAATAACTTTCTTGTAAGTAGAAAAGTAGAAACCATCTATCAATGAGACCATTATAGGAAATGCAAGGTTTGTATAACCCTTTAAGCTCGCTGCTGCAAATATTAAATAGAAAGATCCATAAATTTGCCATTTTGACTTTTTCTCCTACCGTAAAATTTTGCAAACGTTTGAATTTGAATAACAGATAAAACCTGAATTGCAATCTCAATGATAGGAAAATCTGTCTTCTACTGGTAAGCGATATTGTAAAGAATTAAGGCAACACATGTCACCGATGTCATACCAAAAGGTCACAAGTACTTTTTAAACTGAGTTGAGGCATAAAAACGCATTCCACTCTCCAATTGGAGTTCGTGCGATTCCCTAAGTTGTTTTCAATCAAATTTATATTCATGGAGAAAATGTACTAGTTCGCCTTCATCAAAATCCAAACCACAAATAGTTCAAGGTTTTATATAAATGTGTTTAGCCTATTGAAAATGTATGGTGTCTTGATAATATAAACTTGGGTATTTCCATATTTTTAGTCGACTATGTTTTTAAAAATCTTTCTTGGTATGGTTGTTTTATGAAACAAATATTGTTATAATTTCATTAATACCACCATCGTGACTACGTTGATGATATAATGCATGATGAATAATTTTGTTATTTAACTTTGTATGTTCGACAAAACACAAGAAAACGCAACTTTTAATATGGCCGATGAACCAAATGTAATAAAAAAGGACACATCATGTTTAAGAAAAGTATGCTTGGATGTTTAATTAAATAAACAATGATATTTGTACTATTTCATATAATAACATTAACGATACCAATTTAACTGCACGAGATGCGCATTTCGACAATAATGTCTTGTCAGTGATTCGCGAATTAGGAATTCCAATGAAAACCATGTCTTGTTGACTTGTTGATTTATTCATATGATGCTGACATTGCAGAGATGCATCCAGGAAAGAATGAAAAGGAGCTAACATCATCATTTATCTTCACTTTCTGATGTCATCAAACTAAAAAAAAAAAATCAAAGTTAGTGACTATATTTAACGTGTCAAGTTTGTCTAACCTAACTTGAAATAGAGGATTCAACATATACAGTTAAGTCTGCATCACACTTTGACTTGCATCTAATTGACAATAAGGGTAGGTTGAGGAAATCATTTTCATCTTCCTAATTTCAATTTTCCGTTTCTATGTGGCAACATTCAATTAGTGCACGCGTATGGGGTATATAACTCTGAGTTTCATCAAAGTAACTATAATCTATGGCTTTGGTTTTGTATAACGACTTCCATTTTTCAAGGTAACTGTTTGCAAGAAAGTGATTAAATAATGATTTCAAGGCGGTGAAATCGTCCCTGTGAAAATTTTACAGACGCCATCGAGTTGTGACCGTTTTCGATAATTTAGGTTAATAATAAAGAATATGCGCATCACGTGCCTCCAGAACAATCCCCATCATCTACGCTGGCAAACTAAATGACAAGATTTCTATTGTATGAGTAAATGTTATATAGGTGTGGTATTTTTCATGGATCTTCGTTAAACGCGTTCCCGACTGGTCTCTGTGTCTGTAACTTACTTTAAAAGTATAAGCTCAGATGTATAATTAAATAAATAATGATATATGTACTATTTCCTATATAACATTCGCGAATCAGGAATTCCAATGAAAACATCTTGTGCTCCTCGTCTTGTTGACTTGTTCATTTATTCATATGAGGCAATTCTACATTTGAAAATGACTTTACCAAGTCAGGAATATGCCAGTTGTTGTCCATTTGTTTAATGTGTTTTATCATCTGATTTTGCCATTTGGTTAGGGACTTTGCGTTTTGAACTTTCCTCGGAGTTCAGTATTTTTGTAATTTTACTTTTTACACGCGAGACAGGTAAAATATGAAGCTTTTCCAGGTAGATAAGATAGTTTTATAAGAATAAATTACTTTGAAAATCTTTTCATTGCTCAAAACCTTACTACAGCTTGTTAACCTATTATATAAAAAATTAAAGAGGGTGGTAAAGGGGGGGGGGGGTGCTTGCATGAAAAAAAAAACGTGAAATAAGACATAATTTCATAATTTCACGTTGAACATGAAATAATTTCTGTAATAAACGTTGCACGAAAAATAAATACTTTTATGTGAACCTTTTGTGACTGAGTCACTGTCTTCTTGTATATATTAACTCTTTGTTTTACTTGATATTCCCGATTTAGTATACACTTGTTGGTGACCTTCTGCTGTTGTCTGCTCTATGGTCGGGTTGTTGTCTCTTTGGCACATTCCCCATTTCCATTCTCAATTTTACATTTATGATATAATTGGTTTACGGCTTTTAAAAAAGTATTTCTTGACGATCCCTGGCAAGTGTTTGAATTTTATTTGAAAAATACCGAGCACGCAAAATAAGTCTTTGAAAATCACGATGCACGTAAAATTAAATAAGCAGAACACGTTGAACGAGGCACCGTCTTGCACGACTGAACGTCAAATAAAAAAGTAAAAACACGTTGAACGTGAAATAAAAAACGGCGATCACGTTGCACGAAAATAACCCTTTACCACCCTCATTAAAGGTTCTACCATCGCATCAAGTGTGCTACGACAATTCTCCACTGTAGACAGTTACATTTTCAAACCGGATTCTTGCTGAATTTCTAAAATATCAAAAATTTAGCTGTCGAGAGTCGCGAAATATTGTAATTCATGAGAATCGGAAGTGGAGTCTGTTCTCAAATAACCTTTAACTAATAACCATCTAAAGGTTTATCGTCTATCGATTTATTTTCCTTATCATCGAAAATACAAAATTTGGAGATCTTAAAGTTAAGAAAGATACCACAAAGAGCAAGAGAAGTAAAATGGCGTAGGAAGCTAAGTTTATTTTAGCTTGAAACTCATTATTGTCGACAGTGTATATTATTTTTTATCAGTTGTAGAACAATTGTTTAACAAAGGAAACAGTGTCAGTACCTGGCATTACGTTTTTTGTGGGAAATTTCACTGAATAGTACATTCAGTAGTTACCAAAGGTACCAGGATTATAATTTAGTACGCCAGACGCGCGTTTCGTCTACATAAGACTCATCAGTGACGCTCATATCAAGATATTTATAAAGCCAAACAAGTATAAAGTTGAAGAGCATTTAGGATCCAAAATTCAAAAAAGTTGTGCCAAATACGGCTAAGGTAGTCTATACCTGGGATAAGAAAATCCTTAGTTTTTCGAAAATTCAAAGTTTTGTAAAAAGGAAATTTATAAAAATTGACCACATTATCGATATTCATGTCAACACAGAAATGTTGACTACTGGGCTGGTGATGCCCTCGGGGACGAAACGTCCACCAGCAGTGGCATCGACCCAGAAGTATAAATAGTTATCAAAGGTACTAGGATTATAATTTAGTACGCCAGACGCGCGTTTCGTCTACATAAGACTCATCAGTGACGCTCAAATCAAAATATTTATAAAGACAAACAAGTATAAAGTTGAAGAGCATTGAGGATCCAAAATTCCAAAAACTTGTGCCAAATATGGCTAAAGTAATCTATACCTTAAAACGACAATCGAAGATCGATACCATTCAATTTTCAAAGTGATTAGCATGTATAGTACATGTATTTTAGCTCGGAATTAACAGTGACATTCTCATGTATTTTTATTTGAAGTACAAAAGATCATTTCAACATAGACATTCTACTGTATCCTTAACCTTCTGTTTCATTTAAGATGTCTAATTTATTATCTTTCCTAAATTCTGTCAGTTTTGAAACAGTTTAAGATATGTCTGAATGACCCCATATATTCTCAGTGTTGGAGGGAGATCACTTTTCATTTCAATAAATCAAAACCACAAAGCGGTGATCGATTAAATGATCAATGATATATTTTGTTGGTAAACAAGTAAGAATTAAATGATTTCTTTCAATGTCATTGATTCCGCGTCGTTGATTATCACAGTTTATCAGCCAATGATCAGCATTCATTTCAGCTGTTCCGGTGAGCATCTTTGTCCCTCTGGTAACCTTACCCGTCTTATACAGCCGAGCTGCTGACGACAGGCGCCATATTTAAAGTTCATACAAGGAAGATGTGATTAAAAGATTTGATTGATCAAATTCCTTTTTGTTGTCTTTTAGTAATAAATACTGAATTATTTTGACACTTTGTGTGATTGAATTCGTATGTCATTGAGGACACAAACTTTTTCATTTTATGTCCATGTGCTAATTCTCAAGACTTTAATTTATTATAACTGTTACATTTTAGAAAGAATGTATACTGAAAAAAATCTCTGAAAATCCATATTTGAAAATTGGAATATGTATGCCAATTACTGTGTACGGTTTGAAGTGCAAAACTAAATTTTCTAACTGGCAAATAATTGTACTTGTGGATATTTTAAGTATTTTTTTATATAAGTTTGAGCTAATTAATTCTAACATATTATTTATATATGTTACAATTCTTCATATTGTCATAGATGACCTTGTTAACATATGCTATATATGTAAGGATTATGAGAAAAATA
Organism: Mytilus galloprovincialis; assembly: GCA_037788925.1. Taxonomy (NCBI): domain Eukaryota; kingdom Metazoa; phylum Mollusca; class Bivalvia; order Mytilida; family Mytilidae; genus Mytilus; species Mytilus galloprovincialis. Next base: position 37,632,997 of record CM075335.1, read on the forward strand.
TTAGTTTCTTTGAAATATATGTTTGAATAATATACGCTTAAGATAACATTTTTCAGAGTTATTTAGGTATTATTCCTAAGCATATTACCTTTGTGATAATAGAAGTAAAAAAAGAAAAACTGTTTAATACGGCCAAATTCTATAAGTTCGTGTTTAAAGTCAGGAGCCTGTATTTCAGTCGATAATTTCGGTTTTCCTTTTTTGTTTAAATTTTTTCAAATTTTGTCATGTTTCAATGTTCTTTTTGTAAATTCTGGAAGTTCTTAACCTATACTTGAATAAATTCCCGTCATTTGGGCTCTTTTGCGTAGTTGTTACATTTGTAAGTATACGATCTCTAAATTTTGTTACCCTCGTATTTTGTGATATCATTTGGATAAACGCATTTTAACATTATTTTAACTCTTCATTTCATTGTCAATATAATGGAATTTTATGCAAGTGAGAGGTTTAGCAAGCTATAAAACCCAGATTTTCAAAAATAGAAAATGGATGTACCATATCAGAATAGGAGAGTTGGTATCCATTTGTTTGATGTGCATTTGAGTTTGCCATTTGATTAGTAATTTTTGGTTAAAATTTTCCTTAAAGTTCGGTATTTTTAATGCCCTTAAAACTTTTTATCGTAATTTGGTCACTGATGATTTTTTTTTTCAATCTAGGTATCTATGATGAGTTTATTTAATAAATTACGTGTGTCCGATACGCTTATTTTTTATACAAGCATTCATCAGTTACTCACAGACGATGGTCATAATTGTATAAATACGCAAAGCAATACGAGCTTTATAATCTAATGAAATTGAAAAACAAAATAGCCAAATGTGTCTTTGGGAAATTTATCTAATGGAGTTGTAACCTTAGTTTCTGAGTAATTATGTCATCTATCAAGGGGGCAGTTCAGTACCGAATCACTGATTACTAAGATGATGATAACACTGTGGACTAACCATCTATCAGCAGTGGTATAATTCAACATTTTGTTTGGTAAAATAAAAGTCCATTCACCTAAAAGAGAGTACTAACAATTGAAATTGTACTTGATTTAAGTTATCAGGTACATGGCATTCTATTCCAAATAAAATCAACTGTGTGGTACTAGTTTCAAATTCAGCAGGTATCGCTCTTCATATCGCCAAATCCGGTCTCTTTTATTTTAAGTTCATATTATTCCCTTAGTTTTTTGTTCACCTTAATTTTGAATGGATTAATGAGAATTGAACCATCTGTAAACTTCTATACCGAGTCAGGAATATGACAGTTGTTTTCCATTCGTAACGGTGGTTGAGATAGTCGAGCGTTTGGTTTTTTTTTTTAGGTTTCATGGACTTTCCCCTTTCTGCATTGGAGTTCGCTATATATGTGAATTCTTTTCTTTTCTTTTACGTTCTACTTATTCAGCATCCAAACAAACTTTACTGGATTAGCTCAACAATAGTGCAGCTCAAACTTATAATTTTATTGTAAATGTATACCTTTTAGATTAGCAAACCCATTCCAACACTCATTAGTTGTAAGAAACCAATGTGTTGAATTATAATGGCCTTATAATGTGAATATTAAATAAATAAATATCAAATAATACGAGTAATTGAACACATTTGAAGATTTTAAATACTAAATTAGAGATATATTTAAGTAATATCTGATTAAATATGTATAGCAATTTCAAAGGAACCAAGGCTCAATAAATATTTGTCTATGGCCTCATTTCAACACCTTTGTCTTTGACCGACCCCTCACTGAGAGGACACGAGATTAAAGTCTACGATTTAAAAAGGCTTTGTTTTAATACAACACGTCAATTAATTAATACTGTATATTTAATAATACCGATTTATACGTGTTGATATATACGCCAATAAGATAATATCACTCAATTTATTTAAGACCATTTAGAGATTCACGCTTTTGTTTTAAAGATTAACAGTTGATACATCTCTGTCATCGCCTGATATTCAAGTGGGTATCGCAGCGTCATCATTGTTCACACACTAATTCAAGATGAATAAAATGATAGAGACTAATCACATATAGTTGGAACGATCCATGGAATTTATTTTGATATGCTAAATAATTCTTATTTTACTTATATATGCATATACTTTTCGAGATAACTTACAATCACCTAATAATTATTCTACGGAAGTAATAAATCGTTTAAAATTATAGTCCAGCAATTACGTTAGAACAGCTATTGTATTATATCCCCTACCAGAGCATTACAAATTAAATCAAATTCTTTGGTATTGCTCTTCAGTTTGTAATTTGTATCATTAATATTTCGAATGATTACGAAAGAATGTATTCCTTACATTATAACTTATGAATTATATCTGTCGTTACAGAGACTGAAATTAGTCGAACAAACACCCTTTTTATCATAAAATGTATATGTTTAAAACCAAGACCTATCATATGTCATTAATTGGTACCAATTGCAGTGATAATCTAAATTTTGCCTACCAAATTGAAAATGGTTATTTTTGTGTTAGCAAGTGAGTCATATGAGATGTACATGTAGATATTGTCCGTGTTGTATTTAATAAAATAATTTAAATTTATCTGATACAATTAATTGTGAAATTAACAGTTCTTCGGGCTTGTTAGTTAAAGATATCGATCTTTTTTGAGAAATGCATATACGGAGGGTCTCTAGCGTTTGACCGATCATCTCTATCGTTAAACCTATAGCATTTAAAACTGGGCTCACATAAAAATAATTACATATACTCCGTCTGAGGTATACTCACACATTGTTAGATCTGCAAACTTGAAGTAATATTTATTGATAGCATTCTTGTGATATTTCCTTTAGCAATTAAGGTTCTAACTCAATCAGAGAGAGTTAATTTGATACTGTTTTTGTTATCATTTTTAGTTCTCTTTTGGTCATACACTATTCTCCCGAAGTATTTATACATCCTTGGTTCTTTACTGTTTCGTTTAAAGCTGTCCTGATTGAATAAATGAAAAAAGCGCGTCCATAAGCAAACATTAATATGTGCTATAATGGTTTTCTAGCAATAGGTATTGCTGATATTTAGCTGCATTTTTCAGACGGATCATTAGCCCAATAGTCAGTGCATTGCCACTGTAATGATTTATAGCATGAAATTGCTTAAAAAAGAGGGACGAAAGAAACCAGATGGATAGTCAAACTCGTAGATCGAAAATAAACTTACAACCCCATGGCTTAAAATAAAAAGACAAACAGACAAATAACAGTACAGAAGACACAACATAGAAAACTAGAGAAAACTGGGGTTGATCGCAGGTGCTCCGGAAGGGTATGTAGATCCTGCTCTACATGTGGCACCCGCCGTGTTGCTTATATTATTACAAATCCGGTAAATAGTCTAATTCGGTAGGTCACATTCGTGAATGGGAAATATATTGTAGTTACGACATAAGGAACATATCCGATATTATCTATGAAACGGTTATTCCATAACGGTCAACCAACTCGTGATGGCGTACGTAAAACTTACGAAGGGATGATTTCAACTTCACCATTTGGAACTCTTGGTTTAATAGCTTCCTTGTGAGCAGCAGTCCTCTATCAAGGAAGCCATGATAGGAAATACAAACCCGGGAATATCATATCAAATGGGAGGTATATACTCCGTATGCAGGCGCTGCTGGAATGTTCACAATTTGGAAGCTGAAATCAAATCATCTCTTTTATCGTAAAGTTTTGTTTTCAACCGACCCTCATTGTCAAGATATGAGACAGACTTAACTTATCTGGAGTATCCTTTCATCTCTAGTTCGATAGGATAGATTCGTTCAACATAGTCACCATTTTGTATTATTTAGTGAAAGAACATCATCTATATAGCGGAACTTAAAGTTAAAAGATTTTTTTAAGTTGCTGTTGATATTTCGATTGCAGAAGTTCAACGAAACTAAAGTGTAAACTCTTTCAGGCAAGATTCATCTTAGATGGCTATGAACATTTTTGTAGGCCCCGTTTTGCATGATTGCTACTATTGTAACAAATGTTTGGTTTAGGGCGTTTCTGATTAAGGTAAATCTAGAAAAAACAGTCAACATGTCAAAACAATTATAAAGTTGTTTTATTCTTTTTATCGACAGTTGTATGTCGCTTCAATGGCCTGGTGTTTCAAAATCCGCACCTTATATCACGCTATTAAGGATTCTTGGATGACAAGATGTTAAACAATTCTGAAGAAAAAAAAAACAATGACAACATAAGAACGCGTACAGACATATTCAAAATATGGTGATACTGTGTATGATTATGTTTATGATCTATATTCATGAGCATAATGAGCATAATTAGCTAAACAAGCATTAATACAAATGACTCAAAGCCCCGATCAAAGTGTCCATTTAAGTTACAGAAGCTAATTTAAAAGATTATATCCATTAAGAATATACCATCATTTTTCAGACAAAAATATCAAGTACAAATCTAAAATGTTTGTTAGGTTGAGAAGGTCTCAATTGTTGCTACGATTCTTGTACGTACAGGTAGTGGGAACCTGGTGTGGATGCATATTTGTACACTTTGCATAGCCAACCAGTCGTAAATATTAATCTCTGTATTTTACCTCTCTGAGTAGGAGAAGTACAAGGATGACCAAATTTCAAATTTCTCGTTTACCATTATGGTTTGTTGTAAAGAAAAACATATAAGAGATAGTGGCAGAATTTCCTATAGAAATTTCAATATACACCAATTGTGTCTTTCTTTCTGCAGTTTATATCTTTACGTGTATGCCAAGGATTACAACATCGTCATATACGATGCTTATTCAAAATTTTATACAATATGTTGTGTTTTCTGTAAATAATAATGGAGAAGAAAATTATGATAGAGGAGATGGTGGCACAACAAAGCCACAAGTTTGACACATTCATGAATTCGAAGTCAGATTTTGTTTTCAAAATACTATCAGATAGTATCCCTTATGCTAAGTATGAACTCACTACATTAATTTTTATGTAAGATATCAGTATTTATTGTCTTTATTGTGTTAAAAGACGCAAGACTTCTTTTTTCTTTTAAATGATATACCGAAATAGTTTATTTTCAGACATTTTCTTCCATATAAAAATATTAGCTATAGTCCTACTTCAAGGGACAGTTTGCTAAAAAATGTCAAAACAAAGATATTGATGTATGACAATTATCTTGTTTTGGGCAGGGCTATGATCACGAGCAGCAAAAACTGGCTTTTGTTTTATTCTTTTGAATTGTTGCACATTTTGCCTTGCAAGAACCTTTATAGAATAATATTCGGTATGGGTTTTACTTATTGCCGTAACGTGATCCTATACATGTTTGCATTCTTGTAGTTTTGATTTCTGCTAGATAGTTATTGTATAGGTAGTTCTGTCATATCCCCTCGTTTTGTTTATACTAGATATACTATTTCAGTAACCCAGTAGTACGCATTTCAGTTTTGACATGGATTGCCATAACTATTGTCAGAATTAAAATTACAAATTAACTATTAATTAAATTTAAAAACGGATGTTCTAATTAGTTATCAAAGGTACCAGGATTATAATTTAGTACGCCAGACGCGCGTTTCGTCTACATAAGACTCATCAGTGACGCTCATATCAAAATAGTTATAAACCAAACAAATACAAAGTTGAAGAGCATTGAGGATCCAAAATTCCAAAAAGTTGTGCCAAATACGGCTAAGGTTATCAATGCCTGGGATAAGAAAATCCTTAGTTTTTCGAAAAATTCAAAGTTTTGTAAACAGAAAATTTATAAAAATGACCACATAATTGATATTCATGTCAACACCGAAGTGCTGACTACTGGGCTGGTGATACCCTCGGGGACGAAACGTCCAGGAATAGTTTACCTTAGATGTATTTGGCAAATCCTTCGACATTTATGGGTTCTAAATGCTCTTCAACTTCGTACTTTATTTGGTCTTTTAAATGTTTTTAATTCGAGCGTTACTTTTGAGTCTTATGTAAACAAAACGCGCGTCTGGCTTACACAATATTAAGCCTGGACTCTATAATGAGTATATTAAAATCCGTTGGGTAGATGTCACTACGGGTAGAGGTTTCCACATCAACTGTATCACAAGCTCAGTGCCAGCGCTAATATGTTGAAATGAATTATTAAATATTTTACATTAAGACCAACATTATAAATATGTATATTCATGTTGTTGAAATAGTACTTGATTCATTGGTGCTTCTTTAGCGCCTCAGTTTAAATAGTGTTATATCTTGTTTAAGAAGATTGATTTAAAGATAATTGAAGTTTTTACTTGTAATTATTCAATTTTACACAAAAGAAAATTTCACATTTTTATCTCCTTAGCTTATTTATGCATGAATCATAACATACCAGTTTTAATTTTGTTTTTTTAAAGAAACGCTATTTGTCCTCAGATTCTTCGACAATTATCCAACAGAAATTATAATATATATGAATGAAAATTCGAAGGTACGAGACTACAAAAAGCTGCATAAATAATAAGAGGTAAAAGCACATGTAATAATATGCAAAAAGTAAAATAAAAAAAATATCGAACTCCGAAGAAAATTCTAAACGAAAAGTTCCTAGGCAGAGGGGACAAGCAAAATCTCAAACACATCAAATGAATGGATATTAACAACAATCATATTCCTAGCTTGGTACAGGCATTTTCCTAGTTTGTTAATAAGATATAATACAAGATCAAATTATGTTGTAATGCTGGGTTTTTTTTCATTTTACACAATAAGAGTACACCCATTAGACAAAAAATCAAGAGATCAGCCCATACAAAAAAATAATACAAAGAAAGAAGAAAAGGAATCGTAAAAAAAAGGAAAACGGAAAACGGTTTATTAGTTTGTCATTACTTACACTTATATATTTAAGGATGTACTTTTTATATCGTACATCAGTTCAGTTATATTCGTTTGTAAAAATTATGTTTGGTACCATATAAAAAATACTGAACTCCAGGGAAAATAGTAATCCCTTTTGAAATGTCAAAATCAAAAGATCAAACACATCAAACGAATGGGGTAAAACAGACATATTCCTAACTACAGGCATTCCCTTATAAAGAACATGGTGGATTAAACCTGGTTTCTTATAAAGAACATGGTGGATTAAACCTGGTTTCCTATAAAGAACATAGTGGATTAAACCTGGTCCTTATAAAGAACATGGTGGATTAAACCTCGTTTCATTACTAATGATTGATACTATTATGATGTTGTTCTAGTAAACAAAATGACTTACACCAAAACATTTGTAAATAAAACTTGATAAATAAAGGCAACAGTAGTATACCGCTGTTCGAAATTCATAAATCAATTGTGAAAAAAAAACAAATCCGGGTTACAAACTAAAACTGAGGGAAGTACATTAAATATAATGTGTTGATGTTAACTACAAAATGTAAATATATAATTTAAAAAAAACCTCAATAGTAACATTTTTGTGGTTTGGTTCATTGTTCTTGTTGTTAAACTTTAAATAAAAGATACACGTTAACATCTATCGAATGCAATTAAAAATTAATTTTGGCACCGGAAAAAAATGTCTTAATGGAAAAATAACAATATCTTAGAACTGCAAGTTTCATATGGAGGAAAAAAACAAAACATTTGATTGGATAGAACAAGACATAAAACAAGTTAGAAAGGTCTGGACTCTTCAAATCGATACAATTTAAAAAAAAAAAAAAAAAAATACACACACACACACACACACAAAGCTACATAAGGTCTCGATCTTAGAGTACTCGCAAGATATGAATAACGACTTAACATTCAGTTTAGTTATGTATCTGGGTTTTTGTATGAAAGGCCCTTGGTGGCAAATTGGTTTAATATTCTATGTTAATGAACTTGAAACATAATAGTACTAATTTCGCTGAAACGAATGAAGCTATGTATAAAATCTTCAGGCGAACTAATACAGTCATTGTTATCAAATCAGTACTGAATATAGCACAAGCATAGGTCTTTCCTTTCATAAATCAAAAAGAAAAAAAAATGGCTGACACCTTAAAACATTTCAGTTGTATTGAATTTCTATACAATATAGGATATTGTCAGTTATAGATTTCAATATAGTTCAATCAAACTAGAATATCTAGTTAGAATAAAATTAACAACTCTTTAAAACAATGTATGTCTTCTTTTATCATATAAATTTATCAAAATTATCTAAAGATATAAGCTTTACAGGAGATAATATTCAATATAATCATTTGTAGCTGAGAACATCTTTTTGTGTATATAATAAATAACTTAAATAATAATTAACTATTCACATTACAACTTCATTGTACAATTGTACATCTGCGTGGTATATAATGTTTGTTTGAAAAAAGATGGTGATGTGAGACAAGGTTATCCACTGATTACCATTCGATATCCGATATATTCTACTTATCATTCAACGAAATCCATCAACGCTTTTACAATTAGTTTGTAATATTAGAAATATATCTGTTCATATTTTAAGATATAATGATAATAAGTTTGGGAACAGTTCGTGAATAGACAAAAGGGCACATTTTCTTTTATGTAATATAGACGACTTATCCATTCAGTCTCCTAAAGATATTCTTGAATGATATGTGCATCATTTTGTTTTGTTTGTGGCACGCGATACATATAGCTCACACCTTTTGTTAATTGTTTTGCATTGATAAACAGATAAACATTCTGTAATTCAAAAAGTTGTTGTCAAAATTTGATTTTATCAGTTGATATTCAGGTTAAAGAAGGAGAGGAATTTAAATTTTTGTTAAATCTTTCCTCATAAATATACAATTTGTAATTACCGGAACGAAATCTGTATATAGTATAATCTGATTTTTGTTTTGATGTCTTCTATAAGATAATGAGAAAGCATTTTTAACAATTGTTTTATCTTTTATGGAAAGGAATCTTTCCGATCATTTATTTTTTAGAGGAAAGGAAATTGGGCATTATTTTTGGCTATACTATTACATTATCTATCGAATGTATCAGCACTTTGACTATTTACTTGTGATGAACGATGATTTTCAACAATGGAAAATATTTAAGCAAACAATTAATTTACTAAATATCTTTATAAAATATTTGATGCAAATCGCACAGTTGTCATTTGTTATTTCTTTGATGAAAAATGGGAGTATGTCATCCGTACATATAGAGCACACATTTCAAATTACATTTAAGTTTTCCTGTTATGATTATTTGAGATCGCATTATAGCTTCATAATCGTACAATGACGAAGATATAATTTTTGACTATTTAACAATAGCAAGGGGTTGAAACAAATGGTTGAAGTAAGTATCTGAAATTGATGTGTATTGACTTAGGTAATTGATATCAGTGTCTTTTACTGCTATCTCCATTTTATAATTGCTGGTATATCATATAAACTTATTAAATAGGTTACCCAAATAAGTCTAATTTGTTATCAAAGGTACCAGGATTACAATTTAGTACGCCAGACGCGCGTTTCGTCTACATAAAACTCATCAGTGACGCTCATATCAAAATATTTATAAAGCCAAACAAGTACAAAGTTGAAGAGCATTGAATATCCAAAATTCCAAAAAGTTGTGCAAAATACATCTAAGGTAATCTATGCCTGGGATAATATTGATGAAACAATGAAGATGCAGTAAATTCAAAAGCTGTTTGATAGTTATTGATAACTATTTAACGTCTTTCTAGGAACGTGTCTTTCAAAATGTAATATGTTAATTTCTTATCTTTCCGAAAATGGCTTCCACAAATTTTATAACATTCGATAGTAACATCACCGATTAAGACTTTATCATGGCTTTGTATTAACATAAGAAACACGTCGCATGTCGCATGTGTGGAGCAGGATAAAAATATAAATTCATTAAATTTATGCGAATAAAGCGTTTTTCTAGATTTACCTCCATCAGGTACGACAAAAAAAAAACACAAAAGAATGAAAGCAAATGATGTGTCAGTACCGAAACGCGAAAACCTAAATAACTAAAATTGAGCTTAATTCAACACTGGCTTAAGAAGTTGGTACCATAGTTTCATAATAATTTTTTTAATTTATCAGTGGAACATTTTTACTTTTATTTGACATTAAGAAAATTTTAGAAACATTTTATCTTAAATTTTAAATATGGTCAGTCATAAATATAGAAAATTTGAAGTGTACCGATATTCAAATCGTATAAGTTGTACAAATCAACGTAACTAATAAACATTGAGGGAAGTAAGCGAATTCCATAAAGATCATGGCCGTGTGTATCGACAGCATATAACCAATGATGTAGATAAAAAGGGAGTGAATCAAGTCGGGAAGGGATCAATAGATCAATTAGTCAGACAATGACGAGGCAACCTGATAATATAAGACAACATAGGCACGATGGCTGGAATATTGCTTAAAATCATCATCGGAATGATTTTGGAGGGATTTCATTAAGTAGCCAAATGAATCACGTTACGGTTAATTAAACAAATGCTATAGCTTTTATTATTGATAAACAAATCTATTTGATTTTAAGAATTTGTTCTTGTACATTTATTTTTGAATTTAAACATTTGAATAGTTTCAGTTTTCGATTTGTGTTTTAAATCAGAAAGAACATTTTAAATAAATAAGTGTAAAAGGAGTGTGATGAAATTGCAATTTCTGAGATCCTGACAAATCTGCATTCACACACGGAGGCATGAAACAAATGTTAAAAATCAACACGAATTAATTATGAATGCTTTGAAAAGGAATTCCCTTACCTCGTTAGCAAAATAAAATTTGAAATCGGTAAAGTTGTACTCATGAGATTTTTTCAATTTACCTTTTCGAGTCTCAAATAAATACATTTTTCTACATTGTTGTTTAAGGGCATTACATTTTCCTCCATTAGAATATATGTAATATTTAATGCAACCGCCAACCACTAAAAATCATAACTAAAAGGGGACATCGGTTACTATACCTTCTAATATATTTAGCAATTGCTCATAATTTGAAGTGTATTTCACATGGTTTTTTTTACATTCATACTTTCAGCATTTAATCTTTCATGATTTATAATGACCTGGAAAATTACATTTGTCTATCAAAATGTTTTTCAGATAAATTGACGCCATGAATGATAAAAGTAACTGCCTCTTTTTTCCATTGTAAAGAATAACAATTTAGTACAATTTGAAGAATTGCTTTTTGAACAGACGAACAGAGTTAGTATAAGAACCAACTTTGCTCCTATTTATGATTGGTTTCTTTGTTCGTAATAGATATGAGGCCAAATGCTTACCGGAGTGTTGAATGCAGAATGAAAGAAGGATACATAGATTATTGTCTATGTACAACGAATTGCCGGCCTGCATGCATAGAAAGTAAATTTCCTAATAGTTATGGTATTCCATTACGGGCCCTGCCAAAAGTAATGTCCTTGATATAAGCGTCTTTAAATAAACTTTTGAACGAAGGTTTCTAAATGGTAATATTAAAGGCATCCTCCGAAAGTTTCACAGAGACAAATATGAGTGGGTTTACCGTTTGGAATCATCTGTGTTTCAAATTTACCACGTCCTCTTTCCTCGATATTTGACAATGGCTTTTGCAACTAATCATTGATTTTTGTAATTGCAATTTGCAAACATATGAGTGCCATTATTGGAACTGGCACTTCATTCCGTTCGTGATTTCACCTTGTTTTATAGTTTGGCTCATGTCACTCATTATTATTTTTAATTCTTTGTAATTCTTAATAATATTTTTGCAATAACAGTGAAGGAATGGCAAAAAACATTATGCTTCTAAAAGATAATCAGCCTCTGGTCCACAAGTTGTTTCTGTCGTGTTGCACATTTCAAGTTAAAATCAAGTGATTGTTAGCATTCGGTAATGTTATCAATAATTACGGGATTAGATTGACCACACACAAAATGTAATCGTAGTCGTCTGTAATCAAATATTGGTCATTCAAAATCAAGATTGTGATTTTTTTACGAAGAGTTGTCTACACCTTTCCATTTAGAACCATTTGTTCAATAACTCATTTTTAGGCAGCAACCCACTATTAACAAATTCATGAATCGTCAACTTAAAAATTGTATGTAAAGAGGAGGCAGTTATAATTATCTTTTATTTCATGTTCAATGAGATAGATCATATCTGTCACCAAACTTTGCATTTCTTCGTGAAAGGACACTATTGTTAAGATTGATCAAAGCTGAACAATACAGCTAACTGATTCTTATTATCTTTTTATTTTTATTTGTCTTTTTTTTTTGGGGGGGGGGATAATTTATTGTTTAATTTTTGTATTGGTTTGTGGACCTTTTTTTGTCTGTTTGCTTTTTGTCAGGAAAATGTCTATCTTTCGGCAACAACTGTATACTGACATGAAATATCATTGATAAGGTAAAATTTATAAATCAAATGGTTACAAAACTTTGAATTTATCGAAATACTAAGGATTTCTTACCACAGTATAGATGCCCATAGCAGTATTTATTTTCTATCTTTTCAAAAGTGTTTGCGTCTGGCGTACAAATTTTAAAGCCTGGTATCTTTGAAGATCTTTTTAAAAAGCTTTTCATTGTCACTTTCTTCTCCCCATTCAAAATATGATTATTGCGCATTTTGCCAATGTTTGCAGTTAACTATCTACCGACGTGCTTTTACCTTTAAAATTGTTTCGAAAACGAACACGTGTTAATAAGCTGTACTATAGGGTTTTACAATTTGATATGCATCTGGCTTTACTTCATAACATTTCCAATTTATAGCTCAGGGGTTCTTTGGTTCGATTTAGAACAGTGTTCTTTCTGGACCCTTCTAATACAACAGTAACAGCCAAGCTTACAATGGGGATTTGTTTGACTGTACATGATGCTAAAAAAAAAACTCAGAAAAATCCGGTTTAAATATGTCCGGTAGATTTGAACGTTTTTGCAGGGAGATGACGACACTTTCTACAAGTTTTAAAAAAGAAACAAGAAAACACCTCTTTTGATTGGTACGTAGATGGTCTGTTGTAAAGCAAAACGCTCGTTACCATACTACAATGTTTGAGCGGTCCTAAGTAATCCTGGCCGTCAAATTATGCAAAACTCATCGAATGTTCTTATTTTTAATTTGTTTTCGTGTTGAATATGCATGAACTGTTTGTCAATGGACATTGAAATAATAATAATAAAAAATATAATTAATGAACCTGTTAGTTTTTAATCAATATATTTAATTACTTTTATTTCTTTTTATCTGTAGAAGTGTGTGTGTTGTACAATTAGTGGTTGTTGTTTTATCTGTAGAAGTGTGTGTGTGTGTAGCACAATTAGTGGTTGTTGTTTTATCTGTAGAAGTGTGTGTGTTGTACAATTAGTGGTTGTTGTTTTATCTGTAGAGTGTTATACAATTAGTGGTTGTTGTTTTATCTGTAGAAGTGTGTGTGTAGTACAATTAGTGGTTGTTGTTTTATCTGTAGAAGTGGCTGTGTTGTACAATTAGTGGTTGTAGTTTTATCTGTAGAAGTGTGTGTGTAGTACAATTAGTGGTTGTTGTTTTATCTGTAGAAGTGTGTGTGTTGTACAATTAGTGGTTGTTGTTTTATCTGTAGAAGTGTGTGTGTAGTACAATTAGTGGTTGTTGTTTTATCTGTAAAAGTGAGTGTGTTGTACAATTAGTGGTTGTTGTTTTATCTGTAGAAGTGTGTGTAGTACAATTAGTGGTTGTTGTTTTATCTGTAGAAGGGTGTGTGTTGTACAATTAGTGGTTGTTGTTTTATCTGTAGAAGTGTGTTTGTTGTACAATTAGGGGTTGTTGTTTTTCGACGAAGCTCTTGATTGGTACGTATCAAAATTAAAGAAAAAAGATAAATGCACCTACTTCAAATTTTGCTATACATGAGGGTCTTTGGTTAAATGGTAGCAGTCGTGAATAAATATGATAGGATTGTGTGAGCTTATTAATTAAAGAACTGAGAAAGTTGGTGGTCCTTGTTTATTTCTTTGTCGTTTTAATTTATTTATCTGATCATCTATAGCTTTCTATAAATTTAAGAGATTTCTATCTGAAATAAAGATTAACTTCAAACGGTTGGCTAACTGGCGATGTGTCAGAATGTATTTATAATCGATGAAATCGCGAGGAAATCAATGTAATGTGGCGTGGCTATTGTTACGTGTTTGATTTATTTCAAAGCCTTTTCATTTTGTTTTAGAGGGAGACAATGTTTAAAAGAAGATATCTGTTAATTTTCATGATTTGGTTGAAGAATTTAGGGTTTATTTTACTTTAATCAAGGTTAAAATGTGACCTTTCATTCGTATTTGATCCCTTATTTGAGGACATTTATATTAAATGATCGTTTGAACTGGTATTAATTTCATGTTTCTGTATAAACAAGGATTAATTTACGACCAATTCATATAATAAGACTGAATCATATTAATTAGAATGTTCGTACAGATTGTGTTCTCATTTGAAAAAAACGGGAAAAAATCAACCATTTATTTCCGCGTACCTGCAATCGCTCGTAAAAATATGAAAGTTCATATGTTATGGAACTTAAGTTCCTTTATTTTAGACAAACTATTTAGTACTACCCCTGCTTGTAGAAATATTACAGATTAAATTTTGTATCTGACGGAATAAAGGGTATACGTATTTGTAATTTATATAAAAAAAAACAAGAGCTGCTGTATGGAGGAACTCATTCAGCAGAATTTTTCTAGTTGTCTTATATAATGATAAAATGTTACCAAAGATGTACCTGAGAGTAATTGTAGTCCTGATCATAATTATTTTCATGTTTCAAAAGAGAAGGATCTAAATTCTTAAAGACCTTAAATATATTTCTATATGGCAAAAAAGGCATTTATTATACGTAAATATCTGATTATCGTGTTAATAGTAAAAAATCCGAACTCCGAGGAAAATTCTAAACGGAAAGTATCTAAGAAAATGGCAAAATAAAAACCTAAAACACATCAAACAAATAGATAACATAATAACTGTGATATTACCGACTTAGTACATGCATTTTCTTACGTAGAAAATGGTTGATTAAACCTGGATTTATATCTAGCTTAACCTCTTTCTTGTATGACAGCCGCAAAATATTCCATCATATTGAACATTGTAAGAACGCAGGTCTATCAGATAGAAGTAACAGCAGTTTCGGACGCACAAAAGCATAAAGTGCTATTTTCATTTACTTGCACTGGTTTGATACCATTGCTGGTGTACAGTTAGTCCTCGAGTGCATGATAAACGCAGTAGTCATTACTTTGGTAATTACATGATGTAGAACATATATATGTAACATTCTTTATTGATAAAATAAGAAACTTAGGTTTTTGGGGATTAATTAAATTTTGTTGTTCTTTTAATTTAAAATAATTCTTTTTAATAACGATTCTATGTATTTATACTTCCATGGGCTGGCTTTCAACTATTTGGTTTTGAGAGTTCCCGATGAAGACGATTTAAGAAAAGTATTTGAGACGCACGACAATGGTGAAGAGTTATTTTTAATAACTGATGTTCGAAACTTGTGTATCGACTTCATTATTCAAACACAGAGAATAAAAACTGAAGGAATTGCATGAACTACAAACCTTATATCTTGGTAGAAAAATGAGAATACAATGATATTGTTTACATTGAACAAGACGAAAAGGTATGATAGGCAATGCGACAACTATCCACCAGTACCAAATAGGGCCTTATCAATTAAAAAGTTTAGTAAATTTAGAAACCTGAATGCAAGTACAAGACAAAACCAGTTTTAATCTTCCATTTTCGACATCAGAAAATGCCTGCAAACTTAACAAAAATTAAAATCACAAAAATACTGAACTCAGAGGAAAATAAATTCGGATAGTCCTTAATCACATGGCAAAATCAAATAACAAAACGCATGAAAAACGAATGGACAAGAACTGTCATATTCCTGACTTGGTACGGGCATTTTCAAATGTAGAAAATGGTGGATCAGGAACATGAAAGTTGTTATCCATTCGTTTTTGAGCCTTTTATTAAGCCATTTGATTTAGGGACTTTCTGTTTTGAATTTTCCTTCAGCTAAGTGTTTTTGTTATATTACTCTTTGAAACTATATAAACACTGATATTTGACTGATTCATTCTTCTGATTGTATAAAGGTTCTTATTTCATAAAGAGATTTATAATCTCTTAAAAAAAATTCCAGGGGCAAAGAACCAGATTTATACTTTATCCTTTGCCAAAATGAAATATCATAAGGATCAAATCTCAATTTCAAATAGATAAGAACATATTGTCTTTGTCACAATCTTGTGAATTTGAAATGCACTTTCCTTTTTGTAACCTAGGAAATGTTCAAACAGGAGTATGACAAGAGACATCTGAACAATTTCATTGGTAGATAATTGCTCCTTACAATTACTTTTTAAAAATATTAGTATTTCTGTTTGCTTCTTGGCTTGACAACCAAAAAATGTGTATCTGGGGCAGTAAAATTGGTAGTTTGTTTGATATTTTGTCTTAATCTACTATTTAATTACACACGAACTTATTAGATAAGATAATTGTACATGTGAAACATATGTGCCTCTGACATTGGTTGTAATTAAAATATTATAATAATATGATGATATTCTGCAGAAATTTTAAACATGTCCAATCGTTTACGTTTCCAATGATATAAAACATATATACCCTTGGACGTATAAAGTTTGTCAATCCATGTAAAAATTCATAAAGTTTTAACATTTTTGCGAATAAAGTCATCTTAACTATCTATTCAATAAATATTTTAGCCGACACAAAAGTAGTATTCCCTTTTTAAATCGTGATCATTTCATTAGTCAGGTGTATTAGAGTTGATAACATCACTTATTGAAGTCCTTCAAACAACAAAGGCAGTTGTAATTAAAAAGTAAAATGCAAATTAGTATGATAATTTCATGAATGACTAAGATATATAATAATAGTAAGCTTATGATTTTCAATCATTGATAAACAAATAAAAGTAACAATTATAACGGCATGAAAATTATCTACAGATTAAGTAGTCATTCGAGATATATTTATAAAAGGAAGTAAAAGGTGCAGCCAGGGATTGTTCTTATAAAAAATTCATTATTGCAGAATCTTCAATTATTTCTATTTTTTGCGGTTTCTTTTAATTATTTTTTCCTATTTATCCTATTAATACCTATAACAATCCATTGTTGAGTACTTCATCTAATATAAATGAACATTCAGTTTTATAGAACTACATTAGTGCAACTGTTTAAGAACATTTTGCAATAGCACTATTAATATTCGAGGAAACTATAATTAACCGAAATACTGATATTCAATGAAGAAAAAATATATAACAATGAAAAGTGTCAAACATCTAAACATTTGATCTCTAAGGGTTCGGACGATAATAACATTCATGACCATCACATCATCAATATTCTCTTGTAATTAAAGCAATTAAACTTATGTCTATTTTTTTTTTCAAAATCAATGATATATAAATTGATATGACACCAGATTTGGTTATACAACAAATTATTTTGCACATTAGAACTGAAACTCCCATTGAAAAAAATGAAAACAACACACAAATTAATGGTATGCGTCCGAAGCGCTTTTCTGGATTAATCTTTATACTATGAACGAATAACTGATCTATAAGAAATAGTTGAAGAGTTATATGAAAAACAAAATAACTAAGCAAAAACCAAATTCATCAAAGGTCAAGTTTGCTTTGTGTAGTTGAAACCTTAGTTTCTATTTAATTAAAAAGATTTATGTATGGACATTTTTAGAAAAGTTTGTTATAAATCATGTTAGTACAGAAGTACAGAATCTGAGCTGATGATACACTCGGGGAGGACTGATAGTCAACCAATAGAGGTATTGATCTAGTGCTTTAAAAAATGAAAACAATTTTGATATTTTTATCCGTCTGAGGCACTTTTCTGGATTTACCTTCATCAGGAATGCTCAAAGCCGAGGTTGTATAAGAACCGAAATAATTGAAGAGTATAAAGCATGTCAGTACCGAAGATTGACTACTGAGCTAAAGATACGCTGGAAGTTTGAAATAAATTAAAAGTATTCTAAGTCTGTCTAAATATCACAACATATAAAGTTAAAAACTAAAAGCATTGACTAGTGAAATCAAGCATTATCTAGATTTAATGATATCTTCAAGACTAAATGAGAGTTTTCATAAACTTCATATTGTCAACAGATGATATTGTGACATCACAACTTTTCCCACTAAAACCTGAGGCCTAAAAACCTTTTGTTTTTTTTTCAAATCAAGTTAATTAAAGCGACGGCAGTTTACCAATGTTCAATAACTTAAACTGTGTCAATTTTGATGCACCAGATGCGCTTTTTGACCATATATGTTTCCTCAAATCTCGTAAATCGATTTTGAAGAAATGAGGCTTACAAATAAAGCTGAAAGAATCGCATAATCTCCTGAAGAAGAGATAATGGATGCATCGATAGAGTAAGATTCGACTGCCGAACAAGTGAGAGGTTTGGCTAGCCATAAAAAACAGGTTCATTCCACCATTTTCTGCATCAGAATATGTCTCTTCCAAGTCATGAATATGACAGTTGCTATCCATTCGTCTGATGTGTTTGAGTTTTATATTTTGGCCTTTAATTACAGACTTTCTAGTTTGGAAGTAATTATTTTTGTTATTTCACTTTTCTTTGCTACATATGCAAGAAAGCATATATTGAAATATATGAATATATATTCGTGCATGTGATGTATCTTCAAACATTGTTTATTACTTTTTTGTATTCGCCATTTTTTATCCTACCTTCTAGTTTATTGTTATAGTTCAGAACTTAAACACGGAAGAAAATATATATGTCAGATGATCTGGCGATTTTTACCTCCTACTGGCCTACTGTGATCATTTAAACGTTACGACAAGGTATATTATTCTGGTTTGAATGGTCTGTTTTAGTCTCTCGGAGTTCATTATTTTTGTGATTTTACTTTTTGTACTGTCCTATTTTTTATGTATTATTATACCAGGAAATGGACGAGTGAAATTAAACGTTACGACAAAGTATATTATTCAACTTTCCCACTAAGATCATCCATGTTTATTTAGCAATATTTAAGTTCCACCTTTCGAAGTTTACTATACTATACAAGTTGCTATAATATCTTAGCCCAGTAGTCAGGCTTTTCTACCTCAGGCATAGATTACCTTAGCTGAATTTGGCAAAACTTTTAGGAATTTTGGTCCTCAATGCTCTTCAACTTCGTACTTTATTTAGCCTTTTAAACTTTTTTGGATTCGAGCGTCACTGATGAGTCTTTTGTAGACGAAACGCGCGTCTGGCGTATATTCAAAATTTAGTCCTGGTATCTATGATGAGTTTATTTTCAGGCATGAATTTTGCCTTAATATTTTCATTATACTATCTTATACAGTTTTGATTTTGTAGGGTTCAATCGTCCTTTTTCTGTGTAGTGGTTTGTGGACTGTTTTTCGTCTTTGGGTTTTTGTGGGTATGGCAACAACAAAAAAAAAAAACAGTTAAAAAAAGAAAAAAAAAAACAAACGAACCGAATTTAGAGGAAAATTCAAAACGGAAATCCCTAATCAAATAGCAAAACCTAAAGATCAAACACATCAAACGAATGGATAACAAATTTCACATTCCTGACTTGATACAGACAATTTTCTTATTAAACCTGGTTTTATAGCTAGCTAAACCTCACACTTACATAACAGTCGCATAATATTGAAAACATAAACATACCAACAACTTGCTTAATTGTTTTCAATTGGCTACTGATACAAATATAGAAAAATGCACTTCTAAAATTTAAATCAGTTATTCAGATCAAATTCAACATCACATTCAAGTATCCAATGAATTATTTATGTTGTATTCTTTTTTAATTTTTGTGACACAAAATGCAAGATAGGTAGGTCAATTTGGCATCTAAATGGGTCAACATCATGACAGAGAGGAAACCGTTTTGATTTTGAAAGTGCCTCTAAATTAATAAATGTCCCTGTTTTCTCCTTTATCTTTGAGGAATTTATATAGCAATATCCAAGTTCACTGGCATAAATATATCTTACAAAAAGGTAAAATAACAAAGATACCGAAATCCAAGGAAATATTCCTGATTTGGTGCAGGCATTTCCCTATGTAGAAATGTTTTAAAACCTTGTTTTATAGAAAGCTGAACAAATCACTCATACTTGATATATAGAGGTTCAACTTATGACTTTGGCAGTGTACTTTTTGTACGATTATAACATTGTCTGATACATTAATTGCTGAGCCCATTTGTTTCATTAAGAAGTTGTTGAAATGGAATAAAAAAAAACATTATGAAATCATGAAAGATTTAGAGGCACTTAATCTCAAACTAATTCTACATTGTTTTAAGAAATAGGCATGAATCTAAGGCTGCAAAGTCAGTTAAATGTATATAGCACATAATAAGTTTTAAAGATAATTTATTCTGTAATAAAATGACATTTTAATAATAAACATAAAGATCACAAAACAAAAATATTATGCACTTTCAATAGTCTTGAATCATATATAAACACCTCAGTTTTGTTATAGATATGTACATTTACTTATGAGGTATTGTTATTACAAAATGGGACTATCACTTAAAATACAGACAACAATTAAAAATACAAAGTACTCATCATAAACTACCTAGTAGCTTGAATATAAAATTATTACTTGTGAATGCAAAACAGTTAACTGCATCCACTGAAGTAACTTCAGACTATGAGTTAATCCAATAGTCATTTTAATGCTTAATCTATGCTGTTTTGTGGTAAGAGTGGCTTTGTATAAACCCTACTAGTTGTGGTAATACAAGAATAACATGCAATTATATGCCATTATTTCCAGAAATTACTGTGAAGATGTAACGTGATAAGCAAAGTATTGATAAAAAACATATTTAATAGCTGTGGGTCCCTAGTTTCTGTTCAGTTTTCTTTATTCTTTAGATTTACATAATTTTGTCAGCTAAATAAAAACTAATCTGACATTGTCATGGCTAATCTAAAATAAATACTTCTTTTCCACCAAATTCAAATAAAAAAAAATACCACTAGACTATCCTGGGCAAGACTCTTGCACAGCTGTTTATAAAACAAAATATCAAATTATCAAAACTCAAAATCCGATAAATGCAATAACATTGATCATTCTTTAAAAAATAAAAGGAAAAGGTATAAAAAATTTAATAGCACTATTGGTATATTCATTTTTTCTTCCAGTTGAAATAATATCATTGCACTTTAAAACAAGTTAAATTAACATGTAAATTAAAACGGTGTAAACAAAGACATGGTTCAAAGAAAAATTATATTATTATTTTTATAATCAATAGAACTTTTAAACATTTGAAAGAGATAAACAAAATATACATTGGTGTTAGAGCTATTTATGTATTTATCTATTAGTCAATTATTTAAGTGAACAAATTTCGTTTTATATTACACTTATATGTGATTTCTATACATTTATAAATCAATTTCATAATTTTTTTAACTGATTCTATCTTTGGACCAAAAAATGTATCAATTTTTGGGATAAACAGATATAGTTCAATAAATTTGAAAGGCAAACAAAATTTTGTTTTGAAGTTCCACCAAATAAGGATTATCAACTTCTTTAATGAACTCTTGCCAAAAGAGTATATATAATAACTGCAGTTTTGTAAAAAGTGTAAGGCGAAAAAGTCCCACTTTGCCACGATACTGCATCAATGATATTTTTTTTCTTTTTAAAAATATGTAAGAATAATAAAAATTGGAGCTTTTAGTTTTCACTTCCCCCTTGATGTTCATGGATTTTGAAATATGAAGTGAAATTTTATACAAATGAACTAATTTCATCTATACTGATGAAACTTTTTCCACAATCATGTGTTGGTCACAAGGAAATCATATCATATTTTTTTGATGATATATTGAAATCTTGTACTTATTCAATATTTGTGTTGAAATATGCATATAATGAGTATTGTACAATACAACAGAAATAAATATTGCAACATTTGAGCACAAAATAACTAATATTCTGAACACATAAATCTCTATATCTAATATTAATAAACCCTCCCACATAAGCTATGGCAACTAAATCCCTAACCCTATAAACCTTACCCCTATATTAACATTAAACAACATATTACTTTTAAGCAACAAAAAAAAAGTCATTCCCATTGATATGAAATGATAATACTTATTTCTTTTGCATTTTACATATCAATGTTTTTGAAAAAAATCAATCTGAATCATCTTCAGTGTCAAATGACACACTGCTCATACATATCCCATACAACAAGCACCCTCCAAACAATACAATTTGGTCCTCATATTTTACATCAAATAACGTATTGCATTCATCACTTCTATATCATACCACAGAAATATTTTTAATTATAACATGAAATTTACAAAAGAGTTTAATTTAAGTCAGCATCTCCATCATGTAAATATTGTCATGTGTGAAACAAATATGTGAATGAAGATAATAGAGCAAAATTTGTAAAATAAAAAATGGCACTATTTTTACAGCTTTAACTTTTTTTCTGACATACAGGTATTCATAATTTAAAAACATTTAAATGTCAAAAAATTATTAAACAGTCAATTTCTGCTTTTTATCTTGATTCAAGATATAACTGGCAGTGGTTTAATGTATCAGACCTCTGTCCTTACAATTCTGAGTCATGGTCAGCTCCATCCAAGTTTTTCATGGGTCATATTGGTTGGCCCCATCAATAAGTCAGATCATATGACCTGCATGTCAACCAATCATCATCAGTGTATAATATTGTCATGGCAAGTCTATAGTTGATTTTGATTGGTCAGGACAAATGTCAATCAGTTCTTATTGAAAAATCTTGTCATGGCACGGTAACTTATTGGTCATTTTAAAATAAAATGGTAGTCCATGTTGCTAAGTTACAGCCGCCTAGGATTGTGGGCAAATAAAACTCCTTGATACATGATGCCATTTATTTCCATGCTGACTACTAATGAATTATCTATGTCTGATCTACCATCATCTGAAAAGTAAACAGAATATATTGTAAAATTTCACCAAATACAAACATATCAAAGTTATTGTAGTTTATTACATCATAGTGACTTCAACATTCTTGTTAAATTCATTACAGTAGCTGACTTTAGTTTAGTTAAACTTTACATTAGTTTTAAGTTAAGTTATTAAAGAAAGAACATGAGCTCAATTTTCCAAAGATATAGCTATGAAAAATTCTAGACAACAACCAAAATATTCAAGGACAGCACTTTAATTCCTATTGTTCATCCATAAAATTGCAGGGAGATCTGGAGAGCATGTCTTGACCCAGAAAGCGGGCATTTTAGCTGCAGGGAAGAGGAGCAGGAATAGGTCACTATTTCAAGCTTCATGATATATGACTAGGGTGCAAAATTAGTACAAATTATACAAATGAAAAGGTTGTTGATTTTATCACAAGTATCTGAAACCACATGAATCAGATGTTAGTATTTTCAAAAATGTGGTCAAATCACATTAGGCAATACATCAGATATCAGTCAAAAATATCTTAACTCTTTGTGAAATAGTTTAATGCAGCTATAGGTTTATGTTCTTTACCTTTAAAGGCTTCAGCCCTTGATAGAGCTATACTGTACTTAAGGATGTTCGCTGCTCAATTTCAAAATAAATAACTTTTCATAAAACTAGTATGTATTGATAGGGAATAAATTGAGGAATCAAAAAAGCAAAAAAAATATAGAGGTCAATGTGCTTGTTTTCGAGATATTAGCCATTGGAATTTTGGCAGGGAAAATGTTCTCTTTTGATTTTTCATAGCTTTATCATTGACCAGTTAAAGTTCTCAAATACTATCAAAAAATAAATAAAATTTTATAAGACTTTCACAAATGACTTATAATTATACATGTAAAAGATTTATGAAAACAAAAATGGGGGTTCATGGGGAAATTTTTTTTAAGGCATTCAAATGGATAAAAACAGAGGATTCCGAAAATCTGACAAAAATTCCAAAACATGACAAGCAGACATCCTTAATGCAACCTTCAGCCTAACTCAAACCTTTACGAAACCAGGACACTAGCCCCAACCTTGGTCTAATGAAAACCGTAACTTAACTGTTATCTTAAAGTACAATGTTCCCTGCAGTAAATGAATGTACGGAAAGTAGAAGATATTAGATACATGTGAGACAACATATTAATACAGTGGAGAAATTATTATCAATCACGGAGAACAAAAAAAATAAATGGTAAAACAACTTTCATTTTGAAATTTACTGACATCTTTGTTGAGCTTAATGATATAAAGCAGGTATTGATTTAATCTGAATTCTATGAACCTTACTGCTATTTTTACTTAAATCAACAAATAATAAGACAGATGTTTAATAATTTTAACCCCTTTAATTATCCCACTTATAACATGAACATGTGATTAAACTAAAACCCATTTTCGGAGACAGATTTCTTTATATTAAAATATTCAACATAGCAATGCATATTGTGATGTAAGATTTTTTTTTAAATAAAAGCTATTCTAAAGGGTAAAGCAGTTCACTTTCAGATTAAATCTGTAATTTTGATATAAAATGTTTGATATTAATATTAGTGTTACCAATTAAATATTCAATTATGTCTTCAAATGTTTCGGGGTTTCTAGCACTAGATGTCACAATCTTACACAACTTCCGAAAATTTTATGGTACATTTGCGAAATCCATTTGTATCACATATCTAATTGGTAATTTCTGAAGATGTTTTAATATTGTAACAAATTGATTTTTTATAATGCATTATCAGTTTAAAAGTCTATAAGGTAGATTTCATCAATAAAAATTTTCAATTTTCCATCATCAAACGAGTTTATTACTATGTCATTTTAAAAAATATTTTTGATCAATCTTTCAATGAATAATATTTTTCAATTTACAAAATTTATCTTTAAATGTTACTCTTAAAGAATCATCTTATTTACAAATTTATAAATTACACCAACTGACAAATTGATTTATTAAAAATTTTGATAAATGGAGAAAAGTGTGCCTTATAATGAAGACAAATTTTTCTTCCCATTATAATGATATTAAATCAGGAAGTTTTGTAAATATTTTGTAACTGATTACTTAATTTTTCCTTTCATCCTTAATGCTATTATGGAAATGTATTTCTTTATAAACTCATCCATGCGATCAAATAAAATAATTTTAATCTTCTTTTTTTATTCTCGATAGATTCTTCAGAAGAAGTTATTATCAAAATTTTATGATATCCTTTTAAAATGCTTAAAAGCGAAAGACAGAAATATGCAGAATATGGTTTTATGACTAAAATTATGTAATTTTGAGGAACCCTTATTTTTTGCTTTTGCTTCCCTTTTTTTTTTTGAAAATCGGGTACAGATTACTAAAGTATTATGATTTAAAACATGATGTCTAAAATGGTTAACTTCTTTTAAAAGAGGGTTGATGAAATTTGGAAGGGTGCGTGAACAATGTTCTCATGTAAATTTAATAAAATTAGTTCAAGTTTTACCTTACTTTGCATCTCTGTAAAAGTTCAGGTCACATTAAGAAATACCCGTGAGTATTAGTCATTTTCTACCCTTAATAATAAAAACAGATCAAACCATACCGATGTGAAATCGAAAAATTATTATACCTACAAAGATATATAATCCTAATATGGTTTAATGTACTATATATAAATTAGAAATAAATGGACTTGCACTAAAATCATTTAGGAAATATTGGATCTCTTTCTATAGACTAACCATATTACTTTGTCATTACTACACACAGAGAGTAAATGTTTTCTTATAAATTTTATTGTGGAAAATATAACATTCAGTTAATAAGCCTTGTCAGATTAAAAATCAATTTAACATGAAATATTTGTCCAATTTGACAGAATCATGTTTAAGAGTAATAAAGTCTTAAACATTAAATGGTTCTAAATAGACTCAACTCTTTGATGGCTTTGTTTGAGGGGAGAATCAAAAAATTTATAAACTGTTACTAGTAATATTACAGAATTTAGTATTCAGTAGATTCAAGAACCATGGTAATTTGATTACAACCAGTATTTTTATGCTCTTTTAAGAAATATTTCAATAATTTTATAAATACATTAATTTATTCACAAAATAATAAATTGAAATGTTTTAATATTTTCAATCTCCAGTCAGAAGCTATAAAATTAAGAAATATGAAATAAGCAGTTAAAGAGGCATGAAAATTGTCTCCGGTTTTAATGATCAAAGACCAGTACCCTTAAAGCTGGCCCCAGTTTAATTCACCGTTATATTAAATGTATCAATTAGACCTGAATAGCATACAAGACATCA
Source organism: Mytilus galloprovincialis (assembly GCA_037788925.1). Taxonomy (NCBI): domain Eukaryota; kingdom Metazoa; phylum Mollusca; class Bivalvia; order Mytilida; family Mytilidae; genus Mytilus; species Mytilus galloprovincialis. The sequence continues at coordinate 37,659,345 of CM075335.1, forward strand.
AAAAGGTAATTTACTTGTCAAAAATCATCTTGGATCCATTCATGATAGTTAAAGTGACTTTTTTATCATAACATTTTTACCGCAGTGACACACCCCCTTTTGCAGTGACACAGGACATTAATGCATTACGTTTGATCTCATGTTTATACATCCAATAGAGAAGTGAGAGACGGACTTCTGTTTTGCATGATGTTCTAATATTTTCATGAAAGGATAATGAGATTTTATTTTTATTGTCTTTTTAGTGATAGATGAATACCAACATTAAGACAAACATCAAAAAGATCAAATTCTAATATTATGAAATACTCTGGAAAATTGTAATTTTCTCACATGATATAACAAAATTGTTCACTTTTATACTAATCTCATTTTGAAACATCAAACACAAGTGTCCTTACATGTACAAGATACAACCTTTTTTTATTATCAACTATTGAATTGTGTGTTTTACAAGAGTGACATTTAATCCATACTGAAATATGATATATTTCCTTCTTTTTTTAAATTATCGTATGAAATGAGTTCTGTTATTGATGATTTGAACAAATAAGTGCTTATAAGGCAATTCTAGGCTAATCTTTATAAAAATTAAAATAAATAAATAGTCATAAACATAAAACATCAACAAATGTGTACAGTACTGCATTATAAGCACCAACAGATAAGTGCAGGACTACATTACTATAAATTTTTTTGAATATTAGTTGAACCAAAATAGTATCTCAAATTCTCAATTATTGTATTGATCTACTTAACATACAGTAGAAAAACTATCTATTTTCCAGTTTTCTTGCAAATACTGCACTCTTTTCAGATTCCAACATAAGATTTCATAATACATTGTCATCTGTTGTGAGGGGGCTAGGAGAGGTGTTATCCAGAATTCCCAAGAAAAGTGAATGCTGAATTCCCCATAAAAATAACAAATTCTGTCTTGGATCAATTGAAAAATCATCCATTAATTCCTGAGTCCCTTTAAGTGTGAATCCAAAATTACCACCCAAAAAAAAGGGTCCAAAGTTAAGAACTTACTCCTACTTGTTATTTTTATATGTGTACTGGGCATGCCCACATGAGAGATGAGACGTTCCTCCTCTGTAGTCAGTAATCTTTTACGTGGAGGTTCCTCTGCTACCATTGCTGCTGCCCGTGATGCCTCTTCCATTTTCCTTGTCGCATGTTCCATTACCCGTGAGGCTGCTTCCATGGCGATAGCATCACGCTCAGTAAAATGTTCTGCTAGAGCTCTGTGGTGTGGATGTGCTGGTGGAATACTATCTTCTTCCTCGCCAGCTGCTATAAATAAACATTATGCAATAAATAAAATTTTCAAATTTTTTAATGTAGATTTTTTTAATATTTAGTGCGACACTTTTAAACAGCTGAAAAAGAGGCAAAACATTCATTGTTAATCCCCATGAAAATAAAGATTTTGAGGAGAATTGAGGAAAAAAAATTTTAATCCTTTTTTTTTCTTTTTTTCAAGATAATAAATGTTTAATCATTAAATAACAGAGTTCATAATACATTTAGTAAATCTAACTAAAGCATTTATTGATAACCCTTTGTATACTGTTGAAGTTGACAAACAACAGAAGCGTAGTAATAGAAATTTAAGTTATGAAAACAAATTGGTCTTTTTTTGTTTGGAGAGAAATGTACTAGGTGATTATATTCAATATTTCATCTAATTTCTTATTAAAAGATAAAAAAAAAACATCAAACCATCTTCTTTAGTTTGTACCAAGCACCAAGAAATGATTCTTTGTTATATCAAATAAAAGTGAATTAAGTGAAGCAGTTTAATAATGAGATTTTGCTGGTACCAAGCTGTTCACTTTATTGTATATCTTTTCAGGATGCTATTAAAATTAAATCCAAATAAAATTTATATTTAGTTCAGGATACATTTAACATGTTTAAGAATGAAATTTTCATACAGGAAAATAAAAAAAAATCTTACGATTTTTGTGCGTATCATCTTTCAATTCAAAGTAATAGTTTCAAGTTATTTACTGTTTACAACTTCCGTAAATTGAGAAAATACATTTTCTTTGTTTTGAATTCTATAAAATTGGACCAAAGACAATAAAATATGTCAAATTGGTAGCTTAATAATAAGGAAATTTTAAAGAAAAATTTGTAAAATGATCTTGATTGGAATGATTAATATTCCAATTACAATAAATTGAACTCCACAAAAAAAAAGCTGTATCAAATTGCTTAGAGACAACATATTATGTATATTTGTGGTTTGTTTTTTCAAACTTAAAAAATTTCCCGGAATTAATCAAAGTTGAGGATCAAAAAATAATTTTGTAAATGAAATCTTCTCTTCATGTTTATAACTATTTTCGTATATTTTGTAACAAAAATGTGAGAACAATAAGTACAGTTTTTACCAACACTCCTAATGTAAATCATCTATATAAAATGAAGTACAGAAATTAAATTCAGCTATTGATAAATTACATCAGTCTTATCAGCGATCGATTTAATGTTCTTTTGTCCGCAAAGGATGTTTCGGGAGCAATACTTTATTGTATCATTTTCCGAACAAATGTTTGCCTCTTCAAGCGCTATGTGATAAATGGATTTCAAAGCCCTTAACACGATATCAAGTTATTATCAAACAATAGAAATGAAATGAACCAACTAAAGGTCAAACATGCCCTATTTTTTAAAGTTGACTCCCAGCTAGACATCGTGTCCCTACGGTTTTGATAGGAGGTGCAATTATCAATGGTTGTTTGTACTATTTGAGGGATTTATTTAACATTTCTCCAATTGACTGTGTTCATGATTAAAGTATTAAACTCATAAATATTATGAGCGTGAACGTATTAAACACACCAGCCAGCGATGTAACTTGATCAATGTTATTAACCTTTTGTTTGACTTGGACTAATTGAGAGTGTTAAGAAGGAGAAGAGCCGATAAAATTACAGTATTTAAATAATTTCTTGAATTATAAACTCTCATCCTGAACTCTTCAATTCATCATTTGGGTTTTATAAATATTTCATTATCATTTGAAGATATTTAATCATGGTCATAATTTGTCTTTGCTTTTTAATTTCAATTCTCAGTCATTGATATATATAATTCTGTACAATTAACAGAAATAAGATTTGGCAAAAGATAAGAACGGGAAAAGGTTTGAATGATGTTCTCTGATCATGCTATGAGCAAATTAACAAGCTGCGATCAACTAGTGTACCTAGTGACTTTTCGATCAAATCGTGTAATTAATCGCATATTTTATTTGGCAGACACCAAAATCATAGAGGTGGACTTTCATCACGGAACATGTCACTTTCCATTTTATTTTAAACTTTGCATGCATCCCCAAAATGTGGTTAAAGGCCAGCGTACCAAAGTTTATAAAGAAAACATACTTTGACCAATCTAATGTTATTAAATTTTAAGTTCATTTTAATTAAATTATAGATTGATTTTTTTAAAATCACTAAGTATACCAATGACACATATTTTAATATTAAAGTACAAATCAGACACACTTAGCTCAAAAAGCAAGTTTTTTAATTCAACTTGTCTTAATAAAAATAATTTTTCATTGCTTTTTTGGAATCAGCCTTTTTATGAACACATAAGCTGCTAAAATTAATTAAATTTCATAAACAACAATTGCTAATTATAATATTAGATGCTAACTTTTTATAAACATAAAATTGATAATTATAATATTAGATGCTAACTTTTTATAAATATAAAAATTGCTAATTATAATATTAGATGCTAACCTAGTTGCTGAGCTTGAATTTGCCAAAGTCTTTGTAAACTGGTTAAAGGTGATTGACGATCTACAAAGGAATAAGAAATATAGTGTTAAAAGCAAAGCTAAGTACCACAGACAAAAAACAATAAGCACATGAATACATAAAGCTTTTTCGAATTCACAAGTTAAAAATAAGACTGCAGAGATCGGAATTTAAATTATGTAAATTTGTGGATATACTTTGAAATCTGTAGTCCAATTTTTAAGTTATGATTTTTTACAAGGAAATCAGTAATAAAAAGCAAATATTCTAAAAATATATATATGTAGCTTGTAAAGTTTACACAACAAATATTTAAAACCAATGACAAGTAGCATTAAATTTTGCTTATCTAAACCCAAAAGCAATACTATACTCTGGATTCTGCATAATTCCTTGGTATAGGGGGGACCACAAATTTCACAGGTATAGGGGGGACCACAAATTTAAAGGCTGAACAGATTAGAGATGTTCTTTATGAATTGTTGTCAACTATGGTAAACCACAAAACTTAATGTCAACAAAAAATGCAAGTTTTTCTTAATCCCCAAAAAATGGGTACCAATGAATGGAACTGAATTCACAGTATACAATTTTCAATAAATCATTGGCGGATCCAGGGCGGGGGGGGGTTCCCCGGGTTTGGAACCCCCCCTTTTTTTTGGCTGATCAATGCATTTGAATTGGGACATATAGTTGGAACCCCCCTTTGTCTGGGTTGGGAACACCCCCTTTTTAAAGTGGCTGGATCATCCCTGTAAACTTTACTGGGCTATTTGTCATTTTGGGTCTTGTTTCTGTGTAAACTTTTTTTTAATAATACATTGCATGCTTACCTATCTGTTGAGCTTGCCAAATTCTTTGTAAACTAGTGAGTGGTGTGCGATGATCTGAATGGAACAATATAAAGCTTGCATTACAGCATTGCTTATGGAACTTGACATTAATCTTAATTTTTAAAATACGAAACTGTTTACAATGTTAAATGAATATTTTTCGATAAATTACTGATTTCCTTTTGTATAGGTAAGTATTTTTTATTTAAATGAAATTAAAAATAAAATCTACTGAGGGCAAATAAAAATGATATACAACTGAACAAGTACATACGACTATGTCATATGCATCTTTTTTAGTTGAACCTCCTTGATCTGTAAACTTTTTTTAGAAGACATAATAAACTATAATAACTATATGCAATACAATTAACAACTTTATATCTAATTTAACTGTAGTATGCAGGGTCAAATATATTTCAGTATGTGTGATAATATATTCTAACAAGTCTAAATATAAATTCTTTAAAGGACATTCTTTTCATTTAACAAAATTGAGTGGTAGTAGACTGCAGTGACTATTTCAGCTGTTATATATACATGAAAGTGGAAGAGATATTAATCCACTTATTTCATAGAAAAATTGACAAATGTTGTACATTTCACTAGGATAAAATTGATTTTTTCACTCATATATTTTAAAAAATGTGATTAATCACCATTATTAAATAATTGTCTTATGCATTAAACCAAGCATGTCCAAAAATGAATTAAAATTTGCTTCACAACATCCCACACGTATGCATGTAAAGAGTGTTTGAATCTCTAATAGTCAATCCTGAACTATTATCAACAATTTTATCATATTTATTCAAGAATTTGTAAGAAAAAAAACAGCGAATATTGTAAAGTGGGAATTTTTTTACTAATTTTTGGAATGAGATATAAAACTAAAAATATCTCCTTTACATAAATTTAATGAAGAAAGAAATTGCTAGCAAATATGAAAACATAAAAAAGCTAAATTAAGACTATATAAATTAACCCCTTTACAGTATTTTAAAATATCAGACAAGAGAAACACATACCAAAGACCTTGACCTTAGGTACATGTGACTATGAAATAAAGACATAGCATAGACCTTGACCTTAGGTGCATGTGATTATGAATTACTCACCAGATGACCCTGGTCCAAACTTTCCATTCATTAGACCACCATTAAGTGCTGGGTGATGTGCTGTAGGTATAAGTGTAGGACCGGGAGAGAGATCATACCCATAACTAGAACGCCTACCCTCTCTTCTGTTTCCATCAATGGCTGCCTGTAGTTCTTGTGGTGAACTCAACTTTAATTTTTCACATTCATATGGATATAAGTATTTCATGTACCTAAACACAGAAAAAAATAATTTTAAACTTTTTTTTTTTAATTTCTGAAATATTTTTATCAAAATTATAAATGTATCAATTTTCCAGTTGGAATAAAGAATAGCAAAATTGTTGCTGTTCTTCTTCTTGCTAAGTACAAATCAAATTCTTAGGCAATAGGCAAAGAAAGTTTAACCTAACAACCAGATGGCCTAAGTATCAACATACAGAAGTTGTTCAAAATATTCATTCTGCAGAAATCCCTTTCACACTTTTATTTTGTTCTATTTATTATCCTTTATAAAATAAGGGTTAGATTCCATCAGCAATTCTTAAATTAGCGATACTTAATATTTCTTGTTGAATTCAATCTTCAGTTGAATTAAAGGGAGTTAACTCTTACTGAAACTTACTGGGTTCTTAGAGTAAATGCAGCACTGGTAATAGATGATGGTAGGTTAAGTCCCTTTGTTATTTCTCTCCACAGTTTTTTGTTGATAACTTCTACTAATCCACCTTTTGAAACAACCAATCGGAATAGTTCATATAAATCAAGCGTCTGCTTTGCCATGATTGGGATTCGGTTGACTGGTGTTCCTGGAATAAATAAAACATCGGAGCATAAGATGAAGTGTTAAAACATCTTGAGTCTAATGATAATCTGAGCAATAAATCTCTGCTACGAATCCAATTCCAAAAGCCTGAATGTTAAACTTAATAATCATTGGTTTGCTTCAATGATAAGGGATGGTGACAAGAAAATATTGCTTGAACAATATTTCCATGTAATATTTGCTTTGCTTATGAACTACTTAAGTTCTCTTTAATTCCAGCATACTTCTAACTAATTGTTAAAATAACACTGAAGATGTATGTATACTGATGTGAAAGGAGATATGGAGTGTACCTCCTAGAGACAGCAACCCAATAACACAAATAACCCAAAGACAAACAGAAAACAACCATATAGAATTCAACAATATAAACACAGGCATTAAACAATTAGATATCTTCTTCTTGTCATTGCTGTTTATTTCAGCAGTTCACTGATATTTGACAGGAAGGGGAATAACTCATATCAAATCTGCATATCATTATTTAGTTTTGGGATTACTTTCAAAAATGTACTTTATCTAAAGTCAATGTAAGGTCTAAGGGAAATAACTCAAATAAAAAGAAGCAAATAAACCCAAACTATAATCTAATCTTTGTCAACAAATAATAATGGCATTAATTTAATACACTATGTGGCATCTTTACATTGACCCCCCTTAAAAAAAATTTTGTTTAAACTGGTATGTCAAGCAACCACTTGTCTTACAGAAAAGTTCCAACCAGTGTTATTTGCCATCAAAAATTGTGGATTCTTTACTTCAATTCAATTTCACTTTCTAATTTTTTAATACAAATTTAAGGTCCCATATAAATTTTAAAATAAATTAGACCTTTGTTTCCAAACATAACAGCATTGCTATAAATCTGCAAACATGTATGCCTCTGGCTATTGAAGCCATTAGCTATACAAATTAGAAAAACAATTATAGAATTCTTTAGGCTTTTGATGTGGGAAATCATTCTATTAAAATAATAAAACATAATCATAAATTTATAGAGATCAGTTTTTATATGTTACAACTGAACAGACACAGAAATTAATGCTATCATCTGGCTTATCATGGGAATAATTTAATATAAAAAAGAAATATGTAAAAGTAAAATTTTATTATGTTTCTTAATTAACCTGAATAATTATCATTTGTGTTTATTACGCGGAGATGACTTTCGTCTATCCAAATCATTAAAAGAAATAAAATACAATTAATTTTATTGATTAAATCCATTGTATAATCTCAAACCAAGAAAGAAAACCTCCACCAAATTATTAAATATTTACCTCAATTATAATTATATTGCCGGGGATAATTTCCATAAACAAATTAATGTGAAAATCATTAAAAGGGAAGAAAAGTTCTATATTTTCTTATCAGACGAAATAAAGCAATAACAACGGTTGCATTGTTTAATTATTTATGGTTATGTAATAAACTAACTTCAAGGTTTTATGATTAAGAAAATACCGTAAGACACTAAAATATAATCAAGATAATTAATGAATTATTTAGATTTTATTGGACATTTGGTATGCAGGGATATATTTGTAATTCAGACAAATTGTATCGGAGATTACTTAAATTGTACGTAAGCCAATGTACAAATTTCTTCATTACCATATAAACATATATCCCATGATATGACAGTAATAGACCAATGGGTCTGATCTACATGTAATGCTTTATTTTTGACTACAAAAATGTATCTAATTCGATGGTTAGACTGACTATTTTCCAAAATTCAGATCTTTTTTCAAAGTGGACTTTCATGCTATCTTTCTGAACTAAGATTCTTTCAAATTAAATTAATTATATAAGGAATATATATTGCATAATTATTCCTAAATATCTTTTCTACACCTGGCATAAAAATGAAATTCGATATCTTATAGAAATATGATATGCTGACGATGATTCAATAATGTCTGAAATTTCCTGTCTTTTTATAATCAACAATTATCTTCTCAAATCAACATGGAAACAGAATATGGGTTTCAGACTAAAACTACAAATTATATTTTTATGGCATATATATATCAAATCTATCTAATTTTTGAACTCTACTAAAATTTTAATATATTCATATCCATTTCAACATTTAAAGTGCATCTATGCAGAAATATTAAATCATATTTGTTTATATGCAGCAGAAGTAATAAATAAAACAATGTTACATAAGTAAACCTCATGGGAATCATACAGATTATATCTGAAAATGTAATTAGTGACACCGCATGTAAACAATTCAAATGTAAAATGTTGTGTACTAAGTTTTTATTAATGATTTGTATGTCTAATGAATTATTTTAATTGATGGAAACTTATTCCTTGTATCTCCAACACATCTAAAAAAAATTTGAATGTACCATAAAAACAGTACTTTCTATAATGATTTGCAAAAAGTAGTTTACAGATTTTCTATGAAAGTAAGACAAAAAAGCTACTACATGTACTTTATTATACCAAACCTTTCAAGAATTGAAAATATTTAACTTCAATTTATGGTGCAATCTGAAGTATGTTTTTTTTATTGACCAGTAACTGCCACTTGCCTTTTTATTGAAAATTAACTTAAGCAGACATCTGACAAAATGAAATAAATCTATAAAGCATAAATGGCCATAAACATATTGAACAGTCAATCCAGAGGGAATAGTAAATTAATTGTAACTGTTGTTTCTGCAATCATTTGTATGGACACAGTTAACACAATCTTATGGTTAATCACAGACATCAAACTGAACACAATATCAACATGTAATTTATATAAATTATCAAGGGACTTTCTGATCATCTGTCATTTCTATAGCATAAACACTTTCACTTATTTTCACCAAATGTTTGATAATTTTGTAGTTCCTTCCCTTAGCATGCTAAGCCTGAAAAGATTTGTTACAAATGGCTTCTGTTGTAAGAAGTTTTAGGTAAATAACTGCTGTTTAATTGAAATGAAAAATTGAGTCAATTAAACCAAATAAGATGTCAATTTTTTGTTCAATACTAGAAAAGAAATTAATATTTTAACTAAAATTAATACCTGTATATCTATGGTTGAAAAAACAAATTAGTAATTTTATATTACCGCTGTTGAATTGAAAAGTTTGAAACTTCCATTTCAAATTCTTTGTTCAACATTTTTACTCAGCATTTTTAGAAAAAATATTAACATTTCGACTAATATTATTACCCGTATATTTTCAATTTCATTTAAATTTAAAAAGTTCAGCCATTCCTATTTTTTCTATAATTGTTAAGTTTACTGAACTCATAAATATAAATAAACAATTTCAAATTTATATTTTACATATGTCTCTGTCAGTTGGTGGCACATTTCATTCATGTTTCTATAAACTGAAATAACCAAATATTCCGTGATATCAGTACTTAATATCTCCTGTTATTGAAAGTTTGGTTGTTATCACAAGTTAATATCAAGAAAGTGTCAATCTTATCGCAGGCAATCTGGTGAAAGCTCTGGTTAAACCACATACAAACAATAAGACCATTAGCTCCCCATCAAGTTTCTAAATTTGGTGTCAACACGTTTGACCTTATAGTTTAATTTTTTTGGTAATTATGGAATAGATTTAAGATTTTTCAGATAAAGTAAATGAAATTATGTTATATATCAATCACCCACTCTTTTTTTAGATTGTTGCTATTTTTTTTCTAAACCATCATGTTTGTTTTTAAAGTTGGCATTTAAATTCTCAAAACTTAATTGAACTGCACTTTTTTAACATATTATTTATACATAGGAATCTGGATCCTAATTTCTGTGTTTATTTTTTTATTCAAACTGATGTATATAAAAACCCAAAATTCACATCAAATCAAGATGAAACAAAAATTTCAACATTGCAATAAAATCAACACATGAGCCTCATATCAGAATGAAATTTATTGTATATTTAAAACATTTATAGAACTATAAAGATATTGCAGTAGCAATAATATGCTTACAGCAATGACAGTACTTGATGGTATCTATAGAAATACAATACCGGTGCTGACTTCTATAGGAAACATTTAACGTTATTTAGATAAGATAAACTTAATTCTAGCCACACTTCTTAATAATCTTTACTGATTTCACATATAGATAGGAAGTATTAATGGAAATTGGATTCCAATTTACATAAAATTGTAAAAATAAACTCTTTATGTCAGTCGAAACCCTAATATCAAATTAAATAAACATTTATTTAAAGATGAGCTTTCTATTTCTTATTATCAACATGTATTCATAAACAATGGTGTTTCTTTTATCAACATACATTCTGAAAGAAGGATTATGGGTCATGGAATATTTGAACTTATATCAAAGATGTATTTCTTAAAATTTGGTGGAATAAGAAAAAAAAATGTATTATTTCAGGGGGGAATAACTCTAAGTTTCACCAGTTTTATGTCGAAATTTCTTATAACTACAATAATAAATCGATAACAAAACATAGGACTGGGAACTAATAAAAGATGTATTTCCTTAAAACTTTGGTGGATTAAAACAAAAATTCATTATTGCAGGAGGGGAGGGGGGAATTCTGAAACATTCATCAGTTATAAGTAGAATTTTCTTAAAACTACAATAGCAAATCCAGAATACAGGATCAATAATATAACACTTTTTCCATAGTCTAAAAATTAATCAACTCTTATTGAACCCTTTTCAATAAAGAAATTTATCTGTCTCAAATGATAAAACTTTAGAAAGTGTTAAGACCAATATTGCACGCCATTTCATTTATCCCATTAAATTAGATATCATCTGATGTTACGACTGATCTCACACTTTATATCCAGCCCATTGTTTCTGATATCTTTCAATGTTCGTCATTCTATCGGAGAATATTTCGTAGAGGTGAGAAAGCTGTTCCTTATGGAAGAAATATTTCAGAAGATGATATCCTTTGAGAATTTCATAATTGATGCCCTGTTACGATGGGATGATAGTTGAATTAATCTTCGGTAATTGTATCAATATAGTGACCAGATATAAGATGCTATGATTAAATGCCATTAACTGTCTTGTCCTTGTGCCATATTGAATCTTTAATTTGGTCAATGACTTCATCCATCTGGTCATAATTTCCTACTAAAACTTAAGCAATTATTGTAAATAAATCCTAATATCATGGTGAAATGATAATTTACTTCTAACATGCAATAAAATATTGACTGGTTTTAAAATGTTTTTTCATGTAGTAGTATATATTTATGAGCATATGTTAAAGAAGAAGAACATATATAAATAGCTTTCTATTTTAGATAACTGTTCTGTAGGGTTGCTGTCTCATTAATTGCCACCTTCAACAGGGGCAGATCCTGCCATTTAAAAAAGGGGGTTCCAGCTATATACTCCCATTCAAATGCATTCATCGGCCAAAAAAAAGGGGGTTTCCAACCCTCAGAACCCCCCCCCCCCCCTGGATCCGCCAATGTTCAACAATCACAAGCTTTTTAAAATTTATCTTAAAGTCATTTTCCCCCCCCTATTCTATTGTGGTTGAAGTCAATCTTAAAAACCTGAAAAACCAACATCCTTTATAAAATAAAATAGTGAAATAAATCAAACAAATTCATCATTTATTGTAAGTACATGTAAATAAATTATGGAAATGAAAATTCTCATGTGATACCATAGTTTTATGTGTATTATTTTATGGTCTAAGACTTTAAATCCCACATAACTACCTTGACAGAATTTCTCTATACACATGTACTATAATACAGACTTAAATTCTGAAAAACGAAATTTCCCTGAATAAATTTAATTTTCTAGGAAAAGAAATATACCAAAATTTTCAACAAACTGGTTGAAAACATCTGTCATTTGGCCAAGTTACTTGTCATTAACATTTGTTAAAAGTCTACATTCCTCCCCTTAACATCATTGACATTTTTTTACTTATCTTTTTTAATTGTTTGTGAGCTTTGTCTGCGGAAAAAAATTAACCTTCAATAATTAAGAATTAGTCTTTCTTTTTACAGACAATTTTATTGGTCTTGTTAAAATTACGTTATTTAATTTACCAGAATGACAATTATGGCGAAAGGCAATATGAAAGAGAGGTTACGATCTTAGTGACGACTGATTCACCTTTCATGTTAAATAAGAAAAAATTTACATTGATCTGACATAAAGACAAAACCGTCAGTCCAAATGGATATTTATGGCGGGACTAAACTAAGTCAAAGGTGTTATCATTCATTTCCTGATCGGACATCAAACACCTTATCCCGCTATTACGCCAAAATTTTTCGACTTATTGGACGACCTGTTAAGTCCGACACAATTCAATTGAATTAGCCAATGATCAAATGATTTGTTAATCAAATCAAACTAATATTCCATGATCAATAATCGTCTTAGCGTCATATCGAAGGTATATTAACGTGAATAGAAATCTAATTTGTGGCTGAATTGGGGAGAGACCATCCAGATAATTACGAAAAAGTTGCTCATTTAATGAGAGATATTTTTTCTTCCATGTAATAAAGACAGATTATATGATCATCAATTCATCTCAAAAAAAAGAATTAATTACAAAAAAAAGTAACTTTGTAGCTAAATGATCTTGAACTTAACAAAATAAAATGTATTATTCAGTACCATGTGGAAAATTTGCGTCACTTACAGAAATTAAATGAGAAATTAAACAAAAAGAATATAACTGAAATAGAATTTACGATGTCAACAATTTATAGCCAAAAGGAATGAGTTACAGATATCCTAAAAAATACCATAAGAATATTATAAACTATTTCTTGTTTACAGAGCATTGATGTATACTCTTAAAAGAATGCTAAGTACTACTTTTACATACTGTTATGTTTGTTTGTTCTGAATTTGCAGAATATCATAGCATACAATAAAGTTCTAGCTAACCAAGATGACCGCAGCTGTAAACTATAAGCAACAAGCCAAGCTTGTAAATGAAGACGCATATATATATATTTATATTTAGCTTTTTCATTTTTTGCACTTGCAATTCAAATAAAACTGTTTAAGACATCGTATATTTCAAAGTCTAGAGAATTTACCCAAAATTGTGAAAATGTGTGAAAATCTATTTTGAATGAAGAAATACACATGAGATATTATACAATTTGGCTGTCAACAAAAAAGGAAATTATTGGCCAATTAAAATAATCAATTAAAATACTATAGATCAGAATGTCAAGAATTTTCACACTTCTATTAGATATGATACAAGGAAGCTTAGATCTTTCCAACAAAGAAATACCAACATGGGACATTTTGTTTCCATCCAACTGTCTTCAACATGACATAGGACTTTCAAACAGTCCTAATCATCCAATAAAACACAATTACAAAATGGCTTATTAGTGGAACTCTCCAGTCATGGAGGTTCTCCAGGGAAACAAGTAGCATGACAGGGGCAGATATTAAATTGTCTCTTCCTATCAACTTACACCAAATCACTTGACACCTTTACAAAAAGCAATTTCAATGACGAACATATCAAGTCTTCAATTAACCTTTCATTTAATTATCATTTTTCTAATTTTAATTATTTTCCCAGCCGATCGTAAAAAATAGTCTATTCAACAATTCTTCTGACAGCATGTCAATGATTAGAATTTGAGGTATCCCAATGAAACTTCTACAAGAAAAACAAGTGAAAACATTTAGAAGTGATCAATAACCAGCACTTTCTATTTTCTCTGAAAACAAGAGAAATGTCTAATTCTGTAGCTTCTTTTACTATGTAAACAAGATAGATGTCTAATTTTGAAGATGGGTTTATCTATAAACTTCTGTGACAAAAGATGGTTTTAAGGAAAGAGATAGTTTTGAATGTAAATATTTTATTTATTGAAACAATTTTTTTTCCAGATGAATTATCTCCCATTATTTGTATTTCTGTACACAGACAAATTACTTTCAAGATTTGTCTTCAAAATTCTGTGACAAAAGTTTGTTTCAGCATACAACGAATAGTTTCAAATGTAAATATTTTATACATTGAAACAATTTTTTTTCCAGATAAATTATCTCCCATTATTTGGTATTTCTGTACACAGACAAATTACTTTCAAGATTTTTCTTTAAAATTCTGTGACCAAAGTTGGTTTCATGTAACAAATAGTTTCAAATGTAAATATTTTAAAAATGGAAACATTTTTTTTCCAGATGAATTATCTCCCTTTGACATTTCTGTACACAGACAAATTACTCTCCCTGTCTTACAGAAAGCAGTATTAATTTTCTGCTTCATTTATTTAAGGAATATTTAATGCTTGTTGGAGTGTGTCAGTCTTTTGACACTGTTGACATTAATACTCCAGTTAACCACAAAAATATTTTATTGACAAGTTAATGATGGAGATAATACTAGCCACTGTATCTGAAATTAAATGACACCACAATTGGTCAGAATCTTTGTGGATAATGTATAGACCCTTGGTAATTAATGTTCCTACAAATATTCAACAATGAAAACTTACAATCCTGACCATTTTCATAATATTATTTGTCCTATTAATTTATATGCTTAGTTATTTCTTAGGATAATTGTTTAGATTACAGAATGCCATAAAAATTGTCTATATGAAATGGTAATGATGTGTGGTCAATCAAATCAAATTATGATAAAGTGACCATTGGTCAAGTTTTCCCAATAGATTTATAACAGACCAGACAACTGTTTTTCTCATTACCATGTAGTTTCTTTGAAATAAAATGTTGAACTTTATGTAAACTTTATTCTGCAATGCAAATATTGACAAATTCGACCAGTATTATAATGGTACAGCAGATGACAACTAAAAATTTAAGCAGGGTGCTACATTTTCTTTACTTTTTTCATCTTTCAAGCTAAAAAAACATGTGAAGTTTTGAACAATAATTGATGATACAGTGATGCTTCTTACAGGTTGTGAAATAAAGAGCCTTTTGTAGCCATTTTATTTTGACAAATGGCATTTTTTTTACCAGGAACCATTTCCTAAAAAAAAAACCCAAAGAATCACTTCAGATAAGTTAATTTGTGGTAAGCAATTAGAAAGAAGCATTCAATATCATTTTGCATTTCAAATAAAAATATTTATAGTTTTAGAAATTTTTACACTGACTTTTATGGAGATTTCACTTTTGATATCTACAAAAATAATGGTAAAAGCAAGATTTGGAATTGCAATCATTTATTACTGAAATTTGTATTGTTTTCTAACATTAGGAAAATTTATGAAGATGACAGGAGAGTCAATGTAATTCTTAATGTCTACCTGATTTATTACAATAAATATCCCTATATCATTAACTATATCTTAATGCATAACATGTGCACATTTATAAGTTATTTGTTTACTTTGATCAGGGAGTATGCAGAGGGTGTTTGAATAAATAGTACTTATTGAAGAGTTGATCACAATAAATAAAATTCAATAAAAAAACGACACTAATCTAAATTTTGCTAAGTACATTTTTAAGTAACTAAGTATACATTTTAATTTGAATAAATTTATTATTTATGCTTATATATAACACTTTGTACAGGTCTCTTAGGGGTAAATGGGTCATGGGGTTTTCAAGTCTTTGGCTTAATCTGTGGCTGAGGTTTAAAGCCAGGTAACATTAAGTCCAACACTTGGGGTGAGCACATTACCATGAGACCAAAAATAGCAACTTATTTGGTGTTGATGGCAATTAGATCTTAAAAAAATCATTTAATTCCCAAAGTTCTGCGATTAACAGCCTGACACAATTCTATTCCCCGCATTGCTGAAGACTGTATGTTGACCTTTTAAGGGTCTTTTAAGTTATTTTTGGCTTTCTATTGCTGTCCATTGACATTAACCCTACATTTTCTATAATTCATATTCTTTCCTTTATTCATTCCTTTATTCAACACCTTATTCTAACCGATCAGACATCAGAGGCTATCTAAAGTTCTAGACAGAACTAATTTTTATTACATTAATATTTAATGGACATCTGCTTGGTCAAAACAGCATAAGTTTCCTGGTCAAGAAATATTATCAGATATTAATGCAATTAGTCATGCTGAGTATTATAAAGTTTCAAAAACAACCACAGTATTACTCCAGTGGGAACTCTGTCTTAATCAAATGTTTTATCGAGGTCAATTCATGGCATTTAACATTCAGCCACAATCAGAAGAGAAATCAAGATACATTTTTGTTCATATTTCCACTGAAGCTTGAGTTACTTCCCTTTATACAAATATGGGTACACTTCTATAAGAAGGAATCACAACTCCTAGCCTTTTGCATTTCCACTTGTACAATTTCTTTCCTTCAAATACAAATCTTTGCAAGACATTTACCACATTATTGAAATAAGATATCACAGTTTGTTTGTCTGTGTCTTTTGTTAGAGATTAAGGACAGGAAAATATGTGAACACATGTAATTTGAGCATAGTAATGTAAAATATTCTGTGATTTTTTTCAGTTTTCCTGACATTGTCAACTGAATAGACTTTTTTAAGATACAAAAGATTAAAACAATAAGTAATAGCAAAACATGAAATTTACAGCAGCTGGAAGCTTACATCAATGACAAAAATGATTATGATGTTGAGAAATCAAGAAGTACAATTGTTCTAAAATCTGCCATAAAAAACATGTGTTCTGATGCAAAACAATGACTAATTGAACAGTTGTTAATATCTGAGGAAATAATGGTATATCAGAAATAATCTCTTCGCCAGCTGTATGTTATATATAACGGCAATTCCCCTATGGAATACATGTATATATAAGTTTTGATATAACACTATAAAATTACATTAAGCAGGGAATCTACTAATTACATTTGTAATTAGTATTTATATCGACTTAATTATGCAAGGTAGATCTTAAACCTGGGACTAATACATTATCTATCCCAGATCTTACCAAGAAGTCGAAACAAAAAAATCTGCATATCACAAGGAAGGAATGAAAAAAAAGTATCATTTTCATAGATAAATAGTTTAATTTTGCCTTGTTTTAAAAAACGCTAACAAAGCTATCTAGCATCTGTCATTTTTAGTCATTTTTAAAAGAAATTCTCGTGGGGAAAATTTATGTTTTTTTTTGCTATCTACAGTCCATCTTTATATGGTTTTTGTTATTAAATCATTATAAACATCTTAATAATTTATAAAATTTAGTGGTGAATTAACCGATCATGCCAAGTAGTTATTCTTGCATATACAAATCCTAGAGATAAACTTTAATTGAAAAATAATCCGTTAATGAAACTTATAAATTATATATCAATTTTGAAACTTCTGTTATATTGTTTGCAGACATCCAACATCTTCTTATATTAAATTATGACCTTGTCGTGCAATAAATGATTTTCGTTTTTTTTTCAAAAATCTTGATTCATCTTTCTATTATGTTATAAATCCTATGATCAATTCAAATACATGCAAACTAAATCACAGCAAGTACTCTAAAATCTACGTTGTTTGAAAAAAACTTCAATCATTTGCCGATTCATAGCTTTTAATTTTTCTAAGATGACATTTATATTATTAATAATCTAAACTTTCTGCTTAAACATCTGACTTATTAATTCTTTAATTCCTGCCAGGAATATTGAATATGTTATCAGAAAAAGTAAAAAGAACAAAACCTCCAATTTTATGCTGCTCACAGTCTGTGACAGCCATATGCAATGCTTAACAAGTATCGTTTATGATAAATTAGACTTTATATTATGTTTCACTTAATAATCAGAACAACTATTCAAATAAATTCGTTTATCGCTGAATAGGGGAATTATGACCAATAATTAGCATTAGAGGCCAAATGACTTTGATAATTTTTCCTTGTCGATATCAACAAATTAAAAATGAAATATTTCAAAAGGTTGTATCCTTGATAATCGGATAAAATTTGTAATCAGAAATTCAATGCCAAAATTGTAATAGAGGCAATTAATTACTTGGAGTAAATGTCTTTTAATTTGTATAATCTCTAAATTATATTTAGATGTAGAGTGCTTGATGAGAGTTTATCATGAAAATATCCAGTTATCAGTTGCGAGTAAATGATTAAATTTAATACACATCAACTTAAATCAACCTTAGGTCTTTTATTTTCATATTCCTTTTCCGTTCATTTGTCTCATAAAAACGGATTATGAATTTGATGAAACTTGAAATCTTTCAAATTAAAGAATCTAAATTAGTAGTGTTTAACATGAAAGAAAGATTTTAAGTAATAGTCTTATATCATAAATAGTTTTATCAATATCAAACGGAGTGAAAAATTGATAAATATTATGTAAATTAAACTATACACTTTCGTGTAAGCAAGATTGAATAGATTTTTGTTTAATTGGCACATATATCAAAAATTAAATGGAAAAAATACTCAATAATTTGTAACTTAAATTAATCCAGACCTTAAAATATAATGCTCACTCTGATTACTCTTTGAAAAGAGTTTTTTGGAGAAATAGGTCAGTAATTGTATGACCTATATGACAAAAAGGGAAGATTACTCTTAAGAGGAGGCAAATAATCTCTATCCAAAAGATTATCAAAGGCTATACTTTCAAAATGTATGCATTCTTTAGAGGTATGAATATCTCTTTACGTAAAACTTGTAAATGCTTATAATGTTCAAACCTTGAGTTTTACTTTTTGAACCAAAAATAACTGATGCTACTGAAAAAGTAGAAAAAAGTAATCGTATTTGCAAGTTATGCAAGTTTGAATTCTAGGTCAATCTGACAAATTAAACCTTATAATTTATGACTTCATTTAAACAAAATATAATAACCAAAAATCCATTTCTTTATTTGGAATAATATATCAAATATCTCATAAAAAACTAAAATTCTATACAGGAAGGTATTGTCCAATAGTTACTATATTTTGTATGCATTGATTTGTGGTAATTTACATGAGTTAATAATACGGGTTAATTCTGGCCCCTTAATATCTATGCCAATTTTATAAATTAGACCTGATTTAGATAATCGGTAAAAGGATATATATATATTTGTTGTAATCTTATTTAAGCATCATATAATTAGAGTTATTTCCTTGCCAATGTTTGTTGAATAACCTAGTTAATTCATTCAAATTGACTTTTTATTGATAATTTGTACGGACCATAATAGGACCTGACTGTAACAATCCTATGTAAAACATTGATATCAAACAGACAAATTATCCCTATAAAAGAATGCATCATTTGATCAATGGTTTCAATTCAAAATCGTAAATTTGATCTCACAAAATAATCGATGTAGCTCTTAAACAATTTATATAGCTATCAAATCAGATTTTCATACTAAATGTAATTATTTTATTGAAATTCAACATTTTTGTATTAAAATTGTATGTAAACTTGTCTACGAATCAGCGCGTGCAGGTATAATATTACAAATTCAATATATTGGTTAAATAAGCATTTAACCCTTACAGCTGCATACATGCTGAAAAACCATAGCAAAGAACATTTGTACTAATAAACACAAATTTTCAAAAACAAAGGTACAGCTATTTAAATCCATAAATTCTTGTTGGCTGGAACTTGAAATCTAAAATTGACAAGTCTGTGTCTTGGGACAGAGACTTTACCAGGTGTTTAGAGGATTTATTTTTATGACAATACAAGCCTAAGGGTCACTATCGATTCTATCACAATGGCAAAATAAAAGATTGGTTACTAATAATGTTCAGTGGCATATATTTCATGCAAATTCAGGATGAACAAGATAAATGAAACATTTGCATTCATCAAAGCAATGTTTGCATGAACTGAGTGTAGTTCATAGCAGTTTACAGAATTTTGTAAAATAGTGAGTAATCTGAAATTTGGATTCCTCCAATTAACCAAATTTCTAAGTTATGTGATTTCAGTTAAACTGAAGTGCAATGGAGTATCATTTGAAATTACATCACTATATTATATTTCAATAGTTTTTAATTTTCAGTTGAACTTAAGTAAAACATAGTTCTACACTTTAACTAAAGTGGTGTGTTAGAGCCGTTCCGCAAAACGAAAAGAACAATTAAGAAATTCACGACATAGTATTTTGCACAGAATATGATAGTTTTATTCATCAATATCTAAGATGAATTTTCAACAATTAAATCATTCTTATGTCTTCCTTCTAGATGACACAATATATAAACATTAACATCATTATGATTTTTTCCCAGTTATAAATGGGCAATAAATAATGAAAACTTGAAGAAGTTGGAATATACAAAATTTGCTTTTTAAATGGTGCTGATTTTTATGACCACTTGTAATACCATTAAAATCCCTTCAAGACTTACTTGTATGAAATTAAGCTCTTTAAAATTTTTACATCCTATCAACGATACTAGCATTATGATGTAAAAATGAGAATAAAATATGATATTTCTGAGAGACAAGTTAGTAATTACCTAAATTACTTTAATTTACTCTTCACTTATTGAGTTTAATTTTTTTCTTGATGAGCGGTATTTCAACATCATCTAAACCCATCTATCTGTTTAATTCAATTATACTTGAGTTCTTTAAGACAGGAAATAAAAAGCCATATTTTCTGATTTTTGCTTTCTTTCATTAAGTATTTATTTATGGTGTGCTCTTTGTCCATTCCAAAGCTTTAAGTACATGACGAAGTATAACAGCTGGATTGAAACTGTAGATACTTCAACCAAATGAAAAATTAATATGGAAAACAAGAACCTCTTGTTATTACAAAGGGAATAACTTAAGTGTCAGGACATAATATTGGCCCTAGTTTATCACCCACCAAAAATCATCCCAGTAAATTATGGTTTAACTATACATTTTATATCGTTTCTGAAACATATGTATACTTCCGTTATATTAGACAACTGCTCCTTGTTTTTTACAAGTGTTTCACAATAAGCTGCAAGAAATGAATTCAATCATACTTCAATGTTTCAAATTAGATGAATTGACCAAATTTTCTACTTTAACTGAGTCAATTTCAAATAGTTGCCATTCTTACTTATCCTTTCAGTAAACAGAAAACAATAGTATGTGAAGCTGAGCAATTTCTAAATTTTGTCTACCATTGTCAATAACAGATTTGTAGGTTACATACTTTTTAGTGGTCAGCAAAATATATAAAAGTGTGTTAACAATTGTTTTGATATCTGACCCTTATAAGCTGTCAAACTGAAACACAGCAAATCCTAAAAGGGATGTCAAAAATGTACATCAAATTCGGGATTTCCAATGGTCAGCTGATCACAGCAAGAACCAGAATTAAGTTTAAAGTTTTGTCCGCTTTAGATATCACTAATGGAGGAATGCTGCTTAAACTTTGTAAAAATATTTCAAAATTCACTAGTCTTGTATGCTATATATACAGAAATTTTCAAAAATTACTTTATAGGATTAAAAAGGATAATCAAGATTTTTTTCTTATTTATAAAACCTCAATTCTTGAATGTACCAAAACATCAAAACACAGAAAAGTTCATTTGAACATTTGTGTGAAAAGCCTGGAGAGCATATAAAAATAAATTTGCCATCTAACAAGCAACACAAGTACTATGTAAATGTATATGAATGGACACTTACATTCCTTTAATCATGGTGTTAGTTATCTGATGATCCTCTTAAACAAAAGCACAAAAAGCAAACTTAATTTGAATCAAATGTTATAAATCTTGTAGTGATATTTTTTAGTAGGTCGCTGCTGACTCTTTAATAATATACATATGATATCACTCTATAACAGACATGAATTTCATTCCAGCGCCATGGTTCAGACTGTATCCCTGTCCAGGAGACCAGAAAGTAAAAAAATTGTGGAACATTAAACTCCTGCCAATTTCAAGTACAAACTGTCAACCGAACCATTATTTACAACATTAATAAATTTTCTGATGGCAAACAGACAAATAAACTACAGATATTTTTTTATGTCAGATTTTTTTGTTCTTACTGATTTTTTTCTAAAAAATATTACACACTAGTTGTGTTTGAAGCAGTTATTGAGGACATAGAAACATTTACACCCTAGGTGTGTTTGATTCAGTTACGGAGGTCATTTTATAAGAAAATCATGAATAAAATAAGGATGGGGTCACATGGATGGAGTCTGCTGTATACTGTCTGTCATAAACACCTTCAACAAGGATAATCTACAGAGTTTACTGGTACAACAATATAATATGATACATTTACTAAAAACCGGTTTCAAATTAACTATTAAAGTACCTGTACAAAAGCAATGACTTCAATTTTCATTTCTGTTGAAAACCAAAGTGTTGTTAATAGAATACTGCGTAGGAAATCATTGTGTTGAGTCAGATATAATATTAAATAATAAAAAATTTACAACATAATTTTTATCATTGTGTGATATTTACCCATTGTCTTGTACTGTATTAACAGTTTTAATAATGCTTTTGTTATTTAAAAAAAAAATCTATTCACGTTTACAAATGGAATGCATTATAAAACTGTCTGCACCACAATAATTTGTCTGCAAACATAAATTTAAAAAAAATAATTTTCAGCTCACCTAATTCATACAAAACAATGATAAATAAAATTTCCCTGCATAGCATTAATTATAAATGATATCCATTTTTTGAGATTTTTATTAAACTGCAATTTTCATAAATAAATAAACGGTATAGAAAGGTTTACAGTTTATATTCAAAGCTGATACTGGATAAAATGTCGTCATCATAGGGGGGTTTAGCTAATATATGTTAAAACAAAATAGTAACAAAAGAGTATCTTGTTGGTTATACATAAATAATTGGTGGAGTAGGCTCGGAGACAATATGATGCAATTGAATGGTACAAAGAAGTGTTAATTTAAATGATGTGAAATATCAAATTCAATTTATTAAAAAATCTAAGCACATAAATGATCCAATATTTGCAAACTATAATGTTCTATTATCAGTTTACAGTTATAATATAGTATGCACTAAGCGCCAATTACATTCGATAAAAGTGTGAGCTTAGATGACTTTAGTTGTACTGATTTTCTGTACTGGTTTTCAAACTTAGCACTTTTATATGTATTATATGTATTCATTTTATTTCAGTATTGGCTTTTTAAAATTAGTTATAATAAAAGGTCTGATAGTACTAGCTAGTTATAGAGGAAATTGTCTATTCAGCAATGTGGACTCAGTTGATATTAAGGCCCTACCAAGACTCAAGAGCCCTTTTCAGGATATATTCATACTGGATTAACCTTAACCAATAACCAATCAATCAATCATTTATTACACAAGAAAAATGTCAACCAAGGTCACTGGTATGACCTTTAAGAAGAGGTGAAAATTTAGCCTGAGAATCATTTTTTTATGCAATTTCAACTCTATCCAGGAGCTCAATTTAGTTAAAGCTAAATAACTGAATGTTGTCAGATTTCCACTGCTGGCAATACATTTGATAAAATCTTTAGGGAGGATTTTATTTACCCCTCCCTGCTGAGATTGTTATAACCTTTATTCATTCTATGCTGATAAACAGATCAAAGATTATGGTATAATATGTTTGTAATGTCTTATAAACACTACTAAAATCTTATCATCTTGTTGAAAAACTATGTGCTACAGTTTCAGAGGAGAAATATCTAATGATAAGATCTAATTGTAACTTGGTATCAAACTTATAGACTGATAACCAGGGTATTAATCCATTAGATAGATTACCACCCTAAAACAAGTCCCCTATTAATGAGGGTCTACGAGGTTACAACTTTAATCGAATATGAAAAAAAATACTATAACAAATGCATAAGCCTCTACATGTATGCAGCTTAAATAGTACTGTGCATTCATTTATTTTCATGGGTACCAATTTTCGTGGGTACCAATTTTCTTGGATGAAGGCAAACTTACAAAAATGTGGATATTCAATTTAGTGGTTTTTCTGAAGTCAGCATACAAGCCTTTAAAAAATCTTGTCATTTGTTAAACATTATATATATATATAATTTCGTTGTTCACTCATACTGACGAAATCCACGAAAATTCATTACTATCCAACCAATAAAAATGAATCCATAGCATTTGAAAACGTGCAAAAACATCTGCATCAGATACTATTCACATGCAATTTGATTAACTTTCATTGCAAGAATTTTTATACTTCAATTGATGTGCACAATTTATGTGCTACTCTGATATATATTTCTGTTGAACTTTTTGTGCTGTTGATGTGCTTTTGAGTATATTACACTGAAGGTGCAGCCAGCTTAAGGTATATATTCACTTATAAATAATATGTGGAAACCTGCATAAATTTTCTAGTAACTATTTACTGAAACATAATATCAATATGAAAATTTAATGATCGCCAATGAGACAACTATCCATGAAAGAATGTTGATTAAAGCAGCAATAGATAAAGGTACAGCCTTCAACAATGAGCAAAACCCATAACTCATTGTGAGATAGAAAAGGCCTGGACAAAAGTGAAACAATTCAAAAGAGAAAACCATCCTCCTGATTTAGGATGAACCATTTTACAAAAAACAGATATGACAGGCAACAACCAGGCAACAACCACTAAATATATATATAGATTTTTATATTTACACAGTAGTTTGTAATGATGTTCATCTCCAATTCATTTTTCACCATTAAGGTTATTGTATCTTGTTGTGTTATTGTGTTTTACAATTTACACTTATTAAAATTACTATTGCTAAATAACCACAATTCTAAAATATGAATAAATGGAGACTCAATTTACAGGTGAATTTTACCCTGAATTTAATTGACAATTTTCAAAACATTAAATTTTTTTTATAACTGAAATTTTGCTTTACATGTGACTAATTATAAGAAATATCTACAGATGGAAACATTTCTAGTCTAAAATGCACCCCCCTTCCCATGTCATCCCCTAAGAACTAGCCTTTCTATTGAACTGTTAGCTCCCAATCATAATAACTAGATCTAAGATTATATCATATAAATATGTCAGATATAAAAGTTTTTAGTAGAATTCCTGGCTGAAATATACACTGTGGTAGTCAGCTGTTGAAACTGATCATATAACAGATAAATTATATATTTATCTAATAAGATACTATTGTTTAATACACAGAGATAACATATATTTCATCATTTGTAGGGAATATTAACCCAATATTTTTGATAAAATAAAGAGATGCTTTACATTCCAAAATGGACTTACTTACATTAAAACACAAAGCAAATTTATGCACTTTCTTCCTGGTTATTAAAACAGGAAATCTTGAATCTGAATGTTTTTATACTAATTATTAGATAATGTTGCAGAAGGGAATTATAAAAAAAAATGTTTGTATAAATATTTAAATTTGTCAATTATTAAATCTAAAAACAATTATGAATTTCTTGTTTAAAGTGAAGATAATGCTTGAGTACGCTTATCAAATTTTATAATTTGTTTTTAAAGAAAAGTCGCAATTTTTTAAATAATTCAGCTTTTACATAAACCATAGATGTAATACATCTATACATAAACCTTGATGATGTTTTTATAAAAGGGAGATAAACCTTGATGATGTTTTTATAAAAGGGAGATAAACCTTGATGATGTTTTTTATAGCCTGGGGTCCTGGCTAATCTTGTCAGTATAGCCAGGCGTGTATCAATGTACTGCCTGTCAATGATTGGTTAATACTAATTTTGTCCTCAATGTTTGTTTTACATCTGTATCCAATCAATTCTTGTTTAACATCAATTAGTAAAAATTAGACTGTAATTATTTTTTTTTTATGAATTGATGAATAGTGTTATCATATCTAATTAGTAGTATGACGATAATTAGTAAGCAGAATGGGGTTAATTCTTATCAGCAATCGCCTGGTGAGAAAGTTAAAAGTTTAAGATTTCACATGTCCAAGGTGTCAATTGGATTCCAATTGTGCTGGTTTACATCAAACATCAAAATGTATGCAAATATTTATTCAGCCTCACTTTAGATTCAGAGTCAACTGGCACTGAATCGATCACATGGTATTTGTTCCCCACCTGGCCCTTACGACGCGCAGCTAGATTGGGCCGGATCCCAGGCTATGTTTTTTATAAAAGGGAGATAACTACCACTATTTTAAATATCATTCTTTTTAAATAGAACTGTAGGACAATAAAACAAACTATAACAAAGATTAAAATGTCATACTTTGAAATTTGAAACAAGGTAAAAATAAGATTATTTGTGAACTCAGCTGATTATCCCACAAAACCAGACTTTTTGATTGATCTATGGCCGGAAAATTTCTTAGTTATACAACCAATACTTAACTTTAACTTAATTATAATCTTTTAGAAGATGAAATTTTATAAATGATCAATTTTATACTTTTATATTGAAATTAATGTGAGGTCACACGGTTTAATTTCATTAGATGAATAAGTTTTAGTAAGAAATGAATGGGTCTCCAATAGATTTCACCTGCACTATCTCTCGTAAGTGTTACCCTCTTTGCCAAATAATATCAAATTTGATTTGAAAGATTCTTCTGCACCCAGTGAGCCCTCTGTTGGTGATTAATGATATTGACAGAATGACAGAAAAATTAAGATGGGTGGTCATTATAACTTGGCGATCAGAGTGGGGGTCAGAGTGGGGGCCGACATTGGGGATCAGAATCACACTCTTATTTTTCTATGCTCAAAAGTATTGAAATACTATAGCTAATTTCACTTTGATAATTATTTCAATCTTTCTTTCTTAGTTTGATTGGCTTGTTGCATGCAAATCTTTCATCTTGACCCTTTGTCTCTCAGGACTGGACCCCTTCAGACAAAGATGACCACAGATTAATAATGAGTTACATGGCACTTTAATACTTAGTAATCAAGCATATAATTATGAATTTGTAATAAACAAGGTTGGATTTAAGTTTCCCACCAACTGTATCCCGGTTTATATAAAACAGATTGTGTGATAATTCTTTCAGGTGAAATATAGGAAATATAATTATATTAGTGGACAGTATTTTACAGCATTACTAAAAAAACAACCCCACCAAAACCATTTAAAAGACATGTTACTAAAATACATAAACCAAAACTTACCCCTTTTCTGCATAAACTGGAAAAGATCATCTAGAAATTCTCTTCTCTTGGGTTCATCACTCAGTTCATAAAGCTACAGAAGAAATAAAGGACTTTTATCACAATGTCAAAAATATCAGTCTTGACTCCACATACACAAATAAGTAAGTTCAAGAAATATGTTTCCCCATCAAAAGAGTATAACCCAAAAAAGGTTAGAAATATAAATTTATTAAGAAATAATTTGTCAAGTTTAATATAATGGTGCATACTTCTGAATTTTTTAAATACATATACATGCTATTTTAATGTTCCTTTCTCAATTTTTATGACTTGGTATATGCAGTTCTGGTGTACTGAGTGAAAACAACCTTTGGTAAAAATACTTAATGTGTGTACACCTTATTTGAAATTAAATATGTACAATCCATAACTACAATTGATGACAGTAGACTTATTTTTCATATTTGATTTTGAAGTGAGCTTAATTATTTAAGGAATTCATATATATTTTAAGATATGTTTATGTATCTTTGATCAAGTACAATTGAATGGATAAGGGAAAAACTCTTACAAAAAAAACCCAGTTTATTCTTTAAGAAAATTCCCCTTCCTTTAGACCAAGGAATTGTATATTTAATATACAATTCCTTGTTTAGACATACTAGTAGTCACTTACATTTAATATGTAATAATTATACTTTTAATTTCTTAATATGTTTTTTTTATGGCATTTATTATCAAAATTTAAATAAATATGCATTTGAAATTATTATTACTAACAGTGAAAGACTACATTTTACCTAAATTAATGTATATGTATCACTGACCATAATTTGGGAAATTGCATAATCACAAAAGAAGCACAAATCTGAATTCGGTTTTAACCCTTATTTAAAATTCCGCTATATAGTATATCTATTACTAAGTAAAATTATAGTATAAGGACAACTTCTATGATAAGTGGCTTTTATCCCATTCTGCTAAATCATCCTGAACATGCATGAAGTATTTGCCACTGGACATAAGCAAATGATCAATCAATCAATCATCAATACGGATAGGAAGTTATGAAACGGTCAAAGGTTACATGTACTTTTAGTTCCTTCATGAAAGATTTTACAATTAAATAGTAAGAGCATTATATTTAACAAGATTAATGAATATTGTGGTGAGTTGTTTATCATGATTGTTTGCGGCACGTGCTGTTAATAAGGCTACCGTCTTTCTTGACTTTCATCATTTTCGCTTTCGCACAATTTTCTAACGACCGGACCGAGTTCCGTTCAACAGACTACTAAAGACGCATTCTATTTTTAAAAGTATCAATTTATCAGCTTGTGTAATACAATTTAATATATAAGTAGCAACTGTCAATAAAAATGTATCGTAAGCAAATAGATTTGAATAAACATTACAAGCATTTTTGAATACTTCGGAAATATTTATTTTCTGTTGATTAAAATCAATTTTGATATTACAGCCACGGGAAACATTAATCGTTGAATCGTTATAGATATAATAAAATATTTCGACTTTTTAAAACTGTCGATTAAATATTATAACTAAATAATTCCCCAAATCATTAAATGATTCTTCTAATATGGAGTTTATATTAAATTAAAATGACATTTTTACAAAAAGTCAATAACTTTACAATAGGTCAAAGAAAAGGAACATTTTATTATCCGTAATACATTATTTTATAACCAAGTGGGAAATTCGACATATGGTTGCAATATTAGTTTCTTCTTAGAATCTTTTGTCCTAAAATTTGGAGCAATTACATGCTACAAAATATTATCAAATGCATAATTGATAAAACCAAATCCTTCCGATAAAATCCGTCTTGCGTAGATCGATTTTTCATTTAGATTTTTTTTATTATGAAATCGAACAACAGAAGAAAAGTAATTATCAATCCCCAAATACCCTTTTTGCCAAAGAAGCATATTTCAACGATTTTATTAATAATTTAAGAATTAATTTGCCGTTTTGAAAGCATTTGGAGAAATAAACATTACCCTTGACAATAAATATATTTTATCGTACATGCATGACTTTTTGTTACGAATGACACCTTTTGTTTCTGATAGTATAGAATCCTATTTATACTGCCCTCTGAGGCACAACTTTGAAGTACAACATCACATTTCTTTTAAAGACTTATAAAAAATGGATAACTATAAAATTAAAAATTAAATGAAAAATTGAAATCACTGTGCATAACGCAAAAAAAGTCACGATAAAATTAGTGTGAAAGGAATTTTTGATTTAAAATCATCGAATTGTGGATTGGAAATTGATAACTTTTTTTATCATCAACACTGCGAATTTAATTTGAAAAAAATGTAAACAGAATGAATACGTAAATAAATAAGTAATATAACAATAGATAAAAAACAAATACGGTTTTGTGAATTATTAAAGATGTCAAAACTGTTTCTTTCTTCTGTTGATTAAGTGAAGGTATAAGAAAGCCTAAAAGAAGAGAACAAGTGAGTGTCAAGCATGCAGACTTCAGCCGTGTCATCTGTCTCAGTTTCATGTATAATTAATAATAGAACCGCAAATCTTAAATTCAGGATGAAAGCTGTTTCTAAAAGCCTTAAAAATAAAAATTCCTTAAAAATCCATTAGTCCTAACTGTTGTAATTATTTGTCTTAAAAATTCAGTAACACAAACACAGAAAACAAAATAGATCATAATTGACACAAACAATGCTGAAATGCATAACTAGACTGCTTACTTGTTTAAACTGTTCCTCAAAAGTCCAGTGGTGAGACGGTCCGTCAACATTGGTTGGGCTAATCGATGTAGCACTCATAGGAGAAATGTTGTTTCTGTATCTTTCCAAATAGGCTTGATTCAAAAGGTCCAGTCTTGGATCACTTTCTGATTTAAGTAAGTGGTTGTCACGGAGGGCTCTTAATTCTTCATGGTGTTTATTTATTCTCAGATCCTCTCCTCGGTCCTCTGAGTGTCTCCTCTCGCCATGCAACCTCATATCTTTAACACGGAGTTCTTCGTGTCGTCGCCGTAATATAGCTTCTTCGTGAGCTCTTTTAAGTTCTCTTTCTATCTCAATTCTTTCTTCTCTTTCCTGTTTCTTCATCTTTGCATACAATTCTCTGTCAGCGGGGTCTAACTTTTCCCTGCTAACATCGTCCATATCTTTGTCAGTGCTACCATTTTCTGAACTCAATTCGGATTCGTTCAGGTCTCCATTTGTCTGCATGAGGAAAATTTATCTAGTTGAATTGGTTTCAAAATTTTCATGAAATCAAAATTTTATTATTTTAATAAAAGGGGTTTACTGCTGCAGAGTCTTTTTTATCATAAATTAACGAAGCGAATGAAAAGATGAAATTTGCAACATTTTTTTTTCAGAATTAAAAATAAATTTAATCAACTAATTAATATACATATACTTCAAAACAAAATTCTTATGCATAAAAGAATATCATTATGAGATCAGCACAATAACAAAATCAAATTTACATTTATTAATTAAAATAAAATTCCTTATTGTTTAAAAGAAAGTCTTTGACAAACTATTGAAAGACTTTTAAAAATAATAATGATTATTAATACAGTTTTTGTTAAAAATTCAAATTATGACAATTTGATAAAAAAAAAATAATAATCAAAATAAAACTGAAATAATATTTATTTTTTAAAAATTCAATTGAATATTAAATTAATAAAAAAACTGCTGAAAAATAACTTACCAAAGTTTCACGCGGACTTATTTCCCCATTAGACATTTTCCGTTTTTAAACAAAGACTGTTAAATGCACAAAAGTTTATATTCTTCTGATATTCTTCAAGCAATTTAAGTGTATAACATATCAAATGAATAAAGATCCTTTCATCCGTACAACATAATTTCATGTTACGACCTCTAACCTTACAGACTCCGCCTATTCCAAAGGCTTGACAGAGATTGCCATTCGTCTCAACTCGGCCGATTCCGTACCCTCATTTAACACAGAAGGAGAGTAGCGGATTCTACCGAGGATTTGCCGGAAATCAACGATTAAAAAGAAAATGGCAGCCTCCTTCAAGAAAACAGCAATCAAAACAATACCACGTGTTGGGGAAATAATAACCACAGACACATTATTTTGGAAAAGTTTAGAGGTTAGCTAATCAAACAAGTGTACTTAAGTATACATAAATAGTGTCATTCTTCAAATAATTCTACAAATGACAATTTTCGTTATGGAAACGAAAAGGGGGAGGGATGTAAATTAAAAACAGAAATTTTCTTAAATTGACCTATCCAACTTGACTGAAACACAGACACTTGTATGTGGTCCTCTGTACCTTTAATATACCTACATCTGTAGTCAAAATTATATGGCCAGTTACATGAGTTGTAACTATCTTAATCTTTTGATTGAACCGAAGATCTACATGTACATGTTATTATTATGATATGAAAATATAAGTATGATACCAGCAGAAATTCTTCGAACACTAAATATCATGATCTAAACAGTGCTCTAACCGACTAATCCAAAGAACATCTTCTCTAACTCAACTAGTAAGACCTCCAGTATGCAACACTTTTCCCTCTTTACTTTTTTGCGCTGCAATTGTCATTCATTTGATTTCTAGCTGCTCTCAGTCCACTACTGCTGTACTGAATAGGCCAACCAGCGAGTTTTTCACTCAGACACTTCTGAATATGTTTTTATTGCATGTAATGGTCCTCTTTAAAGACCTGATCTAATCTGATGACCCTACATATCTGCCACATACATGTAGTGCCAGTCACACACAGACACTTGTATGAGGGCAGTCTGCGCTGTTAGCCACTATTCCGAATTCCCAGACTAGTAAATATTGATTTGGACTAGTGAACATTTTCAAAATTTGATATAGTCATATATGGACAAGTTTTGATATTTAGTGTCTGGACTAGTAGATGAACAAGTTTTGGCACAGACTGTGAGGGTAGTAATGCCCTTTAATGTCAGGCGTCAAATGGTCATTTTCAGCTACCGTTAGGGAACGACCATTTGATATTCTGGTGGGGGTGGGTCGGGGGGGGGGGGGGGGGGGGGGGGTTGGGGGCAGGAGGATTTGTTTTGGATCGGTTATTTATTTTTGTAAACTAAGAGGACAGATTATCTATTTTCTGCACTATTGAAGCAAGATTTTTCATTTTCATTAAAGTAAGGGACTGATTATTTATTTTCACAACTATATTTATAATATTCGAAAACATACAATTTTTTAATATTTGTTTATTATAAACATGATAAATAATACATGTATAGTCAAGTCATTATGTACCATTTAATCAGAATTAATCATCATCCTCTGCAGAAGTGTATCTTATTTTATTCCCAACTGCATATACATGTATTGCATACATACACAGTATTAAAGTTTGGTTGTAACTAATCTCATTTAAAAGTATTGGGGAGGGAATTTTTTTTTGAAGGGTTTTGGAACTGCTGAAGGCCCAAGAAGCTATAGAACAAATGATGCAAAATCATGCATTGTGGGTGTTCCCCAGATCCTTTCTTAATCCGAAAATGCAAGTTCTGTTTTAATAATTTTTTGACAATATTTTGGTCTCAAAGCAAAACGTATAGATTCAGTGTAAGACTTACGTCTCTAGGGACAACATCAAAAGACCAATATGCATGATAAAGCAAAAAGGTAATTCACATAGTTAAGTCTGGCTGCTGTTTTTTTTTAAACTCATGATCAAATTAATAACAAAATCACTGAATTACAAAATGAATGCAACACTAACAGAATACAGAAGGGCAATCAATGAACAAAAGACAAATACATGTACATAAGAAACATTGATCCCGAAAAACCAAGGGCTACCTCTGAGGGAGAACAGAACTTGCTTCTTGCAAGGCACTCACGGTGAACACAATTTGATATGGAGACAAGCGTTTGGTTTTGAACTTTCCTACTTTAGGCATTTGTCTCAATGTAGTTATGGCCTTGTTAAATAAAAGTGAGGTAAGTGTTCCTGAGACAATATACCTCAAGTTAAAAGAAACCAATTTTCAGACATTTCAAGTATATTTAAATAATATTTATACTTTTATTATTAAAAGATTTGAGAAGTGTTTCCCGATTTTTTTTGGGGAAAAAAGATGAATTTATGAAGAATCTGGTGCCATCTCGTACTTTCGATTAGACCTGCTGAGTTATTTATTTTCGATGCATTGCAAGTCAGGTAATTTATTTTTCAAACTACCACAGAACAAACCATTAATTTTTTTGATTATCAAGGCTGAGTTATTTATTTTCAATTTTTTATCTTCTAGAAGAACGTGAACATTTTATTGTCATGCACCAAAAATTACCATTAACGTCATTTTGCAACAATTTTTACCGTTATTCGTCATGATGATACCCCCATCACCATCCTCTTGTATGCACATTTTTAGTTGTTCACAGTGCCCAATATTGTTTAATTATGTTAGCAGTTGGATTCAAACCCTCAATCACAAAATTTAATGTCATTGCTCTGACCGACTGATCTAAAGAAGATCTTCCCAAACTAAATAGATATAGGAAGATGTGGTATGAGTGCCAATGAGACAACTCTCCATCCAAAATAACAATTTATAAAAGTAAACCATTATAGGTCAATGTACAGCCTTTAACACAGAGCCTTAATTGGCTCACACTGAACAACAAGCTATAAAGGGCCCCAAAATTACTAGTGTAAAACCATTCAAACGGGAAAACCAACGGTCTAATCTATATACATGTAAAAGAAACGAGAAACACATATAAATTACATAAACAAACAACAACTACTGTACATCAGTTTCCTGACTTAGGACAGCCGCAAACATTTGCAGCGGGATTAAACGTTTTAATGGTACCAAACTTTCTCCCTTTTCTGAAACAATAGTTAAAACTATCTGACTAGAACTGATACATTGTATATCAATATAAATATAGTTTATACAATATAAAAAAGGAGATATTTGATATGATAGTCAATGAGGCAACACTCCATAAGAGACTAAAATGACATAGAAATAAACTAAAAATGTACTAGAGGTAACCGTACAGCTTTCAACAATGAGAAGGCCCATACAGCCTAGTCTGACAGCTATAAAAGGCCCCACAATGAGAAGGCCCATACAGCCTAGTCTGACAGCTATAAAAGGCCCCACAATGACTAATGACTTGAAATGTAAAACAATTTAAACGAGAACACCAAGGGCCTACATGAACATGGAATTCAGGTACAAAATATAATAACCAAAAAAAAACAAAATATACACAGCAACAAACAACAACCACAGAATTACAGGCTCCGGAGAGAATGTTTACTTTCAATAAATTTTATAGTTAAAAGTAGTTGTCTATATAAATATACCCTTAAAAGGGCTATGAACTTTTCAGGAGAACTTTTGACCACTTTTAGTGCTTTTGTGTATTATTATGAAATCTACAAGTATTTTGTGGCAGCTGTCATTTGTAAAATAGAACATGTACACAGAGTTCTCAAAGTCTTTCTGTTCCTGGCAGTCCTTGTAGAAAAGCTGCTGGTCCACACTATTATTTCTATGGCAAAATAGCCAAATTGTGTTGATCCTGTGCTAATATTTGGTGATCAAAACCTTTTGACCACCACATTTAAAGAACTCTGTGTACAGAATTTATGTAAAATCAGCTGTTTGAATACTTGCACAAAATGTAAGTGTATTTATTTTTGTTGTGACAGGGATAAAGGGGATCAATCGAGCACCGGGGAAGGCTATGGCATAAACTTTGTTTAAAGCTTTTTATTTCTGAAGGTAGAAGATCTAAGTACCTCATACCATGAATATAGATGCTTATGATCAGAAGGTTTTTGTCTGTCATTGTCCCTGATCTCATTTTCATGGTTCAGGGAAAAAGGCTATATACTTTCTTTGTCAATTGAATTTCTCATTTATTAGTAAACGGATTGTTATTTTTGGTACAAGAGATCCTTGCTACCAGTTGCATGTCTGTTAAACAGGGTTTCTTGACCTTAACCTTTTATAGACACTTCTGGATATTTGATAAAGGGATTAATATTATAAAAAAGGAGATGTGGTATGATTGCCAATGAGACAACTCTCCACAAGAAACCAAATAGCACAGAAATTAACAGCTATAAATTTGGCGTATGGAATGACTTTAATATGTACATGTCCATCTGACCATATCTATATTTTCTTGGTACAATGGTCTTAGTTTTTGTGGTGAAATAAATTTACATGTCCATTGTGCAGTTCCAATCATAAGATAATACTAGAACACACCCGTGAAATCACTGGCATATACAGCTTGTGAACTGTTGTAGGATTATTTTTTGTTAAGGATACAGTGATATTGTTTGCCTTAAATAACCAGAGAATAAAGGCTTCTTTCCCTGGAGAGGAATCCCAATTTGAACAAAAGTGGCTTAAAATTATTCCTAAAAAGACAACTTTTTTTCCAAACAATGCAGTCTCAGTAGTAATTGTGCATGAATACAAACTGTAAAACTCTCATTTAAACATTTTTCATGCCTAAAATGACTATGTGTGCAGATTTAAGGGTCTATTTTTGTTAATTTTGTATCATCACTGATAATAAGGTGTGTTATTTCAAATGAGGGTTTACCTCTTAAAAAGGGGTCTGCAAATTGAAACTTCCAGTCAAATTCATGGTTTATCATAAATTTACCAAAAATTTAATAAAAATGATGCAAATTTTCCCAATAAAAAAGGGTAGAGGTAGTTTTGAAAAAAGTCAACAATATCACTGAGATATTATGTATGGAGAATTTCATAGAAGGTATTAAAAGCCCTCACCATTTTTCCAAAGTCCAATATTTGTTTTCTTTCTGTTGAATTCAATTATTTTTCGTGTTTCTGGCCTCAGACCACAATTATTCTTCTCCTTTGCTACAATGCATCTTTTGGTAAAAGTAAAATTAAATCAAAAATTTGCACCGCATCAAACATGAAATAAATGTAACTGCTTATATATTACAGACCATTATTAGTCTAATTAAATATGCTTCTAGGACAATCCATCAGGGCCTTTTCTTTTGAGAGCCTTATTATCATGCCAATGGTAGGATATGAATCATGTATAAATGACTAAGACCGACTTAGGCTAATTTGAGGGGTGGTCAGAGGGGTCCTGATCTCAAAATCCCGGCTTAAAAACATGAAATCCCGAGATGCAGAATTTAAAGAAATTCATATCCCGAAATCATAAAATATATTCCCGGATCCCATAAGGATCAATCCCCAAATTTCGAGCTTAAAAACACCTGATTCCGACGTCCCGAAAAAGGTCCTGCCTCCCTCTTATCTCTACCCTACTTTCATTTTTGCCAAATCACTACTTTCACTTTCAACAATGAATTTTTATGCCCCATTTATGGGCATTATGTTTTCTAGTCTGTGCATCCATGCGTTCATTCATCCGTCCGTCTGTCCCGCTTCAGGTTAAAGTTTTTGGTCGAGGTAGTTTTTGATGAAGTTGAAGTCCAATCAACTCGAAACTTAGTAAATAAAGCGCCGATGTGGCATCCGTGTACTATGGACACATTCTTGTTTCCACATGTTTTACTTATTTTAATATATATGCAACTGGTATGACCCCTTAAATAGTAAACATTTCAAAGACAGTAGACAGAATACAGAGAGTCTCTATATATTAAAGTAGTATAATCGTATCAGTCAAACTAAGATTTAACCTCAAACTAATTGCAACAGAAAATGTTTTAGTTCTAATCTATAGCAATATGCCCTTTATATACACAGAAAAAAGTCCCATAAAATCTAACTTGAGGAAAACTCAAAATCAGCATTTTTAATTTCCTATGGAAATTAACATTGGAAGGGGAGATAACTCGCAAAAATGAGTCTTTTTTGGTCAGTTTTTGGTTGATTTTCTTGAAATTTATGTAAAGTATGATACTTTGATTGGGTTATAAGTTTGTATTTGACGGAATTATATAATCTTCTATTCATGAAATGTACAAAATCGAAGTGTTATGGGTAGTTTTATTTTTTTTTTCATGCATTTTTCAATTTTTGCAAAAATTGCAAATTTGAAGCTTTGTGACTATTTTGAAAAAATGTGAAAATTTGGTATTGTTTATATCTGTATATTATATTTTTTAGCTCACCGGGCCCGAAGGGCCAAGTGAGCTTTTCCCATCACTTGGCGTCCGGCGTCCGTCGTCGTCGTCCATCGTCGTCCTGCGTTAACTTTTACAAAAATCTTCTCCTCTGAAACTACTGGGCCAAATTAAACCAAACTTGGCCACAATCATCATTGGGGTATTTAGTTTAAAAAATGTGTCCGGCGACCCGGCCAACCAACCAAAATGGCCACCATGGCTAAAAATAGAACATAGGGGTAAAATGCAGTTTTAGGCTTATAACTCAAAAACCAAAGCATTTAGAGCAAATCTACACATGGGGTTAAATTGTTTATCAGGTCAAGATCTATCTGCCCTGAAATTTTCAGATGAATCGGATAACTTGTTGTTGGGTTCCTGCCCCTGAATTGGTAATTTTAAGGAAATTTTACTGTTTTTGGTTATTATCTTGATAACTATTATAGATAGAAATAAACTGTAAACAGCAATAATGTTCAGCAAAGTAAGATTTACAAATAAGTCAACATGACCGAAATGGTCAGTTGACCCATATAGGAGTTATTGCCCTTTATAGTCAATTTTTAACCATTTTTCGTAAATCTTAGTAATCTTTTACAAAAATCTTCTCCTCTGAAACTAC
Organism: Mytilus galloprovincialis; assembly: GCA_037788925.1. Taxonomy (NCBI): domain Eukaryota; kingdom Metazoa; phylum Mollusca; class Bivalvia; order Mytilida; family Mytilidae; genus Mytilus; species Mytilus galloprovincialis. Next base: position 37,697,642 of record CM075335.1, read on the forward strand.
TGGGCCAAATTTATCCAAACTTGGCCACAATTATCTTTGGGGTATCTAGTTTAAAAAATGTGTCCGGTGACCCGGTCAACCAACCAAGATGGCCGCCACGGCTAAAAATAGAACATAGGGGTAAAATGCAGTTTTTGGCTTATAACTTAAAAACCAAAGCATTTAGAGCAAATCTGATATGTGGTAAAATTGTTTATCAGGTCAAGATCTATCTACCCTGAAATTTTCAGATGAATCTGACAACCTGTTGTTGGGTTGCTGCCCCTGAATTGGTAATTTTAAGGAAATTTTGCTGTTTTTGGTTATTGTCTTGAATATTATTATAGATAGAGATAAACTGTAAACAGCAATAATGTTCAGCAAAGTAAGATTTACAAATAAGTCAACATGACCGAAATGGTCAATTGACCCCCTAAGGAGTTATTGTCCTTTATAGTCAATTTTCAACAATTTTTATAAAATTTGTAAATTTTTACTAACATTTTCCACTGAAACTACTGGGCCAAGTTCATAAGTAAGATGTACAAACACATCACCATCACCAAAATACAATTTTGTCATGAATCCATCTGCTTCCTTTGTTTAATAGTCACATAGACCAAGGTGAGCGACACAGGCTCGTTAGAGCCTCTAGTTCAGCATCTTACTTATCTAAAGAAACTTTAAACTACAAAAAGAAGAATACATGGTTAATTATTTTTATTAAATTTGAGTTTCTTTACCTTGACATGTTGAAAAAATCAATAAATGGTCAACTAATGAATTACGAAATCTAGATTATAGCTTGATAAAAGATATAAAAACACCTTTAGAGTTGTTTGTTATACCCTAAAGACCACTAAAAAATCAAGAATCGATATATTCTGATGAATAGAAGCGGTAAAGTTATAATTTTGTATCAATTTTTATTTATATTTCTGCCTTTTTTGCAAGAGTTATCTCCCTTTTCAATGCAAATCTCCATAGGAATTTTAAATGGTGATTTTTTTAGTCTTCCTCAAGTAAGATTTTATGGGACTTTTTTCTGTGTATATTTGGAGTATAATGCTAAAGATTAAAATATAAAAATCTTCTGTTGCAATTACTTTCAGGTTAGGGTCAAATTTATGCTAGATTGACTGGACTAGTAGTTTATTACATGTAGATAAACGTGAAAAATAATTGTCCTCTCTAAGGAGGTATCATAGTTGTGATTCTTGCGATCTAAACACCATGATATGGAGAATGCTCTGATTGGCTTATTTATTTTATCATTTTTAACCGGATTTTTGTGACAAAAATGTCGGTTATTGATTTGGGGATGTACGGCGGGCGGCCGGGCGGTCGGGCGGGCGGGCGGGCGGGTGGGCGGGCGGCAATCAAATGTTGTCCGTGCATTAACTCATGAACCGTTCAACCAAAGCTTTTAAAATTTTAATATGTTATTACTGACAACTATACGAAGGTCAAGTTCAATAATGGCGATTTTGACTTTTACCGTTCAGGAGTTATGGTTCTTGAAAGGCGGCAATCAAATGTTGTGCGTGCATTAACTCATGAACCGTTCAACCAAAGCTTTTTAAATTTTAATATGTTATTATTGACAACTATACGAAGGTCAAGTTCAATAATGGCGATTTTGACTTTTACCGTTCAGGAGTTATGGTTCTTGAAAGATTGAAAAATGGAGTTTTCAGTCGTGTCCGTGCATTTACGCATGAACTGTTCTACCAAAGCTTCCCAAATTTTAATATGTTATTACTGATGACAGCATGGAGGTCAAGTTCAATAATGACGATTTTGACTTTTACCGTTCAGGAGTTATGGTTCTTGAAAGATTGAAAAATGGAGTTTCCAGTCGTGTCCGTGCATTTATGCATGAACTGTTCTACCAAAGCTTCCGAAATTTTAATATGCTGTTTCTGATGACAAAATGGAGGTCAAGTTCAATAATGACGATTTTGACTTTTACCGTTCAGGAGTTATGGTTCTTGAAAGATCGTAAAATGGCGTTTCCATTCACGTTGTTGCATTTACTCATGAACCATTCAATCTAAGCTTTTCAAATATTATTATTTCAAAATGTTGATACTGATGACAAAATGGAGGTCAAATTTAATATTGATGATTTTCACTTTCACCATTCATCAGTAATGGTTCTTGTGATATTACCAGGACACAAATAAATGTTGATAAATCCGGTTTGCTGTCGTTGTGACAGCCTCTTGTTGTTATCTATCATACGATTGGTTGTACATGTGCACATTTCAAACAGGAAGTCTTATCTATGACTAAAAGCTAGTTCGATGACGGAATCACTATCCAGACTCCTTTTCTGTCGTTTTTCTCCAAAAATAACTCAATCTGAATAATCATAAGAATGGATGACAAATGCGACCATGCATGTTACCTATAGAACACAGAGGCATGATGATTAATTTATCGTGGAAGGAAGAGAAGCGACACACAAAATGAGGCCTTCTCATTTAATAGTATAGATATATTTATGGTTTAAAAGGCTTGTAAGGGGTAAATTTTCATCTAACCTAATTTTCATGGTTCAATATGATTTTGAGGTGGGCACAGCTGGGTGGGCATGTTTGTTCGTCGGGTTGGTCTGAATTTTGTCAGTAAATTTGACTTCATTTTCATGGTTCATCGTCATTGTTAAAATTTTGTGGTTAAATCACATTAAATTAATTATCTGATATAAGCATTCTAAATTATGGTCTGAGGGGAAACCTGAAACAAACCTTTTTTTTTTTGCATACATACATGACATAGTTAGCTCTACTAACATGACATATTTAGATATGCTTAAATTGGAGTTTTTCACTGTTATGTTGAGAATTCTATTGAATTAGAAAAAGAGGATCAGTATTAGAGGATCTACAAAAAAGGTTTATATGACTGAATCAGGTCCTTCTAAAGCTCTTTACATTATAATAAGTTTCATCGAAACAAGAATGTCACAAATTGAAAGTTCATTGCAGTCTATTTCTAAATCTTGGAAAATTTGTAAAGATACCTTGCCTTACATATGACATCAACCATTGCTGTCTGTAGATAAGTACACAACTGAATGTTGATATTTATTTAAAAGAAGAAAGGCTGTTTGGAACATCTAAGAAGAAAATGATCTTGTGATGGCCTTTTTAAGAATTGAGTAATTACACTGTACCTAGACTTGTATTTGTTTTTGGTTAATTATTTTGAAACATAAATTAGTACGTCTGTTTTCTCATTTGAATTTTTAACCGGATTTTTGTGACAAAAACGTCGGTTATTGATTTGGGGATGTACAGCGGGCGGCCGGGCAGTCGGGCAGGCGGGCGGGCGGCAATCAAATGTTGTCCGTGCATTAACTCATGAACCGTTCAACCACAGCTTTTAAAATTTTAATATGTTGTTACTGACAACTAAATGAAGGTCAAGTTCAATAATGGCGATTTTGACTTTTACCGTTCAGGAGTTATGGTTCTTGAAAGATTGAAAAATGGTTTTTCCAGTCGTGTCCATGCATTTACGCATGAACTGTTCTACCAAAGCTTCCCAAATTTTAATATGTTGTTACTGATGACAAAATGGAGGTCAAGTTCAATAATGACGATTTTGACTTTTACCGTTCAGGAGTTATGGTTCTTGAAAGATTGAAACATGGAGTTTCCAGTCGTGTCTGTGTATTTACACATGAACTGTTCTACCAAAGCTTCCCAAATTTTAATATGTTATTACTGATGACAAAATGGAGGTCAAGTTCAATAATGACAATTTTGACTTTTACCGTTTAGGAGTTATGGTTCTTGAAAGATTGAAAAATGGTGTTTCCAGTCGTGTCCGTGCATTTTCTCATGAACCATTCAACCAAAGCTTTTGAAATTTTTGTATGTTGTTACTGATGACAAAATGGAGGTCAAGTTCAATAATGACGATTTTGACTTTTACCGTTCAGGAGTTATGGTTCTTGAAAGATTGAAAAATGGAGTTTCCAGTCGTGTCTGTGTATTTACACATGAACTGTTCTACCAAAGCTTCCCAAATTTTAATATGTTATTACTGATGACAAAATGGAGGTCAAGTTCAATAATGACAATTTTGACTTTTAACGTTTAGGAGTTATGGTTCTTGAAAGATTGAAAAATGGTGTTTCCAGTCGTGTCCGTGCATTTTCTCATGAACCATTCAACCAAATCTTTTGAAATTTTTGTATGTTGTTACTGATGACAAAATAGAGGTCAAGTTCAATAATGACGATTTTGACTTTTACCGTTCAGGAGTTATGGTTCTTGAAAGATTGAAAAATGGAGTTTCCAGTCGTGTCTGTGTATTTACACATGAACTGTTCTACCAAAGCTTCCCAAATTTTAATATGTTGATACTGATGACAAAATGGAGGTCAAATTTGATATTGACAATTTTCACTTTCACCATTCATCAGTAATGGTTCTTGTGATATTGACAGGACACAAATAAATGTTAATAAATCCGGTTTGCTGTCGTTGTGACAGCCTCTTGTTTCATTTTTTCATTTTGGGGTCTTAGCTGGGTTTAACTCATTGTTTAAGGTCACACTGATCATAGTTGTTAATATCTGTGTCTTTTGGTCTGTTTTGCAGAGATGTCTCATTGGCAAACATACTGCATCTTCCTATTTTTACATTGGCAGGCATTATATATATATATAGCTGACTGCATGATTTGCATAAATTTATAATTGAATGATATTAACAAATTATTATATGTAATCAAACTTTTATAGCAGTACTTTTTTGGTATTTTATCTTTCATGTCAGAAATAGATATAACTATTGTCGCGTTGATTTTGCATTTTAAACAATTAAGTATACTCAATAAAAAACTTTTTTTTTCTAGGTGCCTGTGACAAAGAAGGAATATGGACCAATTACCCATATAGAATTTAGCCCAGTTGAACCACATAATTTTGCAGTGACAAATTCCACAAGGGTAAGTGATATATATATAAAAAATATACTTCTGGATTTTTTTTCTTCAATAAAAGGTTTTGTAGCAATGTTTAGAATTTCATATTTAAACAAGTTTAAACAACAGCATGCTTCCAACCAACAATATTGACACAAAAATAGAAAACATAATTGTTAAACTAGTGACACTGTAGCTTAATACATTTAAAACTGCCCAAGAGGTAACCTCTTATAAGCAAAAAGTTGTCTTGTTAGGTCACCGACACTCTTCTGGTCCCAATGAGTTATGTTTGTAAAATTTAGAATGGAAATGGGGAATGTGTCAAAGAGACAACAACCCAACCATAGAACAGACAACAGCAGAAGGTCACCAATAGGTCTTCAATGCAGCGTGAAACTCCCTCACCTGGAGGCGTCCTTCAACTGGCCCCTAAACAAATATCTATACTAGCTCAGTGATAATGGAAGTCATACTTAACTCCAAAAATTGTGCATTTTTAACCACAACTCAAACTGCAGCTCTCTTAAGCTTGTAAGGTCTGTTTCCTCTGGTCCCTATGGCGACCTTTATATACATGTGGACAGTTTGTTTATTTACATTCCTCTGTAGTATATATTATAGTTTTTAAAAGTGGTTGCAATGAAAATAATATCAGTATAATGAATAATTGTGGTTTATATCCCTCTAGAATGATCATGGAGAGAGCTTTTAATATACGAATACACCCATTTAATAAGACTATAATTCAACGATGAAAATTAAAAGTAGGCTATATTTTATTGTGAAGATTGCAATTCAAATGCTTATGTTCTCCCTACTCACTAAATATTCTGTTTTGATAAATTCCAAGTATTTATGGCGGGAGGAATATAAAATTGTTCTTTCTAATTAATGCAAAACCTGTTTTAATCAGTGCCAGAATTTTTCTACATGTGATATATAGTTGAACAACAGCACTTGATGTACCCCAACAGAGAAGACATATCATCACATACACAATACATAATAACACAAGTATATTTTGATATGATTCTTGATTAACAGTATTATTTCCAGACATAAAGACAATCAGAAGAAATAGTTGTCATGCATTGAATCTGTGTCTTTAATTAAAATCATCTTCCTTACTTTTATTGTTACATATGCACGTGGCAATGCAGATTTTTTGTATCTATTCATTGCTTATTAAATTACAGTGAAAGAAGTGCATTAATTGATTAGTTGGTTATTAAGGGGAGGTAACTAGTTCATCAAGGTGAATAACTGAGATATGTAGACAATATATAGGGCAATGGATACATTCCATAATTATTATAATTAATAGCACCCCTTATAAAATTTAATTCAAAGACATTGCTGCATATTTTTTACTTTTTATGCCGATGTTTACAAAATGAATGTGTTTAATATTTTAGTTATATTTTAAAATCAATGAGCTTTTTTTCATTGGTTCTGTTGTTTTTTACAAAAAAACTTGGAAATGAAGTTAATTTTTTTTTTAGCCAAACTTATTTCAACAAAATAGCTTTTGAGAAAAAAAAAAGTCAAAAGATGATGTAACTAAAAGTTCATAACTTGTATTACTACTTTGAATGAAAAGTAGTATAGGGTGAATGTAAATAAAAAGACTTCAACTGAATTAGATAGGTAGTATGGTCAAGACAGATTTGACATTCATAAGTATTCTTAAAGTTATACAGCCCACTTATAAAAAGTCTAGCTAGGTAAATGGTATAAATTAACAAAGACTCTTAACACTTGGTCAATGAAAATCATATTTGCAGAAGCCACTTAACGAAATGGAATGGTCATTGAAAATAGTATTAACCGGTATAATTAAACCACTTTTTGTCATGTTATACCCTTAATTATAATAGATCATGTGCAAGTAAAACAAAGTGAAATGTGAAATGTTAACTATAATAAATTATACTAATGAAAACCTTTTCTTTGGTGGATAGTTGTCTCATTGGCAAAATCATTCAATTTTGCCTAAATTTAAAAAGCTTCATCTGGCTTAAAAGTCACATGTTTCTTTAAAATTGTTACACCAAAAAAAAGTTCCTCTTCTAGTGTACCTGAGCATGAAGGCATAAATATATGTAAATGCAGATATTTATTTTTTACGAACATGATCCATTGAAATATTTTTTTTCCAGGTACAAATATACAGCCCTAAATCATTACAAGTTGTAAAAACAATAAGTCGGTTTAGAGAACAAGCACATTGTGGTAGTTTCCGTGACGATGGACGATTATTGGTGGCCGGTGGTGATGGTGGTGAAGTTAAACTATTTGATGTTGATGGGAAGTCCTTACTGAGAGTGTTTAAAGGTCACAAAGGGTATGTTGTCAGCTGACTTGATAAAACTCGCCATTCTTTAGTCTATAAGCAAAAGTTCATTGCAAGTTTTCAAACTACAATAAAAATACCAGTTGCTTCAAAGAATTGAGAAAATTATCATTATTTTCTTTTCTTTCTTCCAATGCAATTATCCATACCTCTTGATTAAAAGTACCAACAGACTGATAATGTTTACTGCTTATAATTGTAGATCAGTACATGTGAGCAAGTTCCTATCCGACAGACTCCATTTGTTCTCGGGGTCAGATGATAACACTGTTCGTTTGTGGGACATTCCTACTGAAAATCAACTGATATCATACAAAGACCATCAGGTAATTATAGAGCATGGTGCACATGATATAAATGTAGTTGATATATTCTCTTGGTGTTTAAGGGGATACATAACACTACAGGGAGATAACTCTGTAAAAATCAGCTAAACATTTAAGTCACAAGATTTTGTTCAGGAAATATTAAGCTTTTAAATTATCAAAACTAATGTTTGTCAAACTGCTTTATTTTTGTCAAAGGGTCAAATAAATATTTTGTAAAAAATTTTATGAAAGAAAAACGACCCAAATTAATTTTAGTCAAGGTGTTTGGTACCACCATAACCTTGTCAAAGGACAAAGGAAAGAATCTCTCCAAATGTGGATAAATATTGCTGATCTGTTGTAATCAGTACGTATGGTGAGATTGTTCATTTGGTAATGAATTGGAATGCACATTGTGACACCAGGATGTTTCACATTTCACAAACTTATTGCAAGGAACCAGTAATGCTTTCAAATCATATAATTTACATAGGCCAACATGCTAGCATGAGCTATTGCAACAGTGTGGACATCCATTGTCTGTAGCCAGCAAACAAACATTACCAGAAAAAATATAAAGAAGGTCCTTATTTTGTGCATGATGGCCAATGACTTGGTAAACAGGTTTAATTCATTGTTCAGCTTAAAATTTCTTCTCATCATAATCTATTTCGAATTGATATGATTATTTCAGGATTCTCTCTGTATATAGCTACATATAATTTCCATATTTTCCTGCTAGTCACATGTTTCAAAGCCAGGCGAGTCATTAAGGTTTTTTTAAAGCTTTTTTCACTGTATACATCCTTTTAACCATTTTTATACAAGTTTTTTAAGCACACTGTAGACTGGTTTCTGAATTTCTGATTTTGAATTTGGTAGCAAGTAGCATGATGAAAGATTAGCTTATTCTACAATAAAATGATCACTTTAAAGACAATTTTGGCTAAGGAATCCGAATTATACATATTTATTCAGAGATATCATGGTGCACTTTCATATTAAAGTTATTAAAGACATTGATGTGGTGACATCATGAAGGGGTGGGTGGAAGACAAATTGGTTGTTTGTTCAGTTATTTCATAAGTGAATTATAAAAGGTGTGCCTTAAATTCCTTTAGAAAACTAGCAGTAGAGATTCTTTGTAATGGAGGATTATTCTACATCAGTTTTATTGGTGGGATCCAAACAGGATATCAGAGCTGTCATCTTTACTGTGAGGGTAAAGATTGATTCAACCACTAAATGTTGAATTATTTTTCAAGAAAAGTAAAGACATTTTTGAGATGACAAAAGAAAAGTACACTATTATTGTTTATTTTGTTATTTATTCAGAAGAATTTGACACAATACATTTCTCCTGATTTAATGTGGCATATTCATCACTTAAATTTTATTGCAGAGTAGCATATTTCACAATTACAGTGGGAGGGTTTGGTTTATAAGTTTTTGTTTTAATAAAACCAAGCATTCCGCTAAGTAATATAATTCTAAATTATCCAGATATAAAAATGGTAAATGTATGCACCCCAGGGGACTCAGACTTAAATCTTTCAAATTCATTTTGATATTAAAACAAAACCATAATTCCACTTAGGTCAGTAAGGTTCCTTTATGATTGTTTTATTTTGATATGTTCAGGAAATAATGTTTTATTTTCAAGTGTTTTCACTTTTAGAAGAGATTTTTCTCACAGCTTGATCCCCACTTAGGCTAAGTCAATCTGACAATGTTTTAATAAAACAAAGTTTTGATACACTTTAATAAATGGCAGCTTCCTGCTATCAAATTTTTATATTTTTATTCTGCCCTTGACAGGGAATCTAATAAATATCGGGGGCCTCAGGAAGGATTTGATTCTTTACAGATAGCATCAGATCTGATTTTACATGTATGAATGCATAGATTATATTTCCTGAGCTGGTTTTTGTCATTTCAAGTTGTATGCTCATATTGATGAAGACACTCAAAAGGTGTAAGAAACTGAGATCTTTGTTAATTTGATGATGAGGGATAACTTTATAATGTCCAGCGGCAAATATCACATGCTTGATGCTTCTTTACTGTAGACTATATACATGTAAAGGTTTGACCATATAAGCTGGGAAAGAGGCAGTTAGTTTATCAACTAATTTATATTCCTGAACATTTTGCACCATTTGGAGGAATAAGTCTTAAGAGATCATTTGTAGCATTTTAAAGATCCATGAAGGCAGCAATTTATTTGAAAGATCAGAGTATAAAACAACATGTATTATAGAAATGTTTTTGAAACATATTATCAGAGCCCTTTTGAAGTTGCTTTCAAATGGCATATTCTGAAAGTCCTCAGCATAAATGATTCCTTAAATCAAAGTCTTTACCACAAAAACCTATAGACGCAAGTTGTGGTCTCAACATGGAAAAAGAACTAAAGGTTAATTAAATTAATGTGCAAAAGTTGATGAAAAGAATTCAGATATGACACATTGCTGCCTATATAATGAAAAGATAAAACATGTCGTGGGACAGTTTCATTGTTCTATCCTTTGCAGGAATTCATAGACATAGAACTTATATTATTATTGTATATTGAAAAAAATCCCATTAAATTGTTGATAGACATTGGTTAAAGAAATAACTTATAGCAGGGAATCTAGCTATAATCATAAACTATAATGTCAAACTATAATTTGACTTTGGTGCTGAAGTGTTCTGCAAAGCTGTGTCAAGATTTATAATTGCATTAAAGGCAACCTCAAACCATTTCTATTTTATGTGTTAGAGAAATGTCTATTGAGACAACCCAAGAAAAAAAAGAAGCTAAGTAGTTTTATCAAAAGCATAATTTACAGTCAACAAACCTTTAAATTGATTACATAAATTTGTCTGTAATTGTATGAAATGTACCTTTAATTACCTCTGATATAAATAGATATTAAATTGTGTGCCACATGTTGAAATAGACATACCTTCAACATTTACTTCAATCAAACAGCATTAAGCTGAATTAAGCCAGAGATTCGGAATTATTAACTAGAAAATTATTATGGCTTCGGCAAATGTCAGGTTGGGGCTTGTTTTCTATTAAATAATTACTGCTGAAATGTTTGATTTCTGTTTAATAATTAATGTTGAAATGTACTTGGTAATAACGAAAAATTGAAATTAATTGTGTAGTCTGTTATATAGTATATATAGTTATAAAGTTATGAGAGAGAGAAGAAAGAAAGGATAAATTGCTGAATGAAATTTTATTAAAAAAATATTATCTTATATATATATATATTAGAAATTTGGAATCAACATTGGACAATTGATTTCGTAGTTTATATAGAATCTAGTTGTATAGTTGTAAAAGAGAGAAGAAAGAAGGCAAAAATCATTAAATAAAATTGAATTAAAAAACCTTCATCTTATTTTTATTAGACCGCAAAAATTAAAAAATTTTGGTTGTATATTGGTTTGACATTGGATTCGTCGTCGTCGTCCGAAGACATTTGGTTTTCGCACTTTAACTTTAGTTTAAGTAAATAGAAATCTATGAAATTTAAACACAAGGTTTATGATCACAAAAGGTATAATGGTTTGATGTTGTTGTCGTTGTCGTCGTCCGAAGACATTTGGTTTTTGCACTTTAACTTTAGTTTAAGTTAATAGAAATCTATGAAATTTAAACACAAGGTTTATGACCACAAAAGGTATATTGGTTTGATGTTGTCGTCATCGTTGTCGTCGTCCGAAGACATTTGTTTTTTCACACTTTAACTTTAGTTTAAGTAAATAGAAATCTATGAAATTTAAACACAAGGTTTATGACCACAAAAGGAAGGTTGGGATTGATTTTGGGAGTTTTTGTCCCTACAGTTTAGGAATTAGGGCCAAAAAGGGCCTAATAAGCATTTTTCTTGGTTTTTGCACAATAACTTTAGTAAAAGTACATAGAAATCTATGAAATTTTAACACAAGGTTTATGACCACAAAAGGAAGGTTGGGATTGATTTTGGGAGTTTTGGTCCCAACAGTTTAGGCATTAGGGGCCAAAAGGGTAAAACATTAAACTTTGTTTGATTTTATCAAAAATTGAATTATTGAGACTCTTTGATATGCCAAATCTAACCGTGTATTTAGATTCTTAATTTTTGGTCCCATTTTCAAATTGGTCTTCATTAAGGTCCACAGGGTCCAAAATTAAACTTAGTTTGAGTTTAACTAAAATTGAATTCTTTGATAAGCTGAATCTAAACATGTACTTAGATTTTTGATTATGGACCCAGTTTTCAAGTTGGTCCAAATCGGAATCCAAAATTAAACTTTGTTTGATTTCAACAAAAATTGAATATATGGGGTTCTTCAATATGCTGAATCTAACCATGTATTTAGATTTTTAATATTTGGGCCCGGTTAACAAATTGGTCCACATTGAGGTCGAAAGGGTCCAAAATTGAATATTGTTTGATTTCATCAAAAATTGAATTCTTTGTGTTCTTTGATATGCTGAATCTAACCATGTATTTAGATTTTGGATATTGGACCATAATAGGTAAATGTCCAATTTAAAAGTTTTTAAGTTTATGTTCTTAGACCACATTCATTCTGTGTCAGAAACCTATTTTGTGTCAACTATTTAATCACAATCCAAATTCAGAGCTGTATCAAGCTTGAATGTTGTTTCCATACTTGCCCCAACTGTTCAGGGTTCGACCTCTGCGGTCGTATAAAGCTGCGCCCTGTGGAGCATCTGGTTTAAATTTGAAAAATGAATTAACTGTAGACAATTGTTTTCCTTGGAAGAATAACTTGGAATGCATATATATATGTTGCATTCATCTCTTTTGCCAGTTCCCCTGATAGAAGGTAAAGAGATGCCTACAGAAATTAACGACTTTGGATGGCTTTAAGTCATTTATCACCTAATTCTAATATGTTTATTTCTCTCATCTCACATGTACATCATAAACAACGCAAATAAAAAAACTTGATTGGAAATAAAGAAAAAAGAAAGAAAGCAATGTATCACTTTTATCTTACACCGTATCAGTAAATACTAATTGAAACAAAATATTTAGCCTCTGCAGTGATCAATTTGTTTGCGATATCTAATCCTAAAACTAGTTAGCAAACGTTTATATGACGAGTTACAAATTAGATTTGATTGGGGCCATGCTTTTATATACTGCAATCTCTTATTATTGAAGGTTTTTACGATTCGGCTGAAATTTTAACAAGATGAAATGAACAAAGCCCGGTAATTTAATGAAGTCTAGGAATGTCTTTGGCAAGTTTCGAGAAATGAAAGATATTTTTGAGGTATAACGAATTTGCTGCGATTTGATGTAGGTACAGGAATAATTGCCATTCATTTTGACAGAAAAAAAGAATTAATTATCTTTTATTAGGTCTGCAAAATGACATATTTTTGTTTATTGAAATTTTCACTTCCAACTGAAAAACGCATTAGCAATAGAATGTATCAGAAAATACATTTACTGAACATATTTATATACATTGTATATACTTACAAAAAATCTGGATATTAGAATTTTCAAAATTCAAAAAACAATAGCCCACACATTCTCGCAAAAAAATTTCACACTGATTGTAATGATAGCCTATAGTTTCAATAAATTAATTTCTGTTTTTATTCCTTCTGCTAACAAAGTTTTTGGGTGTATTTAGATTCAGCCTATTGGTCTATCCTAACAACTTTGAGTCTTTTGTCTAAACTTAAGACAATTACAATGTTGCATAATTGTTTTAAATGTTCATGGATTACCACCCCAAACCCATCAGGAATAATGCCTCCTGAACTTCAATAGGAAACTTTATGATATTTAGTGGGTATGTTTGTATTTGTTAGGCTCCTTACACAGTTCTAATTTAAGTCTTCAATTGCACTATGTTGAAAAGGGTACTTACACCTGTGAGTATTCTTATGCCCACACTATAATGGACTGTGCAAATAAGTTTAACCCTTGTCTGTCTGTAAGTCTATATGTCCTAAAATTGGTTTCTGTCCTCAAACTTTATTTTTATACGACCGCAAATTTTGAAAAAATTTTCGTCGTATATTGCTATCACGTTGGCGTCTGCGTCGTCGTCGTCGTCGTCGTCGTCGTCGTCGTCCGGCGTCCGAATACTTTTAGTTTTCGCACTCTAACTTTAGTAAAAGTGAATAGAAATCTATGAAATTTTAACACAAGGTTTATGACCATAAAAGGAAGGTTGGTATTGATTTTGGGAGTTTTGGTCCCAACATTTTAGGAATAAGGGGCCAAAAAGGGCCCAAATAAGCATTTTCTTGGTTTTCGCACCATAACTTTAGTTTAAGTTAATAGAAATCTATGAAATTTTGACACAAGGTTTATGACCACAAAAGAAAGATTGGGATTGATTTTGGGAGTTTTGGTTTCAATAGTTTAGGAATAAGGGGCCAATAAAGGGCCCAAATAAGCATTTTTCTTGGTTTTTGCACAATAACCTTAGGTTAAGTAAATGGAAATCTATGAAATTTAAACACAATGTTTATGACCACAAAAGGAAGGTTGGTATTTATTTTGGGAGTTTAGGACCCAACAGATTAGGAATTAGGGGCCAAAAAGGGACCCAAATAAGCATTTTTCTTGGTTTTCGCACTATAATGTTAGTATAAGTAAATACAAATCTATGAAATTTAAACACAAGGCTTATGACCATAAAAGGAAGGTTGGTATTGATTTTGGGAGTTTTGGTCCCAACAGTTTAGGAAAAAGGGGCCCAAAGGGTCCAAAATTAAACTTTGTTTGATTTCATCAAAATTGAATAATTGGGGTTCTTTGATATGCCGAATCTAACTGTATATGTAGATTCTCAACTTTTGGTCCCGTTTTCAAATTGGTCTACATTAAAAGGTCCAAAGGGTCCAAAATTAAACTTAGTTTGATTTTGACAAAAAATGAATCGGTTGGGTTCTTTGATATGTTGAATCTAAAAATGTACTTAGATTCTTGATTATTGAAGTTTTTTTGGTCCAGTTTTCAAATTGGTCTACATTAAGGTCCAAAGGGTCCAAAATTAAACTTTGTTTGATTTCATCAAAAATTGAATCCTTGGGGTTCTTTGATATGCCAAATCTAACTGTGTATGTAGATTCTTCATTTTTGGTCCTGTTTTCAAATTTCAAATTCTACATTAAAGTCCAAAGGGTCCAAAATTAAACTAAGTTTGATTTTAACAAAAATTGAATTCTTGGGCCTCTTTGATATGCTGAATCTAAACATGTACTTAGATTTTTGATTATGGGCCCAGTTTTCAAGTTGGTCCAAATCAGGATCTAAAATTATTATATTAAGTATTGTGCAATAGCAAGTCTTTTCAATTGCACAGTATTGTGCAATGGCAAGAAATATCTAATTGCACAATATTGTGAAATAGCAAATTTTTTTTTAATTAGAGTTATCTTTCTTTGTCCAGAATAGTAAGCAAGAAATATCCTATTTGTGCAATAGCAAGAATTTTTTTTAATTGGAGTTATCTTTCTTTGTCCAGAATCAACTTAAATCTTTGTTATATACAATATACAATGTATATACACTTTTTACTACCAACTGATAAATTTAAATAATCTTTACCATTCAGTGATAACAAGCAGTTTTTTTACATCTTAATATTTTATGATGTATTTAAATGAGTAGTTATTGTTGCAAACTCCATTAGAAATTTGAATTGATATCAGTTTTGAAAAAGGGAAACGGGGATGTGAAAAAAAAGAGGGGGGGGTTAAATTTTTCTCATTTCAGATTTCATAAATAAAAAGAAAATTTCTTCAAACATTTTTTTGAGAGGATTAATATTCAACAGCATAGTGATTTGCTCAAAGGCAAAAAAAACCTTTTAAGTTCATTAGACCACATTCATTCTGTGTCAGAAACCTATGCTGTGTCAACTATTTAATTTTAGATTTAAAAAGTTTGAAGAAGAAATCTTTAATTGATTTGTAAAATCTTGGCATTTGTTTTGTGTAAAAAAAAAACATGTAATGTCAAAAATTTGATCACAATCCAAATTCAGAGCTGTATCATGCTTGAATGTTTTGTCCATACTTGCCCCAACTGTTCAGGGTTCGACCTCTGCGGTCGTATAAAGCTGCGCCCTGCGGAGCACCTGGTTCCTCATTCAAATGCTATAAAACTTATACATAATGCTATTTCCCACAAAACACAGATTAAGTTCAAATTTGGTGCCATCACTTTTACCTTTCTAGAGTTATGCCCCTTTACAAATGGAAAAAAATGCTGAATTTTTCATTTCCATTCTCTTACTTTAATTTGCATCAACCAAATGTTATGCAACATATACACAATGCTTATTACCAAACAAATCTGATCAAGTACAAACTTTGTTAGCATGAGTATTTTCTTTTACTGTTATGTTCCTTTATAATATTACATGCAAGCAGGGGAATCATCTGTGTCCCATGGGCATATCTCCCATTTAATTACAATTGCTTTAATTTTCGGGATACCTGTTCCATAGAAAAAGTGATACAATTGCTGAACATATATGCTTAATTTCATAAATAGAACATGTGGTTGGATGTGTTACAAGCAAATGTTTATCTTTGAGGGTATACTACCAGCTACTGGATAAATCTTTTATGCCCCTTCTATAAAGTAATACATTTCCGTCACACTTCTGCAGTAATTACAAATTAAAGCTTTGAGTTAAAGTTTTTTCAATCTTGACTTGCAATCATTGCAATCATTGTGATGAAAGGAAAAAATAAATGTTTTCTGGTGATTTTGTTATACAAAGAACACAATTTTTTTTTCCCAAAACAGTTGTTATTGTTAGCTTGATTTTACCAGATGATTCTACTACAGAGTAGTTGGTAACCTGTTGAAAAATATAAACACTGGAGTCAAAAGTGGGAAATAGTAAAAAAGATTTGAAACAGAAGTTTCTATGGATATTTTTATAAATTTTGTCTTTCCATTGGTAGATTATGGCATAGGGGTTCTAGGACTCAGCTAAAAAATATATTTGGTGAATAGCATACTACGATGTAATAGTTCTGTTCAAATTTAACTTTTTTGCACTTGGTGATTATATCATAATTAGGGATAGGAACTTATAGTACTTGACTCATGTTGGAATCCTGAAAATAAATCATGAAAAACTTTTCAATTTGGCAAAACATAAATTAAAAAGAAAAAAAATAACATTAAAACGAAAAAAACAAATAAATAAATGGAGAATGTTTTTATAAAGTTGTGATTAATGTTAATTATATGGATGGACCGAAGAAAAAGGAAATAAGAGGAAATGTTTTTGGATTTTGATTAATCTAAGCTATGAAAATGACATTGAGTAATGGGCAAGGGAAGAGAAAATATCAGCACCTAAAGATTGAAGGAATTAACCTCCCCAATCTGTTCATTAATCAACAAAGCTAATTTTATGTCTGTCAATAATAAACACATAATTTGATGATAGTGTGGTCTGATTTTCACATTACTTATATATCTATTGTTATTTTCTTAGGGATAATTACATATCAAGATCTTCCTTGATAGAGTCATTAAGGTTAAAGATAAGCTACTGTTCATTTGTAGGACACTGTACAGTTATTTGCTTTTTTGAAGGAGGAACAAATTCACAAAGTTAAATTATGATTTTGATTTCATTATAATTATATAATGAATTACAAAAGTTTTTCAATAAAGTTTTTTTCTCAAATTTTTGAAGTTGAATGCTCAGTTTAACTATTCAGTCTATTATATAAACATTATCATGGGATAAATCTCATTATAGTTATTATTTCCTTACCACGATGTCTGATTTATAAAAAAAAACAGTATGATACAAATGACAAAATTCAAAAAAATAAAAGGACTTACAATTTAGGCAAAAAAAAAAACAACCTTAAGATTGAGCAACATCTACCCCACAAAAAAACCCTAAAAAAACAAGAGGATGATGTACACCTTAATGTTAATTGATTCCTGCTCCGGTTATGGCACCCATTTTAATGCTAGAGGGGGAAAACCACAATCAGGTGAAAAGTAACATTTGAGGATGGCACAATCTAGGGAAAAAAATACAGGATTATCGCAGGTATTGATTGATTGATTTACGCTTGTTTGATATCCAGTGTTATGGCCACCACATAAATCAAATATATTTGGTCCAGTTAACATGTAATGTCTCTATTAACAGTATTCAGTTCTTTTGGTACTATCTTGCCACACAGCTAGTATGTTGACTCTTCTTTCCATTTTGACACAATAGTGTGTCAACAGTGAGTGTTCATAGTTGTTATCACTGTTTCACCATTTTAACTTGTAAACAATGTTGCCAGTTTGTGACCACCTTAATGGATGGCATCTATTGAAATGACACTATTTTGCTAGATTTCCAGTCCGTCAAACAATATTTCTGCATGTTGCAATGTTATCATCATACCAGTCTATTGCCATTTTAACTATTATCTTAATGGCTTCATTTTGCCAGATTAGCAGTCTGGCAAACAATATTTCCACATTTTTAGCATGTTTCCATATTATGTTAGCATCATACCAGTTTTTGTCATCTAACTGTATCATTTACATGAAGTCACTAAAACTATTAGTCTTAGCATCTTTTTTCCACATGTGGGGTCTTTATCAATAAGACAGCAATCCAACAATTGAAATACCCCCAAAAATTAGGTAGATTGAGAAATAATTAGTCAAACTTCAAACTTCAATCAGTTCTATATTGACATTCATCTTGATTATGATTAATAAGTTTGCCATCCAAATTCCACTGATGAAAATGCTTAGAAGATGTGAGAGCAGAAACCATGAAAATATTTTTGCTGCCTAATAAAAGGTAATTTTGTTCTGATGAAAGCTTAATTCATGGGTCGATTAAGAGAGGCCATTATGATATTAGTTAAATTATCCAAGATAAGATTAACATATTTCTGGATATGAAGTTAATTAAATTTTTGTCTGTGTCAGAAAGGGTAGACATATTTAACATTGTTAACACATCAGAGCAATGGTATTTGGCAGGACTTAGTAAATTTTTTAATTCAATTTGGTAATTATGGCTGATGTTTAGATACACTTTCTCATTAAGAGATAAAAAGAAATATCAGATTGATGATTTCAGAGGGAATCTTGTCAAATACTTAATTGTTTGTAAGTATAGGCAATATCAAACATATATCTCTGGTTTTATGTCATCAAAGTAGTGTTAAGCGCTTATCCTTGTGGTCGTGTACTTTATGAAAGAATCTACACACATTCTTCACTTGTTTGGTGTAGACTTCACACAATGAATACTAGAGAACAGGTTAAAGTTAGAAAGTTAGATTTCACTCAATATTCAAAGACTGGATTCATTTTTATTCGTTGGATACCAATTTTCATTGTTTTAGTGGGTTCAGGTGAACCACGAATCTTAATGTTCAAAGAATTACAAATTTTCTATCTGGTTGTATGCAGACCTTGGCAAAACCATGTAATTACATATCCTCGGAAAAGGTTTTTTTTTTCCAGAATTGACAAAAATTGGTTCTTACAAAAATAAATGAATCCCCTGTATATATATTGGCAATACACAAGAAAGAACATAAGATTGAGGCTTTATACAGTGTATATTAAATTTAACAGGTTTTTGATTGCCAATGATAATTTGAGATTAATAAATGCACTTTAAAAAAGTATAAGATTTCATTCAAAAGTTAGTTTTTTGAAAATATCTGTGCCATATTTTTTCCTTGATTTAAAACATTGCATTAATTTCTAAATTAAAAGAATGTTATATCTAGCATGTATAAAAAAGTAATCTCATTTGAAAATACTGCTAATATTTTATTTGCTAATGTTCACACTGGAATTTAATTTTGACCTCTTTTGATTGACAGGACTATGTAAGATGTGGTGTGGCCAGTATGGCAAGTACAGATATCATTCTCACAGGTGAGTGGCAGGCAAGTAATTGTGAGTCCATAAAAATAACCATGAATAAGTAAACACTAATGACAAATTTAAATAACATTAAAAACTGTAAAGATTTCTGACTTCATGTTTCATATGAAGGCTTGGCAGGGTTAACTGGGGGATCACTGATATTGACAAACTTAAAAGTTTCAGACATTAAACCAGGAAGCCTGTCATGCCTGTGACTAAATTAACAGCAAACTAAGGTATTATACTAAAATTGGAACATTGTCAAATCTGGACTTAAACATGGGAGAATGTAGCTGCCACTTACAAAAGTATGTCATTACAACCTACATTTTAAGCATCAAGATACATGCCCAATGGACCATGTTGTGTTCTCAGACCTAGATGTATAAAATGACCTAGAATAACAAATTCATTAAGGATGCTTGAAAGGAACTATTGCTGCCTCTGACAAAAAGATAGGTCACAATGACCTACATTTTACACTTCATTGATTTGTATTAAGTTCTGCTTACATGTGCAGGTTTGAGATGTGCGATCACGTAATTGATGTACATATATAGAGGGGTGTAGCAGCATTTTACAAAGATAGATCACTGTGACTTACATTTTATGTGTTATCATTTATATAAAGCGTGTATCTGGGTTCAAATTTGTGATGCTATATGACCTTCACTTATTTATTGGTTGTAATGTCAAAAGATTTGTCTACAGGAATTTAAAATTGTACATTAAAAGCTCTTCATTAATTTTGTAGGATTCATTTTTAAGGTGGTAGGAAGCAACCTATATAAAAGAATAAAACAGTATTCTACAAAATTTGGTCACTGTCATCTATATTTTATAATTCTTTATTCGTATGAAACAATCAAGTTCACTTGTAGGCTAAATGTCCTTCACTCATTCATTTCATGTTTTTGATACAACAGATTTGTAGTATAAAAATGTCATTGTAGGTTCCTATGACCATACAGTAAAGATGTGGGATACCAGAACACAAGATTGTGCAATGTCTGTTAACCATGGTCATCCAGTAGAAAGTGTTCTGATGTTTCCTTCTGGTGGAATATTTATGTCAGCAGGTATGAATAACAACTGTTAAGCAAAATAAAGAATGATAAGACAGCAACCTAATGAGGTGATTGCTTATAAAAATAGGGAACTTTAAATCCATGGTTCTGCCAACAATAATGGAACATAACTTTACCTAATTTATGGTAAATATATTTATTTTGGGAGTAATTTCACAGCTTGAGTTATACTGTGGAAAAATGTCCAAATGATAGTGCTTCATTAATTGTCTTCATTTTATTACTAATAAAAATCTGGTGAGAGCTTTTGATTATAAATGACATTATTCCAATTAGAAAATACTTGTAAATAACTTATATTGTTATTATTAATATGTTTTAATGACGATAGCTATAATATTTGTGCTATATTTATCATGTTAATTTTACACGTTTTTAAAAAAAAGTGGTGTCTCAGCAGCCTGTTATTATGGTCTAGATAGTGCATCTACTTTACTACTACCTTATCAGTACTGAGGATATGAGTTCCAATGATGGTAGTTTTTTCTGTCAAGGTTTCTTGCTGTCTCCAAGCACATGGGCTTCCCCCATCAATAAAAGTGGACCCCATGAAATAGCCAATTGTGCTTACCTGAAAGTTAATTATACAATCAGCGGTGATATGAAGCTTCATGTGATATAATAGCAGTAGTAGCATGCATTAGCCTAAAATATGTGGTCAGCTCTGCAGTCTTCTCAACTGATTTTAATAATTTGTTTGTCTTATTAGACATGACACTCAGCAAATTAAATTTCAATATGATTTAACAGAAGATATTGGATATATCTCATTCAAACAGGAACACAACTTAAAAAAACTAAATGTCAACATACATTTTTCAACATGTTAATATTTGTCATTAATACAGGGTTGTTGTTGTCATGTTTAACCCTGTATATATGAATGTACTGTAAGTGGTTTGCTGATTGTTGTATGCTGAACAGCAACCTACAGGTACTTAAAAAGCAAAATCACAAAAATACTGAACTTAGAGGAAAATCAATTCGGAAAGTCCATAATCACATGGCAAAATCAAATAACAAAATGCATCAAAAACGAATGGACAAGAACTGTCATATTCCTGACTTGGTACAGGCATTTTCAAATGTAGAAAAAGGTGGATTAAACCTGGTTTTATAGCGCTAACCCTCTCACTTTGATGACAGTCTCATCAAATTCCGTTATATTTTTTGGGCTGTTGTATAGTTGTCTCATTGGCAATCATACCACATCTTCTTTTTTATATCATTGGCAATCATACAATATCTCTTTATTTTATATCCCTATAACCTTTCATTTTATAAGCTTTATTGATAGTAGATGAAACTTTTTTCTATTGTTTTTTATGCTCCCTGCAAGCTAAAGCTATCAACAAGAAAGAGTATGTATAGAGATAAGATGCATTATTCTTTAAATGCTATTGAACTGCAAGAAAAGGCAGTAAATTTTCATTAAGCAGAGTTTTATGGGAAACAACAAAAAAAGAAACAATTTGGAAAGCCTTATATTATTTATCATGTAGGAAAAAACATGTCATTCATTCATTATAAAATGAAATTCGAGCCATACTTTGTTACATTTTGGCTGCCGTTATTGTCTGAAATGTTAATTCTCATCAAATGATAAAATTCTTATGTTATTGAAGCATGAAATAAGGACTAGCCAATTTATTTGGCTGTCAGCAATCACAGTTTATATAGCGCTATAGTGATGGATTATAGAAGGGGATTATATATATTACTAATTATATTTCCTATTATTTCACTTAATTATTTCCATCTGGTCTTAGGGTAAGGTTTATGCTTTTATTTTGAGACAAAGGTAATACTTTAAAAAGCGTAAACAGTTGATTCTATTCCTGTGCTGCTGTGTTACTTTCAGTTTTATAGTCGTAATAGCTATATTTTGATCAAACTGCTGCTTGGAAAGTATAATTAGATGTTTAAACTTTGCCATATTCTTCAGTCATGAGATATAAATATTTTAATGATATCACAATACATCTTCAATCAAGGTTAATGGTTATTGATTATTTTTTTATATTTCATGATTTACTGAATTAAATATGTATGTGGCATTAAAAAAAACTTTAAAAAATTGGAATTTTAACAATAGGTTTTCAATTGAAAATCATACATATGATGAATTGTTAATCATAATGTTCCTGAAAACAAGTCAATAGAATTCAATCAAAGTTTTTCAGATTCTTAAAAATAACAAAACATGATGTTGTGTGTCTTCTTTTTTACGTTTTTGTTTCAAACACTTGCAAATGTTTTTAAATACCTATTACCTGGACACCTCTAGTTTCTAGCCCAAAAAATATTGACTATTATTTCAACAAAGTAATATGTTTTGAGCCCTCTCTAGTCAAACATGCTAAGCAATATGCCACTTATAACCTTTGCAGCCTGTCCTTAATGAAGGGGTACTTATTGAAGCAGCAATGGGAGATCTTAAAGACAAATCTTTATGGATTACTTTGCAGACCTTTGTTAAACATTGATTCAACAGCTTTTAAACAAAACTTCCAACTATGGAACTTCAAGTCTTGTTGATAGAGTGATGTGAGATGTTGATCAAGGTTTATCCTCATGTACATATCAGGAGGCATTGATGGCAGAATGATCCAGGTAGATTGCAAACATCTACTTTTGCAAATCGTTTGGACCTCAAAAGTATCTAAACAGATGGTCAACATATACCTGTATACATCATCGAAGACCAAATGAATGGGCATGTAGAATTACTGTAAACAAACTTACTTTTGCAAGAAGAAAAATAACCCGAATAAAAATTGTCGTGAAAATGTTAAACAAGGATCTTGCCATATTAAATACGGAATGAAAATTAAATACTCTGGAAATTAAATAGCAGCGAAGTGGTCTAGAAAAGGTAAAACGCCAAATAAAGTATCCGCGAAAATAAGTTGGTTTACAGTATATTTCATTATTGTCAACATACATTTGTACAGCTGTACAGAAAAGTTGGAACTCATTGGTAGAATGATAAAAGAGGATTGTGATCTACCTATTTAGACTTCTTGGAATGTCAACATTTACCAGAACAGATAATGAAGATTGTCAACTCCCCATGTACAGATATCCGAGAATATCAAACACCCTGTACAGGTAACTGATACTGACAAGTTAACATGTACAGTTGACCCATATTGTCAACTCTACCTGTACAAATCATTTCAATTTGCATATATACCTGTACATATAAATGAGATGGTCAACTGAACTTGTACAGATTACTGGGATTACTAGCACTTCCTGTACAGATAATCCATATTATTAAATCAACCTGTACCATGAATTTAGATCGTCTGCTCTACCTGTACAGATATTAACCAAGATTGTCAAGTTTACCTGTTTAGATAACTGAGATTGTCAACTCTACCTGAACAGATAACTTGAGATTGTCAACTCTACCTGTACAGATAACTGAGATGGTCAACTCTACCTGTACAGATAACTGAGATGATCAACTCTTTCTGTACAGAAAACTGAGATTGTCAACTCTACCTGTATAGATAACTGAGATTGTTAACTCAACCTGTACTTATAACTGAGATGTCAACTCTACCCATACAGATAACTGAGATTGTCAACTGTACCTGTGCAGATAACTGAGATTGTCAACTATACCTGTACAGATAACCAAGATTGTTAACTCTACCTGTACAGATAAACTGGGATTGTCAACTCTACCTGTACAGATAACTGAGATTGTCAACTCTACCTGTACAGATAACTGAGATGGTCGATTCTACCTGTACAGATAACTGAGATTGTCAACTCTACCTGTACAGACATCTGAGATTGTCAACTCTACCTGTACAGACATCTGAGACTGTCAACTCTACCTGTACAGATATAAAATGAGATTTGCAATTGTTCCTGTACATATAACTGAGATGGTCAACTCTACCTGTACAGATAACTGAGATTGTCAACTCTACCTGTACAGATAACTGAGATTGTCAACTCTAGCTGTACAGATAACTGAGATGGTCAACTCTACCTGTACAGATAACTGAGATGGTCAACTCTACCTGTACAGACATCTGAGATTGTCAACTCTACCTGTACAGATAACCAAGATTGTAAACTCTACCTGTATAGATAACTGAGATTGTCAACTCTACATGTGCAGACATCTGAGATTGTTAACTCTACCTGTACAGACATCTGAGATTGTCAACTCTTCCTGTACAGACATCTGAGATTGTAAACTCTACCTGTACAGATATAAAATGAGATTTGCAATTGTTCCTGTACATATAACTGAGATTGTCAACTCTACCTGTACAGACATCTGAGATTGTCAACTCTACCTGTACACATAATTGAGATTGTCAACTCTACATGTACAGACATCTGTGATTGTCAACTCTACCTGTACAGAGATCTGCTATTGTCAACCCTACCTGTACAGACATCTGAGATTTTCACCTCTACCTGTACAGATAACTGAGATTGTCAGCTCTACCTGTACAGAAAGCATAGATTGTCAACTCTACCTGTACAGAGAACATAGATTGTCAACTCTACCTGTACAGAGAACATAGATTGTCAACTCTACCTTTACAGAGAACATAGATTGTCAACTCTACCTGTATAGAGAACATAGATTGTCAACTCTACCTGTACAAAGAACATAGATTGTCAACTCTACCTTTACAGAGAACATAGATTGTCAACTCTACCTGTACAGAGAACATAGATTGTCAACTACCTGTACAGAGAACAAAGATAGTCAACTCTACCTGTACAGAGAACATAGATTTTCAACTTTACCTGTACAGATAACTGAGACTATCAGCTCTTCCTAAACATATAACCAAGAATAGTCTTATGCATGTTTGTATGGAACAGCCCTTGTATTAAAAAAGATTAAACAATAAACTTTTAATTTTGAGCACTTGATACTTTGTACTGTTTAAACTGTTTATCTCTTTACTAAATTTGAAATTTATTGATTTTGAATAAGAAAATTATAACATAATCAAAGAAAAGAACAGTTTCATTATTTTCAAATACATTTAAATTTTAATCAACATTTTATGCCAACATAAACGTGTCAAGTTTTTAGTAGAAGATAAAATTTCTGTATTCTAAGATAAAAGTAAATATAAATTGTCTTCTGAATTTTGTAGTTATTGGATGGTAACCCTGTTTAATTTTACTAAAAGATTTAAATGAAAATCATGATAACCAGCATTTTGAAACAGATTATAAATTTATTAAAATGATAAGGATATAGATATGGATATGATTTTTTTTTAAATTTATGTGTGGGAATTAAATGTGATTTGTACAGATATTTATCTAATATTGCAAAATATGAAGTTTACTATCAAATAAAATGAAATATTAGTTTCTAGGCAGAAATTTTATTACAATTTATACTATTTTATTGGCATTATCATAAGAATTAGGTGAATTTTGTGGCACTTCTTCCTTTAATTCATAATACGAGATAAGATTTGGGATTTCTTATAGAATGACGCCCTGTGTATTACGTTAGTAAACCCTATAATTTGAAATAAATCTGTCAAGTATTGAAGTAAAATACATGGAATTATAATTTAAAACAAAACTGAGGGCAAAATGCTAGATGATTTCTTATCAACTGTAAATTTTTCAATAAATATGAGAAATAAATAAGTGTTGTGAGAGCATAATCATCCTCTTAGATCCCTAGTGAACAGCCAAGCCGGTGGCCTGTTATATGGTGAACATATAAAATGATATAAATTAGAATGAATAAAAGATAAAATACGAATCTCGGAATAATATTTTGATAGATTAATTTTTTAACAAGATGTTCTGCAGAGAAATTTGGTTAAGGTTGATATAGTTCATAGAAATTTCATTATTTCTCTTGTAATTGTGTTGTTTTTATGTTGATTCCTATTCCCTTGAAATTATACATCCTAGTCAATTAATGTCTTGATTTATATTTGAAATTGTTGGCTTTTGTAAAGTACAAATTCTTATATAATACCACTTCACATTTGTACACTGCATTGCAGAGATTTCTCTGGCTAAATGTTATGTTGAGACTTTAAAAGATGTAAAGCCTACTAAAGGCCTTTTAAACACTTTTTGTAACCAAAAATTGAAGACTACTATTAATTTTATTCCACTGCATGTTGATTTTGATAGCGAAATCAACATTTGATTGGTTGAAACTTTCACAGGTGACATTGAAAAAAACTTCATATTCACCTCTGAAATGACGGGACTAAATCGTGCGACGTTTCACGCTGTTTATGTAAATAATGTCTTGAACTTCTATGTGTGTCGTGTTTAGTAATAAAAACAAGTGGATAAGCAAAATTGCCGGTATGAAAACTAATATTTGTAGTTCAGATAGTATACATAGCTTAGGCAGTGGAATAAAACATTCATTTCCCTTGGCCTCGGGAGATATGAAGATTTGTTCACCCTCGAAAAATCATATTTCACGAGGGCAGACCCTCGTGAAATATGAATATTTTTGGGTGAACAAATCTTCATATCTCCCTCAGGCACGTGAAATAAATGTATAGTATTGTATCATACTAATTGTACCATATAAGATTTGCTCCATAAACCCTCCTATTCAGAAAAAGGGTCTTTAAAATGTATCTGTTTTGAATATTTGTAATGGTAGAGTACCATTTTAAGGACTTGATTCCATGATATAGAGGCAAATTTGGAAATGTTGGATGCTATGTTAAATCTGTTTCATCAATTTTCTTAAAATTAGACTGGATTAATTACGTGATTTTAATTGGTGAAAGAAAGATATTTTTTTTTATTGTGCATGACAATATTTTAGTACTGCTGTGGAAGAATTTATTAGATCATGGTCCAGTTATCGTGGTCTATTAAATTTGATAGAAAACTATTATCTGCTGATTGTTTATCATAAAAATTCTATCCTTCCAGAAGTAGTGATAGCTTATTAGCCTGTTAACATCTAAACAGTAGCGGATATAGATAGTATAAAACGACACAAATGTACTTTTAATTTTATTTTTCAACAACAGCTAATTAAAGACTTGTGCTATTATAATGACCCAATTGTCTTTGATAAGTTCCGATGAGATACTAATGTTAGGTAGGGGTGTTTATTGAGTAAACGGAGGAGTATGAAAATCTGCTTATTATTATAACATCAGAAGTGTGAACATCATAGAAACTATAGACATTTATACATGTGGTAAGATCATCACATTGTATTACAAATCGCAGGCAAAATAACACGAATTAAACAAAGCAATGACATTAATCAACATTTGAACAGTCAGAGATTGAAATTTGCCGTGACTATTGGATGAAATTAGAAATCTCGGCAGGATATATGTTAACATAAAAGCAAATTAGTCATAGATCAATGCCTCTCTCTGCCGTGATTCCCAATGGCAATGAGTTTTACAGGATTTTGTCTGGGGATAAAAGTGCCCTGGGGATGGGTAATTGCCACATGATGTTATACGAGGGCAAGGGTCAATTTAGGACCCATCAAAAAGTATGTTTGATAACTCTGTGGTTCACTAAACACTCATAAAATATAATGATTTGATACTTGCTGGTAAATTAGTCAAGGGTGACTTAGATTTATAGTTCTATAAAGAAGTAATTAAGTCCATAAATAAACTATTAATTTTATATTTATTTACATGACTGGATCAAAGCAGAGGAATTAAGTCCTTTATGTCATCTCTGAAGCTTTGAAATGTTCAGGATGAGATATTATTTTTGATAGGAAAAATAATCAAAAGATTTGTTTTAACTGCTGCAATTTATATAGAAATATTATTAATTAACATATATTATTAATATTTATAGTTTCTGCAGAGGCTATGCATATTACTACTGGTTATGGTTAATAGGTTTCTATCACAACTGATTTTCTCATCAGTTGTCAAAATTAAATTTAATAACACAAAATTGAATTACTTAAATTTTAACAACAATTTAGTGTTCAGCATTTGTGCAACATAATGACAGTCTGCTGTAAAGATCTAGAGAAGGGTAAACAATCTATACTTCAGCAATTTCAGGTTCTGGACCAATCTCTGCTTGAGTCAGTTGGGCAAGGCACTGCAGACCTTTCTGCTCTGATAAGGGCTGCTTTCCACTCTGATTAAACCTGAAGTTACAAATAATTGAGAGCTAGTTATTCCTGTCAGAAAATTAGACTGTCCCACAATTCATTGTTGTAACCCTGCTGAGTGGCATGCTTTCTGCCTGGATCTTCTTGTGAGTTATGAGGCTAAGAACAATGTTGATAAAGGGAAACAACTCTAATATTTGACAAAACTAAATGTATGCCAAAAAGTGTGATTGATACTGACCTGATTCTGTACTATATTTCTAATGAATACCTGTAGTTATGAAGGATTCCGTGCATTCTTATCGACTGTCACAATATGTAAGAGAGATTAACTCACGTTAATCACTATTTAATTACAAAACAGATATAATAACTTTATAACATTGCCAAGCAAGAAAAAAAATATGATTAATTGCTTTATAGTTGATACACATGCCAAACTATACAATTATTTGATGGCTTTCCTCTTTCTTCTGTTATATCCTAAAGACCACCAATGGTTTATTGTTCAACTAAGAAACAAGTACTTGACAGTATTTCTATACCTTTGAGCTCTTTGTGTCATGTCCTACAGTTTTCTGACGAAGATGATGTTGATTATATTTAGACTCTTTGATGTATACATTGAATATACTGAACTTATAAGCATACATTTTTGTTTAGGGGCCAGATGAAGCTTACCTCTGGGGGCATGATTTTCTCCCTGGGTTGATGCATGGGTCGTTTTTTTGCTCTTCAGTTGGTTTGATGTCTCTTCGACGCATTCCCTGTTTCCAGTCTCTGTTCTATTCAATCATTGCTTTTTCCATGCACATTTTTGACTCCCTAAAATAATATTTAGCTATTCTCTTGGTTAAAGGAAGATAAGACGGGAGATATGAACTTTTTTCAATTATTTAGTGCCTCGTCAATTATGCATCATGTTCAATGTCAAAGACTCCACACTGAGATAAGGTGATGGTGTCCTTTATTTAGATTCCACACTGAGATAAGGTGATGGTGTCCTTTATTTAGATTCCACACTGAGATAAGGTGATGGTGACCTTTATTTAGATTCCACACTGAGATAAGGGGATGGTGACCTTTATTTAGATTCCACACTGAGATAAGGTGATGGTGACCTTTATTTAGATTCCACACTGAGATAAGGGGATGGTGACCTTTATTTAGATTCCACACTGAGATAAGGTGATGGTGACCTTTATTTAGATTCCACACTGAGATAAGGGGATGGTGACCTTTATTTAGATTCCACACTGAGATAAGGTGATGGTGACCTTTATTTAGATTCCACACTGAGATAAAGTGATGGTGACCTTTATTTAGATTCCACACTGAGATAAGGGGATGGTGACCTTTATTTAGATTCCACACTGAGATAAAGTGATGGTGACCTTTATTTAGATTCCACACTGAGATAAGGTGATGGTGACCTTTATTTAGATTCCACACTGAGATAAGGGGATGGTGACCTTTATTTAGATTCCACACTGAGATAAGGTGATGGTGACCTTTATTTAATGCATGAATGTCTTTGGTTAAGTTAAGTTTTGCAATAAGGCCCAGATTGAAGCATCTACACATCCTTGAGGAATGAGCTCTTGTTGGTTACGCATGAGAGAATTTGGTTTAGGGCTAAGCAAACACAAATGGTAGAGAAATAATGTATTAGTTGATGCATATTTTATAATTATGATTTTCCAGTCACTAGAATAAGGTGTCTTTTTAACAGATTTGAATACAAGAACAAATATTGGGCATATAAATAAGCTGTTGTTCATATAAAGTATTTAATAATTGCTGGGTTACATAAGATATTCTTTGAATTATTTAAACTTTGAATGGTCTTCTGACTTGATATATATGCTATGTAATACTTTCAGGTTAACAAAATGTTATTGTAATGTAGTCAAATATTTGCAGTTGTACCTTTTCTATTTGAAATATAAAGATTTGTTTTAAATCAGGACAATTTTGAAAATGTATGCCTTGTCTTAAAAGAACCCAATAACATACAAGTTAAATTAATAATTTACTGTTATGGAAAAATATAATTAGACTGGGTAGACAAAAGATTAATTATGAAAAAACCTGCAGTAGCAATTTACATATTCCTAATAATAATTTTCATTCCAATCTGTCTGTCATCTGAGTATATTAAATACAGAATTTATTTGGTCCTAAATTAACATAGTTGGTACATATGTTAGAATAATTATCTTGGCTTTGGAGATTTTTACTATCTGACATATATATATACTAGTGTTAATCAGTTATCCAGAACTTGTCAAACATCATACCCTGCCATTATATTCCAACAAAATTATAATTAATTATCTTTCATGCCATTTTGAATCAACTGCCAATAGCTTTGGGAAAATGGGTAGAAATATGTCTATTGAAGTGATAATTCATTTTCCAGTATTTTTTTCTGTGATTTTGAGTGTATGTTGCAAGTTTATCAAATTAATGAAAAACATATCATAAGACTGGGAAATATTTACTTTTATATTACCAAGAAAATAAATCCCCCTCTTCGTGTTTCCAAGACCATAAAGAGTTATCTCCCATTTAATTATGTTTAGAAGAGTTATCTTCCTTTAAGATACATTTAAATCATTATATTTTAACCTCCCCTAGCTCTCTTGATGTAACTAATCTGAATTTTTCAATTATCAATGAATTAACAGCTCTTCTATAAAGGTGTACAAAGCAAACTTTTGATCAACTTGCTTGCTATGTTTGCTTGGATGTTTGCAAACAATAGGTATGCAGAGTTTCAGTTTGTCTTATATATACTTGGATTTTATTTGACAATAAAAATTGACATGCAATGAAATTTATGTTTATTGTCCAATCAAACTCCAATATATAGTAAACAGATTGAAACAGACTACCTACCTTTTGTTAACCAACTTCCAAACAAACTTAGCAAGTAAGTTGATCAAAGGTTTGCTTTGCATGCGTTTATAGAAGAGCTGGAAAGATTTTGAAATTATAACATTTTGATACACCTGCGGCAGGTAATTTGCCTTGAGGAAAGATAAACCATTATCTAAATCATGAAAATAAGGAACATTGTTTTAGATTGTGACAATCAGGATTTAAATTACGATAATCACAAGTTAAAGTGTTCTACAATCATTTTACTAAACTGTCTTTTAAAATGAAAGACCATTTTTATACACAGTTTGCTTTTTGTCTAATTTATTACTTGGAATATTCCATTACTTACTTCTCATATTGGAGGTTAAGAGAAAAATAAATTTATTTTGATGATCTTTTTGAGTTATTATAGTGGCATCTGATTAACTGTTATTTCCTATGGTCAGCTATAAATCTCATCTTATTCAGACAGATTTAATATGCTGTAATAATGGCAGAAAATTAAGCTGAAGATAAAAAATATATTATGTGGCTATTTATTATAATTAGACTTGGCTTGCATATAAAGTTTAAGCATTTTCCATTACAATATTTCTGTTATCTGTCCTCAATTACAATAACATTTTAAAAATCATATCCTTTAAAACCACAATCCACTTGGTACCAAACCCAATACCACAATCATCCTTATACCCTATAGATGCTATGATGTTTATTGTCCCAACAGTCGTCCCTAAGTCTAAGTCATTTTGTTTTCTGGATGATTTTCAAAGTTGAATGATTGATTGTTTGTTGCTTTCTAAAAATCCAGTGGCAAATATTTCAAGCATGTTCAGGGTATGAATAGATTGAAAATTGTTACAATCGGCATTGGAACTACTGCAAAGTTGGTCGACCAGGTTTTTATACCGTCACTAAAAAATACAGGGTTTCTACAAGTAATGGTCCAAATTTTTATTTTTAAGTTACATGTAAACTTGAAACCCTGACAGTCTATATATTTTGTGATAGATTTTAATTTTTAGACATTTTAGATATTGATTTTAAAATTATTATTATGCAACAGACACTAAGAAAAGTTCAGTAAAACAGTTCCTTATAGATTTTCCAGACCATTAAAAATAAGTCTTAAGGCTGACACTTTCGGTATCGCTTAATTTGATCAAATTAACAACTGACGATTATATGTTTTCAGCATTTCACACTTCATTATTCAATTAATGTTAATGATCTAATCTATCTGAGAAGTAAAAAGACTGTTTGATGTACAACATAAAAAGAATATATACAAATATTTTGATGTATTACAGAAGAAAGAATATAAGTAAATATTTTGTATACTGGTTTTTATGTCACTGTGGAGGATGGTTCACGTGATTAGTTTTGAATTAGCGCAATATAAACTGTTTTATTTCATAATTACGAAAGATATCAAAGTTATTTAAATGAAGATTGTGTTTTCGTTGCTTTTTACATTTGTTTTGTACAGGATGTTTTTGCATTGTTACGGATTATTTCAGCTCATCCAATAACTCGTTAAACTCGTATTAGCATCGTAATTAACCTTATTAATTAAAGAAAGAATTGTCAAAGAAAAGAAATGATAGTGATTAGTTTCGTTTGAGTTTTGGTGGTCTTTCAGCACTAAAAGAAGTTAAAAGTGAATTAGAAAACAAAGAAATTATTTCATTTAAGCAGGTAGAGATCTCTAGAGCCCTTTGACACATTTTGCACTCTTTCTGAGACAACAAAAAGAAAACATCAAATCAATTAATTTATAACTTTTTTACAAAGCTTAGACATTCTTCAAATATATTTCACTTATTGAATATGAAAATAACTTTGTTGTAGATTATTTGTATCTTCAGAGGGGTTAAAATGAAAATTAGTTAAAAAAAAAAGGTGGAACATACCAAAGCTATATTCAAACTCATTAGCATAGACAACGTAATGGTAAAAAATGAAAAAAAACCAACGTACTCCTGATAGGTAAGCAGATTCTGCTCCACATGTAACAAAGTGACCTGTGTATCAAGACCACAACTTTTCTTAGTAGCATACAGTTATAATATAGTACCAATCATTTTTATGAAAAATAGTTTTTATGTGCAAAATGTTGATTAAGCAAATTAAGGTGGTATGAGTGTCTTCCTCCATCTTGGATTGTAAAAAACAGAGAACCAAAGGTCCAGATTTTCAATCGAGTTAGCAAAATTGATGCAGGAATACAGATATTTAATGTGAATTTTCATTTAAAAGACCCAATTTATAAGAATATAACTTATCAATATTAATATTTTTGCAAATGTTGATTATTTTTCGTTGCTTTTAAAATTAACATAAATTGGCATTTTAAGGGGAGGTAACTCTAAAACAGTGCATTTTCTGAAGGATTCTACATGGAATTTTCCTATTTTGTATTTTAGCCGGAGAAAACGTACGGTGACCCTATCTTTTCTTTTGATATTCTCAAACCATTGTCTGAAAGCTATCTTTTCCTTAAGTATTTAACAATTCTATCATTTTGTTTAGTTTCTAATCACAAAATGTTATTTTTTCCTGTATAATCCATACAAAATGTGTTATTTTGTCACTCCCTGTAGCTTGAGAAAATGCGCGGTGACCTATCATTTATATTATATTTTTCAACATACATCAATAGATACTACATTTTGGCAAAGTATGAACAAATTCTATCATTTTTATTTTAGACTCCCATACCACCTTAAGTCTATCAATCTATAAAAAAAATCACATTTAACAAATGAACTTGTTAAAATCTCTTATATCCACCTACCAAAGTACAAAGGGTTAATGCTTTTGCCTAAATAATTTACTAAAACTACTTTCAATCTGTAATTTCAGCTTTTTTCATTGTCATTATCCATCTAGAGGAACATTCAGACAGTGATTAACAAGTGAAAGCATCAGGAAAGCATACCCCACTTTTGGTGGACAAAAGAAAACTTGGATCCCCTTCTTCAATTTTTATTCAGAATAACAGGAATAAATCTTATTTCTAATGTCAATTCTATTAAATCTGTATTTTATTTCCAATGAATAATAATTTGGCAAACCAAAAAAATGACTGTTGAGATAAAACTGCAAACAATTTGAATTATTCTCAACAAAACTTGTAATTGAAGTGCAGCAAAAATAGTGAAGCAGTCCACATAAAAGATAATTTATGATAAATTTACTACAATTTAAACAGACAGAAGAGACTTTTAGTCTAATTGAAGTCAGTTGTTGAAAGAAATCATTAGAAGTTTAATTGAGAAAGTTATAAACAAGATTAATCAAGGAGTTTTTGTTACATGCAGTGGTGAAATAAAATCAACACATGTCTAATACTGAAAAAAAAAAATTGTTGATTTCATTGGGAAATTGTTTAATCATCTGATCATGATATATATATATATATGTATAATTATGGATGCTTATCCTTCAAAAAAACTAATTTAACTTTGTTGGTTTTGTTTTTGTTTGTGTTATTTGGTTGTTGTTTAATTGAATTTTAATTGATCCAACATCTTTATATTGATACATTTTTGAAAATACTGGATGCAAATAATAGAATATTATATAAGAATGCATCTTCGCTAGCCAAGGGTTACGATTTACTCCCGTTCTCTTCACCCTTGGCGGATTGAGATAAAGTTTTGGAGACACAAGGTACAGATTTTTATTGGTTGCAGTCGAAACTCGCTGCATCCAATCAAAAAGCGCCTATGACATGATCACGTGTAAATGTAGAAAGTGTTTGTAAACAATTGCCACTCGTTTATTGTGCAAGAAGTCTTTACATCCCTAAACATACGAACAGATTCAATTACAATTTTGATATCTTTAATCGACTAATAAAAGTTCCTTAATATATTTCTTGCACGAATGTTGATGTATATTTTTGTTTCCGGCTTTACCAAGTGTGTAGAATCTACCTCTGTTTTTACTTCCAAATTGAAGAGTTCAAGTGCTACCATTGGTCAAGAATAATGTATTAGGAATGGGTGTGACTTTAATCTTCCGATAGATTGCGCAACATTGTTTTCACAAATGATGGCTTAATCCGCCAAGGGTGAAGAGAAAGAAAGTGGATCGTAACCCTTGGCTAGCAAAGATGATAAGAATGATAATGAGTGCACTATGTGATATAGGTAGCCCGTCAATAGCAATGTAATAGAGTGATTGGTTCTTTGATTGGTGTTTAATGCCACTTATAATAGCATTTCTGTGCTTATTCATGTCAGTAAGTTTTTATTGATGAGTGCCCAAAAACAACCACAGACCTTTGGTAGGAAAACAATCAATTAAGATTAGAGTTTAGAACACTTTCAGGATTCAAACTCATATCATCGGTGGTGGCTGTCTATAGTCAGTATATCCACTTGGCTTCAGAAGCTTCTTAATAAGTTATAGAACTTTGAATCAAAGCATATTGCACTATTGTTTTATCTGTTATAAAATGGTGTATGCCACTTTATATAGTATTGGAATAACAATTGTATTGAAACACCAGGGAAACTGTCTTCCTCTAAATTTCAACCAAAAGTTTTTGATTTAGGATGTTATTAGAATTTAGAATGTAGTCTTTCTTTGATCAGAAAGAGGTAATGACCTTTACAGATCTAATCTAGAAGTGCAAATTAATTTGTTGCAGAGAAATAGTTGTTGAGTATATATCTTTCAACATCAAGCTTGATATGTTTCATTAATCTCAAATTCACATTCACCAGTTGTTTGGCAATGAGGCAAGAAGAAGCGATTTCTGTCTTATAATTACCGTATATTGTTATATTTGGTGTAATTCATTCTGGATAATACATTATAGCCATCATCGATGGAAAAATTACGATTTATATACCACATGTCACCTGACACAAGGAAGAGAAAAAAACGGGTTATTATTATATATTGACGTGATATCGTGTTATGGCAGATTAGGAAACTCAGATCCCCTACATCTATTACATCTGTTTATTTCTGTTTTCATTATGTTATTTTTTTTACCGCATAACATTAATATAAGAAGCATCTGTATCAATTTGATGATGCATTTTGAGGGATCTTAATGTGCATACTAAACATGTAGTTAATCATTAATTGAAAGGTTTTAAGAAATGTCCAGGGGTCTAATGCACATTTTTAATATGTTCCGAATAATTAATTGAAAGGTTTTGGACAGTAAAAGGGTCTAAATCAGCAGAGTTTGGAATTTTGTAAGCCATATTTTTACATTTATTTTGACTTTTATCAGCAATTGACCAGTGAGTTAATTAATTTATGTATTTTATTGTAGTGCAGAGCAGTGGATACTGCATACTTTCACTATCACAAATCATTTTAATCGAATAAGAAAAAAATTGTTTTGCTTTTGTAATTGCTTGGATATTCATACTGAATGAAGCCTGTTGATATTGAATTGATATAAAACAGATTATTTGTTATTTCATTTTATTTCCTGTAATTATAAAAAAGATGAAGATTGATCTTAATTAATGTTGATGTTGACACATTGAAAGATTGATTACTCAAAGGGAGAAAACTCTTTTTAAAGATTCACCTAGTTGTTCAGTGTTATAAAAATAAAGGTATCACTGTCATCAGATTACATAACCTATTTTAAAACAAACAGTATATAATTGAATTATTGCTAACATGTTGTAGGGTTGCTGCTCTATTGCTGTTTACAGACATCTTTTCTCTGTATCTGACATACTTACATCAATGGCATATATTTTATT
Organism: Mytilus galloprovincialis; assembly: GCA_037788925.1. Lineage (NCBI taxonomy): Eukaryota > Metazoa > Mollusca > Bivalvia > Mytilida > Mytilidae > Mytilus > Mytilus galloprovincialis. The sequence goes on from CM075335.1 coordinate 37,734,957, forward strand.
TTTTTTCCAATTTATTTTCTTTTAATGGTAATCATTTCATTTATTCAAATTTAGTTTTGTAACATACCTGAAAGAACACCTGAGATAAAGCACGTAATTGATTTTAATGGGCACTGATATTTATCATGATTGTCATAATTTTTCAAGAATAATGCATCAGATAATTAGCAGAGTACAACCAACTTTGAAAAACTTCATTTTAAGGCTTTTTTACCTCAGACATAGATTACCTTAGCTATATTTGGCATCTTGTAGGAATTTTGGTCCTCTATGCTCTTCAACTTCATACTTTATTTGGCCTTTTTAACTTTTTTGGATTTGAGCGTCACTGATGAGTCTTTTGTAGATGAAACGCGCGTCTGGCATATATACTAAATTTAGTCCTGGTATCTATGATGAGTAAATTTAAGTAAATGACCCATTGTGGTTTCTAAGACATACATCTGTAAATGTTGATCACTGTTACTTTGATGACAGTCAAGCTTAAGGTACATAGGTAAATTTTAAAAACCCACACCTTCAAATGCTGGACTATTTTGGAACTTTCTTTCCACAAGTTGACATATACCTTCTGTTTATCTCTTGAAGACATGACTGCAACACTTAGGGCGGTATATTATGGTTTGACTATGTTGTTGTCAGAAGAAGACATTTTGTTTTGAGACAATAACTGGAGTATAGTGTATCTGCTCAGGAATGCAGAATGACCCACGTTTTGAAATTTTGTAACTTTGAAGATGGGCATTTTGCTTTGAACTGTGGAAATCAATATTTTTACAAGTATACCTGTGCTACTCTTGTAAAAGAATCTTAAAAGTTTGTTTTCATTTGAAGATTATCTGCATTGCCATAAGCTGAATAGGTGATTTGATGCAACTTTTATTAGCTCAGAAGCAGTAGTTTTATGATCAACATTTTATAAAATTACCGCTGATAACTGATTTTAATGACAAAAATGCTCTGTTTTTGAAAATAGCATGCTCCAGATAGAGAGGTTGTGGAAGATACAAATTATTTTAGTAGGCAATTTGACAGCAAATAGTACCGATATGTTTTTTTTGTGTCCATGAAAGTCGTTTGGCTGCAAACATGAAAAAAAGATGAAAAGTGAATATTTGTCTTTGCTGTTTGATATTGCAACCTCTTAGGAGTCTAAGATAGTTCTTTACATGTTCACATGTCATTCTCAAGAAGTATGCTTATGATGAATAATTCTGATTAATTATATACACATTTATTAAATAGCAAGAAATATATATGTATCCCAGTGACTTACATAAATCATTTCTATCAACCATATCATAATTCAGCTTGTTTATATGGAATTCACATTTATGAAAGTTATTGTGAATTACATCAAATTAATTAATCAAATTTTATTACATTTTTGCCATGTTTATAGGCACTTCTCCAGATGGTAGCCAGAAAAACTATCTCTCAGTTTGAAATTTATTTAGAAAAGTTTAACTTTTACATTATTTTATTCTGAGATGTCTAACACTATAACTTGTTGAATGTTGGTTATTTCAAGGTATCAGAGCTTATTTTATGTAGGTAACTTGGTTGCATGTTTGTTTTTGGTAACATGTACCGGTATCTTCTGGTACTGGTATCTCTTTCTGTACAGGGAAAGTGATGCAGTTAAGGTAACTATATGTTATTACCAATACAAGTACATGTGATTATTCAGGAAAGTAAAAACTGAAATTATTTTATGTTAAATCACTCCTCTTACGTCATCTAACAATGGGTGTTGTCAAGACATTCTCGATGAGTTGCATTAAAATGAATAGAGAAATCATAAAAAGATATTATTTCTTGCATTTTCTACTTTAATTCAATTAAAATGTTCTTGGTACATGTACTAAAAAGTAATTAGTAATTCACGAACTCAAATGTTATAAAATATTCAACTTGCGACCAACCAACCTTTATCATTAACTCACGCATTCTACAATTGTGAACTATTGTGTTGTTCTGTTGTTCAGTCACTCATTTGATATTTTTCTTAATTGAATATTATAGGATTAGTTATTCTATAATTATGGTCCATATCTCCTACAATAAATCTAACTGAAGCTAGGAGCTCATTAATTTTTAATTATAAGATCATTAATAAAAAATACAAATTGTCATTAGCATTAAATGAAGAAGTTATAAGTCATTCTTCCAAGAAGACATTTTGTTTGATGTGAAATTTCTGGTAGACAAGTTTTAATGTAAAGGTTCTATTTTGAAGATGATTTTTACATTATTACATATAAAATCTTACTTCTGCATCGTCATGAAAAACACTCCTTAAACTATTTACATGTTAATTCATTAAAACAGAAGTAATAATCATAAAACGTTTTCAAAGAACTTTTCATCACATATGACATAGGAATTATTGCAAATATAAAATCATAATTTATGTATTACGTCTTTGAAGAAGGTATCATATTTTACCTGCAGACCCTCGAAAGAAGTGTTCACACAGCATTTGTTGTGCTATGAATGTTACCCCATCCTAAACGATCAAAGTAAAGCAATCAAAAATATGTTTCAATATTTGCGGAAAAAGCGAACATAATCGTCAAATAAATAGCAAAATTTCTTCATATAAAAACGATAATAGCGCAACATTAAATGTTTCATCGTAAAAATGCAATAAGGACAATGGTATTTACGTGTAGTTTAATAGCTCAGCAGAAGATCACATTTGAAAACACTCGAACATAGAGAGTGGTATCCTCTCGTGCATACTTAGGTTAACGATCATGATGTAAAAGTATATGACAACAACATATGATTTTGGCATTATACAGTTTAATGAAAAATGATGTTTTTGATTAAAACGATCATTTGCATTGGAATTTAGTTGGAAATTATGTATTTCTTTCTGATCTTGCCTCTAGAGATCTTGTAATTATGCCAGATTTCATCTTGAGAGTTGTCCCAGAAATGTATTGTTACAGAACAGATATTGACTGAAATGTTTTAATTTGAATAAATTAGAAAATATTTTTATGGTTATTTTTCATTCTTATACAAAAGAAATCTGTTCTGCAATGTGTCCAGACAGCAGACATTTTCAAAGCTCTTTCTGCACTGGCTATGTTAATTTACTTATATTCTTGAAAGTCGTCCCAGAAATGTAATGTTACAGTATAGATATTGACTGAATCATAATAATTAACACATATGAAAGTTGCCTTTTATCCTTGTTTCTCATATTCAGAAGAAGAAAAAACAGAATCAATTTTGTTAGGTGTCCATGCAAACAACAAACATTTTCAATTGCTGTTTCTGCACTGTTAATTTTTAACTGTTTCTTTTGTTCATAATATATACTTGCGTCTAGTCTAGGATAATAGTCTTAGGTTTGATGAAAATGCTTACTTTTTAGTTTTCTATATTACGCCTTGTGTTCTATTGTTTGTCTATTGGTCTTTTTTTGTAGCCATGGTAATGTCAATTTGTTTTCCACTTCTAGTTTGAATATCACTCCAGTTTCGTTTTCATCCCTTTTATTATATATGGTGTAAAAGTAATGGACCAAGTCACAAATTCAACTTTCCTTCATAGCGTTGCTTAGCCTCTGCTCTGCATTCTCCTTAATGAGTTAGAAAGTCAAAAGTAGTGACCATTACAATATGTCAGTGCCATTTCTGGACTGCTCATGTGTATTGTTGCATTATTTTTTTCTTTGCTGATTGTGGTCTTTAAAATAGTTGAATAAAGTGACTGCTGCATTAGAAAATATGTGCAAGAAAGTAATTTCTGTACAAAAATATGTATTACCCAGAATGCATTTTAGTTTATGCTATAGTACTAGTGATAGATATGTCATTGTTAAAACCTTATTACCATTTCAGTGACTCTAACAATTTGTAAAGAACTATTTATTTTTTTTTTATTTTAGGTGGAAATGTTATAAAAGTATGGGATGCTTTAGCAGGAGGGCGATTGTTGACCACACTTTGTCATCATCATAAAACTATCACAACATTAACATTCTGTAAAAACTATCAACGATTGATCTCTGGATCTATAGACAGGTAAGGTATAAAGAGAGCAATGTCACCATCATAAAACTATCACAACATTAACATTCTGTAAAAACTATCAACGATTGATCTCTGGATCTATAGACAGGTAGGGTATAAAGTGTGCAATGTCACCATCATAAAACTATCACAACATAACATTCTGTAAAAACTATCAACGATTAATCTCTGGATCTATAGACAGGTAGGGTATAAAGAGAGCAATGTCATCATCATAAAACTATCACAACATTAACATTCTGTAAAAATTATCAACGATTGATCTCTGGATCTATAGACAGGTAGGGTATAAAGTGTGCAATGTCACCATCATAAAACTATCACAACATTAACATTCTGTAAAAACTATCAATGATTGATCTCTGGATCTATAGACAGGTAGGGTATAAAGTGTGCAATGTCACCATCATAAAACTATCACAACATAACATTCTGTAAAAACTATCAACGATTAATCTCTGGATCTATAGACAGGTAGGGTATAAAGTGTGCAATGTCACCATCATAAAACTATCACAACATTAACATTCTGTAAAAACTATCAACGATTGATCTCTGGATCTATAGACAGGTAGGGTATAAAGTGTGCAATGTCATCATCATAAAACTATCACAACATTAACATTCTGTAAAAATTATCAACGATTGATCTCTGGACCTATAGACAGGTAGGGTATAAAGTGTGCAATGTCACCATCATAAAACTATCACAACATTAACATTCTGTAAAAACTATCAACGATTGATCTCTGGATCTATAGACAGGTAGGGTATAAAGTGTGCAATGTCACCATCATAAAACTATCACAACATAACATTCTGTAAAAACTATCAACGATTAATCTCTGGATCTATAGACAGGTAGGGTATAAAGAGAGCAATGTCACCATCATAAAACTATCACAACATTAACATTCTGTAAAAACTATCAACGATTGATCTCTGGATCTATAGACAGGTAGGGTATAAAGTGTGCAATGTCACCATCATAAAACTATCACAACATTATCATTCTGTAAAAACTATCAACGATTGATCTCTGGATCTATAGACAGGTAGGGTATAAAGAGAGCAATGTCACCATCATAAAACTATCACAACATTAACATTCTGTAAAAATTATCAACGATTGATCTCTGGATCTATAGACAGGTATGGTGTATAGTGTGCAACTATATTATACATTGCCTTCATTAGAAGGGGGTCATCATGTTGTTCGGTACTATGCATTGTTGCAAATCAGGTTTAAATTTTAAGTTTTTGGCTAAGGTTTGAGTTAGCCATGGAGCTATGGTTATATAAGATTAAAACAGTGAACATTTTTCAATTTTAATTTAATTGCTGAGTAAGGGATTTGAACTCAATTTCATGGTATAGTGCAAGCTGATCATGGTGTTCTATTGTCACATTCATTGTTATTTTCTTCCCTCAAAACAAGAAAGTGAACAAACACGGTACATCAGCTGTCATAGGAAAAGTTAAAAGTATGCCACTTTTGTATCAATAAGGTTACAAACTTGGCTGCCACTACCAAAACTTTCTGTTTATATAATCTGAAAACTTTGAAAGCAAGGGCTAAAGGTAGGTTCCTTGTATTATACTGCTTGAATAAGTCAAAGTTATTGTTGGTTGTCCATCCAATAATGCTGCCAGAAGAGAAGTTAATTTTTCTAAGATGGGATGATCATGAAACTACTGCATCATTAAAACAGTACAATTAAATCATAATGTCTCGAAAAAGTGAATTTTTCTAAAAGGAACTTGAACATAAGGATATTCTTCAAAACGAAAAAGTATGACTGTCAGATGATTCTCATATATATGTTAGCCACTTATTTAAAAGTATTTCATTCTACCAAAAATCAGGTGTCTTCGATGAGGAAGTAGAAAAATGTATTTGTTAAATTTTATTTTATATCTAATTTGCTCTTGCAATTTTTGTCTATTTTGATTCATCAGCATTTCTACCCTTAATAGTTTTCACGATCATACATTATGACTTATGCAATTAAAATCTTTTTAACGATTGTTCACAATATGATTATGATTGGGTTTTGACTAGATAAAGTTCCCATTAAGTAAACTCGATAAAATTTGAAATATTGTTATGAACAAAAACTTGTATAATTAGTATTTATATATAGGAAATTCTTTTTTTATAATTAATAAGCAGATTTATGCCAGTCATAATTATTTTTTTATAATGAAGAGGAATTTATTGAACAAGTAAATTCAATTTAAACACTTGTGTAATGTGATGGAGGAACTCGTTAAGCTTATGATTGCCTTGATGGAAAACATTTTGAGCATGTCATAACTTTATTTATTTTTATGGACAATTGTTTAATACTTCATCCCCTCGTAGAATCAGGTAGCTTCCATAGACATTAATTCTGCTTGGAAGGTGGTCTCCGCATTTTATCATGATGTTTTTGTTTGCATGTAAAAATCTTATTCTGTTTCTAATTATTTAATGAAATCAACATTAGAAATGTTTTGTATCTAATAAATGTCATAATGCAGCCAGTATTAAAGAAGTTCTTAAGAAGGATCTTATGTAGTGCAGGTTACGTCACACACAGAGTCAACCAGCGTGCACATGTCAGCCAGGGAATGCTCATGCTTTATGTAATTCATAATAAAAACAAATGAAAACTGATGTTTGGAAAAAAAATATAAGCCAATTAGAGGCAGGACATGAAATATAAAATTTTTACGGAATGAGAAGAATCGTAACGTTAGACGTGTTGGAAAGTGAGATGGATTGTTTGTCATTTTATATAACATTCTTACGATGCATATAGACGTAGATTATTAATACGTACTGTAATAAAATAATAAGGGCGTGGATCTTATAATACAATTATTAATCATTCAATTAACAAGTAACCGATTAAACAGAGAGCATGTAGTACGCAGTAATTGAACGTACTTGTACCTGTAGTAATATTCTCAAATGAAATGCAATAAAGTATTGATATGTTACTGCAAAATGTCACAAGCAAGTTCCTACTTTTTTCCCCAGCTGGTCCCTTTAATTTGTATTCTGTTGAAAGCTTTTTAAAACAATCTGACTGTTGGTGTCTCATGAAAGAAACATGTGAATCTGAGAAGAGTCCCCAAAATATTTATTTAAACAATTATTAGAATAATTCCTGTTAAGTTTTTAATTAATGATATAATGCACCAGTTTAGTAAAAAACATATTTTGTTGTTCAAAAAGAAAGTGGATCAGACAAGAGATTGACAACTTAATAGCATCCTCTCACCATGCAGATCCTCATACATGGATTAGGCCTCTGCATAAGGTACACACATTACCTCAATAATACAACAGAAGCTCCATATATTACTCAAAATTGTATAACCTTCTTCAAAAATATTATGTTTTTAATAATTTCAGACCAAGATTTATGCATAGACAAGAAAACATTAGGACTCTGTCATATTGCAGCACCACATTTATTTATTTTCAGGACCTGAGTTATTTTCTATTCCTTGCTGTATGGTCAGTAACCAATGAATTTTCTAATTTTCTTTTCAGACACTTAAAGATTTATGATGTCAGTACTTACCAAGTGGTACATACATTGGATGTTCCAGGATCTGTACTCAGTGTAGGAGTACCTGTAAGTACTTCTTGGACATGATATCTCATAATGATTATAGTCTTCCTATATTTAATTGTTGTGTCCAGATCATTAATCTTTGATGATCATTACTCTACTGTAAATTCAGAAATTATTGCGTGCATGTATTATTGCGATTTTATCATTTTGGACATAAATGCGATTTTTATTTTTACGATTTTGAGAAAAATCCTGTTTAATTCATATAAAATATTTCAAAATGCGAATTTTAATTATTGCGTTTACAACTGAGTCGCATTTTTCGCAAAAATAAAAACCTCGCAATAATTTCTGAATTTACAGTATAAAACTTATATCCCCTGGTCATTTAATTTTTATGAATAAAAGATTTGGGATTAATATGCCTATGAGACAGCAATCTAACAAGGAAAATATTCAAGAAACAAAAGTCACATCTTTAGTCTTAATTTATTTGTTTTTCTATTATGGTAGTGATTTTCCATCACATTTGTTGTGACTTTATTAGATTTCAAAGCTATAAGGAGCCAAAGAGGACACATTCTATATACACCTATCATCTGGAAGTTAAGAGATTGTCATTCAGTGGTTGACTTCAGTTGTTGTTTGTCATATTTGTTTTTAGCTCACCTGGCCCGAAGGGCCAAGTGAGCTTTTTTCTCATCACTTGGCGTCCATTGTCCGTCGTCAGTCGTCGTTAACTTTTACAAAAATCTTCTCCTCTGAAACTACTGGGCCAAATTAAATTAAACTAGGCCACAATCATCATTGGGGTATGTAGTTTAGAAAATGTGTCCGGTGACCCAGTCAACCAACCAAAATGGCCGACAGGGCAAAAAATAGAACATGTCCTTTGTTTAATATTCACATAGACCAAGGTGAGCGACACAGGCTCTTTAGAGCCTCTAGTTTTGTTTTGTCATAAATCAAGTTGTTTGTTTTGTCTGGGCTTGATATGTTATAGGCTTTTATACCTGACAATGCTGTGCTAACTTGGCTCATTGTTGAAGGTCATGTGGTGACATATTGTTGCTGTTAAAATTATCAGTCATTTAGATTTTGGTGGGTCATTGTCTGCAATGGCATTCATACCATATCTCCTTATTCTATATTAGCTGTCATGTTCACATCTTCAAATCACTTTTAAATGGGTTCAGTTTTTCTAGGGGTACTTTGAAAGCATGTCAATTAATCGTGGGAAAATAAGTTTTTATGCTGCATATTAAATATTACTGCATTTAATCAAAGGTGATAGATTAATGGAAATGATGTAACTCAAAATGATATCATTAAACAATTGTGTAGTTTTTTCAAAGATTGAAGTTCTCGTCTTTGACTTTTCAAGAGTCGGAAAGCTAAATTAGCGTGGGAAATATTAATTACATTTCATTCGTAGGCATTAACATGGAATATCTCTCTGATGGTACATCATGTAGGATGTTTGATACAAATAAGGAACACGAGTTAAGTTGAAAGTTTACGAAAAAATACTTTGTAAAAACGAAAAAGCAATCCATTCATATTATGGAGAAGTGGTGGGAGAGACACCTGTCGGTATCATTAACAGTTCCTATTAAACTCTGATTGTCAGTATCTTCTTATTAGTTTATATGTTCAATTGTACTCCATATTTCAAATATTTCGTTTGACGATAAAAGAAAACTTGAAAGTGGCACTTGTGCATCAGTTGAGTAGAATTTAAATGATCAATAATTTCGATGTTGTATAAACTTTGATGTTTGAATTTCAGGCATATTGAAGGTTCATATTGTTCATTATATTTGGGAATGAGGGTTATATCTATTTTTGATTGCTTTCCTAAGATATTTTTTGTTTGTATTCACATTTATCCAGTAAACATATGTTGCCCACTCTTGAATTTATTTTTTATAATTTTCACTATTATGAGAACAGAAAAGAGAAAGAATTTGGTGGTGCACATCTGCCTCATACAACTATTAATGACTTTTACTATAAATTGTAAATATTTCAATATTGCAATACAGTAATGAAATATTTGTTTTATTTAGAAGAAGATGACAATCTCTTGATATTAATGTTACAAGAAGATGCCCACGATATAGCGGTACAATTGGGCAAATGTTGAAACATAGAGCATGCGTGAAAGCATACAAGACTCTGATTAATAACGGTCTCCGAATTGGTGTATTTTCTCAAAAATTGCATTCCCGGAAAAAATATTGTTCCAAAGAAAGATTTAGGAAGTACAAAAAACTACCTGTATACGTAATATCACAAATATTTTCGACTTAATGTATGGTTTTAGAGGAGATGTGATGCTATGAAATCGGTCTCTGCCTAAAGTAGTACAGACAACAATATCTGCATATCATGTTATGTATGTTGTTATATTTGCAGACAGGCAACAATCTCTGCATATCAATCATTCAATTTTATATTTGTTGTTGTATTTAGTGCAGGCAACAATCTCTGTGAATCACTGTTATATTTGTTGTTATTTTTACAGACAGGCAACAAACTCTGCAAATCAGTGTTATATTTGTTGTATTTACTAATACTGCAGGCAACAATCTCTGTGTATCAGTGTTATATTTACTGACAGGCAACAATCTCTGTGTATCAGTGTTATATTTACTGACAGGCAACAATCTCCGTGTATCAGTGTTATATTTACTGACAGGCAACAATCTCTGTGTATCAGTGTTATATTTACTGACAGGCAACAATCTCTGTGTATCAGTGTTATATTTACTGACAGGCAACAATCTCTGTGTATCAGTGTTATATTTACTGACAGGCAACAATCTCTTGATATCAATGTTATATTTGTTGTTGTATTTAGTGCAGGCAACAATCTCTGTGAAGCAGTGTTATATTTGTTGTTGTATTTACTGGCAGGCAACAATCTCTGCATATCAACATTTTATTTAAAGACAGGCAGCAATTTCTGCATATCAGTGATATCTTTAAAGATAGGCAACAATTTCTGCATATCAGTGATATATTAGTTGTTATATTTACAGGCAGACGACAATCTGTTGGTAGTTGGTACAGCAGAGGGTCTGCTTTCAATGCAAAGGAGAAAGTCAGATGAAGACAAAAATGTTAGAAAGAAAAAGAGACCAGCATCTTACAAGTTTTTTCTGAAAGGACAGAACTACACTCCTTCATCGGTATACTTTGAATATTTTAACATGTAACAATTTTTTGCCAAAATCCTAAATGTTAAGAATACATTAATATTGCTGAAATAGATGGCAGAAAAACAATGTCATTGAAAATAACAGAAACTAGGTTTTGAAATAGGAATGCTGTTATTTCTGGTAGTGATTTGTTAAAGTGCCTGGAATTAGTTTATATAAGTTCTACTCTTAATTTCAGAATTTCTTGTGTGTAATTTTTTGAACACAGTTTAGATAGCCAATAAAATTTAAGGTAGAGAAGAAAAATGATACCAGGAAAATGTTCATGATTGCATGAACTATTTGTCACTGAACAATGAAAGAATAACTATCAAAGAATCAGACAGGCAAAAACTTCAAATTTATCTTTTTGTCATGGTCAGTACATAAAAAACAGATATCCAGTAATACATGTAATTCTTTATTTGCGAAACAAACAAAAACCAATATGGTCAAAGCAAATACATAGACTAAACAAACATAAGCAAAACTCAACAATAATAATATACATGTTAAAGACAGTTATTTGCAGTGAATAGTACATCTGATATTTAGCAACAATCTAATGGAATTATGGTAGTTGCCTATTGCTGATTGTGGTATTGGCTAATTTATACATAAAAAAAATTGTCAATAGTTGATAATTCTCACCTGGCATGATAAGTGAGCTTTTAGACAGACTCCTAGGCAATGTCCAGAATCTTTTTTTTTAGGATTTAAACCAAACAAATTATATTTCTTGTGATCAAAGGCGGACCCTTTTTCAGAGTGTCCTTTTATACTCACTCACATTGCATACTTCTGTTGTTTTTGTATCTAGTTAATTTGTTCGATATAGAATAGTGTGGTATAAAGTTGATGGAATTCTTCATAGTCTTGTATGAAAAATCATTGGGAAAATTTAGCACTGTGTAAAAAAAAATATTATAAAATATCCATGCATTTTTGATTTATATACTTGCAGGAAGATCAAATATATGAGCACAAAAAGAAAGAAAAGATCCAGAAATATGATAAATTCTTTAGAAAATTTGAATACAGTAAAGCTTTGGATGCTGCAGTAAGTTGATTGTACATAAATAGAAGATGTGGTATGATTGCCACTGAGACAACTATCCACCATAGTTCAAATGAAGTGGATATTAGCAAGTGTATAGCTTTAGACAATTAGAAAAACACAAACTGTATAGTCCTTGACTTAAAAAATGTGAAACAATTCAATAGAGAAAAACTTCTAGCCTAATTTATACAAACAATTTACAAAAAAATACAAAAATATAACAGACATGAACCAATGACAACCTATGAACAATAAGCTCCTGGCTTGAAATTAATTTGCATAACAATACCATTTTTCAATTAATTTTCAACTTTTCTACACTTTCTGGCAATTTAGAGCTAGGAATAAACTATGGGTATTATTATAACTTTATGTGATACCCATTTTCATCGAATTCATGGGTATACCAAAAAAAAACAAACAACCAAAGTAAAACCAGCGTAATCAAATCAAGGAAAATAATATTTGTCCTCAATCCATGCACAATCAGTACTCATAGAAATCAAGGAATCACAGAAAAAAGAAATTTCTATTTTGTTGAATTTCTCATTTCATAATGCTGTTAGGTATGATATCAAAGGAAATACACAAAATTGTGACTATATGAAATCCTGAAGAAAAAATGTCTAGATAAATGCCTGTCCAGATATAGCTTCTTTTATCAGACCATACAAATTGTTAGTCATTATTGTGTGTTCATTTCTATTTATAGATACATGTGAGAACTAAAGAACCAGAAGTGACAGTCAGTGTTATACAAGAATTGATCAGGCGTGAAGGTTTAAAACCTGCCCTTGCTGCCAGGGACGACAAATCATTAGGCTTTATTATAAGGTTTATACAAAGGTAAGAAATTGTCATAGAAAACTTTATGCATATGTATATATATTGTATGGTAAAGAAAACTCATGTAAAAGATCAATTAAGGCTTAAATTAAGGAGGTTAAATCGAATTTTTTGGATTACAGATTTCCCATTTTAACAGACATTAAAAACAAGAGAGCAAAAGAGTTTTTCTTTAGCATCTAGTTTAATGATAAAAAGATGAATCGGCTAAGTATTTGCAATTCTTTAAATTCAGAAATTATTTATTATTGGTATTTATGAAAATTGGACAAAAATACAAGATTAATACATGTAATTGCAATTTCAGGAAAATTCTAATACAGATTTATGTATCAGATATGAAAATGTAAGACTCATTTTTGCAATATATTCTCCCAGTTGCGTCGTTCTAATTTAGAAGACCTTGCAATGATTTCTGAATTTCAGTATATGAAATTAGTTGCTGTACAGACAGGGGTCAAAATTAGCGCTGGTCAGGTGGTCCGAGACCAGTAAAATTTGCGTCTGACCAGTAGAAATTTGTCAATAAAAATCACTGATTGCATCTCAATCTCGAATGTTTACAAAAAAATATACCTGCGAAATACTGGGGAGTTCTACGTATTATAATTAGGGCCCCGCCTTTAGGCGGGTCGCCCTATAGTGATCAGTCTGTCTGTCCGTCCGTAACACTTTAACTTTGTGTCCTCTCCATATCTAGAGAACCATTATGATTTCATACTTTATACTTTACATGTTTATTAACCAACACCAGAGGGCGTGTCATGATGTATGTACAACTTCCTAGGTCAAAGGTCAAGGTAAAAAAACTTTGGTTTCAGTTGACAACCCTGTGTCCTGTGGTGAAGATCGTGTCCGCTCTATATCTTGAGAACCGTTATGATTTCAAAGTTTATACTTGACATCCATTTTAACCAACACCAGATGGTGTGTCATAATGTATGTACAACTTCCTAGGTCAAAGGTCAAGGTCAAAAACTTTGGTTTCAGTTGACAACCCCGTGTCCTGTGGTGAAGATCGTGTCCGCTCCATATCTAGATAACCGTTATGATTTTAAACTTAATACTTAACATGTTTATTAACCAACACCAGAGGGTGTGTCATGATGTATGTACAACTTCCTAGGTCAAAGGTCAAGGTCAAAAACTTTGGTTTCAGTTGACAACCCCGTGTCCTGTGATGAAGATCGTGTCCGCTCCATATCTAGATAACTGTTATCATTTCAAAGTTTATACTTGACATGTAAATAAACCAACTCCAAAGGGTGTGTCATAATTTATGTACAACTTCCTAGGTCAAAGGTCAAGGTCAAAAACTTTGGTTTCAGTTGACAACTCCATGTCCTATGGTAAAGATACAATTTTTTAATGCACATTATTCACAGCGGGGCCCACAGAGATGGCTCCCATCTCAATGATATCTAGTTGAGCAAGTTAATTAAAATCTCTGGTGAGCGTCCTTCACAAGAAAACAAAAGGTGAATATTTTTTGGAAGGAGTTATATCGCCGGAAATTTTTTAGTGTTCTAGGACTTATATGGACTTCATTCTTTGCCTTCTTGTCATTCTGCTGATGCAGAAAGGGAGTTTTCTGAGATGAAACTTGTTAAGCTACCGTATTTGAAATGAGGAAAATTTCTGGACAGCGCTCCAGACGACCCAGTCAGGCATCCTATGGTCATCGTGTGGATTGTGATGATGTAGAAGACAATGTTGACATTTTTCAAGACTCTCTTTTTTTTCTTGTGTTACATTTAAATGAAAAAGATAACATAACAATAAAAGTAAACATTTATCATTTATTTTAGTGATTGTCAAAAGAATGTCTTTTTTGCAGGACCAGTAGATTTGGAGCCGGACCAGTAGATTTTTAGTTCACTGGTCTGGCTGGCCAGTACACAAAAGCGCTTAAATTCGACCCCTGTGTACAGATATAATTTTTTTATCAAATGTGTGACACAATTTTTTGCTTTTTGTAGAAATATAAGTAACCCCAGATTTACCTCAACATTGACAGATGTAGCTGGTGTACTTCTAGGTAAGACAACAAATTTATAAATACGGTAACAGTATCACCTCAACTTTTTTGTATGGCTCCACCATAGTGGAGGGTAGATTTAGTTTTACACTTGTCTGTCGGTAAGTCCATATGTCCCAAAATTGATTTTCCTTCTGTAACTTAAGGCCACGGTTTTTTAATTTGTTGGTTTACGGATTTTCTCCATGAAAAAGTCGGGTCGGTCGGTCGGGAAAAAAATAAAAAAAATACCTTTCAAGACAGAAAACTGATATGCAAAATAAATATATATTTCACCTTTCTAATAATATGTTTGTTATCCTATTTTGTCATCATTTCTTAAACTTTAGTTTAATGAAATATTATTGCTCAGTTGTAATAAAAATTGTATGACATTGCCTAATAATTTCCCGTATAAAAGGGGGTGCACGGACAAAGACGTAATTAAATTTCATAAAGGAAGACAAATTCACATAGCTCTTAATCAATTCCAGAAAACTTGGTGAATAATGATCTTCAAGAACGAAAACTGATAAAGAAATAAATGTAAAAGCGTGGTAAGAAAATAATTTTCAACACACGCGTCAAAAACGTAATAGACTCGTCCACTGGAAAAAACGAGAATATCGGGTTAATCTGTTGTCACGCATTCACGTTTTTATCCAAATGGACGAAAGTTTTTTATTATCTATGAAACAAGAAAATTTTAAATGATCTGTTAATATTCAGTACTTTAACTTGATGTCCTGAACTTCCACCTGTCCACATTTGGACAAGTCTATTTCTATGAGAAGATGCATCTTACGGACTGTTGACAAATAAGAGAAACGAACTTATTGTGTAATTGGTTTTAAACAAGGGTTTCGTTCCACAAAAATATTTGTCTAAACGACATGTCAAGGTCATTAATAATCGATTTATCTATTTTTAGAAACGTAAACTGGAAGTTTCATTTTTTCACAACAGAAAGTGTTATCAATTCTGTTAGTGATTAATGCATTTCGTTTTATAAAAAAAGGATAATTTATTTATTTTTCAGGGATAATGCATTTGTTAGGGTCGGCGGGAATGAAAAAGCATGAAAAGTCAATTTTATTTCTATTCTGGAAATAGGCAAAATCAGGTCGGCGGATCCGTAAACCAACAAATAAAAAAATCCTGGCCCAACTTAATGTTATGTAAATTATCCACATATATACTTATTTACACAAACCACATATCATGTTTGAATTTGGTTGGTGTCACTTTTATCAGTGTAGAGTTATGCCCCTTTGAAAAATAAATGATGAATCTTTCATTCTGTTCTTTTCTTTAGTTTGCTACAACCAAATGAAACTTTTACACAATGCTTATTACCACAAAAGAGATAAAGTTTGAAGTTTGGTGTTATAACTTTCACAGTTCAAGAGTAAAGCCCCGTTTCTGTTCTCTTGCCTCAACCAATATGCAATGATATGATACGGATACACAATCTATCTCTCATTGTTGTGTGGGTTTTTTGTTGCTCAGTATATCATGGCTGTTCCATAAGAAACAAACATGGTACCAAGGGAAAGCATTTGAAAATAGGGTTACTATTTAAAGTGGCAATATTAGAATTTTCCTTACAAATTCATTGTACAAAGTATTCTTTAAAACCCAAGCATAGTTTAGATATTTGAATTTTGGTTTAGGCACTTATCATTAAAGAAAGTTTCTACAAGCAGAGGCATCTAGTCCATGTTCTAGATTATTTGAAGGTTGCTCAAATTACTGATCACTAGAATAGACCATACTTGAGTATGAATATTTATTACAATGAAAATAAAGGCTTCAAACAACGCTCATAATTTATCTTAACAACTTTATTTTTTGTTATATTGTAGATATGTACAACTCTCATATAGGACAATGTGCTGAAGTTGATTCTTTGTTACAAAAGTTACGAACTACTGTCAAACAGGAAGTAGACTATATGAAACAATTAATGGAAACCATGGGAACAATGGACATGTTATTTGCTGCTGTATCAACCAATCAGAACAAACAATTAAATTCTAATTCTTTAGATGTTTTGACTCCTTCTGTAAAAGCACAGACTTCCTGATAGAAATAAATATGAAAAAAAGTGTTGTACTTAATGTTTGCTTAAGCCTTCATGGCTCAAGGGTGCTATCACTTATTGTCTATCATCTGTTGTCCATTTGTTGTCATCTTATACACATTTTACTGAAAATTCTGAAATTATCGCTTGCATTTATATTGCAAATTTTGAAGAATGTACTGAAGTCTGAGGTTGATTTACAAAACTTTGGGAGCGGGTGTTTTTAAGCTCAGGATTTTGAGATTGATCCTTTCGGGATCCAGGAATTCTTTTTTCAAATTTCAGAATGTCGGGATTTAAATTTCTTTAAATTTGGGACCTCAGGATTTCATGTTTTTAAGCCAGGGATTTCGGGATCAGGACGCCTCTGATCCCCTCCTATATGTTTCAGATATCTGAATGTGAGTTCATATTATTACCATACTCATGTTGCAAGAAATGAAATTGCAAAAAGCAAAAAACCTCACCTGATCTTTTTCATGCTAGTATGAGGTGTATTGTGAGTAAACCTTTTTCCTATAATTTTTGTGCAGTTGGCACATTTCTTGATCAGAGTGAGAAAAATATTCCTCCTCACTAGTGAAAAATCCGTTCTCGGCAAATTATTGGTCGAAGTTTAATTGTGACGTTAAACGGTTAAATATTCTTGGTTCTTTTTGGATTTTCCTATTGTGACGTCATGGAAAAAGTCGACCATGCCTGATGACGTCACAAAATGTATGCAACTTTTTTTCAAATCTTTGAAAAGGGAGGATAAAAATCATTAGAGAAACAGACTCCACCACTTTAACTCATGTATTAAGATATTTCTCCACTCTCGACAGTTGAATTTCAAATATTTAAAAAGTTTGGTAAGCCTCACACTTTAAATATCAGAATTTAACTGTCACAAATGGAGAAATATTGTAACACACTTGTTGCAGTTGTGGAATCTATATATCCACTTCCTGAATACTTATAATTGCATACTTTTAATGATCATGCATGGAAATCTGGAGGCTTGTTGAAATTTGGAAACATTCATCATCATGTGAGCATGTGACTACTTGTATCCACTGATTTGATCTCTTGATTATAGTAGTCTCCTTGACATTCAAACCATCTCTCCTTATTTATGTATTACCATACGCTGTAATGCATTTTTACATTCATCTTCTTCCAGGTTACAGAATCATTACTGCAAAGGTATCGTAAGTCAGAAATTGAACACAGTTCACCTCATGTCTTCCACTATGTCTGGACTTCATTTGCCTCGCCTGTTACATGTATTTGTAGAGATGATAAGGAATTTGGAGTGTGTCCATTAGATATCTAATGAGTGCCACTGTGGATAAGAAATTCTAAAGATTAAAGCTAATTCACCTAGAATTTGTTTTCCTTGTGTAATATTTGTTTAAAACTAGAGCTGTCTACATGGTGGAAATAATAATTGCTGCTGTGAAAATTCAGTATTGAGGCATACATTTTGTGATTTTTGGTTTTCAGTGGTTCATCTTATTTAATCATAGCCTCTTTGTAAGATTGAAACATGGCTACTGATAGGTCAATCTGAAAGACTTATATTGACCCAGAAAAGAAGTCTGAGGTTTTATGTATTTTAAATAAAAAAATGAAAGGTCAAGTTCAGTATGATGCTTCTGCATACAATATTTCGTCAAGCTAAGTGTTGCAGTTAAAAAGTTTTGCAGCGAACGAAAATCAGGCTGTTTTACTATCATTTGTCAAACGTCAATTTCAAGGTAGGGGTTACCAGAATTGGACATATTACCCCCCAACCCCACCCAAAAAAAAATCCCATGATGTATCAGCATATCAATTGTGGTCAACCTAAGTTTTATACTACAAGAGTTATACCCAGATCAGACAAGGTTTAAATATCTTAGGAGTCAAAGGTCAAAGTGACCTGATTTTGGTATTTGACACACCCCAAGCTCATGATGCAACTACATTCTTATATCTGTTAACCTAAGTCTTGCGGTACAAAATATATGAGCCAGACATGAATTGGACAAGATTTTTCTATCTTGGGGTCAAAGGTCAGAGGGACCTAACTTTATTGTGTGACACATCAGCATCCCACAATGAAACTGCATACCAAGTTCTGTTTTTATACAAATTAAAATAAATGCACCAGACAGAATTGAACAAAGTTTAACTACTATAGGGGTTAATAATAAGGTCAGAGTGACATTGTGATTCCCTTCCCCTCTAACTTTTTTACAGTCTATAAATTCCATCATTAATCAGTTGAATAATGTTATCTTCACAACTTCAAAACTAAATTTGAAAGACTAATTTTTGTTTACCAGGACTTTTTCTTGTTTTTGGACAAAAGAAACTCTGGAATAAACGAATGTTTTTTTGAGATTTTAACTTTTACAACTTTTAATATCTACATTGTGCTATTAGAACAAAGGGTAAATTCATTTAGTTTATACCTAAATTGTGTAAGTTGTCTAAACAATATGGGTGCTGCTTCTATAAATAGAAACTTATAAAAGATCGAAAGTTGAAGTAGGATTAAACAAATTGTATAACATATTTGAAGAAATTTTGACAGGAATAATGCTTATATTTATTGATGTTTGAATAACATAAACCTTAATAGAATTGTTCAAAAATATTTTTGTCACTTCTGCAAAGCATAATATTTAAATGTTATTTAAATAGTATGCCCCAAAAATTACTCATGATAATTGGCATACAATGAATCGTTCAGTTTTGACATAAATGGAACTTCGGCTCAGAGATAAGGGGGAAACAAAAGTTCGTCTGTGATATAAGTTTCACTAGCATACATTATTGGTAAGGGGACAATTGAAGCCCGCCTCAAGATGCGGGATTTTCTCACTGCGTTGAAGTCCTTTTGAAAGTCTATTGCTTGTTACAAATTAAAGAAAAAATGGCTGCAACTGCAAAATAGTTTTAGCAAAGCTTTCTGTGCGTTATCATCAACTTTTAGTATTTTAGGAGTGTTTAACCGGTCGATGCATAACTTGCATACATGTTGACTGAGAGATGCAAACCACAAAATACTATTATAGGAGTGTTAAATCATGCTTATACTGCATCAGTTCGGAAAAGAAAGAAAATTTGAAAGCCAAAACAGACATTGTAGGCTAGCTTCTGACGTCTATCACTGTAGTAGGACTGTTCCAAGGTCAATAATTATCTGCCCTGATCCAACAACTTGTGTTTATTTTCTTAATTGACCAGTCCTTTGTCCTGTTTGGCCAAATTTACGAAACTACATTGAAATTGATTGTTGAACTGTTTTCATGCATGAAATATTTGCCACTGGAAGTGAAGCAAACATCAATCACCAATGAATTTGCATGTCAATGTGTTACAGCCATATGCATTTCACTGAATCAAAGTTCTTCAAGGATATCATTCAATATTTTGAGCACTTAGAGTCTGTGAGAGATAAATATAGAATCTTATCCAATGTTGTGTCCTTGTATGCAGCTTTATAGATTAGACCGTTGGTTTTCCGGTGGTTTGAATGGTGTTACAATAGTAATTTTGGGACCCTTTATAGCTTGTTGTTCGGTGTGAGCCAAGGCTTCGTGTTGAAGACCGTACTTTGACCTATAATGGTTTACTTTTATAAATTGTGACTTGGATGGAGAGTTGTCTCTTTGGTACTCATACCACATCTTCTTTTTTTATATTATGTACAGAACTCGTCGATTGTTTGAAATATATCATTAGACGAGTTAATTACCAAGCTAATAAAATAAGGAAAACTTAATGGTATAGATGATAACATGAAATGCAACAAATTGTGCTTTAGTTAAAATTTTACTGGTGGGTATACATGTAGTTACATGTACCTTAAAAATTTGTACCCGGAGATACAACAACTAAAGCAGGCTCAAAGAAAGGATTTTAAGAGGGGCGCTCCTGAAAATTAACAAACTGCATTTTGAAAAGGGCGGGTGCGCTCAAAGTCTTATATGTAGTGTAACTAGTAATATGAATATGTACAAAAATATTGCTGATTTATTAACCAGTTGGATCAAGAATTTGTCTGTTGTTGCAATGGTACCAGTCGATCAGATTGCAAAATAAGACTTGACTACAAAGGAAATATTCCCAATATATCCATGACATGTTCTTTCGAAATTTCCAGTTAGATATCGAAATTGTATCTAATGGAACTCAGTGTTACTTCTATTTTAAGTTGATCTCGTAAGAAAAAAATATTCAAACAAATTCATATTGACATTAAATATGATCTTGGAAGATTTAATATTTGTAACTGTCTTCACATTCAATAATTTAAGATTAGATTTTAATCTCGACATGCATTTCTATACCTGTCGTTTACTTGTTTATTTGTTTTGGAGAATGATTACGGGTGTTTATATGACCAGTTTCTTTGACATCTGATATTCTCATATTTTCTACATTTCATTTTATCAGGTTTTAAAATCTATCAATGATTACACCTTGCGAGTTTTGGTGATTTTGCTGATATCATCTATAGGGGTAATGAAGTCCCCCACGCTAGACTGTACTTGTATACCCTGTCAAGAGTCACTGCACTGGTTGAAAGAGTACATAATATTAACACTTTGGATTTTCTTATCTATTTTAATGCCTCATCAAACACACATTTAATACTTTAATTGGTCATATATATGGATTTCATAAAACATTATATTTATAGAGTGCAACTAAAGGAGGGAGATATATTTATACGCATTATAGGATTGGAATTAGTTACATTGAATTTTCTGCTCTTTTTATATTTTCAAAGTCATTTCAGTAAAGTAAAGATGTTTCTTTATTGCATCAAACTAATATACTTCTGATATAACAAGGAGCCGTTATAACCTCCTTGCATATATATATAGACCAAAATTACCAATATTTTAGATTAAATTCATTTACTTTATTATATTAATTTCGGCAGTAATTTTTACATGGTAACTTTGATTGATATATTATTGGTTGATTAATTGTCAGTGGCAAATATAACATGCATGTTGGACAAGGTAACTTTGATGTGAATGCTAAATTGTTCCAATACAATATCAGATGGTTTCAGAGGAATATTGGTACTAATTTCTCCTTAGGTTGCGACCATTCCTCCTTAGAGGTAGTAAAAGAATATTAGCCAGATAGGATTTTTTTTCTGTTTTGTGCTAATTCGTAGTCCACAAGAGGCCAACAGACATTAAAAGAATTCTCTCTCAATTTAAACCGTTTTTTTTTTTTATTTATTAAAATTGGAATAAGTCTTTTAGACATAACTAGTTGAGGTTCTGTTAGGTTCTTTTTTATCTTATTTTTTTTTTAATTTTGTGTGGCTGAATTTGATGGAGATAGTTTTACGGTTACTTTAATTCCCCTTCAAGTTATAACTGCTTATGTCTTATTAAAGGTTATGTCTGTAGAGTTAGAATAACCAGTTTTGTTCATATGTTTTATGTTCTTCAAAAATGACTTTTTGTCAAGGTCCAAATTAAAGCAAGCCAATTTCGACTTGGATTTGTACTTGAACTTTGGGAAGGCGCTAATAAATCGTTACAGTGAATACAAGTGAAGAGAATGGACAAAGATGTACTGTAGTATCAGGTCCATGTCATTGATTGAGCATATATAGCTGTAAAATTTAGTTTAATAATCATTGGTTGTCACAACTGATGTATTTATCCGTCCACTAAAGGGTGTAATTTGATTGGGTTATCAGGCGACATCAAGTTGCCGATATACTCATCAATAATTTGGGGTTAAGATTAAGCTGAATGTATTAAATGATCAAATTATAAACTTGTTAACAACAATACCGATAATTCTTTAATCACAAAGGAACGTTGGGATGAAAGGGGATTATACGGGACTGGGTGACATAAATCATCTCGATCTTGTATTTCACGTTTTCATACCAAACTTTGATCAAAGTGATAACAAACAATATAATTGATGATATTAAATCATTCAAGAGCGTGTGTGGCAAAGTTGTTGTATTTAATATCATAATTGTTAGAAAATTTGAAATTAATGCAATGGAATTTTGTCTTATTTGTTAATATGTTGTTCAAAATGGAAACTATGCATGAAGATTACTAATATAATTAATCGCCATGTACTTGATCCTTACATAAACTGATAAAGAAAATTATTTAATAGAAAATTATTATAGCTGCTTCAATTTAAATCTGGTAATATAATTCTATTAAGTATTTTTAGCTGATTCCAACAAAAGCTAGTTTTACAACTTTATAATACACAATTAACCAAATTTTGAAATAGACTGGTAGGAACTAGAAAAAATATCAGAAAAAAATGTAAGCCGGAAAGTTATTATTATAAAGATAAACGTGTCGAACGCACAAATTTTACAAAGTGCTATTAATTTCATTTGATGTCAACGCTTATAACTATAAATAATTTTTAAATCTTTATTTTCACCAATCAATTGAAAAATCACACCACATTTTTTTTTTATCAAGTAACCTTAATTTTTAAACTTCTAACCTTCAGTTTGTATAAAGTACATTGAAATTAAGAATAATGTCATATTATAATTTCTATTGGTTAATATGATTATTATATTAATCATTTTTGACTAATACTATTTATAAGTTGTTATTTGCTTGACAAATGTTTAACAATTAAAGATATAGATTTAAGGACATCAAACAAATGATAGTGATCTGATAGAATTCAAAAATCAAGTCATATTTAAATTTATAAACGGTAAAGAATTTAAATGGGATTGACTTTCAAACCACATAGGTCTCAATAGTGGTGTTAAACAAGTATTAATAGAAGTTGTTGCAAGATTTATATATTACATAAGTCTTGTGATTGCCTAATGATTGTTGTGTCTGTTTGTTTTGTTCACGCATCGTTGTCAATATAATGGAATTTGATGCGACTGTCATATAATTGAGAGGTTTAGCTAGCGTTAAAACCATGTTCAATCCAGCGTTTTCGACATAAGAAAATGCCTGTACCAAGTCAGGAATATGACAGTTGTTATCCATTCGTTTGATGTGCTTGGGCTTTTGGTTTTGCCTTTTGATAAAGGACTCTCCGTTTTGAATTTTCCTCGGAGTTCAGTATTTTAGTGATTTTACTTTTTAAAAGCATGGCCGACGAAGATAGCTTATTTGTAGATCGTGCTTTTGTCCCATTCATCTGCTTATGGATTAGTGACCACAAAAAACTAAATTAAACATATTACTAAAGCTCAGTTGCGGTACCAATAAGTTCATAATCAAGACATCTTATGGACTTTAAAAATTTCGAATAAAACTATATGTAGCTCAGATTTGTAGGAATAATTTTGATCAATTTTATATATATTAAGTTCTTTGTAAAGGGTAGCCATTGGTGGATTATATATAAACAATGATAGGTAATTCATATATGTAGTAAAGTTGTATGTTGATATGAATTTTATTATAAATTTTGTTGTGACATTCATTTCTTAACAGATATAATACATTATTGTTTAAGGGCTAGTTGAAGCCCGCCTCAGGTTGCGGGCATATTTTCGCTGCGTTGAGGACCCATTGGGCTGTTTTCTACTCTTTGGTCGGGTACGTCGTTGTCTCTTTGGCTCATTCGCCACTTCCATTTTCATTCTATTATAAGAGACAACTCAGTAGCAACTGACGTATGTCCAGGTAATAAAAACAATTTATTTCGCAATGAGGAAAAAAGTTTTAGGAAAAAATAACACTTTCCAATTCCCCAAAATAATGAGATTTGATACGTTTTCAAACAACTATATCCCGGCAGCAAAGACCAAACCGGGACCCCATAGTCACCGTACGGTAAGGTGAGGCTAAAAACAGTTGTTATCAGGGCTATATCAAGGATTTCGTAATTGCTGATTTCAAACGGAATTTATGATGCCGAGAGGGTTTTTTTTTACGATTTCATATAAAAAAATCAATATTTTCAAATCATAAAGGGTCTCACAGAATTTGGTATTGGTTTTTTTCTGATAGAGTTTAACAACAAAAAGTAATGAAATAAAATTATTTAAAAAAATGATCCCAACGACATTATTTAACCTCTCAAATCAATTTTCAATTTTTTTTAAAAGTGTAAAAGATTTGACTAAAATGTCCTGTTAATTTTTTGTAAAAGCGTGGTACACGTATCACGGTTGTATCTTTTACTTTTTAAAAAGAGTTATTACCGAAAATTACAGGATTAAATCTTAATTGATGCATTTAAATTTCTGTATAAAATTGTTGTTAAAAACTGCATTAATTGCTTAAACCATATATTAAAAAGGACAATTAAATGACTTGTTGTCGAAGAATTTAGATGGGATTTTATCTGGCAAGGTCGCGTTGAAATTCTGTGAAATTTTACACCAATTTTTAAAATTTCTATTTAAAAGTTTTCGTTAGATGCATAATTAACGGCAATTGAAACATAAGATAAAATCAAGTAAATATGTTCGATATAAAATTGATCAATCTCTGAGTAATTCAAATGGAATGTTTCCGATCTTGATCGTAAAATAAGGAAACACGAATAAGAAAAGGTCTTCAATTTAGAAAAAAGAAGAAATTGAATGTTTATGAATTTTCAAGAACGTATACGTGGACCGCAAAGACTCAAAGTACAAATAACAACTTTTAAGTATTTTGAATAACCGCAATCGTCATAAATTCCCGATTTTCTGTAGAAAAAAAATTAAATTAAATTTATCGTTTCTTACTGACATATTTCTATTAACAGAGCATGCAATGTTTGCGTAGCAGAAGATAAATTATCGTGGACATCTTAATGTGAAAATGGTTTATGCATGTTTTATAATCGCAAGAGTAATCAGGCCCTAATGTCGCGATCCTTTCTCGGCAATTAAACATGTCCCATAGAATGCAAGATTATAACTGTCCTTATTTGGGCGTGTTACTTTTGATTAAACTTTGTATCGTTTTGTCAAAATTGGAATAAACTTTCTAAATCACAGTTGCTCCCCATAGATTTGACCGATTTAGTGTGCCTATTCTCCAAATGAAAATATCGTGGATAATCGAGCGAATAACTGCAGTAATTTTGCTATCTGATTTGCAATAACTATTTTCTTCCAAATAATTTCCCCGGACGGAATTCTAAAGATGGTTCTAACATGAAAGTCATTACGGTTTGATTGCCGCAATTGTATGATTAAAATGAGCTGTGAAATAAACAATTAAGTGAAAATAATCTTTTTGCGTGTTTACATATGAATTTAATGTACCAAGGGATTCTGGAACAAGATCCATATAACATTATTATAAATCACTAAATGAATGTATTTTATTTTCATTTGGATACGTTGTAAGGGGAATAATTCAATCCAGTCACGGTATGGAATATTTCAAAAAACAGTATGTTTAAATTATAATTTCTGAGTTGTTAGTTATGTTAGAAATTGTGAAAACAATTTAGTGGTCAAGATGCAAACTGTGGTTTCATGACAAATTAGGAGATACTTTTGCAAGAAATGTATCAATAAGTATTTGAGCGCAAGATATTCGCCGCAATTTGAAATGAATGATCTTTACCGACAGAATTTCTAGACTCTTCATTGAAAACATGAAAACCAGAGACAACCTCGAGAGTAAGATTTCACATCTGAAAACAAATCTCACCCGTTGCGAAAATAATGGCCTTTGCTATGTCCAAATAGTCTTTTAAACAAAAGATATATGCGACTTGTTGAAATCACTGATAATAACAGCAGAATCATCACATCAGAAACTTGAAAAAGCTATAGCCGCCAAAATTGAAATGCATACATAGACAATAACTGTTTAGTGTCTTTAAATATCAGCTGCATTTGGACGAGGCTAGGAAACAAGGTGTATGCGATCTTTTAGCGAGCTACTACCCCTGTTTCGAGCCGAGTACAAATACAGCTGATATTGAAAGAAACTAAACAGTTATTGTCTTTATCCTGCAATTGGTTCTGTATATATTGTTTTGAAAGACACAAAAACTAACATATTTAGCATTTATTTTCGATTTGTAATCCCTTGAGGCCCGCGTAGTAATATCAAAATCACACATTACGCTGACTAGTGACGGGTTCGCAAAAAAGAATCTCGAATGGTCAACAATTATACATCGCTCAAGGTGAATAATTATCTATTTTAACATAACAACTAATTTCAACAGTAAAAACAAATAACAAAACATTGTCAAATTTCAAACAGAAGTGTACGAGTTGTCCTACGCTTCAGACTTGACATTCACTAAACATGCATGCTGAAATTGACATGGTTGATTTTGTAACACAATCATATACATTCAAGTTTTGAAATCGACAATTGTCATCGTCATTGAAATGCAACTGGAATACACATTCTGAGGTCACACAGGTTTTAATGAGTTTTTTTTAACTGTTTCTACCCAACTCTGACAGACGCTTGTTTATGATCATAAGATAGTATCCAGAAGTCAAATTTTAAAAATAAAACTCCATTTTTTTCCGTATTTTACTTGTAAATGGACTTAGTTTTTCTGGCGTGGTACATTACATTCACTCTGTGGTTAAAGTTTTAAAATATTGATAACTTTCTTAAACTATAATACTGGATTTGTAGCAAACTTGGACAGAAGCTAGTTTATGGTCGTAATTAAGATAGTATCCAGAAGGAAATTTTGTTAACATTTTGTACCTATGTACTAGTATCTGTATTTTACTTATAAATTGACGGAGTTTTTCTTCCACTTAACATTACATACAGTCTGCAGTTAAAGTTTTTAAATAGATATAGGAAGATGTGGTGTGAGTGCCAATGAGACAACTATCCATCCAAATAACAATTAAAAAAAAAGGTAAACCATTATAGGTCAATGTATGGCCTTCAACACGGAGCCTTGGCTCACACCGAACAACACTGAAGCGGTATAAAGGGCCCCAAAATTACTAGTGTAAAACCATTCAAACGGGAAAACCAACTGTCTAATCTATATAAAATTAAAAAAAAACGAGAAACGTGAAACACGTATAAATTACATTAACAACCGACAACTACTGTACATAAGATTAAAACATTTATTAGATTCATAAACTATCCTGGATTTTTACCAAACTTGAACAGAAGCTTCTTACAATCAAAAGATAGTAATATTGTGTTGGATTTTTTTCCTCATTTCGGTTGCGCCTGTGATTAACAGCAAAAGTAGGCGAAACACGTGGATCCGCGGAACCCTTACGACTTTTTTTCAGGACAAAGGGTTGACAGACTGTTACCGTAAATACAACATTGAAACTGCACACAGTGCAATACTGGAGACAAGAGCAAGCGTAAGAACAACACCGTAACCTCCATTAAACACAACTATTTATGACCTTACGTGTCCTTGAATAATAAGCAAATTCTGCTCCACACCTGGCAAACGTCATGTTGCTCATGTTGAAAACACATTCGTCGATGTCAAAATCGAAGAAAATAGAACGAGATTGTCGTTTTGACGCCTAAACCCTACACGTGATAACAAGATATGCAATACTCATCCAACGAAACATGTAGGTAGCAAGTTACAAATTCACTGAATATGTAAATCAATTATCCTTATTTATATAAATCATTTATTCTTATTTATATAAATCATTTATCCTTATTTATATAAATCATTCATTGATTCCATAATTTAAAGATAATATAAAATAAGGTGATGTGGTATCAATACAAATGAGATATCCACTACAAATCAAATACGAGAACTTAAATATCTGTGACGTGGCAAACGGGATAAAAATGGAGCGGAACAAAGCAACAAGGAATTTCTTGAAACGAAACAAAATAAAAAGAAACAATTTTGTTTTCATTTGAAATGAATTATTAAAGTTCAATGTTCTACTTATAGTATCTGCATCTGGTTTCAAAATGATACCGCTAGCCTATTTTAACCTTGTTTTATAGTCGACAGGGCTTTATCGTTAAAATTTTCAGTGATATAGCTTCTTGACCACCATTATTCATATTGATGAGAATTGTTGTTTTGTAATAAACCTTTTTGGGACCCTAAGTTTCCCCTCTACACGAGTTCACGAGACATTGGATATTCCTCCATTATTTCTAAATGACTAAGGGATTATACATCCTGCACAGCAAATGTGAAAACAAACAAGGGTTTAAATGCAAGACGGATAGGGATGATTCTTTATCATTCCCCAGTAAAGGAGTAGGTCCGGTAAGGACCGATTTTGGCCTCAAATTTCAGGTTCATCTGACGAAAGATTTTGACCACTTTTTAAACACTTAAGTGTCTATTTTATTTGAATTAATTAGTTTATGTGAAAGATTTTAACAGATTTAGTCATTAAAAACGATCCGATACAAGCTCAAATATGAAAAATCTACCTAATATGCCAAAAAATGTCACTTTTTAGATGGTTTTTGGTAAAAATGAAAGTGGCCGCATCCGTGTTCATCCTCAACCTTTATATATGTTATGTATTATCATAAAATACAACTTACATTTCAATATTAAGGATGAACACGAATGCGGCCACTTTCGTTTGACACGAAAACCGTCTAAAATTTAACTAAAATGCTAGAATTATGAGGATTTTAGTAATTTAGCATGACTTAATGGTGCTAGTACCGGATATATGTGCATTGCATTGTCAAAAACAGCCCATATTTATGTAGCAGAAGCATTCTTCTGTCCAATAAATAACTAAAGGTTTACATTTTAACAATTTTGTAAAACTGCTATATTTTGGGGCCAAAAAGGGGTCTTACTGAACCTACTCCTTTTTTGGTTCATTCAAAATTAATAAAAAAAAAAACCCAAAAAATCCAGTAAACAGGTTCTGTAACATTTGTCTACCGAAACAAAAGCCGGATACTTTTGGACCTCTTTCGGAAACTGAAGAAGAATTTTGGATATCATAGGACAGAAATATTGGAATACAGCGTATTCATTTATACATACATACCCACCAAACAGGTGCAATATATAAAGGAATTGTGCACTTCGTGTTAAAAGCATACAATTTTGCTCAAACGTACTTTTGTCTATACTTTTTAATTTAAGATATGGAGGCAATCTGGAAAAATAGTCAACTTCCGGTAAAATTTGATATGGCGTATACATGTTCTAAATTTCAACTTTTTTCCTTTTCTTTTAGAAATAATATTTAAAACTACAAGAAATGATCTATTAACTTTATCAGAATCACATTAGTTGTCTTTATGTGGGTTATTTCATAATGTTGAAACATCATTTGGTAAAGTTGGGATCTCTTCCGGTCGCAATTTTCTGTTAACCATTTATCGACTACTTTAAATGCAAATACGGCAAGAAGAAGGAAGAAATACCCATTAATTTAGTTCTTTGGTGATTATTCATATTATCAGATTATTACATGGCATTTTTCATATCGCATGTATTATCAGCCCTAGGTTCAATATCAGCCCAAGAGCCGCATGGCTCGAGGGCTGATGTTGACCGAGGGCTGATAATACATGCGATATGAAAAATGACATGTTATGATCTTTTTATCATATGCTTCAACAATGGAGAAAAATAACAGATTGATATATATTGATCCTTTTACGTGGTTCCCAAAAAGAAGTTCAAAGACTGAAAGTTCAGTAATCACGGACGTTGGACCCCAAATTTAGTACATTCGATATGAAATCTTTCTATCATATGCCTCAACAGAGAAGAAAAATATTTTAATATAGACGAATAGAACAATAACAAAAAAATTCAACATTATACATGACTCATACATAATGAACACTGTTTGGAAAGTCAACTTTTTTTAAAGTGACTTTCTAAATTATGTTTGAAACTGTTAAAAAATGCATTTACTTAATAATTTTTTTTTTTTAATTATTTTACACAATATACTTTCCAGTATCCAAATAATTGTTTTGTACACTTCATGGTAATGTTTCACTAAAAACATAGTATTGAGGTGTATTTTCCGGAATTTGCCGAGTATCACCGGAATGCCATGCGATAACGTTACGGAAAGGCATGTGATAACGTTCGAAGCATGTGATAAACTTTTCATATCAGCCCGCTAAGCACCAATTCGAAAAATATGGAATTTACTTTAATTTAATGCTATTATCATACAGTAAAAATCATATGTTATTTATTCTAAGTATATGATAAACATATATATCAGTATATGGCGAATAAACTTATTTCATCAATATGAAGATAGACCTACACTTTATAAATCAACATTTTAATTCATTGATATTAAACATCTTAGAAATTTAAAGTTATTGAGATGATCAGATGATGGAGGACAAAGAACATTTTCATCAATTACTGAAGTAGTTTACTGGTCTAAATGTATAATTTGTCAAAACATGACAGACGAATTGCTGCATTGCCCTGCATCGACAAAGCGTATTAATTTTGATGCCGAATATGTGACTGGCGGAAAATCCCGTTTAATTCAAATGTCTGCAATGTTTACCGTCTACAACACATCTGAATGCATAATAGGATGACAGCTTGTGATCTCTAAAGTATGATATAAAAAAGCAATGCTTACTGACATACGACCTGATATTTAAAGTTAAATGCAACAGAAAGAAAGAGAGCATAAAAAAGACATCTCGACTGGATGCAAATGGTATACATGTCAGAAATCAGAGAAAAACAAGGACATTCAACTGCGCAGGTTACCATGTAAAATAGTAATAGTAGAATATGTATAAAATGGAGAATGGAAATGCGGAATGTGTCAAAGAGACAACAACCGACCATATAACAGACAACAGCAGAAGATCACCAACAGGTCTTCAATGCAGCGAGAAATTCCCGCACCCGGAGACGTCCTTCTGCTGGGCCCTAAACAAATATATACACTAGTTGAAGGAAGGATTTTACACTGGCTATTCTCAAGATTTATAAGAAGCAGTTCAGGAGGAATAAAGGTAAATAATATATTTTCACAATTACACCTTCGTAACGTCCAGTGGCAAATATTTCGCGATGTTCAGGTCGAACAAAATCCACAGAAGATGTAGCCAATGTAGACACTTTAATAGTGATTGATAGTGCAGCAATATAAAGTTGTTAAAACCTGGAGCGTCTCGAACTTATGATGAATGTTTCAGGACAATATTTTGTCCATATTTATGATACATTAGGATTCTAGAAACAGCCTGATATTGTACAGATAATTGATGTAGTTTGAAATACTTACATAGATACCAAAATAATGAATGCTGCAAGAAGCAAGTGAGAAAAAAGAAAAATGAGTTGTGTTCAAGGGAAAACGTGAACCAAAAAACTGGCAGAGCTTCTTACGTGTAGATAAAAACAGAGCTCTTTCATTTTTAGTCACATACACTGATAAATGCCAACATTTTCGGAGAAAGTTAATGATACAGATGGACAATACTGTGTGTATAGTCCTTCCTACGATGACACGCTAGGCCTTGCACCTTGCGATCATGTATAAGACGATACCAGAAATATATTGCGTATTGCAGATGCGGTAAAGGAAGGACGTACTAGAGACGTGATTCAGACAGTTGATACGAATGTAGTAGACTGAGTAGACTGAGTATTTGTTGCGTCTTGAAATCATGTGACTAATCCAGCTTAAACATATGTTGCCTTTGGGACTGGAACATTCTAGATATATTTCCATTATACGGGCTAAATGCTAACACTTTAGGACAGAAAAAATCATACGCATTGCCTCTGTTCCATGCATTCACTGATGCGAGCCGACACTGTGTAAGCGTTCGCGGATAAAGGGAATCAAACAGCATGGGATACATGGAATTCATTGGATTATGTCAAAAGAGCGTTTATCGTTATGAGAGACTAGGCAATGACTGTGGATGTCGCAACCACTATTAATACTATAATCCAACGATTCGTTATTCTGATGTATGATTGGAAGTATATCAAAGAAGGTCAATGAGGCACGAAAACATCTTTTCGGTCACTAAAGCAGGTTCATTAAAAATAATCCGCCAACAAAATCTGCTCTTTTTTCAACACACCAAACGTTTTATCTATCAAGGTGGGTGTGTGTGGGGTATTTGTCTCAATTTTGAATCACAATTACCTAGCCTGAATGCATTTTGCTGGTTAAAAGACAAAAGTGATCGACGACAACCATTAGGAGCAATATGTCAGAGTCATTTTGTTCATGTCAAGAGTAAATTCCCTGTGGTCTGTACTCCCATGCACTGCCTTGTTTGCCTTTGGTTGTGACTTTTAATTTGATTACTTGACAATAGAACCATAGTAATATCAGTTCTTCAATTTTGTTTTATTGAATAACATTGCTGATTTTTATTAAAGATATGTTTTTTTCCCTAAATAAACTCACCATAGATACCAGGACTAGATTTATTACATACGTCAGACGCGCGTTTCGTCTACAAAAG
The DNA here is from genome assembly GCA_037788925.1 of Mytilus galloprovincialis. Taxonomy (NCBI): domain Eukaryota; kingdom Metazoa; phylum Mollusca; class Bivalvia; order Mytilida; family Mytilidae; genus Mytilus; species Mytilus galloprovincialis. Next base: position 37,768,142 of record CM075335.1, read on the forward strand.
ACCCATCAGCGACGCTCGAATACAAAACAGTCAAAAAGGCCAAACAAAGTACGAAGTTGAAGAGCATTGAGGACCAAAATTCCTAAAAGTTTTGCCAAATACAGCTAAGGTAATCTATGCCTGAGGTAGAAAAGCCTTAGTATTTCAAAAAATTCTAAAATTTGTAGACAGTAAATTTATAAATATAACCATATCAATGACAATTCATGTCAGCACAAAAAGTGCTGACTACTTGGCTTGTGATACGCTCGGGGAAATAAATCTCCACCAGCAGTGGCATCGACCCAGTGGTTGAAAATAAACTCATCATAGATACCAGGACTAAATTTAGTACATACACCAGACGCGCGTTTCGTCTACAAAAGACCCACCAGAGACGCTCGAATACAAAAAAGTCAAAAAAGCCAAACAAAGTACGAAGTTGAAGAGCATTGAGGACCAAAATTCCTAAAAGTTTTGCCAAATACAGCTAAGGTAATCTATGCCTGAGGTAGAAAAGCCTAAAGCATTTCAAAAAATTCTAAAATTTGTAAACAGTAAATTTATAAATATAACCATATCAATGACAATTCATGTCAGCACAAAAAGTGCTGACTACTGGGCTTGTAAATACATTGTTTGTGATATTTTTGACCGGAAATGACAGAATTTTGAAAAAACTACCCCGAGTCTAGTCAAATGATTTTTTCTGGAAAACCATATATACACAATTATGTTAAAGTATAACAAGCAGACCTGGCTACTAATTGTGAAAAAAAACCCAACATAAATAATATTCAGTTATCAAATGCATATCCGCAATTTTGATGACAAATCGGAAGTTGGTTCTAGTTAGGTTTCTACCAAATTTCATGCTTTTAACACAATATGCACATGTCTGCTGGACTATTGTTGAAGGTCAAACAGTGACTTGTAGTTGTTAATTTCTGTGTTATTTTGCTCTTGTGAAGAGTTAACTAACTGGCAATCATACCACATCTTTTTTTTATAGATTGACTAGTATAAACTTCAATATAAATTATCTGCATCATTGTAAATTTCCGTGTCCGTGATTGCACCTAGATACTAAATTTATTTCTTGTGAAGCGTTCCTTTACGAGTTTACATAATACTGGGGTGCACAATAGTAATATTCGTATGAAGAACACCGAAGTTGCCTGGTTTGATCTTATATATGAATTTTTTAGTTCTTGTTATAATGTTTATTCTAATGAAATTTGGCATTTAAAAAAAATATATTTTGGCAGTTTTGTAAACTTTTATTAAATTTTGGACAAATTTATAATCTTTTGTGAAAATTGGCCAAGCTGTTAAAGTTGTTGTAGCCTTTTTGAGAATTTGGGTCAATTTTTACTCCCTGGTGTATATAGTATAACCTGGATAGGTGTCTTTTGAATTTGTCTCACGCAAGGATAGCCCTCTCATTAGCAATTATACCACGTATCACACATACATAACACATTTAGAGATTTTTTGACATTCTATTCATAATAGATGTGGAGAGAATGGGACTGAATCGTAACCCTTGGCTAGCGAAGATCCAACTTTATTCAACCGGTGCAATTTTTTACGTAATCTTCGTGATTTATCTATGTAGGTTTTTGCATACTAGTATGTATTGATCTTTAAGATGTGTCACTGTGTGCTCTCGTTCTAATCTTGCATAGTGCTTGCCTATCTTTAAATTTATTTGATTCCCAATTATTTTTGGTCCCATTCTTTTATATAAAATATATCTCAGTTATAACAAAGAATTTAAAGGTTATTCCCCTTACTACACACTTTATTTCAGTAGGAATAAAAATGAATGTCTTCGACACACGTCGTTTTACTCTGTAATGATTGCAGGGGTGCCATTTTTTGCAACGTTTTTTCTGTTTTACGGCAATATTAAAATAGAGAAGTATGATTCCGTTATACAACATATGTAGTATAACAAAATCAGAGTTCTATGTTTCAAATATTTGTTTTACGGGTGATTATTATGTTTTTTCAGACGTCGGTATACTTCTTTTATTTATGTTTTTCTTTCCAACAAAAAAACCCCAACCTACTGCCAACCATGCGGAGAAAATTGATATATTTTTTAAAAAGAAACGTTAAAATTAGAAACAGACATTAAATGAAATACAACTTTAGGTAAACATTGACAACAGACGTTAACAAGGAACAGTCATTTATTGAAAAATAAGAGTAGAAATATAAAACAGACACAAAAAACAAAAAATGAAATCAGACTTACAAATTAATAAATAGACGTGCAATTGTAAAAAAAAGTAAAAAAACCTGTTCAATTTGAGCTTGAACAGAAACACAAGTAGCATAACACATAAACTGTCGTTTCTGTTAAATTAAGTCTTAACCTAATTAATTTTTAATAAATATTTTTCTAACATACCGGTAACTTCTATTCCCAAAAAGAGTTTATTCCATTTTCACATCATTTATTTGTTTTTCTACTAAATTTGTTCGTTTTTTATGTATGCCTTTGGTTTTAACAATGTATGTTTTCGTTTTTGATGTCTGTCCTCAATTTTATGTCTGTTTTCAATTGTTCATTTTTTCTATTACAACGGCTGTTGTTTTTTGGTTTAAGTTTTATATCTGTTTTCGTTTTTGACATGTGTTTTATTTTTATTTTAATATGATGTGTTTTCGCAATTGAAGTCTGTTATATTGTATGATATAATTTTAAACGTCGTGCAGCCTCTAACTTACAGTAGCCAATTGCATGATTGTTGTAACTTTGATTCATTTCACTATCCGATTGTTAGGGGAAAATGTTCTTCGACGAAAAACAAATTAACCTCTAGTTGATTTTGTAGTACTTTTGCATTGTATGAGTGCTGTCTTTGTATTGTTTAAAGTTATGAAGTGTTATTTGCTTATAATAATTTATCAACGCGGTTGCATTATTAGTGCTAATAACAACATTAACGGTACCAATTTTCCTGCACCAGATGCGCATTTCGACAACACATGTTTCTTCAGTGATGCTCGTGGCAAAAATATTTGAAACCAAAAGCTTATATAAAAGACGAAGAGCTATAATCCAAAAGGTCCGAAAGCCAAATTCGCTAAATGAATCACGAGCTTTGCAATTAACAAATCGTGTTTTGAGAAAAGATTAATTTACATTTATCGACCTTTGTTGTAATATACCATTACAGTTTGAAGTACATACCTGACGATACATCCTTAGTGATAAAATACTTCGAAAAAACATAATAGTTCTGATAAAAAACATCCAAGGATATCTATACTTTGTTTATACGTACACTATTTCTTTTTGAAGGCCGTACTTTGACCTACAATGATTTAGCGCTCATACCACATCTTCCTGTATCTATGAACTCTTTTTCAAATAGGATTATCTCCCGTTTATCAGAGAAAACATTTTAATTAAGATCAATGCATTTCCTGTATATACAAGTTAAAGCTAAAACAGATAAGGACTGCTTAGCAGAATAACGTATAATGTCAACATGTAGCAATTATTGTTGATCGAGTCATGAGTACCCATACTGTATTTTTATCTGCCGAAATAAACATATTCTCCCGTCGAAGAAATGTTCACAATTCTATATCAAACTCTTATGTTAAACATATTTATTTATAGTGGATTGACAAACCAGTTATCGCAACTTATGTTAATCCCTTTCCACTTTGCATTGCAAGTGTTGCCTTATAGCGGCAATAGCCTGCTCTTTTTCGAAATCTACAATGGTGTCTTCAACGTGCTCTCTCTCTTAAAACATGGGTCAGTCAATCATGGTCCCCTTCCGACGGACTATCATCGTTTTCCTCAAGAACATACTCGCAAATGATGTCAAGGGAGAGCCGAAAATTCAGTCCCTAAAATCTTCTTCCTTCTTAGCCATATCACCAGGCAGCCGATCAGAACCGACTTTGATAAGTAATAATTTTAGGATGGCGTGAATGTCGAATAAAACTTAAAGTTTCAAACCATGATGCGGAGCAAATTCTATTAAGCGGTAATTTGTTCTCCCAATTAAAAATTATCAAGTTATTAAAATAAACTGCCTGTCAGAGCCTATTTATCAATTTGAATTTGAAACGACATTATATAGCAGGATAAACCAGTAAAACCAAAATAATTAACCGAACGGGCATTGGATCTGATCTTGAATTCCCATACTGCGCTCCTTTGAATTATATATCTTCTCCTTGTTACTTTGATAGTATCTTTCCAAAAACATGGACCAATCAATGATAAACGGTGTTTGTTACGCAATGATTTCAAGATAGAGTGAATATCAAATGAAACTATAATAGCTTCTTACTGTGATGCTAATTGTTCAGACATACAAGTAAATATACAATATTAGGCCAATGAAAGAAAAAGATAAACTTTTTTGTATGTGGCTGAGAAACTGGGGAAGAGCGAGGTTGTACCGAGCCCTTCCCCATTTTTCGCCGAGTACACAAAAGTTTATATTTCTACGACATTGGCCTAATATTGTTTTTATACTGCAACTCAAATTAATAAAATGATATCTTTTTCAAGGTCTTTCCTTGACATTATTCAAAGTTTCGAGTTATTCCGAATTTAAGGACCAATGGTTAATGTGTATTACCAAGCTTCTACATGATAATCATCACTGCACTTGCTTGACCAAGACATATAAGCAAATTCCAACATGAAAAAGTTCATTCAGCATTACAAACGCTATGAATTTAAATAAACACACGAACAAAGAAATCGTTGAAATATTCGATTTAAAGTTAGATAGAAAAAGAAGACCATTTAATTGTTTAAAGTTTTTTTAACAAATGCAAAGTCATTTAAAAAAACTTCCTAATAGCTCCGTCCTAGTTTCGTGGAACTTAAACTTCCTGGTTCCAATCATCGCAATCAAAGTACGCAATCAATAATTTGGAATAACCGTTTCCTTTTTTTAAATTTAGAACCGATTCAATGGGATTTTCACTTGTGCATGTACATGTTTGAACAGTTCTGTGTTTGGCACATTTTCAAAGATATAAAGTATATAAATTGATCATACTACAAGTTCTGCCAATATGAAAATGGACTTCTGGAGAATCGTATTTTATCATTTACTCTTATTTTTTATGTCAGCCAACGCAACAGGCAAGTACAAACAATATACATAATTGTAATACACAGTATGATATTGCATTTGTTTTAATTAAAAATTTCCATAAGTATCATAGATTTTCCATAAGTATGATCGAAAAGGCATTGCAATCTTATATTTTATCGTTTATCTTTGAATTCCAGATGATTTAAATGATCCCTGCATTTCCCATATAACACTACAAGATCAGGAGCAGCGTTCAGCTGAATATCAACTTGATATGGAGAACGATACTCCAACTAATGATGTTATGCTGACAGATAGTTGGTATAGATTTAATACCAGCAACGGAGATGATATGCCTACAGAAGCACCAAATGCTTTAAAATGTGGAACATGGTATCCAATCTGGTTAAACGGTAATGATTTTTGTTTAATTGTATAAGACAATGACAATTTAGAGCTTTATTATCAATGTTACTTAGTAAAAATATACTAATTTCTATTTTCCCTGTATGTCTCTCGTGTCAAAGAGAAAGTATTTACCAAAGCGTGATTTTGTTAAAGTAATGAACATGCGTTTATCAATGAACAAATATGTTTCGTGACATTTTCAGGAATCTAATTATTATAATTATTAGCAAAATCATTATTTTGTATCATTGATATTACTATTAAACTACGCATGGTTATGTTTTGGAATGATATGCTCTCAAATGAGTATAAACTATCTAATACTTTATATAGACATATATTACAACTTAACCAGAGTAAACCCACACATTTTAAATCGGTTACGTACATTAAATCCATTTTTGATGAATGTGGTTTTCTTTTATCATGATCAAATACCTATGAATAGAGAAATATTAAAATCTCTTGTCAAACAAAAACTTGTTGATCAGTTTATACTACAATGGTTTTCTGTAATTTATTATTCTTCAAAAGGATAATTCTATTGTAAATTCAAAAGTATATTTGAATTAGAACCTACTACGATTTGTAAAAAATCATTGATTGTATATGGCTTAATTTAGATGTTCAAATCTTAAATTCCTAATTGAAACGGAAAGATGGAAAAATATTTTAAAAGAAAATAGGATATGTCATCTATGTTATCACAATATTGGCGATGAATATCACTATATGTGTATTTGTTCACATCCTAGTGTGTTACTTCTTAGACAAAATGTTGTGCCTAATCATTACCTACAATATCCTTCAAGGCAGAAATTAATCGGTTTACTCTCATTTTGCAACAGAAAGGTGTATAGGAAAGTATGTAGTTTCCTTAGAATGATTACTTATTTGTTGTAGATGCAATTTTTATACATTTATATATATTTATGTTCTCACAATCACTGAATAATAAGGAAGATATCTGTACACATGTAATCCTTTTAATAAGGTAATATATATAATGTATATGTTGTGTACAAGTTGTAATGTTGTACACATTATAATTTGTACAGTTTTTTTGCACAAGTTATCACTGTTTTATGAACTGCTTAACACAAATGGATGATACAAGCGCACAGTCTTCTGTTATGCATACCTCTGTCATATTTCCACAACTACATGATACAGTCAAATACTGAGCAAAGATACAAAAACATTATAAGAACACAAACATACTTTTTATGGATATGATTTTGGTATAAAGAGAATAAAAAATAAGAACTTAAATCATTCAGATATCCTCATTTTCTGTTTGAGGACAAAGAGAAAAGCACTTAATGTTAGGTTGAAGTATATAAATTAGAAGTTAAGATAAACTAATTCATTTTAGAATATACACTTTAATCAACTGTTGCAAGTATGTATGTGTCAAAAAACTTATAACTTGTACAAAAATCCTGTACAAATTATAATCTATACAAAATTGTATCTTGTACACAACATATATATATCTCAATGTCATGGAAATCACGTGCTATTATCGTACACTATTCTGATGTCGATTTATATGGATACTTTACCATGTTTTGACCTCTTGTACACGTTTTGTCTGAGGAAATAATATTTTGTCTTTTGTCTTGTATTGTTAGACCAGAGCCAATCAATTAAGCAAGCATGTACCATCACGACACAAGCGATGCCCTAAACCTTCTTGCAGTACATGTTTATAAATACAAACAGTAAATAGTACTTTAGGTTTACTTTAGTATTCGAATTGAAACATTTCATTTTCATAACACATATTTACAGAAGACTTCAATAGCGATACACTTGTAGAATAATAACACTTTTATAAGTATGGTATGTACATCGTAAGGGATTTCTATTTCCGAGTTAATGAGACATTTCATATCTAATCTAAATCTAAAATAGCATTTTCTGTATCTTCTTAATTTAAATCTACATTTGAAGAGACCTGGCTCAAATGTAGAGCCGTAATTAAGAACTTGTTTAATGAGAGGCATTACAATATGCTGAGGGTTTATGGACCGTACAGATCCCCAGATGTTGAGCGCAGTTTGTCACGTTTTATCTCGCTAGTTTGCCCCCTAGAGATATAATTTTAAAAAAGTAAGACCTCTTAACTAAACCTGCACTCTACATAACTGATGATTTTTTTTATTATAGCAAATTCCAAATTTAATATTTGACTTAAATTTATGCGTTTGATGTGTCTGAGCTTTTGATTTTGCCATTTGCTTAGGGACTTTCCTTGGAATTATTTTTTTATTTGACTTTGTAACGAAGATATTTTTAACATTGGTTGTTAATTACCATCATGTGTCAAAGTCCTTATTTCTTCATTACTATCTTTGTATTTTCCCTTTTTCGGGGGAATGATTTATCTAGTGTTCGAACTTAAACATGGGTCTTTACGAAGACATAGTTTTCAGATCAAGTTCTTTGGACAGCGTTCTCGTCTAAGTATTTTTTTTATAGGGATTCATTGACCAGCATCTGAGTATATAATAAGTGTAATGTGTATATCTTTAGAGACAATATCGATAAAACATTACGCAAAGAATCTATAAATGTATAGAATGAATGTCAAAAGCATCAATATAATTTATTGTATGCATATTGTTTTTCTCAAAATGACAGATACAGTCTCGGTATGTAAAGATATATCAACTATTTTCGAATTATTGATCCATTATTTATTGATTTAAAAAAACAGTTTTTCAGTCCATAACATTTAAATATTCTATGTAATTACTATGATAATAACACTTACGCGTTCCGTGCCTCAACTCCATATATAACTTCATTTCCAGTGACACCCGATACTTTTAAAATTGTAATAAGTAAACTAACTTATTGTTAAAATCTTCATAAATAGTTTATCTGCCAGCCTTATTCAATTTATTCAATTTGAATTTTGAAGTGAATTAAAAGTTATTACTACTGTTCGCATTTGTGGAAAAGTTTAACAAAAATACCGTACTTCAAGGAAATTAAAAATAAAGAAATAAAAATAAACTATCAATCAGTGGATCACACCGAAAACAAACTGCCATATGAAATGTCCTGTTGTTATTGTCTTAAGTTGAATAAAGACGGTATACTTGTGTTATTATAGAGCACATGTTATTCAATAAAATCTTGTAAATGTTAGAACAAATCCACCATAAACATTTGATACATTTCTCATATTTAGGGATGCTAATGTATATGTATATTCATTATTAACAATGATACAATAGTTTCTTCCTTAAATAACAAAACGTGTAAAATATCCTTTAATCGTATATAAAATGTAATCACGTGCGAATCATTAATCCGTTGTGTACATTCGGGCTGAGGTTTTTGTAACTTCGTTACCAGTTTACGTTTATTGAGACGTTTTGTTTTGATGCGTATACCGGTAACACCGTCTTCCTATACTTATAGTGGTTTATGCATGTCTCACTAAAAATATGTTTTAGCTGAATTTGCAGAGGTTGTCGTTTTCTTCAGGAATACAACTTTGTACGCCTGAGGATTATCATCCAGCATTATGTGAATATGTGACAGGTTTTGTCAGATCAAAACAGTTCAAATTTATAATTGATAAAACTCAAATATCAACCAAATTTGAACCATGGTAGCTTTCATCCGTATTCTATGTAAGAAATGTTTTATTTTCTTTTACTTTTGTAGGGATACAACTTCGCATTTGTTCATTTGTCGTTAATCATATATATATATTTTACAAATGTAATTGTTCGTTAAACTTACCTGTATTTTCAACAGATCGAGTTGTTTTCTGTATTAGTACTTTGGAAAATGAAGAAAATATAATAAGTTGTAAAAACCTTTACTAGAAAATATCACATTCAACCCTACTTACCGATGAGAAACAGTTCAAAAGTGTATTAAAATTTTATAAGACTAGAAACGCTTTAGTATACAATATTATACATTCTACGTAGTGTCTGATACTAGTACATCATGTCTGTCGCGCTTGTATATTCTCAAGATACTTTCCTATACGAATAAATAATACAATTTTTAAATGGTGATACTCGATGAATACGTCAGTTCCCTTTCGAATTTTCAAATGGTAAAAATTGTAGTATCTCATATGTTCATAACACAATAATGTTTGAAATTTCTAAACCGAAAATATAATACTATGTTTTAAGATACCTTACCTCTGGTTAGTGATGGAACATCGACCAAACAAGTTTGTATGCAGTCCTTCAAATCGGATTGTGTGGAAAGCTGGAACATTAGGATTAAGAACTGTAGCGGTTTCTATGTTTATGACCTAATTAGCAGTAGTACAGAAAATTCAGCATATTGCATCGGTAAGCTTGAGTCATATACACTAGATTTCGATAAAAAAAATTCGATGAGGTAATTAAACTATTGAGTAAATACCATCTCCAAGTTACAATACCAGTGCGTACAATCCGTGCTTTTCATTTAAATGATCTGCCTCGAGAACAGTCTTTTTTTCAATTTTGCAGATAAATACTTTAATAGCATTGAATCAAAATAAATAGAACTAAACCAGCACAGAAAACAAATCATCCAACGAAAATTTAATTCTAATGGTTAAAAAAAGAGGAAAGAGTTGAGGACACAACGACACGCTGTTTCGTTGATGCTATAACAGTGACTTGACTGTTAATGTTGCTCTACAGCAACTCATTCAAAATTCGGACCAAATTACAATTTGTTTTTATTAAAACAACTGTTCAACTGGTCAGAATTTTGAACAAACTGTTGAATCAAAATGTGAAAGTGCAAGGTGATAAAATAAAACATTCTTACAATCCTATATGATTTACAACCACTTTAATGTTGTTATTAAAAATCATTTTAACATTATGTATACATATGTTTAAGTCGTAGTCATGCCATATGTGAACTGTTGTAATATTTACAGTGCTTATCCAACTTTGGGGTATTACATTAGAAATGGCTAAAACAGTTTACAGTGAAATGATGTTATTATGAAGTTAGTGCTGAAAAATGAAAACTTATACTAACCATTCAGATGTAAAATGTTTTACCAGTTGATCAGTTTGTGGGAGAAGAAATCAAACTGCAATTTAGTAAACTGTTTAACCATTGCTGTTGTGATACCACAAAGGTTACTGATAAGCACTGCAATTGCTATAAAAATGTCTAAACTAAGCTTTTATATAGTTTTTCTTTCGAAAAGTCTTCTATATTCTTAAGAATCAGACATCATTTGAATTAAAACAACATACATTCAGTTAAATATGTGTGAAATAGCAAAACGTTAATGATAAGTTTACATTTGGAGATAACATAAAATATTATTTTTTAGAATAAAGACATTTTGAAAGAAAAAAATTATTATCTCTCAATGAAAACTTCCTACAAACATATTCTAATTTCACACATATTTTACTGAATACTGAAATGTTTTAATTCACATCAAATATATTTCCAAATATACTTTTCAGGATCAAAACTTGTTCAATGTCCATATGGATATTCTTCAAACACTGGATTTTACCCCGGTTGTACTAGTAAGTAAAATTTTCTATTCGTATGTATTTTGTTATATTGTTTGAAATTCCTTCGAAAATACTATTCAGAGACATGTTCTCTGATGTTGGAAAATTTTAAATCCAGAAACAACGACTTACTTTGCATATATTATTTATATTATGACGTGCAGTATTTTGGATTAGAACAAAGGTTAGACATCAACTGTTTGGTCTGACGAAGGCTATTTGTAAATACAAAGAAAGAGAACCTGTGTTTGCTTCTGCAAAAACAATAATTTTGATAATGTATATTTGCATACTTCTTTTTTCTCCTTCAGTGATATTCCCACAAAAAACTGTAGGAACAGCAGAAGTTATTGTAGATTTAGTTCCTGGTCCTGTGATCTTTCCACCCTATGGAAACAGTTTGGTAACAGCGTTTAAGTGTGAATTTGCCGAAGTATACGGAGATGACGGAGTTAAATTTGTTTATGATGTACAATGGTCCATCAATGGTCAAAGTTTTATCTTACATACAGGAAAAACATACAGCAATATTGGAAGTACAAATCTTACAGAAAATGAATGGATCGGAAAGCATAAACTTAACATGGTTGTAAGTTTAAAAGACGTTTAGCACCTGAGATTATCCCCAGTTTTTGATTTAATTCGTGTTGCTAAGTCTCGAGTTTTTTATGTTGTGTCTTGTGAACTGTTGTTTGTCTTTTTGTCTTTATCTGTTTTCGATTTGTGTGTTTGAATATCCCTCTAAAATCTTTCGCTCCTCTTTAGGTATATCACAGCTAACCACCTGTTCCTTGTGGATGAATATTTTTAAATAATGAACTTTAGTTTAACTAGAAACCATAAATCTATTATTGTCAGTTATGATATCCAATTATCAAAATGTCAATCCATTATCAAACCCGGAAATTCGACATATGAACTAATCGCAATTTTATCAATAATGCTGTATATTTGTTGTGAAAACGAATCGCTTACAAAAATCAAGATTCTACATTCTCTTGTTTTAACAACACATAGAGGACTTGAATCCCGTGATTGTACATTTAAAAGCAGTATTCTAATGAAATTGTATTACACAATACATTCCATTCAATTATTTTGAATATTCAAAATGAATACAAACGCATTTCTCCTCGATCATTATCTATTTTACAATAATAATACTTGCGTATGACAGTAAACATGTAAAGATTGAAATTATGGATTATGAAGCCGTCGATTGTATCATCAGCTAAATTATTGAGGATTCGGTACTGACATTTTTCATAACATACCTTTTTTTTAAAATTGTCCGATCAAAATTTATAAAATATAGATACAATAAGGTTCCATCTACCTCATGCAAAGTTGACCTCAGGTGAATTGGTTGTTCTTTTCGGTCTCTTTTGGTCATAAAGGTCTTCACGTTGTTTGGTTTATATTCAACTTTGGCCTTCAAATAATTGGTTTGTATCCTTCCTGATGGAGGAAAATTCAAAATTGATTTTGTTCGGCCGCATTAAAATCTAATGTGTATTTTTCGTTTCTAAATAGGTAAGATGTTCAGTACGATTGAGGTATAGTGCTGGATTGACACCAGGCCACGAGATAACTAGCGCAAATTTTCGTGCAGGGATATATGTAAGTTAAACTGGTCATTAAATCGTTTGTTTGTATAATGATCTTGGTTCTGTTAGCACTTAAAATCATATATATGTAACCTTCATATTTGCTCACCGATTACGACCTTTGACCTATTCAATTTGCTTGAAATACATTTCCGGTTTCCACACGTCATTTAAGAGGACGAGTGAGACAAAGCTTCTTAACATTTTCTGCTGTTGTCTGATTCAATGAAATTTCCATTTCGACAGTTTTAAAAGTTTTAATATTACGACAAATCTTGGGAATTCATCGTATCATTTGAAATAATGAAACGTTATTTTATTTTGATAGTAAAGGAGAGATATACAGTTTGTTGGACACACATAATCTCTGACCTTCCCTTTGAGGAAATAAGCAGAAACAGACATGTAAAAGATATTTGATATACCGTTGATTCATCTATTTTCGTGGCTACCAACTATTGTCCTAGATTGTGGAATAAAGTTAAATGTTTTATTACTCATAATTATAATTTTCAGATTATTTAACCTTAAACCGTAATTTACAAAATTTCCCCAACAATACATTTGCACAACCACCAAACAAATATCAATAATTGCTAGTTATAAATAGAAATGAAGTCATTTACTTAAAATGAGACATATAAAATTGATTGATCTTCTTCTTTAATATCAAACATTTATTTAAAGATGTTCTTCACCTAAGAAAAAATATTATTGTTCCTCGAAATGTTGGTTAGTTATAATGTTCCATGCGCTGGGACAATAACCCGGTACACATCATTGAGATGATAAACTCTTCAAATTGAAATTGAAATGTACTGTTTTGATATCTTAATAATTTCATAATTTGTTTGGGGCTTGAATTTGATACCGATTCAATGAAATAAACAGTTGATAAAACAAAAACCCGCATTGAACAGAAATGATTGATACATTACACTACCTTTTACATAACTCGTTTCTACTATAGCCTGAATATTACGAGTATCAAGTCAGAGAAAACCAGGAGATAGAAATCAAACTACACAATACAATGCCTGTAGGATGCATTGGTCAAACATATCAAGCCAGAAAAGGATGTGCTTATAAACTGCGTTTAGCTCAACCTGATTATCAAGTTAAATGTAAAGGGGACGATGATTGTGGTATATGCGAGGGAAGCGTGCAGAAAGGGGATTTATCATTTGAACGTGCGGATTGCTCATACAACATCACATCTGCAACTTGGGACCAGCCTCTTATCTTAAAAGTTACTGGATATGTCAATGGACAGTACGATGACGTTGCTAGAACAACGTATTTAAAAGTTTTATCACAAACTACAAAACACTATCCTGATGGGGATCTTTTCGCTTGGGATGAAGTACAGATACCAGAAATAAAGGTACTTAAAACATAGACTGGGACATGTTCAAAAAATATCATTACGTTTTGTAAAATATGACTTTTTTTAAAAGTAAAAATAGTTAAAACAACCTCCATGTATGCTACGTAATGAATATATGAAATAGTGTACAATGCATTCAAATGAAAACAGTCAATACCATAAACACGATAGTATGTTGAAATATGCACCGTCTATATTTAAACTACATAGTTTTATATTAAAAACTACATCGTGCTGTGTAATAAATTTCCCTGTGCTATGTTACAAACATAAACTTGCTACATGCATGTAACAAGCAGCACCGTGCTTTTGTAGAAACAGAAGCCTGATATTTACTTTTCAAATTGAAACTTTGATAAAATATTGTCTCATTGTCACTTATACCACATCTTCGTATATCTATATATGTTACAAATACGAATGGGCTATGTTACAGACATTTTGAACTTTGTCATTAACAGTGCTGTGTTTGTTATAAACTAATAGTTGTCGAAGGTACCAGGATGATAGTTTAGTACGCCAGACAAGCGTTTCGTCTATATAAGACTCATCAGTGACGCTCATATCAAAATATTCATAAAGCCAAACAAGTACAAAGTTGAAAGCATTTAGGATCCAAATTTCCAAAAAGTTTTGCCAAATACAGCTAAGGTAATCTAAGTTTCGTAAACAGGAAATTTATAAAAATGACCACATTATTGATATTCATGTCAACACTTAATCGCTTAAGTGTTGACTACTGGGCAGGTGATACACTCGGGGACGAAACGTCCACCAGCAGTGGCATCGACCCAGTGGTGTAAATAATTATCAAAAATACCAGGATTATAATTCAGTACGCCAGACGCGCGTTTTGTCTATATAAGACTCATCAGTGACGCTCATATCAAAATATTTATAAAGCCAAACAAGTACAAAGTTGAAGAGAATTTAAGATCAAAATTTCCAAAATGTTCTTCTAAAATTGTCCATGCTAAATCTAACACTATCATCGGTTAATATAGTGCTTTTCTACAACATAGAAAAAAATGCAATACTACAAACATCTAAATTTATTAATCTGTTTTGTTTTTACATTGAAATTTGCAACCTTTTTTATTTGAAAATTGAAAGGTATATACAACTGTTGATATTTACATAAAATACTGAATAATTCATCCTTTCTCGCCAGCTTATCATTATTTGTCAGACGAATAATCTGTTTTTGTTGTTTTTTTTTATTGGTAAAAGTACATCAATGTGATTTTGTTACTAGGTTATAGTCACTGACGATGAACATCAGATGCAAGGTAGAGTGTGCGAATCCTTTAATGACCCTCACTTCTATACATCTGATAGACACAGATGGGATGATTACAAACCAGGGGAATATATTATGTACAGACATAAAACAAAACCTTATCAAGTAAGTTCAAGTATAAGTTATGTTTCTTAAACAGTAAGACAAATTTGCAAAGAACCGTCAAATTTCTAATATGCATTAAGGTTTCTTTGAAAGAGGTAATCAACCTGACAGTACACGATTACATATTTACCAATTTATAAGATGGTAAATGTTGAAAAAAAAGGTAAATTGTTTCTAATTTGTTTGCAATTCGTAAAGAAAGATGACAGAGATATGACTTCAATCTGTAAAATAGGTTACTAGTATCTTAAAAACTAGAAGTGAATTTATCTATTGTATATTTTTTTTGTTTCCTTCTTTGGATGATTATATCAATTCAGTAATTATGATTATTTGTATATTATGTTTTACATTATTTATTTTTATTACATATTTTGTTAATAGTAATACCCAACAACTTACTAGTTTCTGGATATTTAGTAGTTTTTTTTTGTACAGAAATAACATTTTTAAAAATCGCCAAGCTGTATTACAGCTGTTCCGTTCACGAGTCCTGTATAATAAATTTCTTATGTTTAACAACACATTACGGCCTACAGTATTTTTAAGTAACCGTGTTTGAGTATAACATGTACTTTAATTGTTTGAATTTTTGCTTCAGTAATTTTAATGGTTTTATAACTGTTGGTAGGAATCTGACATAGATGTTTTACCATGTGATAATAATGTTTGATAAAAAAAACCTATATTTTCAGGTGAATGTGCTTTTTGGAGTATGCAATAACGCTAGAGCAAATTGTAACTGTGGTGTAGCAATAAGAAGTGGTCACTCAATGTTTGTTATGAGAACCTGTGATTATGTAACACAATATGAAACGCGCACTCACTCTCCTAATATAGAAATGAGAAGTTGTGATGATTCATCGATGATCATTAAGGAAAATGGGGGAACATACACGGTAATTCTATGGATGAATGATGATTATAAACTATTAATGTTTCAGATTACAGAACGCTTTATCCTACAGAGTTTGAGTGACGTCTGCAGTAACACAATTTCCTGACTTTGTCCCCAGATTTCACCCTTTTTTTAAACAACTGTTAATAGATATAACTTAAGATCTGATATGAGTGCCAATGAGACAACTCTCCATCCAAGTCACAATTTGTAAAAGTAAATCCTAATAAGTCAATGTACGGTTTTCAACACGCTGCCTTGGCAACCACCGAACAGCAAGCTATAAAGTGCTCCCTAAAAGACTAGCATAAAACCATTCCAATGGGAAAACCAACTGTCTAATCGATATAAAAACGAGAAACGAGAAACATTTATGAACTAATAATAATTGTGGCGATAAAAAAATCGTCATTTACGAAAGAATTTGGCGAAAGCAATATATATAACGATTTATTTTTCTCCATCTTGTTTTTTTTACTTTTTTTTTTTTCGAGTTTCTCGAACTTTACCCGATCAGACAATACTCGGAATTCACCTTGACCTCATTAAGATTTGGACGGAAAATCAATAATCAGCTGATTGCATTTTATAGATTTCGACAACTAAGGACAAATTAATAAAGGTGTTGATTGAATTGTTTGACAAAATGATATGATTAAATGGCTTCCGCTAAATGTCACATACAGAATTTATTTACTACTTTGCAATGCACGTGTTTGAAGCAAACTTTTGACGTCTCCCCTCCTTTTAAAGATAGTTTAGAAGAGAAAGCTGTTGTTGTGACGAAAAATGTTCAAAAGCAAGAAAAATCTCCGATTTAAAACTTAATTATCCTTTGACTTTAATATAGGTAATTGATTAGAGAGACTACTTTAAAGTCGTTTAAGTGACACACGTGTTTCAAGCATAGTTTTACGTCTCAACATTTTCATTTACGATGGTCAAGAAAAGAAAACTGTCGTTATGAAGAAATCTATCCAAAAGGTTGGGAGCAATCCCTGGAATGAGAGTAACCCTTCAATGTAATGACTACACATGAAATTAGGGATCAACTTCATGCGATAAAAGCTTTTGTTTTGTTGTAAAAACCACTCCTTAGTACAAAAGGGCACATCAGTATTTTTCTTTTAAAGAAACTTTCCCTAAGAACTATACTGGTATTATACGATCAATACATGTCCATTAATTTTGTTATATTCCAGGACTTATATCTTCTTTATTATTAAAAGTATAGTGGCCCCCTTATTTAGTAAAGTTGTTTAAATACATTCTACAATGAATATTTTCCCCTTATAAGTTAAAAAGAATTCTGTTGTTTTAAAGTAAATGTTTAGTGTTTATTCATTAAAATGTAGACTCTAAAATAAGTTTGAGAGAATAATCAGAGACTCAATGGGGCAAAATCATCTTATTTAAGGGAGGGGAGAGGGTACAAAAAGGTGAATTTTAAACAAAAAATATATATATGTTACTTGGCGAAAAAAATAATAAAGTGGCGAAATATATATTGTTTTGGCGAAAAAGGTGGCGAAAAAAATAATTGACCAAGGGGAACCCCTGCCTATGAACCATATCAACAAATGACATAGTTATTATAGCATTGACTTTTTATAAAAAATGCAATTAATCATATAAAAAATGGTAAATTTATTTTTGAAATTAAACAATAACTGGTGACATCATTTTTACAATGCTATTCAAATATCATCTGGGGTACCAATTTCCCAAGATATGTTTTGAACCAAAGTAAGTGACTACAGGTTACAAATATTTATGTTTGTCTAGGTGATTATGTTTTCGTGTGTCGGTGTTACTTAGAAGGCAAATCAATAAAAACAAGTTTTTTTTTTACCGCATGTTACATCAACCACATATTGCAATTTTTTAATACGTGATTTCCAACGCATTCTTATCTAAAAGTTCACGCTGTAGTTTTATTAACTCAACGTTCATTGCATAGAATCTAATATATTCCATAAGTCAGCGCCTGTCTTTTACACAATTTTTCAAAATGTTATTTTAATTCTCATAAACTTATTTCACAGAAATTGTTAATTTTATTTTCGATTTATGAGTTTTTCTGTCCCTCTGGTATCTTTCGTCCCTCTTTTAAAATATATCAAGATTTCGCATAAAATCATTAAAGCAGTAAGATATCTATCTTTTTTGATTACAATATAAAAAGAAGATGTGGTATTATTGCCATGAGACAACTTTCCACTAGAGACAAAATGAAACAGAAATTAAAAGCGTTAGGTCACCATACGGCCTTTAACAAGTAGAAAAGCCCACACCGCATAGTCAGCTATTAAATGCCCCAAAATGACAAATACAAAACATTTCAAACGAAAAATGTTACGGCCTAATATAAGTACAAAAAAATGAACGAAAAACAAATATGTAACAAATCAACAAACGATAGCCACTTAATTACAGGCTTCTGACTTGACACAGGCACATACATACAGCATTGGCGGGGTTAAACATGTTAGCGGTACCTCCTAACCTGGGACTGTGGTGTAACAGTAGAACATTAGAATGAACTATACAAATCAGTTACCAAAGGTTAACTCATTTGATGGATACAAATAGAAACAGAACAGAGTGGACGTGGTCGGGTACTTTATAAGAAATCACTGTAATTAAAAAACGAAACCTCATAAATTTTATGAGACATCTATGAAACATAAAAAACATAGTAGATAACTTTTACTACTTTACTCTTAAGGTAACCTTGCCAATTGGGACTGAAGTAAAATTTTCGACATCATCGGGATGGGGACACGACCAGTACATAGGTTACATACATGTTAAACCATCAATATTAGATGTTGAAAACTCAGAAGGACTTTGCGGATACGTTAGTAGTGGTTCAAAGGATACACGTGATGATTTCACATTGAGAAATGGGACCATTTTAGAAACTACATCAGCGAATTCGGAAGCGTTTGCAGAAAACTGGAGGTATGTTAAGTACGCTTTATTGTGTATATGTATGGTATACTTTTTCTGATTTTATCAATGAAAATGACATGAAAAAAGTCCTGTTTAATAAACGTAGAATAAGATAATGCAAAATCTGATTATATATGTGAGAATGAAACATAACCGAGTAACGGACATTATATATTCTCAGAACTAGCAAACAGGTCCAAAACTTAATTAACGAACACAAGCCTTAATTTTTAGCCTGAAAGTTTAGTATTCTTATTGTAAGTGATAAAGCCGTCCTGGGTATCAGTTGCAGAGCTTTCTCTGATATCGAAATCTTTCTGTGCGAATCCGTTGTCTTCTTTACTCTAACAGGAAACAACAGTAAATTTATATTTTTTTTTAACAGTGATTAAATTTAGTAATGTCAATCCGTGTATAAAGCCGAATTGCATGTGTGATTATAACCCATTTATATAGCTTATTAAAAAGAAAGTAACATATGACATAAAATATTGGAATCGGTATCGGATTCGACCTGGAACTTGATAATTTTTGATGATATTCATTATGTGGACCACAAAAGTGCCTTGAATAGTATAATTATGAATCAACATTATTGTTCTATTTTAATTACATATACAGTTGATCCTTTGATTCGTCGTTTTTACGTCATGTTGTCTAACAAATTGGATCCCTTTGTATTCGTAGTATAGATAGGTTATAAAACAACAGTAACAATCTTTATACTGAAATGCACCTGCAAATTTATACTGAAAAACAAATAAAAGTTTGCACTTTTTCAGTTATATTTATTATCATAGTAACACAAGTTTAGACTAATTAATGAAATAGAGTTCGAAATAATTTAAAACGTTTGATTGAGAAAAGAAATTACAATAATGTTCTTTCCTTTGTTGAGTAAGAAAAGAATGTATATGTTTTGACTATTTTTTTTAGTATTTTCTTTTCTGTAAATTTTTTTAGAAGTATACATGATGGTCTTAAAGGATATGTTCTTGTTACTGACGTTGTTTATAATGTTTTTGTTACTGACGTTGTTTATAATTTAAAACAAGCATACAAAACACAACAATAATAACCAAAGAATGGTCAGCACAAAACAAACCAAAACTTATATAAGCTTATTTTTTTTACCCTCCCCCCTCGAAAAAAAAAGAATTGAACACATAATGTATCGTCCAGCAGCTGTACCGAGACAATTATGTCAACTTGTATACCTAATATTGTGCGCACGGCAAGTATAGTAAAAACAAGCTGCCTATTGAGTTTGTTTTATTAACCAGGTCATAATTATTTGTCTAATATGAAAGACTTTGATAAGATAGCGTCGCTATATTATTGTGGTATCAAAGTTCTTCATCAAACTTTGTAGAGTTCATGCTGCTCAGTCTTTATATTCTTAGCATGGTATTTTCTGTGTCGTTGTAAGAAGATTTTATAATCTATAAAATAAACCACTTACGGGTATTAAATGGTTTTGGCAAATTGTTTCATTTTTATAGGGTACTTGATGCTGAAAGATTCTTCGTAGACAAACCCCTAGTACTGCATCAAGAAATTCATCTTCAGCAATATTGTATTTGTGGGGAAGAGGAAGATGCAGGAACACAATTAAATGATTTTTCATATAAGTGTGGTTTAGAAGGTCCACTAAAAAATTGCTTAGCACAAACAGCAGATGCCTCAGTATTTCATACAACATGTACATCATCCAGAAGAAAACGTTCTATGGATGGTCATCATATCATAACAAAAAGCTTAACAGATAGTGATGACATAATTGACAATAGAGAAATGTATATAGCGCCTGATAGTGAGCTCTCTGCTGTTGAAACAAAACGTGTAAGTATACAGTTAATTCACTGCTATAGATTAATGATGCACCGTAAACGTTCTTTGCGTAAAATATATATTTATTAAGGATTTGCTGTCGTTACCATCATTTTGCTGTAGAAAATAAGACACAATTTTTTAAAGATAGCAACGTTCAGTATAATTGTAAACTGTTTATATGTGTTAATTCAAAAAAAAATTAATATTGATTTCCATGAGATTACCGGCTGTTTTTGAAGATATGAAATGAAAAATAGAACATCTGAAAGATTTCAGTGTTTTTTTTGTAATCAGACTAAATCAGGATTGATAAATTTTATAATAAGAAAACAAATATATGAAAATAAATTTGAAAATACATTGCTGAGTTAAACAAAAAATATTGTTAGGACATATTAATGACATGGCAGCCATGTTTGAATTTTAACAATTATTCCATAAAGTTATAAAACTCTGTTATCAAATGTTGTTTCGATTGAAAATGGGAAATGGGGAATGTGTCAAAGCGACAACAACCCGACCATAGAGCAGACAACAGCCGAAGGCCACCAACGGGTCTTCAATGTAGCGAGAAATTAAATTCGAATGAATGTTTATATCAGACAGATGAATGGCCTGGAGATTGGACTGAAACCAAAGCACGAGACGTATGCCAGTTCAGTATCACAGAGGCAGTTGGAGACGACATTTTGGAGACATCTCATACAAAGTCAGATGGATATATTGAAACATGCATGTTTGACATTAAGGTACATTAAAAAATGTGTGATATATTTTCTTAAGAACATGAACATCTTTACTTTACAATCGTAATAATAACCTTATCTTAATAAACTCACGAGTTACGTCTACAAAAGAATCACAAGTGACGATTGAATTAAAAAAACCCACAATAATATGCGATGTTGCAGAGCATTGAGGGCCCAACTTTTAGAAAGGTTTTCTGAATACAATCTTACTTTTACCTAAGTTTATATCATGGAAAAAACTAAAGTACATACAAAATTGAATTATGATGTTTAAAATAAACTCTGGCAAGTGTGCTTGGAATTGTAAATGATGTCAAATATTTCATCAGACAATCTATCTATAAAGCTACGATTAAAGTGCAACAGACATCAAAACTAATAAAGTAATAATTATGTAGATTAAAGTTCATAAATCTGAATATCATTAACTTTAACATAATAGTAAAAAAAAAACTCTGAATGGAAACATGAAATATTGATTAAAACTTGCTTCCATTTACTTTTGAACTCGTATTCTATGCAAAGAATCCAACATGAAAATATCAATGTCACAGTATAATGTAGAAAGTATTAAAAGGGGATGTTGTTTTACTTAACATGATAGCTTGTTTGCAAAGCTGAATATCCTTATGATAGTTATATTAGAAGACGGTATTATGTTTTCTAGTCTGTTCGTCTGTGCGTCCGTCTGTTCCGCTTCAGGTTAAAGATTTATGTCAAGATAGTTTTTGATTAAGTTGAAGTTTAATCAACTTGAAACTCAGAACATATGTTCCCTATGCTATGATCTCTCTCATTTGAATGTCAAATTATATTGTATAGCCTTATTTCACTGTTTACTGAACATGGAAAATGGTGGTGTTAGTGGGAAATCCGTTTACTATGGACACATTCTTGTTTTAATTTAAACCAAAATTAAACCAACATTTCACTCATAATGTAGAGGTGTTGTTTTTCAATTATTGGGATACAATTCAAAGCTAGCTCCCTTAACAGTTGCCCTCATATTTAAAAAAAAATTTCTTTGGTACACAAGTATGTTTGGTTTAAACGTTTTGTTCCCACCACTTCTTATGTGCCTGTATATCAGTGGTTTTCCTTTGCTACTGGTAGGTTCATGTTTCGCAGTGGAGGAAGCGGTTGCAGGGGAAATGTAACGGTGTAGTCTTGATTTTTTTTCCAGTTGGCTGGAGACACACGATTCTTAGAAGCTACTGTCAGTTCTCTTCAGGAGGTTGCAATATCTGAGATATCAAGAAACGTTTCTTTATTTAAACAAGATAATGCAAATGGCACTACAGCAAATGCAAAGTCAATAGGAGATATGCTGCTTGGCAATTTATGCAAAAATAACTGCAGTAACAATGGAGTCTGTCAAAAAGGTAAAATAAATTGTTTTCTGTGATGAGTTTATTTTGTTTGCATTTTTTACTTTTGTTTTGAAAAGCAGTCGAATTGTACTTTAAATAAACACAATAATCAGAATACAAACACTATAAATAAGTCAACATGACCAAAATTGTAAGTCGACTTCTTATTGAAGTTATTGTTCTTAAATTAGATTTTCCCATATTTTTTTTCCATTTTTCTTGTATCTTGACAATTATAATAGTCAAAAACTTGAAATATGAAAAATTGTTAGCAGAAAGTACTAGAAAGACAAGATCTCCCCAAAAAATTATTGCTGAAATTTTCATTCGACTCGTGTATGAGTAATTACCATTTATAAATGATTTTAACTACTTGTTTTAGTTTTTGCCTAGTATCATGATAAATATAAAAATATATAAATGTAGACAAAGATTTTAAATGCAAAAATTATCTGCAGGACAAGTTCTACAAATATGTCAACATGAAGGAAATTGTCAATTAACTCTTCCTAAATATAATTTCTTTTTCATGATGGTGAGTTGAACCCTATATAATATGACAATATTAAAATCAGTTGAGCGAAACAGACTCTTATAGCCTCTTGATTGTACAGTGTATGTTTTGCGTTGTAGGCGTTTGTATCTGTAACCATGGTTTTGGGAGACAAGACTGTTCAGAAGATCTTACTTTACCACCTAGAAACATAACTATTCCAATGAATGGTATTTGTAATACCAGAGACAGATTGTGTGCCAAGACAAATATTCAAGGCGTTTTTAATTCAAGAAACATCACATGCCGTTCACGACACTGGGAGGTAAAT
Source organism: Mytilus galloprovincialis (assembly GCA_037788925.1). Classification (NCBI taxonomy): domain Eukaryota; kingdom Metazoa; phylum Mollusca; class Bivalvia; order Mytilida; family Mytilidae; genus Mytilus; species Mytilus galloprovincialis. The sequence goes on from CM075335.1 coordinate 37,792,163, forward strand.
ATTATCTGACACAAACAAAGGAACCAATTTTAACACGCAATTCATATGTTTCTGGAATTAAATTTCGCAATACGATTCCTATCGGCCAAAATACAAATCAAATCAAAATGACATAAATTATGTAAAATAATGGCACAATGTAGAGGTCATGTTCGTTAAATGTCATAACAAAGGAACTTTAGTTACTTTGAAATTTGTTTTGACCTTCACTTTTTATAACACGCAGTTACACGATAACGATAAATGTTAAACATATGACTTTTGTAACTTGTTCCAATCTTGGGAGGGAAAATCAAGATTGTACTCACTAGTAAGTCTTGTGTGGACAAAATGCACTTCTGGCGTATTAAAATTTTAAACTTGTTGCCTTTTGTCAGCTTTTATTCGTGTGTTTCTTTGTCAATTGTGTTCTCCTATTTATTTATATTGTAATCCTGTAATGTTGTGTTGTCGTTTTGATGTTATATTTCACATGGCCATAAAAGAGGGAGGTTTGGCATGCCACAAAACCAGTTTCAACCCACCATTTCTTCCTTTAAAAATGTCCTGTACCAAGTCAGGAATATGGCCATTGTTATATTATAGTTCGTTTCTGTGTGTGTTACATTTTAACGTTGTGTCGTTTGTTTTCTCTTATTTTTTAGTGTGAATTCACATTACTATAAGACGTGTCACTGTACTTATCTATCCCAAATTCATGTACATTGTATTTGGTTTTGATGTTATATTTGTTATTCTCATAGGATTTTGTCTAATGCTTAGTCCGTTTCTGTGTGTGTTACATTTTAATGTTGTGTCGTTGTTCTCTTCTCATATTTAATGCGTTTCCCTCAGTTTTAGTTTGTTACCCATATTTTGTTTTTTGTCCATGGATTTATGAGTTTTGAACAGCGGTATACTACTGTTGCCTTTATGTACCAAGAAAGCAATCAAAATCGTGGAAATACAGATAGATTGAAAGCCAAATGTTTGAATGTCTATCTACCTGAATCTTAATTTATATTAAATAGAAATACATAAACACATAACTGTAAATCCACAATCATCATAATCATGTTTTACCTTTGCTATAATATTTCTATTTAAATATTTTAAATTGATAGGTATTAGAGGATGGAAGTTGGAGTTACGTCTCAGATTATCAGACATATGATGGACAATATAGGAATTCGTATTTGGTTTCATGCGATTTAACGACAGCTCGAAGAAAAAAGCGGTCAATATCACAGTCCGTTATAGCTGATGGTTATGAAATCAGTTTGTCTACTGACGGAAATAACTTTGGCGACAGCGTGAAAATTATGATATACGACCTACAGTGTTTTTCTTGTTACATGGAAAACAATACATGCACTGAGCTGGTAAGGGGGAAATACTATAAACATTTTATATTAAATATAACTATTAAATATAACACGTTAAGATGAAATCTTTGCTCTAGGGATATTTTCAGTTAGATTTGTCTGCTGTGAATATGTTTTATGATTTTTTGTCCCAGATTACTTTTTTCGTCAAGGTTTATATAGCCATATTGATTTAAAGATTTTAATGGCCCCGCAACGAAATTGTCGGTGTCATATAGTTTTACCCTTGTCCGAAATTCCGCAATTCTGAAATTCCGTAATTCTGTAATTCCGTCATTTCGTCATTCCGCAACAAACCATTATACGGAGTTTTTTTCTAAACGCCTTCAGATATTGGGCTGATTTTTGATATATGAGTTAACTATGATGAGTTAAAGATCAAGTTTAAGTTTCGTTCCGCTCTACTAATTTTTGCCGAAAATACGGGCTTTGAACTTTGAGAATTTTTTTAAAAATCACAGTTATACGGACTTTTTTTCTAACGTCTTCAGATATTGGACTGATTTTTGGTATGTGAGTTAACCATGATGAGTTACAGATCAAGTTTAAGTTTCGTTCCGTTCCGCTAATTCTTGCTGAAATTACGGGCTTTGGACTTTGATAAATCATTGAAAATCACAGTTATACGGATTTTTTTTCTATACGCCTCCAGATTTTGAGCTGATTTTTTGTATGTGAGACTACCATCATGTTTGTGTCCACATGTGTTATTGAAATTGCAGATTTTTCAACTTTTTGGGACGGGGCCATTCGTGTCGCTTTGACACATCTAGTTTTAGTTATTTTGTTGTTAAATTTCATAAAACACAGTGAAAGAATTAATTTTCACAAATAGGTTTAACCTAGATTAAAATGAAAAATGGAGATAATCGACGATTGTACATTTTCTTTAAATGTTTATAAAGATTCATACAGACTTTGTCTATAAGTAATGATGTTTATTAAAATGTGTACGAATGTTAAAAAGCAATCTTCATATATTGTCAGTAATAAACCTAGATATGTATTTGTAGGATACATGTCCCATTGTAACTACAACTGAAGCTACAACGGAACATTTAGCTTCAATGAGTCCAATCTCGGTTACAAATACAAGCACTACAACAACATCCACAACAACTAGTCCTGCAACACCAATTACACCAACACAATCAATATCATCAACAGGCAGTTCTACATCTCTAATGTTAACAGAATCAACAAGTATATCAACATCTGAACAAAAAACAGAAGCCAGCATTACCAGTACCCCAAAAGGTAAGACTGTTTTCAAAAGTGTCCCATTGTAAATTTGCCTTCCTTAAATTGAAGAAGTAGTTTTCAATAACTGTCTCGAATATTAAACATTTCTGCATAGCGATTTACTCTCAATCGTTTACAGTATGAAAATAATCAACAAGGTTAACTTGTCCATATTAGCGGATATCTTCATGATATATAATTCACTGTAGCACATTGGTGTTTATGCATCTTAACCTTCTGTAAACTAATTAATTAATGGATTAATTGGAGAAGGACAATCTATTTTTATCTAGTTTGAAAGCAGCCAGCTATGTATAAATTTTAGAAAGTCAAACATCTTTAGGCTGTTACTAGTGTTGAAATAACTTGTTTGTGACGAAATTCCCTTTTTAATGTGTTTTCGCATTTTACGATCTAATCATGTCGATAAAACAAATCATAGATAACGGTGAGAATAAAAAGAAAATTTTTCAAGGTTAAATTGCAAGATTGTAGAAAGGAGGAAAACAACAAATAATATTTTGTATTTATTACAAGAAGAGGAATGAGAAAATCAAATCGATTGTCAGCAGACCTTAAAACAGTAAACATTGAGAAAAGGAGATACCCGAATCTTAAAATTAGAAAGAAATTCAATCAAAATATAAAACACAGATTAGAACCTGGGGAAACTTTATATTTAAAGTATAGCAAAACAGTTGTAAAATCCGACAAACTTGTAATCAGTAGTCAACATAGAAACAAATATTCAGTAAGAATGGTCTATATGGTCATTTTATAAGTTTCCTGTTTACAGAAGTATGAATTTTCGAAATACTAAGGACTTTCTTTATCCCTGGCATAGATTACCATGGCCGTATTTGGCAAAACTTTTTGGAATTTTTGGTCCTCAATGCTCTTCAAAGTTTTACTTGTTTGGCTTAATAACATTTTTGATCTGATCACACATCAGCGTATAGCTCCGACGTTCGCCGGGCGTGGTAAAAATTCATGTACGCTGCCAATACGCTAGTAATATTGGATGCATACAACCTGTCAGTCATATCTGTATAGTGTGCACAATGAGCTTTAAGCGTGTATTGGGCGTACGAGAAGCGTACCTAAGCGTTTATCGGGAGTTCAAGTAACGTATGTTGGCGTATGTCTGGCGTTTGTCTCACGTAGATTGAATGGACGCTACGAAAGAAAAATGTATCTCCAACGTATTTGAGACGCGTTCCGGTCGTGTCCTGGACATTCTATTATGGGCTGCTTTTTACAAACACACCCGCATACATTTAGTTAAAGTCGAAAGATCTTGAAGCGTATACAACGTGCCCTAAACGTGTCTCAAACTTACCTTTAGCGTTTTCAACGCGCTTGTAGCGTATGCATTACGTGCGTGTAGCGTACAGGTATACGCTAGACACACGCTTGAGCTGGATGAAAGTTTTTAAGCTGCATAAAAATTTCTTCGAGTTGTAGCGTTCACCAAGCGTATACTTTTGTTTTTCGACGTACTTTTAACTTATGCAACATGCGTTTAACAATTGCTAAGCGTTTCTCTGGCGTGCAACTTACGTATACCGACAATTTTCTCTGTACACTTCGTGCACGCCGGTCTATACGTCAATGTGTGACGCCGGCATTAATGTCAGTGGTGAGTCCTACCTAGACAAAACGCGCATCTGGCGTATTAAATTATAATCTTGGGACCTTTGATAACTATTATATGTATGTTAAAACAATATAATAATGAAACTACGAACTGGTAGATATTACAGGACATCAAACATTTAACACATTTGATTCACCCCTTTTTTTGTCCCAAAAATGTACCGATATTTTTGTATTTATGATTGTTGTCAAAATTACCATCGGTTAGACAAATGTCTTGAATATTTAAGAAAAAAGTGATATCGTCTGCTCTTTTTATAATAGTTATCAAAGGTACAAGGCATATGATTTAATACGCCAGACGCGCCTTCCGTCTACACAAAACTCATCAGTGACGTTCAGATTAAAATATTCTTGAAGCCACCACTGTCATTTGCATTTCAAGCTGATGTTAAGTTTTATCAATGGTTTAGTCAACTCCAGATTGTTAAAAGAGAAGAGTGTTTTCAATCAAATTAACTCTCGAAAATTTTCTTAAATTGTCTTCAGTGCTATAGTCATGTTAAAAGTAGATTATTTAGTTAATTGTTCATGTACAGGAAGAGACTTACATATATAAAAAAGAAATATATAGACACAAATTTAAAGGTTGGCAATCAACAATGATAAGTACTTGGATTGAAGAGGTTTTAACAATTGAAAATAGTTGAATATGTTCATATCATTTAGAATGTTTTGTATTGAAAAATCAAAAGAAACCTTGTTTGCATATATATTCATGACTTTAAAATACATTGGTGGACTGTTTTATCTGATATAAATCCTTGCTCCGTAATTCTCAACTTTATTTACAGATGAGAACACAGAATCTGGTAATATAATAGCCATTTTAGGAGGCGTTATCGGAGTTGTGGTGATAATAATTATTATCATTAGCGTGATGATTTACAAAAAAATGAAATCAAAGAACAATGGGTATGTATCTATTATTAAGCATATTCTAGCTAACGGCTTAGGCAACATTCCAGAAGTGCATGCATAAGAGTAAAATAGATGCCATTCGATACGATGTACCACATAATGAATTTAGAATGATTTCCTTGATACAGGTTTGCTACACAAAAAGAAGCTATTAAACAAAGAGTTTCAAGAGTTGAAGTTGAAATCATTCCTTTGAAAATTCACGAGTTGATTGACCGTCAATTAATCACTGTTCACAGTTGACGATGGAAATGTTAAAATCATCGTTACCACAATCCCGTTCTATTTTCCTCAAATGCGACTAATCGAATTCGACTTATCATGGGTTTGTACATTCAATTGTAAGACGACTGATACCACATGTGGAGCCGTATCGTCTCATCGATAATGAGTTCTAGATAATTCTAATTTTAGGTGGGGTTCGTGTTATTTAGATTTAAGTATTCGATGTTGTGTTTTGTATATAGATGTTTGTCTTTTTTTCTTTCTTGGCTATGGCATTGCCAGTTTATTTTCAACTTACGAGTTTGATTACCTCGTGTGTGTCTCCTGCATCTCTGTTAGGCCACACCAAAATGTCTGGTATGCCTAGTGGAGGTTTCAAAAAATAGAGAACATGGTTAATCATATAAATTAACATAAACAATTAAAAAACTCGTTAGGGCAATAAGGAGACGTGGTATGATTGACAACTATCTATAACAAAAAGTGAATGTAAGCAATTATAGGTTACCGGACATCCTTAGATATTTAGACAAAAGCAATACTGTTTAGCCGACTATAACAGGCCCCGACATGAAAACTAGGAAACAATTCAATTGAAAATGTGAACGGCCTAATTCATAATAAATAATTTACAAAAATAAAAATGGCAGACATGATGTTTACTAGGGACCACAATACTTGTATGTTTTCGCCTATAACTTTATGATTAAAATCAAAGTTAAAGCATTTATGTTAATTATTTTTTATACATACAAAAAAATACAGCACATGTACAAGTTATTTAATTGAAGGTAAACATGCAATCAATAAACTACTGAAACAATCGTTTAATGTGTATACATACATGTATATATTTTATCGCATACACTATCATAATAACGATTACAGTTATAGATATTTCGTGCAGGCACTTCGTTTTGATCGATAATGGGAATTTTTGTTATATCGACTGCGCACTATATGTTTATGCTGCATATAATATTGGTTTGTCGTATAAAAATCATATTAAAAGTCAAAATACCTAGCAACAAATCAAAAGGAATTAATTGTCTTGATTCTTTACTTATATACAAATTAAAATCAACCCAAACACCTGTGAAACATTAATATTCATTTTTTTTTCATTTCATTTATTGAATTTTATTAACTATCGGGTATCATAATTTATTCATTTTTATTCTAATTTTCAACTTTCAGACATATTAAAGACAATATGAGTGAACAGTTTCAAGTTCCTCCTAAAGAAACTGCCATGAAGCCTCAATTTTCAAGAGAAAAAAGTAACAATTCATTAGGTAATTTGACTTTCGATCTTGAGACCGATAATATATCAAGACCGCGAACACCAGTTGAACTTTTTGCCGTTGGAAATAATTAACAATACACAGTTTGTTTACCTTTTTGACAGCATTACACTAATCAAAATGTTACAACTCCGTCCATGTGTTTAAATTAATGTCTTTCAAACTTGTTACATTGATAAAATATATATAGTATGTACGTTATACATAAATGTTTGTAGGACATTTGAATCATAATCTCTTCAAGTAGGGTACGCATTTTTATTTTCTGAATATCGTTATGTTTTTTTTTACACTGATCATTTTGACAATATTTAATCATATGCAAACATGAACTATTTGTTTAATCTACTTTAAACAAATAAAAAAATAACTTATAATTTCATGTGCCGTGCCATTTAACCATGTACATAAAGATGAAACGTCTCTTCTGTCATTCAGATCCATTTTGGCATTAGTAAACATTTATCAGAGGTACCAGGATTATAATTTAAAACGTCATACGCGCGTTTCGTCTACGGAAGACTCATCGGTGACGCTCAGATAACATAGTAAAAAACGCAGCTCGCATTTTCAAGAGTTGACCAAACTTGACAACTCATGAAAGGAGAACAACATCAATAAAGATTAAATTTTAACTCCGAACAAAATAATAGTGACTAGAGAAGCAGTTCTGTTGCCAATTGAGTATCACAGCCATAATATTAGCCAGCTTACTGAGTCCTTTTTTTAAAAGAATGTTGTGATTACGAAAGTCCCAGCAAATGCTTACAACTAGTAAATGGTTTTGTTCATACAAATTCAACACATTTTCCCCGATCAATCAATTTACACACAAAAAAACCAAACACACAAATGATATTCTTACTTCGATGATTTTTAAACCTGAAATGAAAAAAATAACTGTGACGTAGAGGGAAAAAAACCTTTTCTGCTTGTCAAAGTAAAAAAGTTCGATAAAGTGTCGCTATTGAAAAAACAATATACTGAAGTTTTAAATCTGAATTTTGTGCATATGCAATTTTCACGGTAATTGCTTCTACCAATTTATACAACAGCGTTGTTTGTATGTAACACACTATATTTTACGTTTAGTTCTTCTGAATTTCTATGACATAAATGCATTTTGTAAATCATAAATTTAGTCTTAAAAAACTTCATTGTTCTATGCTGAAAGTCATTGTCTGTTCTCATTCTAGAATCGTTTTTATAGTCAATTTATCATTATTTTACATGTGTTTATTTTGTGCTATGTTTTACCATCTTGATTTACATTTATGTGATATTTGTTATATGATTTTATATTTTTATTTTCCGAATAAAGTTTAGATATTAAACTTAAGGTCTTTCTCCATCTTTCTTCCTTGTACTGGTAACCAAAATACAATGAGTTTTCTCACAAAGTCGTTATACTGCTGGAATTTGTAAATGCTTCATGAAACCAGCCTCCAAATTATTGTCACCAATTATATCATCAACCATCAACGATGGGAAGACCTTAAGGAAATAAGATATCATTCCATCTTTCAAACTGTGAAACTTCTATTTCTATGTAAAGCAACATGTCAAAATTGCCACAATATGAAGCCCATTTCTTTGGTTGTAACTATTTTCCAATGCGTGCGTTTGGTATCATAATTTGATAGAGGCTACTGTTATGGACACAATGGTCCCTGGTAAATTTTACAGCGCCATCATGAGTTAGTTGACCGATATTGAAAATCTCTGTGGATGAAGACCACCATTTAAGTTGTCCTAATTTCTTCAATTGTGACATCTAAGAAAAACACAGAATTTGTAATTGCAATTATCAAGAATTAGATGTTGAGTTCCACATGACAAGTAGGGTTTACGTATACTCTATTACAAGAGATCAATCGTATTTTTTTTGGCGGAGTTAAGTTGCTCAGCCAATTTTTATCGAGTGTTAAGGTACTTTTATTTAACTCAGTTTTTGGTGTCCTATTTAGACAAGTTCTCATAAAATTGAGTGTATTGATTCTCCATTTGGTATTTTTCGGTCAACATCTAAACTGGTGTTAAGTTTTCCTCATGCAACTTTTTGCCCCCTTTCTACTTTTGATAAAACATGTTTAGAATTTTGCATCTAACTCATGCAATCATAGCACTGAAATGCAGTATAAATGATAAACACAACATAGTTGATACGTTTAGTGTGAAGCTATAAAAAAAACCAATATTGAACAAAACACTGTTAAATTATCATAATATTTAGTAATGATAGTATAATTATATTAATTATTATCAGGGATGTCAACGAGTACTCGAGTACTCGAGTATCGCTCGGTAGTATCGAGTATCGATTACCACAATGATACACGACTAATCGGTTTCCTATTAGAATGTTGTTGCTTTCTTAAGTTTGAACAAAACATAATTTTATTAAGAGCACCTCCCGGGATATTATATATCATTTAAAATAAATAGAAATTAGAATACGATTCAAATGTTTTCATTTAACTTGAATTTAATTTTAAATTCCTCAAAATAGAGATATTCATATATGTTGTATATGTGAGCAAGAGAATGTTTCCAAGGCTATCAATGTTATCTAATCTTTGTCACTCATCCTCCTCTCTAATCTTCAGGGCATATATTTCATTTCCAGGACTGTTAGCCACCTACGAAATTTGAAAAAGCGTTTCGTCCCAGAAAAAATTGACAAGATAATATTTTTAGATAAGAAACAAATCGTATCGACCCTCAGGAATTGATGTATGTCATCAATTAGTTATAGTTATTACCCCTCTGTTCATCATACATTTGTTAATTTTTCAAATACTGTTGTTTGTGTCATAATTTTTCTATAGATAATAAATAATTACTTGATTAGATTATTACCAGTTTACATTATTTGTACATATAGTGAATGAGTTATTCATTATGGCATATAATTCCTTGGACTATTATCTAGTCCAAGGTAATACTGTTGATGGTTTTAAGATCATACGATAGCAGCCTACAATATATAAAATTGGTACAATTTTGTGTTGCCATTTTGTAAATGTTTTACCGAGCGAGTACTTGAGTATCGCTCGGTAAATCCTAGCAAATCTTCACTGAGTTGACATCCCTTATTATTATCTATGGGCAAAAAAAGAACAAAACAAAATTTGTATCAAAAGAAAACAAATATGACTTTGGGAAAACAAACACACAGATAACAGCATACAAACGCTACAAAAACTGATTGAGCAACTTAAACCAAACAAAATTACATAGAAGATAAAACACAAGTAGTGACGAGAGGATAGACAGTGTCTACCGATGAACCATAATAAACTAAGGTTCAGGTTCCTAGCTGATCTAAGATGGAATTAGAATCTACTTTTTATTTTTCATATAGCTCTTTGTGAGTTGAATACCATACACATCCTTTGCTTTCAAGTTCTCAACTCATCGGGCGGGGTGAATTTAGATCAAGAAAAGGGTTTCTGGTGCTCCAAAATGTTTATTTTCTTATGCTTTTTACATTTATTGTGTTCCTCAAAACAAAGAAAAGTCAAGTTAAAAAAACTCAATTGGGTCTGTCGTATACGACTCATTTAGTTTTTACCGTGACCACTGTTGACAAAGAAATTATACAATAATCAACCAAAATAACGTTTGTGTACATTAAACTTCAAAAAGATTCCCCTTATCTATATAGGACCCTTTCCTCCACATAGTTTGAATAATTCAGTGAAAGAATATCATCTGCATAGCTTTAAATGGAGTTAAAGAATGATGCTATATAAAAAAGAAGATGTGGTATGATTGCCAATGAGACAACTATCCACTTAAGACCAAAATGAACAGACATTAACAACTATAGGTCACCGTACGGCCTTCAACAATTAGCAAAGCCCATACCGCATAGTCAGCTATAAAAGGCCTTGATAAGACAATGTAAAACAATTCAAACGAGAAAACTAACGGCCTTATTTATGTAAAAAAAAAATGAACGAAAAACAAATATATAACACATAAACAAACGACAACCACTGAATTACAGGCTCCTGACTTGGGACAGGCACATACATAAATAATGTGGCGGGACTTAAAGCTTCGTTTCAATCTAGCTGTCTATGAAGCTCTTATGTGAAGTCAGCCTTATATGAATGAATTAAAGGAACAAGTCGGCACAGACCCGTAATATGATGTTTGTTTTTAGAATACTTACATATCCAATACAGTGAAAGTACATCCAATTTTCGTTTGCTTGACATTACACAGTAACATACATATAGTTATCTATTTTTTTCCTCCTAGGTAAGTTTTGTGGATGTATAAATTTACCTGCAGTGATATCTTCCAATTTAAACTAAGACTCCCCCTACATTGTGGGTATGGTTGAAATGGCTGCCTGGTCATTTTGTTTCCTGCAAAGGAGTAGGTCTTATAAAGGTTGACTTTGGCCTCAAATTTCTAGTTCATCTGATAAAAGATTTCTAGACACTTTTTAAACACTAAATTGTCTACTTCACTCGATTCAATTGGTATATGTGAAAGATTTAAACTGATTGAGTCATTGAAAACGCTCTATTTCAATTTGAAATATAAAACATCTATCAAATATGTCATAATATGTCACTTTCAGATGGTTTTTGTCAAAACTGAAAGTGGCTACATCCGTGTTCACTCTCAACCTTTATATATGTTATACATTATTATTAACTGCAACTTACATTTAAATGTTAAGAATGAACACAAATGCAGCCACTTCAATTGCTGACGAAAACTGTCTGAAATTGAACTCAAATAAGATTTCAGTAGTTTGGCATGACTCAATGATGCTAGTACCCGATATATGTGCATTATATTGTAAAAAAAACAGCCCATATTTATGAAGCAGGAGTATTTAATTTCCAATAAATAGCTGAAATTTTACATTTTAAAATTTTTGTAAAACTGCTTTATTTTGGGGCCAAAAAGGGGTCTTACTGGATCTACTCCTTTGGGTTGTTTGGTAGAGAACGAAACCAATTGGTTCGTAGTGTAAAGGGTGCAAATTAAGACAAAATGTTTCTTTGTTAATATTTTTCTGAATTATGGGGATCCAAATAAAATAGAAATGCTACGTATACATTTAAATAATACTGTAATTTTACTTAAACGTGAACAAAGATGTAGGGGTAATGATTAATGTATTTTAGCAGTTTATTATATTTTTTTGCTAGCTGTTGGATTTTGAATGTGTACGGATTGATATTTGCATTTTGAATGTGCACGGATTGTACAAATTGATATTTAAGTGTTAGATACATAATAGCAAGTGCTTAATGGCTTTGCACTTGTTTTCAGTAAGTTCTTTGTATCTTATGTAGTCTTTTTTGTGCCACTTCTCTGTACTGATCTGATGAATAAGCTCCTTTCTTCTGACTTTTATAGTTTGTTCTTATATTGTGTTGTTAAGCAGTGTCCCTGATTAAAGGTTGTGTGCATTATTTTTTTACAACATTTCAATTTAACTTTTTTACTACACTAATTTGACAAAATATTCAAAACGGTTTTCTGAATAAAAGACCGACCTTAGAATAAGAATTAACTTATACATGTTATATGTGTATTTTCACAAATGATCATGAAATCGTTTACAAATAAAATATCGAGTAATAAACGAAACCGTTTCATTACATCCAATTCGGGATATAATTTCAGACAATGAATACTACTGGACACGATAATGCATTTAAAAATATCGACACGATTAAGGGTTTAAGAAAAAATATAAATCAGGGTCCACCGCCAATCAGAAACATTTGAGCATACATGAACAAAAAAACATTGGGAGGGACCTTAATTTAAAAGGCTCTGACAATGACAATGACATATACAATGTACTATAATATGAGATAAAGAAACACAATTCAAAGACTGCAATTGATTTTATTAATATGATGAAAAAATATAATGAATATCAGTATAAAATAACATTGAATATTAATTAAAAAAAAACAAGTAAAAAACTATCACAATATAAACATGGACGGAATATAATCCGAGATAAAATATTATCTCGCTAAACAAGCATGTTGTAGAAAATGACATGAATTTGTATTCACACAATTGGCGGAACATTATTACAATACCAGTAATCAAAAACAATAAATGATAACAAAAACAAATATTAAACAATATAAAATATGGACGGTATGTAGTTTGAGATAAAGAATAATCTTTCACTATATAAGTCATGATGTCGAAAATGATAAAAAAAAAATCAATCGACGATCAATAACAATGGTAATGCTCTGTGTCACAATAATATAACAAATGGTGTGTTGTAATGTTGCGACAATGACAAAGACAAATAATATAATAAATATTTGTATAGATACTGCAGCTGGAAAGCTTCCTGTTGTAATACACAGAGTCATGGTATGCTCACAGTCAATCTTATATTTGACCATCTTTCGTCACAAACACGGTTCGTTATTGAATAGAAAGTTAGTGGTAAACAAATACATTGCTATTATTATTACAAAATTTTAAATGCAGTTTTAAAAACTTTAATAAATGCAAGAAAGTGTCATTTTTTTGTAGTCCGTAAAAAATGTACAAGGACTACAAAACTTTGTTTTAAGCGTTATATATATTTTTGTTTACATAAAACATATTTATTTATTATGTATCTAAATGCATTAAAGTAACAAATATATGATTAAAACAAAAGGTGAAATAAAATTAAAAAAACCCAATGTTATTTACAATGAATGTAAACGGTATATAATAGAGATCATATACATTTTGGTACTTTGATAATCAATTGTTTTTATGTTGGTGTTTTACTCACTTTCAGTGACATTGGATATATCGATTTCGAACAAATCAATTAATATCAATAATAATACCTGTAATATCAGTTTACATGTAATCGTCCAGAATAATCATGTAGCATTTGTAATATAAATGAACATTAAAAACCAACGCATACACCTTATCGCTATTTGTCCGCCATGACTGAATATCACACAGGTTCCCGTAAAATTTTGACGTCACAAAACAAAATATCTGACGCCACAATAGAAAAGTGATTGTTGTATGCGTCAAAAGTTCAAGCGGCCGGGTCAACCGGGATTAGCGATAAGTTGTATTGATCGAAAAATGGACCGGCTAGGCTAATTCTGAATTCAATTTGGTATTAACAGTTAAACGTTTATTGAAGAAATAAATTGTTTGTGAGATTTTATAAGCATGGTATTTGGATAGATTGATTTCTTTTAAAGTGGTGTAATATATTAGAATACAAGAATTGGATAAATCATATAACCTGTTATTCATCTGTTTCTTTTCTTTCTTAACATACCCACAAAACACTTTACAGCAATAAACTAATCAAAGTAAGTGGAGTTATAAGATACGTTAAGTTATGTATACAATGAGTTGTTGGGTAAACATCAGAATCAGAAAACAATATTGATTGACAAATCCATGAGACGTCAAATTGGCAAGTCTATATAATATGAAAGCTCTATATAAAAAATTAAGAAGATGCGATATGAATGACAATGAGACAACTCTTCACATGAAACCAAATGACACAGAAGTTAACAAATACGGGTCACCGTGTCAATGAGGTCATACCAAAAAGTAAAATCACAAACATACTGAACTTAGAGGAAGATCAATTGGGAAAGTCCACAATCACATGGCAAAATCAAATAACAAAACGCATCAAAAACGAATGGACAAAAACTGTAATAGTCAGCTATAAAAAAAAGGCAACTGTTACAGTAGTATACCGCTGTTCAAAACTCATAAATCCATGGGTAAAAAACAAAATCGGGGTAACAAACTAAAACTGAGGGAAACGCATTAAATATAAGAGGAGAACAACGACACAACATTAAAATGTAACACAAACACACACACACACACACACACAGAAACGGACTAAGCATTAGACAAAATCCTATGAGAATAACAAATATAACATCAAAATCAAATACATGAACTTGGGATAGATAAGTACCGTGACACGTCTTATAGTAATGTGAATTCATACTCAAAAATAAGAGAAAACAAACGACACAACGTTAAAATGTAACACACACAGAAACGAACTGTAATATAACAATGGCCATATTCCTGGCCCCAAATAATAATAAAACGCACCAAATACAATTGTAAAATAATTCATTCGAGAAAACTAGAGGCCTGGTTTATATTCTAAATAAGGAACGGATAACAAATATGTAGCACAGTGACAAACGACAAACTGACCAAAGGCTTATACATATACATAATACATAATATGACGGGGTTTAAATGTTTGCTGCACCGAACCGACCCCTAACCATGGACATTGGTTGCTAGTCTATAACTATTGAATGTTGAATGCCTTTTACAAATTATTTTTAACATAAAATATGCATAACACTGCTCATTTCTGTAATTATTCTAGAAATCTTATTTTATAGATATTCAAAAAATGTTATACATGTATCATTTTCTTATGTATGACTCATCTCCATTTACCCATATATGTACTGAATATCCAACCAGTCACATTTTATCCGTGTGTTTCACAGCAAATATGTCAGTGGATGTAAGTTTCCTGTCGGGATTAAAATTTCCGATGCTAGTGACCGATGGTTCTCTGCTACGGTACGGAGGAGGGCTATCATTATGAGTCTTAGACTGTATATTTACAGATGAAGTATTACGTTTATATAGCGGTGGATTGATTCCAGTTTGGATGGTTTTTCCTGGTTGGAGTACATCATTGCTGAAAAAAACAACATTATACTACATTATTGGGTTGCCTATTTATTTTTTTAAAGGATTAAGAAAAAAGTGACTGAAAGATAGCTTCAATTAACTTAAAGATTTAAGGATAAAATTGATCATACCAATTAACATGAAAAAAGATATCAATCAGTTTTTTAGTTACATATATTTTAAGTGTACAAGCTGTTTTCGTAAATTTCAAAACATTATGTCGCTTTTGTGTGCACATTGTACTTGCAATGGCAGTCAGCAGGGTTAAAGAACATCAGTTGTTCGACCTGTTAGTCAAATGCGTTTTGTTGAAATATACTTCTTCACTTTTTTGGTCTTTTGGAAAATGTTGTTTGTGCTGTATTTAGACCCTTCTATAACGAAATTTGTTTTACATGCACACGTATAAAAATTGCGGTTTTTATCCAACGCAATCATGGGTTTGAACGTAGTTTTCAATTTAGACTCGTTTATATACATATATATAAATATGTATAAATACTTCACAGTATCGTTAAAATGGTTTTGTGTGCATTTTCAAAATTTGATACTAGATATAGGCAAGTATTATTTGCTGATGTTCAAATCTCATAGATCGAATTTAATGACAAATCAAAGATACAAACAAAAACTCAAAGTAGACCACTATAGAAACAAATTTGGACAAGCAGCTGTAATAGATTTGAAGAGCTTCTAAAAGTCTGTACCATAAATTATTACGTTATTCCCATGTATACTGTCAATTTTCAGATTGATCCACTGTGGTGAACTCAATACTGTTCGAACAATTCATTTGCAGTCTACAAAGATCAGTCTATTTAATATAATGCAGTAGTTGTCATTTACCTGTATACACAAACCTAATTCTAGATTTCTTGAAAAGGTAGTAAATAATACTAAAATGACTGCTAGTAAATTGTCTGAACAGTTCTGAATTTGACCTCAATGGAAACGTTAGGGAGTTGAGTGAGACACAGATTATTTATAAATAATTACTTGTTTAGACTCTTCAGATGATCTTTAGAAATAAGCTTCCAAATTTGCTAGACCAAATACATCGACGAGATAAGCGTATCCTACTATGCATGCATCAGTCGTCATGCCCTCAACATAACCACACAATCAAAATATCACAAACGACATCAGATTGCTGTTATAAGTTTTTTTTTATTATCTATGACATTTTTAACAAAGGATTCCAAAAAATAGGTTGTTATCATCCCTAAATAGCAAAACTCCTATAAGAAGTTGATTAAAGATTTGGTTCACGTGTTGATATATGTTGATGTGTTTTACTCTAATTAATTTTAGCTTCCAAATGAAATAAGGAAACGGTTGAATCGGCAGAAAATGGGCATAACTTTTTTGAAAATCGTCTCAAAATTTTGTTGTGGTAAATTGACAGTAGGTAGATTTCAATCTTATAGCATTGTTGTTTTTAAACCCTCACAAAAAGAAATGTGGCTTTGGCCAAAATTTGTGTTTAATCAGATAATGTGTTTTTAAAAATAATGTTTGTAAATGCTAACTAACGGCTTAGAAGACGTTGGGCTCAACTTAATGAGAATAGCTTACTTGACCCTTAACGTACTGTGTGCAAATTTCTTTGATAGGACACTACTTACCTATTTGTGATTTTCCGCCGACTTTTACGACAATATACTGCAAGTAACACGGACAACACTACAACGACTATGATGAATATGACACCCACAACGACAAATATTTTAACATAATCTGTAGGATGCTTTTCTAAAGTATTTTCCGAATTCGCTGTAAATATATCAAAGAGTTACAATTAAGTTAAACATATTAAGTATATAATTAAGCTGAACATTTCAGCTAAGCAAATTCATTTTGATTATTAAACATATACAATAAAAAAAAAAAAATTAGCAAGACATACGATCGCATTAATATAGCACAAAATCATAGGAAAAAATAATTGTCCTTCTATAATTGAATACGTCTTTTCGTCATAATAAGCCCTTTCCCTCTACTATTAACATTAAAATGCAGCATAAATCGAAAAAATATTGTCTGCTCAGGTGACGACAACAACGATAAAGTTTTGTTTATGTCACCAATGAGAAGCGACAAATTACTGTTTCAGTATTACAAACATGTTAATATACATATGTTAAATAAATGAAAGAACGGACAATTAACACAACTATACAACGGTCGAACCTTAGGATTATTAATATTTAGATTTAAATTATGTAGATTTAAATTACCGCAAGGTCTTTTACAGTTGGTAAAAACCATTTCGTGTAGTAAATTACATCTAGTATTCTTAAACAAATAGGTTATAAAACTTCATAGACGTATGTAAATCATGGTTATTGCTTGTGCAAATTAAAGTTAAGATCGGAATAAGCTTTCTTGAATTCTTTTATTTTTTGGTGTGTGGGAAACTTTGTTACTAACATAACGGAAGATACCAAAGTGATATTCAAATTCGTTAGTCGATAACAAATTGACATTGCCATGACAAAAAGGAAAGCCAGTCTATGGGTCACCGTATTAAAAACAAAATAACGTAAGCAACCCAAACCATGCAAGAAAAAGATAATAATCAGGTAGTATTCGTTGATCCTGCTCCACTCGTGACACCTGTCTTTTTTTTTTATCTTACATAAGGCTTACCATTTGGGGATGGAGTATCATCTTCTTTTACTGCACATGCATCTAAAGTACCTATTGTGAGAATAAGATATTGACTATGAAAGAAATATACAAGCGTTGTTTGGTTTGAATTGTATAACTGAAAATATTGTTCTAGTTAACTCAGATAAGATTGATATGATTCATTTTCCATATTCAAAATGATGGATGATATCTATTATTCGAAACATTTACAGATACTTCTATTCAATGTAACATGTTTTTTTTTTTTTAAATTGGTGTTGTTTGGTACACTTGTAAGGTGTATATCACAATTTATTCATTGTGTACAGGTATCGTTACTTGTAAGGACCCAGTGCCTCGCACGATAGATATTTGACTAATATTTGGACCTTATATTTATGTAAATATGTGTATGTATAAGTTCTAGATCTAGATCTAGGCTAACAAATCATTTCTTCTCTTATATTAATTTTATTGTTGCAATGGTTTACCTCAATTTTTAACGTATACGTTGTTAATATTTCAAGTTAAAAAATGAACATGTTCAATCCAAAACAAGTTTTACATTATATTTTTAGGCAGTTGCAATGAAACTTATTTCACGGATGAGAAATTAACCTATACAATTCTAAAGAATCAATTTGAATGTTTTTACAGATTGACATTTTTATGGTTAATTCTTTCAATAAACCAAGTGAGTTAAAAAGCTTACCAAAGCAGTATCCGGAAGATGCTATTTTGCTATTCAGTAAATTATATACAAAAAAGTCTCCAGCGCATAGCTTTATGTCTACATTCCACGAATATAAGCATGTCTGTGTAAAGCTCTGCAGGCACACTGTTTGTTGTACCTGTTGTCCCGGGGTTGTTGGTAACTGTCCTACAAGATATTTTATTTCTGATATCTTATACTGTTATAGTCCATATATGCATGTTATACAATATATACTAATAAAATGTTCATTCAAACATAATCAAAATAGTTAAGGCAATTGTATGCATCTTGAGGTTATCAGGCCTATTAATTGATTGTTTTTTCATCAGACAGTTCTCCGGACTAAAATCAATATCTTAATGTTCTCAATTTTATATAACAAATGACCCATGAGATGCTTATCAGTAAAGGTGAAATATCATTTCTTTTCATTCCATTTCTTTTATTATGAATTTCATTTAATTGTATTTTGGCTTAAAGATTGAAGCCATTGAGACCATTCGATTGATGCCAATGATAGTTCTATTACATTATATAACAAAAGTATTGCTATTGCGTGTCGTTGTCAATATAGTTGAATTTGATGCGACTGTCATACAAGTGAGAGGTTGAGCTAGCTATAAAAACAGATTCAACCCACCATGCTCTAAATGAGAAAAAGCCTGTACCAAGTAAGGAATATGACAGTTGTTATCCATTCGTTTGATATGTATGAGCTTTTGATTTTGCCATTTGATTGGGACTTTCCGATTTTAATATTCCTCGGTTCTTATAGATAAACACGCAATGAAAAATCGTTGCTGTGTAGTTTAAATATTAAAAAGAATCAAAATATTACCATTTAACCAAATTGGATACCATGTACCACAGTGAAATGGCTCTGGTGCTGATGTGGGCATTTTCTCACATGAACTTCTCTCTACTCGATACCACCCACTAGTGAGAAAGTCATCACTGATTGCCGTGTATTCTCCTAGGACCAATGTTCGTGTAGCCGCTCGTCTGTCCTGATAGTCTATCAGGCTATATTGGTCACATGGATCAAAACCTTAATAATATGTATTTGAAATTAGTATTATGAAACAGATATACCGTAAATGTTGACACCATTAATTTGTTAAATTCGAATATGTCATAATGATCAGCAAAAACAGAACGTATTTTCTTAACAAAAAAGTAAAATAATTCAAATAGGTTTAAAAATGATAAATACAATGATTATTTCTTTAAATGTATCGATGTACAAATAATGTAATATACTTAAGATATAAACAAGAAGATGTGGTATGAGTGCCACTGAGACTAGTCTCCATCCAAGTCAAAATGTATAAAAAGTTAAGATGTATGTTATTCTATTTTACAGGCAGTTTTATTGAATTTTACAAATCGTTAATAGATTCATGATTTAGTAAATCAAGCTCCCAAAGCAAAGTTTTGAGCGTGTTAAATACATTGATATGGAAATATTAAAAAGAAGGTTCCTGGCAGTTAATGTCTGTATGTTTTTGTTATAAAAGGCTACTTATTTATTTAGAAAAGCATTTTCGATAAATAAAAGACTACGGGAAGTTTAAGATGTAACATATCTATAATGAAGTAAATACAAATTAGCATATTGTAACAAATCAAAATGAACATACCAACGAAAAAACACCACAATTAACTATTTCAACAGTTTGATCGGCATACTATATGTGCAAGTGAAATCTGTATTTTTTTCTTCAGTTATATACAAACTTAAGCATTCTTTCATAGAAAAATATGTTAATCATACATTCGATGTATTATGTCACTAGTTTGACTTTTTAGATCACTATGACTTTAATACGTACAAAAAATATCAAATTGTTGTAAAGTAGGGTTAAAAAAACCGAGATTCATTATTAGAATAAGGAATATAAAATAATATAATATACCGTTTATTGGATCGTCAGTATTTGTAGCTATTGATGTACTTGGTGTTTCAATTGTAGCTGTCACGGCTTCAGTACCTAAAAATGACATTGGAAAGACAATAGAGTAAGTAATCAAAATTGAAATACTTTTGTTTTACCCCCCCCCCCCCCACCCTAACATATTGCTGGTATGCGTATTTTAACAAATACACTTGTTTATCTCAACTTTGACGTACATGATAGATAGATATCTCTGACTAGTCTACTCTTAAAAGGAGGGTAGTTTACCTACCCTAAAAATGACTTCACGGTTCAGCTAGCAAGCAAGCTAACCAAAGGTACTACCGTTGCCTACACATTTAATGTAATCGACTGTAAATTCATAACCAATTGTCCCAAAGTATAAAAGAGAAGAACCATTTGATTTTCAATGATACAACTATCTAACAAACAAAAAAGGCATGAGCAAATACAAACCAGTGTGTGACCTTCATCAATAAGCAAAACCCATACATTCGTGGACGCTAATAAACGATTTAACAATATTTGAAAGAGTTGACGACCACAATATCCTCACACATTGTGATTGTGATCGTGATTGTGGTATAACAGAACATAACAGAAAAAAAAACCTGTTTAAAACCAGCTGGAAAGGGCTTAACTCATTCGTTTTATCTTAATAAAAAAAAACACTAAACAATGACAACAGACACAAACTACTAATTACTCATAGGGCTAGAACGCTAGTTAAAACCACAACTTTACGTGTATAGAGAATGACTTTCAAGACCGAAATTTCTGAAAGTATCCCAAACAGATTTATAATAAAGATGTTATCATCAAATATATTTGTTTTAAAAAGGATAGCTTAGGATTTTAAGTACAGTATTAAAGGGATACTAGCTACGAGAAGTACTAAAAATCTAAAATAGGATTTTTTTTGTTCAATCATCAAAGAAAGTGAAACAGTGAAATGATAATTCGCTTTTAGCACCAAGTATGGTTCAATTTTGACAATATAAGATTAGAAACATTGAAGATTAATTATTTACTTGATGGATCAACATCAATACATATTCAACAAAGATAATATCTAATCATTGATAATATGTAGGGAATGTTCACATAAATAAAATGTATTATTCGTGAATTTAGGAGTTTTATAACTGACCACAACAAAAATAAGAATAAGACAACATCTTCTTTGTATACATGTAGGGTTTAACTATAATTTAAAGCTATTTATTAAAACATGTTCCTGACTCAGACTCTCCATGGCAGATTTGATTTACGTTTATTAAAATCAGAGACGTCACTATAGACATGGACATCATGGAGTAAATGGGAAATAAACACGATGATGAGGAATCAATGGAAAATCAACATTGCAAAAAGAATAAAAAAAAACAAACAATTGAAACTATCAATCTATTTTTTGGTCATACATTTTAGTTTAAAGTATACCTAGCGTTAAAATGAAATAGTCATTCATCAATGAGGAAAATTGTGTCTGTTCATCTAGTATTTATTAATAGTTAATAAAATAACGATTAAAAGTTCCTCGCATTACCTTTAAGTTTACATAGAACAATACAGTAAATCAAATACATGTATCTCTATAAAAACAAACTTTTCAAAATGTAACTCTCATCCTGTAGAATACATTATACAAAGCATACAAAGGCATTGTTTAAAAATTTTTCAACTGCACTATCAATGATTTAATTGCTAAATATTTGACGAAATTAACCAGTCATATAATATGTTAATAGCAGATTATTATTCGTAAAGAATCGTCTACATAACTTGAGGAATACACAAAATGCTTTAAAATATACTTCTTACATACTTACCAAAGCAATAACCTGACGAAGTAGTTTCGGATCTGACCAGATTATATACCAAGTAGTCTCCTGAGCAGTATTTTATGTCAATGTTCCAAGTTAGGGAGCAGTTCTTTGTAAAGCCTTGAAGGCACACTTGCCCAACTATTTCTTCTCCAATAGTTGTTGGTAATGTTCCTTTGGTTAAATAAAACACTGATAATAAAAATCCTTTCACAATACTGTTTAATATTTTTCATTATCTTCCAATTATCAAACACTAATATATAGATGATTAATTGACAAAGCCATAAAAACAACCAAAAGACAAAATAAAGATTGTGAAAAAGACCCCGTGAATAACCAGACGTGTTTTCAGTTCCCCCAGAATTGTATCAGGTACAGCTCCAGATGTTGCACTCATCGTTTAACTTACTTTCTTAAATATGCCTTTTATTAATCTCTATGGTTTTTACCGTATACCTTCAAAATCCAGCATATTTGAATACGCGCTTTGATAGTTACTTTGTTGTTTGTTTATTTTGTAATCTTGAATGTAGCCACTTACGGCAAAAAAAAGATATGTAATCATTCACATGAATGCAACGCATCATATTTCAAGGAAACTCATGTTCACATACAAACATATGAAAAAAGGAGAGAGAGAGAGAGGCAAATAATTTAACCCAATTTTCAATATTAAGCAAAATATACTGTACCATTTAGCCAGATCGGATACCACGTTCCACAGCGTAAAGATCCTGGAGGCTCGGTTGGCATATTTTCTCCAGCTGCACTCTCAATACGATACCATCCACTCTCCAGAAAATCATCACTTATTGGATTTATACTGCCAATTTCCAATTGATTTTGTACTGCTCTTCGATCTACATATTTCATTGAGGTGTAGTTTGTACACGCATCAAATGCTATAAAATAAATCATAATACTTCTAATATCGGTCTGCATACTTTTTTTATACTAATATGTCTAAAAGAGGGACGAAAGATACCAAAGGGACAGTCAAACTCATAAATCGAAAATAAACTGACAACGCCATGGATAAAAATGAAAAGACAAACAAACAAACAATAGTACTCATGACACAACATACAAAACTAAAGAATAAACAACGCGAACCCCACTAAAAACTAGGAGTGATCTGAGGTGCTCCGGAAGGGTAAGCAAATCCTGCTCTAAATAATTTCAAACCATCATATACACGATGGAAGAAAACATATGTAAGTCTTACAAACATACTTTGAATATGAGTATGCTCACGAAATTAATAAATGTTATTTCCATTTAGAGCAAAGAACCTAATTTGAGACACAAGTACATTATTGCTGTAAATTTCATCAATCCATTATGATTTGATTGAATTATGTTTGCTGAAAAATAAATTGTAAATCCATTAAAATCAAATTTTGTCAAATCAATTTTCCTCCTTTGCTTCGTTCAGTCGTCGTCATGCAAATCCCCTTTCAGTCATAGAGTCACAATCGACTAAAATGAAATAATTATCATATTCATATGTTATACCACTATTGTATGTATCTACATATATCTAAAGACTGCAATAACATACCACTAGTGAGAATAGACACATGAAAATTATATCCGTCAACCAACTCTTGATTGATGAAGTTAATCGTATGTATTGAAGAAAAAAATCATAGGTATTAGCACAACTCGTACTCAATACGCGCGCTCCGTCTATAAGTGGTTACAGTGACTTTCAAAACAACAATATTTCAGTTGGACTTCCTCGGAACTCTGTTGTAGTAGTTTTAGTGTGATGCAGTTTGATTTATGAAATTAAATTTTAATGGAATATGACAAGACCATTAGAAGGACTACTCAGACAAAGTAAAACTAAGATCATGATATCTGTCCTAGGTTTGAAGTAGTTTACCTCTATAAATATAAATGAAATAATCAAAATATGAAGTGAACCGAACACACCAAATATCATGTCAATCAAAAGTCCATAATTGTGATGAAGAATCGATTGGCTCTATCTTTAATGATTCAATCCTTAGTTTTGTGTAAAGATATCAAAGATGACATCCTTTTGCAAGCCCATTAAATTGTCTTTTCATATAAAATTTTAGCTCAGGCTTTAACCATGTTTTCTATCTAGAAGTTTTTACATACTGCGATGTGTTTCACATTAGATTGAATATTAAATTCAGCTATTTGTATATCAAAATGATTTGATGTCAGCAGCTTAACTTGTAACTTTTCATATTTTAGGCATTTGCTCAAAATGAAGGATGTATTATTGCTGTTTGTGTATATCTCACCGTGTTTGATTTTTGGGATGCTGAATATAAGTGGTGGATCGTTTCAGAATATTTTGTGGGCCTAAGCCGTTTCAAAATGAAGGAATTACCAGTGAATTTGTTTTCTATCTAGATCACAAGTTATTTCAAGCTACACATAAGCTACACATAACCATTGAATGGTCTTGAAGTTGGTTATGTTTTCCATTTATAGATTTTTATAACAATAATTTTTCTTCAAATCTGCATGTATTGCAACAATAAATTTTAAAATATAAATTTCCTCTGCATTAGCAGTTCCTAATTTTGAATTGTATATATTTTCGAATAGGAAGCAAGTCTGTAATTTGTGATGACAACACATTTATAGGTTACATATGTTTTGAAAATTAGAGACTAGTCGTATAGGTGAACAAAAAAAAAAAACCCGCTTGGAAAGCCAGAATAATAACTGACATGGACTGCATATCGAGCCAGGTATCTTTACTGACAATTTACTGTAGTTCATGGTATCCCAATAGAAGTAATCATTGATATTTTTCATTTTGTTTTAGTAATTTGTTTCTTCAGAGAATTTTAATTGTTAGAAACATTTCTTAAATGTTTCTAACCAAGGCAAATGTGACCTTAATCCTATTTGGCTAAACTCTCAGAACATTTTAGTTTGCAATTCTATTCAACCTCGTTTTGAAATGGTCTCTGAATTGTTTTATTCGAGCGCCATTGATGGGATTTTATAAAACGCTTTCTATGGCTCTTTTTACGATTTATTGTTATGAAAAATGACCTCGATTTGTATAATCGTTGAACGAAGATACACAATAAACCCAATATACATGATTTAGTTTCAGACATGAAAATAACAATTATCATATCTGAAACTAAATTTACACATTACAGGATGGACTGTATTTAGATCTTCTTACACACTCTTTCGTATGGATTATCTTGCATGTAGTCTATTTAAAGCAAATACACTGTTCGTTGAAAAGAGGCATTGTTTGAATATGAAGTAAGTGTTCTCGTTTAATCAAAAATATAAAGCAGTAAAAACGAAAAAAATCTTTAATATCTATTACTCTATGCAACGTATTACTGATTTGATGAAAAATATTAAAAGAAAACTACTTACCAGCGTCAGAAAGAGATATCTGTAGAACTAAAATCACAACACATGTAGTATAAAACATTTTTGTATGTGCAATTATCGTCAATAAAACAGAAAATATGCCGTATTGAGCATATTGATTTTCAAAACTTGTCTGAAATCAATCATTGGATGGGTTTTCCAGTTTCAACGAAATACAGATCGATGGTATCTATTACTTCCTTGTTCGTTCATAATTACAAAGAACTTGATATTTAAATTAAACGCTACAATTTAAAACGTATAGAATGAAAGAACTATTGTTATTATGCTATGAATCATTGGTTGCAATAAAAACCCTTGCGTGTAAACTTTAAATAGGTTAATGTATTGAACGGGGTAAATAAGTCTACCTATATTGAGACGGTCGCAATGACATTGGTATGTACACATGAACAACATTCATAAGCAACGAGTGCTTATCAGCATTTACTTCCTCTATTTGTAGCGTTTGTATTTTTCTCTTCACTTTATTTAATCATAATATGTTATACGATTCTTAAAATAAAAAAAAATAGTACCCTTTAATTTATTATCAAACAGAATTAGTATGAATAGCACTGTATTTGTGTCCCTCAAAAAATTGAAACCTAAAAATTGTTAAATTCTATTTGACTTGGAATATAAGTGAGTCATTACTATAAACTTGAATTGCTTTTCAGTTTAATTCACATGTTTCCATGAAAATGGTATTCGGTTATAAACTATACTTTACAGACAGTGGATAAGAATACATGTTGCCTTTACGGGTCGTCTCTAATACTCAACATATACGACTGCTTTAACAAGTACAAGTGAGGTTTAGCTTTATAAAACCAGGTTTAATCCAACCATGTCTACATTTGAAAATGCCTGTACCAAGTCAGAAATATGACAGTTGTTGTCCATTCGTTTGATGTGTTTTGTCATTTGATTTTGCCATGTGATTAGGAATTTTCCGGTTGAACTTTCCTCGGAATTCAGTATTTTTGTGATTTTACTTTTTAATGAAAATTTAAGTTGAGATTGAAAGACATTTTTTGTAACGTTGTCAAATGATTTGCAGGGATAAACGCCCTACATCTTTATTATGTAAATGTATATTATACTTATTTTTTGCGAGTACTTATTAGTTTGTTGGGATGATATATCAGTAAAAAGTCGGTATACCAATGTCTACTAATTGTGCACAATTACTGGTGTTTTCGAATTCAAATGATGCAGAAAAAGTCCCCCCCCCCCCTCGACCCTTCTTAAAAACAAAAACTGTAACAACGTTCTTTGATTCCACTTGTAGATATGTTTATGATGCTCTGACTTTCAATTATCTACATTTCAATCAGTGCTTTAATTTCATAGATCCTAGCGAAATTTAGGAAATTGCATGAACCCCATTATAGAGAGCAAGACCGGGTGCGTTTCTTGTGTGTGGATGAAACCCTGTTAGAATTTTGAAAGTGTTACCATGCATTGGTATGCGTATTAATAAAAATCTGTTAACGTTATACGATTGAAAAGAGCGTATCTTACTGATGAGAAATGAGAGGTTGATAATTTGAAAGGTCATATCATCACGTTTGTTAAAGATTTTAGTATAAAATGGTCAATTTGTGCAAAATCGAGGAAAAGATATCAACCAATAGTTGTGTGATTTCCTTAATTGACCCCAATAATATTTTAGATAAAAATATGAGTTGCACATGTTCAGATTTGTTACTTAAAAGTTAAGGAGGAAAAACGGACACAAACCGGTATTTTAGTAAGCGGATAGGACAGATTCCATGTTGTTAGGAACATATCCCAATCAATCCCTGCCCCTACTCCTACAAAATAAATAAAATGAAAACAAAATATGTCTTTGATGAAGAAGTGAAATGAGAGGTGAAACTGTATATCCTGTGCATATCATATAGAGAAAGGTTCAAATATTTCAATTAACGGGTTTAAGATTCGTTGCAGACAACAAAAGTTGAACGAGAGGACATACAAACAAACGGATAGAACCCAAACCCTTTACACCACCTCTTTAACAAATGGCAATTCTTCAAGAATAACGATTGCATCACTTCCTTCTTTAGACAGGATAAAACAGAAAAGCCCAGGGTTATTTAAAAAACATTCCTTGTATACAATTATGAATATAATGGACGTTTATTGGTAAAACCATTTTGTTTTGGCACTGAATGACATATCAATCATATTTGTTCTATTTAAAAATTTAATCGATAAAAAATTAAATTGAAAGCATTATAATAATTGAATAGTGCTTGATCAGGTTTCATTTAAAGGAGGAAGTTGTGCAATGTTTATTGTTATACGAATGGTTATTTTTGGAATAACTAGCATCCGACCTCACCAAAGAAATAAAGCCTAGTTGAGAGTTCCAAGTATACACTCAGTTTGTTTAGATTGCAAAAATTGATTCTACAAAGGTCTTGTTGATGCCGAAATGTTATGGTTTTCATTTTATGAAGGATTTAACACACTTCTTTTGTTTCATTTTTTGTCTTCTCTTTTAGATACCTGTATGTTAACCTATTATGAAAGGTCAATCGAAATTAACCATAAACGCTTTCTCTTTTATATCTAAGTTATATAGGCCATCATATATCTTTATTACCAAACTTTATATAAACTATAGATACACATTTGAATTACATCAGCATCAAAAATACATACGACACACACATAAACACAAACTATGTGACAGAATAGCAGAATGTGTTAACATAAAACTATTGCATTTATGTTCTAAAGAGAGTCGAAAGATACCAGAGCGACATTCAAACTCATTGGTCAAAATCAAACTGAAAACGCCATATCTAAATAAGAAAAAAAATATAAACACAAACAATAGTACACAAAACAAACCACAGAAATCTAAAGGTATAAATCCACTAATTCAAAGTCCCATTGCTTTCTTTGTTAAATTGTGCAACTTCAAGCATTAATGGCTACTTGGTCATAAGTTTAAACAAAGTGGCAGTTATTTCATGTCAAAACTAATCTTTATTCTGACTTGTGCTGAAAAAATTAGCCTACCTATAATTGCATATTAGAGCGAACTGGTTCCCGGAAGTCTGATAGTACAAAAACAGGTACTTTTGGTTTGAACAATAGGGCAAAAGTGCCCTCCTATTAGAATTTTATATACTTCTTTATTATTCCAAAGAATTTTCAACAAAAGTTATACATTAATCCCAAGTCCCAGTGCCTTCATTTGATACCAAACAACCCAAATATTTCACCTATTGTTAAAATTACAGCTATGCATATTTTGTTTTAAAAATGTACTACTTTCTTGTATGTTCTTTCCGACCGGGCATGAATTAGTGGTGATCTCAGGTGGTCTGGAAGAGTAAATAGATCCTGCTCCACATGTGTCATCCGTCGTATTGCTTATTTTTGTATAAATCCGGTAGATTACATTCGCAAAAAGTGAAAAGGATTGTAGTAACGACAGCAGAACATGAGTTATATCGTTGCATCGCCTACAGAGGCTTAAAGTTATTTAAAAACCTACTCTTTAGCAAGATTAAATAGATGAACCTCCAAACCTATAACTCTACAAGGTTTATGGAAGCCCATTAGATTTTTTAGATCATTCACTATAAAAACACATTTTGATTTATATGTCTACTGAGTCCATTTAACATGGTCATATATTCTTAACATTGATGCAAACAACTAGATATGACTTGGTAATTTTATTGCAGATGATACACACATACACACGTAAGAAGGATGCCTATTTTGTGGACACACCAAGTATCACTTCGTTTTTGGTTTATGCGATGTTCTCATAATGCATTCTTTATTTGCAGTTTACACTATCATAGAGATGATACATACTCTCTTTCTTTAGTAGCTCGTGAATAATTGTAAGTGAAAAGTAAAATCACAAAAATACTGAACTCGGAGGAAAATTCAAAGCGGAAAGGCCATAATCAAATGGCAAAATCAAATGTTCAAACACATCTAACGAATGGACAACAACTGTCATATTCCTGACTTAGTACTGTTGCCTTAATATGGTACAGGTATTTCTTTATGTAAAAAAGGGTGAATTGAACCTGGTTTTATAGCTAGCTAACACTCTCACTTGTATGAAAGTCGCATCAAATTCCATAATAATGACAACGATGCGTGAACAAAACAAACAGCCATAATAGGTAAAAATGCCAATAATACAGAAGTCAGCATTGTGCTATAATCATAATCACTAAAAAAACATACAAACATGTAACCAAGAAGCACAACATTGCATACAGACCAAGCATATTAGTAAACATTTAAGACAAGAATACATAAATTTACCTTGTACAATAACACAATGACAGGATGTATAAGTACAGAGCCAGGTAATACAGGTAACGAAATAATGTTTTCATTCGTTTGCAACCAGATTTTAGGGGAAAATGCAGCATTTATCAAGTACGTGATGTGGCACACAAAATCCTTTAAACCGTATGACTTGTGATGCATATATATGTAAACAGCCGATAGCCCACTACTTATTACCATAAGCTTCAATTTGCGTCTATGCTAGTTCCATTGTATAAATCTAATCAGTATCCTTTGTAAAACACAATTCATGCAAGCATTCTGATTAGAGAGAAAATTGCGGAAGGCGCTTTGCTTTGTGAAGTCATTAAAAAAATCGTTTATGATAATAAAAGAAATTTATTGTACTGCTTAATGTCATCCGTGATTCAGTCATATCTTATTTCGAAATATATAAATAACGTGCATTTTTTTAAATGTTATGTTGTTAAGGGTGTTCTAGATATTGTGTGTTATTGTTTCACTTTCAAAATACAAATTACACAAATTAGAGGTTTTGGTGCCTATCATACTTTAAGTTTTCTGAATGTCCATAGTCTTGAAAAAGTTGGCAGTTGTCATGTCTTTGGATGTTGAAGACACATATTTTGTAGTTTGAATACTTCAGTCAAACCCTTTTATAAAATCGGAATGGTATAGGTATCAATATACGCTTAAGACACGTTCTATTTTTAGAGGTCATATTTTGGGAAGTCAAAGAAGTCAAAGAAGCCATTCTTATTATTTTTATCATACTTATATTAATCATACTACCACAGTCTTACAGATAAACCAATTGGAGATTATATGTATTTAGATATCGTTAAGTGTCTGTCGCTCGGCACAATACTAGTATGAAGCTTTTTGGTTGGTTTGGTTGTTTCGTTTACTTGTCAACAGAGATTTACATTGTGAATCGTGCTGATAGTTTACATTGTCCAAACAATTCAATAGTCAATGAGTTATACATAAATGTAGAACCTTAACATTTAATCCCTTTCAACTGTCACTGCAAAATAAGATTCACTATGTTTTAATGCATTTCTGCTGTCCAGGACCATTCTTCGGGTTTAGAATAACAAATATCTATTGTTGAAAAATAGCCATAGTTTCTTTAGTTTTGCCAGTTGTTTATTATTTGTCTCGTTTACATCATTTTCTACATCAGAAGTTACCTGTACCAAGTCAGGTATATTACAATTGTTATCCATTTGTTTGGAGTGTTTGAGCTTTGAATATTGCGTTTGATTAGAAAATTTCCTTTTTGAATTTTCCTAGGAGTTCGGTATTTTTGATATTTAATGTAAAAATTGTAATCTCTTTTGTGTTTTTTCATGAATCATTCACACTTTTGGGACTTTTCTTTAACCTGTAATTTAACATGAAAATATGCCAAAAAAATTTTTTTTTACAAATTGAATGTATCTCATATATATACTAAATTATCTTACTCCTGAATTGATGAACTTGCATTACGCAAGTCAATAACTATTATTGAAAAAAAATGACAATTATTGGAATTCATTTTTATGTAAACTGGGTGCATCCTGAATTATTCATTAGCCAATTGAATTCAATATTAGTTTTGAAAAGTTCCTGGTGTTTAACTGTGTCAAAAACAAGTTGATCTATTTTGGTTTAATGAATGTATGTCGGTCACGGTTATTGCTGGTGTATGATTTACACAAATAAAGTATTTTTGTTATTTAAAAAACTAACAGATTAAAATTCAAATTTAAAACCTTGTAATTTCAATGGTTTTAAAGTGCTTTTTCATAAAACACTTTCAGCAATAATTGTTTTCAAATTATTTATTCGACGAAAGATACCAAAGGGACAGTCAAACTCATAAATCTAAAACAAACTGACAACGCCATGGCTATAAGTCTATTCGATTTTATAATTGACAAAATGTTGGTTGTGGTTTTGTTCATAGTTTTTTTTAAATGATTGTTTTGTCTCCAGCTTTGGTAAAATGAAACATTGTTCGATTATTGATTATCACCTAACAGCAGCGTTTAAGATGAAGAATAACTGTAAAATCGATGTTTTGTTCATATGTCCTATTATTCTTCACCAAGTTGTATGTCAAAACATCATTAAAAAGCTGCATTACAAAGTTAATAGCATTTTCGATGACCTTTCAAGTAGGAACGAAAAAAACCCGAACAAGGTATAACATATCGAAGGTGTGTTCTCACCTTCGTTTGTTCATTAAATTCTAAAGATGTGAACCAAAAGGGCGTTCCCTTATTGTTTAATTCCATTGGTAGTTTGATATTATAAATATAATTATGCAACAATGTTTCATAATTCAAACGTCAAAACAAAACTGGACGAATTAATGATAAATAGGAAAATAAGAAACATATGTGAGAGACAATGCCAAAACAGACAATACACTGCAGGCTCCCAATTCGGGAGATGTACATATATAATGAGTGCGGCTGGATTAAACATTAAATTGTACGCTCCACTTTTCCCTTTATCTGGGAGAGTGGTAAAACAGCGCAACCTAGAGCAAAATGTAAAAGACTTTACTCATCAGATCGATACGAAGCAAAAACATTAATTAACAAAAATACAAAGATTCAAGACACAGAGTATCGATATTAGAAAACAAAACTATTGAAAGCTAGTGCAAAGCCAATCACAATATATTGCACGAAATCGCTACTTGATATAATAATTCTAACCTATGTATTAAATTTTAACTCACATTGTCATTTTTGTTCATTTAACATTATATTTCAAAATTATAAGTAACATAAAACGGAGACAAACACATCATTTAATTTTAAAAAGGAGATGGAATGTGATTTGATAAAAGTCTCTGGATTGATATATCAAAGCGGCGCAAGTAAAGTACACGACTAGGTTTGTCAAAATGTGGGTATTTAATATGAAAGATTTGCTTTTTTTGTCAATACTTGTGCAAATAAAAGATATTTTTCATAGGAAGAAAATCATACCTATTTACAAGTGTTGACGATTCATAAAACTGGTTTTCTTTTATTTTTAATACCAATTCGATGACACATGAAGATTTATTATTTAAAGAGGATAATTTCAAAGACAACAAATAACTATTCCAGTTGGTTGTTGAAAGTTCTCTATAGAGTAAATAAGCCTTTTACTTTACAAAATAAGTCAATGTCATAGGCAAAAAAAATTTGATTTCCAATATAAGCATTATAATTACCCTAAGCGGTAACAATCTTTTGGTTAGAAATGGTAACTTATACGTATAAATAGAACAAACAAAGGTTGTATTATCAATAAAGAACGTTTCAACGGATATTCATCTTGTTTACTAGGCAATACGAATCGCACCAGTGGGCCCATATATTAATCCTTTTTTCGAATTGTACTGGCTACTGAAGCTATACAAAAAACCTTACAAATATAGATTTATTTCGTCTTCAAGCCATTGTTCCACTTCTTAATTGTCTATTCTACTTCTTTGTACACTTGGTACAATAAAAAACATCATAATAAATTGTTCAAAAGAGGCCTTTGAAAATAGTGGAATTAATTACTTTTTTGGAGTGTCGAAAATTCGTTGGAAGTACTTGATAAATTGCATGCTCTTATTGGTGATTATGAATCTGATAAAAGTTTTGATTATTGTACCCTATATTCCACTTTGCCTCATGTTTTTATTAAGAAAAAATGCATACATCTAATTAAATGAGCATTTAAACAGAAGTATGCGAATACATAGTACGTTGAAACTCTTTTAGGTCATTTTTTTCAGTAGCAACACACAAAAGAACTATGCCAATTGGACATACTTTGATACTATAACTGCCCTTGAACTTTTATTAGATAAAGATTCCTTATATCGTCAAGTTATCGTTTTTTTTCAATGGGGACTAAATGTGAACCACTTATTGTAGACATGTTTATGTATTGGTATGAGTTACAATTCATGACTAAAATCAGCAAAGACCCATCGAACAACATCTAATACGAAAATCAACAATACTTTTAGATATTTAGATGGTATATTGGCTCTCAATAATGACGACTTCAGTATGTATACTAAAGAAATTCATCCTGTTGAACTAATTTTAAATAAAGATAATACTAATATTGAACACTGCCCTCTCCTCGATCTTGAGATCATTTAACGGAAACTTAATACCAAAACTTATGATAAAAGAGATGATTTTTCATTTCCTATCGTAAATTTTCCATTTTTAGATGGTGACGTTCCCTTGTCACCATCGTATGGTGTTTATATATCTCAACTTGTAACATTCGCTCGTGAATGTAACAATGTTATAGTTTTTAGAGAGAGAAATTTGTGTATTACTGAATTTTTTTTATACCAAGGTTTTGTATATCACAAACTAGTCAAAACATTTACTAAATATTATCATTAGTACAAGGACATCATTCGAAAATATAGTTCATAATGCAGACATCTTATATGCTCAGGTAGTTCACATCTAATTGTTTAGGGCAATATTCTTCACAAAGCACATAAATGTCTGCGTTCACCTCAAAACATTTGAACAGACGTATCAATTATATATACGAAGGAATGTAGTAACTGTTGTCAGGTAATTAAAGATTGCATATTTTGTCTTTAATATTGATGCACTTATAAGGCATCGGAAATAAACACATATATTCTAAAACAAGTTGTTGGCATGATACAGGTTATATTCTTATCATATCTTTATGATTGTATATCACTAAATCCCTAAAGGCAGAGATTGTACTTAGATATGTTGAAGACATAATCTGTCAATAAGTTTAATTTGGGTCACGAGCTGGCTAGTAGTACTTTGTTTATTTATGTATCATTGTCATATCTCATGTCAAAACGTTGACAAATGAATGATAGGCACCAGACAAATACACAGTATAAGGGAAACAATTCTTATACGTATTTCCACCATTTCTTTTTCTATTCGGTTTAACCAATATTAACAACGATGGATCGACGTATTTAATTCCAACGACCACCAATGGCCCTCTTATAACGCATAGAATGTGTGCAAAGATAAATAAAACCAAAGGTACGAAATTATATTCAACAATTTTCTTCTCTATTTCGTACCTTTGGTTTTATTTCTTTGCATACATTCCATCCGTTTCACAGATAGCTACGAATATGTTTTAATTGTAGTAACTACACTCCAGTCGTCTTTTTTTCCGAATGTAACTGAATTAGACTTACATGAGCAACAGGGCGGTTGCAAATGTGGAGCAGGTTCTGTTTATATAATTATCGTACCGAAGGTTCTGAGATCACCCTGTTGTTTGTTTGTTTGGATTCATGTTGCTCAGTCTTTAGTTTTCTATGTTTTTTTCTGTTCAGTGGTGCTTTTATCTTTATGAAATGGAGTTGTCAGTACATTTTCGACGTTTTAGTTTGAATATCCTTTTAATATCTTATGTCTTCCTTTACCATTTATTGCACGTTTCTCACCCAATAGATCGATACGAAGCAAAAAAAAAAAAAAAACAAAAACAAAAACAAAAAAACATAAATACAATAATAGACAGAATGTACCGATATTTGAGTATTCGCATACAATGATGTCAAGACAATGCGAGTATGACTTTACTGGCTGTGACGGGTGTAACAACCAAAAAGTTAACCTTTGCTAAGAACAATTGTTATAATCTGGGAACAATATATATGTTCCTGACATAATGCAATAAAACATATAAACATAGTTTGCGTTAGACTGATTCGCTCATCTTTAAAATATAAAAAAGGAATGGAAAATATAAAATAACTATATACCAGATAAGGGATAACGTTGTAGTGAGAACCCAGGACGGGATTAAAATCAGAATTTGAAGGCAGAGAAAACTATGCACCTAATGTTGAGCATGACTTTAATAAACGAATACGAATACCGAAAATTCAGGATAAAAATAAGGCGTCGGTACTTAAATTCAATCACGGACCCACGGTGTCATGTGCATGTTTTAGTATATAATATCATGTCTGAATAATAGCCAACGACAAATCGTACGCGGCGATGAATCATATAGTTATGATACAGTAGACTACAAAGTATAATATAAAATAAGCAAGTCTAAAAGGGTAAAAAATCATGAACAAATGTTGAATATTTCGGATAACTAATATCCTTCAGAGGAGCAAATTCACTTTTCTCTGAGAGCATGACTGAACGAGATACTTTTTGCACAGTATTTTGGTTGACATCTTTGGTATTACACCTGTTTCTTAGCCTCGTACAAATACAGCTGATATTTAAACACAATAAACAGATATTGTCTATATATCCTAGTAAGCATAAGTTGAATCTCCGTTGATCAATTCATTACCAACTAGTCAGGTAATTTAAGATGGCATATTTTGGTATTAATATTGATTCACTTATATAGGGTCTTTGCATCGGAATTAAACAAATCCATTCAATAACAAGTTGCATGCATGATACGGATTATGTTCTTCTCATATAGCATATCTCTTATGATGGTATGAAATTAAACCCCTAACTAGAGGGATTGTGCTTTATTTTCATAATTTGAAAACATAATCTTACAAACAGTTTAAAGGAGGTATGGAGCTGGTATGTCAGTAACTGCAAATAAAATGTAGTCATTTGTTAAATTCATGTATCAATGTTATTTTGATAAGTTTCTTTTGTAACTTATTCTGACATCGTATTCGGACTTTTTTTAAACGGAGTTTTATTGTGCGTTCTCCTGTGTGTTTGTTATGCCCCACCTACGATAGTAGAGGGGCATTATGTTTTCTGGTCTGTGCGTCCGTTCGTCCGTGGGTCCGTTCGTCCGTGGGTGCGTTCGTCCGTGGGTGCGTTCGTCCGTGGGTGCGTTCGTCCGTGGGTCCGTTCGTCCTTGGGTCCGTTCGTCCGTGGGTCCGTTTGTCCGTGCGTCCGTTCGTCCGTCCGTCTGTCCCGCTTCAGGTTAAAGTTTTTCGTCAAGGTAGTTTTTGATGAAGTTGAAGTCCAATCGACTTCAAACTTTGTACACATGTTCCCTATGATATGATCTTTCTAATTTTAATGCCAAATTAGAGTTTTTACCCCAATTTCACGGTCCACTGAACATGGAAAATGATAGTGCGAGTGGGGCATTCGTGTACTGAGGACACATTCTTGTTTTTTTCTACATTGAAAAGAGGTAAGGGAAAGGTTCACTATAGACATGTTAAACACCGTCGTATTTATACGCCTGTCCCAAGTCAGGAGCCTCTTGCCTTTGTTAGAGTTGTATGATTATTTATTTTCCTAGTTCATTTATATGTTTTGGAAATTAGTATGACGTCCATTTTCATTAAACCAGTACACAGTTTTGTTTAAGGGACAGCTGATACCAGCCTCTGTTCTTTGGTCGGGTTGTTGTCTCTTTGACACATTCACCATGTCCTTTCTCAATTTTATACAAATGTAAACGTAATGTTTACCTATTGAGATCATAGTTAAATATTACAACCGATAGTAAAAATGTGAAATGAACTGTACAAAAGAATGCGACCGCCTACAATCAACAATAAAATTTAAAAGCCAGAAAATCATTGATGAATAGGAAATGATCAAAACACTGTCTTTGATTGGACCTGATAAAAAGATTTTTTTAAACGATCGAGTTCATTAAAGTTATTTATATGTTGTTCTATATGGGAAGCCATACGGGCAAAATTGTACAAACTTTTAAAATAAACAGATAGAGGTTATTGAATTAAAGGAATAACGAAACCAGGGGCCTGGGGCCTGGTTTTCGAAAGTATCTTATGACTAAGACATGTCTTATGATGGTCTTAGGACATGTCATAGTCGTAAGATATGTTTTCGAAAGTGTCCCAAGTTACGATTTGTCATAACTTTTGTCGTAAACTTAAGACCCCTCGCGACATGACTTATGATGGTCTTATGATTGTCAGCTAAAATTTTAATTACTTTTCATGTATAATTTCATGTTAATTGCAATAAAAATATTTGTTGTGTTTCTCAGTTAGATAAATGATAAAGATTTTATTTTTCTTAACTACGTTAATTAAAATTTGAATCTCTTGCGACATACAAATTGGAATTCTTTTCTAACTCATGGTTTTGAATAATAAATATACATATTATTTCGTTCCTAGTATATTTATTAGTACTATTATATTAATGTGTGTGCACGGGCATTTCGTTAAGCCCGTACTCGATGTACCGAATCTAAAAAGTATTCACAGTTAAACAGGTCGAGAACTCTAGATTTTCTGACGTCAGAATATATTTGCATAGTAATTTCCAAAACACAAGGCCAATATGGCCTTGAAAAACTAACCAATCGACTCAATGAACTACAATGCATTGTGGGCTACTACGAGTAAACTACTACTTAAGACACGTGGAATTAGTGGGAAAACAGTCAATTAATATATTGTCTGGGACTCTCATTACCAAAGTTTTTATTCTGCAAATATATTTAATGTAAAATATATAACGTAATCTTCAATTTCCTTGCTCAGATTAAAAAATATTGTTTATTGGCTTCACGATTCGACTTTCTTTTTCGCCTTGCAAAAGTAGTTGAACCGGTTTTGTGCATTGTTATGAATTGAACCTGCATTAATTTCACGACATGACACAGTGAAATATCCAATGAAGTGACCACTGTCCAGTAAGAAAATCATTTGAGCTCTTTTAAACCTGTATAATGGCATTGCAAAATCATTTCTACCTAGAAAAACACGAAACTTTAATTGAAACACTTCTTTCTGTACTGAATATGTATTTTTTTTTATCAGGACCTGAACTAATAGTAAGAACATCATAATATTCAGTATGCTAAAAAGAAGTGTTATGAAAGCGGCAGGGGCGGGTCCAGCCATTTAAAAAAGGGGGGTCCTAACCCTGGACAAAAGGGGAGGGGTTTCCAACTACATGTCCCCATTCAAATGCACTGATCGTCCAAAAAAAGGGGGTCCATCCCCCGGAACCCCCGCCCCCCTGGATCCGCCACTGAGCGGGTACGGTATATAATTCAATACATTTTTTATAGTTTCATCCATCGATAATATCCGTTTGTTGCTATTTTTATCACAAAATATACCTCAGAGGTTTTTTTTATCGTTCGGCTGCTGTCCTGTTGACATATGTAAAATATCTCCAATATTAAAAGTCTCTGGATCATAGTGGGTGCCATATTACTTATTATTTTTTTTCTAAAACGTATTTTGTTTATAGAAATAAGAAGATGAGGTATGAATGCCAAATGAGACATCTTTCCAACAAAGACATACTTTAGTAAAGTAAGCAGTCATAGGTCCAATGCTGAAAAGTAAGCTATTAATGACCCAAAAATTACTTGTGTAAAATAATCCAAAAAAAAAAAAAAAAAAAAAAAAAAAAAAAACCGGCCCAATTAAAGATATAAAAGGACAAGAAATCTATCCCATCAAAAAAAAAAAATATATTGTATAGGAGCCTGACAGTGTATTTCAGTGGTTGTCGTTTGTTTATGTGTTACATATGTGTTTTTGGTTCATTTTTTTTCATATAATTAAGGCCGTTAGTTTTCTCGTTTGAATTGTTTTACATTGTCATATTGGGGACTTTTATAGCTGACTATGCGGTATGGGCTTTGCTCATTGTTGAAGGCCGTTCGGTGATCTATAAATGTTAATTTCTGTGTCATTTTGGTCTCTTGTGGACAGCTGTCTCATTGGCAATCATACCACATCTTCTTTTTTTATTATAGATCCAACGCTGCAATTTTCACAAAACATATCAAATTTTCCACCTTGTCGCACATACATATGGATAAAATCATTACAGCTTATTTCCTAATGCATGTGGAGCAAAACTTAGGTTAGCTTGCTTGCTTTGTTTGTATATTGTACAAAATATAAAATATACAAGTTAAACTATGCCTATATATATATTGTTTAAAGATGTCAATCTTATTTTCAAAGCTTGTATAAACAACAGTTACTATACAAACAAAGCAAGCAAGCAAACCAAAGTTTTACTTTGCAGGTTTAAGAAATCAGCTGTAATGATTTTATTCAGTTTGGCAAATGTCCGAGACCGTTAAAAAACGAACAAACTGAAACTACAGTTGCTGACTTCACTACCTTAAAAAAAGGGAACAGTTTGGAAGTCCCATATACTGAAATGTGACCAACAAAAATACTTATAGATTTTGTTAACACTGCCATGTATGTAAATATTTCTTCGCCTTTTTTACGAACACAAAATTCAAGGATTTGCCTTTAATTATCTATACGAACATTGCTGTACTCTTGAATATCAGCACCGGCTGTTATCGACGGCTTACTTTATACCAGTAAGTTTGTCTCATGGGTAATTGTGTTTTTTCGCTGTTGTTTCGTTGCTTCTGGTGGACAAATACATGAAATCTCTGTGCCATCATCAAACATGTTAATGGCTATATATCAGGTAATTCAAACCCTTTTTTCTTCGCATAGAAACAACTCTTCGTTAATCTGAGCATGGAAGTAATACTTTATATCACGAACTATAAATGAGGATACACAAAATAAAAAACTAAGCAAAATTGTGAATCCCGCATTGCACGAAAAAATGTGTTGTATTTCAGTAAATAACACGTGTTGTTAGTTGATTGTAAACACGTAGTAGTCCATCATGCATTGTGACTCATTTAGCGGATTGGTCAAAAACCTAGGTAAAAATAAATTGCGTCACATGTAAATAAACAATTACATGTGCGAGAACATAAGTATGCTAATTTATGCATTTCCATATAAGGTAGTGGTCCCGACCTGTTAAATAACAATGCATGTATGATAATACACAAAGGCGAAGTTCAAGATTTATCATACATTACAAACTATATTTAATCAAATTATCAACTTATATTTCAATTCCTTTTCGTATAAAATTTCATGTTCCTTATAATGAAAAAATAAAATATTCGTAAATATTAAGAATGGTAATGATTACAGACATTTATGTATATCTATAATTTCTTTTATTTGTTTTGAAATGTTTAAAATTAATATATACCAATATAAAGAATTATTTTGTTATCTTATAAATATTTTTTTGTCATCTGTAAGTAATCATACCGTGTTTATACGTAAAAAATAAGCAAGGTCAAATCTACCTTCATCATCACTAACTTTCTTAGAGCGATGAGACAAACTGCTCTAAATCACAGATCACATGCACTCGTTACAGAATAAAACATTCCTTTGTTAAACCTTAATATACCATTAAGGTATATAGGGGGAAATATTCTGAAACAAGTGACTATGTCACAGAAAAAGCATCTTCCCAGTATTCATGAAATTGCTCTCTATTAAAGCCATATCCTGGAAATTATTAAAAAAAAAACACTTGTTTCCTACTTTTAATTTGAGATACAATATGCCGGAGAAAAACATTAATTGTGCTGTCAAGAATACACTGTTTCAAGTTGTGGTATGCATCAAAAACTGTCCAACAGCATTCGTCATTCTACTCGTAAAGGCATTTGTTTCTAAGATCGGTATGGTGTATACCATTATGCCAGAACTCAAATGAAGCAGAAAGCTGATGTAACTTATCTGCTTTACTCGATCCCTTATATTAAGACAAATACATGA
Source organism: Mytilus galloprovincialis (assembly GCA_037788925.1). Taxonomy (NCBI): domain Eukaryota; kingdom Metazoa; phylum Mollusca; class Bivalvia; order Mytilida; family Mytilidae; genus Mytilus; species Mytilus galloprovincialis. The sequence continues at coordinate 37,833,966 of CM075335.1, forward strand.
AAGAAGTGTAATAATGCCTAACACAAACACAAAACAGTACACCATAGCCACCATTTTATTCCAGAAGCTTCTAACTGATGCCGAATGCTAGAGTGTAAAATTGTATTTGGGACCTACACAAAACAATTAGAACTTTTCTGAAAAAGACTATAGATGAAAACAGAACTATATCATCTTCTTATAATGATTGAATGTTAGGAAAATTGACCAGAGTTATCTTACTTTAATCACAGAGAGGGGAAAGCAAACAATTTTTAATTTAAGCCTAATTAACATTTTTCCATTAACAAATAAAGTTATCTTATTGAAATATAAGGACTTTGTTAGCTAAATCTATTAATTTTATTAGATATTATGAATTTTTATGACAATAGAGAAACATGCTATATAGTGGCTGTTGCTGACTTTGTATTGTTGAAGTACGTTCTCTGTAGGAAAAAAACACGTTAGATGTATGTTTCATTATGATACCGATTGGCTAGTCATTCTGAATTCAAAATGAATAGTAACATTCATGATGACACTACAATAAAGTGCACAAGTAAATAAAAGTAAAACTTGATAGAAATCGTGTTTTCATGATCATAGCGAAAAAGAGGGAAAATATAAGTAATGAATCATGCTTCTTTTAGTATTTTTATAGGGTTGTAAAAAATGTTTACCGAGCGCACATTTTTAGAATGAAACGCTTCCGGGCATCATATTAAATGTACTACAACGCTTTTACATCACAATGAATTTACAAAAAGAAGCATTCAATTCGTAAATAATTAGACAGCGTGTCCTAACTTCCAACTGTAAAAGCCAATCTACATTGTACTACGTCTTGCAGTTATTGTCCTGACCGTTATCGTCTTTCCCGTCATTCATTTGCTGTATACTTGTGGCTATCTCCGAAAACAATATTCAACATTGTCAGCAAGTGGAGCATCCAGATATTCCTGAACGGTATCCAACCTATGTCGATTTGTAATCTCCATCATCGTATTGCGACAACTCTGACAAATGAAAGTCACATTTTCATCTTTGAATGCCTTTTTAATGACGTATTAAGCAAGGAAACTGCACAAGCTGTTGAATATGTCACTGTCGTCGTCCATCAAAAGTGATTTTCATCCATTTTTTTGGCTACCGAGATTTCTTCTTCTGACATGAGAAACGTCTCTCTTTTCCAAGCTATAGCGAGAGTCTATTTTCTGTAATATGACCGCGCAGGTTTTAGGTGCGAACAAAATTATGGACACCTGTCATGAATATTCATGAACTGTAAACGAAATAATTTTCATATAACAATGCATGAACTTAAAAAACATAAAATAAGTGTAAAATGCACTTTTTTAACGGTTCCTGGCGTGGGGCATGTATATTCTATATATATATATAATTTTATTTATAGTGCAACCTGATATAACATTTATTTTACATACATTGATACAAAGTCAATCAGCCAGCCTTCAAAGGCTTACGAAGCACTGTCAATTAATATCTATAATTTGCGCTAATATAGAAAATATGAAATTAATACTTCAAGAACATTTTATAACAAGATTATTTAAATATCACAATGAGAAAGTAACTGAGTTCTGATTTTTGAAATATTGAATATATAGTTTGACACTAGTTTACAGTCTGTAGTTAGCAATTTAATGAGTATTTCGTCATCAGAAAGAACGGAAAGGTCTATGTTGTTACGTTGCTGAAAGTCAGCGAAGGCAGTGTTTCTTTCACACGAATATAAAGGACATTTAATTAAAAAATGTTTTTCGTCCTCAACGGATACATTGTCATTACAAACTTTACAAAAACGTCTATTTGAGGGGATACCACGATAACGCCCAAGTTCTAATTCCAACGGAAAAGTCCCACAACGCATTCTGGCTAAAGTCGATCTCTGTTGTCGTGTCATATTAGTGGTAATGTACTGCTGTGTTTCAAAGTTTGTTTCAAGACATCTAAAAGTTCGTAATTTTGGCATGTTCATAATATCCAGTTTCCGTTTATCGTGATGTTTTTGACGGAGCAAAAGTTCTGAGTAATTGGCAATAAATTTTACACTTAGTCCATTTGTGTAGTTATTGTTAAATAGTTCCAAAAGTTCACATTTTTCCATCACTGATTTTAGCTCGTTGTACCATGTTTTCTTATATTTTTCTGATAAAGTTGAATCCCATTGGAAAATACGATTTGGAATTCGACCTACGTGCATACTTGTTATTCTATGCCAAAGTCTTATCATGTTACACTGGCGAGGGATATATGCAGGGGTCCAACCCATATCACCACAAATAGCCGGAATCGGACTACATTTCCCAACTCCCTTAAATGTCCTGATTGCTCTGTATTGGAGTCTTTCAATATTATCGTAAGGCTTGTAACCCCAGACACCTGATGCATAGTCCATGATTGGAACAACTGTACTTGTAAATAATTTTGTGTATGTTTCGTAATCAAAACCATCCACCAGAAAATATTTTGATGATAAGGCACCAAGTGCTCTACTACTAGCTGTGATGAGTTCGTTCACGCACTCGTTGTATTCAAGAGTTTCAGATATTGTAAGTCCTAGGTATCGATATCTTGGTGTGTATTCGATAGTTGTGTTCCCCATCTTAAATACTCTATCTGAGCACGGAGATGACTTTTGTCTAATGTGCATAACTTTCGTTTTATCACAGTTCACTTGTAAGCTCCATTTCACAGACCAGTTATCTAGTGCTGTTAATTGTTTTTGCAGTCCATTTTCTGTATCCGACATAAGCACAATATCGTCAGCATATAGTAATGTACTGATTTCAAAGTTAGTATCTAGACGGATTCCACAATTCAAAGCATTAATAATCTATAGTTGCTGTAAAGTGTAAGGATTGGTCATTTGTATGCTGTATTCTCCCAATAATTTTTTGATTGTCTATCATAAAATGATAGTATGGATTCGAAGCTGTACTGATATATTTGATGTGGGACTTGACATGGAAAATTCTCGTTTGTTGTATGTTAAGTTAGCATAACCTCGAGCTCACAGATTTCTTGTTGTAAACAAGATATACATGTACGCTGGACTATTAGATGAAATTTATAATACGACCGACACGAGTTAAAACAGTCAAACAAGCAATTAGTATTCAAATGTTTAATTGATATGTTTCACCCAACAAAATTAAGGGAGGTGAGGGGTTCCAAATCAACCAAAGGCTTTGAATGAGTCTGAAACGACAATGAATTTATGAATGACGGTCGACAATTAGAGACATAAAGGCCACATTCAGAAGTCAGGTTGCAGTCTAGTTTTGAAAAAAAGTATTCAATATATCAGTTCGACGAAACAGACATTCCGATGAGACATGCAAACCCCGGCCTCAAAAAAATACGCCCGTTTTTTGTTCATCATGTTCATTCAATGCTAAATAATTCTGTTGGAAATTCATTTCTAAGAGAAAAAAATTGTACAAGATTATTGTATTCATTCCAGATACGGCCAGAATTTTTATTTAATGCAAAAAAATCAGTCAGTTTTTTTCTCTCAAATACCTTAGACTGCCTCCTCAAATCAAATGGTTCGTACCTTAAACTTTAGATCTATCTAGAGCTTATACTGACTAGGGATCATTATTCTGCTATCATGTTATTTTAAAATAGTCTGGGGCGTTTGGGGTTAAACATGTTTTCGTAGGTAAATAATATTGTTGTGGATTTTTTTTCATGAGAGTTTTATAGAGTATATACACCTTATCGCTATTTGTCCGCCATTACTGGATATCACACAGGATCCGCCACTGTTAACAAAAGATACTGTCTTTAACTATTCAAATATTATCTTGTATATGTTTGGCTATTAATGCTGATTCAAACCGAAACATTGGATTTAAAAGAGTCTGTGACGATTCTGCGATGCTTACAAATAAAACTTGTGTTTTATATCTTGCTCAGTAATTCAATTATTTAAAATGCATAGTAACCGAATATCAGACTTAAAATTGATGTGAAACGATTTAAAACAGGCATAAATAGGTGTTAAGTTTTAAAAATAGTGCTCGTTAGGGAGCTACCATTTGATTTTTATGGGGGGGCTAGGATGAAAAATTTTGTACTGCATTTTTTTTAATTGTAATCTCTGTCCTGCCTTTTTATTTTTCACTCTATTCGGTCCTGCCTTTTTTTTTTATTAGTTTATCCTAACTTTTTTTACCTAAATTGTCATCCTGCCTTTTTTTTTTGGCAAAGCGTCTCATCCTGCCTTTTTTTTTTACTCAAAACTTCTGTCCTGCCTATTTTTTTCATATTTCATCCTAGCCCCCCCCCCCCCCCCCCCCCATAAAAATCAAATGGTAGCTCCCTTAAATTCATTCTCAAATTATAGTAAACAGTGTTTTAGCACCTTTAATTGACAATTTCTTTTAAAGTTTCTGATGAAAGACTTATTAAAGTAAGATCACAGTACCTAAATTGCAGATATTTAGCCAAAAAAAAAGCAGTCGTAATCGTACGATTTTTTTTGACAGTTTGCGTTTTTATGATTTGACATTAAGCACGTCTTTCAACATAGAATGAAATTCATAACAGTGTAGCTATGGCCATTCATTGACTGGGGAAAATTAGGTGAACGTTCGACTGTAATGCCCACTGCTCACGACGTACTTATCATAGAAATTTAAACTGTGAGGTCACCAAAGGTTCTAAACGCCTAAATAAAATAATTAAAAATACTAATCAGGAATAACCTTTGTAATTTGAAAATAAATAAAAATGGCCTTCAACACGGAGTCTTGGCTCACACCGAACAGCAAGCTATAAAGGTTGAATACTTAAAATTCTTTACTTGATTTTTTGTTATGGTTTGACCATCAATTTTCCTAATATGATATCGCACGTTCTTTCAGATTATTTTTTTTTCCTTAATTGGCTTTAAAAGTTACAATGCATGATGTCGTCTGTTTATGTAGTTCATATGTGTTTTTCGTTTCTCGTTGGTTTTCCCGTTTGAATGGTTTTACACTAGTAGTTTTGGGGCCCTCTATAACTTGCTGTTCGGTGATAGCCAGGGCTCCGTGTTGCAGGTCGTACCTTGACCTATAATGGTTTACTTTTATAAATTATTACTTGGGAGGAGAGTTGTCTCATTGGCACTCATACCACATCTTCCTATATCTATCTATATCTATACATTTTTTTTTCAACAAAAGAATACATCACAAGAATATAAGTTTTGTAAGAAACGTGAGAAATTGTGTTGGACTTGAAGATAAGGCAAAGTGACAAATATCTGAAAGAATGAATCGTTTTATGGTATTAAACAAAGAAATCAAATGATTTTTTAATTATCCAGAACTCTTCACAAACAAAACCCACATGTATACGCATTGAATAAATAGTAGGCCATTCTTAAATGATCACACCGTAGAAGTAGTTGTGCTCTTAATCAATGAGATATTTTGTGAATTAACCCCATCAACTTGATAGTTTTTTTTACAATGGATAAACCTATTTTTTTATTATTATTAAATAATATCATCTCTGAACATTATTATTCTTATAAATGACACGGTTGTATTTGATGATTATAATAAATATTTAAAACAAATTCCTTTCAAGCTTTGTAAAAAGAAAGTTTCATTTTATGTATCGGAATGTGTAACAAGTGAATATTTCAATCCCCACTTGAAGGCCTCTGACAGACTGGGTGAGCATAAAATCATAGCCGTTGACAAATAGAATCATATTCAAAACAGTGTGGCTGTGGCTATTGATTGACGACCTAAATTATCCCATTGACTGGGACATATTGTGTGAATGTTTGTCTGTAACGACCACTGCTCACGTTGTACTTTTTAATGACACTTAAACTGTGGGGTCACCAAAGGTTCTCAACACACAAATAAAGTTATTCGAAAAAAATAATCAGGAATAACACGATGTTTTGATTTACATCAATAATATAAATCAAAATATAAAGGTTATTCCTGATTAATTTTTCGAATTATTTTATTATTAAAGACGTTAAGAACCTTTGATGACCCCACAGTTTAAATTCTATAATAAGTAAGTAGTGAGCAGTGGTCTATACAGACATACGTTCACCTAATCTGTCCCAGTCACTGGGATAATTTAGGTCGTCAATCAATCTCCACAGCCACACTGTTTTGAATATACAAACGTTTTACTGTCGACCACACTGTTATGCAATTAATTCTATCTAATTCTATGAAGATATGTACAAAATCACGGTGGGTATGGTTGTCCTGCGAGAGAACGTTCTGTGCTGGTGATTCGGTCCTGACGGGTGCTGGTGATCAATGAAAAAATGTAAACAAGGACGAAAATGATGATTTTTGACGTTTTCACTCATAAAAAATGGAAGAAAACAGTTGAGATTTTTCAATTTTGTTTCTTATGGGTTCATATATAAACCATTAAAAAGATGACCCTCTAAACTGTTTCAGTAAGCGTAACACAAAAATGCTCATTTTCAGAAAATCTAGAACTGAAAAAATAAAACAAAAATGCTCAGAGTCTGCTTTCTATACCGCAATCCACACGACAAAACTATTTTGTGAAAAAACATTGCAATTTATTAAAATTTAGCATTTTCTCAATTTATTCATGTCCTGATACTGTGCTGGTGGGTCCTGTCATTGTGCTGGTGGGTCCTGATACGGTGCTGGTGATTTTGGATAAGAAGTTGGTCATATTTGAAACAAATGTTACAAAATCAATAAAATTGGGCAGATAATTGTTGTCAATAGGATCTATGACTCCTATTTTAGCTCTTGTGCATCCATTTAGCTGTTTAATATGTGTTTTCAAATGATCGTAACTTGTATTACATAATTACATAAAAGGGCAACACCTTTCGTCCAATATAAGATAACAATATATAGTATCTAAAATAAGAATAGTTTTATTAAGATATTAAATGCTCCTTACATTGATGCTTCAACAATGATCAAAGCCCATGACGCATAGACATGTTTGTTAGCGCTCCGCATACCCCTCCCCACTTCCACCCAACAAACCCTCCTTCATTGTTACAGTGGTGTACCAACACAACAATTTATCACATAAAATAATAACACAAAGACACACATTATTGAACAACGAATGCTCGCAGGTACTGAAAGCTAGTTCAAAGCCGCATTTTCAACTAATTATTATAGATAAACCATGTTCTCATATACAAAAATCCCAATCGTGTCGATTAAAAAAGTCTCAAAACTTAAGTTCACATTTTAATGTTTGATGAAGCAGAAGTGAATCTTGTGCTCACAACAGTTATTTTCATAATTATATTTACATAAGACTTATAAAGGAATTTTTATAGTTGGTTTTGGTGTTGTTTTGGGGTTTGACTAACTCGATAGTTGATTTTGGTGTTGTTTTGGGGTTTGACTAACTCGACTTGGTTAAGCTAGAGGTTGGATGAAACTTTGTATATTTAGACAACCAGTACTTTTTATGCTGTTCGTGTTTAGGACTGGATCATACCACAAGGGTTTCAGAAATGTACTTTTTATGCTGTTCGTGTTTAGGACTGGATCATACCACAAGGGTTTCAGAAATGTACTTTTTATGCTGTTCGTGTTTAGGACTGGATCATACCACAAGGGTTTCAGAAATAGTACCTTTAAATAAAAACACAAAGTTCTGTTCAGCTGGAATTTACAGATCTGTTTTAATTATTATAATACAATACAAAACATCAAATTAAAAATACAAATTAAAAATAGTGATAATTAACAAATACAATAAAGTTGTAAATAAATGAAATAACATTGAATAATTTAAGTTTTCCGTTAAATTGATAAAGTTAAACATTGTTTCTATTTTCGGATTACAGTTTTCACTTATTTCACAAAGTTCACAATTCACATTTTTTTGTTTCTCTTATCATAGTAAAAATTATTGTTCATGTATATTGTTCATTCCCTGAAAATGAATTAAATATTAAAGTATCTGAAAAATAAATCTAATTAGTATTTCTACAAGTCATCTTATAAACTTTACATAATATGTTAAATTTGATTTTGAATTCTAAAAACAATACATAGATTTGATATATACGAAATACATAAAATACTTAAATATATTTGACAATTAAATCAATAATATTACTTTACATTATATTGCATTTTAAACATGTAAATAGATAACTAATGTTGTCACTTTTTCTTAAAGTAAATAAAAACACATGTATAAAAATAATTGAATTTAAAAAAATGAACTTTTAACCATAAATACTTTTCTAATTTAAATGATAAAGTCGCTACCAAAATGTGTAAAGTTTACTAACCTTTAAAAAAAAAAACCCACAAAGTTCTGTTCAGCTGGAATTTACAGATAGTATTCCAACTGAACAAACTTGTTTATATAGTCCCGGAGAAATTATCCCATTATTCAAATAAAGTCATAAATGTCGGTACTTAACTTTTGCAAATTTGAAGTGACCGATGAATTACCCTTATTAAAAGTCTTAACTCCCCCAATACACTTAAAAGTAACATGTGTTATGGTGTTTATGTAACATGGTCATTAAAATTTTATACATGGTCATTTATCTGGACAAGTGCAACTAAACTATGATTACATTATACTTCAAACTTTGAAGTATATTTAATGAAAATCTCTCTATAATAGAATTAAGAAGGTACGAAGAAATATTTTACAGTTCAATTTAATGATCATGAATGGAAGGAAATGGTACGGAAGTTTACATAGGACAAAAAGAAATTGATAGTATTTTTTGGCGAAAGACTTAAACGCTTCTTTGCATTATATAGTACAGCTCTTCTATAAAAGCATGCACAAAAAAACTTTGATTGACTTGCTTGCTATGTTTGCTTGGATGTTTTCAAACAATAGGTAGGCTGAGTTTCAATACATACTGGGATTTGATTGGACAAATACAAACTGACAGGAATTGAAGTTAATGTTTATTGTCCAAACAAATTCTAGTATATAGTAAACAGACTACTTACCTGTCGTTTACAAACATCCAAACAATCACAGCACGCAATTTGATCAATAGTTTGCTTTGCATATATTTATAGAAGAGCTGTAACTTCTAAAAAAAAATTCTTGTTGTCGTAGATGGTTAAATCCTCAACAAAATCTCAATAACTTTGTTGGAACGAATAAAGGTTTTAAATCAAATTTTCGTGGACTTTTTAGCTTCCACCCTGACGAGGCATTTTAGCTGTTCGTATGCTATTGCACCTGTCGCACGGAAACTTTCACATTTCCATCTTCTTTTCTGAAATATTTTACCCAGCTCATACTTGACAGGATTGTTATCCTAGTAAAAGCTGTAACCAATGAATTGAACACAAGTTAAAAATTCCACAATACTATATAATTCATTTTATGTGTCAATTTGTTCGAAAAAAGTCGAAAAGATGAGAGTTTTTTTAATGTCATGATTATCTGTCGCTTTCTAGATCTATGCTTAGCATTTATTTCAGATGACATGGACTCCTCACCCTGGTGACCCTGCTGCCTTTCATAACTTTATCCGTATACATATATTAATAGATAAACAAAAGGCTGCAACTGGTATTTTTGTATTTAAAATGATTCGTTGTAACGAGAATATTTGTGGTGAATGGAAACTGTGGGGTCAAAATCTTAAATTGCTTATAAATTTTGCTGGACCCAGTTTCGTTATCTGATCTGAATTTTCTGAAATGTGCAAGGTAGATAGACATTAGCCTTTTGATTTTTTTTTACTCGGTAAGTTTTGCCCTAATTGCTTGAACTTTTGCAATATTAAAGCCGATTTCAATGAGTGTGTAGACAAAGGGAATAGCTTTGGTTATCTTGCTTGCTGAACAGAAAAGTCATTGTTAAAGGTTATGTAAACTACCCTACTGTAAGAGTAGAGTAGACTAGTCCGACAAATGACACATCTTTCTGTCTGTAGGACCAGGCTACTTCGAAAGGAGGGTAGTATACCTTACCTAACAATGACTTCACGGTTTAGCTAACAAGCAAGCTAACCAACGATATTACCTTTGCCTACATACTCAATGGAATCGGCTGTAACTAAAAACTCGAATACATTTTAACAGACAGTGGTCATGTTTGTTGATGAATATTGTTTTTCCTAGATTCACTCTTGAAAAATCATTTGGTAACATTTGGTCAAGTAATTTCAGAAAGATCTTTTTGTAATTGCGGACGCCAAGACAATGCATGAACCTCACACGACCCCTCGACACAGGTGAGCTTATATATGATCTTATAGCGATTCGGGTTGATAACCAGTTGAAATTAAGCCAGTTTTTTTGTGTGTGTAGATTTGTATTGTTTTATAAAAAAGAAGATGTGATATGATTGCAAATGAGACAACTATCCACAAAAGACCATAATGACACAGACATTAACAACTATAGGTCACCGTACGGCCTTCAACAATGAGCAAAGCCCATACCGCATAGTCAGCTATAATAGGCCCCGACAAGACACTGTAAAACAATTCAAACGAGAAAACTAATGGCCTTATTTATGGAAAAAAAAAAAAAAAAAAAAAAAAAAAATTATATTTTTGCTCACCATTTTTATGCAAAACCTTTTACATTTTTATTTTATGGGTTATTGTTGAAGGTCGTACGATGACGTATGGTTGTTAACATATACTTCCTTTGGTTTCTTATGGAAATTTGTCCATTGACAACAAACATACACATCATCTACTTTATATAAGTATTGTAAAAATTACAACGTATTTTGGTGATCTTGCAAAATGATCGTAATCCCGAAAATCGTAAACATATTTTCTTATCTTAAAAGGGGGCAAGAAGGGTTCCATTAACAGGCCAATAAATAAGATTACAGTTAATTAAAAAAAAAAAATAGGGGTATTTTTTCTCTCATAATAACAGTAAACAGATTCACAACAATGTCAATTTCAAGGAAGCAGACAACAGTTAATTAGTCAATAACAGTACAGCATCAATGATCTTGAATATATGCCACTTTTAACTAAAATATAAAGGCACAGAACCAGGACATAGGAGCACAGAACCAGGACCGTTTTTCTTATCACCAGCACAGCGTCAGGACAATTCCGTTTAACGAACTTGCACGATTTTTGCAATATAATATTGTTGTAATATACTTTGCATGGTACTTATGACGCATCAGAGAAAAATTAAGCAACAAAACAGTCGTTTTATTGCCGTTCTGATACAATGTAAACAAACCCACCAGCACCTGACAGGACCAAATCACCAGCACAGAACGTTCTCTCGCAGGACAACCATACCCACTGTGAAAATTGTCACAGTATATATCAACAGATGAGGTATGCACCGGCAAAAGGAAAAATCTATGGAAAGGTCGCCATGCGATGTCCACAAAAAGTCTTTTTTTTTTTAAAATGAGCAAATAAAATATGTTACAAGCCCCCATTTTTATAAATATGAATAGTAAGCATGCATGGATGAACATCCTTAGGATGTGAATTTATGCATGGATGCAGTTCCGGTATAATTTTTCATAGAATCATGGATCGTTAGGAGGTTGCTAATAACCCATTATCATATGATTCAATATGGATTAAAATTTAAATTGTTGGAACTATACAGAAAGTAACGATGCAACTACAAAATAAACCCAGAATAGAAACTTTCGTCTGGATCATAAATAAATGTAGCCTAGGTGAAAAAAAGTGTCAAATAATGTATAGTTTGGATACCACCTTATACCTATATTACCTACAGTTTACTATCTTGCATTATAATTGTGATACATTAACAGTGTATTTGGAATTGGCTTTGATTTTTGTCATTTCAAAATATATTTCTCAATATCTAAAAGAACAAGTGAAAAAAAAAATAGATTTATGTTATTCATATATTCTTTATTTGTTTATTTAAGATGCTTTGATAATATCCTTTCTATAAATACAAATTAAATTCTTCTCTTTACTTTTAACAATATGTTTGAAGTTTGTTTGTTTGGCTGGTTTTGAGATAGGGGAGGGGTAGGGTCTATCTAGTATGTTATTCTGGTTTTTTTTAGGAGGAGGTTTCCAAAATATATTAACTGATAAATTCTAAGTCAAAGCTATTAAATTTTGTAACTCATTATTGTAGATAAAGATGCATGAAATTCATTAACATTGAATTAAATACTATACCTGGTAATTTTTACACAAATTACAGCGAATTTGTGCAATCTGGCATTCACATGCACATGTTTTAAATTGTATTTGATATCACCTGATCAATACCACTGCTGGTGGACAGTAGGTCCCAGAAGTATCCCAAGCGGTATGTAGTTAGGTACTGCTTTCAAAATACGGCTTTTGTTTTATTGAAATATGCAGTTATAAAATGTGAAGAAAAAAATTAACTAAGGTTTGTGTCCCTCTCAATCATAGCTCTTGTACATGTTTAATTTGATTTGTGTTAGTGAAGTGCTCATTGGAATGTAGAATAATAAAAAACAACATGTAGAAAATGCTTTTATTTCTTCTAAAGGATTTTTCTAGTCCTAAGGGAGATAGGATTTAGATATCCGGTAGGATATAAAAAAATATATCCTATGGGATTATGACTTTTTCCTATAGGATTTAAAAAAAAATCCTATGGGAAAAAATATCCTTCAAGATTTTGTCACTATTTTCACTCCAGGTGCCGAACCAGGCGAGCCACTCTAAAAAAAATTGCATTATGTTACCTTACTCCAGAGGTACATTTTTGCTAATTTTGATGAAGCTTCCGTTTAAAAAAGTGGGGTTCCAATTGCACTTATGAGAAGTACAAATTGATCCAAGAACATGTCTATGCTAAAGGACCTTTATTTTTTTGAGGCGTCGTTAAACAATCATCAATCAAACTATCGATCTATCTGCATGTATGGCTTCGGTTGTCTAAATTGTAATACTCAGTCCTTGTTGTGAACGTACATTCTTTGATTTGCGTAGTCTAACGTCTTGGAAAAGATTTACGATGACCCCTGTGGCTTGGCAATACTGCATGCCCACCGATGTCCAGATATACTTTGAGAAAATATTTTGAGAAAAATCGTTGCTACCGAACATAGAAAAAAAAATGTCGTTGTTTTCATGGAAAACTAAATTTATATCATATAATACTTGACAAAAATTGACTGACTTTTCTGTAAATAAAACTAAATAGCTGACATGAGTTGTATTAAAGTGCGACAACCCAACTTCCCGAAATCACACCATTTAGATAGAAAATAAAGTATTGCCATAATAGATACAAGAAATAAGGTATAATTACCAATGAGAAAACTCTCCACCCAAGTCACAATTTGTAAAAGTAATCCATTATAAATCGAATTACGGTTTTCAACCGTATATGAGCTTTGGCTCACATCAAACAGCAAGCTATAAAGAGCCCCACAAATGACTAGCGTTAAACCATTCAAATAGGAAAAACAACGGGATAATCTATTATAATAAAATAAACGAGAAACGATAAATCCACAATAAAACTTAGAAATATCTATACGGAAAAGACTAACTTTCAAAATTTGTGTTGAAAAAAATTCAGTTTCTAAGCTGGGATTCTAACTCAAGACCTCTAGCATATAACTCCACTAATCACACTCCTACACCAGGACGACTGGATACACACACGCAGCAATTTAACATATTTAATGGAAACAAGATAATTCGCCCCAGTAGCAAATCGACCCACTTTTTCACCAACTCGCCCAAAATTTAAAATAAGCGCCCACTCTAGAACTATCTAAGTGAAGACTTAATTCATCGTGGATTTTCTATTTTCCCTAGGTGGGCTAGTTGGCAGACCTTTATTCAATGGGATTTTAAACCTTTTAATAAGTGGGGCGAGTTGGTAGAAAGTGGCGATTTAGTGTTGGGCCGATTTTCCAGTGGGGCGAGTTGACAATGTTTCATATTTAAACATCGTGTTCGGGGGTCATAAAGGGTATATATTGTATATATGTAGTAATATATAAAGTATAATATTATAATGGTTGTGTTGCGTTCTAAACAAGATTTTACGAATTGTAAATGTTTTTTCGTATAATCTAGAACAGCTGGGATGTAAAATAGTTAATTTTGTTTATAATAGTTAAAAAATGTTGTGTTTTTTTCTATGGTCGGGTTGTTGTCTCTTTGGCACATTCCCCATTTCCATTCTCATTTTTATATCACATTCGGACTTGGTGTGTCAGTGTAAGATCACACCATCTGGCCTTTGTCCATCGGGGTGATCTTATATAACCAGGAAGATTTGGACTATTTGCAATTAGATATAAATCAAATTCAGACAATATATTTTAAGTGCTACATGTATAGTGACAATTATATTAATCCGTTTATCAAACCCTTTTACATTTCTTTGTGTCTAATTAATTCTATTGTTAACTATATGTTTGTCGTGATGGAAATCACTCTGACCATGACAAGTTAATCCGTTGGACACTAATCCTTTTCTATAGTAACTGTTTTTTATATGCTTTTGTATATTATTTTGTAGTCAGTTTAGGTCTTAGGTCTGGTACTGTCCGGACCTTGCTAATAAAGTTTAAAGTATTGGTATTCCGTCTTTGAATTACTATAACACGGAAAACGCCCGGTTATATATTGGTTGAGGTACCCGCGGCACGATCTTGAGCTAGTTCCCCCAAACTAGTATATATAAATACCTCCAGAAGCAGCAATATGGAAGGATCCTGGAATTACCAGCCTTGCAGAAATGGACACCCGTTTCCGATGAGAAAAGCAGATACTTGTTTGGACTTTCTATGCAAATATTGCGGTAAGACATTGAACGTTTTCACCTACCATCAGTGTTATGCAGTTAACGCTTATTGTTACAAGTGCAGACATCATGGATTTCTTTGATGAAGTTTAGGTTAGACACTTTTAACTTGTTAATGTGCTGATTCACGGACTCGTCCTGTGTTGAGCACGTAAAAGTGAAGAGTTCCTTGTCCTCAAGTTCTTGAAACGGAATTTGAGACATTTGCTTCTTCTCAATAAACTTCCTCATTCGTTCACAGTCTCTCTGAATTTTGGATTTTGACTTCTTCTTCGGTTTAGGGTTTTCACATAGCTTAACGTGAAAACTGCACATGCGAGCAAAATGTCCATGATGTCTGCACTTGTAACAATAAGCGTTAGCTGCATAACATCGATGGTATTGTGAAAACGTGCAATGTCTTACCGCAATATTTGCATAGAAAGTCCAAACAAGTATCTGCTTTTCTCATCGGAAACGGGTGTCCATTTCTGCAAGGCTGGTAATTCCAGGCATTAAAGATTGCATATTTTGGCGTTAATATTGAGTCACTGATAAGGTCTTTGCGTCGGAACTAAACACATTTATTCTAAAAACAGTTGTTGGCATGACACGGGTTATGTTCTTCTCATATAAGTTATGATGGTATGATACTAAACCCCTAACGGGAAGGATTGTGCCTGATGTACATATGATGAAATCATAATCTTTCAGTCAGTTTAATTGAAGTCTGGAGCTGGCATGTCAGTTAACTGCTAGTAGTCTGTTGTTATTTATGTATTATTGTCATTTTGTTTATTTTCTTTGGTTACATCTTCTGACATCAGACTCGGACTTCTCTTGAACTGAATTTTAATGTGCGTATTGTTATGCGTTTACTTTTCTACATTGGTTAGAGGTATAGGGGGAGGGTTGAGATCTCACAAACATGTTTAACCCCGCCGCATTTTTGCGCCTGTCCCAAGTCAGGAGCCTCTGACCTTTGTTAGTCTTGTATTATTTTAATTTTAGTTTCTTGTGTACAATTTGGAAATTAGTATGGCGTTCATTATCACTGAACTAGTATATATTTGTTTAGGGGCCAGCTGAAGGACGCCTCCGGGTGCGGGAATTTCTCGCTACATTGAAGACCTGTTGGTGACCTTCTGCTGTTGTTTTTTATTTGGTCGGGTTGTTGTCTCTTTGACACATTCCCCATTTCCATTCTCAATTTTATTGTCTCTGTATTATTTTGGATTTTTCTCAAGAAGGTGTACTCCAAACCTCTTCCATTTTATTTATTAACCTTCTCCACAGTACTCTATAACTTAAAAAAAAACCAAGTAATATTAACAGTAAATGTCATTTATTACAATTTATCTGTAACAAATGACTATTTTGGTTTCAATAGCAGTGAACATATGTTAACAAATATAAAATAAAGTTTTAACAGAAACTACGGTATCTTAAAGTCTCTTAAATGTCCTTATAATTCAAGTAATATCTAGTACAATGTATTTTCCATTATTGTTCAAATTCAATTATTGTAATAGTTGATATTAACAGTACAATTTGAAATATTCATCAATGGCTTCATCTTCATTTGCTTTGGGGCACTTATTTGGTGGTCAGAATTCTCGACTGATTGGCAATAGTCCACCAAAACATCATCAGGTAGTCCCAAAAAGTCAATGATATCTGGATCATATGGTGCAGTTTCAACTGAAATAATTTAAATAAAATTAGTTTTTGAGTGTGAACAAAGTACTAATACTATTAGGTAACAAATTATTCTAGCTGAACATAAAAAAAAGTTGCACAAATAGTTCTTGGCCATATTTACACATATAGCGGTACATCATTTGTACTATCAAAAACAAGTAAAAGCGTACTTTCATTTTTAAAATGTATTGAAGAATGTTGAGACATAAATGTATTTACATGTGTTAAATATGCAATTAATTCACCTGAATGCCATTTTGTTCATGAACTCCATTAAATGTAACGGGACATGTAGGAGAGTGACTTTAAGGAAGATCTCATTGTTGAAGACTATGTGACAAACCTTTTGTCATTTATTTCATGTTGTTGACCCAAAATATATGTTGAATAGTTAATACTATTTCAATAGTACCTGAATACAAAAAGAAAAAATACCTTGTCTCTTACTATTTCTAACAGCAGAAACAGTCTCTATTACTGGTAGAGGTATTGGCTGTTCATTCTCATCCGACGTGAAGGTAGAAACAGTCTTTTCCTGGGACAAGCTAACTGTAATAAAAAGAATTCAGTTTGTTTTTACACTATCTTGCATGTAAGGAGAACTATTTATATATTATATAGACTATATGTACAAAAGGAGCCATATGAACAGTTGTCTTATCAGTATCTTTAAACAGTACAACCCAAGTTTAGTGGCAAATATTAGAATACAATTATCGATCATGTGATTTTATTGTGCTATAATATTTGAGGGGAGTCAATGCTACAATGTAGTGTGCTATATTTCATGGTACCAACAAAACAAATAAATACATGCATTTCTCCTAGGTTATTTTTTCTTTGCATTTCTTTGATTATTTTGTTTAATTTGATAGTTTACATGATTATACTTACTAGTTACACTCCTACTTTCTGTCTGTTGTAATGTTCCATAGGTACATTTACTTAATGCATCAGACATACTCTTTTTCTGTTTATCTGAAATGTATTTATAAAAAAACAATGAAAGCATTTATATGAGTTCAGAAAATGATTGACAGACAGTAAAATTAATTTATAAACATGCACAATAATATAAAGAAATGTAAAAGTATAGTCATTAGAATAAAGAATATATAAATATTGTCATTTCACACATTAAACCCAATACCTTTTTGAGATTTTACATAATTTTTTTGGATAAACTCAATTATGATATTAAAAGCAGAAATATTCTTATAGTACAATTAAAGTCAACTAACTCGTGATGGCGTCCGTAAAATTTACGTTTAACATTGCCATTAAAGTGCGAGGTTTGGCATGCCACAAAACCAGGTTCATTTGGTTTTAATGTTATATTTGTTATTCTCGTGGGATTTTGTCTGATGCTTGGTCCGTTTCTGTGTGTGTTAGTTACATTGTAGTGTTGTGTCTTTGTTCTCCTCTTATATTTATGCGTTTCCGTCAGTTTTAGTTTGTTTACCCCGATTTTGTTTTTTGTCCATGGATTTATGAGTTTGAACAGCAGTATACTACTGTTGCCTTTATTTACGAAGAGATGATTTCAACTTCACCATTTGGAACAATGTAAACCATTAAATTCAAATATCTAAATAATTACAATATTGGTTAGATAAGATGTTGAAGATGTTTTAGGCACACATGACTTCGGTTCATATATAATTTTATTGTCAGTTCCTCGTATTCATCAGGTGAATATAACATAGCACTGAAAGAAAGCAGGGCATAAACTTTATTTACTTACATTTGAGTAATTAGTGACATTCAATTTGCTTTGAGTAATGACAATCAGAGTTATACCTCTTTTTCTTTTGTCAGAATCAATCTTTTTTTTAGTGGGAAAAATATAAATAGATAATTGATTCAATGTTAAAGTTAGAAAGAAATGTAGCGTTTGTACTAACCAATGCAACGACGAACGGCAAACTGTAGACGCATTTCTAGCGAGTTTAGTTTGTCAACTTTGCAAACGTATGTTCTAAACAAATGATAATAATGTGCGCTCGCTGAACCGTTTGTATCGATTGTGTAAGAAGAAATGCACACAGAATATGAATGTTACTGAATATAATAAAATCAGGCCGTTAAAATGTAGCAGGAAAGGGCTACTTTTACATATATGGGAATTGGTGTTCGACACCTAAAAATATTTTCTTTCTGCTGCTATCATTATGATTATGTTTCAGTTACTTTCAGTCTAGGATTTTCCTTAAGCAGCCTGCCAAACAGGTATACATTTGTTTGTACTGAAGAGTTTCGTGACCTTTAGGCGTCGCCAAATTCATCCAGGGTATAAAGCAATCGAACTTGATTTGAACTGGTTTTTTTTTAATTTAATCTGAAGATTATATGCGTAAGTTTATCTTACTTAAAAATTACATGTGCAAATATTTTTATGCTTATATGTTCCTTTCTAGTTGAAAACATATTTAATTACTTAGTACTTACTTAAATAAAAAAAAGTATAAATATGATACATTTCAACCAAACGAAGGGGCATTACAATGAAAAGTCGAAGACATTAATTCTTATTCTAAAAAATTTCTTACCAGTCAAATTGAATGTTTAGCAAAAGATACAGGAAACATTTTATTTATCATAAATTATGTTATAATTATTCTATGCGGACCAATTTTATTGACAATGTTTATAATTTACATAGTCCGAAGTTTCGGGTTAATCTTGGTGGAACATTTGATAATATCAACAGTAGTTTTACTTTAAATAGAAGGGACATATTGATCTATAATGGATTAAATGCAAGTTTTATGAATTACTCTCTCATCGTCATAACCATATCCACTGTGTTAACATGGCCATGACATGCTTTAAGAATTCAGAATATAATAAGTGCTTTTGAAATTACCAACGCGGTGAATTTAAATGTTCAAACAAATAAAGAAATAATGAGAATATTATCTATATCTTTTTTTTCGAGTACTGCAGACAATTATTTGATTTATACATGTAGGTCTTTTTTACAAATTAAAAATTATTAAAACTTCCTAGTACTTCTCTTACTAGTTTCATGCAGTACTGGGTTTTGATATTAACTTCCTGACGACTATAATCAGGAATAACCGTTTTTAATTTTGATTCTGAGCCAACGGGATTTTTTTCCATGATGCTTGCACATGCTTGCGAAACAATAGGTTTGGCAGCGTTTCAAACATATAATAGTATTTATAAAATGGATCATACTAAAATATCTGTAATGTATGAAAAATGGACTTCTTGCGAATCGTATTTTACCATATCCTTTCCATTTGCTTGTCGGTAGATGCAACAGGCAAGTACAATAATTTAACATAATCTTAATCACATAGTATGTTTGCATAATCTTTCAGAATTAAAACTTTTCATAAAAATTACGGAATATATTAGATAAGAACAAATGTATAATTATTAAAGGGATCAGTATGTCTGAAACTGGTACTGTTTATTTGAATTTTATTGATGGCAATACTTGGAGATAAACGTACTGTTTCGTCAATCTGGTATGTTAACGTTGACACTAAGTGATACTTTGCTCATAGATCCCTGTACTAACTATGTGACACTAAAAGATCAGGAGAAGCGTTCATCTGATCATCAACTAGAAATGTCAACGTAAACTCCAATTAATGATGTTATGCTGACAGATGGCTGGTATAGAATATTCAGCAGCAACGGAGATGATATGCCTACGGAAGCACCAAATGCTATGAAATGTGGAACATGGTATCCAATCTGGTTAAACGGTAATGATTTTGTTTAATTGTATAAGTTAATATCAATTTAGGACTTAAATACATATTTTTTTATGTTCCCTGTCTTTATCGTCTGTTGAAGGGGTAACAAAATACAAGAAGTGAACTTTCAAATTCAAGTTAAACTGAAGCTTACAGTTCGTCACCAGATCAATTTCTATTTTTTTTTCGACATAGTCGGTATAGTTTCGGTTTGTGCCCTTTGAACTTAAGGACGCTTAACTATGGCAACAGAATACGCATGCTCGAAAATCCTTTCTGTGATTGGACAAAATGCTGTCATGGTGGGTGATTTGGCTGTGTTTGAAAAAACGTCTCGTAAATTCTATTGTGATGGAAAGCAACTGAAAAACTATAAATATTTGAACTAGATCTTACAAAGATTTATATTTTTATTAAAATATTGTTTATCCAATAGCTCTCTGCATCCGTGACAGCTGTTTATTCGGGACAGTTATATAATTTTTAATGTAAACTTTTTTGTACGAACGTAAACGGCTTTTAGAACGCACCTACGCATGTGAGATTTCCGCGGGGTTTTAATGAATGTAAACAGAAAGATACGAGGACCGAGAATACTGAACACAAACAGAGAAAACGTTATTAAAATGTTATCTTTGTGCTTCTGAAGGTTATCGAAATGATAGCTTTAAACATATACTCAAATTTAAATACGTCGGATATCTTTTTTAAAGATAGTTCTTGTTAAAACATATTTTAAACCTCTTATGCAGATACTTTGCCCCTTTCTACTGATGATATAGTGAGTAAAAAAGTATGTTTGCGGTCCTTCAAATTTGAGTGCTCGGAAAGCTGGAACATTGACATTAAAAACTGTAGCAGTTTCTTTGTGTATAACCTAGTTAGTAGTATTACAGAAAATTCAGCATATTGCTTTGGTAAGCTGTTTATTACTTAGGCGTAATTGTATATTTAATTTTGATAAAAATATATGTTGAGGCAATACAACTATCGCTATGCAGTTCAATAATAAGAAACAAAAGCATAAAATAGCAGTCACCTAGATAACAACCCGTTTGGGTTAAGTGTTGCAAAACAAAGATCATCAGTTACGAGCTGTAAGACACAAAGTTTAGAAAGCAAACATTTTGAAACCTTGACAGATTAAGTTGTTCTAAACAAAGCACGGTGACGAGATTTACGAAAGTAGCATAAGTTTCGTGACATACCATCAAACAATGAACACTGTATATATATTTCAAATACCAGTGCTATCCTAAAACAAATTTCTGCGAGTACAACCCGGGTTTTATGGATGCCGTACCTCATGGTCTTTCAAAATTTACATTTTGAAGGCCAAATACTTGTAATACTTTATCGTATTCTTATGTATTGCAACCAGTGGTATATTTTCTCTGTGTTAAAACTACATAACATGATTTTTTTTTATACTAAAAGTTAGATTAGTGAGTTCATCAAAGAGGAACAAGCCCATGATCGATAAAACGATACACTCGATTCATGTTGGAATTGGCTTTGTTAAAGCTGCTAGATAGAAGAATAACAAAATATTCTAAAGCACGAGCTAAATGGACAAAAGACCATTTGTCAAGGACAATTTGGCTTAAACAGAAATCATAGTTGTTAAAATAACGAAACATAGAAAGTGCAATTTCTTTAACATGTTAATGCGAAGCTACGTGTCAAAAATGTTAAGATTAATATTAATTTCCATTTTGAAATACAAATATTTTGAAAGACCAACTTGTACATACATATTTTGTGAAATCATCTTTCGATATGTATATTTCCAATATAATTTGCAGGATCAAAACCTGTGCAATGCCCGTATGGATTTTCCTCAGAAACTGGATTTTATCCAAATTGCAGTAGTAAGTATTAATTACCAACCCGATGCACATCTTCTCAAACAAGTAATGATTTATGTTAAACATTCTTTTCTCCGAGCGTAGTTTACTTATTTATTAAAAAAAATAAGAATAATAAAAAAAGGAGTGGCGTAATTGATACCTTTTCAAAACTGTAATTGGCGAAAATTCATTCTAACCAAACTTTCCATCGGATTTGTTTTTAAGTGATTTGTATTTAGTTCAAGATTATTTATTTGTAACTATTATTCTTCTGCAAACAATGTTTTGTTTTTAATTTGTATCATGTTCAAGATGTTTTGAAAATAAGCATAGCTAAGGACAACATTTTAGCTAGTCGTACTAACGAAATATATTTGTTGTCTGAAATATCTATTGAATTTTGTTCTTTTAGTATTATATCTTAATTATCCGATTTAAATATACTAATTTGCAATCATTATAAGAATAAAGTTGAGAAAGGAAATGGGGAATGTGTCAAAGCGACAACAACCCGACCATACAGCCGACAACAGCCGAAGGAGTTTACTTATTTTATCTATAAAACATATATGGCATTTTGCAATCGGTATCGATGACATGCATGAGTTTGGATGCACTTCAGCGTGATCATCGCTGTTCAAAGTTCCACTGCAGTTCAGAGTCCCACATATATATACATATATATATAAAGTTCCTAGAAAATCAACCTAACGATGTAAGAGTAGATTTGATTCGTAACATCCTCTCCGGCGCCGGGGCTGGAACTTGTACTTTATTTTCTAACTTCTACGACAACACCGCCTAGCATTGCGCAGAGACCTTATCCCCTCCTCTAACTCTAGCTTATAAAAATAAGCTTTCGTTTCCGGAGGTGTTACCTTCTTGTAGGAATTAAACAAGGATCTCTGATACAATACACGAAGTATTTATTTTTAGTGTACAGAAATGATCATCTACTCATCTCTTCAGTATAATTGCAGGATGCTTATCTATTTTTAGAAGCATACAATCACTGTAAATAAATATATTTTTTTATGTATATGTCTGCCTGTGTGTAGTGACAACTGCAAATTATACCTTGTCCATCGGATTTCTTATGATTAAGAATTACCAGGCCTTAGAATATGTATAAAGTGCCTAGAAAATCAACCTAACGATGTTAGAGTAGATTTGATTCGTAACTTCCTCCCCGGCGCCGGGGCTGGAACCTGTACTTTATATATATATTGTATATACATAATGTACACAGCCATGTATCACCATCATAGCTGGTGATCCGATGGATAAATCTGTTGTAGAGTTGTCACTGACTCAGACTGACTCAGACGTACTTATATATATATATATATATATATATAAGTCTGAAAATTACTCCAAACAGTGTTAGAGTTAGATTTTCTACTGACAATTTTTTGTTCGTCCCTCAGCGGGATTCGAACTCACACCTTTGATACACTACAGCACCAATCGCTTAGCCTCATGTCCAGCGCTCTAGACCACTTGACCACATCCGCTATATTAAAATATAACTTCAATAGTCGTAGTGTTACCTTGTCACGGAAGGATAATCTAGAGATAGACATGAGACACGTGTTTTTTAAGCGTGTGTAGATGTTATATTATTATTTTTATACACAATGTATTTTTCATTTGTCAGTAATCCAACTCAACAATTTTTATATATCATATGGGATCATGATGCATTTCATTATACAGTCACTAGAAATAAGTATATCATACAAACAAGTCTAAACAAGTGACAAACCATACAATAGATATGCCCACTGGATCTCAGAGTGATAGAGATACATGGTTAATATAAATATTTATATAAGTCTGAAAATTACTCCAAACAGTGTTAGAGGTTAGATTATCTATCTACTGACAATTTTTTGTTCGTCCCTCAGCGGGATTCGAACTCGCACCTTTGATACACTACAGCACCAATCGCTTAGCCTCATGCCCAGCGCTCTAGACCACTCGACCACATCCGCTATATTAAAATATAACTTCAATAGTCGTAGTGTTACCTTGTCATGGAAGGATAATCTAGAGATAGACATGAGACACGTGTTTTTTAAGCGTGTGTAGATGTTATATTATTATTTTTATACACAATGTATTTTTCATTTGTCAGTAATCTAACTCAACAATTTTTATATATCATATGGGATCATGATGTATTTCATTATACAGTCACTAGAAATAAGTATATCATACAAACAAGTCTAAACAAGTGACAAACCATACAATATATATAAAAAGAATTGTTAGATGACGTTAAATATTTTCAGATTGTCTCCTGTTGTAGATGATGGGGTCTTCATTGACCATATTTTTCAAAATTTTTCTTGTTTCAATTCGACATATTGAGTTTTCGACATATGCTACAAATGAAACAAAATCACAATAGTTTTGCGGGTTTTGAGTATATTAAAGAACAAGTAAAATTTTAATCCTGAACGGAGAATATTTCTAATACATGTACATGTTTTCATTCTTTCTGTTTAAGTGGATTTCCCAGACAAAACTATAACGAAAGCAGAAGTTATTGTAGACTTAGTTCCTGGTCCTGTAATTTTACTACCATTTGGATTCAGTTTATCAACAGCGTTTACATGTAAATTTAATGAAGTATTTGGAGATGACGGGGGTGAATTTTTGTATGATGTGCAATGGTTCATCAATGGGCAAAGTTTTATTTTACATACCGGAATATCATACAGCAATATTGGAAGTACCAATCTTACAGAGAATGACTGGATCGGAAAACATACCCTAAACATGATCGTAAGTTATTGAAAAAGAAAAAAAAGAAAAAAGAAAAAAATATTTTGAATATCCGTAGAGCATCCAAAGGACAAATAGCAACTAAATAATAGAAAAAAAGTTTACTAATGATCTCTCCTTTTTTGAAGAAAATTTCAAATATAATTTTCAAAGTATAAACAGACACCTTAAGGATGTACTTAGGTGAGGTAAGGTAAAAATTAAGAAAAAAAGAAATTAAGATTGATACTATAAGTTGGTAGATCATCAATTAAGGAAAAAGATAAGCTAAAAATATTGTTAGGCCATGGACCTCCTTTTCGAGATATTTGAGATATAAAATATGGCAGGAAAAGGCTGACTCGGACTTTAACCTTATATTTGCATTGGTATTATTTGGGTCTCAAAACAAAAAGAAAATCAAGAATCTTCTTAAATTTTGGTAAATGACCATTCATGAGCTATTAAGTCTTATATGAACAAATAAATGGGTGTTATGGGGCAAAATATTTTACATTGTAATGTATGGAAAAACACCAAGGAGTCCAGACATTTGACACAAATTCCAAAACCTCACCTAAGTACATACTTAAGTCGTTTTTTATTAGTGTTAGGTTAATATATGTAATTTTTAATACAGTTTTTGAGTTTTGACAATTTCAGGTATCTTGGTCAAGGTCGCAGTACATATTTTTTTTATGATTTTGCTCTTACTCTTGTTTCTAAAATATTTTGTTTTTCCTTCGATATTTTCTGTATATCATTTTTAAGGTAAACAATATTTTTTATTAACAATGATCAGCTTTCACTCTATTTGTGTTATATATATTGAAAGGTAACCATCCTATATTTTACTGTGTATTCAACCTGAACTTTAAAGGATACTTTATCACTATCAAACAAAAAACACATTGTCTTAGTATTTTGTCCTTTAAACATATAATATATAATTGGTATAAGAGTTGTAGTAATTTCTTATAAATTAAGGATGCTCATGTATGTGCCTAGAAAATCAACCTAACATTGTTAGAGAAGATCTGATTCTTGACCTTCTCAACATCCCGGGCTGGAACCTGTTTAACTTTTACTTCTACTAGAACACCGCCTAACATTGCACAGACACCATGGACACAGACAGTTTTCAATACGAAGCCTTGGCCCACACCGAACAGCAAGTTAGAAAGGGTCCCAAAAGTGACTAGTGTAAAACCATTCAAACGGGAAAACCAACGGTCTAATTTATATAAAAAACGAGAAACACTTATGAACCTCATCAACAAAAGACAACTACTGAACATGGGGTTCCTGACTTAAGACATGTGCAAACACACAAACTGTTATATAGTTGATAAAAATCAGCATTCGTTCCGGGAGGTGTTACCTGGTCGTCGGAATTAAACAAAGACATCTAAACGCAATACACAAAGAATTATGAAGTGTTCACTCATCTAATTCTGTATGATTATAGGATGCTGTTTTCATGATCATTCCTATAAACTTGGAAATACTTTGTGCATCTATTTGCCACTATACATCATGTACTATGTTACTCTAGATAAATCCAACGGGGAAAGGAATTACATCGACCACCGAAAGCTATCTGTTTATGTAGCCTAGGTGGTTCTTGTGGTCTAGAGCTCCTGACACGGTACAGAAGGTATTGCAACGATATCACAGACGCAAGGGTCGAATCCCGGTGAGGGCTAAATTTGAGACGAAATATAAATTATTTTAAGTAAGAAAATACCTAAGAAAGATTTGACACAGTCACTTTGAGACATTTCTGTCTTACTAAATAATACATATATTAAAGTTCATACATTTGTATGATTTAATTCGATAAACTTGGTTTTGACCGTTTATGAAAAAGATAAACCCAGAAAACATTAGAACAAACTTTTCTTAAATTGTCCGTTAATAATTCATGAAAAAAGCCCAAAATATCCAACTCCTTCGGGCAAAGTTGGCCGAACTAAGATTGATTTGGCTATTTTATCAAAGTCCCTTTTTGGTTATATGAAGAACAATTTGACCAAAACAAAACATTAAGAAAATAGCCAATACACCCTGGGCCTTCAAATATGTGCGTTTGAGCGTTACTTGTGAATGTAAACCCAGATAAATTGCTTCGCTGTGCGCAGCTGGATACGACCGCAGATGTCCAACCCTGAAAAGTTGGGGCCAAAATGGACACAATATTCACGCTTGATACAGGTTTGAATTTGGATTGTAATTTAATATTTGACACATAATAGGTTTCTGCCACAGAATAACTTCAGTCAAAGACCTTATATGATTTGAATTTGTTATATTCAATTTATTGCTTTTGTGCAATACACTTTGCTGTTGCGAATTGCCCCCCCCTTTAAATAAAATTAACCCCTTTTTTTTTGCTTTTGTGCAATACACTATCCTGTTGAATATCAACCCCCCAAAAGAAATATTTAGAAATTTTCTTTTTAATTTCTGAAATCTGAAATGAGAAAAAATAGCCCCCCCCCCCGTTTTTATTTACCCCCCTGATTTTTTTTCACCTTCCCCCTTTCCCTTATTTCCTCATGATATAGTCATTATCTCAATTCAAATTTCTAATAAAGTTTGCAACAATAATTACCCTTTTAAATACATCATACAATTCCTAAAATATAAAATGGCTAAAATTATTAGTAATTAAAAGTAACTTTTAAAAATAAATTGACAGCTAATCACCTCAAGACAATCATCATTTCTTAATACATAATTTACAAGCAGTGTAAGGGAGGTAATTAAACATTGTTGTTTTAATTTGGGAAATGATTACCTCCCTTAGACTGGTTTTAAATTCATAAGTATATATTTTTTTAGACAGAATTTTTTTATAATTTGTCAAAATGAAGATTATACTATGCTTTTTTCAAAAATATAATAAAAAAAATGGGTCACCGTGCTATTTTTTTAATCTATGAGTCGTTGAAAATCGCCTAAATTTGGTAAGATTGTACATGAAAAAACACATTTGTGTGCATAAAAAAGTTCTATCACGGCTGGTAATCTACACACGCAGAACATTTGGTTCTGCAATGAAAACCGTGAGAGGATTTTCCGGTTGTGCTTGAGTGGAGTAATTTTCACCGCTTCAAAAGGTATGTACATTTCTAAATCTCAATTTTCTTATTCAACTGATCAAAATATTCAAAATCAGAGAATGCTATGCTGTGGTGAATACTTTAACGAAGAGATACATGTATCATTTACCGTTGTACGTAGAGTTGAACTCCTACAAAATCAGTTGCCCCACGAGAAATTGCCTTAAAAAGTGACATTTCAATTTTGAAATGGTTTTATTTACATACTAACAAGTTCAAATTTAGTTTTTTTTCGGGCAAAGGGTATGAATGTTGTTTTTGGCGGCGTGTACGCTGTCCGGTGTTGATAGACGTCTGAATAATTCTAAAAACTACATTTTTTCATTAAGTCATGCGTGAGGGGATCGGTTCTGATTGAGGACATCGTGAATGCGTGAGGGGAAGTACAAATCATATTTTTATATTCAAGCTATGAGTCGTTGAAACTTACCGAAATAAGGCAACATTGTTCATGAAAAAAACAGTGCTTAGAGAAAAATTTATGAGATTGAATTATGAAATAAATTGTGGGAACCTAGGTTTAATAATATGTTTCACGAAGAATAAAAAGAAAAAGTGTTGTCAATGATAACCAAAAATACTGGAGAGATGTTGGTGAGTATCTCATTCGTCTGGATTCGTCCTTTTCAAACTACTCAACAATGTCCAAAAACAAGTCGAATGCAATGTTGTTTAAAAGGAAAACGTCCACTCTGTACTAATGGAAAAAAAAAATCAAAAATCTTTCCCTTTTCCCTACGTCTGAGAGTTTATCTAAAGCACTTTGAAAAACTTTATATTCTTCCTCAAGGTCTTCCATGTGGTCTTTATCGTGGTCTACTACGTGGTATTCTTCTATGTCTTCTTCGTTGTTTACTACATGCTCTTCCTTATGGTCTTCCTCGAGATTATCTTGGCTTTCATCGATGTTCGTGAATAATAAATTCTGTTGATCTGCCATTTTTGTTTCGAAAATTTCGTGATTTTGGGTGAACAGATTACGTCTAATATATATAGGTGTTGAAGTTTTGATCGGCGATATACTTTTCTTGAATATATCTGGTGATCTCTGTGACGTATATTTGACGACAGGACTACTCCAAGAGGGTTTAGTTCGCTTCGAGGGCGGGGATAACTTGTATCTCCATGGCTTTTTGTAGAGATTCAATTTCAGTCCTCTTTTCCTTTTTCCTTTGAACAATGGCATTTTTTTGAAATTGAACAAACAATTAATAGTTTGATTTCATTGAATCAGTGATCCGTTTTTGTCTATTAAAGTATTAGGATAAATCTGTGCTTTTAATCAGCATTGATCACATTTATTGAGTCAACAAAAGTCACAAAGCCAATGATTAAAAAAAAATGTTTGTTCTTCCCCTCACGCATTCACGATGTCCTCAATCAGAACCGATCCCCTCACGCATGACTTAATGAAAAAATGTATTTTTTGGAATTATTAAGACGTCTATCAACACCGGACAGCGTACACGCCGCCAAAAACAAAATTCATACCCATTGCCCGAAAAAAACCTTAATTTGAACTTGTAGGTCTGTAAATAGAACCATTTCAAAATTGAAATGTCACTTTTTAAGGCAATTTCTCGTGGGGCAACTGATTTTGTAGTTCAACTCTACGTACAACAGTAAATGATACATGTATCTCTTCGTTAAAGTATTCACCACAGCATAGCATTCTCTGATTTTGAATATTTTGATCAGTTGAATAAGAAAATTGAGATTTAGAAATGTACATACCTTTTGAAGCGGTGAAAGTTACTCCACTCAAGCACAACCGGAAAATCCTCTCACGGTTTTCATTGCAGAACCAAATGTTCTGCGTGTGTAGATTACCAGCCGTGTCTATGAGATAGAATTTTGAAATAAAATGTCAGAAGATAGGTTTTATAATATGTTGTAAGAAAATAAAAATAAAAATGGTGTCATCGAACTTGTTTTTTTGCCACAAGTAAAAATTAAACATTTCCCTATTAGTCCAGTATATTTTTTCTACTAAAAGAGTTATCTCCCCTTAAATGACTCATTTGAAAAAATGATTCTAAAAAAAAAATGAAATGATATTTGTTTAAATATTTTGAACAATACAATAAATCATTAAGTTTTCTTTATATAAATAAACAGTCTAACCATTAAATTGCAAATCTGTCTCCACATTTGCAGATTTGGGAAAATAACTAAACTGGTTTTGTAATGCGATTGTACAATGCAAAATGGTGGTATACCATGAATCTACCTTAATTGTCCCTTAACCAGAAAAAAAAAACACGCTGACGACGACGACGACAACGTGATACCAATATACGACCAAAAAGTTTAAAATTTTTGCGGTTGTATAAAAAGACGCTAAAATATTAAATATTTTTTTATTTATAAATTTATAGGTAAGATGTTCAGTACGATTGAGATATAATGTGGGATTAACACCAGGACACGAAGTCAATAGTGCAAGTTTTTCTGCAGGAATATACGTAAGTTTTACTGTGAATGTACAAAAATTACGATAATCTTTGAGTTGTTTGCATGGTCATGAGTCAAGTATCAGTCTTCGCAAGATTCATTCTACCTAGAAGAATTTCAAAACATTGCAGAAAAAAACAGGCTGTCGTTTCTGCGTGTCTGGTATTTTGAATAATCCCAAGATGAATTTTGGTTAGAATGATAGCAAATGTCGGAGTATGATAGATAAGATATGATAAATAAAAGTTTATTTAAGTGTCAAACATTGAACTACAATAAAATGACATCATGAAACATAAGGTATCAATATTCAGCCTTTAAAGACTTATGAGACACTGTATATACAAATAAAATTTATAATGCCCGCGTCACACTGTCCCGATTTTTACGCCGATGGCAACACGATAATGGAAATTTTCAAAATCGGGACTGATCGTATCCAGATCGGGCTATTCGTAGTGCCATCTTTAACAATCGTAGAACCATCGGCCACTTTTTCTAGCCTTCGGGGACAACTTCGGGAAGGGTTCTAAATTTTTTTACATGCTAAAAAATCCCCGAAGGTGCGTCCGATGTTGAGGGTTCGTATTGAGTTCGTATCACCATCCTCACCATCGTAATGTCACCGGGAATGCATCTTTGCACATCGTATTGCATTCGTGTTTCCATCGTTTCCATCGGGCAGTTTTGACATGACGATGTCTACACGAATGAATCACGAAGATACCCGAAGGTCTTACGATGGCAACACGACTTCGTGAACTCCTCGTAATCCCGTCGTGTTGCCATCGAATAAAAGTACGAAGGCGACAAGATGGAACTACGACGTCAAAAATCCAGCTAAATGTAAGTTAATTTTCGCGCTAAAATACTTTTAAAGTGCCATGCGCGATATGCACTGGTCAGTCTAATACGACAGTTAAGAAAGACGTTCACAAAAAATGGAGCTCATATCATATGATTCTATGAGAACAAGAAAGGCGACAGCGTAGTTTCTTTTAATTCAAATGGAACAAGAAGAGCAGCTAATACATAACAGGCTCAGGATTTACTTTTACAAGTAAAATATTATTTTTTGTCAATTTTTCATATCAAGTAACATAATGAAAATCATAAACGCGCCTCGTACACCAACACTGCGGGTACACGTATATAGGGAAACCAACTTTTTCTTCATTATTCTGATTTTTTATGTGTCGTCTGAGTTGTTGTCACACGAATGTTTACTCCATAACCATTTTGTTTTCTATATGTGTCATATGTCATATTTTGCCGCATTTGTTGCTTTCCCCACATCGTTCCTTTTGTCTACATTATTATGATATTCTCCTGGAAAGAGCTCTTTTTGAATAAAAGGGATCAACAAACCCATTACCTTACCTTTAAGATAGATCAGTAAACATGGGCATAATTATGGGTGATTATTCAGACTAGTGCACACATTTTACAGTTCAAACAAGGCAATGCCGAGCGTGGCATCCCCTCGCATGTAACATATTGGGGACAAATATGGACACTATATTTGTATATGACACATGCAGAAAATGGTAAATTGAATATGCATATTTGATACATAAACTATTTTTTTAGAAATCAACCAAAACATTCAGTAACTGGAAATACCTTTAATATTGTCTTTAGAACCAGCAGGTAAAAAAAATGATTAACCAATTTCCTGTGTATTATGCTATTTAAAGGGGAAAAAATAAGTCCATCTGCATGACCTTGACCTTTGGCCTTGAGCGTAAAAAATGTCAGATCATTACAAGGAGGAACAATATACCAAATGTGGTTAAAAAGAAGCATATTGGTTTTAGAGTGTCCACAAGGGTGATATTGCCTTGTATTACAACTGCCACTGTGACCTTGACCTTTGAACTTTAAAGTCAATAGCGCTTAAGATATTCTTAACGAGTAACACCATACCAAGTTTTGAGCATTTTGGTTCTAGAGCTAGTGTCCATAACAATTTTATCTACACGCAACTTATATGTAGTAGGCGAGGGGATAATAAACTAAGTTTTATAAGAATTAGACAAAAAGATCGATTTGCCGCCATGCCTGACAGACTTGTACAGAAACGATATGTTGTCGAAATTCTGTTCGTATCTTTAAGACATCTTATGGCCATCGCGCCATCATCGTTATCCATCGTGTAGCCTTCGTAATCCATCGTGTAGCCTTCGTGATCCATCGTGTAGGCTTCGGCTGAGATATGAAGCTTAAATACCCGTCTTCGGTTAACTTTCGTATGTCTATCTTTTGCTATCGTATATAATTTCGGCACCATCGTATAGACTTCGTTATTCATCGTACTTGCTTCGGTCACTTTTTGGTATTTTAACGAGATCGGGACCAACTTCGTACGAACTTACAATTTTCGCATTCGGGTGTCCATCGTATATAAAAATCGGGACAGTGTGACGCGGGCATAACAGTAATATTAATTTTTTAATTTTTTAACAAATAATTTTTAACAAAATAAAATTTTTAATTATACCAGTATATGAAAAGCAAATAAATGGTTTTTTTTTTCTGGCAACATTAAACATTTTGATTTATATTTGCTTTTATATTTGCGAATAATGTTATTGTACCGATGATAAAGTTTAGTAAACGTTTTTACAAGGTTGTAATATAGAAAACCCTTGATTATTTTTTGATAATTATACACATAATTCTTTCTATATAACCAAAAGCGTTATTTCATGCATGACGATGAGATTTATAAATACCATACGGTGGTTCCAAGGGAACGACAACATGCTCCACCACTCTTATATTATAATTGTAAAAATGTCTGGAAAAGAGTCCAAATTTTTAGCATTAAACATACTCTCACTTTCAATGAAACCACTTAATTTGCCTTTAATATACTACAAACCGGGATTGTCTTTTCTTAATTGGAAAGACTTCAATCAATGGAAGAAAGACATTTACTTACATTCACCAAAACAAATATTTAACGATATTTGAAAAAAATTACAAAATGCAACACAAACTGACTTGACCATATGAACTTAAAGAAATCTGTTGTGTGAACATGTTTCTAAAACTGTGTTTGTGGTTATTGTGTTTCAGTCTAAGATTTGTTAAAGGAATTAAAAAAAAAAAACCCTCTCTAAGTGGCATCTAAGAAATAATAGGGACCTAACATACTTTCATGTGCCTGTCCCAAGTCAGGAGCCTGTAATTCAGTGGTTGTCATTTGTTTATGTGTTACATATTTGTTTTTCGTTCAATTTTTGTATATAAATTAGGCCGTTCGCTTTCTCGTTTGAATTGTTTTACATTGTCATTTCGAGGCCTTTTATAGCTGACTATGAATGAGGTATGGGCTTTGCTCATTGTTGAAGGTCGTACGGTGACCTATAGTTGTTAATTTCTGTGTTATGTTGGTCTCTTGTGGAGAGTTGTCTCATTGGCAATCATACCACATCTTCTTTTTTTTATATTTCATACTTCCTATTTCGTTATTGCTCTACCTGTAGAAATTGGTACTCCTTATCAATAAGTCAGTGATTGAGATATGGAAAAATATGACTAACTTTTGTCTCAAATTAAAAAAAAATAATTTTAAGATGTTTTTCACTTACGAAAAATGATAAAAGGATAGATAAATGAAAAAAATATCCATCAAATTTTGGTTTATCATAGTGTTGAATGCGCTTAGATATTTTAAAAATATGATCAAGAGAATGCATGATGCTGCAACTATTGCAAAGAATCTCTCTTATTCGACTTATTGTACCATTAAAAAAATATTGAAATAGAAAGGTTTCCTTTACATGTTCATTAATTTATTTTTCTTATTTTTCGATCGACTTAAAAATACACTATAATAATAGTTCAATGAGATAATCCGCTGATAATATACTTACATTCAAAAGAAATATTGAAATCAATGATTAACTTGTTTATTATAACATAAGTCGTTTCTATTATATAGCCTGAAAAATATGAGTATCAAGTCGCAGAAAAAGAGGAGATAGAAATCAAGCTTTTCAATTCAATGCCTGTTGGGTGCGTGGGTCACAAAGATACGGATAGAAAAGGATGTGTATACAAACTACGTTTAGCTCAACCTGGTTATCAAGTTAAATGTAAAGAGGAAAATGATTGTGGTATATGTAAAGGAACTGTGCAGGAAGGTGATTTATCATTTGAACGTGCTGATTGCTCCTACAACGTCACATCTGCAACGTGGGATCAACCTCTTATCTTAAAAGTTACCGGATATATTAATGGACAGTACGATTTTAAGGATAGAACAACGTATTTAAGAGTTTTATCACAAGAAAAAAATTTCTATATTGATGGAGATAATTTTGCATGGGATAATGTAGTGATACCGGACATAAAGGTACATAAAAATGAAAAATATTTATATTACACATGGTTATGTAAAATTATAATTCTCTTCAGATTCAGAGCGAAAATATAACAATCGCTAAGAAACTAAACAAGCTGAATCGAAACTCAAACGTAAAAGTGAAATATGTTTTTTTTTCAATGAAAAAACGAGTTTACACCAATGAGATAGTAATCCTAAACCCTCAAAATAAATGAAATTAAACTAATGCCATCGGAAATATTAAGCCTATCATACGATCAACATAATGGGAAAGCACAATCACAAGTACAACGAGCAATGACGCAAACAACACTGTACTTATTTACACTGAGCTAGGTTGCAGAGCAATTGATTAGCGTATGAAAATTTTTCACTTCGTATTTTATTGTTTTTTGGCGGAAACTGGCGATCTTGGTTTTTTACACATAAAATCAACGGTCAATATAGAATCTGAAATAAATATGACAAACTAAATAAATGATATTTTCTCATGAGCTGTTTAACAACTTTATATCTTTTCAAGATCCTCGATATATATTATGTATTTAATGTGCACGAAAAGGACAAATATTTAAATTACACAAGATCCTGTAAAATAATAATTCTATTCTATTCAGTTTCAGAACGATAAGAAAACAATCGCTATGCAATTAAACTAGCTATATAGGAATTCAAACGCGAAAGTGAAAAGATAAAGATTGTTTAATGAAAAGACGAGTTAACATCAATAAAATAGTAATCTTAAACACTCCACCCCCTCCCTAAAAAAAATAGCGTATGAAGTATTTACATGAAGCCTATCATACGATCAACATTATGGAAAAAAACACAAGTACAAATACTACGTAAACAACACAGTATGTATTTACAAACAACACAGTGCTATGTTACAAAAATCCCTGTGCTATTCTATAGACATCACTGTGCTTTTTTTTTTATAAAAGCACTTCAGTGTGTTTATAATTTATGTTTCTAGATCTTAGTCAGCGATGGTGAAAAACAGTTGTCTGGAAGAGTGTGCGAATCCTTTAACGACCCCCACTTCTATACAGCAGATAAATACAGATGGGACAATTACAAACCAGGGGAATATATTCTTTACAGACATAAAACAAAACCTTATCAAGTATGTAAACTATTTCTAGAATTTTTAAGGAAAAATAAATACAACCGTTAATTTTCTAGTGTGCATTTAATTTCTTTAAAATTAGCATTTCAACTATACAGTATTTACCTATAAATTCACACTATAAAGTTTCACACTAGTCATTTCGTTTTTTTTTTTATAGCTTTCTGTTCGATGTGAACCAAGGCTCCGTGATGAAGGCCGTAACAATTATAGTTGTTTACTATCAAAACAATGTGACTTAAATGGAGAGGTGTCTCATTGGCACCTTTACCGCATATTCTTATTTCTATTATCATCGGGCTTGTATAATCCATTTATTTTGCAACAACAGGTTGAAATATGAAGTCGATAAATATTACTTGAGTATAGTACAATGTATGAGTACTTTCTGTATTTTTTGTAACAATATCTTTATGGTTAAAAGCTGTTATCAGGAACCTGCTAAAACTATGTTATAATCATGTTCCGTAAACAAAATAATTTCAGGTGAATGCGTTGTATGGATTATGTAACGTCGCCGCAAGTTGTAACTGTGGCGTAGCAATAAGAAGTGGTAACTCAATGTTTGTAATGAGGACCTGTGATTATATTACACAATATGAAACGCGCACACACTCTCCTACTATAGAAATGCGAAGTTGTGATGATTCATCGATGATCATTAAGGAAAATGGAGGAATTTATACGGTAATTTTATAAATGAATAATAAAAGTGATAATAAAAAAAATTATCTTAATTTCCAGACATTAAACTAATAGTAATCTTTCGCAAAATATTGATCAGGATTATAAAAAGTTTTAAAGAAAACTCGTCATTTGGTGTTTAGAAACTGATACCGATGAGAGTACCGATTTATGATTATGTTTAGTATTTCGTATTCCACTGTTTACCCTTTCGATGCAATTGTATACTTTTTGAACGTTTTTAAATATATTAGACTACACTTTCTGATTAATAAGGATACTATTCACACGACTTAGTTGAATATTTAAACATCGTTTAAACAATTATTTTATTTAACAAAGCACATCGTGCTATATAAGATAATATATTATAAATAATAGGATCCAGAAACAAGAAAAAATATTATTTATTTAAATCTGTCTTATAAAACATTATGACTTACTACACTGTATGCATACTTGAAACATGCTGTCAGTTAGAATATAGTTAGAATGGTAGAATAAAACATAATTTCGATTGACTATATTTTAGTTGATATTATCGCTGTTTTATGAAATTTTCCATTGATCTTACTGACTGACAATTTCCTGTCTGAGCACAGTAGAGTGATATGAAAAATTATCGCTAGAAACTATACGCCATACGTCTCAAGCGAGAAAATCAATTTCGTTGAGATGACTATCGAAAATCTGTAAATCTTTATAAAATTGTTTGAATAAATTTCACAGTTATTATGATATCTAGATAAGTGTATTATATATTGCATAAAAGCATAAACAAATCTTTTAAAGCATACATGATATATAATAAACTAACTAAGATTTCATAACAGTTGGTCAATTATCTTTTATAGTATTTGAGACATCTTTGTTTAGAATACAATATTTGAGATAATATAGTTAACATATTCCCATACTTATTAAAGGTGACCCTACCGATTGGGACTGAGATTAAATTTTCAACACCATCAGGATGGGGACACGAACATTTCATTGGTTATATACATGTTAAACCATCAATATTAGATGTTGAAAATTCAGAAGGACTATGCGGATACGTTAGCAGTGGGTCAAAGGATACAAGTGATGATTTCACATTGAGGGATGGGACCATTATAGACACTACAGAGGATAATTGGGAAACATTTGCAGAAGAGTGGAGGTATGATATGTGTGCTTTACTCTAAATATTATGTATATTTATTTCCAGTATGTCGTATCACGTGAAATGTTTTTTTTTCCAACATGCATTAAATTGATTCAATTGCCTGTGTGTACAAAATGGAAAAAGATAAAAGCATTTTTTTCATCATAAATGTCTTGAGTTATAAAAAAGTTACGGATATATCATATATTGTACATTATCGCTTAGCATAGATAGACTCCATACTGCAATTATTCTAAAATTGATACTTGAAACAAATTTCATGGAAATATTTGCACATTCAGTTTTATTTCAATGAAAATTTAGAGTAGTACTGTCAGATTTATAGAATAACAGAGATATTGAATATTTTTTTGTAGAATTATGACCAATAAAAATGTTTAAATACATTGTCGTGTGTGTGTGTGTTGAAATGATACAACTCCCATTGTTGTACATGTACGACATCAAACATGAAGATTAAAAAGCACAATATGTGAGACATTTGAAAAGTTATGCAGGAATCGAAATTAGGGAATCGACGAACAAATTGTCTTGTACGATTGGGTTTTAATAAAGTAACGATTTTAATAGATAGAACACCATTTTTTCTGGAAATACATCACTAGAATAAAAAAATAAAAATTTGAATTTATTTTCTATCTTTAAATCGTACTTAGACCATCGATCTTTGAGTTCTTTAAAACCCCCAAAATGAATGAATAGTTGCTGTAGCATACTCATAAATTAAGTTTGAACCATGCAATATAATTGGTTATTGTATTATAAAGATAGTTTTGTTTACAAAATGTTTAAAGCAAAATTTCGAAAACAATAGTAGAAATTCAACACTATCATATTTTGTGGTGTCTATTTAGCTGAATAAGTCATTAAAATTCAATGGGAAATGTGATTAATAGTTTTCTAAAACAAATAGATGTTAAAATTCTCGTATTTTATTTGTTTAAGGAGATATACCATCGATCTGGTTTTAAAATATATATCTAGTTTCATTTTTATCAATCATTGACATAAAGTAATATTATACATTATATAAAGCATTTATTTCGTTTAAAATATTGAAAGGATCGATATATGCTGAGAGAACGACAAAGACATTAATGACAACAATAAGAAATCGACCCTTGCAATCTTTATTTCGTAACTAAGTATCTTTACACGTATTAATTTTAATACAATTTTTAAGATTTTGTTATCTTTTAAATATAGCTGTCATGAAATTATCTTTCAAATATAGCTGTCACGAAATTATGATTATGGCATTTTTTTCATGTTTTAGGGTTCGTGATAATGAACGATTCTTTCTAGACCATCCTATTGCACTGAGTCAAGACATACACCTTCAACAATACTGTATTTGTGGAGAGGAAAAAGACACTCCCGGAACATCATTAAATGAATTTGCATATAAGTGTGGTTTGGAAGGTCCACTTCAAAATTGCTTAGCGCAAACAGCAGATGCTGGAAATTTTCATACAACATGTTCATCATCAAGAAGAAAGCGTTCAGTCGATGGTCATCATATCATAACAAAAAGCTTAACAGACAGTGATGACATAATTGACAATAGAGAAATGTATATAGCTCCTGATAGTGAGCTTTCTGCTGTCGAAACAAAACATGTAAGTTTACAATTTTGTTAATTGATAGTGTTTAATTAGATTATGACAATATGTTCAATTAGGTGTATAAAGTGATTTTTGATAAACGATGTCAGCAATCGTTCATCATGTGAAATTCTAGCGGCGTCGACATATGCACATTTTAACATAGATTTTGAAGATAACTATTCTCAGCTTAATTGAAAACTGTTGATGTGCTTAACTTTAAAGGTATTGTTTGTCCTAATATGTATATTGAAGAATACATGAATTTAGTATCGGTTGTATTGTTCATTATATGGGGTTCGTGCTACCCTTCACTAACTGTACATTGAAAAGCAAATAATGACATATACATTTCTTACATAATAGTACTACATCAAAACTTCTTTTTAATTGTTAAAAACACTAGATGTTATATCATATGTCCATTCTTTTTTATTCATTTACACAAATTTTGTAGACAACTATATTTTGCTACCTGCTGAGGTACATATTATCACTTATGTATTAGAAAAACAAAATATTGCATCTTTATGGTGTTAGTGCCAGATAACTTATGATTAATCTCATTTTTAAAGGAATGCCAATGTATGATTAAAATTCAGAATATATTGTTCAATTAAATTTCACTGTTCTTGGACAAGGAAACATGACATCAATGATTGAGTTTCACAACTATTTCATAAAGTAATAAAGCTGTGTTACGATTATTTGACCAGAATGATGAATGGCCTGGCGATTGGACTGAAATCAAAGCACGCGAAGTATGCCAGTCTAGAATTACAAAGTCAATTACAGACGAAATATTGGAGACATCGCATACACAGTCAGATGGATATATTGATACATGCATGTTTGACA
The DNA here is from genome assembly GCA_037788925.1 of Mytilus galloprovincialis. Lineage (NCBI taxonomy): Eukaryota > Metazoa > Mollusca > Bivalvia > Mytilida > Mytilidae > Mytilus > Mytilus galloprovincialis. Next base: position 37,874,125 of record CM075335.1, read on the forward strand.
TTAGGGTAAATTGAAATACTAGTGTATATGATGTACAATGTATATATAAGAATATGTGCTTCGTTAACTTTGAGATTACTAATATAAAAACTTGAAGACAATCCCTTTCTTTTGAAAAAGAAGCAGACGATATAAATAGTTCTTCTTTAATAGTTTGCTAGTGTATTAATGACTATATACAATATACACATTTTTTTCTGTTGATAGAATCAATGGTTATGACTATTTGTTCGTAGAATATTCCACTGTCAGGGTGAACCAGTATGTGTCAAGTAATTTTGTTTACTATTCATTCTGTCTTTAAACAAAATAATTACCGGTCTATCAATTAGGTACGCAGTTAAAAATTTGGTCTACAATGGAAAAAATTTGGTGCTGAAAACTGGGCTGGCGATACCCTCGTGGACAAAACGTATAGTAGTGGCATCGACCCAGTGTTTTAAAGACCCACCAATGATACCAGGCTGATAATATCTTGAGCTATAATGGAATTTATATCTATCATTTACAGTATAGCAAATTTGTTTTAGCTTTTAACATTACAGTACGGTTAAGTCTTGATTAGCAGAAGATCTTTTTCAGTTAGCGGGAGATACACGATTCTTAGAGACTACTATAAGTTCTCTGCAGGAGGTTGCAATATCTGAGATATCAAGAAATATGTCTTTATTTATAAAAGAAAATACAACTGAGAATGAAAATGGAACTACATCAAATACAAAGAAATCAATTGGAGAGATGTTGCTTGGTGGTTTATGCTCAAATAACTGTAGTAATAACGGAGTCTGCCAAAAAGGTAAAATTGAAATATTATTTTGTTTTCATTACAATGAATGATAAAAGCTTTATTCTAATGTCGTAATACCGCAGTCCCACTAGGCCACGATCGCACTACAATCTGTGAAAAAATGCATATTTTGATGATCGTAGTACGATCTTGTAGATCGCAGTAAGGTCGTATCACGGTCGTGGTGAGGTCTTCAAGATCGTGATGAGCGTGGTCAACTTTGAACATGTTCAAAACAATCGTGGTGCGGTCGTTGCGAAATCAGGTCGTAGTAGAATCGTAGATAGAGAGCACTAAGGTCGTAGTAAGATCGCAAAGGTCGCTGTACCATCGTAGTGAGAGCGTGATTCTTTTTGGAGAGACTGCACGACGAATTCACAGCGACGTTATTACGACCTCATTACGACCATCACGTTCTCACCGCGACCCAACTACGCTTCCACTACGACTATACCACGTTAACACCACGCTGTTCAAGACCATAGTACGATTCTAGCACGCCCTTGCCGTCCTCATCACGCTCTTCTTACGACCTGACTACGTCCATACTACGACCATCATTCTCATTGTCATTTTCACATAAAATATATTATAATATGTATCTCCAGGTTTTGTTTGTCTGTACGTAGTTCTTGTCCATTTTCTCTAACGGCTCAACCATGCTTCTCGTTTATATAGATAAGACCGTTGATTTTCCCGTTTGAATAGTTTTACACTTGTAATTTTTGGGGCTCTTTATAGCTTGCTGTTCGGTGTAAGCCAAGGCTCCGTGATGAAGGCCGTACCTTGGCCTATAAAGGTTTACTTTTATAATTTGTTACTTTGATGGAGAGTTATCTCATTGGCACTCATATCATATCTTCCTGGATTGGTCGGTCCGAAATCTCTGCTTGATCAGGATTCGTTACTATCAGAGCTCCCTCTGCCTCTACATCAACCATACCACAACGCCCACGTGTTCTAGAAGATTTTTTGTGGTGTGACTGTGTTGTTTCCGAAAATTATGTATTAATCAGAAATAGAAGGAAGGGAATTGTATTGATATGGAACACGATGTTGACGTTATTACTGAAAACGTAGTAAGATCGCGATATGAACGTAGTATAATCGTGGTAAGAACGTACTATAATCGCAGTAAAAGCGTGGTAAGATCGTGTTGCAATCGAATAACTCGTGGTATGGTTGTAGTGAGAACGTGATGATCATAGAAAGATCTTGATAAGCGTAGAGAGGTCGCAGAATAAGCGCGGTGAGAACGTGGTATAATAGTAGCGGGATCGTTGTAGAAGCGTAATGAGGACGTAGAAGCATCGTAAAAGCAACGAAAATTTACATTTTCATGCCGCTCATACCGCGACCTCACTACGATCTGAATTTTTTTTAGATTGCGGTGAGCGTAGTGCGATCGTGGTCTAGTGGGACTGGGGCTTAACATATCATTAATTGACAGCTCTTTTCAGCAGACTTTACGTAGCTATTTGCTGAACATTGGAATAAAAGATAAAATATATTTACATTGCGAACAGACTTATATTGACTTTAAATAATGTACTAAAACTACTTGTAACGATAAGTTAAATGCCACAAATATTGTGACAAATATAAAAACACAATGGTGAAAAGACTAAATTCCTCTGAAAGATTTGATCTTTTAAGCTCATAAATACATGACGTAACCCGGATGTATAAGACTTGAACCAATGTATTACCATTTGACTGTTAAATTTCTACTGACTAGGTCTTTATTATATTACAATTCATTTCTTGGAATTGACATATAAACTTTCTATGTCATTAATATTTTCTTAATCAATTTTCCGTTTTTCTTTTTAGGCGTCTGTATCTGTAATCATGGTTTTGGAAAACAAGACTGCTCAGAAGACCTGACTTTACCACCTAGAAATATAACTGTTCCCATGAATGGTATTTGTAATACCAGAGACAGATTGTGTGCTAAGACAAATATTCAAGGCGTTTTCAATTCAAGAAACATCACATGCCGTTCACGACACATGGAGGTATATAAAATCTTACATAAATTCGTTGACATTGTATAAAAAAAGTTAGTGTGAAACCTCTTTTTTGAAATAAACACCGTTAGGTAAGCTGTCAATCAAGATACATAAATAGGTTTATTAGAATCTAAACCATAATGTACCAGATGAGCTGTACAAGTAAAATGTCTAAAGTTGCTGTATAAAAGTAATATGTTCAAGATTAAACGATTTCAATACTTTGTTCATACAAAGAACTAAATCAACTATTTTTCTTTCAAACTTTTTCATAACGTGTAAATTTTAGTACATTTCAAATTACGATAGATATACATAGCGTAAAAACTAAATCATCATTTTTATTTTATTTTATTTTCATCATCATTTTTCAATTCAAATAATTGATAGATATTGAAAGATGGAAGTTGGAGTTACATCTCAGATTATCAGACATATGATGGACAATATAGGAATTCGTACTTGGTTTCATGCGCATTACCAACAGCTCGAAGAAAAAAGCGGTCAATATCAGAGTCAGTTATAGCTGATGGTTATGAAATAAGTTTGTCTACTGACGGGAATAACTTTGGCGACAGCGTGAAAATTATGATATACGACCTAGAGTGTTTTTCCTGTTATATGGAAAACAATACATGCACTCAGCTGGTAAGGGATAAAAGTTTACAGCTAATAAAACTTGTTGAATATCTTAGACAATACGTTGATGAAAATTATTGAAAAGCGTAAGCAAAACATAATTCAATACGTACGTTCTGCAACGAAGTTCATCATTGCTTGTAGGAGGTAATGTCATTAACACTTAATCGTCACAAGATGCTTGATTCTTGATTGACAACATATTTGTAACGTTTTGGGGACGTGTTTTTCAATAAGCTATCGGCATTACAATGGAACCAACTATGCCCATCTTCTTGCCAACTTGTTCCTTTATTCTTATGTGGCCGTCGTACTGGAATTACCAGTATCCTTAACTTAACTTTTTACTTCCAATTACTACGAGTACTCGCAGATCGGTATTTTGTGTCTTTAGAGTGACTTCTGTTTTATTCTTTGTATAAAAATGATGACTTAAGTCCTTTTTTACTCATTTTAATAGTTTGTTTTTATGTTGTGCAATTTAACTATGTTAATTTGGAGCCAATAAACACGTTTCATACCGCAACATTCTAATTATGCCAGTCTACGGTTTTGTCGCTTGTCGAACTCTATAAGATGACCTATAGTTTCTGACAACTACGTCATTTTGTCTGTTATAGAAAGTAGTCTCATCAGCAATCATACCAAAAATCTTTATTTATACTAAAATGACCTGTTAATACTTTCAATCCGAAATGAGCGATGTTAATCCATTTCATGATTTTAAAGGCATATTTGTGGAGAGCAACAAATTAAAAACATACAAAAATATAGATTTCATAGCTTTAATTATTAGATTTTCCGTTTTGTATATTCTAGTTAACTTTTTCTAAAACACAGTGAGACGACAGAAACGTTAGGAAACAGAGAAAAAAACCGAAAATGTGCATGATCTTCAATATGCATTCAGAAGTTCATTGGTATTTCTATAGACTACGTTAATAAGTGATGACTTGTTTATTATGGACAAATACTTATTGAGTAACGTAAAATATATACACATGTATCAAGAGCAATATTCATAACTTCTCATCTAATTTACCTAGATACCTGTTTCTGATTTTAGGATACATGTCCCATAGAAACAACAACTGAATCTACGACAGAATATGTATCTACAAATGTTCCCCCAGTTACAACTACTAAATCCAAAACATTTAATTCTGAAACATCAATGACACCACGAGAATTAACATCCACTACAAGAAGTTCTATAACTTTAATGGCAACGGAATCAATGTCATCTGAATACAAAACAGACGGCAGCAATACCAGTACTCCAAAAAGTAAGAAATTTAACAACAAAATAACATATCTATATTCAATTCACTTCAAACTTTTGGTTAAAATGCTGGTGGCAGTAACGAATGATTTTTGTACTTTTCAGAAATTTGTCCATTTAGAGCCATTCATTTGATATCTACAACAGTATAAAAACCATAAACGAGGTTATTAACCCGCATATATTTGATGATAATATTTTGATGCATTTTTATGTTGATTTCATACATTTAACAGAGGAAACCTATTTCATCCGTTATATGCTAGTGTACATTTCATGTAAACCAGATTTACTTCTAATTCTAGTTGTCCCCTTTCACGTATGTGGAAGAACCTGTCTGTCTGTCTGCAATGTTTTATACGCTAAAGCTCCAAAAGTCTACATAGGAAACCAATGAAATTTTGAAAATATCTTTTGCATGATACGCATATATAGAAATAAGAAGACGTGGTATAAGTTCCAATGAGATAACTCTCCATCCAAAAAAGTAAAATCACAAAAATACTGAACTCCGAAGAAAATTCAAAACGGAAAGATCATAATCAAATGGCATCAAAAGCTCAAACACATCAAACGAATGGATAAAAATTTGTAAAAGTAAACTATGTAAGGTCAAAATAAGGTTTTCAACACGGAGCCTCGGCTCACATTGAACAGCAAGCTATAAAGGGTCACAAAAAATTACCAGTGTAAAACCATTCAAATGGGAAAACCAACGGTCTAATCTATGTAAAAAAACGAGAAACATTATGAACGAAATCAACAACCGACAACCACTGAACATCAGGTTCCTGACATAGGATAGTTGCAAACAAATGCAGCGGGTTTAAACGTTTTAAGAGGTACAAACCCCATCACTGTCTGAAACAACAGTGTAACATTACAACATAAAAAGACACGCTATATGCATATTTTATTTTGATGAAAATAAAATCTTTAAGTTTGGAAAGAAGAATAGTTTTTGTTGAAGAGATTACACTTTTTCGAAATGTCTATTGCTGTTGCAAAATCTTCAAAAGTAGACGTAAATGGCCAATAAAATTTTGCACAGTCATTGTTCATATGTTAACTTGCATATTATATTTTGGCGAAATTCGGAAAAATACTTTTGAAAATCTCTGTTTTGGTAAAAATTCATAAATTTTTCGGCAATGACTTTTTAACGGGAAGACTTCATAAGTATGCGTTGGATGCTTATTAAATTTGGCACATGTTGTTGTTTATTATATGTGAATGTGCATATAATATTTTTGTGAACTTGACTTTTTATTTGAAAGTCAAAAAATCAGAGAAATGTCTTCTTATAAAAGGATTTTGGAAAAAGCTGATATAAAGATGTATTTAGTAATTTCAAAGGGATTGACTTCAGTATAGGTAGGAGGTCAATGAAAACTTGCACTTTTGTTGTGCATGATATATAGATTTGCATATCATTTTTGTTTTACCTTGGCTTGTTAAGGAACATTTTTCTGCGAAATCACAAGTACTAAGAAAAATCTTCTAATAATACGATTTTAACAAAATCTTATATATAGGTTATTAAGTTACACCAGAGTGATTGGTCAAATAAAAATAGGACACCTAAAAACAACTTCTTGTTTAAAAAAAATCTCAAATTTTGCAATCATCTTCTAGGATGTTATCAACAATGGATATAAAACATACTCATAATATGCATTCCAAATTGTTTCCTTTTAAAAAATTTCGAATTGTGTTAACAACTAAGTTTGTATTCAAATATTCTAAGTTCTAATGTTCATATTTCTGAATTGATTTAAATGAAAAAGGTTGTATGTGCTACTACGATATAATAAAATATTGATTGCCGACCATTCAGGAAATTTGTTTCCAAACTACATGTCAAAATTTCTGAATTTTAAACAACATATATTGATTGAAAAAAAGCCGGAAGTAATTGCTGGTGTCAGTATATTAGGAAATTCACAATCTATGACCATTGGCTTAGCATGCATCAGTTTCTTTGCCTTACATAAAAAAATTGCAAGCTGGGCTAAGGATCCGGACATTTTTTCACCTAATTTCGGTCATGTTGAGATGTCTTAAAAGTTGGTACCCTGTTTTCAAATTGTCGACATTATAGATAAAATAAAAGTAGAAAACTAGGTAAATTATGTATCTACATATAAATACTTGTGTGGCGAGTAAAAAACATATTCTACAAATAACGACGCCAAAAACGTGAAGGTTTGCAATCCAAAATAAACTAGTACACTAAATGAGTACATTATAACAATTAAAAATCCTGTTCTATGTTATTGTCATTTTATGAATGATTGCCCAGCATTCAACGTTTTAGTAAGTAACGATTATAAATTAAAAAAAGAAATTTAGTTAGCATATTGATTCGTGAACCCCAATTTAATTGTTGAGTTGTGCTATTAAGTTTCGTGAATCCTTCATACGTTATTCTAACATTTATTTACAGATGAAAGCACAGAATCGAATAATATAGCGGCTATTTTAGGAAGCTTAATAGGAGTTGTGTTGATAATAGTTCTTGTTCTTAGCGGTATGATTTACTACAAAACGAAATTAAGGAAAAATGGGTATGTATCTATTATTAATCGTACAACGACTTGCGGCTTAAGTAATAATATAAGTTAGATGTGCTTATTGGAAACTTGTCTGGCAGTCATTTGAAACTTTAAATTGAAGAAAAAGGTTGAATATTTTAATATACTTGAATTGCACAGTTTTAATATTTAACATCTGTACGTGAACTTTGTTGTAAAAGAATATCCTTTGTTTTATTATAGTCTTCTTAAATGAACTGCTAATGAATTAATTACCTTCCGTACACTTATTCGTCGATATTTGCATGAAAAAGATGATCTTAGCTACGACATTTCGTTATATTACTTCGAGAACCGCACAGCCGAAGTGCAAGGGAAAATACGTTAAAAAAATATTTGATACATATGATCGGGGAGTAAACAGTTATCATTGATTCTTAAATAACAAATTTAATACAACAAATTATCAAACAAATGTTGAGGAAAACTTAAATTTACAGTTAGAAACAAATGGAAAATGTAGAAAATATAGCATGGGTCGATTTGTTCACTTATAGGTATCACATTTGTGTATCAATGTAACGACTCGGTACACTTCGACAAAAAACTCGACGGTTAATAGGTTTGCGATCAACAATCACTGATATAATTTATCAATTGTCTAAACTATGTTAAAAATTCGTAATAAATATAAAAAAAACACGTACATACAAGACTGAATTAAGTATGTGTATTATATGACTTTGCAATAAATTTATTATTATATACCTGCTTGTTTTTATTTTGATGATTGTTGACAACGAACCACCTTGTATTGATTTGGGAATCAGTTAAAGCGTGTTTAACTATAAATTTAATGCTGATTTGTACTCTGCATAGAATTTATAGATCAGCCTGGTAGGGACTACCTTAGTGGCGATACATGGACTTTTTATCATATTTCCTGAGTATTCAAGTTTTCTTTAAAACTGAGAATGGAAATGGGGAATGTGTCAAAGAGACAACAACACACCAAAGAGCAGAAAACATCCAAAGGCCATCAAAGGGTCTTCAACAAAGCGTGAAAATCCCGTGCCCGGTGGAAGGTTTCAGCTGGCCCCTTATAAAAAAATGTATTCTAGGCCAATGAAAATTTGCACGTCACATTAAAGCCAAAAAACATATAAATGAACTAAGATTAAGGAACATACATCACCAACAATGGCAAGAGGCTCCTGACTTGGGACAATCATAAAAGGTCTTACATATAAGTCAACGTCGTTATTGATGTTGTTTCTCGAACTTTGTGATAATTACTTTTGCCGTTAGATCTTCAAGGTAGATACATATACTTGGACTTTCTTGTAATTCCGACTAAGTATGAAGTTTTTTTGTCCATAACAAATTAAGAGTAGACTATGAGTTACCATAAATCTCGTGCATTTCCTTGCATTTCGTCTCTTATTATGTTTACTTAAAATGAACATGATCAAATAAAAACAGTTTATTCCAACAATTTTCTTACTTACTTTATTCAATCTTCTTAATTATGCGGTATTATAATTGAGTATTTTTCTGATTTTCAACTTTCAGACATATTGAAGACAATTTGATGTACCAGTGTCAAGTTCCTCCTAAGCAAACTGCCATGAAGCCTCAATTTTCAGACCAATATCACAGAGAAAAAAGTAACAACTCTTTAGGAAATTTATCTCTCAATCTTGAGACCGACAACATATCAAGATCAAGAACACCTGTTGAACTTTTCTCCGTTGGAAACAATTAACAATGAATATCTTCTTTGCTTTATTATGTTTTATGACTCCGTCCACATTTTGAAAACATGTCTTTCATACTTGTCGTTTTGGTAAGATATACATACTATATTCTATATAAAGATACTTGTACAGGAATATTTTACAAAATGTCTACAAACACCTTTACATGTGAATGAATGTTTACATAGTTAGTATCGTAATTTTTCTTTTACTCGGATCAGTTGGAAAATATCTATTTATGAGTATAATTTTCTGTAAAAAAACAATTAATACTGTTGTATCACATTTAATATAGAATAGACTTAAAAGAAATGAAAACCAATTTACAATTTAAATATTTACAGAATGTAAAATTAAATCGCTCTTAATGAATCTTTTAAATTTTCTGCCGTAAAGTAGATACCATATATTAGTCCCAAACCTGTGACGTTCTATCTACCTTTAGGTCTAACCAGCGGTAGTTTAACCCAACTAGCTAATTTCAGTAGGTAATAAAAAATCTGCGCTGAGTATTCATGGAGAGAAAATCAGATAACTTTGGTTAAGTTCGAATCAAATTATTAGATGGAGAAATTGTATTCCTAATTATTTAGCAGATTAAGTATCACAGGCATAATATTTCAGTCATCAGATCTAGTCCTAACTTAAAATGAATATCGCATTTGTATAAACTGTCGATAAAAAACCGATTTAAATGCTTTTGTTATCTTTTACATATTTGTCAAACAAATTTACTCTTTTACAAGAATAATGAAAACATATTTTTCCTACTACGATGATATGGAAACAAAAAATTGGAATGGTTATTGTGACGTAGAAAATACTCATTTGTGCTCTTCCATAGAAAGCAGTTTCACGAAACTTCGTCATAAAAAAAATTGACATTATAAAATAAACCTGTATTTTGAGTGTGCAACTATATAATGCATTATAAATGTTTATCTACGAATTGCTAACACTTCTTAGTACAAACAATTAGTTGCACCGACTACACATTTTATTTTATTTTGGGCTTTTTTCTCCTTAAATTTCATAACACCCATTAAACATCAACTCAAAAAGCAAAAACACTGTTTTTATTTTACTTTCCAGAAAGTCATTGTCTGTTTACTCTGTCATTATAACCATTGTCATTTTATCGTATCTAACAATATTTGTTAATGTTATCTTAACCATCTGTTTTAAATTGAGGTGAAATAATTATTATATGTTTTTATACTTGTTTTTGTTTTTGTTTTCGTAATAAAATTAAGAGAAAAAACAAAGTTTCTGTTTCAATTCGATGATTTTACACTGGATCTTCCTTCAATGTAATGGATACCACAATCACTAAAATCTTCATACAGACATCGTTATGTTGCAAGTGCTGGTAAATGCGCCACAAAATTTTTTCAAATTATTAACATTCATTTAATTGGCAAACAATGCTTGGCACAGTGTATGTGGTAAACCAACAATAGGTTGCACTTTTTACAAACAGCTGTTTTACAAACCACGCCTCTTTTGGGAGATATATAATATTTATAGATATTCTGTTTTGTTAACTTTCTGGTTAATGGATATGATCTTTATGTTTTTTCTCGAAGAGACATTACTTTTGAACGATACCAGTAGAAATACACATGGATAGCGGCTAAATTGAATTTTGAGGTATACCCAAAGTGAAGGGAGGGGTGGTACCGAATTTTAGTAGAAGTTGGAAGTGTTATAAGTTCGGGTCATATAAATGATGATAATTTGCTGCACTGCTCTATATTTTGACCTTTGAACAAATTTGAGTGCATGTGAGCTTTCTATTCTAGGATATATTTTTTTTCCATCTTCATAGTAAAAGTAGAAAACAGTTTAAGCCAGAAAAGAATTTCCTACGGTAAATTGCATTGTCTATATATCACAGAATTGAAACCTCTAGGTGCGATGTTAAAGATGTGGATATTAATAAAAGTATAGATTCTGTTAATATCTAAACAATGTAGGACTTTAACCACCTGCAATGGTGTAAAACCATTCGACACTTTACCCTTATCCTTAGCATTATGTTGAATCTTATTGTACCTGTATAAATTATATCTCACTAAATGCATCATTATTCAGTGCTAAATGTAACTCATCTTCAACCTTATCATTAAACATTTTTCCAAGTTAAGAGAACATTTATACCATAAAGCAGATTATTTAAGCATATGGAATATTTATCATTAAGTTGATACGAGTTACCAGAGTTGATTTTTGAAATATAAAAGCTTGATGCATGTTGCTGTTATTAAATGAAGGGTTCCAAATGGTAAGACAGAAGTCTCTCTTCAAAAATTAAACGGTGCCATGTTCAATTGGTTTACCGCTATGAAATACTCGTTTCACATTGACCATGTGAATATGTTACAATTGTCGTAGGCATTGTAGCGTCATCTTTCACTCCATTTTGTCACCAACGAAAGAGACTTACATCGAATGTGTAATTACTGTCGGCAACATGTTGAATAACATCTTCATGAGTACCTAAATTAACACACATCTTGTGGTGGGGTTTGTATTGCTCAGTTGTTTTTTATGTAGTTTTGGAGACCATTGTTTTGCCTTAATTTTGTCTTTCTATTTTTTAAGAAGAGATTTAATTCTCCCTTTGGTATATTCCGCCCCTGTAACAATTATCTCTAATGTATTTCTTTATATTTTACATGGAATTTGATATTTAAGTCCGAAACTAGTGATCAAGTATGTTACAAACAGATTTTAAATTAAAAAAATGTTAAAAGTTAATGTTTGTTACATGACAAAACTAATTGTTATCAACCATCTTATTGAGTTTCTGACGAGACGTTTTTTCTCTTTTAATTTTATCTTCGGCTTCGTATTCCTTGACAATTTTAAACTTTTATCTTGGTTACCTGAACCACAGGGTCAAGAGAGCTCTTGAATCACTTGATATTTGTCGTCCGGAATTGTCCGTCGTCCATAATCGTTTTTATTATTGACAAAATATACGATATATATGGGGTTAGCAAATTCTAAATGGAGTGAGACCCAATATAATATCATATTAGGTCCCTAGCACACCGTGTAACGAATTTATCTTACCGATTGTCTTCCAGGTGGTATTTAGACTATCGGTCTATTAAAGTGATTAAGTCTTCAATACTCTTTAATACTTAGTTTCAACATGGTTAAGAACCTACTATATAAAAAAAATATAAAGACAATAACAATGTGTTATATTCAAATTTGTTTTATGGATGTATCTTAATTCGTTCATTATCAGTTTCGTCGTCTTTTTAAACTTTTCAGATTTCTTTTTTGCCGTTTTGAAAGGGAAGTAACTGCTTACTAACCCAATATAGGTGCTAACCCTATATGGTAACTAACCTTGTATTTTTTAGGGCACCCTATACCAACTTTTGAAGTCAACACGTGAAGTCCGTTAACCAATCATATCCCCATAAATTTATAGGAGGTAAGATAAATATATATATATATATTTGCAAATGATATGAAACGCTACGTATATACTCATCATATAATTTTGGGTTCTTTGAAACGAATATACCGAAATTTGATAACTTTATTATTGTTTATCTTCTAGACAGTATTGTTTATTTGCATAGCTGAGTCACTTAAAAAGGTGCAGCAGTATTTGTTTTCATTCATAAAGATAAACGTGGGGACATCTGAAGGACGTAACTTTAAGAGTTAGACATATTCATTTTCCCAAAGTCTCCTCCAACCTTTCAAAAAAAAAAAAACACCAATTGTCCATCCATACCCAATAAGAATATTTTAATTTCAACACTTTCTTTTAATCGTCAGTTGGGATATTTTCCGGTAAAGACATTCGTTCTTGGATAAATGCATTGCTTTTGTAATTCCCTTTATACTTTGCATTGCAATAGTTTCATTTCAACTCCAAACTGAAATAAGTCTTTTTGTAACTTGTTCTTATTCGAGCGTCAGTTATGAGTCTTTTGTAGACGAAACGCGCGTCGGGCGCAAATTTGAAATTACTATCCGGGTATGATGAGTTTATTTACTACCACTGGGTCGATGCCACTGCTGGTGGAGTTTTTATTCTCCGAGGGAATCACCAGCCCACTTGTTAGCACCTCTGTTCAGCTGGGCATAATTATAAATTAACTGTTTACAAACCTGTGAAATTTTGAAAAAAATAAGGCTCAAGAATAGATTACCTTAGCTGTTTTTGCCAAAAACATTTTAGAATTGTTGGTCCTCAATGCTCTTTAACTTTTTACATGTTTTGCCCTTTTAATTTTGTTTTATTATTTATTTGTTCAAAACGTTTGTTTTCATTAGCTGACGGGTTAAACACAATTGCTTTTTTTAGGATGTTAATTTGGTTCTAATACTAGAGGATAGCAAACTTTCCAGAAATATTTATCTCTGTGTTCAACTCATCAGAAAATAAAAAAAATGAGCCTGAGTAATATCGAGGTCAAATAACAAATTAAGCCATTTCTATATCTTATGGTATTTGTTTCATATAAATCAGTCATGCAGTTATTTGGAAATATTTTTTTTTTTAAAATATTGATTTTAGTTGAAATTTTTTAAGTGAGAACTCACTTTTGTCCACTGACTGTATATAGGAAATTGTTTCGCCGAGGTAGAAATATATGCTACAGGTTAGACGTGTAAATATATAAAATAAAGAGATATGGTAAGACTGGTAATGAAAAAAAGCAACCAGCAGAGGCTTACTTCATAGTCAATTATCAAAAGTGGACTTATCAAAGTTGAAATTTTTCACCAACCCTCAAAACAGTCCTGTATCAAGTTGGCTTTTCATGATAAATTTTTCTTTAGTACTTTAACTGGTTGGAGCATTCATTACACAAGTTGCCATTTGCTAGTTGAAAGTAAAAGTTTTTGACTGCACAGTTCTATTCTAACTGTATAGAGGAAAATGCACATTAAAAAGATGTGGTATGATTGTAAATACGGCAACTCTCGCACAACAGACCAAATGTCACAGGAATAAACAAGTTTATGTCATCGCAATTACTTTAACAATGAGCAAAGCCAATATTGCATAGTTATCTATGAAAACCCCCGCGTATATAATTTGATTAGAAAAATAGTTTGTTTTTTTTAGTCGTTATTGGGAGTTTAAAAATCGCAGTTGAATATATGTTATAATGAATGACAGCTGGGACAGATTATACTTTATTTGAAGCATTATCATGATTTTTTTTATGATAAAATAAAACCAATATAAAATAATTATCGTTAAGAATAAGTTTGTTCAAAGAATCAATGAGTATTCGAGTATGCATAAAAAGTAAAATCACGACAATACTGAACTCTGAATACTTAATCAAATTTCAAAATCAAAAGCTTAAATAAAGTCAACAGTAGTATACCGCTGTTCGAAATTCATAAATCGATTGAGAAAAGAACATATCCAGTTACAAACTAAAACTGAGGGAAACGCATCAAATAAAAGTGGAAAACTATGACTAAACAGAAACACAACATTAAGATAGCACAAACAGAAGCAAACTATAAAATAACAAATACATCCAACGAATGGATAACAACTGTCATATTCCTGACTTGGAATAGGCATTTTCTATAATAGAAAACCTGGTTTTATAGCTATCTAAACCTCTTACTTTAATATCTAATCTAAGTTTACAAGCTCTACAAATAACTTAACATATAGTGCCATAGAAATTATTTTAAAATCAATTGAATAAATCTCTTCCTAGCATTGAGTTTGTTATCACTAGTTCTTTATTATTCAAGAAAACCAGTCAGAAATTTTTTTTTCTTTCAACATGGAATGTACGTGGGCACCAGAATTCCGAATTAAAGGGAGTGCATGTATCAAATTTTATCCGAAAAACCATTAGTATATATCAGTTGCATTATAGTTAAAGATAGGTAAACTCACAAGACGTGAATGATGAATAAACGAGATATTAATTGTCATGAAATAAATAGATATCAAATAGGGAAAACATGTTAATAATAAAAATTGATATTTACTAAGTGTTTTTTTTACTGATTGATTGCTGATAATTACGAAAGTCAAAAATATGTGACAATAATCAGGTTAAGTATAGATGTTCAACTTGTTAATTCATCTTATCGAACTTTTTTTGAAATTCATACAAATACAACCGATTACCTCATCATTTCTATTTCGTTGTCTGTAACCTTAGTAAATAAACTCATCATAGATACCAGGACTAAATTTTGTATATACGCCAGACGCGCGTTTCGTCTACAAAAGACTCATCAGTGACGCTCGAATCCAAAAAAGTTAAAAAGGCCAAATAAAGTACGAAGTACCAGTGGCGTAGCTAGGCTATTTTTAAGTGTATGCCCCAACCTCGGCGAGGAGTTTGAAAGCTCCAATCGGATCCAGGTTATAAAAACCTATTCATAGTAGTGGGTAGGATGAGGGGGAGTCCCATTTCTATCATTAAAACGAACTGCATGTAGCAAGTTGAACATACTTTAGAGACTATTGTTTTTAATTTTTATGTTAATGAACCATTTCGTTGATTTGGAATTTGATGGTCATTGGTGTTAGAGAAAATATCCAGACCAGTTACTTTAAAATATGTTTTAAAGGAACCGGGGGCTAAAGCAATTTCTTGACTAAAACCCCTGTATTTGTACAAATGGATATGAAATGATAAATTTGCATAGATTTTTAGGTACATTATGAAAATTCGTAAAGGGGTCCGTGGATTACCGTGATTCTCGTCTGAGATTACCCCTTCAAAAATTGAATCCATCAATCAGTCCATTACATTACAAGATTTAAAATAATCAAATATTAAATTTCTTAAGATGTTTTTTCTTTCTTGATCTGGAATATCAACTTCTGCCAAAGTTTCAATACAATATCTGAAGGTTTTCAAAATTGTCTAGTAAAAACAATATTAACCACAGACCGTCTGTTAATTGTTAAAAGTTGCTTCAGACATTAATTACAAAAAAAGCTTCTGTAAAAGTTTTATAAAATTCGATGAAGGTTTGACAAAATAATTGAAGTGTAACACACTTTAACCACAGACTGTATCTACTCTTTGACTGCAAAAAACACAAAAAAAAATCCCTTTATCAGTAAAATACGGTAAAATTCAAAATATAAATTCATCATTATGCTTTGGATACTCTATTAAGAATAAAAAGCTTCTGTCCAACTTTCGTAAAACTTCATGACAAAATTATTGATATTAAAATAACCACATATTGAACCTAAATGATGACGCCGCTGAAAAAATCTTTGTTCGCTATTTCTTTTTTTCGCGTCATAAATGTTGCAGGCTCGGCTAAAATTCAAAGCACATATCTAATCTCAGCTGATTATGAATTTCTTTGAACTAATGGAAAGTAAGAAGAATCACCAGGAGATTCAGACCGAAAGAAAATAAACAAATATATAATACGGTACTATGTGATCGGAAGTAGATTTCGTCACGTTTATAAGCAATGTCAAGCTATTGAAGATTGATCTACAACACTGATGTGCTTTAAACCAGATTTTTTTAATGGAGATAATTTTTTTTTTATCAAAATTCAAGTGTACGCCCGGGCGTTTTGACGTAAACGTAGCTACGCGCCTGAGTACACTTATGAAACAAAATTTGTTATTAAATTATCCACAAATAATAGATACGTGATAGGTTCAATTAAATACTAGAGGAAAACAACAAACTTCACTGTTTATAAAGCTCATTTTAAGTTCGATCGATTACTAGATATATTATGAGATATTAAAAAGAGCAATACGATACTAGTAAACGGATTCGTCTGTCATAAAGTCAACATTTGGGCGAAATCAAAATATACTCACGATAAGCCGGAGTCGAAATGACACATCTCAGTGTCCAAAACCAACTACAACCATTCTGTTATATAATGACATGGATTGATCAAATCTTTTGGAGAATTAAAAAAAGTTAAAAAGGAGAACACCTTGAGTGTGATATGCATTATGTAATTGAATATAATCTAAAACAAAAGGGAAAACATCATTATATGAACGATTTTATTTATAAAAATATAATCAATATCAGTAGGAAAATAACAATAAATAATAACAAAAAAAAAAAAAAAAAACATCTTTAACCATATAAAATCTGGACGGTGTGTATGTAGGCCGAGATAAAATACTCCTGTACTGAACATACAAAAAGCACATAGCAGAATATTTTAATCTTTTTCAAAAAATCTACAGCCGGTTCGGAGATATAGTCAAATCAATGCTACAAGTTTTGTGCTTTAAAGATACGAGATGTTACTCACATAAGGCAACTAATATACCAAACGATTATTTTACACTGCAGAAATTTTGGCTGCAGTATAAAAAGTCATTTCCTTTTGTATTCGGTACTAAATTGTCCAAGAACACGGTTAACACTTTCACAGTTTCGAACCAAATAGGTAACATAATATATTGATATATATATATATCACATATATCTGAATTAAAACACAAAATTAAATAAACACAACTTAGATCCAAGCAATAAGTAGAACGAAAAACTATATGCTATGTGCACTGTTTAGTTCAAATGGTATATAAGCAAGATCGTAGATATTGTGGTACTTTGATAATCGTTTGTTTCTTAAGTATGTGTCAGGTGGGATTTGCGCAATTTGTTGAGAAATTATATACACCATGATGGCCAGTTGTCATTGCTTGATGACGCATCAGTACCGTTACTAGGCGATTCATTAGATTGAAGTTAGATTGAAAGTTTATCATCCTCGCTATTTATCTATCCTTAAGCATTGTTTAGACTTTCATACTTAGTTTTGATTTAAACTTGAGGATCTGTCACGCTAGGGAATACATATTCCCTATATGTATTCAATAGAACGTTACATCGTCAGTTTAACAATCAATATGCATTGCTATCAAGCATGTGTGGTTTGTTCCGATAACTTCGTAATACGTAATACACTGAGTCAAACATACAAATTTCATTCAATACAATGAGTGTGGCGTACTAAATAGACATTAAAATCGTCCGAATGACTTTGACGAAGTACGTTATAATGCCCTTGCTCACCAAACTTATTTCAATTATATTTGACTGCATGTAATATATCAAAATGAAATGAATTTACAAGTTGAAGGATACTGTAAAAAAATATTAACATAACAATTGCCCAAAAAAACCCAAATCGTTTCTTTATGACATCCTGATCCTGATCCTGTGGCACTATGATATTTTCATATTCAGTGACAATTTACGGTGCAATACTGCGTAACACTACACTCAATATCTGCGCTAGATATTGATTCAATGAACTTTAGAACAGTTTCAAAACCGTTAGCACAACATCTAACTCGTTAGTTAGTACTTTAAAAGTATGGTCCTATTAGTCGATTTAGGACAAAGCAAGGTATATAAACACCTCATTTAAATGGATTGTATTTTAATAAGCATTAGAGATTTATTAATGTACATTAAAAACTCGTAAATCAATGAAAGGATTGGTCGCTTTAATTTTATTGAAATTTGACATGGTCTTCGCCACAATCCGAATGTGCCAGTCCAAAGCCATGAGCCTGTCATTCAGTGGTTGTTGTTGTTTCCTATTTGTCACATACTTTTTCATCAAATTTATAATAAAGTCAGTTTTTTTTTTATCAATTGAAATGTTTCATATTTTTTATGTCAGGCCATTTCATAGTCGCTTATACGTTATGATGTTTTGTCATTGTTGAAAGTCGTACGTATCATATATTTGCTTACATCCACTTCACACTTTACAATAAGAGTGAACGCATTAGGAAGATGTACACCAAGAGTCAGTAAATCACCATGATCGACAATTCCAACAGATTTGTCGGTAATGTGTTACAAACAATAAACAGGTATCTATACAAAATGGTTTAGCTCTACATCGTCCGTGTCTATAATCATTAGATTCCTCTAAGCCATGGTCATAAACATAGAATATGCTGTTTGCTTTTTGGTATCTTTGTCATGTTTCGTATTTCCATTCTCAATTTAATAATATTGTTTATTACTCCAATTTCTCTAGAATGTTAGTTACTTTACCAATAATTTATAGATGGTATGTATAATTATGGGTGTCCCTTTTATGCTACTCTCAACTTTATATACGTATGCATACAAAAGAACAAAATGTCGTATTCTAAAAGCAGATAGGTAAAATTAGTAATGGGTCTTAAACACAGCGTGAAAATACCGCAACTGAACGCGTGCTTTAGCTGACCTATAATAAAAAAATGTGTACTAATTCAGTGAACATAGAGGCCATACTAAACTTTAAAACATATAAATGAACTAAAATCAAAAATCATACAAGACTGAAAAAGGCCAGCGGCAAACAATGCAGCGGGGTTATACATGTTTTGTGAGATGTCAATCTACATCCCTTTACATCTAGCCAATGTAGAAAAACAATCACACATCAATGCATACAGTTAATGGCATACGATACAGTTTTGATCCCGTATTTACAGTTTGATGAAAATTTCCATATAGGCTATGTTTTGCCTGATTAAATCAAATATGTAATAAAAGATATACCTTCGTATGCTACTTTTCGAGATAAATGAGGTCGAAATGTTGTATATTTGCTGAAAAATCGGATTTGTAGCCGTCTAACTTTTTTGTTTTAAAAGAAACACAAATTGTTTCTTGTTAAATAATTTGTAATTTCTGTATTTTATAAGTATCCTAAAAATTTATGCATTTTTTATTCAGAAATAACTCATATTTATCAAATGGTCATGAATTGAGAAAAAAAACCTAATTTTTTGCTGTATACTAAATTTAAAAAAATGCACTATTTACAATTTATAAAATTTGGTCCACATAATCTCCCTGCAAAATGAAACAAAATGTCGTTTTAAAAAATAGGGGTCCATGCACTCGTTTTCAAATTAAATCAGTTTGAATGATGAAAATCAGTCAAAAAATGCATCTTTTCCCGATATGTCACAATTTGACGTCGCGAAAATAACATTTTACGTTAGCAACGTCATTACCTCCCCTGTAACTGTATGGTATGCCCTTAACAGACAAACAATTAGTTTTAAAAGAAACTGTTTATATAACGATGACTTATTTATATGCACCAATAACACGCATTACAATATATTTAACAAAATACTGTTTCCTTTAGTTAAAACAAAATATAAGTACAAACATTTACATGAAATACAATATAGCGCAGTATAAAGGCGGATAATGATATATTTAATGAATACAAAATGTAAGACACAATTATCAAATATATACAATTAAGCTTTTTCTGCTGACTCTATAGATAACCCTTATTATTTACTTCTTAATATATTGTGTCATCGGAATGCTTGGTTCCTTTACCAAATTTACATGAAATACAATATAGCGCAGTATAAAGGCGGATAATGATATATTTAATGAATACAAAATGTAAGACACAATTATCAAATATATACAATTAAGCTTTTTCTGCTGACTCTATAGATAACCCTTATTATTTACTTCTTAATATATCGTGACTAATAGCAACTGGATGAGTTTGAAAGCTGATCGATATTTCCTATAATACTTTTTTAAAATACTTTTTAAAAACTTTACTGAAATGTTTTTCAATTTAGTATCAAGGTTATCATCTTCAATTTAGTCTTTTTTAAAGTCATCATGTAAATAGGCCCTGTGTGTTCCGGATTCCGGTTTTATTATACAGACTAAACAATTATTACCTATCAAAACAGGTTTGCTTTAATACTTTAACATGTTTATAGTTTGATCGATATGCAAACAAAACATAATTGGTTATACAAGATTTTTGTCAGGTTAATTAATTAGCAAGGTGTAAATTCGTGAACTAGCAGTAGTGATGTTAGACTTCAAACACTTTTAAGCTCATATCAAATCAAACTAATTGTAACGCCAAATACCGGTATATACTAGATAAAACTAAAGGTGTAACTTTGATAAATTTATTTAACGCCGAGTAAGAAATTAACATTGTGTCATCGGAATGCTTGGTTCCTTTACCAAATGCAGAATCAACAACCATTGACGCATTAAATGATGATGTTATTATGAGGTCATAATTAAGCACTATTATGAAGAAAATTATAATTTTGACTACTATTTGTTTGAATAAAAAGGTTTTTGCTTTAAACATTGGACTCATGCCTGAACAATCATATTTTTTTTTTATAAAAGGGGATGTATGTAACCTTCATATAATATCTCTGATAACACTTTTATGTTGAAAAGGTCGAAAGTTGCGGCTAATGTTATCTTGAAGATAATCAACCGAACAAATGCATAACAACAGGCTATTTGACAATAACATTATAAAATGTCACACTTTTAAAGCCGTCAATAAAAAAAAAAAGAAAAAAAGAAATGTACACAACACAAGTGTTTAGTTTATCTACATTTGCAAATGTAAGATCTTCAATATAAGTTTTGATATATGTCACTTGAAAGTTTGATTTTTAGGTCAAATTTCATGTATTCTTATCTTTCACAGTAAATATATCTGATGGTGTAAGTTTCCTTTCTGGATTAAAATTTCCGAGGCTAGCGACCGATGGTTCTCTGCTACGATATGGAGGTGGACTATCCGTGTAAGTCTTACAATGGAAAGGGCTAGACGATCTTTCACTTGTATATACCGTTGGAATGCTTCCAGTTTTGTTGGTTTTTCCTTTAGATGGTATTGTATTGCTGTAAAACATTACATTATTTTATTGAATGTCCATGTTTTTATGCCAGAAATCAGAAAAATAGTATAACAGCTGATGTGAAAAACGTTTCATCGCTTTTCTGTGAATATTGGATTTTCATATTTTTCAAAGTTATAAAATTAATGTGGTTTTTTTTGGTTTTTTTTTTTATAGAAAAAACGAAGGTCGCCTCAATGATAACTAGAAAGCCTGTGTAGTTCACCTGGAATTATATGCATTTTGCAATACTGAAAATATAAAAAAAACAGTCTACCGAAGTTTGAATCTCAAAAATCGATTAAGTGGACGAAACAATTACAAACAAAACCAGAAAGAATCGCATGAACTCCAAAAGGTACAAAATGTACGTGAGTGGAGTCACAAGACATTGAAATCCACACTCTATCAAAATATTACATTCTGAATGTTTTGATTTATTTTGTATTTCAAAATCATAAGCAAAAACTCTGAAAATATAATAATTGATAACAATCGTCATTTAAGAATAAACATTTCTATAGGAAGTTTACAAACTTATTAGAGGATCTTTTTTTCTGATTGCCATTTAAAGTTTCTCAGTGTTTATTTCAGTTTTAAAGATAAAAGATAAAAATAATAATTTAACAGGGTTAAAGTCTTTATTAAGGGCTCTGTTTGCTGTAAGAAGTCATCTGACCGTGTTAGTGCATAAAGACAGAGAAATACTATTCTAGTTGCCTTAAAAGAAGCAATGCCATTCATTTTAACATTTTAGCAGTCACGTTCATCGGACACCTTTATATACTTAATATATCAGTCATAGATGGTGTCAAGGTGGCTTCCATTTGACGGAGTTGTTATAGAGGAAAGTGTTTTGTAAAAGTTAACAACAGACGAAGACGGACGCCAATCAATATGAACAGTTCACTCTAACCTTGAGGTCAGGTGAGCGAAAAAATAGACAGAACACAACTAACCTATTTGTGTCACTCCTACTTTTACGACAATATACTATCAATAATACTGCCAAAACTACAATGACTGCAGATAGTATGGCAACGAGAGCTATTATTACATAATCTGTAGATTTCTTTTTCTTTTCATGTTCCGGATTATCTGTAACTACAATAAATAGTAATAATGAATCAGTAGCATAAACATTTTTTGTAAATATATTTAAGGCATAATAATTAAATAAAGAAAAAGTAGTATACTGCTATTCAATAGATTAAGCGAAAAGAAACCCGGGTTATAAACAAAAACCGAGGTTAAGCTGAACTTTTCACTACCAAGTAATTATTTTTAAAATCAAACACAAGGTTTTTTTTAACATACCAAGAAATGTTCTAGTTGTATACGACTCTAAAGAAGTGGAATTTTTTTTTTACACCAAACCAATATTATTGTCCACAAACAACTATAGTTGATATCCACGTGACTTTCTATTAAATGTTACAAACCAATTGGTCAATGTCAACTGTACTTTTGATACGTTAATGATAATAGTCTTTTATAGACGAAACGAGCCTCTGACATTTAACTTAGACAATGCCATTAGCCTAGTTAATTTCAAAAAGCATCACTGTACTACAAATTTTGTTTAAAATATGGCAGATGAATGCATAATAGTGTCGACTTGCGAAGCTTTCAAATAAAAATGTCTTATCAGCGCCGGTAAATTTACTTTCAACAGTGCAAACAGTATAAATCATTCGATGTGGTATTTACTGCATATCATTTGTACATTTTTTCTAGTCAGAAAAATAAAGGCTTATTTGAACTTTTTTTCTTGAACTTGATGACTTTAATTTGTGCATGTACAGGTAAGATTACATTTTCTCCGGAATTAATTTAATAAGCATGAATACCATCTATAATTGTTATATCGTAAACTTGGAGGTATATTTTCACTGATTCAGAGAACATTTCATGCATACATGCATGCATGTACAAAAAAAACTAGATTTTTATTTAAACAATGAGAAATCATGTCAATTTTGTTTATCACAATTCTTGTGTCCTGGTATACAAACTGTCATTCAAAACAAGAAAAAACATAACTGAACACTCGTCGTTAGTTGGATTTTCATTTATAGTTTACCCTTTTGTTAGATTATACATTGTTGTGCTAATATTTAGAGCAATCATAATTATATAGATATGTAGAATTAAAAACAACTAACGCAGGGATATGTATCATGCAAAAGTTAAATAGCTGAATGGATGCATACATGTAATTATAACTTAATGACTACTGTCGAATTCTTCATAGCTTAATTTTTCATGTCTTCTTGGACAATCATTAAGCTGTTGAATTTTGTCAATCGAAATATTGTTAAGATTGATGTTTGATGACTCTATTAGACCTTTTCAATATCTCTCGACACCTACAGTTGAGAACGACTACGACAGGTAAAATGTGAGGGGTCGTCTCAAAATTTCAAAAAATGAAAGCATTATTGATTTTATTGCTTTCATTGACAATGATAGAACTTTCCCACAGAGTTCAAATAACATAGATTTTTTTTTTAATTTATTATAAAGAAAATGATGGCCTTAAGTCACATTTCATCTTTTTAGACGTTGAGCTTCTAGCTGTCATGGTGGAATTTGGAAAATGAAAAGAAGCATGTTTAATTGAATTTGATATTTAATTAAACAAGGTTTTATGTCTGTTGATAAAGGCGGCACATGTTTCCACAATGTCTGTTAGTTTTGGCCTTGTGTGCCTCCGTAATGTACTGAATACTTTGTATATTTTTAATTCACCAATTTGGTGTTCCACTTGAATTCTGTATTCACCAATCACGGGATTAAATTTTCTGCTCTTTCTCTCAAATGTTATGGCTTACGATTAATTTGAGGTGTTGTAAATGGTGTAACTAAAGGATGACGATATGGATAAACTTTGTCTCTAAGGGAAATGCAGCGGATTATTTCTCCCTGTTTTGATTCAAAAACCTCCCTTATGTATGATCATAGATGAGATACAAAAAAAACTTAAATACGAAAAATATGAAAAAGGTAGAAAACTTTGTTCCAGAAATTGGATAATAGAGAAAGAAATTCTGACCCCATGAAAACAAAACAAAATATAGCAATGGCAGTGTATAAATGAAATCAACGAAATTTGATCAACTTCTTGTAAGAAACCGAAAGGTCATTTTCAAGAACGGGGGAAGGACACTATGACGAAGGGACAATGTATGTTGTTTTCGGGACATCAGCCGTCGGTCTCAAAACCCCTGCTTAGCACTGTCCATATTGATTTTGCAATGTCAACAAGCCCTATAGTATTAACTAACAACTTGAAATATAAATTCTATACACAGGTACGTAAAAAATGCACTGCTTACAATGTTGTAACATTAAAACGAGAAGTCAATTATATTTTTTTTCAAAATTTATCATGAAAAACATCAACTCTAACAAAATATCTTGAAGCGGAGAATTTCCTTAGACCTTCAAAATCAATATGTGATTATCCCTCTAGAAATTGAATATGTACATCAACTAAGGTAGGTGAAGATCGGTTGAAAAATACCAATTTGGTCATGTTCACAAATGTGATACGGACGTACGGACAGTCCAGTAATTATTTTTCATAAATTTTGGAAAATTTCATGAAAGCTTTTACACCAACAAATTAATCGTTTTTTACATGCGGCAAATAATTGGTAAAGGACTCACATAATCATAAAATTGAAGAGAAAGCGGATTAGGATGCAGAACGGTTGCTGTATTTGTTTTAATCATTCAACATGAAATGTCGTGTAAATACATATAAAATAAGAATATCATATGACAGTGACATATATTTATTTATTTATTTGGTTGATATAATTATATTCTGAAGCTATATAGTCAAGACAGTATATAACCGCCAATCCATTATGTTACGTATTGATAATCATGATGGTTTTTGTCTTTGAGACGACCCATTCATTTTACCTGTATACTGTAGGTGTCATTAGTCGGTGTTGAGAGATGTTGAAAAGGTCTATTACAATAGGGACATACCGATATACAATGGGGAGATATAAAATACTATTATTAAAGTGAAGAACTTCATTTTTGGTTGAAATATTTGCATAAAAAGTCGATAAACCACTTTTGTTTGAAATCAATAGACGAAAAGACTTCTTAAACCCGAGGGAATAATCAATAATTTGTTTGTCAACAATATACAAACAATAGATAAGATTGCATTGATTCGTTACAATCAATGTTGATCATAATACTGCTTTGTGAGACAGACGGAAAATATTCAAAGGGATATTCAAGTCCATAACTAGCTGACAACGCCGTAGCAAAACAAAAAAGACACAAAAAGATACAATTTACAAAAATCTTTACAGAAAAATAAACCTGAAGGTTGAACAACACAAACCCTGCCAAATATCGGAAATGATCTAATTTAATGAAAGGGGAAAACAGATGCTGCTACACATATCACATGTGATTTAAACTCTTTGATCGCATATTAGCTCACCCTTTGGCGGTTTAGTATTCTTTTCTACTATTTCTTCACATATCTCTGAAGTGCCTATAAGTATAAAACAGTTTTTACATATGAAATGTATATAAAGTTCGAAACTAGCACAAAACATGTATTCATAGTTTAAAATTCTAACAGGTTTTACCTTAAATGTTTTGTTTACATATTGTAAAACGATATACTTATTATTTATAGCACTTGAAATGAAAGGTTTTACAGATTCATAAACTAAAACAACTAATGTTAATGAAATTTTAACAATAGATTATCTAATTGTCTAAACCCAAATGATTCTAAATTAAAAAGCTTACCAAAGCAGTATCCTGATGAGGCTGTTTTGCTCGTCCGTAAATTGTATACAAAAAAGTCTCCAGCGCACAGCTTTATGTCTACATTCCACGAATATAAGCATGTCTGTGTGAAGCTCTGCAAGCATACTGTTTGTCGTACCTGTTGTCCCGGAGTTGTTGGTAACTGTCCTAAAATATATAAATTGTTTCACTTGTATCTTATACTGTAATATAGTACAATTATGTATGTATGCAAATCAATAGATAATAATTATAATAGGTTCAATGAAACAACAATCTCTGTGTGTTCATGCAATAATACGAATCGTTAGATAATCACAAAAATCCGTGAGTATTATCATACACGTGATCGTTAAAAAAAATATACTTAAAATCAGATTGAATAATTTTAGATAATTATATAAACATACAACGAGATGTTTAAACGACTCGATTGTCATTTCTAATAACTTATGTTTACTTATTACTTGTTTGTTTTATATTGAGTTCGCGTTATAATGTGAAACCATGTTTCCTTCAAATAGTTTAATACCGCATAGTCGGCTATAAAAGTTCCCATCATGAGAAAATGTAAAACTATCTAAATGAGAAAACTTAGTAATAAAAAAACAAATTGCGAAATAATATAGCGCAGACAAGCATCTTGATAATGTTAGCGTCAGAGAATTTTTTGTTTTAATCGGAGTGATTCTTTACAAAGTTACATGTATCCCTCCCAAAGATGTATCTCCTTTTTTTCATGAAACACAGCAGGACCAGCTCTTTCAATTTGTGTTTTAGTTTGGAATGGGAAATACTTGGTTTAATGATATTGCAAGATGAAAGGGTCTTAAATTGAATGTACTCTAAAAGATCTTGGATAATAGGAGTATCCATATATGATTCATGCCACCTCTAGAATATGTAGTTTTTAAAAAAAAAAGGTTTAAATGAACATCATCAGATGGAAAATTAACAACCTGGAACGAAACATTGTCCCTGTTGTTTTAATTATTTGTATGCAGTATCCGAGTTTGACCATAAACCAATATCCCCAATAATATAAGAACAAGTCTGTTATTAATGTGATTAATTGGTGCCCATTTGATTGATACATGTGTTGATAAACTTTATTCTAAAAACGTACTTTGATGTTGTCAAAGAGATAATCTGCAGCTTTAATTACCGCTTGAAAGTTCAAATGAACAACTTGATTGAATACAAAAACGTCTGTGTAATAAATTGTGTGGTATTTCAGTATAAAGAGTACACAAATCATAACTGTCAACTGAATTAACCAGACCATCATAAGCACATAATTTATTCAATATATCCAAAGAGTTTCTGACTCTCCAAAAATTTTAATATGCAATATTACAAAATTCAAAGTAAATTCTTTCTCAGAACTTTTGAAACAAGTTAAAGCAAGATCGTTTCAGCTGATAATGATGCTTTGGTCTAATGAAAGGCTGTAATAATACTTTCTCAGGTTATGTCTTAAATTATTCTGTACCGGGTCACAAATAAAGCAGTTATTATCAAATAGTTCGTTCTATGTATGTTGGCTTTTGTTTTTAGTTGCTGTTCAGTGTTCCTGTTTTTCCTTAGGTTTCCTCTGATAGTTGATAAGTTTCCCTTGGTTTTAGCTTGTAAACCAGATTTGTTTTTTGTCAATTAATTTATGACTTTTGAACACGTGTATACTATTTCTGCATTTATTTACCGTTTAACCAAATTGGATACCATGTTCCACAATGAAAAGGTTTTGGTGGTGAAGTAGGCATTCTCTCACATGTACTTCTCTCTACCCGGTACCACCCGCTAGTTAGGAAATCATCACTGATTGCATAGTCTTGTCCAAAGACCAAAGACCGTGTAGCAGCTCGTCTGTCCGGATACTCTATCATGCTGTATTGGGTGCATGGATCAATACCTTCACAAAGTAATGAAATGAGAATTATGAAACAGATACAGCGTTAATGTTAACACCATTTATTTAAGAACATACGACAATGTCAAGAAAGAAAAAGTGTATTTCTCAATAAAAAATTAAAATGATTGAATTGTTAAAGAAGATAAATACAATAAATATTTCTTGACAAGAATTAATACGTGTACACAAAAACCTGTGATATACTTACTATGCATACTTATTGTCTGCTCTATGGTCGGGTTGTTGTCTCTGTGGCACATTCCCTATTTCCATTCTCAATTTTAGTATTGATTTGTAGTATGTTATTCACTAATCAAATACAAATTTCGTATATCCAGCTGCCAAAGCAAATCATTGAGTGTGTTGTTTAATCAAAACGTTGGTATACAAAAATATAGAGAAGGTTAGGTGGTGTGAAACATATGTTTTTGCTTTCATTTTTGCATGTATTCGTTTTTAACATCGTTTTATTTTATTTTAAACAGCAATCACGAAAAAGAAAAGAAAAACTATGGGTAGATGAATATGGATTTTCAATATAATAAGGTATAATAATATATGTATATTGTAATAACTTATAAAACACATTATATAATACAAAATAAATTTCCAATATGATAGATTATTTATATGTTCAATTTAATTATTTATCAGTTTACGATACATTTTAATCCTTTTGACATTTGATTGATTTATTCGTGATTCATTACTTAAATCTTATTTTATCAAAAGAGTTATACAATAATAAATTGCAAAAAACATCTGTACAATTTAAGAACAAAATATATCATGTAAACTCTTAACATACCATTTGTTGGATTGTCTGTATTTCCCATCATAGATGTACTTGGTGTTTCCGTTGTAGCTGTCACGGCTTCAGTTCCTAAAATGTCATTTGAAGTGATTGACGATATAGAGTTTCAATTATATGGCTATATGGACATTTTGCTAATATGCTAAATAAACAGATATACCGACCCAAATTAAATCGGAGATTGAGATACACTTACAAACTAAAATATTGAGTTAATTCTACACAAACCTGAGTTAAACTTCATAAATCATTCAAAACACTTGCTACCAATAACGTCAAAAAAAAAAGAGCTTAATACCAATACAATTTATTTATGAACAACATGAACAAGTAATATCAAAATCATTCGCAAAAGTTATGATGTGATACTAGTTGGTAATAAGTTTTCTACATGAAGTGGTAAACATTGAAACACAACCTTTATTTCGATGATGGTTTTAAGACAAGATTGCAGTAATCTGTTTAATTGCAATCATTGTATCAAATGTTTACTGCCAGATTTTATATGTTGAATTCAGAGTCAAGGATGGAAATTTAACACGAAAATTGGGAATTAAGGAAAGGAAAATCATCGTAAAAAATGACAATAGGAAAAACAAATACCTTCTTTTATCTCTATTGTAAATAAGTATAATTTGTCTGAACATCTTAAATTTATTAATAATCATTTAACAAAATGGCAATACATAACGTATATGAATAGATCAATTGAATTTCGAATGCTGCATTTCAACTTCGGAAAAGTACAAGTTCCTCGCAATATCCTTAAACGTACAATGAACATAGCAGTAATGCATGTACATGTTTCTGCATTACAACAATTCAGAATGTTACTTACACCCTGTAAACTGCATTACAAGTATACAAATCATGCAAATACAGAACTTTATAAAACATCAACTGTTAAAAGGGGGCAAATGATACATAAAAGACTTCCAAACTCATAAGTCAAAAATAAACTGGCATCGTCATGGATAAAAATCAATAAAACAAAAATACTCCATAAAACAAAAAATAATAGAAAAAATAAAGACTGAGCAACACAAACCCCATTCTTTTTTTTAATGTTATGTTAGTTTTTAGGTTATTATTATATGTGACGAAAACAGAAACCGTCATCATGTAGTTTACAACCGAGTAATATAATTAGAGAAGCTTCTACCGAGCTTGAAGAAATTGAAATGCTCTGCGATACACTAGTTATATACTTACCAAAGCAATAACCTGAATTAGCAGATCCGGATGTTACCAGATTATATACCAAGTAGCCGCCTGAGCAGTATTTTATGTCAATGTTCCAAGTAAGGGAGCAGTTCTTTTTAAAGCCTTGAAGGCACACTTGTCCAACTATTTCTTCTCCAATAGTTGTTGGTAATGTTCCTTTGGTTAAAAAAAAATCATAAAAATAAACTTCCTACCTCTATGTTGTATATTATACTTCATGAACTTCCATTTATATTTAAATCATTCAACTAACGCCACATTATAGTAATTGAAAGCTCATGTGACGACGTTTTTGTTATGTCTATATTTTAACAGTTTAAAAAGAGACCGCATACAGAAGAGATATTCAAACATATAGATCGATGATAAACTCATAGTACAATGCATAAAAAAATAATAACACCAAAACAAAACAACACCAAAACAAAACAACACCAAAAACAATGACATACAAAACACAACATAGCAATGTAAAAACTAAGTGACATGAACCCAAAGGACGTTCTCAGTTCCAATCAAATCTTGCTACATATGTATCAACCGTCTTTTCTGACAAATGTCATTTTTTTCGCAAACACTCTGGCCGTTAAAGTTTATTTTGAAAAGTTATTCATAACTACTTGCATCTTTCCATAGACGTGTTGGTAGTCACTTTGTTGTTTGTTACTTTTTCAACTTCAAATTTACAGAGAGAGAGAGAGAGAGAGAGAGAGATTTTAATGTTAAAACACAAAATACTGTACCTTTTAGCCAGATTGGATACCACGTTCCACAGTGAAATGATCCTGGAGGCTCAGTTGGCATATTTTCTCCAGCTGCACTATCAATACGATACCATCCACTGTCCAAAAAGTCATCACTAAGTGCATTTATACTGCCAAAATCTAGTTTATTTGCTACCGCTCTTCGATCGACATATTTCATTAGGGTATAGTTTGAACACGCATCAAAATCTAAATCAGAAAAACCAAATTATTATCCATTTGATATCAGTATGCTTTCGTTTTCATACTATGTCAGAAAAATATTTAAAGTAGTTGAATGAGGAAATATGTGGTTTTAAGACATACGAAACATATTAAAATGTCACTATGCGCTTGACATTAATAAAGTTTATTACAAAACAATTCACGAAAAACTAATATGAAAGATTATCATATACTTAGACTAAATAACATATGATTTTTACCGTATGATAATAGCATTAAATTAAAGTATTTTCCATATTTTTCGAATTGGTGTTTAGCGGGCTGATATGAAAAGTTTATCACATGCTTCGATTGTTATCACATACCTTTCCGTGACGTTATCACATGGCATTCCGGTGATACTCGGCAAATTCCGGAAAATACACCTCAATGCTACGTTTTCAGTGAAAAACATTACAAAGTAGTGCACAAAACAATTATTTGAACAGTGGAAAGTATATTGTGTAAAATGATTACATTAAATTAAAAAAATATATATATTAAATAAATGCAGTTTTTAAGTTTTTCTGAAACATAATTTAGAAAGTTACTTTAAAAAAGTTGACTTTTCCAAACAATGTTTATTATCTATATTGTTGAATTATTTTTAGTCGATTCGTCAATATTAAAATGTGTTTTTTTTTTTCTTTGTTGAGGCATATGAAAGAAAGATTTCATATTGAATGTATCAAATTTGGGGTCCGACGTCCGTGAACTTTTTACTCTTTCAACTTCTTTTCGGGAACCACGTAGAAGGATCAATATATGAATCTGTTATTTTCCTCTACTGTTGAAGCATATGATAAAAAGATCATAACATGTCATTTTTCATATCGCATGTATTATCAGCCCTCGGTCAATATCAGCCCTCGAGCCATGCGGCTCTTGGGCTGATATTGAACCTAGGGCTGATAATACATGCGATATGAAAAATGCCATGTAATAATCTGATATTATCAACGCTAATTGAACTACAGTTTGTTAAGTTGGGACAGGCACATAAATAATGTAGCGGGGTTAAAAGGATTTTTAGCGCATCACCAACCCTACACCTAAGACAGTGGTGTTACAGCACAACTGTAAAAATCAATTACAATAGATATAATTCAAAACAAGGAGTATGAGGCACAAAAATAACTCACATTACAACAATAAACACAGAGCGCTGGAAAACGAGTACAATTGTACCCACAGTTTAAAACAGTCAGTACAAAACCAATAATAACTATCGAATAAAACCATGTTCTATCAGACAAAGAAAAATTGTAGTCTGTATATTGTTACTTTGTGCATCATATATAGTTTCACCCATCATACCTGCATTGTATCAATAATGACGCACAAAAGACAGGACACTGTACAATTTGAAACTAAAATAAGATTGAATAAGAACAAACAAGAACATATATCATTATGACCAACACATCACAACTAAAAACTCGACAAAAACGAATGCTTTTAAAAGCTCTATCAAATGTAAGTTGGTGAAATATAAAATGTTTCAATAAAAACACTTACTTGTATCAGAGAGACAGATATGTATCATAAATATCACAGTATATATGGCATAAAACATTTTCAAATGAGTGATAATGATCGCCAAAGAAGCAACTTTGTCGTTTAGAGTAAAACAATTGACAGCAATTGCCTAAAATAAATCATAGCATTTGTTTTTTTCCAGTTTCAGAAATCTATCACTTCCTTGTTGGATAATATTAGCAAAACACTTGATATTTAAATTAATTACTGAAATTCTAAACGTCCAGAATGAAAGAACTATTGTCATTATGTTATGAATCAATAGTTGTGGATAGCCATGCGTGTTAAATTTTAATAGGCTAATGTTGTAACGGGATAACAGGAAGTCTTCCTATAATAAGACGATCAACATGTCATAGGCATGTTAACTAGTACATTTATTTTACAAATTGTGACTTGGATAGAGAGTTGACTCATTGGCACTTACACCACATCTTCTTATATCAATGAATTACCAGTATAGGCAGTGAGTGCTAATCTTCAGCTTTTTCACGGGTTTTCTTGATTTTTAAATCTAAATAAAGAAATTTTTAAATCTTGTTTTGCCGATACGCAATTTAGGAAAAACATCCTGTCATTACTCCTTTTATATCATCAGTGGTTTATAAAGTGAATAATACAATATTCATAATTTTACATTAATCTATGATTGTAAACTTTAACATTTTGTTTTTAGATTAACCTATACTACAGATTTTGTTCCGTTCCAGGTACTAGAATTTTACTTATCGAGATTCAAATACTGTGAACTTATTATTATTCCTTGTTTACCAATATTCTTGGATTTCGTAGGTAAAAGTGAGCCACACAATCAAGTGTTAATAACCATATTCTATAAGATGGTATGCAAACTTCACATTCAATAAGCAATTGATTTATATTTGTTTTCATTGATGACATACAGTTAAAAAGCTGAGGATTTGGAGATCATTTACACTTAGACCCGTACGGCTGTATGGGATAAAATATTGAACATTCATAACAATTTTGAATACGAAAATTAAATTAAATTCAGAATACTCATAATTGATTGTGAAGGTTCACTAAACTAACAAGAGCCCTTGTCACTACTCTAATTGGTGATGTTTATTACTTCTCCTTGTTCGAGATTTAAGATGACTATATTAAAATCGATCTTTTCCCCATGGTCAGCTTTCAAAAGACAAAAGTGTAAAACAATTCAAACTAGAGAAGTAATATTATTTATGTACTAAACAATGATCGAAAAACAAATGTGATATACACCAACAAATGACAACTAATGAATTCAAGATCTTGACTCAATAAAAAAATAAACAAAAAACGATTGCTAGTTCTCTTGTTTCACTCCAATGATATGTCAGCAGTTATCGGTATACCACCTCTGTATTCTAGAACATTAATCCTTTTACTATTTCTGAATATAGAGAAATGAACGGTAGTGGGCTTACTTTTTGCTTTAAATAATGAGAAGCCATTGTTAAAAAGACATAATCGCTGATTGCAATTAACAAAAGTAACGTGGTATACTTAAATAAAGGCAACAGTAGTATACCGATGTTCAAAACTCATAAATCGATAGAAAAAAACAAATCCGGGTCACAAACAAAAACCCAGGGAAACGCATTAAATATAAGAGAATGACGAGACGGTCTTCCGAGCATAGGGTTTTGACGCAGGTTTCCAACTTTTTTTTCCACTACATACTTGGTGTTTAATGTAGTTTGACCCGAGTCAACTCGTTTTAGTTAGTTGTTCCTGACCTGCGGGATCGTCGATGAAAGAGCATTTGTTATTATTTGGTATTTAACTAAATATACAGCATATATCAGCATTCAGTAATCGTCTATAATTGTATTGATTTATTTTTGTATTGATGCTTATAGGTTGCACTTTGTAAATACAGCTGTTTCTGACAACACGCCTCTTTTGGGGAGAAATAGAATATTCATAGAAAATTAATTTTGTTTACATACTGGTTCCCAGTTATGCTCTCTGTGTTCCATATCGCAGAGACAGAACTGGGGAATGTTACCAGTAAATAAACACGTGCATATTGTTTACATTGAAATCTGTGGTAACCTTTCATTCGAGGTAGGGGTAGTTAAGAAAATTAGTGTAAGTTTCAACTCTGAGAAGTTCGGGGCATATAAACGTTGAAAATATGCCGCACAGCCCTATATTTTGACCTTTGAAAAAAATTGTGGTGCAAATGAACTTTCAATTCTAGGATAAGATTTTTTTCAAAACTTCATAGTAAAAGTGGTACAGTTTTAGCCGTAAAAGGAGTTCCTATGGGAAATTGCATTGTCAATATTTACAGAAATGCAACCTATATAGGGTGAAAAAGGGGAACATTCAGAATTTAACCAAATTTGCTTTATTTCACAGATTTTAAAGAAATTAACTCAAATATGAAGTTTTATAAATATTTAATGAAGATTGATAGAATCCTGGGCCTTAGATATGATGACTCAGCATAAATTCACAGTTTACAGTATACATAGTTTACTTAAAGTCCTGGATACAAAATTAATTCATAACATTTGCATATTTGTAAGTAAAATTGTTAAAAAGTGCTTATATTTACTCTTCGCAGTCATTGAAACTCATAGATCCTTCCTGAATATTATTTATGGAGTATTTGTATCCTTTCGATAACCCAAAATTAAGCCGCAACACCTAATTCTTCTTTTTTGTCACCACGGCATAACAAATACAAGCTAGAAAAACAAAAATATCTCAAGAAAACTTACAATAGTGTGTTCTATCCTGAATATGTACTAAATATTTCAAATTGCTAGAAACAGCAGAATGATTTAGGAAATTTGAGGCCCCAGGGGCAAAAAACATAGAAAATTGCCTACCCCCTGGGTCATAAAACAAATAATTTAACTTGTAAATGCTATGATTTTCTGATTTTAAAGTTCTTGATATAGAAACAATAACTATGTTTGGAAGTTATGCAAAAATCAGATGTTAGCAGTCATCTCTACAACATTTTAAGTGAATTTATATCTCAGACTGGTATCTGCATACATACAACTATTGCAAATATGGCTTTGTTTGAACACTTCTAGTATATATAGTAGCTAAATTGTGTCAGATATATGGTTACAGATGATACTGTTGTGACAAGAATTCTAAATTGACCATTTGAGGCAGAAAATGTGTTCTTTAATTGACAAATAGGCATACAGTAAGATGTGGACTGGAGACAGAGGCTGGATTGGATACTTTATATAATCTTGAATGTTGTGATGATTGACTGCTAAACATTACATTTATAATATTCTGATATGCTTTCAATATGTTATCAAAACAGTTTTTAACAGGTTCTAGGTATTTTTTATCAGAAAATATGTAAATAGGGTAAGCTGGCAATAATTAAAGTCTTGTTTTCAAATTCTTTAAAAAATTGCAACAGGGGAGGGGGTATAAAATGTATAGTAAAGAAAAACTTAGAGTATACACAGTGATTTCTTTAAGACTATAATTCTGATAAATGAGTCATAATGTGAGAAAAACTGATTTTAGAGAGTTTTCTATTTGAATAAATGTCTGTATAGGTTGCACTTTGTAAATACAGCTGTTTCTGACAACACGCCTCTTTTGGGGAGAAATAGAATATTCATAGAAAATTAATTTTGTTTACATACTGGTTCCCAGTTATGCTCTCTGTGTTCCATATCGCAGAGACAGAACTGGGGAATGTTACCAGTAAATAAACACGTGCATATTGTTTACATTGAAATCTGTGGTAACCTTTCATTCGAGGTAGGGGTAGTTAAGAAAATTAGTGTAAGTTTCAACTCTGAGAAGTTCGGGGCATATAAACGTTGAAAATATGCCGCACAGCCCTATATTTTGACCTTTGAAAAAAATTGTGGTGCAAATGAACTTTCAATTCTAGGATAAGATTTTTTTCAAAACTTCATAGTAAAAGTGGTACAGTTTTAGCCGTAAAAGGAGTTCCTATGGGAAATTGCATTGTCAATATTTACAGAAATGCAACCTAGATATAAATTGTATTTTCAACTTATTAAAATCCGTTGTCCTTCAAGCTGTCTGGGTTATCGGCAATACGAATATATTGTTTTGTTTTTATTATAGCCTATGTATTCAAGGGGAAAAGGTTAAGGTGATACTATCAGATTATTATATGGCATTTTTCATATCGCATGTACTATCAGCCCTAGGTTCAATATCAGCCCAAGAGTCGCATGAGCTGATATTGACCGAGGGCTGAAAATACATGCGATATGAAAAATGACATGTTATGATCTTTTTATCATATGCTTAACAATGTAGAAAATAACAGATTCATATACTGATCCTTTTACGTGGTTCCCAAATAGAAGTTCAAAGAGTGAAAAGTTCACGGACGTCGGACCCCAAATTTAGTACATTCGATATGAAATCTTTGTATCATATGCATCAACAGAGAAAAAACATATTTGAATATGGACGAATGGACAAAAATAAACATAATGAACACTGTTTGGAAAGATCAACTTTTTTAAAGTAACTTTTTAAATTATGTTTGAAACTTTTGAAAATGCATTTATTTGATATATTTTTTTTTTTTTTTTTATTATTATTTTACATACATAATATACTTTCCAGTATCCAAATAATTGTTTTGTACACTACTTTGTAATGTTTTTCATAGAAAACATAGCATTAAGGTGTATTTACCAGAATATGACGAGTATCACCAGAATGCCATGCGATAATGTTACGGCAAGGCATGTGATAACAATCGAAGCATGTGATGAACTTTAAAAATACGGAATTTACGTTAAAATAATGCTATTATCATACAGTAACAACCATATCTTATTCAGTCTAAGTATATGATAATTATGATTATCTAGTCGATTGATGTATTTGGGCCTTTGATTTTGCCACTTTTCGTTTCGAATTTTCCGCGGAGTTCATTATTATTGTGATTTTAATTTTTTTAGCAGTTGTGATTTTGACATAACTTATTTCGAAATTAATTAACAGACTGTATCTTATAAATGGTTTGCTATCTAATGTTTTCCTGTGTGCTGTGAGCTGTATGCTAGGATTCTCCTTCTCGAGATAAATTGAAGCGTTGAAACCCATCCAACTGGTTGTCCGAATGTTAATATTTAAGAATAGTTTTGGTAGTTGTTGTTGATCATATAATGAAGTATCGAAGACAAACAATTTGGTAGTTTATTTAAATTTTTCAAAATGCGTATGCCGGGCTCTAAATACATTTTTAAGATTTGAAGATCTCCATCTAGTTAAAACAAAATTGAATACTCAGTTGAAAGGTATCTATAAGTCGATTTGATTTCTCTTGCTATGTTATTCTAATGATATACGTGCCGAATGTTTAAAGACAAATTGTTCACATCGGACACTAACTTACAATTAAAGCATACGATGATATATTGAAAATGTCAAACCAGTTTAGATGAAATAAAATTAATCCCGCGAAAAGTTTTTACTATAAAGTTACATGAAGTAAACTGCAAACAGTATCAATAGCATGACCAACCTGATCCATGCTATGATTGAAAACTTAATATGATGTGTTCATGATTGCCAGTTTCATAGAAGATGCTTCTTTTTATCTTACTCCCGGTTTACTAGTTAACCTTTAGCCGCACAATAATCTACGAATGACGGCTTCGTCACGCTGTCCGAAAAGGTACGTTTCAACCACATCTAAATGCGATAAGAAAACTTAAAGGTATATCTTTGTAAGGAAACCCAAGTTTAGTAAATGTAAGAAGAAAGCAAAAATTTACAAGA
Organism: Mytilus galloprovincialis; assembly: GCA_037788925.1. Lineage (NCBI taxonomy): Eukaryota > Metazoa > Mollusca > Bivalvia > Mytilida > Mytilidae > Mytilus > Mytilus galloprovincialis. The sequence continues at coordinate 37,912,832 of CM075335.1, forward strand.
ATTAGAACGTTAGGCAAAAACGAGAAATTTAGGTATGTTTATATCTTAATTCATAACCCAATCAACACAATTTAAGCTGTTGGGTTTGATCGTTGCCCTCATTATCCAAAACGAGATTTAAATACTGACCCACATATGATACATTACGAAATCAATGTGCAGAAAACACGATAAGGTATGTATAATAAATGAAATAGTTTTTTTAAATATCAAAAATCACTATTTTATCATGCATGTGTCATATATCATAGTGTATATTTAACTTTGACGTACTTGTATATTAAGTTACTTATGCATGTTTTAAAATGACTACTACTTATAAATAAATGCAATTTTTGGAAGAATACAATACATTAATCTACTTCCTAATCAAGTTTGAAAAGGTGCATGAACTTATTCCCCAGCCAATTGAAATCCTGATAATATTTATTTTAACAAATAATTTTTGGAAAAATGTCTGTTCTTTTATAGTGTAAAAACCAGTTGATACAAAATAATCTATTTTAGTTTTGACGAATATTTCTCGGTCAGGACCAATGCTGTGATTTAAATTACATTTATAAATACTAATTTTTTACTGTTTAAACAAACTAATGAATCGTTTTAATTAAAGACTCAAGATTATGGCAAAACATAACAAACACACAATGTATGTGGAAATAACGGCCTCAGTTCACTTCGAATGACGAAATCTGACATGATAATATAATGCCTGTCTGTGCATAATTGGTTACAATGGATGCTTAAAATACTCCAGGTTAAATACTAAAGAGGACGAGGGCCATGCTCCCCAAATACATCGGGTATTATTCGTATCACCTCCTGGTGTCAGAGGAGTGGCGATTACAAATTTGTAGATCATAAAACAGTTAAGATCAGAGCGATTCCAATTATGAACCGGCCACTTTTAGTAGACACGAGATGGTCTCCACAGAACTTCTTGTTGTAACACAGGAAAGTATAAAACTTGTATGAGCCGAAGTACAATACAGTAAGGATCATAACCCCTTAATCTTGCCAGATCCCGCCTAACATTTTTAACTGTGACTAATCATTGTAGTACAATATAATGAAAGAATTAATTAAAAAAAATATTCTTTGAGATGATTTACTGATAGTAAATAATAAAAAAAATTCAAGTTCAATCTGTCCTGGCGTATAAACTAATGAATCATTATGCTTGTTCCTTTTCATTCTTCTGGTGTCTGATTATCTTTGTAAAACATTCACTAAAATTTTCCTCTAAGTTAGTCTTCAATGCTGACATGAATTGTCATTGATATGGTTATATTTATAAATTTACTGTTTACAAATTTTTGAATTTTGGAAATACTAAGTCTTTTCTACCTCAGGCATAGATTACCTTAGCTGGATTTGGCAAAACTTTTAGGAATTTTGGTCATCAATGCTCTTCAACTTCGTACTTTATTTGGCCTTTTTAACTTTTTTTGGATTCGAGCGTCACTGATGAGTCTTTTGTAGACGAAACGCGCGTCTGGCGTATATACTAAATTTAGTCCTGGTATCTATGATGAGTTTATTTAGTCTTCAAAAGTTTGTTCAGCAAGCAAATCAATCGGTTTAGTATTTTCATCTTCATTTTTTTCAATGACATATTATTTATCGCCTTTTCTTTGAACAGCCTAAAACATGAATTAAACAGCAGCAGACACAAGAAATTATACGTAGATTGTAAGGGAAGTGGGTGGTGTTTTGTAACTTTCACTAATCTAGAGCGGTTAGTTCAAATGTGAGGCTGAAGTCACGTGCTGTTTATAAGCCGGAAGCGTGATGTGGATCCATATGATGAAATATGTCTTTTATCTAAAATAAAAATATTAATCAAATAACTTTCATTAAAATAATGAGTTTATCTTATAAATGAGATGCACCTTATTATTTTAGATAGATGTTTAATGCTTTACTCCATATAATATATGTATTCAATTAAATGCAGGTTATCGACTATTCCTTGAAAATAACGAAAGGCTATTCGAAATGTACCGAGACATACTTCTTTAGTTGATGACAGTGGTTGTCTTTTTTAAAGATATGATACTGTAAGATTATCGCTTAATACCAACCAGAAACGTTCATGATAAAGAACAACAGTGAACATGTTTCTTTCATATACACGTTATATAGTTCTGTATGCTCTTCTGCTTTTCTAAATTTATGGTGTTTCCTCACTCTCGGAGAATGTATGGGAGCAGGATAAATATATCTGTATTTAAACATCAGACCATACGAGTACTGCACTGATTACAGGAATGTTGAATACGCAAAACAAGGCACTTCCTTTCCGAGAAATAGGCTATAAATACTGTAAATTTCAGACTTCATTCATATTACTCGACATCATCAGTAAATTGTGTGTTTAACAAAGATCACAAGTTTTTTTTACCTGTCAACAGAGACCTAATTACAAAAATAAATTCTAAAAAAATATTTTGTAAGGACCTTTTCGATTGTTTTTAATGTAGAACATTTAAATAAACGCATTCCATCGATTCTATCACACATTATTTGAATGCCTGCCTTCAATTGAATAAGATGAAGGATACCCCTTTCCAATTGTGAAAATGCAATTTCTATGTAGCAACATTCAAGCAGCATGCATACGGAGTTTATATCTCCCAGTTGATAAACTATTTCAGGGCTGGTATTTCCTATCATGATTTCCTTTGCTTCTCAAAAGGAAGCTATTACACATAGAGTTTCCAGTTGTAAAGGTGTAGTCATCCTGTTGTAAGTTTCGATTCCACCACGAGTTAGTGGCCCATTATGGAATATCTTTATCACAGTTGATAGCGGATATATTCCAATGGTTTTCTCTACATTATCATCACTCTTTTCCAGAATATGATGTATCAAATTAAACTAATAAATAATTATATGTATTACCATGAGCAGCACCACGGGTGCCAAATTTGGAGCTCATTCGATCCTCCCCATTTTTGGGTATGGTTCGTATTGCTCAGTCCTTAGTTGTGTTTTATGTTTTGTGTACCTTTGTTTGTCTGTTTGCCTTTTTATTTTTTTTAGCCATGAACTTGTCGGTTGCTTTTTAACTGATGAGTTTGTTTTCCCTTTGTATCAATCGCCTCTTTTTTGAGAAATGACTGACATTTACTATATCAAATTATGTATTAAAAAAAGACACTTTATGCTATCCACAAAATCGTGTTCTCCTGTACTTCACAAATGAACAAAGGCCGACATTTCAGTATTTGAACATGGAGTTTCTAAAACGGCAGATTACGTAGCCTCATCATGAATCATTTACAAAATCAATGTATGATTTGTAATTTTTGATTCGGAATGCTTTGTACCTATCTTTTGGTTTAATTTTGATGCTATAGATAAAAGTCCATTTCCATTACTGATCTTGTGCGAATCTTTATTGATTCAGCTTATGCTATAACAACATGAGGTTGAGAACATATTTTCTTTTAACCCTGCCATGTTAAGCCCAGAACCTGTAAAGAATGTGGTGATATATCTTTATAGGTTTCATTCAAAATTTTTTTCGATGGAAGGTAAAATTGTCATAAAAATGGGGAATTTGTCAAAGGGACAACAACCTTACCAAAAAACAGAAAAAAACAGTCCATGGCCAACAACAGGTTTTAAACATAAAGAGAAAGTCACGCACCCAGAGGTTAAACTTTAGCTGGCATCTGAAAGAAAATGTGAACTAGTTCAACATTAGTAAACCATATTGTTTTTTTTTTATGTTTTTCTCAGTACTTTATTTCAGCATCGAAAAACGGCAGTTTTTATTTACATCGTAGCTTATTTGCTTTGAACGACTTTTTATCTCATTAATACCATAGAGAATAAATTAAACATAAACCTGTGCGATATTTGCCTTGTCTTGTAGGTTATATCTATACGCTGTATGGTATAATATACAGGATTGAAAATTATTTGTCAATAATGCGACATTTTGAGCAAAGGAAATGTATTACTAGATTAAGAATATCTGCTCACAAATTACAAATTGAATTTGGTAGATACCAGGATACTCTTGTCTCAGGTGCACCTCAGGTGAGGTTGAAGATAAAGTTCATTTTTTATTTAAATGTGACACTCATTTATTAAAAAAGACAGGAATTGATGCAAAATATATTAAAATCATGTCCAAACTTTCAAAATTTAATTTGGATAATGAATGATGAAGATCCCAATGTACTATCTGCATTTTATAAATATATAGAAGACTAGAACACACCCGCGAAATATCGGGCATATACAGCTTGTAAACTGTTGTAGGAAGAAGTTTTGTAAAACATATTATATCTGGAGAATTTCATATAAAAGCCCTCTCCCTTTTTTCCAAAGTCCGTTATGTGTTTCCCTTCTGTTAAATTCAATTACTTTTCGTGTTTCTGGCCTTATACCACAACTATTCTTCCCCTTTGCTACCATGCATTTTTGGTACAAGTCAAATTAAATTAAAAATTTGCACCGCTTCAAACATGAAATTAATGGAACTGCTTTTATACCATTATTATTCTAATAAAATGTGCTTCTAGGACAATCCATCACTCAGTGCTTTCCCTTTTGAGAGCCCTATTAACATGCCAATGGTAGGATTTGAATTTCGTATAAATGACTAAGGCTCATTTGAGGGGTGGTCTGAGGGCCCTGATCCCGAAATCCCGGGTTTAAAAAATGAAATCCCGAGGTGCGTATTTTAACGAAATTTATATACCGACATCCCAAAATTAAAAAAAAATAAATTCCCGCATCCCGGAAAGATCAATCCCGAAATCCTAAACTTAAAAACACCCGATCCCGACGTCCCGAATAAGTCCTGCCTCCCTCAATACCCTACTTTCATTTTGGCCAAATCACTACTTTCACTTTCAACAATAAATTTGTATGCCCCATTTTATATGGGAAATATGTTTTCTAGTCTGTTCGTCCGTTCGTTCGTTCGTCCGTCCTTCTGTCCGGCTTCAGGTTAAAGTTTTCTCTTTCAACAATAAATGTTTATGCCCCATTTATGGGAATTGTGTTTTCTAGTCTGTTCGTCCGTTCGTTCGTTCATCCGTCCGTCTGTCCCGCTTCAGGTTAAAGTTTTTGTCGAGATAGTTTTTGATGAAGTTGAAGTCAAACCAACTCGAAACTTAGTAGATATGTTCCCTATAATATGATCTTTCTAATTTTAATGCCAAATTAGAGATTTTACTCCATTTCACGGTCCAATAAACATAGTAAATGATAGTGCCGATGTGGCATTCGTATACTATGGGCACATTCTTGTTTCCACATGTTTTACTCATTTCAATATATATCCAACTGGTATGACCCCTTAGATAGTAAATATTTTAGAAAAAAAATAGAATACAGGGAGTCTCTGTATATTATAGTACTATAATCGTAATTTATAGGTGGATAAACGCGAAAACATAATTGTTTCTAAGGAGGTATAATAGTTGTGGTTCGTGCGATCTAACAACCATGATATGGATAACGCTCTGATTGGCTTATTTATTTTTCATTTTTGTAATCTATCATACGATTGGTTGTTCTTCTTGAAGTTTAATACCGGAAGTCTTATTTATGACTAAAAGTCAGTCTGATAACGGAAACAATATCCGGACACCTATTTTGTCGTTTTTCTCCCAAAATAACTCAATCTGAATAATTATAAGAATGGACGAGAAATACGACTATGCATGTTACCTAAAGAAGACAGAGGCATGATGATTGATTTATTGTGGAAGGAAGAAAAGCGACACAAAAATGAGGTCTTCTCGTTTAATAGATGCAACTGGTATGACCCTTAGATAGTAAATATTTCAGAAAAAAGTAGACAGAATACAGAGAGTATCTGTATATTATAGTACTATAATCGTAGTTTACAGGTGGATAAACGCGAAAACATAATTGTCTCTAAGGAGGTATACTAGTTGTGGTTCGTGCGATCTAACAACCATGATATGGATAACGCTCTGATTGGCTTATTTATTTTTCATTTTTGTAAGCTATCATACGATTGGTTGTTCTTGTGGAAGTTTAAAACCGAAAGTCTTATCTATGACTAAAAGTCAGTCTGATAACGGAAACAATATCCAGACACCTAATTTGTCGTTTTTCTCCCAAAATAACTCAATCTAAATAATTATAAGAATGGATGACAAATGCGACTATGCATGTTACCTAAAGAACACAGAGGCATGGTGATTAATCTATAGTGGAAGGAAGAGAAGCGACACACAAAATGAGGTCTTCTCGTTCATAGTATAGATACTAAGAATTGAAGGACAACTTAATCTGCAATAACTAATTTCATTATAACTCTTTAATATGAATTTGGATACCCTGTTAAGCCTGTACAGATCATAAGAAGAATTTCAAATTCTCCCTTGAAATCCTTGCTGGCTGGACACAGAATCTATAATCTAAAAAAATATGTTTTTAAAATATATTTTAGATAATTTCGGAGTTTGACTCTTCTGCTTTAAGTACAAATAGGGACTTCCCTTTAAGCACCGACTCTTGGTGCTTTCTGCAGATAAGTCATATTAAATATCCTTAATTAAATATACTTGTTATTTGCAGTATAAACGTGCGAGTGCTTAAATATTTTTGTTGTGTATTTTTTATATTGAGATTTCTCCGCACAAACTACTAATGCCTCTTGTTTGTCTTTTCAAAGTGAAAAAAAAACCACTTACCGGGTGCACTCGAAACAATGTCAATATAGTATGCATTGAATAATAATACATTGCTACTATTTTGTTGAGTGTATTTTCTGTAGTATATTGTTTTGTTTTATTATTTTTATAACACCTGTTACAGATCTTTTATTGTTTGTGTATTGCATGTGCTGTTGTTTATAAAAATATTGTCTGTATGCTATATGCCCTTCTAGGGCCCTAATTTGGTAAATATAAATATTCTATTCTAGTCTATTCTATATTGTTGTTCAATATTTTGTCATAGAAATAATTCTATTATTCGAGGACATATATATATTGAAGCTTTCAAAACATTGACATTTTCTTGATCTTTATTAGTGTTTAAAGATTCTTTACATATTATTCCTATGTTGCATTAAACTCAACATAGATAATACTTGTTTTTTTCTCACTTGACTGGACGGGGTCTAACCCGTTCGCTCTTCATAGACCAGTCCATCTTCAGACAGGTGTTTTGGGATAAACTTTTCAATGAAGAGTCAAGTTATGGTTATTGGTCCGCTTTAGACATGTGAGCACTATGCGTATTCGCAAAATAAATAATGAGACACATCAGTTGATTTTCTATGAGAAAGCACGGAGATAAGTTGCAAATATAATTGATCACAAGAGGCTGTCACAACGACAGCAAACCGGATTTATTAACATTTATTTGTGTCCTGGCAATATCACAAGAACCATTACTGATGAATGGTGAAAGTGAAAATCGTCAATATCAAATTTGACCTCCATTTTGTCATCAGTATCAACATATTAAAATTTGAAAAGCTTAGATTAAATGGTTTATGAGTAAATGCAACAACGTGAATGGAAACGTCATTTTACGATCTTTCAAGAACCATAACTCCTGAACGGTAAAAGTCAAAATTGTCATTATTGAACTTGACCTCCATTTTGTCATCAGTAACAACATATTAAAATTTCAAAAACTTTGGTTGAATGGTTCATGAGAAAATGCACGGACACGACGGGAAACACCATTTTTCAATCTTTCAAGAACCATAACTCCTGAACGGTAAAAGTCAAAATTGTCATTATTGAACTTGACCTCCATTTTGTCATCAGTAACAGCATATTAAAATTTCGGAAGCTTTGGTAGAACAGTTCATGCATAAATGCACGGACACGACTGGAAACTCCATTTTTCAATCTTTCAAGAACCATAACTCCTGAATGGTAAAGTCAAATTCGTCATTATTGAACTTGACCTCCATTCTGTCATTAGTAACAACATATTAAAATTTGAGAAGCTTTGGTAGAACAGTTCATGCGCAAATGCACGGACATGACTGGAAACTCCATTTTTCAATCTTTCAAGAACCATAACTCCTGAACGGTAAAAGTCAAATTCGTCATTATTGTTTTGACCTCCATTCTGTCATTAGTAACAATATATTAAAATTTCGGAAGCTTTGGTAGAACAGTTCATGCGTAAATGCACGGACACGACTGGAAACTCCATTTTTCAATCTTTCAAGAACCATAACTCCTGAACGGTATAAGTCAAAATCGCCATTATTGAACTTGACCTTCGTATAGTTGTCAGTAATAACATATTAAAATTTTAAAAGCTTTGGTTGAACGGTTCATGAGTTAATGCACGGACAACATTTGATTGCCGCCCGGACACCCGGCCGCCCGGCCGCCCGCCGTACATCCCCAAATCAATAACCGACATTTTTGTCACAAAAATCCGGTTAAAAATTACAGAAGAAAAATGGGGTCTAATTATTTATTTCTCATAAATTTATTATTTAAAAAAAAAGTTTAAAATAAAGCTCAAATTCAAAAAAGTTTAAAACAGAATAATATGATAGCCGAGCACACATAAGAATGCTATAATTGTAAAACATTTTATTCATCTATATTGTACACTCCGTTCTATTGTATATCTGTTTGGTGAAACTGATAAGTGATTAAAGATCAGTAGTGATAATTATTACAGCAATCATCCTTATCACACAAATCTTCGAATAGACTGTCCTTATGCAAATTTAAACATAACCTCCGCCTGATCAGTTGAAATAACATTGGTAATACCAGGGTTGACATTTTGTAATTGCGCCAGTGACGTGGTGAGTATGTGTTTTTTTCCTTCCCCCCCTTGTCCCTTACTTATCCTTCAAATGCGTGTACTAAAGAAATCTACATTGAAACGAAATAACAATATTTTAAACTGAGGTTTGATTTTATTAATAAATATTCCGTATCAACTTTACAAATAATACACGATGGTCTTTAAGTTTAGATTATAGGTACTTACGTTTATCATCTTAAGAACGTGTTATAAAATTGTTTATTTGTTTTAGTGAGTATGACTTGTACTGTTAAGTCGATATTTGTTAATATCCATTTGACCTGGCTTCGTACACATACATCCCATCATTGTGTTATTATGCTATGGTATATTTTTGTATTCTTGTCTTACATTTTGCTGATGTGCTTTGTCTTTATCACTTCTTGTATTTCTTTGTTGATATATTTGTTTCTTTTTAAAGTTTAAAGTGATGAAGATTCAAAAATCATTGTTGACTGCTGTAACCAAATTTTTGACATTTACCTGTTATTTCTCTTTGTTGTGTTCACACATGCTGGTCAATATAAGGAATTATATGCAACTGTTATACAAGTGGGAAGTTTAGTTGGCTATAAAACCAGGTTTAACTAACCATTTTCTACTTTAAAAAATGCCTATAAGTAGAAAATGCGTATACTAACTCATCAATATGACAGTTGTTATCAATTCGTTTGTTGCGATTGGTGCTTTGATTTTGCCATTTGATAAGGGACGTTCAGTTTTGATTTTTACTCGGATTTTTTTTTTTTTTTGTTGTTCTAATTTTTCTTTTTGTTATACTATAATCAAGTCCATAGTGTCCTCAATTTTGTGTTTTTCCAAAATAAGTTTCTGTATCATTATATACAAAGAGATGTTTTTTTTTTTTTTTTCGTTTTTGTTTTTTTATCTAATCACTTTTCTTTAAACCTTATTCATGTTGCAAAATGAGAAAAATCAAATGGTTTAACCCTGACAAAAAGTTAGTGTAAGGGAAACAAATCAAATATTTATTTAACCGTTTTTTTTCTCCATTTATTTCAATTCGGCTAAATCATTATCCACAAAAAATGAAACTATGTAATCCATTAACGCGGTCTATATCAATGAAGATTATCTTACGGATGAAATAAAATGGAACGAAATTAAGTGGGAAGTAGTGAATAATAATCGAAATTGATGTTTATATGTAAGAAATATGAAACTTCAGGATTGGTTTCGAAGTAATCACGCTTTTTCGTATGTTATAAAACATTGGTGGTGGCGTCGGATAACGTCATAATGCTTTATTTTGGAACGAAGCAAGTATCTGTTTTCAACATACATCTTCATATCACATTCTTGAAAACTCAATGATGGATTTTAATATTTTTTTGGGCTAGTTTTATGTGTAGACATAAAACATTTAATCACTTCGTGATTACAGTAAAACAAGGACACACATCCTATCATTTTAAATAGAAAAAAGAAATAATAAAGTAAGGTCACAATTTAATATGGTCATAATTATAAATTAACTGTTTACAAAACATTGAATTTTTGAATTACTAAGGCTTTTCTACCTCAGGAATAGAATTCCTTAGACGTATTTGGCAAAACTTTTCGGATTTTTTTATCCTCAATGCTCCCCAACTTCGTACTTTTTTTGCCATAAAATTTTTTGAATCGAGTGTCATTGATGGTTCTTTTGTAAAGGAAACGTGCATCTGACGCAAATATAAAATTGCAATCCTGGTATCTATAATGAGTTTATTTTTCGTTAAAAGGAGGACGATCTGACAGCATCACAAAAAAGATCAGTGACATGGTGAGAGCAAAAAATTATTTCGATATGTAGATGTCTTAAAGATTGCTGTTATTGGGTTGTTTTTTTTTTTGTAACATAAACAAATGTATCAACAGTAATATATTAATTCTCATCGTTTTGATCGTTTTTTTAAAAGACATTTATTATAAACAGAAGATCATTAATATAAATTTATAAACTGATTATTAGTGTAACCAATTATTCAAAATACATGCATTATGTTTATATACAGTATATGTACAGTCGAAGAAGCAATAATCTTAATAAATAATGTGCAATATTTGATACATTGTGTCGCAATGACATCTGTTGGACGGTTCAGTTTCATAACTTCATACTTATCTGCTATGGAGCAAAAGTTATTCACATAGGATATTACTTCACTTTCCATTGTTATTTACCACATTTTCTCTGAAACAAAAGAGTTAGAATAAGTTTGAAATCATATTTCCAAACATTCCTATAGGTTGCACTTTGTAAATACAGCTGTTTCTCAAAACACGCCTCTTTTGAGGAGTAATTGAATATTCATAGAAAATTGATTTTGTTTACATACTGGTTCCCAGTTATGCTCTCTGTGTTCCATATCGCAGAGACAGAACTTTGGAATGTTACCAGTAAATAAACACGTGCATATTGTTTAAATTGAAATCTGTGGTAACCTTTCATTCGAGGTAGGGGTAGTTAAGAAAATTAGTGTAAGTTTAAACTCTGAGAAGTTCAGGGCATATAAACGTTGAAAATATGCCGCACAGCCCTATATTTTGACCTTTGAAAAAAATTGTGGTGCATATGAACTTTCAATTCTAGGATAAGATTTTTTTCAAAACTTCATAGTAAAAGTGGTACAGTTTTAGCCGTAAAAGGAGTTCCTATGGGAAATTGCATTGTCAATATTTACAGAAATGCAACCTATGATGCATTTACCGCCAGATTAAATGATATGTTTTTTAATGAGTAGTAATACAATAATAATTTAGTAAATAAGAACTTTAACAAGAGCCAAGGTAAAATAGGGATTGCACAAAACGACATCTACCGTTTTTCGGGTACATGTATTATGATAATACTTTGTAAAAAAGGTGACAGTAGTATACTGGTGTAAAATGGTCATAAATTGATTTAGAGAAAAAATCCAAGTTACACACTAAAACCAAGAGAAACACATAAATTAATAGATCGGATATCAAATTTTAAAACAGTATTAAATTATCTTTCCGACAAACAAAATTAAATAAGCGAGCAATCGTATACCGGAGATTGTAGTGTTTAGTTGTGCGTTTCGCGTACAGATATATTTTAAGTTCAGCTGTTTCCAACTGATTTTTACAGTGTATGTTTAATTTTGTGCTGTTATACCACTTTCAAATATAAAGAAAGGTTGGTGCGCTCACAAACACGTTGAACCCCGCTACATTGTTTTGAATTCTTAAACTCAAAGTCTTTTATAGTTAGCTTTACGGTATGTTTTTGTTTGTTTTTGTTCGATATAAAATAGTTGTTATTTTCTTGATATGAACTTCTTTACATCTGTTTTATCAAACTATCTATATATTACCTTCTTTTGACAGTAAATTGGCCTTGAACTGCAACTCATACACTCTGAATCAAATATGACTAAAATGAGAGTTCTGCTGAAATGAATTCCATCATATGATACGGATATATCGAAACCTTTCCCATGTGTGGCATTTTTGCTTAAAACTTCATTTGTAGGCACTACCAAATCACAACTGACCATAAAGAAATTTCTGTATAGGGCTTTGGATGTCGAGTTTGACGCTTTATATTCTTTTCGGCCACTGTTAATCTGAAATAAAACAAAAAAGTATCAGTGATATTTAGTAAATGTTTGTTATTATGGAATTTCAGTAAAATCTTTTTTCAACTCATAATTGCTTGTAAAACACATAAGCTAATTTGTCGCATTTCTTATTAGGAAAATTGATACTAGCCCAACCTTGAGCTCTACCTAAGGAATAGATCAACTTAGCTGTATTTTCAAAATCTATTAGAAAATGTGGTCCTTATTGCTCTTCAACTACGTTCGTTATTTATCCTTTTTTTATTTTATTTTTTTGTGGGCGTCACTATTGAGTTTGTCTGGTGCAAATACAAAATTCAAATCCAGGTACCTTTGATGAGTTCGTTTGATGTGTTTGAGCTTTTAATTTTTGCATTCGATTAGGGAATTGTGGTTTTGAATTTTCCTCGGAGCAGTATTTTTGCTTTTACATTTTTTTTTAATATTCTTGTCATGGTTAGGAAGTACATGAAATTTCAGAATTACAAACTCAATTTCAATTTCATATTCTTGTACGTGTCTACAAGAAAACTATATAATCTATTTCATTTATAGAAATTTACAGGTGATAAAATAAACGTCACAGATACACTTCACTGTTTATGCTGGTGTTAAAAATGCGAGATGCACAGTGTATAATTCGTTTGTATTGTCCTGGTATACTGTCGTAAATTAATATGAGTTGCCCGTTGGTATATTATGGTAAACATGTTGCATTTATTTATTTATCAACTTGCTGTCCTGAGTGATTTTTTTGTTGTTGTATATTCCTGTCACGTAATGTTGTCATTTAGCGGTATGTTTGGTAAGCCATAAAACCAGGGTCACCCATTTTTTGTCTCTCAAAATGTCTTTGACCAAGTCAGGAATATAGCAGTTGTTATCAAACTTTTCATATCTATGTAGGTAGGGATTTGTTTTTCTTGCAGTTTGATCAGTGTTTCTGTTGCGCAGTTGTCGTTCTCTTGAATGTTTTGTGTTGCGATAAGGATTTGTTTAAAAGTTTGCTTTATCGATTGGCGACTAATGAACAGTGGTAAATAAACTCATCATAGATACAAGGACTAAATTTAGAATATACGCCAGACGCGCGTTTCGTCTACAAAAGACTCATCAGTGACGCTCGAATCCAACTACTGTTGCCTTTATTTATACAATGTGTCTGTGATTTTAACACCACGATCTTCAGAGTATCAACTAAGTCCTTGTGTAACCACTTATGTAGTGCCTTCAGTTAATGTGGAGGACGGTACACAGCACCAAACCGATAGGTGGTCTGAACTACGTCATACAATGTTAATAGGGTAATTTTTGTTCCGATGTTTTTCTCTTATGGTTGGTTTTTTTCACTAGTTTAATTTGTAACCAGGGTTTGTTTCTTCTCAAACGACTTCGGTACTGGCATGAAAATACGGATTTTTTGTGTTGTTAAAATTTACTGTTACAAAATATTAGAAATTATTATTAATTAAGGAATGTATCTCCCTCATGCAAAGCTCTGATTCCTTTCACTGATTTGGCTAAACTTTTTGGACCTTTTGGATTATAGCTCTTCATCTTTTATATAAGCTTTGGATTTCAAATATTTTGGCCACGAGCATCACTGAAGAGACATGTATTGTCGAAATGCGCATCTGGTGCAAGAAAATTGGTACCGTTAATTTTATTACTACCACTGGGTCGATGCCTCTGCTGGTGGACTATTAGTCCCCGAGGGTATCACCAGCCCAGTAGCCAGTACTTCGGTACTGGCATGAAAATACGGATTTTTTGTGTTGTTAAAATTTACTGTTACAAAATATTAGAAATTATTATTAATTAAGGAATGTATCTCCCTCATGCAAAGCTCTGATTCCTTTCACTGATTTGGCTAAACTTTTTGGACCTTTTGGATTATAGCTCTTCATCTTTTATATAAGCTTTGGATTTCAAATATTTTGGCCACGAGCATCACTGAAGAGACATGTATTGTCGAAATGCGCATCTGGTGCAAGAATATTGGTACCGTTAATTTTATTACTACCACTGGGTCGATGCCTCTGCTGGTGGACTATTAGTCCCCGAGGGTATCACCAGCCCAGTAGCCAGTACTTCGGTACTGGCATGAAAATACGGATTTTTTGTGTTGTTAAAATTTACTGTTACAAAATATTAGAAATTATTATTAATTAAGGAATGTATCTCCCTCATGCAAAGCTCTGATTCCTTTCACTGATTTGGCTAAACTTTTTGGACCTTTTGGATTATAGCTCTTCATCTTTTATATAAGCTTTGGATTTCAAATATTTTGGCCACGAGCATCACTGAAGAGACATGTATTGTCGAAATGCGCATCTGGTGCAAGAAAATTGGTACCGTTAATTTTATTACTACCACTGGGTCGATGCCTCTGCTGGTGGACTATTAGTCCCCGAGGGTATCACCAGCCCAGTAGCCAGTACTTCGGTACTGGCATGAAAATACGGATTTTTTGTGTTGTTAAAATTTACTGTTACAAAATATTAGAAATTATTATTAATTAAGGAATGTATCTCCCTCATGCAAAGCTCTGATTCCTTTCACTGATTTGGCTAAACTTTTTGGACCTTTTGGATTATAGCTCTTCATCTTTTATATAAGCTTTGGATTTCAAATATTTTGGCCACGAGCATCACTGAAGAGACATGTATTGTCGAAATGCGCATCTGGTGCAAGAAAATTGGTACCGTTAATTTTATTGAACAGCAGTACTTAATTGGCCTTTATTTACGGAGAAAATGTCCACAGACAATTCTTGAATAAAACAAAATCAAAATTATTACCCACAAAACATGTAGACAACTGATAACATGTTTGTTATATACATAAGAAAGTTTTAGGTTTAAGAAGCTACAATGTTGATTTTTTATCAAATTATCTAACGCCCATATAACATTTGTTCCTAATATTTTTGAAAATAGGTAAATCATGTAGAAGTTAAACCGACCACCCTTTGCTAAAAAATAGAAATAAAATTTTCAAAATAACATTTAACAAAGCAGTTAAAAGTAAAATCACAAAAATACTGAACTCAGAGGAAAATCTAATCGGAAAGTCAATAATCACATGGCAAAATGAAATGACAAAACACATCAAAAACGAATGGACAAGAACTTTCATATTCCTGACATGGTACAGGCATTTTTCAAATGTAGTAAATGTTGGATTAAAGCTGGTTTTATAGCGCTAAAACTCTCACTTTGTTGACAGTCTTATCAAATTCCGTTATATTTAAATTGATGCGTGAACTAAACAGACAGAAAACCTGCTAAACACCAACACCATTATTCTCCAATTAAATAACACTGCCTTACTATTTAGTCCTGGTATCTATGATGAATTTATTTACTACCTCGTGTTTAGTCTTAACCGGTGATTTATTATCATACAGTAAGTAGCAGGTTGGTCATTTACTGCTTTTTTTTTTTAACTCTAAAGAAAACCATTTGTTTAAACAATGAGTACGTTGAAATTAGTTTATCAAATGTTATAGCCTAATAAAAAAAATATAGTCAAATCACAGCTCATTAGAACTTTAGATGTTGAAACAGAACCAGCAATGTCATATTTGATTTGTTCTGTGGAATGAGAATGAGAATGAGGAATCCATCAATCCTTTATGTGGAACGTTTCTAGCACTTGTGTATATAGTTTGATGAGAAAAGTAATACATTTGGTTCCTTTAGAATGTTTATTTCTGTTGATAAGCACAACAAATAATAGTTAAAATTATCCAATGACATAGCGAGATAATAAATTAATTTTCTAATTACTACCACTATTTGATATTAATTAGTATTGTAATTTCCATTATTATTAATAAATGTTATATCAACATTACAAACCTAATCTTGAATTCTATCCTAATTCTATCATATTTTGGGGAAATTGATAGAAATTCAAATGTGACGTCACTTTAATTTGTGCTTTTATCGATTTTGTTATAGCGGCTGTGAATTTTTATATGCTGGTTTAGGTTATTTAGTATCCGTTTTTATTTTGTAGGTAGTCATTGGTTACTCATTTATATATTTTATATGGTCATTGTATAAAACAAATTATGTTAGAAAAGTATGAATTATTCTAACTAACAAGGATGTTCTTATCCCAGGCGGAAAATCATAGCCGTATTTAGCACAACTTTTTAGAACTTTTGGCCTTCAATGCTCTTCAACTTTTTACTTGTTTTGACTTTCGAACTTTTTTCATCAGAGCGTTACTGGTTAGTTTTGTTTGGACGAAACGCACATATGGCGTTTTAAATTATAAACCTGTCACCTTGTGTTAGCTATTGTTCGTGTGTTTCTCTGTCCAATTTGTTCCATTTATCTATATTGTAGCCCTATTATGTAATGTTGTCATTGTAATGTTATATTTAATATTGCCATAAAAGCGGGAGGTTTGGCATACCACAAAACCAGGTTCAACCCACCATTTGTTTTAATTAAAATGTCCTGTACTAAGTCAGGAAAATGGCCATTATTATATTATACTTCATTTCTGCGTGTGTTACATTTTAATGTTGTGTTTCAGTTGATTCGTAGTTCTCCTCTTATATTTCATGTGTTTCCCTCAGTTTTAGTTTGTAACCCGGATTTGTTTTTTTCTCAATCGATTTATAAATTTTGAACAGCGGTATACTACCTGTTTGTGTCATATTCTGATCATGTCATTGGCATCATTAATCGGGTCTACTTGGTATGATATATTTCTGCCTAAATCTAAAGTTTAAAAGGAGATTCACTTAAAATTAAATGCAATCATTTAATAAAGGTATCCTACTCACAATAAAATATTCACTTTTACAGATGATTTCTTTTGAATAAAATTCTCCATGAATATTTGTTTTCTTGCAAGGTCTATATACACTGTCGCATAAACCATCTTCGGGAAGAGAGAGAACATGAGGTGGTATGGATATGTGGGAAGAACAACTTATTCCAATATAACCATCATTACATAAACATTTGCCTGAAATAAAAAGTCACAATTTTCACATCGGTATAATATTAGTGATAAATTGGAAATGACAGTTAGGGCAGCTTCTCTAAATTTTGGAATCTTGTTACTTCAAATAAAGTTCATGTTACCAAATTAAAATTTGGAATTATGAGAGAATCAAACTATATTATGTTTACAAATTGATAAATATTGTCAAATACACAAATGTGTTGTGAATATATAACTTGAAATTATAGAACAACTATACAAGATTACTTAAAGTTAAAGATAACATACCTGAGATGCATTTCCCTTTACCATTACAGTTGTCAACACACAACACCGTGTGGACACGCTGAAATAACATACTTAAATCGTTCATTGAGTTATATCGATAAGCTTCTTTTTTGCTGAATAACTGAATGGCCGTTACTGTATCCTTCATGAAACGTGTATCGCCTGCTGACTGCAATAAATATTCTACATCTTTTTAAAGGAGAAACAAACGTATTTACTATAGATATATTAAGATATACTCTTATGAAACACTTTGCCAAAATGAGCGAGTTGCATTACTCAGGTAAACAAGGCATATGAAAATTGGGATATAGTATAATCAACTTCTGATGATGAGACACAATTATCTTAAAAATGGAAATTTAAAGAGCAAATGATATATAAAAAATGAGTACGCACTAGGATTCAAACAGATTATGAAAAAACGGTAGGACGCGTTAATAATTTCTTTAATAAGTGTGGTAAATGTGTATCCATAGCACAGGAAATATCACAATGACATCTGAAACCATTTTTTTAAAATTATTTATGAGATGGAGTGGTGATCATTATATGGAAGTTTGAAATTTTATTCACCTTCCGGTGTGTTGTTTTGATAAGACTAGAGCTATATTGTTTGGGACATAATGACTTGTATATGATAGGATAAATTTAATTCTTTTATGTATCTATAGCATTTCTATATATCTAAATGGAAAATGATGGCTTATAGGTACGGCTAAAACAAGACAATAAAATCCGATGACCTATAGTTGTTCAAACTATCTTTGTCATATGCCATGATATGGGCCCTGGTAAATAGCCGTCATATGATAATCATATCACTTTGCTTTATTTCTGAAAAAAACCCTCATAAATGTTTCAAAATTATTAATTCTAGTCTATTAACAGTAAGCTGAGATAAATACATATGGATCTATTCTTCTACAGTACAATATCAGCAAATCAGCCATGACAAGTATAAACCAGCATATGCAATACTGATGACGTTGCCCTGTCAATATAAATCAGAAGTTTGTATTGCTTTTCGGAGCGGGTACAATACGGACAAATTGTTATGTTTTGTTTGGTTCTATACTGGTCCGGTTGTATTTTCTATATTAGCTGCATTTGCCCTCGACCCTCAAGCACAACAAAGGTCCGATATAGCAAATTTCGAATATATAACAGGACCAATACAGTAACAGTCATTTAATAACGTTATTTTACTACGTTTTGACAGGAATGTTACAAACTGTGTATAATAATGTTTGATTAACAATAACATAACATACATTATTTTGTAATGTTTAGTATATTAGAGTGAAAAACATATTTTAATAAGTTAAATGTCCATCTATTTAGGGAAAATTGAAAAAAATGTAAATTTAACGAATCTTTTTTGACTTTATATATACATAAAAATAGACTGATATATCACATATAAGTGCGTCAAATTACTTTTGCTCAACTTTAAAACTAACATAAAACTTTTAATATATTTATGTCAAGTTTGCTTCAATAAGATAATTCATATCATCACTTACATTTAGAAATTGACAATGAGGGTCGATTGAAAACAAAACTTTACGACAAACGAGATAATTTCAGCTTTCCAATTGTGACCTTTCCATTTCAAAGTAGCAACATTTCAGCAGCACCTGCATATGGTGTATATATCTCCCAATTGATTGCATTTCCTTTTGATTTTCTTATTAGAGGGTTGTTGCTAACAAGGAAACTATTCAATCAAGAGTTCCAAATGGTGAAGTTGAAATCATCTCTTCGTAAATTTTACGGACGACATCACGAGTTGGTTGACCGTTATGGAATAACCGTTTCACAAATGATATCGGATATGTTCCTTACGTCTTTACTACAGTCCCCTTCCCTTTCGTAAATGTGACCTACCGAATTAGACTATTTACCGGATTTGTTACCTCATAAGCAACACGACGGGTGCCATATGTGGAGCAGGATCTACTTAGTACCCTTCCGGAGCACCTGAGATTACCCCTAGTTTGTGGTGGGGTTCGTGTTGTTTATTCTTTAGTTTTCTATGTTGTGTTATGTGTACTATTGTTTGTCTGTTTGTCCTTTTCATTTTTAGCCATGGCGTTGTCAGCTTATTGTCGATTTATGAGTTTAACTTTCCCTATGGTATCTTTCGTCCCTCTTTTATTAGACTGTATCTCAGTTTAAAGTTTGCAATTTGGTAATATTTATACGATTCTAATCTCTGGATTTGTTTTTCTCTCCTCATTTTGTTTGTCACACTTAGATCTGGAAAACAGTTTATCTTAACGATGTCCATGGCAACACCTTGCACTCGCGGTGTGATAATGTCTTTGTGAAATAAGTCATCTCATTTAGAAATTTGAACTGTTGCAAGTTTTGGCCCAATACGTTTACAGACTACACATTGTGTCATGTCAGTAGTATGACAATTGTTATCCATTCATTTCATGTGTTTGATCTTTTGATTTTGCCATTTGCATATGGATTTTCCGTTTAGAATGTTTTGGCGGAGTTCGATATTTGCGTTTTCTTCACTTTATGCTGGCTGTTAATTTAGATTGTACACTTATTCATTAGTGAAACATTTTTATTTTATTATTATTTTTATCAGCAGAATTATGTTTTAACCACTCTAGTATGTTTTTGAAAATATATACATTTTTGGAAATGAAATATGTGGAAGTGGAACAGACAAAATGTGACGTTATACTTTCATCATATCATGTAATAAGTGGCTTGACCTAACCAATGTGATTTTTTAGCCTTGTATATTTGAAATAATATACTCGATGTTTTTAATACAAGTTCGTTTAATCCTATCATTTAAAAATTTTTCATAATTGATAGTTAGATTTAAAATATTGTCACAATTGAATATTAAGAAGATTGATATTTAATTTTCACAGTCAATGTTTACAAATGTCAATACTACTATGGAGTGTCAAACGACCTTGACTACCTATTAAGATCTCGTAAGGTAGGAACAAATTTAAACATCAATGGATTTATTTATTGTAACATATTTAAACATATTTTCTTTGCTATTGAGTTTTAGACACAAGTAATTCCGAATCAAAACATCCTCTTCTAAATATAGAATATATAAAGTTCTTGTCCATTCGTTTTTGATACGTTTTGTTATTTGATTTTGCCATGTGATTATGGACTTTCCGAATTGATTTTCCTCCAAGTTCAGTATTTTTGTGATTTTACTTTTTACATATAAATACATTCAACAACAACATTGAACAGTTATAAATATAAAAATAAACACAATTTCCAACAAAAATAAACAAAACATCATATTCTACATAGTATTGTGTAAATTTATTTCCATATCATTTTCTAAATGCTTTATCTTTATTTGTTTTTAATTCTCTATGAAACGTATCACAAGTATACCTTAATATCTGTTATGCAGGACTCTATGTAATCTTTTATAGTTAACATCGGGACGAACGTAAATATATCAGGGGATATTCTAATTTTTAGTTGTTGTTCACATTCAGTTCGTGCTTTTTTCCAATTCCAACCATTTTTCCACATGTACTATACATGTAAAGATAAGAAAATTATGCGTAAAGAATACTGTTGTTAAAAAACTACAATGGAACATATTATATTTTTTGAATATTTTTACAATTAAAACTGCAATTACAATTTTAGTCATGTGATAAGACAATTACTGTTTCCAATGGTCAAGATGAAGAAGTTCATTTTGTAGGAAACAAAAGCGATCGAAAACTGGTTGTAATTGTTTTTGATGTTGAAGCATCGACACAGATTTGTTATCTTAGGAAAGCGAATAAAACGTTGACAGAAAGGGGTTGAAATGAAATAGAAGCCGTCATTTAGATCCAGATCCAGTAAGTGCAAATGATGTAACAATTTTATATAATTATAAATCTAGTTCATACTATTTACAAATGACAAGAGTAATACAGTGTGGTCATTTATGAAGTCACTCTTACGAGTCTTTATTTTAGAAATGTTATTTATGAAGTCACTCTTACGACAAAGGACTGTCATTATTGACTATTGAAATGTTTGGCCAAAATTGGCATTTTTGAACAAAATGTATATATGTATGCAACAACATTAAGCGAACAAAACATTTACTCATACCACTTCTTTGTAAAAAAATATGTTATCAAAATTTGGACATAGCTGCCTGTGTATGGTTGTAAATACATTTATTGAAACGTCTTGGAGACTAAACTACATTTTTATTATCTCAACTTTGAAGTAGACATGCTTGAAATGTTAACATGTCAGAACTAAAAGTGCAAAAGTACAACAAAAAGCCTCTTTTGCTATCAGAGTTATAATCTGTGTTATTATTTTTTTGAAGCACTATACCTGTGGTACAATCTGTAGATCAAAAGCATCGGTTATATTACTGGTCCAGTATATGTCCATGACATCATCAGGGTCACTTACTGGAAACTTAACGTATTGGTTTCCAGACGATCTTTTCTTTCTTATAGTATTGCTTGGTTCACATGTGTTTTCAAAAGATTTAAAATGTGAATGTTGAATTTCGAGGCATGGAACCATAGATTCAGATAAAAAACATTGCAATGAATTAAAATCGTCTAAATTGTCCACAGCACTGGCCTCTGCAGTACAGGAACAATACTGTTTCAAAAAAGGATATATAATTGGTAGATTCGGTTCAATTACAAAAAGTTCTTCTTCTGATGATGCCCTGAAATATAGTATTTAGGTTACTCTAAGTGGTATTTTAACTATGTCAACCCCTTTACACAAATGCAATTGTGAAAACAGTGGCAGTGTACTCAAGCTGTGACATTCCTGCATCATAGTCCTATTAATACTATTTTAGGGATATATCCCATGCATAAAGGGTCACCGTCAGATTTGAGATTACTTTGTGCACTATTTTAGTTCAAGCTGCACTTAGTCTTATGAAAAACTAATCCTAATTGTGGTGTACTTAAAGGGGTACGGCATAGAGCATATCACTTGATTTTGCCTTAAAATTTTAATGTTATATTAAAATATGCAAAGAAGAATATGCACTTATGAAGAACATTTAAATATATTTTGATTTAATTTTTTCCTGTTATTAGGTTGAAACACACATTTTCAATTTCAATACTGTGTAAAACAATATTAAAAATTTAAAACAAAAGATATTTTTAACGGTAAAAGTGTTCCTTAATCAGTCGGATGAAGGCAATTTCCAAATTGAAGACAAAATCACTGATGTGAAACCATGCGATTATCGGGGATCTAATGTTTAATATCACTTGTCAATACAAAAGAATGCAAATAAAAATCTACCGTTAATTATTTTCTTGAAATTATGACAAACGTTCTCGAAGCTGTACATAACTATTTTGGCGCAAAATAGCGTAACTGTATTGTAAATGTCATATCGTCGAGTGAGCATTCCGACCGCATACCTGAACGTTATTCGAATCTTTGCTTGTTATGAACTTGTTTGGTGACAAGAAAGTAACCAGTTGTATATTTAAATTGAACGCTATGTCCCACAAAAGATTTTTATGTGTTTCCATTAACACCCTCAGACTGCTTTCAAATTCACGCTATTAACTTAATGACGCGATTGCATTTTCACGAAAATTCGATTACGTACTATTAGCAACATCTCGAAACTAGCGCGTTACACTTGTATGTGCTATTATCAGCCGCTTTTCATGTATTGCATGCCCTCAATGTCAAGGCATAGAAAATAAGCTATTTCACAGATTTCGGTAAATTGCGCATACAACTCTGACTCGTTAAACTACAACTGAATTCGAATGAATAAAGCATTGATCTCTCTCTTATTTTCTGAACTACCACTAATAGTAAATATATTCTTTCGATCTATGTGAGCGTTTGTATAGAAAAAAGGTTGGTTCCCTCCGTAAAATATTCAGTATTGTGAAGAATTTCAATTACGACCGGGTACCAGTGAAGCATAAAAAACACATTAATATGTTGTATTGACATGATCAATCTGAAATAACTAATGCATAGATATTTCCTTTGAATTGATGTATTGTTGTCACGTTTTACAAAATTTCGACAAAATTACCAAAATTCCAATTTCAAATCGCATTTTCTCGAAAATAAGCGTAGTAACTTATTTACTATTATCTTAATCTACAAGCTATCTCAAATATGACAATACAACAGGTAAATGTATTGACTTCTTTTAACTGTAAGCCTGGCATATTGGATGAGTTTGTTTTCTATGTAACATTAGAAGATTAGATATGAGTGCCATTGAGACAACTCTCAATCTAAGTCACATTTTTAAAATGTAAACCTTTAAAGGTCAAAGTAATGAATTTAAAACTGATCTTTGGATCAAACCGAACAGAAAGCTATAAGGACCGAAAAATGACAACTTAAAAATCATTCAAACAGAAAAAACACCGGTGTAATCTATATAAACACCAGACAAATATATGAACAACATAAACAAGCTAAAACCTCTGAGCATCATGTTCCCGACTAAGATCACTCGAAAACAAATGCTGCGGGTTTAAACCTCCGATGTGCATGACAACTGTTTATAATTCCGTTATATTGACAAAATTTGCCGAAACTATATAATCAGACATAGGTTAATTTGACAATAATTACTAACTTACCGCCAAAAACTGTGTTAACATAGATCATAGACACCTAACACTTAAGAATTGAATGCTTCTTTTTGTAACTTTATTGGGGAGTAACAGCGTTGTCCGAAGTACATTTGGTATGAAGCGCGAAAGCGCTTCATTCTAAAAATGTGCGCACGGTCAACGCTTTTACAACCCTATGAAGTTACAAAAAGAAGCATTCAATACCTATAATTACATTTTTTAGCTAGGATCATGAAAACACGAATTTTATATTTTTTTTATTTAATTCACCTGTGCACTTTATTGTGGGAACACGTGTTATCGTGAATGATAAGTTTTATTGAGTGATGCAGTTGCTTTAGGAATAACACGTGATGTGCAGTTAGCCAATCAGAATAAAGTATTTTAATGAAACATACATCTAACGTAATTATAACTGTATATGACTGTAATGATAAAATTACTCTGTTGTAAAATATTATCTATTTTGTATCAAAAAAGGTCTGTGCAATATATCATCATCTATATTTAGCGTCAGATTAGACAATTTGGTGAAATCTTACATTTTAAAACCTTAACATGATTCATTTTGGGATATTCCACACCTGTTTATTGTATAACTTGTATATATTTTACCTCCAAGAATTCACAAAAACTTGAACATCTGTTGTAATTAACCGGCTATCTCTCTGAATAAGATCATCATAAGTGTTTCCGTCAGAGCTAATGAAACCGCACAATCCGTCTGTATTTTCGACATCAAGTACTGATGGTTTAATGTTTATGACTGGAATGAAACCGTCCGAAATATAAAACTCAATTTCTGTACCAGTCGGAAGAGTTACCTAAAACAGACATTCTAAATGTGTCTTTAAGTTATATCTTTCAAACAAAAGAATGATAACGGAATATTTTTCATTATGTATACAGCTAGTATATATAATCTAGTGTTTTGTTTCCTTATACACGTACATTTTTAATCAGAATGACCATTGCTATGAATATTTAATAAATAGAGTTTATACCACTGCAACGAGTGGAATTCGATATCTATCTACTCGATACAGTTACCACAGTGTAGATACTATTCTGTACACTAACCGGAAGTCGCGATTTTCGAAGCGAGAACTTTTTGGATCACATTTTAAATTTGATGGGTATACTAAATTAAACGGTAAGTTGATCATCTGTACATTGCTTATTGATTAATTCAGCCGACATCGATATTCTCAAATGGTTTAGAATTAAATTCCGCACATTCATTATTCGTATCTTTGCCTTAATCAAGAGATTTTCAAGTGCATCACTAAGAAAAAGCAGTCGGCGAACTTAAAAACAATCTTTTTACCCTCTTAGTGTACAAATTAACGTAAAAACCAGACTTAATTAACTAAATGAAGTATATTTCAAGTGGTGGTAAAAGTCTCAACCAGATCTTTGAAGCCAGAAATAAGAAAATTACACTTGTTTGAATTTCTCACTGTACGATCAGTCTCACTTGTATATTTTAAAACTGTATGATCAGTCTTTATGTCACTGTATTCTAGTGGTGATTTCAAAGTTATTTACGCTACATTAGAAGGTGGCATTTTTCTAAATAACACAAATATATTTCAATACATTCACATCCTGAAAACTTATGAAACATTTTTTAGCTTAATAGGGTGTACTCTACATTAAGTATAAGGATGTTTAAATGTTGCTAAAATAAGAGGAAGGTTTGATGTATACTAGTATATAAGTTTCAGAAATGTCCTCCGTTATACTTAAAATTGTACAAACAGACAGATTTAGTTGTTATATAAAAATGCATGTATTTACACACATTCGAGGCCGTACTGTAGCCTATAATTGATCACAGTTCCTTCACTTTGTTTAAGATGTAGAGCTGTCTCTTTGACACTCAATTGTACACCACTTTGTCAAGTGGTGGGTTATAGTGATAAAGAAGTCCGTCTTTCCGTTCGTCCGTTGGACCGGTACAATATGTTTCGCCGGTTTTGTAAGCGCATCTCCTCATAAACCACTTTATATACATTTGGGGTTCCGGCCATTTTTAAATGAAGAAGGGGTCCAATCCAGGAGAAAAGGGGATTTCAAATATATGTTCCCATACAAATGCATTGATAGTTAAAAAAGGGTTTCAAACTTCCGGATCCCCTTTTTTTGAATCCGTCACAGATATAACTATTAATTAATCTTATTCGGATTCCTTATCATAAATGATAATGACTGTATTGTGCACCGTCTATTTCGAATTTTAGTAAAACTCTTTTATGGGGTTACTTTATATAAGATACGGACTTGAACATTGCATTATATGGGGGCACCCATCAGGTATTTCCAACACCTCCTAAACCAATCATTAAAGTTTTCTGAAATTGCTCCATTTTTACTCGATTAATGCATTATGGACCTTCTATTTCGGTAAACTTACCAAAATTATATCACATGACTTAACCCCCTACGCAAAGCTGTCTTTATCCATTTTTTATTATTTTAAAAGAGACAAGCTTGATTTATGTTATCATCAATTGGGCAACGGAGGACGGTGTAAATAATCTTTAAAAATGTAATAGCTATAAACAGATAACTGTAACGATACACTATTACAAAGTCCACAAGCGAATCATGTAT
Source organism: Mytilus galloprovincialis (assembly GCA_037788925.1). Lineage (NCBI taxonomy): Eukaryota > Metazoa > Mollusca > Bivalvia > Mytilida > Mytilidae > Mytilus > Mytilus galloprovincialis. The sequence goes on from CM075335.1 coordinate 37,939,704, forward strand.
TACTTTTTAGGCATTTGATTTTAAATAAGACTGATGGAACAAAAATACAATTATTTTGCCATCTAAAAAATTCATCAGAAATATATTTGTATTGTCTGATGAAAGTAATTACACGTTATAGGTCCCTGGATAGTTCATAATATCACATATACACGAATATACCTTCAAATTGCTGTTGTTTTTTCTTCAAAATCACGACTGGTCATACATTCAAAAAATCTGAAATCGCTTCTAGAATACAGTCAGTTCTAGACTGATCGTACAGTGATTTATTTTTAGGATCCTCAAGGAAAACATATTTTTTATGAGAAATACAAATATTCTACTTAAATACGAAAAGAATATTGAAACAGTATAATATATTTAACTGTAAACTGATGCAAATATTTGCAATAAAAGATTATTTGCTTTGTACTACGAGAGCAAAATTGTCTATCGATTTCACTTTTTTCTACCAAGTTGATGTGATGCACACGTATATTTTATATTCTAATGCATGTAATTGTTACAGTAACTCATATTTATGATGCTATATATACCTTGAAGATGTTCAAAGCACTTTGTAGATATAGGAGTAAACAAATGATGAGAAAAGTTACCGTAGGCAAAACCGTCCTGTTAGCCAGTTGGAAATCATCGCTTCGCAAATCGCGACTTCCGGATAGCGTACAGAATAGTATCTACACTGTGGTTACGTTTTCAAATTTAAAACGTGAAGCTCGCCGAACTATTCAAGTATTTAAAATTTAACTGCCGAGAGTTGTAAATATTGTATTACATGAGATTTGGTGTGGCATCTGTTTCTCTTATGATTTTTATACAAAATGCAGGCAAACATATTCCTTCTAAAATAATCTGCAAAACGATGTTTTCTTTCTATGTCATCAGGAATATGCGCCTTTTTACCATGATGTCAAATTGGAAATTCAGAAGAAAGCACGAAAAAATGACGTCATAATCGAATTTGGACCAATGAGTAACTGATATCAAAAGAACAACACAGTGATTACATAAAAATAATCAAGTCTTAGAAACAGGAAAATGATAAATCGGATAAGAATTAAGGAATATGTTTTAACATAGGATTAAACTTTCTCCAATTTCACAAAGTATTTCATTAGTTACTGCTACTATATATTTTCTTCAAATAAGTAAAAGATTATAAAAAAAGGGATGTTTTATTATTACCAAAAACATACAATGAGACAGTGTCACAAATGGCTTTATTAAACTGACATATAGAGGTACAGATTCATTACATCTGTTAAGTCAATGTCTATACCATATGTCAAGCAGTAAATCAGGTGTAGTGTAGATGAGTTATACAACTATTTATCTAAATTCAAACATTCTTTTCAGATGTTCACAACACATTAGCCTGACAGATATCAGTAAAAACATACAGTTTATTTTTACTCTTGCAATTTCCTGCATGCATTTATTGCCTTCATTGAAGATATTTCCACTGAAAGAGCGGCCAAATATATTACCCTTGCAAAGGACCTGAGGTCTTGTGTACTCTTGTTTGCCAGTTTTTTTCTTTTTTAGCAATGGTGTTGTAATTTTATTTTTGATCTGTGAGTTGGAATGTCCCTCTCGTGTTGCTCGTGTAAGTAAGCACCATAAGATAAGTCTCATTAGGTGATGTCACATTCGCGAAAAAGAGGAGAGTACAACAATTGAAACACATCCGTCGTCATCTGTGAAACTGATATTCCCAAACAGTCAACCAAAAAGTCATTTCGGAGCTTTTTATAGATGACTATGCGGTACGGGCTTTGCTCATTGTTGAATGTCGTGTGGTGACCTATAGTTGTTAATTACTGTGCCCTTTTGTCATTTTTGTTGAGAGTTGCCTCATTGGCCATTGGCAATTATACCACATCTTCTTTTTTATAGCTTCTGTAACATTTTCTAAGGGAGGACTTTTCTTGGGACCCTTTGTTCAATATCTTTCAAGAAAATCATGACCAGGAAATTAAGCTCTTGAATGTAGTATCAGCTGGAAGATATACATGTATATACCCTATATGTAGGTGCTGCTGGGTTTTTGTTTACATATAATGGAAATTTTAAAATTTGGAAGCTGAAATCATCTCTTTAGTTGTACATTTTGTTCAATTTATAATTATATGTGGTCGGGATATGAAGCATTCTTAACGGTATATGATTAACCCCTCAATAATGTTCGTAATTGTCGAAGTCAGCCTCTGGAAAGTTTATTCATTTGAATACTTTATAAAAGTGATCAAAGTTAAAATAATAGAAACAATAGTGTATATATAAAATCAAAATGGTCGAATTGCAAGCTAGCATTTCGGCTCAATAAAATTAATGAAGAAAATAATTTCAACTTGAACCGTTTCCCAAATATACCGAAAGTGCAATTTTCATTTGTTCGTTTCACATACCTGATAGAAATTCCCATATTCTTCAATTATCATGGAAGATTGATCACAGTTTCTCCTTTCTATGTATGGACTGGAAGATCCAATATTAATTTTAGCAGTGCTTCCTGTGTCACATGCAGTACGAACTAGGAACAACGACTGGTTGTTTTTTATTGCAATACCACAGTTGCATGATGCAAGCGCTGTATCAGTACCACAGCTCCCAAAAAAGACATGTACCTGCATACAATTAATATATCAATTCTTGAATTCTTATACAACAATCTTATTTTAGGTGATGAATTCTCACTTGGTTAAACTTTTGTACATATGGGGCAATATGCGTAATTGTTTCTCCATAGGCGGTAATGGTAACGTTTTCTTCTGTTGATCAGCCCATATCGTAAACTTGTATATGTATGATGGCTTGTTTCGAAGTTGAGACATTTTTTCATATGTGGTTAAATTTTCGGGGTACGAAGTGTGATTCATTTTCCCGTAAATAAGCAAACCCCGAGTATCCTTTTGCGATGCGGATCCTCATGGTAAAACATCCCATTTTTAACACAATAAGTGCTTTGAAAATTTAATACTTTGAACACATTTAATGGCTCCATAGTTTTCCCTACTTTCTAAATTAACACAAATGGTTTAGCTCAGTCATTTTTTTTATTATAGAAATGTGTCAAATATCACTACACAGAGATTTTTCGTTTACATGTGACTTTTGAGTTCCTCATTTAAAGGCGCATTAGGGATATTGTCCCATATACTTATAGATTAATACATAGAGGTTGTTAAATTGTTACTAGTGCAGCAGAAATTGGTGACATTTTACTCCCCGTTTTGTCAAATATATTGATCCTTTATTTCATTATGTTGTGCAAGTGCAGGTAACTTTCGAATTTGGTTAACTAAGAGTGAGAAGTTGGTGGCCAAGTCATATTTGTGTGATAGTTTTAATATAACGAGACAATAACAAATGTTGCTAGAGCTTGGGGGGAAAGACATAAAAAAATGAATGATATGCCGATCCTACACTCATGAGTAAAAGGAATCTCACCGCATATGGTCCTCTTTTACTTCTGTACAATACGAACTCGCCTTGTTCAGTGGTATCAAACTGTGTACCGTCAGCTGTTCGTATGTGGGGGTCGTTGTATGAATGACACTGTCGGCCTGTCATGTTGTATTCACCGTCCGAAACAACAATCTTGAAAGATATATATATATATATATAACTATATCTTTTAAACATTGTAAACCCATTATCAACCGTTTTTGTTTGTTTTTGAAAATCGTAATACAGTCTCTTTAAAGTTTAGTATCTTTTAATTCCTTAACGGTTGTTATTAAAAACCAGGACATGTGGTATGCCAATGAGACAATTATGCGCACTTCTTTGTTTAGAATTTTCGTGTAAAACTGAAATATTAAAATATAGAAAATAGTCATAAAGGAAAAATATCGAACTCCAATGTAAATTCAAAACTGAAAGTCCTGTATCAAATGAAAATATCAAAAGCCCAACACATCAAACTAATGAAAAACAACTGTCATATTTCCCACTTGGTAGAAAAAGATAATCATTGTGGCCTATAAAAGTTTTATTTAAAGTCAATTCAATTGGGTATATGACAAAAATGTAACTTAAACATTATAAACCTTTAAAATTACCGCTCAATGAACATGGAGGCGATTTCATTTGTACAATTCATATTCAGAAAAAAAAAAACATAATCTTTATAATTTGGTTGATTGCAGGATAAAAGGATATCTTTTGTCCAGTTTATGAAATATGTACTAGTAAACGAAAAATAGCTTACCTTTACTTCAGGAATACTAGCATTATCCCAAATACTACTTGTCGTTGATGTAGCGCTTTTAATATGGATGAACATTGTTCGATCAGCGTGATCATAAAGTCCACTTGTTATGCCATGCACTACCAACTCAACCGGTTGTTTCCAGCTATCGAAGTTAATGGCGAAACCGCAATAATATTGATTGAAGTTCAGATAAGAAGTTGATGCGGTGCACTGATTTCTATTCTGATACTCTGGTAAAGACAGGAAGAAATTTTGAAGACAGTTTGAGGAAATTACAGGTGAACTTCCTATACAGCCAATTGGAACTGTGACATTATATCTAACGGTTACTGTTTTCCCCTCTTGCACATTGTATTCAAATTTTTGAGGCTGGAAAAAAGATATATGATGTCTTATATGTAAAATTTGAAAAACACTTCACTGATTTAAAAAAATAACTTAACGAATGGTTCTAAAAAAAAGATAGGATGTGTTTTTTTATGATAAGTTTATCACACCGTAAAATCGCGACAAACTTACAGAATTGAATTTTAACTTAGATGTTGCATATATGAGTTGACGACAAGAAAAAAAAACTTCGTTTCTAAAAATATCGATCACCAAGATAACAATACGCAAAAAACAAAACAATGTTATGTTTCATGGTCATACAAAGGCAAGTTATCTGTTTCATTCGGATAAATTAATTGCATAATAATTGATTACATAATGATTGCATAACAAAAAAAATGCATTAATTTTAAAGATTAATCTTTTATCTATATATAGATATATGCCTTTTTTATGATTTTTAATAAAATTCTGAAGTACCAAATTTATTTGCAAAACACGAAAACATACAGCACATCAGCCGAGGGAACAGATAGAATTATAAAAGCCGCATTTTGACTTGGTACAAGCAGGTACAGAACTTAGAGATTAACAAATGCTTTCTTCGCTGTTAAGTACTATATATACCATGGTTTGTACGAGTTAACATATTTTAAACAAACGAATATGTTAATGCGTAAGGCATATGGTATATAAAATTTGTAATATAAATAAAATGATTGACAACTTGAACCTTGAAGACTTGAACAGTTATTTGAAATTTATTACATATCATTATATACCTATATGGAATTATTTTCTTTCAGAACGACAGGTCATTCTTTTTCAGAATCAACCCGGACAATACCATGTTTTAATGAAATATGCTCAAAGGCATAAAATTATGACCTGTGTGAGGTCATTATTTTCCTTGATAAAAATGCAATCTATAATTTACTTCAAAATTTTATTCGTCTGATAGTTTTTTGTTGCCGAGTTGGAAATTTATTTTTTAAAGTTCAATCGATGATAGATGTAAAAGAAACCTTCATTGCCCGCATTTTAATTTTAGAAACAAATAACGTAAAGTTTTGTTTATTTATCGCTACAATAAAGAAACATTATCATATATGTGAGATGAATTTTGATATAGACTTTCATAAATAAAAAGCCAGATTTAACACATTCGTGTGTTCTATTTTGAAAATCTTATTGAGTCACACTGAATAGGTTGATTGATTTTTGGTTGCTTGCTTAACGTTCAGTGGCAAATATTTCATGCATGTTCAGGACGAGAAACGCTGAATAGGAAATCATACTGTGACCTACATGTATTTATATTCGTCTTCGTGTCAGTTCTTAACTTTTTTTGATTTATGTATACCTTTTACTCTATCAAATGATCAACTAATAAGATGATATTATATTTTATTGAATAACATTAACGTAACTCAGAAAAGGGTCGGGTGCGGAGGGTATATAATTATATCCTGATTATCTGTTAATAAAATGTATTGCTTTTCAAAAGAAAATCTTTCTGAATTTTTACATTCGATGCAATTAAAATTGTTAAAAAAAATAACCACTTTTTCCGCGATAGAAATGACATTACAAATAGAAAAAAAACATACCCCTCCCCCTTTTCCATAAACTAAGTGGTACAATAAATTACTTACAATGTGTCTTGTATTGGTGGTCATACACCTTTATCGGATGGAAACAATACATTTGTGTCTTACTTAATGCAGTTACAGTAATATTTTTATTGTGTATGGATAATATTTTTTAAAAGGTTTATATCTAGATTCATTAGTGAGTTTTATTTCACATTCTAAATGAGCCGCTAAAGGGCGTACTAAAACCTGAACGCATTAGAAAGAAATATCCCACTTTATTGTTGACGGTAAAATAGGATACTAAATTTTTCAAATCTTTATCAAAAATAATATTTTTTTTGACGGTATATAAGTCAGATAATGCATATTTTAAGTTTTTTCTTTTCGTAGAACACACCTCGGGGTGTTAGGATTGCTCAAAGAAAGACCGACCGTACGACAAGAAAAACCTTAAAATATGCATTATCTTTAACGTATAATCCAATGAAATTGAAGCTCGCGCAAGTCACTTTTGCGCTCGTGTACTATGACTTTCTGTGAATTTCATTTAATAGAGCCCGAGAATTTTGCAAAAACTAAAGAAAAAGTCGGATATTCCTGATTTTTTAGTTTTGCGCCCTGTGTATGATCGTATGCGCAAGTATCTACACTATGTCAACAAAAAGTAAACAAAAATGTCGGATTCCAGCGATAAGGTATAAATAATTATTCTAATGACGATAAGAATTGATTTTTTTTGTTGGTTTTCAAGGTATTATACAACTTAATCATATTTTACTTGTTGTTCATCTCATTGAAAATGCATATCTATATATTTATAGTTTTCGTACAAACTATAATTATTGTTCTTCCGTTGTTTTATTAAAGTGTATACGTTTATTTATTAAAGCACAAATTTAATGATAAAACACTAAACAGAGGCGGATTCAGGGATCGTAGATAATATACGTCCCCCTATTTGATCGCAAAAAGAATCGTGTTTTTCACAAATTTTTTGTAGCCGCTATTTTATCCTTTTATCTATAGTTATCAAATTTCAGATAATCTACCATCTCCTCCATTGCAAGTACAATCTCCAACCTTTAAAATGCTGCCACTTTCTTAAGAGTGCATATACATTAATAAAAGAGGTATATATATATATATATATATATATATATATATATATATATATATATATATATATATATATATATATATATATATATATATACGAGGAAAGGTAACACACGGCCAGCGAAAGCTCTTTTTTTTGAGAGCCCAGGTGGTCGTGTGGTCTAGCGGGACGGCTGCAGTGCAGGCGATTTGGTGTCACGATATCACAGTAGCATGGGTTCGAATCCCGGCGAGGAAAGAACCAAAAATTTGCGAAAGCAAATTTACAGATCTAACATTGTTGGGTTGATGTTTAGACGAGTTATATATATATATATATATATAGATATAGATAAAAGATAAATCTTTAATATTAATGCATTTTTTTTGTTATGCTATCATTATGTTATCAATTATTATGCAATTAATGGCAAAATCTTGGCCAGTTCACTTGAATGAATTTAGCTCTATCATCTCTATAACTACACAAGAAATTTTAACATCATCGTAATCAACACAGCAGGAGCTACAAAAGAGTGTCTCAAAGTATCGCTATCGTATTCCATTTTCTCATAGATCTGTTGTTAGTGTAATTTAAACATCCTTACCACATAAAAGAAGATACTGTTTGATTAGGTGTAAAATTTGATCTATACATTCTATCTGAAATCTGAGACACCCTTTTGTATAAAATGGCTGTAGGAACAACACAGAATAAAATCAACCCTCTCGGGGTATCCATAAAGAAGCTATTTTCAATTGAAAGTACAAATTTCTTGTAAAAGTTTGTTGACACAGTTGACATTATAATTGATTACATAGTTGTTATTTAACACTAACATTGCATTAATTTGAAAGAGTAATCTGTTAGCTATCCATACACAGCTACTTTTGCGTAGGCACGTGTGCGTAGGTACTATTTCTATATCAAATATCTGTAGTACTGGAAATCTACTTTTAATATTCAGTACTATTTTGTTACTTAAGAATTATTGTAATATTTAAGTACCTCTATTTTACAGTACTTGATCTGTACTTGAAATTTAAGTACTACAGATTTTTGGTTGCACAGTTACATTTTCAGCATTTTGAAAGTTTGTCTTTTTCAAATCTCATAAAGTTATAATGTTCAAACATGGAATACTGTGATCATCGTTGGTATTATTTTTGTACCAACATTTTAAGTATAAATCAAGTACTGGAAAATACAAGTACCTAAATATTACAATAATTCTAAAGTAACGAAATAGTACTAAATATTAAAAGTAAATTTCCAGTTCTACAGATTTTAAGTACAGAAATTGTACCTATGCAAAAGTAACTGTGTGCATACCACTTTTATAAATTTGCAAGCATTATAAAGAAAGTTACAGCATTTTAAAGCTGGAGAATTGGAGGTATAAAATCTTTGTATTGTGCTACCTTAACAACACGTCACTTACCAAAAGTCTGGATCCAATTTTTTCGGAGTACACTACAGATCATGCTTTGAACTTTTACGTGTTTGTGTTGGACGGAATGATTTGAATGTTCTTTTTTTTCGTAATTTTTCTTGGGATATACTCACTATCAACCCAGCTGTATATATTGCGCTTTTATGAGAAGGACCTGTTTGTATGAAGTATTCATTTCTTGCTCTAACTGAACATTTAACCTGCAAATAAAAGTGCAATTGTGTGTTGATGTATCTTTTAGTGACTGAGAATACGACTGAAAAGTTAAACCACTATACATAATAGCCCAGTGAACTTCATAACCAAGGAAATCGGCCTTGCTTGGAAGTTGATACATATGAATCAAATAATTTGAACACTGTACTGTTTATTTCTAATTTATAGACTTCATAAAAGTTAGGAACAAAACAATACTACCGTTCGTCATAATGAGCATGAATGTAAATATAGAAACTCAACATAAATATGTGACCATCGTCTTAATAAGATTTGTTAAAGATTGTCAAGGTTTTCTGAAACAGCATTGCAGAACAAACAGTAACAACAACAACAAACGTTACAAGTTTTAGAAGTAACAAGAATGTGTCCAAAGTACACGGATGCCCCACTCGCATTATCATTTTCCATGTTCAATGGACCGTGAAATTGGGTAAAAAATCTAATTTGGTCTTAAAAGTAAAAAGATCAACCAAAAGGGAACATGTGTACTAAGTTTCAAGTTGATTGGACTTCAGCTTCATCAAAAACTACCTTGACCAAAAACTTTAACCTGAAACTCGCACTTTTAATTTCTATGTTCAGTGAACCATGAAAATGGGGTCAAAAGTTTATTTTTGTTTTAAAATAAGAAAGATCATATCATAAGGAACATGTGTACTAAGTTTCAAGTTGATTGGACTTCAGCTTCATAAAAAACTACCTTGACCAAAAACTTTAACCTGAAAAGGGACAGACGGACGGACGAACGGAAGGACGCACAGACCAGAAAACATAATGCCCCTCTACCATCGTAGGTGGGGCATAAAAATAAGAAATTATTATATATTTTTGTGAATACACTTAAATTGATATGCAATTATATAGACATCCCAGAAATGAGATCTGCTAAAGTTTGTTGTGTTTTTGTGCAGTATCATATCATCCTTCACGTGTTAACAGGAACACAGTCTCACATATATCAGCATCTTCTTTATTTTGTCATACATATATACTTTAGAGCTTCAAACGTCTTCCATTTAATTCAAAATTAAAACAAAAAGTGAGGGAAAAACTGCATGCAATAATGAAGGAGACTTTGTCATTTATATTTATATGTTACATAAGACTACAATATTTTGCTTTTGCATGTTTTGGTATAAAATATTTTTGTGCAAACTTTTGGCTGTTCATTTTCTATTTAACCAAACATAGATGCAAGTAATGAAAATTTTACAATTTCTATGTGACGTCATGTTATTTATCAACACTGATTTATGTCAGTTGACAACGGAAATTATGTTTTTAATCTTAAGTGTCCAGGAGACTACATTACGTTCAATTATCAGTAAAATGGAACCTTCCTATAAAAATATTGAAGAAATAAAATGTTTAGCCTTTTCAGGTGCTATATAAAATACAATGCGTTTTAAAAACATAATTTGAATACATCCTTACTAATATGTTCAGCCTGTAGATACTAGTCCAGTGAGAAGGTTTCAGTAGAGTCGTCTGAATGTTAGCATATGTTATATTTTTAAAATCAACTACTAGATCATCGTTTATAAACCATACGACATCATAAGAAAAAATGTCAGGTAGTTCTACAAATTGACATCGAAACACAGGTTCCAAACTTGGACCAAGCATTGAGTTGATAGTTGGTCCTGTAGTAACGTCTGCTTCCACAACAGGAATTATCATTAATTGAGAGCTCACTGTCATTATAATTCCTAGATAAAAAGTAAGATAGAGTAATACTACGTATGCAACTCTTATTGCATAGTTTGAAGTTGTATGTTTGGTGCAAGGCGTATCTTTTGTGAACCGATATTTAAAATCTCGAATTGTAATATGAAAAGTAGTGTCATTGACTGAACATGCTAAAGAACATACTATCTAGATTGCAATGACAATATGTATATTTATAATTAAACTTATAGTTTAGATTTGTTTTAGTTTGGTAAGACTAACCTTACATAACAGACAGTAATGTTTAAGGTCCAGTGGAACATTAAAAACCTATTCAGGAAGAGAACATGTTAATGGGATACATTAATTTTGTACATGTATGAGTATCAAACCTATTTTGCACTTTACCGACATACTGAGGCTAAGTTACGCGTGCTTCTTAATACGGAAGGCATATCTACAAGATAATCTAGTTGTATCATTGCCAATCATACCACATCTACACATTTTTATACTTCACTTTATTAGGATATTCGGACTCGTACTTAACAGTCTGTTCGTATTCCTGAATGCTACATGCTTAGCAAAAACGCAGAAAATACCAATTTTCTAGTCAAGTCTTTGGTTTATCCCGATCAAAATTCAAACCAACGACCTCTCACACCATTGGCGAGAGCAAACCACCACAAGAAGATGTATATTTTCAACAGAGCGAATTTATCGTCATCGTATTGTATCAATCATTTTGCCTGCAGAAATTCTTTTATTTTGTTAAAAACAGTTTTGAAAGAGCTTAATATGATGATTTGACAACAGACGTAAAAAGAATTAGTAAAGAAAGCAAGCCAATCAAATGAACTAGTTATGTGAATTAAGATTTAGAACATATTTTCTACAAAACCCTCACTCATGGCTCATCAACAAAATGTATTATTGTATAATGAAAGATCGAAAAATGAAAATTGATACAAATGGAAAGTCAATGAACTCTTATATATCACATGAAGTTAAGTCAATGGAACTTATTTATGCGTTTTCTACGAAATGAAATGTGAGGTGTATACTATTCTATGCAATTATTTTGAAAAATATTTCATTATGAACTAAAAAGTGTAAAAAGTGATTTTTTAAAAGTGATAACGAAAGTGGTTACCAAATTGGACCGATTTTCAATTGAAATTATCTCACAAGAGGGCAGTTATAAAAAGTCTCAAATTCACATTATCACGAACTTCTTGTGTTTACTTATAGTTTTTAAAATTATCCGTCATTATTGATTTCTAACCTATGCCCAAACTAGAATACATAAAGATATATAAAAACTACAGCTCTGATATATTAGAGTATTTTTATAATTATAAGAAGAACATTACAAAAAACTGATACTCTGTTGAAAGGAAAGGCAAATATTGTGTTTCAGATAAGAGTTGATTCATTTTGAGATGAGATTTTCTTGAAAGAGGTCCGAGTACACAGTTATTTAGTAGTGCACTTCTGTTAGACAATAAATGAAAATTTAAAAAATCCCACTTGCGCTTTCTCAATAATATTTTTACAGTGTGTTGTACTACTTTTGGGACAAATTTTATCAAAATTATAGAAAACTTCATCAGCTCTAACTCAAAATATGGACAATTTTATGTTAAGGGGGTCTTGAAATCTTTTGACAGCTTCCGAAGTGCTAATTTTTCACCTTTTTCAGCTGGACCTAATCACTACTTTACATTTATATTTATGACCCAAATTTTTTTACAGTGTCATTTCACCCCCCAACTTGCTATTGAGGCATAAAACATGGAGAAATAAATTTGGAAGGGGTATAACAAAAATTGGCAAGCAACACACTTTATCTTACCTCCTATACATTTCTAGGAATGTGATTGGTTAAACGCGACCTCGTGGAAACCGTGTATATTTGATATTAGGTTAGTAGGGAGGCGGGGCTTATTTCATACACGGTTAGTAGTGGAGTTACGTCCCTTTATATTCCATATAAGGTAGTTGGGAGGCGGGGCTTATTTCATACACGGTTAGTAGTGGTGTTACGTCCCTTTAAAAAAAAACAGTACTGAGAAAAAATCTTAAAGTTTCAACAGACGAAGAAATTGATGATTAAGATTGAAATAAATTCATAAAACACATTTATATAATCTAACAAGTTGTCATTGTTGGCATCTGTTTTTGTAGGATCAATGGAGTTAATCATGTTAAAGCTAACTGTATTGAAGACTTGCTCATTTTGATAGATCACTGGTGTAAATTTTACACGTAAAGATAGTCGGTAAGATAAATTCGTTACATAGTGTGCTAGTGAAGTAATACGGTATATATGGGGTCAGTAAATTCCATATGGGGATTCGAGCTTCGCTCTCACCCCATATGGAATTTACTGACCCAATATATACCGTATTAGGTCACTAGCACACTATGTAACTAATAGTCCACACTAAGGACTATATTTGTATATTTGTACGAAAATCAAAGGACGATAACTGTGTACTCGGACCAAGAGGACGGGATTGTGGCCACTGTCCTTAGTTTAATTCATGTCTTATAAGTAGAAACTTGCATGCTTTGGATTATAGTATCACTTGGGAGCTTAATACTTTATAGACAGGAGCTGCTGTAATGTTGATAAATTGAAAAGCCGAAATCATCTCTTTTGTCATAATCCTTGATGAAATTCTTTTGTATTATTATGTTGGTTTTTTTTTTAATTTAGTCGCCAAAAGTGAGGTTTGGGAAGTAAAATATTAAACCTCTATTGATACTAAAAGTAGGGAGGTATATTTCAGTGAACTGATTTGTGATAAAGGATATCGCATAAACTGATGACGCACAGACCTTTGTTTTCAAATGACAGTTTAAGAAAGGGTTGTGTTTCTGTTATATCTTTTCCCGTGTCAAACGCAGTCCAAATAGTATGTTAACTACAATGTACAGGGCAATATTAAAGATTATATCTATTGGATATCTAGATTATTAATAGTTTTTATTTCAAACATTTGATTTGGTTAACTTTTAAACATCAATCGTAGTGATTAGTGTAATAGAAAATGCATATTCGAAAATTATGAAAAAAAATGCTTGATCTATATTTCATAAGTAATTTTATTCTCTAAATTAAATTAACTAATTTCTCACCCAATAAAATGAATAAAATCCTTACACTAAATGTAAATGACGATGCCATAGTTGTTATTAAAATACAAATAAACCGCACTAACATTTATTTTTAACAAAAGACCACTTCCTTGTTGGATTTTAAACAGACTGTAATATTTATTCAATCCATGCCAACATTTCTAAATTTAGGTATAAAATTGTATGAAAAAATGATGGCATAGAATGAATAATTTGTTATATATCATATATATCTTTATTCTCATAAAGCCAATGCATTACATCAGTATAGAGATAGCAACAACTAATTGTTTAAAAAACACAAATTGATTAGGGACCAATCAATTTAACCAGTGTAAACCAAGCATCAATGTGTACTCAATATACCATTTGTTTTTCACGAACTCGTGACAATGTTGTCAATTTTGGGTGTTGTGGAATTCTATTTTATCTTTTAATAAGTATAAAAATTTTACAATGACATAATTGCAAAAAAACAGTGTAATTCTTATGACTAATATGAAAATATATGATGAAAATATTTTATTATATATAATTGCACATCAAACTGGTGTCATGTTGTTATCCTTGAGTCTCTTGTTTAGGTAAGGTGGCCTGTTGTAATTTTAATATACTTTCTTTGACGACGTTTACCACCCGGTAAGCACTGGATTATTCTGAACTATGTAGATGCTTACTATTTTTTATTAGTTTTACCAAGTTGGTCGCTGGAAGATTTATAGTCTTACAACCTTAGTGTTGACAGGCGGGTGATTCAGTAGTTTAACTTTTTAAAACACTGGACCACGAAAGCCCTATTGGTATCCATTGTAGACTAGACTTTAATCTTTTGGTGCCAAACTGAATATCTAATTGTATTTGCCATACTGACCTCTAAATGATGGAGTTCGAAATTAGTGACACAAAATGTAACCATAAATCTCACAACTCAATATAAAGAATAACAAGAATGTGTCCAAAGTACACGGATGCCCAAATCGCACTATCATTTGCTATGTTCAGTGGAAATTGGGGTCAAAACTCTATTTTGGCATTAAAATTGTAGGATCATAAAATAAAAAATTATCATAGAAAACATTTGTACTAAATTTCAACTTGATTGAACTTCAACTTCATCAACAAATACCTTGACCAAAAACTTTAACCTGAAGCAGGACAGACGGACGAACAGACGAACGTTACGACGATGAGATGGATCAACGGGCGAACGGACGCACAGACCAAAAACAATCATATTCATAAATGAAGCATTAAAACAAACACAAAGTACTTTTTCTAAACTAAACTAAAGTAAATTAAATGTGCACTGTCTCTCTAGAAGACCGAGGTCTAATAAATGAAGAATTTTTTTTTAAATTCATTTTGCAAAATTAATTAGATTTAACAAAAAAAGTTCTTGTTAAAGTATGGCATTTTTGTATACTTTGATGCTTGTTAAAGTCTGTTTCGAAATTAAGTACAACAAAATAATGAACAAAAATTATCATATAAATTCACACAAATGAAAAAGCTTTCTAGATTTTTTTTCTCTCAAGTATTGTTTATATTTAAGTGTTCAATTTTAGAA
This sequence comes from Mytilus galloprovincialis, assembly GCA_037788925.1. Taxonomy (NCBI): domain Eukaryota; kingdom Metazoa; phylum Mollusca; class Bivalvia; order Mytilida; family Mytilidae; genus Mytilus; species Mytilus galloprovincialis. The sequence continues at coordinate 37,954,995 of CM075335.1, forward strand.
ATGTAATCTAGTTTTATATCATTAATTAAATATTTAATTCAACACAATTCTGCTAGTATCAAGGGTTTTATTTTACAATTTTTGTCTTATAAGAATTATTTTTGATATAATTCCATGTTTACTACAATACAATTTTAAAATTCAACCGGAGAATAATTAAAGCGACCCCACCAAAATTCAAACTTGATCTGTATTTTGTGGTAATAAGCATTGTGTATAGGTTTCATAACATTTGGTTGAGGCAAACTTAAGTAAGAGAACGGAAACCAATTATGGGACATACGGACGGACAAGGGTAAAACTTAATGCCCCTTCGACACGGCGGGGGCATAAAAGTAATGTGTATAAGTTTCATTACTTTTTAGTTGAGGCAAACTTAAGTTAGAGAACGGAAACTAAACAAATTGTAATTTTTCCATTTGTAAAGGGACATATCTCTAGAACGTTTAAAGTGAGGCTAATAAAATTCAAACTTGATCTGTATTTTGTAGTATTAAGCATTATGTATAAGTTTCATAACATTTGGTTCAGGCAAACTAAAGTTAGATAACGGAAACTAAAAATTTAGCAGTTTTTCCCTTTATAAAAGGGCATTACTCTAGACTTGTTACAGTGACGCAACCAGTAGCATTGTGTATAAGTTTCATAACATTTGGTTGAGGCAAACTCAAGTTAAAGAACGGAAACTGATTATGGGACGTATGGACGAACGTACAGCTGGACAGGGATAAACATTAAACTCCCCACTACGGCGGGGGCATAAAGAAATGTGTCAGATGACCCCTTTCTACCCCTTTACCAACCAACTAAATATAGAACATTGGGGTAAATGAAAGTTTTGTCTATTATTTATTGAACCGTTATAAATATATAGATGAAACTTTTTAAGGCTCAACATTATGAGCTCTACCGTCAAAACTGTAAGACAAATTCTTATAGGAGTTATGCCCCTAAAATGTCAAATTTTACAATACCTTTTTTTTCTCCTCCATTTTTGCCTATTATCATGAAAACTATGATGTTTAGAGCTAAACAGTTTTTTCTTTATGCATCATATGTCGATTTAAATTGTAAATGATAAATAAACACTTTAAATCATTTAAATGATCAGGAAGGCAATATATATTAATAAGTCAAAGAAACTAAACAGACAAAAAGATCAGAAATACAAGATCGATTAATAAGTCAAAGAAGCTAATTAAAACAGACTGAAAGATCAGTAATACAAGATCAACAACATATTGTTTTTGTCATGAAGTCATTATCGTCTACAATGTCGGGGAGTGTGCTTTATGTTTGATATGCCCATATACACGTACCAAGGTGAGCGACACAGGCTCTTTAAAACCTCTAGTTATTGTAGACAGAAGTTGAATATGTATTTATCAAATGTTTGCATAGTCTAATGACACCACAGAATATTCACATTATGATAGTTTGTTTTGACAAAAATATTATTTCACAAATAATCTTACAATCGTTAATATTCTGATTTGACCGTGACCTACGATGAACGATTTTGTCGTAAGATATTTTTTGTGAAACGGGGGCGATGTTTCGGGATTGTCCAACTTTAAAAGCAAGCAATATAAAAAATAAGATGTGGTATGATTTATGAGATTTCTAATCAGTCAGCTCCCCATCAGAAATGACGTAGGTTTTAGCAACAATGGGTCACCATTCGGCCTTCAATTTCAATAAGAAAACCAACGACCTGATTTATGTACAAAACAAACCAACTAAACAGTCGAACATATTTACACGATTTGTTACTTTTTCTGTTATTGAATCAAAATGTATATTATAATAAGATGTTTACTAAGCAAAAAACTAAAAAGATAATTTTGTCTTTGTCAGACGCAAATGATTTCTGTAAACATGGTAAACTCACACAGTCATACTAAAAAAAATATGGCTTCGAAATAGATTATAATAATACATTCTGAAGTGACTCTCATTTCTGACAAAAAATTTATCAGTTCTGATCTATACGATCTTTAAGGATTAAAGCCGATTACCGAAAAAGATATGTTTATGGGTCAAACAAAATAGTCAAAGGAATAGCTGGTCATTTGAAGTGAAGTCAATTTTGAACAAATGTAATCTATCACAAACTATCAAGAAAGTAGTACACTCAGTCTAGGAGTGAAATTAATGATATTCTAGACAATGTTAAGGAAAGACTAACTTGTATAGGGTCAGAGAAATAGAAAACCAATGTGAACGGGATGCCGAAACTTAGGACATCCATCAAAATTAAAGAAAGTTACTGTCAGGAACTAATCATTAACAAAACTATGTCATCAAAGCAACGATCTGTCATTTCGAAGCTCAGAAGTGGTACATTTCCTATAAAAAAAAAGAAATAGGTCGCTACCACCAAAATCTATATCAGAGAGACTCTCCAAAGCATGCACTGTGGCACCGTTAAAGTCCACAATTCCTCTAAAGTCCACAACACCGCTAAAGTCCACAACAAATTTCCGCTAAAGTCCACAACGCCGCTAAAGTCCACAAACTTTCCGCTAAAGTCCACAAAATTACCTCCGCTAAAGTCCACAAGAAAACGCCGTTAAAGTCCACAATAACAAGTTCCGCTAAAGTCCACAAAAAAGCACCGTTAAAGTCCACACCAATTTTTTTATTGTTAAAAACATATTATTCGTTATTTTTATCCCGTTAGTACAATATAAAGCATTGGCCTTTCTTCTAGGTAGTATTTTTTTTTATCAGTTTGATACATGAAAAAAGTACAGTATCGGTATATGATTTTGTTCTATCAATTTTGATCTTGATGGCCAATTTGGACATCATTTCTAAAAAGTTTGTAAATTCGTTATTTATTATTACTGCATTCAACAAGTAATTTTTTTCTCTTATTCTTTGCATATAATCACTTTTTGACATAATTAATGTACAAAGCAAATGTGCCTCCTAATCTATAACATTTGAACGGCATGCAACAATCTTGATTATATCATTAAACAAAAAAAATACTAAGTTTATGAATTCCCAAAGGTCTCCTGTCGCAAAACTTTTAACCAACGTTTAACGTTATTAATTTCTGTTATGATTTTCAGAACGGAAAAATGAAGCCAGTATGATAAATTCCAAATAAAAAAGAAAATATTCTATGCTTTAAGTTATATTTTTATCGATTAGTATCAGATATCGATGCGTTGAATGGGTTTCTACCAAAATGTCACAACAAAACCTGATTTGATCGATATAGGAAGATGTGGTATGAGTCACAGTGCCAATAAGACAACTCTCTATCCAAGTTAAAATTTATGAAAGACCATTATAGGTCAAGGTACGGCCTTCAACACGGAACCTTGGCTCACACGGAACAGCCAGCTATAAAAGTCCCCAACAATTACAAGTGTAAAACCATTCAAAAGGAAAAACCAATGCCCATAAATGGGGCTTAAGAAAATATACATACACTAGTTGTTTATCTTGGTAAAGTGTTTTAATCACATGTAAAATTACTCACAAGATTAATTTCTATAAACTCACAAAACGCTAAATCTGTTCTACAGTATTAAACCAGTAAAGTAAAATGGTCAGAAGTATTTGTCACCTATAATTAGTTTTTATATATATCATGAAATCTACGGATATTTTTCATAACAAATATTTAGGAACTATTTCATGTAAGATTTTAATCAAAATTAGTACCAATAGAAGCAGACCTCTCATAGGTTTATTTGTTTATTTGGTAATTTATCTATTTTGAAGCGTTAATTCTCAATTTCTGATGATATAACACAAAGTTTATATCTTATCCAAAAATTTGATTTACACCAAAAATGAAAAACAAAACTAACCGAAGAAAAGTATGACCAAATAAAAAAAAACTTGCCGACGTATTTGTGTGTTGAGAAATCCAGAACTAATAAAATAAGTGTCTATGAGCATTGGAGGGTGTGGATATAGGATAAAGACAGGATGTGGGTATAGAATAAAGGCGATAGGAACGTTCATCTTGCATTGAGCCCGAACACCAACAATTGTTTTTGAAGTACAACGTTCCTAAATGTTCTAAAAACTTATCTTCCAAAATATACATGTATGTACTTCCATAATTTCAATTGCAATTTGAGCATTTGAACTTAATTTCATACTAAAAAATGTAGCGTCACTTTTTAGCTCACCTGGCCCGAAGGGCCAAGTGAGCTTTTCTCATCACTTTGCGTTCGGCGTCTATTTTTGAGATTTACGGACCGTTTTGGCTGCTGTGGAACCTAACAGACACTAAATGGAAATCTTACTTATGTTTTATAGATATTGCAAAGGAAATTTAAATATCAAATATAGGCTCCAAATTATGTCTCCAGCATATACATAAAGAGAACGCTATGTTGGAGTTTCTTGTGGATGAACAAATATTTACTAAAGAATAAAAAGAGTATAACTAGTTAGATAAATTTTCAGAAATGTCTGTTTGATTGATAGAAAATCGCATAAAAATCGATAAAGCAAATACTATAATTTTTTCATTCATCAAAATAGAATTTATGCTGACAAGAAATACTTTCTAAGAACAAAAGTCCGTGCTTTTAATTAGATCTTTAATATCGGGTGTAAAAAACAGAAAATTGTCTTTTGATAATGAAAAAAAAATGTTTGGACTTTAACGGTGCTTTTTTGTGGACTTTAGCGGAACTTGTTGTTGTGGACTTTAACGGTGTTTTCTTGTGGACTTTAGCGGAGGTCATTTTGTGGACTTTAGCGGAAATTTTGTGGACTTTAGTGGCGTTGTGGACTTTAGCGGAAAATTGTTGTGGACTTTAGCGGTGTTGTGGACTTTAGAGGAATTGTGGACTTTAACGGTGCCACAATGCACTAATCGAGCTATTGGGGACGAGATGCGTTTTCTGATTCAATGTCCTGCCTATTCCGTCCAGATACAAACATTGTTATCTACATATGAAGACAAGCTGAACATAAATAAACACGAACTTGACGATGATGAACTGTTGAAATTCCAGTTAATAACACCAGACACAAATATTTGCGGTGGCTAGCTTTCTACAGTAACTGGTAGCTTTTAACAAAAGATACTGCTTTACATAACCAGTACAGTACTATGAGGTGTTAGTTTTAAAAAATTCACTATTGAAATTCATATTTATAAAATCATTTTGTGAAATTATGCTTATATCATGTTTATGAATATATAAGTTTTTAATGTAATTTTGGCCTTTAACTGCAGTTTAGTAACTCTAAAGCATTTTTACCTAAATGTTTTCAAATTTGAAGAATATTTATTTACATATGTACATCATTCTCCCAAATTTATTTTACCTTTTAGACTAATTCTGTAAGAGAATTGTTCTACACGATCATAATGATTTTAGCAAAAAAATTAAAGTTAATCAAAATATTAAAAGTTATGTTCAAAATCTGCTCAATTATCGGTAAAAAAATATCAGGCAGTGACATAAATTTCCTTAAATTTTATTCACACTTGTACATTTCAGATAAACTGTATGCTTGGAACCATAAAAAGAAATTTTGAGAAAATTGTATATGGACGTTCTATTATGTGGTTATATGAATGCAATGTAGATTTTAATATAAATGTAAAAGTATGGAAGGTTACATATCAACATTTACAGTGCATACAATTCATATAATATATGTAATGCGAATCATTTTACTGTAGAAACAAGCTTCACTTATTACTACGCTTCAAACTAACTCAAGACAAAACACTTCGAGGAATATGCATGTATGATCATTGGAACAGGCACACATACAAATTCACTTTCACATAATAGAACCAACTGTTATGCTGAAATTGTTACCTATGAATAACAAATACATCCAAATAAGATGCAGATGCTAGATTTTCAATTGTGACAAGGGGAGATAATCAAAAGTATCACTAAGACGAAAATGCAAGCTCCACATTTATACATATGTTTGTTTTGTACTTTTTGTGATAAATAGTATCAGATTTTTACATTTATACAAATGTATGAGTCAACATTTTCAATTATACTGTTTTCAAAAATTAACTTTAGTGTTTACATACTATTTTCAATCTACTATTTTGCTAGCTCCGTAAATAAGATAAAGGATTTATATTAAATATATCAACTGTTACAACTGTCAGAATTTAGTCAAATATAGGTGATAAAATCAATATTATCTTGTATCAACTTTACTAAATACTATTTCTAGGCATATCAATAAATACTAAAATACTATATATAGCCGATAGCCCAGCAATACTGGTGGACCCCATATATTATTAATATAAATATAATAGATATACACAATATACATGAAGCATAAGTATCAATGCACTCTAAATAAACTTTCATAAGGAATTCTTTAGAAAAATGAGTAAATTGTGTTCAAAAATATGGGCTCCGTCATAAACGATCCCGCCGGTTAGGAAAAACCAATCAAAACGAGTTACCTCGGTTCGAACTCCATTTAAACTGCAGTCAAAAGACTACATTTTAAATAAAGTGGAAAATTTTGGAAACCTGTGTCCAAACCCAAATGCTCGGAAGACCGTCTCGAGAGGTACACTTGGACTGTGTATAACTGAATAAATAAACTATAAGAAGTAAATAATAAATCAAGTTACTATATAAATCCCTACTAAATACAAATTAGAATAACAATTCAATTGAAAATGAAATTTATTTCACTGTTGTCCAGTCTGATGCTTGGCTAGAAGTGACCAACAAGGGAAAATATTCCCGCTAAATATCAGTATCACGTGATACATGTATGTATATACGTGTACATAAGAAGTACCCGTATTAATAGTATTCACTAGTACCGTTATTACAATAATTTCCCACTATACTATCGAACCGTTGGAAATTATAATTATTACAAGTTTCTTGGTTTTCACATACATAAATATATTGTGGATACGAACAAAGAGAGACAAATCTTATCTTCTTAATTTTACGTGTACAACCCTAAATCAAACCAATAATTGTTTAGATACTTTCATCTTTATTTTCTCACTTAATATTAAACACAACTGATATATTAAAATCATGTAATAATAATTAGGCCTCAAATATAATGATGATTAATATGATTTTGAACTTTATTCATATAATATTTCATACACAAATGACAATGTAGCCTCTGATGGCTAGTTTGTATAAAAATACATGTTTATTGACTGCATATTGATAAACTTGTAATTTATTGTATTCCATATATATTAGTACGGTGACCAGATTCAATATTTTCAAAATTTAATCGTCAAACTTACTATATGGCTATATCATATATCATTGTATTCTTCAAAATAAGTACTTTCAAAATATCAATGTCGTCAAAAAGAAATGTGGTAACAGTCTTTGCATAAAATGAGCTCAACGTTTAAATACTATGTTAATTTTTTTCTTCTGTACGTATTTAAAATTTAAAGATAAATGTAGCAATTTAAGTTAAATTTCAGATATGGACAGCCTTTAAAACCAAGTATCAATGAATTTTCTCGAAAATGCAAAAAAAAAAAAAAAAACCCATCTTTTAAAACGTCGATTTACATGAATATTTCAGACACTTGTTGTATTATCCAAGATTAACACTTATTCTATAAATGTTACAATAGTCCCTTGCCATGTGACATTCACAGTCTGAAAAAATTGACAATATTTTTTTTTGCTTGAAGCCTACTACCTTGAAAGCGTATTTGGCAAAAGGTCATGCATGTGATTCATAACAACCAAAATCCAAAAGAAAAACTCGCAAACGAATACACTTAAGCCAGTAAGTTTATTCTTTTTAATCTTTCAAGGAAAATGATTGGAATGTCTGTATATTCCCACAGGAGCCCAGCACCGTGTATGTAAGAATTTGTTGAAAACAAACAACTGATTATTTTACAGGGTGATTTTGGCGATCCCCTTACATGAACACATAGGAATTCTGGTGACATATTCCTTTCAAAATGCACAGGGTGAAATGTATTTATCCCTCGCTATTCGTATAATCTAACGGTGATGGAATAGGGTTTAAGCAATGTGTAATGCTGTCCAAAATTCAGTTTGAAAAAAAGCCGTAAATATGCTGTTTCAGTGCCGCTTCACATCATATCATGGTGAAAATATTTTTTTGTTACTGTTTATTAAGCTTTAAAACAAGGTTTTACACATACACGGGTTTCATCTTTATCGTGAGTTCGGAAGGTCTGACAAACCACTGAAATCATTGTGCGTATCCTTCAAAGTCCTAAGAACTGATTGCTTACCTACTCCAAACAGAAAATAAGTTGTGTCCCATCCAGTAAGAGCTTGTACATATGACAACTATTTACAAATAGTTGGAAAAAGGCAGCTACATAGGTGGTGAATAGGCAAACAAGTTATTCGCCGGTCCTTTACGTGTGTTACACTGCTAATTTTCCCCGTCTGCACCCGCAACTCATTTGTATGAGTCATCTGTTGTCCTATGTTGTTTTAATTGTTCGTTTTTATTCTGTGGTTAGCATGTCGAAATGACTATTATATTGTTAATTGGTGTTTTGATCTGTCCTGAGTGTTCCTGCATTATTTTGTTCTGTATTCCTGTCATGTAATGGTGTCATTTTAGTGCTATATTTAACATAGCAAGTAAGGAAAATGGCTGTTGTTTTCTTGTAGTTCGTTTCTGTGAGTTTTGCATTGTCGTTTGATTTTTGCTCACTGCATTGTTTCCGTTGCTTCGTTGTTTCCCTCTTATAGTTGATGTGTTTCCCTCGGTTTTGGTTTGTAACCCGGATTTGTTTTTGTCTCAATCGATTTATGACTTTCGAACAGCGGTATACTACTGTTGCCTTTATTTGTAAAGTAGTGTACACACAGAACAGTCACATCCGTATCAGAGTCACTAACGACATCCGGTTATTAACATTAGTTTCCGATATGACTCAAACGTTCTGTCTAAGTAAAGTAGAAAATCATGTACATGTAGAATCAAAGAGAAGTTGTCGAAGTTTTGAAGAAAAAACCACCAAAGAAATTAAGAAATTAAGAAGAGTCTGTTTGTTTTCTTTATCAGAGAATTTCTTTCAGTCCAAAATACTTCTGCCTTTTATAACCTGTCTTTGAGAGGCTTTCCCTTTCAGCAGATTTTACAGTGAGTTGACTATGGGTGTTACCGTTTACCTGTAGCTATTGTTCAACAAGATTGAAACATTGACAATACAATAGGGACATTTAAATTGACCAGTTGGTTTTGTAAGATTTAAATCTACCTTGTTGCTACCTGTAAACAAATTTATTCACCCAACCCAAAATGTCAGCATGTTGCAATCTGGTTGAACAATAGCTACAGGTGAACGGTAACACTCATAGTCAACTCACTGTAAAGATGTTTTTGTTTATGTCGTAGCGGTCAAAAACGTCTGCTGCTGTGTGCGCTAGAGTAAAGCATTGAGACAATGTTCTATAATGGTCAGCTGTAAGGTCACCGAATGGTATGTTTTCTTAGCATCAATACATTGACTCAAAGAAAATTATAAAAGTGTAGTAAAGACTTTATATTCGAGTTGTTTTACTAAATCAGACTTGCGTGTCTTTATTATGGTGCCTTCATCGTAAAATAGAAAAAAACTGGAAATACGACCGACAGGTGGAGACAGCACATTACCTGCTGTAACATCATCTCTGCAGTTTGCCGAAACCAATACACGTTTGAATACAAAGCCCTAGATTTTTATAATCAAAAATAAATGCAAGATATTCGTCGTGTCAAAATTATACATAAAAGCTTCAAAAACGTATAAATTTTGTCAAATCTTATTTTAAATCGTAAAAATAAGGTGGAACAACAATGAATATAATAACAGAAAGTATTTATCCAATGTTATTTAGTAATGCTTCCCTAAAATCTTTTCAATTTCAATTTTCTTTAAAAAAAACTACCAATATTATGATTTATAGCCATATTATCCGAATGATCATAATTAAACTCAGTAAATATGAGACATTTCCTCACTTGGTCCCCGTACTACATGTATATACCAAGTTGTACTTTAAATAAAAATATATATCTATACACGAATACCTCCCCCATAGTTATTTCTTTGCATCCATTTCATCCTGAAGAAGTTGGACAGGTCATTGGATTATATAATTTTACATGTGTATATGTTTTTTCGTGGATAAGGGTTAAACCGAAAAAAAGGATAAATGGAGTAAATATATACAAGATTTGCTTCCCTTATACTGCATATTTGTGTTGTGTATGTGTATACCATTTATTCTTTATCGTTGTAAAATATGTATGAGGTATAAAATAAAATTGATTTGATGAAGAAGAAAAAGTTTCACATGATTAGAATACTATAAAACTGTAACCAAACTTAAATTTAAAACAGAAAATTGCAGGCACTTCATCCATGATTATTTTTTTGAAAATAGTTTAAAACTATTAATTTAAAATGTTTCTATTTTAGATTTGAATTGCTTCGTCCACTCATTTGAAAAAGAGGTAAAAGTCAAGAAAATGAAAAAATAAAGTTAAAAAAAACGATGCCTTTCTGAATTAAATGTGAACGCATCGAACGCAAACAAAAAAAATGTATTTGAAATGGTAGGGGAGTAAAATCATGCAAAAGAAATAAGTAACAGCCTAGATACTTCGGAATTCTTACGAAATTCTCATCTTTGGCATATTTATATATTCATGTACATGTAGTATGGAGAGAATAATCAACGTATGCAAATGATTGGTTGTACCGATGTTGAATGTGTCTTATCATAAACAATCTGTTGACTATATGAAATCAAAATATACGTTTGAAGGTAAGGATTTTTTTTTTATCATAATCTGTACAATAGGAGGTATCTTTTTGTTGTATATATTTCATTATTTAGGGATTTTACTACACATTCGATAACAGAAAAACAAATAATTTGTGTATCTTGATGTATCATGCTATGCTTTATAACAGTAACATGGGACATGAAAATAAAATATGTTCAAGTGGCTATAATTATGCTCTTAATCTTACTTATTTGAATAAAATTAAAACAGACACTACGAAATAACTGATGCCATCAACATCGATATCAAATTCTTTAGAATGTTAATGTAAAACAAGAATGTGATATATAATGACAATTCCTGATTAACAGGTTGAGGTTAAAACAGTTTTTATATACCCCGGCCGCGACTCCCTTTTAGTTCTCTCATTTGTTGAATCAGAAAAATAATTTAATTCATTATCATAAAATTGAGAATGGAAATAGGGAATGTGTCAGAGAGACAACAACCCGACCATGCATGGAACAATACAATACAATACAATACAATATTTTTATTTTCCAAATTAAAGGGCCTATTAAGAGCATATTAACATCAATTACAACATGACATAAACATTACAGAGTGATTAAAATAACATAAAATAATAAGGGACGACATCAAAAGTTCAATGAAGGATAAAAAACTTAATTCACATAGTTTTTTCACTAACCCCCCACCCCCCTCTTAACTTAATTTGGGAAAAATTGATTGACTCATATGGATATATGTAAAAATCAATGTCGGATAACCAAATCTTGGAGCTGTTCAACCCCCCCACCCCCAAACTATTTGAATTAAGTTTTTTATCTTACATTGATCTTTTGATGTCGTCCCTAAGTCAAATGCATGAGGAAAGAATCAGTGGTCAAGGGGAGATAATTTTGATATCTTTCAGAGTATTTAAGTTAACTAATTTTCTGATTTTCTAAGTTGCAGGCCTTTATCAAACCTTGGAAGAGACATCAGCGGAAGGTCACCAACAGGTCTTCAATGCAGCGAGAAACTCCCGCACCCGGAGGTGTCCTTCAGCTGGCCCCTAAACAAATATATAAACAGTTCAGGAAAGGTCCTTATCTTTGTTTAATTTCAAAGTTACACAAAAAGATAAATACAAAAAAAATTGAATAATACAGTATTAAGATTATTTTTGTTAACAAAGTAAGCTGAGAGAAATTAATATGCTGATATGGTCGTGTAGATTTGAACAGTACAGTAAAATCTGATCTTTTACAATGCCAAACGCCTATATAGTATTTATATATTTTAATAAATAATATGGAGGGAATAAACAGAAAATGTTATTATATAATGTTTAAAATGGTAAAAAGTGAATGACAACAATGCAAAATTGAGGTTGTTTATAATTAGAGGCGTCTTTGGCGACAACACTAATTGATTTTAGAATAAAAGTGCAACGATTTTACCAACTATTTTTTTTATGAAATAATGAACTGATCACATATACCTTATACGAATGATTTTAATAGTCTAATCTATGCCTGGGATTTTCTTATCCCAGGCATAGATTAAATACCTTAGCCGTATTTGGCACAACTTTTTGGAATTTTGAATCCTCATTGCTCTTCAACTTTGTATTTTTTTTAACTTTATAAATATTTTCATATGAGCGTCACTGATGAGTCTTTTGTAGACGAAACGCGCGTCTGGAGTACTAAATTATAATCCAGGGGTGGTGTTATCGAAGCTATCTTAGGATTAGGACGTGTCCTAAGACCATCTTATGACAAGTCTTTATCCTAAGTCGTGTTCTCGAAGCTCTCATAACTTAGGATTTATCACATTGTTCGTCCTAACTTTAGGACACCTAATTAGGTGTCTTAAGATCATCATATCTACATCCTAGCTTTGCGCATGCTTTTTTCTCTTTTGTCACGTGAAGATGAACATAAAATGAAATGCACCATCGGTTATTAACTCGTATAAAGAAATGCTGCATGATTTTAAACTTTGAACTTCGTGTTTTACGATACGATGACACTTCGAATTCAATATTCTCATTTCAAAACAAATTTTTTTCCACTTTAAATCACCTTGGATAACTATTTAATGTTCCTTGCAATTGGTAGCGCGCTCGTCTTGAATGCAGGTAAGATATAGCCGAAAAATATCATTATGCCCTCTGTACCTTACGAGCTAGCGGAAATTTGTAACGTGTCAGTATAATACAAAGCGAGGATATATTCAAAACTATATAATAAAAATAACGACGGGATAAATTTCACACTTTTTATTATTTATTATTGAGAATGATATTTTTTTATTTTATTTTTCTTGCAACAAATTTGATTTCTTTCGAATGTATTTGATGTATGGAGTATAATGAAAGGACATATGGAAAGTGTTTTGATGTTCCATCTATTCTACGAATACATGCCATTTTCGTTTGAAAACAATCGAACCCATTTGTTATATTTCCTAATATAAATTCCGAATTTGCGAAATAGGAAGTATGACACATTTACTAATAAACGCATGGTTTACTCATAGTTTAAAAGTACTTAAGTTTTATGAATTGGATTCCATTATTAATTTTCATATGATATATAATTCAAGGTCAGACTTTTTTTCAAAGTTTAAACTTCCTAAATCAAATTCGTGGATTTCAGTGGGCCTGTCCATTTAATGAAATATATTCGATAACCATTTGTCCAATCTAACTTAAGAAGGAAGATGCATTTGTTTTCACACTGATCAATTAACCTTTTTTTAGTTATTGGCAGCGGGGATTTTAAATAGAATATATATTCGGATAAACATTAAATGTTGTCCTGTCTGATTTAAGAAGGAAGATGTATGTTCTTTTTGCACTGATCAATTAACCTTGTTATAGTTATTGACATCGGGCCATATATATAATTACCGCTGATATAATGTAGGCGTTCAAATAATTTGACATATAGGGATCTATGACATATAATATAGAAGTTCATTTGAATATAAAAAAAAAATGATCATGGATTTGTCGCTGCCACAGTACCGTCCTTTCTCTATCGATTGTGGCATCATCGAATGTCACACGACCAGTTCTTCTAGTATGTAGCAAAAACTGCATATCCTTCTGGAGCACCAGAGATTACCCAAGGTACAAAATGTATTTGGTGGGGTATCTGTATCCATTTTGACTCAGAAGGAAGTTTGTTATATATGCTGTCACGACTTTGAGGATCGTCTAACTTTGCAAACCTTTCTACATCGGAGGTCAAATACTAAATTTACTGCAATGTCGACATTGTTGCAAACATAAAATTGATATAATATTATGAAGGTGGATTTCATCTTACTTTACTTTTCTATTCCTTCTTAATTTCAACATATTTCTGACATATTTTGTGTTATTAAAGACAGGCGATATCTTTTTGCGCCATAAATGAACTCATTTGCGCCGTAAATTATTTGCCTCAATGCTTATTCTGCGCCACTTCATTTTAAAAACTATAGGTATCAATTGCGCCAATAAAAATCTTATCTCATTGCGCCAACTTTATGAATTTATTTATGGGATATATATATGACACAATTGACATTGCTGAATTTAATTGTCCTGATTCTATTGTGTTATTCACGTATTAGTAACATTAATATATTTTAGGCATGAATGTACATTTGTAGTAAGTCCCCCCCCCCCCCCCCCCCATATTTATGTTTGCATGTGTCTGGTAAACAAACAGCATGTACGTATGTTGCGTTAAAATACCAAACAAATGTTGGTATGTTATATTATGAACAAAATACAAAAAGAAAGACCAATGTATTAAATCATTCAGATATTTTCATTGCTTTATTAATACAGCATTTAGGAATTCTTTCAGAGATGTGATACATGTATGTTTTTTTTTGTAACATCAAATTACACTAGTTGTAATCCAGCTGGGGCCTGGTTTTCGAAAGTATCATAAGATATGTCATAAGATATATCTTAGGACATATTTTATGATCATCTCATGTCCTTTAACTCTACTTTCCGCTGTAAAGATGATGTTCTTTTACTTAATGATTCAAAATTTGGTGACTATGTGGAACGCATCTATCCCATCGAACTAGAGATAAAGGATACTATTGATACAGTTAAGTCGGCATCATATCTTGACTTACATCTAGAAATTGACAATGAGGGTTGGTTGAAAACAAAACTTTACAACAAAAGAGATGATTTCAGCTTTCCAATTGTGAACTTTCTATTTCTAAGTAGCAACATTCCAGCAGCAACTGCGTACGGGGTATATATCTCCAAATTGATATGATATTCCCGTGCTTGCATTTCCTATCATGATTTTATTGATAGTTGCTGCTCACAAGGAAGCTATTAAACCAAGAGTTCCAAATGGTGCAGTTGAAATCATCCCTTCGTAAATTTTACGGACACCATCACGAGTTGGTTGACCGTTATGGAATAACCGTTTCACAAATGCTATCGGATATGTTCCTCACGTGGTAACCACAATCCCCTTCCCTTTCATGAATGTGACCTACATAATTAGACTATTCACCGGGATTTTTATCACATAAGCAACACGATGGGTGCCACATGTTGAGCAGGATCTGCTTACCCTTCAGGAGCACCTGAGATCAACCCTAGTTTTTGGTGGGGTTCGTGTTGTTTATTCTTTAGTTTTCTCTGTTGTATCATGTGTACTATTGTTTGTCTGTTTATCTTTTTCATTTTTAGCCATGTCGTTGTCAGTTTATTTTCGATTTATAAGTTTGACTATCCCTTTGGTATCTTTCGTCCCTCTTTTATGACTATCATATGATATGTCATAGGATGTAAATCAAAGCTGTCTTAACAGAGTCATAGCTATGATGCTCGTATGACTGTCATAAGTGAACATTATTTTCTATTATTTTAAATAATGTTTACAAAGTATTAAATATAAGAATGAAAATGAAAAGTATGAACATATTAATTATTACTATTCTTAATACTTACGAATATTTTTTTTTTTTTTTCATTATAATGAACATGAAATTTTATACAAAAAGGAATTGAAATATGAGTTGATAATTTATTTTAATATAGTTTGCAGTATATGATTAATCTTGAACTTCGCTTTCGTGTATCATCATACATGCATTGTTATTTAACTGTGAATACTTTTAGATTCGGTACACCGAGTACCCCGCTTAACGAAATGCCCGTGCACATACGTAAATATAGTACTATCAAATATGTTAGGAACGAAATAATATGTATAATATTGTACAAAACCATAATTTAGAAAAGAATTCCAAATTGTAAGTCACAGGAGATTCAAATTTAATTAACGTAGTAATAAAATCTTTACTATTTAGCTAACCGAGAAACACAATATTGCAATTAATATGAAATTACGCAAAAAAGTCATGAAAAGTAATTAAAATTTTAGTTGACAATCATAAGACCATCATAAGTCATGTCGCGAGGGGTTTTGAATTTACGACAAAAGTTATGACACATCGTAACTTAGGACACTTTCGAAAACAATTCTTACGACTATGACATGTCCTAATACCATCATAAGACATGTCTTAGTCATAAGATACTTTCGAAAACCAGGCCCCTGGGGTGTTGTTCTCGAAGCTATCTTAGGATTAGGACGTGTCCTAAGACCAACTTATGACAAGTCTTTGTCCTAAGTCGTGTTCTCGTCGCTCTCTTAACTTAGGATATATCGCACTGTTCGTCCTAACTTTAGGACACCTACAAATGTAATTAGGTGTCGTAAGATCATCATATCTTCATCCTAACTTAATAAAGTTTCAAATTCACTTTTTGCTCATTTTTTACGTTGTAGATAAACATGAAATGAAACGCTCTATCGGTTATTAACTCGTATATAAAGAAATTGTGTATGATTTTAAACTTTGAACTTCGTGATTAACGATACGATGGCACTACAAATTTAATTCCCATTTCAAAACAAAGTTATTTTCCAGTTTAAATTTACAATCCTTTTTTTATATAATTTGATAATTACATTTGAAAGCATGCCTATAATTCTATACATATAATTATAAAATTCATAAACAGTTTTATTAATTTGTTTCGTCATTAATAAATTAGTGTAAATTCACATTGCGATAAGACGTGTCACGGTACTTGTCTATCCCAAACTCATGTATTTGGTTTTGATGTTATATATATTATTCTCGTGGGATTTTGTCTATGTGTGTTACATTTTAGTGTTATGTCGTTGTTCTCCTCTTATATTTAATGCGTTTCCCTCTGTTTTAGTTTGTTATCCCGATTTTGTTTTTTGTCCATGGATTTATGAGTTTTGAACAGCGGTATACTACTGTTGCCTTTATTTACTAATTCAAATGACGTCATTTTTTCGTCATTTTTCAGTTTCAAATAGGACGTCACTTGGCGTAGAGGTTTAAACGTATTCGGATGTGTCTACTTTTGTGTTTCAAATGTCTGGTTATGTAAATGTATTTCAGTTGTTTCCTGTAATTAGTTAATACTTCAGCTTTATCATGTACATCTTTTGAATATTCATTTTATTAAATTTACTGTTTGCAAAAGTATAAATTACTCTAAATTATAGGGATTTTCTGGTAACTTAACAGAAAACCCTTGCCGTTTTTGGCACAACCTTTTTGATCTTTTGGTCCTCGATGCTGTTCAACTTTGTACTCGTTTCGGCTTTCAAACTTGTGTGTCTTGTGTGGACAAAATACACTTCTGGCGTATTAAAATTTTGAACTTGTTGCCTTTTGTTGGCTGTTGTTCGTGTGATTCTTTGTCAATTGTGTTCTCCAATTTATTTATATTGTAGTCCTGTGTTGTCATTTTGATGTTATATTTCACATGGCCATAAAAGTGGGAGGTTTGGCATGCCACAAAACCAGGTTCAACCCACCATTTTTTCCTTTAAAAATGCCCTGTACCAAGTCAGGAATATGGTCATTGTTATATTATAGTTCGTTTCTGTGTGTATTACATTATAACGTTGTGTCGTTTGTTTTCTCTTATTTTTGAGTGTAAATTCACATTGCGATAAGACGTGTCACGGTACTTGTCTATCCCAAATTCATGTATTTGGTTTTGATGTTATATATATATGTTATATTTGTTATTCTCGTGGGATTTTGTCTATATGTGTTACATTTTAGTGTTATGTCGTTGTTCTCCTCTTATATTTAATGCGTTTCCCTCGGTTTTAGTTTGTTATCCCGATTTTGTTTTTTGTCCATGGATTTATGAGTTTTGAACAGCGGTATACTACTGTTGCCTTTATTTAATAAATGTTTTATAACAAAGTTACTTGAACAATTTAAAATTTCGTACTTGTGATAATTATGTTTAGGACGTCCTAACATAAGATGCATCTGAGATAGCTTCGAGACACAACTTAAGAGTATCCTAAGACGATCCTAAGTCCATCCTAAAATTTTTCTCATCTATGACGTAGGACAAATCTTACGATACTTTCGAGAACACCACCCCAGGTCTCCATGTAGATTTTACCTTTTCGTCACGGCGTTATCAGTTTTCTCGACTTTAACAAATCATAATATCCCCACTAGTCAAACAAGGTCAACACAAATCTTGGACAGTAACAATATGGAAATGCCCCTGCAGTCTTTATCATTTCCACGAAGAAGCTAGAAACTTTTGAAAAAGTATTTTTTGGGAAAATAAAAAACATCGTTTGCTTGTTCCACTTGGCATGTTGACAACAAATTGTTATACAATGAAAATAAATATAATTCCGTAAGGTAAATACCCATATTTGAAATTAGAGATTTTTATTAGTGCATGCCTATGAAATTAGATTCGGTTTTTAAAGCAAAACGCCTATTTATTTAAAAGAGACTATAAATATTTGTATTATCTTTATTTATATCGTATTCTTCTATCTTTATGAGTTAATTGATCTTTCCAGTATTGCTTAATTTTTTATAATGCGTATCTGATACTGTAGTATGTAATTGCACATGTTTCATCGTGAACAATAATAAAAAAAAAAATGTATAAAAAAGACTATAAACGAGGAATAAAGATGATAAATGTGTTCTAAATTATCTCAATTAAAAATAATCTGCATGTGTCATGAAGTCGTTTTAAAAGGAAAAAAAATCTATTGGAACAGTTATGGTATAATTAACACTTCTTCGTACGCATAGCTAGTATCTACGTAAATCTAACAAATTTACCCATGACTTGTATAATACTAACATTTTGTAATTAAAGCTTGGCTTGTGTTACTATGGTATGTAAATCTAAAGATCTGATATGATCAAATTTTTTTTTCTTTTAAAATATTGTGTGAGACCAGTCTCCATTTATTCTGCTTCTAATTGAAAATGAACAACAATAGAAGTGGTGAAGTTGAAAACGACAAAGTCATTGTAATCAAGTATTAAATACATGTTTTTTTTTTAATTTAAATGTAAAGCGTTAAAAGTTATTGTTAATAAAACTATAGTGAGCTATTTAATTTTTCATATAACAAAATATAATGATAGCGAAGACAGGAAACAAAAAATATGCAAATGTCAATTTATTCATTTTTTTAAATTTCAACATTGTTACAATCAGCAAAAATATAATTTAAGTATTGGCTAATTACTTAAGTCTTATTAACACTATAAAAAATTAACCAAACCTTACATTTCACACTTATCAGAATACTTTCAAAGGTTACTACTATGAAATACAAGGAAGTGTTACAGTATAAATCGCGATCGTAGAAGGGTAGAATCATCTGTTTGAAATCTTCATAATCAGCTGCGAATGTCAAATAAGAAAAAAATATATGAAATAATCAGTAACTATATCAAATGGACGAAAGTGATCAAGAGGATTAATCGTAGGTTGAAAATCTGAGATACTGTGATAATTCTAGATCGGCGGCAGTAATACGTATGGGATAATAGGTTCAATCAAGTACTAAGTAGTTGAAATTGACTTTGAACTAGCTATCAATATACATGTATCAATGCTGATATTATTGTCCTTTGTGTCTTGTGTGTTTTGTTGTTTTGTTGATTGTTTTAACCTCATGCTAATGATTTAAGTCTTTATATGTTGCGCTAGTTCAACACTATTTCGAGTTAAGGGGTTGTTGATTGCTCGCTTACATGTTTATCCCCCCTTCCCACATTCATATACTTTACTTGTCTATCCGAAGTCAGGGGTCTGAAATGCAGAGATTTGTTTTGTTTCCTGTCATACATGTATTTGTTTAATTGTTTCAAATCAGACCACGGTTTTTCTCGTTTGAGTTGTTTTACAGTTTTGCATGCATTTTATAGCATACTATACGGCATGTTGTTGATAAACAAACGACTAACTTGATGACGTTTACAGAATACAGAATAAGGGGTCATAAGTATTGAATAATCAACAACAAAAAAGAATAGAGAAAAGAGGGTAAAAAATTAAGAATAGAGTATAACGGGATGCTAAATTATAAAGAATAGAAAAAAATGGACAGCACATATTACGAACAGAGAAAAATTACATACAAAAGTAAAGAATACAAAAATGAAACATCCTCATCAAGACACTCATAGTTGCTTGTCGTTTGATATTTTTGAGATGGATCATACCTTTTACGTTTCATAGTAAACCCCTTTTGGGAGTTATACGTTTAGCCATGATAATAAAGTGCATTTGTATCTGAGAACCATGATAATTTGGCATAAATGCTATATTTTGACCCATAATATCTTCCTCCTCACATACGCGAAATTTATAAAAAAAAATCATATGAATAATAATTTATTGCAATTTTAAAAGCCTAATGAATTTGAATGTCCCTTTTGTATCCTTCGCCTCTCATTCATTCGGCTAGAAGCAGAATTTAAAGGAAAAGGAGCAGAATATGTATCATGGATACTCTTCTTTTCACTTTATATCTTGATTTCTGAAATTTTCTATTTGTAAACAACGTCCTTTCATCCACCAATGTGCATGACATCACATACATCTGTTCATACCAAGAATGCAATGACTGGTGCCACCAGTGGTGCAATATCTGTTTATATAATAACTCTTCCGTAACACCTAAGTTGGGTTCATATTGTGCAATGTGTTAAATTATTTGAATAATTGATTTTTTAAATATGATTGTCATTCAAACACATAATTAACTTAATATGCTATAAAATTGAGAGTGGAAACGGGGAATGTGTCAAAGAGACAAGAAACTGACAAAAAAGTAGAGAAAAAAAAACGAGAGCCACCAATGGATATTCAACACAGCGAAAAATATCCCGCACCCGGAAGTTGGCTTCGGCTGGTCCCAAAAAGTAATTTCTATATAAAATAGCTTCACCAAAAAAGGAGGTCACACTAAACTCCGAAACATACTTTTGTTACCTAATATTCTGACATCGGAATCGGACTTCTTTTAATCGTGCGTATTGCTATGTGTTTTTTTTTAATTCTACATTGGCTAGAGATAAAGGGAATGGTTAAGATCTCACGAAACATATTTAAACCCGCCGCATTTTTGCACCTCTGGCCTTTGTTGGTCTTGTATATGTTCTATACATTTTGGTTCATTTACATTTGTACATGTATGTGTTTGTAGTTAAGTGTGACGTCCGTTTTCTCTGAACTTGTGCACATCTTATTTGGAGGCCAGCCGAAGACCACCTCCGGCACCGGGATTTTACTTGCTACGTTAAGACCCGTTGGTGACCTTCAGTTGTTGTCTACTATTTGGTTGGGTTGTTGTCTCTTTGACACATTGCCCATTTCCATTCGCAATTTTATTACTAGTATTGTGTTTTCTGCACATGTGTTTCGTAAAATATTATTTGCGGGTCACTATTTAAAATCTCACCCGAATTAGCCACCTATAGCATGGATCAGATTGTTTAATTGTGGATCTATTGTTTTTCGGTCATAATATCTATTATACCTTGCAGTTTACTTTCAGTGTAGTAAAATATTCTCTCGGGATCAGTTTATTTTGATGCACAATTGGTTTGACATTATCATCATAATTATTATCATATTCTAGAATTGCAAGTGCGTGTCGTATTATGTCGAAGCACTATATAAGCATGGGAAATCAAAACGCTTTAAATTTGACTTTTAACCGTTATCTAATTTTAAACCTATAAAATGTATTATTAAGGTAATTTAAAACACAGCAGTGGTCTTGAACAAAAAACATCCATCAAATAATTATTTTGCACCAACTTGTTTTAAAACCATTAAAGACCAGGAACTTTTTAAAAATGGAATTAAATGATATTTTCTCGGTATTTCAATAAGGTAGTGATTTTTTTTATGTACTAAATTTAACTAAATAAGGAAGTAGTGCAATGATTAATATTCTTCGAAAAAATTTCAGTTATTTTTATAATTGTCATTAACCTGCATAATGTATTTAATACGCAAGTAAATCAATTGAAAAGTTTTCTGTAACAAAATATTTGATATTAAAATATTATTTTCTTGTTTAAGTGCAGGTAGAATAAAGACACAAACATTGGTATCATCACAAGATATATACATAATACATTTTTGATCGAAACAATTTGTAAGCAACCAGAAAGGCTACATAAACATGATCTGAAGCCATCGTTATTTTTCCAAACATTTTTTGTATAAAATAAAATCACAAAAATACTGAACTCCGAGAAAAATTCAAAACGGAAAGTCCCTAATCAACTGGCAAAATTAATTGCTTAAACACACCAAACAAATAATGGAAAACAACTGTCAAATTCCTGACTTCCACAGGCATTTTCAAATGTAGAAAACCTGATTTCATAGCTAGCTAAACCTCTCACTTGTATTTTATTCATACTATTTTCTTTATTATTTAAGTATTATCTTGTTTATAGCATATTCATATACTAAAATGATAGAAGCAAGTCACAAGGTGAATCTTATTTGGCAATTGAGCGTATTGAATAAACCAGAAAGATTCATATTGTGCCAATCGGCTTATATTTCACGACAATTAAATGTACACAATCCTTAAATCTATATATCGTTCTTATTCTGGTATTTGTTTGCCTCTTTCAGATAGTTTTAGTGCTTGGTTGTTCTCTTAGAGATAAGCATGAAAAGTTTTTTTCTTGCAATGTGACGTCGCTGAAAAGTGGTGATTCCCTTAAGTCACAAAGTCATGATGCTGTTAAAATTAGACTATGGACCGGGTGAACTACTGACAGAGTATTAGGATTGTATTTGGAATTTTTCTATTTGGCGTTATAAAATCTATGAAACCTCACCTGAATTTTGTTCTCACAGCATGGATCAAGCTAAAAGTCAATTTGTTTTAATAATACATTTTAAAAATATATTTTATTTGGCCATTTAGGCTACACTGCATTTTTTTTTTTTAGAAATTTTCAAATACACTTAACAACACTTTTGTTAGTTAAATTTATACATTTCAAGCTCCTGATGTTTCTGTTGTATATTTCATTATGTTTGTTCAGGTATTATAAAACTAAAAATTATTTTGCAATATACCTAGAAGCGATGTTAAAAAAATGTTTTTCCAATTTTACAATTGGCTAGCTTGATAATCTATCCATCTTTTTCGACTTCAATAGGCAGTTGTTCGATCAATATTCTTTCAGGGTTGCCATTATCGAAATGAGTTGTATATTGTGACTGTGGTGTTCGTTCGTTCATTTGCTCAATTTTTCTAACGTTACATATACATATGTACCTCTCGTCAACTGTAAAGTGAAAACAATTGAATCTTTAATTTCTGCATCTAAATGATTTTGGAGGCTCCTTCATCATGAAATTGCGCATATCATATATGTACACTTAAACACATTTGTATTTGTTTTTCGTTTATCCTTATCATAATTGAATGAAACGTTCTCAGGTTCTCTGATGTTCTTGAGCACATAAAATAAAAAAATCAAGATAAGATCTTGAAAAGTCAATAAAATCAACAATGATAAAAAGTATAGACAAAGAAATCCGAGCTACCCATATGAGAGAAATTGTTCTTAATTTGTAATAGAAAGACTAAAAATTTGTATATTAAAAAAAAAACACAAAAAATAACAATATCCGTATTGTCATGCATAAATCCATAAACTGTCTTTTTTAATCAAAGATATGCAAGAGGGAGATAAAATTCTTCCTTTTAAAACCTTTTTTCAAATCTAGATTACAGCAAATTTCATAAAATAATATCCATATTTTAGGAAGGTCAATCTAATAAGTATATGCCTTGAAATATAATGCACTTTATTGTCAAAACTTAGATGAATTCGACGGCAAAAGTTGACCCCTTTACTAAGAAAAATCTATGTTCATATCCTAGCTGAATAAGTGACCACTTGCTTTCGCATAGTTACACATATACAATTGAAAAGATTTGTGAAGGGATATTTAAAAAAGAACTATTTACATACAAATGAATTTAAATCGAAAAGAAAGTCAAATATATCAGTTCAAAGATTTGATCTAACTAATTATTTACTATTTTTTTAAACAAAAACAAAAAAAATGACGACGACCATTGTGCTGAAATAGTTGTGTTTCTTTCAGATTAGTTTTACATTTAAGACAATGAATTTCGATATGCTTTAACGACAAAATTGTTTAAATATGAATAAAAGGGAACACATATGCAAAATTACAAAATATGAAAACATCTTCTAGAACTTGTCTTCAACAATGAAAGATGCCTAACTCTTTTTTCATACAAAAGATCAACCTGAGGTTTAAAGAAATGTGAGAATGATGTAAATAAACTACCAATAATTTGTCATCAACATCTGATTCACTAAAAATACTAGTAAACAATTGAAATATCAACGAGGTTTCTGATTTTGTAGTTTATAGGTACGTGCATGTAACTCTCCAAGTTCAATCACAGAATAAAACATCATTTGAAATTAAGAATGTACGTAATATTTTGCAAGTAAAATGAAAAAGATATGTATACTTCTATTTTATCAACTACTAAGATAAAACAAAGTTATACTATTCTGTTTTTTTTCATATGATAATATCCTTTTATTTTTCAACGGAAAACAGCTTGAAGGCAAAACAACTGATCGGGAATATGCCTGTTATAAAAAAAAACAACTTTAGAGCGCTGAAATTACTAATTGGCTTTTTAAAAAAGTATACACATAAACCAGTATTAAGTTCATATTAACTTTTTGTTGTATGCTATAGCTGTATATTAATGGTCAGTCACAGCTACTTAAGTTTTGCATAGAATTGAAGTTATGCCTTCAAACAAGGATGATGGAGATAAAACAAGGACAATACATGTTATATTTTTCAATTTTCTCCTTCAAGTTTATCTACTAATTGTTACTACTGGTCTTCTTCATGTCATGTTGCGTAATTTATGTTCTTATATGAAAAAATTATAAAGGCATTAATATGTTTGTTTTTGTTCACTCTTAAAAATACTTGTATTTGTTTTATTGAAACAATAACTTCTTTGCAATGCAGTCTTTGCGAATAAAAAATCGCTTTACAGTGAATTTAAAAATGTAAAATATAAAGTATATAATGAATTTACATGATAAGAGCTGGTAGGGTTTATCTTCCTTAATTTCCCTCACCCCAGAGCCTTTTTCAAAATATGTTTTATTCTCTACTGAAATTCACAGTATAACAGTTATAAAATGTATGGTTACATGTAAGCTATAAAATTGTAAAGAAATGTTTTTGAATATATAATAAATACACTTTAATATCTAATCAAAGATGATTTAATATCTTTTAGTTATAAACCTTGTTCAAGCACTACCTGGTTAAGCTTAACGAACATGTGTCTAGATAATGTTTACTTGGAAATGCAATTTTTATTGTTAGAATATAGAAATTCTTCCTTTTTATCACTTTCAATACATATACATATGAAATGTTAACACGCATGGGTTATTTAAAAACTTGTTAACAAAAGTTCTTTCAGTCAGTTTACCGTTTAAAGTACATCATTAAATTTAAATATAAAGTTTAATTTTGTTATTATGGACCAACAAGGAAGTGTTTGATTCCATCGATCTGTACTTCGTTATAACTGGAAAAAAACCCATGCTATGATTTATTTCCTTTTTTGTTGTTGTTAATATTTATATTCAATACGGTATTTTTGCCTCTTTATCCACAATGATCGCACATACGAAAATGTTTTTTGTTATATGTGTTGTGATATTTATAATACAGATCTCTCTTTCTGATGCTGGTAAGTATTCATTCATTTTACAATATTGTTTCATAAAATCAGTAAAATGTTAAAAAGACATGTTGAATATTATTCGTTTTTACGGGTTTATAGTTTTGACGAAAGGAGAGTACTCAGCATAAAACAAAGGTAATTCAATTTTCATCTGGAACTGTCAATTCAATTTATTAATTGAAGTTAACACATTTCGTACTATTTAAAAAGTGTATCAATTGAAGTTATTTAACACACAATAATGATTATATGAACTATTGTATTAGCAAAGTAATAAAATTTTACTAAAATGAAGATAATGTCATTCCGACTTTCCCGACGGGGTACAGTAACATGTCTCATATAACCAATATTCGTTACAACGGGAATAATCTGAAGGCAAACATATCGTTATTTAGTATATAAAATGTAAAACGTACCAACTTGAAGACCACATGTACACTTCTAAAACCATACATTGGTTGAATGGGAAAAAATTTGAACTATAAACAAACTTGTAGTTTATATAAGATAATTTTGAAAGATAAGCAGACTACACATAGTTACAAGTTAAAAACTGCTAAATAATTGATTTTACAAGTTGAATATCACAGTCACTTTCATGTTTTAGTTATAAGTCTGAACGTCATTTGTAGTGTTTGGCTTGAAAGAAAATGTCATATACTTGGATACTGATATGAGATGTATTTTGATTCATTTTATTTTATAGAATTTGTCGATGGGTGTACAAACTATACCTTAATGAAATATGTCGATCGAAGAGCTGTAGCAAATGAACTAGAAATGGGCAGTGCTAGTGCAATAAGTGATGATTTTCTAGACAGTGGATGGTATCGTATTGAGAGTGAGGCTGGAGAAAATATGCCAACTGAGCCACCAGGATCGTTTCGCTGTGGAACGTGGTATCCAATCTGGCTAAATGGTACAGTATTTTGTTGTCTATATAACACTTGAAAAAAGTCAATCTTTCTATTTTCCTCTATCTGGAAAAATCTTTAAGTTCAGATGCATAAGTGTACATTATTACGACTCGAAAAAAGAAATATAAATTGATATATGCACACAACAAGTTGAATATCTACATTGTAAACGCCTATTGAAATATGCAAGTAGGCATGGTTGTAGTATAGACACAATTAAAATTTCTATTCCTGAACTTTAAATGACAATATATGGATGATTTTTTTATAATTTAAAAAATATGATATACATGTATACTGACAATATTTCTCTCATGATTTTTTTAATACAAGGAACACTACCAACAAAAATTGGAGAAGAAACTATTGGAGAAGTGTGTTTACAAGGCTTTAAAAACAACTGCTCTGAAACCTGGAAAATTGATATAAGATATTGCTCGGGAAACTACTTGGTATATAATCTGGTCACATCCGTATCTCCTAATTCAGGTTATTGCTTTGGTAAGTATTTAAAGTGTATATTTAAGAACCTCATAATTCGTCAGTTCCTGAAGCCTATTTACGAATTAACGGTTATACCAACAAATCATAATACGTCACAAACGATTGCATACGAAAACGTACGGTCGAAAAATATTCCTTTTAATTTGACAGTTGAATGAAATTGAGCCTACATTTCATTGTAATAAAACATTTCTGAGTAAGAAGCATATATCTTTGATTTTTCAAAACACCATGAACTTTTATTTTGTGTTTCTATAGAATATTTTGGAAACTTGAGGTTACATGGTTACTAAAGTTTGTAAACAGGAAAAAGGGGTGAAAATTAAATTGGTTAACTTCTATTGATGGTTATTTTCTGATATGCAATGAAATGGTATGTGAAAGTTTTCAAATTGTCTATATTACTCGACAAGATAAAACGTTACTCATGGTAAGTATTTCTTTATTTGAAACAAAGATACATTCTGAACACTTTTTAGTACAAATTTAACAAATAGTAATACGGGAAATCAATGGTTGTATTGTACCTGTCATTTGACACTGTAAATGCACCTTTGACCTTGTGTATAATCTCAGTTGTTGAGATTTCTTACTATCGAAGTGACATATTAAGAAAAAACATAATAATTGATTTTTATATTTAATGTTTTAATGCCACTTTAAAGCATTGCTTTTGGGCTATTTCATGGCGGCCAGTTTTTATTTTGATGGAAGAAGCCGGAATGCCAGGAGAAAACCACCGACCTTCTATAGGAAAACTAACAATCCTAGTCGGTAAAAACTTGAGTCGAGTTCACCTGCACGACCAGGGTTCGAACTCAAAATCTCAGTGGTGACTGGCTAGTAATTTCAGTGGTAACGTCTTAAATCATTAGACCACCGAGGGCCCTAAAATATTGATTGAGGCTCAAAAACATATTTTATGATAAAATTCTCCTAAAATAGGACTCTTCCATGAATTTAAGGTGACAGAGATAGCCATACTGAGTGTTTTTGGGGCCTTTTCTGTCTTTATCTCCTTATGTCTCATATTTTAATATATAATTTTCTTTGTTATACTTTAGTAAAAATACAGTTATAAGTAAATGAAATATTTTTTGAAGCAGTAAAAAAATAAAAAAATAAATAAAAGGGAGGTTTTTTATGTCCCTCTCTAGATCGCGGCGATTTTTTAAAGATATTTTGCTCGAATCGCTGGTAATTTCGTCTCACATTATACTCGAACTATTTGAATGATTACGACAAAGGACAAGGTTCACTTATAGCACATCATGGCCTAAGATAGCAACTTTATCATACAAAACCCAAAAGGTCACATTTGGGGATTATATGGGTATGTT
The DNA here is from genome assembly GCA_037788925.1 of Mytilus galloprovincialis. NCBI lineage: Eukaryota > Metazoa > Mollusca > Bivalvia > Mytilida > Mytilidae > Mytilus > Mytilus galloprovincialis. The sequence continues at coordinate 37,983,681 of CM075335.1, forward strand.
TCCATAGCTTTAATGCTAAAGAAATCTGTACTTTTTATAACAGTACATTACATGTTTATGATTATTAGAGATTTTGTAAAAAAAATTACGATTTTTGCGAAGTTTGCAGACCTAAAAGGTTTAGGAAAATCTTGGCCGCCACATACAATTCCAAATTGTTTGTAACAAAAAGATTCCAATTTTGACATTGAATCCATATATAAAATCAATCGCTTTGGATCGTGGATGGCGGTCAAGGTTATTTTGTCAAAAACAATTAAAATTATGGAAAAATGTACAGAATTGAGGTTAAAATACAAAGAATGTTTATTGAGGGGTCATAGCTTCGTGAATTGTAAAAGAAGGTGTCAAAAATGTATTTTCTCTTGTTAGTATTAACACAAGTATAAATATGGGAAACTGCAGTGTTTCGGTCTGATTTAAAATAATAAAACTCTTAGTGCGAATTCTAGCCTTTGTTAACATCTTTATAATGTTCTAGATTTCCCCCAAACTATTGAATTGATTATGACAAAATATTGACAGCAATGCTAAGAATAACAAGTATGACAAAGGGAAAACAAACCACTTTCCGTTTATTCAACAGCAAATTCTTCTTTAGATGTAAAACCATCAAATCATAGTACGTCACACCCGGTTGCATACAAAAAAAAGGTCGAACAAATATTCCCATTGATTTTGATAGTTAAAGGATATTAATCTTACATTTAATTGCACTAAAATATTTCTGAGTCATAAACATATATCAAAGTGAGAGGTTTAGCTAGCTATAAGACAGGTTCGATCCACTATTTTCTACGTAAGAAAATGACTGTACCAAGTCATGATTATGACAGTTGTTATCCATTTGTTTGATGTGTTTCAGCTTTTTATTTTGCCATTTGACTAGGACTTTCCTTTTCGAATTTTCCACGGAGTTGAGTATTTATGTGATTTTACTTTTTGGATGTTTCAAAGAACCATTTTGAAACTTATGCCATATTAGTTCAAAAAGAGAGGCGAAAGATACTAATGGTATACCCAAATTCGGGAACACACTGACAATTCCATTGCAAATAAATAAAAACCTAAAAGATTGAACAACGAGAGTTCACATGATTCAACATAAAAAAAAAACTAAAAAAAACCGGATCAACACCTTCCAGAGCACTAAAAGCGGTGGTGATATTAAGTGCTCTGGAAGGGTCAGCAGATCCTGCTCCACATTTGCCATCAGTCGTGTTAATCGTGTTAGTTCAAATCCAATGATAAAGTTTATCGGTCGGTAAATCTAGAAAAAACGACAGGACGGTGGTTTCGACAATTGGAACATTCGTCGTCATCTTTTAGATAGATATCGGTTAACTCGTGAAGGCGTCTTTTAAATTTTCGAATGAATGATTATAACATAAAAACTTTGTACGCTTGGTGTGAAAACTTCTTTGTAAGCTGCACTAACGCTCAAACCAAGACAGTTAAAAAAGTAAACAAAAGGATGCAAGCTCTTGAATGTGTTTGAGCTTTTGATATATCCATTTGATTAAGAACTTCCGTTTTGAATTTTCCTCGGAATTCAGTATTTCTGTGATTTTACTTTTTGAATATCGTATAAACTGGTAAATTCATTCACATTCCTTATACAGGATCTGCTGGAATAATGCTACATATGTATTGACAGTTTATAATTTGTAATCTGAAATCATCTTTTGTTATACTAGTAATATTTTTTCTCAACTACCCCTTAGTGTTGCTTTGTAGAGTAAGTCATGATATAAGGCATATATTTCTGTTCCCGTAGTATCCTTTTCATTGATTTCGATGAGATAGATGCCTTCATAAAAGTCACTAAAATTTTAATACTAGTATTTATCTATTTGTGAACTAGTGGTTTTTTTTAGATACATGTAAATGATTAATTTATTTAGTTGTTTTTACATTCAAGGGTTCAAAAACAGCATTTACGATTTGAATGACCTTGCTCATGAGTATTATTATTCAGACATTTTACGCTAAAATGTATGACACAAAAATATTTATCGTTCCCTATTCAAGTATATTTCACAACTCGTTCATTATGACTGCTTCTAAAAGACGTCTTGGATTTCAATGTAAATCGAATCTTTACTTATTGATTAATTTTGTTTATAGGATTGCAGTTCCACAAATTACTAAAAACTAATACTTAACTCTGTATAGAAACAACAATTGTGTTTGACTATTCATGCCGAGAATATACTCAAGATTACAAATATGTAGACAATATATTTAATAGTAGTTTTACTGATTATATCACCAAAAGATTAACTACCTGCGCAAAAGACATACGTGTCCCTTTTGAATAATACGACGTGTCGTCATTTTGTTTCATCAAGCAATCTTGATTCTTGATTTTTTTTCTATTGAAAGCAAATCACTAATCATTTTTATGAATACATAATAGTATTTGTAACTGAGGTTTAATTCAGTTCATTGCTTATATCCTCTGGTTGTGATTATCAAACAAGCATTAGTCTTTAAGAAAGAAATAGTTATGTAGTTAAGTCTTTAAATAAGTAATCCCGAAATATATCATTTGTAGGTACTGAAGCCGTGAAAGCTACAATTGAAACAACTAGTACATCAATGACCACACAAACCGATAATCCAGCAAACAGTACGTGTAAACTTTACATATTAATTTCTTTGTTTCCAAAATAACTATAGCTTTATTTCATCTACTTGTCTTTTAAATTAAAAACGAATTTGTATGTATTAATAACATGTCAATGGTTTAAAAAGTGCAACTGATGACAAAAACAAATGTGAATCTAACATTATTCAGTATTTTTATTTAGAAGAATTTTGACAATTTTCGTATTTTGAAAATGATACAGAATGCAAATGAACATATCAATGCCTATTATACTGTTAAATCATTATATTATGTATTTTGTTTTGTGTTCTATGATTGAGTGCAATATCCATATATACTTTGTTATAGTGAACTAACATATTTGACTACACGTAGTGGTTTTTTCCTATATATTTCAATTGCTTTTTAAAGTAAAAAAACATAGCACATTTAATGATTTGCTTCGGTGCTTGGTTTGATAAATTATTCATTAATTACCGATTGATACTTTCTGTCAAATCAAATAATTTGCATATCAAATATGACATAAATTACTATGACTAATCATATGATGGCCATAATCATAAATTAATTGTTTACAAAATATTGAATTTAATCAATATACTAAGGGTTTTCTTCCCAAGAGTATATTAATTAAGCTTTTTCGGCAAAAATGTTCGGAATATTGGGTACATAATGCTCCAACCTCTCACGTTATTTGAACTTTTAAACTTTTTAAACGTTGTGGCCTTATTAGTCATTTGTAGAAGTAAATTCAGTTGGAAGGCAAACGCCTGAATCTGACAGATAGAGGTCAATTTGTCGACAAAAAAAGAACCCGTATGTAAAATGTTTACGCCCACAAACAGCGCCACCTATATTTTTTTCTGCGGCATCTTTGAGAACGATGTCCCATTCTGTAGTAAATTAAAACATTAAATTAACTAAAACATAGAAAAGTAAGTGTAAAACACAAATTGAAAGATATATTTGCAGATGACTGTTTATGCATGATACGCTGACAATGTGCGCAATGTCCTTTAATCCAAGACTGAAAATTAGTTTGTTTCCTACGTCAAGATGGCGGATTTCAATGTTTACATTTTTTCACCTATTTATAATCTGACACAAATTCGTATCCAATCATTTATTAGCAATTTTATTATTGATCTTTGAAGATCATCCAATTAAATTTGCCGTTAGAAAGTGGCTACACGTTACCAGCCGTCGTTACAAAGTAGCCATGTGTTTTGTGGGGATACCTTGGGAATGTTGTGTATTCAAAAGTTACGGTAAAAATCAATGTTATCTTCCTTATATTTCCATGCATACACAATTTATAACAGCAAATCCATTCTTAACAGACCCCATAAGGTAAACGGACATATTTAACTGTCTGCTTGAGCAAAAATTCGTGTAAATAAGTCTGATGGGTCGTTTTGAATTCAAGCACAGCAGACAAACACGTGGTAGATTGTTTATGTTTGACAGTGTGTTTACCTTAATTGCACGTTGATGTTACTATATACTTACCAATAACCTTTATCGTGTTATACTTTCAAGAGTTATATAATACATCTTACCCAAGAAATACGTCTAGGTAGGTGCAGGGACTTCCTTTACTTGGTCCCTTAACTAGTGAGGGACTGGGTGTAATGATACATTACAGCATTTTTTGCATTTGATATATTTCATGTACATGTATATTTTATGTACACAAAGAACAATAAAGTAAATGAACGTACATGGGTTTAATTCCCACCCTAGGTATACATTTTGAATCTCATAACAGGTTGGAACAAATAGAACAGATAGCAATTGACAATAATGTAATGCTAAAATGCTAATTGATGGGGTTAAATCATCAACATCATTTTTTCTAGTATACAGCAGCTCCTCTAACAGCTAAGGATTAGTAAGGGCATACTTTACTAAAAGTCCAGTGGCTATAAGTCCTGTCTTTTTTGCCTCTGATATTTACTTATTTATATTATAATTTCTAATGTTCTCTTGTGCATGTAGTAAGGCAAAAGCTATTGTTACTCTTATTTTCCTCATTTGCCTTAAAACAATGGAATGTATTGATTGTTGATGTATGTAAAGTGACTTGTAATTTAACTGTCACTGCTAACAGAGACTTGGACTCTGGTGATAAGTTTCCAGAATGTTATCTCATTGGCAACTATACCATAAATGTCAGTTTCCCCTTTATAAGTTTTAAGAAAAGAATTTAATGATAATATAATAATAATAAAACCTAGAGGCATTGAAAAGTGTTGAAAAATAAATGTTTTGAACTCAGAAAACTATCAATATATAGAGTACAGATATTGTTTTAATTGGGCCTTTGGGAATATTTGCCTGTTAATTGAAGATATAATTGTTGTATGCCTTTTCAAATATATGTGTGGCTCTGATCTGGCTGTGGTTTAAAATCTAAGAATGGAGTTGGTTATCTCCATATTTATCTGATTTATATCAACATCATGGTTCCATTATATATACATATATATAAATCATTGTAATACATGTACATTACTTTTCTCTTCATATGCCCTTTAATTGGAATAAAATATCTTGTCTTATACCACATTTCTTTATTTTAGTACTGACAGGTTAACTTTTAAAAGCATTTAAAGTAAGTGAGTTGATGACAAGCTTAGTCAATGATTGTAAATCCAGATAATATCATGAGTTTTTTTTATATAGTAAATAATGTTATTAAACTGGTTATCTCAATTAAAAGAACTGACATTCCGCTTTGAATTTATTTCTGATATCAGAATAATAAATTTCTTTTAGTTGTCCTTTTTCAAAAAAATTCTGATCATACTGTATTTAAGTCAGTTTTGTTTTTGTCTGAGACTACTATAACATGGGAGGTGACCACAATCTCTATGTTATACATTGAAGTAGTCTCAGGTTTTTGTAGTCCAATTGACTATGCATTTTAGAGCAGGTAAATGTGAATTTGGATTAAATTTGAAGTTGATTCAGTATATCTAATGACATAATACCACTATTTTATTTCAACAAAGCATTTTCAAATTTTATTTTATACTGGTCAGCTTAGGTTATTATCCAATCAATAATTTAATTGAAAGGACAGTTGGTTGCAGGACTTTTGAATTCAAATATAAGAAAGAAGAAGAAATATAAAGCAAAACTTGAAATATTACATATAATAGGATTTATGATAACTGCAGGATATCAGATTGCAATACAGCTTTTGTTCAGTTATCTTTGTGTTGATTATTATGTTTTAAATCCCTTTCTGGTTCTTTGGATGTTCAGATTTGTTTCTCTTGATTAAGGCAAGCAACAGAACTTGTACAACTTATGTAGTTTCTTATCTCAGGGTGAATCCAGAAAATTTTAAACATAAGTGGTGGTATTCTCAACTAAGGATAAAAAGGAGGGTTCCAACTATATGCATGATCCCATTCAAATTCAAATTTAATCTTCCTTAAAAAGAGGAGGTTCCAATCACCAGACTCCCTGAGATCTGCAATTGTATCTTAAAGCAGCTATAATAAAACAAAAATTGTGCATGTACTTCTGGCCACTGCAGATTGATTTTATTTCAATCTATGATCATCTATGGTAATGGTCACAATTTTGAAGACTATGTTTCCTTTTTTTTTTCCATATTTTTGTTTAAATGTAATCTTCTGCTTCTATTGTATAAACACAGGTTCTTCTGACAAATGACTGATAAACCCATCTTGTATCCTTCTATCTACCAAAAGAGTGTTTTAGAATATATATATACAATAAGTTCAAGTTTCAGAGAAAAAGTCAGTCTGTTATAAAATGTAGGTAATTGTCTTCTCTGGAAGTGTTCAAAAACCTGTAAGAACTTGAAAAAAATGTCATATTCAACCTTTCCATGACTATTTTAATGTTACAACAGTAGAGGAGCATGAATTATTGAAAGGTATTCAAGAACTCTTCGAAATAGATCTGCAATCATTAATTTTACTCAAATTTACTGTTGTGAACTTGCAATATCCTACGATGCGCGTACCGAGTTATCTCCCTTTGATCTCCGCTTCGCCACGAATAAACTGACACAATTGCGTATCCGGGGTTTTTGTGATCTGATATTGTTATGTTAGGAGCAAAAAACGGTTTTACTTCATATTTTATACCCCTCAACACGTTACCAAACCTATTTAAGGATTTATTAAGGATTTTCCGTGGACCTGCGCAAATTTTCAGAAAAAAAGTTTCACTTCAGTCGTGAATTTATAACATTTTAACAATACTTTTTTATTATAATTATATAAAATAAGAAAGCTTATTCAATCTAGAATTGAACACTTTGGTTTTTATTAATGTACGAGTACAAATAAGACGATACGAGTCCAAAAACCACGAGACATGCACGTTTACCAAAAAATCGTAAACTCTGACCTTTTATCACGTGACCAATGTCTTGAACTTAGAAGCCATTAAATCGTTTGCCGTTCAACTGATTCATTTCAATGTTTAATGCAAAACGTTTTCAATTTTATCACTGGTATCTACAATGCACTAATATAACATTTATTTGTTATTGGAGTTTTAGTCTAAATAATTATATTCTACAGCCATAAAACTACATAAACTAAGTTGAGATGACACAATTAGACAGACTGACAATATCTTTCTTTAAATTATTTAAAAGACGTTTTTATTTTTTTAAATATTTCTATCGTTTAGAAGACAAACACGTTTCATAAGTCGATAGATTGGGGGAAATTATGGAAGTTAATTTTTTGATTTTAATATAATTGTATATCTAATGAATTCAAAAGTGTTTTTAAGAAAGTATCATTTATTGTATATTCACATTGAATACTTGTCATTCATTAATATTCTGCATAATATCATACACCATGTACATGTTATTCAATCATGACGTTTAACGATGATAATATGCACTGTAGTTTAAACAACAAAAAGGATCCTGAACAATGTTGAATAACAATTATGAATTTATATGTTATTTTTTGTACATCGGAACATTAGAAAAAATATTAGTTTTATTTTTCTTAATTTCTTAAAAGGAGAAAAATTTTATCAAATTTTTAGTAAAAACACATTCTGTTCATCTGAACATTATGATTCAAACGATTTAAAAACAATAAATGATGTCAACTTTAACGCTAAATATTTTGTACTTTATATTCATTCCAAATACAAATTGTAAAGGTATTGATCCATGTACACAATACAGTCTGATACAGTATCAGGACAGACGAGCTGCTACCCGGTCTTTGAACTTTGGAAAAGAGATAGCAATAAGTGATGATTTCCTCTCTAGTGGATGGTACAGAGTAGAAAGGAGTATATGTGCCAAAATGCCTACATCAGCACCGAAACCACTTCATTGTGGAACATGGTATCCCATTTGGTTAAACGGTAATATGTTTATTGATCTAACATGTCTTATATTAAATGTATAAATTGAACAATAACAGATTTCTTATTTTCTATGTGACACGGAATAATAATAATACAGTCAATCCAAAGTAAAAAAATGTCTACAATCTCTAAGGCAACACACAATTAAATGAAGAAAAAAAAAACCAATGAAAGTAAATGTGTCTTTCCCATCTAAAATGCAGTTTGTCATTGGTAATGTGTTTTCTTTTAAACTGAAAACGGTGACATCTTATTTTTGTTTTCTCTTCGATCGGTAAATCTTTGGGGAAATATAAAAACACTCATTGATAGATTAGCCTGATTACCTCAAGATTCATACTTTGACCCGGATACACATAAGCATATTTTGGTTTTGTTTCTTTCAACATACTTTTCAAATAAGTATTATATAATATGCATACATGTAGATCTACTATAACCGTGTAAGAAATAGGCACTAAATTATTGGAAATCATACCACATCTTCTTTTTTATACTAATAATCCGAATGACTTGTAGGAAAGTTACCTACAATCAGGGGACAACAGGTACGACAAACAGTGTGCATGCAAAGTTTCACACATACATGCTTATATTCGTGGAATGTAGATATAAAACTGTGCGATGGAGACTTTTTTGTATATAACTTACTGAGGAGCAAAACAGCATTATCAGGATACTGCTTTGGTAAGTTTGATAAGGGTATTAATGCTAAAAATCATTGTTTTTCACTGAAACATCCCATTAAAAAGTTTAGATTATTAAGTGTACATTTTTGTCATCAATGCTAGCTGTAGAAATATTTGAAATGTTTAGTTTTAATGAGAAATTTAAACACTACAGTTGAAAAATAAAACGTTACCCATTTGTGATTCACAATTAACTAATAGTAAACAGGTTATGTATTACTATTAGTTAATTAGTCCCCGAGGGTATCACCACCCCAGTAGCCAGTACTTCGGTACTGGCATGAACATACGGATTTTTTGTGTTATTAAAATTTACTATTACAAAATGATAGAAATTATTATAAAATAAGGAATGTATCTCCCTCATGCAGAGCTCTGATTCCTTTCACGGATTTGGCTATACTTTTTGGACCTTTTGGATTATAGCTCTTCATCTTTTATATAAGCTTTGGATTTCAAATATTTTGGCCACGAGCATCACTGAAGAGACATGTATTGTCGAAATGCGCATCTAGTGCATGAAGATTGGTACCGTTTATTTTATTGAAAAACAAATCTAAGTCTTGTGAATAATTTATGTTAATACTGATATAAAAATCATAATGATATCACATTGTATAAGAATAGTAAAAGACAAACAAAAAACAATCTATGCTACATTGTGTTTAAGCTTCTGCTGAAATTAGAAAATGATTCCACTTTAAGATCTGCATGGCTAAATTATATTTCCAACATTTTAATAAATGTGGTCTTTCCTACATATGGACTTATCAATTTTTTTTTCAATTATGATTGGCTAAAACATACGATTAGAACTAGTCTCCAAGACCAATTTATCCAAACTTGGAGTTAAAAAATTATTAACAGTCCTAAAACGGTTAACTGCTGCATTTATAAAGAAAGTTTTGCTTTCTAGAACTATTTCAACAAGCTAGACGATAAAGATGTGTTCACTCTTTGTAGATTTAGACCGTAAATCACAAGCTCCCAATTGAATCTGGTAGATGGAAAAACATACCCAGAGAAAATCTAACATGAAAATTGTGTAATAGAAATAAAACTGGAGATGAGTTTCACTACATTTTAGAATGTATATAATTTTTCAGAAGAAAGGAATAAATGTATAGATAAAAAAATATGTACCGACATTAATACTATAAAGTTTAAAGTAGTTATGAATTTTTCAAAACAATCAACACTTAAAAAGCTGTGTAAGCTCATTGGAATCATAAATAGAAAAATGGATTCTCTCTGATAAAATGCAAGCCTTCAAACCTATGCATTCTTTTCTTTTCTATTTTTTGTAACCTCACCATATGTCTTATAGTATTATTATGCATGTCTATGTGTTTCTGTATACCATTGTATCAGCATAGGTTCTTCAGAATAAAAAAAAATATATATAACGTCTACGAAATTTGACTAGCATTTATCAAAACATATAAAAATATAAAGATCACACCTTAATGTCAAACTGAGAACCTGTTTGAATACAATAGTGTAAGCTAAAACTTATTTATATTACATATACAATAACTATTAAATTACAATAGGTACTCTAGATAAATGTGCAGAAAAGGAAGAAGATGAATCGCAACCCACAGATGGTAAGCCTAATATGAGTAAAAGGAGTAAGATTTACTAAACCTTCTGGAACACTCGAAATTACCCCCAGGTTTAATTTTTATACCATGTCGTTTTCAGTTAGTTATCGACTTACGAGTTGAAAAAAGTTAAATCACAAAAATATTGAACTCCTAGGAAAAATGCAAAACAGAAAAGTCTCTTATCAAATGGCAAAATCAAAAGCTCAAACACATCAAACACATCAAACGAATTGACAACTAATGTCATGTTCCTGAGTAGGTACAGGCATTTTCTTAAGTAGAAATTTTGGATTATTCTTTGTCGCTATTATTAGAACGCAGGTTAAGGTTCTCCCAGTTATGATGAAAATCAATTTCAACGAATCAATTCAATTGTAATCCCATTTTTTTTATTGTTGACACACATAATAATTATAAATCCCATACTTACAATAGGTAAGTGGTATAGAGATACATATGTAGATGCGTGGTATACTATCCAGTATGGGTTTATCAACTGCTGAATGCCTTTTATAACATGTAGACATTTACATTTAAGTTGTTTGGCCGGAGGTGTATATTCGTCTAAACTGCAAATATACTATACATGTGTTCTTTTCGTTTGTATATATATTCATTTGTGTTTTGAAGATATGTAATACTGTAATATTTATTTTTTTTCAGTTTTTTTTTTTTTTTTTTTTTTGCTTAATCAAATCATTGCATTTTTTTAAATGTCATTTCAAAGTCATACATTTTGTACCTGTAAATAACATAATTTTTTGACGGCAGGGCTTTTCTGTCCCGATATTATCAGTATTTTCTTGGTGTGTGTCAGTAGAAAGGTAAACTTGCCCACAAAATATGAATAAATAACGGATTTTATTGATCAAAATTCTTGTTTACAATTTGTTTTTTATAAATAATATTTATAATAATATGCATCCCTATGTTCCAAATCACAAATTCATGATAATTTAAAAAAAAAATAATTGCAAGAAATTTAGAACCAAATAATTACTTGTACTTTGTAATCTTTTTCATTTACAGAAAATTCAGAACACGAAAAGAAAAAGTCAGCTTCAAATCATGCTGTCATAGCCCTTGCTGTTGTACTATCTGCTGTCGTTGTAGTTTTTATCGTTTTACTTGTGGTATATTGTCGTAAAAATGAGTGCACAAGGATAAAAAGGTTAGTTGTGTTCAATCTTTCGGTTTGCTCACCTTACAAACTGATTAAAAAGAAAATCACAAAAATACTGCACTCGAGGAAAATCCAAAAAAGAAAGTCCCTTATCAAATGGCAAAATCAAAAGCTCAAACACATCAAGCGAATAGATAACAGCTGTCCTATTCCAGACTTGGTACAGGCATTTCCTATGTAGAAAATTGTGGATTGAACATGGCTTATAGCTTCCTAAACCTCTCACTTGTATGACAGTCGCATCGAATTCCATTATATTGACAACGATGCGATAACCAAAAAAACAGACATAATAGGTAAACATGTCAATAATACAGCAGTCACATTGTGCTATAATCCTAATCACTAAACAATAATACAAACATGTAACAAACAAACTTGTATAATCACCTTGCGTTCATCGTCGTTGTTTATTAACGTTACAGAAATATTAACTAAGAATATACTTGGCCGGTGGTATAACCGCCATAGACCCATGTGAGGAAAATAGGCGCTTTTTACAGCCTCGTGTGATTTATTTCAAACACTGTCAGTTTATTCCTTTTTTTTGCTGTTATTGCAATACCGTGATATACAAATTTGTTTGTGGTAAATATTGAATACCGATTAAAAATACCAATAACAGAGACACAATGTCTGTAAAACTAATTTATTGTATTTTTATAAATTGTCTATCAATTTAATTTTGTTTTGATCGATAACTTATTCTACATTTTATCTTTTCGTTTCTAATCCGTAAGATTTTACATGCTGTCTTTCAGTCGTTTTTATTGTTCAAATTCCTTTTTTATGAGGATCAATAAATACGATGTAATGTTTTGCAGCAATGGAATACCATTGTCAGGAAAAACCAACAAAACTGGAAACAGTCCACGGCTACATGAAACGGCATCTATTAATTTCCATTCTAAGACTTATAATGATAGCCCACCTCCATACCGTAGCAGGGAACCATCAGTCACTAGCATCGGAAGATTATCTACAGAAGGGAAACTTACAACAGCAGGCGTATTTGTTGTGAACAAAACGTATAAACATTAACTGCTTTGAAATCTATCACATGTTTTGAGATGAACACAACTAAATGCATACCATATTAAAATTGTCTGTAAAACTGATTCCCATGTTTGAATTATCGTAGAAATGGACAATATGCTGCATGTTTTATGTGTATAGTTAATTGAGAAAATAAAATTCCTTATTTCAAAACCGTAGCTAAAAATAATGTATAAGCTTGTCTATCGTTGAGTACTGTATGCTCCCCATTAAAAGTTATCTTGATTGTCGATAATCACGGTTACTCCAACTTTAAATGTCAGAATTTCAACCAACACAATTTAACTTTATTTGCAATTGTTTCTGATCGTTTGGTTAGATTAATATTGTAAAGTATCAAATGGATCTGTACAAAAGGAATTCAGACTGGTATCAGTTTTACTATTTCCAAATATTGTGTATAAAAGTATCGCATACAAAATAACTAAAAGCTAAACTGTTATGCGTTGTTCTAAATCTATAAAAATATTCGAATTGTAACCTACTATGTCACGAGGCCAAAGTTTGCAGGAAATAATATATCTTACAACGGTCACAAATTTGAATTATATCAATTAAAGACTTCCATTGTCATTTTAGATATTGCTGAATATCGTATATGATACCATTATAGCCTTCGATTTCTTTCTGTTTTAACAAAAGAGGACAATGATACACTCAAGTTTCGTCTGGTCCTCTCCTTTGCAGCATACGGGTATCACAGAGCCAAACGTTTGTCCCGTGCTAGCGGATTTTTGAAAAACCATTAGGAAAATTTAGTATGATCTAAATTTGTATAACAATTCTTTGAAAGCAATACATTTTATCAAAGTTTCAGGATTTTTTAAAAACTGCTACATATATTTATCTCAATTACATTTAAGGTGGTACCCAACACATTCACTGAAATTTATTTGGCTCGTTTAATTTTCACAAAATTTTGACAAATGATTTACTTTGACCCTATGACAAAAATATAAAAATTTTCAAAAATTTGAACCAACCAATTTATCAGAAAAATTACACTGGTTATATAGCAGTATGACAAACACTAATTTTGATCACTGAGAAGCTTAATATTCCTTCAACAACACTTCGTAATTAAAACGTTTAGATGATTTTACAGAGTTATCTCCCTGTAGTGTTAGGTACCACCTTAATTTACAGTGACCTTTTCATCAAATTTGGTATAAATAATCTTCATATGTAATATAACCTAATTTCATGTTTAGGTATCCAAGATCTCCGTTTCAAATTAAATTAGTTTGATTGAAAAATCAGTCCAAAATCGGCATTACCTGATATATCAATTTTTGATGTCGCGAAAAACATTTACGTTAGCAATGTCATTACCTCCTCTATAACAGTATCGTATGCCATTAACCAAAACGTACAGCACATTATGAACGTTTTGAATTAAAATCTGAATTACGGATTCATTGATAAATTGGCTACCACGATACAGCAAATGTTTATTTGTTATTCCCTTATGAAACCAATTGTGACTTAAGTCATGTTTCTGCATCTCTTCGTATCATTTAAAACAACATTTGTAATATGTCTATGCATATGGATATAAGGGCATACCACCATATCCTCGATTGACTTCTGGGGAAATGTTAACAACATTCCTTTTAACAATTTAGTACGAGATTAGTATATTTCGACCTACATACCGTCCAAATGTTTTGTAAAAGATGTATTTATTTTTTGTTATTATTTATTATTATCCGTATACTGACATTGATTATATTGTTACCTTCATTAGTAAATAAAATTATCGATTTTCCAATATTGTCTATCCTCATTTCATACTATAGCTAGTAATAAATGTAACACTCAGAAATGTGGTTGTTCATCTCCTTAAAAAGTAAGATAACAAAAGCCCTGGTTCATTAACTTTCTGCTCAGACACTGGTGTCATTTAACAAATTCTGAGAAGGAGCTGCAAGCTCTTGAAAGCCGCAAAAATTGGAAAATTCATATTCAATACGCAGATTAAATTGGTATATTGCTACTAAGGTGGGGGAAATTGATAATTTCAAAATTAAAATCGTCTCATTTGTCATAGATTCTGGTACTGAGATGACCGCTTATGTCAAATTTGAGGTATTAAAAATGAGGCGAATGAAGCCGTGTCTGTTTTTGTTTTTTTTTATTTCAAATTCTGGGGGATATATCAATGGAATCCAATCAGAAAAGTTTGGATTGTTAATGGAAAGAACATTTTCAGTATATCTGAAAGTGAAACTAAATGACGTGGCTTCTTTGATCTTCTTGTTTTGAAAAGTGTCTGAATGAACTCCGATTCATATGAAAATAAGAAGAAGTCGCCAAGGGACGGCACAAAGTTAGTTAAAAAAAACAAGTCAAGTGCTCATTCAGTGTTTCCGGGACGATCAACGCATTTGAATGGGGACTTGCAGTTGACACCCCCCTTTACAATGGTTGGATCCGCCCCTAATGAAAGTATCATGAACTGATTTAAAAGTAAAAAGATCCTACCTTCCAACTAGAGGAAAAGCTGAACATGACTTCTGGTCACTTGTGTGTGTTTTTTTAGGCCTCCACTAAGTCAGTTCTGGTCACATATGACTGTTTTCACGTATTCACAGTACTCATTTGACTGCATAGTGCTGCCGCCTGGCATAAAAATGCTGCACTATTTAATTTTTAAGATGGTTCTGTTCTTAAATGTTCAAGACATCATTTGTAAGCCAAAGTTAAAATTGACCCCTTGGTTTCAGACGACAAAATCTTTAAGCTATTTCCTAAAGGGTCCAATATTACTGAGTTCACTGTGGCAGCCATCTTGGTCGGCGGTCCGGATCATTTGACTCATTTCTGAAACAGGACAACCCAAGGACCATTGCTTCTAAGTATGGTTCCATTTTGCTAAGTTGTTTCAGACAATAAAATATGTAAGTGAATTTCTCATAGGGTCCTATGTTAAACTAAGTTTAATTGTGGCGGCTATCTTGTTCGCAGTTAGAGGATGTTGGAAATATTTTTTGATGGGGACCACCTAAGGACCATTCAACCAAAGTTTTGTCCCCATTGGCCCACTGGTTCCAGACACGAAGATCTTTATGTGAATTTTCCATAGGATCATATATTTAGCTTAGTTCAGCTGTGGCGGACATCTTGGTCAAAGATCGGTTATGGCGGACATAGTTTTTGGAAGGGGACAACCCAAGGACCATTTTACTTATTAAGGGCATACGATACAGTTTTGAACCTGTATTTACAAGTTGATGAAAATTTGCATATAGGCTATTTTTTACCTCATTAAATCAAATATGTAATGAAAATATACCTTCATGTGCTACTTTTTGAGTAAAAGGAGTTCGAAATTTTGTATATTTGCTGAAAATTCAGATTTGTGTCCGTATTTTCTTTTTCGAAAGAAGGACATAACTTTTTTGTTTTAAAAGATAAACACAAAATGGTTTTTGTTAAATAATCGGTAATTTCTGTATTTTATAAGTATCATTAAAAATTATGCAATTTTTATTCCGAAATAACTCTATATTTATCAAATGTTCATGAATAGAGGAAAAAACGTCATTTTTGCTGCATGTTTATCAAAATTAAAAAAATTGTGCTATTTACAGTTTTATAAAATTTGGGTCACATAATCTTCTTGCAAAATGAAACAAATTGCTGTTTTAAAAAGTAGGGGTCCATGCACTCGTTTTCAAATTAAATCAGTTTGAATGATAAAAATCAGTCGAAAAATGCATCTTTTCCCGATATGTCAGAGTTTGACGTCGCGAAAATAACATTTTACGTTAGCAACGTCATTACCTTCCCTGTAACTGTATCGTATGCCCTCAATAAGTTTGGTCCCAATTAACTCAGTGGTTTCAGACAAAAAGATCTTTAAGTGACGTTCCCATAGGTTCCTATGTTTAACTACTAGTAAGTTCGGTTGTGGCGGCCATCTTGGTTGGAGTTTGGGGACGCTGAACATAACTTCTAAAAGGGACCACCCAAGGACCATTGCTGCAAAGTTTGGTTCAAATTGGCTTAATGGTTTCAGACAAGATGATTTTGAAGTGAACTTTCCATAGGACCCTTATGTTTAACTATGTTCAGATATAGCGTCCATCTTGTGCTACGAATCCGGGCATCGGACACAATTCTGAAAGTGGAGCACATACGGACCATTGCTGCCAAGTTTGGTTCAAATTGGCCCTGTGGTTTCAGAGAAGATTTTTAATTAAAATATTGACAAACGGACGCCAAGTGATGGCAAAAGCTCACATGATCTTTTAGGTCAGGTGAGCTATAAAAAGAAAAAAAGGGTCCCGTGTAAAACAATTCAGACGAGAAAACCAATATGACGGAAAACAAGTGTGAAATTACAGCAACAAACAAAAACCACCGCAGGGTTAAACGTTTTTTTCTGGATCCAAGTTTTCCGTAGTCAGTGGTGAAACAGCACGATAAAAATCAGTTGAAAACGACCAAAATTATCAATTTGATACTTGCCACAAAAACAATAACAATTATAGTATATATCAAATAATTTGTTAAGAGTTATACAATAATACATTATTGGTACCAATTTAGTCCGCTTTCTGGTGTACGTGGTATTGCGTTACCACAAGACGACATTTCTTCAGTGCTTTGCTTTTTTGGTTCTTTATTAGGGGGTAATGTATTTAGTTCTTTTATTGGTATAAGTACACTGTGTAACAACGGATAATCTGTTTGTATTTTTCTTAGTTTGTTTTTGGCAATGCATTAATTTATCAAATACTTATATTTTCATACAAAACACTATGATCAAATTAATTATGAAAAAATATCGCAGATTGACAAAATTCAATAGTATTCATGAAACTAAAAGATTTTTATCAAAAAGTGCACTTTTAGTTTTACACTATGTTAACATAAAATACAACAAATTGTCAAAACTGAACCACTCCAAGTTAGGTCTGTCGCATCTCGACATTCAAGTATTTCACGTGAAAAGTGTGAAATTCTACAGTAGTTTAAATAGATTAGAATATAGGTTGAAATATGAAAGGGGAGGTATGTGAAATAAGTTAAAAACAATAACGGGGATTCAGTTTTGGAAAAAAAATAGGTCTGTCGCGTCTCGAAAGCCATGTAGAACATTCAAGTATTTCACGTGAAAAGTGTGAAATACTAAAGTTGTTTAAATAGATAAAAGAGTGACGATAGATACCAAAGGGACAGTCAAACTCAGAAATCTAAAATAAACGCCATGGCTAAAAATGAAAAAGACAAACAAACAAACAATAGTACAAATGACACAACATAGAAAACTAATGAATAACAACACGAATTCCCCCAAAAACTAGAAGTGATCTCGGGTGCTCCGGAAGGGTAAGCAGATCCTTCTCCACATGTGGCACCCGTCGTGTTGCTTATGTGATAACAAATCCGGTAAATAGTCTAATTCGGTAGGTCACATTCATGAATGGGAAGGGGATTGTAGTTACGACGTAAGGAACATATCCGATATCATTTGTGAAACGGTTATTCCATAACGGTCAACCAACTCGTGATGGCGTCCGTAAAATTTACGAAGGGATGATCTTAACTTCACCATTTGGAAATCTTGGTTTAATAGCTTCCTTGTGAGCAGCAACCCTCTATCAAGAAAATCATGATAGGAAATGCAAGAGATATAGGTTGAATTATGAAAGGGGGGATTATCGGTGAAATAAGTTAAAAACCAATAACGGGGATTCAGTTTTGGAAAAGTTAGGTTGTCGCGTCTCGAAAACCAGGTAGAACGTCTTGTGTCTGTGATTAATCTATATCATATCTAGTTGTATACATGTCGGACTATCGGACTATAGAACTGTCGGACTGTCAAGTGGACCCTGACCACACATGTCTAATGTGATCCCTTATAAAATGACCTTATAACGTGATTTGTTTAGTGTAAATTTTAACGGATAGGAAGAAACGGACTATATTGGAACTAGAGTATTGAATGCATACTTTTTTAGGACTTGATTCAGGTGCACCAAACAAGGTGAACATTTTCTTCAAAGCGTCGATAGATAGTACCGGGTGTGTACTAATACTAGCAACACGACGGATGCCACATGTGGAGCAGGATCTGCTTACTCTTCTGTAGCCCATCAGTTCACCCCATGTTGCTCAGTCTTTAGTTTTCTACATTGTGTTTTTTTTTTCAAGTATTAACTTCTCTTTAGTCGGCTTGTTAATTGTCTCTTTGATATATTCCCTATTTACAATCTCAACTTTATTTAATAAAAAGGACACTTATGTAATTTAGGCATTCACTACAGCATAGGAAGATTCAGTTTTTTTCTCACTATGGTTGCAAACAAAAATTTTGCTATCTTCTTTAAACTTTATTTAGAAAATATATATATAAAAACATTTATGTAAAACAAGATGATTTTTATAAACCGTTAACAATATGCAAAACATGATGATCAAGTGACTATAAAAAGAATATAATGATATGAAAAAAAACAATTGCATTTTGAATAGCACAGTGATGTTAACAATGTAATTGATTTTCAGAATTATTGATTATCTTTGCATGTTATGAAAATTCAAATAGAAATGAAATGCAAAATAAAATCAATGATAAATTTGTAAAAAGTAGCGTACGTGAATCTTTTCGTTTTAAATATTTTGTCTAATATTTCTCTGTTTTGGTGGTAGACGACTTTTAATTGGACTGTTGTAAATTGAACACAAAAGCGTACTTTCCTATGTCACATATCTCATTCCATAACATCGTTGCCAAAATTTTGTTTTTGTTATTTCAATAGAAAAATCTGTAATATATTGATAAACGTGTACATATGAAACAAATTCATTTTGTCGTTGTCAGCGTTTGTTGACAATTTCTAATATCACAACATTCTTAAAGTGAGGGACTTAATTCTTAATTAGCTGACTGATATCTTGACTTTGTATTGACTCAGATACCGAATATTCGACATGCTTTACTCAATCACATCGCAAGTTGGATAAATACGACCGATGCTTGATGACAGCAAATTAAAAAAGGTCCGTCAATACGTACTAAATACATGGTCTTCTGACATTGCTTTAACAGGAAAAGTAGTTGCGTACTTTTTTAGAAGTTATATCATTATAATGTTTTGTCCTTCTGCATATAATAATAAATTCCGAATCCTCAGATATTGACGAAGTAAAAATGAATTTACTTGAACAAATTGTTCTTTTCATATTCATAAACCAATGTAGTAAACACTATGTATATCTTATAAATATTACATTCATTTCAAAATATGAATGGTTTAGTAAAATTTTGATAATGCTTTAAGTAAGAGATTAACACATATTCATTGTTGATTATATTCAACGGAAAAAAGTTCAACGGGTGTTCTCGGTCTTGAGATGTTGTCGGTTTCAAGATTGAGAGAAACATTTCCTATTGAATTGCTACTTTTTTCTCTGTTATATTTGTCTGGAAATTGAGGCTTCATGGCAGTTTGATTCGGCGGAACTTGGAACTGATATACCAAATTGTCTTCCATATGTCTGAAATTGTAAAATTAGAAAAGTATTTCAATACTGATACCAAATAGTTTAAAACATTGAATCTAATGATTCATCAACCTTTTTGACTGGCTGTTCTAAACGTGTATATATTTGTTTATTCAGTTTGCTATATAATAAATACATTCTTTTCTTCTATAGTAAATCATGTCGGTACACTAATTCTAATTAATGATTTTATCCTAGTACGTTGACCACAAGAAATGAAATTCCTCGATCTATCTCAAGCCATAGTCTACCCTTAATATGATTTCTCGACAAACATAGTGATCATGCAGTATAACAAACAGGTCCAAGTATCCGACTTTATCACATAACATTGTTGTTCTCTGCTGATCTGATATTTGATTACATGTTGCTTAGCATTATAAAGATTCTGGCAACTATTGAATAATTCTTGAATACAAAAGATGAGTATTTTTATGAAAACCGTCTTTACTCAGAGGATATAACACAAGTACATATTAATAGGTAGTTACTGCTTGGTAAATCTTATAATCGATGAAAATGACAACTGAACAATATAAACATCCATACCAAATATCAAATCGTACCTTTTATAGATGATGTATAATATGAGACAGAAACGTTTATGCTCAATCGAAACCTTTCGTTATCTTTTTAGTTTAACCTTATGGAGAAAGAAAAAATATTTACAGCCCCTAAGCTTCCTATTTTATATTCTGCAACTTCCAGCATTCAAAGTATATCATCTTATAAGTTTAAATAAAGTGGAAGTCATTTATGTCAAACGAAACCTTATCTTGACTTGTCCTAAACAAATCAACATACCTTTTCTTAAAAAAAGAAGATGTGGTATGATTGCAACGAAATAACTCTCCACAAGAGACCAAATGACTCAGAAATTAACAACTATAGGCAACCGTACGGCCGTCAACAATGAGAAAAGCCCATACCACATAGTCATTTGTAAAAGGTCCGAAATGACAATTGTAAACAATTCAAACAAGAAAACTAACGACCTAATCTATGTACCAAAATAATGAACGAAAATTGAATATGTAACAAATCAACAAACGACAACCATTGAATTACTGGCTCCTGACTTAGGAAAGGTGCATACATTCAGAATGTGGCGGAGTTTAACATGTAAGCGGGATCCGAACCCTCCCATATTCTTTAATTGCATATAACAAGACATTGTTTCCCGGAAGTTACAAAATAATGTACTTCTGATCTGAGCAACAGGGCAATTATGCTCTTCTGACTTTATTTCGTACATTTAATGGTTCAAAAGAAACTTTTAAGAAGGGTTTTATAGTGATCCCGAGTTCTCTAATTTTAAATTTGATACCAAGTCTCCAAATATTTTATTTATTGAAAAAGGTACAGCTATGCGTATGAACTATTTTGTGTACGATATGTACATGTACTACACGCTTGTTTGTTCTTTCTGACCAGGCCAAATAATTGGTTCTATACCTTTTCGGTCCGTAAGTAGCGATTACCCGGACCGTACTGAAAACGTTAAGTTCCAAGACAAAATATCAATGGATGCTTTCATTTTGAATTTGAGTCATATATAAAGAAAATAAATCCATGTAGAATATAAAGCCTACTGCATGCTAAGTACAAATCAACATTGTAAAGTTAAAATAAGGCAAATAATTCTTGAAATAACCTAAATAAAATGTAACTGAAGACATAAATGAAATAAGTAAAAAAAGTACAGTTTACCATCTACTCGGATAAATAAATAATTTTCCAAATTTACATTAAGTCAATAATATTGGTAGTGCATGGTATTGAATATATATTATAATTATTATGATAAGGAATGGCAACGACTATTCGAGTATTTGCTCGGAAGTTCGAGTCCTCGAGTGAGTGCAGTTTAAGTACTCGGATACTTGTTTACCGTTTACAAATCACAAATCTTGAGACATTCCACTTTTCATCTGATGTTGTGGATCATATCATATTTCTGAACAAGATCAAACTCAAAATGCCCTAAGGAGAACCGCACGAAACTGATAAGGGAAATGTGTAACGGTGTTTGTATACGGCTCAACACTTTTATGGAACAATAAACCTCAAGACGTAAACTAACTTTGTATTGCTAATCATGAGTTCTCTATTCATGTGATAGGTATGAAATGAATATTCAATGTCATAAATGTTTATTTTAAGCTTCATTATTCTTTATATTCTAATTAAATATCGTTTTGTACAAGTAATTTGAAGTTTAATATTTCGTAAACAAATTATGGGACATGTCGTTATATCAAAATTATTAACTCCACGTAAACAGATGATACAGATTATCTATCAAGTTAGACTTAATTAAATATTAAATGATTTTAATATTTGGAAGCTTCTGATTTGTTACATGAACATAAAAAGAAATAATTGCTATTATAATCTATTCATTGTTCTAGATCTATTGCCACAAAAAGGAGGAGTGCTACAAATAACCAAGGATTAAGTATTGTAATTATGGGTATGTCGTTTGTTTAGTTGTCAAGCGAAATTGTTACACAATAATTTGGTTTATGAAAGGTCATGACAAAATTACCATATCCCCCTAAAGAAAACGGTACTTTTAACAATACGCCAAGGATCTATTCTAGTACTTAAGTACTCACGAGTACTATGACCGAGTATTCGAGTATCATGACCGAGTGCTCGATTATCATGACCGGGTACTCGAGTATTATGACAGAGTACTCAAATATTAATTATATATTTTTTGACAACCGCAATAGACATATATGGAAACTTCATGTCTGGAAAACGACTATTTTACTAAACGATAGAAACATAAGAATAGTAATGGAGTCGATAGTAGTTGTTACATACATATGCTTTATAATGAAAACGTACCCATTTTTCTTAACTTTCATTTTGTAGTAAATCATCCCGCTAAGAATAATAATTATGAGCACCACAACTCCTGTAAGGCCCCCTAATATGGCAGCAATTTCATTCGATTCTATATTTTCATCTGAAAAATAAAGGTTGAAATCAGAGTTTTGAATACAGATTAACATTTAAATTGAGTCATGAATTAATTTGAAAACAAAATGCCGGTTCAATTTGTAAATGTATTCGTAAAATATTGAACTATTTTCATGTGTTTCAAAAAATCTTCTTTACTTAAGGTGCTAGGCTATACTGGATTATAAACCTTTTTTTATCATCTTATTGCAAGACGTACTCAGGGACCATAATATACATATTGATTCAACACTCTGGACATTTCATGAAATTTTGCGGGGGTTGACTTATCTTTCCTTACAGTGACAGTTTTTCTCCTTTTCACCAAATAGGACCTACTGAACTACACTTATCACTGAGCTTGTACTCACATGAGTAACACGACAAATGCCACTTGTGGCACATAGGGAGTATGATATGCTTACCCTTTCAATTAGTTTCGTTCAGTCTTAAGTTTTCGGTGTTTTGAAAAATGTTTTTTTTTTTATTTGAGGTACACAACTCAACATTGTAATATAATCTTAATCTCTATACATTTGTAAAACAAATAACTCTCTATACATTTGTAAAACAAATAACTATCTCAACAGAGAAAACATAACTGCCTATAAAAACACTACAGACAAAGTGTATAGAAAAAATTAAAGAAAAGAATATAAAAATGACTAAAACTCAAAAACACAGTGGCGGCATTTATAAGTACCTTGCCATGGCTAACATATATTACCAGTAATGATTAAAAATGAACAAGGATCAAAAACACACATTAAACATGAAATGATGATGATTAACAACGTCAGTACCTTTTCTCTATACGTCAAGACCATCATGTTTAATTTGTTAAGTTGATACGGAATATTTAGCAATAGAATCTCGATACATTTATCTTCAAGTAATTTTTTAGAACATAGAAAAAGCACAAGTAGTTCTTGAGCCTAAGCCTGACTCATGAACTTTCTGCCCATTGACTGGCAAAAAAATCTGCTGACCTTTTTTGTAACATACTTACTTTTAGGGGTACTAGCTTCTGTTTTAGACACAGATGTTGATGATGTTTCAATTGTTGTTTCTTTTAACATTTTAATTGTTGAACTGCTAGTGGTTGATGTTGATGCTCCTGATGTTATCGATGATGCAGGATTAAATGTTGTTGATTTAGTTGTAGTGCTTGTATTTGTTAGCGTCATTGGAGTATTTGTTGAAGATATAGGTGCCGTTGTAGGTTCAGTGGTAGTTTCTGTGTAAACAAGCATGTACAATAGATAACATCTTTCAATTATTGTGGACAAATAGTTTGTCAATATTTTCTTTATTTTTCAAGTTAATTGATTTCCAAAGACAAAATTATTTAGTACACTTTCAACGGATTTACGGTTTAAAGTTATAAACGGTCTAGGAAATCGTGAAGTGTTCATAACTTTATAATAATGCATATAACTGCGAACGAATAATGTCACTTGTACGGTAAAAGTCAAGCATCAAATGCCATTCACATTCACTTGTTGACTTTTATATGTATGTGTTGTGTGTCGTCAGGTTCTGAGCTGTTCGCTCAATTTGTATATTGACTTCTTTTGTTTCTCCATGGAACATATAAGGTTATTATCCCTTTTTGTCTGCATGTGTTATATTTTTTAATCCAAGTGGCGCTTTTGTAAATAAATATATCGTGCAGTGAGCAATATATAGTAAATCTTCACAAAGGAAAAATATAAAATAAATTTATATAAGGTTTAAACACAGGATGAAAACAAACTTTTTCTTAGCTTTGATCATGTTCCGTAACGATTACAACATTTCAAAAAAATTCGACAATGTAAATTATTTATTCTTTTTATCCTGTACAGGTAATCTAACGTGAGCGAATTACTCTAAAAATGATTTTTTTTTTTAAATTTTCGATCGTTGTCTTTAGTTTGGTACAGAAATTGACAAGTCTATTATGCAGACCGCGAAGAGGATTCTAAAATGTTTAATAGGTATTTTAACATTGATATTACTTCAAAAGGAGAATATATTTAGAAGTATAATAACTGATTGAAATATGTTATTTGTACAATATTTGGCTGATTACAAGATGAATGAAAATATCCCTCTCCTCTAAAATCACTGATCAGTTATATGTATACAGACATAAATGCCATGAATACTAGTAATTTTTTAAGAACGTGCAAAGAGAGTGGCAAATAAATAATATTACCCAATATGTATAAGTTCTTACTTTTCTGGGTACTGGTATTGCTGGTTTCTGGTATGGATTCAGATTCTGATGATGATTTGATTGTTGATTCTTTCAACATTGGAGTTGTAGGGCTGCTTGTAGTGGATGTTGATCTTGGTGTTATTGATATTGCAGGATTAAATGTTGCTGATTTAGTTGTAGTGCTTGTTTCTGTGGTTGAGATTAGAGGACTCGTTGAAGCTAAAGGTTCCGTTGTAGCTCCATCTATACTTTCTAAATGAACACAAAAGTACAATACAGAACCATTTCCATCATTTAATGCAATCAATTTTCTACCTCGAGCAGAAAGTATCATCAGAAAAATTAATTTGTATTCATAATTAGATACATAAACCGGCATAAAAGCGATGAAATTGGATTTAGTGAATACATACAATCAGAATGAGAAATGTATCGATAGTTATCAGAAAATACAGGCAAGAATATAACCTTGTTAATTTTAAGTAATTAGGTATGCATTCACAAATCTATTAAAAGTACAAAATGTATTGTTAACTACTACGTTAAGATAAACCGAAGAAAGAAGTGACTTGAAAATACAAATGTTTCGCCCTCTTTGAGAATTATCTTACTTTTTGAGGTACTTGTATTGATGTCTTCTGTGTTGGATTCAGATGCTGGCGAGGTTTTAAGTGTTGATTCTTTTAACATTGGAGTTGTATAACTGCTTGAAGTTGATGTTGATGCTTCTGATGTAATCGTTGCTGGGTTAAATGTTGTGAACTTATTTGTAGTGCTTGTATTCGAAATCGAGATTGGAGGGCTCGTTGACGATAAAGGTTCCGTTGTAGCTTCGGTTGTAGTTTCTAAGGGACATGAATCCTACAAACATATATTTAGGTTTAATACTTGACCAAATATAAAGTTTTCTTTCTTTATACATGTGTATGTACTTGCCCCTTTAATCATTTAATATGTACTCATAAAAATAAAAAAAGGCTTCTCTAACTAACTTTAATGATGTTGTGAACTTATTTGTAGTGCTTGTATTCGAAATCGAGATTGGAGGGCTCGTTGACGATAAAGGTTCCGTTGTAGCTTCTGTTGTAGTTTCTAAGGGACATGAATCCTACAAACATATATTTAGGTTTAATACTTGACCAAATATAAAGTTTTCTTTCTTTATACATGTGTATGTACTTGCCCCTTTAATCATTTAATATGTACTCATAAAAATAAAAAAAGGCTTCTCTAACTAACTTTAATGTTTAAACTTATACGAACATCTTAATGCACATGTGAAATCATACCACATCTTATTTTTTGCTAGACATGGAACTTCGAATAAAATTCTTGTCGTCTGACTGTGTCTTAGTAAATAAACAAACAATTCCGATACGGAAAATAATCCACAGAATGTGTTCAATTATATCTGTTACGTCAAAACATACACAGGCAAAACGAACAAGTTGTTATTCAATATATATTCATTGAGAAATGGGACTAAAGGAAAAAACCCATCAAGATAAGCAAAATTTACAATTGGAAACGAAAAATAGCAACTTATGCTATCTACTTGCAGAGAGTAGTTATTGCTATATATGAAATCAATTTAAAGTAAGTTCTCTTTAGTAAATGTATGCAGTACATTTAGAAAAGTGTTGAATTTGTTCGAAAAAAAATATCATGAAGGTAATTATTAGCTTTTTGATGAATTAAATGAGATTTAAACAGTTCTATAATCAGCTAGACGATAAACTTTGATTCACAACAATTGAACATTTCTGTTTTACACGGGTCGATAAAATCAATTGCAAAAATATACGTATTAAGAAAAGTTAAAGTATTAAGAAACTTGAATTAATATGTTTGTTATCTAATCGTGTTAAATATTCTTCAATAATAATTATAAAGTGTCATGCCCCTTACCAGCTCAGTGCATGTATTGTTTTCCATATAACAGGAAAAACACTCTAGGTCGTAAATCATAATTTTTACGCTGTCGCCAAAGTTATTCCCGTCAGTTGACAAACTTATTTCATAACCATCAGCTATGATTGACTCTGATGTTGACCGCCTTTTCCGTCGATCTGTGGGAAGTTCGCATGAAACCAAGTACGAATTTCTATATTGTCCATCATATGTCTGATAGTCTGAGATGTATCTCCAATTCCCGTCCTTCAATATCTATTAATTATACAATTGCAAATGAAATTATTTTAATAAAGATAATTAGTGACACTTTTGAATGAGTAAGTTGAAATTGCGATTTGATATATACTAAGAATATTAACACGTGATAATGAATGTTGCCAGGCGTGAATAGAAAGACAACAGAATATTTTGACCCACTGATTTTCTCTCTTTCTTTATTATGTTTAGTACCTCCCTGGTATCGTTTTCTATCTCGCAAAACACATTACAAGTTACATAAAGTTCTTTGTATTTACCCTTGTATGAACCATATATAGCCAACAACAAATAGCTTTATCTTCTGAATGACTTAGACATTTGTTTTATAATTTTTTTTAAAGAAAAACAAGCAACTTTATTTCCATTACAAAAACAACATTTTTATCGAAAACGCTCAAACCTAAAAAATGTGAAAGCCGGTTATATCTATATGAAGACAGTGCAATTCTGCAATGTAACTGTTGACTAAAAGAATTGAACATGCGCGGTCATGTCATAGTTTTTTAAGCCAATATTAGATTTTATCCATAAAAAAACCTTGTAATGTATTTTTATCACGATCGTAAAAAATTTCAAAGAGACATGTTTTGTGTACATGAATACTAGTATACCTCCAAGTGTCGTGATCGGCAGGTGATGTTTCTTGAATTGAAAACGCCTTGAATATTTGTCTTAGCACACAATCTGTCTCTGGTATTACAAATGCCATTCATTGGAATAGTTATGTTTCTAGGTGGTAAAGTGAGGTCTTCTGAGCAGTCTTGTTTTCCAAAACCATGATTACAGATACAGACACCTAAAAAGCAATACAGAAACTAGACAACAAGGCATGATAATGCAATAAAAAAAATGCAAAAAGATATGTTATCAATACAAATTTAATGTCAAACAGTGATGAATTTGTTTAAATTGCCTAATGGTATGCACAAAGGATCTGTAAACTAAACTTTTAATGACAAATAAATTACAAGTCTTCTTACACTCTAAAGATTTATTTTAATTTTTTTTACAATAATTGGTTTACCTTTTTGACATACTCCGTTGTTACTACAGTCATTTTTGCATAAACCGCCAAGTAACATCTCTCCTATTGACTTCTTTGTATTTGATGTAGTTGCATTTGCTGTGTCAGTTTCAGTTGCATTATCTTTTATAAATAAAGAAACGTTTCTTGATATCTCAGATATTGCAACTTCCTGTAGAGAACTGACAGTTGCCTCTAAGAAACGAGTGTCTCCCGCCAACTGGAAAATAATTCGGAAAGTCAAGACAACACCGTAAAGATAAACCAAATGTGTTACCTTATAATTTCGTTAAAAAAAAATCAATTCAGTAATAGGTTAAGTAATATCAGCTTGATATCTTTGGTTAGCTTTTAAAAACAGTACGTTGATGATACTGTTGGTATCGTTTCATCCCTGTTAGAATCAATAGCCTATTATTCAAAACTGGTTCGAAATGTTCTGTTTTCCGTGCACTTCGTATGATTGATTTTCCTTTCAATAATTTAGATTTAAACAATATGTAGACGAAACGCGAGTACTGCATACCAAATTGTAATCCTGATATATATAATGAAAAGTGTACAAATGTTCGTTATCCCTCTAGATAACAGTGCTATCAATATCCTATTAACAGTTGATTGCTTTTAGTATATTGTCATAAGCAGTCGCATCCATTGCCTTCATCAATTTTAAACGGAAATACCATGTTTCCTACTAGTATAGTTTAAAAACATGTTTCTTTCTTTATTTGTTTTCAAATTCGCTAAATGTGGAAATAATCTAACAATATGTATCCTTTTCTTTTAATCACTAACATTGAAAATTGACTTATGCTGAATTCTTAATTTCAATGCAGATAATAACATGTATGTTTTGCATGTCCTTTTTATATTTAAAATCGTCCACCTCTCTTTACATGTGATAAACGTTTTAATTCTCTCCAAGTAGATATAGGAAGATGTGGTGTGAGTGCCAACGAGACAACTCTCCATCCAAATAACAATTTATAAAAGTAAACCATTATAGGTCAATGTACGGCCTTCAACACGGAGAATTGGCTCACACCGAACAACAAGCTATAAAGGGCCCCAAAATTACTAGTGTAAAACCATTCAAACGGGAAAACCAACCGTCTAATCTATATAAAAAACGAGAAACGAGAAACAAGTATAAATTACATAAACAACGACAACTACTGTACATCAGATTTCTCCAAGTGCACGAATCACACATTCTTCTGGAAATATATCATATTTATTTGAATTTACCTTAATGTCAAACATGCATGTTTCTATATATCCATCTGACTTTGTATGCGATGTCTCCAAAATTTCGTCTCCAACTGACTTTGTGATGCTGGACTGGCATACTTCTCGTGCTTTGGTTTCAGTCCAATCTCCAGGCCATTCATCTATCTGTTTAAAAAATTCGCAACAGTTTTTTTGTTTTGTTTTATGATTTGATGAAACAATTGCAGTAATTCAAATTAGGCTGTTAGGTCATCAGTATGTTGTTCAATCTTATTCTAGTGTGTTAACTGCAGATCAAGAAGTTTAAAAAACCTGAAACTCTGCCTTTATACCCTAAATAATATATTTAAAGTACTTATATACAACAGATTCGACATACAATAGTGCTTTAGATAGTATAACAAGGATACTATACTCAGCAATCTGACTCACAATTACAAAACACAAAATCTGGAGCTATGGACAGTGAACTGATGCAATTTGGTAATGGTTCCAAATTTTCGCGAAATTCTTGATCTGCAGTTAACGCACTATATAATAATCTATCTCTATGTATTTTAAGTAGTCTCATGTAATTATTATACATTAAACATGATGAGACAATCAGCATCGGACTCGTGTAACATTAAAAACCTTCTAGTCATATTTGATGACTGTCTTTTAACAACAACAAAACGTTTTCTACATCATAAAGTTGGCCAAAATTTGTAACGTGTGTCTTAAAATCCCACGAACACTTCTAGGAATGGATGTTCAGCAACATTGACTATCCATGAAAGCCTCTTCGGTATGCACCATGATCACAGGCATTAAGTGACATAACACACTTATGTATGATTTTTTTTTCCGAGACAAGTTCCTATCACTACAAACCATTAAAAGTCTGAAATGGCCTATATCTGTACTCGACTGTACTGATTTTTACTCGACCAGTCTGAATTCGTCTGAGATTTACTTAATAATACTCGACTGTAGTCTGAACTATACTTAATAGTCTGAATGTGTACTTGACCAGTACTTAACCGTTTTATACGAGTCTGAACTGTACTCGACCTATTCTGAACCGTACTCAATTTCAATGCAGATAATAACATGTATGTTTTACATGTCCTTTTTATATTTAAAATCGTCCGCCTCTCTTTACATGTGATAAACGTTTTAATTCTCTCCAAGTAGATATAGGAAGATGTGGTGTGAGTGCCAACGAGACAACTCTCCATCCAAATAACAATTTATAAAAGTAAACCATTATAGGTCAATGTACGGCCTTCAACACGGAGACTTGGCTCACACCGAACAACAAGCTATAAAGGGCCCCAAAGTTACTAGTGTTAAAATCGAGAAAAAGTGTAAACGTGAAATGCAAAATCACAAAAGCGCGAAAATGCGAAAACGCCAAATTGCAATAATGCATAGACGAAAACGCTAAATCGAAAAAAAAAATATGTTGGTGCGGCCAAGTTGTTGCAACAACTGCATTTTCTACATAAAAGCTGCAGATGAACGTTATCTAATACAAAAATAATTCATATTGAATTAAGCTACTGAATTAAAATACTTACATGTTTTGTTTCCACAGCAGAGAGTTCGCTATCAGGAGCTATATACATTTCTCTGTTGTCAATGATGTCATCACTATCTGTTAAGCTTTTTGTTATGATATGATGACGACCAGCAGAACGCCTTCTTCTGGATGATGAACATGTTGTATGAAAATTTCCAGCATCCGCTGTTTGCGCTAAGCAACTTTTAAGTGGACCTTCCAAACCACACTTATATGCAAATTCATTTAATGGTGTTCCACTGTCTTCCTCCGTTTCACAAATACAATATTGTTGTAGATTTATTGCTTGACTCAGTGCTATTGGATGGTCTACAAAGAATCTTTCAGCATCACTTACCCTAAAAGGAGAAAATATGTCGCCGAAAACATTAACGTCCACAGTATATTTTATCGATCATATACAATCTAATAAAAAGTAGACAGAAAATATTATAGGTTAGAAATAAACAAATTCCTAAGCTTACGAAACCACTATTAAAAAACTAAAGTCTAAGCAACACACACTCAACCCAATTCGGTTGTGAACTAGGATGCTTCGGAAAGTTTAGCAGTTTCTGCTCCACATTTTGGTACATGTCGTGTTGCTTATGCCAGTACAAATCCGGTGTTACTTCTTATTCAGAGATGTATTGATAATGTTCCTTTATAAAATCCGCCCGTTGACAGTGTTTTCTTTAACTTCGATACGTGGATGTGTTTAATGTCTAATAAATCTCGTGAACACATCCGCTGATTACTGAATCTTTGTGTCTGAGACTGAGGTATGAGAAAAAGATGAGAAAAGTGAGAACGTATATGCAATAAATTAAATTGTCCACATGCTGGCATTGTAGTAATTTAATATCTAAATATACATTTTTTATTTTTTCAAAAGTTGTGAAAAGATAATATCAGATTTTAGATTAACGTTCTGTTTCTGTTCAATTAAAAACTACCATGCGTTTAACACGCTGACAATATCACATTAATGCCCTTTATTTTCTGTAATTCACAAACATTTAGAAAAAGCACAAATGGTGCATTTTGATAACAAAGCATTGCATAAGGTGTAACACCCCTCATTCGGGCCCTACCAGACAGAACTTACCAAAAGGTAATACACATTTAACACAAAATAGTTCTTGGTGCTTAGTGAAACTTAAAAATATGTAGAATATTTTGGTAATATGGTAAAAATGAAAGCTTGATGATAAGGGATTATTGTAGAATACTTTTGACTTTTTGACCAATTTTGAACAATACAAAAATTGCATAAAATTTTAAAACGAGGGTACAATGTGCCTTTTGATCAGATCTGACGTCCTTGTTTTGGTACACTCCTAGTTCCGGGAACCAGGTTTCTACTATATGCCATCAAAGGTATGTTATTTTCTTCACTTCAAGACACCATAAAGTGTTGCTTTACATGCAATGATTGTGATTGTCACTTTATTTGAACTTTAAACAAAAGAACAGTACCTGCTTGAAATTGAGGAACAATGGGACCATGAGTCAGTGGTGTACTTCAATAACAACGATCGTTATATCAAAAAGAATACCGAAAATTTCATAAAAAAAGAGATGTTTCTTTTGCTCAATTTTTATTATAAAAAAATATGATAAAATTGAAAAATGTATAGTGAACTGGCTAATGAAAACTTTAAAAATCAACTTTTTATATGTATATGGGGCGAGCAAATTGCTACAGAATAATCTATACTTTTTTTATATAGCTTTCTGGGTACAGCAACTTACATAAAGAAAACGAGTAAAACAAATTATGTTAAAAGATAATAAAAACACTCAAACTAAGACTACATATTTTTCTTTCTTTTGAACAAAAAGTGTAGTTTATTTTATTCAAATTATCTCATTTGTGAATCTGCATTAATCTATATTTTTTTCGACATTTGAATGTATAATGGTTTTTTTTACATATTAATGTCAGATCATGTTGGTCATATTTCAACAAAACAATTACTCCATCTCACTGTTTTCCCTCATAAATCTGACTTTACATTTCTTATCTTAATCATGAATAAAACTTAGTAAATGTGAAAACAAAATACATTGTCTATCCTTTAAGCTTTCATTTTAGGAACATTATAGTGAGTAGTAAGAAGATGGCATATATATTCTGTATGGTAACATGTGATATGTGATGGCTAAAAATCTGTCATAACTCATATTTGAATTAATGATTAAATATATTGATTTGGTAACTGAGTTTTTCCCCTTTCACAGTGCATTGAAATGTACAACTTATAGATATGTGTGTAATATTTAAACATAATAAAGCATACTTAACCCACCTCCAGTTTTCTGCAAACGCTTCCCAATTAGCTGATGTAGTTGCTAAAATGGTCCCATTTCTCAATGTGAAATCATCACTTGTATCCTTCGACCCAGCACTTACGTATCCACATAGTCCTTCTGAATTTTTAACATCTAATAACGATGGTTTAACATGTATATAACCTATGAACTGGTCGTGTCCCCATCCCGATGATGTTGAAAATTTTATCTCAGTCCCAATTGGCAAGGTCACCTTAAATAATAGAAGAATTATCTATCAACTATTTTTTGCATGTTATTGAATTTTATATATTGATATTTTTTGCCATTGTTTCTTTATGCAGACACACAAGTATACAAGTTTGAGCTTTCTACAGAATATATAAAAAAAGTCAATTGCTACTGTCAAGCTAACTAAAAAATAAACAATAGAAAAATTGAAATATATGGTTGGTGTAACTTGTTATTACTATTCTTAATTTTTTTATATTGATCTACGTAAAAATATATATACATAACTAAAAATAATTTGTGCTCATGTGCTATTTGTAGCCATGCAAGTATATGGTTTTTTTTCGTGGAACTAATATGTGAAGCCTAGATTATAGGCATGCTTCTTTAAAAATTCTCCCATACTGAAAACACTTCCCTGTGTATAATCCGTTTATAAAGGGTACGGCATATTCAGCCGTCTCTATTCAACTAGCAGTAATGTTCATACATTGTGTAACTTGTAATATACATATATGTCTAAAATGTGTAAAACCAAACCAAAGGAGAGAAAAACGGAAATATGAAATGAATACAAAACAAATGAATTGTTCGGATAACATATAACAATTATAAGTATGATGTAAAATGAAGTCTTATTGTCTGTACCAAGTCCCCTACACTTCTCGGTCAGATAGGCTTTAAACAGATAACACTGGCTGGTGAGTAATACCTTACATCGTCAACCTTTTAACCTCAATTGCATTCGTATTCATGTGACCTTCATTGTTTCCCCTTAACTGTAGACAATTTACGCCTGTATGTGTTCAGCTACTAGTATTAAAAGGAAAGGTATGTCTTTATTGCACGTGAAACAAGGTTTAACCATTTTGTTGACTGATTCGAGCAACAAAACAAATTGTTTTATACAGGTAATAACTCAAACATTTTCCATTAAAAATCATTAGTGAAAAAGATTCCCCAAATTCACGTTGTTGACGACAATAATCATCTACATTAGAGTAATTAAATTAAGATTAATTTCAAACTTGAACCGTTCCGGTTGCTGATTCGATCAACAAAAATCATTCTTATGCAGGTAAACATGATAATTAACTTATTTTTTAAACCTATAACACAATTCAAACGGACATATTAAAATCAAATTTCATGAGGTCGCTTCCTATTTGTATTTATGTTTATGTTTATATCGGGTAATGTGATCGTGGTCAGTCTTCGGAGATCACCTCGATAGTTAATTAGATAGCGTCTAGACTTAAATACACACGAGTATTTGATATATATTATCACGCACGTGCATTACTAAATTCATTTTTAAAATTTGGATAACGTTTTAACCTGTTATCAACCTAATATGAGTCAAATCGCAGAACATGATTTTGACAGCTAAAGTCTCTTTAAGTCATTAATTCATTTATATAATTACCGTATAAGTTCCGCCATTTTCCTTAATGATCATCGATGAATCATCACAAGTTCTCATTTCTATAGTAGGAGAGTGAGTGCGTGTTTCATATTGTGTTATATAATCACAGGTTCTCATAACAAACATTGAGTGACCACTTCTTATTGCTACACCACAGTTACAATTTGCTATGCCATTATTACATATTCCATACAACGCATTCACCTAAAAAGAATAAAATACAAACTAAAACAGTACATACAGTACTCATACATTGTACTTGTTAGTGCAATTACGTTATGCTAAAATGATATTTAAGGGTTTGACCTCTTTATTCAACGTTTTGTTATTTGAAAAAAAAATACGTACAGGACACATGACAAGATTATTGCCATCCCCTTTTCCAAAGAAAAGAAATGTGGCGTACAGAAAACATAAAACTACCCCCTTCTTTCAACGTTTTAAGGAAAAGAAACTTCACGGAACAGGTGACAAGATAAATCCCCGCTTTCAGAAGAAAACAAAAATGTACAGCACACGTGACAAGATTGTCCCTCTTTCAACGAAAAGAAATCTTATGTTCGGGACACGTAGTAAGATCATCTCACCCTTTTCCAAAGAAATGAAAAAGATTGAACAGGACTTGTGACAACAGTAGCCTCCCTTTAAAAAAATACAACTAAAATCCACAAAAAAATATACAAAAATCAAAACAAAACAAAAAACAATCAGCTTAGCAACCGTATAAAAACTAATAAATGTCCATGCTAGACAAACAGTATTTGGAAAAAACTAGCTATAAGTGAAATCAAGAAATCAATGCATATATTAATTTATATACTGTTTTGAATTGGCCATCTGAAAAGGAAACTAATCCTATAGATAAGCAGAAAAGCAGAAACAAATTCTGTCTCGTCATCTATTTGTTACCTTCTAATAAAAAATTTACCAATTGAAATTTTTCAAGGATATTTTTTTCAGGATATGCATACCATGTATATAATGAGGACTGATTATAACATTTTGAAGTCAGAATATTGTTTATCAGCTTGTTTGTGAGAGATGGCATCAAAACAAGTAGACTAACAAAAATTCTGAACTGAAATTAATACATTCTTAAAGAATAAAGGTTGTTTGCAAATTAACTTAACTATTCTAGAAAAGATAAACATACCTGATAAGGTTTTGTTTTATGTTTGTAAAGAATATATTCCCCTGGTTTGTAATCGTCCCATCTGTATCTATCAGATGTATAAAAGTGAGGGTCGTTAAAAGATTCGCACACTCTTCCAGACATCTGATGTTCATCGTCGGTGACTATAATCTAGTAACATATAATCACTATGGTTTACTTTTACAGAAACAGAAAAACAGACTGCTTATCTGGTTAAAAAACATACTAACATAATATAAAATACACATATCCAAAATATTTTAATAAACATAAAGAAATTTAACGGGTCACGTGAAAAATCATTATTTAATTATAATATGTACAGCAACTTTTGTATAGATCGCTCGTTTTAAAACCAACACCTGGGATTTTCAAGAGCAGAAACATTGAAATATGATGTTCAAAGCGTTTGTCAGTTGATATCTCTTTATCACATAGCACTGTTTTATTTGTAAAATAGCACAATGTTGTTCATAACTAAGTACGGAGAAGAATATTTGTTTGTAACATACAACGGCTTTCAACACTATACTGTTTGTCACATAAAAAGTAAAAAAAAAAAAAAAAAAAAAAAAAAAACAGAACTCCAATGAAAATTTAAATCGGAAATCACTTATCAAAATGCAAAAGCTCAAACACATCACATACCAGTGTTGTTAGTTAAATATCTAGATAGTTTGTATTCGAAATCCGATGATGTTTGCAATATACTAGTAGCACGGTGACGTTTGTAACATTGTACAATGATGTTTCAAACACAAAACCTGTTTGTCAAACATCGTTATTGTATTGTTTGTAACATAGCACGATAATGGTTGCAACATATTTGTTACATAGAAATGGAATATTTGTAGTATGACACAATGAGTTTTATATCATAGAACTGTGTTGTTTGTAACATGTCATAGAACAGTGTTGCTTGTAACAGTCTAATGAGTTGTTTTTGTTGTTGCACTTTTTTGTTTGCAATGTTGTTTTTTCGCTATGGTTGATTGTATATGAAACAATTTCATGTTATTTTTGGTCTAATTTTTGTCGTTAAGTTACTTCATCATTGACGTTTATCCACAATTTAGCAAGTATAGGAGTAATACCACAGTTGGTTTCCCCTGTTACTGTTTGTCAATACGGCACTTTTCAAAAACTGTGAAAAATTTATCTTTGTTTCGAAAAAAGAAAAACATGGCATGAGTAATAGTTTCATATATCATTTGAAAATGCCTGTACCAAGTCAGGAATGTGACGGTTGTTGTCCATTCGTTTGATGTATTTGTCATTTGATTTTGCCGAGTGAATATGGACTTTAAAATTGAATTTTCCTCGGAGTTCAGTATTTTGTGCTTTTACTTTTCATTGCATATTTATATATCATATACTAATAGAAACAATCATCTCTGGAAGTTAACCAATCAAAATGTTCACCCCTCTGATTCCTGTTTACAAGCTTAAGTAACCATGTAACCGCAAGTTTCCTTAGTGATTTGAAACATCCAAGATGCATGTATATTTATTTAAACAATTAAATGCAGGGTTAACTTCCTACAACTGTCAAATTTAAGGGAATATTTTTTCGATCCATTTTCGTATGAAACCGGATGTGACGTACCATGATTTGGTGGAACATTTTGTATTACACCTATAGTCGTATACCTTGCTGGTTGTTTTTTCCCAATGAGTATAAACTAAATAATGTATTGTACATAACCTGCATTGTGTTTTTTTAATTATTGTCTATCATCTAACATTAAAGTACCTTAATTTCAGGTATCTGTACATCATCCCAAGCAAAAATATCTTTATCAACATAATAATTATTTTCTTGCGATAAAACTTTTAAATACGTTGTTCTATCAACGTAGTCGTACTGTCCATTGACATATCCAGTTACTTTTAAGATAAGAGGTTGATCCCACGTTGCAGATGTGATGTTGTAGGAGCAATCAGCACGTTCAAATGACAATTCGCCTGGTTGCACGGTTCCGTCACATATATCACAATTATTTTGATCACAATTTTTTTGATATTTAGGCTGAGATAACCGTAGTTTGTATGCACATCCTTTTCTAGCGCTATCAGTATAACCAAAGCATCCTACTGGCATTGTGTTAATCAGTTTTATTTCTATCTCCTGATTTTCTTTCACTTGATATTCATATTTTTCAGGCTATAGTAGAAATTAGTTATATTATAAGAAATAGTAATCAAAATTTTATCAAACATTTCTTTTGACTCTAGATTCTTTTTCAGTTGTTTATCTCATTGATAAGCTGTTATAGTGATTCGTAGTAAGACTAAAGACAAACTAAAGAATATCTTTATTTCAAACTTTTTGAACTGGTCAATTACGTCGAGAAGAAATTGAAAAATGTACCATCTAAATCAATTGCAGTTTGTTAATATTCAAAATTATATACAAAAAATCAAAAAGAATCGATTGAAATGAACATAAACAAATGTTTCCCTTCATGTATAGTATAGTCACTACGTAAGAGAAATGTACAATAAACACTGTGTCTAGTACAGGAAAGATATTAGCAAGGCAATCAAGTATACGACAGAGTGATGAGAATCTTAACGGATTGCAATATAATTTGTAATTAATGAGGTATTGCTATAGAAATAAAAAAAAAAATGAAAATGAGTCAGGTATTGAAATCTGAACAACTAAAGAGAAAAACACAACGAATGATGCAATATAAAAATAGCATCGTGCATTGCAATACAGACTATAAAGGGTTGTTGGTGTGATCTGGACAGTGTTAGGAATAATTTGCAATTTAATACATGAGGGAATATGATACAATTCATCAACGGTATTGAAATCATAATATTTTAACAACTGTGTATTTAACACTTAACTTTATATTAAATTATATTTTCATGTTTGTTTCTGCTTTTAAAATATGCCTTTTTCTTTCCCTTGCTTTCAATGTAACATACATCTTTATAATTCAAAATTATAAGAACTGTTCAGTATGTAATTAACTTCGTAATATTCCCATAGAACTACTGTAACAGATAATGTTTTCTTATCGATAAACAATTTTACTTTCTCTTTTTCGATACTTTTTAGCAAATCTCGAGGAATGCGAAATTGTAACGAACCTTTTACACTGTTGAAACAAAAAAGTTTTTGATTCACACAAGGATTATTAAAAAATAAAGTGGAACAGACCTTATGTACAAAATGTTGCATTTATTGCTAGCTAGTTTTTGATTCACACAAGGATTATTAAAACATAAAGTGGAACAGACCTTATGTACAAAATGTTGTATTTATTGCTAGCTAAACCTCTCACTTGAATGGCAGTTGCATAAAATTTCTTTATATATACAACGATAGATTTGGTAAATGCTACTAGGCATGATGCATTTACAATTTGAAAAAAATTTAATGATTGAAAGGATCATTACAGTTATAAAACAACTATTAAATCACTATTCAGTTTTAAATTTACAGTAAAACTTACGTATATTCCTGCAGCAAAACTTGCACTATTTACTACATGTCCTGGTGTTAATCCTACATTATATCTCAATCGTACTGAACATCTTACCTTAAAAAAAATTGAATGACACTTTATAGATTTATGTACTTTGAGCTAATAACTAGATTTACCTTTATCAGGAACAGTCAAAACCAAATACATGAAAGCAAAGACTATCTAAGAAACACAGAAACACATGCATATGTAGTACAGTAGATAATTACTTTCGTCTTAATGATCTATATTATTATTGAACATTGTATTGAAATATATTACAGTTCTAACATGAAATATAAGAAAATAATATTTATCTATATGAAACCCTGTTCTTATAGATATTAACCATACATGGGTACCTTGCAGTTGAAGCTGTAGCGGTAAGGTCTTTGTTAACAGCTTTAGTGCAATAAATCTATATTCGAGTGTTAATAAAAATAAATAACAAAAACACATGAAGAGCTTGATGAATATTTGGGACTTACGAATATATGCTCACGTATATCTATGTACATCTGCGACAATTTACACTCTTCAACATTAAGGACAAATAAATGATTAATGCCACCAATCTATTCTTTGTTAATCTCGTATGTATGATAATTCTTTTTGGTTTACATTTTCCTTCTATCTTCTTTTATAGGTGTTGACAACCCCCCCCCCCCCCCCCCAAAAAAAAAAGGTTGTAAAAAAATCGTCAACAACATTTGAGTAATAATTTGTAGATCTTGTCTTGTTGATCATCTTGTATATTTACCATTAGTAGTTTTCATTATAATAGGAAAAACCAAAAATAAAGGTTTAAATGGTTTTAATGGTAAATATCAATATGGAAGAGCAAGGACTTTTAAAGATTTTGGCCTTGTTGACAAATAGAAAAACAGTTAACTTGCATTTTATTTCCTATTTCTTATTCCTATTTTTGATTCAAATTGGAAAAGTCTTTTCAGCAAAAAATATTTTTGTAACAGCTAATGGACGACGACGACGACGACGACTACAAACGACGGGTGCAAAGTGATGGGAACTGACAACTGAATTATCGACTCAGTGATGTTAAGATAAAAGCTTTGTAAATTATATACGTTGTAGGCGCTTTCCTGGATTAAGATTTTCAGCAACATTGAAAGCTTAGGATGTATATGAACCGAAATCTTTATTATAAATGGATCCACCGTAATAATTGTATGATTTATATTTGTCGAATGATTACAATGGCTGAACATATTTTCACCAAAAATATCATGCTTACAGTTCTGGACACCAGCCTATTAAAATAATATTCATCAGTGACGATTGAACCAAAAATAAAAGGTTATAGAAAGTACGAAATTGAAGAGCATTTGTCACCCAAATTTCCGATTGATTTTGTCCAATACAAGCAGCCAATGTTATATATTCCTGGAATATGAAAGTTACTATATTTGCTTACAATTGAAGTCATTATTTGAAAATCTTTTTCAAGAAAGGACAAAAAGTTGGTTGTCTTTTTTGTCATTAATATTAATGTGTTTATATGTCTTTTGTTTGTTGTCATCAATACTTGTTTTTATCTGTTTTGTTCTATAGCTATCTTCTTTTAAACTTACAACCATGTTTAGTCTATGTTTCCCGATCCAATCACTCTCTGTAAGATTTGTATTTCCAATATTGCTGTACTCTATTCCAGTATGTAAAATTACACTTTGATCATTGATATACCAATGTACATCATAGACAAATACACCCCCGTCATCTCCAAATACTTCATCAAATTTACATGTAAACGCTGTTGCTAAACTGAATTCGAACCATGGGTTAACTTCAGGACCAGGAACTAAGTCTACAATAACTTCTGCTTTTGTTACATTTTTTACTGGAAAATCCACTAAAAGTCAAAAAGAAAATACAGTTATACTACTATACATCAGGAATCTTCTTTTATATATTTGTTTTGTGTCTTACTCTCCAAATCTACATATATATATATTGTCTTTAACTCTGTGTAGATTTGAAAGTTCTTATTTTTTTCTTTTGCTGTAAAAACGTTACGCCTATCAACATATGAATGCAAAGAATGTTGTTGTTTCGGCCTTTTGTTTTTGAAACATAGGACAGCATGTTGAAATCCTTACTTGTTAAAAAAAGAGATGCATTAGAATAGTAAGTCATACTTACTCGTACAGTCCGGATAAAATCCAGTATCTGAGGAATATCCATATGGGCATTCAACAGCTTTTGAACCTGAAAATTATATTTGAATACATATATATATTGGAAGATACTTTAACAACTAACAAAAACACCTGCTATTTCAAAATATTTAAAAATAAAATGAGCATGATATTCATCCTGACATTTTCAACACCATGGCTTGGTATAATATAGATATAGGAAGATGTGGTATGAGTGCCAATGAGACAACTCTCCATCCAAGTAACAATTTAAAAAAGTAAACCATTATAGGTCAAGGTACGGCCTTCAACACGGAGCCTTGGCTCACACCGAATAGCAAGCTATATAGGGTTCCAAAAATTACTAGTGTAAAACCATTTAAATGGGAAAACCAACGGTCTAATCTATATAAAAAAACATGTTAATGAAGTCGTGTTTACTACGTAGGATAGATTTAACAAACCTTTGGTTTCAACTCATGCAACTGATGGTGAACTTTTTACCTTTTTGTCAGTTTTGTT
The DNA here is from genome assembly GCA_037788925.1 of Mytilus galloprovincialis. Taxonomy (NCBI): domain Eukaryota; kingdom Metazoa; phylum Mollusca; class Bivalvia; order Mytilida; family Mytilidae; genus Mytilus; species Mytilus galloprovincialis. Next base: position 38,026,137 of record CM075335.1, read on the forward strand.
CAACATAATCATAATTGTCGAGATGAAGACAGTGTATTGTTTTATTTTATGCCCTTTTCTCTTTCATGAACTAACTTTTTTGAATTTCTGATATTAATGAAAACATGTTCTATGGTTTCATCAAACTCAAAGAAAATATACCCTTGGTCGTATTTACATACCCTTTCGATATTTTTTAGATTTCAAGATAGTACCTTTTAGTTTTGATGTTTTGATTTTCTCGTGTGTTTTATCACTAACAAAGTACTAGTATATTGTAGCTTTTAAGGTGTAAAAAGCGAAAGTACACGAGGAAGCTCATTTCAAAAACTCGTGTTAAAAACACTAAAACATGTATTGTGACAGTATTGGTAATTATTTGATAAAGGTATTTACCTAATAATTCTATTGCATCCATCGATATTTTCATCAACTTTAATTTATTACTTATGCTTACCAAAACAATATGCTGAATTTTCTGTAATACTACTAATTAGGTTATACACATAGTAAGTGTCACATTTTTTTATTTCGATGTTCCAGCTGTTTGAACATTCTGATTTAAACGACCGCAAACATACTTTTTTAGTCACTATACCATCAGTTGCCAATGGCAAGGTATCTGGAAAAGAGGAAGCATTAATACAATAAAGAATTCGGAAATATGTGTCAATAATTTACATATCAACATACATTCTACAATTTGATAATTTGTTTGATATGTCGGTCATCAATCTATTAGTTTCTTTAACAATTTCAAATTGTATTTGTCGTAAAGGATTGTAACTTGTGAATAAAAAAGTAAAGGACTGGATAAATGAGACAATCCATAGTAAGTTTATGCTTAGTAATCAGCGTTTCTTGTTTTATAAAATATGAATACTATAATTACACTAATTGTTATAAATGGCTTCCTACTTTTATGTTTTAATTTCATTCATTTCATGTTTTTACTTTAATTTTACTTGTTTTGCTCCAACTGTCAATTTTGGTTTTGCTTAAATAATCTTATCATGATAAAACAATACGATCTGTGGGAAGTAACTAAAGGTTTACAATTAAAAACCACACTTATGCATGTTATGGTTTTAATGACAAATGAATAAATGCAAAGAAAACAATTACTTTACAAAGGTCTTTTTGTGGCTATTGGTTTCGTTCCATAGCATTTCGTGCTTTGTATTATATTCAAAATAAATGTGCCATAATTTTGGAATAAAGCTCGAAAGCACAAGATTGCACGTCATCTCTTATTATGAATATTGAAAACAAATTACATCCTATTTGAGAAACAACAAAGAACGGCGACGAGAAGTGATTTATGAGTTGAACTTTTTAAAATCAAATAGCTACAGTGTTGGCCTAAACATAGATTAAGCTTGGTTGCATAATTTCCCTTTTTGTCCTCTTTTAAATGCTAAAAGAATAACTACCTTTTAATTAATAATTTAAAGAGTTGGCAGCTGTTTTGTTTTCTGTTTTTATTATTATTACATCCTGGTGCCAATAAACGGAGTATACTAGTTTACCCTGTCAGTACGTCCGTCTGTTACGTTTTTTTCACATTCTCCACTACACATCAAAGCTTCTTGATACTAGTACAAAACTTCATAATGGTCATGTCATTCTTTTCAGTCCATTTAATGTGCTGCATTCTGTTTACCAAAAACTTATGTCCTTCAAATGCTATTACATGTAACATGTTTGAAAATTGCACCAGTGATTACCAGTTTTGTTCTTGACACCAAACTTCATCTGTTTGTTCAATAATAGGTAATACATTTGCAGTTTCTTTGATTTACTAGTATACAAAGTTCGCCGAACACTTGCATTTTCAAAATCACCTAATCATTTAAGGAACATATCGTGCTGGAGATTGATTAGTAACCAATATCTCGCAGTACGCATTTCGGTTTTCTTACTACATTAACCGGAGATTCAAGGAAATGGACATTAATATGTACGGTAACGTTGAAGATAAAGTCCTAAATTGACATTAATTCGTACAGATATACAAAAACTAATTACCGTTTAACCAGATTGGATACCATGTTCCACATTTCAAAGAAGCCGGTGGTTCTGTTGGCATGTCATCTCCATTGCTGCTGACAATTCTATACCAGCCATCTGTCAGCATAACATCATTAATTGGAGTCTCTGTTGACATTTCCAGTTGATTTTCAGATGAACGGCTCTCTTGATTTTGCTTTGTTACATGATTAGTGCAGGGATCTATGAAAAGGAGTAAACATTAGTCCATCTATACATTAACATATCAGAGTGACGGAGCAAGACGTACATCTCTAAATACTACCATCTCTACGTCGGTAAAAAAAGTGAACTTGAAAATGAAAAAAGTGAACAAAATTCTTCGCAAACATTAGATTATTTTTATCTGTTGCGTCCAACATCGGCCCAACATAATTCCAACATTATTTGAAAATTGTGATATAAACTACAACAAATGGTGTTGGCTACTAACATAATGCTAACGCCTGTCCGATTATGTATAACCGACATGAGATACTCAGATATATGAATTTAAAACAACGGGCGAACGTTGAAGATCAAAGGTCAGATAATTATGCTCTTCAACTTCGTACTTTGTTTGGGCTTTTCAACTTTTTTTGAATTGGGGCGTCACTGGTGAGACTTTTGTAGACGAAACGCGCGTCTTGCGTAAATATAAAATTTAATCCTGATATCTATGATGACTCGAGTTTATTGTCAACGTTGGCCCAAGTGAGTCTATTGACTGGGACACAATAAAACAAACAGCACCAGCTTCAGATATACTGTTTACTGTAATGATTAAATATTATACTTGTCGATCGAAAATATCCTATTCTAAATTTTTTTTTTACAGAGACATGCGATGTATAGAAATTATGTATAATACTTGTACTTGCCTGTTGCATACGTTGTAATGAAAAATAAAATAAAATGGTAAAATACGATTCTCCAGAAGTCCATTTTCATAATTTGAAGATATCTTATAATGACTTACTTAAGTACTATAATATATTTGAAAAGTTGCCAAAAGTAGACTTTCACACTTGCATATACATGCCTATGGAAAATTCCGTTGGATTGGATCTAAATTTAACAGGATAAACGGTAATTCCAAATCATTTTCTGCGCACTTTACTTTTTCCTGTGATTTGCATCAGGAAGTTGAAAGCCATATCCTATATACCATGAAATTAGGAAGAGATCTATAGATGTACTAGGAAGCTTATTAAATGACTTGCATTTGTAAAAAAAATAAAATAATAATATAATGATTTTTATTTCACTTAAGATATTTAAAGTAGAATTAATGACTACTCCTTTATTCGTGTATATATATATTTAAATGTACAGGGGTGTAATTGTATACGAACTTTTTACAATGTCGGAATTCTTAAAGCATGTCATGGCCAAGCTAACATAGGGATGATTGTGATGTGTTATTTTTGAAAATATATAAGGATTGCATGAATTTTCACTGTTATAATTGTATTTACGATGCATAAAAAATATATATTGAATTTTGTATTTCAAAACAAAAACAAAATGGGACTGAAATGTATGGGACCATTTTTATAAGAATTATTAGAGAAGATAAAGGACTCGGTTGACTTTATTATATCTCACATTAATGATAATATTAAATCATCACAATTAAAGATGGTATGCTGTTAATATTGCCTGTGAAAACTGTCTTTATATTTTTTTTCAAATTAAGTTTGTGTTTGGAGAAATATACATATAATACTACAAATTACGTGAATTTAATGTATAGATCAATATTTCATTCACATTATAATGATGTTGATATTATTTCGAAAATTCATCAAAGATTAATCCGACAATTCGGACCACGTCAACAAATTAGCTCCTGATAAAGTAACTTGTTAAAATTGCTCTTCAAGTTAGTTCTTTGTGATATCCGTAAAGTTGTTAGTGCATTCGTAAGACAATCATATGTCTCGTAATGTTTGTCAAACAATTATAGACTTGTACATGTCTTTAACACATTGTCCTAATAATGTCCCTTTTGCCTCAGTTTGTATAAATACATATTTGCTACATTTGAGGCGAAATCTAATATAATATAAAAAGTATCTAGAAAACATTATCAATAAGTTAGCGTGGTAAAACTTGCGACGACTGTCCATACATATTTGTAGTGACAAACAAATGTATACCCGTCTACTAATACTATTGATGATAAACCAATATGTTAATGTCTGAGTTTCCATATTAAGAATCTGTGTTTACATCTTTTCTGATAGGGACTTCTTGGATATCGGTCAATACTGGAAGTGCAAAATTTGTCAAAACTCCAAAGCTTGCATGTGATGATGATATGTATCCCTTGCACTTCATTTAGTTTTCCTCCCGTCCCCCCCCCCCCCCCCCCCCAAAAAAAAAAAAAAACAACCTACAATATAACCATATTTCTTTATTTGTATTTACTATACTTTCAAATTCATAGAGGATGCTCCAAGTATTTATTATTTTATATGACATCGTTTACTTTATGGAGAAATATTAAAGAGCGAAGTGATTCTAGTTTCGGAATCCTATTGTATGACGTATTATTATCTTATATATATATAAAGATGGTATGCTGTTATAATTTGATATCATGATTTACATTTTTGTAATTCCTAAACAAAATAGTGTTTCAACAAAAATGTGTTCTCGAAATACCAAATCCAGTATTTTGATTGCAGTGGTTGCATTCTGAGTCTGAGTACGGAATTATCATGATCAAAGTCTTTATGACAGTATGAACTGGGTTTTTGAGATAAGTCATTATTTTCTTATGTGTCTGACCAGGAACATATATGTAAGATATACTGTTTCTAGGTCTGACCTTCATGTATCTCGTATATTTAAAGTTATCTTTTTTAATTCAGTAAGATTTTGTTTAGAATAAGGAGAGATAATTCAATTTAAAAATAGGTTCCACGCTCGTAATTTACAGTTATAAAACGATAAATAATATACCAGTAATGTTCGAATGTCTATTTTATGACCAACAATACATGTTTTACTTGCAAAAGTAGCAAAGGGGATCGGACAGAATGCCTTACAAACTTTAAGATTAATTACTTTTGGATAATATTTATAAGATTTATTCATTTTTTTTACATCTAAATGCTTTTGTCTTCGGTGGATTATTGTCTTAATGGCAATCATACCACGTCACTGGCTAATTTTGACATTATAAACAACCCTAAATGTAAGCATAACGACACAGAAAGTGCAAATGATATCGATCTTGTACACTTCCTACACAATGTATGTAAAGTGCGGATCCTAAAATATCATTTTCACTGTACATATGCCAGAAATTTCTGATGTAGAATTATAAATAAACAGACGATTGTTTTTTTTTTATTTTTGAAGAAAATGAAGAAAATGAGTTAAAATGAATATGTTAAGAAATAAATAATACTAGTAAAACAATGTAAGAGATCAGGCCTGGGGTAATGGTAATGTGTAATTGTAATGCATTGTAATATTACATTTTTTGGATGTAATGCAAAGTAATTTGTAATGCACATTTTCTGCATTACAATTACATGTAATGTAATGATTACTTTAGTTAAAAATTGATGTAATGCCTCCATAACAGTACATTACTTTTCATTACAAATTGGTAAAATAGATAAAATTGAAGAATATTGTATAATAAAAATAAAATATTAACAAAAACAAAAGAAAGTATGGAATAAAATTTTTGTCACAGTTAATTACTGTATTAAATAAATTACATCAATCTTTAAAACACACATTAAGGTAAGAAATATAAAATGGTAAAAAATATCAAGTCTTTGATCTTGGTTTCTGATATTTGTTTAATATGATATGGGAATATTTTGGTGTTTGGTGGTCTATGAAAAATCTGATAAAAAAAATTATCAAACAAAACTATATAGATCAATGATAAAAATATGAAGATGAAAATTTCATAATTCTATACACACCTTACATGTATTTCAATGAAATATTGAATATATCAACAACATTTTTAAACCAAACTGTGGTTTGGGTCCTGTCTGTGTTGTTATTTCACCTAATTTAATATCACAATGTTTTTATTGCAATCAAATCTTCTCAACTTATGTTTGTCCTCACAGAACCCTTAGGTATTTCACAAGATAATCCTTTAATGACACATTTATTATATCCCTTTGAAATCATTAATGATGTCTTAATGATTAAGTGATCAATGTTAGAAACAAAATTATATGATCATTTATTTATTTTTTACCACCTAAGAAACTTGAAAGTGACTTTTTCAGTTTCATGCCTCCTACTACTCAATCAAAGGGTATAGACACAGGTACAGTGCAGTACATGATGTTGACATCTACTTGTCTGAGCCATGTGAAGAAATTTCAATCAATGCACTGGAATAATGGAAGTCAAATTCAGTGTGCCTTTCTTCTTTGGCTAATACAGCTATCAAGTATTTAGCCATTTCCCACACATAAGCTCCTGTAATAAGGCTTTTAAGTATTGCCGGAAAGGTGTACAGAACTGATCGCTGTTCTCTTAATGGCATCACATTTAAACCACTTATGATGATAAAGTGCAATGGACATATTAATTAACCAGTATTTGAAGTCTATGTACCTAACACTGGTATACATATGTACATATACCTCTGTTTTTGAAATGCTTTTTGTTTTTATATTGAAAAAGTAATGTGTAATGTAATGCATTACACAGGCAAAGTAATTGTAATGTAATAGATTACATGTTAGAAAAATGTAATTGTAATTGTAATTGTAATGGAAGAATCACAAAGTAATTGTAATGTAATGCATTACATTGCTATGTAATGGCCCCAGGCCTGTAAGAGATGCAAATGGGGTTTTATCGCGCATAAAGCCATCCAGCTGTGAAAAATATACCGAAATAGATGAATATTTAGGACATTTCACGAACAGATCGTGCAGGTGATTTATATAACTAGCAGGCAAGATGTTGTTGCAGAAAAATATTCATTTTAACACACAACTATTAAAGTTGTATAACATAGAATAGGTTTTGTCATTCAGTTTCTCTTCATATTGAACTAAATTCCACTATGATGCTTATATATATTGTATACTAGTACGTCTTGCGGTAGATAGAGTTTCCGCCCATACGGATGGTGGGAGCAAAGCAAAACATAATCAGCAAAAGCTTATATTTTCTTCTCTTTTGGCATATCTTATATTAAATATTCAGCAAAGCAATACGCTTTCTTCTCTCTCTGTACATGGACTGTCTACTGCATTTCAAATAATTTCTCTCCAGATGCTCATCTTCATGGTGAAATATCTCCGATCATATGATACTTTTAAGCCAAAAATAAGAACAACTATTAATCATTAATATATGTAAATTCGCACAAATAAGTTACGATTATTGGCGCAAATGATACATTTTGAAAATAAAATTTGGCGCAAATGACTGCTGCCAAACAGTTGTGGTTCCCGTTTGAAAGATTTTACACTGGGGCCCTTTGGGTTTCCCGTTTGAAAGATTGTACACTGGAGCCCTTTATAACTTGCTGTTCGGTGTGAGCCAAGACTCCATGTTGAAGACCGTATTTTGACTAATAATGATCTACTTTTATAAATTGTGATTCGGATGGAGAGTTGTCTCATTGTCACATATGACATCTTCTTATGTATCTATCTATGACTCAACCCGAACCGAGACGGGATAAAAAGGGACAGAAAAAACACACTACTTTTCTGATATATTTATTTTCTGATATATTTATAATGGGCTTAGTATGAGTGTTGTCAAATCGTACAATTTTGCCTAACCGGTTACTCGGATAGTCCTTTCGACCCATTAACCGGTTAACCGGAAGTTTTAGTTCATGTTGGAGAGCCTTACCTATAACATGTTCTTGGATTAATTTGCACTTCTCATAAGTGCAAATTGGAACCACACTTTTTTTTGTCGTAGAATCATCAAATTTGGCAATAATGTACCTCTGGGGATAAATAACACAATACAAAATAAAAAATTGGTGTGGCTCGCCCTGTTCGGCAACTGGAGTGAAAATAGTGACAAAATCCTGTAGGATATTTTTTTCTCCCATAGGATTTTTAAAAATCCTACAGGATTTTGAGAAATCCTATAGGATAAAGTCATAATCCCATAGGATATTTTTTATATCCTACAGGATATTTAAATCCTAAGGGATTTATAATCCCTTAGGAGAATAGAAATATCCTATAGGATATAGTTTCGCCCTTAGGATTAAAAAAATCCCTTAGGAAAAATAAAAGCATTTCCTATAGGATATTTTTTATCCTACAGGATATTAGTCTAATAAAATAATCCCATGGGATTAAAAATATCCGATAGGATTAATAAATATCCTAAGGGATTTCATAACAGAAAAAATATCCTGTGGGATAAAAAAAGAATCCTAAGGGTAATAAATAAATCCTAAGGGTAATAAATAAATCCTAAGGGAGATTAAAAATCCTAAGGGAGATTAAAAATCCTATGGGAGATCAAAGCAACTCATAAGAGAGAAAAAATCCTATGGGAGAAAGAAATATCCTATAGGAGAAATAAATATCCTATAGGAGAAACAAATATCCTATGGGAGAATGAAATATCTTAGAGAAAAATCTATTTGTGAACTCAACCAAAGAACAGAGAATAGTTTTATATGTTTTTGTAGTAGGTAAGGATATTATTTTATTGGAGCAGACCAAATATTCCCAGATATTATTGTTTAAGAATTGTTAATTTTTCTACCAATGACACAAATAACCGATAAGTGTACTTCAAACATGGAGCTTGCATTGAGTTACTGCTACTGGTCCGTTTGTTATTTTATGTTTATTATTGCCATTTGCGTAGTTTCTTCTGTTACCTATTTCTACATTTGACTCTGGCTTCTTTTAAATCGAGTTTTCTCTTGTTTAATGCATTGTGGTTGTTTATTCCTCATTTGCTAAAGGAATAGGGGCCGGTTGAGATATCAAAAGTCATGAGTATACATCCATCGCCTGTCTCAAAGCAGAAACCTTTATCCTTTGGTAATCTCATGTGCTTTTTTTTCAATTTAAGTTCAAAAGTGCATTTTAGTGTTTAGTGTAGCAACCATTTCTCTGAACTATTATTCATTATTGTTTAGTGACCAAAAGAGGCCCGCCTCTATGTGCGGAATTTTCTTTCTGCATAAAGGACTCATCATTTTGAACTCATCAGGGTTCCTGTACTCAACCGACTTGTTGGGTACTGAGACATGACTGTGACACCATCTGAACAAAAACTGTGAATAAAATCAGAAGCAATTTTAAAACAACACATGGTGTTGGGGCTAAGAATACCACCAGCTTTTCATTGAAAGTAATGACAAGACAGAAACATGCGTCCAACGGGTATATCCAATACACTACAATTACTTAAGCAACTTTGAAAATCGTACATAAGTGTTTTTTATTTTTTTTATTTAGTATAGCTTGCTTTCCGTGAAGATATTTTTATTGTGGAGATGCCTGGATAGATTTGCCAGTAACCATACATCTTCTATTGTGTCCTCAATATGCATGTAGTATTTGCAACTAAACATTTACATCAACTTTCACCAATAAATTCTTCAACAAAATTTGATAATAACTGAAATTTTATGGAACTAAACACTAGATGTAACTAAAGACAGTATTGTTCACCTAGGTCTATGTGCATCTCTGACAACAGACACATCAACACGTTAGGCTAGAATATCATGGTACATCTAAACACTGCTAAGGGCTCCTTAGTGCACTAAGGACTATACAATGCCACTAAGGACTAGAAGGAGTGCTGGTGTGTGTATTATTTTTACATATTATGTTAGAGATTGATATTTCATGCATAAATTTCAAATTTTATAGAAAAATAATCATAAATAAACAAGATATTTAACATTATTTAGGCACCTGCCCGTTTTTCTTTGATATGCCGAAAATCAATGAACCGTTTGACACGTGCCAAATGACAAAACAATTCATTAAACAATCATAATCTTTTTATTTTAGGTAATAAACAATTGTATCTAAAAAAAATGTATGCTTAATATTTATAATTAAATGTGTTGTTCTTATGAAAAATGATTACAGAACAAATAATTTTGTTTTTGTTTTACTTCTTTCCCGACAAAGTTATTTGCCACAGGTGCACGACTTTGATGTGCGCCTACTAAATGACTAATAAGTTAGAGTGTGGTCAGCTTGTTATGTAAGAGATATGAAGACAAAATAAATATATATATTGATAAGTGTTTTGTTTTTATTTTAATTTCGACAAAGATGCGTGTATATATACAAATGGTTTCACTAAAACAATACGATGGAATTGAGAGAGAGAAAATTATGTGTCGTTCTTGTGGTTTATCCAAACCACTAGTTTTCAACCAGCTTGATATTTGTTTACAAAGGCTTCATACGGTACTTATTTGTTTGTATATTTCGACATTTTATTATTCTTCTAAAAGTAAAAGAAGTTAAAAAAATCATTTCCCGATTTTAAGTCAGATTAAGTTTCATTTTCAAATATATAAAAGAGACAAATGTTTTAAAAATGTTCCACACTTTTTAGTACAGTATTCACGATTTTTTTTTTCAGTATGTGTAAATTTAGAGCTAAAGATATAATTCTGACAGAGAAAGAGAATGCTTCGTATGAATGCCTTAAAAATATGCCTTTACCACATGATGTGTAAATAATTATTTTTTGTAATGCAATAAAATCAGAATATTTAAACCTAAATATATCACGCGAAAAAAAGAAAAAGCCGACAGAAATATTTTCAACTATAATTTCTTTAAATCTACTTTTCTTAAAGAAGAACAAGTATCACAGGCACTTGTCTCAGAAAAGGTATATAGGAATTTTTTTCTGAGACAAATGCCTGTGGCAAGTATGTCAGAAGGAAATCCGATTTGTATTGTTTTTAAAAAATTGTCTGCTTAACATATCGTACGAAATAATTTATGAAATAATGACTATGTGCTATGCGCTTTACTCACTGTTGAAGGCCCGAAATATATTACTCAAACGGGTCATATATGAACTTAGTGTGTTGCATGTAGTAAAAATGCATTATCTTATTGGTTTCGTTTTGTCCAGTTATACATTTCTTAAAATGTCTTCATATATGAAAATAATTTTGAACAGTGCACCATAAGAAACAAACTAAAGTGTTCCAGCTCCAAACCAGTCTATTGTTCAAACGCATGTCCGTCGTCGCCTGTCACCACATTAAAGCACGCTTGCAAGAAAAAATAAACAGAATAGAGATACGGGTACAAAACACATTATAGATAATGTGTCCGACCACCTGAAAAATAAAATTGGTTCAAGAGACAAAGAACGCTACGAAATATTATATTAATTTTTCGGTACTACCGGGCTTATCACAGCCCAATAACAAGATGAATTTAACGAAAAAGCAACAAGCATCTGCCGGTTATCCAAACTTCAACACGTACTTTAAAAAAAATATATATAAATGTGAATTAAATATCTATAAAAAGAGGTAGGGCCAATATGCCGAGGATTTTTTTCACAGAAGGGCCAATTTCAAAAAGTGTCGACAGAATGACATTTACTATAAAAACAAAAAATAAAAATGCTTTTTGATCAATATCTCGATTTACACATATTATGATACGTGTGATCAATAGTTAATGTAACCCCCAAAAAGGATAAAGGTCCAATATGCGGATTTTCGGGTGTGTTTAGATAGGGAAAACAGGGAATCCCCCCAGAAGGACATTTCAAACCAAAAAAAAGTTATGCTTTTTATGACTGTTGTTACTCATAATACTTTTTCCTTTAAAAATGAAAATGGTTTAGTGTGTCCTTATTACATAAAAAACAACTTTTTAAAGAAAAAGTTGTAACATCGATAAATTGTACCGATATAGCTTCTTTATAAAATATTTAGGTATAAGCATCGCCGTAGCTCCATCAGTAGAGCACAGAACTTCTAATAAATGATGATTTTGAAGTAAGGGTTCGAATCTCGCTCAAAATATTTGCTTTTTTTGTGTTGTTATATTAAATTTTAATGTTTCTATCATATTTTTTCGGATGTTTGCTTATTTCATAGAGTCTTTCTGGTTCATTTTGACTATATAGTTTACTGGTATATCATTTTACATGTATCAAAGAAAAAAATAATGTATCGCTTATTGTGTGCATTCCTATGACTGTCCATACTCTTGGCGAACTTTCTATTTATGTGTTTACATTAATTACATATATTCAAGAAACAACTGCCGTTAGACTGATGTAGGTGCCTGTACATAAACAATAACACGAGAATTAATTCTATAGCAATGAAGCCTACATGTTGCGAGTGTTATTTGTATGGAGAGTTGTCTCATTGGCACTCACACCACATCTTCCTATATCTATCTACATAACTTCAAATAAGGCCATTGTATACAAGTTTCAAAACAACACAAACAATTATTTTTCGAAACCTTTTTTGAACATGGTATTATATGTAACAAATGCAGTCAACAACAATTTTGTCGCCAATTCACAAACTGTATAGATACTAGTATTGATTTTTTTACCACCGCCCCTAAACCGGAACCTAAGTCATCGAGAAAACACAACAGAACAAATCAATTACACTACAAATCGTGATTGTAGTAAAACATCAAGAAGCTGTTGCATCTGTATCACAACGAAGGGCCGATTTGTTAAAATGACAAAAAAGACAATATAACATGTGTTAGTAACACAGGGTGACTATGACCAACTGATGTAAGACGTTCTCCGGTTATAATATATACATGTATTATCTTATCTTATCTTATCTTATACACTGTAAATCTAAGTGTTAACAAATAGAACACTGCTTGAACGCTTTTTTGTAACACTTTTTGAACGTGTAATGGTGTTCCAAATGTTTACACTAGTGTTAATCAATAGAATGTGTGGTGTTCAGTTTTTAATGCCTTTGTGTTTCATTTTTGAACACTTGATGTTAGAAACCTTAACATTAGTGTTCAACGATTTAACGTGTCCGAATGTTCAAAATCTTAATACGTCGACGCGTTCAACAGCCATGTAACACTTTTTGAACGCACTGAACATGTTCAAAACCAGAAATGTTAAGATCCAGAACACCAGATGTTAACATTCAGAACAGTTGACATAGGTGTTCAAAGTGATGGTGTTCAAATGTAGAACATGTTCTATTTTCAAGCGTACATAATGTTCCATAAATACTAAACTTAATTAAACTGTTATAGAAACTATATTGAATCAGGCAAAATATAACAATAAAACATATTTTAACAAGTAATTCTTTATATAATCAAATGAGCATATATGTAAGACATGTAAAAAAAAGTACACAAGAATACCTTATGATATCACAAGTAACAGTCAGTGAAATCACATACATAATGTTTTTAAATTGACTTCACATCACAAATAAGTATTTACCCCTACATGAAAAGATAGTTGCTACATCATGTGTATCCTAACCGAAAAAGCATGTCAAAGTGATAAGTAGATAGTTTATGATATAGATATTTGTCACAATGAAAGTTTAAAAGTTTGCAAATTCCAAGAGTTCTTGTACGATCACATACAATGAACGCTCCACTTTTCAGTGCATCTTCACTTAAAGCTATCAACTAAGTGGCATTTTATGTGTTGTTATCAACTTCCAAATGTCAAAGTCATCCACAACAAGTAATGTTTATGAGCCTATATATCCTGCAAAATAAAATTTAAAATTAATAGAAGAGAGTTTTTTTTTTTATAAAACATCAAATTATGCAATGATTGTTATGCTTTAATTTCGATATATACTACGTCTAGAGTACAAATTGATATTCTATGGCACTGAAATACAAGTTTTGACATTATAAATTACAAAAGTCGATTTCTTGACCTAAGGTATACAGATATAGAAATGATACACCCACATAAGCTATTAATAAACATATATTGTCATACCTTTTTTTATATCTTTTTTTTTCCAACACTTTATAGCATGCAGAAATGACCTTCGTGGGATTATTGGCTACCGGTTCCTAATTCAAACATTTCACTCTAACGATTCCTGCAAATAAAAAAAAACCGAATGCATTTTCTAAGTCAACTGAAATGGTGTTCCAAATGTTTACACTAGTGTTCATCAATTGCATGTGTGGTGTTCAGTTTTTAATGCCTTTGTGTTTCACTTTTGAACACTTGATGTTAGAGTTATTTAACACTTAGTGTTCATCAATTTAATGTGCAGTGTTCAGTTTTTAATGCCTTTGTGTTTCATTTTTGAACACTTGATGTTAGAGTTATTTAACACTTAGTGTTCATCATTTGAATATGTGGTGTTCAGTTTTTAATGCCTTTGTGTTTCATTTTTGAACACTTCATGTTAGAGTTCTAAACACTTAGTGTTCATCAATTGAATGTGTGGTGTTCAGTTTTTAATGCCTTTGTGTTTCATTTTTGAACACTTGATGTTAGAGTTCTTAACACTTAGTGTTCAGCGATCTTCAGCTAATATACGTGGATAACTTGGCAACAATCATCATTTATTCTGTATAACAGACAGACGATCACAGACTGGTTATTCATCAGTTTAGGAAATCATTTGTTATGAACGTTTAATCTAAATCCTGTTCTTTAATTCGTCTTTTATTTTGTTGAATATTTGGATATAACAGTTATGAATATTTGACAAATATATATCTGACATGAGAAAATAACAAGGAAGCCATCGAACTACCTATGGAGATTATCCTAATTTGTTACTCACTTCTTTCATGTTCATGTGGGATAGAAGTCCCTTCTCCAGTTCTCTTTCTTATGTGTATCCATTCTTCGTTAAACCGCCTAAATCACCAGCCGATATCTGTTTCCGGTATTTGGTACCCTGGTATATTTTTTTTAACGCGAGGTGTTCAAAATTTCGAGCGATTTGAACACTGATTGAACATGTAATTGTTAATAAACTGAACGGATCATGAAATAAGATAAACATCGACATATTTTTATTACGATATTATCATAACAGGCCTAATTGATATGCATTATTTTGTCACTTGTAAGTAAAACTAGTAATAATAATAAAATAAGTTCATAAACTATACATATATCCTGTATATGCCAGCTTGGAAGTTTAATATTTCCCAATTACTAAAATATTAGTAAAAAATTCACAGATCATCATCCTGCGTATACATTCATATATTTTAAAGAATTTCTTTTTGAATTTGCCAATTAGAAGGATAGAAAATCGGACAAACGACTGTCTTCTTTTTTTACATCAGAATTTGAACACTGGTGTTCACTGTGTCTGAACACACATGTTAGTAGTTTTAACACAAACGTTAAAACTTTGAACATGTCTCTAAGCATTAACATATGACGTTAAAATATTGAACATTCGGTGTACAAATTTTGAACGCGTCCGGACGCGTCAGGCGTCAGGTATATTTACAGTGTAGACGATAAAACATTAAAAGACCAGGACAAATACAGATATACATATATTCAGAATGAGAAAATCACGATTTAAATTTGTTCGATATTATTTGGCTCCTTGACAAGTTACGTGGTACATTGTATGGCACTTTGCATAAAGGATGTTAATAATAAAATAGAATCAATATTAAAAAATCAATAGTCTTGGCCTTGTTACTGTAGGAATACCTGTTCAAGGTATGGAAATAGATGATGTGACGTATTTTCGTGTACTATAATTAGCATCAATCGGGCTATTTAAAACATGAATTACCTATCTTATCGAATGAAACAAATCCTCGGCAAATCGGCTCTACCTCTTTGTATTTCAGTCACTTATTATAAATATGAACATCAAATAAAAATCCGACATTAGATATATTTCTCTGGTGACAAATTTATTATTTACAAGAAATATACACTTGAGAAAATACTTCTTCATTCAGATTTTTTTGTTAATAAAATTTCAACAACAATTCATTTATTAGTATCCAACTTTACCAAAAGGATTCCCGTGTAATCAATTAATATGTAATTTGACACGTGTCAAACGGTTCATGGATTTTCGGCATATCAAAGAAAAACAGGCACGTGTCTAAATAATGTTGAATATCTCCTTAATTTATTATGTTTTTCTATAAAATTTTAAATTTATGCATTAAATATCAATTTCTACCAATTTCTACCGTAATATGAAAAGAAATTGCATGTAACAGCTCTCCATCTAGTTCTTAGTGGCATGTTATCAGTCCTTAGTGCACTAAGGACTCCTTAGCAGTGTTTAGACACACCCAGAATATCATTCGTAACTAAAACTTTAAAAAAAAATCATTATTGCTGGTAATTTCAGAGATTAAAAGGACAAATCATTTTGCTTTTGTTTTATTTCTCTTCCTATAAATATTTTCGTGTGCATGGCTTTGATGGGCGCCAACTCTTAAATTAGAATATGGTGAGCTTGTTAAAATGTTTATACATGTATTAAAAAGTTTTATCAAGAAAATGTAATAGAAATGTCGACAATAACAAACTGAGATATTCTATGCTGAAAATAGATATAAATATAATTAGTGGTATGAGTGCTAATATTACAGTTGATTTGGCAATGGAGAAAAATGTTCGTATCCATCAAAAATTTTAAAACTTTACACACTCTGTGTTCTCTTTGATTTTTTTTTTTTTTTTATAAAAACCTATCTCCATTTCCAAGTTGTGGTCCCTTACGCGGAATTTTGTTGAAATTTGAAGACTATTAAAAATTTAATAGGTCAAAGAATAGCCTTCAACATTTGAGGCTTTTTATAGCCAAGGCTGCGTTTAGTTTAAACATATTTTATTTAAAAATTGAATAGGTCAAAGAACAGCCTTCAACACGGATCCTTGGAAATTAGAAAATTTGCAATTAGAGGCCGCAAGAATAGTAACAGGTCTACTAATATTTACAAAACCTGAAACTTTATATTCTGAGGTTGCCTGGGAATCTCTTTTTGAAAGAATAAGGATGTAGTCGTAATTGCGTGTCGATATCTTGTCAATCGTACTGTTGTTTTATTCGACTAACTAACTATATACGGAAAATTTTTGCATTTTTTTTAAATTACCATGGTCTGTTGTTTTTAAACTGTTAATATTGGAATTAAGTAAAGAGTCAAAGTTGAAATCATGAATAAGTGTTCCGTGAAAATTGTTTTCGAAAATATAATTTGTTCATAATTCTTTAAAGTAATAAACTATTTTCAAATAAATTCTGATCTTCCCTCATCTGATCACCTGCATGGCTTAAGGTAATACTTCCAAAGGTATTGTAAGGGGTGTGAGGTGACACTTCCAGGCCCAGTATTCAAGCGATTTCCTGTCGGACTTGCAAGTTCATGCATCGTTTCATTTCTGCAGGTAATATTCAATATTACAATCTATTTAAATATTTTTTCCAAGGTTGACCTTGGGAAAATGTAATATATACTCGATGTCAATAGTGAAGGACAGATTGGAACATACCAGAAATATTGATTTAAAAAAATGTACGCACTTGTCGATGATTCGTCTATACGACTGGGTAGAAAGTTACGGAACTATAGCGCAATTTAAAATATATATATGTATACATTAAACATAAGAAAAAAACATATATTTTGAATAAATTGGGGTAAAAGTTTTGTAAATAGACAAGTCCACGTATGCCAACAGTATGTAATCATCGAATGTCGATAGACTATTGTATACCAAAAGAAGAAGACGAAGAAGAAGAAGAGAACCAATTTGATTTAGATACAGGTCGATGTTTAACTTGCTTTGGTTCATCGAAGTTGTGGACATAGTAAAATCACAGATTTATATTGACGTTACGCACGGTATTGGTGCCACTTAGCGTTACACGACGTTCCTAATGAAACAACGATTTTGACGTTGTTCCAAAAAATGTACGCACTTGTCGACGATTCGTTTATACGACTGGGTAGAAAGTTACGGACCAAGACTGAAAAATACGGAACAAGACGGAACAAGACTGAAAGTTATGGAACAAGACGGAACAAGACTGAAAAAGTTTCAAACGTTGACCTTATATTTTACTCATGTGAAAATGCCGCTTAAAGTACAGAGAATTTCGATGTTGCTTCTTTATATGTTTTTATTTTTTTCAAGCGGGTGCAAATGCAAAATTCCATTTAATTAAAATAATTTTTAATATTTGAAAAGAATTGTCTGCAACAGTAACACAAAATAACAATTTGATGTCTTGTAAAATGATTTAAATATATAAAAAAGATGTGGTATGATTGCCAATGAGACCACATTTCACAAGAGACCAAATTGTCACAAAAATAAACAACTATAGGTCACTGTACGGCCTTCAACAATGAGCAAAGTCCATACCGCATAGTCTGTTTTACAAGGCCCCGAAATGACAATGTAAAACAATTCAGTCGAGAAAACTAACTGCCTCATTCATGTTACAAAATGAACGAAAAAGTCTGTTTCGTATATTTTTTTACTTTTTTTTTTTTTATCTTCGAAATGTTTTAAAACTTTCAAATGTGAGGCTCTTATTTTATCAACACTTTAATTCTTGGACTATTATACTAACGTTAATATAATAGTCCCAGAATTTTATTTTTTATTTTTCTTAAACAGACGAGTGACTTATATATTGTAGGCAAATAATTAAGAAAATTCAGGTTATCAAGGAATTTTCACATTTTGTACATAAATCAGGCCGTTAGTTTTGCTCGTTTGAATTGTTTTTACATTTATCATTTCGGGTCTTTTATAAATGACTACAAGGTTAGGGTTTTGCTCATTGTTGATTGCATATAGAAATAAGATTGTTATGTATGCCACTGGACGAACACTAATTGTGAATATTTTGATGGGAAACTATTGAGTATCAAAGTTCCAAATTAATTTCGGGATTTATTTTCTTTCTCGATATTCAATAACAGTAAAAAAAAATTGCTTGTCCGCTAAATAGGGATTTTCTTGTTAAACATCGTTAAAAAGATGTGTGTCTAAGGTGAACGCCACAAGAACCCTGTAATACTAGTACGAGAGTATAGCATGTAAACATTCCTTCTTAATGATATGGTTGTTTTGGAAATCTTTTCTTACAACTCATGTCGGCGCTAACATGTCCTTTAGTAGTTATTTTTTTTTTCCAAAAGTCCAATTTCACGTTTCCGCATTTTCGTGCATTACTTTTCCGAAATAAGTAGCGGCGTTTTTACGTTTCCGCAAATTGGTATTACTTTTCCAGAAAAAGAAATTACTATTCCGAAAAAAATTTAATTAAGGTATACCTGTTGATTGAAATAATAAAAAATAAATATTTATTAAGTTAAAGATCATCATAACAAAGTCTACAGTAGTACATGTACATTCACCGTTTACTAGTTTTGTATTTTGGTCAAGAAAGAAGTCCATCTTTTCCTTTTCATATTTCTGAACGTTTTTTTTTAAAGTTAGAGTTATCATCTTTATGCAAAATTAAATGATTTCGTATACTAGTAGTATTACGTTTTCTGTGTCTCTTAGATTTTTTAAGAATACATTTTCGCATGCTTAAACATGATAAAGAAAGCACGTCAACTGTTGGACTCGTGAAAATATTTTTCAACTTTTTAAAGCTTCATCTGTGTGATCGAAATTGTCGAAAGATTCTTATGAATTCTTAATAAAAAGTGATGCAAGTACAAGGGACCAGACGATATGATATAATTGGCACTAGGGAATGAATTATAGAAGTAAACTATTTCAAAATAAATAATTCAATATTTTATATTAATAACATCTTTAAGAATTACAAAATTTAATGTTTTATCGACACATGCCACGTTCAATATTGATTGCAATCTGTGTAATCGATTGAAATTCATGATCATTCAACCATGGACCGCTAATCACGCACGTGTGTACAAACAGTTTGACTATGCATATGTTTTTTCGGCGACTGTTTTTTCGTCATGTGTTTGGTATTTCAATTGATTTATAAAACAAATTATGGATATCAATAGGTCAATCGGGAAAAGAATTCCATTTATCATAAAAAGCTTCACAAGTTCCAAGAAATGGTTTGACACGAAATAAAGATATGTATCTGCTTTTAAGCTATTCTATAAAATATATATATTATAACGTTACTTAAAACTGCGAAAAAAAAACTGAACCATTTGTCGATAAAAAACGGACGAACGAAATTGTAAAAAATATATATTATCTTTAAAAATTTTTAGTATATTTATTCTAGTTTAAAAATCAAAGGTTGATCACCAGCAGTATGTGTGCCTTACTAGTTTATAATGTCGTGGACTGTGATGTATGCTGCCACCTTCGAGACGTATTTGCTAACGGTTCATTAAAAAAGAAGGTCAGGATGGGGTCGATGAATAGTGAATAATGGGTTAAAAGTGCCGAATAAAGGAAAATAAATAATGACTACAGAAACATAGAGAAAAAGATAAGGAATAGAGAATGACGAAGTGCTTATATATATAAAGAACACAGAAAAAGACTGAACAATTATAGAATTAAGGACCCCCGTACAGGTCCTCATACAATTGACACATCTTATTTTCACACCTAGCAGTTTCTTGGTATATACACATAGTGGTCAGCGTACATCTGCAATGTTCAATTAGGTGTGAAATTTTAATCTGGTAATTGAGATTAAATATAAAAGATGAATATAATGATTATTTCATTATAGTGTCGCACATTGGTCTTACAGTTAAAACAAAGATCGATAGCCAGCCTTCATAAAATTACGAGACACTAAATTTACAATAAAATTAATTAAAATATATATAATTATGAATTAGTTACAACAAGGATTTGTATAGTTACACACACATCTTTATCAATGAAATCCAGGATTTGTTTAGTAAATCTTTGATGAAATTAAAATAATATCCACATTTAATATTATAAGCATATGTATTATATGTCCCTGATATAAGTAACAAAATAAACGAATAAAATCTTTATTAAAATGCTAATATTCTGATGATGGATATTATAATAAAATTGTCAATTGAAATTATCTTTGCAAAAGAAAATAAAGGTATATAAACTTGGGATTTTATTTGATAAACATCACAGTAACCTTTATGTAAGAAACAAATATGCACAAAGAAAGACAAAAATAATACTGAAGATATATTGTTTGTAAATCATAATTTCATAAAAACTTTTTTCTTCTAATAAAAAAACTATTTATTGTACGAGCTAAAAACTTTTGTTTGTATTTACAGTTCATATGAGCAATACATCTTTTCTCTGTGTTCATTCTGTCAAAGTTAATATGTTCACGTGATGTTTTAAAAAGTTCACATCGGAAGTCTATATATAAAAGACAGACCATTAAAACATGTATTTCGTTTTCCACACAGTTCGAACTACAAAATTTACAAAGTCTATCATTAAATGGTATCTGCGGTATGGAATATCGTTCCGTCTTAACGGCTAGCAAAGTTATGATTTCGCAGAAAAAAATTTGGAGATGTTAAATAAAATTATTTAAACCTTTCTCACAGACTTTTTCCCAACGTGTACACTTTGAATACATTTTTGTGACTTTCGTCCTACTTATAAAAACATGTGCGACTTTTCCCTCAGCATACATGTAAATCATGGGATTCGTAGAAATACTACAAAGGACCTCCTTAGTGCACTAAGAACAAAATTGTACACTAATGACCTGATGGAAAGATACTATCACAACGGATATGGCATCTAGAAAAAGACTTTGTAAAAAATCATAAAATCAAATTTTATAATTATGTCATTTTTAATTAGAAAGTTATCTAATATTTTCTCGACACGTGCTTCAATCGGTTGATTGCCACCTTTAGTGTAATCAGTAGAAATTCATGTTCGCTCAACCTTGTCCCGTTTATAATCCGCTTGTATATACCGATTTTAACATGTATATGGTATTTCAAATTGTTCTCTTGGTTTTTTTTCGTTTGTTTGTTTCTGCCGTGTTTATTCTGTCTGGTAATTTTTTTACTTCTAAGGTAATAGCGTTTTCTCAAATATTTTCAGTTTTTGGAAATGTTTATCCTTTTTTTTTTTTTTTTAAAAAATACAAATAATTGTAAACACTTCACGGAAAGGTGAGGTTTAATACTTGGTTGCTTAACGTCCAGTGGCCTATACTTCACTTTTTTTTCTGATGTCAGAAACCATGCCTCACCGCAAGGTTTTTAAAAGGATAGAACACAGGCAAATGCAAAAAGATTCTAATGACTATCTTTGCTGCCTAGGTCTCTATATAATGATTTATGTTTTATGGGATACTAAACTCCTGTTCTACAAAAACAAATATATTCAGTTTAAGTGAGGTTTTAGTCTGATCTAAGTTCTGATGTGATTTACTGAGAATGTTTCACTTATTTATAAGAGGCAGTACCAAACATGTTTATCTTTAACATGTGGTCAGGTTAAATACATATAGGGTTAAACACTTTCCTCGACATGTTTAGGAGAGGAACATATTTAGGGTACGAACTTGTTTACAAATGCATTACAAGTATAGATATGTGTAATTTGATGTTCAGGCCCCGGCTAAACACATTTTTAGACTGTAAATATGACTTATTTATTTCTTACAGCTACTTCAATTTCAACGTTTGTGGATAGGTGTTCCATTGACAGCCATACCACATCTCCTTTTGCTTATTTTTGTTGTATATATATTTTTTTTCATTTTCCTTGTCTTTTAAAAAATATTCCATTATAAATTTTATTTGATGCCGAAAATAAGAATACGAAGAGTTATTTGTTAAATGCTATAACTAAGCGAAGTAAAACAACCATTAATAATTGTGTATAAGAGCATCTATATATTTATAAAAAAAAATCAAATACAAATGTACAAGCAGACATACCATTTGTGACACCAATTTCATTTATTTCCAAATCTTAAAATCTTATATTTCCACATCTGTCCAGTTCTTTAGCGTCTCTTAATAATGACAGAACGGGCTTTAGAGTCATATGATTAAGTTAACTAAATTATTTAGTTCTCCCATGCACATTGTGAATTATATTTCTTACATCACTGCTTATTACATTATACAATAAAATGGTATTCATCTTCAATTGTTGAATAAAGATGAATTGTTAAAAAAAAAGCATTGACATCAGTTTTAAAGTTATCGTTCATAGAAGACAGTTATGATTTATATTCTCTTTTAAAAACGTAATATAGTATTTACCCCTTGGAGTTTTTCTATATTACTTCTGTAATCGAATTTGAAGAACCCCACGGACGCCACATACTCTCATATGTCTCTCAAGGTATAATGATAGTCTGTAAACTCTAGTGTTGTAAATAAGGAAATGAAATCGCAAAAGCTTTGTTTCTCACTTTGTATCTCAAAATTGGCTTCTTTAAATAAACAAAGAAGCTTACATAGCAATTTCCTTAGAAACAAAATAAAACAAAGGCAAAGTAAACACAAAAATTTTGAATTGTGGTTCCATTTTGCAGGCTTTACCTGAATCGTTTATTCCTTCTATAGTTCCTGAGTGGAATAAACCTGATACAAAACATTGAAGTGTCAACTCTATATCTAAATTTGAGAAAGAATTGAAAACAAAAACCAATATCTTTTGGTAGGAAACTAAATATTAATTTTTAACGCAATTGCGATGCTCCGCTTTATTCTAAAACTATGAAATTTTTCAAGCTTATATTACAAATGACCTGTTTTGCAAATGTGTGTCAGATATTGCGGATCGGTACGTCTAAATAACAACACAGGACTTCCTGTACGAATAGGGACATAAAAAGTATACCCAAGGCAAGTTATAGATATAGGAAGATGTGGTGTGAGTGTGAGATATAGGAAGATGTGGTATAGATATGCATTCGGCACTTTATTTATTTCAAAAAATATTCGTGTATTGAAAAATTTGTGTAAATTAATTAGAAATATCAATATAGACGTATATATGTTCTCCAGGTTGATCCCCAATCTCTCATTCTTGTTGCTCGTTTTGTGCAAACTTGTCATGCGCAAAATCTGTATGTTATTATATGTAAAAATATCGTTCCTTGTACCATTAAACTTGGTTTTATAAGAAATAAAGAATCTTGATAGAAAATTTAATTTTTGATCTTATACTTTTTGTTTTGATAAAATCAATTCAATATTTGAGAAGCTATTTACAAAAAACGTTAAATACACTTTTCGTTTTGTTTCAACTTTATAATGAAACTCGTCCTCAATTTCACCTAATTTTACATAAAGTATATATAATAAATAAAATGTTCTCTTTAACTATTTTGCCATCTGCCAATTTCAATAGACATTTTTTTAATTGTGTTCAAAGTTCTAAATCTACAAAAGAATAACTATTTTTGTAACATTGAATACCAAAGAAAGCTTCGCAAGTTAAACTGTTTTTTTGGCATAATTGTTTTTATTCCCCCTTTTCTGAAACTCCTGATAGAATAGAACATCACAAAACAGCTTACACATGCACATTTGTTTAAAAAAATATTTTTCGCCATTAAAACTCATTCTTGTCCCGTATGACATTTCCTGAACGAGTGAAAATCTGAAATGATTATTTTATTAAGCTTATATCTTTATTGCGGTAGCCTATTATTGAAAAAGGGTATAATTTTAAATTTCATGAAGTAAGATTCATACCACCGGAGACATTCAATATACTAGTAAACAAAAGAAACGACACAAGGCAATACATTAATCATATAAAATAAAATTAGATACAAAAGCTTTGCTCATTGTGGGAAGCCGTAAGGTGACTACATGTATAGTTGTTAATTTCTATGTCATTCGTCTCTTTGGCAATCATACCACATCTTCTTTTTTTTTATATAAATTTGCGTTCATCAGCTTCATGTGGACCTTGGTGGAAAGCAATAGTTTGAAGTTGTCTCATTCACAATCGAACCACATCTACTTTTTATACTGTCCAAAACCGGGAATGATAGATGCAAAAGGCAGCGATTAAAAAACAACAGCATAAAGCATCGTAGTGGCCATCTTAGTCTGTTAACTAATTTTCACGTTGGTAGGAATAGGGGGGGGGGGGGGCTTTACTTTTTCAGCAAGGTTAAGTCGAAAGTCGAGCTGATGACGTCAAGAGTGGACAATATTTCTGTGCTCAAGTCTACCCTTTGGGTTCGAAAAAAGGGATTAAGAGTAAATATTGATGAGACAACAACCCAACAACACAGACAATCAAGATATTGAAAGTTTTTTTTACAGTCTTTTGGTTTTTTTTTTTTTATTATAGAGAGATCCCTATACACCTTATCAAGTCAAACAAAAACGTTCCATGTATAAATAAAGTAAGGAGCTAATTTCATATTACCTGCCATTAAAAATATCACAAAAGGCACATACATATTTTGTGAAAAGTTTAACCATACCATTTTTTAATATCAATTCGTGGAAATCAAACCAAGTACATGAAATAAAAATCAGTACAAGGAAAATACTTCTCTATTTATTAACGATTTAGTAGATATATAATGAACGTTGAATATGCCTTATATCCAGACCTGTCCAGAGACAAATTCAAGTTCCAAATGTTATACTGAATATGAACCCTGTTCTAGACGGTAGGCACTTAAAGTTAACCATCGAGGGACGTTAACTACCGAGGGTAGTAATGAATATTCATCTTTACCGGATGATTGACAGCAATGTAAATAAAAACATGAGAGTGATTACCGTGTGTCAACGTCATATCAAATTAATTCAATTTAATTGTTAGAAATACTGTTTTCTGCTGAAAATTAAAAAATAAATAAAATTGAATTGAATGGAATGGAATTGAGCTATGTACAATACAGTAAATATTAGCAATTAGAATTAGACGGTAGACAAGCATATTTTGCCTATTGATTCTTGTTTGCATGCCTATTTGGTTAATATATTATAATGCACTAATTGTTTTGATACTACATTGTGTATTTAATGTTTAAATAAGACCTATATGTGAACCATTTATGCACTTTTAATATAAAGAATAGATTCACACAGGATCATACAGTTCGAGCTAACTATTTTATGTACGAGAGCTATTACTAATTTACGGTGATGCTGAGATAATCTCCCTTTGCTAGAATATGGGATGACGCAAAATGAACTATATCACTGTGCAAGAACGGAATAGCAAAGTGAATATATAAATCAAACTGTTTTGGGATGATTTGGTAAACGTTTATCCAACTTACTGGATATTTTATGGAATATTTTGCTATTTGTATAGAGGAATTATACCTTTTCAAATGAACTTGGGAGAATAGTACCATTATTATGGAATCTATGATAACTTAAACGAACTAATCTTGTCAAATATACATCAAATTCATAGTGAATAAAGATAAAAAAAAAAACATCAAATTCATAGTCTTTGCATGTAAATTTGTTGCGTGCAATTGTTTAAATATTTAATGCGATGAGTGTCACTAAAACCTGAAATGAGATTTTGATTACCACGATTAAGAAAAAATCCTGATTAATTCAAACGCAATATTTCAAAATGCGAGTCTTCATTATTGTCGCAATAATAAAACCTCGCATTAATTTCTGAATTTACAGACATCTGTACCGTGAGCGTATCGTGATCTGTTAAAGGTTTTTTTATAGTTAATTCCGGTGTCACTTTGTCTCTTTTAGAGAGTTGTCTCATTGGCAATCATGCCATATCTTCTTTTTTTATATAATAAAACAAAAGCCTGAACGACTTTACATCATAAATTAAAATGCATCCTAGTCGTGATGGAGACAGAGTCAAATGAACAAATGGACTAGATGAAACTGAACGAAAAAAAGAAAGAAAACATCAATTTGATCTGATACGAGAAAAGATTATATTTGCTTCGGCTTTTTCCATTTGCGCCAATCTACACTTAATTAGCGCCTATTTTTTTTTTTTTTTTTATTTCTTTGCGCAAAATTTATTTTCTTCATTTGTACAAATTAACAGGTAAACACAAGTCATGAGGCATATAAGATGTATAGAATTTATTTATATAATAACAAAAATATTCCTTCTGGCCTTTTGCCACCTGCCACTTGCTTACACGTGACGGGGAGGAGGAGGGGGATTGAAAGCAGGATAAGTTTATTGCAAAAGTTTTAAAACTGTGTACATCACACTTGAAGTAGCACTTTATAAAATAGGATTGTAACAGTTTGATATAAAAAGCACATTTGCATATGCACAAATCTTTTTTAACTGAGTATTGTCATGCATGCAACACTTCTGTTGAACTGCAACCTTGTGATATCTTTCCTACAATAAAGCATCCCCTTTTTTATTAAAAAAAAAACTTTTCATGTTATGGTACATTTGCTGCCACGTTGAGACATCTGATTATCATTTTTACAAGTTAATGCCTGTTTTTTTCTCTATGGCATCGGTTCCATATATGAAAGTACAGTTCGGGTACCAGAAGTGTGATTAAATGATGATACCCATGAGCTCAACATGTGTCTATATACACATTTATCTATATTGTAGCTTGTGTTCATTGAACTGCTGCCTTTGGTTAAAAAAGTTCAATTTTATCATCTAAATTTATCAGACCTAACCTTTCGAATCAATTTGGCGCAAATTAAAAAATGTCAATGTGCGCAAATGCAAAAAAAAAATATGCTTTTTTCAAAATTGGCGTAATTGTCATACGTACATTCACCGATCACATATTACTGGTTAGATTAAAAAATAATATATTATTTAGATTAAGAAGTACTTTAAGCAATTTATTGATTGTTGTTTGCCATCAGTACAGCCGCAAATATTTCAGACAAGTTCAGGGAGAAAACTAAATAATGAATACAATAGGGAATGTTACTGGTCAAATAAATGTCATTGGTCATTCAGAGTCCAGTATAGATACGAAACTTTGGACTGCCTATTGAACACAGTTTGTTTTGATAACAACTGCCGGTAGGGTAGGTATAGACAAATACGGTTGATAGACGGTATATAGGAGCACTATAGTGTAGGTTAACCACAGACGGTAGGTATAGACAAAAATCTGTTGATAGACGGTATATAAAGGAGGACTATATTTTACGTTAACCACCGACGGTAGGTATAAAGAAATGCTGTTAATAGACGGTATATAGGAGCACTATATTGTATGTTAACCACCGACGGTAGGTAAACTCAGATACTTTTGACAGACGGTATATATGAGCACTATATAATACGGACCATATAATACGTTATATTAACAATCAACGGTAGGTATAAATGAAAACTGTTGATAGACGGTTTATAGGGGCACTTAATTGTATGCTAACCACCGACAGTATGTATAGACACATAATTTTAATAGACAGTATATACATTTTGTAGGAGCACTATATTATACGTTAACCGCCGACGGTAGGTATAGACAAATACTGTTGATATACGGTGTATAGGAGTACTGTATTGCTTGTTAACCACCGATGGTAGGTATAGACAGGTACTGTTGATATACGGTATATAGGAGTACTATCTGTCATGTTAACTACCGACGGTAGGTATAGAAAAATAGTGTTGATAGACGGTATATAGGTGAACTGTATTATATGTTAACCACCGACGGTAGGTAGAGAAAAATAGTATTGATAGACGGTATATAGAAGTACTGTATTGCTTGTTAACAACCAATGGTAGGTATAGACAGCTACTGTTGATATACGGTATATAGGAGTACTATATGTCATGTTAACCACCGACGGTAGGTATAGAAAAATAGTGTTGATAGACGGTATATAGGTGCACTGTATTATATGTTAACCACCGACGGTAGGTAGAGAAAAATAGTGTTGATAGATGGTATATAAAAGTACTGTATTGCTTGTTAACAACCAATGGTAGGTATAGACAGCTACTGTTAATAAACGGTATAATAGGAGTACTATGTCATGTTAACCACCGACGGTAGGTATAGAAAAATAGTGTTGATAGACGGTATATAGGTGCAGTGTATTATATGTTAACCACCGACGGTAGGTAGAGAAAAATAGTATTGATAGACGGTATATAAAAGGACTGTATTGTATGTTAAACACCGACGGTAGGTACAGACAAATACTGGTGTTATACGGTATATAGGAGTACTGTATTGCTTGTTAACTACCGATGGTAGGTATAGACAGGTACTGTCGATAGACGGTATAAAGGAGGACTATATTGTATGTTACCCACGGACGGTAGGTATAGACAAATACTGTTGATATACGGTATATAGGAGTACTGTATTATATGTTAACCACCGACGGTAGGTATAGACAAATACTGTTAATATATGGTATATAGGAGTACTGTATTGCTTGTTAACCACCGATGGTAGGTATAAAAACATAGTGTTGATAGACGGTCTATAGAAGGACTTTACTGTAAGTTAACCACCGACGGTATGTATAGACAAATACTGTTGATAGACAGTATATAGGAGGACTATATTGCATGTTAACCACCAACGGTAGGTATAGACAGATACTGTTGATATACGGTATATAGGTGCACTGTATTGCATGTTAACCACCGACGGTCGGTATATAAACAGGTTTGAAACATAGTGTTGATAGACGGTATATAGAAGGATTATATTGCATGTTAACCACCGACGGTAGGTATAGAAAAATAATGTTGATAGACGGTATATAGGTGCACTGTAATATATGTTAACCACCGACGGTAGGTAGAGAAAAATAGTATTGATAGGCGGTATATAGGAGTACTGTATTGCTTGTTAACCACCGATGGTAGGTATAGACAGGTACTGTTGATATACGGTATATAGGAGTACTACATGTCATGTTAACCACCGATGGTAGGTATAGACAGGTACTGTCGATAGACGGTATAAAGGAGGACTATATTGTATGTTACCCACCGACAGTAGGTATAGACAAATACTGTTGATATACGGTATATAGGAGTACTGTATTATGTTAACCACCGACGGTAGGTATAGACAAATACTGTTGATAGACGGTATATAGGTGCATTGTATTATATGTTAACCACCGACGGTAGGTAGAGAAAAATAGTATTAATAGACGGTATATAGAAGGACTGTATTGTATGTTAACCACCGACGGTAGGTATAGACAAATACTGTTGATATACGGTATATAGGTGCACTGTATTAGATGTTAACCACCGACGGTAGGTAGAGAAAAATAGTATTGATAGACGGTATATAGATGGACTGTATTGTATGTTAAACACCGGCGGTAGGTACAGACAAATACTGTCGTTATACGGTATATCGGAGTACTGTATTGCTTGTTAACCACCGATGGTAGGTATAGACAGGTACTGTCGATAGACGGTATAAAGGAGCACTATATTGTATGTTACCCACCGACGGTAGGTATAGACAAATACTGTTGATATACGGTATATAGGAGTACTGTATTGCTTGTTTACCACCGATGGTAGGTATAGACAGGTACTGTTGATATACGGTATATAGGAGTACTATATGTCATGTTAACCACCGACGGTAGGTATAAAAAAATAGTGTTGATAGACGGTATATAGGTGCACTGTATTATATGTTAACCACCGATGGTAGGTAGAGAAAAATAGTATTGATAGACGGTATATAGAAGGACTGTATTGTATGTTAACCACCGACGGTAGGTATAGACAAATACTGTTGATATACGGTATATAGGTGCACTGTATTATATGTTAACCACCGACGGTAGGTAGAGAAAAATAGTATTGATAGACGGTATATAGAAGTACTGTATTGTATGTTAAACACCGACGGTAGGTGCAGACAAATGCTGTTGTTATACGGTATATAGGAGTACTGTATTGCTTGCTAACCACCGATGGTAGGTATAGACAGGTATACTGTCGATAGACGGTATAAATGAAGACTATATTGTATGTTGCCTACCGACGGTAGGTATAGACAAATACTGTTGATATATGGTATACAGGAGTACTGTATTATATTTTAACCACCGACGGTAGGTATCAACAAATACTGTTGATATACGGTATATAGAAGTACTGTATTGCATGTTAACCACCGACGGTAGGTATAGAAAAATACTGTTGATATACAGCATATGGGAGTACTGTATTGTATGTTAACCACCGACGGTAGGTATAGAAAAAAACTGTTGATATACGGTATATAGGAGTACTGCATTGTATGTAAAAAAACCGACGGTAGGTAAAGAAAAATAGTGTTGATAGACAGTATATAGGAGGACTGTATTGTATGTTAACCACCGACGGTAGGTATAGAAAAATACTGTTGATGGACGGTATATAGAAGGAATGTATTGCATGTTAACCATCGACGGCAGGTACAGACAAATACTATTGATATACGGTATATAGGAGTACTGTTTTGCTTGTTAACCACCTATGGCAGGTCTAGACAGGTACTGTTGATATACGGTATATCGGAGTACTATATGTCACGTTAACCACCGACCGTAGGTAAAGAAAAATAGTGTTGATAGACGGTCGGTAGGAGTACTGTATTGTAAGTTAACAACAAACGGTAGGTATAGACAGATACTGTTGATATCCGGTAAAATAGGTGCACTGTATTATATGTTAACCACCGACGGTAGGTATATATTCAAATCAGTATACAAATACTGTTGATATACGGTATATAGGTGCACTAGCTGTATTATATGTTAACCACTGACGGTAGGTAGAGAAAAATAGTATTGATAGACGGTATATAGAAGGACTGTATTGTATGTTAAACACCGACGGTAGGTATAGACAAATACTGCTGTTATACGTTATATAGGAGGACTATATTGCATGTTAATCACCGACGGTAGGTATAGGACAAATACTGGTGATAGACGGTATATAGGAGCACTATATTGTATGTTAACTACCGGTATAGACAAATACTGTTGATAGACGGTATATAGGAGCACTATATTGTATGTTAACTACCGATGATAGGTCTAGAAACATAGTGTTGATAGACGATATATAGAAGGACTGTATTGTATGTTAACCACCGACAGTAAGTATGGACAAATACTGTTGATAGACGGTATATAGGAGCACTATATTGTATGTTAACTACCGACAGTAGGTATAGACAAATACTGTTGATAGACGGTATATAGGAGCACTATATTGTATGTTAACTACTTACAGTAGGTATAGACAAATACTGTTGATATACGGTATATAGGAGCACTATATTGTATGTTAACTACCGACAGTAGGTATAGACACATACTGTTGATAGACGGTATATAGGAGCACTATATTGTATGTTAACTACCGACAGTAGGTATAGACAAATACTGTTGATAGACGGTATATAGGAGCACTATATTGTATGTTAACTACTGACAGTAGGTATAGACAAATACTGTTGATAGACGGTATATAGGAGCACTATATTGTATGTTAACAACCGACGGTAGGTATAGACAAATACTGTTGATATATGGTATATAGGAATACTGTATTGCTTGTTAACCACCGATGGTAGGTCTAGAAACATAGTATTGATAGACGATATATAGAAAGACTGTATTGTATGTTAACCACCGAAGGTAGGTATATACAAATACTGTTGATAGACGGTATATAGGAGGAGTATATTGCATGTTAACCACCGACGGTAGGTATAGACAAATACTGTTGATATATGGTATATAGGAGTACTGTATTGCTTGTTAACCACCGATGGTAGGTATAGACAGGTACTGTTGATATCCGGTATATAGGTGCACTGTATTATATGTTAACCACCGACGGTAGGTAGAGAAAAATAGTATTGATAAACGGTATATAGAAGGACTGTATTGTATTTTAACCACCGACGGTAGGTATAGAAAAATAATGTTGATAGACGGTATATAGGTGCACTGTATTATATGTTAACCACCGACGATAGGTAGAGAAAATTAGTATTGATAGGCGGTATATAGGAGTACTGTATTTCTTGTTAACCACCGATGGTAGGTATAGACACATACTGTTGATAGACGGTATATAGGTCCACTATATTGTATGTTAACTACCGACAGTAGGTATAGACAATTACTGTTAATAGACGGTATATAGGAGCAATATATTGTATCTTAACTACCGACAGTAAGTATAGACAAATACTGTTGATAGACGGTATATAAGTGCACTGTATTGCATGTTAACCACCGACGGTAGGTATAGAAACAGGTTTGAAACATAGTGTTGATAGACGGTATATAGGAGCACTTTATTGCATGTTAACCACCGACGGTAGATATAGAAAAATAATGTTGATAGACGGTATATAGGTACACTGTATTATATGTTAACCACCGACGGTAGGTAGAGAAAATTAGTATTGATAGGCGGTATATAGGAGTACTGTATTGTTTGTTAACCACCGATGGTAGGTATAGACAGGTACTGTTGATATACGGTATATAGGAGTACTGTATGGCATGTAAACCACCGACGGTAGGTACAGACAAATACTGTTGATAGATGATATATAGGAGTACTGTATGGCATGTTAACCACCAACGGTAGGTATAGACAAATACTGTTGATAGACAGTATATAGGAGGACTATATTGCATGTTAACCACCGACGGTAGGTATAGACAAACACTGTTGATAGACGGTATATAGGAGCACTATATTGTATGTTAACTACCAACAGTAGGTATTGACAAATACTGGTGATAGACGGTATATAGGAGCACTGTATTGTATGTTAACTACCGACAGTAAGTATAGACAAATACTGTTGATAGACGGTATATAGGAGCACTATATTGTATGTTAACTACCGACAGTAGGTATAGACACATACTGTTGATAGACGGTATATAGGTCCACTATATTGTATGTTAACTACCGACAGTAGGTATAGACAATTACTGTTAATAGACGGTATATAGGAGCAATATATTGTATCTTAACTACCGACAGTAAGTATAGACAAATACTGTTGATAGACGGTATATAAGTGCACTGTATTGCATGTTAACCACCGACGGTAGGTATAGAAACAGGTTTGAAACATAGTGTTGATAGACGGTATATAGGAGCACTTTATTGCATGTTAACCACCGACGGTAGATATAGAAAAATAATGTTGATAGACGGTATATAGGTACACTGTATTATATGTTAACCACCGACGGTAGGTAGAGAAAATTAGTATTGATAGGCGGTATATAGGAGTACTGTATTGTTTGTTAACCACCGATGGTAGGTATAGACAGGTACTGTTGATATACGGTATATAGGAATACTGTATGGCATGTAAACCACCGACGGTAGGTACAGACAAATACTGTTGATAGATGATATATAGGAGTACTGTATGGCATGTTAACCACCAACGGTAGGTATAGACAAATACTGTTGATAGACAGTATATAGGAGGACTATATTGCATGTTAACCACCGACGGTAGGTATAGACAAACACTGTTGATAGACGGTATATAGGAGCACTATATTGTATGTTAACTACCAACAGTAGGTATTGACAAATACTGGTGATAGACGGTATATAGGAGCACTGTATTGTATGTTAACTACCGACAGTAAGTATAGACAAATACTGTTGATAGACGGTATATAGGAGCACTATATTGTATGTTAACTACCGACAGTAGGTATAGACAAATACTGTTGATAGACGGTATATAAGAGCACTATATTGTATGTTAACTACCGACAGTAAGTATAGACAAATACTGTTGATAGACGATATATAGGAGCACTATATTGTATGTTAACTACTTACAGTAGGTATAGACAAATACTGTTGATAGACGGTATATAGGAGCACTATATTGTATGTTAACTACCGGCAGTAGGTATAGACACATACTGTTGATAGACGGTCTATAGGAGCACTATATTGTATGTTAACTACCGACAGTAGGTATAGACAATTACTGTTGATAGACGGTATATAGGAGCACTATATTGTATGTTAACTACCGACAGTAAGTATAGACAAATACTGTTGATAGACGGTATATAGGTGCACTGTATTGCATGTTAACCACCGACGGTAGGGTTAGAAACAGGTTTGAAACATAGTGTTGATAGACGTATATAGGAGCACTTTATTGCATGTTAACCACCGACGGTAGGTATAGAAAAATAATGTTGATAGACGGTATATAGGTGCACTGTATTATATGTTAACCACCGACGGTAAGTAGAGAAAATTAGTATTGATAAGCGGTATATAGGAGTACTGTATTGCTTGTTAACCACCGATCGTGGGTATAGACAGGTACTGTTGATATACGGTATATAGGAGAACTGTATGGCATGTAAACCACCGACGGTAGGTACAGACAAATACTGTTGATAGACGATATATAGGAGTACTGTATGGCATGTTAACCACCAACGGTAGGTATAGACAAATACTGTTGATAGACAGTATATAGCAGGACTATATTGCATGTTAACCACCGACGGTAGGTATAGACAAATACTGTTGATAGACGGTATATAGGAGCACTATATTGTATGTTAACTACCAACAGTAGGTATAGACAAATACTGTTGATAGACGGTATATAGGAGCACTATATTGTATGTTAACTACCGACGGTAAGTATAGATAAATACTGTTAATAGACGGTATATAGGAGCACTATATTTTATGTTAACTACCGACAGTAGGTATAGACAAATACTGTTGATAGACGGTATATAGGAGCACTATATTGTATGTTAACTACCGACAGTAAGTATAGACAAATACTGTTGATAGACGGTATATAGGAGCACTATATTGTATGTTAACTACCGACAGTAGGTAGACAAAGACTGTTGATAGACGGTATATAGGAGCACTATATTGTATGTTAACTACTTACAGTAGGTATAGACAAATACTGTTGATAGACGGTATATAGGAGCACTATATTGTATGTTAACTACCGGCAGTAGGTATAGACACATACTGTTGATAGACGGTATTTAGGAGCACTATATTGTATGTTAACTACCGACAGTAAGTATAGACAATTACTGTTGATAGACGGTATATAGGAGCACTATATTGTATGTTAACTACCGACAGTAAGTATAGACAAATACTGTTGATAGACGGTATATAGGTGCACTGTATTGCATGTTAACCACCGACGGTAGGTTTAGAAACAGGTTTGAAACATAGTGTTGATAGACGTATATAGGAGCACTTTATTGCATGTTAACCACCGACGTTAGGTATAGAAATATAATGTTGATAGACGGTATATAGGTGCACTGTATTATATGTTAACCACCGACGGTAAGTAGAGAAAATTAGTATTGTTAAGCGGTATATAGGAGTACTGTATTGCTTGTTAACCACCGATCGTAGGTATAGACAGGTACTGTTGATAGACGGTATATAGGAGAACTGTATGGCATGTAAAGCACCGACGGTAGGTACAGACAAATACTGTTGATAGACGATATATAGGAGTACTGTATGGCGTGTTAACCACCAACGGTAGGTGTAGACAAATACTGTTGATAGACAGTATATAGGAGGACTATATTGCATGTTAACCACCGACGGTAGGTATAGACAAATACTGTTGATAGACGGTATATAGGAGCACTATATTGTATGTTAACTACCAACAGTAGGTATAGACAAATACTGTTGATAGACGGTATATAGGAGCACTATATTGTATGTTAACTACCGACAGTAAGTATAGATAAATACTGTTAATAGACGGTATATAGGAGCACTATATTTTATGTTAACTACCGACAGTAGGTATAGACAAATACTGTTGATAGACGGTATATAGGAGCACTATATTGTATGTTAACTACCGACAGTAAGTATAGACAAATACTGTTGATAGACGGTATATAGGAGCACTATATTGTATGTTAACTACTGACAGTAGGTAGACAAATACTGTTGATAGACGGTATATAGGAGCACTATATTGTATGTTAACTACTTACAGTAGGTATAGACGAATACTGTTGATAGACGGTATATAGGAGCACTATATTGTATGTTAACTACGGGCAGTAGGTATAGACACATACTGTTGATAGACGGTATATAGGAGCACTATATTGTATGTTAACTACCGACAGTAGGTATAGACAATTACTGTTGATAGACGGTATATAGGAGCACTATATTGTATGTTAACTACCGACAGTAAGTATAGACAAATACTGTTGATAGACGGTATATAGGTGCACTGTATTGCATGTTAACCACCGACGGAAGGTATAGAAACAGGTTTGAGACATAGTGTTGATAGACGGTATATAGGAGCACTTTATTGCATGTTAACCACCGACGGTAGGTATAGATTAATAATGTTGATAGACGGTATATAGGTGCACTGTATTATATGTTAACCACCGACGGTAGGTAGAAAAAATTAGTATTGATAGGCGGTATATAGGAGTACTGTTATGCTTGTTAACCACCGATGGTAGGTATAGACAGGTACTGTTGATATACGGTATATAGGAGTACTGTATGGCATGTAAACCACCGACGGTAGGTGCAGACAAATACTGTTGATAGACGATATATAGGAGTACTGTATGGCATGTTAACCACCAACGGTAGGTATAGACAAATACTGTTGATAAACAGTATTTAGGAGGACTATATTGCATGTTAACCACCGACGGTAGGTATAGACAAATACTGTTGATAGACGGTATATTGGAGCACTATATTGTATGTTAACTACCGACAGTAAGTATAGACAAATACTGTTGATAGACGGTATATAGGAGCACTATATTGTATGTTAACTACCGATAGTAGGTATAGACAAATACTGTTGATAGACGGTATATAGGAGCACTATATTGTATGTTAACTACCGACAGTAAGTATAGACAAATACTGTTGATAGACGGTATATAGGAGCACTATATTGTATGTTGACTACCGATAGTAGGTATAGACAAATACTGTTGATAGACGGTATATAGGAGCACTATATTGTATGTTAACTACCGACAGTAAGTATATACAAATACTGTTGATAGACGGTATATAGGAGCACTATATTGTATGTTAACTTCTTACAATAGGTATAGACAAATACTGTTGATAGGCGGTATATAGGAGGACTATATTGTATGTTAACTACCGGCAGTAGGTATAGACAAATACTGTTGATAGACGGTATATAGGAGCACTATATTGTATGTTAACTACCGACAGTAGGTATAGACCAATACTGTTGATAGACGGTATATAGGAGCATTATATTGTATGTTAACCACCGACGGTAGGTAGAGACAAAATAGACAAATACTGTATATATACGATGAATAGGAGTACTGTATTGCATGTTAACCACCGACGGTAGGTATAGATAAATACTGTTGGTAGACGGTATATAGGAGCATTATATTGTATGTTAACCACCGACGGTAGGTATAGATAAATTCTGTTGATAGACGGTATATAGGAGCAATATATTGCATGTTAATCACCGACGGTAGGTACAGACAAATACTGGTGATATACGGTGCATAGGAGCACTATACTGTATGTTAACTACCGACAATAGGTATAGACAAATACTGTTTATAGACGGTATATAGGAGCTCTATATTGTATGTTAACCACTTACGGTAGGTATAGACAAATACTGCTGATATACGGTATATAGGAGTACTGTATTGCATGTTAACCACCGAAGGTAGGTATATACAAATACTGGTGGTAGCCGGTAAATAGGAGCACTGTATTGTTATTGGTTGCTGTCTTTGATATTGATTTTACGTTTATCGTTTCAGCATTAATCGTGCTGTTAGTTTTCGTTTTTCGTCACATCCAGTCAGGAATGGGTTTTAATAGCATTTTACATGAATACATATGTGTAACTCATGGCTGATTCACGTTCGTTTGTCTTTGATGGATAAGTTTCTCATTGGTAATATTACCACATATCTTCTGAATTTTCATTGTATCATCTAAACATGTAAAATTCGTATACTAGTATAGAAAATATATACGTATATATAATATATATATATAATATAAAAAAGTAGATGTTGTATGATTGCCAATGAGACAACAGTAGTGTTTGTGGGACAGAATGACCCCCATTAAGGTGGACGTCGGACGCTGACGCCATATTTGAAAGTTGGCGCGGACGCCGACGCCATATTTGGGCCTTAAAGCAGACGCCGTAGTCGACCTTGAAATCAAGACGCAAACTTTGGGTTGGACCATGTTACTCGGACATCGAGACGCCGACGCCATATTTGGGCTTAAATCCTGGACGCTATATCTTAATGTTTGACAAGGCTACCCTCCAGGATGGATACTATTAGTGACCCTAGAAAGAGTTTTTCAAGACTTGTGACCTGCTACACATCCATGTAGGTGTTTTAAGATTTTTTTTCTTTCTTTTTTTTGTATCATTATTTTTCATTTAACCAAATAGGGCTACGAGTTTACTGTCATTCTGAATCGTGTCAGTGGATGAAAAGTTGTTGATAATGTCCTTCATCTCGAGTCCCCGACATCTCAATTTGACGTAATAAATGCAATACAGGCCACATGTATCTGAATCATCGAGTTGGATTTGATTGCAAATCACACAGTATTTCGGTCAATTGACGATGAGTACATTTCTGAAATAGCGTTGGTACTTTTCCGGTAATCGTCCTAAGGAGTCGAAAATTCTGATGGACCCGATGCGGGGAAATGAAATGCAACCCAATGACTCCCCTTTTGATCACAGTTGTCCGTATTGACCACAAATCTTCTAGGCCTGTCGCTCACATATCTAGGCAAGTCTTCTGCACAGCAAACGGTCACGGGCAATCCACTCAAAGCATCCTCTACATCTTTCCCGGTCATCGGGAGAGCAATGCCGTTTTTATTCCCACATCCTTGCTGTCGTTGGGCTTCTAATCCACGTAGGTGAGCAAAACACTACTCCGCAATCCTGACAGGCGATGAGATCTTTTCGTGTTTCAACATCCTCTGACGAACTATGTGTTGTCTCGTCGGCAATATCTTCGTCTGATGAGAACGAACTATCGTCTTCAAAAGTATTCGAGAGACGGTCGTCATCCCTCTGTCCGTCTGGTGTCTCTCCTTGACCGACCTGCAAGACCTCTGTGCAATCTGGAGGCTTCTGGGGTTCTAGCTTTTAGGTCAACAAGAAGGTACCCGAAAGGTGTCCTCGTTGCCTCTTCAAATTTCCGGAGAAAGAAGTCCCCTCGAGAAGGATACATCTGTCGGCCAAGAGTCACGATGGGCTGTCGATCAATGGGGTTATTAAAGAAAACGAGATAATGACAGTTTCGTCTCTGGTTTAAAAGGACGACCGATAAATTCCTATGGTGACACCCTTCCGTAAACAAATCAATTATTCTGGAGTCTTTGGCCGATGTCGACATGAGGTCATCTAATAGGATCATGTTTCGAATGTTGGGATCGAAAAAATCGTCCCTTACGAGATCAAAAGGAATTCCACGAATGAATTCAACGCGTGGAAACACTGTTCGTTGTATTTCCTCGTAAAGAGGTTGCCACCTTTTATACAACCAAACGATCCTGTCTGGACTAGGACTTCACAGCCTTTTTATGTGTTGAAACAAATAAATTAAATAAGTTTTTCCGGAGGTTGGACCGGACATAATCATGGTGAAAGGGTGTCTAAACACGAAAACCTTCTGCTGCTGCTTTTGCTGCTGCTGCTTCTTTTTCTGCTGCTACTGGGTAACACCTGGGTGGTATAGTGGCTCATCGGAAGAATGCTTACTTCTCATATGTCTTTGAAGATCGTGCGGCCACACATACACTTTACGGTAAATATTGCAATTAAACATACTCGTAATTTCCTAAATGACAGTGAGTAGTTTCCTCTTATAGATTTACTACACTTCCTTCGAAAATATAGCAAGAGAAATACATGGTCATCTTTTAGACGACATATTTGAAGATGATCGTCTCTCAAAACAAATTCGATGTGATACAATTCATTCCTGGTTACCGTGAAATAGACTGGTTTCTCAAACGTCACGTCCGTGATATCTTCATTTAATCGTGTCGACTGGAGAATATGGAGAGATTTTCCCTAACGTACGACTGGTGCACGAAATCGGAACAGAAGAACATACGTCTCGTTTACGCTTCTAATTCCGGTATGAACGACACCTTCAATGCACATTCCCACGATCCATCCAACGTATAGCGTTTTGGAAGGCGCACGTTGAAATTGCCACGTACGTTATTTTCAAACGATGGATGAAAGTTTTCGCTATTAATAAATAAACAAAACTCGTCCATAGTGTTAATTCCAGTGAAACCTTTAGTATCTCTCTTATAGCTTTGTTATACTCAAACCCGTATTTAAGGAAAGAAACGGAAATAGTAATTGATTGCTTAACGTCCAGGGGCAAATAGTTCATGAATGTTTAGAACACGTTAACCATAAATACAATAGGTATAGGTCTTGTAAAAGAGGCCGCCCCGCAGGATAAAGGGTATATTAGATAGGAACATAAATTTTGCCTTGCAATAGGGTAAACTGTGTTGTGTATAACTATATAAGTACAGTAGACTAATTTATCTTCTATACGGTTGAAATAATTATTATAGTCAATACAAATTTTGTTGTTTCTGTATAATTAATTAATCCTCCTGATCATCTTTCTTCCTTAAGCATTTAGTAATCTTCATCATAATTTTATGTTGAGGACTATATAGACATAAAACTTGTTTGATTGGACCGTATGCTAAGAGCCGGCCACCTACAGAGCCAGAATCATCTCATTTATACCGGTTCAAACCGGTTCTTGTTTCTCTGCACGGACATAATTCTTGCACGTGCACAAACAAACAAAAAATGCTACTGCAATTATATACAGTCATATTTGTTTGTATTCCTCTATAATTTTTTTTATAGTTTAACAGCCGTATATTTCTCTATTCGATATATTTTACCCGGTGAGTCCCTATTTCACAATTCTTTATATTTATTTTGGTCATATTTCTTTATTCTTTATTTTTCTCGCCCATATCATTCTTTATTTATTTTTTCGTCCATTATTCTCTATTCTGTAAACCCAATCCAAACTCCTTGTATATAAATATTGATTGATTAAATATATTATCCGTGTATTTTTTAATAAGAAACAATTTTAAATGACCTGACGTGGTTTTAGTTTTCATTTGGGTTGAAATCCTAATCATATGATAGTAAGTATATGTGGTTGAAACGAGTTGGAATGCAATACTACTGAATGTTTATGGTTGTCATCCTTATCTAAAAAATAAAGATAATCATTTAATGTCACAGACTATATTTTTATAATTGGTGTCCGTTAATAAGAACCAAATAAAAAAGTGTACACCTGTAAACATGTTATTGAAAGAAAGTGTATAAAGATACATATTTTTAATCACCAGATGTGCTTTATCTCTTAATCTAATTATTTGAGATGTCATGTTAATCAGGACCATAGGATATTAATTAAGTGGTTCAAATAAGTCGGAAAGCTACGGAAGCCCATAGGACCTCCCACAAATATAATTTGAATTCGAAATCACGAATTTAAATCGTTATTACGAATTTTATATGGGTTAGAGATCTTAAAACAGAGTTGTTTTTTTTTACACTGTATATGGGTCAGAGATACAGTTTGTATACAGACTGTATCTAAAAAAAAGACCCATAGATAAAGCATACAGAAAATGCATACAGACTGTATATAAGAACCACAGGCAGTGCACACACTTTATCTTGCAGTAACAGGCAAAACATACAGACTTTTATTTCAACTTGGAACAACTTACAATGCATACATACTGTGTCTCTGGTCCATAGACAGTGTTAACCGACTAAATCTAAGATATACCGACAATAGAAGTATGTTAGACTCATAGTCAAAGCATATAAACAATGTATAAAGACTAAGAACGACGTACAATACATAAACTTAATTTAATTTACAACAAAGAAAATGCATACAGACTGTATCTGGGAAGCACAGACAATGCATTGACTGTGTGTAATTAAATAACCTTTGTGAGCACGCTCACATACTTCACAGCCCGACATTGTCACTAAGCAAACAAAATTTCAACAGATTATTTAGTTCAAACACGCATGAAATTCTGTTGTTTAATTTCAGAAAATATGCAGAAGTATATTTAGGCCGAAATTCTAAGTTCAGAAGGTATAGTTCCTAATTCCTAACAAGAGTACACACGTTGAAATTTCTCGCCTTATTTATGTTGATAGACCTAAATATAAAGCTTTACTACAATTATCACATAAACTTATAATAACATGACCAAAGAAAATGAGATCAAGGTCATATGACCAAAATGAGGAATACATTTACACCTTACAATCATTCAATACAAATGAGGTCAAGGTCAGATGACATTTGGCACATAAACTAAACACTGAACAATGAACCTCGAAAATGAGGTCAAGGTCAAATGAGACTTGCGAGGCTGACATCAGAAGATATTTCCAGACACCAAATATAGTTGACCTATTGCATATAGTATTAGAATAAACGAACAAAACTCAAAAGCTTAACTTTGACCATTGAACCAAGGAAATGAGGTCAAGATCAGATGACACCTGCCAGTTGGACATGTACACCTTACAATCCTTCCATACACCAAATATACAAGACATATTTTTTATAGTATCTGAGATATAGACTTGACCACCGAAAACTTAACCCTTTTCACTGATCCATGAAATGATGGCGAGGTCAAGTGAAAACTGTCTGTTGGGCATGCTGACCAAGGTACGCAAATACTAAATATAGTTACCCATAATATGAGAGAAATTACAAAAACTCTTAACTTTTTTTCAAGTAGTCACTGAACCATGAAAATGAGTTCAAGGACAATGGACATGTGACAGACGGAAACTTCCTAACTTAAGGCATCTGTATTTAAAGTATGGAGCATCCAGGTCGTTCGCCGTCTAAAATATAAAGCTTTTAAGAAGTGAACTAACGCTGTCGCCGCCGCCGCCGGATCACTATTCCTATGTCGAGCTTTCTGCGACAAAAGTCGCAGGCTCGACAAAAACAAGAATGTGTCCATCGTACACCGTTCCCCACTTGCCCTATCATTTTCTATGTTCAGTGGACCGTGAAATAGGGGAAAAAACCTTCTTTGGCATTAAGCTTAGAAAAAAACATATTATTGGAAATATATGTACTAAGTGCCAATTTATTATCGTAGGTGGGGCATAAAAAAATTAATCATTATTTTCTGCCAACATGCACATTTACATAGCATGTCCTAACTATCTAAACAATTCATGAAACTCTGTTGTGGTCTTTAGACAGATTTTATGACAAACTGTTGTAGGAGTATATAGAAAATCAATGAATTGATAATTTCATAATTTCCTCATTATCTACAAAGATTTATAAAAACTCTGTTATGTGGTTTCAGAGGAGTTGCAATAACGAGAACATGACTGACAGACCGATGGATCAAAAACATTGTACCATAAAGAACTTTGTTTGGTTTGGTATAATAAAGGGTCTGCTAAATAATGTAAGGCTGAGATAAATTAGTCATTTGGTCACACCAGTTTTTTGGCGAGGTTCGTTTTGTTCAGTCCTTGATGTTCTTTGTTGTGTTTTGCATACTGTTGTTTGTTTTTTAATCTTTCTCTTTTTTTGCCGTGGTTTTGTCAGTTTATTATTGACTTATGTGTTTGAATAAGCCTTTAGTATCTTTCGCCTCTCTCTTCGGTCAATTTGATTATGTGGGACATACAGATTTAGACCCAAACTTGTCTCTGATTGTTTCGTGATTATTGCAGATGTAAATC
This sequence comes from Mytilus galloprovincialis, assembly GCA_037788925.1. Classification (NCBI taxonomy): domain Eukaryota; kingdom Metazoa; phylum Mollusca; class Bivalvia; order Mytilida; family Mytilidae; genus Mytilus; species Mytilus galloprovincialis. The sequence continues at coordinate 38,070,904 of CM075335.1, forward strand.
ATACTATAAAATTGAGAATGGAAATGGGGAATGTGTCAAGGAGACAACAACCCGACCATAGAGCAGACAACAGCCGAAGGCCACCGATAGATCTTCAATGTAGCGAGAACTCCCGCACACGGAGGTGTCCGTCAGCTGGCCCCTAAACAAATATGTATACTAGTTCAGTGATAATGGACGTCATACTAAGCTCCGAATTATACACAAGAAACTAAAATTAAAAATCATGCAAGACTAACAAAGGTCAGAGGCTCCTGACTTGGGACAGGCGCAAAATTGCGGCGGGGTTAAACCTGTTTTTTTGAGATCTCAACCCTCCCCTATACCTGTAGCCAATGTAGAAAAAACAAAGGCGCAACAATACGCAGAGTAAAACTCAGTTTAAGAGAAGTCCGAGTCCGATGTCAGAATATGAAACAAAAGAAAATAAACAAAATGACAATAATACATAAATAACAACAGACTACTAGCAGTTATTAACATGCCAGAACCAGACCTCAATTAAACTGATTGAAAGATTATGTCTTCATCATATGAATATCAGGCACAATCCCTCCTGTTAGGGGTTTAGTATTATACCGTCATGAAATATACAACCCTCTTATTTACAATATCATTTGATCAACACCTATTTACAAGGGTCTATTTGATATGATTTTTCTCATTGTTGAAGGCTGTATGGTTGCATTTAACTGCTTACATCCACTTTATTTGAACTTGAGTGGATACATGTAGGTGTCTCATTGGCAATCATACCACATCTCCTTATTTTTACAGTATTGTATCAATACTGTTACCTAATAAAAGGACAACACAAGACAGCAATTTGACAAAACTAAAGACATACATACTTGATTTTACTTCTCTAAAGATATAAACATAATTTTCATAGTTCGTATCTGAACATGTACAAAGCCATGGGAATTTTAAGGGACTATATTTCAGTGTGCATATGTTTAGTAGCTAATCTGGCTACTTCCTGTTTATCAGACCGGTACCTTAGAAAGGAATTGTGACAATATATCCAATCTTTTCAAAAACCAAAGACTAACGTCACTAGGAGCAGCAGTTAGTTGTCATAGAAACTCTAGATAGAAAGATAATCTGCCACTTTTATAAAAGGGACTACACATAGTTTTTGAAAGGGTATAATCGGTTTGTGCCGAAATTACTTTCTTTAGTTCAGAAACTCATTTGTGCTAAATGGTAATCTCCACCCACATTAAGGACTGGCAGTTATTTGTAGTTTTTATCAACAGCTTGCACTTTTTCTAAATTATATTTGCTTCTTTTAAGACTGACCAAAACTGTTTTTTTACCATTGTGGTTTGATTAAGGTAGTGTATATCAAACAGGTGTTGGAAATATTATGGACAGCCCTCTTATTTACAATATCATTTGATCAACACCTAGTGGTCTTTGGTGGTATCTCGCATAACATTAATAAGGTCTTTTTTAAAAGGCAACTTGAAATTATTGGTCCCATATTTATGTGCTATAGCAAATGTATGGGCTGCTGATCTGCATATATGATAGCAATATATTCTTATATTTTCAATGACCCCTTATTTCTTCACTCCACTTTATAAGATAGAAATAAATGTTATTCCATATTTTATTGGTTTTTTAAAAGGTATCATAATTTAGACATAAAGACAAAACTAAGCACAGTGAAAAAAGTCTACTCTGTCCTATAAAGTTTGAGATGTTTTTGTTGTTCAATCTTTGTCACTTGTATGGAAACACTAAATCTTGATAACCTACAACAGAAATATTATCACTTTTATTTCAATTCAATTGTTGCATTTATCATGCATGTAATAAAGAAAATGATAAATTCGACCAGATCTCCACATTAATAATATCAAAACTAGAGGCTTCAATGAGCCTGTGTCACTCACATGATACTTTTATTTACAATTGATGCATGATACAGAATTTGTCCATAACAACCGTCAGTGTTTACCATACAATACAGTACTCCTATACACTGTCTATATACAGTATTTGTCGGATTTTGTCCATACCTATCGTTGATGGTTGACATAAAATACAATACTCCTATATACCGTATATCAACAGTACTTGTCTATACCTATCGTCGGTGGTTAGCATACAATATAGTGATCCTATATACCGTCTATCAACAGTATTTGTCTATACCTACTGTCGGTCGTTTACATACAATATAGTGCTCTTACATGTAGATACCGTCTATCACCAGTATTTGTCTATACCTACCGTCGGTGGTTAACATAGATAATTACACCTTATATAAGAATGACAGCTTTTGATTGGCTGATAGCCAGTGTATTTTTCGCATATTCTAACATTTCTTCCTCATTTCAAACGAATCTGACTGTTTTTCACCACTGCCGGTGAATATGCCTCAAATACCATGGTATTTGCCATTTTGCATATTCCTTTTTTACCCTCGCGAGCATTTTCCCGCCATTTTTTTCGGATATGACGTTACATAAAGACAGCACGAACGCGTATAAGTACATGGATAGTTCCCGCGGTATATTTTATGATAGTACTTTTCCTAGTACAGAGAGTTTAAATTAAAATTCATTCGGTGTAATTAAACAGATATATCATGTTATGAATGGGTATTTGAAAAAAATACAAGTCTTGGGACAAAATTTCCCTTGCCTAGCGGCTCGGGAAATTTAAGTCCCTCGACTTGTATTTTTCGCAAATACCCCTCCATAACATGATATATCTGTTCAATATAGTGCTCCTATATACCGTCTATCAACAGTATTTTTCTATACTACCGTCAGTGGTTAACATACAATATAGTGATCCTATATACCTTCTATCAACAGTATTTGTCTATACCTACTGTCGGTCGTTTACATACAATATAGTGTTCCTATATACCGTCTATCAATAGTATTTGGCTATACCTACCGTCGGTGGTTAACATACAATATAGTGCTCCAATATACCGTATATCAACAGTATTTGGCTATACCTACTGTCAGTGGTTAACATAAAATATAGTACTCCTGTACACAGTCTATAAACAGTAGTTGTCTATACCTACTGTCGGTGATTAACATACAATATAGTGCTCCTATATACCGTCTATCAACAGTATTTGTCCATACCTACTGTCAGTAGTTAACATACAATATAGTGCTCCTATATACCGTTTATCACCAGTATTTGTCTATACCTACCGTCGGTGGTTAACTACGATATAGTGCTCCTATATACCGTCTTTCAACAGTATTTGTCTATACCTTCTGTCGGTCGTTAACATACAATATAGTGCTCCTATATACCGTCTATCAACAGTATTTGTCTATACCTACTGTCGGTAGTTTACATACAATAAAGTGCTCATATATACCGTATATCAACAGTATTTGTCTATACCTACCGTCGGTGGTTAACATACAATATAGTGATCCTATATACCGTCTATCAACAGTATTTGTCTATACCTACCGTCGGTGGTTAACATACGATATAGTGCTCCTATATACCGTTTATCAACAGTATTTGTCTATACCTATCGTCGGTGGTTAACATAAGATATAGTGCTCCTATATACCGTCTATCAACAGTATTTGGCTATACCTACCGTCAGTGGTTAACATACAATATAGTGCTCCTATATACCATCTATCAACAGTATATGTCTATACCTACCGTCGGTGGTTAACATACAATATAATGCTCCTATATACCGTCTATCAACAGTATTTGTCTATACCTACTGTCGGTGGTTAACATACAATATAGTGCTTCTATATACCGTCTATCAACAGTATTTGTCTATACCTACCGTCGGTGGTTAACATAAGATATAGTGCTCCTATATACCGTCTATCAACAGTATTTGGCTATACCTACCGTCAGTGGTTAACATACAATATAGTGCTCCTACATACCGTCTATCAACAGTATATGTCTATACCTACCGTAGGTGGTTAACATACAATATAGTGCTCCCATAAACCGTCTATCAACAGTATTTGTCTATACCTACTGTCGGTAGTTAACATACAATATAGTGCTTCTATATACCGTCTATCAACAGTATATGTCTATACCTACCGTCGGTGGTTAACATACAATATAGTGCTCCCATAAACCGTCTATTAACAGTATTTGTCTATACCTACCGTCGGTGGTTAACATACAATATAGTGCTCCTATATATATACCGTCTATCAACAGTATTTGTCTATACCTACCGTCGGTGGTTAACATACAATATAGTGCTCCCATATACCGTCTATCAACAGTATTTGTCTATACCTAGTGTCGGTAGTTAACATACAATATAGTGCTCCTATATACCGTCTATCAACAGTATTTGTCTATACCTACCGTCGGTAGTTAACATACAATATAGTGCTCCTATATACCGTCTATCAACAGTATTTGTCTATACCTACCGTCAGTGGTTAACATACAATATAGTGCTCCTATATACCGTCTATCAACAGAATTTGTCTATACGTACCGTCGGTGGTTAACATACAATAAAGTGCTCCTATATATATACCGTCTATCAACAGTATTTGTCTATACCGACCGTCGGAGGTTAACATACAATATAGTGCTCCCATATACCGTCTATCAATAGTATTTGTCTATACCTAGTGTCGGTAGTTAACATACAATATAGTGCTCCTATATACCGTCTATCAACAGTATTTGTCTACACCTACCGTCGGTAGTTAACATACAATATAGTGCTCCTATATACCGTCTATCAACAGAATTTGTCTATACGTACCGTCGGTGGTTAACATACAATATAGTGCTCCCATAAACCGTCTATCAACAGTATTTGTCTATACCTACTGTCGGTAGTTAACATACAATATAGTGCTCCTATATACCGTCTATCAACAGTATATGTCTATACCTACCGTCGGTGGTTAACATACAAAATAGTGCTCCAATATACCGTCTATCAACAGTATTTGTCTATACCTACCGTCGGTAGTTAACATACAATATAGTGCTCCTATATACCTTGTATCAACAGTATGTGTCTTTACCTACTGTCGGTAGTTAACATATAATATAGTGCTCCTATATACCGTCTATCAACAGTATATGTCTATACCTACCGTCGGTGGTTAACATACAATATAGTGCTCCTATATACCGTCTATCAACAGAATTTGTCTATACGTACCGTCGGTGGTTAACATACAATAAAGTGCTCCTATATATATACCGTCTATCAACAGTATTTGTCTATACCGACCGTCGGTGGTTAACATACAATATAGTGCTCCCATATACCGTCTATCAATAGTATTTGTCTATACCTAGTGTCGGTAGTTAACATACAATATAGTGCTCCTATATACCGTCTATCAACAGTATTTGTCTACACCTACCGTCGGTAGTTAACATACAATATAGTGCTCCTATATACCGTCTATCAACAGTATATGTCTATACCTACCGTCGGTGGTTAACATACAATATAGTGCTCCTATATACCGTCTATCAACAGAATTTGTCTATACGTACCGTCGGTGGTTAACATACAATAAAGTGCTCCTATATATATACCGTCTATCAACAGTATTTGTCTATACCTACCGTCGGTAGTTAACATACAATATAGTGCTCCTATATACCTTGTATCAACAGTATGTGTCTTTACCTACTGTCGGTAGTTAACTTATAATATAGTGCTCCTATATACCGTCTATCAACAGTATATGTCTATACCTACCGTCGGTGGTTAACATACAATATAGTGCTCCTATATACCGTCTATCAACAGAATTTGTCTATACGTACCGTCGGTGGTTAACATACAATAAAGTGCTCCTATATATATACCGTCTATCAACAGTATTTGTCTATACCTACCGTCGGTAGTTAACATACAATATAGTTCTCCTATATACCGTCTATCAACAGTATTTGTCTATACCTACCGTCGGTGGTTAACATACAATATAGTGCTCCTATATACCGTCTATCAACAGAATTTGTCTATACGTACCGTCGGTGGTTAACATACAATAAAGTGCTGCTATATATATACCGTCTATCAACAGTATTTGTCTATACCGACCGTCGGTGGTTAACATACAATATAGTGCTCCCATATACCGTCTATCAATAGTATTTGTCTATACCTAGTGTCGGTAGTTAACATACAATATAGTGCTCCTATATACCGTCTATCAACAGCATTTGTCTACACCTACCGTCGGTAGTTAACATACAATATAGTGCTTCTATATACCGTCTATCAACAGAATTTGTCTATACGTACCGTCGGTGGTTAACATACAATATAGTGCTCCCATAAACCGTCTATCAACAGTATTTGTCTATACCTACTGTCGGTAGTTAACATACAATATAGTGCTCCTATATACCGTCTATCAACAGTATATGTCTATACCTACCGTCGGTGGTTAACATACAAAATAGTGCTCCAATATACCGTCTATCAACAGTATTTGTCTATACCTACCGTCGGTAGTTAACATACAATATAGTGCTCCTATATACCTTGTATCAACAGTATGTGTCTTTACCTACTGTCGGTAGTTAACATATAATATAGTGCTCCTATATACCGTCTATCAACAGTATATGTCTATACCTACCGTCGGTGGTTAACGTACAATATAGTGCTCCCATACACCGTCTATCAACAGTATTTGTCTATACCTACTGTCGGTAGTTAACATACAATATAGTGCTTCTATATACCGTCTATCAACAGTATTTGTCTATACCTACCGTCGGTAGTTAACATACAATATATTGCTCCTATATACCGTTTATCAACAGTATTTGTCTATACCTACCGTCGCTGGTTTACATACAATATAGTGCTCTTTGATACCGTCTATCAACAGTATCTGTCTATACCTACTGTCGGTAGTTGCTCCTATATACCGTCTATCACCAGTATTTGTCTATACCTACCGTCGGTGGTTAATATAAGATATAGTGCTCCTATATACCGTCTATCAACAGTATTTGGCTATACCTACCGTCAGTGGTTAACATACAATATAGTGCTCCTATATACCATCTATCAACAGTATATGTCTATACCTACCGTCGGTGGTTAACATACAATATAATGCTCCTATATACCGTCTATCAACAGTATTTGTCTATACCTACTGTCGGTGTTTAACATACAATATAGTGCTTCTATATACCGTCTATCAACAGTATTTGTCTATACCTATCGTCGGTGGTTAACATAAGATATAGTGCTCCTATATACCGTCTATCAACAGTATTTGGCTATACCTACCGTCAGTGGTTAACATACAATATAGTGCTCCTATATACCATCTATCAACAGTATATGTCTATACCTACCGTCGGTGGTTAACATACAATATAATGCTCCTATATACCGTCTATCAACAGTATTTGTCTATACCTACTGTCGGTGGTTAACATACAATATAGTGCTTCTATATACCGTCTATCAACAGTATTTGTCTATACCTACCGTCGGTGGTTAACATAAGATATAGTGCTCCTATATACCGTCTATCAACAGTATTTGGCTATACCTACCGTCAGTGGTTAACATACAATATAGTGCTCCTATATACCGTCTATCAACAGTATATGTCTATACCTACCGTCGGTGGTTAACATACAATATAGTGCTCCCATAAACCGTCTATCAACAGTATTTGTCTATACCTACTGTCGGTAGTTAACATACAATATAGTGCTTCTATATACCGTCTATCAACAGTATATGTCTATACCTACCGTCGGTGGTTAACATACAATATAGTGCTCCCATAAACCGTCTATCAACAGTATTTGTCTATACCTACCGTCGGTGGTTAACATACAATATAGTGCTCCTATATATATACCGTCTATCACCAGTATTTGTCTATACCTACCGTCGGTGGTTAACATACAATATAGTGCTCCCATAAACCGTCTATCAACAGTATTTGTCTATACCTAGTGTCGGTAGTTAACATACAATATAGTGCTCCTATATACCGTCTATCAACAGTATTTGTCTATACCTACCGTCGGTAGTTAACATACAATATAGTGCTCCTATATACCGTCTATCAACAGTATTTGTCTATACCTACCGTCGGTGGTTAACATACAATATAGTGCTCCTATATACCGTTTATCAACAGAATTTGTCTATACGTACCGTCGTTGGTTAACATACAATATAGTGCTCCCATAAACCGTCTATCAACAGTATTTGTCTATACCTACTGTCGGTAGTTAACATACAATATAGTGCTCCTATATACCATCTATCAACAGTATATGTCTATACCTACCGTAGGTGGTTAACATACAAAATAGTGCTCCAATATACCGTCTATCAACAGTATTTGTCTATACCTACCGTCGGTAGTTAACATACAATATAGTGCTCCTATATACCTTGTATCAACAGTATGTGTCTATACCTACTGTCGGTAGTTAACATATAATATAGTGCTCCTATATACTGTCTATCAACAGTATTTGTCTATACCTTCCGTCGGTAGTTAACATACAATATAGTGCTCCTATATACCATCTATCAACAGTATTTGTCTATACCTACCGTCGATGGTTAACATACAATATAGTGCTCCTATATACCGTCTATCAACAGTATTTGTCTATACCTACTGTCGGTAGTTAACATACAATATATTGCTCCTATATACCGTTTATCAACAGTATTTGTCTATACCTACCGTCGCTGGTTTACATACAATATAGTGCTCTTTGATACCGTCTATCAACAGTATCTGTCTATACCTACTGTCGGTAGTGGCTCCTATATACCGTCTATCACCAGTATTTGTCTATACCTACCGTCGGTGGTTAACATAAGATATAGTGCTCCTATATACCGTCTATCAACAGTATTTGGCTATACCTACCGTCAGTGGTTAACATACAATATAGTGCTCCTTTATATCGTCTATCACCAGTATTTGTCTATACCTACCGTCGGTGGTTAACATACAATATAGTGCTCCCATATACCGTCTATCAACAGTATTTGTCTATACTAACTGTCGGTAGTTAACATACAATATAGTGCTCTTATATACCATCTATCAACAGTATATGTCTATACCTACCGTCGTTGGTTAACATACAATATAATGCTCCCATATACCGTATATAAACAGTATTTGTCTATACCTACTGTCGGTAGTTAACATACAATATAGTGCTTCTATATACCGTCTATCAACAGTATTTGTCTATACCTACCGTCGGTGGTTAACATACAATATAGTGCTCCTATGTACTGTCCATCAACGGTATCTGTGTATATCTACCGTCGGTGGTTAACATACAATATAGTGCTCCCATATACCGTCTATCAACAGTATTTGTCTATACCTAGTGTCGGTAGTTAACATACAATATAGTGCTCCTATATACCGTCTATCAACAGTATTTGTCTATACCTACCGTCGGTAGTTAACATACAATATAGTGCTCCTATATACCGTCTATCACCAGTATTTGTCTATACCTACCATCGGTGGTTAACATGGAATATAGTGCTCCTATATACCGTCTAATAACAGTATTTGTTTATACCTACTGGCGGAGGTTAACATAGAATATAGTGCTCCTATAAACCAAGAGGGATAACGGATCTGCATGTAGAATTTATCATGCTGCCCATTTTTTGGATTTTTAAAATTCTTGTTATCCTTCAATTTTTACATTCATCCCAAATAATACAACAGTAGTCAATTAGGGGCAGAACACCCATTGTATTATGTTTTCTTGCAGTTATATAAAAAAAAATGTATTTAAGAAAGATGGTATATTCTGGATGATATATTAGCACAACCTTGGTCAATTTGATTTCTCCAGTTTCTTAGTGGGCTGTCAATTTTGAAACTAATATTTTTTCACATGAAGAATTTTGTAATACTTTAATTTATTATCAAGTTTGGTTGAAAAGTCTGAATAGTTTCTGCTTTGTTCCAGTAATCAAACATTTTGTTTCATTTGCATCTATGAACATGTTATTCATTTTACACCACTCTTCAACCCTGTATAAATCTTCTTGAACATCATCATTTATATTTTCTAGATGTTTCCCCCTGATTTATGAATAGTGGTGTCATCAGCATATACAACGATATAGGTCTGTTTCACAATTTTTAATGCATAAGGGAAGGTCATTTATAAATAGCACAAACAATAGAGGACAAGGTATAGAACATTGGGGAACACCAAATTTTACATGTTGTTGTTCAGAGTTAACATTACAAATGTATACCTTTTGTTATTCAGGTACGACTTAAAAAAACTAACAGTAGTCTCACTAAATCCATACATGTCGAGCTTTAAACAAAGAAAGTCATATTCTACCAAATCAAAAGCTTTTTTTTAAATCTTAATAAAATTGCTAGGTTTAAATTACCATCTTTCATTTCTTGCAACCATGTGTCAATGATATTAAATAAATGTCAAGCTCAATCCAGTATATATTCCAAGTTATGGATAAATGATAATGCTATTAAAAATACCAAATCATAACCAGTGCTTTTCTCTTTTTCTATTTACAGTATATGACTAGGTAATAATGATTACTTTTTTCAACTATTTTCATACTTTTTTGTTTCCTCTGCTCTTGTATCAAGGGCATAATTGTTTATGGCAAACTAAGCATCTGCATAATCAAACTATTCCTAACTATACTCTACCTCAAATTCTGGAAACTGCAAAATTTTTGTCATAGCAGTCTTATGGTAGCTGAACTATTTCTATTTTTTGTAAATCTGGATTAATAAGTCTTTTGTCACATTCTGGGGCTATAGAAAAAAAACATTACAGAAGTATCAAAATTATGTGTGTATAATGTTTGTGTACAGTCATTCAACTAAAAAAGGACAAACATTATTTTTTTGTGTATAAATAAATAATTGTGATTTTAATGTCTTAATATTATAAAAAAAACTTCAAAAGATTAAATTTAAATTATAATCTAAACATGAAAGAGTGCATATAAATCAACCTTTTACTCAGATTTATATCTAAAACCAGTTATAACTAGCTATAATATCTTTGACTTCACAAATATCATCATCTAATTTTACAAATCAGTATTTATTTGGTGGCACTTCCTGCACACTAAGTATGTTATGCCTTAGGTTTAATTTTGATGCAATCACATTTCAGAAGGTACATGTCTTGAACTGTTTTAATGAATAAATTACAGTTTTAAACTCAGTTTAGGCTGACCTGAGGTTAATAGTCTTAAACAATGTCATCAAACTATCAGTTTTACTGTAATATACTGATATTGTGACATTTATGGGAAAGAGCATATGAGTTAGTCATATTGGTAAATACAATGGAAAGTTTATAGCTGAGACTACTATAACACTATGTGTTATACTAGTAGTCTCAGTTTATAACTATGTTAATGTCAATTATATACATGACATAATAATTAAATCATTTAAAAAACTATTCCAAAGATTTCTCTCAAATCATGTTTACATTTTTTTAGAGAAGAGTCTGTCTGAAATATATTCAGGGGTAGTCCAAATAGTTATGACTTCTTAAAAAGCTATATTATGGGGAAAAAAGGGGGGGGTCTATTATGTTTTTTTTCATACAGGAGGAAGACGTCAAAGCAAAAAAAAAAACCAACAAAACAAAATAAAATAATAGCCTGTCAAGACGTCCTTATATCATAAAAATTTGGTCTAATTTTGGGATAATACATTTAACTTCCTTTGATGTCGGGGAGGGGATAAGTTTTGACGATTAATTATTCTTGAAACTAACAATAATTATTTCTTATTGTTACTTTGTTAAGCGAGCGAGATGTGTGGTTCTCGAGTTATTTAAAAAAAAAAAGGGGGGGGGTGTTACTATATCAAATTTACCCAGTTTGGAGACAATAAATATTTAAAATCTAACCATAAACTCCAATGTTCCTGCTTTTTTGAGCAGAACAAACACGATGGCATTCTCGTCTCTGTTGTAATCAATAGTTAACTCATTTCTTCTTCCAGGTTATTTCTTAATCAATTATGATTATCAGCTGTCTATCTATTTACCATGTTTATGTTAAACTGGTCCGTAATTCCATCGTAGTGTATCGATAACTGAACACAACAAGGATCCAGTTTATTAAACGTATATAATATACAAGGTTCCCGAGTCAGTAACCGTAACTATCACCGTGCTTTGTGCGCATGCGCAAGAAACACCAACACCAAGGATAAAACAGGGTATACAGTTCCGTAATTTCGTATATTTTTCTTATCTTCATACTAAAGAGCTCCAAAAGTAGGCGTGCTTAGGTGCACTGGGCGGGTCTAAAAACCGACTCTCGGTGGTTAACGTCTCTCGATGGTTAACTTTAAGTGCCTACCGTTCTAGACTGATAGTGTCGAGAAAGATTTTTAACGTGCTAGTTCACAAGGTAACACTCCGCATTTGGACATCATTTAGCCACTCGAGCATACCAGTCTTTTTTTACAGATATATCATGTAATGGAGGAGAGGTGTAATTAAATTATTAATTCCACTAGTCTTGCTTAGCGGAGGAACAGCAATTTTAAATGTTGACGTATTTGGATTGACCAGGCCGGGATTTGAACCCACGATTTCCCGCACTAAGTGCAAAACCATAACCAAGAGAAATCTGAAATATAGTATCATACCAAAAAAACTAAAGTGCTATAAATAATCCAATCTAAAAGAACTCTCCCTTTTATTTAAGCCATCAAAATGCATTTAACCAGTTGATATTATTAAAAACTGTACTTGAAAAACGATGGTCGATTTAAGCATAGATTTCATGCACGGAAGACTTCTGCACATTTGGTACTCTTGCACAATTAATTGAGGCAGCTCTGTTTTTTATTCAATATATCCTCATTTTGCATTACCATTCCAAGTTCCATGTCCATTCTCTCAGTCGACCTTTTATATTTGCTATGAAAAGCCTACCTATTGTGTTCTCGTTATGAACATACATGTAATATTTGCCACAGTACGTAAAACAAACAACATTTATTAAACAGACTCATTAATAATTAATATCATGAAAACCATATATGAAGGCAAGATTTGACAATCCTATAAAGTAATATTTCCATGTATCCGTTTCGATAATTATTGAAACTATAACGACCCTTTTCAGGGTTGCGTTCAATATCGTAGCAGCTACGTAGTGCGACGTAAATTTATGACTATTGTACGAGAAGCTAGCTTAGCTGCTATTAATATCTATGTAGCAGCTAGGCTAGCCACCCGTTCAAAAGTCAGAAATCTACATAGCCCTATATAGCCGATAAGATATTGAACACAACCCAAGGTCGTGTTCAATATCGTAGCGGTTACGTAGATGGGTCGAGTTCAATATCGTAGCAGCTACGAAGTGCTACGTAGATTTTGACTATTGAATATGTAGCTATAGACTAGTTATTATTTAGATTTTGATAGCAGCTACATAGTCGCTACGTAGCTGCTACGATATTGTACTGATCCCTGGTATCAATATCTATGTAGCAGCTAGGCTAAATACAAAGGTTGAGTTCAATATCGTAGTAGCTACGTAGAGATCAATATCTATGTAGCAACAATTGTTAACGTTTGTAAGATACCAACAAAACTGACGAATCCATCTTAGATGACAAAACGTATCAAAATTTAATCCTATGGGAGAAAAAATAATCCTATAGGACAAAGTTAATCCTAAGGGAAAACAAAATATCTTACAGGACAAAATTTATCCTAAGGGAGAGAAAAAAATCCGGTAGGAGAAAAAAATATCCCATGGGAGAAAAAACATCCCACAGGACAAAATAAATCCCTTAGGAGAAAAAAATATCCTAAGGGACATTAGTTTCTGTCAAAAAGTCTTTCATGATAATCCTATAGGATAAAAAAAATCCTATCGGATTTAACACTTTTTTTGAAAATCCTACAGGATTTTAAATCCCATAGGATATAAATTTAATCCCATAGGAGATAAATTTTCCTATAGGATAAATAAATCCGATAGGATTTATATATCCCATAGGATATTTAAAATATCCTACGGGATTATGACTATCCTATAGGATTTCTCAAAATCCTGTAGGATTTTAAAAAATCCTATGGGAGAAAAAAATATCCTACAGGATTTTGTCACTGTTTTCGCTCCAGTTGCCGAACCGGGCGAGCCATATCAAATTTATTTTTGTATTGTGTTATTTATCCCCAGAGGTACATTATTGCCAAATTTGATGATTCTACGACAAAAAAAAGTGTGGTTCCAATTTGCACTTATGAGAAGTGCAAATTAATCCAAGAACATGTTCTATAGTACACTACAAATGTTCGTTTTCATAATACGATGAATTTGTATTTCAATTTGAAAATATCATAAATACTAAAGTCATCCACTAAGTTTTTTCATTTGTTGCAAGTCCGTTCATCACAAAAATCTACAATAAAAATTCCTCGCATCTTCGAAAATTCTACATCAGAAATGATTGCACTAATAGTGATAATTCATCGCATCTATAGTTAAAATGGGTCGCTTTCAATAATCGATATGCTATATTATGCTGCTTATTTGAACTTTAATGCTAGGTTTGTACATTAAAAAGACATACCACAATGAAAAAATGCTGAAACTTACTTTCAAATCAATTATTTTGGTATTTTCAAAACGTAAACAAATACAGTTTTCCCATGATCCTTTATTCTACAATAGACATACTCACATATGATAGTGAAAATGAACTAGCTGGATTCGCACTTTATATACACTGCTACATGTATATACGACATTGGCGCTATACATTGGCGTATAGACCGGTGTGCACCAAAAGTACAGTAGAAAATTGACAAAGTCGGTATACGTAAGTTGCACGCCAGAGGAACGCTTAAGCAATCGTTAAACGCGCGTTGCACAAGTTTGAAGTACGTCGAAATGTAAACAGCACACAGCATTAAGGAGAAATAACATTTAAACTGTTCAGTCTGAACGTACCTGCTCATGTAGAGGGACATGTCTTATAGTAGATTCTCTCCCATGTTAAAAAGTAGCTCAGTGTATTATTGGTCTAGTTCTGTACACAATAGGTTAATTACATTGTATTTATATCTGAGTATCATGTCCTCTTCCTGCACTTAACTTGCCACTGAATCGCATAACATCCATCCAACCATCCCATCTTCTCAAAAGTAATATACCGAGTTCTTGTTAAATATGTTCTGATTTGACTCAAGCAAAATACAAATACATGTAATATGGTATTGTCAAATAGAAATATTAATAAGATCTTACTGAAAACATAAACCTTATAAAATAACCACACAAGATGCAATTCTGACAATAAATATGACATAAATCCAGAATATTAGAAAAAAAAGCTAAAGTAACTGTCGAAGAGCTGGAACTAAAGCAAAACCAAATCAGGGCACAAAAAAATCAGACAAATAAAAAAAATATAACGAAAACATCAACATGTCATGATATAGAAAAGGAATTCACGATCTTTACACGATTTTTACTGGACTAGCTAGATCAAATCAACCATTCACGATCTCGGTCTGATCTCTACCAGACCAGATCGACCTGATCGTGTATGGGTCGGAGGAATAATTGGGAATTGGTCGGGTATGCACATTTTTAGTATAAAAACGTCCGATTTTTTTTACTCCAAGCCGCTTCGGAGTGGACATTAATTGTTACCCTTGTCCGTCCGTACGCACATACGTCTAAACATGACACTTTATAATGTTATATATGATAGCTGGGGCATTATCAGTGTACCATGGACACATTCTGCGTTTATTTTGGTTATATTCAGTAGAAGGTCCGAGTAAAATTATACATTTAAAATATTTACTTAGAAATAAAGCAATTGGATTTGTGGGCAAGGTGCTTCTGATGGGGCAAGGTGGTAAGAGCTTAGAGAGACAGGTTAATAGCTGAGAAGGAGCTTGTAGAGCGCACAGAAGACGAACAAGATGGTGTTGACAGCAACGGGCGCCGAGAAAACTAGGTGAGGCAGTAGCTGTCACGACGACTACTTTGTTGGAAGTATGAGAGACTTGCACTAACTCAACAAACAGCAAATGGTTATAAAAACTTCCTCATAGTGGACATTGATATGTTATGGAAGTTTTATTGCTCTGTTTTGGAAATGACACCACAAAATGAGATTTGTCCCTGCATTAGTACTTATGTTAGATAGCAATATACATTAACTTTGCCATCCCCATTTCCTTGATTTAATTTCTTACAAATAAAGCGTACTGTTTGTCAAATATATTTGCACAAGTATGTAATCAGTATTTTTTCATAGATTTGATATCCAGTAGTTGAATGGTTAATGGAATTTGTTTTTCTTTTTTTACTGTATGGCAACAACCTGTATGTAAATGCCAAAAAAATATTGCAAAAAGAGGGCAAAGATGTCACATATTTCCCCAAAATTTGGCTGGAGTGAAGTGATACATTTTCTGAAACAGTTACTACTTTACATATATCTATCAAAGGAGTGTATAGTTTGTCAAAGATTATGCAAACTTGCAAAGTATGTTAGAAACAAATATTAAAAAAAAGGTCGCTGAACAGTTTGTATCATTACTGTTAAAAGAAATTGGAACCAAATAAAAAAAAAGTCTTTCGTCTCATTTTTGTGTGAAATTACGTCAAAAAGTTCAAATGAAAAAAAAATGACTGTAAGATGACCTATATTTGTTATTAATAATAGCTGGTTCATTGGCAATTGTACCACATCTTTTTTTATGCTACAAACATTTCTGGACAAATGGAAAATACGGACAGACAAAACAGAAAATAGACCATAAAACAGGTAAAATATAATCTTGATGTTCTTATAAACCAATCTTGAAAGATAACTTAGTCATCAGCAGTCTGACAATGAATATTATTGCACAAACACTTAAATATTCGCCGGTGCCAAATTTGCAGGATTTTCTTCCCTTCTGGGACATCTGAGATCATCCCAGGTTTTGTTGGGTTACGTGTTGCTAATTTTTTAAGTTTTCTATGTTTATGTTCCATGCCTAGGGTTGAGATTTCATAGGTTGAGTATGTATATATATTTTCTACTAGACTTTGAGCAATAAAATAGTTCAATACAACCCCGCCGCATTTTTGCGCCTGTCCCAAGTCAGAAGCCTCTGGCTTTTGTTAGTCTTGTATTATTTTTAATTTTAGTTTTTTGTGTACAATTTGGAGTTTAGTATAGCGTTCATTATCACTGAACTAGTATATTTATTTGTTTAGGGACAAGCTGAAGGACGCCTTCGGGAGCGGGAATTTCTCGCTGCATTGAAGACCTGTTGGTGACCTTCTGCTGTTGTCTGTTCCATGGTCGGGTTGACATAGTCTCTTTGACACATTCTCCATTTGCATTCTCAATTTTGTTGTCTGTTCCATGGTCGGGTTGTAGTCTCTTTGACACATTCTCCATTTGCATTTTCAATTTTATTCTCGTTTCATATAGATTAGACCGTTGGTTTTTCCGTTTGAATGGATTTACACTAGTAATTTTGGGGCCCTTTATAGCTTGTTGTTTCGGTCTCAGCCCACTAGGCCACGATCGCACTACGATCTGTGAAAAAAAATGCAAAATAGTGCGATGGTGTAGATCGCATTAAGGTCGTATCACGGTCGTGATGAGGTATTCAAGATCGTGATGAGCGTGGCCAACTTTGAACACGTTCAAAACAATCGTGGTGCGGTCGTGGCGAAATCAGGTCGTAGTAGAAGCCTATTGAGAGCGCAGTTAGGTCGTGGTAAGATCGCGAAGGTCGCTGTACCATCGTAGCGAGAGCGTGATTCGATTTGGAGAGACTGTGCTACGGTCTCACAGCGATGTTATTACGACCTCACTACGACCATCACGTTCTCACTGCGACCCAACTAGGCTTCCACTACGACTATGTCACGTTCACACCACGCTGTTGAAGATCAAAGTACGATTCTAACACGGCCATGCCGTCCTCAGCACGCTCCTCTCACGACCTGACTACGATCATACTACGACCATCATGCTCTTTCGCGTTGTCACATAAAATATATAAAAGCTCCCCAGGTTTTGTTTGTCTGTATGTCATTTGGACCTCTTGTCCTTTTTCTCTAACGGCTCAACCATGCTTGACATGTGTCTGTGTCATCCCTGTGTCATCGTTCACTAGCACATCGTCATTTTAGCCTGATGGACCAGCATTATGTTGAGATTCAGGATGGATTGGTCGGTCCGACATCTCAGCTGGATCAGGATTTGTTTCTATCAAAGCTCCCTCTGCTTCTAAATCTACCCCTACCACCACTCCCATGTGCTCTTGTATATTTTGGTGGCATGACATGTTGTTTCCGAGAAATCTACGTATTAATCAGAAATAGAAGGAATGGAATCGTATTGATATGGAACACGATGTTGACGTTATATTGTGCTATTATCGCAGTAGAAGCGTGGTGAGATCGTGTTGCAATCGGATAACTCGTGGTATGGTCGTAGTGAGCACGTGATGAGCGTAGAAAGATCTTGATAACCGTAGTGAGGTCGCAGAATAAGCGCGATGAGAACGTGGTATAATCGTAGCGGGGTCGTTGTAGAAGCGTAATGAGGACGTAGTAGCATCGTGAAAGCAACCAAAATTTACATTTTCATGCCGCTCATGTCGCGACCTCTCCAAGATCTGAGCGTGGTGCGATCGTGGTCTAGTGGGACTGGGACTTAAGTGGTTAAATTGAAGTTCACATGAATACGGATTCAATGAGGTCGAACTATAATTGACTTGCAAGTGAATAATTCATCATCGATATTTCTTAGCTTATTTTGGACAAAATTAAACCATACTGGCTGCTAATATAGAATTATTATTTCACTATTTCACTTTCATTCGTGATTGAACAACACAATCATAATATCAAATGTTAATGTATCTCATAGATAGCTAGTGCGCTTTAAGATGATAAACAACGTCAGTACCGAGAATCTTTACTTCGAGACTAATAGTATCGTGTATCATTTAATGTTGATACAGAATATTTATCAGCAAGGTCTTGGTACCTTCCGATGAACTTTTTTTTTATAAAAAGGACGAGACGTTCCATGACATACCCCTGGTTAATCAACTTTCTGCCCAGACACTGGTGACGTTTTACAAAGTCTAAGTAGGAGCTGCAAGCTCTTGAATACCGAATAAATTAGGAAATATATATCCCATATACAGGATGAAGTTGGTATATTGCTCCTAAGGTGTCGGAAATTGATAATTTTAAAATGAAAATCGTCTCGTTTGTCTTAGATTCCAGTACTGAGATGACCGTGCATGTCGTAATTTCTGCTTCTTGTTATGTTTTGATATAGTTATAAAGCCAGCAAATACGAATATCTCATAAAACTAGTAAATGCACGGGGTAATAAATAAATACGGACGTCAAATCTGTTGTCTGTTCTCTCTCATCATTGGTAGCGTGAATAACTAGTCAATAGTAAAATGATACTTTTATTAAACAGCCGATATATTTCCATACAGGTACAATATTCCAACAATAATATATATAATTTACATACGGGCGGAGCTACTAAAATAATAGTCTTTTACTTGTATTTTCGTACGGACCAACCGGGATTAACTTGACAATATAAATAAATATGCAAGGCATACAGCTATCTGCGCTGCTTCTTACCTCTAAATTATAACCCTTACTTGTAATATAAAATGCGAGGCATACAGCTAATGCGCTGCTTCTTACCTCTAGGAACCCCCGGGACGAGCCTTGCTGCAAGCCAAAAGTAAACACAGCAAAGACTGACGAATGTGACGTTGCACTGGTATTTATTTCAAATTACCGGAAGTAAATATTCTAAGCACTAAAGCAGGAAGAAAAATAGGTTGGTCCCCTCCGTAAAACATTCAGTATGCCTTCGGAATATACAAATATTATTTGTCAAGAATTTCAATAACGGCCGGGAAACAGACTAGAAGAAAAACAACGTAAAACGCTTACATAAAATATAGGAGTCCTCGACTCAATATGCTTATAACAATAAAACCTCATAAATAAACAAATCTAGACATATCAATTCTTCCAGTTAAGAACTCATAAATGAACACTTTTGGGTTCACGCTTAAAATATTGACCCAACGGTAACGTTCTGAACAATGCATGACAAAGTTGCGCCATATATGACGTTATCGATACAGCTAATAACATAAAGTAAAACGTACGTTAATTACTCATTCAATATACTAAATACTAGAAATAACTTCTGACAACTTACATAAACTCTCTTAATATAATAATAACAATATTCCTTTACTTGGAAATAACCAATACACACATTTACAACACTGCCCCTCCCCCAGAATACATTTCGTCCTCGAAATATGTCTTGTCAATTCTGAGAGTCCATTTAAAATTTCTTTTCACATTAATCCCCTATCATAAAAACAAAAACAATTTTTGCTCATCTCCAAATTATTAAAAACAAAGTTTTACATATATTTAAGCTAACTTTAAACTTAAACATACGACTTATTAAGAAGGGATATAATTACGATACTGTTGTCAAGTCATTAAAGATTGCATATGTTGGCGTTAATATTGAGTCATTGATAAGGTCTTTGCATCGGAACTAAACACATTTATTCTAAAACAGTTGTTGGCATGACACGGGTTATGTTCTTCTCATATATGTTATGATGGTATGATACTAAACCCCTAACGGGAAGGATTGTGCCTGATGTTCATATGATGAAGACATAATCTTTCAGTCAGTTTAGTTGAAGTCTGGAGCTGGCATGTCAGTTAACTGCTAGTAGTCTGTTGTTATTTATGTATTATTGTCATTTTGTTTATTTTCTTTGGTTACATCTTCTGACATCAGACTCGGATTTCTCTTGAACTGAATTTTAATGTGCGTATTGTTATGCGTTTACTTTACTACATTGGTTAGAGGTATAGAGGGAGGGTTGAGATCTCACAAACATGTTTAACCCCGCCGCATTTTTGCGCCTGTCCCAAGTCAGGAGCCTCTGGCCTTTGTTAGTCTTGTATTATTTTAATTTTAGTTTCTTGTGTACAATTTGGAAATTAGTATGGCGTTCATTATCACTGGACTAGTATATATTTGTTTAGGGGCCAGCTGAAGGACGCCTCCGGGTGCGGGAATTTCTCGCTACATTGAAGACCTGTTGGTGACCCTCTGCTGTTGTTTTTTTTTTGGGGCGGGTTGTTGTCTCTTTGACACATTCCCCATTTCCATTCTCAATTTTATCAACAAACTACTGCGCCTGTAAATGTCATCTTAAAAAAAAATATCTGCGTCAACAAACTAATGCACCTGTTTATTCTTAAAAGGCAAAATATACATTTAAACTAAAAAATATCCTTCAATATATAAATATCTTCTCTTATACTTGAATAACAATAAAGTATCTCACGAAAAAATGAAAGTTCTATTTTTTCATCCAGTTACAGCACTAATATACTCCATTAAAAGTTCAATCCAAGATTCTCTATTCTATCAGACGCTGGAATTATAAACATTATGAAGCTAAACTTCATCTAAACAACCGGCTATAAACTATAAGCCTACAGATGTCCTATCTAGTACTATACCACAGTCAAGGGTACCACCGTGTATAAATATATACACAACCTCGATACTGATGCACCATACAAACATAAGTATGAAAATTAGTACAAAAGAATAAAAATGGTCATCAGTATTCCCCGAGAAATATCTAAAATGGTGTAGACTATAGCTCAGCATACCCATGGTGTAACCTAAATGTATATTGCAATTAAGACTAATCATTAGCCTTAACTTATTCTCGCACCAAAACAAAAATGGCACCTAAAGTATCCTAACTGCCAATATACACCCACCGAAAGCAGCTTCCCACCAAAATAGTATTAAACAATCTTTACTGCAACAACAACAACAATTCAATAAGACCATCAAATTCCAGATTCTGATAAAAAATCACCTGTTTTCTAAAAATCACAAAACAATTTCAATACCACAATATATTTCAAAAGTGCAAAATCTATAATACTGTATACTCTACATATTTGTGCTTAATGTACTCAGTGTATAAACTAATATTACAAGTCTTCTCAATAAAAAATGAATCACTTATACATTTTATCAATAACAAAAAAAATCACACAAGTTTCATATCTACATTAATATAAAAAAATCTGAATCTTCACAAAAATATTCTCATATTTGGCCAGTAGGCTTATCTGCTATATAGTCCTAACTATTTCTGATAACCCTGACTTATAAATCGAAACTGCGGGTTCCCTCCGAAAGTATTCATATTTCCTGGTTTCCTTCTTTTTCCTCTTGAGAAAGGACAATCTCTGCTGTAATGTCCCTCCTGGTGGCATGAGTAACATGTATCTACTCGGTAACTGCTGTTTGCATTAAATTGGTCTTTCTTAATGTCTTCAAAATCCATCAACTCGTCTATGCCCGTTTTAAATTCTACATTAGCGACATATTGAGTTTGACTCTCTGTTCTACATACATCGAAGTCTTCCGTTTTCCCTTGACCTGTGAAATTTTCATAGGTATTTACCTGTCTGACATTACCATTTTTGCCTACATTTTTTCTACAACTTGCGTGCCATGTTACTATATTTATTGCATCCTGCAATGTTGCTGGTTTCTGTATGAGGACTTCATATGATAGTGACTGGTCTGGCAGACCCTTAATAAAGTGTTCTGTTTTAAAACGGTCCAGCAAACTTGAGTCATTTACATCAGGGTATGCCTTACCTACCATCCACTCAACACGAGAAGCATATTCTTGTATGCTTTCTTTCTGACCCTGTTTGATAAACTGCAAATTGGTCCTGTACGTCTCTGGTAAAATGTGATCCCCAAATCTCTGAGACATGGCATCATGTATTTGTTGTATGTCTCTGTGAAAGGAAACAGGAAGCTCATTTACAAATACCAAGGCGTCATCTCTAAGACTATTTAAAATGAGCTCTTCTACTTGTCTGTCGCTGGACCAATTGAACCTACTACCCAATAACCTAAACTGTGTCCAGAAGGCCTTGAAATCCCCCTTACCATCAAAGAGTGGACTTCTAGGTTTTGGTTCTTCCCTTTGCAGTTGCTGAACCTGACTACTTACTCTTATATGATTTGTGCCAACTGGAGATGATGTATAAGGGTTATCGGTACTTGGACCAGCTGCTAACTGTTGGGTCACTGATACCTGTTTAGTTTGTTCAGTTGTGGTCATGTTAAGGCCTATGCTATTTTGACTAAAATTCTGAGTATTGGTGTTATTTTCAGCCACATGGTTACCCCTTGCAATTACTAACTGGGCTATATTTTCCTGATTTAGCTTAACTTGCGTGCTCATCTCAGAAACTTGCGTGCTTATCTCAGAAAATCTATCATTTTGATTTTTTAATTGTCTCTGAATGTCCACTAGAATCGCAATAATATCGTTATCATTCAAATTCATCTTACTTTCCTCAACCGTATTCTGCACAGGCGAGGTCATAGGATTTACTGTGGAGCTGGAGGTGGATAAATTAACATCATCTTCTATGACCAAATCCATTAAATTACAGGTCTCAACAGTTCCGCTCTGTGAAATAATCACATTTTTCATACTTTCGTGGGACAATCGGGATGACACCAAAGTAAATGATCTCGGCATGGCTTCTATGATCTTCTTGTTTTAGACAAGTGTCTGAAGAAACTCCGATTCATATGAAAATAAGAAGAGGTTGGTTAGGAGAGGCGCACAATTCGTTCCTATAGGAATGCTGACAATTTGTTCAAAAGTCTACCTCCAAATTCAACAAATATGTTGTCAATAAGAAACTCCATCATAATATGGTCAGATATATGTTTGTATGTTTGTGTAAATATATAACCAATGTGTATTGTCTTGGTATCAATCCTGTAATTTTGGATTTCAAACAAATAAAAATATCTTATCTTATCTTACTAATCACTTGTTCCTCTGTGTAGCATGTTTTACTTTTTTGTTCACTATTGACAAAATGTGCCATATGGTATCCCAAAGTAATACATTTTAAAAAGCGTATGCTACCGTTTCTATGTCAAGTTGAAAAGCATTGTGGATTATTTCTTTTAGACGATTTTTCAACTTTCACATTGTATTGGGAATGATGTGACGAAACATCCGTTTCATAGAACTAATTTTAGAATAAGATCAAGATTTAAAATAATCTAGAAGTTCTAGAAGAATCCACATATCACTTATATTCTAATTCGTCACCTCAAACGCATATAAAGTATTTATAAAATAAAAACAAACACTTGTTACATAGGAATAGCTCGTCAGCATGTGCAGCTTACTGTTAAATTTTATTAAAACAAAATATTGAGTCCCGATGTCATGATATCGGCAACACCGCTGCGTAGTACACGACAGCCTACAAAATAGAAAAACCAAATCAGAAATCATATATACATATAAATCTTAATAATCAAAAACAAACAATGTCCTACTGATAGTATAAATATCTATCTATCTATACGTGAAAACATTTCAAAAATACAAGCATCTTAATCCGGGTGGGGGGAGGGGCCGGGGTCTTTACCTAAACTAAGCTGCCTTACTGAACGGTATACGAGCTATATCTTAAATTACTTAAACAAGACAACTATATTCGCGCTTTAAAAATCTCGTGCTATTTACATAACAAATATCATACTCAATATATTTACTCAATGCGACAAATATTGCGGACCAATCCGAAATATCATATATTTAAAACATAAACCTGTTTATTCAATATAAACACCAATAGATGACCACTATGCGGACAAACAATCACGTGTGATTGTTTACATAATAGAAAACACGTGTATGCTCAACTTTAATAAATACATAAGTCCCCACAACGCGAGTACCGTCTTTCACTTTAAATTAGAAATCCGGAAATATAACTGTGTGTACCCAGCTCAACAAACTTTTAGTTTTTACACAAGCGGAAGTCATCTGATTTGTGATGAAAAACTGTCGAAAGTTGAAAAAATCAATCATTCAATGTTATCTTTATTTTAAATGATGTAAAATGGGTAACAAAATATCAACTTTCACAGAGGAACAGCTAGATGCATATCAGGTTTCAATTATAGTTTGAATTGTAGTTTATTTTAGTCGACCGGGATCTTCGTCCTGAAATTATCTGCTAAACAGGTTGGGAACAAACCCCCAAATGAAGGACTGTCCCTCAGGCAAGGGGTCATTTTACTGTTAACTCGAATAATTCAAGCCCTTTTCGTGTCCGATTTTCTCCCACAAGAGGGCTTGAACTCCTTTTGATCATTGGCCGCGTCGCCTGCTCTCTGTGAGAGAGGAATCCGGGTCCGTTCGCGCCCATTCCAGGCCATTCATTAGGAGGCGGTACCCGGTACTTTTACCCTCCTATGCTATTGACAAGTACCGCCTAAATGTAGGAATTTTTATATAAGATATTCATGGAATAAATTGAAAAGTACCACCTAGAAACGTGGAAAGTACCAGTCAACATAAAAGATAATGAAACCCCTGCCATTCACGTTCGCACCCACTCATGTTCGCACCCAAAGTCCGTTCGCACCCTACATGTTCGCGCCCAATTTCAACTTTGTAATCATGCAAGTAGTATTCTTATAAGTATTATTGTTTTCATTGTCTCAAAATAAAGTGATACAGCATTTTTTTGTGTTGAATAAATCTTAATCATGTTTTGGATAGTGTATTGTTAAAAAAAAAAATATTCCTTTCTAAATAAAGAGCTGGGATTCTGTCAACGTTTTATTTTGTGTTGAATAACTCTTTATCATGTTTTGGTTAGTGTATTACAATAACTTTGTTTCATTGACTTGTTTCAAAATGAAGTGAGATTCTGACTACGTTTTTTTTTTGAGTCTTGAATAAATTTTATCATGTTTTGGTTATAATAGTGTATTGCTATATTTTATTGTTTCATTGTTTCAGATCAAAGGGACCAAGCTGTTAAAAACAATTATCTTTTGTGTTTTTCATTTATAATCTTCAATCTTTAACTCATACCAAGCTATAAATACATTCAGTATTTACACGAAAGCAATTAAAAACAACAATGATGATTTTCCAATTATTCAACTGGAATTTGAATTAAAATTGGGCGCGAACGTGTAGAGTGCGAACGGACCTTGGGTGCGAACGTTCGAGGTGCGAACGTGTAGGGTGCGAAAGTATATTGGGCGCGAACGGACCTGATACCGTGAGAGAGAGCCAATCGGCGGCGATCAGGATAATGAGTCTGCGCAACTGTCTTGTAATTGTCTTACCAAAGACATGTGTTCAATTAACACAAATCCGATAATAATTAATTAACATCAATTAACATCAGTTTACATCATTAAACATCAATTAACATCCGGAACTCCTCTTTCTTTAGCTGCCAATTTAAATCAAAATTCCCATATTGCATAGCGATGTGAATTTTCCGGTTGACAGTTTTGATCGAGGAAGACGTTCAGGCGTTAATGTAGCCTTCGTAGATCAGCGCAATATAACGACTGAATTATTCAGGTTATTTTACTGTTATAGAAAAAGAAAAAAAGGAAAACTTAGATTTATTTAAAAAACATTCATTATATTTGGAACCACTTTTTTAAAAGAGATTATTTTTAATGGTGTTAAAAGAAGATACATGTAGAAGCAAATTAGTCCAGGATTATCGGTACCTCCAATGACCGAATAACACTGTAATTTTCCGAATAACACTTGTAATGACCGAATAACACTTCAAATTTTAATATTAACACATGTTGGTGACTTTTAAAAATTTATTATTAAATAATATTTTATTATAAGTGTATTTTATAACTTTAAAATGATTTACAGAAAGCAGTTAAGTAATTTCTGTACCAAGTCAGGAATATGACAGTTGTTATCCATTTGTTTGCATTGATGTGTGTGGACTTTTGATTTTGCCTTTTGATTTTGGACTTTCCTTTTTGAATTTTCCTAATTGCATTGCTTTGATGTATCTGTTAACTTTTCAAAACCTTTCTGATAAACAATTATTGGAAAATTCTCTGTCTATACAGTAAATTATTTAATACTATTTTATTTTCATAGCATTTTTGTGTTTTTACTTTTTGATAAAGATCATTATAAAAGTTGGTGTGTACATCCAACATGGCAAACATTTAGGAAGACTCAATGGGAAGAATAAAAGAAAGATTGCCTATTCGAATGCAAAGGGAAATGCTATGAAAATAAAATAGTATTAAATAATTTACTGTATAGACAGAATTTTCAAATAATTGTTTATCAGAAAGGTTTTGAAAAGTTAACAGATACATCAAAGCAATGCAATTACTCCAATCACCAATAATATGCTTACTTGACGATTTATTCAATATTTAATTGAAAACGTAATTAAGAATTTTGATATATTTAATTTAAATTAAATCAAAAAATTGAATATACTTGATTGTTTTATAACCATGATAACTAAAAAAAAGGAGCTTCTGAATGTATGATTCATATGTGTGTTGTCATATTAAAATGTTCAAGGCCTAGAAAGGTAAGTATTTTCTAAAGTATATATATTTTCAACATACACAACTGTACTACATTGTACGTGTATTTATTAGAAGGTATACAAAATATGTAAATAACAAATGTAAAATTGAGTTGATATATATATATTCATCATGAGTTGGTTGACCGTTTCACAAATGATATCTGATATGTTCTGCTTACTCTTCCAGTGCACCTGAGATCACCCCTAGTTTTTGGTGGGGTTCGTGTTGCTTTTTCTTTAGTTTTCTATGTTGTGTCATGTGTTCTATTGTTTGTCTTTTTCATTTTTAGCCAGGTGTTGTCAGTTTATTTTTGATTTATGTGTTTGACTGTCACTCTGGTATTTGTCCCTCTTTTTCTACATTCTTTCTTACAAATTGTTTAGAAAAAAAACCCCAAATATGATAAAAATATTTTTCAGAATTTATTTTCACATTGAAATTCGTTCAAGGCTTATATTACTGGACAAGAACAACTTAAATGAGAAATAAAATCTTACTAAATATTTACTTTGCACAATCTCTCGAAGCACGCCTCGTAGTTGAAACGGGGCTTTGGTCCACAAGCAGAGTACGCCATATTTTGCAATAAAAAAAATTGAAAACAACATGTTTAATAATTTTTTGCGTCCGAAGCGCTTTTCTGGATTTACCTTCATCAGGAACGCTCAAAGCCAAAGATTTGAAATCCGAGGATGTATAAGTACCGAAACCGTTGAAGAGCTATATGTCAAAAATACCTAAAATACCTAAAATAAATAGCCAAATTCATCTAAAGCCAACATTGCCTGAGGGAATAAATTATATCTATTTCTATGTCTTACCCTATGACAGATAAGCCCGTGCCTTGTGCATGGTGTCTTAGTATTTTTAAAGGGGCTTGGTTTATCTCCATTTTTATATTTTAAAGAAATGAAAATATATATTGCACAGATATTTTATTTAAAAGTAGAAATTACAATTTTATAATATTTTTTTTTCAATAACTAAAATTTAAAAAATAATTATTTTAAACAGTTAATTATTCCAATCCGTATTTTCTATAAAAGGGGGGGGGGGGGCGCCTACCCTCATATTGTTCATTGTCTTGTGTCTTGGCTTGGCGTGTAGGCTCCACTTCCATGGTCTAAAAAGAGCACGTTTAGGGGTGCGTATGCAATCTTTCTTTTATTCATCCATTAGTTATTTTTTTGGTCGCCATCTTGGATGTGCACACCAATATTTATAAATTTATAATGATCTATTAACTTACCTGCTTTCTGTAAATCGTTTTTATACGACCGCAAAAATTTTAATTTTTTGGTCGTATATTGCTATCACGTTGGCGTCGTCGTTGTCTTGCGTCGTCGTCCGAATACTTTTAGTTTTCGCACTCTAACTTTAGTAAAAGTGAATAGAAATCAATGAAATTTTAACACAATGTTTATGACTACAAAAGGAAGGTTGGGAGTGATTTTAAGAGTTTTGGTCCCCACATTTTAGGAATAAGGGGCCAAAAAGGGCCCAAATAAGCATTTTCTTGGTTTTCGCACTATAACTTTAGTTTAAGTGAATATAAATCTATGAAATTTTGACACAAGGTTTATGACCACAAAAGGACGGTTGGGATTGATTTTGGGAGTTTTGGTTCCAACAGTTTAGGAATTAAGGGCCAAAAAAGGGCCCAAATAAGCATTATTCTTGGTTTTCACTAAATAACTTTAGTATAAGTAAATAGAAATCAATGAAATTTTAACACAAGGTTTATGACCATAAAAGGAAGGTTGGGTTTGATTTTTGGAGTTTAGGTCCCAACAGTTTAGGAATACATGTAAGGGGCCCAAAGGGTCCAAAATTGAACTTTGTGTGATTTCATCAAAAATTGAATAATTGGGGTTCTTTGATATGCCGAATCTAACTACATTGTGTACATGTATGTATGTAGATTCTTAATTTTTGGTCCCGTTTTCAAATTGGTCTACATTAAGGTCCAAAGGGTCCAAAATTAAACTTAGTTTGATTTTAACAAAAATTGAATCCTTGGGGTTCTTTGATATGCTGAATTTTAAAATGTACTGAGATTTTTAATTATTGGCCTAGTTTTCAAGTTGGTCCAAATGGGGGTCCAAAATTAAACTTTGTTTGATTTCATCAAAAATTGAATAAATGGGTTCTTTGATATGCCAAATCTAACTGTGTATGTAGATTCTTAATTTTTGGTCCAGTTTTCAAATTGGTCTACATTAAGGTCCAAAGGGTCCAAAATTAAACTAAGTTTGATTTTAACAAAAATTAAATTCTTGGGCTTATTTGATATGCTTTATCTAAACATGTACTTTGATTTTTGATTATGGGCCCAGTTTTCAACTTGGTCCAAATCAGGATTCCATATCAAGTATTGTGCAATAGCAAGAAATTTTCAATTGCACAGTATTGCACAATAGCAAGAAATATCTAATTGCACAATATTGTGCAATAGCAATTAATATTCAATTGGAGTTATCTTTCTTTGTATAGAATAGTAGTTGATAATATATGTTGGAAATTTGCCAGACATGACTATGATGTCATTTTCTATTTTTATTTGCCAATAACTTTATGTAAATAACTTCATTGGAAATTTGCCAATATAAAATGTTGCTGATGAAGCTTTTTTTCCTTATCTTATCTAAAATGTTTTTAGATAATGTATGTTGGACATTTGCCAGACATGACTATGATGTCATTTTCTATTTTTATTTGCCAATAACTTTATGTAAATAACTTCATTGGAAATTTGCCAATATAAAATGTTGCTGATGAAGTTTTTTTTATTGTTTTATACAATAAACAATGTATATTCACTTTTACTACCAACCAATCTTTACCATTCAGTGATAACAAGCACTTTATTTTACATTTAAATATTTTATGACGTATTTAAAAGAGTAGTTATTGTTGCAAACTCCATTAGAAATTTGAATTGATATCAGTTTTGGAAAAAGGGAAACGGGGATGTGAAAAAAAAGGGGGGGGGGTTAAATTTTTCTCATTTCAGATTTCAGAAAATTTCTTCAAACATTTTTTTGAGAGGATTAATATTCAACAGCATAGTGAATTGCTCAAAGGCAAAAAAAAAATTTTAAGTTCATTAGACCACATTCATTCTGTGTCAGAAACCTATGCTGTGTCAACTAAATGTATTTACAAAAAAAATGTAATTTTAGATTTAAATAAGTTTGGAGAAGAAATCTTTAATTGATTTGTAAAATCTTGACATTTGTTTTGTGTAAAAAAAAACCATGTAATGTCAAAAATTTGATCACAATCTAAATTCAGAGCTGTATCACGCTTGAATGTTTTGTCCATACTTGCCCCAACTGTTCAGGGTTCGACCATTGGGGTCGTATAAAGCTGTGCCCTGCGGAGCACCTGGTTAAGTTATAAAATACATTTGTAATATATATATTATTATTTAATAATCAATGTTTAAAAGTCACCAAAAAGTGTTAATATTAAAATTTGAAGTGTTATTTTGTCATTACAAGTGTTATTCGGATAATAACAGTTTTATTTCGGATAATAACAGTTTTATTCGGATAATAACACTGTTATTTGGTCATTTGTGTTACCCCAGGATTACAAAATTCTTGGACATGTTTGAACCATATGATACCAGATAGATGTAAAGTTCTTTGGGAAATGTTTCTTCAAATAATATAAATAAGTGGTCAATTGTACAAAAAGTGTTTTTATACGACCGCAAAAATTTTAATTTTTCGTCGTATATTGCTATCATGTTGGCGTCGTCGTAGTCGTCGTCGTCGTTGTCCGAATACTTTTAGTTTTCGCACTCTAACTTTAGTAAAAGTGAATAGAAATCTATGAAATTTTAACACAAGGTTTATAACCACAAAAGGAAGGTTGGGGTTGATTTTGGGAGTTTTGGTCCCAAAATTTTAGGAATTAGGGGCCAAAAAGGGCCCAAATAAGCATTTTCTTGGTTTTCGCACTATAACTTTAGTTTAAGTAAATAGAAATCTATGAAATTTTGACACAAGGTTTATGACCACAAAAGGAAAGTTCGGATTGATTTTGGGAGTTTTAGTTCAAACAGTTTAGGAATTAGGGGCCAAATAAGGGCCCAAATAAGCATTATTCTTGGTTTTCGCACAATAACTTTAGTATAAGTAAATAGAAATCAATGAAATTTAAACACAAGGTTTATGACCACAAAAGGAAGGTTGGGATTGATTTTGGGAGTTGAGGTCTGAACAGTTAGGAATTAGGGGCCAAAAAGGGGCCCAAGTAAGCATTATTCTTGGTTTTCGCACCATAACTTTAGTATAAGTGAATAGAAATCTTTGAAATTTAAGCACAAGGTTTATGACCATAAAAGGAAGGTTGGGTTTGATTTTGGGAGTTTTGGTCCCAACAGGTTTTTAGGAATAAGGGGCCCAAAGGGTCAAAAATTGAACTTTGTTTGATTTCATCAAAAATTGAATAATTGGGGTTCTTTGATATGCCGGATCTAACTGTGTATGTAGATTCTTAATTTTTGGTCCCGTTTTCCAATTGGTCTACATTAAGTTCCAAGGGTCCAAAATTAAACTTAGTTTGATTTTAACAAAAATTGAATCCTTGGGGTTCTTTGATATGCTGAATCTAAA
Source organism: Mytilus galloprovincialis (assembly GCA_037788925.1). NCBI lineage: Eukaryota > Metazoa > Mollusca > Bivalvia > Mytilida > Mytilidae > Mytilus > Mytilus galloprovincialis. Next base: position 38,103,089 of record CM075335.1, read on the forward strand.
AATGTACTTAGATTTTTGATTATTGGCCCAGTTTTCAAGTTGGTCCAAATCGGGGTCCAAAATTAAACTTTGTTTGATTTCATCAAAAATTGAATAATTGGGGTTCTTTGATATGCCAAATCTAACTGTGTATGTAGATTCTTAATTTTTAGTCCCGTTTTCAAATTGGTCTACATTAAATACCAAAGGGTCCAAAATTAAACTAAGTTTGATTTTAATAAAAATTGAATTCTTTGTTTTTTTGATATGCTGAATTTAATCATGTACTTAGATTTTTGATTATGGGCCCAGTTTTCAAGTTGGTTCAAATCAGGATCCAAAATTATTATATTAAGTTTTGTGCAATAGCAAGAAATTTTCGATTGCACAGTATTCAGCAATAGCAAGAAATCTTCAATTGCACAGTATTGTGCAATAGCAAAAAATTTTCAATTACACAGTATTGTGCTATAGCAAGAAATCTTCAATTGCACAGTATTGTGCAAAAGCAAATATTTTCAATTGCACAGTATTGTGCAATAGCAAGAAATATCTAATTCCACAATATTGTGCAATAGCAAGAAAAATTGATTGGAGTTATCTTTCTTTGTCCAGAATAGTAGTTGAATCAACTTAAATCATTGTTTTATACAATGCACAATGTATATTCACTTTTACAACCAACTGATAAATTAAAACACTCTTTACCATTCAGTGATAACAAGCACTTTTTGTTACATTTTAATATTTTATGATGTATTTAAATGAGTAGTTATTGTTGCAAACTCCATTGGAAATTTGAATTGAGATCAGTTTTGAAAAAAGGGAAAGGGGGATGTGAAAAAAAATGGGGGGGGGGGGGTGTTTAATTTTTCTCATTTCAGATTTCATTTATAAATAAAAAGAAAATTTCTTCAAACATTTTTTTGAGAGGATTAATATTCAACAGCATAGTGATTGCTCAAAGACAAAAAAAATATTTTAAGTTCATTAGACCACATTCATTCTGTGTCCAAAACCTATGCTGTGTCAACTATTTAATCACAATCCAAATTTAGAGCTGAATCCAGCTTGAATGTTGTGTCCATACTTGCCCCAACCGTTCAGGGTTCAACCTATGCGGTCGTATAAAGCTGCGCCCTGCGGAGCATCTGGTTTACATGTATATAAAAATATTTTTTATAACTTGAAATGTACATACATAAATTAGGCCGTTAGTTTTCTCTTTTGCATTGTTTTTCATTGTTTTTTTGGGGCCTTTTATAGCTGACTATGTGGTATGGCCTTTGCTCATTGTTGATGCCCGTACAGTGACCAATAGTTGTTAATTTCTGTGTCTTTTTGGTCTCTTTTGGAGAGTTTTCTCATTAGCAATTATACCACATCTCTTTTTTAATACATGTATGTACCCCTCATAAAAGGTAAAGTCATTACATTGAGGGGTTACCCATCATAGGGGTTGTTCTCAACCTGCTTAAAGGATCCTTGCATATGAGGGTACGAATGCCCTTAGCCTTCAGACGTCCAACAGTAATTTTGGCTACCTGGTGTGGAATTGGTTATTACTATACTGTGACTTGTCAAAATATCCTTATTGTCAGAGATAAAGTCAAGAAAGTGTACATTTTATCGCCATTCACCAAAAAGTACATTTAAAGTTCATCATAACAAAAGACAAATATGGCTGTATTTACATTAAAAACTATTTTGAACACATGTACAGACTTATCTGTGTAGTTAGAAACATTTTTAGGCCTGGTATCAACTCCATATATATAGAAGTTAAATGCATTTTGTGATTAAGAATGATAAAATCTTTTTTAGATGTGTATTTTTTTCATTCCTGCTGTTGGTGTATATAACAATTTTTCCAAATGGATATACTTTTAATTTATATATATGAGTATATGACTTACATATTTGCATGTTGATTAAAAATATTTTTTCAGGCAATCATGGAAATGGTTGTGCTCAATTTTTTTCTATGCAAAAACAAGTCAAAGACATAAATAATAATTATTCTGTGAACATGATTTATATACGTATCTTTAATTAATTTTTTTAGGATTGCACATTTTTCACAAGAAAGGAAATTTTAAGGTAAGTCTTTTCAGTCAGGGTTACTAATTGTACAAGTAATTTTATTTACTTTAAGAAGTAAATATTAATATACTTATATTTAAGTAAAATAAATAAGAAAGATACTTATACAAGTGTATTTTATTTACTTGTATAGGTTAATTAGTTTTTTGGCTTTGTTATATCCCTTAGACATTCAATTTTTTTACTTACATGAATACAAGTAAAAAATTATACTATCTTCTTTTTCTTAAATTTCTTTGGACTTGTTGTTCTAATAGACATGATAGAAGGTTAATCATCTGTCCTTAGCAGATGTCTTTATTAATCATTAAGAGTAGTTTTATGTACAATGAAAATTTCATTTGTCTGTAATCTTCAGAGCACTAGCTGCTCATTTGCAAGCTACAAGGGGTAATTTTCAAGGCTGTGCATAATTACTTTTAAGATCTTTCTACAATTAGTTTCTTTGTTGAATTAACATGATTAATGAGATAAATTATCAAATAATCAATTTGAGAGATTGTCAAAAAATATTACTTATACAGGTAAATTTTTGAGAAAATTACAGCTAATTTCCTAATGCATGTACTAGATTCTTTATTTAGAAGAGTACTCTGATTAGCTTGCTTGCTTTGCTTGTATATTGTACAATTATCTTGGGATAATGTCCAATTAGATTTAGATATAATATATATGCTTAACTACATGTGTATGTCATATGTCATATATATTGTTTGGAGATGTCAATCTAATTACAAAGCTTGAATTAACAATTGTACAAAGTTACAAACTAAGCAAGCAAGCAAACCAAAGTTATATTCTACAAGCAGTAGGAAATTAAATGTAAGGGGATACGATTCAAATACTGTTAGAAAAAATTAACATAATAATTTTTACTTAGCGGAACATTAATTCTTCAAATGAATAAAGATAACTTGTACAAGTACTACCCTCACTGCTTTTGATACATGTTAATTAAGAGTTGATAATAGAAGGTTCGCAAATCTGGTTGTTTTAACTTGGTTATTTTTTAGTATTTTTAAAACTAGACTGTCGTTAATAGTAAATGAAAAATGTTCATCAATTTGATTATTTGATATACTTTTATCAAATGTAGCTGTTGCAGTAATAGTTATTTTATTCTTGTCTGATTTATTTTTAGAATATTCATCCGTTATCGCATGTTATCACCAGAAAATGTCCCTGTAGATATGAGAGATGGAAAAACTAATTCATTTAGAATTCCTTTACCTGAAGTAGAGAAAATGACTGAGATCAAGGTATGTGTTTTATACAGTGATATATTAAAAGTATATTTTTACAAGAAGTATTGATAAATTTATACTTTTGGGTATTCAGCTGAATTTATTTTTAGTGAACCAAGGACTTCAAATCAAGATACCCTAGGTAGCTAGATCACTTTCAATCCATGAGTTACATTTATATATATAATACACATGTCAAATACAGAGTCTCCGTATCATCAATATTTTATTTACCAATAGATTTGGTAGAAGGAATTTTACCTTTCTGCTGGATTTCTTATTGAAATATTGAGATATGATATCCACATTATTATATGTCATGATTCACATAAAGAGAAAACATAGCTTAACATCCTATCAAAGAAAGTTTTAGAAAATTAAAATTTGTCAGCTACATGTACAAGTATAGAAAGGATTCTACTGCTTTAAATTAGAAAAATATTGTGTGCATTTATTCTTGCAATTTTTGAAGATATACAAAATTATGTTCTTTTTTTTAGGAAAATCCGTTTAAAGAAAGAATCTGTAAAGTGTTTTCAGAAGATGGATCTGGTGACATGTCATTTGACGATTTCTTGGACATGTTTTCTGTGTTTTCTGAAGCAGCTCCTAGAGACATAAAAACTACATATGCTTTTAAAATTTATGGTAAGACGCAGATAAGGGAAATAATTTCCATCAAATAAGTATCAGTCAGTCACTAAGACATTTATTACACTTTGTTACAAAAAGGGAAACTGTACACCAGTGAGTTAAAAGAGTGATATATTTTTGTGAGTTGAAAAATATTTGAATTCAAATCATTGTGACTGTCTTAAATACACATCTTCCTGATTTAACTAAATCAAGAAGATCAGTATTTTTATTTTCATTAATATATACATTAAAATAGCAAATTTCAATTTTTAAATGACATCATCTATTTTTCTGAGACAGCAACCTCAAAACACACAAATAATGACACATTTAGAGAGGTGTCTATACAATAAATCTAGCTTAAAATATTGCATTTAAGGTTTGCAAAATTTGGGAATAAATTAAACATCTCCATTTAAAAACAATTTTGTTCCAAATGAATAAAAACTATCACTACAGAGGTTCTAACATTAGAACAGGTACATGCACATGTGAACAAACAGAACAATATTTATATATTAAAGAGTCACTAAGATTTGTGTTAACATATATATCCTGCTGAGCACTGTTAATTAAGTTTTAATACCACATAGGCTTTATTGAACTAAAGTAATATAAACTTATACTATTATGATAAGTACTATAAATTCAGAAATTTGTGTTGATGTTTGAAAATAAAAGAAAAATGTGAGATTGATTAAGGATTAAACTTCGAATTTCAGGAAATGGACAGTTTTCAAGGGCCTACAAATAATGCAATCAACATTTAAAATGCATTTTTTGTTGTTGTTGAAAAACCATCTAGTCTTGATTATTGCATTTATAAGAACATGTCAAATTTTTCTGCCTTTATATTAGTGATTTCCAGATTCATATGCAAGGTTTAAATTTGAGAATGTAAAAGCCAGCTTATATGAAAGTTCAAAAACTTCATATGAATGTTTACTGCTTTTGAACAAGAATCTGTAAATTTTTACACAATTTCAGTCATTTTAATAATGATAACTTCAGTGTCGAATTTTTTATTCTCCAAATTTTGAAACATAAACTTTACTTTTCAACTCATGTTGTAATATATATTTAATTAATGTTTAAGACTTGATAGTACTAAATTTTTCTGTGTGGAGTTATGATGAATACCTGATGACTACTAATTATATTGATTGTTTTAAGTTATAGATTGATTGATATATATGTTTCCATTTTTCATTTCGTTTTAGATTTTGACTGTGATAACTTCATTGGAAGAGATGACTTAGAGAGGACCCTGACCTGTCTCACTAAAAATGAACTGTCTGATGACGAGAAACAGTTTATAGTTGATAAAGTATGAAGACTTTTCATATATATCTAATAAAGAAGATGTGGTATGATTGACAATGAGACAATTCTCCACAAGAAGCAAAATGATGTAGAAGTTAATAACTACAGGCCAAGGGTTACCATACATTCTTCAAAAATGATCAAAACCCATATAATTTACCACACTTTTTTTCTACATGTTTGAAGATAGTGAATTGATATTTGGTGTATTGTTTTATCATTGTTTTAAAAAGTTTTAGATCAAGTTCATATTTTGTTCCAGTCTGATGATTTTGTGCAGAGTTATGGTCCTTTGACTTAGAAAATTCACTTAAATAATCAGTTTTCCACTTATTTTCATCATGCTTGAAGATATTGACTTGATATTAGTTATACAGTTTATGCTTTGACAAGGTGTTGTTAGAATTTTGTTCCAATACTGTGAATTTTTAAACGGATGGGGACTATGTATTGCCATGCAGTACTCACAGAATTCTTGTTCTTTTTTAATGTGTCATGTGTTACAGTGTAGCAGGATGATTTCTGCTGTTATCAATCTGATTTAGTAGCTTGGCATTCCGACCTTCACTCTCATCAATGGACAATAACCCGTTTATGACATGAACTCAGAAATTTCCTAGAGTTATAAGATCATGTATTATCAAAATTAAACTCAAAGCAAGTAGCAAAAACATTAAAGACCTGATGACTGTCTGTGAGAATAGCTATAACAAAAGCTGAAAAAAAAACTAAATTTATAGATGTAAATCTGAATTGTTGGCAATAAAATCAAAATGTTATAAAATTAGAATATTGTGAATGTTTCAGGTATTAGAAGAGACGGATCTTGATGATGATGGAATGTTATCATACATAGAGTTTGAACATGTTATATCTAGATCTCCAGATTTTCTAAAGTAAGTATTTCAGGGAAGCAACAGACAGGCTGATATTTTAAAAATCCAATTTCAGCAGTTATGATGGCTGGCATTATTAGGATGAACAGCTTAATTTTATGAATTCTTATTTAAAAAGGGATTTATGTGAATCTGGATTAATTTCAAAGCTTGAAAATTGATAAGAAATGTATAATGAAAATCAGCTCAACTAATGGGATTTAACTTAGCCATGCACACATATACAGCTATGGTTTAAGTTACTTGCAGTGATTTTTTGTATTATATCAATGACCATCAGGTAAACATAAATTATTTAAATGCCCAAAAAGTGACAATCCAGGGCCAACCATGAAAGACTCTTATGTGAATTCAAGGACCTTAAAACTCTCCATTTGGTACAGAAGATTATTTTCAAATAAAAAAAACTTTGTCTTTTATGTTAAACAGGATTTATTTCTATAGAATATAAAAGTAAGGAGATTTGGTCTAATTGAGAATGAAAGAAAAATCAACCATAGTTAAAGAAATCTTCTTAACAACTGTAGAGGGCTAATTAGCCTTCAACAATGAGCGCAACCCAAACTGTGTATTAAACAGGGAAACAAAAATCTGAAACAATCCAAAACAGAAATTTTATTTCTTATTAAATGTGAAATTATGAATAAACAGCAATTATAAAATACAGGAACCAACAACTACCAGTATACGACAAGGTACATTCTTCTTTGTTGGTACAGAATGAATGTTGTTGGAGGGGTTAACATTTGGTGGTCACTTTCCTAGTACAATTAAAATTTTATTTGTCAGTGTTTATATATAGAATAACCATACATTGTCTCGAAATATCAATGTTATTTGTACAAGGCTTAGAAACAGGTAGAAAGCGAGGCTGTGCCGAGCATTTCTACCTGTTTCGAGCCGAGTACAAATAACCGATTGATATTTCGAGACAATGTATGGTTATTCTTTATATACTGCAACTCTTATAAGTGTTCTAAATGAAGTATTTAGCGTAAAAACCATCATTTTTTAATTTTGAGCGGACGACGTAAATTCTCCGCGAACCTGTATGTTTTATTGACGTCATAAATAAAACTCTACGGAAACGCATTGTCAACGTCATAAACAAGGTGATATACGGTCAGTGACTGTATATCACATATGAATATACAGTCAATGCAATTTGACTGCTCAAATAGAACAGCTGCAGTATATTATGCTTTTTTTCTATTAAAATGTTATTTTGATGTCTAACCTGCTGCTTTAATGTTTACATTTTATTATTACCTTTCCAGCACATTTCATATAAGAATATGACCAGAACAGTAATTGAAGATTCCTTGACAGCAAGCCAGTTTTGTTCTAAAAGTTTCAACAAATGAACTTCTTGTGATAGGTTTTTAGCATGCTGAGTAATTATTGACTATGATACTTTATTAATAAGGCACATTTTGAAACAAAGGATACGTGTACATTGATCATCTTTGAAAAAAAACTAATCTATTTAATGTAATTGTTGATGATTTGTTGTTAGTAATGCTAATTTGTCTCCTTAGAAACAAAGAAAGCAAATTAATTTGAAAGTGAAAACTTATACATGTAACATTTATAAAAACTTATGTCTAGGTACCAAGTTATAATAGTTTTTGGGTAAAGATTGCATGAAATGCAATTAAAATCCTATTTTACTGACTTGATATCTGAATCTTCAAAGTTTTTTCACTACCCTTGAGATACATACACAACATATAGTGCATTATTCATAAGACTTATACATCCCATTCATGAACATTTTCAGAAATTTATCGATGAAATAAATACTTATACTTGTAAAGAAAATTACATAAGTTTTGCAAGATGCAGGAATATCTGTTCTAAAAATATCAATTATTTCATTGTTAAAGTCATCTTTAAAAATTGAAGTTATCTCCTTTGTCCAGAATTTAAGTTGAGCTACAACCAATGCTTGATACAGTGCAATATTTAGTTTGACTTTCCTATGATAAATTAAAGCAATCTTTTACCCTACAGTGTGCAAACACAAACTTTGATTAAAAACATATATTTTAAAAGATTTTTCCAAAAAATGGTATCTGATTGTTATTTCTAAGATTTTGAAAAATTATAACTGAAAGCTATTCTTTAGAATGAATTACAAAATATATTTGCAACTTTTTTCCATCTTTATAAATAATCTTATTTATGTTATACAATGGAATGTACTAGTCATTATAATTTTTTATGATTTTCGTTTTTGTGTCTATTTTTTTAAACAATACTGTGGATGTTAAATCATGAATTTAGTAAGAATATCTTTAGTGATTAACACAATATGACCAATAATATTATATTTGAATTGTCTTTTAATCACATTTCATTGTTATTCTTCTGTTGAATGAGCATCTAAAGATATTTTATAAATATTGATGGAAAATTGATACGTTAAGTCTTGTTTAATTTTAAAGTTTATAGAGATATTTCCTTATGTTTATTACTTTTAAGACATAACTTGTAATCAATGAAGTGTGCAGTACCAACAGCAATGTACATTATTGTATACAGAGGCACATACCAGCTAGTGAACATCTTAAAATAGACTGAACAGATTTCAATTTTAAAATAATACAAGAATCTGAATATTCTGATTTAAATGGAGGTGTTTGCAAAATTATTTAAAAATGGTCAAGACTTTAAGATAATACATGTATATAAAATTCTAACTTTTGAGATCATTTAAGATTAACATGGCTGTTCGAGCTCAAAATCAGCCTTATATAATAATACATATCAGTTATGCTCCATTAATGATTTGAACAATGTCATAATTTTGTATTTGCATTAATAATGCATGTAAAATATAATTATTTGCAATATAAAAAAATGATGAAAAATTAGTGAATAAGAAATCTTTCAAAATACAATCAATATATGAAAAAGATTGTGACATTTTGTTTGGTGTTCATTACAGACAATTTGTTAAATATTCACAGAGTATCAGATGAATAATCAATTGTATACAACTGGTTGTTAATTAAAAAATGAACATGTTTAATACTCATATAATAATGTATTTTTTTATATTTTAATATTTTAATTCAAAAGTGATCTTGTTATTTGTTTATTCTTAGTTTTGATGAATTATTATGTTTATTTGAATATGTTATTTTATATTTTTACAAATCTTGTATAATTTGTTTTCAATAAAAAGTTAATCAGTTACTTTTGTTTATCTGTCTATCTGTCGATGTGTTTGTTCTTTAATTGGTTTAACAATTATGTGTTTATATGGTTTTTTTATGCCCCACCTACGATAGTAGAGGGGCATTATGTTTTCTGGTCTGTGCGTCCGTTCGTTCGTTCGTCCGTTCGTTCGTTCGTTCGTTCGTTCGTCCGTCTGTCCCGCTTCAGGTTAAAGTTTTTGGTCGAGGTAGTTTTTGATGAAGTTGAAGTCCAATCGACTTCAAACTTGGTACACATGTTCCCTATGATATGATCTTTCTAATTTTAATGCCAAATTAGAGATTTTACCCCAATTTCACGGTCCACTGAACATAGAAAATGATAGTGCGAGTGGGGCATTCGTGTACTGAGGACACATTCTTGTTTTCATATAATATTGTCATGACCTCTTTTTAGAGTAAGGCTCTTGATCTGAATCTATTCTCTAAAATACTGATCATTTCTATTGAAGGTCAGTCTTAACCTTACTCTTTTGCATAAGCATCTCGTTTCATATTGTATAGGTTTGGAAATTCAGGGCAGTTCTCAGCCTTTACAATTTTCCAGTGAGTTAAGCAAGATTATGTGTTTTTGAGATTCAAGTAATCGGGAATGGTCACAGCAAAAAAATCAGAAAAGTGTTGAATTCATTTTTGAGCATTTCATTAAAATCACATAAAAGATTCTGCCAAAACCCTTTTTTTACTTTAAAATGGTGTTTTTTTTCTTAAAGTATATGAAGCTCAATTTATTTTCAATTTCCTGGATTTGTTAGCAGAAAATGTAATTGAACAGATATATATCAAGATTCATAACCAATTTCAACACACTAACTGAATGCTACCATATTTGGTATTTGTTCCCAATGCAAATAACATCGAGTATCCTCTTTAGTGACTATATATTCACTTGTTGCCAAATAAGTAATACTAACAAGATTGTATAAACCGTCCAAACCTATTTGAACCACTTTTGAATTTGATGCTCAGATAATTTTCTCCCTCTAAAACATTTGTTTTTATTAGGAGGTTGGTCCCTATAATTGAGGTTTAAATTGAATCATGGGGAGAACCCACTGAATTCTGTGTCATTTATATGTATTTCATAAAAAACAAAACAAGAAGTTAAAATTGAAATAATCTCTGTACGTCAACTGGAAAAAATTTGATGCATAGAACACTATATAAAACTGTGTAATATAAAACAATCCTGCTTTGTGTTGCAAAAAGCATAACAACAAATTGTCTTGTTGGATAAAATGAAGAGCAAATTGTATTTTGTTTAATGTCGATAACATTTATTTTGCCAACAAACTGTCCAAAAGTTTGAAATTTCAAAACAATAAGGATCATCAAAAACAAATCCATAAAACTAAAAAGCCTGAAATGCATTTGTCTTTAAATACCTATATTTTGGCATTGCACAGGCCTAGGTCATGATTTTTTGTCGAGCCTGCAACTTTTGTTGCAGAAAGCTCGACATAGGGATAGTGATCCAGCGGCTACGGCGGCGGCGGCGGTGTTAGCTCACTTCTTAAAAGCTATATATTTTAGAAGGTGGAAGACCTGGATGCTTCATATTTTGTATATAGATGCCTCATAATACGAAGTTTCCGTCAGTCACATGTCCAATGTCCTTGACCTCATTTTCATGGTTCAGTGACCACTTGAAAAAAAAGTTCAGAATTTTTGTAACGTTGAATTCTCTCTTATAAGTAATAGGATAACTATATTTGGTATGTGCGTACCTTGCAAGGTTCTCATGCCCGTCAGACAGTTTTCACTTGACCTCGACCTCATTTCATGGATCAGTGAACAAGGTTAAGTTTTGGTGGTCAAGTCCATATCTCAGATATTATAAGCAATAGGGCTAGTATATTTGGTGTATGGAAGGACTGGAAGGTGTACATGTCCAACTGGCAGGTGTCATCTGACCTTGACCTCATTTTCATGGTTCAGTGGTTATAGTTAAGTTTTTGTGTTTTGGTCTGTTTTTCTCATACTTTATGCAATAGGTCTGCTATATTTGTTGTATGGAATGATTGTAAGGTGTATATGTCTAGCGGGCAGATGTCATCTGACTTTGACCTCATTTTCATGGTTCAGTGGTCAAAGTTAAGTTTTTAAGTTTTGATCTTTTTATCTAATATTATATGCCAAAGGTCAACTATATTTGGTGTATGGAAATATATTATGATCTATGTCAGTCCCGCAGGTTTTATTTGACCATGACCTCAATTGCACGGTTCATTGGACAGTGTTAAGTTTTTGTGTTTTGGTCTATTTTTCTTAAACTATAAGTAATAGGTCAACTATATTTGTTGTATGGAAGCATTGTTAGCTGTACATGTCTGCCTGGCATGGTTCATCTGACCTTGACCTCATTTTCATGGTTCATTGGTCTTTGTTTAACTATCTTGTTTAATGTTAAGTTTATGTGACAGTTGTAATAACGCTTTATACTTAGGACTATCAACATAATATCAATGATTAGTAAAGAAGGCGAGACATTTCAGTGTGTGCACTCTTGTTTTACTGTTAATGATGTATTTAATCTAAATCTCTTTAATGTGCTATTTGCACTAAAATATAATTGTTGATTAACTCTAAGATACACAATTTTTTTATTAAGTAAAATTGGCTTAAACTATTTTTTCTTTAACTGCAGTTATTTTGTGTTTTTGTTAGTTATTTGTGTTTTCTATCACAAGACCAAAATAACACAGACATTAACATCTATAGGTCACCGTATGGCCTTCAACAATGAGCAAAGCCCATACCGCATAGTCAGCTATAAAAGGCCCCGATATGACAATGGAAAACAATTCAAACGAGAAAACTAACGGCATTATTCATATAAAAAAATGAACGAAAAACAAATATGTAACACATAATCAAACGACAACCACTGAATAACAGGCTTCTGACTTGGGACAGGCACATACTTAAATAATGTGGCGGGGTTAAACATGTAAGCGGAATCCCAACCCTCCCCTAACCTGGGACAGTGGTATAACAATACAACATAATTTGGTCTCTGGTGGGTAGTTGTCTCATTTCCAATCATATTACATCTTATTGTGATATTTGCAAATGCACAACATTGTATTTTTAGTTTTTTCCCCTTTTATTCTACTTATTTTAGCTTTATTTTTGAATAATGACGACAGGGTAAATACACAGAAAAAAATTCCTATATACTTTTATATATATGTTCCGGACCATATGAGTATTTGGACCATACGCGTATGGTCATGACCATATAGGTATATACTCATATGGTCCGACCATACGCGTATGGTCCGACCGTACGCGTATGGTCGGGTTAGTTAACACTCTGTTACAGTTTACTTTTAATACTTCTAAACTCTTCATATGGTATGACCGTTCATTAAAAAGACGCTATCATATAAGTAATTTTATTATTGTATTATAATAAAAAGATAAGCTAAATAAAAATAAGAAGATTCACATAGTTAATTTTACTTACTTGTCAAATTTATAGTAAACACATTTTATACCAATGGTCATTACCGATGGTCATTACCGATTTGTTATTACGAGTAAATGGCAATATGTCGACTAAAAAAATAAATTTCAAAAATTTCTTTATGAACTGTTACACAAGAAGTCAGTGGAAAGTAACAGTTTATTTAAGTTGTCTTGTGAATATGGTGTATAGCAGCCATTTTACGAATGTCACCTAAGCCTACATGCAAGAATGTCACTAGCGATGAAAACTAACTATGGCATCAATATTTAATTTTTACGTAGCTTTTGGATTATAAAATTAATAAATTGTCATGTAATCATTACTTGTTTTTAGATAAAGTTTTTGTTTTGTTGAAACGTTTATAATGCAATTTGAAGAAAATACCTACAATGTATATGGTCCAAATACTCATATGGTCCGGCCCGTTAATAACCAAACGAGTATTATACTCATATGGTCCGACCATACGCGTACGGTCGGACCATACGCGTATGGTCGGACCATATGAGTATACGCATATGGTCATGACCATACGCGTATGGTCCAAATACTCATATGGTCCGGAACATATATAAAGGTATATAGGAATTTTTTTCTGAGACGAGTGCCTGATGTATATAGGGAAAAAAACAATCTGAGACGAGTGCCTGAGGTATATAGGATTTTTTTTCTGAGACGAGTGCCTGTGGGTAAATAGACTTACTCTAAAAATTATATTTGAAAACCCAATATGAATTTTTATACAATGCCAAACTTTAAGTTTGAAATAGGAAATTGAAACATACATAGGCTACAAATTAAAGGACCAAATAGTATACTCGAATAGCTTGAATATGAAAAAAATAGCAATTAAAGATTTGTACGATATATGAATTCAACAGATACAGAACATTTTCAGATGGATCGTTTATAATAATAAGCTGCATTTCACATATTACTCATTTTGGACAATGCTACAAAGGTATTAAAAAAAGACCATCTGCTACATTTAAGTCAAGATATAAAGGATTACCACACATCAATCGATAATTAATAAATTGGTGGATTGTCTAGAATTTGTTTACATTTTTAATGTTATCTGATAGCGAGCTGTTGCCACACACACGACATTTTAATGAAAATGTAAATTACACTTGATATATTACAGCAGACTTTTTCCTGTTTCATATCAATAATATTGACAATTTATTTGCAATTTTTTTTTTCTCTATTAAAGTATTTTGGAATTTTCCAGATATCGTTTAAGGAGTTATTGCCCTTTAAAGACAATTTTACACAATTTGTTCATCAAGTTTGCTAACATTTAAAAATCTTCTCCTCTGAAATACAGGTGAGCGATTCAGGCTCTTGAGAGCCTCTTGTTTCTTTACAGTAGTTCATTTTTTTTTGCGTATGTTTGTCCTTTTTCTTTTTAACCATGTTATTGATAGTTATATTTCGACTTACAAGTTTAAATGTTCCTTTGCAAGCTTTTGCCTCCCTTCCATATATGCAATGTTTAATATATTGTTTCCAGTTCATATCTATCTATAGATCTAAAGCAATTACAGTAAATCTAACAAGGATAAAATGTTCATCTTCTTTTTTATATTGACAGCAGAGTTACATATTTTGATCTGAGTGTCACTAATGAGTCTTATGTAAACGAAACCCGCGTCTGGTGTATCAAATTATAAGCCTGATACCTTTGATATTTATTGGACATTTTAAGGCAAGTCAATTTTCGGGATTGTTGATATCGATGTTTTAATATATATGTTGTTATCCTATAGTTAATTTCTATGGATGTTGCATTGTCGTTTGCACTCCAGTGTTTCTGTTGTTTCGTTGCTGTATCTTTTATTTGATGTGCTTCCCTCGGTTTTAGTTTGTTTCCCGGATTTGTGTTCTCTAAATCCATTTATGACTTTTGAACAGCGGTATACACTGCTGGTGGACGTTTCGTCCCCGAGGGCATCACCAGCCCAGTAGTCAACACTTCAGTGTTGACATGAATACCAATAATGTTGTCATTTGTACAAATTTCCTGTTTACAAAACTGAATTTTTTCGAAAAACTAAGGATGTTCTTATCCCAGGCATAGATTACCTTAGCCGTATTTGGCACACCTTTTTGGAATTTTGGATCCTCAATGCTCTTCAACTTTTTACTTGTTTGGCTTAATAAATATTTTGATATGAGCGTCACTGATGAGTCTTATGTAGACGAAACGCGCGTGTGGTGTACTAAATTATAATCCTGGTACCTTTGATAATTATATACTTCTGTTGCCTTAATTTATAAAACAGACAAACATCTGTCTCTTTTCACTCTGAATTTGAAAATATCGATCAGTACTATCGAATTGTATTTATTCTTATTACTCATAAAAAGATTTCAGAGTCATGTATGTTCTTAATCACATAATTTAAAAAATAATTTTTTTAATTACTAGTTGCTAGGTAGCAATGAATGATTGAATCGTCTTGAATACTGCTTCGTGATTAGTTTCTTTCTCGGCCTATCTATTGCTGCTTCAACATGTATTCATTTCAACAGTTGCTGTAGAACCTTACATCACAGACACAAAGGGTACTCTTCTTTTGCAGGTTAGATACGAAAAAACATTCTTAATTAGAAAAAATAAACTGATTACGCCACGGCTAAAAAGGAAAAGATTAACAGATATACATAGACAGTAGTACACTAAAACATAACATAGAAGAGCTCGTAAAAGGGTTTCTGTTCTGTTCGGAACTGTCACAACACTTAATTCGAACTTCAGTGTTGGTTCTCTTGTCCAAGTACCTCTTTTATATAAGGCTTTATTGTCGTTCATTCCGCAGTGTGCTTTAAACATTTTTGACTATTTGAAAAAACATATCAGCACGGTAAAGGTAAGTGTATTTGTTTTTCTACTCAATTTAATGTAACTAAGTCGGATCTTTGAATAAACTATGACTCACAACTTAACAGGTGCTAGTCTGCTATAAACCAGGCTCAGTTAGTGCCTACAGGCATACCTACACAGTGTCGATACATTTATAGTCGAAGTTTTTAGTAGAATCGTTACAGCTTGTTCATCTCTGGACAATTTAATAATATATATATATATATATATATATATATATATATATATATATATATATATATATATATATATATATATATATAGTGTCTAAAAATAGCAACAATCAACATTCAATCTATCTAGGTGTGGATCAGTTTGTAAATAAACTGATGCAGTTACTAAATTAAATTATATAAGTGTCTAAGAATGTAACTTTAACACACTAATGTTTTGACGTTTTTGTGTAAAAGTTTAACATATTGATTGATGGGGTATATAAAACGTCAAGCTACAAAGATATTTTTTGTCATGCATCCGATTTCACCTAGATAGATGCACACGCCCGATGAAGCTAATTTGTTTAGCGAAATATTGCGTGAATAATATATAAAATATAACAACTAATTTTATAACACTCGATCATTAGTGTGTTAAAGTTACATTCTTAGACACTTATATTTTCATTGTGTTAAAGAATTTACATGGGTTGAGGCTAATGGTTTTGTATTAAAGCTCATCAACAATACTAGGCTTATCATTCGTTACGCAAGACGAACCTTTGTCTACATGAACTCATCATAGATACTAGCATTGAAATTGGTTAAGCCAGAAGCACATATCGTGTTCAAAAGACTGTCGACCTCGAATCAGAAGAATTACAAGGCCAAATACAAATGAATTTCAAGACCCATGAAAATAAAAATAGATACAAAAGGTTGAACCAATAAGTTGAGATTTTATTTGCCTTTTGTAAAATAGTTCAATTGACCATTTGTTAAAACAAGAATAAAATGTTTGATAAGATTGTTCTGAAGTGAAATGAAAAAAGTCAAAAAGTAACAGGACCACGAAAAGCACGTAATTCATCTATACATTCAAAGTGAAAGAAAGATTACTTGTAGAAAACTTCATAGTAGCCAAGTTAAACGATCATATATGATTGGTTTGTAGTTTAGAGTGCCAATACATTTTAAGGACCCTTTAAAGTTCAGATGTGCTCTGAAGGATGGATTTGTTTTTGTTGTGATTGTGAACTATATACATGTATCTCTTTGTGTAGCGCACGACCTTGTGTCGTTATAAGTCATACCATTAAACCTCATGTTTTGGTTGATTCTAACCCAAACTACGTAAAGAGGATTTCATGTTCCTTTCTGATTCTAGCAATGTACGTATCTATTACCCATTTATTAATTTCTTAATCATTTCTTTATATTTTCAATAGTGTCTTTTAAATCGTTAAAACTGAGATATATAAAAGGTAAGAACTTGTTGACATTTCAGTGATTGAATGAAAGAACATCAGCAATATATTTGAAAGTTGTCTTAGAAAACTTTGTTTACCTTTATGAGTTAAATTGGTCTTTTTTCTTCATTTGAGTGTGAGAAGCATATCAATAAAGGACCGTTTAATATCAGGAAGAATGACAAACACATTTTATAATACTAATGGTGCGTTGTCATCAGCAGAGAAAAAAGTCTATAAAAGCTCAAAGGATTGTGATGAACAGAAAACAGTTTATTAAAGCTCTTGTGTAACACAACATTTTATATAAACTGTTTTATATACCGTCCAAGAGTTTTACTAAAAAAATGTGCAGCACAAAAGCTTTAATTAAACAGGTTTTGTATTTAGTAAAGCCCAAAACCTGTTTTTTGTGTATCACAATCTATATTGAGTTTCATCAACTTATTTTTCTCCACATCAGAAAATGTTTTCAAGTTTGAATATTTTGAAGAATAACGTTATCAATCTATTGATATCGAATAATCATTCATTGATCAAAAAGAATAAATAAGTGATTACATTGACATTTTAACAATAATACAATGATGCAATTACAGTTGATTATCCCAAGGTCATTTAAAAGGCTGAGTAAAGTCCCCAAGAACCCGAATTAATAAATATGATAATTTTGGCATAACTGTGTTTGTACAAAATGCAATGTACAAAGCTAAAGACGGGACAACAGAAACGATTTTAGAAACATCTTTAATATTACTAGCTTTTTTTTCACATTGTTTCACGAATGTGATGTCCTAGTTTTGAATCATATCACATAGACATTGCACTAACTGAAAGTACACACATTGGTTTTTTTTTTTAATATTATTAAACGATATTTCTCATAACATCTTCAACTTAAATGTCATTAACAGAGCCAAAATATTGGAAATGGAAGATTTTAACTCAAATAGTTTTACTCTGTAATTGCTACTGATTATTTTTGATTTTGTTCTTATATTGTGCTGTAACGCCACTGTCCTTAAGAGGTGGTTGACAACTCAACAGTATGCTTAACATGAATATAATATTATTGAGGCATAAGTTTCCAGTTTGAAATATTTCACACTTTTTTATGGCATGGCTCTTTTTTATATAGCCTACTATACGGTAACAGGTTTTCTGATTTTTGAAGGACGAATTGTGGTCTATCGTTTCTTAAGTCCACTTTAGTTTAACTTTGGTGGATAGTTGTCTCATTTTCAATCACACTGTATCTCCTTTATATCTATTATCTTTTTTTCTTTTTTTTTAATTGAAACATATTCTCCTAGGTTATTAGTTCAACGGTAAAGCATGGATCGCGAGAAAGAATATAAAGACTTTACCGTTGTAGGTGATGTTTCGGAAAACATTTACCATAGGACGTTGAACTACAAGGAATGAACCAATCGTGCTTGATGGTATAAAGGGAAAGCAAATTTTCGACAGACGGAGCATGCAACGTTTATAGATCACAATTTGGCTATGAGAAACGTACAAAGATAAATTTCATACACCTGGACAAAGATAGATAGCCACACAAAAATTTGAGAGAAAACATATTTGTGTTTACGAATCCTTAACAAATATTCAGTGAAAAATGATAAAAATATCATATTTTTTGTATAATACTTTATTCAAGTTTTTTGCCATGCTTATTTTGGTCAAATTTGCTGCTTTTAATAAAAGGCAATAAGAAAACTAAATAGATGTTACAAACTTTTATTTGATGCATTTTACTTATATCAAATGACCAGAAAACATCGAATAATAGGCACCTAGAACATGCCCTGAAGGCCGAGGATGGATGATAGAGATACAATCCCCTTTCTCCAATGCGAGTGTGGCTTGTAAAGATCCTGCTGTATATGGGTCTGATGCAGCATGGCCCCGTACAAGTCGATTGTTATTTTTTGCCAGGGTCAGTTCAAGCACTCCGTTGTTTCTATGACCAGAAACAAAACTCACTGCGAATTGGTATGTCCCTTTACGTGGAGCCGTAAACACTCCGGAATTTGCGTTGTATCCATTCCCGATGTTTGTTAAAATAGAATCAAATTTAACTACGCTGCCTGATGTTAATGCCACTTCTCTTGGAGTTAAGGTTGCAAGGAACGCCGGTTTTTCGGAGATTCCTCCTATAAAAGAATCATTTTATAATAATTTTAAGTATCTAAGTATTTACATTTTAACTTATAGTTGTGTTACATTTGGGATGTTACCACTAATATTTTTACTAATATAAGTGTATGGTTTATACAGTTACATCAAATTTTAGGCACTTTAACTTGGTTGTCTTTTCCTTTATATTTTAGATTAAATAGTGAAGTAAATTCTTTTTTACCAAAAAAAATAATTTTATTCTGAAACTTAAAATTATTTTTGATTGCCTGTTTACCGTCTTGTTTTTACAATTTACAAAGAAACCTCAGAGAATATATATTTGAAGTATAATTATTACATCAAGGGCGGAACAAATATTTATTGGTTCATGTATAACCTTCGATTTAGTGTCTATATGTTAAATGAATATGTTTGACATTGGAAAGAGTTGTGGAATATATACCTGATTGACACGTTATCTTCCTCATGACATTCGTCAAATCTTCGAATTCGTCATTGTCTGAAATATATGACTTTATGAGTACGACATTATTAGATAAAACTTCATGCACTTAGTATACCCAAGAGTTTTCACATTACCTAAACAGAAAGAGAATACCTATTAGAATTTGAGCAAGAAAATGATAGAATTGCATCAACTCTTTAAAGACTAGTATACTCAAGAGTTTTAACATCGCCTATGCAAAATATAAATTTTATTTTAGGTCATACAATATTTTTTTTAAATTTCAAGAAACTATTTACATTGCATTAGTTGAAATGTAAATTTTGACCTGTTATAGTTTTTTGGATATTATTGAAATCAAAGAGTAAAATAATACCTATTAGAACTTGACCAAATTATTAATAAGCGATAAATAATGATAATAACTTATAACAATAGTGTTATCGGTTTTGAATTATTTTTAATGTTATGGGCCCATTTGGGACCAGAAATTCAATTTGCAGCAGATTTTGAATTAGCCGTGACAATACTTCTTTAATAAACCATTTTTTCAATCAACAAATAGTGATTTTTAAATATGACAGTATCACCATTTGTAATCACGAGTACTAGTTATTTCGATCGACTATATGTACTTTGCAGTGAGTAAATTGTGTGTTTACGCTTTTTATTCACACTGATAACACACTAATTCGTGTCAACAAATAAATTATAAAAGCGACAATTATTACATCAAATGAACTGTTTTCGTAATAATAACAATAAAAATCGTTACATTTGCAATAAATGTAGGCAAACACTTACTTATTCTTTGGCAAGAGCTGGCAGCAGATGATGCATACAATACAACCAACATAAGTAAGCTTAACTGTAGACTCATTTTCTTTGACTGGTCTGAAACTAAATGATGCTTAATCGCAAGAGGTGACAACACTAAATTGAAAGAACATGTTCAAATGCAAGGCTATATATCCATGATTGGTTGCGTGATAAGATCATTTGATACGACTAAATTGTGTAACATGTGTAGTTCTGGTGCAATTTAAAGAATTCAGTTACAGGAAATGGTAAAAGTAATACTACACATATCCTTGTTGTTAGTAACATGAGTTGTTCTCGGTCAATTTTAAGAATTAAAATCAATGAACAAAAAAAAAACTACACACACACCAACAAGTTGTTAACCTGTATTCAAAATGCACGAATTTTTTAAGAAGGTGCGTATGAATCATTGTGATTATAAAAAGAAGCAAAAAATGGGACAATTGCATCAATTCTTTTGGGATCATGATAGGGTACGTCAACAAGGAAAACGTTTCTGATGCATTATCTTATCATTTTTCGTATTTCCTGTCCATATCCATATACTGAAAAATTGTATTATTTCCAATAAAAAAATATGTATGTATTAAATTGCACATTGATAGAAAACAAACACATATTTATGACAAAAATTATGAAGAATAAGACCAAACAGGACCAAGATTGCTTACCTTAACTGAGAAAACGTCTTCTGCATTCAATTAATCACCCATCATGCAAATCCAAACTGAGATAACATGTTAATTTGAAAATTTAAACAATCGATTAATTAACTTTTCTTGTAAATTAAGATCTAAGACCACGATGTCTCTGGTAAGTTCAGTTACATTCAAACCGTATTTGGTGACCAATTTATGATGGCTAGCGTTAAACTAATGTTTATAGAAAAGCAAAGGGTATGGGGTATCCATCAATAACAGACAATCAGTACATGCTCAATCAAAACAAAAACAAGTCAATGGAACAGCGCTTCTATTGCTATTTTTCATCTCAAATTCAGAGCGAGGCCTCCACACGGAGCAAAATAAAAATCACCTCACTGCAATTCTAAAACGGCTCAAGCTCCATCTTTTGTCGATTTCATTTTTTAAATTTTCATTTAAGTTGAAAGGTTTGTTAACTGTTGTTAACAAAATTGTCCAATTACAATCAAGGTATACGAAGAACTATTCAATCTTTGTTTAAGATAAATGAATAAAGATATAACGATTAAAGGAATGATAATAAATAAGTATAAATGGTCCTGTAAAAGCATAATCTCCATCAAACGATGATAAATGGAAAATATCCGTCATGATTAATATTTGTACATCTTGTTTTGTTGTATTTTTATCTATTATATTTAAGTAGTTATATTTATGGAAAGAAATACTGTTAATTGGTTAGGATCCTGAAGGGTTCAATTGATAGTTCCGATATTCGTTTTTTTTTTGTATGGGTGTAGATGTTGCAATGCTTGTCATTACCAGCTTTTTATGCATCTGAAGTACAAAAAAACACCAGGTACATTTGGTAAGATTCACTTGGTCCACCAACCTGATGGTGATTTGTGACCGAGATTGTATAACCAGAAAGTAGTCAGCATTGTTCTCGTGACTTAAAAAAAATCATTGATACCCATACATTTTCGTTTAGAATGTTTGTTTTTTTAATGCTCCTTGTATATGATTCGGCGTTTTAGCTGTTTCGATTCTTATGTAAAAGAAACTCGCGTCTTGTTTACAATAATCATTATGTTTGTATCTTCAATATTTATTTACTATCTACTATATTATGCAAAGTACAATATCTTGTATCTTGTTTACAATAATCATTATATTTGTATCTTCAATATTTATTTACTATCTACTATATTATGCAAAGTACAATATATTGTATCAAATTGTTCAGATTAACATAGTAGTAGTTTCAAATCAATCCTAGATCACATATTAATATGTATAATGGATAACTCCTTCCTTTCATCAATGAGCAGACCTAGAAAAATATCCTATTATGATTTAAGGTAAAGTTGATGTTTTTCAAGTTGAACAAAACGAAACAAATGTGTTGAAACTAAGTTGAAGACTCCCTTGATATATATTTGTTCATGTCGTAAGTTCAAGGTAATGCATATCGTAATAATTCAATTATTCCGAAAAAAAAGTATTAAAATGAAGAAAAAAATGATAATCGTGGCTTCTATCATTTGTATAAATAGATTTTACAACAGAACCACTGCATTTTTTCTCTCTTTTTTTATTTTTTTTTAATTTATTATGCTCTTGCACAAGAGATGCATTCAGTAAGTAAAAATATGAAAAACGTTATGGCAGATTGAATAAGTGTGTCAATTGTTGCAACTTTAATTAATTAAAAGATGAAACTTAAGAAAATGGACTGATTCAGAAAAAAAGATCTATTTGCAATCAAAGTGGTTTTTTTCTGACTGGTAGTTTGATGCGAGTGAATTATAAGTATATTATATATATATAAATATATATACATAAAAGTTTATATTCATCATACATTAATTCTATAAAGAAAACATATTTTAAACACCTACACCACCTTGCCATCTATACAATATATCGTAAATGATGGACAAAAACGAAATAAAAATGCATACGGTTGTGATGATATCAATACTTTCAAATACTAAAACTAATTTAAATATAACAAAAATAAATTACATTCTTTTGTGCATTTGAATAAAGTAGTATTAATGTATACTTAATATCTTTGTCTTTGCATCGGAACTAAACACATTTTTTTTTAAAAACAGTTGTTGGCATGACACGGGTTATGTTCTTCTTATATATGTTATGATAGTATGATACTAAACCCCTAACGGGAGGGATTGTGCCTGATATTCATATGATGAAGACATAATCTTTCAATCAGTTTAATTGAGGTCTGGAGCTGGCATGTCAGTTAACTGCTAGTAGTCTGTTGTTATTTATGTATTATTGTCATTTTATTTATTTTACTTTGTTACATCTTTTGACATCGGACTTCTCTTGAACTGAATTTTAATGTGCGTATTGTTATGCGTTTACTTTTCTACATTGGCTAGAGGTATAGGGGAGATCTCATAAACATGTTTAACCCCGCCGCAATTTTGCGCCTGTCCCAAGTCAGGAGCCTCTGGCCTTTGTTAGTCTTGTATGATTTTTAATTTTAGTTTCTTGTGTATAATTCGGAGTTTAGTATGACGTCCATTATCACTGTACTAGTATACATATTTTTTAGGGGCCAGCTGAAAGACACGTACGGGTGCGGGAATTCTCGCTACATTAAAGACCCATTGGTGGCCTTCTGCTGTTGTTTGCTCTGTGGTCGGGTTGTTGTTGCTTTGACACATTCACCATTTCCTTTCTCAATTTTATTATTATGTATATCTTTCCATGATGTAATGCCCATTTGATCTGTTTCTCTTAATCATCAGTAGAATTGTAACGTTGACACGCGACGTTGTTTCTCTAAGTTAACGCTGTGTCCTGCTATATAAGAACTAGGTGTTTAAAGAATTCTATTCACTCAAATTTCTTGGTCAATTTATAGCAACAAAAATCTTTTTCTTGTGGAAAAATTGGAAACGGTTCACAAAAGAAATGACGACTCGTGTCGATAAATGTGTTTTTCTCTGTCTCATCATGCCAAGTTAAATCAGTCACTTTGTTGAAAGATAACTAATGCAACCAATGGTAATCGGTCATGTTGATTCTTTCTTGATATACTTGGTAGTAGATCAGGAATGCTACTCATTAATCATCTACGGAAAACTAAAATTAAATCAATGTATACGTATTAGTTGTGAGTGATTACCATCTAGCTCTAGTCTAGTGTTACAAATCCTTTATGGGTGGATTTTACATATATAAATTAAATCGTATACTAAAAAAGCAAAATGAGGTTGTTTAATTTGATGTATGCCTTTTTATGCTTCTTTGTTACATTTGTTTGTTTTTATAGTGATAGAGATGATGGCACAATATTGACCGCTGTACCTCTATTTTTGACATTTTTACCTATTGTGTCTGTTTGTTTTGTTCAAGCATCGTTGTCAACATAATGGAATTTAATGCATACAAGTGATAGTTTTAGCAAGCTATAAAACCAGGTTCAATCCACCATTGTCTACAAAAGAAAATGCCTGTACCAAGTCAGGAATATGGCAGTTGTTATCCGTTCGTTTGATGTGTTTGAGCTGTTGATTTTGCCATATAATAAGGGACTTTCCTTTTTGAATTCTCCTCGGAGTTCGGTATTTTTTTTAATTTTACTTTATACTATATTCATCTAGTACTTCTTTTTTTTTAATAGACCTATTTTTATTTTTAATATTAAAGAATGTTAATGTTAGGATAAATCTACATTTTCTAATATCGCGGGTGGTTTAAATTGTGAATATAAAGTTTAACAATAAAATAGACGTGTATAGAGTTTTTGGGTATCTAATTTAACTAAATTCTATAAGCAGGCAAATTTTAAATTCCCTGATCTATCCCCTTGATAATTGATTTAAATGAAAGGATAACAATTGATAGGAAGTACTATGCAATTGTAAACGTAGTCGAGTTGGGGACAAATTGTAATTTGTACAAAAAGTGCTTGTTCAAATTACAATTTGTATAAAATTTTACCAAAATTCACCAATAACTTGTGCAATTATTTACATGTTATATATAGTATGGATTTTGTGAATTGTGGCATTGGTATTGGCACAAAATCTTTTGTTTTTAAATTAACATTTTGAAATGTTACTTTGCATGAGGGAGATACATTCCTTTATTTATAATAATTTCTATCATTTCACACTTTTTTATGGCATGGCTCTTTTTTATATAGCCTACTATACGGTAACAGGTTTTCTTATTTTTGAAGGACGAATTGTGGTCTATCGTTTCTTAAGTCCACTTTAGTTTAACTTTGGTGGATAGTTGTCTCATTTTCAATCACACTGTATCTCCTTTATATCTATTATCTTTTTTTCTTTTTTTTTAATTGAAACATATTCTCCTAGGTTATTAGTTCAACGGTAAAGCATGGATCGCGAGAAAGAATATAAAGACTTTACCGTTGTAGGTGATGTTTCGGAAAACATTTACCATAGGACGTTGAACTACAAGGAATGAACCAATCGTGTTTGATGGTATAAAGGGAAAGCAAATTTTCGACAGACGGAGCATGCAACGTTTATAGATCACAATTTGGCTATGAGAAACGTACAAAGATAAATTTCATACACCTGGACAAAGATAGATAGCCACACAAAAATTTGAGAGAAAACATATTTGTGTTTACGAATCCTTAACAAATATTCAGTGAAAAATGATAAAAATATCATATTTTTTGTATAATACTTTATTCAAGTTTTTTGCCATGCTTATTTTGGTCAAATTTGCTGCTTTTAATAAAAGGCAATAAGAAAACTAAATAGATGTTACAAACTTTTATTTGATGCATTTTACTTATATCAAATGACCAGAAAACATCGAATAATAGGCACCTAGAACATGCCCTGAAGGCCGAGGATGGATGATAGAGATACAATCCCCTTTCTCCAATGCGAGTGTGGCTTGTAAAGATCCTGCTGTATATGGGTCTGATGCAGCATGGCCCCGTACAAGTCGATTGTTATTTTTTGCCAGGGTCAGTTCAAGCACTCCGTTGTTTCTATGACCAGAAACAAAACTCACTGCGAATTGGTATGTCCCTTTACGTGGAGCCGTAAACACTCCGGAATTTGCGTTGTATCCATTCCCGATGTTTGTTAAAATAGAATCAAATTTAACTACGCTGCCTGATGTTAATGCCACTTCTCTTGGAGTTAAGGTTGCAAGGAACGCCGGTTTTTCGGAGATTCCTCCTATAAAAGAATCATTTTATAATAATTTTAAGTATCTAAGTATTTACATTTTAACTTATAGTTGTGTTACATTTGGGATGTTACCACTAATATTTTTACTAATATAAGTGTATGGTTTATACAGTTACATCAAATTTTAGGCACTTTAACTTGGTTGTCTTTTCCTTTATATTTTAGATTAAATAGTGAAGTAAATTCTTTTTTACCAAAAAAAATAATTTTATTCTGAAACTTAAAATTATTTTTGATTGCCTGTTTACCGTCTTGTTTTTACAATTTACAAAGAAACCTCAGAGAATATATATTTGAAGTATAATTATTACATCAAGGGCGGAACAAATATTGGTTCATGTATAACCTTCGATTTAGTGTCTATATGTTAAATGAATATGTTTGACATTGGAAAGAGTTGTGGAATATATACCTGATTGACACGTTATCTTCCTCATGACATTCGTCAAATCTTCGAATTCGTCATTGTCTGAAATATATGACTTTATGAGTACGACATTATTAGATAAAACTTCATGCACTTAGTATACCCAAGAGTTTTCACATTACCTAAACAGAAAGAGAATACCTATTAGAATTTGAGCAAGAAAATGATAGAATTGCATCAACTCTTTAAAGACTAGTATACTCAAGAGTTTTAACATCGCCTATGCAAAATATAAATTTTATTTTAGGTCATACAATATTTTTTTTAAATTTCAAGAAACTATTTACATTGCATTAGTTGAAATGTAAATTTTGACCTGTTATAGTTTTTTGGATATTATTGAAATCAAAGAGTAAAATAATACCTATTAGAACTTGACCAAATTATTAATAAGCGATAAATAATGATAATAACTTATAACAATAGTGTTATCGGTTTTGAATTATTTTTAATGTTATGGGCCCATTTGGGACCAGAAATTCAATTTGCAGCAGATTTTGAATTAGCCGTGACAATACTTCTTTAATAAACCATTTTTTCAATCAACAAATAGTGATTTTTAAATATGACAGTATCACCATTTGTAATCACGAGTACTAGTTATTTCGATCGACTATATGTACTTTGCAGTGAGTAAATTGTGTGTTTACGCTTTTTATTCACACTGATAACACACTAATTCGTGTCAACAAATAAATTATAAAAGCGACAATTATTACATCAAATGAACTGTTTTCGTAATAATAACAATAAAAATCGTTACATTTGCAATAAATGTAGGCAAACACTTACTTATTCTTTGGCAAGAGCTGGCAGCAGATGATGCATACAATACAACCAACATAAGTAAGCTTAACTGTAGACTCATTTTCTTTGACTGGTCTGAAACTAAATGATGCTTAATCGCAAGAGGTGACAACACTAAATTGAAAGAACATGTTCAAATGCAAGGCTATATATCCATGATTGGTTGCGTGATAAGATCATTTGATACGACTAAATTGTGTAACATGTGTAGTTCTGGTGCAATTTAAAGAATTCAGTTACAGGAAATGGTAAAAGTAATACTACACATATCCTTGTTGTTAGTAACATGAGTTGTTCTCGGTCAATTTTAAGAATTAAAATCAATGAACAAAAAAAAACTACACACACACCAACAAGTTGTTAACCTGTATTCAAAATGCACGAATTTTTTAAGAAGGTGCGTATGAATCATTGTGATTATAAAAAGAAGCAAAAAATGGGACAATTGCATCAATTCTTTTGGGATCATGATAGGGTACGTCAACAAGGAAAACGTTTCTGATGCATTATCTTATCATTTTTCGTATTTCCTGTCCATATCCATATACTGAAAAATTGTATTATTTCCAATAAAAAAATATGTATGTATTAAACTGCACATTGATAGAAAACAAACACATATTTATGACAAAAATTATGAAGAATAAGACCAAACAGGACCAAGATTGCTTACCTTAACTGAGAAAACGTCTTCTGCATTCAATTAATCACCCATCATGCAAATCCAAACTGAGATAACATGTTAATTTGAAAATTTAAACAATCGATTTATTAACTTTTCTTGTAAATAAAGATCTAAGACCACGATGTCTCTGGTAAGTTCAGTTACATTCAAACCGTATTTGGTGACCAATTTATGATGGCTAGCGTTAAACTAATGTTTATAGAAAAGCAAAGGATATGGGGTATCCATCCATAACAGAAAATCAGTACATGCTCAATCAAAACAAAAACAAGTCAATGGAACAGCGCTTCTATTGGTGTTTTTCATCTCAAATTCAGAACGAGGCCTCCACACGGAGCAAAATAAAAATCACCTCACTGCAATTCTAAAACGGCTCAAGCTCCATCTTTTGTCGATTTCATTTTTTAAATTTTCATTTAAGTTGAAAGGTTTGTTAACTGTTGTTAACAAAATTGTCCAATTACAATCAAGGTATACGAAGAACTATTCAATCTTTGTTTAAGATAAATGAATAAAGATATAACGATTAAAGGAATGATAATAAATAAGTATAAATGGTCCTGTAAAAGCATAATCTCCATCAAACGATGATAAATGGAAAATATCCGTCATGATTAATATTTGTACATCTTGTTTTGTTGTATTTTTATCTATTATATTTAAGTAGTTATATTTATGGAAAGAAATACTGTTAATTGGTTAGGATCCTGAAGGGTTCAATTGATAGTTCCGATATTCGTTTTTTTTTGTATGGGTGTAGATGTTGCAATGCTTGTCATTACCAGCTTTTTATGCATCTGAAGTACAAAAAAACACCAGGTACATTTGATAAGATTCACTTGGTCCACCAACCTGATGGTGATTTGTGACCGAGATTGTATAACCAGAAAGTAGTCAGCATTGTTCTCGTGACTTAAAAAAAAATCATTGATACCCATACATTTTCGTTTAGAATGTTTGTTTTTTTAATGCTCCTTGTATATGATTCGGCGTTTTAGCTGTTTCGATTCTTATGTAAAAGAAACTCGCGTCTTGTTTACAATAATCATTATGTTTGTATCTTCAATATTTATTTACTATCTACTATATTATGCAAAGTACAATATCTTGTATCTTGTTTACAATAATCATTATATTTGTATCTTCAATATTTATTTACTATCTACTATATTATGCAAAGTACAATATATTGTATCAAATTGTTCAGATTAACATAGTAGTAGTTTCAAATCAATCCTAGATCACATATTAATATGTATAATGGATAACTCCTTCCTTTCATCAATGAGCAGACCTAGAAAAATATCCTATTATGATTTAAGGTAAAGTTGATGTTTTTCAAGTTGAACAAAACGAAACAAATGTGTTGAAACTAAGTTGAAGACTCCCTTGATATATATTTGTTCATGTCGTAAGTTCAAGGTAATGCATATCGTAATAATTCAATTATTCCGAAAAAAAAGTATTAAAATGAAGAAAAAAAATGATAATCGTGGCTTCTATCATTTGTATAAATAGATTTTACAACAGAACCACTGCATTTTTTCTCTCTTTTTTTATTTTTTTTTTAATTTATTATGCTCTTGCACAAGAGATGCATTCAGTAAGTAAAAATATGAAAAACGTTATGGCAGATTGAATAAGTGTGTCAATTGTTGCAACTTTAATTAATTAAAAGATGAAACTTAAGAAAATGGACTGATTCAGAAAAAAAGATCTATTTGCAATCAAAGTGGTTTTTTTCTGACTGGTACTTTGATGCGAGTGAATTATAGGTATATTATATATATATAAATATATATACATAAAAGTTTATATTCATCATACATTAATTCTATAAAGAAAACATATTTTAAACACCTACACCACCTTGCCATCTACACAATATATCGTAAATGATGGACAAAAACGAAATAAAAATGCATACGGTTGTGATGATATCAATACTTTCAAATACTAAAACTAATTTAAATATAACAAAAATAAATTACATTCTTTTGTGCATTTGAATAAAGTAGTATTAATGTATACTTAATATCTTTGTCTTTGCATCGGAACTAAACACATTTTTTTTAAAAAACAGTTGTTGGCATGACACGGGTTATGTTCTTCTTATATATGTTATGATAGTATGATACTAAACCCCTAACGGGAGGGATTGTGCCTGATATTCATATGATGAAGACATAATCTTTCAATCAGTTTAATTGAGGTCTGGAGCTGGCATGTCAGTTAACTGCTAGTAGTCTGTTGTTATTTATGTATTATTGTCATTTTATTTATTTTACTTTGTTACATCTTTTGACATCGGACTTCTCTTGAACTGAATTTTAATGTGCGTATTGTTATGCGTTTACTTTTCTACATTGGCTAGAGGTATAGGGGAGATCTCATAAACATGTTTAACCCCGCCGCAATTTTGCGCCTGTCCCAAGTCAGGAGCCTCTGGCCTTTGTTAGTCTTGTATGATTTTTAATTTTAGTTTCTTGTGTATAATTCGGAGTTTAGTATGACGTCCATTATCACTGTACTAGTATACATATTTTTTAGGGGCCAGCTGAAAGACACGTACGGGTGCGGGAATTCTCGCTACATTGAAGACCCATTGGTGGCCTTCTGCTGTTGTTTGCTCTGTGGTCGGGTTGTTGTTGCTTTGACACATTCACCATTTCCTTTCTCAATTTTATTATTATGTATATCTTTCCATGATGTAATGCCCATTTGATCTGTTTCTCTTAATCATCAGAAGAATTGTAACGTTGACACGCGACGTTGTTTCTCTAAGTTAACGCTGTGTCCTGCTATATAAGAACTAGGTGTTTAAAGAATTCTATTCACTCAAATTTCTTGGTCAATTTATAGCAACAAAAATCTTTTTCTTGTGGAAAAATTGGAAACGGTTCACAAAAGAAATGACGACTCGTGTCGATAAATGTGTTTTTCTCTGTCTCATCATGCCAAGTTAAATCAGTCACTTTGTTGAAAGATAACTAATGCAACCAATGGTAATCGGTCATGTTGATTCTTTCTTGATATACTTGGTAGTAGATCAGGAATGCTACTCATTAATCATCTACGGAAAACTAAAATTAAATCAATGTATACGTATTAGTTGTGAGTGATTACCATCTAGCTCTAGTCTAGTGTTACAAATCCTTTATGGGTGGATTTTACATATATAAATTATGATGTATGCCTTTTTATGCTTCTTTGTTACATTTGTTTGTTTTTATAGTGATAGAGATGATGGCACAATATTGACCGCTGTACCTCTATTTTTGACATTTTTACCTATTGTGTCTGTTTGTTTTGTTCAAGCATCGTTGTCAACATAATGGAATTTAATGCATACAAGTGATAGTTTTAGCAAGCTATAAAACCAGGTTCAATCCACCATTGTCTACAAAAGAAAATGCCTGTACCAAGTCAGGAATATGGCAGTTGTTATCCGTTCGTTTGATGTGTTTGAGCTGTTGATTTTGCCATATAATAAGGGACTTTCCTTTTTGAATTCTCCTCGGAGTTCGGTATTTTTTTTAATTTTACTTTATACTATATTCATCTAGTACTTCTTTTTTTTTTAATAGACCTATTTTTATTTTTAATATTAAAGAATGTTAATGTTAGGATAAATCTACATTTTCTAATATCGCGGGTGGTTTAAATTGTGAATATAAAGTTTAACAATAAAATAGACGTGTATAGAGTTTTTGGGTATCTAATTTAACTAAATTCTATAAGCAGACAAATTTTAAATTCCCTGATCTATCCCCTTGATAATTGATTTAAATGAAAGGATAACAATTGATAGGAAGTACTATGCAATTGTAAACGTAGTCGAGTTGGGGACAAATTGTAATTTGTACAAAAAGTGCTTGTTCAAATTACAATTTGTATAAAATTTTACCAAAATTCACCAATAACTTGTGCAATTATTTACATGTTATATATAGTATGGATTTTGTGAATTGTGGCATTGGTATTGGCACAAAATCTTTTGTTTTTAAATTAACATTTTGAAATGTTACGCCCCCTTTTACATTTACATGAAAGAAACTCCTGACCGCTAGCTTTTGAACGCCTTTTAAATGCTTGACATAGCAAAAGTTGAATGTCATTAACCGTTGCTTCTTATAAAGATGTGTCTTTAGCAACTTCAATTAGATCTCTTGGCAAATATCTTGTTAAAATTCAATGCAGTACCCCAATTCTCCAGATCAATAATTACACCTTACATTGCCTAAGGTATTTCGAGGATCAGTTTAGGCAAAATCCACCACAGCAAGTTAATCTCCGTTTCGTTTTCTTGGTTCGATATTTCGTTCAGATCTGTTGGCCAGACTGCACACGCTTCCTGGCACGTATGATTGGTGTTGCAACATTAGTGTTACCCTTATTGTCATCAGGCCAATTTCTATTATACTACCATGATATTTACAAAGCATCTAATATATTGTGTCTTTGTGATGTTCTGATAAGTTGATTATTTGGATAAACCTTCATTATAAGAAGCTTCTTACCATTAAATTTCAAATAAAATGATTTATAACCACTTGAACACGTGCATATGAGAAACTTGTTTATCTTTTCTTCGTCTTTCTGTCAGTATCACGGATTTGTCAGTTTATCTCCGACTTTTTAATGCCTATTTAGTATCATCCGCGTCTTTTTTGATTATTTAAATAATTGCAAATATTTCGACACATCAAATTTGGGAATGTTTTACAGATTACATTGTTAGTACTAAAAGGTTGAACACTCATATGATGATACTTTGTAAGTTTTTGTTATATTCATTTATAATTTAGTTAGATTCCGGACCATTTATTGCATATATACCTGACTAATGAAATAAGAATGAGGCCCTTTTAGTTCTCTCTCTAGTACTATTGATGCTTTATGTTATTTTGATATCCAACCTGCTGCTTAAATGTTTACAATTTATTATTACCTTTCCAGCACGTTTCATATAAGAATATGACCAGAACAGTAATTAAAGATACCTTGACACCAACCAAGGCTTGTACTTAAAGTTTCAACAAATGAACTTCTTGTGATAGGTTTTTCAGGATGCTGAGAAATTATTGACTATAATACTTTATTAATGAGGCACATTTTGAAACAAAGGATACATGTACATCGATCATCTTAGAAACTAATAAAATTAACGGTATCAATTTTCTTGCACCAGATGCGCATTTCGACAATACATGTCTCTTCAGTGATGCTCGTGGCCAAAATATTTGAAATCCAAAGCTTATATAAAAGATGAAGAGCTATAATCCAAAAAGTCCAAAAAGTATAGCCAAATCCGTGAAAGGAATCAGAGCTTTGCATGAGGGAGATACATTTCTTAATTTATAATAATTTCTATCATTTTGTAACAGCAAATTTTAATAACACAAAAACAAATCCGTATTTTCATGCCAGTACCGAAGTACTGGCTACTGGGCTGGTGATACCCTCGGGGACTAATAGTCCACCAGCAGAGGCATCGACCCAGTGATAGTAATAAAATTAACGGTATCAATTTTCTTGCACCAGATGCGCATTTCGACAATAGCGAATTGATTTGAAAGTGAAAACTTATACATGTAACATCTATAAAAACTTATGTCTAGGGACCATGTTATTATAGTTTTGGGGTAAAGATTGCAAGAAATGCAATTAAAATCCTATGTTACTGACTTGATATCTAAATATTCCATGTTTTAACACTAATTTTGAGATACACACCATAAAGTGCAATTATCATAAAATTTTATACATTCCATCCATGAACATTTCCAGTAAAATTATATACTTTAAATAAACACTCTGATATTCATGTCACA
This sequence comes from Mytilus galloprovincialis, assembly GCA_037788925.1. Taxonomy (NCBI): domain Eukaryota; kingdom Metazoa; phylum Mollusca; class Bivalvia; order Mytilida; family Mytilidae; genus Mytilus; species Mytilus galloprovincialis. The sequence continues at coordinate 38,137,286 of CM075335.1, forward strand.
AAATGATGTTATACTTGTTAAGAAAATAACATAACTTTTGCTAGGGGCAGAAATCCAATTCCTGTTTTAAAAATATCAATGATGTAACTGTGAAAGTCATCTTTGAAAATTGAAGGTATCTTCCTTTGTCCAGAATTAAATAAAACCAATGCTGTATGTTTAACTATACACATGCAATATTTATTTTTATTGCATAGCAATATAATATTTCCCACAGAAACTAACCAAAAGTTAGTGTGGAATAAATTCTAATATTGCACTAGTACAATAAATCTTCAAAATTAATGACGTCATCAACAACAAAATTTTAGTTTAAACCAAGTTTTACTTTCAAATTTTATATTGTTATACAATAAAAGGGTTATTGCATGAATATTGGGAAATATTGTCCCTCATAGAACATATAGTGCACTCGCAAGCTCCTGCAATATAAAATTCTACTCAGGACAATATACCCCTATATTCATGCAACAACCCTATATTATTCCCATTGATCAATTAAAGCAATGTTTACCCTTTAGTGCTTACAAGCACTTCGATAACATGCAAAACTTTGATATCTGATTGTCATCTATAAGATTTTTCAAAATAAAATGAATGCCATTCTTTAGAAAGAATTACACATATTTAGATATGCAACTTTTTACTCTCTGAAGAAATAAATCTAATTTTATTTTATACCTTTTGATTTTGTTCTGATTATTATTATTATTATTATTATTATTATTATTATTATTATTATTATTATTATTATTTAGGAAAGACGGCTTCAAGCCGTCAATTTCCTAATGTTGTTGGCCAGAGTTTCATGCCCTCACGTCAATCATTTTGTTTTAATAATTTGGAAACCCCCTCAAAATGTCATACTGAAATTGATGCCAAGGAGAACAGATTGATTTTAAACACTTTTTTACACATTCCCCTTCTGTTTCTCGTGAAATTATCGTATATTTAGCTTCCCCTTACACTATATACGTTTCTTATACAGTCCGGAAAAATCAGTTTTACGAAATATTCTAAATATAATCTAACCTAGTGACGTCATTGTTGAAATGCCACACTACACAGGGATATCCTTTATTCATTATAAAAATCATTCGCAGTATTGGTATTCTAATTTAAAATCTGTATTTGTTAAATATAAACCTAATGATGTTTTCTGTAGTGTAGATGATTCACACACCAACATGCAATGCTTTAATCTGAGGCTATAATTTGTAGGTCAACTTTCGCGGTAAACAATGTGAATGGGGATACATGAGATTTGGGAGAGAAACGACAGTTTTCATTCTTTCTGTTCAGTTCTGTTTTAAGAATCTTCTTCCAATTCAGGAGAACCTCACTTAAATCAGGCACAGTAAATGTATCTGAACACTTTAAATGTTACATTTAGTATATGATAAGTAGTCTTCTATATAAACTAAATTTTGTGTACCAACATAATTATTGAAATGGTTAAAAAAAATTAAAATGTTGCTTTTTGTAGTTTATACCTATTGAGATTGGGGAGAGCAACTGCAGTTATCATTCTTTTTGTAAAGTTATGTTTTTAGAATCTTTCTTCAATTCAGGAGCACCTTAATTAATTACCCACTAAAATGAAAGCTTATGTATCTGAACACTAAAAATGTGACATTAAGTATGTGATAAGTAGTCTTCAATTAAAAAATAATTTTGTGTACCAACAAAGTTATTGTAGTGGTAAATTTTTTTCATTTTTTTTTTAATGTTGCTTTTTGTAGTTTAAAGCTATTTATTCATGAATTTAACAGATATATCAAAATATGGGATCTGGGAACAAACTTCACACAGCTTATATCAATCATATTGGATTTTATAAGTACATGTACATGTATCCCTGTGATGAGAGTTGTAACTGGGAACTTTATCAATGGAAAATTAAAACTGAATTGATATTTCAGTCCTCACTTTCTTGAGAAAAAATTAAGAAATTTTGAGAGTACTGTCACAAAAAATTGAGAATGGTCTTAGCCTACCGTTCAGTGGTACATAATTAAAATTCTAAAATATATTGTAGTAGTTGTTAAATTCAATTGAATTTTAAATAATTAACTCCCAACTTTAATCAAATGTTTTGATTTAGAAGGTGCAGATCTCATTGGTCCAAATTGTCTCTATGATAAATTCTTGACTAAGGAAATGAAATAACAATAAACAACAATTAGTTTCATTATTGTCACCCTTTTTACATGTTCTAGCTGTTCCTTTGCTCATTCTTTGTATGTAGACTATCAAAAGATATCCCCCCCCCCCCCAAAAAAAAATAGAAACAATGGCCGTCTTTTCCCTCAGAGCTCTTCAGCTCTTTGATTTTTTTTCTTCCGCCTATTTTTTTCTTGCGTATTGTTGATATTTCAAAAGATGTCGCTTAGATATTTGGAATATGATATCGTATAGTTTATACGCTTTAAAAATTGACAAAGGCGGAACCAAATACTTTACGTTGTAAGAGTTATCTCCCCAAACAATGTTTTTCTTGTGGCCACTACTCCTTCGCAACCATAAAAGATTACGACAAATTTATTTACCAAATTGCTCGTTATGTTATCAGGATTTGGAGTTTAATTTTGACCGAAGCTATCCGGAGACTCCATATGAGAGTTATTCCCCCTTATGTATTTGATATAAGTGAAATGTGTTTCTAACAGGTAAACCATAAGTGATAGAGACTTAAGGTATTTTGATTTGAAATTCTTGGTCCAAAAAAATGAAAATTAGGTCAAGGTCAAAGGTCAAGGTCATATTATAAATTTTTATTTTGGCTTATTTTCGCTTAATTTCAAACACTGTATAACATATCGACAAATTATTTTTACTAAATTGTTAGTTGCGACATGTCGTTACTTATATATTTCGGTTGAACGGGTACGTAGACAATTAATGGGAATTTTCACCCATCCTTTATTTAGAATTACGTGTAAAGTGATATAACTCATTAACCATACATATTAACGATCTAGGATCTTTTGATTTAAGGTCCTTTGTTTGTGACCTTGAAATTTAGGTCAAGGTCATAGGCTAGTTGGACGTTCTAGATTTTGAGCTTTGCTTCAAATTCATATTAATACATAATAAAGCCATAATAAAAGAACTAACATTTTAAACTGATTTTTCATATCTTAATATCAAAATAAATCTTTAATGGTGGAAAGACCTTCTTATATGATTTTTGTGTTTGTGTCTATATTTTTAAACTATATTTTGGATAAGAAATCATGAAACTAATAAGAATTAATTTATTGATTAAGTCAATATGATCAATAATACTATTTTTGAATTATTTTTATCACATCTTCTGTTGAGAGCAATCAGCATGTCAAGATATTTTATAAATAATATCGGAGAGTAGATATGGTAAGTCTTGTTTAATTTTAAAGTTTATTGAGATATTTTTTTATTTTCATCACTCTTAAGAGATTACTTTTAGTCAATCAAGAAGAGTGCAGTCCCATTTGCAATTTACCTTGTTGTATATAGAGGCACAGCCGTTTACATCTAAAAATAGAACCAACAGATTTCAATTATCAGAACAAGAGTCAGAACTTTCTGATGTAAGTTGAGGTGTCTGCAAAATTACTGAAAATGTACACAACTTTCATCCACACTCAATATTATTGGGAACTCAATTATATTTTTCCACAGATTCACCTGCAAGTTACCTGTCGATTTAACTTTTGTAACTTATGTTGTCCCATCTAATAAATACAATACCTATTGTTCTCTGTGTAGTTTATTCTATGGGACCTTTACATTTCTTCCAAGAGAAATCTATCACTCACTGATAAATTTACCTGAACAAAAAATTGAACTGTCAATGATGAAAATATATGTACAAATACTAAATAAGGACTCACAAAATTGCACATGGATTTGTATTTATTCAATATCAATAATACATTTTTAATAGTTTCAATATAAAAACTTATATAAAAATTAAATTTCTGATCATAATTTTAATACTGTACCTATTAAAATTAGCTTTTTTTTGTGTGTTTGACAAATAAAAACTTGAAAATTATTGTGTTTGAATGTAGGTCTTGATAAATGTATTTTATAACTGAGCATCAACAAAAACATGCAAATTCATTGAAACAATACTAAAAAATTTAGTAAACGTTTTATAATTAAATTAGTGTTTATATTGAACAGATTGAAAATATATTATTGATACTGAATAAATACAATATTGCATACAGCTTATCAAATTTTTACAAGTATTTCAATAAAAAAGAAGATATTTTTTTGGTCAGGTAAATTAATGAGTGATACATTTCTGCTAGAAAAATTTAAAGAATAGACGGTTAAATACCCTGGTCAAGCGCAGACGACTCTGTGGAAAATTTTCATTTGGTTTGCAATAATAAAGAAAAGTTACATTTTTTTTTACCAATTCAAGTCATGAATTTAAAACTGTTTATCATTCACAATGCAAAGATTATCATTAATTAAAGATTAGTGAATATATAATGTCTAAAAAAGTTTGTAAATGATTCTGACAATTCTTTTGGTGTATTAAGGAAAGCTTGTAATTGTTCTTTAATACATCCAACATTCACAAAATTCGAAGAACTTCAGCATACTTATCTATTGTATACCACTGCTTGTGGTGTGAAAATTAGAATGTTAAATACTCATATTTTAGTATATTTTTTCTATTTATTTTAATATATTGATTTAAATGTGATCTTGTTATTTGTTTAATTTAAGTTTTAATGTTTATCTAAATATGTTATATTTATTTTACAAATTTATATGATTTTTTTTTAATAAAAAGTTGATTCAGTTACTCTTAAGCTTGTCAATTTATTATTTAGGTGCGTTCCTCAATTCTTTCTGATTGGTCAATTAAGAGATAACTGTATTGTATTTGAAGCTTTAAGGACGTCCATCGGTAGTTTTACTGTCGCAAATTTAGTTTACCTGGCGACGCGTAGCGGAGACAGGTAAACGGGTATTTGCGACAGTAAAACTACCGATGGACGTCCTTAAAGCTTCAAATACAATACAGTTATATATATTCTAATGCAAAACAAGTTCATAATTAAAGTTCAATCATTATTTCAGTGTAAAATCGTCATTAAAGAAAATTCCGCGAAAAGATGTAATCTTCTTTGGTCCCTACACTAGGTGACGTCATAGTTATGCTTCCGGCGTCAAACATAAACACCGGGCGATTTCTGGTTTCTGTGCCGCTTCAGAATGTGATAAAATTTGATAAAAAGAAGATTTTTAGGTGCAACATGTGAGTTTTTTGGCTTATTATTGTAGAAATTACATGTCAATACATTCAGCAATTCAAAGTGTCGGCTTTCTTAGTTACAGACAAGGAGATAGAGAATTTTACGCAAACTGTCATCCAATCAGAACCATTGATACAAAATAAATGCATTAGAATAAGGTTTAGTATGTTATCATGTCTTCCTAAGTGTATGTCTGTCTGACCTGTGTTCCATGAACTTGATGTTCATGTTTCATTGATTAGTTTAAGCTTTCATGAATAAGCTTGTTTCTTGGTTAATATGAATTCTCAGTGTTCATTTTTCTTACTAGTTTCAACTATTCTGTTTTAATGAGGCTTTTTCAAAACATGAAATATATACAATGGATTTCTGGTCTAATGTAAATTTTGTCCAAGAAAATTAGAATGAAATTGAAATGTTTGCCGACTAGAGTTTGAATAAAAACAAATAGCAATACTCAATTCTAATATTTGAGAATACAGATGTATTAAGATCGATCGAAAATACATCTATACGGATGATGTAAAAATAAACATAACATGTGTTTATATTCATAACTGATATTTTTGTCATTGCCACAATTTGTTATACAATATCATTGATTTCTACTGGTACACGACATTTGTATGTTTATGTATTAATAACACTTAATTAATTGTAGCAGATGTTGTTCTGTTTCAGAAAAAAAATGTTGAAAATTTATTGGAGATATTTTTTTTGGATGAAGTTTCAAATGATTTTCATTTATTTTTAAAAAATAGTTTTGCATCAGCTCCTTCAAAGCTGTACTTACTTTAATAACACAAGAAAGAAAAAAACAATCATAAAACAAGGAATGCAGAGATTTCACATGTTTTTAATGAAACCGTGTTGTCTATTATTTGAAATTGCAACATACACAAACTTTGGCAGTAGTTTTAGTCTTATTACCTTGCTGTTTAGCTTTTCCTTTGCAGTAGTTTAATTCGTCAAAGTTAAATATTTAGAGATATTGATTCCAGGGTTCAGAATTTGGAAAGTACCAAAACGTGATATTTATATCAAATATTGAAAAAAAATCTAAAATTCTAAAAAAAAAAAAAAAAAATCATAAATCTCAACAAAAATAGCTAACCGAACAAATCGTGTGCTATCTTTGAAAACCAGAGAAAGGTAAAAGTAGTGTATGTGGTATTATATATTAAAAAGCATATTAAATAAATATCTGTTAACAAGATGATTTGAATATACATACTTCGACTTACAAAAACATTTGACTTACACTCGACAAAACAAATGATCGCCTTGCCATGGATAAAGGTTATGTGTAAATTTAGAAAATTTATATTGTATTATATATATATATATATATATATATATATATATATATATATATATATATATATATATATATATATATATATATATATATATATATATAGAGTCTATAAGAATCTACCAACCAGTAAACTTAATAGGTATTAATATATATATCAACAAAATTAAATTTCAAAATGCTCTTCTTAAAGTCCTTTAATTCTCTACATTTTTCTCCAACCGGTTTCACATCTTTGTGATAATCATTATTTTCTTATATTTATGAAGACATCAGTAGTATACCGCTGTTCAATAGTCAAAAATCGATTTAACTGACACATATCCGGGTCAGAAACCAAACAAAATCCGAGAAATACACATCAACTATAGGAGGAAATCATCGAAACAACAGAAACACTGATCTGCTACGTATACAAAAACAAACACTAACATACATAAAAATTGGAAAAAAATCCGTTTAACCTGGTTTTATTAGTATAATTGTTAAAACAATCAAGGACCAAAAGTCGTGTCCTAACTAGAAATTGACAAACCTGAATGAGATATAACGAGTCCAGAACCAATCCTATATATACCAATACATATTCTTAGTATTTGACTTTATTTCATAATCTATTTTGTTCAATTCAATATTTTATCATAAATATTTGTTATTTTTTAAGGTGTTTCGGTTAAGGTTTAACTACCAAGGCTTTTCCTCATCAGGTATCCCAAGCCTCTAACTAATAAAATAATCAGTTTCAAAGTAAAGTTCAAAGCATCCATACGCATAGAATTTAAAAATTCTGCATACCGGGATACTAATGAATGAGATATAACGAGTCCAGAACCAATCCTATATATACCAATACATATTCTTAGTATTTGACTTTATTTCATAATCTATTTTGTTCAATTCAATATTTTATCATAAATATTTGTTGTTTCCCGGTATGCAGAATTTTTAAATTCTATGCGTATGGATGCTTTGAACTTTACTTTGAAACTGATTATTTTATTAGTTAGAGGCTTGGGATACCTGATGAGGAAAAGCCTTGGTAGTTAAACCTTAACCGAAACACCTTAAAAAACAACAAATATTTATGATAAAATATTGAATTGAACAAAATAGATTATGAAATAAAGTCAAATACTAAGAATATGTATTGGTATATATAGGATTGGTTCTGGACTCGTTATATCTCATTCAAGTCGTGTCCTAACTAGAAATTGACAAACCATTTCTCTAGATTCATTCGACGTTCATTAATTATCATTTATCATAAAAGAATACATCATTACAAAACACTTGTTAACTACTTGATCTGTTGATTGGTTTTGTAATCCTCTAACCACACATTTATATGGTCTCAAAATTATAATCAATATATAAGAAAGTATTTACTGGTTTTGATGCGTAGTTTGTGTTTCAGGGAATTGGTCAAGGTTTTCGACTTGTCTTTGTGTTAATTAATTTAAAGAAAATTTTCGACTAAAATTTTTTTAATGTTTTTACCATCATTCTCTCCTTTATAAAATATATTCTTTGGAAACATTTTGATGGGGTTTATTCAACGAGCGGTGTCGATCAGATGTGCATTCTTAAAATTCTTCAAATCTTCAGTTAACAACTGCAGTAATATCAAAACCTTCGATTTTCTTCTTTTAACGCTATTATTTTCCATGAAAGATCTAAAGCATCGTGTCGATAAATAGCCTGTTTTCTTCAAAAATTGGAAACACAGATACAAATTCCTTGCTTTGAGTCATTCAAAATCTTATTTTTATCTAGAACAACATCGATTCCTAAAACACAATCATTTTTTTTTCCAAACATTTTTTTTCCATTTACCTAAAATACCGGGGCTTTAGTCGGCTTTTGTATGCAATAGTTGGCTGTTGCTCCTTGAACTTTATAAAACATCACCAGCATCTGAGCAAAAATTTTATGAACTAGGATAATGTCAAAGAGCCTATCGTACTTTTAAATTTTTGATATGTTTTTTTTTTATATTCAATACCTTTACTAGTTAGTCCTTTTGGTGTGAATCTGTATCTATATACATTTATGACGCCATTGTGTTATTGTGCCATGATCTTTTTTTTTTGTATTCATGTTTTCATTTTTTGCTTATTTAGTTTGTGTCGATTGACCATAGATTGTCTTAGGCTATTTTGTTTTTCATTTGTTGACATAATTGTTTGTTTTATAGTGATTTTGATTAGAGCTATTGACCCAGGGGTAGAAATAATATCAACGTTACATTTTTGTGTGTACTAGATGCGCAAAATTAATCGAAATCTTACTTTGCCAGTGGAAGTTTAAACCTTTGTTTCAAAAAAATATCCAAAAGGAAAAAGTATACATTTGTTTTGATTTTAATCAATTTACATACAGGTATTACTTGCCTTTGTGTTTTTTGTTATAAAATTAAAAATTAAGCAATTTGAAAAGTTTTAATATCATAGAATAAAAATATAGTAAATGTATGCTAGATAAAGTGCCATAATCTATCAAAGCAACAGACAGGTAAATGCCTTAACCCCTAAAGGTTATTCACCACAACTCAACCGATTAAATCTTTCACGTGTGTTGTATGCGCACCTGTGTGTGTGTGTTTGTTTGGCTCACATTAGAAGTCTTTTTGACATTTTATTTTCCTTTGTCGTATATTTCAGTACAGAGTTTGAATAGACAACTGAGTGGTCAGTCCTGAAAGGAGTGTCACCACAACAAATGATGACTTGAAATATCAATATAATGGACTTTGATGCGACTGTCATACAAGTGAGAGATTATCTAGCAATAAATAAAGGCAACAACAGTATACCGCTGTTCAAAACTCGTAAATCTATTGGCAAAAAACAAAATCGGGGTAACAAACTAAAACTGAGGGAAACGCATTAAATATAAGAGGAGAACAACGACACAAATTTAAAATGTACGTAACACACACAGCATATTCAAGTCAAGAATATGACAGTTGTTATCTATTCGTTTGATGTGTTTGAGCTTTGATTTTGCGTTTTGAATTTTCCTCGGAGTTCAGTGTTTTTGTAATTTTACTTTTTACAATTATAATATGTCTTGTTTTTATGCTTTTTAGTTGTTCTATTTAAGTTTAAATATTTTCGATCTGACATGAATAAGTCGTATTGTCCAATCCTATTTTGCATTGAGTACTTCCTGTTATTTGAAACCATAGAGGTGCATCAAAACAACACGTGTTACACCATGGAATGATAAAAAATTACTTTATTTCTTAAAAAGGAAATCAATCACTGATACCTATCTTTTTAATTAGAAACGATCATCGTTATAAATATTGTCATTCATTATCATTACTCATCCATCATTTGTGTTTCAAACACTAAAAATATGTTACTGTTCAGTATTCTAATCTGACATAAATAATTCGTATTGTCAAATCCTATTTTGCTTTGAGTACTTCCTGTTATTTGAAACCACAGAGGTGCATCAAAACAACAAGTGTTACACCATGGAATGATAAAGAATTACTTAATTACTTAAAAAGAAAATCAATCACTGATACCTATCTTTTTAATTAGAAACGATCATCGTTATAAATATTGTCATTCATTATCATTACTCATCCATCATTTGTGTTTCAAACACTAAAAATATGCTACTGTTCAGTATCCTAATGTGCATGGTTTTATATTCATCGTCTGCTCAAAAGTCTTGTCCAGAAATAAGTAAGTGTTTTGCTGAATATTATGATTGGTTTTGTTTTTGTTTTGAATTGATGTAATGTGTTTATGATTGTATTCGATGCAAATATTATTTTATACGACTTTGTTCGAATAAACTTGATTTTTTTCCTGTAGGCATTTAGATGATATGCATACTAGTTATCAAATAAGTTTTGAAACATTTTCCAAAAACCTTATAATTTTACTACAGTGTGTCTTGTACTAAAATATTTTAGGCAATGATGTTTTTGAAGATTTGATGGATGTCATGATGAAACTTAAGTGTCAGTCAGGCCAATCAAGTATGTATTAAACAAAATTATTTCATATACATTTTGTAACATGGTTATTAAGTGGGCGCTGCTTTATTCAAAGCTATACACTATTTTGAAGTATAAACGTATCAGCTTCGTGGAGAAAAAATGTTCGTGCAGTTCATAAATATTTGTAAATAATAATGAAAAAAAGAGCTTTTAATAATTTAAAATTAAAGAAAATGATTTTTTTATGATTAGAAGCAAGGATGTTAAATTTGAAACACATTTGCTCAAAAGTCAAATTCAAATTCAAAGAAAAAGAAGAAGCAAAAATTTATTTAAAATTGATTATGCTTTCTTTTATTTATACATTTAACTTAAAATGATTTGAATGTATTGCAGATACATTAAGTTTGTTTAAGAAACCGGCATTTCTGGCAACGTTATCTAAAAATGTCAACTTAGGACAGAACCATATATTAAAGTTTGATTCTATAAAGACAAACATCGGGGATGGGTATGACGCAAGTTCTGGAGTGTTTACTGCTCCACGGAAAGGCACATACGAATTTGCAGTGAATTTCATCACCAGTAATAAAGATGAATGGCTCGAGTTAGACCTGATTAAGAACAACAACATGGTTGTGAGGGGACATGCTGCTTTTGATAAACACACATCGGGGTCACTTCAAGCCATTCTTGAACTGAAGAAAGGCGACCGGATCTATATCAATCATCCACGAGGTTCCGGGTTGCTTCAAGGAGAACACTACACGATGTTTTCTGGCCATTACATATAAATGAGATGCACCAAATAAAATTGCGTACGAAATGTAATTGGATTTTTATTATTTTTAAATACATTTGTGATATCAATTTAACCACTTCATCTGTCCGTCCACCCTTTTCAGCGTCCTTTTATGTTTTAACATAGTTAAAGTTCATAAACTAGTCACAACAACATCTAAGGCACCGAATAGTCAATGCGTCCTTGTTTTTGCCCTTCAGTTTAGTTGAAGGGCTTTAAGCCAACCAAAGCATAGCCTGGTATCCATCTGTGATCATAAGTCAATGGTTGAACGTTCACTGATTTATTTATGAGGTTTTTGAACCTTGTCACCTTTTATGTAATGTTTTAACAAAAGATACATAGTTTGTAATTATGAATACTAAGTTTAACATTACGCCTTTTTGATGACCTTATGCCTGTCTATAGGGTACACAGAATAATAATATACAACTCACACAATTATTGGCATTTTTGAATCCTGTATTTGTGTGTTTTGGAGATGGAGGAAGCGAATACTTTAATCCATTGAATAGCAATCAAACCACTGTCAACGTGATATATAAACTCATCATAGATACCAGAACTAAATTTAGTATATACGCTAGACGTGCATTTCGTCTAAAAAAGACTCATCAGTGACGCATGAATCAAAAAAGTTAAAAAGGTCAAATAAATTACGAAGTTGAAGACCATTCAGAACCAAAATTCCAAAAAGTTTTGCAAATACAGCTATGGTAATCTATGCCTGAGGTAGAAAAGCCTAGTATTTCAAAAAATTCAAAAATTTGTAAACAGTAAATTTATAAATATAACCATATCAATGACAATTCATGTCAGCACAAAAAGTGCTGACTACTGGGCTTGTAATACCCTCAGGGCCATAAATCTCCACCAGCAGTGGCATCGACCCAGTGGTTGTAAATAAACTCATCATAGATAGTTATCAAAGGTACCAGGATTATAATTTAGTACACCATATGCGCGTTTCGTCTACATAAGACTCATCAGTGACGCTCATATCAAAATATTTATAAAGCCAAACAAGAACAAAGTTAAAGAGCATTGAGGATCCACAGATACCAGGACTAAATTTAGTATATACGCCAGACGCGCGTTTCGTCTAAAAAAGACTCATTAGTGACGCTCGAATCCAAAAAAGTTTAAAAGGCCAAATAAATTACGAAGTTGAAGAGCATTGAGAACCAAAATTCAAAAAAGTTTTGCAAATACAGCTAAGGTAATCTATGCCTGAGGTAGAAAAGCCTAATATTTTAAAAAATTCAAAAATTTGTAAACAGTAAATTTATAAATATAACCATATCAATGACAATTCATGTCAGCACAAAAAGTGCTGACTACTGGGTTTGTTATACCCTCAGGGAAATAAATATCCACCAGCAGTGGCATCGACCCAGTGGTTGTAAATAAACTCATCATAGATAGTTATCAAAGGTACCAAGATTCTAATTAAGTACGCCATACGCGCGTTTCGTCTACATAAGACTCACCAGTGACGCTCATATCAAAATATTTATAAAGCCAAACAAGAACAAAGTTAAAGAGCATTGAGGTTTCAAAATTCCTAAAAGTTGTGCCAAATACGGCTAAGGTAATCTATGCCTGGGATAAGAAAATCCTTAGGTTTTCGAAAATTCAAAGTTTTGTAAACAGGAGATTTTAAAAATGACCACATTATTGATATTCATGTCAACACCGAAGTGTTGACTACTGGGCTGGTGATACCCTCGGGGACGAATCGTCCACCAGCAGTGGCATCGACCCAGTGGTGTAAATAGTTATCAAGGTACCAGGATTATAATTTAGTACGCCATACGCGCGTTTCGTCTACATAAGACTCACCAGTGACGCTCATATCAAAATATTTATAAAGCCAAACAAGAACAAAGTTGAAGAGCATTGATGATCCAAAATTCCTAAAAGTTGTGCCAAATACGGCAAAGGTAATCTATGCCTGGGATAAGAAAATCCTTAGGTTTTCGAAAATTCAAAGTTTTGTAAACAGGAAATTTATAAAAATGACCACATTATTGATATTGATATCAAGACCGAAGTGTTGACTACTGGGCTGGTGATACCCTCGGGGACGAAACGTCCAAAAGCAATGGCATCGACCCAGTGGTGTAAATAGTTATCAAAGGTACCAGGATTCTAATTTAGTACGCCATACGCGCGTGTCGTCTACATAAGACTCATCAGTGACGCTCATATCAAAATATTTATAAAGCCAAACAAAAACAAAGTTCAAGAGCATTGAGGATCCATAGATACCAGGACTAAATTTAGTATATACGCCAGACGCGCGTTTCGTCTAAAAAAGACTCATCAGTGACGCTTGAATCCAAAAAAGGTAAAAAGGTCAAATAAATAACGAAGTTGAAGAGCATTGAGAACCAAAATTCAAAAACGTTTTGCAAATCCAGCTAAGGTAATCTATGCCTGAGGTAGAAAAGCCTAGTATTTTAAAAAATTCAAAAATTTGTAAACAGTAAATTAATAAATATAACCATATCAATGACAATTCATGTCAGCACAAAAATTGCTGACTACTGGGCTTGTGAAACCCTCAGGGAAATAAATCTCTACCAGCAGTGGCATCGACCCAGTGGTTGTAAATAAACTCATCATAGATACCAGGACAAAATTTAGTATATCTTTATATTAATCATTTGCATTGCACTCAAATGTACATATAAAAAAAGCGACAGGAGATACCAACATCATGATAATCGATAAATAAAAGAGGGAAAAAATACAGTCAACTGTTTTTAAAACTTTTTTTAAGATGACTTTAATTTTATACCTAGTTACCATGTTTCAAAATTTTTCTTGTAAGTAGCAGCCCGTTATTAGGGAAATGAAAAGAAACGCATATTCTGAAATAGATAGCAACAACTTTGATATGTAAAATCAATGCGCAGGCGCTGCTGGAATGTCGCCTAACGGTAAAGGTTGCACTTTGTAAATCACGTGTGATTTGCAAGTCACGCCTCTTTTGGGGAGAAATTGAATGTGCATAAAATACTGCTACTGTTTACATAGTTGTTGCCATGGATGCAAAGTAATTTTTTTTTTAATTAAGACTTGATTGGAGAATTAAATGGATATAAATAAAAATGTCTATTTATTTAACTTATTTTTCAGGAGGACTGGAAGACATTTGGGTGTTGAGTCAAATTTAATGGAAAAATTCAGTGCGAACCTGCAATGTTTATAAATGGAGGGCAGTAAAACTTGAAAATATGCCGCACAGCTATATGTTTTTATTAGTGCAAAAAAAAGTAGTGCATGTCTCCTTTCCTGGGAAATATAACATTCTCCTCAAAACTTCCTGAATGAAGAGTGACTGCATATGCAATTTAGGCAGTTCCTATGGAAAACTGCATTGCTGGTTTTACACAAGTGCAACCTATAAGGTAAATAATGGGAATTCACCCCTCAGCCTCCCTGGGATCCCAATTTCGGACCCCTTTTGGGTTTTCATTTTACAGAAACAACATGGAATCATTTTGGAATGCATTGGCTTTAGCTTTGTCTAAGAAAAGTGAAAAAAATTATGGAAATTATGACTGTACAGTGTGGGTTGGAGCTTTGGAGCATGGGGTCTATGGGAAAAAAGTTATGAATTGGCCTGATGGCACTAGAACTCTTGAAAGAGCTCACAGATTATCTTATATGCTAGATAAAAGAATATTAAAAGAAAATCTTCCCCGTTTCTCTCCAAACGGCGATCCTTTAGATGTTTCACACCTTTGCCATAACCCCAAATGTATTAAACCGGAGCACCTGATTTTAGAGTCGCACAGTATAAACATAGAGAGAATTTTCTGTAGACGGACAAAACAGTGTACAAATAATCATTTACCGTGTTGTCTTATCTGATGCAGGTAATTTATTTATTTTTAACATGTCTTGATCGGAGTTTTTTGGCAAACGAATACTCTTGAGGCTGTTTTGCGGCCAGCCGTTTTGTCGGTAAAAGTTTGTTTTTCTCATAGTCTTTTTCCTCTTGATACTCATCATAT
Source organism: Mytilus galloprovincialis (assembly GCA_037788925.1). NCBI lineage: Eukaryota > Metazoa > Mollusca > Bivalvia > Mytilida > Mytilidae > Mytilus > Mytilus galloprovincialis. Next base: position 38,152,647 of record CM075335.1, read on the forward strand.
ATTTTATATAGTTCATGCTTTTTTGAGCATCTCTGATCTGTGTACTGCTTTGACTGCTTATATAATTTATGTTTTTCATTGTGTTGTTGAATATTTTTCAGACCTCGGGCAGCACGACTTCCTGGTTCGATGGGAACCCCAGCCGCTTTACAGAGTTTAACGATGGATTCTCCAGGGCCATTATTTACATTGTGTATAGCTGTATGTACCCTTCCTTTATAGTTTCTGGTAAATGTTACATTGCTAGGTACAGTTGCACGTATTGCACGGTTAGTTGCTTCAGCTTTTTGTGTGTTAGTGTTTTTGCATGTACGGTTTAGCATGGTAGGTCCAAGGCGATATTTTACGCATTCATGTAACAATGCTGCTGTGTTCTCTGATTTATTTAATTTAAAGTTATTTTTCAGATAAGCTGATTTTTCAGTCCATGTCTTCAAACTGTTCCTATTTGAACAAACAAGGGAATATTTTGTACACCCGTTATGATCACCCTGATAGCAAGAAACTATAGCATGACATGCATATGATAGGTGAACTTTTACCCGTACAGAGTCCATATTGAATTTATCAAAGGCAGCATTGTTCTCTGCCTGACAACGTGCTGCCATATCTAATGCAAACCTTTTTAGCATTTTATCTTTCTCTGAAACTAATCGTGCCGGCATTATTTCCTTCAGACCTGACATTTTTTTAATAAAATTTCTATGATTTGCGGACACATGTCTTGTATCTAGAAAATGAATTGGCTGAGTATTGGTTGTACCAGCTTTAAAAAGAGACTCTGCAGCTCTAAATGCACTGCTGTCAGGGTCAGTGGTAATTTCTTGAACTTCCAGACCATCATTTTTCAGGTCTAACAAGCAGTCTTTAGCCCATCGCTCCTCACTGCCTATGCTGTCATGCATTTCAATGTTTGCGGAACAGTGACCTTTGTGAGATTTAACTTTTGTTTTTGTTTTATGTTCACTCTTATTTGAGCAAAGCTTAGACACTTGTCTTGTGCTTACAATACTGTGCTTATAAGTATTATTTTCTAACATGTTATATGTACATTGGGTAGCTGGTTGAAATGGTGTTTTACCCATTCCGGAATAAATAGGGTTATTATACATTCCGTCGGCCTGAATGTTAATAATATTAGGATTATCACCTCTTAATATGTTTATTTCCTTAATTAATTTTCTTTTCTGAACCAAATCCTTTTGATTGTACTCTTCTATAATTTCAGAAACAACATTAGCACTGTGTTGCATACTTGAAGTGGAAGGAGCTGGTATATTAGAACCAAGAAATAATTTCTGTAGACCAGTTGTGCTGATAGCTATGTGATTAAGTGCGACTTGTATGGATAGATTAATAGCTGCTGTTCGACGACCACGTTTCTTAGCGATCACCTCATTGTAAAGGTTGAACATTTTTGAATGGTAAGAACACTGATTGCAGCTTGCCTTTCCCTCCAGGCAGCCCCTCTTTGCTGCTCTGCACTTAAATCCCATGATATGAACCCTGTACACATAGGGGATATTTGTCTGTGTTCTATGAAAACCTCATTCCACATCTGTTCAAGTTCATTGATCCGAAGGAGTCGAAAACTATTTTTCTCTGACCTGAAGTTGAAAAATGTTGCCAAAATTGAAGTGAATTAGTTTTTTTATTTGTTAAACTAAGTTTGGAAAATGTGAAAATAATTTTATTTTGAATTACCTCCCTTACAATAGTGTTTTCTTTAAATAAGCTTTTTGATCAAATGTACTCTCAAAAGTGCATATTTTTTTCTTTACCTGTGTTTTTATATATATTATATATAAAAACCATGTACTATTTAGCTCTTGAAAATATATATAGGACTAGAAATTTTAAAATAAGTATAATCCTAGCTTGCATTTTCTTCAGATGTCACATTTAAAGAATTGGCATATAAGACACATGCCTTTTTCTTCATAGTTGTTTATAAATGGCTTTTTTAAGCAAGTTTAATTATTTTTGAAAGCTTAATAACAAAAAAAGTATTCTTACCCTGTTTTTGTTTCATTTTCAGCACATTTTTCAACTTCTGTTTTTGTCGGAGGCTTCGGCCTTAGAAAGCGAGCTGACTTTGTAGAGGCAGGAATTAGTTGAACATTCTTTTTATGAACAGATTTAGTCACTAAGTCATACAAGTCTTTTGGTAGTCTCACAAATTTGCCTTTTTCAGCAGGTAAAGTCTTATTTCTGTATTTTTTCCCCTTATTATATGGCTTGTTTCCTTTCTGAAATGTGTATTTCCTTAGACGCCATGGGATTAGACCCATTGTTATTGTAAGAATTGTTTGAAATGCACTTTATTCCAGTATTTTAATATTTAAACATCAAATATAGGACCTTACAACTAAACAATCATGAATGACTAAGTTTTTTGTTTATATCTGATGGAACTGAAGGTGACCCCAGATGTAAGATTTTTTATATAAATCATATAAAAATCATCATGATGGCTAATCTCATTATTTTGTAATTTGACAAGTTCATATAATTTGACCTCTCTTCATTTAATTTTTTTATCAGTGCTGACAGGCTTGTGTGCTATAACATAAACAGAAAGTAAAGATAAGGTGTATGTTTTTGTTATAGGGATAGTTTTTTGAAGCTTGTATGACAACTTTTTATGCATTTTATGGTATAGTACATAAAGAAGACAAAAATTCAACAAAATAAACAGATTGTAGTAAAACTAACCATGATTCAAATAGCTATTACACAAAGGCACAAGAAAAACACAAATATATAATGAGTTTATTAAGTAGACAAAAAAAATAATAATTTGAATAAAAAAAAAAAAAAATAGTGAACAGGAAAAAAACACATCTTGCCGCAAACAGGGTATAGTTACTAGAAGTACTATAGAAATACAATAATGAAAAAACTACCATTGTAACTTATTATTTTCTATTACTTACATAAATAACAACAAGAATATAAGAATATTTTGATACTAAAAGGGGTTTGAAAGTACAGTATAGGTTGCACTTTGTAAATCACGTGTGATTTGCAAGTCACGCCTCTTTTGGGGAGAAATTGAATGTGCATAAAATACTGCTACTGTTTACATAGTTGTTGCCATGGATGCAAAGTAATTTTTTTTTAATTAAGACTTGATTGGAGAATTAAATGGATATAAATAAAAATGTCTATTTATTTAACTTATTTTTCAGGAGGACTGGAAGACATTTGGGTGTTGAGTCAAATTTAATGGAAAAATTCAGTGCGAACCTGCAATGTTTATAAATGGAGGGCAGTAAAACTTGAAAATATGCCGCACAGCTATATGTTTTTATTAGTGCAAAAAAAAGTAGTGCATGTCTCCTTTCCTGGGAAATATAACATTCTCCTCAAAACTTCCTGAATGAAGAGTGACTGCATATGCAATTTAGGCAGTTCCTATGGAAAACTGCATTGCTGGTTTTACACAAGTGCAACCTAAAGTAGTAACCATGATCTTCACCTAAGATCATATCTGGATGGCAGGGTATTGTCCTATCAAGGTATAACAATCTTGTCTTTTGTCATATCTTTGAACTTTATTTCAAATCAAATAAGTACCAATATATTAACGTACATTGACCGTTAACTACAGATACATGTATGTATCTACCTTGGTCAGGTAACGTAGATGAAGTTAACATATTATTATTACCTAGAATAATATCTTGGCTACATTTTTTGTTTGGTTTTCAAGCCATTAAATTGGTCAAGGTTGATGACAGCTGGTAACGTATTGAGGTTCTATTCAGAGAAGCGGTGTATTTGTTTTCTCTCTTATAAGCAACTATCATAGAAGTAGTAAGTTAAGCAAGATATCAAACAAGATTGAAACTCACAATTTTCCGGAAAATACCTGTTCTAAGTCTAAGTGAGGAATGGCGGTTGTTTTTCATTTGTTCTATTGATTGATAACGTTTGCTTTTGTCAGTTTAGAATGGACTTCCCGTTACGGATTTTTCTTGGAGATAGGTATTTTGTGTGATATATTTTTGTTAGTTGTGATTAGATGTAATATGATCCTTTATACGAATAATGAAAAAAAAATCAAATGCATTTTAAAAGCACACACACGTTTGGATAATGTTATTAGATCAATTCGTAATTTAACATTGGGGAATTTTGAAATAAATTTACAGATCATTTAAGGTAGATCATAGGCATATGTTTGCAGAGATAGAATTTTCTAATACTTTGGCAAAATGAAGATTTTAATATTATCTTTTCAAAAATATGACAAAAAGGATGGGTCACCGTGCTATTTTTAAAGCTATGAATCGTCGAAAATTGCCTAAATTTGCTTAGAATGATAACGAAAAAAAAAACACATGTTTGTGCATAAAAGAAAATCTATGAGATACAATTTTGAAATAAATTATGAGAAGAAAATTTTATAATTTGTTTTAAGAAAATAAAAAGAAAAAATGGTTTCACCGAACTTGTTTTCTTGCTACAAGTAAAAACAAATTTCCCTATCAATCCAGTATAAATTTAGTATTAAAAGAATAATATCCCGCTGTGCGGTTACCGAAATTATTACTCGACTTTTCGAATTGCTTGGTGAATGAATCTGTTGTGTCAAATTAAAACATTTTATCTAAAGGTGAACACTATTATGTGTTTAGAAATTACAAGGTTACATGCTAAAAAGATAGTTGTGTGAGTTCATGGAAGCCCAGCATCAGTACAACTTTGTGCAACGTAATAAACTCTAATATTAGATATAGTATTATATTTCACGAAATTAATCAGACCAAAATGTTGTATCGCATCAAGGTTATTATACTGAAATTATTAAGTAAAAATGAAAATTTTCTATTCTTCATTTTGAACATAAGTCACATTTTTCTCAAACATTTCCCGTCAAACTCCTTCCACCAATTTACAGTATATAATAAGAATACATAATGTTAACAAAAGCTGAACAATAAGTTTTGATAAAGATTAAAAGCAGGAATTTTGACAATTATCTGCAAGGTTTTGTCGCAAATCGAATTAAACGACAATTAAGGAATGTGCGCGTCTGGCAATATACAATTTTAATCCTGATGATGAGTTTATGTATACGGTCCACATAATTTAACTTACTTATTCTACAATAAAACAAACACATTGCATAGAGGGTTATACTAGTACCTATTTTCATCATCTTTTTAAAATTAGTACATGTGGTTGTCACTATTTTTTATGGTATAAATACTTGGTATGTGAAAAAGGAGCAAACTTCGTTGTCTTTTATTCTATTATGCTGTGTTGTATTAGTACAACGAATTTTAATCATTTATGTCTATTGTGGATAAATCAATTTTGTAAATAATTACTATTTTTTTATATTTTAAAACACATGAACATAAGAAATATACAAAAGTGATCACTAAAAAGTTATTAAAGGTATCAGGATTATAATGTAATAAGCTAGACGCGCATTTCGTCTACATAAGACTCATCCGTGACGCTGCGATCAAAAAAGTTATAAAGACAAACAAGTATAAAATGACATTGAGGATCCAAAATTCCAAAAAGTTGTGCCAAATACGGCTAAGGTAATCTATTCCTGGGATATAAAACTCCTTAGTTTTTCGAAAATTCAAAATTTTGTCAACAGGAAATTTATAAAAATGATCTTATAATGATTTTCATGTCAACACCGAAGTGTTGACTACTTGGCTGGTGATACCATAGGGAACGAAATGTCCACCAGCAGTGGTATCGACCCAGTGGTGTAAAAAATTATCAAAGGTACCAGGGTTATAATTTAATACGCTACACGCGCATTTCGTCTACATTAGACTCACCAGTTACGCTCCGATCAAAATAGTTATAAAGCCAAACAAGTATAAAGTTGAAGAGCATTGAGGACCCAAAATTCCAAATACGGCTAAGGTAATTTATTCCTGGAATACTAATAGTTATCAAAAGTACCAGGATTATAAATTAGTACGTCAGATATGCGTTTTGTCTACTTAAGACTCATCAGTGACGCTCATATCAAAATATTTATAAAGCCAAACAAGTACAAAGTTGAAGAGCATTGAGGATCCAAAATTCCAAAAAGTTGTGCCAAATACGGCTAATTTAATCTATTCCTGGGACAAGAAAATCCTTAGTTTTTCGAAAAATTCAAAGTTTTGTAAACAGGAAATTTATAAAAATGACCATATAATTGATATTCATGTCAACACCGAAGTACTGACTACTGGGCTTGTGATACATCCTAATACACTCTAAACATGTTTAATGTTGTTATTGAATATGACACATATTGTTTAATCTTACATTTTAGATAAACCGGCATTTTTTTGCAACATTGTCTACAAAAATGGTCAGCGTAAGAACGAGTAACGTAGTGAAGTTTAATAATGTAACAACAAACATCGGAGGTGGTTATGACGTAAGCTCCGGAGTGTTTACTGTTCGAACAAAAGGCACGTACGTACGAATTTCATTACTAGTAATAGGCACGAGTGGCTCGAACTAGATCTGATTAAAAACAGTTGTTGTAAGGGGACATGCTGCTCATGATCAATTTACATCGGGATCTATTCAAGCCATTCTTGAACTGAATGTATGCGATCGAATCTGGGTCAATCATCCACGAAGTTCAGGGCTGCTTTATGGTGATAATTTCACGATGTTTTCTGGCCACTATATATAAGTAAGATGCACCAAATAAAAAAATTATCAAAAAAATTTAATTGTCATTCTTCTTTTAAATCCACGATTTTAATTTACCACTAACAGACCACCTGTCCTTGTGTCTGCCCTTCTGTGCAGCCTTCCATCTTAACCCTTTTCAATAATAAATGTTCATAAACTCATCACATATACATCCTGGTAACCGACTACAACTATGGTATTAATGAATGGGTGTTTTTATAATGGCCCTTTTATATGTCCAAGGTCTGTAATAATGGTCGAGGAAGTCTGTAATGGCCCGAGGCAACGCCGAGGGCCATGACAGACATCCTAGGCCATTATTACTAACCGAGTATATATAACAGGGCCATTATAAAAACACCCATTTCTTAATACATTTATTAACCAACTGAACAAAAGTATATGTCTTGCTACCGACTTGATGTACTCTCTTACTCTTTTAATGACAGTTTAGTTTGAAAAAAATAGTTTGTACTTCACCATGATAAAGCTTTAAATATACCAAATATCCAAGATATCAAGTTGAAAGAAGTTATGTGTTGAAAAACAGGATGAACAGTGATCCCTTTATATGGTTCTTTATAACTCTTTAATGGTTTACTCTTTACAACTTAATTTTATTAACTTTATTAAAAACCTTAACTGGGCTTAATACAGACAAACTGGGCATTAATACAGGGCCATTACAGAAAACAGGGCCATTACAGAAAAAACAGGGCCATTACAGAAAAACAGGGCCATTACAGAAAAACCGGGCCATTACAGAAAAAAACAGGGCCATTACAGAAAAACAGGGTCAATACAGAAAATGTGTAATTTTTAATAAATAGTCATTTTTGGCAATAATGTACTTAGTTGGTTAATAATACAATGTATTTAATGCTTCGTTAGGTAGACATACTGTAATGCCGGCTTTCCCCATTTGTATAGTAAACCTATGTCTGTATAGTTTCTTGAAAGTATTTAGGATAAACGATAGATGTTAGTGAGATGTCTAATGCTGCAAGTAATGTAAAACTTGTAATTTGTTAAATTGGCTGTTGTTTCCATGAGACGACAGATTTGTGTATGTTAGTTTGTTAAGAAGTTTTATTTCACGTACTGATTCCGTATTTTCGCGGTAGTTACCTTATTATACTATAAACTCAAATAAAACTATTCTAATGATCTACTTATGAATTTAAAGTCAAAACGCATTTTTATTGATGAAGATCAATCCATGTTTACAAACAATATCAACATTACGGGAATTTCCCTTGTGTGATTCATGGTTTCCGATTGGTAAACACTATGTAAAAAGCTCTGCCATTGGTCAGTCGAAAGTATAAATACAAAAACAACAACAGAAACGACGGAATGTTGGGTTGACAATGAATGGGAAGTGACAAACTTAAATATAAGCTGGAATAAGTCTGAAAAATACAGACAAGCGTTGAAAGTTAATTTTGTTGTAATTTAAGATTGTCAGTGCCGGTGACGGTGCTATGTACGTGTACCGGTGACGGTGCTAAATACGGGTGACGGTGACAGTGTCGGTGACAGTGCTATTGAAGGTGCACATTAAGAGTTCTGTCGGCGGTTTTGACATTTTAATATGTCATTTAATGTGTTATATTAAGTTATTGTCTTCTTAGTTCTTTAATGTAGAAGGGTGTTTTGATCCTTTAATTGAGAATATAGAAAGATACAAAATAAGTGACAACCTTGTTACTTGACTGTTGAACTATATACATGAACTAGTTGTGTGTGTCTATGTAAGACCAACCTTAACCGAAAACCTGACCAGACCTGTGACGGATCCTGCAAGACCCATTCTCTCCGGAGTGGATTATTTTTTATATTAATAAAATATGAAACTTTATTTTATTCAGATATTTTATTTCATAACTGAGAATTATATATATATATACAAGTATACGTTTTCCCTTTCTGTAACGTGTTTTGGTCCGACGGCAAACAGTGGACGTTGAACCTTACACTTTATAGATCCTTTTACTCTCTTTTTCTTTGTGACCCTGGGTTCTCTGGTGGCCGACTCTAGCACCAGGGAGGCGGCGTTACAATACTTCGACGCTATCTTTTTGTTAAGTTTCGTTGTTATGCTTAAAGACAACCGCAGCATATCCTGGAATATATCTATGGTTGTTAAATCTAAACATATCGTCTGAAGGCAATGCTTTAGTGATTTATTTTCCAGATTATTGAATTATGTCACCTATATTTCATGACTTTAATAGCATTATGAGTTGGTTGACCATTATGGTATCCGTGTTGTTCAGTCTTTAGTTTTCTATGTTGTGTTTTTTGTACTGTTGTTTCTCAAGTTTTTTTATACTTTTCTCTTTATATAGAAATTTATATCATACAATGTTTGCAACATGACGACCATTATGACACAGAATAATAATTATGTACAACTAACACAATCAGTGGTAGTTTATCATGTTCATGTGTCTTTGTGTTTTGTAGAAGAGGAGGGACATAATTTATTCTCTTGACTAGAAACTAACCCGCTTTTATTGATATATATTATTCGTTTGCAATGTACTAACATTTACCCATAAAAGCGACAGAAGATACCTACCGAATAATCCATCAACAAAAACATTAATAACAGACATTAACATGAGAAAAGAAAAGAAAAAATAACGACAATACAAACAACATATGAAACAAAGCAAGTCAAATCGCACATAAAAAACTCCAGTGTAATATTAGGTTCTCATGATAACTCAGGTTTAGCTAGCTATAAAACCAGGTTCAATATAAGAAAATGCATGTACCAAGTCAGGAATATGACAGTTGTTATCCATTCCTTTGATATGTTTCAGATTTTGATGTTGCCATTCGATAAGGGACTTTCCATTTTGAATTTTCCTCGGAGTTCAGTATTTTTGTGATTTTACTTTTTTCTTGTATCAACAGTTGCTTGTCCAAGTAAGTTATACCTGTCATATTGATTATAGCAAGTAAATTCATGTGATAAGACAGTCACAATTGACGAAAAAGAATACTGGATTTTAGCTAAAGCGATTTAAAGATATTATGGTCGTTTATGACAAATAAATTTCAGAACAGTAAACCATATCGTGCTAGCGTCCGTAAAACTTCCAAAACGATTACTGTAATATTAATCTAAGTTACCCCTGTTTCCATAGATTCTTTTTAAGTTGCAACACTTTATCAAGGAAATCATGAAAAGCTCTGAAATATATCGCAATAACTCAGATATACAGACGCAACTAGAATGTTGCCTAGCAAAGATATCACCATGGCCTTTTCCAAAGGCCAATTCATAAAGTAGGACAGCATAATATTGAGATTCTTGGTCACTCCTATTGGACACAATTTAGATATGTAAGTAAAAATATGATTATATGCAAAATATATTCTAGCCGAAACAATCTAAGAGCTAATCTTATTCAAATGCAAGGGAATAGAAAATAAGCAAAAGAAAACAAAAAAGTTAAAACTATAATTTGTATTTGACTGTGTACACATTGTAATTTGTACACAAAGTCAATAGTTACGATTGTGAGAATGGTCGAGTAGTTACGATTGTGTTGTGAGAATGTCCGAGTAAGTGCAATTGTGTTGTGAGAATTGCCGAGTAGGTACGATTGTGTTGTGAGAATGGTCGAGTAGGTACGATTGTGTTGTGAGAATGGCCGAGTAGGTACGATGGTGTTATAAGAATAGCCGAGTAGTTATGATTGTGTTGTGAGAATGACCATTCTTTGCAGTACAATACATATCGTTTGACTTCTTTCTTGTGCCTGTATTGATAGATTGTTTCCAGTTGTCTACGTTAACATGTCAAATAAACATTCTCGTTTGAATTGTTTTACATTGTCTTATCGAGGCCTTTTATAGCTGACTATGCGGTATGGACTTTGCTCATTGTTGAAGGCCACACGGTGACCTATGGTTGTTAATGTCTGTGTCATTTTGGTCTTTTGTGGATAGTTATCTCATTGGCAATCATACCACATCTTCTTTTTTATATACTAGCTATATGTAATGTCGGATACAGCGCACCTTTGTTTGTATAGATTACAATTTCTAACATAAAAATTTCAAAAATACAGATGTCTTCAAGTAATTGTTTCTAAAACCAAATAAAGCTATGTTTGTACACCTGCAACACAATAGAATATTGCACGCTGACGTTTATTTTGTGCTCTCAAGGAAATATGTTGCGTGACAAAAATATTTAACAATCATTATCTAAAAAACCGAAACCTTAATTTTTCCGCGTAAATATTCAACTACTAACAAGAAATAACTTTTGCCGAATTCTTTAATACTTCATATGTTAGGCAATAAGTAGTGTGATCTTAAAATGATTTTAAAGTATATACACGTAAGATAACTAATTTGATGTAAATATTGTATATACATACATATGTTCATAGATTTTCAGACCTTTTAAAAAAATATGATTATTCCATTGAAAAGGCTATTTTAGACAGTATATCCATTTTTATATGACTATGTTTTTTTTCTCAAGCAACCCTATATTTTCGAGGACGTCTATGTTTGATCAAGTGAAAACATTCCTATGGTTAAAAACAATAAGTGTTAGAGTATGTACAATGTACGTTTATACAACAATGAAGAGGTAAACATAAATACATTGTAATTAAAAAGCAAAGCACGAAACCAATGAATAAACCCAGTATGATAATACTGTTCTACCACTTGAATAAATTGTTGTTTATAGTCTTATAAAATCTATGCCAAAGTGGGGCGTTTGTTGGGCTGTACGGCTGTCCAAGTTATCAGCCACGTCCGGTTAGAATGGCGCGAGTAGAGAGAGCTTCACGCTCTCTTCATGTGAAAGTAAAATTACAAAAAAACAACGAAATCAAAGGGTAATTAACAACTAAAAAAATTAAAAGCTCAAACACATCAAACGAGCCTTGCAGCAACTCATGGAGTAGATCTTAGGTGAACTGTTGGAAGGCGAAATTTATATTCCTTACTTATATTGACTCATTTTACATTGACTAAATTTCCTTTTGGACGTTAGGCAACCAACAATTATTTTCTAAAAGTGTCCGTTCCTACATTTTCAAAAGTTTTCAAAGTTTTACCCTTGATTGATTTGGCTATTGTCTAGTCTATTTACATATTTTATTCATGTAGCTCTTCAACTGTCTGGTTCTTAAGATTTTCTTATTCCAGGCATAGATTACCTTAGCCGTGTTTGGCACAACTTTTTGGAATTTTGGATCCTCAATGCTCTTCAACTTTGTACTTGTTTGGCTTTATAAATATTTTGATATGAGCGTCACTGATGAGTCTTATGTAGACGAAACGCGCGTCTGGCGTACAAAACTATCTTATACATCTATGGCTCTCAAATTTTCGTCATTTGGTGTTCAGAATGAATATAAAACAGAATTGTGATGAATACAACTGAAGCAAAATATACTGGTAAGGATGATCAGTAATATGATTAAAAAACTTAATAAGATAAATAATTCAGGGAAAATGGAGAACTCATTTAATTGTAAACATACTGGTAAGGTTTGTTTTTATGAGAAAAAAATATAGGCAAACAATTTGATGAAGACGTGTTAAGCAAATTTTAATGGCAAGGATTTTCAGTTCAATGACTGAAGTGTTTATAAGATAAGAATAAAGAATGATAAGGAACACTTCTGAAAAATGACGTATTGGTAAGGATTTTAAATAAAATGATCTCGAATCAAAAATAAAGTGTATCCATTGTCTGTATGAAATGATTTGTGGGATATACATCAATGATACAGCAACACAACAATAAACCATAAAAAAAAACCTCTTAGTTGTGTGTTTTCTATTCGTTATTTGTTTATGAATTTAGAACCTGCATAATGGTTCAAGCCATTTGAGAAAACATTGAAATATACAAATGAGAAGAACGTGTCTCATTGCCGATGGGAAAACTATCACTAGTCTAAAATTCAAATTGTATAATAGAATAGTCGAACTGAAGGTCACCCACCCAACAGCTTTCAATACAGAGCTTACGCATACCGTATTAAAAACTCTAAGAGATCCTGTCATGACAAAATTAAAACAAATTCAAACTAGAAATTTGTCATTTTAACAAGACTTAGTTTTTAATCATCCTTAATTTATAAGTATAATTGATAAATGATCCTTTTCATTTTGATCATTACTTGGATCATTATTTATTATAGAAAAATACAATTTGGATCCTTATTTATTGTCGAAAAATACAATTTACAGAATTTGAAAATCTTGTGTTTTTCATTCATTAAAAATATTTTATCCAATTATTTGCCCATTGCTTTTATTTTATATTCCGGAAGACATATCTTGCTTCTTTCTAACTATACCTAACATTTTACTAGGAGACGCTGCATTTAAGAAAGAAAAAATACCTGAATATCCTGTATTTATGCATTTTTCACTGAAATCAAAAATTTTAGCATATCTATCACATAAGCAACACGACGGGTGCCACATGTGGAGCAGGATCTGCTTACCCTTCCGGAGCACCTGAGATCACCCCTTGTTTTTGTTGGGGTTCATGTTGTTTATTCTTTGGTTTTCTATGTTGTGTCATGTGTACTATTGTTTGTCTGTTTGTCTTTTTCATTTTCAGCCATGGCGTTGTCAGTTTATTTTCGATTTATGTTATATATAATTCAGAGGAATATTGGAAAATACTTAAAGAATTGAAAAAGACCACAAAACGTGAAAATAACTCTGAAGAAATATTTAAAAACTTAGAAGAGCTAGAAAAACATTTTCAAAACCAAGGAAACTGCTCTTCTGTCAACAAAGAATTTCAAAAAATTATAGAAACAGAATTTATAAACATTGAAGATAAAATTTTATATATAAACACCACTGACAAACCTTTTACACTATCAGAGGTTAAAATTGTTATAGATAAACTAAAAACAGGTAAATCTTCAGGACCTGATCAAATTTTAAATGAAATTATTAAATTCAGTAGCCCTGATACACTTAAATCTTTAACAAAACTTTTCAATGCTATACTAAAATCTTGATGCTATCCTAAATTATGGGAAAAATCATATATTATTCCAATTCATAAATCAGGAGACAAATATGATTTAAATAACTATAGAGGAATTGCTTTAATGAGCTGTTTGTCAAAAGTATTTAGTGCATTGTTAAATAATAGACTAAACAAACTTATGGAATCCAAATATAACCCCTCACAGTTTGAATTTCGAGAGAATCATAGAACTTCTGATAGCTTATTTATTCTTAAATCTATTATAAATAAATACCTTCATAAAAATAAAAAGGAAATATATATTTGCTTCATAGACTTTAAAAAAACCTTTGACTCTCTTTGGCGGCTAGGACTAATGTATAAATTGTGTAAACAAGGAGTTGGTAAACACATCTTTAACATCATTAAAGCACAATTCAACCATACTCTTGGTTCTTTCAAACATAAGAATTCAGAGTCTAGACATTTTATTACAGATAAAAGTGTAAGACAAGGAGATTCTTTAAGCTCCATTTTATTTAACATTTTTATTAACGACTTAAGTCAGATATTTGAAAAGCAAAACTGTACCCCTGTAAAACTTATAAATTTAGACATAGGAAGTCTCCTATTTGCAGATGATTTAATCATATTATCAGAGAGCGAAAACGGTCTGCAAAATAGCTTAAATAATCTCTCGGAGTATTGTGATAAATGGCAATTAACAGTTAATACAAAAAATCTAAAACCATGATACTACAAAATAATCCAAGTAAAATAAATAAACCCTTTTTGAAATTTAAAGGAAAATACATTGAAAAAGTATATGAATACAAATACATTGGATGTGTTATAACATCTAATGGCAATCTAACTAGCAAAAAAGGCAAGAAAAGTTTTATTTGCTATTAACTCTTACTCATCAGGCTTTGGACAACTTCCTGTGAGAGTGTCTTGCAACCTTTTTGAAACTTTGGTCAAACCTATTCTAACATATAATAGTGAAATATGTTATATGGACACTTATATTCAATTCTATAGAGCTAGACTCCGAGCTAACAAAAATAGCTCATCACCAGATGCTATTCATTTTATTGATAAAACTATTTTAGAAAAAAACCAGCTACATTTTATTAAACAAGTACTGGGGACAAAAAGAAGCTCAACAAATCTAGCTGTTAGAAATGAACTAGGACTTCTGCCATTAGAAACTTTCATAAAAACCCAAACTATGATGCACCTATCTAGATTAAATAATGAAAATCTAAACCACTTCTTAATGAAGCCTTTAAATTCACTAAAAGTTTAAATACTAAGTAAACATACTCTTGGTATACTTTTGCAAAATATGTGTCACAAGATATAAATATTGACATCAAACTTATTGAGGAACTAAAACTTTAAAACAGACTAAAATGTTAAACCCCGATTAAAAAAGGGTTATATTAACTATTATCAAACTCTTATTGATGACAAATTAAATAACTTAAACGAAAATAATAAAATATGTCTATATAAATTTCTTAAATCTAATATAAATTACCAAATGAAATACTACCTATCGCACCCAAGTAAAGAAACAAGAAAAATGTTAACCAAATTTAGAATTAGCGATCATTGTCTCTTAATAGAAACTGGACGATATACCAAAATACCACGAAATGAAAAAAAATGTAAAATATGTTATATCTTAGACGATGAATTCCATTCTTTCATTAACTGTAAAATAAATAAAAATAAAAGAGAAATCTTTCTGAAATATTATATTCAAAAATATGTAAATTTTAATACACTTAATTTTACTGAAAAACTGGTGATTATACTAAATCCATCAACACCAAATGATGTAACAGCAGTTGTTTCTTTTATTAAAGAGTCATTAGAACTGAGGAAAGGAAAACAATAACTGTTTTTATCATATCTCTTATAATATTGTCGAGTTTTCATTATGTTTGATCATGTTTGTTTTGTCAATGTATTTGCCATAACCAAAATTGGTTTTTGTCTGTTTTGGAAATAAAGATTTTTTCTTAATTGGATCAAGATGATTATAATGAATCTGTTAAAAAGTTTCATTTGGTTTGCAGTGACTAGTTTTACATCGTTATTTGTAATCTCCGATACTCATATTTTGGTTTCAGTATAATTGTTATTTTTTATTTAAAACCTAGGAAGACCGAATGAATTAAATTATTTCAGTCAAAATTGATATAAAGAACGAAGCAAACTTTTATAAAAAAAGATGCATTTAATTAAAAGTTGTTACACGTACGTTGTTTACGTAATGTACTTTTCTGTTGTGTTTTTGTTTTTACTTTCTATTATCTTCCGTGTATAAATACGCCGCTTTATAAGGCGATCCAGATTCTTTTACTCATTTAAGCTTAAAGAGTCCAAACAGTATTGTTAAGTCACCTTTAAAACATACTTTGTTAGGAAATAATTAAAAAAAACGTACAAAAATAAGATATTCACATCGTGATATCAAGCAACAATGAAAGACAGAAGGAAACGAAACTTAAGAAATGTTCACATTTAAATGATTTAGATAAATTTTCCTCAGGGATATAATAATTCTAAAACCGATAGAACAATTAAAACAATTAAAACAATAGAACATGTGTCGAGTGTCGTGCTTAACATGCTTGATAAAAGAACAAAACCGATCAAAACCGGTTTTTAAGATTTATAAACTTTGGTAATTATTGATTTTATCTGCCGAGAACGATTCGTTTACTTTGTAAGATACCCCCATGGTTAATAAATGAGCTGTTAAACAAGAAGTCAGTTGGATCATTAGTTAACGTTATTCAACATGGCATATTAAAAGGAAATACCTATATGGTCCAACAACTCATATGGTATAGCCTTATGCGTTTGAGTGTATGCAAATTGTCATAACCAGTCGCGTACGATTGGGCAATATGAGTATATACAAATAATCATTACCCCCCGCGAATAATCCAAATAATCATATGGTCTAGAAAAGAGGGACAAAAGCTACCAAAGAAACGTTCAAACTCATAAATCGAAAATAAACTGACAACGCCATGGCTAAAAAAGAAAAAGATAAACAGACAAAATATGGTACCCAAAACAAAACAAAGAAAATAAAAGACTAAGCAAACAAACCACAACAAAAAATTGGATGGTCTCAGGTGCTCCGGAAGGGTAAGCAGATCCTGCTTCACATAAGGCATTCGTCGTGTTGCTCATGCTACTACAAACCCGGTAATAAGTCTAATTTGGTAGGTCCTATTCGTGAAAAGGGAACGGATTATAATGACGACATAAAGAACATATCCGATATCATGTGTGAAACGGATATAACTGGTGATGGCGTTCATAACATTTATGAAGAGATGATTTCTTCTTCACCATTTGGAACAATTGATTTGATAGCTTCCTTGTGACCAGCAACCCTCTATCGAGTAAAAGAGGGACGAAAGATACCAGAGGGACAGTCAAACTCCTAAATCGACAATAAACTGACAACGCCATGGCTAAAAATGAAAAGGACAAACAAACAAACATGATAGGAAATACAAGCCCGGGAATGTCGTATCTATTGGGAGATATTTACTCCATATGCAGGCGCTACATAGAAATGAATAGTTCACAATTGGGGAGCCAAATCATCTTTTTGGTCGTAAAGTGTTGTTTTCAACCGACCCTCTTTGTCAATTTCTAGGTATGAGTCAAGATATGAGGCCAACTGAACTGGAACATTCACATAGCAGTTCAATTTGTAGTCATTTTCGCGATCCGTGTAAGTAGTTTATGTCGATTTTAATCAAAATCAAGTTCAACGAAATTGGATAAAAAAAATATAAGTTTACGTTCAATGTAAAATACATATAACATCAAAATTCATTTTTCTTTCTGTTTCAGCAGCTTGTAAAATATATTTGTTTATTTTCCTGCATTTCATGATTTTGTACATATTTTTATCTGATTTAGGTAGAAATAAGAAGCTGTACAAGTGGTAGAAATGCCAATGAGACAACTCCATTACAGATATTGAATGACGTAGGCGTTAGTAACTGTAAATCGACCTACGGCCTGAATAATAAGCAAACAAACTGGAATAGAAATCAAGCGATAACAGACCATGTCAGGACAAAGGTTAATCAATTCGAACAAACAAAAAACAACATGAATTATGTAGAAACAATAACTGAAATACAACTATAATATGAAGCAATATTTAATAACAGTATTCGTTTGCGAAGATTGAGACCTAAGCATCATATGTAGTAAGTTAAATTTACAATTGATTAAAACGGTTTTCATACTTTTGTAGATTTATCAAAGTCATATTGTCCATCTTTTACAGAAACACACATTTATTAACGAAAATGGCAGATAGCAGACGAGAATCATTGCTGTTTTACAAATACTTATGTAACAAAATTGGAACACAAGTTGATGTACGGACTAGACGGCTGAGTTTTATCATTTGCGATATACACAACCATCCATATAAACGAAGTACGTTAAAACTTTTTCCCCAAATAAGCAGCGGAAGTAAGGCAGAAGGGCTGGATTTAAGTGGAAGTGATGTGGACATTATTTTAATTGATAACCGTTTTGAAGTTTACGAATCCGAAAGAGACGTGGTGCAAGGCCGGAAGGTAGTGCTGATTATGGACACAGAAGATAATCCACATTGTTTTTCAAAACTCCGTGTACTTACAGATTATAACCGTGCATACAATATCAGTGGAAGATTTAAACGTTTATTACATTTTGAAGGATCCAAGTGCTTGTTATCAAGTGAACTGTACAAAATGCATAATTTAAATATGATAAGGCAAGATGCCCCAAAATTTGATACTATTCATGGTCCTTGTATATCAGATCCTAATGAAAGGTATGATTTTGCACATTGTTTAAAATGTTCCACGTGGATATCGCAAGCACAACCCTGGATTCATAGACCACGCGTAGCATGGCCTAACGCTGACAGCATTGAAAAAATTATCAAATGTGGTGTTTTGTTTGTTCCAATTGGCTCTAAAGGATCTAGCATTGAAAACCTACAATGGCGAATATCATTTTCAGTAGTAGAAAAAATACTTATCTTTTCATTCAACCACACCCAACTTTTATGCTATGCTCTGTTGAAGATCTTTCTAAAAGAAATTATAGATAAACACGAAGATTTAAAAGGTTTATTATGTTCCTATTTCTTGAAAACACTAATGTTTTGGATATCAGAAGAATATCATTCATCTTTCTGGACACCATGCAAAATAATATCCTGCTTCAAGACGTGCTTACGAAGACTTTTATACTGCATCGAATATTCAACATTACTTCATTTTTTCATACCTGACAATAATTTATTATATTTAAGGTTCAATGAACAAAATAAGGCTACCTTAATGAAGCTTCTTAAAGATGCATATAACAAAGATGTCAAATGTTTCGCGTCATCAAAAACTTTAAATGATTATCAAAATTATATCACCGGAATAACAGATAGAGTCGTCAGCATTGAAAGGGAAATTATGAAAATCTTTTCAAATGGCCAGGCTTTATTAAATCACGGAAATGTATTCTGTCTGTTAAAATATTTCCTGTATCATTCTAGGAGTTCTTTATCGAGAGATATTTTCACTTTGTTTATATCGCATGCGAACAGCCGTGAATCACAGCGCTCCCGAATTCACAGTAAACATAATGTCCTACAATATTTTACACACAGACGTATCAAAAGTCAATTATTGATAAGCGTGCATTCAGACGCTGCATCTGGGTGGCTGATGTTAGTCTCTTTCTTCTACAACCATAAACAATACATGGAGTC
Source organism: Mytilus galloprovincialis (assembly GCA_037788925.1). Classification (NCBI taxonomy): domain Eukaryota; kingdom Metazoa; phylum Mollusca; class Bivalvia; order Mytilida; family Mytilidae; genus Mytilus; species Mytilus galloprovincialis. The sequence goes on from CM075335.1 coordinate 38,172,116, forward strand.
GATCTTGATAGTAGACTATGTTTTCTCGAAATGCACCGATGAAAAAATAGAAGCTCCAAAGGGTGTGTGGCTCGGTTTTAATCGGAACCAACAGTTAATGCTCAATTCAACAAAACACGAAAATCTTATAACTATTCTGAAGGCTTTAACAATCCAGGAGGTGAGCTTTTGTGACAATTCACAAATGATTCCAATTGAACTGCAACCAGTTTTAATGCCTGATATGAATCTATGTATTCATCCGAAACCATTTGCACAAATCCTGAGGTTTTTATGCTATTACCATTTACATGACCTAACACCCTGCAGACATATTGTGATTCAGTTAAACCAAACAGTAAAAGATAACAAATTATTTCAGTACTGTCGTGTTGGCAATACGTTGCAACTTAACTATTCTCAAGATAGTAGACATTTTTCTTTTTTTGACATGTGTTATATTGTGAGATTTCTTCGGCTTGCACATCAAATGACTGGCGAACCTGTATGTGATCTAGCAAGACTTTATGCCCTAACATTTGACCATATGACCTCAATGATTGATATTGATTAACCTTTAAATAAAAAGATACGATCTGGAGCATATAAGTAATTGTACCATACGCGTATGGAAATAGTAACTTTGAATTGAAAGGTCTCAGATGGAATGAATGGATATAACAATTTAAATTAAATTAATTTTTAAAAACGATATTTGATGTGTACTCTAAATGTTATATTAAAGTCATAATAGATTGCATCGGGAAACATCTAAAATTATCAAACAGTAAGTATTGCAGTCATAAAAAGTTCATCCTATGTCCTAAAAAAATCACGAAGCAGCTACAGAGGCGCTTTTAACATTATCCACTGCTTTCGATTGTCAAAAACTGTCTAAACATTGAACGCGCCAACTACGAAAATTTTCTTATTTTTGTGCAGATATATGACTGCATATTACCAATGAAATTAAATACTATACACGCGAATTCACTGTCTATACTTGTTTCGTAAAAATCAGTACAAAGAAAGGAAAAAACTAATACATTCTTTTTATATTGTACTTATATCAGCAGTCAAAGCAGTATTATAAAAGTAACTTTTTTTCCGCACATATTTCTAATCTTATCATCTTTTATGTACCTTTTTTGTATGTCACTAAACGGGTTTCATCCAAATTTACGTGACAAACGAAGAACCCCAGCAGTGGTTGTTTGTTGTATTCGTGTTGTTTCAACCTTAAAGAAATTACGTGTTATGACTGTTATGTGCAAAATTTGTAAGTTTTTATTTAACCTTTTTCAAACGAAAAGAGTGTCTAATGGCATAACCACCATGCTAAATGAATTCAATATCATATTTTGTTCGGATACAACGATATAAAACTACTTCAACTTTTGATTTTGTGCCTTAAAGTTGTAATTAATTTCTCAGAGTACTTTGCATAGTTATCTTTATCCATCTGCATGTTATTTGACTTAAGACAGTCTAAAATATGGATAACAGGCAATGACATAACCTTCCGAGGTATATTTATTCTTCTCTTGTTTTGTTGCAATTGGATTCAATATTTGACTAAGTTTATATGGTGTATTTCATGGAATTGTGTATAAATTTTCAATGTCTTTGTTGTTTCTTTCAGAACTGTCTATCCTTTCTCCTAAAAACAGATTGTGTTTATATTTGAAACGTTAACATCAGGTCAGGTGTTATCTACTTACATTCATCCTCACCTTGCTAGTTCAGAAATAGGATTAGTTGCTCGTCGTAACTTATTCATATGTCTTAAGATTGTACAGATTTATTCCATACAGATAAAATATGAATACAAGTTTATATTATAAACAAAAGCGAAACGTATCTAAAATACTTAAATAACGAAGTCCAATTTGTCAGCCGTCATCGGGTGAAAACGACAAATCAAAGAATTCAACTTTATATATAGCTATTATAGGACAATGGTGTAGATTAAAAATTACACCCCTCTAGACCTTTTCGTTTTCCCCATAATTAATATTGCCAATAATAAACAAGTTCCGGGTCGAATCCGATACCGATACCAATAGTATATTTACCTGTTACCTATTATCTTATCTGTACGTTCCGCATCTGATAGGCGCACCACCAAAGTTTAACGGTGTATTTAGGATTTTGATATACACACAGGTCATAAGCACATGGTTGACACTTCTAACTTCAATCATTGTCTAATTGTTCCCTATTGTAGTATTTTGATCAGTAATACTTTCGAAGATAACAATACGAATACTAAAAATCTGGACTTAAAATAAGACGTATAGGTACAGTTTTTGTTAACGGGTATGACGTAAAACAGTGAATCAAATAATTCAACTTTATTTATAAATAATATAGGACAGTGCTGTTGATTAAAAAGTACTCCATTCCAGTACCTTTTGTTTTCCAAATAATTAATATTACCAATAATTAATAAGTTCTAGGTCGACGGGTTCACAAAGAAAGGGTTTGAAAGCAGAGTAAACTGTGTATCTTATAATCGGCATGACTTTATCAGATGACAATACCAATACTAAAATAAGGCTTACGCATAGTTATATACTTTAATTCAGTCACGGACCCGCGATATCACGGGTATGTTCTAGTGTATATGATAACATGATTAATGTGACAAACTTCAACGTTATCACGAACACCTTTGATACTATTACATAAATATTCCCAACTGTAGGTGTAATACCACCATTGATTTTCCCCTATTAGTCTTTGTTAAATTTGCACTTTTCAAAAAAATCTGTAGAATTTATCTATGTTTCAAATAAAGAAATACTTGGCATGAGTAAAGTTGTATCCTGTCCAGTACTATAAAAAAATGTCACATAACATTTCATTGCATATAAGAAAATAACCATCACTGGAAGTTAACCAATCAAATTTCTCCCCTTATTTTATCTGTGTACAAGGTTTAGTCACCATGTAACCTCAAGATTATAAAATATTCTATAGAAATCTCAAATAAAAAAATAATAATGGTGCTTTGAAATACCCAAGACATATGTTTATGACACAGAAATCTTTTACTGCAATAAAATGTAGGATTAATTACCTACAACTGTCAAATTCAAGGGAATATTTCTTTTTGACCTATTTTCGTATACAACCGGATGTGACGTACCATGATTTTGTGGTATTACACCTGTATGTAGTACCATGAAACCACACCCACACACACAGCTAAACCTTTCCTCGTGTATCTTTCACCAAACTTTTATAAATAGTAGGTACTGTTGCGGATCTAGATATTTCTTTATATTAATCACAGATAGCAAACGGGGAAAACCCAATTTTAAACGAAATGAATTTGAGTATACCGTTATACAATGTGTATGATAATGACGTCAGATTTAACAACACGCATTCACTAATCTGTTGTGTATGATGTCTTATCACCTGATTTGGCTCTTTAATATATTTTCAACGAGAGTAATACGAAATGTTTCGATACTATGGCAATTCTGGAACTTTTATTATCAGTTTTGTTTCGACAAAGACGCTGTACGTTTTACTTTGATTCTTTAACTGTTTATCCCTGGCTATATTCTCTCTCTTTTTTCATTGTCTTTTGTATATTAACAATGATGACATTTAGTTAAAAAAAAAAAGAAAACAACTACATGTATTTCTATATTTTATGCGTCGGAAGTGCTATTCTGAATTTACCTTTACCGACAACGCTAAACAGCAAACATTTGCAAACCATGAATATATAAAAACCAAATTATCTACAGAGCTCTGATCACGAAAGCCCGAAAATTAATAGCAAATTACATTAAAGGTCAACCTTTCCTTGGGAAGTTGAAATCTAATTGTCTGAACATTGTTTAATTCATAATCACACAATTGAAAAAGGTTTGTTATAAATCAAGTCAGTACCGAAAAATTGACTACTCAAACTGACGATACGTCCAGGAACTTATTGTCCATCAGAATTGTGGAATCATGTTAATAAAATTGAGAATGGAAATTGGGAGTGTGTCAAAGAAACAACAAGCCGACCATAGAAAAAACAACAGCAGAAGGTCACCAACAGGTCTTCAATGTAGCGAGAAATTCCCGTACCCGAAGGCGTCCTTCAGCTGGCCCCTAAACAAATATAGAATTTTAATGCAATTAAGACTACACTACAAACCAGTAAAAGTTTGAAAATGGTCTATATAGTTATCAAAAGTACCAGGATTATAACTTAGTACGCCAGACGCGCGTGAAAATTGTCTATTTATGTTGTCGACTATACTGATATTTCACGATAAGTCAACCAGTCTAAATTGGTCTAAATTGGTCTAAATTGGTATCATTTAACACGGTATCACTTAAACCCAGTACACACATGTACTGTGGGTAGTAAAACCTTACAAAGGGGCTTTTTGTTTAGCATGTGGTTTTTTTTTTTTTTACCAAACTTAATTTACATGAATTACAAATCGTGCTAATCAAAAATTACATATTACGTTTCATGGTAACTCACATTAGTTATAAAACTATTTTTTTAATTGAGGTCTCAACAGCCAACAACATCTTTGATATTATTAAACCTTATATTAGAAAAATATCTATTGTTATTATAGTTTTGGATATATATGCCAAATGATTCAAATTGTTCTTCTGATAAGGGGCTAACTAGAGATGCATATAACCAAGATATCAAATGTTTCGCGTCATCAAAAAAATTAAATGATTATCAAAATTATATCACCGGAAAAATGTGATAGATTTGTCAGCATTGAAGGGGAAATTCTAAAAATCTTTTCAAATGGCCAGACTTTATTGAATCACGGAAATGTATTCTGTCTGTTAAAATATTTCCTTCATCATTCTAGAAGTTTTTTATCGAGAGATATTTTCACTTTGTTCCTATCACATGCGAACAGCCATGAATCACAGCGCTCACGCATTCACAGTAAACATAATTTCCTACAATATTTTACATACAGACGTATCACAAGTCAATTATTGATAAGCGTGCATTCAGATACTGCATCTGGGTGGCTGATGTTAGCCACTTTCTTCTACAACCATAAACAATACATGGAGTCGATCTTGATAATAGACTATGTTTTCTCGAAATGCACCGATAAAAAATTGAAGCTCCAAAGGGTGTGTGGCTCGTTTTTAATCGGAACCAACAGTTAATGCTGAATTTGACAAAACACGAAAATCTTATAACTATTCTGAAGGCTTTACCAATCCAGGGGGGTTGAGCTTTTGTGACAATTCACAAATGATTCCAATTGAACTGCAACCAGTTTTAATGCCTGATATGAATCTATGTATTCATCCGAAACCATTTGCACAAATCCTGAGGTTTTTATGCTATTACCATTTACATGACCTAACACCCTGCAGACATATTGTGATTCAGTTAAACCAAACAGCAAAAGATAACAAATTATTTCAGTATTGTCTTGTTGGCAATACGTTGCAACTTAACTATTCTAAAGATAGTAGTCATTTTACTTTTTTTGACATGTGCTATATTGTGAGATTTCTTCGAATTGCACATCAAATGACTGGCGAACCTGTATGTAATCTAGGAAGACTTTATGCCCGGACATTTGATCAAATGACCTCAACGATTGATATCGATTAGCCTTTATATCAAATGGTCCGTTCTGAAACATATAAGTGTTTGGACCATACGCGTATGGAAATAAGGTCTTAGATGGAAAAATTGTATAAGCTATAATAAGCTATTTGGTGTTCATTTGATAAAACGCTATTTGTTGTGTAAATTAATGCTATATCAAAGTCATCATGTATCAACTAAAATTATCTAATAGTAAATATTGTAATCGTAACAAGTTCATCCCATAAATAAAACTAATTATCCGAGAAAAAACACACGAAGCAGCTATCGAGGAGTTTTTCATAGTATCCACTGCTTTCGATTGTCAAAAGCTTACTGAAAATTGACCGTGCCAACTACGGAAAATTATTTTTGTGCATATTACCCATGACATTAGATGCACGTGCATTCATTGTCCATACTTGTTTCGTAAAAATCAGTATAAAGAAAGAAAAAAACTTATAATTTTGTTTTATGTTGCACTTTTATTAGCTTTCAAACTGATTATTATAAAAGTAACTGGTTTTTTTTCGCACAGTTCTCTTATCTTTTCCTCTTTTATGTACCTTTTTGTTATGTCCCTAATTGGGTTTTATCCAAATTTACGTGACAATCCTTTGCAGTAGTTGTTTGTTGAATTCGTGGTGTTTCTCCCTTTGAGAAATTATGTGTTTTATGCAAAATTTGTAAGTTTCTATCAAATTTCTTCTAACCTTTTTCAAACGACAAAAGTTTAAAACGGCACCGTCACCATGCTAAATTAATCTCATAGCATATTCCGTTCGGATGCAATGATATAAAACTATTTCCAATTTTTGATTTTGAGCCTTAAAGTTTAATGAATTTCATACAGAGTATATTGCATAGTTATGATCTTTACCATCTGTATGCCATTTGACTTACGACAGTCTTAAATATGGACAACAGGCAATGAAATAACCTTCTGAGCTATATTTATTTTTCTCTTAAAATGGGATTCAGTATAATTTGACTTTGTTAAAGGGGTGTTTTTCGTGGGATTTTATTTAATTTTTCAATATAGTTAGTGTTTCTTTCAGGACTGTCTATACTCTCTCTTAAAAAAACAGATAGTGTTTATATTTGAAACCTTTACATATGGTCAGGTTTTAATCGTGTTAAAATCTCCATCACCTTGCTAGTTCAGAAATAGGATTAGTTACTCGACGTAACTTATTCATATGTCTTAAGATTGTACAGATTTATATCATACAGATAAAATATGAATACTAGTTCATATTATAAACAAGCAGCATTTGTATATATATATAAATGTGACAAATTCAACGTAAACACGAACACCTTCGATTTTAATACATAAATATTCCGAACTGTATGTAGTACCATGAAACCACACCCATACAAACCTCAAAAACTTTCCTCATGCATATTTCATTACTCTTTATAAATAGAAAGTACTGTTGCGAATCTAGAAAAACTATAGTTCCAATCTTTATATAATCAATGTCGCAGATAGCAAACGGGGTTAACCAAATTTTAAATGAAATGAATTTGAATTTACCGTTAAACAATGTTTATGATAATATTGATGACGTAAGGTGTAACAACATGCATTCACCAAGCTATCACTGTATGATGTCTTATCACCTGATTTGGTTTTTTTAAATTTTCTAAACGAGAGGTACACGACAGGTGCACTATTACAGTCATTCTCAGACTTTTACTTTGATTCGTTTACTGTTTATCCTTGTGTATTCACTCTCATTTTTTTTTGTCTTTGGTATTTTATCAATGCTAAAATTTCGTTAAAAAATAAAAACAACTCTTTATACATTTCATTCATCGGAAGCACTTTACTGAATTTACCTTTACCGACAACGCTTAGCAACAAACATTTGAAAGCCAGGGATATATGTAGGACTCTAAAGTGCGATGGGGACTCTAAAGTACGATGGTCACGCTAAAGTGCGATGGTCTACGCTAAAGTACGTGGTTCCATACGCTAAAGTGCGATGGTCCGGAAAAATATAGACGTTAGAAACGCAGTTGATTATGACGTTAACAGCCGTTTATACAAAACAAAAATGTACATGCCGTAAAGATAAATTAAAAATATTTGATCAACATATTTTTTAAACCAAATGTCTATGACATTATTTTAAACATAATTGTGATTTGTTCGGCTGAAGCAAATACGTTTTTTTTTAGTGCTAATAGAAGGATTTACATGTATCCTGCAACCGACCTGGCATTTTACTATACAGATACAAAATAGAATACGCATAGGTTCCCTGTGTCCTGTTTCTATTGGAAGCGAACAGATCCAATTATATCTAGTAAACGTTGCAATTTATTTTGCGGTCCCCTTTAAAATACTGTCGATTTTATTGAAAATTAAGCGTAAATAATAAATTGTCGGCTAAAACATAGTTTGTACATTGTAGGTAAATAGAACATGTATTTGTACTCGTTACGAATATGGAAAAAGCTTGGCGAATATTGATTTTTTCTTGCATTTACATTAAAGCTTGTACAAATAAATATTACTTATTCCGACTTTTGTATTTGTAATTTACGATGACGACTGTAAAAGGGAAAAAAAAGGGGGTAGAATATTGATGAACTGTGTGAACGGCAAGCTACGTCAATTATCAAATAATTCCAAATACGCCTTTCATTGTAAAAAAATGATTTAACAGGAAATACAGTATTTTGTCACAGTAAATGTTTTTTTAGCAATTATTACGTTGTTGGTCTTCTATAAACAATCATTTCATCCTACAGTCAAGTTTACTATAAAGCCTACATGTTTTACATATGTTATGCCCTAACATACTAACTTTTGCCATAAAAAACACTATTTTTAAAAACCCATGTACTCTAACGTTTAAATCCCCCAACCTTTAATACCCTATTGATGCATTTCAATTTTAGTGTGACATACCATCTTACGTTAGCAAACAAACAACCATCGCACTTTAGCGTGAAACACCATCGTACTTTAGCAAACAAACAACCATCGCACTTTAGCGTGAGACACCATCGTACTTTAGCGTAGACCATCGCACTTTGGCGTGACCATCGCACTTTAGAATACCATCGCACTTTAGAGTCCTACATATATAAGAACCAAATTATATACAGAGCTTTGATCACGAAGACCCAAAACATAATAGCAAATTATACTAAAGGTCAATCTTTCCTGGGGGAGTTGTAATCTAATTTCCTGAAAAAAAATGTATATTTACACAATTAAGAAAGGTTTGTTATAACTTTTGTCCACCAGAATGTGATATTATGTTATCAAATCATTTTTATATAATTCTAATTGAATTAAGACTACACTACAAACCAGTAAAAGTCTGAAAATGGCCTTATCTGTTGTCGACTATACCGATTTTTACTCGACTAGTCGACCAGTCTTAATTGGTCAAATTGTTCTGCATTTTACTCGGTATTCTTGACCCCATTCACATACTTTACAAATCATGCTAATTAAAAATTACATATTAAGTTTCATGGTTACTCAAAATAGTTATAAAACTATCTTTACAACTGAGGTTTCAACAACTAACAAAATCATTGATATTATTAAACCTTATATTAAAAAATATCTATTGTTATTGTAGTTTGGGATATTTATTTATATATGCAAAATGATTCAAATTGTTCTTCTGATATGGGACAAACTATGAATTACATGTAATACCATCTGCTTGGGGGCACACTCATTTGAAAGACCACACCTGGTAAGAGAGTGATAAATCTTAAATAACATCTAATGAAAATTAATAACTGTAAAATTTAAATCAGCAGTCCTTTTGGAATCACATGATAACTAATTCACGAATTCAAGAAAAATAGGTTTTTCTTTTTACCTGTAAAATACAACTGTACTGAGGTAAATGAACCTTTGTATTCCATGTCTTTAATTTTGACAAAACTTACTTAATCAACCCTTATTTTTACTTTGAAAACAAGACGTCCAAATTACACAGATGCCCCACTCGCACTATCATTTTCCATGTTCGAAGGACCGTGAAACTGGGGAAAAATCAAATTGGCATTAAAATTAGAAAGATCATACCATAGGGAACATGTGTACTAAGTTTCAAGCTGATTGAACTTCAACTTCATCAAAAACTACCTTGACCAAAAACTTTAACCTGAAACTCCCACTTTCCTTTTCTATGTTCATTGGACCGTGAAATTGAGGTCAAAAGTCTAATTTGGCTTTGAAATTAGAACGATCATATCATAAGCAACAAGTGTACTAAGTTTCAAGTTGATTGAACTCCAGCTTCATCAAAAACTACCTTGAACAACAACTTCAAACTGAAGCGGGACGAACGGACGGACGAACGAACAGATAGACGCACAGACCAGAAAACATAATGTTCCTCTACTATCGTAGGCGGGGCATAAAAACAAAAGTGAAATCTTTTTGATTTTTCAAATTGCCTCATTCACAATTACAAAATACGTCATTGCCTTATCAACTAAACTCGACTGCCATTATAAATTCATATCCAGCTTAAGTTAGTGTTGAACATTTTCCAGTTACCATACATTATATCTTAAACATTCAAAACGTTTTGAATACGATTTAAAATATGTATTAACTTTTATTGTGTATAATAATGATCTTGTTGTTATTTTTTTATTTCCATTTAGTTATGTTGTGTCACATACTATAAATATGTAGTTTTTTTTGGTAATAAAGATTTGAATTCAATTCAATTGAATAAAGGTTGAAAATTCTAGTATTTTTATTGGTTTGTGAAAATGACATCACGTATATAATAATTTAATGAACCTAAAACTTTATTTATTACATGATATTCTTTTAATCTTGCCAGAAATTACTTCCTTTTGTCGCCTTGTTTAATTTGATTTGTGGTATATGTGATATACATGGTATAAGTATAAAAAAGTGTTCATGAATATGTTGTTGATGTTGTTTTATATTTATTGTGAAAATTTTATTTCAATGCTATGTTAAATACATATCCAATTTCAAATTTGATTCCTTAATGGATGAACTACAATAGATACATATAGATATAGTTAAATATAGTTCAGACTAGGGCGAGTTATATCAAGAAAATTTCAGACCAATTCATACTGCTCGAGGAAAAATCAGTAAAGTCGAGTACAGACAGATATAGGCTTTTTCAGAATTTTACTGGTTTTTTATTGTTACACTCAATATGGTTAACTACTTAGTATATATTCCTTCTCATTTGCGCCCAGTCTTGCTCTTTTGGAATTCATGTGATTCCCTTATTTTTCGGGTTTTTTTTCATCTTTCTTATTTTTATGAATCTAGAATATTTCAACATCGTTCAACTACTGTTTCTCCCAACTTGTTATTGGTTTTACTAATAAGTAATTATTTACCATTTTTTCCAAAAAAAAAGAAAATAAGAAGATACAAGAAAAATGTTGTTCATCACAAAAAATAATTAACCTCTTTATATATAAACGATTGCTTGTAGACAAATTACACGTGTAGCGAATGCAAAATGATTTTTTTTTATACCATACACTTTAGAGATATAACAAACAAAAAACTGATATGGACGATTTACAAGGAACGTTACATTAAGTGCTAGGATCTTTAGAACGATAACATACATGTAAATATAGGAAACTAACTAAAGTGTCCCCTTAAATACTTATAAATCAAAATGTTTGAATTAGGGCGTAACAAATCGACAGTAGCACATCCTTGTATGATAGGAAATATGTACACTTCAGACAACAAGAGCTTCCAGTTTTGCTTCACTAAATATAACCTGACTTTCATGAGTATTTCCTTGTATTAGCAAAAGAACTATTTTAACACTAACCGATACAACACATTTGTGTATTATGGGTGTTGTATATTAACTAATTCGGCTAAAGAGTTCTTTGTTCCAATGGTTTCAAGATTTTAGAAACTTGATATTCTCGAACAACTACAATCTGGTTAACTTATGTTCATAGGGAAGAGGCGAAATACGAATTTTGATATGACTATGATGCATGACATAAATAGTGTTTTTACGTATTCTTTCTAAATTTACCATTAAAAAAAGTTTTTATTTACATAACATTTACTCATTACTAAAGAGTCCTCAGTCTGGCTAACAATAAATTTATGTATTAAACATGCAAATGTATCATCGCACAATCAATGTATGTATAAAAATATTATAGTTTGCTATAAGAAGGATCCGCATTAAAAAAATCCAGGTAAGATAAAAACGGTGTCAACCGTGATCTAAAAAAAAACAGTTTCACCACACCATTTTTTTTTAAATGCACCAAAGCAGGAATATGTCAATTGTGATCTCATTGTTCGTTTTTATGTATTTTGCATTTGTGTTTGTTTTTGTTGCACTTCAGTGTTCTGTTGTTTCGTTGTGTTCCTCTTATAGTTGATGTGTTTCCTTCGGTTTTAGTTTGAATCCCGGATTTGTTTTCTCGAGCTCTTATTCGATAAATGACTTTTGAAAAGCAGTATACTACTGTTGCCTTTATTTATTAAGACTGTTAAAATAGGAATGTCTTCACTTAAGACTGAGGGTTGATAAAAAAAAACATAGATTATGATTTAAGTGTCATCTAGAACAGAAATAAAGCAATATAAAAATACTTGCAGAACAAAGACACATCATATACATGCACGCGAAATATGTCAAAATGTAAAGGAACAATTTTATTACAAGCTAATGTCCAGTTGAATTTAAACAAAAGAGAGGGAGCTCTTTATTATAGTCAGTACAAATGCTGAGTTAGTCTATTTGATTTGAATTGTTTACATCTGTTCTATGGGCTTGAAACAATTAATGTAAGTGTACAATGTAGGATTTTATATATCTTATTACGTGTTTTTACTTAAAATATAGTCATGATAGTATAGTGGTTTGAGATATTTGTAGACCTTTTTTTTACATTTTCACACAACAGTTGTTTGTGGTAGTTTCAAATAGATAGATAACAGATTGATCTTTTGAATATCTGTGCCCGAAGAATCTGAACAATAATTTTATCAATAAGAGAAAGTCGAGTATCGTTTTCATGTTCAAGCATGTTTGATTTTACTATTTTTTCTCAGAAACGTATGAAGCAAACATATTTGATACATCACCTCACTTCATATTCTAATATCTTTATATATATAGTCTACAGTTTGTCCTAATAACACATGGGGAAAAGGAAATATATGGGTTAAGTTCAATACTTTTCTAAAGATCCATCACTTAGAGTATGTGAATTTGAATGACAAATTATACTTGACCACGGGCTTTTCCTGTAGTCTTTTTTGTGTATAGCTTAAAACAATACTGCTGGGTGTGTTATCTATGGCAATTAATAAGTCTTCAACCTCTGGACTTTTTAGTCTGACCTTTATCGACATTTTCAATTTTTATTTTTCAAATGTTTATCTTACTTTCCACCCCATCCCCCTGACAATTGATAATACAATAGTTTTAGTTGAAAATGGGCCTTAAATTACATGATTTTTTTTTTTAGTTATAAGATGCATTGAGCATCTTTTGAAATGCAGCTCTCATATTAAATTTGCAATGATGCCAGCTATGTGAATAAATTTATCAAGAGCTGAAGTGACAGTGCGTTATCCTTACAATGGCTTCCATTTTTACGATTGGAAAATTAGGTGGTGTAATAAGGAGATACTTTTGACAATTGTTTGACGAAGAAAAAGTGAATTCAGCTTCTTCTATGTGTGAACTTCCTATAAGTTGCATTAGAGTATCTCCATATGGAGTATTGATAGATATAAGAAGATGTGGTATGAGTGCCATTGAGACAATTTTCTATCTTAGTCACAATTTGTTCAAGTAAACCATTAGTTTCCAAAAAAATTATGTTAAGCGAATACCTTATGAATGACACTAAGATTTATTTTACATGGGATATATTTACGAGGACTGGTTTTATTAAAAGTTAATACTCAAAATCAAACGTAAATGGTAACCCGTCTACTGGTTAACACGTAGTACTTCCTTATTGGTATTGTATACTAATTGGATGAAATCATTTATAACGTGAAAAATATAGAACAGTATTTAAATGTACATGGCTTCCCAAAACATTGAATTGCAAGATTTTGAAACACGCAGTATTTATGAATTCGTGAATCCCTACACCACACTTAATATGGGTTATGTGCTATCACTCTCGTGGAAGCAGTGGCTCAAATTTGTATTACTAAGACTGAGTGTATGTTTGACGTTTTCTGTATTGGTACTCGCTGCAACTTATTTTACAGTGCACGGTATGTAAAAATAAATATCATTATAATCATGTATATGTTTCTTCGTGTTCTTGCTGCTGAAAAAACCTGTTTCAGTTGAATTTTCACTTACAAATTACGTACTTGATAGAGGATTGCTGCTCACAAAAGAGCTATTAAACCAAGAGTTCCAAATAGTAAAGTTGAAATCATCCCTTCGTAAATGTTACGGACGCCATCACGAGTTGGTTGACCGTTATGGAATAACCGTTTCACATATGATACCGGATATGTTCCTTATGTCGCAAATACAATATACTTCCCTTTTTACTAATTTGACCAACCAAATTTGTAATAACATAAGCAACACGACGGGTGCCACATGTGAAGCAGGATCTGCTTACCCATCCGGAGCTCCTGAGATCACCACAAGTTTTTGGTGGGGTTCGTGTTGTTTAGTCTATAGTTTTTCTATGTTGCGTCTTCTGTACTATGATATGTCTGTTTGTCTTCATTTTTAGCCATGAAATTGTCAGTTTAATTTCAGTCTATGAGTTTGACTTTCCCACTGGTATCTTACGTCCCTCTTTTTTCAGCATTCATAAAGAATTGTTAGTTGAATCATTTCTTTATAAACTTATCGGGCAAGTGTGCATGAGGGGAAACTGTACAAGGTACAATATAAATCAGAGTTTTCTAATCAAAAACTGTTCGCTATAATCAAATAACAGAAAACTATACCTGTTCGTTTGTTGATGTGGTTCATAAGTGTTTCACGTTTCACCTTACTTGTTCTTTTTTAATATAAATTAGATTTATAGGAGAGTTGTTTCATTGGCACTCATATCACATCTTCTCATATCTAATTAATATTGTTGGACTATAATTATCACTTCTTCCCAGGTAGTTTATTAATGCTAACTACATTTTGCCCTTCAGATGTATTTTACAAAGACGTTTTCTGTATTTCTTCAATAAGTAAGTTAACAAAATTGTTTCAGCTGTACTAAGAGTGGACACGGAGAAGAATTATGCAGCCCTAATGAAAACACAAAACTGTCCCGTTACAGATACTCATACTCTGACATCTGAAAAGGGTTAGAATAAAATACCTATAGAGGTATGATATGATTGTTAATGATACAATAATCAATTATAATCAAATTCTGTAAGCAACTATAAGTCATTGTGAGAAAACTCACTGAGAAACAGCAATATTAACATGATAACAAAGTTTGATTTAGGACAAAACAAAAGAAGAACTAAAAAAGTTGACAGATTATATTGAAATCCATTAAATCAGCACGGAAATAAGCCAACATAGGCTCGCAAAGACAATATAGACCTTTTATCGTTGACATTCTATCAAGACAATTTGGATAGTCTATATATGGTAAAAACCTTGCTGATGCAAAGACAAATACAACATGAATAGGAAGTTTTCATCCTGACATTCAAACAAAATATTTATCGCACTCACTCTCATATTAATGATCATTTACTTGTTTTTCAACTATTATTTTGTAACATAGCTAAATAATCAATTGTTAAAATTCTTATGTAATCGGTCTTTCTATTTTAGAAAAAGAAGAAACCTTCCGAAAACCGGCATTTTTTTGCACATCTAAAGCCACACACAGACTCAGTGACCTTAAAATCTAACAGTGTTGTTAAATTCAATGCTATTACGACAAACATAAGGAGCGGTTACGACTCAAATACCGGAGTGTTTGCGGTTCCACTAAATCGGACATACGAACTTGCAGTGAATTTCATTAAAGGTAATAAAACAGAGTGGCTCGAACTACAACTGATGAAGAACAATAGAATTGTAAGTGGCCATACTGCTTATGATACGTATTTATCGGGATCTCTTCAAGCTATACTAGAATTGGCGGAAGGAGATATAATTTATGTCCTACAACCACGTATATCAGGGAATATTTATGGTCATAATTTTACCATGTTTTCTGGTCATTTTATATGATTAGAAAATGTAAATTTTCATTAAACATCAATTCGGAGCGTTAATTTGATATTTTCATTTCATTTTTATGAAGTGCGATAAAATGAGACATGGAAAGGACAAAAAAACAAAACAAAAAACAAAAAAATTTCGATATTCATAACTTATTCACACCTTCTACCATTGATGACTTGAGAAGGTACTCATGAATGTAAATGTTTTTCTTGCAAATGATCACTTAGAATTATAGAAATTGTTGCCAATTAAGAATTCTGTGTTATCTTGAACATCTTGTGTCTTGTTATAACCAAGACGTCAATATAAACAACAACATGCTCTCATCTCTTTACTGCTTCATATGATAAATCTTTTCTGTGCATACTGTTAGCTGACGACCCAAGCATATGCAAACATTGAAACTCGTTATCTCATCCGAATGATAATGGTCCAACTGATATAAGTATTTTATTATATGATAATAATTGGTGGTACCAATGTTGTACGTACCATATAGAGTTATCACAGCGGGCACTCAACGTTGAATAAACGTTGAAATGAGGTTGAAATGTGATCAACGTATATTCAACGTCGGAATTGGAACGTTGATTCAATATTGAATCAACGTTAACTTATTTACTCATAGTAGACCAATATAAAAAATCATTAGATCAATAGGCAATACATGCATAACCGTAAAAGTACATATCTATAAAGAAAAGAATGAAATAGAGTTTTGGTTTTCACAAAACAGTATAGTACCAACTATTGATCACTATTCAGTAATCTTAACATGCATGAGTTGTGCCACGATGTGGGGGGAGGTAAATCGTTTAATACTGAAATTCTAGGGAATAAGAAATACAATTTATTAATTCTATTTCACATTATATTAATTTGAACAAAAAGATAACATCTAAAGAAATTTGATTATCAACAATGATCGCGATTTCTTTCATTCATATTTTCGCGGGATTTGAACAGGAAGTTAGGTTGCCCATGCGCATTAAACCCGCACATTTTCTGTATTTAAAAAGAACAACAAAGGACGTAGTCGGGGAGAAACTTCCGTTTATCACGTATATTTATGGTATGTAGATGTTTTTATGTGGCTATCACGGTTTATCACATTTATGAATTGTGTTTACAAACTCTGAATTGGTATCCATATTGCACAATTAGAGAAAAATATAACTATTCCAGAAACAGATCAGAACACATCGTCAATTTTTTATCAACATATTGATTCCTCCAATTATACTATTTTTAAGAGCATTTAATGTGGAAAGCATATTTAGTTTCATTTTAAAGTTTAGGAAAAAATTGATACATTTATTATGCTTAAAGATTCAAATAAGAAAAAAGGGGGGATAAGCAAGGGTTTACATTATTGTGCTCAAGTAAATTTCCCAACATGTATACTATATAACATATATACAGTACTACCTGTGACATTATCTTATTCATGGTGGCCATAAAAATTATGTCCACCATGGTGGCCCTATATATGTCCATCATTTTACCCCCTGTCGCTTAATTATTAAATACACAAGGTATTCATCAAAAACTAGTCAAGGAAATAGGGAAATCTTGACTGCATTGAAGTGTTAAAATTATATAACTTACAGGTCATGTGTCTCAGGTAAAATATACATGTATGTGTTTGTGAAATTTAATTACTGTGATTATGACAAGAAAATTCAAAAATAAAATGAATTAATATAACAAGTTGAATAAATAGCTGATTTTTTTTTTTTTTTTTTTTTTATTATTGACTCATGACTATTTGTTTTGACATTATACCTTTTTAATCAATTTAAGTTATTTTTTAAATGTACTTTATGGCATGTATGGTAAGTGAAGAATAAATGAATATCATCTTCTAATATAATGCAAACTTTCCCAATGCCTGCCTTTTTCTATTGAAAAGTTGTTTCTCAAATTAATTTTCTTAAATCAAAATGATTTATACTTAAATCATAGTAGATAGACTTATCTGCATTCAATACTGTTTAACTAATGTTAAAGATTGTTTTATCTTATTCTAAATAAAGTTCCTTATTTCTCTATTGAATAAATATATTCATGATATTCAAAATATTCATTAATTCAACAAAATTTGATAATATTTGTATTGTCATATAAACATATGGTATTTAGTTTGTGACAAAAAAAAACAAAAAAACAATTATAATGCAAAGAATTAACAATTCTATTATTTAAGAAATTAAAACACATGGATTTTTTTAGGTTTCTGCCCTTAGTTCTAATTAATGACTATTTTATAAGGGAGCCAATATTTTCAACATATTCATGTAATAAAGGTTTAGCCTTTCTTTCACTTTTTTGTTCTTGGGTAAAAGACAATATTATGAGAGGTAAACAATTTTTAAATATATTATCTTAAGTTGTTTTGTTAATTTCACAATTAAGGAAGGAGCGGTCTTCATTGTCCAGCAAGTGGCACAGTTTACATATTCTATTCATTCTAGGAATTTTATATTGTCCACTATTTTCTATTTCTAAATTATGACCACTAACTCTCTATGTGACACATTTGAGTATACAGTTTTTACCAAAGTTTTTATTCTTAAATCTATTTTCAAAAATGTTCTTATATTTTTCTTTAAATTGATTTTTCATCAAGGGTTTTAAAGTCTTAATTTATTCAAGTCCCTGAAATTGTTAACTTTATCTAAAAGGCCTTGGTTTAGGGAAATGTTTGCAAATGTATACCAAGAATATGTATCATACCAGTCCAACACGTCCAACAATATAAATGTACACAGAAAAATTATTTAATTAATAGACCATAAAAGCTTAACCATCTATATAAGTGTATTTTGTCAAATTTGGCTTTTAACTGACAGATATTAGCCAAACTGAAGATGTCATATTTAATAAGTTCACATTTGTTTCAAAAAAAGCAAAGGAAGACAGTTTTTTTCTTTAAATTTATTTTTTGGAAAATAAGTCTCTTCAACATGTCCATTAATTGTTCACGCATAATGATATTTGTAGTTTTCCTGAATAATAATAGATGTTATAAAAATTTATTATAAGAGGATTAATATTGTCTGATCATTTTATTTTGTTAAGAAACAGGCTTGCTAAAAATTACTTCCTTCATGGTTTCTTCAAAAATATCATTTGCTTGATTATTAGTTATTATTAATGATAATTCATTAAATAATGCAAATAAACAATTAAATACAATGAACATTGTACATTAATTTTTTTTTTTTTTTACTTTAAAAAAAAATTAAAGTCTGTTGTCTTTCAAATGCTAGTCAATAACTTTATCTTTGACATTTTTGTCTTTTTGCTTCTCAAGATTCTTACTAAGAAGACATTAAAAGAATAAGAAACAAAATCATTACAAAAATGAATAAAAACAAATAAAAAAATTTTGAATAAATAAAAAAGACAGAAAAATCAAAAATAATATTAATTAACAAAGACTAAAACAATGTCTTATTCTACATTTTCCAAATAAGGTGAAATGTCAATTTTGAAAGAAACCTAAGTTACCTGTACAGGTAAATTTTAAAGAAAAATACAAGTTGAAAACTTCAACCCTGATTGATTAGAACAGGTAACATTATTAGATAAAACATCAACCTATGTTTTATGACCCCAATAAATAGCCAACATCTCAAGATTGAATACCCCAATAAATGGCCACCATTAGATGTTGACCATGCAAGAGGGTGGACATAATTAAGAGGATGTCACAGGCTGTACTGTATGTGATTTATTTAGTTTAACCTTAAGGCTTGGTAAACCACATACTTTTTGACGTTTATTAACAATTAATTTCAACTTAACAACAAAGTATTAAATTTGCATGTTCATGTGATGAAAAATTGATACTTATTTTTACAATAACATTAAATAATTCAACAAAATAGTATTATTCCACGCTATGAGAGGATAACTATTGAATATGTTCATTGATAACTTTTCAACTAATTAACCTTTCTACAAAAGTTATTCTATTTTTAAAACAAGTCAGTCTGACCATTATCTGATCATCAGGTGATCTCTGACTCTGTAATACGAGAAATGCGTGTTTACATTAATGTGTACGTAACCTTGTGCTGAATGTTAGCAGTCCATAATCATTTATCTTGAACATGTATTATTTATTTTACAGAAGTTTGTCAAACAAATCAATGGCTGAAATGCATCAAGTGGAGCAAAATCAAAATTCAGTTTTTGGAATTCCAGTCTTTAAAATCATCAAAGCTATAGGTTTTTTGTCTGTATAACTATATGCCATTTGTGTTCAAAGACACATCTGTTGTTTATTCTAATTTTGTTAAACTTACATACCATATTATGTTTGTCTTTACATGTTAATGGACTTGTGCAGTCATCAATAAAAAAAGTCATAGGACATATAGTAAAGTGTTTTCATTGTTTATATCAATAACATAGTCAAACCAACAGTCTTACAAATCTCAGATTGAAGCTTCTTTAATTACAAAAAACTACTAAAAGTAAACATTAATGTATATTTTGTTTTAATTATGATTGTCTTATTACAATATGTGCTTTGTCGTTATTGTTTTATTTATTTTCATTGCTTCTAGAAACAAATTGAAAGTGGCTCAAATTTAAAATATCTTTTTAGAACATACAATTTATATTTATTATAATCTGATTTTTTCCAGAGGTTAAATATACTGCAAAAGTATAAAGATGTCACTGAGAAATATATATCTGATAAAGACCCCTCCTGCTTAAAGTATGCCACAGAAAGATCTACAAGTGTAGATAGAAGAATGATGACATACAAAAAGGACAAAAAGAGACAAAGATAATAAATGAATTTATAAAATAAATCTTCTATCAAAAGAAATAATATTGTATTACTAGATTTGATATTTTTCCTGAGTAAATATGTATTCATTTAATGGTTTATACCAATTATAGGTGTGAGGGTAATATATACATGTACATTTATATAACATATGTATATACATGTTTAATCAAGGACCTTTGGTTTATTGTGGAGAGTTGACTTGTTAGCAGTCATGCTGCATCTTCTTATTTTCATACCTGAACACACGTTGTATCTAATAATGTCTTCACTCTTCTTGGGATATACTACTACTTTTAAGAAGAACTTAACTTAAGCAATAACATTGGTCGGTTGTATAATAAGAACTACTTTCAACTTGTGAGAATTGTTTAGAACTATTCAACATCTTCTTTCCTTTTTGGTTTGAGATTCTTTCTGTGGAGTCGGGGAATAAAGTGTATGTCATATTTTTTATGCAAACTGTGTAATCAAATTCATTGAATGATTTGTATTTTTATAGCTATTCACAACAAGAAAAACTAGAAGTAAGAATATACTAAAAATGATAGGTGTCCACTTGTATATTAAAATAGATAATGTATAGTTATCTTTAAATACAAGTTGATACACACAATCATTTCAGCTATTCCTTCTTGTAGTTTTTCTTGTTCTAAAAAGCTAAATATGCATTTTTAAAATAAATTTAATATTTGAATATGAGAGACACAGACGCAAACAGGATTTTAAGATATGACATTTATGGTGTAGATTACTGACTTCGTACAAGCACCGAATGTTGTTTCAGTAACAGTTGATGTATTTATTTAGATGTCTCCCATTTAGCTTATCTTTTTGGTTCATATGTGTCTTGATGAGAGAAAAAAACATTAAAAAAACCTGTACACCCATCATTGATATACTTTCAACTACTATTCAACCTTGAATCAACGTTGAATGGATGTTTGAAATGTCAACGTTAATTCAAATTTTCAAAATCAAACAGAAATTTGACATTGTTTCAACGTTGAGAAACAACCTTGTTTCAACGTTGAATCAACGTCGAGTGCCTGCACCTTTATTTCTTCACAGATTTTACTTTTCATCTATTTAAATTAATTGTTAATTTTCCAGACCCTTGATACGTGTGATGCTGATATATCCCTAAGAATATATGATATTCTAACAGTATTTCCTTTATGGAGGATTGCTGTTAACTAATTTACGTGAACACGAAATTAAGATCTGAGTGTATTTATCAAAACAGAAACAGTCATTCAAACAATGTTATTGCTAGAAGACAATTCAGTAGGAGAGATAACCACTGTAATAGTCCTTACCAAAAATGCAAAAAAAAAACAGACAAAAACTACAGCAACAAAAGTTTCTCCCTATATTGTATTGTTTTTGTTTTTGTTTTTTTAATGCATAATCTTGTATTTTCTCCCTGTTTTCATTAAACAAATTTTTAGGTAAAACTTACAGCAAAAGTCAAATAACAAAAATACCGAACTACGATGAAAATTGAAAACAGAAAGTTATTAAGCAAAAGGCAAAACCAAAAGTTCAACCTCATTAAACGAATGGATAACAACTGTCATGTTTATAAAAATTTAAGTTAAACGAAAACGTCAAGAATCTCTACTTATACGTTCAAAATCAATTAAGCATAGCTTGCAACAAAACTCGCGTCTTTAAGTAACTCCAGTAAGTTTAATAATTTTTTTGATACCGACCCTTTTAGATAATACTTAAATTACATCTTAAGAATAATACATACGTAAATACAACTCCTATCAAGTAGAGTGTTTCCTGATGTTTTAATTAAATCATCAGTCACAAGAGAAAGTAGTTTACTATCAAAATTGGACACCGGTTCTCGCATCGTTGTAACTATAATGAGATTTGATGCGAATGTCATACAAGTGAGAGGTTTAGCGCTATAAATACAGGTTCAATCAATCATTTTCTACATTTGAAAATGCCAGTATCAAGTCAGGAATATGACAGTTGCTGTCCATTCGTTTGATGTGTTTTATCATTAGATTTTGCCATTTGATTAGGGACTTTCTGTTTTAAATTTTCCTCGGAGTTCAGTTATTGGAAACCTATTATTCAATGCTATCATGAGATCAATAAATACTTGGTGATCTTCTTGTTTAGTCTTTTAACAGAATGATGTTTTTTTTGGTTTTTTTTTTTAATTTTGGTTCATTGTGTGTTTTGAAAAGACATTTAAAACAACCAAATCGGGGGTTGGTTGAACCTGGTTTAACGGTATACCAAACATTACGCTTTATGACAATGTTTGAAATAAGCACTAAAACACTCGTAAGAACAATCATAACAAGAGTAACGCATAACGAAATAATATACTAGTCGACACAACATCCAAACCGCGAAACATCAACGAACATATTCCATCAACGACAAACACCACGTGATATCAAATACAAAGACGCAATTAAGTAATTAACAAGCAATCTAGAACTTTATACAATTATTTTCAAAATATTCGTCAAAACTATTTTCCTGACAACGATTGTATGGGAAGGCAATTTTATAATTATTTGGATTACAAACGATAAGACATAACAGATTATCAAACCGAAACCATAACAGAAAAATCAAAAATAAATCCATGAATGTTGGATGTACAAAATACAGAGACCCGCCGCACAGCAATGCAAATCTCATTCAGTTTAACAGCCATTGATGTCATCTGATGTAGATAGAATGATAAGTTTGATAACGGTGTTCTTTTCATTGGTTAATTAATTAGCAACAAGACAGTCCTTTCATAACAGACCTTAGGTATGCCTTGAAAGAAATTCTTCGCAAGTGTTGCCAGCTGAGCGAATTAGAAATCATAGCTTAGTCTTCAATGAGATCGTAGGTAATGATAATTTTTGCTTACAACAATAATGAAAGTTATTACATGAAGATAAGTAGAACATAAGATGTAAGAAAAATAGTGCAAACAGGCATAGTTTTAACTTGTATTTTCTCACCCTATATCTCAACTCTAAATCAATAAGTATAAATATAAAAGTTTATATAGTCATAATTAAAACACATTCGTTAAATTATATGATAAAATACAAAAATCTCCCTTATAAAGGAAAGTTCTATTACACTACATCTTGATAATGCACCAACATACACATTTTAAGCATTCATAAAAAGTGAATAAATTAATCAATAAATAAAATCATATTTATTCTTCTAAACAAAAGACAAATAATTAAAAAAGATGACTAGAAGTTTAGACATGTAGATGATATTATGCAAGTTTTCCTTTAAAACTCAAATAATATTCAAATGTATAAGCTGAGATCAATTTATATATGCATCCGTAACTTCAAATGCCTGCTAGATCTTATGTATGCATGTTATAATGGTGATGTCCGGATGAAAATATCTTCCTAATCACTTTATTGTAGTTTCATTGGAATATGATAAAACCGTCTACGTTGAAATCCGTCCTCGGTTACAGTCAACACATGGCACACATCTTTCCCATACATACTTTCGGTGATCGAGCTTCCGATTTTCCACGCATTTGTTCTGAAAATAAATATTTATAAATAGTCAATTCAAATGCGTTTCTTCGTGGAAATATGAGAGTATAAAAAGAATAGTTTAAAGAAAAGTGAAAATGCATTCTAATATATTGCAAGCCTAATAGTTGCATATAATTATATTTCCAAACAAATATTAAAAAGTTTGACACAGAGGTAAATATTAAGGTAAAGCATGTGAAAATAATAAAAAAAAAGTTATATGAGGACACTAATGAAGTTAAACATACAGTTTAATATATAAAGATACGAATGTAAAGCGAAAAATCAGATTTAAATAACGGAAACTGTGTTAGACCCTGGAGACCCAATGATAGGGGTATAGAATAAATTCAAATTTGACAAGCATAAAATTAATAAAAATCCACGACAGTAAGAAAAAATGCAGTATACGTTTCATATGCCTCTGTATTTAAAAGTAGGTTCAATAATTTTGAATATGAACTTTGATAGTTATCAACATTCAAATAAGGTATGACTTCTGCTACATATAGACATTTTGCCTAGATAATAACAAGATATGTTTTATATATGTTTTAAGAATACAATTCAAACAAAATTCTTCCATATAATCATTATTGCAAAGAATGTCAAACGAATTTAAAGCCATAATAAACGAGTGACCGGTGAAAAATAGTCAACAATCAACAAAAAGTTATGGATATTGAGCACGTGTTTAACATGAACAATCAGATAATAGTTTATTTTAAGGACATCCATGCGTATTGCGATCACCGGATTTTTACGAGATTGGTCACACTGGGGTCACTTTGCATACGGAAAATATGTTGCAATTAAAATAAAGTAAACTTCTTTTAAATATGAACAAATTAAAGAATTTTCTTCAGAAAAAAGTATATGTACATAAGTTTAATTTTATAATGAAAACTATATATTGAGTTATAAAAAACATATGCCTTTTTTTTAGGTTTTTTATGACTTTAATCTATCAAATGATATCTAAATCCAGTTTAATCAGGCAAAGTATTATCATTCCAATAAATCACTAATATCTTGATTTTAGTGAAGATAAGAAATAGAAAACAATTGTCTCGACTTACCTGCTAAACCACGGCGGTCTATGGCGACTAATGCTTCAAATAAAAGTTTAATTACGTTTTCATCTTTCCGCACTCCATGAAGCCAAATCATTAAAAGTCGAAAACCATGCTCTCTGTGACTATTTGTACCTATGAATGACAGTTTAGACTTATTTAAAAAATCAATCGACAAAAGATATGTTTTATTGTATACCTTTATTACTGAATAAATGGACAAATTTGGCGTAGGAATATATCAGATCTGAGTTAAATTAAAATTTAAGAATATTAACACATTATCTTTAAAGATTGTGAATATTTAAACGAGATCAAACACATAAAATGAATGAGTACCAGTGGGGAGTATCCTTTTATCAACTATTAACGTATTACAAATGATATATAAGGGACAAAATTTCAAATTATTTATCAAATCAAGCAGCATGTTCTGAACGTGTTGACGTAAATTATTTATTGAGTTTTTTTCTCAAATTAATGAATTGTACAGTTTGTTTTAATTCAACTGTTTTATGCTTTTATGGAGTATATACTTGTAATTGTTTAAAAACATGATATGTAAAACATGAATATCAGCAAATGAATTTTCGTATTTTGTGTCCTTTGAACATTTTCTTTATTTTTACAACAATTTTTAATCATTTTGTTTTATGAAAAACACTTACAAGACATAAAATAAGGGTCAACATTAAAAGAAAGACCAAAGACAGATCCCGGACAAGATATATAACACCGTAGCATTAAAGAAATGGTTCAACATGCTTTGAAATTATGCATACACTGAGGAGACTCAATGTGTTTATATGTTTCATGTTTTCATACACTTTGAAAATCATGAACATAACTGTGTCTTTTGCGGTACCATTACAATCTAAAGACATACCAGTGTACTGATGTTCAATACATCTTATATGATCTGAAGTGAACTTCCAGTGAACAGCTAATTTTTTCCAGTCTCCTGGTTTTAATTGTTTTGTAGCAAGTTTCCATAAAATGTCTTTCATTTGCGTTGATGATGGATGCTTTGGTGTCCTAAGGTACTGGTGTGGGTCAACATAGTCCAACTCCTGTTCCATGTATTCCTGTAAGGATATGATCTTAAAGTACTACGACTGTTATTTACTAGTTTACACAGGTCTTTAAATTTAAGTAATCTACATTAAATGAACATGAAAAGGAATACCTATATGTTTACTGAACAGGCACTTTACTATATGATCTTTATACAATTTATGCCTAGGTAGTCTGTTGTGTTTTGTTTTGCCCTTCAGGTATGGTTTAAAACGATAATTACAATTATGTGAAAACTGGGACAATTAACTCGCCCGCATGCCGATGACCATTTTAGACATGTTGTTTTATATAATTTACTCATAACAAATCATTCGTTGTGTTTCTTTTAAGAATACGTGCAAATTTCTTATAAATAGTTACTTTGTTTAAATAGAATTTAGGGAAATCGAAATTTGAAGTCTCAGATCTAATTAATGTTTAGAAACATTTTTTTGATAAAATGAAGAACAAAACCCACAAAAATGGGTAAAAGATGAATATTTTAAAATAAGGTAGTAGTACCCTTCATGGTGATCATAGCAAATACATTTCTGATAGTAAACACAGTTTTTAATATATACAAAGTAAGCCGACATTAGTTTACAAATGTTAAAATCTCGTACATCGATAAAGAAAAGACAAATAAAAGTCACAAGTTCATTGGCTCCAAAAGGAACGAGATCATGTGCGTCAACATTGTTAATGTTTTGCCATGCGTGCATCATCTGCCATACTCAACATGTCTTCAAAGAACACAAATCGTAATACAGAACAGACGACTCTACTTGTATCGAAAGATTTTGAAACCCGATATTGCTAATATGTTGTGAATAAATAAAGGCAACAGTAGTATACCGCTGTTCAAAACTCGTAAATCTATGGACAAAAAACAAAATCGGGGTAACAAACTAAAACTGAGGGAAACGCATTAAATATAAGAGGAGAACAACGACACAACATTAAAAACCTGATATCGCTAATATGTTGTGACACCGACACACGGTTTTAGACACCCAATTTGCGATGATAAAACTTAAGTAGTCTCGATATTTAAAAGACAACACTGAAGTATAAAATATTGGTATAAAAGAGTCTTTTGATTGCTTGCTTGCTTGATTGATTAGGTGTTTTTTTACGTTTTATGCGATTTTCAATTCTATTACCGTGTTCGGACAGTCAGTTTATATTGGCAGAAGAAGCCGGGTACTATGAGAGAACCGCCGTCATTTGGGAGGGAAAAAATGTTATCCTGGTCAACTCTGATAAGAATTCAGCATGCCTAGTTCAAACAATAGCTTCCATTCTGCTATACATGTAGCAACGAAAACATTCAAACTAAAAACTAAAAAAAACACAAAGGAAATATTAAGAGAAGAAAAAGCAGATACCAGTTTGGTATAAAGTTAAGTGTTGTTATATTCAAATGTTCTTACCAGAAAATCATTTTTTGAACTAGAGTTACCTACCGTTTATCATGTTCTCGAGAAATAAATATTTTTATATAAAATATTTTTTAAGATCGATCATACTTAAAAAAAAGAAATTAAATCAAATATAGACAAAGGACCTAGTATAAAGAGTTTTTTATAACTTAGAAAAAAATAAAGTTTGCATGCAATCTTAAAAGAAGAATTTCGTTCAATGATGAAATGATCTGAAATGTTGTGCAGTCAAATATTTTCAAAATATACATTATGCATAGACTCGTTTCGTTGTAGATACCGAACTTAAAACTGTGTACGCCAGACGCGCGTCTCGTCTAAAATAGACTCATCAGTCACGATCGAATCAAAAACGATTACAAGGCAAAATAAAGTACAAAGTTGAAGAGCACTGAAAACCCAAAATTCGAAGAGTTATTGCATAATACAAAAGAAAGGTGAAATTTCCTTGGAAAATATTTAGTATTTCGAAAAACACAAAGTTTTGTGAACAATAATTTATATTTATGAGAATTATGACATTTCAATGATAATTCCTGTTTACACAGAATAGCTAACAACGGCGTGTGATACCTTTGGACATAAGACTCTTTAAGGAAGACGATGATGCACCTGATAAATACAATGATATATAAAACTCGGAACTGATACCAAATATTGTTGAATTCTTGGATGGCCATTTTTGGCAAAATTATCTGGAAATCCCCCCCCCCCCCCAAAAAAAAAAGTTTCTTCGCAGCCTAGTGTTTAAAAATAAATAGCCATATAATTATATGAAATGTGTACCAAAGTAGGTAAACATAAAAAGTTTTACATCAATCAATCCCGTTTTGTTAAAAGTCTTTTTAAAAATTTCTAATCACAACTTGATATTTTTTCTTATTCAAGAAGTGTTAGAATATTAGCTATAACTGAAGATTCTATAAGAACACTATGCAAACAAAGAATGCTCACATTCAATTTTCCATATTTTCTTCAAATATTTAAAAATCAAAAGCTTACCCTTGTCACTGCATAGTATCTTTCAGCTTTGATTATCATATCTACAATCGCAACAAAACTTCCTCTAGATGCTAGTTGTAGCGGTGTTTTTCCTAGCTATGAAAGAAAAAATATTATCAGCAAACATTTTTACATTTAATTTTCATTTCTTTGGTGTGCTAATATAATTGATTGTCTGGTGTTATGTTTAATGCATGTTGCGGAGGATGCTCATATGGGACTATAAGTGACAGTCATATACGTTATAAAAAGTAAACCCTGAGCTTGCCTTGTATTTTAAGCTGTTAATATTG
Organism: Mytilus galloprovincialis; assembly: GCA_037788925.1. Lineage (NCBI taxonomy): Eukaryota > Metazoa > Mollusca > Bivalvia > Mytilida > Mytilidae > Mytilus > Mytilus galloprovincialis. Next base: position 38,201,114 of record CM075335.1, read on the forward strand.
GATAACGATTTTTTTATTTCTTTTGTATTTGTTTGAAATTTGGTATCTTTTATCTGACACCAAACTATGAATTCTTAGAAAGCTGCATTTTTATTGATAATTTTAAAAAGTAAAATATATAAATTCGTTTATAATTCTTATTTGATTTAGTGTTTTTTGCCTATGTTTCCAATTGCTTTGACATACTAATTATCTAGTGCATGTGTATTCATTAGCATTTTCCGGAAATATGTTATAAATATGTCCTGTTTGACAATTGATATTTGGTTGAATAGATATTTTCAAACATGCTTATTGAACAACAATAACTCAGAGGTCTATGTTAAATGTAATTATCAAAGTTGTACAAAATCTAACATGTAAAATGTCGTTCGTTTATAGTTAACACGTGTTTGGTTAATTATAGTAAGGTCGGTTCGATTTGGATATTGAGTTCATGCACGAGTGAACTTATTTGGTTTAAAGTCATTCGAGCCACTGCAGTCAAAGTGTATAGTAGCTTTTTGCCAAATAAATAATATTATTAATTATATTATTCATTTTCAGATTTGTAGACCACATGTATGGGGAAACCAGTACAAGCTGCTTAATACTTGTGTATTTATACGAACTTTTCACAATATTATACTCATATTTATAATAAAATGTGCGCTTGTCTCTACAAGTGGCGTCTCCCATGTAGGATTTGTGGTTATTTGATAAATATTTTATTTATTTGTATTGTAGTCCTGTATTGTTATGTTGTCATTTTAATGTTATATTTAACAATGCCATCAAAGTGCGAGGTTTGTCATGCCACAAAACCAGGTTCAACCCACCATTTTTTCTTTAAAAATGTCCTCTACCAAGTCAAGAAAATGGCCATTGTTATATCATAGTTCGTTTCTGTGTATGTAACATTTTTACGTTGTGTTTCCGTTGTATCGTTTGTTTTCTCCTATATTTGAGTGTGAATTCACATTATTATAAGACGTGTCACGGTACCTTTCTATCCCAAATTCATGTATTTGGTTTTGATGTTATATTGGTTATTCTCATCAGATTTTGTCTAATGCTTAGTCCGTTGCTGTGTGTGTAACATTTTAATGTTGTGTCGTTGTTCTCCTCTAATATTTAATGCGTTTCCCTCAGTTTTTGTTTGTTACCCCGATTTTGTTTTTTGTCCATAGATTTATGAGTTTTGAACAGCGGTATACTACTGTTGCCTTTATTTATGTTCGTTTGAGTTTACGAATTAGAATTTAACTGAATATTACTTTCGCTAATACCATGGTTTTTATTCAAGACATTGATACATATGATTTAAATTACCTTTTCGCGACGAGAAAGATTAGCACCACCAGCTAATAATACTTCAACAGATTCCTGAAACCCATTTTCTACAGCTACGTGTATTGCAGTTTGCTGTCGCTGTGAAGATAAAAACAGAGTGTTTTCCTGATATTATGATACATAATTTATTCATAATATTGACCAGAAATCAATTTCTAAAATTAATGATACGAACTAAATATTCAACTAACAATGGAAAATACCACAGCTCGATTTATTTAATGATGTGACTGTCATATAAGTGAGAGGTTTAGCTTGCTATAAATCCATGGTCAATCCACTATTTTCTACAGATGAAAATTCTTATACCAAGTCAGAAATATCACACTTGTCACCAATTCGTTTGATGTGCTTGATCTTTTGATTTTGCCATTTGATTAGGGACTTTCCATTTTGAAATTTTCCTCAGATTTCAGTATTTTTGTGATGTTACTTTTTTATCATATCCATTTGTCGCTAAGAAGATTGTGGGAAACTGACACTGTTTCCTATTCATTTACTACAATGGTTTACCTAACTGCAAATTGATGTTTTCACTCAGTTATCTAATATGTAATTCGAAATATTAATGTACGCATTCGCTGAGGAATATTATCATTAGATTTCCACTTTTTTGTTATCTAATTCTTTTTTGTGCAGGAGCCATTTAGCATGCATATTCATTTCCTAATGTAAAATTTTTTTAATGTCACAACTTATGGTTCAAAGTATGTAAGTTATTTGTAATAAAACAAATATTTCGGGGATATTGCTGTGTCTTGTTTTTATCAATTCAATAAGTCGGGCAAGTGATACCCAAGGCATTACTCTATATTTCTAATAAATCTTGCTATTTCAGTCACATTTGAGAACGTCTATATATATATAATTTTTTAACCTTGCAAATGTCATATAAGTGACGTTGATCTTATTTTCGTCGTATATTTGACTCCCGTTCTCTATAATGTATACTGTAATTAAATGATGTGAGAACAATTGACTTTTTTCTCTAGTCAGATGCCTCGTTTCAGATACGCCTTTTTGTCATTGACATACTTACATTGTTAGCTATGTTGATGTCACAGTTAGCTTGGATCAATATTTCTATAATATGGCGGGAATTTCCTAAAGTTGCCAAATGTAATGCAGTGTTTCCTTGCTAGAGAAATAAATTTAAGCAACAATTTTGAAAAACACTTTAAACGTACAGTGTAACTTTTAAATGTTAGAAATTTCAATACCATAATTTATCATGTTTAAATTGAATATTTTTTTTTAATTTCCAAACACGAGTACCAATGTATACGATTTATAAAAAAAAATGATTCTGATAAATGAAAAGTTTGAACCAATTAAGGAAATGTGCTGTGTTCAAGAATATGAAAAGAAGATATATCATTAATGACAAGGTAATTGGTCTTCCTACAAAACTTTACCACAGAGAACAATTATCATTGATATCGATCTATCAATATGTTTGCTAGAAATTATGAAGATAGACAATGACAAATGACGGAAACAAGGAGAATGAGTTGCTATACTTTTGTTTTATATTTTATGGATTTATTTTATATTTTACACATCACGTACACTTTAAAGTACAAGTGAAGGAGATTTTATTTTTCTTAATATCGAGATATAAAATAATTTGTATCGGTTTAAAATACCTTTTACGAATCTTTTTTATATGATTCATATACAAACCATAAAGAATATGAAGAAATACAACGACGATTTCTGTTGACTGTCAATTTATGTGTCAAACTATCCTATTTAACGTCGTAGTTGGCCTTTTCAACTGTTTGATTCTAGTGTCACTGTTGGGACTTGTGTCTGGCGTACAAAATTTCAATCCTAGTATCTATGATAAGTTCAGTTATACTTACAAAATTCTGAGCGTCAATATAAGCACCATTTTTTATTATGGTCATAACTACTTCGTCATGGCCATTTGTTGCTGCAAAATGTAATGGGGTCATTCCTTTCTGAAAACCACAAATTTCGTGTTAAAATATATGCATTTAAGTATAACATGTAAGGGACTGAGAGAACATTATATTTATGTAAAATAGAAAAACTGTTCTTTATCATCGATTGCATGCATTCCAAAAGGAATAACAAAAACACATACATTAAATATATGGCGTTGTCAGTTTGTGTATGACTTTTAAGTTTGAATGTCTCTTCGGTATCTTTCAATGTTTTTTAAAAATATTGAGAAATTAAAAATAAAAACAAGCACTCTTGAGGGGCATACTATTCAAATCTACTCAAGTGTTGCCTTATCTATATGAATGCATTTTTTGCTGTATAAGAATTGTTGTTTTTTCTATATGGTTATCGTTAATTTCTAGAAGAATTAAATAATTCACTTGAAATGCAGCTAACATATTCCAACTCATTTCAACTAATCTATACATACTATTGTTTCTGTGTCAGCACCAGCATTAAATTCCAATAATACATCAACAACGACTGCATGACCATTATCTGCTGCTACATGTAAGGCGGTTCTACCATCCTAAGAACATAAACATAATGAAAACAAATCGAAGAAGGCTTAAATATTAAGTAAAAAAGGATTTTATATTTTTTAAACATTATTTCAACATTGTTTTTAATCGAACCACCCTGCATATGTAAAATTTTTGTTTGGTCACGCCTGAGCACACCTGATTAAACATTTTGTTTTCATAATGAATTGCTGACGAGATTATCAATTGCCTCAATGTGCCAAAAATGTGCACTAACCCTTTTTCCTGTTATCACTGGGTTCAGATTAACTTATAAAAAGCAAAGGTCAAAATATAATCTTGACATTTGACTTTGAGCTCAACTTCAAGGTTATGTATCAAAAGCTCATAGTTCCTAACAACTTACGGTTGTGGGATTTAGCAACAATCCATTCACATCAAATATTTAAAGAGAGGTATCTTTTACAAAACGTCCATGGAAGATGAAATTGTTAAAACAAAGTTGTAACTTGTCATAAGATACAGCAAAAACTCTTTTTGTTGATATCGATAATAGAATCTGAGATTAGTTACTAATATAATCCTCGGTGTCAGGGAAGAGAATTTAAAACTTAAATGACAAGCCTAATCACTATAAAGCATACGGTCAACCGATACTCGTTACCAAATATCATTTCAAATTTCAAAATGTTGCGTGATTTTTTTCTGCATTTGTCGTTTGTATTATGCGCAGACAAAATAATTTCCGTTTTGAACTGTCCTTGTAGTTTGGTGTTTTTTGGTATTTTACTTTTTGGTATCAGTTAACTGTACTTAAATACGGGCTGTTCCTATTCGGTGAAAATGTTTTACAGCTAGCATGGCATCATTTTATTGCTGGTGTTTATAGCTACAGGTACCAGCAGCTTGATTACTTGAAAAGTATCACAACACCGTTTCAACTTCCGCAATTCTTAATAATCTGTTAGATTTATGGAGGTCCACAGGGTATTTTACTTTACAACGGTGATAGGACTTGACAGTTCATCTAGTTACAGTAAAATCACTAAGATTGTCTTCTTTTAAAATATATAGCTAAGTTAAGAATGCAATTAAACCAAGACTGTGTGATTTACGTACTTTAAAATAATTGAATAAAGTATAAGGTAGAAAATACTAAACTATATCTTCTGCTGCTGGTCATTGTTTATGTAAAATAAATAACTCTCAACATCAGCAGGTTAGGCTGAATGCTACGATTCCTGAATCCCCCTTTCTAATCTCTATCAGTACGTAACAAAATTGATGATTAATTTCTTGTTTTGATAGAGTATAAGTATCTACTCACAACATCTCTGTCATCTACTAAAGCACCAATCATTAGAAGTCTTTTAACCACGTGGTGGTGACCTTTCCTAGCTGCAACATGTACAGCTGTTTCACCTTCCTAAAATATTTAAATACACCTGTGATTTTGTTGTCAGGCTTGTTTAATTTTCTAAATAGTAATGGGCTCATCTCAAGAGACCCTTCACAATTTTCAAAAACAAAAACTGCAAATCCGCCATGAAAATCCAATAAGAGGGAGTCATTTATGATAGATTGTTTATTGAATGAGAGCAGTGTTTTTAGTATAATAATAATTTTAAAGAGATACACTAGACACCAATTTTTATAAAACTTAACAAACCCGATGTTAAAGATCATCAAAACAAAAAGGTAACGTATAAGCGGGATTTTTTTTTTTATCTTTTTGCTTATATATCTTACTGATTATATTTTTACTGATAGAAACGGTACTACAATCTAATTAATTCAATTCTACTGGGAATCTTTTAATTATGTGTTTTTGTTTTTTGAATATCGATTTTGACTTCTATATGAATTGATGTTTCAAACGGTCATTGTTTATCTCAAAATGTCTTTTAAAAAATCTGAAGCTAAACGTTACTCTAATAACAATTAATCAATGAAACTAAAAATATTAATTTCTGGTTGAGGGATTATGTTGTTACATTGTCAATTCGATACTTTTCAGACATTTGGCTTGCAGAAAATTCGATACTTTTCACACATTTGGCAAAATTTACCGTAGAAGATAAAGTTAAAAAATGAACAAAGGTTAAGAATAACTTTATAAATATTGTATTTTGACCTCATATGGTAAAGTCTATAAATCTACTGTTTGAAAAAGTATGGAATAATCAAAATAATTAGGATTTTCATATCCCTTAGCTGTATTTGGCACCATCTTATGAAAATTTGGGTTCTCAATGCTCTTGTACATATATTTTTTTTGAGTTCTCAATGCCCTTCAACATATACTTTTTTGACTTCTAACAATTTTGATCTGAGAATCACTTATGAGTCTTATGTAGACGAAAAGCACGTTTGGTGTATCAAATAATAAGCTTGATACCTTTGTTAACTATTGTCCTGTATTTAAGGATTTGTTCAAATCACAATGACCGATTCAATTCAAAATGATAGTTAATAGTAGAAAAACGTGAATAACTGCATCCACTGTAATGTAATTTCTACTTTTAATGATGTTCCGCTACATCTATGCCATACTATTCTATTGCTGGATGACAAGGTTAAACATTCTACGTAAAACAGGAGTACATGTATTCCACTCTAAACTTCACTTTAAACCTAACAATCATGACTAGGTCAGGAATATGTTGTATTTTCATTATCTCTTTTGTTTGAAAACGTTTTCCTTGTATGAATTTTCACTTTTAGTCCGATGTATTTTGTAATCTATAGTGTACTATTATTTTGTATTGCTTTAGAAAGACAAACCCTGAGTACTTAAATTACCTTATCTCTTATTGTGACATCACAACGCATGTCAATCAGTCTCATGACAGATTCTATGTGTCCTTCTTCTGCAGCTAAAAATAATGCAGTTCTGTCTGACTGTAAAATAAATATAAAATCATATTCTAGTCTTCCTGACTTGGATATAATTTGAAATTAGGGGTTGTTTTATACATCATTTATCTTTATTGGAGCTTTATAGAAAATTATCATAAATGTTAATTGTTAAAAAAAATTAAGATTGTTTGGAATATGGTGTTTTCATTATTGCAAAACAAAAGTATTCATTTTGCATGAATTAAAATTCACATTGTGTTTTCCGATTGCATAAGCATTTTCTGAATATCAAATAAATTAATTTCGAAATAAATAATGAACGCATTCCCTACTCTATTGTAATCTATTAAAAATGTTATTGCGTTACCTTTTCCATTTCGTCAACTTTAAAGTCTTCCAGAGATTCAAATATAAAATTCATGATATGGACGTGACTGTTCTGTGCGGCACAATGAAGAATTCCCATGCCTTGCTAGAAGTACAATATCAAATTAACAGTAATAAACAAAGATTAGCAAAATACAGATTCCTCGTTTCTAGTGAGATTATTCACAATTGTTCTAAACGATTATGATCTCTAACTATTGAAGTCACCTGAGATCACCCTTATCGTTTTTAGTTTGTGTGTTGTGTTTTTAGAATGTTTGTACGTTGTTTTTCTTTCCTATGTGTTATCATTCTGTTGTCCGTCTTTTATTTCTAAGTGTTTTATCTCTATTTATCATATCCACGTTTGCTTTTTATTTATATTGATAACACTCAATGACAAAATATTTTTTTGATAATATGTTACCATTCTATTAAGACCATAAAAATGACATTGTACATAATAAATTGGAAAAAAAACGGTCGTAAACAATGTCATCAAAACAAAAACTGTTTTAGATCATAAAAGTATTTTCGTAGAGGAATAATCAGTTGAAACTTCCAATATGACATAAACCTCTTACTCTCAAAATAAAGTCCTAATTTACTTTCAAATTTAACTGTGTTGCTTCTGGAGGTTTGCTTTGTTTCGTTTGGTTGATGTTTTATACTTTAAATATTTGAAAGTGTAAGCTGATGTCAAAATAATGTTTAACAAGATTACGATATTTCATGTGAAATGTACTTAATAATGTTTTATTTGTTTCATTTTCTGTACTTAATTATATATAGAGCATTGACCTAATTATATTATATGTTTATTACGTCAAAACTAATTTTTCTATGTCAATTTTCAGCTATTTAAATCTACAGCAGACAGACTAATTTTTTCCGCTATACAATAATTTTGTTTACTAGTAAATTGACGTAAGCATGCATATTTAAACACAAAAAATATATAAAATAGAGTAATCTTATACGTAGATCGTACCTTATTAGTACATCTGGGGGTAGCACCGCTGTTGATTAAAAACTTCATAGCTTCCAAATGACCAAACCAGGCTGCCCATAAAACTGGTCTCATCCCATACTGTCATTAATAAGAAGTATTTTTGTACATATTTATGCTGGTTATATTTATGTTTTGTTAGTCGCTTGACGTCAGAACTAATACATATAAACAAAACGGAATACGTCTGGAATATATCAGTGTAATAGAATTGTAATATATGAGGAGGGGACATTTAAATCAAAAGAGATAAGGAAAACAATAAATTATTAGGTAACCAAACATAAAAGATTTCAAAATATCAAAAATTCTGCAATCCGTAGATTTCACATAATTTCAAAATTAAAATCAAACCGCAATTCTGACCTCTTATTAAAAGTATCCACCTGTTCAAAACTTTCGATTAACAGTGGACTCATCGGATATGTCAATAAACAAAGGCACTAATTAAAACAAAATAATCGAGAGTAAAATTGAGGGATATGACAAATGAAAGATTTTGAATGGGATTGAAGACAGTAATATACGGAAAGAGCACAACGCAATTGTAACTTAGATTTTTTTTAACTTGCAGTAATTGACTTTGAAGAGTTATGAGTTTGCATTCAATTTGAAAACAGAACAAACGAAAGTTTCTAGAAACGCAAAAACAAACGATCGAACAATGGTGCTACAAACGAACAACGTTTAGAACGCTTTACAATTCCGCGGTTTTAATATAAAATTTGTATCTATTTTTTATTTAAATTACTATAGGTAGTTCAGCGACAACATTTTGGGACCCAATTCTATGTTTATCATTGATTCAAACGTCAAATCCTTGCGTTAATACACTAGATGATTCGTAGAATACATTTCTTAGTAAATCTTCACATACACTATTTACAAATTGAAAAGTTCATGTGTGGAGTGTGTGATTTTTGGTTTTCCTATTCCTTAGAAATAAAATGCAAAATAAGGTTCCTCCCTTCAAGAGGTCTAAGACGACTTTTGATTATTGAAGATGAACATTTGTTATTAGTACGGCTTTTTGAATTCAAAACTATTAAATCTTTAGTGCCTAACGAAAAGGAAACTAAATAAAGCTGTTCGCTCACTATATTAATATTGGTGGGTTTTTTTCAAGACTACATGCATATGATGCGCACAAAACATTTCATTTTTGCATCTAATCGTCAATATTGAAGGGATTTAAATTGCTCCTTCAATAATTAATTGAAAAGGTTTCAAAGAAGCATAACAAAACAACAAACTCTACATAACCATAAAACAACAAACAAAGATTATCGAATATGCAAACATAAGTGAAAGATAATATGGGATCGAACTTATGATGATCGATTGATTATTGCTTGCTTTACGTCAACAGCGACATAAATACATTGAAACCAACTAAAATAATAATGACATTTGTGCGCATACATACTGAAAAGTAAACGAATATGCTACATCTTCCTCAAATTATTTGAATATGTCCCGCCCTTTTTTAGAAAAGTAAACGAATATGCTACATCTTCCTCAAATTATTTGAATATGTCCCGCCCTTTTTTAGAAAAGTAAACGAATATGCTACATCTTCCTCAAATTATTTGAATATGTCCCGCCCTTTTTTACTCTTATTCGTACCTTATCTGTTGCTTCTACGTCTGCCCCAGCATCAACCAATTTTTCTAAGATATCTAGGTTACCGTTAGCTGCAGCCCAGTGTAGTGGTGTTCTATCCAACTGAAATATTTTGTTGAATAACACAAACTATTGAGGATATTCAGTGAAGAACACTTATAAGACTTGAAAGGTAACTAGTAAGTAAAAAGTAAAAAGTGAATTCACAAAAACACTGACTTACGAGAAAAAGGATCATTTAAGATTTCATGAATCAAGTTCAAGACATAGTGGGAAAATATTATAGTTCTTCTTTACTTCAAAGAATTTAAGTCCATCAGTTAATCAGATTTGAATTTGGAAAATTAGTTTTCCAATTCAAAATAAGTATTTTGTAAGGAGGGATTGATCTTAAAGAGCCAAATTGAATGTTAAGGAACACTTACATGACTGCTACAAAATCTTAAAAGTTCAATGAACACTCACATTATTTTTGCAATTGATGTCTACTTTTTCTCTTAGAAGTTTTTTGATTGATTCCAAGTCATTATCTTTGGCAGCACTGTGAAAATTAATTTCACTCTTTGTCACTGGAAAAGAAAATGATATATATACTGTTAATTCAAAAATGAATGCCTGCATTTCAGTGGTGTTCACACTGTAAAATAAAATGTAAGCAAGGGGTCATGGTGTCAGCTTCTCCCAGAAAAAAAAACAATTATAGTAAAACAAGTCTTATACAATTGGTTGTGAGCATATGTTTATAATGCTAGACTAGTGCTACGTTACTTTCATTTAAAAATGAAAAAAAGCAAAATTACAACAATACTGAACATTGAGGAAATCCAGACCGAAAGTCCCTATTCAAATAGCATAATTTCGACATAAAAGTAAAAACACAAACATGAATATAAGTAGTATCACGTGATTGTTACTGGGTACAAATTTATACCCGAGGACTATCGTTTAACGACAAGATGAATAGACGATAAAATGATGGTCGCCGTTACATGATTATGACTATTAACATGACTATGATATGTTAGATGATTTGTGGCAGTTGTATCCTTTTCATATAGCTAATAGTATTTGGATCTTTTTTTTATAAATAAATGTGGTAAAATTATTGATATTACCCTCACATATGTTTTTGAATGGCTAGATTAGATTAATCAATTATTGCTAGCCTGACGAAAAACTTCATGCTTACTAGTATAGAAGTCAGGATGATAACAAATAACAAGAAAACGAATACTAGTATGTAAGTTTTGCAGAATGTGTCGATAGGAATGAATGGCAAGTTCGATTCCTAATTGTAGCAGACCACTAACGTATCCCCAAAAAGTTGTTGTAAAGACTCTTTTGTACAGAAAACTTAACGTGGCCCTTTATAAACAGACTGAGCATATGTCATGTTTTTACCTCTTATGGTGGATATGATAAAACTTTAAAACGAATTTGTTTAATTTTGTATTCTAAAATTTCAAGTAAAAATTCTTTAACTACAAATACGTCATAATGTAAAAGAAATCCATAATTTACAGTTTAATATTCTATCTTACTAACAGCAATATGAAATCCATTTGTATGTAGTATAATAATGATTTAAGCTAGTGTTTACATTAATGGCGTTAGAAAGAAGAGTAATGTCCTATTTTGAAGTGCTGTAGAGAGGCAATTTCTAATATTGTTTCATTTTCAATCCATTCTATATTATTACATAACAGGAACTCGACTAGACTTAAAGAAAAAATTAACAGAACTGACATTCCATTAGATATTTCTAAAGTGAAGCTAATAGGATTTTTCGGCATCTGTGGATATTAAAGTCGGTTAATTCACATCTATTCTAGATTTCCGAATGATGCTTAATTTGCGTTTATCCCACATCTCAATCTTTTATTTATTGTTGATATGTATCCAGATTTTAGAAATGTATCTTAAAATCGGTAATTATTTATTCATTTCAAGAGGTCAAATGGGTTTCTTTTATCTTCACCTCAATATATACTATAATTACATAACAGAAATACGACAAGACAAATATTTAACAATACAGAACTCATGTTCCATTATACAATAATATTTTCTTCAACGAACGGCAAATCTAACCGTTGTTTATTAACATACCTTTGTTTTAAGTAAAATCACAAAAATATTGAACTCTGATAAATATTCAAAACGGAAAGTCCCTATTAAAAAGGCAAAACCAAAAGCTCAAACATTAAATGAATAGATAACTACTGTCATATTCCTGACTTGGTACATGCATTTTCTTATGTAGAGGGTGGGTTGAATCTGTTATAATAGCTAGCTTATCCGCTCACTTGTATGATGGTCGCATAAAATTTCATTATACTGACAACAATGTGTGAAAAAAAACACTGACAAAAATGTAAAACAAAATACCTAGCTCCAAGGCATATTCATACAAAGGAAACTCAAAGAAACTGACAAAACCAAACGCTTATTATTGAATGCTTAAATCCATAAAGTTCCCTCTGCTTAGACTGTTGTCTCGACAAAACATAGAGTGAAAACTAGTTTTAATCAGATTCTTCTTAAATAAAGGCTAGTTCTTGTACTACATATCTGACTTTAAAGAAAGTTTAAAAGCTCCGAGGATAAATCAATCTGTGAAATATCAGATCCTTAGTTTTTAAAATGTTAGGGAAAAAAGTATAACAAAAATGCCTAGCTCCAATGCATATTCAAATAGGCGAAAACTCAAAAAGACTGACAAAACCAAACGCTTTCAATCAACAAAAAATAACTGCCATATTCCTGACTTGGTACAGACATTTTCCAAAGAAAATTACATTTCTAAAGTGAAGCTAATAGGATTTTTCATCAGTGGAAATGAATCTAGGTTAATTCCAATCTATTCTAGATGTCACAATGTTGTACCAATTTGCGGGTTTATCGTACATCTTATTCTTTTATTTATCGTTCATGTGCAAATCCTGCTTTCAGAAACTAATATGAAAATCTACAATTGTTAATCATAAAAAAGAGGTTAAATCTTCACCCCATAATAAACTATAATAGTTAGATTTAAAAAAAAAAAACTACAAGATTAAAAAAAAATATATTAAATTGAACTGACATTCCGTTTAACAATAATATATTTCTAGAGTGAAGCTGATATTTGTTTTTTTACAAATGGTATTGATAACCTTAAAGTTTGTTCTTAAACATGGGTGCTTTTTTCAATCTCTACTGATTTTGATTTTCTTCCCCAAAAAAGGCTTATACGTATACTTTACTAATAATATAACTTTAAAGAAAGTTTTAAGCTGAGAGGATTTATCAAATTGTCAAATATCATAACTGCGGTTTTCAAAATATTAAGAAAAAAGTTATAACAACAACACCGAACTCCAAGGCACATTCAAAACGGGAACGGCCATGAAAACTGATCAACTGAAAAAAATAGCAATATTTCTGACTTGGCAAAGGCATTTACTGAAGAAAATTGCATTTCTAAAGTGACGCTAATAGGATTTTGCACAAGTTGAAATGAATGTCGGTTAATTCACAACTATTTTACATTTCAAAATGTTCATTAATATACGTTTATTACTCATGTTATTCTTTATTTATCGATGATGTGCAAATCCAGCTTTTAGAATTTAATCTGACAATCTGCAATCACTGCAAGATGTCATATGACTTTCTTTTACCTTTACCTCAATAAATACTATTACATAAGCAAATACTTCTTGCCTTAACGAATATCTGACTAACTGACATTCAATTACAGAATAAAGTATTTCTATAGGAAAGCTGATATTGTTTTTTACGAATGGTATATTTAACCGTTGTCCATAAACATGGTTTTTTGTCAATCTTGACTGATTAAAATAACTTAAAGGATCTTTCACTCTGTTTAGACATGTTTGTCTATACAAAGCATTGTAAGTTCTAATTTCAATCAGATTGGATCTTCTTCCAAAATAAAGACTAATTACTGTTTGTTCTGAATATCTGACTTTGAAGAACGTCTTCAAAAACTGAGAAGATTTACTAATTAGTGGAATATCATATTCTTGAATTGCCAGTATTTAGATTTGATCGGTTAAGATTATGGTAAAAGAAAAGAAAGAATACGCTTCGGTCGGACGATTATTATGAAGTGTTATTTTAATAATTTAGTACTGTTTTGTCTGTATGTTTTCGGACGCGGTAAACGATTTAACTTTTAATGTGAATAACATTTATTCATACTGATGGGTTGTCCCACCGATATGGCATCAGTATTGCAAAATTAACTAACGTGGATTAGGCAAAATATCTGTAACCAGGATATTGTTGCTTCTGTCAATTTGTTATTATGACTTGTGTCTAAATTAGAAAGATGGAATGTATAAACTGTTGTAGAAATCGGTAATAGATTCTGCAGAAATAATGTTAGTCACTACAGAATTAAAAGTATCGACAATTAAACATCTGCTTCAAGAATGAATTTACCTTTGTGTTGACATTTGTGTTTGTGAAATAATTCACTTTTTTATGAGCTAAATGTATGAAAACAAATAAATATACGACGAACTGTTGAATAAGTAAAAGGTGTCATCATTCATACATTGGTGTACATCGATAGAAAGTGATATTTAAGAAATGTGACTGAAATTGTCGATAAATGTTGCCTTAAGTTGTTTAAATTCACAGCATTTAGACATTCATTTGGACTCTTTCAGAGATTTATCTAATTGGCAATCATGTGCCTCTCCTTATTTCATATGCATAGGGAAAACTTGTTCTTAAAGTTGAAAGTTGGCACTCAAGTAGCTTTCGGCAACTACAATGAAATAGAAATTGACAACTTTCGGTCACGGCACGTCCTGAAACAAGGAGAAAAATGCATACTGAATAGAAAGCTATAGATACTGACGAAATGTCAAAAGCAATTGAATACAAACTTGAATGTTTGGCTTGATTTATGTACAAAACAATAAACGATAAACGAATTTTATAATAAATAAACGACAACCACTGAAATACAGGCTTCTGACTTTCAGGACATTCAGTATTAAACAGGTTTACTGGCAACAAGCCCTCCTCATATGCAGGGACAGTGGTATAAAACGACGACATAGGAACAAACTATAAAAATCAATTGAAAGGAGCATAATTCATCAGATCGATATAAAGTTCATAGACACCTTAGACAAAAACACAAATACACAAAGTACAGAATGAGAGTACTTGTAGTTACTGAAAGCAAATAACAACTATGAAAAAATCTTGTGTTTAAAACCAAAAGCATCTTTTCCTTTTTGTTAGTTTTTTTGTGTTAAGTGTCTACTGATGAGGCAATTCCTTTACAACTGATAACTTTAGTTTGTTCTGAGGTTTGTACAATTTTCCAAACAGGTATGTTGAAAGTTGAATGCTAAAGCAGTTTATAACGTTGCCACAAGTTTTTTTTACATTTGCTTGTTTAAAGACAAATGAGTGCAGCTTATATATTATTGTTGGAAATTATCAGTCATTAATGGTTTACCTAAATTTAAACTAACCAAGTGCTTTTACTTTTGAATTGTTTCAAAGTTTGGTATCCTTTTGGCATTGTATTACTAAATGTATCGATTGGGATTTGTCCTTTGTTGAAGGCTGTGAATTTTCTTACAACTTCTAGTTTCTACTATTATGAAAGGTTGACATAAGACAACATTAGAATTTCCAAGAGCTTTTATATTACAAAATTAACCGTTGAAGAGATATTCTATTCAAACTTAAGAAAATTAAAACGTAACGTGATACTATTCAATCAGTCGTAAATCTTTACAAACATAACTTGTGAAAGGAAAAGAAACTTAAATCAAAAATATGTCTATGTTCAAATAAAGTTTAGTCGGCCTTGGTAATCTACATCAATGAACGTGCTTGTTTTATCTAAAAATGTTTAGAGGTTTGCTCACAATACTGAATGATTTGTAAAAATTTTATTAAATTATGTTAATACAACATTAAAAGCTGTACACATCATTTATAGATCTTATAATTGGAACAGAATAGGCCAATTGAATTATTACATGTAGCGTAATACTGCAGTAAAAAACAAACAGAAACAAAGAACGTAGACAATTTAAGTGTAGATTGTGTCGATAAACATACAAAAAGGTAGAAACAGAAATATATTGTTTGTGGTATCGTCGCAGTATTGTATTTAGAACTGACGGCATTTCATTAAATATCAGTTTAAATATAAAATATAATATAAATTATCGTGACATGATAGATATAGGAACATGTGGTATGAGTGCCAATGAGACAACTCTTCATCCAAATAACAATTTATAAAAGTAAACCATTATAGGTCAATGTATGGCTTTCAACACGGAGCCTTGGCTCACACCAAACAACAAGCATGATGTACTATATATATATATACAGTTCAAAGTTTTCATTTTTTTGCAGAACTTTGCACCGAGAAACGTCGACGTCTTTAACCAAAACATTCATGTATGGCTTCAATTGCAACAGTTTTGGTTAAGAATGCCATTACACATTTTTGAATAAAAACTTTTTGATTAAAAATCATTATTATGCTATCATTTCCTTAATAGTCACACTATATAAGTACACAGATAGATATATATGTTTAAGTACTACTATTTTCTAGACAGTCTTAAAGCTTTCTACCTCAAGATCTAAATAAATGTATTAACAATTACATATACAGCATAATATTATAGATAAAGAACATATTTTTCTTATCATTTTTAAAAACCGCTATAGAAGGCAAAAGGGAAACAAAACTTTTTTACGATATGTAAAAGAATAAAAATCAATACATTTTCCACAAAACAAAAACTAGTCAAAGTATACGTCACAATAGGTTTCAAATCAGTCGTGTTTTCATACAAATGCTTATTCAAAAGTATAGAGGCAATCATGAACTATCCTTGAGCTTTTCATTTGAAATGAATGGCAACTTAATCTTTCATCTGTAGAAAGCCATATACATGGAATACAGGCAGAATGACCAAGAAGACTTAGTGCTAATCGGATGAAAGTTCACGCGATAACAATGTAAATGGTATTTCTTTGTGGTTAATATCTCGATGTAATTAGGTATAAAATTCTCTAGGGAGGAAATACTCTGGATTTTCTGGATCTGACAAAACGGACAAGATCATGACTTTCAAGCAAATCTCATGTTCAGACATAGAGATTTATTTCATAAAAACTTCCCTGTAGATTTGTTTCTAGCTTATCTGTGTGCTTATATAGTGTTACTATTAAGGAAATGATAGCATAATAATGATTTTTAATCAAAAAGTATTTATTCAAAAATGTGTAATGACATTCTTAACCAAAACTGTTGCAATTGAATCCATACATGAATGTTTAGTTGAAGACGTCGAACGTTTCTCGGTGCAAAGTTCTGCAAAAAATGAAAACTTTGAACTGTATATCAAATGCCTTCAAAAAAACATATATATGTGTTAAATAACTGATTGCAGGAAATAAGTAAAATTGGTGAAAAATATTAAGAGTATTCAATTTGATACTGATTCAGTAACGTTCTGATTCCAGTATGATTTGACAACTGTTAGATTTTGACCCCTTTTGATTTAAATAAATCCATGTCATGGAACTTTACCTACCTCTTTACTGTAGAATATGATTAAAACAAGGTAAATTGGCATATGTACGTAACATTTAAACAAAGAATGGGTTTATCTTTGACTTTTGCCAACCCAGACTTTACTGAGCCAACCCAATAAGTATTATTAGAACTTATTTAAACAAGTCGCGTGCCCGTGTTAAATGTTTTTATTCGTTTTTTGTTGCTGGTACATTGTACATATTCCATATCTTATATGGAAAAAATAAGTTTAAGGAAAGCTTTTATTGGTAAAAAATGACTTTAAAAAAAAGAATGTAAGGATAATATATATGAAACAATTGCTCTCTCAGTTGTTGTTGCATAAATAGAAAATAAACAAAAAAGAAGAAATACAAAACAAATCAATTCAGATGTCAGCTAGGATTTGGAAAATACAACATCGCTTTCTAGCTTATGTCAACTTAGAACAATAAGATTAACCTTAATGAGACTGAAATAAGATAGTATACGAGAATGGTTTAAGCTGTAAATGCCTTAAATCGACTATGTGCAATTAGTGTATTCTATATAAATACAAGTTGATATCATGCTACATACACACATTATAAATGATAAATAAGAATTAAATAGGCGGACCCAAATATACATTTTCTGCATTTTACCTTTGTGTTGTCTTATATGTGTATTGAAAAAATAATCATATACTACCCAAAATTTTAAGAAATGCATACTTATTCCAATACATATTTTTTCAAATACTGTAAAACCATGTCGGTTCCAACAGCGAATAACAATATAACCCCGCCTTTCCCCGCCATAATAACAATGTTAAAAATGCGATTTGAAAGGTTATGTTATGGAAATTAAAAGCCATATAAAAATTCAAAACATGACAATTGTAAGAGACATATTCAACATATGCAATAAAGATAAAAACGTGAAATCAATATAAAAACACTTACTAAATTCTCTATTTGATGCATGTGACCACATATTCATATCCAATAAAACAATAGATTTTTACATATAAGTCCCCAGTAGTAAACTGTAGTAAGACATCGTATTGAGTAGTCCCTATGGTATTGAAAAACCTATTCTGATTGACTGATTTGATGCAAGACACTTTCGTTCGGAAAGTCGTTAATTATACTGACAAGTGTGTGTTTCAGACATAACATATATAGCTGTTGTTTTCACTAGAATTGAGATAATTGCTTTGAAAATATGGAAACGGATTTAGAGTAGAATGTACGGATCTGACACAAAGCGCTGTCAGCGAACGAAGCTGTACTTTGTGGGAAATGTGACAGTTCTGTATAGTTTTATTTTCCCAACTGTTAAATCAAGTATCCAGTAATTAGCCGGGTAAGATGACAATTTACTTAGAATTCAGAAAATCAATATCTGATTCGTTGGGGAAATAATTACTTTTTTTTTTTTTTTTTTTATAAAAAATGTGTTCCATTCTGTTTATCAATTTGATTGCGTTTGCATAGCTTTTACCTGTTGCAATATGCCATCTGTAGCATAATAATTTGTTATGGATTGATAGTGCAGTTTATTTAACAATTTTCAAGTTTAAATGTGGCGTATAATTTCCACAAACTTCAAACAAAGATAATTAAATTTTGCATTTTAAGTTAAGAGTTGCATTCATTATATTTTACTTTTACGCAAACATGTATGCGTAACATTTTTAAAGTCATAAGAAACCTTAAATTAAAAAAATATAATGCATATGTTTTTTATAACTCAATGGATAGTATTCACCATAAAACTTATGTAGTACTACATATACTCTGAAGAAAATTCTTTATCTGATTGTACATGTTAAACACGTGCTCAATATCCATGCTTTTTTGTCTATTGTTGACAAACAGGGGACAATCGTTAAATTTCGGCTTCAAAACACGAACTTTAATTACCTGCCATATTTTCACAACACTGACCGATTGAAAAAAAAAATTGACGATTATACGAAATTTATTCGAAAAAAAATGATAAAATCGTGCACAGAAGACTAAGCTTATGATGTTTGTATGCATTGGTCCGAGAATTGGAATAAAATTATTTTTCACCGGTGACACGTTTCTTATGACTTTAAGGTCTTGGTTGAAATAAAAGACTATAATAAGAGATTTATAACGGAGACATCAGAGCTATCGCATATGATAGTCACGGTGTATCAATCAACATTCGAATCTGAAACTGCACACGACATTATCCGTAAGTACTCTTATATATGAGGGTCTCGGTGTTGTTTACAAACCGCAAATACTACGCCATGCCTACTGGAAATCGACCCGTAAAAAAGAAGAAGAGAAAAATAAGCAAAAAAACTAAAGAAAAGGTAAGAAAGGTGTGCCAAATTAAAAAGAAAGGAAAATGATGACAAAAAATATTTTAAACATCGAAATGGCACAAAGATATTAAAGAATACTAGTACAGTAATGACGACCAACCCACCAAGACCCTTATGTATTTATGTATTAATTTGATATAGATAATTTAAGAATGAATCATTATCAATAAGTCAATGATGCTGAAATATGCTTCACACCAATACTTAACTGTGAATACAAATAATGTTAAAAATAACAGATAATAGTTTTGTTGTATTAAGCTCATATTCCTGTATTGGACTTGTATCATGTTTGCCCGACTCCAAGTGCTACGCCACTTTAGAAACACAACTGCGAGGTCATCAACAAATTACTGATTACATCAAGTCATCTAACCTTTTGTGACTAGATTTTCCATTATCAATTGGCAGATGTTATCCGACGCTTCAATGAAGTGGTTTGATATAACGTCTGTCTATAGACAAGAGTAAATTTATTGTAGAAAGGAGTTACATTAGGTAAAAATCGATGAGACAGCAACCCAACTGGCGACACAAGATCAACATGAGGATAAGTTGAGGTCAATATGTCAGGCTGTGTGCTGGTGGTTGATCCACAGGGCAGTAGTATGCGTCTAGTGTGGTTGTTTTTTTTTATGAAAAGCAGCTGCCGCTGGCTAGCTTACATATGTGAGCGAAGAGCGAGCCGAGTGAGTAAGCCTCTCCTGCCAGTACATAACCTCTACACTGTCAAGACTTCTACAGTGCCTTCCCGCGACTGCACATGGTAACTGGGATCTAGTATCTCAGGCTTTACTGTAGAGGATCTTGGAGCAGCAAGGGCCCTAAAGATGCAGAGTGTAGGCCCACCGGCGTGTGGACACACCCTTACTCTCATTAACCTTGTCCTAACTATGGGTAAATAGCCGGTTAGATGAAGATCGTTAACCAAGGAAGGTAATTTATCTAGGAGAAAGAAAACTCTGAAATAAAAACGGGCAGATAATGGTTCGTTAGCCTTGGTCGGCAACTTATCTTAAGGAAGGAAACCTCGACAAAAAATACCTGGCCCGCCAAGTAGAGGGGTCGGCATAAGGCCAACAACTCTTTCCTGTAAAAAGAATTAAGTTACGGAAACAGAAACGAAGGAATCCTTTGTTGCTGCCCTACATGCCGATGGCATACCGGGCAGTAAGTAAGTAAGTAAGTAAGTAAGTAATATGTCAGGCTATCTGGACCATGTATAAGTTTCTGCTGGTATGTCTTTTTTCTCTGTTCGTTCTAAACCTGCATGAAATACTTGCCACTGAACGCAACCAAAAATTGACCAATGCTTTCTCAGGAGGAGTTAGAATTGGTGGTTAATTTGGTCTGTTGTACAGTACGGTACTTTTGGTTATTTATATTAACTCCTGTGTTCGAATTCTGTATCAGTTTTGCGGTCTACACCTGTAAGGTACAAATGCCATGTGTCTTTACAATATGTCAAGCTCTATATAGAAAACAAGAACAGACCCAAAACGATTTTTTTAATCAAAAGAAGAAATACTGCTGTTGACAAACCTATATCAGAACTCATTCAGGTTATTTTTTAAACGAGAAAAAGAAATGTGTCGTTTTATTGTTTTCCAATAAATTAACGTGTTCAGTACTAGTATAAGGATGGATATTACTATACACGATTATGGGCTCAAGGGAGATAATAAAATCCAACATTGGTTTGGCAATTAGCAATATCAATATTGAATATTGTTTATAAAAGTACTTCCCGTTTCATGTCTGCGACTGTGCATTGTACAATATGTATCACACACTTTCTATGATACACAAGAGCATTGGTTGTCTTTTTGATGTCTATGCAACTGGTAAAATCGAATGTACAGATTTTATTTTCGTCTGAGCTAATTGTTGGTATGGCGTCATAAAATGTCACTGCTTATATGTTAAAAGCATTTACTAGGTGACGAATCAATCGTTTCCATTGAGTTTTTAATGTTGAGATTCAAGCATTGCTTTGGTCTTTTCATAACCTAATGAAATGTCATGTAAAACACAAGACAATCATTATTTCATATATTCCCTGTAATTATCTAAATTCACTGTTGATATCTGCATGTGTCACAAACAATAGCACCGTAACAGCGTTTAATTTAATATTAAAGGAGAAGGAACGCAATAAAGCCTCATTTGGCCATCCCAGGATTTTAAATACACAAACTGTCGTAAATGTTTATCCATAGCGGCTAGTGACTTAAGACTTGTCGCTACATTCTAGAATTGACTAAATAATTCATGCTTTTATCGCTAATATGATAAAATCTTTAAAAGGAAACTCTAACTTAAAACAAAGTATAATATGCGCGTATTTTGTAATTGATTTTATATAAATATTACAAACCGAGTAAAAGATTTGAATCTTTCTCGAGTTGGACTAATTTATAAGTTGGATGGCATTTGCCGTTTTATAAGCTGATTCTTTATTGTAATATCTTTCATGTATACATTTACTGTCTTGTTTTACTGACCTGCATGTATCGTCTAGAAAAAAAGGTGATTGTATAAAGTACATTTACACCAAAAATCATGTGTGTCAGAGTTACGATTGTTAAAATAAAAGTATTAATGTTCTGGATTGCATATATTCAATATGCAAAACAGAACAAGAATGTGTCAACAGTACACTATCATTTTGTATGTTCAGTGGACCGTGAACTTGGAGTAAAACATATAATTTGACATATAAATTAGAAAGATCATATCATAGGGAATATGTGTAAAAGTTTCAAGTTGAATGGACTTCATCAAAAACTACCTTGACCAAAAACTGTAACCTGAAGCGGCACAGACGGACGAACGAACGGACGGACGGACGGACGGATTAACGGACGCAGAGACCAGAAAATATAATGTCCCTCTACTATCGTAGATGGGGCATAAAAATAAGAGGGAAGAGTGAAAACTAATCCTAGAAAAAGCTATGTCATTCCAGACATGGTATAGACAATTACTTTTCATTCCAGACTTGTTTCAGGCAAGAACTTTATCGTGTCATTCTGGATTTTTTTTCATAAATCGTAGATGCCCTATTTTATATGCACATGCAGTTTGTTCTTTTCCAGTATACATGTACCCAGTAAATCTAATCCAAAAAAACTATAACATAAAACTACAATATACCTTTAACACTTCCGGCGAACCATTCTACGTTTGTATGTCACATGTTAAATCGACAATTTTTTCCTTAAATTTACTTGGGTGTAATCAAAAGGCGTCTTCCAAAATTCCAAAATTGGATTACCAAAACATTTTATTCTTTTAAAAAAATCAGACCATTTTTACAAGAATCTCAGATTTCTCACTTTACATGTAGGCTATCATTATCAATCTGATCGACATACTGGTCTTGTATCTACGCATTGTTAGCCAAGCATGAACAAATGATCTGTATAGAAATCAAGATTGCATTGTTATAAATAGAAAAGATTGGCTGATGATATTTGATGGTTTTACTTACTATGGTCCTCGAATAGTGTGTGCCACATGATGATACTTCCGTGTAACAAATACTCATTTCTCTATAGATAAAGTCACTGTGTTAAAATTATGTGTAGAAAAATCAAAATTTGTATATATATATATATCGATCCAATTAAATTTTCCAAATTTCATCAAAACCAGCATGAAATATTATTGTATAAGGCAGATGAATGCTGTCACATTGGTGTGACATAAACGGTCCAATAACAGTTATCATTCAAAAACCGAATACTAGTAATAAAATAATGTGTATGCTTGAAAAAATCACAATCTAGCTGTTATTGTAACATAAGAAATGGAATATCACGTTATGAAAATCAGGCAGGGTTAATTGGAGATTATACCGATTAATTTGTAAAACCTGTGACACACAAGTATAATAATTAATACTATATAAAATATCAATGGATAATTTATTATATGTCACACAAAAGAAAATCAATTTAACGAATTTAGTGAATGTTCCCCCATTTTTTAAAGGGGTTTCTGATAGGATAACTACATGTTGTATGTTTTTAACAATTGTAAAATATATTTAAAAAAGATTTAAAAAGACCAAATTAAACTTTGGGGTAAAATATCAAAATAAAATTGAGTCTGACTCAGTAAAAAACAAAAAGAGCAAAAAGTCAGAGGTTTAAATCCATTTAAGGGATCTTCTAAATGCATGATTCAATAAACATCAGCTTTTATATTCGCTCTCTATCAAATATCCAGATCATAGACACTATAGACGAAAGACGGCGGTATTAATTTTGTATCAATTAAACTGTGACTCTTATTTGTCCAAAACACATGTTGGCAATTATTTATCCAGCCAAACAACATTTATCTCAATTAACCATATTAGAAACAATTGTAGTTTGCCCAGACGATCTTTATTGAATTTCATTTCGCAATGTAGATATTAAATTTATTTTAGGAATTCTATTTCATACCAAAATTGGATCTCATTTTTCCTTAATGCAAACTTGACACCTAAATACTGTTTTCTTCGCAATTCTGGATTTAACTTCATCAAGGACTCTAAAATAAAAACTTTGAAAGCCAAATCTATATGTTTTTGTAGTTTTCCTAGTATGACTTTGTCATAGATATAGGAAGATGTGGCATGAGTGCCAATGAGACAACTCTCCATCCAAGTAATAATTTATAAAAGTAAGTCATTATATGTCAAGGTACTGCCTTCAATACGGAGCCTTGGTTCACACCGAACAGCAAGCTATAAAGGGCTCCAAAAATTACTAGTGTAAAACCATTCAAACGGGAGAACCAACGGTCTAATCTATATAAAAACGAGAAACGAGAATCACGTATAAACTACATAAACAGACGACAACCATTGTACATCAGATAACTGACTTAGGACAGGTGCAAACATTTGCGTGATATTTGAAAAAAAGTAGATGTGGTACTATAGCCAACGAGACAACTATCCACTAGAGTCAAAATGGTGTGTATGCAACTAGATACAATATATCACCGTCAGAAATGAGCAAATCAAACCTATACTGTAAAGTCAGCTATTGTTGGTTCATGCAAGTTGATTTAAAATCGTTTCCAATTGCCTCTTAAGTTTAACAATTACATCATAATACTTCGTACAATAAAATTATAAAGTTGGATTAAATTGTTTATTTTGAAATGGCTATCTACAGGACCTTATTTTTCAGTCCCATGGGACGCACAATAGAGTTTAACATACAATTGCTAGCTGTTGGTATTTGAACATGTTGAAGAACACTCTATACTCTCTATCACATGAAAATTTTTCACGATAGTTGCGAGGGGGTGATGCAGTAGCTTGAATAGTTCTTATGTTGGCGAGTTACACCAGGTTCGCTTAACTGTTTCAATTGTCGCTCGCGGTAACATAGCGTCGACTAAGATCGTTTAATCTTTCAACATTTCTATAAGAATCCATATATACTGATACCAAAAATTTATAAAAATAACAAAAATGTCTTTAACGGTCGCATAGTGGCAAACATCTTCTCTGGCTAAGGGTTACGATCAACTTCCCTCCTCAGAAAAGGGTTACAACCCCACTTCCCTTCTCAGAGAAGGGAAGTGGATCGTAACACTTAGCTAGCGAAGATGAGTGGCAAAGAAATTAGAAATATCGAAGGCAATGCCGTCTTTAGCATCATTTCGAAAAGCGTACACCTACATGTAACTTGAATTTATAATTTGTCGTCAAACGCCTTTTAACGTTTAATCTGTAAAAAAAGATCAATGTGCATTTGGCTTTAGCCTCTGAAACATAAAACAATGGGGGAAAATAATATCATATTAAAAAGTAACCCGCGAAAAACGATTTTTTTAATTATTTAATGATTGGTCTGTAAATTTTAAAAATTATGATCACCTATCCACAATAAAAAAAAACATTGATAAAGATTTCAATTAAGATATTCACAATTCGAAAGGATACCCTCGAGTAGTATTGTTTCAATCTGATATTCAACAAGGAAAGCGACACACATAACAACGAGAAATAATTCAAAATACCTACAGATTTCAACGGCGCCCTCTCTATCAACCTCGTCCTTCGTAAGAACTATGGAACTCATGTTGTGTATGTCCGTACACCTAAAACGTTATAATAACATTAAACGGCTAAAGAATATGGCATAATTTAATTTATTTACATTTGGGAATACACGTATCTATCTGTCTTAGGTACCTTTTCTTTAATAAACGTAATGTTAAATGTATTTTTGCGTGCTGAAAACCCCACGAGAGCGTTTATTATATAGTTACGTCTACATATAGCCGAGAAGATCAATCCAGACAATATTATTTATTGTCGGAGAGAAAAGAAAGCTATTTCCAACTTATTAACCTTTATATAATACTTATTAACACAAATACACACTATGGGAAAGTCAGTAGAGTTTACTGGGTGAACGAACGTTTAATCGGAGGGTAGCATACCGTATGTATTGTAGTTACGGTACTAGTATGTAGAGTAATAAAATGCTTCGAACCACAATTTGTAGCATGGAAACATCGAGAAATCAATAAATAAGTTTTATATACCATAAAAGAGCATAAATTAGATGATAGATATCGAGACCCTGTATTATAACAGCAATCATGCAGTCAAAAAGACTCGTACAACCCGAATTACGAACTCGCCTACGAAAAAAGGACAATGCAACCTACAGACTTGAGCTTTTTTTGTATTTGCCAACCATTTCTTTTCCCGTGCTCAAATATACGTTTCACCAATGCTGCCAGGCTTAACTTTTCTCTGATTTTACCTTTTTATTGCAGCAAAACATACGATTTTCAAAGTAAAAGTTGAATGATACCCCGGTGGTAGATATGTATCCTACCTTGGTTATCTTCTCATTAAATGTTATTTTGCAGCAAGCCTTTTGTTAAAAAAAAATATATAGCATTTACTTAATACCAACGAAATGTGTATAATCATATAGTCTAATGTTATTATGACAATTATATATGAATCCTTTAAGCTACTACGGATTATTATTAAAATAGTTAGTTCGTCTGGGGAACGCGCAGTAAACGGTAGCCATTAAATATACACATATATGGGGTAGTGAGAGTCGTTGTAATTGAATAATTTGTTACATATTTACTATAAACTTGACTAAATAAGTCCTTATGAGATCAAGTTTAAAAGCAAGCCAATTAAATGAATTTTTTACACTAGAATGCATTTGGACATACATTTGTACAACTTGTTTTTTTTTTTTTTTTTTTTTTTTTAGATTTTACTAACAGTATTTACGAAAAACAACAACCTAATCATTTTTGCACTGGTCATTTATTGGACAACTTACAGACATACATGTTTATAGAACCAACTATTCTTTAGGACGCTGCTGTAATAAGTTGACTCGTTGACAATGTCATAATGTACAATAAATAATGTCATAATATAATTATAAATATTGATACAACTTACAAGAAGATCACCAACTATATTTACATGTATGCTTTAATAATAAGATGACAACAATTAATCGAAACTGAACAGTTTTCCTGTCACCGCTACGATTGCCCCGTTGTAGTGTATAGGGAATCCCAAAGATCGAAAAAAAATCTTGGGTTGTTTAACCTGGGATATTAAATGACTACGAAGTTGGTACATGTATTTACTGCATTATTTTTCTGCCGTACACTTCATTCAGCTGTTAAACCAAAACTAGTTTATTCGAAGAGTTTAGAACTAGGTGTGACTGTCCGAATAGAATAGCATGACTGATCATTTTTTAGATTGCATATTAAAGTTCCATCTCGTTAAAATGCTGTTTATTGAAGATGCATGTAATATTTGTCGCTGGACATCTAAGAACAATAAACTATTTAAAAACACCCTTTTTCATGTCCTGTCGTTTGAATTTTTTTTAAGAGAACTTTAAAAGCACGGTGTTTTTAAGATTTAGCAACCTTTTTTTATATATATAAACGCATTACTCATTTAGTAAAACTCGGGGAAATACCTTATTCTTTCACTTAAGTGAAATCTGCTTCTTTACACCTTACAGTCTTTGCGGCGGGTGACGGAGGTTTGAAAATAATGTCACCTGGACTTATCCATATGCAAGAGCTGTATAAGCCAGTCAAGGTCGTTAAAAACTTCCATTTGTTGCATACCGATTCGTTCCGGTAGTATCAGGCAGTTTATTTGAACGGGCTTCATGTAAAACACCAGCGCGCCTTTAGAAAGGAGATAGTCAATCTGATTCTTCCGTTGAGAAAGAGTTATGTGCCTTTAAATTGCTAGTTTAATCGTCCGTGTAATATTTCATAGACATAATTTTTATGTTCGAGGTGTTAACACACTCACGAATGAACCACTTGTCTTAAAATTGCAAGAACTATTTTCTACTAGACGATAGGCAAACAATAATGAATAAACAAACAAATAATAGCGTTGTTCCTTAGCTAACATAATGTGCACATTAAATAAAGAACCAGATATCAAGCTAAATAACAAACCAATAAAAAACAGGTACAATGTACCAAGGTGAGTAAAACAACCTATAGATATTAGAACTAAGACTTTCTAGCAGAGAAACTAGATATAGTGAACTTGGAACTGTTTCGTACTTTACAGGTTTTTATAGTACAAACCAACAGACATGTCCAATGTAAACACAAACATACATTTCTACTAGAAGCAGTGTTGGAAGCAATCATACTTAAAAAAAATCAAATCAGATCTTCTAAGTCATAATGATTACTACATCCGACAACAAAATAAAAAGATAAACATGGAGAAAAAATGCCACAATTACGTGTTTGAAAATGTCAGTTATAGTACTATAAAATGCAAAATAGAAAATTGCTATCTCGATATAGAAAAAGTATATGCAACGAGTTTCAAATTACTTTGGTTTGGACAAGTTGCAAAACCCGAAGTATAAACTTATGTAACGGTATTCAAAAATGAGAATAACATTAAGTTAAAAAAAAATAGCATGGGTGACGTATTTTTCAGTGTCGTATCTTTTAGTAAATCGGAATACTACTATCATTGTTGAACGAAATAAAGATAAATATCATCTAAAAAATCATATTTAAAATGTTTCATTTTTTTATATATATATATAAAAACAGTGAAGATGTTAACTTCGTTGATTATTTTTGTTTTGTACATTTCTGTTACATATATATTGTTATCTTCTTATTCTATACTCACTGAATTTGTAAGAAAGCCTATGAGACCACATGATGTCAAAAAATATAAATCTATTTTCACAGCTTTTTGGTTTATCTAAAATAACGAATCTTTATAATCCTTTGCATCTTTTGATATTTATTTTATCCTCAAACAATATGAAAAATAACCTTTATCCTGCATGCATATGTATTATATTTTAGTGTTTAGCATCCGTACACGCATTAATTTAACATGTATTTGTGAACTATGCATTTGTAAAACATGCAGATTTCAGACATATCACTTTGTGAAAATCCATCTGAAATTTCGGTCGGACTGCTCACAATCAATTTTAAAACATATCATTTACATACATGAATTTCAAATGGCAATATTTTCAATTTTGTCATATTTTATCGTAACTTGTGACAATAAAATATCAATCCAACAAATTAGAAATATAAATGTAAATGCGCCATATGTACTTAAATATGCGACTTGCGATATTTATTTCAGATAATTAAATTGATATTATGCATTCAACTTAAACAAAGGAACAAGGGACATATGTTACATCAACGCACTAAAATTGATTTGTAATTTAATTATAGTTTTCATACTATGATTCAATATAACCGCAAAATGAGAAAAAAACTTGTATCAAGCATGCAGCTTAAAGTGCTTAGTTCTTCGGTTAAACGAACTAAAATTTATTGATTGTATTGACCGTAGCATTGTGCCTCGGTTAATGTTGGCCATTGGTCAACCGAGACTGCGTTTACTTATTGTTTAGTGCCTCCAATGCACTCTATACCTCGGTAAGATTACTCCATCAACTTATTTATGATATACCAGGGAATTTATTGTTTTCAGTCCATTCGGATCTTCATTTCCATCCAATGTCAGTTTGGAATATCCAAAACATGTTGACTTGTAACACATAAACAAAAATTGAAGCACATATCATTCTTGTCTAGAACCAGGGACTTTCTGTACTATAGAAAGTCCCTGCTAGAACATATCCGTCCTTATACAAATTTTGGTGATTAAAAGTCTGGTAACAGAAGGCCAAGAAGTTCATGTAAAGTTTTAGGATGACGGAACAAAATGATAGCAATACGTAGTTCGCAAACATCTTTGGGTCATATAAGCGAAGCATATATCTTGAGGTAACGACAGTTTGCACGAAACAGAAGCAGAATACTAAATGACGAGTTGCCGGTAGCATACCTCTGTTCTACAATAGTTGGCTGGTTGCAGGATAAAGATTTACAAAACTTCGCAACGTTAGCTATTTTTTTCAACATGTTAAATCATTCACTGCTCGTGATGGATTTTTGTTAAAAACAAGATGCGAGGTTAACATTGATATAACTTTAAAAATCTTTCAAGTCATAACATTGCAGATGGCAACTATCGTAGAAGAAAACTGCCCTAAAAAATGAGTAACAAGTCTTCGAGAAATAATGAAAATTATAGCTTCTATAGTAATTTCCTTATCACAAAATTAAAGCTTTGGCAATACTTTGACAGGCAATTGAATAACAGCGTGTATTTAAGAAGGTTATAAGTATAAGTATATATTATAATTTTCCTCTTGTGGCGATCTATGTTATTTTGCCTAATAGGTTTTCAGTTAAAATCGTTTACTGGACTGTGAAACATGTAAGAAATTACGTCCACGGTTGACTACTAGACAATCGATTGATGGTAATCGACCAACTAGTAATAAGATAATAACAGAATAATTTCAAGCGTCATCTCCTTTATTGTAGAATTCTTCAACGATTATGGTACAGTTTAAAGGAAATCTTTATGGAGATTGACACACATTCCAGAATGGTAAATCAACTATTTCTTTCATTATTTTACATAAATAGGGTCGTTAGTTTTCTCGTTTGAATTGTTTTACATTGTCTTATCGGGGCCTTTTATAGCTCACTATGCGGTATGGGCTTTGCTCTTTGTTGAAGGCCGTACGGTGACCTATAGTTGTTAATGTCTGTGTCATTTTGGTCTTTTGTGGATAGTTGTCTCATTGGCAATCACACCACATCTTCTTTTTTATATGAAAGTTGATTTAAAAATTAATTACAAAAATTATGTAATACATTCACCAATACATTGGCTTTTCAAAGATCTATGAGTAAATAAAGAAGCCAAAATCAAAGAAATATCTGATGGTGACCTTTTATAGCTGTAAAAAAATCTACCACTGTGTATAGTGAATATTGCAAAATAAGCTTTACTGAATTTAAATGCAAAATTATGAATTAACGTACACTGAGGTGGGTTTCTTCTATGAGTTAAATGATTTTACATTAAATGATCGAATGAAAAACAAAATTGAAAGATGAGCAACAATCGAAAAGAACGCCAAAGCAGCCGTGAAAGACGTCAATGTGGCCAGGCAAAGGAAAAGACAATTGACTAATAAAAAAATTGACGTTTTAGGAATCTAGTGGACTATTAGTAATTTTCGATTGTGTGTGCCCCAAAATAAGAATAATGTGACAGCATTGGTTTTGATTTCCATTGTTTAGAACGTTGTTAACCAATCACAACGCGTTTGAAACCCAGGATATAGTAGATTCTGAAACAGATAATTGTGGCATAATGTTATCGTCATGTACATGTGCTTCTCGAATACTTGAACTGTAAGCAGGTACATTCCATACCACACGTTCAGGATTCCAAAATCATTCACAGAACGTTTGAAATTCTCAAATTTTAAAGGACCCAAAGTAAAACAGCTAAAACCGTATAAGGTCAATTTTGCCTCAGGAACTTTCGTCCTTGGTTTCATAACAATTATATAATTTTATAGACTGGAAACTAGTCATCATGACATGCAATGAGAACAAAGGAAAACAAAGGAAAACATTTACAATAAGAGGAATAGACAACAGGAAACTGATACAGTTCTTTATTACATAACATTTTTTCACCAAAAAGTCAATAGCCATAAAATAAAGAAAATTTTTCACAAGCATTTCGTTAAGAGAGTCCTTGCTATTTTAGAAATGTATCGTGTTGAAAATAGTTAGATTTTTTCCCGATAATAAAAACCTGCCAATTATTTGATTATTGGTGAACATGTATATTTACGTTATAATGTAACACAAACATGGGTATATTTAGCTTAATTATATCTATACATGTTTTTGATAGAACCATTGTTTTCAATATTAAAGCAAACACTTTTGGGAACTGTCTTTCAAGTCTTTGTTTTAGCCCAAAAGACTTATTAAAAGGGTACAATCATACTTCAATTGCGCAATTATTGCGTCTGGTATTGACACGAATGATTAATAGTTTGAAACATGACATACAAAAACATCAAGGAAACGAAGAGGTTAAACTAAGAGGTTTTTATTTATCAAAAGAAGGAATTCGTACCATTATTAGAATACAATATCATAACGTTTGACGTATTTTGAACAAACCGTCAGCGACTATTATAACACTTGCTTCTGTCTTATCAGTTGGGATAAATGCAAATTATTGAATAAAATCATCTATAAATAGCAAGCTATGTCAAAGCAAAAGAAAACGTTCCAACTCATTTAAACCTTTTGCAATTACTACACAATCTTCAGAGACCATATATAGGTAAACGTCCATCATCAAATAATAATAAAGGGGATTAACAATTGAATTTACGTGAAACATGCACTGAAGGCAAAGACTAAGTATTGTGAATAGTCTGAAAATGTTTGCTATGTACATTTAAAGAAATTACTGATGTATACTGTCTAAAAAAGCTAATGGCTGTGATGCACTTTCGTTAAAATACATTCCAAAATTCTACTCCATTGATTGCATTTCATTTTATAATTAAACTGTGGATATATAAAAGGACTTACAGATTTCAGTCTCATCTCCTGGAATATTTGACCACATCTTTTCCAAGGAAACTTCATGAAGAATGAGTTATAATACCCAACGCGTAAGAAAATGAGTGACCATGCTCGTCTGCTTCAAACCAACTGTCATAATGCATGCAAATATAGTATGAAATTTGATATTCCGTACTTTGATGGAAGCCATCCATTCATTAAACATTGCTCTAGTATTAATCTATTACAAGTCTGTCATATCTCACAATCAGAAACGTAAATACCGCCATATTGATTTATTGACTTAGCAAAGCATGGAATCCAATATTCCGGGAAAAGGAAATAAAATTTCCATGAATTGGTTTTGAAATTTTAGATTCAATTGATTGACTTTTTATTATCTCATAAAATGGATTTATAAATATTTTATTTCCAAACGAAAACAGATTTGCATAGATTAAAATAACTACACGTGTATGCCAAACATGCATGTTATATGCAGCCAATAAAATATTCCCTAAACAAGTATTATTTCACATTGTATAGAGAAATCAAATAGAAATAAAGGAAACCATTGTTCTAAAAGAAATCATTTGACCTTATGAAGATTATAACCATTGTTAGCTGCTTGGGATTACATTTCTTTTGACAACAGACAACACTATGAAATAGAGTTCATTGGCATCCATTAAAACAGTAAAATTAATGAATGGAAGCAAATTAAGAGACAAATATTTTGTTTCATTAGAATGGAAAATGCAACAGATTTAACTATCCGAATATTAAAAAAGAATACAAAAAAAGAGACGAAAAGAAAAAAACAAAATTGTTCTATCAAGTAAATCAGTATTTCCAAAAACCACATATAGTCTATTCCATTTTACATAATTATTACGTCAGTAGCGTCCAAACTTATAGGAACTTTATTTCTGACTAATTTCAGTATGTTTTGAATTTTATTGTACATTTGTAGTTTATTGGCCTTAATATTAAAGTCATCCTATTTTCTGGTCAGCTAATATAGAAATTGTTCCAAATTCTCGAAATGTCTGTTAATGATCATTGATTGTTATTTGCTTATTATCCAGTGTTTAAGATTTGGTTTTGAATTCCACTCAAACCAGTGCTACATGTATATATCAAACTGAAATTTCTTACTCGAATAATTCAAGCCCTTTCCGTCTTCGATTCTTTTCGCCTTTGTTGTAGCGTAATATAACGACCGATATCATAGTCGAGAAGTTTCGATACTGATTGTTCTTTTATTCAAAGATTTGTCAAATGCTGGAATATATAGGTATTTGTGCCTTTTTTCCAATCATGAATTTTCCCACAAGGGCCACAACAATCACGTTGTTATGATGTATGTGTGTTCTTTGAGTTGAAAATAACCTCCATTTAGGTTAACGCAATAAAATTTTGGTTATATTTAGAATAGTAATTGAAAAAAAGTAGCACCAATACCGTTAATGAATGACTATATTAGTTCAAAAGTTTTAAAATAAATACACATTGGAAATCAGTCAAATCGTATTGAATTCCACTCAAACAAGTGCTACATGTATATATCAAACTGAAATTTCTTACTCGAATAATTCAAGCCCTTTCCGTCTTCGATTCTTTTCGCCTTTGTTGTAGCGTAATATAACGACCGAAAGCCGAGAAGTTTCGATACTGATTGTTCTTTTATTCAAAGATTTGTCAAATGCTGGAATATATAGGTATTTGTGCCTTTTTTCCAATCATGAATTTTCCCACAAGGGCCACAACAATCACGTTGTCATGATGTACGTGTGTTCTTTGAGTTGAAAATAACCTCCATTTAGGTTAACGCAATAAAATTTTGGTTATATTTAGAATAGTAATTGAAAAAAAAGTAGCGCCAATACCGTTAATGAATGACTATATTAGTTCAAAAGTTTTAAAATAGATACACATGGGAAATCAGTCAAATCGTATTGAAGGTGTGAACAATTCTATCAAAGTGTGTTAAAATCTGCTTTGAACCATGCATTTTGTTTTTCGTTTTGAAGAAAACTTTTGACAAAAATGCATGTTGAATCGAAACATGGAGATTAAAGAAAGCTTGAACACAAATGTAAAATACTAACTGACCATTATTGTAAAATATAAACCATCTCATTAACCATAGTTAACGCAATTAACGCATCACTACAGGTTATAAGTTCAGAAAGCTACAGGAGACAAGTTTGTAAAATATATAAAGTAGTCCAAGTAGTTCAAGAAGAAGAAGAAGAAGAAGAAGAAGAAAAAGATGCTTTATTTCAATAAAATGAGCTCACAAGGAGCATAATATAATATCATTATAATATTATTATTTTACAAATATAATAAACAATACAGTATACATATATACATGTACGTATGACATATGTGCCACTGGACGTACAAATTCATTGATCATTCTGTTAAGCGATTTTATTCCACGTAAATAATAGGACAGAAACGTTTTAAATGGTTAAAAGGGAAAACACTTTTATTTCATGAGGAGGTAAATCGTGAAAAGAGCTTTGGACGCACACTTAATTCATAAATTGTTTTAGTTTATTAACAGCACTGGTCGATACGTCATTCGTTTGAATTATCAGTCCCTAACCCGAGTATCATCAGCTCAGTAGTCATTACTTCGATACTGACTACCTTTCTGAAATTTTCCGTTTACCTGTTTCGATTCATATGCATCTTCATTTTCAAATCATGACAGGTATTCGGCTTTGAGCTTACCCTCATAAATCCAGATAAGCGCTTCTAACACTAGAACTGAAACGGTTTAGTTTGTACCGATATTTAGATTTTCAGATTTATTGATATATGCCCATTTCACCGTAAATGATCATTCGAGTTCTTACGTGTTCCATATCTGCATACTAAGTACTAGTATACCACAGGGGACAAGAAGCTCTGTTTCATATCTATATAGAAATTGACAATAACTGACTGCTCCAAACTATCTCAAAGATTCTCATTTTCCAATATCTGTCCAGTGTGCGGTATTTATCTATCTCAGTTAATACGATATGCCAGATCGTGTTCTAATATACATAGTGATTTAAGAAGATATGCACTCTTTTTAAAGGGGTTTATTTAGAAGTATGACAAGTATCTATACTCGCTGAAATCATCACTTGACAAGTTATACATTTACCATCACGTACTGGTTGGTAGTAAATAGTTTGAATATTTTTCTGTTATTTTAGTAGCAGATTCTACATATATATCCACTGTTTTAAAACCATTACTTTTTAAGTATAAGGATTTCTAAAGAGAAACTGATATCAGTTTCATAAAAGATATTCGATAGAAACAAATTGTTGAAAAACGTATATGGAACTCATCTCTGCATGAATTTCGTACAGCCCAAATGCTACACATTCGACACGTACATAAAAAAAAATGGATCTAAAGAACACGTTTCCTCATCTTGTGTCATCATACTTGCATTTTGCCCCTATGTTCTTTTTATTTTTTTTTTTGCCTTGGTGGACATATTCGATTTTGGGCGGGCTGTACCAGCAGACATATTTTGAAAACTTGAAAACTTAAAGGTGCTTTTGCTAATAGTTATAAAAGGTACCAGGCTTATAATTTGATCGCCAGACGCGCGTTTCGTATACATAAGACTCATCAGTAACGCTCAGATCAAATTAAATTGAAAGCCAAATTACAAACAAGTGCAAAGTTGAAAAGCATTGAGGACCTAAAATTCCAAAAGCAATGTGCCAAAAAACGGCTAAGATTTGATGTTTTAGCGAGGAGTGTAGTTTTAGTAACAGTTTATGTGGCAGTAGTTGACCTGAAAATTGGTAAATTTGCCTATGTGTTAATAATAAGTAGCCGGAGAAAACAAATAGTTTCAAATGTTGCGTCTTGAACATCCATGAAATATAGTTATTGTATTGAGATATTAACCTTTAATGGCATTTATTTATAAAAAAAAGAAATGTTTTCTTTGTTGTGGTGATAATAGCAACTGGGACGTTTATACGATTAGTTTTATTCATTTTCCTACGATAAGGGAGATAACTAGAGATTGCATACGGAAAACTTCGTATCCGATTATTAACTTTTATATACCTTGTTTCTTTTTTTATTCCATAGAATTTCACTCGAGGTGGCACGGTAGTATTTCCTGGCCCATAAGGGATAATGATAGCCTTTTTAGAATTTTCACCACTTTCTAACACTGCAAAAAATTCTACATTCACAGTTAACTGAAGTACTTTCATTTTACTATTCAGAAATGAATTTGAATATGTATCATGACCGTTTACTTTTTTTGCTATTTTTAAAAACCTAAGGCCACTAGTCCTTTTAGGTCTTTTATGGTGCAGTGAATACAAAATTTAAAAAAATTCTCAAAAATTCATTTTCATCTGTATGTAAAATTATTTCATATTTTTCTAAACCCGATTCATCCCTCAGTTTGGGAAAGTATGTTCAGTTGATACTGTATTTTTTGTCCAATCACACTGTTTAGATACATTTACCTAAGTAGGGTACACAAAAGAGCAACCTAAATTCTGGAATGCAAATACTACCGTGCCACCTCGAAGAACTCGAAGAAGAAGAAGAAGAAAATTATTATTGCTACTGTTCTGTCAACATATATTTGTTCAGTCTAACAAAAGTTCCTGCCAGCGAAAATAGTGATAAACATAATATTTTTTTTTTCTATATTTCTATAGATCATATATATATTGGAACATTTACTCTATACCATTTGTTACGTTCTAATGACTTATATTGTAATATTCCTTCACATGGAAATGATATTCCTAAATACGTCTTTCATTTAAAACCAATAGTACATGTATAAAGGAATTTAGAATTCCATGAACATTACTAACAAATATGAAACAATTACAAGAATACTAAGCACACATCAACTAATGATTATCATGAATATAACCAGTGACATTGCATTTTAAAAAGCCCCCCCCCCCCCCTAAAAAAATCACTAGTTCTAAAAAAAAAATTATGACCATACACAGTTTTTATCATAACTTATATTATTCTGATACCAGTTCCAATGATACAGATGCATATATGTGGATAATACCTTTCGGAATCAATATTGATAAAATTAATGACTAAATAGTTTTTTTCTAAGCTTTGTGCACTGTCAATGAACTTTATCGAAATCCGGGAGCAAATGTGTCATTATTGTTAGTCACATGTACTTTAACTTTCAAAATGCATACGGGTTAACTCTAAAATATCAAGTTACTGCATTGCCATGTTTTTTTAGCTTTATAATTAATATATTGCCAATGGAATTTGATAAAAACTAATCCGATAGTAAAAAAATATCGCGTTACTTCTCCTTTCAAAACTGTCAGTAACTTTAGTCTCTATGTTTAAATAGTTATTTAAAATGAATGCAAAATTTACTTAATATACACGATTTGATGTATTGAGGTCGCGATCGGTATGTACACAAGTATTGAATAATTGTTTATCAATAAAGTCTGTAATGTAAGAAAATAAAAATATAAAAATTACTTACTAACGGGTGCCTGAATCATAGTTGACAGGGAACAATCATCTTTCCTTACATTTTGTTCATCTATCTGAAATCGATGCATAATCACAATTACAATTGAAAAAGTAATATGCAAAACGTTTACATGTTTACGATCGAGTCTACTACATGTACACTCGGTTCATTTAATTTGACTTTCACACCATCCTAAGTTAATTCAGTTAGAACATACTGAAAGCTATTGAGATGCTATGCTGTATTAAAATCTTTCAATAATTCTAAAAGTATGGTAAATAATTAATGCCGTTATCACAAGTTCATTTTATTATCCGCAGGAGATGGGAAATTACAAATATGGGTTTTCTGCGGAACTTCTATATTATTTGGTTTTTCTTCAACTTATTTTTTTTTATTTTTTGTTGTTAGATAAATTGTGTTTTATGAGTTTACGTTTTTATATCATAATGGTATTAAATTATTTGGAATACATTTGCAATAACAGTCTTCCCGGAATTCTTGTCTTCAATAATCGACCGAATATTTAAAAATCAATTATGTCACTTTTTGTAAAAAAATTACAATAATAGAATATAGATAAAAAAAAAATTCAAAACTGGCATATGTATACATAACTATCAAATTAATGAACTTTACTCCGCTGAAATACGGAGCGGGGCTTTTAAACTGTCTATACCGGGTGTCCGCCTGTCTGTCCTTACCGTATTAAAAGGGATACTCTTACATACATTTTCTTGTCAGATTTCTTTTTTAAATTTATATAAATCTATATCAAAGGTTCATATGAATTGGATGAGTTCCGATAAAATTGTCAATCAACTTTTTTTATAGAAGTTATTTAGAAGGGTAAATCATATTGGGAAACTGTAGTGTGAGAGCGCTCACGGCATTTTAGTCAGATATTTATGAAAAGGACTAAATTACCATAAAATATTGCAGTCTTTTTACAAATAAAATGTGAGAAGCGATGGTGGACATCGGAACAGTGATTTTTTTTACTCTGAGTTTTGTGCAAAATCCTGCGGACGCGCTTCACTTAGTTCTACATTACAAAATTTGAAGACTAACATTTGATTCAATGATGAACTGAAAGTAACAAAGTGTGTTGTCAGATCCTTGTTTTGTATGTAGTAATGTCATCTTCATCTTCCGGCTAGCCAAGGTTTACGATCTAGTCCCCTCCTCTCTACTGGATCGTAAGCCTTGGATAGTGACGATGTGTCATCTAAGTTGATAGGTTTGGATAGCGACGATGTGTCATCTAAGTTGATAGGTTTGGATAGCGACGATGTGTCATCTAAGTTGGTAGGTTTGGATAGCGACGATGTGTCATCTAAGTTGGTAGGTTCTGAAATTTCTGTAAAATGTTGGAATAAGGAGGTGGAAGATACCAATGCTAATTCTAATACGTGGATAACACAGGCAACACACAAGTAAAACCAAGTAAAAACTTAAGTCTAAAATCTAATATGTGGATAACACAGGCAACACACAAGTAAAACCAAGTAAAAACTTAAGTCTTAAATCTAATATGTGGATAACACAGGCAACACACAAGTAAAACCAAGTAAAAACTTAAGTCTAAAATCTAATATGTGGATAACACAGGCAACACACAAGTAAAAACAAGTAAATACTTAAGTCTAAAATCTAATATGTGGATAACACAGGCAACACACAAGTAAAACCAAGTAAAAACTTAAGTCTTAAATCTAATATGTGGATAACACAGGCAACACACAAGTAAAACCAAGTAAAAATTGAAGTCTAAAATCTAATATGTGGATAACACAGGCAACACACAAGTAAAACCAAGTAAAAACTTAAGTCTAAAGTCTAATATGTGGATAACACAGGCAACACACAAGTAAAACCAAGTAAAAACTTAAGTCTAAAATCTAATATGTGGATAACACAGGCAACACACAAGTAAAACCAAGTAAAAACTTAAGTCTTAAATCTAATATGTGGATAACACAGGCAACACACAAGTAAAACCAAGTAAAAACTTAAGTCTAAAATCTAATATGTGGATAACACAGGCAACACACAAGTAAAACCCAGTAAAAACGTAAGTCTAAAGTCTAATATGTGGATAACACAGGCAACACACAAGTAAAACCCAGTAAAAACTTAAGTCTAAAATCTAATATGTGGATAACACAGGCAACACACAAGTAAAACCAAGTAAAAACTTAAGTCTAAAATCTAATATGTGGATAACACAGGCAACACACAAGTAAAACCAAGTAAAAACTTAAGTCTAAAATCTAATATGTGGATAACACAGGCAACACACAAGTAAAACCAAGTAAAAACTTAAGTCTAAAATCTAATATGTGGATAACACAGGCAACACACAAGTAAAACCCAGTAAAAACGTAAGTCTAAAATCTAATGTGTGGATAACACAGGCAACACACAAGTAAAACCAAGTAAAAACTTAAGTCTAAAATCTAATATGTGGATAACACAGGCAACACACAAGTAAAACCCAGTAAAAACGTAAGTCTAAAATCTAATATGTGGATAACACAGGCAACACACAAGTAAAACCAAGTAAAAACTTAAGTCTAAAATCTAATATGTGGATAACACAGGCAACACACAAGTGAAACATAGTAAAAACTTAAGTCTAAAATGTAATATGTGGATAACACAGGCAACACACAAGTAAAACCAAGTCAAAACTTAAGTCTTAAATCTAATATGTGGATAACACAGGCAACACACAAGTAAAACCAAGTAAAAACTTAAGTCTAAAATCTAATATGTGGATAACACAGGCAACACACAGGTAAAACCAAGTAAAAACTTAAGTCTAAAATCTAATATGTGGATAACACAGGCAACACACAAGTAAAACCAAGTAAAAACTTAAGTCTAAAATCTAATATGTGGATAACACAGGCAACACACAAGTAAAACCAAGTAAAAACTTAAGAATGAGCGAACCCAACCCAAACTCTGGTTAATCAAAATTTAAGGTGCTTCTGGAGGATAAACAGATGCTCTACTAGTGGTACCTCTTTATTAACTCAGATATGTCAGCCATAAGCGTAAACATGTATGCAACATATACCGTATACAATTGAAAATGAAAATATGAAATGTGTCAAAGAGACAACAACTCGACAAAAGAGGAGAAAACAGCTGGTGAATTGTTGTTTCATTGGTAATCATACCGTATCTCCTCATTCTGAAATAGCAGAACAATGAAGTAATGTATTAACGACAAATGCCACAAGAGGAGAGGGATCTGCTTATCCTTCTGGAGCACCTGATACCACTTTCATTTTTGGTGGGGTTCGTGTTGCTCAGTCTTTAGTTTTCTATGTTGTGTTTTGTGTACTATTGTTCGTCTATAATTGGTCTTTTTCTTGTTTTAGCCATGGCGTTGTCTGTTTATTTTCGACACATGAGCATGACTGTCCCTTATAAATTTTTCGAACCTCTTGTTTTTTTAATTTGGAATTTGCATCTTTACTCAGACTGGAAGGACTTTTAAATGCATTCATTCTTTTTAATTAATTCACAAATGTGACAGACGCATATTTAAAACTTAAGTTAATTATTACAGTATTTCGTATCTTTTTACAGCATTTTTTTAATTACATGCAGCAGCTCGAGTGAACATTGTTGTCATCTTTTTCCTGTCACAATAACTATATATAGAAACATTATGAATTAAATATGTAATCTTAGTCGTTTCAATAAAAGCATGTAATTCTCTATTCTCAAATCAGTTTTAACACGAATGAAAGATAAGATATCATTGGTATCGATGTACTGTTTATTGACGTTAACATGCACAGCATACGACTTTACGTTCCGTTCAGTTCGTTTGAGTATATTATGTTTCACTTTTGTTGTGAATTTTGTTGCAGGTATTTATAATCAAATGAAGCAAACAAACTGAAGGTCTAACATCGAAATAAATAGGTTTTAGGATTGGTTCATTTATATTTTATTATTTTAATAATAAGAAGTCATTGTTGAAAGATTTTCTATTGTATGGTAGAATTTGTAATTAAACTATTTATATGATTATGAGCATACTATTGTTACTTTTTAAAACAATTTCATGGTTTTATGTTCCTCTTTTGGTGAATGTAATAGCAACAAAAAGGTTTATTACGGTCGTGGTCGTGTATGTATAAACTCGTTTCAAGACATGACATCACAAGTAGAATTTTTTATATACTCGAATGAGTTATGATAGTGTAATTGATTAATCTTAATCTTAAGTATATGTTTACTTCTTTTTATTGGAATTATTAATGCAAAAGGTTATGTTTCGTATAACTAAAACAAAAAATGAGTCAATTTAATTTCCAATATAGCCAAAGATAGTTTTTCTTAAGACTTAAACATGTATCAGCCTAAGATTGTTCAATACATGTATGTACTCGCTATGTCTTTAAGATGAAGAACTGCAGTAAAAGCGCTGTTCCTTTGCTTTTTGTGTGTTTTTCTTTTTGGTTTGTAGTTGTAGTGGATGTACTGTATTGTGTCCTGGATAGATATAGATACCCCATATCCTTTTAGAATGAAATTCAAAACAGTGTGGCTGTGGCCATTGATTGACACATTAAATTCATCCATTGACTGGGACAATTTACGTGAACGTTTGTCTGTAACGACCACTGTTCACGACGTACCTACAATAGACATTTAAACTGTGGGGTTACCAAAGGTTTCTTAACGCCTTTAATTATAAAATAATTCGAAAAAAAAATCAGGAATAACCTTTATGTTTTGATTTATATAATTGATATAAATCAAAACATCGTGTTATTTCTGATTAATTTTTCGAATTACTTTATTAAGGTGTTGAGAACCTTTGGTGGGCCCATAGTTTAAGTGTCTTTAAAAAGTACATAGTGAGCAGTGGTCGTTACATACAAACGTTCACCTAAATTGTCCCAGTCAATGGATGAATTTAATGTGTCAATCGATGGCCACAGCCACACTGTTTTGAATTTCATTCTATTTTTCTTGTATAATATAAATGCTTCCAATTTGACAAAGCACTTGCTACTGGGTAGATGGTGTAAGCGGGGTATACCAGCCATCAGTACCAGTAGGTACTGAATGATAACCATAATCAGAGCGCATAAAAAAGTGTTTTTGATAGGCCTCCAGCAGGTACGCTCAGGTTCAAATGTTTCTGATACCATGCATATATGTAAAGCAACAACGGGGCATCAAAACTAAAAAACTGAAAAGACAAATCAAAATATTCTGAGGGTGCTAGCCCAAGTTTTGATTTACAAAAATAATGTATTGATTAATAATGTCAGTATCAAAACGCTTGCAGCTAGGCAGATCGTACAATCGGGAACCGATAGTTCACTAGATGTGACAATTTACGTTATTGGTTTAAATAAAACATAAAAGAAATATTGAGATAACAGTACAATACTCAAACAGGCGAAAACGTGTCTCATCTCAAAGCATTTGTCAAAAAAAAATGTACGAAGCAAAATATTATACTAAAATACAGGTAAAACTCCGTAGACCATAAGTTTATTGATGCAAATGAAATATAGATTATAACAAGAGAAAAAAAGCGACTAAGCCAAAACAATCTTAGGATAACTTGACCAACACCCGTGTTCAGGGGGTCGGACGCTCCCCCTACAAAACAAGCATACTAAGACAGACTCCGTATTCAGATTAACATTTGACAATGAAAGCCAGCCTGTTATCATGACAAAAGTGAATCACTAGTTTATTCATTAGTAAAATTTATAATTTCAAAATTTAAATTAAAAGTGCTTTCATTAAAACGATATGTAAGTGGCGTATTTCCTTTGTGACTGACAGTCAGTCAAAAGAGTGTGACGACTTGTATTGAATAAACAATGACAATGTCTAAGATGGAAAGAATCTTCACATATCTTTAATTTTAAAGCTATGTATTTTCATGAAATTACGTCGCCAAAAAGTTTTGTTCCTGTCATCTTCAGTTCTACATGTTTTATGATGATATCATTTTTTAATGTACCTATCTGTATTATTCGATAAACTCAATGTTCATACAAAGGGTAAATATCTAAGAAAAGGTACCACTATCGTATGACAACCTGTAGTTTCACTGGAGCAGATTACAGATGCCGTTTAAAACGTGCAGT
This sequence comes from Mytilus galloprovincialis, assembly GCA_037788925.1. Lineage (NCBI taxonomy): Eukaryota > Metazoa > Mollusca > Bivalvia > Mytilida > Mytilidae > Mytilus > Mytilus galloprovincialis. The sequence goes on from CM075335.1 coordinate 38,245,327, forward strand.
GATGTCAGTTGTTTTGCTCCGTATAGAAATCTTTACTGTGCCTTTGATATGAATAACAGCAATAAATGCGCTATTTTTTGCTTATTGTGTGATTTTTTAAGTGCATGTACTGATGTTTTTTTCTCATGGACGAATACCCCATATCCTTTGTTTTTTTACTATAAATCAAAATTATAAAAAAAAAATACGAATGCTTTGAGAGTTCGGACAGTCGGTGCCCGAAAACATGTTAAACATGATTAAATTAAGCCATGGTGATTATTCAGTAAAAACTGCAAAACCAACCCTTGACATTAAGATGTACAATGACAGTTACATACAGCAAGTAACATGTTATGATGGAGATGAACAGGTCGATACGGTTTACGTTTAAGCTGAGGATATCCGACAATGACACCCCTCCCCCCCTTTAGTCATGTCACCACGGTTAGTTTTCCTCCAGCTTGGTACGATAAGCATTTCAAAGTACCAATGTAAATGCCACTTCCAAAATCAGATAATGATATCCGACAATTATCTCTATGATCCTCTTTTCCCTTTTGTCGGTTGGTTTTTTTCTTTCTTGATACGATAACTGGCATTACAAAGATATATAGTAAATGTCAAATTTATTTCAAGTTGCATGGGATGATATCCGGCAATTATCCCCCCTTTTTCCCCTGTATGTCATGTATATCATCGGTTGTTTTTCCTCTACTTTAATACAATTACAGGCTAATAAAGGCACAGAGTATTAGTAAATGTCAACTTTATTTCAAGTTGCATGTGATGATATCCTGTAATTAGCCCCCTTTTTCCTTTATGTCATACATATTACCGTTTGGTTTCCCCTCATGATTTCGATACGGTTACAGGCATAACAAAGGCACAGAGTAGTAGTAAATGTCAACTTTACTTCAAGTTGCATGGGATGATATCCTGCAATTATCCCCCCCTTTTTTCCACTTTGTGTCATGCATTTTACCGTTTGGTTTTCCCTTATCTTGGTATGGTTACAGGCATTACAAAGGTGCATAGTAAATGTCAAATTTACAAACAAACCATATCATTGTGTAAAATAACAGAAGAAGAATATTGATTATACTTTTCTGCTACAAATTCTGTAATTAAAGAGATCGATTTAGTAATTAAACCTGTAGTTCACATTCCGATATATATGTCAACAAATATTCCAGGATGACGTAACTAAACTTACCTTTTAATCTCCCGTTAATCCGTCTAACCTGCAAATGAATTATTAGGTCAATCCATTATTAGGGATATCAAAATAATCATACCCAGCATCCCTTGTTGGTTTCACTGTTAATTTCAAATCAATCAACTGTCCTGACCGAGAAAACAGTTAATCAATACACAGACATTAATAAATAGATGAAAGCATCGTTGAGCTATGCCATTTAATAGCTAGTGTTGCAATGCTTTGCTAAATATTTGAGAGCATTTTGTGTGACCAAATTTTGCAAAATGAAACTTGATTTACTCATGGCATTTATTATGTAAACTATCAAGACTTTGTAGAGCCTCAGTGAATGTCTAATGATGGATCTCTTTTGGCTTTATTAATTATTAACTACTAGAAATATTAGTTATTGGATTTTAGGAAGAGAAGTTTATCTTTCGGAGTTAAGTTTCAAAGAATTGATTCAATGCGAAACTGAAGAAACGCTGCTAGCTATCACTTAAAAACTCAGAAACAAGTTATGAAATTGTTTATAATTATATACGGGTACACATATATAATTCAGAAAAGGGAGAAGGTTTGGTACCTTGAAAACGTTTAATACCGCTGCAATTGTTTGCACCTGTCCTCAGTCAGGAATTTGATGTTCAGTGGTTGTCTGTTTATGTGGTTCATGCGTGTTTCTCGTTGTTTAGATTAGATCGTTGGTATTTTACGGAGTGGCTATTCGTCCGGCTAGCCGGACGAATAGTGCCAGGGCTATTTGTGCCTTGGATGGAGAGTTGTCTCACTGGCACTCATACCACATCTTCCTATATCTAAGAGTGTATTAAAAAAAATTAAGCATGATGCAGAAATGAAATCAATGTTGTCATTTTTAATTTGATATTTCAGGGGCAATAACTCCAAATTGGCATGTCTTGAATTTCTTGGTTTATGAAAATTTTTCAATTTCACACAAGACATGCAACCCTCGACTGGTCACTTCTATTTCACTCCTTTATTACATTTTCAGCAACAGTGGCCATAAATGTTGATGGATTGAATTCCTAGATACAGTTTTAATTTAGATATCCCAAGGAAGTTTTGTTACATTTGGCCAGTTGTTTCAGAGAAGATATTTTCAAAGTTTACAATGACAGACAGACAACGAGGATGGATGTCAATAGATATAGGAAGATGTGGTGTGAGTGCCAATGAGACAACTCTCCATACAAATAAAAATTTAAAAAGTAAACCATTATAGGATAAAGTACGGCCTTCAACACGGAGCCTTGGCTCACACCGAACAACAAGCTATAAAGGGCCCCAAAATTACTAGTGTAAAACCATTCAAACGGGAAAACCAACGGTCTAATCTATATAAACAAAACGAGAAACGAGAAACACGTATATATTACATAAACAAACGACAACTACTGTACATCAGATTCCAGTTATGACAGACTGTCTTCAACTCTAAAGAGGTGTTGGTGTAATATGTCACGATCTGATGCTTATAATTAAAAAAATGGCAACATTATTATATGATAATAGACAACCACTTTTGAAGTCTCTTACTAATAAAGGTAACACTGACCCTTATTTCAGCAGAGACATTTAATAAAAATTATAATCTGACTCTGTAACAAATACATTCTAAAGAAGAAAAAAACACTTTAAATTGGTGCTAGAAAATAATATTGATACCAAATGTTTACAATAAACATAGATCGTCCAGATATTTTTTTAAAGGGGGTCCCAACCCAGGATAAAGGGGGAAGTTCCGACCATATGTTCTCACTCAAAAGCATTGATTGCACAATGTGTGCCTCAGTATTGTTTTTGGTTATTTTGTTTTCTTGATCAACAGTTAGCATCCAACATGGCTGCACTCAAAGGTGTTTTATAGAGTTTTTTACTATTAGCCACATACATGGGGGTGAATCTACTGCATTTTGTGGATATTTAATTTCATGATTTATTCATGACTTACCAAATTCATCAAACTCACCTATAGAACATTATTATTTCTTTAAACATTTGAAAATTGAAATTCCCCATTACGCGGAAAATTAATGTACCAAAATTGATATCCTACGATTAATAATGAATCCACAGTATTACATGTATATTTAATTTATTTTTTTTGTGATGCAAAAATAAATTATTTGAGTTAGAGTATTTGTTTTATACTTCGTAAATAATGTGGGAATAAGTAAGCCATTATTTATTCAATGGCATACAAATAAGTCTTCCAATATATTTACATACATTTTATTGTACAAAGCCACATCATATACATATATAAAGTAAAATTAATTCAATGTCTTATGAAATATTTATATCAAATATATTTTTCCTGGTAAAATATTTCTGTACAAGAAAATTAATATTGATAACAATGGAATAATCAGTTTATAATAAAAACACTCAATAACAAATAAGTTACTTTCTAATCTCTTTATAAAATTGATTTCTTTGGAATAGCTTACAATAGGGGTTTTGCTCATTGTTGAAGGTCATACAGTGACTTATAGTTGTCAATGTCCTTTGAAATTTGGTGGAAAATTGTTTCATTGGCAATCATTTCACCTGTCCTTATTTTAATTTAGGAATCAAAATTAAATAAATAAAATGCCAAATAAGGTAAATAACCAGATGCTTCACAGGGCGCAGCTTTATACGACCGCAAAGGTGGAACCCTGAACAGTTGGGGGCAAATATGAACACAACATTCAAGCTTGATACAGCTCTGAATTTGGATTGTGATTAATACCCTCAAAATAAATATTTGAAGAAAAATTCTTTTTAATTTCTGAATCTGAAATGAGAAAATTTTTACCCCACCCCACCCCACCCCTCTCCCAATTTTTTTTTCACCTCCCTCATTTCCAAAAATAATCTCAATTCAAATTTCTAATGGAGTTGGCAACAATAACTACTCATTTAAATACATCATAAAATATAAAATAACATACAGTCATGGTTAAAATTAATATTAATTAACAGTAACTTCTAAAAATATAAACATATATATATAACAGTGTTCTTTAAATTTTAATTGGATTACCTCCCCTTCACTGCTTTTAAATTGTCTAAATTGTCCTTTAACCAGAAAAAACCCTTGTTTTCTGCTAATTGCTTATATATATTATAATGATTTGAGCCATAACCCCCATAACTACCCCTTTGTAGTATGGAATCTGGTGGTATAATTTCAGAGAGATCCTTACTCTTAAACACAAGGTATTATCTTTTAACTAGAAAGATGCTTCTTTTTGGCCCTTTTTTGGTCCCTTATTTCTTAAGGTTCAGGGATATTAACCCCAAACTGATTCCAAGCCTTCCCTTCGTTATATGGAAACTTGTGGTACAATGTCAGAGAGATCCATACAGTTATACATACGTTATTGTCCTGAAACTACAAAAATGCTAGTTTTTGGCCACTTTTTGGCCCTTAATTCCTAGACTGTTTGCACCCTTACCCTTAAAATATTTTTTTAATTTTTGCGGTCGTATAAAAAGGAATATCAGATAAATAGATATTCAAGAACAAGTTACTATTGAGCATAAAAAAAAAGTTCAAAAATGTCCTCAAAAAGGTACATATTAAATGGAAAAACAGCAGAGACTCATAAGTTTGGAATCCAAATAAATTGTCTAGAAAAGTAAAATGTCCTCATGGAAGAGATTTTAATTAAAAATTCCACTCAGCATGTAGTTATAGTTATAGTTAAAAGTAGGAAATACTCATATCTCATTCACATAGTTTCCATCATAATATGCATGTAACATTTGCTGCTGAATATCAATCATTTCATCAATCTTTTCAGTAAATTATCACAAAAACAACATAACACAAAACATAAAAAAAATACAAAACAAAATAAGGAAATGTATGTACCAGTGCTGCTATCTTGATAAGTTCAATGTCATCATTGGTAAAAAAATCAAGGTGAAGAAGGCAGCTACATTGTATAAAACAAAATATAATACATATGTATAGTCATGTCATCTTCAAACTTTTGATTGTTTGCTGAAACAAACAACAACCAATCAAACTATAATCTTTTTGGATTGAAGACAAAAATTTATTTGTAAGAATAATTTTAAAATAATTTATAATAGTAACTGGATAGTAGCACTGTCACATTGTACATCAAATCCAAGAAATCTCCAATAAAAATCAACGAAACCTTCATGACGGTTTATTTTCTAAGTGCAATAATTACATAATTAGTAAACATATCAATTGTTTTGAAGACATTTAAAAAGTAAACTCCTATTTTCAACATAATTATGATATAGCTATGCATCTATTGAACTAAAAATTCATAACAAGCACAAGTGAAAAAAAAAGCAAACAACAACAAACAATACAGTTACACCCTTATCTAATAATCTTCTTTGTCACTCATTCAACATTTTACGATTGTGATTTGAGATAGAACAATACCAATGAACAAAGTAACATCTAGCCGATAATTACAAAATTATTAAGAAAAAAATGTAATCATTACAAACCAATAAATCATAAACTATCAGAGATTGTCTCCCCTGTATTCTTCCATAATATGTCTCTCCACATTATCAACTGACTCCATAATTACAAATAAAATGAAACATACATATAAAAAGAGAAATTTGGCCTAAAAAGACAAGATAATCAAAAAAAATTTCAGTGTAAGAGTAACTTTATCACATAAATAATTAAAATATCATGTTTCTATTCTAAACAAAACTTATATATTAATGGTTTTTTTCTTCTTCTGATTACAATATTTAACACGTACATGATCAAAATTAAATAAAAAAGAAAAACTTGGCATCATGACCAAATTTCTCTCTTAAAATCTGGATACAATGATGTATATTATGTTTGTTTTTATCACAATCAATGAATTCATAAAATATATTCTGGAATATATCTAACTTTCTTGGATCAACACAATATGCAAGAAAAGATTGATGCATCACAGCTTAAAATTTTTTACTTGATCAATTCCCCTTTTCAGAATCTAAAAGACTATGGGTAATCTCATTGTTTGTACACCAAAATGAAAATAACATTAATTCATTGGTTGAATTTCTATTGTTTATCATGTTTAAAACCAATCACAACATTTTGATGTATGCTTTTGGAAATATTATCCAGAATACTTAAGATTCTGAAACAGTGAATTGATGCACAGGGATTTTAAAAATAAATTCAGTTTTAATACTAAAAACAAAGGATATGCACTTCTATAACTATTTTTGAAATAAATTACTTGAAAAGGTCATATGATCATTGTTTAGGTATAATGAAGATGGAAAAAAACAATTTCTATGTTTAGTTTTCCAACAAAATGCATTTTTATGTAGTATTTTTATGTAATACAATGTAGTTACAACTTTATACTACATTTCTCATCTGATTTTAAAAACACCACTGAATGTTACAACCAAATAAGGATATCCATACCCTTTGCCATTTATGCATATTGATAAAAAAAATATTAATCCATTTTCACTTATGATGCCATAATGGAAATATGTGAATAATAAGTTATGATTTTTTTTCCTTCACTGTGCAGCTAACTTTTGAGTGATGTCTCACAATTCTTACCTGAAACAGAAACAAACTTTTGTATTAAATTTGAGTTAAAAATGAAAACAAGCCCTTTTAAAAAAAGGTAAAATCAATAAAGTTAATGCTCACATAAAGCATTTCATACATATACCCAATTAAAGCTTTGATTTGTTCATCCTGGGAAACATTTGATAAAGATTTTTATTGGACAAATGAACAGGTAGGTAGAGCGAAACATGGACAGATAAAGAGGGGTTTAGAGTTTACCCCTTCCTCATAGCAGGGGTAAGTTAATATTTTAAATGATGATGCTTTCTTTACATTATTAACCTGCAACATGCAGAGAAACATGGTGAATGCTTTTCTTCTAGGTAGAATATGAAAATATCCGTTATTCAGACCAATTATTATATCTACATAGTGAATAATAGTGTGTTTAATTTCTTATATACAACAGAAACAGGGTGGAGTATCAAATCTATATGCTCTAATAAAACATATAAACTTAGTAGAAGAAATTTTTTTTTAAAGCAGAAAAAAGCTTAAAGTTAACCCTACCCTCATTCTAATCTCCTGACAGCACTCTCAACTTCAGTTTTTGTATTTTTCTGCTTCAGTTTATGTGGTATCACTCGACAGCTGAAACAGAAACAGAAATGATCTAGTTTAAAAAAAAAAAAATTAAATAAATGGGGATTGAATCTATGGGACATAGTTTTTATACGATGTTATAAAGGGACATAACTCAAGAACAGTAAAAGTGACGCTAACCCAATTAATACTTAATAGTAGTTTTGTAGTAGTAATTAAGCATGGTTTATAAATTTCATATCATTTTGTTGATGCAAACTTAAGTCAGAGAATGGAAACGAAAAATTCAGCAATTTTTCCATTTGTAAAGGGGCATTACTCTCTAACAGTAAAAGTGAGCCAGAGGTCATAAGATTCATAAAATCTAGTTGAGGCAAACGTAGGTTAAAGAACAGAAAAGAATTTCGGGTAGTACAGGCATATATAGAAGGACAATGGTAAATACTTAATGCCCTGCCACGAGGCGGGCATATAATAATTAAAAATGGTATACTAGGCTTCAGGTTACAAGGACATTATGTTGTTTATTACTTTTAAAGTGCAAGTCATATTTGAGATTGAATTTTTAGGGATTTTCAAACTTGATTTTGTAGATGCCAATTAAAGCTTCAAATCACTTAAACTTTTTACTTACTTTTCACCATTAATATTGACTATCACAGTTCCAGATTTTCTTGTAGAAAATAATTTTTCTATTCTTGAACAATCAGCTTCAGAGTAATCCTGCCATTCTCCGTCTTTCTTATACTGCCATGTCGCTGGAGTTACACTTACTGCTTCTGAATAAAACAAATAATTTATGTTAGACAAGTTTTCTATAATAGTTTATATGAAGACTTTGGTTAAACTTAAGATTAAATAGCCATCAAAATTTAAGTGTTTCTTAATCCAGCAAAATTGGTTTCCAAAATAAATGAATCAACAGTACTTCATATGGAATGTTTGAGGTGTGAAAAAAAATACTGTAGCATCAATTCTGTTGATATGCTTTTAAATGGTAAAAACAATTTTAAATAATCTTCTTGAATATGTCTTTTTACCTGAATATGAATGAAATTTATTATTATAATCGTTTAAAGATTTTTTTCAAACTTTTAATCAAAATAGTCCTAATACTTTGTAGTACAAAGTGTGCACAGAGACCTTTTCATTTTCAGGAAATTTTGAATAAAAGTCAACCATTAAAATCAAATACTCTTTTATGCTAAATACAAAAACATTTTACGTGGAAACTCTATAATTGCATGTAATTTTCAAATTCTAACATTTTTTTCAAACTTTTTTATGGTTGTGGTTTTAGACAAGACATCATTTAGGAAACCCGCTTATACTAAATCACAATTTTAAAAGTATATATAAGGCAAAACCTTAAAGGGTATAATAAATTTCAACATCCAACAACATGTCATATCTTACTTTTTCTTTTGATTGGCAAATGTTCATTTCAGTATAGATGTATTAGAACAAATAAATAAATTTGTTGGCTTGTGAAGTGACAAGTATTTTTTTTACAAGCCTGTTTTTCTAATAGTTTTCTCTGTGTTTTACGTTTCCAGAAATTTACATTACTTTTCTGGGAAAAAAATATGATGTTTCTGGTTAAATGAATTAAAAAGTATGTTTTATAGTCAGCACTTATCAGATATATCTTGACATGAGTTCTTAAATCAGTTCTGGTAGAATATTTGTAGCCAACACGTTGTACAATGTCCACAATTGTACATTCACTATTTACAAGTTTAGTGTTTTGTTCAACTAGGAAGTCCATCTTTTCCTTTTTGTATTATAGAACGTGTGCGTAAAACTGGTCATTCAAGTGGGCATGAAAAGACTCAGCACATTCTAAGTTGGTGATCGAAACATGAAAATATAACAAGTCACGAATCAACATCATTCACTAAGTGAAACTTTCAGCTTTGTTAGTGTTCAAATCCAATTGTTTTTAAGTCTTATATTAAAATATTTATAATCTACTACCAGGTTAATTTCTAGAAAAGTAATAAATACAAATTCTGGAAACGTATACTTAAATTTCTTGAAACGTACGTAGTATTGGAACTTTAAAAATTAGCAGAAACGCAATACGCCCGTTTTCCTTGCATATATGCTTCATTAAAATCTATTCAATATTTATATAAATTGAATTCTTGAAAATATCATCTATATTTTAAAATCTCTTGGAATTTAATATAAACCAAAATTTATTCTTCAACTCATCAATTATGAATTCTAAAATTGATGATGTAACAAAAATCAAATATCTTCATGAAATGGAATTTCAAAATGTACTTAACTATAAGGCATATCATAAATACAATGTCTATGCATAATACATTACTTTGAGTAAAATATGTCTTACATTTGTGCACTTACCAAAACAATGATAGCACTGGAGTGGATTTGTGCAGGCTTTGTTTAAGAAATAATTGATGCAAGCTATACTTTATTGTAGCTTAACATGGGTAGGCATTATATTCGTGATTATTTTTGCCAGAGCGATAGTGAGGGCTAAAATAACAAAAATATAATGCCTACCCATGTTAAAACTACAATAAAGTATAGCTTGCATTAATTATTTCGATTCTGAATAGGACAATTAAAATAATTTCTATTTCCGATAAGTATAAGTGTAAAAGCGTTTGTGTAGGCTCTTCCATGAACCTCCTTTTTTTGTTTGTAAAGAAGCAAATGGCTGGCACTGTGATTTTACAAAGGGAGAAGTTTGAACAGCCAGCATGAACGGTTGACGTATCTAGATCAAATATGTCAATTTCGGAATGCAACACATTACAGTCATAATAAATGAATTAGTAACAACATGTGCACCATTTAAGAGTTTAGAAGTGTTTTAAAGTTAAGGAAATATGTTAAGTGCATGATAATTTGATAAAATTCATTATTCTGAAGAAGTCCATATACGCATGTGCAAACAAATTTTATTGGATATAGAGCATGGGTTTGTTAACAAAGCAAAAGAAGCATGTCATATTACAATTGTATTTAAAGAGGTGGATTAAGAGGGAGGCCAGGGGCATTAAGCTGTTCTTTATAGAGCTACATTTACAGTAAATGCATTGACTTATATTACATATCCCACTCCAAATGTTGCCTACTTCAGTTCCCTGTTTTTTTTTATGCCCAACCTAGGATAGTAGAGGGGCATTATGTTTTCTGGTCTGTGCGTCTGTCTGTTCATCCGTCCGTGCGTCCGTTCGTCTGTTCCGCTTTAGGATAAAGTTTTTGGTCAAGGTAGTTTTTGATGAAGCTGAAGTCCAATCAACTTAAAACTTGGTACACTTGTTGCTTATGATAGGATCTTTCTTATTTTTAAGCCGAATTTGACTTTTGTCCCCAATTTCACAGTCCACTGAACATAGAAAATGAAAGTGGAAGTTTCAGGTTTAAGTTTTTGGTCAAGGTACTTTTTGATGAAGTTGAGGTCCAATCAACTTGAAACTTAGTACACATGTTCCCTATGATATGATCTTTCTATTTTTAATGCCAAATTAGATTTTTTTACCCAATTTCATGGTCCATTGAACATGGAAAATGATAGTGCGAGTGGGGCATTCGTGTACTTTGGACACATTCTTGTTAAATCCTGGATCTTAATCTAATTCAATCTTATGATCAATTCTTTAACCTTGCCTCTGACAGTCATTTTATTTGATATCATAAAAAGCTCAGTACATTTGAATATTTTCAATAGAAGAATCTAAATGATAAATCAAAATACACTTACCATCACTTGAATCTGCTGGTTGTGATTTTGTATCTTGTTGTATGCTACTGGTAACAACTGGTTCTCTCTGACTAGTAGGACCAGTCTGCCCTGGGCTTATATTGCTTGTAGTTGGTTGTTGGAAACCAGCTGCTTCACCTGGTTCGTCATCTGGTCCATCTGTTTGTATATTAGAAATGCTGGGACCTATATTCTGAAAATCTTTTGGTATATTTGAAGTAGGTTTAATTTCAGCGTTACGTTTTCTTTTTTCTTTTATTCTTTCATAATCCCTTGGTGTTCTACAACATGAAAGATTTATTCAGCTTTCAATTTCTAACAATATATATTATTGCTAATCTGATGATGTATTAGTCAAAATAAATAACCATAAGTGACCAGCTACTGTCATTTGGCATTTTATGCAAAAATACAATATCAGCAACATAAATATATATATAGCTACCTATGTCAATATTAAACCAATATATTAATTTCATTTGTAAACACATTGTTTTGCTTGATCTATGTAATGTAATGATACGACATGACAAAAAAATAAAAGGGAAATACGGTACGTCAATGAGACAGCAACCCAAATGACATTAAAGGGCAAAATACAGACTCTGTGACATCATCACTGTTTGATTTCCAAGTGATTTCTAAAAAAAAATTACCATTAATGAAAACTTGTAAAATATAAATTGTAACACCATATTAGATGGCAGATATTAAAAATGGCTTACATAGTCTCAAGGTCAATTTTACCAAATCCACCATATCTGTAGTTACCACGGATACCATTCTCCCATCTGACCTGATAAATAAATACATTTCAAAATTATATTCAAATTTTACTTATTTATCTGAAAACACATTATTTACAGTAACAGTTTACCATAAATTTATATAAAAAATTAGGATGGTGAAAACAATTAAATCAATCCCTTATGTTCAGAGGTTGTTGTGTATTTATGTTGTTTATAAGTGTTTCTCTTTTCTCATTCTTATATAGATTGAACTATTGGCTTTCCTGCTTGAATGGTTTAACAGTAGTCATTCTTGGGGACCTTTATAGCTTAGTTTTATAGTTTAAACATATCTGATTATAGTGGATTGGGAAACAAGTTTTTCAACTTATATTAATCCCTTTCCACTTTGCGGATACCTTTATAGCTTGCTGTGCAGTGTGAGCCAATAATCTGTGTTGAAGGATGTACTTAATTTGACTTAAGGCCTAAAATGGTTTACTTTTACAAATTATGACTTGGATGGAGAGTATCTCATTGGCACCCATACAACATCTTCTTATATCTACTTAACAAATTTCTTCATTGAAATAAAAAAGATAATGGCATTTTCCTATAGCGTATGCATTTTGCTCATTGTTGATAGGTAGTTCAAGTTGAAACAATATTATACTTTGGGTCCTATACCCTGTAGGCAAAGATTACAGATGATATGGTTTTTGAAGAAAAAAAAAGTTTACAAAATATCACAGTTGCTGCAATAAGATACCAGTAGGTAAGTTAAAATGTCTTACATGTACAATTCCTTCATCTTCCACATGATAAACACAGCCTACAGAACCGTCTCCTCCATCTTGTTCATCCCACTCCCAATCTTTACCTAGAATGTACCAGTACAACAATAATGAATAATTGTATAAATATGGTGTAGTCTACAGGCCAAGAAGAAGGTATGATAAAGTTTCATTTTTCCATTACATGAAAATAAATAAAGTTTCATAAATCTATCTGTCAGATGTTCATAAGAAATTGAGTTATCATTATTAATATTTTTGAGTATTCTGACATATTTTTGTTAAGTGAGGGCTTCAAATACCTTTCCTTTGTTAAAAACTCTTGTACTAACATTATAATAAGATTGGATCCAATTAAGGCCTTATTTAAAAAGATTCAATAAGAATAAAGATGTCTTTTTCTCAGATGTTTTAATCATTTGCATTGGCTCAACTCATCTATTATATATTACCTAGCTATAAAACCAGGTCCACAATTTTCTACATAAGGAAATGTTTGTACATTTTGTACCAAGTCAGGAATATAACGTTTCCCAGTGATTTGATGTGTTTGACTTTCTGATTTTGATTTTGCTTGGAGTTCAGTATTTTTGTTGTTTTCACTATTAAATGTGAAACCCGGTATAACTTTTCCAAAAAATCTATATCTTACCCTTTTTAACATAAACCCCTTCAGCTATCAGAACTTCATCTGGTAAAATCCTTGGTTCATCAACAACAAGTAGGTCATGTGCATTCTGGGCACCATGACGATATCTTCCAACATTCCCACAATCCCATTTTACTCTAACATATCCTATTTAAAACAGATGTTATAATTCAATCTTTCTTTCTCATATCAGATGTTTAATAAATACTTGTATATAAATGTATATTATATATATATGTGTGTTCAACTCAGTTATTTTGTTGTTGTTGCTACTTTTGTTTATGTCACAAGTATAATTTTACCTATATGACAATAAAGAATTATTATAAAAAATAAAAAATTCATATCTACTACATATTGAAATAATGATGACTGATATAATAAGAAAGAAAACCTGACAACGAAAAGGAAAAAGAAATGTAAAAATAATAATGTCAACATTTACTTGTAGAAGTTCATAAAGCAAATATAACTTGTAAGGATGACACTTCACATAATTATAAGTATTTGTTTTATTCCATTCTTTTCATTTTTAAAACAGTGCAGTTATTGGGATGTTAGAGCTATAAACTCTCTTCCTGCTCTTATTCTACACCTTGTCAAAAAATTGTAAATTCAAAATTACAAATTTCACAATTTTACTTCATAAATATCTACACTGATACCTCTAGATTTGTGCCCTATGACAGTTCCTGTTCCAAATCCATCCTGGTCTCCCCACATCCAGTCTGGTCCCCTCCTGACTCGAAGACCAACCTCCATTTCACTCTCTTCATCAATTTCATTTCTTTGTTGTTCTCTGAGTCGCTGGATTTCAATTTCCTCTTCTGTTTCTTGAATAACCTTTGTGACGACTTCATTCTAAAATTAATTTCATGCGTAATAACTGATTTTTAGCAAAAATAATAAAAGAAAAAGGGACAAACAGTCGCGTAAACCAATATTTTTATATTCCTAGCAATTATGAAAAAAGCAAATTAGTTAAAAAGTTCTGATGTAAACCAAATTTTATAATTGTTCAAAGTAAATAAAATGAGTGGTCAAAAAACTAATAACAAGAAAAATTAAACTGAACAAACCACTTTCCAAGATTAGAGATATTTTATGCATTAAATGTGAATTGAAAAAAAAATGCACATGGGAGATAACTCTAGTCATTTTGTATCATAAGGGAGACAACTTCTGCATAAATTAGGTTCATTTCAATTGAAGCAAAGGCCTATTTGAAAAAGTAAAGTTTTCAAATTGCTTAATAGGGACAAAGCATCACAAATGATTCATTTACTTACTCCGCCTCTTAAAAGCATTAAATTTTAATATCTTCTTGTATCATAAGGGGGACAACTAATACATTAAGATTCAATGCAATAGAAACAAAAGGCCAATTTGAAAAAGTTCTGCTTTTAAAATTTTAAAATGCAGACAAAGCACAACAAATGGTTAATCTATCATCTTTACATCTTAAAACATCAATTCTGAATATTTTTCTTGCATGGATATCTGAACTCTTACCATTTCAACTTCAGATAACTCTCGCCCATTTTGTAGATTTCTAGCTAAGGCAGCTATTTCTTGTCTGTTTGTCCTGATATCTTCTGTTATTCCTTCATATCTTGTCTGGCTGATCATGACCTGTTCAATTCATGTAAAACATTTACATAAGGTATTTTATAGAACCTTAATCTTCAATGAAACAACACAAGAAGTTGTTGTGTTTTCTATGCCCCTAATAGAGTAGAGGGGCATTATGTTTTCTGGTCTGTGCGTCTGTCCATCTGTCCATCCGTCCATCCATCTGTCCCGCTTCAGGTTAAAGTTTTTGGTCAAGGTAGTTTTTGATGAAGTTGAAGTCCAATCAACTTGAAACTTAGAACACAAATTGTTCTTTTGATATGCTCTTTCTAATTTAAATGCCAAATAAGAGTTTATATCCCAATTTCATGGTCCATTGAACATAGAAAATGATAGTGCAAGTGGGGCATTCATGTACTTTGGACACATTCTTGTTTGCTTTAAATCAAAATATTTAACCTTATAACTGTGCTGTATTGCTTTTTACTTTCAAATCTTGTCATGACTTGGCTTGGTTTTCTTTTATATCTTTTAGAATGTTTTGATATGTAAAATCTTTAGTTTTTGCTTTTGAATATTCACATGTAGGAAATAAAAATGAAAATAAGCCCTTCCTAAATATAGCAACCTCAGAATGTATTCTTCAAGGGGCAAAATCATACGTGATTTACATCTATATGCAGAGTTCTAGAAAAGTGGTGGATATCCAAAAGTTTTTACTACCAAAATTTTTCAAAAGGACCAAAACAATTTTGGTATTTTGGCAATAGAAATAATAGTGAAGACCAGCAAATTTATTTTGAGGAATACCTGTGGAAAAATATTTGAGAACGCTGTAAATATTTTTATTATTATGCTTGCTTTGACATTCATATTTTTTATATCAGCTATAGGACAGAATGTCACCACAAATATAATTTATCCCTTAAAATAGACTGTTGCAGGATGAGTAAATGTGTAGAATGGTTTCGAAATTTGAAAAAAAAGTCTTCATAAATATATGTTCTTAAGGTAAATAAATAATAACTGTGTAGTTTAGACATTTGGATTTAAACTAATATATACAAATAATATTTTTCTCAATATTTATGAAATCTATAATGCCCTAAAATTTGTTGAGTTTCAAGTTTCCTATTTAATAATGAACTATCAAATTTTTAAACTGTTTCATAATCTTACCTCAACAAAGAATGACCTTGACAGATGTCTGACCTTGTCCAGTGATGACACAACTCCACCAGTTGTTTCAGCTAAAATTTGCAGAACATCCTATAAAAGGTGATTATAACTTTACTATAGCAGCAGATGAAAGGAAAGTTATATATTATGACCAAGGGTCCCACATTTTTTTCTTTGTAAATCTACTGTAGCAACCAAAAAAACAGGGGAAAAAATCATACTTTATCTTTTTATTTCATGATTAGGAAGAAATAGCTTTGATCTTTACCTTGAGGAAGCCAAATCTATGCATATCAACAAACAACTTAATTAGAAACTAGACTGAAATTTTCTTTAACATGGAAAAACTATGCTATAATCATTTCAACACAACTTACATCTCTGGCATCAGTTCCAACAGGAACACATGTAATATGTCTGTTCTCTAACTTCACTCTCTCTGCAAAATCCTCTAATTTATCTGATATCTACAAATATAGAGGATATCTATGATAAAGATTTTTAAGATGATTTGAGTTACTTTTATTCTATTCTGCTCACTAACAACATATAATAAAGAGTTGAACACTGAATGTACAGATACAACTGCTTTTTTTGAAGAATGAAAGAAACTCTTAGAAAATATCAATGTTGTTTGAAAAAAAATAAAGAAAAAAAAATATAATAAAATCGATCATGTACACATATTCGTTAGTTCTCCAACATGAGTTCAACTGAATAACAAAATGGTTGGTTAAAGACTGTTATAAGAGGGTTGTTTATGCATATACCACACAAAAAAAATGTATTTTCTTTGAAACTTTCTCTCATAAAATTCACAATTTTCTTTAAAATCAGAAAATTTACCATTTCCCATGATAGTCCATTAGGCTGTAACATATCTTGTCCTTCAAAAATCCTGTGGTCAGTGGCTTTACCATCAGACAATAATATAACACGAGGATTTATCTGTCTATCATGGACAGTCACTGGTCCACCTAAAATAAATTATCAAATATTTGTACTGTAAATTCATAAATTATTAAGGAAATTTATTTTTGTGATTTTTTAAGAAAAGACAATGATGCATGATTACTTATTATGGTTTAAGAAAAATCTGTGTACATTTAAATTTATCAGATATCATATTGCTACTTCTTATTAATGTGATTTTCACACAATCGTATCATTTGCTTAATAAATAAAAATTTCAATAGTCAGCATATTGTGATAACTTCTATTGGGTTAATTCAGAATTGTTTTTCATTTCTGACCTAAATCTGTATATGGTCATCTTTCTCATCTCCCTATTTTATTTTATTTTAACACATAACTTTATTTTCTTGTATAGAAACTGCAAAATGACCCTAAAACAAGTTTTTATTCTTGGTATTTTCTGATTAACTGTAATAATTTGATTATCTCCCCTTGAACATACCTCTATTGAACAAAGCACTCATTGCAACCACCAAACCAGTCATCATAGGAGTTGGACCACCACACTTCATTTTGTCTGAAAATATAATTACAATCCTTATCTATATAATTCTTTAAACATGGCTATTTGAAAAAGTTGCAAATTAAATTTTTAGCTCAACTGGCCGATGTTCAATAATTTGTTGATAAATTGATGTATGTTGCTCTGATACTGTTTACACATATATAATGATTTCTACAATTTTTTTCTTCTCTTTTTTGTTCCCAGCATTCAATGTTTACTTTGTAAAGATGTCTTAATACTAGATATCATTTTACTGTGAAAAAATTAGACTTGCATGAGAAAATATATCAACTAACATTTTTTTTAAATGAGAAATTGCATGTAAGAACATGGTGGAAATTACACATACAGTTGCTTTGGGCTTGTCCATATAGTTGAAAGGAACGTTTTAAAATCTACATGTCTTTTTTGGCAAAATAAATCTTCAGTACCTGTTTTTCTTATTAAATTAAAAATTTTTAACGTAAATGAAACCGTTCTACAAATCTTGTTTTAAATCAAAAGTGGACAACATGAATTATTCATTTCTTCCCTTCCCAGAATCCTGTTTGTATTTATCTTACCAACAGCTTCCCTGACTTTATTATAATCATTAGTTAACTGTTGTAATATTCTAGCCTCACTTCCAAAGTGTACAATAGCTATGTTTTCTTCTATTGTATATTCAGTTGCCCATTCTTCAATGTCTGAAATAAACAGTAAGAACATCTTAATACAAGACCTTTAAATGTTCTTTCTAAGTAAAAAAATTTGAATGCTAAGATTTGAACTTAGTGTAAAACCACACAAAATAAAAAAAAAACCAGGAACTACCTGTTAAACAATTTCAGATTATGTTAAGATTAAAATGTGAAGTTTATTTACTATTGAATGTACATGAAAGTAACTTTTTTAACATATATTTTGGGTTTTATTTCACTAAGAAACAACTCTGTTGCATTTTATAACCATTTTTTTTTACATTCTGATTCATTCAGTTGCTTACTTGTATGTTCCTTGGTTGTTGTTTTTTTTTTTTTGTGTTTTTTTGGTTGTTTTTTTGTTGTTTTTTTTTTTGGGGGGGGGGGTCATTTGTTTGTACTTTGTTTGCTTGTTTCCATGTTTGTTGGTATGTTCCTGATTGCCCATACATTTATCTGTTACATGTTTCTGTGTTTGTTTTACCAATCCCTGCAGTCAGTCAGTCATACAAAATGTACATCAACTGAAGTATGTCCTAATATTATTTTCTCAAAAAATATGAATCAGCATGATCTTTTAACGGAGTCAATATGATTGAATTTACTATTCCTAACAATGGTTACAAATATTAATATTCTTAAAACTAAAGGAATTACTTACAATCCACAAACTGATTGACAAAATCAACACAAGCCTTGTAAGGTTCTCCCATCATACTTTCTGATGTATCAATACATATCACAGTGTCAGCTCCTGTTGATTTGGGATCTAAACAATCTCTTGCTGTTAAAACAAATGTAACAAAAGTTAAATATATTACATATATATATGCACAATCCATGTAATAGGAAAAAAATATATCCAGTAAAATTTAGAAAATCTCCTCACAAAAAATCTTACTAAAGTTTGTGGCAATCAGGGGTCAAAATAAGCTCTGGTCCGGTGGTCCTGGACCAGAAGAATTTGCGTAGGACCAGTAGGATTTGTCAGCTGGTTGTCCGTCGGACCAGTAGAAAATTTTTCGATAAAAGTCACTGATTGCATCGCAATCTCTGTTTGTTAACCAAACAATTTACCTTCGAAATCAGTTACACGTTACTGGGCGGTACTAGGTATTACAATTGATCAAGTTAATTTTAAATATCTCTGGTGAGTGTCCTTCACAACAACACAAAATGTGGACATTTTTGGAAGGAGTAAAACTGCCGGACAAAAAAATTAAAATAATTGATATTCAAAAGGGAGATCTGAATAAAGTTAATGAAATTGACAATTTAAGAAAACGTTATTACCAAAAATCCTAGGGAAAAGATCGGTAATGGTTAAAAAAATGAAAACAACACAATTAATAATTTCTTGCGTCCGAAGCGCTTTTCTGGATTTACCTTCATCAAGAACGCTCAAAGCAAAACATTTGAAATCCGAAGATGTATAAATACTGAAACCGTTGAAGAGCTATATGTCAAAAATACCTAAAATAAATAGCCAAATTCATCTGTGCCTGAGGGAGTTTAAACCTTAGTTTCTTAATAATTTATATACGGACGTTAAATTATGTAGTCAATTGCAATGAACTGAATTGTATAACATCATAATCATGTGAAAAATTTGTAGTGACTGACCTAGATTAGAAAAAAAAAATTGTAAAAGGATCTTTAAATTTTAAGTTAGATTCTCTAACAATCAGAACAGCACAAAAAAATCTATGGGAATAAAGGAGAGGAAAGCACCCATGGAACCAAAGGCAGGGAAAATAATTCAAACTTTAAACTTTTAATTAGGATCAAGACTCTCCTTTTCCTGTCTAACATATGTAAAAGAAATCACGAAAATAAAAGTAAACATCTATAATTTATAAATGAATTTCATTTTTTGCAGGACCAGCGGATTTGGAGCCCACCCCAGTAGATTTTCAGTCCACTGGTCTGGCTCCCAGTACACAAAAAGGCTTAAATTCGACCCCTGGTGGCAAGTTACAGACATGCTCATGACTCTCAGGCAAATTTGTCATAACAATAATTTTTGTTCGGTAAAATATGATATACCACAAATTAGATAAAAAAAAAATCTTTTTAAGCTTTATGATAGGTGTAATTTGTATATATGAATGATGTCACATGCATTTCATGTATACATTGATGTGTATTGCAATGAAAAACCTGACATTGGTACATTATGTCATTGCCTAATACATTGATGTAAAAAGTCCTGATCTAAAAAAAAACCAGAAAGCCAGGAAATCAGACAGAAAATGTACAAATTACAGATAAAATTATTTATCAACATTTAAGGTACAAAGCAAAAAACAAACTGAAATCTTACCCTTAAAGTTTTCAGACAAGGCTAACTGTTCCAGGAATTGGTCTTCCTTAGGTCTGGGATATTTCATGTCATCTGGAAAATCTAAAATATTACTGGAATTAGTATTGGTTGTTGATCATTATGCACTCATTAATAGATCGAAGACAATAATATCATCAATTTAAAGTAGAATTTGAAGCAAGCTAAATAGTTATCATCTACAGAATTGCTTTAAAATCTATATTCAAATTCCTTTTTATTTTTCTATTTTTGAACATATCCTTCTACAAAGATCATTAATGTTTTAACTTATGTAAATTATTTAAATTTTATAAAAGATGTTTCCTTTTTACAGTCAAAGTTATTTTCTGAAGAACAAAGGTTTGAAAGCTGCTGTGACAGTCTTTATTTTTTAGAACAAAAATATTTGTTCTAAAACTAATATAATCTTTTCTGAATAAATTGATTAAAAATAGGGATTTGAATCTTCTGTCAGAATGAAAAATACTATAATAAAATTGAGAATGGAAATGGGGAATGTGTTAAAGATCAAGACAACAACTAGACCAATGAATTGTTAAATGGGAGATAACTCAAAATTTATTTAAGCTATGATTTAATACCTGTATATGTTTCTTTAGGCATACTACTTTGGCTGAAAAATAAAATTTATTTAGCATATATGCATATATATCATCAGGGTAAATAAATCTCATCACTTGTATGAATTCTTATAGAGAAATACAAGACTAAAATGAATCTTTATCATTTTTTTGGGGGTTGGAAAAATCAGATTTTAGAGAGATGGGACTGCAAGAATAATTTTTATATTTTTATCAGAAGAAATGATCAGGTAAATCAATGTATGTTATGTGATAAATTCTGACATTGCTTCATTATTAGTGGCAGTCGACCCCATGTCTAAAAGTTACTTAATATGTATTAATTGTTGCTTATACCAATATCCAATTAAACTATAGGCTTTTATGCAAAATTTGATAAAACCAAAAAAATCAAGTATCTTAGCATAAAATGTTTCCCTTATGCAATAAATGACTCCACAGAATTAGTTTTTATTAACTTTGAAAACCTCAGAGCCTCCCAGCAATGCTTAGATTACATGAATGTTCTTTATTGAATAACAGTGAGCCGAAATTATTTCATGCATATTCTGAAGGAGAAATATCTTTTCAGGGCCTTTTGCTCATTATTGAAGGCTGTGCTATGACCTATAGTTACTAACCTTCTATGCCCTTTGGTCTCTAATGAAGAGTTGTCTCATTTGCAATCATACCACATCTTCTAAATCTTTTATTAAGAAAATGAAATGATACAACTAGTAAGTAAAAGAACTTAATTTACCTTGGAATGAACTCTTCTTTTTCTTTCATGTCTGTGCCTATCTCTGGACTTTTAGGTCGAGGCTGAGGTCTGACTATAGCCACAGGCTCTACTTCTGTGTCGGACTCTTCCTGGTCACTTTGAATATGAAAATAACTTAGTCTATTATCATTAGAATTGTTAGTCTTTTTACACTTATATTGTCGACCTGACACTAAACTCATAGGGCCTGTTGCAACTTCAACAGTCTTTTTTTGTACTGGAGCATGTACTGGTTGTGACTGGACATTAGGTTTTTCCTGTCTAAAAGTTGGATGTGTTGTATCTGCTACTCTTTCGTTAATTGGGTCTCTCCTTTCAAACACAGGAACAGCTTTTTCTTCACGTTGTGAGAGATATATTTGGTCTGTTTGTGGAATTGAGGTGAGTGGCTGAATAGATTCTGTAACTGATTTCGAACCTCCATTGTCCACTGAATATAATGAACTTGGTTCATTATTAATTGTATTTTCTGTATGGTTTTGTTCCTGTCTGGTATCTGCCGTACTTTTATAAGTATTCTGGCCAGCATTTTCACTGCCTTGCTGATCATGATTAAAAGACTGTTCAAAGCTTCGAGTTATTTCGGGTGCCTCTTCCTCTGAGTCAATATCATCTTCCAGAACATATCTGGTGGGCTGGTTCTTTAATGTATTTACTTCAGACTGAACATTTTCAAGAACGCTGCGGAGTTCATTATTCTGGTTAATCATATATTCCACTTTTGAGTTTATGCTATTTATCAGACCAGCAAATCCTCTGATTTCTCTTATCTGTTAAAAATAAATAGAAAATATCATATGGCTTTTTCATGAACATTCATAACGCACCTGTTACTAAAAGACCCCATTTAATTACAAGAGGTCTATCATGTGTGATGTAAAAAAAATTAATTTTATACACATTGTTTTAAATCTCAAGTATTTATCAATGATGCAGGCAGATTGGGATTTGATTAAGCCTATGAGATCGTGATATCAATATCATCACATCTATGGCTGATACAACACAATTGCCATTAGTTGTCTTCAACATGCAATTTACTTGTATTTACTACAATAATATATTATTGTTTTAATAAAACATTTACCCTGTCTACAAATTTAATCAATTCCAAAATTTTCTTGTACCTTTAACAATGCATTTCTTGTCATCCACATTTTTTTAAATGTTTTTTATAAAAATATACAGAAATCATCCATATACAGCTCACAAGTTAAATGGCCTTTATTATAAACATGAAAATAAGGAGTTGTGGTATTATTGCATAAATAATTCATTACAAATTTGTTATAAATTACATTGTGTTTTCTGACTTGAGCTACAAATTGATTGATTGATGGTTGCCTATTATCTGGTGATAAATATTTCATGCATGTTCAGGACGCACTTCAGCTATGGAGATATTTCAAAATAAAATAAAGGATTTCACCTTTACAAACAAGCATTTTGATAGCTTAGTCAGTGCCAAATCTTTTCATAAATGTAGTACTGTACATCTATATATATATATATATATATATCCAATAAGTAAATTTCATTTGTGTCTAACTGATAAACTTCTAAAAAAATGGTCATACCTCTTGTAAAATCTCAAACACTTGACTAGCCAAGTACTGAACTTGCTCTGAGGTACTGTAATTAGGTGGGTCCATAACAGGAGGTCCCATTGGTGGTGTAAACTGGTTCCTGGTTTGAAAAGGGCCAGTCATGTCAGGCATATGGTTTGGTATCCCAGCATACTGTTGTTGTCTTGGAAACCCTGCTGAGTACATATTCTGACCACCTGATTGAAACTGTTTTTGCCTTACTGATGGGGTTTCATTGAATTGGTTTGTGATTTGTTGGCTGATTCCACTAGGAGGGTATTTCTGGCTCATGGCATGTGTATCCTTTGAAGGTCTGGAAACTCTTGGGGTAGTAAATGATTTAGCCCTGACATCCTCTTCTGATAAAAACAATAAAAACAAATTTAAAAATACTCCACTAGTCAAAATTTTGCTGCTAATTAGCTACCAAAATATAAATTATTTTTGTTTAACAGAAAAATATCTTAGTGTTAATATTCACATTATCATCAGTTAAAATGAATTATGCTCAAAAACATTAATTTATTTAAATTAGAGTGCTTAGGCAATATTTTCCATTTTAGCTTTACTGTCAACTTAAATGTTTGTAGGGTGACAATAAATGTCTAAATCTAATGTTATTAATATCAAACAATTTCAGTTTTGGGCATTTCTGTTCTTAAGGATGTATGACAATAATTAGTTGTGCCAACCCATGATGTATTATAAACAGTAAAACCTGTTTCAACCAAACCTGGAGGAAAGCCGGTATATGCCTCACACAATATTGAAATCTTGCATTATAGACTAACTAAAATATAATAAGGAACAAATTGTAGCTTAAGGCAATAATGATTTTGAATTTGGATTAGGACTCAATATTTCATAAATTTCATCGCTTAATACTTTGGCTGATATAACAAAGGTAAACAGTAAAAGTAAATAATATTTGTTTATTCCATGTTAGTTGGTTGATACAAAGTAAACATGGCCCATACCCTTAACATCCCCTATCCACCTTGAAAATGGGCAAATCAATTTAAAAAAGTTTTTTTTCCCAAACAGAGCTAAATTACATGTGTGAGACAGTGTTTTAGATATACATGGAATTTCTAACTAACAAATCATAATGTACTAGTCTATACAAATAAGAAACCCAAAGAAAAATAATCGGTACTATAAATAACACACTTACCACCTGAATGGTCCCCATTTACTTTCTTGTAATTTGTTGCCATGGTAATATTTCTTCACTTCACTTCACTTGTCTTCACTGGAAAATATACCAAAAATTATAAACATCAACATTTAAGTTATCAATTTGCGCCAAGTCATTTATCTGGCAAATTATGATTTTTTTTTCTAAGCTTGTGAATTTTCAAAAATTAATGTGCTGAAGATCAAATTTAAACTTACATCAAAACAAATTCTTCTAGCTACATTTCCAGGGAAGGTAAATAAATCCTCCTAGACTTTCCACCAACAATCTACATTGTATATAGTGCGAAAATGCATCCCTATTTGTGTAAAATTTATAGAACTATCACTGATTTAATAGATGATAAAACTTTCACTATTTTCTCTTATATCATTCTCATTTGAGCATTTATATATAAATTACAAATGTACGTGTTGTTTAGTTTTGTTGTTGAAGAAATTTCAATGGGATGGCTTTCACAAAAATGAAAATTTGCATTATAATTTTTCATATTTTTATAATATCATTTGTATTCAGCCATTAAAATGAGCATCTCATCTTGATGCAAATTTGGAGAATTTTTTCCATGATGGTAAAGCTTAGTATTCTACAATACCTACCTGCCTTTTGGTAAGCAGTTGGAGTCCAGGGGAAGGGAGGTTTTGTGGGGTTTTGAACCCCCCTTTTTAACAATCAATGCCTTTGAATGGGAACATATAGTTGGAACACCCGTTTATCCTGGGTTGGAACCCCCCTTTTTAAATATTTCTGGATCTGCCCCTGTTAAGTATATATGCTTTACAAGTATTATCTCAACAGGGATCAAGAGCGCTTTCGTCATTTCTGAACTCTTTAAAGCATATGTGTTTTTATCCCCAAATCAAGAATGTCTACTGTTTGATAGTATGGTTGGTTCCGTATTAAACTATGCATCTGAAATATGGGGTTTTCACCGTTCAAATGATATAGAGCAAATACACAACGGTTTCTGTAGATTTGTTTTAAAACTAGGTAAAAATGTTCCTTTAAGTTTTTTACGTGGTGAACTAGGTCATTTGCATATGTATATCTCAAGAAAGCAAATTATTTTGAAATATTGGCTTCATATTATTGTAAATAAGCCACCTATTGTTTTTGTTTATGATGTTAATCAACTTTTATTAGAAGATGCAAACAATGGTAAAAAGAACTGGGCGTCTAGTGTTCATGATTTATTGTTTAATCTTGGTATGAACTATGTTTGGACTGCACAGAATTATGTAAATAATACAGTTAGATGTTATAAAAACTTGTATAAAGGACCAGTATTTACAAACTGGGTATACATCAATAAATGATTGTGAAAAACTGTATTTATAAACACCTCAAAACAGACTTTGTAATAGAGAATTATTTGGATTTTTTTATTAATAGTAACTTACTTATTTTTACTTATTTATTTTCTTTGAAACTGAATTTGGAATTAAGGCGATATAAAAATATTCCTAGACATGCGTCTATGTGAATGCTGCAATATGGGTTGTGTTCAAAATGAATACTACTTCATACTTGTACATGTTTATAAAAAAAAGGGGGGGGGGTTTAACCATAAAGCCCATTTCAAAAGAATTAATTGTCAAACAAAAAGATGGGATCCAACCAAAGGAACACCCCCTGGATCTGCCACTGCAAATGATAATGATAAATGATAAATTATAAACATTTTGCATCACTACAAAAAACTTACCAAAATTTCCTTACCATATATTTACATCATCCTTAAGGAACAAATACATCTATATGAGGAAGTTTACTTATACACTGTAAAAATGATACAAGTGCAACTTATAAAAGGGAAATAATTAAATGTATATCTACTTTCGTATTTAATGGTATCTATAGGCAAACAGAAAGTTATCAAGTAAATTCGTGAATTAGATGAACAATCATAGCTTGAATTCTAGTAAACAATCAACGCAAAATATGTACTTTACCAAAGCTAAGAAACCATTATTGCTTGGGGCTGTTTAAATTCCTATTAACTTTTTTCCTGTGTACAACTGAAAATGGGAAGTAGAAAATAAGAATTTCCCATTTCTAAATATAGAAATCTCGTCACGTGATATTTTACTTACCGATGAGTGTGGTTAAAAATGAGATTTTATTGTTTCTTTATCAATATTTTTTTTTACTCAGAAAAAAATCAGGACACAAAGGTCCGTGTAACACTTATCAATTCAAAATTTTTAAAAAAGTTTTCAAATTTTATTTTTTTGGAATTTTGATCAAAGTTTTAAAATATCAAAATTTATTCCAAATTGTGTAAAAGTTTTGAAAATTTTGAAATTTTAACCAAATAATTAAAATATTCTATTTTTGATATCTTAATCAAAAATATAAAAAATCAAACTTTCAAAAAAATGAAAAAATCAAAATTACACGTTAGGTTAAGTATTTTTAAAAGTTTGATCAAATTTCTAAACTATCAAATTTAAAAAAGATATTTAGAATTTTAATATTTTAATTATTTAATTGGTTAAAATTTTAAAATTTCAAAACTTTTACACATTTTGGAATTTTGATACGACAGATGAAGCAACGCAGACAGTCACACAAATGTTGTGGATATTTGACATGACTACTCCGTGAAATATATGCCATGGCGTTGTCAGTCTATGGTTTAAAATTCACTTTGGAATCTTAAGAATGCAATAAATAGTACTTTTAGTATTAAATTTTCTGTCCAAATGGCCATGTGCTCCATGCAATACAATCTTTTTCACGTTTGTTTTTTTTTTTCATCTTATAGTTGATGAGTTTCCCTCAGTTTTAGTTTGTAACCCAGATTGGTGTTCTCGTCGATTTATGACTTTTGAACAGGGGTATACTACTGTTGCCTTTACTTATCATCAATGCATACCATGCAGCTCAACATACTATGTATTGATTGATTGATTTTTGGTGAATTAACGTCCATTGGCAAGTATTTCATGCATTTTCAGGACTATACTATGCATTGATTAAAAAAAAAAACCAGCAATAAGTGTCCTTAACTATATTATTGTATTTCAGTTTATTGGAATCTCTTCACACAAGACATGGTTCGTTCCCTATTATTAATCAACCTTTTTTTGATGTAAATGCTTGAGTAATCAAATTCCCTGATCAGGCAAATCGATCTATGCTGCTAAGCAATGTAAGTTGAAAATAGAAGTGGAAATACCAAGAGAAAAAAATCGAAGAATGAAAATAGTAAGTTAAATACGAAAAACGACTCTGTGTTTAGAAGCAAACTTTAAAAAAAGAGTTGTATTATAGTAGCATTACAACTTCGAGAAAGACAAAAAAAAAATATCTTTTTTCCCTTTATTTTTCACTTGAATCGCCGTTTTTCCTCAATGTTGTTTTACTACATATACTTACTTTCAAAACGTCTCGTTCTAACTTAGGCTGTTAGTTTTGTTGTTTGAAATGTTTGATATTTTGTCATGTTCCCGGGATTTGAAGCTGACTATACAGTACGAGTTGTGTTCATTGTTGAAGGCTGTATCAAGACCTGTAGTTTACATCCAAATCTTTTGACTCTGTGGTTATAGTTGTCTCATCGGCAATCATACAACATCTCCTTGTCTTTATAGAGGCACTGCCAGAGTACTAACTATTATCAAATTTCATGAAATCGTGTAAGTCAGCTCTGAATATGTGTTGGAATCTTATTGACGAAAGGTCCTTTATTTCATAAAATTGAGAATGGAAATGGGGAATGTGTCAAAGAGACCACAAGCCGACCATATAACAGAAAACAGCAGAAGGTCACCAACAGGTCTTTAATGCAGCGAGAAATTTCCGCACCCGGAGGCGTCCTTCAGCTGGCCCCTAGACAAAATTTATATACATACTAGTTCAGTGATAAATTAATGAACGCCATACTAAACTCCAAATTGCACACAAGAAACTAAAATTAAAAATAATACTAACAAAGGCCACAGGCTCCTGACTTGGGTTAGGCGCAAAAATGCGGCGGGTTTAAACATGTTTATGAGATCTTAACCCTTCGCCTATACCTCTAGCCAATGTAGAAAAGTAAACGCATAACAATACGCAAATCAAAATTCATTTCAAGAGAAGTCCAAGTCTGATTTCAGAAGATGTAACTAAAGAAAATAAACAAAATAACAATCTTGAATACATAAATAAGCACAGACTACTAGCAGTTAACTGACATGCCAGCTCCAGACTTCAATTAAACTGATTGAAAGATTACGTCTTCATCATATGAATATCAGGCACAATCCCTCTCGTTAGGGGTTTAGTATTATACTATCATAACCTATACGAGAAGAGCATAACCGTGCCATGCCAACAACTTGCACACAATCTACTTATAAAACTATGACATGTGTATTGTATATATCTTTTTGATTTGATATCATGTAATGCGGACGGAGATTAGTAATGCTCAAAATGTTATATTCAATTCAATTCAATTCAATATTTTATTGGAAAGAACACAATAGAGGCGTGATTCAAATACAGACAATTATAATATTAAAACAACATATTTATATATATAAATGAAATATAGTTGCATGTAACAACAAGTCATAAGTTAATTCTATGAATACCATTACATTATAAACTGATACCATAAACTTATACATCAGTATTATTCTAAATTTTCATAAATTTACTTAAAACACACAATCACCTATATATAAGACATATGTGTATATGCACGAACTACTGTAAAAGATTATTATCTGATGAAACGGTATGGTGGTCTCTCAAAACAAGAGCTTCTTCAATATACACACAACTAGATTTTAATTCTTTTTCAGACATAGCATTTAACATTTTGGTAAAATTTTTATCCAAATTATTTGAGTAAATATCATTAATTTTATATTTAGATCTAATTTTGTTATATCGAGGACATTCAATCAAGAAATTAATCTCATTTTCAATTTTTCCTGTGCAAAATTTACAGAATATATTATAATACTATTTGTTTACGGCCATGAGTTTGAGCAGGACACAGAAAACACGATTTCTATCAAGTTTTTCTTTTATTTAAGAATTGAATGCTTCTTTCTGTAAATTTATTGGGGTGTAAAAGCGTTGACCGAAGTACATTTTGTATGAAGCGCGGAAGCGCTTCATTCTAAAAATGTACGCATGGTCAACGCTTTTACAACCCTATAAAGTTACAAAAAGAAGCATTCAATACTTATAATTACATTTTTTTAGCTATGATCATGAAAACACGAATTTTATATATTTTATTATTTAATTCACCTGTGCACTTTATTGTTGGAGCACGTGTTATCATGAGTGAAAAGTCACGGTCGTATTGAGCAATGCAACTGCTTACGGAATAACACGTGCTGTGCAGTTAGCCAATCAGAATAAAATATTATAATGAAACATACATCTAATGTAATTATTTACCTGTGTCATCATGTTATATTCCAGTTGTAAAAGACAAATGTATTTACTAGATATTGAGCATCATTTATAGAATGTTTCTGCATTCAGCCACCTTTATCTTAAAACTATTGTCTGGTCGGTTGTCATGTGGAATTTTCGAAAGTTGAAAAACATTTAAAAAAATCGTTCGTGGAGGGGCAGACTAAAAATTTGAAGACTTACAACTCTAGATAACACACAGAAAAAAATGAAGTTATGCATTTTAAGGATCCAGTCGTAAAGTCAGTCGTCAAGTACTTGTAGTGAAAATTTGTTATTCGAACATACCTATTCTGTTCTTATCGTGACTCAAAAGAAAGGTATTTCACTAACAAAGTGTTCAATTCTTTTTTTTTTATTTCAATAAAATTGAGAATGGAAATGGGGAATGTGTCAAAGAGACAACAACCCGACCAAATAAAAAACAACAGCAGAGGGTCACCAACAGGTCTTCAATGTAGCGAGAAATTCCCGCACCCGGAGGCGTCCTTCAGCTGGCCCCTAAACAAATATATACTAGTCCAGTGATAATGAACTATATTTCCGTTTATAGGATTTACATGTAAGTTTAAAGTCCATTTTATTTAGAGAAATAGATTCTAACGAAAGAAAAAGGATTACGTGTTGTTATCTGTAAAAGTAACCTTTTTAATTCGGCTTGAATATCCTCCATGATATCTTATAATTACAGTAGCTGAAATAACTAGTAAATGACAATATGAAGGCACAAGTATATAATCAATCCTTCCGCTGAAAAATATGATGTTAAACATCAGTATTTTCAATACGAATTACGTTAAGAAACTATATATATATGTTACAAGCATTTTCTAAATTTAGGCATTTTGTAAAATGACTGAATTTTCAGGTAATTTATAAAATTCCTAACCTTGACAGGTATTATACAAAATGACTCAAAATTCCTAGTAAAAAAAAAATCCACAAATTGCCGGTTCAGTTTCAGGCAATTTGTAGAAGAATAACATCGTTGAGATGTATATGACAAAAGTGGGAAAAAAACACAATAACTTTAAAGAAAATAACTAATGGTTCCGTAGAATTACTTTATTTTCCAAAAAAAAATAGCTGGAAACGTTTGTATGTCAAATGATGTGGGTTTTTTTTAGTGAAACTACGTTAGGTATGTACTCTCTGTATTTCAGATAGTAAATTTATGATTCTTTTGTCGAAATGACAAGAAGACAAATCGGTCTTTCAATAAAACAAAATGTCCAAATGCACAGTGTGGGAACGGAACTGTACGGTTTTCTACTAATTTGGTCATTCGGGAGACTGTCAAGCGGTGCTCCGACAGTTGCAAAATAACAAGTTGCTTGATGGAAACTTTGATGAACTATTATGTTGCTATATAACGTTTCTGCTTCAAGTTTTGATAGCTAAAACATTCTTTATGTAAATATGAACCAATAAAATAATAAGAAAGATATATGCATTCAAACGTTTTCCTTAGAATAGTGGAGCTCCGTGTAAAACGATCAAAATTGTCACACAACAGCGATCAAAAATGTCAAGTAAACATCGAAAAATCAATGTTTGCTACCTGAATTTTCACATGTACTTTTTCTGATATATAGTCTTACTTATCTGAAAGTTTAAAAGCCATTGTCCCAGTAGAAATCTAAATATATTCATTTTCTCCATGTCGGATATTTTTATTGACTGTACAATCGCTTGCAAGTTTACTGTAATATCACTCGGAGCCTTCCTGTACAATCGCTTGGAGCTTTTCTTTTCATCGTTTGGCCAACTAGACTACTCCGAGAGGAGGGTAACCTACTTTACCTTGTTATGACTTCACGGTCCAGCAAGCAAGCTAGTCAAAGGTATTACTTTTTCCTACACACTCATTGCATTTTGCTGTAATAGTCTCTTGTGGCATATGACTAATTATAACTCTTAAGTAGATAATGCTTACTACTATCTCTTCTGACACATTCGTGATCAGTTTATGTTTTCCATGATACTTATTTATTTAAACTACTGCAATCCAATACAATATATGTCTGGCATGATTTTTCTCTCCTTTTTCTGTTACGATTTAACAGTTACTTATTTGGTATTGTTTTTTTCTTCATTTTTTTAAAACCTAATTACACACTTAAAAGTGTTAATGATGTTTGAAGCTTTTATTTGAATGGATGCAGACTGCATTAGCGGATCCGGTATGCGGTGAGAGGGAGTTTTGGTGGTTGAAACCCCCATTTTTCCGATTATTTTTTTATTTTGTGGACGTTTCAGTGTGTTCCGTGGTTTGGACCCCCTTTTGCACACAGACATTTTTAACCCTGCCAAATTCTTTATGTACCTGTTTCAAGTCAAGAGCTCGTAGTTTAGTGGTTGTCGTTGGTTCATGTCTGTCATATACATTTTTCGTAAATTGTTTTATTATGAAATAGGCCGTCAGTTACATTCGAAAGGTATTGATTCTTATTTTTCATGTCTGGACCTTTTATAGCCGACGACTATAATAATTGCTTAAATCCATTTATTTTTTTAACTTTGACAATCATATCACATCTCCTTATTTTTATATTGAAGATATAAATGTGGTTTGATAAAAATGTTGTTCTTACTTAAAAAAAACAACGTTCGTTCGTTTGTCGGATGCTATAGTGGGAAATATTGAAAAGTTGCTGAATCGTGACATTGATATAAAAAAAATCATGTTGAAGGATTTTGTGTTTTCTCTGTCTTTCAGATTACAAGTCCTCTCCCATCCTTGATAAAATTTAATATTACAGGAGCTTTTTCTACCAGTAGCTATAGCTTGTAATAAACAGACATCTCATTTGAAATTATACCACATCTTCTTATTTTAATATCATGTTTATTGACATATACGTGTCTTTTCTTGGATCAGTGGTTAGCTACCACCATTCCACATTCGAATTCCTTGTTATAGTTACCAAATTAAAAAGTGTTGGGTATGTGTAGATACACCATAGGAGGAGCTAAATTTCACGAGAAAGCTTTGCTGATATCACAGGAAAGAAAATGTGTTACATTGTAGTTTCTGGCTAAAAGTGTGAGGTATCTAACATACACCACATGACCATTTTCAATCTTCTGGTAAACCAATCAGAGGGTCGATATGGAACTGTGGTGTATGTGTCGATACCCTCACTCCTTTTTCAATGGAAAATCAGATCAATGGTCGGGTTGTTGTCTCTTTGGCACATTCCCCATTTCCATTCTCAATTTTATATGGTACATATCAAGTTACAATATTCCGATCCTGTGATGAAAAATATTATGTTGTATTGTTCAAATATGTAATTATTATTATTTTTTAAATTGCTGGTAAATATGCTAATTACCCTTAAAGAGAATCTAGTCACCTTTTCGGTATATATAAATATTTATTTTGTAACAGGATTATTTTCAGTTTTATTTTAGATTAGATTCTTAACATATTTTGTACTGTCCTTTTCTTTTTGTTTTGTATATTTATCCAGTGGTTTTTTGTTTATGTGTTACATATTTCTTTTTCGGTCATTTTTTGTACATAAATAAGCCGTTAGTTTTCTCGTTTTACATTGTTTTTTTCGGGGCATTTTATAGCTGACTATGCGGTATGGGCTTTGCTCATTGTTGATTACCGTACGATAACCTATAGTTGGTAATTTCTGTGTCATTTTGGTCTCTTGTGGAGAGTTGTCTCTTTGGCAATCATACCACACCTTCATTTTTATATCTATTGTACACATTTTGTTTTTGTCTCTGATAAAGTCGCCTTAAAAGGGTTC
Source organism: Mytilus galloprovincialis (assembly GCA_037788925.1). Taxonomy (NCBI): domain Eukaryota; kingdom Metazoa; phylum Mollusca; class Bivalvia; order Mytilida; family Mytilidae; genus Mytilus; species Mytilus galloprovincialis. Next base: position 38,279,136 of record CM075335.1, read on the forward strand.
CTTGATAGAATCTAAATTGTCAAAGAAAAAAGTAAAATCACAAAATGACCGGTTTTATGCTTATTTTCACTTCAAATACCATAGATGAATTTAATAGAACAGCAAGAAACAACCAATGCAACGCATATACAATAACATTAACAGTACCATTTTTTTTGCACCAGATGCGCATTTCGACAAATAATGTCTCTTCAGTGATGCTCGAGGTCAAAATATGTAAAATCCAAAGCTAATATAAAAGATGTACATGTACAATGTATTTTAAAAATTTGGCCAAGCAATTCTACAGGAAAGCTCCAAATGATTGTACAGGAAGGCTCAGAGTGATATTACAGTGAACTTGCAAGCGATTGTACAGTCAATAAAAATATCCGACATGGAGAAAATGAATATATTTAGATTTCTACTGGGACAATGGCTTTGAAACTTTCAGACAGGTAAGACTATTAATCAGAAAAGAAACATGTGAAAATTCAGGTAGCAAATATTGATTTTTCGATGTTTATTTGACATTTTTGATCGCTGTTGTGTGACAATTTTGATCGTTTTACACGGAGCTCCGCCATTCTAAGGAAAACGTTTGGATGCATATATCTTTCTTATTATTTTATTGGTTCATATTTACATAAAGAATGTTTTAGCTATCAAAACTTGAAGCAGAAACGTTATATAGGAACATAAGAGTTCGTCAAAGTTTCCATCAAGCAACTTGTTATTTTGCAAATGTCGGAGCACCGCTTGACAGTCTCCCGAATGACCAAATTATTAGAAAACCGTACAGTTTCGTTCCCACACTGTGAAATGAGTTTTTAGAAAATCCAGATTCAAAACAGTGAAGTGAAACATGTGAAATAGAGAAAAAGAGGTTTGTTTATAATTGACTGTTTGTTTGCTTTCAATAGCAAATATTTCATGCATTTCTAAGATGAGAATGATTTGGTTATAATTCATATGAGTATTGTCTGCAGTGGATTATTCTGGATAAAGGGCAGAAATAATGACTGCCGCTTGTCCATCTATAGCAGGAGTTTTTCGATACAAAGCGGTTTATGGTTGTGATGCCAATAATAATATGAGTATCTTCATATTTATTGCCTCAAAGTTATAATTCCAGTTTTGGATGCATTATCCGTTATGGGCAGATCTGTTTCATTGAGTTCAGTCCGTTCAAAGCTTTAAGCCTAAAGATACAAGTCAAGCATATCATGATAATGTTCTTTGAATCTTCTGGAAACATATGAAAAAGAAGATATGCATGTGTGACGTGTGTGCTCACTGCAAAACCAAATGTTGTTGAAATTTAAGTGCTCTAATAGAAATTATAATGATAGTAATAATCCAGGTTTCTCCAAATGTTATCGAAGTGCTTAAAGCAGATGTTTGCGTCAGTCTATGGATTTGCCAAAAAATCAGGACAAAAATTGTGATCAGTTCTGTCATCCAAACAATTTGAGAAATTATGAATAATTGTCGAGTTCTGTGCTTGCGTTAATTTGGAATAATTCATTAAAATTTATTCTTGATTATTTAAACTCTTCTTTTTTATTTAAGTAAAACTGCTCCGGTGTCCAATGCTTTAATTGTTGTTTTTTGCAATTAATTCTATAAATTGATTTCAGGCATTTTGTAAAATGCCTTTCAAATTTTTCCGGCATTTTGTAAAATGTCTAGAAAAATTAGTCATTATGTAAACTGAACGAGGGATTCTTCAGCATGTCGAATATTTCTTTTTTACCAGTGGCGGACCACAGAAAATAAGTGGGAGCCAATTGACAGCCTAAGAGGACCGGGCACGCTCCCGTCATGCGTCAGTGAATTCCTACATAATCAACCACATTTTCTAAAAAAGAAACCGCCCCTCCCCTTGCTTCCTCCCCTCTGGTATCTTTCGCCCCTCTTTTAAGCAACAATAGATCACTTTATATGGTCATCGACTAAGTCCAACACCTACACCGTTAAGTAAGATATAAAAGTCCCATATGACAAACACGAATCAATGTAAACGAAATTATAACAAACAATCGACATTTTGACAAATCAATATATGAAAAACAAAAAACTGATATGACAGACATTAGCCAACCTGTAACAAATGAATGATTGGCGCCTGACTTAGGACAATCAAGTGTAAAATGAGACCAGCTGTTAAAATATATTTGAGAGCGCGCAGCCTCCATTTAACAATTATGGATAGCACGGAGGTGTAATAACACAATGTGGTGCGTAACACAGCAAAAAACTAGTTAAAATTCAGATCATTCCAAAGTTTAATTGTTGAGGGAAGAAATGATTTGGTATAGTAAGTGTCAGCCTGCAAAATGGTAAGATAATATCTTCTCCATTTCGCAAGGGATATTGTTTTATACTTTGAATTTTAGGGTGCACAAGGCTTCATAAATAATCAGGGGCATTACTATTCCGAATTTATAAACCAATTGTAGTTTTCTTCTTTTTCTTCATTCCTCTAAAGTTTCTCAACTAACCTCTTTTAAGACAGTCGCAGTATGTTTGAAAACAGGTAAACCTGTTACAATTCTTACAGCTTCAAGTTGAAGCTGTTCTAAATTAATTGAATAATTTTCGCAATTGTCCCATACTTCAGATACATATTCAAAAATTGGTCTAATAACTAGCAGATATAATTTTTCCAAATGTTTTCGCTAAGTTGATTTTTGAGTTTACGTACAGCATGTATCTAACATTCAGATAATGTTTAACACTATTTAATTTATTTTCGACATGGTTTTTTCATTTGCGCCACTTCTAAATGTAACCCCTAGATGCTTATGGGATCGCACAACTGGTATTTTTTACTTTTCATAGTAAAATTAAGATCTTGTGTCTCATTATTTCAGAAAATCATTATTTTTTTTCTTTTGGATTTAAAGAACTTATCCACTTTCTTGCCCATTCAACCACTGTCTCATGTCACGACTAACAACTTATTGTATATTGAATTGAGATTAAGTTCTTCGTCATGACCCGAGTAACTGAATGAAGTGTCATTTACAAATAGTCTGCATCGAGAAGTTAATAGTTCAGCAATAACATTAATATATATGATAAACAATAAAAGACCAAGAACTGATCCCTGGGGTATACCAGCTGAAGCAATGCAAAAATTCATTAACATGTTTGTTATTTACCAGATGAGAATATATTATATATTATAATGTATTTGAAAAAACTCGTTCAATAACTTTAGGATGCAGCTTATTAGAGATATAATAGGTCTGTAGTCAGTAGCTGCGGAACCGTAGCTCTTAGGTCCTAAGCTTATGTTATTTTTTTACTATTTGCGGACCATAGACTGCGGACCATAGTCTATGGTCCGCAAATAGTAAAAAAAGTCTATGGTCTGCAAATAGTCAAAAAATAACATAAGGACCTAAGAACTACGGTTCCGCAGCAATGTAGTCAAATGCTCAAGACGAGTCTCCCTTTTTGAAAATAGCTATTACAATTGCGATTTCCCAGCTGGTTGGATATACTGATTGACCATGGGACTTGTTGAATATATTAATTTGAAGAGGTATTGCAACTTTATCCGGACAGATCTTAAGCATAATTTGGCTAATCACGTCTGGTCCCGAGACTTTATTTGGATCAAAAATATAAGTCATATCTATAATTTCATGAATAGCGACATGTAAGTCACAACCTTTTTTAATATTGTTTGATAATTTTCAAATTGTGGTAACTTCAATCTAAGAGTGTACTAATTTTATCAGTAACTCCAGTTGCTTTATTAATTACATTTCTTAGATTGAATAAATCCAAAGTGTCAATAAGTGTTTTTTTATTATTGACATTAAACAAGTCAGAATTTAGATCACCAGTGACCACTATATTTGGTTTATTTGATAGGCAGGTTTGGATTTAATCGTGCACAGAAGTCGGTGACCGCATTCGGTGGACGATGTGAATGACAGAGAAGGAAATCTTACCTTTAGCTTGTATTTTAACCTAAAGTGTTTTTCTAATTCACTCTTACGGACAATATACTGGAATCTAAATGTGTTTCTAATACAGCTAAGACATCAAATTCGTCAGTGAAATTATTTAAGAATTCTAATTTGTTTCTATAAATATTGATGTGGATTTATCGATTTCACCACATCTGACACTAGAAGATGTACTCGATATGTAAGTTTCATCTGGACCAGGTTCCTTTTCTATTACCGACAATCAGAAAGTACAAACATCAGAAATATAATGTTAGTCTTGGGATTTATTGACTGTAGACAAGATAGTGAAAGAACATAATTGGAACAATGTAAGTTAATTTTTATTATTTCTAAATAAGTATAATCAGGGGCGAATCCAGCCATTTTAAAAAGGGGTCCCAACCCAGGATAAAGGGGGGGTTCCAACCACATGTCCCTATTCAAATGCATTGATCGTCCAAAAAAATGGGGTTCCAACCCCTGGACCCCACTCCCTGGATCCGCCAATGATAATAGTGATAATTAATATATGTCCTGCTTTTCCTCTTGCTACATGTACAATGAAATAAGCCAGTGGCTGCCCTGTAAATCCTCAATGCTGAATCCCATATCTTGTAGGATGCACAGTAATTAAGAATTACGAGAGCCACGTGCATTGTTTGTTTGGTAACTTGCACACACCATCATCTGAAGAAGAAGACATAGAGGAAACTATAATAAAACAAAATTAAGAAATAACATTTTTGGAAAAACAAATGGGTATCATAATACCTGGAGTCATACTTGATGATAAAATGGGATTTTACTTAGTTTTTATTACTTTTGTAAATCATTGTGAACCGTGATCTTGCCATTGTGTTTGAGAGACAAGTTGTGTGACTTATAAGGTCAAAGATAGAGTTGGATTACAGCTAGTTTCCTACTGCATGCAGGGTAAGACTTTGGTCAGCTTGCTTGCTTTTTTTGGATATTGACAATTGTAATTTGGATAACTTTCAATCAAATTTGAATATAATAAGAAGATTAAGATAAGATAAGAATTTTATTAATCTAATCAAGAACCCATAAAGGGTTATATAATATATACTTGTTTAATAATGCCTGTCTATATTGTTTACAGTTGTCAATCTTAAATACAATGCTACAGCTTACGTTTATACAAACAAAGCAAGTAAGCCAGCCAAAGTTTTACTCCACAAGCATTAGGAAATTAACTGTAAAAATGATCCACCACATACATGTATTAAATATTAAAATTGACATTTTCTTACTTGCACCTTGAATATACAGTTTTACATGGTACGATACATGTCACATATAATCAAACATGAATATTGTGTACAATTGTTGATGTTATCTATAATACTAAAATTACGAGGTCCAATTTGTCAGCCGTCATCACGTAAAAACGATGAATCAAAGAATTCAACTTTATATATAACTAATATAGTACAATGATGTTGATTAAAAATTACACCACTCCAGACCCTTTTGTTTTCCACATAATTAATATTGCCAATAATTAAGAAGTTCCGGGTCGAATCCGATACCGATACCAATAGTATATTCACCTGTTCCCTATTAACTTATCTGTACGTTCCGCATCTGACAGGCGCACAATCAAACGCTGTATTTAAGATTTTGCTATCTACACGGGTCGTAATCACAGGGTTGACACAACTAAATTCAATCATTGTCACATTGTTCCCGATTGTAGTATTTTAATCAGTATGACTTTCTAAGATGACAATACGAATAATAAAAATCTGGACTTAAAATAGGGCGTATAGGTACAGCATGTACAGTTTTCAATTTGTTAGCCGGAATGGCGTCACACAGCGAATCAAAGAATTCAACTTTATTTATAACTCATAAAGGACAATGCTGTTGATTAAAAAATACTCCTTTCCAGGCCATTTTGTTTTCCAAATAAATAATAGTACCAATAATTGATAAGTTCCAGGTCGACGGGTTCAAACAGAAAGATGTTGAAAGCAGAGAAAACTGTGCATCTTATAATCGGCATGACTTTATCAGATGACAGTACCAATACTAAAATAAGGCTTACGCATAGTAATATTCTTTAATTCAGTCACAGACCCGCGATATCACGGGTGTGTTCTAGTATTATATACAATTCAGAGGCGGATTTAGGTTTTTTTTAGGGGGCCCGGGCTCCCCCTTTTCTGGGAAAAAAGTTGGTTGATTATATAGGGAGTCACTGACGCATGACCGAAGCGGACCTCCCTCTTAGGTAGTCAGTGGGCCCCCACTTATGAAAAACTCTGGATCTGCCACTGCAAATTTGTAAAGAATTCAATCATTATCTATACTTGGCAAGTTGCAGATAATGTTTCAAAAAGTTACGTTTTACGAATAACAGTATATACACTGAAAATATGTTTGTACATCTACAAATTATATTATCTTGTGTTATGATATTGTTTTCGTGTTTGAGTGCATTGGAGTTCTGACTGTTTTACTCTAGGTATATTTTTGAAAACTTCTTTTCAGTGAAAATGACGTTTTTCGTTAATAAATTTATTCAATTACAAGCCATAAAAATATTCAATAAGCTGAACTAGGCGTATAAGATGATATTATATACATATAGTTGTCAAAAGAAGGACAGAACATCTGTTTGTTACACAATGATTAAGAGGCAAGTTGTCTAACAAGGATCGCAACTGGTCGGATTGCCAAGAAGCGCTAAATTACGGCGCCCCGAATGGGATTCTTGTGGTTTTGTACGAAATTTAATTTTGTACGGACAAAAGTGAGTTTTGTTCAACAAAAATGAGTTCAGTTTAACAAAATTTGTAGCATACTACAAATTTAAAATTTTGTCATACAAAATTATCTTTCAGTGGACAAAGTTACTTTTGTCATGACAAAATTCAATTTTGTAACACAGACTTTACTTTTGTTACCTAATTTGAAAATTTGGCGACAAAAGTCAATTTTGTATGCAAATAAGTTTAGTTTGGATTCTGTGGACTAATTTGCATACAAAATCGACATTTGTGGCACAAAATTGACTTTTGTGAGACAAATGAATTTTGTTACACAAAATTGAATTTTGTCTCACATAATGGAATCTTGTCTCACAAAATGGAATTTTGTCGTCACAAAATGCAATTTTGTCGTCAGAAAATTGAATTTTGTCTCACAAATGGAATCTTGTCTCTCACAATTGACTTTTATGTTTTAATTTTCATATCAGGTAACAAAAGTCAATTTTGTATGCAAATAAGTTTATATTTGCATACCTTTTTGACAAAGTTGACTTTTGTCATGACAAAAATGAATATTTTTCTACATATTAATTTTGTTCTGACAAAAATGAATTTTGTCATCACAAAATTGAAATTCTCATGAATTTTGTACAAAACCACAAGAGTCCCATTCGGCGCCCCGTATAAATTGGTGGTACGGAAAAGTACGGAGAATTTGTACAAAATAAGAGAACATTTCAATTGGTTTAGTTAACTTTTTTACGAGCATAAGCTTTCTAATTGATTTAGATCCGCGTTTTAAATTAATGTATTCATACCTTTCCCACTGTACAGTAGACATGTCATTTTTTTCTTCTTCCGTTAGCTTAAAATTGTGAACACCACAATTATCACAATTTCTTTGTAAACATTTAAGTTTATCTACATTTTGCGAGGTTTTACATATGGTTTCGTTGACATGCTCGTTAATATTTTCATAAATTTAAAATTCTCCTTGAAGTGCAGGATTATATTTCAGTACTTTACGCCGGAAGTCCATGCAAGCTTAGAAAAATACCACGAATTTCGATATGGTACCTGCAGCAACATGTTTGTTTATCTTTAGGACGAATTGATTGCACGAAAAAAGGTTTAAGTTTTTCAAATGTTCGCTGGGAAATTTTTATAGTTGGATTTGTTTCCTTGAAATCGAAATATACTTCGGTTTGTGTCTTTTCTAAAACATAAACAGCATGAGAAACAAATTGTTTAGGACCAGTTCTCATTCTTTTAATGTCATTTTTGTTACCCGTAGGCCTTGACATACCTGGAGAGATCCGAAAGGTATATACGAGCTTTTTATTTATATCGTTTAAAGCATCTCATCTTGTCTTGCGTTTTGTCACTAACTCCACGAAGCATTGTCTAATTGTAAAACAGAAGCTCGATGTTGCCTCCCTCGACTCAACCTTTTATTGTTTAGCCCCAATTTTCTACTTACGTGCTTCTTACTTATATTTTCTGAACTAATGGATGTAGTAATAATATCCATAACTGTTGTTGCTGTTTTAGAACGTTACTTTTTTTTATTGTGGAAATTATTTCTTGAATATTTTTATTATGTTAGAATTCGTAGAATCACTATTTCATCTTCGGGAGTCGTAATAACTTTCATATTTCTCAAAATACTAATCGTCGGAGATTTCTGATCTTTGATGTATGCAGATATGACTGCGGCGCGCTTAGTGGGTGTTTTCGGAAGCGATTTTTTTATCTTTCGCACAGCTCTCCATTAACTCATTCTGTTTTTGAATGGTGTATTTGTGTGATTTAATTCTAAATTTGTTTCTTTTGATTGTTTTAATCTAGCGCGATACAGTTTCTTCCTTTCTCTTTCCTTAATTTTCCTGTGTTTTTCATGTTCTCGTTCATCTCGTTTTCTCGTGGCTTCTTTTGTTAATCTTTTTTCATTCTGTTTTTCGGCTCACCTTGACTCGTTATAAATTTCTTTGTTTTTAGACCACAATTTTCGCTTTTGTTCATTTCTTTTTTCTCTTTTCTTTTGTAAATTAAACTGCGTTTTTTCTGTACCTGTGCCATATTTGTATCATTTGTTTTTACTTGAACTTTCTTTTCCGACTACTTCTAAGCTTCTAGGTTAATACCAAACTCTGTTATTTAATACAGAAACTGTCTACTGTTACAAGTTATTGAAGCTGTCCAAGTTTTAATATTTTTTTATGTGTCAAAGTATTAGTTTTTTCTGTATTATACACAATAAATTGTATGCATACTATACGCTTGACACAGTAATTATAGTGTATCACAGTAGTTGTTTTTCATTACGATATAGCACAAAATTGTGAATAGTAACTCACTTCAATCTTGTGGCAGTTCTGTGAGTCATTTTCTACTAGACACCTTACCCAGATACATGTACATTGTTCTTACATGAAAAAGACACGTCTTTGCGCTTCTCCTAAATACCGCGTGCTAAGCGGAGTAGCATCGAGAACAATTTCCAAGTATTTGATTTGATGCGGAAGGGTCGGGATCACTGACCCAGGAATTCTGCGTTCGTATTGTATTTTGTTGAACTGTATGGCTCTACGCTCTGATATGTTTAATAAATACTAGAACACACCCGTGATATCGCGGGTCTGTGACTGAATTAAAGAATATTACTATGCGTAAGCCTTATTTTAGTATTGGTACTGAGTCTGTCATCTGATAAAGTCATGCCGATTATAAGATGCACAGTTTTCTCTGCTTTCAACATCTTTCTGTTTGAACCCGTCGACCTGGAACTTATCAATTATTGGTACTATTATTTATTTGGAAAACAAAATGGCCTGGAAAGGAGTATTTTTTAATCAACAGCATTGTCCTTTATGAGTTATAAATAAAGTTGAATTCTTTGATTCGCTGTGTGACGCCATTCCGGCTAACAAATTGAAAACTGTACATGCTGTACCTATACGCCCTATTTTAAGTCCAGATTTTTATTATTCGTATTGTCATCTTAGAAAGTCATACTGATTAAAATACTACAATCGGGAACAATGTGACAATGATTGAATTTAGTTGTGTCAACCCTGTGATTATGACCCGTGTAGATAGCAAAATCTTAAATACAGCGTTTGATTGTGCGCCTGTCAGATGCGGAACGTACAGATAAGTTAATAGGGAACAGGTGAATATACTATTGGTATCGGTATCGGATTCGACCCGGAACTTCTTAATTATTGGCAATATTAATTATGTGGAAAACAAAAGGGTCTGGAGTGGTGTAATTTTTAATCAACATCATTGTACTATATTAGTTATATATAAAGTTGAATTCTTTGATTCATCGTTTTTACGTGATGACGGCTGACAAATTGGACCTCGTAATTTTAGTATTATAGATGTGTCAGGGTATTGGTTGTCTCATTTTTAGAGCACCTGGCCCAAAGGGCCAAGTGAGCTTTTCTCATCACTTGTCGACCGTCGTTCGTCGACCGTCGTCCGTCGTCGTTAACTTTTACAAAAATTTTCTCCTCTGAAACCACTGGGCCAAATTTAATCAAACTTGGCCACAATCATTATTGGGGTATCTAGTTTAAAAAATGTGTCCAGTGACCCGGCCAACCAACCAAGATGGCCGCCATGGCTAAACATAGAACATAGGGATAAAATGTAGATTTTGGCTTATAACTCTGAAACCAAAGCATTTAGAGCAAATCTGACATGGGGGTAAAATTGTTTATCAAGAGAAGATCTATCTGCTCAGAAATTTTCAGATGAATCGGACAACCGGTTGTTGCCCCTTAATTGGTAATTTTAAAGAAATTTTGTCGTTTTTTGTTATTATCTTGAATACCATTATAGAAAGAGATAAACTGTAAACAGTAATAATGTTTAACAAAGTAAGATCTACAAATAAGTCAACATGACCAAAATGGCCAGTTGACCTCTTAATGAGTTATTGCCCTTTATAGTAATTTTTTACCAATTTTTCATACATTTTTGTAATCTTTTATAAAAATCTTCTCTGAAACTACAGGGCCAAATTTAACCAAACTTGGCCACAATCGTTATTGTGGTATCTAGTTTAAAAAATGTGTGTGGTGACCAAGCCAACCAACCAAGATGTCCGACATGGCTAAAAATAGAACAAAGGGTAAAATGTAGATTTTGGCTTATAACTCTGAAACCAAAGCATTTAAAGCAAATCTGACAAAGGATTTAAATTGTTTATCAAGTCAATATCTATCTGCTCTGAAATTTTCAGATAAATTGGACAACCGGTTGTTGGGTTGCTGCCCCCCAATTTGTAATTTTTAAAGAAATTTTGGCGTTTTTTGTTATTATCTTGAATACTATTATAGATAGAGATAAACTGTAAACAGCAGTAATGTTCAGCAAAGTAAGATCTACAAATAAGTCAATATGACCAAAATGGTCAGTTGACCCCTTAAGGAGTTATTGCCCTTTATAGTCAATTTTTAACAATTTTCATTAATTTGGTAAATTTTTACAAAATAATTTTCTCTGTTACTAATGGGCAAAGTTCATCATAGATAAGTATCAAGAACGTTCAGTTAAGTAAGAACTTCAAACACATCACCATCACCAAAACACAATTTTGTCACGAGTCCATCTGTGTCCTTTGTTTGATATGCACATAGACCAAGTTGAGCGACACAGGCTCTTTAGAGCCTCTAGTTAAGAAACAAAAGAGTTTAAAACAACATTTATTCAAATTAGATATGACAGAAACAAAACATGTAAAAATGAAAAATTAGATAATACCATTTGGTATTATGTGGATAGCAGTAACCTTTTATTCTGGGCCGATTATTCCACTGTGAATAAAAACAAATGCCCCTAAATAGCTTTTTTTAAATTGTATTGACCCACAAAATGTTGGCAAAATTGCATAAAAAATATTTGTGCAGCAATGTTCCAAAAATAAGCTACGCTTTCCCGCAACGATTGAAACGTTTTTCCTTACCCCCTTCCAAATAAAAAATAGTCGCCATGAATTTCCTCCAAAACCAAACCGCTTAACATGGCGTTTCTAACTATTATATGCAAATTCAATTCAATATAAATGTGCATGACATGTAAACTTTAAATACACAATAGCCTGTGACAAAGTATAGAATAAGTATGCATTAACTAAAAAATTCACATTTATGCACAATCATTTACTAAACTAAATCTATAATAATATGTTCATGTTATCACATATATACACGGCAAATTACATATAGTGATAGAAGTTAAAAAAATTAGCGATTTATATTATTGATAAACAATATGCCTATGTATTCATAGAAAGAACATGTATGTGTTTTCTTCAGAGGGCAAACCTACGTTTTTCTCAGAATAACATGGGGTGGCATACGGATTGTTTTAATGTGTAATTTGTATGTGTCATTGTAAACATTGCATGCTAACTTTTAAGCAAGCACCATTGTCGAACCATATTAAAAAAAAAAACACCATTCTGCTAGCCTATACCTCTATATATACACCTAGGAATTATAACACTCTAATTCAAATTTATTACAAAATACATACATCATTTCAATAACAATTTTCATTTTTAAAACAAAGCCATTATAACTAAATATCTATTGCGCCTTTAAAATTGCAAACAAATTTCTCATCTAGAACCCAATTTAAAAAAACACATTTATGAAGAATACATATACATGTAGTAACTTACACACATTTAGGGGTATTCGTCAAGTCATCTTGCGGAAAAGAGTGACTTATTGAATAATAATTTTCCCTATCGAATTCTGTATTGAATCCCAGCGGTCCACCAAATTTTTCAAAAAGGGCCCCTCACCCCCGCCCCTGGATCTGCCTTTGCAACTTGCTGCCAACAAGTTCATGCAAAAAAAAAAGTTGTCATTTGTTAAGTAGTTAATGCTTCTCCACTGACGTGATATTTAATGAGTATAGAGATAATTATGAAAATAAGGTCCACCCCCACCCCCCCAAACTCAACTGACATTGGATAGCATCCGTTATTCCGTTTTTGTGACCTTTTATATCATCTTGCTTTTCACATCACCGGCTGTTACTTATTTGTTGTGAACGTTATATAGACTTGCTACAATTCCCTTTCTATTATTTCATTCTTATACTAATTTATATGTTTACTGATAACTGGCAGCCTACTGATTGCCCTTGGAGGAAGCCTTCCTCCTGCAGATGTCAGTATAATGGTAATCTCCTAGTTATAGCAGTAAAATTATTAAAGGGGCAAAATAAAAAAAATAAAAATATTAGAAAAGGACATGTAGCAAGTCTATGAACGTTACTGAAGGTTAATATATAAAAGCGTTTAATTCGGACTAACAAAACTAATAAAAGTGTCAATTCTTAATTAATAGAAAAGGTAGGCAAACACATGTCCTTTGAAAAATACAATAAATAAAACCCAAATTACATAAAATGATTTCAAATGAGAATAATTTCAATGTAATGAAAATATAATAAAAAATTGTACATTGTATACAAAAGCACACATCTAGTGACTTAACATTCTTTCTATGAGAGTCACAAAATAAGAATCATGCAATTATTAACCAGTACAACTTTAAAGGACACTCATAATAAGATAGAATCATAAAAATTAAACTATAATTCAATGCTGAATACAAACTGAAATCATCACACTGTCACAATAATGTCAATAATGTACATATTTTTTTTACAAAATCATGTATACATCTAGTGACTGTAAAATCTCTCTTTAATCACAAAATAAGAAGTATGCAACGATTAACCAGGACAATCATAATAAAATAGAATCATAAAAATCAAACTATCATGATCAAATGCTGAATACAAACGAAAGTCATTACGCATAAAGAATACAGTACAATTAAAAAAAGGTTAATGCGTTTTGGCTGTATCCTATCAAAAAAGATGAAGAACAAATCACTGCGATTTCTTCGTTAGTACTAGGATGAAAAAAATATTCACATTGTATATAAAATCATACATTGAAGCCTGGTATCTATTAAAATTTTATGTACATGTACATCTAAGTCCCGAGTGAAACTTCTCTTTAGAACAAAATAAGGTAAAGAATCATACAAGACAAATGTTAATTATTTACAATTCAAACATCAACCAATAAGAAAATGTACAAAATGAATTATAACAATCGAAGTTTGATGCTCGGCACTCCAATATTGTGGCATCACGATCCCGACTAGAACAACAATCAAAATACAAATTCTATAACTTTGTTAAGTTTCCAGCTCAGTTTCTTTTGAAGGCAGGAGTCCTTGTCTGACTTGTAAAACATTTTAAATGTATTGAGCGTACACTAATATATCTATATGTATAATGACCATGCAAAAGAAAGGGTTATTTGAAATACTAACGAGAGAAAAAAATCGCGATACTCATGAAAACTACTATTTCAAAATTTGTCTATAAAGAAGAAGTTGCACATTTTTCAAAGTTGTACATAATATTAACAAAACTTAAAATCAATGCATGGGTGCATGAAACGTATTTAATAAATATTATTTATATCTAAAAGTGCATATGTGAATGAAAGTTTTTCCTGTGTCATGGAATCGGAAGTATAAGAGTTACTACTTTTATTCTCGACTAATTGGAATAAAAATGTACTTTTTACTTTTGGTTTATGTTATAATTGAAATGATAAATATTTTAAGATATTTTATACTGGTTAGGTTATAACTTGCTAGCCATAAAACAATAAGAATAAAATTATCATTATATGTTAATGGTGTCTTTTCGTATATGGCGGTTGAATGAGATTTTTTTCAATGCAGTAATAATCAGGGTTTGCCATTCCGTCTTTACTTTCCTTTCAAAATAACATAAACTAGTATCTACCTTTCGATATTCAGTTGTACAAACGACTATTCATATAGTTCAGGATTTCATTTGTTAGGCGAATGGATGTTTCAGCCATTGGTCTAGTATATAACTCTGTTGGCGTTGCTGCATTTGACCGTTCTGGATACATCATGTCTTCTTGTTGGCCAATGAGATCAGCAAGTTTAGTAACTATTGATTTGAAATCTTCTTCAAAACCTTTTGCAAGTGAATATAAGTTTCTAGTAGATGGAATGTTGTTGGAGTCCTTGTTGTAGTGAAAAGCCTTTAAAGCCTTTTCTGTTGACTAGAAAAATATCATATCATAACATGTACATGTAGTAATAAACAGGGTTTGCCATTCCGTGGAACGAGACAAATTCTTGTGGAGAGTTGTCTCATTGGCAATCATACCATATCTTCTTTTTTATATATATATATCAACAAATACTCTTTATAAGTGGGGTCCTCGACGGCCAAGTGACAAGAGAAAAATAAGTAGTCGTACTTATGTATTACTAGCCTGTCAAAAATATTGTGTGTTCGAATCCCGCATCTGGATTTTGCGCCCCACTAAAATCTTAATAGACAAGTATAGGGAGCACTCCGGTTTCCTCCACATACAAATAAAAAAATGACCGCCACGGTCGAACTAGAACAAAAGAACTAACAGTGGCGTTAAACACCAATCAATCAATCAATCAATCAGTCAGTATTTGCTAGTGTCTCTAACGGTTCTATCTTCTACTGGTATTATAAATTTGTCATTGTTAAATGGAACTGCCAAATCATCGATTACATAAATCCACATCAGTTCATAGTTGTGTTAATGTAAGAGTTAATATCATTTTGTGTTGCGTGTGAACGTGTGTCTTTATAATTTATTTTGACAACATGTTTAAAAACACTTAAAATAGTTAGAAGCATTACTTTTCTTCTTTCAAAAATTAAACAACAATTTTATTGTCTTTGAAATAACGTTAAATTGCGGATTAAAATTTGTAAAAAGGAAGATACCTGATAACATAGAAAACATATCCAGTTGAATGCACGATCCTGTTTGGAATTTTCATAGACTTTAGACGCAACATCGAAATCATCCTTGGCTTGCCTAAACCATAGTCTGGCTTCTTGTGGAGAAGGTACTGTTTCTACTACATGTCTCTGGAAACCAGTAATGGGAACCTGCTGTTGACGAGGGTGTGGCAGTGGGATTGCGCTGGTCCCTGCAGATTGTGAGGATAGAGTATAGTGAGTAGGTCTCGTTTGAGAAGTTTGTAAATGTTGATATTGTCCTTGGCTTTGTGCGTGTGTAACACGATCCCATGATGTAAACTGTCTATAGCACATTGAGTTTCGGTAAGTCTCCTCTTTCTGCTTAATTAGTTGTCTAAAGTGTATAAACACCTCTTTAGCAGTCGTTTCCTCTTGTATACTTCTATCTGGGTGATGTGCCATATAAAAACGTTTTATCATTGATTTTCTTTCTTCCTCAGTGTCTAAAGTGTAAATCAGATTAACAAACCTTTCTGTTTCTTCTATCGCTGATTGCTTTGACTCTGGCCGATTGTTCATTTTTGGGACTTCAACTGCAGGCATTAATTCAACACAAGGCTTCTTATTTCTTGTAAATTTATATAATCTGTGTGCAGATAGTGTTTTAAATTTTCCAATGCTAACTTCAACGTCATACCTTTGCAACCAAACGGTTGCCAATTTCGAATCGTATATTTGTGACTTTATCTTCTTGCGTATTTTTGCATAAGTATATTGTACAGGTATTATTCTACCATTTTCTTCAATAGCATCATGGACTAAAAGAGCTACAGTTTCCCCATCCTCAAATTCTGTGAAACCGTTTTCCAACCAACAATGCCAATTTGGATGGATGGTAACACCAGGATTCTGGAAAACAGACTGAGTGAATGCTACTTCGTATCTTGTTACTCTTTCGTTGTCCAACATGGAAGCTATTCTCTCTACGTTTCTCAAGTTACACATCATCTTCAGAAGCAGTCTTTCTTGCCAAGTGTACATGTAATTTGTGCAGTGCTGAAATGCTTCTTGAAAAACGTTACTGTTATTTGTGAGCCATAATTCTATCGTTTCATTTTGTGGTATTGCACAATAAAGTATTTTGTCTTGTTTATCAAAGAAACTATCCTTTTCGATACATGCTACAGTTCTGTTGTGATATAGTAAATCTAAGCTCACTGTTTTCACTGATATAATTGGCATTTGACGAATGTATTTTACAAATTGCTCGGCATTAGCTAAATCAATTAACGTTGAAGCGTTTTGTTGTTGCGAATCGGCAATGATTCGTATAAAGCCTTCACAAAACTCGTCTGTTTGGATCATATTTGAAAGCTGTTTACAAACCATATTATCTAAAAGCTCCAACATGCCAGTGTTCAATTTTTCATGAATAAGCTGCGACAATATTTTTGGTCGCATCCGCGTAGGCAGACTTTTAAATAGTACCATCCCATTAGCACCATAAATGTCAATGGCTTTTAAATCAATTACAAACTGGGTGGTTTCGGCTTCTGTGTGAACAAAACGTTCCCAATCTGAATTATCCGAATAAATCAGGGTACTGGCATTTTCAAGCTTTTTAGATCTGGTGGGTAAGTATAGATGATGAACATCTGAAAGCGATGTTTCTATGTTAGCGTCACAGTTCTCACGTTTAATTTCATTAATCATTCCCAATAAGCACTTGGTAACAACTCGAAACTCGTTCTCATTTAGCTCCTCTTTAGTAACATCAATAAACAAATATTCTAAGGTTTTTGCAAAATGGTAACAGCTTACTTTTGGTCGCATTCCAAGTTTTTCAAACACTTGGGCATATTGTCCATATTCCCTTGGAACTTGTGATAAATACCTTGGCATTTCTCCATCAAGATATACTTGTTGAACAATCTTGTTACAGTTAACAAATATCATGTGTTTCGGTAAAAATACAATAGGTGTTTGCTGTAATCGCTTTGAAATTGTTGCTTCTCTTTCAATATTTTCATCCAACCATTTGTAAAACTTGTCAATTTGCTCCATAATGAAGCATACATCATCAATCCGAATTTTCTGTTTGTCCCCTTTTATTTTCAACTCGTCAACTATATTTTGTATATGAGTCACAACATGATGACAATCTAGTTGATAATAAATATTAAGCTGATTTCGAGCTTTACCAGCAACGACTGCAACTTTAGAAGCGATCTCCGGAAGTATATTACAACAAGTCCAGGATAAATCAGCGTGTTTTGTTAAAACTGCACCTGCAAAGCATATCAATTGGTCAATATTATGCTGTCTAAAAATATTGGTTTTCCTCTTTTCAACTTTATAGGGAACAATGAATGGTATGTTGGCAATTTTTCGGAGCAAGCCTTCTTGGATAAGTTGAGTAGTTTTAAGGACGTGACATAGAAGCATATCCGATTTGTGTTGCAAATCAGTAAATGAAAATAACCTCCTTTTTGCGGCTACAGATTCGGCAAATTCCACAAACATATCGATAGTTATATCTTTCTGAATTCCTGCAAGTTCCAAAAATTCCTTCCATTCATAATCATTAAATTGCTGACATGGAAATTGCGATTCATCAGCTAAAGCCATCATTACTTTATTAAAAGGACTGTAGAAATATTTCGCTATTTGTAGACGTCCTGTTCGATCGGGTATAATCTGTGTTTGTACCAATTGACGTACTAATACTTTTTGTTCACTTGTATAATTTCCTGAACCTGGTCTTGCTAAAAGTTTGTCCCTAATATAAACTAGATGTGATTCTCGATTTTCTACAGGTAACGATTCAAATGATGGTAATATATAAATTGCATATGCGCTGCATATACTTCCAGATGACAAATTAATTGCTTTAAATACATTGTGTAATTTGTAGTTGTCTTTGAGTAATGTAGTTTGTGTCGTTTTGGCCCACATGTCTATGCCATCTGAAATCATATCAATGGGGACCACTAAGATTCTCTTTTTATTCGTAAGAGATGTTACATATCCTGATATTGTAACATGAATAGGAATTTCTTTTATCCAAGTAATGATTTCTGGTTTTATTTGTTGTCCGCGTGGACCATTGAAGCATTCTGATAAAAACTCTAAAATCAAAGTGCAATGTTCCGGGTAAAGTGTGCAGTGGCGTTTCTGGAGCTTCTCTCGGTTCAGGTATAAGCATTCCAAAACTCCAGTACAAGATTTCATTGAAGGTGTTAATGACGCCAATAACGTATTCTTTGTGTCTAGAACTGGAAGTTTAAGGGAATTCAGGGCATGTGCAAGAGCACCGTGGAATGAATGTATATCCAAAACAGCTCTGAATTCTCCTAAAGGGTAAAGAAAATTTTCACATTTTGTTTTCTCAATTTCTATTGCTTTTTTACTATAAACTTTGTTGTAGAAACGGTGACCCACGTAGGTAAACGACTGTTCATGTTCTATCTTGCAGGGTATTAAGCACCAAGGAAGAAATTGCTTCCATGCACTTCGTTGTTTGGTATGGTTGTCAGGATCACCAGACTGTATTTCACCCTTTATAAAACACCAGACATTCTCTATCCAGGATCTTGTTGGTATTTGTGAGGACTCCGGATTCCATTTTATAGCCTTGTCGACAGTGCGATAATTTTCTAGTGATACCGTGTATGGTAACCATTCTATGAAATCATTTAATGTAAATGGTTTCAAACCATGGATTTTGTTACCAGTTATCCGATCGACCAACTTTTCATGAAGAAATTGAGATGCTGATTCTGGAAGTAAATCGTTGAACTTTGTATGGAAAACGGCTTTTTCAATATCAAATTTTTGAATCATTTTGTCCTGCCTGAGGCAGAGTGGAAGCCCTAATATTTTGTTTTTAAAATTCTCATCGTTCTGACAGTATTCTAAGCATACCAGAAATCGATCTAATGTAAGAAATTGTGACTTATGTAATTCTATTTGTGTTTCACCTTTCATAATATCAACTGTTTTCATAAACATGATCAAAAATGTTGGTGAAATTGTTTGGACTTTCAATCCTGATAAACGCATACTTTCAAAGACAAACATTGGAGTGTCAACGAGATGTACTCCTAAACTTCTACATATTTCAACGATCATTGGTGTCTTTTCAAATTTAGAAAATAGCTTAGTTATGCTTTGTATCTGAGTTGAGAAAGGAAAACTCGTCTCGTCAAATTGTAAATTGTTCCAAACAGCTTCAAATTCATCACGAATGTTTCGTACTGAAACAAACTGAATGGTTTTGTCAAAGCTTATAGCAAACAGTTCAACATTGGATTTGTGTATGTTATTATAAACGCAGCAAATAAGATACTTCACATAATCATTTTTAGCTTTCATAATGTTTGGGAAAACGCTATGAAAAAACGACAGACTTATTGTTGTTTCTATATCTGACAGCCGACTTGTTTGAGTTGGTTTTATTCTTTTTTGTAAAAATACCAATGCTGACACGTAGCATGGAGCAACTATCTGGCCCAATATAAGCTTGTTCCAGCATGATCGATAGCTTTCACGATCCTCATCCCACAAATTTCGCCTGGTCTGATGATCTAACACAAAGTGTCCATTAAAATGAATTGGAAGACCAGTGGGGTTCTCTAAAGGTAAAAAGCAATATGATTTTCCTTCAATTTTTTCTTCTGCGTGTTCCGTCTTTGTAATATCAATCGCAATTCCACCTCGAGGCATGAGATTAAGTTCCCGATTTCTAAAAGCAGTGGTTAAACTTTTTTGCATCTCATATGTTTCTTTGAATCCCAATCCATTTACGATTAACCAAGATTTCTCTATTTCATTGCTATCATTAACTGTAGCTTCATACAGGACATATGATGGATTAACCTTGCAGAATGAGTCTCTATTTGATACAATGTCAGCTGCATGACAGACGTTTTCAACAAACTGTTGACGTCCTTCTAAATTAGATTTGTTTATTTGAACTGAGTAAATCTCCTTCAAGGAATTATCTACTATTTCCGAAATGGTAACTTTTTCTACATTTGATACAAATAAAAGTATGTCAGGTAGGTCCTTAATGAACAGATCTAAGATATTTCTAACATCATTTTCGTCTACAGCAGTATTCTTGAGTTTTGATTGCATTGCAAATGAAGTTGTTCTCAAGGGTAAACGAAATATTGTCCCTTTTTCTTTTAAGAGAAGATTGGAATGATAACATTCAAACACATCCGAGAAATCCTCCCAAAGTTCATCAAGTTTAATATATTCAATGCCAGGTACTGACGGTGTTGCTCCAGGAACATAACGACAATTCGGATCAAGTACACACAAAATCTGTCCACTTTCGACCTCTGGACCTTTTGTTAAAAACGATGGGACATCAGTTAAATGATAAACAACATTAAAACCAACGCCATATTGGCCTGTTTTTGTTGGGTCCAATCGTTTACTTCCGATACCTAAATCCTGTATACCATTCAAATCCTGTTCTGAGAACGCGCTATCGTTGTATATAAGTAATGCTGGCCCTTGTAAGGGTTTCCATGATTCATCAAACAGCTTTTTTGACGGGTGATGATTGAAATCTGCCACTATATGTATTTCAGAGGCTTTTGCGTCGTCTGCATTCTGTACAAGTTCTTTTAAAACTCCAGAGTCACATGGATACCCGTCTAATATACCTTTAATTCGAGTGGTGAGCTCCTCACGCTGACCAAAACACCTTGTCCTTGTACAAAGTCGAAGTTTCATTTTTCTTTTTGAAAGAATCCCTAGAGATGACGCTAATGCAGGCGATATCAAATCATGCGTAAATTTCATCGCTTGTCTTGTGTAGACTTCAGTTTCTTGAACACATAAAAACTTTGTTAAAGTTAATACGTTTTCGTTGTCAGGAGCCATTATAGTTAGTGACGTTGGAGTAATCTGTTCAATGAGCATCGAGTGTTCAAGTTGTAGCAACAGGTTTATATAGATTGTGATGTCACTATTCGGTAGTTTAGAGCTTTTGTATTGATTTTGAAACTTTGCCAATACACCTAAGATTGAATTGACGTCAACATCTCGTTTAATTCCAATACATTTGAGAAAATACTTAAAATATTTAAGATGGGGCGCATTTTGAAGGCTGTAGAAATATGGTCGACAATCATGCGCTACTTCTTCAAACACTCCCACTGGAGAAAGAAAAATGTCATTCAGAAATATCATGGGATACTGATTAATATCTTTCAAAATAGTGTTCAGTCTTTTCCCTCTGACTGTATCATTTCCCAAAATAAGGTTAAAATACTTATATATGTCCATTGTCACTGTATGCAAAGTTTCAACGACTTGATCAGTAATGTCGATCTTTTTACTTTCTTTAGCTATATTTATAAGATTTGCCAACACGTGTTGAACATCTAGAGTGCTACGCGTTTTTATTCCAATTTTCGTCAATACATTTGGAAAAAGTTCGCTTATTTGTTTATCCAATACGCACATGGTAGTACCAACAAGACAATAGCAGTCAGATAAATGAAGCTTGTTTAAGCCTTTAAATAATACTGGTTCCATTATGCTATGGTTTTGATTTCCACATGATTGTACTACTGTGTTCAAATCTTTTTCTTTATTCCCTGCCCATGTAAATTTCCAGGAATTAGGTTTTCTCATACATGGTAGAAACTCTTCTGTTTCAAACATTCTTTTGTGCGGAATAAGAAACGTGGAATTTTTGTTTATGTATTCGAGAAAATGTGTACATCGTTCTATAGCACAACCAGTGCATGTCTTTGCTTTTACTTTCACTGATCTTGCTCTATCTGTAACTAAGTTATGAGTAAGCGTGTCTGTTATTACTCCAAGTCCCTTTGTTCTGAAAAGTTTATCAAACGTGTTAAGTGCTGATGATAGGCAAACAAATCGCTCGTCAGCAATATCGAAAAGACAGCTAACGAGCCCATTTCTGTCAACAATTTCGTTAGGACATTTTAATTTTCCGTGTGGCTCTGTTGGGATACACGGATATTTATTAAGTAGGGAAAAGATGTCATCATCACTGCTGTTTAACGCAAATATGATTACGTCGTCCCTTTTGCCATCCCAGATGGTGTCAACAAAGTTAGGTAGAATAACTTGCTTGTACAAATGGTAGACTGATATCATTTTCTGTGAAATGAAAGATTCACATTCAGCATTTATGAAGCATCTCAAAATACTTCTCGGTATTTTAACCAAAATATCTTGCCAGTGTATCTTTTTACAAGCTTCCAACACTACATCACAAAAGTTCGATTCAGCAATGTCGGGATGCAAAAAAATACATTCATCAAGTGAAACACATCTCGAACCTCCTGTTCTAAACACTCTACATTTACTTCGACAAATGTGATTATATACCGTTCTTTGAAGAATCCAAAAATTATCTTTGGAATTTTTAATAATCTCTGTTGGCCATCGTTCGAAATATGCTTCGGTCGGACTGATTTTGGAATTTTGAAGAGCTTCTAGAAATTTGACATAGGCATTACATACTGCATCTTGCATCAATTCTTTATTCCAGATACTTTCAAAAGAAGATTTGTCTTCCGTCGTGTCAGAAAAGAGACGCTGACGATCTGCAGTTACAGCAAAATAACCGTTTATATGTACCGGTAGGTTTATCTCTAATGGTAATGGAAGAAAACAGAAAACATGACTAGTTTTGTAAAACCCAACTGGAAGTGAGTCGAAGTTCATAGTACGAATGTAGCCGTCAACAACTTCCACTGGGCATGCTATACTTGCAATTGCTAAAACACCTTTCTCACTTTTGTTTATTGACATATTCCAACTACTGGACGTCCCTCTTTCCCAGGTTATCATCCATTCAGTGTTAGAACTATACTCCTTAATCCCAAGTTCGTCTTCTGCACTTGATAATATTGAAATATTAAATATTGCACTGAATAATAATGGGAAACTTTTCTGGTTTATCGTGGACTGATGTTGAAGTTTTACTATAGATAAGCTCTGTAATACAGTTGTGACGTTTTCTTCAAACATGTTTTTAATTGGCATTTCGATTGTCTGTTGCATGTTTCTTTCAGCTCTGAATACTAGTTTAGATTCCACTGGGCTTCTTCCATCGTCTGGTAAGAAATACAGTTCAACTGACATTACGTTTTGAGTGAATAGAAGGAGATTGCCCCCAGATTCAGTAAACATGGTCAAAAGTCGTACCATTTCATGTTTATTATAAACAGTGCTACTAATTTCACTTTGTTCTGCCTGTTGTCTGGTCCTTAATGGAAACCTGAATAAAGTTCCCTCGTATGATAATTTTCTGTCCTGTGAAATTGTGAGATTGCAGTCAAAAACTCCTTCAAAAGGTAAAAACTGGGTGCGCATGGTTTTTAACATGTTTCTGTTTTTTGATATGTTGATTTTTACTCCTGGTTGTTGTTTGTTTCTTAATGCTGTTCCTAGATACTTTGTGTGAGGATCGAAAATGACGATGTGGTTACCGCTTATGAAGCTTGGAACATCAGTTAAGTTATAAACTGAACAAAACCCTAGACCAAATCTCCCGATCTTCGTTGTATCGAGTTCTTTTGTTGCACCATTTAATTTTGTAATGTTTTCAAGGTCTCCTTGGGAAAATTGTGCATCATTGAAAGACCATAACGCCGGACCCTGGCATTCAACCATTCCTTTGTCAATCAATCTAGTGCGCGCGGTTTTGTTTTGACGTTCATCATATAGAAAGCACACTTTTGTTGCACCAGCATCGTCCGCATTCTGTATAAGTTCTTTAAATACTGAAAACCCATCTTTGTACTCTTTTAGCAGGGTTTTGAGTCTTGTTGTCAAAGGTTCATACTGTCCCCACTCTTCCAGCCATTCTGTGTTTTTTAAAAGTCTGTCAGTAAGCGACGGAACACCTAGTTTGATGGCAGTATCCATTGGTATATCATGGTGTATATAATAAACATCGTTACCGTCTTCATCAGCAGAATCTTTCAACCAGTCTTCGTTGCAGTAATTGCATTTCGATGCAGGCTGTAAAACCAGTTTATTTGCCTTCTCTGTGTGAACTGGAAATAAAATGTCGTCTTGCTCTATTCCGTCTTCTTCTTTTAAGATATTTAGTATTTTAATGACTAGCTGTATGTCCTTTGTAGTATCATTTTTGTTTACTTCATTTGTGTCGTGTTTTTTCTTTATCAATTTAAGGACTTCGACACATAAATCAGAGGGAACATCAGACAGGCAGAATTTTGTTTCTGTGAAAAATGTTCTGTATTTATGAAGTTGAAATTCTCCTGGCAAGGTATATAAGTAGGGTTCAAAATTCATGACTGGATGCTCATCTTTTGTAAAATAAATCTCCTTTGATCGGACAAACTTTGAACCTACCCATATCCATTCTTTATCTTTTAATTCATCAAGGGCCTCTTTCGGATATCTGCCGTAATTATCTACTAAGAAGTGAAAGATGTCGCTTATCAATGGCAACAACTGCGGTTTGTATATATCTTCATAGCTATCAGCTATTATCAGTAATTGTGCAATAACGTTTTTCACATCTGGCGTTTTGTTCCATGAACATTTTGAAGATAAACTTACACATGCAGAACTGCTTACCAACGGTAATACACATCCCACTAGTTTCTGATATTTTTCATCCAACAAATCATTTGGTTTACAAAATGCAAACTGTGGATGAAACCATTTTAATTCGGATGGGAATGAGCACGGTTTTTTAACTGGTTGAACAAAATGATAGTCACAGATGACATCAGTTAAAATCTCTGGACGAGATGACAAAAGCTCCATAGTTTTCGATGACCTTGCAAAGTCGATGTCACTACATTTACCACTTGTGCATTTATCATGCATGTCTTTGGTGCATCTGATAATATGGTTCTCTGTTAAGTCATTGGCGGATTTGAGTCCTAATTTTCTTAAATATTTCAAATCGATATTTGTCTTCTTCAGATCTGGAAAGTCTGCTTCCACAAGGATAAGTTTTAAACCTTCGTCTTCTGGATCAAAATATTCACTTGCACATTTTCGTCTCCCTTCATGGTCATATACAAACCGAATATGTTTACACATTTCCAAAATTGATACATGTTGTTTATTTGGAAACCGTTTCAATTGCGTAAGGGCGTAATGGAGAATATTCCACTGATCAATTTCTGAATAACAACCAATGTCGTTTTCTAAATACTTTAAAATATTTATCACTGCACTGATGAAATCAATTTCGTCCATCTCTAATGCAACAGCTAGGTTATAATGTGGTGTGTTACTTGCATCGATGTTTTCAACAAAGTACTGTACTGGTAGATCTTCTGTATGAACTATTAACGCCAGTTCGTTTCTTGAAACATGACGTCCCGTGTGCCGCTCTGTAAATAGTTTTAGTGACGAAAGTATTTTCGGCGCTCTGCAAGGTATCGATTCAATGACAGACATGAATGATACAAAATCTTCTCTATCAGCTGTTGTGCATTCTTGATTGAACGTGTTAATGAGTTCCTCCCGACATCTGCTAAAACTAACGGTTTCTAAAAGACGACATACATTATCGACTGTCGGTTTGAAGACATATTTGTCGATAGCTGGATGTTCTGAGATCTCTCCCCACAGCGCTGGCAGTATAACGATATCCAACAAACTGAGACATCTGCATACACCATCTGGTAGCCTTTTAAAGTCTTTAGATGATTTGATGATAAACTGCTTCGATAACTTACATAATATCGCTTCTTGTGTATCATGTGTATCATCTAGCAACACGGTATCACCACTGATGATTGGCACTATAAAAAGATCTTTGAAGAAGTGAGGTCAAACTTTCGGTCCTTCAGGAAATTCCAAACTTTTTTGAGCCATGTTTCATTTGTTCTTATGTTGGTGGTTTTCCATGCAAGTCTTTCCAATGTGGTTGTTCCAATATTTTCCTGTATGGTTGTTCCTAGTAAACCAGCTATTTCTTTGTCTGTTGACCTTGAGAAGTCGTGCAACTGAAATAAACCTAAACAAAAATAAAATAATTAGAACACTGAATTTTAAAACAGAAGAGAAAGAACCTCATTTTCACCAAAACTATCTTCAATTTATTTAAATGAAAGTAAAACGTTTCGGTAATTTTATATGAACGTAACAGTTTTAATATTTTGACTAAAAAAAGAACCTTTTTGTTTTATGTTTCCAATGCAACCGTTAGAATCCAAACTAGCGGTGTTCTAAAATACTCGGAACAACAGTTTGTAAGTCATAATTAGATTATTTTTATTTGTGATACATTTCAAAATAAACCACATTAGAATTGAAATTAGAACTGATATATTATTAATTTTTAATATTTCAATATTTATAAATTTCATGTATTACCTTTTGTGCAAATATTTAGAAGATTGTCATATATTTCCTTTTGAAGATCTCTTCTTGTAAATTTCTCTTCAAGTCCGGGAAACAACTCAGTAGCATCTTGACTCACATACACTATGTCGTTGGAGTTGTAGTCAAAGTCAGTA
Source organism: Mytilus galloprovincialis (assembly GCA_037788925.1). Lineage (NCBI taxonomy): Eukaryota > Metazoa > Mollusca > Bivalvia > Mytilida > Mytilidae > Mytilus > Mytilus galloprovincialis. The sequence continues at coordinate 38,306,160 of CM075335.1, forward strand.
AAACATCCATTGTGAAGAGGAAGCAGCGGAACACCTTGCAGAATGCCTTGGTCTTCACAGGAAAGCAAATACTGTAAAATGTTCATTTTGTCTAATTCTGGCAAACTGTTTAGGTATGATGGGTTCATGATAGCTGCTGCGGCAACCAAGTTCCCTGTTATAGTCACAATCTCTATTCTTTTTTGTTTAATGGCAGCAACAATTTTCTCCTCGCTGTGAACTATGTTTTCGTTGTTTAGCAACAGAAAATCTAGAACACTTCTTCTTATATCTATAATAAGAAGATGTATTAAGTTTAAAATGCAGTTAAAGTTGACTTTTCAAACCGTTCAGCATTCTACATGTAGTTGAAAATTAATCGGCATTAAAACTTTCAAATTGACAGTAAACTCTTTGGCCACGTATACACATTGATAAATATTGATTTGTATTTAGAGCTTATTTCCTAATGCATGTAGAGCAAGACTTTGGTTAGCTTGCTTGCTGTGTTTGTATATTTTACAATGTATAGTAATTTGAATAACTCCCAATCAAATTCAAATATAATATATAGGTTTAACTATGCCCATATATATTGTTTTAAGATGTCAATCTGAATTACAAAGCTTGCTCAATGGGTAAACGTTTATACAAGCAAAGCAAGCAAGCCAACAAAAGTTTTACACAACAAGCATTAGGAAATTAGCCAAAAAGGCTTTACTCTTTTAGATGATTCACTAAACGTCCATAAACACATTTCATGAAGTCCTGTGGTGTAGACGACAAACAATATTTGAAGGTAAAACTCAAAATTTTAAGTTATGAAAATAAAGTGCATAGTAAAGTTTATTTTATCGATGGTATCAGAGCCAAAAATTTGCCGATATCTTAACATATATCACAAGCCTATTTTTGCCTATAATTTAGGAAAACAGTTACAGAGGTAAAATTCTAAATCATAGCTATAGTAAGTCAAGATGAAAATATTAAATTAAAACTTTCAAAGATACAAAGTTGCTGCTGATAGTTTCTTTTTGAATACGAGTTTGCTTGCCGGCTATAATGTCAGTTTTGATATGACTAAGCTTACCGCTGGAAGTGTCTGCTTCAAAATCATCGAATACAGCTTCTTCAATACTAATCCAACACCCTCCATTGTTTTCTGTGAACAAAAACTTGCTTTTAAAGAGTGAATCAAACAATGGCTCTAAAATATTCTTCCAGTGTTCCGTGATCTTTCGATAATCGGGTATAGTTCTTGTAACTATGGCAACCGAGTCTGACGTGATAGTGTGCTCGATCAACTCTTCTATAACATTGTAGTATAGTTCCGCGAGAACTTCCGTTATCAGACAGTTATTCCATCTCAATGACTTGTCCTTGTAAGTTCCTTGTTTCATTTGATCTGCAGTAGGCCATTTAACATGTCGTCTATTCTGACTAAGAGCAAAGTAACCATTCACGTGCACCGGAAGTCCTGTCAAACTATTCTCTGTTAACGGCAAAGGCATAAGACAAAACACGTGCCCCTTGAACTGGTCCTCTTCCATAGGAACTGCAATGCTAGCATATGGACTATAAGACAATGATTCGTCGAGAGAAAGAATTCGCAACTCTTTAGACATATTGCCACCTTTTACACAATGAAAAATTATCCATTCGTCTGTATGGTTATTGTCGTCATCAAGTGTTTCAATCGTCATTCTGTAGTTAATGCGAAATGTTTCGTTTGCTAGCTTTTTACCATAGGTCTTTAGCTGGTTCATGACATGATTTCGTCCTTCTCTCACGTTTTGAACACACGAGTCCGAAATGTTAACACTGTAGACGGGAGAATCATCGTGGTCTTGGTCTCGTCCTAAGTCTGTAAATTTCCAGTGCAGGTCGATTCTTTCCAAACACTTAAGAAACAACAGTTCGACTGGAGCTTCAGCTTTAAATGCTTTAAATAAGTCCATTACTTTTATCTCATCATAAATGTTTTCTGAAAGTTCCGTTTTCTCTTCTCTCAAAGGGAACCTAAACAATGTGCCCTGGAAATTCCCCTTTTCTATGGTCTCTGTGGTAAATCCAAACATACCTTCAAATGCCGCAAGGCAATCAGTTACATCCATTCTCTTGTATTTCCTCATTTTATTTAATTTCATTATCATGCACACACGACCAGAACGTTTTTGGTGGGGATCTAAAATCAGTAACTGGTTTCCACTGATAATCATTGGGTAATCTGAAATGAAATGTATTCTAGATTCTCATTGCGTCTGTCAAAAGATTTTACAAAAACTTCGATGATTAAAGAACCTTAGTGAGCACGCTCACATACCATACGTCCCCACATTGTCATTGGAGGAATTAAATAAGTGTAAGAAAAAAAAATTGTATAAGAAAAAATATTGAATAATAATTTCCTGTCAATATGCACATCTACATAGTATGTCCTTATTATCTACAAATTTTCATGAAATTCTGTTGTGTGGTTTCAGAGGAGTTGAGATGACAAACTGTTGCAGAAGTACATTGAAGCAAATAAGTTCAAAGGGGCGTAACTCCTAGAAAAAAAATGAATAGGAATTTCCTGTCAATATGTACATCTACGTAGTATGTCCTTATTATCTACAAAGTTTCATGAAACTCTGTTGTGTGGTTTCAGAGAAGTTGAGATGACAAACTGTTGAAGTAGTACCTTAAAGCAAATAAGTTCAAAGAGGTGTAACTCCTAGAAAAAAAATTGAATCGTAATTTCCTATCGATATGCACAACTACATAATATGTCCTTTTCATCTAAAAAGGTTTCGTGAAATTCTGTTGTGTGGTTTGAGAGGAGTTGCGATGACAAGAAACAGGACTGACTGATATGCACATCTACATAGTATGTCCTTATAATCTTAAAAGGTTTCATGAAATTCTGTTGTGTAGTTTCAGAGGAGTTGCGATGACAAACTGTTGCAGTAGTACATTAAAGTAAATAAGTTCAAAGGGGCGTAACTCCTAGAAAAAAATTTGAATCGTAATTTCCTGTCGATATGCACATCTAGATAGTATGTCCTTATTATCTTAAAAGGTTTCATGAAATTCTGTTGTGTAGTTTCAGAGGAGTTGCGATGACAAACTGTTGCAGTAGTACATTAAAGTAAATAAGTTCAAAGGAGCGTAACTCCTAGAAAAAAAATTGAATCGTAATTTCCTATCGATATGCACAACTTCATAATATGTCCTTTTCATCCAAAAAGGTTTCGTGAAATTCTGTTGTGTGGTTTGAGAGGAGTTGCGATGACAAGAAACAGGACTGACGGACGGACTGACGGACGGACGGACGGACGGACGGACGGATCAAAAACATTATATCCTCCGCAACTTCGTTGCGTGGGGTATGAATATAGTTATTTTTGTTACTGGAAAAAGCAATATCACAAAAGATTGTCTTTGGATCTTCCAAAGCAAGATATGTTGTCATTTCGATATAATATACCACTACATTTTACCTTTAATGGATTCATTGTATTACAATTAAAAAAAAACATTTAGGGAAAAGCTAACTTTAGATAAAAAAAACCGGCTATAAAATTTTACAAATTATAACAACAAAACAATATCAATGTCCGCCTATACCGAAAATACACGTCCACCAAGATTTAAAGTCAATGTGCTGTGTACTATCCATGTCTATAAACAGACAATTCCTTTCAGAGGACTTATATGGATAGTCATGAAACCGCAAATTGATTATAAGCATTCAGATCTTGGTGCAAATAAAAATAGACAGCAAATTAAAAAAAAAAAACCTTAAAATTAAAACAACAATTCTTCAGAGACCAATTGAAGGTCTTTCCACCTCGATAATAAGAATGAAATTTAAAAAACGATGCCGGTTAGAAAATGTCATTCCGTGTTGATGTAATGTGGTAAATAAAACTGATATAAAAAAAATATTAAGATTAATAGGTGTATGCAGTAGACTTAATTGTTTTATAATGAACCAGAAAGAATTTTTAGCAAAGGTCAAAATCTAGAACGTCAAATTGACCTTTGACCTTGACCTTAATTTTGAGGTCATAGGTCAGTGATCTCAAATCAACAAACCTCAGGCCATTTACTTGTATGGTGGTGGAGAAATACGGATTTCAAATACATAAGGGGAGAAAACTCATATAAGGGTTAACCAAAACTCTTCGACTTAAATAGGTTGAAGTTGCGCCTTATTGTAAACAGTTATTTAGCAAACACATCATATCATTTACTGTAACAGTTTCTTTTGAATAACGATAACAAGCAACATTCAAAATTCATAACATGACCTTGACCTTTGACCTTGACCTCAATTTCCTTCAAATGAACCAAGGACTTCATATCAAAAGACCATAGACCTCTACGACTTATGACGTATGAATTGATTAAACATTTCGCCTATCTTAAATTTTTAAGGGGAAATAACTCCCATAAGATGTCTTCCGATCACTCCAGTCGAAAATAACCAAACCATTCTTAAGAGTAGACAAACAATTTGGTGAAAACAGTTTGAAAAAATCTTTTACGGTTTTAGAGATATAGTGATAACAAGAAAAAGGGGACGCAGGGAGATAACTCCTATAAGAATAAGTGTTCCGTCACACAGGGTTAGTTTTCAAACCCCATTACTGTACAACATCATTGGCCAAAAATCCATTCGATCTGTTGTAAGACAAAAAAGCATCTCAGACGGCAGAAGAAGAAAAAAATAATCAGAAGAAAAAAAAAATAATCAAAAGAAAAACAAAAGGTCTTTCCACGAAAAGTGGAAAGACCTTATTACAATGATTGAATACATTTATAAAATAAATATGCATATTGGAGTCCCCTTCCAGTTCCTCTTTCCGGTGTGCGTTGCATAATAATACCTGTTATATGAAATACAGATTTAAATCCTAGACCAAATCGTCCAACTTTAACCGGATCGAACTCCTTTACACTACTATAGATCATTCGTATTCCCTGCCAATCGCTTTCTGTGAAAATTGCATTGTTATAAATGCACAGCGCAGGACCCTGTAAAAACATCAGCAAATTATATAAATTTAGATCACAAGAGGTTAGTATAAGCTTCAAAACAAGCTTAACTTAATTCACTGACCAAGGTCACTATTTATTTACAATGTATTTCTTATTACAATATTACATACATCTCAATATAACTCAAGCATGATATTCAAACAATAAAAAATCTTATATCATAAAGTAACGTTTTCTGAATGAAACCTTCACATGAAAATGTAATATGCTATGAAATGCACAAAAGTAAACTCATGCTGAATGCGCTATTAATGGTTAATACCTTAAATCATTAATAGGGAATATGATGAAATGGCTCAAGCTTGGTAAATGCACTACAGCCATTAACTATGCTTTCATACCTTGAAAATTCATATCATAATTACTTAAAATGATTTGTGTGGAATATACATCCATGATTCATAAATATATACCTTGAAATACTTCTTGAAATGTTGTTTCTTAGTGCTTGATATATCTTGGTTGATTTTTCGGTCGTCATACAGAACTTTCATTAATGAGGCCTCAGCATCTTCAGCATTCTGGATTATTTCCTGCATATAAAAATGTTCACACTATAGCAGCTATGGCAACTTTAGGTTCCAAGGGCCTGAGTTGACCAGACCAACTGGTATCTATTAATACATTAGGAATCATACAAGACCCTTTATGATTATATACGTCGGCTCTATGTGGCCTACAAAATATACGCAAGGAGTGCAATCACTTGTCAACAATAGATTTAGTTGACTTACATCAGATTCTCAGTCACTTTAAGTTTGATGTCAACTATCCTTATCAATAAGAACAAACTTCCTGGACACAAAACGAGATTTCTAGAGCAAAGGATGGATTTCATATTTACTTCCAAATCCCTTCCCCATATTTTTGAAACAAAGGCATTGCATAGAAAGGGGACATCTATGAACAGCTATTCGGAAAAAAATTAACAAAACTTTAAAAACAGATTTTAAAACCAAAAACAGACTTAAAAAACGAAAACAAACATAAAATAAATTTGTACAAAAAGACGTTACAAACTTTAAAACAGAAATCAAATACGAAAACAGACCCCAAAACGAAAGCAGACAAATTTTGTTCAACTTTTGTACTCTTATGAAAAATAAAAAGCTTTTCATTAAAGCTGGCAGTGATCTTGACAAATTGGACTTAAAATCAAAACTAAACAAAAAATGATTGTCATTTTTATACCAGAAAGAGCTGAAAGAATCAAGCGTTGGTTTTTAAAAGTTATGTCCTTGGAAATCTATATATTTTCAAATTAAATTCATGATGTCTTCTCTAGTATTAAGTTCAAATCCTTTTAAAATGTGATGTACATGTAAACTGATCCCGAAAATTTCAGATGAATACAACATTTATCCCGCCAAAATTTCTAACTTTTTAATACATGTTTTTCTAATTCTTCATAATTCTGACGGATTACTAGTATACATTTACTAATACGATATAAAAGCATTTTTGTTTTCATTGTCATTAATGAGGAGCCTGATGGGTTGTTTTCGTTCTTCGTGATCAGCGCATTTTCGCTATCGTGATCCGTTTTTCTACAGATTTTTTAAGTTTTTTTATTTTCGTGATCCGTGATCATGAAAATTTATTTTCCATGAATCGTGATTGCCAAAAAAAATAACTCGTGAATCGTGATGAGCCCCCCCCCCCCCCCAATCAGGCCCCTCATTAATTAAAAATGAAAGCATTTAATTTCTGTATACCTTTAAAATCTGTCCATCGTCTGGGTATTCGTCTAAGATTTTCTTCAGCTGATTTATCAGAGGAGGCTGCAACATCTCCGAATACTGAACTTCATCGTCAGACGAGTCATCTGATTCCTCCTCCATTTTGTTTTCAATCACTCTCAGTTAATCTCTCCAATCTGAAGAAGTTTATAGTATACTTAGAAGTAAACATAAAAAAAAAAATCTTTGAAACTTCATGCACCTCTTACCCCGTGCTAATTCGAGTCATATCTAAAACGAAAACGGAAACGTAGTATTGAAAATTTGAAAAATTAACGGAAACGCAATACGCCCCTTTCCTGTTGCTTTAATTCTTCCGTTGTTTGCTGTTAACATTATGGCTTTTGTATTGTTCGCATAAGAAAATCAATGCAATGGTGCATAGAACGCACAAAACTGGCGACACACTTTACTTAGATTTATTATACATTCCTTCCTTTTTTGTCCCCGGACATGTGTGCTCCAAAACTGGATAGTAGGGGTAAGCTTTATATTTAATAAATGAAGTCGATATATATCTTACCTGTTGTCAAGTTTCAATATTCCGATAGTATTTATCTGTAGCAGTTTTTAAGATAATAGACTTTTAACTACTTTGCTCATTTTTTAACCATGTTAACCATGTTGGCTAGAAAGCAGAATCATCGGACACTTTCTTTGATATGGGTACTCAAATGATGATTATGACAAAGTTGATTCAGTTTCAGAGGAAAAGAGTATTTGTAAAAGGAGTATGTTCGGTAATGTCCTAAAATGGCCCCCATCTTTAGCGTCAATTTCAAATTCGGATTTATTGACCAATATCACAATAAATTATAGCTTATACAGTGACTAGATAGGAAATAAGCCATTTTGTTGAAAATTTTACGTTTTTGCGTTTCATTATGACGTCACAAGTTGCACTCATATTGATTTTTCACGGAAAAATCAATGAAAATGGGTAAATTTTCCATAGATTATTAGATAGGAAACATAGAGCGCATACGTCGACAACAAAGATCTTTTAATATAATGTTTGTGAAGACATTTCACATGTTTTCTTTGAATATTAAGTTTGTCGACACCTGCGCTCTATCTTTCCTGGTCCTTAAATTGGTTGAAATCCAGCAGTTTTTGTCAAATTTCACCAAAACCTTTTATTTTGACCTATTTGGGATGTAAAAATCAACGTGCTAGAATAAAATTTTGACAAAAACAGTTCTGTTAAACTTTCTCACGTGTCTTTAAGGCACCTTAAAACATTTATTGTCTTGTAACTATGAACTTTATAATTGGGGCCAAATATGGCCCTTACCGAACTTACTCCTTTAACGGACAACGACGGACGCCACGTAGTGATTAAACCTCACGTGAGCATTCGTGTTAGGTTAGCTAAAAGGAGATGTGGGATAATTACCAATGAGACAAATGTACCACAGAGATCAAAGGGTATGGGTATGATATAAGCAACTACGGGTCACTATATATGCGTCCTTCAACAATGCGCAAAAAACATACCATTTAGTAAGCGATATGCTTATGATACTTTGGGTTTCGAAAACCGTGCAGAAAATTCTATAATATATTATTGCTTTTTTTATTAATTATTTGCTCTATCAAAAATGTATACTATCGTTTAAATACTGGCACACATTTAATTTAGATTCATATCTCAAAACATGCAAAATTATATATAAAAGGCTTACCTAATAAAATTAATGATCGAACAAAACAATATCATAAATCTATTGGGCGCAACGAAATGTGTCATTTATATACTATCTATCTGTGTGTTAGTACATGTAACCAATAGTAACCTGGTATACAAGTTACACCAAATGCTCCAATTCAAATATTGAATTTATATTTTATGAAATAATGTTTTACAAGTAATTGTTAATTTAACTTTTACTTTCGAAACAATGAAATAGGTCAACTTTTGAATGTGCGAGTCGTGTCATCTCAGTGGCGGATCCAGAGGGGGGGTTCCGGGGGTCCGCACCCCCCCCTTTATTTTGGCCGATCAATGCATTTGAATCGGGACATATGTTTGCACCCCCCCTGCACCCCCCCCTTTGCCCTGGGCTAGCACCCCCCCTTTCGAAAATTCCTGCATCCGCCACTGCATCTATGATATTTAATTAACCGCTTTATAAAAATAATCTTATTTTTTTTCAAATACGATTTGTCTTTTTGAGAACAAAATTGTTTGACACTTTGTAATTGTCTGTTTCGCCTGCAGCAAGAGACTTATGGTACTAATAGCTTTAATTAGCTTCTGTAGTCTCTTAAAGGTGGTTATAGGGTTGACGTAGGATTTTTTTTTTTTATTACGGAGTCCTTTTTTGTAACTGTGTCACAGCCCTAGATAAAGCCGACGAGGAAAGGCATTACTTGACCAAAGAACGTTTTATTTTATTTAGGCCAAGTAAGTCAAGTAGTTGAGGGCGCTGGGCACAGTACAGGTAGTAATGCCACATGTGACAGAAAGAAAGGTTCAACACCCCCCCCCCCCTGAGATAAGGACAAAAATATTGCGGACCCAAAATAACAGATATAATATTGTTATATGACTTTCGTTTTATATATTTATTACATATTGTGACCTGATGTAAATCAGATTATTGTGACATCCGCTATCTTTTATCTTTTATTCAGTTCCAACTTTTCTCTTTTTAAAATTACCAAGTATGTGCTTGTCTTATTTGTGTGGCTACTCAAAAGGAATAAATCCCTTCTGAAACCTAGTGTCAGTTGCATCAGAGAATTTTCAAATTTTCACGTTATGATGAATGCATATATATATAGTAAAAGCTACCACTTTTTACATCATTCTTTATAAGCCAATTTCTTCGAACATAACCCATGCTTTTGTTTAGCGTCAAGTGGCATTTGATTTGCGCAGAATCAAATCTTTCATTGGCAACACAAACCATAATTATATTCATTTGTTCCAAAATAAAACATTTCATTTGCGCCAATTATACAGGTTAACCGTTAATAGTATAAGACATATATAGAAAAGAGACAGACTGTGCGAGACGTTCTTAACGACCTTGACTACATATGAGTGACGTTCTTAACTACCTTGACGACATATGAGTGACGTTCTTAACGACCTTGACTACATATGAGTGACGTTCTTAACGACCTTGACTACATATGAGTGACGTTCTTAACGACCTTGACTACATATGAGGGTCTCGCATGGTTTGATTCTAGTCGTCCGTAAAAAAGACTTATTAATATGAGGCAGGAATTACCTGTGAATGGGGACGAAGTCTATGATTTTTTATTTTAAATCAACAATGTTAAAAAGAGAAACGGAAATACCGTAACGTTTCCGATTTTGGTTCTGTTGTTAGGGATTTTGGTTGTGACGTTATTTAAGTTATGACGTCATATTCAATGTAAACAAAGAAACGCTGTCATCAGGTAACGTTTTTTTAATAACAAACATTTTTTTTTTTAATGAATTAGTATTAGTTCCTTTCTTAGACTGATAAATATACATTTTATTCAAAGTCTCATGTAAACAAGACCGGAAACGGAAGTAGATTTCTGCGCAGATCCGGAAATTCAAAAACGCGACAAAAAAAAAAAATTGAACGATTTTGAGTTCATTAGAAATTCGGGAATTTTCCCAATTTTTTTTTTTTTTTTTTTTTTTTTTTTATTGAATTTTCTACTGTAATAGGGGACTTCGTCCCCATAATATGAGGCAGGCATTACCTGTAAATGGGGACGAAGTCTGTATGAATTATTTTTTTGTAACTTAAATATTTGTTAAAAAAATAAAACGGAAATACCGTAACGTTTCCGATTTTGGTTCTGTTGTTAGGGATTTTAGTTGTGACGTTATTTAAATTATGACGTCATATGCAATGTAAACAAAGAAACGCTTTCATCAGGTAACATTTTTTCATAACAAAGAATTATTTTAAAAAATGAAATTGGTATTGCGTTCCTTCCTATTTATACTAGACTGATAAATATATATTTTACTCAAAGATTCATAACGAGACCGGAAAAAGGAAGTATATTGTAGATTTCTGCGCCGGTCCGGGATTTCAAAAAGGCGACAAAAAAAGATTTGAACGATTTTGAGTTCATTAATACAATGAAAAATTCGGGAAATTTTCCCGAATTTTTTTTTTTATTGAATTTTCTACTGTTATTGGGGACTTCGTCCCCATATTACAATGTTGCAAAATAAAGCATGACAACAATTAACCCTATGGTTGATTCGAAGTCGGTTTTCTATAGACCCGAAGGATGAAACAAACAAAATCTGTTATTGCAGTACCTCTAAATATTTTAGAACAAAGTTCAGAGTGCACATTTTTATTCAGGGAACACTTCTAATGTTCCAGACTTGATGCAAGAAAATAAAACTAAGGAATAAAAGGAAAGTTATCAGTACAAAATCAGATGTTGGGTAGACTCTCGAATTTTTCGATTGTTTTTAAGATTTATATTGAATAAGGTAAACGCATCTATTTAATATAGAAAGTTATATGCGTTGTTTTAGCCAATGAGACACACACAGTGCAGATGCATATCAACCAGAGACCAAATGACGTAGAATAGATGTTAACAACTCAAAATCATTCATCATGTGGCCTTTAACAATGATCAAAAGTACATACTCGGTATAGAAAGCTACGGGATACATATGGCTAAGATGCTGGTTACGGACGACCTTGTCATTCATATATATATAAATAATTATTTGTGTTGTTTTTGTTGCTTAGTTGCTGTAACGTAAATATGTGTTCTTTAACTGCCGTTTAAAAGATAACAAATATTTTATAATAGATTTATATCTTAAAACATGCGAAATGATTTATTAATCTTACCTAACATATATAAAATACTCTTGAGTATGTCAATATCTATTATGAGAAAGGAAATGTGTCTGAGTTGTTACCAGTACATGTAGTTACAAGGACAAGTTGCAGCACATGCACTTATCGGGCATATATTGAGTGGTAAACGGACAGAAAGTCACAGGACAAAAAGTTACAGGACATAAAGTCACAAATTTGGTAGGACAAAAAGTCACAAATAATTTGTTGACAATTGTTTGAATATATAAAAGAAATATCTTGAAATATTTACTTTTTAATACATATATTCATATTAAAGTTTAGGAAATGTGTCATTATACTTGAAAAATCAAGATTTATTTAATTTTAATCATGCAAAAGATATATTTCTTGGCACCATGAAGCAATTTAAGTGCCAAGCCATTTTGACATTTTGTTTTTTTTTAACAATTGTTTGATCATCTTTGATATTTTTTGGATAAATTTTGTTAACAAAGTTGGTTTATATACAATAGTTCAAGAAAAATACAAAAATATTTTTCTAGAAATAAGCGGTTTTTATTCAAAGAAAATAATCAGAAAAAATGAATTGTGACTTTTTGTCCTGTGACTTTTTGTCCATGACTTTTTGTCTGACTTTTTGTCCTGTGACTTTCTGTCCTACATTCATATTGAGTCATTTCCTGAAATTATGTTTACAGGAAATTTAACTTGTACTTTTCAAAACAAGCATTAGCCTTTCAAAAAGGGCTAGTCGACTCTTAGCTGATGAAAATGGAAAGTGCTCTCGCTTTGTAGATTAATTCATTTACTAGAATAGCCACGTGCATCAATCAACAAATTTTACCACACACGTGAGGTCACACGTTATGAAGTAGTATATATCTTTTAACGTTGTTGTTTACGAATCTCCAGAAGATTCGACTATTTATAGATAAAAGTTACCTGTGTACCAATATAATGAATATGCATGATTAATGACCAGGCAAATCTAATTGCTAAAATAGAAAGGACAAATCCGATACTCTACGGGATTGAAGGACATTTACTGGGTTTGGACTGTCCTAACCAATCAATAAACTTTGATTATTCACGTCTCGTAATGTCTTCCAATCAGGTAGCAAGAAAAATTCACGCACTAACTGTCCATCGTTCAATTCTTAATAATATCGACTCCTGATAAATAAATGATAATGATAATGATAACAATTGTACACAAGACACAACATAGAAAACTAAAGACTAAGCATCACAAACCAACTAAATCTTATTAACGACGAAACCAGAAGCATTGTCTACAGTTTAGAAATATTGCCAAGTTATTGACTTTGAACTAACTGTCATTAACTTGAGAACTCTCAGACTGTACTTGGTGTCGTTCCTGATGATGGGATTTATAAATAACGATAAGATAAGATAAGATAAGATAGATAAAAAAAAATTAAAAGTGTCACGTATTAACAACATGCCACCTCCGGTCTGTGTAATTGTGCCTTGTTTTGTGTGTTGATATGTTGTACTGTTACACTACTGTCCCAAGTAAGGGGATTGTTCAAGGCTTTTGTATAAGCCTGTCCCAAGTCCTGTAATTCAGTGGTTGTCGTTCGTTACTGTAAATCTCAGGCCGTTATTTTGGCAGTCATACCACATCTTATGATAACAAGGATAAAACTTACAATAACGATATAAGGTATTTGTTATTTGTTTACCTAAAATATTACTCACCACCTAGTGTTTGAGATATATTGTAAGATTGGCACACATTTTCAGATATTTGTTTATAATGTCCACTTGATGTGGCTGTCTTTCAAGTGACTATTATATTTCAATATTTACAAAAGAGCTGAGTTGATAGGACTGTCTGAAATTGTAATTATTGACTCCTAGGAGATTTGTCCTCTCTATTTTAGCAATTAGATTTTGTCTGGTCATTAATCATGCATATTCATGATATTGATACACCGGTAACTTATATCTATAAATAGTCGAATCTTCTGGAGTTTCGTAAACAACAACGTTAAACGATATATACTACTTCTTAACGTGTGAACTCACGGGTGTGGTAAAATTTGTTGATTGATGCACGTGGCTATTCTAGTAAATGAACTAATCTACAAAGCGAGAGCACTTTCCATTTTCATCAGCTAAGAGTCGACTAGCCCTTTTTGAAAGGCTAATGCTTGTGTGTATAACTCATTAATCTCTAGTTTCACGGGACGTGCTAGACACTTGATTATAAAACCTTTTTTGTACAAGTTTGATTCGTTGGATCTAGCTGTCTTGAACGGCGGGTTCTACGCAAGATGAGAAACAATTAAAATTCAATTCGAATGAATTTTTTCGATGATTTTGAGAGCTGGCGGACACCTTCTGAATGTAAATTCAAAATGAGCTTTTTAAAGACGTTCTAAAATAAACAAATTAATGATCTCATCTTTTCATTATTTTTATATTTTCCAGCCCACCCCCCTAACCGACCTTCCTAAATTAAATGAAATATATGCATCACTTATATTTATACATACCTGTTTAGCTGTATGTTTCTTGCGTGCGGATAGAAAAGTATCGATTCGGTTATATACTGTATTCTTTAACTTCTCGATCTACAACGAAACTGAATAAAATATCAAAGAAAGCAAGTACGATTTCCTACATACAATAAACAGTTACTTTAGTTTCTATGTTGTATTTTCTCAGGTAAAGCAATTAACTGAATGTAGATTGGGTATTGTATTTTTATGACTATGGAAACGGGAGACATAATCTATCTTTTCCAGTTGAAGCAATTGTCCTAATGTTGAAAAGAATCTTATATTCTACGGGTTGTTATTACACCCAGGATTGACTTAGTACTGAATAATTGAAGTAGAATTCACGTTATACAATAAACTGATATGTCTATATATATTAATATGTATTGGAAAATGTGAGCAGGACTTGTATATATGCAAGCACATGATCAATAGTGTATTGATAAATGCATACTTTAAACTTAAAATATCATTTTAGACACAAAAGCAACGTCCGTTTATAACTGATTTTATGCTTCATTCCATATTGATTTGACTTTCTTTTGTTGTAATATTTTACACTGACTTCAAGTGAAGACATAATGTTAAAAACTCGATTCTCGACCGGATCAAATGAAAGAGACTATACACACGTTATTAATGTTACCTGCTGGAATCAGACCGAACATTTTGACTATAAGAACAAACATTAGACTGATGAATATACAGTTGTTGTAACTACTAGTATGTGCCAAGTTGAGATACGCGTATACAATAATGGTCAGTTTAATTGAAGTCTGGAGCTGGCATGTCAGTTAACTGCTAGTAGTCTGTTGTTATTTATGTATTATTGTCATTTGGTTTATTTTCTTTGGTTGCATCTTCTGACATCAGACTCGGACTTCTCTTGAACTGAATTTTAATGTGCGTATTGTTATGCGTTTACTTTTCTACATTGGCTAGAGGTATAGGGGGAGGGTTGAGATCTCACAAACATGTTTAACCCCGCGCATTTTTGCGCCTGTCCCAAGTCAGGAGCCTCTGGTCTTTGTTAGTCTTGTATTATTTTAATTTTAGTTTCTTGTGTACAATTTGGAAATTAGTATGGCGTTCATTATCACTAGACTAGTATATATTTGTTTAGAGAACAGTTGAAGGACGCCTCCGGGTGCGGGAATTTCTCGCTACATTGAAGACCTGTTGGTGACCTTCTGCTGTTGTTTTTTTTCTATGGTCGGGTTGTTGTCTCTTTGGCACATTCCCCATTTCCATTCTCAATTTTATTTAAGTAAGTGGAAATACTTAAGGTCTCCAATAAAATCAATCACAAAAAAACCCCAGATAAAAGTCGACTAAAGAGCAGATACAAGGTTATGTAACAAATAAATAAAAATAATAATGAATGATTACATTTTTCGTAGTAAAAGGCCGAAAACAACCCGAGAAAATGTTGAACGATTGATTGTTGTTTGCTTAACGTTAAATAGCAAATAGTTCATACATAGTCAACAGGATTCTTGATGACAATGAAGTGTTAAAATATATATTCCCTGACTAGATCCCGCTTCTGTTATAGTCGATTTTGTAGCATGCAAGGTCACAAGCAACATGTTAATTAAGTCACTCTATATATATAACGTCGTGAATGACGTTCAGAGTTATATTTGGAACACTCACGTCCATTGTGTTACAGGAATTTTCGTTTCCTAAAATTTCCCCAGTAAGTCATATTGATTGACAAACTGCAATTTAAGAAATTAAAAGCTGTCAAATATCTTCGAAAAACACGCATACCACTTGAAGCAGGACTGCAAACTCTGCATCGGCTAGGTAGGTACATAATACATGACCAAGATACCCTTAATGAAGCCTTTTGACATGGAGAAGCTACAAAAGTGTACTGACAAGAGAGGAATTTCTGAGAAACCCTATTTTTTTAAACATTTTTACCTATTATGTCTGTTTGTTTTGTTAACGCATATTTGTCAATATAAGTGAATTTGATGCGACTGTATTTACAAATGAGAGGTTTAGCTAGCTATAAAACCAGGCTCAATCCACCATTTTCTACATAAGAAAATGCCTGTACAATGTCAGGAATATGACAGTTGTTATCCATTCGTTTGATATGTTTTAGCTTTTGGGGGTACAGAAGTCAACATTGTTACAATATCACCGAGTGAAAACGGGTAAATGGGAACATTCTTACATATCATCGTATGGTCATATATACAGTCCGCCAAAAGTTAAGCACCACCGAAATATAACTGGCAATATTTTTTTAACTATTGCAAAAAAAATATTAATGTTTGGTGTTATGAATTACCTTTAACATACACTAAAAAAATTCATTACGACCAAAAAGATTGCACTCCGATAAAGCAGTCAACCAACCTTTTATCAAAGGTCATATGTGCGTTTATAAATACACTGTTTCTCCAGGTGGTCGTGTAAGTGTTCGTTCGTACATTGGTCCGTCGACTTTATAGAGGCAAACGAAGAGCACGTCGTGGTGTATAGAGACCTGTACCTTCAAGCAGGCACTCTACCGTCAGGTTTAAATGGGATAATGAACATCTATGCTTGAACATAAGAACCTGACAAAACACTCATTGGTCAGATGGGAGTCAGTTTCCTTTACTGCCAGAAGACGCCATAATACGAATTTCGCAGGGGAAAAAAACTGCCTATGACCAAAAACTATATTTGCACAAGGACTGCATGCATTGCTGGTTGTGTTCCAGTACGGGGTTGCTTCTTATACCGTTATAAGCTGGGTATGCATATTCTGCAGGGTAACATAAACGGACAGACATACAGAGATTTGGTGCCTTAACATATTGTAGTCCGTCATTTTAGTAATCCCCCACTTGCGTCAACATTGTCAAGACACTTGTACCTGAATGACAACGCTATACCACGCAGGGCAAGAATTTTAACCGAGTCCAAAGAGCAACCAGCCATTTACACTAATTTTTGGCCTTCCTTGACTCCATGCATGAACCCTATCAAACATGTCTGAGGAGCCATTGTCGGAAATCTCAATCGCAGAGATTCACCTTTACAAAAGTTTGTCGATTTAAAAGTGGCATTTGTTGTTTAATGCAACAGATTTCCTCAACTAAAGTTTTGAAGGCTTGTACCGAGAAAGATAGGTCGTGTTATGAAACTGTACCGGAAATGAGGTTGTTACACATGCTATTGACTAAAATATTGACATTAAATTTGCCAAACATACCAAAGATTATGTGTAGAAAATTTTAATGGTATTGGGTGATTAATTGTTGTAAAAAAATAAAATCACAGTGAAACTTAAATTCCATTTCTTAATTGTGTAATTTACACTATTTCTATGAACGAAAAACCTATATGCATAGAACCTTCATAAGTGACCAAAATTTTATTTGTGGTTTGTTTATGGTATACATTAGCAAAATTGCTATATGATTGTTTTCTATTTTTCGAGGAACAATTGATTTTTTAAATTTGAAAAAAAAATCGATGCAATAAAAGTAGGTGGTGCTTAACTTTTGGCGGACTGTATAGATAGGAAGGAATAGACAACAAAAGATCAATCGACAACATCTATTTTAGAAAGTTATATTCAGACATGAAAAATCTATAAATGATTTATGATTTTGCTCGCTATTGCTATTTATAATCAAAATAAGGGGTAATGGGCGAATACGAACATTCTTATATCATCGTATGAACATAAAAGTATGAAGGAATTTAAACAAAGATCTATTTTAGAAAGATTTGTACAGATATGAAAAATGTATAAATAATTGAAGATTTTGATCGTTATAGCTTTTTATATACCATTGAAATCTTCTTTCACAACTATCATATTCATTCCGAAATAAAATCATTTCAAAACGGAGTGGTTATTGTTCTTTTACTTCAAAGAATGTAAATCAATTAAATAAATATAAAATTATATGTTATACTTTTTTATTCACGTATTCATTTATTATATAAGAAACGTTAACTTTCTTTGGGTTTAGTTTTTCAAAACCATTAAAGCACCACCGCATAGAATTAATACTAATTTTTAAAAAGCTATATCATAATATACCAACATGCTTGATAATAATTGTAAAGCTGTAATTTTGATACTATCTCAAGCATTGAACATTCAACATTCAATACGGAATTCATAAGAACTTTTGAACCAAAGCTATCTTGCGATTTTAAATTGAATCTTCAGTTTATTTAGAATAGTGATTTTTTTTTGCCTGCCAACGCGTTACCAATGAGTCGTCTTGCAGTCTTTAAGTCCAGTCCATTTTATCCGACCAAAGAGTATAAAACAACCAAAGGCCAACAATTGGTCTTCGACACAGCTTTAAAATCCCACACCTGCAGGCGGGCAAAAGACTGGCCCTTAACAAAATGTATATTAGTTCAATGAAAACGGATGTTACACCAAACTCCAAAATATATAAATGCACTAAATTTGAAAAAAATACACTCAAGACAAAAAAAGGCCAGAGGCTCCTGACTTTTAACAGGCGCATAAATGCGGCGAGGTAAAAGATGTTTTGTGACACACCAAGTCTCCTCCTATACCTCTAGACAATAAAGAATAAATAAACACACAGCAACTCTTAGTTTTAAAAAAAGTCCGAGTCCGATGTCAGAATAGGTAACAAAAGAAACTAATGACAATTATACATAAATCAACAAGATTAATGTGTCCTCATCATATGTTTGTCATGTGCATCGTTTGTGATGTCAATTCTTTGGCTAAAATCTGTTTGTATTAAAAATCTGTATTGCGGGTAAATCTTATGTGTCTTTCAGAAACAGCACTTCCAAATACATAAAAAAGTAGAATTCTTCATAGCATCGTAAACTTTTTAAATAACAAAGGAGTAGGTCTGGTAAGGGTCGATTTTGTCCTCAAATTTCAGGTTCATCTGACGAAAGATTTTGGACACTTTAAACACTTAAGTGTCTATTTCAGTTGATTCAATTAGTTTATGTGAAAGATTTTAACTAATTTAGTCATTAAAAACGCTCCGATTCAAGCTAAAATATGAAAAATCTATCAAATATGCCAAAAAAATGTCACTTTTCAAATGGTTTTTGTCAAAAATAAAAGTGGGTCGCATCCGTGTTCATCCTCAACCTTTATATATGATATGTATTATCATCAAATACAATTTACATTTCAATATTAAGCAGACTTAATGATGCTAGTACCCGATAAATGTGCATTATATTGTCGAAAACAGCCCATATGTATGTAGCAGAAGCATTCTACTTTTTAAAAAATAAATAAAAGTATACATTTTCACAATTGTGTAACATAAACTGCTATATTTTGGGGCCAAAAAGGGATCTTACTGGACCTACTCCTTTCCGTTCCGTGCGTAAATAAATTCACAACTGCAATTATAATTGATATTTATTTAGAAATATATATTGGTCTTTGCATGTGTATTAAACTAAAGTAAGCACATACAAAATACATGTATGCTATATACTGTGTGACACTTATGTTGATACCACAAAGTACAAAATATTTAAAACAACAAGATAACAACAGATACATGTATACAATGTCTAAGACTACAAATTATTTACAATTGTCTTATTCTTTTTCCATATGCATTTTTATATAAAACATATGCTCTTTAAGTTACATTAATTAGCTACAAGTACTTTTACTAATCTATATCTGCCAATATGCAAAATCTAATTTTATTAGATAATTGCATATTTAATGTGTACCATAGTTGCATGGAATAGAACCGACATTTGGCTTTAAATGTCTCATGCATAGTCTTATGCAAAGCACATTATCACAGTATATTTATAGTTCACAAATGTTGAATGCAACAATCCTAGTATGTCATAACTTATGTATGACCTTAAATATAAGGTATATATCATGGCACAACTTTGATTCCATTTCAGTTTGACATCATTTGAACGAATTCTGAAATCAAGATAACATGATGATTAAACATTTCATTAACTATCTAACAGTGCTGTTTTGCTCTGCATGTACTAATTTTGTATCATGGAAGGATTTCGAATTTTCTTTTTCTTTTATACTACTCGATCTATATGTTTTGCTGTTGTAGTTTTTTGTCATTTATTTTATCATTTTTTTTCATCACGGTCTTGTCTTTTTAGTTCGAAGTTGTATTATTTATAATGTTTGTGATTGTTTTATGTAGAATACGATTAAAAAGGTAGAGTAACATTTCCATGTGCATGTACACTCCAGTAAACAATTCAGGGACATAAAACCAAAGAAACAGAAGTCCTCTCCGTGTTTTGAAATAAAAATTGTATTTAAAAAGTGTTTTAGCTTAGTAAATTTTTAAAACTACAAAATCAATCATATTCATTTACCTATAAATTTTGTCATTATAGAGGGAATGGTAGATAATCTAAAGTGGTTCTTTAAATGTAAAACAAAATATATATTTTATGATCATATATATTATCATTATGATATACTTTTATAATTGATTTCACCATCCCCATCAAGATCAACTTCTTTGATCATTTGTTTGACTTGTTTATCTGATAATTTATTTCCTAGTTTAGCCATAGCTTTCTTGAATTCTTTCATAGTTATGACTCCATTGCCATCTTTGTCAAATTCTCGGAATGCATCACGGAATTGATCGTTTGTTGCTGGGGGTTCCTCTGCTGTTTCCGTCGACATCATTACCAGGAATTCTTGAAATTCTATAGAACCACTATCTTTAAATACAAAAAAACGTATTTGTATTAAGGTATATTTGTTTTCATTTGTAAAACAGCACAAGTTGAAAGTCCAAGACATCTTATTACAATAGAGTTATGTTAGAAATGCATTACTACCTTTCAAAGCTGAAAACAACTATTAAAACTATTACATCAGCTCAGATTTGTCTTCAATTGTACAAATACATTGATAATTTTGATCTATATTCAGGATGGACAAGGTCATATATAATAGCTTTAAACTAAAATACAGTGATAACCAATTCATTATCTATTCCAGTGACAAATTTTACAGGTACATCCATTATGCAATATGTGCAGTGGGCGGCTTTAACTTTTACTATCAAACCAAGCGTTTTAGTTTACGTCATCATATGTATGACATGAACGGAATGTCTATGCCGAATACGATTTTGTTATAGAAATACCATTCATGTGTCCTGGCTATACGTCTCATTTGCATTGCCTATTTTTTATAACTTATTGCCAATTGGGAGTTAAACTTGTTGTGAACAACATTACAGGTGCCATTAAAAAGTGAATTAACTCATGTTTCGGTAAGATTACCTGCAAAATACATTTGATTTGAAATCTTGTTTTTTTTTTCATATCTGTACTTTCATCTACTTCCGAGTAAGATTTATTCATATAACATATATATTGTTATGTTCATATATACTACTTGCTCTTTCTGTTATAAACATATGTAGCGGATAATCGTACTAAATGTGCATACGTTGATACACTCCGAAAAGATCTTTTGCATGCTAAAAAATGTGTTGTGTTTGTTTGTCCTGACTATTTATACATACTATCGTGATCTACTCTTAGCATTATCCTTTGTACTTCAGCATCAGAGGCATCTTGTCCTACAGATTTCAGAAATGTCCTTAGTTCTTTACAAGATATTTTTCCATCTCCATTTTTATCGAAGTTCTTAAATGCTTCTTTAAATTCTGTAAATACATCATTATAATTTATATCAAAACAATTGAACGTAAACTGGTCAACAAAGCCCATATCAAACTAAAATCTTCATTTTTTACATATCGTATTACTTAAGGATGTACTTCGGTCAATCTAATTAAGATATAGATCTACGATTTCGTTATACTATGTTACTTCATATGTAGTAACGTAGTATAACGAAATCAGAGATTTATATTTTAATTAGTTTTGTACTTCGGTGAAATTAAATAAATCAAGATTTTAAAATTGATACCATTAGACGGAAGAGCATTAGTTGAAGATCAAAACAAGCTAAACATATTGTTAGGTCATGCAGCTCCGTTTCAAGATTTTTGATTTTTAAAATCTGGCGGGAAAAGGCTGACTCAGACTTTTACCTTATATTTGCATTCAAATTGGTATTATTTGGGTCTCAGATCGACAGAAAGAAAAATCAGGAATCTGCTTAACTTTTGCTGAATGACCTAATATGAAAAGATAAAGGGGTGTTATGGGGCAAAATATTTCACCTTGAATCGTATAGAAAAACACTAAGGAGTCCGAACATCGAACACAAATTCCAAAACATCAAGTACATCCTTAATGCTGCTACCATTGAAAGAATAAAAGAATATGATTTACATTTTGAAAGTGTTAAAAACTCTTTCGTTTTTTTCATGGTTTTGTCGATATATTTCTTCGACTGATGGATTTTGATTGACATTTGTCGATATTTGTTCGACTGGTGGATTTTTATGTTATTTGTTCGACTGATGAATTTTTGATTGACATGTCGATATTTGTTCGACTGATGGATTTTGATTGACATGTCGATATTTGTTCGACTGATGGATTTTGATTGACATTTTAGTATCTTCCGGCTCTTTTTTAACTGATGATTTTTTTTTTTGAACGATCTTTAATTTATAATCAGGAAAGGAGCATTCATGATATTCATTCATTCATTGACATGGTGATAGTAAAAAGAAAGGCATATAGGATTCTGCAGTTTTTGGACATATTATCTTACAAGTAAAATAACAAAAATACCGAACTCGAAGAAAATTATAAACAGTGGGTCCCTAATCTAAAATATTCGTATTAATAGAGTGTGAATCGATTATATCGTCTTTTCGTCTCGTTCCAAGGAAAATGTAGGGTCTAAGAATATTCTTATCTCTTTTAATAAGTCCAAATGATTCATAAAAAATTACTCTCACTTAACAAACCAAAAGCAAGACATTTTAATGTTCTTTATCGTAAAGTAAGGAATGCCTTCAACTGTAAGTAATGATCACACCAAAGTAATGTAACCTACTAGAACCAGTTTTAGCAGAAGAGTTCATGAAGTGTATACGATACACCATTTATATATTGATATTAAAGAACCTATATGTACTGTTGCATAAATATACATGTACATGTTATAAGAGAGATAACAATTGCAATCCGTAACTGCCCGACAGAATCATTTATAACGATCGGTCTTCTTCTAATGAACACAAAATAGATATAAAAATAGGGTTCAAACTGAATTTACATACAAGTAGACGCTTACGAATTTGTTTGAAAGTAAGTTAAATTCCAACAACAAAAAATGTAGACATAATTCACTTAGTTCAGCCATCACTGTTCCAAAACTAATGATTTTAGTATATTTATGCACACACAATACTTTTGGATGAAAAAGCTTCAATTGCTTTTCGTTTCGTTAAAATGGTTACGGATCCAATGTCGTAATATGCACTGCGTGGTTCAAGAAACTTCAGTGTATTTTTTTCTCTCGAGTAAATGGGATTATATTACTGAAAGAACGACATTTTTTTTTATAATCGAAGCATTGGCCCGAAGATCGTGTTAGTATTACATAATTGATTGCACATTTCAATATGTTGTAAACATCCAGAAATGTGTATATTAATCCATGTTTTGCACAATAATTAGTTCTTACCTTGCACTTGGGCTTTCGTTAATTTTGACTTTACATCAGCCTGCACAAAACATAAAAAATTAGTTTTAGAATAAGTATTGCCGGAACTAAAAGAAAAATTAATTTAGAATAAGTCTTGCAAGAACTCAACAGAATTTGGTATTATACATGTAACGATAACGTTTTCGTCGTCATGTGAACATGCTAATTCTAGGTCTTCTAGAATTGCTGAGCCTACCGAAGCACCTGTGTTTATCCATGGTTTTTGCTCATTGTTGATGTCTGTAACGTTGTGATCTAGAATTGCTCATTTAAATTATATTTAGACACTGTTGATAAGTTGTCTAATTGCACCTCCAGAAAAATCCTTACATAAAAAGGATGTGATTTTATGCAAACGGTTGTGAGAATTTTTTTTGCCAAAATTTTATACAATAATTAGATCTAAAACAATATATGAAATTAAAAATGGATATTGCCTTTCTGTGTGTTTTTTTTAAACATTTCAACCACAACTACATTTTAATGATATGCGACATGTATGTGCCCGTCCCAAGTCAGGAGCCTGTAATTCAGTGGTTGTCGTTTGTTTATGTGTTTCATATTTGTTTTCGCTCATTTTTTTTTACATAAATAAGGCCGTTAGTTTTCTCGTTTGAATTGTTTTGCATTGTCTTATCGGGGCCTTTTATAGCTGACTATGCGGTATGGGCTTTGCTCATTGTTGAAGGCCGTACGGTGACCTATAGTTGTTAATGTCTGTGTCATTTTGATCTTTTGTGGATAGTTGTCTCATTGGCAATCATACCACATCTTCTTTTTATATAAGCAGCCAGAGAAAAACACGACCTTGTGCAATGCCAAGTTACAGGTATCGACATATTGTAGATCCATGAATATGTATATGTATACAACATACTAATAATATTTAGTTAGCTTTTAATTTACTGATAACAAAATCAATATTTATACGAATAAAAACAATATTCAATGATCTTATTACAGTGTTGAATAGGCGACAAGTCTACATGGATCATTTCTAAATTTCCGGGCACGGTTAAAAACATTTCCGAAAAAAATAAGGATGTGCGATCCCGTTTGAAATAAATGTTCTACAGGTACAAACTTCAAAACCAAATCTTAATATCTATGGAAAAATTTAGTAGAGGTTTTATGTAATTTATGGTAACGATATCCCTGGTTTAATAATTTACCAGTAATACATAGATTGAAAAACGTCACAACAGACACGGGCATAGCGAAAGAGCTGTGAAATATAAACACCGTAAGATGGTGTCAAAGGAACATCACCATCTAAAAATGGAAAATTAACAATAGGGAACGAAAAATCGTTTTTTTTGTCGTAAATTTTAGTATGGAGTTTCCCCGTTTAAAACCGAAATATCTAAATCCAGGAAAGGACAGTTATTACCAAATAAATTTGATTTATTTAAAGTAAGTTCCTTGGCGTAAATTTCAGCAGTATATTGAGAAAATTCTTGATTATTTAACGAAAAAATATCATCAAGATAACGGTAAGTGTTGTTGAATTTATCAATTAAATGCAATTTCGACGGGTCTTTACTGAGTTTAGTCATAAACTGTGATTCGTAACAGTACCAACACAAGTCTGCTATTAAAGGGGCACAATGAGTGCCCATGGGGATACCTACAACCTGTCGATAAACTTTGTTACCGAAACGTACAGGTTACAGATTGTTGTAATGTTAGGCAAAGCACTTCATAGATTGTTGTAATGTTAAGTGAAGCAGGTTACAAATTGTTGTAATGTTAGATGAAGCACATCAGATATTGTTGTAGTGTAAAGTGAATCCATCTATAAGCTGTTGTAATGTTAAGTGGATCACTTTATAGATTGTTGTAATGTTAAGTGAATCACTCTATGGATTGTTGTAATGAAGGTGAATCACTTCATAGATTGTTATAATGTTAAGTGAATCACTTCATAGATTATTGTAATGTCAGATGAATCACTTCATAGATCGTTGTAATGTTGAGTGAAGCAGGTTAGAGATTGTTGTAATGTTAGGTGAAGCACCTATTGGTTGTAAGGTTAGGTGAAGCAGGTAACAGATTGTTGTAATGTTAGGTGAAGCAGGTTACAGAGTGTTGTAATGTTAGATCTAGCGCGTTACTGACATATTGTTGCAATGTTAGATTTAACATAGGCCAACATTTGAATAAGTGAATCATGGCAACTATGATATTTTAAACGCTTTAGTTAGTAACATCTGACTTTAAAGGAACTTAATTGTTTTTCGCTAAAATTGGGGCCGATTGGCGCTAATTGCCCCTACTCCTCTCTCTTTCAGATACAGTTTGCTTTTTTGTATACCAAAATTTAGTAACTTTGTTTTATATAAGAGGGATCTCCGGGTACTGGTCTGTAACCAATTTCTCATACATCAGTCTATTGTTCTAACGGTAGTATATTAGTAGATTATTTTTTAAGAATCTATTGTCAACCGAATTATCTATTATTCTAACTTTCAACTTCCAACTTTTTTCCCCTAAAAAAACGTACCACACATTCGTGTTTCGAACTTCCGAGTATTTTCTTCAATAAGGATACAAATCCACAACGGCGGCTTATATGCAATCTATACGCGAGGGTACCCAAATAGGACCTATATAAACAGGTTTTTCACTTACTATAAATAAGAAGATGGGGCATGAGTGCCAATGTGACAACTCTCTATCCAAGTCACAATATGAAAAAAAGTAAACAATTATTATAGGTCAAAGTACGGCCTTCGACACAGAGCCTTGGTATACACCGAACAGAAAGCTATATAGGGCCCAAATAGAAAACTGCATTTTTTTTTTAAATACTCCAAAAATGCGGCAAAATGTCTAAAAAAAAAGGTAAAATATATCTTCGGTGATCTAAATTATACGTCCAAAACAAAATAATTGTTTGGTATCTGGGTCGAGGAATAATTTTCAAATCCAACTATGTTTTTATTGTTCCTAAAACATCACGATGCATTTGTTTGCACCTGTCCTAAGTGAGGTACATGATGTTCACCGGTAGTATTTTGTTGATGTGGTTCATAAGTGTTTCTCGTTTCTCCCTTTTTATATAGATTAGACCGTTGGTTTTCCTGTTTGAGTCGATTTACACTAGTCATTTTTGGTCTCCTTTATATCTTGCTGTTCGGTGTGAGCCAATGCTCCGTGTTGAAGGCCGTACTTTGAGCTATAATGGTTTCCATTTACTTAGATACATATTTGTATCTTTGGCACTCATACCACATCTTCTTACAATTAATGTATATAGGGGCCTCGGTGGCCAAGTAGTCTAAGTAGCTCTACAACTGTAATAATTAGCCAGTCAACAGTGAGGTTGTGGTTTCGAACCTAGCTCGTGTGGGTGCACTTGACTCTAATCTTAATATAATATGATAGTCAGTTTTCCTATAGAAGGTCGGTTGTTTTCTCCGGGCACTCCGGCTTCCTCCGTCCATAAAAACAGACCTCCACGAAATAGGCCATAAGTTGCGCTTTAAAAAAACCACCAACAATCAATCAATAACATCTTCTTTGTATATTATTTTAAAGGTTTTGCAGTTCCCCGAAAAGCTGCCATTTGAGAAAATCGATCAGTTTGATTCTCTTTGATTATCAAATCTACTATTGTCAATTTAAAGTTTCCATAAGTTAACAAGTTGTATATGTAAAACTCGAAAAGAAATAAAAGATCTAAATATTGTACCGTGACACTTCTTCTTTATCACGGGAGCGGATGTGGTACTTTTCCAAATGTGTTTGTAATTTCATATAACTGAAGAATACTGCCGATGTTCTACATAACACTTAAACTGGGGATGTTGTATGATACTAAAAGGTTGATAAGTGAAACTTATTCTATAATTTCGCACTATAAATTAAGGTACATCTCTCTTCGATTAATATTCTTCTGAGTATATTATTAATTGAAAGAAAACACGGCAATAAATGTATACTCAATTACCTAACAGGTATGGTTCATCATAAACCAAATTGAATCCAAAAGTACAACAGTTGAATCAAATACTGTAGAAGTTGTTAGTTATACGTCAATGAGACAGCAATCAAACGACAAAAACAACGTAAGGACATCTAGAGGACAACATACATGTATAGTATCCAACAGTAAACAGGTGCACAATATGTCAATTTTTAAAAGTCACGATTTTATATAAAAATTGTGAATAAATTTAAAAGAAATAATTAAAGATCTTCCATAACAATGCAATTCTACAAATAATATAACTATCTAGGAGAAATCCTAAATACAAAACAAGTTCATAATTAAGAAGTTGCCAACTTTTACTATTTCCCCCTTTCTTTTCCTTCAAGAGAACTTTCCTCGGAGGTGCGGATTGAATAAATCATTCACGTATTTCCAAAACGTTTATGTTAATTGATGGCGTCATGTGGTAAAACAGTTATTGGCCAATGAAATCGGTATATATCATTTAATCAACATGGGCGGAATGACCCTTTAAATCGCACGAAAAAAATGCTGCAAAGTTAACTACAGAGAACTTATGTAAACAAAGAAAACAAATCTACAAAAAATAGGTCAATTTTGGAACGTTGACATGCAACTAATTCGAAATCATGATCACCGAATGCATTTTCCGTCATGTTTTCTGACTAACTTTGATGAGAATATTATGTAGAAGCACATCTACCAAAGTATTTCAATGCATAACCATAACCAAGAAAATGTGGGCTCGTAGTCGTGCAAACATATATTTATCTCTCATCAAATATTTCGTTATGCATATTTTATATATCTGTTTTTCGTTAACTTTTATGCCCCACCTACGATAGTAGAGGGGCGTTATGTTTTCTGGTCTGTGTGTCCGTTCGTCCGTCCGTCCGTCCGTCTGTCCCGCCTCAGGTTAAAGATTTTGGTCAAAGTAGTTTTTGATAAAGTTGAAGTCCAATCAACTTGAAACCTAGTACACATGTTCCCTATGATATGATCTTTCCTATTTTAATGCCAAATTAGAGTTTTTACCCCGATTCCACGGTCCACTGAACATAGAAAATGTGCGAATAGGGCATCCGTGTACTGTGGACACATTCTTGTTTGTACATAAATTGACCGTTGGTTTTCTCGTTTGAATTGTTTTACATTGGTAATTTCAGGGTCTTTTATAGCTGTATATGCGGTATGACCGTCAGGCTTTGCTCATTGTATAAGGCCGAACAGTGACATATTATAGTTGTTACTTTCTGTGTCATTTGGTCTTATGGTTTACAGTTCTCTCCGGCATTGGCAATCATACCACATCTCCTTTTTTATATTTGCTACGTGTAACTTAAGTAATCAGCAACATTTAAAGTGATTTGTTTTGTCAGAGGAGGTCTTCTTTGGAAGTATACTTACACGGTAGAATAAGTATAAAATGATAATAGATAAGTAGGCTGATATACATAAAAATGCTTTATAATAAAATAAAGATTTGTTCCGAACGGACTGATGTTTCAACATGTTCTATTACAAGATCCACACGCAGAAATGTCCCGCCTGTACTACTGCCCGTTTATTTTATGTTCATAGTACTAAATATAAAGCTTAACTTCAAGTATCACAAAAACTTAACATGATTCAAGGTCAGTTAAACGTAACCGGAAATACATGTACACCTAACAATCATTTCATACACCAAATGTAGGTGACCTATTGCCTATAGTTTCTAAGAAACACACTTAACCAGGAAAACTTAACATTGACCAATGAACCACGAAAATGGTTCAAGGTCTGATGACACCTGTAAGACAGACATATATACTTATAATCTTTCCATACACCAAAAATAGTTGACCTATTGCTTATAGTTTAAGAAAAACAGACCAAAACATTAAAACTTTTAAAACACTTAGCAATGTACTATGGAAATGATGTAACTTCATAACATAATGCATGTATATACAAAGCATAAAGCATTAAGGTCTTCATCCTTCTATAATTTTAAGCAGATATATTAATAGTAATTTCGGCGCCACCGCTGGATCACTATCCATATGTCGAATTGTTTTGCGACAGAAGTCGCAGGCTCGACATTAAATTAATACTACGATTTGATATCTTAACTTTAGTCGTTTTATGGATACCAGCCCTGTTTCTTACCTTGTTAGAGACTATGCATAAAAAATGGGACATTATAGTTTTACATAACAGATACATGTAAGTAATTGCTTTAGAAAAAAATCCAAATTACAATTATGCACTAACTTGTTGTTGGAAAACGGAGCTATAAATTATAGACTTACAAAACAATGTTTTCAACTATTTATTTATAAAATCTATTTATGATAGAAGTTTCCATGTCAAAATTAGACCTTCTTATTCAGTGACTCATACTATAGTAAGTCATTTTTGTGTTTGAAACAAATGACAAAGATATCAACTAACTGGATCTGGATGGTAAGTATTACTTTTGATTTTACAGCACTCACTTCATACTAACAACATTTCACTTCAGCAATCTGCTAAAATATTTTACCAGTTGATCAGTTAGTTGGAGAAGAAATCTAACTGCAATTTAGTAAACTGTTTGAGCCATTGCTATTGTGATACCCCAAAGGTCACTGGATAAGCACAGTAAGACTTATACATGTATCAGCCTAAGATTGTTCAATACATGTATGTACTCGCTATGTCTTTAAGATGAAGAACAGCAGTAAAAGCGCTGTTCCTTTGCTTTTTGTGTGTTTTTCTTTTTGGTTTGTAGTTGTAGTGGATGTACTGTATTGTTTCCTGAATAGATATAGATACCCTATATCCTTTTATTTTTCTTGTATAATATAAATGCTTCAAATTTGACAAAGCACTTGCTACTGGGTAGATGGTGTCAGCGGGATATAACAGCCATCAGTACCAGTAGGTACTGAATGATAACCATAATCAGAGAGCATTAAAAAGTGTTTTTGAGAGGCCTCAAGCAGGTACGCTCAGGTTCAAATGTTTCTGATACCATGCATATATGGAAAGCAACAATGGGGCATCAAAACTAAAAAAGACAAATCAAAATATTCTGAGGGTGCTAGCCCAAGTTTTGATTTACAAAAATAATGTATTGATTAATAATGTCAGTATCAAAACGCTTGCAGCTAGGCAGCTCGTACAATCGGGAACCGATAGTTCACTAGATGTTACAATTTACGTTATTGGTTTAAATAAAACATAAAAGAAATATTGAGATAACAGTACAATACTCAAACAGGCGAAAACGTGTCTCATGTCAAAGCATTTGTCAAAAAAAAAAGTACGAAGCAAAATATTATTCTAAAATACAGGTTAAACTCCGTAGACCATAAGTTTATTGATGCAAATGAAATATAGATTATAACAAGAGAAAAAAAGCGACTAAGCCAAAACAATCTTAGGATAACTTGACCAACACCCGTGTCCAGTGGGTCGGACGCTCCCCCTACAAAACAAGCATACTAAGACAGACTCCGTATTCAGATTAACATTTGACAATGAAAGTCAGCCTGTTATCATGACAAAAGTGAATCACTAGTTTATTCATTAGTAAAATTTATAATTTCAAAATTTAAATTAAAAGTGCTTTCATTAAAACGAGTAATGAAGCATATGTAAGTGGCGTATTTCCTTTGTGACTGACAGTCAGTCAAAAGAGTGTGACGACTTGTATTGAATAAACAATGACAATGTCTAAGATGGAAAGAATCTTCACATATCTTTAATTTTAAAGCTATGTATTTTCATGAAATTACGTCGCCAAAAAGTTTTGTTCCTGTCATCTTCAGTTCTACATGTTTTATGATGATATCATTTTTTAATGTACCTATCTGTATTATTCGATAAACTCAATGTTCATACAAAGGGTAAATATCTAAGAAAAGGTACCACTATCGTATGACAACCTGTAGTTTCCCTGGAGGGGATTACAGATGCCGTTTAAAACGTGCAGTGATGTCAGTTGTTTTGCTCCGTATAGAAATCTTTACTGTGACTTTGATATTAATAACAGCAATAAATGCGCTATTTTTTGCTTATTGTGTGATTTTTTAAGTGCATGTACTGATGTTTTTTTTCTCATGGATGAATACCCCATATCCTTTGTTTTTTTACTATAAATCAAAATTATAAAAAAAAAAAAAAAAAATACGAATGCTTTGAGAGTTCGGACAGTCGGTGCCCGAAAACATGTTAAACATGATTAAATTAAGCCATGATGATTATTCAGTAAAAACTGCAAAACCAACCCTTGACATTAAGATGTACAATGAGAGTTACATACAGCAAGTAACATGTTATAATGGAGATGAACAGGTCGATACGGTTTAAGTTTAAGCTGAGGATATCCAACAATGACACCCCCTTTCCCCCCTTTAGTCATGTCACCACGGGTAGTTTTTCTCCAGCTTGGTACGGTTATAAGCATTTCAAAGTAGCAATGTAAATGCCACTTCCAAAATCAGATAATGATATCCGACAATTATCTCTATGATCCTCTTTTCCCTTTTGTCGGTTGGTTTTTTCTTTCTTGATACGCGATAACTGGCATTACAAAGATATATAGTAAATGTCAAATTTATTTCAAGTTGCATGGGATGATATCCGGCAATTATCCCCCCTTTTTTCCCTGTATGTCATGTATATCATCGGTTGTTTTTCCTCTACTTTAATACATTACAGGCTAATAAAGGCACAGAGTATTAGTAAATGTCAACTTTATTTCAAGTTGCATGTGATGATATCCTGTAATTAGCCCCCTTTTTCCTTTATGTCATACATATTACCGTTTGGTTTCCCCTCATGATTTCGATACGGTTACAGGCATAATAAAGGCACAGAGTAGTAGTAAATGTCAACTTTACTTCAAGTTGCATGGGATGATATCCTGCAATTACCCCCCCCCCCTTTTTTTCCACTTTGTGTCATGCATTTTACCGTTTGGTTTTCCCTTATCTTGGTATGGTTACAGGCATAACAAAGGTGCATAGTAAATGTCAAATTTACAAACAAACCATATCATTGTGTAAAATAACAGAAGAAGAATATTGATTATACTTTTCTGCTACAAATTCTGTAATTAAAGAGATCGATTTAGTAATTAAACCTGTAGTTCACATTCCGATATATATGTCAACAAATATTCCAGGATGACGTAACTAAACTTACCTTTTAATCTCCCGTTAATCCGTCTAATCTGTAGATGAATTATTAGGTCAATCCATTATTAGGGATATCAAAATAATCATACCCAGCATCCCTTGTTGGTTTCACTGTTAATTTCAAATCAATCAACTGTCCTGACCGAGAAAACGGTTAATCAATACACAGGCATTAATAAATAGATGAAAGCATCGTTGAGCTATGACATTTAATAGCTAATGTTACAATGCTTTGCTAGATATTTGAGAGCATTTTGTTTGACCAAATTTTGCAAAATGAAACTTGATTTACTCATGACATTTTTTATGTAAACTATTATGACTTTGTAGAGCCTCAGTGAATGTCTAATGAAGGATCTCTTTTGGCTTTATTAATTATTAACTACTAGAAATATTAGTTATTGGATTTTAGGAAGAGAAGTTTATCTTTCGGAGTTAAGTTTCAAAGAATTGATTCAATGCGAAACTGAAGAAACGCTGTTAGCTATCACTTAAAAATTCAGAAACAAGTTATGGAATTGTTTATAATTATATACGGGTACACATGTATAATTCAGAAAAGGGAGAAAGTTTGGTATCTTGAAAACGTTTAATCCCGCTGCAATTGTTTGCACCTGTCCTCAGTCAGAAATTTGATGTTCAGTGGTTGTCTGTTTATGTGGTTCATACGTGTTTCTCGTTGTGTAGATTAGATCGTTGGTTTTTGACGGAATGGCTATTTGTCCGGCTAGCCGGACGAATAGTGCCAGGGCTATTTGTCCGGCCATTGTAATACGCATGTCATATAATCTGATAATGTGCGTTCGGAAGTGCGTGTAACATCATTTTCAGTAGCACCAAGGGGCGCGTGTAATCTGATCACTGATTTTCAATTTTAAGATCATGGCTGAAATATTTGTGATAAATTTTGCAGTTTGGAATTTGACAATGGAACACGATATTATGAACTTCCAAGAATGATATACAATGTATGACTTTGCCAAATCAAATAATCAAAAACCTCATGCGACAGAGCACGTGGGTTATATTGTATCAGATACATCAAACGTATATAATTGATTTTATTTTTGTTCTTGTTACGTAATACATATTTGATGATTACAAGGGGGTATTGTATTCCTTAGCAACTTTTAATTAACATATATATCAAGTACTTGTAAAAAAAACTATTACATGAATACTAAAAATATAGTACGTCTTATTATAACGATTGTGACCAGGCTGTCTTTGTAAAAAGTTTATTGTTATATCTTTATTTTCATATCATGTGCTTCCTAGAAGAATAAAATGGGATATACTGGTGCCTTGTTTATTTATTTAGTTCAAATTATTGTGTTTATGAGATTTACCAGTTTCGAACTTATCAGAATAAATGCTACCTCAGATTTTATAAAAAATCTCAAAATGTCAGGGGGAGAAGACTGATCATGTTTTCTCTTCAGATTGGCTTCGATACCTTATATATACGGGTGTTGCTAAACGGCGGAAACGGAATACGGAACGGAAACGGAAAACGGAAACAGAAATCTTTAGTTAACATCTTTTCTTTTTTGGTTATTTTATTTGCATAGGCATGTTTTATATAGTATACACATGTGTACAAGAAAAAACACAGAGGAATGAATTTAAAATAAAAGATTTTAAAGCATAAAGTATTGAAATAATTACCAGGGGATGATGCGACTATGTTTTTGAAATATTTGATAGTCATGTGTACGACGTTCGTTCGATTCAGGATATTCTGTGGTGACTTTTTTCCCCCTTCAAAGTTTGATCAATGTCAATAAGACAGCAACCCAACAACACAAAAAAAATCTCTATAGGCCTAAAAAAAAATTAAATCTCGACATCCCGAAATTCGAAAAAATAATTCCCGGATCCCGAAAGGCTCAATCCCGAAATACCGACCTTAAAAACGCCCGATCCCGACGTCCCGAAAAAGGTCCCCACAAGTAATAAACTTTTTGGGAAATCATATGCATCTCTTTTTTTTCTTTTTTCTTTTTTAATTGCCTTGAATCAAGATTAGTGTAGTGGTGTATCTTTGTTGCGTTGTTCTGCATTGTAGATTTTCGTTGTATCTTTTCTTGTATAATGGAAAGAAAACGTAAAAGAAACCAAACAGGACAATGGTGTATGGACAAAATCCGATATGGATACCAGGGAACTAGAATAAAAACTTGTATATGCTTTATTTTAATGAGAAAAAAATGACAAAATCTCTCACTATAAAGCCTTTCTCACCCTTTTACAATACTCAAGGATTTGTATAGTAAATCCTTGCAATACTGAAGTATGCTGTTTTGTATTTACATAGGAAAAGCATTATATCTCCTAGAATTTAAATCAATAAATACGAATTGATGTGCAAAGGTGGCGAACAATTAGTAGCCTGCATGGATATATACGATTTACACAGTGCCCTCACGAAGTTAGTCGTAGTCATGTCCTAAGGTTTACAAAATCAAAACGTCTACGCTGCTTCAAATATCATGCCGCTTAATTCTTCTGTGTACAAAAAATGAACGAAAAACAAAAATGTAACACATGAACAAACGACAACCACTGACTTACAGGCTCCTGACTTGAGACAGGCACATACATACAGAATATGGCGGGTTAAACATGTTAGCAGGATCCCAACCCTCTCCTAACCTGGGACAGTGGTATAACATTACAACATTAGAACGAACTTGCTATAAAAATCCGTTGAAAAGGCGTAACTCATCGGATGGACAAAAAATGCAAGTGGACGTGGCCGGGTACTTGAACATCCAATAACAAAAAGACACTAGGTACAGATCTGAGAGTACTCTCAGTTAACTGACAGCTATTTCAAAGCCACAAACAACTAATAAAAGAATCATGCATCTAAGACGTAAAGCATTGCTGATATTATAATAATCTAGACGGTAACACATTATCTTGGACTATACCATATGCTGCAGCATCTTGTAGAGAATGCATGTTTGAGATACTTAATTTGCGGAAATGCACAAATGTCTCCTGTTGTCCATTCATCAGGTATCAAGCTTGTATTGATTATTGTTGAAAAATTTGCGAATTATTATAATATGATAGCTGCTAATTCTATATTTTTTAGGTATATTTTTTGTTTACATTCTATGGCCTAATTCTTCTGGCCCTCATACTTTTAATGTAGTGAATTCATGATCTAATTTTGTTCTCGCACATAATAAAGTTATTATGTCTTTCCATTTCGGATTTAACGGTTTATTTAGTGGCACATATTTAGTTGATGCCTTCTTAGTTGATACATTTATAGTGAAATGTTCATTCAATGTTTTTGCTCTGTCATGGTCGTTTTCTGCTGGTACTTAGACCAGCTTTATTCTTTAGGGGTATACCATGCGACAGTTCTTTTTTATCTGACCTGGCCCTGCTAAGTGAGCTTTTCTCGTCACTTGACGTTCGTCATCCGATTCCGTCTTTGTTAACTTTTACAAAATTTCTCAGTCTCTGAAACTACTGAGCCAAATGTTATTGAACATGTGTCTTTTAGGGAGTCGCCTGATAGTTTTGGTTAAACTTTGCAACAATTACCATTGGTGTATCTAATTGTTGTTGGATAACCCTGTCAGTCAGCCAAGTTGGCCGACATACCGTAGGCATAGGGATAAAATGCAAGTGCTGTCTATAAAGAAACGCTATCGGAATAACGAAAACCTGATGTGAAAAACATGTCTGATCTGTCATCGGACTCGGACTTCTTTTAACATAAGTTTTACTGTGTGTATGCTTCATATGTGTTTCTTTATTCTACATTTGCTAGAGGTATAGGGGAGAGTTGGGATCTCACAAAAACATGTTTAACCCCGCCGCATTTTTGCGCCTGTCCCAAGTCAAGAAACTCTGGCCTTTGTTAGTCTTGTATATATTTTTTAATTTAATCTCATTTATATGTTTTGGAGTTTAGTGTGACGCCCATTTTCACTGAACTAGTACACAATTTTATTTAAGGGCCAGCTGGTACCACCTCCGGGTACGGGATTTCCTCGCTGCATTGAAGACCCATTGGTGTCCTTCGGATGTTGTCTGCTCTTTGGTCGGGTTGTTGCCTCCTTGACATACTCCCCGTTTGCATTCTAATTTTTTTTAGAATGTTGAGCTCTACCTAATGTTCATCACGTAAAAACAGTCAAATGACTTCTTACAGGAGTTATCGACCTTATATGACTAATTTTCTCACTTGCATGTTCGCCTGTTATATTGAAATATATGGTTGGTTAATAGATTAAACTTTTAATAGCAAAATTTACCAGCAAGACAAGATCTATTGATTTTCATAGTTATGTATTCCCCCCTTAAACTCCGTCTATATAAAAGTTTCTTTCCGTTTCCGTTCCGTTTTCCGTTTCCGCCGTTTAGCAACACCCCTTATATACATGTACAAAGAATCAGATTGTAGGCACACTCGACCTCAGTTGTGTCTTAATGCTTTCATAATGCCACACAGTGTCAAACTTTGTATGAAACACTATACCGTCTGTTGTTCTTCACGATAATTATGTTCTCTCATTCTATATGTCGGTTAAAAGCTCATTAGAGCTTATGTTTGTCTATGTTTTATATACCATGCCGACTCTAAATAAAGCTTATTTATTTATTATTATTATTATTCAACGACGGAAGCCACATGTAGACAGGATCTGCTTACCTTTCTGGAGCACCTGAAATCACCTGACATTTTTTGTGCGGTTCGGATTTTTTTTTTTGCCATGACATTCTTAGTTTTGTTTTCGATTTATAAGATTATCACTTTGTTATACATATAATTGAATGATACGACTGTCTGAATCAAAAAGAAGGTTCTATTATAAGCACGAACTACTTAAATTAAGTCAGAAAGGCTGAATCGTTGTTATATTATAAAATTATCGCATTAATTGCCAAGTTTATACATTTATGTGCTAAAACTTGCAGGTATTATTTTGTGTTGTTATACGTGTTTTATATAATTTTATGTATTCAAGAAATTTCTATAATTTGTCCAGATTTAGAAGAATAAAATTGAGAATGGAAATGGCGAATGTGTCAAAGAGACAACAACCCGACCATAGAGCAGACAATAGCAGAAGAAATTTACTTTTTTTTAATTGTTTGCAATTCGCCTATATTTTTTCCGTATGCAGTGAAATCAGAGGGACCTTTCTCGTAAAAATCCTGTGATTACAACATGCAGGTATCTGTCATTTAAACAAACTATAATGATCTTATTGTATATGTTAGTGGCGGATCCAGAAATTGTCATAAGTGGGGGCCCACTGACTGCCTAAGAGGGGACCCGCTCCAGTCACGCTTTATTGATTCCCTATATAATCATCACAATTTTCCCCAGAAAAGGGGTACCCGGGCGCCAGCCCCCTCCCCCTATAAATCCACCCCTGGTTATACATGTTCTCAATATCCATGCCTTTTTGTTGATTGTTTACTATTAGGCAACAATCGGAAAACTACGGCTTTAAAACATGACTCCCATATTTTCACATCATAACAGACGATAGAAAAAAAGACGATCATTCGCTAAGGATGCGTAAGTAATAATAAAACCGTTCACAGAAGACGAAATTTATGATATAAACATGCATTGGTTCAAGCATTTGAATAAACATTATTTTTCACCAGTCACTCGTTTCATATGACTTAATTTAATATATTGTTTACGTTATTATTTGAAATAATTTATAAACGGTTCAAATCTCCTTCAGTATCTAGTTTTAAATTTATGAAAAAAATATCAGTGTACAGCTTAGTACGTGCTTTGATGAATAGAATCATTCTTGTTACTATTGCAATATAAGGGATTGTGGGAAAAAAATAAAACATGTAAAAATGTCCACTACAAAACGGTCACCTACGAAACAAGTATTGGAGATTTTGTATTTTTTCAATTATATTCGTGCAAAACAAATAATAGGGATCAGTTTCATGTAATTTTCAGTATGTTATCAACATAAAATAGGATCAAACTGTCTCTGGCGAATACTTAACGTTATTCCTACTTCATTATGGCATAATAGGGTATGGGCTAGAATTGAATCAGCAGTGGCTTCCAGGGGGAGAAATAACACATATAGCCACCTGCAATAAATGATTTAAAACAATATTTTCTACATTTACTATGTTTTTATTCAGGATAAATCAATATTTTTAACAGTCTTAATCACAAATCTGATGTAGGGTGACACATGCGTTTCGCCCGACAATTATTGCCATATATCATAACTTCCTTTAAAATTGCCTCTTCGCTCATTCCCATATTTTGTGACATTCCTAGTTCTTG
The DNA here is from genome assembly GCA_037788925.1 of Mytilus galloprovincialis. NCBI lineage: Eukaryota > Metazoa > Mollusca > Bivalvia > Mytilida > Mytilidae > Mytilus > Mytilus galloprovincialis. Next base: position 38,345,318 of record CM075335.1, read on the forward strand.
GAGTTTTCTGTATTTTAACATTGTTGATGTTTTTCCCATTTCCAAATTTCTCGAAGCTTGTTCAATCTTCCAATTTTTATGATATAATAGTATGCAGTTATTTTCATTAGAACTATTAATTATATATGCACAAAAAGAAATGTCATAAGATGTTGAAACGTGATTAATTCATCACCATAATTTCATCATGTGCTATCATATATACGTTTTTAGTTTTTATATCAATAAAACACTTTCCAGTTACGATTATCTTCTCATTTTTTAATACCATAATTACGATTATTTTTTTTCTGAGTTACGATTATCATCCCGAATTTTTCAACGGCAATTTTCAAAGCGCTTCGACAATTCCAGTGCACCGTTTCGATTCAAATATGATGTAATGGTATAGAAAACCCTTACAGCTGAGTAACTATTGACCAAAACATGCTACATTTGAGAAAAATGACTGTAAAGATTTTACCTATATCTGCCGTCGCCATATTGGGATAATCGTAATTCCAGTTACGATTATCTCTTTAATACCAGTGCCTTCGTTAGACTAAGTCCTCTGCTCACCAACGAGGAGGAAAAGGTGGGATTTCGAGCAGCATAAATCTGTTTTATTATGTACAAGCACTAAATCTTAGAAATATAGACATATAAATGTTAAAATGTTAAAACATGCGCTTTGCTGTCAATAAGACAAAATGATTTCTTTTTGTTGGCTTTCAATTATAAGACATCCATGGTGTTGTGAACGTCATCTCTTGACTTTCATGTCTTTTCAATAAGTATTGATTCTTAAATTCATCAATTCACAACATACTTATTTCATAGGTGTAGCAGTTAGTCTTCTGTTACCACTATGCTGATAATCTGTTTATGTTCACAGTTACTGTTGAATGTTCGTCAGTTTGTATTCTGCCTTTGCAATCCTTATGTCCGCGTCACACTGTCCCGATTTTTATATACGATGGACACCCGAATGCGAAAATTGTAAGTTCGTACGAAGTTGGTCCCGATCTCGTTAAAATACCAAAAAGTGACCGAAGCAAGTACGATGAATAACGAAGTCTATATGATGGTGCCGAAATTATATACGATAGCAAAAGATAGACATACGAAGGTTAACCAAAGACGGGTATTTAAGCTTCATATCTCAGCCGAAGCCTACACGATGGATCACGAAGGCTACACGCTGGATTACAAAGGCTACACGATGGATTACGATGATGGCGCGATGGCCATACGATGTCTAAAAGATACGAACAGAATTTCGACAACATATCGTTTCTGTACAAGCCTGCCATGCATGGCGGGAAATCGATCTTTTTGTCTAATTCTTATAAAACTAAGTTTATTATCCCCTCGCCTACTACATGTAAGTTGCGTGTAGATAAAATTGTTTTGGACACTCTAGAACCAAAATGCTCAAAACTTGGTATGGTGTTACTCGTTAAGAATATCTTAAGCGCTATTGACTTTAAAGTTCAAAGGTCAAGGTCACAGTGGCAGTTGTAATACAAGGCAATATCACCCTTGTGGACACTCTAAAACCAATATGCTTCAAAAGATTTTAACCCCATTTGGTATATTGTTCCTCCTTGTAATGATCTGACATTTTTTACGTTCAAGGCCAAAGGTCAAGGTCATGCAGATGGACTTGTTTTTTCTCCTTGAAATAGCATAATACATAGGAAATTGGTTGCTCATTTTTTTACCTGCTGGTTCTAAAGACAATATTAAAGGTATTTCCAGTTACTGAATGTTTTGATTGATTTCTAAAAAAAATAGTTTATGAATCAAATATGCATATTCAATTTACCATTTTCTGCATGTGTCATATACAAATATAGTGTCCATATTTGTACCCAATATGTTACATACGAGGGGATGCCACGCTCACGTTTTATACTGCAACTATATTAGTCCGGCCGATCGGTGAAAAAATTGCTCAAATAATGAGGAAAGCACCAAATTTTGCATGATGGTACTGTAACATTTTTGTGTACTAAGCAATATTAGCTATGGACCCACCCTCAACATTCAATATGGCGGCTTATTTCAAGATGGCTGCCATACATTCTAAAATATTTTCCAGTATTGCAAAAACCACAGTGGATTTGATGCTGGAAGCACAAAAATCAACAAATTTGAATGTTTTGTGTATTTAGCACGATTTTGTTTTGATCTATCTTTGAAATTCAAAATGGCGGCTATTTTCAAAATGTCCGCCTTGAAAAATAAGCAAATATTCATTATTGACCTGAATTTAGGCATTTTATTGATGTATAATATCATTAAGTCTTTGTCCCAGTTCTGCCCTTTTTGATATTTCCTGGCTTGTCATTTCATATACAAAGTAGTAGCTTTCATAAAAAGCTGCTGTAGTAGCTTTCATTAAAAGCTGCACTATTTGTTGTCTTGATTCACACATACAAGCTGTGATTTGGGATTAATCTGCCCCAAAAAATATTCAGTGCCTATTTTATTTCTTAGGTCGCAATAATTTGCAATTTGAGATATTGAACTGTGAATTGAGAATCATTTAAAGTTTAACACATATCAGTGAAATGGCAGGAGTTGAGGACAACAAGAACAAGAACATTGAAATGCCAGAAACTGATTCACTTTAGGATATTTACAAACCCACTACTGAAGACGCTTTAACAGAGGACAACTAAGAAGTGACTATTAGGAAATATAATGTTTAAAGAACAGCTGAGACTAACTGCAATATAAAACAGAGCGAAGCGCCAATTAATAAAATATGTGTTTATCTCTTTACGATGCAAGCTAAACAGAAAGAGGCAATGGATATTAATAACGAACAGCAATATCTCAGCAACGTCAGCAGTCTGTAGACAGGATAGACCACAAGGCTAGTGGTAATTGCTTGGCGGAATTGATGATCAGACCAATGAGATAGTCAATGTTGTGGTGAGACGGATGGACAAGCTGACAACTGAGGAAGGAGACACGGTTCAATTCCAAAGTGCATTTAAACAGCAGGGTAACTTCCAACAACTAGCATCTCCAATGCTGACTGCAGTGCCTACTTACGGTATCATCCCCGTCGAGTCAATGGCAAATCCTCCTCCCAAATTTATCACTCCACTTATAACAACCTCGTCAGCTTCTGGAGCTCTAACAGACTTTCCATAACAGTAAGCTGACTCCACTGACCGATCCAGGAAAGGGCAGATGAAACCAAAAGAGTGTGGCAACAGCTCTTCTTCAGACTTCTCATTCGAGAGAGAATATACTCGATGGCAAGAAATCTCGGTGCAAGAGACCGGAACCGAAGCCTACAGCTCCCAAAAATGGAAATACTCAATTGAACAGGATCCAAATTGAATTGGAAGGCGTTCATTTACCAATTTGAACGAACTGCCGGTAGATGACAATGGGAAAACAGGAACAATGTGTGTAGGCTCCCAGATTGTCAGGCCGATGTTGGCTTTGAGTACGCTCACAAGGTAAACACAGATGATGATTCCAAGGCCTAAAGAAAAATATTGGAGCAGAGCAGCGCTTCAACAAGGAAGACGATCAAACCAGATTGGAACCGAAGCATTCCTTCGAAGATGTAATTTAAAAGACAAAGAGTCTGCAAGCCATGTAATAGAGAGGAACCTAGAAATATTGAACAAGGCGTTAAAACAATTGAAAACCTCAAAAGCCAACCAGATGGCGATATATGGATCAAAAAGTGCCAATTATGGTGATCGGCAAGTCTACTTTACTGATGGCGCAGTATCACCAACCGATAAAGGAAATATGAGAAATCCTTTGGAAAATGAGGTGCATTAACTAAAACAAGTTGTCACAAAACTAGCTGATGTTATGCTTTCAACTAATCAGCATAACCTGGATTGGCTGATCAATATAACCTTGTTCCTTCTGATCAAATAATCTTGGAAGATCACCTGATCAATATACACGTGGTAAATCTCCTGAGCAATACAATCGCGGTAGATCGCCAGATAGAAATACACCAAAGTTTAATGCACATCGACCAACAACACCCCCACTAAGACAGAGATAATAAAGTCCTCAAGGACAACGGTTAGCATCTCCACGGACAAACTCCAAAAATCCCGGTTATTTCAGACAACGGTCAATTAACTTCACCAGGATACAGATTAGATAAAAGCGCAACCCCTCCTATATTGTCATCAGACGAACCATTTGAAAGAGCTTAGCAGTACGAGGTACTATACATGACCAGAAATTGAGCATGATTGTGGACACTGCTGCAATGATAACATTAGTAAATGAGAAATTAATTCCGGCAGATAATGGAGATTTGGAGACCGTTACGCTACATGGCTTTGGTGAACAGCTTGTTATTGGGAAGATTATATAAAGAACGACACTCGACAGTGATAGAGTAAACATACAAGTGGATGTGTGTTAAGAGTCATTAACAGACGATCTTATGCTAGATATTTTGAACAAACTGAGCGCAGTGATAAATCTGAGTACTCCCACACTCAACATCAACAATAAAGTGATAAATGCGACATTTGTTAACAGTGGAAACGAGATTTAAACTCAGCAAATTTGCATAAAACGAACCATCACTCAGAAATGACTGTTACCGTTTAAACTAATAAAAGTTCTAACCAGGAGTGCATTTTAGGACCATACTCGCTGACTAGTTGCGAATTGGTTTCGCACGTAGTCGGAAAAGGAAATAGTTGCCCCTTAACTATTTTAAATGATGGCAATCGTCTAATGCGCCTGAAGAAAGGTACGCCTATTGATTAAATAGAATAGTTTGACGATGTAGTGGGGACGGCAGATGAAAACGCGATAAGTGACGTAAGACGTGGCATTGAAGAGACACGAGACAAGGTGCCCTCGGCACTGCCTCAAAGTTCAGATAAGTTACCTAATATTCCAACACATTTAACCTACCTATATTAACGTTCAATCGACTCGCTTCAATATATTTCATTCCAACCATTAAAACTGAAAGCGTTTAAAGAACAATTACAATAACATGTAACATATTGAATAACATTTTTAATTTCACTTTTTGTTTTTGTATATGCAGCCATATTTGCAAATGTATGCGTTATAGAAATAACCAAATTATTTTTTTTATATTTCAAAATTAATTGATAACAAATTCAAAAACATGAAGATCATTTTAAAAGAATCATTACTTTCATTTCCGAAATTATATAGAATACCTTACGGATATTCTTGCTATTTTTAACGTTTTTCCGCCATCTTGAATATGGCAGTCATATTGGATTTTTCAGAGTGGGTCCATAGCTGAAATCAAAGGGTATATGACCAAGAACTACTGTGCAAAGTGTCATGCTTTCCTCATCAAGTGAGCAATTCTGCCCTATATCTGCACCAATCGGCCGGACTATATGTGTATATTTTTAAATATATTTTGTACAATGTCAATTTCATCATGGAACACTTTTTTCCACAGTTTGGGGTTCATTAAGAGATGAAAATAAGTCGGAAATCTGTGTTACAATTCAGAAAGCTATCAATTTATTTATTCAAGTTGCAGTATAAAAACAGTATTATGTAAATGTCAGAAAAATATCAACTTGTTTGTACTCGGCGCAAAACTGGGGAAGGGCATAGTAGAACCTCGCCCTTCCCCAGTTTCTCAGCCTCATACAAAAAAGATGATATATTTCGGACATTGACCTAATATATATATGATTAAAAAGGTTCTGTTTTAACCCCTAAAACCAACAAACATTGTAAAGTGGTTCAAAGAACAATGCCCCCTATTTGGGATCACTTGATAATTTCGGCCAGGTTTGTTTACATGTAGATGATATTTTGCTGCTTAGTTTATCTCTGTAATCGTATGCAAAAATTGCATAAAACATCTTCAAGGGCAATTCCTATGAGTGGGCAATTGATGATTTTGTTCTAGTTTTTACTTATTTGTAGATCATTTTTACAAACTTATTTGTATCATATTCAACTAAAGATTTAAAATGTGGGAACAATTGATTTTAAGGCTCAAAAACTCCAAACGAAATAATCCACTTTTTTTTCTTCTGAAAATTACATATGAGATAGATCATTTTGGTCAGTCAGATGCTTTGAAGACCCATTGTTGACCTTTGGTTGCTTTTTGTTCTCTGGTTGGGTTGTATCTTTGACACATTCCCTATTACTATTTTCAATTTTATCTAGTTTTATAGATCATAGATGACGAAAACTTGATTTTAGCCCTGTGTGCTATTCTAAGCAAAAGTTACCATGTTTGTCGATGGTTAAAATGTATATATATTATCCATGTATAACATTTTTAAATACTGTACCTATTCATTGAAATTAGGTGTCAATCTTAATAACAATTTCTGAGAAAACAAACAAACAAAGTTTGCAGGCAAGCAATTTAAACTCTTTATTAGCATTCTTTATTCTATATTCTAAATAAACAATGTGAATGATACTATTTACTACAATATATAAAATTTTTAAACCTTTTTAAAATCAAACAACAGGTTTCGGAACACACATGTATCATATGAGAATAAAAGCACTATCTTTTGGTTATCTGAATATCATCTAAAGTATTAAATGTACATTAAAAATGTCAGCAACATAATAAAAAAATATTTTCATGTATTTGACTTAAATTCAGTCCAGAAAAGAAGTTACTTACTAAAAAGTTCCATCTTTTAACAGTTATGCTTAATATGCATTCTATCAGCCCACTTATAAACTTTTGCATTTTTTCGATTTAAGCTCAAGTTATTTAATCTACACTACACACAAAATATACTTTTCCACTGCTCAAAAAGGCTCGAGCCAAATATGAACAACTCACATAATCTTAGTTTGCCTTGGTTGTATAATAAATAATCACAAATTCAATAAATTTACTACAATATATAAAATTTTTACAGTGACTTGACTGTTAGTGTTGCTATTCACCAATTGCAACTCATTCAAAATTTTGACCCAATTGCAATTTGTTTTATTAAATCAAATTGTTCAACTGGTCAAAAATTTGAACAAACTGTTCAGCCAAAATGTGAAAGTGCAAAGTGATAAAATAAATCATACTTACAATCCTATAAGTCTGTAACTCCACTGTATTGATGTAATTCCTAAATCAGTCTATCAATCTGTATAGTTATATTACAGCCATTACCATACTAAAGGTGAACTGTTTTATTTTGAATTGCTATAAAAATGTCAAAACTAAGCTTTTATAGAGTTTTTCTTTCAAAAAGTATTCTATATTTATAAGTATCACACATTATGTGAATAAAAACATTTCATATTCAGTAAAATATGTATGAAATAACAATATGCTTCCTTGGGGAGATAACCTAAAATACTATTCTTTTGAATAAAGACTTTTTGAAACCAAAAAGCGATTATCTCCCCTTCCTACAAACATATTGCAATTTCAAATATTTTACTGAATATGAAATGTTTTTATTCACATAGTGTGTGATTCTTATAAATATAGAATACTTTTCGAAAGAAAAACTCTATAAAAGCTTAGTTTTGACATTTTTATAGCAATTCAAAATAAAACAGTTCACCTTTATTATTATTATTATTATTATTATGATTTAGGAAATACATCAATACAGTGGAGTTACAGACTTATAGGATTGTAAGTATGATTTATTTTATTACTTTGCACTTTCACATTTTGGCTGAACAGTTTGTTCAAATTTTTGACCAGTTGAACAATTTGATTGAATAAAACAAATTGCAATTGGGTCAAAATTTTGAATGAGTTGCAATTGGTGAATAGCAACACTAACAGTCAAGTCACTGTAAACCTTTTCAAAATCAAACAACAGGTTTCGGAACACACATGTATCATATTTACATATGAGAATAAAAGCACTATCTTTTGGTTATCTGAATATCATCTAAAGTATTAAAATGTACATTAAAAATGTCAGCAACATAATAAAAAATTATTTTCATGTATTTGACTTAAATTCAGTCCAGAAAAGAAGTTACTTACTAAAAAGTTCCAGCTTTTAACAGTTATGCTTAATATGCATTCTATCAGCCCACTTATAAACTTTTGCATTTTTTCGATTTAAGCTCAAGTTATTTAATCTACACTACAAACAAAATATACTTTTCCACTGCTCAAAAAGGCTCGAGCCAAATATGAACAACTCACATAATCTTAGTTTGCCTTGGTTGTATAATAAATAATCACAAATTCAATAAATCATTATTATTACAATCATATATAATTCAACATCATACAATTCCTATGAATACATTATCCTAAATACATCAAAACCACTTAAATGCACCCCTGCGGTATATTGAAACCCCTATAATAGACCTCTCATTAAAAAAAATTCTAGCTTTTCTAACTCCTTTACATAGTAACAATACTCCAATAAGTAGTTTGTATGTATTTAACATGATGGAAAAGATATTTTAAAAATTTTACTTTGCCATTGTATTTTGACCCCTACCATGGTATATTGAACCCCCTACTATAGACCTTGAATTTCAAAAAATCTAGCTGTTATAACTCTTTATCATAGTAATTATATTCCAATAACTCTTTATCATAGTAATTATATTCCAATAAGTAGTTTGTATGTATTTTACTTGCTTGAAAAGATGTTTTGCAAATTATCTTAGCCATGATATTTTGACCCCCTGCAGTATATTGACTCCCCCCTTTGCGGTATTTTGAACTTCCTAATATAGAATTTGGATTTCAAAAATTCTAGCTATATTAACTCCTTAACATAGTAATAATACTCAAATTAGTAGTTTGTATGTATTTAACCTGATGGAAAAGATGTTTTGAAAATTTTACTTAGCCATGGTATTTTGATCCCCGCCAATGCGGTATATTGAACCCCCCACTATAGACCTCTCATTTCAAAAAATCTAGCCGTTATAACTCTTGAACATAGTAATTATATTCCAATAAGCAGTTTGTATGTATTTTACCTGCTTGAAAAGATTTTTTGAAAATTTTACTTAGCCATGGTATTTTGACCCCCTGGGGTATATTTAACCCCTACTATAGACCTCTCATTTCAAAAATTCTAGCTATACTAAATCCTTAACATAGAAATAATACTCCAATAAGTAGGTTGTATGTAATTAACATGATGAAAAAGATGTTTTGAAAATTTTACTTTGCCATTGTATATTGACACCCCTACCATGGTATTTTGAACCCCCTACTATAGAATTTGGATTTCAAATAATCTAACTGTTATTGGAATATACTTACTATGTTAAAGAGTTATAACAGCTAGATTATTTGAAATCCAAATTCTGTAGATAACTCTTTAACATAGTAATTATATTCCAATTAGTAATTATATTCCAATAAGTAGTTTGTATGTATTTTACTTGCTTGAAAAGATGTTTTGAAAATTTTACTTTGCCATGGTATTTTGACCCCCTGCGGTATATTGAACCCCCTACTATAGACCTCTCATTTCAAAAATTCTAGCTATTCTAACTCTTTAACATAGTAATAATACTCCAATAAGTATAACATAGTAATACTACTCCAATAAGTAGTTTGTATGTATTTAAAATGATGGAAAAGATATTTTGAAAATTATACTTTACCATTGTATTTTGACATTTACCATGGTATATTGAACTACTATAGACCTTGGATTTCAAAAAATCTAGCTGTTATAACTATTTAACATAGTAATTGTATTCCAATAAGTAGTTTGTATGCATTTTACTTGCTTGAAAAGATGTTTTGAAAATTTTACTTAGCCATGGTAGTTTTACCCCCTCCCCTTTTGTGATATATTGAATCCTTAGAACTCTCATTTCAAAAATTCTAGCTATACTTAATCCTTAACATTGATAATACTCCAATAAAACTACAGATATAATGAATAATAGAGATGTGCGGTTTTGTACATATACCAGGGGGAAACTTGATGCAAAGCATTATTATATACTGTTTTATTGCGTTTAATAGAAAAAGAGGGTTTAATAGAAAAAGGGTACTTTTTGCAAATAAACCAAGATTTTTATAGAAAATCTACAGCCTTTAAAAGATATTTTGAAAATTTTACTGTGCCATGGTATTTTGACCCCCCTCTCATGGTATGTTGAACCCCTACTATAGACCTTTGATTTCAAAAACTCTAGCTGTTATAACTCTTTACAGTGACTTGACTGTTAGTGTTGCTCTCCACAAATTGCAACTCATTCAAAATTTTGACCAAATTGCAATTTGTTTTATTAAACCAAATTGTTCAACTGTTCAGAATATTGAACAAATTGTTCAGTCAAAATCCTATAAGACTTTAACTCCACTTAAATGATGTTGTGACAAAATTAGTTTATCAGTTTGTATAGTTATATTATAGTCATTTCCATGCTGAAGAGGAACTGTTTATTTTGAATTGCTATAATAGTTATCAAAGGTACCAGTATTATAATTGTGTACGCCAGACGCGCGTTTCGTCTACATAAGACTCATCAGTGACGCTCATATCAAAATATTTATAAAGCCAAACAAGTACAAAGTTGAAGAGCATTGAGGATCCAAAATTCCAAAAAGTTGTGCCAAAATACGGCTAAGGTAATCTATGCCTGGAATAAGAAAATCCTTAGTTTTTTCAAAAATTTAAAGTTTGGGAAACAGGAAATTTATAAAAATGACCACATTATTGATATTCATGTCAACACCGAAGTGTTGACTACTGGGCTGGTGATACCCTCGGGGACGAAATGTCCACCAGCAGTGGCATCGACCCAGTGGTGTAAATAGTTATCAAAGGTACCAGTATTATAATTGTGTTTTCTATAAAATTGTCCAAACTCAGCTTTCATATAGTTTTTCTTTCTAAAAGTATTCTATATTTATAAGAATCAGATATCATTTTAAATAAAACATCATATATTCAGTAAAATATGTGTGAAATAACAATATGCTATTGATAAGTTTTCAGGGGAGATAACCTAAAATATTATTCTTTTGAATAAAGACTTTTTGAAAGAAAAGTTATTATCTCCCCCATGGAAACTTCCTACAAACATATATTGCAATTTTACACATATTTTACTGAATATGAAATGTTTTAATTCACATAATGTCTGATTCTTATAAATATAGAATACTTTTAGAAAGAAACAAGAATGTGTCCTCAGTACACGAATGCCCCACTCGCACTATCATTTTCCATGTTCAGTGGACCGTGAAATTGGGGTAAAAACTCTAATTTGGCATTAAAATTAGAAAGATCATATCATAGGGGACATGTGTACTAAGTTTGAAGTCGATTGGACTTAAACTTCATCAAAAACTACCTTGACCAAAAACTTTAACCTGAAGCGGGACAGACGGACGGACGCACAGACCAGAAAACATAATGCCCCTCTACTATCGTAGGTGGGGCATAAAAACTATATGAAAGCTAAGTTTGGACAATTTAATAGCAATTCAAAATAAACAGTTCCCCTTCAGCATGGAAATGAATATAATATAACTATACAAACTGATAAACTAATTTTGTCACAACATCATTAAAGTGGAGTTAAAGTCTTATAGGATTGTAAGTATGTTTTATTTTATCACCTTGCACTTTCATGACTTGGCTGTGGTTTTCTACAGCAGATGGTTCAAATTTCTGACCAGTTGAACAATTTGATTTTATAAAACAAATTGCAATTTGGTCAAAATTTTGAATGAGTTGCAATTGGTGGAGAGCAACACTAACAGTCAAGTCACTGTAAAATATTAATTATATTCCAATAAGTAGTTTGTATGTATTTTACTTGCTTGAAAAGATGTTTTAAAAAATTTACTTAGCCATGGTATTTTGACCCCTCTGCATTACTTTTAATCCCTCACTATAGACCTCTCATTTCAAAATTTCTAGCTACCGGTATACTTACTCCTTATTATAGTAATAATACTCAAATAAGTAGTTTGTATGTATTTAACATGATAGAAAAGATGTTTTGAAAATTTTACTTTGCCATTGTATTTTGACCCCACTGCAGTATATTGAACCCCCATCTTCTCCCATACTACAGACTACTCATTTCAAAAATTTAGCTTTACTTACTCCTTAACATAGTAAAAATACTCCAATAAGTAAAAAATACTCCAATAAGTAGTTTGTATGTATTTAACATGATGGAAAAGATATTTTGATAATTTACTTTGCCATTGTATTTTGACCCCCTACCATGGTATATTGAACCCCCTACTATACACCTTGGATTTCAAAAAGCTGTTATAACTCTTTAACATAGTCATGATAGTTATTATATTCCAATAAGTAGTATGTATGTATTTTACTTGCTTGAAAAAAGATGTTTTCAAAAGTTTACCTTGCCATGGTGTTTTGACCCACTGCGTTACATTGAATCCCTTACTATAGACCTCTCATTTCAAAATTTCTAGCTATACTAACACCTTGTTATAGTAATAATACTCAAATAAGTAGTTTGTATGTATTTAACATGATGGAAAAGATGTTTTGAAAATTTTACTTTGCCATGGTATTTTGACCCCACTACCATGGTATATTAAACCCCCCTCCTGCAGACCTTGGATTTCAAAAAATCTAGCTGCTATAAATCTTTAACATAGTTATTATATTCCAATAAGTAGTTTGTATATATTTTACTTGCTTGAAAAGATGTTTTGAAAAATTTACTTAGCCATGGTATTTTGACCCCCCCCTGCGGTATATTGAATCCCCTACTATAGACTTTGGATTTCAAAAAATCTAGCTGTTATCACTGTTTAACATAGTAATAATATTCCGATAAGTAGTTTGTATGTATTTAACTTGCTTGAAAAGATGTTTTGAAAATTTTACTTTGCCATTGTATATTGACCCCCCTACCATGGTATTTTTAACCACCTACTATAGAATTTGGATTTCAAATAATCTAGCTGTTATTGGATTATAATTACTATGTTAAAGAGATAGAACAGCTAGATTATTTGAAATCCAAATTCTGTAGAAAACTCTTTTACATAGTAATTATATTCCGATAGTAATTATATTTCAATAAGTAGTTTGTATGTATTTTACTTGCTTGAAAAGATGTTTTGAAAATTTTACTTAGCCATGGTATTTTGATCCCCTGTGGTATATTAAACCCCCTCCTACAGACTTTGGATTTCAAAAAATCTAGCTGTTATCACTGTTTAACATAGTAATAATATTCCGATAAGAAGTTTGTATGTATTTAACTTGCTTGAAAAGATGTTTTGAAAACTTTACTTAGCCATGGTATTTTGATCCCCTGTGGTATATTAAACCCCCTCCTACAGAACTTGGAATTCAAAAAATCTAGCTGTAATAACTCTTTAACATAGTAATTATATTACAATAAGTAGTTTGTATGTATTGTTTTTGCTTGAAAAAATGTTTTGAAAAATTTACTTAGCCATGGTATTTTGAACCCCCTGCGGTATATTGAATCCCCTACTATAGACCTTGGATTTCAAAAAATCTAGCTGTTTGAACTCTTTAACATAGTAATCATATTACAATCAGTAGTTTGTATGTATTTAACTTACTTGAAAAGATTTTTTGAACATTTTACTTAGCCATTGGATTTTGACCCCCCACTATAGACCTCTCATTTCAAACATTCTAGCTTTACTAACTCCTTAACATAGTAATAATACTCCAATAAGCAGTTTGTATGTATTTAACATTATGGAAAAGATGTTTTGAAATTTTACTTAGCCATGGTATTTTGATCCCCTGTGGTATATTAAACCCCCTCCTACAGACTTTGGATTTCAAAAAATCTAGCTGTTATCACTGTTTAACATAGTAATAATATTCCGATAAGAAGTTTGTATGTATTTAACTTGCTTGAAAAGATGTTTTGAAAACTTTACTTAGCCATGGTATTTTGATCCCCTGTGGTATATTAAACCCCCTCCTACAGAACTTGGAATTCAAAAAATCTAGCTGTAATAACTCTTTAACATAGTAATTATATTACAATAAGTAGTTTGTATGTATTGTTTTTGCTTGAAAAAATGTTTTGAAAAATTTACTTAGCCATGGTATTTTGAACCCCCTGCGGTATATTGAATCCCCTACTATAGACCTTGGATTTCAAAAAATCTAGCTGTTTGAACTCTTTAACATAATAATCATATTACAATCAGTAGTTTGTATGTATTTAACTTACTTGAAAAGATTTTTTGAACATTTTACTTAGCCATTGGATTTTGACCCCCCACTATAGACCTCTCATTTCAAACATTCTAGCTTTACTAACTCCTTAACATAGTAATAATACTCCAATAAGCAGTTTGTATGTATTTAACATGATGGAAAAGATGTTTTGAAATTTTTACTTTGCCATTGTAGTTCAACCCCCTACCATGGTATATTGAACCCCCTACTATATACCTTGGATTTCAAAAAATCTAGCTGTTATAACTCTTTAACATAGTAATAATATTCATGGTATTTTGACCCCCCCCCACCTTTGCAGTATATTGAACCCCCCACTATAGACCTCTCATTTCAAAAAGTCTAGCTATACTAACCCCTTAACATAGTTATAATACTCCAACAAACTACTTATTCAACATAGTTATAATACTCCAATAAGTAGTTTGTATGTATTTTACTCTTGAAAAATGTTTTGAAAGTTTTACTTTGCCATGGTACTTTGACCCCCTGTAGTATATTGAACCCCCTACTAAAAACCTCCAATTAAAAAAAAATGATAGCCAACAAATTGTAAATTAGATTATCTGCAATACTATTTATCAAAAACAGGGGGGTTAAAAATACCATATGGGAAAAATGACCCTGGGGTAACTTTTTAAGGGGTTCAAAATACCATATGACACCGGTCAGGAACAACAGCATTTGCATGTGATTTGATGCATATTTTTCTACTTCTAAAAAGAATCTAGAGGCCCCATTATGTATGGAATTGGTACAAGAATGTTTTACACCCTTAGCCTTTTCATATTCTATTTGAGGAAAAAACAAACTTTCATATAAGTTTATAAATACGTTGAAACAAACACCTCCAAAAGGTTTATGCTTGGCTATTACCATCCCTAATGCTTTATTTGCTGAATATGCAATGGCTTTTGCAGTTACAGTCTAAATGCTCATTTAAAACTTGACAATTACAATTAACAAATACATCTGATCTAGGTATAGATGGTGGTCAAACTTTTTACCATAACACTTTGTTTGTAAGAATGTCTTCATATCATGAAGATAAAGCATTTAAAAAAAGTTGTTGCACTTGTCATAGTTTGTCATAATAACATCATGATATAATAAATTTCAGTTTTTTTTTCACCAATTTCTATTTGGCAGTCTAAGAACTCAAGAAATGAAACTAAATTATTAATATACAAGACATCCTTGTTTCGAGCCACAGTTTACATCAAACCACTCTATGAAATGATTATTTATTCCTAAAAACATAACACATTTGTAAAAATGTACTTAATAGAATAATAAAAAGTCTGGACAACACCAATTATATTTAGTTAATACCATAACATCGTTTTCCAAAGTGTTGCAAGCCTTTTAAAAAATTAATAAAGCCACAAAATGTTGATTCAGGAAGTGATTTTCTATCAAATTAGTAAGAGTAGATAATTGTTCTATTATACTACAAACAGTTCCTAAGCTAGAGCATTGTCATCTATCCACCAAGCTAATCTATCAGTCAGTATATTACAGTATTATAAGTAAGACACTGATGCAGGGGAGACCCTTTATAACAAAGAGGATCTCTCGCATCTTACATGTTAAATTTAGGAACCTGATTCATAATACATCAATATTATTTATAGAACATCAACAGGATCCATTATATACTAAACTATACAACACTGTCTAATTGATAAATGGATTATATAACCCTGTTAACCATCAGTGATATTGCAGATCCATTTAACCAAACATTTTTATGAAGCAGAAATTTATATTTAGAAATTTGTTTTCACTTGTGCTAAAACTTAGAACCAAAAATTAAATCAAGTTTTTCAAATTTTTAATTTCCATTCATCAAACGGTGTCGAATACAATTTAATTCTGATACAATCAATTTCCAAAATCGATTTAAAAAATTATAAATTATAAAGTTTAAATATTTTATATTCACAGTTCAAATGTTCATGCACTTATATTTTTTCTTTTTCAATGACAATAAATTACCAAATGTATATCATTTCAGAATTACATTGACATTCCCTTTAAATGACAAAACCATATCCTGAAGACAAAGAAACTACAGATTCCTCCATAGAAAAAACAAGAAACACACCAATAAGAACAACCTCAATAACTCCTAAACCCACAATGTTAAATGTTAGTGAAGAGTATACCATGCAAGCGAAATGTACTTCTGAAATGATATTTCCTTAGTCCACAACAAAACTTTTCAGATATAAATTCTGGGGTGCATGAACTAAACCATAAGTTAGTCAATTATAAATTTAAAATTGATTTCTTTTGAATTTTTAATTTGAAATATATTTAACCAAATTTTTTTAACTACATATACATTTTTGTTATTATCTTACAAAAGCAATGATAGATACAACAGGAAAAATATTTCACCAAATTTGAATTTATTTGGGTGTTCTGATTCCTTATTCAAAAGATGATACAGTATTCTATATAAACTCATCATTTATACCAGAATTAAAAATTTGTAGATATGATAACATGTCAAATTTGAATATTTTTTTCTAATTCCGGAATTTAAAGATAGTATGAAGAGCTGCATTTATTGCAACCAACACTATTGTTCAATTGATCTTTTGGCTATATATCATTAAATATTTTCATTTCAAATTTCAAAACTTGAAATTGCTGGTCAAACTAAATTGTCTGATGTATATATCTGGAACAGAAATGATAAAAATTTCAATATGAATATCTAAATAAAATCTTGTTGTTCCAATTACTTTTAATAAGTAAATATCTAAATTGACAATCAGAAACTACTTGTGAATATTAAAAAAGAGGTTTACAATACCAGTAAATTCTTAATTATGCATGTTATATCTTTGTCCACATATCGAGGGCACTTGGCAAATTATCATCTGATATATTAAACATAAATGAATTTTATTATCTAAAGAATTAAACTGTCTCATCACAACTCAATTTAACATCTTCTGCTGCCATGCTGCACCTTCTACAACTCAAACATCTCATAAGTTGCATCTGTAAACAAAAACAATCAATTCAGAAATTAATGTGATGCATGTTTTTATATGTCAATTTCGAAATTAGAGACAAGTTATAATATTTAAAATTACTTTACATTCTTATTACAGTTATTAATTAAATAAAAGAAAATATGTTAGACAAATTTGTTATAGCATTTCAAACTGTTGTTCAAGGGGAAAACTGTAGGTAGGTCTAGTATAGAATTTTAATATAAGTTTAAACCCTTAAAAGTTCAGGGCACATTATTACATGTAAATGTTGAAAATATGCTGAAAATATGCTGCAAACCCCTATTTTTATTACCTTTGAATAAAATAGTGCATATAAACTTTCTGTTCTTAGATATAATTTTCATGAAACTTCACATTAAAATTGGCAGCTTTAGCCACAAAGGGAGTTCCTATGGTAAATTGCATTATCTTTATTTTCAGAATTGCAATCTAAAAAAACAATTAGTGAATTTAATCTTTTAATTAGCATGTCCACGTTACATTAAAACATAAAGTTTGCTCTTTGTTGAGGACTGCTTTTAACATTTTATGATTTGAGCGTCACTGATGAGTCTTTTGTAGACCACACGCGCGTCTGGCGTTAATATTAAATTTTAATCCAGGTATCAATGATGAGTTTATTTACAAGTCCCATTTTAACATGAAGCATCTTTTTTTCAAATTGTTCAGGAAAACAACTTATTTTATTGCCTATCAAATATAAACATAAACTTAAGCAAACTGTAATGTACATACATGTGGCCAGTCCTATAATCATGAGTCCATCTTCATCTGTCGAGGAGGGCAACATATACTAGATGCTGTATCTGTAACAAAAACTATCAATTAATATAACCTTAAAATAGAGGGTATTTGCCGTTTCAATTTTTCAGAATTTAATCTTTTAATTAGCATGTCAACATTACATCAAAACCTAAAGTTTGCTCTTTGCAGAGATCTGCTTTTAACAATTTCTGATTCGAGTGTCACTCAGATGAATCTTTTGTAGACTAAAGGCGCGTCTGGCATAAATATGAAACTTTAATCCAGGTATCTATGATGAGTTTATTTACAAGTCCCATTTTAACATGAAGCATCTTTTTATCAAATTGTTCAGGATAAAAACTAATTTTATTGCCTATCAAATATAAACAAACTAAGCAAACTGTAATGTACATACATGTGGCCAGTCCTATAATCATGAGTCTTCATCTGTCGAGGAGGGCAACATATACTAGATGCTGTATCTGTAACAAAAACTATCAATTAATATCACCTTAAAATAGAGGCTATTTGCCGTTTCAATATTTCAGAATTCAATCTTTTAATAAGCATGTCAACGTTACATCAAAATCTAAAGTTTGCTCTTTGCAGAGATCTGCTTTTAACATTTTATGATTCAAGTGTCACTGATGAGTCTTTTGTAGACTTAACACGCGTAAATATTAAATTTTAATCCAGGTCTCTATGATGAGTTTATTTACAAGTCCCATTTTAACAAGCATCTTTTTGTCAAATTGTTCAGGAAAAAAACTAATTCCATTGCCTATCAAATATAAACATAAACTTAAGCAAACTGTAATGTACTTACATGTGGCCAGTCCTATACTGATGAGTCTTCATTTGTCGAGGAGGGCAACATATACTAGATGCTGTATCTGTAACAAAAACTATCAATTAATATCATCTTTAAATAGAGGCTATTTGCTGTTTCAAGTTTTCAGAATTTAATCTTTGAATTAGCGCATCAAGGTTACATTAAAACCTAAAGCTTGCTCTTTGCAGAGGACTGCTTTTAACTTTTTTTGATTTGAGCGTCACTGATGAGTCTTTTGTAGACGAAACATGTGTCTGAGGTAAATATTAAGTTTTAATTCAGGTATCTATGATGAGTTTAATTTACAAGTCCCATTTTAACATGAAGCATCTTTTTGTCAAATTGTTGAGGAAAAAAACTAATTCCATTGCCTATCAAATATAAACATAAACTTAAGCAAACTGTAATGTACTTACATGTGGCCAGTCCTATACTGATGAGTCTTCATTCTTCATCTGTCGAGGAGGGCAACATATACTAGATGCTGTATCTGTAACAAAAACTATCAATTAATATCACCTTTAAATAGAGGCTATTTGCTGTTTCAAGTTTTCAGAATTTAATCTTTGAATTAGCGTGTCAAGGTTACATTAAAACCTAAAGCTTGCTCTTTGCAGAGGACTGCTTTTAACATTTTTTGATTTGAGCGTCACTGATGAGTCTTTTGCAGACGAAACATGCGTCTGGCGTAAATATTAAATTTTATATTATATTTTAATTCAGGTATCTATGATGAGTTTAATTTACAAGTCCCATTTTAACATGAAGCATCTTTTTGTCAAATTGTTGAGGAAAAAAACTAATTCCATTGCCTATCAAATATAAACATAAACTTAAGCAAACTGTAATGTACTTACATGTGGCCAGTCCTATACTGATGAGTCTTCATTCTTCATCTGTCGAGGAGGGCAACATATACTAGATGCTGTGTCTGTAACAAAAACTATCAATTAATATCACCTTTAAATAGAGGCTATTTGCTGTTTCAAGTTTTCAGAATTTAATCTTTGAATTAGCGTGTCAACGTTACATTAAAACCTAAAGCTTGCTCTTTGCAGAGGACTGCTTTTAACATTTTTTGATTTGAGCGTCAATGACGAGTCTTTTGTAGACGAAACATGCGTCTGGCGTAAATATTAAATTTTAATTCAGGTATCTATGATGAGTTTAATTTACAAGTCCCATTTTAACATGAAGCATCTTTTTGTCAAATTGTTGAGGAAAAAAACTAATTCCATTGCCTATCAAATATAAACATAAACTTAAGCAAACTGTAATGTACTTACATGTGGCCAGTCCTATACTGATGACTCTTCATTCTTCATGTGTCGAGGAGGGCAACATATACTAGATGCTGTATCTGTAACAAAAACTATCAATTAATATCACCTTTAAATAGAGGCTATTTGCTGTTTCAAGTTTTCAGAATTTAATCTTTGAATTAGCGCGTCAAGGTTACATGAAAACCTAAAGCTTGCTCTTTGCAGAGGACTGCTTTTAACATTTTTTGATTTGAGCGTCACTGATGAGTCTTTTGTAGACGAAACATGCGTCTGGCATAAATATTAAATTTTAATTCAGGTATCTATGATGAGTTTAATTTACAAGTCCCATTTTAACATGAAGCATCTTTTTGTCAAATTGGTGAGGAAAAAAACTAATTCCATTGCCTATCAAATATAAACATAAACTTACGCAAACTGTAATGTACTTACATGTGGCCAGTCCTATACTGATGAGTCTTCATTCTTCATCTGTCGAGGAGGGCAACATATACTAGATGCTGTATCTGTAACAAAAACTATCAATTAATATCACCTTTAAATAGAGGCTTTTTGCTGTTTCAAGTTTTCAGAATTTAATCTTTGAATTAGCGTGTCAACGTTACATTAAAACCTGAAGCTTGCTCTTTGCAGAGGACTGCTTTTAACTTTATTTGATTTGAGGGTCACTGATGAGTCTTTTGTAGACGAAACATGCGTCTGGCGTAAATATTAAGTTTTAATTCAGGTATCTATGATGAGTTTAATTTACAAGTTCCATTTTAACATGAAGCATCTTTTTGTCAAATTGTTGAGGAAAAAAACTAATTCCATTGCCTATCAAATATAAACATAAACTTAAGCAAACTGTAATGTACTTACATGTGGCCAGTCCTATACTGATGAGTCTTCATTCTTCATCTGTCGAGGAGGGCAACATATACTAGATGCTGTATCTGTAACAAAAACTATCAATTAATATCACCTTTAAATAGAGGCTATTTGTTGTTTCAAGTTTTCAGAATTTAATCTTTGAATTAGCGCGTCAAGGTTACATTAAAAGCTAAAGCTTGCTCTTTGCAGAGGACTGCTTTTAACATTTTTTGATTTGAGCGTCACTGATGAGTCTTTTGTAGAAGAAACATGCGTCTGGCGTAAATATTAAATTTTATATTATATTTTAATTCAGGTATCTATGATGAGTTTAATTTACAAGTCCCATTTTAACATGAAGCATCTTTTTGTCAAATTGTTGAGGAAAAAAACTAATTCCATTGCCTATCAAATATAAACATAAACTTAAGCAAACTGTAATGTACTTACATGTGGCCAGTCCTATACTGATGAGTCTTCATTCTTCATCTGTCGAGGAGGGCAACATATACTAGATGCTGTGTCTGTAACAAAAACTATCAATTAATATCACCTTTAAATAGAGGCTATTTGCTGTTTCAAGTTTTCAGAATTTAATCTTTGAATTAGCGTGTCAACGTTACATTAAAACCTAAAGCTTGCTCTTTGCAGAGGACTGCTTTTAACATTTTTTGATTTGAGCGTCACTGATGAGTCTTTTGTAGACGAAACATGCGTCTGGCGTAAATATTAAATTTTAATTCAGGTATCTATGACGAGTTTAATTTACAAGTCCCATTTTAACATGAAGCATCTTTTTGTCAAATTGTTGAGGAAAAAAACTAATTCCATTGCCTATCAAATATAAACATAAACTTAAGCAAACTGTAATGTACTTACATGTGGCCAGTCCTATACTGATGAGTCTTCATTCTTCATCTGTCGAGGAGGGCAACATATACTAGATGCTGTATCTGTAACAAAAACTATCAATTAATATCACCTTTAAATAGAGGCTATTTGTTGTTTCAAGTTTTCAGAATTTAATCTTTGAATTAGCGCGTCAAGGTTACATTAAAAGCTAAAGCTTGCTCTTTGCAGAGGACTGCTTTTAACATTTTTTGATTTGAGCGTCACTGATGAGTCTTTTGTAGAAGAAACATGCGTCTGGCGTAAATATTAAATTTTATATTATATTTTAATTCAGGTATCTATGATGAGTTTAATTTACAAGTCCCATTTTAACATGAAGCATCTTTTTGTCAAATTGTTGTGGAAAAAAACTAATTCCATTGCCTATCAAATATAAACATAAACTTAAGCAAACTGTAATGTACTTACATGTGGCCAGTCCTATACTGATGAGTCTTCATTCTTCATCTGTCGAGGAGGGCAACACATACTAGATTCTGTATCTGTAACAAAAACTATCAATTAATATCACCTTTAAATAGAGGCTATTTGCTGTTTCAAGTTTTCAGAATTTAATCTTTGAATTAGCGTGTCAACATTACATTAAAACCTAAAGCTTGCTCTTTGCAGAGGACTGCTTTTAACATTTTTTGATTTGAGCGTGACTGATGAGTCTTTTGTAGACGAAACATGCGTCTGGCGTAAATATTAAATTTTAATTCAGGTATCTATGACGAGTTTAATTTACAAGTCCCATTTTAACATGAAGCATCTTTTTGTCAAATTGTTGAGGAAAAAAACTAATTCCATTGCCTATCAAATATAAACATAAACTTAAGCAAACTGTAATGTACTTACATGTGGCCAGTCCTATACTGATGACTCTTCATTCTTCATCTGTCGAGGAGGGCAACATATACTAGATGCTGTATCTGTAACAAAAACTATCAATTAATATCACCTTTAAATAGAGGCTATTTGCCGTTTCAAGTTTTCAGAATTAGCGCGTCAAGGTTACATGAAAACCTAAAGCTTGCTCTTTGCAGAGGACTGCTTTTAACATTTTTTGAATTGAGCGTCACTGATGAGTCTTTTGTAGACGAAACATGCGTCTGGCGTAAATATTAAATTTTAATTCAGGTATCTATGATGAGTTTAATTTACAAGTCCCATTTTAACATGAAGCATCTTTTTGTCAAATTGGTGAGGAAAAAAACTAATTCCATTGCCTATCAAATATAAACATAAACTTACGCAAACTGTAATGTACTTACATGTGGCCAGTCCTATACTGATGAGTCTTCATTCTTCATCTGTCGAGGAGGGCAACATATACTAGATGCTGTATCTGTAACAAAAACTATCAATTAATATCACCTTTAAATAGAGGCTTTTTGCTGTTTCAAGTTTTCAGAATTTAACCTTTGAATTAGCGTGTCAACGTTACATTAAAACCTAAAGCTTGCTCTTTGCAGAGGACTGCTTTTAACTTTATTTGATTTGAGCATCACTGATGAGTCTTTTGTAGACGAAACATGCGTCTGCCGTAAATATTAAGTTTTAATTCAGGTATCTATGATGAGTTTAATTTACAAGTTCCATTTTAACATGAAGCATGTTTTTGTCAAATTGTTGAGGAAAAAAACTAATTCCATTGCCTATCAAATATAAACATAAACTTAAGCAAACTGTAATGTACTTACATGTGGCCAGTCCTATACTGATGAGTCTTCATTCTTCATCTGTCGAGGAGGGCAACATATACTAGATGCTGTATCTGTTACAAAAACTATCGATTAATATCACCTTTAAATAGAGGCTATTTGTTGTTTCAAGTTTTCAGAATTTAATCTTTGAATTAGCGCATCAAGGTTACATTAAAAGCTAAAGCTTGCTCTTTGCAGAGGACTGCTTTTAACATTTTTTGATTTGAGCGTCACTGATGAGTCTTTTGTAGAAGAAACATGCGTCTGGCGTAAATATTAAATTTTATATTATATTTTAATTCAGGTATCTATGATGAGTTTAATTTACAAGTCCCATTTTAACATGAAGCATCTTTTTGTCAAATTGTTGAGGAAAAAAACTAATTCCATTGCCTATCAAATATAAACATAAACTTAAGCAAACTGTAATGTACTTACATGTGGCCAGTCCTATACTGATGAGTCTTCATTCTTCATCTGTCGAGGAGGGCAACATATACTAGATGCTGTATCTGTAACAAAAACTATCAATTAATATGACCTTTAAATAGAGGCTATTTGCTGTTTCAAGTTTTCAGAATTTAATCCTTGAATTAGCGCGTCAAGGTTACATTAAAAGCTAAAGCTTGCTCTTTGCAGATTACTGCTTTGAACATTTTTTGATTTGAGCGTCACTGATGAGTCTTTTGTAGACGAAACATGCGTCTGGCGTAAATATTAAATTTTAATTCAGGTATCTATGATGAGTTTAATTTACAAGTCCCATTTTAACATGAAGCATCTTTTTGTCAAATTGTTGAGGAAAAAAACTAATTCCATTGCCTATCAAATATAAACATAAACTTAAGCAAACTGTAATGTACTTACATGTGGCCAGTCCTATACTGATGAGTCTTCATTCTTCATCTGTCGAGGAGGGCAACATATACTAGATGCTGTATCTGTAACAAAAACTATCAATTAATATCACCTTTAAATAGAGGCTATTTGCTGTTTCAAGTTTTCAGAATTTATTCTTTGAATTAGCGTGTCAACGTTTCATTAAAACCTAAAGCTTGCTCTTTGCAGAGGACTGCTTTTAACATTTTTTGATTTGAGCGTCACTGATGAGTCTTTTGTAGACGAAACATGCGTCTGGCGTAAATATTAAATTTTAATTCAGGTATCTATGATGAGTTTAATTTACAAGTCCCATTTTAACATGAAGCATCTTTTTGTCAAATTGTTGAGAAAAAAACTAATTCCATTGCCTATCAAATATAAACATAAACTTAAGCAAACTGTAATGTACTTACATGTGGCCAGTCCTATACTGATGAGTCTTCATTCTTCATCTGTCGAGGAGGGCAACATATACTAGATGCTGTATCTGTAACAAAAACTATCAATTAATATCACCTTTAAATAGAGGCTATTTGCTGTTTCAAGTTTTCAGAATTTAATCTTTGAATTAGCGCGTCAAGGTTACATTAAAACCTAAAGCTTGCTCTTTGCAGAGGACTGCTTTTAACATTTTTTGATTTGAGCGTCACTGATGAGTCTTTTGTAGACTAAACATGCGTCTGGCGTAAAGA
Source organism: Mytilus galloprovincialis (assembly GCA_037788925.1). Taxonomy (NCBI): domain Eukaryota; kingdom Metazoa; phylum Mollusca; class Bivalvia; order Mytilida; family Mytilidae; genus Mytilus; species Mytilus galloprovincialis. The sequence continues at coordinate 38,370,376 of CM075335.1, forward strand.
TTAAATTTTAATTCAGGTATCTATGATGAGTTAAATTTACAAGTCCCATTTTAACATGAAACATCTTTTTGTCAAATTGTTGAGGAAAAAAACTAATTCCATTGACTATCAAATATAAACATAAACTTAAGCAAACTGTAATGTACTTACATGTGGCCAGTCCTATACTGATGAGTCTTCATTCTTCATCTGTCGAGGAGGGCAACATATACTAGATGCTGTATCTGTAACAAAAACTATCAATTAATATCACCTTTAAATAGAGGCTATTTGCAGTTTCAAGTTTTCAGAATTTAATCTTTGAATTAGCGCGTCAAGGTTACATTAAAAGCTAAAGCTTGCTCTTTGCAGAGGACTGCTTTGAACATTTTTTGATTTGAGTGTCACTGATGAGTCTTTTGTAGACAAAACATGCGTCTGGCGTAAATATTAAATTTTATATTATATTTTAATTCAGGTATCTATGATGAGTTTAATTTACAAGTCCCATTTTAACATGAAGCATCTTTTTGTCAAATTGTTGAGGAAAAAAACTAATTCCATTGCCTATCAAATATAAGCATAAACTTAAGCAAACTGTAATGTACTTACATGTGGCCAGTCCTATACTGATGAGTCTTCATTCTTCATCTGTCCAGGAGGGCAACATATACTAGATGCTGTATCTGTAACAAAAACTATCAATTAATATGACCTTTAAATAGAGGCTATTTGCTGTTTCAAGTTTTCAGAATTTAATCCTTGAATTAGCGCGTCAAGGTTACATTAAAAGCTAAAGCTTGCTCTTTGCAGATTACTGCTTTGAACATTTTTTGATTTGAGCGTCACTGATGAGTCTTTTGTAGACGAAACATGCGTCTGGCGTAAATATTAAATTTTAATTCAGGTATCTATGATGAGTTTAATTTACAAGTCCCATTTTAACATGAAGCATCTTTTTGTCAAATTGTTGAGGAAAAAAACTAATTCCATTGCCTATCAAATATAAACATAAACTTAAGCAAACTGTAATGTACTTACATGTGGCCAGTCCTATACTGATGAGTCTTCATTCTTCATCTGTCGAGGAGGGCAACATATACTAGATGCTGTATCTGTAACAAAAACTATCAATTAATATCACCTTTAAATAGAGGCTATGTGCAGTTTCAAGTTTTCAGAATTTAATCTTTGAATTAGCGCGTCAAGGTTACATTAAAAGCTAAAGCTTGCTCTTTGCAGAGGACTGCTTTGAACATTTTTTGATTTGAGTGTCACTGATGAGTCTTTTGTAGACAAAACATGCGTCTGGCGTAAATATTAAATTTTATATTATATTTTAATTCAGGTATCTATGATGAGTTTAATTTACAAGTCCCATTTTAACATGAAGCATCTTTTTGTCAAATTGTTGAGGAAAAAAACTAATTCCATTGCCTATCAAATATAAGCATAAACTTAAGCAAACTGTAATGTACTTACATGTGGCCAGTCCTATACTGATGAGTCTTCATTCTTCATCTGTCCAGGAGGGCAACATATACTAGATGCTGTATCTGTAACAAAAACTATCAATTAATATGACCTTTAAATAGAGGCTATTTGCTGTTTCAAGTTTTCAGAATTTAATCCTTGAATTAGCGCGTCAAGGTTACATTAAAAGCTAAAGCTTGCTCTTTGCAGATTACTGCTTTGAACATTTTTTGATTTGAGCGTCACTGATGAGTCTTTTGTAGACGAAACATGCGTCTGGCGTAAATATTAAATTTTATATTATATTTTAATTCAGGTATCTATGATGAGTTTAATTTACAAGTCCCATTTTAACATGAAGCATCTTTTTGTCAAATTGTTGAGGAAAAAAACTAATTCCATTGCCTATCAAATATAAACATAAACTTAAGCAAACTGTAATGTACTTACATGTGGCCAGTCCTATACTGATGAGTCTTCATTCTTCATCTGTCGAGGAGGGCAACATATACTAGATGCTGTATCTGTAACAAAAACTATCAATTAATATCACCTTTAAATAGAGCCTATTTGCTGTTTCAAGTTTTCAGAATTTAATCTTTGAATTAGCACATCAAGGTTACATTAAAACCTAAAGCTTGCTCTTTGCAGAGGACTGCTTTTAACATTTTTTGATTTGAGCGTCACTGATGAGTCTTTTGTAGACGAAACATGCGTCTGGCGTAAATATTAAATTTTATATTATATTTTAATTCAGGTATCTATGATGAGTTTAATTTACAAGTCCCATTTTAACATGAAGCATCTTTTTGTCAAATTGTTGAGGAAAAAAACTAATTCCATTGCCTATCAAATATAAACATAAACTTAAGCAAACTGTAATGTACTTACATGTGGCCAGTCCTATACTGATGAGTCTTCATTCTTCATCTGTCGAGGAGGGCAACATATACTAGATGCTGTATCTGTTACAAAAACTATCAATTAATATCACCTTTAAATAGAGGCTATTTGCTGTTTCAAGTTTTCAGAATTTAATCTTTGAATTAGCGCGTCAAGGTTACATTAAAACCTAAAGCTTGCTCTTTGCAGAGGACTGCTTTTAACATTTTTTGATTTGAGCGTCACTGATGAGTCTTTTGTAGACGAAACATGCGTCTGGCGTAAATATTAAATTTTATATTATATTTTAATTCAGGTATCTATGATGAGTTTAATTTACAAGTCCCATTTTAACATGAAGCATCTTTTTGTCAAATTGTTGAGGAAAAAAACTAATTCCATTGCCTATCAAATATAAACATAAACTTAAGCAAACTGTAATGTACTTACATGTGGCCAGTCCTATACTGATGAGTCTTCATTCTTCATCTGTCGAGGAGGGCAACATATACTAGATGCTGTATCTGTAACAAAAACTATCAATGAATATCACCTTTAAATAGAGCCTATTTGCTGTTTCAAGTTTTCAGAATTTAATCTTTGAATTAGCACATCAAGGTTACATTAAAACCTAAAGCTTGCTCTTTGCAGAGGACTGCTTTTAACATTTTTTGATTTGAGCGTCACTGATGAGTCTTTTGTAGACGAAACATGCGTCTGGCGTAAATATTAAATTTTATATAATATTTTAATTCAGGTATCTATGATGAGTTTAATTTACAAGTCCCATTTTAACATGAAGCATCTTTTTGTCAAATTGTTGAGGAAAAAAACTAATTCCATTGCCTATCAAATATAAACATAAACTTAAGCAAACTGTAATGTACTTACATGTGGCCAGTCCTATACTGATGAGTCTTCATTCTTCATCTGTCGAGGAGGGCAACATATACTAGATGCTGTATCTGTAACAAAAACTATCAATTGATATCACCTTTAAATAGAGGCTATTTGCTGTTTCAAGTTTTCAGAATTTAATCTTTGAATTAGCGTGTCAACGTTACATTAAAACCTAAAGCTTGCTCTTTGCAGAGGACTGCTTTTAACATTTTTTGATTTGAGCGTCACTGATGAGTCTTTTGTAGACGAATCATGCGTCTGGCGTAAATATTAAATTTTAATTCAGGTATCTATGATGAGTTTAATTTACAAGTCCCATTTTAACATGAAGCATCTTTTTGTCAAATTGTTGAGGAAAAAAACTAATTCCATTGCCTATCAAATATAAACATAAACTTAAGCAAACTGTAATGTACTTACATGTGGCCAGTCCTATACTGATGAGTCTTCATTCTTCATCTGTCGAGGAGGGCAACATATACTAGATGCTGTATCTGTAACAAAAACTATCAATTAACATCACCTTTAAATAGAGGCTATTTGCTGTTTCAAGTTTTCAGAATTTAATCTTGAATTAGCGTGTCAACGTTACATTAAAACCTAAAGCTTGCTCTTTGCAGAGGACTGCTTTTAACATTTTTTGATTTGAGCGTCACTGATGAGTCTTTTGTAGACGAAACATGCGTCTGGGGTATATATTAAATTTTATATTATATTTTAATTCAGGTATCTATGATGAGTTTAATTTACAAGTCCCATTTTAACATGAAGCATCTTTTTGTCAAATTGTTGAGGAAAAAAACTAATTCCATTGCCTATCAAATATAAACATAAACTTAAGCAAACTGTAATGTACTTACATGTGGCCAGTCCTATACTGATGAGTCTTCATTCTTCATCTGTCGAGGAGGGCAACATATACTAGATGCTGTATCTGTAACAAAAACTATCAATTAATATCACCTTTAAATAGAGGCTATTTGCTGTTTCAAGTTTTCAGAATTTAATCTTTGAATTAGCGTGTCAACGTTACATTAAAACCTAAAGCTTGCTCTTTGCAGAGGACTGCTTTTAACATTTTTTGATTTGAGCGTCACTGATGAGTCTTTTGTAGACGAAACATGCGTCTGGCGTAAATATTAAATTTTAATTCAGGTATCTATGATGAGTTTAATTTACAAGTCCCATTTTAACATGAAGCATCTTTTTGTCAAATTGTTGAGGAAAAAAACTAATTCCATTGCCTATCAAATATAAACATAAACTTAAGCAAACTGTAATGTACTTACATGTGGCCAGTCCTATACTGATGAGTCTTCATTCTTCATCTGTCGAGGAGGGCAACATATACTAGATGCTGTATCTGTAACAAAAACTATCAATTAATATCACCTTTAAATAGAGGCTATTTGCTGTTTCAAGTTTTCAGAATTTAATCTTTGAATTAGCGTGTCAACGTTACATTAAAACCTAAAGCTTGCTCTTTGCAGAGGACTGCTTTTAACATTTTTTGATTTGAGCGTCACTGATGAGTCTTTTGTAGACGAAACATGCGTCTGGCGTCAATATTAAATTTTATATTATATTTTAATTCAGGTATCTATGATGAGTTTAATTTACAAGTCCCATTTTAACATGAAGCATCTTTTTGTCAAATTGTTGAGGAAAAAAACTAATTCCATTGCCTATCAAATATAAACATAAACTTAAGCAAACTGTAATGTACTTACATGTGGCCAGTCCTATACTGATGAGTCTTCATTCTTCATCTGTCGAGGAGGGCAACATATACTAGATGCTGTATCTGTTACAAAAACTATCAATTAATATCACCTTTAAATAGAGGCTATTTGCTGTTTCAAGTTTTCAGAATTTAATCTTTGAATTAGCGCGTCAAGGTTACATTAAAAGCTAAAGCTTGCTCTTTGCAGAGGACTGCTTTTAACATTTTTTGATTTGAGCGTCACTGATGAGTCTTTTGTAGACGAAACAAGCGTCTGGCGTAAATATTAAATTTTATATTATATTTTAATTCAGGTATCTATGATGAGTTTAATTTACAAGTCCCATTTTAACATGAAGCATCTTTTTGTCAAATTGTTGAGGAAAAAAACTAATTCCATTGCCTATCAAATATAAACATAAACTTAAGCAAACTGTAATGTACTTACATGTGGCCAGTCCTATACTGATGAGTCTTCATTCTTCATCTGTCGAGGAGGGCAACATATACTAGATGCTGTATCTGTAACAAAAACTATCAATTAATATCACCTTTAAATAGAGCCTATTTGCTGTTTCAAGTTTTCAGAATTTAATCTTTGAATTAGCACATCAAGGTTACATTAAAACCTAAAGCTTGCTCTTTGCAGAGGACTGCTTTTAACATTTTTTGATTTGAGCGTCACTGATGAGTCTTTTGTAGACGAAACATGCGTCTGGCGTAAATATTAAATTTTATATTATATTTTAATTCAGGTATCTATGATGAGTTTAATTTACAAGTCCCATTTTAACATGAAGCATCTTTTTGTCAAATTGTTGAGGAAAAAAACTAATTCCATTGCCTATCAAATATAAACATAAACTTAAGCAAACTGTAATGTACTTACATGTGGCCAGTCCTATACTGATGAGTCTTCATTCTTCATCTGTCGAGGAGGGCAACATATACTAGATGCTGTATCTGTTACAAAAACTATCAATTAATATCACCTTTAAATAGAGGCTATTTGCTGTTTCAAGTTTTCAGAATTTAATCTTTGAATTAGCGCGTCAAGGTTACATTAAAAGCTAAAGCTTGCTCTTTGCAGAGGACTGCTTTTAACATTTTTTGATTTGAGCGTCACTGATGAGTCTTTTGTAGACGAAACATGCGTCTGGCGTAAATATTAAATTTTATATTATATTTTAATTCAGGTATCTATGATGAGTTTAATTTACAAGTCCCATTTTAACATGAAGCATCTTTTTGTCAAATTGTTGAGGAAAAAAACTAATTCCATTGCCTATCAAATATAAACATAAACTTAAGCAAACTGTAATGTACTTACATGTGGCCAGTCCTATACTGATGAGTCTTCATTCTTCATCTGTCGAGGGCAACATATACTAGATGCTGTATCTGTAACAAAAACTATCAATTAATATCACCTTTAAATAGAGCCTATTTGCTGTTTCAAGTTTTCAGAATTTAATCTTTGAATTAGCACATCAAGGTTACATTAAAACCTAAAGCTTGCTCTTTGCAGAGGACTGCTTTTAACATTTTTTGATTTGAGCGTCACTGATGAGTCTTTTGTAGACGAAACATGCGTCTGGCGTAAATATTAAATTTTATATAATATTTTAATTCAGGTATCTATGATGAGTTTAATTTACAAGTCCCATTTTAACATGAAGCATCTTTTTGTCAAATTGTTGAGGAAAAAAACTAATTCCATTGCCTATCAAATATAAACATAAACTTAAGCAAACTGTAATGTACTTACATGTGGCCAGTCCTATACTGATGAGTCTTCATTCTTCATCTGTCGAGGAGGGCAACATATACTAGATGCTGTATCTGTAACAAAAACTATCAATTAATATCACCTTTAAATAGAGGCTATTTGCTGTTTCAAGTTTTCAGAATTTAATCTTTGAATTAGCGCGTCAAGGTTACATTAAAACCTAAAGCTTGCTCTTTGCAGAGGACTGCTTTTAACATTTTTTGATTTGAGCGTCACTGATGAGTCTTTTGTAGACGAAACATGCGTCTGGCGTAAATATTAAATTTTATATTATATTTTAATTCAGGTATCTATGATGAGTTTAATTTACAAGTCCCATTTTAACATGAAGCATCTTTTTGTCAAATTGTTGAGGAAAAAAACTAATTCCATTGCCTATCAAATATAAACATAAACTTAAGCAAACTGTAATGTACTTACATGTGGCCAGTCCTATACTGATGAGTCTTCATTCTTCATCTGTCGAGGAGGGCAACATATACTAGATGCTGTATCTGTAACAAAAACTATCAATTAATATCACCTTTAAATAGAGCCTATTTGCTGTTTCAAGTTTTCAGAATTTAATCTTTGAATTAGCACATCAAGGTTACATTAAAACCTAAAGCTTGCTCTTTGCAGAGGACTGCTTTTAACATTTTTTGATTTGAGCGTCACTGATGAGTCTTTTGTAGACGAAACATGCGTCTGGCGTAAATATTAAATTTTATATAATATTTTAATTCAGGTATCTATGATGAGTTTAATTTACAAGTCCCATTTTAACATGAAGCATGTTTTTGTCAAATTGTTGAGGAAAAAAACTAATTCCATTGCCTATCAAATATAAACATAAACTTAAGCAAACTGTAATGTACTTACATGTGGCCAGTCCTATACTGATGAGTCTTCATTCTTCATCTGTCGAGGAGGGCAACATATACTAGATGCTGTATCTGTAACAAAAACTATCAATTAATATCACCTTTAAATAGAGGCTATTTGCTGTTTCAAGTTTTCAGAATTTAATCTTTGAATTAGCGCGTCAAGGTTACATTAAAACCTAAAGCTTGCTCTTTGCAGAGGACTGCTTTTAACATTTTTTGATTTGAGCGTCACTGATGAGTCTTTTGTAGACGAAACATGCGTCTGGCGTAAATATTAAATTTTATATTATATTTTAATTCAGGTATCTATGATGAGTTTAATTTACAAGTCCCATTTTAACATGAAGCATCTTTTTGTCAAATTGTTGAGGAAAAAAACTAATTCCATTGCCTATCAAATATAAACATAAACTTAAGCAAACTGTAATGTACTTACATGTGGCCAGTCCTATACTGATGAGTCTTCATTCTTCATCTGTCGAGGAGGGCAACATATACTAGATGCTGTATCTGTAACAAAAACTATCAATTAATATCACCTTTAAATAGAGCCTATTTGCTGTTTCAAGTTTTCAGAATTTAATCTTTGAATTAGCACATCAAGGTTACATTAAAACCTAAAGCTTGCTCTTTGCAGAGGACTGCTTTTAACATTTTTTTGATTTGAGCGTCACTGATGAGTCTTTTGTAGACGAAACATGCGTCTGGCGTAAATATTAAATTTTATATAATATTTTAATTCAGGTATCTATGATGAGTTTAATTTACAAGTCCCATTTTAACATGAAGCATCTTTTTGTCAAATTGTTGAGGAAAAAAACTAATTCCATTGCCTATCAAATATAAACATAAACTTAAGCAAACTGTAATGTACTTACATGTGGCCAGTCCTATACTGATGAGTCTTCATTCTTCATCTGTCGAGGAGGGCAACATATACTAGATGCTGTATCTGTAACAAAAACTATCAATTAATATCACCTTTAAATAGAGGCTATTTGCTGTTTCAAGTTTTCAGAATTTAATCTTTGAATTAGCGTGTCAACGTTACATTAAAACCTAAAGCTTGCTCTTTGCAGAGGACTGCTTTTAACATTTTTTGATTTGAGCGTCACTGATGAGTCTTTTGTAGACGAAACATGCGTCTGGCGTAAATATTAAATTTTATATTATATTTTAATTCAAGTATCTATGATGAGTTTAATTTACAAGTCCCATTTTAACATGAAGCATCTTTTTGTCAAATTGTTTAGGAAAAAAACTAATTTCATTGCCTATCAAATATAAACATAAACTTGAGCAAACTGTAATGTACTTACATGTGGCCAGTCCTATACTGATGAGTCTTCATTCTTCATCTGTCGAGGAGGGCAACATATACTAGATGCTGTATCTGTAACAAAAACTATCAATTAATATCACCTTTAAATAGAGGCTATTTGCTGTTTCAAGTTTTCAGAATTTAATCTTTGAATTAGCGTGTCAACGTTACATTAAAACCTAAAGCTTGCTCTTTGCAGAGGACTGCTTTTAACATTTTTTGATTTGAGCGTCACTGATGAGTCTTTTGTAGACGAATCATGCGTCTGGCGTAAATATTAAATTTTAATTCAGGTATCTATGATGAGTTTAATTTACAAGTCCCATTTTAACATGAAGCATCTTTTTGTCAAATTGTTGAGGAAAAAAACTAATTTCATTGCCTATCAAATATAAACATAAACTTAAGCAAACTGTAATGTACTTACATGTGGCCAGTCCTATACTGATGAGTCTTCATTCTTCATCTGTCGAGGAGGGCAACATATACTAGATGCTGTATCTGTAACAAAAACTATCAATTAATATCACCTTTAAATAGAGGCTATTTGCTGTTTCAAGTTTTCAGAATTTAATCTTTGAATTAGCGTGTCAACGTTACATTAAAACCTAAAGCTTGCTCTTTGCAGAGGACTGCTTTTAACATTTTTTGATTTGAGCGTCACTGATGAGTCTTTTGTAGACGAAACATGCGTCTGGCGTAAATATTAAATTTTATATTATATTTTAATTCAGGTATCTATGATGAGTTTAATTTACAAGTCCCATTTTAACATGAAGCATCTTTTTGTCAAATTGTTGAGGAAAAAAACTAATTCCATTGCCTATCAAATATAAACATAAACTTGAGCAAACTGTAATGTACTTACATGTGGCCAGTCCTATACTGACGAGTCTTCATTCTTCATCTGTCGAGGAGGGCAACATATACTAGATGCTGTATCTGTAACAAAAACTATCAATTAATATCACCTTTAAATAGAGCCTATTTGCTGTTTCAAGTTTTCAGAATTTAATCTTTGAATTAGCACATCAAGGTTACATTAAAACCTAAAGCTTGCTCTTTGCAGAGGACTGCTTTTAACATTTTTTGATTTGAGCGTCACTGATGAGTCTTTTGTAGACGAAACATGCGTCTGGCGTAAATATTAAATTTTATATAATATTTTAATTCAGGTATCTATGATGAGTTTAATTTACAAGTCCCATTTTAACATGAAGCATCTTTTTGTCAAATTGTTGAGGAAAAAAACTAATTCCATTGCCTATCAAATATAAACATAAACTTAAGCAAACTGTAATGTACTTACATGTGGCCAGTCCTATACTGATGAGTCTTCATTCTTCATCTGTCGAGGAGGGCAACATATATTAGATGCTGTATCTGTAACAAAAACTATCAATTTTACAAAATCAATGCTGCTGAAGTATCCCATGAGATGACGTATTAGGTCAGGTGATGTCAGTGCGTATTTAGGTCAATGAAAGAGACGGATTGTTTTTTGTAAGTGAAAGGGATAAAGTGTGATTTGGGATTGTTGGAGAGTTTATGGATACATGTAACTTGTTGAAGAACTAATTTTGAATATTTATCAAACGTTGGCATTGCATTTATTGCAAAAATTTAGATAATAACACTTTATTACACTCTCAGAGTTTTCTGTTCGACCCGAGTGGTCAACATGGCGTCCAATTGTTCGGACAGTGACAATAATGGGTTTGCTCAGCACGGCTCAGCCGGTATAACCCGTAAACATAGTTCATCTGAGCTCAGCTCATCAAAAGAACAAATAGTTATGATTGAAACTGACACTGGGAACTTTTTAGTGCCAGGAATGATTGAAAACGTTCTCGTTGACGAAGAGGGCGGAGTTTATAATGATGGACATATGATTCCACATAGCTCAAGTGCAAAGAGCGTGAAATCTCGCACCTCGCGAGATGTAAACATAGAGAACATTTCTCGTACATCACGAGATGAAAATAATGATACTTTCGGTCAACCGGATCTCTATCAAATGATGATACAGACACAAATTATGATGCAAGAAACAATGAAAAACAGAGAAGTAGTTGATAATATTGATCATAGTGAATCAGGAGATGAATCCGAACATGAAGATGTCGGCATGGCGTTAGGCAAATTATGTGAAGATGCAGACAAAGTGCAGCCTGATGCATGTACTACGGACATGCCGGTAGATGATGAAGATGATTTCATGCAATCTCTCGGAGATTTCTTGTCATCGGAAGACAAACTTGGTCCGAAAGTTTCAAATTCCTTGGCAGGTATTGTCAACACTGGTATGAAACAGAAAGTTTCAGAGGACAAAATTAAATTAATGCTAAAAAAGTATTTGAGGCCAGAAAACTGTGAGGCATTGGCACCTGTGCATGTCAATTTGCCAATATGGAAAACTTTAAATAGACAGACAAAAAATGTAGATATTATGATACAGAAAAATCAGGGCATCTTATATATGCAAAGGAATGGTCCCACAACTAACTTTAATGGACAAGCTTCTTAACATAAGCAAGGCAAATAAAGGCATTGAGCCAAGTGAAGTTGGAGAGGTACTAAGTCTTGTGAAAGATTCATTTGTATTTACTCAGATGGCATATTCAGACCTGAATGTCAAAAGAAGACAATTGATTAAAACAAATTTGAGACCGTGTTATCGATCACTCTGCCCAGACAATGCACCAATATCAGATAAACTATTCGGTGATAGTCTTGTTGACAAGGTCAAAGAAGTTGATATAGCTAACAGAATGGGTAGAAAATTAGGGAAGGTGAAGTCCTTCCTACCAGCAACCTCCACAGATAATAGGGATCATAGAATAAACACTGGTTTCACAGCTAACAGGTTCCCTGCTCCCTATAGCATACCAGAAAATCGGTTCAGATTCAAATCACAGAATAATAGCTTCAGACCATCTTTCTCTCATGCTAATGATCATTTTTTAGGGAAAAGACCAGTCATGAGGAACAACTTCAAGAAGAAAGACAGGCACTAAATCCTGTTGACATGGAATGTGAATCTTTTGAACATGTAAGTTCACAAACTGATTTAAAGTCACATGTATTTGCATTTATGAACACGCCTGACAATTTTATTGCGGGAAAAATACGTAATTTTTTAGGGTGCTGGAAATTGCTTACACAAGATAATTGGATTCTTAGTTTGGTTAAAGGTTACAAAATTGAATTTGATAATGTACCGCAACAAACCAAATTACCTGGAACCATTAAATTTAATGAATCAGAACAGTCTATAATTAATGGAGAAATTGAAAAATTTGTACTAAAAAATGTTGTTCAAAAAGTCGATATCCAGGACATTAACAAACAAGAATTTATTTCGAATATATTTATCAGACCAAAGAAAGATGGGTCTCATAGGTTAATATTAAACTTGAGACAATTAAATGAACAAGTTGAATATCACCATTTTAAAATGGAAACACTTAAAACTGCATTACAATTAGTTAAACCAAATGTCTGGTTTGCATCTGCAGATTTAAAGGATGCATATTTTTCTGTTAATGTTGTACATTGTGATAGGCAATTTTTAAGATTTTATTGGAATGGGACAAAATATCAATTTACTTGTCTCCCAAACGGATTAGCAAGTGCACCGAGAATATTTACTAAGCTTTTAAAACCAATATTTTCTACACTTCGAAAAAATGGATATTTAAATGTGGCATACATTGATGATAGTCTTCTTATTAGTGACACTTATCAGCATTGTTGGGATAACATTAAAGACACATGTAATCTCCTCGACCAATGTGGGTTTACTATTCACCCTATTAAATCAGTACTACATCCATGTCAAGAAGTAACTTTTTTGGGTTTTGTTATTAATTCTATAACAATGACAGTAAAATTAACGTCTGAAAAGGCAAAGACTATTGTAGTCATGTGCAAAGTGTTTGTTAAAAAATGGGAAACAACAATTAGAGAGTTTTCTCAGCTAGTTGGAAAATTGGTAGCTTCTGAACCAGCAGTTCAGTATGCAAACTTCTATGTCAAACCTCTTGAACAAAAGAAAGACAAAGCATTAAAGATTAATAGAGGAAATTACGATGCGATAATGTATTTGGATTGTGAAATACACAAACATTTAATTTGGTGGATAAATAATATTGAAAAGTCTAGTAAACCTATTCTTACTATAGAACCTAGTATGATTCTTCAATCTGATAGCTCAAAAACAGGATGGGGAGGACTGATTAAACATCCGAAATTAGCTATGGCCAAAACAGGGGGACATTGGTCTTACCATGAACAAGATAAACATATAAATGTGTTAGAGCTTCTTGCAGCCTTTTTAACTCTTAAAAGTTTCTGTGCTACGGAAAACAATATTCATATAAAAATATATTTGGATAATACAGTAGCGGTTCAGTATATTAACAATATGGGAGGAAGGAAGGATGAGTTGAATGAGTTAACTAGAGAAATTTGGAATTGGTGTATAAATAGAAGCATTTGGTTAAGTGCATGTCATTTGCCGGGAAAATCTAACGTAGAGGCAGACAAACTTTCAAGACATTTAAGTGATGATATGGAGTGGAAGTTAAATGAAAACATTTTCATGAAAATTCAAAAACTATTTGGTCCAATTAATATAGACCTCTTTGCGTCACGACTTAATTGTCAATTGAACAAGTATGTTTCATATATTCCAGATCCAGATGCGTGTGCAATTGATGCATTTTCTTTTTCTTGGAATATGTATAATGGCTATGCTTTTCCTCCTTTCAGTATAATTGGAAGAGTACTCCAGAAAATGGAAGAAGACAAGGCAACATTGATATTGATAGCACCAATATTCACGACTCAACCATGGTTTGCAAAAATTCTTCATCTGATAGCCGGACAATCTTACATACTACCAAAGAAAAATCTGTTGATTCATCCATCAGATCCTTCAAGGCAACACCCGTTAAAGAAAATGCAGTTAGCAGTATTTCCTTTATCAGGACAAGACTTAACAGTTTTGGCTTACCAACAGACACTACAAACATTTTATATGACTCATGGAGAAATTCCACAAAAAAGCAATATGGGAGTTATCTCAACAAATGGGTGCAATTTTGTGTTAAAAGACAAATTAATTCATTTAAAGCATCTAATTCTATAGTTTTACAATTTCTGACAGAATTGTTTCAAAAAGGGCTTGGATATAGTGCTATTAATACAGCTCGATCAGCTTTATCATCAGTGTTGGATTGTGGGAAAGAAAATCCTATTGGTAATGATCCTTTAATTTGTCGTTTTATGAAAGGTGTATATAATAAAAGACCAACTTTACCAAGATATGAAGTAACATGGGACGTTGATGTGAATATGTTGACTTTGAAAAATCTTACGTTAAAATTAACAATGATACTAAGTTTATTAACAGCTCAGAGAACACAAACTTTACATTTGATGGATATCAATGATTGTACTGTAAATACAGATGAATTAATTATAAAAGTGACAAAATTAATCAAAACTTCTAAACCAGGTAGCCATTTGGCAGACATACATTTACCAGCATATATCAAAGACAAATCTTTATGTGTTGTGGATACATTTAATGAATACATTAAAAGAACTCAATCATTAAGAGGACAATATACTAAGTTATTTATTATGACTATGAAACCACATAAACCTGTGTCTAAAAACACGATTAGCAGATGGATTAAATTAACAATGAAACTTGCAGGATTAGATATTAACTTGTTTAAGCCGCATAGTGTTAGATCAGCTGCAACTTCATCTGCTAAAAAAGCAGGGATTTCGATAGACGTTATAATGAAATCAGCTGGTTGGAAAAAAGAATCAACTTTTAGAAAGTTTTATGACAAACCTATAGTAGACAATAACAAAAATAAGGGTTTGAGTAAAACACTTCTTGATAACTATCTTTGTCATGATCATTAGATTTATCTATTACTTTACTATGTGATTGCATGTTGTAAATGCGTTTCTTTTATTATTAGATAAATAGTTAACATATATGATTTCTGTTTAATTTAGAATTATCTAACAAAAATTTGTTGTGTGGTATACAGTCTTTGAGATAGGTAATTGTTCTCTTAGGACTTTCAGATATATTCATGGACACGTAATCTTTGTTGGTGTACCGAGCTTTCGTGGTTAATTGGTTCTGTTGCCAATTCATGTGTTGCTCTAAAATCTCATGGGATACTTCAGCAGCATTGATTTTGTAAAATTGGAAAATTAAATGAGTGTTGGAACAATACGAAATTTGATTATAATTTTACAAAATCAATTCTGCTGCTGAGGTATTACATGCCCACCCGATACCCACCCAGAGTACTTATCTTAACACATTCATCGGCATCTTTCAAACCTGACATCACCTGACCTAATACGTCATCTCATGTGATACCTCAGCAGCAGAATTGATTTTGTAAAATTATAATCAAATTTCGTATTGTTCCAACACTCATTTAATTTTCCAATTAATATCACCTTTAAATAGAGGCTATTTGCTGTTTCAAGTTTTCAGAATTTAATCTTTGAATTAGCGTGTCAACGTTACATTAAAACCTAAAGCTTGCTCTTTGCAGAGGACTGCTTTTAACATTTTTTGATTTGAGCGTCACTGATGAGTCTTTTGTAGACGAATCATGCGTCTGGCGTAAATATTAAATTTTAATTCAGGTATCTATGATGAGTTTAATTTACAAGTCCCATTTTAACATGAAGCATCTTTTTGTCAAATTGTTGAGGAAAAAAACTAATTCCATTGCCTATCAAATATAAACATAAACTTAAGCAAACTGTAATGTACTTACATGTGGCCAGTCCTATACTGATGAGTCTTCATTCTTCATCTGTCGAGGAGGGCAACATATACTAGATGCTGTATCTGTTACAAAAACTATCAATTAATATCACCTTTAAATAGAGGCTATTTGCTGTTTCAAGTTTTCAGAATTTAATCTTTGAATTAGCGCGTCAAGGTTACATTAAAAGCTAAAGCTTGCTCTTTGCAGAGGACTGCTTTTAACATTTTTTGATTTGAGCGTCACTGATGAGTCTTTTGTAGACGAAACATGCGTCTGGCGTAAATATTAAATTTTATATTATATTTTAATTCAGGTATCTATGATGAGTTTAATTTACAAGTCCCATTTTAACATGAAGCATCTTTTTGTCAAATTGTTGAGGAAAAAAACTAATTCCATTGCCTATCAAATATAAACATAAACTTAAGCAAACTGTAATGTACTTACATGTGGCCAGTCCTATACTGATGAGTCTTCATTCTTCATCTGTCGAGGAGGGCAACATATACTAGATGCTGTATCTGTAACAAAAACTATCAATTAATATCACCTTTAAATAGAGCCTATTTGCTGTTTCAAGTTTTCAGAATTTAATCTTTGAATTAGCACATCAAGGTTACATTAAAACCTAAAGCTTGCTCTTTGCAGAGGACTGCTTTTAACATTTTTTGATTTGAGCGTCACTGATGAGTCTTTTGTAGACGAAACAAGCGTCTGGCGTAAATATTAAATTTTATATAATATTTTAATTCAGGTATCTATGATGAGTTTAATTTACAAGTCCCATTTTAACATGAAGCATCTTTTTGTCAAATTGTTGAGGAAAAAAACTAATTCCATTGCCTATCAAATATAAACATAAACTTAAGCAAACTGTAATGTACTTACATGTGGCCAGTCCTATACTGATGAGTCTTCATTCTTCATCTGTCGAGGAGGGCAACATATACTAGATGCTGTATCTGTAACAAAAACTATCAATTAATATCACCTTTAAATAGAGGCTATTTGCTGTTTCAAGTTTTCAGAATTTATTCTTTGAATTAGCGTGTCAACGTTACATTTAAAACCTAAAGCTTGCTCTTTGCAGAGGACTGCTTTTAACATTTTTTGATTTGAGCGTTACTGATGAGTCTTTTGTAGACGAAACATGCGTCTGGCGTCAATATTAAATTTTAATTCAGGTATCTATGATGAGTTTAATTTACAAGTCCCATTTTAACATGAAGCATCTTTTTGTCAAATTGTTGAGGAAAAAAACTAATTCCATTGCCTATCAAATATAAACATAAACTTGAGCAAACTGTAATGTACTTG
Source organism: Mytilus galloprovincialis (assembly GCA_037788925.1). Taxonomy (NCBI): domain Eukaryota; kingdom Metazoa; phylum Mollusca; class Bivalvia; order Mytilida; family Mytilidae; genus Mytilus; species Mytilus galloprovincialis. The sequence goes on from CM075335.1 coordinate 38,387,444, forward strand.
CATGTGGCCAGTCCTATACTGATGAGTCTTCATTCTTCATCTGTCGAGGAGGGCAACATATACTAGATGCTGTATCTGTTACAAAAACTATCAATTAATATCACCTTTAAATAGAGGCTATTTGCTGTTTCAAGTTTTCAGAATTTAATCTTTGAATTAGCGTGTCAACGTTACATTAAAACCTAAAGCTTGCTCTTTGCAGAGGACTGCTTTTAACATTTTTTGATTTGAGCGTCACTGATGAGTCTTTTGTAGACGAATCATGCGTCTGGCGTAAATATTAAATTTTAATTCAGGTATCTATGATGAGTTTAATTTACAAGTCCCATTTTAACATGAAGCATCTTTTTGTCAAATTGTTGAGGAAAAAAACTAATTCCATTGCCTATCAAATATAAACATAAACTTAAGCAAACTGTAATGTACTTACATGTGGCCAGTCCTATACTGATGAGTCTTCATTCTTCATCTGTCGAGGAGGGCAACATATACTAGATGCTGTATCTGTAACAAAAACTATCAATTAATATCACTTTTAAATAGAGGCTATTTGCTGTTTCAAGTTTTCAGAATTTAATCTTTGAATTAGCGTGTCAACGTTACATTAAAACCTAAAGCTTGCTCTTTGCAGAGGACTGCTTTTAACATTTTTTGATTTGAGCGTCACTGATGAGTCTTTTGTAGACGAAACATGCGTCTGGCGTAAATATTAAATTTTAATTCAGGTATCTATGATGAGTTTAATTTACAAGTCCCATTTTAACATGAAGCATCTTTTTGTCAAATTGTTGAGGAAAAAAACTAATTCCATTGCCTATCAAATATAAACATAAACTTAAGCAAACTGTAATGTACTTACATGTGGCCAGTCCTATACTGATGAGTCTTCATTCTTCATCTGTCGAGGAGGGCAACATATACTAGATGCTGTATCTGTAACAAAAACTATCAATTAATATCACCTTTAAATAGAGGCTATTTGCTGTTTCAAGTTTTCAGAATTTAATCTTTGAATTAGCGTGTCAACGTTACATTAAAACCTAAAGCTTGCTCTTTGCAGAGGACTGCTTTTAACATGTTTTGATTTGAGCGTCACTGATGAGTCTTTTGTAGACGAAACATGCGTCTGGCATAAATACTAAATTTTATATTATATTTTAATTCAGGTATCTATGATGAGTTTAATTTACAAGTCCCATTTTAACATGAAGCATCTTTTTGTCAAATTGTTGAGGAAAAAAACTAATTCCATTGCCTATCAAATATAAACATAAACTTAAGCAAACTGTAATGTACTTACATGTGGCCAGTCCTATACTGATGAGTCTTCATTCTTCATCTGTCGAGGAGGGCAACATATACTAGATGCTGTATCTGTTACAAAAACTATCAATTAATATCACCTTTAAATAGAGGCTATTTGCTGTTTCAAGTTTTCAGAATTTAATCTTTGAATTAGCGCGTCAAGGTTACATTAAAAGCTAAAGCTTGCTCTTTGCAGAGGACTGCTTTTAACATTTTTTGATTTGAGCGTCACTGATGAGTCTTTTGTAGACGAAACATGCGTCTGGCGTAAATATTAAATTTTATATTATATTTTAATTCAGGTATCTATGATGAGTTTAATTTACAAGTCCCATTTTAACATGAAGCATCTTTTTGTCAAATTGTTGAGGAAAAAAACTAATTCCATTGCCTATCAAATATAAACATAAACTTAAGCAAACTGTAATGTACTTACATGTGGCCAGTCCTATACTGATGAGTCTTCATTCTTCATCTGTCGAGGAGAGCAACATATACTAGATGCTGTATCTGTAACAAAAACTATCAATTAATATCACCTTTAAATAGAGCCTATTTGATGTTTCAAGTTTTCAGAATTTAATCTTTGAATTAGCACATCAAGGTTACATTAAAACCTAAAGCTTGCTCTTTGCAGAGGACTGCTTTTAACATTTTTTGATTTGAGCGTCACTGATGAGTCTTTTGTAGACGAAACATGCGTCTGGCGTAAATATTAAATTTTAATTCAGGTATCTATGATGAGTTTAATTTACAAGTCCCATTTTAACATGAAGCATCTTTTTGTCAAATTGTTGAGGAAAAAAACTAATTCTATTGCCTATCAAATATAAAAATAAACTTACGCAAACTGTAATGTACTTACATGTGGCCAGTCCTATACTGATGAGTCTTCATTCTTCATCTGTCGAGGAGGGCAACATATACTAGATGCTGTATCTGTAACAAAAACTATCAATTAATATCACCTTTAAATAGAGGCTATTTGCTGTTTCAAGTTTTCAGAATTTAATCTTTGAATTAGCGCGTCAAGGTTACATTAAAACCTAAAGCTTGCTCTTTGCAGAGGACTGCTTTTAAATTTTTTTGATTTGAGCGTCACTGATGAGTCTTTTGTAGACGAAACATGCGTCTGGCGTAAATATTAAATTTTAATTCAGGTATCTATGATGAGTTTAATTTACAAGTCCCATTTTAACATGAAGCATCTTTTTGTCAAATTGTTGAGGAAAAAAACTAATTCCATTGCCTATCAAATATAAACATAAACTTAAGCAAACTGTAATGTACTTACATGTGGCCAGTCCTATACTGATGAGTCTTCATTCTTCATCTGTCGAGGAGGGCAACATATACTAGATGCTGTATCTGTAACAAAAACTATCAATTAATATCACCTTTAAATAGAGGCTATTTGCTGTTTCAAGTTTTCAGAATTTAATCTTTGAATTAGCGTGTCAACGTTACATTAAAACCTAAAGCTTGCTCTTTGCAGAGGACTGCTTTTAACATGTTTTGATTTGAGCGTCACTGATGAGTCTTTTGTAGACGAAACATGCGTCTGGCATAAATACTAAATTTTATATTATATTTTAATTCAGGTATCTATGATGAGTTTAATTTACAAGTCCCATTTTAACATGAAGCATCTTTTTGTCAAATTGTTGAGGAAAAAAACTAATTCCATTGCCTATCAAATATAAACATAAACTTAAGCAAACTGTAATGTACTTACATGTGGCCAGTCCTATACTGATGAGTCTTCATTCTTCATCTGTCGAGGAGGGCAACATATACTAGATGCTGTATCTGTTACAAAAACTATCAATTAATATCACCTTTAAATAGAGGCTATTTGCTGTTTCAAGTTTTCAGAATTTAATCTTTGAATTAGCGCGTCAAGGTTACATTAAAACCTAAAGCTTGCTCTTTGCAGAGGACTGCTTTTAAATTTTTTTGATTTGAGCGTCACTGATGAGTCTTTTGTAGACGAAACATGCGTCTGGCGTAAATATTAAATTTTAATTCAGGTATCTATGATGAGTTTAATTTACAAGTCCCATTTTAACATGAAGCATCTTTTTGTCAAATTGTTGAGGAAAAAAACTAATTCCATTGCCTATCAAATATAAACATAAACTTAAGCAAACTGTAATGTACTTACATGTGGCCAGTCCTATACTGATGAGTCTTCATTCTTCATCTGTCGAGGAGGGCAACATATACTAGATGCTGTATCTGTAACAAAAACTATCAATTAATATCACCTTTAAATAGAGGCTATTTGCTGTTTCAAGTTTTCAGAATTTAATCTTTGAATTAGCGCGTCAAGGTTACATTAAAACCTAAAGCTTGCTCTTTGCAGAGGACTGCTTTTAACATTTTTTTATTTGAGCATCACTGATGAGTCTTTTGTAGACGAAACATGCATATTGCGTAAATATTAAATTTTATATTATATTTTAATTCAGGTATCTATGATGAGTTTAATTTACAAGTCCCATTTTAACATGAAGCATCTTTTTGTCAAATTGTTGAGGAAAAAAACTAATTCCATTGCCTATCAAATATAAACACAAGTGAAACTGCGAGCTACTGCTCACTGATGATACCCCCGCCGCAAGTGGATAATATTAATAGTGTAAAAATATGCAAGTGTTCGGTAAACAGGAAGTTGTCGAGTGATGAATCTGAAAACGCATCACACGGTATAGCTGACTTATATAAATCCTGAAACCAAATTTCAGAAATCCTTGTATTGTAGTTCCTGAGAAAAATGTGACGAAAATTTTCAACTTGGCTATCATGTGTAAAATCAGACAAGTGTTCGGTAAACAGGAAGTTGTCAAGTGATGAATCTGAAAACGCATCACACGGTATGGCTGACATATATAAATGTTGATACCAAATTACAGAAAGGGTGGATGTGTAGTTCCTGAGAAAAATGTGACGAAAGTTTCATGGGACGGACTGACTGACGGACTGACGGACTGATGGACGGACTGACGGACTGACGGACGGACAGACAGAGGTAAAACAGTATACCCCCCCTTTTTTAAAGCGGGGGTATAATAAACTTAAGCAAACTGTAATGTACTTACATGTGGCCAGTCCTATACTGATGAGTCTTCATTCTTCATCTGTCGAGGAGGGCAACATATACTAGATGCTGTATCTGTAACAAAAACTATCAATTAATATCACCTTTAAATAGAGGCTATTTGCTGTTTCAAGTTTTCAGAATTTAATCTTTGAATTAGCGCGTCAAGGTTACATTAAAACCTAAAGCTTGCTCTTTGCAGAGGACTGCTTTTAACATTTTTTTATTTGAGCATCACTGATGAGTCTTTTGTAGACGAAACATGCATATTGCGTAAATATTAAATTTTATATTATATTTTAATTCAGGTATCTATGATGAGTTTAATTTACAAGTCCCATTTTAACATGAAGCATCTTTTTGTCAAATTGTTGAGGAAAAAAACTAATTCCATTGCCTATCAAATATAAACACAAGTGAAACTGCGAGCTACTGCTCACTGATGATACCCCCGCCGCAAGTGGATAATATTAATAGTGTAAAAATATGCAAGTGTTCGGTAAACAGGAAGTTGTCGAGTGATGAATCTGAAAACGCATCACACGGTATAGCTGACTTATATAAATCCTGAAACCAAATTTCAGAAATCCTTGTATTGTAGTTCCTGAGAAAAATGTGACGAAAATTTTCAACTTGGCTATCATGTGTAAAATCAGACAAGTGTTCGGTAAACAGGAAGTTGTCAAGTGATGAATCTGAAAACGCATCACACGGTATGGCTGACATATATAAATGTTGATACCAAATTACAGAAAGGGTGGATGTGTAGTTCCTGAGAAAAATGTGACGAAAGTTTCATGGGACGGACTGACTGACGGACTGACGGACTGATGGACGGACTGACGGACTGACGGACGGACAGACAGAGGTAAAACAGTATACCCCCCCTTTTTTAAAGCGGGGGTATAATAAACTTAAGCAAACTGTAATGTACTTACATGTGGCCAGTCCTATACTGATGAGTCTTCATTCTTCATCTGTTGAGGAGTGCAACATATACTAGATGCTGTATCTGTAACAAAAACTATCAATTAATATCACCTTTAAATAGAGGCTATTTGCTGTTTCAAGTTTTCAGAATTTAATCTTTGAATTAAAGCGTCAAGGTTACATTAAAAGCTAAAGCTTGCTCTTTGCAGAGGACTGCTTTTAACTTTTTTTGATTTGAGCATCACTGATGAGTCTTTTGTAGACGAAACATGCGTCTGGCGTAAATATTAAATTTTAATTCAGGTATCTATCATGAGTTTAATTTACAAGTCCCATTTTAACATGAAGCATCTTTTTGTCAAATTGTTGAGGAAAAAAACTAATTCCATTGCCTATCAAATATAAACATAAACTTAAGCAAACTGTAATGTACTTACATGTGGCCAGTCCTATACTGATGAGTCTTCATTCTTCATCTGTCGAGGAGGGCAACATATACTAGATGCTGTATCTGTAACAAAAACTATCAATTAATATCACCTTTAAATAGAGGCTATTTGCTGTTTCAAGTTTTCAGAATTTAATCTTTGAATTAGCGCGTCAAGGTTACATTAAAAGCTAAAGCTTGCTCTTTGCAGAGGACTGCTTTTAAATTTTTTTGATTTGAGCGTCACTGATGAGTCTTTTGTAGACGAAACATGCGTCTGGCGTAAATATTAAATTTTAATTCAGGTATCTATGATGAGTTTAATTTACAAGTCCCATTTTAACATGAAGCATCTTTTTGTCAAATTGTTGAGGAAAAAAACTAATTCCATTGCCTATCAAATATAAACATAAACTTAAGCAAACTGTAATGTACTTACATGTGGCCAGTCCTATACTGATGAGTCTTCATTCTTCATCTGTCGAGGAGGGCAACATATACTAGATGCTGTATCTGTAACAAAAACTATCAATTAATATCACCTTTAAATAGAGGCTATTTGCTGTTTCAAGTTTTCAGAATTTAATCTTTGAATTGGCGCGTCAAGGTTACATTAAAACCTAAAGCTTGCTCTTTGCAGAGGACTGCTTTTAACATTTTTTGATTTGAGCGTCACTGATGAGTCTTTTGTAGACGAAACATGCGTCTGGCGTAAATATTAAATTTTATATTATATTTTAATTCAGGTATCTATGATGAGTTTAATTTACAAGTCCCATTTTAACATGAAGCATCTTTTTGTCAAATTGTTGAGGAAAAAAACTAATTCCATTGCCTATCAAATATAAACATAAACTTAAGCAAACTGTAATGTACTTACATGTGGCCAGTCCTATACTCATGAGTCTTCATTCTTCATCTGTCGAGGAGGGCAACATATACTAGATGCTGTATCTGTAACAAAAACTATCAATTAATATCACCTTTAAATAGAGGCTATTTGCTGTTTCAAGTTTTCAGAATTTAATCTTTGAATTAGCGCGTCAAGGTTACATTAAAACCTAAAGCTTGCTCTTTGCAGAGGACTGCTTTTAACATTTTTTGATTTGAGCGTCACTGATGAGTCTTTTGTAGACGAAACATGCGTCTGGCGTAAATATTAAATTTTATATTATATTTTAATTCAGGTATCTATGATGAGTTTAATTTACAAGTCCCATTTTAACATGAAGCATCTTTTTGTCAAATTGTTGAGGAAAAAATCTAATTCCATTGCCTATCAAATATAAACATAAACTTAAGCAAACTGTAATGTACTTACATGTGGCCAGTCCTATACTGATGAGTCTTCATTCTTCATCTGTCGAGGAGGGCAACATATACTAGATGCTGTATCTGTTACAAAAACTATCAATTAATATCACCTTTAAATAGAGGCTATTTGCTGTTTCAAGTTTTCAGAATTTAATCTTTGAATTAGCGTGTCAACGTTATATTAAAACCTAAAGCTTGCTCTTTGCAGAGGACTGCTTTTAACATTTTTTGATTTGAGCGTCACTGATGAGTCTTTTGTAGACGAAACATGCGTCTGGCGTAAATATTAAATTTTATATTATATTTTAATTCAGGTATCTATGATGAGTTTAATTTACAAGTCCCATTTTAACATGAAGCATCTTTTTGTCAAATTGTTGAGGAAAAAAACTAATTCCATTGCCTATCAAATATAAACATAAACTTAAGCAAACTGTAATGTACTTACATGTGGCCAGTCCTATACTGATGATTCTTCATTCTTCATCTGTCGAAGAGGGCAACATATACTAGATGCTGTATCTGTAACAAAAACTATCAATTAATATCACCTTTAAATAGAGGCTATTTGCTGTTTCAAGTTTTCAGAATTTAATCTTTGAATTGGCGCGTCAAGGTTACATTAAAACCTAAAGCTTGCTCTTTGCAGAGGACTGCTTTTAACATTTTTTGATTTGAGCGTCACTGATGAGTCTTTTGTAGACGAAACATGCGTCTGGCGTAAATATTAAATTTTATATTATATTTTAATTCAGGTATCTATGATGAGTTTAATTTACAAGTCCCATTTTAACATGAAGCATCTTTTTGTCAAATTGTTGAGGAAAAAAACTAATTCCATTGCCTATCAAATATAAACATAAACTTAAGCAAACTGTAATGTACTTACATGTGGCCAGTCCTATACTGATGAGTCTTCATTCTTCATCTGTCGAGGAGGGCAACATATACTAGATGCTGTATCTGTAACAAAAACTATCAATTATAACACCTTTAAATAGAGGCTATTTGCTGTTTCAAGTTTTCAGAATTTAATCTTTGAATTAGCGTGTCAACGTTACATTAAAACCTAAAGCTTGCTCTTTGCAGAGGACTGCTTTTAACATTTTTTGATTTGAGCGTCACTGATGAGTCATTTGTAGACGAAACATGCGTCTGGCGTAAATATTAAATTTTAATTCAGGTATCTATGATGAGTTAAATTTACAAGTCCCATTTTAACATGAAGCATCTTTTTGTCAAATTGTTGAGGAAAAAAACTAATTCCATTGCCTATCAAATATAAACATAAACTTAAGCAAACTGTAATGTACTTACATGTGGCCAGTCCTATACTGATGAGTCTTCATTCTTCATCTGTCGAGGAGGGCAACATATACTAGATGCTGTATCTGTAACAAAAACTATCAATTATAACACCTTTAAATAGAGGCTATTTGCTGTTTCAAGTTTTCAGAATTTAATATTTGAATTAGCGTGTCAACGTTACATTAAAACCTAAAGCTTGCTCTTTGCAGAGGACTGCTTTTAACATTTTTTTAATTGAGCGTCACTGATGAGTCTTTTGTAGACAAAACATGCGTCTGGCGTAAATATTAAATTTTATTTCAGGTATCTATGATGAGTTTATTTACAAGTCTCATTTTAACATGAAGCATCTTTTTGTCAAATTGTTGAGGAAAAAAACTAATTCCATTGCCTATCAAATATTAACATAAACTTAAGCAAACTGTAATGTACTTACATGTGGCCAGTCCTATACGCATGAGTCTTCATCTGTCGAGGAGGGCAACATATACTAGATGCTGTATCTGTAACAAAAACTATCAATTAATATCACCTTTAAATAGAGGCTATTTGACGTTTCAATATTTCAGAATTCAATCTTTTAATAAGCATGTCAACGTTACATCAAAACCTAAAGTTTGCTCTTTGCAGAGATCTGCTTTTAACATTTTATGATTCAAGCGTCACTGATGAGTCTTTTCTAGATGTAACGCGCGTCTGGCGTAAATATTGAACTTTAATCCAGGTATCTATGATGAGTTTATTTACAAGTCCCATTTTAACATGAAGCACTCATTAAATTCATCAATGATATATCAAAATCTTAAGTTTGCTCTCTGCAGAGATATGCTTTTAGATTTTAACATGAGGCATCTTTTTGTCAAACGGTTCAATTAAAACCTATTGTATTGCCTTGCAAACATGAACATAGTTTTCAGATAAACTGTAATGAACAAATACATACATGTTGACTCTTTCTGCCATGAATCCATCTTCTTCCGTCTAGGAGGGCAACATATATTAAAGAAAAGGCGGTCTTTTCAACAAAATTTATAAATGGATATCAGCTTTAAAAAGACACTATTTGCTGTTTCAATTTTCAGATTTTTTTAATTTTTGAAATTTGTGGAAAAAGAGCCAATTATGAAAATCTATTTTGGTGCACCAGCCATTATAGCCTTGCTATCAAATGTAAAGATATTGGTAAATATCAAAATGAAATTTTCTATACCCTTTAATGGGCAAACTCATTTATACTCTGGAGAAACTATAAGTCTTGAGTCAAAGTCAATCCAATGTTTTAATGCATGAACATTAATCAATGCTATTATCAAAAACATGATTTCATCATAACACATCAATAAAGAGGTCAATAATGAATATGTTTTTTGAAGGAGCTAGTTTCAGTGGTCCCTAGTCCCATTCAACTTGGATATTTTGTCTTAAGTCTTCAGTCCAGGTGCAGTGTTTGTGTCTTCAGTCCAGTTGTGTCTCCAGTCCAGGTGCAGTGTTTGTGCAACATATAGTATCTACAGAGTAGAGATGAGTAAAATTTTCCTCACAAGTTAGTAAAATATATTACATTTTAAAATAGGGTCAATGACCTAGGATACACCTAGAAGTTAAGTGTGCTTATAGGGAGGGATCCATGCTGTTACAATGTTTTGTTAAAAGAAATGGCATCCAACATCATAACCAGTTTTTTTTTTTAAATGAAAAAGTTATCTTTAATTGATGTAAGCATGGCTATGGTTACTGTTATTTTGAAAAAAAGTTTTGAATTTCTTTAATTTATGTTATCATTTTAAAGAAATGCTGAAAAAAAATGGTCATCAAAATTTTGTATGAAGAAACAAGAGAAGGCATACACATAAATTAGCTCATTGAAAATAAATATAATTAAGAATAATTCTAACTAGTTTTAAATGCTTTAAATTGGGCATCTCCTTTAAAACAACATAATTAACTTTTTTCTAATCTTTGTAAGGCAATTTTCTAATTTTATGCAAAACCAAATCATGAAAATTCAAGTCGGCTGACTTTGGACTAGACCATTCACTTTTAAAAATAATTTTTCTTTTCAAAAACTTTTTTCCATTCATTGTGATTATGAACTTGAAATACTGAAGGCTTTTTCTTCAGTTAATACCATTATTTAAGTATCTTGTGATATGAAGTCATCTTTCCTTTCTGAATAAACATGTTAGCTCACAGATATACCAAACAAAATAACTTCTCTGGCTTAGGTCTAACTAATTATTATAGAATCTTTAGTAAGCTCACATACCAATGTCCCCCAATTGAAGATCAATAGCTTATGGCATAGTTTTATCTGTTTAATATTGAAAACCAATTAAAGATTTGGAGTCTGCTCAAGGAAAAGATTAATGACCGACTAATTGGTGAAAACCTACTTAGGATTGGGTGTAAAAATAATAAGATTTTTCAAATCATTTATCATAAATAAAAAGCAGACTATACCTAAGGGCAACCATAGTCTGGCTCTCCACAATGAATCTCAATTCCAAGTAAGGTGACTGTAGGTCTAGTTCATATCGTATTCAAGAACTGAAATGAGATGAACAACATAAGTCAATGAAGTAAAACATGATGCAAGTTTAACTTATTTCCAATGACCTACTTCAGGATGAACGACATGACTTAACCCTTTACTACATTTCAATGTAAACATGCATTTAGTGAAGGTTGCATGACCTCCAAGCTTACAAGGTCTTATTCTGACATAAAAAAAATCAAAAGCTGCAGATTATTTCCAAAATCAGTAACAAGGAATATAAAATTGAAGGTTGGTCTGATTGCCTTGGACAAGTTGAGTTCATTCTTTGACAAGCACAAGCTGCAATCTTCTTATGCAGTCTTATGCAGAATGTGTCCTAGGATGCCCCTGGTCTGTGTTTGCAACGAAAATTGGTGGAAGAACAGGACAAAAAAAACGGGAAAGAAAAATGGAAAGGCTGTAGGTCGACAAGGGTAACATTAATTGCCCCCATATTTTACAATGCAGGCATAACAAAATCTGAGTAAAAGCTCTTACCTCAAAATATTGAATTATTTTGTCACGTTTAAACAAACAGAAATGGTAACTCTATGGTATCATAACAATATTTATAGAATGCATGTCAAAGAGTCAACAGGGCTTTACTTAAACTTACACATAATCCAGGCGGTTTATCTAATTGAGTTTGCCTGGGCAACAGAAAAACCTGTTATTATATGCAAATGAGTACAACTGGTCATGTGTATTTGATATATATTGAGGAATGCTGCTAAAACAAATATCTCAAACTAGAACTTCAAATATATGCCATTTAAAAAACTACAATAGATACAGAGTGGCTTTATACATGTTATAAGGTTTAAAAACTAGAGACTCTGTGTCACTCACCTTGGTCTATGTGCATATTAAACAAAGGAAACACATGGATTCATGACAAAATTGTGTTTTGGTGATGGTGATGTGTTTCTAATTCTTACTTTACTGAACATTCTTGCTTTATACAATTTTTTCTATCTGTAATGATCTTGGCCATTTTGTTACAGAGAAAAATATTTTGTAAAAACTTACCAAATTAATGAAAATTGTTAAAAATTTATAATAAAGGGCAATAACTCCTTAAGGGGTCAATTGACCATTTTGGTCAATGTCATGTTGACTTAATTGTAGATCTTACTTTGCTGGGCATTACTGCTGTTACAGTTTATCTTTATCTATAATAGTATTCAAGACAATAACAAACGAGAATGTGTCCATAGTACACGGATGCCCCACTCGCACTATCATTTTCTATGTTCAGTGGACCATGAAATTGGGGTCAAAACTTTAATTTGGAATTAAAATTAGAAAGATCATATCATAGGGAACATGTGTACTAAGTTTCAAGTTGATGTAACTTTAACTTCATCACAAGAGTGCACACGCTGAAATGTCTCGCCTTCTTTACTAATCATTGATATTATGTTGATACTCCTAAATATACAGCTTTATTACGACTGTCACATAAACTTAACATGAACCATGAAAATGGTCAAGGTCAGTTGAACCATATACTAGGCAGACATGTACAGCTAACAATGCTTCCATACACCAAATATAGTTGACCTATTGCTTACAGTTTAAGAAAATAGACCAAAAAACAAAAACTTAACACTGATCAATGAACCGTGAAAACCAGGTCAAGGTCAAATAAAACCTGCACGACTGACATATAGATCATAAAATATTTCCAGACACCAAATATAGTTGACCTATGACATATAGTATTAGATAAAAAGACCAAAACTCAAAAAACTTAACTTTGACCACTGAACCATGAAAATGAGGTCAAGGTCAGATGACATCTGCCCGCTAGACATGTACACCTTACAATCATTCCATACAACAAATATAGTAAACCTATTGCATAAAGTATGAGAAAAACAGACCAAAACACAAAAACTTAACTATAACCACTGAACCATGAAAATGAGGTCAAGGTCAGATGACATCTGCCCGCTAGACATGTACACCTTACAATCATTCCATACAACAAATATAGTAAACCTATTGCATAAAGTATGAGAAAAACAGACCAAAACACAAAAACTTAACTATAACCACTGAACCATGAAAATGAGGTCAAGGTCAAATGACACCTGCCAGTTGGACATGTACACCTTACAGTCCTTCCATACACCGAATATACTAGACCTATTGCTTATAGTATCTGAGATATGGACTTGACCACCAAAACTTAACCTTGTTCACTGATCCATGAAATGAGGTTGAGGTCAACTGAAAACTGTCTGATGGGCATGAGGACCTTGCAAGGTACGCACATACTAAATATAGTTATCCTTTAACTTACAGTAAGAGAGAATTTAACATTACAAAAAATCTGAACTTTTTTTTCAAGTGGTCACTGAACCATGAAAATGAGGTCAAGGACAATGGACATGTGACTGACGGAAACTTCGTAACATGAGGCATCTATATACAAAATATGAAGCATCTAGGTTTTCCACCTTCTAAAATATATAGCATTTAAGAAGTGAGCTAACACCGCCGCCGCCGCCGCCGCCGCCGTAGCCGCCGCCGCCGGATCACTATCCCTATGTCGAGCTTTCTGCAACAAAAGTTGCAGGCTCGACAAAAAACTACCTTGACCAAAAACTTTAACCTGAACTTTGCACTATCATTTTCTATGTTCAGTGAACCATGAAATTGGGGTCAAAACTATAATTTGGCATTAAAATTCGAAAGATCATATCATGGGGAACATGTGTATCAAGTTTCAAGTTGATTGGACTTCAGCTTCATCAAAAACTACCTCGACCAAAAATTTTAACCTGAAGCAAACTACCTTGACCAAAAACTTTAACCTGCATTTTGCACTATCATTTTCTATGTTCAGTGAACCATGAAATTGGGGTCAAAACTATAACTTGGCATTAAAATTCGAAAGATCATACCATGGGGAACATGTGTATCAAGTATCAAGTTGATTGGACTTCAGCTTCATCAAAAACTACCTCGACCAAAAAGTTTAACCTGAAGCGAACGGACGCACAGACGGACGGACGAACGAACGAACGGAGGCACAGACCAGAAAACATAATGCCCCTCTACTATAATAGGTGGGGCATAAAAACGGCAAAATGTCCTTAAAATTACCAATTGGGGGGCAGCAACCCAACAACCAGTTGTCCAATGCATCTGAAATTTTTAGGGCAGATAGATATTAACTTGATTAACAATTCAACTTCTTTAAAAAATTTACTCTAAATGCTTTGGTTTCAGAGTTATAAGCCAAAATCTACATTTTACCCCTATGTTCTATTTTTAGCCATGGCGGCCATCTTGGTTGGTTGGCCAGGTCACCACACACATTTTTAAAACTATATATACCCTAATAATGATTGTGGCTAAATTTGGTTAAATTTGGTCCAGCAGTTTCAGAGAAGATTTTTGTAAAAGATTACAAAAATTTACGAAAAATTGGTAAAAAATTACTATAAAGGGCAATTACTCTTTAAGGGGAAAACTGAGCATTTTGGTCATGTTGACTTATTTGTAGATCTTACTTTGCTGAACATTATTGCTGTTTACAGTCTATCTCTATCTATAATAATATTCAAGATAATAACCGAAAACAGAAAAATTTCCTTGAAATTACTAATTCAGGGGCAGCAACACAACAACCAATTGTCCGATTCATCTGAAAATTTCAGGGCAGATAGATCTCAGAGTTATAAGCCAAAATATACGTTTTACCCCTATGTTCTATTTTTAGCCATGGCGGCCATCTTGATAGGTTTGGCGGGTCACTGGACACATATTTAAACTAGATACCCTAATGATAATTGTGGCCAGGTTTGGTTAAATTTGGCCCAGTAGTTTCAGAGAAGATTTTTGTAAAAGTTAACGACAATTGACTCCAAGTGATGAGAAAAACCTTTTGGGCCAGGTGAGCTAAAAAGTTAACATGAAAATTTATCAATAATTTGAGTCAATTCTTTCATTGTCACTTGTCATTATATAATTCATGGCAGCCATAGATTTGTTTTCATTTATTAAAACCATGGGTTGGGCATTTATATTCAATTATTTTACCCTGAGCATTATGTGTTAGCGAGAGGTAAAATACGAATATAAATGCCCAACCCATGGTTAAATGAAAACAAATCTTATGGCTGCCATGAATTATTTCGATTCTAATAGGACAATTTCGGTAATTTTGTTAAAGGTGAAAGCCCTATACATAGGATACTATTTTGGCTGTACCATTTTACCAAATTTTGATAATATTAGTAATATTATACTATTCAATGATTATTTTTTTCTAATCACATTTTTCACTAATTCATTTTTCTTCCAATGTAATTTTATTCCTTCTGAGGCAGACCACCATGCACTACATGCTCCTGACTTGGGGCAGGTACATAAAGAAAGTGCATGTGGCGGAGTTTAACATGTTTGTGAGCAAACATTCGACTGTAACAGTAGTGTAACAGCACAACATGAGAAAAAAAAATGTAAACTAGACAAAGTGATGCCCCCGCACTCCACTCATTTGACCGCTTATACCCCGAAAAGGACAAAGTTCAATTTTTCTCCCAAAAGAGGAAAAATAATAAAAAGAAAAAACAATGACCACATGCACACCTTCAATACATGTACAAACAGCTAGCAGAGTGATAAATTCCTAGCATTCAATATGTAGGAGGAGTTATCTGGAAACGCCCTACTTACCCAAGTAAATTTCCCAAAAATGACCCAAAAAAATCAACTTTCTCCCAAAAGAGCACATATTAATAAAAATTAAACCCTGACAACATGCAGCACACCTTCAATATATGTACAAACAGACAGTAAAGAGAAAACTGGTGGACGAGTTATGCGGAATAACTATATACCCATAATGGGACGGATAGACGGACGGACGGACAGAGGTTAAACACTATGCCCCAACTTTCAGTTGCGGTGGCTTAAAAAACAGTTTCAATTGACTGACTCAATAGTCCAGTATAACTAGGTAATTTAAATCCATCGGTGTGATCTTGTGTTCCCCAGAAAGGTAAGGAGATTCTGCTCAACGTGTGGCACCCGTTGTGTTATTCGCGAAATTACAAACCAAGTGATTTGGTTTTATTTGGAAGTTCACATTCGAGAAAAGGTATTATGGTTACGACAACTGGACCATGTTCGTCGTCCCATGTGAAACAGATATTCCAAAAAGTTTCCAATTAGTGCGAGGTAGATCAGAGAATTTAATTGCTTAAAAGTAAAAGATTCATATTCGTATATATGTTCAAATGATCATTAACGCTAAAAAAAAATCGGAGAGAACTTATTTTATAGTATTGATGCTTTGTCGCTTAGTCTGAGCTCCCTCCCTGATTTGCCTGTGACTTAAGTTGAGTTGATTTAAAGTGTCTCATTTGTTAACAAAAAAGTATTAGTCTTGATTTGTGTCGAGCCGTGACATCAATGTAGCAGCAGTGAGACAACAACGTCATCGAAAATGGTGGCATTTCTGGACCTTTTATAGCTTACTATTGGGTATGCGTTTTGATCATTGTTGAAAACCATACAGTTTTGTTTTAGTTAAATAAAACCGAATTAAACTGTTTAGACATGATAAATTTATTACCTCCATGAAGTGTTTTAAACAAGAAAAAGCATCTACTGAAAAACATTTTTTTTATTTTTTTTTTACCCATGAATCATGCAGTGCCTGAAATGGCCAGTCGCCCACTCACCTGAGGCGACCACTTTTATGTCAGGGCGATCAGAAGTTCTCAAAAGACAAGTAGTTACTGGCCCAAACAAAAACGTCTGGCCGACTGCCCTACACTTCTGCTGAAATTCAAATCATCGTAATTTAAAAAAATAATATTTAATCATGTAAAGAATATGGAGGTTTTCCTGAGCTGCTCTTTCGTTAAAAAAACAATGGAAGACAACTCTTGATTAACTAGACATTTGTGAAAACTCAGCCCACCGGAAACTCGGTCCCGGACAGTAAATTATGATTACTTGGCTTGTTATCGTCCTATAATATGGTCCATGTTGTTCCTGGTCGAGTTGTCTAATACTCTACCGAAACGTATTTGTAACAGACGTAGTGATTGGTCAAACTGAATATATGCAACCAATGATAACAAAGTTGGTAAATATAACAAGGGTCGTAATAAGGCACAACTTAAATAAATATGGCCGAGTTGAAAAACGGCTGGTTGTTTTTGAAAATGAGTGGAGGAGAAGAGAAGAAGCCTTCAAAGTATGCCAAGTAATATTTTTTCTTCAATCCTTCATTGTCTGCAATTTTACAGAGTGTCAATCAATCAAAATTTCGGAGTGAACTTTTATTTCAATAGGTTTTTGATGGGAAAAAAGGTGGTGGTTTGGGGGGGGGGGGGGGAGGGGCTAGGTATGGTTATGAGAAAACAGGCGGCATTTTTTAACAGAGGAATACTTTTTAATTATGTTAAATTTTCTGAAATTGGTCACAAAATGTCTAAAATGGGGTACGAGGTCTTACAATTTCTTCACATTTTCCTTAAAGATATGAACAAAATAGAGGGAAAAGGTGGTTTCAAGAGTCTTGGAAGACAGGCAGACCTTGGCTGCAGGTATCTGCTGAGTCAATGACTTGTACTTGGTGTACAGATGTACACGAAGCACCAAATTAGTTTTGCTGGACAACAGCAAAAGTCCAGACACTGAAGTCCCATGAATCCAGTAAAGCTCACATCAAAAGTGTTGGTGTCATTAAAGGGAGAACACTTGTTGCTAAAAGAGAGATAACAGAAGCTCAGAAAAGTATTGAGAGTTTGAACAAAGCTGTCATCAATAAATTATCAATCTTGTTCAAAACTGTGCATGCCTTGTGTTTAGCAGGGAGACCTTTTTCGGATTATGTTTGGATGTCGAAATTGGACAAGGCAAAAGGTCTTGATATTGGACAAACATCTTTTAATTCAAATAGTGCAAAAGAATTTTCCAAATACATTGCATTAACTGAACTAAACAAGATTGCTCAAATAATCCAGTCTAAAGTGAATGTACAGCCGATCAACATCACGCTTTTACACTGAAAGCAGCAATATCAGGAGAGACACAGCGTTCCGTTGACTATTTTACAAATTTCTTATAATACTGCTTCTTTTTGACAACTTCAGATCAAATAACAGGACCAAGTGGTTAAGGGATATCCCAATTATGTCCGAATATATTTTGGATTTTATTTTTTTTATTATTGTCTGCCTTTCCCTTTTTTCATACCAAATAACTCTGAACAACCACTCAAACTTTAAGTTGAATTACTTTGGTGATACCCATCCAAAACACATTAAACAAACAACATATTGAAATCTGTTAAAAAATAGATTTTTTTTAGATAGTGCATGGTGGCCTTTTGTAGCTGACTATACGGAGTGTTGAAGGCTGTACGGTTGCCAATATATGACTTCTTACATCCACTGCATTTAAACTCTGGTGGATAGTTGTCTCATTGGCAATCACACCACATCTAACTTTATTTCAACTCCTATGTTGCGTTTTGTATACTGCAACATTGTTTATTTAGTACGCATATCCCGGAGCCCTCTTTTCGGAAGCCAGAGCAAAAGCCATTGTTCTGCGATAGAAAATTTAATTACTAACTCAATCAAAAAGACATATAAAATAGCTCAAATTTCAACTCGAAATCTTAATTAATCTAAATGAGACTTAAATTCGAATCTTACTCAAACTCTACCTGAAAAAATTACTCAAATTCAAAGTTGTAACTAGAACTCTGCCTTTAAATATGACTCAAACTCGAAGTCAACTCGAAACTCAATGCTATTAGAACTTTAATTCTAAGCATGACTTGAATTTGAAAACTAACTCAAAGTTTATCTCAAACAGTAACCCGAACTTTAATTAGAACACTAATTAGATGGATGTCCACACGCATTCAAGGCACATACAACATGGAAATCTATCTTAAAATAGAACAGGTTTTTCCGAATTGGTCACTTGGTTTTACCTCATCAAGTAATGGTATAACCTGTCTGACATCAAAGAATGACAGGACCACATCAAAGAGTGACAAGACCACATCAAATAATGACAAGACCACATCAAATAATGAAACAAACACATCAAGTAGGGTGTTGCTAAACGGCGGAAACGGAAAACGGAACGGAATACGGAACGGAAACTGAAAACGGAAATAACAAGAAGTAACACATTTTCTTTTTTGGTTATTTTATCAACATAGGCATGTTTCATATAGTTAATAAAAAAACTCCCGCACCCGTAGGTGTCCTTCAGCTGGCTCCTTAAAAAATATGTATACTAGTACAGTGACAATGGACGTCATACTAAACTCCGAATTATACACAAGAAACTAAAATTAAAAATCATACAAGACTAACAAAGGCCAGAGGCTCCTGACTTGGGACAGGATCAAAATTGCGGCGGGGTTAAACATGTTTATGAGATCTCAACCCTCCCCCTATACCTCTAGCCAATGTAGAAAAGTAAACGCATAACAATACGCACATTAAAATTCAGTTCAAGAGAAGTCCGAGTCCGATGTCAGAAGATGTAACAAAAGGAAATAAATAAAATGACAATAATACATAAATAACAATAGACTACTAGCAGTTAACTGACATGCCAGCTCCAGACCTCAGTTAAACTGATTGAAAGATTATGTCTTCATCATATGAATATCAGGCACAATCCCTCCCGTTAGGGGTTTAGTATCATACTATCATAAAATATATGAGAAGAACATAACCCGTGTCATGCCAACAACTGTTTTTTTTTTTTTTAAATAAATGTGTTTAGTTCCGATGCAAAGACCCTATAAGTGAAGCAATATTAAAGCCAAAATATGCAATCTTTAATGACCTGACAACAGTATCGTAACTATGTCCCTTCTTAATAAGTCTGTTTAAAGGTTTTGTAAGCTTTTGAGGTGAATACTGACAATTTTGTGCTTTGTAAAGAATATTACCATAAAAGATTGAATGTGAAATACCTGAACGTATAAGATGTCTGCATGTTGAGTTATATTGACGAATTATTTCCTTATACCGATGATAAAATTTAGTAAATGTTTTGACTAGTTTGTGATATTGAAAACCCTGGTGTAATAACTTTACAGTTATACATAAATTTCTCTCGCTAAAATCTAATACGTTGTTACATACACGAGCGAATCGTACAAGTTGAGATACATAAACACCATAAGATGGTGACAAGGGAACGTCACCATCTAAAAATGGATAATTAACGATAGGAAATGAAAAATCATCTCTTTTATCATAAATTTTTGTATTAAGCTTCCCGTTAATGATATAGATATCAAGATCGAGGAAAGGGCAGTGGTCATTGTTAGTATTAGCTTTATTTAAAGTAAGTTCAACAGGATAAATTTCTTTAGTATACATACTGAAGTCGTCATTATTGAGAGCCAATATATCATCCAAATATCTAAAAGTATTGTTAAATTTTTGTATCAAATGTTGTTTCGATGGGTCTTTGCTAATGTTTACAAGAAAGCAAAAAAACGGAGGAATAAGTTTAAAATAAAAGATGTTAAAGCATAAAGTATTGAAATGATTAGCAGGAGATGATGAGACTATGTTTTTGAAGTAATTCATAAATTCATATGTACGTCGTTCATGCGTTAATTAAAGTCTGTTCGAGTAACCCAACAACACACATATACATATATAAAATAGATGGACATTGGTCTCAATTCTATAGATAGAACCTGAAGTAATCATTTCTTTTTATTTTTTCTTTGTTTCTTTTTCAATTGCCTTGAATCAAGATTACTGATGTGGTGTCAATGATCGTGTTGCGTTGTTCTGCATTGGTGAATTATTTTCGTTGTATCTTTTCTGGTATAATGAAAAGAAAACGTAAAGGAACCTAAAGGAACAATGATGTATGGACAACAACCGATAAGGAAACCAGGGAACTAAAATATAGGAAATTTAATTCACTTTATTTTTATGCAAAAATTGACAAAATCACCCACTTTACAAAGTTTTTCTCACCCGAATACAATACTGAAGTACGCTGTTAGGTATTAACGTCAACCGAAAGCATTACATCTCCCATAATTTAAAATTCTATCATAAATAGGAATTGTTGTGAAACAAGTGTTACTGTGGTGGAAAAAGGTTGCCTATACATAGATACACGATTTCACAGTGCCCTTACGAAGTTAGTCGTAGTCATGTCCTAGAGTCTTCGAAATCAAATTGTCCACACTGCTTTAAATATCATCCGCTTTAGTCTTCTCTTAAAATGTAATACCTCTTAAGTAGCCGTGAATATTATTTCATAATATTACAATTGGAAATAGTGTCACTCATTCAGAATGCTGCTTTCCTATAGTTGGGGACGGTGCATTATTTATCAAGCAGGGGGGACCGGTGCAAATGGTAAGGGGACATGTACTTTTTTCAACGTGCAAAGTAGTGGGACCTGATGATTTTTCATTATCTTAATGCATGGGACATACACTTTTTTCAAATGCTTAAGTAGTAAACATTTTATTTTAATTAGCCCAAAAATACACACAAGAAACATTCAAACACTTAACAGAAACAGAATATGATAAACAATTTTAGTTTTGACTGGTGTAAATCAGCCCATCTAACTAAATTAAATATTGATCTTACAAAATTCAAGCTTATTAGGTAGTTTGATTTATTGCTGTGAAATGAAAGAATTTAATTTTACAATAGGTAAAAATAAAAATTATTATATAAATTCAGATAGGCATCTTTAATTTTTTTTATAACTTTTTCAAATCAACTTGGGTTTTCATCAAACTATGCAGCTATCATAGATATATATTAAGCTTACTGAATCCCAGGTCATTTTGTTTTTTGTTGTATTGCTGTCAAATTCAAGAATTAAATTAATATAGGTAAAAAAAAGCTAGAATTTGCATTTCGAACAAAATAGAGATAGTACACTTTAATTATTTTAATAACTTTTTCAAATCAACTTGGATTTTCATCAAACTATGCAGCTATCTTGGATATATATTAAGATTACTGAATCCCATGTCATTTAGTTTTTTGTTGTATTGCTGTAAAATTTAAGAATTACAGTAATCTTGGTAAAAAAAAGCTAGGATTTGCAATTCAGACAGAATAGAGATAGTATACTTTAATTTTTTTAATAACTTTTTCAAAACAACTTGGATTGGCATCAAACTATGCAGCTATCTTAGATATATATTAAGCTAACTGAATCCCAGGTCATTTAGTTTTTTGTTGTATTGCTGTCAAATTTAACAATTAAATTAATCTAGGTCAAAAAAGGTAGAATTTGCAGTTCAAACAAAATAGATATAGTACACTTTAATTTTTTTAATAACTTTTTCAAATCAACTTGGATTATCATCAAACTAAGCAGCTATCTTAGATATATATTAAGCTTACTGAATCCCAGGTCATTTTGTTTTTTGTTGTATTGCTGTCAAATTCAAGAATTAAATTAATATAGGTAAAAAAAAAGCTAGAATTTGCATTTCGAACAAAATAGAGATAGTACACTTTAATTATTTTAATAACTTTTTCAAATCAACTTGGATTTTCATCAAACTATGCAGCTATCTTGGATATATATTAAGCTTACTGAATCCCATGTCATTTAGTTTTTTGTTGTATTGCTGTAAAATATAAGAATTACAGTAATCTTGGTAAAAAAAGCTAGGATTTGCAATTCAGACAAAATAGAGATAGTATACTTTAATTTTTTTAATAACTTTTTCAAAACAACTTGGATTTGCATCAAACTATGCAGCTATCTTAGATATATATTAAGCTTACTGAATCCCAGGTCATTTTGTTTTTTGTTGTATTGCTGTCAAATTTAACAATTAAATTAATCTAGGTCAAAAAAGGTAGAATTTGCAGTTCGAACAAAATAGAGATAGTACACTTTAATTTTTTTAATAGCTTTTTCAAATCAACTTGGATTATCATCAAACTAAGCAGCTATCTTAGATATATATTAAGCTTACTGAATCCCAGGTCATTTAGTTTTTTGTTGTATTGCTGTCAAATTCAAGAATTAAATTAATCTAGGTAAAAAAAGCTAGAATTTGTATTTAGAACAAAATAGAGATAGTACACTTTAATTTTTTAAATAACTTTTTCAAATCAACTTGGATTTTCATCAAACTATGCAGCTATCTTGGATATATATTAAGCTTACTGAATCCCATGTCATTTTGTTTTTTGTTGTATTGCTGTCAAATTCAAGAATTAAATTAATCTAGGTAAAAAAAAGCTAGAATTTGTATTTAGAACAAAATAGAGATAGTACACTTTAATTTTTTAAATAACTTTTTCAAATCAACTTGGATTTTCATCAAACTATGCAGCTATCTTTGATATATATTAAACTTACTGAATCCCAGGTCATATTTGTTTTTTGTTGTATTGCTGTAAAATTTAACAATTAAATTGTAAAGTGTACTATCTCTATTTTGTTCGAACTGCAAATTCTAGCTTTTTTGACCTAGATTTATCTAATTCTTAAATTTGACAGCAATACAACAACAAACAAAATGACCTAAGAGTCAGTAAGCTTAATATATCTCTAAGATAGCTGCATATTTTGATGCAAATCCAAGTTGATTTGAAAAAGTTATTTAAAAAATTAAAGATGCCTATCTTAATTGCAAATCCTAGATTTTTTTTACCATGATTACTTTAATTCTTAAATTTTACAGCAATACAACAAAAAACTAAATGACATGGGATTCAGTAAGCTTAATATATATCTAAGATAGCTGCATAGTTTGATGAAAATCCAAGTTGATTTGAAAAAGTTATAAAAAAAATTAAAGATGCCTATCTGAATTTATATATAAATAATTTTTATTTTTACCTATTGTAAAATTAAATTCTTTCATTTCACAGCAATAAATCAAACTACCTAATAAGCTTGAATTTTGTAAGATCAATATTTAATTTAGTTAGATGGGCTGATTTACACCAGTGAAAACTAAATTTGAAGGTCAAGACTAGTCGAGAATGTTAAAATGATTGTCAAAAACATTTATATCACAATAAATATTGTTGCTTTACGTTATTTAAGGTACAGATTGTGTTTTTATTCACTCAATATATTCATGATATTCATGGGACACATACTTTTTTAATGAATAGAGGTCATGGGACATAACTTTTTTTCCTATCACATCAGCATGGGACAATACTTTTTTCCAAACAGGTTTTGCGATTTGCACCGGTCCCCCCTGCTTGATAAATATTGCACCGTCCCTTGAAAACATTAAATGATAGGCGAAAGATACCAAAGGGACATTCAAACTCACAAGTCGTAAATGTTAAATCATGTTTAGAATGTTGAGCGCTTCCTAATGTCTATTCATGACACAACGGTCAAATGAATTCTTATAGGAGTTAACGCCATTATATGACGAATTTTACCACTTTCCATGTCCGTCTATTAGGTTTATTGAAATATATAATAAATAGATAGAAGGGGATCAAAATGTCCGGCGAAATCGTAAGTCGACTCGTTATTTGAGTTTTCGCTCTTAATGATTTTACCAATATTTGGTGTCTTTGCCAATCATCTTGAAAACTATAAGCGATAGCTAGAAACTTTTAAAACAAAATTGATCAGCAAGACAAGGTCTAAAAACAAGTCCAATTTTCCATTATGGTAAGTAGACTTTTTTTTATTATCTCTGTTTTGGGTAAAACTAAAGAAGATAGAGAGATGTTTGTCATAAACTATTCAAGTATTATGTTGGAGAGTCCCCATTGTTTAAGATTAGCTGTTATGTATTTCCAAAACTGTTTGCTATTTTCTTTGATTTCTAGCTCAAATCCTATTGTCATCATAATTGTTGTGTGATTTCGTAACTTTAGTCGTTATTAATTTTCGTAGTTCTTTCCATTTAAATTCCGTCTATATAAATATTTCTTTCCGTTTCTGTTTCCGTTCCGTTTTCCGTTTCCGCCGTTTAGCAACACCCCATCAAGTAGTGTAAAATCGTCAAAGGAGTAGCTCCAGTAAGACCCCTTTTTGGCCCCAAAATGTAACAGTTTTACAAAATTGTTCAAATGTAAGCTTTTAGTTATTTATTGGAAAGTAGAATGCTTTTATTACATAAATATGGGCTGTTTTTTACAATACAAAGCACATATATATCGGGTACTAGCATCATAAAGTCATGCTAAATTACTGAAATCTTCACAATTTTAGCATTTTAGTTAAGTTTTAGACGGTTTCCGTCTTAAATGAAAGTGGCCACATTTGTGTTCATTCATAATATTGAAACATAAGTTGTATTTAATGATAATACATAATATATATCAAGTTTGAGGATGAACACGGATGCGGACACTTTCATTTTTGACAAAAACCATATGAAAAGTTACATTTTTTGGCATATTTGATAGAATTTTCATATTTAAGCTTGAATCAGTACGTTTTAAATGACTGAATCAGTTAAAATCATTCACATAAATTAATTGAATCAACTGAAATAGACACATAAGTGTAACAAGAGTGCACACGCTGAAATGTCTCGCCTTCTATACTAATCATTGATATTATGTTGATAGTCCTAAGTATAAAGCTTTATTACAACTGTCTCATAAACTTAACATTAACCAAGATAACTAAACAAAGACCAATGAACCTTGAAAATGAGGTCAAGGTCAGATGCACCATGCCAGCATACCTGCCAACTGTCACTATTTGCGGGGGATTTCCCCCATGGAGGCTCCCAAATTGAAATTTTGAAAGAGCAATTTTGTCCACAATTTTTAACAAAACAATTAATTTTACAATGAATTTAGGCTTATAAAAGTATGGAGAAGCCAAAAAACAACATTAAAATGTATTTGAAGGACCTCTTGAAGATTTTTCAGGACTATGACAGCCATCTTGCACGCAAAACCCCCATGGGCATTTTGAAAAGTTGGCAGGTATGTGCCAGGCAGACATGTACAGCGAACAATGCTTCTATACAACATATATAGTTGACCAATTACTTATAGTTTAAGAAAAATAGACCAAAACACAAAAACTTAACACTGTGCAATGAACTGTGAAAATGAGGTCATGGTCAAAAGAAACCTGCGCTACTGACATAAAGATCATAAATATTTCCATACACCAAATATAGTTGACCTATGGCATATAGTATTAGATAAAAAGACCAAAACTCAAAAATCTTAACTTTGACCACTGAACCATGAAAATGAGGTCAAGGTCACATGACATCTGCCCGCTAGACATGTACACCTTACAATCATTCCATACAACAAATACAGTAGACCTATTGCATATAGTATGAAAAAAAAACAGACCAAAACACAAAAATTTAACTATTACCACTGAACCATGAAAATGAGGTCAAGGTCAGATGACACCTGCCAGTTGGACATGTACACCTTACAGTCCTTCCATACACCGAATATACTAGCACTATTGCTAATAGTATCTGAGATATGGACTTGACCACCAAAACTTAACCTTGTTCACTGATCCATGAAATGAGGTCGAGGTCAAGTGAAAACTGTCTGACAGACACGAGGACCTTGCAAGGTACGCATATATCAAATATAGTTATCCTATTACTTATAATAAGAGAGAATTCAACATTACAAAAAATCTGAACTTTTTTTTCAAGTGGTCACTGAACCATGAAAATGAGGTCAAGGACATTGGACATGTGACTGACGGAAACTTCGTAACATGAGGCATCTATATACAAAGTATGAAGCATCCAGGTTTTCCACCTTCTAAAATATAAAGCTTTTAAGAAGTTAGCTAACGCCGCCACCGCCGCCGTAGCCGCCGGATCACTATCCCTATGTCGAGCTTTCTGCAACAAAAGTTGCAGGCTCGACAAAAAGTGTCCAAAATCTTTCGTCAAATAGACCTGAAATTTGAGGCCAAAATCGGTCCTTACCGGACCTACTCCTTTTGAAACATCATTACGTAATGTTAAAACCATATTTATAAGAATAGACAAATCATCATTACGAAATAACAAAACCACATCATGTAATGAAACAACTACATTACGTTAACCATGTTATCAAGTAATGTTAAAACCACATTGACTAATGACACAACCATATTAAATAATGGTGAAACCACATCAAGTAATGACAAAACCATATTGAGTAATGACAAAACCATATTGAGTAATGACAAAACCATATCAAGTCAATACGAAACCATATCATGTAATATCGAAATATCATTAAGTCATGACTATTCCATATTGAGTTATATTAAAAAATCATTAGGTAATGTCAAAACCATATTAAGGGAGCTACCATTTGATTTTTATGGGGGGGGCTAGGATGAAATTTGAAAAAAATAGGCAGGACAGGAGTTTTGAGTAAAAAAAAAAGACAGGATGAGACACTTTGCAAAAAAAAAGGCAGGATGACAATTTAGGTAAAAAAAGTCAGGATAAACTAATAAAAAAAAAAGGCAGGACCGAATAGAGTGAAAAGTAAAAAGGCAGGACAGAGATTACAACTAAAAAAAAATGCAGGACAAAATTTTTCATCCTAGCCTCCCCATAAAAATCAAATGGTAGCTCCCTAAGTAAAGACAAAATATCATTAAGTAATAATAAAACAACATAAAGTAATATAAGACAGCTGTGGCGTTCCATAGATAACTTACAAAAATTTTCAAAGTCAATAGACCATGACTAAGGGGGCGGAATCAAATTATCTCCATGGAAATGAAATATGCCAATGCTTATAAACTGCATAGCAAATATCATTGACCTACCACTTGTGGTTCCCCATAAACTGACCTAATCACAAACTAATACATATAAAATAAGCAAAAGTTTCAGTCAATAGACCATGACTGTGGGGGCAGGGCCAAATAATCTCCATGGAAATGAGATATGCCAATGCTTATACAACTGCATACCAAATATGATTGACCTACAACTTGTGATTCACCATAAACTAGACCTAATCACAAACTAATACATTGTTGACGGAAACAGCATACCTATGGCTCGCTTTTTGACTCTGTCAAGGCGAGACAAAAATCTAAATACACAGCTAGATTCAGCATATCAAAGAACCTCACTAATTCAATTTTTGATGAAATAAAACCAAGTTTAATTTTTGGCCCTTTGGACCTTGTGTGGACTTCTTTAAAAACGGGGACCAAATTCCAAAAACTTAATACACGGTTAGAGTCAGCATATATAAGAACCCCAAGAATTCAAGAATAAAACCCTATTGAAATTGGTCAAGAAATAAGCAATTTATACAAAGTATTAGAAAAGTATGGTTTTTGGCCCCTTTTTCCTAAACAGTATGAGCCATAACCCCGAATCCCAACCTTTCTTTTTTGGAATGGAGCCATCTGATACAATTTCAGAAAGATCCATACACTTACAAGTTATTGTCTGAAAACTAGAAAAATACTTATTTTGACTCCTTTTGGGCCCCTTGTTCCTAAACCGTTTGGACCAAATTCCCCAAAATCAATCCCAACCTTGTATTTAAATTTCAGATTCATTCACTTAAACTAAAGTTATTGTCCAGAAACTAAGTGTCTTCGGACAACGATACAACACCAATATGCGAACGCATAATTTTTTTGCAGTCGTATAAAAAGCACTTTTTTCCTCTAACATTTTTTTATTAATATCTATAGGTATAGAACCACTAATTCCGGCCCGGTCAGAAAGAACATACAAGAAACTAGTACATATTTTAAACAAAATAGGTCCTACGCATAGCTGTATCTTTGTCAATAACGGGAATATTAGGGTAGTTTTAGTATCACATGAAAGATTGGGGACTTGGGATCACTTTAGAACCCTTGTTGAAAGTTTTATTCAAATTGTAAGAAAGTATATGCAATTCTAATAAAAGGGCTCATTTGGGAAAATTGGCCTGTTGTTCAGATCAGACGTTCCTGTTTTTGTACTATCAAACTTCTGGGAAACCAGTACACTCTAATATGCAATTAAAGGTATGTTGATTTTTTCAGCACAAGTCAAGATAAGGTACAGTTTTAACATGAAATAACTGCCACTTTATTTGAACTTAAGACAAAGTAGCCATTAATGCTTGAAATTGATGAATTTAACATAGAAAGCAATGGGGCTATGAATTAGTGGTTTTATACCTTTATAATAAGAAATAACAGTTTCAGTGCAAAAGAAACGGGATTTCCGTTATAATTTATATTTACAGGGGGTATAACTGGTTAAAGATATTTGATCAGAACTTATCTTAGAAAGTGTGAAAGACATTGCTGATGATAGGAGTTTCATAAAAATCTGGCAAGAATCATATACACATGAGTGTTAACAAGAACGAACGGACATAATCATACACGGACAGACGATATTTTTATCTCCCTGCAAAGTAATGAAAGAAAACATAGGCCCTTTATAGCTTGTTCGGTGTGAGCCAAGGCTCCGTGTTGAAGTCTGTACCTTGAACTATAATGGTTTACTTTCTAAATTTTTATTTGGATGGAGAGTTGTCTCATTGGCACTCATACCACATCTTCCTATATCTATATATGAGAAGCTGTAATTCTGGGAAAGGTGGGTTACTTTGGTTCCTATATTTCGAAGATCCTTATACAGAAGTGCGACTTTAATGTGTTTGCAATATTGAATATAAGATTGGGTTGTATTTTTTCATTTAATATTGATGAATTGAATGATGGTAGTTTAGAGAAGAATATAAAATTCTGTTGGAAATACTAGTATATGAATTGGTTGGTATTTTGAAATTAAACAAAATTTAACCAGTGTCAGATTCTAGAGTACACATGCATACAATATAAATGTCCAAAAATAACCAAAGTAATGAAAGGAGTAGGTTCAGTAAGACCCCTTTTTGGCCCAAAATATAGCAGTTTTACAAAATTGTGAAAATGTAATCTTTAAGCTATATTTTGGAAAGTAAAATGCTTCTGCTACATAAATATGAGCTATTTTTGACATTACAATGCACACATATCGCGTACTAGCATCATTAACAGGTCGAGAACTCTAGATTTCTTTACGTCAGAATATATTTGCATAGTAAACTCCCAAACACAAGGCCAATACGGCCTTGAAAAACTGACCAATCGACTCAATGAGCTACAATGCATTGTGGGCTACTACGAGTTTACTACAACCGGAAAACACGTGGAATTAGTGAAAGAACTGTCAACTATAAATATAGTGTCTGGGATTCTCAAAATATATGTTTTTGTCCTGCAAATGTGATTATTGTAAAATATATAACATAATGTTCAATTTCCATGCTCAGATTAAAAAAGTATTGTTTACGGGCCTCACTATTCGACTTTCTTTTTCGCCTTGTTAAAGTTGTTGAACAGGTTTATTTTCCATTGTTATGCATTGTACCTGTGCAATAATTTTAAGACCTGAAACAGTGAAATTTCAGATGAAATGACCACTGTCCACTATGAATTTTTTTTAGCTCTTTTAAACCTGTATAATGTCATTTCAAAATCATTTCAAAAAGGGGGGTCCTAACCCAGGTCAAAAAGGGGGGGGTCCAACTATATGTCCCCATTAAAATGCATTGATCGTTAAAAAAGGGGGGTCCAACCCCGGAACCCCCCCTTTTTTCCCTCGGATCCGCTACTGAGCGGGTACGGTATATTAGCTTAATACCTTTTGTATAGCTTCATCCATCGATAAAGTCCGTTTGTTGCTAATTTTATCACAAAAATATACCTCAGAGGTTTTTTATCGTTCGGCTGCTGTCATGTTGACGTATGTGAAATATCTCCAATATTTAAAGCCTCTGGATCACAGTGGGTGCCATATTACATATTATTTTCATTCTAAAACGTGCTTTGTATATAGAAATAAGAAGATGAGGTATGAGTGCCAAATGAGTCATCTTTCAAAAAAAGACATACATGTAATCTAGTAAAGTAAGCAGTCATAGGTTCAATGCCGAAAAGTACGCTATAAATGATCCCAAAAATTACTTGTGTAAAACAATCCAAACAAAAAAAACAAAAAAAAAAAAAAAAAAAAACCCAAAAAAACCAAAAAAACCCGGCCCAATATAATATATAAAAGGAGAAGAAATATATCTAATAAATAAAAACGTATATAGGTTTGTATATATAGAAGCCTGTATTTAAATGGTTGTCGTTTGTTTATGTGTTACATATTTGTTTTTCGTCATTTTTTTTTTATATAATTAAGGCCGTTAGTTTTCTCGTTTGAATCGTTTTACATTGTCATATCGGGCCTTTTATAGCTGACTACGCGGGATGGGCTTTGTTCATTGTTGAAGGCTGTACGGTGACCTATAAATGTTAATTTTTGTGTCATGTTGGTCTCTAGTGGACAGTTGTCCCGTTGGCAATCATACCACATCTTCTTTTTTCTATTAGATCCAACGCTGCAATTTTCACAAACATATGAAATTTTCCACCTCGTCGCACTTGCATATGGATAACATCATTACAGCTTATTTCCTAATGCATGTAGAGAAAAACTTTGGTTACCTTGCTTGCTTTGTTTGTATATTGTACAATCATATTAGGATAACAACCAATTAAATTCAAATATAAAATATATAAGTTAAACTATGCCTATGTATATTGTTTAAAGATGTCAATCTTATTTTTAAAGCTTGTATAAACAACTATACACACAAAGCAAGCCAAC
Source organism: Mytilus galloprovincialis (assembly GCA_037788925.1). Lineage (NCBI taxonomy): Eukaryota > Metazoa > Mollusca > Bivalvia > Mytilida > Mytilidae > Mytilus > Mytilus galloprovincialis. The sequence goes on from CM075335.1 coordinate 38,419,026, forward strand.
CAAAGTTTTACTTTGCAAGCATTTGGAAATCAGCTGTAATGAATTTATTCAGTTTGGCAAATGTCCGAGCCCGTTAAAAAACGAAAACAAAATGAAACTACAGTTGCTGACTTCACTACCTTCAAAACAAAGGGAACATTTTGGAAGTCTCATATACTGAAATGTGACAAAAATAAATACTTATAGATTTTGTTAACACTGCCATGTATGTAAATATTTCTTCGCCTTTTTAACGAACACAAAATTAAAGGATCACACATTTGCCTTTATTATTTATACGGAAATTGCTGTACTCGTGAATATTAGCACCGGCTGTTATCGATGGATTACTTTACACTAGTAAGTTTGTCTCATGGGTAATTGTGTTTTTCGCTGTTGTTTCGTTGCTGTCTGGTGGACGAATACATGAAATCTCCGTGCCATCATCAAACACATTAATGACTTTATATCGGGTAATTCAAAACGTTTTTTCTTCGCATAGAAACAACTCTTCGTTAATCTGAGCATGGAGGGAATACTTTGTATCACGAACTATAAATGAGGATACACAAAATGAAAAACTAAGCGAAATTGTGAATCCCCCATTGCACGAAAAAATGTGTTGTATTTCAGTAAATAACACGTGTTCTCGGTTGATTGTAAACACGTAGTAGTCCATCATGCATTGTTACTCATTTAGTGGATTGGTCAAAAACCTAGGTAAAAATAAATTGCGTCACATGTAAAAAAACAATTACATGTGCGAGAACATAAGTATGCTAATTTATGCATTTCCATATAAGGTAGTGGTCCCGACCTGATTAAGTCATGCTAAATTACTGAAATCTTCAAAATTTAAGCATTTTGGTTAATTTTTAGACGGTTTTCGTCTAAAATGAAAGTGGCCGCATTCGTGTTCATTCATAATATTGAAATGTAAGTTGCATTTGATGATAATACAAAACATATATAAAGGTTGAGGATGAACACGGATGCGGCCACTTTCATTTTTGACAAAAACCATCTGAAAAGTGACGTTTTTTGGCATATTTGATAGATTTTTCATATTTAAGCTTGAATCAGAGCGTTTTTAATGACTGAATCAGTTAAAATCTTTCAGAAAAACTAATCGAATCAATTGAAATAGACACTTAAGTGTTTAAAAAGTGTCCAAAAACTTTTGTTAGAGGAACCTGAAATTTGAGGCCAAAATCGGCCCTACTCCTTTCTACATAAATCAAAGAGCAGATTGCTCTGAGGGATACGATTGCCATTGTTTTCATTGATACATGTATTAGTATTATTTTCAAAAATAATTCAACTGCACGTGTAAAATACTCGTATAGATTAATGTAATTTACGTAATCTGAATAGTTATTCAACTTTAAAAATAGCCAATCCTTGATACAAGTGTATGAACAATGTACTTATTGTGTTTTAATTTTTTTACTATCAAAATTTCTAAGTTTACTTTCCACAGCAGTCACTGAGAGCGAGAGAAGGTATTTCACTTCGTACTTTATCACCTATTTTCCTACGTGAATTCTAGGTGGAACCCCATTCCTAACTCTTTAAATATTTAATTTCCTTTGGGTCAGTGGGCACGACTCCTTTCTGTTCACATTCCTGTTTAAATTGCGATCGGTTTTAATATAATACGACGTCTATCGACAGAACGAGTTAATTTTTCTCGACATATCTTCGTTTGACAAAAGTTACTTATGGAAGGGAGACAACTCGAAGCGATAACATGGAAGACTCCATTTTGGCTGAAGGGGTGTTCTAGTTACACCTTTACGTTGTGGACTGCATTTATTTTAATTTAAATGATGCATATGATTTAGAATTATGGAACAACAATAACCCTTAATAGCAGACAGACATAGAAAGGATCTCATGAGTTTCAAATTAATCAATGGAGTGGGGAATCCAGAGCAACCATTCAATCTGATACCCCTTCAAGTCAAGAAAACTATATGCATGCGCATAATAACCTAAACAAACCCTAGACTTATGATTTGTAGCAAGGACGTATATTAAATGTAAATTAAACGACCTCCATTTCTTTCTGGAAGTACAATATCAAATATCAGTTTCATAATGGAGACAATAAGAAAACTCCACTTCAGTTCTTATATAACAGAAATAGATTTATCGATCGGAATTCAGAGAACTCTGGCATGTTAATTGTTATCAAAACTGGGGAATTCCCTCTGACGTGTTTCTAAATTTATAAAAAGACTAAATATAAATACTGCTTATAATAAATTCTGATTTTCCGTGTTGTTAAAAACATGCATACAAGTCAAGGGAAATATCGAAACATGAAGATTATGAGAAGAACAATATAGGACAGTTGTTTAAATTCAATCCTTTTGTTTTTTTATACCATTTAAAGCAAGACAATCTCAAGAATCTAAGATGTTCCCTGATGTTTAGAATAAAACTGTTGACGTGAGGGCATGGCCCTCAGTCAATGGTATAAGTCTACAGATTGCTTAAAAGCAATCGTATCCCAAAAAGGTGCCATAAAATTTTTGCCTTGATTGACTTGGCAACAGTTTGGCATTCATGTTGTTTTAGTTTTGTCCATGCCACTCTTTGATCCAGTTAAAAAAGGTCAAATTTTAGTACGTCTGAAGCTGTCGAAATGAATTGTACACCCCCTAAACACAGAATTGTCAATATTTTGAGTTAGAGCTGGTATAAGTTTCTATAGTTTTGATATTATTTGTCCCATTAGTAGTACACAACACTGCAAGTCTTTTTGATATAGAGCAGGTGCGATTTTTTTAATTTGAATTTATTGTCTAAAAGAAATGCACTACAAAATAATTATTACTGTTCTCGGACCAAACGCAAAAACTTAACACTGAGCAATGAACTGTGAAAATGAGGTCACAGCGAAATTAACCAGCGCAATTTACATAATGAAATATTTCAATACATCAAATAAAATTGACTTATTGTATAAGAAATATAGACCAAAACTCATAAAGTTTGACCACGGAACCATGAAAATAAGGTCAAGGTCAGACTAGAGATGTACACCTTACAATCCTTCCATACACCAAATATAGTAGACCTATTGCATACCAGTATAAGACCAGGTGCTCCGCAGGGCGCAGCTTTATACGACCGCAGAAGTCGAACCCTGAACAGTTGGGGCAAGTATGGACAAAATTCAAGCTTGATACAGCTCTGAATTTGGATTGTGATTAAATTTTTGACATACTATGGGTTTCTGACATAAAACAGATGTCAAGATCTTACAAATCTATTACGCAATATTGTGCAATTAAAGATTTCTTCTTCAAACTTTTCAAACATTTGGAATTTGAGAAATTTGGAAAAAAAAATTGAAAACTACTAGCACCCCCCTTTATTTGGCAATTAGTACAAAACCTGACATTTATTTATATATAATTTACAAGTAGTGTCAGGGAGGTAAATCCGAACATACCAAACATTATATGTTTAATGTTTTTGAGTTACCTCCCTTTCACTGTTTTAAAATTGTCTTAGTTTAAACAATATTTTATTTTAAAAAGTGCACAAAATATAATTATACAATATAAATTAAATTGTTTTAATTGTCCATTGACCATAAAAAACAGTTTGTCCCCATTTGTGCCCCTAATTCTTAACATTTTGAGCCATATGATAACCCCGATATGATCAATCCCAACCTTCCTTATAGTGGTATTGAACCTTCTGGTAAAATTTCAGAGATCCATCAACTAAACCTAAAGTTATTGTCCGGAAACTAAATGTGTCTTCGGACGACGACAATGCAGACAACATGATAGCATTATACGATTACGATGCAAAATTTTTTTGCGGTCGTATAAAAATCAGACAAACACTTAAATATAACCATTGAAATTAGGTCAAGGTCAGATGACACCTGTAAGTTGGACATTTACACCTAACAGTCCTTCCATATACCAAATATACTAGACCTTTTGTTCATAGAATTGGAAATATGGGCTTTAACCACCAAAACTTGAAACCTTGTTCACCGTTCCATGAGTTGAGGTCAAGGTCAATTGAAAACTGTCACAAGGACCTTGTAAGGTACACACATATCAAATAGTTTTCCTATTACTCATAATAAGAGAAAAATTAAGGTTCATCATAACAAATGGACAAATATGGCCGTATTTTCACATCAAAAACTACTCTGTGTACAGACCTACCTGTGCTGTTTGGAAAGTTTTAATGCCTAGCATCCACTAGATATATAAAAGTTATATGCATTTTGGGTTTAAGGAAGATAAAATCTTTCTTGGTTTTTGATGGGCATTTTTTTTCCTTTCTGCAGAAGGTGTAAAAATAAACAAACACCTAAATTACTTTGATACTGTCCACTCACTGACTCAGATAAACTCTTTAACTCACCTATAGTTGTGAAGATACCTGTTGTCCATGTCCATTAAGGACAATCAAAACAATACAAACCGTTTTTTTACCTGAGGGAGCATCTCATAGTTGAACCACAACTTAGTTAATTTTCACACCTTTTGCATGAAGGAAAAAAAAATGCCCATCAAAATCCAAAAGAGATTTTATCTTTCTAAAATACAAAATGCATTTAACTTTATTATATCTAGTGGATGCCAGGCATTAAAACTTTTCCAACTTCACAGGTAAGTCTGTACTCTGAGTAATTTTTGGCATGTAAACACAGCCATATTTGTCCGTTTGTTATAATGAACCTTAACATTACAAAAAATCTTAACTTTTTCTTCAAGTAGTTATTGAACCATTAAAATGAGGTCAAGGATATTGGACATGTGACAGACCGAAACTTCCCAACATAAGGCATCTATATACAAAGTATGAAGCATTATAAGCTTTTAAGAAGTTAGTTAACGCCACAGTTGCTGCCGGATCACTATCTCACTCACTAAATCTCTTTGTCTAGCTTTGTGCAACAAAAGTTGCAGTCTGGCACACCACTTCCAAAAAAATATTGAAGTAACCCTCCCCATCTTGGTTGTAAACCTTAGTAGTTATGCAAATATTTTTGACCACATTTCATGTTAGTATTTATAATATTTTTGGCCCTATTGGTTTGTTAATATTTATGTATAATTATCCTATGCATGCACATCAGTTCAGGGGAGAATCCAGTCGAGTGGATCTTTTTTTAAAAGGGGGTCTTCCCATGGAGAAAAGGGGGGTCCAACCATATATTCTCATTTAAATGCATTGATCGTCCCAAAAAATGGGGTGGTTCAAAACTCTGATGGATAACTGGATATCTAAGTAAGGAAGCAAGAAGGGTCCATGTGCAGAGCACTGACAAGCTCTCTATATACATATACATGAGGCATAAAATGTAATGTTGACATTCTGACTGAATGGTTGGGTACTTGTATATCTTGAACAGCCAAACCGATACCCCTCTTTGGCAAGTGTTTTACAGACATATGGAAAAAGCCCTGTAGCGACCATCTTTCTATTTCCCAGTCACTGTTTTATGACATTGCCAGCCATAATAAATTAAGGTTCCACTAAAGTCAAAATATAGGACACTTCATAAACATATAAACTATGCCTGTATTTTTCAACCTATAATGAATAAAGTCCTAAACTATGGGAACATATGTTCATTTAAACATACTTAACATATACACACTGTGAAAATTGTAAATAAACTTGAAATTTTATGTTGTGGTCAAACCGGTTTTGGGGGTGAACACTAAATTTTCCAAAAAATCTGGAGACTTGCGAGATGACTTAATTTGTTTAAAATTGGTATGAATGAATACTGTAACATATAATGCAGTACAAACTAATGTTGATTTTTTAAAAAATGTATTGATATACGAGTTTCAGTTAAATTCAAGTATCTAAGTGAACGCATATCAAAGGTACAATACAGAAATTGGACAAAAATGTCATTGAAACATATTTATTTGACAAATAAACACTAGCTTGTACTGCATTACATGTAATAGTATTCGTCTATACCAATTTAAAACAAATTAAGTCATCTCATAGGCCTCCAGATTTTTTGGAAAATTTAGTGTTCACCCCCAAAACCGGTTTGACCACAACATAAAAATTTCAAGTTTATTTACTATTTTTAAAAGTGTGTATATGTAGAGTATGTTTAAATGAACATATGTTCCCATAGTTTAGGACTTTATTCAATATAGGTTGAAAAATACGGGCAAAGTTTAGATATTTCTGTAGTGTCCTATATTTTGACTTTAGTGGAACCTTAAAAGACAATTTCGACAACAAAAAATCCTATTTTATAGGATAAAACCCAAATTAACCCTATTAAATAAAACAATTTTCTTTTCAATGCCATGTTATTTCATTCAATATCTATTTACACGAGCATACTCGGTCTACTCGAACGAGAAATCCACAGAATTCAGCAATTCTTTGGTTAAACCAGAGACTATAAATATAATAACATCACAGTCGCTAACATTATGCATATTGAATGATGACATTTTCTCGTCTTATCTTTATTCACAAATGTATTTTTTAAAGTGATAACAAAAAGTTTTCGACAGTCGGTCACCAAAATGAAATTGACATACGATATTGTGTAATATTTAAAACTATATTGATATTTATACTGATTCTATACTGGTAACAAAACTAGGCCATATCTTATCTATAAATTTAAAGAAAGAATAAAACCTACCTTTTAGACGAAACTTTCAAAACAAATGTATGAACAGTCCTTCAGTTCAAAATGGATACGCCGGCAAGAGTTGAGAACTGTCACTTATAAATAGAAAATCCCGCCAATAGTAGCCAACAATACACAGAATGCACGTGGTGCCATGAACCGTGAAAAACGGGGGTTTCCCGAATACAGAATAATTTTAATCACTAATTTAATCTAATGAATTAGCCAAAATAATAAAAAATAGAGGATAAACTGAATTGGAAATATGAGAAAATTAAAGAATTGGAAAATTGGGAAAAAATTAAGGAATTGGATAAAGATATACCTTTTGTACAGAAAAACTGCAATAATGGAAGATTTAAACAAAAAATATACTGAGAAAAGAGCAATGTCCAAAATACAGTTATCAATTAATGATAGTTTTAAAGATAAAAAATAATGAGCAAATGATTAAAAAAATGAGTGGAGAATACAGAATGAAAGACCCGGCTTATTAAGTGGCGGATTGGGAAATTTTCATAAGGGAAGTCCACTGACTGCCTAAGAGGGAGCCCTCCAGTCATGCATCAGTGATTTCCTTATTTCTTCCCACAAAAGGAGGTGCCGCGGGATTCCGAGTCCTCCTATAAGTCTACTTTTTACAGAAAAACCAAAATTAATAAAAACACGAGATTAATATTAGAGCAGTGCTTCACAATATAGATCCTATAAATACACCAGTTTTTGTTTTTGTGCGAGTTTTTAAAGGTGGAAGTACCTTAAACTTGAAAAGGTTATATTTTTTTTCTTTCACTACCACTATTCATTAGATTTCGATCAAATTCAGAATCATAAAGAATCGAATGAAGCACATATGCACTTTTATATTATAAGTTGCTCCATCCTGCGATTAGTTTACTTTACTAACCTATTATGAGCTATTATACTGAAACTTGAAGTCTTCTGATAAATAAACCGTATAGTTAAACTTTTTATAAGGCAAGGGGAAAGAATATAATCATTTTGAAATTGAGAATGGAAATGGGGAATATGTAAAAGAGAGAACCAGACCAAAGAACAGATAAACCAAAGGCCAACGCAGCGAAAAAAAGCTGGCACCTGTCGAGAGCTTAAATAAAAATGTGCAATGGTTCACTGGCGGATTATGCCAGAAATTTTCATAAGTTGGTTCCCACTGACTGCCTAAGAGGGGCCCGCTCCGGTCATGCTTCAGTGATTCCCTATATAACCAACCAAATTTTACCCAGGAAAGGAGGTCGGTCCCCTGCCCCCTAAATCCGCCTCTGGTTCAGTGAAAATGGACGTTATGCTCAACTTCAAAACATATAAATGAACTAAATAAAAAAAAAAAACGTGAAAGGCCAGAGGCTCTTGACTTGGGACATGCTCAAAATGCGGCGGGGTTAAACATTTTTTGTAAGATCTCAACCCTTCTCCTATACCTCTAGCCAATGTAGAATACAGAAAAAAACAGCAATGCGCACAGTAAAACACAGTTTAAATGAAGTCCTAGTTCGATGTCAGAATAGGTAACGAAAGAAACTAAACAAAATGAAACAATACATAAATTAACAAAGGACTACTAGTAGTTACTGACGTGCCAGCTCCAGACCTCAATTAATTTGTCTACAGCAACACCAAAAATGTCATGATAAAAAGTTTCATAAAAATAAAACAGTTATAGCGTTTGTTTGGACTTTGATATTTAATCACAGGGTTGTTTCAAAAGAAACAAATGCTCCATGTGCTTTTTATTCAGAAAAATGTGAAATTAGAGAGATTATTTATTTATGTTAACAATGGAATTTTTTTTATAAATTCTTATGTTTTTATTTTTTCACGTTAACAGTTGTGCATAAATCATTTTATCAGTCAGGATCCGACTTCGTCAAACATTTCTCCCAATTGCGCCAGCCAATTTGTACAATTGTAAAAATTGGAAGGTATTATATACGGACGACGCACTACCAATTTAGATCTTGAAAACGACAAAATCATGCACATTACGCTATAACGATCCTTACATACAAGTTGTATTTCAAAAGACATATGTATCTACTAATTTTTGAGCAGCATTTAATGTACTTTTCTGTCTTAAGTCAACTTGAATTTTTTTCTAATCCGTTGTCTGAAGTCCGGGCCGTAACTACATTGAGGCAAATGCCTCATGTTGGAAATTTCAAAAAAAAAAAAAACTGAAACAAGATTGTCTTAATTCATATCAACCTGAATTGTTTTTACGGAAAGTGTCTTGCAAGAAGCGAGTTCTCTTCACTCTCTGATGTCGCCCCTGCATGTTTTTCGTGATCCATGAGTCATCCATGTTTCTATTTGACTTTTAGTTTTCAGAGTTGATGGTCTATTGATTGTACTTCTGTGTCCCGGGTTTGTCTTTTGTTCATTCATTGTCCTACTTTATAACTATAGTCTGCAGAGTGTTGATTTTCATTTGTAAAGTGTGGTTTTGCAATGTTGCATGTCCACCGATGTCCAGACATTGTGCGAGAAAATATTTTAAGAATATACAATGCTACTGGACATAGAAAAAAATTGTCGTTTCTGCATGGAGAATTGAACTTGATATCAAAGAATACAAAACTGGCCCTTTTTTGTAGATAAATCTAGATAGCTGACATGGTTTAAATCAAAGTAAGACCACCAATTTCCCGGTATCAAATCATCTTTAAAAAAACGTCAATGTATTGCCATATTTCCTTTTACATTGAAGGGTTTAACTTGCATGAAGTCGTTTTCAGACCCTTAAACAGAAAATAAAAAAATATGAAGTAAACGTGCACATGACCTTATCTCACACAAAGTCAATGTATAGAAAAAATACAAATGCTCAATGGCCAAAGTTTTTTTTTCCTGTTCTTCATCTTGATAGTTGATGGAGGGTCTTCAACAATAAAAGAATCATTAATACCGTAAAACAAGGTCAAGATGGTCCTTAGTGTCGACTTAAGCAGTACTAGTATTTAATGTATAATACTGCACTGTCACTATATTTAAATCTAGTCATAAAAAATCACCAAAGTCTGAAGTAAGCACAATACAAGACAAGAACAGACAGACATAATGATTATGAGAATTTCGGTTTTTGCTTTATCCTACATATCGGTCTACTTTTAATGTTGTCCCCGTAAAAACCTAAAAGTCTTAAATTACAATGAATCTATGTTTTTGCCTTTAGCGGCCCCCAGACCCCTCGCCAAAATTTTTCGCCGGCCCTGGAAGTAATTTTCGAAAGTTCAAAAACATTAAAAAAAAAAAATCAATTAAATATTTCGTGGAATGGCAGACTAAACATTTTCAGAGGTTGAAGACTTATAACCCTGGATAACGCATACAAATAAGTCTTGAAAACTCTGTCGTCAAGTAATTTCAGTAAAAAATTGTTATTCGAGCACACTTACTATGTTGTTATGACTAATCGGAAAGGTATTTCACTTGACCGACGTATTTCTATTTTTGGAACTTTAAATTTTTAATGATATTAAATCAACCTGTAGCCAAAATATGTAAAAGTAATAGAATCTGAAGCGAGATGATGTATCAAACATTTTTGCTTTATAAGTTTTCAAGGCAAAAAAGTCAACTCAAACACACCCGAAAACATTTAAAGTGCACTCTACTTTACCTTTATAATGAAATTATTGCCTATTTTTTACGATTTAAAAAAAAAGCTGTAGTGGAGGGGGTCAGAGATACAACTTAAGGACGCATTCCTCTGATGTTTCAGTCTCGTTGAAATCTCTTTCGTGATTTTTTTCATGTAATACAAGTGGAAAATATCAATCAATAAAAAAAATTATATCATTGACATTTAATTTTTAAAAAACACGATCAATTATATTGAATTTAGCCTTTATACTGAATTATTTGAGTGTTGATATCTTATTTATTATATCACAGTGTTCGTGTGTCCAGCTACAAAATGCATGCCCTAAATTGTTTGCACCAGAATTAGGCGCGGAGTTAATTTGCGTCCAAACGCTGCGGTGTATGCACATTCATTTTGGAGCTTAACAACTATAGTATTAATAAATCAGCTTGAATAATTATGTTTGTATGTTAACGTTTTTTTCTTGTTTCACTTCTGTGTTTCATATATTCCGTTGTTTTCCATATGTAGTTGATGTGTTTCCCTCGGTTTTGGCTTGAAAGCCGGATTTGTTTTATCTTAATTTATTAATGACTTTTAAAAATGTATACAACTGGTGCATTTTTTCATTCGCCCTACTGCTTACCATACGGGTTGATACAGGCTCAGCTACTGCAGAAATATTCTTTAATGGTAGATCATAGGTATATATTTCTTGAGATATAATTTTCTTATAATTGAAGATTTGACTATGCTTTTTTCATTTTTGTTTTCTACGTTTCGGGGCATTTAAAAGCCTTAAGCCTTTAACTCAAGTTTCTTTATTATTTTATGGGATCTGAAATACGATACATGGTCAGCCTTCTTATATTACATCTTGAACCATCTATGATTATTTCCAGTCTCAATTGTAGTATGCGGTATTGGTTTTGATCATTGTTGAATGTCGTTCTATGACCTATATAGCCATTGTTAACTCTAGTGTAGAGTTTTCTTATTAGCAATCATATAACATCTTCAACTTTTTTTTATATAATCTCTAAATTAGACAGATAATGGCAATGGAGAATGTGTCAAAGAGATAACACAACCAAAGAATAAAAAAAAAAAAAAAAAACACACAGACGAAGTCCACCTATTGGTCTTCAACACATACCGAAGGGCCAACTGAGCTTTTCTCATCACTTGACGTCCATCGTTGTCCGTCTTCTCGTCGTCGTCGTTAAATTTTTACATTTTGAACTTCTTCTAGAGAACCACGAATGGAATGAAACATGGCATGCATGTTCCTTGGAGGTGCTGACCAAGTGTTGTCACTTTGTAGCTGATCCATCGTCCAATATGGCCAGTGAGGGACTTAGTTTAACATAGGACCCTATGAACAATGTCTTTTAGACAACCACGAAATGGAATAAAACCAAACATGGCATGACTATTCATAATGAGGTTATGACATGAATGGAAAACAAATGCACATCAAAAGTTTTTAATTTTTTGAAACATAGACTTCACATAACTTTTATATATCTAGGTCCTGTTAAATCTTTCCTAGTGGCATCAGTTTGTCTGTACTCGTATAAGATTTTGTGGTGTTAAAACGGCATATTTTTCATTGTTCTATTTAATTTGGTCTCTTGTGGCATGGGAGTTGTCTAATTGGAAATCATACCACATATTCGTATATTTTCAAAGTGCCACAATATCAAATCAGTAAAATACAGAATAAAAGTGACATGCCAGTTTGTACATATTTCAAAGGGAAACGTTGCTTAAAACAATCTTGTTAAACAAGTCGGGAACAACTCCTAAAATGAGGAGCAATCCCTCAATGTAATGACTATCCCTTTTACGAGGGATACATTTCAAGTGCTATTTTTTGTTTGTTTGTAAAAAACACTTCTCAGTACAAAAGGGCACATTCTTATATTATCTGAAGAAACTTTCCCCAAAGAACAATACATCTATTTGGTATTTATGGTCAAAACATGTCCAAGAATTTTGTTATATTCCAGGACTTTATAAAATTGAGAATGGAAATGGGTTATATGTCAAAAAGACAACAACTCGACCAAAGAGCAGACAACAACCGAAGGCCACCAATGGGTTTTCAACACAGCGAGAAAATCAGGCATCCGGAGGTGGGCCTCAGCTAGCCTTTTAATAAGACTAGGAATCTAATGTTTAGTGGTTGTCGTTTGTTAAGGTGGTTCATAAGTGTTACTCGTTTTTTATATAGATTAGACCGTTGGTTTTCCAGTTTGAATGGTTTAACACTAGTACTGAATTTTTGGAGCTCTTTATAGCTTGCTGTTCGGTGTGAACCTAGGCTCCGTGTTGGAGACTATAATGGTTAACTTTTATAAATTGTGACTTGGATGGAGAGTTGTCTCATTAGCACCCATACCACATCTTCCTATATCTATCTACTAATTCCGTGAAATGGACGTAACTCTAAACTAAACTTAAAAACATACAAGACTAACAAAGGCCAGCTGCTCCTGACTTATAACAGGCGCAACAATGCAGCGGGATTAAACATGTTTTGTGAAATCTCAATCCTCCCTCTATACCTCTAGCCAATGAAGAATAACAAAATACATAGCAATATCCTTATTATCATAATAAGTGGACCGACCCTCTTTTAGAAAAGTTGATCCAAAGATATTGAATTCAAGTTCCCCTTATAAGTTAAAAAGCGACGTGTTTCTCTAAAATTCCTTTCTACAACAGCAAAATGATCCCTTGTCTGCGAGAAAGTCCCTCATTTTATTTATTTTATTTTATTTTTTGGGGGGGAGGAGGGGGGGGGGGGGTGCTCTCAACTTATTAAATGTAATAAAAAACAATCTGTATTTGATGGAAATAAAGCCGGCAAAGATTTTTAGAAACTCACAGTCATGATTACAGATTTTCATTATAAAATTTTAAACATAGTTTTCTCGTTTGAATTGTTTTACATTGTCATTTCGGGGCCTTTAAAGCTGACTTTGCGGTATGAGCTTTGTTTATTGTTGAAGGCCGTACGGTGATCTATAGTTGTTAATTTCTGTGCCATGTTGGTCTCTTGTGGAGAGTTGTCTCATTGTAATTGGCAATCATATCACATCTTCCCAGTTTACTTGAGATCACTCACTTGTTGGTCCATAATGATCCATAATGTGCTAGCCTTTAAAGTTTGCAAAAATGTCCTAAACAACTTGTATAATCCAAAACTAAAGTCAAGTACACCCTAAAAGGTGTAATTCGGTAATTGCTTTTTTAATATTTGTTTTATCCAGTATCTTTAATTGCTCATATTTGTTATATGATAATCATTGCTAGCGCTGCTGGACTCCGAATAGTCAAATATAGGAGTACAAGGGGAACGGCAGCAGCATTTTTTTTTTTTTTTTTTTTTTTATAAAATTCCCATATGTTTAGCCAGATGTCTCTAGTTTAGCATTGAAAAATATATCACGTATGGTTTAGCATTGAAACATAAAAAAGGCACATCTTGATGACTGCTTACAGGGACGGATCGAGCCATTTTTAAAAGGGGTTCCAACTATATGTCCCCATTCAAATGCATTGATCGTTAAAAAGGGGGAATTTCCAACCCCCGAAACCCCAAAGCCCCACCTCCACTGTCGTTTATTAAACAGAAACATCGAGCCGGATTTTTTTTGAGAATTGTCTGTTCATAGTACGTACATCTTTGAAAGTCTGTCAAATTTATTCACAACCCTTTTAGAATCTGTTGAAGATCGCGTCGTAATTATTATGCCTTTCATTTTTTTTAATAACTTATTGCTGTTTCATTGGAAAAAACGAAAAGGTGTCCCATTATTCCGATTTTATCTACTACAATTACTCAAATGTAAGTCTTCCGGGCATTGTAGACGTATGTGTCTTACAAGGTACCAATTTTTGCCACACAATGTCATATTAAAATCTTTTTGTCCACAATAAACCTAAGGAATATATCAAGTTAAAATTAATAAAAACATGTGTACTATAACTTGACGATAAAGAGTCTATTGCAAGTTTGATTCTAGCTTTTGCAGACTTTACAAATGTATAATTATAGAATTAGGATCATGTTGATTTGAATTAACCATAGACATTATATTAGGGAATGGATGACGAATAATGGGCAAAAAATATAAAGAATAGAGAAAAAGTACCTCAAAATAAAGAAGTCAGAGATAATATCGAGGTGCTTATGTATATTTTAAAGAGAATAACAGTCAAAATGTATAAAGAATAAAGTAAATGGCCTAACAAATTTAAGAATACAGAAATCAAGGACCTCACATACATCCTTTAGTCCGTAACAAATTCTACTCTTTCATAGAGAACACACCTTTTTTAAGGTTGAAATTGTCTTGCCTGCTTGATTGCTTTAAGTGTCACTGATTAACATGTTATCATTGAGCAAGCTGGTTAGCAGGAGACATCAATATTATCGAAGACCATTAGTTCAAAATTTAGATTACACCGTTTTTACACTAGCCTTTTTGGAGACCTTTATAGCTCTCTGTTTGGTGTAAGCCAAGACTCCGTGTTGAAGACCGTTCTTTGACCTATACTCATGGTACTCATATGTAACTCATATAAGGTCTGATAATAATATTAGCAAACCCAAAGATGTAACTAAAAACAAAAACGGAGACTGTAAGAGTTTCAGTAAAAAATAATACTATAACTAGATGTGTCAAAGCTACACGAATTGCCCCGTCTCAAAAAGTTGAAAAATCTGCAATTTCAATAACATATGTGGACACAAACATGATGGTAGCAGAGACATTGTATTATATGTCTTTGATGGTAGTCTCACATATCAAAAATCAGATCAAAAATTAGCGGAGCGGAACGAAACTTATACTTGATCTGTCACTCATCATGGTTAACTCACAAACCAAACATCAGCCCAATATCTGAAAGAGTTTAGAAAAAAAAGTCCGTATAACTGTGATTTTCAACAATTTATCAAAGTTCAAAGCCCGTAATTTCGGCAAAAATTAGAGGAGCAAAACGAAACTTAAACTTGATCTGTAACTCATCATGGTTAACTCATATACCAAGAATCAGCCCAATATCTGAAGGCGTTTAGAAAAAAACTCCGTATAATGGTTTGTTGTCGGGAATGACAGAATTTCGGAATTACGTCCAATCTCTAAAGCCTGTAATTTCATCCAAACTTTTTCGGAGCAGACCAAAAGTTAAACTTGCAGTGGCGGATCTAGAACTTTTCCTAAGTGGGGGCCCGCTGACTGACCTAAAAAAGAGGGGGGGGGGGGGGGGTGTTCCGCTCCAGTCATGCTTCAATGATTCCTTATATAATCAACAAAATTTTTCCCACGAAAGGGGTGACCCCCTACTTGGATCCGCCTATGACTTGATCTGTAACTCATCATGATTAACTCACATACTAAAAATCAGCGCAATATCTGAAGCCGTTTAGCAAATTTAGCAAATACTCCGTATAATGGTTTGTTGCGGAATGAAGGAATGACGGAATTTCGGGATTACGGAATCTCCAAAGCCCGTAATTTCAACAAAAATTATCGGAGCGGAACAAAACTTAAACTTGATCTGTAACTCATCATGGTTAACTCACATACCAAAAATCAGCCCATTATCTGAAGCCGTTTAGAAAAAAACTCTGTATAATGGTTTGTTGCGGAATGACGGCATTTCGGAATTACGGAATCTCCAAAGCCCGTAATTTTATCAAAAATTATCGGAGCGGAACGAAACTTAAACTTGATCTGTAACTCATCATGGTTAACTCACATACCACATACCACATACCACATACAAAATCAGCCCAGTATCTGAAACCGTTTAAAAAAAAACTGTATAATGGTTTGTTGCGGAATTTCGGAATTACGGACAAGGGTAAAACTATATGGCACTGACAACTTCGTTGCAGGGCCATAAAAATGAATTTCAGCAAAGATATAAAGAAATATATGACAATTAATTATATCATCTCTTGACCAAAATAGCAAACTTCTATTGTTTAAGAATATAAAAACTGACTGATATAAACAAGAATTTTATTTGACATACCCTAATCTTGATACAAGAAAACTAATATGCAAATTTAGAATAAGTGATCATCCGCTCGCTATTGAAACTGGAAGATATAAAAATATTCCATGCCCTCAAAGACTTTGTAATAAGTGCAAAGTTCTGGATGATGAATCCCATTTCTTTCTAATATGTAAGATAAATGACGATTTAAGACATATCTTTTTTCATGATTTAAAAACTCAATACAAAGATTTTTCTAATAATAAAATGAAATATATACTAAATCCAATCACTAGTCAGCAAGTGAAATCTTTAGGCTCCTTTATTAAACAGTCTATGGAACTGAGGACAGGGGGCACTTGAGGTCATTTGTTGTGTATAATAATTTTGGTTTATTTTTATTTTTATATAAATTTTAATGTTGTCATAATATTGTTGTTATTACATGTAATTGTCATGCCTTTGGCCCTCTTATGGGTGTTATTTGTGCTTTAATAAAGTTATTATAATGGTTTACTTTTTATCAAGTGTGACTTGGATGAAGAGTGGCATAGAGTTGTCTCATTTGCATTCATGTCACATCTTTTTATATATAGTCAATGTATTGAGAAAATTTACCTGAATCAATGATTGATTCATTGATTGTTTCTTACTTTTAATACCAGTGGCAAACCTTACTAGATATTTATTGCTAATAAATTCGTCAAAGAACTAAACCGTAGCCTAATAATTGAATCATTAAAATGAAGCCAAGAGTGAAATGCCTCCTGTTGACTGGTAAAATCAAAGTGCGAAATCATTTGAAGAAGTCAAGTGTTGAAGGCCGTACGGTGACCTATAGTTGTTAATTTCTGTATCATTTTGGTCTTTTGTGGATAGTTGTCTCATTGGCAATCATACCACATCTTCTTTTTTATAAGGTCAACTGTGACCTGCCAGATGACTAATATGATCTAATATAATATAGGCCATATATAGTTGAATCATAACACGATCATTCATACCATAATGAAACAAAATTATGCAAACAACATGATCATTATTTTTCCTAAATTTTATTTTGCATTCAGTCTGAAATGAATGATGAACGAAGATGTAGCAAATTTAGAATACATTTGAGTAGAATGAACAAAATAACACGTCTACATTTGTCAAGAAGAACAGTAACTGTTTATTGTGTTTATTGTGAAAACTGTGGTGACTGACATAAAACATTAAAGAAATAAATAAAATGCATAGAATTTATTTTGTATCTGCTTCAATCCTTTATCTTAATAACAATATGCTATATGACATAAGATATAAATGGCAGCAAACCAACAAGACAAAAAAAAAATTTATGCGAGGTCCCTCATTTCTGTATTCTTCATTTTTTTAACGTTATTTTTCCCTATGTTCTGCCCATTAATCTCTATTCTATATTTTTGTTTGCGCTATTTTTCTTTATTCTTCATTTTATTTCCTATTTATTCTGCACATTTTACTCATTAGTCTTTATTCTGTAATACCAACCAGACCCTCGTCTGAATTATAACAATTCTGTTGGCTTTTTGAATATTCATTTCTTTTTTACTTTTACAAAGTACTCAATTTATACAGAAATTGAAAATTATGAAGATTCATGCCTGGAAGATCCAAACTATAAATTTGTATGAAAGATGTAAACTTTAAAGTTTGCTATCATTTATTGAGTAAATGATAATTCAATATGACACAATGTTCCCTATATGCTGTGTTATATTTATGCAGTCATGCATGCAGGTGACACAAAGGGTTGCCTCCCCCTAAAAAATAATTTGGGGGGGGGGGGGGGGGGGGGGAGAGGAATATTACGATTATATTTGTTTTCCTATTATTAAGGTCCCACCCTTTTAACCTCTTCTCAAGATTGTTTTGTTTATGTTTGCTATACCCTGCAACAGTTACTGCACAAAAAAAGAAAGGTTATACCACAGGGAGAGCTATTTTCAACATTTGAACAATAAGCAATTTTTAACAAGAATGTGTCCACAGTACACGGATGCCCCACTCGCACTATCATTTTCTATGTTTAAAGGACTGTGAAATTGGAATAAATTCTCTAATTTGGCATTAAAATTAGAATGATCTTATCAAAGGGAACATGTATACTAAGTTTCAAGTTGATTGGACTTCTACTTTATCAAAAACTACCTTGACCAAAAACTTTAACCTGAAATTTGCACTATCATTTTCTATGTTCAGTGAACCGTAAAATTGGGGTCAAAACTCTAATTTGGCATTTAAATTAGAAAGATCATATCATAGGGCACATGTATACTAAGTTTCAAGTTGATTGGACTTCAACTTCATCAAAAACTACCTTGACCAAAAACTTTAACCTGAAGCCAAAAACTTTAACCTGAAATTTGCACTTTCATTTTCTATGTTCAGTGAACCGTAAAATTGGGGTCAAAACTCTAATTTGGCATTTAAATTAGAAAGATCATATCATAGGGCACATGTATACTAAGTTTCAAGTTGATTGGACTTCAACTTCATCAAAAACTACCTTGACCAAAAACTTTAACCTGAAGCGGGACAGACGGACGGACGGACGGACGAACGAACGGACGCACAGACCAGAAAACATAATGCCCCTCTACTATCGTAGGTGGGGCATAAAAATCAGACAAAAAGTCTTTCAATAAACTAAAACTTTCGATTAAAAGGGAAATACCGTATGGGGCTGTCTTAAACTTGCAATGAGGTGAGAGTTTTTGTTTTTTTTTGTTTTTTTGCTCCTTGTAGAATGCCTCACTGTATAGTAACCTAAAGACGAAGAACAGCAATCAAAATGCTGTTCTTTAGCCTTTTTTTTGTGTTTTTACAGGTTTTTACTGATTTAATGTCAAGAAATGAATAGCCAAGTCTTTGCTTCTCTAATCTGGATCCACTACTGGTGTTACCAAGTCTTAATTTTTTATATTTTGTGTTTTTGAAACCATGATGCAAAAAAAGGGGGGGGGGGGTTTACTTTAATTAATTCATGAAATTTACTTCAATTAATTCATGAAATTTACTTCAATTAATTCATGATATTTACTTCAATTAATTCATGAAAATCATATAGTAACTGTTATGACTAATAAACTATGAACAATTTGTATTGACACGTCAGTTATGGTTCAATTATTTATAAATTATAAGTTTTTGGTAAAATTACTTTTGGCTGCAATCCCTGATCCAGGAATTGTGGTAGTGTAAAACAAGAATGTGTCCAAAGTACATGGATGCCCCACTCAATCATTTTCCATGTTCCATGGACCATGAAATAGGGTAAAAATCTAATTTGGAATTAAAATTAGAAAGATTATACTATAGGGAACATGTGTACTAAGTTTCAAGTTGATTTGACTTCAATTTCATCAAAAACTACCTTTTCCAAAAACTTTTACCTGAAACTCCCACTTTCATTTTCTATGTTAAGTGGACTGTGAAATTGGGGTCAAAACTTTAATTTGGCACTAAAATTAGAAAGATCATATCATAAGCAACAAGACTAGTGTACTAAGTTTCAAGTTGATAGGACTTCAGCTTCATCAAAAACTACCTTGACCAAAAACTTTAACCTGAAACTCCCACTTTCATGTTCTATGTTCAATGGACCGAGAAATTGGGCTCAAAAGTCTAATTTGTCTTTAAAATTAGAAAGATCATATCATAAGCAAGAAGTGTATTAAGTTTCAAGTTGATTGGACTTCAGCTTCATCAAAAACTACCTTAACCAAAAACTTTAACCTGAAGCGGGATGAACGAACAAACGGACGGACGTACGAACAAACAGAGCCACACATCAGAAAAGATAATGACCAAAAACTTTAACCTAAAGCGGGAGGAACAAACGAACGGATGGACAAACAGAGCCACAGACCAGAAAACATAATGCCCTTCTACTATCGTAGGTGGGGCATACACATTAAATTGGCCCCGTTTGGTTACAGAACATTTTTGGTCTTCGGTTATGTGGCTGTTTTCTGGAAGCTCTCAGGTCCAAAATGCACCAAATGATTGTTTTTTAACAACATATCCAAAATGTTATGACCTTGAAGTCTATCAAGTTCTTTAATTGAGAGATTTGTTTTACTAAGCAATACACTAATGCAATTTTTGTTTAAATGGACCCTTTAAAGAAGCATTTTCTGACCTGTTTGATATTTTATTATGAACTTAAAAGAGCACGGACAGCTTTTAGAATTCTTTTAAACGGACTAGACATTTTTTTATTTTGTTGAATGACAATATAAAAATTTTAATTATGGGTAAATATAAGTGTGTTGTTCCATAACTAGACACATTTTTCTCAATTTAACTTAATACCAATAAAATAAACCATAACAATAAATAACTTGCATATCAATACATCACAAAGTTTACAATGATGATAAAGAATCACAATAAAATAATATATAGGACTGTTCACAAACTTCAATCATGATAAGTTAATTTAGTCAAGAGACATTATTCATTTCTATGCTTTGGCTGCCTGACACATTTCACATTGTAATGAATTGCCTCCATTTTCATAAGTACATTGTACACAGTTCCACTTTGGTCCACCACCTCCTCCCATTCCACCAAATCCTTGACCTCCCTGTCCCATCATTCCTCCAAATCCTTGACCACCTTGTCCCATCATTCCTCCTATTCCCTGACCTCCTTGTCCCATCATTCCTGCCAGACCTTGACCTCCTTGACCCATCATTCCTGCCAGACCTTGACCTCCTTGACCCATCATTCCTGCCAGACCCTGACCTCCTTGTCCACCTCCTAATCCACCTTGGCCCATTAATCCTGCTAAGCCCTGTCCCCCCATTCCAGCTTGGCCCATCATGCCTGCCAGACCTTGTCCACCTGCCCCTCCCTGACCCATGAGTCCTGCTAGCCCTCCCCCTCCTCCTTGTGCCATCTGATTCAGTAAATTCATTCCACCTCTTCCTCCTCCCTGTTGAAGCTGAGCTAAGAAATCCATTCCTCCTGCACCACCTGCCTGTGCCTGTTGAGCTCTCATCTTTTTCTCTTTATCTAAAATGATATTGAGATCATGCAATTATGGCTGGAATGGGTGGAATAGTTAGTTATCAAAGGTACCAGAATTATAATTTAGTACGCCAGACGCGTGTTTCATCTACATAAGACTTATCAGTGACGCTCAGTTCAAAATAGTTATAAATCCAAATAAGTACAAAGTTGAAAAGCATTGAGGACTCGAAATTTGACTCAAGGCCTAAATATTTTGATAACATATTTTGCAATTTCAAGGGTAAAAGTATGGCTCTAAACATACTATCACCTTCCCATGGAATTTTAATGCAAACAAATTTTAAAATCTAATTGAGTTACTTATCAACAAGTTTTCATATATTTTTTTGTCAAAAGACTTTCAAGATTTTACTAGCTTGTTTGTTTTTGTTGATTTTGATCTGTACAAATTACTGCTCAAAGATATACATCTTAATGTAAACCTTTACCCAAAATGTTTATATGCAAACATGAAAGTTTGTCAGAAAGATTAACAAACATAAGGATTGATCGATTGAGAAAATTGCTAAATCACCAAATTGAACAATGATGAGGGAATAAAAATCAATAATATGCAAATACTACTATCTTACTATATAACAGTAAGTAAAATACTTACATAAATTCCACTCATTGGTTCTTAGTCTATCTTGTTCATCAACTGACATACCTAGATAAGTTAAAGCAAAAGTTAAAGCAACTTCAATGAATAATAACACTTGAGCATAACAGAATTATGGTATAATTAAACCTAAGGATGAATTATAATGGATTCTTATTGTAAGGATTCCTGCTTCAACTTCAAAACTCTCTATTCTTTATATATAAGATCATTTGAACTGAAGTAAAAGATAGAGTTAATAGAGTTATAAAAAAATTGATATATATAGCTCACAGTATTCTAAAGTTATCTTTCTGAAACCAAATTTAACTATGCTCACTCAGAGATAAGTTAAAAGGCACAACTCTTTAATAGTAGTTGCAGCAGGGAACAGTTAAAACTTTCACAGGTATTTCATGGTAAGTAATACATTTGACATCAAAGCCACCTCTGTCATATTTTATGCAGGATTTCCTCTACAAGGGATGTTGACAGATCTTGAAATTCTTCATCAAATGAAGTGAATATGTCAAAACAGGCTTTAATTAACTGTGAAAATTTGTTTTAAGCACTTATATACCCATTCTAAACCATCAAATATTAGATTAGTAATACAAAAGAGACTTTACTATTGTTTAGTACTTCAAGGGAAATAACTCTGAATGCTCAATATTTTTTTTTATTATTTTGCAATAATTTTTAGGACATCAGCAGTGATTGAACTTGACCAGTACTTCATTCAAGGGATTATTGTTGCAAAGTTTAAAATTTTAATGTACCATCCAAAAACCATCATACTAATTGAAAGTAATTGAAGGGCACAACTATAGGACTGTAATTGTTGCAACTGTGGGAGTCAACATTCAACTGCATTTTATGGTACTAAACAAAATGGAAACTTAAATAAAAAGTTGGGAACAAGCTGTACGGGACAAACATATGGAGAAGCTGCTTGTAAGATTTTGTTCAGAAAGCATATAGAAATCCTAAATTTGAGCCAATTCTTTAAAGTTAAACATCATTTTCTTATAACGACTTGTTAGAGATTAACATTATACAGAATACTTACGTAAAAGTTGTATTTCTCCTCTTATAGATGAATCATTAACATTAACATACTCCATTTTGTCAAGGTCAAAATTATATCTGTAAAAGAATTTTATATAAACATGTTATTAATCAAAATATAAATAGATTTGGAAAAAAAATATTTTTGGACCTTCAAATTTATTTAAAAATTATTGATACTTTACTGTAGTTTTAACATGGGTAGGCATTATATTTGTGATTATTTTTGCCCAAGTAAAGTGAGGGCTAAAATAACACGAATATAATGCCCACCCATGTTAAAACTATCATATTGCATCAATTATTTCGATTCTGATTAGAAAAATTACAGTAATTTCTATGTCCGATGTGTATAAGTGTATATTGTTCGTGTAGGCTATTCCATGAACCTCAATTGTTTGTTTGTAAA
Organism: Mytilus galloprovincialis; assembly: GCA_037788925.1. Lineage (NCBI taxonomy): Eukaryota > Metazoa > Mollusca > Bivalvia > Mytilida > Mytilidae > Mytilus > Mytilus galloprovincialis. The sequence continues at coordinate 38,442,403 of CM075335.1, forward strand.
AAAGCAAATGTCTGGCACTGTAATTTTTCAGAGGGAGGAGTTTGAACATCCAACATGAACAGTGTAATATCTGGTTCAAATATGTAAATTTCGGATGCAACACATTACAATTATAATAAATGAATTAGAAACAAAATGTGCATCATTTAAAAGTATACAAGTGTTTTAAGTTAATGAAATATATTAAATGCATGCCAATTTAATGAAATTCATTATTCTGCAGTAGTCAATATACACATGTGCAAACAAATTTTATTGGATTTAGAGCATGGCTTTGTTCATAAAGCGAAAGAAGCATGTCATATTAGAATACTTATTTTCATCTATCAACAGGTATGAATTTCAATACAGATCTGCCACTGATAATAAACACCATTTATCATCGTACAGCGGATATAGGTACTAACCAAGCGGGCATGAGCGATTTTCGTCTTACACAGTAACGAAAATCTTTGTTTTGCTTCATCAATATTCAATGTACATTTCTCAACATTTGAAATTCCTGCTCCCAAATAATTTTGGCATCGATTTTTTCCTATTCATAAAAAAACTTTGACATTCTAATAAGAACAATTAACTTGTACATGCGCAAATAGTTGTGAATAAACCTACCTCTGATTACTCATTCCTTGAAACATTTTGGGTAATAAACGAGTATGAAAATCAAGTTTTTGTGTACGGTTTACAACAACTTAACTATGCACCGTACATAAGGATTTATGTGGTCAGCTAAACACTGTACACAATGCTTCTTTCAGGATAAAATATCGAAAAATAACATAAAGCAGGCTATTATTTGAACTTGGAATTATTTTTAATTATGGAATTTACATAATTTCTTGTGCTTGCAATTTTTAATGAATTCCATGTGTATTTGGTATTAAAATGTTTTGAGCGGTTCATAACACTTTCTATACAATGTATTTTGTATAGATGGTGTTGTGCATGGCACAGTACATTCTATTGAAAATGTACTATCTTATTTGTAATAGAAATTGCTGTGCGCAGCACAGAACATTAAAGCACAGAATAAACATGGAATTTATTAAAAATTTCAAGAACAAGAAATTATGCAAATTCCATAATTAAAAATAATTATCTTATTATCGTTCTTGTTTTGGGAAAATAATGAGACATCTCTAATCATCAACCTACAACCAAATCATTTCTTAAAACAGCAATTTTGTTTAGATTGAAGCACACATTGATATCATGTGAACAAAACAAAGATATTTGTTACTGTGTAAGATCAAAATCACTCATGCCAGCTTGGTTAGTACCTATATCCCCTGTACGATGATACACGGTGATAAATTAGCAACTTCATAATCATTATACATAAAAATCTTAGCATACCCTATTCCTTGTTATAAGATGATGACATTACTTTTACTTTAAAAATAAAAGTGTACTCTTACCCTATTCCATGGTGCAACGTCATGACTATGCCTCTGCGAGCTCTCTGTGTATCTATATGGTTGAGCACTGTATTATTTGCCTCTTCATCAAGTGTCCTCCATTCCGTAGGACTATCGTCTTTAAATTGATACTGTATCACTGTTTCTGCTGTTAAAAAAATTGTATTGATGTTTTAAATTTATGATTCAAATGCAGTATTATCAGTATAATATGCATAACTATAAAGGTTACAAGGTTTGACTGTATACCCAAAATCCATGACAATTAGTACCTTGGCATATTTGACTAAAATATTTCAGAGGTTGAAAAACTAGGCAATCCATATTTAATTAATTGATGTCATATGTCTAATATGAAGTTGAACAATTTATTATAATATACATTGTAAGGTATTGTATCAGGAACCAAGATGATCAAGGGGGTGATCTGTCAGACTGGCAGAAAAAACATAATAATTTTAGAAAAGTACTTACTTATACCCCTATTTTTTCTTTCTTCTTCATCACTGAAATTTAAAAAAAAAACATTCAACTATAACATGTATAAGTTTAATTGATATAATAAAATTTTTCATTCTTGCTATAACAATACTGGTAAGTAACTTATGGGCTCTGCAAATTCGCGAATCAATGTGTTGTTCATTCATTGGTTAAATATCCCCCAACCCCACACTTTTTTGCCATAGAAAATTAAATCCCCTACCCTAATAGGTCAAACTTTTATGAAAGCATTTACACCACTTTAATTTTATAAAATCTCTTTTTCCATGGATTCAAATACCATGTGATGTTAACAGGGGGAACTGAGGTAATCCTGAAGGGTAATTAACTTACATTATTTCTAAGTCAAAGCAGTCATCAGCACCAAATCTGTATCTTTCTCTTGTCCCATTTGGCCATTTCACCTTTTGAATATTGAAAAAGATATAAATTTTAATTCAGTCTTGACGCACACAAAGCACAATAGTTCAAAATATATTTATAAAAAAATAATATGTCACTATGTACATAGGTATTTATAGATTAAAATTTCTTTTTAAAAAATAGTCAGTGTTACTCTAACTTGAACTATTATGCTGTATAAAACATACAATGTCCCTTTAGTATTTTGTAATCCAAAAATAAATCAGTAATTAAAATTCTACTGAAAACATAAACAAGAGGCACAGTTGTGCCTGTATCCCTCACCTAGTAAAACAATAGCCAGTTTGCTAATTAGAAGTTATAATTTTGGCAATTTAATCAAATTGTTAAACCTAGTTCCTCTAGTTTTTGAGATAACCGCTGAAACTGCAAATAAAAATATACATATATTTCAGGGGCAATAATTGTAAAACAGGCTGACTGTTTCTTGTTGTTGTGATACTTTTGTTTTTATAATTTTATGTTTTTCTAGCTCCTTTAGTTTTCATATTAACAGCCAGCATTGCTAAAACTTGGAGAACAATAGTTTTAATGATAACAGTCAATAACTCTGAAAATGGGTATAAATCTACAATTCAAGGGCAATAACTCAATATAGCATCCTCAGATTTTTCAGAAATTTTTCATCTAGATAGGACTTGTCATGATGTTCAATTTTGTAATTTTAACAAATGACAGGCGACATGTGATGGAAAAACAGGTATCAGATCTATAAATGTACATTAGAACTTATGTTAAGGAGGCTCAAGGGTACAAAAATTTCAGCAAAAATTTAAACATTTTTTTTCATTACAAATTCGAATTATTTTTGTATTTATTGTACAAAAATCAACCCAAAAAATCAATTCATGTTGGCTCCAGATGACTATTAAAATGTACATATCATTGAAAAATGATCTCCCTTTGGTTAAAACTAAATGTCATTTATTTGCATTTAAATTTAAATATCTGCTTTTGCTCATCGGTTACACATATTTTTTTATTATCTTTTTAAAAAAAAGCTGTACTTCAGGGGGCTTGCGGGTATAAATATCTTTTTTATATAATATAGGATTTCGCTATATTTTTTATAAATGAACTTTATCATATACTTAAAAAATAAAATAAAAAAATGGGTTAACCATTCATTTGACTTTACAATCTGCCTCCGAAAGAAGCATACATTTTTGTTAATGTCCTTTTTTCTGTTGAACTAATAGAAGAAATAGAGGTAATATCTTAATAAAAAAAGAACTAAATTACAGAGATCACTTAAATTTTACTGTTATTTAGTTTATGTCCAGTTTATTTGAATACAATAATAACAAGAATGACCCATCCGCACTATCATTTTCTATGTTCAGTGGACTGTGAAAATGGGGTAAAATCTCTAATTTGGCATTAAAATTAGACAGATCATATCATAAGGAACATGTGTACTAAGTTTCAAGTTGATTGGACTTCAACTTCATCAAAAACTACCTTGACCAAAAACTTTAACCTGAAGAGGGACAGACGGATGAACGAGCAAAGGAACAGACGAGCGGACGGAAGAACAAACGAACGAACAGACGGACGGACAAAGGAATGAACAGAAGGACAGACGAACAACAGACGCACAGACCAGAAAACCTAATGCCCATAAATGGGGCATAAAAAAATATAGGTCACTAATGAGTTAAACAGTATATTTCAAAACTATTGAAATGGCATTTTTTGCACCAAAGGGAGATAATTTGGAGCTTTTTCAATGATATAAAAAGTCATCTTGGGCCAAATGAAATTGATTTCTATGGTTGATTTTTGTACCATATCATAAAGTAATAACTAATAGTATAATTAATAAAATTTGTAATGAAAAAACAAATGTTTAATTTTTCACTGAAATTTTTGTACTCTGTAATGTCTTTATTCGTATATACAATTTTTGCCTTCTTAAACTAAACTATTGTTAAATTTAAACGATTTCTGTAATTTAGTTTGATATTTTCACTATTTCTCCTATTAGTTCAACAGAAAAAAAGTACCTTTTCAAAAATGTATGCTTCTTTCGAAGGCAGATAGTGAGCTTAAATGAACGGTGACCCCATTTTTAAAATTTTATTTTTCTATTAGAAAAATCCTATATTAAAAAAAAAAATGATTTATACCCGCGAGCCCCCTTTACTGAAAAAATGTAACACTTACTGTACAAATAACCAACTGTTTTGAATCTACTTACTGTAACCCATTGTTTTGCATGTTTCCTTACAACTATGCCTATTGATCTTCTACCTCCATCTTCATCACCTTTGTTCCAATGCACGCCTGGAAATATATAAAATTTTAAATTATTTACTCTGATATTTTAAGGATTTAATTAATTACAAATATATACACAACATATCATTAGGCAGCTTAACCAAGTATATCTACTCTTATCGTTACTTTTTTTTATATATATTATCCTTAAATTGACACTCATGTCAGTTACTTCACTGTCTGCAACTTTAAATCAGGCTGTTGGTTTTCTCCTTTGAATTGTTCCACATTTTGTCAAACCAGAATGTATAGCGTACTATATACCCATTTTGCTGACCTATAGTTGTGAAATCCTTCTCTATTTGTTTTTTTGTTTTTTAGGTGAATAGTTGTTTTATATGCAATTATCTCTTTATTCGTATATACAATGTTTCATAATAGTTGATTCAAGAGAAATAAGGTACATATGTTTTATTAATAAGTAGAAAGAAAAGTTTAGCCAAAAATGAAAACCAGAGGAATCATTTAAACGGGAACAATGAAGAATATGCTAAAAACAATAAAATCAGATTAAAAATATAAGTGTTTAAGATCTTATGTATTTTCTTATGTGACAAAATGACAAAGCACAAAACATCATGTATTACATCAGACTGTAACACTACATTTCAATATTTATACATTTATTGTACCTCTGATTACACGGCATCCTGTATCAATATAACCTGGGATGGTCATGTCTATCTTTCTGTATATATACATTTTGTCAACCTCATGGTTTTCTGTTTCATACTTGTAGAAATGAATCTTGGTTGGTTTTTCATCCCATTTCACAACCATGGTATCTGAAATAAGAAACACATGCAGCATAAAGTTTATTTGTGCCATAAGTAAACAGTTTGGTAAATTTTTTTTATGTTTGTTTGTTGTTGGGTTGCCATCTTAATGGCATCTAGAGGCTCTAAAGAGCCTGTGTCGCTCACCTTGGTCTATGTGAATATTAAACAAAGGACACAGATGGATTCATGACAAAATTGTGTTTTGGTGATGGTGATGTGTTTGAAGTTCTTACTTTACTGAACGTTCTTGCTACTTACAATTATCTCTATCTATAACAAACTTTGCACATTAGTAACAGAGGAAATTATTTTGTAAAAATATTAAAAAATTTACCAAATTAATGAAAATTGTTAAACATTGACTATAAAGGGCAATAACTCCTTAAGGGGTCAACTGACCATTTTGGTCATATTGACTGATTTGTAGATCTTACTTTGCTGAACATTATTGCTGTTATCATCTCTATCTGTAACAGTATTCAAGATAATAACCAAAAACGATAAAATTTCTTTAAAATTACCAATTCAGGGGCAGCAACCCAAAAACCGTTTGTCTGATTCATCTGAAAATTTTAGAGCAGATAGATCTTTTCTTAATAAACAATTTTACCCCTATGTTCTATTTTTAGCCATGGTGGCCATCTTGGTTGGTTTGCAAGGTCACCGGACACATTTTTCAAAATAAATACCCTTAAAGATGATTGTGGCCAAGTTTAGGTAAATTTGGCCCAGTAGTTTCAGAGGAGAAGATTTTTGTAAAAGTTAACAACAACAGACGACGGATGCCAAGTGATGAGAAAAGCTCACTTGGCCCTTTGGGCCAGGTGAGCTAAAAAGGAAAGACATATAAAAGGCAACTATTTCTTTCCGATAATATTTTGTTATGTCACTGAGTTAATTAGTTAATCACCTGGTATATGCAGCTCTTATGAAAAAACAATATTACAATTGCTTATAAATGACAATTATTTCATCCTGACAGATACTCGAAAATATTTAAAAAAAAAAGGTTCTGTTTAAAAGTAGCTTTTGAGTATTATGAATATTAATGGATATAGTAACTTTTGTTAATAATTTGCTCAAAACACTTTTCCTTATTTATAATATATCTATATATTACTTCTCTTGCAATGAGCAACCACAGTTCCATTTTTATAAGGCTCTTTATGTGTGTCTTTAAATTTGGATCCTGGTTTCACTCTTGTTCCAATTGGTGGAAGACGTGAGAAGAATTCAGTTGGATAAAGGGTCACTCTGTAGTCATCATCATATTCAGGTGGTGGTTCTTGTTCAAACAATTCCTCTGGTATCTCAAACTTATATCTGTCACGTAACAGTGTACTTATCTCTGCCTGTTAAAAAAAACCCAATGACATGATTTTTTTTATAAAATATGCACAGTCCAATTCAAAGGGGGAGGGGACTCCAATATTTAACTTATAATTACATTAAATCTTTTGTACAAATTAAGCATTTCAACATATCGTGTTTTGCATGGGAAGCAGACATTTTTGTTAAGGTAAATAACAGACTCAGTTGGCAAAGGGAGACAACTTATGTGGAGAGTGTAATGCTACTGGTAAAATTGGTTATTGCCAAATAGATTATCAAGAAATTGAAATTTTGCAGCAGTTTGATCCTTTGACCTCTTAACCGTTTTAAAATTTTAATCATCTTAAAACTAACCAAGAATAAAATAGCTTTAAACATTTTTTATTCATCTGAAAGTTAATTACCATATCAGTTTTGTTGAAGTAGTCATACTCTGCTGTGTGCTTGGCCAACAGTTCCTTTACATTGCCTCTGTTTTCCTGATCTCTTAATTCTGGTAGCATCTTTCCAATTATTGTCTGCAATTAATTTGACATATTTTGACTTTATTTTTCTTGAAATAAATGAACACTTTCAAAACAAATATATCATCGGTAGCAATTTTACAGCTACAATGTAAAAAGATCTGTAAGTATCATTTATAAAGAGATGCAATACTTGTACTTATCTTAATTAATGAAGGGCATAGATGGGGGGAGGCAATACATTTTTATGTTAACCTGTTTTTGCCTTTTTCAAGGTGCTGTTAACTGTTATCTGAGATAAATTAAAACTCAGTTAACTGTTTTTAACCCACTGTGTTAACTGTTATCAGCATTTTTGCATTTGTTGTTAACTGTTTTTTCCAAAATCAAGGTGTTGTTAACATGTTAACAGACTCCCTATTGCCCCCTCATAGATGATCAAGCATCTCCATAAATACTAAATAGGCATATATGGTTTGGCAAATACTAAAGAAAGGAGGATAATATATAAGCTTGTGAAATACTATGAATTGATGATAATCATAAAGAAATTCATTGATTTAAATAAAAGAACATGAAAAAAACACTTTCTGCTATCCAATCTAAGTTGAGAATACTTATAAAACAAGTGAATATGTAAAAAAAACAAATAATGCTGGCAATTAATGCCACCTTTATCAACTTACCTGGTATAAATAATATCTCCCAACATGTTTTGACCACAATGCCTGACCAAACTGTCCTTTTCCTTTCTTGGTAAACTTTTTGAGGAATCTCTGTAAAAAAGCCAGCATATCTTATTGAGTATGAATAATTTTAATTTTGTTGATAACATTTTTATGATATCTAATCTAAGGAATAGATATCTATATTATATTTTTCAATGTAAACAAAACCAGGTGCTCCGCAGGGCGCAGCTTTATACGACCGCAGAGGTCGAACCCTGAACAGTTGGGGCAAGTATGGACAAAACATTCAAGCGTGATACAGCTCTGAATTTGGATTGTGATCAAATTTTTGACATTACATGGTTTTTTTTTACACAAAACAAATGTCAAGATTTTACAAATCAATTAAAGATTTCTTCTTCAAACTTTTTAAATCTAAAATTAAATAGTTGACACAGCATAGGTTTCTGACACAGAATGAATGTGGTCTAATGAACTTAAGTTTTTTTTTGCCTTTGAGCAATTCACTATGCTGTTGAATATTAATCCTCTCAAAAAAATGTTTGAAGAAATTTTCTTTTTATTTATGAAATCTGAAATGAGAAAAATTTAACCCCCCCCCCCCCCTTTTTCCAAAACTGATATCAATTCAAATTTCTAATGGAGTTTGCAACAATAACTACTCTTTTAAATACATCATAAAATATTAAAATGTAAAATAAAGTGCTTGTTATCACTGAATGGTAAAGATTGGTTGGTAGTAAAAGTGAATATACATTGTTTATTGTATAAAACAATAAAAAAAAACTTCATCAGCAACATTTTATATTGGCAAATTTCCAATGAAGTTATTTACATAAAGTTATTGGCAAATAAAAATAGAAAATGACATCATAGTCATGTCTGGCAAATTTCCAACATATATTATCAACTACTATTCTATACAAAGAAAGATAACTCCAATTGAAAATTAATTGCTATTGCACAATATTGTGCAATTAGATATTTCTTGCTATTGTGCAATACTGTGCAATTGAAAATTTCTTGCTATTGCACAATACTTGATATTGAATCCTGATTTGGACCAACTTGAAAACTGGGCCCATAATCAAAAATCAAAGTACATATTTAGATAAAGCATATCAAATAAGCCCAAGAATTTAATTTTTGTTAAAATCAAACTTAGTTTAATTTTGGACCCTTTGGACCTTAATATAGACCAATTTGAAAACTGGACCAAAAATTAAGAATCTACATACACAGTTAGATTTGGCATATCAAAGAACCCATTTATTCAATTTTTGATGAAATCAAACAAAGTTTAATTTTGGACCCCCATTTGGACCAACTTGAAAACTAGGCCAATAATTAAAAATCTAAGTACATTTTTAAATTCAGCATATCAAAGAACCCCAAGGATTCAATTTTTGTTAAAATCAAACTAAGTTTAATTTTGGACCCTTTGGACCTTAATGTAGACCAATTTGAAAACGGGACCAAAAATTAAGAATCTACATACATAGTTAGATTCGGCATATCAAAGAACCCCAATTATTCAATTTTTGATGAAATCACACAAAGTTCAATTTTGGACCCTTTGGGCCCCTTATTCCTAAACTGTTAGGACCAAAACTCCCAAAATCAAACCCAACCTTCCTTTTATGGTCATAAACCTTGTGTTTAAATTTCATAGATTTCTATTTACTTATACTAAAGTTATGGTGCAAAAACCAAAAATAATGCTTATTTGGGCCCCTTTTTGGCCCTTAATTCATAAACTGGTGTGACCTCAACTCCAAAACTCAATCCCAACCTTCCTTTTGTGGTCATAAACCTTGTGTTAAAATTTCATTGATTTCTATTTACTTATACTAAAGTTATTGTGCGAAAACCAAGAATAATGCTTATTTGGGCCCTTTTTTGGCCCTTAATTCCTAAACTGTTGGAACCAAAACTCCCAAAATCAATCCCAACCTCTCTTTTGTGGTCATAAACCTTGTGTTAAAATTTCATAGATTTCTATTCACTTAAACTAAAGTTATAGTGCGAAAACCAAGAAAATGCTTATTTGGGCCCTTTTTGGCCCCTAATTCCTAAAATGTTGGGACCAAAACTCCCAAAATCAATCCCAACCTTCCTTTTGTGGTCATAAACCTTGTGTTGAAATTTCATTGATTTCTATTCACTTTTACTAAAGTTAGAGTGCGAAAACTAAAAGTATTCGGACGACGACGACGACGACGACGACGACGACGCAGACGCCAACGTGATAGCAATATACGACGAAAAATTTTTCAAATTTTGCGGTCGTATAAAAATGGATCATGAATCAAAGCACAACTTCTAGAAAAAAAATGCAAGAAAGCAAATGTAAGAAGTTCCCAATTAAAAAACTGCTATGTCTGGAAATACATTCCAAATAATTTTCTCTGTTTCCTTCCCTAACATTATCAAATAAATGCATGAGAAATATCAGACAAGCAGTACTATCATTCAGATTTGTAATGATAATTTTATCCACAAAGTAAATTTCTGTCCCTTCCATTGCCACAATTTCCCTCATATAATCCTAAGCAATTGCTTCTCTGGAACAACTTGTGAAAACATTCTGTTGAAAATCCTTTTTTCACCCAATGATTATCTTAATATCTTACCTCCTCTGAGTCCATTCCTATTTCTACAGCTGTTAAGATAAATTTCTCTCTTAATAAATACGGCATAAATTTCATTATTCTATCCTCAATCTGAAAAATAGTATAAAATAGATATCTTTTAACTGTGAGTGTAACAGCATGTCAATCTGTAAAGTTATACAATGTATTTCAAATGACCAAAGCAATAATCATTATATTTTTTCATCTTGTGTCAATTAATTCACTTTTAATTTATTTGCTATCTCTTAAAGAAAACAAGTTGTGGGTTTACCTCTATATAACCATATGCTCCACAGGGTGCAGCTTTATACCACTGCAGAGGTCAAAACCCTGACCCGGTTGGGCAAGTATGGACACAACATTTAAGCTTGAAACAGCTCTGAATTTGGATTGTGATTAAATAGTTGACACAACATAGGTTTCTGATACAGAATGAATGTGGTCTAAGAACTTAAACTTAAAAACTTAAAAATTTTAAATTGGACATTTACCTATCATTGTCCAATATCCCAAATCTAAATACATGGTTAGATTCAGCATATAATAGAACCCCAAGAATTCAATTTTTGATGAAATGAAATAATCTTCAATTTTAGACCCTTTAGACCTCAATGTGGACCTCAATTTGATAACCCGGCCCAAATATTAAAAATCTAAATACATGGTTAGATTCAGCATATTGAAGAACCCCATATATATTTAATTTTTGTTGAAATCAAACAAAGTTTTATTTTGGACCCCCATTTGGACCAACTTGAAAACTGGGCCCCTAATCAAAAATCTAAGTACATGTTTAGATTCAGCATATCAAAGAACCCAAAGAATTCAATTTTTGTTAAAATCAAACTTAGTTTAATTTTGGACCCTTTGGACCTTAATGCAGACCAATTTGAAAACAGGACCAAAAAATTAAGAATCTAAATACACAGTTAGATTTGGCATATCAAAGAATCCCAATAATTCATTTTTTGATGAAACCAAACAAAGTTTAATTTTGGACCCTTTTTGGCCCCTAATTCCTAAACTGTTGGGACCAAAACTCCCAAAATCAATCCCAACCTTCCTTTTATGGTCATAAACCTTGTGTTTAAATATCACAGATTTCTATTTACTTATACTAAAGTTATAGTGCAAAAAAAGCAAATGTCTTTGGATGACAATGACGATGATGACGCCAACGTCATACCAATATACTACAAAAAAAATTTCAATATGTGCGGTCGTATAAAAAGAAATCTGATGGCACAAAAATATTAAACACATCTAGAGATCAACATATGGTCTTCAACAATGAAAGGGTGTCTTTACAAAATGTTCAGTTCTAAAACAGCCATAGTATAAGACAGGTTGTGATTAAATTAAACAAAAACTATCAAATTTAAGCCATATACAACAAATTCTGTAAACACCCAAAAACCCCAACTTGACAAGGTTCCTAACTAGAGTATATTTTCATATCAGTAAAGATCACAGTGAAATTTGAGTTAAATGCTTACTAACACTGTTTTTTTTATACCACAAAATTGTAATGTTTTTTGTTATTTTTGTGCAATTCATAAGAAAAAAAAGAATACCGGGTAATTACCCTTTCTAAATCAGCCTCATTTTCACAATTACTAAGAAAGTTTATCTCATCTGTCACATTGCCATCAGAAACCATGACAACTCTTACACCATGAGTTCTTCCATTTATTGTGCACTTCTTGGCTGCAAAATAGAAGAAATTTTTATAAAGGTCCCAGTAAATAAACTACACAGAGAACAATACCTATTGTATACATTCAATAGGACAGGTGAACTTACAAAAGTTTAAATTACCTTGGTCAGATGGAGATGGCACTGTGGAAAACTTTCACTGGGTTCGCAATAATATAAAAGAAAAGTAAAAGTAACTGAAGTTGTGTATATATTTCATATAATAGCAATTCACAAGTAAAATGTTTTAAAAAAAAAGTATGGTAACCTATAGTTGCTTACATCTACATTAATTAAACTCTGGTGTGTAGATGTTTCTTTTTTTAATATACAAAATGATTGAACGATACAAACAAAATCATATTTTCAAGAGTAATGTCCCTTATGGAAAGGACAGTGTTTTTTTTAAATTCAGTATCAAACAAAACATACCTTTCTTATGACAGTAACAAAGCACACCCAGCAAGGCACTCCATAGATTTGTTCTACCAGCACATACATCTATATTATCTGTCAAAAGTCATTTTTAAATAGAAATGAAATAAACAACAAAATTAGGACACAAAGATTAATAATTCAGATGAGATAACAATCATTTGTTTATATATTTGTTACAAAGTATGAGTGAATTTCTTTTTTACAATTTTAGGATAACTTAACTGTATATTAAGTAAATTAATTAATTGCCTATTCTTACTGTGAATTATCTCTAAGCGATGCTGTTTACCTTTACCTATTGTTCAACCAGATGAGATTGCGTCTACCTGTATAATTTTTTATTCATCAACACAACCTTACAGCATGCATTTTTGCTGAAGCTTTACTTCACTTAGGGTTTTTCTATGATACAATTACTGGTAGAGAAGAGAAAGCTATTTGTTATTCCAATGAAAATTATGACATACAGAGGGTGGACCATTCCCAAAAGTAAGTTTATTCCTGTCACAATCTATAATGTTTGTACCAATACAGGTACCACATATTTAGTGGCTTTCAGATTATTTGCTTGTTTTAAATGTTGTTCTGCAATAACTGTTGACATTAACCAGAACGTGTACAAGTTCAGGAAATGAATCTACAATTTTAGCTAATATAGCTCAATTAAACTTTATATGAGCTTAATTATGCCATCAAATATTATCTCCCTTGACAATTTTTCAATAATATTTCTATTTCTTGTTTGTTATTTGCAAATAATTACATTAGATGTAGGTTTCATTATAATATTTTATTCTGATTGGCTAACTGCACATCACGTGTTATTCCGTAAGCAGTTGCATTGCTCAATACAACTTTTCACTCATAATAACACATGCTCCAACAATAAAGTGCACAGGTGAATTAAATAATAAAATATATAAAATTCGTGTTTTCATGATCATAGCTAAAAAATGTAATTATAAGTATTGAATGCTTCTTTTTGTAACCTTATAGGGTTGTAAAAGCATTGACCCTGCGTAAAATGTACTTCGGTCAACGCTTTTACACCCCAATAAATTTACAAATAGAAGCATTCAATTCTTAAGTGTATTTTGAAATATTTGAAATGTTAAGGAAGTACTGTAGAAAGTAATAATGCATATTTTTTTTTACTCTAACTGTATAAAAAAAATCCCCCCACTAAAAAAAAAGATAATATAATAAAATTGTACACATAAATATTTAACTATTTTTTCAGACTCAACTTCCAAATATTGGTCACCTGGTGGAGAGTTGTCTCATTAGCAATCATATCACAATTTTCAATTTTACATGACAGTATAGTTATTTCTTAAATCTACATTGGCTAGAGGTACAGAGGGAAGGTTGAGATCTCACAAAACATGTTTAAAACCACCACATTTTGCGCTTGTCCCAAGTCAGGAGCCTCTGGCCTTTGTTAGTCTTGTATTTTTTTTATTAATCTTAGTTCATTTATATGTTTTGGAGTTAAGTGTGACGTTCATTTTCACTGAACTAGTACACCATTTTATTTAGGTGCCAGCTGAGGATTTTCTCGCTGTGTTGAAGACCCATTGGTGGCCTTCAGCTGTTGTCTGCTCACACTTTATACAAAACAAAAAGTAAATACACAATTCTATACCAACCTAAACATTCTCGAATGAGTGAGTAATCATTTGTAAACTCATGTAATATACCAGCATGTGATCCAAACTCAAATACTCCAACCATCTCTTCTAAATTATACTCTGTCGCTGTTTCTATTTCTGTAAAAAAGAAAATGAAACCATGTAATATCATCAAGTAACTGCATCCACTATCTGTCAAAATTTTTAAGAAAGATGGAGAAAAAATGTGAAAATATTCTTTTATAAGAAAAAACTTGATGACAGACCTTTAATACACTTTTCAAAATTTATTCATCTAGGTGTTAACATCACTTGCCCTATGTGCCTCCGGGCATAATAAGGACTAGGTAGGTAGGTATAGGTAGGTGATAACATCTAGACTATATTTTAAAACACGTCTTCTGCTGAATGCAATATACTAACTTCTAGATGTTTTTATAAATTTTGATGTTGCTGGGTTTCTTCTCATTGACAACATCTTCTTTTATTAATATTTCTTCAAAATATTGCATACCATCTTTATTGTTACAGTGACAGCATTTAATTTCTTATAGCTTTTACATATAGGTATCATACCATCTAAAAATTCATTAACAAATTTTCTGGTTTCTAGCAAGCCACCAGGTCCTGTACTATATGATGTATCTAACAGTAGTAATGTATATAATCCTTTAGGTAACTGTTCATTCTTTTTACTGTCCACTAAAATAAAGATGCATATTTTAAAGTAGAATAAAAGTTGTTTATAACATGCATTTCAGATATTATTAAAAAAACATTTATAATCCTCATACAAGTTTAATTAGAACAAAATGTATCTTCAAGGTAGGCAATTTTGTGTATTAATACAAACAATGTTGTTTGATCTCCAAACCATATTGAATTCTGCTTTCAAAATGTAATATCAATTGTATTTCCCAAAAGTATATCCTGTCGAGTAACTTAAATGCCCTTGCTCTCTTTTCAATTGTGGAGAATGACTTGAAAGGAAGATAACTTTCAAGTATGTAAGATTGACTTGTCTCATCAATAAATATGAAAATACACTTCTTAAACGTTCTGCATTCATTGAAAAGGATTTGCAAGTAAATATCCTGTTAATTATTATCTTTTTTTTTTAAGTTTTCAAATTCAGCATAATAAACTGTCTCCCCTTAAAGGGGCTCATGGGTTTAAATCAAATTTTTTATTTAATATAAGATTTTGCTATATTTTTCTATAAATGAACTTTATCTTATACTTAATAGAAAAATGAAATAAAAAAATGGGGTCACCGTTCATTTACGCTCACAATCTGCTTTTGAAAAAAGCATACATTTTTGTTAAATTTCTTTTTTTCTGTAGAACTAATAGGAGAAAAAGCGGTAATATCAAAATAAAAAAGAACTAAATTACAGAAATTGCTTAAATTTTACAAATATTTAGTTCATGTACAGCTTATTCGAAAACAACAATAAAAAATATAGGTCACTGATGAGTTAAAAAAGATATTTCAATTTTAATGCCAAAAAATGTCAATTTTTGCACCAAAGGGAGATAATTTGGAGCTTTTTCAATGATATCTACAAATCACCTTAGGCCAACACGAATTGATTTTTTGGAATGATTTTTGTACCTCATGATAAAGTAACAACTACTAAAGGTAATTAATAAAATTTGTAATGTAAAATAAATGTTTGATTTTTTTTCTGATGAATCTTATACCCGCCGAGCCCACTAATATAGATAAAAGTACAGTAACACTGTAAAAAAGTTTTGTGAATTTTAAAGTAAAGAAGTGATTTGGTCCAGCTGAAAAAGGTTAAAAATTTGCATTTCGATAGCTGTCAAAATATTTCAAGACCCCCTTAACATTAAATTGTCCATATTTTGAGTTAGAGTGGATTTATTTTGCCATAATGTTCATATAATTTGTCTCAAAAGTAGTAAATATGTACACTGTACAAATATTAGGTGGGATGTTTTGAATTTACATTTATTTTCTAAAAGAAATTCACTACAAAATTACTGTATTCTTGAACCAATAGTCATGTACTAGATATGTCAGCCACACCTTTTCAATAAAAATATGTTTTATTTTCTTCATACAAATAAATCAGACTTACATGCTGCAATTTTGTATATAAATTCTTTAACATTAGGGTCGGTGATTATAAATCCTAGGGATTTCAGATAATCTTTGCCATTATTGAATTTAATATCTTTATAAGGTACCATTACTGGTTGATAGCCAGGTACAGTGTGAGGATAGGTCACTGAAAATAAACAAAAATTCTGATAATATATATTCTTACAAAGGTTAATAAGTTATTCTAAAACACATGAACTCTTAATTAATTGAGTGAATAAGCATAATATTCATTTTTTTTATTATATATTTTTGAGAAATTGAGTTGATACAACTTGGAAAGTCTAATCGAAAATCAATTATGATTAAAAAAGATACCAGAGGGACAGTCAATCTCATAAATCGAAAATAAACTGACAACGCCATGGCTAAAAAATTAAAAAGACAATGTAATTCAGTGGTTGTGGTTTGTTTTTATGTGTAACATATTTGTTTTTCGTTCATTTTTTTATATAAATAAGGCCGTTAGTTTTCTTGTTTTCTTGTTTTACATTGTCATATCTGGGCCTTTTATAGCTGACTATGTGATGTGGGCTTTGCTCGTTGTTGAAGGCCATATGGTGACATATAGTTGTTAATGTCTGTGTTGTTTTGGTCTCCTGTGGACAGTTGTCTTATTGGCAATTATACCACATCTTCTATTTTTATGTAAACAGACAAATAATAGTAAACAAGACACAACATAGAAAACTAAAGACTAAGCAACACAAACCCCACCAACTGGGGATGATCTCAGGTGATCCAGAAGGGTAAGCAGATCCTGCTCAACATGTGGCACCGATCATGTTATTCATGTTATTACAAACCTGGTAAATAGTCTAATTTGGTAGGTCACATCTATAGTGAAAATGGAAGTGGATTGTAGTTAGGACATAAGGAACATATCCGATATCATCTGTGAAATGGTTATTTAATAACGGTCAACCAACCTAATGTGATGGCGTCCGTAAATTTCACAAAGGGATGATTTCAACTTCACCATTTGGAACTCTTGGTTTAATAGCTTCCTTGAAAGCAATAATCCTCTATCAAGAAAATCATTATAAGAAATACAAGCCCAGGAATATTGTATCAATTGGGAGATATCATATATACTCCATATGCAGGCTAATACATACTTTTAAAACATGATTATATATATTATAGAATGCTTCCTGACCTTAAAAGTGTAAGAGGTCTACGCTCTGTCAATTGTCTAGCAATGAATGATAATTGGTAAAAATTTGAAGCAATACTATAACTTTTCAATGCTGTCCATCATAAATCCACAAACACATGCTGGGACCTTGATTTTACATTTCCCAAGAAATTAATAATCTTCCAAAATTCCTCCTAGTGAATTCAAGGCTCAAGAATAAAAAATTGAGATAATTGTAAAAGGGAAAGAAATAAAGATGGTTGTATTCTGGTGCTATTTATATATACAAAATAATGACATTCCACAACTTTTTTTTTTAAATGACAAGGTTAAAATGAATCAATTCTACACCTTCCCATAAAATGACTTTAAGAATTCATTACCTGAAAGTTTACTTTCTACAGTCATAGCTATATCAGTGTCCTCCTCAGATTCCTCACCGAGATCTCCCGTATCATTATTTTGTGAAACATAACTACTTGAGGCTCCGTTCAACCTCTCATCTCTACTGGATCCTGCTGCCACATTTTTTTGTGATAAATTAGCATTAAACAAAGATTCTTGGACTGGTACTCTATGTTGATCTGTCTCTATACTGTTCTGCCTTTGCACATTGGGGACAGGTGATGACCTGCCATTCCCACCACTTCCTGTGATGTTATTTTGTTTAGGTTCTGTTGCTGACATATGGTTTGGTAGAGTTTTAGCTTTTAGAATATCTGACTCAGAGGAGCTTATTTCAGAAGTCAAATTTGGTGTTTCAGTTTTTGGTGGCAATGCGTTATGATGTTGTTTTCTTCTGTCCTTTTTTGTCCTAAAACAAATGTATATATTTTGCATTGCAATCTTGTTAAAATATGAATTTTTAATTAATTTATTTGCTGTATCCTTTCAGATCTTGCTAAAATTAAAGTATCTTGTCTTATTAAATATGTGAAACAAGCAATATTTGCATTTTTACTCAGTATTTAATAGATTATATCCAAAACTCAAAATTCTTACTAAAGCAAATTCATGAGTTATAGACTCATGAAAGTCTGTTACTTTTTTTTGTAGATTAAGACAACAGGATGTGTTGAAGCAGCAGCTACATAAATAGAATAAAGGAGGACAAAGAATATTTTGTCCTAACAGTGCAACAAAATATAAAAAAGAAGATGTGGTAAGATTGCCAATGAGACATTACTCTCCACATGAGACCAAATGACACAGAAATTAACAAAGTAGCCAAACAACTTGATAATGAAACAGTAAGTTGTTCTATCCAACCGTTATTCTATTTCAATGAACTATACAAGAGTTTTGCATAGACACATAAATGTTTAAGTTTTTGCAATTGAAAAAACTAAAAACAAATAACCTGTAGTATGATGTAAAATAAAATATTTTTAGAAGTTTTCTCCCTAGAGTACCTGAGATTACCCACTTTTTTAAACAACTCATATTACTCGATCTTTAGTTTTATATGTGATGATTCTGATTTTTTTTTGTCTTTTGCCATCACAACAGTTTTCTTTAACTAATATGAGTATCCAATATGCTCTTAGGTATTTTCCATATCTTGTTTACCTTGGACTTGTGTCTTCCTCCAAAGAATGGTCTGTAATTAGTGTTGCTCTATCTATGTCTGTGTCGTCGGAGCTCAAATCAGATTGTGATCTCTTTCTATAACCTACAATGATCGGTAAAATTATCATGATTTTTATTCTAGTTTTTCAATATTCATCAAACTGTTATTTCAACAAGCCATTGAATAGAACTTTAGTTATTTTTTTTTTTATTAGGTCTCTTTGGAATATTTTTAAGGTTTTTAGACAGACAATTTGCTAATCATCAAACTAAAGCAAATACTATTTATAGTTCATGTCATACAGGTAGTCAAGATAATTCAAATCAGTCAAAGATCTCCGTAAGTACTGAGCTAGTTTTTCAAGGTTAAATTTTTTTGAAATGGACTAATCAGAATAAAAACACCTAGATGGTAGTAATTCCAAAACAATAAAAAAATGTTTCAAACAGAATTTCAATAAGTACAAAAAGTAGATGGAAATGACAAATATGCCATATATATATATAGGACTCACGTAAAGTATGTATCAATGTGAAACTTAGGTATGACCTGAATGGCAGATCCAGGGGAGGGTTGGGGTTCTGGGGTTTGAACCCCCTTTTGTTATATAATCAATGCATTTGAATGGGGACATATAGTTTGAAGTTCATCTTTATCCTGGGTTGGGATCCCCCTTTAAAAAATGGCTAGATTCACCCCCTGATGACATACATCTTGACATATTTCTTGAGGTTTATCTACCCATTCTGCAGTTCAAAGAGATTTTTTGGGGTGAGGAAAATGCAATTTTGGTGTTTTTCTTAAATCATCAAATAAACGGTATAAATAGTATATTTGTATCTTCCTCACAGAGAAACACATGTTATATAATTCTGGGAAAGCATCATAATTCATTAACAATAAGATATTCAATAAACATATATTTATTAAATTTCAAGAGCCAAAAAGCAGAAAATACCTTGTATTATTTTGAGGACCTAGCTGACCTTCTTTTTTTAAACTACTTACTGTATCTTAAGAAATTACAATGCACTTCTTATTTTAGAATAAGACAGCTTCTTACACTTACTTAATATGTTATTAATATTTCCTTGTTTAAAAATATTTTTAGTTTTGGTTTTTTCTTCCCACTTCCCTTAGATTGGTAATACATTTATTATAATTATATTTAACATTTCAAGGAAATTCGATATCAAAATAAGTGAAACATTTTATAACTTTTTAAATATATTCTATCCTGCTTTTGAAAAAACTAGAGATAATTACTACTGTACTTTTATAAGTGATATGGATTCTTAGTTTTGTCAATTCTTCAATAATCTATAATTTTAATCATTTGTTTTATAGATTGTTCAACAAAGGAAAGGACAATTGTCCCAGTACCTTAGTTATTAAAGCATATCTGTAACGTATGATAGAATGACAGCTTTTTATTCTACTGCACTGTGTGCAAGTGAAACTAGAAGATTATGACCATGTGCATACCTGCCAACTTTTCAGAATGCCCATGGGGGTTTTATGTGCAAGATGGCTGTCATAGTCCTAAAAAACCTTCAAGGGGGTCTGTAAATACATTTTAATGTTGTTTTTTGGCTCTTGTATACTTTTATAAGCCTAAAGTCATTGTAAAATTAATTGTTTTGTTTAAATTGTGGACAAAATTGCTCTTTCAAAATTTCATTTTGGGAGCCTCCATGGGGGAAATCCCCCGCAAATAGTGACAGTTGGCAGGTATGCATGTGACTTTATTGAAGGTCACAAATTAACTTAAATTTCATGGTCTATTGAGTTTCATGATAAAATTCAGTTTTTACATTTTGTTTCTATATTGTGAATGAAATCTAAAGCAGCTTACATACCCCATATACATCATACTCTTTTCACTTAATGATGTCCTTGTTTCAATCCACATAAAGAAATTATCACATGTATATTAAATATAAGTCAACAAAATATACTTGATTTTATAATAATAAGGAAATTATAATAAAGATGAAGTATCATTTCCTTTCCTGGTAAAGATATCTCAATTGTTAACTTTAAAAGACATCTTAATTTAAAAGCTGGGTAACTTCAGACCATGTATAAGAAGACATAGGAACATCCTTTACACTTAATGGCTATATATAGTACTGTAGTACTTCTATTGACTATATAATGGGAAAGAATAATTATTGATTGAGGGGATGTAAGAAATTATGTTGTGCTCAATACACTAATAATAATTTGTTTATTTGAAAAATATCAATATTGTCAAGTAAGCAACATCATAGTTATGATTACATGAATGAAATCTTTCCCTCGACCCCCCCCCCCCCCAAAAAAAATAAAATAAAATAAATAAATACATAAACCAGATGCTCTGCAGGGCACAGCTTTATACGACCGCAGAGGTCAAACCCTGAACAGTTGGAGGAAGTATGGACACAACATTTAAGCTTGATACAGCTCTGAATTTGAATTGTGATTGAATAGTTGACACTACATAGGTTTCTGACACAGAATGAATGTGGTCTAAGAACTTAAACTTAAAAACTTAAAAATTTTAAATTGGACATTTACCTATTATAATCTAAATACATGGTTAGATTCAGCATATCATAGAACCCAAGGAATTCAGTTTTTGATGAAATCAAATAATGTTCAATTTTAGACCCTTTGGACCTTGATGAAGACCAATTTGAAAACAGGACCAAAAATTAAGAATCTAAATACATGGTTATATTTGGCATATCAAAGAACCCCAATAATTCATTTTGTGATGAAATCTAACAAAGTTTAATTTTGGACCCTTTTGGCCCCCAAATTCCTAAACTGTTGGGACCGAAACTCCCAAAATCAATCCTTCCTTTAGTGGTCATAAATCTTGTGTTAAAATTTCATAGATTTCTATTCACTAATACTAAAGTTATTGTGCAAAAACCAAGAAAAATGCTTATTTGGGACCTTTTTTTGGCCCCTAATTCCTAAACTGTTGGGACAAAAACTCCCAAAATCAATCCCAACCTTCCTTTTGTGGTCATAAACCTTATGTTAAAATTTCATAGATTTCTGTTTACTTATACTAAAGTTATTGTGCCAAAACCAAGAAAAATGCTTATTTGGGCCCTTTTTGGCCCCTAATTCCTAAACCAGTGATATTGTTGGCTTTTTTCATAACTACCGCTACCCTTTTTTATTGGGAAAATATGCATCATTTTTATCAAATTGGGAAATTTAGGATAAACCATGAATTTGACTGGGACTTCCATTTGCAGACCCCCTCTCAAGAAATAAGACTCCTTATTATCAATGATGATACATAAATAGACCCTCAAATCTGCACAAATAGTCATTTTAGGGATGAAAAATGTTTAAATGTGTGTTTTTCAGTTTGAAGTCATGCACAATTACTACTGAGACTGCACTGTTTGGGGAAAAGTTGTCTTTTTGGGAATAATTTTAAGCTATTTTTTTCAAATTGGGATTCTTCTCCAGGAGAAAAAGCCTTTATTCTCCGATAATTTAAGGCAAAAAATCACTGTTAAACTGTCGGGACCAAAACTCCCAAAATCAATCTCAACCTTCCTTTTATGGTCATAAACCTTGTGTTTAAATTTCATAGAATTCTATTTACTTATACTAAAGTTATAGTGCGAAAACCAAATGTCTTCAGACGACGACGACACGACGACGACGCCAACGTCATACCAATATGGATAAAAACAAACAAACAGAAAAAACTCTTTTCTGTGTCATTTGGGTTATAATGGTTTCTTAAGTTGTGGATAGTTGTTTTATCGACAAATATCTTACCACATCATCTTATTTTTATATCTACAGTTATGCAGTACCCTTGTACTAATTCTTAAGTTGATCTCTCATTATTTTCATGTGAGCCAAACCAATCTTTTATTTTATTTGTTATAAATGTGTTATCATTAAAAACCAAGAATGTGTCCATAGTATATGGATGCCCCAATCACACTTTCATTTTCTATGGTTAGTGAACCATGAAATCTGGTCTAAAACTGAAACTAATTTATCATAAAAATTAGAAAGATCATATCATAAGAAACATGTGTACAAAGTTTCAAGTTGATAAGACTTCAACTTCATCAAAAACTACCTTGACCAAAAACTTTTATCTGTGGTGGGACAGATGGACTAACAAACAGTCATGAACAAACGAACAAATGAAAGAAAGGAAAGCACAGACCAGAAAACATAATGCCCATAAATGGGCCATAAAAACGCTTTATAGTCAACATCAAATTTATTTTGTTGCCAATGAAAATTTCAAAATGAATATTTAAAAGAATACTTCAAATCAATTGCTTCTATTTTTGTTAACTTTTTTACACTCTTCCCCCTTTCCTTAGACTCTTGTTATGAACAATTACTTTAAAGCTTACTTGATAAATTGAACTGATTTCCAGAAGCACTTCTCATACTTTTGACCCAGCTAGTTGTCCTAGTTTCAGGCTCTGAGAATATATTGGAATCTACTGAAGGATTAGTCTTGGAGTTCATCAAATACTTCAAGTTTGATTTAATTTTAACGTTTTCTATTTTCAATCTTTCAATTTCAGACAAAACTTTCTGGATCCCACTCGTTAATGTTTGATGTACATCGTCAATACTTTGTCTAGCCAAATCCATGGACTGGTGTAAAGACTTGACATCTCTTCGAAGCTTTTTAATGTCTTCCTGATTCTTGGCCGTGGCCTGAGCCATAATTGAGTGTTCTTGGTCAGATCACAATCAAAGCCCTTTCAATTCCAATCTCAAATTTATCTGGAAGGAAGGCAAGAGAAAAATGACAAATGCATGGTTAAAAAATTAAATAACTATGAAAATTAATATATTTGAATTTTGTTTGATATTGTATTGTAATTTAATTGTAACAAATTGTATCTAATGGAAAAATCTCTAAGTTTTCTTTTAAGCTCAATGAGAATTTGTTTTTCTCCTTGATCAATATATTTTTTTCCAAATGAAACAACATACCCCAACCCCTCAGAGTAGAATGGTTATTTCCTTACTGCTTTTTAAATATGGGTTTTAATTGGTTTTAACTTTTACAATTGTTTAGCATGATATGTTACTGCCTTTTGCACATGTACTCTTGACTATGTTTTTTTTTGCCTGATCCAAGGACCAAGGTCACCAGGGATGTGGATGGTAATGGGGCTATAACTTTGCCTTTTCAAGATAATTTGGTTGTCAGTGAATGGTTCTGTATTGTTTATAATGGGGAAGATTTGACTCCTGTTCTCATTATCATAGTGCTTAATTGTACTGAATGGTATAGGGGTTGTATTCATTTCGCAGTGGGAACTAAATTAAACATTGCATTGATCTAAGCATCAGAAGCAATACTCTAAATCGGAAATATATTCCATTGTCCATAACTGTAGGACAACTACAATTATGGACAAAGACAGATAGCACCAATTTTAAAATATTTAGAGTGTAACACATGAACATTATTTTGAAGCTTCAACAGAATGATATATCGGAGTATATTTTCACTGATAACGGCTCATTGAAATGTTCATGGATAAAATAAATAGAATGTGGTGCTGAATGCATTTTTTTTTTATAAATCTGTAAAGTAGTGATGAAATTGATAACTATCAAGCCAGCCTTTGAAAGGATTTAATTATTGCATTAATGATATCTTAACCCCCAAAATTAATATAATTGATAAGATGGCTTATAATTCCTTCCCTAGGACAAAATTGATATCTTGTCCTGTCACTGCATTTTTGAAGACTTTTTATATTCTACCAGATTATTTGTCACCTCAACAAGCTCTTTTAAGTAAGAATCAATTAGAGAAGGTGTGGGCATAAAATGTAAGTCATAAGACAGCAAACAAAAAACATAAATAACAAAGGTTCAATTAAAGAGGTCACATTTGAGTCATAAACTATTGACAAGTGTCTATGAGCACTAGGACACATGTCACATATGGAGCAGGATCAGCTTACCCTTCCTAACACCCAAGATAGTCCTCTGTTTTGGGGTTGTTGTTTTTTTTTGAGTGGGATTCTTTTTGCTTAGTTTCTATTTTCATTATTGTGTTTTGTATACTGTTGCTTAATCCTTTGGTCTTTTTTCATATTTTGCTGTGTCAGTTTATTTACAACTTTTAAGTTTGAATATTCCTTTGCTCTTTCACCTCTCTTTACACTAGTTCATGGAGTTAAAGGGGCACTAGCTGCCAAATTCATGTTCATCGATTTGACTCAAATTCTCATATTTTATTTATAACAATGTAAAACATTTTTCCAAACTATCAAAAGTATAAAATAAACAATTTACAGGACATGGTGTCAATAAGATGTAGCTTTATTTTGTTTGAATTTTAGCCAAGACGCAATCAATTAACTATCGAGTTGACCTTCTATGACCATATAAGCGATGTAAACATAACAAAGATATAAATAGATTAAGCAACTCGTGCAATTGGATTTTTACAGGTCTATTAAATTTTGTATTATAGATTAAAAATTTATGTTTATTGTCGTTTTTACCTTTAAAAGAATTTTTTTGTGTGGATAGAATCAGTGATTCAAATTATTTACCTTTGTTTCACTTTCAGTGTTGACATTCTTTTCCATTAAATACCTGTACACAGACAATGCATGCATTATTCTATCTCTTTCTACTAGGTTAAATTGGAGTTCACATAAATATGGATTTAATGAGGTCAAATTATTCACTTGCAAGTGAATAATTCATTTTCAATGTTTATTAGCCTAATTTGACAAAATTGAACCATTTTAGCTAATAAAAGCAAATTATCATTTCACTATTTCACTTTCATTATAAATGATCAAACAAACAAGATCATACTTTTGATTTTTTAAATATCTTGTAGCTAAGTGGCCTTTTAAAAATAGATTTGACAAATACCTGATTAATTAACATCTGTGGTTTAAATAACAAATTTGAAGAAGTTTAACTATAACTATAATTGTTATATTCTGTAAGTATATATCCCTAATTCGAAAGTACATGAGAGAAAGAAAAAATATATTTTGTTCACGGATACATATGATCTGAACATATCCAAATGTATGCTTATTCAGTTAGTTATCTTGAATACAAAAAAAAACTAACTCCTCATTGTTATCTGTATTATCTAATATAAAACCAGTAATACTTCCCCGACTTACAATTACAAAAATATCCAGCTGAATGTACACTTACTCATTTATAAAATTGGGTATTACTGTTTAAAAACAAAACCGAAAGTAGCGTCTTGAAACGAATATTTAATTTCAGTCTAGATATTTTTACCTTGGGTTTTTATATGTCCATGTCTTTCAATTCAAGCTTATATAATTCATATCGATGAAAAGTTCCACAATCGTGTTACACTATGAGCACTGGTATTTTGTCGAGTGCAGACTTTGTTTTACATCGATGGAAATTTAGTGTCTATTTTTAGATCAGTAACGGTAACTCATTTCCCGCCATTGTCAGTTGTCTTCCAGTAAATAAAATACTTATAATATTACGTTAAACTTGAAATTCAAATCCTTTGTGATAGACTGTTAATTTAATTAAAGCCAAAATCTTAGTATTCAAGAAGGCGAACAGACACATACAACTTTATTTGTCTGTGCCTTAAGGAGCAACCATTTAACTTGACAAAAAAAGGGGGGGGGGGGAATGTTGTTTTTTTTTTTTTTTCGTCTTCCATGGACAAACTTTATTTTTGCCTCCGAAAAACATATTTTTTTGGGGACAAGTCGAAAACAATTTTTTTCTTTCAATTTTACCATTACATATAGTGGCAGCTGAGGTGAGGGTGAAACAATCAATTTTTTTTTCTCAGGGTCAAAAACAAATTATATTTTTCTCCAAAAATTTGAAACAAACCTTTTTTCCCAAAAAAAATCCATAGCCCGTCCCCCCCCCAGAAATTCATATGGTTACTGCCTCATAAATTTTTTTTGAAGAGGAAAGGTCCATAGGCTGATCCATTGGAAGGGTGGGGGCATCCTCAGGATACTATCCTGGTCCCTCCTTTTGTGGGAAAAATTTGGTTGAATGTATGGGAATCACTGAAGTATGACTGGGTACACGACAACTCGTACTTTCGGCAACTCATACTCAACCAACTCCTACCCTATTTTTACCAACTCAAACCCTTGCTTTATTTGATATTATTTATATGCATAGTTGTTGTAATTTTCTTTCGTATATCATTATATAGCAACATATAAATAAAAAAAACTTTTATTGTTAATAAAATGCAATCATAATTGTTTTAAATATATCAAAGCTTATCAAATGCATATCATTATAATCATTAGTATTCCTTAGAATTGATTGTTTGAAATTGTTTGGACGGCAATTTATTTGATATGCACATTAAAATAATTATAAATACACAATATACTAATCAGTGGTCATTTGTGTATAACAATTAATTGTGTGATTTAACAGTAAATACATTGAACATTTATTGAACATGTAAACATTTTGAGATGAACAGTTATATGAAATGAAATTTGATTCAGATAAATCAAATTATTTAATGTATTGTTATTCTTACCTGTTATTGATTATAGTATCCAATAAAAAATATATAAATCTTCTGCAATTTGCTTTATACATGCATGTGCTTTATGGTTTCAAAAGGATTAGAAAATATCCTTTTAAAATATTCTATGGATCTACCTCAGGGTGTACTTGGATACTTCAGGGTGTTCAAATATCCATATCTACGGATATGAACGTCAATAAATTATATTATAATGTCAAAAAATATTGGGTACGACTTAGTAGAAGTACGAGTTGGTAGAAATACGAGTTGGTTGAGTACGAGTTGCCGAAAGTACGAGTTGACATGTATCCGTATGACTGGATCAAACCCCTCTTAGGGCAGTCATAATAATGAGAACATAATGACTCATATAAGAGACTTGATCAAAACAAAATTCATTAAAACTGAAATTCAAATAATAATTATTTTTTGTTTTAATTCTGAGTTTGTATTGTTAACCAGTTATCCAATGGTTTTAAGTTATATTGCCTTTCTTGTATCTAGTATCTATGGTTTCAGTCAGTTTAGTGTTTTTGTTCATCTTGTTTTCCAGATATTTTTTGCTGTCCACAGTTTCTATTCATCTATTATAGTTTCGAAGATTATAGACAAAAACTCAAAAATTATTGTCATTTAAAGGCAATAGCTACTATAAGAAGTCGTTTGAAATTTATTGTAGAAATAGGAAGGAGTTAATTCTTGACGTTCTAAGCATTTTTGCCATCAGTTTTTATCTCTCAATAACGGTTTTCAAAATATAAAAATTAATGAATTTTAACCTTATGTTCTTTTTTAAACCATGGCAGCATTGTTGGTAGATTGTCAGGTGGAAAACAAGCTGATCTGATGTTAGACAAAGCTCATTGGTCAACAGCCAAAAGTGGGAAATTCAGTTTATTGAAAAGACTATTGAGCTTTCTTAGGGAAAAAGGTCATGTTTCAATTGCCTCAGGTCACTAGATCACTTTTAACCAATTATACAGTTCTAACCAGCAACCTTAAAGGATTTCGCAGGCGACATTACATCCGAACATTTGACCATGTTGAATCAACTGCAATCATACATTTGCTTGGAACAGAGTGAATTGACTAACCCAAACATTGAGCTTGAAAGAAAATATTTCAGACTTAGACCTTTGATGAGTGATAACATTACTTGCATTATGTCATTTGGTATAGGCTGCTTCTTCATTAAAGTTTGCTGGTCTGGCAAACATTTGATTTTTTAGGTGATGCTCTATGGTATTTTTTAGCATGCAAGGTCAGATATTGTTATTCACAATAAGACATAATTTTGCAATTTGTTGAATTTTTGTTTTTTTAGAACTATCTAAACCATGAAAAGAATATTGTAAACCAAAACTACAATGCCTTTTTAAAGTATGAAGGTTCAAACTCTGATTCTTCTAATAAGAAAAAGTTTGAAATAGATTGATTTAAGGGCCAGTTTGAGTCCAAACTTCTCCCTTTACAGTTTTCAGACAGCTTGACAGAATTTGTATACAATTGTTGAAGGCTGTTAGTTGACTTTTGGCGGTATTATAGACGTTTGTCATATTCAGTAAAAATTCGTCAAGGAGCATTGAAAAAGTTATATATTTACACATATTTTAAACAGTATGACTAGATAACTAACACCTACAGACAAATGAGTATGTGTCAATAGAAGATCTAAGCTGTTCTCTTTACACAATACTGAAATTAAATGTTGTTTAGGACAAGAGGTAAGACATTAATAGAAAAAAACAAACCACTTTGAAATATATTTAATAAATAGGTAAATTAAATTGATATCACAGACAACAATCCACAAACAGATCTTAAAAGAATTTCTTAATAAGTTACATATAGGATCATAAATTATACTTGAATATGTATTCAAAAAAAATATTTTCTACACAAATATTATCATAGCATTTTTTAATATTTCAGTTACAACCCTTTTATTCAGTCAATTTCAGCCATCTTTACTAAATTTAATTCAACTCCAATTTCATATATCCTTAATTATTTTTTTTCATATCGAATTATAAAGACATAAGCTTCAAGTTTAAAATAAATGTTGACAAAAATGTCAAAAAATTTTGAAACAACAAATGTTCAGTCTATTCCACTTGGGTTAAAAATCCTTTGTATCTTCTGTTTGATGTTTTAATAATTAATGTTAACAATTCATATAAATGAGATGCCTGATGGGTTATTTTCGTACTTCAAGATCTGCGCATTTTCAACAGATTTTATTTTTTTATATTTTCGTGATCCGTGATCATGGAAATCTATTTTCTGTGAATCGTGATTGACAAAAAAATCGACACGTGAAACGTGCTGATACCCCCCCCCATCAGTCCCCTCAGAAATAACTACATTCTTGCTCGAAAGAAGTTTCTCACACATCATATGAATTATCTTTCATAGTCATAATATTTGAAATGTAGTGATCTTAGCCAAGTGGAATAGTATGTCCAGATAGTATTTCTTTCACAACTCAAAAGTTTTACATTTTATACAATTTAAAATCTCCCTGCTTTAAATCTCAATATATAACAATATTAAGGGTTGGCACATTCAACATGGCTTTGGTGGGTATAATATATATATTACGGACACAAACATACATTGGTGGTACACATTTACAATGGACGGAAATCAATGCTACACTAAAACATGTATAAAACACACTAAAATGACTAGAAACTATAGCACTACTATGTGTAAGGGTTGCTAGATCCATTAAAAAATTATCTAAAAAATACATATGCCAAATGGACAATAATATTTCACAAGTGGAAGAGATACTGAGAAAACATGGAAAACAGTCAAACAACAAAAAGACAAATAACAGTCTACAAACATTATTTGGTACATAAAAATATTTTTGTGGAGTTCTTTGAGATGTTACAAAATTTTAAATGTATGCTCCTTATTTAAGGACCATAGACTTGTGGTTTATTTTAAAAAAAAAGTTAGCTGTTTTGTGTATCTTCTTAACTTTTAATGGCAAGGGAAGAGTTCTATCCAGTCAACAAATATGCCGTACCTTGACCTATAATGATTTACCTTTATAAATTGTTATTTGGATGGAGAGTTGTCTCATTGGGACTTATACCACATCTTCCTATATCTGTTGAACTGTGACATTCAGTCTTTCAGGTTTTAAGCCAGTACAAAATAACAACATAAGATATGATGTATCTATGTCAAAAAACTATGAATTAATATCACCTTTAAATAGAGACTCTTTGCTGTTGCAATTTTTCAGAATTTAATCTTGATAAAGAAAGAAGATGTGGTATGATTGCCAATGAGACAACTCTCCACAAACTTGTTCATGATTTTTGGAACTTTTGAATGCTAGAAACCAAACTTTTTAGAAAACAAGAAATATAAAATGTCTTGAGAGCATAAAAACCCGATGATTTTAGGTTGTAAGGATATAACATTGATTTTTATTGAACTTCTGTAAAATAAAATTGGGACTTTCTTCAGTGTCAATATGAAAATGATTCTATTTATTTCTACGTCATGAACTATTCTTAATTAAACCTGTAATACTTTTAGCTGTTCAAAGTTAATAAATAAAATTCACATGATTATAAATATGTTTCACTGCTGATCTGATGATAACTAAATGATATAGAGGTTTTCTTTAAATAAATGCCTTACTACATATTATGTAAAAGAAACATATTGATATAATATGAATAATGGAAATGAGGACAAGGTCACATGACCCATGTCAGAGAGATATATTCACCTTACTATTATTTAAAAGATTAAATTGTTTGACCTCTATAAAACAAACTGAATGTTGACATAAGTTAGTCATTGAAAAGGTAAAAAGGAGGACAAAATATATGACATTTGTCAAACAGATAATGTCTAGTGTCTAGCTCTTCTTTTTTTAATATCTAGCTTTAAACAGATAATAATGGGTATATTTATTTCTCTCACATTCTGTAAATATCAACTCAGATGAGACAATAAAAAATGTTGATTATACACATACTTCAACACAATAATTGGCAGGTTTCTGTTGTCATGGTTAACAATGAGCAAAATTCAATAAAGTATCAAATAATAAATACAATAATCATGATAAAATATTTCAAAAAATTATTAAAGATATATAGGCAGTAAGTAATATATCTAATTTATAATGACCAATTTTTTTAATCAGAGAATTATTTAAAATCTCCTTCTCCATGGTTGCCATGTTAAATTTACTTTTATATCATATCTTAAAATACATAATTTGAATTATACGAGGCTTTGGTTTGATATATATTTACAATATATTTTGACAAATTTCAAAATTATTTGTATGAATCCACCGAGTTGTATGCTTTTCCCCCTATTTCACTTTCAAAAATTTTCTACAATGCTTAACTGGCTAGTGCAATCCAAATATATAAAAAAGTAATTACCCAATTATTAACAAAAAAAAGAGATATCAAATATTATTTTGCAACCTGTTTCAATGAAGAAATGCATTCAAAGTAAATAATATATATGATAAACTCAATACAATTCAAGTTGTAAGTTTGATGTGATAAATAAATAATGACTGCAGTATGAAATTAGAAAGACATTTTTCAAGGCTGAGAAATCTGATAAATATTCTGAGAAAATGATGATCTACTTATATGTTGGAAGAGAAAAACAACTACAATAATATCTTTGGTAAAAAATATGAAACAATTCTCCATCATTTTTATTTTTGGTCGACTATCCTAACTCTCTGTCTTCATGTTCGTACACAGATCGTAGTACTTCCACTGGTTTCTTTTCATTCTCCTCCAGGTATTCACCATCTTGCATTTCATGTCTGTTATAAAGCAATGTTCTAAATCCATATTCACTGAGGCCTAGGTCAGAGGCTAATAGTTTCTGCCAGTCTATGTTGAAATTCATTAGTGCTTCCTAAAACAACACAAATTATTTCTTATACTGCAATCAGCTATTTTACTATACAGATAAAGCTATACGTATAAACGTTAGCTTTATACGTCAATGACCTCAACTCACCTATAAGCCCCGCCTACTTACAACGTCACGTCACAACCATGACAACGTGTAATAACAATGGTCAAACTTTTATGAATTTAAAATTGTTTTGTCTTCAAATTGGTAATTTATATACCATGTTTATTAAATGTTATTAATTAAGTTCATTTTCCCCTTTCTAATTCCTTAAAATGTCAAAGTTTACCACCTGGACTACGCTCATAGGGAAATACCCCAAAATGGTACCCCAAGAGGGAAATTCCAAACACTTTTTTTTAACAATGTTTGTTACATATTTTTTTAATCTTTTTTTTTTTAATTTTTATCGATTTCAGTATAAAAACAATATACGTATAGTGTCTTGAAATATGAAATTTATTTGTATTCGGCACGAAACAGGGGAAATGCTCGGTAGAACCTCGCATTTCCCCCGTTTCTAAGCCTCATACAAATAAATTTCATATTTCAAGACACTATACGTATATTTTCTAAATATAACATTCCTTCATTGTTGAGAGTGATTTTTGCTCTCTCTTCACACAAGACAGTTACATTTTAGATTTTTAACATGCAAGCTTTAGAGAACTGCCATTGTCTGGTGTTTAGTTTTTCATGTTTTTTGTTTTTACCTTTCATTTCTGGTGGATATACATTTATCAGGTACTATCAATGTATTTTATGTTTGTAACTGCTTCATTATATTCAGTTTGATATAATATAATATCACATCAGCTTTTTTTCTGATTAGCTGAATAAAGGACAAATTTGTACATTTTTATTTAGTTCAATTAATATTGTATATATATATATTTGATAATAACCAGATGCTCCACAGGGCGCAGCTTTATACGACTGCAGAGGTTGAACCCTGAACGGTTGGGGCAAGTATGGACACAACATTCAAGCTGGATTCAGCTCTAAATAAACTTAAAATTTGTTTTTTTGCCTTCGAGCAATTCACTATGCTGTTGAATATTAATCCTCTCAAAAATATGTTTGAAGAAATTTTCTTTTTATTTATGAAATCTGAAATGAGAAAAATTGACCCCTCCCCCCCCCCCCCCCCCCCCCAATTTTTTTTTTCACATCCCCCTTTCCCTTATTCCAAAACTGATCTCAATTCAAATTATTAATGGAGTTTGCAACAATAACTACTCATTTAAATACATCATAAAATATTAAAATGTAAAAAATGTGCTTGTTATCACTGAATGGTAAAGATTGTTTTAATTTATCAGTTGGTAGTAAAAGTGAATATACATTGTATATTGTACAGTGTTCTCCCCAGGATTTTTGGATAGCGCTGTGGTAAGCGCATGATTTTCGACAATTCTCAGTAACTTTGTCGCGGCGCACGGTTGGTTTGTAATTGATCTGTTATGTGTTTTTCTTATATAATGCTATTGATGTTTTCTCTTGTAATGATGTCCTCATCATGCTCATGGAAGTTACCCCTTTGTTTGCTAATGTTATTGTCTGGATATAGACATGATAGAAGTGAGTGAGTGAGTGAGTGTTGGTTGCTTTACGCCGCATTAGCACAAAAAGGCTATATTGCGGCGATACATGATAGAAGAAAAGTCTTTTTGTCTCCATTGTAAATACATATAATCCTCATATCATCTGTCTATAAAACCCAAGGAGAAGTCTTTTCCATGGTGGGTCTATACCAGACTGCCTAGATGTGAAGATTTCTTATCACTAACAGGTGATGTTGCAGAACATGTAGGACCAACAATAAAGTCATTGTCAGCTTCTGTGAGAAAGTTTTCAATGACAAGATTGGTATTTTTTACATTTACTTTTATTAACATTTCTAGCAAAGTACAACTTTTCAATAAAAATGAGTATAGTATTTCAATGGAAGAAATGAAATTGCCCTTTTAATAATATTCAAATCTTATCAAAGACTTGCTTAAAAAAAGGCTAAAATATTCCAATTATGAATATGAAAGAAATCCTTTAAAAATATTTTAAAGAGATTTTTTTATTTCAAAGGTGAATTACCAATCAAATACATTATGTATGCCAATTGAAACAACTACAACCTTTAAAGGTTTTGTTTGATAATTTTATAAACATTTGAATACATGCCACCAGATAAGTTTGTCAAGATTTGACAATACTTCTTTTAGGTCTTGCCCTCCCAAATTATCTCCCTTACTGGCTGACATAACTTCCTGTTTACACCTGTGTCTTTTTTTAGCATTAAATACTATTCCTTATCCAAGCCATCCTCTATTTACATTAAATTTAAAGCAATATTTAATTAAGATATATTGATGATTGGTTGACAAATATCGATATTTTATATATATTTATACAAAATTTTCGTTTCGTTTTGTTTTATTCCCTTATCCATTTGAAAAAGAGCCATGTATGGTCAAGTAATCGTAAAATACGGGCTTATAATGAATCCCTTGATAACAGGGGTGCTTCTTTCAAGCAATACAGGTTCGACAGTTCGGTTGTAAACGCAAAAAAAGTAATGATATAATCGTAGATGGTTCAAAAAATGGTCGAGACAACGTTGTCAGAGAAGGGGGTAAAACTTCCCTTATATAATTTAGAAATGAACTTTTCAGCACCCGAGACATGTATTATATGTCTCTGTTAGCACTGTCCATTCCTTTCATACGTTTCGGCATCTTTATACAGCGAAAAAATGTAGCCGTGTTCTGTTAACCTTACGACGTTTAACTTGGCTTCACCCAAGCTGGACATCGAGAAAGTGAATTTCTCAAGTCTAGTATCAGCTTGGGGTTTGTTTTTCTAATCATATCCTCTTAATTGTTTTCAAAGGGTAAAATTCATTACTGTAGAATTGCTGATTAAACAGGTATAAGTTCGATTGGGTGATAATTAATACTTCAAAGACTAGCTCATTGAAGCCAATTTGATCGTTGTTCAAATCTGTTTGTTCAAAGTTCGTTAAACAAGTTTGTGGATGTCGTTGGGAAATGCGGTCAATTTATTTCTTCTCATTTCATTCATATATGCCTCTATATATTCATTAAATAGATGTCAATGTTGAAATCTTTGTTTATTTTGATCTCTCAACGACGCCATTTTGTAAAATTTATTAGACTGGTCCCGCGGAGTTACTTTAATACAACGGAAATAATTCTTTCAAAAATCGTTAACCAGTCAATCACGTGATCCGAAAAGAAAAATAAGCGGGAAATTTTAAAAAATACGAAAAAAATATAGCGACGCGGTTGAACAGGATAGCGACGCGGTCAGTGCAATAGGACAGCGGGAAATTGAAATAGCGCTGAAAATCGCGGCGCTAAAACGGCCTGGGGAGAACAATGTTGTATAAAACAATAATTTAAATTGATTCAACTACTATTCTGGACAAAGAAAGATAACTCCAATTGAAAATTTCTTGCTATTGCACAATATTGTGCAATTAGATATTTCTTGCTATTGCACAATATTGTGCAATTGAAAATACTTGCTATTGCACAATACTGTGCAATTGAAGATTTCTTGCTATTGCGCAATACTGTGCAATTGAAAATTTCTTGCTATTGCACAATACTGTGCAATTGAAGATTTCTTGCTGTTGCTGAATACTGTGCAATTGAAAATTTCTTGCTATTTCAC
Source organism: Mytilus galloprovincialis (assembly GCA_037788925.1). Lineage (NCBI taxonomy): Eukaryota > Metazoa > Mollusca > Bivalvia > Mytilida > Mytilidae > Mytilus > Mytilus galloprovincialis. Next base: position 38,478,680 of record CM075335.1, read on the forward strand.
AATACTAAATATAATAATTTTGGATCCTGATTTGGACCAACTTAAAAACTGGGCCCATGATCAAAAATCTAAGTACATGTTTAGATTCAGCATATCAAAGAAGCCCAAGAATTCAATTTTTGTTAAATCAAACTTAGTTTAATTTTGGACCCTTTGGACTTTCATGTAGACCAATTTGAAAACGGGACTAAAAATTAAGAATCTACATACACAGTTAGATTTGGCATATCAAAGAACCCCAATTATTCAATTTTTGATGAAATCAAACAAACTTTAATTTTGGACCTCGATTTGGACCAACTTGACAACTGGGCCAATAATAAAAAATCTAAGTGCATTTTTAGATTCAGCATATCAAACAACCCCAAGAATTCAATTTTTGTTAAAATCAAACTTAGTTTAATTTTGGACCCTTTGGACCTTAATGTAGACTAATTTGAAAATGGGACCAAAAATTAAGAATCTACATACACAGTTAGATTTGGAATATCAAAGAAGCCCAATTATTCAATTTTTGATGAAATCATACAAATTTTAGTTTTGGACCCTTTTGGCCCTTATTCCTAAACTGTAGGGACCAAAACTCCCAAAATCAATCCCAACCTTCCTTTTATGGTCATAAACCTTGTGTTTAAATTTCATAGATTTCTATTTACTAATACTAAAGGTATGGTGCGAAAACCAAGAAAAATGCTTATTTGGGCCACTTTTTGGCCCCTAATTCCTAAACAGTTGGAACCAAAACTCCCAAAATCAATCCCAACCTTCTTTTTGTGGTCATAAACCTTGTGTCAAAATTTCATAGATTTCTATTTACTTAAACTAAAGTTATAGTGCGAAAACCAAGAAAATGCTTATTTGGGCCCTTTTTGGCCCCTAATTCCTAAACTGTCGGGACCAAAACTTCCAAAATCAATCCCAACCTTTCTTTTGTGGTCATAAACCTTGTGTTTAAATTTCATAGATTTCTATTTACTTAAACTAAAGTTATAGTGCGAAAACCATAAAGTATTCGGACGACGACGACGACAACGAAGACGCTGACACCAACGTGATACCAATATACGACCAAAAAATTTTCAATTTTTGCGGTCGTATAAAAACTATAACACAAATTTTCATACGTTTCGGCCATTACAGCCTTCTTCATTGGAATAAATTACAACATTCATATATATATTATTTTGAGTTGTGAGATCTCTTTCATTTATTGAACATGGCAAAAATGAGATACACACAAACAAAATTTGCTGTATAGTATTTCTTTAAATGTATTTGGTAATCTACTAGTAAAATGTATTTCATGAGACTGTTGTCTTCTGTACATACACAGTACAGTACATCTGTTACTTTCAAGTTAAAATATTCTTGAAATAACCTTGGCTAATGACTGGAATTAGTCTAACATACTTTATTTGTTGAAACCAACAAAAGGTATCAGACACAACCTCACCGATCCTAAATGAGCATTTTAGAAAGTTTAAATATAACTTACAAAGAAAATGTTTTCATTATGAAATCATATACATATTGCGACATAAAAGATCAAATATTTGATTGTATCTTTTTATTCGAGAAATGTTTTCATTATGAAACCATAAACATATCAAAATTTGCAATAGCAACTTACATGATCAAATTTGCGATTTCCTATCAATTCAAATTCTAGGGTTGGATCAAATGTCGGTGTTGTAGGTGAATCAGTGGAAATGGTAAAGTTCTCAGGAATGTTAAGAGTTTTAGGAAGAGCATTCTGTATGTCCAGGTGTTTCTCCAACCACAGGAAGTTGTTAGCTATTATATTGTACAAACATCTCAGATCTGATGCACCTGGGACAAAAAAACAATATATTAGGCCATTAGTTTTCTTGGTTGATTTGTTTTACATTTGTCATTTTGTGGCCCTTTACAGCTTACTTTTGGGTATAGGTTTTGCTCATTGTTGAAGGCCTTACAGTGATCTATTGTTGTTAAATTCTATGTCATTTGTTCTCTGGTGGAGAATGGAATCATTGGCAATCACACCATATCTTCTAATTTTTATAAATACAATAAATTAAAAAAAGAAATTTTTCTTTTGCATTTCTTAATTGTTTCTATTTACACCCGAAACCATTCTCATTTAAAATGGATTGGCATGTGATAAATCCCATTTTTTATCAAGAGCAGTTGTTTACATTTTTTGTGATGCATTTAAACCAACATTGCTTAATCAGTCATGACGTAAATTTGAAATAAAACCACATGTGTCTACAGGTATTTACATTGATGTGCTAATTTGCTGAAATATTTCTTGAATGGCTGACTGTCTGCAAATTTCAAACCAATTAGTGAACATATGTAAGGTTTCCTATATCTTTATTTCATTTTCATATTTGTTTTTCCTTCATTTTTTGTACATAAATTAGGCCGATAGTTTTCTCGTTTAAATTGTTTTACATTTGTCATTTCAGGGCCTTTTATAGCTGACTATATGCGTTATGGGCTTTGCTCATTGTTGAAGGCTGTACAGTAGTAGTATAGTTGTTAACTTCTGTGTCATTTGGTCTCTTGTGGAGAGTTGTCTCATTGGCAATCATACCACATCTTCTTTTTTATATTTACATAAGTAATTTAGTTTAAATGTTTTGCAATGTACAACCTCAAAAATATATATACATAAATTGCTCAATGTTTTTAGGTACTATACTTTAGATTTTTTTTTAAGTATCATGAAAATCAATTCATTGAAAAAAGACATAGCACAGCTACACAAATAAATGAACAATTGAACAAAATGCACAGAAAAACAAAACATTCACTATATGCTTCAATATGCAGGGACAATTGTCTCCTAGCAGTTTAACTAGTTTAATGAACTTACCTTTAGATGTATCTAGTATATTACTGGCACATACTGAAAACAACTGTGCTTTAAATTCATTAGTAGCTGCCTCCAACACTGATGATGAGGGTATCTCAAATATCCTGTGAGGAAAAATATACAATTTATTACTTCAGTTTGATAACGAATACAAAACCAATTTCAATTCATGAGATCAATATCTACAAATTATATCTGATATTAAAACAGAGTAGAGGGAATATAGAATTCTATCTAAGAAAAAAAAACTAATTTTTATATGCATGGTTTTACAATGGCTTCTTACATTTCCAAACATTTTGATCTTATTAGCAAAATACATTTTCACTCTATACTGATTGTTTTATTTTCCTTTCTTGTAAAATTCCAGTAAGAAATGCATACAAGAACAAATATCTTAGCCTTCCTTTAATAGTAAACAAGATGGCAGCCATTACAATCTCTGAATCTAGAATGAATACGAATCGAAATGTGCTTTGGTATTTTTAATGTATTGACATAGGTTGATGTTAAGGATGTTCGCTGCTCAGTTTCAAAATAAATAACTTTTCATAAAATTAGTATGTATTGATAGGGAATAAATTGAGGAATAAAAAAAAAAAAAAAAATAGGGGTCAATGTGCTTGTTTTCAAGATATTACTCATTGGAATTTTGGCGGGAAAATGTTCTCTCTTGATTTTTCATAGCTTCATCATTGACCAGTTAAAGTTCTCAAATACTATTAAAAAATAAATAAAATTTTATAAGACTTTTACAAATGACTTATAATTAAACATGTAAAAGATTTATAAAAAGAAAAATAGGGGTTCATGGGGAACATTTTTTAAGGCATTCAAATGGATAAAACCAGAGGATTCCGAAAATCTGACAAAAATTCAAATACATGACAAGCAGACATCCTTAATCATAGATGTAATTTTGTGTTTTAATTCTTTGATAAATTGTATTGTCAAAAGTAAATAATAATCATATCTTATGCTAAATATTCATTACAGGCAGAAAGAAAGTCCCTCCAGGTTATAGTAAGTACAAGCAAAAACTTTTATCTCAAGTTTCAAGAGCAAAAAAGGGGGTGCGTAAAATGCAGGAGTTCATTTTATACACACCAAAAGACTGAGAAATCATTATCATTATTGCATACTTACTCTGTATTAAAGAAGTTGCCAAGATATGCGACCTTCTCAAGAGCCAATTCTTTATTTTCTTTACAAAACTTTCCACCAAGTTTTGGGATACTGCTACTTTTAGCTGTCAAATATACAAGTACATTCAGTAATAGAGAGGCGAATATTATAATGGACCTTTGATTTGTCCTAGCCAAACATTTGAGCAGGATTTTTATGTGCTAGTTCACAAGGTAATCAGTCCCCCAGAGGTCATTTTCTGAAAACTTTTCTTCTGAAGTTTAAAAATTGTAACTAGTAATGATATCACATAAATTTATTATTTTCAGTGCATTGACAGGGCAAAATACTAAAACTTATATTCGGGCATACTTAAATTTGCATTAGATTTTTCTATCCAACTTTCAGGTGATTTATTTTCAAATCTTTTCATTTCCTTGATATATTTATATAAAGGAAGTTCAAAGTCTAACATATTTGTGATGATTTAAATTCACATTATTTTTCTACTAGCTAAGGTCACAAAATAAGTAGCCGATAAATCAGTTGGTTTATTAAAATGTTTCTTCTCCTATAACAGAGAAAACTCAACATCTGCAATCAATACTATATTCCCTAATTGCATTGCACTTTTCAATGGTCAAGGGTAAAAAAATCAAAAGCCATGCATACAAATGATTGGAGAATACTTCTGAGAGGCGAGGGAGACTTCAAAATGTTGAATCATAAACATAAAGTATTCCTTCCTTTTGAAGTGGGGAGGAGTTAAACAACAAAAACTATGCATTGTAATGATTATGGTGTACCTTCTTCAGGTTGTGTGTTATTATTCCTCAACTGTATTTTGAACTCATAATTAAATAAGGTGAGGAATTTGTTAATTTTACCAGTAAACAAGAATTTTCTATACCTTTTGTGCTGACCAGGACATAGTAGATACATTCTGCTAATGTTGTCAGATGTTCTTCTTGACTCTCAGTTGGTGATACTCCTGTTGTTCTCTCAATGAAATTCTTATCCATTAAAGCAGATCTCAAACACATAGCCAAAACCTGAAACAATTTTAAAATCTATAAGTACATGTATCTTATTCTAATTACCACATTTTATGAAACAAACTATAGATATCCATTACAATGTTGATGATTGTGTATTCTTTTTTCTACCTTTTTGAAAGAAAATTAATAGAGCTCTTTAACAAGCCAATACATGCATAGGACAGGTAACAAAAGGAATGCTTAAAAATAGTCTTGAACTTTAACAATAAAATAATGGTCACATAACAAGTTATCAAACCTTACTTTTTTACACACTCATGCATTTCAGCCTTTTATCTAAATAGAGTTACTAAACAATTACTTTTGTGGTTATTTTTCTATGCATTTAGCATTCAGCTGACCAAATGTGGTATTGAAAACAATACGTATAGGTATACCTTTAAACCAGCACATAAACTCAGAGTTGTGATACCATTACATGAACTTCCTCTTGACCAAAATTTTAATGGTGAATATAGATTAAAATATATTTATACAAGATATATTTTTAGATCAGTATTTTGATACAATAACCCACAAGAACTTGTATGCAATGTTCCTATATCACAGTGTGATCTATGAACCTATCTTTTAACCAGCACTTTGGAATCTTCAGAGTTTGGGTACAATTAGCTAAAACCAATCTCTGAACTTACCTTTATACCAGCACTTTGATGTGGTGTCTTGATCCCATGAGAAGAACATCTTTCTTGGATCATTTTCAGTAAGATACACAGAGATGTAGGTAAAACAAATATATCTTCTGTTATTTGTCCAAGAAGTAAAGTCAAACAGGTGTCTATCAACTCCTTTGTGGCTAAAACAGAGACATAACAAACAGCTGATGTGATTCAGAGCAAAGTATGCTTTCACTTGTAATAAGACATTCAGTGATCTTTCAAGGTCCTTTTATAATCATAGTAGTGTTATGCTATCTGTAAAAGTTTCTTTAAAAAAGCGTAATGGATATGATGCTAAAATTTATAGAAACAAGATGATTTTTCAAATTTACTGTTTACCAGGATGCTTTATAAAATATGTGGGAAGAACACTAAGACATTGAAAAAAAGTTAACTTTGATACAATAAACTAAATTAATTGATAATATTTCTTTGATACAAATATTTGCTTAAATACAAACAGTTTCATGAATATCTAATTCACAATTTATTTTCGGTCTATTTCTATAAGTATATAATTTTCTGATCATAAAATTAATTTTTCTAAAAGTTTCACATTAGTTATTTATTTTTCTTACCATCTCCTTTCTTTGGCTTTGAGGTAGTATTTGTATGGGGTTGACACCCACAAGGAAGATCAGCTATTACTGACATTATTGGTCGAATGTTTGGTTTTGGATGGGTCTCTGTTAATATATGTTCCAACAATGGCTGTAAGACTCTGTAACGAAAAACATAAAATATAACACAAGCGAACTCAATTGTTGTTCACTAAACTAGTATCAGATGGGTCTCTTATAAAATATAATTTTGTATTGGGTGACTGTAATGCATTTTATGCTTCAACAGCATTACATTTATCATAAGCAATTGAATTGCTTGCCGAATTGGGAACCAGATGTAGTTTCATCTCTAACTTGTTGATGAATGAATATAAACTGATCAAGCAATAAGGAAGCAGGCTTCAGGTTTAGCTTACCAATATTTAATATTTTTTTATATAATCAGCAAAGTGAAGATAATACATGTATGTGACAAACAGGAAGTACATAAGTGACAAATGTGAAAATGTGTCACATGGTTTAGCTTAACAACATGAAACTTGGTACAAATATAGCTTTGATTTGTAGTTCCTAAGAAAAATGTGACAGAAATTTGATATGGACAGTTTCAAATCAATTTGGAAGTCATTTAGCTTATGAATTTTTTATATCAAGACTTTTTTTTTAGGTCTTACCACAGCTTTCATCACACATACCTCAATACAAATGGTTCCATTAGTTCAAACAATGACTCCATCCATACTGGAATCTGAAAAAAACAAGAATGTGTTCATAGTACACGGATGCCCCACTCGCACTATCATTTTACATGTTCACTGGACCGTGAAATTGGGGTCAATACTTTAATTTAGCATTAAAATTAGAAAGATCATATCATAGTTAACATGTGTACTAAGTTTCAAGTTGATTGGACTTCAACTTCATCAAAAACTACCTTGACCAAAAACTTTAACCTGAGCTTCACACTATCTTCTTCTTTGTTCAGTGGACCATGAAATTGGGGTCAATACTTTAATTTGACATTAAAATTAGAAAGATCATATCATAGGGAACATGTGTACTAAGTTTCAAGTTGATTGGACTTCAACTTCATCAAAAACTACCTCGACCAAAAACTTTAACCTGAAGCGGGACGAACGAACGGACGAAAGAACGGACGAACAGACGAACGGAGGCACAGACCAGAAAACATAATGCCCCTCTACTATCGTAGGTGGGGCATAAAAAAGTTTGATTAAAATCATGTCTAATGAGTGTTAATTTAAGAAGAAGCACTAGTTACTTGTTGTTGAATACAATATGTGGCAGTTACATAAAGAAATATGTTTTTCACTTTTTACCTGAACTTACATTTACACAACCTTACTGTAAAGCATGGGAATAATGAAGAGTCTTTAATTTTGTACTTAACAATATATCCAATAACCTTTTTCCTAAATTAATAATACAGTGATTCTTATTTTGAAGCGAAAATCCAAAGTTACTGTTATTATTGCACTATATATAGCATAAAATCCTGATCCTTTTAAAGATTTGATAGACAAGTAAAGTATTGATAATTAAACTTTTAATAAACAATCAAAAGTCTGAAAGATGTGAAAAGTTTTCTTGAGAATACATAAATAATTCGATTTCTGATTAAGGATTTACGAGGTTTCCTTGAACAGCATTGCTCAAGGTGTATGGATTTCTGTCTGAAACATAATAAAACTTGCTAGTAAGATATGTTGTGGCATCATTTTTATTCACTAAAACATTATCACAAACTTGTGATATTTTATTCTCCATCCAATTGTCATCCAGTTTATTTGTTTGAATAAGAACTCATCAGGAAGAAAAAGGTCTGTGTCCAGTATTATTCTAGCAGCTATCATTTACAATTAAACTGTGTTAAATTATCAAGCTTTTTTGAGTTTATACAGCTTGAATGTCTTGACTTAGTATTTATAAGATACACAGTTTCTCTGTTAATAATTATACTTACAATGAAATCTTTCCCTGGCATTGTCTTTGGTTCAAATACTTTCCAGTCATTGCATCTGAAAGTACAGATCATTGATGAATAATAGTTTAAAACTGTCACTTATAACTTTGTGTGAATAGCATCAAGTTCATATAATTCCTTGACGTGCTACATTTATTCTTCAAGCAAAAATATATATATATATATATATCACTTTGAAGAAAGACCCATTTCAAAGGGAATTATATTTTGGAATAAAATTTAGAAATGCACATGAAGTGAATCATATTTTTCTTGCATATCTATCATCATGATAAAATACATATATATAATGTCATGGAACCAAGTTCAGAACTATGGGAACCTTTTACCTCATTTGTAATTCAAAGTTAACTAGTTCAAAGCAATGAGAGTTAACTGTAATTCAATATATTTGATGACATGTTGTAAAATATAGAATACTTGGCAAATTGATAAATATTATAAAGCAGATAAATTACATTGTCATGCCATACATGTCAATCAAAAACATATTTCATCATTCCAGGTCCTTATAAATAACTAACTATATGGTATAGGTTTTCCTCATTTTCGAAGGCTGTATAGTGACCTGTAATTGATCTCATAATTTTCAATTGGACTTTGATGCAAGGTTGTTATTAAAAAATATCATACCACACCACCTTCTTTTCATGTGTACTTACCTGTCAATAACAGGTAGGATTGTCTTTGCCACTGCATCTGGGAAGTGTGGACATTCTGATAAGACCCTAGTCATACACTGGAATGTTTTCTTCACATTTTCCATGGAACCTGTCACTGTATGTCCATCTTCTCCCGCCACACACTGTGTCAAAACTAAGATGGCTAAGGTATAATCTTTCATCACCAAGGACTGAAAATGAAAAAAAATACAATTTGGTTTTCATCAAAATAATTTTTTACCATATTGGAAATAAATATTATATTCTTTGTTTTATGAAATTCAGATTTTTTTTTTTATCTTTGACAAGGGCTATCAACTCTTGATTAAAAAAATTTGGAAACCAATATGTTTTCCCCTTTATTCTCTGAAGACTTTCTGAATTATGGCTTCATTGACTTTCTGAATTATGGCTTCATTCAAATGCAATCAACATCTTCAACTGTCATTGCTCGCTTGTCAATTTAATGGAAAATAAAAATAAAATGTATGTAGAAATATTTGTTCTTGCTTCTGAATCCAAGTTTTGATGAATAAAACTTTGAATAAGCCTTGCTCTCACCAATTTTCAAAAATCTCTTGCTAAAAATTTATTCAAATTAAAAAATCCAATTTTTGCCAATAAAAAAATAATCAATTTGGAATGGCCGTTATCCGTTATTTAAGTCATTTTTACAAAACATTTAGTTTTTTCCAATCCAAATTTAAGAAAGACATTTGACTTATTTAAGTATATATAATTAACATCAATCCAATGCCTTGTAATTGATAGTTAATATTTTTTAAAAAGTCTAGTCATTCAGCATTTCTTTTATTTTACCTGAAGTGTCATTGCCCAATCTATTTCTGGTTGAGTTAGTAATAATTTACATTGTATGTATACTGCAGTGGTTGTCTGCATTACATCATACCTTAAAATAAAGAAATAAACCAATTAAGATATTATAACATATTTCTTACATAGCATTTTCTCCATCAGGACTGTTTTATGGGTGATGAATGAATCCCAAAAAAGTTCTACAATATATAGTAACTTATAAATTATTTCGCCAGCAATAATTAGCTATTCAGGAATAAAAATATAGAGTGTGGAATGTGGTAAAAATTTAAGCATTTTCTTTCAAAAAGCTATCCAAATGACCACAACCCACCTCTTTTTGCATTATCCCCTATTTTCTTCAGAACACTTACTGTTTTAAACCTTTCTGGAACACTCCTGGCTGTATCCATGACAACCAATCAGTATTAGTGCCTGCTGTGTTGGCCACTGGAGAAAACTGACCACCTCTTTGGGTCTTTTCCATGTATCCTTTCTTAAATTCTCTATAACATAAATCAATATAATTGTATAATTTGCTAAGGTAGTTACATGATTGTTAACAATATTTTAAGGACATTTCACTTTTAAACAATAATCGCTTTCTATATGAATTTATGTATTATAGGTGAGCACCAGTTGTAAAAATAAAAATAAAATATGTGAAGTTATCTAAATTATTATTAAATTTAAGGTTTTTCAAGAATGCATGGGGAGATGTGAGGCACTCCTTAAATATCGACCACCAGGAAATTTCAACCTTTCCTTTGAAATATTGTTCTTACACATATTCAAGTAAAATGCCTCAACCCATATTCAATTAATTTGAGTGCCTCTTATCCCAGACAATGTATACTTTAGTCTATAATTTAGAGGTTGTCGTTTGTTGATGTGTTACATATTTGCTTTTCGTTCATTTTTTGTACTTAAATTAAGCCGTTAGTTTTCTCATTTGAATTGTTTTTCATTTGTCTTTTCAGGATCTTTTATAGCTGACTATGCGGTATGGGCTTTGCTCATTGTTCAAAGCTGTATGGTGACCTATAGTTGTTAATTTCTGTGTCAATTGGTTCATGTTGAGAGTTGTCTCATTGGCAATCATACCACATCTTCTTATTTATATTTAAGTTTATTTTCTGGATATATAACATTCCACACTCAAGACAAGCAAACTACCACAAGACAACCGGATAGCCCCTGACCTGTAAAGGGATGCCTTTGCTGACAAAAGTATAAACCTATAGTGTTAGAATTACCTATAAAGGATTTCCAGTGGTGAGCTGACGATAGCCATGGTTGATAGTAATGTAGTACACAGGTTCTGTATGTTGTAGTGTGGGATATGAGAATCACCTACGTCCAATATCTGGTACAATGATCGACATGAATGAAATAACATCTCTACTGTACATAACAAAACAGTAATAATATCACATCTGAAAATAAAATAAATGTTATAATTTATACATGGAATTTTTTGTTCTTTACAAAAGCTATATAAAATTAAAAGTCAAATGTCCTATGAAAGTTTTTGAAAAAGAATATGGTCTTATAAAGTTTTTGAAAAAGAATATGCTATTTCAAAGCTTGAAAATGTAAAGCTTTATAAATTAGAAAATTTCTACTCATCTATAATAAAAATATATTAATATATTGTCTCATACCATTTGGAAAAGATGCCATGGTTACATTTTATCAGGCGATTTGGGAAATAGCTAACACTTCCCATAAACTCCTAACTATGCTAACTATAAACATAATATGAAAAATTCAAAATTTCTATAGCTATCTTTGAAATACCTAAATTGTGGAATGCGTTTATAGGAAGGCTTAGCATGAGCATATCTCTGTCCCAATATCTGTAATGATTCCTGTAATATTTCACCAAATATTTTTTGGCCAAGTCTTGGTGGACACATAGTCCATAAATCATACTGAAGACCTCTCATGTGATAATTCCACATCTGTATAGGATATGAACATCTCTCTCCCTGTAATGCAAATTGTAAATCAGAATGAAAAACAATTCACAACAATTGATCACAGCATTTTTACTAAAGTTTTGTTTTCAAAAAGTTTATATCAATCATAATTAGCAACATTGCTTATTTTCTGTAACAGAAGTACCACTTTAATTTTTAAAGTGACTTTGATTGTCACCATTGTAATTTTTGAATAGACCCATTGGATATGAAATAGGACTGTTCCTTTAAAATTTTAGCACCACATTAAAAATGCTTTCTAGAAAGAAAAGAAATTTCAGATACATGTAACACCAATAATGATGCTAAAATGCCTTTTGGAGAATACTGGTTGAATCCTTCCAGGATTGTTTTTTCTTGTATTCAGATTCTGATGTTATTTCATGTTTTTCGTGAACACACCGTTGGCAACAATACAGGGTTAATTATTGTGATTTCAGAAAACACACTATCAAAATGTTAGGTGTAAGATTTTCCTTTGCGACACCCATCCAGTCAGAAATTTTCAAAATAAAATCATTGCAAAAATTTCAATATTTACAGTATCTGCCCTGTTTATTTTACACAATCTTTCACAATATAAATAGAATAACCTCATGAAAGTCCTTCATGTCTGCCCAGTTATAACTTTCAGCATCATGAAGTATACTTGTAGCCATATAGTTCTTATGTATCTCTATCATCAGTTTAGTGACAACATCAACCACTTCAACAAACTTCTTATATGGTTCTGCAAATATTCTCTTACTGGAATAAATGAAATTATCAAACATAAATATAAGATACATTCATATTGCTTTCAAAGCTTATAATACACACAAATATACACACAAATATAGATTTATTCAGTGAGTGATCCATGACTAACAAAAATAAGGAGTAGAAGTCTGAAATCACAAAATTGTATTAAAAGTTCATGAATGTTTTTTCTTTTCTTGTTTTTTATAAAGATTAGACCGTTGGTATTCCTGTTTTAATGGTTTTACACAAGTCATTTTTGGCACTTTATAGCTTGATGTTTGGTGTGAGTCAAGGCTCTGTGTTGAAGGCAGTATTTTGACCTATATTGGTTTTCTTTTACAAATTGTGACTTGAATAGAGAGATGTCTCATAGGCAATCATACCACATCTTCTTATATCCATAAAATGTATAATTTCTATAGTATAATGGTTGTGAATACATTCATCAGAAACTATCAAAGATCTAGCATAAACAATCAATTCTACAAATATTAAAAAAGATGAAGAATGTGTACATGCACTATTTTAGACATAGATGTGTCTAACTTGCTGTCAGTAAACAACCAAATTTACATGCAATCCATGAGCAGCATGTTTTGACAAGTGTTTGTGTTAGAATTTAGACACAAACATGGCTGCAGGAACATGTCCTTTTACATTAAGGGTTATAAATATAATTTGTAGACAAGAGAGAAAACTATAGACTAATTATAAACAAACCTGCTTTCTTCTGGGACCAAAACTGTCTCATAATACTGCAACTGATTTCTGACATAAGCTGCACTGGACAGAATAGCATACAGGCTTTTCATTGGAGCATTTCTAGGAATGTCACTGCATAACTGGTAAAAAATAACATATTAAAAATAAAATTCTCATACTATATAAACTGTAAATTCTGTAGATAGAAAAGGGGGTTCATTTTGACTTGACAAGGTTTTCTCAAATTTTTTATGCCCCACCTACGATAGTAGAGGGGCATTAAGTTTTCTAGTCTGTGCGTCTGTTCAACAGTCCGTCTGTTCATTTGTTACTATGCACACATTCTTGTTCTTTATGCAAGACAAAAAAAAATTATTCTTCAGTTTTTGGTGTAGGGTAAATTTCGTGATAAAAAATCTGCTGCAAAAATTCGATATATATATATATATTGTATTGGAAAACAAGAATGTGTCCATAGTACACGAATGCCCCACTCGCACTATCATTTTCTATGTTCAGTGGACCTTGAAATTGGGGTCAAAACTTTAATTTGGAATTAAAATTAGAAAGATCATATCATAGGGAACATGTGTACTAAGTTTCAAGTTGATGTAACTTTAACTTCATCAAAAACTACCTTGACCAAAAACTTTAACCTGAACTTCGCACTATCATTTTCTATGTTCAGTGGACCATGAAATTGGGGTCAAAACTATAATTTGGCATTAAAGTTAGAAAGATCATATCATGGGGAACAAGTGTACTAAGTTTCAAGTTGATTGGACTTCAACTTCTTCAAAAACTACCTTGACCAAAAACTTTAACCTGAAGCGGACGGACGAATGGAGGCACAGACGGACGGACGGACGGACGAACGGAGGCACAGACCAGAAAACATAATGCCCCTCTACTATCGTAGGTGGGGCATAAAAATATGTTTAAACTTGAGGTACCTTTGTCAAATAAACATATAATTTTGTAAACATAAACAAATTGAGTCAACATACCTTTGTCAAATGAACATGCAAGTTTTGTAAACATAAACAAACTGAATCCACATAGGCTGTTCTAACACAATGCAGAGCTCCATCATAACCTGCTTTAGCAAAGGGTAACAGGAAGTCCAACTCATTCATAAAATCTAACACAGCCTGCAATGTAAAAAGTTACCATTATTATAACCATTATTATAATGATATTGATATGCTGTAAACATGTATTAAGGGTAAATTCACTTATTGACAACTTGTAAGGAAACTATCATTCTCCCTGTGGTATTTTCTACATCTTTTTGCAATAAATAACATATATGATAAGCCTGTTCCTCAAACTTAAAAAAAACATTTTTTTAAATAAAAAAAATTTTAATACAATTTTAACCATAACTTTGTTTTCCACAATAAATCTTTTTTTATCATACAATTGATCACCATTTTTTTTATTGTATTCGGTTAGAATTAAATCTAGAGATAGTTAAAGTTTGTAGGTACTGAAATGAAGCCTCCTCAAGTGAAATATCTTGTTTCATAAGGCTTGCAGCAGACTGCATATAAATACTGGTTAACTCAGATTCTGAATAATATATCCAAATAGGAAAATAGTATTCAGCAGACTTTGCATTATGATCTAGATATATATAGCAACTAAAAAATCTGACTCAGTATGAAAATTTAGTAAAAGACAGAATATATTAATATTTCATAAACAAATTTTCAGTGGCAGATCCAGACATTTTCAATAAAAGGGGGGTGGGGGCAGTGACTGCCCAAGAGAGGGCCCACTCCAGTCATGCTTCAGTGATCTCCTGTATTATCAACAAAATGTTTCCAACAAAAAATGATGATCTTGGTGGGCACCCTGGGACCACCTAAATTCACTTCTGATTATCAAGTATTATAAAACGATAAATAGTAAATAGCAAACATCAATATTAGTCTAATTATTCTAATAACCATTTCTAACCTTAGTAACAAATTTAGGATAATCAAGTTTTCCTCCCCACAACTCTTCTTTGACAGGTTCAGTAACTAGGACATGTAGGTGTGTCCAGTCAGCTAGTTCTTTATCTAATGAAACTTTAAACTGATTGCGTATTTGATTATTGACAAACTGAGCAAGGTCATGACCTATCTTCTTAAACATTAACTTCCATTCCCAACGAAGTCTTTCTTCCCTGGATTTTTCCACAACTGCAAAATATGAAATAGTAGTGCATTGATAAGTAATGATAATTCAAAAATAATTGTGTTACTGTTTAAAATCAAAGAGCTTGATAGCTCTGAGGGATAAATTCACCACTGTTTCCATTGATATTGCCTTTGCCTTTAGTTTAGTGTACATTTACAAACAAACACTATAATTTTTGTGTTTCAGCTTTTTCAAAATTGGAATTCAAACACAATCATTTAAGGGCATATCCAACAGTTTATTTTTGACGGTGAGAATTTTTTCCCTTGAAGATATTTCATTCTTCAATAGACAGAGAATCAAATTTTGCCAAAAAAAATATTAGTCGTCGATTTCGTTTTTTCAAAAAATACTGCTGAAAATTGAACATTTTTGCAATTTTGGAGTAAAAAACGTTTTTTATTTAAAAAAATTAAATATGATTTTTAATCAACATATACTTATATAATGGGGCTCAAATTAAAGCAAAATAATTCAAGATGGTAAGAAAAATCTAATCATTTAATGCATTAATTCTTACTCAAATAAAGTCAAAAACGTTATGATAGACCCAAACAACGGCAAGAAATGAAAATTTGAAATGCACATTTTTAATTTATTAAAATATTTCTAACGGTGTCAATTTGGCCAAAGTGAGATATGTTATTCTTTGAAAAAAATGAAACGTCATAACGTTTTGAAAAATATTTGTCACCGTACTCGTTTTTGAGAAAATCGAGAAATATGATATTGTTTACTAAATCCCTTCCGTAAGCCTCACAAAGTGCGCCAAAAATTAAGACGTTTCGGGAAATAACGTTATATTTCCCCGCTAATTTTTCAAAGGCAGTGTGACGGCAGACAAATGTATTTATACACTGTGACTTTGTTGGATAGTTGTCTCGATAGCACTCATATCTCATATCGCATCTTCTTATTTATAATGAACTAGTATATGGACGAGATGAAAATTCAGTTAGTTTTACAATGAAGTGTTCTTCTTACACTGATTTATATTACACCGTCTATAATTTCACATATCGAAATTAATAAAGAGCTAGTGAAATTTTGCAACCAAACACTTGTCTAAAAACTCACTGACTGTATTATTTATTCATGTTGCAGTTTTGGGCTTTTTCTTCTTTACAGGCTTCTAGCTTTAACAAACATATGTATGTTGACTCTTAGTGTTTTAAATTGTATGTGTCGTTCGGTTGCTGTCGTATTAATGTATACATTTAAAATCTTTTTCAAAACAAAAGGATTGATTGGACAGGACATAGAATATTCACATCTCTGGACTTCTCACGTCCGACAGTATATCTTTGCTATAATTGGGTGCGGCCGTTTAGCTGCTAAAATGTATAAATTTACAGCCTCGTTAAGTCGAAATAAAAATGTCGTATATCCTATGCATAATGTAGTGAGAGTTTTGCGCATCTATACGTTTAAAAACCATTTAAATAAATGGTTCTAGGGATATCCGAACCTTGAATAAGATCTCTTAACAACAACAAATGTAACATGAATCTTCAAATAAGTCATATGGCTGATTTTAACACATTTTGGACAGGACATAGAATATTCACATCTCTGGACTTCTCACGTCCGACAGTATATCTTTGCTATAATTGGGTGCGGCCGTTTAGCTGCTAAAATGTATAAATTTACAGCCTCGTTAAGTCGAAATAAAAATGTCGTGTATCCTATGCATAATGTAGTGAGAGTTTTGCGCATCTATACGTTTAAAAACCATTTAAATAAATGGTTCTAGGGATATCCGAACCTTGAATAAGATCTCTTAACAACAACAAATGTAACATGAATCTTCAAATAAGTCATATGGCTGATTTTAACACATTTGTTGCGCCATTTGCAGTTGTAGATGTCATGAAAAAAACCTTTAATTTAAAAAACAGATCAGAAAGACAATAACTTGAGAATAAACTCCACCTAGTTTGGCTGCATACAATGTAACCACTGGTGTAGACTACTAAATAACTATATTATCATTGATTATTCAAACAAATAAATTCAAAAAGAAAGCTGTGGAAAGAAATTCTAAAATTTTCGTTTAAAAATAAAATATAGATAACTTTTTTTTTACCAAAACTGGAAAACTGTTTAAAACAATTATCAGTTGAGAACTAATGATTATGCATTACTATATTACTATATGCAACTAATAAATTGATTGCTTCCGTGCTCCAGTGGCAAATATATCACGCATATTTATGACGAGGCGAAATTGGATCTGAATAAATGGTTGATACATTATTAAGATAAAGGGTTTGCTAGTGGTAAAACGTATGCCATACTAGAATAAAGTTGAATAATGATCAAAATCTTGAGTAAAGCTATTAGCCCCCCCCCATTTTGGATTATGATATTTCGATGGCTGTTTTCTTTCCTATCATATTATGGAACCACTGGTGTTAAGAGGGGGTTGGTAATAAGTCAAGACTTACATCAAGACTTACACCGTTTTTGTTTGTTTGTTGAATTATATTTATTTCCTCATACATAAGTAAACACTAAAATCGTCAGATATTTTTTACTTGTATGTCAGTGTATATATTACAATGTTTTCCTATTTCATTTTTTTTATTACGGTGTCGTTTATCATTTAAAAAGCTTCTGTATTTTAGCACTTCAACGCAAAGCTAGATGCTAGATGCAATGATACATGTTAGTTTATGTCGTATTTTATTTTTCTCAAGAGACCAATTTTTTTAATCTTTCTCAAGTCAAATCAAACTTTGAGTTTTCTATCCTGAATGACAAAATCTCGGATAAGTTTGATAAAGAATTACACTTTGTGTCGCATTCTAATGGAAAAATAAATTATTACGCGTTTGTTCTCGTTGTTCTCTACTGTACTGTATATGGAAGATAATTTTAATAAAACGGAAACTGAAGTGAGTATGGTCTATAATTATAAAGATAATTGCAGTTCTTTTATAATGGACCAAGAGGACAACATCTTTTAAGATATGACTTCTATTTCTGTTAATATTCTGTATGAGTTTTCTGTCGATTCCCGCCGTGCCCTTTCATTTGAGGAAAGAAACCGCCCTTGCCAGACGGCCATAGCCAATGGTGATCCCGTTATGACGTCGTTGAAACAACGTTAAATTACGGGAAACAATAGTCAACGGTTACGTTTGTTATTACCTCCCCTGAAACTGTTGGATATGCCCTTAAAATAAATTTCCTCTGGATGTTTATTTCATCAAACATACTCAGACATGTCAGTGTTAAATATACATTTGTGGCCTTGGGCTGTCTTCTGCTCTTTGGTCCGACTGTTGTCTCTTTGATGCATTCTCTGTTTCCGTTCTTAACTATTTCTGTACAAGGCTAATAAAAAAGGTCAATCTGTAACTTTGTTATACTTTAGGGATAATATCATTATGGCCAGAAATGTTACAAGTCTAAGAAATCAAACTAATCATTTAATAATGTACTGTGTATATATACATTTCAGGTATCAGTCATCCTTATAAGATAAGTTAGAAATATAGGAAAATCTTCCAAAAATAAAGACAAAAATTATGGTACAGTTACTCAGTATGTGATCCAGAGTAAAATTTCTACCATGTATGAAAGTTTTTGAGAAAAAGCGTCTATCGAGTTACAGTTATCAACTTGTTTGGAACAGACAGAAATAAAATTTAGAATGGAAATGGGGAATGTGTCAAAGAGAAAACAACCTGACCAAAGAGCAGAAAGACTTTGTCTCTAGAGATTCATGTGGCAGTGGTCAATAAAAATGTATCCATAACCGATGATAACCTCAAAACATGCTTTTGAAATATCCATGATATTTCACCTGGATTGTGCATTAAAAAAATTTCAAAGAGAGTACACTTTTTTGCAAAATTTCCGCATGTTATTTTTTTAAAAGTTTGTGTAAAAAATTGTATGTCTTCTTTTTCTTTTGGTATACACTGCTAATGAACGTATGAGCCTTTCTTTCATAAATTAAACTTCTTCAAGCTATTGAATTATAAAAATAGAATCCTATGACTTAACCTTTATCAGAATGAATTTCAAAATGGTATATTCCGGTATTCTTGGTTTTTTTTTTAGCTCGATTACACATATACCTGTCTCTTTTTTTTTAAACAGGATTAATTACAAATAGATATCTATATATTTTAAACTGTTAAATGAATGTCTTTGAAAAAATTTGCTCCACAGCTAGCAACAAGTGTTATGGTATGTTACGGAGTGTTAATAATATGGATGACTCTATTGGTCTGATTGAATTTTAACTTTTCGTGTTACAATGTTGCACTCATGAATTAAAAGCAAGCAACAAAAATAACACTTTTTAGTGGTTAAAGCAATAAATAAACCCACAGAAACAATCTATTGAGTTGCAAATCAATCTTTGAATTGTAGAATAGTAATCAAGTTGTCAATGGTTCTGTATATTGATGCACAGCAAAGTATTATATAATACCTTAAAGAAAACTATGCATGTGGTTGTAACTTAAACAAACCAGTTGTGCTATGTTTTGATTTATGTCTATGCTTTGATTAATAAAAATACATCAATCTTGTTTCTCAATTTTCTTACAGAAGTTCAATATCAAAGATTCATAAAGGGAACACCATTTAGGATTTATTTGATGGAAATAGATTCATTTAAGGACCACACTTTAATTTTAACAATAGAACACATGGGAATTCCCATACTGACATCAAGCTAAATATAGATATTCTGTATTTTGAAATAGTCACAAATAAAAAAGCCAGAAATCAAAACATGAGGATTTTGAGAAGAACATTACTGGAAACATTGTAGTTCTTTACATTCAAACTGTTTGTTTGTTTTACTCTTTTAAACATAACAATCTGAAGAATCTGAGTTGTTTCATTATGTTAAGCACAACAAAGTTGACAATAGAGTCTTGGAAAGTAGTAAATGGTACAGGTCTTTGCATTGATTGACAGCAATTATATCCAAATAAAACTCAATTCAAGAATTCCCCATTCCCATGCAGCTAATAGACAAAGCCAGTAAAAAAGTGATTATAAATTACAAATTTGTTACCCTTACGTCTTGTAGATACATATGATGTAACTAACAATAATTTTATATACAACAATTTAATTATGATGTAATGTTCATTTAAATATTCTTTGATTGTCTGAGAAAGGCATAAAGAAAATATTTTCGTAAGTTTCTGATAGAAAACAAGTAAGATTGTTATCAATCATTTCAATAATGTTTTTTTAAATGATTTTATAGGTAAAAATGCAAAATGTGTGTAGTTGTTCATGGGAGATAACTCTTTTAGAGTATATTTATCTTTCATTAAATTTAAGAAACACTATTTTCCCTAACCTATTTTTTATTACATATATAATTGTAAAGAGTTCTAATTTGTCAATATATAACTTTATGAAAATAGTCTGTCAATAACATCAATTTGCAATCATCTAAAATCAGACAAATTCTTGTTTCAAAAGTTTCAATATGCATTCCAATAAACCAACCTTTTGGTGCTGGTGTGTTATCTGACAACCCAGGATAAGACCCAAATGATGTGTTCAGACTATCAGTAAAATCTTCTAGACCAGATCCTGTATAACTCATAGGTCTTCTGGGGGGCTCTGGACTGGAACTAGTCTTCAATACACCTGTAAATGTGTATTAATGTGTTAATGTGTCAATGAATAAACATGTAGTCATCAAATTAATCAGACATTTATAAATATAACCTTTTTTTATTCATTTGGCAATTTGATCATTTTTTTTTTAAATCTAAAGGAGTGTGGGGAGTAATTGATTTATTATTTCTAATATGGTATACATGTACTGTGGATTGATTATTATTGGTGGGATACATTATTTTCTTAGATTTCCTGGTTAAAGGTGAACTGGAAATTAAAACGTTTGATGAAGTCTAAATTTTCTATGCTTGTACATGCATGTATACATATACTTTTGTAATACATGTACCAGGAAATCTTTGTAAACAATGTAATCATTGTAAGTGTAATTATTCATCTCATGTAATACATAATTTGCAATAAACCTTCTTTCTTTCATGTTGTATTTTCTCAGCTTTACTTCTTATATTTCTATGTGAACAGTTTTAATAAACTTGCTAAACATAAAACAATCAATAATATTTCCCTTCTATTTAACATGTGACTATGTACCTTTTAAGCTTCCCTTCCTTTTAATCTTCCTACTAGGTAACCCTGATGAATCCCATGCTGAAGTCTGTATTAATTTTTCTACATGCTCCTCTATGTAAAGTATTGAGTTGACTACATTAACAATAGAAGCAATGTAGTCTCCAGGTAGTTTGTCCATAGCTGCTGTTATACTGCTAAAGCTTTTAGACGAGGGAAGAGAATCACTGCTTTCATTTCTAACAGGTAGCTTGGCTCTGCTACTATTTTTTGATGATTTCTGATTCATAATTTCTTCAATGTCTTCCCAGATGTCCTCTACAAGGGCTGACATTTCATCTGAATATTTCTCCAAGTACATGTCATGCATGGCTCGTGCAATGTTAAACGATCGTTTGAAAACTCCAGAATTGAAAACAATGAAATCTTCCTTAATCATTTTCAATATGATGTCTGCAAGGTAACAGCAATTCTTGGTCACATCAACAGAGCTGAAATTATCAGCGTTAACACCAGCAAGTAAATTTTGAAAACACTTATCAAGTTGTAGCGACCTTAATGTCTGATATTTAACTAGGACATCTTCAGTGGGAAATAACACAGAAAGACTTTGTAAATGGTTAACTCGTTTTTTCTCATATAAATCTATACTTAATGGTTTTGCACTGACTGGTATATTTTCTAAGGAATTTTGAAAATATTGCTGGAAGCGCCTTGCAATGTGTTCCCATTCTTCAGTGACTTGCTGTTCCACACTGTCAGTGACGGTGTTCAGTGATGTCATGGATTGTAGTGGGTCCTTGTTGGATGATTTCAGTGGTAATGTCAGCCCCTGACAAGATGACAGGGACAATAAATCCTGGAATATAATTTCTTCACTTCCTGGTGTTTGTTGAAGAGTACTCGACTGAAAAGTATGGAAAAATCAAAATAATATAGCATTGAGGTACACCATACTTTCTCACAATCAGAAATGTACAAATATTATAGATCTATACCATATATACTGTATATAACAATTGCAGACAAGGCTTGGAGAGGAGAAAATATGTCAGATGAGGTAAATTTTTGAACATTTTTATAGGAAAATTTGGTATATTTTTGGTTTTCTTCAAATTTATTTTAGATGTTCACAAGAAATTAGCTATATACATGTTATATAGCAAGCTAAATACCAGAATTTGTATTTTTTTTAATTTTGTCTTTAAATTAATCTTTCAAAGGTCTTTCATTTCAAGAAAATGGAAAAAGAGCATTATTATTATAAACATACAATAGCTGGCCTTTGTAAGTCTTGTATGTTTTTTTTTAATTTTAGTTCATGTAAATGTTTTGGAGTTTAGTATGATGTCCATTATCACTGAACTAGTATACCTTTTTGAAGCCTGCCTCCCCATACAGGATTTTCTCGGTGTATTGAAGAACCATTGTTGAAGATTTCTATTACATATATATACTTACCACATGACTTAGGATTGTATTGACATCATCAGCCTCTGGATCATAACAGGAATCTTTCTCCAGTAAGTGTGAATCTAACATGTAAGTAATACAATCTTTAGGATTGTCGGACTGTTTGTTGCCTGGCATGTCGTTACATGTCTTCACAATACCTTTAAGGCAGTTTGCCATTCTATTATTAAAAGAAAATACATTCATTGATTTTAGTTTGAAATGATGGACGTTAAATCTATTAAGACTATGATATAGATGATAAATATACTAATGTACTGACAAAATGTTTGGCTAAAATTTATTACTTTTCTTTTTCAATTTCTTTTACTTCATATTTAAATGTAGCCTTATATTTCTGATTCAATTATATCTGTACTTTCAGTTTATAATTCAGAAGCAGTTATTACATTGTATATTCACTATGGTGTAAATTTTGTGCAAGTTGTGATTCTCAATATAGTCCCATCTTTTCATGAAACTTGAGTTGTCTCCCATTTGTTCAGATTTGTTGTTCTTGTGAGTAGGTATCAAGTGAAAATTTTAAATTGAAAATTAATGCTTTTCACAGCTTTACTGTATTTTGCAATGTATAGGAAAATGTAATATTTCAGTGTCTGGATAGTCATGATAGTGATAAATAGAAATACATCGGAATTGTTAACATTGTGTACTTGGTAGGTTAATTTACACTTTGAAAAATTACAAAATAAGAATGATAAAAGCCCAAATAATTATAATACAAATTCTCTGACAGTCACATTAAATTAACAGATTTTAATTCAATGAGAAAAAATCACTAAATAAAAAGCTGAAATTTGTCATTTCTAATACCAGTTTCATACATGTATTTTGATCTCTTTTATGGAAATATCTATATTAACAGGGTGAGTATGTTTTAATGTTTATTTTCAATGTTAAAAAGTAAGTTATAAAAGCATGGCAATCAAAACTAAATTTTCCAGATACAGTTAACTCTCGTTGTCTCGAACTCGGTTGACTCGAAATTTCGGATGAGTCGAAGTTTTCACGTGGTCCCGAACTTCATTCCATACAAAAGTATGTAATTCGACTCCTGATGAGTCGAAATTGGATGAGTCGAAATTTCGGTTGAGTCGAACTAAATTTACGGTTCCAAGGTTAACAAAATCATTCAAAATTCATTTTTTATCTCGAACTAATACACATGTCAAAACATGACCTCCGGGATTTAAATGGATTGAAGAGTTAATCTGACAATACATGTGTAATTAAATTTCCGGTCACTGACCACTGTATTGATTTATGACATGCTATTTCCATGAGTGTTTACCTAAGATTATCTTTTATAGAATTTTTATAAATAATTAGTGATACATTGTTAATGTTCATGAAAAAGTATTTAAAATGTTTACAAAACAATTAATTTGTGATTTACACTAATGAGCTTGGGTGTGTATAAAGTGAGGATTATGGCTTCCGTTGATGATCACCTAAAAACTATTCAAACGGCGTCTTTAATCTTGTTATATTTTCTTTTGAAAAGAAAGAGTGCGATAAAACAAAATGAATAGAAATCAAAAGTTTCTTAAATCTCTTGTATCCGAGAATAAACAATTTTGTCAGCTATAAACGACCTGAATAACGAAACTACCGATTGGAAATTACTCTCTTGGAAAAGCCATAGGATTTTTTTTTAATTGAAACAATTGAATAAGTAAAAATAATGTCATTATAATAATAAAAGACTGTGACATACAAATACATCGATCTGATACTAGAATATCGATCCCTTTGCCATATTCACCCGGATTTATTTTAGCTTTACCAAGCCAATCAAGAGTTGTGTCCCTTAGATTGTCGAACTTCCGGTGTTGGTTTGAGTCGAACTACGTGTATCTCGAAATATTTCTCTGGTCCGGCTGACTTCAACAGAACGAGAGTCGACTGTAGTTTATAAAAGAAAATGAGTATTGAAAGAGAAGCAAAATGTTTTGATTTTTTTGCATTATTTTGGTTACTTTCTATTTTGATGTATACCCCATTACAAACTGCTGTAAGAAGAGTTACATGTTAATTGTCTAGAAAGAAACCCAAGGAAGTCCATAGCTTTATTGGCTTACTGTTTATTCTTTGCCTCTAACTGTTGATCCAGATCTGCTATTATAGAATCAAGAGATGTCAACCCTGGGATTCCTTTCTCAAGCATGGCCTTCACTGGGGGCATCCTTGCAGTGGGTAACTTCATTGATTTTGGTTGACTCATTTTTCCGTCTTGTCAGCAAGAAAGATCAAGGTTTGCAACTTGGAATCATAACCTGAAAAAATTAAGAAAATATATAACGGTGGACTATTATCAATAATTACATGTATATATCGCTATGTTTAACTGCTTGTGATTAGTACAGAAGATCAGACACAAAAAAGATATTTAAAGTAGGCTAGCCAAGGCAAGATCTGCATTTCAAAGACTACAACCCATTTGGAAGTCCAAACAATACAACAGAAAAACAAAGATCAGGCTATATAACAGTAATGTTAAATCTGTCCTTCTGTATGGAAGTGAATGCTGGAGAATAACAAAAACAGATATGAGATTGCTCTCAAGTTTCCACCACAATCTGAGGCGAATCTGCAAAATCTTCTGGCCAAACCGGATTTCAAATGAACATCTCCTTGAAATGACCAAATCCATGCATATCCTGAAAGAAATTCGACAGAGGAGCTTCAGATGGCTGAGTCATGTTCTCAGGATGCCTGTATCCAGTATCACCAGGACAGCTCTTAGATGGACACCACAGGGGAAGAGACCAAGAGGAAGACCCAAAACCACCTGGCGTCGAACTACATGTATTGAGGTCGAACGTAAGGAGCTTGACATGACCTGGGGAGAAGCAGAAACAAAGGCTAGAGAGAGAACTAGATGGCGAAATTTTGTGGCAATCTTATGCTCCGTCAGGAGCGAAAAGGATAGGTTAACTGCTTTAGAGTAGTGATGAAGCCAGGAGAAGTACATTTTACACTAGTCAATTAATCTCGGAAAGAATATGCAACTAATGATTGATGGTAGCAATACTGCAAAGCTTTTTTTGAATTCATGCACTTTCTGGTTTATTTCCTGTCAAGATTAGTATACATGCAAACCTACAATTGCTAACGAGTAAAATGGGGAATTTTAAGAACAAGGGGCCCAAATTTCCCTTTTGCATAGCATCTTGTTCCATTTTCTTATGCAACCTGTCCTTAAATTGTGCTGGCAAAGTGTCTTTTTTCTTGTTATTCTAATTAATAGCTTAATAACCAATTTAGCCAAACAAAGATAATTAATTCATAACTGGCCATACAGTAAGTAAATATTATAGCAGAAAGGGTGTGCAAATATGACATACGAATCAGGTAGGTACACCATTCACCAAAATGGGTTATCATATCCTGCTTGTTTATAATTCACAAAAATGGATATATGTAATAATTTGTGCAAAAAAAAATATGTAACCCATGATTGATAATGATTTTGGGGATTAGCCCCAACCTGCAAAAAACATCACAGAAAATATGGTTCATACATTCAAGCATTGGTCTTTTGCATTTTTCAACTTGGCATATTTCATTTTAAACTTGATGTTGACTTTTTTTTCTATAATATGGATGCTTTTAAGTAAAACAACATGGTTCTCTGGTGAATCAGTTGTGAAATCGTCTTGTTTTCGCAACTTGATATTTTCGGAAATAAACAAAGGTGACTAAAAATAAATCAATGACGGAATTTTGCGGTAATTACGGCCTATTTACCGTAGTTTACATAAAAATGTCATCGATATTTGCAACACAGCATAGTTATTTGCAGTGACAGATAGTACTCTATATATTTCGAATATTCCAAGAATAAAATTATTATTGACGAATAACTAAAATCAAACGTGAATAAGTTTACCTTCATTATTTAAAAAATATATATGTTGAAATGTACAAAGTTAAAAAGCATTACCAGAGTTTCATATTACAGGGACTTTCTACACTATTCATAGACTTTCACTGTTTTGGATGACTTTAAATAGCTAAGTTAGGCTGGGCTAGGACTTAGGAAACTAACTTTTAGTTTCTGTCTTATTGTTATCAAATTTTAAATTAATCATATGGCACTATAGCTAACAAGCACGAGTAATGGAAAAATATAGAATAAGGTTTTGTTTTGTTCAATAATTAATGAAAGTGAATGTTCGTTTTTAGAAGACAATTTGGTTCAATTTTGTCAAAATAAACAAAGAAAAATCGCTGATGAATTTTTACTAGTAAGTCAATAATTAAACCGTGTTGACTCCGTATTGATGTGCAATGCCATCCAATTTATTTAATTACATGTAGAACGAGATTGGTCACGCAAGTATAAATCGTGTTCGACCATTAAAATAGAAAGAATGTCAACATTAAAATTTAAACAAAGATGTTCATTTCGTTGACTGATTGAAGTCACAAATAATCATTCTTAATATACCGATAAAAACTTTTAACCTATATATCGTAATGATATGTAAAATCAAACAAACCTAGAAAAATACAATTGCACAAACAAGGTCGCTGATATATATATATATATGTTGTGTACATTTTATTATTTTGTACAGGTTATTACTTGTACACATATAATTATACCAGTAATTACTTGTACAATTTTTGTTGAGAAAAAGATAGTAACTTGTACAACACGATATCTTTGAGTTGTATGTGCTTTTACTTTTGCTTATTTTCTTTTCTTGTCATAGAGCGTATGTCTTTTTGGTCTTTTTTTTAAATGTGTATTCTGAACTACGTAAGTATTTTTTTGTTGTTGCATGGGATATACAAGTATCCGGCCACGTCCAACCTGTGTAGTATTTCTGCTTGTATCCATCTGATGAGTTAAGTTTTTTTCAAATGATTTTTATAGTTCGTTCTTATTTCCTAATGTTACACCACTGTTCCAGGAAAGGGGAGGGTTGTGTGATCCCACTAACATGTTTAACTCCGCCACATTATGAGACCCGAGACACCAATATAATCCCAAGAGCTCTGCTCGAGGGATTATATTGGTTGAGGGTTAATACGGTGTGTGATATTGAAAAAGCCATATCATATACACTTTATTATATACACATACCTCAAGTAGATGTTTTTTATGTGACATGACGTCATACAGATAAGGAGGTTTGAAATGACGTCATACAGATAGAGGTTTGACATGACGTCAGGATTTTGATAAAGCCTTTGCAACAGTGACTGCATTCGATGACGTGAGTCTGACGTCATACAGATTAAAGGTGTGATAAAGCTTTTGCAACCGTGCTGATATCGATATCATCACGAGTGGCTGATACAGCACGCTTGCCATTGATTGTATTACACATACAATTTATCTGTATTTACTACTAAGTATATAATAAATCTATTTATATTTACCTTATGTTTATATCCGATTATGTGATAGTCTTTGGAGGTCACATCGATAGTTAATAAATTGGCGCCTAGGCTAAAATACACAAGAACATACTGTTCCTAGTTCTGATTAATTGTTATAATTATGATCATCAACCGTATCAGATATTTTGTCTCAATTTCTCAAACTTATATATACTGTAGCTTGAAATAGTAACATATTCTAGAAGCTCCATGCAAAAATTAGTATTATAACATGTTCATAATTATAAATTAACTGTTAACAAAACTTTAAATTTTTGAGAAAAAAATAAGGCTTTTCTACACCAGGAATAGATTATCTTAGCTGTATTTGGCAAAACTTTCGGGAATTTTTGGTCATCAATGCTCTTCAACTTCGTACTTTATTTGGCCCTTTAAACATTTTTTTATTCGAGCGTCACTGATGAGTCTTTTTAAGACGAAACGCGCGTCTGGCGTAGTTATAAAATTTTAATCCTGGTATCTATGATGAGTTTATTCACACAATTTCATAATACGATAAAAGCCAGACGAGAAATTAAGAACGTTACAGTTTAGTGTATAACTAAATTAATATCTGGTTTTTAGTTAAATTATTCAAAAAGCGCTGGAAAGATCAAGATATTGTCATTTCCGACTTCCACATCATCGCAAACATGTCAAACACCGATGTTGACGAACTTTTCGAAATAAGAACTGCATTTTATACTGGAAATTATCAGCTATGTATTAATGAGGCACCTAAACTAAAGGTACTTTCATCACTCCAATCGTCTTTGTAGAAAAAGAAAGGTTACTGGCATTATTTGCCATAGCAATCTTCATTTTCACCATATTTTTTGTTCGTTTCAGCCGGCAACGTAGCCTACACGTAGGATACACATTGCAAAAGAACAAATATTTTTAGGGTTCTGAGTACAAAGCTATATTCCTTAATGCCAACCAAATCCCTGTCCCACCAACCATTCTTATTTTGGTAAATCAAATGAGTCTGTCATTCCTCAGTCTGACTGAGGAGTTACATTATTTTGTAGGTTCTAACAATGATAACAAGAGAGCATAATTTCATTACTAAAATGCTTGTCTCTTCTGTGGCTTGAAACCAAGACCTCTGTGTTACTAGGCAGCATTTTTACCAACTAAGTTTAAGACGAACATACTGTACATCCCTTACCCCTGTGGCTGACAGGTATCTACTAATGAAGGGAAGCATTCCAATCCCAATTTCCCCACCTCAAGAATCATCATATCATTATGACACTCATAATCATGAAAAAACATACCCTATCTATAATTCCTCTCTAACCACTAAATTATTATGGCACCATGAGGTTTTTTAGTTGGGGCCCCAAATGTAATTGGATAGCCTGATTTTCATTATGAAATTGCTTGCTTCCTCCAGGACTTTTGTTTTACTAGGCATGGTGTATATCGACTAACCAAAAAGAAGTACTTCCCTCACTCATCTGCTAATGAGATATAATGAAAAATATTTACTCATATTCTGATATTGATTTATCATTGATAAAAATGTGTTTCAATGTTATGAAAACATTGGTAAAATGCATATATGTTGATTTTTTAATCATGTTAATAATGAATAATAATTTTATAGCAAGATATAATTGCTTATTATAGAAAACTATAAAACAGTAAAAACCTAAGCTGATACAAACTGATAATATATTCTTATAACAATATAAACTGTTTATGAAAGCATGTAAAGAAGACCTTTGAAGTGTCAACAATTGCATCATAAATAAAACACAGAATGCCTGATTGTTTTTTTTTTTTTTGTTAAGAAAAATTCCTCTTAAAAAAATACAAGGCATATTATGAAAAAGTATGGCTAAACGACATGGGTGAGTGGTCAAATGTAGCAAAAGCTATTTCATTGTTCTACAAACTTTTTTGCAACATTTGAACTATTGATGGCATAAGGCATTTTCCCCTATTAGCTTAATTATGTACGGCATATATACAATGCTGCAAAATACATGTATGTTAGTTGTTCACCTTGTAAGTCTGCTCATTTAATCATTGGACAAACCAGATTTTATAAGACTTGTATGTGTGAAATAATTGTTGGTACAAAATGTATTCGATCACAGTGAGTCATCACTTGTATAAGTGTGTTTAGTCAAATGAAAATAATTTTGATCGTCATTTAACATCTTTAATGATTTTCTATTTATTGTAGACCAATAATCCAATGTCAAAGGTAGATAAAGATGTAATTATGTACAGAGCATACATTGCTCAAAGGAAATATGGAGTTGTTCTAGATGGTATAAATTCAGCACATCCTGACGAAATGCAAGCCGTCAAGCTATTTGCTGACTACTTGTCAAATCAATCAAAGAGGTATAGTATTGTATATGAGAGACAACTCTCTATTACTTGTAATTATAAAAATAACATTAAAAAATATAAACTTATCATTCAGGGAATAATAACACATTACAAATAGATAATGAATTATTATAAAGTGTACAATGTAGTTTATAAATTTAGAGAATGCAAGGTTAATAAGAATATTTCATTTCATTTCTTCAATTTGTTTAAAACTTATTAATTTATTTTTTTACAGAGATTCTATAGTGAGAGACTTAGACAGTAGAATGAGTGCCAATGTAGACATCACTAACACAACATTCTTGGTAATGGCTGCTTCCATATACTTTCATGAACAGGTAAACTTTTTTCAGTTGTTGATTGAAAGGGGGTAATAGGTCCTGGTGCTTGCTCTTAAACTAATCATAAATTAAAATTTACATGTATCCCTGCCATGTCAATTGACTATTAACCATGTGCTGTGCAGGCTAGAAATTTTTAAAGTGCTGTGGCCAAAAAGAATTTAATTTTATGCATAACTTCTGATTCTTTATGTTCTTGTATATTATGAATTGTAAGGATTAAGAACAACCTGTAAATTAACCTATAGATGTGACAATTGAAAATCATATACCAGTATATAAATAATTTCATATGAAATTAATAGAATGTGGTAGGATTGCCAATGATTGTCAACTCTACACCAAAGACCAAATGTTTTAGAAGTTTGAAATAGTCTGCATTTATACACATATTTTGATTTAGAAATATTTCTAGGTTGTAGGGAAAAAACAATTTAACATGGTTAACATCTTTAAATTTTGTTCCTTTAGAATTATGATGCAGCTTTAAGAGTACTGAATCCCTCAGATGCATTGGAATGGTAAGTTGATATTTTTTTCTAAGTCTGTTTTAAATTATTGTTAAATTTAAACAATAACAAAAATTTGAAATTAAAAATCAAATCTTATTTATATTGGACACAGTAATTGAAGTTTGAAAATATTTAATAGCAATCATACAGTTTTGTAGATATTTAGTTAAGATTTAACAATTCAACTGTAATGTTTTCAGTGGAGTGTTAAACAATGCTCACTTGCTCAGTGGCGGATGCAGGAATTTTCGAAAGGGGGGGTGCTAACCCAGGGCAAAGGGGGGGTGCAGGGGGGGTGCAAAACATATGTCCCGATACAAATGCATTGATCGGCAAAAATAAAGGGGGGGTGCGCACCCCCGGAACCCCCCCCCTGGATCCGCCACTGACTTGCTGAGCCAGGTACAGACATAAACTTTGAAGAAGTTATCAGCTCTTGAACTTCTCAGGTTTTAGTGTATCAAGCTGTGAGTCTTGACACATTGTTAATGAATTTTACAAGAACCATCATAGATCTACTGTCAGAACTTAAAAGTCCTTAAATGAAAAGAAAATCAAAACGTAAAGACATTACATTTGTACCATGATTACAAAAAGACAAAAAATACAAGAGATTGAAGAGAAGATTTCATATATATATTTATATCTTTTTCAGCATTGCTTTAGCAATACAGATTTTACTAAAATTGGACAGAATTGATTTGGGGAGGTAATTCTTTTATAATTAAATCAATAATATTTTATATTAAAAGTTTGTGTGTAAGTTTTATCATAAAAACACAATTTGACGTGCTTCATAATAAATTTTGAGAAAAAATATATTCCTCTTCATGGTAGCAATGTTTCAATGAAATGCAGAGCTATGAACATGTATCTTTTATGCTGAAAGTTGAATTTTAATTTTTAATTTATATTTCAGCTATTTAAACAAGTAAGATATGTTATATATTTGTTTCAAATCAATTCACAAACAGTCCATACTCTTGCAAAAATAATATGTTATTGAAATTGTAGAAAAAACGGTGAAGCTCAGAATACTAATCATTGAATCTTTATGACAGCAAATTAGTGGTATTCCTAGAGAAAGGGGAATTAACTTAATGATACAGATGTACAATTATTTAAAAATATTGCATATAAATCATGGAAATAATCTCATGGAAAATTTAGGACACTTTTTTGTCTAAAAAATTTGCATAATCTTATTTGAATATGTAGATAGAAGTTTGAATATTTGACTTCATATTATATTGACCTTTTTAGCTAATTATTAACGGTAATTTTTTTTTCAGGAAAGAATTAAAAAGAATGCAAGAAATAGATGAAGACAGTGTACTGACACAGCTAGCACAGGCTTGGTTTAATTTATCAGTGGTAAGAATGTAGTGAAGGGCAGTAATTGATTGTTGTTGGCTTTATGTCCAATGGCAATATTTCATGCATATAACTATAAGTGTTGGATATTTTTGATTATTTTGTTCAGATGATTGAAAGCAAATCCACCTTGTGCTAGGCAGTGTAGGCTTTTCACAAATGAATAAGGCAAAATTTAGAATAATATATACAAATGTATTTCCCCTTTTCATTATTTCACATAGTTATTGGCCCAAACAACACAATTTTTTCATTGTTTTTTTTTTTTAAAGTATATGATCATTTTCAGAAGGAAAAAACATATATCACATACCTACATATATATAACAAAATGTATGATTGTAGGCTTGAAAATGGAAGGTAAACTATCTGAAGGTTGCATATCTGTATAAATTTTGTTAAACTAGACTAGTACACTGGATAAAAGGAATAGTTATTATCATAAAGTAACCAGTGAACTGTTGTATCATTTAAAAAAGTATTTTAAGCATGCATCACCAAAAAGGAACAAAAATGAGTGAAAGAAGTAGACTAAAGCATTTATATAAGTATTATAATAAAATTGTAATTTCAGGGAGGTGACAAATATCAAGATGCATATTATATCTTCCAAGAAATGTCAGACAAACATAACGCTACACCATTATTACTGAATGGCCAAGCAGCATGCTATATGGCCCAAGGAAAGTTTGATGATGCTGAATCTGTATTACAGGAAGCTATGGATAAGGTACGTTGTAGTTAAATAGAAATAAAGGGAGATAATTTGATTTTTTCTTCTAAATCTGGATTTTTTTAAAGTGATTTCATATTCTATGTTTCAAATACACAAAAACCTTAACTATCCTTTAAAAAATTTAATTAAATTTGTCCTCATGTGCAAAACAACTAAAACTTGTATGGAAGTTATATTTAATCTATACTATGTGAGTTATAAGTTTCATTCTCAAGAAAATTCAAGATTTATTAATTCCTTTTGGTCCCCAAAAAGTTTATAGTACATTATTAATAATTTTGGTTTCTAAATTGAGTTTCAATCTGTCCAAACCAGTTGCTTTATGCACATTGATATAAACACTTGGTAACTTTTTTCATTCACATGATAGTCATAAAAAAATGATCCTGCACTAAATAACAATATATGGCAAATAACAATTAAATGGTGATATCTGTTTTTAATTTTACTTTTACAATATAAAAACAATTTATTTAAATATGATGTAATTTATTCATTTCAGGATTCAAACAACCCAGAAACATTGATAAACATGATCATTCTTACACAACATACAGGAAAATCTATTGAGGTATGTTAATTATTAAAAAAAAACCTACTGTGGATTCATTATTATCCGTTGGATACCAATTTTATGGATACAGGTGAATCACGAGATTAAATGTTCCACAAATAACAAATTTTCTGTTGACTGGTATGCAGACTTCGACAAAACCATGAAATTAAATATCCACAAACATGCAAGTTTTCCTTAATCACAAAAATTGGTACCCATGAAAATAAATGAATCCACTGTATCAATATTTTGTAAATATCTATTTAAGCTTTGTTTAATTTATATGTGGTAGTTCCATTTAAATTGTGTACAGACTTAACTTTGTTCGCATGTTTATTTTGTGAAAAACAGGAATTGGGCATTTTTTTAAAAATCACATCAAATACACAAGCAAAGTTTGAAAACTCCAGAAAAGATATGAATCATCATTTGAATATACAAACCATGTGCCTTTAGGATAATTTGCATGCCTACAGTAAAGTTTATCGTCTGTTTCATCTCATTATTTTATTCAGTATCAGATTAATTGGAACATTTACATTTATTGTTCCATTTGTGATTTAAATCTTAAAAATACATCTTAAAGTCAATAGAAATTTTTACCTTACATAATCTTTTAAAAGTACCTTCTTTGTGCATGTCCTTACAATAAACATTTAATTCTTCAGATCAGTAACAGATATGTATCACAATTAAAAGATTCACACAGAAGCCATCCATTTGTTCAAGACTTATTACATAAGGTAAGATACAAAGAGTAAGGTGAATGGCTTTTGCCGATTTATATTATGTTAATAAACAATTGATGTTCATGAAATTAGTACTAACTGAAAAAAGCTTGCTCTTCATAAGATACCATTTGAAGAAAAAATAAACCCAGAGCTTAATGACCATTGATTACATCTATCCCATTGACTTTGTAATAAAAGAAACTGCAGATATGGTTTGGTCTGTTTCTTTCCTTTACTCACACCTAGATATTTGATAGTGAAGATTGGTTAGAAACTTGACTCTACATTGTGAAGTTCCTATATTTGTAAAACAAAATTCCAGTAGCACATGCAATTTGAAAAACTTCTTTTTTTTACAGACTTATGTCATGTGTCAGTCTTCTTTAAACATTTATTTAAACATGGATTGTGATCTGTACTGATTTAATTACACTTCTTAGTTAATATATTTACTAATTTTCTATTTTACTATTTTTTTAAGGAAAGTGAATTTGACAGAATAGCAAGAAACTATTCATCATCAGTTACAGCATGATACACATTAATTGATTAGGTTTGTATTGTTTAATTATGTAGTTGACCTCTAGATGTCTTTTTGTTATTTTATGTTGTTTGGTTGATGCATCTTAAACATTTATTTCACATCTCATTTGATTGATATTCACTATCAGCTGTTATAAGTATACCATTATTATTGTCAACTACATATGAAAAATTGAAACTGACTGCTGAAATGATTTGGTTGTTGTCCATCAAAGTGTTTGAGATAAAATTTATTAGAAATTTTAGAAATTGCATTTTGTAAGCTTATTTCTGAAAGCTCTCTAATATTTTGGAATTACAATTGTTTATTGATATTAAGATGGTGTAAACATATGGTATGGATCGATGTCAATGCTAACAGCTTACAGTCACTCATGTTTATAAATGTGTATGTCATGTTAAAGTATTAAGTTATACATGTAGTTACTAATTGCATAATTTTTATTCCATACAATAATTTTTTTTTTAAATATTTTCAAAAAACCTTTTTTGAAACAGATATTCATTTAGCTGCTGATTCAAGTTGAAAAAAGAAACATTTTGTTTTTGAAGTTTGATCTAAATGCATTTTAGGGCTGATCCTTTTAAACAAACATGGTAGAAAGGGAATGCATTTTAAATAGGATAGCCACCTATAGAGACAAATTAAGGGTTTCACTGTACCCATTGTAGAACTTTCAAAGTGACTTTTCTTCTTCCTATGTATGTTTTTATTGAACTGCTTAAAAAATGAGTGTACATGTATATTGATTCAAGCAAAGTATACCAAACATTTTTTTCTTTTTCTTTTAGGGAAATATAGGTTCACATTATTTATTCGTTATTCATGATCATTTGGAAGGAGAAAGGAACAAAGATATGGATTATATAGCTGATTTATTGTCATTTTTAAAAACATTTAAACAAAATTGACAGTTAACATTATTTGTATTTTCATATCATTAAGGTGTGCTTCAGAACATTCTCTTACATGCTGACAGTATTTTAATTTTGCTTTTGGATAACAAGTCTGTTAAGATTTTACATAAAAATAACATTTATATGAAAGAAAATTTATTATAGTGGGTTGGATTTTGAATTTTATGAATATGTACTTGAAACTCAACAAAGCAAATTTTACTGTGAATTTGACACTTTGTTTTAAATCTTTTGATAATAGAAGAAATGTAATGATTTTCTATATTCATATTTTTGTTGTCATGTATGTTAGTGTAATTTATTCACACAAAAGAGCTGGTTGACAAGCTGTATTAGTTGCATACATATATGTCAATCATAATTATGTCGGCAATTTTACAAATAAAACTAAAAAATGTATATCATGTATTATGTCTTTCTGTAATCTTTAGTTCTGAGGCGCCATTTATCAGTGTACAGCATTTCATCAATAGTTTTGCTAATGCTACAATACTTGGTTTATTTGAGAAAAACCTTGTTCCTATATATATTTTTGTGACCATTGGAAAACAGAGTAGTACATAGCAGAATAAAATGTTCAGATTATTATAAGTTGTCTAAAACTCCACTGAAATTTTATGGTGCATCAGCTCAAGAGAGTGAGAGACATCGGTGTATCTGAGAATTTCAAATTCTCAGTTACCCAAACCAGATTAGTATTTATGAATCCTGTAAAGGTTAATGCATGCATCCTTCTGCTTGAATTATGATTATGTAGCTATCCTTTTATACTAAAATCACCATTAGAATTTCTGGATCAGACACACCAATTTATTCTTACTATTTTCCTTTAAGAAACATGTTGGTTAAATTTGAAAAATTAAATCAAATTAAAGTTATAAAATTTTTTGGCAGATTTTGATTTTGGAAATTATTCACATTAAACACATTGCAATTAACTTAATGATTAATATAAATTTCTTATTCTAAATAAATGAGAAATAAAAACCTTTTAAAGTGTAATTGATCTTATAACTACAATCTGTGAACAGTATATCAATATATATGTTCCTGCTACAATTGATAGCTAATGAGATAGTTTCTTTGAATGCACCTTTATTTTGATAACATTGTACAAGATGAAGTTTGGAAATTAACTGCATTGAATCCTATTTACTTTTAGTAATAACTAGCATTGAATCCAATTGTTTTGTGATGGTATACTTTTTCATTAACAAGGATATTAAACGAGGAATTTGTTATTACAGCTAATTTCGTAATGCTTGTAGAGTAAAACATTGGGTTGCTTGCTTGCTTTGTTTGTATAATTGTTTATTCAAGCTTTGTAGTTAAGATTGACATCTCCAAACAATATATATGACATACAGTCGACTCTCGTTATGTCGAAGTCAGCCGGACCAGAGAAATATTTCGAGATACACGTAGTTCGACTCAAACGAACACCGGAAGTTCGACAATCTAAGGGACACAACTCTTGCTTGGCTTGGTAAAGCTAAAATAAATCCGGGTGAATATGGCAAGGGGATCGATATTCTAGTATCAGATCGATGTATTTGTACATGTTGTATGTCACAGTCTTTTATTATTATAATGACATTATTTTTACTTATTCAATTGTATTGTTTCAAATAAAAAAAATCCTATGGCTTTTCCAAGAGAGTAGTTTCCAATCGATAGTTTCGTTATTCAGGTCGGTTATAGCTGACAAAATTGTTTATTCTCGGATACAAAAGATTTAAGAAAATTTTGATTTCTATTCATTTTGTTTTATCTCACTCTTTCTTTTCAAAACAAAATATATAACAAGATCAAAGACGCCGTTTGAGTAGTTTTTAGGTGATCATCAACGGAAGCCATAATCCTCACTTTATACACACCCAAGCTCATTAGTGTACATCACAAATTAATTGTTTTGTAAACATTTTAAATACTTTTTCATGAACATTAACAATGTATCACTAATTATTTATCAAAATTCTATAAAAGATCATCTTAGGTAAACACTCATGGAAATAGCATGTCATAAATCAATACAGTGGTCAGTGACCGGAAATTTATTTACACATGTATTGTCAGATTAACTCTTCAATCCATTTAAATCCCGGAGGTCATGTTTTGACATGTGTATTAGTTCGAGATAAAAAATGAATTTTGAATGCTTTTGTTAACCTTGGGACCGTAAATTTAGTTCGACTCAACCGAAATTTCGACTCATCCAATTTCGACTCATCAGGAGTCGAATTACATACTTTTGTATGGAATAAAGTTCGGGACCACGTGAAAACTTCGACTCATCCGAAATTTCGAGTCAACCGAGTTCGAGACAACGAGAGTTAACTGTATTTAAATTCAATTGGACAATATACATGATATACATACAAAGCAAGCAAACTAACCAAAGTCTTCATCTGCATGCATTAGGAAATTAGCTGTAAAGAGAGGTGAAAGATACCAAAAGGATATTCAAACTTCTAAATCGAAAAACAAACTGACAACACCATAGGAAAGGAAGAACAAGAGTGCACACGCTGAAATGTCTCATCTTCTTTACTTACCTTTGATATTATATTGATAGTGCTAAATGAATGTAGGACAGAAAGTCACAGGACAAAAAGTCACAGACAAAAAGTCACGGACAAAAAGTC
Organism: Mytilus galloprovincialis; assembly: GCA_037788925.1. Taxonomy (NCBI): domain Eukaryota; kingdom Metazoa; phylum Mollusca; class Bivalvia; order Mytilida; family Mytilidae; genus Mytilus; species Mytilus galloprovincialis. Next base: position 38,517,750 of record CM075335.1, read on the forward strand.
ACAGGACAAAAAGTCACAATTATTTTTTTCTGATAATTTTCTTTGAATAAAAACCGCTTATTTCTACAAAAATATTTTTGTATTTTTCTGGAACTGTTGTATAAAAACCATCTTTGTAAACAAAATTTATCAAAAAAATTTCAAAGATGATCAAATAATTGTTAAAAAAACAAAAAGTCAAAGTGGTTTGACACTTAAATGGCCTCATGGTGCCAAGAAATATATCTTTTGCATGATTAAAATTAAATAAATCTTGATTTTTCAAGTATAATGACACATTTCCTAAACGTTAGTATGAATATATGTGTTAAAAAGTAAATATTTCAAGATATTTCTCTTATATATTCTAACAATTGTCAACAAATTATTTGTGACTTTTTGTCCTGTGACTTTTTGTCCTACCAAATTTGTGACTTTATGTCCTGTGACTTTCTGTCCGTTTACCTGCTAAATATAAAGCTTTACTTCAACTATCACATGAACTTTATATGATCCAAGAAAATGAGGTCAAGGTCATATAAACCAAACAAGAAATACATGTACAAAATGTACACCTTACAGTCCTTCAATACACTTAATATAAATGACCTAGTGATTATAGTTTCGAAGAAACAGACTTAACCAAGAAACCTAAACATTGACCAATAAACCAGGAAACTGAGGTCACAGTCAAGTGAACCATGCCAGGAAGACAGATACAGCTTGCAATTTTTCTATACAACCAATAAAGTTGACTTATTGCATATCTATACTATTAAAGGAGAAGACCTCATTTTGTGTGTCGCTTCTCTTCCTTCCACAATAAATCAATCATCATGCCTCTCTGTCCTATAGGCAACATGCATAGTCGCATTTGTCATCCATTTTTATTAAAGGCAGTGCTTTAAGGCCTGACTTTCAAGTCATGAGGTTCATCTTTCCTTACGCAAATCTTTGCTGGGGGGTCATTTTGCAAGAAATACAGGGCCGTAACTAGCCTCTTTTAATAGTGAGGCAAAACATATTCGCCAAGCGTAGCGAGGCGAAAACATTTCGGCGAGGGGTCTTGGGCAAGGCCCCCAGAATCTCTGAAAAAAATAACGCAAAATCATGCATTTTGAGCGTTCACGGACTCTTTCTTACATTGAAACGCGATTAATTTCTAGCTTTTTTTCGACAATATTCTGGTCTCAAAGCAAAAACGTAGATTTATTGTAATTTAAGACTTTTAGGTTTTAGGGGCAACATTAAAAGACTGTTATGTAGGATAAAGTAAAAAATCGTATTTATCATAATTATTAATACCGGGTCTGTCTGTCTGCTCTTGTCTTGTGCTGACTTTGGTGATTTTTTATGACTAGATTTAAATATAGTGACAGTGCAGTATTATACCTTAAGTACTAGTACTGCTTAAGTCGACACTAGGAACCATCTTGACCTTCTTTTACGGTATTAATGATTATTGAAGTCCAAGACCCTCCAGCAACTATCAAGATGAAGAACAGGAATAAAAACTTTGACCATTGATCATTTGTATTTTTTCTATGCATTGACTTTTTGTGCGATTATGTCCCGTGCACGTTTACTCCATATTCCTTTATTTTCTGTCTAAACACGACTTAATGCAAGTTTAACCCTTCAATTTAAAAGGTCATATGGCAATACATTGGTTTTTTTTCAAATGATTTGATACTGGGAAATTGGTGGTCTTTCTTTCATTTAAACCATGTAAGCTATGTAGTTTTATCCACAGGAGCTTATGATACAGATATTTTTTTTTAATATTTTGTTGTTAATTAAAATAGTAATGTTTCTATATTTATAATACATATCTATCACTTCTGTGCATGTCTTACCTATATATAGCTAGTTTCGAGTGATTTCAACGACTCAGAGAAAATACCCAATTTTACAATCCATACTAAGAAAAAATGCTGAGTCATTTAAATCACTCGAAACTAGGTGAGACATGCACAAAAGTGATAGATGGGTCATAGATATGTATTTTTAATATAGAAAATTGAATATCTTAATCAACGGGGGAAAAAAAGACAAAAAAATATTTGTATTTCTTTATATCAAGTTCAATTATCCATGCATAAACGACATTGTTTTCTGTGTCCAGTATAGCATCGTAGATAGATATAGGAAGATGTGGTGTGAGTGCCAAAGAGACAACTCTCCATCCAAATAACAATTTATAAAAGTAAACCATTATAAGTCAATGTACGGCCTTCAACACGGAGCCTTGGCTCACACCGAACAAAAAGCTATAAAGGGCCCCAAAATTACTAGTGTAAAACCATCAATCGGGAAAACCAACGGTCTAATCTATATAAAAAACGAGAGCATATTGTTAAAATATTTTCCCGCACAATATCTGGACATCGGTGGACATGCAACATTGCACACGTTTACAAATGAAAAACAACACTCAGACTCTAGTCATAAAGTTGGACAATAAAAGAACAATAGGCAAATCCGAGACACAGAAGTACAAACAATAGACCACCAACTCCGAAAACTAAAAGTAAAATAGAAACAGACCACGAAAAAAATGCAGGGGCGACATCAGGGAGTGAAGAGAACTCGCTTCTTGCAAGACACTTTCCGTGAAAACAATTTGATATAAAGACAATCTTTTTTTCATTTTTTTTTTAAATTTCCAGCATGAGGCATTTGCCTCATTTGCCTCAATGTAGTTACGGCCCTGAAATAGATCCGGAAATGTTTAAATTTCTCCTCTACTTTTTGTGGTATGTATTGGTTTTTGTTCCTTTCATTTACATTGGGAAATAAAGAAACGATCAGTGTGTATTGTTCGTTTTAAAAATCTGTTTATTAATGTGTCTTTTGCATTATAAGCAGTCAATCTGATTACAAACTATCATTATGCGAATTCCGTGTGGAAAGAGGTCCGTTCAATTTCGAGTACTATTTGCGATCTAAAGATATTTTAAAATCATTTCACTCGTTGATATAACATGATATTATAATTAAAAGTCGACTGACCGTGAATTATATTGCATAATATACAATTTAAAGTATTTCTGTACGTGAAGCCGTATGACGTTATAGTTATTTCGGTCTCAGTTATGTAAAATATGAAATTATCGTTCCTGAATAGGGTTCCACTATAATTAAAGACAAGAAGCGTCAAAAAGTGATAAGAAGCGACAATAAAATTAAAATAGCGATAAGAAGCGACAATATAATTAATTTAGCGAGAAGAAGCGTCAAGAAGACTATATAGCGACTATACATAAATAAAAAAAATGTCTGCATTATTTTTTATTATAGGGGCGGTTATAAAACATTTTTTATATTACCAAGGATTTGTATACTATACAAATCCTTGATATTACTGTACATTGATAGATAAAAATATGTTTTTATTAAGAAGAAAGGGATTAGTTTTTATTAGATATAAAAAAAAAATATTTTATGCACACGCTAAAAATTGGCCATCAAAACAAAAAAATTTCAATTTCCTTTTAAAGAATTTATTGAATCAAAACCATGCAATATCATTTCCTTTCTAACAGTGAAATTCTTCTTTTTCATAGGGACATATTTGATAGGTGTAGCTTCACCCTATCACATCAAATGAGAATAACCTCGTGAGAGAATTACGATTCGCTTGTCCCTTGTTAGTTATTGTCGCTTCGTCACTAAATTAAACTTCTTGTCGCTGTTTGTCTCTAAAATTCTTCTTGTCTCTTATTAGTGAGACCAGTAAGTTCCGTCCTTAACTTCCGTTTTTGCACACAGGGACTCGGTTAGCAGATAAAATTTTTGTAAATCAATGTTTTTAATTTATTTTTTATTATTTCCTGTCTATTTGCATTACTATATTAACGTATTTAACGTTGCCTTCACTATTTCTTTGTTTTCTGGCAATGTGCAGTTTACTATCCATATCCATATACTGAAAAAACCTAGGTTTTTTCAGTATATGGATATGGATAGTAAACTGCACCTAGGTTTTTTCAGTATATGGATATGGATAGTAAACTGCACATTGCCAGAAAACAAAGAAATAGTGAAGGCAACGTTAAATACGTTATTATAGTAATGCAAATAAACAAGAAATAATAAAAAATAAATTAAAAACATTGATTTACAAAATTTTTATCTGCTAACCGAGTCCCTGTGTTTTTGCACTGCAAAACAATCACACAATTAACGATGCCTAGTCCTTGTTGGTGTGTACCTGAGTGTCATTTAAGAGGAGGACTTGCATTTCTAAATGACTTAATAAGAAGGAAAAGTTGGATCAACGCCATGGCTCAAACGTAGATTGTCATGTGCGATGCAATCGTAGAACCCATATCAATCAGCTGTTGTTTGCAAGGCACATTTTACTGAAAACGACTACGTTCAGGAAACTATTCATGGTAAAACTTTATTTTCTTTAGGAAATATATACTGTTATTTATATAATCGCCATGCAAGTAAACCAAAGTCTGTTTGCAACCGCAATTATCGTTTTAGAATAAAAAGGGGGGTGAATTCAAGACGTCATAACTTTTGGGATAACGATTCAATATCATCTGTTTGACATTTTTTGGTTAATACTACAATTGTATGGTTTTTCTACAAGAGATATATTATACTGATAATTATTTTAGCAGTAATTATGTAAATTTCGGTTGTAATGACAAGAATTCATGAGCTATGCCTCGGGCTTTCTTGAAAAATATCAATGACAATGTAAACAGGAACAAAACATTGACATGAATGATGCTCTCCACCTTTGTTATAGTTATTTAGGTATGTGTGTTGCACAAGTCTTTCACAAGTTTCAAAAAAGCTAATGTTATAAAACTTTTTTCAGGGCACATACCCACTTTATAGAGACTTGTCTACTGCCATGCATTCCCATCCTATTTTCATGCACCATTTGTAAGCAAGAGACTGAATGGTTTACAAAATTAAAAATCAGGACGGTGTCCCGTTAAACCAAAAGAACTAAACTGGATGAATATTGTAGGAGAAATCTAGAGGAAAGTTTTGATTTGTGAAATTGGTTTTCCTGAACAGATGTACATTCATCCTGCAGGAAAGATTTATAACTGTCCACCACCAACTGACGAGCTAATGTTGAGCTTCACAGATGGAATTACTCAAACACCATAAATGCCTATGTTTTCAGCACAGATTTCACAAATCATGACACAGCTGTGCATTTTTATGCCCCACCTACGATAGTAGGGGGGCATTATGTTTTCTGGTCTGTGCGTCCGTTCGTCTGTTCGTCCGTTCGTCCGTCCGTCTGTCCCTCTTCAGGTTAAAGTTTTTGGTCAAGGTAGTTTTTGATGAAGTTGAAGTCCAATCGACTTCAAACTTGGTACACATGTTCCCTATGATATGATCTTTTTAATTTTAATGCCAAATTAGAGTTTTTACCCCAATGTCACGGTCCACTGAACATGGAAAATGATAGTGCGAGTGGGGCATTCGTGTACTGGGGACACATTCTTGTTTATACCTGTTAAGAGTCGAAAACTAAATATTATTTTTATATAAATAAACATATATTGTGTCATTTTAGAACTTATATTTTTCCAAAGGATGCATGAATGAAAGTAGTGAAATTCATTTTGCTTTGATATATAGATTTGAATTACAATTGTTCATGTTATTGTAATGCATATAAAAATAAGGAGATGTGGCACAATGTAAATATATGATATTCTGTGAGTTTATCAAACTAAAGGGTATAAGCAGTTACAGGACTGTACTACTGTACAATCTCCAACAATGAGAAAAACTCATACTGTAAAGAGAATTTCATATTTACAAGTAAGTTTTGTTTTTGCATTGAATAATTTTCTTCTATTGTCTTAAAAGCAAATATGGGAAGTGGTTAAAATGCTAATGAGACAGCTTTTATGGCCACCAGATGTCATTGTTACCTTGATTAAAAACTCCTTTTTAGCTGACCTGACCTGACTCATCACTTGGTTTCGTCGTCCATAAACTTTTACAAAAAATCTTCTCTGAAACTACTGTGCCAAATTTAACCAAACTTAGCCAAAATCATCATTGCGGTATCTAATTTAAAAAATGTGTGGTTAGACCCGGTCAACCAACCGAGATGGCCACTATGGCCAAAAATAGAACATACAGGTAAAATGTAGATTTTGGCTTATAACTCTGAAACCAAAGCATTTAGAGCAAATCTGACATGGGGTGAAATTTTCTCTTCAGTGAAGATCTATCTGCCCAGGAATTTTCAGACAAATCTGACAACCCGTTGATGGATTTCTGCCCCCAAATTAGTAATTTGAAGGAAATTTTTCAAGTTTGGTTATTATCTTAAATATTATTATAGATAGAGATAAACTGTAAACAGCAATAATGTTCTGCAAAGTAAGATCTACAAATAAGTCAATATGACCAAAATTTTAAGTTGACCCCTTAAAGAGTTATTGCCCTTTATAGTCAATTTTTAACAATTTTCATAAATTTTTGTATTTTTTGTTAATTTTTAAAAAATATTTTCAACTGTAAATACTGGGCCATGTTTATTATAGATAGAGATAATTGTAGCACAAAGAATGTTCAGTAAAGAAAGATCTACAAACACATCCCCATCATCAAAAACACAATTTTGTCATTTTATATGTGTCCGTTGTTTAATATGCACATAGACCGTCCAAGGTGAGCGACACAGGCTCTTGAGAGTCTCTAGGTCATTAATACAGGTAGATAACTTTATCATGTTTATACTGAAAAATAATTTTGCTTGGAGGGAGAATTTTAAAAAAGTTCTGTCTTCAAAAGAGTTGACATGTTACTATGTACATTAACCATTATGTTACTTGATGTTCTAGCAATACACACAGAACGGAGACTAGTCAATCTTTGTGAATTATTTTTCATAGGATAGGAGTAATTGAATATGTGTATATAATCAATAATTAAAAATAGTTTTATTTACATTAAAAAGGAAAAGTTCTTATGTCTTACAAATGCATTTCATGGCGAGGTACAGAAAATATACTGTAAACAGTAGACTATAGATATAGGTGAACTAGGTACAAGAGAACTCTAAATCTTAAATACTACAAACCACCTCTGTTTTATGGAAGATAATGACATAACTGGACTAGAAATACACACAACCTGTAATTAACTGCCTTTACAGCGCTTTCGCGCTTTGATTATTATTCAGATTGAGTTATTTTGGGAGAAAAACGACAAAAAAGGAGTCCGGATATGATTCCGTCATCAGACTGACTTTTAGTCATAGATAAGACTTCCGGTTTGAAACTTTCACAAACACAACCAATCGTATGATAGATAACAAAAAATGAAAAAGAAATAAGCTAATCAAATCGTTCTCCATATCATGGTGTTTAGATCGCAAGAACCACAACTATTATACCTCCTTATAGAGGACAATTATTTTTCGTGTTTATCTACATGTAAACTACGATTATACTACTTTAATATATAGAGACTCTCTCAGTATTCTGTCTACTGTTTTCTTTCAATTGTTTACTATTTAAGGGGTCATACCAGTTGCATGTATATTAAAATAAGTAAAACATATGACACATTTTAAAAAAAAAAAACTATCGTATGATATATAACAAAAATGAAAAAAATAAATAAGCCATTCAGAGCGTATCATCTACATGTAAACTACGATTATACTACTTTAATATATAGAGACTCTGCATTCTGTCAGGGACTTTCTATGTTAGTATAGAAAGTCCCTGATTCTGTCTACTGTTTTCTTTTAAATGTTTACTTTTTAAGGGGTCATACCACTTGCATATATATTAAAATAAGTAAAACATGCTCAACTTCATCTAAAACTACCTCGACTTAAAAAACTTTAACCTGAAGCGGGACAGACGGACGACCGAACGAACGAACGCACGAATGCACAGACTACATGGGGCATAACAATTTATTGTTGAAAGTGAAAAGAGGGATTTGGCAAAAATGAAAGTAAGGTAGAGATTAGAGGGAGGCAGGACCTTATTCGGGGCGTCGGGATCGGGTGTTTTGAAGCTCGGGATTTGGGGTTTGATCCTTACGGGATCTGGGAATATATTTTTCGATTTCGGGATTTCGGGATATGAATTTCTTTAAATTCTGCATCTCGGAATTTCGGGGTCAGGACCCCTCCGACCACCCCTCAAATTAGTCTTAGTCGGTCTTAGTCATTTGTACAAGATTCATATCCTACCATTGACATGTTAGTAAGGCTCTCAAAAGAAAAAGCACTGATGGATTGACCTATAAGCATATTTTATTAGACTTATAATGGTCTATATATAAACAGTTACATTTATTTGATGTTTGAAACGGTGCAAATTTTTAATTTGATTTGAATTTTACCAAAAGAAGCATTGTAGCAAAAGAGAAGAATAATTGTGGTCTGAGGCCTGAAACACGAAAATAATTGAATTTAACAGAAAGGAAACAAATATCGGACTTTGTAAAAAGGGAGAGGGCTTTTGATACCTTTTATGAAATTCTCCATACATAATATCTTTTACAAAAAATCATCCTACAACAGTTCACAAGCTGTATGTGCCCGCGATTTCGCGGGTGTCTTGTAGTAATGTTAGAAAAGAAAAGGACCAAAACTCAAAAACTTAACTATAACAACTGAACCAGCCTCATTAAATATTAATCAGGTGTAAAAACACTGAAGACGTTAAGCACGATATTGCGTCTCAAATGGTAACGTCAATTTCTTACGTTTTACGGCGATTAATGTTATTTGGGATACGTTTTTTTTATTTTGCATGTAATTTTTGTTTTGCATATCAATATGGATACTTCTTAATGATTAGTTGTACTGAATATGCATGAAATATTTCCCACTGAACGTAACGTAAGCAACAAACAACAAAATATATCGTATTTGGGTAATGCATAAATCTATATGAAATGAGAAGATATATACGGTATGATGAGTGCCCATGAGACAACTCTCTACCAGAGACCAATTGTCATAAAACTTAATAAAATGCAATGTTTCCCCATTTAGATCCGAAAAGGAGGAAGATATATATTTTGCTTTACTATAAAAAGTTTGTCGGGAATTACAAGTTAAACGGGTCTAGCTTATAAAATTCAATTTACTAATAGCGGTACAATTAGATTAAAAAATGAAACGATTGTCAGAAATAAAAGGTTATTTATAATTCATCTCATATACATTATTTACAAGCTTTGTATGATGTGGAGAGGTGTATATAGTCAATGGCACGCTTTAGATCCAATTTCATTTTTACTGTCAAGTTCTATACATATAAATCTTATTGCAGAGAAATAAAAAAAAAATCGAAGTTTTACGCTTCCCAAATTTGAAAATTTGAAAAAGAGGATTTTTTTTATCCTCTCGTGATACTAACTTTTTCACAACTTAAGAACCTCATCTAAACGAACCCCAGTCATCGGATTTTTTTTAATACTTTGTGGTCCTATTGATAGTATCTGACCATCAAGAAAATTCTGTCTGAGGAAATATACAGACGGCGATCCACCATAAATAGCGTACCCCGAATAGACAATTAACGTTGAAAACGTATGAAAATCGTCCAGTGGACAAACTTGCAAGACATTTCATTTCTTTGAAAACGAAGTCGTTTTGACTACGCAAATTAATAAAAACTATGTAGCTGTTTTGCAAAGTTAAAACACAATTACGGAAAAGCACTATGTAGCATGCAACTAATCTAATTTTTCAATGAATAGCGTCGCAAATGCCAATTTATTTGTAAAAAGCGGCAAAATCCGACATTGGACATCTTGCAAGACATTTGCCAGAAGCCGTTGCATTTTTATATGAAGTGTGAGTGCTACAAAAATTCGATTCTGATATGGTCTGTGTATGTACATTTGTTAGCATAATTTACACAAACGAAATATCATATAATCTTATATTTTAAAACCTATAAATTTTGATAACTTAACATTTTCCAAAATCTGACCATAATGACCACTATTTGTTTTTACCAAAAAATAGCGTTGATCGTTACAGGAACGCATATTCAGTAATATTGTAATACTTTATATATAAAAGCATATCATTCATTCAAATTTTCGTGGATATAACACTGTTTTGAAGAACACAAACACCCCTGCTAAAGTTATTATGCGTAAAGTCTGTTACGTCTGCATATTTTTGACGTTTTGTCCATATGTTGTCCTTATTTTAGACTATAGTAAAGTATGATAAAACAATTTGCACTTTTTTTCGAAATAGTATTTACCTGTCTAGTCTATGGATATAAGTTTTATATATCTTAACTGTTATGATTTTATAGAAAAGCTGTTTATTAGTGTGGACTTGTTGAATACACAGTATTGACGCAATAACGTGCGTAACGTCTGAAGCAAATGGGGTACATAGTTCATTGTGAAATCAAGAGGAAAAGGAAATGCTCATTGAAATCTCTTAACTTAGATGGCTGAATTTAGGCAAACGTGGCAATTATAATGTCTGAAAGGTCATAAACAAATAATCATCATTTAGTTCCAAACAGATAGACCCTGAGTGCCAAAAAGTCTGTTCGGGTTCAAAATAGTGTGTCCAACTAGATAGACATATCTTCCTGTCAACTGTTACCTTGAAAATATCATGGTAAAATGTTACTCGCGTTCTTTTGAAATATATGTGTCATCAAATCTGTTTCCAAATGCAAGTTCTGGTCTTGATTCGCGTATCGTGCCATTCAGCTCCACAAACATAGATAGGGCCGTGTTTTTATAGGTTCCGAGTGACTCAAAGTCTAGTATTTTCTTTCCCAAAACCTACCATATAGCCAAATAAAATTGAGAATGGAAATGGGGAATGTGTCAAAGAGACAACACCCCGACCAAATAAAAAACAACAGCAGAGGGTCACCAACAGGTCTTCAATGTAGCGAGAAATTCCCGCACCCGGAGGCGTCCTTCAGCTGGCCCCTACACAAATATATACTAGTCCAGTGATAATGAACGCCATACTAATTTCCAAATTGTACACAAGAAACTAAAATTAAAATAATACAAGACTAACAAAGGCCAGAGGCTCCTGACTTGGGACAGGCGCAAAAATGCGGCGGGGTTAAACATGTTTGTGAGATCTCAACCCTCCCCCTATACCTCTAACCAATGTAGTAAAGTAAACGACACACATCAAATAAAAACACACTACAAATATAAAAGACAAATTGTTACAGTTTGACGCCATTGGTAACTTCTATGTTATTTGGTTTCTGGTGGAGAGTTGTCTCATTGGCAATCATACCACATGTTCTTATTTTTATTGATATGTCGTACTCATGCATGATGATGGAAAAAAATACCGCCAATATTTCATTAAAATCCTTGATTCTTATTAATTCTTCGCGTTTGGCTCAGTTAACCAATCGATAAAGGTAGTTCTTCTTGTTGCTGTTTAAAAATTGCAGTTGCATGGTGTTTTGTTTACTTCATTGCATTTGGTTTCTATTCGAGAGTTGTCCCATTAGCAATCATACCACATTAAGTATTACTATATACATCAAATGAATATGAAAAAAACTACCGCCAATGTTTCATAAAATTCTTTGACCGTATGACAAGGTATGTTTTTTAATCATTGCACTGCATTGCACAAAATTATGGAGGTCTTGATTAGGTGTACAGAAAATAGAATAGTTGATAAAGGACTCGTAGAATAAATGCGACTAATAAATGAAGAAAAGAGAATAAAAGGCTAAAAAATTGAAAAATTAAAGGGTGTTGAAATATGAATAAAAAAAGTTTTCTATTTTGAAAGGTTTAATATTTTTCATGTTAGTGCCTCTAATTGCCGTCTATACGGTATGGTTTTTTTTTCTCGTTGTTGAAGGTTGTATCTATGTCACAATATATACATGTATATATAATTATACATATTGTGCACAAGGAAAATTAAGTGATGGATAAACAGAGATGCATGTGAGGTATTTATACGTCAATGAGACAGCAACCCAACTACAAAAAATAAAAGGAAGATAACTTGAGGGAGACGGGGTGTCTTCAACAAAAGACAGACCTGTGTCATAGCAACAAGTCTAATAAGTACTAACAACTTTATATAAAATTTTCAGACAGCAGTGTACACAGAAAATTAAATGTGGAATAGATGGAGAATCAGATGTGGTTTTTTATGGGACAGCAGTCCAACGACAAAAAAACAGTCTTTTGGAAATAAACACAATTTGCAAAAATAGTTAAAATTTGCTCATCATTCATCCATATGTGTCAGATATAATTACATATTCGTTTCACGGGATTAAAATATACAGAGAACACTCGTGCTCATGCATGGACCATTCACTCAGAGCATATGCAGTGGGAAAAGTTAATGGAAGAAATCAGAAAAGTCCAAGAGACGACGAACAACATCCGAATGTCGCGGTCGCAACATTGTGACGTTGTCCAGCTAAGGTACCTTGGCGACGTTCAGTAGAGTTGTCGCTGTAGTAGTAAAGAGAACGCTTATAGTGGAACTTCAAATTTTTTTTTTTTAAATCAACTATTCTTAAAGATGGAGAGTATTTCAATTTCAAGACTTGACTTAATCTTGAAGCAGTTTATTAGGTATGTATTTAGTTACCATTAATTTGTGGATATTTACTTTATAAGTTTGTATTTTAATTAACTATTCTTCAAAGAGTAAAGGCGATAAAAATTAACGTAGTTTGGCATGGTTTTCGAAGTAAAATGTATCAAAGGCTTCAGACAAGATAATAATGTTTTACTCGAAAATAAAAAAAAAATATCATTGATAGTTATACAGCTTATGATAAAAACCCCGATTAGTCTACCGTGTAACTTTATTTTATTTATTACCAATTATTGAATATAATAATTGTTTTCGTTTAGAATTGACCAGTATAAATGGTACTCTAGGCTTTTGAAAGAATATGCAACGGAAGCATTTACAGTAAATGGAATGCCAGCACCAATATATGTAGCGAAGAGAATGGCATATTCCCAGGAAAATGACAATTTCGGTATTCTTGTTTTTTATCATTGTAATGTTTCAAATATATTGTTTCGAATCTAATAAGTTTTTTTTTAACCTTTGAGCATATATCTTTGAAATAATTCAAACATAATGAATTCGAAATGTGACTCATAAAAAAGTATAAGTGGTGATAAAATTGAGAATAAAAATGGGAAATGTGTCAAAGAGACAACATCCCGACCATAGAACAGACAACAGCAGAAGGTCGCCAATAGGTCTTCAATACAGCGAGAAATTCCCGCACCCGTTAACCTTTATGAGCCCATGGAAGTATTATTTAAATATTACTTCCATGATGAGCCTTTATGGCTTAAAACCGTTTGTAGTACTAAAGAAATGGTCCGTCTTATGTTTGGAATCTCTTGAATTATATATTGATTTGTATGCTCATATTTAATTTGGAGATGATTTCTAATCTTTGATTGTATAAACATACTATCCACACTGATATGTGTCCACACTTGTTCAGTTTATTGTATAAAAGTAAAGATAAAGTCTTTAAGAAAAAGAAACAGAACATTGCTATAATTGAATATGCAGTCTATATAAAATTATTTCATATCTTTTGTATGGAGTCTGGATTATTGATAGCTTGTTTATGTATATTTTATATTATAATTTGACAGGTATGGTTGAAATGAAGGACTTTTTGGTGCCACTTTGTAACACCGCCTTTCTTCTACACTGTCAGGCACCAGAAATTGCTGTCATGAACGAAAAGATTCCAAACTTTGACGTGACGTGAGTACATGTATAAGATGAATATACAATCACAAATGGTATATCGTTAACGTATGTGCTTGTATATTATTTAATGTTAAATATAAGCTAGCTTAAATGTTGCAAGAACTTTGTTTCAACAACACATTCAAGAGAAATACAAAGTCTTTAGATACAGATCGCAAAATATCATTGAAATCACTAAGCTATTTTAACCCGCATTGCATTCTTCTTTCAGATTTGATTCTAGTATTTGTCAAGATGTTATAAAAATGGAGAAAGAAGTGAGTCGTAAAATAAGGAGTCATATCATATGTCTGGAGGGACTCAGGGATTTACAGAAAGTAAGTTTTAAGATTTTTTACATGTTAATAAAATAAAGGAAAGGAAAGGAAAACACAAGACTGCACATAGTACGATAATAATAATTAAACATTCGATCATTTATATAAAACATTAAATGAATTACATTTATAGTGTTTAATTAAGTTGCCATCATTTAACTTACTCCCCTTTAAAAATTGGACTTAAACACGGTATTGAGGGATCTTGATCGGAAATTTTTAAATGCATCATAAAGAGAAATATTGTGGAAAAAAGTCCTCATGATGACGTCATCAAAACGACTTGAAATTAATTTGGAATTTCAATGATCTTAAATATGCATGTAGTTAATATTTGGTTAAAACCCTTTATTTCTTAAACTTATGTACAGTGTTTAATTTTGATTCCTTCAAGGATTGTTGGTCTTGGGAAAAACGCCTGAAACACAGGAACAATAGATTTGACACTTTCTTAAAGAAAAACATGGATGAAGGACAAGATGTTTCCAGTAGCCTTAAAACCAAATATGATAGTCTAGTGTTAAAACAGAGTGAAGCAGCAAAACGTTACAGGGCTATACTGGTTTGCTTCCAAGAAAAAATGGAGGATGAGAAGAAACTCAGGACAGTTATTTTGCAGGTGAAATGTGTTTAATTTGCTGTAAACTATATGTCCATCAATTTTCTGTTCACAGATTATTATATTTTTCTCTATTTTTAATGACGTTGATGGAAATCCTATTAATTAAGTCAGGTTGTCAAAATGAACACAAGACAACGAATTTTGTGTTCCCATTTAAAATTTGTTGGTCCTGCATTTGTAGAAATGTTTACCAACTACTTGTAAAAGATGAGAAAATAAAATTTTATAGTCACTAGCAACTAATCCAACTTCAAAGGCGAAAGCAGAATCGTTAGTAAACCTTTTGAAAACATTGACTCGTTTTGACTCTAGGATAAATTCGTCCCTGTTATCCCAATGTCGGTACCAGTATTATCGAAGAGGGGCCGGGGAGGGGGGAGATAAAAGCAATTGAATACAAATGTCAATAATGAATGGAGCTGCAGCAGACAATACACATTTTTGGCCAGAGGAAGGAGCCTAACCAACTGTGTGTTGTAATTCCTTTTGAGTTCGTTATAGTTTATACTATCAGGTTATATTTATCATTTTTTTGTTTGCAAAAACACACATTTTCAAACTTATTATTTTCTTATAGAAAGTGGCTGCCATCCGAGAAAAGTTGTCATCTGTCATGAAAGAAAGCTTAATCCATGCCTACAGTGACATGATACAGGCTGTATACATGGCAAAGGAACAAGACGGGTATGAACTTGCATTGTTTTTGTGATAACTTCCTCTAGAATAGTATGTGACAGTGGTAGAACCTGTCTTATATTGATCTATATAAATATGCGTAAATATGTTGTTTAATAGTTTTTGAATGTATTGCCCAATGAACCAATGTCTCAACTCGATGATTTCTATGAACCGTTAAAAATATCAGGTTACTGACTCTACAATGTTGATTGACATAAATTTAAAAAGTACAATAGAATCAGTAAGACCTCCGGTTTCATGCGTGGAAATGTAGATGAATTTGATCTTATGCGATGATTTTTTTTCAGATTTAACTTGGTTGACCAACAACTAACAGCAGTTAACATTGATGGCATCGTTGAGAAGATCTATGAGATAACATCAGCCACCTACAACACACCATTACCTGAGGTTTGTATACTTCAAGTAAAACCCCGAATTACTTATATCTTTACTTAAGCATTATCATTCACACAGATACAAAGTAAATTCAATAACGTCCGTAATTTTTTTAGGCGGATCCAGTGGGCCGGAGGCCCGATCCTCTCTTTTGTGGGAAAAATTGGTTGATTATATAGGGAATCACTGAAGCATGAATGGACCCCTCCCCACGCCCTTTTAACATAAACTTCTGGATCCGCCACTGTTATGATATTTATCGGAGATTAGGTGTATGAGAATTCAAATGAAATTTCTTACATGAAGCACAGTATTTAAATTTAAGATTTTTTTGGTAATTGTTAACAATGACTATTTAGATAACGTGTTGTACAGAAACACATCAAATTATCATCATGCAGTTTTCATATTTTTAATGAAAGATAATATGCAAGATTTGCTTTGTAGGATTTTATCCAAGCCACTGGATCCAACGAAAAGTTGGCCGAGATATATTACAAGGAGTGTGATTTTGAAGTACTTGGAATGAAAAATGGAAACTATTTTAGAAACTTAAAGACTGAGAAAAAACCTTTGCTTGAAAAAACGGAGAGTCATAAAGGTAAATCTTCTTTCTTGTATATTTACAATATTTATGGTTTTTTCTTTTATTTATATTTTATTTATATGTTAAATTGTAAGTAACTCTTTCGAACTGTCGTTTCTGAATAACTGCATATGGACATTTACAGTATATGTTTGTTGTTTTCCACAGCTAGATTGATATTCAAGCTGTTCAAAGAGAGTAAACATTTTTACTACAATTTAGATTCATTCATTTAATATTTCATTTTAATAATTATTTTAGAAGGCTGTTTCTTCCCCATAAATGGCGGAATTCGAACAAATCCTGTTACACGTGATGAAAAAAGCAGAGGAATTATCAACATCAAAACAGGTTTGTTAAGTATTTACTATCAGGATGGAATGCTCCAACTGATCGATTTTGAATTACATCCCGAACAAAAACGAAATGTTAAATCAATTTTCAAAATAATCAATTTTTTAAAACTGAGAATGAATTGTTCTGATCACACAAATAGTATCTTGACTCTTCATACAGAAGAATACGCGTTTAAAAACCAAAATCTTTTTCAAGTCAAAATGCAGAACCAAGAGTTTGGAAACGTAGGTTTTCCTTCTTTTAGATAAATTGCCAAATTATAAATCATGTAAGATTAAGAAGATTTGGTAAATAAATAAGAAGATGTGTTATATCTATTTTGAAGAAGATGTGGTAGATAAATAAGGAGATGTGGCATGATTGCCAATAAACAACTCTAATTACTTTATGCTTGTCAGTAAATAAATATATTTTAGTTTGTAGAATGCATCTTATGTTTTATTTTATTACAACAGGTTACCAAGTCAAATTAAAGTTGTCTTTAATGGAAGGCAATGTTGGTTTTGGGTGGGTCAGACAAAATGCATTCTTTAGAAGAAAGACATGGGGGTTTTATTTCTTGACATCAGAAGATGCAACAACAACATCAACAAAAGCTGTGACATCAGTACTGAAAGCTTTTCCAACAACTGAAGTAACCGCGGACGATTATAGAGGACAGGGAGATAATCCATGTGTTGTAACACTGGAAAACGACAAGCACGAAAACACAGAAAAGAAAGAACAAGAAGATGCAGTTGTAGTGCCTATGATCCAGAAAATTATTGATGAATGCATTCACGAGATTAAACTTGAAGAAAAAATATTGGTAGTTTGAATTTGAAAAAAAAAAAATTATAAGCCAAACGAATGTTTGAATTGTACATAAACCTTTTTAATTTTAATTAATCTAATAAAATTTTGAAAAAAAGAACGATTGAGTTACTGTTTATGGAATCTTAGATTTATATATAAGAATAAGGAGATGTGATACGATTGTCAGTGAGACAGCAGTTGAACCCAAGAATCAACCAAAGACCAAAGGACAATGATGTAAACAACAACAGATCATTGTACGCTTTCAACAATTAAACTTGACAACGCATACCGTAACCGTATACTAGTAAAATAAACAATACAAGACCGTACCATCTTCAACAGCAAGCAAAATCATTTCATTTATATGCCATAAAAGGGCAAACATAATAATCTCCTGCACATGATCTGCATTTCCGAACGAATGATTAGAAAAATGTATGATTATTAAAAGACATATTGAGTGCACAATGCTGTTTTGACATGAATTCTCCTTTTTTCTTGTTCTTTTAGTGTCAAGATTGTTTAGTTAATATTTTTCGAATGAACTTATTTCATGTGTTATCTTATCAATAAAATCTTAATACAACAAATGTAGCTAGGAGTAGAAGGACAGTATTATCAACTATAAAAAAGAAGATGTGGTATGATTTCCAATGACACAACTCTCCACAAGAGACCAAAATAACTCGGAAATTAACAATTATAGGTAACCGTACGGCCTTCAACAATGAACAAAGCCCATAGTCAGCTACAAAAGGCCCCGAAATGGCAATGCAATAAAAATCAATCGAGAAAACTAACGCCCTTATATATATAAAAAAAAATGAACGAAAAACAAATATGTAACACATGTACAACAAACGACGACCACTGAATTACAGGCTCTTTACTTGGGACAGGCGACACATACATACACAATGTGGCGGGGTTAAACATGTTAGCGGGATCCCCCTAACATGGGACAGTGGTATAACAGGACAACATAACTCTTTACTTAATTTAGTATTAACCATAATGTTATGTTAACTTTGATTTTCAATATTTGGTAGTACATCTTTCATAGCAGCGATCGAATAGCAATATTTTAATTTATTTCATATACATACAAATATACGGTGACCTATAGCTGTATGTCATTTGGTCTCTTGTGAAGATATGTCCCATTGGCAATCATACCACATCTTCTTTTTTCTAAAGAGTGAATATATTTCATTGTCATTCGCACAATTTCATTTTTTAATGAAAGCGCACACACGATGTACACGATTTGTCTGTTAAATAAGCCAGCCTTTCATAAACTTACCGGAAATAAATAAAACGGTCAAAATTTGAATCCACTCCATTTAACTTAAATATATATGTATAACAATCGCTTATAGTTGTGTAAAAATGTTTAAAATCAACAGCAAGAAAATAAAAAAGAATTAAAAAACAACACAAAAAGTTTTGTTTTTTTTAAACTGTTCATCAGAATTTCATAAATATGTTGATTTTCTACATTAACTCTTTCAGATTTGAGAGTTAATGTAGAAAATCAACAAATTTATGAATGTAATCAGAAAGAAAATAAGAAATAATCTCACGAATGCAACGATTTTTTTAAGAGTCAAGGTATCTTCCAATAAATGTTTAGTTTGATTGATTTTACAGTTAAAAATATCAGAACACACACTGACTTGCATAATTATATAGGTTAAGAATTTCGCTGTTTGATCGTTCCTGAGATATTTTAACCATCTGTCCTAACCTCCAACAAACTAGCTTAGTTTGAAAAAAAACCGACCCATTTGTAGAAGTATGCCAAAGGTCAAGGTCAAGTTGTCTTCTCCCTGACTGAAATAGTGGAAACCGGACTGTGAACAGTCTTTATAGTTTTCGTATTTTGGTTAAAAAGGTTGACCTACTTTGATATTGATTTAGGTCAAAGATTGATTTATCAGCAGTATTATAAAGGGCATCAATTCGTTTGGTCCCCGGATATCTTTTAAATCATCCAGCAGTGATGCCAGTGATCAATCCAGTTTCCGGACAAAATTTCACGAGCCATGAACAATATCTTGACCATACTTATTTAATGATTATCAATGGAGGGAGAAAGGTTCGAAGACAAAATGTCACAGCAGCAGTCGAGACTGAAATTAGGACACAGTTATGTTTATCCGTATATCTTTTTGACCACATGCTGAACTTCCACAGAATATAAAATCATATTCCGAATGAAAAAGACCCATATTGATGTTTTACGGATAAAATATTATGAGCCATCCAGATTATCTAGAATCAAACTTACACGAAGAAGACGCATATCAATGAATTATAATGTCATTATAATAAATGTCGAGGCAGCAAAATGAGACATAAATGTTATAGAGTTTTGTATCCATATATTTTTGGATACTAGTACATACACAGGTATTCAACTTTTACAACACAAAGCCTGATAGTGTCCGTAAGAATGAACGAGAACCCCAGTGGTTTCCGAGTCAGAAGCCCGAACTGGAAAGTTTGTGCAGTTCTGCGCCTATGTATGACTGAAATCGAGGGTTGATGACATCCCCATAAATGATTTCTGGAAGACATTTCGTTTCCGGGCAATATGTTTTCAATCGGAAGGCAGATCTTGTAATATAGATCGATGGTAATAAAAATTGAGAAAAACAAGCATTCTGAGAGTATTGCATGGCAATACATATAGCCGTCTGCGGATTACAAATTCATTGAAACGGAACAGACAAATATTGCAAATATCAAGTCAATATCTTCAAGCATGACGAAAAATGTGTAAACGGTTTTTTTCCATCCAGGGTCCATAAATCTGCACAAAATCATTAGATCAGAACAAAATTTGAACTTGATCTGCAACTTGTTATAATAAAATTACAAACCAATTATCAAATCAATATATTAAAGCATGACGAAAAAAAATACGGAAAACTGATTATTTGAGTGAATTTTCGAAATGAAAAGACTATAACTCTTGACAAAATCATTCTCTGTAACCACTTAAACTTTTTTGGCACTTTTTTGGCACGCATAGTCACCGATCTTCCTGGAAATTGGCTGAGATGTAGACCCTAATAGCCTAGTCAGAAAAATGATACCAACCGATATATATATATGTTACAGTAAATTTGTATAATCAGTGATTATGTAGAATCCCTGATTTTTCAGGGATTATGTAGAATCACTAAACTCATTAGTGATTATATAGATTCCCTGAAAATGACCAGTGATTTTACATAATCACTGAACATTTTGATAATTATTCTACAATTTCCCAAATATGATTTCAGGGATTATCAATAATCTGAAGATCCTTTGTTTGATAACAAAAAATAACGACATCACATGTATTTTTTGTCAAAAGCCAGCGTCAAATGCACATTCATGTTCAAATTGTAAATCGACAGCGTATGTTATTTGTGGTAAAGCAAATGGCGAAGAAGGTTATGGGACATCTGTTTTTGATTTTTGTGTTCAAATGAACAAGAAATACAAACCGAGAGAACTACTGCAACTATGTGTACAGAAAAATCAGACAGAACGAATGATCAACAGATCGAACAAAATTTTAGAGGAGGCTGACATTGGTTGTAATGTTCTGATACCAATCCCAAATGTTGACAGAGGAAAGGGAAAAACATTATGGCATTGTTCATCAAAAGACTGAAAAATTATATCGCTTGACCACAAAACATGGTATCCAGTTCGGATCATATACAAGAACCCAGTTTGAGTTGCTGATTCCCTTGTTTTGGTACCTTAAGATGTGTGTACTGAAAATTTTATTTCACTAAGACGTGCTGTAAAATCCGATTCAATATGTGAAGGACAGGTTTTTTTTAAATGTGGATGTAAAAAAAGGTGTGAAACCAACAGATTTTCATGTAGAAAAGTAGGGCAAGAGTGCAATAGTCGGTGCCATCCACATTTAGTTTGTAAAAATAAATGATTGTTTTTAAATATTGTGCTTGACATTTTATAATATGGTTTATAGTGCCTAACATTTTAATATATTAATATAGTGTGCTTATCATTTTATTACATTGTGCTTGACATTTTATTACATTGTGCCTAACATTTTGATATTATCAGGTTATCATTTTAACATATTATGCTGAACATTTAACATTGTATGTGAATAATCATGTTTTAATATGATTCTATAGGCCCAACAATTGGTTTCAGAATAAAGGTGTTTATTTACGATGCAAAGACATAGGCACTCGTCTCAGAAATAATTTTTTCCTGTATACCTTTATTTAACACAAGGTACTTAACTCGAGATTTAAAAAAAATGTCAGGCGGTGACGAAATTCCTTTATATATATATGCCGATTTCTCGGCTGTCGACCCCACAAGAACTTGTTATGTCGTAGATTGACATACTTGGATAGGATTGCTACGGATGATTCCGACAACAAAGGTAGGCATGTTATACACCATTCTGAAGATAAATCAATTGAGATTTACGACATAACAAGCTAGTTCTAGTGGGATTGACAGCCGCGAAATCGGCATATAACGGAATTTCGTCACCGCCAGATTTTTTTTTAAATCTCGAGTTAAGTACCTTGTGTTATATAAAGGTATACAGGGAAAAAAATTCTGAGACGAGTGCCTATGTGCAAAGACTCTGTGAATGAATAATGATGTCGATTTTGTACAACATTTACAAAGCAGGGTTGATATATATATAACTTATCAAAATATTCTGATTATGCATTTGATTCGTCGCTAGACGTTTGCAGCCATCATTGTTATTTGTTTCTTTCTGACTTTTTGTAAACTAGATATAGGTTTAAAGAAGAGGGACGAAAGATACCAGAGGGACAGTCAAACTCATAAGCCGAGAAACTGACAACGCCATGGCTAAAAATGAAAAAAGACAAACACTAAAACAATAGTGCACATGACACAACATAGAAAACTAGAGAGTATAAGCAACACAAACCCCATCATAAACTAAGGGTTATCTCAGGTACTCCGAAAGAGTAAGCAGATGCTGCTCCACATTTGGCATCCGTCGTGGTGCTCATATCATCACAAATCCGGTAAATAGTCTAATTAGGTAGGTCACATTCATGAAAGGGAAGGGGGTTGTAGTTACGACAAAAGGAACATATCCGATTTCATTTGTGAAACGGTTACTCCATAACGGTCAACAAACTCGTGTAAATTTTACAAAGGGATGATTTCAACTTCTCCATTTGGAACTCTTGGTTAAATAGCTTCTTTGTGAGTAGCAACCCTATCAAGAAAATCATAGTATGAAATGCAAGCACGGGAATATCGTAGCAATTGGTGGGAGATATATAGACAATAACTGTTTTGTGTCTTTAAATATCAGCTGTATTTGAGCTAGGCTAGGAAACAAGGTGTATGCGGGCTTTTAGCGAGCTACTACACCTGTTCCGAGCCGAGTACAAATACAGCTGATATTTAAAGACATTAAACAGTTATTGTCTTTATCCTGCAATACATTCTGTATATTATTCATGTTTTGAAAGACACAAAAACACATGTTTTGCATTTATTTTCGATTTGAAATCCCTTGAGGCCAGTGTAGTAATACGATACAGTAATCACACATTCAGCTAAAGACGGGTTCGCAAAAAAAGAATCTCGAATCAATGGTCAACAATAATACATCGCTCAAGGTTAATACTGATTATCTATTTTTACATCACAACTAGTTTCAACAGTAAAAACAAATAACAAAACATTGTCCAATTTGAAACAGGAGTGTACGAGTTGTCCTCCACTTCAGACACAGGCACTTGTCTCAGAAAAAAATCCTATATACCTTATTGGTGGATTTTTTTTCTGAGACAAGTGTCTGTGGCTTCAGACTCGACATTCACTAAACTACACAGTGAATCCTAATTATAAACTAGAGGCTCTAAAGAGCCTGTGTCGCTCACCTTGGTCTACAATGGTCTAATTGAATATTAAACAAAGGAAGCAGATGGATTCATGACAAAATTGTGTTTTGGTGATTGTGATGTGTTTTGTACATCTTACTTTGCTAAACAGTCTTGCTGCTTACAAATATCTCTATCTATAATGACCTTGGCCCAGTAGTTTCAGTAGTTTTCAGTGGAAAATTTTTATAAAAATTTACAAATTTTATGAAAATTGTTAAAAATTGACTATAAAGGACAATAACTCCTTAGGGGGTCAATTGACGATTTCGGTCATGTTGACTTATTTGTAAATTTTACTTTGCTGAACATTATTGCTGTTTGCAGTTTATCTCTATCTATAATAATATTCAAGATAATAACCAAAAACAGCAAAAATTCCCTAAAATTACCAATTCAGGGGCAGCAACCCAACAACGGGTTGTCGGATTGATCTGAAAATTTGAGGGCAGAAAGATCTTGACCTGATAAACAATTTTTACCTGTCAGATTTGCTCTAAATGCTTTGGTTTTTGAGTTATAAGCCAAAAACTGCATTTTACCCCTATGTTCTATTTTTAGCCATGGAGGCCATCTTGGTTGGTTGGCCGGGTCACGCCACACATTTTAAAACTAGATACCCCAATGATGATTGTAGCCAAGTTTAATTTGGCCCAGTAGTTTCAAAGGAGAAGATTTTTGTAAAAGTTAACGACGACGGACGACAACGGGCGACGGACGCAAAGTGATGGGAAAAGCTCACTTGGCCCTTTGGGCCAGGTGAGCTAAAAATGGAAGGTCTTCTTTCAATATGTAATGTACAACTGTATAAACGACTTTCTGTATTTATCAAAAACATTACCAATATGTTCTGAAAATGTTAAAAAAAAACTTAGTTGTATGTTATTGTTATATATCTTTATGCTATATCTATATCATTGATACCACATAATTACTTCGTCATGTTTATATAATGCTTTTATGTATGACCTCATGTTACACATGTATCTTTGTCTGAGTGTTCAAATAAAATATTGAAATCTTGTTATTTTTGTTACACAATCATACACATTCAAGTTTTGGAATCGATAGTTGTCATCGTAAAAAAGACTGATGTTCATGTATGTATGTTATCAGATAATTGCTCTAAAGAAATGTTTGAAAACAAACAGAACGTATATATCCATTATACAAGTAATTGTTAATTCGCAATTGATACGTCATTAGAATGCCACTGCAATACACTTTCTGAGGTAACGCAGGTTCATACAATACTCAGTCCGACAGTGGGCGGAGCTTTTAGCGATATCTGTATAGTATAGTATACAGATACAGCATAGCGATATCTGTAGGGCTGTATCACCCAATTGCAGGATAAATAGACAAGACATTTCTCCGCCTGCATGATATGAGGCCTTTTTATAAAAGGGGAAGTTCCCAATATTTCAATCAAATAATAACATTAACGCATTAAAAACAATTGAAAATATTTTTTTAGATTGCAGTATAAAGACAATAATAGTGCATTGACTTGACATATCAACGATATAAGGATGAGGCTTAGAAACGGGGAAATGCGAGGCTGTGCCGAGCTATTTCCCCGTTTCGGGCCGAATCCTTATATCGTTGATATGTCAAGTCAATGCACTATTATTGTCTTTATACTGCAATCTAAAAAAATATTTTCAATTGTTTTTAATGCGTTAATGTTATTATTTGATTGAAATATTGGGAACTTCCCCTTTTATAAAAAGGCCTCATATCATGCAGGCGGAGAAATGTACAGCACAATGAAACGGACATTACCTGTTGAAACAGTAATCGATGATGAACAAATTTGTTTGAGAATCAATAAGCATAAAACATAATGATATATATGTAACCAAAAAAATTTAACAAGTGGAATATGTTTTTTTTTTCTTCTAAAAATTGCATAAGAAATAAGTTTGAGTCGTTGTATACATTGAAAACAAGAACAGGTTGAATAATTAATCATGATTTCAGCAATTTCTATAAAAATATTCATGAGAAAAAGTGATACAATGGTCAGTGACTGTATATGACATAGAAATATACGGTCAACGCATTTTGACTGCTCAAATAGAACGAGTGCAGTATAAATACCCGTATACAGATGCTGCTGGAATGTTGTTACTTAGAAATGGAAAGTTCACAATTGGAAAGCTGAAATCATCTCTTTTGTCGTAAAGTTTTGTTTTCAACCGACCCCAATTGTCAATTTATAGATTAAGTCAAGATATGATGCCGACTTAACTCTATCTGTTGTATCCTTTATCTCTTAAATTGTTCAATGGGATAGATGCGTTCAACACAGTCACCAAATTTTGAATAATTTAGTGAAAGAACATCATCTGTACGTTACAATGAATTTGTATAATCAGTGATCATGTATTTCAGGGATTATGTAGAATCACTGGCTAGTTTAGGGATTATATATAATCACTTAAATTTTCAGGGATTATGTATAATCATTAGAAAAAACGTCAGTGTTTAAACATACAATTTGGAAATTAGTATGGCGTTCATTATCACTGGACTAGTATATATTTGTTTTGGGGCCAGCTGAAGGACGCCTCCGGGTGCGGGAATTTCTCGCTACATTGAAGACCTGTTGGTGACCCTCTGCTGTTGTTTTTTATTTGGTCGGGTTGTTGTCTCTTTGACACATTCCCCATTTCCATTCTCAATTTTAATTTTATAATAACTGAGATGAAGAAATAGTTTTATCTATAAACAATGAATAAAAGTCAAATAATTTATGATATAGTAAATCATATTAAAACAGCATTTTACACTGTATAAACATAAATTGTAAAATGTGAAGCACAAAATATCAAAATGATAAACCCTTTGTTTTTTAATATACGGCACAATAAATTAAAATGTTAAACACAATATATTAAAATTAAATATGCTTCACATCTATTTTTACCACAATACCCACATTTTAGAAACATTTTCCTTCACATATCGAATCAGATTTTATGACCCCATAAGAGAAATAAAGTGTTCAGTAAAAACATGTGTAGTAGCCCCCAAAAAGGGAATATTTGCAACCTCGAACTGGTTCGATCAAGATACAATGTTTTATTGGCCAGGCGATATCCTTTTTCAGATTTTTGGTGAACAATTATAAGTTAGAATATTTATAGTTTAATATACATACTGTTATCAATATGTAAACTATTATTATATTGTATTGCAATGTTGACTATATAGAATAAATACGGTAATCGATTTTCTTCACATGATAATAGGTAAAATATCATGTGATGTCTTATCGTACACACAAAATGGTGTCGAACGTAAACACCGGTGTTTTCTTCCTGCTAGTAAAATTCGTGATATGTTCTTCAAGAAATCTGCATGCGACTATTAATCCAACAATAGGAGCACCATGGCCAATGCCACAGAAATATACACCTACAGGCAACGTGTATCAGATAGAACCATCAAGTTTTAGATTTGAAGCGACTGGCGAAACCTGTGACATCCTTACCTCAGCGTTTGATAGATATAAGCAAATAATTTTCGGCACAACTCTTAAATTTCAACCCCATCATGGGTCAGACAACGGAAACGCGTTGACCAGTGCATCCGTAAAAGTGAAGTCGGAATGTGCCAAATTTCCAAGTTTGGAATCTGACGAAACTTGTAAGTATGCATCTAATATATATATGTAAACATAAGGAACTTCGACATCGGTTTTCCTGTTTGTACACAATAACTATCCTTCATTATTATGAATAGAGGGACATCGGTAACAAAAGATTGTAGAATTATGGTTAAAGTGTGAAGATAATTGCAAGAATACTTTAAAAAAAAAAATGTAGTTTTATGGTTAAATCGTAAAGATAATTGCAAGAATACGTTAAAATACGAAAGAATTTAGGATTTTTAAAATTATTTCCCCAAGCACCTGTGGTTAAAATTGAAGGATTAATGTAAACTTGAAGTGGTTATTTTTATGAATAGCAATGTCTTTCTTCTTGGGGTTAGTTTATATCAGTTTAATTATATAAGGTTATTCAGTATCTAAACTTGTTCTAAATTTCGGCGGAATTGTTTTCCCACTCGCGATAAGGAACTGCTATTGACCAATCGACCAATACCTGAAACAATAAGGATGACTACACTACAACATACAACCAGTTTAGCGTGAAAAACACAACTAGTTTTGAACGTGCAGTTTTCTAGTACTATTACTTTAAAGTACTCAAAATGAGCCTAAATAATGTATGGGGATGTGCATGTAGTAGCACTTTCAAACTAGTGTACTTTTAGCATGTCTAGTATTTAAGTTCCATAATTTTAAAGTACAATATTCGTACTACAAGTCTTGGTTTTGTACATTCGTAGTGAAGTTATGAACGCACAATAAATATATACATAGTACTTCGTTTTTTGTCTATAATTTGATAGAATATTTTTTCTGAACTCAGAAGGTGTAACAACTTAAAAAGTACCATATTGCTACAAAACAGTTTATCAGTTTTGCCTTATAAAACACATTAATAAACGTAAACAAATATTACTTTCAACGAAGTACAAATCCAGCACTTTGAAATTATGGTACTGAAATAGAACAAATAAAGTAATATAGCAGGAGCAGATCGAGTCATTTTTAAAAGGGGGTTCCCAACCCAGAATAAAAAAGGGGTTCCAACCATATGCCCCAATTTCAATGCATTAATCGTCCAAAAACGGATCGTTCCGATCCTCCGACAGCTACTTTGAAAGTAATTGTGCATGAACAGAAGCTGTGTGTCAATTGAAATTTCTCTACATTAGCATGGTATTGAGAAGAGACAGAAGATAACAGAAGGGACACCAAACTCATCATAGTACGTGTAGTAAGACGAAGAAATAGAACTGAGAACGTTTTCCCATTGCAAAGTAATGGAAAACGATGACATGACTTCAAAACACTAAGATAAAGAAAGACATATACATGCACTAACATTAACCAAAAAACTGACGTTGGATCTGAATTTAGGTAACAACTTAGATGTGACACCCGTGGTGTTACTCATAATACATTTTTTTGTAAGTACAAATGCCTTGATATGATTCTGATAGACATGTGACACCCGTGGTGTTACGCATGATACATTTTATAAGTACAGATGTGGTGATAAGTCTAATCTGCATGGCAATGTCACAATTTGGAAAAGATGGCAGCATTGTGGTTAAAAGTACTGGAGCAAATATAACCAGGAAGATTTGGACTATTTGCGATTAGATATAAATCAAATTCAGACAATATATTTTAAGTGCTATAGTGACAATATATTAATCAGTTTATCAAACCTTTTACATTTCTTTGTGTCTAATTAATTCTATTGTTAAATATGTGTTTGTCGTGATGGAAATCACTCTGACCATGACAAGTTAATCCGTTGGACACTAATCCTTTTCTATAGTAACTGTTTTTTATATATGCTTTTGTATGTCATTTTGTTGTCAGTTTAGGTCTTAGGTCTGGTACCGTCCGGACCTTGCTAATAAAGTTTAAAGTATTGGTATTCCGTCTTTGCATCACTATAACACGGAAAACGCCCGGTTATATATTGGTGGAGGACCCGGGCACGATCTTGAGCTAGTTCCCCCAAACTAGTATATATAAATACCTTCAGAAGCAACAGTATGGAAGGATCCTGGAATTTCCAGCCTTGCAGAAATGGACATCCGTTTCCGATGAGAAAAGCAGATACTTGTTTGGACTTTCTATGCAAATATTGCGGTAAGACATTGAACGTTTTCACCTACCATCAGTGTTATGCAGTTAACGCTGATTGTTACAAGTGCAGACATCATGGACATTTTGCCCGTATGTGCAATTTTCACGTTAAGTCATGTGAAATCCGAAAACCGAAGAAAAAGTCAAAATTTAAAATTCAAAGAGACAGCGACAGAATGAAAATTTTTATTGAGAAAAAACAAATGTCTCAATTTCCGTTTCAAGGACTTGAGGACAAGGAACTCTCCGCTTTTACGTGCTCCATACAGGACGAATCCGCGAAACTACACATTAACAAGTTGAAAGAGTCTAACCGAAACTTCATCAACGAAATCGCTGCGCTGAAGTGGGAAAATTCTAAATTAGATACAGTAATACAAGAAAACGTGATGTTAAGGAACAGTTTGGACAATTTAAATTTGGAACGTTTAAAACATGTTCGGTTAATCCAAACAATCGAGCTGGAGTTAGCTGAACATGCAAGTGGAACTCAAAATTTTGAAATAGAAATAATGCGTTTGAAAGAGGAAAACCGTAATTTAACCAACACCAGACAACGCTTAACAATAGAGTTAAAACATTCTGACATGCAGTACAAGCGCATCTTAAATGATATGGAAGTCGAAATTCAGAGACTTAAGGAAGAGAACGTAAATAATAGACACGAGATTCAACATCTAGACACAAAACATTCAAACCAAGATGTGCGTTCGACCCTTGCAATTTGCTCGCATGGCAATTCGCAGCAACGTCATCGGCGAGGAGGAGGAAGATACCCACGACGATAACAAAATTCATTCGGCCAACTCGGAGACCAAGTTTAGGTGGAGTAGTGGCGAATATATCCAGGAAGATTTGGACTATTTGCGATGAGATATAAATCAAATTCAGACAATATATTTTAAGTGCTATAGTGACAATTTATTAATCCTTTTATCAAACCTTTTACATTTCTTTGTGTCTAATTAATTCTATTGTTAATTATATGTTTGTCGTGATGGAAATCACTCTGACCATGACAAGTTAATCCGTTGGACACTAATCCTTTTCTATAGTAACTGTTTTTTATATATGCTTTTGTATGTCATTTTGTTGTCAGTTTAGGTCTTAGGTCTGGTACTGTCCGGACCTTGCTAATAAAGTTTAAAGTATTGGTATTCCGTCTTTGCATCACTATAACACGGAAAACGCCTGGTTATACATATCCGTGGTCATCTCTGACAATTATGTTTCAATAGTCAACGAACTCGTGATGGCATCGGTAAACTTTCGAAAGGACGGTTCGATTTTACCACTTTGTGTTTTAATTACTTTCCTGTAAGCATCAACACTTTCAAAGAAATTAAGATACGAAAATCTGGAATACATGCTATGGAATATCTTATCAACTCAAAGACATATGTTCAGCGTGTTGGAAGTTATATACTCATAAAATTGAGAAAGGAAATGGGGAATGTGTCAAAGCGACAACAACCCGACCATAGAGCAGACAACAGCCGAAGGCCACCTATGGGTCTTCACTGTAGCGAGAAACTCCCGTACCCGTAGGCGTCCTTCAGGCGTCCCCTTAAAAAATCTGTATACTAGTACAGTGATAATGAACGTCATACTAAACTCCGAATTATACACAAGAAACTAAAATTAAGTAGAGGCTCTCAAGAGCCTGTGTCGCTCACCTTGGTCTATGTGCATATTAAAAAATGGACACAGATAAATTCATGACAAAATTGTGTTTTGGTGATCGTGATGTGTTTTTAGATCTTTCTTTACTGAACATTCTTGTTGCTACAATTATCTCTATCTATAATGAACTTGGCCCAGTAATAACAGTGGATTATTACAATAGTTAATTTAACTCTAAAAATTGACAAAAATTGACAAAAAATTATGAAAATTGTTAAAAATTGACCTTTATCTACTATACCATTTTACCCCATGTCAGATTTGCTCTAAATGCTTTGGTTTCAGAGTTATAAGCCAAAATCTACATTTTACCCCTATGTTCTATTTTTAGCGATGTCGGCCATCTTTGTTGGTTGGCCGGGTCATGTCACACATTTTTTTTAAACTAGATACCCCAATGATGATAATGGCCAAGTTCGGTTAAAGAGGTAGGGCCAATATGTCGAGGATTTTTTTCACAGAAGGGCCAATTTCAAAAAGTGCCAACAGAGTAAAATTTCCTATAAAAACCAAAAATAAAAATGCTTTTTGATCAATATCTCGATTTACATATAGTATGATATGTGTGATCAATAGTTAATTTAACCCTAAAAAAAGATGAAAGTCCAATATCCGGATTTTCGGGTGTTTTTATGTGGAAAAAACAGGGAATCCCCAAGAAGGACATTTCAAACCAAAGAAAAGTTATGCTTTTTATGACTGTTGTTATTCATACTACTGTTTACTTCAAAAATGAAATTGGTTTAGTGTGTCCTTATTACATAAAAAACAACTTTTTAAAGAAAAAATTGTAACATAGGTAAATTGTACCAATATAGTTTCTAAATAAGAGTCATAATGATAAGAATCGCCGTAGCTCCACCAGTAGAGCACAGAACTTCTAATAAATGACGGTTTTGAAGAAAGGGTTCGAACCTCGCTCAGAACTTTTGCATTTTTTTGTGTTGTTATATTAAATTTTAAAGTTTCTATCATATTTTTTCGGTTGTTTGCTTGATTCATAGAGTCATTTTGGTTCATTTTGACTATTCAGTTAGTGTACTAGTAAATAATTTTACGTGTATCAAAGAAAAAACAATGTATCGCTTATTGTGTGCAATCCTATGACTGTCCATACTCTTGAATTACTTTCTATTCATGTGTTTACGTTATTACATATATCCAAGGGACAACTGCCGTCAAACTGATGTAGGTGCCTGTACATAACCAATAACACGAGAATTAATTCTATAGAAATTAAGCCTACATGTTGCGGGTTTAATATACACATAACTTAAAATAAGGCCATTGTATACAATTTTCATAACAACAAAACACATTTCGTCGAAACCTTTTTTGAACATGGTATTATATGTAACAAATGCAGTCAACAACAATTTTGTCGCCAAATCACAAACTGTAAAGATACTAGTACTGAAATTTTTACCACCGTCTATACACGGGTACATAACTCATCAGAAAAATAAAACAACATAACAGAACAAATCAATTACACTACAAATCGTGATTGTAGGTAAAACATCAAGAAGCTGTTGCATCTGTATCACAACGAAGGGCCGATTTGTTAAAATTACAGAAAAGGCAATACAACATGAAGTAGTAACACAGGGTGATCTATGACCAACTGATGTAAGATGTTCTGCGGTTAAAATATATACATGCACATGTATTTTCTTGTCTAATCTTATAGACGATAAAACCTTAAAAGACCAGGACAAATACTGTGTAACAGATATACATATTCAGAATGAGAAAATCACGATTTGAATTAGTTCGATATCATTTGGCTCCTTGAGAAGTTACATGGTATGGCACCTTGCATAAAGGATGTTAATAATAAAATAAAATCAATATTAAAAAATCAATAGTCATGGCCTTGTTTTTGTAGGAATACCTGTTCAAGGTATGAAAATAAATGATGTGACGTATTTTTATGTACTATAAATAGCATCTATCGGGCTATTTAAAACATTATTTACCTATCTTATCGAATGAAACAAATTGCCGACAAATTGTCCCTACCTCTTTGGCTCAGTAGTTTTAGAGGAGAAGATTTTTGTAAAAGTTTACGGACGCCGGACGACGACGGACGACGGACGCCAAGTGATGAGAAAAGCTCACTTGACCTTTCAGGTCAGGTGAGCTAAAAATCATACAAGACTAACAAAGGCCAGAGGCTCCTGACTTGGGACGGACGCAAAATTGCGACGGGGTTAAACATGTTGATGAGATTTTAACCCTCAGAATGATTGAATATATATTCTCAGGCACGACTGAAATGTCACTACGAAAATCATCTTTTGGTATATTTTAGTTGTAAATAGATGAAGCTGATTTGAGTATCCTGCAAAGCCAAGCACAGCTCAAAGAAATGTGGCTCATGTAGTTCTTTAAAAGGTTGATAGTAAAAAACAAGGAGCATCAGATTGGTTGTGCGGGATCTATAAATACGCAGCCACGTCTGAACGCTATTGACGGCGTGCATAAATATGAGTCCACAAACGCAACGTCTTCAAATAACTGAAATTATTTACGACGTCGGTATTTCCCCCCCAGAAAACGTAAGCGTTTACCAAAACACTGGACACTTAGTTTATTACATTACTTTAAACGTAAACATTCATTATACTCCTCTTTTTTTTTTACAACGAAATGCAGCAAATGCACATTCTGGAAATATAAATAAATATATGATAAGAACAGTGTACTGGAAATGAGTAGCGACTATGTCGGAGACACTTTTCAGAAAATACCGTTAAAACGTCATTTCTTTTTAATTGTAACATGATAGTTGGACATTAAAAAGGTTCAGGTGTTCAGTCTGGGATATCGAATCAATCAGATTTTGCAGACTTTTTTAAACCTCTTGATGTGCACATTTGAATATCAAGTTATTTTTTTCTTGCCGATTCTTGCATTTGCGAATATAAATCCTTCCAAATTCTACTTCTTACACATAGCGAACTACGTTCCAAACTCATTCACCGTGGCCGTTTTCGATTTTTTTTGGGGATACATTTGGTATATTAACGTCATTGTTCGAATCCGAAAAATTCTATTATACGAAAATGTGGGTAAATATGTTAAATTTGTATAAGTTTTAGGTAAAAAAAATCTATTTTATGCTTATTTTATGTTACAAGTTTTTTTGCCGTTTTCTCTTAGTTCGTTTAATACTTTATATATTGAATTTTGATAACTTTACTAATAATGTGGATTTTAATGGCTAGCATTTATTATTTTGTCATTCAAAAACCCTTCCTGTTTTAAAGATATTTTTAACAAAGTTGCCTTGTCTCTCAAAAATTATAGAACGACATATAGCTAATAGTTTGTATATATTTTTAAATAGTAATGACCTTCTTAATACTACACAGTCAGGTTTTAGACCTAAACATTCGTGTACTACTGCACTTACTAAATTAGTAGATGAATGGTTGGCAAATATAGATAATGGAGAGATAAACGGAGTTATATTTTTAGATTTAAAGAAAGCTTTTGATCTGGTTAATCATATAATTTTATTGAAAAAACTTGAATATTATAATGTTTCAAATTGTACACTAGACTGGTTTAAGTCATACTTGTTTGAACGAAGCCAACAAGTTAAGGTCAATAACGTCATGTCTAATACTAAATGCATAAAAACTGGGGTACCACAAGGTTCTATCCTAGGCCCTTTGTTATTTATTTTATATATCAATGATTTACCACTTAATATAGAACATTCATTAATAGATTTATATGCAGATGATTCTACATTACATTGTAAAGGTAATAATTTACTTCAGTTAACTTCTAACCTTCAAAATGATATTCATGTAATTGAAAACTGGTGTGAGCAAAATTGTATGAAATTAAATGCCAAAAAGTGTAAATCAATGATTGTTGGTTCAAAACAAAGACTTTGTTCAACTGGAAACAGTTTAGATATCAATATTTCAAATGAACAAATAGAAAATGTAGATTGTGAAAAACTTCTTGGTTTATATATTGACAAAAACCTAAATTGGAATCAGCAGATAGATAAAATGTCATGTACTATATCAAACAGAATCAATTTATTACAAAAGATAAGAAAATATTTACCTATGCATATACGTATTATCTATTTTAATGCTTATATTCTGCCATTATTTGATTATTGTTGCAATATATGGGGAAGCTGTTGTGAAAGTGGAATAAATAAACTTAATAAGTTATTAAAGAAATCTGCTAGGGTTATAGTAGAAGCTGACATAATGACATCATCCAGTTTATTGTTTAATAGTTTACGCTGGTTAAATGTGGAAAAACGCATTCAATACCAAAAGGCAATACTTGTATTTAAATCATTAAATGGTATGGTTCCTAACTATTTACAAGAAAATTTTCATTTTACTGATAATCAAAATTATAACTTACGTTCAGCTGATGAAAAAGTATTAAATCTTCCAAAACCAAAAACAAATTTTTTAAAGAAAACATTTACATATTCAGGTTCTCAAATATGGAACAGTTTACCAAATGAAATAAAAATGAGTAATACACTTGTATCTTTTAAAACAAAATGTTACAAATTTTTCATCAATTGTGCAAATTAATATGCTTTTTCATTATTATTTAAATACAATTGTATATTGTGTATAATATAACTTTATAATACTCTATGTACTTATAAATATGTTATTATTATTTTGAGGACTCTCAGGAAGATTAGTTTTAACTAATGGGATCATCCTCTTGAAATAAAGATTATTTATTTATTTATTTATTTATTTATTTATTTATTTATTTATTTATTTATAAAACATCTTTTAAAAGCGCATTTTACAGTTGCCGTCAACTTCGTGCACGCCGTCAAATGGGAAAGTTAATCCGATAGCTCGACTATGTCTATTTTTTGATAATATTTTTAACGTCATATCAAAATGTAATCATTTCAAGTGGCATTAAAAAATACCGATTATCATCATCATGCATAGGCATTAAATACTTTCCACTGAAGGGAGTAAACGTGCATCACCCAATCAATCAAATATTTCAATAATTAGGTCCAGTAGTTGAAAATATATATCTAGATGGTATGCAACAAAGGTTTTATGTACACATATTTTTAAAGAAAATTCTGTTCCCCAGTTTAAGCGATTTTATGGTTTTTTAAAAGACAAATTAATGATGCATGTGTTTCGCAAATATTTATCCATTTTGAAGGATGCATTTAAGAAAATAAAATAGATAAATGTCTTTTTTGTCGACTTTCAGTTAAAGCTCAAATTGGGGAAGTTGTATGCAATGTTTTAATATAATCTGTGATTTATCCCATTTATTTAATATCATAGATTTTTTTAAACGAAAAATAGAAATTACACAGAGCTTAATTGTCTTTTATCAATGATCTGTAGTCTGATCGTAAGTGACAATATATTATGAATCAGAACAGTACTAGACAGATATCTACGAACATAAAATAGTACGGGAGGTATCCATAAGAAGTTTTATACACATGGTATCTTTTTGGTACCATTGAATTTCAATCAACCAATTTAATATAATCAAGAATGAATTTTATCATTTTAGACGATCTCGTTGTCAGTGCATCTGGTATTACTATCAATGCCAATGAAGTATGGGGTGCCCTCAGAGGACTGGAAACATTTAGTCAAATTATAGTTAGACGTAGTCTTCAGGTATGATTTCTGTCAATATACTTTTATACACAAGGTACAGATCAGCTCGGCTTATTTATATCTTAAAATGTTGGTATGCGATATTTGAAAACGACGTAGATGAGAAAACCCTCCAAAAAACATTTATCTTCTTAAATCTAAGAAGATACCAGTGGACAAACAAAGGTCAAACAACGATGAAGGTAGCCATACAGAGAGGCAAAGAGATAAAGTAGATTAAAAACACAGAACAGAAAACAAATTTTATAAAACCTCGAAAGTGAAAACAAATTCTCTGGAAGAGCTAAAAAGTACCCTCTACATAAATATAAATATAAAGAGGTATGGTATGATTGCCAATGAGACAAATATTCACCAAAGTTCAAATGAAGTATTATTTTTATTGCTTTGTACATTCAATTGAAATACTGTAGATTCACTATTTTCATGGGTATCAACTTTCGTGGATTAAAGAGAGCTTACATGATCGGGGATATTTAATTTCGTGGTTTTGGCGAAGTTTGCGTACAAGCCTATAGGAAATTTGTCATTCGTTGGACATTTTATTTCGTGGTTCACCTTTACCCACGAAATCCACGAAAATTGGTATCCAACGAATAATAATGAATCCACGGTACTTCATGTTTACTTATAGCATAATGGTTTTATCCATGGTTCACTTTTCTTTAAATTAAGTATACTGTTGTCTTTTAAGCCCTTTTCACTATCATTGATGACCATCAACGTATCCGTTTTTGTGGACCAGATTTTCGTGTCTACATTTTTAAATATATTCTCTTTGATGGATGCTTGATCCCTACTACTAATTGACAATCCAAACCCAAATACAAACAATGAAAGCTGATTCTTTTTAGAACATACGATACCCCTTTCTAACATTAATTGTAGAAGAACAACATTCATTCAGAACAAAGGAAAAGGAGTTAATATGACCTTTCTACGTTGATTATGATTATTACAATCAATGGGTCGATGTCATTAATTGCTTCTCGTGAGGTATCACCAGCGAAGAATTCGGCACTTTCTACCCGCAGATGGCCTTTGTAGTATTTTGCAAAACCTTTATGAGAATTTGGTTTCATTGTTCGTCACTTTTTTTTTATTTGGCTTATGACGAGAACGTCATTGA
The DNA here is from genome assembly GCA_037788925.1 of Mytilus galloprovincialis. Lineage (NCBI taxonomy): Eukaryota > Metazoa > Mollusca > Bivalvia > Mytilida > Mytilidae > Mytilus > Mytilus galloprovincialis. The sequence goes on from CM075335.1 coordinate 38,555,390, forward strand.
TATAAACGAAACCCGTACCAATGATATTGAAGCCTGGGATAAATTTGAATTGTTTTTTACAGTGCTTATCCAGTGACCTTTGGGGTATCACAATAGCAATGGCCAAAACAGTTTACCAAATTGCAGTTAGATTTCTTCTCCAACTAACTGATCAACTGGTAAAATATTTTAGCAGATTGCTCAAGTGAAATGTTGTTAGTATGAAGTGAGTGCTGTGAAATCAAAAGTAATACTTACCATCCAGATCCAGTTAGTCGATATCTTTGTCATTTGTTTCAAACACAAAAATGACTTACTATAGTATGAGTCACTGAATAAGAAGGTCTAATTTCGACATGGAAACTTCTATCATAAATAGATTTTATAAATAAATAGTTCAAACCATTGTTTTGTAGATGTATATTTTATAGCTTTGTCTTCTAAGACAAAGTTATTGTGTAATTATGATTCGTATAATATTTTCTTTACAAATTACTGATCTGCTGGCATTAAAGGGAAATAATTTTTATTGAGTTATTGTACACTAAAAAATTAATCAATGATACCTGGCTTCTGACTTTGCCTACAATTTTTTTCAAAATTTTAATTATCTTAAAGATAAATTTCATTGTTTCTTTTCAAAACAGAGGATAAAAGTTTAATAATCATAAAAGTAATGTTACAAACAAATTAAATGAGGAAAGTTGATATTTGTCAGACAAAAATTGTGACAACATTTTGCTGATTTTCAGTAATGTAAATTATTTCCCTTTAATGGTAGCAGATAAGTAATTGCTTTAGAAAAAAAAATCCAAATTACAGTTATGCACTAACTTGTTGTTGGAAAACGGAGCTATAAATTATAGACTTACAAAACAATGTTTTCAACTATTTATTTATAAAATCTATTTATGATAGAAGTTTCCATGTCAAAATTAGACCTTCTTATTCAGTGACTCATACTATAGTAAGTCATTTTTGTGTTTGAAACAAATGACAAGGATATCAACTAACTGGATCTGGATGGTAAGTATTACTTTTGATTTCACAGCACTCACTTCATACTAACAACATTTCACTTGAGCAATCTGCTAAAATATTTTACCAGTTGATCAGTTAGTTGGAGAAGAAATCTAACTGCAATATGGTAAACTGTTTGAGCCATTGCTATTGTGATACCCCAAAGGTCACTGGATAAGCACAGTAATTGAAATAGGATGCAATTTTAAAGTTAGTTTACAATACTGATTTCTTTACATTAAAATTTACACAATGCAATTCAGGTGCACGCATCTAATTTTTTTGCTTCAAATTTTGTTATTTCTTTCTTAAATGTTCTTTATGTCTATGTTTAATTTCAAATACTAATATACAATTGATGTATTTTCTGTAGTATTTCATTAATGGAACAACTGTCACAGACTTTCCAAGATTTCAGCATCGTGGAATGTTGATAGATACATCGAGACATTTCTTATCTGTTGACGTCATCAAGGAACATATAGTAAGTGGAATACTTTTCTCATTTCAATTGCCAAATATTTAAAAGAGTTAAAAAGTATTATATAAGGTTTTATTTTGAGAAATATTTAAGAATTGACAATGGACAAATCAACTATAAGTAAGGTACATTTTTTTAGCTTTAATTATGATATGTCATTTTGTGTATGTGTTATTATTACTAGATATGACACAGGATTCAGTTTCAAAAAGGGGACATAGATAAATACTTTCCCCCAAAAAAAGAAAAATACATATAAGAAATATTTCAATAAAAAAAAATCAAATGGTTGGCAATAAGGAACACATATCCCTAAATATCTCCCTGTTGATTTGTGTACCATAAAGAGTCAGAACTGACAATGCATTATTTATATTAAACAGGAAGCTATGGCTCAGAACAAGTTTAATGTATTACATTGGCACATTGTGGACGACCCATCTTTTCCTTATACAAGTGCAGCATTTCCTGAAATGAGCGAAAAGGTATTTAGAAAACACGAAAAGTATTATAATCCTTATAAGGAAAGGTATATTGCAAGTTCTTCCAAGTGTTCATTAAACCCCTTTCTAAAGTTCTTACGGTTTTTTTAAATATCTAGTTTTGGGCAGGAATTCAGCTTTCTATGTGAAAAGTCATACAGAGTCAAGCAAAAAATACACCGAAGAAGATATCACTGTCATGCTGGACTTTTTAATTGACAACATATTTGTTGAATTTGGAGGTTTGGTCTTCCAACAGACTATTGGAATCCCAATGGGTACCAATTGCGCTCCTCTACTTGCAGATTCGTTTTTGTACTATGAAGCAAAATTTATCCAAGGGCTTGTACAGAAAGGAGAAAAGAAATTAGCACAGTCTTTTAATTTCATCTTTCAGTATATTGATGATGTACTGTCTCTTAATAATAATAGATTCAGTGTTCACTTACATTTAATATATCCAAGTGAGCTTGAAAATAAAGACACTACCGACACAGATAAATCTCCTTCATATTTAGACCTTTTTCTCGAAATGACTACTGATGGTAGGTTAAATACCAAAATTTATGACAAACACGATCATTTTAATTTTCCTATAGTCAATTTTCAATTTCTGTGTAACAACATCCCAGCGACACAAGCATATGGAGTATATGTGTCTCAATCGATACGTAACTCTAGAGCTAGCTCAAAGTACGTTGATTTTGTTGAACGAGGAATACTGCTTTCTCAAAAGTTGCTAAGACAGGGCTATGATTCAATCAAATTAAGGTCATCACTCAAAATTTTACGGTCGCCGTCCATTATGACAAAAGTGTGTCAGAAATCATATCTGATATTCTTCCTCAGTCATAATAACCTTCCATCATTACCGAACTGTACAAAGAAATAACACGACGGGTGCCGTACACGGTGCAGGAAATGCTTACCCTTCCGGACCACCTGATTTCACTCCCGGTTTTTAGTGGAGTTCTTATTTATTATTTATAACTGTTGATGTAAATGTCCTTTGATTTTGTGAGTCTTGGTTTACTCATTGGTTTTGATTGTTATTGTCTTGTAATGATAAAAATACTAATCAATGCATTAACATAACCACGACAAATAGAAAAGAATATGCAGACTTATAAAAAGAACGTTATTTGATATTCAAAAGAGGCAAATATGTTGACCGGCTATGAAATTTTGCCGACAAATAAAATTAAACTGAAGTAGATGCTCGTTTTTCATTACCTTTACTATAAGTTCATTGCAGATCAGTTTGAAAGTTATTATATAAAACAACTAAGGCTTATCGGTACATTCGGTGTTTGAGCAATCGACATACTGTTAAACCAACTTATCTTCGAAGATACTTTTTCGCGTTTAGTCGCTTCTAGCCCACTTCCATGACTCCCCGGCGATTTGCTTTCTTTATTTTCATTTACCTAATGCAGCTAAATCTAAAGGAAAGATCTAAAGGAAAGATCCAAATTTAACATTTTTGCAACGATTTATATTTGTGTTATTTTTCTCCTCATGAATTAAAATCGCCCGAGAGTTTAGTTGGTTTCAGTACAGTATACTTAAAGTTATAGTATGTATATATTCCTTTTATGTCAAATTTGTACTTAAGGGATCTTATCCAGGAGCTGACCATATATACACATCTTCTAACGTTTTGGACATTATTGGTTTTGCGAGAATGAGGGGAATTCGTGTCATACCAGAGTTTGATACTCCAGGTAAGGAGAACTGAATTATATGTTTACTTTTTTGTTTTTAAAGGCATATATTAAACAAAGTTCCTTACTTTCACTTTCCGATGTAATGATGCCAATTTGATGATGCCCTGTCACTCAATAACATACATTACATCACAGATAACCTATTGAGCTTGATATCAGTAAGGAACTCAAAGGTCTTGAGCGTTTGAACGTTTTTATACTGACACAGTTGGAAGATTTTATAATAGAATCTTTGACAAACAGTTGTAGGTATTTCAACTATCCAATATAGCAGGCTTATAAGTTGGTACGCCATGCGTCAGTTTTTATACCCCCGCTTTAAAAAAGGGGGGTATACTGTTTTACCTCTGTCTGTCAGTCCGTCCGTCCGTCCATCAGTCCGTCAGTCAGTCCGTCCCATGAAACTTTCGTCACATTTTTCTCAGGAACTACACATCCACCCTTTCTGTAATTTGGTATCAACATTTATATATGTCAGCCATACCGTGTGATGCGTTTTCAGATTCATCACTCGACAACTTCCTGTTTACCGAACACTTGTCTGATTTTACACATGATAGCCAAGTTGAAAATTTTCGTCACATTTTTCTCAGGAACTACAATACAAGGATTTCTGAAATTTGGTTTCAGGATTTATATAAGTCAGCTATACCGTGTGATGCGTTTTCAGATTCATCACTCGACAACTTCCTGTTTACCGAACACTTGTATGATTTTACACATGATAGCCAAGTTGAAAATTTTCGTCACATTTTTCTCAGGAACTACAATACAAGGATTTCTTAAATTTGGTTTCAGGATTTTTATAAGTCAGCTATACCGTGTGATGCGTTTTCAGATTCATCACTCGACAACTTCCTGTTTACCGAACACTTGCATATTTTTACACTATTAATATTATCCACTTGCGGCGGGGGTATCATCAGTGAGCAGTAGCTCGCAGTTTCACTTGTTTAATATTGCTCAGCAGTAACCTACCACAAGTTCCATCTTATGGCATGTACAAATATCAAAATGTTATGCTCGTGCATGACCAAACTGTACACAATCAATAGTGGTGTGCTGCTGACACAAAAACTGCTCAATCCGAGTTATACGTAAGATGTGCTGCACACCATCATGAATTGGTTGTTCGATACGATGTACCTTTGTCTCGACCCACCAGCAACATGTTTTTGTTGTCTTTGATGTTTAGATAAAAGAACATTTGCCTGTTCTATAGATATCCCCTATTATGACAGTTTGACTTGCGGCATATCAATGCATACATAGCAGGAGGCGCTTACCCTGTCTTCACATCCCTTATGAAGTTCCGCAGATTTGTTTTACCCTAATTTGTATCTTCTATATTCTTGTCTTTAATTTTTGCTAATATGCTTAGGCTATATGCCGTTTTGTGCTTCTTTGTTACATATTTGCTTCTGTTTAGTGATTAAGATTATAAATCAAGTTGACTGCTGTACCCCTATTTTGACATTTTTACCTATTATGTCTGTTTGATTTGTTCACACATCGTTGTTCAATATGTTAAAATTTGATGCGACAGACATTCAAGTGAGAGTTTTAGCTAGCTTTAAAACCAGGTTTAATCCACCATTTATTACTTAAGAAAATACCTGTACCAATTCAGGAATATGCCAGTTGTTATCCATTCGTTTGATGTGTTTCAGCTTTTGATTTTGCCATTTGAGTTCAGTATTTTTTTATTTTACTTCTCAATGGATTTATTAGATTTGTACATCAGTCAACCACTGTTGAATTGTCTCCTAAGTTAGGTATTTAAACACAAAAACTGTTTGTATTTAAAGTATCATGGTATATTCAAAAGGTATGTTTCATCGAATAGATAAGCATTATTTGTCATATAATTGTATATTATATCAGGGGCAAGAAGTGGTTGCCTCACAGTTCTGTTTGATTCTTTATTTCTCAAGTATTAATGTATTTGACTATCTAAATAATACCTTAGTATAATTTCTTTCAAAATTTAATCACTGTAATTCATAAAAGATATCCTTTTGTATATTTTTGTTTCATTGCACAGGACACACTCAATCTTGGGGAAAAGGTATTCCTGATTTATTGACGAAATGTTACAGTAAAGGTGTATTTGATGGTAGCTATGGACCAGTAGACCCATCGAAGAACACCACCTATACTTTTCTGGAAACATTTTTCGGTGACGTAGCAAACACATTCCCAGATCAATATATTCATCTTGGTGGTGATGAAGTTTCATTTGGATGTTGGTAAGAAAATAGATAAGAGAATGTGTTATATAACTTTGCAATTGGTATGAACAGTTATTGTTTTACAAATGTTAAACTGAAGAAGATCAGACATGAATATTAACGAATAACACCTAACTAAAAACAAAAACAGATAGAATAAAGATAAGAAATATGGAAAATTGCTTAAATTTAAAAGTGATGTGATTAGAACTAAGCTATTTTGTTTTGTATATCGTCACTGCTATGCAAAAACCTCTAAAAAAAATCTAAGGTTTTGATAATTTTACACCAGGCAGTAAAAACTGAAATCTGTTTATCGATTATTTAGAATTAAATATGTATGTTCCACTGTATGCGAAAATATCTGATCTTCTAACCAATCAATCACCAAGACGAGTAAAAATTTCTGCACCTATATTGTATTTCAAAGCTTTTCATTATTTCTAAGCTATATTAGCTTTGAGAACCTAAAAATGATAAAACTGTACCTGTTATAATATCAGCTGCCGTGCCATGTGTTTTCTTTTGAGATACGATATTTTCGCACAACAAAATGTCTCACCAATCCGACTATACTTTTTCGTCACATGTCAGAATTCGGATTAATGATTGGTTAGAAGATCAGATATATTCGCATACAGTGGAACATACATATTTAATCCTAAATAATCGATAAAAAGACTTCCGCAAAAAATTGAGATACGAGGTTTTTGCATAACAGCGACGATATATGAATTTAGCCATAACAATAACAACTACGTCCTGGGAAGGAAATGTTATGCCTTGCAATCAGGTGAAGACTTTGGCAAATGGTCTTTGGGTTGAGTGCATCACACAAAAAAATCCAGGAAATAATTATTCAGATTTGTTAAAAGAGATGTTATTTTTAATTTTAGGCAGAGCAACCCAGATATAACAGCATTTATGTCAAAAATGAGTTTTGGAACAAGCTACTCAAAACTGGAACAATATTACATGCAGAGGTAAGAAACCTGAAGTGACCGCCTTCCTTTCAAACATGTATGAAATAGAAAGAATAACAGAGGAAAATTGTCAATAGTTCTTTACAGATATTAAAATGCCCATTCAACATATTTAAAGCTTGTCAGAAAAAAATGCATGGTTAACATTCAAAATCCATAATATAAGTGATAACTTCACTCAATACTTATTTTTGATAGCTACATAGATCTTGATTGAGAACGGGTTACGTGCAATGATGTTGTTATATTAGTCACATTGCAGTCAGTTGGATCATTTCTATTCGCCGTTATATTTCGTAAATGCATAGCAACACGTATGCTTTCTATTTTACCGTAGCCTGCTTGAAGTTGGTCAGTTATAGTTTTGTCTGTACTTCCTGTAAAAGAAATCTGTAGCCTTTCTGGACTCTACTATTCTGTCCATACAGATGATTTGATATTTCCAGTGCAGCAGTAATTGCATTCACTGAAAGATTTTTTATATGCTGCATGAAAATAAAATCAAATGTATTTAACATTTAACTATTATTTACTCTATATCAGATACTGATGGAAGCTAGGTTGTCTACAATAGTAATTATATTCAGTGTACCAAATTGAATGATAAATAACATGTATGCCAGTAATGGAACAATGCATTGAAGATACCAAACATGATCCATACAAATAGAATATAATAAAAACCAATTAGATTTTAAATAGTTTAAGCAATATATACACCTGAAATTGTGTGCCTATGGAAAATATCAGTATCTAAATATTTACATATGGAAGATTATGAACTTCCATGTATGATTGAAGTCATAGCATAAAGCTTATTCATCCAAGGAACCAAAAGGCTTTTGTTATTTCAAAGAACAACAGTGGGTACTAATCCTGTTTTCAAAAGGTATATTGTGAAGTAGTCAGTGGAAATAAAAATGCATGTACAAAAAGTACTTTGAATAAAACAAAAAGACTTTTTCTTTTTATAAATGTAATTTTTTTAATAGACTTATTTAAATTGAAAGTATCTTTGTGTTGATTTTTCTACCCTTTCTCATTTTAGTTTGTTAAATATTATTGGTAAAAAATTAAACAAAGGATACCTTATTTGGCAAGAAGTTATAGACAACGGAGCTATGGTAAAATATATTTTTATATTTTATAGCATTTTCACATTTAATCACAAAGGATTTTAAAAATAAGCAGGATATTGGCTGCATGATATATGAAAGAACACGTACCATTCAAACAAGTAAAAAGGTTAAAAACTTCAACTTCAGGAACAGGTAAATAAGAAATTCAATGTTGGTACCTATTCCTCTGTGAAATTACAATATTGGAAGACATGAATAATTCTGAAAATATTACTGTAATCAGAAAAATAAGCATCTTTTGATGTGTTTGAGCTTTTGATTTTGCCATTTGATTAAGGACTCTCCGTTTTGAATTATCCTCGGAGTTCAGTAATTTTATGATTTTACTTTCTGATACAATGTTATAATATAGGTACAACCAGATACAGTAGTTGAAGTTTGGAAGGGTGGATATGTAGAAGAACTTGCCAAAGTAACTAAGTTGGGGTATAAAACATTGCTATCATCTTGTTGGTACCTGAACTACATATCATATGGTGATGACTGGAGAAAATATTATGCTTGTGATCCACAACAATTTAACGGTAATTATGAAAATTAATAATGCAACTTAAAAACATTTCAAAACGTTCTGAATATATTGGGATACAAACTGCTGTGAAATATTTTTATTCATATGGAAGACATAAATCTCTTATATTATCTCTTAACTTTTTCTTAAAAAGTTTGGTCACATTCTGTAAATATTTTGATTTATTTCAGTTTATATTTTTTCACACTTGTTGACGTTATGGATTGTATACGAGTACTCAAAACTGTACATGATGGTTTTTTTTTTGTGTTGTCCATATAGGTACTGATTCACAGAAGAAATTAATTATTGGAGGTGAAACTTGTATGTGGGGTGAATTTGTTGACAACACCAACTTGATTGCTCGATTTTGGTAAGAGAAATACTTCTTATATGTTTGCACTTCAAATGAAAAATCCATGAGAAGTACAAAGTAGAAGTCATCATATTTTAAGTATTATAGGATCTATGCAGTTCAAACATGCATAAAATGTAAAAACTATGACCTATAGTAAACGACTATCTATTTGGAAATTATATAGTTACTAGTAGCTATTTTTATACACTTTTTGTATTATGCAATGTTGAATTCCATATGCTTACATGTATTCTTTAAAGATACATTACATCAATATTGTGTATGTATTACACAGGCCAAGAGCAGCTGCAGTAGGAGAACGTCTGTGGAGTGATATGTCAGTAAAAAATACAGCCGAGGCAGCGCCAAGGCTAGAAGAACATAGATGTAGAATGGTCAGGTTAGTATACAATTTTCAGGTATAGTCGAAACTATTAAAGTTTGAAACATTGAAAATTTAAACACAATGATTGAAAATGCCTGTAAATTTGGATTTCTGATATAACCAGGTTAATATTTAATTTTTCTTACATGTTATTACGCTAATTAATACAAACACACTTTATGTACTGTATATGTTCGACTACTTTTCTGTTTTAACTTTTAACAGGAATGCTCAAACCAAACACATGAAAGCCATAAATGCATAAATTCCTGATTATGTGAGGAGCTTTATTTGGTTACTCGATGTTCATTTGGTAAATTTTATTTAGATGTTCATATAAGTTACTGATTTTATTTTATAAATGAATTCACACTTATTTTAAGAAATTCATAAGTTACTTTTATGTTATAGGTAATACATTTTTCAAATCAATATATATATCTTTTATTTTTTTCAGTCGAGGATTTGCTGCTGAACCTATTAATGGACCTGGATACTGTCCAGAAGAGTACACCAAGTTTTAATTGTTACATATCATGACAGCCATTCAATATCCAAATAAATCCAAGATTTATTATATACTTCGGTAGCTACATAATTACATTCCATTTTAGAATGTGTGTTTTCTATTTCTTGTGTGTAATGTGTCGCACTATCTTTCAGGAATATATTCTTATCTATACAGTTTTGATTTAAATAACTAGTAATTGTACATAATTGTCATTTAATATAAGAAATGTTATTAAATTTTATGTTTGAATTTTGAAATTAAAATTTCTCAATTATACATTTATACTTTAGGCTAGCATAATATTAAAAAGTATTTACTGACATGTTTTTATGGTTAGATTTTGTTCTGAATTGTTGTATATAGGAACTTAATCGTAAGAGTGGTCAAATAAAAATATCAGTCCTTCAAGCAATGTCAAAACAAAGTGATCACATGTCTTTCATGCAATTCTGCATTAGTTGATTTTTTCAAATAATTTTTTTCAACTTATTTTTCTCATGATCTTTTTGGAATATCTGTAACTAAAATCACTATACAGTTGACCCATTTGATCAGATACACCTTGTATGAAAAAAAATGAAAATTGTGACCAATTCTATTTATACGATAAATTACGTGCCTTCTATGGATAAATAATCCAACATCTCATTTGAATGATAGTCATTTTTATGAGCATGTTTATCCAGGATAATAACATATTATATGTTATATAGTCCAATAGATGGCATTGAACTAAAATATGAAATACTAAATGTACATTTGATTTTTTTTAAAGCAAGAAAGGGGACGACCATCTGATAATCATTTTGAGTAGGAGGATTTTGAAAATTTAAATACCAGACATTGCAATTGTAAGATACGAAAAACTTTCCAAAGGCAGATTGAAAACAAGTAATCTAAAATACAAAATGTGGAAAACAGTTATTCGAGAAAGAAGAAAGCAAATATTCGTGTAGCATTGTCTGCCAAAAAAGTCTCTTCGCAATGCATAAAAATAAATATTAATGCGAGAAAATTCTACCTACAATGCCTCCAACCCTCCCAGGTAATTAAATGGCCGCTCCCAACATTTGTAATTTGATGACCCCGTCAAAATATATTACACACTTAAGTCTTTTCTTCCAATTGCTTTTGTCTGTGTATCATGCAAGCAAGCTCAAATATATGCTTTGTGTGTATTGTATGTCTTACCTTTATTTTTTTTGTGTATTGTCAATGTTTGTGTAAAAGCTCTGTAGAGACTGTTTTGTCTATGTTGTAACCTGTCCGTTAAATAAAGCTTTTGCTTTGTTTAATTGTTTGCATTATTTATTTGTATGTTATTGCATTCCTTGCTCTAAAAAGGAAGATTGATAATAGATAATTCGAAACCGTCCATGGTCATATGTGGTTGTTTTGATTCGTTCATCTGATAATTAAAGTCATAGATGTAAAAAAAAAAAATAATAGACAACTATAAATGTATTTGGTCGAAAGAATTACATATACATGGCACTAGCTACGATTACACTGAAAAGTCATTGTTACGTTTGACACTTAATTGTTGGAAGCTAGGTTGGTTTACGGAACAGATTAATTACAAACGTAATGCAAATACGTGTGTGCAAGGTTGCGTTATATTATTGTTTCGTTAATGCATTGGTGTCAACTGTATTTAGCTGAAGTTGAAACCGATTTTCATTTTCATGGTCCAGATGTTCTGTGGTCGTAATTTCGTTCCTCTTCAAAATACTTCCTACTTTGATTCAACATGATGATTATTCTATTAAGTTGCACATAAATACAAACTGGTTTATAACAAATTTGTGTGCTGACTAGTCGTAGGTTTAGTCTGTTGTGACTTGAATAACGCGATGAGATTTAATTGTGGCGATATCCGGGAAATGTTTTCCAATCCTTGACAGTGCTTAATATCTGCAATTGGTAAGTATGATGTGCTGTCCGACTGAACCTTATGGTTGGATTTGTAGATATTTTTCTTGCATATAGCACAAGCTGAATGTTATTTTTTTTTTTTTGAAGAGTCGAGCTTCTTTCCATCTAGTTTGTACGCTTTTCCTTCATAATTTCGTTATCATGATGCTGATACTTGATATACATCTATGTCTGTTGGTTACATATCGTACAGCTTGTCTTTGTATGTTATCAAATTTATTTATGTGTTTTTTTTGTTACGAGTCACATACTCTCATGTGATTTTCCATTTGTAGTCTTGATTATTTATAATTTCATAGGCATGCTTTTTGATGGATGTTAAGCTCGTGTGGAGGTTTCGATGTAAGAAACCAAGGATTTGGTTAGTTTTTCCTGTGATGTTGTTAAGGTGTTCTCTTTAATCTAGATCATTTGCAATTGTGTAGTCCAGGTATTAAGTCGATGTTTTCATAATTAAGAGTATGGATGTGGAGTTAGAAGTCCTAGGATTTTTCTATTTAGCGACTGTGAGGAGAGGACGCTGCATTTTTCAGGATGGAACTCTGTTTTCTAAAATATTTTGTTTTCTAAAATATTTCCCGTTTTGTCACTTTGTTCAAGTCTTCTTGTGATTTATGGCCGTCGTTGTCTGAGAAGAATGTTAAACAGTTTCGTCTGCAAATAGTCTTACTGTTGAACGTAGACCTTCTGGAAGGTTGTTAATATATATAAACATGTATACCAAAAGAGACATGTCCTAAGATTGATCCTTGTGGTACTCGAAATTCTATTTTAACAAGGTACTTAACTCTCATTTTTGAAAAATATCACCAGGTCGCGAACCTACGTTTAATTTCGATTTCTCGGTAGTCTACCCAACTAAAACTTGTTATGCAGTAAATCTAAATTGAAAGTAAGTACACAGTGATTATGACACTCCTATATTTATTGTCGGGATCATGTGTAGCAGTTAAGTATCTTGTGTTCTATTGAATATATATACATTACCTTTATAAAAGAGGGACGAAAGATACCAGAGAAACATTCAGACTCATAAATCAAAAATAAACTGACAACGCCATGGCTAAAAATGAAAAAGACAAACAGACAACCAATAGAACACATGACACAACATAGAAAACTAAAGAATAAGCAACACGAACCCTACCAAAAACTAGGGGTGATCTCAGGTGCTCCGGAAGGGTAAGCAGATCCTGCTCCTGGCACATATGGCACCCGTCGTGTTGCTCATGTTATTATAAATCCGGTAAATAGTCTTAATTCATTAGGTCACATCAATGAAAGGGAAGGGGATTGTAGTTACGACTTAAGGAACATATCCGATATATTTGTGAAACGGTTATTCCAAAACGGTCAACCAACTCATGATGGCGTCCGTAAAATTTACAAAGGGATGATTTCAACTTCACCATTTGGAACTCTTGATTAAATAGCTTCCTTTTGAGCAGCAAGCCTCTATCAAGAAAATCATGATAGGAAATGCAAGCACGGGAATATCGTATCAATTGGGAGAAATATACCCCGTATGCAGGTGCTGCTGGAATGCTGCTACTTAGAAATGGAAAGTTCACAGCTGAAATTATCTCTTTTGTCGTAAAGTTTCATAAATTGTGACTTGAATGGAGAGTTGTTTCATTGGCACTCATACCAAATCTTCGTATATTTATGTATAGGATTCTTTTTCAAAAGCAATAAAGTGCCTGTGTTCAACAACTTCTTCCCTGGTTCTGTTAGTTTATCCATTTGTTTGATTAATTTCGGATCTCATAATGATGTAGTCTTAGTTAATTGTGGGAAAAGCTTTTGAATTGTTCAGTGTTAGCAGATCTGATTATTTTCCGTATTCAAGATGTTTAGTGATATCCTCGATACATTAAGAGGTTGTGTTTTGCTTTAGCTTTTACTCCTAAAGTTATGTTGTAGAGTGTATTACTAGTTATATAGTGTGTTAGTGACCTAATACGATATATACGGTGTCAGTAAATTCCATATGGGGTGAGATAGATAAGTGAATTCCTTATGGAATTTACTGACCCCGTATATATCGTATTAGGTCACTAACACACTATATAACGAATTTATCTTACCAACTATCTTTACTTATTGAATTTAGACTAGAGTTGTCTCATTTGTAATATTACCACAGTCATCTTCTCATTTTATATAAAAGTGTTCAAGTTTTCAATTTAAAAAAAAAATACTTCCGTTGGTCTGCACACAAAAAATAATGTCAATAATAACAATTTAATATCAACAACCTTGATATAAAAATAATAAACAGAACTTTCAATACATTTAAATAATCAAATAATGCCAAATTCGTAACTTCACTACTAACCGTGTATTGAAATAAGCCCCGCCCCCTACTAACCTAATATAGAATAAACACGGTCTCCACGCGGAAGCTGTTAACCAATCATATTCCTAGAAATGCATAGGAGGTCAGATAAAGGCTGTTATTCGCCTCGTCATGCTGTTTCATGATGTGACTGGTGACGATATGTTCTATTAATTTTTAACAGATACATGATAGGGATATGGTCAATATGGTGATATTTCCTTTCTCCATTGAAAATTTGTAAATAATGATTATGATCGGAGCAATTTAACTGGCTAGTTCTGTTTAATAGCAAGTGAAAAGTCACTTAACAAATTCCTCTCCCAAAAATCTTGTTTTATTCAAACGCATCCAAAGTATTTAAATGTTTCATCAAACGAAAATTGGTAATTGGAGTAACTTGGTCAAAGTATTATGACAGCGATGAGGAAAAACCTTTCAGAATTTGGGTCTTCAGTGCTCTTCAACTTCGACTCTATTTGGCTTTTTAAAACTTTTTTTCCATTCGAGCGTCACTGATGAGTCTTTCGAAGACGAAAGATGCATCTGGTGTACAATTTTTTTTTTTCATGCATAGTATCTATGATGTTTTTATTTTTATCTAACGTTACAAAAACGCAATGAAACCGAAGGAGATTTCGTGGGAAGACGAGATATTTGCGGTTGCAATACTTGGAAGGCCTGTTACGAAAAATTCCAAAAATAAGAATAGGCGTGCTATACACCATTTCATAGATAATTTTGCATGCATATTTTCGACGTAACACGTTACATTAAGATAGACAACTGCAGAATCGAAATATAACAGAAGTTCGCGACCGGGTGACATTTCTCAAATACATAACTGTATGTGTACGTTGAAGATACCAATTCTGGCTTTTAAATGTGCATAGGAGTTTTAGTTACCTTGTGTTAAATTAAAGTATAAAGATAAAAAAAATCAGAGATAATGGCATGTGATGTAACTGTATAAACAAATATTACTATTACGTTTGTAATTAAATCGGTTCAAAAACTAACCTTGCATTCCAGCAATTAGTGTCCAACGTAATGATAACTTTTTTGTTATTGTAACGTTTCAACATAATCGTAGCCAGTACCTCTATTCACTCGGTCATTTAATACTAGTAATCACATCTAACATTCAAGTGACCACCCAAGGACAAATGATCTCGGTTACTGAATACAAATATTTATGTTATTTCAGCTGGTTTCATTGGTTATCATAGAGATTTTTATCGTTCATGGGTCAGTTGGGAAAATTTCACAAAATAAAATCAGTCCAGCTTTTTACATTAAAACGATCCATTTTAATTCTTCGTCGATAGGGTGGAAGTTTGTTCAAAACGCGAATGGATGTAAACGCTACAGTTTCTGTTTGAAATTTGTGTTTTAATTGGGGGTT
Organism: Mytilus galloprovincialis; assembly: GCA_037788925.1. NCBI lineage: Eukaryota > Metazoa > Mollusca > Bivalvia > Mytilida > Mytilidae > Mytilus > Mytilus galloprovincialis. The sequence continues at coordinate 38,570,875 of CM075335.1, forward strand.
CGTCTTTAACGCTTAGAATAGATAACTAACGTGTCTTTAGTTATCATGACATATGCATCATACCTACTTTGAGTTTTTCTTTCCTATTCTTTTCATTTCAAAATTATTTTTTAGGTACCAACCATTTATCTTTTGTGTGAATGGGCACAATCAATTCTTTCAATAAAATACCGGAATTTATGTTTGAAACTCAGTTTTGCAAAGTGTTTTTTACTTCTAAAATGTTCAATGAAAACAAACTGTCCAATGAAAATGAAATGACTGGTCCCTAATATCATATCATTTTCGTTAATTCAATGGAAAGATTTTCTTCTGCAGCCGTTTTAAAGCACAATCAAAAATAGACTTCAAACCCCTCGGTATTCGGAAACTTTTCTTGTTTGTAGTTCGGATCTCTATCCTTCAGGTTATTAAACTGTTGGTACCTGTTATATAAGACAGGTAAATAATACCATACTTATCTTATCTGTCTTGTCATTGAAGTTTTGTCAAAGGTCGTTTGTTTGATAACTGAATGCCATGATATTCCTTCCATATCTCTTACTGCATATATTTGTGTGTAGGACTCTTCAGTCATCACCATCCTCACCTAATGACAGCGAAAATGAAGCTGAAAAATTAATTCAAAAGGTCAATAGCGTAACATTCCTTCTCACAGTAAACGACACTTGGGGGTAAGCTTAAATTTGACTTTTCTTTTCTTGGATTTAATAGAATACAACAGGTACTCAATAATGCGTTGACAATACGTCATCAACTTTTGTAGTTTCGTCCTGAATATTCATGAGATTTTTGAAAATGGACGTTAAGCAAGTAACAATCAATCAGTAAAAGTCATGACACCCGACCATAACGTGATATTTCTTCTGTGCGTAGTCTTCTGTTGAGCAGTGATCCAAGAACCCAGACAATATAACTTCTCATATTAAATATTTGTGTCTTTTACTAATTGATGCCTGATAATTAAAACAATTGTACTCATAAGAATAAAATATTTTTTTCTCTTTTCTTACATTCAAACGCATATATACCTTGCATACTTGCATAAACTTTTGGTAAATGATAATAGTTTACTACTTTACAGCGACTGCATACATACCGTTAAAACACCATCTGTTGTTCCTGGGAAGAAATCACAATCTATACCGGTTGGTAAATGTGATCATGGGCCACTTGAATTCAGCGTTCAACCGGCCACGGATGGCTACAGCTTAATGGTAAAATTTATTCAATAAGAAGTATAATGTTCCAAGGACAAGTTTTGTCAAAATATGGTCCTAAATTTCAATTTCATCATAACACATTAAAAGGCTGACGTTTACGCCATAACTAGTAGGTTGACCGTTATGGCATATAAGGGTCATTTTCAAAAAATGTAGATATTTGTGTAAGTAACATATGCAGTTGATTTCTGGACAAATGTTTTTAAAAAATCATGTTTTTTCTTTTCGTAATTCAACAATAAAATGTAAGAAATAATATCTAAACAGAAAATATCGCTTATCTACAATTCTATGTGATAACATATGCATTTCAAATTGCTAGGTATGCTTGAATATGCATGTAAGTGCGCCGCAGTATGATAAAGATATACAAAAATCTTTGCATAATACTGAATATTTTGTTTCTGCTTTGGTGTGTTATTTTTCTATCCATTTACTTCTTTTGAATTTAGAAACTTTAAAAGAAAAAAAGGCAACTATCTACGAAAAAAATATTAAAATAGTTGTGTTAGGTGTGCCGTTTTAATTTGTCACTTGTGTTACTTTGTAAAACAAAATTAAAGTTCGGGTTATCTCTCTTTATGAATTTAAATCAAAAATAGTTTCTCCCGGTAGCAGCACTTCCTCTTTGGAATTATGGGTAGTTTAGCAGACAACATGATGCAGTTTTAACATCAAACTTGAGTTTAAAGGTATGTACAGTTATAGCATAACTTTTATTTTTGTCCACAATGTTATTGCAATAATAAACAGTCTACATATTAAATTCATATTGTTTTTATGACCAGTGTTTTTGTTTTAGAACACTTACTATGACAGAAGATAAATCATGCTGTCAGGGAGAATATATTTCATAAAAAGTGCAATTTACATGCCCGTATGTCACTTGTGTTACTGTCATTTGTGTTACCATTAAAAAAGTAACACAAATGACAAAATTGGTAACACAAATGACAAATCAATAGTTCTTTCTATGTTATTAAATGAAAAATTATCAATTTAGCAAGATGATAACGATAAAAATACCATTTACACTAATTTTTATCAGAGTTATAATGAATTCTTTGTCACAAAAGTTGTTTATCCTATAATAATAGAAAAAGTAACACAAGTGACAAATGCAGTAACACAAATGACATAAAACAGTCAGATTATCATAATAATGTTTTATTTGTTTTATGGATAAATATTTCTTCTATATATTTTCAGGAAATTTAGAATGGTACTCACAAATGCAGAAAAACAACGTCGCTATCGACAAAAACGAGACGCAGATCCTTTTAAAAGGGCAGAACACCAGGCAAAGTGCAGAGCGAAATATCAACAAGATTTTGCAGTAGGAAAGTTGAAATATATTAATGACATGACGCATAAAGAACAGCGTAGACAAAGAAAAGAATGGGAGAAAAAAAAAGATAGCAGAAAGAAAAAGAAAGGCTAACAATCATGCTCAAATTCTTACGCCTCCATCCTCTCCTGTGCCAGGTCCGTTAATACATGTACCTGATCCAACTCCACAGGTCGGTCTTCACAATACACGGAGAAAGAAAAGAAGAATAGCAAAATGCTATAGAGACAATATGAAATTAAAAGATCAACTTGAAGCAGCAAGACGACTCAATCAAAAGCTATACGTCCGACTAAGTAGACAAAGGAAGAATTCACCTTTAATGAAATGTCCTGATACACCAAGAACCAAAACAAACAAATTATTACGGAATTGGAACACAGAAAATAAAGAAATGAAGGGAAGTAGACGAAATAGACGAAAAATGAAAAACAAGGCAAAGAAAACTCTTATGTTTCAACTTTCGTTGAGTGATGAACTGAAGACAAAATATGGTCGAGCTAAAAGACAGCAACAGAAGTATCTAGCAGAGTTGACACAGGGAAGACTGCTTAAGAGATATAAGTTAATAGACAAAGCAAGAGAAGAGCTTAAAATGAAAGCAGGTACAACTCGTTTTAAGAAAGGGTCCTTGTCATACAGACTCGAACCGAAAATTTTTGAACTCTATGAAAGAGACGACAACAGCAAGATAACACCTAGTATGAAGGACACTGTGACTAAAAATGGTGTGAAAAAACAAAGGAGAATATTAAATGACACTGTAGAAAAGTTACACGAGAAGTTTTTGATTGAAAATACAAACATAACTCTAAGCTACACAACATTTAGTCGACTTAGACCATTCTGGGTTCAACCCCCAAAAGAATCTGATAGGGACACCTGTGGTTGTAAGAAACACGAGAACATGCAGTTTCTAGTAGACTCACTATTCAAATTACAACATGTCGAGTCGAAATCTCTTTCTGATCTGATAAAAACTTTCAGTTGTGACATAAAAGATTTGGATTGCATGTATGGAAAATGTGAGAAATGCAAAGAAATAAATATAATTACAAACGATCAGGGAGACAATAATGAGGAAACATCCTGGCTGCAATGGAAAACAAAGAAGGAGAAAAGAAATATTAAAGGTGACGAGAAAGAAATCACTTTGACCGTCAAGGAAACAGTCACAGATAGCATTCATGTGTTGATGGATACCTTTTCTACAGAGATGCAAAGGTTCAAAATACACGCATTCAACATAGCAAATCAGATGAAACATTACAGAAATATCAAAGAAAATTTAAAGCCAAACGAAGCACTCGTTCACGTCGATTTTGCTGAAAATTTCCAATGCAAATTAGCAAATGAAATACAAAGCATGCATTTTGGGGCATCGAAAAAGCAAATAACACTTCACACTGGAGTCTTTTACACTGCATTAAGTTCACAAACATTTTGCGCAGTGTCAGATAGTCTAGATCACAATCCTTGCTCAGTTTGGGCATTTATGGACCCCATTTTGGATAAACTTCTACAAGCCAACAAGGATGTTGACACTGTGCACTTTTTTAGTCCATATGGTCCGTCAACGCAATACAAGCAGAAGGGCAATTTCTTACTTTTTACGCACGAAATGACAGTCAGAAATTTATCTGGAGAATGGAACTTCCATGAAAGTGGACACGGAAAAGGAGTGCCAGACGGTGTAGGTGGAGCTTTGAAAAGACGAGCAAATGACCTGGTGCTTCATGGGAAAGATATAATGAGTGCCAAGTCTTTTGTAAAGAACTTCCAGGATTCTGCCGTATTTGTGTATGAAGCAGGACAGCAAGAAATAGACAATAAGGCAATAATTTTATCAAAGGAAACACTCAAACCCGTTCCAGGAACGTTAAAACTCCACCAAATATGGTACTCTGGATATGGAAATATACTGTACAGAGATGTGAGCTGCACTTGCGTCAAAGGCTCATTTCATGCAGGACACGATATGAAAGTGCATTCCCTGATCAACAGAAAAGCTAAAACAACAGAAAAACGAAAAAAAAGTGAACAACCAGAAACAGAACACCAAGGAGCGTGCAATGATAAAGAAGGACACTGGTCACTACAATCACCAGAAATACAGGTACCTGAAGATAGGACAGTAGCTAAAAGGAAGTATTATTTCGCACGCACATTAACCGAACTTGGACAATGTCAGACATACGAGGAAATACTAGAAAAATGCGAAAATATCTATCGAATCATAGATGAGAAGGGTTACAGAATAGACTATAATTACTCGCCAAATATCACAAATACTGGGATCGCAATTGATGAAAGAACACATTCAATTCTGCCATCTGACATACCACATGATGTAACGCTTCATCCTGTCAAAGTCAGTGCAGATGGTAATTGTTTACCATACTCGGGTAGTATACTTGTCTCTGGAAAGGAAGGTATGAGTGAGGAAATTAGAGTCCGAATTATTCTCGAATCCTGTATTTTCAAGGATGCATACTTGAATCAAGGTTTCTTGGAAAGGGGTTTCGGGAAAAGAATAAATCTCTTGCGAAAACTTTTGCGTTTTACTCGGATGAATATGCAAATGAAGTATTGTCAAATGGAGAAATCGAAAGGTTATATGAGAGAGAGGTCCTGAAAATTTGCAAGAATAAATCTTATATGGGTATTTGGCAAGTATTTGCCCTAGCTAGTGTGCTATGTCGTCACATATATTCGGTATATCCAAACCTTGGTAACCCTAACGTCAGAAGAGACCTTCATCGCATGATAAAACCTAGAGAAATAAAAAGCAAAGAAACAAGTTTTATAATGTGGACTACAACGAGAAACGACATGAGAAGGAACAATTGGGTACCCAATCATTTCATTGTTTTACTACCAATGGAACAAACTGGACAGAACGACTACAATGAAAATAGTACAGGCATCAGTGATGAGTCGGTTGCAGGTGACGGCATTTCTTCCGATAGAAGAGGTGAACTCAATAGTGGTAACGAATTCGAAGATGTTAATACAAAAGAACACACTGACAATGGCGATAATCCAGGCGGGAGTAGACACAACTATGTCAATGTCTCAGATCTAAGTCCTCAAGATTTACTTGGACAGTATGTACTAGTGGCTTATGACAAAAAACCGTACCCTGGAATCGTCACAGATTGCGATGAAACCGAGGTGTTTGTAAGTTGTATGCACAGAATAGGAAACCTAGACAATCCATCCTTTTATTGGCCTCTTGCAGTAAGAGACGAATGTTGGTACGACATGGAAAACGTTTTAGGAACAATTCCAGAACCCAAACTTGTTGGACAAAAGTACATCGTTGATGTCAGTCTTTGGAAACAAGCCCTTGAAATGATCAAAATGTGACTTAACTGATAGACCTCAAATGTGTGTCTAGATCAATATAGGTTTAAGATATGAATGAACAACAAAGAATGTCATATTAGATATTTCAGAAACATTGATAGTTTTTTTTACTGTATCAAATATGTTGTTATTTTGTATGATTGTCACTAGTGTTACTTTTTTCATTTTTGTGTTACCAAATTGTCACTTGCGTTACTGATAGAAAAATGCATGCTAAAGATGAACCCCTGAATTAAATTAATAATTGTTTCGCTTTTGGACAATGCATTGCCAGTTCGTTTCATTGGAGAGAGAACGAATATTTTTATTCAACTTGTTTTCACATAAATTACCAAAGTTTATTACTTAAAATTAGCTTTTTCTGTGACTGACTTTGAATTTAGAAAAATAATATTAAAAAATCTTTAAAATTATATAAAATATATAACATTCGAGTATTTTTCAACTAATAATCCTTTTAGAACGTTTACAAAGATGGTTTTAAATAATAAAGTATTTTTTTTCAAATAAGTTGTTATGGTAACACAAGTGACACTTGCAGACAGCAAGAGGTACATTTTTTAAATTTTTGACATTTTGTGCATTCAAAAGTAATGCTCTGTTATTTTTTCATACAGTTGAATAGTTCTGTGTTGAAACAAAATAAAATTTAAAACGATATGAGTAATTTTTTTTTGAAAAACACCATTACAAAATATCTACATTTTTTGAAAATGACCCATAACCGTTAACGTTTCACAGATGATATCGGATATGTTCCTGATGTCGAAACTACAATACCCTTCCCTTGTGACCTACCGAGTTAGACTTTTTACCCGATTTGTAATAACATAAGCAACACGACGGGTGCCACATGTGGAGCAGGATCTGCTTACACATCCGGAGCACCTGAGATCACCCCAGTTTTAACTATTAAGTACTGTTATAAAGTATGAAAAATGGACCACAATAGCCGTTACAAATTGGAGGGGTAATAACGTCAAAATTTATTACTAATTAAGGTGGCTCGTGGATACAAAAATTTTAGCAAAAAATTAAACCTTTATATTTTCATTACAAATTTTATTTATTACACTATTAGTTATTAATTTATGATATGGTACAAACATCAACCCAAAAAATCAATTGGGTTTGGCCCCAGATGACTTTTAAAATGTTTATATCATTGAAAAAGCTTCAAATTATCTCCCTTTGGTGCAAAAAATGCCATTTTTTGGCCTTAAATTTGAAATATCTTTTTTAACTCATCGGTGACCTATATTTTTTATTATTGTTTTCAAATAAGCTGTACATAAACTAAATAATTGTAAAATTTAAGCAATTTCTGTAATTAGGTTATTTTTTTATTTCGATATTACCTCTATTTCTCCTATAAGTTCAACAGAAATAAATGACATTAACAAAAATGTAAGCTTCGACTGTGAGCTTAAATGAACGGTGACCCCATTTTTTTATTTCATTTTTCTTTTAAGTATATGATAAAGTTCATTTATAAAAAAATATAGCGAAATCCTATATTAGAAAAAAAATTGGATTTATACCCAGGAGCCCCCAAAAAGTCTTCGGCCAGTTTTCGAGTTAATACACTACTAAGCTTTTTGTGTATATTACAATCATGCATGTTGGAAAAAATACCTTTTACATGCATGTAATTACAAAAACTTTGAAATACTATATAAACAATTGATATGTAATAGCCTTAAACCTATTACAGGGAGTATTAATATATTTAGACATAACTGCCATTTTATAGGAAACTGTCATTTATCTACATATGCTATTCTTTTCAGTCCGTGCATATAACATTTCATTCCTCCGTCATAGTAGATGCATCTCCTCCAGCTTGCGACATACCATGGAATGGAACATATCTGGTTCCTACCAAGATGACGGAGCATCTGCCATCACTATTGCCCGGATGTGTTGTTGGGGATTCCAGGGAAGGCTATCACATGACTTACTACTGGTTCTATTTATTGGATTGGTTGATTGTTTAATACTTTCTTTAAGTAAAATACTTTAATTCTAGCTATTTGTCTATTTTCTTTGTTTTGTTTTTAATTTGCCTGCAAGAAATTGAAATGGCTGTATGTGTTTTCACGTGAAGATGTAGCGATGTGAACAAGTGATACACCGTCTCCTGCAGTAATTACCATGAGTACAAAGGACAAGAAAGTATGAAATGCATTGATCGCTATGAATCTCTTTTATAACAGTTTCTATTTGATTCTGTTATACAGAAATTTAATACCACCGAAGTCTGATATTGATCATGTTTATCTTAGCATATTAAACAGAATTCTCGACAGAAAGTACATTCAAGCAAATCATTTTATTTTCTTTAAGTACGTTTCAAGATGGTAACGGTTAACAACTTCTTGAACTTTATAAGATCATACTTTTGAAATAGGGAATGTTATTTGATATGAGGACTTGTCATAAGAAACTCACTTAGGACATCGAATATGTAAGAAATCAGCTATCGTAACATCGCATTTCTTCACCACGACGAGTGACATTAAGGTTCCACTAAAGTCAAAATATAGAACACTGCATAAACATCAAAACTATGCCTCTATTTCTCAACCTAAAATGAATAAAGTCCTCAACTGTGGGAACATATGTTTATTTGAACATACTTAACATATACATACATGTAAACAAACTTGAAATTGTTATGTTGTGGCCAAACCGGTTTTTGTGGTGAACACTAAATTTTCCAAAAAATCTTGAGGCCTGCTAGATGACTGTATTTGTTCAAAATTGGTATGGACGAATCCTGTTATATGTAATGCAGTACAAGATAATGTTGATTTTTAAGAAAATGTATCGATTTACGAGTTTCAGTTAATTTCGTGTATCTAAGTGAACGAATATCGAAGGTACAATACAGAAATTATACAAAAATGTCATTGAAACATATTTAGGTGACAAATAAACATTAGCTTGTACTGCGTTACATGTAACAGCATTCGTCCATAGGAACTATTTACCCTTCTAAATACTCGATGTTATCTTGCTTTTTTGAGGGGTTGTATGTTGTTCATTGAAGGTCGTTAAGAAGAAATTTTAACTTAAAGGTTTACAAACTGGCGTTATAGGTTGACCTGTCTGATGCTTAAACAAGTTTTGACATTGTTTCAAATTATATGACATTGTCATAGTGTAGACTATATGATATGTACATTGTCATATTTTGTCTATAATGTAATTATTTAGTCATATATGAAATAAGTACCTGTATATGATATTGTCATAGTTATGTGTCAATATTTATGACATTGCCATAGTTTTCTTACGTTTAAATTGTAAACTTTCATAGTTTTATGGCATTGTTTTAAACAGAAATTGCTTGAAAACATGAAAGGGCTATCATTAATTGGTTATCATAGTTTTCAAAGGTATCATGCTTATAATTAAACTATCTGAGATACTCGTGTTGTTTCTGTGGATGTGCGCTAGCCTTTAATGCGGGAGGTCGTCTGCTAGATCCCGGGCTGGAATAAATCAAAGACCAAAATCAAAATAAACAACGTAAAACAGATTCTTCTCATTTCGGTTGGAACTCGATGAACGCTTATGTCATATAGAAAAAGGAAGAGCTTTCTACCATTTTTCATTTTTTCTTTATCTGCGTTTAGGCTACTAATTGGTTCAGTTGAACGGGTAGTTTTATATACCATGTATACTGTATATCTCATGTTTGTTGCTTATACTATCATAGTTGTTAATTGTAAATGCCCCCTGTGGGACCATAGGCGCGCGGATCCAGATCCAGGGGGGGGGGGAATTTGGTTGATTATATAGGGAATCATTGAAGCATGACTGAAGCGGGCCCCCACTAGGTCAATCAGCGCCCCCCCCCCCCTCTTAGGAAAAGTTCTGGATCCGCCACTGGGGACCTTGATTGGAATAATAAAATGTTTGAGTTGAGTTGAAAATAAGTGCGTATGTGTGTGTGATCGTACTCGTCGAAAATTATAACAACTCTTTTGTAAGGTGTTAAATTGGTATTGAAAGAATCTAAAGTTAAAAGTTAGCTAGACACGTAGTTTTAATGAAAAGGAGCAATACTGTCCGTCTCGGAGCCATACTAATGTGTACGTGACCGTCTTTTTTCCTTATTGGACCTATAAGTCGCTTTTTTTTAACTTAAATTTTAACTCTTTATAATATTAAGGACTCAACGTTAATATAATACTTCTCAATCAATTCAAAATTGAAAGAAATGTTCGAATATTTGGATATATAAATACGTTAAATGGTATGAAGTATCTGAATATAGTATCAGGGATTATACAACAACTGCACATGACGTCTTATAGGAATTCTCCGAACTATATATTTTTGCTCATTTTCTTTAGTGAAAAGTCATTGAAAAGTTCAATTTTTCAGTGTGATTCGAATCTGAGAAATTTTCCTCAATTAAAAGTTTACCAAAATTGTTAATTCGACATTCAATATATAACATGTATACAAAGGGCAATCAAAGATAAAATGGAATTCAGTTTCGCTTTCTTGATTTTAGCAAAATTAAATATGCTTAGTTTTTCTTCTACACTTTCGTTAGTTTAAACATATTTTATTGTTCAAAATAACAAATGGATCGGACACAAGTTTTACAACTTAGTAACGTCTCCTCCTCATCAAAATTTGGCCACGTTCAAATTTCAATTCGTAATTTTCAATTTCAAAGACTGTTAGTTTAAAGTTCTTATGTGTTCGTAGTTTCGAAACGTTTTGGACGGAAATCGTCTGCAGATATCTGAATAAAATCGAAAAAAGTTAGTTACAACCAATTACAAGTCGACGTTTGATTTCAATGCGTCACTGGAAGAAGGAAATTTATTTGCTTTAGGTCGAAGATACATTGTGTTGCTGTAGAGCAGCAATTTTTCGGTTTTTTGAATAAATAAGGGGTTAATAAACTACGGGAAACGGAGAGTGATTTAGTATGCATATGTAACTAAGAACATGCATACACAATGTTAATGAATATTTCATATACTATATATCTATAAAACAAATGAATATTAACACTTTTAGATCTGTATATTTCAAACAAAGCGGCATATAGACCATTGCACACCAGCGAAAGGACTATCTCACTTCACCGTGACCATCGATCGAGCCTCACCGAGTTTCGAGTCGTACATATATACTTTAATTGAGTTATGAAATATCAGCTATCATTGGTAAATAAATGAGAGGAACAGAAGATAAGTAGTTGCGTTATGCAGTGCAGCTGCGGGTCCAGCCATTTTAAAAGGGGGTTCAGCACAGTAGAAGGAGGAGGGGTGTTCCAACCATATCATCCCCATTCAAATGCATTAATCGTCCAAAAAAATGGGGTTCCAAACTTCCAACCCCCTGAACCCTCCCCTGGATCACCCACTGCAGTGGATATCATGCATGCGTTATTCCGTTGACAATCAAAGTGTGCTGATCGTTATGATTGATTGATTGATTTTTCGAGTTGTTCAACGTCCAGTGGCAAATATTTCATGCATGTTCAGGACGAGAACAAGTTAACAATAAATACATATTCATATATGATTATATATGAGAAAAAAAAAATTGTTGTTTCTTCTTCAATGCCTTGGGTTTTTAATTGTCATTTTAAAAAGCAAATACCTAATTAATTTATATTGTCAGTGTAAATCTATATGACTGAATAACGAGGGTCTGGAATGGTAGTCCTATAATATAAGACTTCGGAGTTTCATATCATTTACATTCAACGTTTTTCATGATCGGATAATTTTTTTTACTATCAATGTTGAAATCGGTTGAAAAATATTCAATAAAAAACGAAGTCTTATATTATATATAACACATATAGTAGTATCAGCTCTGTCCGAGTATTTTTTTTGACCGTTTAATTTTTAATTTTGATAAACTTACCAATTATTCTCTATAGGCCTATTTATAAGCACATTAATTGTAATTATTCTTCAATATTTTTTTTTTAGAATTGACCTTTTATTGTCTTTTCTCAGTGTAACTGTCTGACACAGGCACCTGTCTCAGAAAAAAATTTCCTATATACCTTAATGTGTTATATTAAGGTATATATATAGGAAATAAATTTCTGAGATAAGTGCCTGTGCTGTCTTACCCTCGAGAACTGACCCCATCCAGACCCTAAACAATTCCCTCCATGTAAAGAAAATTCCTTTCAGAGAAAAAAAATAAAGAAAATGAAATTATCAAATAAAGTTTTAAAGTTTCAAACATGAATTCTTTATAGTGCAGTGCTGAGAAAAAAATGTTTTTAAAGTTTTGCAAAAAAAGTGGCGGGAAATTCCGAGTTATCGGACTTCATTTATTGTGTCACCACTTGATTTCCGGCTAAACAAAAAGCATGTCTGGAATAATCGTACTCAGTAAGTTTCTAATATTTTGTATCACAACGCCCTATTATCGAATAAAATTTCAATCATTCAACTGATAATTCTTTTTTTTTATATTACAGACCAAAACACCAAGCGGGAAACCGGCAAGGTTGTACAGAAAGGCAACATTGCTGCAGGAAAGGTATGAACATGTCTTCACATGGTCGTCGCCATAGCCATATCAAAATAAGAATGTTCCAGAAAATTCACCTTTTTTTCTGTAACTACACAATTGGTTACATTTTGCCTATATTTTTGGAATTTTTCTACATATAATTATGACAAATTATTGAGATAACATTTCAAAAATTGAATGGAAAATTACTTTCCTGGCAAAAACTTGAAAAAAGGGGGGTGTTCTGTTCCAATCCAGGTTTATCCGTCCTGAAGGAAAAGGTAGCAATACACAGTTAGAAGTTTAGTTTCTCATTATGGCCATGGTGAATTTTTTAAATATGAAAGTTTTTGTACAATAAAATTGACTAAGATAATTGAAGAATAATATAGCCTTATAGTCGCCGTCAGCTGAAATTCGTAGCGGTTATCGGTAAAAATAATCTAAACTATCAATCGCGTTCACTCGAGATATAGTTTTTCACATTCCATTCATAAATCGCAAAAAGAAAAACCACTACTGACCTACCTTTTAAGTGATCGCTGATCCTGATCCTAAGGTCAATAATTGACACTACTGTTCTCTGTGTGCTATCTTCCTCCTCTTATGGTACACCGTTGCTCGAGGTAATATCTCGCTGTAATAATCCTGACCTTCACTTTTTCATAGACGATTTTGAATGGTGGAATCAGCCATTGTTTTTACCGGAAGTGTTTCCGTGGAGTTCAATTTCATAAAATTTGCATAAAGCGCGGGAAACCTTATCACATCAATGAAAGGAACATTTCAGGAAACTGCGTACAGTGACGAATGTCATATGTAAACAAATGATCCTCATAGAAACGAAGATGGCGGAATTACAATGGAAAATATTCTGGAAAAAGTGAAGGTCAGGATTATTACAGTGCGATCACTTAAAAGGTAGGTCAGTAGTGGTTTTTCTAAATGCGATTTATGAATGGAATGTAAAAAACTATATCTCGAGTAAACGCGATTGATAGTTTAGATTATTTTTACCGATAACCGCCACGAAAATCAGCTGACGGCGACTATAGTGGGTTTATATGAACATTTAGATTGTTTTTAGCATGTTTTATAGGCCATTAGATTGTTTTTAGCATGTTTTATAGGCCATTTATCTGTTTGACAGTCCATTATTTTCCTATCCGTACCGCCCATAGGTCCATAAATTATTGTAGTGTTTATCAACAAAGATTTTGTGCTCAAACTTTTCGATTCAATTTTATGGAAAAATGAGCAGAAATGCATATTATTTTTTTTGGACCACTTGATAGATATAAACCTATGGTTTTAGGGAAGGTATCACTGTAATTGATTGAAATTTTCCTTTGAACCAAATTTTGGAGACTATTGTGACATGTTCACCCCCCTCTTTTGCTATTTTTGTATCAAAGAAATGCAATAGATTGTTCCCATGGTTACACCGCAAAGGGATTATTTTTCACTGTTATGACCATAAGAAGTCAAATATATGGAAGATTCTCTTTCTATAAATATATACATGTATAACACAAATATTAAGCCTTATTTGTTAGACAGTGGGGCAAGAGGGTGTTTAAACAGTGGTCTCGCTAGCCCAAAATAGAAGGGCGCCGCGCCCTGGGTGCCTTCATCCGCGCCCTTCTGCCCTGACGTCTTTTTCCAAAATTATCTTGTGCCGTTTTGGTAAAATTTTGTTTCATCGATTTCTGATCTCCAAGTTAATTACATATGACACCTGTGTGATTGCCCCCAGGTTAATCATGTCATTACAATCAATTACAATGATAAAGACTTCAAAGGTGTTAATAACTAGGTAATTTAATTAGGACAATGTATCTTTTTGTCATACTTTTGATGAATGTGTCAGCGAGTGTGTTTAGCTTGGGTCGGCATTTTCGATCTCCAAGTCACAATGGAAGAGCGTATATAAATGAAGACTTTCATGACTTTAGAATTGAATTTAAGTCATCAAAATAAAACTGCCTTTACAGAAATGCCTTCCATCTCAACTTGTTAGCGACAAGCACAGTTTTTGATTAACCCAAACGTGGTGGAAATTGATTTTGGAGTAACTTCCCCTGTTTTAGCTTATTACAAATTCATGCTCTAAAAATATTATCTAGTATCAAAAAAAGGAATAAATTACCAATTGAATATATAATAACATAATAATGTTACCTTAAAGATATTAACTGTCTTTGAACATATTAAAAAATATATATTGCAATTTCTACTTGATAATTATACTTTTAGCAATCCATGTTCTAAACATTGTTAAATTAGTAATGTTCTCAGTTTCAGATTAGATGATGTATTAAAAGCTATAATTCCTATATAGATAAAAAAAAAAAAAAACACACACATATTCTTTGATAATGGGTAGAGTGAAGTTAAACTGTAAAAACATAATATGTTGATGAAGATGTACTATATCAATCATTACTACACAAACAATGAAATAAAGACTATAGTTGAAAAGCATCTTTATTTAAAAAAAAACCATATGCAGTAAAAAAAAAAAGAGATTCGTTAACTCGTGATACACACAGAAACGTAGACACAAAAATGAGCAGTGCCTTTTCTTATCATAAAAAGTGCCCTGCCCTCCACTGGCACCCTGCCCCTTTTGATTTCTAGCTAGAGCACTGTTAAAAATTATGAGTGTCAATTTTAAGTTTTTTTCCAAACTGTGTATTGCTACCTAAACATTTAAGTTTGCCCAAGTTTGGATAATTGTTACCCAAGATTTGATATAAATTGCTACTGTTAATTCTGATATTATTGGGTTCATTTGTTATGGATATGTTTTGATTGACAGAAATTGCACAAGAGTTGCTTCCCATTTGTTTGGATGTTAGAAGTCTTAGTATGTGCACCAATGCAATGTTAGAAGTCTTAGTATGTGCACCAATGCCTTCATGAATTAGTCAAATTCTATTTTTTAGTCATACTGACCCATATGTTTTAGAAACAATTGTTTTCCTAACAAATAAGAATTATTTTTTAGCCTAAATTGCCTTGCTTGATTCTTCTCAACTGCACAAGACACAATGATCTAGTTATAGTCTCTTATTTGACTTTGTGTCACATGTTTGAATTTGGTTGGTTAACCCTCTTGCTTCAAGTTGTTTTTCAAGGTTGCATTCTGTGTGCCAGAAAATACATCATCTCAACGTCTGTGACATCAGATGTCCAACAATGACCGTTACATTTGGGTCCATTGAATAAAATTTAACACGGTTTAATCTTTGATCTTTTATTTGATAAAAGATACTGCAATGAGGAGAAGCTTGCTTAAATTAGAACATGAGCATATGTGTCCCTCTGGCAGCCAAAGGGTTAAATAAGAAAATCCACCATAAGTATTGGATATTTGGAATGGGGAGGGATTTCTTATTACTTTACACACCAAGTTGAATTACATGTTGTACATGTAATATAAAAAAACCTTCACATTAATTTCTGAATAATTTGCATGTATGTTATTCCATTTGGTGACGAAGAAAAAAAGTTGGGCTTTATAAATGATTTTGATGGCAACCAAATCTGGAAATTGTGACTATTTGAGTTTGATAGCTTGAAATGTTATGCTGTTTTGTGTTCACAAAATGTTTAACAACTTTTTATATGTACAAATAAAAAATTACAAGAATGGTAAAAAATCCTTTACTATATTCATGGTGAAATGTATATTTATTGCAAGATTAACATAGTGTCTTGTCTGCAAACTTACTGGATTCTTGTGCATTGAGGTTGTTAAATGTAATTAAATTTTCTATGAAAAAAAATATGATAAATTTGTTGGAAAGTAACCTATAACCAGAAAATTTTATTAAATGTGTGTATATTTTACAGGCAATTGCAGACATAATAAGAACATGTCTAGGACCAAGATCTATGCTGAAGGTATATTATTTAAGAATTGCTAACTCTATTTTCCTCAGAAATATATAACGAGTTATATTTTATAAAGTTATTCTGATGTTCTGCTAGTTTAATACAACATTATTTGGTCACATGGAGATTACGTTATGTCCAGTAAAATTCACAAAACCTTCACTTATATATGCAATTACATTACACAGTATTCAATTAAAAAAATCTTACTGGTGTAAAGTCAATATCTGAATTTTTCATTAAACCATATTCATGATATATTGACAAGTTGATAGACATATAGGACACATAGGCATAAATAGCTTAGAAGCAGAGTAACTATTTAATATAATATTTCCAGTCATAGACCTTTTTTTGTATAAGACAGCATATGGAGAATTAATGTTGAAAATAAAGGAAAAAAAATTTCTTATACATGCAGCTGTTTTCATATAATGAGCATGGTAAAGAGTATCAATGTTCAAATATTTTCAATGAATTCCTTTTAATAGAATAGTTGGACACAAAATGATTTAACATTGATGCTGTATATTTTCAGATGTTGATGGACCCTATGGGTGGTATAGTCATGACAAATGATGGCAATGCTATACTTAGAGAGGTAATGAATATTTGAAACTATAATCATAAAATTATTATTAGCAAATTACATGTACTGTTAATTGTCCATTGAAGTAAGGAATGACTTAAGGCCAAATAAAAATATATGTGTGGTTCCAGTCACCTGACTGACCCTGGTTTAAACCCCGACCCTATAACTTTTTTTTTTCATTTCTGAAAATTAAATTTTCAAATGATCAAATTTTGAGGATTGTGAATTATTGAATTCATAGATTTTTGTCATCTGAATTTTCATCAGAAGTATCTGTTATGGTTAAAGTGCAAGAATTCATAACAGAATGCAACAAAATTATCTAAAAACGTAACATGACTGTTTATTTTACAATCAAACAAATGTAAAATGGTGAACTTCCGGTAGGGGCATGTATTATACTGGTAACAATTTCGGTAAACACAATTTTTTTCGGGATTTTGACAATCCGAAATAGAAATTTAGATTATTTTTTTTAAAAATTATTGCAGACCTACCGACCCTTTTTTTTTGGAAAAAGTATTTAACTCAACTGGAACCACACATATATTTTTATTTGGCCTAACATGGTTATAAATGGTTGATTAATTTTTATAGATGATATGTTATCCTTAAATAAGTGTATTACATACTCATTCATATTTATGCTTCCATTTAAAAAAAATCATACCGCATCTTCTTATTTTTATACATAATAAGGACTATAACAGGTAAGGAAGATTTGAGTAGGCCTGTTACACTGTAACTCACATACATTTTTATTCATTGGCAACTTAGAGCCTGATGTTAAACATTTATAATAAAAAATATTAACAAATTATAAATTTCTAGATTACTGTACAACATCCAGCAGCCAAATCTATGATTGAGGTGGCCAGAACTCAGGATGAAGAAGTTGGAGATGGAACTACATCTGTTATTATATTAGGTAGATAAAGTTTCATGTTTGTGCTAGTGTGTATATACCTTTCTTCACCAACCGTGCAAGGACTGTATAGCCAGTCAAGGTCGTTAAAAACTTCTGTTGTATACCTTTCTTGAACTGTTTACACATGGCTTTTGTTTTCTTAGTATTTCATTGGTTGAAGATTTGTTGTTTTGTTTTATTACTTTGCCTAACCTTTTTTATGCCTTGCAAGATATATATGTTTGCTCTAATGAAAAAAATCCACCTTCACATGCACTATACTGGAGAATAGAAACCTTATTTTGTCAAATTTTTATTTGCTAAATATTTCAATATTAATAAAGAGTTCCATGGAATAATGATCTGTTGAACTGCAAATTGTGAAAATATCTATCTGTGACTGTGACACAATTATCAAACATACAGATAAACGTCATTGACTTAGAAAAATATCAACTTTTGGTTCAACTTAAAGCTAACACTCAATTAATGAATAATTTTCTAATGTATTTTTCTTAGAGGAAAAAAAATCCTATTGGCTAGTTTTTTAATTTTGTGTTCATGGTGTTTTTGATCACACGCCTTACAAAAAAAGACTCCCTCTATTGGTAAATATCTTTTGATATAAGATTGCATGAAACATCAAAGAGACAGCAACCATACAATATCACAGAAACCCACAAAACATCTTCTTGATTGCTCATCATTTATATGAGAAAAAATTTCCAAGAATTCAAAAATGAACAAATTGATTTTAGTTTAATATTAGTTAAGTGACAGTAATTTCAAATACAATGTCAATTTTGAATGCAGCTGGAGAAATGCTATCAGTAGCTGAACAGTTCTTGACACAACAGATGCACCCAACAATTATCATCAGTGCTTACAGACAGGCATTGGAAGATATGGTTGATATACTTAGAGAGAAAGTCAGGTAAGATGTCGCCTACTCACCATTGCTGCTCTGTATATATATAGATAAAGGAAGATGTGGTATGATTGCCGATAAGACAACTCTCCATCCAAGTAACAATTTATAAAAGTAAACCATTATAGGACAAGGTACAGCCTTCAACACAGAGCCTTGGCTCACACCGAACAGCAAGCTACATGGGAAAACCAACGATCTAATCTATATAAAGACAAGAAACAGGAAACGTGTATGAACTTTATAAACAGACAACAACTACTGTACATCTGTAATATTTAATTTAAATGATAAGTGAATTAATGTTAAATTCAGTGTGATTCTATATAAGAATAACACTTGTTGGTGTTGAGAACATACAGAGATATATTTAAGAATATATGGCTCAATATCAACAGAATTCACAAAAAAAAAAACAAATCAGAAGTGAATTTTAACCTCAATCACCTTGTGTATACTGTAATAAACAGTCTGTCACATTTGATAGAAGTTTTGCAGTATTTTGAAGAAAAAAAAGTAGAAATTTGGACTGTAGAACATTCCTTTATCAAAGATTTATATTTTATATAAAAAAAGATGACTGCTCATGTCAAAAAGTCTATTCAGGATCAAAAAGTCTATTTAGGATGTTTATAATTAATTATATAACTGTGATTATAAATAATTCTTTTTTACAGTGTACCAGTAGACACAAATAACAGAACTGAAATGTTGAAGATTGTTAAAAGTTGTGTTGGAACAAAGTTTATAAGTAAATGGTAAGAGAAAGGAAAAAAACTAGAATAATAAATCAGGAAAAATTGACTTTTGTATTTTGTTTCTCACTTGCTTGTTTTCAAAATAAATCATTTATATATACAGTTGAACCTGTTGTCAAAGTATTATATATTTTAAAGTTTTATTGACATGCTTTATATGATGTATATACTCTTAAAGGTCAGTTATATAGCACAAAAGAAAATAGTTGTCAACAGTCAGACTTTGCTTGTTAAAAGAAAAGAAACTATTAGAAATCTTAGGTAGGGCTAGAGAGAAAACAAACAGCTTTTTTTTGTGCCTTAATTAATAAATGTCCAGCTTAAATATATTTGACCTCATTGCTCATTATATTTAAAATAATTTTTCAGGTCTGATTTAGCTTGTAATATAGCTTTAGATGCAACAGCAACAGTAGCTTTGGAAGAAAATGGTAGAAAAGAAATTGATATTAAGAGATATGCTAAAGTAGAAAAGGTAATATACTAAACACACTGGCAATGTTTATATTATTTTCAAAATGAACTGAATTGCAATTAATGTATTTATATTTATTATATACTGTTCACATTTACATTTGGTTCTGTTATATTAATTTTGATGTTTACATGTTATAACTCATAAATTTTCTTTATAATAAAGGCAAGAAAAAAAAGCACTGATTTTTCTTTCCTTGAGGATTTAATTTTTTTTATTAATCATTTTATTTCTCTTTTTGTCGTAAATTTTCACATTGGTTTTTGACAAACTGATACACTTGATTATATATCTTGCTCTCATTCATTTGAACATTAGGCCAGGGTTTTTTAATTTGTTGGTTTACGGATTTTACCAATGAAAAAGTCGGGTCGGTCGGTCGGCAAAAAAAAGAAAAAAAATATGCTATTTTGTCATCATTTCTTAGATTTTAGTTCGATGAAATCAGCTGTCATAAACATCGCATGACATTCTAATAATTTCCCGTAAACAAAAAGTGGACGGGGACTGCTTGGATATCGTCATTTCACAAACATGAAAAACAGATTTGCGTAGCTCTTAATCAATTCCCGATAACTTGGTGGGCTTGGTGAATTACGATCTTCAAGCACGAAAACTGATAAAGAAGAAAAAATGTAAAACGTCGTACGAAAATAAGTTTCAACATACATGTCAACAAACGTAATGGACTCGTCCACTGGAAAAACGAGAATATCGGATTAATCTGTTGTCATGCATTCCAGTTTTTTTTGGCCAAATGGACGATATTTTTTTATGATCTATGAAGCAAGAAAATTTCAAATGATTTGTTAATATTTAGTACTTTAACTTGACGTCTTCTACCTGTCCACATTTGGACAAGTCTATTTCTATCAGATGATGCATCTTACGGACTGATGACAAATACAGTAAACGAATTGATTTTGTAATTGGTTTTAAACACCGGTTTCGTTTCACAAAATTATTTGTTTTTTTCACTAAAGAAAGTGTTATCAATTTTAATAGTGATTAATGCATTTCATTTCATAAAAAAAACGAGTATTTTAATTATTTTTTAGGGATAATGCATTTGTTACGGTTGGCGGGAATAAAAAAACATGAATAGTGAATTTTATTTTTATTCTGGAAATCGACAAAATCGGATCGGCAGATCCGTAAACCAACAAATTAAAAAATTCTGGCCTCACAGTGAATAAAAAAACATAAACAGTAATGATAATTGATACCTTACTTTGTTTTACTAGATACCCGGAGGAACAATAGAAGATTCCCAAGTTTTAAAAGGTGTAATGTTGAACAAAGATGTTGTTCATCCAAAAATGAAAAGGTCAGTACTTTAAACAGGAAGTAACATTTTGTTAACATAAAAAACACATCAAACAGATATATTTGACATAGATGCCATCCATTACAATTTTTCCGTAATTTCCAATTTTGCTATCAAAACTATGCTATTACAGTCAAAGTCAAATAGTTGCAGATTCCCAGTCATCACTGTTCAATTTTGTAAAACGCAGATTTTTATCATTACTTTTCCGGCCTGGTCCGGTATTTAGAAAACGCCAATGTAATGCTTCCAGTTTCTCTGGAGTTTTGGACCTATTGTTTGGTAACTAACTGACTTCCGAAGAGGCAAACTTGTATTTTATGGAAAAAAGAAGTAGCTTTCCCCCCTTTCTCTACTATACCTTGACAAAACAAAAATGTATGAGTCGAGAACATCTGTACAATTAATGATTGGAATACATACTACAGATAACATGTTTAACGAAACATGTTAGTGCACATCACTTTGCAACCACTCATCAGTAATATTTTTGGTAAATGCACGTTTTTGAATGATTACTGAAAACTTTTCAAAATTACAAAAAATTTGATAGATTGTTACTGATTGTGTCAAAAGGGGGTTGGCATCTAAAATTGATTGGAGAGATTATATATGTAATCATTTTATGTAACATTAAACACTGTCTGCAGATTACATACTTTAAACAATACTTTTTATTTGATTTAGTTGAATAACCTAATTCTTATTCTTACCATGAATAATGTTGATTTGATGGTTGATCCAATCTCTGTAATTTGCATTTTTTAACTTGAAATTCTTGTTCATAATGAACTGAATTCTTGGTTTTTTCCAAATTCGTTTTGTCTACATCTGTATTTGATTAAATCTTGTTTTACAGGAGAATAGAGAAACCTAAAATACTGCTATTAGACTGTAATTTAGAATATAAAAAGGGTGAAAGTCAGGTAAGAATCTATCATGTTTACTTCATATCAGGAAAAATGTAAAATAATATAGAAACGAACATCAATAACAAGCTATTTTCAAAATTCAAACTTAACAATTTTATTATTGGAGAATATGGTTCTTTCATGCAAACATGAGTGAATTCATCAGATTTGTTTCACATGAGAAATTATGGTTTATTTTTATTTCACTAAGAAATCTCTATAATGCATTGCAGCCAATATGTTTATTTCGAAGTAAGTACTTCATCTGTTTAATGTATATTTTTTAATTTTTTGCCCAAATAATCTATGAAAATATATCATAACTGCAAATTGCTATCATTCAAATAGGATACGGTCTCTTTGGATTTGGTAAATTTACCTTATAGATAAAAAAGATCCGACATTTAGCGCTAATGATTATCTTTTTAATGTGTATTTTAATCTTGTAGACCAACATAGAAATAACGAAAGAAGAAGACTTCACGTAAGTATGATAGAATTGAAGTATTACAGAACCATAGCTGGGATTTTTTCTTACAATGCAATGACAGTGATGTGCTGCTAAGATCTTTCTTTACCTCTAATAAAGTCTCTACTACGGATTGTGTTCATAATGCAAAATGTGTGCTAAAAGTTGTTTGATAAAGTTATTTAAATGTAAATTAAGAAATAATTCCTTCATGTCATGCTCTATGCTCATTTTAACATGGGTTGGCATTATATTTGTCGATATTTTAAAATGTGGTCAAATATAATGCCTACCCATGTTAAAATGAGCATAGAGCATGACATGAAGGAATTATTTCGATACTAATAGGACAAATACAATATTTTTATAGGAGAAGCGTACGAAAATACCGTAAAAATGTTTAGCTGTTCCAGTTTCCTCCCCGAGGAGTCTGTACATTACATTTCATATTTTATAAGGTTAAAAATACAAGCAGGGTAAATATATGTTGTTCGATATAACATATATTATAAAAGTTTATGTAAGCTACTTGAATGTATATATTTTATAGGATAACGATGGAAATAACTTTAATATAAACAGTAAATTTGGGTGCATGTGTCAAACATATTTTGTACTCATTAGAACACGGCTTTGTTTACAAAGCGTAATAAGGACGTCATATTAGAATTTCCATTTTGCAAAGAAATTTGATGGAATGACATGCAGATTATTATTCGAGTTTAATGATTACCCTGAAAGAAAAATATTTTTATTCAAAATATGCTTTGAAAGCTCTTTTTGCTGGAATTAAAAGAAAATTAATGTGGTTAACTGTTTTAGCTGAAAATTATATCTGTTATTCTAAGATTAGATTAGGCAAAAGTTAATGATTATTTGTTTTATTTTAGAAAAATTTTAAAGATGGAAGAAGACTATATAGAAAAGATCTGTGCTGAAGTAATACAATTCAAACCAGACTTGATAATTACAGAGAAAGGTGTCTCAGATCTAGCTCAACATTTCCTTGTTAAAGCAGGAATAAGTGTGATACGAAGAGTCAGGAAATCTGATAATAACAGAATAGCAAGGTGAGATATAATGATGAAGGCACTTGGTATGAATAAAAGGAGATGCGATGTATCTATAAATGAGACAGCAACCAAACAGCAAAAACAACCAAGAGACATCATGAAGGCAACAACAATGTTGTCAACAACAGACTAGTGTTAAAACTATGTATCTAGCTTTAAATTGTCCTACATATCAAAGTTCTCCCTCTACATGCAATATCTCTAAATTTGAGGTTGTGATTTATAATTACTTGAGTGAAAAATATTGAATCGATACAATGAAAATCAACAAAACGTAAAGAAGGTTTGGGCTTTTTAGTTGTGATATATTATGAATATCAAAAATAATATTCGATTTAAATTTTTGTGTTTTTCAGAGCATGTGGAGCAACAATTGTAAACAGAACAGATGAAATCAAAGAAGATGATCTAGGTACTGGATGTGGACTTTTCTACATCGAGAAGTTTGGGGATGAGTAAGTTTATTGTAAAGAACCTGTATGGCCAAATGATTAATTTAAAGAATAAAAATTTACCCACCTTTTACATATTGATTAAGGATTGCTCATATAAAATCAGCTAAAATTAGATTCCTTTCTCCATTTTGATAAACAAAATATGGCAGTTTAAAATGGAAAGGTAAACTATTCGCTTGGAGAGGAATTGTTCAAGTTATATTACTCATAATTTCTGATCCTAATTTAACCATCTCATTTGCAATTTTTTTGTTTGAATTATCACAATGAAGAAAAATTGCACAAAGATTTCTGTGATTAGTGATATTCAGTGTAAGCTGCAATGAATTGCCACTAAACTTTGTTTTAGTGATGTGTTGTATGGACTACCACTCTGTAACCTTCAAAAGATATCTGTAACCTTCAAAAGATAGAGTTGATCCTGCTGTATATATGCTATATGACAGTCTAGATCTATGATTTTTAGACATTGAAAGGCACTAGAAGCACTGATTTTTAATTCAATACAATTTATACACATTTGAATATATATACAAATCTTTTATAATTTTTTTATTACCTTTCAGATATTTTACATTCTTAGTAGAGTGTGAGAATCCCAAAGCATGTACTATTTTACTGAGAGGTGCTAGTAAAGATATCCTTAATGAAGTAGAGAGAAATTTACAAGATGCAATGAACGTAGCTAGAAATGTGATGGTAGAACCTAAATTAGTAGCTGGTGGGGGAGCTTCTGAAATGGCTCTTGCTCAGGTAAAGAAATTGTTGAGGCTCTGGTAATGTTGAGGACTTTGATCAATTATTAGGAAAGCAGAGAAAATTGTATATTTGTGGAGCTAACAAATAATTTTCATAATTATTCATTAATTCATGATTGATACTGTGGATTCCTTATTTTTTCGTAAGAAACCATTTTTCGTGAGTTTCATGGGTACAGGTGAACTACAAAATTAAATGTTCCAATGAATAACATATTTTCTATTGGCTAGTATGCAGACTTTGCCAAACCATGAAATTAAATATCCATGAGCATGTAAGTATTCCTTTATCAACGAAAATTGGTACCCACGAAAACAAAATGAATCTACATTTATACTACATCTTAACCTAATTTCTGATCTATTGAGTAAACATTAAGTGTATATATTTGTGAGTGATATGACCATTTGTATCTTTTGATTTGTGTGAACTTGATTTATAGATTCATTGACTTTTATCTTTACAGGCTATGAATGAGAAAGCTAAGACAATTACGGGTGTGAGCCAATGGCCATACAGGGCTGTAGCTAGGGCATTAGAGGTCATTCCACGTACATTAATACAGAATTGTGGAGCAAACCCAATAAGAACACTTACAGCACTTAGGGTTAGTGTATTAAGTATGACAAAGAACTTTTTAAACACATTGATAAGTCTACAATTAGTATTGTTAATTTACTGGCTTGGAACATTTTTCGCATTAGATGATTTATGTTAAACTTTGAATTACATTGTTAAATTTTCTGTGCTCAGTGTTAAATCTATGACTGAAAATTGAATTTTGTAAAAATCCATTGTATAGTAAAATAATACCCTTCTTGTTAAACAGTATTATAATGTAAAACTACAATTCAATGGTTGTTTGAAAGTTATAGAAAAAACTTGTTTACAATATATTTAAAGAAAAAAGTTGTGTACATTACAAAAAAGAGCAAAATTGAAAAGTAATATAGTAAGGGACGACATCAAAAGATCGATGTAGGATAAAAAACTTAAATCGAATAGTTTGGGGGTGGGGGGGGGGGGGGGGGGGAAGGGGGGGGGGGGGTAAACATTGCTGCAAGTTTTGTTAATCTAAAATCGATTTTACATATATCCATATAGGTAAATCAATTTTTCCCAAATTAAGTTAAGAAGGGGGTGGGGGGTCAGCGAAAAAAATATGTGAATTAAGTTTTTTATCCTACATTGAACTTTTGATGTCGTCCCTAAATGAATTGCCTGTCCAAAACCAGTAACACATTATTTTCATGTATTTATATTGCTGATGTTTAATTAATGATGGAAAGCTTAAGCTTTTTACCTGAAATATGTTTTCTGATTAACTAATGTATTAAGCATCAAACTTATTGATTATACTGTGATTTCTTTCTAAAATGATCAAAAGATTGCATTTCTCGATTGTTTCAGGCTAAACATGCATCACCTGACAACACATCATGGGGTATCGATGGAGAAAATGGTAAAATTGTTGACATGAAAGAATACGGAATATGGGAGCCATTCTCGGTAAAAGTGCAGACACTTAAAACAGCACTTGAGGTAGGTGGCAAAGAAAATTATTAATATAAATCATACGTGACATACAAAATGATGAAGTCAAAATTTTGGACTGCCAGTGGGAAGTTGTGGTTTCCAGTCCTGGTTAGGTCAAACCAAAGACTTTAAGATTGGTATTTCTGAGCACAGGGTATATAGGAGCTATGGGAAATCCTGGTTGACTTGATGTCAAATAATGTGTCCGATTAGTGTGACATGTCTTCATGCAGAGTTTTATCTTGTGAACTAGAATGTTAAAAATCTTGCTCAGCTTCGCAATCTAGTCAGAAGGAGGGTTGATATTCATATTATATTAAAGTTTTCTTGTCTTGAATATGCATTAAATTTGCTGCAGAACCTTGATCAGCCATCTATCATAATAATTTAAATTGATTGATGTGTTAATCTGACAAAAAAATATAATAATATCCAGTCATCGAACATTATTGATTAATAATATTTATTTATATCACAAATAATTCTCTGGTTGTGCTTTCTTCAAATTAATAAGAGTCAACTTTATATTAACTTGCAAATAGAGAAGTGAATTTTTCGTCTTTCTAATGCAGCAACAATAGCATCTTTACTACATTATTATGGGCCGGCACTAAGCCAGTCCATTATATGATATGGGTTTGAGATTGTTACATGAGTTTCTGCATCTGCATTATTATTTTCTGCGTTATATGAAAATTAAGATTTTAGTAATTGAAATAAATGCATTTTTTTTACTTTTGATTTCAGACTGCAATGTTGTTATTGAGGATTGATGATATTGTCTCAGGTACAAAGAAGCAATCTGATGCTAATGCTGCACCTAAAGGAGCACCAGACGCCCAAGCATCAGAAGGACCAGAGCCTTGAACACTGTTGACTTTATTTATTGTATTATTCTGCTTATTAAATGTTCAGTATGAGTTGTTCTCAGTGAGAATGTGGTCATACAAATTCATGATCTTGTAAAATAGAAATCTACCATTATTTTATGATGGCTGCTTGAAAGTATAAAATTTCGAGTCTGTATATGGCGAAAAAATTAAGTGAATTAACATAACATTATTTCCTAGAAATGAAAACTATGTTTTCTTGCATACATTTTTTATTTATTTCATTTTTTTGACGAACAAAACCCCTTGATGACAGTGCTACAAGTGTGTGTGATATTAGTATTATTATGTGATGTGTCCTGTTTGAACATAATGAATTTCATATTTTATAAGAAAGATCCTAAATAAATAACTCAAAGATCAAAACTTGTTTTTGTGATGCATAGATACTCTATAGCTTTTGTGATAAACTGGACTAAAAGAAACAGGACTTTGAGAATGTGAAAGCAGAAATATACTAGGATTGGAAAATGTAAAAATAGTTACAATGTAAGTCATAAAGCTGTTCAGAATTTTACTATAGATGACTATGCGATATGGGCTTTGCTCATTGTTAAGGCCATACAGTGACCTATTGTTAATTCCTATGTCATTTGATCTCTTGTGAAGCGTTGTCTAATTTGTAATCATACCACTTCTTCTTTTTAGTCACCTACCAATGAAGACAAAAGAGACTTAAGGTTTGCACTACGTCTGTCCATCTGTCAGAACGGCAAATCATTTTTCCACACTTTTGCTAAAGGCTTGAAGATATTGATTTGATATTTTGTGTATTGTTTTATCATGACAAGTTACAGATTGAATTTTGTTCTGGTGTGATAATTTTTTGCAGAGGTATGGTCCTTGTAAGTCACTTAAACAATCAGTTTTCCACACTTTTTTTCGTCATGCTTGAAGATATTGATTTGGAAATTGGTATATAGTTTTATCATGACAAGTTACAGATCAAGTTTTGGTCATTTTGTGCAGAGTCCTTGGACATCGAAAATTTACTAAATTCATCAGTTTTCCACACCTTTTTCTTCATGCTTGATAAAAGTATAGTCACAGAAATACAGAACACTGAGGAAAATTCAAATCAGAAAGTCCCTATTCAAATGACAAAAGCTCCAACACATCAAACGAATGGATAACAACTGTCATATTCCTGACTTGGTACAGGAGTTTCCTTATGTAGAAAATGGTGGATTAAACCTCGATTTTTAGCTTTCATTTGTATGACCATAAGCTTAAAATTCCATTATATTGACAACGTCTGTTAGTGTGAGAACCAAAAAAAAAAAAACTGCTTACATGAAAGACAAGAATACAAGAATTTACCATAGTGCAATAACACAATTATAGGATGTACAAATGCTAACACAACTGCACACCAAATATCATTGACCTACCATTACACCATGATGAGTGGTTCCCAATAAACTGACCTTATCACAAACTTATACATGAAAACTTACAAAAAGTTTCAAAGTCAAACGGGATAAACCGTTGCTATTTATGTTTCGTCGACCCTCAGAGTGATCTAAAACCGTAATGTGTGTTCAAGATGTCGATGTTCAATTTATCCTGCAAACTACACATGAGATGCTGAAACTGAATAAATTTAAATTGTTTAATTCGATTATTTGTCGTAAATTGGTAAGTATTTTAGTATGTTGTCAAGCAAAATATTAGCAATGTCAATTAAATGGAAATGGATTTGGCGGGACGCCCGTTTACTATGGCAATGTCTGAAATCGTTATACTATTGTTACCTTTATTTTTCTGCTCTCTATATCTTGAAATGTCTTGAAGTTGAAGGACGAACGTTGCATTGACAAAATTCACAAATTATTGACAATTGCTTCAAGGTCTGTAGGCAGCACAAAATGAAATACTTGTGATACTAAAAAGTAGTTTGAACTTTAAACATGCATCCCAGTTTACGTTCATTGACAAAAAGTGCACATTAAAGGTCACGTTGAAAAACTACTTGGTATTATAATGACCTGATTATATCCTGTATAAATTTAAATACTTTCATACTATCAGTGGGGACTGCTGTGATTGATACCTTACATATACTCTGTTTTGTAAATCCTCTTCCGTTTTAATCTTAATCGACCGAATCCCATACTTTCGGACTACATGTAGTGTTGAAGAGAAGCGAAAGAGCCTCGAATAAAATCAAAACTCATAAGTCGAAGACAAACTGACAACATCATGGAAAAAATGATTTTGTCAAATTAATAATATGACACAGAGGAAAGGAGGACTGGAGTGTGGATATAACATTCGAAAAAAAATATATTCGTCGTCATTTAAAATAAAAATTATGACGTTCAATCGACTCGTGCTGGAGGATTTGTACTCCATATGCTGAAATGTTGCTACAAACAAGGTATTTATTATAAATAAAACTGGAAAACGGTTAAGATTGAAACATTCAAGCTGAAAAAAAACCTGCATTACTCTTTACCTCTTTATTTCATGATGTTAGTTAAATTATTTTTTTATTTAATGTTACTATCATTTTTAGCTCACCGGTCCGAAGGAACTGTGAGCTTTTGCAATCACTTGGCGTCCGTCGTCGTTTATCGTCGTCCGACATCTTCTCCTCTGAAACTACTGAACCAAACTTTAGCTGAATGATCCTTAGGGTATCTAGAATAAAGTTTGTGTTTTATTTTCTGTTTCGTCTAAAAACATGGCCACCATGGCCAAACATAGAACGTAGGGTAAAATGCATATATCTCAACCACTAAAGCATTTCGAGCAAATCTGATAGAAGTTAAATTGTTTACTAGGTCAAGTTCTACCATTGTTGGGTTGCTGCCACTAAATTGGTAATTTAAAGGAAATGTTGCAGTATTTGGTTATTATCTTGAATATTATAAATGATAAAGATAAACTGTAAACGGAATAAATGTTCAGCAAAGGCAGATCTACAAATAAGTTGATATGACCAAAATTGTCAATTGACCCCTTAAGGAGTTATTGCATTGTAAGAAAAAAAAATCACGATTTATTTCTCATGCTATCTAACTTTAAAAAAATTAATTCCAACCAAACTTTAGCTGGATGATCCTTAGGGTATCTAGAGAAAGTTTGTAATTTTCTGTTTTGTAAAAAATACAAACTATGGCTGCCATTCCTTAAAGTAGAACGTAGTGTAAAATGCAGTTTTTGGCTTATATCTCAAACACTAAATCATTTATGCCAAATCTGATGTAGATAAAATTGTTCATAAGGTATAGTTCTATCAGCCCTGAAATTTTTAGATGAATCTGATAACCCATTGTTGGGTTGCTGCCACTAAATTGGTTATTTTAAGGAAATTTTGCAGTATTTGGTTATCATCTTGAATATTATAAATGATAAAGATAAACTATAAACAGCGAAAATGTTAGGCAAAGTAAGATCTACATATAAGATGATATGACCAAAATTGTCAATTGACCCCTTAAGGAGTTATTGTATTTTAAGGACATTTTTTCACGATTAGTTTATCCGGTTTTTTAACTTTAAAAAATCTTCTCCTCTGAAACTACTTAAACAATTCCAACCAGACATAAGCTGAATGATCCTTAGAATATCAAGAATAAAGTTTGTGTTTTATTTCCTGTTTCCTCAAAAAATATGACCGCCATGGCTAAAATAGAACATAGGGGCAAAATGCAGTTTTTGGCTTATATCTCAAACACTAAAGCATTTAGAGCAAATCTGATAGAAGTAAAATTGTATACTATGTCAAGTTCTATCAGATCTGAAATTTTCAGATGAATCTGATAATCCATTGTTGGGTTGCTGCCACTTAATTGGTAATTTTATGGAAATGTTGCAGTATTTGGTTATAGTCTTGAATATTATTAATGATAAAGATAAACTGTAAACAGCAAACATGTTCAGCAAAGTTATATCTACAAAAAAGTTGATATGACCAAAACTGTTAATCGACCCCTTAAAGATGTACCGCCCTTTAAAGACATTTTTTTTCCTGATTTTGTTCATCTAGTTTGCTTGCTTTAAAACTTCTGAATCAATTTCAGCAAAACTTAGGCTGAATAAGTTTCAGAATATCTAGTATACATTTTGTATTTTATTTCCTTGTACGTCAAGAAACATAGCCACTATGACTAAAATGGAACATAGGGGGTAAAATGCATTTTTTTCGCTTTTGAGGAAAATATGTCAGATACAAAGAGCATTTAAATAGAATTTTTAAGACACTCATTAATACATATTGAAAAGCAAAATCATTATTGTGGAATTGTGCATTATGAATTGACTTTTTAATTTTTGAAATACTAAGGCTCTCTACCTCAGGAATAGATTACCTTACCTGTATTTAACAAAACTTTTAGGAATTTTGTTCCTCAATGCTCTTCAACTTCGTACTTTATTTGGCCTTTTAAACTTTTTTGGATTCGGGCTTCACTGATGAACCTTTTGTAGACGAAACGCGCGTCTGACGTGAATACAAAATTTAATTCTGGTATCTATGATGAGTTTATTTACAAACACTGGGCCGATGCCACTGCTGACGGAGTTTTAATTCTCCGAGGGTATCACCAGCCCAATAGTCAGTACTTCTGTACTGTTCAAAATTTAATCTATGATGAAATTATTTACCTTATTAAATAAATTACAAACACTCTATAGTATGACTGAACCTTTTCATATTATGTTAATATGCAGGCATGGACAAAAGCAATTAACTTTAACAAAGTTCATACTTGCATGGACTAAGTCTGTGTGAAAAATAAAGCAGAAAAAAAATATATAACCCTTAACAATTCACATTTCATTAACATGTATATTTTATACATTGGGTTCATGTATTGTAAAAAAAAATGGATTTCAACAAGCATTCTGAGAGTATTGAATGGCAATGCAATTTTTCTTACAGGTTAAATATTCATTGTACTGGAGCAAAATGCTAACTTGATCTATAAATTGTCATGAGGGTAAACTGTATAACAAATATCAAGTCAATATCTTCAAGAGGGTCATCAGAAATTCTGTTAAACTGTTTACTCGCGAAGTGGTATAAACTATATGTGGATTCATAAAAAATCGAAAGAACTTCAGAATAATTTTAAATCTCGATCTTTTTCTGAAATTAATTCTAGCAAAACTTTTGATTTTCAACCCTGTATATGAGAAATTGAAAAATCGTCTCAAGGAAATAACCCACAATGCTTTCAACATAAAAATTATTAATAGTGAATGAAAAGATAAAAAAAATGCTACACGGAGGAACAAGTGAGCAGTATTGCTGGAGTTTCTTATCGACAACATATTTGTTGAATTTGAATGTACACTTTTACAAATAATTGTCGACATTCCTATGGGAACGAACAGTGTGCCTCTCCTTGTCGACCTCTTTTTATTTTCATATGACTCTTTAGACACTTGTCAAAAACAAGAAGATCAAAGAAGCCAGGGATATTCAATTTCTGTGTAAACAAGATCTTAAATAAAACTTGAAATTTACATCAACTGAAGATTAGGAAACCTGTTTTACTCCTAACCGCTTTATTTCTTGATGTTAGTTTGATTATTTTTAAGGTCTTTCCTCTACATGTGGAAAACATTGCTTTTCTTCTTAGTTGATTTTTTCATATTCAACTGGAAATTTATGATTTAAAGGCAAATTGTGCATTATAACTTACCTAAATAAATAAAACAAACACTTGATAGTATGACTGAACCTTTTCATATTATGTCAACATGACAACCTGAGAACTAAGATTATTCCAAGCAGGCATGGCCAAAGTCCACTTATGTTAACTTAGTCCATACTTGTATGTTTATCCGTACGCATTTCTTAATGATTTTAATATAAGCTAACGATAAAGGTTTCTTATTCCGGGAAAATTGGAATATTGCTTTCATAACGTTATGTTTTA
This sequence comes from Mytilus galloprovincialis, assembly GCA_037788925.1. Classification (NCBI taxonomy): domain Eukaryota; kingdom Metazoa; phylum Mollusca; class Bivalvia; order Mytilida; family Mytilidae; genus Mytilus; species Mytilus galloprovincialis. The sequence goes on from CM075335.1 coordinate 38,604,196, forward strand.
ATCATAAGTTCATAAAGCATCACTTAATTTATATTTTGTGTTATATGGAAATGGTTTAATTTGTAGATCTGATGTATATTTTTTTGAGCAGTCATCACGACATAAATGAGCAACAGGTTATGGGTATAACATTTATTGACGGAATATGAAATAGAACACCAAAAGTGACGGACAAGAAACATAACTAGACGACCTTAGCGATATTTGAAAAAATCCTTTCCGAATGTTGGGTGTCATTTATGTACAACGCCATTGAATACATATTGTATATGTAGAAATAGGCGTTTAATTAAGTTTTCATGTTTCATGTTTCATAATGCTTTTAAACTTCGTACTTTATTTTTGGCCCTTTGTCCTTTTATAATCAAGCGTCACTGACAAATCTTTTGTAGACGAAATGCGCGTATGACATACTAAATCATAAATGTGGTTTGTTTGCTAAAATTTTTCTTATAAGATATATCTCTAATACAAATGGAGCCTAAAATAACCACTGACTGTTGACTGAACATATATGCTAATTCATTTGGATCGAACCAATGTTTTAAACGCTCGACGTCTTGTTACAAACATTGACAACTGAATAATCGATTATTCACAGTGGAAAATACAATACTTAACTATACGTTACCACCAAATTCAATCAATGAACTGCATCTAGATTGTTCAATGTAATATAATTGTAATTTAATAAAAATACATCGATAGCTATGAATTTGTATTAAGGTTTTCATGTGATATATAATAATTAATTCAGTCTTGGAGACGAAAAACGAGTAACTTATCGCCTCTTTAAAACCCCGATGCGCCCCAATTGTCGTTTTTGAGATGCTTTCACCAGAACCCCCAATATGTATAACTATTTGAGGAGCTAAAACAAAAGGGACATATGACGAACAACCAAACTCACTACAGGCTAACTCAATCAGGAGTGTGCTGGAACTTAAGTTTAATCAAATATATGCATAGATCATATTACCTTCGGTAAGCACGAATCCAGTCATAGTATAATGGCTTACTTTTATAAATTGTTATTTGGATGGAGAGTTGTCTCATTGGCACTCACACCACATCTCCCTATATCTATATAGTAGTCCAATCCCCGGAACACCAGGCTAAAATAAATAATAAAAAGATAAAAAGTTACAACCACCGGAATGTCCCTCGTTTTGATCCGCCCATGTCCGAGAAAGATCAGTCTATTAGCAGTAGAATAGACTCTCTGCAAGAAAATGAGAAACAACATTTTAAATACTTGATGAGTCAATAGCAAGATTTACCTTCATCAGGAACGCTCAACCACACAATGGGAAACCAAGGATGTATGTAGGAATACAAGAGGAGTTATACCAAAAGGCACAATAGAATTAATTACAGGTTACTCTTTTGTAGGTTGTTGAAACTTGGGTTCTTGATAACTTATTTAATTCATCAATAAATAATCAAAGAAAGATAAGTTATAAATTATTTACGTATATAATGCAAATTTTGAAATGCATATTTGCACAATTGGAATAGTTTGAACCAAACGAAGTAGACCATGTGCAGAATAGTGATCGAATTCGCGTTTCTTTACCGTCAGAATAAGTTACGTTATCGACAAACTTATTTCAGAAGTGACATAATTTAATTTTCTTCATCGACAAAATATTTCATGTCCAACGTGTAAGTTTTCATTGTTTAAGTCGAAGTTTTTTTAACACAGTAAAACATTTTTTATAATCAACCTCTGTCATGGGCATTTTCATTTTAACGGTAAAGGATCAAATACGGGATCTCCGAAATTTCTATCATTTGTTACGAGGAAATCATTATTCAATCGAACATATGTCTTTGTTCATGACACATATTATGAAATACAAAGGAGTTGAAATGATCAAATACTTTCGAACTGACGGAAACAAAAATACATAATCTAGAATGTGTGTTCTGTCATAAACAATAGCTTCGTCGTGCGAATAGACGAGATCATGTTACATGCAACTGATCTTAGCTGTAGAAACAGTTGGTGCGACCTCGATAAAATCTTTATCAATTTAATATAAGCGATACATATTCATGACTACAATGATAATGAATTTATTGGAGTCACATCCACTGTTTCTACTGTAAACATGAACTCGCCGGTTAATGCAATGAAGACACTTTTAAAGATTGAGATTGTTGGTTTATTCTTTACACCTTCGAGGTATTAAAATTATTTCAGTGTTTATTTAAAGTTAAATTTATTTTCAAATCTCTTCTGTTAAAAATTGTCGAAACTTCCGTTTAAGATTTCTGAGGTGAACTATCTATTCTATAGTTAGGACCATTTTATAATAAATACCCTTTTGTAGAAGAACACTTTCTTTATAGAAGTATAGATCTACTGGTTATTTGGCTTTATAAATATTTTGATATGAGCGTCACTGATGAGTCTTATGAAGACGAAACGCGCGTCTGGCGTACTAAATTATAATCCTGGTACCTTTGATAACTATTTACACCACTGAGTCGATGCCACTACTGGTGGACGTTTCGTCCCCGAGGGTATCACCAGCCCAGTAGTCAACACTTCGGTGTTGACATGAGTATCAATAATGTGGTCATTTTAATAAATTTGCTGTTACAAAACTTTGAATTTTTCGAAAAACTAAGGATTTTCTTATCCCAGGCATAGATTACCTTAGCCGTATTTGGCGCAACTTTTTGGAATTTTGGATCCTCAATGCTTTTCAAATTTGTACTTGTTTGGCTTTATAAATATTTTGATATGAGCGTCACTGATGAGTCTTATGAAGACGAAACACGCGTCTGGCTTACTAAATTATAATCCTGGTACCTTTGATAACTAACTACAATCATATAGAGTCGAGAAAATCAAAAATGAATAATGCCAGTGATAAACTGATCAAAAGTTATATCAATGAAACGATTTACTAACCTGTGTAAGTTGAAATATACATGCGAAAAAACGATGTTTTATGTTCATTACTTTATTTGCATTAGAAGCTTGCGAAGCTGAAATCTAAAATAATAAAATTGAGATGGAAATGGTGAATGTGCCAAAGAGACAACAACCCGACAATAGAAAAAAAAACCACAACAGAAGAAGGTCACCAACAGGTCTTCAATGTAGCGAGAAATTCCCGCACCCGGAGGCGTCCTTCAGCTGGCCCCTAAACAAATATATACTAGTTCAGTGATAATGAACGCCATACTAATTTCCAAATTGTACACAAGAAACTAAAATTAAAATAATACAAGACTAACAAAGGCCAGAGGCTCCTGACTTGGGACAGGCGCAAAAATGCGGCGGGGTTAAACATGTTGGTGATATCTTAACCCTCCCCCTATACCTCTAGCCAATGTAGAAAAGTAAAAGCCTTTCATTTCTGAATATTAACAACAAAAAAATGGGACAAATCATGAACATACAAAATCTAAAGATATTTCGAGTCATCAAGTTTTGGAATGTTCCACAAAGTTCTTAAAATGTTACAACTTTCACAATTATACTTATTTTTCGTATTCTAAATTTTCGAGTTGATCGGTCTGTTTTTGTCATACCAAAATTCAATTTAGAAATAGTGTCTTTTCAGTAATATAACAATATAAAAGTATGCATGTCTGTGCAGGTAAAAAATCAAATATACTAGATTTATTCGAAAAAAGTTAATGTTTTGTAACCATGTTTGTAGGTATGGTAAAATTGACATCTTTTGATTGTGTTAAGCTATTTCAATTGATAAGTAATATAAAAAAGAAGATGTGGTATGAATGCAAATGAGACAACTATCCACAGAAGACCAAAATGACACAGACATTGACAACTATAGGTCACCGTACGGCCTTCAATAATGAGCAAAGCCCATACCACATATTCAGCTATAATAGGCCCCGATAAGACAATGTAAAACAATTCAAACGAGAGAACTAACGGCCTTATTTATGTAAAAAAAAAAATGAACGAAAAACAAATATGTAACACATAAACAAACGACAACCACTGAATTACAGGTTCCTGACTTGGGACAGTCACATACATAAATAATGTGGCGGGGCTAAACATGTTAGCGGGATCCCAACCCTCCACATAACCTGGGACAGTGGTATAACAGTACAACATAAGAACGAACTATAAAAATCAGTTGAAAAAGGCTTAACTCATCAGATGGACAAAAATACAAGTAGACGTGGCCGGGTACTTATACATCCCGACAGTGGTTGTCGTTTGTTGATGTGGTTGATAACTGTTTCCCGTTTCTTATTTTCATATAGATTAGACCGTTGATTTACCTTTTTAAATGGTTGTCACTTCGTTAATCTTACGAACACAATCAGTAGTTGGTTGACCGTTATGGAATATCCGTTATAGAGATGATATCAGATATGTTTTTTTATGTCGTAATAACAATCTATTTACCGGCTTTGTAAAAGCAAGAGCAACACGACGTGTGCAACATGTGAAGCCGGATGTGCTTACTTTTACGGAGCACCTAAAATCATCGCCAGTTTTTGGTGGGATTCGTGTTGATGTTATACCCCTATTTGTGACATTTTGTTCACGCATCGATGTCAATATATTGGAATTTGATGCGACTGTGGTACGAGTGGGTGGCTTACCGCTATAAAACCAGGTTCAATTCACTATTTTCTACATTTCAAAATGCCTGTACCAAGTGAGGAATATGACAGTTGTTGTCCATTCGTTTGATGTGTTTTATCTAGTGTTGTCAAATCGTGCACTTTTGCCTAACCGGTTACTCGGATAATCGTTCGACCGATTAACCGGTTAATCGGTAATAAAAGTTTATGTTTGAAGGCCTTATCTATAGTACCCTATATATAGATACAAGAAGATGTGGCATAAGTGTCAATATGACAACCTTCTATCCAAGTCATAAAGTTACGTTTTTATAATACGATGAATTGATGTAAGTCCTTTGGCATTATATGGCATGTCTGTAAGGATTTTACTTTTTACACTTGTATTTTGGACTCGTTGCTGTTTGGTATGAGCCAATGATCCGTGTTCATATCGTACTTTGACCTATACTAGTAAGGATTTACTTTGACAAGTTGTGACTTGGATTGAGAGTTGTCTCATTGGCACCCATACGACATCTTCTTATATCGACATAGGGCATACTTCCTGTATATATATAGGGATCGTAGAAAAACTTGGAAAATCCACAATAAAAGAGAATGAGTTACCCTTTTGAAAACAGTTTTACCTTTAAATATAAACGACCAGATGTATTTGAGAGAAAAACAAGATGATTCTTATTTCTATTTGTGAAATTTCCATTTCTGTGAAACAATATTACAGTTGTATATATCTCTATATCTCCCAGTGCATATGATATTCCAAGGTATGTATTTCCTCTCATTATGACTTCATAATTGCCCTATTTGCTTGGGAATCAAGGTTTCCTAGATTAATTCGAAATATCTATTTAAAAGCTTAACCTTAAAGTTTGACTATGATGGAATATCTGATTGTTATATAGATAACGACTTATTGTCGAATTTTTATTTGTATGAAAACCACGTGAGTTACAATTATAACTGCAGAAACTCATTTACATTCCAAATAAAGTCCAATCCTAGATTTATTTTAAAGGGGTTTGAGCCTTATTGTTGATGTTTGTCCTATTTTATTTGGCTACATCTGTATTTTACTACAGGAAGCATCGGAGAAGAGCACCAATGGTAAGAACCAAAAACTGAAGGAATTCATATATTTCTCATATATTTTTTTCTTTTTTCCGAATCGGCTTTGTTTTAATATTAAAAATGATGAGAAGTACATGATGTAGGATTAAAATATCATTTAAAAAGTTGTCGATGCCACTGCTGGTTGACGAGGACCAGTACTTTGGTGTTGACATGAATATCAATTATATGTTGTTGTCTTTTTTTGTTTTTTTTCGAAAAACTAAGGATTTTCTTATCCCAGGCATAGATTACCTTAGCGGTATTTGACAAACTGTTTGGAATTTTGGGTCCTCAATGCTATTTAACTTTGAACTTGTTTGGCTTTATAACCATTTTGATCTGAGCGTCAATGATGAGTCTTGTGTAGACGAAACCGCGTCTGGCGTATTAAATCATAATTACCAGCCCATCAGATTAGAATATATAAATGAACATGAGATAGTGTGTTGTCCCTCATGGATTTCGTACTTTATTTTAAAAGGTTTGTTAGAAAATTTAAGTTATACCATTGAAAAGATATAATTGTTATCTTTTAGAACATTTATATAACTGTAGTTTCAATCATTCATACTCATTCTTAAATTATATCAAATAAAGGCAGTAGTAGTATACCGGTGTTCAATAGTCATAAATCGATTTTTAATCTGAAACAAATACAGATCAAAAACAAAATTAAAGGAACCACATCAACTATCAGAGGGAAAAAATGGAACAACAGAAACAAAAAATTGCTACAAAATCAAACGCCAACAAACAAAGAAATGTTTAACAAAATAATCGAAATAACACTATTCTTTGATTATATAACTTTTCCTATTGTATCCCCGATACCTCTCCAGTATTTGATGGAATTCGGACATGTTTTGCCGTCGTTAGTTTTCGATGTTGTGTTCCGTAGACACTATCGTGTTTTTCCTTGGTGTTGTCAATTTGTCAGTTTGAACGCCCATTTGTTTCCTCAGCTTATTTTTTCAAGATAAGTTCCTGTTCCCTCCGAAGACTGATTTGACCAGAGAACATCTTTCATCCACCGTAAGTCTCTCTCGAAACATTGGACAGAGAAGAGAAGCCGTTTTTTTCTAAAACTAGATAACTTTATCCATATTTACAAAATTTGTTAATTTGTTCACATCTTGTTGTTAATATTTTTATATGCGACTGTCATTCAAGTGAGAGATTTATCTAGCTTTAAAAACGATTAAATTCACCATTTACTACATAAGAAAATGCCTGTACCAAGTCAGGAAATGACAGTTATATTGTTATCCTTTCGTTTGATGTTTTAGATTTTGATTTTACTTATCGATTTTGGACTTACAGTTTTGAATTTTCCTCTGTTATTTTACTTTTTTCTAATACTTTCAGATATGACATTTCCCCCTTAATGGTAAAATGAAGACATCAGTTCTCACTGGAGACTGCAGTCACACCATAGGTTGACTTGTAAGTGATGCCCTATAATTTATTTATGATTAGGCATAATTTTTATGAACTGCTTGGGCATCACATATTATGTATTTGTTGTATTCATACACTTTTGCGTTTTTAGACTAACATTAGTATTTATTTTTCACATCGATTATTTATTATTTGTTGTATACCACTTGGATATGTTTAGATTTTATTGCACATGGCGTGTTCGTTATGTATTACATTGATTATATATGTATTAAGTACATTTATGGTCATCATTAACCAATAACTTATCCTACGTTTAGGATTTATATGATTATGATCTATAATTTGATTTGGTTTGGTTCACTTTCTTCGTCTACTCATGACTATTCTTTAATATATTTGTTTATTCATTTTTATCATCACAATTGTTATTTGATAAAGTTGTTGGTTCACTTACTCTGTTTACGTCAAGTCTAACGTATTATGTGTTTGTTAATTCACTATTCTTACTTCACCATATGGTGGTTTGGTTCACTTACTGGCCCCAGTGAGCTTGAATCTCCGTTCATACAGTGAGCTTGGATGTTTATATACCTAGCCATTATGTTAAAATATAATCAAATGCCTCAGTATATTTCAATATGAAAAGATATAACTTTCATTTTTATACGTTACCAGAAATAATTTGGAGAAATCACTTCGATTAGTTATCATCAAGTGTGTAGTATAATCTTTTGTAAAGAAAAAGATGAATAACTATTCGTCACATTCAAAATAAAGGGTATTTTGAGTAAGTTGATACATTCAAGGGACATAATCCTGAGTATGTACGCTGTAGTGTCTTCATTTGCTGGTCTAAAAAGATTTGGTGATAAAAACGTTTTGATATATATTGATTCTAAATAGTTGAAATTTATACACTCATAATACTAGTACTCACTTCAAACTCTGCAATGTAGTTTTTCATGTTCAACTTTATCATCTGCACCACTCATTATGTTTATTTGATGCAACATTGCTATCTCATTTGAACATGTAACCTTTGTAGCCGTCTTAAAACTCATTTCTATATATAATTTGGTTTATGAGATGATGTTCATTTAATTGATTGTGACCTTAGAGGAAAATATTTAAAATGCTTTATAGGGGGAAATCTTCAGTAAGATTTCAATCATTTATGGATTAGAAACAGATTTTAAAATGACCTGACATCGCTGTTGTTCGATTTTACTACAAGACTACGATTTATGTTCATAAGATTATGTCGTCTTGCTTAAAATTACTATTATATCTTTTTTCACGGGATTCTTAAAATGTATCTAGTTTATCTAAATAGTGTTGAAAAGAGACAGAGGTGCCTCGATTGTCTATCGGTCTTAGTAGTTAAGCTAATGAATCGTTATCATGTTAATACTTAAGATTTTGTGTAAGAGTCTCACAATTGGCATGTACGTTCAACTTCAATTTAAAAATGCCAGGATTGTGAAATATAAACCACTCCGGCTTGTTCGCCTATACTTGAATATAGGTTGCACTTTGTAAATGCAGCTGTAAATTAAACCACGCCTCTTTTGGGGAGATTTAGAATATTCATAGATAATTTGTTAACATACTGTTTCCCAGTTCTGATCTGTAGGTTGCATCGCATAGAGACAAAACTTGTGAATACTACCAAAACATATACATGTGAATATTGTTTATATCTAAATCTGTGGTAACCCTAAAGTCGAGGTAGGGTTAGTTAAGAAATTTAGTGTTAGTTTAAACTCGTTGAAGTTCGGGCATATAAGCGTTGAAAATATGCCACATACCCCCCTTTATTTTGACGTTTGAAAACAATAGTAGTGCATATGAACTTTCCATTGTAGGATATGATTTTTTCAAAACTTCATAGTAGAATCGGTAGACATTTAGCCGTAAAGGGAGTCCATATGGGAAAATGCATTGTCAATAATTACAGAAATGCAACTTACAAATTGCCGGCACGAAATAGAAAGTAGTGATATCAGTGAAATTAAATATTAAAGTTCATCACACAATCACGATAGACGGAAGATACATAAGAGGTGAGAAATGACAGACATTGCAGCAAACAAGTAAATTTAATCTCCGGTAAATCATTAGGTAACTCTTATCTCGCATTAATATTGAATTCCTAAAAAGCTCTTCAAATTAATAAAATTGAGCTCTCAATTTGTTTTTATCTTTGAAGAACGTCATCCAATAAACAAGTGTCGTACTCACTAATTCAGAAGCATACGCTTATATACTACACAGCTACTTTTGCATAGGTACTATTTCTGTACTAAAAATATGCAGTACTGGAAATTTACTTTTAATATTTAGTACTATTTCTTTACTTTAAAGTTATTGTAATATTTAGGTACTTGTATTTTACAGTACTTTGTTTGTACTAAATATTTTGGTACAGAAATAATACAATATTCCATGTTTGAAAATCATAATTTTAAGAGATTTGAAATAGAAAAACTTTCAAAATGCTGAAAATGTAACGGTAGTAACAAAAAATCTGTAGTACCTAAATTTCAAGTACAAATAAAGTACTATAAAATACAGGTACCTAAATATTACAATAATTTTAAAGTAACCAAATAGAACTGAATATTAAAAGTAAATTTCCAGTACTACAGATTTTTAGTACAGAAATAGTACCTATGCAAAAGTAGCTGTGTAAGTAACTAATTCTTATTCGGTAAATGCATTTAAAATAAGGTTGCATTTTGTAGTGTATAGTTGAACTTAAACTTTTTATGCTATTCAGTTTATGTCTTTCGAGCGATAATTCTCTCATTATGTTTCCAGAAACGCGTGTCCTGTAAAATACATGTGTTTACTGTGTGAGTGTTTAAAAGAGGGAAATTTAAACTTTAACAACAGAATTTAAGCAGCTCAATATTCTATTGATTAATATCTTTGTACAGTATTACTAATTTTTATCTACATCATCTAATTATCACATACTAGTTTAAACTTTATCTTTTTTTTGCTTTTACAGTCATTTCGAAAACAGTGAATTCGTAAATAAGGCATCATAATAATCAGGTTTATATTTGTTACGCCTGATTGCTTACATAAGACTCATGATAATCAAAACAGTTACAAGGGCAATTCAAAATCGTAATTGAAGATCAGTGAAAAAAAGTTCTGAAGAATATACTTGCTTGGTGCTTTCAAAGCCCCTATATGAATTTTACTACATCAGGAACGCTATGACTCAATACCATCAGACAAGGATGTATACATACGGAATATATAATGTGTCATATGACCAAACCCGACAATATAAGTAACATTAGATCGACTTTGTGGGCAGGTGACTACCTGTCCTAAGATACTCATATTTTGCTCTCCACTAAGTGGTCTTTTTAATCATGTTTCACTGTATACGGGAGAGATTTCAATTGTCAAAAAGCACATTTGCACAATTGGAATAACTTGACCTAAATGTAATAAACCATGGGAAAAATAAATGTAAGGATTGCTCATTGATTATAGATAAAAAAAAAAATAGTCTTATCAATAATAGTTATCCCTTTTGGTTGATGTAATATTGCAGTTTTTTTTTTGAAGAAGTATATAATTATAATAATCTCGTTTGTCTTTCAAATAACCCTGTTCGTCTGTAATTAGTTTTCTATGTTGTGTATTTAGACTGTTGTTTGTATAGTGGTCGTTTCCGTGTATTCTACTATCACTGTTGCAGCTATGAATTTGTATATCCATTTGGACGTTTTTTAAAATCAGTTCCTGTTCGGTCCGAATTTCGTTTTTCTACATGTTTTCTCTCTATTGCAAGTCTCTTGTTGGACATTGGACATTGAAATATAAGTCATTGTTCTCTATAATGAAATACCATTTTGTGATTTACCACATTAAGAAAATAAATTGGCAATATTACTTTCAATGAAAAGAACTAAAATCAGCCAAGACTTTCTGTTATTATAATTCCCTTCTTAAATTGTAAAACGAAGACATCAGTTCTCACTGGAGACTGCAGTCACCCCATAAGCTGACTTCTTGTAAGTGATGCCCTTTAATATATTTACGATTATTTATAATTCTTCTAAGTGATGGGCATCACATGTTATTTCTTTGGTGTATTCATACACTATTGCGTTCAAGATGAATATTGTATTCATGTTTTAAAGTTCTGCATTATATGCTTTCACTATATATATATATTTATTTTTACATTATTTAATTATTATTTAATATTACATATTAGTTTTGATTACATTGATATTACATCATTTACGATTCAGGTATGAATATATTTAGATCTTATTGCACATAGCGTGTTATAATTAATTTGTTCCATTGAACATATATGTATTTAGTACATTATTATTTCATCATTGGACCACAAACGGTCCAAACATCAAATTTATGATTAATATGATTATGATTTATAGTTTGTTTGCTTTTTAGAACACTATCTTTGCTTTTTTGTTTCACGATTTTGAACTCATATTGTTGTTAATTTCTAACTTCACAATTATGAAGTGATATATGTTTGTTGTTTAACGTAACGTACTTTGCGTTCACCACAACTATGATTTAAACGATTATTATTTCATATTGTTGTTGATTCACTTACTTTGTTGTCATGGAGATGACGATCTTTTATGTTTGTTTATTCACTTACTTTGCTTATGTCATGTTTATGATCTCAATTGGTTGTTGGTTCACCTACTGGCTCCAGTGAGTTTGAATCTCCAATCATTACGTGTTCTTGTATGTTTATATACCTAACCAATACGTTCAGGTATGATCATATGGCTTCAGATTATTTGAATACAAGAAGAGATGACTTTAATTTTGATGCGTTTTCGGAATAACGTTGAAATATTTTTTTGGCTCATTGTCAACAAATGTTCAATATGATCTTTCGTAAAAAGAAGATGGGAAAACAATGCGTTGTATTTGAAAAAAAAGCTTTTTTGTGAAAAATGATGCAATCAAGGGCCATAATTCTGCATGTATATGACACTTTGTCGTTTTTGGATGGGGAAGACCATGTTTTAATTAGTTTAAATACACATAGATTTTAAATTAAATACAATAGATTTGAACTGCATGATTTGTACCATTCATTATGTTTAAAATTTCGTTTGAATGATGAACATTCATAACTTTTTTTAAAATCATTTTTTAATTGAATAGATATGACAATATTTTTTTATTTTATCATATTCTTTTTGTGCTATTGTTACTTTATAAGAAAAAGTCCGATTGACTTATAAATAAGAAGTCTTCAGTAAAATTTTTATAAAATTCACAGTTATGTAATTGCTGTAGATCGCTTTTTTATTTTGACTGTAAAACGATGACATGGGTTTGATTTACATTATTAAGATTATGCCATGTCGCCTAATCTGATAATTTTTTCATTGTATTGACAATTTTATTATTAATCATACGAAATTTGACAAAGAGACAAACGGGGCCTCGGTTGTCAAATGATTTAACTGAATCTTTATCCTTTCAATACAACAATAATATTTTGAATTTGAGACATACACGTGACAGGTGCATTTGACTACACTCTTAATTGACTAGGTTTCAGTCGACGATAATAATTGGCCGCCACGAAATAGTAATGATAGTGTCAATCAACACCAATAAGCCATCACTCAATCAAAATAGGCAAAAGAAACCTAAGGGTGAATCGAAACTAAAAAATCGAAATGCAAACGACGAAATCATGACAAAAAAAAAACAACAACATAAGGACAAACAAAGTCTACAATGCACATCATTCAAAATAAATTTGAGCAACATAAACACTAATTAAAAACCGGTGCTCTCTCGGATGACTTTAGTGTACAATGATTGTTTAGCTTCATATGTTAAAAAGATTCCTTCTAAAATGATCTTAAATATCAGTTGCAAAAATCTCTAATTTACTGTTATAAATGTGTCTATAATAACTCAATTAACGATTCTGCGATAAGCTTGAGATGTATCGAACGAATATTCAATCAGACCATAAAGACAAGCAACATTTACAAAATAGAAAAGTAAAGGTTGAGCATTACGAATCGTACATAAACATTTACAACGGGGATGCTCTAATGTGTTTCGGAAAGACAAACAGATTTTATTTTATATGAACCAACTGCTGTGCTGCTCATGTAAGTACACAACCAATGATCAGTCTAATTCGGTAGGTCACATTCGACGAAAGAGGTTGGAATTTTGTTACGACAATTGGAGCATATATTTGTCATCTGTTAAACAAGATATTGATTTGTTGTTCAACTGAATCGAAACAGTGTCCATTAGATTCATGGATAAATATGGAGTATATCATTAAAACACACTTCTGACTCAAAATTGGAGATTTCAGATATAGGCCCTACTCCACATTATTGCAACACTTTAAAAGTCGCAGATAGTGATTGAACTTGTCTAGGTAGGATATTGTTTTTAAAAGTATCCATAGTTCATGTGTTATCTGCTTAGAATGTAGACTATATATGTTTTTCAAAAAACTTAGCGTAGTAATGAGTGCACACAATGCTAATATATATATATATAACATGTATTACCACAAAATAACCTATCGATTGACGGTATTCATCATATTGTAATTATTAAATGTACACATGAAAGATTTACTTATGCGCACAATGAATATGTATAATAGATCAATTTAGTTTTATGGATCGAGTTTACATATACAGGCTTTTAATGGCGAAAATAACAAATGCATGAACAATTTTGATTGAATAAGACCATTGTTAATCCAAGATTTAAAATGGCAGGTTAGTTTTTGATTTTAAGAGACGCTTTAATATTTTTCTGAAATATAAAACCTTACCACTTCAATATTAACTTGTTATGAATGCAAGTGCTCAGTCTTTGTATATGTAACTTTCCGTCGATTTTTTTTCGTTTCATCATATTGTTATTGTCGGTTTATAGTGTTTTTCGTTTATGAACTTTGACTGTCCCTTTTTACAACTCGATTTTGCTGCATGATATTTTGATAAATAAACTTTATGGATTTGATTTTTTTGCAATAAAAAAAATTCAAATGGAAAGTGTTTTAAAAAGTGAATTTGTCAGAAAAAAAAGAAGGACATGCTTACATTTTACAATTTAATGAGTGATATGCTGTCGGAAATGACATTTACAAAAAAAATCTTAAAAGAAATCATATATGAGAACATCACAGACACATTTGCATTTTTCTATAAGTTTATAATAAAAGTTAAATCTAGAATGTCACCTTCAAGCTTATCTGATCTGGATGACAATGTTGACAGTTATGCATTCAACATAGTCAAAATATTTTAGATTATTTAGTACGTTAAACATCATCTATATGGGAGAAAGCAAGGTTTAAAGAACTGCTTATCTGTCCTCTTTCTACCTAAGACGTTCCTGTATTATGTTAATCACATAAAAACGAAGGAACATGTCGGCAAGAAGAGGCACATAGTTGGAATGTATTCATTCATGGGAATGCTGATTGTTTGTTAAAAACCATGTCCTCCAAATGTAACAAATAACTTATCTATCAAGAAACCGAGCTTATCATTCAAGAAATCGAGCATCTTGATAATGTCAGTTAGAGAGATTTTTTCATTGGAATCAGAGTGATTTTTCCCAAAGTAGGATTTATCCCTTCCTAAGACAAGATACTTGTATTTACGTTGGCCATCATCTTTTTATGAAACGAAGCTTCCCCAGCCCTTTAGTTTAGAATACATGATTATTAATTATTTATTATTTTTAATTATTATTCCCAATTAACCAATTTTATTGTTAATCTGATACACCCAAAACCATTCTATCTTTTTCCTTTTATCTAACCGCCGAATACATTTCAAAATGCAGCAGCTAAATAAAATTACGATATTTGATTAATACTTCAGATATATCTTATTGATTTTCAGTTATCTTAATTCTAACACGAGTAAATAATTTTCAGATGTGCAGTATGTAATCTAGAGTGTATAATGAAATTTTATGCGATTTTGATATGCGTTATGTTCATTTGTATTGCAGATGTCACCACTACATGTATATCTTTAGCTTTGTACAAATATATGTGTGAACATATAGTGGGATCTGAAGAGTATGTAAAGACAATTAGAATGTTGATAAATGTTCGGGACAATTTAACAACCAACGATTTAAACGTTGTTATTACCGGTGGAAGTTTTGGAGAGGGTCTTGATATACATGGAGGAGATATAGATATCGTACTAGTGCAAAGAAATATAGAAGTTTCTGAAGAAAGAAAATTCGCTTTTGACTTTTGTAAAACATATTTCAAAATGGAAACTGAAGCAGTATATCCAGGTTATACTATGCTACTGCTTATATTTTCTAACAACAGTAACGCATTTCAACTCTGTAAGAAGATACATAGAAAGTATTATTTTTCAAACGTACTTTTTAAACAGGAGATTTTAGACAGTCAAACCGGTAATAACTATATTAAGGGACCTTGTATTTCGACTAAAGATGGAGACTACGACTATGCATACGCTTTACACAGTAAATTATGGATATCTACAGCAGAAAACTGGATAACAAGATCGAAAAACTTATGGCCAAGTAATGAGGTCAAACAGACTATCGTGAAACATGGTGTATTGTTTGTACCAGTAGGGTATAAGGGATCACCAAGAGAGGAACTTCAATGGAGAATATCCTTCAATGTGGGCGAGAGACTATTAATTTATACCTTTGCACATACACAACTGATGTGCTATCGTCTTATGAAAATTCTTCTGAAAGATGTATTAAATAAACTCATACACGTAGAATATCATGAATTAATCTGCTCTTATGTCATAAAAACTCTTATTTTCTGGATCTCTGAGGAAATGAAACCATCCATATGGAAACCCAAAAACCTAATATCTTGTTTTATGGCATGTTTTAAAAGATTGATTTATTATGTTGAATTTTCATTTTGTCCACATTACTTTATTCCACAAAACGATTTATTTGAGAATGGGTCAAAAGGGCGTGCACGTGAGGTTTTGTTAAATACATTACGTTCGCTTTATTTACATGGATGGCGATGTTTCGAATTTTCAGACAAAATATTTTGTTTGCAAGTTCGACGATTTTACACTGAACCTTGTATCAAATATTTAGAAAGAATAAAATTAAATTTTTCTAAATTAATTCGAACTGACGCTGATTTGCTCAACTCATATCAACATTTACAGAAAACAGGAATGCATCAGTTTCTTTCATATAAAAATCCAAAAATAATGTGTCTTTATATATACTTCATGTCGATGATATTTTCACAGAAAGCTCAAACGATACAATTGACTGAGGCGATTGACAACAAGAACTGCTACTTGAAATACAAAGCCTGCCAGTGTGATTTGATGCAGAATATTCATCATGATGCAGCATCTGGATGGCTTTTGATAGCCTCGTTATTCTATAGGACTCACCAATACAATCGAGCAATTAATATCATAAACTATGGGAAATGGAAGCTATATCCAAATTCAGATGTGTTGCTCACATTCATTCGATTGTGCAGTGTAAAATTATTCCAAAAGAGATTAGTACCGCTTTTGAAAATAGAGCGATGTGATTTTGTGCGGTTTAAATCAAAGTCAACGCTTATACCCCAGGAACTACAAATGATAGTAAAAGACATGTCACGTCCTTTTCCAGCAACTATATACATTCCTTTGCTCCGTTTTCTATGTCATTATCATTTGAATAATAATCTAGAACGCCATGATTCTCTTAGAGACCTTCAAAAAGCCATATCAAATTCAGACCGTATAGAAACTCCGGCGGCAAAGGCTACCTCTTACATTTGCCTTGGAATAGCATTTCAGCTTCATGGAGATAAATACTCAGCTAGGAATGCCTTTCAGCAGGCATACACATTAGATTCGTTTGATGGGGAAAAAGTTGCCCAAAAACGACTCTTGCTGTTAAAGTTATTGTACCAATAACATCAAGAGGATATTATCCTGGTATATTCAGAATTATACGAAACACGATTATAAGTTCAATATCTAATTACAGATGAACAAACATTGTTGTAATGGCAATGATAAACTACAGACAATGTAAGGCTTCATAACTTGAATGGACCATTGTTTATTTTTGAAGACTGTGTTTTGTTTCAGAGATTTAGACATACAAATTACTAGAATTTTACTGAAACTGTCAGTTGACTCTTTATCTGAGTTATTGATCTTAAATATTGACTTTTACCAATTTCAAGTCGTTTTGCTTATTACTTTAACAACTTAGATAGATTGACACCAATCTCCGGCGCAGAGATCATATCCGTTCCTTACGTGCTCCGCAATACTACACTTAATATGACCTCTGCCATACGATTGGCTGACTCCATGAGGAAATTTCCTCATGGCGGACAAGCGGAAGTATCTAAGGTTGTGAAAAGGCTATTTGTAAAAAATGGCGGATTACGAAATCCAGCTTAGACGTCTTGGACTTGGTCATCCTAACATACTACTCAAACCTAAACAAATTGAAGTGTTGGACGAAATCAGAAAAGGAACACTTGAAACAGTAGCGATTTTGCCAACTGGTTATGGAAAGAGCCTCATATACCAACTGGCTCCGCTAATCTTGGACGGCACTGTGATTGTTTTTTCACCTCTCAGTGTCATCCAAGAAGAGCAAGTAAAACAGTTGAAGAACTCAGAAGCACTGAAATGTTGTATATTAAATACCAGGGTAAAAATCTACTCTTATTCTTAAGGTTCATCATAAGGAATTTAAAAATATGGCCGTGTTTACCCTAGCAGGGGCGTGTCCAGGATATTTTAAAGGGGGGGCGTAGAATAAACCTATTTTGGGCTTAAAAACATAAAATAATAGAGAATTGCACTATTGTAACGGTTTCTGACTTGGAGCATGTATATTTTATAGTTAAAGTGTCAGGGTGTGACATTTTTTATGCCAAGTTCTCTCCATTAATTGTCTATGGTATATTAAGTACATGTAATTCATATGATAAATATTTTTTGTATCTTTCAATTTTAACTGGAAGGAGAAATTAACATCAATAAGTTACACAATCTTTTCATAGAGAAGTGAAGAAACAATGAAATCTTTAAAAAAAAATTGTATTCTTGTTTAAATAGCTAGGAATGCCTAAATCGCTAACCTATATAATTTACTTAAACCTCCACTCAATTTTGGTCAGGAAAATAAGAAGTTCTGTTTGTCAAACATGCAAAATTGCAATGTTACAAAGAATGTGATTATAAGAATATCAGTTACACCAAGTTGAAGAATAATTAATAATTATCTCAAGCTATGTTGTGTTCAATATTAAATAGAGATATCATAGCTACTGATAAATAACAGTCTTTAGTGGCTAGTTCCTTGGTCAAACATGGTCCACTGCATGCACTACATATATATTTTTTACACCTTTTATTTTGCTTTTTTGATAAAAATTAAAAACTAATTTTGGGGGCTATTCATATGGACTTCTTTTAACTTCAGAGGTCCAGATCATTATTATTTAATAAGACATGGTCATGGATTACAAATTCATGAAAGACATTTATGTATAATATATCTAGTGTACATGTATACGGAAATGTTCATTATGTAGACAATTTAAGCACTTGAGTTACCTGTATATGTTCTCACTCCACTCTTTCAATTTCTTTAACGTACAATAGCAGGAGTAACACAATGTTTGTTTTTTGGTAGTTGGAATGTAAACTGATACAAAATTCTTTGTAAATTTGTCGAAAAAAGAAAAAAGGTCAGATTTCAAGGAATGAAATCTCCACGAATTTGTGGTATAACAAGCATTGCAAGACATATCAAATTATTTAAATTGAAGAAGAAATCCATAAAAAAAGTGAAATATGTATAAAAAACATCGCTACAGAAATAAAAATAATCCCTTTGCAGACTACTTTGTTTACATAATTTGACAGGAAATACAATCTATAACAAATGTGCGACAATCAGCTTTTATTTGATAAATATAAATTTTTTAAATAAATTTCATTAAAACTTTTGTTATTCTTTTAAAATTGAAGATTGATTGATAAATTTTGATAAAAAAAGTCATCATAGGCATTTAATTTTTGTTTAGAGATTGAGAAGAAAAAGTACGCAAAAAAAGGTATGGCAGAGGTCATATTGAGTGTAGTGTTACGTAGTATTGAACGGAACGGATATGTGATCTCTGCGCCGGAGATTGGATTGACACATAACCAATGTAATAAATGTCAATATGGCCGAAATTGTCAGTCGCAACTCCTTATTTAAATGCTTGCACTTTGAAACTTTTTTTTTAACTTTTCATGAGTGTTTACCTGTTATCTTGAAAATAAACAAAAATAGATACACATTTTAAATTTAAAAAAAGTAATCAGCAAGACGAGAACTGTCTTTTTTTTAATGGAAATTATTAGACATCGGTCATACTATCATTTTGTGACAATACCACCATGTGAACGGAATCCAGCTCTAAAATCATTTAGTTGCTAAAATACCCAGTTTTGAGTTCTAGTCAACATACTTTGATACATGAGCATACTGTCACATATACGAAACACCATCATATTTAAAATTTAAACAACAGGTGACATTACTGTCATTAACAAAATGAGTTTTTATTCTGTGTGAAGATTTTTTTAATGTTAGAGAAAAGAAATAAATTATATCTAAAATGATTTGAGTGCTTCTCTTATCTATCAGAGGTAACTGATGTGACTTTGGACAGAAAATAAAAGCTATGTTTTTGAATAGTATTGCAGATTGGTCATATTTTGACTACATCTACTCGCACCTCTGGTTTAGGATAAATTGGAAAGATAACAGCATAGGCTGAAAAAATGTAATTTAATATTAAGATAACAGACGGCTCTTATCAACGATTTTTCATTTGCAGAATATAACTTCTTCCGCAAGCTAAATTTTGGCAGATAAGAAACTCTGAAAACAGACCTTTGAACTATACCAATATTGTTAATATCGTATTATAGTCAATCAATTAGACATGTACAATTAGTGTAGAAAAACTGTAAATGTTTATCTCGAAACAAAAGAATTTTCGATATACAATTTGTTTTTATATTCACAATTTAAAAATTACAACAGGTTAAAAGATAGGACGAATCTACAAGTTCAACCTATCGTATTGCATACGATTCAATGACAAGTTTTTCTTCTTCAAAATTATTGCGAGTGGTTAACTTGGTAGAGGAAAATTACATTTATCTTAAGATGTCAAAATGATCAAACGATAATCAACAAAACGTTTTGTTTCAACTACAAAGAGAAGTACGTGCCTGTATTGTCATACTTTATCAATCTCTCATAATAGTATTTTTAATAGAAATTTAGCTTTTAGGCTTTAAGAGTCAACACAATTGTACTTATACTGTACATTCAACTTTTTATTTGACAAATTAACAAATAATACTCATGAACGTAGCAAAATAATTTCACAAAATACTTCAAACTTCTAATGCTTAGTAATTCAGCAGTTACTGTATTGGAATAAAATGCCTTTAAGGTGGTACCTAACACTACAGGGAGATAACTCGTTTTAATTACGTTGTGTTGTAGAAGGAATATTATGCTTCTCAATGATTAAAATTAGTGTTTGTCAAACTGCTATATAACCAGTGTAATTTTTCTGACAAAACTGTTGGTTCAAAATTTTTGAAATATTTATATTTTTGTTAAAGGATTTACTTTGACAAAAGTTTATGAAAATTCAACGAGCCAAATTAATTGTTGGTGTTATATTTGTTATTCTCGTGGGATTTTGTCTGATGCTTGGTCCGTTTCTGTGTGTGTTACATTTTAGTGTTGTGTCGTTGTTCTCCTCTTATATTTAATGCGTTTCCCTCGGTTTTAGTTTGTTACCCCGATTTTGTTTTTTGTCCATGGATTTATGACTTTTGAACAGCGGTATACTACTGTTGCCTTTTTTGGGTACCACCTTAATTGAAAAGTGATAAAGCAAACCTCGAATTACCTCATAACATCTAATTACACACACAAAAGTCTAGTTATAACTTTGAATGAAAATACAGTCAGCTGAAACTACTTAGTCTCTATATTTTGATTTCTCAAAGTGTAAAACGAAGACATAACCACTGGAGACTACAGTCCTTCGGCTGACTTGTAAGTGATGCCCTTCTATATCTATACGATATTGTTTCAAAAGTACGATAGTACCTTTATCTCAATTAACTCTTTTGGCATCATGTTGATTTTGAATCCATATACCTTTCAGTCGATGACAAACATATGTTTTGTATTTATTTATAAAGGCATTATACCATGCCAACAGAATTATCTATATTCACATTATTTCATTGCTTCTGATAATACATATAGGTTACATCATCATTAGTCACAACTAATTTATATGTATTTTTAACCAATTAAAATGAAATCCTTTATTTTATAATACGATTGCACAGGTTGTGCTCTAAAATGGACTTACACCAAGAGTTAAACATTAACCTGAGAATATCAATAAACTGATCATTGATTTAAACATCACATTTCACACCTTGCATCACTGTAATGAAAAAAGTAAAATCAAAAAAAAATCTGCATTCCAAGGAAAATTCAAAACGGAAAGTCCATAATCTAATGGCAAAATAAAAAGCTCAAAAACATCAAACGAATGGATAACACCTGTCACATTCCTGACTACTTGTTACATGCATTTTTTTAAATGTAGAAAATGGTGGATTAACCCTGGTTTTATAGCTACTTGATAATCTCATTTGGTTGTTGGTTCATTTACTTTTTTTTTACATAAATTTATTCAATTATTAACATTTATATACAATAGATATATTACATATAACACCAAAATATCACAAGACAATGTTTTAAAGGATAATGACATATATCATCAACACAATAATCAAAAATTAAATGCTATGACACATTAAGTCTCTTTTACTAGAATATTGTTCCGGACCCAGCGAGTTTGAATCTCCATTTATTGTTTGTGCTACGATGTTAATATACCTAACAAATAATTTCAAGTATGATAATAAATCTTCACTATTTTAATATATAGTGAAATATTTTTATTTTTATGTGTTGCCGCAAAAATGCTAAAAATCAATATGATTTGTTATCTTCAGTGTTAAATATACTCTTGCCTAAAGTGAAGGTGTTATAAAAGTTGATACATTTGACGGAAAGGATGTTTTTTGTATATGTATATATTCAAGAGACAAAATGGCGTGATTGCTTTGTTTGCTGAGCGAAAATGTCGGTATTCATCTGATTATTTGTATAACTCGTCAATAGTTAATCAAACACAGTATTACTGATATAAATGCACTAATAATAATACTTTGAAATTTTGAAATGTATTGTTTTTATGTTTAAACTACATGATTTGTTTCTTTTGAATTTTATTTTAGCAGCATTTTGTTTTATCGATAGTCTCTTTTAGAATTTAATCAAATTAATCAATTTATCTTATTTTCTACTTCGAAATCAAATAAGTCCATTTTCCTCAAAACATGAATAAAACAAAAAATATGATTTTACAACCACATACTGCCAAAAGTTAATTTCATTTCTTAACTACAATGGAAATATGATAACAACTGTATTAGAATATGAATTTCTAAGAACTCTAATAATGAGCAATGGTAACCTGATTACACGTTTAGAACTACTATCGAAATAAAGGAAGACAAATCATGTTTTTGGTTAAAGCCAAGTTAGCTTCATTTGGCAAATCTCCCAATAGAATTATATGTTGCTATCTACTGTGATTGTTTAATAGACTTTGGTGTACGATACTTGCAATTGCTAAAACTGTATTCCAAATTGCAGCTTGAACTTTAACAAATTACGTCAGTGAAATGTTGTAATTTTGAAGTGAGTGCAGTGAATTAAAAAGTAATACTAACCATCCAACTTCAGTAAGTTATTGTATCCTTCATGAATTTCAAATTGAATAATGACTTACTATAACATATGAGTCTCTGGTTTAAAAAGGTATAATTTTGACATGATAACTTCTTCACTTAATAATTTTTATACATAGTAATTTTAAAGCATTGATTTGTAGGTCAATAATTTATTTTCTTCCCTTTTTTTGGCAAAAAACAATTACTTACTGGAGCTGGATGGTAAGTATTACTTTATTTTTCACTGCATTCACTTCAAACTAACAACCTTTCATTGAAGAAATCGTAAAAATATTTTACCAGCAGATCAGTTTGTGGGAGTAAAAATTCAAACTGCAATCGTGATACTCCAAAGCCTAATGAATAGGCACAGTAACATGATGCAGAGCTAAGGTAAGAGCTGATAGTTTTGATAAAAAAATGATCAAATTTCATTTATTCATAAAACTTCATTTGAAATGCTTTTTAATAAGTTTTGTAAATTTTTGCTGGGCACAAAAATAACCACACCGTCCGATCAGAACTAGGAAGACTCCCCTATGACGATTTTTTTTCACAACCTCTATCTTACCTAAGTTTGGTATTGTTGAGATATTTTCGCAAGGTTGATCATAACTCTTAAATTCTAATCACTGATTATATGAAAACAAACAGTTTTATTTGAGTCGTTTGTCATTCCCTTTACATGTTAAAATGCATCCTAAACCCCAACAAAACATTTTTTTACCATCCTTAGCTAGATATCGTCTGATATATTCATATTCTATAAATGGTAATAAAATAGAAGATAAGAACCATAGTAAAAAAATATTGAAACAAAAAATTATAATTGTTCAGTCATGCAGATCTAATAAATTGCAAAAAAAAAAGAAGAAAAAAATGTTTGCACTATGATTGAATTAAAATTCAACATAATAGCATTTAAAACGATTTTGCTAGTGTTCGTGGTCTATGTACATGGAATAGTTATTCGTGCATATGCACGACGAGATGCATAGTAGATCGACTTGAATCGAATGATAGCAGTTTTAGGGTGAGACGTTAATAAGATAGAGCGTTGTCTAGCGGTAAAATATGTCGTACTAGAAGTCTAAACCATGGTCAAAAACTCGAGTTAAGCTATCACCCACTCTATTTGCGAGGATATAAATATCATGTTTAATAAATAATCGCAAGGAAGACATCATATCCGGATATATAAATGTTTAATAAGAATTGTTTGGATGGATTTATTCACAACCAACGAGCAACTTTTTATTTTCTGTGAATAAATAATATACTTTAGATAACCTCAGGATTTAGGTGTGGATTGTGTTGCTCAGTCTTTTGTTTTCTATGCTGTGCTATATCATATCGTCGTTTTTTATCAAAGCATTCCAGTTTGTTTTCAATTCACGAGTTTAAACATTGCTTTGATTTCTCTTTCTATTTTCTTTTATATCCACTGCAAAATTATGTCAGAATTTAGAATATATTAGAAATCTTTTCAATGTTTGGAGAAATAACTACACTAGCCCATGATTTTACTTCATATGTAAGTCTATATTTGGCATGATATTCATTTTCATTCTAAATGTAAGATCAATGTCTTTTTGAAATGACACACAATTCAATGGGACAAAACGAAGACACTAATAGCCACTGTAGACTGCAGTCCCGTAGACTCAGGGTAAGTGATCCATCCATATTGATTGTTATTCCAAATTTTTTCGGATTCAAATCAATGGCCATCAGCTTTTAGTATGGTTGTAGACCCTTTCCTCAGACCATTTTAATCTCCAATATAGAAAACGCGGTCAATTGAATTAGACGCTTAACTATGTCTCTGTTCGGCACGTTAGTGTTTGTTTTTATATAGGTTTTTGCCTCCTTAACAAACACCCATGCTTGGAAGGGGCTATTTCACTTCCTGGCTCCAGTGGTGTTGTATCTTCATTCTTTCATATGTCCAAACACTATTTATATATAGACTATACACATTATCTAAAATCACGCTTACGACATATTTAAATATAATGTTCCCCGTTTGTAAACTCTTTCCTTTTGAGCTTATAAAATCAATATTCAACTTGAAATTGATATAGACAAAATGACTTTTTTAAGTGTTCGCTTTAAAGTACGTTACGATATTTTTTTTATATAACAAAATTTCAGGCAGAAAAAACATTTTACCAAAAGGGGAGGTAAATACAGTGTAAATGCAAATATTTATCGTTGTAAAATATCAACAAACATAAGTGTATATCAATATTTGATAAATAATGTTGTATTCACTTTTTATATTCATCCTCTTTCCATCAACAGCATATGCTCAAACTTCTTGTCATGAAGATGATGTTAAAATACCTTTGTCAGAAAAACGTAATTGTTTGTATGTTTTTATATAATTCAAGTAAAAACACGGCTAAATATAAGTTGTAAAGATAAACATTGGAATTTTCCTCTTCAGGCTAAACTATTTTGGAGTGTACATGATTTATTCTTCGTGTTAAATATAAAGTTTGAATCTTATTTTTTGAAACTTGAAGCTAAGGCAAATTGCACGAAGCAATCGCTATGTAAATTTCAACACTCAGTTTGATTTATAATAAGGATGAAAGTATGTTTAATATATCAAATATATATCAAATATCTTCATATTTTGTTTCTTGGATTTTTTCAATTATTTTTTATATACTCATTGTGTACTCATGTAGAGGTGGTATAGATAAATTCAAAATACAATATACATTCGAAGAGTAACCCTGTGTCATGCTAATTATAAGAACTTTTTAAAATTATTTAAGAGTAACACACACGCTTCAATATCACGGCCGACACTCGGCTAACCGAGAGATAGGTCGGTTAATCTATATTGAGTATGCG
This sequence comes from Mytilus galloprovincialis, assembly GCA_037788925.1. Classification (NCBI taxonomy): domain Eukaryota; kingdom Metazoa; phylum Mollusca; class Bivalvia; order Mytilida; family Mytilidae; genus Mytilus; species Mytilus galloprovincialis. The sequence continues at coordinate 38,630,079 of CM075335.1, forward strand.
GCTATATCGGCGGTTGGTCTGTTAATCGGGTTGGTTATACGTCTGTTAAGAGTAAAACGCACAATTTTAATATTAAAATCTATTTAATATACAGATTTTAGGTACATTATAAGAATCAAATCAAAAAAAGAAAAGTGTCTGACAAAATGATATATATCATAGAACATTTTCCAACTGTAAAAACATTTCATAGTCTGCGCAGTTTTCAGTAAAACTAAAAGGCGTCGCGCAAGTATGTAGTATTTATGCTTATACGCATAGCAATTTTTGTAATGAAAGGCGAAAAAAACAATTTTAGATATCATTTAAAGGACACAAAATCGTACTTTGGTTCTAAAATATAAATTGAAATTAGTAAATATTTCATAATTGTAATATAACGTGAGTAATACCACGTTTTAGTGAACATTATGGGAATAAAGTCTGTTAATGGGTTGGACAATTGAAATTGTGTCAGTTAAGAGTTATTTAGCCACGACAATAGTTGTGCTACCTTTATATTTTCCCTTTGAAAAAGTTAAGAATGCTCTTGAGTAAAAAAGAAATGACAATACGCTGCAACAGTATACTTCTAGTAAGAACATTTTTATTTTGACTTCCTTTGCATTTTATTAAGGGGTGTTTCACTTCAATATATAGATATGGATTGCCTGCTGGAATATGCATGAATCTATTATTAACGTTTTCTTCAGCCTTAATTTTTGTGTCTGTTCAAAGTAGCACGTTCTCAAATCCGTCGGAAAGTGTCTTTCTAATACAACACAGGGTACATATAACGTGTTGTCGTTATCATATGCACATGATATTTATCACTAGACGTTAAACTCTAAATCGTCAACATTATCCGATTGGTTCTTTTCTTCTATTACAGAATCATCTGTTGTTTACAAATCAGTCTAAAGAAGTAAATGGAAAGGAGCGAATACAGCTACATTTGGTTATCTTAAGTTTTAGTTCATTTTATTCCGTTTAGTTCCTTTCTACATAAGTGCAGAGGAGAACTGCAGTTGTCCGCATGTAAACTTTTAGCATTTATTACCAATATGAGTACATAGCAATCCGTTACTGTTTCAACACCCAGGGGTGTTTCATGTCTTTATTCTCAAACAGTTATTATTTTTTTCTATCTTTTTTTATTAATGCATCACTTCCTACTGTCCTTATCTATTATTCTATATATTCTGTGTTTCCATCCAGTTTCTCGTGTATACAATGAGGGTCCGGATTGGGGGTGTTGTTTATTTCTATATTCTTTAAATTGTCTGTTACTTTTCTCTACATTTTATTTTTATCTCACTCATTATTATTTCTTTATTCTTTATATATTCTAGCATCCCAATATATTTTACTTACTGATGTTTAGTTACATTACGACGTTTATCTCTGATTTATATACTGGTTAATACCAATTTAGATACAAATTAGTGTCATTCATGACAACCTAAACAGAATCCACATGATATATGCGACCATTCTTGGATGAAATCAATATGTATAGATTATAACATACCCTTTTCTATATTAGCCCTGGTATCATCCCGAGACTCCCATATCGGCCTCGAGGCTTTAGCCGAGGGCCGATATGGGTCGATGGACGATACCAGGGCAAATATGGAAAAACATGTTATAATCTTTAAGCTATTTATCACATATTTAAGTGTTGCAGAAAAGAGGGGGGAAAAGTTCAATTATAACAATTTAATGAAACATAACAGGTAAATCTTAAAAATTTATCCGTACTGCAGTATCCGTAACAAATATTTGATAAGATATAAATAACACATAGCTGAGAGGGTGATAGAGCAGATTGGGTCCCGAGAAAACATTGTCAACCGCGGCAAATCTAAGGTTGGCAATGTTTTTTCGAGGGATACCGATCTGCTCTATCACCCTCTCAGCTATGTGATATTTGATTTATTATAATGAATGTCCTATCATTATTTTCTTTAACAGATGAGTTTTATTATAAAGTATTTTCTATGTAGTCACGTACTTGACAGCGTAACAGGTATTTGAAAAATCATCAGAAGTGAAGTAAATAGACAATAGTAGTGCATTGACTTGACATATAAACGATACAAGGATTAGGCCCGAAACGGGAAAAAAGCTCTGCTATAAAAAAAATTATTTTCAATTGTTGTTATTTTGTTATTGTTATTTATTTTATTTAAATTTTGGGTAACTACCCCTTTCAAAAGGCCTCATATCTGGCGGAGAAATATACATCACAATGAACATGATGAAATGTACATCACCAGTTGAAACTCATCGATGGTGAACAAATGCGTTTAATATCAACAATAAGCATAACACACAATGATTTATAGGTTTAAAGTAAAAATATTAACAAGTGAAATACGTTTTTCCAACAATTGTAAAAGAAATAAGTTTGAGTCGTTCCACGCTTCGTTGTATAGTAAATTAGAACTTTAAGCATTGTCTATAAAATAACTTGATGTAGATTCAATTCATTGTCGTTTAAACTGCCGATTTTTGATTGGTCTAGCCGAGAGGGTGACATTCCAAAAAATTGTCACCCGCTCAGCCATGTGATAGAGTAAATTAACACCTTCGTATTAGGCAATCAAATTATGGCATTTTAACATGATGTATAATAATACTTTAATATTACACTTTTTTATATCAGTTTTCAATATTCATGGCCTAAATTCATTGTTCATGTCAGTGTTTCCGTATATATTATGTTTCATTGCTCATGTGTTCTTTCCGTATATTTTAGCCACTCGTCTTGAGTCTACCCATTTGATCCGATAACACCCCATACAGCAATAAAATTATACTTTTATTGCCATTCATAACTCTTAACAGACCAATTAACAGACCGGGTTTTATACATCCGACCCATTAACAGACCAGGTTTTAAATAAAGATTGATTTATGTCACCAAAATACAGATTTGTGTGTAGATTTTTCACACAATGATATCAATTTGGTTGACAAACATAATGCCTGTCTTTGTTCGATGTTCAAAATATCGCATGCAAGTAAATTCAACCAACGTGTCTTTTTGTGTACATTTTGTGTGTGTAAAATGTGTATACATTTATTGATGAGTAACACGCCTTTTCATTTTATAGATCGTACATCGAAGCTAGAAAAATAATAATTACACCACTGGATTCAGTACATTGAATTGTTTTGTTAGACATGAATAATTTTTATGATAAACATATATTTAAAAAGTTAGAAATTGAAACATGCAGAATTTCCAATGATTTCCTCGATAACACCTGATTAACAGACTTTAGCCAACCCGATTAACAGACCCACCGCCGATATAGCCACATACTCAATATAGATTAACCGACCAATCTCTCGGTTAGCCGAGTGTCGGCCGTGAATATGTTCTCTTATATACTGACATATATTTTATTTCATAAAACATCTCACATTTCAAAGATTTTGTAAAGCTATTTTCAACAGATTTTCATTTGTTGTTGAAAAAAATGAAAAATATATAGGTCGGAATACCTGAAAATCTCACTAGATCGGAATTTTTCTTGAATATATACGGTTGACCTTTTCAAAGCAAAAAACAGGATTGCAATTTAAAAGTCTCTTAGGGGAGCACGAAAAAAAAACCAACGTTGCAAAGTCGATTATGGTCGAGTCCCGAGTGCATTCTAAATTACATAAGGTATTTCAAGTTTGCAGGTCTTTGAACTTAATACATGTTATTTATCAGGTTTTCTGCATTTTCATGTTGTAGTTAGAGATCTTAAGATTATCAACGAGATTTAAAATTTGATGCTTTACAAGTAAATAATTCCTCATTAAATCCGTATTCATGTAACCTTCAATTAAATCCATTAGGTAGAGATTGGTGACGGATGTGTTAGTCGTGTTCAGTCGTCAAAGGGAAAAGAATGTCAACATTGAAAGTGAAACAAAGGTGAACCATTTCGTTGACTGATTGTATCGACAAAAAGTCATACTTATACAGGAAGAAAAGAAAATTCACTTTTTAAAATCTATAATATGATATCAAACATCCCTAGAAAAGTCCAATGGCACGATGCCGCTGCTATTGATATTTATTTATATCGGGTTTTGTGATTGTCAGCAGAAGCCAAATAAAGAAAGAGTCAAATTTTACAATAAAATATAACTCGTACTACTAATAATATGGTACTAGGTTGTTTCGTGACCCTTTTTCCCAATATCTGTACTGCCAACTGATGAGTCATGAGCGTAAATGGTCATTCACTCAAACATTATGTTTATTTATGTAAAAGAAAAGGACAAAATTCACCAGGCTTAATCGATATGTACATTATTTTTCATTGTTCAAAGTTTATGATTCATTCGCTAATATCTTAATTAGTGTAACATTAGTTAAAGCGCTGTTAAGTTTAATATATACTACAAGAAAACTGCAACTTATATAGTATAATTACTGTACCGGTATCACTTTAAACAAAAATCTTGATACAAGAAATTTTTTGTAATACCTTTTTCATTTCAAATACTGAAAATGATTAAAAGATGGTGCTTAATTCTAAGTTGAAGACATGTCATTAAAATGATTAATATGCATTTCCATGACTTTCAGAAACTTTATACCCTATTTTAATCATCAACTGGAAATACTTCTGGAAATTATAATGCAAATCATTATTCATGGCTTATTAATAATATGATACATATTTGTAGATTTCACTTCTGGACAAATCATTGAATTTCAAATATTTCTATAAAAAAGAATTATAAAAAAATCTGACAGTGGCTTCAATCAAAAACTCCAAAATAACTTGCTTCAAAAAAGCAAAACTCAACATCTATTGGCATCAGAAAAGAAATTTCACAGTGCGAATATGGAAATGAAGATAACATAATAATTATTGAAAGTATGGTTCGAAAAAATGTCAGTGTAGCTACAAAATTGTCTGGATCACAACACCCATCATTTAGTGTTTGAAACAGGATTTTCTTATCTCAGGCATAGATAGCCTTAGCCGTATTTTGCACAACTGTTTGGAAATTCTGACGTATTAGATCATAGGCCTGGTACCTTTGATGACTATTATCACTATGCAACACTGTTTAACATAGAGCCCTATGCATACAATACAAAGAATGTCGGTCGCACTCTAAAAAATTCAATCATGCTACCCGCACATATCTATGACCACACTTGTTACACATAAATATATCGCTCGGTAGTACCTAGTATTGTTTATCAAAATAATACTCGACTAATTGGTTTCCTGTTAGAATATTGTAAGTTTTAATCATCACCTCTTTTGTAATAATTAAATATGTTGTTTTACGTTTTCCAAATACTGTTGTTTAAGTAATCATTTTCTTAAATAGATATTAGTTAATTACTTGATTAGATTTTTGTCAGCATACACAATTAGTAAATTGAGTTAATGGGCTATTAGTTATGATATAAAATTCCTTGGACTGTTATTCCTAGGTAATAATGTTGAGGGTTTTACGTTGAAACTTCATGAAACAAAACAAAACAGTACATAAAACGGTTATAATTCTGTGTTTCCATTTGTAAATGTTTTACCGAGTGAGTTAGAACATTGTTTTCTGAATTAAAATATTAATTCAACTATTTACTAGGAACTATATGGCCATATGTATCTGCCTCATTCCTAGTATGACTATTTACGACACCAAGAAGTCGTAAGTTTTTTTCTGTTTGACCATCAAAGAGTTTGAAATATTTGCTTACAAACACGGAGAAAATATATGTCTTTAAGAGGAGTCCGATACCTTGAAACCAACCTACAAAATGTATGACATCTATACTGTTCTACTTTCAGCTTCAGCTGTTTTCCTATAAAATCTGTAAATTCGTTTCTTATATGTTATTGGAGATTCCACTTCTTACATAATGCCTTGAATTATGGGGAAAAGGTCTATGCTATATTTAGCACATATTGAATTGCTTCTATTTTTAATATTATATTAATAATAATCATTTTAAAAGATAAAATTTATCATTCATAATGGGTACAAAGTGTTTGATTTGATAGAGATTGTGCAACATACAATGCTCAATGATACAGAGCAATTTTCTATCAAATGTATACTGTTTTCATGCAATTTGTATCCAACCATTTATTTCAAGACCATAACACTTCTTGTGAAGCTGTACAAGCAAGATATGACAAAATTATTATGAACTTATTGTAATAATTCGACCATGTATGAATTGAGTGTCGATCTGTCTATTAATCTTTATTTTTAAAGAAAACACCAAAAAAACCTGTTATATATTTACAATAAATTAAAGGATATTAAATACAGAGGGAAGGAATGCATAAATTCTTTACATTTTTTTATTCGAGCATCACTGATGAGTCTTTTGTAGACGAAACGGTCGTCTGGCGTAAATAAAAAGAATCACTCTTGGTATCTATTTTGAGTTTATTTCCATTTATTTCCAATACCATAATTTTAATAATTAATGATAATAGGTTATAAAGTATAAGAAGGCGAAACCAAAGTCGATCATTCCTAGTTAAGCATATAATGAAAAAGGATAACTCCCAAGTAAGCAAACTTAGATAATTAGTGCCTTCGGTAATCATATTAACACAAACTCTTACGACTTCTTATCGTTTATGTGGCTTTTTTTAATCAAAACGCGATAAGTCAGTTGTCGAAACCGATTAGGGCGGAAACGCCGAACCCCCCCCCCCCCCCCCGCCCGATTAGTCCGTTACCTATCTAGTATAATAAGACGTGAAGTTACAAAGCCCCTTTGTTTGAACAGTTTTGGATTGGACAAGTTATCACAAGCACACAATACATTAGACATTGTAGTTTGATTTGTTTATTAACAAACCATGAGCCAATGTTCATGTGTTAGGCAAGATACATACACATCAGAGTACAGTTGATTACAAATGATAACTATCATGAAACATGTGAAAATAAAATTTTCAATGCAAGCACACTCTAAAATAAAATATGAAATTAGAATATAAAAATAATGGAATTTTTGTTTTTGATACTGACATAACCATGGTAAAATCATTAGTAAGCCGGAAGGACTCTGATATTTTACCATAGTTGGAAAATATTTACGTCATTTGTCACAGTGCATTAAGATGGTGTTCACTTACGCAAAGTATTTAAAATGAATAATTATTACATGCATTTCGTATTTTCCGTTTGAACATGTCTTTATCAAACAGAATATAATGGTTACATACTGGTCAATTATTATTTTTTAGCATAGAAAGATACGATCTGAATCAGCAGATGTGACATTGTTTTAAATGTCCAAAAGTAAAATGTTTTACTTTTTTGTTTATTATCAGATAGATAATTTGCATAAAATAACATTTATCTTACCGTCATTTCTTGTGGACCTCATAATTATTTCAAACATTTCAATGGATGTAACATTGGTCTATCTACTTTAATTTTATGAGTCATGTCATTTATTGTTAACCCGGACAGTTGAAACCTTGAATTTGTTCATTGGTCTATGAATAATTAAAAATTGGTACTAAAACCACATCTCCCTTAATTGTATATGATGCTCCTATACAAAAGGTCGGAGGTGTGAATAATTTATTTTTTGTTTTTTAGCTTCTCTCCTACGATTGCGATTCCTTTTTGGTCATCATTTATGTGTTGCGTCTAAATATGAATTTTAACACTCAGTAGTGACCTATCAGGGTGAACAATCCTTCTCAAGAAACAAAAAAGAAGACACATTGGAAAATCACAAGACTATTGAAAATTCAAGCGTTTAAATAGATTTGGATACTTAGGTTAGGTAAGCTATGAATTGAATAATACTGCGGATACGCACATTTTTAAGTGAATATATGTTTTTTTTCATGGACGGGAAAGTATATCATTACGCGTTGAACTCCTCGCGCAGGTCAATTGCGTAGGTCAATTGTTTTATCACGACCAGCCCACCGTATTGACATTATCGGATAGTACACATCAAAGGAAAAATGTACAAATTAAAGATAAAGTATATTATTACAATATCAAGTATGTTGTGCAATGAGGTCGATTTTTATAGAAATCAATATATAATTAGAAAAAAAAAACCAACGTAGTTTTGTATTAAGTATAGTAGTTCTCCTCACGGCTAGTGCACAGAAGTGGACACTTTACATCACTAAAATACACAGGTCAGGAAGTGGCGGTAGTTTGAAACCGTTTCTAAATTATATACTTGTCACCAGTTTAATATCTCTTCATGACTTATTCATGGTTGGTCTTAGTCATTCCAACTCTGCAAGATTTATCAAGGTCCATCAAGGAACAGTGCTCTAAAACACACAAGCAGGACATTTCTAAAGTTTAAATGAAAGAAATTTACATAATTTAGGATCTAGTCAAAAATTCAAAAAGAAAAGATTTACAAAGATATATGTTAGAGTCATTATGAATCTTAATTCTGATAATAATTTATCATCCTTATTTTATTACCAAAAAATCAGCTTTTAGAAGCAATAGGTTTAAATTGTATTTTTTTTTTCCAGTTCAATAATTATTTATCAGTGTTATTATATTTTGTTGGAAGTCGATAACATTGATACCAATTGACATATATATTTACGAACAGAAAGACTCGTTACGATGCAAAGCAACAATTGTATGAATATTGCAAAAATCAAAACGCTATGTGCCCAGAGAACAAATGTTATGTATTAAAAAAGGTTGGGTCAAAGTATGTACGCAAACCACAGTATTCACTCATTCAAAACACGTAAACAAATTCATAAACATTCTTTAAAAGAATTCAAATAATAAAAACAACACCGGCAGGCAAAACGATAGACATACTTGCTGCTGTATGTACCATGTCGATATCTAAGCATTTATACTGAACTCCTTTTATTTGAGCAGTTAAAATGCGTTGACTGTTTATATCTACCTCATATATATCTGATGATATTCTAAACTTTGCATTATAGATGGTCTGGAGGATGTCCACATGGACGAGAATTTGGAGGAAACGTTTTACAGTAGACGCCTTAAACATCCAGAATCAAACATACAACAGTGGATGAAATACACTCTCAAATTCAGATTAACCAAAAAAACAACAATAATCCCCTGAGAGCACATACGAAATTTTATCTTTTATAACGATATTGATGTTTCCAATGATCTGGTTCCTACTAATATACAAGATGAAGTTGCTGGGTTGTCAAAACAGTTTGATCCTAACTCAATTGAAATGGACGATGAGCATATTCTATTAAATAAAATCTAAAACATCTGCATAACCACCTGTCACGAAAGACAAAGGACCCCGTTCACGTGCACTAGGACATTTAGATCGATTTAAACTAGATCGGCTCACTTTAGATCGATTTAAGGGCTAATGTGAACGCTTTTAATCGATCTTCAAACGGTCTAAACAAAACCACAAAAAGAGGTAGTTAAGTGTGAATCGATCTAAAGTAACCCGATCTTACTGTAAATGTGAATGCAGAGATCGGTTGAAACTAGTACGATTGAATCGAAAATAATGTATGCGGCATAACTATATCAGTGGTTCGTTGTTTAATCCACATTTCTCTGTTAATAGACCTTTGGGTACATGCACGTAAAACAAACTGAAAACATGAACTGTCTACGACATAGCTTAAATTTGCAAAATCTGTGTCTTCTTTTCTTATGTTTTATTTTCATTCCACTGAGGAATCGCAGTATTTCGTCATGTTCATACTTTGTTGTTTAGTTTTTTTTAAGTCAAAGAAAACTGCAAATACACCGGTATCATCAGAGAATTATAGGCGATTAAAATAATAAAATTCCAATACCATAGACTTAAAAAAGTATACATAAATGATGCAAACATATAAAAGATTTAGCCTTATAATATTAACCCCCACATTGCATGTGTAATAAATATGAAAAATCTCAATTAATTAATTGGAAATTAGATATTTTGTGTTTAATTTTCAACCATTCCAACACAGGCACTTGTCAGAACTTTTCCCCTATATACCTTAACATTATGGTATATAGGGGAAAACAATCTGAGACAAAAGCCTGTGCATCTGAACATTTATTAAGTTCTTGTTAATATACCAAGAACTGAAATTTATACTGGAATGGTTAAAATTCTCAACATTATGTTTTGTAAAGCTGATGCACAAAAAAGAATGCAATACAAAAAACAGTCTACATGAGCATGTAAACAAACAACAATCCACAAAAAATTCACATAAAGCTAATTTAAAGATAGAGCTACACTAAGCCAGTATACATCGTGGATAGATTTAGATGCTCCAGATTGGTTGGCAGTTATCTAAGGATACAAGTATACACTATGAAATTGTAATTTAATGAATAATGATGTGTGCAATCTCTTATGCAAATCGTTAATTTCTACTAAATTTTTTTTTTGTGTATTTTTTCATTATAAGGCCACACCAATTTAATTCCTTGTTCGACGGACCCACCCGCACCTATTTTTTTCAAAACAGAATTTTTTTATTTTTTTTTTATATTCCCGCTTCCCGCATCCGGAAATGTAATAATGTCCATTTCCCGCACCGTTTTTTGTTGTTGTAAATATTATATAAAAAGATATCAGCATTTCGTTTTAAAATCACAGTCTAGACTGTACATAACGATTGTAATCATACATATACTGTGTAAATATCTGTGAGAATATTTGTTTCAGCATGAAACCAATTTATCCCAAACGGGAGTGCATCGATATAAATATATAACAGCGGAAATACCTGTACAGAACAAAACATTGGTTTCTTTCCCTCTTACTTATATTCCCTATCAAAAAATGTTCGTTTTTAGAATAAAGTACAAAGAACTTCTGAACGATTTGCCCTCAACTGCAATTATATTGTATGCTGGCGAAACAAAACTATCCATAGACACTGCATGTTTATGCACCTGTCCTGATTGATTCAGGGGCCTGTCGTTCATCAGTTATCGTTTGTTGACGTGGTTCATAATTTGGTATTTTCCCATTTGGATATGTGATAAATTAGATCGTTGGTTTTCCTGTTCGAATTGTGTACACTAATAATTTTGGGGTCCTTTAAAGCTTGCTGTTTGGTCTGGATCAATTTCAATCAAAGCCCTGTGTAAAAGGCCGTACTTTGACCTGTGTTTGTTATAATCAGGTTGGGAACAACCGCACCCCCTCAGTCATACAAGGAGTCATTTTACTGATGTATAAAAGAAAATAGAAATACCAAGGATTTATTGTGCTATTATACAAAAGCTTTGAAAACTTAAAATTTTTTACTCAAAAAGAGGAGAAATACATCATATTTTAAACAACTGTTGTAAAAGAGGGGTCCACTTATTTTGAATAATATTAAACTGTTAAAGTAAATGTGTTAACATGGTCCAGCAATATTACAAAATTCTTGGAATATTACAAAATTCTTGGACATGTTTTGACCATTTAATACCAGATAGATATATACTTCTTTGGAAAAATATGAGCCCTTTTGTACTTAAAAAGTGTTTTTTTTACAAAAAAATATATTACAACTAATATTGACCCCTCATAAAAAGGATATTTATAACATTAAGGGGTAGTTCCCAACCTGATTATGACTTGGATGGAGAATTGTCTCCTTGTCAGTCACACATACATAGACCAGATTTAATTATTCAAGTATTTCTTGGTGAACAAGGAAAAAATACTTCATTAATTAAAGAAATGTCAAAGTACAAGTGATAAATCAAGTTTTAATACGGTCAAAACCTACTATTTTATGTTTCCAAAAAAAAAATTACAATCGCTCGCCTTTACTTTTCAAGCTTCGCCTCAAAAAATTTCAAATTAAATATTTTTTTATTAAAATTTTCAAATCGCTCGCTCGCCCCAATTTTTGGAGTCCAAAAATCCGTAGAACAAGAAATTAAATTGGTGTGGCATAAGGGTACTTCAATTTTGTTAATACTTTCTATGATTTCGTTAGGTAGACAAAAGCCAGGGGCTCCTGATTTGGTACAGGCGCAAACCTGCGGAGTGGTTAAACATGTTTTGTGAGATCTCAACCCTCCACTTTATCTCTATCTAATGAAGAATAAACAAACACACGACGAAATGCACCCTAAAACTCAGTTTAATAGAATTCCGATTCCGATTTCATCAGAAAAAAGCAAATACACACTTCCTAAAATTACAGCTTGCCTTCTTTATCTATCAACATGTATAAATACATAGTAAATTGTATAATTGCATTACTGTTTGACCCTGTATTGGAGAGATAATGGTGAGTACAGTTAATTGCATAACCAAAAATTAACGTTTAGGTTCATGTAATTTAGTTTTGATTTTGATTTTGATTTTGATTTTCTTTTTTGATATTGGACGCATTTTATGGTGTATTTTGCCTTTTGTGTTGTCGCTTATTGTATTTTTATTTCCATTTATCTATTTTCTGAAATATTTGTTCAAAAAGTGCAGTAAAAATAGAAATACTTAATGCAAATAAATAAGCGAAATTAAATGGCGTTCTAGTATTTAAGTATATTTGTAAAGTGTATAGAAAATAAATAAAGTGTGTTTTTTTTTAATCTGACGCTTATCAACCCGATACACCAATAAAACACCCATTAATTCGGGCGACAAATATAACTGAACAGACAGTTGGTTTAGTTTGTGATACAAATATGTATGATAATGCCATCAATCAATACCACAGTTAACCAAATTGCTGTTTTTAACTTTCAATAATTAGTTATCGTTTAGTACTATCAGAAATATGACACAATTTTGTAACATGTTCAAAAGCATAACAAGTGTGGTATTCAATTAATTATGAAAGACTTTTGAATATGACAGTATTAAGGTAGATTCATGGTATACCGCCATCTTGGATTGTACGATCACAGAACAAAATCGGTCTAGTTATTTGCCCAAATCTGAAAATTTGGATACAATTTTTTCAAATTCAAAAACTTTGTTGTATTTTCTTGCTGTATTTAGCTCTAAGGTATATAAAAAAAATTCAGTCTATTTTTTATTCAATTGCATTTGGAAGCTTTTCTTCTAGCTTGCATTTATAGACGTATTTGTTGGCAAAAATTACAAGAAAATTTAAAAATAAGCTTTCTTCTACAAAACCAAGAAAAAAGTTCTTTTTGTTAAATTCAAAGTTTACATGGAATTTTTTCAGACAAGCACAAAACAAATATAAAAAAATTTGATGTCACTTGACAATCATAAAATAAATGTCCAGTAGTTTCATCTTCATATCTTCAAAAAGAACATAACTTTGTATCTTTGGTTTTGATCTTGTATAAAAATGTATTTGTAGGAATAATCCTATGTAAAAACTTATATTGGAAATTATACAAATATGTATATATATATATATATATCTACAACCTTTTTGAAGTATACAAAAGTATTGCTTTCAGTCTTCAATGAATGCAGCTTATCCTCCCATTTTGAAAATATTCAACTGGTGGATGTGCACATTTCACAATAAGATTATTATATGTAAATTGTATATTTTTACTGCTAGTAATTTGCTTAAAAAAACATATCATGTGGAGTAAAATTTTCTAAGTTAGTATCAGTATTTCCCTAATACACTGTTTAACCTCCATAGGGATATTTGATATTAAACTGTAATAGCGCATAAAATTATTTGTCTGAACTTTTTGTTTAATCTGATCAAATGTGAAAAAATCTTTCCTTTGATGGTAAAAAATGTGACAGAGGTTTTGCAAACCAGCAACTCCGCATCTGTTATATAATGGGAAATCTTCTGTTTTTACAAAATTCAAGATATCAAGCGAGAGGCACTCTTTGACATCAGTTAAAACATGTGGTTTAGATGAGTGTAAAGCTTGAAAGACATCTTTCCAAAAAAGATTGCTAAGTTAATTTCCAATCTCCAAAGGTTTTGTAAAGAAAAAGATCTTGCAACTCCAATTTTTTTCATTTTCAACTTAAGAATATTTTGACAGACCCCATTCAAATTTGTAAAAAATCGTCTCAACCAACCGACTTTAAGATAAAAGTTGAAAGATTGTAAATGAACTGTTTTCAAACCTCCCTCCTTTTTATCTGCAATCAGTTTATCACGTTTATATTTTTCTGTTTTTCCATCCCATATAAAATTAAAGAATAATCTGTTGATTTCATTCAACATGGATTGACATATATTAGGTAAGCAAATGAATCAAATTCGAGTCTTAGTTACAGTAACCTTACCAAGTAGTGTTAGCTTCCTATGCTGCCAAATTTTCAACAATTTTGAAATATCAATGATTTTTGCTCTGAAATTCAAACTGGGCATACACTCTAGATTTAAAGAGAAATTTAATTCTGAAACCTTTTTTGAACAGGACCAACTTAGATTTTTCTCAGAACACAAAAATCTTTTACTTTCAATCCAAACAACTTTTGTTTTATTTGTATGTATCTTTAATCCTGAGACTTTATGAAATTTTCAAAACATGAGAGGGTCTCTTTTAATGAATCTTCACTTCCATCAAGTGTAAGTAATGTATCATCTGCATACTGACTAATGAGTGGAAGATTCCCATTTATATTTTACCTCTTTTAAGTTTGAAAAATTGGGACCTATTACCATTATTAATGACACAGCTCTTACCATCTGCATAAAGCACATCAAACCATTTACAAAACGAAGGACCAAAGTTAAAACTAATCAAAGCCTGCTTTAAAAAATCCAATTCTATATAATCAAATGTTTTTTTTTAAATCTACTAGTAATAACAATCCTTTTATATATTTTTTTCTAGATAGTGCATTAAATCATATAGGAATCTAGTGTTCTCTCCTATTAACCTCTCTTTCATAAAGCCCTTTTGTGTGTCACTAATAATGGCGAATAGTACCATTTTTGCACTACCAGCAAGAACTGCAGATGCTATTTTCATAGCTGTGTTCATCAAGCTGATCGCTCGCCAGTTACTCATGTATCTCCCATCTTTCCCATCCTTAGGAATACAAGTAATATTACTTTGGTATTGAAAATCAGAAAAATGGCCCAACTCATATCCAAATTGCAGAGATCTAAAGACAAAAGGACCAATATCTTTCCAAAACAGTTGAAAATATCCACTGTAAATCCATCAGATCAAGGAGACTTGCCATATTGCATCTGTTTTAAAGCTTCCCCACATTCCCGATTAGGCAAGTTTCCGTCACAAAGAAGTTTTTGTTCTTTCATCATTACTGAATGACTTAGATGTTTAAAGTGCCATATAAAACTGCTCCTGTTCAAACAATATTTTAGTTTGATCAGAAATTTGGTTTCCTTGGTCATCAATGAGTTCAGTCATAGTTTTATTTAAAAAGGATTTCTTTTCTAACTTACAAAGATAGTTGGTGCATCTTTCTCCATTCTCATGCCAATTTACACGAGAACCGAGAATGAGACCCTCAACTAAGGTCTGTCGTCTCTTCTCTAATTTACACTTTTTCTGATTGAGTGACGTCAAATTAATTTCGCAAGGGTTTACATTCACACTGTTTTCCAAAGACTGGATTTCTATCTCTAGTCCTCTGAAAACCTTTCTTCACTTTAATTTTGTTACAGTAAGAGATAGTAAGACTACGAATCTTCATTTTTAAAAACCTCTAAAGATAGCTGATCACTACATGATAAAATTTTCAAAATAACCCCCAGAGAAATACTCCGAAACAGTATCTCTGATGCAATTTATAACTTATTCTCCATATGCAGGTTATCTTAAAAGCTGAGAATTAAATTTCCAGTATCCTTTGTTCCGCTTAGCTAAGAAGTCTGTAAAAGTAAATATAATCTGACTGATCTGTCCTGTATCCAGGAATATTTTTTGTTGATTCCATCAATGTAAAAGGTCCTCAGATACAAGATAATAATCAAGACGGCTCTGTTTAATGGGAGATTTCTGACGCCATGTTAATTATCTATTACTAGGATAACAAGTACTCCAAGGGTCTAACAGTAAAAGTGTTTCCTTTATTTCATAAATCTTTCTCCTTGAGTTGGGGTTTCTGTCATGTATTACATCATAAGTATCATCATTCTTATCCTGCACTACATTCCATGCACCCAAGAAGATGAAAATTGTATTCGAAAATCTCATAGTTTTCTTTAGGATATCACAGAAAAATTCTGGTTTATCTGTATTATAACCATATAAACATAGCAAACTTAATCTTTGATCGTATAGAGTCAAGTCTAATATGATGTATCGTTCATGTTGGTCTATAACAGATTCATGAACTTCGTAATCATAACCACCCCTGAACATGACACAAAATCCAGCACTTCTACTATCGCCATGGCTGAAGTTACACTGATGACCGCAATCATCGCCCCATAAAGTTTCAATATCTCTTGCACTGTGTGTCTCTTGAAAACACACAATCGAACTATTTTTTTTATTTTGCCCAGTTGAAAACATCAGATCTTTTTTTAGCACTAGAGAAAAGACCCCTAACATTCATTGACAAAAAAATGTATATGATTATCCATTATGTTTATATATTGACTTGAGAAACAATATTTGTATCTATACACAAGAGCAAGCAAAACAATGTAACACAATGAAATAAACTTAAATAAACTACATTTGCATTATCATTTACACAATCATTATCTCTCACATTTACACTGTTAAGATAACCCACATTCATATAGATGTTCTCTTAGATGTGTTGCAGCTTTTATGGCATTAAATACTACAATTTCTGAAATGTACGTTATTTACACAAACACAAATGGCGTATTTTAATCGATTTAAAAAAACCAGAATCACTTATATACACAATGTACAAGAGATAAATAATAAGCTTAACTAAGTAAATATGTCAAAACAAGCAACCAAAATATGATAATTGAGAGGTCACTATTAATCATAAATGTTTCACATTGAAATTCCTTTAAAATGAAAATTTTAAGTAGAAAAAAAAGATTAATACAATAAAATAAATAATGATACATGTAGTATTAATCATAAAAAATAATGAAAATTTTAGTTCCATCAATTCTAGTATTTTTTGTGTGTTAGTAAAATTTAATATATTTTAAAAGTCAATTAAATTTCAGTTAAATCTATATTTGTCAAACAAAATTATGTTCCTTAATTAGTTACCAGCTACTTCAATCGCTTAGCAATGTTATCAAAAATATCAAATTTCAAACGTCTACCTGCCTTAGTTTTCCCATATACAAACAGTTAAAGTACCAAGCATTGTCAAGTTGATAACTATCACGGAGTCTAGTAATCAGTTCCATGTTTGATTTTGTAACACCATCAACTAACCTAAAGTGCATTGTTTAGGCATGTTTTTCTTTTTTTCTCATAATGCGGTACTTCACTTCAGAGTCGAGGAGTTTTACAATAATTGGTCTATGTTCTCCTTGTTTACCTGGTATCCTATGAAAAATAGCTTGGATCTCATCAGGTCGAATGGTCACCTTCAAAGTGTTTTAAACAATTTTATTTTTAAAGATCTCTCTTAAATTGTCATCGTTGTTTTTTGGGAAGTTCATCACTTTCATGTTGAACTTTCTGCTATATTTCTGGTTATAGTTGGACATTTGTAATGCTTGTTTGACTATAATTCCATTATCTTTTACATTTATCTGAAGTTCATGTATCATTTTTCATTGGCTAGCGATCAACTCTCTTAAGCCTTCATTCTCTTTTGACAGTTCTTCAACAGCTTGTGTCTGCTTATTTGTCTTATCTTTTTAGTCACCCTCTATTTCTTTTTTCATGCTGTCAACCAATTAAGTGACAATTGAGGTCACTATTGTTTCCAAATCATATTTTATATACCTGTATTTATATATAATAGGCAGTTGTATATGTCTCCATCCAAGTCACACTTTGTAAAAAATGTAAAACCATTATAGGTAAAAGTACGGCCTTCAACATTGAGCTTTGGCCACACCAAAAACTGAATTAATATATCGTAAATCAGTCTTCTACCTTGATTACATTGAGAAGTGATTCAACATAAGGAATATAAGGATTATATAAGTGTATGGTGTTGATTGTATTGCAAAAGACAAATGCTTTGGGAAAACCATCATCAAGTTTGCTGGAACCCAAATGTAATTTATTTTTCACTATTCTTAAGTACAGTAGCAACATTGAGAATTTTGCGTATACGAATAATAAAGAGTATACAAGCCTGATACGAACAGAATTTAGAACATGTATCATAACTTTGTGCTAGTCTAGCTGTCATAAAGTCTATGTCCAAGTTAAGCTTTAACATACTAAAGTCAACAAAACATTTGTAATGTAAATATATGAAAATAGTGGAATTAACTATTTTTGAAGTGCAAAATATATACCTGACTATGTGGTATGTATTCCTATTTTTATATTTAATTAAATGAAGCTTTTTTCATATTTGAAGGATATTCCGAGCAATAGCAAACTTGTTAGAAGTGTAGAAGAGCTTAATAAATATTTTGAAGATGGATTAAAAATGATTCATGTTGCAGTTAAACGCAGATTACCTTATTACCATCACTACGTGATTCTTGCTGAAAAATCAGTTTGGAATTGCTATTTGAAAATCGTCCAATACAATGGTGGACCTTCTTACTTCTTCAAAGGTAGTACAGGTGGTGAAATAGAGGAAGCTGATATTACAATTTCTCAAGTAGAAACGGAAATATGTGATGGATTGTACGTGATAACTGGTACTGATTATCCAACGAAAGCAATCGATTTTGTGGATGCATGCGCCCGTTATTTGATTCGCTTGCGCGAGAGGTCATACTCAGTTGTGTACAACAACTGTGAACATCTAGCAACGTATATCATGACTGGATGTGTAAAAAGCGAACAAATTGAAAAATCCGGTCGACTTAAGAAAGCGATGGCTGACACAATGGACATAACCGTCAACGATGGAAAAAGCAATTTCTTTAATACAGCGATCAATACAGCAGGCAACACAGCAGCGTCTGCCGGTTTTGTGATTATGGCAGGTAAACAGGTAGTCTCGGCTGTATCACGGGGAGTGATATCAAATTCCGTACATATGGCAGGAACATCGTATACTGCACAAAACTTAATTTCCTTTACTGCTCAGAACTTTTCCACATGCTGCACTACTGAACAAATGCTTTGTTCACAAACATGCTGCGATATTGCCGAAAAAGCAGGAACAAGTGCACTAATTAAAACAGGTCTAGTCTGCGGGGGGCTGACATTAGTTACAGAGACAGGGTTAGCTGTTTGGAAGATATACAAATTAAATAAAATGAGAAAAGCAGGTCAAATTAAAAAACGTGACTTCATAAGAGAAACACTTAAATCGATATTAACGGTGCCAGTGGCTACCGCTTTAACTGTTTTTGGAAGTGTCTTTGGGCAAATAATATGTCCTATACCATTCCTTGGTGCATGTGTGGGTGGATTTCTTGGAAATATTTTAGGCCGCATCTTAGCTGGAGTTGTTACTGGCATGATCTTTGATCGGGTGGTATCCATACTTAAGTAAACATTGTCTTCTTGTATCATATTTGTCTTAAGCTATTTATTCATTGTTTCAATTCATCAGAAAATAGACGCCATCAATTTTACAGTGATGTTTCTTCTACTTTTAATTATTTTCTAAAATAATGAAAAACATATTAAATCGATACGTAACGGAAAATTATTTCGTAAGAACATTACCAAATTTGACTGAACAATTAAAAGAAACGAATTTGACATTTCCTTGGAGCGTAGTGCAAGGTCCTCGTATTGTGACCTAAACATTTGCTATATAATTCATTCATCGAAATGTAACACAACACATGGTTATTTGGAACAGCAGTTTATTCAAGCCGATCTGGACCAGTGTCGATAATGGAGCGTCTCCCCATAACATTACAAGCAATACTTTATATACATTTCAAATGAATATAACAGTTCATCAAAATTTCTATTACTTTGACAATAATAGTTTTTACCAATCTGAACAATTTATAGTTGTAAATCTTGCGTATGTCCAGTTCATTAACTAATTGTTATTATAACATGTCAGCATATGGCCTACATGTGCACATGTACTTATATTTACATGTACTTCTAACCTTGAATTAAACAATCAGTCTTAAACTTATTTGTATAATTTTCTTGATAAATATTTCCCTGTGTTATTTATTCAATGAATTTTATTAAACATATTAAGATATATGTCTTAATATATATGTATATTGAAGCCCATCATATTATCACAAAAACAATTTTTCTAATGTATGGTTGGCTTTTTTTTTTTATAAACCAGGCTTTTAGAGATGCAAAATTATAAGAATATAAACAAGAATGTGTCCCAAGTACACGGATGCCCCATCCGCACTATCATTTTCTATGTTCAGTGGACCGTGAAAATGGGATAAAATCTCTAATTGTGCATTAAAATTAGATAGACCATAGCATAGGAAACATGTTTACTAAGTTTCAAGTTGATTGGACTTCAACTTCATCAAAAAATACCTCGACAAAAAACTTTAACCTGAAGCGGGACAGACGGAGGGACGACAGACCAGACAACATAATGCCCATAATTGGGACATAAAAACCAAACAGCGGAAAATACAGTTACATTTAAGAACTTTGTAAAGAAATGATAGATCACAAGCTTAACTATAGAAAATGATTAACGGCTTTTAGAAACTGTTGCGGTCAATACTCTTCCGTTTTAGACCGTTCTCAATCGTACTAATCCTTACTCATACCGTAGCAAACCGCTGTTTATCTGCGGTACATACGCCCCAACACGTGTCGTTTCTCATTAGAGGTAACCGGTGAGATCACGAATCACGTACGAATCACGAACGTATCACCAAATTTGCCGTATGACACGAAAAGGGATCATTAATTTTAAGTTAGGATTCCTAAATGTTCATGATTAACTCGCTTTGTTTATAAGTGCATTCTTTATTTATTGATACGCGTACTGTCTGTTTTATTCTTTTTATTTTGTATGTCGTAAGTCACGGAGCGATTTTTTGTGGGAGGGGGAGAAGGGCTTCTATTTTTTAGAAACAAATCTTTTGATTCTGATTTTGGTAAAAAAATAATTCCTGCCAGCACCTAGAGTAGGGAACGACCATTTAATTTGTGAAAAGGGGGGGGGGGGGGGGGCTGAAATAAAAATAAAAATAACAATTCCTTTGATAGAAGAAAAGTGATATCTGACAATATACAACTATCTGCAAACTTGAAGCTTTTAAAACAAGTAACTTTAATTGGATGCAGTAGTCAACTCTCCCAAACGGTACACACATTTCGCGTTGAAATTGTGACCAAAACATGAGTTTAGGGCCGAACATTGAACTTGCATGGACAAAAAATTTGACTCAAAATTTTAGGAGACTCAACGAAAAAAAAATGGCTAGAAATGTAAGAGACAAAAATAATTTCTGACGAGAAAATTGACCATGCGGCGGCGATTGCCCTTCCTTGAACATGTCCCTCCCCCATCCCCATTTTCAATTTAAATGGCTGGTCCCGTAGTTCAACATTTCTGCGTAAATTATAGATTTGCCTGATAATTTTCGCCTAGTCATATTTTAGGCCTGAAATTACCGGCCTAGTCATTGAATAAGGTTTAAATTTCATACCCAGTCATGAATTTGACAAATGAATAATGACCAATTCTAGCGGAACGTCTGTATATACTTTTATATAGGAAAAGTACTCACCCAAGGAGGGGTCTTCCCTCCTTGGGTGAGTACTTGGGGAAAAAAAAAAAAAAAAAAGAATCTATACCGAATACTTAACAGAAAACTTCATAATTTATGTATTCTTTCGCAAAATAAACGATGAATAACCAAATAAGATATAATAATATAATTTTATAACTCCAGCGTATTAAGTTCCAATTTTTTTCCGGAGTACTATTCTTTTTTCCTGGACCAAATATCTGAAATAATACCAGCAATACCGCATACTAAATGGGGGTTAGGGGTGCTAGGATCGGAGCTGGCAGATTTTGTAAATAAATTTATTGGCCAGGGAAGAAAATAGTAATAAATATGCTGGCTTCCACCCAAAAAAAACCTGGCCTCCAATTCTATTATACAGTAAAATGATATATGTGTAATAAATAATCTTGCATGTAGCAGTTGATTTTTTTTTCTAAATTAAATAATCTGACTGACCAAATCTGCCAGGCCAGCCCCCTCAGAATCAAATGGTTGCCTTCTTATACCCTCCTCAAAGATAGATGATCGATACCCACTTTAATTGCGATATAAAATAATATATATAGGGAAAAGACGAGAAAACAATTGGGGTGGTTGTCAGGTGATTTTTTTTTTATTATTTGTTGCAAATTTCTTGTAAAGGACAGTCCTTTGCAAGAAATTTGCAACAAATAATAAAAAAAACAACATTTGTCCCGAATCGACCATTTAACATGCAGAGGGGGCGGGGCATGTTTCTTTCGGAAATAATATATTTTATTCCGAATTTTGAGAAAACAATTAATCTGGCCAGGTATAAGGAAGAAAAAATCTGATCTTAGATAATTACCACAAAAAATAATGTTACATTTGAAGAAAAAAAATTGGTCGCGCCGCATAAAAAAAACTTCAAGTTAAATGGTCGGTCCCCTACTAGTTTAAATGTTTACTTTTGAACAAATATATATTCAATATCTTCTTGATATGTTTTTCTATCAAACACATGCACCGTGGTATTTTAAAAGATTGTCCCCATGATTAAATCATGCTATCATTCCACGCGACTATTAAAAGTGTAGAAGGTGATCGCCACAGGTATACATTTATACGTACTGTTTTAATCCGTACATTGGCACTTCCGGTATATAAGTTAAAAATACATAGTCTTATATATCCATCCTTATACTTGAAATTCCGTCTTTTATCATTATTTTCTAATAAAGGAAACTGTGTGAGGTGTCACGGGGTATTTAAGTCGATTATTCGGTTTTAATGAGCTTTACCCAATTTGAAAATTACTGCTCCCAATACGTTCGTTCGTCGTTATTCGTCGGTTCGTGATTTCACCGGTTACCTCTATTAAACCGTTTAACACCGAAAGAACCCGTATCACTCATATCCCCAAATGACCCATGTCCTTCGTTATCCTTGGTAGTAAGTCAAAACCCATAGTCGGCTCATACCGTTGTGCATCCGTATCAGATCCGTATCGGACTACGGAAACTGCAATTCCGGAGTCATACGTGAGATTTAATCCTTAGTGGATCCGGCGAGGTGATCCGTGAAGGTGTGTGACCTAGGCATACGTATTGCAGTTGTTTACGCTGTTTATGAAATTGATTTTATGTATATTCCCTACAATAAATGACAACTACCAAATCGTTTATTATGTGTATATTGTATACACATGGGTGTATATTGTATACCAATACAACTGTATTTAACTGATTTAATTCATAGTCCAGAAATTTCTAATGTCCAGGTGATGTTCACGCATAATATAATACAAATCTGCGTGCCGTGTGCAGAGTATCGTCACTCCTCTGTATAATAACCATGAAATAGAAGTTGTAGTTAAGTTTAGTTGTCTTGGTAATTTGTTAGATTGTAATGACAAATATAAACTGCTACAACAGAAACTATCAGAACAGAATAGAGAAGACTTTGCCTTAAAGATCTATTTGTAACGTTACTTTTACTTTTTGATACTTAGGCCACACCAATTTAATTTCTTGTTCTACGGATTTTTGGACTCCCAAAATTGGGGCGAGCGAGTGATTTGAAAATTTTAATAAAAAAATATTTAATTTGAAATTTTTTGAGGCGAAGCTTGAAAAGTAAAGGCGAGCGATTATAATTTTTTTTTTGAAACATAAAATAGTAGGTTTTGACCGTATTAAAACTTGATTTATCACTTGTACTTTGACATTTCTTTAATTAATGAAGTATTTTTTCCTTGTTCACCAAGAAATACTTGAATAATTAAATCTGGTCTATGTATGTGTGACTGACAAGGAGACAATTCTCCATTCAAGTCATAATCAGGTTGGGAACTACCCCTTAATGTTATAAATATCCTTTTTATGAGGGGTCAATATTAGTTGTAATATATTTTTTTGTAAAAAAAAACAATTTTTAAGTACAAAAGGGCTCATATTTTTCCAAAGAAGTATATATCTATCTGGACAGGTATTAAATGGTCAAAACATGTCCAAGAATTTTGTAATATTCCAAGAATTTTGTAATATTGCTGGACCATGTTAACACATTTACTTTAACAGTTTAATATTATTCAAAATAAGTGGACCCCTCTTTTACAACAGTTGTTTAAAATATGATGTATTTCTCTTCTTTTTGAGGAAAAAATTTTAAGTTTTCAAAGAGGGGGGGGGGGGGGGGCGGTTGTTCCCAACCTGATTATAACAAACACAGGTCAAAGTACGGCCTTTTACACAGGGCTTTGATTGAAATTGATCCAGACCAAACAGCAAGCTATAAAGGACCCCAACATTATTAGTGTACACAATTCGAACAGGAAAACCAACGATCTAATTTATCACATATCCAAACGGGAAAATACCAAATTATGAACCACGTCAACAAACGATAACTGATGAACGACAGGCCCCTGAATCAATCAGGACAGGTTCATAAACATGCAGTGTCTATGGATAGTTTTGTTTCGCCAGCATACAATATAATTGCAGTTGAGGGCAAATTGTTCAGAAGTTCTTTGTACTTTATTCTAAAAACGAACATTTTTTGATAGGGAATATAAGTAAGGGGAAAGAAACCAATGTTTTGTTCTGAACAGGTATTTCCGCTGTTATATATTATATCGATGCACTCTCACTTGGGATAAATTGGTTTCATGCTGAAACAAATATTCTCACAGATATTTACACAGTATATGTATGATTACAATCGTTATATACACTCTAGACTGTGATTTTAAAAAGAAATGCTGATATCTTTTTATAATATTTACAACAACAAAAAAAAACGGTACGGGAAATGGACATTATTACATTTCCGGATGCGGGAAGCGGGAATATAAAAAAAATAAAAAAAATCTGTTTTGAAAAAAATAGGTGCGGGTGGGTCCGTCGAACAAGGAATTAAATTGGTGTGGCCTTATATTGCTTTGAAATATGGGGTGCTCATAAGGTACCTGCTATAGAGAGGATACATCTGCTAAAAAATGTATTTTGAAAAACTGTTACTGTCTTTTACATGATGATTTATAAAAATGTATAAATAATTAGACAAATTGGTTGTATTTTCTGAAACATAAACTGTTTAGTATTCAATTTGGTTTATGTGATATTTTGTATAGTCAAGGTTTATTTTGATATTGTTAGCTATCCGGAACTTTTTACTTGACAGCGCCCGTCTGATTGTCCGGAGCAAGATGTTGACAGCCAGTTTTTGAGTAATTTACTAGCTAAATGTTCAATTTAAAGATATGGTTCAACATTTTTGTTTACGATATTACTTATGTCAACCAATACCAATTATTCATAAAACATGTTTTAACCAAAATAAGACTTAGTAGTCATGATTAAGCTAAAGAATGATGAGGCTATTCTGCAATTTCAAGAGGTAATAGACTCTTTTTTTTGTAAAAATGACATTGAGAATGAGATACATTTCATTTTAAAATGTCCCACTTATTTTTTTAAACCTTATTATTTGAGAAAAATTTCGATATAACGATTACAGTTTTGTTAGAGAACATTGAAATTTTGGTAAATTTATATTTCGTGCACAAAAATTAAGATCTAACATGTTGTAATATGTTTCACACTACCATTTGCTTATATTAAGTATACTGTGTGTAGTATTTGTTGTATGCCTATATAGTTATTCCGACTGGTAAATACAGATTTTTATTACGAAATACTAGGCTTTCTTTCAATCGTAGTTGTTTGGACGGTTTAGCCAAATTCCAAATGGTTTTTTTTTACCGTTTACTCCAATCCCGCCCTTTTTCCCGAATGCGACATACCGGCCGCATTGGCCTTATTGTCGGGTTTGTACAAACACGAACAACACGACAGGTGCCACATGTGGAACAAAATATGTTTCCGGAGTACCTGAGACCATCCCAAGTTTTGATGGGGTTCGTGCTGCTCAGTCTTTGTGGTGAGTTGTCTCATTGGCAATCAAACTCATCTTCATTTTTATATGTATTTTTTTATATTGTGTTTTGTGTTCTATTGTAACATGTAGTCTCTTTGTCTTTGTCTATTTTAGACATGGTGTTGTCAGTTTATTTTCGATTTATGAGTTTGAAAATCCTTTCGGTAACTTTTGCCTGTATTTTAATAGGCAAACAAATCATTTCAATTATAATATAACTTGTATAAAAGCACAGGTCTCAAGATAACTTTGTATAAGAATACAACTTTATGAAACTAAATAAATCAAGAAAACAAAAAACACTAAGAATATCACACATGTACAATTTTAATCTTTTTCTAACTGTTCCAGTAATCAATTAATATAGGGGTAATGTATGTGAAATGAACAGATGATGACAAATGATGCATTAAATGCTTTGGTTGTGAAAACTCGTAAATGCAATGGAAGCACTGTGGTGACGTGCACTTGTGAAGCTCTCTCTGTAATCTTTTCGGTAAGTTCAAGTTTGAATAGTCAGACATATGTTCATGTATACTCGTATTACGTTATAAGAGTGCCACTGTTCGTCCGGCACACGTAATTGTTGTTTGTGCATATAGACCGTTTTATTTACTATACAAAGCCTCTTTCGATAATGGTTTAGGTCGCATAAGTTTTGTAAGACGAGTCTTTTGTTCCTGTGAGAGCACCGGTAACCTTGATGCTGCAGAAGAGGCCCTAGAACTGGACGGTCTTTTCTGAAAACCAAATACAATACATTAATTGAGCATTAGACGAAAATTCAGTGTTGAAATTTTTTTCGGTTTGGTTTAGTCAAGTCATAGCATTTGAAATTCCTTGATTTTGCATTAAATTATATTGTTTGAAATGACAGTTCGCCTAGTAGTAGTAAAATGAATATGCATAAAAAAAGATCCGTCTTTAAGTAAGTATAAACTGTCTTGCTGAAGTGTGTAGAGACTCATTCTTTAATTGTTGTTTTTTAAATCGACGCAACATTTCCTAATTTTCGATGCAAATAATTCTAGGGTTATAGAAAACTCGGCGGCCACTCAAACGAGTTGGGACATAAAAAGATGTATATTTGTCCCAATTGGATATCTCCCTTAGAACAAATAATTCGATGTAAATAAGTGCCCTCTTCGAATCGGTAGCATACATATCTATACTATTAAACCAGAAGACCTAATTTTGTGTGTCGCTTCTCTTCCTCCCACAATAAATGAATCATCATGCCTTTGTGTCCTATATGCACCATGCATAGTCGCATTTGTCATCCATTCTTATGACTATTCAGTTTGGGTTATTTTGGGAGAAAAACGAAAAAAGAGAGGCGTCCGGATTTGGTTCCGTCATCAGACCGACTTTTAGGTCAAACATGACTACCGGTTTTAACATTGACAACCAATCGTATGATAGATAACAAAAATGAAAAATAGATAAGCCAATCAGAGTGTTGTCCATATCGTGGTTTTTAGATCGTAAGAACCACTACTATTATACCTCGGTTTTAACTTACACATAATTTTTATACTTACTCGGACGTGGACAGGATTTAAATTATTTTCGCGTTTATCAGCATGTAAACTAGTATGATTAATATACTACTAGGCTATAAAGAGACTCTCTATATAATATAGCAGTAATCGTCATGGAGACGTAACTTAGAATTAAGTACAGTTCTTTGTAAGAACCAGGCAGAGTGCGATATATGAAGGTTTCAGATTTTATCTATAATTGGTCTAGTATAGTTGGTATAAGATGGATTTTGGCTATAATGTACAGACAATTTTTGGTCAAATAAATCTTAACGTGCTTCAGTTTTTATCCATCCATGACTTTACGCGTCCCTTATGAAGGTTAATTTATAAAAGCGTGTAGGACAAACAATAATTATAAAGTGAGATTTTCATCTTGACCAGTAGCACAACATAGACCATGAATTTATAATCCGCATTAAACAGACAGACAAGAGTACTTACAGAGTCGTCTATCGATTGTACAAAGGCATATGAAAACGACTTCTCTTTTGACAACAGTGGTTCATTACTCCTGTGTGATGCAATCACTTGTTGGGAACTCATCCCGATCTTTCCTGCTCTAGGGTCCACCGTAAGAGGTTGTTGGGTAGAGAATACTCTATTGAAGTTATTGTCACGGTTACTGAGCTCCATCCGATATCGCTGTACTTCTCGTCGTAATTTTTCCAGTTCATCATTATAATCCTAGGACAATGAAACAAATGTAACTTTTATATATGATATATCAAAACTCAAAGCTATGATATCATGATCTTATATTCAATATTATTCAGTAAACGTATTTGTAGATATAATTCATGCAATGGTTATAACATGTGATTGATATCAGTTAGATACATGAAATACAGTCTCATATGAATCAAATAAAAGTATGCAAATATATGTCATATTTTTCAGTGGTCATTTAAAAAAAACCTCTCAATTACAGCTTAAATTCTATTATACTTATTTTCTTAAAGTTTACTAAATAATGTGTAAGCAGATATTGATAAGACTATGACAAAATTGTATGAAGTATGATTAATATGGTAGTGGAAAGCTCTGATTGCTGGGTAAAAAATATAAAGAACTACATTTAAGTATAAAGGTTAAATATATGAATAAAGTATAAAAATAAACCAATTACCCTGTCATAAGACTGATAGATATTACCATGTTTACATGCGGAAGCAAAGCAAAGAATGAAATTTAAAAAAAAACGAAAAATAAACCGAATTATAATTATTTCATGCAAAATGACAATAAAAGTTCGATAACTCTAATCTGATACAAAAGCTAAGTATTATTTGATATTAAACATCTACAACAGACGGTTATGTTGATTCTCATGACTGGTCTACCCGTGAAAGGGCTTACCTTCCTAGGATCATACAATTTCGAACGTCCAACCTTCCAAGGAAGAAATATAAAATAGTAGATGATCGTTTTTGGAATATTGAGATAAGGGAAGATCATTGATGATTAGAATTGCGAAATTGATACTAGTATATAAAAAGGAAGAATGTAGGAAATGAGAAGTAAATAATTGTTTGACGTTTGGTTACATATATTTACAAATAATAAATAGCTTATTTCAAGAAATTGCACAATCTTTGATAAAATGCTTCAATTGGTTTAGAATTAAAACCGATCAGCACCAACCTAGTTCCTGTCTTTTCACCAATTGATATTTTGCTTCTACTGATTTGTTTTGTAATTATGAATTCGATCAAATAAATGGATAGCAAATGTAATTAAATTTCAATGAAAGTGGAATTGAGACAACATTATTACTAATGTGGATATTCACAAATGATGTTAAAAAAAAATTGGTGGTTTAGAATTGATGTTGGCGGCTGAAGTCCAATTGATATTTCATCAAAGATAGTCCGTTTCTACCGTTCACTTATATATATATATCAGAGACATTTATTGCATAAATATGTCTTCCATCTTTGAAAATAGCAAAGACAGGACTATTTTACATGTCTTTTCACCTTAGTCTGTGAACAACCTTCAAACATTAAATAAAATTCATTGAAATGTAAGTGCTAAATATATTACTAGGTGTCACCCCAAATCTAAAACATTCAAATTTGTCGAAACCACTGAGGTGTTTTCCCTGATCAAGTGAAAAGACTGTAAATAAGTTTACCTTGTTTGTACATGAATGATGTGACTGAAAATAATATGTAACTTTAAATTTGTTTGTTTACCAGTGAAATTGGATGACATTTAGATTTGTTTGTTTTCCAGTGAAATTGGATGACAAATCGGCTTATAGGATTATTAATCCATGTTACATATCGTTTTTGGATATATAATATGTAACATAATCTCATAAAACGATACTGATTTTAACCTTTTACTTTAAGACATGTCTTTACTGTTTTGATACACATACAAAAAACGAATGTTATATAAATATATAGTTTAAATCGAAATTCGCACGTTTTTTTTAAAACTTATTTTGATTACTGTAATTTTAGATAAGTCTAATAGTATCATAGATTTAATTTGAAATTGGATGTTGTTCTGAACAATTTGAATAAGAGAACATGTAAATATAAAATTGGAACACGTTCAAACAGTAAAATAATAACTATGGTATGTCTCAACTAGTGAATATATTTGAAAAAGAGTAAAATCATATCGTTTTAAGATACATTAAAGGTTCATACTTTGCAATGATTTTAACAACAAGATGTGTGCAAGGTAAATTTGTTTATATACATATCATATATACATAAACGTGAAAAGTCACACTGAATAAAAAGATTATATTAAAACATTTGATTATAATTCAAAGTGGCATATTTTCAAAAAAGTTGTAAAACCGTCACAAGTGCAGACAGACATGATTATAAATCCGTGAGTGCCTCTTAGTACAATGTTATTCCAAAGACTACCTCATCGCGCTTTGGGGCAATTTGCCTTGAAACACGGCTTTTTCTTCTCTTTACAGAATTGGATGGAATAGGTGAACGTGATGATCGTACTCTATCTTCTCTCTTTTAAGAAGTATTCAATATGCATGTATTTCTTTAATTTTTTTTTTCATTTCACAACTTTTAATACGGTGTTTGTTTGCTGTTGTTGTTTTAATTTATTAAACACACTAGATGTTCCAATCCGAAATCAGCGGAAGGATCTGAATCCCGATGAGGAATTTATGAAAATTCAGTGTGACGGTTGGAAAGTAAATCCTAGATCCGATAACTACAGAGCACAATTCCTCAGTGCTAAACGCATCTAGATTTTACTTACCAGCCGTTACAAACTGTCTTTTATTAATTCCTATTTGCGATTCGGATCCCTCCGCGGTACCGGATCGGGATCTACTGTGCTTGATAAAACAGGCGTTGATGTCATTTCGGGGTCTTTTATAGCTTATTATGCGGTATGGTATGTTTTTCCTTTGCACAACGTAGCTTCTTCCGACTTCCGTGTTATAGCACTTCTTAATACGTTGTATGTAAGTGGTGCTGATTTCTCAAAGTCGGACAAGGTCTGGGTCCAGCTGATATCTGTTATAGATGGAATATCTGCCTTCATACAAAGTGGGAAAGTTGTTTTAGGTTTTAAAACATCCTTTATTTATTTACGCACAACTCCACTGACAAACCGCATAAATTGTCTTTTCGCCCCCTTTGTCGACTCGTACAATCCTTTTACGGCTCTACCATACTGCCTCGCACGCACAAATCCTATTATGGAATCCCATTTTGAGCCCCTCGTGGCTTTTTTCTGGAACAATGATTTTCCCGCTTTATGGCCTGGAAAGAAAAAGTTTTTGGCCTTGAGAAATCTTACGCAAAAAGACAAATAAGTTCAGATGAATTTGTAATATTTTACAGCCGATTACACTGGGTGTGAAGGTAAAGGTAATATTTGTTTCTTGCTTTCTTCCTTAAACGTGAAGTCATTATTTGGTTACTTAGTATGTAAACTACCCTCCTTTAAGAGTAGACTAGTCCGACAGATAACCGGTCTATTTGTCCCTATGCTACTTCGAAAGGAGGGAAGTATACCTTTACCTACACACTTAATGCAATCGGCTGTAATACAATACACATTTCATTGGAGAGAGAGAGAGAGAGAGAGAGAGAGAGAGAGAGAGAGAGAGAGAGAGAGAGAGAATTTCATATATATAAGGATGAAAGAAATACCTTCAACGGGGTACTTGTAAATCTGGGTTTCTTTACTGTGGAAGACTGTTTTATTCCATCTGAGCCACGCTTCCCTCCAATGTAGGAATTGGCCTGAGTATTTCCCAAAGTTCGTGTAAAGAGGATTTATATCGTACAGTGTCAATAAGGTTTGACCAGCATGATGGACACACAAATTGACCTTGACGTTTGTTAGATACAGGAGTGAACGGAACACCCGTTAATGCTGACAACTCTTCTCTTGCTACTCCACCAGAGGTTGTTGGCTTTTCCAAGGAAAACCGAAGGTATCCTTTATTGTCATGTCGTTTTTCAAATTCTTGATCACAGTTAGAACACGTGGCCATGGTTGTACATGTACTAGAATCATGTGACGTGAAAAAGCGCGCTAAAAAATCGAGATGGATGCCGAAAGTGTACGCCCAAATTTCAATGAGATTAAATCTAGTTACAATATAAATTTTGAGCTGAAAGAAGAGCAGATTGAGGTGGCTGTAGCAGCCTTACAGAAGAGGAATGTTGTGTGTCTGCTTCCAACAGGTTTTGGAAAGACAATGTGCATGTTGTTGCCAGTCATTTAACAAATGGACAAAAATCCTATAACTCTTGTTATTTCCCCGTTATCGTCTTTGATAGACGATCAGATGTCAACCCTGGAAAACTGGAACATCAAGTGTGCAAAAATTACATCTCGCTCAGACATGCAAACAGACGTTCTTAGGGGCATTTCTAATGGAAAATATAATTTAATATTCTCTTCACCTGAATCTGTACTGAAACCATTCTGGAAGAAGGTCTTCCTTGGAAGTATTTGGCAGTCTCGTTTGTGTATGCTATGTGTGGACGAAGCACACTGTATTTCTGAATGGGGGGAAGATTTTCGGACAGACTATCAATCATTGCATGAACTGAGAAGTTTTTTCAGTGCACCCGTAATGGCACTGGCAGCGACCTCCACACAGAAAGTTAAGGATGACATCATGGAAACGTTGCAGTTGACAGATGTTGACACAGATATTATTATCAAGTCGCCGGATAGACCAAACATCTTCATTGAAATAAGAAAAAGAGACAGTACTGATTTTGAAATTTCACTAAAATGGCTCATTGATTATATCAGGGAAAACGGAGTAAATTCAAAGAAAATCTTGGTTTACTGTAGGTCAATTGATAGGGTGTCCGATTTATTCTTGTGTTTAAAAGACAATCTTGAATTACATGCTTATGCAAATCAGGAAAAAAAGGCAAGTAACCTGCTTGTGGAAATGTTCCATAAGAGTACATCGGAAGACTCTAAAGAACGCATCCTGAAAGAGTTTAAACGGGAAGACAGCAGAATCCGATGTTTAATTGCTACTGTCGCATTAGGTATGGGACTGGACATCAGGGACATAGACCTTGTTATTCATATAGGATGTCCGAAATCATTGTTGTCCTATTGGCAAGAAGCTGGCAGATGCGCAAGAGATGACAGAGATGGATTCAGTTTTGTTTTATATGATAACTTTACTTTGTCGCTCAAAACCACCGGCAAATGTATACGTGATATCATAAAAAACACCAGCACTTGTATCAGACGTCAAATTGTAAATTCATTGACCGTAGAAAACTTCAAAGAAGCTACATCAGATACTAAGAAATGCGAAGGATGTGATTTGCATCAGTGTCGGTGTCCTGCCTGTAAATGTTGTGAAGAGTGTTAAAAAAAACTGTACTTGTCAAGAAAGGAGCAAATTTAGTGTTGAAGAGTTTCTACAAACACCGAGAGATTAAAATTTCCTTCTTTCTTAACTGTCTTCTCTAACAACTTGCTAATATTCTTTGTAACAACTCGATTTTTGCAATACAAATGTTGCTTCGTCAGCTATTATTTATTTCAATACATACAAGAAAACGTTTGGTGAATGAGAATTGGCTCGCTCACCCCCGTTGTATGAACTCGTATTCTGAAATATATTTATCGCCTAGCCCGCTCTTACAACTAGAAATTTATTGCTGCTGATGCTTTACAATTGGACAAGAGAGCTTTTGGTGAATGAGAATTGGCTCGCTCACTGTTGTATGAACTAGTATTTTGAAGGACATGTATCGCAAGCTCTCACACCATACTAGATTTCACCGAAGATTGATCGACTAGCCTACAAGAATTATTGGGTACGAAACTAAATCGCTTAATGATACGTTATACCTACAATTTATGTTTAAACATACTTTTTACTAATCTGTTGATACATTATAACTGTATTTTGGACATTATTCTTTTCAACTGTAAACAATATACTTATACCTTTTTTTTCTTGGGGTGGGCATTTCATCAAGTTTCAAAAAAAAATTAGAACCCATATTTTTCTATTCCTTATGTTTTTGCCGATTGTTCTCTATTCTGTAAACCCCAATTATATTCTCTCACCACCTTTAATGGATATATCAATTGCATGACACTATTACAGTAATTGGTCGTGTTTTCGTACGCTGTACTTTACTGATTATAAATAATATCGTCAAATTCGTTTCATTCACGAAATCCATAAAATTATGAATCGGCACCAATATTTGAAATAAAATGGCGAGAAGAAAATTGTTTGCCAACTGAGGATATAAGTGATGGATTAGGAACATAATTTCAAACTATTAATGCGGTAAGAAGTTACTTTCATTCATATTTAGGTTGTTCCTAATAATATTATTTGTTTTGGCAGTGGATTATTAATTTAAATTTTTGCTACGACAAAAAATTACAAATTTTATAAGACTCTGCGGTTCAACATTGATAGTAAAAAAAATATCCGATAAAAAACGTTGAATGTAAATGATATGAACCTGCAGAGTCTTACATTATAGGACTAGCACCTCCAACTGATGATCCCTGAACTGTACAATTATTGATTTCAAGGGTTCAAAATACTTGTATGCTTGGAAAGACATCTTTATATAAGGATACTACTTTAAGAAACCTATTAAATCAAGAAAACAAAAACACGAAGAATATCACACATGTATGATTTTTATAATTCCATAACTTCTTTTTCTAACTGTTCCAGTAATCAATTAATATAGGGGTAATGTATGTGAAATGAACAGATGATGACAAATGATGCATTAAATGCTTTGGTTGTGAAAACTCGTAAATGCAATGGAAGCACTTGGGTGAAGTGCACTTGTGAAATTCTTTCTGTAACCTTTTTGGAAGTTCAAGTTTAAATTGTCAGACTGATGTTCATGTGTACTCTTATGACGTTATAATAGTACCACTGTCCGTCTGGCACATAAAATTGATGTGTGTGCACATAGATGGTTTTATTAACTGTACAAAGCCTCTTTCGATAATGGTTTAGGTCGCATAAGTTTTGTAAGACGAGTCTTCTGTTCCTGTGAAAGCACTGGTAACCTTGATGCTGCAGAAGAGGCCCTTGAACTGGACGGTCTTTTCTGAAAACGAAAATAAAATACATAAATTAAGCATTTAATTTAGAAAAAAATTCAGTGTTGAAATTTTTGTCAGTTTGGTTTAGTCAAGAACATAGCATTTAAAATTTCTTAAATCCGCCTTAAATTATATTGTTTGGATTTACAGTTCACCTAATAGTAGTAAAAGGTATATGCATAAAAAACAAACATCCGTCTTTAAGAAATTATAGACTGTCTAAAGTGTGTAGAGACTAATTTTTTAATTGTTTTTTTTTAAATCGACGCAACATTTCCTAATTTTCGATGCAAATAATTCTAGGGTTATTGAAAACTCGGTGGTGACATGAACGAGTTGGAACAATAAAAAAAGATGTATATATTTCCCAATCGGATATCTCCCTTAGAACAAATAATTCATTGTAAATAAGTGCCCACTTCGAATTGGTAGCATACATATATAGTTGATATAAGATGGATTTTGGCTATAATGTACAGACACTTTTTGGTCAAATAAATCTTTTAAAACGTGCTTCAGTTCTTATCCATCCATGACTTTACGTGTCCTTTATGAAGTTAATTTATAAAAGCGCGTAGGACAAACATTATTTATAAAGTGAGATTTTCATCTTGACCGGTAGCACAACATAGAGCATGAATTTATAATCCGCATTAAACAGACAGATAACGGTACTTACGGAATCATCTATCGATTGTACAAAGGCATATGAAAACGATTTCTCTTTTGATAACAGTGGTTCATTACTCCTGTGTGAAGCAATCACTTGTTGAGAACTCATCCCGATCTTTCCTGCTCTTGGGTCCACAGTAAGAGGTTGTTGAGTAGAGAATACTCTATTGAAGTTATTGTCACGGTTACTGAGCTCCATCCGATATCTCTGAACTTCACGTCGTAATTTTTCCAATTCATCATTATAATCCTAGGAAAATTAAATAAATGTATCTTTATATATGATATATCAAAACTCAAAGCTATGATATCACGACCCTACAATCAATATTATTCAGTAAACGTATTTGTAGATATAATTCAGGCAATGGTTATAACATGTGATTGATATTAGATACATAAAATACAGTCTTTTATGAATACAAGTTTTACTAGTATGCAAATACACGTATGTAAGTTATATCATATTTTTCAGTGGTGATGTAAAAATATCTTTCTCGTTTACAGCTTTTATTTTATTGTACTTAATATTTTCTATCAGTTTACTAAATTATTATAATTCAACTCAATATAAAGTACGCAAATATTGATAAAAACAATGACAAAATTGTATGAAGTATGATTAATATGGTAGTGAAAAGCTATGACTGCTGGGTAAAAAAATATAAAAGAACTAAATTTAAGTAAAACTTTAATTTAGTATAAAGTTTAAGTATATGTATACGTGCGAAATGAACCAATTTTCATGTCATAAGACTGATCCATGGTACCCTGTTTACATGCGGAAGCAAAGCAAAGAATAAAATTTAAAAAACGAAAAATTAACCAAACTAATTATTTCATGCAAAATGACAATAAAAGTTCGATAACTCTAATCTGATAAAAAAAAAAGAAGCTAAGTATTATTTGATATTAAATATCTACAACAGACGGTTATGTTGATTCTCATGACTGGTTTACCCATGTAAGGGCTTACCTTCTTGGTAGGATCATACAATTTCGAACGTCCAACCTTCCAAGTAAGAAATATAAAATAAGCTGATTCATTTTAAACACAAAACTGGACGAATCAGATATCAGGAAATGACTGAAGAGACTCAGTGTTCATTTAGAAAATAAAGAATGTTAGTATTTGATTTAAAGTCAGCAACAAGAGATAGAACTGAAAACTAAACCACTTATATAGAAGTTTGTTGCTCGTTTTAACAGGTCGTGAAAACTTCAAGATAATTGCAAGCTTCCAAACTCTTTCAAAACAATATTTTCCATAGGAAATGACAATAGTATATTGTAAGAGTTGTTTGTAATTATCCAATCAGATATGTGGCTCAGATTTGTGATTTTGCAGTAATACTAGTCTAGTATGTTCATTTTATTATAGACAGAATGGAAAGCAGAGGATGAATAGAATTGAAAATTTAATATATGAATCATACATATAAAGGAAGAATATCGGAAATGAGAAGTATATATATTTGTTTGAAGTTTAATAACATATATAATGTATAAATTATAAATAGCTTATTTCAGGCTATGGCACAATCTTTGATATAAAATGATTCATTTGGTTAAAAAAATAAAACTCCAGTTAAAACCCGATAAGCAACAACCAATTAAATATGATTTGTATCTAATAATTCCACCAAAAGATGTATATGCTACTGGAAATTGTTGCTGATATTTTGTTTCTATTGACTTGTTTTTTTAAATTTTGAATTCGATAAAATAATTGAATAACAAAGGTAATTAAATTTCATTGAAACTGAAATTGAGACAAAATTATTATTAATTACGAATTGCACTATGGGGATATTGACAAATGAAGTTTAAAAACAAATATTATAGTGCTTCGCAATTAAAGTTGGTTTACGTTGGACTCCCAGAATGCCATTTTATCAAAGATAGTCCATTTTTACTTAATATATGAATATCAGAGACATTTATTGCATAAATATGTCTTTCCCTCTTTGAAAATAGCAAAGACAGGAATATTTTACATGTCTTTTCACCTTCAAGTCTGTGAACCTTTAAACTTAAAATAAAATTCGTTGAATTTTAAGTGCTTATTAGTGTCACCCCAAATCTACAACATTCAAATTTGTCGAAACCCTTGAGGTGTTTTCCCTGATCGAGTGAAAAGACTGTAAATAAGTTTACCTTGTTTGTACATGAATGATGTGACTGAAAATAATATGTAACTTTAATTTGAATTTGTTTGTTTACTAGTGAAATTAGATGACATTTAGATTTGTTTGTTTTCCAGTTAAATTGGACGACAAATCGGCTTATAGGATTATTAACCTATGTCACATATCGTTATTGGATATATAATATGTAACATAATCTCATAAAACGATACTGATTTTAACCTTTTAAGACATGTCTATACTGTTTTGATACACATACACAAACGAATGTTATGTAGTTTAAATCGAAATCCGTATTTAAAAAAAAAAAATTCTTATTACGGTAATTTTAGATAAGTCTAATAGTATCATAAGATTTAATTTGAAATTGGATGTTGTTCTTAACAATTTGAATAAAAGAACACGTAAGTAAAAAAATGGAACACGTTCATATACATGATATAGTTTAATAATAATTATGGTATGTCCCAAATCGTGCTTCAATATATTTGAAAAAGAGTAAAATCATATCGTTTTAAGATACATTAAAGGTTCATACTTTGCATTGAGTTAAGCAACAAGATTTGTGCAAGGTAAATTTGTGTAAATTCATATCATATATAAATAAACGTGAAAAATCACACTGAATAAAAAGATTATATTAAAACATTTGATTATAATTCAAAGTGGCATATTTTCAGAAAAGTTGTAAACTCGTCACAAGTGCAGACAGACATGATTATAAATCCGTGAGTGCCGCTTAGTACAACGTTATTTCAAAGAGTACCTCATCGCGCTTTGGGGCAATTTGCCTTGAATCACGGCTATTTCTTCTCTTTGCAGAATTGGATGGAATAGGTGAACGTGATGATCGTACTCTATCTTCTCTCTTTTAAGAAGTATTCAATATGCATATATTTCTTTAATTCTTTTTTTCATTTCATAATTTTTAATACGGTGTTTGTTTGCTGTTGTTGTTGTTTTAGTTTATTAAACACACTAGATATCCCAATCCGAAATCAGCGGAAGGGTCTGAGTCCCGATGAGGAATTAATGAAAATTCAGTGTGACGGTTGGAAAGTAAATCCTAGATCAGATAACTACAGAACACAATTCCTCCGTGCTAATCGCATCTAGATTTTACTTACCAGCCGTTACCAACTGTCTTTTATTCCTATTTTCGATTCGGATCCCTCCGCGGTATCGAATCGGGATCTACTGTGCTTGATAGAACAGGCGTTGATGTCATTTCGGGACCTTTTATAGCTTACTATGCGGTATGGTCTTTGCTCATTGTTGAAGGCCGTACGGTGACATATACATTAGTTGTTAATTTCCGTGTCATTTGGTCTTTTGTAGAGAGTTGTCTCATTGGCAATCATACCACATCTGCATTTTTATATTTTTTTCCAACACAAAACATAAGAGACAACACATTTATTTTATTTGTGTGTTTGGTTTTGGTGTCAATTCCTTCAATGTCTATGTGACAGCTTGTTAAAATATGTCTTATTTAGACGAAAATTGCATCTGTTATGTATACAAAACAGAATGTTTAAAATATGTTTTTGGCGCAAATGAAATGCCAATTGGGGCAATAGCAAATCACCGATTTTTTATAGACGGGTTCATTAAATACATGTTGTAATCGTTTTGTGTTGTTCGGCTTGAAGACTTCTACTTTCTCATTATGTTGAACAAACTTTAAGATCCGAAACGAGTTCAAAAATATTATGTAATATTGTATAGTTCAGTTTATCTATATATAACTTAGATTGTTTATGTCTCAAAAAAGTCTTGGTATAATTCCAAAAATTATTTTAAATCACTTTACCGTCGAGATTACACTTTACATTAACTTTCAGAACATGTCTGTTTTTTTTCTTACTTAATAACAAGTGACTGTATTAGTACTACATACCGCACGCTGTAATACAATATTGTTATGCATAAGATGCTATTTTTTTTATCCTATTCATGCATTCTTATTCCAAATTTATAATTAAAAGACAAATTCAAAAACTACTGTCTACTTTTTCTTTGCTACAAGAAAGGACAGAAACAAAGGTGAATTTTCTAAAGATATTTGTGACTTTCAAAATTCACAATGTAAATATTTGTTTAACAAAATACAAAATATATTTCCTATAATGAGCTCGTAATTTCGCTTTTAAAATTAACCATAACTAACAAAAGGACTCATGATTCAACAAAAAGACACTTACCGTGAAAGCTCCAGGAGACAGCCTTGTTGACGGCTGTTGATGGTTTTGAACTTGTTGTAGTTGCTGATGATGCTGCATTTTTTGACTAGCTACTACTTCTGCAACTTTTCTACTAAAGTCTTTCCGCAAATATTCAAGTCTGTTTCTAATTTAGCATTCTTTTCCTCAAGTTTCATTTTATTCCTGTGTGTCTCTTCTAACAATGCTTGTAACTGTTGAAGTTCTTTTTCTAACTTTTCATTAGTTTTTTCAATATCACGTATAATTTCTTTATAATGAATTTCTGTTTCCACCTGGGTCTTTTCTAAATTAGCAACTAATTTCCTTAATTTATCTAATTCCTGGTTTTTCCTTAGAATTTCTTCGTTTTTACTAGCAAGCTGATCCGCTACACCTTGTCTTAATTTTTCTATATCTCTCTGAGCATTTATTAAGAGATCTCTAAGATTTTGGCACTCGGCTTTTTCCTCAAGCAAATTTTTTCACTTGCTATTAATTTGGCCTTCCATTCTTCCTCTCGACTGTCCGATTCATTTTTCAGAGCACTTTTCAGACGATCTTGTCCAGCTTTTCGTTCTCTGTCTAATTCCAGTTCTAATTCCAATCGTTTAGTTTCTAAATTGTCAATTCTACCCTGTGCGTCTTCTTGCACTAATAATATTTCATATTCAAAGGCTTCTTTCATAGCCTCAATTTCGACTTCTTTCTCATGATTACGGGTAAACAGCATATGAACAACTTGAGTCAATTCAGAAACTTTTTTTGACATCCGAAACTCGAACGTCTTCTTGGCGGAATCGCCAGAGTCAAACTTAAACTGATTCATTTTGATTTAACTGAGCTTTTTGTTTCAGAACGTTCAAATCCACATAATTTATTATAGGTGAAACAAGGGGACTCATTAAGTCCTACTTTGTTCAATATTTTTATAAATGATATCACTAAAGGTTTGGAAGATGACAACTCAAGTCCATTGGAGCTCATAAATAGTAAACTAGGCTCCCTCCTGTTTGCTGATGATCTGCTTTTACTATCAGAATCTAAGGAGGGTCTACAAAATAGTCTAAATAAAGTTTCCATGTTTTGTGAAAACTGGCAGCTTTCTCTAAACATAAATAAAACAAAAAGTATGGTCTTTTCAACAACAAAGCAAAAGCCTGAAACATCTATACTTGTATATAAAAACAAAAAAATAGAGAATGTTATTGAATATCCTTACTTGGGTCTGCTAATTAAATCAAATGGTAATCTCAGTCATAGTACAGCTGAATTAACAAAAAAGGCAAAAAAGGTTTTGTTTTCTATTAAAACATATACTAATTCTCTTGGCAGCCTTCCTATCAGAGTGTCAAATAACTTATTTGACACCTTAGTGAGACCTATATTAACTTATAATTCTGAGATAACATATTTGGACTCATATATAACATATTTCAAAGCTAAAAAAAGAGCTTTGGTTTCTGGAAAAAATGTGGACCCATTTAATTTTATTGACAAGACTCCAATAGAAAACTTGCATCTTAGTTATTGCAAGTTTACCCTTGGCACTAACAAGAGTGCCTCAAATTTTGGTACAAGGAACGAATTAGGAAGACTGCCTATTGAATGTCATATAAAAACCCAAGCTATTATGTATTTAGCAAGGCTTTTCACCTCAAATTTGAATCCCTTATTACATGAATCTTTTCAATTAACTAAAACTTTGGATTCTAGTGGCTCCTATTCATGGTTCACTTTTGCAAAAGATATTCTTTCTGAATCTAACATTGATATAGATAGACTAAAAACCTGTAATAATTTAAAACAATTAAAAAATATTAAAAGCTATATTAAACCCCAAATAAACTCATATTACAACAACCTGTTGATGGATAAGTTGAAATCTATTGATGATAAAAGTAAATTAAATTTTTATAAAGGACTTGAGCCAAATCTATTGATCAAACCTTACCTCTCTAACCCAAACTTTGAATTTAGAAAATTAATTACAAAACTTAGAATCAGTGACCATTCATTATTAATTGAAAAAGGAAGGCATTTTAAAATTCCTCGCGGAGAGAGACTTTGCAAAAAATGCAAAGTACTAGATGATGAGAAACATTTCTTAATAAATTGTTCTCATAATTCAAATATTAGATTAACATATTTTAATTGCATTAACAGAGAAAGTAATTCATTTGCTAATCTCACTGACAATGACAAAATTATATATATACTTAACCCATCAACACCAACACAAGTGAATAAATTAGGATCCTTTATAAAAAAGTCAATGGAACTGAGAACAGGGGACCCTTTAATATTTACCTGAATTTGTGTATATATATTGAGTTACTTAGTTATTGTCTTTATTTGTTTTTGTTGTTGTTATATGTCACAAACTGTATAGTTTATATGGCAATAAAACTTTGAATTGAATTGAATTGAAATTATAAAAATCTCGCTGGTTAAAAGTTAGCTGAAATATAACGTGAAAATCATTAGGTTCATTCTTCGTGGAATATTTGTTTTAGATAACATTATTATTGCTAATGACTGAATCTAAATACATTTTATCAATAAAATCACTAAAAAGGTATAACTCAATATGGCACAAGCAAATTTAATTACATATATTGAAAATTGATGTTTTAAATCAGTTTTCACATTGATATATCCCAGTATAGTTAAGTCAATACGAAAATATTGCTTATAAAGTGTTTTTATCGTTATGGACATACTATATAAATTACTCTGCGAAAAACTAATCGAGTTGCCCTGCTGTTTCTCCAGAACATATTACACTATTGGCACCTTGTAAATATAGCAATGTGGTGATAGACTGAAAATTGACCTGTGCAACAAAGACGAAAAATTGTTATCGAGTTGTTAGTTGTAAAATTCCTTTACATGTGTTTGTACCAAGTAATGCTCTTCAGTTTGAACTTTCTGATCAGTATATGACTTATTTGTCGACTTTGACTGGCAAAAAAATAAACACCAAAAAGTAAAAAGGGTATTTATATAGGTTAATAGAGTTCTTCCATGGGACATTTAAACCAATGCTAAAGAAAGGCATCCGTTTTGATGTTCTGGTTTTACAAATCCCGTAAAAATGAAGTCTTTAAATCCGATTTTTCGGGTAAGGTGAGTTCCCTACATTGCCGAGTCTACCTCTTGGATTGGTTGATGAATATTTTTAGTTCTGAATATGCATGAGAACTATGCCATGGAATGCTAAAAATAAAAAAAATATATTAAGAGAGTAAATTGTTATTTGCTAAAAGTCCAGTAGAAAATATCTCATGCATATTCGGAACGAAAAAAATAAAGGTTAATACAAACGGTAGGTTCTTCAAAAAAAAAAAGAAAAGAACGAATGGCAGGAAATTTAAACGGCTTCTGGAAAATGAGGATACAATAATTTAGCTGGCAATATGCCACCCTGGGACACCTCAGAGAGTCGTTACAAGAGTTATATAGCATTCAGTGGGCATGACAAATCTCTCTACATACCAGTCCTCATTTCGATTTGACATGCCGGCTGAGTATCTACATGTATATATGATGGAACGGAAAAATCTAACCAGCGACCATATATATATACCCCAGTCAACATTTGGGTGAATATATAACAAAGAAAAGATTTAATTTTTAATTCTCATATTTTAATCTGCTGAAAGCTCTTTACCGAGTAACCAAAAGTATCACTCCTATTAAAAAAGTGATAAGACGATGGTAAGAATACTAGAATATCCCAATATGTTCTGTCTCACATCTCTCTAATAAAATAGAGAATGGAAGTAGGGAATGTGTCAATGAGACAACAACCTGACCAAAGAGCAGACAACAGCCTTAGTTTATTCAAGTAAAATGATTACTTATATAAACATGCGTATGCTGTAGTTGTCAGAGGCATCTAGTCTTCATTTTTTACCGACTCGATAAAAAAAA
This sequence comes from Mytilus galloprovincialis, assembly GCA_037788925.1. NCBI lineage: Eukaryota > Metazoa > Mollusca > Bivalvia > Mytilida > Mytilidae > Mytilus > Mytilus galloprovincialis. The sequence goes on from CM075335.1 coordinate 38,674,190, forward strand.
AAAAAAACACATTATTTTTAGCTGTCCTATTTCTTTATAATTTCACTGAAAATATATTAAATGGCTAGCCCCAATAGTAGATAACTATCACAGTAAACAAATTGCATATTTATTGGGAGGAATGTAAACATGTATTACCTTAGCCAATAACTATTAAATACTTTTGACTTTTGAAATAAACGACCGAATTCCTAAAATATATTGATTCAGTCCGTTATATAACGTGATAAATTGAAAAGACAATATTACACCTGAGAATATTGACAAATTTAGTTGTGGTTTATGGTCATCATTAACCAAGAACTTTTCCTACGTTTAGGATTTATATGATTATGATGTATAATTTGATTTGGTTATTGGTTCTCTTTCTTCGTCTGCTCATGACTATTCTTTAATATTTTTGTTTATTCATTTTTATCATCACAATTGTTATTTGATATAGTTGTTGGTTCACTTACTCTGTTTACGTCAAGTCTAACGTATTATGTGTTTGTTAATTCACTATTCTTACTTCATCATATGGTGGTTTGGTTCACTTACTGGCCCCAGTGAGATTGAATCTCCGTTCATATAGTGAGCTTGGATGTTTATATACCTAGCCATTTTGTTAAAGTATAATCAAATGCCTCAGTATATTTCAATATAAAAAGATATAACTTTCAATTTTATACGTTACCAGATTTTTAATTTGGAAAAAATCAGTTCGATAAGTTATCATCAAGTGTGTAGTATAATCTTTTGTATAGAAAAGATGAATTACTATTCGTCATATTCGAAATAAAGGCTTTCTAGAGTAAGTTGATACATTCAAGGGACATCATGAATGTGTACGCTGTAGCGTCTTCATTTGCTGGTCGAAAAAGATGTGGTGATAAAAACGTTTTGATATATATTGATTCTAAATGGAATTCAAAAATAGTTGAAATTTATACACTCATAATACTAGTTCTCACTTCAATCTCTGCAATGTAGTTTTTCATGTTCAACTGTACCATTTTCATTATATTTATTTGATTCAAAATTGCTATCTCATTTGCTCAAGTATCATCTGTAACCTTCGTAAAAATCATTTCTATATCAGATTTAGATTTATGTGATAATGTTCATTTGATTGATTGCTACTTACTAGGAAAATAATTATGGAAAATCATCAATAAAAATGCAATAATTCATGGTTTAAAAACATATTTTGATATAGTTCTGACATCGCTGTATGATTGTAACTAAAAGCAAAGACTTGGTTATCTTGATATACACAAGATTGTGTCGTGTTATCTTGTAAATATAAACGGAGTTCACAAAATAAACTGCTAGAGGTGTCTCGTTTGCCGAGTGGCCTGATTAGTTTATATACTAAACAATTATTCTGTAAACACTGAGATTTTGACTCCAATATTAATTGACTATGAGTGAAAATTTTACTGCATACTATCGATGGTCTTCTCCGAGCATTTACTGGCACAAGTAGCACTTGTGGCATTTATCTCCATTTAAAAATTCTTTTTATTACTACACATTTATACAACCTGTTCAGTTATACAATTAGACACGGCACACTTTTCGCTTTAAATACTATTGAGGTTTGATATCAATGTTATTATACCTAATAAGTAGTTAATTCAAATTAACACATAATAGATTATATAAAATTATGTATAACTGCAGGACATTATATTGAACAATTAGATTGAGACATTTCTTTCATAATTGGATGATCACGACATTATTAAACTGACATATATTATATTTCTTATAGCAATCAAGGATGTAACAAACGTTCTATTCTAATCGAAAACACAGGCTTAAATATCAAGCTTTCGAGGTTTCATTATTACATATCAATATTTCAATTGAACTATTTCAGTACTACTACGAGTAGTCATATGAGGGGCATATGAATGAATTTTTAAAAATAAATAATCTGAAAAAATATCGAAACTCAATTTCAAAATCTATAACAAAACAAGGAAAAGGAGATCAGTAGTTTGAAACATTTTTCAATTATGATATACATTGAAATTGGAAGTTAATGAGATAAAACGCTACGTAAATTTTTTCCCTATTCTTATGATACAAAATGAATCACAAATCTTATAAACCGTTATGTTTTTTTATCTTTTGATAACTATCTAATATTTTTTTTTACATTTATTAGATTGCATCTATAAACTTACTTCTACGTTTGATAAATGCAAAGATCAAGTAGTGGTACTGAAATAGTTCCAATTGAAATATCATGGTTCCGATTCATTGACGATATTGATTTCAAATGGACAGATTCACAAGAACATCTTAATGAATTTCTACAACACTGTAACTCTTTCCACCATTCAATTAAATTTACATATGAATCATCTATGGAGAAAATAAACTTCCTCGATACTACGAGTTACATCAAGAACGGAACCATTATAACGGACCTCCATACCAAACAAACGGACAAACATCAATTCCTTTCTCCTAAAAGTTGCCATCCTAAACACTGCTCCCGTGGTATCCCATTCAGCCAGGCATTGCGAATCAAGAGAATATGCTCTACTGAAAATACGAAAAATGCTAGACTTGGACAACTTCGTAAACATCTAGTTGTTCGAGGATACAATAACAACATCATTGATAGCGCTTTCGAAAGAGCAAACAAAACTAGTAGCCAAGAACTTCTTGAGTACAAAGATAAGAATAAAGCAGCTAACAGAACACCCTTTGTACTCACTTTCCATCCTGATTTTAAAATGTGTCATCCATTGTTCAGAAGCATTGGAAAATTATAGAAAATGATGTAAATCTAAAAAAAGTATTTTCATCACCACCAGTCATGGCCTTCAGAAGACCTAAAAACATCCGTGACAAATTAGTGACATCTGTATTAGCAAAGCAGCCTAATCCATCGCCCGGTTGCTACAAACAATGTGGTCGAAGGAATTGTTTGTGTTGTAAAGCTGCCAATACAAGCAGTTCTTTCATCAGCTCCGTTACTAAACAAAATTATACCATCTACTCTAATTCCAACTGTAAAACGGAGAACTCAATTTATATATTAACATGTGACACTTGTGGCATTCAGTATGTGGGAGAAACAATGGACAAATTTAATATTCGGCTCAATAACCATCGTTCATCGTATAAAACCAACAAAAAATGTCCTCTCACAAGACATCTTCGTTCAACGAAACATCCTTTTGATAATGTTACTTTCCAAATTATAGAAGTCAACACCGAGTGGGACACCACGGCGAGAAGGAGAAGAGAGAACTTTTGGATCCACCAACTCCACACTTAAGAACCTGATGGTCTTAACGAAAAAGACGAAAAAAGATACAGGAAAGATAAAGAATAATTTAAAACAAAGCATCGTCCTTTTTATCCCGTAATATTGGCCAATGGACGTTGCTAACTTCAACTACCAATTATGTATTTTTAAGGTAGCTAAATCCAATACAACATATACATTGAGCTGCAAAATTTTCTTATTTTCAAAGCAGCTAAATTCAATTGCTCATAGGCATTGAGCTGCAAAAATGTTCTTATTTTAAAGGCAGTTAAGTGCAACACAGACGTTGAGCTGCAAAAGTTTCTTATCATCTACATTTCACCTGGATAGATGCACGCTTGATAAAGCTAGTTGGTCTAGCGAAATATTGCGTTTATTTTCATCATTTTGTAAATATTATAAACATTCTTATATTTACATACTAAATAGTGTGTTAAAATTACATTGTTAGGCAATCTATAATTTTATTTGTGTAATTGAATTAATCTCTGTACTGATTAATCCACACTCCCTTAGATTTGTATGTCATGTGCTGCTATTTATAGGCACTTATATATATATATGTGTGTAAAATGTAGAGGAGTTAAATGTTTTAATGCTATTTCAAGATTAAAATTGAGAATGGCAATGGGAAATATGCCAAAGAGACAACAAGTCGACCATAGAGCAGACAACAGCAGAAGGTCACCAACAGGTCTTCAATGCAACGAGAAATTCTCGCACCCGGAGTCGTCCTTCAGCTGGCCCCTTAATAAATATATACTAGTTATTAGTCTTTAATAACTAAGCACAGACCTCTGACATACCGTTTCTTTATGCAAAAAAAACAAAACAAAAATAAAACTTTTAAATAATACAAAACCAATAACTAAGTCTTCAATAAAGGCAACAGTAATTTACCACTATTCAAACGTCATCAATCTATGAAGAGAAGACAAATCCGGGTTACAAACTAAAAACGAGAGAAACACATAAACTTTAAGAGGAAAACAATGGCACAACAGAAACACTGAAGTGTAACAAAAACAAACGTTAATGCAACGAACACAGAATCGAGCAATAGGATAACAACTGCCATTTCCTGACTTGTTACAGGACATTTTAAGAAAAAAAAATGGTGAATTGAACCTGGTTTTGTGGCTAGCCAAACCTCGCACTTTTATGGCAATGTTAAATATACCGCTGAAATGACAGTATTACATGACAGGAATACAGTACAAATAAATGCAAGAACATTCAGGACAGAGTAATACATGACAAAAATCAGCAAAGACCCATCGAAACAACATCTGATATACAAATTTGATAATACTTTTAGATATTTGGATGATATTTTGGCTCCCAATAATGACGACTTCAGTATGTATACTAAAGACATTTATCCTGTTGAACTTACTTTAAATAAAGCTTATACTAACAATGACCACTGCCCTTTCCTCGATCTTGGTATCTATATCATTAACGGAAAGCTTAATACTAAAATGTATGATAAAAGAGATCATTTGTCATTTCCTATCGTTAATTATCCATTTTTAAATGGTGACGTTCCCTTGTCACCATCTTACTGTGTTTATATATCTCAACTTGTACGATTCGCTCGTGTATGTAACAATGTTTTAGATTTTAACGAAAGAAATTTATGTATTACTGAAAAATTATTACACCAGGGTTTTCGATATCACAAACTAGTCAAAACATTTACTAAATTTTATCATCGGTACAAGGACATCATTCGTAAATATAGCTCAACATGCAGACTTCTTATACGTTCAGGTATTTCACATCCAATTTTTTTTATGGAAATATTCTTTTTAAAGCACAAAAATGTCAGTATTCACCTCAGAAGCTTACAAAACCTTTAAATAGACTTATTAAGAAGGGATATAGTTACGATACTGTTGTCATGTTGCATATTTTGGCGTTAATATTAATTCACTTATTGGGTCTTTGCATCGAAACTAAACACATTTATTTCAAAACCAGTTGTTGGCATGGCACGGATTATTTTCTTCTCATATATTTTATGATGGTATGATACTAAACCCCTCACGGAAAGGATTATGCCTGATATTCATATGATGAAGACATAATCATTCAATCAGTTTAATTGAAGTCTGGAGCTGGCATGTCAGTTAACTGCTAGTAGTCTGACGTTATTTATGTATTATTGTCAATTTGTTTATTTTCTTAGGTACATTTTCTGACATCAGACTCGAACCTCTCTTGAACTGAATTGTAATGTGGGTATTGTTATGCGTTTACTTTTCTGCATTGGCTAGAGGTATAGGGGAAGGGTTGAGATCTCATAAACATATTTTATCCCATCGCTTTTTTGAGCCTGTCCCAAGTCAGGAGCTTCTGGCCTTTGTTAGTCTTGTATTATTTTTAATTTAAGTTTCTTGTGTACAATTTAGAGTTTAGTATGGCGTTCATTATCACTGAACTAGTATATATATTTGTTTAGGGGTCAGCTGAAGGACACCTACGGGTGCGGGAATTTGTCGTTGCATTGAAGACCTGTTGGTGACCTTCTGTTGTTGTCTGTTCTATGGTCGGGTTGTTGTCTCTTTGACACATTCCCCATTGCCATTTTCAATTTCATTAATAAACAATACAAAACGTGATATGTTGTCCTACACTCTTACATCGACAAATGAATTTGTAATTACAAAAGAGTAAGGTATATTACGCATCAGTATAGACATGCATATGCTATGCATTTTTTTCATTGTTTTGTTAGTTCCAAAACGTTAAATGTCTCTCTGATATTTAGACATTTTGCATTCTTCAATAGTTTGTTAAATAACTCCTGTTACATTTTCCAGTGCAATACATATAATTTCTACAGAACCATTATTTGATCAACCACTATTTCTGTATATATCTACTTACATCACTGTAAGTGATTATGTCTGTGCAATTGAAAAATAAAACAATGGTAAAACTAGTTCTTAGTGAGTATTTCAGGCACAAGGTTTCTCTCTTAACAGATTTTCATTAAAAATATTTTGTTCCGATTGGAAGCCAAATAAGTTCAATTACTCAGACAATATTGAATGTTCATAGCTATAACTAAGTAGTTTTTTAATGTTTCTGAGGTATAAAATTAGTTGTTTGAAATTGTTATGCAGCAAAACGAAGAAACCATTTGCCACTGAAGAATCCAATCCATATTGGAGGAACTTATGTTCCCCCACTGGCCTATGAGTGACACAAGGACTTCCAATGTCCTTGGTTTCATATGAGTGTCTTTTTATTATATGTGAGGTATGAATGATAAGTCATTATTTATGATCCCTAATAGGCCTTCTTTGACTGGAATCGCTTGTGATAATTCGTTTCAAATTTATAATTAGGTTCAATATTTTCAAAGTATTTATTAAAACATTCACATAAGTAGGTAAGTTTATATTGTATTTCATTTATTCAACTGTAGTTATAAATTCATTGATAACATTTTACCCATTGTTACATATTTGAATCATCATTTGTTATGTGATTTGTGCACTTATTAGTCCCAGTGGCGTTGGATCTTCAAATTACTATTCTCCTGAGAACTATATATAATCACAACTATTGTTCAATTTAATTTCAAAGGTACTGCAAATTTGAATATAGTTCGTCCTGTTTGGTACTAAAACAGATATAAGACATAACTCGTTAATTAATATCATAAGGTTTAATCAGCATATTGATTTCTTTATTAATATATATTTTTTTAAAGGTGAATTAACAATAATTTATATGTGCTATAACCATTTTGGCTAACAAAACATTTAAAGGGGAGACAAGTATATTAAAATACCTTTACAATTCATTCCAGGACCTATATATGACTTGACTGACGTTTATTTAAGCATCAATTTATTTTATGTTTTCACTCTACGATTTTATTGGGACGGCCAAATGATATATACTAGCAGCTATATTGAGCGAATCTGTAAAATAAATGTAATAAGAAAAAATGGTTAATGCCACATAACATGCGATGAAAGGGCGAATACATTATATTAAAGTTGTAAAAGCTATGAAGATTGCGGTGTTATTTGTAATAATGAAATCAATTTCTAGTAATTAACATTTTCGGTTACATCATTCAATCTTCATTTTTATCTTTTGAACAATCAACTTAGTTCTTCAAAATTTACCTGTCATGCTTTATTTGATATAATTAAAATCACTTCCATATCCCTTTAAGGCTAAAAAAAGAAGGAAAAAAGAAAGAAAATTAAGCTTACCGGAAACTTGACGAAAGACGATTTTGGAATTTCATTTTAGGTATTATTTATATACAGTTCTTTAATCAAACAATCTAAGTGACGTCATTCTTTGAGGTCTTCCTTATTTTATTTAATATGAAATGAGTAATTTCCCTTAGAATGTAAATTGTTTTTGTACACATTTATTTTTTATACTTGTGTTCCTTGTCACTTTGTATTAGAGTAGATGTGTAAAGTTTTTAGTTGTCAGTAATAAGACAGCTGCTTTTGAAAAACAATAGTAGGCTTTTGTCGACAATGACATATCTATTGGGTTTCACAAGCTTCTATCTATGTTACCCCTTTACAGTTTAAAATAAAGTGCAGCGGGTCCAGAGGTTTATAACAATGTTGAAACTTTAATTTACTGATATCACCTTGTTTGACGATAACATATCTTCATGTATACTGTTAAAATACTTAGCTGTTACAGTAATATATTGTTACAGTACATGCCTTTTCCCATTTGGTCTATTTAGTTTGAAATTTTGAAGTTTGCTAATGCAAGGTAGTTGTTTTTGTTGTTGTTAGATATGAAGTTTATACGGAATGTCATATTCGAAATGTCGGATTTTTTTATATTTATATTTGATGCATTTAACATTTAAGCAATAACATAAAATGTCCAATCCGAATTCAATGTTCAACGCATAAACACACTTGACAGAAAGTTACACCACAAATGATATGTGATCTTCGCGTCATATGAATGGACAAACGTCACAAAAAATACGTATTTCTAGTGACGTTATACTATCGCAGGTAAATTCTAAAAAAAAAAATAAGTGCACAAGGCAAGATACGTGTATCTAAGTTAGCCATTCTTTTATTAAACAAAGCAGGACCAAACTATTTCGATTTGTCTTGGAATGAGGAATACTAGTATAAAAGAGGGACGAAAGATACCAAAGGGACAGCCAAACTCATAAATCTAAAACAAACTGACAACGCCATGGCTAAAAATGAAAAAGACAAACAGAAAAACAATAGTACACATGACACAACATAGAAAACTAAAGAATAAACAACACGAACCCCACCAAAAACTAGGGGTGATCTCAGGTGCTCCGGAAGGGTAAGCAGATCCTGCTCCACATGCGGCACCCGTCGTGTTGCTTATGTGATTACAAATCCGGTAAATAGTCTAATTCGGTAGGTCAAATTCATGAAAGGGAAGGGGATTGTAGTTACGACGTGAGGAACATATCCGATATCATTTGTGAAATGGTTATTCCATAACGGTCAACCAACTCGTGATGGCGTCCGTAAAATTTACGAAGGGATGATTTCAACTTCACCATTTGGAACTCTTGATTTAATAGCTTCCTTGTGAGCAGTAACCCTCTATCAAGAAAATCATGATAGGAAATGCAAGCACAGGAATATCGTATCATTTGAGAGATATATACCCCGTATGCAGGTGCTGCTGGAATGTTGCTACTTAGAAATGGAAAGTTCACAATTGGAAAGCTGAAATCATCTCTTTTGTCGTAAAGTTTTGTCTTCAACCGACCCTCATTGTCAATTTCTAGATGTAAGTCAAGATATGAAGCTGACTTAACTGTATCTGTAGTATCCTTTATCTCCAATTCGATGGGATAGATGCATTCCACATAGTCACCAAATTTTGAATTGTTTAGTGAAAGAACGTCATCTATATAGCGGAAAGTAGAGTTAAAGGATATTGCTAACTTCTTATCTTTCTTCCTAAGAAGATATATCATTTATAAAGTGTAGAACAGTCAAATGTTCAATACTATTGAAAAATGAAATATTTGTAGATGATTTGTACTCCAAAAGATCTTTGTATTTTTTTTTTGGAAACCACATCTGATTCACGCCACCTCTAGAATACGTAGTTTTACAATAACGTTGATGTCTAGATTTCATTGCTGATAAAATTGAGGTCATTTGATAAGAAAGAGGTTTCAAAAAGCACTTCAAAGACCCAGCAATGTAACATTGTGTGTAATATATGTAAGGATACTTATTCAAAGTAGGTATCCAGTACAGTCATGTAGGTACGACAGGTATTTTGCGACATCTCGGTCTCCAAAGATTGAGGTAGCATGTGTATTTATAGACCTATGCAGTTTTTCTAATTCTTATCTGTATAAAAGACCATAAATTTTGGAATTGTAATCGTGCAGTTTTTGGAGTAATCATATCAAAACGAAAGTTACAAACAATGAAGTAGTATAATTTGTGATTCATGAACGAAAAGATTTAGTTTGAATAGAATGTACATATTGCGTTATAAACGTTGTGAATGGAATACGCAAGGTAAATCTCGAAGTCGTTCGTTAGCTGGGCAATCAAGTTCATTTTGTGTTCTACTTAAAAGGTCACGTTGGTTGTAACCTACATATTTTAAGTTGTAAATTTGGGCACAAACAAGATAACACTATATCCTTATTAAGTACCAAGTGTAGTTGATAACATATTTTCTTGTATTTTTATACTTTTTCTGTATTCCATTTGCATAACACGAATTTTCTATAGTACTCAGAAAATTAAGGTTTGTAAGACATATTCCGAATGCGTTTACAAAATGGCCAATATACCTCTTCAGTATGAAACGTTCCTGAAGCAATATAGATGATTCCACATCTTATACAATGCCTCAAATAATGGGACCGAAGTATGCTAGATTTAAAACAAGTTGCATTGCTTCTATTTTTATCAGTCATTTTAGAAGAACATATATATATTAATTTTGGCATTTTCCCAATCTCCAAGGCAAGTAAATATCAATATATTAGCAAAACGATTTATTGAATAGAAATTTGGATTTTTTGTAAACATGCATATTAAATACATTTCTGGCAAAGTGCCCTTATCTATCAAATAGATTGGGTTATTATACAATTCTATTTTAAGAGGCTGTGATTTGATATTCCTTAAATGACACCATATACTTAAGAATTTTAAATACAACAACTTTAGGTTAAAAGAACTCATTGTACTATTTCAGCTGTATGAATTGTATATATATATATTAGGGATGTCAAAATGTCTTAAATCTAATACTCGGATACTCGGTCAAGATACTCGAGTACTTGCGAGTACTCGGATGAATCCGTCTACTGAAAAGTATAAATTTTAGGTGTGATGCAGTATTTTTTGTTGTTGTTATTACCTTCCATAAACATATTAACGAAAAACAAACGTACTACAAAAATAGCTTGATCATCTGTTTTTGTGTCAATTAAACAATGAATTACCGACCGTCGTTTCTACAAATACTAGTAACCTATCACAATAGCAATTTTTTTTATGTACGTGTTCATGAACCAAATTCCAATAAAATCATGAATATTTGCATATCAAGTCCGAGAAAGAAGACAATATATTAACTGTAGATTAAAGATTATAAAGTTTTAAATAAACATTTATTACATCAAATGTACATCTCATACCAATCATGTTTACAAATAACTATTGATTAACAATTAAAGGTGAGAAAATTCGAGAACCAAAGGTGAGTTTACGGCTTGTGGTATAAGTTATTGAACCGTGTTTTTACACCGTTAAATGTCACTAATCAGATGTGTGGGGTTCAATGCAGGTGACTTTTATCTTGCTCTTGTTTAAAAAACTTATCTGATCTACAACTTCAGCTGAAAGTCTGTTTCTGAGTTTAGTAACCACAAGTCCGGCACATGAAAATATCCTCTCAGAAGGAACGGACGTTGCTGGTACTGCTAACACACGGTTTGCAATTATAGATAAACGTGGGTATTTCGTCTCGTTTTCTGACCACCATTCAAGTGGAGATTTATTGAAATCAGATTTATCTAGTAAATAACTTTGTAGTTCTAACTCGTCTTGAGACTCCGGTTTGTCAGACGATTTACTAAGCAAAAAGTCAATTCCACTTGGTCGTCGTTGTCTCTTTGGTGGCGGAGTATCGGAGCCGCTTGTCTCTGTCAACCGGTTTAGAGGCATTTCATCGATAAGACCCTCTAAAAATTCCTCTGCCGTTTTTCTTTGTTCAGAAGAACTGTTTGTATCGGGTGTCCATGAGTGATGCACTTACAGGTGTGGAACAGGCAGTCTTCTTGTCATTTGGTTGATAACGTCGATTCAACTCATCACTGATGACATCTTTGGTCTTACGAATTATAACTCCGTCAGAATCTTGTACCTTTAAACTTCTTCTCATTAATCCACATACAATCGGATAGACCTCAGACAAAGATACGCTGTTTTCTGAACACATGTACGTCGTTACATTAGATAAGTCCATAAGAACTGTGGACAGATCGTTCATCAATTCCCACCCATGGTCTTTAGGAAGATATACAGCGGAATCTGCTTTTTTTGTCACTTTCTCGTCAAACAATATATCCGTGAGAGTACGACGTTGTTCCACCAGACGTGAAAGCATTGCCTGTGTTGAATTCCACCTTGTTACAACATCCTGTACTAACTCATGTTCAGGAACCCCAAGAAGTTTTTGTCTATTGCGCATTTCTGCTGTAATAGTTTGCAAAAGTTAAGATTATTCAAAATACAAAGGATTTTCCTATCCAAGGCATAGATTACCTCAGCCATATTTTGAAACACATTCAGAGTTTTGGTCCTAAATGCTCTTCACCTTGATTCTTAACTGGCGTGCTATATATTTTCATCTGAGCGTCACTGATGCGTCCAATGAAGACGAAACGCGCGTATGGAGTATCGAATTATAAGCATTGTACCATTGATAACTATTAGCGGATGGAATAACATAAACTTTGAATCTGTACCAAATTGTCTTTAGTATTCTTATTTAATTGCTTTTGGCTTTTCGTCAATCAAATGATTGTAGCCTTTTTAATTGATTTTTAAAGAATTTTCTTTATTTTGCTGTAAAAAACTGTTTTAGTTTAGGGGGACGGGGGGGGGGGGGTGGGGGGGGGGGGGGTGAGCGCACTCAAACATGTTTGTTTTTAGTAAATTCAGTACGTGGATGAATAAAAAAAATCAGTAGCAATAATTCAGTGACAGTCAGTTGAGTTACAGTTTGCAATGACGGGATATTCATAACTAATAACTAACTTTTAAATTATGATATATAGACTTTTTTCATTGCTAATAGGATGTAGCGAATAGATGATTTTAGCTTTGTTTTGGTGTTTATAGATCATCGTCTTTTAGGCATAATTCCACATCTTCTTTTTTTTTTAAATTGACATTAGAGTAATATTAATTCTGTTCATCATAAATTGATATTCAATAATTAAACTATTCTTATTCGTAGTCTTACTTATTGGATGGAACTTCAGTAGTTAACGAATATTATTGTCAAGTATTACTCAAACGCAGGGGAGCACTTGAATAAACTATAACGAAGCTACTTTCATTTATATCAACTTATATATTGCATGCGGCTATAATACAATAAAAGTACCACTACGAAATGTAATGTAAAATCTTTCCGCTGTTTCTTAAAATAACAAACAAAACTCAACCCTTTGAAACTTATATCCGCACATATTTTTAATGGGCCGAATTATGATGGTTTTTCGAGAATGAAAAGTATCGTACCACTTTTCACGTCATACGAGCATATGAAAATGACCTTACTTGATATACCCAACGTATCGGAACGTAGGTCAGTCTACTGTATTGAAGCATTACGAAAGGGGGAATAGACTGCATGATATATGTGTTTTAGATTTTTTAATAGATTTTTCCATTTTATAAAGGAATTCCGTTTTGAATTTCCCTTGGAGTTTTAAACGTTTGTTATTTTACTTTTTATAATTTTCATGAATGGATTAAGCCCTAGCCACACCTTACCAGATAGGCCGAAGGGACGCCGAATGAATAACGTTTTGCAATCCGTTCAGACTTGTTATACGACTGTTCTAGTCCATTTAATGTATGTTCATCGTCTGTTTTATCCGTCGTTGTCCGTTCTGTCCGATGAAAAAATTGAATATGTTCAGAACTTTAGCCTCGGTCACACATAGCGTGAACGGACACCAACGGATAACTTTTTTCCGTTCTTTCATGTCTGTTAGATGTCCGTTCTCATCCGTTATTCGTCCGTTCATTTCCGTTTAATGGTCGTTCAGCGTCCGTTTAATCCGTCGTTCTTCGTTCTGTCCGGTGGAAATTTTGGAGCATGTTCAAAACTTTCAACCGATGAATTGTCCGTTGTAGATCAGGTAGTCGTCCGTTGTTTACGGTATTCGTCCGTTCAGTGTCCGTTTTGTATCCGTTACTTGTCTCTTATTCATTCGTTAGGAGTCCGGTAGATAAATTCACCAACGAACTTCTACCGGACGTATAGCGAATACAACGGATTTTGAACGGATGTCAAACCGACTTATACCGGACGTATAACGGATAAAGCAGATTATGAAAGGATATGAAACTGATCAATACCAATTAAAAATTTCGAGTCAGAAAGGCGAATCATTTGTATGACAGATTTCGAAAGTGTCATGAATGCCTATTATTCAGTATGACCTAAGACTATCAAACAGTTGTATTCAGGTCAGACCCTACCTTTTGGTGATGAACAAACCAAAACCAGTTACAGAGAAAATTTTTGAATATTTATACGATTTACATGTACTTTTATTGTTGTCTTTAGTTTTTCCGCATACCTTGTTCATCCGTTCATCCGGTACTTTACCGTTTATCGTACGTTGCATATCCTGTGTGTGTCCGTTATGCTCTCATTATACGTTCGTTTTATTTGGTCAGTACATCAACGGACTCCAAACGGATAACAATTTTGTAAACGGAAACGTTTCTTATTCCGTAAGGCGTCCCTTCGTGTTATCCGGTAAGTTGTGACCACAGCTTAAGAACGGACTTCCAACGGATGAAGTATCAGTGTAACGTCCTGTAAAAGTCAATTTCGTTTCCGTTACTATTGTTATTCATCCGTTGGATGTCCGGTTAACCAATTCACCAATGGAATTCTACCGGACGTACAACAGACGTTTAACAAATGAAACGTATGAAAAACAGATATAAAACAAACATGAACACAAGGGTAACGGATAAACAGATACGTACCGAATGTAAAACGAATAAATGCCAATTAAAACTTTCGCGTTATAAATGACAATTTTAGGTATGTCAGATTTCTTGAATGTCATGAATGATTATTATTCTAAATGTCACGTGTATGTGACTACCTGTATTATTTTTGCCGCCTTTAATTTACCGCTTATCTTGTTCGTCCAGTTTATCCGGTACGCTTCCTTTAGGTTCGGTGTTATGCGGTACTCGTTCGTTGGATGAACTTTCGACGTCCGTTCTGTGCGGTACGTTTCCGTTTGTCGTACTTTGCATATCCTGTGTTTGTCCGTTAGTCATTCGTTACGCGTCCGTTGTATATGATCAGTACACCAACGAACTCCCAACGGATAAATAGGAATTTCGACATCCGTTTTTGTCTACTTTAAACCTTTTTTTCCGTTCGGCGTCCGTTCAAGATATCCGGTACGATTAGAGCACAGCTAAAGATGATATAATTTAATATAACAACAGGGGCGGAGGACATCATACGAAAATTGTTAAACAACTAAAGGACATTTTGTCGCGCAGAATAGCCCACTTTAGCCCGAATCAATCCGTTCATCTGTATTTGCAATATCCAATTTTAATTAAACCTTACTTAGTTGAACAACATTGTATGATAGGTTTAATTTTTAAGCTGTTTGCATTTACAAATTAGTTGAATTTAGAAAGAAAAATAATTGAATCAAATAGGAAATAAAAGTGAAATATGGTGATAGGTTTTTCTTGATACTATAATTAATTCAAAATGATCACCGTATTTTTAAATTAGGAGTACAAATGACTCTGCACCTCTATCTTGTCTAGTTAAGAGTAGGAACAGTTCCTATTGCTATTAAATGAAAAACATTGCACATATGGTATACAAAGGGCAAAGGGCCCACCACGTAAGTTCACTGGTATATCAGTTCCACATTATAACGGACTTGTAATTTTTGAAGTCATTTAGCGCTTTATTTAGGATGTTAGATACTGTACTGTCCTAATTCCTGAAACAAACCCACAGCAAAACGCCCTGTCAAACTACTTTAAAAGAAGTATGAATTAAATGTTAGAATAGGTACCACAAGAAACTAGTTAACAAAATGCCAGCTTCAGTCTTAAATCAAACTGATTGAACAGTTATGTCTTCTTCATATGTAAATCAGCCACAAACTCTCTCGATAGGAGTTAAGTATCATGTCGTCATAAACTAAACGAGAGGAGCTTATTAAGTGTTCATATGCCAGGAAAATATAAAAGCGCCTTCTTAACCTGTATCAAGCGAACAATTGTTTTTAGAATAAATGTGTCTTTTTTTTTTCGATGCAAAGGCATTTTGATTGAATCAATATTTATTAAAAAAACATGCCATCTTTATTGAATTGACACCTTTTTTGTAAGTATATCCTTTGTGAATAAGTCTTTTTAAAGATTTTGTCTAGCTTTTACATTGAATGACAACAATTTTGCTATTTGGTGAAGGAATTACATTAAAAGATGAAATGTTCAAAACCTATAGGTTGCACTTTGTAAATACAGCTGTTTGTCAAAACCCGCCTCTTTTTGGGAGATCTTAAATATTCATAGAAAATTAATTTTGTTTACAGACTGGTTCCCAGTTCTGTGTTCCATCTCACATAGACATAGCATGGGAATGTTACCAGTAAATAAACATGTGCATATTGTTTACATTGAAATCTGTGGTAACCTTGCATTCGAGGTAGGGGTAGTTAAGAAAATTAATGTTAGTTTAAACTCTGAGAAGTTCAGGGCATATAAACGTTGAAAATATTGTAACAAACCTAGGGTTGCTATAATACTGTTTAACTCATTCAGGAGGAGTGGAATAATTGTTCAATTCAACGGAAGTGCAAATAATCAGATGTAATAAACGTAACAAAAATATTTATTTAAGCAGTAGAGTCTGGCGTACTAAATTATAATTCTGGTACCTTTGATAACTATTTGACTTGTTATTTCATCAACAATAAATACACATTCATTATTCAACAAATAACAACAATGTCACCAAGAACTTGAACTAGCTATAACTTATAATCATTGGAGAAACACAACGGAAAAATCACCTAAATAAGGGTTTCTTTATCAGGACAATAGAAATGACTTGCAAATCCCGTTAAATAATAGTAAGTTTTAGCGCCAAAAGTCTAGTTTCGCTAAAACAGATCAAAATCTAAATATAGACTCAAGTATTTAAATTATCATTAGTACCTTTCTTATTTAACTTTGATTATTTGACTTTTCTATTTATATGTTGACGGTTCAAAGGATTGATTCAGACTGACATGTTGTTCTGCAGGCTCCTATTTATGTCTTTTGGAACTAACTATGACGTAAGAGTAAACATCCAATCGTCCAATCAAAACAACGTTTCTTACGTCTTTTGGCTTCAAACGTTCAAGAAGACAATCAGATTTCGTTATTATTAAATAAAGACTCGTTATAAAGTTGTCCTTATTTTGTCCTTCTTGTCCGAATTATATTTAAAAGCAAATAAAACTAAAAGGACATTTCTATATAATGCTATAATTAAACGGACAGTAAATTCCTTTCTCACTACGGCGTATGAACTTATGTGTAATTTACCTAACCTTACGCATTAGATATAATGCTTAAATGGGATCAATGAAAACCCTGCTCTATAATAAATATAGAAAATGTTTATGAAAAGGGAGGCAAAAACATAATAAATACGCAATTTATCTACATTGATAAAGTGTTAACTTTTACAAATAATGATATGAGATCGCAAAGTGAAAGTACAACAAGTTGAATCTCACGACGATATTAATCAAAATAAATCACTATCTGACGGGATAATAAAAGTATTTCATAGGTAAACATTACCAAGATATACATATAAAACTGACCCTTATCGCTTGCAAAGTACCAATAATTTAAATCATGAGTATGAAAGTCAATGCATTTATCAGTGTTTGTGCACACCCGAGAAGTTCACCACCCGGCAATATTCAAATAAATATATGTTTAAATACAATTGATAACACATGAAATAATAACAATTGTCAGTTCAGAATTGTCACAATTTCCCCCACCCAAGTCTTAAAATACTCCTGTTTTTCTGGAGGTAACAGTATACCAGTACTTTTATTTTTTAATCAGACTCTGGATTTTGCAGTCTTAATGGAATATATTTACACTGTTTAATTATGTCATCTACACTTCTGTCTCTTTGGGGAAAACATCTTTCCATCATCTGGAGAAACTTATCATCATCTATTTCCCCATGAGCAATCTGCTTTAACACTTCATGATTGTAATATCTGGATTTTGTGATATGTTGGTCTTTCTTGTGAGGGGGTTGCATTTTGGTACCTGGTTAAATGAGAAAATTATATTTCTGTAATAAAAATGATCTGTGTGGTATAACGTTTGGACTTTTCTTCAATTCTAGTTGCATGGCAGTATGTTCTGTGACAAGAAGTTTCTGATCTGGAGTTAATGCTTTATGGTTTTCAGGCGACCAAATTATGTCTTCATTTAATTTCACAAAATTTCAACTCCAATCTCTCCTGGAAGGAGGAAATACTGGCATACAATCCATAGTTAAAAGTAATTTTGCCCTAGATTTTATATTTGTAGAGAACTCATCTTCATCACTGATATCTTCTACCATGGAACTTAGGAACGTAGAATCTATAGGTGAAATGGTGGGTATTGGTGGACATGAAGTGGAAGATGATGATGTAATGGAAACTGAAGTTGTAGCTAATGTTAAAGAAGACGCTATATTCAAAACAGAAGCTGAAGTCAAAGCAGGAACTGATGTCGGTGCAGGAAGTGATGTCAAACTAAGAAGTGCATGGCCCTTTAAACTTGCAGCAAGTGTCAATACTCTATCTTCCATACTCCATCTACCGAGTTCTGCACAATCTTGAAAATGCAAAATATTCTTCCCAACCATCTGATCTACTATAAGCATTTGGACGAATTGTAGCAGCAGGGTTTCCAGCAATCGGCAACTGTTCAAGGCAAAATCGTGGTGCAGTTCCCCATTTTCGTCCATTAGCGCTATTAGTTTCAAAATACGAAACACTTTGTTCACCTTCAAAATTCCGTTCCATCTCTACTGTATTTCTCTGTCTAGCCATGTCGTCTCGTACGTTGTTATTAAATGCACTTTCAATATCACCTTGTCCCTGTTTTTTTTTTTTTTAATTCAAAGTCTTCATTATTTTTCTCCACCGTTTTACTCTTATCCATATTAAACATGTTAAACTCAATTTCTGAATCAGATTCATCAGACATTGAAAATTATAACCAGTTCACTAAATGCGTTGAAAGAATAAGATTCTTATTCAAATTTAAAAATCACAGGCGAGGTATTCGATCACTGGATGACAATTATTTTGTCATCCCACTTCTGACACCAAACTGTAACAAACCTAGGGTTGCTATTATACTGTTTAACTCATTCAAGAGGAGTGGAATAATTGTTCAATTCAACGGAAGTGCAAAGAATCACATGTAATAAACGTAACAATAATATTTATTTAAGCAGTGATTTTGACTTGTTATTTCATCAACAATAAATACACATTCATTATTCAACAAATAACAACAATGTCACCAAGAACTTGAACTAGCTATAACTTATAATCATTGGAGAAACACAACGGAAAAATCACCTAAATAAGGGTTTCTTTATCAGGACAATAGAAATGACTTGCAAATCCCGTTAAATAATAGTTAGTTTTAGCGCCAAAAGTCTAGTTTCGCTAAAACAGATCAAAATCTAAATATAGACTCAAGTATTTAAATTATGATTAGTACCTTTCTTATTTAACTTTGATTATTTGACTTTTCTATTTATATGTTGACGGTTCAAAGGATTGATTCAGACTGACATGTTGTTCTGCAGGCTCCTATTTATGTCTTTTGGCACTAATTTTGACGTAAGAGTAAACGTCCAATCGTCCAATGAAAAACAACGTTTCTTACGTCTTTTGGCTTCAAACGTTCAAGAAGACAATCAGATTTCATTATTATTAAATAAAGACTCGTTATTGAGTTGTCCTTATTTTGTCCTTCTTGTCCGAATTATATTTAAAAGCAAATAAAACTAAAAGGACATTTCTATATAAGGCTATAATTAAACGGACAGTAAATTCCTTTCTCACTACGGCGTATGATCTTATGTGTAATTTACCTAACCTTACGTATTAGATATAATGCTTAAATGAGATCAATGAAAACCCTGCTCTGTCATTAATGTAGACAATGTTCATGAAAAGGGAGGCAAAAACATAATAAATACGCAATTTATCTACATTGATAAAGTGTTAACTTTTTCAAATAATGATATCAGATCGCAATTGAATCTGACGACGATATTAATCAAAATAAATCACTATCTGACGGGATAATCAAAGTATTTCATAGGTAAACATTACCAAAAGAGGGACAAAAGATACCAAAGGGACAGTCAAACTCATAAATCTAAAACAAACTGACAACACCATGGCTAAAAATAAAAAAGACAAACAGAAAAACAATAGTACACACGACACAACATAGAAAACTAAAGAATAAACAACACGAACACCACCAAAAACTAGGGGTGATCTCAGGTGCTCCGGAAGGGTAAGCAGATTCTGCTTCACATGTGGCACCCGTCGTGTTGCTTAAGTGATTACAAATCCGGTAAATAGTCTAATTCGGTAGGTACCAAGATATACATATAAAACTGACCCTTATCGCTTGCAAAGTACAAATAGTTTAAAGCATGAGTATGAAAGTCAATGCATTTATAAGTGTTTGTGCACACCCGAAAAGTTGACCACAGCGCAATATTCAAATAAATATATGTTTAAATACAATTAATAACACATTAAATAATAACAATTGTCAGTTCAGAATTGTCACAATATGCCGCACAGCCCAATATTTTGAGCTTTGAAATAAAATGTGGTGCATATGAACTTTCAATTCTAGGATATGATTTTTTTCAAAACTTCATAGTAAAACTCGTACAGTTTAGCCGTAAAAGGAGTTTCTATGGGAAATTGCATTGTCAATATTTACAGAAATGCAACCTATAGGTGTAAGATACGGTATGCTTTATGGATTTTTGGTAACACAAAATATGTTTTACTCCCTATAACATAACGTTTCAAAGGAAAACTAAATCGTTTAACACACTACCAATAGTCTACGTTTAGTGCTATCATGTATATTCTAAATAATTATTTTGTTAAATAAAAATTCATTTCAAAGTACAATCTAATCTACAAAAGAAGAAAACAATAGCGGCCAAATATTTATGATACTGCAAAGCAACTGATAACTTTTTTTGAAAGTAAAATCTTGTAGATGCTAATTTCAAATATAAAAAGATCTAAGCGATTTCTAATTTCATAACTAACAACAATGTTGTTTTATTTCTTTTTGTAAATGAAAAATGATATTCAACTTATGCAATTCGATATTCTAACGACTTTATACCTGTTTTTGACATGGTCACACACCGGCCTTGAACAAATATTGTGACGACAAAAATTGTCAAAGACTTTTTCGGTAAAAAGAAAGGTTTGGCAGGAAGATATTATAATTGAAGATGAACTTTTATCTTATATATTGTTGAGAGTATTGAAATATCCCAGGACATTCAAATTCAAGTTATGACTGCTGGATAGTTTTATTGTGAAGAAGGAGGTAATAATTATAATATCATTTATGAACAATAAGATGAAAACCTTCATGAAAATGAGAAAAGACCTGACAATTAGTCTGACCTCTTTTAAAAAGCAGAAAAAGGTGTTCGATATTTTCATCAATGTCGAAAAGATGCACGCTTAAGGGAGTTTGTGACAAGGATATCAAAGAATTTTTGGTAAATAATCTATCAACTGTATCTATTGAAGCTTTATAGATAGAGAAAATCTGAAAGGAACATATATATTCAGAATAATGAACTCTACCAATTGTTAACATATGTCAACACTGTTAGACAAGTTATTACAGGAGTTATGACCCATACATGACAAACATTTTTTCACTTTTGCCTATTATCCCGAAAACTTCAATATAAACAGAACTACTAGAAGACAATATGACGTCATCAGAATTTTGACACTTAGAGAACTTAGAACGATCGCAAAAGGCAATGAAAAGTACCAGATAATTGTTTAAAGAATCTGCTGGAAGATATTTAATTGAAATAAAAGAAATGACAGAAATTATTTAATATAAGATATAATGACGAATTAGACATGTTCGCATTGTAAAAAAGGTATTTGTAAAGTCACATGTTACTAGGACTATCTTTTATTAAAAAATAACCTTTATCTAATGAAAATCTTCAAAATGGACTGTTATCGAATTATTGTATTCCCGTTTACTATTTGACAATTATGGTTGGTTGCAGACTAGGCACTACCTGTTGTCGGGCGGAAAAAAGTTGACGCGGCGTTTTCTCGCGTGCACTTCATCATGTAAAACCTCTGCGTTAACTCCGAAATTTAAGCAGACATTAATTAAACGGGCGTTTACTTTTGTGTTTACCTCCGCCTTAACAAGAAAATGGCGCGTCTTCTTTTTTTTGTTTGTTTGTAGTAAACGCTCGATAACGCAGTTTGTCATCGTATCTTGGATACACTGACCTATCATATCACATGATAAGGTACATCAAAATTACAACTATCCATTTCGATTGATATATTGACGATTACAGTAAAATATATTACACCCTTTATTTAATTGAAAATGAATCACAGTTTTAATGTACAAAATGGTTGTTTATCCTGAACTGTAAAATCTACAACACTTTCAATTTACATTCATAAGTTTTCAGCAGATATGACAAACACATAACCGAAGTAAGAGATGAGTTAATACGATCAGATAATGGGAAGAAATGGTTTAAGTGGATTCATACCGACGTGTTCGCAGAGTGGAAATATTTGTGTTAGTTGATATTTGTACATGTAACTTTTGAAAAGAACATTTAGAAAATCCGCTATTTAAAGTTATTGGAACTGTTTTTCTTGCAATGAATAAAAGTTAATTTTTCGAATTAAAGGTGTTTTGAATTGTAATGGTTTTAACCGCCTATACGTAGAATATTAGGATAAAAGTCGATTTAACAAAATGAAATAAAATGTACAAATATACACGAAGTTTATTGTATAATTTACACAATTAGTTAACGCGAAAAGTAAACGCGCGTTGACTTACAAGTGATCAGTGGGTGTAAAAGCAAACTTGTGAAATCTGAAGTATACGCCCGTTTACTGTTCACTAGACGGACACATAGTAAACGCGCGTTTACTCGGGTAGACATTAGACATTTTCTTTTTGACCGCGATAAAGTAATAATAGTAAACGTGACAATTGTTATTCCCGGGCTTGTATTTCCTATCATGAATTCCTTGAGTTGGTTGACCGTTATGGAATAACAGTTTCAAAGATGATATCGGATATGTTCCTTATATTACCCGTACGATACGATATTCCCGTGCCTGCATTTCCTATCATGATTTTCTTGATAGAGGGTTACTGCTCACAAGGAAGCTATTAAACCAAGAGTTCCAAATGGTGAAGTTGAAATCATCCCTTCGTAAATTTTACGGACGCCATCATGAGTTGGTTGACCGTTATGGAATAACCGTTTCACAAATGATATCGGATATGTTCTTTACGTCGTAACTACAATCGCCTTCCCTTTCATGAATGTGACCTACCGAATTAGACTATTTACCGGATTTGTAATCACATAAGCAACACGACGGGTGCCACATGTGGAGCAGGATCTGCTTACCCTTCCGGAGCACCTGAGATCACCCCTAGTTTTTGGTGGTGTTCGTGTTGTTTATTCTTTAGTTTTCTATGTTGTGTCATGTGTACTATTGTTTTTCTGTTTGTCCTTTTTATTTTTAGCCATGGCGTTGTCAGTTTGTTTTGGATTTATGAGTTTGACTGTCCCTTTGGTATCTTTCGTCCCTCTTCTCTTCCTTACGTCGTATTATTAACTACAGCACCCTTCCCTTTATTTAATGTGACCTAACGAGTTGGACTATTATCGAATTAGTTATAGCATAAACACCACGACGGGTGCCACATGTGGACAGGATCTGCTTACATTTCCAGAACACCTGATATCACCCCTAGTTTTGGGCTGGGTTCGTTTTGCTTAGTCTTTAGTTTTCTATATCGTGTCGTTGTGTCATGTGTACTATTATTTGTCTGATTGTCTTGTTATTTTTAGCCACGGCGTTGTTAGTTTCAATCTAAAAGTTTGACTGTCCCTCTGGTATCTTTCGTCCCTCTTTTGAAGTTGACGAACGGAATAAGTGCATGTGGCGTTAACATGCTTTTACTTAATGTAATGCTCGGTCTTCATCCAACTGTAGTATTTAGTATGCAGTAACTTTATCCAGTTGACCATTCTTAAGTAGTTCGACAGCCGCAGATGCCAAGTAAGAGGTCAACCAAGGATGACAGAGAAGATAACCAAACGTGAATTTTATATAATGTTTTTTTTTTAATACCAAATCATTTTACTAACAATTAGAAAGAAACGCATGGAAAATATACAAATAAATAATCATCACGTTTTAATCAAAAATTTATTGTCATATAAATGCATATCTACGATGTTATTGTTTTTTACGTGCTCCATAGTTCTGTGTTGATTGTTTATAAGAATATGTCAGTTGTTATTCATTCGTTTGATAGATTCGAGCTTATGAATTTGCCGTTTGATTAGGGACTTTTAGTTTTGAATTTTCCCGGGCGTTCGATTATCCCTGGCAAAAAAGCGCAAAAATTAGTAAGAAAGGAAATTGGTCACTGAATTAATTTTTTTTGTCTATTATATGTTTATAATTTGTAATAAATGTAGAAAAAAATCGTTTGAAAGATGTCACTTCCGGTATTTTTTTTTATAGTTTACTTGACTGATTTCAAAAGTATATGTCAAAGTCAAAATGTACTTTTACATTAAATAGGTACAAACATAAACACTTCCGGTTTACATAAGGTCACTTATGACTGGCTTTTCTATGGTCAAGTGGCTTGCAAATCAATTCCAAAATGTCCTATGGCTTTATCATGTATACATATGAGGTAAAAGCAAAGGTCAAAATCTTGAACGTCAAACTTACCTATGACCTTGAGCTCAATTTCAAGGTCATCAACAAAGGATCACAAATCAAAACAACCTGAATTTAAAAGTAGAAGAAGAAGAAAAAAACAATATTCAGAATAAATACAATAGGTGTTTTCTAATTAACAAGACTAGTATTATTTCGTGCGTCGAAAGAGCTTTTCTTGATTACGTTTTATCAGGAATTTTTTTTACCAAAACATTTGCAAGCATAACAGTGTGAATAGACCAATACTAGCGCACTCAGGTCATCAATTGACTTTGTCAGATTAGTTGAATGTTCGTCTGTAACGCCAACTTATCGGTCGTCCCACTGTCTATATCACTTTGTTCAGCTCTTAATATTATTCCGTATCATGTCTTTTTGACGTCAAATACGTTGATCCGGCCTTAATAACTTTGACCCGGACATATCAGCGACGTCATAATGTTTGAACCGACGTTAATAACTTTGACCCGAACTTATCAAGTCATCTTTTGTGTGCTAGTGAAACAAAGAAAACACTTCTTAAACACGCAAATATAGCCCGATAAATCGATTATCAGATTATCTGCATATTGATATTGTAAAATATCAGCTGCTTGACATTATATGAAGGCTTTTTGATCTCGTTCGCTACGCTCACTCGACAAAAAGCTTCATATTATGTCTCGCAGCTGATATTTTACGATATAAACATGCAGATAACCTGATAATCGGTACTTATTACGTCGTACCTATTATAGATATTTAAGCTGTGTGACGGCCAAAGATTCTAAATTAAACAATTTTAAAAGCTACTACAGGAATAACACTTGTGTTTTAATCATTATTGAATACTTGAACATTCTTTCTGGCATGTTTGTTAGTTTTGATAAATATTTTTTTTATGATATCGCATCATCCTGAAACATAAAAGTTAATCTAATTACCTTTAAAAGTTATATTGTATGTATCAGCTATTATCTTTTTCGGACGTCATAGTGGTTAACCCATTGCAGTTGTCTTTTTTTCATTTATAAAACTGGTATGATTGCCAATGAGACAACTCTCCACAATAGACCAAAATGACACAGAACATAACAACTATATGTCACCGTACGGCCCTTAACATTGAGCAAGGCCATACCGCATAGTCAGCTATAAAAGGCCCCTAATGACCATGTAAAACAATTCAAACTAACGGCCTAATTTATGTATCTTTTAACTATGATCTGGTCTAAATTTTCATTTTAGAACGCATGGATGATCAATTTTCAATAGCTTTGCAATTACAAAACAAAGACAATAGTAATCAAAGGTACCTGGATTATAATTTAATACGCCAGACGCGCGTTTCGTCTACATAAGACTCATCACTGACGCTCAGATCGAATTAGTTATAAAGCCAAACAAGTGAAAGGTTGAAGAGTATTGAGGACCCAAAATTCCAAAAAAGTTGTACAAAATACGGCTAAGGTAATCTACTCCTGGGATAAGAACATCCTTAGTTTTGTAACATTTAATTTATAAAAATGATCATTTCACTGATATTCATGTCAACACCGAAGTGCTGACTACTGGGCTGGTGATACAAAATATACTTTCGTACGGTCTTTTTCGTACTTAGAAGATATTGGACAGTAAAAAGTTATTTGGATCAAGCCTTATTAAAATTGCTTTTTACTTAAAACGTTTAATATATTGTGTATAGGAAACTTGAAATTTTCTGCTTCATACTTTACTTGTGAAAAATCCTTGGCAGCAGAAACGTATTCATAATTATGAACCGACTAATCGTCCTTTTTTTGAGAATATCTGTTTTTTTCTTGTTTTTCTTTTCATATGGGAAAAGGAAGGATATTTCTCATGCACGTAGATGAACATTACTTTTATAATCTCAGTGTTGTAATTTTTGTATTCCCTAATTTTGAATTTAAATCATTAGTCATTTTACCTTTTTTACCTTTTTTTCCTTTTCTTTTTTTTTAATCTATTTAATTGAAAACAAATCGGCCAAATTTACACACACATTAACTTAACAATAATGGACAGTAGTATATGTATGTCAACTTTGTTCTTTTAAGATCGTAAAAAATAGTGTATATAATATATGTCACACGCAACAACCCCCTCCCCCCATTTCCCGACTTTTCTTTTCAAATAGTTAGTTCTTATTAATTTCACAAGGTATTCACTCCTTTTTGGTGGTCTATCTCGACTATAATTGTCAACTAGCATTAAAGCAAAAACAATCTTCAGCTGCCAACAGAAAATTCTACATCTGGAACAAGAAATTAATCTTTAAACTGCGGTCAGTTATTTTTGAAGCGGAATTAAGCAACATCTTTTTTCTTTGGAAATTATTGTTGACTTGGTACAAGCATTATCTTATGTAAAAAATGACGGATTAAACCTGGTGTTAAATATATCTAAACCTCCTACTTTTGTGATGTCGCAATGTGTATACAAAAGAAACAGACATAATAGGTAAAAATATAAGAAATACTGGTACATAAGTCAACATTTAGTTATAATTTTAATCACTACAAAAACAAAAAATTATGTCAACAAAGACAAACAAAGAGGCAAAAATCTTAAGCAAAATCGAAAAACAATAATACAATAATTTACCATATCACAACAACACAATGAAGAACAAGTTAACGACACACATTCGAAAAATACAAGAAAGATATGTAGACGAGTTCTGCAACTCGGTTAATGACTATAACTATCTTTGGTCAATGAGACAAAAAGCATAACAAACACGTGTCACAGTTTCCTCTTAAAAACTTTATATAAACAGAAATGGTCCAATAGTTAATTACATATTCAAACAGATATATACATAAACAGAGACAATTGAGTTGTGTAGCACTTGAAAGTCCAAGGCAAACCTGTTACAATACTGGAACTATTGTCCTATAACAAACTGACCATATGAGTTCTCTTCATATGACTGAAGTATAATCCATGTGAAGATATCTAGTAAAAACGTTTTTTTTTTTTATTTCGGAACTCTTTTCACAAACAATTCTGCTTGCATTGACTCTTAAATGATCACAACGTGGGAGTATTCTTTCTCTTAAGATATTTTGTGAATTAACCCTGTCAACTTTAAGAATATTTGCAATGCAAATCAAAATGTGCAAATGTATTTTTCGATTATCTAATGATATCAGCTCTGAATATTTATTATTCTTTAAAACGAAACTGTTGTGTGTGCTGATATGAGGATAATTTAAACAAAAAATCCAAGTTCTTAATAATGATGTATTGTCTAAAAGAGAAATTAAGAACAGTTTGTTTCAAATCATTTCATACATAATAAGGTCCGTTTTGGACTTCATCCAACCAGGAATAAGCAGTATTAGGTCAGGCAGATGCTTCTTTGGTGTAAATTATAATGCATAATGATGTTCGACAGTTTCAACAATTATCAACACTGGCTACAAAAATAAAATAAAAAAAAACACTTCAACTTTTTCAGTCTTCATGGTTCGTTCATCTTTGCATTTCAAGTTATATAGTGCATGCCCATGACGTTAACTTCAGTCATTAGTAATAAACCTGAAGAAAGTAAAGCTACCTATGATTGAAACTTTGTTTACAAACCACCAACAAAAATGAAAATGTAAGTCTTTTAAGTTGATAAATGTCCTTTTTTGTTTTATTTTATGGTAAATGGTACATAACATTTTTTTTTATCTTTTATTTGTTTTTCAATAG
The DNA here is from genome assembly GCA_037788925.1 of Mytilus galloprovincialis. Classification (NCBI taxonomy): domain Eukaryota; kingdom Metazoa; phylum Mollusca; class Bivalvia; order Mytilida; family Mytilidae; genus Mytilus; species Mytilus galloprovincialis. The sequence continues at coordinate 38,702,566 of CM075335.1, forward strand.
TCAGGATTTTACACACCCCATTACACTACCACCTGACAATGGTATCAAGGGGTAAATACAGAAGAAGAAAAAATAGCAATATACAAAATGAATCTCTGACTAATTAATTTTTAACAATATTTTAGGTTACATATAAATTGTATTTGATTTATCTCTCCTCTCTCTCTCTGACTTACTCACATACAACGCTAATACTTTCACTCATCTGTTTTGCTACAATATGTATCATGACTTACTTTTTAATACAATTTTTTTAAAGAAATAAATTTGCTCATAATTTATAAATTATTTCTTTTCTCTGAACTAAACATAGATAATATGAAAAAAAAACCACTTAGTTAAATATTACATGTAAAGGAGACCAAACTTTTTCACAAACTTGGATTTTATCATTTTTCTTTGCAATATGGTTTTCAAGAAATTGGTATTTCTTTATTTTATTCTTTAACTCAATGATATTTGGTTTTGTTTCATTTAATTTACATTTGTATATATAATTCTTTGTAATTATGATTAGCAGATTCAATAATAAACTTTTTTGTTTGCAACCAAGAAACACATTCTCTTTGTTGAGATCAAAATTTACAAAAAAAAGTTTCACAATATTGGAAAAAGACAGCCACAATTGAAAAGTTATTGGGCATTCAAAAAACAGGTGTTCAATGGTTTCTTCTCCAAGTTTACAAAAAGTACATAACTTGTTATCTTTTAATTTGATTTTATATTAGTTGCTATAATTCTATGAAAAAATTTATATTGAAAGGTTCTTAAATAAGCATCTCTACAAGACTTTTTTGTTATCATGAAATACTCTGACCATTCTGTAGTATCAATAACTAATAGTTCTTCCCATTTCAAAAAAATGATTGTTGGTAGTTGAATCACTTTATCTAATAAGTTTTTATATACAAATTTGGCTTTCACATTACACATGATTTTTTTTAAGAAAGTATCACTAGTGTGAGACTTATCTAAATCCTGATTTAGACAGTTTTCTTTAAGGCATTTTTTCATAGTGTTAGGGATTTTTGATATCAAACCATAATATTTAACAAAATTGTAGGTTTGTACTTTTTCTTGAAATTGCTCAAATTTATAAAAAAAATCATATTTTCACGATTAATAAGGTCACTTACTGACTGCACACACCCCTTTTCCCATTGAATGTAATATGGGAAATCATCCAAAGAAGAAAAGTTCAAAATATCTAAGGATAAAATGTCACTGACAGGAATCTCAGTAATAGGTTTTGCAGCGGAAAAGAATAGTAAAACATCCTTCCAGAAAGAATTTTTACATCTTTTAGAAATCTCAATCAGCTTTTCTTTCTGAAGATTTAAAACCCTTTCACCCCCATACTGCATAAGGTCTGCCAGTAACAACTGCTGCCAGCCACCGCTAGGGTTTGCCAGCAGTCTTTTTATCCAACTGATTTTCAAATAGATATTAAATGAATGAAGATGCACCATATTAAGTCCACCTTGTGAAATATCACCAATAAGTGTGTTTCTCTTAATTTTGTCAGGTTTTCCATTCCATATGAAATCATGAAATAATGAAGTGAGCTCTGTTAACCTGGAGTGTGATAGGTTTGGTAATGCAGTCAATAAATGGACCAACTTTGAAAGAGAAAGTGATTTAATTACTGTAATTTTTCCTTCAGAATTGCAGAGACCTCTTTAACTTTCTTAGCAAAATTAATTTCTGTGATACAGCTTAAATCTAAAGAAAATTCAATCCCCAAAAGTTTAAAATTTGAATGTGACCAATGAAGTTTTAAGTCGGGACATAAAATAAGATCAGAATATTTTTTACTTCCAACCCATAGTGCTTTTGTCTTTGAAGCATTTATTTTCAAACCTGAAATTTTATAAAAAGATTCAAAACATGAAATTGTTTCCCTCAACGATATTTCCCTTCCATCTAACATAAGGAATGTGTCATCTGCGTACATGCTTAAAAGAGATTCATTATCATTGATGGTAATTCCCCTTATGTCAGGATTACCTTTTAATTTCAAAGATAATAATTCAACCCCAATTATAAATAAATAAGGAGAAAGAGGATCTCCTTGTCTGCAACCTCTTTTTAAATGAAAAAACTTAGACGTGTGTCCATTATTTATAACACAACTTGATGCCCCCTAGTATTAAGTTTCAAACCATCTACATAAAGAAGGCTCAAAATTAAAGCTTTTCAAAGAATTTAAAAAAAAATAACCATTAAAAGGAATCACATGCCTTTTCAAAATCAACAAGTAATAAAAGACCTGTCTTATTATTTTCCTCAAGATAGTGCATCAAATCATAGAAAAGGCGTGTGTTCTCACCCATAAATCTGTCTTTAATGAAACCTTTTTGTGTGTCACTTATGATAAATGGTAAAACGGGTTTAAGCCTATTAGCTATAACAGCAGAAGCTATTTTCATATCAGTATTCAGTAGACTAATAGGACGCCAATTACTAATATACTGTCTGTCTTTTCCCTCTTTATGGTACATAACATGGGACGAACAGATTACGATTTGTGTTTCTTTTAGCTTTCCTGCCTAGTAGAAAATAGAAACAGAGGGTACAATAATTTATAAACTGTTGTTATTGCAATAACGTAATGATTATGGCAATAATACATTTAAACTATTAAAAATAAGTTAAAATATTTCGAAATAGTTACTAGACAAATAAAGGCAACAGAAGACTATCGCTGTTAAAAAGTTATAGATCAATTGAGAGAAAAAACAAATCCGGTTAAAAAAAATAAAACCGAGGTAAAAACTCAACTATAAGAACAAAACAACGAAACAACAGAAACACTGAAGTACAACCAAAAACAAACAAAAATGGAGCATACATAGAAACAAACTATTAGATAGCAACTGGCATATTCCTGACTTGGTACAGGACATTTGTGGCTAGCAAAACATTTCTCTTGATGGCAATGTTAGATATACCGCTAGAATAACAACATTACATGAAAGGAATATAGTACCAATAAATGCAAGAACATCTTGGACAGAGAAATTAATAAATGAATAATATACATTTGTAATAGTACATTTCGACATGTTTACCACACAACAGCATAATAGAATAACGAACTGTGTGTCACATGTATCAACGCCACAAAACGTGACGTCACAGGTAAAATTTAAAAAATTGGATATAAATCTAGATTCGGTTTGTTATTATGTTATTTAATGTATTTTATAACAATTAAACAGACACGTCATCAGCAATGTAAATTCATATTCAGCAAAACAGTTATAATCGGGAAAAAATATTTAGAAAAAAATAGAGTGTCCATTACACAATCGCCAGTGGTTTCAAGAGCTAAAGAAACAGCTTTTCATCTTTGAAGGACTGTACTTTTTAATGATTGGACAAAAACAAAATTACTAGATTATCGTATGATACTAGTATGGAGGTCAATTGGAAAAATGAAAAACCCTGGTCGTTTTTGGCACAACTTTTTTTATCTTTTGGTCCTCGATGCTGTTCGACTTTGTGCTTGTTTCGGCTTTCAAACTTTTGTATCTGGGTGTCACTAGAAGATCTTGTGTTGATAAAATGCACTTCTGGCGTATTACAATTTTCAACTTGTTGCCTTTTGTTGACTGTTGTTCGTGTGTTTCTTTGTCAATTGTGTTCTCCAATTTATTTATATTGTAGTCCTGTGGTGTTGAGTTGTCATTTTGATGTTATATTTCACATGGCTATAAAAGAGGGAGGTTTGGCATGCCACAAAACCAGGTTCAACCCACCATTTTTTCCTTTAAAAATGTCCTGTACCAAGTCAGGAATATGGCCATTGTTTTATTATAGTTCGTTTCTGTGTGTGTTACATTTTAACGTTGCGTTGTTGAGTGTAAATTCACATTGCGATAAGACGTGCCACGGTACTTGTCTATCCCAAATTCATGTATTTGGTTTTGATGTTATATTTGTTATTCTCGTGGGATTTTGTCTGATGCTTGGTCCGTTTCTCTGTATGTTACATTGTAGTGTTGTTTCGTTGTTCTCCTCTTATATTTAATGCATTTCCCTCAGTTTTAGTTTGTTACCCCGATTTAGTTTTTTGTCCATGGATTTATGAGTTTGAACAGCGGTATACTACTGTTGCCTTTATTTAATAAGATTGCATTCCTTGAAAAAATAATATTGATTCTAAATAATCTTTTTGTTTCGTAAAAATAGTATAGGGAGAAGAATAAGATTTATGTTTGATATAAGTTTGTTCTAAAGTGGTTTGGTGTTCTAGTAATATTAACAAATTAAGATTAAAATCTTTATTGCCATTTAACTAAATACAAAGGCAACAAATATGACTCAAAAAACCTATTAAAAAAACCATTAAGTTAAATATAAAATTGTAAAAAAAATAAGAGATTTATTAATTACATGCAATGTTTGTATAATATAAATGTATATATAATTTATATATCTACATCTTTTATTCGTTCTATGGAAGCGTAAAAATCATTCAACTGAAGCGTTATGGCATATCTTTCAAATGGAAATTCTTTTTCCTCTAATATTAAAAATGAAACTGAAAAAAAGCTATCTCACCTCTTCGAAATGAGGTGCAAACAATCGCAACATCGTTAAATTCTTTCTACCTTAATATCCAATGATTATTTCGTGAGCTTGAAATAAGAAAAAAATATATGACTCTACTATGTATCACTCCATTTCGTGTATTCATTTAATCAAAACGTTAAATTCTTTCTACTGAAGTATTATTACATATCTTTCAAATAATCATTCCTTTTCTTACAATATTTACAACAGAAAAGATCTATCTCTCCTCTACGAAAAGAGGAGCGAATATATAATCGCAACATCGTTAAATTCTTTCTACCGAAATGTCATGGCATAACTTTCAAATAATTATACCGTGACCTCAAAATATAGAATGAAAAAAATACTGTAGAATGTATCTATCCGCATCGTTTATTCATTTTATTGAAACTTTAAATTCTTTCTACTGAAGTGTCATCACATATCTTTCAAATAATCATTCTTTTTTTATCGCAATATTTACAACAGAAAAGATCTATCGCTCCTTTGCGAAAAGAGGAGCGAATAATCGCAACATCGTTAAATTCTTTCTACCGAAATGTTATGGCATAACTTTTAAATAATTATACCGTCAATTGAAATATAGAAAAAAAATATTACTGTATAATGTATTTATCCGCATCGTTTATTAATTGTATTGAAACTTAAAATTCTTTCTACCGAAATGTCATGGCATAACTTTCAAATAATAATACCGTGACCTCGAAACATAATAATTTTTTTTTGTATAATGTATCTATAGTATCCACATAATTTATTCATTTTATGGAAACGTTAAATTCTTTCTACTGAAGTGTCATTACATATCTTTCAAATAATCATTCTTTTTCATCGCAATATTTACAACAGAAAAGATCTATCTCTCCTCTGCAAATAGAGAAGAGAATAATCGCAACATCGTTAAATTCTTTCTAAAGAAATGTCATGGCATTACTTTTAAATAATTATTCCGTGACCTCGAAATATTTTAAACTAAAAAGAAGGACAACTGTTTAATGTATCTTTTGTCTTTGAAAAGAGGGGGGAAAAATCACAACATTTTAAAATTCTACCAGGTATATCTTTTAAATAATATTCCGTAACCTCGAAATATTCTTAACTGCAAAAAATATAACTATTTAATATATTAAACTCATCAGGACAATTATAAAAAATCTATCTTCATCGAAAAGAGGAGCGAAAAATCCCAACATCGTTAATTCGATCGTTCAAAATTTTATTAAAACATATTTCTATCACCGCAATGTCATTGCACATTTTTTAAATTATTATTCATTTTTAGAAACATTAATAAATATGGGAATTGAATTGAATATCTGTCTCCTCTTCTGAAGAAAAAGCAATAATGAAATAAAATCCAAATTGTTAGCTTTTTCTGTCAAAATCATATTAGAATACTATCATTTAAAATGTTCATTTATTTCCCAATAAAATGTCATTGCATATCGTACAAATAATTATTCTGTTCCTCGAAAGATTACAGTGAGTTGACTATGGGTGTTACTGTTGACATGTAGCTATTGTTCAACCAGATTGAAACATTGACAATACAATAGGGACATTTAAATTGACCAATTGGTTTGTTAGATTTAAATCTATCTTGATGCTACCTGTAAACAAATTTATTCACCTACCAAAACTTTCAGCATGCTTTTTTCCTGATAATTTTCTTGACTTAGGATTATTCTATCAAAAAATAAAAGGGTAAAACTATTAATGGTTTTCATTGTTTTAAATCCCCAGTATTGATAATATTTCTAAAATTTACCAAAAAATCTTAATCAGTAAAATATTTTGTTATCTGCATATTAATATGTATGAAAATTAAAACTGTTTTTAAATAATAAATGATTCTTTAAATTTGTAACCCTCATACATAGTATTGTCCCCACTTGACAGTGAAACATAAAAGAGCTATCCAGGTGATTTCAGTTTCAATTTTCAGATGGATAATATGTTGTGCATTTCTTTATAATGTCCCTTGAACATTTTCATTTTGGATTATGATATCTGCGGTGTTTTTCTTTGAAATCTATTAGAAGAGGACTTTTGTGCAAAATATACTGTGTTTACTCAAGGAAATTCAATTTGCATAATATGGATTAAACTATCTAAAAAGTTAAAAAAAAAATCAAACTTGAATGCAAGGAGAAATAATTTCAACACATTCATTATAAATGTTGGGATATATTATAAGTCAGAGTGATTCACTTGTTTAAATGGAATATATCTCATGGGAATTATCATGGAAATGAAACAAAATGTTAAATTCATAAAGTGGATATGGTCTAATGTAGTGATATAGTGAAAAAGTGAAAAGAAAAAGTAAAATATTCCAAAACATTTCTAACATTGGGATAATATGAATGTGAAATTAGAAATAATTGGATTTAATATTGTTTAATTGGAAAATATACTTTGGTAAATTAAAAAAACACTCAATACTGTCGATATATTAAAATTAAGTGATATAGTGAAAAGATATGCATAAACTTTTCAAAATATTTGTAAAGTGAGGACACTCTGATAATGGAAATAATCAGATATTGCACACTTCTGTACCTGTATTTAGGGAAATATATATCATAGAAAATTTAACATAATATTGATATAGAGAGAAAATCTAGTTATATAGTGAAAAGCGTGAACAAATATTCAAAAACTTTTATCATGTTCATAAAACTAGAAAAATGTTTAATAATACTTTTAGATATTTGGATGATATTTTAGCTCTCAATAATGACGACTTCAGTATGTATATTTATGAAATTTATCCTGTTGAACTTACTTTAAATAAAGCTAATACTAACAATGACCACTGCCCTTTTCTCGATTTTGATATCTATATTAACAATGTTTTAGATTTTAACGAGAGAAATTTATGAATTACTGAAAAATTATTACACCAGGGTTTTCGATATCACAAACTAGTCAAAACATTTACTAAATTTTATCATCGGTATAAAGACATCATTCGTAAATATAGTTCAACATGCAGACTTCTAATACGTTCAGGTATTTCACATCCAATTTTTTATGGAAATATTCTTTATAAAGCACAAAGGTGTCAGTATTCACCTCAGAAACTTACAAAACCTTTGAATAGACTTATTAAGAAGGGATATAATTACGATACTGTTGTTAAGTCATTAAAGATTGCATATTTTGGCGTTAGTATTGGGTCACTGATAAGGTCTTTGCATCGGAACTAAACACATTTATTCTAAAAACAGTTGTTGGCATGACACGGATTATGTTCTTCTCATATATGTTATGATGGTATGATACTAAACCCCTAACGGGAAGGATTGTGCCTGATGTTCATATGATGAAATCATAATCTTTCAGTCAGTTTAATTGAAGTCTGGAGCTGGCATGTCAGTTAACTGCTAGTAGTCTGTTGTTATTTATGTATTATTGTCATTTTGTTTATTTTCTTTGGTTACATTTTCTGACATCAGACTCGGACTTCTCTTGAACTGAATTTTAATGTGCGTATTGTTATGCGTTTACTTTTCTACATTGGTTAGAGGTATAGGGGGAGGGTTGAGATCTCACAAACATGTTTAACCCCGCCGCATTTTTGCGCCTGTCCCAAGTCAGGAGCCTCTGGCCTTTGTTAGTCTTGTATTATTTTAATTTTAGTTTCTTGTGTACAATTTGGAAATTAGTATGGCGTTCATTATCACTGGACTAGTATATATTTGTTTAGGGGCCAGCTGAAGGACGCCTCCGGGTGCGGGAATTTCTCGCTACATTGAAGACCTGCTGGTGACCCTCTGCTGTTGTTTTTTATTTGGTCGGGTTGTTGTCTCTTTGACACATTCCCCATTTCCATTCTCAATTTTATTTAAATTATTTCAGATAAAGAAAATGGAATAATGGATGAGATGTAAAATATGTAGAGTAAATAAAATAGTTCATTCAAATATGATTTTGATATTCAATATAAATATACATAAACAATTTGTACAAGGAACATGTCAAAAACAAGTTATTTTGAGTTATTTCCCATTAGAAAAAACCAAACAGATATTAAAAAGTTTTTTTTTCCAACAGTATATATGGCTTGCCTTCTTCTAAAATTTTAAATGACAGTAAAAAAACCTCTCTTTTTCCCTCTTAATTTTGTGTTTTTTGGCATTTGAATAACCAATTATTTCAGGGAAAACATCCATTTCCATAACAAAAAGACTAACAACAATGTTAATTTCTTTACCTGTTTTAGGATTCTCTAATAAAAAAATATGAGTTTGTGTCTTGTTATCATATATAAGTGGTCATATTCTAGCATTATTCATACCATATAAACTAATTTAGACTGAATGCATATTATAATATTCAACAAAGATAAATAATTGAAGCCTTGCTGCCATATCAATAAGTTAAAAAAAAACAAAACGATCTCAGTTATACTACAACAGGTGACGTGATGGGATAAGAAATACTTCAGGAAAAAGCATGCTGAAAGTTTTGGTTAGTTGAATAATTTTGAATAATAAGTAGCATCAAGGTAGATTTAAATCTAACAAAACCAACTGGTCAATTTAAATGTCCCTATTGTATTGTCAATGTTTCAATCTGGTTGAACAATACCTACAGGTAAACAGTAACACCCATAGTCAACTCACTGTAAAAGCAAAAAATTAATGACTGTATAATATTCTCATCCTCAGAATGGGAAAATTTTATCTCTACATATAGTTCGTATGTTGCTCCAAAATGTTATGATGATCATATGAAATGCTTATTTCTTTCCCCAAAAATTTAATGGCATATTTCTTTCAAATTATAAGTTCTACAATCAAAATATTTAGAATTAGAAAAAACATAACGGAATAAGGTATTTATTTTTTTTTCAAAAAGAGGAACGAAAAATGTACACACCGTTCAATCGTCTTGTCAAAATATTTTCATCGTCATTTGGAATTTGTATTCCAACGAAATGGCATTTCATGTCCTTCAAATACTTTTAAAAAAAAACCTAATTTTCGAGAGTTTCGAGTGTGGAAAAATAACGCGAACTTCAATAGTCGCGAATATGTATTACTGGGATATTTCCTTATTAAACTACAATTAGTAATAGGAAATCGGGATATTAGATCGCCGCGAAGTGGACTAAAAAGGGCCAAACGTGAAATAAAATATATGCAAAAATAAGTTAGTTTACACTAAGTTGTTCGTGATCTCGTAAGATTTACAACTAGAAAAAAATGTTTGATCAACATCTCCTCTTGTGTTATTAGTAAGGAATAATATTTCCGTTCCGTCGATTCATTTACATCTACTTTTTTGTATACTGAGAATTTATCAATTCTCTATGATGAAATAAAATATGTGTGATTCATTTCCTATGTCACTTCAATTTGATAAAGACAGAAGCAGTCAATGCCCTTTTTTTGGGTTACCACCACAAGTCGAAGATGCTTCCAGAAGCTATACCAGCGACAAATTGGCCAACTTTTCCACCTAAAAGTGCGCCAACGGCAGGTGAATGGCACAATTCTTGACCAATTACACTTCCAGCAGTTGTTGTAGCTGCTTGTGTGGCTGCTTGTTGAGCTGCTTGTTGAGCTGCTTGTTGAGCTGCTTGTGTGGCTGCTTGTTGAGCTGTTTGTTGAGCTGGTTGTTGAGCTGCTTGTTGAGCTGCTTGTTGAGCTGCTTGTTGAGCTGCTTGTTGAGCTGCTTGTTGAGCTGCTTGTTGAGCTGCTTGTTGAGCTGCTTGTTGAGCTGCTTGTTGAGGTGGTTGTTGAGCTGCTTGATGAGCTGCTTGTTGGGCTGCTTGTTGAGCTGCTTGTTGAGCTGCTTGTTGAGCTGCTTGTTGAGCTGCTTGTTGAGCTGCTTGTTGAGCTGCTTGTTTAACTGCTTGTTGAGCTACTTGTTGAGCTGTTTGTTGAGCTGCTTGTTGAGCTGCTTGTTTAGCTGCTTGTTGAGCTGTACCAGCGACAAATTGGTCAGTAATACGTCCAACTATTCCACCTAAAAGTGCGCCAACGACAGGTGAATGGCACAATTCTTGACCAATTACACTTCCAGCAGTTGTTGTAGCTGCTTGTTGAGCTGCTTGTTGAGCTGCTTGTTGAGCTGTTTGTTGAGCTGCTTGTTGAGCTGCTTGTTGAGCTGCTTGTTTAGCTACTTGTTGAGCTGTTTGTTGAGCTGCTTGTTGAGCCGATTGCTGAGCCGTTTGTTTAGCCGCTTGTTGAGCTGTTTGTTTAGCTGCTTGTTGAGCTGCTTGTTTAGCTGCTTGTTGAGTTACTTGTTGAGCTGTTTGTTGAGCCGCTTGTTTAGCTGCTTGTTGAGCTGCTTGTTGAGCTGCTTGTTGAGCTGTTTGTTGAGCTGTTTGTTGAGCTGTTTGTTGAGCTGCTTGTTGAGCTGCTTGTTGAGCTGCTTGTTGAGCTGCTTGTTGAGCTGCTTGTTGAGCTGCTTGTTGAGCTGCTTGTTGAGCTGTTTGTTGAGCTGCTTGTTGAGCTGTTTGTTGAGCTGCTTGTTTAGCTACTTGTTGAGCTGTTTGTTGAGCTGCTTGTTTAGCTGCTTGTTTAGCTACTTGTTGAGCTGCTTGTTGAGCTGCTTGTTGAGCTGTTTGTTTAGCTGTTTGTTGAGCTGCTTGTTTAGCTACTTGTTGAGCTTTTTGTTGAGCTGCTTGTTGAGCCGATTGTTGAGCCGTTTGTTTAGCCGCTTGTTGAGCTGTTTGTTTAGCTGCTTGTTGAGCTGCTTGTTTAGCTGCTTGTTGAGCTACTTGTTGAGCTGTTTGTTGAGCTGTTTGTTTAGCTGCTTGTTGAGCTGCTTGTTTAGCTACTTGTTGAGCTGTTTGTTGACCTGCTTGTTGAGCTGTTTGTTGAGCTGCTTGTTGAGCCGCTTGTTTAGCTGCTTGTTGAGCTGCTTGTTGATCTGTTTGTTGAGCTGTTTGTTGAGCTGTTTGTTGAGCTGCTTGTTGAGCTGCTTGTTGAGCTGCTTGTTGAGCTGCTTTTTGAGCTGTTTGTTGAGCTGCTTGTTGAGCTGCTTGTTGAGCTGTTTGTTGAGCTGCTTGTTGAGCTGCTTGTTGAGCTGTTTGTTGAGCTGCTTGTTTAGCTGCTTGTTGAGCTGCATGTTGAGCTGCTTGTTGAGTAGGTATATGACTGTTAATTTGTTCGCAATCGAGAAATCCACTCATTATATAATTTGCTAGATGCTCACAGTTGTTGCAAGCAACGTGGTATTCTCTCTCCCCTAAGCACATTAAGCACCGGTCGTATGCTTCCACAAAATCAATTGCATTTTGTGGATAATTAGTTTTCGTAATAATATACATCCCCGATCTGATTTCCTCATTTACTTTGGAAATAGGGATTTTAGTTTTCTCTACCTGACCAGCCGTACTACCGGTTAAAAATTGATAAACTCCTCCAGTGTAGTGAACGATTGTCAAAAACGATTTCCAATTCGATTCCTCAGAAAGTACCACGTAATGATGATAATAATCCATTGAACGTTTCACAGCAACATGAAACATTGCTAAACCATTCTCAAAATATTCTTGAAGTTGCCTGACGCTATTTACTCGTTTGCTGTTTCTCGGTATCTGCAACAGCGAAAAGAATATTAGCATGAACGTACTAGTACAACTAAACATACATTGTGTCAGCTTACCCTTCCGGAGCACCTGAGATCACCCCCAGTTTTTTAGTGGTGTTCGTGTTGCTTAGTCGTTAGTTTTCTATGTTGTGTCTTCTGTACTATTATTTGTCTGTTTGTCTTTTTATTTTCAGCCATGGCGTTGTCAGTTTGTTTCGGATCTATGAGTTTGACTGTCTCTCTTGAATAGTTCTTCCCTCTTTTAAATTGTTTCACATTTGTCATTTCGGGTCCATTTATAGCTAGCTGGCTATGCAGTATGGGTTTGCTCATTGTTGTAGGCCGTTCAGTGACATATCGTTGTTATTTTTTTGTGTCATTTGGTCTCTTGTGAAGAGTCGTTTCATTTATAATCATACCACAAATTCTTTTTTATTTTAACTTCGTCGCATAGATTTATCAGCAGATCTGCATATGGATTTGAGTCGGTAAACCTAATATCAATATTCTTTGATCAGAATATACGACTGTAAGGTAATTGATGTTTTAACTGTATCATGGCGTCCTCAACGTAGCACTTATGTGGATCGATATGAACGAAATTTCATCTTTGGCTGTTATAGTCCGTCGGAAGCATTGTGTATATAGAAAATAGTTAAATCTCACTACAATTTCTGAAAATAAACTTGGACCTTTCCTAAATGTAAGTAGATATAAGAAGATGTGGTATGAGTTCCAATGAGACAACTCTCCATCCAAGTCAATGTTAAAGAAAAACCGTTATCTATGCCTGAATTATGTATTAGAAAATCCGCAGTATCTAGAATAATTCTTACTTTTGCAACAGTGAATTTATAAAAATGACCGTATAATTGATATTCATGTTAACACCAATGTGGTGATTAACCACAGAATAAAAACGAAAACGTAAAACAAAATAAGAGAGCACAGAAAACAGCAAAAAAGAACCCTGCTTGTAATTAAACGTTTTAATTGGAATAAATCTTCACCATTAGCTGAAAGAATAGTGTAACACCACAACATTGAAAAAATAAAAAGAAGATGAGGTATGATTGCCAATGAGATAACTCTCTACAAGAGACCAAAATGACACATAAAAATAAATTAACTATAGGTAACTGTACGGCCTTCAACAATGAGCTAAGTTCTTACCGCATAGTCAGGTATAATAGGCCCCGAAATGACAATCTAAATCAATTCAAACGAGAAAACTAACGGCCTTATTTCTAAAACGAGTATGCAACACATTAACAAACCACAACCACTGAATTACAGGCTCCTGACTTAGGACAGGCACATAAATACATAATGTGGCGGGGCTAAACATGTTAGCGGGATCCCAACCCTCCCCATAACCTGGGACAGTGGTACATACATATGTAACAGTACAACATAAGAACGAACTATAAAAATCAGTTGAATAAGGCTTAACTCATCAGATTGACAAACATCCCAACAACAATCAGACACTAGGTAAAGATATGAGAGTAATTACTCGCAGTTGACTGACAGCTAGTTCAAAGCCACTAACAACTAACTTATAACAAGAATCATGCACCTATTACCAAATGATCAATCTGTACAGACACATGCACACTATAAAATAGAATTTTAAAAGGCTTAGCTCAATCAAAAGACATATTTACACAAACAAGTGAATATTCACTGAACGAATAAAGGAGTAGGCCCGGAAAGGGCCGATTTTGGCCTCAAATTTCAGGTTCATCTGACGAAAGATTTTGGGCACTTTTAAACTCTGAAGTGTCTATTTCAGATGATTCGATTAGTTTATGTGAAAGATTTCATCTGATTTGGTCATTAAAACCGCTCCGATTAAAGCTTAAATGCCTAAAATATGAAAAATCTATCAAATATGCAAAAAATGTCACTTTTCAAATGGTTTTTGTCAAAAATGAAAATGGCCGCATCCATGTTCATCCTCAACCTTTATGTATATGTTAAAATGTATTATCATCAAATACAAATTACATTTCAATATTGATAATGAACACAAAGGCGGCCACTTTCATTTCAAAATTTAACTACTTTAAAGATGCTAGTACCCGATATTTGTGCAGTGTATTGTCAAAAACAGTCTATATTTATGTAGCAGAAGCATTCTTCTTTCCAAATAACTAAAAGTTTACATTTTAACAATTTTGTAAAACTGCTATAATTCGGGGCCAAAAAGGGGTCTTACTGGACCTACTTCTTTGATATATGACAGAATGTTAATACAAAATCAATAAAGTAACTGTTGAGCTGTCGATATTATACAATTTCAGGAAGACAACAATAACCTTGACATGCTTGAACACCATGTCAAATTGAATAATGTACACAGCTGGTAAATGAAAATAATTTTGTTTTAATACATGATACAGTAGTTGTGAACGAAAATATGTTTACAAACTAAAAGTACGAGAACAGAAGTGAAAATGTATAGTCATACCAGGAAGATCTATATTGACGGGACCTGACACTATTTAATTGAAGCAGATTTTATCGTCGAGTCATATTTATCAAAGAAACGATACGAAAATGGACATGTGCAAAAAACGTCCTCGCTATAATCCTAATTATTTCTCCCAGCTAAGTTTTAATGTGATGTAAATATATCCAACTTGTAATCTGTCACTCCAATTTTGTTATCGCATTCATTTCATCACAGAAGGGAAAGAATGCAAACAGGGTAACGAAACAAAGTGGCATTCTCAAATCAATCGATTAAACACTACACAAAAGATAAAAAAAAAACAAACAGAAAGTCCTTTTAAAAAAACAGAAAAAGCTGAGACACATCCAACGAATAAAAAACAACTGTCGTTTTCAAGACTATGTCAGTAATAAAGCAGACATTTATTTGATAGGCTGCGTCAAAAAGTGTGTGGGTTTTAGATTTTCATTTTTGATATCTAAAAATTGCTGTGCAACATCATTTTTCTATTTGCCAATTTCAGTATACTTTTGAAATTACAATTGAACATATGGCTCTTTCTTATCGATAACATATAATTAGAATATATAAAATGACAGTATTATATATGATACTTCTGGATGATAAATGCTAAATCGTTGGTAAGTACTGCAATATTTGCAACTTGGTAAAATATAAGATGTGGGGAACAATTATTTAATTTTATAATAATATAATAGTTCTTGAAAAACTGGTCATTATCGTGATATATGGACTGCCCACAGGACAGTGGTATTGACTAAGATAATGATAATGACTGAGCCGAAGGCGAGGTCATTATCGCTGTCGCAGTCAATACCACTGTCCTACGGGCAGTCAATGTATCACGACAATGACCAGTTTTTCAAGAACTATTATGTTTATTTCATTGAGAAAACTTGTTTTGGAAAATTCTCATAAATTCAAAATGCCTAAAGCGAACTCGAGTAGTTGTACGATTTCTATGGCAAAGAGTGAAGACCAGTCGTAGTAATACTGCCATTCATTTTAGTGCAATTTTTCAGTATATAAATACTGAAATAGATTTTATAATAATAGATTTTATAATTTACAAAAACATATGATAAACATTTCAAAAACTTAAATATAATATTAAAAATAGGAACATGTTTTATAAAAGGTACACCTCTCTAAACAGAGAAACCACGCCCCACCGGTCATTAACAGAGAAACCACGCCCCAACGGTCATTATCAGACGGAAACCACGCCCCAACGGTCATTATCATGTAAAAGTTCGTTAACGACCGGTTTTCTGGTCCATTTTGTTCTGTTAATGACCGATGGAATTTATTACTGAAGAATAATGAATGTCATGTCTCCTTTTTATCCAATAAGAGAATCTTATTCTCAACCGATATGAAATAATCGTCATTTATAGGGGTAAATTCAGTAAATAAATAAGGCCGTTAGTTTTCTCGTTTGAATTGTTTTACATTGTCTTATCGGGGCCTTTTATAGCTGACCACATCTTCTTTGTTATATACACGTCATCAGGGACCGCCTATTTAGGGGAGAGCTTTCTGTATAATGGTATTCTGATCGGTAGATAATGTTTGTAATAAATATTTTTTGGTAGATGGATCAAAACTAGAGTTTAAAAAAAAATGCTGAATGTACTTATTGTTTCCCCATCAGGGTTGAAACGTAATGGGGGTCAGTATAGGAATTCAATTCGAATCTACATTGTTTGTAAACAAGGCCATGTGAATGCCTAAAAATGCCGCATGACCCTATGTTTTTATTGTTGCAAAAGATAGGGATACATTTGTACTTTCATGAATGATTTATGAAAGTTTTTGATTTCAGGTAAATCAGATATAAATGTATTTCCACACATAGATTAGCATTAAAGTCAATGGGAGATTTTTTACTGAATTTACCCCTATATAGTTGATTAAAGTTAACTAAGAATCGTTGCTCATTATTTAGATTTTTCATCTTTTGAAATGGCAGACTGCGTAAGCGGAAATATAAAATTAACCGTGTCCTTTCAGTTTCGAGTTTTATGGTTTATATCTTTATATATAATATCAAGAGTACATCCATTGGGTTTCACCTTCAACATCAACATCATCTTTACAGGGGCATTAGCCACAGGGACTCGTATCAGATCCCCCCCCTATATACCTTTATATAGGATTTTTTTTTCTGAGACGAGTGCCTGTGGCATTAGCTGTCAAACGCATGTTCATCGATTTTACTCGAGTATATATCTCCCAGTTAATACGATATTCCCGTGTTTCTAATTCCTATCATGATTTTCTTGCTACGCTGGTGGTACGCAGATGGTCGTAACTTAAAGTTACGAACATTCGAAAATGGGAGACAACTCTAGGGATAAAATTTTCTTTTCCGATTTTCGTGCAGTAAAAGATTTATTTGAGCCAAACCGCTTGTCTCATACATACTAATCGTCAGTGCGTTGATATTGAAACAAAATTTGATACATAAAAACATTCCAATTATCGTAAAATATTATTTTTACTTGAAAACATTTTTTTTCGCTTTCGAGATTCCGTATATCGTCAAGTTATTGGAATTCCAATAGGGACTAACTGTGCACCACTTATTGCGGACCTGTTTTTGTATTGTTATGAGTTACAATTTATGACTAAAATTAGCAAAGACCCATCGAAACAACATTTGGTACAAAAATTTAACAATACTTTTAGATATTTGGATGTTATATTGGCTCTCAATAATGACGACTTCAGTATGTATACTAAAGAATTTTATCCTGTTGAACTTACTTTAAATAGAGCGAATACTAACAATGACCACTGCCCTTTCCTCGATCTTGATATCTATATCATTAATGGGAAGCTTAATACAAAAATTTATGACAAAAGAGATGATTTTTCATTTCCTATCGTTAATTATCCATTTTTAGATGCTGACGTTCCCTTGTCACCATCTTATGGTGTTTAGAATGAAATTCAAAACAGTGTAGCTGTGGCCATTGATTGACACATTAAAATCATCCATTGACTGGGACAATTTACGTGAACGTTTGTCTGTAACGACCACTGTTCACGACGTACCTACGATAGACATTTTAACTGTGGGGTCACCAAAGGTTTCTTAACGCCTTTAATTTTAAAATAATTCGAAAAATTAATCAGGAATAACCTTTGTGTTTTGATTTATATGATTGATATAAATCAAAATATCGTGTTATTTCTGATTAATTTTTCGAATTACTTTATTTAGGTGTTGAGAACCTTTCGTGACCCCATAGTTTAAGTGTCTTTAAAAAGTACATAATGAGCATTGGTCGTTACATACAAACGTTCACCTAAATTGTCCCAGTCAATGGATGATTTTAATGTGTCAATCAATGGCCACAGCTACACTGTTTTGAATTTCATTCTGTATATCTCAACTTGTACGATTCGCTCGTGTATGTAACAACGTATTAGATTTTGACGAGAGAAATTTATGTATTACTGAAAAATTATTACACCAGGGTTTTCGATATCACAAACTGGTCAAAACATTTACTAAATTTTATCACCGGTATAAGGAAATAATTCGTAAATATAACTCAGCATGCAGACATCTTTTACGTTCAGGTATTTCACATCCAATCTTTTATGGTAATATTCTTTACAAAGCACAAAAATGTCAGTATTCACCTCAAAAGCTTACAAAACCTTTAAACAGACTTAATAAGAAGGGATAAAGTTACGATACTGTTGTCAGGTCATTAAAGATTGCATATTTTGGCTTTAATATAGATTCACTTATAGGGTCTTTGCATCGGAACTAAACATATTTATTTAAAAAAAAACAGTTGTTGGCATGACACGTGTTATGTTCTTCTCATATATTTAATGAATGTATGATACTAAACCCCTAACGGGAGGGATTGTGCCTGATATTCATATGATGAAGACGTAATCTTTCAATCAGTTTAATTGAGGTCTGGAGCTGGCATGTCAGTTAACTGCTAGAAGTTTGTTGTTATTTATGTATTATTGTCATTTTATTTTATTTCTTTTGTTACATCTTTTCACATCAGACTCTGACTTCTCTTGAACTGAATTTTAATGTGCGTATTGTTATGCGTTTACTTTTCTACATTGGCTAGAGGTATAGGGGGAGGGTTGAGAACTCATAAACATGTTAACCCCGCCGAAATTTTGCGCCTGTCCCAAGTCAGGAGCCTCTGGCCTTTGTTAGTCTTGTAAGATTTTTAATTTTAGTTTCTTTTATAATTCGGAGTTTAGTATGACGTCCATTATCACTGTACTACAGAGATCACTTCTAACCTCTCATTAGAACTGTCAGAATATCTGTTATAGAACTGTTCTACTGACCTGTCCTAGAACAGTTCTACCTAGAACTGTTCTAAGTAGAACTGTCAGAATCAGTTCTAGGTAGAACTGTCAGGATCAGTTCTAGGGTAGAACTCAGTGTCTAAATCAGTTCTAGGTAGAACTGTCCAAATCACTTCTAACCGTAGAACTGTCAGCAGAACTGACTAAATCAGTCAGGACTGTAGAACAGTTCTAAATGACGTCACTGCAGTAAGGGCACTTTAGAATTTCGAAGAAATAAATCACTTCCAATTACTTTGCTATATAATAGCAGATTTTCTATATTTTTAACGGATCAAACGTTACATGTACAAATATCGAAGTGCATAGAAGGTTATCCTACTCATCGGAGAAATATTTTTATAAGATTGCATACGGAAACATCATTGTTTACGTTTCTTCGTTCCCCGCTTTTAACAGTCTCTTCATAAATATAACTGTGCATTTAATGGTACGCACTGAAACCCGGACCGGACCGGACCGGACTCCGGACTTTGGTATGAAACCCGGATCCGGACCCGGACTGGACGCCGGACCCGGACTGAATGCCAGACCCGGACTGTGGGGTTCTACCACTTTGATTTTTTTAAAGGGGCATTAGCTACGAGATATAATGAAATAATGAATAAAAATGTTCAAAATAGTGAAATAATTTTATTTTAGCAGCCATTGTCAAAATAAACTAAGATGCATCGCTTATGAATTATTCACTCGTACTCTCCGCATCAGTAGTATTCCTTTGGTAAGAACTACAGAAATAATCATATGTTATATGATCTTATATATAATGAGTGGCAAAAGTTTACAAGGCCGTATACGTTAACCGGAGTGTTTTTTTACCCTAAGATGGTACTCTGAATAAAATCTTCGGCAGCTCCTGATTGGATGATACAAAGTTGGAATTGCTCCAATAGAATTTAAGCAGCGATCGGTCATCCATGTAATACACAATCTTGAACAGGTGAGTCCGGACTGTGACCTGACATGACCCCGGACTAGCTTGAAGTTTACTAAACCTGCGTGTATTGCATTACGACGACTAACTGTATGTAAACTGTTTATTGTTGTAAAGTATAAAGAAAAAAATGAACGTATTGTAAGCGCCGAATATTTAGATATGTCGAGAGTATAGATCGTGACACAATGTCGTTTAAATCGTTTCTAATATTAAAAGCCTCGATCAAGGTTTTTTTCTTCTTTGGACGATGCCTTTTTGACGTTTAGGTACCTGCCATTTTATTCTTGTAAAAACTATTTGATTGGTACTTACAATAGATATAGGAAGATGTGGTGTGAGTGCCAATGAGACAACTCTCCATCCAAATAACAATTTAAAAATTAAACCATCATAGGTCAATGTACGGCCTTCAACACGGAGCCTTGGCTCACAGGCTCACACCGAACAACAAGCTATAAATGACTGTATAAATAATTCCATTTGAAGTATAAGACGACCATACCGACAGTTGTCGAGAACAACTGAAGCCGCAATTGGGGTTCCGCAGAAGATGTGGTATGATTGCCAATGACACAATTAACTCTCCACAAGAGACCAAAATAACACAGAAATAAACAACTGAAGGTCACCGTTCGGCCTTCAGCAATGAGTAAAGCCCATACCGCATAGTCAACTTTAAAAGGCCCCGCAATGACAATGTAAAACAATTCAAACGGGAAAACTAAGAGCCGCATTTATTTTAAAATGAACGAAAAACAAATATGTAACACATAAACAAACGACAACCACTAAATTACTGTCTCCTGACTTGGGACAGGCAAAGACATACATAATGTGGCGGGGTTAAACATGTTAGCAGGATCCCAACCCTCCCCCTTACCAGACAGGTACATTAACTTTACTCATTCTAGAAGTATTTATGTAGCGTCTAAACCATGAATCAAGACATTAAGTCATAAGACAGAAAAAGTCGCAATAATTTCAAAATCTATTTATACAGTTTCTTAGAGAAATATAAACACACAGGCGAATTATTTAGAAAAGCAGGAATTATATTTTTCCCTTAATGTCCAGAAGAAGAAAACAATACAAAAAAAAAATATAACCCTCGAATGTTTCAAACTATTGCGCTTTACTCTTCCTATGAAAAGAATTTAATTTGCTTTCATTGATAATAAAAAGATTTAATTAATATCATTAAAACAATAACGACAAAGGAATTATTTTATATCTCTTCCTTACTTTACATTACTCTTTTTTGTTCAATTTTGCGCTCGGAATGTGGATTTTTTTTTTATTTATATATACTGTAATTTATTATATGACAGTAATCTTAAAAAAAATCGAGGTGGTAAAAAACCCAAAGTCCGGGTCCAGCATACAGTCCGGGTCCTGAGGCCAGTCCGGGTCCTGAGGCCAGTCCGGGTCCTGAGGCCAGTACGGGTCCGGGTTTCATACCAAAGTCCGGGTCCGGAGTCCGGTCCGGGTTTCAGTGCGTATCGCATTTAATTCATGGAATTTTAATCATAATTTACCTTGTTTGCCTTGGATTTACATTCATTACTCACCATTTACTTATAGAGAGAGGTAGATATAGTAATACTCCCCGACACAATAGAATATGTAAGAGATGTTGTAGTAATGAGGTGGAAGATGAAACACATTTTCTTTTCAACTGTGATAGTTTATCGGACCAAAGAAAAGACATGATAACAATGATAAATAATTGCTGCAAGAATTCTAAAAATCTTGACCCTAACCAAAAACTGATATGGTTAATGAATAATGAAGATGAGAATTTATTATCAGAATTATGCTTGTTCATTAAGAAATATGAAACGTTTTAATGGGATTTATCTCCCTCTACTACTTGAATTTGAACTTTATATTTTCTCTATAGTGAGTTCAGAGCACCGTCCCTTGATGAAAATTGCCCAGTAGCAATGTCAACCCTTGCTTCTGTGCATTAATCATGACGATAATCACTATTGGAGTAATCTCATGTATCTGTAGCTAGTTCTGAAGGATCTCCCCTTGATGACCTTTGCATTGTTGTGATGTAAAAGTCCCTCACTGCTGTGCACTGGTCATGAGGAGAACTACTGCAGAATGAGATACTATATTCCTGGTTCTATTTTTACTTTTTGTTTCCGTATTAATAAACTTTATATCATTTAATTTTAATATTAAATCGACCTCATTGCACTCAATGCCTCTTACCTTAATTATATCCTACATTGCTCATATTATCAATTTATTATTTGTGTATTACTTATAATATTGTGTATTTCACTAATGTTTATATAATCATTGTATGATGTTTTTGTATCTTGCCCGAAAAGGGCCCATGATTGGTTTAATAAAATAATGTCTAATAATGTCTAATGTCTATACATTTGCACCATCTCGTCAATTTAGTAAGACATATCCATAACGATTATAAATGAAATCTGGGAGTCTGGAACTCAGAAAAATATACTCATCTGAACATGAATGAAACATTTGCCCCTGGACGTTCGGCTACAAACAAAATCATGCATTTTTCTTTGCCTTCTTCAAATTATATTAACAGTATACTATTCCAAGAAGAGAACTTCCCATACATGTAAAAAAAAATTTAAATAAAGTATATGAATCAGTCATTTGAGTGTTGGATGATGCCGTAAAATAGTTTTGTTTAAAAAAAATAAAAATATTACAAATCTAAGACTACTATATAGTAGTTTCAGCATAAACTAACGGACTTAAAAAGTCACTTTAGTGACGGTTCATTATTATGGATACAGAGAGAAAATAACGGCGCGCTAAATTTCTAGATATAGTATAAATACACCTTATCGCTATTTGTCTGCCATTACTGGATATCACACAGGATCCCGTAAAATTTTGACGTCATAAAACAAAATATCTGACGCCACAATGGAAAAGTGATTGTTGTATGCTTCAAAAGTTCAAGAGGCCGGGTCAGCCAGGATTATCAATAAGGTGTATTGTGTTCCAAAGTTAGTGTCATTTTTATCATACGATCCGTCCTGACATAGAAATATGATTGGTTTACAATGACTGAGGCCATATCATATATTTACATGATAAGTGTAAATAAGTTCAATTTTGGTTGATGTGGTCAAATAATTTTGTTAAAACGACTCAGTCTGATACATGTATATCGAAACTACTGAAATTTGTTTACAATTCAATATGTTGAATAAAAAGACAATGAAAGAGGACTTGCAGAAAACTGCTGGTACTCTAAATTGATGTGGAAATTTTTTTGTAGCCAATGTGTTACAATACTGCTGTCATTTGAATTATACAATCCATCGTGATATGTAACTATAAGTAATTTACTATGCGTCTATATATATATATATATATTAAGATTTACATTATAAAGTGTAAATACAATGTATGGTTAGTTTTGGTTGATGCTGTCACATATGGTCAGTTTTGGTTGATGCTGTCACATATGGTCAGTTTTGGTTGATGCTGTCAAATATGGTCAGTTTTCATGGTTTTGGTTGATGCGGACAAATAATTTTGTTATATCCATGAGCCAGTCTGAGATATCAAAACTACTGAAATTAGTTTACGATTCAAAATTTTGATTAAAAAGAGGACATGCTGGCACTATAAACTGATGCGAGCATAATTTTGTTTTCCAATATTGCTTTCATTCATATTAAACAATCCATCCTGCTATAAAAATATAAGCTCGTGCAATATAAAATTCTACTCGGAACAAAATTTCCCAATATTCAAGCAATAACCCTATAATATATATATTATTTATATTATCATGATTATACACTTCATCCTTACATAAAAATATTACAGATTTACTATGCGACTATATTAAAGAGTTACATAAAAAAGAGCAAATATGGTCAGTTTTGGTTGATGTGGTCAAATATGGTCAGTTTTGATTGATGCAGACAAATAATTTTGTTACATGAGTCAGTCTGAGGTATGAAAACTACTGATATTTGTTTCTGATGCGATATTTTGAATAAAAATAGGAAATGCAGGCACCCTCAATTGATGCGGAAAAAAATTTGTGGTCATTGATTTCCAATATTGCAGTTATTTATATACTACAGTCCCTCTCGACCTAAAATTAAAACTGAATTGCTGTGCAGCTATATAGATTTACATAATAAAAAGCAAATATGGTAAGTTTTGGTTGATGCAGTCAAAAGATTTTGTTACACGACTCAGTCTGAAGTATAAAAACTACTGATATTTGTTTATGATTCAATATTTTGAATAAAACAAGGACATGCTCATTGGAGGATCAAGCGGAGGGGGTCCAGGGGTTGGAACCCCACTTTTTTTTTAACATCAATGCATTTGAATGGTAGCATATAGTTGGACCCCCCCCCCAGCCTTTTAAAAATGGCTGGATCTGCCCTGCATGCTGGCACTATAAATTGATGCGAACAATTTTTTCTCTCCAAAATTGCTGTAACTTGTATATTACAGTCCGGGACCCTCTAGACCTAAAATTAAAACTGAAGTACTTTGCAGCTATATAGATTTGCAGAAAGAAAAAGCAAATAATGGCAGTTTAGATTGATGCGGTCAAAAGATTTTTGTTAAACAGGTCGTCCGAGGTATGAAAACTACTCGTAAACTGATATTATATTGGTTAATGAGGTCCAATAATTTGTTTATGTGATAACGAGCCATCCTGACTCCCGGAATAACAAATGTAAAACAATTCAAATAATAACGCCCCCCCCTCTAATACTAACTGCCTAATTTTTATGTACAAAAAATGAAAGAAAAACAAAAAATTTATGTAACACATCAACAAAACAGCAAATCACTGAATTACATGCTCCTGACTTGGAACAGGCACATACATGCAGAATTAAACTCTATAGATATAAAGAGTTCTTAAAACTTATAAATCAACTCTAGCCGTAGAATTTATAAATCAATTTTAGCCGTAAAATTTATAAATCAATTCTGGCCGTAGAATTTATAAAAGTCAATTCTAGCCGCAGAATTAGCAATCACTTCTAACCGTAGAACTGTTCTAGAAGTAGAACTGACCAAATATTTGGTCAGTTCTAGCTACATGTAGAACTGTCTAAAACTGTTGTAGGGTAGAACTGTCAGGATCAGTTCTAGGTAGAACTGTCGGCCAAATCAGTTCTAGGTAGAACTGACCAAATCAGTTCTAGCTAGAAAAGTTCTAACCTAGAACTGACTACAAGGTGTCAGGCTGACAGTTCTACGTACTGTTATAGAACAGTTCTCCTGACAGATTTAATGAGAGGTTAGAAGTGATCTCCACTGTATACATTTTTTTAGGGGCCAGCTGAAGGACACCTACGGGTGCGGGAATTCTCGCTACATTGAAGACCAATTGGTGGCCTTCGGCTGTTGTCTGCTTTATGGTCGGGTTATTGTCGCTTTGACACATTCCCCATTTCCTTTCTCAATTTTATTCTATAATTCGATCATGATGGTCGTATCTAAAAACAACAAGTGTTCAGGATGGTCGTAACTTAAAACTCTTCATTAAATAGGACCTAATAAGACAAGCACAAGTTTTAAACATGTCTTTAATTATATGAATATATTATATGATATATTTGTGAAGTTGATTTCACCAAATGATAAAAACTAAAAGGGTTGAAGAGAGGGTTACCTGTAAAGTACAAATCGAAAAAAAAGCAATACAAAATGAAATGGCCAGTTACTGTTATTTAAAATATAAATTAAATGTTTAAAATGAACCAAGAGGCAAATAGTTATAAGCGGTTAAATTCAATAACTATAATATATTATCACAAAAATGGAGAATTCATTGTAATACAAGACACACAGCTCTGGTTATGATTATTCTTAAATACATGTACGAATAAAGAAAAGGAGTTTTAAACAAATTGAACATTTATTTATTCCCAATTCATAAATTCATTGGAGAAGCTTTTTAATAAATACTTGATATACGTCTTTGTAAATTCTTAGATAAATATCATATCATTGGTGATAGCCAAATTGGGTTTACCTAATAAAAAAAACCACGACCATCTGACCATATGTTCATTCTAAAAACTATTATTGATAAGTATTGTAATACAAAAGAAGGTAGAGTGTTGGCCTGCTTTGTTGATTTACAGAAGGCCTTTGATACTGTCATTCACCCTAGGGTAACAGATCTCTTTAGAACTAATATTGGAGTAAAACAGGGAGACAATTTGAGTCCAAATTTGTTGAAAATTTTCATAAATGAACTTCCTGATTGATTTAAAAGTTCCCCTGATCCAGTTGTTGTTAATTCACGACCAGTCCATTATTTACTATGTATGCTGATGATATTGTCCACTGGCGGATCCAGAATTTTTCATATATAAGTGGGGGCCCACTGACTGCCTGAGAGGGGGCCCGCTCCAGTCACGCTTCAGTGATTCCCTATAGCTATATAAGCAACCAAATTTTTTCCCAAAAAGGGGGGGACGGACCCCCTGCCCCCCCCTCCTAAATCCGCCTCCGTTGTCATTTTTTTCAACTTCAGTAAAAGGACTTCAGAGTAAACTTGATGGATTAAGTCCTTGTTGTAAAGATTGACGCTTGTATTTAACAAGGCAGGCAGACATATCAAACATTATTTAAATTTTAATAACATACTTATTGATTGCGTTCAACATTGTAAATATTTAGGAATAACTTTTTGTGCATCTTGATTTTTTCCTCCGCTCAGAGAGAATTATATATAAGGGCGTTAAAAGCATACCATAAGCTTCGCAAAGACTTTCTGTCACTGAATCCAAGTTTAAAAAACAGCCTTCATGTATTGGAGCATACAATCAAACCTATTCTCTTATATGGTACTAAATTTGGGGATATTTCAACCCTTTTAAAAACAAAAATTAAAATCTATGACTACAAATGTAGATCAGGCTTATCCTAATCTTCTTTCAGAAAGACTACACGTAAAATTTTGTAAACATTTACTTGGTGTTACCAAAAGAGCAACACATTTTGCTACTCTTTCTGAACTCGGAAGAATTCCTCTGCATTTTGACATTGCAAAGTCTATGATAAGATACTGGCACAGGCTTCAAAATTTGGGATCATCTTTCCACTAATAGCTAATAGAGGAGGCATATTTAGAGTCATAATTCCTACAAAAGTCAAAAATTCCCTCATGATTTGGATCCTTTAACTTCTTTCTAAAGAATATAAAAGGGAATAGCAATTGAGATTGTTTACTATATGCTGATGATACTGTAATGTTTTGAACTTCAGCAAAGGGACTTCAGTAAACAATATTCATACATAGCTTGTAGCCAGGATAATATTTAAAAGATATAACTTTATGCTTCAACTCAGCGTGCTGGTCTTTGAAATCTGACTACATTCATACAATATAAACATATAACATAAACATTATTTTTAACCTGCATATGTATGTGATAGTTGTCGCAATACATTTAGCTCTACCTTGTAATATTATCCTGTCTACAAGCATGGACCATATGAGTATTTGGACCATACGCGTATGGTCGGGGTAATTTAAACTCTGTTACATGTTTACTAATACCTTTAAACCCTTCAAATGGTTTGATAGTTCATTAAAAAGACACCATCATATAAGTCATTTTATTGAAATATTATATTAAAAGGATTAACTGAATGAAATTGAGAAATTTCACAAAAGATACCTTCCAAACATTTCTTAATGAACATAGTTTACTAAATAAGTTTTCTTGTGAACATTGTGAACTGCAATCAGGTTACGATATTTGAAAGCTAAAGCTTCTTAAAAACACCGTAGACATATCGGTATGACCCAAGACCTCGGTATCACTGCACGCACATGGTAAGAAGGTTTTATCTTTTCACTCGCAACCGAAAATTGTATCTGAAAAGGATCATGCACAACAAAGATGTGTAAATGCAAAGAGTCTATGGTACCGTGTGGAAGTAAATGTCACCCTTAGCTTACATGCAAGAATGCGATTAGCGATACAAACTAACTCTGGCATCAATGTCTAATTTTTATGTAGCCTTTGAATTATAAAATTCATACATTTTCAAATAAAGTTTATTTTATTATTGAAACGTTTATAATGCATATTTAAACAAAAAATACCTATATGGTCCAAATACTCATATGGTCCGGCCCGTTAAATACCAAACGAGTATATACTCATATGGTCGGACCATACGAGTATGGTCCAAATACATGTACACCAATGGTCCGGAACAGCTACAAACTGCTAATATTTGATCTTACTCTTAAATTCAACCCGTGTAGCAGTGTAAAATATATATCAACAATATTCATACATTTTAGGTTAACACAATGTTCATTGCAACACCATGGATTAAGTTTTTATTCCGTAACAATACTTAGAACAAATATCAATGATACATGTAAGATCGTCATGCAATCGATAAAAAATAAAGACTGTTAAAAACACAGGACTCCGAAGCGCATTTGTGGATTTCCATTAATCATGGACGACCAAAAGCCGAATATTTGAAAACCAATGGTTTATAAAAACTGCAATAGCTGATTAAATATTAAAGATGATTGTTCAAAATTGTACGTTCAACAATCAAAAATCTGCCGACATGATTGCAGGTAATAAAAAGTCGCAAATAAAAAAAATTCTAAAAGCAAATATGAGGGAATACAATACGCGTGTATTCAACAATGTGATGCCGTAACGTACAGTAAAAAATAAATAACTACTCAACCCTAACATACTATTTGGCTTAACGCGAGTTGGTTGTTTTCACTGTAACTCCTAAATGATGGTCGTTTGGAATATATCAAAAATGTATGTTTGATAATTCTTTAACTTAATTTCTACATACAATTATCAGAGTAACAAATTGAATAATATTGTTTGTAGTAAATAGATATAGGAATATGTGGTGTGAGTGCAAATGAAACAACTCTCCATCCAAATAACAATTTATAAAAGTAAACCATTATAGGTCAATGTACGGCCTTCAACACAGAGCCTTGGCTCACACCGAACAATAAGCTATAAAGGGGCCCAAAATTACTAGTGTAAAATCATTCAAACTTTATATAGCAACTGAGTTTATTAACATGGTTACAAATGTATGTGCACAGTACTTTTAAAATAATTTGATAAATTTAAAGTTCGTCTAAATACTTGACGGTTACGGTCATCATCAAAGTTACGACCATCTTGTGTCGGTTACGACTATCATTCAAAATACTATAGTTGAAGTTACGACCAACGACCATCATGCTCGAATTTTTGAATGACTATTTTACGAAAATTGGAATGATTTTATGTGTCAAATTATGTTTCAATAACAACACACTTACGATAAGTGTACATAAGACAAGCAGTTTGACTCAAATGAACCTTTTACTGCACGAAAATCGGAAAAGAAAAACTTATCCCTAGAGTTGTCACCAGTGTTGATAGAGAGTTGCTGCTCACAAGGAGCTATTAAATCAAGATTTCCAAATTATAAAGCTGAAATCATCCCTTCGTGAATTTATGGACGTCATCACGAGTTGGTTGACCGTAATGGAATAACCGTTTCACAGATAATATCGGATAGGTTCCTTTCGTCGCAACTACACAATCCCCTTTCCTTTTCGTGACCTTCCGAATTAGACTATTTATCGGGTTTGTGAGAACATGAGCAACATGACGGGCGCCACATGTGAAGCAGGATGTACTTACTCTTCGCACCTGATATCACCCCCAGTTTTTGTGGGGTTCGTGTTGCTAAGTCTTTAGTTTTCTATGTTGTGTCATGTGTACTATTATTTGTGTGTTTGTCTTTTTCATTTTTAGCTATGGCTTTGTCAGCTTATTTTCGATCTACGAGTTTGACTGCCCCTCTGGTTTCTTTTGCTTCTCTTTGACTCAAGTTATCATATTATTATAGTCTAGACGCCATATATTTAACCATCAAAGAGACTACCGATGGTTATTTAACATGATATAAATAAAGCAATTTGATATTATTGAAAAGAGAACTCGTGCAGTTAGATTTTTGTTTGATTTTATAGTATAGAATAAATAACTCTTTGTAGATTGAATCCTTGTGTCACTTCCAATGTTAAAATTATTTTCTTTTTAATAGCTGAACACACATAGTTCATGCGTATGTTTCTCCAGTCAAGGGAAGTTCACATGAATACGGATTCATTAAGGTTGATTTATTCATTGAAAATGAATAATAAAGTTCCGATGTTTCTTTGCATACATAAATATAACCGAAACAAACTGGATGCTAAAATCCAATGATTGTATCACTATTTCACTTTCAATAATGACTGAATATAGTTTTTTCCATATTTACTATGATCATGTAAATTGAGCACGTGTATATCATGTACCAGAAGATAATAGTTTATTTCAATGGCAGATTCATGGGTATTCATGCAATCACCGAATTTTAAAGAAACTTTCGCGTTGAATTCACCGCATATGGAAAACATATCGGCGATTTTGTTATTTGAAGCTAATACCCCTTAAATTCATAAGAAATTAAAATTAAAAAGAAAACATGATACATATGTTTTTTTTATAACAAAAAGGTTGGTGTTTTATTACTTTATTTTGGTCCAGAGAGTTTCAATGCCTATCATAAAGAGCTATTTTATAGTTGTCACCTAGCTATTAACGTTGATAGTGATATACTTTTATCAAATTGCAAACAACAACATATAGAAATACGAAGTAAAGACGAATGTGCACCACAATTGTAAAAAGATAAAGAGAATGGACAGTTCCTACTGCAATTCTATCAACAGTATAGTACAGAGAGTATATCAAGATCCCATTACATACGTTCTCTATAGGATACAAATTCCGAGCTTGAACGGACTTTGTTCATTGTTGAAGGCCATACGGTGACTTATAGTTGTTTTAAAAGTTCTGTGTCTTTTGCTCTCTTCTGAAGAGTTGTCTTATTGACAATCATACCACATCTTCTTTTTTATTTTTAACATTTTGATCTAGTATTTAAATCTCTTGGTAATGTATTTTACTAGACATGATATTTTTATATTGTGCTGTCTTGATTCTATTAAAAACGTTTATTTATTATTTATAACTTATTATAACATATGTTAAAACCTTGCTCTAAAAAGTGTTATATTTTGGCGCTAAAACGTCTATTTTTTTTTCCGCTTGAATGTCCTCCGTCGTGCAAGGATATATTTATTGACACTGTGAAGCCGTTTAAGTACAATGCGACTCTGACATTTTGTTTTCTTAACAATTATACAAACATCGATATTGAAATGTTAACTCATTTTGTTTACAAAGTAGCTTTTTATACAAACGTTCCATAATTCGTTATAATTTTTAAAGTTAGAAGAAAAATAATCTCAAAACTGAATTGTCATTTTTTGGTCCTCTGACTTTTTTTGTCCCAGACGTTTTGTTTCTGACTTTTTTTTCCAGTGACTTGCTATCAAACATTCTTTAAAACAAAAGGTCAGTCATAATTAGGATACAATTCGCCTACTTAATTCATTTATTTATTAATGAAATGGTGGTCCTAACTTTAGACATCTCTTAAAGTTGGTCATAAAGTTAGGACTACACGAGAGGTGTCTTATGATGGTCTTATGATAGTCATATAAGTTTATTTATATAATTTGCACTTATTTTCTATATTAACTTTGCAAGTTTTAGTTTTATCATTTATTTAATTAGCAAATCTCCCTTTACTGCTTCTAACTTAATCTTTATAGGTTGACGAATTATCAACAATGAAAAACATTCGATATATTTATAGGACGAATGTACGATGTTATCCTTTGTACGACTTTGCCCCCCGCAGAGCTATAGAAAAACAGTACATTAACAGGTGGTACACGGACTCTTTTTAGACGATACACGGACGCTTTTGAATAGAATCACTCGTGCATGATCAGTGAGTTAATGGGCACTTTAACTTTCAATTAGATTTGAACTTTTTGGTTCACCAACTTATTTCCTGTCTTTTTATTGAACAAAATATTTACGTAAGCATCAATATCTTTTTTCAAACATTTCCAGCTAAATACTATTCACAGGGGCGGATACAGGATTTTGGTAAGAGGGGGCGAAGTTTTTAAATTCGCCTGGCGGAGCGAGGCGAAAAATTTTTGGGACCTTTTTTGGGCTAAAAACATAAAATGTAAAGTGTAATATGCACTTTTTAAACGGTTCCTGGCGTGGGGGATGTATATTTTGTAGTTGCTGTAAAGTGTAAGGGTTGGATATTTTCGATGCTGTATCATCTCCCTATTATTGTCTATCATTAAATGATACTAGTAGTATGGATCCAAAGTATGTTCTGGGTCATTTTCAAAAAATGTGGATATTTCAGTTGTGAAATAACAATACAAAAAAATATTCAATTTTCAACTTTAATATATGAAATTGAATAGTTTAACAACAATACAACCTGAAATAAAAATATGCAATCTTAAATGCTACTACAAAAATATTTTAAAAAATAACATAGAAACAAGTATGGGACATATGTCAACTACATAACGGATTTAGTTTCGGTCCCTAATTTTTTTTTAATAATATTTACATTTTGCTTGATATATATTTCCATAAAAATCTTCACACTTTTTTCAAAACAGTTAAAATAACACTTTTTAGAAACATATTTTAGACATTTTAAAGTGAATTTAATTCAGTATTGTCAACTACATAACGCTTTTTGTCAACTACATAACGATTCACTGCGTTATGTAGTTGACCGTTATGTAGTTGACCTATTTGTGGTTTTTGGATGTTTTTCTTGACCCTAATACTACCAGATAATTGGTTTTTTTTGAATTAGAGTCAGTATTATAGACTTTGAATGATTTATGTAAAAAAAAATATTTATGCCAAAATTTATCAATGTTTTTGCCGTTACAAAGTTGACATAGAATAAAATTACGGAGTAATTTGTACTCACCAAAACTAATCTATAATGAAATGAATCAATGATGTCATCCTGTAACTTTAAGCACGTCATCAGAGGATGAAGAGTAAGTAGAGAGCACTTCCTTAGTTACAAGGGATATAATCAGTTGTTTATTGGCAACATTATTTCATTTGTGTTATGTAGTTGACATTTTTTTAAGTACAAAATGAAAAGTAAAAAAAAATGCTAATAAAATCTAATAATTCCCTGTATTTGTGTATACATACCTGCAGTGATACCTATATATTTATAATAACAAAAGAAAAATAATAATTTCCGCTGGGTATTAAAACCAGCATTTAAAAAAGACCAGTTTTTCATTTTCGTACAAGCAATTTTGGGGTTTTTGGACCCTTTGAAACCCACTGGAAGCAATTTTTGTAGCTCAATTTCATATTGAATTTGCTGGAACTTGTTACACACACCAAAAACTAAATTGTGTATCTAAAAATTGGATAAAAATATTTACACTTTTTTAGAAATATTGA
Source organism: Mytilus galloprovincialis (assembly GCA_037788925.1). Taxonomy (NCBI): domain Eukaryota; kingdom Metazoa; phylum Mollusca; class Bivalvia; order Mytilida; family Mytilidae; genus Mytilus; species Mytilus galloprovincialis. The sequence goes on from CM075335.1 coordinate 38,735,894, forward strand.
TTGTACAAGAAAATCCACATTTTTTTAAAAAGGCCCTTCTAATAAATTTGATGTGCATGGGACTTATCAGTAAAAATTAGACAAGAAAATTCTCACCGGTTTGTTGCAAGTAATAAGTTTATCATAATCTCACAAAGGAGTAGGTCCGGTAAGACCCCTTTTTGGCCCCAAAATATGGCAGTTTTACAAAATTGTTAAAATGTAAACTTTTAGTTTTTTATTGGATAGTAAAATGGTTCTGCTACATACATATGGGCTGTTTTTGACAATACAATGCACATATATTGCGTACTAGCACCATAAAGTCATGCTAAATTACCGAAATCTTAATAATTCCAGCATTTTACTTAAATTTTAGACTTTTTCCGTGTAAAACGAAAGTGGCCGCATTCGTGTTCATCCAAAATATTGAAATGGAAGTTGTATTTGATGAAAATACATAACATATATAAAGGTTAAGGATGAACACAGATGCGGCCACTTTCGTTTTTGACAAAAACCATCTGAAAAGTGACATTTTTTCGCATATTTGGTAGATTTTTCATATTTGAGCTTGATTCGGATCGTTTTTAATGACGAAATAAGTTAAAAACTTTCACATAAATTAATCAAAACATATAAAATAGACACTTAAGCGTTTAAAAAGTGGTCAAAATCTTTCGTCAGATGAAACTGAAATTTGAGGCCAAAATCGGTCCTTACCGGACCTACTCCTTTCGTGTTGTAAACAAGATATACGCCGGGCTATATGATTAAATTTAAAATACGACAGTCACGAGTTAAAAAAAAGACAAACAAGCATTTTTTATCTAAATGTTTGGTTGATATATTTCACCCAACAAAATTAAGGGAAATGAGGGTTTTCAAATCAACCAATCGTTAATAATGAGTCTGAAATGACAACGAAGTTATAATTGACGGCCGACAAATTGAGACATAAAGGCCACACCCAGCAGGCAGGTTGCAGTCTGGTCTTGAAAAAGTATTCAATATATCAGTTCGGCGAAACAGATATGCCAGACATGCAAACTCTTGCCACAAAATAAAATCATCATGTTCATTGAATGCTTAATAATTCTGTTTGAAATTTTCGTTTCTTATAGCAAAAATGTGGACAAGATTATTGTTTTCAATCCAGATACGATCAGAATTTTTTGTTTAAGGAAAAAATCAGAGTCATTTTTCTCTCTAATATCTAAGACTGTCTCCTTAAAAGAAATTGTTCGTACATTAGACTTTCAATTAATGTATATAGAGCTCATACTGACAGGGTATCATTATTCAGCTATGTTATTTTAAAATAGGCTGGGGCGTTTGGAGTTAAACATGTTTTCGTACGTGTTTAATATTGATGCGGAACTTTTTTGTCATGAGAGTGTAATAGTCTATAATAATATATAGAGTATTTCTTTCTTTTGGTGGAATAATGAAATAGAAGTCCATACGTTCTTGCTCAATCCTGTGTCGCTTTGAAAGTGTCATGATTGTCATCCTCAGCAAAAGCAATGTGTAACTGTAATTTGAATATTATAATGACTGATCGACGTTTTTTTCGATACACTGGTCATCTCCACCCACCATAACGAATCACAAACACATGACTTTGACAATCAGTAGATTCCAGCTAAAAATATCTTTATAATAAAGGAATTTTTGCAAAAAAAAAAAAAGAGTACACGGGAAATGGCAAAGTTCACGAAGTCTGATTATCATTTTACAAAAAAGCAAAAAAGGGGGGCGTACGCCCTCTACGCCACCTCTGAATCCGCCACTGACTGATTCATATATTCAGTACACTAAGGGATTAGACATTTAACTTCAAAAAGGGGTTGGGGGTTGGTTATGGTTTTCGCCCCAAAATAAGAAAACAACTGATATTCAATGCAAACAAAATTTCTTCTACAGGTATTGATATTAAAGAACACAGTTACAGTGAACCACAGGCTGGAAAATCTTACTGCGATTCTAAAATCGCCCACATGAGAACAAAGATGAAAACCTTTGTGGCTTCGGGAAAAGATATAATAACTGCCAAAGATATGAAAGTTGCTATTGATGATGGGTCAGGTGTTGTTGGTTGTCAGGTAGCATATGTTACAGTTGATAGTACAAAACAAACATTAACATCCCACAAATGGAAAGGTGTGAATGCCTACACTGACATAAAGTATGAGGTAAATGGCATCAGGGTCTACAGAGCACATGGCATTGGGACAGGATCTTTTTTATCACATGCTGAAATTAACAAACTGACAAGTTCTTTTCAAGAAGACACAAAATTAGTTGTCCATGATGATTTTAGCTTACCCTCTAAAATAGAAGGCAAAATCAATGTTCAGTTGAATGCTGAACAGGATACTGTTGTACCAACTGAAGAACTTGCTGTTGAGAATATTGAGACCACACCAGTTGTTAGTATACCTGATGCCCAGATATTTTCGTGTCCTGAAACTGGATGCGTGAAAATATATAGAACATTCAGTGGATTAGAGGCACATATGTTATTTGGGAAGCATGCTTTGAAATAAGAGCGAATATCAACATATGATGAAATAAGAATACAGTGGGCATCAATTTGTAATGAGGTATGTGTTAACTTAAAAACACCATTTTGTCAAGGAGGCAATGAAGTTGAAGTATCCACATGCTCAACTAACATGGGATGGGGATTGAAGAAAGATAAGAAGACAACAAGATTTAAACAACATGTTAAAGATTATCTAATTAAAATATTTCATGAAGGAGAACTTACAGGCAAAAAAGCAAACCCACAAGATGTAGCTAATCAAATGCGTAATTTGAAAAATGATGATGGAAATAAACTTTTCAAACTAACCGAATGTTTGCAAACCTCACAAATTACATCCTTTTTTCAAGACTTGCCGCAAAGGAAGTTGTTTTACCTGACAAGAATGACCAAATTAACGATGAAGACTTACTCGCTGTTTCTGCTTTTCTCGATGAAGCTTCAATTATTGAAAGAATCTTATAGAGCAAACAATTGTATACATTGATTTTTTAAAGGGGCACTAGCTACGAGTTATATGAAAAATCTAATATGTTAATTTTTTTTCGCTCAATCATTAATGAAATGCAAAATGTGAAATAATAATTCGCTTTTAGCAACCAATATAGTTCACTTTTGTCAAAATAAGCAAAAAAAAACATTGATTATGAATTATTCACTTGCAAGTGAATAATTCGACCTCAGTGAATCCGTATTCATGTGAACTTCAATTTAACCCCTTAGCTTGAGATGAATTACACATGAATTGTATGTGTGAAGTTATTTAAAGGAAAAGAATGTTAACTTTGAAAGTGAAACAAAGGTGATTCATTTGATTGACTGATTCGATCCACAGAAAAAAAAACATTCTTATAAAGGTAAAAACGATGATTAACACTTATTTTCAACTATAATGAGAAATCAAATAGACCTAGAATAATTCAACAGCACAAGTTTGCTAAATCTATTTATGTTTACATCGCTGATATGGTCATCGGATTACTTTGGAGGTCAACTCGATAATTAATTAGATGGCGTCTAAACTCAAATACAAACGAAAGGAAGCTAAATATTTTTATTCCCGTGCCCTGTTAATCGTTTAATTTAGACTTTTAATAGTTTGGATAAATGTTTTACATTGTTATAAATCAAATATGAGAATTTGATTAAAATCGGTGAACATGAATTTGACAGCTGGTGCCCCTTTGAACCTGAAAAATGCAAATTATGGTATGACATTACCTTTCTGTTTGTCTGTGAACAATTTATTTTTTGTTTGATTACTCAAGTGTGCCTGGACCTTATTTTATCAAACTTCAATACAGTGTTTAATTATTGGCTGATATATATATATAGTCATTAAATGAGGAATAGTGTTATGATATTCTTTCAGAAAGTAGTTTTTTTTGTTAAGTTTTCCTTTTTAAGGAAGTTTAATGTTCAGCATATTTTGTAGCACAATGAAACTTAATTTTAATTTTTAATTATTACTTTTAATTTTCCTATACACAAGGAATCTGCATATCATATATGATGTATCATTAATTTTATGGTATTGTGACCATGAGTAAAGATTTTGGTTTGTCTTTTGGTCAGAGGTACATGATGTGTAACACTTTACTTCACCATAGAACAACTCTAGATATGAAATGCCCAAAATTTGTTAAGCTTGAAGTAGGTTTGATAGTCAAAACAACATGTTTAAAGTTATGGTTTTATGTTTCCTTCAATTTGTTGAAAAGTAAATGCCAGGTGGTTCACAAAAATAAATCTTTGTATGTGGATGCTAAATGTTGAGTAACAGTACATTTCAATATTCATTTTGAGGGTTGATAGATTGCTACGAAATTTCCTGCAACTCTGAATTAATAAGTACTTTTAATGCAAGTTTTTTCTTAACTAGATTTTGTTGGAATTAAGTTGCAGTTAAGTTCAGTATATTTGAATAGTATACTCATATTCTTTTGTCAAGTAGTTCTATGGGCCAATTTTTTTTCTATGTGAACAGTTACAAAAGTACAATATAAACAAAGTCAAAACCGTACATTTTTTTCTAATACTGAATACATTGAAATGAAATTAACTATGCATCATAAATGGAATATATTTATCAGAGCCGTTTTTGAAACCGGCATATACATGTATATTTATGTGGTTCATTTATGATTATATTTTTTCCATGATCATACATGTACAGTACTTATTTAAAAGACAGAATGTTTTACAAATTAATTCATATTGTATGAAAATGTTACTTACTTTTTGACAGTTGAAAAATATAATACATGTATTATTACATGTATATATCCAATACAATATTAATAGAAAGTTTTTGTTTTTTCTATATATCAATAAAAAAGGATGTGGGGTACGTACCAATGAGACAAATAAATAAAAAAGGGCCGGAAACACCAGCACACAGAGGTCACCTTGTTGCCTTCACAAAATGACCAACTTCCCTTACCACATTAGCACTAAATGGAACCAAAACAAATGTTATTCATTAAAAAAAGTTGCAACAAATCTCAGAATATACATAGTAATTCCAATTATAAACAGCTAACTTATAACAAAGAGTTCACATGACTGACATGAGACAACTGCCGAAAAATAATGGGCCGTTTCTTGGGAAGGCACATACAGAATGGGGCATTTTTGTTGATACTCTTAAGCTTTCCATTAGACTATATGATTGTGGAATACACATATTAAAATTGTTTTTCAGACCAATTACTACATTTCCAAAAAAAAACCCACAAAACTTATAAAAACACATATACCAAAAATAAACCAATCGCAACTAAAGGTTTTTTTCCCATCAAAACATTGAATTATCTCCCCTTTTGACATGAAATATAACATTTACGTTAATATACCAACATTTCTTTGCATTCTATGTGTTATACTTTATAACATATGTGTAGCACTATAATATGGCTTCCTTTACTTGTCTAATTTTACTTTATTTTAAATATAATATATTTTGGGGGAAAATCTTGCTAGCCAAAAAGTCAGTAATATTAGGCGGCCAACAGGAAATTTTGAAAATATTTACACAAAAATGTTTTTCTCTCAAAAATAAGAAATTATATAGGACTTTATCTTAAAAGTAAAGATTTGTATTTTTCCTTTTGGGTTTTACCATTTTTTACCCACTGAAAATGTTAAAAATAGGAAAATTTAGAGAAATCAACAAAATGAATTATTTCCCCTTTTTGAATTGCTTTCTATATCAAACCGGCTTCCACTGAATTATCCTGCAATCATTCAAATTTAAACTTACTAAAACATTTATGAAAAAATGTTTTTACTTCATGTCATTATTGTTACAAATCATCCAAAATTAGGGCCCCAAAATGGCAGTTTTGGTGTTTTATTGTCATGCAATTTCAGAAATTAACAATTTTTTACTGTTTTGGTTGCTATGGTTACCATGGTACTGACATTCAATTTTTCAAAAACTAAATATGCTTCATGTTGGGACATAGTCCGAGATTACTCTGACGTCCAACGGCTGTTTTGCCAGACAAGCTGGGGCCGTGGGACGTCAGAGCTCGTCCCATATCAAAAAGTGGATATTTGCCCACCCAAAATAGATGCGCTGCTTCGTCGCTTCTGGTGCCGACTGACGGCCTTGGAATTATATAAATCGGGCATCAATCTGTTCATTTTTTATTTATCTTTTCATTTATGTAAGTTTCACCTACCTGCCAACTTTTATTTTTCCACATTTTAACAGTTTTCACAGAGACCCATCGATTTCTGCATTTTGACTTTCACTTTCAAATGGACGTCAAGTTACGAGAGAGTTCGTGGCCTCGAGACTCAAATATGCACATTTTGTAGGAGATTGATGTTTAACATTTAGTAGCCAACCACGATTTTTCACCTCCTTTACAGGAGATCGGTATTAAGCATTTAGTTCCGACCACGAGAACAATCGGAAGCTCTCGGACATTTAGATAACTTGCATCGTAAATGAACGAGGTGTTACATTATGGTCATTTGCATAAATCATCACTGTTTTCTCGTGGTCACGTGATAATCTTTGAAAATGAAAGGCAAAATGCAGAAATCGATGGGTCTCTGTGAAAACTGTTAAAATATGGAAAAATAAAGGTTGGCAGGTAGGTGAAACTTACATAAATGAAAAGATAAATGAAAAATGAACAGATTGATGCCCGATTTATATAATTCCAAGGCCGTCAGTCGTCACCAGAAGCGACGAAGCAGCGCATCTATTTTGGGTGGGCAAATATCCACTTTTTGATATGGGACGAGCTCTGACGTCCCACGGCCCAGCTTGTCTGGCAAAACAGCCGTTGGACGTCAGAGTAATCTCGGACTAGTTGGGACATGACAACTTCAGGTGAAATTTTATCCAATTCTGATGACCCCAGTGAATCACCCCCTGCATGATTCTTACATGGAGCTGTACTTTAAAATCAACAATAGTCTGGATGGGAGCATTTTCACTTCGGTATTTAGGGTTTGAAATTAGCATGAGTCCACAGGCCAATAGCCCCTACAATTAAGCATTTAAGTGTGGGCTACTTTAATTTCTGTTTTTTTTTTTTATAGAATTATATATATGTTGGCTACAAAATTTAAGCTGTGGGCTACAATGCTAAAATTTTAACTTCAATCCCTGGTATTATAGGGTTATTGCATGAATATTGGGGAATATTGTCCTGAGTAGAATTTTATATTGCACGAGCTTGCGAGTGCAATATAATTGTTCTACGAGGGACAATATTCCCCAATATTCATGCAATAACCTTTTTATTGTATAGCAATATAATATTTGAAAGTAAAAATTGGTTTAAACTAAGATTTTGTCATTGATGACGTCATGAATTTTGAAGATTTATTGCACTAGTGCAATATAAGAATTTATCGACGCTAACTTTTGGTTATTTCTGTTGGAAATATTATATTGCTATACAATAATACTATTTATTTCAAGAATATTTTATTGAATTATTATCCAGTTAATTTATACAATGTAATAATACCCCCCCCTTTCCAAAAGTAAAATCATTTAGGCCAAATAAAAAAATTGGTGTGTTTCCTATTTCCTATTTCTCCATTTACCCTATGTTTTAAGGTTTATACAAATAGCTGGCTGCCTTTAAGTTTTTTGGTCGTCTTTTCAATAAGCATTTTTAAAGTCAGAATATCTCTCACATAGACTCAATGTAAAAAAAAAAATTTTGAATAAAATAAATTCCCTACGTACCTACCATATTTATTTCACAGATATTATTATATATGTACTCTTAATAAATCTTTGATTCCTGCAAAAAATGCACTGTTGACTATAAATCTAGGATGCCAGTAATCAGTTCTAATGTTTTTATCTTACAGATGGTGACAAACTAGATAACAGCACAATGTTTAGACTGAATCAGAATGAATGAAACAAAAAGTGTATATTAGGTACATGTATTGGTTTATTTTTAGATATTTTTATTTGTATGGATTATTAAATTACTTTATCAAATTATGAAAAAAATAATATTTAGTTATCCTGCCTTGCTGTCATATGGAATAAATATATTACTTACATTGATCTTCAAAAAAATGTTTGTAAATAAGGTGACTTCACATTTTAAATACTTCAATGTGTAAAATTAATGCTTAAAATGAAAACTGAGTTTGATGAGAAGCCATATTTTATCAAATCGCTTGACGTAGACAAATCTTTTTTATAGTTACAAATGTATGTGACACTGACAAATAAACACTCAATAACTTTCTTAAGGGGGTTCGCGGGTCTAAATCATTTATATAGGATTTCTCTATATTTTTCTATAAATAAACTTTATCTTATAGTTAATAGAAAAATAAAATAAACAAGAGGCTCTCAAGAGCCTGAATCGCTCACCTGAATTTTTTTGGTTTAATCTCTCATCAATGATTATTTTGGCTTTTCAGTTTATTTAAATGTTCTTTGAATCGTCCTATTTTCTTCAAAAGCAAAAAAAAATCATTTTCTCCTATGTTCTATTTTAGCCATAGGATCTATGTTTCTTGACATACAAGGAAATGAAATATAAAATTTATACTAGATACTCTGAAACTCTGAAACTCATTTAGCCTAAGTTTGGCTGAAATTGATACAGCAGTTTCATAAGAGAAGATTTTTTAAAGTAAGTCAACATGGTGAACAAATTGTGAAAAAAGTCTTTAAAGGGCAATAACTCCTAAAGAGGTCAATTGACAATTTTGGTCAAATTGACTTATTTGTAGATCTTACTTTGCTGATCATATTTGCTGTTTACAGTTTATCTTTATCTATAATAATATTCAAGATAATGACCAAAAACTGCAAAATTTCCTTAAAATTACCAATTAAGTGGCAGCAACCCAACAATTGGATGTTTGATTCATCTGAAAATTTCAGGGCTGATAGATCTTGACCTAATGAACATTTTTACTCCATGTCAGATTTGCTCTAAATGCTTTCGTTTTTGAGATATAAGCCAAAAACTGCATTTGACCCCTATGTTCTATTTTAAGTAACGGCGGCCATGTTTTTTGACGGATCAAAAATCAAAGCACACACTTTGTGCAGGATAATCTAAGGAACAATCATGCTAAGTTTTAACCAAATCCATTCAGTAGTTTCAGAGGAGAAGATTTTTTAAAGTTAGCAAATATGATGAACAAATTGTGAAAAATTGTCATTAAAGGACAATAACCCCTTAAGGGGTCAATTGACAATTTTGGTCATATTAACTTATTTGTAGATCTTACTTTGCTGATCTTTTTTGCTGTTTACAGTTTATCTTTATCTATAATAATATTCAAGATAATGACCAAAAACTGCAAAATTTCCTTAAAATTACCAATTAAGTGGCAGCAACCCAACAATGGTTTGTTTGATTCATCTGAAAATTTCAGGGCTGATAGATCTTGACCTAATGAACATTTTTACCCCATGTCAGATTTGCTCTAAATGCTTTCGTTTTTGAGATATAAGCCAAAAACTGCATTTGACCTCTATGTTCTATTTTAAGTAACAGCGGCCATGTTTTTTGATAGATCAAAAATCGAAGCGCACATTTTGTGCAGGATATACTAAGGAACAATCATGTTAAGTTTCATTCAAATCCATTCAGTAGTTTTAGAGGAGAAGATGTTTGAAAAATTGTTAACGACGACGACGGACGCAAAGTGATGAGAAAAGCTCACATGGCCTTTTAGGCCAGGTGAGCTAAAAAATGGGGTCACCGTTCATTTGCACTCACAATCAGCCTTCGAAAGAAGCATACATTTTTGTAAAGGTGGTTTTTTTCTGTTGAAGTAATAGGAGAAATAAAGGTAATATCGAAATAAAAAAAAGAAATTTATTACAGAAATTGCTAAAATTTTACAATAATTTAGTTTAAGTACAGCTTATATGGAAATTATATTAAAAAAGATAGGTCACCGATGAGTTGAAAAAGATATTTAAATTTTAGAGCCAAAAAATGGCATTTTTCCACCAAAGGGAGATAATTTGGAACTTTTTCAATGTTGTATACATTTTGAAAGTCATCTAGAGCCAACACGAATTGATTATTTTGAATGATTTTCGTACCATATGATAAAGTAACAACTACAAAAGGAAATAAATAAAATTTGTAATGAAAAACAAATGTTTGATTTTTTTCTGAAATTTTTATACCCTCGAGCCTCCTTAAATTAGTATAGTAAGATAATACAGATTGATGCCTGTGAACGAATTATAAAAAAGGTTGGATTCAGTTTTTAATTGTCAATTATATTGAAGCCTCCCCAATATTTTTCAAACTATATACATGTATATATATATATACATGTATATATATACATGTATATATATATAAATTGTTGCATTATTTATTTAACATATATGTTAAATAAATAATGCAACAATTTATTTTTAGTTGTACGACTTTGCCCCCCGCAGAGCTATAGAAAAACTACATTAACAGGTGTTACACAGACTCTTTTTAGACGATACACGGACTCTTTTTAGTTGTTACACAGACACTTTTTATGAATAGAATCACTCGTGCATGATAAGTGAGTTCATGGGCACTTAAACTTTCAATTAGATTTGAACTTTTTAGTTCACCGACTTATTTCCTGTCTTTTTATTGAACAAAATATTTACGTTAGCATCAATATCTTTTTTCCAGTAAAATACTATTCATATCAGTACACTAAGGGTTTAGACATTTAACTTCAAAAAGGTATGGTTTCTCCTAAAAAAGATATTTTGAACCTAAATTTTACGAGAAAAAAAGTATTATGGTCAACAATGGTCAAGCAGATGACAAATTAATGTTTTGCATGATTCTTGATTTTCCGAATACCGTAAATACTGCTAATTTAAGCAAAAACATTTGGGTGGTAGCGTTGAAAAGTATATAGTTAATATACTCAAAAAAGAACATACCGCCCCTGGGCCCGTCATGAAGCAAAATATTCGGTCAATAAATGTTTTCTTCAATATATGGATATGAATAGTATTTTGGACAACACTGAGAGTAAAGATATGATGATAATGACGTGTATATTTCAATAAAAATAAGACGGGGAATAAATAAATAAAAATCAAATCTTATCAAAAGATAAAATCCCTATCAACTCACCAATGCACGATTGATCCTATAAACAAAAAGTGTTCATGTAATACACGTCCAAATAAGCAGCAAATCTAGAAGAAAATCATTCAACTTATGTCATCAACTTTTTGGCGGTAATTTAAGCTGCAATTGGATCATAATGTAACACATGTTTAATCCCGATCAAAACACGCAGATCTAGAGACGAGCATGCATTTAAAAAAAAATTAAAGTATATGCCTGAATCTATATAATATTTAGACAAAATCCATTTTTTCATAAATTTATACATTTCATTCACTTATGAAGTAGGAAATTCGTTTTTTTTTGATACATTTATATTGTTATCGAATTTATATTAGTGGCGGGTCCAGGTCCAAATCCAGGACAAATAAGAGAGGGGGCAACTTTATGTCCCCATTTAAATGCATTAATCATAAAAAGGGTTGTTCCAACCCCCGGGAACCCCCAGCACTGAATGTTAAATTCGTGTATTTGGCAACAAACGAGCGATTTTTACGATTTTTTTAAGGGGGATGAGGGGGGATGTCATGAATGGCACATTCTGCATTTTTTCATCAAAAATAAAGATCACAGCATGTTTATTTTAAAATAAATTAGCCCCCCCCCCTTTTCCTCGCTTTCCTTTTCATCCATAAAAATTAAACGTTATCCTTCTTACCGCTAAATTATTTCTTTAATAACTTTCTTTTTTACGAAGTTGCATTCTAAAAAGTCTTAAATGTGTACAACATTCATCTTTTACTTGAAATGGTTCTTTTTTTTTTTTTATCAAATTCCTAATTTTTTTTCTTGAACACGGTTGAAGGTAAATGAAAAAAATAAAGGAGTTTATACTTTAACTTACATTTACTGCTTTATGGCTATCTAAGTTTCTCGAATGTTTAGTCTTGTAAAATGTATCATTACTTTCTTGAAACGTCGTACAAGTCAGATAAAAAACAAAAGTAACAAAAGAAACAGGCCGGTAACAACCAGTCGAATAGTTTTTCTGCACGAGTAGTCAGGTCAAGGTCCGAGGCGATTACCTTTGTATTTTATCTTATACTTAAACTCATTTTATTATCTTTTTATTAATTTCAGCTATGTCAACCAGAAGAACTATGAACACAATTGATGAATTAGTTTCCTTGGAGATTTTAACAGGAATTGTTAAGACTTGAAACCAGACAGAATGAAACTGTAAGAAAATTTACAGAAAAAAATACAGTGTACATGTAGCTTCAATATGAATCAATTGATACACTGTAAGTATATTTTCTATGAAAGTTATAAATTGGTTTGTTTACAAAATTTAGTTTTTACTAGACAAATGCTAGATATATTTGAGTATAAAATACAAGACCAAATTATATTTTAAAACAAATACAAAAGTGTTTTCTAAAAATTACTAATATTTCCTATGGTGATATTAATTATATGACCACACAGAGAGCTATAAAAGACCCTGAAATGACAAATGTAAAACAATTGAAACAAGAAATTTGGCCTAGTTTATGTAAAAAATAATGAACAAAAAACAAATATGTGATACATCAAACAACCACTGAATTACAGCCTCCTGAATTGGGACAGACATAAACATGTGGCAGGGTTAAATATGAAAGCTGGTGCCCAACCCTTCCCTTACCTGAAACAGTGGTGTAACAGTACAAAATAAGAACAAATTATAAAAATCAGTTGAAAAAGTCTTAATTCATGGATACAAAAAGAAATACATTTAACACAAAAAAGGGGACATGGCCGCCGCCGGGTACAAGTATACAAACAACTGAAAGACATTTAGTACAGATCTGAGATTATTGACTTTAAGCAAACTCAAGGTTAATATGAGGTGTGAAAAATAACCCTAAATCTGATAGGTCCTGCAACTTTTAAACAACAGACTCCAAAAAAATCAAAATTAAAAGGGAACTCAATCTAAATTTTGTGTTATAATTTCATTTTTAGAAATTGTTCAAAGCAAAGGAGACTATATTATTTAAGGACTATTTTTGGTCCCAGAATATAAAATGTTTGTCAACTATTCCAAAAAGACACATTACGTTTGGAAATGCATAAATTTCTTTGATGCACACATACAGTCTAAAATATATTTTTATTTGACAAAAAAAACCAAGGAAAATCAAGAAATTTTACAAATTTTGTCTAAGTTTATTGCCATATATATAGTAACTCTTAAATTGTTGAAAAAAAACAACACATTATTATCTGAATATGGTGTACCTTAGTCTAGTTTTGACAAATTTTGAAATATTTAGGAATAACTGTTAAATTATCAGTAATATCTGGGCCAAATAAAAACCTTTTTTTATTTAGCCCCTTCTACTTTGAGATTTTGAACAAAGTGTTGTCCTTTGAAGGATGGATGGACAAACAGTGGCATACCATATACATCCCTTACCTACTGTACATCAAAACCAAAAGTTACAAAGTAAAAAAAATGTGTTATTATATTTTCAGATCACAATTACGGTATGTCAACCTGATCATTGGAAGTTTACCAAGTTACATGAGAAGCATTGAAAGCCTGCAGAGATTCTACATATTTAAATTTACACAAATGGAATAGACTCACACTTTAAAATAACTTTCAGACAAGACTAATGTTACTCAGCAGTGATCGGGAAAGTCGAGCGCCATGCGCCCATTGCGCATCTTTACAAAAAATGGCGCATAGAGTCACGTATGCCAGCGCCGGAGTGGAGCACACTATTTTTGCTTCGTTTAGACATCGCAAGTTGAATTTCCGATTGTGTTTGAAAGTTTCGTGCCGCCATATTTGTGTCCAAAACGGTGTTGTGTTTTATTTGCTCCAGAGATAGGAGCACCATAACATTTTCGAGTCGTCTCGGGCGTTTTGATTCATGTCCACGATAACAACATGTGGTATATCTGATTACCAAAATAAAACGTAATCAAGAATGTGTTAAATATTTCAAAGCAAACAACTTTAAATCTGTAAAAGTTGGCTTGTAAAGAGTAGAAATTTTTACAAATTATAAATTTAAATCAAACTCGCCATAATTTCAATTGACCCGGGGGCTTTTTATTAAAATATCGAAATTGTCTCTATAAAAAGGCGTTTAACTGTCCTTGTCAACTTTTGGGTCTTTGGTTTATTTTTAAAATTTTGTAAACATGCCTCCAAAGAAACAGCGAATTGTGGTTTTGCCTGGACAAAAAACATTACTTTCTTTTGTTGGTCGGGATGAAAACAATAATTCAGAAAATGCAGAGGAGTTGTCTCAAACGTCCAACACAGATACGGACATTACGGAGGAAAGTATGGCGGTCGACGAAGACCCAAATGAAGTTGAACATGACAACAAACACGACGATCCCGGTGAAGGTACTAGTACTTCTGCTGTAAATAAAGATTCCCGAAAATATCGCCCTGTTTGGGAAAAGCTGCTGACTGTGAGAGGACATTTTCTATTCAAAATCAAATATTGACCCCAAACAGGAACCGTCTCAATCACGAACAGTGTGACAAACTTATAAGAATAAAAATGCATGGCAAGGGTTTGGCACACCATAACTTTAAATCCTCACTTGAAAGGTGGCACAAGAAAAAGAGAAGACTCTTGAAATCAAGATCTAAATATTCTAGTCAATTAACCTAAACTTATATGTCTAGATCAGCTAATTATAGGCTGCCATTATTAACATAAACAATGTTGAAAGCTCTAGTCTCTCAGTTTTATCCAGTATTTAATACAAAGAAAGATATGGTGTTTATCTGTTTAATTTGATTTTGATACTATCTCTATGATGGTACATGTTGTTACTTGCACATTGTTGTATTGTACTGTATTGTTTGATGATTGATATGTTTATTTTAAGTTTCATCATGTTATGATGTCTTTTCTAAATAATAAAAGTTAGTCTGGTCATATGTTGTTCAGTTGAGTTCTATACTATAGACAAGTAAGTTCATAGGTCACTCACATTTTAATTTCTAAATGATGTATCATGTATCATATGATGAACAAATACAATGTTAGTCTTTTTCACAAAAAAACATATATATCAGCATGAACTAAGACTTAAATTATCATTGAATTTACAAAAGCAAAGAGACAATGCAAATTAAAATCACAAGGTAACTTAGGTTAACAGTACCTCTTTGCTGAAACATACATTTTTGGGGTTTGTTTTTTTTTGGTTATAAATCAATGGCCAATTCATTTGACAACAAGGCCCATTAAATCTCAAAATGGCCCATTAAATATTGTTTTGGGGGCCCTGGGCCCATACTGAAAAAATCCTTCCAGATCACTGATTACTCTCAAACAAGGATGATTCATGTATCAATGAGTGAATTGAATTGCATTCTAGCTGCACATGAAAATTTGTGTGCATTTTTAAATATTTATTTCCATTTTATTGAGTGTTGTTGGGGTATAGGTCCATCGGACAGCATCCCAACAACACAAAACACAAGACTTAATTTGAATATATATTTCTAAAACAGACTAGTTTAAACTTTTAAATGGCCTTTCATTAAAAAGGGTGAATATATTCAAATGTATAGACCAAAAAATAAAGATTTGCTTTGAACAAAAAAAAAACAGTCATAAAATTATTTTGCAAATTTTATGCATTATTATAGTGCAAAAAGCAAATTTCAAAATGAATACATTATGTCCACTTTTAGTGGTAGATTTTATGCATAAGATAATACAGTATTATAACCACTTATACTACAATGACATTTATTTTTGTCCTAAATTTGATGTTAAAATAGAAATTCAAGCTCCATGTAGCTTCCAGTTTTTGTTATTAAGCCTGCGATTTGTGTCGCAGAAAGCTCGACATAGGGATAGCTAACTTCTCAAAAGTTTTATTTTTAAGAAGGTGGAAGACCTGGATGCATAATATTTTGTCAGTCACATGTCCAATGCCCTTGACCTAGTTTTCATGGTTTAGTGACTACTTAAAAAAAAAATCATGAAATGTTGAATTCTCTCTTATCATAAGTAATAATAGGATAACTATATTTGGTATTTGCATACCTTGCAGGGACCGGTCCTTATGTGGTCAGACAGTTTTCACTTGACCTTGACCTCATTTCCCAGATCAGTGAACAAGGTAAAGTTTTGGTGGTCAAGTTCAGATACTTTAAGCAATAGGTCTACTATATTTGATGTATGAAATGATTCTAAAGTATACATGTTTAGCCAGCAGGTGTCATCTGACCTTGACCTCATTGATACGTTTTTGAGTTTTGGTCTTTTTTTTTCTAATAATATATGTAATATGTCAACTATATTTGGTGTATGGAAATATTTTATGATCAGTTGGGCAGGTTTTATTTGACCTTGACCTCATTTTCACAGTTCATTGCTCAGTGTTAAAGTTTTGTGTTTTGGTTTGTTTTTTTAAACTATAAGCAGGAGGTCAACTTTATTTGTTGTATGGAAGAATTGTTAGCTGTACATGTCAATAAAGCTCTATAGTTAGGACTATCAACATAATTTCAATGATTAGTAAAACAGGCAAGACATTTCAGTGTGTGCACTCTTGTGTTTCCTTACTGAATAAAAATTATGAGATTTTAATTGCTAGTGAGACAATAATTTAGCAGTGACAAACAGGCAATTGGACCAGATTCCTTTTCAAAGTTTTTTGAAATATAAGCAATTGATTTACAGTACAAATGTTCATCACTGGTTTAATGCGCACAAATACAATAACAATTATTGTTAATGCCAAGAGTATCAGGACATAATTTGGGTGTAACAGCTACCAAGGTATCTGTTAGCTTAAAACCCAGTCCCCAATCATGTATATTAAATAATTGAAATTGGTTAATGTGCAGTAAAAGTAAAGAGTATATGTACAATTATGTAAGAAAGAAGGGGTCAAGATAATGTTTTGATGAGCAGTAATAAAAATACAATAAAAATTAATGCAGCAAGGTTCAGTATTTCAAAGAATTATATCATAGGTGTCTAGGTAAAATGCTTGAACAAGAATAGGATTCATAATTATTAGGACCATTGCACCTACATATACCATTCATCTATTAAAAGGGGGCAGGTTTGTTTTCTCTCTCGGAAGTAACATAAAATTTAAACTGCATTGAACAATTTTTAGTTACTGCTAGAAATTTGTGGCTGTGTAATGGTATGGTGATGTCATCATTGGGAGACATTTAGTTTTTAGACAACAACTAAAGTATAAGAGAATGGATCTGTACAAGATGTTCCGAACGGTCCAAAATTAAAATTTTTGTTTGATTTTTGTAAAAAAAAATAAGAATTAAGGGTCTTTTGTTATGCTGAATCTAACCATAAATTTAGATTTTGAGCCCCATTATTAAATTAGTTCACATTGAAGTTCTCAGGGTCCAAAACTAAACTTAATTAGTTTTCATTAAAAGTTCAATTCTTCTGATTCTTTGATATGCTGAATTTCAACATGTACAAATGTATTTTTATTTGGGATATTATACCATTATGACCATATTACATGTACATATTATTTTAAAGGAAAATATCCAGTTTTAAAATTTAAAGTTCTTAGTCCACATTCAATCTGTGCCAGAAATCAAGCTATGTCAAATATATATATATAATCACAATCCAAACTGAGAACTGTATCAAGCTTGAATGTTGTGTCCATTATTGTTCAGGGTTCCGCCTCTGGGTAGTATCTAGCGGCACCCAACCATGCCAACAGAGCATTATATTTCGGAAGGAACAAACTTATTTTGACAATTCACTTTTGAAAACAATTATTATAGAAACAACGTAAATAAATGCTGATTTCATGGATTTTCTTGTTTTATTAGACCTCTGTCACTCATGATTGATGAAATAAAAGACTGACCATCAATATTCATACTTTAGTCAATGACAGGGGCGGATCCAGCCATTTTAAATAGGGGGGTTCCTAACCCAGGACAAAGGGGGGGGGGGTCCAATTAAATGTCCCCATTCAAATGCATTGATCGTCAAAAAATGGGGGGGGGGGGTTCCAACCCCGGAACCCCCCCTCTGGATCCGCGCCTGAATGATGTTTTAAAAAAGTTCAAGTCTGCAATAACTCTTCTGTCATGATTGATGAAATTAAAGACTGACCATCAATATTCATACTTGAGTCAATGATGTTTAAAAAAAGTTCAAGCCTGCAATAACTCTTGGAAATAAAATAAAACTGAATAAACATTATAATTGCTGTTGTAGGTAATAAAATCTTGAACACATATGAAAATATGTCACATTTTGTAAGTTTTAGTCATTGCAGACTGTGGCACATGCAGGTTATACCTTATAACCTATAGTTCATAGTTGCTTAAATCAATATCACTAGAACACACCCGCGAAATCGCGGGCATTTAGAGCGTATTTGAAAGGATGTAAAGTGTTGTAGGAAGAATTTTGTAAAAGATTTAATAACTTGAGAATTTCAGGAAAAGTATCAAAAGTCATAGGTACTTGGGGACAGGAAAATGTTTTTTTTAACCCTCCTCCTTTATTTCCTAAAATTTACATTTTTTGTTTTCTATTAATTTCATTATGAACATACATTTAGTGTACATGTATTATGAACATTCCAGTCAGGAGCCTGTAATTCAGTGTTTCAGTGATATTTGTTTTTCGTTCATTTTTTGTACATAAATAAGGCTGTTAGTTTTCTCATTTGAATTGTTTTACACGGGGTCTTTTATATCAGACTATGCAGTATCGGCTTTTGCTTATTGTTGAAGGCCGTTAGGTGACCTTTAAATGTTAATTTCGGTGTCATTTTGGTCTCTTGTGGAGAGCTGTCTCATTGGCATTCATACCACATCTTCTTCTTTTTTGTAAAACATTTAGTGACTTGAGTATTTCAGAATAGGTATCAAAAGTCATAGGTAATTTGGGACAGGATAATTGTTTTTCTAGCCCGGCTCCTCCTTTTTCCACAAAAAAATCCTTTTTTTTTGTTTGTTCTCTATTAATTTTAATGACACATGAATAATGTTAGCGCTTATCTGTATATTATGAACATTCATTAAAGGCGGGGGGTGGGTCGGGGCAAAGGCGGATTTAGGGGCGCCCCCCCCCTCTTTTCTGGAAAATAATTGGTTGCTTATATAGGGAATCACTGAAGCATGACCGGAGCGGGCCCCTCTTAGGCAGTCAATGGGCCTCTGCGTATGAAAATTTCTGGATCCGCCACTGCGTAGGGGCCCTGATCCCAATATCCCGGGCTTGAAAACATGAAATCCCGAGGTTATGAATTTATTATACAAATTAAATATCTCGACATCCCGAAATTCGAAAAAAAGAAATCCCGGATCCCGAAATGGTCAATCCTGAAATTTCGATCTTAAAAACACCCGTTCCAGACGTCCCGAAAGTGTATTTTCTTTTTACAGTCAATTCTCAGTTTAATAATTGATCCACAGCGGTCATTGATGTATTATTCAGACCCTCTCTATTAAATAAACCCAGTGACTGCCGTGGATAGTAAACTTGAAAATGATATCAGACAGAAAATACACTTTCTTCGTAGTATATGTATTTGTTTCAAAGTAAAAAGAAAAACGCAAACCGGAGGTCTAATCTGACTTAAATTTCGTCCACTGACGGATATAAGACAGAAAATACACTGTATTCGTAGTATTAATGTATGTTCAAAGTATACAGAAAAACGAAAACCGGAAGTCTAATCTGACTTAAAATTTCACCCAATGACGGAAACATATCCGGACGTCTTTTTTCTTGTTTTTCATCCAAAATAACTCAATCTGAATAATCATATGAATGGATGACAAATACGATTATGCACTGTACCCATAGGATACAGAGGCATGATGATTAATTTATTGTGGAAAGAAGAGAAGCGACACCCAAAATGAGGTCTTCTCGTTTAATAGTATAGATTTGAACTTTGGTGGATAGTCACATTAGCAATCATACCTGAACTCCACATTTTAATCATCATGATCATACATGTATATTACTGCACATAATGTGTTAAGAGTTTCTGTTCCAATCATTGTGTAAAAATCAAATGGCAAATATATATATGTGCTAATCAAATTAGTGAACATATTCATGATATTGACGGGAAAGTTAACATGGTCATTTGTTAAATAGTCACAAATGTGTTTCACTAGTATATGTCCATGATGCAAACTTTAGTAGGGTTGTAGTCTAACTGACAACCTCTTTACTTCATACTGAGAATGTCTTGTCATAGTGAAAAGAATGAAAATGGCACATTTTTAACATGTTTATGTTATTTGCAAAAACTTATCCCAGAGAACCATACTTATAGCTGGTATTTTTTACTAACAATGTTAAACCTTAAACGAAAATGATATGAACCTACAGTTTTATATTATGGAAAGGGGCACTGACTGACCTTAAAAAAGGGGTGTGGTTGGTTCCAGTCATGCTTCAGTGATATTCCTATATAGTAAACCAACATTTTACAGGGAAAAAGGGGGGGGGGGGGGCGTTTGGCCATCCTGGATCCGACTATAAATCGGTAAAAGGTGTCCGTTTATGTTCATAATGAGAAAAGGAAACATGGTTCAAAGGCTTGCATAATTTGGTAGACCAAACTTCCTCCGTTGACAACCGCATATTCAAATTCAAATCATTATTTGTACCTGTCCAAGTTAATGTTGCAGCATTTGGGCTTGTTTTCCCTCTAGACTTAGGAGGGACTATGCGCCTAACATACATTTCAATTATATATCTGATTCACGTTTCCCTCCATGTTTACTTTCCAAAGGGTTTGGGAAGATAACTTAGATAAGAATGCACACATAATACAGGTCATGTGTGGGACGTAAATTTAATGCTCAATTTTTAAATCTAGGAAAAGTTGTTTAAATTTTGGGAAGAAGTTATAAAATTGAACTGTTTCAAGCCAGTAACTAATGGTTCTGAGGAAATTTATTGCTTAGATAATCGTTCCAAAATTTGGAACGAATTTCGAAAGCCGGTCAGTAGGACAACTGGATGTGCCTTTTTGGCCAAAATGTGATTCGGCGGCGCTCAGTAGTCCTACGCCGAAAATTGAACTTTTTTGCGTCGGCCGACGTCAGCTGAAAAATGGCGCCCTTTTGTAAAAAAAAATCATTCGTTTACAGCAAAGTACCGGCGGTAAATGCTGTTGATTGTAAGCACATTTATAAGAGAAAAATATATGAGTTTACTTATTATTTTCATGTTTGAACAAAAAAATAAAAGAAAATCTTATTCTTTCACATCTGAACATAGAATTTCGGATTTCGATTTTATGCACTGTAGAATTAAATAGCGATATTAAAAAGGGGTACAAAAAAGCATATACATCCTTCAATTATCCTAAATTTTTTACATCGTAATTTCGCTAGTTTTTTTACATCAAAATCCGTAAAGAAAAGGGGTGTCCAAAGTAGGGCAAAAAAATGTACCCATTTTAAAGTAGGGGTTTCATTTTTTTGAAGGTTTTTCCTTGCATGGCCGGTAGAATTAGAAATTGGAAAAGATTCTGTTATTAAAGTTAATATTCATTCATCTATCAAGAATAGCTGAATCCTTATATATGTAAACCCTATAAAAATATCAATATGTGTCAATAAATTGTAAAATTATAGATTTTTTTTCGAAATTGAAGAAGGCGCCATTTTCGCCTATTTCTCTATTATTTTACGTCTATTGGTCTGCTATGATTATTAGATGATTCTAAAAAATCTCCGCCTCGATTTTTTTTATGCTTTCATTATATATTCTTTGGTACATAATGCAAATGTTTTGAAAAAATTAGGCACTTCTATCGAGTAGAAATGGAGAACGGGCATCTTTATTTTGTGTGTCCCCACTATGGGGGCGTGGTCCTCCTTTCACTTGTTTCTGAAGTACACGATAGCTATTCATCTCTCGAAATTAAATTTTAACTAAATATTATTGAAACAAAATGAATATATTTTAAGACATCAATAAATTTTAGTCCTACTGATTTTTTTAACAGAATATGCCGGAATCGACCCCATCCGATGGTGTGTCAATACATAGATCAACGTTGTCAATTTCCGGCGCCGAAAATGTCAACGTAAAATGTCATTAAAAGTTGGAATCTTTTCTTCTTTGTATCAATTTTGTTTATCTTAATGTCAAGAAAGTCATGCAATATGTTGAATTCATATCAACGTTATACCAAAACAGGCCTTAGGCTACTTGGTATTTGAACTAACAGTTTAAGGCCTACATCACATCATCATCATGAGATTGACTTGTTGACATCTTACTCATAGTTGATCAAGATTCATTTCGTGCATATTGTTACCCCTTGTGTTGTTACCGGCCGCTGAGTTTTTAAAACGACAACTGATCTGTTTGGTCATATCGATTTCTTTCATAATTTTCCTTTCGTTCGTTAATAAATTATCGTTATGTGTTTTGTTTTGTTATGTTTAGTTTCTTTTTTTTTTGTCAAAAAGGGGGGGGGGGGGGGGGAGGGGCTCTTTTAATTTTATCAAAGGCATGCGTAATTTTTAGGGGCTTATATGGTTCTCAATTTCTGGTTTGCAGTGAAGGTTCAATCTCTACTTGACTTTACTTAATTCAAATCTGCAGTTTCTTAGGTCAATGATTATTTATTAGTCATATATATACAGGCGCGGATCCAGAAGGCGGGGGGGGGGGGGGGGGTGTTCCGGGGGGTTGGAACCCCCCTTTTTTTTTGGATGATCAACGCATTTGAATGGGGACATGTAATTGGAACACCCCCCCCCCCCCTTGTCCTGGGTTAGGAACCCCCCTTTTTAAAATGGCTGGATCCGCCCCTGATATATATATATATAGTAATATATCTATGCATAGGGGGAGGGGGGAGACCATTTGCTTTTCTAGGTATGACTAGGTGGTGGGAATTCGAAGAGAATCCTGGTGTGGTTGTACTAGTACTTGTCTGTCCTAGGTGCTTTTCCTTTATATCCATTCAACGGTACCTGTTCATTTTTTTTGTTTATTTTATTTAATGTAAATTATTTGAATGAAGTATGTAAAAGTTTTTTAATAACCCGCATAAACCATAACATTGGAGATCTATTAATAGTAGGATGTTTTTCTGGATTGACTATTTATTAATTTGCATCCATTGCATCATATGCTTTTATTTGTAAATATATTTCACTTTTGCATACAGACGCAGAATATTCCTTTTCAGGTTGTCTTGCGTCATGTTATTTAGGGGTCTTTTGTATGTAGCTTACTATACGTTATTGGTTTTGCTAAAATAAATGTTAAAGGCTGTCAGAGATCTATTTTTAGTCATTTGGTATCTGGTGAAGAGTTGTCTCATTGGCAATCATACCACAACTTCGTATTTTCATATTAGAACTGTAATCAAGCCTTCAGCAGGCAAACTGAAAGGGAACTGTAGTACCTTTAATAAATAACTTCTTACAAAAAACTGTTCCACTTAAAAAAATCAATGAAATATTTCAAATAGCTAGCCATATGTTTTGTATGTTTTGCATCTCTTTTCTCCTTTCAGTCACAGGGGCTATGTTGTATGGTTGGTTGTATCATACATTTGTAACTGGTGATAGGATATACATGTAGTAATGCAGTGTTGAATACTGATTCCCCTCTCCCTAAATTGATAGGGATAAAATAATTAAATTCTTTCACTAAATCTCAATAATAAGGCAAAAGTGAAGGAAATCAATCTAAGCACACTATTAATTCTGCTCTGTCAGACATGTTTTCTGCTCTTTGGTTGGGTTGTCTTTTTAACACTTTGCCCATTTCCATTTACAATTTAGTAGATTATTTAAGTATGTGATAAATATCCAAAAGTGAGCTTATTTGATCAAATTCAGCCTTGTGATTCAATTCTTGAAAAAATATCAAAGCAAAATTGAGTTTTACAACATATGTGTGAAAGGTAAAAGTCTAATTTACCATGAAAATAGTTCTGGAAACTTGAATTAGCCCAAAAGTTAAAGTAAGCTTTCTTTAAATTACATGCATGCAACATAAAAGGGAAACACTTGAGTCCAGAGGGAAGATATATTCGTTTTTCAGAAGTATACAATACAACAGTGCACACGCTGAAATTTCTCGCCTTCTTTACTAATCATTGATATTATGTTGATAGTCCTAAATATAAAGCTTTATTACAACTGTCACACAAACTTAACATTAACCAAGTAAACTAAACATTGACCAATGAACCATGAAAATGAGGTGAAGGTCAGATGAACTATTCCAGGCAGTCATGTACAGCAAACAAATCTTACATACAACAAACATAGTTGACCTATTGCTCATAGTTTAAGAAAACAGACCAATACAAAAACTTAACATTGAGCAATGAACTGTGAAAATGAGGTCAAGGTCAAGTAAAACCTGTGTGACTGACATATACATTGTCATATCCAGAAATCAACGCCACTTTGCTTATTTGAATATTATACTAAAGAAATCGGATACGGGTCACGGAAATTACATTAAAATGATAGGAAATTTTGAAAAAATGTCTGTTTTAATTTTAATTTAAGTGATAGACAGGTTGCCGGGGCAGAAAATGAATATACACAACAATATACACCATTTAAACGAAACATAATGATTGTTGTTGCAAAAATACAGGTTCCTGAGCTATTTTAAAAATCGAAGCGAGAGGCTTTTAACATTGCAGTGTAAAATACAGGCTAAAATGGCTGAAACGTCAAATTTGCAAGCTTCGTGTTGAAAATTGGCCTACAAGGTCATTACAAAAACAGGTTGCCGGGGTGAAATATGAAACTTGAATTTCCAAAGAATAAGCAAGTCCAAACCTTGTATGTGTAGTCGTTGAACTCTAGGTTCCCACGTAAAATTAAAATGTCACTATTTCAAGAAGAATAAACTCACGAAAGCACGAAAAATTCACTAAATTCGAGTTCATTGTTTTGATTTTGACCGCCTGACAACTTTACGGAAATATCAAAGTGATTGTAAATAAGGACTCTGTGACGGGCAACTTATAATATCCGTGTTTTAAAGATTTTAATGATATCAAGCCTATCAAGCCAGTCCAGTTCAAAGTACTATCACGTGGTACAATTCTCATTTACATATTATGAATATTAATTAGCAAAACCAATACTAATTTCTGGCTATGTAGATCATAAAATATTTCCATACACCAAATATAGTTGACCAATTGAATATAGTATTAGAAAAAAAAAGACAAAAAACACAAAAACTTAACTATAACCATTGAACCATGAAAATGAGGTCAAGGTCAGATGACACCTGCCAGTTGGACATGTACACCATACAGTCCTTCCATACACCAAATATCCTAGACCTATTGCTTATAGTATCTGATATATGGACTTGACCACCAAAACTTAACCTTGTTCACTGATCCATATCAAATATAGTTATCCTATTACTTATAATGAGAGAGAATTTAACATTACAAAAAATCTTAACCTTTTTTTCAAGAAGTCACTGAACCATGAAAATGAGGTCAAGGACATTGGACATGTGACTGACGGAAACTTCGTAACACAAGGCATCTATATACCAAGGATGAAGCATCCAGGTCTGCAACCTTCTAAAATATAAAGCTTTTCAGTAGTTCTCTAACACCACGGCCGTTGCGTTGGGTGGCAGTGATTGATGGAGTAAAGGAAAATAGTTCCGGAACGGAAACGATCACTGTCCGGAGTTTGTTTATAGGGTTGTAAAAGCGTTGACCGTGCGCACATTTTTAGAATGAAGCGCTTCCGCGCTTCATACAAAATGTACTTCGGTCAACGCTTTTACACCCCAATAAATTTACAAAAAGAAGCATTCAATTCTTAAATACAGCACAGGGTACATATAACGTGTTGTCGTTCTTAAATGCACATAATGTTTGTCACTGGACGTTAATCCTAATTCGTCAGAATCATCCAATTGATTCTTTTCTTCTATTACTTAATTAATCATATGTTGTTTACAAAATATTCTAAAGAAGTAAATGGAAAGGAGCGAATGCAGCCACATAAGGTTATCTTAAGTTTTAACTCATTTCATTCCATTTCTAGTTCCTCTCTACATAAGTGCAGAGGAGAACTACACATGTAACGTTCTAGCATTTGTCACCAATATGAGTACATCGCAATCCATTACTGTTTCAACACTCAGGGGTTTTATGTCTGTATTCTTAAAAAAATATTATTTGTTCTCTCTTTTTTTTAGCAATGCATCAGTCTTTACTGTTCTTATCTATTATTCTATATTCTGCGTCTCCATCCAGATTCTCATGTATACCACGAGGGTCCGGATCGGGGTGTTGTTTATTTCTGTGCTATTAGAATTGTTATGTCACTAGTTTACAATTTTATTTATCTTACTCATTATTCTTTCTCTATTCTTTATATTTTAGCATCCCAATATATTTTACTTACTGGTGTTGAGTTACATTACGACGTTTATCTCTGATTGATATACTGGTTACCAATGTAGATGACAAATTGGTGGCATTAAAGACAATTAAACAGAATCCACATGATACATGCGACCATTCTTGGATGAAATTAATATTACTACAATATTACACTTTTTGAAACCATTTTTATCAATTTTCATTTTTTATTGTCTAAATTGTTCATTGTTCATGTGTTGTTTCCGTATATTTTATATTTCACTGCCCATGTGCTGTTTCCGTTTATTTTAGCCGCTCGTCTTGAGCCTATCCATTTGATTCGATCACACCCAATATAGCAATAAAATTATACTTAATTGTTACCGGCCCGTTTCTTTGTTACCTTTGTATTTTTTTCTAATACTTAACCTTATTCATTTACTGTAACCGATCGCTACAGTGGCAAAATGAATTCAACTCCACGGCCGACACTCGGCTAACCGAGAGATTGGTCGGTTAATCTATATTGAGTATGCGGCTATATCGGCGGTTGGTCTGTTAATCGGGTTGGCTAAAGTCTGTTAATCAGGTGTTATCGAGAAAATCATTGAAAGTTCAGCATGTTTCAATGTACTAGTATACCTTTCTAAATATATTTTCATCATAAAAAGTATTCATGTCTAACAAATCAATTCAATGTACTGAATTCAGTGGTGTAATTATTATTTTTCTAGCTTCGATGTACGATCTATAAAATGAAAAGGCGGGTTACTCATCAATAAATTTATACCCATTTTACACACATAAAATGTACACAAAATGACACATTGGTTAAATTTACTTGCATTCAATATTTTGAACATCGAAAAAAGAAAGGCATTAATATGTTTGTTAACCATATTGATATCATTGTTTGAAAAATCTACACGAAAATCTGTATTTTGGTGACATAAATCAATCTTTATTTAAAACCTGGTCTGTTAATGGGTCGGATGCATAAAACCCGGTCTGTTAATTGGTCTGTTAAGAGTTATGAATGGCAATAAAAGTATAATTTTATTGCTATATGGGTTGTTATCGGATCAAATGAGTAGGCTCAAGACGAGCGGCTAAAATATACGAAAACAACACATGAACAATGAAACATAACATATGGTCCGAGACCACCATAGTCGTCCCTTGATTTTCGTTGTCGAATATAGTCCCTAGTGTTGACAGTGGGTTACTTGCCATTAATTTTTATACCCCTTCCAAATTCCTTTCTCCATGTTTAATGCCTCGAATTGCAAGTAGGGGGTAAAATTACACTGTAAAAAAATTTGGGTCCAGAATTTTAAAGGAAAGGAGTGATTTGGTCCAGCTGAAAAAGGTTTAAAATTAGCACTTCGGAAGCTGTCAAAAGATTTCAACACGCCCTAAACATAAAATGCTCCATATTTTTAGTTAGAGACGATGAAGTTTTTTATAATTTTGATATAATTTGTCACAAAAGTAGTACAACACACTGCAAAAGTTTCTTTCAGAAAGCGCATGTGGGATTTTTTTAATTTTCATTTATGTTCTAAAAGAAATACACTACAAAATAATTGTGGTCTCGGACCATATACGGAAACAACACATGAAATTGAAAATTGATAAAAATGGTTTCAAAAAGTGTAATATTAAAGCAATATTAATTTCATCCATGAATGATCGCATATATCATGTTGATTTTGTTTAATTGTCATGAATGACACAAATTTGTCATCTACATTGGTAACCAGTGTATAATTCAGAGATAAACGTCGTAATGTAACTTAACATCAGTAAGTAAAATATATTGGGATGACAAATATGAAAAATAAAGAAAGAAAATTGAGTCAGATAAATAAAATGTAGAAAAAAATTGACATAACAATTTAAAGAATATAGAAATAAATAAACAATACCCCCAAACCGGACCCTCATGGTATACACGAGAATCTGGATGGAAACGCAGAATATAGTATAATATATAAGGACAGTAGAGAGTGGAACATTGCTAAAAACTAGAGAAAAATAATACTTGTTTAAGAATACACACATGAAACACCGATGGCTGGTGAAACAGTAACGGATTGCGATGTACTTATATTGGTGACAAATTCTAGAAGTTTACATGCGGACAGCTATTGGGGCAGGTTAATGCCATTTTGCGTTTTAGCGCTTTAGCGTTTTCGCCTGACATATTCTATAGGGCGAAAACGCGAAATTGCGAAGTCGAAAACGCGAAAACGCGAAACCGATTTCTCATTTTCGACTTCGCGATTTCGCCTTTTTGCGTTTTCGCGTTTTCGCCCTATAGAATATGAAAGGCGAAATGAACTACACCGGCCACCATAGACAACTGTAGTTCTCCTCTGCACTTATGTAGAAAGGAACTAAACGGAATAAAATGAATTGAAACTTAAAATAACCAAATGTAGCTGCATTCGCTCCTTTCCGTTTACTTCTTTAGAGTGATTTGTAAACAATATATGATTGAGTAATAGAAGAAAAAAAAACAATTGGATGATCCTGACGAATTAGTATTTAACGTCCAGTGACAAATATCATGTTCATATGTGAACGAGAACACGTTATATGTACCCTGTGTTGTATTAGAAAGACACTTTCAGTCGGAATTGAGAACGTGCTACATCGAACAGACACAAAAATTAAGGGTGATTGAAAACGTCAATAAAAAATTCATGCATATTCCAGAGGCCAATCCATATCACGCTATATTGAAGTGACACATCCTTCAATAAAATGCAAAGAAAGTCAAAATAAAAATGCTCTTTCTAGGATACTGTGGCACCGTATTGTCATTTTTGTTTACTCAGGAACATCTCATTCTTAATTTTTTCCAGGGGAAAATATAAAGGAAGCAAAATTATTGTCGTGGCTAAATAACTCTTAACTGACACAGTTTCAATTGTCCAACCCATTAACAGACTTTATTCCCATAATTTTCACTAAAACGTGGTTTTATTCACGTTATTTTACAATTATGAAATATTTACTAATGTCAATTTTTTTTTTAGAACCACAGTACTATTTTTTGTCCTTTAAATGATATCTAAATTTGTTTGTTTCGCCTTTTATTAAAAAAATGCTATGCGTATAAGCATAAATACTACATACTTGCGCGACGTCTTTTAGTTTTACTGAAAACTGCGCAGACTAAGAAATGTTTTTACTAGTGCAAAATGTTCTATGATAGATATCATTTTGTCAGACAATTTTCTTTTTTTGATTTGGTTCTTATAACATGCCAAAAATCTGTATATTTAACAGAGTTTAACATTAGATTAAGCGTTTTACTCTTAATAGACGTATAACCAACCCGATTAACAGACCAATCGCCCATATAGCCGCATAATCAATATAGATTAACCGACCAATCTCTCGGTTAGCCGAGTGTCGGCCGTGAACTCATTTCTACCAACAACAAAAAAAAAAAAAAGATCATCACTTAATAAAAAAAAAAAACTTTAAATTTGTATTTGAAATTTTATATGTAAATTGGAGTATTATTGATAGATTATTTTTTATATATTACACTAATATTGGGAAATTTTGAATCATTGCCATTATTCTACCGCAGAAATTTGTTAATACGTTTACATACATTTGTATAGTCACTTTTCCCCCATGCCAATCTCCCCCCCCCACCAATAGTATATATGACACTATATATATACAAGTCTGAAAACTAAACCCAACAGAGTAAGAATTAGATTTTTACGCTTGCAAATATTATTTTGTCCATACATTATACAAGTCTTTCAACATGCTTATCTTTCTGTCTATGTGTCCATTGGTTGTCTTTATTTTCACCAGTTTTTAAGTAGCCCCCTAGTCTGTCTACGTTCTCAACAGTCTGGCTCTGTCCACTAGTCCGTCTACATTTTCATCGGGCTGTCTATGTGCCCACTTGCCTGTCTGCATGTTTTTGATGCGTTTTGTTATTTGATTTTGCCATGTGATTATGGACTTTTCAAATTGATCTTCCTTTAAGTTCAGTATTTTTGTGATTTTACTTTTTTCAATAGTCCAACTTCATATTCAACAGTTACGTACTTCATTTTTGTGTCCACTATTCTATCTACATGTTCAATATAGTCTATCTGCATGTTTACCAGTCAGTTTACGTTTCCAACAGTCTTTGTATGGTCCCACCAGTTTGTCTATACATGTCTACCAATCGGTCTATATATCTCCTAAACTGTGTCTACGTGTCCATCCGTCTGTCTACATGTTCATCAGTCCGTCTGTAATTGCATTTTGTTGTTGTTTTGTCTGGTATACCATTATCGTCAGTATGCTGACATTAACATGCATTCTTTTGACCTGAAAACTTATTAGGTGTATACTCCATACAAATACCCTCATGTTTTGAAATGCCAAAAAGTTTGTCCACAACAATTCACATTGCAATTTTGTTTTTCTAACAACAGGCTAGTATGACGAGTAAACTTGTATCTCAATGATGCAAGTTAAACTTCAAAATCAAATACTAGTAGTCTTATCTATCTACGGTTGAAAAACTGTTGTTTCACAATCAAACTAAATATGCATGTTTTCGCAGTTAGTGTCTGTCTCTGCATCCTTTTTTTTTTTAAATATATGAAACAAGAACACACCCGTGATATCGTGATATGACTGAATTAAAGAATATAACTATGCGTAAGCCTTATTTTAGTATTGGTATTGTCATCTGATAAAGTCATGCCTATTATAAGATGCACAGTTTTCTCTGCTTTCAACATCTTTCTGTTTGAACCCGTCGACCTTATCAATTATTGGTATTATTATTTAAACAAAAGGGCATGGAAAGGAGTACTTTTTAATCAACAGCATTGTCCTTTATGAGTTATAAATAACGTTGAATTCTTTGATTCGCTGTTGTACTGTACATGCTGTACCTCTACGCCTTATTTTAAGACCAGATTTTTATTATTCGTATTGTCATCTCAGAAAGTCAAACTGATTAAAACAATGTGACAATGATTGAATTTAGTAGTGTCAACCCTGTGATTACGACCCGTGTATATAGCAAAATCCTAAATACAGCGTTTGGTGGTGCGCCTGTCAGATGCGGAACGTACAGATAAGGTAATTGGTAACTGGTGAATATACTATTGGTATCGGTATCGGATTCGACCCGGAACTTGTTAATTATTGGTAATATTAATTATGTGGAAAACAAAAGGATCGGGAGTGGTGTAATTTTTAATCAACATCATTGTACTATATTAGTTATATATAAAGTTGAATTCTTTGATTCATCGTTTTTACGTGATGACGGCTGACAAATTGGACCCTCGTTATTTTACTATTATAGAAGCATTGTACTATATTAGTTATATATAAAGTTGAATTCTTTGATTTATCGTTTTTACGTGATGACGGCTGACAAATTGGACCTCGTTATTTTAGTATTATAGATGTAGCAAGGTCTCATACAAAACAAATCGTTAGTAGTCAATTTGTTTTTAAACAACAACAAGTCTTGGAGAACATGGTTGTTAATAATGGTAATTGGTTTCGAAAAAGCTATTAGAAACTGCGAGTACTCTTATTCCCGTGTAAAGTGGGCTCTTGGGTATTAATCATTTTTTTTAATATAGGATTTCGCTATATTTTTTTTATAAATGAACTTTAACATATACTTAATAGAAAAATGAAATAAAAAAAAATGGGGTCACCGTTCATTTAAGCTCACAATCTGCAGCCGAAAGAAGCATACATTTTTGTAAATGTCCTGTTTTTCTGTTGAACTAATAGGAGAAATAGAAGTAAAATCGAAATAAAAAAAGAACCTAATTACAGAAATCGCTTATATTTTACAATTAGTTAGTTTATGTACAGCTTATTTGAAAACAATAATAACAAATATAGGTCACCGATGAGTTAAAAAAAAATATATATCAATTTTAAAGCAAAAAAAAATGCATGTTTGCACCAAAGGCTTTGGGTTTTTTGAATTATATAAACATTTTAAAACTCATCTTGGGCCAAACCAACTCGATTTTTTGGGTTGATTTTTGGACCAAATCATAAAGTAATAACTATAAGTGTAATAAATAAAATTCAAAATGAAAAAAACAAATGTTTATTTTTTTGCTGACATTTTTGTACCCGCGAGCCTCAAACGATTATTGTGCACCGTACTTACATTTTTATAATATATATAGTAAAGGCAATTGCAACTGATATTTTACAAAAAAAATTCTTTTGGTTTACTGTCCAAGGTTGGATTAGGGGGGTTGGATGTTTAAAGCCGCCAGCCTACCTTCTTTATTATATGCTGTACTTTATCAGAGGTTAGAGTTCAAATACCGTTGATGGACAACATTTGTCAGCCTCAAAATCTAATTTTAACCTTGTTGGGTGCAATTTTCAGACTTATAATCATACAATGAAGGTGTGGTAGCGCTAAAATAATCAAAGAATATTGCTATTTTCTTTTTTGATAAAAATTACGAAGTGACGTCGCCGACGTTATATTACAAGGGGGAAAAAATAGTTTCTCGCGCTACATAAGCGGGAAAAATTGGCCTGATCCTGGTTCCCCCATGACACTGAGGGGAAAAAGTTGGATCATGCTAATTTTTCCGGGGGGGGGGGGGGGGAGTGCATGACCCAGTCTCCCCCCCCCCCGCGGAAAAATTGGCATGGGGAAAAAAGGCTACAAGACACCAGCTCCAGTTTGGTATCAATTCTTTCTCTGCTTCTTAAATACCGCTTAAATAATTACTTTTAACTTTTTTTTTCTTCTGCAGTTTTTATTAAATATTCTAGGAAATAGAAATTGAAATTAAAGTGACGATAGGCTGCTAAAACAAACAATTATGTTTTATAGTGGAGTGACAAATCCGGAAAAGTTGCTTAGTTAAGGAGTTTAATGGACCGAAATACCTCACGGCTGAAGGTTGCACGGTAGTATTTGCATTCCAGAATTTAGGTTGCTCTTTTGTGCACCCTACTTAGGTAAATGTATCTAAACAGTGTGATTGGACAAAAAATACAGTATCAACTGAACATACTTTCCCAAACTGAAGGATGAATCAGGAGTAGAAAAATATGAAATAATTTTACATACAGATGAAAATGAATTTTTTGAGAATTTTTTTAAATTTTGTATTCACTGCACCATAAAAGACCTAAAAGTACTAGTGGCCTTAGGTTTTTAAAAATAGCAAAAAAAAGTAAAAGGTCATGATACATATTCAAATTCATTTCTGAATAGTAAAATGAAAGTACTTCAGTTAACTGTGAATGTAGAATTTTTTGCAGTGTTAGAAAGTGGTGAAAATTTTAAAAAGGCTATCATTATCCCTTATGGGCCAGGAAATACTACCGTGCCACCTGCAAATGCCCATGAAGATAGAGTTAACATTATACTTTCATTTTAGCCCTGTCGTATAGTTTTCCCACGGTGCAGTTTTTTTGTAAAATTGCGATAAAGTGTGACTTTCCGATTTTTTTCTTTTTCATTTTCAAAAACGGGAACGTTTATAACTAATTCCCGAATGAAGAAATCATCACAAAAGTTGTTATCAGATGAAAGAGCAATGTATCAGCTTTAATTTGATATCAAACTTTCTTATCATATGAACATATAAATTAAATGAATTGGACGATTTTTAAATGTTTATGTCATTTTTTACAATGTTACCGTCTGACAAAATATCTAACATTTCTTATATATATCACCAGTGGTACATTTTCACAAAATATAGTATAATAATCAATATGCAAGAAGTTTAAATAACTAAAATTTCGAAAAAGCATGCAAATTAAGTTTTTCGTGCCGTTTTATAATACTCATCTGATATAGCAGTTTTACTATTCGATTTTCACCTCATTAAGTCTTGTTGCTTTCCCTTTTCCTATTTTTCCTGACTTGTGATTTGCTGTGTTTTTACAGAAAATAAAACTGTGTATTTTCTTTATTTTCATTTATAGTAAGACATATTTATATCAATCTCAATGTCTAGTTTTTGACTGAGTATACATATTTTATGTGTTAGATTTTTATGTGTTTTATTTCTTTTTGATTTTGTTTAATTAAACTAATTTTAAACCACATTGGTACACCCCCGAAATAACTCGGAAAATAATGGACACGAGTCCTGTTAAGTTTGCTCTTTCAATGTTTATTCTGTAGACAAATGTTCTACAAGCGAGATAAGCAATTACGGCGAGTCGAGTCTGTTGAACGTGCTGATAATATATTAAATGCAGCAAAAGACAAGTTTGACTATCAAATGGTAAGTTTACTCTCTATGGAGAACTTCAAGGACACGGCATTGTATCATTCAACATGCATTGCTAACTACATGCTGAACTGGAAAAGGGAACCTTCTGATGATGCTTCAAATGAGTCGGAGCATGACATTGCTTTCAAGAAACTGACGGAAGTTCTACACGATGATCTGTTTTTGAATAAGAAAGCATTTTCGTTGTCGAATTTACTAGACACATATTGTTCCTTTCTTCCACAAGAAATTAGAAGTAGATACACAACTACTAAACTGCAACACAAACTAGAAAATCACTACGGTGATCGCATTGTTGTTCAGACTCAAAGAGGACAGGGTAAATCAAATATGATTTTCAGTAGCTCTATCAGTGTTTCCGAGGCTATTTGCGCTGCCAGTAGTTTAAAAGCATTTATTTAGATTTTTTGGTGACTATGCGCTCGCACACTTCAATGAATTTTATTTGAATGAGCAAGACGAACTATTCTTAGCTGGATGTTTTCAAAACCCAGAGACTGTGAAACAAATTTGTGCCGGAACTGTTACTGATTGTATTCAGTTGTTCAGGACACTGGAAGAGGCAGATACAAGAATCATTCTACAGTCTCTGTTTGCTAATGAACAGCTGATAAAAAATTCCAGGGGTTGCATTGTAATAAAATCATCGGACACTGATGTTTTACTTCTGTGTATTAGGTATTTTCCCCAAATGACAAACATTAATGAATTGTGGTTCCAGACAGGATGCGTTTTTTCAACCAAAGACGCCCGACGGTTTATACCTACACACGATATATACAATGCCATTGGACCATTTATTGCTAGTACATTAACAGCTGATCCCGCTCTAACGGGATGCAACACGATGTCTTCTTTCTTTGGAATAGGCGAAAAGACAGTATACAAGGCATTAAAACAACACCCATTTAGATATCAAAGTTTGACCAATCTAGCTGGTTCTGATATCGAAACATCTGTAACAGTGGGAAGACAATTTATCGCTGATCTATATGACCCCAAAGGGAAGACTCAATCTGTACATGGTGATCTAAATAAACTGCGAGTGAAGTCAGCACTATCTAAGGATGCTTCCTTAGTGAGACTACCTCCTTCAGAAGCATCTTTCAGACAACACATATTTAGAGTATCCCTACAAGTGTACGTCTGGACGAATGCCCATATCGCAAAACCACCACCTAGATCACTTCTTGAATATGGATGGACAATGGGGAATAGCTCGATAGTTCCACTATATTTTGAGGGGCCAATGTCTTCTGACTTTTTACAGGACCTTGTTTGCACATGCAAAGGCACAACTATTTGTGGTAAATCGTGTGTATGTTATGAACAAAACTTGTCATGCACAAGCATTTGTGGTTGACAGGGCAGTGATGATTGTAGAAACCAGCTTACTCATCAGACTGTTTTTAGAAGATCGTAACGATGAGGATGATGATTAAAGTATGAACCCCAATGCCCAATATTTCGTTTGTTTTGATGCTAGAAGCCTTTTCTCTCTTGAAAATATTTGAGAAAATAAAATAAAATAAAAATTTAAAAAACTTTTTAAAAAAACCTATCAGTGGTCTCCGACCTTGACGTGGTTGGTAGGCTTGTAAACCAACTGGAGACTTTATCGAATAATTTGGAAGTATAACATGTACTTTTTTCTGTTAGTTTTTCGTAACAACTTCAAATCATCGGACGTGCATAAAAATGTCAAATGTCATTGAAATATACAGAAGTAAATCGTGTTTGTATGATATATATTGTGCATTTAAACGGTTAAAGTCAAAAGTCTACTCTTGATTTTTTGTTGTTTGTGTTGTTTTATAAAAAGTGGGATGCACATCGTCATGCATTTTCCAAATGATATTACTCTTGCACTGGTTGACCTATTGTCATAAATAAAACTTCAAATACTATCGTGTTCATGCTGACATTTATGCATTAAGACTATTTTTATAATTTCAACATTATTTTTTATTTAAAAAAGGAATAATGAATTTGATCATTTTTTTATTGAATCATGGACCGGGTGTAAACTTTACAGTACTAACTTCTCCTTTATTCTTTATGTTATCTTAACAATACTTTCCCAAAAATATCTTTATATATTGTAATATATTATTGCAAAGCTGAATATTAAACACAAATATTTTTTATCGATAATTTTTGTAAATAAAGATAATCTTTATCATTTTCTTCCATGTTGGCTGCGGGAGTAAACACCACTAATCTATGTCAATCTGGCATAAATATTAGAAATTGAAGTTGTGCAGCACCCCTAGAGCTTTCTTCCATTGAAATTTTTTCTCAGTTATCATGAGTGACTACCGAGAAATTGTCCAAAATGTCCAAACATTTCGATTTTTTAAAATTCCCCCTTTTTATCTTTAATCGCAATTATCAAAAATCTGCACCACTTTGGCATTCTACGACATGCCTTAATCGAAGGGTATTATATTTATCTTCAAAATAAGACCAAAATTAGTCGTGAGGTATTTCGGTCCATTAAATTTTTAAATTTACCTTAATTATTACTTGTACTCACCATTATTGATTTATATATTGATTTAAAGCGTCCTGAAAATTTTCCTGAAAGTAAATTAGACAGTTTCAGATGTATTTATACATATTTAAAAAAAAACAAGACAAGCTGTAATTATTGGATATGTTTAAAGGTCTACTGAACAAATCATAGTCACAGAATTTAACAATACTTTTAGATATTTGAATGATATATTGGCTCTCAATAATGACGACTTCAGTATGTATACTAAAGAAATTTATCCTGTTGAACTTACTTTAAATAAAGCTAATAAAAATAATGACCACTGCACTTTCCTCGATCTTGATATCTATTATATCATTAACGGGAAGCTTAATACAAAAAATTATCATAAAAGAGATGATTTTTCATTTCCTATCGTTAATTATCCATTTTTAGATGGTGACGTTCCCTTGTCGCCATCTTATGGTGTTTATAAGTCTCAACTTGTACGATTCGCTCGTGTATGTAACAACGTATTAGATTTTAGCGAGACACATTTATGTATTACTGAAAAGTTATTACACCAGGTTTTTCGATGTCACACACTAGTCAAAACATTTACTAAAATTGTGTACTATATAAGGATTTCAAACCCATTACATCGTATGCTAACCTCTGACAGAAGTTGCTTGTTTTTTTCGTATTATAAATGGAAAACATTTTGTGTGTGTTTTGCTTCTGTTTTTTCCCATCGTTTAGTTTTGTGTTTTGCTATTGCTTTTATGAAAAGTGACAGCCGCGGGAAAGATTTTTTATGTGATTAACATCAGCTATAGAATAAGATAATATTTTCAATGTTTTGTAAATAGGTAACAATGCTTTGACGGAACTGAGCAGAAACACGATCTACACTGAAGTGTATGAATAAAGGCAACAGTAGTATACCGCTGTTCGAAACTGATAAATCGATAGAAAAAAAACCAAATCCGGGTTACAAACTAAAAACTAAGCAAAACGCATTAAATATAAGAGAACAACAACGACACAAGATTAAAATGTAACACACACAGAAACGAACTAAGCAGTTTAGACAAAATCCTATGAGAATAACAAAACTAATATAACATCAATACTAAATACATGAATTTGGGATAGAAAAGAACCCGGACACGTCTTATAGTAGTGTGAATTCACATTCAAATATAACAGGAATCAAACTACACAACGTACATAAACACAAAGTTAAATATAAAATGTAACACTCACAGAAACGAACTATAATATAACAATGGTCATATTCTTGACTTGGTATAGGACATTATGAGACAGGCCCAGCTGTTAACACTGCCGAAGATGCAGTTCAAGTGATTACACCCAGACAGATTATTACAGAACAAAGAAAATTGAACATTGAAAACAGCTCCTTTTAGAGCCACACAATCTTTCAAAAAGAGTCTGACTTTTGTTGATATAAAAAACACAAAATCAATAAGGAAGGTACGGAAGCCGATAAGGATCATTAGAAAAATAAATTTATGCCATAATTACGACATCGCTATGTCGTAATATCGACATATTATGTGGAAATAACGACATCGCTTTGTCGTAATAACGACATATAATGTAGTAATAACGACATCGCTTTGTCGTAATAACGACATACAGTGGAGATCACTCTCATTAGAACTGTCAGAATAATCTGTCATAGAACTGTTCTAACCTGTCCTAGAACAGTTCTACTTAGAACAGTTCTTCCCTAGAACTGTTCTAAGTAGAACTGTCAGAATCAGTTCTAGGTAGAACTGACTAAATCAGTTCTAGGTAGAACTGTCAGGATCAGTTCTAGGGTAGAACTGTCAGGATCAGTTCTAGGTAGAACTGTCCAAATCACTTCTAACCGTAGAACTGTCAGCAGAACTGACTTAATCAGTCAGGACTGTAGAACAGTTCTAAATGACGTCACTGCAGTAAGGGCACTTTAGAATTTAGAAGAAATAAATCACTTCCAATTACTTTGCTATATATTAAATAGCAGATTTTCTATATGTTTTACTGATCAAACGACTTTTATTACTTTACATGTACAAATATCGAAGTGAATAGAAGGTTATCCAACTCATCGGAGATATTTTTATAAAATTGCATACGGAAACATCATTGTTTACGTTACTTCGTTGCCCGTTTTTAACAGTCTCTTCGTAAATAAAACTCTACATTTAATTCATGGAATTTTAATCGTAATTTACCTTGTTTGCCTTGGATTTACATTCATTTATAATTCTGTTTTGACAAATGTTCAAACGAAAATTGTACAGTGGATGAATTATGGGATATTAATGAAAAAAGTGTTGTGTAACGTAAAAAAACTATATATACATTTGCACCATCTCGTCTTAGCAAAACTTATCCGTAACGATTATATAAATAAATGATATCTGGGAGTCTGGAACTCAGAAAAATATACTGGATCTGAACATGAATGAAACATTTGCCCCTGGACGTTCGGCTACAAACAAAATCATGCATTTTGCTTTGCCTTCTTCAAATTATATTAACAGTATACTATTCCAAGAAGAGAACTTCCCATACATGTACTGTTTATTTATATGAATATATATATTTATATGAGTATATGAATCAGTCATGTGAGTGTTGGATGATGCCATTAAATAGTTTTGTTTAAAAAAAACCCATCAGAAACTACTGACTTAAACATGTTAAAAAAGTCACTTTAGCATGTTTAATGACGGTTCATTATTATGGATACAGAGAGGAAATAACGGTGCGCTAAATTCTTAGATATGGTATAAAACACCTTGTCGCAATTTGTCTGCCATTACTAGATATCACACAGGTTCCCGTAAAATTTTGACGTCATAAAATGCTATAAACTTTTTGTTTTAGAGAATAACTATAAAAGGGTTGTCAAATTTACTGAATTTTGTTTTTTTGTGTTTTTAATGCCACTTTAAAGCACCGCTTTTGGCAATTTTGTGGCAGCCAGTTTTTATTGATAGAGGAAGTAAATTTACTGAAAGCTCAACATACTTAGTTTTATGATATGTTTTTTATGAATTTGTTTCTTGCATGTTGTTGTCAACGTTCGATAAATTTGATGCTAATGTTTGTTCTATCTGCTCTTGACACGATCGTAAACAGTCCTGAAAAAATAAGAGAACAAAAATTCAACAAATTGTAAAAACTACGCTGACACTGTAAAACAAAATATCTGACGCCACAATGGAAAAGCCATTGTTGTATGCTTCAAAAGTTTTAGAGGCCGGGTCAGCCAGGATTAGCAATAAGGTGTGTTGTGTTTCAAAGTTGGTGTCATTTTTATCATACGATCCGTCCTCACATAGAAATAACATTGGTTTACCATGTTTACAATGAGGCCATATACATGTATATTTACATGATAAAGTGTAAATAAGTTCAGTTTTGGTTGATGCGGTCAAATAATTTTGTTAAAACAACTCTCACTCAGTCTGATATATCGAAACCACTGAAATTTGTTTACAATTCAATATTTTGAATAAAAAGAGGACTTGCTGATATTATAAATTGATGTGGAAATTTTGTTGTAGCCAATGTGTTCTAATATTCATTGATATTGCTGTCATTTGAATTATACAATCCATCGTTACCGGTATATGTATTACTATAAGTGATTTAGTATGCGGCTATATATATATTAAGATTTTCATAACAAAGTGTAATTATGGTCAGTTTTGGTTGATGCTGTCACATATGGTCAGTTATGGTTGATGATGTCAAATATGGTCAGTTTTGGTTGAAGCGACAAATAATTTTGTTATATTCATGAGTCAGTCTGAGATATTAAAATTACTGAAATTAGTTTACGATTCAAAATTTTGATGAAAAAGAGGACATGCTGGCACTATAAACTGATGTGAGCATAATTTTGCTTTCATTTTTATTAAACAATCCATCCTGATATAAAAATATACATGATTTACTTTGCAGCTATTAAGATTCACATCATGTTCATAATAAAGTGCAAATATGGTCAGTTTTGGTTGATGCGGACAAATTATTTTGTTATACCAGTCAGTCTGAGGTATGAAAACTACTGATATTTGTTTATGATGCAATATTTTGAATAAAAAGAGGACATGCTGGCATTCTAAATTGATGCAAATGAAATTAGGTAGCATTGTGTTCCCATATTTCTATCATTTGTATTTTCATGATTTTACAATCCGTCCTTACATAAAAATATCACAGATTTACTATGCGACTAGAAGAGTTACATAAAAAAGAGCAAATATGGGCAGTTTTGGTTGATGCGGTAAAATATGGTCAGTTTTGGTTAATGCGGTCAAATATGGTCAGTTTTGGTTGATGCTGTCAAATATGGTCAGTTTTGATTGATGCAGACAAATAATTTTGTTACATGATTACATGTTACTGTCAGTCTGAGGTATGAAAACTACTGACATGACTGATATTTGTTTCTGATGCGATATTTTGAATAAAAATAGGAAATGCTGGCACTCTCAATTCCAATATTGTAGTTATTTATATACTACAGTCCCTCTTGACCTAAAATTATAACTGAATTACTGTGCAGCTATTTAGATTTACATAAAAAAAAAGCAAATATGGTAAGATTCGGTTGATGCGGTCAAAAGATTTTATTATACGACTCAGTCTGAAGTATGAAAACTACTGATATTTGTTTATGATTCAATATTTTGAATAAAAGAGGACATGCTCATTGGCTGATCAAGGGGGGGGGGGGGGGGGTTCAGGAGTTGGAACCCCCTTTGTTTTGACGATCAATGCTTTTGAATTTGAACATATAGTTGGAACCCCCCCCCCTTTTTAAATGGCTGGATCTGCCCCTGCATGCTGGCACTATAAATTGATGCGAACAAAATTGTTTTCAAATATTGCTGTAACTTGTATAGTACAGTCCCTCTTGACCTAAAATTTAAAACTGAAGTACTGTGCAGCTATATAGATTTGCAGAAAGACTGAAGAGCAAATAATGTCAGTTTAGATTGATGTGGTCAAAAGTTTTTTGTTAAACAGGTCCGTCCGAGGTATGAAAACTACTCGTAAACAGATATTACATTTGGTTAATGAGGATAAGTTTGTTATGTGATAACGAGCCATCCTGACTCCCAGAATAAAAAATGTAAAACAATTCAAATAATAACCCTCCACCCCCCCCCCCAGAATGCTAATTAACGGCCTAAGTTATGTACAAAAAAAATGAAAGAAAAACAAATATTTTATACTACACATCAACAAAAAGAAAATCACTGAATTACGGGCTCCTGACTTGGAACAGGCACTGACCAGCTGACATACATGCTAAATATGGCAGGGTTAAACATGTTCTCTTGCCGATTATAAATCTGAAATAAAACCGGCAAAATAGCAAAACTCTATATAATATTAATCGCTATTTTGCCGAAGCCTTTATATTAAAACAAACATTTCTGAAAACTTATAAATCAATTCTAGCCGTAGAATTTATCAATCAATTTTAGCCGTAAAATTTATAAATTAATTCTGGCTGTAGAATTTATAAATCAATTCTAGCCGTAGAATTTGAAATCAATTTTAACCGTAGAACTGTTCTAGAAGTAGAACTGACCAAATATTTGGTCAGTTCTATAGCTAGAACTGTCTAAAACTGTTCTAGGGTAGAACTGTC
Source organism: Mytilus galloprovincialis (assembly GCA_037788925.1). NCBI lineage: Eukaryota > Metazoa > Mollusca > Bivalvia > Mytilida > Mytilidae > Mytilus > Mytilus galloprovincialis. The sequence continues at coordinate 38,778,810 of CM075335.1, forward strand.
AGGATCAGTTCTAGCTAGAACTGTCCAAATCAGTTCTAGGTAGAACTTACCAAATCAGTTCTAGCTAGAACAGTTCTAACCTAGAACTGACTAAAAGGTGTCAGGCTGACAGTTCTACATACTGTTCTAGAACAGTTCTCCTGACAGATTCTGACAGAATTTATGAGAGGTTAGAACTGATCTCCACTGTATTATATGGAAATAACGACATCCTTATGTCATAATCGACATCGCTATATCGTTATTACGACATCGCTCTCTATAACGACAACCTTTTTTGTGAGCATCGAAACACTATGGGAAACAACACTTTCATCTTTATTTTGAGAACCATTTATCAGAATTGAAACAAACTTGATATTCGTGTGCACTATAAGGTTATATTTAAGTGTCGTTACTTAGTTACCCATTGGTTCAAACACATGACCGCCAAGGGACTTTAAAAAAGTCGATATTCAAAATCTTCTTCTCATGATCGCTTAAATGACTGAGTTTAAGCTTAGTATAAAAGAGGGACGAAAGATACCAAAGGGACAGTCAAACTCATAAATCTAAAACAAACTGACAACGCCATGGCTAAGAAAGAAAAAGACAAACAGAAAAACAATAGAACACATGACACAACATAGAAAACTATAGAATAAACAACACGAACCCCACCAAAAACTAGGGGTGATCTCAGGTGCTCCGAAAGGGTAAGCAGATCCTGCTCCACATGCGGCACCCGTCGTGTTGCTTATGTGATAACAAATCCGGTAAATAGTCTAATTCGGTAGGTCACATTCAGGAAAGGGAAGGGGATTGTAGTTACGACGTAAGGAACATATCCGATATCATTTGTGATACGGTTATTCCATAACGGTCAACCAACTCGTGATGGCGTCCGTAAAATTTACGAAGGAATGATTTCAACTTCACCATTTGGAACTCTTGGTTTAATAGCTTCCTTGTGAGCAGCAATCCTCTATCAAGAAAATCATGATAGGAAATGCAAGCACGGGAATATCGTATCAATTGGGATATATATGCCCCGTATGCAGATGCTGCTGGAATGTTGCTACTTAGAAATGGAAAGTTCACAATTGGAAAGCTGAAATCATCTCTTTTGTCGTAAAGTTTTGTTTTCAACCGACCCTCATTGTCAATTTCAATAAATATACAATGTGTACCTAGTACATGTATACAGGTCCTGAAAAAGAGTTTTTACGTTTTGAGTTGATTCGAAGTTAAAAATGACCGCCAGTTAGGGCAAAGTTTGTATCAAAACCCTATCATAAACTTATCATTTTTGAGATGAATAAACATCTTTTAATTGATTAACACTGAATTTAATCAAGCTTAATTAATACATAATAGAACTTTGTTTCATAATCAAGTATAATGGGACCGATTGAAATGTTGAACGATTCAGGCTCTTTAGAGCCTCTATTTTCATGTAGATCACATCAAGAAGATGTGTTAAGTACCCGTAGGATTATGTGTGCTATTGCAATAGCTTGTCGTTCGTCGTCGACTGTTGTTACCGTTGAACTTATTAAAGATTACAAAAATCACTAAATGTTGATAAAAGTTTAGCCGCCGTCGCCGAAAAATCAATTCATTCCTTTGTTTCGCTATTTATAACGTTCGTGGCAGGCGAGACAAAAATCTGCTATTTCGCTAAGTGGTCTATTTATATAGTACTAGAACACACCCGAGATATCGCGGGTCCGTGACTGAATTAAAGTATATTACTATGTGTAAGCCTTATATTAGTATTAGTATTGTCATCTGATAAAGTCATGTCGATTATAAAATATAAAAAAGAAGATGTGGTATGATTGCCAATGAGACAACTGTCAACAAAAGACCAGAAATGACACAGACATTAACAACTATAGGTCACCATACGGCCTTCAACAATGAGCACAGCCCATTCCACATAGTCAGCTATAAGAGGCCCCGATGAGACAATGTAAAACAATTCAAACGAGAAAACTAACGTTTTCTCTGCTTTCTGTTTGATCCCGTCGACCTGGAACTTATCAATTATTGGTAATATTAATTATTTGGAAAACAAAAGGTCCTGGAATGGAGTATTTTTTAATCAACAGCATTGTCCTATATTAGTTATAAATAAAGTTGAATTCTTTGATTCCCTGTATTACGTCATGCCCGCTAACAAATTGAAAACTGTATCTATACGCCTTATTTTAAGTCCTGATTTTTAGTATTCGTATTGTTGTTTTAGGGAAAACGGTACTTTTTATTCTGCAATAGGCGACAATGTTAACATTTTCTAAATTTACCACTTTTTAAGATAAAAACCTGGATAAAACAGTTATATGTTGTGTTAGTACTTTATTACTCTGTTTTAAAAATTAAAGCCAAATAGTATCATGACCAACTTCCAACGGAGCTTGTTTATGTTATCCATGCCCACCGTCATTTTGCACCAAATTTATGAAATTTTGCAAGTCTTTTCGAATAATTCTATAGAAAATATTTCAATAGGTTTTAAAATTTATATTGTAAATATGCACACTGCAGTTATTCATAGATAAATAAAAAATATATTGTACCCTTACATCCAATCACAGCGCTCCTAATTTGACTTCCTTCACCTGCATTGGGTACACAAAAGGCCAACCTAATGCTGGGAAAATTAAATACTACCGTTTTCCCTTTAGACAGCATTACTGATTAAAATACTACAATAGAGAACAACTTGACAATGATTGAATTTAGTAGTGTCAACCCTGTGCTGTGATAATGACCCGTGTATATAGCAAATCCTAAATACAGTGTTTGGTGGTGCGCCTGTCAGATGCAGAACGTACAGATAAGGTAACAGGTAACAGGTGAATATATTATTGGTATCGGTGTCGGATTCGACCCGGAACTTGTTAATTATTGGCAATTTTAATTATGTGGAAAACAAAAGGGTCTGGAGTGGTGTAATTTTTTATATACACCAGTGTCCTATATTAGCTATATATAAAGTTGAATTCTTTGATTTGTCGTTATTTTCCAATGACGGCTGACAAATTGGACCTCGTTATTTTAGTATTATAGATAGTGGAAATAATTGCATAAAGTTCGAGATTGTATGTGAATTATGTAAGCTCGTTATTTTTTTTTCTATCCTGTGGTGTTTGTCGTTGATGAAATGTGTTCGTTGTTGTTCTGCAGTTTACAGGTTTTGCGACTATTACTACACTGTAGTATATTATATGTTTGTGCGTTTATCTGTGATGAATTTTAGCATGTGTACAAAGAAAGGCTGATTTCTCGGTATAAAGTAATGACTCTTTTCTTAAAACAGGGTGACATTTAACACGACATACGTCTGCTGTATAATTTCCATGAATTATTTTATGTAATAACAAGCAAGGTGTATTTAAAGGAGAAAATTGAATTGTTGAATAAATGCATCATAAATGCACGATTTATCATTTGTAGATGTACACATTCAATAAATATCACGTAGCAAATTCAGTGGAATGCAATTGAGATGATTTCAATTATTTGCTAATCCCAAATCACCTATAAGTCAAAGATACTGCTATATTTTATTATATCAATGCGATGTTTGTCTTATATCATAGCGATGTTTTTTAAATGTCAAAAATTTATGAATGCGACACTTTTCTAATATAACTGCTATAGTTTTCTAATATAAAATGAATACGATGACACGTCACAATGCATGTTAAGAAAACCGCAAACATAATTCACAAACTTAGTTCATGACCGGCTTTATGTTTGAGGATCAATATCACTAAAATTTCGTATCTGTAACAAAATTAACGCTTACATGAACTTGTCATTTCGAAAATGTTGCTTGATCCTATTGATAGTTGAAAGTGTGAACAACCTGTTCAGTCTACTGTTTTCAATCACATGGTTTAACCGACTAATTCTATTTGAAGTGAGGATGCAATGGCGGAATTTAAATGCGGTTGTAAATAGTCTACCGACCTATTAGATTCTAATATAGGTCCAGTGGTGGATCCAAAAATGTGTGTGGGGGGGGGGGTCCGGGGATTGGAAACTCAATTTTTGGGCCGATCAATGCATTTGAATGGGGATATATGGATGGACCCCCCCTTCCCTTTATCCTGGGTTAGGAACCCCCTTTTGAAAACGGATGAATCCACCATTGAGGTCACACTGCTATAGCCTATCCACATGGGTAATATCGAAATAAACAAAAAAATTCATTACTTAAAAGAAAAAAAAACATTCATTCAAACAATCCAATCCAATACAGCTCCAAATAACAATGAATATTCAAATGGTAAAATAAATATTCAAAACAAATTGAAATGTACAAATGTTGATGTCCCGAACTTTCAAGATACCAACTAAGTAGCCTCAGACTATAAATTGAACAACTTCAGATACAACGAAAATCAAAAATCTTGTCAAACAGAAAACGTGTTTATTTTTAAAGTGACATAGAAAAAAGTATTGACAAGAAACAGTTCTTTTTGGATATCAAAGACTTTTGCCGTGGATAAATCGATATCTCTATGAACATAATCAGCTCGCCGCATGGACGCTCTTTTACATAGCGATGACAGTGAGGGCATTCCGATGTATTGTTGCCACAGAGATTTGACTTTCGTTTTTGACTAAGAAACGATCGTATAAATACGCGAACATTTCTTAGTGCAAAATAACAATCAGTATCTTTTCTATATTTATCAATTTGGATCGTTCAGTGCTGTTTATTTGGTAATTTTATTGACGTAATCGTTCTTGTACCATCATAACTGTCGTTACCGTTAAAGCTTTAGAATTGTGCTGGTTCATATTGCACTTTACAACAGATTCAGCACCCAAATGACGTTTTTGGAGGACTGGAAAGCAGTTATCAATAAGGGGAAATTTAAAGATTTATAGATATAAGAAGATGATGCATGAGTTCGAATGAGACAACTTTCCATCAAAGTAATATTTTGTTTGAAGTAAACAATTATAGATCAACGTAGGGCCGTAAACACGGAGCCTTGGCTCACAGCGACCACCACGCAAGGGGCGGATCCAGCCATTTTAAAAAAGGGGGGTTCCCAACCCAAAATAAAGGGGGGGTTCCAACTATATGTCCACATTCAAATGCATTAATCGGCCAAAAAAAGGGGGGTGTTACAACCCCGGACCCCCCCCTGGATCCGCCAATGCACGCTTTATAGGAACAAAAAAAATACTAGTGTTAAACCATTCAAACAGGAAAACCAACGGTCTAATTTGTATTAAAAAAATGGTCATTCAAAAGTACAGGTCATATTTTGTTGAATCAATCTGAACGAGGACAGTCTGATTCATCTTTGTCACAAGTTAGTTTCATTGTTACCAATAAAGAAAGTCTTCTATGCGTGTGTTGCGAGCATATCAGATATATATTATTTTGGTGCGTTCATTATAAAATATGCTAAATATTATATATGTGAACAATAATTTTGATACTTAGCTATTTGATTACGACATTGATTATTAAACCCCATCGGTACTGGCATTTTCAAATTTCGAAAATGGTGGATTGAACCTGGTTTTATAGCGCTTAACCTCTCACGTGTATGACAGTCTCGTCAAATTCTGTCATATTTACAACGATGCTTGAACAAAACAGACGTAATAGGTAAAATTGTCAAAATATGGGTACAGTAGTCAAATATTAATACTAATAAGTACTAATATTGATATAAGAAAAACACCGCTATGATATTTTAAAAGTATCGCATTGATATTAGAAATAATAGCATTTGTATATTTATGTATAAGAAAAACACAGCACTTCAAATTTTACATGGACATCAACGTTTGCTTTTAACTAACTTCTGAATGTATATTTAAACTCAATTGTTATTTATATTTGATTAATGAGTTTTAAAGTTAGTATTTTCTTACTTTTTGGTTGCCGAAAACAACATTTTACGCATGGAATGTCTGCATATTTACAATTGATATTAGACTATATCGTTATGTGATATAAGAGAAGGTTTTATCGATTCGCTTCTTCCATAGACTGGTCACGTAGTGTTATGATTTCAACGACATTTTTAACATTGTCATAGAGCGGGGGGTTTGGCTAGCCATTAAGCCAAGTTCAACCCACCATTTGTTCTTAAGGGCATACGATACAGTTTTGATCCCGTATTTACATTTTGATAAAAAAAATCCATATGATCGACTTTTTTTTACCTGATTAAATCAAATATGTGATAAAAAAAAATATACCTTCATGTGCTACTTTTTGAGTAAAGTGAAGTCGAAATTTTGTATATTTGCTCAAAATTTGGATGTGCCCGTATTTTCCCTTTTAAAGAAAGAAACAATATTTGTTTTAAAAGATAGACACAAATTGTTTTTTGTTAAATAATTTGTACTTTCTGTATTTTATAAGTATCTTATAAATGTATACTTTTTTTTTATTCAGAAATAATAACTCATATTTATGAAAATGAATGTCCATGAATGTAGAAAAACATCATATTTTGCTGTATATTTATCAAATTTATAAAACAAATTGCATTATGTTCGTTTTCATGAAAATTGGCACACATAATCTTCTCACGTAATAAAACCAAATGGCATTTTAAAAAAGAGGTGTCCATGAACTCGTTTTCAAGTTAGATAAGTTTGAAAGATAAAAATCAGTCGAAAACTGAATCTTTTCCCGATAAGTCATAGTTTGACGTCGCGAAAATAACAATTTACGTTAGCAACGTCATTACCCCCCCCCCCCTGTAACTGTATCGTATGCCCTTAAAATGTCCTGTACCAATTCAGGAGTATGACAGATGTTATCAAATAGTTCGTTCTATGTTTGTTAAGGTTTTTTTCACGTTAGTGTTCCTGTTGTTCGTTTATTTTCCTCTTACAGTTGATAAATTTCCCTCGGTTTTAGTTTGTAACCTGGATTTGTTTTCTCTCAATCGATTTGTGACCTTTGAACACTGGTATATTACTATTGTCTGTATTTAGTAGCAGTGTCCATGTTGTTGGTTGCCGGTCAAAATCGACGGATTTCAAGTGATGACAATACATTTTGTTTATTTGTGACCATTATGTCCTATTTTATCAAATTTAACAATGAAAAAACAAACTAACTTTTGAAGAATTTAGCACAGTAGTTTTAAAGGAAATTTTTTGAAGCACGCTTACCGACGATTCTTTCATTTTCTCCTGTTGTCTCCGAAAATAATGTGGAGTGTTTCAATTTGAAAGGATTAAGCCAAAGCTTGCTACTCGTACAATCAAGTATAAACTGATTACATTTACATAGGTTTACAATTCACCATTTTTTGAGTTAGCATTTCGTTTAAAGTATGACAAAGCCTTGCACGACGGAGTTTGCACATTCAGATGTAGGTCTACTGATCTACACAATATAAGAACAAAAAATGAAATAATAAAGTATATCGTAAAACTTAATCGTATTACTGATTTACAGTTACTGTTAACAAAACATATACTCATTATGTTTCCTTAAGATTTTGGCCCGAGCTGAGAGACAAGTTCTACATTTGCTAGAGGTATAGGGGGAGGGTTGAGTTCTCATAAACATGTTTAACCCCGCCGCTTTTTTGTGCCTGTCCCAAGTCTCTGGTCTTTGTTAGTCTTGTATTAATTCTTATTTTAGTTTCTTGTGTACTATTTGGAGTTTAGTATGACGTTCATTATCACTGAACAAGTATATATTTGTTTAGAGGCCAGATGAATGACGCCTCCGGGTGCGGGAATTTCTCGCTACATTAAAGACCTATTGGTGACCTTCTGCTGTTGTCTGTTCTATGGTTGGGTTGTTGTCTCTTTGACACATTCCCCATTTCCATTCTCATTTTTATCTAATTAATTTTCTTTTTTTTGTATTAACAATAGCAATCAATTTACTGGATAATTGATCTGTCAAATTAATTACCACGTCCACAATTTAATGATTTCATTACAAATATATATTAAATCTATCAAAATTGAAAAAAAAGTCCGGTTAACCGGTTAGCGTTTTTGGTATTCGGTCGTTCAAACGGTTAACCGGTTAACCGTTGACACCACTAGTTTATTATTACAATCTAGAAAGAGATACTGAAGTTAACGTCCAGAAACAATTCGGACGACTGGTCGGACGGACGAACAAAACGATTACCGGAAATTACAAATAAAACATTTTAGTACCAAGTCAGGAATATGGCAGTTGTTATCAAATACATTTAGCTTGTTTCTATTTGTGTTGTCGTTTGTTTTTGTTGCTTTTCGGTGTTCCTGTTGTTCCTTTGTTTTTCTCTTATAGTTGATGTGTTTCCCTCGGTTTTTGGTTTGTAACCCGGATTCGTTTTCTCTCAATCGATTTATTTTTTTTGAACATCAGATACTACTGTTGCCTTTTTTGACGGAGCATCCATTTCAATGAAGGTTTGAAACCATCAGAAAGATGTGAATTAAAACTACAATTTTCTTCATGACCAACTTAATGAAGGCATGCCTAAAGACAACCACCAGTGAGATCCTTGACACGAAGAAAGCACCTTGAAATGTATAACGAAGCAAAGTCGCAATGAGACAAAGTCGTACGAATTTAAACAAATGCATAGTTTAATTCCAACCATTATTATTCGTACGGAAGAACAGGATTTAAAAATGTTTAAATGCTATTAAATAAAAACCCAAATAAATTAAATCAGTCATTTAAGAATCTCTAATCTTTATATTATTGAAATAATAAAATATTACTTAGACAAAAACACATGCCTTAAGATAACTTTATAAACAAAAACACGAAGAATATCACACATGTATAATTCTAATAATTCGGTAACTTCTTTTTCTAACTGTTCCAGTAATCAATTAATACAGGGTTATGTACTAGGTGAAATGAACAGATGATGACAACAACAGACATATGCGAAACACCAATATGTGCTTAATAAATATTATGATATGCCTATGTGATAATTAGTAAAGCAAACCGTAAAATGCACTTAGGCCAATACAATTTGATTCCTTGTTCTACGGACCCGCCCGCACCTATTTTTTTTCAAAACAGAATGTTTTATTTTTTTTTATATTCCCGCTTCCCGCATCCGGAAATGTAATCATGTCCATTTCCCGCACCGTTTTTTTTTGTAAATATTATAAAAAGATATCAACATCTGTTTTTAAAATCACAGTCTAACATGATATAACGATTTTAAACATAAAAGCACCCCACCACACTTTGTAAATATCTGTGAGAATATTTGTTTCAGCATGACACATATTTATCAAAGCGGGAGTGCTTCGATATAAATTTATAACAGCGGAAATACCTGTAAAGAACACAAAAATGATTACTTTCCCCCTTACTTATATTCCCTATACAAAAATGTTCGTTGTTATAATTAGAATAAAGTACAAAGAACTTCTGAAGGATTTGCCTTCAACTGCAATTATATTGGATGCTGGCGAAACAAAATTATCCATAGTCGCTGCATGTTCATGCACCTGTCCTGATTGATTGAGGGGCCTGTCGTTCAGCAGTTATCGTTTGTTGATGTTTTTCATTGGTATTTTCCCGTTTGGATATACATGATATATAAATTAGATCGTTGGTTTTCCTGTTCGAATTGTGTACGCTAATAATTTTGGGGTCCTTTATAGCCTGCTGTTTGGTCTGTATCAAAGCCCTGTGTAAAAGGCCGTACTTTTACCTGTGTTTGTTATTATCAGGTGGAGAACAACCCTCCCTCAGACAAGGGGTCATTTTACTGATGTAGAAAAAAAAATAGAAATACCTCGAGGATTAATTTTGTATAGTTCTTCTATTCAAAACCTTTGAAAACTTAGAATTTTGTACTCAAAAAGAGGAGAGTTCCATCATATTTTAAACAACTTTTTCTAAAAGAGGAGTCCACTTATTTTGAATAATATTAAACTGTTAAAGTAAATGTGTTAACATGGTTAAAGTCCAGGAATATTACAAAATTCTTGGACATGTTTTGACCATTTAATACCAGATAGATATATAGTTCTTTGAGAAAATATGAGCCCTTTTGTACAAAGTGAAACAAATATATTATAACTTATATTGATCCCTCATAAAACATGTAAAAGGGATATTTATAACATTAAGGGGTTGTCCCCAAACTGATTATGACTTGGATGGAGAATTGTCTCATTGTCAGTCACACATACATAGACCAGATCTAATTATTTCTTGGTGAACAGGGAAAAAATACTTCAGAAATTAAAGAAATGTCAAAGTACAAGTGATAAATCAAGCTTTAATATTGTCAAAACCTACTATTTTATGTTTACAAAAAAAAATTATAATCGCTCGGCTTTACTTGCAAGCTTCGCCTCAAAAATTTGCAAATTAAATATTTTTTTATTAAAATTTTCAAATCGCTCGCTCAAAAAAAAAGTCCAAAAATCCGTAGAACAAGAAATTAAATTGGTGTGGCCTTACCTTTACTTTTCCATTTTCGGGAGAAAACACACAATATTTATCCGCCCCGAAAATTTGTACTCCTAACATGAGATAAAACACTTGATTTAACTAGTATCATATGATGCATTAGTCAGAAGTCACTAGATAACCGAAATTCAAATTCATATATTTAATCTCTATGTAATACATGTATATACATTTGTACCTACAATTTATTTTTACTATATTCTAGGTTTTCGAATTCTGTTATCCAGCTATGCAATGTTGAGATACATATCACTTTCTAAACTCCGTTTTCTTTTAATTGAAAAGTTCTTGTTTCTACGGCTGTAATTTTTTTTAACAGTATGATTTGTAACACCTTTTTATTTGCTATTTATGTTTCAAATGTCTCCTGACTAGGACCAAGTACACAGATATCATTAATGTTGTAGGGTTTAAAATATGTAAAAAAACTTTTTTTAAGTTCCTGCCCCGGGAAAATTTGTATTAGTACAACGTTATACAAAATCAGACCCAAGTTTTACGGATTTATCGTTATTTTTTTCTCTTCCATCGATACAGAAGTATTATAGATAGTTGAAATAATTGCATAAAGTTCGAGTTTGGATGTGAATTATGTAAGTGCGTTATTGTTTTTTCTATCCTGTGGTGTTTGTCGTTGATGAAATGTGTTCGTTGTTGTTTAGCAGTTTACAGGTTTTGCGACTAACACTACACTGTAGTATATTATATGTTTGTGCGTTTATCTGTGATGAATTTTAGCATGTGTACAAAGAAAGGCAGATTTCTCGGTATAAAATAATGACTCTTTTCTTAAAACAGGGTGACATTTAACGCGATATACGTCTGCTGTATAATTTCCATCAATTATTTTATGTAATAACAAGCAAGGTGTATTTAAAGGAGAAAATTGAATTGTTGAATAAATGCATCATAAATGCATGCAATAATTCAATAAATATAACGTAGCAAATTCAGTGGAATGCAATTGAGATGATTTCAATTATTTGCTAAGCCCAAATCACCTATAAGTCAAAGATACTGCTATATTTTATTATATCAATGCGATGTTTGTCTTATATCATAGCGATGTTTTTTTAAATATCAAAAATTTATGAATGCGATACTTTTCTAATATAACTGCTATAGTTTTCTAATATAAAATGAATACGATGACACGTCACAATGCATGTCAAGAAAACCGCAAACATAATTCACAAACTTAGTTCATGACCGGCTTTATGTTTGAGGATCAATATCACTAAAATTTCGTATCTTTAACAAAATTAACGCTTACACGAACTTATCATTTCGAAAATGTTGCTTGACCCTATTGATAATTGAAAGTGTTAACAACCTGTTCAGTCTACTGTTTTTAATCACATGGTTTTACCTACTTATTGAGGATGCAATGGCGGAATTTAAATGCGGTAGATTCTAATATAGGTCCAGTGGTGGATCCCAAAAGGTGGGGGGGGGGGGGTCCGGGGGAGGAACTCCCTTTTTTGGCCGATCAATGCATTTGAATGGGGACATATGGTTGGACCCCCCTTCTCTTTATCCTGGGTTAGGAACCCCCTTTTGAAAACGGATGGATCCACCATTGAGGTCACACTGCTATAGCCTATCCACATGGGTAATATCGAAATAAACAAAAAATATCATTACTTAAAAGAAAAAAAAACATTCATTCAAACAATCTGGCAATCCAATACAGCTCCAAATAACAATGAATATTCAAATGGTAAAATAAATATTCAAAACAAATTGAAATGTACAAATGTTGATGTCCCGAACTTTCAAGATACCAACTAAGTAGCCTCAGACTATAAATTGAACAACTTCAGATACAACGAAAATCAAAAATCTTGTCAAACAGAAAACGTGTTTAATATTAAAGTGACATAGACAAAAAGTATTGACAAGAAACAGTTCTTTTTGGATATCAAAGACTTTTGCCGTTGATAAATCGATATCTCTATGAACACAATCAGCTCGCCGCATAGACGGTCTTTTACATAGCGATGACAGTGAGGGCATTCCGATGTATTTTTGCCACAGAGATTTGACTTTCGTTTTTGACTAGGAACCGATCGTATAAATACGCGAACATTTCTTAGTGCAAAACATATATTTTCTATATTTATCAATTTAGATCGTTCAGTGCTGTTTATTTGGTAATTTTATTGACGTAATCGTTCTTGTCGTTACCGTTAAAGCTTTAGAATTGTGCTAGTTCATATTGCACTTTACAAAAGATTCAGCACCCAAATGACCATTTTGGAGGACTGGAAAGCAGTTATTAATAAGGGGAAATTTAAAGATTTATAGATATAAGAAGATGATGCCTGAGTTCGAATGAGACAACTTTCCATCAAAGTTATATTTTGTTTCAAGTAAACCATTATAGATCAACGTAGGGCCGTAAACACGGAGCCTTTGCTCACAGCGACCACCACGCCAGGGGCAGATCCAGCCATTTTAAAAAGGGGGGTTCCCAATCCAGATAAAGGGGGGGGTTCCAGCTATATGTCCCCATTCAAATGCATTAATCGGCCCCAAAAAGGGGGGTTCAAACCCCCGGACCCCCCCTCTGGATCCGCCACTGCACGCTTTATAGGAACAAAACAAATACTAGTGTTAAACCATTCAAACAGGAAAACCAACGGTCTAATTTGTATAAAAAAAATGGTGATTCAAAAGTACAGGTCAGATTTTGTTGAATCAATCTGAACGAGGACAGTCTGATGCATCTTTGTCACAAGTTAGTTTCATTGTTACCAATAAAGAAAGTCTTCTATGCGTGCGTTGCGAGCATATCAAATATATTATTTTCGTGCGTTCATTATAAAATATGCTAAATGTTATATATGTAAACAATAATTTTGATACTTAGCTATTTGATTACGACATTGTTTATTAAACCCCATCGGTACTGGCATTTTCAAATTTTGATAATGGTGGATTGAACCTGGTTTTATAGCGCTTAACCTCTCACGTGTATGACAATCCCATCAAATTCTGTCATATTTACAACGATGCGTGAACAAAACAGACATACATTTGTAATAGGTAAAATTGTCAAAATATGGGTACAGCAGTCAAATATAATTAATACTTATAAGTACTAATATTGATATAAGGAAAACACCGCTATGATATTTTAAAAGTATTGCATTGATATTAGAAATAATAGCATTTGTATATTTATGTATAAGAAAAACAAAGCACTTTAAATTTTACACGGACATAAAAGTTTGCTTTTAACTAACTTCTGAATGTATATTTAAACTCAATTGTTGTTTATATTTGATTAATGAGTTTTAAAGTTAGTATTTTCTTACTTTTTCGTTGCCGAAAACAACATTTTCCGCATGGAATGTCTTCATATTTACAATTGATATTAGACAATATCGCTATATGATATAAGAAAAGGTTTTATCGATTCGCTTCTTCCATAGACTGGTCACGTAGTGATATGATTTCAACGACTTTTTTAACATTGTTCTTAAGGACATACGATACAGTTTTGATCCCGTATTTACATTTTGAACAGATATATCATGTTATGGAGGGGTATTTGCGAAAAATACCAGTCAAGGGACTGTGAAATTTCCCGAGCCGCCAGGCGAGGGAAATTCTGTCCCAAGACTGGTATTTTTCGCAAATACCCCTCCATAACATGATATATCTGTTTAATTACACCGAATAGATTTGGATTGAAACTCTCTGTACATGTGCAGATAAATACTATCAAGCTGCAATTCATAAACATGTTTATGCATAATTTAGGGTATAAGTGGATATTATCATAGAACCGCGGGAATTATACATGTTCTAATACGCGTTAGCTCGCTTTCATTATGTAACGTCATATCCGAAATCTTTTGGCGGGAAGCTGCTCGCGAGGGTAAAAAAGGAATATCCAAAATGGCAAATACCATGGTATTTGAGGCAAATTCACCGGCAGTGGTGAAAAACAGTCAAATTCGTTTGAAATGAGGAAAACATATTAGAATATGCGAAAAATACACTGGCTATGAACCAATCAAAATCTTGCTTTCTTATATAAGGTGTAATTATGATAAAAATGTCCATATGATAGACTATTTTTCACCTGATTAAATCAAATATGTGATAAAAAAAATATACCTTCATGTGCTACTTTTTGAGTAAAATGAAGTCGAAATTTTGTATATTTGCTCAAAATTCGGATTTATGCCCGTATTTTTCCTTTCGAAAGAAAGACACAATATGTGTTTTAAAAGATAAACACAACTTGTTTTTTGTTAAATAATTGTACTTTCTGTATTTTATAAGTATCTTATAAATGTATACCTTTTTTTATTCAGAAATAATAACTCATATTTATGAAAATTAATGTCCATGAATGTAGAAAAACATCATATTTTGCTGTATATTTATCAAATTTATAAAAAAAAATTGCACTATGTTCGTTTTCATGAAAATTGGCACACATAATCTTCTCACGTAATAAAACCAAATGGAATTTTAAAAAAGAGGTGTCCATGAACTCGTTTTCAAGTTAGATAAGTTTGAAAGATAAAAATCAGTCGAAAACTGAATCTTTTCCTGATAAGTCATAGTTTGACGTCGCGTAAATAACAATTTACGTTAGCAACGTCATTACCTCCCCTGTAACTGTATCGTATGCCCTTAAAATGTCCTGTACCAATTCAGGAGTTTGACAGATGTTATCAAATAGTTCATTCTATGTTTGTTAAGGTTTTTTCACGTTAGTGTTCCTGTTGTTCGTTTATTTTCCTCTTACAGTTGATTTATTTCCCTCGGTTTTAGTTTGTAACCTGGATTTGTTTTCTCTCAATCGATTTGTGACCTTTGAACTCTGGTATACTACTATTGCCTGTATTTAGTAGCAGTGTCCATGTTGTTGGTTGCCGGTCAAAATCGACGGAATTCAAGTGATGACAATACATGTAGCTATCCCAAAAAATGTTTGAGAGGAAACAACTCAGATATGAGTCAAACTGATCTATCTGAAATTTTCGGCATAGGTCCATTTTGTCTGTCATGATGAACCTCTCATTAGATAAATGTAACAATATTCGAGACATTATCAAAAAACTTATGTGTGACCATTTGTCCTATTTTTTCAAATTTAATAAGGAAAAAACAAACTAACTTTTGAAGAATTTAGCACAGTAGTTTTAAAGGAAATTTTTTGAAGCACGCTTATCCCAAATTCATGTATTTGGTTTTGATGTTATATATATATGTTATATTTGTTATTCTCGTGGGATTTTGTCTATATGTGTTACATTTTAGTGTTATGTCGTTGTTCTCCTCTTATATTTAATGCGTTTCCCTCGGTTTTAGTTTGTTATCCCGATTTTGTTTTTTGTCCATGGATTTATGAGTTTTGAACAGCGGTATACTACTGTTGCCTTTATTTACCGACGATTCTTTCATTTTCTCCTATTGTCTCCGAAAATAATGTGGAGTGTTTCAATTTGAAAGGATTAAGCCAAAGCTTGCTACTCGTACAATCAAGTATAAACTGATAACATTTACATAGGTTTACAATTCACCATTTTTGAGTTAGCATTTCGTTTAAAGTATGACAAAGCCTTGCACGACGGAGTTTGCACATTCAGATGTAGGTCTACTGGTCTACACAATATAAGAACAAAAAATGAAATAATAAAGTAAATCGTAAAACTTAATCGTATTACTGATTTACAGTTACTGTTAACAAAACATATACTCATTATGTTTCCTTAAGATTTTGGCCCGAGCTGAGAGACAAGTTGTACATTGGCTAGGGGTATAGGCGGAGTGTTGAGTTCTCATAAACATGTTTAACCCCGCCGCTTTTTTGTGCCTGTCCCAAATCTCTGGTCTTTGTTAGTCTTGTATTATTTTTTATTTTAGTTTCTTGTGTATTATTTGGAGTTTAGTATGGCGTTCATTATCACTGAACAAGTATATATTTGTTTAGAGGCCAGATGAATGACGCCTCCGGGTGCGGGAATTTCTCGCTACATTGAAGACCTGTTGGTGACCTTCTGCTGTTTTCTTTTCTATGGTCGGGTTGTTGTCTCTTTGACACATTCCCCATTTCCATTCTCATCTTTATCTAATTAATTTCCTTTTTTTTTGTATTAACAATAAAATCAATTTACTGGATAATTGATCTGTCAAATTAATTACCACGTCCACAATTTAATGATTTCATTACAAATATATATTAAATCTATCAAAATTGAAAAAAATGTCCGCCGGTTAGCGTTTTTGGTATTCGGTCGTTCAAACGGTTAACCGGTTAACCGTTGACACCACTAGTTTATTATTACAATCTAGAAAGAGATACTGAAGTTAACATCCAGAGACAATTCGGACGACTGGACGGACGGACGAACTAAACGATTACCGGAAATTACAAATAAAACATTTTAGTACCAAGTCAGGAATATGGCAGTTGTTATCAAATACATTTAGCTTGTTCCTATGCGTGTTGTCGTTTGTTTTTGTTGCTTTTCGGTGTTCCTGTTGTTCCTTTGTTTTTCTCTTATAGTTGATGTGTTTCCCTCGGTTTTTGGATTTTAACCCGGATTCGTGTTCTCTCAATCGATTTATTTTTTTTGAACATCAGATACTACTGTTGCCTTTTTTGACGGAGCATTAATTTCAATGAAGGTTTGAAAACATCAGAAAGATGTGAATTAAAACTACAATTTTCTTCATGACCAACTTAATGAAGGAATGCCTAAAGACAACCACTAGTGAGATCCTTGACACGAGAAAAGCACCTTGAAATGTACAACGAAGCAAAGTCGCAATGAGACAAAGTCGTACGAATTTAGACAAATGCATAGTTTAATTCCAACCATTATTATTCGTACGGAAGAACAGGATTTAAAAATGTTTAAATGCTATTAAATAAAACCCAAATAAATTAAATCAGCCATTTAAGAATCTCTAATCTTTATAGTATTGAAATAATAAAATATTACTTAGACAAAAACACATGCCTTAAGATAACTTTATAAACAAAAACACGAAGAATATCACACATGTATAATTCTAATAATTCGGTAACTTCTTTTTCTAACTGTTCCAGTAATCAATTAATACAGGGTATGTACTAGGTGAAATGAACAGATGATGACAACAACAGACATATGCGAAACACCAATATGTGCTTAATAAATATAATGATATGCCTATGTGATAATTAGTAAAGCAAACAGTAAAATGCACTTAGTCCAATACAATTTGATTCCTTGTTCGACGGACCAGCTCGCACCTATTTTTTTCAAAACAGAATTATTTTTTTTTATATTCCCGCTTCCCGCATCCGGAAATGTAATCATGTCCATTTCCCGCACCGTTTTTTTTTTGTAAATATTATAAAAAGATATCAACATTTGTTTTTAAAATCACAGTCTACCATGATATAACGATTTTAAACATAAAAGTACCCCCACCACACTTTGTAAATATCTGTGAGAATATTTGTTTCAGCATGAAACATATTTATCCAAAGCTGGAGTGCTCCGATTTAAATTTATTTTTATTTTAACAGCGGAAATACCTGTAAAGAACAAATAAATTGTTACTTTCCCCCTTACTTATATTCCCTATAAAAAATGTTCGTTGTTATAATTAGAATAAAGTACAAAGAACTTCTGAAGGATTTGCCTTCAACTGCAATTATATTGTATGCTGGCGAAACAAAACTATCCATAGTCGCTGCATGTTTATGCACCTGTCCTGATTGATTGAGGGGCCTGCCGTTCAGCAGTTATCGTTTGTTGATGTTGTTCATTGGTATTTTCCCGTTTGGATATACATGATATATAAATTAGATCGTTGGTTTTCCTGTTCGAATTGTGTACGCTAATAATTTTGGGGTCCTTTATAGCCTGCTGTTTGGTCTGTATCAAAGCCCTGTGTAAAAGGCCGTACTTTTACCTGTGTTTGTTATTATCAGGTGGAGAACAACCCTCCCTCAGACAAGGGGTCATTTTACTGATGTAGAAAAAAAATAGAAATACCTTGAGGATTAATTTTGTATAGTTCTTCTATACAAAACCTTTGAAAACTTAGAATTTTGTACTCAAAAAGAGGAGCTAAGTTCCATCATATTTTAAACAACTTTTTCTAAAAGAGGGGTCCATTTATTTTGAATAATATTAAACTGTTAAAGTAAATGTGTTAACATGGTTAAAGTCCAGGAATATTACAAAATTCTTGGACATGTTTTGACCATTTAATACCAGTTAGATATATAGTTCTTTGAGAAAATATGAGCCCTTTTGTACAAAGTGAAACAAATATATTATAACTTCTATTGATCTCTCATAAAACATGTAAAAGGGATATTTATAACATTAAGGGGTTGTCCCCAAACTGATTATGACTTTGATGGAGAATTGTCCCATTGTCAGTCACACATACATAGACCAGATTTAATTATTTCTTGGTGAACAGGGAAAAAATACTTCAGAAATTAAAGAAATGTCAAAGTACAAGTGATAAATCAAGCTTTAATATTGTCAAAACCTACTATTTTATGTTTACAAAAAAAAATTATAATCGCTCGGCTTTACTTTTCAAGCTTCGCCTCAAAAATTTGCAAATTAAATATTTTTTTATTAAAATTTTCAAATCGCTCGCTCGCCCCAAATTTTGGAGTCCAAAAATCCGTAGAACAAGAAATTAAATTGGTGTGGCCTTACCTTTACTTTTCCATTTTCGGGAGAAAACACAGTTGTTTCACACAATATTTATCCGCCCCGAACATTTGTACTCCTAATATGAGATAAAACACTTGATTTAACAGTATCATATGATGCATTAGTCAGAAGTCACTAGATAACCGAAATTCAAATTCATATGTTTAATCTCTATGTAATACATGTATATACATTTGTACCTACAATTTATTTTTACTATATTCTAGGTTTTCAAATTCTGTTATCCAGCTATGCAATGTTGAGATACATATCACTTTCTAAACTCCGTTTTCTTTTAATTGAAAAGTTCTTGTTTCTACGGCTGTAATTTTAACAGTATGATTTGTAACACCTTTTTATTTGCTATTTATGTTTCAAATGTCTCCTGACTAGGACCAAGTACACAGATATCATTAATGTTGTAGGGTTTAAAATATGTAAAAAAAACTTTTTTTAAGTTCCTGCCCCGGGAAAATTTGTATTAGTACAACGTTATACAAAATCAGACCCGAGTTTTATGGATTTATCGTTATTTGTTTCATATCATTCCAATTTTGTCTTCCATCGATACAGAAGTATTATAGATAGTTGAAATAATTGCATTAAGTTCGAGATTGGATGTGAATTATGTAAGTGCGTTATTGTTTTTTCTATCCTGTGGTGTTTGTCGTTGATGAAATGTGTTCGTTGTTGTTTAGCAGTTTACAGGTTTTGCGACTATTACTACACTGTAGTATACTATATGTTTGTGCGTTTATCTGTGATGAATTTTAGCATGTGTACAAAGAAAGGCAGATTTCTCGGTATAAACTAATGACTCTTTTCTTAAAACAGGGTGACATTTGACACGACAAACGTCTGCTGTATAATTTCCATGAATTATTTTATGTAATAACAAGCAAGGTGTATTTAAAGGAGAAAATTGAATTGTTGAATAAATGCATCATAAATGCAATAATTCAATAAATATCACGTATTATATACCTATATGGAGTTATTTTCTTTCAGAACGACAGGTCATTCTTTTTCAGAATCAACCCGGACGATACCATATTTCAATGATATATGCTCTAAGGCATAAAATAATGACATGTGTGAGGTCATTATTTTCCTTGATAAATATGCAATCTATGATTTACTTCAAAACTTTATTCGTCTAATAGTATTTTGTTGCCGATTTGGAAATTTATCTTTTAAAGTTCAATCGATGATAGGTGTAAAAGAAACCGTCATTGTAGTCCCGCGTTTTAATTTTAGAAACAAATACCGTGAAGTTTTGTTAATTTATCGCTACAATAAAGAAACATTATTATATGTCAGATAATTTTAATGTAGACTTTCATAAAATAAATCCAGATTTAACATATTCGTATGCAAGATTTTGAAAATCTTATTGAGTCAAACTGAATAGGTTGATTGATATTTGGTTGCTTGCTTAACGTCCAGTGGCAAATATTTCATGCATGTTCAGAACGATACACACTGTATAGGAAATCATACTGTGACCTACATGTATTTATATTCGTCTTCGTGTCAGTTCTTAACTTTTTTAAATTTATGTATACCTTTTACTCTATCAAATTATCAACTAATAAGATAATCTTATATTCTATTGAATAACATTAACGTAACCCACGAAAGGGTGGGGGCGGAGGGTATATAATTATATCCTGATTATCTTTTAATAAAATGTATTGCTATTCAAAAGACAATCTTTCTGAAATTTTCATTCGATTCAAGTAAAATTGTTAAAAAAATAACCACTTTTTCCGCGATAGAAATAACGTAACAAATAGAAAAAAATATACCCCTCCCCCTATTCCATAAGCTAAGTGGTACAATAAACTACTTGCAATTTGTCTTGTATTTGTCATACACTGTTATCGGATAGTAACAATACATTTGTGTCTTTTATGTACTTCATTCAGTTACAGTTATATTTTTATTGTGCATGGATAATAATTTTGAAAAGGTTTATATCTAAATTATTTAGTGAGTTTTATTTCACATTCTAAATGATCCGGAGGGCGTATTAAAACCTGAACGCATTAGAAAGGAATATCCCACTTTAGTGTTGTCGGTAAAATAGGATACTAAATTTTACAAATCTTTATAAAATCAATATTTTTTGACGGTATATAAGTCAGATAATGCATATTTTAAGGTTTTTCTTGTCTAGAACACATTTAAGGTTTTTCTTGTCTAGAACACATTTAAGGTTTTTCTTGTCTAGAACACACCTCGGGGTGTCAGGATTGTTCAAAGAAAGACCTCCCTCCGGTCAATCCTGACACCCCTCGGTGTGTTCTACGACAAGAAAAACCTTAAAATATGCATTATCTATAACGCAAATTCAGTGGAATGCAATTGAGATGATTTCAATTATTTGCTAAGCCCAAATCACCTATAAGTCAAAGATACTGTTATATTTTATTATATCAATGCGATGTTTGTCTTATATCATAGCGATGTTTTTTTAAATATCAAAAATTTATGAATGCGATACTTTTCTAATAACACTGCTATAGTTTTCTAATATAAAATGAATACGATGACACGTCACAATGCATGTCAAGAAAACCGCAAACATAATTCACAAACTTAGTTCATGACCGGCTTTATTTTTGAGGATCAATATCACTAAAATTTCGTATCTTTAACAAAATTAACGCTTACATGAATTTATCATTTCGAAAATGTTGCGTGACCCTATTGATAATTGAAAGAGTTAACAACCTGTTCAGTCTACTGTTTTCAATCACATGGTTTAACCTACTAATTCTATTTGAAGTGAGGATGCAATGGCGGAATTTAAATGCGGTTGTAAATAGTCGACCGACCTTTTAGATTCTAATATAGGTCCAGTGGTGGATCCAAAAAGGTGTGTGTGTGGGGGGGGGGGGGGGTCCGGTGGGAACTCCCTTTTTTGGCCGATCAATGCATTTGAATGGGGACATATGGTTGGACCCCCCTTCTCTTTATCCTGGGTTACGAACCCCCTTTTGAAAACGGATGGATCCACCATTGAGGTCACACTGCTATAGCCTATCCACATGGGTAATATCGAAATAAACAAAAAATATCATTACTTAAAAGAAAAAAAAACATTCATTCAAACAATCCAATCCAATACAGCTCCAAATAACAATGAATATTCAAATGGTAAAATAGATATTCAAAACAAATTGAAATGTACAAATGTTGATGTCCCGAACTTTCAATATACCAACTAAGTAGCCTCAGACTATAAATGGAACAACTTCAGATACAACGAAAATCAAAAATCTTGTCAAACAGAAAACGTGTTTATTATTAAAGTGACATAGAAAAAAAGTATTGACAAGAAACAGTTCTTTTTGGATATCAAAGACTTTTGCCGTTGATAAATCGATATCTCTATGAACACAATCAGCTCGCCGCATGGACGCTCTTTTACATAGCGATGACAGTGAGGGCATTCCGATGTATTGTTGCCACAGAGATTTGACTTTCGTTTTTGACTAGGAACCGATCGTATAAATACGCGAACATTTCTTAGTGCAAAACATATATTTTCTATATTTATCAATCTAGATCGTTCAGTGCTGTTTATTTGGTAATTTTATTGACGTAATCGTTCTTGTACCATCATAACTGTCGTTACCGTTAAAGCTTTAAAATTGTGCTAGTTCATATTGCACTTTACAAAAGATTCAGCACCCAAATGACGTTTTTGGAGGACTGGAAAGCAGTTATTAATAAGGGGAAATTTAAAGATTTATAGATATAAGAAGATGATGCATGAGTTCGAATGAGACAACTTTCCATCAAAGTAATATATTGTTTCAAGTAAACCATTAGATCAACGTAGGGCCTTAAACACGGAGCCTTGGCTCACAGCGACCACCCGCCAGGGGCGGATCCAGCCATTTTAAAAAGGGGGTTCCCAATCCAGATAAAGGGGGGGTTCCAGCTATATGTCCCTATTCAAATGCATTAATCGGCCCCAAAAAAGAGAGGTTCCCCCCCTGGATCCGCCAATGCACGCTTTATAGGAACAAAACAAATACTAGTGTTAAACCATTCAAACAGGAAAACCAACGGTCTAATTTGTATAAAAAAAATGGTGATTCAAAAGTACAGGTCAGATTTTGTTGAATCAATCTGAACGAGGACAGTCTGATTCATCTTTGTCACAAGTTAGTTTCATTGTAACCAATAAAGAAAGTCTTCTATGCGTGCGTTGCGAGCATATCAAATATATTATTTTCGTGCGTTCATTTTAAAATATGCTAAATGTTATATATGTGAACAATAATTTTGATACTTAGCTATTTGATTACGACATTGTTTATTAAACCCCATCGGTACTGGCATTTTCGAATCTTGAAAATGGTGGATTGAACCTGGTTTTATAGCGCTTAACCTCTTACGTGTATGACAGTCTCATCAAATTCTGTCATATTTACAACGATGCGTGAACAAAACAGACATACATTTGTAATAGGTAAAATTGTCAAAATATGGGTACAGCAGTCAAATATAATTAATAATAATAAGTACTAATATTGATATAAGGAAAACACCACTATGATATTTTAAAAGTATCGCATTGATATTAGAAATATTTGCATTTGTATATTTATGTATAAGAAAAACACAGCACTTCAAATTTTACACGGACATAAACGTTTGCTTTTAACTAACTTCTGAATGTATATTTAAACTCAATTGTTGTTTATATTTGATTAATGAGTTTTAAAGTTAGTATTTTCTTACTTTTTCGTTGCCAAAAACAAAATTTTCCGCATGGAATGACTGCATATTTACAATTGATATTAGACAATATCGCTATATGATATAAGAAAAGGTTTTATCGATTCGCTTCTTCCATAGACTGGTCACGTAGTGTTATGATTTCAACGACTTTTTTAACATTGTTCTTAAGGGCATACGATACAGTTTTGATCCCGTATTTACATTTTGATAAAAATGTCCATATGATAGACTATTTTTCACCTGATTAAATCAAATATGTGATAAAAAAAAATATACCTTCATGTGCTACTTCTTGAGTAAAATGAAGTCGAAATTTTGTATATTTGCTCAAAATTCGGATTTGTGCCTGTATTTTCCCCTCGAAAGAAATACACAATGTGTTTTAAAAGATAAACACAACTTGTTTTTTGTTAAATAATTTGTACTTTCTGTATTTTATAAGTATCTTATAAATGTATACCTTTTTTTATTCAGAAATAATAACTCATATTTATGAAAATTAATGTCCATGAATGTAGAAAAACATCATATTTTGCTGTATATTTATCAAATTTATAAAAAAATTGCACTATGTTTGTTTTCATGAAAATTGGCACACATAATCTTCTCACGTAATAAAACCAAATGGAATTTTAAAAAAGAGGTGTCCATGAACTCGTTTTCAAGTTAGATAAGTTTGAAAGATAAAAATCAGTCGAAAACTAAATCTTTTTCCGATAAGTCATAGTTTGACGTCGCGAAAATAACAATTTACGTTAGCAACGTCATTACCTCCCCTGTAACTGTATCGTATGCCCTTAAAATGTCCTGTACCAATTCAGGAGTATGACAGATGTTATCAAATAGTTCGTTCTATGTTTGTTAAGGTTTTTTCACGTTAGTGTTCCTGTTGTTCGTTTATTTTCCTCTTACAGTTGATATATTTCCCTCGGTTTTAGTTTGTAACCTGAATTTGTTTTCTCTCAATCGATTTGTGACCTTTGAACACTGGTATACTACTATTGCCTGTATTTAGTAGCAGTGTCCATGTTGTTGTTTGCCGGTCAAATCGACGGACTTCAAGTGATGACAATACATGTAGCTATCCCAAAAAAATGTTTGAGAGGACACAACTCAGATATGAGTCAAACTGATATATCTGAAATTTTCGGCATAGGTTCATTTTGTCCGTCATGATGAACCTCTCATTAGATAAATGTAACAATATTCGAGGCATTATCAAAAAACTTATGTGTGACCATTATGTCCTATTTTTTCAAATTGATAACAGCGGCTATGTTTTAAAGGAGTCAAAAATCAAAGCATTCCTTTTGTGAAGAAAACATTTAACAAGGAAAAACAAACTAACTTTTGAAGAATTTAGCACAGTAGTTTTAAAGGAAATTTTTTGAAGCACGCTTACCGACGATTCTTTCATTTTCTTTTAAATAGTGTGGAGTGTTGCAATTTGAAAGGATTAAGCCAAAGCTTGTTACTCGTACAATCAAGTATAAACTGATTACATTTGCATAGGTTTACAATTCACCATTTTTGAGTTAGCATTTCGTTTAAAGTATGACAAAGCCTTGCACGACGGAGTTTGCACATTCAGATGTAGGTCTACTGGTCTACACAATATAAGAACAAAAAATGAAGTAAATCGTAAAGCTTAATCGTATTACTGATTTACAGTTACTGTTAACAAAACATATACTCATTATGTTTCCTTAAGATCTTGGCCCGAGCTGAGAGACAAGTTCTACATTGGCTAGAGGTATAGAGGGAGGGTTGAGTTCTCATAAACATGTTTAACCCCGCCGCTTTTTTGCGCCTGTCCCAAGTCTCTGGTCTTTGTTAGTTTTGTATTATTTTTTATTTTAGTTTCTTGTGTATTATTTGGAGTTTAGTATAACGTTCATTATCACTGAACTAGTATATATTTGTTTAGAGACCAGTTGAATGACGCCTCCGTGTGCGAGAATTTCTCGCTACATTGAAGACCTGTTGGTGACCTTCTGCCGTTTTCTTTTCTATGGTCGGGTTGTTGTCTCTTTGACACATTCCCCTTTTCATTCTCATTTTTATCTAATTAATTTCCTTTTTTTTGTATTAACAATAGCAATCAATTTACTGGATAATTGATCTGTCAAATTAACTACCACGTCCACAATTTAATGATTTCATTACAAATATATATCAAATCTATCAAAATTGAAAAAAAATGTCTCGTTAACCGGTTAGCGTTTTTTGGTATTCGGTCGTTCAAACGGTTAACCGGTTAACCGTTGGCACCACTAGTTTATTATTACAATCTAGTAAGAGATACTGGAGTTAACATCCAGAAACAATTCGGACGACTGAACGGACGGACGAACAAAACGATTACCGGAAATTACAAATAAAACATTTTAGTACCAAGTCAGGAATATGGCAGTTGTTATCAAATACATTTAGCTTGTTTCTATGCGTGTTGTCGTTTGTTTTTGTTGCTTTTCGGTGTTCCTGTTGTTCCTTTTGTTTTCTCTTATAGTTGATGTGTTTCCCTCGGTTGTTGGTTTGTAACCCGGATTCGTTTTCTCTCAATCGATTTATGACTTTTGAACATCAGATACTACTGTTGCCTTTTTTGACGGAGCATCCATTTCAATGAAGGTTTGAAAACATCATAAAGATGTGAATTAAAACTACAATTTTCTTCATGACCAACTTAATGAGGGCATGCCTAAAGACAACCACTAGTGAGATCCTTGACACGAGAAAAGCACCCTGAAATGTACAATGAAGCAAAGTCGCAATGAGACAAAGTCGTACGAATTTTGACAAATGCATAGTTTAATTCCAACCATTACTGTTCGTACGGAAGAACAGGAATTAAAAAAAATTAAATGCTATTAAAAAAAAACAATCAAATTAAATCAGCCATTTAAGAATCTCTAATCTTTATATTATTGAAATAATAAAATATTACTTAGACAAAAACACATGCCTTAAGATAACTTTATAAACAAAAACACGAAGAATATCACACATGCATAATTCTAATAATTCGGTAACTTCTTTTTCTAACTGTTCCAGTAATCAATTAATACCGGGTTATGTACTAGGTGAAATGAACAGATGATGACAAATGATGCATTAAATGCTGCAATTGTGAAAACTCGTAAATGCAATGGTAGCACTGTGGTGACGTGCATTTGTGAAATTCTTTCTGTAACCTTTCTTGGAAATTCAAGTTTGAATAGTCAGACTGATGTTTTATTATGTGAACTCGTATGACGTTATAAGAGTGCCACAGTCCGTCTAGCATACACATTTTTTGTTTGTGCATATAGATCGTTTTATTTACTGTACAAAGCCTCTTTTGATAATTGTTTAGGTCGCATAAGTTTTGTAAGACGAGTCTTCTGTTCCTGTGATAGCACTGGTAACCTTGATGCTGCAGCAGAGGCCCTGGAACTAGACGGTCTTTTCTGAAAACGAAAATAAAATAACATAAATTAAGCATTACACGAAACATCAGTGTTGAATTTTTTGTCAGTATGGATTAGTCAAGTGTATAGCAGTTGAAATTCCTTAAATTCGCCTTAAATTATATTTTTTGAATTGACAGTTCGCCTAATAGAAGTAAAATGTATGTGCATAAAAGCAAACATCCGTATTTAAGTAAGTACAAGCTGTCTTGTTAAAGTGTGAAGAGACTCATTTTTTAATAAGTGTTTTTTTAATCGACGCAACATTTTCTAATTTTCGATGCAAATAATTCTAGGGTTATTTTCGGTGGTGACGCAAACGAGTTGGCACATCAAAAGATGTATATTTGTCCAAATCGGATATCTCCCTTAGAACAAACAGTTCACTGTAAATGGGTGCCCTCTTTCAATCGGTAGCATAAATATAAATATGGTCAAATAAATCTAAACGTGCTTCAGTACTTATCCATCCTTGACTTTGAGTGTTCCTGGTGAAGGTTCGTTGAGAAAAACTCGTAGGACGCATACAATTCATAAAGTGTCATATTCATCTTGACCAGTAGCACATAGATCATGAATTTATGATCCGCATTAAACCGACAGATAACGGTACTTACAGAATCATCTATCGATTGTACAAAGGCATATGAAAACGACTTCTCTTTTGATAATAGTGGTTCATTACTCCTGTGTGATGCTATCACTTGTTGAGAACTCATCCCGATCTTTCCTGCCCTGGGGTCCACAGTAAGAGGTTGTTGAGTAGAAAATACCCTGTTGAAGTTATTGTCTCGATTACTGAGCTCCATCCGATATCGCTGAACTTCTCTTCGTAATTTTTGCAATTCATCATTATAATCCTGGGAAAATTTTTATAAAGTAACCTTTATATATGATATATCAAAACTCAAAGCTATGCTATCATGATCCTAAATTCAATATGATTAGGTATACGTATTTGCAGACATAATAAATGCAATGGGTATACTATGACGTCGCGTACAGTGTTGGTGTTAGTTTTGGTAACGTTAGTTTGACGTCATTTTTCATGCATTGTATAAATAACGTCGTACTTTTTTCATTTCGTGCAGCTCAATCATACAGCATAAATTATATATATGAGCGGTTTGCTTGACTTGCTACGTAAAGAACCGAAATGCAAAAGCGGCACATATTTTTTTTAAGTACAGTTAAATTAAAACATTAAAACAGAAACATAATATTCATTTAAATCAGTATCGTCTTGGAGCAAAATATATTTTCTCTTTCTTTTGATTGAAACAAGATATTTTAAAAAGTTTAAACCACTGTCTTTTCTGCTGCTTTTTCTTTTAGTTTAAACATATTTATTTATAGTGGATTGGGAAACAAGTTATTACAACATATATTAGTCCGTTTCCACTTTGAGGGTGCGAGTGCGTCCTTGTAGCCTTAGCCTGCTCTTTTCGAAATCTAAAAGGGTGATTTTTACATGCAAGAGATATTGCAACATTACCATTATCATTACATTTGAGCCAGGTGTCAATTAGTTTGGTAAGGGCTGTCTGACATGAGTGGTTAGATCGAAATCCAGATTGTGTCTCATGTAATACTTTATATTTTGACAGATATAGATACAAATGTTTGTTGGAACAGTCTTTCTAGATTTAAAAAAGGCATTTGATCTCGTTAATCACACCATTCTCTGCCATAAATTACATTTATACAAAGTCTCTTATCATTCAATAAAATGGTTCGAGTCGTACCTGTCCAATAGAAAACAAAAAGTGTGCTCTGGTAATACAGCCTCAGAATCTAAATGTATCAAATATGGGGTTCCCCAAGGGTCCATCTTAGGTCCCCTTTTGTTTGTCTTATTCATAAATGCCATGACTTTAGAAGCCACTTATACAGTCATTGATATGTATGCTGATGATACAACACTTCATACATATGGAACAAATAAGGAAGAGATAGAAAGGAAACTAAATTATGATGCCAACACCATAAATACTTGATGCACCAATACTAACACCTAGTATAAATTTATTTAAAGAGCTAAAGTGGTTGAATTTCAAATCTCGAATTTCATATCATAAACTTATTCTTGTTCATAAAATTCTAAACGATAAAGCACCTGATTACTTAAAGGAACTCTGTTGTCCAATTGTTAACCTACATAGTAGAAATCTAAGGTCATCTGCAACTAATAATTTAGCTGTTGTACGACCGAACACAAATTCAATGAAGAAATCTTTTGCATATAGCTCATCTATACTTTGGAATAAACTACCAAATGAAATAAAATGTTGTGAAAACCTGGACACTTTTAAACAAAAATGTGTTGATTTCTTGTCTATAAATGATTTATAACAACTTACTCAAATATTCTAATGATTTGAATGTTATGTATATATATATATCAATGAATTTATTTTTCTCTTGTTCTACAGACAGTTTAAAGTTAGTATGAATAGTGGATTTACATAATATGTTTGAAACTGTAAGCTTTGTAATATTTGTACTGTTTGTTCTTTGTGAGGGCCTCAAGGTAGATTAGCGAAAGCTAATTGAGTCACCCTCTGTAAATAAAGTCATTACTTACTTACTTACTTACTTACTCTCTCTTAACACGGGTCAGTCATTTATCGCCCCCTTCCGACGGACTATCATTGTTTCAAAAGACCATCATACTCGCAAATGGTGTCAAGGGCTTATTCTTTTATCCGCTTTGATAATTTCCGAATAAAAAATTTATAAGTTGAATCGTTTGTTTCATCGCCTGTATTAAATGTTAAAAGAATCAACAGTTGAAAGCAAATTAAAACTAACCACAATAAGATTAATTTAATCAAATTTACCAATTTCATAAACAAATTTAATCTCAACTATGAACAAGAAAACAGATGGGCGCAGATAATTTTAGCGAAAAACTACTAATCTCAACTATGAACAAGAAAACAGATGGGCGCAGATAATTTTAGCGAAAAACTACTAGGGGGCATTTTAGCGCAGACATTAGAGCCCATTTTAGCGCAGGATTAATCCGTTCAGCTGTATTTTCGATAGCCCATTTTAGCGAAAACTTTCCTAGTTGAATAATACTAAAACCACGAGCATTAATTTATGATGGCTTAATATTAAAGTTGTATGTATATAAATATGTTCACTTAGGTTCATCATGGAAATAAAAGTAATTCTATAGTTGTCACTCAGCTATTTACGTTTTTCTTGATACTAAAGTATCCTCAAATTGCAAACAACAACATATATAAAAATACAATGTATAGACGAATGTGCACCACAATCTAGACAAGATAAAGAGAAAAATCACTTCCTACTGCAACTTTATGAACAGTATTGTACAGGGGGTATACCCAGAGCCCATTACGTACGTTTTCTGGAATATAAATTCCAGGCTAGAACGGACTTTTAAAATTTGATTTTAAAATTTTAGTGTTATATTTTAATGGACATGATATTTTTTTAATTGTGCTGTCTTGCTTCTATTTAAAAAAAAATATTGATCATTAATCATGAATCATAAAATGGATTAAAGCATTGCTCTAAAATGGGCATTGATAATTTCCATTTTCGCTCGAATGGGTTAAAAATCTTGGGCTAAAATGGGCTTTACTTTGGCACTAAAACGTTAGATTTTTTTCTCTCTAAAATGTCCTACCAATGCGCTAAAATGTCCGCCGCCGAAACAGATACAGAAAATAATTTTAATTAGATTTGATAAAAATCTGTTCAGATATTGTATCAAAAAAAAAAATTATAAAAAAAGTTATGGTTTTGCATGATAAGATATTTGCTACAGAAGTCTTTGAGGGCCATGCAAATTTACTTTTTTCAATTTAATTTAACAAATAAATTGTAATGTAACAGATTATCAATTTGATATACCAGATCCCTTTTGCACTGATTGTGCATAGGTTTTCTCTTCTAGATCTCGCGCAAGGGTCTTTGTTTTTAATCAAAAGTGTGAAAACAAAATAAATATCGAAACAAATATATAAAGAAAAATGCAAGGATGAACTTAAGGATGTTTCATTAATCCTTATATGTGCCCATCGAAATTGATAAAGAAGCATGAGGATTTTGAAGAAGGGGAAGCATTGTTTATCCTTGCATGTTCCTATGTCCCTAGAAACACACTATCCATTCTTTCTGATTTGAAAATTGATCCTTTTTCTATGATAATCGTTCATTCTAAGACACCAGGGGCCTGTTTATCGAAACTGTCCTAAGAATTTCTAAGGGCAGAATTTAGGATAAAGTTAGGACCGACTAACGACACGTCTCAGCATGCACATCGACGCTTTCTTAGAAATATCTTATCTAGAACATCCTAACCGTCCTAAGTATTGGCGGAAAAGAAAATACAAATTAAATATGAAAAATTAAAATATGATATCATATTTTATCAATATATATATTTTTTTAATATAGTTAATAAGAAACTAATTAATAAATGATTATTGTATAATATTTGTACATTTAAACTGTATACAACAAAACATAAAATAATAACTACGTATCATACAAAAATTTAACAAACTAATTGTAAACTAGATATATAATCGGTAAAAATCATTACATATTTTTGAGTGAATTGAATTCGAAGTGTCTAGGTTTCAATATTTAACAGTTCAAAGGCAAATCTCGTTCATTTTTCATATTTGTCGCTGGACGTCAGATAAACAATAAATCAATACACACAAAAATGCGCCAATTTGGGTTACGCAATGTTTCAATCAATCTCATTATTATAATTAAATCATACTATTGGTAGAGAAATTCACAATTTGTTATATCAAATTGACAATTTATTATTTCTAATTGATTATTTGTTATATGAAATTGATAATCTGTTATATCAAATTGATAATTTCTTATATCAAATTGATAATTTGTTATACCAAATTGATAATTTGTTATACCAAATTGATAATCTGTTATATCAAATTGATAATTTGTATATCAAATTGATAATTTGTATATCAAATTGATAATTTGTTATATCAAATTCATAATTTGTTATATCAAATCCATAATCTGTTATATCAAATTCATAATTCGTTATATCAAATTGGAAAAAGTTAATTAGCATGGCACGTAAAGGCTTCCGTAATTTGCGACGTTAGGCACTACATGTCAAGTTTTACAGAACGTAACGTCAAAACATGTAAAAAGCATGGTGTGACATTATG
Organism: Mytilus galloprovincialis; assembly: GCA_037788925.1. Lineage (NCBI taxonomy): Eukaryota > Metazoa > Mollusca > Bivalvia > Mytilida > Mytilidae > Mytilus > Mytilus galloprovincialis. Next base: position 38,811,346 of record CM075335.1, read on the forward strand.
ACTAGACAAAAGTAGTCGCTGACTGTGTCGTTAATACTTCCGACATGTGATCGAAAATGGGTTCAAAAAAATCCCTGAACAGTAGATTTCAATGTTATATAGTATTTTTTGTGCTATTATAATTTCAAATATCCCCCCTTCAAAACTGTATAATATGACTTATCATAATTGTAACAAAAATGTAAAAAACGGCGTTTTGTGACATTTTGATTAGACAAAAACAAAAAGATCGCGTTTATTTTTTTTTTTCAATATTTTCTCTTAAAACTTCGACACAATTATTTTTCATACACTTAAAAAAAAAGTTTTCACGTTTGAATAAAATTTCATATCGTAGAAAAGACTGCAACTGCCTATTACTTTTCATAAGACACTTAACAAATACGCCAAAACGTCAGAAAACGGCGAGTGTGACATTTCAACGGATTTGATAAAAGGAACAATTTAGGACAATACTTACTAATTGAAGACATATAAAGTTGTATATGTATTGTATAATTTTGAAACAGGAAGGATGGATATGTAAATTGTGGTTTGGATCTGCAGCATTCGTTCGAATTTTGAAGAGCTCCAAAAAATATGCGAGATTTGGATTTTGTGACAGAAATACAAATTTCAAAAAAATATTAATTCTGCCACGATCTTTTGAAATGTTGTAACAAAACTTTTTATTTTTTTTCCTTATTATATACGGAATAAAAAGATTGTTCATCTATCAAATCGTATTTCATTCTGAAGTGTATACAAGAAAATGTCTGATTGTAACCGTAGTCTTTGGTTCAAGTGTTCTTAAAACAATACAATCACTACCGTGATCGGGATTATTTGAAGTGAAGTTTGGTAAATAGAAATTATTTCAACAGCACAAGGACAATTTTTACAAACGAGAAGCAGGTTAAACAACGTTTGACATTAACTCTCTATCATTGCAATAATAATAATAATAAAATTGTAAAAGGCTATTATCGTATCAAAGTTAAACAGCTCTATGATATTGCCATTGTCAAATATCAGATATGTGAGATGATTTTGCTTTAATATGAATTGAGTAATTTCCCTTAGAATGTAAATTGTTTTTGTACACATTTATTTTTTATACTTGTGTTCATTGTCACTTTGTATTAGAGTAGATGTGTAAAGTTTTTAGTTGTCAGTAATAAGACAGCTGCTTTTGAAAAACAATAGTAGGTTTTTGTCGAAAATGACATATCTATTGGGTTTCACTTCTCTGTCACCCTTTACAGTTTAAAATAAAGTGCAGCGGGTCCAGAGGTTTATAAGAATGTTGAAACTTTAATTCACTGATGAGTCTTTTGTAGACGAAACGCGCGTCTGGCGTATATACTAAATTTAGTCCTGGTATCTATGATGAGTTTATTTACTGATATCACCTTGTTTGACGATAACATATTTTCATGTCTACTGTTACAATACTAAGCAGTTACAGTAATATATTGTTACAGTACATGCCTTTCCCCATTTGGTCTTATTTTGTTTGAAATTTTGAAGTTTGCTAATGCAAGGTAGTTGTTTTTGTTGTTAGATATGAAGTTTATACGGAATTAAATATTCGAAATGTCGGATTTTTTTATATTTATATTTGATGCATTTAAGCAAAAACATAAAATGTCCAATCGAATTCAATGATCAACGCATAAACACACTTGACAGAAAGTTACACCACAAATGATATGTGATCTTCGCGTCATATGAATGGACAAACGTCACAAACAATAGTTCTAGTGACGTTTATACTATCGCAGGTAAATCATAAAAAAAATAAGTGCACAAGGCAAGATACGTGTATCTAAGTTAGTCATTCATTTATTAAACAAAGCAGGACCAAACTATTTCGATTTGTCTTGGAATGAGGAATACTAGTATAAAGTGTAGAACAGTCAAATGTTCAAAACTATTGAAAAATGAAATATTTGTAGATGATTTGTACTCCAAAAGATCTTTGTATTTTTTTTAGTAACCACATCTGATTCACGCCACCTCTAGAATAAGTAGTTTTACAATAACGTTGATGTCTAGATTTCAATGCTGATAAAATTGAGGTCATTTGATAAGAAAGAGGTTTCAAAAAGCACTTCAAAGACCCAGCAATGTAACATTGTGTGTAATATATGTAAGGATACTTATTCAAGGTAGGTATCCAGTACAGTCATGTAGGTACGACAGGTATTTTGCCACATCTCGGTCTCCAAAGATTGAGGTAGCATGTGTATTTATAGACCTATTCAGTTTTTCTAATTCTTATCTGTATAAAAGACCATACATTTTGGAATTGTAATCGTGCAGTTTTCGGAGTAATCATATCAAAACGAAAGTTACAAACACTGAAGTAGTATAATTTGTGATTCATGAACGAAAAGATTTAGTTTGAATAGAATGTACACATTGCGTTATAAAAGTTGTGAATGGAATACGCAAGGTAAATCTCTAAGTCGTTCGTTAGCTGGGCAATCAAGTTCATTTTGTGTTCTACTTAAAAGGTCACGTTGGTTGTAACCTACATATTTTAAGTTGTAAATTTGGGCACAAACAAGATAACACTATATCCTTATTAAGTACCAAGTGTAGTTGATAACATATTTTCTTGTATTTTTATACTTTTTCTGTATTCAATTTGCATATTACGAATTTTCTATAGTACTCAGAAAATTAAGCTTTGTAAGACATATTTCCGAATGCGTTTACAAAATGGCCAATATACCTCTTCAGTATGAAACGTTCCTGAAGCAATATAGATGATTCCACATATTATACAATGCCTTAAATAATGGGACCGAAGTATGCTAGATTTAAAACAAGTAGCATTGCTTCTATTTTTATCAGTCATTTTAGAAGAAAATATATCTTAATTTTGGCATTTTCCCAATCTCCAAGTCAAGTAAATATCAATATATTAACAAAACGCTTTATTGAATAGAAATTTGGATTTTTTGTAAACATGCATATTAAATACATTTCTGGCAAAGTGCCCTTATCTATCAAATAGTTTGGGTTATTATACAATTCTATTTTAAGAGGCTGTGATTTACTATTCCTTAAATGACACCATATACTTAAGAATTTTAAATACAACAGCTTTAGGTTAAAAGAACTCATTGTACTATTTCAGCTGTATGAATTGTATATATATATATTTATATATATATATATATATATATATATATATATATAAGTACGTCTGAGTCAGTGACAACCCTACAACAGATGTATCCATCGGATCGCCATCAATGATGGTGATACATGGCTGTGTACATAATGTATATACAACTCGTCTAAACATCAACCCAACAATGTTAGATCTGTAAATTTGCTTTCGCAAATTTTTGGTTCTTCCCTCGACGGGATTATATATATATATATATAACAAGTCTAAAAGGGTACAAAATCACCAAAAACACAATAAAACGAACAATATGTTAGATATTTCGGATAACAGATATCCTTCCTCGGTAATTTCACGATGACAAATGAATCATGTCAATTCAAATTAAGACTCTATCAAAATCTTGAAATTTATACAATTTGAGCGAACGCTGGAACAATTTCAAAATGTCCAAACACGGCGCAAAGACTACAAAGATATGCCAAAATAAAAATACTTATTTACGGTGTGAACTCTAAATTTCCAAAGGTGGTGACAGTTGAGATGTTAAACAACTGCGTGGAAATACAGTCCCAATAAACAGTCCTGACAGATCTAAGCTGGTATAATATTTAAAATATGACAACGGTAGAGCAATTGCAACAGAGACTGCATTTTTAAACATCCCAAAAATATAGTAATTAGATGATAAGAAAATGAGTAATAAATTTTTACTAAGGTTAAGTAATAGAACGTGGCGGCGTATTTACACATCTCTGCCAACTGTAATTAAAACTAGTATAATTCAAAAATTCCTGAAAAGTGTAAGAGTCCAGTACGGAAGCCGGAGTTACTGGACACAAGTGAGGCAGGAAATTAGTGATGGTAGGGAAAATGAGTGACTCTTCTATGTTTTTTTATTAATGCCCTCTGAGGAAACTGTCCTGAGCTTTCTTATCCAAAAACTTTCCCGAGCAAGTCTGTCGGCCTTTGACCAGTCCTCGTTGTGATCTATATATGATGGTGATTGACCAGTCCTCGTTGTGATCTATGATGGTGATGGTAAGTACTTACCATCACCATCATAGATCACAACGAGGACTGGTCAAAGGCCGACAGACTTGCTCGGGAAATAAACTTACCAACACCATCATAGATCACAACGAGGACTGGTCAAAGGCCGACACACTTTACGTTCGCTCAAATTGTATAGATTTCAAGATTTTGATAGAGTCTTAATTTGAATTGAAATGATTCATTTGTCATCGTGCAATTACCGAGGAAGGATATCTGTTATCCGAAATATCTAACATATTGTTCGTTTTATTGTGTTTTTGGTGATGTTGTACACTTTTAGACTTGTTATATATTATATTTTGTAGTGTACTGAATGGTTTTTATGATCCATCGCCCCGTAAGATTTATCGTTGACTATTTATTCAGTCATTTAATATATATATATATTTATTCAGTCATTTAATATATATATATATACAAGTCTAAATTGAAAACTACGTTCAAACCTATGATTGCGTTGGATAAAAACCGCAATTTTTATACGTGTGCATGTAAAACAAAATTTCGTTGTAGAAGGGTCTAAATACATAGATATATAAGGGCAAACACGAACAGTTCCATTTTCTAATTAAATGGTCTTGAAATTGACGTAGGATGACATGATTATTTTCATTTTGATTTTTGCAATGACAAACATAGGTACAGTCTAAAATTTAGTAGTTTTAATTATTATCTGTGTTTGTTATTCGATTACATAATTATAGTAAAATTGTATGCTTTCATTAAGAAAAGAGATTAAGAAGTTGAGTGTCTATACTAATTGACACCGTCGCCAATGGATGATTTAAAAGATGTCTTTTTGTTTTTCTCAAACATTGTTGTCAATACAATGGAATGTCATACAACTGTCATACAAGTGAGAGGATTAGCTAGATATAAAAAGTGATTTAATCCACCATTAACCTCATAAGAAAATGTTTTTACCAAGTCATGAATATGACATCTGTTTTTTGTTGATTTTAGAAATGACTTCATACGAAATAAAAAAATCGAACGAAAAGAATTAATTTGGATAGTATATTTCCTTTTTGTTATGAACTTTGTGAACGAAATACACCAGGCAACGCTCGCCGTTGTCTGTTAGCTCAGCAATCAAGTTCCTTTTGTGTTCTTTAAAAAATAAATGAAAATTAATGAACAAAATTAACAAACAAAAAAAAGTTACATATAAATTTATGATATTTATGTCCTGTAACTGGAATTGCTTGAGATGTGCCAGAGGACTGGGCGTGATTGCGACCAAAGTAGAAGAAATGAAATATTGCGTCCATTTCATTTAAAGTAATCCTTCTTACATGTTATTTGCAAATGACAGCTCTCTTTCAATTCAGTATGCATGTTTCTACATCAAAATGGGACATTTTACAATTAAGAAATTCCGATTGGATCAAAACCGACGATTTGCAAGTTTATTTTGCTAGATTGAATTACAAACTCTATTTTAAAGTCATATAAAAAGAGTGACCGGTTAAACATAATGTTTATCCAATTCATGAATCAATGCATGTTTATATTATAAACTTAGTCTTCTGTGCACGATTTTCTTATTTTTTCCGCATCCATATCGTACAATCGTGTGCACATTTTTAGAACGAAGAGCTTCTGCGCTTCATACAAAATGTACTTCGGTCAACGCTTTTACTCCCCAATGAAGTTACAACAAGAATCATTCAATTCTTAAAACCAACCTAGCCATTTAGTTATAAAAAACATATGCATCGGGTTTTTTTTTTTAATTTGAAGTTCCGTATAACTTTAAATCATAATTGGACTTGCGCTACTTGCTTTGCTTTCTAACTATTTTGATCTGAGCGTCACTGATGCGTCTCTTATGTAGACGAAACGCGCGTCTGACGTATTAAATTATAAGGCTGGTACTTCGATAACTATTTACATAACTGCGTCGATACCACTGCTGGTGGACGTTTCGTCCCCTTGGCCATCACCAGCTATGTAGTCAGCACTTCGGTGTTGACATGAATAGCAATTAGATAGTCATTTTTACATGTTTGCAAAAGTTAAGATTATTCAAAATACAAAGGATTTTCCTATTCCAGGCATAGATTACCTCAGCAATATTTTGAAACACATTCAGAGTTTTGGTCCTAAATGCTCTTCTCCTTGATTCTTAATTGGCGTGCTATATATTTTCATCTGAGCGTCACTGATGCGTCTAATGAAGACGAAACGCGCGTATGGAGTATCGAATTATAAGCATTGTACCTTTGATAACTATTGGCGGATGGAATTACATAACTTTGAATCTGTACCAAATTGTCTTTAGTATTCTTATTTAATTGCTTTTGGCTTTTCGTCAATCAAATGAGTGTAGCCTTTTTAACTGATTTTTAAAGAATTTTCTTTATTTTGCTGTAAAAAAACTGTTTTAGTTTCAGGGGCAAAAGGGGGGGGGGGGGGGGGGGGGGGGTGAGCGCACTCAAACATGTTTGTTTTTAGCAAATTCAGTATGTGCATGAATAAAAAAAATCAGTAGCAATAATTCAGTGACAGTCAGTTGAGTTACAGTTTGCAATGACGGGATATTCATAACTAATAACTAACTTTTAAATTATGATATATAGACTTTGTTCATTGCTAATAGGATGTAGCGAAAAGATGATTTTAGCTTTGTTTTGGTGTTTATAGATCATCGTCTTTTAGGCATAATTCCACATCTTCTTTTTTTTTTAAATTGACATTAGAGTAATATTAATTCTGTTCATCATAAATTGATATTCAATAATTAAACTATTCTTATTTGTTTGGATGGAACTTCAGTAGTTAACGAATATTATTGTCAAGTATTACTCAAACGCAGGGGAGCACTTGAATAAACGATAACGAAGCTACTTTCATTTATATCAACTTATATATTGCATGCGGCTATAATACCATTAAAGTACCACTACTAAATGTAATGTAAAATCTTTCCGCTGTTTCTTAAAATAACAAACAAAACTTAACCTTTTTGAAACTTATATCCGCACATATTTTGAATGCGCCAAATTATGATGGTTTTTCGAGAATGAAAAGTATCGTACCACTTTTCACGTCATACGAGCATACGAAAATGACCTTACTCGATATACCCAACGTATCGGAACGTAAGTCAGTCTACTGTATTGAAGCATTTCGAAAGGCGGAATAGACTGCATGATATATGTGTTTTAGATTTTTTAATAGATTTTTCCATTTTATAAAGGAATTCCGTTTTGAATTTCCCTTGGAGTTTTAAACGTTTGTTATTTTACTTTTTATAATTTTCATGAATGGATTAAGCCCTAGCCACACCTTACCAGATAGGCCGAAGGGACGCCGAATGAATAACGTTTTGCAATCCGTTCAGACTTGTTATACGACTGTTCTAGTCCATTTAATGTATGTTCATCGTCTGTTTTATCCGTCGACGTCCGTTCTGTCCGATGAAAAATTGAATATGTTCACATAGCGTGAACGGACACCAAACGGATAACTTTTTCCCGTTCAATCATGTCTGTTAGACGTCCGTTATCATCCGTTAGTCGTCCGTTCATTTCCGTTTAATGTTCGTTCAGCGTCCGTTTAATCCGCCGTTCTCCGTTCTGTCCGGTGGAAATTTTGGAGCATGTTCAAAACTTTCAACCGATAAATTGTCCGTTGTAGATCTGATAGTCGTCCGGTGTTTACGGTATTCGTCCGTTCAGTGTCCGTTTTGTATCCGTTACTTGTCTCTTATTCATTCGTTAGGAGTCCGGTAGATAAATTCACCAACGAACTTCTACCGGACGTATAGCGAATACAATGGATGTTGAACGGATGTGAAACCGACTTATATCGGACGTATAACGGATAAAGTGGATTATGAAAGGATATGAAACTGATAAATACCAATTAAAAATTTCGAGTCAGAAAGGCGAATCATTTGTATGTCAGATTTCGAAGGTGTCATGAATGTCTATTATTCAGTATGACCTAAGACTATCAAACAGTTGTATTCAGGTCAGCCCCTACCTTTTGGTGATGAACAAACCAAAACCAGTTGCAGAGAAAAATTTTGAATATTTATACGATTTACATGTACTTTTATTGTGGCCTTTACTTTTTCCGCATACCTTGTTCATCCGTTCACCCGGTACGTTACCGTTTATCGTACGTTGCATATCCTGTGTGTGTCCGTTATGCATTCATTATACGTCCGTTTTATTTGGTCAGTACATCAACGGACTCCCAACGGATAACAATTTTGTAAACGGAAACGTTTTTTATTCCGTTAGGCGTCCCTTCGTGTTATTGTAAGTTGTGACCACAGCTTAAGAACGGACGTCCAACGGATGAAGTATCCATGTAACGTCCGGTAAAAGTCAATTTCGTTTCCGTTACTATTGTTATACATACGTTGGATGTCCGGTTAACTAATTCACCAATGGAATTCTACCGGACGTACAACAGACGTTTAACAAATGAAACGTATGAAAAACAGATATAAAACAAACATGAACACAAGGGTAACGGATAAACAGATACGTACCGAATGTAAAACGAATAAATGCCAATTAAAACTTTCGCGTTATAAATGACAATTTTAGGTACGTCAGATTTCTTGAATGTCATGAATGATTATTATTCTAAATGTCACGTGTATGTGATTAACATGTATTATTTTTGCCGCCTTTAATTTACTGCTTATCTTGTTCGTCCAGTTTATCCGGTACGCTTCCTTTAGGTTCGGTGTTATGCGGTACTCGTTCGTTGGATGTACGTTCGACGTCCGTTCTGTGCGGTACGTTTCCGTATGTCGTACTTTGCATATCCTGTGTTTGTCCGTTAGTCATTCGTTACGCGTCCGTTGTATATGATCAGTACACCAACGAACTGCCAACGGATAAATAGGAATTTCGACATCCGTTTTTGTCTACTTAAAACCTTTTTTTCCGTTCGGCGTCCGTTCAAGCTATCCGGTATGATGTGAGCACAGCTAAAGATGATATAATTTAATATAACAACAGGGGCGGATGACATCATACGACAATTGTTAAACTACTAAAGGACATTTTGGCGCGCAGAATAGCCCACTTTAGCCCGAATCAATCCGTTCATCTGTATTTGCAATATCCAATTTTAATTAAACCTTACTTAGTTGAACAACATTGTATGATGGGTTTTATTTTTAAGCTGTTTGCATTTACAAATTAGTTGAATTTAGAAAGAAAAATAATTTAATCAAAGAGGAAATAAAAGTGAAATATTTGATAGTTTTTTCTTAATACTATAATTAATTCAAAATTATCACCCTATTTTCAAATTAGGAGTACAAATGACTCTGCACCTCTATCTTGTCTAGATAAAGAGTAGGAACAGTTCCTATTGCTATTAAATGAAAAACATTGCACATATGGTATGCAAAGGACAAAGGGCCCAACACGTAAGTTCTTTGGTATATCAGTTCCAGATTCCTGAAACAAACCCACAGCAAAACGCCCTGTCAAACTACTTTAAAAGAAGTATGAGTTAAATGTTAGAATAGCTACCACACGAAACTAGTTAACAAAATGCCAGCTTCAGTCTTAAATCAAACTGATTGAACAGTTATGTCTTCTTCATATGTAAATCAGCCACAAACCCTCTCGATTGGGGTTAAGTATCATGTCGTCATAAACTAAACGAGAGGAACTTAACCTGTATCAAGCAAACAATTGTTTTTAGAATAAATGTGTCAATATTTATTAAAAAAAACATGCCATCTTGATTGAATTGACACCTTTTTTGTAAGTATAGTTTTTGTGAATAAGTCTTTTAAAAGATTTTGTCTAGCTTTTATATTGAATGACAACAATTTTGCTCTTTGGTGAAGGAATTACATTAAAAGATGAAATGTTCAAAACCTATAGGTTGCACTTTGTAAATACAGCTGTTTGTCAAAACACGCCTCTTTTGGGGAGATCTTTTTTTACAGACTGGTTCCCAGTTATGCTCTCTGTGTTCCATCTCACAGAGACATAGATTGGGAATGTTACCAGTAAATAAACATGTGCATATTGTTTACATTGAAATCTGTGGTAACCTTGCATTCGAGGTAGGGGTAGTTAAGAAAATTTGACTGCCAACATATTGGGAACCGCTTTTCCTTTGACTGCCAAGAATCGGCCCAGCGACTTACGTTATCAAATCACTGTGCTTAAACTTAAGTTACCCACAGCCCAAGATTGCGGACTCTAAACTCGTTGATATTTAATTCATACAAAATGTACCTTTTGCGACGTTTTTCATGCAGAATGTAAATATTTATAGGATTATTGAATAAAGAAATGACTAACAATTACCATAAATTTGTTAATATAGAGTTCACTAAAGCGCAAGGTCAACTTTAAAAAATGCATAAGATGTCCGTAACTTTTTGATCGAAACTAAGCAGACTGTCCGTAACTTTATTTTTAGATGTAGGTAACTTTTGATTTAAAATTTTAAGAATTATAATTTCAACAATTAGAAGACAATTAACATCATATTTGTAACCTTCGCGGCCGTTTATACTACTCATTCACCACCAAATGTGATTTTATTAAAGCATCATACTTACAAATGTACACCACAGAAGTTTTATGTGGGGGTTGTGGTACTACATCCTGGTTATAATGGTTTGAACTTTTATTTACTGATGTGCGTCTTATCGACGTTTTTGGCTTGTCGGACCAAGGCTTTTCCATACTCTTTAATGTTTTGAGTTTAATCATATGTTTGCGGTTTACCTTCACCTCTGTTTCTTTCTATGTGTATTTTGATGAATACTCTTTGACGCGGCTCGGTATTTATACATCCCACCAGTTAGTTATAGTGTTATGATTTTTTGAAAATGTTTCCTTTATGTTTTTTTCTCTCTCTTTGTATGTTATCAGGGGTTGTTAGACTATTAAATTACCCTGTTGTCCTACGTAGTCATTTATATTTTTATATACTATGTCGAATTGTTACATAATGTTGACTGCTCTTTTCCTTTTATTGTCACTGACTTTTACCTATTGTGTCTTTTAGTTTTATTCAGTTTAATGAGATTTAATGCAACTTGCATACAAATGAAATATGCAGCTAGCTGTAAAACTAGGTTTATTCATTTATACAAAATGTCCTTTTTTTTTTTTTTTAAGTTTTCCCATTTACTGTTAATCTTGGCCAGGGTGCCGCAATATCACCGTGCACAACGTCCCAGTGTGTCCAGATTGACACCCCTTTTATTTTACTGTCAATGCTAATGGGATTTGTTTTTAAAAGAGTTTTTGGCTTTTTCAAAAAGACGGAAAAAGTTTGTGCACTTAAGTCTTGTATAGTCTATTCACTGCATGCCTGGGCAATTTGGGATTTTTGGGTTCTCCTCCAAAATCCCGGATTCACGCTACCCTTGTCGTTGCTGGCAGAAAATCAGTAAGTGTATACATGCTACATGTATGTGTAAAAAATACTTGTGTAGTCTACTTGTTCAAAAATAAAAACAATGATGTTTCAACAGTTTATCTGCTATGATCGGAAACAACCCTCCGAACTAGGTGATTCGGGTACCCCGACATTATACAAAATGAGACCCGAGTTTTGCGGATTTATCGTGATTTTTTTTCATATTTTTCCCAATTTTGTCTTCCATCGATATATAACCAGGAAGATTTGGACAATTAGGACTTAGATATAAATCAAGTTCAGACAATATATTTTAAGTGCTATAGTGACAATTTATTAATCCTTTTATCAAACCTTTTACATTTCTTTGTGTCTAATTAATTCTATTGTTAAATATATGTTTGTCGTGATGGAAATCACTCTGACCATGACAAGTTAATCCGTTGGACACTAATCCTTTTCTATAGTAACTGTTTTTTATTTATGCTTGTGTATGTTATTTTGTAGTCAGTTTAGGTCTTAGGTCTGGTACTGTCCGGACCTTGCTAATAAAGTTTAAAGTATTGGTATTCCATCTTTGAATTACTATAACACGGAAAACTCCCGGTTATATATTGGTTGAGGTACCCGCGGCACGATCTTGAGCTAGTTCCCCCAAACTAGTATATATAAATACCTCCAGAAGCAGCAATATGGAAGAATCCTGGAATTACCAGCCTTGCAGAAATGGACACCCGTTTCCGATGAGAAAAGCAGATACTTGTTTGGACTTTCTGTGCAAATATTGCGGTAAGACATTGAATGTTTTCACCTACCATCGGTGTTATGCAGTTAACGCTTATTGTTACAAGTGCAGACACCATGGACATTTTGCCCGTATGTGCAATTTTCACGTTAAGTCATGTGAAATCCGAAAACCGAAGAAAAAGTCGAAATCCAAAATTCAGAGAGATAGTGACCGTATGAGAACGTTTATTGAGAAGAAGCAAATGTCTCAATTTCCGTTTCAAGGACTTGAGGACAAGGAAATCTCTTCATTTACGTGCTCCATACAGGACGAATCCGCGAAACAGCACATTAACAAGTTAAAAGTGTCTAACCGAAACTTCATCAAAGAAATCGCTGTGCTTAAGGCTGAAAATTCTAAATTGGATACCGTAGTGAAAGATAATGTGATGTTAAGGAACAATTTGGACAAAGTAAATTTGGAACGTTTAGAACATGACCGGATAATTCAAAAGATCGAATATGAGTTAGCCGAACATACAAGTAGAACTGAACATTTGGAAAGAGTAATAGTTCAACTGAAAGAGGAAAACCTAAATGTAACGAACTCCAGACAACGCTTAACAATGGAGTTTAAAAATACTGACATGCACTACAATCGCATCTTAAATGATATGGAAGGCGAAATTCAGAGACTGAGGGAAGAGAACTTAAACAGTAGACACGAGATTCAACATCTAGATATAAAACATTCAAACCGAGGTGTGCGTTCGACCCTTGCAATTTGCTCGCGTGGCAATTCACAGCAACATCATCGGCGTGGAGGAGGATACCCACGACGATAACAAAATTCATTCGGCCAACTCGGAGACCGAGTTTAGATGGAGTAGTGGCGAATATAACCAGGAAGTATTCCGTCTTGAATTACTATAACACGGAAAACGCCCGGTTATAGATACAATGAATTATATCATACTAGACATCTACTTCGTTTTGTGAATATGTATTCGATGCAATCTCTATCATCAGTTTAAACATCACATCGCGTATGTCGATTCTTTGAAAGTTACGGACATCTCTATTGGTATGATGAAAAAAGTTACGGACAAGTTGTTTTGAAGTTACGGACAGCCTAAGTGTTTTTTAAAATCGTGCTGTGATCGTTTATTTTGTAGAATTTAATCACCTTTCAAGTTTAGGGGTTTCCCTAAACGATTAATACAACTTTTAAATTCAGTTGTTTAATTGATGCATTCGTGGTATTGTTATTCTATAGAAGAAAAGTATCTAACCGACGCAAGGCGGCTCCATCTTGGGCTGTGGGTAACTTAAAGACCAAACAGCCTATTCATTTCTATCAGTGATTTTTCCTTCAAATTTTGTGTGAAGGTGTTGCATGAATTGAGGAACAAAATATGATGAAAAAAATTGGGGGTCACCGACTTAGTTTTGTCACTATAGCAACCTCAGTTTCGTGTTTTCCCGAATATTAACATAATATTTGCTTGTTATCTAAACTCTCAAAAAAATACTTTATATCAAACCTACAAGTATAATTCTTGTTTCACCTTAAACAGTAGATTTGCATCTTTCAAAGACAGGTTCAAGAATTTAGAGCTTTTATTGATTTGATCTTTAAAAATATGATTTATTTCATTCCCACCAAAAATTAAACGTTAAACTGAAAAACGTTTCCAGTATTAAAAAATATCTACCAGTGATTTCTTCATAAAAATTTAAAAAAGGAAAGTGCCATATGTACTCTTCAAAATAAAGCAAAAAAAAGTGTATGTCACCGACCTTTCAAAGAAATTATGAGTAATTTTCATGTTTTTTCTCGTTCGTTTTGAAGAAAAGAGTGGTCTCTCTTCATAACATTGCATCTGACGTCATAGTACAAACTTTCCTTGCTGGCGCTCTATTTGAAAAAAGAAATCGCAAATTGGGCGTTTGAGACCCACATTTAAATTTCCAAGAATAACAACTATATTCACTTACTTTATTATTATCCGGTAATACTAGAGATTAAGCATGTATCAGTTTCTGATCTGTATGATGTGGGTCTCATTGGGGTCTAAACGTGACGCGGGATTGCTGATTTTTTGTAAGCTTGACACGTGAAAGTCAAATTATTGTGGCGTGAAAACGGGAAATGAGGTCTTGCGGGACCCGGGAAATGACAAAAATAATGAGAATTGCTTACGTACATAGTGTAAGCGGGATTATACGGGAATCTGACAAAACAGTAAGCGGGACCCGGGATCGGAACCCCCCAATGAGACCCCCTATGATGTTGTTGCCGCACAATTATAAACCGTCAGAACCACCATCCGTCGGAATAGAAAATTATTTGAAATAACTTTTCACGCCGCTTTTGCATTGATAGTCTGTTTTTGTCCTCTGTCCCACGTAAGCAAAAATATTGAAAATAAAAAAAAAAAGAAATGAAAGATGGCACTGGTTAACTTACAGAGTATTTGACTATACCAGACAATATATGCTCATTCGTTACTGTTGAAAGACTATGGCGTATCATTAGGGTCAAAAGTATATTTTGTTGCAAATGCTATATTAAATACAGCAAATGCTATAATAGATATAGCAAATGCTACAAATAATACTGCAAATGCGGTAATTGTAAGTGCAAATGCGGTAATTGTAAGTGCAAATGCGACAAATTGTAACTGCAAATGCTTCAATTGTAACTGCAAATGCGACAGTTGTAACTCCAAATGCGAAAATTAAAACTGCAAATGCTTTTTTTGTTTTAAATGTAGCATTTGCTTTACTCTCGCGTATCAATAGGGTCAAAAGTAAATTATAGCAAAAGCAACAAATTGTAGCATTTGCACTATCTTCAATTTTATTTTGCAAATGCATTCACATACAAGGGCTAGTAAAAGTGTCTGTCATAATAAAGAATATGATAGGGAAGGACTTAACAAATGTCAATATTGCAGATTGTGGGAAGAGCTTATCCATATTGCCAATTTTACAGAGGAAGGGAGGAGCTTAGAAATTATTTTTTTAATGTTGTGTATGGCATGCATGTAATTTTAAATACACAATGTTTTCCATTCATAATCACTTATTAAAGTACTAATGTTGAATACTATAGAAGAGTTCATTCTAGTACGCTTTAAACATTATGTAATCAGTGAAATTTTCTGTTTATTGTACACAATCAAAGACTTAGGGAAGACCTAGCCCCCCCCCCCCCCCCCCCACATCCCTCCCCATAAAAATCAAATGGTAGCTCCGTTAAGCTCCGTTTGACTTCAGTAAATAATTCTTAAAAATAAATTCAATTACATGAGCAAGGGGAATTTATATGATATATTTTAATGTTGTTTTAAGAGTTGCATTTTTATATCCTTGTTAAAATTACGTCTCCGGACTAATTTTCCTAGGAAATCAAATGCGTGTCAGTAATATTCATAGGAAAAAAACGTTCATGCTCTTAATTTTAAAAGAAGAATGAAGATATTATGGATTTTTATGCCCCACCTACGATAGTAGAGGGGCATTATGTATTCTGGTCTGTGCGTCCGTTCGTCCGTCTGTCTGTTCGTCCGTATGTCTGTCTGTCCGTTCGTCCGTCTGTCCCGCTTCAGGTTAAAGTTTTTGGTCAAGGTAGTTTTTGATGAAGTTGAAGTCCAATCAACTTGAAACTTAGTACCCTGTCCCATGTTCCTTATGATATTATCTTTCTAATTTTAATGCCTAATTATTTTTTTTATTTAATTTCATGATCCATTGAACATGGAAAATTATAGTGCGAGTGGGGCATTCGTGTACTTTGGACCCATTCTTGTTTTCTAATAAATGTATGTTTCCAGACAAATTTTCATAGGAAATCATGTCCATGTTATCAAAATTCCTATGTAAAAATGTCCATGTCCATTATTTTAAATGGGAAATTTTTATAAACAATGGAAACTCACTTTTCATCTTTTAATATTGGTAAAGGGTCGTGCATTCACTTTTAATAGAATTTTTGTCCCCAGACTACTTTTCCTAGGAAATCATGTCCATGTATTCCATAAAAGTGATTATGCTCTTTATAGTTTATTTCAAAAAGGTAAATTAAACTGCTGTGTTTAATATTATTTTACAGTTGTGTATAGCTATTTTAGTTAACTTAAATGTATGTCCCAGATAATTTTTTGAAAAATATCATGTCCATGTCATTGACATGTTTAGCTGCAAATGTTTGCACCTGTCCTAAGTCAGGAATCTGATGTACAGTAGTTGTCGTTTGTTTATGTAATATATACGTGTTTCTCGTTTCTCGTTTTGTTTATATAGATTAGACCGTTGGTTTTCCCGTTTGAATGGTTTTACACTAGTAATTTTGGGGCCCTTATAGCTTGTTGTTCGGTGTGAGCAAGGCTCCGTGTTGAAGGCCGTACTTTAACCTATAATGGTTTAATTTTTAAATTGTTATTTGGATGGAGAGTTGTCTCATTGGCACTCACACCACATCTTCCTATATCTATTAGGTAATAACGTACATGTACTTCTCCTAGTAAAATTATGGACATGTACTTGATTAACTAGGAAAAAATGTCTGGCGGACACATTTGCTACCGGACCATAATAACTGTTACATTACTTCTATTTTTTTAAACTATAAAATACTCAATGAAGTATAAGAGCCGTTGTAGAGAGCCGTGGTGTAGTGGTTAGTGCATCGGACTACTAACACAAAGGTTCCTGGTTCGATTCCCGTTTGGGATGAAAATTTCAGGAACTCAATTTTCGGCTCTCCCTTGACACCATTTGCGAGTATGGTCTTGAGGAAACGATGATAGTCCGTCGGACGGCGACGATAAATGGCTGGCCCGTGTTAAGAGAGAGCCATATCTCTTGCACGTTAAAGACACCCTTGTAGATTTCGAAAAAGAGTAGGCTAATGCCGCTACAAGGCAGCACTCGCACCCGCAAAGTGGAAAGGGATTAATATAAGTTGTAAAACTTGTTTCCCAATCCACTATAAATAAATATGTTTAAACTAATGAAGTATAAAGAATGTCGAGTAGTTTAACATCCTTCCATTCAAAACAAAAACATCAGACATGTGTTTTAAACCTGTTTTATTGTACCATGTGGCTTAAAGCAAGTTGGTTGTCTTAAAGGGGCACTAGCTATGAAGTTGGCTAATAATCAAACTATATTGTGTTTGCCTTAAACATAAAACAGGTAGAATAATCATCTTCTTTCTGTTTGACCTGGAACTTATCAATTATTTGTACTAAAGTAATATTAATTATTTGGAAAACAAAAGGTCATGGAATAAAGTATTTTTTAATCAACAACATTGTCCTATATAAGTTATACATAAAGTTGAATTCTTTTATTCGCTGTTTCACGTCATGCCCGTTAACAAGTTTAAATTCCTATACCTATACGCCTTCTTTCAAGTTCAGATTTCTAGTATTCGTATTGTTATCTTAGAAAGTCTTACTGATCAAAATATTACAATAGGAAAATTATTTGACAATGATCGAATAAAGAAGTGCCAACACTGTGAGTATGACCCGTATATATAGCAAAATCCTAAATACACCTTTTGGTGGTGCGCCTGTCAGATGCGGAACGTACAGATAAGGTAATAGGTAACAGGTGAATATACTATTGATATAAACTGTAAAAAAATAACATAAGGACCTAAGACATGAAGAGCTATTGTTCCTCAGCTAATAAAATATTGGACCTATATATTGATTATTTTTGTCACTATTTTGTACCCATATTTTGACTATTTGTGTCACTATGTTGTACCCATATTTTGTCACTATGTTGAACTCATATTTTGACTATTTTTGTCACTATACTGTACTCATATTTTGACTATTTTTGTCACTATGTTGTTCCCATATTTTGACTATTTTTATCACTATGTTGTACCCATATTTTGTCACTATGTTGAACCCATATTTTGACTATTTTTGTCACTATACTGTACTCATATTTTGACTATTTTTGTCACTATGTTCTACCCATATTTTGATTATTTTATTTATTATGTCTGCTTGTTCACGAATCGTTGTAAATATAACGGAACTTGATGATCATACAAGGGAGGAGTTTGAGGATATAAAACCAGGTTCAATCCACCATCATTTAAAAATGCATGTACCAAGTTAGGAATATGACAGTTGTTGTCCAGTCGTCTTTGATATGTTTTTCATTTGACTTTATCATGTAATTAGAGACTTTCCGATTGAATTTCCCTTGGAGTAAAATATATTGTGATTTTACTAAAAAAAAATTCTATGCTAGTAACATTAAAAAAAGAATGAAAACGGAGAATATGCCAAAAAGACAACAATCCTACAAAAATCAAAACAAACGCCACAAGAAATCACGCACCAGTGGCGGGCTTTATCTGACCCCTTAGCACTAATATATCTATAATGTTTATGTGGCGACACTTTCCCTCTAATAGAGTAATCTGCAATGATTTTCATTCTAAACTAAACAATTTAATCCATTCTTTGGCTTGTGAGTAAGAAGTGCATGAGCTTTCAGTTGATCTTTGTTATACATTTTGCATTTGTTTTTCGAAAATCTGATCATTTGAAGAGTGTTTGTTGTTTTATATTTGCTTAAATATGAGTGTCATTCTGTCTGTTAAGGTGAGTTGTAAAGGCTGCAATTCTTTTAAAACAAAAAGGATGCAAACGGCAAAGCGTGTACATGTTTAACCCATTTGTTTAAAACATACGTTTGCCAAGTTTCCATCAACTGATTAAAGGCTGTATTTAAAAAAATAAAATAAAATACCAACAACATGTGCATGCATTATTGAAAGTTCAAACATGTAGGTTCAGTAAAGACTTATTTAAACGATCTATTTGTTTCTACTTTTGTAGCGTTTAGAAAACAATAACAAACGCCACACAAAGTTTACAAAATTTTCGTTACAAAGAAATGCACTGTATATTTCAATTTTACCGATACATTGTAATCCTGCTTCTGGCCAAATAGATCTGTTAAAATACCTATACTTACGGTTTTTTTGTATATTGATTAAGAGAGGAGCACATAGTCTAGAGTGGAAACATTTTCAATTCAGTGGGATAAGCCATTGTCTTCATTGAAAGCAGTTGTATTGAATGAATTTCTGGTTTTTTTTGTTTTTTTTTATTAATTTCATAACTATGATATGTATATTTCTCTTTGTCAATCTCTTCAGCCAATCAGTCACTGAATTTTAATTCTTGCATTTCATTTTCTAGAGGAATAATTTTACTTATACTGAACAATAAAAACACAAATCAATTACTTTATATAATTTATTTATCTCAAAAGATATCACATAAGGCAAATGACACTATGATATAGTCTAGTTATAGGTTATTAAAACATGTACAACACATTTCATTCATGGATTGATGTACAAAACATTTCAGAAATATAATTATATAAGTTAAAAAAACTTAACACTCTGTTCTATGTCTCATTTTAACAAGATGAGATTAATTATTACCTTATTTGGCAGACAAGGTTTCAACATGAAACAACTGAAGATCGTATCAAGAGATTACCTGTATCTACTTAAGAAATAATTCATTGAAGCCATAGATTTGTTGGAAATTTACACATGGCCTGGGCCGTGATATTCGAATTTTATCCTGAGCTTTAGCGTTAGTTTCATTGAAACTTTAAAGAATGAATATTCAATATCTGGTTATTTTATTTTACCAAAAAAAAATTCAAAGAGCATAGTAACTCTTTTTGACATTCAGTTTTGTTATTTTGGTTTTCTTCTAGATCTATCTGTGATGAACAATAACTACCAAATTGGGGACTGTTAGCAACCCAATAACAAATTCTGGTTCATATTCAAATTTTAGGGTAGATAAAAAAACATTTCATTGCCAACAGATTTGCTACAAATGCTTTAATTTCACAGATATTAGCCAAAAACTGTATTTTACCGCCCTTACTTACTCCTAATGTCTTATATTTATTCATGTCGGTCATCTTGTTTGATAAGAGGAGAAATTATATACCCTAAGTGTGATTTAAGCCAAGTTTGATTTTATTTTGCCTATACGGTTGTTTTAGAGAAGAAGATAATTGTAAAAGTTGACGGACGTCGAGGTGAGACGAATATTGTTTGAATTTTTCCCAATAATGATACTTCGAAACTTTTTATAATAAAGACGAATACAAACATTGAACTCTTGTGTTTTAACAGGAAGGTTTTACTTAAAAGTATAAAGCTAAAGATAGGTAATATTTGTTTATTTTGAAGATCTTTTTTCCCTTCTATCCATAAGACGTTTTAAAAATGCATTACAGATTAAGGAAATAGATAACATTGATCTGGTCTTTTATAAATGAGTTGTTTTCCTGTACAGTTTCCTGTTTAAAATTCTAGCCACTTATCCTCTTGTCTTATATTTGAGAAATTATATTGTCTTAGTCCTTATTTTTGTGATTTCCAATTTAAAAATTTTGACTTTGCATATTAAAATTGGTAGTATGAATTAAGAACCTATATTTTTTTTTAATTTAACTAATCAATGCTCTTGGTAGTGACATATAAATTTGTAATAAAGTACTACAAATAATCACCAAAAATAAACTTAGTATTTTTTTGTGTTGCCTGCGTGGGTAATATATTTGACCTTTAACCAAGACATGTGTGTCCATACTACACTGATGTCCCGCACTATAATGCAAATTGGCTTAAGCGAATCGTTAAAACTTCTTTAGACGTCAAGTTTACACAAACTTGATTCTCAAAGCCTCTCAAGTATCGAAACCTCTGCAAGGCTCTCAGGAACTACAACTGATTTTAAAATTCTTGATTTTCTTTCTTTTGTTTTGAGACCTAAATAATACCAATGCAAATATAAGGTTAAAGTCCGAGTCAACCATTTCCCGCCATATTTTCAATCTTAAATATCTCGAAAAGAATGTCCTTAACCTATTAATATTTTTAGCTTATCTTTATCCATAATTGATGCTATACCAGCTGATAGTATCAATTTTAATTTCTTAATGTTTTAATTTGTATACCTTACCTCACCTAATTACATCCTAAATAAGAAAAATATGTAATGTGTTTATGAGAAATAACTTGAAAAAATTATGATTTTGACCCACTCTAGCTACAAGAGTTTGAATTTCAGATGAAAAATTGAAAATCTATAGCTGAATCTCGAAAAAAAATCATTCTCGGTTACAAAATAGAAATAAACCCACTACTTACACATTATCAATATGTGCTTTAATTCAAAATCTCATTTGACCTTTTAAATTAAGATCAAGATATTGTTATAGGTACACAATATCACACACCTATACCCCCCCCCCCCTCCAAAAAAAAAAAAATTTGACCCCCAAAAAATTACCCTCATTTCAAGTAAAAGAGCCCTAAATTTTCATAAAAAAAGCAAAAAACACCCAAAAAACACCAAATTTTCTTACTCCCAAAAAAAATTTTTTTTTACTTTTTTATAAAAAAAACGTTATTAAAAACACACAAAAAACAACAAAAAAATTCCAAAAAAAAATAAATAAAAAAACCGGGAGAACAGGCAGAGAAAAAATTCTGTGGGATTTAAGAGAAAAATAATTTCCCCAGTGCGCCCCAACCTTGATTTTTAATTAATTTTATCAATATAGTCTAGTAATAAAACGGATCAATACGACTACAACTTAAATTGCTTTTTACATTTGTGAAGTGCTATAGACAAAATCGATCATTGGAAATATTTACATGGTTGTCAAGAGTATGTTTACATGTTGCCTAGACAATGTTGTCATCACATGTAAACATATAGCAGACTGGTGCGGTCTTTCGTTTCAAATTAACAGTGGTGAGAAGACGTGAATTAATGTTTCAAGAAAGTAATTCTACAAAAATACAAATGGAAATTCAAGAGTGTCAGGCGCAGCCTCAACCACAGAACTGGCCATAGAGTTTAGAAGAAAGTTACATTTTGAAAGAAAATATCAATTACTATCAGAGAATGATTGAGACAATCGAAAGAGCTAAGAGTTTGGGGCCGGTTGAACTTCCAAAAGCTCCGAAAAGAAAGGTGCAGGACTTATTTAAAGAAAAACTGGGAAAGAAAAAAAAGCAAACTATCACGACCCCTGAAGAACTTCACACCTTTCTAATAAGCAGAAAGGCGGATTTATCAAAGACAATTTCGAGGCAGAAGTTTATTTTTAATAGAGAAGATGACCCTGTCAAACAGTTACAAGAAGCATACAAACACTTGGTAAGACATAACGCCCAAGGTATGCTGTTTAACATTACTTTCGGTAATTTCCTTAATGATTTGAGAGACTGGTTTATTTCGGCAAAGGTCAATACAACGTGGGACACATGGTTATCAACTCAGATAGATATATCTATACCTCATGCTCGGAAATTAAGACAACTTGCTAATCTACTTAAAGGATTTAATGGTTTTCTGAACATTAATGTTTCAATCAATGATATTCTTTCAAAACAAGAACTTATCAAACAAATGTTAGCAATTCATCAGTTTGCCACCATTTGGAGACAGGTAGACTTTATTCCAGCAGATGATGGACTTACTCCGTCACAAGAAGTTTGATATGTATGTGATATTGTATTCCATATAAGGAGTGATCATACATGATCAGTAGGTGGGACAACTCTTTACTATTGATTTTCTTATTCCATATAAGGAGTGATCATACATGATCAGTAGGTGGGACATAGTAACGGTTATTCATAACCGGGTAACTTTTAGTGGATGTGACAGTTCTAACTTTGAACAGTGATATTATGTTTATAGTGTGTGATTTGTATGTATTCATTGCACTTTTGTTTTCAAATTAAAATTTTGAAACTGATTATTGTTTTGGTAATAAATTAACCGTAAGTAAATAAAGATTTAAAACTTAGTCATCTGTAATTCTTGTTCATAGAAAGAACCTGTTATTTCTTCGCCTTTTAAATCAATTACTTTATAAGTAAAAGGAATTGTATTTAAAACTTTTTCAATTACAAATATTTCTTTAGTCCAACGAGTAGTATAACCCTTTTCAAATTTACCCTTCTTTTTTGTTATTCTTACTCTAGTACCTGCTTTAAATTTAGGTTTTTTAATTTTCTCTTCCTTTTCTGGATATAAATTTTTATACACTGTTAATTCATTTTTTAATTTACTTGCTTGAACAGGTGTCATTTTAATTGAAGAATGTACTGTATTATTATAATTTTTTACTAAATTATCTAGTATATCATAATATTTAAAAGTTTCATTAGCAGTAAAGTATTTATACATATGTTGTTTCATTGTTCCTATCCATCGTTCCACTACACTGGATTTTTCTTCATTCTCAGTTGAATATAACTTTATGTTATTATCTTTTAACAATTCTTTTACTTGTCGATTATAAAATTCGGATCCTTTATCTGACCAAATATATATTGGTTTTCTTTCTTTAAATAATGTTTTAAAAGCTTCACTGACTGTTACTCCTGTTTTATTTTTCAAAGGGATTAACCAACCATATTTACTAAAAACATCTATAACTGCTAATAAATATTTATAGTGTTTATTTTGTTTTGAATGTGGTTGCATATCTATTAAATCAACTGCCCATGTTTGATCTATTGAATGAACATAAACACGTCTTTTAGGAAAAGATTTTATAACTCTATGATGTAATTCATCTGCTAATTTATTTGTTAGATTTGTTTTAGACATTTTTAAGTAACTAAAATGTTTTCTTAAAAAATGGAGGCAAAAAAGGATAAAATTTTATCCAAGCGAGGAGATTCATATAAACTTGTTTTGACAAAAGAATATAAACATAAAGCAAGTATTTATGTATTTAATTATGAAATTAGTCTAAAGGATGAAAAACAAGAAACATTTACAAATGCTTTTGATCACATGGTAGAGTATTCCATAAAAGATTACCCTAATGGAAGAATTAAAATAGTACCTATTCATGAAATCATAATTACTAAACATAAAAGCTGGCCTATAAGAACATATAATACAGTTAAAAAGTTATTCATGGATCAAATGGAAAGATTATTAAATAGTGCTGAAGAATTAAATTTAGAAGAAGTTATTTTTGAAGTTACTATTATACCCAATAAAAGAGGAAAAGGTAAAGCTTTAAAAATATTAGATGTCATAAATAAAAGAAGTATTATCAAAATAAAAAATGATGATACAATATGTTTATCAAGGGCAATTGTAACTTCTTTAGCTTCAAACAAGTTGTTAGAAAATTTTACAAACTCACAATTAAAACACATTAAAGAGGGTAGACCATTACAAAAAAGAGTTGCTGAAGATTTACATGAACAATCAGAAGTAGAAATAAAAAAAGAAGGAAATGATTTGGAAGATTTAAAAGCTTTTGAAAATTATCTTAATATTAGGATAATTGTTTTTACATCAAATAGTACAGAATATATTGTATATAATGGTAATGAAGAATATAATGAACAAATATATTTATATTATCATGATGAACACTTTGACACTATAACAAATATAACAGGATTTTTAGCTAAACGTAAGTTTTGTAAAGTATGTTTAATTGGTTATACTGAACAACATACATGCAAAGATAACACAGTAACAACTATCAGAAAACAACATATTTGTGATAAATGTAACAAAACATATACAGGTAAAAATCACAAATGTGGTGAAAAAATATGTTTAATATGTTATGAAAAATACACGGAAAGTAATGAAGAACACTTATGTTATATGAAACCATCAGTACCAAAACAAGTAAAAAATAGTAATTATAGTATAACTAATCGCCGTATTTGAATATCAAAAATAAGACAACGCGTGACCGAACGACGCATGGATTAAACGAGTGCGCAGCACGAGTTTAATCCATAGCGGCGTTCTGTCACAAGTTGTTTTATTTTTGATATTCAAATACGGCGATTAGTTATACTTTTTATTACATTGTCAAATGTCTTTTTTTTTTATGAAATTAATGAAGAAAATGTAAGAAACTATGTTTTTCCTACGCATTCCTAATTTGTTTTGATCCGACGTTATCAACGTCTTGACAACGCCTATTGTTGTATGACGTCAGAGAGTGAAATAACCACGTTTATTTCACATGTGAAATTATCGGTTTTATCTAACTGGGAAATCAATGTAATTCATTGCAACCAATGTAATAAATATATATATTTTGATTTTGAAGCAAATCAAGAAACAGGAATACATATAATGAATTTTTGTATAGCTTACGATTTAGAAAATATTTATTATTTTAAAAATAACTATGTAAAAGTATTTAAATGTGATTTCAATATTGATAATTTAAACTTGTTAGAATTAGACATAGATGATTGTTTTAGTGATGTAGAAAAAATTAAAAATGAAACAAATTCTGTAATAGACAACTTTTGTAAATATTTCATAAGAGATAAATTTAAAGACTACACTTTTATTTCACATTATGGAAAAGGTTATGATATGCAACCGATTTTAGGATACATTATAAAAAATAAAATTGAACATAACATAATTTCTTCTGGACTAAAATTAACAGCTATATTTATTAAAGGAATAAATTTAAGATTCATAGATTCTATAAATTTAACATTATGTGGATTAGCTGCTTTCCCAAAAACATTTGGATTTGTGGGTAACAAAGGTTATTTTCCACATTATTTTAATACAACAGAGAATCAAAAATATGAGGGAATTTATCCTGATAAAGAATATTTTGGTTATAATACTATGACAATTAAAAATAAAGAATTATTTGATGAATGGTATAATAAAGTTAAAGAAAAAGAATTTAAATTCTATAAAGAAATATTTTATTATTGTCTATTGGATGTTTTAATTCTTGCCAAAGGTTGTACCTTATATAGAAAATTATTTTTAAATATAACCAATAATTGTATCGATCCATTTCAATATATTACAATTGCTCAATGTTGTACAAAAATATTTAAAACATTAATGTTGACAAATGAAACAATTGGAATTCACAAAAAGATGACAATTAAAGAAGTACATTCACAAAAATCAATACAATGGTTAGAGTATATTTCTTTAGAATATAATATAATGATTCAACATGCTAAAAGAGGAGGTGAAAAGAAATTATTCATTAATAATAAATGTTATAAAGTCGATGGTTATTATTATGATAGAGAAAATAAAATGCGTAATGTTTATGAATTTTTTGGATGTTATTGGCATGGATGTACAAAATGTTATAGTCCTGAAGAAATATGTAAAAAAGATAGAAATAAAAAAACTATGAAAGAGTTATATGACCAAACTAAAGAAAGACTTAAAACTATTGAAGATTATCTAAAACCAAATGTAAAAATTCATACAATATGGGAATGTGAGTTTGATCAACAAAAATATCCTGAAGTTGATCCACATTTAAAACCTATTGATAAAAGAGATGCATTTTATGGAGGAAGAACAGAAACTATTCAATTATACAATAATCTTTCTGATTTAAAAGGTAGATATGTAGATTTTTGTTCTCTGTATCCATCAGTAAATAAATATTGTAAATATCCTATAGGACATCCTATTACATATACAGATATTTCTGTAGATGATTATATAAAAAATAATTATTTCGGAATAATGAAATGTAAAATATTACCACCTAAAGGATTGTATCACCCTGTTTTACCTTATAAACAATTAACTAGTGATAATACACATAAATTACTTTTTGGATTATGTAGAACATGTATGAATAAAATATCTTTTAAATGTAAACACATAGATGATCCTACTTTAAATAAACATGATAAAATACATGAAATAAAAAGATGTAAAGAATGTAAAAATATTAAAAATGAAAAATGTATACATTCTGATGAGGAAAGAGTTATAGTAGGTACATGGTCTACAATAGAAATAGATAAAGCAATAGAAAAAGGTTATAAATTACAAAAAATATATGAACTAGAACATTTTGAAAAAACATCTACAGATATATTTAAACTTTATGTAGATACGTTTATGAAATATAAACAAGAAGCTTCAGGATGTAAATGTGATCCTAAATATTGTAAAAATGATTGTAAAAACGATAAAGAATGTAAAACAAAAATACAATACATTATAGATAATACTGCTTATGATTTAGATATTGACAAAGTTAAGTACAATTCAGGATTAAGATTTATAGCTAAAATATGTTTAAATAATTTATGGGGACATTTTGGTATGAGAGATAATTTTACACAAAAAGAATATTGTTTTACTTTAGAACATATTACTAAAATAGTATTTAATGAAAAATATAAAGATATAAGTACTATGATATTAGATGAAGATATTGTTTTAACAGAATATAAAAATAAAGAAGAATACTCTAAACCTAATCCAAGTGTAAATGTTTATATAGCTTTGTTTACAACAGCACATGCTAGATTAAAATTATACGAACTATTGGATATTCTACAAGAAAGAGTTTTATACATGGATACAGATTCTTGTATTTATAATGATGATGGTTCTGAAGCTTGTAAAAAGATAGAAAGTATGATGGGAAATAAATTAGGAGATTTAACAGATGAAATTGTTTCAAAACATAACGCTAATCATATAAAACAATTTATATCTGCTGGTCCAAAAGATTATTCTATGAAACTAGATACAGAAAAACTAGTTAGCTGTTGTAAAGGTTTTAGATTAAATGCTGAAGTAGAAAAAAAGATTACATTAGATAAAAAAATAAAAATAGTTACTGATGCAAATGAAAAATATGAAACTGTTAAATACAATAATATAAAAATAGGAAAAGATCATCAACTTAAAACAGTTAAACAAGTTAAAGCTTATGATTATATGTTTGATAAAAGAATGGTATATTGTGAAAATGAAAATCTAATTAGAAGTTTTCCTTATGGACATTAAAAAATATATAATTTAAATTTTCATTTTAAAAAATAAAAGACTAAAAAATGATTGAAGCTTATACTGAGAAAGATGATCCTGACGCTAAAGTTATATTAGGAAGAATAATGTTATCAGATTATCAGATATGTTGTTTAAGAGATGATGGAGAATGTCCTTTGACTCCAAAACAAATGGAAGTAATGGAAAAGTTTGATGGTAAAAAGTTATCTAAGTTTCCTCCTGGTTGGGATGCTTTTATTAGACCAGATAAAGTTTATGAATATGTTTTTGAAAAACCATGCCCTGAAATTTAATTTTTTATTTTATTTTATTATTTCTCTATACCCCTAAAAACAGAAAAAGTACAGGAATAGTACATACTTTTTTCTGCAATTTTGCTGTTTTTACCAGGAAAAGTACAGAAATTAGGGACTCTAATTTTTATCAATTTTTTCTTATTTTTCCAATTTTTCATACAAACGTAAATTGTATTTATTTTTTATTTTAATTTCCAAACAATAAAACCAGCTAATGCAATACCACCAACAACAAATGCAATCTCTCTATTTTTCTGGTCTTCTGATGGAATATAAAAATCACTTAATGTAGGTTTAGGTGATAATGAAGTTAATTTTTTATTCGTGACACGATAGTATAGTTTCATTGCCTGGTCAACATCATCAAAAGTCTGAACTGCATGATGTTCCTTTTGTAATTGTTCATTTATAAAATCTAATCTTTGTATTCTTTTTTTATTCCATTCTGCTTGTGCTTTTTCTAATTTTTCTATAGCTTTATCATGTCTTATTTTCTCTTCATTTGCATTACTACCCATATGTGAAAATAAATAATTACTCCCTGAAAATGCAAAAGGATTTGTTATTGCCCCACCAAGCATCATTGTTAAAGCACTTGCCATTTTATAAAAACAAAAATTACTTCATAATATCAGCAGGTATAATACCTTGCTTAATCAACATATCTTTTGTTGCCATCGCAAGTAATATATCAATGGATAACATTACAACATCATTCATATTAAAATCCACTTTTGGTGCTGGCCTCCTTAATACCTTTTTACCTATTTCTGCATATCCAACTGTTAACAATGTTTCCACTCCAGCATGATATAACATATTTGCTATTTGTTTTCCGTCTTTTTGAGTTGTCATTTTAATGTACTAAATTTAATTAAATTCAAAAGGATCAATTTCTTTCTTTTGTTTTTCTGGTTTTGTTATTTCCTTACCCACCACGATTTCTCTAATCATTCTTTCTGGTTTCTTA
This sequence comes from Mytilus galloprovincialis, assembly GCA_037788925.1. Classification (NCBI taxonomy): domain Eukaryota; kingdom Metazoa; phylum Mollusca; class Bivalvia; order Mytilida; family Mytilidae; genus Mytilus; species Mytilus galloprovincialis. The sequence goes on from CM075335.1 coordinate 38,840,779, forward strand.
CTTTGGTTGTAAAAAAACAATCCCAATCCAACAATACTTATAGGAAAAAGTACAAATTTATAATCAACTAGGGAACTGGAGTGTTTCTCAACCGAAGGAATATGTTCGTTTGATTCATAATCTGTTTCTGTATCAGAATCTTTTGTTATTTGTTTGATTTTTGAATTTTCTTTTTTGAATTTTTCCACTTCTTTTTTTCTCAATTCTGCATTTCTTATTCTTACTTCTGCACCTTTCTTACCAGCAGCTACTCTTTTTGGGTCTTTTTGTTTGGGTTTTTTAAATACTTCTTTTTTTCTTCTTTGTTTTCTATTTGTTCAGGATTTTCATTCATCATTTTTTATGTCATTTTTTTCATCTTTTTTTTGGAAATCGAGCGAAGCGAGTGGTTCAATATGTCTTGCTGTTGTTAATATTGCAGTAAAAGGAGCAAGATACATTCCATATCTATAGTACAGTTCACAACATGTATTAGTTAAAGCATTATTGATAAAAGGATCTTCCTCTAAGTCTTGTATCAAAATTGGTGGATTAACAACTTTGAAAAACTTTGATACACCCATGACATATAAATTTATAAAAGAGTTTCCTAATGTCTTGGTCATGCTAGCTCCCAATCTTGCTTCATATTTACAGTATTTGAAGGGAACCGTTCACTTCGCTCGCTTCATCATCAATATTTATGTTTTCCACAATTTGCTCGCTTAATAATTCTTCAGCATTCATTTTATACGTTTCAAAAAACGGATATAATTTATTTTTAACTTTAAAAAAATTAAATACAACATATCCAACCAATGATAAGACTGCAGTGTTTGTTGCAATTGTTAGTATTTCCAACAGCATTGCTTTTTTTATTGCTTATTTTTGGTTAAATTACTTAAGAATTACTTATTTTGGTTAAATTACTTAAGAATTACTTAAGTATTACTTAAGAATTACTTATTTTGGTTAAATTACTTAAGAATTACTTAAGCATTACTTAAGAATTATTTTGCTTATTTTGGTTAAATTACTTAAGAATTACTTATTTTGGTTAAATTACTGTAAACCACCCGAGAGCATCCTGTCCTATACTCGGTAGTTTACTTTAATAACACTTAAATACAGTGTGTGACTCATGTAGCTACTCTACATTTGTATTAAACTTCCCAAATTACTTGTCAGGTATGGTCTTCGGAATGTTTAATATGTATGTATTGAGCAATCCCTTGTATTCGAGTGTTACTGAGCTAATTTTGTTCCTAACGGCTTTCCATAGTTTTTATGTTTGAACGAGCGTCCTCCAACATCTATTGTTTTCATCAGTGTAAATTCATGTGCTTTTTGTATGTGTCCAAGTTCAATAAAATAAAGTTATCTTTCCAATGTTAACAGTTTTTATTTGTTCACTGTTAAAAGTATGTAACATTATAACATCGTAAAACTATATAAATAAACAGTTGCGTTCAAGTGTACTGAATCATAAATCCTTAAATACATATTTGTGGTGTCCGACGTGGTGGGAGATAGCTTACTGTACAAAAGACGGCTAATTAAATATCATTAAACTTCATTATGTTATCCTTATTCTCACCTAAAGGTTATTGTTGCTTTATTTGTTTTTCAAGGTTTGAACTTGCCGCCAGCAAAACTTTGGGCTATCTGCCATTGCTGAGTGCTCGCGCGTTTATATACTAAATTGTAATTGTCACGTGACATACTAATCCAATGGAAACTTGTCCTTTCCGGGAAGCCGGAACTACAAAAATTTCAGATAATGAAAAACATAATATACATATCATCTTAAGTTGTCCGAACATTGTCCTTATACATAAAATATCAAAACAAAGCTATAACATCTGAAATATCGACAAAGAAGCTTGAAATAAACAATCGGACACCACTGCGCGCGCATTGATTTAGCAGACGATCTGCGTAATTACATAATACGTAAATAACATACAACATAGTTCATTTCAACCATCTAAATATTTACAATATATTTGTGTCCGGCAGGGTATACTTATTAAAAATCTTATCTGTGGTATTAAAAATACAATATTAGATCAAATGTCCAGGGGACGAATTGGTATTTAAAGATATCAAAACACATGTTTCGGTCCCCACAAAATGGCAGACGACAAAGTCTCCGTAAATAAACAATTCGATTGAAGTATTTCCCTATGTATATCAGGCATATTAGACGTTTAAATATGAATATTTGGTTACAAGAAATGATCCTTAATACGGGAATTACATGATATATAGCATGTAGAAGGTAAGCCATGAGTAATTACATACATTCCCTGCCGTAACACTTGTACAACAAAAAATGTAAACAAATGAAAAATTCATTTCACTTCCAGTGTTTTACACATTAAAAATTTGATAAACTTGATAATTATCACCCTAGTACCAACATATGTACACACCTAACTTGTAAAACTATGTTTTAGCTAATGAAATGCTTCCCCCCTTTATATTTGGTAAACAACAAAATGAAACTTTGGCCTGTGAAATCCATACATAAAAATAGTAAATTAATGCCATATCTTTGATTAAAAAAAATGTTTTACTTGCTCGTGCGAGCCAAGTTACTATGCGTAAGAACACAACCGTTATGTTTAAAAGAATAATATTTCCTTTTTCTGAATTTATAATATCATAACAAGTACTTCCAATGCCTTACACTTCCCCCAACTTCAATATATATTAATTCTCCTGAATTAAAAAAAACAGTATAACTATGTTATTTAAAAGAATTGTTCATAAATTGTCTTTCTCTTCATTGGTCTTCACCAAGTCTAAGTTGTACACCCACTGCATCAATTTTGTTCAAGATAATGTCTGTTGATGTGTCTCTCTTTGATGATGATGCTTCAATCATATCAAGCAATTGTAAGGTGGTGGGATCGTCTGTTTTACTCTTAATGATATTGGCAATTGCTTGGTACAGATAGTATCTAGACTTAACTGTCATTGTATTGCCCTCTGTTGATTGTGGGGTTTTCGTGCCTGGAAGTGCCAAAAAGTGATACTTTAATAGAAGCTCCTCCTTTGAAAATTGAAGCTGTTTCCCGGTGTTTAACTCCAATGCAATACTAGCATACTCCCAATTGAAATATCTTTGTTCAGGGGTCATGTTTTTCCAGTTCTTCGGGGGCCATTTCACTTCAGCTGGTATGGTAATCAAAGTTACGATTTCTTCTTTTTCCCATTCCCTCCTCCCAGCTGGGAAAAGTGGCATCCCACCTCTCCTTAAAAGTTTGTCTGCTCTTTCACTGGCAGTGTAAAACTGTTCACTTTGCAGGTTCTCTCCTTCCTGTAGTCTCATTAGTTCTGCTTCATTTGACCTGGTTTCTTCTGCTAATCTCTTGGTTTCTGCCTCCTCCTGTCTCCTTAGTTCTTCCTCTTTCATTCTAATTTCCTCATCCTGTTTGTGTTTTTCCCTTCTCTTTTGTTCTGCCTCCTTTAGTCTGACTTCCTCCTCCTGTTTCTGTTTTTCCTGCTTCTTACGTTCTTCCTCCTTCTGTCTGATCTCCTCCTGTTCCTGTTTTTCCTTTCTCTTTTGTTCTGCTTCCTTTAGTCTGACTTCCTTCTCCTGTTTCCGTGTTTCCTGCTTCTTATGTTCTTCCTCCTTCCGTTTGATCTCCTCCTGTTCCTGCTTTTCCTTTCTCTTTTGTTCTGCTTCCTTTAATCTGACTTCCTCCTCCTGTTTCCGTGTTTCCTGCTTCTTATGTTCTTCCTCCTTCCGTTTGATCTCCTCCTGTTCCTGTTTTTCCTTTCTCTTTTGTTCTGCTTCCTTTAGTCTGACTTCCTCCTCCTGTTTCTGTGTTTCCCGCTTCTTATGTTCTTCCTCTTTCCGTTTGATCTCCTCCTGTTCCTGTTTTTCCGTTCTCTTTTGTCCTTCCTCTGTTAATGTCATTTCCTCATCCTGTTTCTTGTAATCCTTTCCTTTCTTTATTTTCTTTGCCTTCTGTTCCTGGTGGTTAGTCTTTTTCTTTCTTTTCTCTACATATCTCTCTTCTTCTTTCTCGGTCGTCTTTCTATCCTTCTTCTGGCTTGTTGGTTCCTCTAAAATCTCTGGTTCTTCATTGTCGCTGTCGTCTTCCAAAATGATATCAGATGTTGATGGTGTTTTCAGTGGTGATAGTTGATTTGTGGCGGCTTTTGTCTGTTTTCCTGGGAATAATTCGCCTGATGTTTTTATATCCGTTATATACTCCTCCTTTATTGATAATTTCCTAGCCACTACAGGAGTCACTATAGATTTTAGTTTACCGTCTATCGAGACAGAGAAGGTATGTGAGCCTGCGTACTTTGTGTTAACTAGTGCTGTCATCCTTCTAATCAGAGCGTCAAGCATTTTTTGGTCTCTAAGAACGGAGTCATTCAAATGGATCATATAAAATCTTATAGAAACTCCAAGGTCCAATTTAAAAATGGCTGTAGAGTCCCCAAGTCCCAAAGTTAGTTGCTGGAGGGCTAGCCCTTCATAAATAGTGGGGCGTGTTGGTGAGTAAGATCCATTGGGTTTCTCCGACTCAACCTCTTCTTCTTGTGTACCTTTTACCATCTCCTTTGGACACTTCCACCCTAGAGTCCATTCCTCTTTCTTTCTGTTGGTGTTGTCCACCCTGTTTAAAAATTCCAGAACCTCAATCCTGGCTTTCATTGCTTCCTGTGAATTCTCATTTGATGGTAGGATTACCTTAGCATATGTCTCTGGGTAGTTTGCCATCCAAAACCCATTGTTTTCGCTCATGAAGCTATAAGGCATCAGTTCTATTTTACTGCGGTGGTGAGCCATGACATGCTCCTTAAGGTCAACCATCCTCCTGTAGGACTTCTCTTCAGGACACCAAACACAAATGACCGAAAGCCTTTTGTGTGGGGCAGCTGCCAGATGATTTTTCAGTTGTCTCCTTGTCCTAAACGTCATGGGACACAGCCAACACTTTGCCTCAATTTGGGATGATGGTCTCATTCTGAAATTGAATCATCAATTATAAATCCCTCCACCATACAACATATATTAATACAATACATAATATCATGTAGTGTCCTGTAGTGTGACTATATTTGTTTGTGTTTAAAATCCTCCCCCCTCCATATGGCATATGCTGGTAGTAAATGGATCAAGCTATAAGTTTTAGTCTAAAAATATGATATCCACCCCCTTGGTCTCCCTATTTCAAAAATCTCAAGCCTCCTCAAGACAGTAAGTTGTCGTTAATTGCTTTCCGCCGCGCAGCTTGCGCATACAAAAAAAAACGCTTGGCAGTAGTTTAATCTGCCATTCCCCTGGCAGGAAGATTCATCCTTCCCTTACAGCCAATAATATGTCCTGAGAAACAATGGCCATTTGTCTCCCTTACATATTCTTCCAGAGTGGATCCAACTCTAGGAATTCCATCATGACTTTCTCCAGTCTGAGAAAAGTCAAACAGTTACTCTTAAACATAGTAACTCATCAAAACAATTAAAAACGTAACAACTTGTACAACTAATTTCGGCTATTCAAACAACGTTGAAAGGCATCTCAAACCTTCCTACTGGAGAACCAAGTGGGCGGATTCCGTCCTTGATAGGGCAGTAGTCTATCAATGTGGTAGACCTTCCCTGGCTGTTTCTTTGACCTTCTCACAAGGTAAGTGATGTCGTCAATTTTCCTTGTAACAACATATGGTCCTTTCCATTTTGATGTCAACTTATGACAAATTCCCTTTTTCTTCGATGCATCATAAAGCCATACAGCTTGACCTACTTGTAATTCGCGCTTTACTGCTTTCAAGTCATAGTGACGTTTTTGATACTCAGAATTCTGCTTAAGATGTTTCCTAGCAAGTACATGTGACTTTGACATTGCGTCCTGTAATTCATTTACATATTTATCTGTTTCAGGGGAAGTGGATTCGTTTGGTCCATCAGGACGTGGAATAACAGCTTCCATAGGAAGAAATATGTTTCTGCCAAACATCATCATCTTAGGGGTCTGTCCTGTACTGGCGTGAACTGATGATCTGTATGCCATCATAACCTGTGGCAAAATCTCATCCCAGTTTCTCTGATCATTTTGACAATAAAATGTTAGCATGCTTAGGAGTGTTCTGTTAAATCTTTCTACGCTTCCGTTGGACTGGGGGTGTTGACTTGTACTTCTAGTTTTGTCAATTTTAAGTAGATCACACAGATCTTGAAACAGCTTTGCTTCGAAAGACCTTCCTTGATCAGAGTGGAGCTGTAATGGTGAACCAAACCTACAAATAAATTCATTCACGATGGTACGGGCAATGGTCAGGGATTCCTGGTCCGGAATAGCATATGCTTCAGTCCATTTAGAAAAGCAGTCGCAAAGGACCAGAACATAGCGGTTTTGTCGTTTTGTTAACGGAAGTGGACCAAGAATATCAATCGCCACACGTTCCATAGGCTCGCCAACCAAGTATTGACCCAATGGAGCCTTGTTCCGCTTCAGTGATTTCCTAGCAGCACACTGGTCACATTCCTTGCAGTACCTTGTGATGGAGCTTTTCATAGCTGGCCAGTAAAAGAGTTGCTGGATCCTACTTAGCATTTTATCTGGTCCTAAATGACCTGCAGATGGAACGTCATGAAAATACTTGAAGACTGTCTTTTGGTGTGATTTTGGTACCAGGAGCTGCAATTTGAAGTTGTCTACATTGTCTTTATCAGAACAATAAAATTTTCTATAAAGCATGCCATTGTTTATTGTTAGCCTATCCCATTGTCGCCATATTGTCTTCTGGAATGATGTTCCTTTTGATACTTGGTCCCAGTCAGGTTTATTTTTCTTTTCTTGAAGATATGTCACAATGAGTGACATGTCTAAGTCTTCCAATTGGCATTGTCTGATACTATCTGGGTCCCATCCATCTATGCAGTAGCCACTTGGTGTAGCACTAGACTGATTACCTGTCTGACTTCTTGTACATACTCGTACTATTTCTATTCTTGGTGTTGGTTCTTCATTTTCGTGTAACTCCTGGTTAACAAAATCAGTTTCTTCAAGTTGGATTTCGTCTGTTTCATCGTCGCTTGCGTGGTTTCCAGATTCTTGTCTCTCGCATGATTTACAAGGTCTTCTGGACAGAGCATCGGCATTTGAGTGTTTCCTTCCAGCTCTGTGTGTTACTGTCAAATTGTAAGTTCCCAGTTCTTCGAGCCATCTGGCTGTTTGACCAGTGGGTTTCTTTAGATTTTTCATCCATGATACAGCTGCGTTATCTGTGCGCAGCAAAACTTCCTGGCCATATAGATAATGATGAAATGTCTTTAGTGCTATAATTACAGCAAGTAGCTCTTTTCGGGTTACACAGTATGCCTGTTCATGTATGTTCATAGATTTGCTCATGTATGCTATAACTCGTTCAAGACCATCTTGAATTTGTGACAACACTGCTCCGACAGCCTTATCACTTGCATCTGTGTCAAGTATGAATGGCAAATTTGGCAGTGGGTAGGCAAGTACAGGTGTACTTGTTAAAGCGCTTTTCAACTGTTGAAATGCCTTTTGACACTCATCATTCCAAGCAAAACGGCTATTCTTTTCACAAATGTTGTGCATTGGTCTTGCAATTGCTGCAAATCCCTTAACAAATCGCCTATAGTAAGAGCAAAGTCCTAAAAAGCTGCGCACCTGTTTTGCAGATTTAGGGACAGGCCAGTCATCTATTGCTTTTGTTTTCTCTAGATCAGTGGAAATTCCCTCCTCGGACACGATATGCCCAAGGAACCTAACTTGTTTTTGAAAGAAAATGCATTTGGCAGGTTTCAATTTAAGATGTGCATTTTGTAGACGTATAAAGATTCTTTCCAGCCTCCCAAGACCCTCTTCAAATGTCGAACTTATTGATATGATGTCGTCCATGTAGAGTAATAGTTCTTTCCACTGTAGCCCTCTGAGAACATTTTCCATCAGACGCTCAAAAGTAGATGGTGAATTTGCAAGTCCAAAGGGCATGACAGTGAACTGGTATAACCCTAAACTTGTCAGAAATGCGGTCTTTTCCTTGTCTTCAGGAGCCATGCCGATTTGCCAAAATCCTGAATTTAAGTCCATTGATCCGAAGAATTTTCCCCCAGCGAGCGAGTCGAGGCACTCGTCTACTCTCGGAATCGGGTAGGAATCTTTTTTCGTGACGTCATTCAAAATTCTGTAATCAACACAGCACCTAGGGCTGCCATTTTTCTTCATTACAAGGACTATATTTGATGCCCAAGGACTAGAAGATGGTTCGATGATTCCTTTGTCCAACATCCGATTGACTTCTGATTTTTCCATCTCTTGCTTTCCAAGTGGCATACGTCTAGATCTCTGCCTAAAGGGTACTGCATTTCCTGTATTTATTCTATGTGTTACAAGGTCTGTCCTCCCTATATCATCATCTGTCCTTGAAAATACATTTTGGTACTGTGAAAGGAGTCTGGAGAGTTGTTGTCTTTGGTCCTCATTTATATAAGTTGAACTCCTTTTTAATAAGTCAGTAAGATGTTCTGGTATTTCTTCACTAGCTGTAAAGCAATCTTTCTGTAGTGTTCTAATCTGCTCTGGTTTCAAATCATGCTCAGTATATGATTCACATGTTCCTATTGTTTCCTTTTTATACAGTTTAACTTCGTCGTCACCATAGTTGACAACATTAACAAAGTGTACTTGGTCTTGTGTATTTATAATCCCAGGTATGGTTAATGTAGACTTGGCTGTTCCTGTCGTGCCCTCTATTAATCCGTATTCTGTTAAATGATTGACTCCCGGTATTTCTACAGGCATCATAGTACTCGTCATTGGAGGAATTGTCATGTTGTCCTTAATTTCTACTCTGCAAATCATATTTGCCTTCCCTCCAATCCAACATTGTATTTCCTGGTTGTGGATCGTGTGCAAGACCATGCGCTGATAATTTACTTTACTAACTTCCTTTAGTAAGAAATCCTGTCCAAGTATTCCATCCTGATTGATATTGCATATCATAAAATTTTGACTGAAAATTTCTTGACCAAGCATTAGTTCTAAAATGATCGATCCAATGGCAAAAACCTTATTGCCATTAACGTCAAATATTTCGGATTTGTTTGGTACTAAAGAACACCAAACATTTGAAGGCAAATTTTCGTAAACATCAATAGATAATATTGACGCTGTTGAGCCACTGTCAATTAAAAAGTTGACAGGAAACCCAAAAATTAATCCGTTTGTATAAAACCCGTTATCCCAATTATCATCTGTTTCCCCTATATGTCCTGTCCGGGCATGTTTTTCTCCCTTCATATCAGGCCTTTTATCTTCTGTCACTAGCTCACGACCTATTGAGCCAGCGTTCTGTCGTTTCCCTGGTTGTGATTAAAAGAGGTATTTTGTCTTTGGTTGCCCTGGAAATTCCCTCTAGCTCTTTGGTTGTTTTTGTGTGGACAGTTCCTCATAAAATGGTCTGGGGAGTTACATCCGTAGCATCTGCCAGTATTTGCCCTCTTTGATTCCCGACTTCCATGTCCTTGTTCCAGCTTTGCTATCCTATCTTGTAATTCCTGCAAATTGCTATGGTAATCCTTTTCACTCATGTGTCCTTCGGTGTCCTTTGATTCCACAGCTCTGATCATTGTTGACTTCTTTTTGTCTTGATCCCCCAATATTGATTCATACCTCTCTATTACATCAACAGCGTCTGCTATTGTGTGGCATTCCTTGTCAATACAACGACATTTCATCTCCACAGTTATTACCTTGAATAACTGGTTTAATGCAAGAGACTCCTGCGCTGCTAGGTCCAGGTCATAGTACGCCTTTTGCGCTAGTTGCCTTATATCATCCCCCACCTCAGCTATGCTTTCCCCTGCCATGCGCCTGCGCATCTCTAACTTTGAGAGCCAACGATTTTTGTGTTTTGAACTCCCAAACCTCTGATCTAACTTTTGTGTTAGCATTTGGTATGTGCGCCTGTCGCCAGCAGACAAGCTCATGTAGTATGTCCTTGCTTGGCCCCTTAAGCTAGCTGCCAAAAACAACAGTTTTGTGCGGTTTCCCCATTGTCCCAATTCAGCGCAGTCCTCAAAATGCGGCAAGTATTCCTCCCAACAATCCTTACCAGAGAAGGGCTCAGGTTTAAGTGTTACCTTTGGTGGGCCATTTGGTTGCATATTATGATTACCCCTACCATTCCTATCGTCAAAATCATGTCTCTGATATTCATCCCGTCCTTTATGTCTCTGATCTACTTCATCACCATGACCTTGTAAAATTGATTCCCTATCAAAGTCGTCATTGTCATCAGTGTGTATTTGATCCCCTTGTCCTAAGTCATCTAAATCTAAATCCCTTTCCCTACGGAAATTTATTTCAGGGTCTGGGGAGTTCCTACCAGCATCAGCCATATTCTAAATAAAGACTTTTTATTTTATTTGTTGTTTCATATTTTATACTTATAATAAATTTTTGTACAGTAAATCCACCACGTCGGGCTTAAACCACGTTTTTAAGTTGACAGATTATTCCAAGGTTCGTATCCTGGATGCTAATTAGAATTTTAGCATCCCACTTCTGACACCAAATTGTAAGCCACCCGAGAGCATCCTGTCCTATACTCGGTAGTTTACTTTAATAACACTTAAATACAGTGTGTGACTCATGTAGCTACTCTACATTTGTATTAAACTTCCCAAATTACTTGTCAGGTATGGTCTTCGGAATGTTTAATATGTATGTATTGAGCAATCCCTTGTATTCGAATGTTACTGAGCTAATTTTGTTCCTAACGGCTTTCCATAGTTTTTATGTTTGAACGAGCGTCCTCCAACATCTATTGTTTTCATCAGTGTAAATTCATGTGCTTTTTGTATGTGTCCAAGTTCAATAAAATAAAGTTATCTTTCCAATGTTAACAGTTTTTATTTGTTCACTGTTAAAAGTATGTAACATTATAACATCGTAAAACTATATAAATAAACAGTTGCGTTCAAGTGTACTGAATCATAAATCCTTAAATACATATTTGTGGTGTCCGACGTGGTGGGAGATAGCTTACTGTACAAAAGACGGCTAATTAAATATCATTAAACTTCATTATGTTATCCTTATTCTCACCTAAAGGTTATTGTTGCTTTATTTGTTTTTCAAGGTTTGAACTTGCCGCCAGCAAAACTTTGGGCTATCTGCCATTGCTGAGTGCTCGCGCGTTTATATACTAAATTGTAATTGTCACGTGACATACTAATCCAATGGAAACTTGTCCTTTCCGGGAAGCCGGAACTACAAAAATTTCAGATAATGAAAAACATAATATACATATCATCTTAAGTTGTCCGAACATTGTCCTTATACATAAAATACTAAAACAAAGCTATAACATCTGAAATATCGACAAAGAAGCTTGAAATAAACAATCGGACACCACTGCGCGCGCATTGATTTAGCAGACGATCTGCGTAATTACATAATACGTAAATAACATACAACATAGTTCATTTCAACCATCTAAATATTTACAATATATTTGTGTCCGGCAGGGTATACTTCTTAAAAATCTTATCTGTGGTATTAAAAATACAATATTAGATCAAATGTCCAGGGGACGAATTGGTATTTAAAGATATCAAAACACATGTTTCGGTCCCCACAAAATGGCAGACGACAAAGTCTCCGTAAATAAACAATTCGATTGAAGTATTTCCCTATGTATATCAGGCATATTAGACGTTTAAATATGAATATTTGGTTACAAGAAATGATCCTTAATACGGGAATTACATGATATATAGCATGTAGAAGAAGCCATGAGTAATTACATACATTCCCTGCCGTAACACTTGTACAACAAAAAATGTAAACAAATGAAAAATTCATTTCACTTCCAGTGTTTTACACATTAAAAATTTGATAAACTTGATAATTATCACCCTAGTACCAACATATGTACACACCTAACTTGTAAAACTATGTTTTAGCTAATGAAATGCTTCCCCCCTTTATATTTGGTAAACAACAAAATGAAACTTTGGCCTGTGAAATCCATACATAAAAATAGTAAATTAATGCCATATCTTTGATTAAAAAAAATGTTTTACTTGCTCGTGCGAGCCAAGTTACTATGCGTAAGAACACAACCGTTATGTTTAAAAGAATAATATTTCCTTTTTCTGAATTTATAATATCATAACAAGTACTTCCAATGCCTTACATTACTTAAGCATTACTTAAGAATTACTTAAGCATTACTTGAGAATTGCTAAAAAAATTAATTAAGTAACCAATAATCAGTAGGTTGATCTGTCTTTAATATTAATTTACGATGTTTCTTTTTTTTAAGTTCTTCCTTTATTCTTTGTCTTTCTTCCAAAGTAGGAATAACATCATTTTCTCTTAGACAATTATCAAAACTATCTCTATCTTTTGTGTAGAACATGCATAACCATTTTGTTTGTTCTCTTAAATCTTTTAAAACAGAGTTGTATCTCTGTGAAATGACCCACACTGATTGTTCCGCATGTCTTCCTGAAAATGCAAGCTCGGACAACATATCTTTTTTCTTTGTTAGTTCTTTTGTTGCACTGCAGTCATCAATGATATATAATGTTGGATGACCAGCATATTTTTTAAAGAACATTCTTAGTAGTTCTTGTAGCTTCTCTTCTTCATAAAGGGAACCGTTCGCTTCTCTCACTTCAACAATAGGATTAACAATTATTAGATTTTTTGTTTTTGGTTTTCTAACATCACCAATTCATTCACGATTTTTGTATGCTTTGTTCCATTGGATGGTTGGACAAAGAATAATTATATATTTGAAAACTCCACTATATTCTCCTTCTAATAAATCAAGAACAAACTCTGTTTTTCCACATCCTGTTTGTCCACATATAATAGCACAATGGGGATATTTTGGTAATTTCTAAAGGGAATCGGAGTGTATCTCGCTCCGCTCGTTTGTTTCCATTTTTTAAGGGGAACCGCTAGTAATTAACTTCTTTAAATCTTCCATCTTCAAAATTAATTTGTGCATCTTGTATAACAAACAGATAAACATTTATTAATTTATTTGCTCCTGCTGTTTTAGTTATTTGGATAGTAATACCTTCAGAAGCATTTTCAATTCTTCTACCTGAACCGTGTAACGAATTGTCATCTGTTGAACGTAAATCTAACCATAATGCATAATTAGTTGTAAGATATTTTTCTAATGTTGTATAGGATAAATTTAAATCCTTTAAAACTTCTTCTGTTGTTTTATTTCTTTTTGAATTTAAAGCAAAGAATTTATTTATTTCATCCCATTGTTGATATGCTTTCATTCCTTGACTGTATAGTTGATTTGGAACACCTTCTATTGTCATTTCTACTTTTGTTATGTTAGGATTATAATAAGTTTCGGTACTTGTTCTTTCAGGATCTTCGAACAACATTAGAATTCCTTTCATACTTCTAGCTGGAACATTTAAATTTATATTCCACAATGTATCAGATTTGTTTTTGGTTATTTTTCTATGTCTTAGTATTCTATCGTACAAAATAACCATCTTACCATTAACTTGTTGTCTTATCTGTCTTGCTAATTCTGCATCAGTAACCATATCAAATTCTAAACAAATGTTTTTGATTGTATAACTTGCAGATGTATCTGTTGATTTAATAACATTGCTATAATTATTAAATGTAAGTTCATATTCAAGCCTATCACCAAGACCTGCTTGATAAAAAGGCATATGAGTTTCTAATAGTTCAAAATCAAGTGGGATACAAAATCTTGCACCATATGCAGTTGCAATTGCTTCATCGCCTATGTCTGATGCTTTATCATCCGCGTCAACTCTGTGTTTTAACATGTTTGTTTCACCAATACCTTGGTATGCCATATTTAAACGTTCAGATGTAGATTTCCATAAATCAACATAACAATGATAAATATCACTATCATCAATTGACATAATTTCATTTCCACTTATACGAATTGTTGTTTTTTTAACTATTGCTCTTCCTATGTTTTGATATATAGTTGCATTGTCGTCTGTAGATGTGAGTTCTATTTCAAATGCCAATCTGGTTGTTCCAGGAACAATAACATCATTATTGCTTAGATTGGGGAATCTCACTAATAGCTGTTGATTTTGATCAATAGTTGAAGGATTATTTGTTATTGATACACTTTGACGAATACCTTTCACACCACGAGGTTCTCTTATTTTTCTGTAAGGATTTAATTTGTTTCCGTATGCCGACATTTTTAAGGATTAAATTTGTTATAAAAATAATTCAATTACCGCTGTTACTTGAGTATTGATACATGTATAATTATTAGTCATACTAATAAAACTTATTAAATCTCCAGCCTTAACTTCAAAAGGTGTATAAAAGTTATTAAAACCGTGTGTGGTACCATTATCCAAACTCATTATGTAACTAGTTGACTTATCATTAACAATCATCTTAATGGCTATAATATCTGTGTTTGTTCTTAAACTTACTAAACTAATACCCAATATTTGTCCTGGAAAGTTCATTACATAATAACCACCACCAACACCAAAATTAAACTTTTTATTTCCATGTATTGGACCATCAATTCCAGCATATATACTTATTATTTTTCTGTCTGGTTTATTTTCAATATTACTAACTATATTTTCAACATTTAAAACTCTGATGCTTAGGGCAGCGACACTCCGATGTAAATTTTTATCCTTAGTATCCATTGTTTGAAGCTCACTCTTCATATTTAATATTTCTTTTTCTACGTTTTTTTTTTGACACCAAGTATGCTCATTTTATTAAATAAATTATATAACTTCTAAAACACAATTAATTGGTAAATGATTAATTATCTTGTTATTATTTTCATCTCTTATTTCTAATTTCAATTCTGTTATAACATCATTTACTAAACACTTATATTCCGGATGCTCAAATCTCGCTGTTATAACTTCACCAAACTCTTTATTCTCGACTGGAATAACAGCCAATAATGTACTTGGCTTACCATCAAGATAATTATGAGAAGTGCTAACTTGTTCCAAATGGATATATAATGATTTATGGATAGCAAAATCTACAAATTTGTTTCCATAATGTAATTCATTAGGTTCGAATTTACGTTTATTATTAAATCCTAACATATTTCCCAAACCCTTACTTATCTTTAACTCAGTAGTAGTGTTTAATGAAGCGATACCATTTGCTTCATTTACGGATAATACAATATTTTCTTTTTGAAATGCATCCACTATTTGTTGAAAACTATAATAACCATTCATAATCCTTTGTTGTTCCTCTCCGGTTTTCTTTATAAACCCATGATAAACATTATACCAACATATACTGTATCTTATAAATTTCAAACCAATACGTTTATTTCCATTTCTGTTATTTATGTATTGTTCTAAGTTTATTGTATTATCAATATTTGAAATAGTATGAAACATTTTTAATATAAAAAAATGATAACAAAAGAATTTAAATATAATCCTAATGTTTTATATAATCCAGGTATTAAATATTCTGAAAAAGATCATCAATTAAAAACAAATCTTGTAAATCAAACGATATTTGTAAATCAAAAAGAGAACTTTAAAACATCTTTTCCTGATTTATTTCAAAACTATCAAAACCCATCAATACACACTAACGAACCATGGAATACATGGATTCATTCTTCATTTGATTGGTGGCAATGTCAGTTAAATTTTGCAGTTTGGTGTGCAAGTACAGGATGTGGTGTTTCTTATAATGATCATTTGTTACATACTTCAAATCTTACAAAATCTTTTTATATGTTTCATTTATATTATTGCATTGCAAGAATGTTAAAAGAACTTAAATCACCTTTACCAACAGATTCTTCTTTCTGTTATTACAAGAACCCATATGACAAAGCTGCATATCAGAAATTATGTGATGAATTTAATATTTCTCCAAATACAGATTGGAGACAAAAACTAGAATCATCATGTCAAGGATTAGGAAGTTTTGAGCAATATTATAAACCAAGTGGTGAATATAGACAAAATCATAAAAAGGATGGTCCATTCTTTAATATTCGTGATACAATTTATCATGAAAAAGATATAAGTATGGCTTGGACAACATTTATTTTAGATAAATCAGAAGGTTTTACACGAGCAGGTATTGAACGTATTAATGAAAGTATTAAAATTTACGTATGGGCTTTGTTGGGTGCTCAATCTCAAACAAAAACAGAAATTTTAAAAGTAGGAACAGGATTTGATGCACAAAAACAATTCTTAGCAAATGTACAAGATGTAATAAATAGTCCTATTGATTTACCAACACAAATTTCAAATTATGAAAATGTTTTAAAATATGCAAGAAGTAAAGTTGATTATGCTTATGGACTTGGTTTATATATGTCTCCCAGTGATATGGTTTTACAAATTGGAAGTATTGTTGGTTATAATAATAAAATTATAATTGCAACAGAAAATCAAACACTTGGGTTAAATGATGATTTAAATAATAAAAATTTTGATCATGTTGATTTTAAACCAAAAGAACCTGTAAAACCACAAGAACCTATAAAACCTGAAAAGCCTAAAGAACCAAAAATAGATCCAATAAAAAAAATTGAACATGAAGATCATGAAGATAATAAACAAGCAATAATATTTGTAAGTATTGTAATAGGATTTACAGCACTTTATTTTTTCAAATAATCTCTAGCAGCAGTAAACAATAAACTAACAACTAAAATAAGCAATGCCCATAAGTTGTTTGCAAACCAATTTACTACGTCTTTTGTTGCAGACAATAACCAAGAAACAATAGAACCTATAATACCTGGTAATGCAGCTGCTAATTTTCCTGCAAGAAAAGATAATAATTTTCCAAGATTTTTTAATTGTTTTTTTATCCAGTCTTGTACACCACCTTTTGATGGAGGAGAAGGAGAAGGAGAAGGAGAACCAGTAAATACCTCAACAATAACACCAATAATCATTCCAAAAGCAGTTAAAACACTAACTATTGTTATTCCTTGTTCTCTGAATAATGTTCTTATTCTTTCACCTAATGTTTTGTCTTCGTTTAACATTTTATGTATTGTTTGTTTAAATCTGTTTACTTGACTACGTAGTTTTTCTTTATTAATATTAATTACTTCTAGTCTTGCACTTCTCTCAGATTCCAACTCTCTTATTCGACTACTTATTCTATCTATTTGAAATTCATCATTGTCTTCTTTAGCTTGTTCTAATTTGGTATTTTCTTTTGCTAAGTCTTTATTTGTTTCATTCAGTTTTGCTAAATTATTTGCAATCTCATCTTCCGATGTTGTAAATGCTTTTATTATACCATCCATCTCTCTTTTTGTCATTTTTGTTTGTGTTTCTTCATTTATTAAAGATGTTCCTTGTTCATTAAATAAAGTTTCTATTTCTTTCACATATGTTTCTGCATTACTTGCTGTTTCTAATAATTCTTGTCCTTCTTCTTGTGTAGATATTTCTTGTAATGGAATTTCTATATTATCGAGTTTACGAATTGGTGCTTTTATCGTTCTTTGAAAATCTTGAAAATCTGCTCTAGCTTCTCTTAAATTATCAGATATTTTAAAATCATCTACACCTAAAACATCCCTGACAAAATTAACACCGTATTCTCTTTGAAGAGTGCTAAATTTATAAAACTTTAATACTCCTTTTTGGTAATATGTTAATGCAATATCATTACCTTTTTCATCTTTTACATATAAGATTTGTCTTCCCTTATGATCTTCCCCAACAAAAAAAACCTCTTCATTACGCATAGTTTCACCATTTTTTTTATAAAATTGTTTAATCATTTTTTTTATAGTTTCTTTTTTACGAATTTTAGCATCATTTTCTGATAAATCTCTTGATTTTTCAAATTCCTTATTTATATTATTTTGAAACTCTTCATTATCTTGAAAAGACGTTTCTTCTTCTTCTTCTTCTTCTTCTTCTTCTTCTTCTTCTTCTTCTTCTTCTTCTTCTTCTTCTTCTTCTTCTTCTTCTTCTTCTTCTTCATCATAATCATTATTTTTAAACTCAGGATTATCAAACTCATAACCTCCTTCAGCCATTTTATTCATCTAAAATATTAGATAATAAACAATAAAAAGAACCTGTTAAAAACAACTTAAGATAAAAATAATTAAATTTTTTATTTAACATTATTTTTACATTTTTTACTAATTTTTCTTTTGTTTCTTCATCCATTTATTTAATTAAAAATTGATTCATAGTTTGGTGGATTTCCGTTATCAACTAAAATTATTTTATTAAAGAAAATCAAAGATTTTCCATTTTTTTTTTTTAATTCGTTTTTTACTCTATTTTCTGTTTCCTCAATTAGTTTTTTTCTTTCATCATCTGGTAAACTTTCTGAACTTTTTGAATTTTTAAAACTTTCTCTTTTTTTATTTAATTTCATTTCATTAAATTTTTCTAATTCATCTAAAATAAGTTTAAATTCTTCTGCACTTATCTGTCCGTCAGTTAAAGATTTTGATATTAAATCTTTTATGCTGTTTAACTTGCATTCTGCCATTGTTTTAATTTCATAATGTTTTTTTGATTTTGTTGTCAACTTTCTTCTAATTAATTTAACTAGACCTCCTAAACTTCCACATACAACAGCTGCAATTTGTATGGGAAGTAAGATAGGAAAAGCTATTCCTATACCAGCTAAAACAACAGATGTCGAAATTAAACTTGTATCAACACCATCAGTAACATTAACTCCGCGTTTATATTTTTTGTATAGTGATTTACGTTTATCTCTCTCATTTATTAATGTTTTTTCTATTTCTGTTATTTTTTGTAGTCTATAATTTTGTCCATCTTCTATAGGTAATTCTGGATATAAATCAGGAGCTGTAGGTTGTTTCATTTTTAAAAGTAAAAATTGATTTTTTTTTCTCTTAAATCCCACAGAATTTTTTCTCTGCCTGTTCTCCCGGTTTTTTTATTTATTTTTTTTTTGGAATTTTTTTGTTGTTTTTTGGGTGTTTTTAATAACGTTTTTTTTATAAAAAAGTAAAAAAAAAATTTTTTTGGGAGTAAGAAAATTTGGTGTTTTTTGGGTGTTTTTTGCTTTTTTTATGAAAATTTAGGGCTCTTTTACTTGAAATGAGGGTAATTTTTTGGGGGTCAAATTTTTTTTTTTTTGGAGGGGGGGGGGGGGGGGTATAGGTGTGTGATATTGTGTATAGGTATAGTATTTATATATATATAAACAAGTCTAAATTGAAAACTACGTTTAACCCTATATATGCTCCCTGAAAATACCTATATTTTTACAAGATTATTTAGTCAACTACATGCGATTATAAAAATACTTTTAAACATGATTAATTGTTTAAAATATTCTATTTTGTGACATCCCCAAATTTGGAAATAGTTAATTTTCTCAATCTAAGCAAAAATAAAATGAAAGTATAAACAGTAACAATTAAAAAGACGAAATATTTTTTTTTATTTAAAAGCTTTGAAGAAAACAACAATAAGTCCCACGGGGAGGATTTAATTGTACATGAGTATGTCAAGACAACAAAAATATAGACATTTACGAACAACTACATGTATTTATTTAATATTTTTGTTATAACAGTGTTGTCCCGGAGAGTTGGGTTTTATTTCTGTTTGAAATTACAATTATGATTCAAAAGGAAACAGTCAGAAGACTTTCTGTAAGGTTCAAAAATTATGTAGAAATCACCGCTTTGCATTAAAACTCGATGTATCCATTGATGAATTTTGATAATGATTTTTTTGGGCGAAGTTTTGGGTTTCATTAATAATAACAAAATAATCGATAGAGTCCACATAAACTTAAACAACTTATTTACAAACAGTTACACTGCTGTAACATTTTAAATCTTCTACACCATCGTATATGATTTATGGCAAACTTGGAACATATCCTCTGAAATTGACATAAAAAAGAATATCATTTTCTTCTGGAATAGGGTAATAGTTGTCAAAAATTGCTTATAGTTTTTGTTTCCAATTGTCTTATGTTAACAGAGAACGGGTTTATTGTTAAGACACCAGAAAACAAATTTATTGTTAAAATAACAGAAAAGAATGAATGTTGCTTAACAGATATTTGGAATTCACACTTTTTTGTTAATTTGAATTGGCTGCGTCTTAAAGTTAGTAGAAATCTTAAAGATTAACAGAATTGGCACTTACGGTGCGAAGAATGACATAAAGCTGCAAATTACAGAGTGTTCAAAGATAGTTTAGTTCCGGAAGTTTATTTAGATGATTTATTAAAAAAAAACAGTCTTGAAGAATTTTGCATATTTAGAACTAATACTCATAAATAACCTATCGAAGTTGGTAGATCGTATAATTCCAACAGATACAATTGAAAATGAGCTCTGTTTAAAACAAACGAAATCGGGGATGAATTTCACTTTATCTTGGAATGTCATTTTTTTACATGATAGGAATTATAGCATACATAAATGAAGTTACACCAAACCAAATATCTTAAAGTATAAACTATTGATGTCATCTAAAAAGAAAGCAAAGATTATTAAACTATGTAGATATTGTACATATCTTTTTAAAACGATGGTTTATTGAAACATTGATACAGATAATACAAATTAAATCAACCCAAATCCAGGTCCAGATATTATGGACTCAATCATAACCTCTTTGAATTTGTTGTAATCCCCTAAGTGTAATGGCAATGTGATGTCGAATGAACAAGTCGACACAGTAGGGTAGCATTTGTCATTGGTGAAATGAATGGTAAAATTGGAATCAAATCCACCGGGTGGTATGCTGCTACATCCTGTGATAAATTGTAGCACATCCTCAGTCTTGACCGATCCATCTTCGTATTGGCATTTCCCATCTGAAATTAATATATATTCATATAGACTTGACATAAACACTAATGAAGTTAACATTGGATCTCATATTTTTAATGGAATTTTTACTTACAGAGTTCGAATAAGAAGCTTTTTTTATATATATATAAGAGCTGACTGTTGCTCACAATATCGTTGATTCTAAGGTGAGCGACCATATGATTTTTATAGACTAGAGCATTTGCTTACCGATATATTATTTTTTCTATTAATACATGTATAAGTAACGTTATGCTGCTTGTTGACTCTAAACTATATGATCAAATATGTTCTTGTTCTTTAACTTAAGTATAGGGCGGTTCTTTAAATCCCATCTTTGCTAGCCAAGGGTTACGATCCACTCCCCTTCTCTCCATATGGTCCAAGGACACAGTCATCGTCCTACGAATATAGTCCCTAGTGTAAACAGTGTATAACTTGCATGTTTTATTTAATACACTTTCCCAATTTATTACTTTATATTAAATGCATGAAATATTAAGTAGGGGGATGTAATTACATGTCAAAAAAATTTGGGTGCTGAAACTTTATGTTAAGTAGTGAATTGGTCCAGTTCTAAAAGGTAAAATTTTATCACGTCTGAAGCTGTCAAACTGAATTTCACACCCTCTAAACACAGAATTGTCAATATTTTGAGTTAGAGCTGGTAGAAGTTTCTATAATTTTGATATTATTTGTCTCACTGGTAGTACACTACACTGTAAAAATATTTTGGAGAAAGAGCAGGTGCGATTTTTTTAATTTGAATTTATTGTCTAAAAGAAATGCACTACGAAATAACTGTGTTCTCGGGCCATATGTATGTGGAGAGAAGGGGATTTGATCGTAACCGCCTTAATTGGCAGAAGCATATATATATGTTACAGGGGATTTGTAAAACCAGGAATTTTGTAAAATCACTGAAATTTCAGGGAATTTGTAAAATCACTGAACTGAATTTATTTTTACAAAATTTCCTTCTGGATACTATCTTATGATCATAAACAAGCTTCTGTCCATGTTTGGTACAAATACAGGATAGTTTAAGAGAGTTATTAAAATTTAAAAAAAAATATCCCCAGAGTGAATATTTGGTGACGCCGACGGAATGTATTATCAGTATGTCTCGCTTTTTCGAATCAAGTTGAAGGCTCGACAAAAATGACTGAGAGACAGATGTCTGTAAACTAAACTTAAAGCAAATATACACACAAAAGTTACTCCAAATAACTGAAGGAAAATTAAAGTGCAACATATGGAACCGGGAAAATATTATGATTTTTTTAAGGCACGGTAGTGGCTATTTAACCGGCACCGGCTAAATAGCAAATTTTCTATTTGACCGGCACCGGCAAAATAGCAAAGTTTGCTATTTAGCCGGCATTGAATAATTTTAAACTATTGTCATACACAAGAAACCAGAGCGAAGATGTGTAAATCCCTCCACCGTACATTACAACTGACGAGATTATAAAATTATAGACACTGTTCATGAAAAGAGACAAGAAGGAAGGATATACTAAAATAGAAGAGGATTCAGTCCTACAGTTAACAAAAGATTTGTCTTTGTTTAACTCGGTTATCCTGTCAGAGACCTGGGTGTTCATTTGTGAAAAAATTCAGTGTCAGATAAGATCTATTTGTTAAACTCTTATAAATATCTATGGCATGTGTCTTTTTTTCTATCGCCTAGTTGTCTTGATCAATACAAATCCTTGTTTTGATCCTTAAAATATGCAGACTGAGAGAACTCCCCTTAAAAATCTTAAATGGATGCTCCCTTGCCTAGTTCTTGTCATGTGACCCGTGTATAATCAGTACGTCATAATAATCTAGGCGCAGC
Source organism: Mytilus galloprovincialis (assembly GCA_037788925.1). NCBI lineage: Eukaryota > Metazoa > Mollusca > Bivalvia > Mytilida > Mytilidae > Mytilus > Mytilus galloprovincialis. The sequence goes on from CM075335.1 coordinate 38,863,453, forward strand.
GGCAAAGATAACGTAATTTAACCTCCAAAATGAGAACTGTGCGTCTGTGAAATGAAATGACCAACGCACCAAGGTGCAAATATAATTAAAGAAATTCAAACCACTGAAATCAGGCAAACATTAAATGCTGTTTTATAAATACATTTCAAGAGTTGATGATGTTTCCAACAATCTTAGGAAAGACGGAAAATCCATATTCGTATTACAGTATACATGTGAACTGAAAAAAATAATTGACAAAGGGGAGAAGCGTGACATAGTGGCATTGAAATGCAAAACAGAACTGTCTTCGATAGTTTACAAGATATACCAAAGTGATTATTGTTCCCTGTAGACAATCTAACAAAAGAATTTGAACGAGAATTTTACAAGAATTATGAATCAGTCTTAAGCACGAGAAGGTAAGCTTTTTAACTTTTTTTTGATTATTTTGGTTTTGTTTCTTTCATGACTGCTACCTTCAAATATTCAAGGGGCAGCTGATAAAGCAGCAACCATTTGATTTTCTGGGGGATGGGGGCTATGGATTCCATTTTTTATTATAAAAAGAAAAAAATAATTTGTTTTTGACCCAGTCACCCTGAGAAAAAAAATGTGTTAGTTTCGCCCTCAGCTGCCCCTATATGTAAAATTGTAATGCTAATATGGAAAGAAAAAAATTGTTTCCGACTTGTCGCAAACAAAATAGATTGGTTTTGCCAAAGGCAAAATAAAAAAATTGTCTGGACAAAATATCCATAGCCCCCCTCCCCCAAAATTAAATGGTTGCTGCCTAAGACAACTGGTATCTTGCCTTTAATTTCAGCTCAAAATAAGTAAAAACTGTTTTTATTAGGGAGGACATCAAAGATCGATGTAGGATAAAAAACTTAAATCAAATAGTTTGGGGTGGGGGGTCAACATTGCTACAAGTTTTGTTAATCTAAAATCGATTTTACATATGTCCCTATTGGTCAATCAATTTTTTCCAAATTAAGTTAAGTGTGGGGGTCAGTGAAAAAACTATGTGAATTAAGTTTTTTATCCTTCATTGAACTTTTGATGTCGTCCCTTACTTAGGTCTTGAACTTTCCTATTGATTTTGTTCCGATTATTTTTTTTTTGCGCTGAATTTTTGTTTCAAAAGATGTTCCTTAGAATTTTGGTTTATGATAACATATAGTCTATACGCTTTTGACACTGACCACTTTCATTTGTAAGAGTTATCCCCCCAAACACTGTTTTTATGTTATAAAATTTCCATCACAATCATAACAGAAAGACAGAAAGCAACAAATTTATTTTTTAAATTGCTTGTTATATCCTCAGAAATTTAGAATGTTACGTTTTATTTTGAATGAAGGGTTACGAAGACTCCATATGAGATTTACTTCCCCTTTTGTATTTGATATAAGTGATATGCATTTTTAACTGAAAAAAACAGAAGGAAAAGACTGTAAAAACTAGGGCAAGGTCAAAGGTCAGACATATTCTTATGTTTTGAATTTGGGTTATATAAAAAAAAATCCCCCAAAAAATTTAAGATATATCAATAATTTTTTCACTAAATTGTTAGTTCAATGTTGAGACATGTATTAAACATAAATTTTTATTATGAAGGTATGTTGACGGTAAAGGAGATTTTCGTTCCTTTTTAACTTTGAAATTTCATATATGGTGGTTTAACTCATTTATCAAGTATAAAAAAACTCCTAGGGTAATTTGATTTCATTTGGTTTATGACCTTGAAATTGAGCTCAAGGTTAAACCATAGTGATAGAGACCTGGGATCTTTTCATTGATATTTTTTTTTTTTTTCAAACTACCTGAACCCTTTTTATTGGGAAAATATCAAAATTAATGTTTATGGTTGGAAAGACCTGCAATTGTTCTCTGAACAATAGTTTATTAATTCTGTTTTATATTGTTCTACATAGTTTAAGAAATGAATAGTGTGTTATCAGTTAATATAAAAAAGAATATGTGGTATGATTGCCAATGAGACAAGTCTCCACAAAGAGACCAAATGACACACAAATTAACTTAAGGTCACTGTACGGCCTTCAAAAATGAGCAATTAAAGCCCATACCCCATAAAAGGCACAGAAATAACCTTGTTAAACAATAAAATGAGAAAAATAATGGCCTAATTTATGTACAAACAATTGTACAAAATTTCAAGTTCATCCTGCCTTTTTTCGGTTAAATGTTTTACCCCCTTAAATCTAATGGTGGCTTCTTATTTGTTAAGTCTTAGATTCTTAGATTACTCCTACCCTGGCCAGGCTTTTCTGGCAAAACAGCTGCTGGATGTCATAGTAATCTTGGACTAGCCGACTAACACTTCCATGAAATAAAAAAAATGTAGGTGGGGGGGGGGGGGGGGGGAGTCAGTTTGTGTCAGCACCCGCCACCCAGACAATTGTAATTGAGAATTATAGTGTAAAAAGTTGCTCTGATACCCATCACCAATGTATTATAAATATATATATGCCTCCAAGTCATTTTTATACCCCCGCATTAAAAAAGAGGGGGCCCCCAGTGGGCACTCGACGTTGTGACAACGTTGAAATTTGGTTGAAATATGGTCGTGACGTTGATCGACCTAAATTCAACGTTGATCTAACGTCAGGTATTCAACGTTGACTTCACAACGTTGTTTCAACGTTGAATTTACGTCATTAAAATCAACCTTTAAACAACAACGTTAATTCAACGTTGGGTTAACGTCAGTCAATCTCGACAGAAAAATCTTATTGTCAAAATTGAAGGGTACAGATATATATTGGATGAGCAGATCGAACAAGGAGCAGTGCTGCAGTGTTATAAACGATTGGATAATAAGAGTCTAAACTAGAATTTATAATACTTATAAGGGGGTCCACTGACTGCAATAAGCGTGAGGGGGTTTTCTCCTGTCATGCTTCCATGATCCCTATATAATCAATCATTTTTTTTTCCACAAAAAAGGGGTAGACCGAATTGCATTGTTTATGCATGGAAAGGAGTTTTGGACAAGAACAAGTGGTCAGGAGACATCACCAATAACAAATCGGCTTTTTCAAATTAATTTTGTTTTGTGATTATTTTTCAAGTGTCTTTAAAAAAATAAATTCTAACCAATTGTTAAGAAGATCTAATTTTGGTTTATTAATTATTTATATTTTGGGAGATCTCAAAACCTGTTTATGCTATCTAAATTATATGTATATCTGTATAAATATGATATATTTTTAGTTTATATATTTTCTTTTTAAATCAAATCGATTTTTTTTAATTGCTTTCATTAAATTAAATAAATAGGTGAAATTATTAGATATATATATTTAATTATTTTTACCGAATGATATTTAATATATAAACTTAAAATATCATCGATGTACAATGTAATCATAATAATTGAGAAGTTTTTAAATTTTCGCGGTTTTTCAACTGGAGTTCCGAATATTTACATTTGGATGCGCACGCAAGCACGCGCACCTCTTTTTAACATCCGTTTAGAAAAATTTGAAAATCATTCTCGAGAAATTATCGCACCAAACTGATGAACAAATAGAGAACAACTGCGTCTAATGAATATAAAGAAGATAGAAGACTTTTCTGTATAAACCTCTTGATATTAGCGTAAGTCTATTTTACAGTTAAATTAACGATGAATCATAATATAAACAAACACATTCAAATTATTTATCAGATTATCTGCATGTTTACCTTCACAGAAATTATGAGAAGGTCTTATCCTACTGAATCTAATTCAGTTTCATGTCAAAACATGATTGCATATATCCTCTAATTAGCAAACTAACATAAAACATATCTAGCCATGCACAGAGTCAGTAATATTAGAAAAAGGGGGAGGGGGTGTCATCGAAAACTAGCCATTCGTTCCAATACAACTCGATATGGTGTGTCTGACACACATAGAAATGGTCTGCTCTTAAACACTGTTTTGGTCTTTTAGATTTTTTCGTTAAATATCTCTCATCTTTGATAGTTTTATCTGTATATGAACATTTTGGTTATTGCAAAACACAGATCTGGTTTAAAGGATTCATGCTTTGTCTTGTTATTCATACAAGCTGGTACAATTGTTTCAAATGAACATTCTGGCTTGTAAAACAAAAGTACACAACTTTATTTATGTAATTCAAATTTATGTTATTTCTTTTCCATGCTTTCAGATGCTGTTCTAGCCTGCCACAAAGAGACACCAGAATCCAAAATATCCGAGCAGTGATGAGGACATTTGAAGTGTGCCCCACAGAGAGCAGAAGGAGTTTCTAGGCCAAAAGAATAAATCATTAAAACAAAATAAATTTTTCATTTTAAAAACCTCTTTTTTTAATTTCTACAGTTAATTTAGTGCCAGTAAAAAAAAGGCAGTGAAATTTAGTTATTTGGTGCATCTTTTTTTCTCCGGTTTACTTAATTGTATCGGGTGTATAGATAATGATTGAATGAGTAAACAGCTTGGTGATGGTATGGTTTGTTCCAAATGCCTTCAAGATAAATTTTAAAAAACATACGGTATACCCTCAAAAAGTCAAATTTCAGATCAACAAGTATCAATAAAAATGAAAAAAAGACAATAAAATAGAAGTAAATAGATTACATGAAATATCGGATAACAAAAACTTAAAATGAGAACATCTTTTTTTAATGGTCCTGCTATGTATTCACATAAAACAAAGGAGGCATTTTGTGTCACTGTGTCAACTTTGCTGCATTTACATAATTTTGTATAAGTTGGAAAACTTGATCAACCAGAATCAAACCAGTGTGCTGTAGTAAGTTTTTCTTTTTTCCTTTGCTTTGAGAAATTGATGTGCTAGAAAAGTAAGCTTTGTTAATATTGATATATTTGGTTTCAAATAAAATTTTGATATTGTAAATGTCTCTATTCTTTGTTTCTGATTGTTATTGTCTACTATTCTCTTTTGGAGTCCCTTGTTGAAAAAGGAACTGTTGATAGACACCAACTTGAAAGTGGCTTTTTCATTTCATAATTCAGGTATCTTGTTATTGTATTTGAACACGTGCCAATAAGGATTAATGTACACCCCAAAACCATCACTTCAACCAAGTTGAACATACAAATGACCCAACTACATGTACAACCTAACTCGACCTGATTTCAACCTAGACCCGACCTGATTTCAACTTAACTCGACCTGATTTCAACCTAAACCCGACCTGATTTCAACCTAGACCCGACCTGATTTCAACGTCACTGGACCCGATTTCAACATGTTATCAACGTCAATACAACGTTGAAACTACAACGTTGATTCAACGTCAGAATTTCAACGTCATTACAACTTTCAAAACTAACCCAAGTTTCAACGTTGTAACAACGTTGAAGACTGACTTTGGATCAACGTTGACACAACGTTTTGTGCCTGCTGGGACCGGTATACTGTTTTACCTCTGTCTGTCCGTCAGTCCGTCCGTCAGTCAGTCCGTCCCATGAAACTTTCGTCACAATTTTCTCAGGAACTACAATACAAGGATTTCTGAAATTTGGTTTCAGGGTTTATTTAAGTCAGCTATACCGTGTCATGTGTTTTTAGATTGATCACTTGACAACTTCCTGTTTACCGAACACTTGTATGATTTTACACATGATAGCCAAGTTGAAAATTTTCGTCACATTTTTCTCAGGAACTACAATACAAGGATTTCTGAAATTTGGTTTCAGGGTTTATCTAAGTCAGCTATAACGTGTGATGTGTTTTCAGATTGATCACTTGACAACTTCCTGTTTACCGAACACTTGTATGATTTTACACATGATAGCCAAGTTGAAAATTTTCGTCACATTTTTCTCAGGAACTACAATACAAGGATTTCTGAAATTTGGTTTCAGGGTTTATCTAAGTCAGCTATACTGTGTGATGTGTTTTCAGATTGATCACTTGACAACTTCCTGTTTACCGAACACTTGTATGATTTTACACATGATAGCCAAGTTGAAAATTTTTGTCACATTTTTCTCAGGAACTACAATACAAGGATTTCTGAAATTTGGTTTCAGGGTTTATAAAAGTCAGCTATACCGTGTGATGCGTTTTCAGATTCATCACTCGACAACTTCCTGTTTACCGAACACTTGCATATTTTTACACTATTAATATTATCCACTTGCGGCGGGGGTATCATCAGTGAGCAGTAGCTGGCAGTTTCACTTGTTCAATAAGCACTCAATGAACTCAATATTAACTTTAAAAAATGGTAAAATAAAAAAAATCCCTACCAACCTAACCTACCCTACTATTTTTCAAAAATGTAATCATGGTAATAGGAAACCCACATCATTTTTTTATCCATGTTAAAATTTCAAACCTTTTTAGTGTCTATTTGAATTTTCAAGATGTATGGACACGAAGCAACATGCATACTGTGTACATGTACATTTGTACATATATATGTTCGTTGTATTAAACAAGATTTAGTGAGGGAACGTGTTTCTTATTTCATGTTATAAAATGGTTCAATTTATATTTCACTAAAGTGTACATGTGGATCTGTTTAATAATGATGGGATGATTTTTATGCTTTAGCTATGATTATAGAGTTTTGTTTTCTGGTCTGTGCGTCCTCATGCGCGTAGCTACGTTTACGTCAAAACGCCCGGGCGTACACTTGAATTTTGAAAATAAAACAAATAAATAATCGACATAGAATAAGAAAAACTGGTCAAAAGCACATCAGCCTTGTGCTTCTTTTTTCAATGGATTGTAATTTTGAATAAAAAGGGACTAAATTTACTCAAATAGATCATTTAATATATTTGTTCGAATCTTTTGTAAAAGTCTTAATCTACTATGAATTCTACGTACTTTTCTTTTCAAAGCAATTCACTATCTGCTCAGATTCGATATGCTGTTTGTATTTTTGTCGAGCCTGTGATTTATGTCCCAAAAGCGAGACAAAGCGGCGTCAATATTTAGGTTCCGAATGTGGATAAAGTCTTTTGAATGACTCTCCTTGAAATTTTACGAAAGTTGGACAGAAACTATTTATGATCAATAGAGTATTCAGAGCAATATATATAATAATGCAATTACATCTTTAATTTTCCCGCATTTTAAGGAGAAAACGTATTTCTTTCTGCAATTAATAAGTGGTTGCAGTTTGGGCTTACATTTTGTTATTTCTCAATTACATTAAGTACTTGTCGAACCTTCATCGAATTTTATGAAAATGCCGAAGAAACTTTTTGAAAACCATTTGTTTTCGTTCATTTTTTCTGTTCTTTTCTGATAGACAGATAGCCGGACTCTTCTTTACGCAATTAATTTTTTTACATACTCAATTTATAAACCTTCGTAGATTGTCGTGAAATATTCCAGATAAAAAAAAAATTAAAAAACAATTTTAGATTTTTTTTTTAAATCCATGTAAAGGAATGATAAATTGAATCACTTTTTGTGGGAAGAAATCCTAGGTGTTCCAGAAGGAATATTTTTTTTCGTGTTCATTAAAAGATGCTTTTGTCGATTGTATGCTCACTCACGGCACCATTTAAACTTATTTAAAAGTAATATTTGTTTGGACGTTTTCTCTAAAACCAATGACCATAGCTTCCAGTTTACCACGATGAATAAGTTAACATATTACAAAATTTAAGCAAAACAATAAAACCATTTAGATTCAAAAGTATGTTGCTATCAATGATTTTTTACTGAAAGGAATCATTACGGTATCTCATTCTCGATAGCTTTCGGGGGCTTCGTCCCTTTCGAACCCACTACCAGCAGGTGCTTTAACATTGAGCGGTTGGCTACCCTCATATTCCTCGTCAAGGTTCGGGCGTACACGTAAAAATGACCCAGCTACGCCACTGGTCCTCATGTTTCATTTTCTTTTGTTCTGCTGCAGTTTAAAGCCTTTGGTCGAGTTTATAGTTTTTTATGAAGTTGAAGTCCAAACAACTTGAAACTTACTACACATGTTCCCATTGATATGATCTTTCAAGTTTTAATGCCAAATTACAGTTTTTATGCCAATTTCATGGTTGACTGAACATAGAAAATGATAAGGTAATGATAAATTGAGTGTACTATGGACATATTATTGTTTGATGATTTTTTTATTTTCATCCATCTTGGAATCACTAATGGCATCAGTCATCTGTCGTCAATATTTTTTATGAACTCATTCCCTTCTTTTGACCAAAACCCCTCTGAAAATACTGGGCGAATGTTAGGATACCCCTGAATAATTTTTTTAAGATTTATATCTTGATTATTATATTATACAATTGTAGCTCTAAACTAAAAACAAAAATGTTCATCAGTTTAAGATGAGAATTGTACCTCCCCCTCCCCCTCTCTATTTTAAGTTTTGTTTAAACTACTTGGTTAATTGAACTTCTGAGGGTTTAATTTAGCCACAACTATCGTTAGGTACTTTGATTATAAAAAATACATGTGCATCTGTCCATCTGTTCTTACGTCGGTACATCCCGCTTCAGGTTAAAGACTTAACTCCATTAGATGGTTACAAGGGAAAGTCACCATCTAAAAAATGATGATCATGACTATAGGAAAAAAAATCATCTCTTTTATCTTCAATTTTTGTATAAACCCCTGATTTATATGGAAAATACATGTATAAATGTCCATTAAAATTAAAGCTTTATATTACCTTGGCAATCAAAAACAAAGCTTTCAAATTGTTGAGCAACATCCTCAGACAACTGTCTATTATTGCTGCCCCTGTCACCAAAACTTTTTATTTTGATCATGTCAATCAGATGGTTGGCAGTGAGTTGTTGTGTTTTGCCACAGCATTTGCATAACATTCTTCTGATTGTTCCTGAAATATAGTTTAATTTTTAAAATAGCAATTGTAATACAAGTGTTATATTTAAAAAGGCAGTAGCAATGGTTTAAAAAAAAAACATGTTGTGATGTTACACTCTGGTTTCAGTAAAGGGTGAAGGTCGGTACCTATTTAAACATGAAAACCCCATGTATTTGTTTGCACCTGTCCTAAGTCAGGATCCTGATGATTAGTGGTGTTGTTTGTGGATGTTTTTCTTACGTGTTTCTCGTTTCTAGTTTTTATACAACCGCAAAGTATTTTGGTATCACGTCGTCCAAAGACATTTGGTTTCAGGACAATAACTTCAGTTTATGTGAATGGATCTCTATTAAATTTCAATACAAGATTTGAAACTACAAAAGGAAGGTCTGAATTGAGTTTGGGGGCCCAAAACAAGCATTTATCTAGTTTCATGACAATAACTTGTGTATGAGTATTTGAATAGCTCTGATATTGTAGAAGGTTTGGATATATTTTAAGGTTTTGGTCACAACACTTTAGGAATTTGGGGCCCAAAAGGGGTCAAAATAAGCATTTTTCTAGTTTCCAAACAACTTGTGTGTAAGTGTATGGATCTTTCTGAAATTGTACCACAAGGTTCTATATCACAAAGGGAAGGCTGGGATCAAGTTTGGGAGTAATTGCAGAAAGCGTTTAGGAAATAAGGACCACAAAGTTACCAAAAAACAAGCCTTTTTCTTGTTTCCAGACAATAACTTGGGTTAAAGGGTATATGCTTCTGAAACTGTAATTAAAGATACCATACCCAAAGGGAAGGTTGGGATTGAATTTTGGGGCAATTGCTCTTTAAGGTTCAGGAATTAGGGGCCAAAAATAAGAAATTCTGTGTCTTCTTCAATTAATATAAAGTCCTTTAAAGTAAGTTGCATAGTTTAACTGCAAATTAAAATCAATCTGATAGACCCTTCATCCCTAGCGATAGTTTTTATATACATATTATTGTATCTATCTATATCAATGTGTTCATAAAAAACAGTAACAGACCTATAATATATTCAAGTATTTGTTATATTAAAGGCAAATCATATTAGAATTATTAATTATTCTTTTTAAATTACCTGGGTTAGATTTAAGCAAAGACTGTAGACCCAATTCTTCCGCTCCTTCCCAAAACTGGTCAAGTATTCCTTTTTTGGATGTAATTCTAGAAAAATGGGCTATCAAAGCCTTTGCAATGGATAGTCTGGATGTTGGGGATAACCTTGATGTTATTCCAGACTCTTCCATTGCTGATAACACTTCATCATCTTTATTTAAATCATCAAGTGGTTCATTTTGGATCTGAAGAAAAATTTGATAAATATATTATTTACATATTAAAGACATTTGTAAGATAAATATTAAAGTAGCCAAACATAAAAACTCATAAAATCTACCAGGTTTGAATATTTTTGTTAAAAGTTTATAAAGGAAAGTTGAGGGGATTTGAAATTTATATAGTCCTAACTTTGAATATAATAAGAAGGTTCAATACCTCAAAAGAAAGATTGAGATTTTAGTAATATCTCACATTCCAAATTGAGGCAAGGAAACCTTTCTATCAACTCTTACCATTTTATGTTATAGTCATGATCTGATGTTGAAAATGATGAGCAATCTGATTTGCATATGTTCCAGATCGTATGAGTATTTTGACCGTACTAGTACGTACGAGTACGGTCTGGACCGTATGCATACTTTTTCAAAATACTCATACGGTCGGACCGTACGCGTACAGTCCGACTTATATTAAGAAGTTGGTCAAGTTTATTAGATGCAAATGCATATAACAGATCAACATAACATATAACTCTCAAATTAATAAAAGAAATAGTTCAATTTTAATTGAAATAAAAACTTAAAATCTGTTAATTTCTACTTGTATTTAGTATATGGATCTGTAATACATTAATTGGATTTTGATCACTGAAATTGAAGATATCAAAGTAAACGTAATGTGGGAGAACAATTGTTTTAGAATATTTAGCAACTTTACAAAAAATGCAAATGCAAAGGGACATGCATGAACTGCAAACATGATAATGTAAAGACATTACCTAACTTGTGTCACCTTGGACGAGAGTACTTAAATAGGATTCAGATACAATTTAACAAATATTTATTTCCAATTGTTTGTTTGTTCATTTTATCCATCTAATTGTAATCATAACAATTTGTAAAACTTAAAATAAAGATTGTGATAAATGCTGGTTTAAATTGAACCCATATGATCCAATAACATGTATAGTCAGCTGGTAAAGGACCATCCGCGTATACTCAAATGGTCTGGACCATACATGTACGGTCCAAATACTCATATGGTCTGGAACACATACAATTCTTACGTGCATCTCATGTGCTTCACAAGTGAAACTCGTGTGCTTTTGTTAGCAATTTCTGTACAGGTATAGAAGTAGGCCATTTTGTATTTATCCAAAGGGCCCCAGGAAACTTGATGCAAAGCATTACTATTTACTGTTTCATTGCATTTAATAGAAAAAGACTTTGTTGCAAATAAACCAAGATTTTTATAGAAAATTCACAGCCTAATTTAGTTTAATACAGATACAGGAAAAAGGCTGTGGATTTTCTATAAAATTTTCATATATAGATATAGGAAGATGTGGTGTGAGTGCCAATGAGTTTAGTATTGAATCAACACAATGGTACAAAAAACTTAAATCACCTTCTGAATGAGTTTTTTTTTCTCGTCATCCAGCGTGTCAATAGTTGCTGAATCTGCACCCATGTAGCCATAGGTAACCATAGCATGTGTCAGAATAGGGGAAAATGCTCCACCTTGTATTATAATGGTTGCAAGCATTTTCCCTATAGTTTTATATGTCCCTTCTATGAAGGCCAACATATTGAATGTCAGCTCCTGACCATTGCTGCCTATTTCTGAAAATTAACAAAGAATTTGTTGCTTTAAATCATTAATTTACATGCATTCAAAAGACCATAGCAAAAAAGTAATTATTTTGTATTTCATTATTTAAATGCATAAAGAATATATTAAGAAAACTGTGCTCGGATAGCACACTAATGCCCCATTTACACTTTCATTTTTTAATACAATGTAACAAACAATAATTTATCCAAAAATTTCAATAGGCACCATGTATTGTAAACATTATTGTATTAGTAACTGCATAATAATTTAGAAAGAGCATATATCCCTAATGAATATGTGTACCAAGTTTCAACTTGTTGATACCTCTAATAGGATGAAAGACATAGGTCTGACATGAAGGAATTTTTTTTGTTGTTAACTTGGTAATTTTACAATATAAAGTTTATTAAGCAGCACCAACATTATATGATTTATGCTCTGATGTCCCATGTAGCCTGCAAGTTAAAAAAATGTTTCCAGAAAACCTTGTGATAGCATTGTGTGTGTGACTGTCTAAATAATGTACGTGCTTAAAAAAATTGAGACATTCATCAATTTCTAAGTACATGAAATATAATTAAAACAAAGTGTTTGTATTGAAAGAGTAAACTATACAACCTTCAAAATAAGAGGACTTTATCATTTGACGTAGAAGAATTTCTAAGTATTCTCTTCTAAGTCCTCCCTCATCTTCTCCACACTCATTTCGGAACTCAACCTGAAATGTATATTATGGTAGAATTAAGTGAAACACTCCTTATAATCAAGTTTTTGATTTTGCAACATTATTCGTGTACAGTATAGTATAAAGGGTGAGATACATTATGCAGCATTTCTCATAAATTGTGTTTGTGTATGCAAATGCAAGGTATACCAGGAAAAAACATTTTAGAAAGTATTTATTTTTATACGACCGCAAAAATTGAAAAAATTAGCGTCCAAATACTTTTATTTTTCGCACTCTAACTTTAGTAAAAGTGAAGAGAAATCCATGAAATTTTAACACAAAGTTTATGACCACAAAAGGAAGATTGGAATTGGTTTTCGGAGTTTTTGTCCCAACATTTTAGGAATTAGGGGTCAATAAGGGCCCAAAAAAGCATTTTCTTGGTTGAATTTTTCAGACAAAACAGACAACTCATTGTTGGGTAGCTGTTCCAGAATTAGTAATAATAAGACCTATCGATAAGTCAACATGATTAAATTGGTCAATCGACTCCTATTGTTGGGTTGCTGCCCCATAACTGGTAATTTTAACGAAATTTTACTGTTTTTGATTATTATCTTGAATATTATTATAGATAAAAATAAAGTGTAAACAGCAATAATGTTCAACAAAGGAAGATTTACTAATAAGTCAACATGACCGAAATGGTCAATTGACCCCCTAAGGAGTTATTGCCCTTTATAGTCAATTTTTAACCATTTTTCATGAATCTTAGTAATCTGTTCCAAAAATCTTTCCCTCTGATACTAGTGGGCTAAATTAATCCAAACTTGACCACTATCATATTTGGGGTATCTAGTTTAAAAAATGTGTCTGGTGACCCGGCTAAAAATAGAACATAGGGTGAAATGCAGTTTTTGGCTTATAACTCAAAAGACAAAGAGCATTTTAGGCTACACTTAAAAATATTTTGGTTTGCCCAAACCCTACCTAAAGGTTGAGACAGTGGGTAGGTAGTTAGGCATTTTCTTTCTTTTATATTCAAAAAAAGAAATTGAAGTATCAGATGTTTATTAGTCTTCATGCCTATTTGATTAAAAAAAACTTCTTCAAATCAGGACAAAAAAAGAATTTGAGTAGGCAGCTTTATTCTGGGTAGGTAGCGTTTGGGCAAACAAACCTTTTATTTATTATGGCCTTATAGCAAATCTGACAAGGGTTATAATTGTTGATCAGGTCAAGCTCTATCTGCCCTGAAATTTTCAGATGAATCGGACAATCCTTTGTTGGGTTGCTGCCCCTGAGTTGGTAATGTTCAGGAAATTGTCCTGTTTTTAGCTCACCTGGCCTAAAAGGCCATGTGAGCTTTTCTCATCACTTGGCGTCCGTCGTCGTCGTCGTCTGTCGTCGTTAACAATTTTTCAAACATCTTCTCCTCTGAAACTAATGAATGGATTTGAATGAAACTTAACATGATTGTTCCTTAGTATATCCTGCACAAAATGTGCGCTTCGATTTTTGATCCGTCAAAAAACATGGCCGCCGTTACTTAAAATAGAACATAGGGGTCAAATGCAATTTTTGGCTTATATCTCAAAAACGAAAGCATTTAGAGCAAATCTGACAAGGGTAAAAATGTTCATTAGGTCAAGATCTATCAGCCCTGAAATTTTCAGATGAATCAAACAAACCATTGTTGGGTTGCTGCCACTTAATTGGTAATTTTAAGGAAATTTTGCAGTTTTTGGTCATTATCTTGAATATTATTATAGATAAAGATAAACTGTAAACAGCAAAAAAGATCAGCAAAGTAAGATCTACAAATAAGTTAATATGACCAAAATTGTCAATTGACCCCTTAAGGGGTTATTGTCCTTTAATGACAATTTTTCACAATTTGTTCATCATATTTGCTAACTTTAAAAAATCTTCTCCTCTGAAACTACTGAATGGATTTGGTTAAAACTTAGCATGATTGTTCCTTAGATTATCCTGCACAAAGTGTGTGCTTTGATTTTTGATCCGTCAAAAAACATGGCCGCCGTTACTTAAAATAGAACATAGTGGTCAAATGCAGTTTTTGGCTTATATCTCAAAAACGAAAGCATTTAGAGCAAATCTGACATGGAGTAAAAATGTTCATTAGGTCAAGATCTATCAGCCCTGAAATTTTCAGATGAATCTAACAATCCATTGTTGGGTTGCTGCCACTTAATTGGTAATTTTAAGGAAATTTTGCAGTTTTTGGTCATTATCTTGAATATTATTATAGATAAAGATAAACTGTAAACAGCAAAAAAGATCAGCAAAGTAAGATCTACAAATAAGTTAATATGACCAAAATTGTCAATTGACCCCTCAAGGGGTTATTGTCCTTTAATGACAATTTTTCACAATTTGTTCATCATATTTGCTAACTTTAAAAAATCTTCTCCTCTGAAACTACTGAATGGATTTGGTTAAAACTTAGCATGGTTGTTCCTTAGATTATCCTGCACAAAGTGTGTGCTTTGATTTTTGATCCAACAAAAAACATGGCCGCCGTTACTTAAAATAGAACATAGGGGTCAAATGCAGTTTTTGGCTTATATCTCAAAAACGAAAGCATTAAGAGCAAATCTGACTGGAGTAAAAATGTTCATTAGGTCAATATCTATCAGCCCTGAAATTTTCAGATGAATCAAACATCCAATTGTTGGGTTGCTGCCACTTAATTGGTAATTTTAAGGAAATTTTGCAGTTTTTGGTCATTATCTTGAATATTATTATAGATAAAGATAAACTGTAAACAGCAAATATGATCAGCAAAGTAAGATCTACAAATAAGTCAATTTGACCAAAATTGTCAATTGACCTCTTTAGGAGTTATTGCCCTTTAAAGACTTTTTTCACAATTTGTTCATCATGTTGACTTACTTTAAAAAATCTTCTCTTATGAAACTGCTGTATCAATTTCAGCCAAACTTAGGCTAAATGAGTTTCAGAGTTTCAGAGTATCTAGTATAAATTTTATATTTCATTTCCTTGTATGTCAAGAAACATAGCTCCTATGGCTAAAATAGAACATAGGAGAAAATGATTTTTTTTTGCTTTTGAAGAAAATAGGACGATTCAAAGAACATTTAAATAAATTGGAAAGCCAAAATAATCATTGATGAGAGATTAAACCAAAAAAATTCAGGTGAGCGATTCAGGCTCTTGAGAGCCTCTTGTTGGTTATTATCTTGAATATTATTATAGATAAAGATAAACTGTAAACAGCAATAATGTTCAGAAAAGTATGATTTACAAATAAGTCAACATGACCAAAATGGTCAATTGACCCCCTAAGGAGTTATTGTCCTTTATACGCAGTTCATTATAGATAGTGATGATTGTAAGCAGCAAGAATGTTCAGTAAAGTAAGATGTACAAAAACATCACCATCACCAAAACATAATTTTGTCATGAATCCATCTGCTTCCTTTGTTTGATATGCACATAGAACAAGGAGAGTGACACAGGCTTTTGAGAGCTTCTAGTTTAAAATAGGTATATTTGGGTACAAAGGCAATTTTGCTATTGGTCCAAGACCACATTTATTTTGTAGTGCATTTCTTTTAGAACATAAATGGATATTTAAAAAATCCCACCTGCACTTTCTCAATGAAATGTTTACAGAGTCTTGTACTACTTTTGGAACAAATTATATCAAAATTATAGAAAACTTCATCGGCTCTAACTCAAAATATAGACAATTTTATGTTTAGGGCTTCTTGAAATCTTTTGACAGCTTCCAAAGTGCTAATTTTTAACCTTTTTCAGCTGGACCAAATCACTTCTTCCCTTTAAGGGGGCTCCTGGGTATAAATGATTTTTTTTTTCTAATATAGGATTTCGCTATATTTTTTCATAAATGAACTTTATCCTATACTTAAAAGAAAAATGAAATAAAAAAATGGGGTCACCGTTTGTTTAAGCTAAAATCTGCCTCTGGAAGAAGCATACATTTTTGTTAATGTCCTTTTTTTCTGTTGAACTAATAGGAGAAAAACAGGAAATATTGAAATAAAAAAATAACCTAATATAAGAAATCGCTTAAATTTTACAATTATTTAGTTTATGTACAGCTTATTTGAAAACAATAAAAAAATGTAGGTCACCGAAGAGTTAAAAAAGATATTTCAAATTTAAGGCCAAAAAATGGCATTTTTGCATCAAAGGGAGATAATTTGGAGCGTTTTCAATTTTTAAAGTCATCTGGGGCCAAACCAAATCATTTTTTTGGGTTGTTTTTTGTACCATATCATAAAGTAACAACTAATAGTGTAATAAATAAAATTTGTAATGAAAAAATAAAGGTTTAATTTTTTGCTAAAATTTTTGTACCCACGAGCCACCTTAATATTCGGGACCCAATTTTTTTACAGTTTAATTTCACCACCCTTCTTGCAATTTGAGGTATTAAACATAGAGATATAAATTTGGAAGGGGTATAAAAGTCAATGGCAAGTAACCCGCTGTTAACACTAGGGACTGTATTCGTGAACAACGAAAATTAAGGGACGACAATTGTGGTCTTGGACCTACTGTGACGTTTAAGGTGGTATGGGAGTCTAAAATAAAAATGATAGAATTTGTTCATACTTTGCCAATATCAAAAGAAAAGATAGGGTCACTGTATGTTTTTTCCAGCTAAAATACAAAATAGGAAAATTTCATGTAGAATCCTTCAGAAAATGCACTGTTTTAGAGTTACCTCCCCTTGAAATGCCAATTTAAAAAAATTAAATAAAAACAACCAAAACTTATCAACATTTGCATAAATATTAATATTTGTAAGTTATATTCTTATAAATTGGTTCTTTTAAATGAAAATTCACATTAAAAATCTGCATTCGTGCATCACACTTAGCTAACTTGATAGAAAATATGGACCTTTGGTTCTCTGTTTTATTCAATCCAAGATGGAGGAAGACACCCATACCACCTTAATATAGGTACCAGTCTTGTATTACAACTCCAATTTCCGGTGCATGTCGAAACATGGAGGGAAACAAAATAGTGCATTTTTTTCTGAATTTTTTTCTGAACTCAATTTTTTCTGTTTGATTATAGGTTTATGCTGAATTGAAACATATATATAGACTTTAAAAAAAATCTTGCATCTTTTGGGGATATCAATCCAGGAAAGTGTAAGGATATCATGTTTACTGGAAGTGGTGCGGCCTAGTAAAAATAGCAAACAGAAAGTAGAAAAAAAATGTTTTGACTTCAGGATTGCGTAACTTTTTATTCTTCGTGGCAACACCCTCTTTTTTTTCGATTAATTCACAATTTCACATTAGTACATACATGATATGAACATGAAATTTTTTTTCTATGTAGCATTTTTTATTTTTTTATTTTCAAAGATCAGCTGTTTAGCATGTAAGCCTATGGAGCAGTCAATTACAAGACTGCAACCTATAGTAACTGACATACCTTTAATGTTTTGTCTATTTTAAAGTGTTCTCTGTTAAAACACCTTAAAGAGTGGTCCCATAAAGATTTGGGCTGTCACTATTTTTTGACTGTTCTCTAAATCGATGGTCCTAATTCTCCAATCAATCAAGAGGTCCTTTGTATTTTCTTCTGACCTATTGTAATTGAATAAGAGTTTCGTTTAAGCAAAGCTAGTCAATATAATTTCTTGCAAGTTAACATTTAGCACACACTGAAGTTACAAAACAAAATCCCACAAAACTAAATACACATATGTTAATTTCCTGAAAGATTTTTGAGGGATGACATATATTTATGAAGGATTGGATCTAATAAAGATATCCCAACAAAAATGCAGAATATTGTTTACCCCCCCCCCCCCCCCCAAAAAAAAATTTAACATATTACAAGAAAAATCAATATTCCTCTTGTCTATAAATTAACCAGTGACTGTGGAAATCCTCAACATTAATGTCATAATCCTGATGATTTAATTAGATCTTTTCTCATCTGGTATATCCTAGTATATAGTTATTCTAGACTATGAACAGTTTTGTTATCCCAACCTATGATAGTAAAGAGGGGCATGATGTTATTCAGTCTGCATGTTGGTTTATCCTTTAACTGATTGTTGGTTGTTATTATTATTTCATACATATTCTTGACTGGGACAACCTAATATCAAGTATGAGTTACGACTTAAGTCATAATGCAATCATTTCTGATAAGAATGCAAATAAGAGAAAAATACCTTTCAGTTGTTACTTGGTTTTGCTCATAATTAACAGCAATATCATCTTGGTTTTGCTCATTATTAGCAGCAATATCATACATCTCATAATCATCACTGTCATATGTACTTGCCATCAAATCTTCATATGTCCTTAAAACAATACTTCATAAATAAAGATGCAGACTATTTATAATTTCTTAAAATTTAATTAAATATTATGTTTATCGTGATTTATTTTCCATACTTTTTTAATTGGGTTTCATATGTATGAACATCAATAATTTCAGACACAAAAGTGTCTGAATGTACTAGTATTATCATATACTAAGGATAAACATGGTAATAACTTTTATCTTACCTCCTATACATTTCCAGGAATATGATTGGTTAAAAGCGTCCGCGTGCAAACCGTGTATATTTGATATTAGGTTAGTAGGGAGGCTGGGCTTATCTCATACACGGTTAGTAGTGGAGTTACGTCCCTTTATATGCCTTATTAGGTAAGAATGGGGCGGGGCTTACTTCATACACGGTTAGTAATGGTGTTATGTCCCTTTATAAAAAACAAAACGGTACTGAGAAAAAATCTTAAAAGTTCCAACAGACGAAGAAATTGATCATTAAGATTGAAATAAATTAATAAAACACATTTAAACCTTACAAGTCGTTATTGTTGGCATAACGATAGGATCAATGGAAGTATTTTCTTAGTGCTAACAGTATTGAAGACTTGCTCATTTTGAGAATCACTAGTCTTAATTTCACACGTTAAGATAGTCGGTAAGATAAATTCGTTACATAGTGTGCTAGTGACGTAATACGGTATATATGGGGTCAGTAAATTCCATATGGGGATTCGAGCTTCGCTCTCACCCCATATGGAATTTACTGACCCCATATATACCGTATTAGGTCACTAGCACACTATGTAACTAATAGTCTCATGATTTATCTGATGTATCAGCGGCCCATGGTTCTGTCAACGTATATTTGTTCCACCTAACAGAAGTTCCAGTGGAAACTTTATTATAAACAATGTCATAATACCTGTACCTGTCGGAACAAATATTCTATACTATTTATTCCGTTAGGAACATCTATTGTAATATTTATTCCTGTGGAAATAATATTCCAGAATAGTTTATCCAATCGGAACTTATATTATGAAGGAACTTCTATTCTGTGTTCAATATCAGACCAAGAACAACATAAACATTAACAAAGGACTAATAAGGGCTGATATTGATCAAGGCTTGATAATACATCTGATATGAACAATGACATGTTTCTAAAAATACAAATATATCGACCATATAGTTATAAGAAGATGTGGTATGAGTGCCAATGAAATACTGTATAGCGGGTTATTTTCGCGGGTGTAAAATTTCGCGATTTTAATTGAACTAGGTATACGAAATATTTTGGCGGTTATTATTTTGGTGGATTAAAAACTTTTATCATATACTTGTATGAAATAATACTTAAATTTTACAGTTCAATAACATTTAAAAATATTAAAAGGCTATGAAAGGATTACAAGGTTTATTAACCAGATTCCTACAGATTTCCTTAGCGGGCTGATAAAGGCACCTTTATTAACTGCTTCCGGAATGTTATCGCATGCCTTTCCGTTATTGTCCGTGGGGTTTATCACATGGAACTTCGGGTATTTCCGGAAAGTTGTTTGTAAACATGGCAGACGACACGGACACTGCTGCTTTTGTTCAATCGTTGAAAAACGATAATACAGTTAGAAAAACTACGAGTGACATGAGACTTTTCAACAGATGGTTAAGATCCAATAACGAGATGAGGTTAGCGGAAGAAATTCCTGTTACGGAACTTGATAAATGTTTGGCTCGTTTCTTCATGACAGTGAAAAAAGACGACGAGTCTAACTACGAACCTCAATCTGTCAGATCAATGCAGAGCAGCATATCAAGATATCTAACAGAGAAATGTGCAATAAATATAATGGTTGACAAAGAATTTCACCACTCTAGAGATGTGATGTCTGCCAAACTGAAACAGCTGAAATCCATGGGAATGGGAGCCAAAAAAAGGAAAGCAGACCCCTTCACAGCTGAGGAAGTTAATTTACTATACGAAAAAGAGCTGCTTGGTGCAGGTAACAATTCTTTGCATAATTATTTTTTTGTTATTGGTGTTTTAAATAGCTTTGTCTTGTTATTTGGCCCTTTGTGAGGTCACAATTTTCTCTACAAAATAAACACATTGGTATGATGTAATTAAAAAAATAATTTGACAATACCTTGAATTATCTTCACCTGATTTTGTACAGTCATAAGAATGTATATTATTTTAACCTTATTGTATACACAAGTCTAAATCAAATATTTTTTACTCAAACAAATTCCTTAAATTTATTTGCAGGAAATCCTCAATCTCTAGTCAGAACTGTTTGGATGAATAACACTCTACATTTTGGTTTACGCTCCCGGGAAGAACACACAACCTTAAGATGGGGAGACATCCAAATGAAGGCAACTACGGACGGGGGGCAGTATCTCGAACATACTGAGAGGATAACCAAAACAAGAAATGGTGCTAACTTGGACACCCGTGCCTTTCAGGCCAAGATGTTTGCTGACACAGGTAATGTTTCAGGAAAAGTTTTATAGGGGGGACAAGATTCAAAATAATTATTTCATTTTTTAATTGAATTACAGAAAAAGTAAATTAAAAAACGCAAAACATAGTATACATGTAGTGTAAATATGTATTAAACAAGATATCAAGATATTGCCATCACAAAATAACAGCCAGATATCATATATTACAAGTGTAGCTACATGTACATGTATATATATATTATATTGTAAACATGCGTATAATAATGACATTTAAACAATCAATATTTAACTGGTTTATCTTCTTTCAGGTAATCCTAGATGTCCTATACAGACATATAAACAGTTTCTTAGAAGAAGACCAGAAGATATGGTTGCAGATGATTGTCCCTTTTATTTGGGGTTTTCCAGGCAAATTAAGGATGACGGGGTCTGGTTTTCAAGACAAGCTTTAGGAAAGAACACTCTAAGTTCTTTTGTTAAAAAAATGTGTGAAGACGGTGGTATTCAGGGTAGAAAAACTAATCATAGTGTCAGAAAAACTACTATCACTGCCTTGGTACATGAGGACATACCAGATACACGCATAATGCAGTTGAGTGGACATAAAAATGTTCAATCCATAAACTCCTATAGCTCAGCATCAATTGAACAACAGAAGGAAATGTCTAATATTTTGAGTAAAATTGGTACAGGGAAAATAACTTCGGATAAAAACCCAAGGCCTGTGGATGATAACAACAATGATATACCATCAGATGATGATGCAGAACTTTTGTCTGCTTCTCAAGAAGCCGAACTTTCTTTTGTATTGAAAGATATTTCAAATTTTGAATCTAATTCTAAACCAGTTTCAGCAACAACAACTACAGGAATAAATGAAATGCCAGAAATAGTACATGAAAATCACAAAGGAAAAGCAATGCATATGTTTGCAGGGGCAACTATTACGGGAAATGTGACAATTAATTTTTCCAACTAAGAACATTAATATACAAGTCATGTAATTGTTTTCATACATTTATGTCACTCTGATGCTTGTTATATCATTTAATAACAACAATTAAAGTTCAGAAATTTGTATTTGGTTAATTATAAATTATCAAAGAAAAACAAAATTTTAATGGTGTTTGTCTGTATTTCTTCTGTTGAAGTATATGATAAAAAGATAATTACATGTCATTTTTCATATCATACCCTTTATCGGCCCTCGGTCATGATATCATCCCTCGAGCCTACGGCTCTTGGGCTGATATCATGACCTAGGGCCGATAAAGGGTATGATATGAAAAATGCCATGTAATAATCTATATTTATTGATACCTTTGTATGTACACTTTTAATTTGGCGGAATTTATTTTGGCGATTAAGTTCTGTCCGCGAAAATAAGCGAAAATTTGCACCCCGCGAAAATAACCCGCTATACGGTAACTTTCCATTTAAGTCACAATTTGTAAAAGTAAACAATCATAGGTCTTCAACACATAACCTTGGCTAACACAGAGATAAGATATATATCTATCATATGTTTAGTAGTAAATACAGTAGTTTTGCATATTTGATAAATAGCCTGCTGTTTAATCTTTATCCCGCAACTTTGATGCGCACATTTTATCGCAAACCCTTTACATCACATATATCACATGCCTCCTTTTTAGCTCACCTGGCCCGAAGGCCCTTCAACAATGAGCATAGCCCATACCGCATAGTCAGCTATAAAAGGCCCCGATAAGACAATGTAAAACAATTCAAACGAGAAAACTAACGGCCTTATTTATGTAAAAAGATGAACGAAATACAAATATGTAACACATAAACAAACGACAAGTCTGGTTTTTTTTTTGCTTAAGAAAAATTTTCCTCGAAATAAGTCCAACAGAACGGTCTTTCGGTCGTGACGCAATTTATTGAATGACGTCATTGTTTAATATATGACGTTTGTGACATCAAGTTTTCATATTTTTTGGCACACTAAATGGAACTATAAAAAATACAAAACACACAAAAAAATACAATAATAAACAAAATATTTTTAAAACATCAGCACGCAATTTGTAAGGTAACCCAGGTGCTTTGGATAAGCAATTGAGAAGTTCTTGTAAGGTCTTTGAAACAAGACAAAAGTAGAACTGAAGTTAACCCAGTGCTATGGATCAGAAAACAGTTCATATATATGATATAATACTCTCCTGTTGAAATATATCATAAAGCGTATAAAACATAGCAAAATCTGTATCACATGCTGTATCACCCTCGACCAATATCATCCTTCGGGCCTGAAGGCCCTTGGGCTGATATTGGTGTCTCGGGATGATACGACATATGATAAGGATTTTGCCATGTATTGTTTTCTATATACAAGTAAATATAAGTATACATGTTTGCATCCAAATTAGATTATGTTGAATTGTGTGTTATTGCATAGCAATATAATATTTCCCACAGAAAGTAACCAAAAGCTAGCTAGCAATAAATTCCAATATTGCACTAGTGCAATAAATCTTCAAAATTGATGGAAGTCATCAACGATAAAATCTTAGTTTAAACCAATTTTTACTTTCAAATATTATATTGATAAACAATAAAAGGGTTATTGCATGAATATTGTCCTTCTAAGAACATATATTGCCCTTGCAAGCTCGAGCAATATAAAATTCTACTCAGGACAACATACCCCAATACATATTGTCCCTTGTAGAACATATATTGCACTCACAATTAAGCTTGTACAATATAAAATTCTTATCAGGACAATATTCCCCAATATTCCCTATATTATCACATATTTGTTACGAATACGTATATGCAATAACTTCAAAATTGTCTGGGGCAAAAAAAAGAGGTTTTTGGATATTGTGCCCTTATTCCAAATGATGTGATGTCATTGTGTACTTTATAACAACAATTTTTAACACTTTTGTGATAAGAAATTTAAGATTTTACCAGTTAATTTCATTAAATTGTTAATATCAATTATAAGTTATAATTGATTTGTTTTGCTTTCAATTCTGCAGAACTTAAATATGTGATAAATAGATTATAACATGTCTTTTCCATATTGGCCCTGGTATCATCCCTTGACCATATCGGACCTTGGCTAAAGCTTTGAGGCCAATATGGGAGTCTCTGGATGATACCAGGGCCAATATGGAAAAGGGCATGTTATAATCTATACTGATTGTCCTATTTGAAAATGTGTTTGATAAAAAACCTTATTATTGGCATCAGTGTTGATGGTTTGTCAACATTCCACAGAACCTCAGCAACGACAGAGTGGCATATCCCATATTCCATAAGTTGTCCTTGGCTTGTCCAGGAATTGATTTTTCTATCAGTTCCAGCTACACTTATTTCAAAACCTTTTGTTGAAAAAGAGTGAGAACCAACAAAATTCACCAGTTCCTGCAATGATTAATTTCAATTCATTTACTCTCTGAAGTTATGTAGTCTTCAATAAATATAAGAATATGATGTATAATTGCCAATGAAACATCTCTCCATCCAAGTCACAATTTGTAAAAGAAAAAAACCATTTAGATTAACCAATCATTATGAAATCATTTATATACCATATAAGTGTTTAAAGGCCCTCAGAAAAAAATGGAGATTAAAATAATTGCTTTATTTGTCCTTTTGTCATATGTCCCAAAACAAATGAACTTTGATATTATTTTGCTTTAAAACTTTTTTTTGATATATTAGACAAAATGCATGTCCCCAATAAACAATTAAGTACAGCTCCATGTAAGAATCATGCATGGAAGTTAAAGTGACAACTCCATACATGCCAACTTTTCAAAATGCCTAAGGTTGTTTTACGTGCAAGATACATTGTAGCTCATATAGTCTTACAAAACCTTCATGGGGGCCTTCAGATATATTTTAATGTTGTGTTTTGGCTTCATCAATCATACTTTTGCAAGACTTTCGCCATGGTACAATTAATTGTTTTGTTTAAAATTGTGGACAAAATTGCTAATGCACAGGCTATAGTCTTTAATGTTATATATTTTATGTAGGACTCAACAAAAATTTTTAAAATGTAATGGTTACACATTAGTAAGTTTTTTATCACACTGAAGTGTAAACTGAATGCTGCACTACAAGAGTCGACACAATAAACATTTTGGAAGCTTGTCAATGTTGAAATCAATTAGATAGAATTTTCCTGGTTTTAATTTGAAATCTTAAAACTGTTCCTTTTACATAAAGTGAATCCAGGTATCCCCTAAATACATATGTGTTAGCAGACAGACCCTCTGTATTTTAAAATAACGTAGAATTACAGTACTTGTGTAACCTAAAATATTGTCCTCCATGAAATATTGTCATTTTATATGAAATATTGTCATTTTATATGAAATATTGTCTTAAGACACCATTTCATTATGAAATATTGTGCTTGTTCATGAAATTTTGTCACCGCCTTAAAAAATTCTGTCTATGACAATATATCATTAATGAAAACATGTCTGCTAACAATATTATATATTAATATTATATGTCAACAGCATAATATTAATTTTCCCTATAGAATACTGTCCATAATAAAAATTCTTGTTCAAATTAATACAAGTTACATTACACAAACATGCAGCATGCAGATTTTTGAATAATATTAAAAACATATTTTGTTATTTGGTTATTAATATTTATATATATTTATAAGTACGTCTGAGTCAGTGACAACTCTACAACAGATTTATCCATCGGATATATTGGGTGGATGTTTAGACGTGTTGTATATATATTTATATAGATACATCACTCCTTCTAATTTTTCTTCATGAATCACAAGTCTTTTCATAACTTCATTTGATTTCTTATCAAAACATTTGAAATAAATTTCATTGCTCTCTATTCAAAAGGAATTAGACTTTCTTCTAATTACTCTCTTCTGATTTTGTGAAATTCCTTCCAGTAACATTTTTAGACTGAGAAAAGTATTTTATATTCCTTGCCATCCATGATGACAAAACTAGTTTTCTATTTATACCTGTATCTATTTATCATTATTTCTTTTTTGTTGTTTTCAATTGAAGAAAAACACTTTAATGATATTTTTAACCATAATGATATATGATGACAACCTCCCCTTCATAAGACAAATTTTTTATGAAATATTGTCTTAAGGGAGCTACCATTTGATTTTTATGGGGGGCTAGGATGAAATTTGAAAAAAATAGGCAGGACAGGAGTTTTGAGTAAAAAAACGGCAGGATGAGACACTTGCAAAAAAAAAGAAGTCAGGATGACAATTTATGTAAAAAAAGTCAGGATAAACTAAAAAAAAAGCAGGACCGGATAGAGTGAAAAATAAAAAGGCAGGACAGAGATTACAACTAAAAAAAAAAAGCAGGACAAAATTTTTCATCCTAGCCCCCCCCCCCCCCCCCCCCCCCCCAAAATCAAATGGTTGCTCCCTAATATAAACAAATGATTACTTCCCTTTAGCAGGACAAAATTTCATACTATTTATCTGTGAATTATTGTAATTAAACAGACCAAATTCCACTATAAAAATTTGTCCATCTCAAGACATAATTTTATAGATGAGGACAGAGTTTCATAGTACATAGTCATGATATATTGTCTTGTTGGAAAATATTTCATAGGACATTATTTTGCTTTACACTTGCAATCTCCTTCACAACGGTCTGCAGTGAACTTGACTGATCAGTGACATACATTTAACTGATAGGTGATCGATGACCCATTGAATACATCAGGTACGGTACGTCAAAGAAGCTTTTTTAGATTTACTGTAACAATGGTCAGGAGTGGATCTGTAGATTAAGGATTATGTACCCTTCTTTTGCGTCAAAGATAATCATATGGAAATTTTATAGAAAATCCACAGCCTTTGTCCTTGTTCTATCATATTTGGCAATTTGATGACTGATAGATATAGGATTATTGCATGCAGTGCTAGCATTGATTTCCTTAAAACAAGTTTATTAATGTAGTTAATAAAGATATGGACCAAATCAAGTACACCTTTTAGGGTGTGCTCGACTTTAGTGACTCATCACGAGGTATTTTGGAATTTACAGGTTGTTTAGAACTTTTTGCAAAAAATAAACACAAGCACATCACAGAAAAGCAAGTGAGTAATCTATGTTTCAAATTTTATAACAAAAATTCCTGTATTAAAGGCTGTAGATTTTCTATAAAAATCTTGATTTATTTGCCACAAAGTACTCTTTTTCTATTAAATGCAACGCAACAGTAAATAATAATGCTTTGCATCAAGTTTCCCCCTAGTATATATTCAAAATGGCCTGTCTCTATTATTCATTATATTATTCATTATATCCATAGTTTTGATACAATTGATGTTTGAAAAATTCGTACAAAAATGGCTACAGAAGAGTACATAAACCTTAATTATATGCATGGATAGGAAATGTTTATGCAAAGAATCTGCAGTTTTTACATGTGATAAACGCAGACTTCTACAAAGACACACTTTCCTCAAATGGGTTCAATGGGGTTGAAGCATTTTCATGATTTCTCAGAGACCGCATTTAAGGCAGCAACCATATATACTCATGTATAAGACTATATAACAAATTAAATGAAATATAGGGGGAGTCCCTGCAGTCACCCCACCCCTCCTGTTTGAGAAATTGGAAACAGTCGAGATCCCCACCTTTAAATTAAACCATATATTCATGTATGAGAACTAATCAATGAAATATAGGGAGATTACTTAGGGTCACCCTACCCACTCCTGTTTGATTAAATAGACGCAGATGAGATTCCCACCCCTCAACCATATATATTCATGTTATTAAATGATTGGACAATATAACATATCAAATGAAATATAGAGGAAGTCACTGGGGTCCCCCACCCCCTCCTGTTTCAAAACTTGATAATGGTCGAGATCCCCACCCATAAACCATATATATATTCATGTATGGGACAATATAAAAATCAAATGAAAAATAGGGGTAGTCCCTAGGGTCACCCCACACCCTCTTGTGTGTGTTTTGAGAACTGGTAAAAGATTGAGATACCAACGCCTAAACCATATTCATTCCTGTTTGTCATTTTAAAAAAGATTGAATGACATACAAGGTCAATCTCATAGGCGACACATATGGGTATCACTTTGCTAGACCTTAACGCCTGTCATTTTATTCCAAACGTAGACATCATGGACTTGGGATGAAGTTGGGAGTCATTTACATTTACTATGGACAGGTCAG
Organism: Mytilus galloprovincialis; assembly: GCA_037788925.1. Taxonomy (NCBI): domain Eukaryota; kingdom Metazoa; phylum Mollusca; class Bivalvia; order Mytilida; family Mytilidae; genus Mytilus; species Mytilus galloprovincialis. The sequence continues at coordinate 38,891,822 of CM075335.1, forward strand.
TCAGACATCACCATTGATCCCTTTAGTAGTAAACATTTGTCTGATGTGTGTCTCATAACTTTTGTACTGTACAACACAAACTCAGTTTTCTTTCCAGGGAAACAAGTCCATTCATACTTTTACAAGCTCATACTAAAGTCAACTTGAACTACTAACAGTCAACGAATACGAACAATTACGATCAACTAGAAGAACTGCAATCATTGCAAATTTGTACCACTTCTGACTCATGAAAGACTCATGCCATTTGTGGTCATGTGCGGTGCTATTGAAAACCTCGATAAATATGAATTATTTGCCTTAATGATTAATTCATTAAATTAATATAAATGTACAATTATATATGAATGTTTAATGTTTGTTCTTTTAAATCTTTAAAAAAAGTTGAAGCAACATTGCCACAGTTTTCATAATTATGTTTGCCTTGGTTTTTGGTAATAAAATGAACGGTACCAATTTTCTTGCACCAAATGCGCATTTCGACAATACATGTCTCTTCAGTGATGCTCGTGGCCAAAATATTTGAAATCCAAAGCTTATATATAAGATGGAGAGCTATAATTCAAAAGGTCCAAAAAGTATAGCCAAATCCGTGAAAGGAATCAGGGCTTTGCATGAGGGAGAAACATTCCTTAATTTATAATAATTTCACATTTTGTAACAGCAAATTTAAATAACACAAACAAATCCGTATTTTCATGCCAGGACCGAAGTACTGGCTACTGGGCTGGTGATACCCTCGGGGACTAATAGTCCACCAGCAGAGGCATCGACCCAGTGGTAGTAATAAAATGAACGGTACCAAATTTCTTGCACCAGATGCGCATTTCGACAATACATGTCTCTTCAGTGATGCTCGTGACCAAAATATTTGAAATCCAAAGCTTATATATAAGATGAAGAGCTATAATCCAAAAGGTCCAAAAAGTATAGCCAAATTCGTGAAAGGAATCAGAGCTTTGCATGAGGGAGATACCCTCGGGGACCAATAGTCCACCAGCAGAGGCATCAACCCAGTGGTAGTAATAAAATTATATTTGGTAAACTGCCTACAGTGCTTACAGCGCTTTGATTTGTCGGAAAAAGCTTGGGTGGATTTTATTTTCATAAACAACCATTGAAGTTATCATTGTATTTTTGGATGGGGACTTAGCTAAATATCATAGGTGTGTACTAGTCGCCTTGGTACCGCCTTCATTTCTTGTCAGATTTCTTTGATATCGGCAGTAAGAGGGGTATAATGTATAGCGCCTGTATTTTTCTGGATGGGACTTAGCCAAAAATCAAAGGTGTACGCTAGGGTACCACCTCTATTTCTTGTCAGATTTCTTTAATATCGGTAGGGGTATGATGTTAAGCACCTGTATTTTTTGGGTACGAGAAAGATGATCATATCTGAGAAACGAGCCTTTACTTGGAAAAAATTTGATATATGTTTGCTAAGTTGCAATGTTGGGAAGTGGGTTATTTCATTGAAAATAATTTGAAATTGAATCCTGCTTTTATTTATAAAATGTAATATATAACTATATGAAGTAGTCTTAGAACTGCCAATCATACCACTTTGTTTCAATCTAATATAAGCCGAGATGACTTTTGTCTGATTTAAGGGTAAATTTTGTAGATTTTTTTTTCTAGATAAGCCACACTATTCGTAACAATTGCATGATAATTGTAAACGCACGCACAAAGATACAAACGTATGTAATTTTCAAAAATAAGGTAAATATGTATGATTACCAATATGAAAACTTCTCCAAAGTAAATTGTTGTTACCGTCACTATTGCAGTTGTTCTCTGGAAGATACACCAAGGGAGTAGCATACGCCATCAGTATGATTATAAATACAATTGTTGAGAAATATCATGATTTGTTTTACATGTACCAACGAACAAAAAAGATGGGATATATTTTTTATCGTGTGTTTTTCTATGTTGGGATGTTAAACTATTGTTTTAGAAAAAGGGAAAGGTTTGGTTCCACTAAAACGTTTAATCCCGCTGCAAATTTTTGCACCTGTCCTAAGTTAGGAATCTGATGTGCAGCAGTTGTCGTCTGTTTGTGTAATGTATACGTGTTATTCGTTTCTCGTTTTTTATAAAGATTATATTGTTGGTTTTCCAGTTTAAATGGGTTAACATAGTCACTAGTAATTTTGGGGCTCTTTATATCTTATTGTTCGGTGTGAGCATGCAAATGCTCCGTGTTGAAGGCCGTAAATTGACATATAATGGTTTATTTTTATAAGTTTTTGTTTGGATGGAGAGTTGTCTCATTGGCATTCACACCACATCTTCCTATATCTATTAAGAGAAAAGAAAATATCTAAGTATTTCACATAAAATCCTTCCAAAATAGAATTTACAGGTCTATTGTCACACTGTAATTTGCAAGTTCTAACGAACTCATGTTCACGTAGATGAGGTTGTTTGCCACATGCCATACGTATTGATATAAATTGTTATTTATGTTGCAATTTGATGCAAAAATTTAACATTTTTTTTATGTTGAAATTCTATTGTATTAAAGATATCGCTCATTTATATATTGTTTGTCTGGCTTGCAAATGGGTAATTATGGTATTGTTAATGCGTATTCTCTTGCAGTACCATACGTGTGCCTACGTTGTCATAAATTGCCTTATCTTGTTTTGTTTGTATTTTCTTGTACATGTAATTTCCCATTGATTGTAGTAAGTTGTTTTTTCCTTGTTGTTTGTTTGCCGTAAAAAAATTTATACATAGTAGAGTGAAAATGGAAAGGCATATTTGCATTATAAATCCATGATAACACAAAACATGTAAAAGTATAATTGAAAGGATTTATTTTTATTTTGAGAGAATATAACAGTTAGCAAGACTAATGATAATCTTCTCTGATACCCACAGCAATATAATACATAAAACAAGTAGTACAAATCACCAATTTACATTTAACACATAGAACATTTTGTCATTTATTACAACAAATGGAAGTTTTGAACTACCTTGATTGGCTATACAGCCCTTGCACGTTCGGCTGTCATTTATTGTCTGTCGTAAATTGGTTATAAATAAATTTGGTGTATTTACTGTTTTCTGATTAGTTATAAGGATTTTAGTTTTATTTTCAATGTAGTCAATTTTTAAAGCGACACGCCCACTCTGACATTGTGTATTCACACGCGAGCATGTGTGTTCGTTGATATTGTTAATAATCCAAACAGTTCTTTGAGACTTATTTTTGATAGATTTTTCAATGTGAAGAGTCAAAAAATATTTTTATAGTTCACTAAATTCAAAATAATTAATAGCCATGCATGAAGTAAAGACTAAAAAATCCATCATATCGTACCTTTATATCAATGGCTGACTTGTTTTGTAACTATTAATTTTCCTTTATTTGACACCTTGAAAATGAATACAAGCAAAAAAAGATTTCACATGAACATCAGTTTATTTGTTTGCTCTTCAAGTTGATAACAAAAAAATCCTTAATTATTCCAACATTTCTACGGTTTACAGTTTACAAAGAAATCGTATTTTTAAAGAATTTAATGCATTCGTATTCCAACATTTCTAGTCTTGTAAATTGTTATTCTATTATTCGTAGAATCAAGGTTTGACCCCAATGCAATTAAACTTGATGTTAAAAGAATTCCTGACGGGTTTTTAAGCAGACATTACATAATATACAATGAGGAACATGCACATCTGATTTGACAATAGGGAGAAGTGCGTCAAATATAATTTTACAAATTATACAAACACTATGTTCTTTTTGAAGTTATTTTATAGATTGATTTTTAAGTTTACTTACCATTTACTTAAGTTTTGAGCTTTATTTTCAAAAGTTTCTGAAGATAATGTATCATGATTATCTAAAAGAATGTGTTTAATTTCTTTCAAATTTAAAAAATAGATATCAGATATATTTCCGGATTAAAAGAAATATTTCAGATTTTTTTTTTAATATTTAAAAACGAAATAACATTTCATAGTTCTATGTTGAAAGTAGATTTGTAATCGATTATTTCAAAAAATCATTAAAGACATTTAAAAAAGATAACTAATACACAAATATAACAACATAATATATAGATAATGAAACGCTTAAATGCACAAAGGTTCAATAATTATATATGTACATGTGCATCTTTTCACTCAAATCTAACAAGCTTAACTCCTTAGGAAATCGATAAAGTTAAAAAATGTTCGCTCATAATCTTTTAGAATTTTTGTCACATATTCGGAATCCTGTTGGTTTATCCACGTGAACGCCTTAAAAAATGCCAACTAACCCCATATAAGCCACCTGTAAAGGTCTTAAAATCTTAGTTATTTTTTAATAGTTTTTGAGGACTTAAACTTGTCAATATTGAAGATTTGAAAAATCAAGAGATAACATTTCACCCAAAAATTTCAATGGCATATATTTCGAAAACAAGCACACGACCTATATTTTATTTTCTCTCATTAAACCCCTATAAATATATACAATGTATACTAGTGGTATGAAAAGCTTGTTGTTATGAAAGTGAGTAGAGAACTTCCTAAAGGAAGATACTTTTAAAGAAGGATTGATTGATTGATTGTTGTTTGCTTAACGTCCAGTGACAAATATTTCATGCATATTCAAGACGATTTAAAAAAGGAAGCACACTTCTTATTCATGGACCTATTGCTTTCTTTGTAAAATTACGCATGTTTCAGCAGGCACGACAGTATTGTTTTCAGTTTTGCATATGGCATATAAGAAAGAACTGGTTCCCGGAACATCAGATGGACAAAAACAGGTACTTAAGATTTGACGAACAGGCAAAATGAACCCTCTTTTAAAAATTTGGTCAGTTTTTTTTTATATTCAAAATTATAAATCAAACAAGTTATTTACAATCAGTACCAGTCAATTCAGCTTTCATTTGATACAAAAAATGCCTAAATATTCTAAATATTCTGAAAGTAAAATTTATGAGGAGAACTGAACTAAGGTGGTACCTAACACTACAGGGAGATAATTCTGTAAAGTCAGCTAAACGTTATAATTACGTTTTGTTGTAAAGGGAATATTAAGCTTCTCATTGATCAAAATTGGTGTTGTAAAACTGCTATATAACCAGTGTATTTTTTCTGACAAAACGGTTGGAAAATACTTTGTCAACAATTTATTAAAATTAAACGAGTCAAATTATTTTTAGTGAAAGTGTTAGGTACCACCTTAAATATGTACTATTTTCTGCTTTCTGTCCGGGCACGAATTAGAGGTGTTACACAATAACTCAACAATGAACATTCGGTGACGTGTGTCACAGAACTTCAAATATTTTTAAGATATGAAAAAAGGTCGTCCATTTCAAAATTAAGTGCAATTCCTATTTTCTTCTTGTCTTGAAAATTTCACTCTGATTTGAAATTTAAGGAAGAAATTAACTTGGTCGAACTTTATTTTGTACAAATAAAAATTTGACACTGGAATTAATAACCACTCAAGTTTTGATATAAAAAGAACTATGCATTTTTTAGCAATAAAACATTTTTCACAACTATAAAAAAGATATTTTACGATCTTCAATATACTTCAAAATCATAAAAAGGATAAAGGAAAACAAAACTGTATCGATTCCGCTAAGATTTAAGAAAGTGAGTATATTGTATTTAATTTAACAATCTAACTGAACAAAACGCAAGTGTACGCAAAAATATATCTATACCAAGTCCGTTTGGTTCTTCCAAAGGATTGATTTCTCGTCTCAACTGTGCAAAGTTGGCATCATTGATAGGGCAACTAATCCTTGGGACCGAAACCGTATCGTTATTAATTTCAGGCACAGGACCTGCCCAGTCAATTCCATAGTTTTCTATTTCAATGTCCGTGATCTCTTCGTCATGGTGGAAAAGGTCATCAATCCCACGATGACCCTGTCCTGCTTGGCTCAATACTCCCATTACAAATAGCTGCTTTGGGGATTTTCCTCCTGCTGATGTTAACCTATGGTTATTCCAACCTTCTTTGAATACCCGGAGTGCTGCCCTGATTCGCGGTACGAACACATAGTGTAGGCACCATAAATGAAACTCGTTTATTTCGTCGAGGATATGGTGTTTTTCCAAGAAGTAAAACAGCTGGTAAAATACGTTTGTACATGACTGGAATAAGTCGCGCCACAACCGCTCTATTCTTTGGTTGTGGACGCTGCGTCCAGTGATGATAGATCCCCTATTTGCTCCTCTATGTGTGAGCATAAACGTGGCTATGTCCAAATTCTCCCTACCATGGTCTGTTCGGACTCGGGATGGAACTCCGAATTCCTGACAACCTCGCACAAAAGGCTCTAAGGCAGTTGCTGCCTTATTGTCGAGGGCAAGATTCATGAAGGTAACCATTCTGCTGAACCCATCTATCCCTCCATGAATAACCATGCCCCATCTGAAAAATAAGTACATGTTTAATGTAACCATAATTTGTTTTCACATGTTAACTTCCATAACGGACATGTATCAGTTCATACTTCAATTTTTATTTTACCATTACATTAAAAAAACAACTTAACAATAAACACATTTATAATGTCCCATTTATGGGCATTATGTTTTCTGGTCTGTGCGTCCCGCTTCAGGTAACAGATTTTGATTTAGGTAGGTAAAACGTTCGCCTATCCATCAGTGCGTTCGTGTTTCTGTCCGTTTCGGGCTATATAAAGTTTAAAAAAAAAGATTCAAACTTGGTACACATTTTTCCTATGATACGATCTTTGTAAAAACAATGTGCAATACAACAAACAGAAGTTTTGGATTGAATTTGAAGGTTTATTGTCCCGAATGTTTAGGAATTAGCAACATGAAAAAGGAAGAAAGCAAAAAAAGTTTCTAGCTTCAGGACAGTAATTTCATTTAATAAATAAAATAAATAAATATTCTTTATTTCAAGAGGATGATCCCATCAGTTAAAACTAATCTTCCGGAGAGTCCTCATTCATAAACATTTGATAAATATGAGTTATTTGTAAGAATAAAATACACAAATTTATATGACATTTATATATAAAACAGAATTTACAAATAATTAAAAAAAAAACCCAGCTTGTGTTTTTTCTTTTTAAACAACAAAGTTATGTAATTCTGTCGAAAGAAAAAATGCGTCAACATTACGAATTTTGAGTAAATATCTGAAATTTCGGCATTAATTTACACAAAAAGTGGCACATGCAGATTACATGCAAATTTTCATCAAAATTTCATTATGAGATCAATACTGTGGCTGCAGTCCTTTTGTGCAAATTGCTGTTTTACTGTTTAGCAGGGGTATCATTTGCGCCAAATTTTGTTTTTCATATGTACCAATTGCGCTAATATTCGGAACTCATTTGCTCCAATTTACCTGTACACATATCTATAATAAATATTAAGGTGGTACCCAACACTTCTAAGATAAATTTATCCCGCTTAATTTTCACTAGGTACCACCTTAATGATTAACTTTTATGTCCCATTTATGGGCATTATGTTTTCTGGTCTGTGCGTCCGTCCGTCTTGTTCGTCCGGTCGTCCCGCTTCAGGTTAAAGTTTTTGGTCGAGGTAGTTTTTGATGAAGTTGATGTCCAATCAACATGAAACTTAATACACATGTTCCCTATGGTATGATCTTTCTAATTTGGCATTAACTTAGAGATTTCCCCCCATTTTCACGGTCCACTGAACATAGAAAATGACAGTGCGGATGGGGCATCCGTGTACTGGGGGCACATTATTGTTATTCATATTTTTATGCCCAACCTACGATAGTAGAGGGGCATTATATTTTCTGGTCTGTGGGTCTGTCCGTTCGTCTGTTCGCCTGTTCGTACGTCTGTTCGTCCCACTTCCAGTTAAAGTTTTGAGCAAGGTAGTTTTTAATAAACTGTTAAAGTCCAATTAACTTCAAACTTAGTACACATGTTCCCAATGATCTTGTCTTTCTAATTTTAATGCCAATTTCACGGTCCAAGAAATATAGATAATGATAGTGCGGGTGGGGCTTCCGTGTACGTGGGACACATTCTTGTTTGCTAAAAAAGTATCATATGTTCGGAGGTATTTTACCATTAAGTTCCTTCAATGTTAGTCTGTTTGGACAAAAAAGTGAAGTTTCAAGCTACTTCGTGCATTAATTTGGAAAGCACCCATGCAGTAGCAATAAGAAGAAAGTAGATTTCAGAAAAGGAAACATTGACCGAATAAAGGAGTAATTTTTCTTCTAATTGGCGCAGTCGTATGTTTTATTTTTGGCGCAAATAATACCATGTAGTTTGAAATAGGTTAGACAAACGTAGCATTATAGAAAATAGGTGTGGCGCAAAAAGAAGCATTTTTGGCGCAAACGGATCTCTCCCAAAACGCCTTAAATACTTTCCAGTTGTTTTACCTTATTAATTTGTGATTCCCATCCACATGCCACAACGCGTTAGGACCGGAAACTTGATATGACCTCCTCCTGATTGTTCGGCACCACCTTATCGCCACACCAGCCTCGTCAACTCTTATCAGGCTTTCAGCAATGCGTCGCCTTGGCAAATTGACGCCTTCTGTTTGCAGAAAACCTTGTACCATTCTTTGACCTAGAGATCGGTTGTTCTGTGTTATTCTCCTAACACGGTCATCTAAATCAACATCAGTTATGTCAGCATAACGCCTTCTAAGAAGTATTCTGTAGTCCCTGAAAAATATTAATCGTTTTACCCACATCTAAAATAGAAGGTCTTATTTGGCTAATATAATCTCATACAATTTTAAAAATTACAACTATGAAAGATTGAAAAATTGCTTCGCATAGTTTGCGAGAGGTGTCATGGTTTAAGTTAGATGCATGGTATAACATCATCTTGGATTGTACAATCCCAGGACAAAATCGGTCTATTTATTTGTCCAAATCTTCAAATTTTAGATGTACTAGAACACACCCGCGAAATCGCGGGCATTCAGAGCGTATTTGAAAGGATGTAAAGTGTTGTAGGAAGAATTATGTAAAAGATTTAATGACTTGAGAATTTCAGGAAAAGTATCAAAAGTCATAGGTACTTGGGGACAGGAAAATGTTTTTTTTAACCCTCCTCCTTTATTTCCAAAATTCCCATTTTTTGTTTTCGATTAATTTCATAATGAAAATACATTTAGTCTACATGTATTATGAACATTCCAGTCAGGAGCCTGTAATTCAGTGGTTTAGTGATATTTGTTTTTCGTTCATTTTTTGTACATAAATAAGGCTGTTAGTTTTCTCATTTGAATTGTTTTACATTGTCATTTCGGGGCCTTTTATATCAGACTATGCAGTATCGGCTTTTGCTTATTGTTGAAGGCCGTAAGGTGACCTTTAAATCAACGGTTAATTTCGGTGTCATTTTGGTCTCTTGTGGAGAGCTGTTTCATTGGCATTCATACCATTTTTTTGTTTGTTCTCTATTAATTTTAATGACACATGAATAATTTTAGCGCTTATCTGTATATTATGAACATTCATTAAAGGGGGATCGGGGCAGAGGCGGATTAAGGGGGCCCGGCCCCCCCTTTTCTGGAAAATAATTTGTTGCTAATATAGGGAATCACAGAAGCATGACCGGAGCGGGCCCCTCTTAGGCAGTCAACGGGCCCCTGCGTATGAAAATTTCTGGATCCGCCACTGCGGAGGGGCCCTGATCCCAATATCCCAGGCTTAAAAATATGAAATCCCGAGGTTCTGAATTTATTATACAAATTAAATATCTCGACATCCCGAAATTCGAAAAAAGAAATCCGGATCCCGAAATGGTCAATCCTGAAATTTCGATCTTAAAAACACCCGTTCCAGACGTCCCGAAAGTGTATTTTCTTTTTTACAGTCGATTCTCAGTTTAATAATTGATCCACAGCGTTCATTGATATATTATTCAGACCCTCTCTATCAAATAAACCCTGTGACTGCCGTGGATAGTAAACTTGAAAATGATATCAGACAGAAAAAAAACTTTATTCGTAGTATATGTATTTGTTTCAAAGTAAAAAGAAAAACGCAAACCGGAGGTCTAATCTGATTTAAATTTCGTCCAATGACGGATATAAGACAGAAAATACACTGTATTCGTAGTATCAATATATGTTCATAGAATACAGAAAAACGCAAACCGGAAGTCTTAATCTGACTTAAAATTTCACCCAATGACGGAAACATATCCGGACGTCTTTTTTCTCGTTTTTCACCCAAAATAACTCAATCTGAATAATCATATGAATAGATGACAAATGCGATTATGCACTGTACCCATAGGACACAGAGGCATGATGCTTATTGTGGAAAGAAGAGAAGCGACACCAAAAATGAGGTCTTCTCGTTTAATAGTATAGATGTTTCATTTTTTACGGTTTTCTGATAGGCTACACTGCAATCTCGCGTTACTCATTAGTCAATTGCAATACACGGTAAAATTTATCATTCATGATGACACGAGGTCCCACAGTAAAGTGCACAGGTAAATTACATAAAAAATTGATAAAAATCGTGTTTTCATTATCCTAGCTAAACATGTAATTATGACTACTGAATGCTTCCTTTTGCAACTTCACATCTATAGTTGTAAAAACGTTGATCTCGCGCACATATTTAGAATAAAGTGCGGAAAACAAAATTTATTTCGGTCAACGCTTTTACACCCCAAATAAAGTTACAAAAAGAAGCATTCAATTCTTAAATATTCAATTATCAACACTAGCAGGCGAGTCATTTAAGTGTATCCACTCTTATTGTTTAAGATTCATTACAAAACATATGGTTAAGTATCTGCATCTTATCTATAGATCAACTTCACATTCAAATTAACGACTATTCCAATGTCAACTATCTATCAATGTTCCAATTGTGAATTCTCAAACTCAGAACAGTAGTGGCTGTGCAAAGCGCAATTGGACTTAACTTTAAAGCATAGTTTTATTGTCAGATTTATACTAATTGTTCATAGTTTAATTTGATATTTACCTCAAGCGACGCTTTACGCTGGATACTGATACATGGAGGAGATCTGCCATGCATTTTCTAGAAAATCCCATTTCAACTAAAAATGTCAACTGTTCACGTGAAATATGATATCTAGGGCGTCCAATACCCCCAACCTGTGACAGCCTTAGACCAATATGTTCTGTTCTGGAACTGAAAAGAAGAAGAAAAAGGTCAAATCAACTTCGACGATTCAGTGCACCGTTTCACAAAGCCTTCGTAAGTATACGTGTCGTTGAACGTCAATCGTAAATAAATTGTCAATCTAATTAAAATAAAATCCTTGAATTGCTCTTGTTCTGATATGATGCGTGATATATCAGAACAAGAACACTTCTAGGATTTAATTCAATAAAGTCGCGGCCACTCCTTACCGGACAGCTCGAACTGATGCCTTAAGCCTCGGCCACACCTTAACGGACAGCTCAAACGGATGCCTAACGAATAACATTTTTTTCAATCATGTCGGTTAGACGTCCGTTCTTATCCATTAAACGTCCGTCTATATCCGTTGTATGTTCGTTGTAGCGTACGCATCCGTCGGCGTCCGTTCCGTCCAGTGGAAATTTTGAGAATGTTCAAAACTTTGAACGGACGTCCACTGAACGTGTGGTAGGCGTCCGTTTTGTATGGTACTCGTCCGTTTCGTTTCTGTTTTGTATCCATTACGTGTCCGTTATACATCCGTTGGAGGTCTGACAGATATATTCACCAACGGACTTCTAACGGATGTTGAATGAATGTGAAACGGACTTCTACCGGACGTATAACGGATCTATAACGGATAAATGCCATTTGAAAATGTCGCGTCAGAAATGCCAATTAGATTTCTTAATGTTCATGAATTCTTATTATTCATAATTGATCTTAGAGTAAGGGCACGTCTTCACCACCAAGCAGCTCTTATTCAGGCCAGACACTGCCCTTGGGCTGTGTTTTGAAGAACAAATCAAAATCAGTTACACAGAAACATTTTGAATATTAATGCGATTTACATGTTTTATTGTTGTCTCCTTTATTTTTTCCCTATATCTTGTTCATCGGTTTTATCCGGAACGCTTCCGTTATGTGTCCGTTTTATGAGGTACTCGTTCGTTGGATGTACGTTCGACCTCTGTTCTGTCCGGTACGTTTCCGTTTCTCGTAAGTCTTTCCGTCATGCATTCGTTACGCGTCAGTTTAATTTGGTGACTCCAACGGATAACAATTTTGTCAAAACTTTTATTTTCATCCGTTAGCCGTCCATTCGTGCTATCCGGTAAGATCTGACCGAGGCTTAACGGATAACTTTTTTAGCTCACCTGGCATAGCCATGTGAGCTTATGCCATCACTTGGCGTCCGTCGTCGTCCGTCGTCGTCGTCTGTCGTCGTCGTAAACTATTTCAAGAATCTTCTCCTCTGAAACTACTAGGCCAAATACTTCCAAACTTTAACTGAATGTTCCTTAGGGTATCTAGTTTATAAATTGTATCCGAAGTTTTGATCCATCAACAAACATGGTCGCCATGGCTAAAATAGAACATAGGGGTCAAATGCAGTTTTTGGCTTATATCTCAAAAACGAAAGCATTTAGAGCAAATCTGATATGGGGTAAAAATATTCATTAGGTCAAGATCTATCAGCCCTGAAATTTTCAGATGAATCTAACAATCCATTGTTGGGTTGCTGCCACTTAATTGGTAATTTTAAGGAAATTTTGCAGTTTTGGTTTATTATCTTGAATATTATTGAAGATAAAGATAAACTGTAAACAGCAAAAATGTTCAGCAAAGTAAGATCTACAAAAAAGTTAGCATGATCAATATTGTCAATTGACCGCTTAAGGAGTTATTGCCCTTTAAAGACAAATTTGCTCTATTTGTTCATCAAACTTGCTTAAATTAAAAAATCTTCTCCTCTGAAACAACTGGGCCAAATACTCTCAAACTTTAAATGATTGGTCGTTGGGGTATCTACTTTCTAAATTGTATCCGAAGTTTTGATCCATCAACAAACATGGCCGCTACGGCTAAAAATAGAACATAGGGGTCAAATGCAGTTTTTGGCTTATATCTCAAAAACTAAAGCATTAAAAGCAAATTTGTCATGATTAAAAATGTTCAATAGGTCATGATCTATCAGCCCTGAAAATTTCAGACGAATCTAACAATCCATTGTTGGGTTGCTGCCACTAAATTGGTAATTTTAAGGAAATTTTGCAGTTTTTGGTTATTATCTTGAATATTATTAGATATAAAGATAAACTGTATACAGCAGAAATGTTTGGCAAAGTAAGATCTACAAATAAACAATATGATCAACATTTAAATGGCATTTTAAAGCAAAAATAATAATTGTGAAAGGTTTAAGCAAAACGTTTCAGGTGAGCAAATCAGGCTCTTGAGAGCCTCTTGTTTTTTGTGTGACTAAAAAAAACATTCTAAATAGTGGGTAACAATTGTACCGAAAAGAGAAAGTCGAGTGCACCTTTTTATGTTAGGGCATGTTTGAGTTGAATATTTTTGAATTATTTACGATTGTGACAATTAACTAGCGTAATGGGGAGATAATTTTGACGAAGTAGAATCCTGACTGCAAAAATATTTCGTAAGTTAAAATGGTAAATCATCTCTATCGTAGTTTTTCTGCGAATATGAATTTGTTCATCTTACATAACTGCAGCGTTCTTTACTCTCGACGAAGATGCCGCAAATGTTGAAAGACGAAGAATCCTCGATATTACAACTGAATTTTTCTTCATTCTCCATGATCAGTTTCAAAATGAAGTTTGTCGCGGAAAACGAGACAACTATCAGACATTATTGAAAGGGCGAAATAGATTCTACAAAAAACAGAGAGAAAAATGTCTAGATAGTTTTGCGAATGCACTATGTTACAGTATAAATGGTTCCATTAGAGCTATTTTCCATAATGCTTATAGTTTACTGGTGTGGTTGGTTTATTTGCTTTGGACTGCTTTGTGTTAACCCTTGCTGAAACTTAATTATTATGCTGAGGCAACTAATTATACAAAAATGCAAGAAACCCAACCGCACCTTTAAACTTTAAGTGTTTGGAAATTAGCTCTAATGAGATTTTATTAGTATGTAATGTTTATTTATATCGAAACCGAAAACTTTTTGGTGTTGTGGTTTGACTTGATGATATATAAAATTGAGAATGGAAATGGGGAATGTGTTAAAAAGAAAAAAAATAACAACAGAAGGCCACCAACAGGTCTTCAATGTAGCGAGAAATTCTTGCACCCGGGGGAGTCCTTCAGCTGGCCCCTAGACAAATATATACTAGTTCAGTGATAATGAACGCCATACTAATTTCCAAATTGTACACAAGAAACTAAAATTAAAATAATACAAGACTAACAAAGGCCAAAGGCTCCTGACTTGGGACAGGCGCAAAAATGCGGCGAGGTTAAACATGTTTGTGAGATCTCAACCCTCCCCCTATACATCTAGCCAATGTAGAAAAGTAAACGCATAACAATGCGTGCATTAAAATTCAGTTCAAGAGAAGTCTGAGTCTGATGTCAGAAGATGTAACTACAGAAAATAAACAAAACGACAATAATACATAAATAACAATAGACTACTAGCAGTTAACTGACATGCCAGCTCCAGACTTCAATTAAACTGAATGAAAGATTATGATTTCATCATATGAACATCAGGCACAGTCCTTCCCGTTAGGGGTTTAGTATAATACCATCATAACATATATGAGAAGAACATAACCCGTGTCATGCCAACAACTGTTTTTTTAATAAATGTGTTTAGTTCCGATGCAAAGACCCTATCAGTGACTCAATATTAACGCCAAAATATGCAATCTTTAATGACTTAACAACAGTATTGTAACTATATCCCTTCTTAATAAGTCTATTCAAAGGTTTAGTTAGTTTCTGAGGTGAATACTGACACCTTTGTGCTTGATAAAGAATATTTCCATAAAAAAATGGATGTGAAATACCTAAACGTATAAGAAGTCTGCATGTTGAGCTATATTTACGAATGATGTCCTTATACCGATGATAAAATTTAGTAACTATTTCGACCAGGCAGAAGCTAGCGAACAATAGCTAGCGAACAATAAGCCAGCGAACAATAAGGCGATATATCGAGAAACCAAAAAACAGAATAAGACAACAACGGCCGTTAAATAAAAAAATATTTAAAAAGGCAGAAAATCAGTTAAAATATAGCAATTTAAACTCAATTTTGAAATGGTTTTTATCCAATCTATTGATTTAACAAGTCGCATAACTTTTAAGGCTAATATTCAGTACCACAATAACTATGCATCTATCAACGGATTATTTGTAGGTGTAGGGCCACCTATGCACCCTCTTCAATTTAGAACGTATGTAAAAGTAGTCCTACCCTGTAAAATATAGCACCTTTTATGTCAATGTTTAATCTAGAGCTCAAAATTTGAAAAAAATGTCAAAAAATTAGGAGGGTCGGCCTATTCCAGGGCTTCTAGAGAAAAATAATGAGGGGTGTCACGGGGAATGACTATATAGGTCTTGTAGAGGAGAAACAGGCGCTTCTTTTGCGCTAGGTATCGAAGGGCGCTATGTTCAAAAATCTGAAACTAGAGCTCAAAATTTGAAAAAAATGTCAAAAAATTAGGGGGGTCGGCCTATTCTAGGACTTCTAGAGAAAAATAATGAGGGGTGTCACGGGGTATGACTATATAGGTCTTGTAGAAGAGAAACAGGCGCTTCTTTTGCGCTAGGTATCGAAGGGTGCTATGTTCAAAAATCAGAAACTAGAGCTCAAAATTCGAAAAAAATGTCCAAAAAATGGGGGTAGGGTCGGCCTATTCCAGGAGTTCTAGAGAAAAATAATGAGGGGTGTCACGGGATATGACTATATAGGTCTTGTAGAAGAGAAACAGGCGCTTCTTTTGCGCTAGGTATCGAAGGGCGCTATGTTCAAAAATCTGAAACTAGAGCTCAAAATTCGAAAAAAATGTCAAAAAATTAGGGGGGTCGACCTATTCCAGGAGTTCTAGAGAAAAATAATGAGGAGTGTCACGGAGAATGACTATATAGGTCTTGTAGAAGAGACACAGGCGCTTCCTTTGCGCTAGGTATCGAAGGGTGCTATGTTCAAAAATCTGAAACTAGAGCTCAAAATTTGAAAAAAATGTCCAAAAAATAGGGGGGTCGGCCTATTCTAGGACTTCTAGAGAAAAATAATGAGGGGTGTCACGGGGAATGACTATATAGATCTTGTAGAGGAGAAACAGGCGCTTTTTTTGCGCTAGGTATCGAAGGGCGCTATGTTCAAAAATCTGAAACTAGAGCTCAAAATTTGAAAAAAATGTCAAAAAATTAGGGGGGTCGGCCTATTCTAGGGCTTCTAGAGAAAAATAATGAGGGGTGTCACGGGGAATGACTATATAGGTCTTGTAGAAGAGAAACAGGCGCTTCTTTTGAGCTAGGTATCGAAGGGCGCTATGTTCAAAAATCTGAAACTAGAGCTCAAAATTTGAAAAAAATGTCAAAAAATTTTGGGGGTCGGCCTATTCTAGGACTTCTAGAGAAAAATAATGAGGGGTGTCACGGGGTATGACTATATAGGTCTTGTAGAAAAGAAACAGGCGGTTCTTTTGCACTAGGTATCGAAGGGCGCTATGTTCAAAAATCTGAAACTAGAGCTCAAAATTCGAAAAAAATGTCCAAAAAATGGGGGTAGGGTCGGCCTATTCCAGGAGTTCTAGAGAAAAATAATGAGGGGTGTCACGGGATAAGACTATATATGTCTTGTAGAAGAGAAACAGGCGCTTCTTTTGAGCTAGGTATCGAAGGGCGCTATGTTCAAAAATCTGAAACAAGAGCTCAAAATTTAAAAAAAATGTCAAAAAATTTTGGGGGTCGGCCTATTCTAGGACTTCTAGAGAAAAATAATGAGGGGTGTCACGGGGTATGACTATATAGGTCTTGTAGAAAAGAAACAGGCGCTTCTTTTGCACTAGGTATCGAAGGGCGCTATGTTCAAAAATCTGAAACTAGAGCTCAAAATTCGAAAAAAATGTCCAAAAAATGGGGGTAGGGTCGGCCTATTCCTGTAGTTCTAGAGAAAAATAATGAGGGGTGTCACGGGATGAGACTATATAGGTCTTGTAGAAGAGAAACAGGCGCTTCTTTTGAGCTAGGTATCGAAGGGCGCTATGTTCAAAAATCTGAAACTAGAGCTCAAAATTTGAAAAAAATGTCAAAAAATTAGGGGGGTCGGCCTATTCTAGGGCTTCTAGAGAAAAATAATGAGGGGTGTCACGGGGAATGACTATATAGGTCTTGTAGAAGAGAAACAGGCGCTTCTTTTGCGCTAGGTATCGAAGGGCGCTATGTTCAAAAATCTGAAACTAGAGCTCAAAATTTGAAAAAAATGTCAAAAAATTAGGGGGGTCGGCCTATTCTAGGGCTTCTAGAGAAAAATAATGAGGGGTGTCACGGGGAATGACTATATAGGTCTTGTAGAAGAGAAACAGGCGCTTCTTTTGAGCTAGGTATCGAAGGGCGCTATGTTCAAAAATCTGAAACTAGAGCTCAAAATTTGAAAAAAATGTCAAAAAATTTTGGGGGTCGGCCTATTCTAGGACTTCTAGAGAAAAATAATGAGGGGTGTCACGGGGTATGACTATATAGGTCTTGTAGAAAAGAAACAGGCGATTCTTTTGCACTAGGTTTCGAAGGGCGCTATGTTCAAAAATCTGAAACTAGAGCTCAAAATTCGAAAAAAATGTCCAAAAAATGGGGGTAGGGTCGGCCTATTCCAGGAGTTCTAGAGAAAAATAATGAGGGGTGTCACGGGATAAGACTATATAGGTCTTGTAGAAGAGAAACAGGCGCTTCTTTTGAGCTAGGTATCGAAGGGCGCTATGTTCAAAAATCTGAAACTAGAGCTCAAAATTTGAAAAAAATGTCAAAAATTTTTGGGGGTCGGCCTATTCTAGGACTTCTAGAGAAAAATAATGAGGGGTGTCACGGGGAATGACTATATAGGTCTTGAAGAGGAGAAACAGGCGCTTCTTTTGCGCTAGGTATCGAAGGGCGCTATGTTCAAAAATCTGAAACTAGAGCTCAAAATTTGAAAAAAATGTCAAAAAATTAGGGGGGTCGGCCTATTCTAGGACTTCTAGAGAAAAATAATGAGGAGTGTCACGGGGTATGACTATATAGGTCTTGTAGAAGAGAAACAGGCGCTTCTTTTGCACTAGGTATCGAAGGGCGCTATGTTCAAAAATCTGAAACTAGAGCTCAAAATTCGAAAAAAATGTCCAAAAAATGGGGGTAGGCTCGGCCTATTCCAGGAGTTCTAGAGAAAAATAATGAGGGGTGTCACGGGATATGAATATATAGGTCTTGTAGAAAAGAAACAGGCGCTTCTTTTGAGCTAGGTATCGAAGGGCGCTATGTTCAAAAATCTGAAACTAGAGCTCAAAATTTGAAAATAATGTCAAAAATTTAGGGGGGTCGGCCTATTCAAGGGCTTCTAGAGAAAAATAATAAGGGGTGTCACGGGGAATGACTATATAGGTCTTGTAGAGGAGAAACAGGCGCTTCTTTTGCGCTAGGTATCGAAGGGCGCTATGTTCAAAAATCTGAAACTAGAGCTCAAAATTTGAAAAAAATGTCAAAAAATTAGGGGGGTTGGCCTATTCTAGGGCTTCTAGAGAAAAATAATGAGGAGTGTCACGGGGAATGACTATATAGGTCTTGTAGAGGAGAAACAGGCGCTTCTTTTGCGCTAGGTATCGAAGGGCGCTATGTTCAAAAATCTGAAACTAGAGCTCAAAATTTGAAAAAAATGTCAAAAAATTAGGGGGGTCGGCCTATTCTAGGACTTCTAGAGAAAAATAATGAGGGGTGTCACGGGGTATGACTATATAGGTCTTGTAGAAAAGAAACAGGCGCTTCTTTTGCACTAGGTATCGAAGGGCGCTATGTTCAAAAATCTGAAACTAGAGCTAAAAATTCGAAAAAAATTTCAAAAAATTAGGGGGGTCGGCCTATTCCAGGAGTTCTAGAGAAAAATAATGAGGGGTGTCACGGAGAATGACTATATAGGTCTTGTAGAAGAGACACAGGCGCTTCTTTTGCGCTAGGTATCGAAGGGTGCTATGTTCAAAAATCTGAAACTAGAGCTCAAAATTTGAAAAAAATGTCAAAAAATTAGGGGGGTCGGCCTAATCTAGGACTTTTAGAGAAAAATAATGAGGGGTGTTACGGGGAATGACTATATAGGTCTTGTAGAAGAGAAACAGGCGGTTCTTTTGCGCTACGTATAGAAGGGCGCTATGTTCAACAATCTGAAACTAGAGCTCAAAATTTGAAAAAAATGTCGAAAAAATAGGGGGGTCGGCCTATTCTAGGACTTCTAGAGAAAAATAATGAGGGGTGTCACGGAGAATGACTATATAGGTCTTAAAGAGGAGAAACAGGCGCTTCTTTTGCGCTAGGTATCGAAGGGCGCTATGTTCAAAAATCTGAAACTAGAGCTCAAAATTTGAAAAAAATGTCAAAAAATTAGGGGGGTCGGCCTATTCTAGGACTTCTAGAGAAAAATAATGAGGAGTGTCACGCGATATGACTATATAGGTCTTGTAGAAGAGAAACAGGCGCTTCTTTTGCACTAGGTATCGAAGGGCGCTATGTTCAAAAATCTGAAACTAGAGCTCAAAATTCGAAAAAAATGTTCAAAAAATGGGGGTAGGCTCGGCCTATTCCAGGAGTTCTAGAGAAAAATAATGAGGGGTGTCACGGGGTATGACTATATAGGTCTTGTAGAGGAGAAACAGACGCTTCTTTTGCTCTAGGTATCGAAGGGCGCTATGTTCAAAAATCTGAAACTAGAGCTCAAGATTCGAAAAAAATGTCAAAAAATTAGGGGGGTCGGCCTATTCCAGGGCTTCTAGAGAAAAATAATGAGGGGTGTCACGGGGTATGACTATATAGGTCTTGTTGAAGAGAAACAGGCGCTTCTTTTGCGCTAGGTATCGAAGGGCGCTATGTTCAAAAATCAGAAACTAGAGCTCAAAATTCGAAAAAAATGTCCAAAAAATGGGGGTAGGGTCGGCCTATTCCAGGAGTTCTAGAGAAAAATAATGAGGGGTGTCACGGGATATGACTATATAGGTCTTGTAGAAGAGAAACAGGCGCTTCTTTTGCGCTAGGTATCGAAGGGCGCTATGTTCAAAAATCTGAAACTAGAGCTCAAAATTCGAAAAAAATGTCAAAAAATTAGGGGGGTCGACCTATTCCAGGAGTTCTAGAGAAAAATAATGAGGGGTGTCACGGAGAATGACTATATAGGTCTTGTAGAAGAGACACAGGCGCTTCCTTTGCGCTAGGTATCGAAGGGTGCTATGTTCAAAAATCTGAAACTAGAGCTCAAAATTTGAAAAAAATGTCAAAAAATTAGGGGGGTCGGCCTATTCTAGGACTTCTAGAGAAAAATAATGAGGGGTGTCACGGGGAATCACTATATAGGTCTTGTAGAAGAGAAACAGGCGCTTCTTTTGCACTAGGTATAGAAAGGCGCTATGTTCAACAATCTGAAACTAGAGCTCAAAATTTGAAAAAAATGTCCAAAAAATAGGGGGGTCGGCCTATTCTAGGACTTCTAGAGAAAAATAATGAGGGGTGTCACGGGAAATGACTATATAGATCTTGTAGAGGATAAAGAGGCGCTTCTTTTGCGCTAGGTATCGAAGGGCGCTATGTTCAAAAATCTGAAACTAGAGCTCAAAATTTGAAAAAAATGTCAAAAAATTAGGGGGGTCGGCCTATTCTAGGGCTTCTAGAGAAAAATAATGAGGGGTGTCACGGGGAATGACTATATAGGTCTTGTAGAAGAGAAACAGGCGCTTCTTTTGAGCTAGGTATCGAAGGGCGCTATGTTCAAAAATCTGAAACTAGAGCTCAAAATTTGAAAAAAATGTCAAAAAATTTTGGGGGTCGGCCTATTCTAGGACTTCTAGAGAAAAATAATGAGGGGTGTCACGGGGTATGACTATATAGGTCTTGTAGAAAAGAAACAGGCGGTTCTTTTGCACTAGGTATCGAAGGGCGCTATGTTCAAAAATCTGAAACTAGAGCTCAAAATTCGAAAAAAATGTCCAAAAAATGGGGGTAGGGTCGGCCTATTCCAGGAGTTCTAGAGAAAAATAATGAGGGGTGTCACGGGATAAGACTATATATGTCTTGTAGAAGAGAAACAGGCGCTTCTTTTGAGCTAGGTATCGAAGGGCGCTATGTTCAAAAATCTGAAACAAGAGCTCAAAATTTGAAAAAAATGTCAAACAATTTTGGGGGTCGGCCTATTCTAGGACTTCTAGAGAAAAATAATGAGGGGTGTCACGGGGTATGACTATATAGGTCTTGTATAGGAGAAACATGCGCTTCTTTTCCGCTAGGTATCGAAGGGCACTATGTTCATCAATCTGAAACTAGACCTCAAAATTTGAACAAAATGTCAAAAAATTAGGGGGGTCACCCAGCAGCGGCATAACAAAAAAAAAACTCATCATCAATACCAGACGCGCGTTTCGTCTACAAAAGACTCATTAGTGACGCTCGAATCAAAATAATGGTTTAAAGGCCAAAATAAAGGACGAAGTTGAAGATCATTGAGAACCAAACATTCCTAGCAGTTTTGCCAAATACAGGTAAGACAGTTTATTCCTGGTGTAGAAAAACCTTAGTTTTTTTCAAAAATTCAAAGCGGTGTTAATTTATAAGATTATATTAATGATGTGTTATGTAAATACTGATAAAAAGAATGCTGATTACTGGCTGATTACTGGCTGATTTTCTTTTTCAAGGGTATTTCGAAAAGAAAACGACGAAGAGGAAAGAACTTTAGTGCGAATACCAGCTGGTATATAATCTAAAGTTCTATATACACTTACATACTTAATAGACAGTCTACTTTTTATTCTTTTCAAAAGTTTTTTTCATATCGGAGGTTTTGTACCAAAATCAGCAAAGAATACTGCATTGTTAAAAAAGTATGATAGTAAAACTACATACAGACCAGTTAACTTTATCAATGACAATACAAGCGCCACAACCTTAAAGACGGTATAAGTACCCTCGTCCACGTGCGGGTGTTGTCTGATAAAAATAGATGTACATGTATACACATGGAAAAAAGTATTTTGTAAAATGTGTTATGTAAATACTGATAAAAGAATGCTGATTACTGGCTGATTTTCTTTTTCAAGGGTATGTCGAAAAGAAAACGACGAAGATAAAAAAAACTTTAGTGCGATTGCCAACTGGTATATAACCAAATTGGAATTGAAATTAAAAAAACACTCTTTATTTTTTTATGATATAATTTGTTAAAATAGAACTAGTTAAACACTATTTAAATATCACCTGAGTTTGATCAATAATTATCGACTCGATAAGTTCTTATCTGCACATGCAGCTACTATACCCTTACACAGCAAAACATGTGTTTCATCCTCATTGTTTTCAACACTTTAAATAGCCAAGTTTATAAAGTTATGTGATTGACACCTTGAAATAGGTCCTCCACAACTCTTAACCGCAGCAAGATAATAGATTATCAGCATGAGAGAGGCAGGAATGTCGCTGTGACAACTGTACGTATTGTCGGTCATCACTTTTCCACTATTAGTCGTTTAGAGAATAAAAATCAGGCAATACACGATATAAAAGACTATCCGAGATCAAAAAGACCCCCTATGCCACCTCCTAGGGAAAATCAAGCATGATGAAGCTTAGTCAGAAAGAAACCCATTGCATACAATACAATCCTGAAAAGAGAGGGGTGGGCATACAGGAGCCTTTTAACAATAATTGTTCGAGATTGAATCATTCCTTCTAGTTATTGTGCGATAAGACCATTTCAGGGACGTTTGCTTACGAACAGACACACAGTTATCCGTATCCAATGTAGTGCAGAGCTCGCCAAAATTGGAAATAAGCATCGTGGAGGAAGATCCATTGTTCAAATGGAATTCTGTTTATTTTCCTTGGTCCAATCATAGCCCGGATTTGAACCATATCAAGGATGTATGGGACACTATTGGGCGTAATTTGCACAAAAGGACACCCCAGTCCAAACACGTGATGAAATAAACAATGCCCTTCATCAGAAATGGTTGCTGCTACCTAAGCAACAAATTAGTCGATTTATGGCAGAAATCATAAGACGTTAAGTGGCGGTTGACCGTTTAAATGGAGACTGCGCACAAAGTGCTATTTCTTTGGCGTATAACGATTAACCATGATGTGAACAATCATCTTCAGATTAATTTTAAAATGTCTGACATTGTAAAGTTCGACTACAGTAAAAGTTGTAAAATGCAGTTTTTTGTACAAAAAAACACCTCATTTTGTTTTTAGAATTGTGGTTAGATAAATATTTTTTTTTTCAAACATTTTTTGTTCGTTAAAATGCCAATGTTTTCATAAACTATGTTTCAATATTATTTTACAAATATTTTATCATATTCCATCCAAAATAAAGGCTGATTATTCAAGTTTTAAAAAATCAATATTTTGCAATACTTTTTTCCATGTGTATATATAAAAAAAGAAACATTACTTTGCTTTTTAAGTAAAATATATTTAATATATTAGTTTGTAATATTTTCACGATTAAAACTAATGACCCGAATAATCTATTCATGATCATTTAGTATTTTCTTTTAAATTCGAAGATAACTTTACGCCATTTTCCGATTTCAAACAAATACGCATTTTTTCAACCATTTACCTTTATAGAGATGGAACTGAGTTGTCCTTTTGATCATTAAATGTATCGAGCACTATTTAATGTCTCTAGAATGACTTTGAAAGGCGCTAAAGACTCGTCTTAGAGATACTGGTACAACATTTTAACGTCCCCGAGGTTTCAACTCACATGAAACGAAGTTATGTGAAGATTGGCAAATCCGCATTATTTATCTCCGTAATCGATTTGGAGAAACTCATGGAAGAAACAAAAATAGGCTATATGCGCAAACAGTTTGTAACCGACTTCATCTGGGCAGCCTAAGAGCTCGTCGTTCGTTGAAGTGATCTATCCTTACGCAGAATCGAAGGATGTCGCGAGTTGAATGGAGAGGGTACGGATTCGATGACATAGACTAACATGGAGACTAATCCTTTTTACCGCTGAATCGAAATTCAACTTGACATTTATCGATGGCAGAGACATATGGTCTGCCGCAGGTACAAGGCATGCTTTTTGATGCGTGCGTACAGGAAACAAATTGGCTTTATGGTGGCGAATTAATGGTATGGGATGGATAACCTACCAGGAACGCCCCGATCTGACAATTAGTGAAGGAAACCTAAATGCAAAAGGGTATAGGAACGAAATTCTGGCTCCACTAGTTCTCCCGCGTTTCTCCGAAGGCATCGTTAAACTACATTTTAAACAGAAAACGTCCGTTGTAAACACATTTTAATGAATTTTGGAGAATAATCGCATTCGAGTGTTGCCGTGGCCAGTATTGTCTTCAGATTATCGCCAATGGGACATCTTTGGGACGAACTTGGACGACTCACCAAAAAGAGCCCAAATCCATCGGAAACGGTCATCCAACTTGAATAATACTTTTCAGGGAAAGTAACAACAGAAAGGGTCATTGATAAAAAGGACGATCAGGAATAGTTTCTTCAGATACTGGAACATGAATTACCACAATATCACCATCCTGAAACCTCTGAGGGCCATTTCGGATTCTGTAATGAAATGTTGGTTCATTCAAAAGCACGTATGAAACGGATATAAAATGGATGCAAATAAAATATGATGCAGCAATAAAAGAACGTGAAAATAAAATAATGAACAAGCTGGACAAGTATGACCACAAATTCAAACATGCAGAACCATTGATTTGTTAACTTCACGAAAATAAAACGGCAGCTGAGATCCAGGTGATGAATGTTTGGTAAGCAAAACAAGAAGAACAAGAAAGAGAAATTGAATAGATTCACGGAGTGAGATGTGTTGAGACAAACTAGAGTAGATATTGAAACCTTAAAAATTGAGGGTAATACGTTGCATCATACTCATACCTCTCGTAAATACCACACACATGGCGTTTACTATGTGCCGCACTCAATGTAATGTCACGTCACTTTGACATCTTTCTATGATTAATACATCTCTCACATAGTTAAGAAGTCTTTTATTTCTATTTTAAGAAAGGAAAAGTAATACAAAGCTAAAAGCCATTTGTTCCGGAAATGAACGAGCACTTACAAGACTTTAGAAGAATTTTGGATACATAACTGGATAGTTTTGATATAAAAATTGAGAAATTTTAGATTCATACTCACAAAAAATGACATTTATATAGGTCATCATGATAAAATTGCAGAAGATTCCTCTTATAAAAAGGTGGTGGAAGAGATTTAGCAAACAAATCCGTAAATGTTCGTTAAGATTAAGAAATCCGTCAAATTATATTTTTTTTATTCAATCCTCACAATCATCTAGTTATAACTTACCCGTCAATACTATCGTTTTTTTAAGAATACATATCATAATTTCACCTACAGACAATGTGTACCCGCAAGTCACTCCTCTCAATAGCACCGACATGCACGCAAATTAAATTGATGCACGTCGACATCTCTTGTTTAATAGAATGCAGCATATATTCATAGTAGTTACTCTGATTTATCAGAGAAAACCGCTGAATCATTGGTTACAAGTAGTAACCTTACATTCTCATAACCTTTACAGTCTTGGAGAATCATCAAGAATATAGACCTTCTAGAGATGTTAGTTTAATCATAGTCATTTCGGAAACAAGTTATTATGAGTTAAATTACTAGTAATCATACCCCTTTCTACTTTTATTGTGCGAGTGCTGCCTTGTAGCGCCATTAGCCTGCTCTTTTTTTGAAGCTAACAAGTTGTCTTTTACGTGCAAGTGGTATGGCTCTCTTTTAACACGTGATCAGTCGCGTATCCTTCCGACAGACTATCGTTGTTCCAGAAGATAATACTCGCAAATGGTGTGAATGAAGAGCCGAAAATTTGGTCCCTGAAATTGTCTCCCAGAAACGGAGATGGAACCACGAACCTTTGTGTTTGAAAATAGAGGTTGTGACTCCATGTCTTATTGTTTGAACCAAGAAATAAATGACTGAGAATACCTTTCCATTCCTCCAAGAGATCATTTACATCACCCCAATTATACGATCATAGATGCGATACGCGGTATTCAGAAGTTCGGGAACCCTGTTTTTCCTCATTGCTAAAATTCTGGAATTGGTAATCACGCGGAACTGACCCTGCTGTATAATAAGTATGTCTGCATACAAGTTACACTTCACCTTATTATCTTTCATATTTCTTATAAGTTGCGGCCACATGTCCTAAGTCGGTCTCTGTTTGGTGGTGTTTTTGTTGGTTAAGAGATCATCTAAAGTACCAATCACGCAAGTGCGAATATATTTGGCTTTAAAGTATTAGTTCATCTTCCCCATCATGATATGATCTCAGTGATCGAGAAAAACTCGAGTTTCCTCAAATCTTACGGGATCGATAGAGTAGACATCAACGCAGTGTATTATACATAGTACTTTGATCTCTTTGTTGTTGAATTCGGTAATCTTTTCCGTCCATAGTTTTATGAAAATGCTTGACTTGAATATGGAATGAAAAGCAACCTGGATCATCACAACTTCTTGGTCTTGGGCGGCACTTAGTCATATTGGCAAGTAAAACATAAATGATGCGAAGAATAAACGTGAATTCTTTATTCTGTTGAAACAGAACTGTAATCCAAGTTTCACTCAAACGAACAACGATCAAGCATCGTTTCTCGAATTTACGTCGAAATATTTTATCCGTTTAACAAACTTTTCTATAGAGACACCTAGACCGATTTGTACTTTTGTGAAGATGAGGTTTGTTAAACGGCTGACTAGATGAAGTCGGTTATATAGTGCATAGTTAACAACCTATGTTCTTTAACTCACATAGTTGCGAGTCGTTGTATTCTTATGTTGAGCATCGACTGCTTATTTGCAATAGGCGAGTGACTTATTTCAAAAAGACGCTTAGTTAACAACCCTAATGGACCCATCTTACGCACGGCTGTATTATATATACACATGGAAAAAAGTATTGCAGCACCTTAATTTTTTAAAACTTGAAAAATCAGCCTCTTTTTTGGATGAAATATAATAAAATATGTGTAGGATATTATTGAAACATAGTTTATGATAACATTGGCAACCACAATTTTAATAACAAAATGAAGTGTTTTTTGTACAAAAAATGCATTTTTCAACTTTTACTGTAGTCGAACTTTACAATGTCAGGTATTTCAAAATTAATCTTCAGATGACTGTTCGCATCATGGTTGGTCGTTATACGCCAAAGAATTAGTACTTTGTGCGCAGCCTCCAATCAAACGAATTACCGCATCTCAACGTCTTTTGATTCCTGCCATGAATCGGCTAATAAAGTAATGTAAAGGTAGCAGCAACCATTTCTGATGAAGGGCATTGTTTATTTCATGATGTGTTTGAACTGGTGTGTCCTTTTGTGCACTTTCCGCCCAATAGTGTCCCAAATATGCTCGATATGGTTCAAATCCGGGCTACGATCTGGCCAAGGAAGATGAACCGAATTCCATTTGAACATTAGATCTTCCTCCAAGATGCTAATTTCCAATTTTGGCGAGCTCTGCACTACATTTGATACGGATAACTGTGTGTCTGTTCGTAAGCAAACGTCCCTGAAATGGTCTTATCGCACAATAACCAGTAGAGATGATTCAATCTCGAACAATTATTGTTAAAAGGCTCCTGTATGCCCACTTCTCTCTTTTCAGGATTGTATTGTATGCAATGGGTTTCTTTCTGACTAAGCTTCATCATGCTTGATTTTCCCTAGCAGGTGGCATAGGGGGTCGTTTTGGTCTCGGATAGTCTTTTATATCGTGTATTGCCTAATTTTTATTCTCTAAACGACTTATAGTGGAAAAGTGATGAACGACAATACGTGCAATTGTCACAGCGACATTCCTGCCTCTCTCATGCTGATAATCTGCCATCTTGCTGCTGTTATGAGTTGTGGAGGACCTATTTCAAGGTGTCAATCACATAACTTTATAAACTTGGTTATTTAAAGTGTTGAAAACAATGAGGATGAAACACATGTTTTGCTGTGTACGGGTACAGGAGCTGCATGTGCAGATAAGAACTTATCGAGTCGATAATTATTGATCAAACTCAGGTGATATTTAAATAGTGTTTAACTAGTTCTATTTTAACAAATTATATCATAAAAAAATAAAGAGTGTTTTTTAATTTCAATTCCAATTTGGTTATATACCAGCTGCCATTCGCACTAAAGTTTTTTTTATCTTCGTCGTTTTCTTTTCGACATACCCTTGAAAAAGAAAATCAGCCAGTAATCCGCATTTTTTTATCAGTATTTACATAACACATTTTACAAACTCTTTTATCATGTTATTCGGATGGGGAAATTATGACTTTATATGACAAGAAATTGCAAATTAGTCTTTGCTGACTATGATATGTTTTTTTTTGGTTTTCGCGTTCTTGTCTGACAGTTGAGTTTTTCATTAAAAGTTTTTAGTTCCTTTCGACAAAATTGAACATAGCATTATTCTTACTACATTTGTATAAACTTCAAGATTATAATTATTTTTTTTAAAACCGGTTTTTTTCTAAAGTGAATATTGATCAATATTTTCGAAGGGTTAAATATTTCTCAGTGATGTCCTGCCATGGCTTTGTTTAACTTTGTTTGTTAGCTTTTTGTTCATGAATTTTTGTCTCTTATATTTAATTAACTATGCATTTGTATTCAGATGTTGCAGATCAAATATATTCGTTCATTGTGTAATCATACGTTTTTTGATTGAGTTAAGTCTACCAATTGATATTTTATCGTGTGTTTTTCTATGTTGTGATGTTATGCTATTGTTTCAGAAAAAGGGAGAAGGTTTTGATCCATTAAAACGTTTAATCCCGCTGCAAATGTTTGCACCTGTCCTAAGTCAGGAATCTGATGTACAGTAGTTGTCGTTTGTTTATGTAATATATACGTGTTTCTCGTTTCTCGTTTTGCTTATATAGATTAGACCGTTGGTTTTCCCGTTTGAATGGTTTTACACTAGTAATGTTGGGGCTCTTTATAGCTTGTTGTTCGGTGTGAGCCAAGGCTCCGTGTTGAAGGCCGTATACTTTAACCTATAATGGTTTACTTTTTAAATTGTTATTTGGATGGAGAGTTGTCTCATTGGCACTCACACCACATCTTCCTTTTTCTATAGCACCTTTTGAAGTCTTACGCAAACGATGCGCCTGTTTTCCCTTCACAGGACATTCACTGATATATTGTAGACGAAATGCGCGTCTGGCGTAAATATAAAATTTAAATACTGGTATCTATGATGAGTTAAAACTTAAAATGCAACCACTGAGTCGACGCCATTGCTGGTAGAGATTTATTTCCCCGAGGGTATCACCAGCCCAGTAGTCAGCACTTGTGTTGACTTGGCTTATCATTGATATAATCTTATAAATTAACACCGTTTTGAGTTTTTGAAAAAACTAAGGTTTTTCTACACCAGGAATAGACTGCCTTACCTGTATTTTGCAAAACTACTAGGAATGTTATGTTCTCAATGTTCTTCAACTTCGTCCTTTATTTTGGCCTTTCAATCATTATTTTGATTCGAGCGTCACTAATGAGTCTTTGTAGATGAAACGCGCGTCTGGTATTCATGATGAGTTTTTTTGTGTTATGCCGCTACTGGATGACCCCCCTAATTGTTTGCCTTTTTTTTTTTTAATTTTGAGCTCTAGTTTCAGATTTTTGAACAAAGTGCCCTTCGATACCTAGCGCAAAAGAAGAGCCTGTTTCTCTTCTACAAGACCTATATAGTCATACCCCGTGACACCCCTCATTATCTTTCTCTAGAACTCCTGGAATAGGCCGACCTTACCCCCATTTTTTGGACATTTTTTTCGAATTTTGAGCTCTAGTTTCAGATTTTTGAACATAGCGCCCTTCGATACCTAGTGCAAAAGAAGCGCCTGTTTCTCTTCTACAAGACCTATATAGTGATACCCCGTGACACCCCTCATTATTTTTCTCTAGAAGTCCTAGAATAGGCCGACCTCCCTAATTTTTTGACATTTTTTTCAAATTTTGAGCTCTAGTTTCAGATTTTTGAACATAGCGCCCTTCGATACCTAGCGCAAAAGAAGCGCCTGTTTCTCCTCTACAAGACCTATATAGTCATTCCCCGTGACACTCCTCATTATTTTTCTCTAGAAGCCCTGGAATAGGCCGACCCCCCTAATTTTTTGACATTTTTTTCAAATTTTGAGCTCTAGTTTCAGATTTTTGAACATAGCGCCCTTCGATACCTAGTGCAAAAGAAGCGCCTGTTTCTCCTCTTCAAGACCTATATAGTCATTCCCCGTGACACCCCTCATTATTTTTCTCTAGAAGTCCTAGAATAGGCCGACCCCCCTATTTTTTTGACATTTTTTTCAAATTTTGAGCTCTAGTTTCAGATTGTTGAACATAGCGCCCTTCTATACGTAACGCAAAAGAAGCGCCTGTTTCTCTTCTACAAGACCTATATAGTCATTCCCCGTGACACCCCTCATTATTTTTCTCTAGAAGTCCTAGAATAGGCCGACCCCCCAAATTTTTTGACATTTTTTTCAAATTTTGAGCTCTAGTTTCAGATTTTTGAACATAGCGCCCTCCGATACCTAGCGCAAAAGAAGCGCCTGTTTCTCCTCTACAAGACCTATATAGTCATTCCCCGTGACACCCCTCATTATTTTTCTCTAGAAGCCCTAGAATAGGCCGACCCCCTTAATTTTTTGACATTTTTTTCAAATTTTGAGCTCTAGTTTCAGATTTTTGAAATAGCGCCCTTCGATACCTAGCGCAAAAGAAGCGCCTGTTTCTCTTCTACAAGACCTATATAGTCTTACCCCGTGACACCCCTCATTATTTTTCTCTAGAAGCCCTGGAATAGGCCGACCCCCCTAATTTTTTGACATTTTTTTCGAATCTTGAGCTCTAGTTTCAGATTTTTGAACATAGCGCCCTTCGATACCTAGCGCAAAAGAAGCGCCTGTTTCTCCTCTACAAGACCGATATAGTCATACCCCGTGACACCCCTCATTATTTTTCTCTAGAACTCCTGGAATAGGCCGAGCCTACCCCCATTTTTTGGACATTTTTTTCGAATTTTGAGCTCTAGTTTCAGATTTTTGAACATAGCGCCCTTCGATACCTAGTGCAAAAGAAGCGCCTGTTTCTCTTCTACAAGACCTATATAGTCATACCCCGTGACACTCCTCATTATTTTTCTCTAGAAGTCCTAGAATAGGCCGACCCCCCTAATTTTTTGACATTTTTTTCAAATTTTGAGCTCTAGTTTCAGATTTTTGAACATAACGCCCTTCGATACCTAGCGCAAAAGAAGCGCCTGTTTCTCCTCTACAAGACCTATATAATCATTCCCCGTGACACCCCTCATTATTTTTCTCTAGAAGTCCTAGAATAGGCCGACCCCCCTATTTTTTTGACATTTTTTTCAAATTTTGAGCTCTAGTTTCAGATTTTTGAACATAGCGCCCTTCGATACCTAGCGCAAAAGAAGCGCCTATTTCTCTTCTACAAGACCTATATAGTCATACCCCGTGACACCCCTCATTATTTTTCTCTAGAAGCCCTGGAATAGGCCGACCCCCCTAATTTTTTGACATTTTTTTCGAATCTTGAGCTCTAGTTTCAGATTTTTGAACATAGCGCCCTTCGATACCTAGCGCAAAAGAAGCGTCTGTTTCTCCTCTACAAGACCTATATAGTCATACCCCGTGACACCCCTCATTATTTTTCTCTAGAACTCCTGGAATAGGCCGAGCCTACCCCCATTTTTTGGACATTTTTTTCGAATTTTGAGCTCTAGTTTCAGATTTTTGAACATAGCGCCCTTCGATACCTAGTGCAAAAGAAGCGCCTGTTTCTCTTCTACAAGACCTATATAGTCATACCCCGTGACACTCCTCATTATTTTTCTCTAGAAGTCCTAGAATAGGCCGACCCCCCTATTTTTTCGACATTTTTTTCAAATTTTGAGCTCTAGTTTCAGATTGTTGAACATAGCGCCCTTCTATACGTAGCGCAAAAGAACCGCCTGTTTCTCTTCTACAAGACCTATATAGTCATTCCCCGTGACACCCCTCATTATTTTTCTCTAGAAGTCCTAGAATAGGCCGACCCCCCTAATTTTTTGACATTTTTTTCAAATTTTGAGCTCTAGTTTCAGATTTTTGAACATAGCACCCTTCGATACCTAGCGCAAAAGAAGCGCCTGTGTCTCTTCTACAAGACCTATATAGTCATTCTCCGTGACACCCCTCATTATTTTTCTCTAGAACTCCTGGAATAGGCCGACCCCCCTAATTTTTTGACATTTTTTTCGAATTTTTAGCTCTAGTTTCAGATTTTTGAACATAGCGCCCTTCGATACCTAGTGCAAAAGAAGCGCCTGTTTCTTTTCTACAAGACCTATATAGTCATACCCCGTGACACCCCTCATTATTTTTCTCTAGAAGTCCTAGAATAGGCCGACCCCCCTAATTTTTTGACATTTTTTTCAAATTTTGAGCTCTAGTTTCAGATTTTTGAACATAGCGCCCTTCGATACCTAGCGCAAAAGAAGCGCCTGTTTCTCCTCTACAAGACCTATATAGTCATTCCCCGTGACACCCCTCATTATTTTTCTCTAGAAGCCCTAGAATAGGCCAACCCCCCTAATTTTTTGACATTTTTTTCGAATCTTGAGCTCTAGTTTCAGATTTTTGAACATAGCGCCCTTCGATACCTAGCGCAAAAGAAGCGTCTGTTTCTCCTCTACAAGACCTATATAGTCATACCCAGAGACACCCCTCATTATTTTTCTCTAGAACTCCTGGAATAGGCCGAGCCTACCCCCATTTTTTGGACATTTTTTTCGAATTTTGAGCTCTAGTTTCAGATTTTTGAACATAGCGCCCTTCGATACCTAGTGCAAAAGAAGCGCCTGTTTCTCTTCTACAAGACCTATATAGTCATACCCCGTGACACTCCTCATTATTTTTCTCTAGAAGTCCTAGAATAGGCCGACCCCCCTAATTTTTTGACATTTTTTTCAAATTTTGAGCTCTAGTTTCAGCTTTTTGAACATAGCGCCCTTCGATACCTAGCGCAAAAGAAGCGCCTGTTTCTCCTCTTCAAGACCTTTATAGTCATTCCCCGTGATACCCCTCATTATTTTTCTCTAGAAGTCCTAGAATAGGCCGACCCCCCTATTTTTTCGACATTTTTTTCAAATTTTGAGCTCTAGTTTCAGATTGTTGAACATAGCGCCCTTCTATACGTAGCGCAAAAGAACCGCCTGTTTCTCTTCTACAAGACCTATATAGTCATTCCCCGTGACACCCCTCATTATTTTTCTCTAGAAGTCCTAGAATAGGCCGACCCCCCTAATTTTTTGACATTTTTTTCAAATTTTGAGCTCTAGTTTCAGATTTTTGAACATAGCACCCTTCGATACCTAGCGCAAAAGAAGCCCCTGTGTCTCTTCTACAAGACCTATATAGTCATTCTCCGTGACACCCCTCATTATTTTTCTCTAGAACTCCTGGAATAGGCCGACCCCCCTAATATTTTGACATTTTTTTCGAATTTTTAGCTGTAGTTTCAGATTTTTGAACATAGCGCCCTTCGATACCTAGTGCAAAAGAAGCGCCTGTTTCTTTTCTACAAGACCTATATAGTCATACCCCGTGACACCCCTCATTATTTTTCTCTAGAAGTCCTAGAATAGGCCGACCCCCCTAATTTTTTGACATTTTTTTCAAATTTTGAGCTCTAGTTTCAGATTTTTGAACATAGCGCCCTTCGATACCTAGCTCAAAAGAAGCGCCTGTTTCTCTTCTACAAGACCTATATAGTCATATCCCGTGACACCCCTCATTATTTTTCTCTAGAACTCCTGGAATAGGCCGACCCTACCCCCATTTTTTGGACATTTTTTTCGAATTTTGAGCTCTAGTTTCAGATTTTTGAACATAGCGCCCTTCGATACCTAGTGCAAAAGAAGCGCCTGTTTTTTTTCTACAAGACCTATATAGTCATACCCCGTGACACCCCTCATTATTTTTCTCTAGAAGTCCTAGAATAGGCCGACCCCCCACATTTTTTGACATTTTTTTCAAATTTTGAGCTCTAGTTTCAGATTTTTGAACATAGCTCCCTTCGATACCTAGCGCAAAAGAAGCGCCTGTTTCTCCTCTACAAGACCTATATAGTCATTCCCCGTGACACCCCTCATTATTTTCTCTAGAAGCCCTAGAATAGGCCGACCCCCCTAATTTTTTGACATTTTTTTCAAATTTTGAGCTCTAGTTTCAGATTGTTGAACATAGCGCCCTTCGATACCTAGCGCAAAAGAAGCGCCTGTTTCTCCTCTACAAGACCTATATAGTCATACCCCGTGACACCTCTCATTATTTTTCTCTAGAAGCCCTAGAATAGGCCGACCCCCCTAATTTTTTGACATTTTTTTCAAATTTTGAGCTCTAGTTTCAGATTTTTGAACATAGCGCCCTTCGATACCTAGTGCAAAAGAAGCGCCTGTTTCTCTTCTACAAGACCTATATAGTCATACCCCGTGACACTCCTCATTATTTTTCTCTAGAAATCCTAGAATAGGCCGACCCCCCTAATTTTTTGACATTTTTTTCAAATTTTGAGCTCTAGTTTCAGATTTTTGAACATAGCGCCCTTCGATACCTAGCGCATAAGAAGCGCCTGTTTCTCCTCTACAAGATCTATATAGTCATTCCCCGTGAAACTCCTCATTACTTTTCTCTAGAAGTCCTAGAATAGGCCGACCCCCCTAATTTTTTGACATTTTTTTCAAATTTTGAGCTCTAGTTTCAGATTTTTTAACATAGCGCCCTTCGATACCTAGTGCAAAAAAAGCGCCTGTTTCTCCTCTACAAGACCTATATAGTCATTCCCCGTGACACCCTCCATTATTTTTCTCTAGAAGTCCTAGAATAGGCCGACCCCCTATTTTTTTGACATTTTTTTCAAATTTTGAGCTCTAGTTTCAGATTTTTGAACATAGCGCCCTTCGATACCTAGCGCAAAAGAAGCGCCTGTTTCTCCTCTACAAGACCTATATAGTCATTCCCCGTGACACCCCTCATTATTTTTCTCTAGAAGCCCTGGAATAGGCCGACCCCCCTAATTTTTTGACATTTTTTTCAAATTTTGAGCTCTAGTTTCAGATTTTTGAACATAGCGCCCTTCGATACCTAGCTCAAAAGAAGCGCCTGTTTCTCTTCTACAAGACCTATATAGTCATATCCCGTGACACCCCTCATTATTTTTCTCTAGAACTCCTGGAATAGGCCGACCCTACCCCCATTTTTTGGACATTTTTTTCGAATTTTGAGCTCTAGTTTCAGATTTTTGAACATAGCGCCCTTCGATACCTAGTGCAAAAGAAGCGCCTGTTTTTTTTCTACAAGACCTATATAGTCATACCCCGTGACACCCCTCATTATTTTTCTCTAGAAGCCCTAGAATAGGCCGACCCCCCTAATTTTTTGACATTTTTTTCAAATTTTGAGCTCTAGTTTCAGATTTTTGAACATAGCGCCCTTCGATACCTAGCGCAAAAGAAGCGCCTCTTTCTCCTCTACAAGATCTATATAGTCATTCCCCGTGACACCCCTCATTATTTTTCTCTAGAAGTCCTAGAATAGGCCGACCCCCCTATTTTTTTGACATTTTTTTCAAATTTTGAGGTCTAATTTCAGATTGTTGAACATAGCGCCTTTCTATACGTAGCGCAAAAGAAGCGCCTGTTTCTCTTCTACAAGACCTATATAGTGATTCCCCGTGACACCCCTCATTATTTTTTTCTAGAAGTCCTAGAATAGGCCGACCCCCCTAATTTTTTGACATTTTTTTCAAATTTTGAGCTCTAGTTTCAGATTTTTGAACATAGCACCCTTCGATACCTAGCGCAAAAGAAGCGCCTGTGTCTCTTCTACAAGACATATATAGTCATTCTCCGTGACACCCCTCATTATTTTTCTCTAGAACTCCTGGAATAGGTCGACCCCCCTAATTTTTTGACATTTTTTTCGAATTTTGAGCTCTAGTTTCAGATTTTTGAACATAGCGCCCTTCGATACCTAGCGCAAAAGAAGCGCCTGTTTCTCTTCTACAAGACCTATATAGTCATATCCCGTGACACCCCTCATTATTTTTCTCTAGAACTCCTGGAATAGGCCGACCCTACCCCCATTTTTTGGACATTTTTTTCAAATTTTGAGCTCTAGTTTCTGATTTTTGAACATAGCGCCCTTCGATACCTAGCGCAAAAGAAGCGCCTGTTTCTCCTCTACAAGACCTATATAGTCATTCCCCGTGACACCCCTTATTATTTTTCTCTAGAAGCCCTTGAATAGGCCGACCCCCCTAATTTTTTGACATTTTTTTCAAAATTTGAGCTCTAGTTTCAGATTTTTGAACATAGCGCCCTTCGATACCTAGCGCAAAAGAAGCGCCTGTTTCTCCTCTACAAGACCTATATAGTCATTCCCCGTGACACCCCTCATTATTTTTCTCTAGAAGCCCTGGAATAGGCCGACCCTCCTAATTTTTTGACATTTTTTTCAAATTTTGAGCTCTAGATTAAACAATGACATAAAAGGTGCTATATTTTACAGGGTAGGACTACTTTTACATACGTTCTAAATTGAAGAGGGTGCATAGGTGGCCCTACACCTACAAATAATCCGTTGATAGATGCATAGTTATTGTGGTACTGAATATTAGCCTAAAAAGTTATGCGACTTGTTAAATCAATAGATTGGATAAAAACCATTTCAAAATTGAGTTTAAATTGCTATATTTTAACTGATTTTCTGCCTTTTTAAATATTTTTTTATTTAACGGCCGTTGTTGTCTTATTCTGTTTTTTGGTTTCTCGATATATCGCCTTATTGTTCGCTGGCTTATTGTTCGCTAGCTATTGTTCGCTAGCTTCTGCCTGGTACTGTTTTGACTAGTTTGTGATATCGAAAACCCTGGTGTAATAATTTTTCAGTAATACATAAATTTGTTTCGTTAAAACCTTAAATATTGTTACATACACGAGCGAATCGTACAAGTTGAGATATATAAACACCGTGAGATGGTAACAATGTATTTTTTTTACTTCATAATATATGTATTGACGTCGCGTACGGTGTTGGTGATAATACGGGTTTTGCTTTCCAGTTCGCCTTTATTGCATTTGTTAGAAGTTTCGGAATTGATAACTATATAAATGTATATATCAAAATGTGCGTAATTAAAAGTAGAAATGAAATATACCTTAAAATCAATACTGTTATTCATTTTGTTACTCGAATGATCCCTAATAACACTGATTTAGAGTGTGTAGACAAGTAACACCGCGACATATGATCAGCGTTGCTTTGAAGTTATTCTTGTCATTTTTTAAAATTATTAAAGAAAAGTTGTACTCCTAGCCAGAGTAGTCTTTGGTGTTAATGGTGTATGTTTTATTTATGACGTCATCGTTAACTGGACGCGTCTGACCAGGACGAAAAGTTCACTTTGTTTTGTGGTCAAGCCGAAAATTGAAAAAAAATATGGATAGGGGTGAAGTTAAGAGTGATTTTTAAAGGTAATTCAAATAGATTATTCCGAAAATGATATATCTTTTTATTCCGTATATAATAAGGAAAAAAAAAATAAAAAGTTTTGTTACAACATTTCAAAAGATCGTGGCAGAATTAATGATTTTTTGAAATTTGTATTTCTGTCACAAAACCCAAATCTCGCATATTTTTTGGAGCTCTTCAAAATTCGAACGAATGCTGCAGATCCAAACCACAATTTACATATCCACCCTTCCTGTGTCAAAATTATACAATAAATATACAACTTTCTATGTCTTCAATTAGTAAGTATTGTTTAAATTATGTCCTAAATTGTTCATTTTATAAATCCGTTGAAATGTCACACTCGCCGTTTTCTGACGTTTTGGCGTATTTGTTAAGTGTCTTATGAAAAGTAATTGGCAGTTGCAGTCTTTTCTACGATATGAAATTTTATTCAAACGTAAAAACTTTTTTTTTAAGTGTATGAAAAAAAATTGTGTCGAAGTTATAAGAGAAAATATTGAAGAAAAAAATAAACGCAATCTTTTTGTTTTTGTCTAGTCAAAATGTCACAAAACGCCGTTTTTTATATTTTTGTTACAAGTATGATAAGTCATATTATACAGTTTTGGAGGGTGAAAAATTTGAAATTATAATAGCACAAAAAATACTATATATTAACATTAAAATCTACTGTCCAGGGATTTTTTTGAACCCATTTTTGATCACATGTCGGAAGTGTTAACGACACAGTCAGCGACTACTTTTGTCTAGTCATAATGTCACACCATGCTTTTTTACTTGTTTTGACGTTACGTTCTGTAAAACTTGACATGTAGTGCCTAACGTCGAAAATTGCAGAAGCCTTTACGTGCCATACTAATTAACTTTTTCCAATTTGATATAACGAATTATGAATTTGATATAACAGATTATCAATTTGATATAACAGATTATCAATTTGATATAACAAATTATCAATTTAATATAACAGATTATCAATTTGGTATAACAAATTATCAATTTTATATAACAGATTATCAATTTGATATAACAAATTATCAATTAGAAATAACAAATTGTCAATTTGATATAACAAATTGTGAATTTCTCTACCAATAGTATGATTTAATTATAATAATGAGATTGGTTGAAACATTGCGTAACCCGAATTGGCGCATTTTTTTTGTGTATTGATTCGTTGTTTATCTGACGTCCAGCGACAAATATGTCATTGAATGCTTATTCAAAATTTTCTTAACAGGTTTAATGTTTCTGAAACCCTCTCCCTCCCCTTTTATCTATTATTTGAGGTAGTTTGGGGGACTAGTTTGAATGTTCTCTATTCAGTACATGGGACCTGGTGTCTTAGAACGAACGATTATAAAAGAAAAAGGATCAATTTATTTTGCACATTTTCAAATCAGAAAGAATGGATAGTGTGTTTCTAGGGACATAGGAACATGCAAGGATAAAAAATGCTGGCATGCTTCTTTATCAATTTCGATGGACACATACAAGGATTAATGAAACATCCTTATAAAGTTCATCCTTGCATTTTTCTTTACATATTTGTTTCAATATTTATTTTGTTTGCACACTTTTTATTAAAAAAACAAAGACCCGTGCCCGAGATCTAGAAGAGAAAACCCATGCACAATCAGTACAATACTGTTGATAAAGTTGCAGTAGGAACTGATTTTTCTCTTTATCTTGTCTAGATTGTGATGCACATTCGCCTATACATTGTATTTTTATATATATTGTTGTTTGCAATTTGATGATAGTATCAAGAAAAACGTAAGTAGCTGAGTGAGAACTATAGAATTACTTTATTTCCATGATGAACCAAAGTGAACATATATATACATACAACTTTAATATTAAACCAGCATAAATTAATGCTCGTGGTTTTAGTATTATTCAACTAGGAAAGTTTTCGCTAAAATGGGCTATCGAAAATACAGCTGAACGGATTAATCCTAAAATGGGCTCTAATGTCTGCGCTAAAATGTCCCCTAGTACTTTTTCGCTAAAATTATCTGCGCCCATCTGTTTTCTTGTTCATAGTTGAGATTAAATTTCTTTTTGTTTATGAAATTGGCAAATTTGATTAAATTAATTTTATTGTGGTTAATTTTGAATTTGCTTTCAACTGTTGATTCTTTTAAACATTTAATACAGGCGATGAAACAAACGATTCAAATAACACAAATTTTATTCGGAAATTATAAAAAGCGGATCAAAGAATAAGCCCTTGACACCATTTGCGAGTATGATGGTCTTGTGAAACAATGATAGTTCGTCGGAAGGGGGCGATTAATGACTGACCCGTGTTAAGAGAGAGCAATATCTCTTGCACATAAAAGTCACCCTTTTAGATTTCGTAAAGAGCAGACTAAGGCTACAAGGAAGCACTCGCACCCTCAAAGTGGAAACGGATTAATATAAGTTGTAACAACTTGTTTCCCAATCCACTTATAAATGAATATGTTTAAACTAAAAGAAAAAGCAGCAGAAAAGACAGTGGTTTAAACTTTTTTTTAAATATCCTGTTTTAATCAAAGAAAGAGAAAATATCTTTGCTCCAAGGGGATACTAATTTAAATGAATATTATTTTTCCGTTTTAATTTAACTGTACTTAAAAAAAATATGTGCCGCATTTGCATTTCGGTTCTATACGTAGCAAGTCAAGCAAACCGCTTATATAAATTATGCTGTATGATTGAGCTGCACGAAATAAAAAAT
The DNA here is from genome assembly GCA_037788925.1 of Mytilus galloprovincialis. NCBI lineage: Eukaryota > Metazoa > Mollusca > Bivalvia > Mytilida > Mytilidae > Mytilus > Mytilus galloprovincialis. The sequence continues at coordinate 38,932,302 of CM075335.1, forward strand.
AGTACGACGTTATTTATACAATGCATGAAAAATAACGTCAAAATAACGTTACCAAAACTAACACCAACACCGTACGCGCCGTCATTTAATGTTTGTTTGTCATATCCGGCCACGTCCACTTGTATTGTTTGTCTATCTGATGAGTTAAACCTTTTTCAACTGATTTTTATAGTTCGTTCTTATGTTGTACTGTTATACCTCTGTCCCAGGTTAGGGGGAGGGTTGGGATCCCGCTAAAATGTTTAACCCCGACACATTATTTATGTCACGTGTGCCTGTCCCAAGTCAGGAGCCTGTAATTCAGTGGTTGTCGGTTGTTTATGTGTTACATATTTGTTTTTCGTTCATTTTTTTTTTTAAATAAGGCCGTTAGTTTTCTTGTTTGAATTGTTTTACATTGTCTTATCGGGGCCTTTAATAGCTGACTATGCGGTATGGGGTTTGCTCATTGTTGAAGACCATACGGTGACCTTTAGTTGTTAATGTTTGTGTCATTTTGGTCTTTTGTGGATAGTTGTCTCATTGGCATTCATACCACATATTCTTTTTTATATACATAAGGAAGCGGGGTTAAACATGTAAGCGTGATCCTAACCAACATGGTACAGTGGTATAACAGTAAAACATAACTATAAAAATCCAGTTGGAAAAGGCTTAACGCATCAGATGGACAAAAATACAACAGTCCGTCTGTAATTGCAATTTGTTGTGTTATTTTGTCTGATATTCCAAATCTTCATTATGCCGACATTTACATAAAATTTTGAATCGAAATAGAAGGTTACAAATAGGTCTTCAATGCAGCGAGAAATTCCCGCACCTGTAGGCGTTCTTCACCTGGACCCTAAATAAATATATATACTAGTTCAGTGATAATGAACGCCATACTAAACTCCAAATAATACACAAGAAACTTAAGCATGCATTCTAAATATACATAGTTTCGCAGTTAACAAAATTGAGAATGGAAATGGGGAATGTGTTAAAGAGACAACAACCTAACAAAAGAACAAACAACAGCAGAAGGTCATTAACAGGTCTTCAATGCAGCGAGAAATTCCAGCACCCCGAGGCGTCCTTCAGCTGGCCCCCAATCAAATATATATATACTAGTTCGTATACAAGTTCTTATGACTCAGATTGATATCGTTTCAGAAATTCTGCTGACATAATTTTTTTTACAGAAAAAACCCAGCCTACAACAGTTTACATAATTCAACCAAGCTCTAAATACATGCGATTTCGCGGATCTGTTCTAGTGAAGTTAAATTGATGTGACCAGTATGCTGTTAGGCGATTTATGTTTTTAAAGTATCACTGCGATTCATTTCTGCTGTCAGCATGTACATGCGATGCATGTTCACAGGCGTAAATAATTAGTTTTCATCATATTGTCCTAATTGAGGCGACTTAACAAAATTGATGAAGTCTGGTTGATCGAGTATAAATGCAAAATTTGTGAATGAAAGTCTGCGGTAATATATATTGTTGATGTTTAGACGAGTTGTATATACATAATGTACACAGCCATGAATCACCATCATTGATGGCGATCCGATGGATAAATCTGTTGTAGAGTCGTCACTGACTCAGACGTACTTATAAATATAATTATTTTCTGTGACTGTATCTTACATTAATTTGTAGGATCCTTTATTATAGATAATTGAGCTGATCTGTAACAATAACATATCCATGCCTTATATTATGGAAAGCCAACGGGGTCAAAATTCGTTACTTGTCAATTCGTAACTGTGTAATTTCTAAATTGTTAATTCGTAAATTGTAAATTTGTAACTTGCTACTGTGGAATTCATAATGCTTAATTCGTAAATTGTCAATTTGTAACTTGCACCTTTGTAGTTTCAACATTCTTAATCGGTAATTGTCAGTTTGTTACTTGTAACTGTGCAATTTCATAATGCTTCATTCGTAAATTGTCGATTTGTAACTTGTATCTTTGTATCAAAAATCAACCTTCTTCATTTGTTAATTGTCAATTTGTAACTTGTAGATTTCAAAATTCTTTATTGGTAAATTGTCTTTTTGTATATCGATGTGACTTGTCGATTCGTGAATTGTCGAAGTGTTAAATGTCATCGTTGTATTATGCTAACGGTCATTATAGGTCATCGTACGGCCTTCAACAATGAGCAAAGCCCATACCGCGTAGTCAGCTATAAAATGTATGTATGTGCCTGTCTCAAGACAGTAATTCGAAAAAAATCATGTTATTTTCACATGAATTTTGCAAAAATATTAAGGTATTTATCACGATTTTAATTAAATTTTAGAAAATTTAAAATAAAGATATTATTTGAATAATTCTATTTTAAAAAATTACGTGAATTTTAACGTGTTCAAAATTCAGGTGATAATATGCATGAACTTAAATAACATTCACGCTGAACCAACCAGTTTATTCTTAGAGGCGAATTTGTTACATCAAAACTGGTTTTAGTTTAAGGTTTTGGTTTAAAACTGGTTTTGATTGGTTTTGGTTTAGGTTTCAAAACTGGTTTTGGTTGAGATATTTCTCAACAAATGTAAAGTTCTTCTAGTCCTAACTATTATTTCAAATGCAATATTTCGATGGTCAAAACCTTTGCACTACGACTTTTCAAAATCTTTTATTGTATATGAATGTATATGTACGGATACAACGTATATATATAGCAGACGCTTCAGTCTGGGGGAACAATATTTATTTCAGTACCACTTGCAGCTAGCTTTGAACAAACTTCTAGTAATTGCAAATACTTTTAGTTGGATGCTTTGAGTCTATTGTTTTAATGTTAAGTTGGCCGGTTTCTTTTCTTTTTGTACTACTACACTACTGTTTCAGCTTTGGGGAGGATTGAGCGCTTTATACATGTTTAAACCCGCCACATTCTGTATGTATGTGCCTGTCCCAAGTCAGGAGCTTGTAAGTCAGTGGTTGTCGTTTGTTACTGTGTTCGGTCACTTTATTTTGTACATTAATTAGGCTTTTAGTTTACTCCTTTGAATGGTTTTACATTTGTGATTTCTGGTTCTTTTATAGCCGACTATGTGGTATGAGCTTTGCTTATTGTTGAGGGCTGTATGGTGACCTATGCTGTTATTTTTTGTGTCATTTGGTCTCTTTAAAGAGTTGCCTCATTAGCAATAATATCACATCTCTTGATTCTTACATTATATACCCGACTTTTAATCTTGTGTTTTCCTGAACATGCATGAAATATTTGTCACTGGGCGTTTAAAATTAGCATCAATTTAAACTTGTGTTAAATAAACATTGACGCTGCAGAGAGAAAGAGGTGTATTTTTTGCTTAGAATTTAGACATAGAAATAAAAAATCTCTTAATAATTAATGGTAAGATACTGACAGACACACCCAGTCAAATTATAACATTCAGTCTGTTAAAAAGAGATGTGCACACTGTATACCAATATCAATGAATTATCAATGGTGGTTCACCGTACCTAAACACAATTAAATTCAACATGGTACCTGTCAAATGTTTCAGTGTTCATACCAAAAGATATATACCAGAAATAACCGACCTAGAAATGACGACTTAATCACAAATTTTAGCAATTCTAACAATTTCATAACCTCTTGTTCTCATAGGCTATTTCAATTTATTTCAGTTTTGAATTCTAGTAATGTTAACGATTTTTTTTTATCGGATTGTTATCTCATAAACATCAATCGTCATCTCAGTATTTTCCAATTTACAACAAATACAAATTTACAATTTAAAACGTTTTTTAGTTGCCAATTTATACAAGAAGGTAACTGCCAGACTGAGAAAAATAGCAATAACAGCAACAAATAAATGACCAAACAAATACATGTAGTGTTCTTAATTAACATTAATTATCTATTTAATATATAAAACTATGTGAAGTTAAAAAAACACCAAACTCAAAAAGGTAATGCTAGTACATTTGTATTGAAAATCCACTAAAAAGATCAATTTGACCATAGAATCTGCATACATTTTTTCGCGACCACTTCACTGCATCAACATTGCCGCCATTGTAAACCCTAAACCGAAACCACAAACCACCCTAGGACATGGTTTGAATAGTTTCTTGAACCAGTTTGGGTTTGAAAATAACAAATGGCAAACCAGTTTAGGTTCGAAACTAGTTTCAAACTGGTTCTCATTAACAAATGGAAAGTTTATCAAACTAAAACTAGTTTTGCACTAACAAATTTGCCTTTATTCTAGTTTTAAGTATAAGCACTTTTAACGTGAAAATCAGACGAGATAAATGTTAATTCATATGCAGCACGAAATTAAATTAATATCAGTTGAATTTTATATTGCATTACTAGGAAATCTTCGAAAGCCGACAGAGGAAATGTAAATGAAATAAACACCATTGAATTTGAGATCCCGACACATTATAAACTGTATACTATAACCAAAATCCTTGCTATAACGTTCCTATACGTATATGGATTCAGTATGTTAGTTTTTTGTTTTACTTCGTATATAAGATAAAAAATAATTCATTGGAAAATCTAAAAATGCGAGCAGAAAAAAAGGTATTTTCATATATATATATATATATACAACTCGTCTAAACATCAACCCAACAATGTTAGATCTGTAAATTTGCATTTGCAAATTTTTGGTTCTTCCCTCGCCGGGATTCGAAGCCATGCTACTGTGATATCGTGACACTAAATCACCTGCACTGCAGCCGTCCCGCTAGACCACACGACCACCTGGGCTCTACATATATATATATATAAAGTCTTTGTAAATTTGTCGGAAAATTGACGTTTTTCTATGAAAATTACAAAGAAAACAAAAATGGTAACTCCTATATTTTATATGTAGCTCGGATTAAAGAACACGTGTGCCAAAAAGTTGAAAATCGGGAGATATGCCATCCGGTATCGTGTTACCTTAACGATGCCACAGACACCAATACCATGCGTAACGTCTTAAATTTTTCTTACCTTTTTATATCTTGTATTATGGTTATAATTCTTTGAAGGTCCTCTGTAAGAAGGTTGCATTCGGGATAAGATGTACACATTCTTCCTAAGTTTCTCCACAATGCATTCAGCCGATTCAATGCAACTTCCATAAAATCAAAGGAAGCATCATCATTGTTCATAGCACGTATTGTATCATTTACAATATTTTGAAATACACTCAGAAATCCTTGCAAATTATTATCATACGCCATATTGAAAACAGTTAAAGAAAAACGCAACACATCATTGCATGTTGAAGTTCACAGGAATAATGTCTAGCATGTAATTAAAAGAGGTTGAGATAATTTTTAAAAAAAATAGGCGGAGACTCGAGTAAAAAAAAATAAGGCGTTTCCATAATTGAAAATTTAAATAATTTGATCTATTGTAAATGTTACATCTATAACTGCAAATGGTAATGAAAATAGTGCAAATGGTATTTTAATTAGTGCAAATGCTATATTTAATAGTGCAAATGCAATAACTATTAGTGCAAATGCTATACTTATTAGTCCAAATGCTACATTTAAAATGGCAAATGCTATAAGTATGAGTGCAAATGCTATAATTATAAGTCCAAATGCTACATTTATGATGGCAAATGCACCATTATATAGTTTTGAGCCTTTTGATACGTAATGATACAGCATTTGCAAAAATAAAGGTAAAATGCCTTTTGCAAAATAATTACAGCATTTGCAGTATTTATTATAGCATTTGCACTAATTATATAGCATTTGCAGTATTTTTTATAGCATTTGCAATTGAACATATAGCATTTGCAACAAAATATACTTTTGACCCTAATGATACGCCATAAAAGACGGACATACAAAAGCATGGACAGAGTTCTTTATACCATTATTTTTCCCGACTAAGACGGACGTTTAGAAATTATTGCATCGAGTTTGTGAATTCATTATTTTAGAAAATTTAAGATATAAGGAAATTAAAATTATATAATATATGAATGAAAGTTATAATTCTAAAACGTTATACATCTATCTTAAAATACAATTCTTTTATTACTACCTCAAGTGTTTTCAATAAACGAGACAGTACATGTACATAAAATACAAAAATTTTTTGGTTCAAAAATTAATTTAGAAATAATTTTCCGTTGAAAACTACAAAGTAAGATTTCTCCAACAGAATAAAATATAATAAATATAAATTGCTCATTTAGAAATTGAAACAAAGAAAAATTTGTTGCCAGCATTGAAAATCGAAATTTGTTTTCAATTTTTCCGGTCAGAGTTGTAGCGAGTTGTAGCGGTTGGTTTCCTTGCTTTGTATAAATGTTTACTCAAGCTCTGTAATTAAGATTGACATATAGGTATGTAAACCTGTATATATGCTATTTCATTTAATTGCACGTTATCAAAATATAATTATACAAAATATACAAACAAAGCAAGCAGGCAAACCAAAGTGTTGATCTACGTACATTTGGAAATTAGCTGTAAGTTTCAGTGAGATTACACGATATGTCTATCATTTCTTCTTAGGGAGCTACCGTTTGATTTTTAGGGGGGGGGGGGGGGGGGGGGGGGGGCTAGGATGAAACATGTTGTCCTGCATTTTTTTATAGCTGTAATCTCTGTCCTGCCTTTTTATTTTTCACTCTGTTTGGTCCTGCTTTTTTTTTTTAGTTTATCCTGACTTTTTTTTACCTAAATTGTCGTCCTGACTTTTTTTTGGCAATTGTCTCATCCTGCCTTTTTTTTACTCAAAACTTCTGTCCTGCCTATATTTTTTTTTCAAATTTCATCCTAGCCCTAGGAATAATTGATTATCGGCCTAACCTTTTGAATATTCAATTTTTTTTTTTAAATTGACACTAAAATTAGAAGGATCATTGCATAAGGAACATGTTTACTTAGTTTTAAGTTGATAGGACTTCAATTTCGTCAAAAACTACCTTGACCAAAAACTGTAACCAAAAACTTCAAGCTGAAGCGGGACAGACGGAAGAACGAACGGACGCACAGACCAGATAAAACTTAATGCCCATAAATCGGGCATAAAAAACTTTCACCTAACCTGTACACAATCGGCGCAAACAAAAGACAAAATCTACGCAAGTGAAGAAGAAAAAAAAATAAATGCAGATCGACGCAAATATAAGACAAAATCTACGCATGTGAAAGAATAAAATAAATGAAATGAAGAACGGCGCAAATGCAAAAAGTCGAGATCAAAATTTATATTTTATTATTTTTATTAGAACGAAGGTTAAATATAGTGTAGTATCTTATGTGTCCATGTGTGTTAAATTTCCGCAGGATATTAAAGTAGCGTGACGCACAATAGTTCCTCTTTTCTTGGGAGACGTAGCGTACCTATACGTAGCGTACACCATGTTGGAATCAGAGAAAAACGCGAAATAGGACGTTATAATTTGACGTTTTTTTCATTGCTATAAACAACGTCATAGAGATTTTATGTCACTACCAAGTTGCGTTAGCGCATAAACAATAGCCGTTTAAGCACAGTGCAAATAGCGTCATGGCAACCTTTACAACAATCGATAACGTCATGCTTAGGTTGGTCCCCTCCGTAAAACATTCAGTATGCCTTCGGAATATACAAATATAATATGTCAAGAATTTCAATAACGGCCGGGAAACAGACTACGTCATGCTATACTCCCATTCGGCAATCCTCGGTAGAATCCGCTATTCTCCTTCTATAGATGAGGGTACGGAATCGGCCGAGTTGAGACGAATGGCTATACGCCATTCTCAACGAATATTCATAAGTTCCGCCTAAAATCTCAAAACGAGGCTAAGGTCGGTAATTGGAACAAGATGGACGACGTGAAAACAAGCGGCAAGGCGAAAGGGAACGATAAACACTGTTGTTTGCCGTTATGCATAGGATTGCTCGTATTTGATGACACTAATTGGTGCAGTTGATTGCAATTAATAATTGGTTGTAAAAACTGATACCATCATTGAATTAAATAAAATTAAAGCTCAAAATAGCGTGTAATTTATCATCTTAATGCGACTTAATTTTTTCATATTGAATAATCAATTTTTGCACTGCAAAAACTCCTTGGTAAACCTGTTTTTATAATGAGCCTGGGTTTTCTCAAATGCCGTTTGTTTGCAATGTATTTTTATGTTGTTTGTGTTTGTGTATGTCTATTGATATCCTTCCAGTTTCATTATGCTTCGGTATATTCTACTTTGAAACGTTTTACCGGTTTATACTTTGTGGCTGGTGCGGAATTTCGTAAACTTTTGTTAAATAAAAAATAAATAATATTCTGTATGTCGTAGCTACAATCCCATTCCCTTTTCACGAATATGACCTACCGAACTAGACTATTTATCGGGCTTGTAATAATATGAGCAACACGACGAGTGACACATGTTGAGGATGTTTTGTTTACCTTTTCGGAGCACTGAGATCTGATATCACCCTCAGTTATTGGTGGAGTTCGTGTTGCTTAGTCTTTAGTTTTACATGCTGTGTCTTATGTATAACTACTATTATCCGTCCGTCTGTTTGTATTTTTTTCTTTTTTAGCAATGGCGTTGTCAGTGTGTTTTCGATCTATTAGTTTTAAAGTCCCCCTGGTATATTTCGCCACTTTTTTGTTATCAAAATGATTTGGTTGCTTTTTTGTAAAGAATTTATGAATATTAAAACCTATCTGCCACCGAAATATAATTCAAATTGAGAAATAAAGTACGTAGATGTAAACGACATACTGAGGCACTTAGGATAATAAAAGACATCAGACAATTGTAGTTTATAAATGTGTTTATGATTAACATTCGTGTCTCTGAAGGCAAGCTGCATGTAGTCCTCTGGTACACCGCACACAAGAGGTTCTTGATCTTTTTCTTATGTTTCGCTTTCTGTCGGAACAAACAACACAATCTCTTTCTTTTCTATCATCAAGTTTTTTCAATCTTGTTTGCCGATTTACGTAACTATATCTGTGTGTTAAATAATCGGATGCTAAACTTTCTATTACCGATTGGTTAAACTGAAGTCGGGTCATAACCGGTAAAGATGTGTTATGACTGTATAGAATATACGCGTTTAACATAATGCGGTGAAATATGTGATATATAATTTTTTTCCCATACTTTACTGCATTTCCTGTGATCATTGTATGCTCCGATCATTTGGTCGCTTAGGTCGACACCGCCCTTAAATGTATTATATGCGCCTATGACCCTAGGTTTGTCGTTTAGTGTATTGATAGCATTATAGAAGGTAGACACCAATGTGACTGGTTTTTTTTCTATTGTGGTCTCGGAAACGGCAAAGCATGATTTGTCTTTGTCTCGAATAAGCAGCATTCCCTGCCTGCGGACGTGCATTTTTGATCATCTGTGGCATAGGTCTATTCTTTCTCATTGTGCCGGTTAGATACGTACGCTCTCTCAATAATTTTTTAGCTAAATTCAGTGAAGCAAAAAAGCTATCTGCGAAAACATGAAAGCCCTTTCCAAGAAGATTTGAACTCTTCATTAAATTCATAACTACATTTGTTCCTTGTAATGTTCCAGCAGGAGTGGGATCGAAACGTTTCCCATGATAAACATTCATCTGTAATACATACCCGGTGACTGACTAGACCAACATCCAGAATTTAACACCAAACCTTGATCGTTTGCTAGGAATATACTGCAACATACTAGTCTTGCCTTTTGTACCCACAAGGGATTCATCTACAGCAAGTTCTCTGCGGGGATTATAAAACCGTAAAAACTTTCTGTTAACGAAATCAAGTAACGGTTTGAACCTCTGGGATGATCTGTATGCTGGATCATTTCGCTTAGGCAGTTTTTTGGTGTCCACCAGGTGCAAAAATTTTAATATATCTTGGAAACGGTTTCTACTAAACATACACCGGAACCAGGGTGTAAATTGGGATGGACTGTGCTTATTCCAATATTCTTCTATTGATACTTTCCTAATTAAGCCCATGTTAAAAAAGACGGCAAGGAACCCCTTAAACTCGTGTATGGTTAGTTGACCCTCCTTCTGCCACTGCCTTTTTCTCGAAAATCGTCTGGTTTTACGAATGGTTTCATTGCAAAGATTCTTTGCATATCTACAAAGGTAATCAGAAATAATTATATACATTTATCATATTAAATCGTAATATTTTAGCATATTACTTTGAAAATGTATATGTTTGATGGTGGTGATTAAGTGGTGTGTGTGTGTGTTTAATCTTAGAAAATACTCTTATTTCCTACGTTGAAGAAAAACTTTATGATCAGGGATTTTTTTTATATTAAATTCAGTATTAAGTGTGGAGCTTGACCCATAAAGCAAACCTGAATAATTATAATACAAAAAGTGACATAGATCCCCCTTTCCGAGTTAAAAGGCTGATCAGGAAATGTATTATTTTTATTTTCTTCATTTGTTTTTTTTATTTTGGGATTTGTTGATGTCTTCGTGCCTTTGCCTTATATCCGTTCTTTTTAATAAAGTCATATGAAACGAGTGACTGGTGAAAAAATAATGTTTATCCAATTCTTGGACAAATGCATGTATATATCAGAAGGCAGCAACCATTTGATTTTCTTGGGGGCGATGGATTGTTTTTCCCGAGAAACTTTTTTTTCGCCTTTGGCTTTAGCGAAAGACTATCTATTTTTTTAAACAAGACAAGACAATTTTTTTTCTTTCAATTTTAGCATTACATATAGTGGCAGATAAGTGTGAAACATACATTTATTTTTTTCTAAGGTTCAAAAGCAAATTATTTTTTCCTCCAAAATCTGAAAACAAAAACTTTTTTCCCAAAAAATTCATTTCAGTTGTAATGGGATCTTCAAATTTTAAGTAAGATTTTGTACTTGCTCATGAACAAACAGAACAGTACAAAAAATCTACTGGAATAAAGAAAAGGAAAGCAGCTGAGGAAAATAAAACTAATCAATTGTCATATTTTTAGGGTTATCAAATGAATGTCATTTTTGCAGGAACAGTAAATTTTGAGCCAGACCAGTAGATTTTGAGTCCACTGGTCCGGCTGGCCAGTACACTAAAAAGCTTAAATTCCACCCCTGCACGTGTTAAACATGTACAATCAGATAATAGTTTATTTCAGTGGCAGATCCATGCGTATTACAATCACCGAATTTTTACGAGAGGTTCACGCTAAAATCACTTTACATACGGAAAATATGTCGGCAAATTGCCCTCTAGAAGCAAGTAAATAAAAAAAGTAAACTTCTTCTAAATGTGGACAAATTAAATAGACCGTTGGTTTTACACTAGTAATTTTGAGGCCCTTTATAGCTTGTTGTTCGGTGTGCGTCAAGGCTCCCTGTTGAAGGCCTTTCCATGACCTATAAAGGTTTACTTTTATAAATTGTTATTTGGATGGAGAGTTGTCTCATTGGCACTCATACCACATCTTCCTATATCTATGTTGGGCTGTCTTTTTCAATTTTTGATCGGTCCACACATACCATTTCAGTAGGACGAACACCCATTTATTTTTATTTGTACGGGGAAAGAGGTGTTCAAAATATTCAACATCATATTGTAGAAAGACACAATGTCATAAATGAAACAAATTGAATGTGTTCAGTTAAAAACGCCAGAATATTTCAAAATTCATATACCCCCAATAATACTCTGTTTTAAGTAAAAACCGTTTACCGCAATTCAATATTAATGGTGTGGGATAGTCTGAGTGTGCAAACTGTGTAGGGTTTGTCTTAACGAAAGAGAAGTTTGAACTTTTCTACTACATATTCAACCAAAACATCTTAAAAGTTCTGTCTGTCTGACAGCGTTTGGGATACACTGCGGCGGGGATACGATAGAACTCGTATTCTTCGGTTGGATAATAAACAAAAGTTGAAGCAGCTTCCAAAAAAAATCTGGAGGAAAGGTTTAAGTAATCCGTACAGACATATGTCCAAGATATGCTACACTGTGCATACTTACTTCTGCTTGCAGACACAGACCCTGGTTTATACATAGTCTTGATTTTTAAAATTTTCAACGTTATGTTTTAGAAAGATACAATGTTATAAATGAAACAAATTGTAATCACATAGTCTTAATTTATACGACTTTCTTGAATAATTTATTGACTGTGTCATTAACATTTCAGTGGCGCGATAGTTCTATTTGATGATAAACAAAATTGAAATATGGCTATGAAAGAGACGCCTAGTAAAAATAGTTAACTCAGAAAAAAATACTTTACTTACCTATTAGTTTGTTTGACAAACTCTTTGATGAGATCAATTGAAAACAAGCTATTGGAGCGGCATCTCTGGGCGGCATATTGATGGGTCCAGTGGGTGCTCCATTAAATGGTGGATCATTCATTGGCTCTGGTGGGAGAACCCGGAACCACGGATTTGGTTCAATTTCAGCTATGTTTCTTTCAGCGCTGCTCAAAGTCTATGACGTCACATATTACGTCATTGATGCTGCACATCGGTCACTGCCGATGTTTGCCAATCAAAGGTAAATTTTTCAAATCGGCGCTCTTTTTGGGCTGTGTGTAAGAGTGGTATACCCTTTTTAGCTCGTACTGTTCAGTAGACATGCAAAAAAATATATTCGGTACCCAAAGGAACGGTATACAGTATCAGAAATTAATGTGACGAAAACGCCGAAATCGTTAATTAATTGTTTCTGTTTATGCCACCACCCACCGTATGCGGCATTAATTGTTACATATGACCTATATATAAGATATCTTATAAACTATATAAGATATATTATAAACTCTATAAGATATCTTATAAACTCTATAAGATATCTTATAAACTCTATAAGGTATCTTATAAACTATATGAGATATCTTATAAAGTTTATTAGATATCTTGAAGTTAGAATAAATAGTAAAACGGCTTGCCATAATGCTGTGTTTTTATTTGGTCTCTTTTGTGGTTTTGTCTCATTGGCAATTATACACATCTTCTTTTTTATATTTATAAAGTCTATTGCCCATCAACAAAACATAGTTCTGTTTAATTGTTATATGATACACGGAATATGGCAAAGATGCATTTATACAATTATTATATTGGAACTCATAGGCGGATCCAGGGGGGAGGGGGTTGGGGGGCTGGGGGGCCCGGATCTCCCCTTTCGTCGGAAAAATTTGGTTGATTATATAGGGAATCATTGAAGCATGACTGGAGCGGGCCCCCTCTTAGGAAAAGTTCTGGATCCGCCACTGGAACTGGGACGACTTTTAAACATATCCGTTCATTTGGTAAAAACAATAGAATGAAATATGCAATGTAATAAAATGACAATAACTTCTGTGTAATAATAAATTGATAGAATCCATCAAAGGAAAATTTCATGAGCCTGGTAGCAGAACTCTGAACAACAACGGATTTTCTTCAATGCTGGCTTCGCGGGGCACGGCTACTTCTCTATGACGTCAAGTAACAACGTCACAGCAGAAATAACATCGGCTTTGGGCCGATCCTTGGCAGTCAAAGGTACTGTTTCTACATCGGCCAAAACTCTGAGAAGTTCAGGCCCCGGCGCCATAAAACTTTTTTTTGCTGAGTAAAAAAATATTCTCAGAATGAATTATTTTACTCAGCTAAGAATGAGAACTTTTTTATCCGCCATAAAAAAATATTCTCAACGTTGAGAATATTCTCAGCTGAGAATTTTTTTACTCGACGATGTAAGCGGTAGGCGGAACTCTTTCGTGCTTGAAACCGAAAAAAGAGTGCTAAAGTCCGCGAAAATGCAGGTGAGATTTAGATGGTGAAGTCGTCTGTCAAGGTAAGTTCTGCTAGAGGGTTTCTTATCGTCGAGTTGCAAGTTGCGAGTTATAAAAGTCGAGTTGTGAGTTAAGAAAGTCGAGTTGCGAGTTAAGAAAGTCGAGTTGCTAGTTTAAAAAGTCGAGTCGCGAGTTAGGAAAGTCGAGTTGCGAGTTAGGAAAGTCGAGTTGCGAGTTACAAAAGTCGAGTTGCGAGTTACAAAAGTCGAGTTGCGAGTTACAAAAGTCGAGTTGCGAGTTACGAAAGTCGAGTTGCGAGTTACGAAAGTCGAGTTGCGAGTTACAAAAGTCGAGTTGCGAGTTAGGAAAGTCGAGTTGCGAGTTATAAAAGTCGAGTTGCGAGTTAAGAAAGTCGAGTTGCGAGTTACAAAAGTCGAGTTGCGAGTTAAGAAAGTCGAGTTGCGAGTTACAAAAGTATTGTTTCCACCGAATTTTCAGGTTTGATTCACATTTGATAAACAAAACATGCATGTACCCGAACTTAGTTACTCCCGTGATTGTGGGATTTGAATTAGTTATATGTGATACTTATTTATAAGAGTCTAATATAGGTTAAAAGTTCTGGTAGCATTTAAAAAAAAATAATGTATCCTTAATGGACGAGATCGATCTTATTTAATCCAATGCGTTTTATACACTGCAACATAAAAAGAACCGACCTGACCATAAATTACCTTTCGTAAACAAATAATCCTAAAAATAGAATAGTAAAGGAAATTCTGCATCTCGCGCGAACTATAACACATTGCAAAATCATTGAGAAAATAGTTTGCTCATTGGAATTTCGTATGGACTTATCGATCATTATTTTGGATCATACATCACAAGTCATTTAAACAAAGATATGTGTGTAGACTATCGCTAAATAACGAACGGCCAATGCGTTTGAAGATGAGGATTTGCAGCAAACAAATAGAACTTACTGATCTAGAAGATAATAAAAAAATAGCCAAATCTATGTTTACTTTTCATATTCCATCCATCATTCTTAAACACGCCGAAAATGCGCAGATTTATTTTCATATCTGAATATAACATTCACCTGAAAAAAGCGATCGATCTAAGCATTTACACTTGAAAAAAGATCGATTCAAATAAGATTGATCTTTTTAAAACTACATCGATATCTGGAAGTAGACTTTTTTAAGACCGATTGAAGATCGATCTTTTCCGTTTTCATTATTCCATCCATCGTTTTGAAAAACGTGTGTTTAAACATAGGTAGTAATTTCCATGCAATCGTGAGAGATATGTACAATAAAAGTGAATTATGTGCTAAAATAGACAATGTGCTTACTTCTAATTTTTATTCCCAAATTGGAGTAAACTAAAGGAATATTTTGAATCCCAACCTTTTCAAGATTTTTAAAAATGAATTTTACCGGATGCATTTAATGAAACCCCAGATGCTGTTGATATAAATGACCGCAGAATTGACTGCCACATGTATGCAGAGGATCTTGTTATTTTTTGTCTAGTTCCAAGGCAAGTCTTTCAAAAACGACTTGATAGTTTTATCCTGTACTGTAAAATGGTGTTTAGAGGTCAATCTATCTAAAACCAAAGTTAATATGTTTAACAAACCTGGAAAACTTTTAAAAGAATATTTGTATTGCGAAAAAGATATAATAGATTGTGTTTACAATTATAAGTATCTAGGTTTAAAATGTATATTGACTTTTTAAGCATGGAAAGGGAGAGTTATACAAAAAATCACTATAAGCAATATTCAAATTGCGAACTTCATCATCTTACAATCCAAGTAATTTTACTCTATAACATATATATATATATACAACTCGTCTAAACATCAACCCAACAATGTTAGATCTGTAAATTTGCTTTCGCAAATTTTTGTTCTTCCCTCGCCGGGATTCGAACCCATGCTACTGTGATATCGTGACACCAAATCGCCTGCACTGCAGCCGTCCCGCTAGACCACACGACCACCTGGGCTCTACAAAAATAAAGCTTTCATTGGCCGTGTGTTACCTTTCCTCGTCAGTTTTAATCTAGCGGCGTACTACAGTACATGATATATAAGGCATAGAGATGTTATATATACAACTCGTCTAAACATCAATCTAATTAAAAACCGATCTCTCATCGCTCCTGTTTCTGATATGTCGCTGGGAGATCTAACGAAACCGGCTTTGAGGTCACATGTGAGTGAACTAAAAGTCATGAATTTATAAAGATATGCAAATGAGTTGACGACCTATGAATAAGCCAATCAAAAAAGTTTATGAATTATTATGACTAACGATTTCGTCGTAAATAAAATGAGTTACATCCCTTTCTTACGTTAAACTTCCAAGATCGTGGAAGACTCAATTTCATTGGTCAAATTACAGGAATGTTCAAAACTATCACTGCAGCATGCCAGAAAGAAAGTGAATATTTATTACAGCACCTTTACATATGAACGATTTTTTAGATGAATCCAATTTAAAATATATGAAATATATTTTTGGTTAAACAAATAGTCTTCTAACTTTATAGCTGTGCTAGGAGAGCTTGATATATTCCCTTTATATTTTTCAGTTGTATTATCAATTATGAAATATCGGTTTAGAATTAAAAAAAAAAACAATATGAAAGATGGTTTACTATATGATACCTTTATGTGTAACAAAAACATGTTCACTAATAATATTGAATGCTTTAATTCATCCATACACATACATTATTTTTTTTAAAAAGCTGAAATATTCATAATTTGGAAGTAAAGCTTGACTTTGTTATCAAGTCAGTTAAGCAAAAACATTGTTATAGTTTGGTTAAATTTTGGAACACAAAAAGAATAGATACAAAGAGTAGTAAATTAGATTTTGAAATTTAAAAACTTGCTTTTCTAAAGAAATGTATCTACATGAATCTTTAAACGATTTTTTGATGAAGTGTCGTCATATATAAAATCAGAATCAGTGCCCACGATCTCAAAATAGAAAGAGACAAGATATAAAACTTTGTACATAGCAAGATACCATTTTAAAGGATTTGTAAGAAATGTAGTTGAAGATGAACAACATTTCATTACAAGTTGTCCAGCATGTACAAAGATGATCTGTAGGGTGATGTTTTTCAAGGAGATATTTTTCAGTATTTTTGCTAATTTTTAATATCTCTCAAATGAGACAAAATTTGTTTTGTTATGTATATTTGAGAATGTGTCTGTACATAAATATTTAGGGAACTACATTTGTATATTATTACAAGTCTAGATGTTAAACGAAATGTAAATGAATATATGTTACTTAACAATGATAATTGCAATGATTTTAAAGTTCAGGTCCTGTCTTGAATTAAATGTATGTGACTTATTTAGAATAATATTTCGTGTCAACGTATAAAATATGGCAGTGGCTGTTTTGTCGACTCCCTTCGGGGCTATTTTACCAGCTCCAGCAAAATAGCGATTTATATAGTTTTGCTATTTTGCCGGTTTTAATTAAGTTAAAAATAACTTATAATTGACATTATCAAACATGTGAACACTATATAACTCAAGTTTAAACCTAAGTGACTCAGTTTAATAAGTTACCCAATACTTTAAAAAAATACTTATGAAATCACGATGTAGCAATAATCATTTTATACTTTCCAAATAAATCTTACCTGTAAAATGGCGCAAATGTAGTTTTTACAATAGTGTCTTTGACAGCTACATTTATAAAATGAAGAATAAAAACGAGGAATTAGTCAAAGAGACAGCAACCAAATCAAAATATACAATTCAACCAAAGGTCATTGGGTCTACAACAGAGCGAAAAATCACACACCTAGAGGGAGCCCTGAGCAGTCCCCGAAACACAATATTAGATAGATCAAGAATATAGACGCCATTCTATGCTGCTAAATACTAGTATAGAGATGAACCAAAATTAAAACATATACAAGAGCAACAAAGGCTAAAGGTTCCTGACATAGGTCAGACACAAAAATGCGGCGGGTTTAAACTGGTTTTATTCCCACCCATCATTTCCCCTTCATCTCTAGCCAATGTATAAGACATATATAATTTTAACATCCTCAATTTTGAGTGTCACTGACAAACAATAAATTTTGCGGTCCCTAACGAATATTGCCCGGCTCTGCAGCTGCCCCAAAAAGCCCACTTTAAACGAAATCTGCAGAAGGGGTGTTTTACATATATGTACTATAGTTTAGTTGCTATCTCCCTTTACGTTTAATACGACGGTGCTATGTATGAAATTTAAAAATAATTTAACTGCAAGCCATCTGCTGTATTTTTATAAAAGGCTATCTGCTTCTTCAGAAAATACCATACGTAGTTATTATCTAGTCCATTTTATTTTAACAAGGACTCAGATAAAGTCCAAACCACGAAAATAATCAACAACACTATGTACAATTCTATAAGCAGTCATCATTCCAAAATGTTATACAGTTATACCAAAAAATTAAAATATTTTAGTTTCCACATTTTTACGCAATTCGACTTTTGTAACTCGCAACTCGACTTTCTTAACTCGCAACTCGACTTTCTTAACTCGCAACTCGACTTTCGTAACTCGCAACTCGACTTTCGTAACTCGCAACTCGACTTTCGTTACTCGCAACTCGACTTTCTTAACTCGCAACTCGACTTTTGTAACTCGCAACTCGACTTTCGTAACTCGCAACTCGACTTTTTTAACTCGCAACTCGACTTTTGTAACTCGCAACTCGACTTTCTTAACTTGCAACTCGATTTTCTTAACTCGCAACTCGATACTCGACAACAAGTGAATCTCGTTCTGCTATCAGTGCATCTATAATGGCAGAAAAAAACAAGAGAGGGGCAAACTGGACCACTGATGAGGAGCTAGCCCTGATAGATCATGCAAATCAAAGGGAGGATGCCCTTTTCGGGAAGATGAAAGGTTGTGGGGATGTTAAAATCGCTACGATACGGCAAAATGGTTGGAAAGAAATATGTGACATATTAAATGCGTAGGTTCTTTTTATTTCCCCAATTTATTTAACGTTCTCAGAATGAATATGTCAGTTGTATCAGATTCTTCGTCATTATATAATTATAATTTGAAGAAACCGCGGATCCGTTTGCCCTGTTTCACGTTTGCCCTAGAACCTGTTCGCCCTGATATCTTTATGAGGGTTTGGTTGGGGTTAAATGATTAAAGAATAATGCCCTTAAAAAATGAAGATTAGAGAATAAGTGGCGAAAAAATAAAGATTGGAGAAAAAAGGGGTAAAAATTAAATGTATATACAGAATAACAGACCCCTTAATTCCCCCCATCCAAACCCTCCTTTATTGATATTTGTGAACAAAATAATTGTTTTCAGTCCCAATATATACTTCCATGGTCCCAGCAATGCCAGTATAACTGCATGATATTAGTCTGGAAACCAAATTAGTCCTATAATATATGACCTCGGGGGCATTATTTAGACAAAAAATAAAAAATGAAAATATCAGCATGAAGACGTTAGATAGTGAATATGTAATGCGAAGGCATATATTATAGGACTAGAAATGAAATGTAATTACCTCATGTACTTACATCTGCTAAGTACTGCTTTGAATAAACAAACAAAGGCTGTCTGGGATCATAATCTGATAATGATGAAAACAAATTAATTTATTAAATATATCCACCAAAGGTTAACCTGTACTATTTTTTCTATCCATTAATATTAAAAATATGGATCACACTGAATATCACACACAGCAAATTAATTTATAGTGAAACTACATTTTTGAGTGTTTTTTTTTTTTAATAGACAAAAAGAGCATAAGTCATTCTTTACAGTTAAAATTAAATTGTATAGAAATAAATTTAGCTATTATTCATTAACATTTGGCTTTTTAATTCTAATGCAGAAGATTTACAGTTCGTAAAAGAACAGCTGAAGAAGTAAAAAAAAAGTATTACAACTTAAAACAGAGAAGTAAGTTCAGTAGTTTCATGTTGTGTTTATACTAATGCAATATATCTCATTCATTATAAGGCAACATTTATTTAACAATTTGTTGCTTCATTCATGTCATTTAATGGGAACTAGAAAACAAAAGTAAATTAAGAAAATAATATTCATTACATACTATATACCATATTCAAAATCATTACAAAATGTATCTGAATGGCAACATTTTCATGTCATTTAATGGGAACTAGAAAACAAAAGTAAATTAAGAAAATAATATTCATTATACATACTATATTCAAAATCATTACAAAATGTATCTGAATGGCAACATTTTCATGATTTTTATGCCCCACTTACACAAGTTCGTTATGATATGATCTTTCTAATTTTAATGTCAAATAAGAGTTGTGACCACAAATTCACAGTGCATTGAACTAAGAAAATGATACTATGATAGTGCGAGTGGGGCATCCATGTACTGGGGACACATTCTTGTTTCCTGTAGATGTGAAATCCTTGGTACATTTTTATGCCCCACCTATGATAGTAGAGGGGCATTATGTTTTCTGGTCTGTGCCTCCGTTCGTCCGTTCGTCCGTCTGTGCCTCCGTTCGTCCGTCCGGTTAAAGTTTTTTGTCGAGGTAGTTTTTGATGAAGCTGAAGTCCAATCAACTTGAAACTTAATACACATGTTCCCCATGATATGATCTTTCTAATTTTAATGCCAAATTATAGTTTTGACCCCAATTTTATAGTCCACTGAACATAGAAAATGATATTGATAGTGCAAAGTTCAGGTTAAAATTTTTGGTCAAGGTAGTTTTTGATGAAGTTAAAGTTACATCAACTTGAAACTTAGTACACATGTTCCCTATGATATGATCTTTCTAATTTTAATTCAAAATTAAAGTTTTGACCCCAATTTCACGGTCCACTGAACATAGAAAATGATAGTGGGAGTGGGGCATCCGTGTACTATGGACACATTCTTGTTATATTGTACGTTTAATATTATCATGATTTCTCACAATTTGATTGGCTGTTATTGTCCTAATAAATTTCTGTACAAAATGTATCCACTTTAATCCCTTTTACCATTGACATAATAAAATAAATTGACTTCTTTTATTTAAGGAATGGCGCAGGTTATTTTACAGTGTGCACCACATTTTTTATGTTATTTCGAATAGACAGAAAAAATATTACAGTCATTTCTTAGAATTTGATCCTAATTTTTAATTCAATATTAAACCATAGAAAAACATGAAAAAACATTGATGATGTCACGGTCACATGACTGAATTATGTCTATGGGCTGATAACAAAATAACGTCAGCCAATCAGAAGACGTGTTACATCCAAAATTAGATTATAGTCCAATATATTTAACTTGCTTTATTTAAAAAAATATATGTTTTTTAGGTAGAGAAAAATATGACCTACAAAAGAGACCAAAAACAGGAGGAGGTCCTGTTGCTAAAACCACTCAGGCAGAGGAACTCCTCATCAGTCACATGATTGAAGAGAAGCGTACACAGCTGACTGGGTTTGCAGAAGGTGTAGACACTGACAGTTAGTATTACATGTAGATACAAGATATTGACAAAGACACTATTCTTTTTGACTACATATATTGTGACATACATGAGAAACGTGGAATTACCACCAGAATTACATGTAGATTCTATTTTTAAAAGTCTGTAAATAATTATAGAATAACTAATCGAAGAATTCAAATAGAGAAAAATATTCAACGAATGACCGAACAACACATTAATTCACGAATGCGCGTAGCACATGAGTATATTTTGTATATAGTGAATAATTTTTTTCTATTATTGTTGATGCATAATAAACACATGTAACCTGATCTGTAATAAACCTATATTAAACCAGTCATCTGTCCCTTTTCACTTTCTATATTTTGATTTGAATTAAAGGTTTCATTTGTGGGACTGTTGGTCAGTTAGTTACATGTGGTATTTTGTCTAAAATGAGAACTGATAATATATGCCTTATTTCAGCAATTGTATCACAACCTGAATGTTCTGGATCTTGGATTTCAAGACAGAAGGAGGCTCTTGATGCCTACAAAGAACTATCAGGTATTTTTTTATATTTTATAATCTCTTCTTGTTTCTTTATACATTTATTTCAGTTTGCTGTTTTCATGCTTCTTGTGTAAGAAATAAACACATATGAAAGAAAGAGGCTTGAATATTGATCATGCTCAGGGGTAAGATTTTCATCATCTCCAATCTAACTGATATTATTTGAGGGACAGGTATTGTTACTCATGGATGTCTGTCTGTCCTGCTTATAAATCAGAAACTTACTGAAGAAAAAAGCAAAACTTACATAAAATGGTCACTGCTTGAAATCCCATAATGACAATTAAGTTTAGATATAAATAAGCACCAACCTGACATGTACGTCTTGCACTACAACTTCCTATATAGGTAGAAATGAATATGCATAGAAATATGACATGCATAAAGTCATTTCAACCATTGTCTCATTTTTCAGACAGAAATTTGGTGACAACAGCCAAGAAAATGGCAGTAAAAATAGAAAATTTTTTAGACACTCATACAGTTGTAACACCAGTCCCAAGAGCTAATGACATTCACATTATTGATAGCTTAAAGGGAATTTCTCAGAATGAAGTGGAGCAAGATGAGTCGGAAAATGATTTATTGGTGAATTACCTATGTCACACATACAGCTGCCTAAGAAATTTGGTGATATTTATAAAAGAAAACACATATAAAGGTTTGTTGCTCCAACCAATTAATATTTGTATACAATCAATGTGATGGTTTGAAAGGTAAAGGAGGTCAACTTCTATTGGGTCCAGTTGTTTACCATTGGACATATTTTCCATTTCCTTTCTCAATTTTCTCAATATTGTAATTTGTTTCCCTTACTGCTGCTCATGACTAAGTATTAGTTGAAACAACTAAAGTTAATGTTTAAATAACAACAAAGATATTGTCAAGTCATGGTCAATTTTATTACATTTCTTAAGTTGTAGTAAATTAATTAACATATATAAAATGCAATTACATTTCAGAATCAACACAAAATGAGGAGCTTGATGGACAGACTGAAGCTGACAAAGAACCTACATGTATTGTAGTAAATTCAGTGGAAGAACAGGGTAAAGTTGTTAATATATAATTCCAAGTCTGAGAATGACAGGAAATCTATTAAAAATTGGTCTTCAACATTTATAACATATATATATGTTACATAAAGTATTTCATTTTTGTCTTTCCTATAACATGTATAATGGATCCCACTTATTATTTTAAAAGTATTAAGTATAAGCCAGAGTGTATAGAAAGAATACTTTATGACTGTCATTGCTGAATGCAACTTGTTCATATTTTGACCAAGCTGTGGTTAAATTAACAAGTGATAAAAAGTTTGATTGAGCAATTACACACAGGTGACAGTTACAAATGGAAAAAAATACTTCAAAATCACAGGCCCTAGATATGGCATGGACATAACATGAAACTAACACAGCTTATTGTATAATTCATTATTTTAGAACAACAGTTTAAGGTTGCAATTGAAACTATCATGTTATATATGACGAACATATGAAAAAAAGTGATTTTTGATAATTGATGAAAAGAAAATGGTTTAGTTGATAACATCAAATTGTTATTAAATACATTTTTGAAAAAATACACATATATATATCCTATTTGGGATAATAAACGTCTACAGTTCAAAACTTCCCAGAGGTGCTATCTAGATCTTTGATTAAAACATGGGCATTTCCTATATATTTGTTAAATAGTATACCTCTTTACAATGTATCAATGGGGGTTATGTTTTAAAAATTAAGTCTTCGTCCATGTAAAATGTAACAAAAATCGATGAATGTTTACATGAAATTTTATATTTATAGAACAAAATGGTGAAAGGACAAGTGCACCAAGTTCTAACCCAAAGGGTAAAGGTAAAGGTAAGTTTCCAAACATGGGGGTAATTTGCTTTCAAAAGTTATGGATTGTGATATCATTTTATTCTATGACTTTTAATACACAGCCATGTTCTAATTCTATTAAAACATGTGAATCACATGATTGGCGTCACAATTATAATTGCAACATCAGTATCATTTTGAACCACACAAGAGATCAACATGGACATATTTGTTTATGTTGCTACCTAGGAAAATAAATAAAATCCTTTTAAAACTAGGATAAATGTTTCTTTAAAAAAGAAGATGTGGTATGATTGGCAATGACACAACTCTCCTCAAGAGACCAAATGACATTTACAACTGAAGACCTTTGTTTAGCCTTTCACAATGAGCAAAGTCTATACCGCATAGTCTACTATCAATGTCCCTCAAATGACAGATGTACAACATTTCAAAAAAGAAAACTAATGGCTTAATTCATGTACAAAAAAAACAAATTATATTTATTTATGTAGAATTATAATTAAAAATTCATTCTAAACACTGTTAACAAATGAAACAGATATATGAAGATGAAAATGTTTCAAGGATATTAAAATTAATATTTATGTCAACAAGCAGAGCGGAATTACAAATTATGATGTCTTGAAATGGATTCATCTATTTATTATTAGAAGGTTCGATATTTACTAATTTTATCACACAGTTCACAAAGCAGACTCTGCATCAAATACAAAAAGAATGTACATTTCTATAACTTTATAACAACCTTTATATGTTTTATATTTCATGTCAATAGGAAACATAAAAAGGGGAAGAAGATCTTTGGCAGAGTTGGAAGAGGAAAACTTAATTTTGGACAACGAAAGGTTACGTGAAGAAACCAAGAGAATTAAACTAGAACAAGAAAATTTAAAATTAGCTAAAGAAGTTTTTATCTTGAAAAAACAAACTTTAATCTGTAAACTTCAGTCTGAGTTTCCTGACTTCCTGTACGAACTGTGACGCCCGTATATGACACGGAAACCAGGCGTAAAAATCATACTTTATCCTGGCGGCATTGAAGTGTTTACTGAATGCATGTCCAGGCGTCAACCAGGCGTAAACCAGGCGTAAATTAGGCGTAACTAAGGCGTAAACCAGGCGTAAAATTAGGCGTAATATTTAAATGAGTACGCCTGGTTCACAAAAAAATAGGCGTAATATGCAAATGAGTACGCCTGGTCAATAAATAAACCAGGCGTAATATCTTTACATAATACTACACTTATTTTAGTTCAGTGTATTAACCCTAAGCTGTGTACTTTTGTGTATTGATACAAACTTCTGTACTGTTGCTTTTATTTCTTATTGTTTGACAAAAAACTTGAAATATTAACCATTGAAGAAGCTAATATAGAAATAAATACATTTTATGCAGGCAATGGCTCAAATAAGTTTAAGTTTAAATCAGAATTATAACAACTATTTTTTCTTGAAATAGCATTTTAACTAAGTTGTTTTTGAAAATTATTGTCTTTTGAACTAATTTATAAATGATAATACTGCAATTTAACTTAAAGTAAAGATTTAATGTTATTATCCAAGGATAAAGGTTTTGGGATTTCAAAAATTCTGATAGAACATAATACTTAATAACTTAGTTATACTCACATTATTATTATTTACCATGTATAACAACTTTCCTTTTATTTCACAATTTTCATTTATTTATTAGATTCAGTAATTTCCAATTTCAGATTCTTCCAAAAAGCACAAAACAAGCAAATTATCCCTGAATATATGAAGCTGCCATGTGTCCAACCTTTACAAACTAAAACCAAAGAGCCAAATTTTGAAAAAAAAATCCCATGATCCTTTAAACAAAGCATTATGGGTATTTCTATTTACGCCATACCAACAGTTTTACGCCCGTAAGAAAATTTACGTCTTGCCTATTTCAATTTACGCCCGTAAGAAAACTTACGCCTTGCTTATTTCAATTTACGCCAGGTTAACTGCTTTTTTCTACGCCCGTAAGGACTACAAATTTACGTTTCCTGCTCCCTTACGCTTGGATCTAGACACGTAACTACCACTTACGCCTGGTTTACGCCTTATTTCCAGGCGTAATACGCCTTATAATTTCGTACGGGCGTGTACAAATTTTAAATGAACCATAATTACAACATGTTTATTAGGCCAAATAAAAATATATGTGTGGTTCCAGTAACCCGACCAACCCTAGTTAAAACCCCCAGACCCTAGAACTTTTTTTTCATTTCTTAAAAATAAATTTTCAAACGATCAAATTTTGAGGATTGTGAATTAAAATAATTAAATTCATAGATTTCTGTCATCTGAGTTTCCATCACAAGTATCTGTTATGGTTAAATGCAAGAATTCATAACAGAATGCAACAAAATTTAACTAAAAACGTATCATGGCTGTTTATTTTACAACCACACCCATGTAAAAATGTCAAACTTCAAGTTGGGGCGTGTATAATAAGGGAAACAATTTCGGTAAACACACGATTCTTTTCCGGATTTTGACATTAAAAAAAAAAATTTAAAAAAAAATTTAAAAAAATTGCTGACCTAGCTACCAACCCTATTTTTTAAAAGTATGTAACTGGAACCACACATATATTTTTATTTGGCCTTCCTTTAAATCTGGATATTTTGGTATTCAATTTTAAATAACTTAAAATTATTACTGTTTTTCATTCAAACACATGTACTTGGTAAAATATTGTTTAACATTGTAACCATTTAGGAGATAACTGTATTGTATTTTAAGCTCCGATGGCATCAATTGGGGATTTGATTGGCGCAAATTCAGTTTACTGGCGACGCGTTAGCGGAGACAGTAAACATGTATTTGCGACCATCAAATCCACAATTGATGCCGTCGGAGCTTAAAATACAATATTGTTATCTCCATTCTAATGAAACTGACAGAAAACAACGTTAAAACATGTATTTAAAAAGTGGCATATGCCGTCTGCGCTTGCGCGTACGCTTCATAGCATCAATTAGGAGATAACTGTATAGTATTTAAGCTCTGACGGCATCAATTGGGGATTTGATGGTCGCAAATTTAGTTTACTGGCGACGCGTTAGCGGAGACAGTAAACGTGTATTTGCGACCATCAAATCCACAATTGATGCCGTCGGAGCTTAAAATACAATATTGTTATCTCCATTCTAATGAAACTGACAGAAAACAATGTTAAAACATGTATTTAAAAAGTGGCATATGCCGTCTGCGCTTGCGCGTACGTTTCATAGCATCAATTAGGAGATAACTGTATTGTATTTTAAGCTCCGATGGCATCAATTGAGGATTTGATGGTCGTAAATTCAGTTAACTGGCGACGCGTTAGCGGAGACAGTAAACGAGTATTTGCGACCATCAAATCCACAATTGATGCCGTCAGAGCTTAAAATACAATATTGTTATCTCCATTCTAATGAAACTGACAAAAAACAACGTTAAAACATGTATTTAAAAACTGGCATATGCCGTCTGCGCTTGCGCGTACGTTCCATAGCATCAATTGTCAATTGATGCCCTGTAGATAAGTGACGTTATCCAATCAAAATGAACGTTACAAACGTTGTTGCATTAGAATTTGTCACTTTGACATATATTCATATCATTTAAATGTAACCAACTGTATATTTCAGCATATTTAATTCAAGTTTTAGATCAGTGGTGGCTATAAATATGTTGCATATTGCTTATCAAATCTTTGTGTAAGAGATCCCTTATTTTTTTAATATATTCGTAATTATTAATTCAAATAAGACCAAAAATGTATTTTTACCTGTCAGACATGACTTAGAAAAGTTCTATGTTATAATAATCAAGTGTGGTCAAGAGAATGTGAATATGGAAATCTAGTAAGATGTTTACAAATGCAAGGTTTACTTAAAAAAATTGTCTTGCAATGTCATTCCTTTTTGCGGTGCCGTCAAAGGTTGGGTTCATATTAATACAACCCGTACAATCTGCAATAGCAAGTTCCTCAATATTATTATTTATTATTATGTCATTATGATTAATGCCGATATCGTGTAAAATAACACATGATGTAACATATTTAATAGACTGTTCTGGTGTTGTTCTTAAACCATCATGTAAACAATTGAACCTCCTTTTTAGTATCCCAAATGTTTGTTCAATTAGAACCCGTGTTCTGCAAAGAGCTCTGTTCAAATTTCCCTGGCAGTTATCAGCTGGACTTAGATACGGGGTCATCAAGTATTTGGTACATGGATACCCAGAATCCCCTAGTAACAGTCCTTGGTGAATTCCTGTTAAAATAATTTTTTAATGTAATATTTACAGATTGTATTTCAAATTAATCAAATAAATCAACATTCAGTTTAAAGCAGTTAAAGCTTGTAACATAAACAGTTATAGAAACTACAGCTTCCAATTTATTTGTATTAAAAATCAAATAATATACTTTCAGCAAAGGGAAGTAACTTCACAATTATCTCCCCACTATTGATGCATTTGAGTATAAGCACAATAATTTATTTGCATTCCTTCACAAAAACTATACAAGAAATTGTAATTAGCATATCAACACCAAATGACCAAATATGTATATATGTTTACTAGCTTGTGTTAGCTATTTAAATGACTCATTATTATATTGTAAGATTTATGGTAAATTTACATGCAAGTTCATCTTAAACCTAAAATATGTGTAAATGCTGGAATATACTATATGTTAGTATGTAAAGTTTTAGTTTTGAAGATTAAGAAGTTTTTCTACAGTTCTACTAATAAGAATAAACAAAATGAGATTAAGTTACCATTTTCAAATTGTTGACATAGTCCACTTGTTCTGAATATTCTGCTGTCGTACGTGCACTGATCCAGGCCATTTTGCACATAAAGAAGTGACTCTAAAATTTGGATCACAAACCATCTTTAAAAAAAAGAATGGTATATTTAAAACTAAGGCAACATATTTTTTAATGTAAACAGTATGTATCATGTAATCTGATTGGCATGACATTCAAATTATCAGGAATTGAAATTAACATTGTTTACCTTAAAAAATGTAGTATTTAATTGCACACAACAGATCTGCTTATTTAAATATAAAAAGTAAATGAATAGTTTTAACTGTTGCATTAAAATACAGTTCTCTTTGTTGCATATAAGACTATTTCCAAATTTGACAATCGACAATTCATTTTTCGAAGTACAATGCAAAATTGAATGAAATTATGATTATATCAGCACAAAAAAAAATGATATTGTTTGAAGGATTATTTTCTGTAATTGTTAATCTTACTTGAATATTTAAAGAGTGCACTCCTTTTCGATTCACAAAATCGGCTTCATTTTCATGTGGGCTGATAATTTTTACAAACGTCCCATCTATACATCCTAGTACATTTGGAAATCCTTCAAATATAAAAAAGAATCATTAAAAGGTGCTCAGTATAATAACAATATTTTATCATAGGATTTAAAGCCTGTTTAAAGGACTTCACTGGTGTGTAAATTCAACCAATTCACTCACAAACAAATTGAAGTCTGAAGGACTTTTATTATAATTATGTTTATGAGTTATTTGGTCCAGTTTATACACCAATGAATTCCTTTAAAAAGGCATTCAATCCTTATAATTGTTTAAAATTTGAAATAAGAAAAATATGTTTTCCCAACACTTAACCTCTGTCCCACATAAGTTGTATATTTATGCAAAAATATGTATACCTTGAAATTTGCAATCTTGTAAAAATTAAACTACAAAAATTCTTATCATTCAAACAAATCTATTTGTTTTAGTTATTTTATTTAACGAATAACGTGCAGTGAATTGAATTTTATTAACTTCTTTGTTATTATCACCGCCATCTTGTTTACATTTGTTATGAAAAGAAGTTCGGCCAATGTGGTCTATTGAAAAATAGCCAACATCAATCTCAACTACCGGAGGTCCTCTCGACCAACCTTTTAAGAATTATTTGTTCGTAAACAATACAACTTATATAATATATAGTGCAAATTGGTACAATATATAATTTGGATATTAAACGAATATAGCCTTTGTATGAGGTCGATATATGGAGAATAATACATGGTAAGACCTGTATCATATGTCGTATCATCCTGAGACACCAATATCAGCCCGAGGGATGATATTGGTCGAATGTGATACGGATTTTGCCATATTCTATATATTTTTGGTCCGGTTTTCAAATTGGTCTACATTAAAGTCCAAAGGGTCGAAAATTAAACTAAGTTTGATTTTAACAAAAAATGAATTCTTGGGCTTCTTTGATATGCTGAATTTAAACATGTAATTAGATTTTTGTTATGGGCCCAGTTTTCAATATCTCAGATACTATAAGCAATAGGGCTAGTATATTCGGT
This sequence comes from Mytilus galloprovincialis, assembly GCA_037788925.1. Classification (NCBI taxonomy): domain Eukaryota; kingdom Metazoa; phylum Mollusca; class Bivalvia; order Mytilida; family Mytilidae; genus Mytilus; species Mytilus galloprovincialis. Next base: position 38,962,263 of record CM075335.1, read on the forward strand.
GTATGGAAGGACTAAGGTGTACATGTCCAACTGACAGGTGTCATCTGACCTTGACCTCATTTTCATGGTTCAGTGGTCAAAGTTAAGTTTTTGAGTTTTGGTCTTTTTATCTAATATTATATGCCATAGGTCAACTATATTTGGTGTATGGAAATATTTTATGATCTTTATGTCAGTCGCACAGGTTTTATTTGACCGTGACCTCATTTTCAAGGTTCATTGCACAGTGTTAAGTTTTTGTGTTTTGATCTATTTCTTCCGACAAAAAGAACTGTTGACTTTACATTGCTTTTTTGGTGTCTGAAATTTAGTCATGATTTCAGTCGTATTTCATTTTTGTCTTGCCTACACAAAGAGTAAAATACTGAGACAAAAGTATAGTGTTTCCAGGGGCATCAGCTGAAAAAGGTTTATGCTCATATAAATGTTAAAAGATGTGATATAAGTGCAAATGAGACAACTCTCCATACAACACCCACATGGGGAAAAGTAAAGCATTATAGGTCGAAGCATGGGCTTCAACAATGAGTTTTGGCTCACATCCAACAACAAGCTACAAAGGGCCTCAAAAATGATTAGTTTTAGACCATTCAAAAATGAAAATCAACGGTCTAATCTTTATAAAAACGGGAAACAATTATGAACCACATTAACAAACAATTGTCATTGAACATTAGCTTCCTGACTACAATGTATATAAAAAGATGAAGAGAACAAATGACACAGAAATTAACAACTACTATAGGGCAATGTACTTCAATAAGCAGAGTCCATACCGCATAGTTGGCTATAAAAGGCATTTCATTGTGAAAGTTATGATGTAGTATGAGAAGTTAAATAGGAGCAACATACGGTAAGTTAATGATATTATGTTATAATATAAGTCACGGTACATCTCATTTCTACGGAGATTTTTGTAATTTAAACCCCTCATTTTTTACATGGCTTATTAACTGATTTTAAAAGTTTACGATTATGTTAGTGAAAATTCTTATTCACCCGGTGGAATATTTAATTATCGGGTAATGGATATTTGGAAAATACATCAGGGTTTGAATTATGCCCTTAAAAATGAAGATTAGAGAAAAAAGGGGTTAATTTTTTGAAGATTAGAGAAAAAAGGGGTTATTTTTTTTAAAGATTAGAGAAAAAAGGGGTGAAAATTAAATGTTTACAGAATAACAGACCCCCCCCCACACCCCCCCCCCCCCCATCCAGACCCTCATACATGTAGTTGCAATAGCCCCAGTCTAACGAAAAAATAACTATCTGTAAAGTGGAATAAAGTAGAGGGATGAACTCAGAGAAAACTTTTGAGTATTGTTTCCTGTCGACCCCTGTATTTTCTCTTCTTTTTTTAGAGGGAGGAAAATACTATAAAGGGATTTGAATTTTACTTCATAAAACAAACATTCCTCAAAAAGGGACGGTGCTATTCGAGGTACGAAGCAACCATGTTGATCCGGATGACGCAAGTCCGAAGTCGTTTTTATTAAGATTTTGCAGACGCTCCTCTACTGTAGGGTTCCTGACAGATTGTCAAATTATCCAAATATCTCTGCATTATAGTATCTTTTAAACTGCATAATGCAATTTTATTTGGTAATCTTACGGTCATTATTTTCATCATTTTCGTTGTTACTGTCAAGAAAATCTGTATACTATACATGATAATTAGGTACGTATAGCAAATGTTTACAATTTACATGTTCAAACTAAAGCCGGGAAGGCAAAGAAGGTCAGAAAAACTGGCATAATGTCACATAATGAAAAAGAACCAACAATTTAGTTTGTATGAACATATTAAAAGTGCTCTCAAAGAGAGCCCAAAAACTAGTCATAGTGGTTATGAGCGTAAACCGGTTTAGACGTGTTTGTGAAACACAAAAGTCCGATTACTCGGAAAATTGCTATGTGAAATGATGAGTAAGATGCATGCTGAAACTGAATAGATAGCAGCTTCTTACCAGCAATTCTCCTAAACCCTTCCATTACTTGGATAGCCTTCTCACCAACGGGAAAAGAAATAACATGCTGGAATACGGTTATGATGGCCTGACAAACGTCTCTGCAGGCCCTCCCAGTTGCCGATTCAGATACATTCAAGCTATCCCCAACTCAGTCGGAAAGCAAGCCCTTAGAAACGACCGTTGTTGCTACTTTCTTAAGACAACAATGGGACTGATATTAAAACCCGCCATTCTGAAAATTTGAAAAAATCATAAAGGATAACGTTCTATTACCCCTTGGGAAACCCCGTTTGAACTAAATTCCAAAAGAAAGACATTTTTTGACATTGTAGTTTTTCGGTCTCACACATCGATGTCACCTGGCATCTGAACACAGTCAATGTACACACATTTAGTATGTTTGTTTGAAAAAGTAATGGCGAGATCAGCTGTGTATATTTGACTGGATTAATATAAATTCTCTTTAAGTCAGTGAAATGTATGACTTAACTAAACCAAGGTAAGGCAATTTTATACTGTCTTTGCACAACCTTAACTGCTTTAGATGCACTGACATAAAACACATTCGTTGTTTAAAATAATACTTTTTTTTGTGATATTTTTAAAAGGAATCCTGCAAAAGTAAATGAGAAAGTATTGTCCTAAATTTCAACTTAGGCAGCCAACAACCATTTGATTTTCTGTAGGGGTAGGGGGTGGTGGCTTTTGATTGTTTTGAAGAAAAAAAGTTTGTTTCCAATTTTTGGATAAAAAATAATTTGTATTTGACCCTGAGAAAAAAAATGTTTGTTTTACCCTCAGCTGCCATTAAATGAAATGCTAAAATTGAAAGAGAAGAATTGTTTTCAACTTGTCTGGAAAAAAATCCATAGTCCCCTCCCCCCTCCCTGAAAACAAATGGTTGCTGCCTTCAAACAATCTCTTTCAGAGTATCATTTTAATCAATCTTATTCAAAGCATTATCATACTGACATGAAGTGTGACTTAATTTTGACTTGTGATCTAAAACATAATTGTTGACTTAGCCCCCAGAAACTGCTCTGAAATACTTTTATATAAATGTAAAAATGCATAGTTTTTGTTATTATTATTTTTTCAAATAGAAAAAGAGAAATATTATTAAGTCTATTTTGTTCTTATTTATTTTCAAGTTCATGACCAGCACCATTTATTTATTAGTTTAGTGTGTTATTTTTATAATTTGAGTCCATTCATTAGAACTATAACTTGCATGAAATCAATGAGACAACATGGTTATATTTGGTTTGTTCATACAAGGATTGCAAACTAATTTTCCTTTTATAAATTTAAAATAATGAAGATTTTACATTCAGAATACTTTCATTATGATCTCTTTTATTTTTAAATGAAAAAGGTAGGACCAACTTGCAAGTGTCAGTAATGAAAAGGAATTCCTGTTTTTTATCATTAATTTTTTTAATACTGTCTTGATCCATTATTCATGAATATTTAGACTACAGTACCCCTTGTATAAATTGAGGAGACATTTATTTCTATGTTAAAATAATTTGGTTGCAGCAGTAAAAATACTTACCAAAACATGAATATTAAATTAACTCTTGGAATATTAAATTAATATTAAATTATTAACCCTATTATGGCACACAGGGACACATAGGGCCTATTTCACAGGGACTGAGTTCTGAAAAGTGATAAAATGTGTTTCTCTATTTTTTGGCACATGCTTACAGTATCAAAATATATTTAATAAGATAATTTTTAATAATATCCACATGTAAATAACAGCATATTGCTTGATATAACAATAGTTTGTTCATGATAGTGTCAAACAAAGGGACGTAACTCGTGAATTACCGTCGGCCCCGCTTCGTCAGAAATATCGACACATCTAACTGGCACATTTGCGTATCTTAGCATATCAACTGGCACAAATTTGACACATCATAGTCCAAGTTATGTTACATAACATAATTTAAATTCAGCATAGCTTCCCGAGAAGTTAAGAAAGAAAATTACGATTTTAATTTTCTGTGACCAATTTTTTTCGTCAACACCTTGACTTTGAAGACACATTTTGAGAGAAAAAAATGAGTTTAATCCATAATTGAGTTGAGTAATATATTTCTTATATACTCAAGAATGTTCACTTAAAAGGAAATTAGTTTTAATTCATGCAAAAAACTACAAATTCCAAAAAACGAGCTTCACTTTTTTTGGTAAAAAAATGCCCATATATCAATGGTAATCACATGACGTCCATTGTTGCTTTAAGAAATCGGGTCAAACCGGGGTCAGCTTTCCGACTGAACTAAACTCAAGTGAGTGCCTGTTGCCACAAATCTTAGAAATAACAACAACTGAATAACTGGAGACAGTGCGAAATTCCTCCTAGTTTCACGCTCAAGAAAATGGTGAATTCCATTTAAAATAAAAGTGATGGTTGGTCGACGAAACCTATATCTCTCAAACAACTCATTGTCATCCATAGACTCAAGTGGATTGAGCCTGTCTCTAAAAACCCTTGGCCTAGGTAGATTTCTCTGTCTACGATTGCGATTTCTCATACGGCGTACATGGACAGCAGCCATTGTTTATATAATTCTTAAGTCTTGACTTAAGTATGGTTTTGGCTGTACTCAAATATTTAAGAATATTCTTAACTTTGAGTAAGAAAATACCTGAGAATTTTTTTATGGCGGAGTATTTTGCTGAGAATAAAAAAATTGAGAAAATTCTCAGGCTGAGTAAAAAAACTGTACTCAAATATAAACGTTGAAAATATTGTAACAAACCTAGGGTTGCTATAATACTGTTTAACCCTCTTGCTGCCAAAGGGACATTTATGGCTTCTACACACAATAAAATTGAGAAAGGAAATGGTGAATATGTCAAAGCGACAACCACCCGACCATAGAGCAAACAACAGCCGAAGGCAACCAATGGGTCTTCAATGTAGCGAGAATTCCCGCACCCGTAGGTGTCCTTCAGCTGGCCCCTAAAATATGCATAATAGTACAGTGATAATGGACGTCATACTAAACTCCGAATTATACACAAGAAACTAAAATTTAAAATCATACAAGACTAACAAAGGCCAGAGGCTCCTGACTTGGGACAGGCGCAAAATTGCGGCGGGGTTAAACATGTTTATGAGATCTCAACCCTCCCCCTATACCTCTAGCCAATGTAGAAAAGTAAAAGAATAACAATACGCACATTAAAATTCAGTTCAAGAGAAGTCCGAGTCTGATGTCAAAAGATGTAACAAAAGAAAATAAATAAAATGACAATAATACATAAATAACAACAGACTACTAGCAGTTAACTGACATGCCAGCTCCAGACCTCAATTAAACTGATTGAAAGATTATGTCTTCATCATATGAATATCAGGTACAATCCCTCCCGTTAGGGGTTTAGTATCATACTATCATAAAATATATGAGAAGAACATAACCCGTGTCATGCCAACAACTGTTTTTTTAGAAATAAATGTGTTTAGTTCCGATGCAAAGACCCTATCAGTGAATCAATGTTAAAGCCAAAATATGCAATCTTTAATGACCTGACAACAGTATCGTAACTATATCCCCTTTTAATAAGTCTATTTAAAGGTTTTGTTAGTTTCTGAGGAGAATACTGACATTTTTGTGCTTTATAAAGAATATTTCCATAAAATTTTGGATGTGAAATACCTGAACGTATAAGATGTCTGCATGTTGAGTTATATTTACGAATTATTTCCTTATACCGGTGATAAAATTTAGTAAATGTTTTGACCAGTTTGTGATATCGAAAACCCTGGTGTAATAATTTTTCAGTAATACATAAATTTCTCTCGCTAAAATCTAATACATTGTTACATACACGAGCGAATCGTACAAGTTGAGATATATAAACACCATAAGATGGTGACAAGGGAACGTCACCATCTAAAAATGGATAATTAACAATAGGAAATGAAAAATCATCTCTTTTATCATAAATTTTTGTATTAAGCTTCCCGTTTATGATATAGATATTAAGATCGAGGAAAGGGCACAGTTGGAAAGCAGGTCACGGTTTGACCCCAAGTTTATCAGCAACAATAGAGTCACGTGACCGTGAAAATTCAGTAAAAAAACGGATGAGACAAACCTCATTTTAACTCACTGAATACTATTGTCGTAATAAAAATGTATTGACCTAACTAATCTTGAGTATCCATAGTTTATTCTCGTCAAAGCTCACACATCAAATCAAAGTCCTTTATTCTTTATTTTATCTGCAAACTTGGAGTTTGGGTGAAAATTGTCAAGTCTCCTGAATGAAAAATCTAAATATTTACGAGGAAACTAAAAATGATGGGCTGAATTTAAATTTAATAAAGCATCTCATTTAGACAAACACTCGATATGAATATCTCGGCAATAGAATGTTGGATACGCAAACGTCAAATTGATTTCAAACCGAAGCGGTGGTTTTTATGGTGCAAGTGGTTATCTCCCCTTAATATCACCAGTCAAAAATAAAAACCCAGCAAAATGCATAAAAATTAAAAAAGGAGTTTACTTTACAAAAATTAGAAAGAAAATAAACGAAACTCGATTTATAACTATGTTATGATAATATAAAGAAGAGATACTTCGGAATCCCCTTATTTTTCAGAGAAGGACTAATTAAATGTAGACTAAATATTAAAAGACAAAATATTACTGCAGTAAAAAAAACCAATTCAGAAATGTGGATAATGACACCTACATGTAAAATTAAAAACCTAGCTATATTTAAAGAAATTAGATCTGCCGGATGAAATAAACTAAATACAGAATTTTTTTAAACACTTCTGATTGTATTTAATGCAATAAAACATAGTTTATACAATTTCAATAATCTTTCTGAAAATTGATATAATTATTAAATAAATAGTACTGATCTATATTTTATATTCTATAAAGTGTGACCAAGAATCTCAACAAATTTCTTCAAATTAAGAGAGCCTTTAAACTCAAGCCTATGTTTCTTAGTTGAACAGTAAAATACAAAAAAAGGGATTTATAAGTTTTATACCAAAAATATTGACAGAAATTCTGTAAAAAAAATATATGCTTTAAATTATAAGTGAAAGTGACACAATTTTGAATTTCAGAATCATTATTATTGTAAAATTAAACTATTAGATTAGCTTGCACAGTAGCCCTTTGTCTTATTTCTCAGGGTATTTTATAGATTATGAAAGTAAACTTTTTGGAAAAAATGGGGCTTCTTCTCTTGAACAGGTTGCTCTATCAGCTTCTTTAAATAATTGCATATTTATAAACAAAGTATTGTATATATTCTTTTCCTGAATACTAGTAATAAGAAATGAAATGAAACTGGTGGGACAAATTTTGTGCATTTTACTTTAATAATGATCAAAGATGCTTTAATTTGACAAGAATTTGCCATTTGAATAAATTCAATTTTGTAAGAACACATCTCTATGAATAAACTTCTTGTTTGGCTGACTTGGCTTGATAAGCTAGTTTTTGCTCTTATTACTATAAAATTGAGAATGGAAATATAGCTAACTAAGTAAAGAGATAATAATATAAGCAAGATTTTATTAACTGACCTTCATTTTCTTTTTTCATATGTTTTTTTCCTACAGAATTTTCTTTGCAATGCATTTTCTATTGCTATTTTTGTGCTTTTGTCCATCCATACAGTAGGCTATCAATAGTTTGTCAGATCTGTCAGAATTTTACAAGACGTTGAGCTTTAAACGCAATAAAGAAGATCTTTTTTTTGTTGTTTCACTTTTCCAATGTGTAAATTTTTACTATGCACATGACCCTGACACATATTTTGTTATAAACGTTACATGACGTATGTTGAAACAATGTCACCGTCAATTTGTGTAGGGGATCAAAAGGGGTTTTAGTTACTTTAAAATACAAGTATCGTATGGAATTGTGAAAATCCACAACTTTTAATCAAAATTTCATTCATGTCTTTAATAAAATCAGTATTTTAGAGCACTTTGAAACAGGCACAATGAAAAGAAGCTACATTTTACTGTTTTGAAGTAGAAACGTAGCATAAAACCAGATAAAAATTGACATGGCTGGTGGTCACTAAAATTGATGTATAAAAGTAAAAAATGATGACTTCAAAACAGTGTATAAATTTGAAATAGGTTTCCCAGTTTCATTTAAGATTATAACCGTTCTTTCTGTATTTGGATACGCAAACGTCAAATTAGGAAAAATCGATTTTTTGGGCGAACAAAAAAGATGGCTAATTTTTTTTAGAACTGACAGGATAAAGGAATAGAAATAACAAGCTATTTTTTGTAATGTTTGTATGTCGTAAAGAAATTATATTGGTCACAAAACCTACAAATTAAAAAATTTAATTGTAATAAAAGCATGACAAGTTGCAAAAAATACTTTAAACGTCAATCTTTTAGCCGATTGATTTGGCGGACTTTTTGACGTTACGGACGACTGTAGCGCCACCTAATTAATTCCCCCTGCTATTGTTGCTGATAAAGCTTGACGACAACGGACGTTTCCAAGGACTTGCTTTCCAACTGGGCAGTGGTCATTGTTATCATTAGCTTTATTTAAAGTAAGTTCTACAGGATAAATTTCTTTAGTATACATACTGAAGTCGTCATTATTTAGAGCCAATATATCATCCAAATATCTAAAAGTATTGTTAAATTTTTGTATCAAATGTTGTTTTGATGGGTCTTTGCTAATTTTAGTCATAAATTGTAACTCATAACAATACAAAAACAGGTCCGTAATAAGTGGTGCACAAATCTTGTTGATTGTGTAGAACGTCAAAGGTCCATTGTAAAGTCACAATACTCAGGGGCACTGACAACGTCAAAAGACGGCGTCAAAAGGGCGATTTTGGCGGGAATAAATCAAACTGAATAAAATGCTTGAAAAGTATACTTAAAACGGATGTCAAGAAATGATACAGGGTCATAAGCTTGTTAGTACTATAATACCAACTTATTTAACGTGTTTACTAATTATCTAGTTCGTCATTTTCATGTAAAATGTTGCATTCTTTCGAGAAATTTGTTTTACGTTTTTTTTTCGTACATCTATCAATCAGAATATCTCATATAAATCAAAAATCTTATCCCTGATAAATAATCATAAAAAAGGTAACTGTTATACTTGATTACGTTAAATATCAATATTCATTCACAATACACCATACACGCTTTATTCAAAAGAACTGGATAATTTATTTAGGACTCAAATACCACGATTGAAATCTCAGTTAAGATTTTTTTTTGTAAAAGTACACACATGTTAACCGATGTACTTGTATTGCCATACGATATTTCAATACATTTTAAACCTGTTTCATCATGGAAGCACTGCCTTAAAAATGTTTATTTTCATTCGAAATGGGGATGTTAAATTAGTAGTAGACACAATGATTTCTATTCCTATCATATATATCCTTTCCCAGTGGCAACCTCTTTTTTCTGGCATTCACCACAGATATTTTACTTTGTAGGACTCATCATTGAGCAATATATTTATTATATATTGAATTTCAGACGTCCTAAATATTGCATGAAATATTTGCCACTGAACGTTGAGAAGACAACAATTTATCAATTAACAGATTTAAAGATATTTCGTGTATGTCAGTTACAGTGTGTACTTTATCATAGTAAATGGAAATGAATTATAATTATTGATTCAGGTTCACTTGTAGACAACAGTAATTCATTTTAGAGAATTTCTTTCTTATAACTATATTTCACATATATATATATATAAGTACGTCTGAGTCAGTGACAACCCTACAACAGATGTATCCATCGGATCGCCATCAATGATGGTGATACATGGCTGTGTACATAATGTATATACAACTCGTCTAATCATCAACCCAACAATGTTAGATCTGTAAATTTGCTTTCGCAAATTTTTGGTTCTTCCCTCGCCGGGATTCGAACCCATGCTACTGTGATATCGTGACACCAAATCGCCTGCACTGCAGCCGTCCCGCTAGACCACACGACCACCTGGGCTCTCAAAAAAAGAGCTTTCGGTGGGCATGTGTTACCTTTCCACGTCAGTTTTAATCTAGCGGCGTACTACAGTACATGATATATAAGGCATGAAGATGTTATTGTTACAGATCAGCTAAATTATCTATAGTAAAGGATCCTACAAATTAATGTAAGATACAGTCACAGAAAATAATTATATTCATAAGTACGTCTGAGTCAGTGACAACCCTACAACAGATGTATCCATCGGATCGCAATCAATGATGGTGATACATGGCTGTGTACATAATGTATATACAACTCGTCTAAACATCAACCCAACAATGTTAGATCTGTAAATTTGCTTTCGCAAATTTTTGGTTCTTCCCTCGCCGGGATTCGAACCCATGCTACTGTGATATCGTGACACCAAATCGCCTGCACTACAGCCGTCCCGCTAGACCACACGACCACCTGGGCTCTCAAAAAAAGAGCTTTCGGTGGGCATGTGTTACCTTTCCACGTCAGTTTTAATCTAGCGGCGTACTACAGTACATGATATATAAGGCATGAAGATGTTATTGTTACAGATCAGCTAAATGATCTATAGTAAAGGATCCTACAAATTAATGTAAGATACAGTCACAGAAAATAATTATATTCATAAGTACGTCTGAGTCAGTGACAACCCTACAACAGATGTATCCATCGGATCGCCATCAATGATGGTGATACATGGCTGTGTACATAATGTATATACAACTCGTCTAAACATCAACCCAACAATGTTAGATCTGTAAATTTGCATATATATACACGTTTTCATATATATATATATATATATATATATATACACAATCATTCATTTACAGTAAATATTCCAGTGTCCCCTGTCCTCAGTTCTAATGACCTTTTGATGTAGGACCACAATTTAATTACTTGTGATGGTGTTGATGGATTGAGTATAAAAATCAACTTTTCTTCATCAGATAAATCTTTAACAGAAAAATTAAAATCCAAATTGTTAAAAAAAGTTATTTCTTAGTTCCATATTTAATTTACAATCTAATATAAAATGTTTTTCGTTTTCTAATGTTTTACATTTAAGGCATAATCTCTGCTCTCTAGGAATATTAGTATGTCTGCCTTTTTCTATATTTAAATTATGGTCACTGATTCTTAGTTTTGTTATTAATTTTCTATAAGTAAAGTTTGATGTTCTTAAGTAGTCTTCAAAACGTAAATTTTGTTTAAGATTCTTATATAAATAAAGTTTACTTTTTTCATCAATGTTTTGCATCTTATCATGTATTAAATTTTCAAAGTATTTTTTAGAGCTTGTTTTTAAATAAACTTTAAATGAATTATTTATTTTTTTGTCTGAACTAGTGTTTTGTTGAATTTGTTCTATATTTAAATTAAGTTCACTTAAAATATTTTTTACATATGTAAACCTGGGTGGTGTTCTCGAAGCTATCTTAGGATTAGGACGTGTCCTAAGTCTATCTTATGACAAGTCTTTGTCCTAAGTCGTGTTCTCGAAGCTCTCTTAACTTATGATATATCTCATTTTCGTCCTAACTTTAAGTCACCCAATAAGGTGTCTTAAGATAATCCTATCTTCATTCTAGCATAATAAAGTTTGAATTTCGCTTTTTGCTCATTATTTTACGTGAAAATGAATATGAAATGAAACGCATCATCGGTTATTAACTCGTATATAAAGAAATTGTGCATGATTTATTTTTAAACTTTGAACTTCGTGTTTCACGATACGATTACACTACAAATGTAATTCTCATTTCAAAACAAATTGTTTTCCAGTTTAAATTACAATCCTTTTTGATATAATTATGCATTCTATACATGTTATTATAAAATTCGTAAACAATTTTATTAAATAATTTCGTCATGAATAAATGTTTTATCAAAAAATTACTTTAACGATTTAAAATTTCGACTTAGGATATGTTTAGGACGTCCTAAATTAAATATAAGATTCGTCTGAGATAGCTTCGAGACACAACTTAAGAGTGTCCTATAAACTGGTCATAAGACCATCCTAAAATTGGTCTAAGATGCGTCTTAGGACGAAACTTAGGATACTTTCGAGAACACCACCCCAGGGGGTATACTCCTTCCGAGTCTAAGTTTTTACTAAGCGTATAAGCTTCTTTCAAAAGAGGATTTAACTTACAGCATTCAAATCTCTTTAAAGTTTGTGTTTTAATATTAAATTCTATAGGAAGTCTCCCCAATTCAGCTCTAGATGCAAGATTAGATGCATTCTTTCTAGTTCCTAGTAAAAATTTACAAAAATGCAAGTGTAATTTTTCAATTGGACTTTTTTCTGCAAAACTTAAAATATCTACTTCTTTTCCAGAATTTAAAGCTCTATTTTTTGCTCTAAAAAGAGATATATATGTGTCTAAATATGTAACTTCAGAGTTGTATATCATTATTGGTTTTATGAGGGAATCAAAGAGGTGGCATGCAACTTAAAAAATTATTCAAAGACTTTGTGTAAGCTTTCAACCCAAATAATGCTTTTTTGGCTTTTTTTGACAAGTTCTTTAGTACTATGAGACATGTTGCCATTGCATTCTAATAAACATGATTAAAAAATAAGCAAAATGAATATGGATAATAATTTTTATATAAAAAAATATTTCTTCGCCAACTAAACAAGGATTGAAATCATGATAATTTTAATCTGACACGTTTGATACTTTACAACAAGAAGTAGTTCATAGAATCATAGAACAGCTGCTCGGAGATTTTATTTATTTTTTATTAATTTGTGCACGCTTTGTTTTTATTTACATTTTTAGTGAGTGCCGTTGATTTGCCGTTTATATAATGATTTGAGAGATTTTTTTACAGTATTTATACCAATTACCTAATAAAAAAAACCGAGAATAAATATTTTACTATTTTATAGGTGGTTAAAAGAATCATTTATGCATTTCACTTGACAAAGATAAAACAAAGTCGCTAGTATAGCATTTGGTATATTATTTTCACTTTATTTTAAGACAAAAAAGATTAAAAAAAATATATTCCAAGGTTAAAAGTTGTATTTTTAAATAATCTTGTATTAAAAACATTGTTTATGACAATCTCAGAGCATACTTAACCATCTCTGTGCCATGGGCCACTTTTGGGCCATTTTTTTCATACTACGTTCAGTGCCACGGGGCCACTTTTGGGCCATTGTTTTTTTTACTCTGATGCTATGAAATGTACTATGACGTAACGTCATTGTCCGTGCTTCTTTGAAATGCACAAAGCGCGCCAAATTATTGGAATATTGTATTTTTTTGAAAAGTTGCCTATACTAAATACACAACTGAAAAATAGTTTATCAATAAGATAATATATTTTTCCAATAAATCAAATTATGCTTTATGTCTTTTATACATATCTTTTTTATTCTCTCAACATTTAGTTTAGCTATCATAATCTGGTTCGCTTTCATTGTTGTATATTTTTTATTTTCTTTGCCATGCGGAGGACATTATAACTAAGTCTTATTTACGTGCATATCCGTAGATATGAATATTTTAACACCCTGGGGCCTGTTTATCGAAACTGTCCTAAGTTCCGTCCTAAGAATTTCTTAGGACAGAATTTAGGATAAAGTTAGGACCGACTTACGACACGTCTCAGCATGCACATCGAAGCTATCTTAGGAATATCTTAGCTAGGACGTCCTAACCGATGTCCTAAGTATTGGCGGAAAAGAAAATACAAATTAAATATGAAAACAAAATATGATATCAAATTTTATCAATATTTTTTGTTTTTTTTTAAATATGATTAATTAGAAACTAGTTTTAGATTAAACGTAATAAATAATTGTACATTTAATCTGTGTAAAACAAAACAGAAGAAAAAAAAATAACTACAAATTATCAAACTAATTGTAAACAAGATATAATTATAATCGGTAAAAATCATTACATGTTTTTGAGTGAGTTGAATTCGAGGTGTCACGGTTTTATTCTTCAACAGTTGAAAGGCAAATCTCGTGCATTTTTCAAATAAATACGGAGACTTTCAACTAATTTACTACTGCTAGAAAATAATACGTGTGAAAATGAGCAAAAGACGAAATTAGAATATATCCTAAAGTTAGGACCATCCTAAGACCCTCTTAAGACACCTAAATTGGTATCCTAAAGTTAGGACAATTCCTAGGATTTTCCTAAGTTGAGACATGTTTGATAAACCCATTTAGGACTAAGATGTGTCCTAAGTTGGTCTTAGGACACGTCCTAATCCTAAGAGAGCTTCGATAAACAGGCCCCAGAAGTATCCAGGTACACCCTGAGGTCTCAGTCTAAATCTGGCAATTTTTAGAGAAGGTGATCCACAAAGTTTAAAGGGAAAGCAACGGGGTTTTTTTTCTTCATTTTTTATATTAATAATCTTTATTTGTCATATAAGTAACATACCTAACATAAAAGTTATATATCTTTTATTGAAATTTGACTTATTTTTAACGAGGTGTAGGGTACACTAAGCCGTGGATAAAAGTTTTTGACAGTTACCCTTGAATTTCTCATGGCACATTTTGAACTGATTTTTAATAATGATAAAAAAAAATCATTAAAAAATAAACGGGAACATTTTTTTTTAAAGAGGTAGGTTAAATGCATATTTATGACGAGGAGATGGTATATGAGATTTGAATATTTACCAAGCTTTGTAATAGACCGACTCGCTGTGTCTGTTTATTTTACTTGCTAGTTCAAAAAATGAGTTTTAAAACTCTGTTGAAAAACATGTTACCCTACGCGAACACATAATTTCGACTCCTGGACGAACAGAATTTCTTTACTTCTAAACAGCGCGTGCTTAACGGAAAAGCAGTAAAGTTTTTAATAGTGACCAGGCGCAAAGCTTGAATTCACGACTTCGTATTGAAAATCAGTGCCATAACTTTTAGAATTTATCTTAGTAAAACTTCAATTTATTTTATATAAGAGATACATGCAACGGCGGGCACATGTTGAGCAGTATCGGCTTCCCTTTCTGTTTCGGTAAAGGGTTTTTGTTACTCAGTCTTCAGTTTTTGAGTAGTTTTTGAAGACTCGTTCTTTGTCTTTTTGTCGTTTTAATAAAATTTCCCGGGGTTTATTTCCGTTGTCTAGGACAGCCGTTTTGTTGGGGCTTAAATTCAGAACAATTTTCTTTGTGCTCTTTCGCAATATGCAAACGTTATAGAATGTGTCCCTTGAGAGTGTATAAAATGTATATCCACGTGCACTTGATATGGTATGTTTTATCATGTTCGGCATGTTCCTGTTTTGGCGAACAGTTCCTGTAAAATTTGCGCCGAGTTGTAAAAAGATGTTTAGCAAGTGATGTAGAAGTCAAGAAGCTGTGACATACGACATTGGTATTTTTTACGAAGTAATTTAAATAAGAAGATGTGGTATGAGTGTCAATAAGACATTAATTCTTTATCAATTCAAAATGTATAAAAAATAAAATAAAATTAAAGATCATACATGCATAGTACACAGAACAAAAAGATACAACGCTCCCAAAATGACCCGTGTAAAATAATTCAAGCAGGAAACGGTCTAATCTATATATAGGAATTAAAAAAAATCGAGAAGCATCTATGAACCACATCAACAAACGACAACCACTGAACAACAACCCTTGGGTTGACCTGGTGGTATTTTATTAAATGCACGTATTTTCTCTCTATATACTATATATATACATGTACAAAAAAGTATAATATATTATAGTGAGCATGATATATCCTGACACTGACTCTACCAGCATCCAAACTTTTACCTCGAAATAAGAACTTTTTGAAGGAATGCATTGCAGCATGCATGTTTGACTGCGAGTTCTTACTATAATTGACGATTGAATAAATCCGAAATTTCGCTGTCGGAGTGTAGTTAAGATTGTTTCTACCGGGAAGGTTATTGTTGTTAGTTAGATGAGAATTAAAAAGTAGTTGAAATATGCTGCGACTAAACATGCATGTTCTTAAAACATTTGGTCTCTTGGGTAAGCAATTTTATGTTCCAATATTCAAATATCGACGCTATGAGTATGTATCGTACAAGGAAAAGAGAATTAATGTTCTTTCTTTGAACAATTGTTCACTGTGTGTTAAAATGTATACGAAATGCCTGCAAAATTTACTGACGATCACATTTTGCAAGAACCGCAGAAGCCGATTTTTTTCGGCGTTAAATTCATCGTCATTTGCATTCATTTCGTATAATTATATACAAACCACAACTCTCAAGCCTTTTAGTTACAAATCATTGAAAATTGACACAATAGTTGTATGAAATTAACATCGTGAATGCAAAAGTAGAAAAAAGGCAACCAAAACGTTCGTGGAAGAAATGGCCAAGTACCTGAATCAAAATTATTTGATATTATGTACGTGAATATCATCGGATTATATGGGGACGAAGTCCCCAATAACAGTAGAAAATTCAATGAAAAAAAAAATTCGGGAAAATTTCCCGAATTTTTCATTATATACTAATGAACTCAAAATCGTTCAATTTTTTTTTGTCGTGTTTTGAAATCCCGGACCTGCGCAGAAATGTACAATGTACTTCCTTTTTCCGGTCTCGTTTGTATGAAACTTTGAGTAAAATATATATTTATCAGTCTAGTATAAAATAGGAAGGAACGCGCAATACCAATTTCATTTTTAATAATTCCTTGATATGAAAAAACGTTACCTGATGATAGCGTTTCTTTGTTTACATTGCATATGACGTCATAATTTAAATAACGTCACAACTAAAATCCCTAACAACAGAACCAAAATCGGAAACGTTACGGTATTTCCGTTTCTTTTTTTTAACAAATATTTAACCCCTTGCAGTCGGACAACCGGAAGTCCCTTTTAGGGCAAAATGTGATCCGTTTCTAATCAGTGACCTTCCGCCGTTTCAGATCTATTTCGTGCACTTTGTAAGGAAAAGAAGGTATCCGCGAAAAGTAACCTTTTATCTTTTTGTTACGACTGGAGGCTACTCGTGTCGTTATTTGCAGAGAAAATTAAAATGACCAATATTTATATTCTCAATAATCTCCTCGTTGCACAAAAGCATAAACAAAATAAAATAAATTATTTTCCAGAGCATTTTTTTGCCGAGGATATGAAATAAAAATGTGACTATAGGCGGTTCCATGTTCAATGCGCGAAATAGGTACAAAAAAATGTTATCTTATGAAACTCTATGACAATACACATATAGAAACTACAGAATCCGGGCGATAATTTAAGATATGTTTCTATGTGTCTCTTGCATGAACAAAAAAGTGTACCTGTTTTTTATTGGGCGTGAAATATGTGTTGACATTTTACGCAGATGACTCGCATCTTTTCCGATTTTATTTCCTACGTTATTTTCTTATTCGAAAACTTTTTGTTGTGAATTTTTAATGCCTATGAAATCTTGATTTACAGATTGGGATTTTATAAAGTTTTATCAAAATATTTTGAAAAAAAAATAACAAAAAAACATATTTTCTGAAGACGATGACCATCAGCCATTGCGTTCTTTTCTTCCGGGGCGGGCTCAGCGTACAGACGTACATCCCATTTCTGCAGTGAAATCAAGAAAATTTGAAGGAAATATAAGTTTAAATAGTACAGAATTGTATAAAAATTGAATAACTTGTCACATTTTCAAATATCTTTTACTTTTTAGGGCTATTTTGTCGATTATTTCCCGGGGTATTAAATTTTGATCGAAGAAGATTCCAGAAAAATATAACTGCTTCTTTATAAATAATTCATAATGTCAGTGTTCAAGTATGAAGAAGAATTTCCACTGCTATCAAGCCCAAGGGGGGCCTTGAAATACAACAGTTGTTGAGTAGGCCGTCGCTTCAACAACATCTAAACATTTCAGGTTTGAAAAAGCCATCTGACATGTCTGAGCAAGTGAGTAGTGAGGCCTCTCAAGTGTCTGTTCATTGCAGACCCCTGGGTAATACATACAAGGACAAAAGTTCACACAAAAAGGATTCTACACCTCTTACAAGCCCCTTGGTACATAATGGTAGCATCTCCTGCAAGAAATCAGTGTATACAGGCAAACAAGTCTCAAATAACATGGCACACCTCAGTACAAACATGTTTTCAGTATTGGCTAACTTGGACAAGACATCTTGTAGAAAAAAAACACAATAAAAAGCAAGACACAGCTATGCCATCAAACAAAGGTTTACAAGAAGAATGCACAAGTAAACAATGTAAAAATGATGAGATTTTACCACTCCTAAAAGTTCATATACATGTTTTTGGTAAGTCATTTACTTTTATTTCTAAAACAATGCAGGTTAAAGTAAAAGAACTAAAACAGTTTATTGAAAAGGTTTCAGGTATTAAACAGAATATGCAGTATTTACAGACCAGAGCTGGAACATGTTTGTCAACCAATGATGTGATAGAATGTACAGATAATGCTATCCTGAAATTGTACCAACCAGGCCTAGGAGGTGTAAGAGAAAGCCCAGTTCATCCTGGTGATTATTGTGGACCATGTTCTCTCTGCAAAAAGGACAGTAATTATGGTTACTTACACCTAGGTTCTAAATCTTATCAATTAGAATTTGTTGACTTTGTTAAATCTAAACACAAAATAAGTGAAAAAGACTGCATATGCAAGTCATGTATGTTAAAACTCAATAGGAATTTTTCACATAAAGCTCTGGCAGAGGAAAGCTTACAGACTGCCAAAAAACCAAAACTGGAATGTGCACTTGCTCTGTGCAACTCCTGTACAAATACATCTGTAACAAGAAATTCACCATTAGATACTGATGAATTAAACACTTGCTTTTCAGTCAGTCTTCAGGAAGCTCAAATTGAATCCATATTTCTTTGTGATGGCCATTACTTAAAAGCATACAATTATTATAAAAGTTGTAAAGCTAAATGTAAAATGTGCAATTTATCATTATTTAAGAAATATTATGCTAATTTTGACCAAATTTATTTGCAGCAATATATGTATGAACAAGGCACAACTGACAAAATATTGACAAGAGGTGATGTAATATGCAAAAAATGTCATTCAATTCTTTACAGATATACAGGCCAACAGCAACATGATAAAAAGGTAGAATGTGTTAGTCCTAGAGAGTATGTATCATTAATTTTGAAGCAAGCAGTAAGTGGTACTTTAGATATTGATATACCAGCTATCAATAAACTTGCTTTAAATGAACTTTTCAAATTTGTGTGTACTGAATTAATGCAGGACAAAGCTTTGCTTCTTTCAGAAATTGTTGACAAGTTTCAAAAGTTTGGAGGTTGTTTTTCATCAAATCTGAGACAAAACCAGACCAGATTTATACTTGACAAACTACAGTTAATTTTCAGTTCGAATATTGACACAGACAAAATCGATAAAATTGGTACTATGGTGAAACTGCATGGAGTTGAGGACCGCAGATGCTTAGTCTTGGCACTTCAAGGGCACCAAAAAGAGAAGTTATGTAATACAAAGTCAGAAGTTGTCAGTTATCAGTCTAAACAGGGAAATGATAATACACTTGAAAAAGCCTGTGTAATTCTTAAACAAATGATTAAAGACTGCATAAAAAATTTGAATTTTGACTTTAAAACTGTAGATGATGCTAAATTGGTTGACATTGTGAAAAATAGTTGTCCTCCTGATCTTTGGGAATTTATTACATCTCTTACATCATCTAATAAATTTAAATCTGCTGCAGAAGTAGATAAAACTTTTGAAAATATTGATTTTAAACTAATTAACATATTGTTTTCATTACTGTTCAAGTTTGATACAAAATGCAATACTTTCCAATTAATCATTTCAGATATAATTGATAAGTTCACCACATCTTCCAGTGATTGCATTAATATTCTTAACAAATTTGGTATCTGTGTTTCAAAACAAACTTTGGAACGCAATCAAACAATGGTAGTTGAAAATAAGGTAAATAAGCCTGTTGACAAAATACCATCAACACTTACAATTGCTTCAATTGATAATGTCAATAAAAGATCTAGTTATGCTGCAGTAAAGTCTACTGATGTGCACCGTGGATTTGATGGGACATCAGTTCAGCTAGTAGAGCCGAAACCACAAAGTATTTCCTTAAGGGGTCATCCATAATTGTCAACCATTTTCCAAAGTGTACAAAACGTACACTTGGGGGGAGGGGGTTAAAAAATCAACATTTTTACCGTACGCTTTTTTTTATTTCCGGAATTTATATCGTTTCCGTAAGGAAAGTCGATTTATAAAATAGAGAATTGGCTTGGGTGTGTTTCTCTTCTTATTTCTTCTTTATTATTTTCACTTGATGATATTGATTTCGATATCATAATTCTACTCAATCGGGATTGAACGATTACAAGATCAAATCATATGAAAACTAAATCTTTCAAAAATTATTTAAACAAAAAGCTTGCAAGCATTTCTCAGTACCCCTGATTGTCAATTTCACCTGCTCTATTATTGATCGATATCGTTTTACTCTGTTTAATAAACAAAATTGATGGAAACACTAACATGCTAAATTCTTTGAATGTTTTGATTTTGACAAGACGTCATTTTTTGTGAAAAGATTTTAAACTGGTCCTTCGATTAATTTCCTTGTAATGCATTCCAAAATAGTAAACCAGTAAACCGGAAGTAAACTGATTTTTTTTTAGTATAAGCCTCCTTTAATTAGGAGCACCTCCATATGAAGTTTAACCTTAACTTAAAAAATATCCAATATATGTACACGTTACAGTATATATACATAAACGATAATAGTGCCATGAATGGCATATTTACAGGGACCTTTTAAATAGAAATACAGGCGGGAAAATTAAAAACTCAAAATGTTTTAAAACATTACACTTTTATTGATTACTGTCTTGAGCTCTGATTCCATCAACAACTGTCAGTTCATACTTTACAAATGCAATATAACCATGCATTTCCCTTTCTTTGATTCTTAGCATAATTTATGTGCCCTTTTGATAATCTTTTGCATGCTCTAGGTGCCCCTTTTTTATTGGAGTTACCATTCCCACTGTGTGATAGGGGAAACACTAATTTTTTTACTCTTTATTCTGACAAAACACAAGCATCATATATGTCATCAAATAAAACAGTCAGATATGTTTTAGGTTTTTTTCAATTCAAATTTCTATATTAAACTAAAATATAATATATAGATAGGATCTTCTTTTTATTAAGAATGACTGATTCTTCTCTTGAAATCTGAAAATGGTTGATGTACACTTTTTAAGGGAGGGTGGGGGGTCTGAAAAAGTGTACGTTTTGTACACTTTGGAAAATGGTTGACAATTATGGATGACCCCTAAATCTAGACGAAAGACTTGTTGTCCTACCAGGTGAGACTTTTACTTATGGTAATACTGACTATACATGTATAAACCATAAAACGTCACAAAAAGTTACATCTTTTTTCCAGTCTTTTGTAATTTCTTCTAACTTAAACTTACTAAACGCTCCCAGGGATACCTCTGGAAAGTGCTGTGATGAGATCAAAGATAGCCTTGAGACTGACTTCACTCAAAATGTAATTCATGAATGTTTTACAGCAGTTTTAAATGACTCACAGTTTCTTGAAGAAAAGAGATTTTCACAAATGACAGACTATAACATTGATGAACATGTCAACCATGAGCTTTACTTATATGATTTAAATCGTGTAGTAAATTACTTAGATATGACTGCTTTGGTTTATGTCACTGGAAGTGCAGTTAATATTTTTGAGGAACATGACAACTCTATAAAACCTATTGTTCAATTAAGAGCAAATCCTGATAGCAACCATTCGATAAATCTGTTAAATAAAAATGGACTTTACTTTCCTCTTATTTCTCGCCAAGATTATTTTGATGGTGTTTTGTTTCAAGAATCAATTGATATAAAGGATACAATAACATTGAGATCTGTTAATAACTTCAACCAAAAGCTTTCTAGCATTGTAGATATATACAGCTCATTAAACAGTGGTCAGGCATCTGTAAAATACCGTAGAAGGACAACAAAATTGCCACACTATGCTATACACAACAGTAAGATTTGTACAGATTTAGTTGATGACATGATAAAAGACAGTGCTGCATGTTTGTCAAAGAATGTTGAAAAGGTATCTTTTGATTTGATTGATTTTGAAAGCACAGTGCCAGAAAAAAGGGCTGCAGATTCTGTAAGTACAGTATTATTTGAATTCTGTTATAACAATTTACTCAGCTTGAATGGTTCAAACAATTTAGGCAAGACCAATTTGCAAACATTTATAAGCGAAAAAAATAGTAACATACCCGTAGAAACAGCCAATGTGAAATATCACTCTTTACTTAATGAACAAGCTGACAGTAAAGAAACATTGAAAACTATTTTAGATACACTACACCAGGACTTTAAAATTGGTAGAGAATTAAAGCATTTGGTGGTGGTGGGTGATGGGAAGACTTATGATCTTTTGGTTAAATTGAAGCTTGAGTTGAAGGATGATTTAAGTTGGCTTTTACCTTTTCCTGGGGATTGGCATATCCTTAAAAATTATCAACGTATGATAATGAAATTATATTTAGATGCAGGACTAAAGGAACTTATTGAACCCTTTCATCATGGTGCAGTTGGTGCTTCTGTGATGCAGGCAACAAACTTTGACAAAACTCATCACTTTTTGATGCAGGTGTGGGAAGCATTTTATTTACAACAAATTACTGCTATTCTTAAATATGCAGAAGAAAATGACTTAAATGATCAATCAGAAGAAAATTACATTAAAAAGGTTTCTTTCATTTTACAAAATCAAGAACTAAGTCAGGATGAGAAGATTCAGCAGCATCTTGCTTTAATGTCGCATTTTTCATTGCAGTTTAAAAATTTATGTTGCAAATTGAGTGAACAGAATGAAAATTGGAAATTTTGGCATGACTTCATTCACTACCACGGATTCATTTATGTCTCTTACTTTTTATCCATTAGAAGTGGTAACTGGCATTTAAGGAACTACTGTTTAAAACATGTTGCAAAAACCACTCAAATAACAGATTGTAAATTTTATTCAAGACTTCTACCATTTCATATTGCAGATTTAAAATCTTTTCCTAAATCAACAATTGAACATTTTGAGAAAGGTGGATGGGTTGTTAATATTTTGGGAAGAAACATGCATTCTCAGGGCTTAGACGAGGCTCATGAAAGTTGTATTAACAGAGAAGTTAAAAATGCAATGTCTAATTTTTTCACCTTATCTGCCTTGACAAAGTTAGTTCATTACCATGATTACATTCCATTTCGAGCAAAAGTGTTGGGTAACATAAAAGATCAATTAGAATGTAAGCGAAAAGATTTCAATAATTCTGTAAACCGTCCATCTTTTGAAATACAAAATATTACATCATATAGAGAAAGCATTGAATCTGGATTATTTTTTAGATATGAAAATGGACAACTGAAGCATGCATTCAACAGCAAAGTTGTATTGACAGATATGCAGAGATCAGACTTATTAAATCTGCAGAAAATTGCTCAGGAACATCTAGGAAAATATATCAAGATTTGTCAGTCAAATGGTATTTTTAGATATAATAAGACCAGAAAAATAGCAACTTTCTCTACAAAAACACATAGCATATCAAAAGTAAAAAGAGAACTGAAAGATCAAAGGACTGAGAATTCACTTTTAAGAAAACAAATAGCATGGTCTAAAGAACAAAACACACCAATATCAGATTTGCAACAATTTATTTCATTGCCACGTGCAATTGTTGACCATGACGGCTTACCATACAAAGGTGATAAATCAAAAACTTTAGGCATATACCATTCTCGTTACCCTGAGGCATTTGAAAACAAACTACATTTTAAACCAGACTGTGTCATCATAGATGGCATGTTTATTCTGAACTCTAAACCCCTAAAATCTTCAAATCGCTTATTTGCTCATTTGTTAGTTTCATTATTCAATCGCTGGATAATTCCTTACATCCAACTCAACACAAAAGAAATACACATTGTATTTGATGATCAATCACCTCAGTTATCACCGAAAGACATTGAGCGTAAACGAAGAGATGAAAAAGCAGAAACATCAGCTAAAATATTAATTTCAGAGACCACAAAAATACCATCAGATTGGCAAGCATTTTTACATAACAGAGAAAACAAGAAGCAGCTTGTCCAATTAGTCAGTGAAAAATTTTTGCATTTCGCAAAAATAGCTTTGAATTCTGGTCAGAGCTTTGTAATTGGTGGTGGCTTTGAAAATGCTTCCATAACAAAAGTTGTTGAAGAAAATACTGAAAAGATTGCCACAAACTTGCAGACAAATATTTCTGAAGGTGATAGTCGAGTATGGTTTCATGCTTATAATTCACAATGTAAAAATATTTTAATTTATTCTCTAGATAATGATACATACCACATTGGATTACCCATTATGCAAAAATGCAGTGACAAAAATATAGCAGTTCAGTTGTCTTATAAAAATGACTTAATATTTTTTAGCATGAACAGATTTATCAGGTGCCTTGAATCTGATCCAGATCTTCACAGCATTGAAAAAGATGACCTTCCTCTCATCATACAAAATTTATTTATATTAACTGGTTGCGATTATGTTTCATTTTTCAAAGATCATGGTAAAACATCATTTTTTAAAACATTCTTCAAATACACAGAATTTATTATAAGTTCAGTTGAAAATAATGTGATAGGCAAATTATCTCTCACAAACTCTGATGACATTTCTAGTTTTCTATCATTTATTCGTTTAATTGGATGTGAATACTGGAGGAAGTGTTCTTCAGCTTTTCTAAGAGAAAAATTAGAGACCCCAGAGCAGTTATATAGAACAGTTTATAGTTCTAACCTATCACCTCAAGAGAATCATATTGCTTGGATTTCAAAAATAAGAGAGGCCCTTTATAGTAGAGTTCCATCAGAAGAATTTTATTTGCCATCTTTTGATGCATTATTTCTTCATTGGAAAAGATCTTATTGGGTGAGTAGGGTATGGATCCAAGCATACCGTGAGAATGTTCAGTATCCATCGTTGACAGACTTTGGTTGGAAATTAGAAATTGATGGACAGTTGGATGTCATTTGGGATTCTCCGGAAAATTT
Source organism: Mytilus galloprovincialis (assembly GCA_037788925.1). Lineage (NCBI taxonomy): Eukaryota > Metazoa > Mollusca > Bivalvia > Mytilida > Mytilidae > Mytilus > Mytilus galloprovincialis. The sequence continues at coordinate 38,987,342 of CM075335.1, forward strand.
GCAAAAAGTAATCAATAATATAAAGCTTTGGACTGCAGGCTGCAACTGTTTAAAATCAGACTGTAATAGCAAAATATGTGGTTGTAAGAAAATTAATATGGCATGTGGTCCAGGTTGTAAGTGTGGTAGTTCCTGTAAAAATAAGAATGTTAATTCACAGGTGTGCAATACAGAGGAAACAGAAGAAAATACTGCTGAGGCTGTTGCCTCTACTCAAGTGCTTTACAATCCAGAATCTGATGGGAGTGACTTTGGTGATGATACAATGGATGGTTCGGTTTTCTTTGAGTTGCAAAATGTAAACGATGATGATCTCGAAAATATTATATTTAATTTTCAGTATCAACAATTAGCATAAATATTTTTCTGATTTCAATTTTTTTTTGTATTATTTGAATCAAATGAAACATTTTTATATATTTTATTTCTAAGTATTTCAAATAATTGATATTTTATTTATTTTGCAATTTTGTACTTGTGCTGTAATACTGTTGAAAATTAAATGGCTCATTTTAGAAAGAAATCCTACAAACAATATCATGATAGGTTGTCCATAGGGTTGGTCATGTGATCTACTATGATATTGGTAGTTTATTAATTTATTTTCAAATTCAAAATTCTTTACTATTAATCTGCACACAGTATCCTGATATGTTGTCCATAGGGTTGGACATTTGACTGTTCGTGATATCTGTAGCATCATTTAAGCAACAGACAAGTAATTAATTATTTCAAACACAAATTTTTCAGGCAATTGTTAATTAGAAAGATCAATAAAAAAATAAATTAAAAGTACTATTTTTTAAATATTTGATGTCTCCAGGAAGATTTATTATTTTTAAACTTAATTTACAAAGATAATCTGTTTTGAAATTTATTTTTATCATTTTTGAAAGTAGTTATATGATCTTTTATGAAATTGAGTTTTTCCTAATTCCTTTAATACTACAAAACACATTTTAGAAAGTAGTGTTTAAGAACAAGTACATGTCGTCAAAACATTTATTGCATATATTATAAGGTTAACCGCATATGAAGATTTTAATATTTTTAATTTGTCAACTTTTTGTTAGTTTTTTAACACTTTAAAAAAAAGAACTTTGAACTAATTAAGATTTCAAACAATGTACCTTTTTAAGAGCTAAAATTTCACTTTATATAGGTAATGTGCATGATTTTGTTTCTTAAGTTTAAGTGCTCTTCCTAGTCTGGCTTTTTGGGTAGATTGTACTTTTGAAGCTTGTTTATATTTTTATTTTTAAGCCAGGGGCAAAACTCTGTGAAAGTCCAGTGCACACATTTAAAATGCTTATACAGTGTATGTATATCTCCATGTACAAACAAATACTAAAATAAGATAAATTACCCCTAAATTTATTTGAAAGGGAAAAAAATCTAAATAATTTCATGGCAATGTATGAAAAAATTCAAAAGTAACATGTATTTGCCAAATCAGGATATAGCATAAGGTTGTTGCATGATTTACTCTAATTTATTAAGTAATATATTTTGTAAAAACAAAACATTTAAATGTACTGGTTTAATATTTTAAGAACCAATAAATAAAAAAACATAAAAAAACTTCCCAATATCCAAGCTAAATTTCTAAAATAGAATTTTTGTGAAAAGAAACTTGTTTTCTTCCTCTTTTATTGGGGGGGGGAGGGGGTCTAACACTGGGTAACACGAGTTCTGCTCAAGAGTCATTACGAGTATGGAAAATAATTACAACAGAGCTTTTGATAAATTGAATATATTTGATCATGAAATTTTAAATTATATGCTCGTGGTGGGTCGCTAGAGGGCGCTGTACATGAATGTTCAGTGAATTCACCAATAAAACCGGTGGACGTGTTTCATTTAAAATCCCAAAAAGAGGTTTTAATGCAGACACATTAACAATAATAGAAGTTATTCAATTTAAAACTTCATAGTTTTTAATTCTAACTCATAAACCACATAATCCAAATACTGGAAAAATAGCTTGAAATTGTAATAAAAAAATATTAGTGACAGCATTTACAAAAGTTTTACTGAAATGCTAATAAACCCTTTATAGGAGTTGTTGCCCTTTAAATGATAAATTAGAATAGTTGATGGAAAGGAGAGGTAAAAGACTGAAACCATCTAGCCATAATTATGATGTATTTACTATTCTTTTTTTACCTAAAAATGTAAAAGTGCACAAATCCATTTTACTTCTGTACTGTAGAATTTATTTTCCTTTAAATGTTTTTTTCTCTCACAAATTTGGGCATTTTTTTTAGATTAAAGTATTAAAATTGACTGAAATTTTAAGCATGAAAAAAAATCACCCGAACAATAATTGATGTTAAATATTATTATTTCCTCTAAATCAACACAGAAAAACATTTTTCTCAAGATGAGTTTAATATACAGAATGCTTTTTAGTTCATTAGAAGGACAAACTTTTGGCTTGTACATTTTCAAACAATTTCTTCTCAAAGTAAAGCTTCTGTTTGGAAGATCACAAACTTTATTTTAAAATCAAATTAAATTGTTTAGATTCAGAAAATCAATATAAAATTTTACGGCCTATAAATAAGTTGTTGGTGTATCAGGGTTCGATTCCCTGCCTAGGCTTAAATTGTGCGGCTGGTTGCCAAAGTGGGTAAATTGCCTAGTGGCCCCGCACCAACTCTTATTTGTAAGTCAACAGAATTTTTTATCATTAATAAAATTTGTGAAAATCTTCCAATGGATCAAATAAAAAAGTAAAATTTTATATTTTAAGGCCTATAAATAAGTTGTTTAATTCTTGAAATTATTTTTTTTAAATTGACAGATATTGATACACTTGACAAAATAAAGATTTATTAATTGTACTGAGCTCAGTCTGTTCTCAGTCCTGAGTCCTACATCTTCAGAAATATATGAATAAATATACTAGAACCCCCAGTGTCCAGAGTGCTTGGAGGGACTGGTTAGAGATCCATATGTTATAAAGCACTGTACAACATCCACCATGCAGTTATGTTATAAACTAACTAGCATACTACAGGGGGTGGTTAAGGATCAGAAGGTGCATATACTAAAGAAAAGCATAATAAATATATTGCAGATTTAGGAAAGCAAGCTAATGTGTAAACATCAAAATAGAATGCAGAATTAGTAAAGCAAGCTAATGTGTAAATGTCAAAATAGAATGCAGATTTAGGAAAGCAAGCTAATGTGTAAATATCAGAATAGAATGCAGAATTAGTAAAGCAAGCTAATGTGTAAATGTCAAAATAGAATGCAGAATTAGTAAAGCAAGCTAATGTGTAAATATCAAAATAGAATGCAGATTTAGGAAAGCAAGCTAATGTGTAAATATCAGAATAGAATGCAGATTTAGGAAAGCAAGCTAATGTGTAAATGTCAAAACAGAATGCAGAATTAGTAAAGCAAGCTAATGTGTAAATATCAAAATAGAATGCAGATTTAGGAAAGCAAGCTAATGTGTAAATATCAAAATAGATTGCAGATTTAGGAAAGCAAGCTAATGTGTAAATATCAGAATAGAATGCAGATTTAGGAAAGCAAATAATGTATAAATATCAGAATAGAATGCAGAATTAGTAAAGCAAATAATGTGTAAATATCAAAATAGAATGCAGATTTAGGAAAGCAAGCTAATGTGTAAATATCAAAATAGAATGCAGATTTAGGAAAGCAAGCTAATGTGTAAATATCAGAATAGAATGCAGATTTAGGAAAGCAAGCTAATGTGTAAATGTCAAAATAGAATGCAGAATTAGTAAAGCAAGCTAATGTGTAAATATCAAAATAGAATGCAGATTTAGGAAAGCAAGCTAATGTGTAAATATCAAAATAGATTGCAGATTTAGGAAAGCAAGCTAATGTGTAAATATCAGAATAGAATGCAGATTTAGGAAAGCAAATAATGTATAAATATCAGAATAGAATGCAGAATTAGTAAAGCAAATAATGTGTAAATATCAAAATAGAATGCAGATTTAGGAAAGCAAGCTAATGTGTAAATATCAGAATAGAATGCAGATTTAGGAAAGCAAATAATGTATAAATATCAGAATAGAATGCAGAATTAGTAAAGCAAATAATGTGTGAATATCAAAATAGAATGCAGATTTAGGAAAGCAAGCTAATGTGTAAATATCAAAATAAAATGCAGAATAAGGAAAGTAAGTTAATGTGTATATGTCAAAATAGAATGCAGAATTAGTAAAGCAAGCCAATGTGTAAATATCAAAATAAAATGCAGAATACGGAAAGTAAGTTAATGTGTATATGTCAAAATAGAATGCAGATTTAGGAAAGCAAGCTATTGTGTATGTCAAAAATGGAATACAGATTAATAAAAGCAAGCTATTGTGTATATGTCAAAAATTAAATACAGATTTAGGTAAAGCAAGCTTATTAATTACTGCTTCAAAGAAAAAAATATATTAAATGCATACATGCATGCTGTATCAGATAAATGCATTATTAAAATGTGCTGGTTAATGTATACAAGTTTAGCAAAACAAATGAGATAAGTACATAATACAAACATAGATTGAAGTTGAGAAATAACAGTCCTGTCAGGATACCCGTTGAATATTTGTTAAAACTTGAAAGATTGGTATTCATCATGTGTTGATTGAAGAGTTGGAAAGGGCAAATCAATAATATTTGTAAGCAGGCAACAACATAGCTTCATTATTTTTATACATGCATGTGCAAATGTATTTTTGATAACAATTTAATTGTTAATGGTTAAAACTTCATGTTTATGGTCATAACTATCATGACTTTATTGGCACTCATACTACATCTTCTTATTTATAGAACTATAAACTAGAATTTTGTCCATATTAAATTTTCAAACTCTACTTAATGCAAACTTTCGGTAAATTTATTTCAGTTGCATATTTTGAAATGAGTTACAATGAGTCAACAAAGCTATAATGCTCTCCATTTAAGCAATTATAGGTTACATTACAGCCTTCAACATGGAACATAGTCATATCAGATAGCTAGCTATAAAAGTTCTTAAGCCGACTGGTTTAAATTTGAATTTATTATGGAGTTGATGAAAAATGTAAAATGTCTGTTATAAATGAGCTTTTTACTTAAAAAAGACTTCTGACAGATTTATATGGCAACAATCAACATATTAGGCTAAATAAAAAAATATGTGTGTTTTCTATTTCCCTCATTATAGCTTAGAAATAGCCTACCTTAAAGTGTTTATTTTTTTTTGTCATTTTTCAATAAGCACTGTTAAAGTCAGAATTTCTTTCTCATAGACTCAATGTAAAAAAAAAGGTAAAAGAAAAAAGATATGATAGGAAACACATAAATGACAACCACTGAACAACAGGCTCAGGTGCATGTAATAAATGCAGTAGGTTTGCTGCTTTAACTGGTGCCAACCTTCATCCAAGCCCGAGACTTTGGGGTAACAATACAACAATACAACATACATGTAGTATGATAATATAAAAACCGACCACTTTATATGGACCACTCAAATTAAGCTTGTTGAGAGGGATCTTAAACATGCACAGGACGTGGTACTCTCTGCAACAGGAGGGTTATATGGGTGTAGAATAAGGCCAAATAAAATAATATGTGTTTCCTATCATATCTTTTTTCTTTTACCTTTTTTTTTACATTGAGTCTATGAGAAAGAAATTCTGACTTTAACAGTGCTTATTGAAAAATGACAAAAAAAATAAACACTTTAAGGTAGGCTATTTCTAAGCTATAATGAGGGAAATAAAAAACACACATATTTTTTCATTTAGCCTAATATGTTGATTGTTGCCATATAAATCTGTCAGAAGTCTTTTTTAAGTAAAAAGCTCATTTATAACAGACATTTTACATTTTTCATCAACTCCATAATAAATTCAAATTTAAACCAGTCGGCTTAAGAACTTTTATAGCTAGCTATCTGATATGACTATGTTCCATGTTGAAGGCTGTAATGTAACCTATAATTGCTTAAATGGAGAGCATTATAGCTTTGTTGACTCATTGTAACTCATTTCAAAATATGCAACTGAAATAAATTTACCGAAAGTTTGCATTAAGTAGAGTTTGAAAATTTAATATGGACAAAATTCTAGTTTATAGTTCTATAAATAAGAAGATGTAGTATGAGTGCCAATAAAGTCATGATAGTTATGACCATAAACATGAAGTTTTAACCATTAACAATTAAATTGTTATCAAAAATACATTTGCACATGCATGTATAAAAATAATGAAGCTATGTTGTTGCCTGCTTACAAATATTATTGATTTGCCCTTTCCAACTCTTCAATCAACACATGATGAATACCAATCTTTCAAGTTTTAACAAATATTCAACGGGTATCCTGACAGGACTGTTATTTCTCAACTTCAATCTATGTTTGTATTATGTACTTATCTCATTTGTTTTGCTAAACTTGTATACATTAACCAGCACATTTTAATAATGCATTTATCTGATACAGCATGCATGTATACATTTAATATATTTTTTTCTTTGCAGCAGTAATCAATAAGCTTGCTTTACCTAAATCTGTATTCAATTTTTGACATATACACAATAGCTTGCTTTCATTAAGCTGTATTCCATTTTTGACATACACAATAGCTTGCTTTCCTAAATCTGCATTCTATTTTGACATATACACATTAACTTACTTTCCTTATTCTGCATTTTATTTTGATATTTACACATTGGCTTGCTTTACTAATTCTGCATTCTATTTTGACATATACACATTAACTTACTTTCCTTATTCTGCATTTTATTTTGATATTTACACATTAGCTTGCTTTCCTAAATCTGCATTCTATTTTGATATTTACACATTATTTGCTTTACTAATTCTGCATTCTATTCTGATATTTATACATTATTTGCTTTCCTAAATCTGCATTCTATTCTGATATTTACACATTAGCTTGCTTTCCTAAATCTGCATTCTATTTTGATATTTACACATTATTTGCTTTACTAATTCTGCATTCTATTCTGATATTTATACATTATTTGCTTTCCTAAATCTGCATTCTATTCTGATATTTACACATTAGCTTGCTTTCCTAAATCTGCAATCTATTTTGATATTTACACATTAGCTTGCTTTCCTAAATCTGCATTCTATTCTGATATTTACACATTAGCTTGCTTTACTAATTCTGCATTCTATTTTGATATTTACACATTAGCTTGCTTTACTAATTCTGCATTCTATTTTGATGTTTACACATTAGCTTGCTTTACTAAATCTGCAATCTATTTTGATATTTACACATTAGCTTGCTTTACTAATTCTGCATTCTATTTTGATATTTACACATTAGCTTGCTTTACTAATTCTGCATTCTATTTTGATATTTACACATTAGCTTGCTTTCCTAAATCTGCATTCTATTTTGATATTTAAACATTAGCTTGCTTTACTAATTCTGCATTCTATTTTGATATTTACACATTAGCTTGCTTTCCTAAATCTGCATTCTATTCTGATATTTACACATTAGCTTGCTTTCCTAAATCTGCATTCTATTTTGACATTTACACATTAGCTTGCTTTACTAATTCTGCATTCTATTTTGATGTTTACACATTAGCTTGCTTTCCTAAATCTGCAATATATTTATTATGCTTTTCTTTAGTATATGCACCATCAGATCCTTAACCACCCCCTGTAGTATGCTAGTTAGTTTATAACATAACTGCATGGTGGATGTTGTACAGTGCTTTATAACATATGGATCTCTAACCAGTCCCTCCAAGCACTCTGGACACTGGGGGTTCTAACTAGTACTACACAAATATGTACAAGTATATTTATTCATATATTTCTGAAGATGTAGGACTCAGGACTGAGAACAGACTGAGCTCAGTACAATTAATAAATCTTTATTTTGTCAAGTGTATCAATATCTGTCAATTTAAAAAAAATAATTTCAAGAATTAAACAACTTATTTATAGGCCTTAAAATATAAGATTTTACTTTTTTATTTTATCCATTGGAAGATTTTCACAAATTTTATTAATGATAAAAAATTCTGTTGACTTACAAATAAGAGTTGGTGCGGGGCCACTAGGCAATTTACCCACTTTGGCAACCAGCCGCACAATTTAAGCCTAGGCAGGGAATCGAACCCTGATACACCAACAACTTATTTATAGGCCGTAAAATTTTATATTGATTTTCTGAATCTAAACAATTTAATTTGATTTTAAAATAAAGTTTGTGATCTTCCAAACAGAAGCTTTACTTTGAGAAGAAATTGTTTGAAAATGTACAAGCCAAAAGTTTGTCCTTCTTATGAACTAAAAAGCATTCTGTATATTAAACTCATCTTGAGAAAAATGTTTTTCTGTGTTGATTTAGAGGAAATAATAATATTTTACAATATTTTACATCAATTATTGTTCGGGTGATTTTTTTTCATGCTTAAAATTTCAATCAATTTTAATACTTTAATCTAAAAAAAATGCCCAAATTTGTGAGAGAAAAAAACATTTAAAGGAAAATAAATTCTACAGTACAGAAGTAAAATGGATTTGTGCACTTTTACATTTTTAGGTAAAAAAAGAATAGTAAATACATCATAATTATGGCTAGATGGTTTCAGTCTTTTACCTCTCCTTTCCATCAACTATTCTAATTTATCATTTAAAGGGCAACAATTCCTATAAAGGGTTTATTAGCATTTCAGTAAAACTTTTGTAAATGCTGTCACTAATATTTTTTTATTACAATTTCAAGCTATTTTTCGTGTATTTGGATTATGTGGTTTATGAGTTAGAATTAAAAACTATGAAGTTTTAAATTGAATAACTTCTATTATTGTTAATGTGTCTGCATTAAAACCTCTTTTTGGGATTTTAAATGAAACACGTCCACCGGTTTTATTGGTGAATTCACTGAACATTCATGTACAGCGCCCTCTAGCGACCCACCACGAGCATATAATTTAAAATTTCATGATCAAATATATTCAATTTATCAAAAGCTCTGTTGTAATTATTTTCCATACTCGTAATGACTCTTGAGCAGAACTCGTGTTATCCAGTGTTAGACCCCCCTCCCCCCACCCAATAAAAGAGGAAGAAAACAAGTTTCTTTTCACAAAAATTCTATTTTAGAAATTTAGCTTGGATATTGGGAAGTTTTTTTTATGTTTTTTTATTTATTGGTTCTTAAAATATTAAACCAGTACATTTAAATGTTTTGTTTTTACAAAATATATTACTTAATAAATTAGAGTAAATCATGCAACAACCTTATGCTATATCCTGATTTGGCAAATACATGTTACTTTTGAATTTTTTCATACATTGCCATGAAATTATTTAGATTTTTTTCCCTTTCAAATAAATTTAGGGGTAATTTATCTTATTTTAGTATTTATTTGTACATGGAGATATACATACACTGTATAAGCATTTTAAATGTGTGCACTGGACTTTCACAGAGTTTTGCCCCTGGCTTAAAAATAAAAATATAAACAAGCTTCAAAAGTACAATCTACCCAAAAAGCCAGACTAGGAAGAGCACTTAAACTTAAGAAACAAAATCATGCACATTACCTATATAAAGTGAAATTTTAGCTCTTAAAAAGGTACATTGTTTGAAATCTTAATTAGTTCAAAGTTCTTTTTTTTAAAGTGTTAAAAAACTAACAAAAAGTTGACAAATTAAAAATATTAAAATCTTCATATGCGGTTAACCTTATAATATATGCAATAAATGTTTTGACGACATGTACTTGTTCTTAAACACTACTTTCTAAAATGTGTTTTGTAGTATTAAAGGAATTAGGAAAAACTCAATTTCATAAAAGATCATATAACTACTTTCAAAAATGATAAAAATAAATTTCAAAACAGATTATCTTTGTAAATTAAGTTTAAAAATAATAAATCTTCCTGGAGACATCAAATATTTAAAAAATAGTACTTTTAATTTATTTTTTTATTGATCTTTCTAATTAACAATTGCCTGAAAAATTTGTGTTTGAAATAATTAATTACTTGTCTGTTGCTTAAATGATGCTACAGATATCATGAACAGTCAAATGTCCAACCCTATGGACAACATATCAGGATACTGTGTGCAGATTAATAGTAAAGAATTTTGAATTTGAAAATAAATTAATAAACTACCAATATCATAGTAGATCACATGACCAACCCTATGGACAACCTATCATGATATTGTTTGTAGGATTTCTTTCTAAAATGAGCCATTTAATTTTCAACAGTATTACAGCACAAGTACAAAATTGCAAAATAAATAAAATATCAATTATTTGAAATACTTAGAAATAAAATATATAAAAATGTTTCATTTGATTCAAATAATACAAAAAAAAATTGAAATCAGAAAAATATTTATGCTAATTGTTGATACTGAAAATTAAATATAATATTTTCGAGATCATCATCGTTTACATTTTGCAACTCAAAGAAAACCGAACCATCCATTGTATCATCACCAAAGTCACTCCCATCAGATTCTGAATTGTAAAGCACTTGAGTAGAGGCAACAGCCTCAGCAGTATTTTCTTCTGTTTCCTCTGTATTGCACACCTGTGAATTAACATTCTTATTTTTACAGGAACTACCACACTTACAACCTGGACCACATGCCATATTAATTTTCTTACAACCTCATATTTTGCTATTACAGTCTGATTTTAAATAGTTGCAGCCTGCAGTCCAAAGCTTTATATTATTGATTACTTTTTGCAAATTTTCCGGAGAATCCCAAATGACATCCAACTGTCCATCAATTTCTAATTTCCAACCAAAGTCTGTCAACGATGGATACTGAACATTCTCACGGTATGCTTGGATCCATACCCTACTCACCCAATAAGATCTTTTCCAATGAAAAAATAATGCATCAAAAGATGGCAAATAAAATTCTTCTGATGGAACTCTACTATAAAGGGCCTCTCTTATTTTTGAAATCCAAGCAATATGATTCTCTTGAGGTGATAGGTTAGAACTATAAACTGTTCTATATAACTGCTCTGGGGTCTCTAATTTTTCTCTTAGAAAAGCTGAAGAACACTTCCTCCAGTATTCACATCCAATTAAACGAATAAATGATAGAAAACTAGAAATGTCATCAGAGTTTGTGAGAGATAATTTGCCTATCACATTATTTTCAACTGAACTTATAATAAATTCTGTGTATTTGAAGAATGTTTTAAAAAATGATGTTTTACCATGATCTTTGAAAAATGAAACATAATCGCAACCAGTTAATATAAATAAATTTTGTATGATGAGAGGAAGGTCGTCTTTTTCAATGCTGTGAAGATCTGGATCAGATTCAAGGCACCTGATAAATCTGTTCATGCTAAAAAATATTAAGTCATTTTTATAAGACAACTGAACTGCTATATTTTTGTCACTGCATTTTTGCATAATGGGTAATCCAATGTGGTATGTATCATTATCTAGAGAATAAATTAAAATATTTTTACATTGTGAATTATAAGCATGAAACCATACTCGACTATCACCTTCAGAAATATTTGTCTGCAAGTTTGTGGCAATCTTTTCAGTATTTTCTTCAACAACTTTTGTTATGGAAGCATTTTCAAAGCCACCACCAATTACAAAGCTCTGACCAGAATTCAAAGCTATTTTTGCGAAATGCAAAAATTTTTCACTGACTAATTGGACAAGCTGCTTCTTGTTTTCTCTGTTATGTAAAAATGCTTGCCAATCTGATGGTATTTTTGTGGTCTCTGAAATTAATATTTTAGCTGATGTTTCTGCTTTTTCATCTCTTCGTTTACGCTCAATGTCTTTCGGTGATAACTGAGGTGATTGATCATCAAATACAATGTGTATTTCTTTTGTGTTGAGTTGGATGTAAGGAATTATCCAGCGATTGAATAATGAAACTAACAAATGAGCAAATAAGCGATTTGAAGATTTTAGGGGTTTAGAGTTCAGAATAAACATGCCATCTATGATGACACAGTCTGGTTTAAAATGTAGTTTGTTTTCAAATGCCTCAGGGTAACGAGAATGGTATATGCCTAAAGTTTTTGATTTATCACCTTTGTATGGTAAGCCGTCATGGTCAACAATTGCACGTGGCAATGAAATAAATTGTTGCAAATCTGATATTGGTGTGTTTTGTTCTTTAGACCATGCTATTTGTTTTCTTAAAAGTGAATTCTCAGTCCTTTGATCTTTCAGTTCTCTTTTTACTTTTGATATGCTATGTGTTTTTGTAGAGAAAGTTGCTATTTTTCTGGTCTTATTATATCTAAAAATACCATTTGACTGACAAATCTTGATATATTTTCCTAGATGTTCCTGAGCAATTTTCTGCAGATTTAATAAGTCTGATCTCTGCATATCTGTCAATACAACTTTGCTGTTGAATGCATGCTTCAGTTGTCCATTTTCATATCTAAAAAATAATCCAGATTCAATGCTTTCTCTATATGATGTAATATTTTGTATTTCAAAAGATGGACGGTTTACAGAATTATTGAAATCTTTTCGCTTACATTCTAATTGATCTTTTATGTTACCCAACACTTTTGCTCGAAATGGAATGTAATCATGGTAATGAACTAACTTTGTCAAGGCAGATAAGGTGAAAAAATTAGACATTGCATTTTTAACTTCTCTGTTAATACAACTTTCATGAGCCTCGTCTAAGCCCTGAGAATGCATGTTTCTTCCCAAAATATTAACAACCCATCCACCTTTCTCAAAATGTTCAATTGTTCATTTAGGAAAAGATTTTAAATCTGCAATATGAAATGGTAAAAGTCTTGAATAAAATTTACAATCTGTTATTTGAGTGGTTTTTGCAACATGTTTTAAACAGTAGTTCCTTAAATGCCAGTTACCACTTCTAATGGATAAAAAGTAAGAGACATAAATGAATCCGTGGTAGTGAATGAAGTCATGCCAAAATTTCCAATTTTCATTCTGTTCACTCAATTTGCAACATAAATTTTTAAACTGCAATGAAAAATGCGACATTAAAGCAAGATGCTGCTGAATCTTCTCATCCTGACTTAGTTCTTGATTTTGTAAAATGAAAGAAACCTTTTTAATGTAATTTTCTTCTGATTGATCATTTAAGTCATTTTCTTCTGCATATTTAAGAATAGCAGTAATTTGTTGTAAATAAAATGCTTCCCACACCTGCATCAAAAAGTGATGAGTTTTGTCAAAGTTTGTTGCCTGCATCACAGAAGCACCAACTGCACCATGATGAAAGAGTTCAATAAGTTCCTTTAGTCCTGCATCTAAATATAATTTCATTATCATACGTTGATAATTTTTAAGGATATGCCAATCCCCAGGAAAAGGTAAAAGCCAACTTAAATCATCCTTCAACTCAAGCTTCAATTTAACCAAAAGATCATAAGTCTTCCCATCAACCACCACCACCAAATGCTTTAATTCTCTACCAATTTTAAAGTCCTGGTGTAGTGTATCTAAAATAGTTTTCAATGTTTCTTTACTGTCAGCTTGTTCATTAAGTAAAGAGTGATATTTCACATTGGCTGTTTCTACGGGTATGTTACTATTTTTTTCGCTTATAAATGTTTGCAAATTGGTCTTGCCTAAATTGTTTGAACCATTCAAGCTGAGTAAATTGTTATAACAGAATTCAAATAATACTGTACTTACAGAATCTGCAGCCCTTTTTTCTGGCACTGTGCTTTCAAAATCAATCAAATCAAAAGATACCTTTTCAACATTCTTTGACAAACATGCAGCACTGTCTTTTATCATGTCATCAACTAAATCTGTACAAATCTTACTGTTGTGTATAGCATAGTGTGGCAATTTTGTTGTCCTTCTACGGTATTTTACAGATGCCTGACCACTGTTTAATGAGCTGTATATATCTACAATGCTAGAAAGCTTTTGGTTGAAGTTATTAACAGATCTCAATGTTATTGTATCCTTTATATCAATTGATTCTTGAAACAAAACACCATCAAAATAATCTTGGCGAGAAATAAGAGGAAAGTAAAGTCCATTTTTATTTAACAGATTTATCGAATGGTTGCTATCAGGATTTGCTCTTAATTGAACAATAGGTTTTATAGAGTTGTCATGTTCCTCAAAAATATTAACTGCACTTCCAGTGACATAAACCAAAGCAGTCATATCTAAGTAATTTACTACACGATTTAAATCATATAAGTAAAGCTCATGGTTGACATGTTCATCAATGTTATAGTCTGTCATTTGTGAAAATCTCTTTTCTTCAAGAAACTGTGAGTCATTTAAAACTGCTGTAAAACATTCATGAATTACATTTTGAGTGAAGTCAGTCTCAAGGCTATCTTTGATCTCATCACAGCACTTTCCAGAGGTATCCCTGGGAGCGTTTAGTAAGTTTAAGTTAGAAGAAATTACAAAAGACTGGAAAAAAGATGTAACTTTTTGTGATGTTTTATGGTTTACACATGTATAGTCAGTATTACCATAAGTTAAAGTCTCACCTGGTAGGACAACAAGTCTTTCGTCTAGATTTAAGGAAATACTTTGTGGTTTCGGCTCTACTAGCTGAACTGATGTCCCATCAAATCCACGGTGCACATCAGTAGACTTTACTGCAGCATAACTAGATCTTTTATTGACATTATCAATTGAAGCAATTGTAAGTGTTGATGGTATTTTGTCAACAGGCTTATTTACCTTATTTTCAACTACCATTGTTTGATTGCGTTCCAAAGTTTGTTTTGAAACACAGATACCAAATTTGTTAAGAATATTAATGCAATCACTGGAAGATGTGGTGAACTTATCAATTATATCTGAAATGATTAATTGGAAAGTATTGCATTTTGTATCAAACTTGAACAGTAATGAAAACAATATGTTAATTAGTTTAAAATCAATATTTTCAAAAGTTTTATCTACTTCTGCAGCAGATTTAAATTTATTAGATGATGTAAGAGATGTAATAAATTCCCAAAGATCAGGAGGACAACTATTTTTCACAATGTCAACCAATTTAGCATCATCTACAGTTTTAAAGTCAAAATTCAAATTTTTTATGCAGTCTTTAATCATTTGTTTAAGAATTACACAGGCTTTTTCAAGTGTATTATCATTTCCCTGTTTAGACTGATAACTGACAACTTCTGACTTTGTATTACATAACTTCTCTTTTTGGTGCCCTTGAAGTGCCAAGACTAAGCATCTGCGGTCCTCAACTCCATGCAGTTTCACCATAGTACCAATTTTATCGATTTTGTCTGTGTCAATGTTCGAACTGAAAATTAACTGTAGTTTGTCAAGTATAAATCTGGTCTGGTTTTGTCTCAGATTTGATGAAAAACAACCTCCAAACTTTTGAAACTTGTCAACAATTTCTGAAAGAAGCAAAGCTTTGTCCTGCATTAATTCAGTACACACAAATTTGATAAGTTCATTTAAAGCAAGTTTATTGATAGCTGGTATATCAATATCTAAAGTACCACTTACTGCTTGCTTCAAAATTAATGATACATACTCTCTAGGACTAACACATTCTACCTTTTTATCATGTTGCTGTTGGCCTGTATATCTGTAAAGAATTGAATGACATTTTTTGCATATTACATCACCTCTTGTCAATATTTTGTCAGTTGTGCCTTGTTCATACATATATTGCTGCAAATAAATTTGGTCAAAATTAGCATAATATTTCTTAAATAATGATAAATTGCACATTTTACATTTAGCTTTACAACTTTTATAATAATTGTATGCTTTTAAGTAATGGCCATCACAAAGAAATATGGATTCAATTTGAGCTTCCTGAAGACTGACTGAAAAGCAAGTGTTTAATTCATCAGTATCTAATGGTGAATTTCTTGTTACAGATGTATTTGTACAGGAGTTGCACAGAGCAAGTGCACATTCCAGTTTTGGTTTTTTGGCAGTCTGTAAGCTTTCCTCTGCCAGAGCTTTATGTGAAAAATTCCTATTGAGTTTTAACATACATGACTTGCATATGCAGTCTTTTTCACTTATTTTGTGTTTAGATTTAACAAAGTCAACAAATTCTAATTGATAAGATTTAGAACCTAGGTGTAAGTAACCATAATTACTGTCCTTTTTGCAGAGAGAACATGGTCCACAATAATCACCAGGATGAACTGGGCTTTCTCTTACACCTCCTAGGCCTGGTTGGTACAATTTCAGGATATCATTATCTGTACATTCTATCACATCATTGGTTGACAAACATGTTCCAGCTCTGGTCTGTAAATACTGCATATTCTGTTTAATACCTGAAACCTTTTCAATAAACTGTTTTAGTTCTTTAATTTAACCTGCATTGTTTTAGAAATAAAAGTAAATGACTTACCAAAAACATGTATATGAACTTTTAGGAGTGGTAAAATCTCATCATTTTTACATTGTTTACTTGTGCATTCTTCTTGTAAACCTTTGTTTGATGGCATAGCTGTGTCTTGCTTTTTATTGTGTTTTTTTCTACAAGATGTCTTGTCCAAGTTAGCCAATACTGAAAACATGTTTGTACTGAGGTGGGCCATGTTATTTGAGACTTGTTTGCCTGTATACACTGATTTCTTGCAGGAGAAGCTACCATTATGTACCAAGGGGCTTGTAAGAGGTGTAGAATCCTTTTTGTGTGAACTTTTGTCCTTGTATGTATTACCCAGGGGTCTGCAATGAACAGACACTTGAGAGGCCTCACTACTCACTTGCTCAGACATGTCAGATGGCTTTTTCAAACCTGAAATGTTTAGATGTTGTTGAAGCGACGGCCTACTCAACAACTGTTTTATTTCAAGGCCCCCCCCTTGGGCTTGATAGCAGTGGAAATTCTTCTTCATACTTGAACACTGACATTATGAATTATTTATAAAGAAGCAGTTATATTTTTCTGGAATCTTCTTCGATCAAAATTTAATACCCAGGGAAATAATCGACAAAATAGCCCTAAAAAGTAGAAGATATTTGAAAATGTGACAAGTTATTCAATTTTTATACAATTCTGTACTATTTAAACTTATATTTCCTTCAAATTTTCTTGATTTCACTGCAGAAATGGGATGTACGTCTGTACGCTGAGCCCGCCCCGGAAGAAAAGAACGCAATGGCTGATGGTCATCGTCTTCAGAAAATATGTTTTTTTGTTATTTTTTTTCAAAATATTTTGATAAAACTTTATAAAATCCCAATCTGTAAATCAAGATTTAATAGGCATTAAAAATTCACAACAAAAAATTTCAAATAAGAAAATAACGAAGGAAATAAAATCGGAAAAGATGCGAGTCATCTGCGTAAAATGTCAACACATATTTCACCCCCAATAAAAAACAGGTACACTTTTTTGTTCATGCAAGAGACACATAGAAACATATCTTAAATTATCGCCCAGATTCTGTAGTTTCTATATGTGTATTGTCATAGAGTTTCATAAGATAACATTTTTTTGTACCTATTTCGCGCATTGAACATGGAACCGCCTATAGTCACATTTTTATTTCATATCCTCGGCTAAAAAATGCTCTGGAAAATAATTTATTTTATTTTGTTTATGCTTTTGCGCAACGAGGAGATTATTGAGAATATAAATATTGGTCATTTTAATTTTCTCTGCAAATAACGACATGAGTAGCCTCCAGTCGTAACAAAAAGATAAAAGGTTACTTTTCGCGGTTACCTTCTTTTCCTTACAAAGTGCACGAAATAGATCTGAAACGGCGGAAGGTCACTGATTAGAGACGGATCACATTTTGCCCTAAAAGGGACTTCCGGTTGTCCGACTGGAATCGGCCCTACATAAAGATGTTTTTTCAAGAGAACGTCATAGACGTAATTATTATACAACGTCATAAACGTCAATGGGATTAATTTGTTCTGCGGAGAGGCATTTTTCAGACAAGAAGACGGATAGATAGAGCTGACTTGTTGACGATTTAAACATGCAAACAGATATCTGACAGTTCGAAAACTAAGCATTTGTTTGTTTTTGTACTTTCTTCGTTTTAGATTGTGTACTTCTTCATCCTTTTGAGTTTGAAAGAGATGAACAATTTAACTTATAAAAAAAGGTGTTTTTTTCTTGTCTCAAAATTATTTATGTTTGAAAGACGAAGCAACAAATTGTATTTTATCTCAAATATTTTTTTCTTGCCTTGTTTTTCAACGAAAAATCCATGCCCCCTTTTTGCAAGTTAAATTGTCCGCCTCAAAGGGATCGACCTTTTAGCTAAAACAAAATCTCTGATCAATTTTATTTTTACGTGATGCAACATTTTTCTCATAGTTTGGCATTATAGTTTATGTTGAATATTTCCTTTCAGCTTGTTTTCTTCCCTTAAATGCCAGATTTTTATTTTATTCAAGTAGAGAATCAAATTATTTATTTCCGAAAAAAAAACCATGCTCTCCTTCCTCCGAGTTTTAAATGGTCGTTCCATAAGTTAAAGAAAGACAAAACCTTGTCGTTAGAAAATAAAAATACAGCTTTTAATTCATTTATGTTTTTACAAGAATATTTTTTATCATAATTCACAAAACAATTATAAGAAAGTCATAATTCCATTATTAACATTCGTATCTATGAACACACAACTTGTGCAGTCCCTTCGCGCAACGTGAACACTCGGTCCTTGCTCTTCTTCGTCTGCCGTTTTTCCTGTCGGAACACACAGTATAGTCTTTTTCTTTCCTTTCCGTTACCTTTCGTATTTTTTGTCGTTGTCCAGGATTCTGCTGTCTATTTGATAGATGTTCCTCAGTGAGTCCTTCAATTACTTGTTTCACGAATTCAAATCTTGTTAATATTGGGTTATGAGATGTGTGTTGATAATACAGGATATAAGAATTAAGTAGTATTCTGTGAAACATGTGTAGTATAATTTTTTTACAGACTTTGGTTTGTTTTCTGTGATCGTTATAAAATGCCATCATTTGATCCGAAAGGTCTACACCGCCCATGAAGTTGTTGTATGCGTTAACGATAAGTGGTTTTGCATTCATTGCTCGGATAGCGCTATAAAACGTAGACACAAGCTTTACCTGCTTACGTCGATTCTGGTCTCGGAAGGAGCACAACAGTATGTTTCCCTGTCTAGCATAAGTTGTCTGTCCGGGATCGGGATTATCGTTCTTAATCATGTTAGGCATGGTTCGATTTTTTCGTAAAGTGCCTGTAAGGTGGGTTCTCTGAACAAGGAGTGTTCTTGCAAGATTTGAGGATGAGAAGAAGTTGTCCGTAAAAACATGATACCATTTATTAAGCAGATCAGCAGATTGTAACAATTTAATTACCACGTTTGTTCCTTGTAACGTACCAGCAGGGAGAGCGGGTTCAAAAGTTTTGCCGAGATAAATGTGCATTTGTAAAACGTATCCTGTAACAGCTTCCGCGAGAACCCAGAATTTTATTCCGAAGCGGGATCTTTTGCTCGGAATGTATTGCAACATTGCCGTTTTACCTTTTGTTCCGACCAACGTTTCGTCGACTGACAACTCCCGTCTTAATGGTTTAACTCTTGAAGCCGGATTCAAGAGTTCTTTGAATTCTCACCTTTTCGTTCGTAATTTAGTAGACTCTCCAAATTGTCGTTGTGGTGATGTAGAAACAAATACTCACTTTCTGTTATCTTGTCCTATATACATTAATTTAAGACATGAACTATTAGATTCTATTTCAGTTCTTCCTGTCCAAGTAAACACAAAAAACTTTGCTTTTTGGATCAACGGTACTCTCAGATGAACAAAATAGTATTTTATTCAGTTTGGTACAAAAATATATTATTAAAAGTAAACGTTTTAACCCTTGATGTTAATGCCTCATCACTCAATAGGAACCCAAGCATTTCACACTGTATAAATTACAATTATTCACGTTTATTTATTATTATTTTTATTTTATTTTTCTCATGATTTTTTTTTCTTCTTCTTCTTCTTCTTCCTTCCTTTTTCATATTCATATATTTATTACAGAACATGCCAGTATTTATATTTATGTATTGTTCAATAAGTGTATTATGTCTGTAAAAGGAGACAGATTTGTAAAAGCAAATTGCTTGTTTCTGAATCCTTAATATTATTTCATTGTATAATATGTTTAATGTTGATTTATCTGAATAAATATTGTTTAAACTAAGCCGGATTGTAGTTTTGGTTATTTCTTGCCGGGATCTTTTTACAGTCTACAATATGCAAGAATTTCAAAACATTTTGAAAACGATTGCGGGCAAAAGTCATTCTAAACCATGGAGTAGATTGAGACATGTTTTTTCGATTCCAATATTCTTTTATAGAGCTTTTCCTATTTAATCCCATATTGAAAAGGACGCCTAAAAAAGCCTTGAACTCGGAAATTGTTAGCTTTCCTTCTTTTCTCCACTGACATTTCCTGGAAATCTACCAGTCTGGAGTCTAGTTCTGTCATACAGGTCTGAAGCATATCTGAAAATTATAATGATTGTAATTGAGAGTTTATGTTCAATTAAGTTTAAAAAAGAATGAGAAAAAAGCACGCTTATAAACCTAACTTACATGTATGCCCGGAGGAAATAATCCTAATGTAAGCCGTCTTTCCCGTTTGCCAAGTTTTATGTCCGTCGGAAAAAATCTTTCATAAAAGAATAATTTTAGCTGACAAAAATTATTCTATGTTAATTGTCATATAAGTGAAAACCCATCCAAAAACATATTTTATTCAATTTATTGGAATATTATCACTCGTTTTTCCCACGAAAACTTTAGTTTTCACTGACTCGTCCTTTTGTGTGTTTTTGTTTTTTTTTTTTGCTTTCAATAATTAAAAATAATCTATCGTCTTTCCTGCAAAAAACATTTCTGTTGGTTCCGAAACTAGAAATCGCTGAAAACTGAGTAATAAGAAAAAAAATCTCTGAATAAAATCTTACGAAATTTGTACCTGAGTGTTTGTTTGCTTCACAAATTCTTTTATCAGATCCAATGAAAAGAGTAGATAAAAGTAGAGAATAGGTGAATCTCTAGCTGGCATTCTGATTGGTCCAGATGCAGCTCCGTGAAATGGCGTGTCCTGCTCTGCCTCTGGTGGAAACACACGGAACCAAATTGGCTGATTTCCCGGTGCGGCCATTTTTGACAGCGTCGCTTGCCGTAGGTTTGGTTGTGACGTCACATACTTTGTGTCGTTAAACCAAATTCAAAACTTGGGCTAGGCCGATCTTTGGCACTCAAAGGGAGCATAACAAGATCGTCCAAATCGGCCCTATGGCACATAGGAGGTTAAGTTACAAAAAAATAATTCATACAGACTTCGTCCCCATTTACAGGTAATGCCTGCCTCATATTAATTTAGTCATGTGATTTTTACATGTTCTATCAGTAACTGTTGTTCGTAACACTTTTTAATTGCAAAATAAATCACAAATCACATGATGCATACGAAAAAAATGCGAATAATTATAAGGAAGACGATACAATTCAATTGCAGTACATGTACATGTATATCATTGAAATATTGACAAAATAAAAGATTTTCGTTATAAAGTTTATGTATGAACTTGTATAGGTTTTTTATTTGAAAAAATTGTTTTCATTTTTTGTTCCATTTGAAGTTTTATAAGACTTTAAAAATCTTTGTTAAAGAAGAAATATACATATGTATGTAAATACGGTAAAAACTGTGCTTATTCGCAAAAAAAACCAATATTTGGACTTTTCCGTAAATTTTTATTTTCCCCGCGGTTTTCCGCTAACACTTTCTTGCAGTAAGCCTACACTATGACGTTAGGGTACAGTAACGTCATAATACATAGCCAGTCTAGATGGGAAAACATGCCTTGGCACTGAACGTATATTTTTACTATTTCGCCGTGGCATTGAAAGGGTATTTTTGACTTGTTATTTCATCAACAATAAATACACATTCAACATTCAACAAATAACAACAATGCACCGGGTGGTCATCAAGAACTTGAACTAGTTATAACTTATAATCATTGGAGAAACACAACGGAAAAATCACCTAAATAAGGGTTTCTTTATCAGGACATTATCTTGCTGCCGAGTTTTTTTCTTGCTTTGTCGCGCCAAAAGCATCTTGACGTTTCTTATCTGTGACGTTGCAAAACTTGTGCCTCTCTGTAGAACTGCGCTTTCCCGCCGTTCATAGTTTTTCCCGCGTCAATGTAGCCGTAATTATGAAAAACGATGTATAAGTAATTTTAAGAGTGTCATAAACGATGTGTTTAATGCAACATTATTTAAAAATACAACTTTTAACCTTGGAATATATATTTTTTTATCTTTCTTGTCTTAAAATAAAGTGAAAATAATATACCAATTGCTATACTAGCTTTGAAGGCGACTTTGTTTTATTTTGTCAAGTGAAATGCAAAAATGATTCTTAACCAACTATAAAATACTAAAATATATATTCTCGCTTTTTTATTAGGTAATTGGTAAATACTGTAAAAAAAATCTCTCAAATCATTATATAAACGGCAAAACAACGGCACCCAATGGAAATGAAAATAAAAACAAAGCGTGTACAAATTAATAAAAAAAAAAAAAAAAATTTCCGAGCAGCTGTTCTATGATTCTATGAACTACTTCTTGTTGTAAAGTATCAAACGTGTCAGATTAAAATTATCATGATTTCAATCCTTGTTTCGGTACGCGAGGAAATATATTTTTATCATCCATATTCATTTTGCTTATTTTTTAATCATGTTTATTATTATTTTGTTGACCACTTATTGCTAAAAACTTTAGAAAATATGAATAAAAAAACATTGTAAAAAACGAGAGAACAAATTCTCTAAAATGAATTTCTATTGTCTACAAGTGAACCTGAATCAATAATAATTCATTTCAATTTACTATGATAAAGTACACACTGTAATTGACATACACGAAATATCTTTAAAATCTGTTAATTGATAAATTGTTCTCTTCTCAACGTTCAGTGGCAAATATTTCATGCAATATTAAGGACGTCTGAAATTCTATATACAATAAATCTATTGCTCAGTGGGTCCTACAAAGTAAAAGATCTGTGGTGAATGCCAGAAGAAAAAGGTTGCCACTGGGAAAGGATATCTATGATATATATGATAGGAATAGAAATCATTGTGTCTACTACTAATTTAACATCCCCATTTCGAATGAAAATAAACATGTTTAAGTCAGTGCTTCCATGATGAAACAGGTTTAAAATGTATTGAAATGTCGTATGACAATACAAGTACATCGGTTAAAATGTGTGTATTTTACAAAAAAAAATCCTAACTGAGATTTCAATCGTGGTATTTTAGCCCTAAATAAATTTTCCAGTTCTTTTAAATAATAGAATTTAAGTCCTGTACTTAAATTCAGTTATCACGGTGCGCTGTACTATTACATTGGTTGGTTATTATCGAGTTTAAGAATAACTCAAATTTCATTGATGGTTAGTGAACCATACATTTTGACGTCACGATCCTTTTTTAATTTGGGTCCAACAGGAGAGGTTGTTTAAATAACTTGTTGTTATCAGAGGAAAATTTTAT
Source organism: Mytilus galloprovincialis (assembly GCA_037788925.1). Taxonomy (NCBI): domain Eukaryota; kingdom Metazoa; phylum Mollusca; class Bivalvia; order Mytilida; family Mytilidae; genus Mytilus; species Mytilus galloprovincialis. The sequence continues at coordinate 39,010,851 of CM075335.1, forward strand.
TCAGCAAAAAATTGTCAGGGAGTATTTTATGTTATATAATATTTTTTGAAAGGAATTGTTATAGCTGTACGCACATTTAACGAGGAGTCATGCAATAGAAAAGACAAATATTGACGTTAATTATCCAAAAACAAGGATACATGTACACGTGTATGGCGACCACATGGCTGAAATCAAAAACAAAATTATTTTTTTCTTTCAAAGTTAATTTTATTTAATTTTCTTAAAGTGCCAACAGTTTGGTTTAGATTTGAGTCTCTTTCAACACGGAAAAAGTAAAGTAGTAAAAACTGATGTTTACTTTGAAACAAGGATACATGTAACTGACCTACAGAAGCACATGGCGAGCCCCACTTTTTAAAAAATCGCCCCACTTGTGAATGTGTTAAATCCCGTTAATATTACTCCTGAAAACTCGCCCCACTGAATGGAAAATGATAAAATCTAGATTAACATATTATTAACCAGAATGAATGTAGTAAAGCCAACTCGCCCTACTCATGGAAAAAGATGTTATCCCGTTGTATATAACTTAAATTCCGTAAACATTACTCCTGCCAACTCGCCCCACTTATAGAAAACGATAATATCTAGATTAATATATTATTAACCAGGATGAATGTATTAATGCCAACTCGCCCCACTTATGGAAAAAGATGTTATTCCGTGAATATTACTCCTGCCAACTCGCCCCACTTGAAAGAAAACGATAATATCTAGATTTATATTATATTATTAACCAGGATGAATGTAGTAATGCCAACTCGCCCCACTTATGGAAAAAGATGTTATCCCGTTGTATATAAGTTAAATTCCGTAAATATTACTTAAAGGTTAGGAACAGCATTTTTGTGACGTGTTTGTCATGGTAAATATATGCAATTTTCTATAAAATAAGTCAAGAATCATGTGTGTTTACATAATTTTATTCTCAGATGTTTGCACATCTACATAAGTATGCATAACAATAACATTTTAAACAAACATTCATTAGATCAATTATTACAAGCACTGGCATGATAACATCAAAGAAGTACTAGATTAAGTGTCAGCACTAGAAACATGAGAAACAAGAACATGAAGACATGAATACATGAATTGTCATTTGAAAGTTCAATAGCTGTCTGCTTCCACGACTGGACCGTTGACCCGACCACACTGGCGTAGTAGTCTGGTTGTTGATATGGAGCCTGTAATATACTGTTCCCACATGTTGAAAAGAATGGCCTGGTTAGTGCGGGCTTGCTTGCGCTGGTAGCGAGTAAGCTTACCCTCGGTCACTAGCTTAATCTGGATTGGTAGTAGTTGCGCTTCTTCGTGCAGTCTCTTGATGAGGGTATAGAATGCTGGCTTTCCGTCGTTGTTCTTCTTGTTGAGGCGTCTGTGCCAGCCTTCTACGTCGTTGTTGGTTCTTGTTGGTTGGTTGAATACGCACCACGTTGCTATTTGGTAGAATGCGCTGGTGGTCCATGTCTTGCGGACATAACTGGTAAACTTCTTAAGTGCTGGGTCAGTAACACGGCTGGTTAGCTCTCTAAATGTTGGCTCAATGTGACTAGCAGGTAACAATGGTAAGGCCATGATGTTACGGCAGAAAGAGAATACATCACCTCGTCTGTTGTAGGAGAACTGAAGAAAACATTATGAAAATTAAGTCTGTGATATATATTCAAATTTACAAATCACAATCAAGTGATAGTATAAACTGATCTAATCGGCTTTATGTCTCAAAAACAATTATCTCATAGACAATTATACCACATTTGCTTTTGATCTCATTGACAATTATACCACATTTGCTTTGGATCTCATTGACAATTATACCACATTTGCTTTTGATCTCATTGACAATTATACCACATTTGCTTTTGATCTCATTGACAATTATACCACATTTGCTTTTGATCTCATTGACAATTATATCACATTTGCTTTTGATCTCATTGACAATTATACCACATTGCTTTTTGTCTCATTGCTTTATATGTATATAAAAGTTTTTAATTATTTGTAACGATTATACTTTATTATATTCGTTTCGTTTATACAAATCTGTAATTTGTGTTCATCACTTCCGTTTTAGCACCATTAAAAATGGCTCTCTCCATCTAGTCACACGTTTATATGCCTTACCACTCATACGGCCCGAACAGCCAAACACACAACATAACATGGTGGCAGCGCAAATGTAAACGAACTCAGGCTTTCGATTGAATAACTTTTAGAGAATATTTGAAGTGATTTGAAGCGAAATTATGGAAATTCAGCTGAAAACGCCGGACAAACTGAACTTTGAAGTTACCGATCTTGCACACACATGGAAAAAGTGGAAAGAAGAATTCTCACTGTATGCCGAGCTAGCATTAGACGGTAAAGATGATAAATTCAAAGTTAAAATGTTTAAATACTTGATCAGAAGTAGAGGACGAGAAGTGTACGATACTTTGACTTTTGCTGAGACTGAAAACGATAGAACAGTTGATATTGTGCTTCAGAAATTCGACACTTATTGCAATCCGTTGAAAAACGAGACAGTTGAGCGATATAAATTTAATTCTAGGACACAACAGAGTGGTGAGTCCGTATCTAAATATTATACAGAACTGAAATTAATAGCAGCACATTGTGGCTATGGAGCGCTTGAGGAGTCACTTATAAGAGATCAGATAGTGTGTGGAATAAAAGACACCCAGGTACGTGAACGATTATTACGCGATAGTAAATTGACACTGAAGGGTTGTTTAGACACCTGTAGAGCTACAGAACTTTCAAAGGAGCGTATTAAAGAGATAGAAAATTCTCCAGCAGAGGTGCATGCAGTTAAGTCGCCAAGTCATGGTGCAAGTGCAAGACATAAGAATAACTATGAAACACCGAAGTCTAAGATAGATTGTCGTTATTGTGGACGCAAGCATGAGCCAAGTAAGCAGAAATGCCCTGCTTATGGACAATCGTGTCGTAAATGCAACAAAAAAGATCATTTCGCAGCTGTGTGTGGACGTAACAAACCGCAACAGCACAAAAGTCGTGGAAATCAAAGGAACCAACGAGTAAACTTGATGTGTGATGATGAAGATTCTGATGAGTATTATGAAACTATTAAAACTGTAACAGGCACTACTACAAAACATGTATATGCTACGATGAATGTGAACGATCGTCCAATAAAGTTCCAAATTGACAGTGGTTCAAGTTGTAATGTTATTCCGATGAACAAACTGAAAGGACTAGAATGTAAAATTGTAAAATCTAGTACTGTCTTAACGACTTACGACAACTCTGAAATAAGACCGCTTGGAAAGACCACATTAAAATTGGTAAATGCTAAGAATGGCAAAAGTTACGACGAGACATTTATTGTTGTAAAGGAAAACACAACACCCATTTTGGGTAATCAGACTATTCAACACATGAACTTAGTAACAATAAATTATGACAATATACAGGCACTAGATATCAATGAGATAAGTTTATCCGAAAAGTCAGTATTTAGGCAATACAAGGACGTGTTTGACGGAACAGGCTGTTTACCAGGAACATATCGTCTCGAAATAGATGAAACCGTTAAACCAGTGGTGCACCCACCACGCAAGATACCTGTAGCGTTGCGCGATAAGCTGAAAACTGAATTAGAACGTTTAACCGACAAAGAAATGATTACGCCAGTTACTGAGCCAACTCCATGGGTGAACAATCTAGTGATCGTTGAAAAACCGAACAAGTTGTATACGCCTTATTTTTAGTCCAGATTTTTAGTATTCGTATTGTTATCTTAGAAAGTCTTACTGATTAAAATACTACAATAGGTAACAATTTGACAATTTAGTAGTGTCAACCCTGTGGTTATGACCCGTGTATATAGCATATTAATCCTGAATACAACGTTTGGTGGTGCGCCTGTCAGATGCGGAACGTACAGATAAGGTAATAGGTAACAGGTGAATATACTATTGGTATCGGTAGCGGACTCGACCCGGAACTTCTTAATTATTGGCAATATTAATTACGTGGAAAACAAAAGGGCCTGGAGTGGTGTAATTTTTAATCTACACCTTTGTACTATATTAGTTATATATAAAGTTGAATTCTGTGATTCGTCTTTTTTACGTGATGACGGCTGACAAATTGGACCTCGTAATTTTAGTATTATAGATACTCAGCAGGCTACACAAAAGCTTGTTTTTAGAGGGGGTGAATTTATTGTGCAAACAGAAAATATGCAAAACAAAATTTGGTCTATTGACCAATGGACATCAGCATTTATCATTTTTGTTAGTGTATATTGTACTGTGCATTCAGGTAGATTACAAGAATTACATTTTGTACTTAAATACATGTCAGTTGTACGTTTGGGTGCACAAAGAAATCCTAATAATTTAGATTGGAAGTTATATGATGAGCAATTTAGGTTGCGCAAAACACTGGATCCGGCAAGTTCATGGGCTATTGTAGATACAGAGCTTTGGTTATTATATATGGCTGATAGTAGTGGCACACAAAATTTGGAAGTAGTTTCTTCTGGTTACAATACATTTTCTGCTAATAGAAATGTGAATAAAAAGTCGAAGTGCTATGCCTTTAATTATAACGGCAAATGTTTCAATTCATTTTGTCAATATAGTCATGCATGTCTACAATGTCATGGTGTTCACTCAGTTTGTCAATTCAGGCAATATAATTTGCCTTCGCAAATAAGACCAAATCAACAGCCAGAACGACCCCAGCAGGGATACCAGAAGATTTAAACATTAATTTCAAACTATAATTGGGTCCCTTATAGATAGTTCAGTTGCCCAAAGTACCTTAACAACATATCAAAGAGGTGTATTGGCCTTTAATGAGTTCAGAAAATTGTTTGGTTTATAAAATGTATGGCCAATACCATTGTATATGTATGAATTGTGCAATTTTATAGCATATTTGTTTCAAGCAAGTTACTCCCATTCCTTTATTAAGTGTTATTTAGCAGGGATAAGTTTTTTCAGTAGATTGAATGTCTTTGGAGATTTTACTCAAATTTATTTAAAAAATGATGGAGGGAGTTAACCGGTCAAGGCCAAAATTAGGGATTCAAGATTGCCTATTACCAAAGAATTACTTCTATTAATAGTTAAAATTCTACCGTTTATTTGTTCCTCCTGTTATGCAGTTAAGTTGTTTAAGGCTGCCTTCTCGTTAGCCAATCATGGTCTTTTGAGAATAGGAATTAGCAGTAAGTAATGGAAAGGGTGGGACTAACCTCTGTCTTGACAGATTAAATACAGAAATTTGGTGGCAAGGGAAATCGGGCATGGTTACAAGTCAACTAAGAAGACAAATAAGAATAATAAAATATATGAAGATCCTCCTAAATTTCTAGTCGTACATGTAGGTGCTAATGATTTAGGGAATATAAAAACTAAAGACTTGAGAGAAAAGTTGATAAAGCTTTGACCTTTATTTCAAAGGACTTGCCTGACACTAAAATTGTGTGGTCACAAATGTTGCCTTCTTTAAATGGAGATATTCTAAACAATGGTAAGGCAATTGAAAAATGTAGATACATGGTTAATAATGCAGTAGCTAACTATATATTGGAATCGGGGGGTTATTGTATACGCTATCCAGACATTTCTAGGACTGAAAACGTATAAATCTGATGGGGTGCATTTGTCTGTTATAGGCAATAACAATTTTTTAAATTCAATTCAAGGTGGTCTTGAGTTTTTCATGCTTAAAACCAATGGTCATGTTTCCCCTCTACTGATATATAAGTATGACATATGTTGTTTTGTTTTGAGTTTTTGTCTCATTGATATAAATACAATATTGTAATCTAAGACAAACTTTGTATAATTGATCTTGTGTAAATTTTTACTGTAGATATATACAATTTTTTACGATTTATTGAGCAACTTTACTAGTAATTACATGTAACTTGAAGTTTGCTTTGATATTTAGTGGATGTATTTGACTCACAGCTTGGCAGCGAACCTTCATTATATGGCGGTTGACAATGAATTATTATCCTGTTTCACTGTCAATCTGGCATAATTCGCTGCATCAAAAAACATTTTGTTTTATGAATAGGATCATTTACTACAGATCTAGATGAACAATGTAAGGATTTCGATCCATCACCTGTGTTCCCACGGTGATTTCCAAATTGTTTTAATCCTATCTTCAGTTACCATTATCTGTGGTAGTAATTTATATATATATATATATATATATATATATATATATATATATATATATATATATATATATCTATAAATGACAGTACGGTTGCCATAATCAGCAATATGCGGGTAACCTCATTTTTCAGTTATATACAACATGTATAAATTATGAGAATAATAATATTAAAGGCTGTGGCCAAATACTGTCAATTTGTTGTTTGGTCTTAATTAGCATCTGGGATAATAGAATTTAAGTCCTGTACTTAAATTCAGTTATCCCGGTGCGCTGTACTATTACATTGGTTGGTTATTAGTGAGTTTAAGAAAACGCAAATTTCATTGGTGGTTAGTGAACCATACATTTTGACGTCACGATCCTTTTTTAATTCGGGTCCAACAGGAGAGGTTGCTTAAATAACTTGTTGTTATCAGAGGAAAATTTTATTCAAAATCCCTCCCTCCTCCCGAAATGTATATTTATTGTAAATACAATGTATTAGAATAAGATACTGCCTGTGTTGTAATTTATAATTTCAGGTGATGTTTCAGTTGTCAATTGTTTGAACACCTATATGTATTTGGCCATTTGGACAGACAGGACCTGTGAAGAAGTCTGATCGAAGTTATCGAACCTTCCAACAAAGACTTTAAATTTATTAGGCCTGTGATTTGCATAATTCGCTGCATCAAAAAACATTTTGTATTATGAATAGGATCATTTACTACAGATCTAGATGAACAATGTAAGGGTTTCGATCCATCACCTGTGTTCCCACGGTGATTTCCAAATTGTTTTAATCCTATCTTCAGTTACCATTATCTGTGGTAGTAATTTATATATATATATGACAGTACGATTGCCATAATCAGCAATATGCGGGTAACCTCATTTTTCAGTTATATACAACATGTATAAATTATGAGAATAATAATATTAAAGGCTGTGGCCAAATACTGCCAATTTGTTGTATGGTCCTAATTAGCATCTGGGATAAAGCGTGTATGGTGTATTTTGAATGAATATTAATATTTCGCGTAATCAAGTATAACAGTAAAGTTACCTTTTTTTATCATTATTTATCAGGGATAAGATTTTTGATTTATATAAATATGAGATATGCTGATTGATAGATGTACGAAAAAAACTTTAAACAAATTTCTCGAAAGAATGCAACATTTTACATGAAAATGACGAACTAGATAATTAGTAAACACGTTAAATAAGTTGGTACTATAGTACTAACAAGCTTATGATCCTGTATCATTTCTTGACATCCGTTTTAAGTATACTTTGAAAGCATTTATTCAGTTTGCTTCATTCCCGCCAAAATCGCCCTTTTGACGTTGTCAGTGCCCCTGAGTATTGTGACGTTACAATGGACCTTTGACGTTCTACACAATCAACAAGATTTGTGTGTAGAAGCCATAAATGTCCCTTTGGCAGCAAGAGGGTTAAAGAATAGTAAGTTTTAGCGCCAAAAGTCTAGTTTCGCTAAAACAGATCAAAATCTAAATATAGACTCAAGTATTTAAATTATGATTAGTACCTTTCTTATTTAACTTTGATTATTTGACTTTTCTATTTATATGTTGACGGTTCAATGGATTGATTCAGAATGACAAGTTGTTCTGCAGGCTCCTATTTATGTCTTTTGGCACTAATTATGACGTAAGAGTAAACGACCAATCGTCCAATCAAAAACAACGTTTCTTACGTCTTTTGGCTTGAAACGTTCAAGAAAAAAATCAGATTTCGTTATTATTAAATAAAGACTCGTTATTGAGTTGTCATTATTTTGTCCTTCTTGACCGAATTATATTTAAAAGCAAATAAAACTAAAAGGACATTTCTATATAATGCTATAATTAAACGGACAGTAAATTCCTTTCTCACCACGGCGTATGATCTTATGTGTAATTTACCTAACCTTACGCATTAGATATAATTCTTAATGAGATCAATAAAAACCCTGCTTTTTCATAAATATAGACAATGTTCATGAAAAGGGAGGCAAAAACATAATAAATACGCAATTTATCTACATTGATAAAGTGTTAACTTTTACAAATAATGATATGAGATCGCAAAGTGAAAGTACAACAAGTTGAATCTCACGACGATATTAATCAAAATAAATCACTATCTGACGGGATAATCAAAGTATTTCATAGGTAAACATTACCAAGATATACATATAAAACTGACCCTTACCGCTTGCAAAGTACAAATAGTTTAAATCATGAGTATGACAGTCAATGCATTTATCAGTGTTTGTGGACACCCGAGAAGTTGACCACCCGTCAATATTCAAATAAATATATGTTTAAATACAATTAATAACACATTAAATAATAACAATTGTCAGTCCAGAATTGTCACAATATGCCGCACAGCCCAATATTTTGACCTTTGAAATTAAATGTGGTGCATATGAACTTTCAATTCTAGGATAAGATTTTTTTTCAAAACTTCATAGTAACACTCGTACAGTTTAGCCGTAAAAGGAGTTTCTATGGGAAACTGCATTGTCAATATTTACAGAAATGCAACCTATAGGTGTAAGATACGGTATGCTTTATGGATTTTTGATAACACAAAATATGTTTTACTCCCTATAACAAAACGTTTCAAAGGAAAACTACATCGTTTAACACACTACCAATAGTCTACGTTTAGTGCTATCATGTATATTCAAAATAATTATTTTGTAAAATAAAAATTCATTTCAAAGAACAACCTAATCTAGAAAGAAGAAAACAATAGCGGCCAAATATTTATGATACTGCAAAGCAACTGATAACTTTTTTTTAAAGTAAAATCTTGTAGATGCTAATTTCAAATATAAAAAGTTCTAAGCGATTTCTAATTTCATAACTAACAACAATGTTGTTAAATTACTTTTTGTATATGAAAAATGATATTCAACTTATGCAATTCGATATTCTAACGACTTTATACCTGTTTTCGACTTGGTCACACACCGGCCTTGAACTAATATTGTGACGAGAAAAATTGTCAAAGACTTTATCGGTAAAAAGAAAGGTTTAGCAGGAAGATATTATAATTGAAGATGAACTTTTATCTTATATATTGTTGAGAGTATTGAAATATCCCAGGTCATTCAAATTCAAGTTATGACTGCTGGATAGTTTTATTGTGAAGAAGGAGGTAATAATTATAATATCATTTATGAACAATAAGATGAAAACCTTCATGAAGATGAGAAAAGACCTGACAATTAGTCTGACCTCTTTAAAAAAGCAGAAAAAGGTGTTCGAGATTTTCATCAATGTCGAAAAGATGCAGGCTTAAGGGAGTTTGTGACAAGGATATCAAAGAATTTTTGGTAAATAATCTATCAACTGTATCTATTGAAGCTTTATAGATAGAGAAAATCTGAAAGAAACATATATATTCAGAATAATGAGCTCTACCAATTGTTAATATATGTCAAAACTGTTAGACAAGTTATTACAGGAGTTATGACCCATACATGACAAACATTTTTTCGCTTTTGTCTATTATCCTGAAAACTTCAATATAAACAGAACTACTACAAGTCAATATGAAGTCATCAGAGTTTTGACCCTTAGAGAACTTAGAACGATCGCAAAAGGCGTTGAAAAGTACCAAATAATTGTTTAAAGAATCTGCTGGAAGATATTTAATTGAAATAAAAGAAATGACAGAAATTATATAATATAAGATATAATGGCGAATTAGACATGTTCGCATTGTAAAAAAGGTATTTGTAAAGTCATATGTTACTAGGACTATCTTTTATCAAAAAATAACCTTTATCTAATGAAAATCTTCAAAATGGACTGTTATAAAATTATTGTTTTCCCGTTTTCTATTTGACATTATGGTTGGTTGCAGACTAGGCACAACCTGTTGTCGGGCGGAAAAAAGTTGACGCGGCGTTTACTCGCGTGCACTTCATGTCAAACCTCTGCCGTGCGTTAACTCCGAAATTTAAGCAGACATTAATTAAACGGGCGTTTACTTCTGTGTTTACCTCCGCTTTAACAAAAAAATTGCGCGTCTTTTTTTTTTTTTTTTTTTTGTAGTAAACGCTCGATAACGCAGTTTGTCATCGTATCTTGGATACACTAACCTAGCATATCACATGATAAGGTAAATCAAAATTAAAACTGTCCATTTCGATTGATATATTGACGATTACAGTAAAATATATTACACCCTTTATTTAATTGAAAATGAATCATAGTTTTAATGTACAAAATGGTTATTTATCTTGGAACTGTAAAATCTACAACACTTTCAATTTACATTCTAATGCAACAACGTTTGTAACGATAATTTTGATTGGATAACGTCACTTTCTTACATGGCATCAATTGACAATTGATGCTATGGGATGTACGCGCAAGCGCAGACGACATATGACAGATTTTAAATACATGTTTTAACGTTGTTTTCTGTCAGTTTCATTAGAATGGAGATAACAATATTGTATTTTAAGCTCCGACGGCATCAATTGGGGATTTGATGGTCGCAAATACCCGTTTACTGTCTCCGCTAACGCGTCGCCAGTAAACTTAATTTGCGACCATCAAATCCCCAATTGATGCCGTCGGAGCTTAAAATACAATACAGTTATCTCCTAATTCATAAGTTTTCAGAAGATATGACAAACACATAACCGAAGTAAGAGATGAGTTAATACGATCAGATAATGGGAAGAAATGGTTTAAGTGCATTCATACCGACGTGTTCGCAGAGTGGAAATATTTGTGTTAGTTGATATTTGTACATGTCACTTTTGAAAAGAACATTTAGAAAATCCGCTATTTAAAGTTATTGGAACTGTTTTTCTTGCAATGAATAAAAGTTAATTTTTCGAATTAAAGGTGTTTTAATTGAATTGTAATGGTTTTAACCGCCTATACGTAGAATATTAGGATAAAAGTCGATTTAACAAAATGAAATAAAATGTACAAATATACACGAAGTTTATTTTATAATTTACACAATTAGTTAACGCGAAAAGTAAACGCGCGTTGACTAACAAGTGCTCAAAGGGCGTAAAAGCAAACTTGTGAAATCTGAAGTATACGCCCGTTTACTGTTGACTAGACGGACACATAGTAAACGCGCGTTTACTCGGGTAGACATTAGACATTTTCTTTTTGACCGCGATAAAGTAATAATAGTAAACGTGATAATTGTTATTCCCGGGCTTGTATTTCCTATCATGAATTCCTTGAGTTGGTTGACCGTTATGGAATAACAGTTTCAAAGATGATATCGGATATGTTCCTTACGTCGTAACTACAACACCCTTCCCTTTATTTAATGTGACCTAACGAATTGGACTAGTTATCGGATTGGTTATGGCATAAACACCACGACGGGTGCCACATGTGGACAGGATCTGCTTACATTTCCAGAACACTTGATATCACCCCTAGTTTTGGGCGGGGTTCGTTTTGCTTAGTCTTTAGTTTTCTATATCGTGTCGTTGTGTCGTGTGTACTATTATTTGTCTGATTGTCTTGTTATTTTAAGCCACGGCGTTGTTAGTTTCAATCTAAAAGTTTGACTGTCCCTCTGGTATCTTTCGTCCCTCTTTTGAAGTTGACGAACGGAATAAGTGCATGTGGTGTTAACATGCTTTTACTTCATGTAATACTCGGTCTTCATCCAACTGTATTTAGTATGCAGTAAGTTTATCCAGTTGACCATTCTTAAGTAGTTCGACAGCCGCAGATCCTAAGTAAGAGGTCAACCCAGGATGACAGAAAAGATAACCAAACGTGAATTTTATATAATGTAATTTTTTTTTATACCAAATCATTTTACTTACAATTAGAAACGCATGGAAAATATACAAATAAATAATCATCACGTTTTAATCAAAAATTTATTGTCATATAAATGCATATCTACGATGTTATTGAATTTTTACGTGCTCCATAGTTCTGTGTTGATTGTTTATAAGAATATGTCAGTTGTTATTCATCCGTTTGATAGATTTGAGCTTATGATTTTGCCATTTGATTAGGGACTTTTAGTTTTGAATTTTCCCGGGCGTTCGGTTATCCCTGGCAAAAAAGCGCAAAAGTTAGTTAGAAGGAAAATAGGTCACTGAATTAATTTTTTTTTTATTATATGTTTATAATTTGTAATAAATGTAGAAAAAAATCGTTTGAAAGATGTCACTTCCGGTATTTTTTTATAGTTTACTTGACTGATTTCAAAAGTATATGTCAAAGTCAAAATGTACTTTTACATTAAATAGGTACAAACATAAACACTTCTGGTTTACATAAGGTCACTTATGGTTGGCTTTTCTATGGTCAAGTGGCTTGCAAATCAATTCCAAAATGTCCCATGGCTTTATCATGTATACATATGAGGTAAAAGCAAAGGTCAAAATCTTGAACGTCAAACTTACCTATGACCTTGAGCTCAAATTCAAGGTCATCAACAAAGGATCACAAATCAAAACAACCTGAATTTAAAAGAAGAAGAAGAAAAAAACAATATTCAGAACAAATACAATAGGTGTTTTCTAATTAACAAGACTAGTATTATTTCGTGCGTCGAAAGAGCTTTTCTTGATTAAGTTTATCAGGAATTTCTTTTACCAAAACATTTGCAAGCATAACATTGGTAATAGACCAATACTAGCGCACTCAGGTCATCAATTGACTTTGTCAGATTAGTTGAATGTTCGTCTGTTACGCCAACTTATTACGTCGTATCTTTTATAGATATTTAAGCTGTGTGACGGCCAAAGATTCTCAAAGTCTAAATTAAACAATTTTAAAAGCTACTACAGGAATAACACTTGTGTTTTAATCATTATTGAATACTTGAACATTCTTTTCTGTCATGTTTGTTAGTTTTGATAAATATTTTTTTATGATATCGCATCTTCCTGAAACATAAAAGTTAATCTAATTACCTTTAAAAGTTACATTGTATGTATCAGCTATTATCTTTTTTGGACGCCATAGTGGTTAACCCATTGCAGTTGTCTTTTTTTCATTTATAAAAATGGTATGATTTCCAATGAGACAACTCTCCACAATAGACCAAAATGACACAGAAATTAACAACTATATGTCACCGTACGGCCCTTAACAATGAGCAAGGCCATACCGTATAGTCAGCTATAAAAGGCCCCGAAATGACCATGTAAAACAATTCAAACTAACGGCCTAATTTATGTATCTTTTAACTATGATCTGGTCTAAATTTTCATTTTAGAACGCATGCATGATCAATTTTCAATAGCTTTGCAATTACAAAACAAAGAAAATAGTTATCAAAGGTACCTGGATTATAATTTAATACGCCAGACGCGCGTTTCGTCTACATAAGACTCATCACTGACGCTCAGATCGAATTAGTTATAAAGTATACAAGTGAAAAGTTGAAGAGTATTCAGGACCCAAAATTCCAAAAAAGTTGTACAAAATACGGCTAAGGTAATCTACTCCTGGGATAAGAACATCCTTAGTTTTGTAACATTTAATTTATAAAAATGATCATTTCACTGATATTCATGTCAACACCGAAGTGCTGACTACTGGGCTGGTGATACAAAATATACTTTCGTACGGTCTTTTTCGTACTTAGAAGATATTGGACAGTAAAAAGTTATTTGGACCAAGCCTTATCAAAATTGCTTTTTTCTTAAAACGTTTAATATATTGTGTATAGGAAACTTGAAATTTTCTGCTTCATACTTTACTTGTGAAAAATCCTTGGCAGCAGAAACGTATTCATAATTATGAACCGACTAATCGTCCTTCTTTTTGAGAATATCTGTTTTTTTCTTGTTTTTCTTTTCATATGGGAAAAGGAAGGATATTTCTCTTGCACGTAGATGAACGTAAGTCAACATTTAGTTATAATTTTAATCACTACAAAAACAAAAAAATATGTCAACAAAGACAAACAAAGAGGCAAAAAACTTAAGCAAAACCGAAAGACAATAATACAATAATTTACCATATCACAACAACACAATGAAGTACAAGTTAACGACACAAATTCGAAAAATACAAGAAAGATATGTAGACGAGTTCTGCAACTCGGTTAATGACTATAACTATCTTTGGTCAATGAGACAAAAAGCATAACAAACACGTGTCACAGTTTCCTCTTAAAAACTTTATATAAACAGAAATGGTCCAATAGTTAATTACATATTCAAACAGATATATACATAAACAGAGACAATTGAGTTGTGTAGCACTTGAAAGTCCAAGGCAAACCTGTTACAATACTGGAACTATTGTCCTATAACAAACTGACCATATGAGTTCTCTTCATATGACTGAAGTATAATCCATGTGAAGATATCTAGTAAAAACGTTTTTTTTTTTAATTTCGGAACTCTTTTCACAAACAATTCTGCTTGCATTGACTTTTGAATGATCACAACGTGGGAGTATTCTTTCTCTTAAGATATTTTGTGAATTAACCCTGTCAACTTTAAGAATATTTGCAATGCAAATCAAAATGTGCAAATGTATTTTTCGATTATCTAATGATATCAGCTCTGAATATTTATTATTCTTCAAAACGAATATGAGGATAGTTTAAACAAAAAATCCAAGTTCTTAATAATGGTTTATTGACTAAAAGAGAAATTAAAAACAGTTTGTTTCAAATCATTTCATACATAATAAGGTCCGTTTTGGACTTCATACAACCAGGAATTAGCAGTATTAGGTCAGGCAGATGCTTCTTTGGTGTACGTTATAATGCATAATGACGTTGGACAGTTTCAATAATTATCAACACTAGCTACAAAAATAAAATAAAAAAAAAACATTTCAACTTTTTTAGCCTTCATGGTTCGTTCATCTTTGCATTTCAAGTTATATAGTGCATGCCCATGACGTTAACGTCAGTCATTAGTAATTAACCTGAAGAAAGTAAAGCTACCTATGATTGAAACTTTGTTTATTACAAACCACCAACAAAAACGAAAATGTAAGTCTTTTAAGTTGATAAATGTCCTTTTTTGTTTGATTTTATGGTAAATGGTACATAACATGGGACAAACAGATTACGATTTTTGTTTCTTTTAGCTTTCCTGCCTAGTAGAAAATAGCAACAGAGGGTAAAATAATTTATAAACTGTTGTCATTGCAATAACGTAATGATAATGGCAATAATACATTTTAACAATTAAAAATAAGTTAAAATATTTCGAAATAGTTACTAGACAAATAAAGGCAACAGAAGACTACCGCTGTTAAAAAGTTATAGATCGATTGGGAGAAAAAACAAATCCGGTTAAAAAAAATAAAACCGAGGTAAAAACTCAACTATAAGAACAAAACAACAAAACAACAGAAACACTGAAGTACCACCAAAAACAAACAAAAATGGAGCATACATAGAAACAAACTATTACATAGCAACTGGCATATTCCTGACTTGGTACAGGACATTTAAACAAAAGATGGTGGATTGAACCTGTATTTGTGGCTAGCAAAACATTTCTCTTGATGCCAAAGTTAGATATACCGCTAGAATAACAACATTACATGAAAGGAATATAGTACCAATAAATACAAGAACATCTTGGACAGAGAAATTAATAAATGAATAATATACATTTGTAAAAAGTACATTTCGACATGTTTACCACACAACAGCATAATAGAATAACGAACTGTGTGTCACACGTATCAACGACACAAAACTTGACGTCACAGGTAAAGTTTTAAAAATTGGATATAAATCTAGATTCGGTTTGTTATTATGTTATTTAATGTATTTTGTAACAATCAAACAGACACGTCATCAGCAATGTAAATTCATACTCAGCAAAACAGTTATAATCGGGAAAAAATATTTAGAAAAATAGAGTGTCCATGACACAATCGCCAGTGGTTTCAAGAGCTAAAGAAACAGCTTTTCATCTTTGAAGGACTGTACTTTTTAATGATTGGACAAAAACAAAATTACTAGATTATCGTATGATACTAGTATTGAGGTCAATTGGAAAAAATGAAAAGCATTCCTTCAAAATCATGCATTCTACTGCACGAAAATGTGTGGTTCGTTCCTTAAAACATTTTGTCTCGTTTAATAATAACCCTGACCGTTTTTGGCACAACTTTTTTGATCTTTTGGTCCTCGATGCTGTTCGACTTTGTGCTTGTTTCGGCTTTCAAACTTTTGTATCTGGGCGTCACTAGAAGATCTTGTGTGGATAAAATGCACTTCTGGCGTATTACAATTTTCAACTTGTTGCCTTTTGTTGACTGTTGTTCGTGTGTTTCTTTGTCAATTGTGTTCTCCAATTTATTTATATTGTAGTCCTGTGGTGTTGAGTTGTCATTTTGATGTTATATTTCACATGGTTATAAAAGAGGGAGGTTTGGCATGCCACAAAACCAGGTTCAACCCACCATTTTTTCCTTTAAAAATGTCCTGTACCAAGTCAGGAATATGGCCATTGTTATATTATAGTTCGTTTCTGTGTGTGTTACATTTTAACGTTGCGTCGTTTGTTTTTTCTTATTTTTGAGTGTAAATTCACATTGCGATAAGACGTGTCACGGTACTTGTCTATCCCAAATTCATGTATTTGGTTTTGATGTTATATTTGTTATTCTCGTGGGTTTTTGTCTGATGCTTGGTCCGTTTCTGTGTGTGTTACATTGTAGTGTTGTTTCGTTGTTCTCCTCTTATATTTAATGCGTTCCCCTCAGTTTTAGTTTGTTACCCCGGTTTTGTTTTTTGTCCATGGATTTATGAGTTTGAACAGCGGTATACTTCTGTTGCCTTTATTTAATAAGATTGCATTCCTTGAAAAAATAATATTGATTCTAAATAATCTTTTTGTTTCGTAAAAATAGTATAGGGAGAAGAATAAGATTAATGTTTGATATATGTTTGTTCTAAAGTGGTTTGGTGTTCTAGTAATATTAACAAATTAAGATTAAAATCTTTATTGTCATTTAACTAAATACGAATATGACACAAAAAAACTATTAAAAAAAACCATTAAGTCAAATATAAAATTGTAAAAAAAATAAGATATTTATTAATTACATTCAATGTTTGTATAATATAAATGTATATATAATTTATATATTTACATCTTTTATTCGTTCTATGGAAGCGTAAAAATCATTCAACTGAAGCGTTATGGCATATCTTTCAAATGGTAATTCTTTTTCCTCGAATATTAAAAATGAAACTGAAAAAATCTATTTCACCTCTTCGAAATGAGGTGCACACAATCGCAACATCGTTAAATTCTTTCTACCTTAATATCCAATGATTATTTCGTGAGCTCGAAAAAAGAAAAAAATATATGACTCTACTATGTATCACTCCATTTCGTGTATTCATTTAATCAAAACGTTAAATTCTTTCTACTGAAGTATTATTACATATCTTTCAAATAATCATTCTTTTTCTTACAATATTTACAACAGAAAAAATCTATCTCTCCTCTTTGAAAAGAGGAGCGAATATATAATCGCAACATCGTTGAATTCTTTCTACCGAAATGTCATGGCATAACTTTCAAATAATTATACCGTGACCTCAAAAAAAAGAATGAAAAAAATACTGTAGAATGTATCTAACCGCATCGTTTATTCATTTTATTGAAACTTTAAATTCTTTCTACTGAAGTGTCATAACACATCTTTCAAATAATCATTCTTTTTCATCGCAATATTTACAACAGAAAAGATCTATCTCTCCTCTGCGAATAGAGGAGAGAATAATCGCAACATCGTTAAATTCTTTCTACAGAAATGTCATGGCATTACTTTCAAATAATTATTCCGTGACCTCGAACTATTTTAAACTAAAAAGAAGGACAACTGTTTAATGCATCTTTTGTCTTTGAAAAGAGGGTATCTTCATCGAAAAGAGGAGCGAAAAATCCCAACATCGTTAATTCGATCGTTCAAAATATTATTAAAATATATTTCTTTCACCGCAATGTCATTGCACATTTTTTAAATTATTATTCATTTTCTAGAAACATTAATTAATATGGGAATTGAATTGAATATCTGTCTCCTCTTCTGAAGAAAAAGCAATAATGAAATAAAATCCAAATTGTTAGCTTTTTCTGTCAAAATCATATTAAAATACTATCATTTAAAATGTTGATTTATTTCCCAATAAAATGTCATTGCATATCGTACAAATAATTATTCTGTTCTCCGAAAGATTACAGTGAGTTGACTATGGGTGTTACTGTTGACATGTAGCTATTGTTCAACCAGATTGAAACATTGACAATACAATAGGGACATTTAAATTGACCAATTGGTTTGTTAGATTTAAATCTACCTTGATGCCACCTGTAAAAAAAATTATTCACCTACCAAAACTTTCAGCATGCTTTTTTCCTGATAATTTTCTTGACTTAGGACTATTCTATCAAAAAATAAAAGGGTAAAACTATTAATGGTTTTCATTGTTTTAAATCCCCAGTATTGATAATATTTCTAAAATTTACCAAAAAATCTTAATCAGTAAAATATTTTGTTATCTGCATATTAATATGTATGAAAATTAAAACTGTATTTGTATAATAAATGATTCTTTAAATTTGTAACCCTCATACATAGTATTGTCCCCACTTGACAGTGAAACATAAAAGAGCTATCCAGGTGACTTCAGTTTCAATATTCAGATGGATAATATGTTGTGCATTTCTTTATAATGTCCCTTCAATACTTTCATTTTGGATTATGATATTTGCTGTGTTTTTCTTTGAAATCTATTATAAGAGGACTTTTGTGCAAAATATACTATGTTTACTCAAGGAAATTCAATTTGCATAATATGGGTTAAGCTATCTAAAAGGTTATACAAAATCAAACTTGAATGCAAGGAGAAATAATTTCAGCACATTCATTATAAATTTTGGGATATATTATAAGACTGATTCACCTGTTTAAATGGAATATATCTCATGGGAATTATCATGGAAATGAAACAAAATGTTAAATTCATAAAGTGGATATGGTCTAATGTAGTGATATAGTGAAAAAGTGAAAAGAAAAAGTAAAATATTCCAAAACATTCCTAACATTGGGATAATATGATGTGAAATTAGAAATAATTGGATTTTATATTGTTTAATTGGAAAATATACTTTGGTAAATTAAAAAAACACTCAATACTGTCGATATATTAAAATTAAGTGATATAGTGAAAATATATGCATAAACTTTTCAAAATATTTGTAAAGTGAGGACACTCTGATAATGGAAATAATCAGATATTGCACACTTCTGTACCTGTATTTAGGGAAATATATATCATAGAAAATTTAACATCATATTGATATAGAGAGAAAATCTAGTTATATAGTGAAAAGCGTGAACAAATATTCAAAAACTTTCATCATGTTCATAAAATTAGAAAAATGTTATAAATTATTTCAGATAAAGAAAATGGAATACTGGATGAGATATAAAATATGTAGAGTAAATAAAATAGCTCATTCAAATATGATTTTGATATTCAATATAAATATACATAAACAATTTGTACAAGGAACATGTCAAAAACAAGTTATTTTGAGTTATTTTCCATTAGAAAAAAAACAAACAGATATTAAAAAGTTTTTTTTTCTTTAACAGAATATATGGCTTGCCTTCTTCTAAAATTTTAAATGACAGTAAAAAAACTCTCTTTTTCCCTCTTAATGTTGTGTTTTTTGGCATTTGAATAACAAATTATTTCAGGGAAAACATCCATTTCCATAACAAAAAGACTAACAACAATGTTAATTTCTTTACCTGTTTTAGGGTTCTCTAATTAAAAAACATGAGTTTGTGTCCTGTTATCATATATAAGTGGTCATATTCTAGCATTATTCATACCATATAAACTAATTTAGACTGAATGCATATCATCTTATTCAACAAAGATAAATAATTGAAACCTTGCAGCCATATCTATAAGTTTAAAAAAACCGATCCCAGTTATACTACAACAGGTGAAGGGATGGGATAAGAAATACTTCAGGAAAAAAGCATGCTGAAAGTTTTGGTTAGGTGAATATTTTTTTTTACAGGTAGCATCAAGGTAGATTTAAATCTAACAAAACCAACTGGTCAATTTAAATGTCCCTATTGTATTGTCAATGTTTCAATCTGGTTGAACATTACCTACAGGTAAACAGTAACACCCATAGTCAACTCCCTGTAAAAGCAAAAACGTAATGACTGTATAATATTCTCATCTTCAGAATGGGAAAATTTGATCTCTACATATAGTTCGTTCGTTGCTTCAAAATGTTATGATGATCATATGAAATGCTTATTTCTTCAATAGTCGCGAATATGTATTACTGGGGTATTTCCTTATTAAACTACAATTAGTAATAGGAAATCGGGATATTAGATCGCCGCGAAGTGGACTAGAAAGGGCCAAACGTGAAATAAAATATATGCAAAAATAAGTTAGTTTACACTCGTAAGATTTACAACTAGAAAAAAAATGTTTAATCAACATCTCCTCTGTGTTAATAGTAAGGAATAATATTTCCGTTCCGTCGATTCATTTACATCTACTTTTTTATATACTGAGAATTCATCAATCCTCTATGATCAAATAAAATACGTGTGATTCATTTCCTATGTCACTTCAATTTGATAAAGACAGAAGCAGTCAATGCCCCTTTTTTTTGGGTGACCACCACAAGTCGAAGATGCTGCCAGAAGCTATACCAGCGACAATATGGCCAGTAATACCTCCAACTATTCCACCTAAAAGTGCGCCACTGACAGATGAAGGGCACAATGCTTGACCAATTACACTTCCAGCAGTTGTTGTAGCGGTAGACACCGGCACGGTTACTATTGTTTTTGCTATTTCTCTTTTGCAGTCGCGGTCTGTGATTATACCTTTTTCCCTCTCTTCACAAAGGTTATTTATTTTCCACACAGCATGTCCTGCCTCTAAAACAACTGTAAGTCCTCCAGTGACAATAGCTGTTTTTTGTAGAGCATTTTTTACTGCTGTTTCAGCAGCTTGTTTAGCTGCTTGTTGGGCTGCTTGTTGAGCTGCTTGTTGAGCTGTTTGTTGAGCTGTTTGTTGAGCTGCTTGTTGAGCTGCTTGTTGAGCTGCTTGTTGAGCTGCTTGTTGAGCCGCTTGTTGAGCTGCTTGTTGAGCTGCTTGTTGAGCTGCTTGTTGAGCTGTTTGTTGAGCTGCTTGTTGAGCTGCTTGTTGAGCTGTTTGTTGAGCTGTTTGTTGAGCTGCTTGTTGAGCTGCTTGTTGAGCTGCTTGTTGAGCTGTTTGTTGAGCTGCTTGTTGAGCTGTTTGTTGAGCTGCTTGTTGAGCTGCTTGTTGAGCTGTTTGTTGAGCTGCTTGTTGAGCTGCTTTTTGAGCTGTTTGTTTAGCTGCTTGTTGAGCTGCTTGTTTAGCTACTTGTTGAGCTGTTTGTTTAGCTGCTTGTTGAGCTGCTTGTTTAGCTGCTTGTTGAGCTACTTGTTGAGCTGTTTGTTGAGCTGCTTGTTGAGTCGCTTGTTGAGCTGCTTGTTGAGCTGTTTGTTGAGCTGTTTGTTGAGCTGCTTGTTGAGCTGCTTGTTGAGCTGCTTGTTGAGC
Source organism: Mytilus galloprovincialis (assembly GCA_037788925.1). Classification (NCBI taxonomy): domain Eukaryota; kingdom Metazoa; phylum Mollusca; class Bivalvia; order Mytilida; family Mytilidae; genus Mytilus; species Mytilus galloprovincialis. Next base: position 39,032,598 of record CM075335.1, read on the forward strand.
TGTTTGTTGAGCCGCTTGTGTAGCTGCTTGTTGAGCTGCTTGTTGAGCTGCTTGTTGGGCTGTTTGTTGAGCTGCTTGTGTAGCTGCTTGTGTAGCTGCTTGTTGAGCTGCTTGTTGAGCTGCTTGTTGAGCTGCTTGTTGAGCTGCATGTTGAGCTGCATGTTGAGCTGCTTGTTGAGTTGCTTGTTGAGCTGTTTGTTGAGCTGCTTGTTGAGCTGTTTGTTGAGCTGCTTGTTGAGCTGCTTGTTGAGTTGCTTGTTTAGCTGTTTGTTGAGCTGCTTGTTGAGCTGTTTTTTGAGCTGCTTGTTTAGCTACTTGTTTAGCTGCTTGTTTAGCTACTTGTTGAGCAGTTTGTTGAGCTGCTTGTTGAGCTGTTTGTTGAGCTGTTTGTTGAGCTGCTTGTTTAGCTACTTGTTGAGCTGTTTGTTGAGCTGTTTGTTGAGCTGTTTGTTTAGCTGCTTGTTGAGCTGCTTGTTTAGCTACTTGTTGAGCTGTTTGTTGAGCTGCTTGTTGAGCTGTTTGTTGAGCTGTTTGTTGAGCTGCTTGTTGAGCTGTTTGTTTAGCTGCTTGTTTAGCTGCTTGTTGAGCTACTTGTTGAGCTGCTTGTTGAGCTGCTTGTTGAGCTGCTTGTTGAGCTGCTTGTTGAGCTGTTTGTTGAGCTGCTTGTTGAGCTGCTTGTTGAGCTGCTTGTTGAGCTGCTTGTTGAGCTGTTTGTTGAGCTGCTTGTTGAGCTGCTTGTTGAGCTGCTTTTTGAGCTGTTTGTTTAGCTGCTTGTTGAGCTGCTTGTTTAGCTACTTGTTGAGCTGTTTGTTCAGCTGCTTGTTGAGCTGCTAGTTTAGCTGCTTGTTGAGCTACTTGTTGTGCTGTTTGTTGAGCTGCTTGTTGAGCCGCTTGTTGAGCTGTTTGTTGAGCTGCTTGTTGAGCTGTTTGTTTAGCTGCTTGTTTAGCTACTTGTTGAACTGTTTGTTGAGCTGCTTGTTGAGCTGCTTGTTGAGCTGCTTGTTGAGCTGCTTGTTGAGCTGCTTGTTGAGCTGCTTGTTGAGCTGCTTGTTGAGATGCTTGTTGAGCTGCTTGTTGAGCTGCTTGTTTAGCTGCTTGTTGAGCTACTTGTTGAGCTGTTTGTTGAGCTGCTTGTTGAGCCGCTTGTTGAGCTGCTTGTTGAGCTGTTTGTTGAGCTGCTTGTTGAGCTGTTTGTTTAGCTGCTTGTTTAGCTACTTGTTGAGCTGTTTGTTTAGCTGCTTGTTGAGCTGCTTGTTTCGCTGCTTGTTTAGCTGCTTGTTGAGCTGCTTGTTGAGCTACTTGTTGAGCTGCTTGTTGAGCTGCTTGTTGAGCTGTTTGTTGAGCTGTTTGTTGAGCTGCTTGTTGAGCTGCTTGTTGAGCTGCTTGTTGAGCTGCTTGTTGAGCTGTTTGTTGAGCTGCTTGTTGAGCTGCTTGTTGAGCTGCTTGTTGAGCTGCTTGTTGAGCTGCTTGTTGAGCTGTTTGTTGAGCTGCTTGTTGAGCTGTTTGTTGAGCTGCTTGTTGAGCTGCTTTTTGAGCTGTTTGTTTAGCTGCTTGTTGAGCTGCTTGTTGAGCTAAATGTTGAGCTGTTTGTTGAGCTGCTTGTTGAGCTGCTTGTTTAGCTGCTTGTTGAGCTACTTGATGAGCTGTAGGTTGAGCTGCTTGTTGAGCTGCTTGTTTAGCTACTTGTTGAGCTGTTTGTTGAGCTGCTTGTTGAGCTGCTTGTTTAGCTGCTTGTTGAGCTACTTGATGAGCTGTTTGTTGAGCTGCTTGTTGAGCCGCTTGTTGAGCTAATTGTTGAGCTGTTTGTTGAGCTGCTTGTTGAACTGTTTGTTGAGCTGTTTGTTGAGCTGCTTGTTGAGCTGCTTGTTTAGCTACTTGTTGAGCTGTTTGTTGAGCTGCTTGTTGAGCTGTTTGTTGAGCTGCTTGTTGAGCCGTTTGTTTAGCTGCTTGTTTAGCTGCTTGTTGAGCTACTTGTTGAGCTGTTTGTTGAGCTGCTTGTGTAGCTGCTTGTGTAGCTGCTTGTGTAGCTGCTTGTGTAGCTGCTTGTTGAGCTGCTTGTTGAGCTGTTTGTTGAGCTGCTTGTGTAGCTGCTTGTGTAGCTGCTTGTTGAGCTGCTTGTTGAGCTGTTTGTTGAGCTGCTTGTTGAGCTGCTTGTTGAGCTGTTTGTTGAGCTGCTTGTTGAGCTGCTTGTTGAGCTGCTTGTTGAGCTGCTTGTTTAGCTGCTTGTTGAGCTACTTGTTGAGCTGTTTGTTGAGCTGCTTGTGTAGCTGCTTGTGTAGCTGCTTGTGTAGCTGCTTGTGTAGCTGCTTGTGTAGCTGCTTGTTGAGCTGCTTGTTGAGCTGTTTGTTGAGCTGCTTGTGTAGCTGCTTGTGTAGCTGCTTGTTGAGCTGCTTGTTGAGCTGTTTGTTGAGCTACTTGTTGAGCTGCTTGTTGAGCTGTTTGTTGAGCTGCTTGTTGAGCTGCTTGTTGAGCTGCTCGTTGAGCTGCTTGTTGAGCTGCTTGTTGAGCTACTTGTTGAGCTGTTTGTTGAGCCGCTTGTTGAGCTGCTTGTTGAGCTGCTTGTTGAGCTGCTTGTTGAGCTGTTTGTTGAGCTGCTTGTTGAGCTGTTTGTTGAGCTGCTTGTTGGGCTGCTTGTTGAGCTGCTTGTTGAGCTGCTTGTTGAGCTGCTTGTTGAGCTGCTTGTTGAGCTGCTTGTTGAGCTGTTTGTTGAGCTGCTTGTTGAGCTGCTTGTTTAGCTGCTTGTTGAGCTACTTGTTGAGCTGTTTGTTGAGCTGCTTCTTGAGCTGTTTGTTGAGCTGCTTGTTGAACTGTTTGTTGAGCTGCTTGTTGAGCTGTTTGTTGGGCTGCTTGTTGAGCTGCTTGTTGAGCTGCTTGTTGAGCTGCTTGTTGAGCTGCTTGTTGAGCTGTTTGTTGAGCTGCTTGTTGAGCTGCTTGTTTAGCTACTTGTTGAGCTGTTTGTTGAGCTGCTTGTTGAGCTGTTTGTTGAGCTGCTTGTTGAGCTGCTTGTTGAGCTGTTTGTTCAACTGCTTGTTTAGCTGCTTGTTTAGCTGCTTGTTGAGCTACTTGTTGAGCTGTTTGTTGAGCTGTTTGTTGAGCTACTTGTTGAGCTGTTTGTTGAGCTGCTTGTTGAGCTGTTTGTTGAACTGCTTGTTGAGATGCTTGTTGAGCTGCTTGTTGAGCTGCTTGTTGAGCTGCTTGTTGAGCTGTTTGTTCAGCTGCTTGTTTAGCTGCTTGTTGAGTAAGTATATGACTGCCAGCTCTGTTTGCTGTTGTTTTTGCCAAATTAAATTTTCCACCATTGATGGCTATGTCTACTGTGTCAGCAAGTATTGATTTCTTCGAACTACAGTTGTTTATTTGTTCGCAATCGGGAAATCCACTCATTATATAAGTTGCTAGATGCTCACAGTTGTTGTAAGCAACCCGGTATGCTCTCTCGCCTAAGCGCATTAAGCACCGGTCGTATGCTTCCACAAAGTCAATTGCTTTTTGTGGATAATTAGTTTTCGTAATAATATACATCCCCGATCTGATTTCCTTATTTACGTTGGAAATAGGGATTTTAGTTTTCTCTACCTGACCAGCCGTACTACCGGTTAAAAATTGATAAACTCCTCCAGTGTAGTGAACGATTGTCAAAAACGATTTCCAATTCGATTCCTCAGAAAGTACCACGTAATGATGATAATAATCCATTGAACGTTTCACAGCAACATGAAACATTGCTAAACCATTCTCAAAATATTCTTGAAGTTGCCTGACGCTATTTACTTGTTTGCTGTTTCCCGGTATCTGCAACAACGAAAAGAATATTAGCATGAACGTACTAGTACAACTAAACATACATTGTGTCAGCTTACCCTTCCGGAGCACCTGAGATCAACCCCAGTTTTAGTGGGGTTCGTGTTGCTTAGTCGTTAGTTTTCTATGTTGTGTCTTCTGTACTATTATTTGTCTGTTTGTCTTTTTATTTTCAGCCATGGCGTTGTCAGTTTGTTTCGGATCTATGAGTTTGACTCTCTCTCTTGAATATTTCTTCCCTCTTTTAAATTGTTTCACATTTGTCATTTATAGCTGGCTATGCGGTATGGGTTTGCTCATTGTTGTAGGCCGTTCAGTGACATATCGTTGTTATTTTTTTGTGTCATTTGGTCTCTTGTGAAGAGTCGTTTCATTTATAATCATACCACAAATTCTTTTTTATTTTAACTTCGTCGCATAGATTTATCAGCAGATCTGCATATGGATTTGAGTCGGTAAACCTAATATCAATATTCTTTGATCAGAATATACGACTGTATGGTAATTGATGTTTTAACTGTATCATGGCGTCCTCAACGTAGCACTTATGTGGATCGATATGAACGAAATTTCATCTTTGGCTGTTATAGTCCGTCGGAAGCATTGTGTACATAGAAAGAAGTAAAATCTCACTAAAATTTCTGAAAATAAACTTGGACCTTTCCTAAATGTAAGTAGATATAAGAAGATGTGGTATGAGTGCCAATGAGACAACTCTCCATCCAAGTCAATGTTAAAGAAAAACCATTATCTATGCCTGGTATTAGAAAATCCGCAGTATCTAGAATAATTCTTACTTTTGCAACAGTGAATTTATAAAAATGACCATATAATTGATATTCATGTTAACACCAATGTGGTGATTAACCACAGAATAAAAACGAAAACGTAAAACAAAATAAGAGAGCACAGAAAACAGCAAAAAAGAACCATGCATGTAATTAAACGTTTTAATTGGAATAAATCTTCACCCTTAGCTGAAAGAATAGTGTAACACCACAACATTGAAAAATAAAAAGAAGATGTGGTATGATTGCCAATGAGATAACTCTCTACAAGAGTCCAAAATGACACATAAACATAAATTAACTATAGGTAACTGTACGGCCTTCAACAATGAGCTAAGTTCTTACCGCATAGTCAGGTATAAAAGGCCCCGAAATGACAATCTAAATCAATTCAAACGAGAAAACTAACGGCCTTATTTCTAAAACGAGTATGCAACACATTAACAAACCACAACCACTGAATTACAGGCTCCTGACTTAGGACAGGCACATAAATACATAATGTGGTGGGGCTAAACATGTTAGCGGGATCCCAACCCTCCCCATAACCTGGGACAGTGGTACATACATATGTAACAGTACAACATAAGAACGAACTATAAAAATCAGTTGAATAAGGCTTAACTCATCAGATTGACAAACATCCCAACAACAATCAGACACTAGGTAAAGATCTGAGAGTAATTACTCGCAGTTGACTGACAACTAGTTCAAAGCCACTAACAACTTACTTATAACAAGAATCATGCACCTAGTACCAAATGATCAATCTGTACAGATACATGCACACTATAAAATAGACTTTTAAAAGGCTTAGCTCAATCAAAAGACATATTTACACAAACAAGTGAATAGTCACTGAACGAATAAAGGAGTAGGCCCGGTAAGGACCGATTTTGGCCTCAAATTTCAGGTTCATCTGACGAAAGATTTTGGACACTTTTAAACTCTGAAGTGTCTATTTCAGATGATTCGATTAGTTTATGTGAAAGATTTCATCTGATTTGGTCATTAAAACCGCTCCGATTAAAGCTTAAATGCCTAAAATATGAAAAATCTATCAAATATGCCAAAAATGTCACTTTTCAAATGGTTTTTGTCAAAAATGAAAGTGGCCTCATCCATGTTCATCCTCAACCTTTATGTATGTTAAAATGTATTGTCATCAAATACAAATTACATTTCAATGTTGAGAATGAACACAAAGGCGGCCACTTTCATTTCAAAATTTAACTACAATGCTAAAATTGTGAAGATTTCAGTAATATAGCATGACTTAAAGATGCTAGTACCCGATATTTGTGCAGTGTATTGTCAAAAACAGTCTATATTTATGTAGCAGAAGCATTATTCTTTCCAAATAACTAAAAGTTTACATTTTAACAATTTTGTAAAACTGCTATAATTCGGGACCAAAAAGGGGTCTTACTGGACCTACTTCTTTGATATATGACAGAATGTCAATACAAAATCAATAAAGTAACGGTTGACCTGTCGATATTATACAATTTCAGGAAGACAACAATAACCTTGACATGCTTGAACACCATGTCAAATTGAATAATGTACACAGCTGGTAAATGAAAATAATTTTTTTGTTTTAATACATGATACAGTAGTTGTGAACGAAAATATGTTTACAAACTAAAAGTACGAGAACAGAAGTGAAAATGTATAGTCATACCAGGAACATCTATATTGACGGGACCTGACACTATTTAATTGAAGCAGATTTTATCGTCGAGTCATATTTATCAAAGAAACGATACGAAAATGGACATGTGCAAAAAAACGTCCTCGCTATCATCCTAATAATTTCTCCCAGCTATTAAAGTTTTAATGTGATGTAAATATATCCAACTTGTAATCTGTCACTCCAATTTTGTTATCGCATTCATTTCATCACAGAAGGTAAAGAATGCAAACAGGGTAACGAAACAAAGTGGCGCCGATTGCATTCTCAAATCAATCTTTTAAACACTACACAAAAGATAAAAAAAACCCAGAAAGTCCTTTTAAAAAGCCAGAAAAAGCTGAGACACATCAAACGAATGAAAAACAACTGTCGTTTTCAAGACTAATATGTCAGTAATAAAGCAGAAATTTATTTGATAGGCTGCGTCAAAAAGTGTGTGGGTTTTAGATTTTCATTTTTGATATCTAAAAATTGCTGTGCAACATCATTTTTCTATTTGCTAATTTCAGTATACTTTTGAAATTACAATTGAACATATGGCTCTTTCTTATCGATAACATATAATTAGAATATATAAAATGACAGTATTATATATGACATACTTCTGGATGATAAATGCTAAATCGTTGGTAAGTACTGCAATATTTGCAACTTGGTAAGATGTGGGGAACAATTATTTAATTTTATAATTATATAATAGTTCTTGAAAAACTGGTCATTATCGTGATATATGGACTGCCCACAGGACTGGTATTGACTAAGATAATGATAATGACACTGTCCTGACTAAGATAATGATAATGACTGAGCCGAAGGCGAGGTCATTATCGCTGTCGCAGTCAATACCACTATCCTACGGGCAGTCCATGTATCACGACAATGACCAGTTTATCAAGAACTATTATGTTTATTTCATTGAGAAAACTTGTTTTGGAAAATTCTCATAAGTTCAAAATGCCTAAAGCGAACTCGAGTAGTTGTACGATTTCTATGGCAAAGAGTGAAGACCAGTCGTAGTAATACTGCCATTCATTTTAGTGCAATTTTTCAGTATATAAATACTGAAATAGATTTTAAAATAATAGATTTTATAATTAACAAAAACATATGATAAACATTTCAAAAACTTAAATATAATATTAAAAATAGGAACATGTTTTATAAAAGGTACACCTCTCTAAACAGAGAAACCACGCCCCACCGGTCATTAACAGAGAAACCACGCCCCAACGGTCATTATCAGACGGAAACCACGCCCCAACGGTCATTATCAGACGGAAACCACGCCCCACCGGTCATTATCATGTAAAAGTTCGTTAACGACCGGTTTTCTGGTCCGTTTTGTTCTGTTAATGACCGATGGAATTTATTACTGAAGAATAATGAATGTCATGTGACCCCTTTTTATCCAATAAGAGAATCTTATTCTCAACCGATATGAAATTTATAGGGGTAAATTCAGTAAATAAATAAGGCCGTTAGTTTTCTCGTTTGAATTGTTTTACATTGTCTTATTGGGGCCTTTTATAGCTGAACACATCTTCTTTGTTATATACACGTCATCAGGGACCGCCCATTTAGGGGAGAGCTTTCTGTATAATGGTCTTCTGATCGGTAGATAATGTTTGTAATGAATATTTTTTGGTAGATGGATCAAAACTAGAGTTAAAAAAAATAATGCTGAATGTACTAATTGTTTCCCCTACAGGGTTGAAACGTAATGGGGGTCAGTATAGGAATTCAATTCGAATCTACATTGTTTGTAAACAAGGCTATGTGAATGCCTAAAAATGCCGCATGACCCTATGTTTTTATTGTTGCAAAAGATAGAGATACATTTGTACTTTCATGAATGATATATGAAAGTTTTTGATTTCAGGTAAATCAGGTATAAATGTATTTCCACACATAGATTAGCATTAAAGTCAATGGGATATTTTTTACTGAATGTACCCCTATATAGTTGATTAAAGTTAACTAAGAATCGTTGCTCATTATTTAGATTTTTCATCTTTTGAAATGGCAGACTGCGTAAGCGGAAATATAAAATTAACCGTGTCCTTTCAGTTTCGAGTTTTATGGTTTATATCTTTATATATAATACCTCAAGAGTACATCCATTGGGTTTCACCTTCAACATCAACATCATCTTTACAGGGGCATTAGCCACAGGGACTCGTATCAGACCCCCCCCCCCCCTATATACCTTTATATAGGATTTTTTTTCTGAGACGAGTGCCTGTGGCATTAGCTGTCAAACGCATGTTCATCGATTTTACTCGAGTATATATCTCCCAGTTAATACGATATTCCCGTGTTTCTAATTCCTATCATAATTTTCTTGCTACGCTGGTGGTACGCAGATGATAAAATTTTCTTTTCCGATTTTCGTGCAGTAAAAGATTTATTTGAGCCAAACCGCTTGTCTCATACATACTTATCGTCAGTGCGTTGATATTGAAACAAAATTTGATACATAAAAACATTCCAATTATCGTAAAATAGAATTTTTACTTGAAAACATTTTTTTTCGCTTTCGAGATTCCGTATATAGTCAAGTTATTGGAATTCCAATAGGGACTAACTGTGCACCACTTATTGCGGACCTGTTTTTGTATTGTTATGAGTTACAATTTATGACTAAAATTAGCAAAGACCCATCGAAACAACATTTGATACAAAAACGTAACAATACTTTTAGATATTTGGATGATATATTGGCTCTCAATAATGACGACTTCAGTATGTATACTAAAGAAATTTATCCTCTTGAACTTACTTTAAATAGAGCGAATACTAACAATGACCCCTGCCCTTTCCTCGATCTTGATTTCTATATCATTAACGGGAAGCTTAATACAAAAATTTATGACAAAAGAGATGATTTTTCATTTCCTATCGTTAATTATCCATTTTTAGATGCTGACGTTCCCTTGTCACCATCTTATGGTGTTTATATATCTCAACTTGTACGATTCGCTCGTGTATGTAACAACGTATTAGATTTTAACTAGAGAAATTTATGTATTACTGAAAAATTATTACACCAGGGTTTTCGATATCACAAACTGGTCAAAATATTTACTAAATTTTATCACCGGTATAAGGAAATAATTCGGAAATATAACTCAACATGCAGACATCTTATACGTTCAGGTATTTCGCATCCAATCTTTAATTTTATGGTATAAATATTCTTTACAAAGCACAAAAATGTCAGTATTCACCTCAAAAGCTTACAAAACCTTTAAACAGATTTAATAAGAAGGGATATAGTTACGATACTGTTGTCAGGTCTTTAAAGATTGCATATTTTGGCTTTAATATAGATTCACTTATAGGGTCTTTGCATCGGAACTAAACATATTTATTAAAAAAAGAACAGTTGTTGGCATGACACGTGTTATGTTCTTCTCATATATTTTATGATAGTATGATACTAAACCCCTAACGGGAGGGATTGTGCCTGATATTCATATAATGAAGACGTAATCTTTCAATCAGTTTCATTGAGGTCTGGAGCTGGCATGTCAGTTAACTGCTAGAAGTTTGTTGTTATTTATGTATTATTGTCATTTTATTTTATTTCTTTTGTTACATCGTTTGACATCAGACTCGGACTTCTCTTGAACTGAATTGTAATGTGCGTATTGTTATGCGTTTACTTTTCTACATTGGCTAGAGGTATAGGGGGAGGGGGGAGAGCTCACAAACATGTTAAACCCGCCGCAATTTTGCGCCTGTCCCAAGTCAGGAGCCTCTGGCCTTTGTTAGTCTTGTATGATTTTTAATTTTAGTTTCTTTTATAATTCGGAGTTTAGTATGACGTCCATTATCACTGTACTACAGAGATCACTTCTAACCTCTCATTAGAACTGTCAGAATATCTGTCATAGAACTGTTCTACTGACCTGTCCTAAAACAGTTCTACCTAGAACTGTTCTAAGTAAAACTGTCAGGATAGTTCTAGGGTAGAACTGTCTAAATCACTTCTAACCGTAGAACTGTCAGCTGGCAGGGCCGTAACTAGGGTTCAAATTCAGGGGAGGCAGGGGTTTGGGGACCACGGATTGAGGCCCCAAAGAGAGGGGGTGGGGCGCAGCCCCCCCCGCCGATTTTTTTCTCGCAGTTAAATTGCTAAAAATTACCCGTTTTCCTTCGATTTACTTACTTTAAGAAACATCAGTATTGCTTGAACCTGGAAACAATTTTTAGGCAAAAACAAACTGAGATTGTTGTTCGGGTTGAGCCAAGGCTCCGTCTTGCAGGCCGTACTTTGACCTATAATTATTAACATTAAATACATTGTGACCGCAGATTTTGTTCTCAATATGGCTAAAAATTACCAGTTTACCTTCGATTTCCTTACTTAAAGAAACATCAGTATTGCTGGACCCTGGAAGCAAATTTTATGGAAACAATTGTTATCTGTATTTAAAGATATTTTTGTTAGAAATCAAACTGGTAAGTTAAAAAAAACATATAAAGCAAGATCATAGAAAGCAAGATATTTTTTTTGTCGAGGACCTTGAATTTCAATATGGTTGAAAGCTGAACAGACATGTATATAACTACAACCAGGGACTTTCAAAACTAGTATATACTTAGTTTAGATAGTATCTGTTTCAACGAATGGGAGTGTTTAACTAATAAGGCATTGACCATAATATTCTCGTACGATCGGCCGGGAGACGTTAATAAAATGACCCAACAGCTGATTCAGCTGGTAACGAATTTCCGATATCATAAAAGATTCACAATACAAAGGGAACTTCATCTGCTTAATGGAGCCCCTAAATAAATGCGAATAGTTAAGTTTTATTCAAAGATGTCAAAAGCAAAATTTCATATGTGTTCTCGTACGAATACTGAATAACAGACGGACGGCAACACGAAAAAAAATATACTGAAACGGTTCACTTTCGATCAAAAATCCGGAAAGAGAAAGATATATCACGTATCATGATAACACTGTTAAAACTGTAAACTTTTGTTGTTTATAATATAAATTCAAGTTCTTCGTGTACATATATATTGTCAATATTTCATTTTATTACTTAAAAAAAAAAGTTTTGGTGTAGAAAATTCAGGGCAGACTGCCTCCCCCGAGTTGCCTTCCCTGCCTCATAGGTAGTTACGGCCCTGGCTGCGATTGAATCATATATTAACACGTGTTTAATCCAGATCAACACTTGCAGATCTAGAGACGAGCATGAATTTAAAAAAAAAAAAATCAAAGTATATGACTAAATATATATAATATTAAGACAAAATCCATTTTTTTCATAAACATTTCGTTCACTATTGAAGTAGGAAATTCATTCTTTTGATACATTTATATTGTTATCGAATTTATATCAGTGGCGGGTCCAGGTCCAAATCCAGGACAAATAAGAGAGGGGGCAACTTTATGTCCCCATTTAAATGCATTAATCATAAAAAAGGGTTGTTCCAACCCCCGGGAACCCCCAGCACTGAATGTTAAATTCGTGTATTTGGCAACAAACGAGCGATTTTTACGATTTTTTTAAGGGGGATGAGGGGGATGTCATGAATGGCACATTCTGCATTTTTTCATCAAAAATAAAGATCACAGCATGTTTATTTTAAAATGAATTAGCCCCCCCCCCCTCCCTTTCCCCGCTTTCCTTTACATCCATAAAAATTAAACGTTATCCTTCTTACCGCTAAATTATTTCTTTAATAACTTACTTTTTTACGAAGTTGCATTCTAAAAAGTCTTAAATGTGTACAACATTCATCTTTTACTTGAAATGGTTCTTTTTTTTTTTTTATCAAATTATAAGATTCCTGATTTTTTTTCTTGAACACGGTTGAAGGTACAAAATGTAAATGAAAAAAAATAAAGGAGTTTATACTGTAACTTACATTTACTGCTTTATGGCTATCTAAGTTTCTCGAATGTTTTAGTCTTGTAAAATGTATTATTACTTTCTTGAAACGTCGTACAAGTCAGATAAAAAACAAAAGTAACAAAAGAAACAGACCGGTAACAACCAACCGAATAGTTTTTCTGCACTTGTAGTCAGGTCAAGGTCCGAGGTTTTTCTGCACTTGTAGTCAGGTCAAGGTCCGAGGCGATAGCCGAGGACCTTGACCTGACTACAAGTGCAGAAAAACTATCCGGTAACAACCGTTACCGGCCTGTTTCTTTGTTACCTTTGTATTTTATCTTATACTTAAACTCATTTTATTATCTTTTTATTAATTTCAGCTATGTCAACCAGAAGAACTTTGAACACAATTGATGAATTAGTTTCCTTGGAGATTTTAACAGGAATTGTTAAGAGCCATTCTCTGTAAGGACCAAAATGAGTGTTCACACCTATGTCACAGATTTTTACCATTCTTTGTACACATACTACATAACTAATATTATTAACAACTAACACTTTAGAAATTGATTTTGGGCTTTGTTACTATGGAAATGGCGGCCATTTTGATTTCGGGCCTTTTTTTCAATGAAAATTCTTTAAAATTTCCAAAAAAATCATTGCTTATTTACCCTTAATCCTGACAATAAATGATACAGACAATTATCACATCTAAAAGCTGTTACCTTTGCCTTTCCAAAAATATATCACACATTTGGCTGACAATTGTGTACATATGCTTATTTTCTATTGGAGAAGGGGGTGATTCTGACATCTAAATGAAAACCAAATTTCACCAAAATTCATTGAAGCTTTGACAAAATTTCCGAGATAGTTTATAGAAAATATTGCCAAAATCATGAAGATAAACCCCCATTTAAAAATAAAAAAGAATTCAGGTATGTGTTTTTTGATTTAAGAAAAAAAATGTGGATTGAAAACTGAAAAAAATCAACTATGTTTCTATGAATTATCTCCCCTTATGGTTCTTCTTCATTGAAAACATAAAGGAACAACAGGAAGTACAAGGGTTAATGCCCACAATAAAGTGCAGACGAAATGCAGACACTGATAAAACCATCATAATATTGAGCTCTAATATTGGTAAAAATAATAATAACCTCTTGCCAAACACTGAAACAGTTGAAACACATGCAGTACATTCCAAATATTTGCTATTGACTGAGAATGGTTTAAAACCACCAGTAGCTCTAGATCTTCACATCAATATTGTGTATTTTACCAGCCCTTAAATGAAGAAAAAAAACAATTCAAAATATGCACGTCGCATGTTATGCCAACAAAAAGTTTCATCCAGATATTGACCACATCAAGGATTCTGGACTCAAGTCGTTACCTTACAGAACTAGCCTTAAACTAGCAAGCAGTGGACCGAAGGAAAAGGATTTTATTCATCTTATTAACTAGACAGAATGTGAGTATCGAAAATAAAAAGAACTTGACATGAACTCTCCCTGTTCCCCCTTTTATAGTTTTGATTAGTTTATGTAATTTTTTAATTTTCATTATTATCATTCATCATTGATTATTTGTTAAACATTCTCAATTACTAAGACGATGCAAACATGTCTTTTAAGGAAAAAAAAAGGAGCAGTGTTTCTATGTATAACAGATTTTTAATTGACCTTCTTTCATGATTGTAAGAATTGGGGTCCTTTAATTTGTTATGTATCAATTACCTTTTACACATTTTCTAAATTTTTAAAACAAATACTTTTTTTGTACAATTCTAAGAAAAATGATTTTATAATTAAAATTTAGATTTCTGTAATAATTTGATTTCTTTTTAATGTTTGTGTTTCATTTTTTGATTAATAATCTATATTGTATTATAACCTTATTATTTTGTTTTCCACAGTTACTCTTCTTACTTTTGCATCCCATTATTCTCTATTTTAATTATGTGTGCTTATTTATCTCCAATCATAATGTTCATAATTATTTTTTAATTCAATAATTATTCTTTGTTTGGTAAACACTATTAGTAAGCCCGTATATTTTATGTCACCTGTAAAACAATCATTGATACAGTATCATACTATTTTTAAAATTGACTATTAACATTCCCCACTCAGGAGCCTGAATTTAAGGATGAGTGCATGGTTTAATCTATTATTTATACAATTTATGAATTATTTGATATTTATTTCAAAACAGTACTTTACTCTTTAGCTGTAAAATTGTCAAAACTTTAAAACTCCTATTTACATAGCACCATGGTTGTGAATATAAATATTTGATTTGCATTCAATATCACCCTTCCCACCCCCTGACCCAAGATTAGATGGTTCATTCCCTCTATTCCCACTTTTTATAAATCTGGTAAGAAAAGGTAAAATTTCATGTGGGAATAGAAGGAAAATTTGTGCAAACAAAGGATTATACTGTACAAACATTTTTTAATCAACTGTTAATTGACCAGGTTTTTTTTATTAGAACAGGTAATAAGTCATTTTTGCATGTTTAAATTCTGGTGGTTTTTTTTTAAACAAGATAAATAATGAAGTAAAGCTAACAGTTTTCACCCATTATTTTATATCTTTGATTATTGGTCTAAGTAATCATATTTTAAAGTATACTTTTATTCCACATCTTAAGCCAACAGGAATCACCAAAAGCATGAAATTATCGTTTATATAAAGTTACTTTGGAGTTTGAGAAATATTTATTTTGGATGACCGGCAGATATCCTTATTTCTTAAATTTGGAACTTTGAACATGAAATCTCCAATAGAAACTGGAAGATGGCAAAACATAGAAAGAGAAAACAGAAAATGTGTATTGTGTAATTCAGATGCCATTGGTGATGAATACCATTACATTTTTAATTGTTCAGCTTTCGATAATTGTAGAAAACAATGTATTGCATTTTACAATTATTTTTATAGAAATAGAACAAACACATTGAAGTTTTATGACTTAATGATCATGAATTCCCCAAAATGTACAGAACTGAACGAACTTTGTAAACTTATTAAGGAGATCAATAACAAATTGAACTTTTCTGGGTGAACAATTGTGAATGCCTCTATCTACTTTCATACATTATTTATTTATGTAATTGTATTGAAATATGTATAATTATCTCTATACCTTTCTGTAATTTGGTTTGTGAGAATAAAGATATATATATACATATAAGATTATACTTGGTTATAATATTATTCATATCATGATTTATTAGTAAAGCAGACAATTTTTTAAAGTTACAAATTCAAAGATTTAAAAATAAATCTGACTCCAATCTATCATAATTTTTCTTCATTTTTAAGTACAAATTCAAAAGTTTAAAAATAAATCTAACTCCAATCTATTTATCATAATTTTTCTCTATTTTTAAGTATCAATTTGATGAAAAAAGAAACATTTTACAAATAAACAAGGTATTATACCTAAACAGTGTACCAAATATGTTATGCTTTAAAAAAAATACAGGTAAATCTTAGGTGAAATTCTAATTAACCCTGATTGTTATAAAAACAAATTATTTATCAAAACATCTATTGTTATTTGCAAGTGGGAATAGAAGGAATAGTATTTTTAAAAAGTGGGAATAGGAGGAAGACACCGATTAGATGTGTATTCAATATCCCTCCTCCTCCACCCTGAGATTTGATAGGGTTTTTAAAACATCCTAAATAAGGAGTTAACAATGTTTTGAAGCTGTAAATAACCAGCTTCCCCAAAAAAGTTAAATTGAAGAAATATATTCTAGAAAAAATTGTATAATGATAGAAAATAGATGAGTACTCTGTTGAACATTTATGTATGGTTAAGTACCTTTCACTTAAACAAATGAATAATTGGTATGCAATATTAATAAATCTTGAACAGCAATACATGTATAGATTAACAAAGAACTTGTTTCAATGTTTTACTGTAGTTTTATAAATAATTGCTATAATTTTTTCCAGCATGTTGTACTTTGTTTCTAGAGAAAATAAGAATAGATGTCAATGATGCAGTACTTGAAGGGGAAATGAGGTAATAATAATATATTGTTTAAAAGTAATCCTTGTATCTTCACAAAAGGTTCAGCATGTGTTTAGTAATAATATTATGATATATGTCATACCCAGGATAGAGACTCATTGCTACATTCGCTGAGTCAGGAAGGCTAGGAAAAGAATTATATTGGAGAGTCTTATCCTTTTCACAAATTGCACCTAATTTATTTAACAAATGATACTATAACTGTATGCATTTTAACAAAAATTACAAAACTTATTTGCTGTTTATATTGATGATTTTTATTTTTATTCTCCATTTAAATAAGCTGAATCAATTTAATTGTTGTGTAAATAATTATTATTCTTACATAATGAACAATATAAATTTACTTCCACTATAGAAAATATTTTGTTAAACTGCTAATGCCTTATATATTTAGTAAGATACAGTGATTGAATATGGAGGGAATTAATTGCTGTTTAAATTTATATTTTGTTATTTAATCTTTATTACAAGCAAATATGTCAGCTTACTATAGATGCTGTTAATATTTAGATCCTGTTAGTATTAATTAAAATTTATTTTAAAGGTTAAATCAACAAGAAGAAAAGAGAATCTGCCAATATATCCAGAAAAGATGGAAACAACAGAAGATGTATGTTATCAGACCACATTAACCCACTTTAGCAATTTTTTTATTCTTCCAAAATATTTTGGCAAATAATATATCTCTGTATTTCCCCAAAACAATCCATTTAAGAAAATTCTATTTATTCTATGAACTTTAATAATAAACATTGTATTTTATGCAATTGCTGAGCAATGCTATCTAACATCAAGACAGATTCAGATTCAATATTTTATTATAGTCTCACTACTTGAAATACATAAATATGCAGTACATACAGAGTATATACACACAATATAAGACAGCCAATTATGAATATTCAAATATAAAATACAAGTACCAAGACATCTAACATAAGGGATAGTTTCCATTTAACAAAGTTCCATAACTCATCAGTTCAAAGGTAAAATTTGTCACAATCAGAAGTGCTGACATCCATTATTCCTAAGGTTGTGTAATCATTGTAATAAATCTTTATTAAATTTTGTTCATTTAAAGAAATTTTATCAATGCAAACTGTTAATAAAAAGGTGTACAGAAAGCAAATGTTATACCATAAAGTGATTGCATAGAATTGAACCCCTAGAAACTATTACATGCAAAAAAAAATTATTTAAAAAAAATTATTTTTTTGCTGTATAATTGCCAATGAAAAATATCTCTACTAGAGATAAAAGAACATAGAAGCAAACAGTATAGGTCAGCCATGATCACTCAGAGTCAATATTGTATGTGCCCATTACTGAGTTTTATTGTAGTTACAAATGTTCCTCTTTTTATTTTTAAAACTTTTCAAAACCAGATTTATTTGACATATTCCTCAGAATTAAACAGGGCAAATAGCAATTTAACATGAAGTCATCAGGAACCTTTTTATTTTTCAGAGTGTCAGATGTTACACAGGCAAGAATTTAAGTGAATGAAACAGCATCACTTCTAAAAGTAGCATGGAATTTTTATCACAGGTATTCTTTAGACAGACAGATTGAGAAGTGTTTTGCCATGTAAATCAACAACAACAGTTTCTCAATCAATATTTTGAAATTGTGTTTAAACATTTTACTCAACCCCCACAAACTAGCTATATATAGGATCGCCCTTCTTTTGGCAAAAGGGGGGAGGGAGTATTTATCTAATAAATAATCTTTTGTCCAGTTCCAGTCAAAATCATTTGGGAATCTATATTTAATACCAATGTTAATGGTTACAAGTGATTATAACATCAATTGGCCAAAATTAGAGCCAAATTTTTCTTTTAATCAGAAATATCTATGCAATAGGGAGAAACATGACTCAGAAACAATACTTTTCTATTGCTTTGTATGAATTGCTTATTTCTTGACCCATTTCAATGCAATTTTATTCTTCAATTTTGGGGCTTTTTTAATGTGCTATTAAGTTTTGAAATGTTGGGTCCCATTTTTAAATTGGTCCATTGAGGGTCCAAAATTAATATTTTTTAATTTTATCAAAAATTGAATTATTGGGGTTCTTTGATATTTCAAATCTATATGTCTATTTAGATTTTTATTTATGGGTCCCGTTTTCAAATTGATCTACATTAATAAGGTCCCAAGGGTCCAAAATTAAACTTAGTTTGATTTTATCAAAAATTTAATTCTTGAGGTTCATTGATAAGCCAAATTTAACTGTGTATTTCAATTTTTAATTTTGGGTCCCGTTTTCAAATAGGTCTACATTAAGGTCCAAAGGTTCCAAAATGAAACTTAGTTTGATTTTTACAAAAAAATAATTTAAGGGGTTCTTTTACATGCTGAATCTAAGCATGTATTGTGATTTTTGGGCCCTGTTATCAAATTTATACATATTGAGGTCTAAAGGTTCCATAAATTAAACTTTGTTTGATTTCATCAAAAATTGAATTCCTGGGGTTCTTTGATACGCTCAATCAAACTGGGTATTTAGATTTTTGATTTTGGGTCCCATTTTCAAATTGGTCTATATATTAAGTTCCAAAGGGTCCAAAATTAAACTTCGTTTGATTTTAACAAATATTGACTTCTTGGGGTTCTTTGATATGCTGAATCTAAACAGGTGTTTAGATTTTTGATTATGGGACCAGTTTTCAAATTGGTCTACATTAAGTTCCAAAGGGTCCAAAATTAAACTTAGTTTGATTTTAACAAATATTGAAATCTTGGGGTTCTTTGACATGTTGAATCTACTCATGTGTTTAGATTTTTGATTATGAGCCCAGTTTTCAAGTTGGTCCACATCAAGTTCCAAAATTTAACTTTGTTTGATTTCAACAAAAATTGAAATCTTGGGGTTCTTTGACTTGCTGAATCTATTTAGAGTTTGGATATTGAATCAAAATAGCTTAATTTTCAAATGTTTAATCACAATCCAAATTCAGAGCTGTATCAAGCTTTGTTCCATCTATGCAAATTGGTTAAAGCATTTTTATATGCCCGGGACGTATTTTGGTATACAAATGTCCTCCGTCTGTCTGTCCAGCTTCAAACATGTCGCACCGTAACTTGAGAAGGACTTATCCAAATTTCATGAAACATTATATAGTTGTTTCTTATAATGGTCAAATGATCTGTATGCTTTTTGGTGAAAATAAGATTAAAAGTTTTTGAGTAACAGGACTTTGTAACTAAAACAGGGGTGTCTTTTTTTCACATGTTGCACCGTATCTCTAAAACGATTTATGATAATTGTTTTACTATACACACTTCTTAGTTATATTAATCTAAAGATCTGTCTACTTTTTGGTGATCATGATTCAAAATGTTTATATTTTAGAGTTATTGAGTTTTTTGGTATAAAAGTTTTTTTTCCACATGTTGCGCTGTATCTCAGAAAATATTGATGATTAAACTGCATAAAACTTACACACAAGACGAAGGGTGTATCATGCCCTCATGGCACAGCTGTTTATTAAGTTCATGTCCGACATGTTGATGACCGATAGACAAACAGACAACATTATGCCATAATAGTCCTATAAATGATGTATAAAAAGTGCATAAATAATGCACCCAAAAGTTAACCATGAGAGAAACAAAACTATCTTTTGAATTTAGTGTAAGCATCAATCATTAAGAAAAAATTATTTAAACTAGTAAAAATTGCTTATACCTCATATATGATTAAGTTTGTAAAATAAAGTACTTTCTTTTTTTAAAAATAACCCAGCAGTTTCCAGATTATGAATGAATTTCACCATGTTAATGAACTTTTACAAGCAGTTAGGATGAGGTGTTTTTCAGAAGAAGAAAGGAGTTCCTAGAATATGTATTCTAAAAGTTCCAAATCTGTTTATTGTAATAGATTACTTGAAATAATGAAGAAAATTATTACAACTGTTTTTCCGCAAAATATAGAAGATGTCCTTCATTCACTGACAATGTAATTGAGTTCTAATAACAAGGAACATAAACCTCAAGTATTACCAAAAGATTCATTTGATTCTATAGTTGTTTCATTGGAAAAGGCTGAATCTTAGCGCCACAAAAAAATACTTTCATTCTAGACACAGACCATGTTGTATAATCAAATTTCTCAGATGCTTCCAGACATAACTGAGAATAAATCTTATGTGACATCTAGCTGCAAAATAAAACTGATTTCAAGTTTTCTGTTGATCTCTTTTGTTAATGCCAATTCTTTTGTCATAGTAGCATCTCAAGATGCACGTTTTACCTGTAACCTCTAGAAATGTACCCAACTGTCATACAAGTGAGTGGTTAAGCTAGCTATAAAACCAGGTTTAATCCACCATTTTCTACATAAGAAAATGTCTGTACCAACTCAGGAATATGTCAGCTGTTATCCATTCTTTTGACGTGTTTTAGGTGTTGATTTTGCGAGTTGATAAGGGATTTTCCATTGTAAATTTTACCTTACTTTCATTTTGACCAAACCACTACTTTCACTTTAAACAATATTTTTTTTTCACATGTTTTACTTATTTCAATATATATATATATATGTGGTCGTGTGGTCTAGCGGGACGGCTGCAGTGCAGGCGATTTGGTGTCACGATATCACAGTAGCATGGGTTCGAATCCCGGCGAGGGAAGAACCAAAAATTTGCGAAAGCAAATTTACAGATCTAACATTGTTGGGTTGATGTTTAGACGAGTTGTATATATTATATATATATATATGCAACTGATAGTACCATTTAAATAGTAAGCATTTCAAAGAAAACAGTAGCCAGAATACTTAGGAAGAAAAACCCCATATGATAATTTGCAACTCTATTCAAAGACCATGGAAAAAGGGAATTAATTGTGGTCTGAAGCCAACTGCAATGTTCTTTGTAATGTGTTTCCATAGCTACTGTTATTGATATTTATTTGAATAATATTAGTTGTGTATCAAAACAGTTCCTAATCAGTATGGATTTACAAAGTTAAATAAGAAAAACTTTGAAATTGACGAATATAACCACTTACTTTCTATTAATCTGCACAATGCAATTTCAAGTTTGCCAAATTTCAGAAAATTTTGAACAATTTTTTTTCTTTAACAAAATAAAAACACACACCGAATTTTTTTCTTGGTAAAAGAGTGATATATGAAGATCATTTTGGAGGCATAACAATAAAATGTGACGTTGGGAAAAATAATAAAATCATTTTGAAATTTACTAAAAAATGCCTTCTTCAGCAGTTTGAAAAAATGCAAAATCGGCACTTTTCAGATACAAGTTTTAATGTTTTGAATGGATTCAAGACAATGTCTGTTTACTTTAATGTGTTATTCCAGACCTTTATTTGTTCAATATACCTATGATTAAGGCTAAAAATTTATATTTGTTAAAAAAAATGAAAGTTGAAAAATGATGCATTTTGAGATTTAGCTACTCTGTTACTGGGCTTATATATATGGGACCTGGTACCATGGCAACAGAAACCCCAAAAACAAAAATAAAAGTTATTTTTGTTATCAGGGCATCATATGGGCTTAATATTGAAAAGATATTGAAAATCTGTGACATTGGTGTGAAAAGTCCCATGAATTTCTTTGGTTTTTACAGAGAATGACCACACAGAGAGCTATAAAAGACCCTGAAATGACAAATGTAAAACAATTGAAACAAGAAATTTGGCCTAGTTTATGTACAAAATAATGAACAAAAAACAAATATGTGATACATCAAACAACCACTGAATTACAGCCTCCTGAATTGGGACAGACATAAACATGTGGCAGGGTTAAATATGAAAGCTGGTGCCCAACCCTCCCCTTTCCTGAAACAGTGGTGTAACAGTACAAAATAAGAGCAAATTATAAAAATCAGTTGAAAAAGTCTTAACTCATGGATACAAAAAGAAATACATTTAACACAAAAAAGGGGACATGGCCGCCGCCGGGTACAAGTATACAAACAACTGCAAGACATTTAGTACAGATCTGAGATTATTGACTTTAAGCAAACTCAAGGTTAATATGAGGTGTGAAAAATAACCCTAAATTTGATAGGTCCTGCAACTTTTAAACAACAGACTCCAAAACAATCTAAATTAAAAGGGAACTCAATCTAAATTTTGTGTTATAAGTTCATTTTTAGAAATTGTTCAAAGCAAAGGAGACTATATTATTTAAGGACTATTTTTGGTCCCAGAATATAAAATGTTTGTCAACTATTCCAAAAAAACACATTACGTTTGGAAATGCATAAATTTCTTTGATGCACACATACAGTCTAAAATATATTTTTATTTGACAAAAAAAAACAAGGAAAATCAAGAAATTTTACAAATTTTGTCTAAGTTTATTGCCATATATATAGTAACTCTTAAATTGTTGAAAAAAACCCATTATTATCTGAATATGGTGTACCTTAGTCTAGTTTGGACAAATTTTGAAATATTTAGGAATAACTGTTAAATTATCAGTAATATCTGGGCCAAATAAAAACATTTTTTATTTAGCCCCTTCTACTTTGAGATATTGAACAAAGTGTTGTCCTTTGAAGGATGGATGGACAAACAATGGCATACCATATACATCCCTTACCTACTGTACATCAAAACCAGAAGTTACAAAGTAAAAAAAATGTGTTATTATATTTTCAGATCACAATTACGGTACACAACCTGATCATTGGAAGTTTACCAAGTTACATGAGAAGCATTGAAAGCCTGCAGAGATTCTACATATTTAAATTTCCACAAATGGAATAGACTCACACTTTAAAATAACTTTCAGACAAGACTAATGTTACTCTCAAACAAGGATGATTCATGTATCAATGAGTGAATTGAATTGCATTCTAGCTGCACATGAAAATTTGTGTGCATTTTTAAATATTTATTTCCATTTTATTGAGTGTTGTTTTTAAAAAATTGTGTGT
The DNA here is from genome assembly GCA_037788925.1 of Mytilus galloprovincialis. Taxonomy (NCBI): domain Eukaryota; kingdom Metazoa; phylum Mollusca; class Bivalvia; order Mytilida; family Mytilidae; genus Mytilus; species Mytilus galloprovincialis. The sequence goes on from CM075335.1 coordinate 39,055,711, forward strand.
CTTCATAATTATATCATGAACATATTGTTGTTAATAATTAAAACAGAAATAAAGAATAAAATTTTCTCAGTTTTTGCCAAGTAGTATTGAAATATTATAGTTTTAACTCTGATTCAACCTTTTCCAAGTACATGTATATATAAGCATATGAATAACAGGAGATGTGGGGTATAGGTCCATCGGACAGCATCCCAACAACACAAAACACAAGACTTAATTTGAATATATATTTCCAAAACAGACTAGTTTAAACTTTTAAATGGCCTTTCATTAAAAAGGGTGAATTTATTCAAATGTATAGACCAACAAATAAAGATTTGCTATGAACAAAAAAAAAACATTCATAAAATTATTTTGCAAATTTTATGCATTATTATAGTGCAAAAAGCAAATTTCAAAATGAATACATTATGTCCACTTTTAGTGGTAGATTTTATGCATAAGATAATACAGTATTATAACCACTTATACTGCAATGACATTTATTTTTGTCCTAAATTTGATGTTAAAATAGAAATTCAAGCTCCATGTAGCTTCCAGTTTTTGTTATTAAGCCTGCAATTTGTGTCGCAGAAAGCTCGACATAGGGATAGCTAACTTCTCAAAAGTTGTATTTTTAGAAGGTGGAAGACCTGGATGCTTAATATTTTGTCAGTCACATGTCCAATGTCCTTGACCTAGTTTTCATGGTTTAGTGACTTCTTAAAAAAAAAAAAATCATGAAATGTTGAATTCTCTCTTATCATAAGTAATAATAGGATAAATATATTTGGTATTTGCATACCTTGCAGGGCCCGGTCCTTATGTGGTCAGACAGTTTTCACTTGACCTTGACCTCATTTCCCAGATCAGTGAACAAGGTAAAGTTGTGGTGGTCAAGTGCAGATACTATAAGCAATAGGTCTACTATATTTGATGTATGGAATGATTCTAAAGTATACATGTTTAGCCAGCAGGTGTCATCTGACCTTGACCTCATTTTCATGGTTCAGTGGTAAAAGTTAAGTTTTTGAGTTTTGGTCTTTTTTTCTTATAATATATGTAATATGTCAACTATATTTGGTGTATGGAAATATTTTATGATCAGTTGCGCAGGTTTTATTTGATCTTGACCTCATTTTCACAGTTCATTGCTCAGTGTTAAAGTTTTGTGTTCTGGTTTGTTTTTTAAAACTATAAGCAGGAGGTCAACTTTATTTGTTGTATGGAAGAATTGTTAGCTGTACATGTCAATAAAGCTCTATAGTTAGGACTATCAACATATCAATGATTAGTAAAAAAGGCAAGACATTTCAGTGTGTGCACTCTTGTGTTTCCTTACTGAATAAAAATTTTGAGATTTTAATTGCTAGTGAGACAATAATTTAGCAGTGACAAACAGGCAATTGGACCAGATTCCTTTTCAAAGTTTTTTGAAATATAAGCAATTGATTTACAGTACAAATGTTCATCACTGGTTTAATGCACACAAATACAATAACAATTATTGTTAATGCCAAGAGTATCAGGGCATAATTTGGGTGTAACAGCTACCAAGGTATCTGTTAGCTTAAAACCCAGTCCCCAATCATGTATATTAAATAATTGAAATTGGTTAATGTGCAGTAAAAGTAAAGAGTATATGTACAATTATGTAAGAAAGAAGGGGTCAAGATAATGTTTTGATGAGCAGTAATAAAAATACAATAAAAATTAATGCAGCAAGGTTCAGTATTTCAAAGAATTATTTCATAGGTGTCTAGGTAAAATGCTTGAACAAGAATAGGATTCATAATTATTAGGACCATTACACCTACATATACCATTCATCTATTAAAAGGGGGGCAGGTTTGTTTTCTCTCTCGGAAGTAACATAAAATTTAAACTGCATTGATCAAATTTTAGTTACTGCTAGAAATTTGTGGCTGTGTAATGGTATGGTGATGTCATCATTGGGAGACATTTAGTTTTTAGACAACAACTAAAGTATAAGAGAACGGATCTGTACAAGATGGTCCAAAATTAAAATTTTTGTTTGATTTTTGTAAAAAAATAAGTATTAAGGGTCTTTTGTTATGCTGAATTTAACCATGAATTTAGATTTTGAGCCCCATTATTAAATTAGTCCACATTGAAGTTCTCAGGGTCCAAAACTAAACTTAATTAGTTTTCATTAAAAGTTCAATTCTTCTGATTCTTTGATATGCTGAATCTCAACATGTATTTATATTTGGGATATTATACCATCATGACCATATTACATTTTACATATTACATATTATTTTAAAGGAAAATATCCAGTTTTAAAATTTAAAGTTCTTAGTCCACATTCAATCTGTGCCAGAAATCAAGCTATGTCAAATATGTATATATAATCACAATCCAAATTGAGAACTGTATCAAGCTTGAATGTTGTGTCCATTAGTGTTCAGGGTTCCGCCTCTGGGTAGTATCTAGCGGTACCCAACCATGCCAACAGAGCATTTATATTTTGGAAGGAACAAACTTATTTTGACAATTCACTTTTGAAAACAATTATTATAGATACAACGTAAATAAATGCTGATTTCATGGATTTTCTTGTTTTATTAGACCTCTGTCATGATTGATGAAATAAAAGACTGACCATCAATATTCATACTTGAGTCAATGATGTTTTAAAAAACTTCAAGCCTGCAATAATTAACTCTTGGAAATAAAATAAAACTGAATTTTAAAACATTATAATTGCTGTTGTAGGTAATAAAATCTTGAACACATATGAAAATATGTCACATTTTGTAAGTTTTAGTCATTGCAGACTGTGGCACATGCAGGTTATTTGCAAAAACTTTTCCCAGAGAACCATACTTCTAGCTGGTATTTTTTACTAACAATGTTAAACCTTAAACGAAAATGATATGAACCTACAGTTTTATATTATGGGAAGGGGCACTGACTGACCTTTAAAAAAAGGGGGGGGTGGTTGGTTCCAGTCATGCTTCAGTGATATTCCTATATAGTAAACCAACATTTTACAGGGAAAAAGGGGGGTCACCCTGGATCCGACTATAAATGGGTAAAAGATGTCCCTTTATGTTCATAATGAGAAAAGGAAACATGGAAAGGCTTGCTTAATTTGGTAGACCAAACTTCCTCCGTTGACAACCGCATATTCAAATTCAAATCATTATTTGTACCTGTCCAAGTTAATGTTGCAGCGTTTGGGCTTGTTTTCCCTCTAGACTTAGGAGGGACTATGCGCCTAACATACATTTCAATTATATATCTGATTCACGTTTCCCTCCATGTTTACTTTCCAAAGGGTTTGGGAAGATAACTTAAATAAGAATGCACACATAATAAAGGTCACGTGTGGGACGTAAATTTAATGCTCAATTTTTAAATCTAGGAAAAGTTGTTTAAATTTTGGGAAGAAATTATAAAATTGAACTGTTTCAAGCCGGTAACTAATGGTTCTGAGGAAATTTATTGCGTAGATAATCGTTCCAAAATTTGGAACGAATTTCGAAAGCCGGTCAGTAGGACAACCGGATGTGCCTTTTTGGCCAAAATGTGATTCGGCGGCGCTCAGTAGTCCTACGCCGAAAATTGGCGCGCTTTTGTAAAAAAAAATTCATTCGTTTACAGCAAAGTACCGGCGGTAAATGCTGTTGATTGTAAGAACATTTATAAGAGAAAAATATATGAGTTGACTTATTATTTTCTTGTTTGAACAAAAAAAATAAAAGAAAATCTTATTCTTTCACATCTGAACATAGAATTTCGGATTTCGATTTTCTGCACTGTAGAATTAAATAGCGATATTAAAAAGGGTAACAAAAAATGCATATCCTTCAATTATCCTAAATTTTTTACATCGTAATTTCGCTAGTTTTTTACATCAAAATCCGTAAAGAAAAGGGATGTCCAAAGTAGGGCAAAAAAATGAACCCATTTTAAAGTAGGGGTCTCATTTTTTTCAAGGTTTTTCCTTGCATGGCCGGTATAATTAGGAATTGGAAAAGATTCTGTTATTAAAGTTAATATTCATTCATCTATCAAGAATAGCTGAATCCTTATATATGTAAACCCTATAAAAATATCAATATGTGTCAATAAATTGTAAAATTATAGATTTTTTTTCGAAATTGAAGAAGGCGCCATTTTCGCCTATTTCTCTATTTTTTTACGTCTATTGGTCTGCTATAATTATTAGATGATTCTAAAAAATCTCCGCCTCGATTTTTTTATGCTTTCATTTTATATTCTTTGGTACATAATGCAGATGTTATGAAAAAATTAGGCACTTCTATCGAGTAGAAATGGAGAACGGGCATCTTTATTTTGTATGTTCCCACTATGGGGGCGTGGTCTTCCTTTACTAATCATTGATATTATGTTGATAGTCCTAAATATAAAGCTTTATTACAACTGTCACACAAACTTAACATAAACCAAGTAAACTAAACATTGACCAATGAACCATGAAAATGAGGTGAAGGTCAGATGAACTATTCCAGGCAGTCATGTACAGCAAACAAATCTTCCATACAACAAATATAGTTGACCTATTGCTCATAGTTTAAGAAAACAGACCAATACAAAACCTTAACATTGAGCAATGAACTGTGAAAATGAGGTCAAGGTCAAGTAAAACCTGTGTGACTGACATATACATTGTAGATCATAAAATATTTCCATACACCAAATATAGTTGACCAATTGAATATAGTATTAGAAAAAAAAGACCAAAACTCAAAAACTTAACTTTGACCACTGAACCATGAAAATGAGGTCAAGGTTAGATGACACCTGCCAGCTAGACATGTACATCTTACAATAATTCCATACACCAAATACAGTAGACCTATTGCATACAGTATAAGAAAAACAGACCAAAACACAAAAAATTAACTATAACCATTGAACCATGAAAATGAGGTCAAGGTCAGATGACACCTGCCAGTTGGACGTGTACACCTTACAGTCTTCCATACACCAAATATCCTAGACCTGTAACTTATAGTATCTGAGATATGGACTTGACCACCAAAACTTAACCTTGTTCACTGATCAATGAAATGAGGTCGAGGTCAAGTGAAAACTGTCTGACGAGCATGAGGTCCTTGCAAGGTATCACATATCAAATATAGTTATCCTATAACTTATAATGAGAGAGAATTTAACATTACAAAAAATCTTAACCTTTTTTCAAGAAGTCACTGAACCATGAAAATGAGGTCAAGGACATTGGACATGTGACTGACGGAAACTTCGTAACATGAGGCATCTATATACCAAGGATGAAGCATCCAGGTCTGCAACCTTCTAAAATATAAAGCTTTTCAGTAGTTCTCTAACACCACGGCCGTTGCGTTGGGTGGCAGTGATTGATGGACTAAAGGAAAATAGTTCCGGATCGGAAACGATCACTGTCCGGAGTTTGTTTATAGGGTTGTAAAAGCGTTGACCGTGCGCACATTTTTAGAATGCGCTTCATACAAAATGTACTTCGGTCAACGCTTTTACACCCAATAAATTTACAAAAAGAAGCATTCAATTCTTAAATACAGCACAGGGTACATATAACGTGTTGTCGTTCTCAAATGCACATAATGTTTGTCACTGGACGTTAATCCTAATTCGTCAGAATCATCCAATTGATTCTTTTCTTCTATTACTTAATTAATCATGTGTTGTTTACAAATCATTCTAAAGAAGTAAATGGAAAGGAGCGAATGCAGCCACATAAGGTTATCTTAAGTTTTAACTCATTTCATTCCATTTCTAGTTCCTCTCTACATAAGTGCAGAGAACTACACATGTAACGTTCTAGCATTAGTCACCAATACGAGTACATCGCAATCCATTACTGTTTCAACACTCAGGGGTTTCATGTCTGTATTCTTAAAAAATATTATTTGTTCTCTCTTTTTTTAGCAATGCATCAGTCTTTACTGTTCTTATCTATTATTCTATATTCTGCGTCTCCATCCGGATTCTCGTGTATACCACGAGGGTCCGGATTGGGGGTGTTGTTTATTTTTGTGCTATTAGAATTGTTATGTCACTTGTTTTCAATTTTATTTATCTTACTCATTATTCTTTCTCTATTCTTTATATTTTAGCATCCCAATATATTTTACTTACTGATGTTGAGTTACATTACGACGTTTATCTCTGATTGATATACTGGTTACCAATGTAGATGACAAATTGGTGGCATTCATGACAATTAAACAGAATCCACATGATATATGCGACCATTCTTGGATGAAATTAATATTACTACAATATTACACTTTTTGAAACCATTTTTATCAATTTTCATTTTTTATTGTCTAAATTGTTCATTGTTCATGTGTTGTTTCCGTATATTTTATGTTTCACTGCCCATGTGCTGTTTCCGTTTATTTTAGCCGCTCGTCTTGAGCCTATCCATTTGATTCGATCACACCCAATATAGCAGTAAAATTATACTTTATTGCCATTCATTACTCTTAACAGACCAATTAACAGACCGGGTTTTATACATCCGACCAATTAACAGACCAGGGCCCGTATGCATAAAGCTACTTAAGTTAAGATTTTCCTTAGTAAACACTTAAGTTAAGGAAACTCCGCCCTTTTTATCTAAGTGGTATGCATAAAAATATTAAACTAAGTATTTCCTAAGTAAAATCTAAGTAGTTTTAAGTCACGCCCACAAAACTTAAGTGGTATGCATAAAACTCCTTCTACTAAGGAAACGCCTAAGATAACACTTAAGTCTAAGGTACCTATAGAGCTTCCTTAAATTTTCAAACATAGTTTAAAATCAATCGAAAGTATGCGTTGCAGAACATTAATAGGTTACCTACAGTTACCTTGATTAATAACTATATCAGTAATAAAATACTAATTGTTCGTTTATTTATTGCTTAATATTAACAATCATCGTAATTTTCTTCAAATCACGTATAATCAACAAATAAAGAGATAACAGTGGGTAGTTATATACTATTTCCCATATCTCGTGTGTATACCGAAAAGTACTCAGTTTTTATACTCATGTTATTCATGGTTCTATTTTTCTTTTGTTTACTCTGTACGTGCACGTTTTTTAGATTTTAAAAATACACCGCGCGTGTATCATTCGTAATTGTAAGTTCAAACAGAATTAAGGAATGAAGAGAGGGCACGCAAAAAAAACATTTTTTATATCATGTGTGTGTGGGTTTTTTTTTTGGGGAGGGGGGAATCATTTGAATTTTCAATTTAGTTTCATTTTAAAGAAGTAGGACATACCCTAAACATTTTTCACTTACAGGGACAAAATCGAAAAGTTTTAAGACCTACCAAGAAGTGGATTTCTTTCATACAAAGGGGATAGGTGGACATGGACCTCCATTTTGTTGAAACAATAAGTTGAGTGTTTATGGAATCACTGTTACGGAAGTCAAAAGTCCCCACTGCTACTCCTCATGGAATTCGAAGTTTATATAAGATATTTATGATACCTTACTTATTTTTTTTTATATTTCATTATATATTCAATGAGATATACTGCGGTTTCGAAAATATTGCTAAGTACGTTTAAAAGATGTTGAGAATATACTTACTGTCATAATTTGTGTCAGTAAAGAGTGTAGGACTTTTGAAAAATGTCCTTGTTTGTATATGGATTCCTGGAAAAAAATTCTACCCCCCCCCTTTTTTTTTGTTGTAAAAGGGAAGTGATAAAAATGTGAATTTCTCATAGATTTTTTTCAAACCATAAGCAAATGTAAACAAGGGGTCTGGAAAGGGAGATGTCAGCGCATAATAAGCTGAACTATAATTAGTGAACATTTTATTGAAAAAAAAATGTTTTGTAAAATGATTTGCTTACAATGTTACCCTTAGTCTTGTGCTACGCCACTGAAACCTTGATCATGTTTTGTTAGAGTTTAAAACATATTGTTGTATCCAAAAAATATTACACCCATTAAAAGATGATTAAAGATTATTCATTTGGGTTACTGAAATATTTTTCTTCCAATGCTCATCCGTAAAAACATCAACCTTAAAAGCTTTGTCTTATATGCGCCTATTGTTCATCATTTATACTATGTTTATACGTTCTTTTGAATTGTTTTACATACCAATATCAATTTATCATAAGTGAGTCCCGCGAGATTTGACCAATACATTCAGTTTGGCCGCTGCTATCAAGCGTGACAGCACGGACTTTAACAGCTCTTGAGTAGAGCGTGATTGTAGTGTCTAAAGTAAAGAAGTTTCTTACTGTGGAAGTAAGTTTTTTAAATCTAGTTAAATGTAGTTAATACTTTCAATGTATTTTGTTGATAACAGCTAGTAGTTGTGGTTTAATGCTATTTTTATAATTAATGTACTAAAATGGAGTTTGCGTCTGCATTGGTTGCAACGCTTATTGAGAACTGTCCTGTATGTCGGGAAGTGTTGTATGATTTAAAGCTTTAAGTGGCGTTTGCATAGGTTGCAGCGTTAAATGAAGATATTGTCAGAGATTTTTGTTAAATATATCTAGGGAGAAGAAAGCTCCGAATTTTGCGTTATTGTCGGGGTATTGGAAATAATAACTTTGAAGGAGAATGTTTTGGTTTAGTTCATTCTAGGAGTTTAAGAGCACATTTACTTTTTTGAATGTTCATACGTTAATTTAGAAAAAGATATTTGTATCTTCAATTTAGGACGAAGACAGTCCGCATTGCACGATTTTTAATGGCGGATTTGTAATGGGGTTACTAAATTTATTTTTATTAATTTCAGCTATGGCTCAGGTATTGAAGCCAAATTGCTCCCTGGCGGGTAAAAGTTTAATCCCGATCATTTTGATGGTAAAAAACGCAAATGCAGAAGCGGTTTTAGAGCTGTCAAGACTGAAAAAAGATGAACCTTTAGAGAGTTTAACAAAAGTCGAATTAATTGCTCAGTTTGAGAAGCTGACAGGTAATTTATAATTTATTATAACGTTTTCTTAAGACTTTCAGAGAACCTTGTATTCAAAGTAAATGTGGCTTTGATTTTTTGTTTTTGATAATTTAATTAGCTTCATTTGACCGATAATTCTCTTTTGAACAAACATTTTTGTTAGAAATGTAGATCTGCATCTGGTGCGATAAATTTAGCCTTTGGTTTTTATGTTAATTCTTGTTATTTAGTGTCATCAGAAGTTATGATTTTATTGACGGTAACTTGGCAAGTTACCTCCGAGATTTTCGCTTTTCAAGGTTCGGGATTTTTTACACATTATACATGAAATTGTATCTGTTCCGTTTGATTGATTAGTGCCTTATTTAATTCCAGGTGAATCCGTTAAAGATGTATTAATTCTTCTATGTGGGAAGGATGACAATATTGAGAATGTGAGACTTCTAGTGCATGAAAGCATATTGTTGGCTAATTCTGTTGGTCAGAGGTTAAGTACTAGTAATCCGAGTACAGATACACTAGCGCCGAAAGGTATGAATGATTCTTTTTACCTTTTTTCTTTGGATAAGTTTGCTTGTCCGTCTGTTCTAATTTAGCCCTTTTTAAATGCTTATCGAAGATAATCTCTCCTTAATTGTAACTTGATGTATATGGACCTTTATGTAGGCTTTTGTTTATTTAAGTGAGATATTATTCACGGCAACATTTATCATTCACGGCAACACATATCGTTCACGGCAACAGATCTAGTCTTGTTTTGTTGCATTTTCAAGAAATCTGGATTTCTTTGCTAAGTAAACTTAATTTTTTACAGAAAACAAGACTTGATAATTTTATATAGTTTTTCGTTATTTCGTTTTACACTTAATTTTGTTTTAATGTTGGCACTACTTTCATGGTTTCCTACATTTACAGCTTACGAATGTTATTTAGAGCAAGACATTGTCCTGTTTTTGTATTGCTAGTATGTTTTGATATTCTTGATTTTCCTTGATATATATTTAAAAACTGTTGCAAGGAAGTTTAGTTATTTTTCGTTTTGTTTGTTGTAGGAAGTGATCGCAAAGCGGCTCAGGGAGACCCATCCACAACAAACCAGCAGCTGCAAGCAATGAGACAAGACCTGGATGAGTTGAAGAAAAATTCAAAGGTTTTACAGGTAGATGAAGCACTATCTTACGTTAGAACTTTGGCAGCAAGACCAAACCTCACAACACCGGGAGTATTACTTGCGGCCATCGAAATGTTGGTTGATGCAGCTAACAAAGCGAATCATAAGGACTGTTCTTTATTTTCAAAATCTTTTTCAATGTGTAAAAAATACGAAGATAATGTTGATTTTTGTGGGCTCGTCTTAAAGTTATTTGGTTCCCAGGAGGACAAGAAGATTTCCTCCTTAATTTCAGACTGGGCAAAATCTAAAAAATTCGAGGAACCATCAGGTTCAAAGGAGAGGCAGGATACATTAGATGCTCCACCTACTTCAGCTCCTGCATGTCCTTTTCCTGGATATGGATATCAGAATCCAGGTTTTGGTTTCCCGTATCCTAATTTTTATCCAGGCTCAAACTATAATTCAGGTGGTTTTAGGCCTCAAAGAATGCAAGGAGGTAGAAGCAGGAGAGTGTCAAACGGTGTATGTTATTTTTGCAAGGAGTCGGGACATTTTATTGCAAATTGTCCAAAGATGAAAAAAGACAATTAATTATGTATTTTGTATATTTTTCAATTTTAATCTTTTAGATGCCTTTCCCTTTCCCAGGAGCTTCGATCTCCAGTGAAAAATTTTTCACGCGGTCAAGGGTTGAGTGTCTCTCTCCTTTATTTTATTTTATAAATCTCAAGCAATTTTTCAGAGTTGAAAAGATTTTCTTTTTTGTTAATTTCAGAATATCAGGGATCATGAACCTTTGGCTAAGAAAGAAAAGTTTGAGCCAGAAATTCCAGATTGGGAGTTAAAATCGGGTTTCGATCCACTTAGCGTTGAATTAAGAAAGCAAAGTGACATACTTTTAGTAAATTATAAAGGAGAGATCACCCAACCATCTGATTGCTTACCAAGTGCTGAAGAGGTTGTAAATGGTAGCGACTATGATTTTGAGGATCTGTCTTTTTTAGATCCTAATTTTTTCAAAGCAGGAAATTTAATGTATTGTTCAGAACAATGGGAGAAAATAGATTGTCCTGGTGAAATTTTGGACTGGATTAAACAGGGGGTAGATATTAGGCCCATGTCTAAACATTTTAAGGGAAATTTTAGGGGTCGTTGTTACGATTCAAGTCTTCCCCAACCTGCTTATTTTCAAAATTCTGCTAGTTGCAAAGGATTTTGAGAAATTTTTGTGTGACACTTTATTAGAAAGAATAGCCAATGGATCATTAACTGTAATTGGCAGAGTTGGGGAATGTGATCCGCCGTTACTTGTTTTACCTATCACTATTGAGCCATTAAAACCACGTATGTGCCATGATGAAAGATACTTGAATTTATGGATTAAGGATTTCCCTTTTTCGTTAGATACTCTTAAAGAGGTTCCTAGATTAATAGAAAAGGATTCTTTCATGGCATCTCTTGATAAGTCTGGTTACGATCATATACTTTTAAATCCCAATTCTAGACAGTATTTTGGAATCCAGTTTGCAGGCTGGTACATGGTTTTTAACTCTCTTCCTTTCGGCTTCAAAGCTAGTGCTTTTATTTATCACACTACTGGTCTGGTTCCAATTAGCTATTGTCGCTCCTTTAGTGTACCTTCTTTATTGTACATAGATGATAGGTTAGTTTGCGAGTTTAAAAATACAAGTTTGAAGAAGAAATCAGGTCATGCCGAATTGGTAAAAAGTCTGTACATTCTGTGTCAGGTTCTTGTTAGATTGGGATATTTTTTAAACTTTGAAAAGTGTTGTTTTATACCAACCAGGTGTTTGAAATTCTTGGGAATGTTTTGTGACTCAGCTAAACTGGCCTTTATCTTGCCGGAGCAGAAAAAAGAATCATTTAGAATTTTAAGGGAATCTATCCTTGATGGCGATGCCGTAGGCATTAAAACCCTTCAGCGTTTCGCAGGAAAATGTATTTCATTTTTTCTTGCTGTCCCCTCTGCCAGATTATTTTCAAGGGAAATCAATAGGGCCATAAGCCTTGCTTCTAAAAATAGTAAGAAAATTAACATTTACAAAGAGTTAAAAGAGGAGTTAGAATATTGGCGTTTTTTTGGATAATTGGAAGGGAACTGCCTCTTGGAGATTAGAAACCCATTTACAATTGATTTTAGCAACTGACTCGTCGCTTTTTAAGTGGGGTGCTTTTATGATTTCCAAAGAGGTTACGGTAGAGTTTGGTGACTTTTGGATAAGAATGATAGCTCTCCTATCCACGTTAAGGAGGCAAATGCCCTACTACACTACCTCTGTTCTGTTAAAGAGAGAATTGTCGACTCTCGGGTGGACGCGTTTTGTGATAATCTTGCGGTAGTTAATGCTTGGAGTAATCAAGGAGGTAGATACCCCTCGTTGAATGGAGTTTTGCGAAAGATATTCACTCTTTCAAAAACAGTTAACATGGACCTACGTCTTGTATATGTTAGTTCTAGTAGAAACCCTGCTGACAGGGAGTCCAGAAAGATTATCAGATGCTATGTTATCTCCTATGAAGTGGAAAATTGTTGAGAGGTTTGGTCCCCACACTTCAGATTTGATGGCATTAAACTCGAATGCTATGAATGATACTAATGGTAATCCGTTAAAACATTTTACACCATTCCCCACAGTTCTTTCAGATGGTGTTAATGTTTTTTCTCAGGACTTGAATTTGGAAAAAAACCCTTATGTGTTCCCCCCTTTTTGTTTAATTTTTCCCGTTTTGAAGTTTTGTGCTCAGATTGGGGTTAAGAGTGGTACATTTGTGGTTCCTGAGTTGTTTCCAAGACCAGTGTGGTGGCCTTTTTTCTGGGAACATGTCAGTATGGAATGTTTTAGTTGAACGAAATGAACACAAAGCCATGTTGTACCCATCTACTAAAAGGTTTAAGTTGGACACTAATGGTTTACCATGGCGTTTAATTGTCGCACGACTTCATTTTTAGTTTCACCTTTTTGTAGAATGGTGTACCACGAGTTTCGCAGGAAAATGTATTTCATTTTTTCTTACTGTCCCCTCTGCCAGATTGTTTTCAAGGGAAATCAATAGGGCCATAAGCCTTGCTTCTAAAAATAGTAAGAAAATTAACATTTACAAAGAGTTAAAACAGGAGTTAGAATATTGGCGTTTTTTGGATAATTGGAAGGGAACTGCCTCTTGGAGATTAGAAACCCATTTACAATTGATTTTAGCAACTGAATCTTCGCTTTTTAAGTGGGGTGCCTTTATGATTTGCAAAGAGGTTACGGTAGAGTTTGGTGACTTTTGGAATAAGAATGATAGCTCTCCTATCCACGTTAAGGAGGCAAATGCCCTACTACACTCCCTCTGTTCTGTTAAAGAGAGAATTGTCGACTCTCGGGTGGACGCGTTTTGTGATAATCTTGCGGTAGTTAATGCTTGGAGTAATCAAGGAGGTAGATACCCCTCGTTGAATAGAGTTTTGCGAAAGATATTCACTCTTTCAAAAACAGTTAACATGGACCTACGTCTTGTATATGTTAGTTCTAGTAGAAACCCTGCTGACAGGGAGTCCAGAAAGATTATCAGATGCTATGTTATCTCCTATGAAGTGGAAAATTGTTGAGAGGTTTGGTCCCCACACTTCAGATTTGATGGCATTAAACTCGAATGCTATGAATGATACTAATGGTAATCCGTTAAAACATTTTACACCATTCCCCACAGTTCTTTCAGATGGTGTTAATGTTTTTTCTCAGGACTTGAATTTGGAAAAAAACCCTTATGTGTTCCCCCCTTTTTGTTTAATTTTTCCCGTTTTGAAGTTTTGTGCTCAGATTGGGGTTTAGAGTTGTACATTTGTGGTTCCTGAGTTGTTTCCAAGACCAGTGTGGTGGCCTTTTTTCTGGGAACATGTCAGTATGGAATGTTTTAGCTGAACGAAATGAACACAAAGCCATGTTGTACCCATCTACTAAAAGGTTTAAGTTGGACACTAATGGTTTACCATGGCGTTTAATTGTCGCACGACTTCATTTTTAGTTTCACCTTTTTGTAGAATGGTGTACCACGAGTTTGGCTGCCAGCAGAACAGTGTTTAGTGTGTGGTTATGCAAATGATGTTGGGTATCAATTTTGCCAGTCATTTGGACAAAACCCCGTTGTGATTGAAAGTTCGGAAAGAATCACGAGTAATTGTTCAGTGGAAAGGTGTTTGAGATATTTAGACAGTTTAGTTGGAAGCACTAGTTATAATTAGAAAAAACTTTCGCTGGAAAAAGAGTTTGAGAAGTTTTTATTTGGAGGTGAACCTGTTAAGTGTTTAAAAACCGCTTCCCCTTTAGATGTAAGGCGATTTATGGTCATGAAGGATTCAAGGGGGAAAACGCAAGTACATGACTTAACATGTGAATTTCTTGGTAAGTTGGGTATTCATTTATGTCAGTGTCCGTTAAGTTTAGCAGCGGGAACTGTTCAGTCTATGCTAGGACAATTAAAAGCTATATTTGAATCTAATGGTCGGGGTTCTGAGTGGAATGAAACAACTAAAATTGGTAATCCTGTGTGTAGTCCAGAGGTAGACAAATATTTGCATGCTATTCAGTTTGAGCAGTCAAAATCCCATGTTGTACAAAAACAGGCAAAACCTCTGTTTTTAGACAAACTCCGATCAATTAGTGTTCATATTGATGATTTGTTGTTGGATCCTGTTTTGAAATCCTCTGAAAGAATCATATTCCTTAGAGATCAAGCTTTCTTCAAAGTTCAATACTTTTCAGGGGACAGAGCGAATGACTTGGGCTTGTGTATTTCACAAGAGGTTAAATTATTACCAAATGGTGACGGTTTTTTATTTTCACACACAGTAGGCAAAACACTTGGAAAAGGGAAAGTGAATGAATTTTCCATCTTAAGATTTGATGATACTTTAATTTGTCCAGTTAAAGCACTGGAAAGGTATGTTGAAGTTGCCAGGGCACTTGGAGTTGATTTACGGTTTGGTTATTTACTCCGTACTGTGAGTAAAAATCGAAAAGATGTTACTGACAATCCTGTATCTTCGAATGCTATGTATGATCGCTTGAGGAAATATTTAAAGATACTCGATATTTACGACGGTGAGACCCCTCATGGCATTCGGGAAGCTTGTGCTTTTACTTTAGCTTTGTCAGGGGGGTCTACAAGTGACGTCATGCAGCATATAGGTTGGTCTTCTTCGTCCTCTTACCAAAGATATAGTAGATTGTCAAGTATGGTAGGAAGAGGGTCAGTCAGTTCCATCATGGCTAATACAGGGGTTTCTGAATCTAATATTTGTAGATCTATATTCGAGTCGTATTGTGAGGTCAATAAACTTTCCAGTGCTTTTCAGTGACAATTTGAAGTGTTTAGAGTAAAAGTTTGTTACTTTTGATGCTTGTTTAATTATTTTTTGTATTTTGAGGGAATTATGTATTACTTTTATGTATATTGACTATGACTAGCTTGTATTTTGAGGGATATTATGTATTTCTATAAGTATGAAGGTATGTAAAAATAAAGAATTTCTTAAATTGGACTTGCCTCTATTTTTCGAGGGATATTATGTATTACTATTTTGTACATGTATGTTAAAATTGAATTTTGTGAAGACGTACTGTATTGAATACACTTTTCTTTAATAAATATTACTTTTCATAATCTGTTTAACGTAATTTGTTTTGAAAACAAGTTGATTAAGTTTAGAGGGAGACTTGTGGTTTCTGTTCTATTTAGATATTTCTTACATCAACAACAGTTGATCTTGGCTGGTTTGTTGTCTCATTGGTAATTAAACAACATCTGATTTTATATGGACAAAAAATGGACAACATATTACACATGTCATTCTCTACACATTCTTTTTATTTCATACATGTAGTGGATGTATTGAATATTCAAGAGTATTTCCCTGATTATGGGAAATAAGGGATAAAGGGCAAAGACACCAAACATTTCATAGTCATCCGATGTAATACATAAAAACTATCTAGAGCTCATGCACCACTTGGTCGTTCTTGGAAGTATGCAAAAACTACTGCATAACAGATAGTTCGCTCTGGGTGTCTACAAACATAAGAGCAGTTCAACTGAAAATATTAACACTTTAATTTAAGTCATATATAGGTTGAATACGTTTGTTAAAATTCATGATATGGAGCATGCACGTGAAAGTCCCAGAAACAACACAAGAAGTACACGGAAAAGTTAGCAGTTGGTATAATTTGCTTTTATCAGTTTTTTGCATGGGATGTATTCATTTGAAATTTCTTAACTTTTTGATGTTTGCTTAGATGGCGATATTTCAAGTTTTGTCATGGACTCAAAACTCCCATTTGTTTAAGAATTTTGATTTCTTCATTTATACAAGACAATTTTTAAGTTTTGGGTGAGTATTGGGAATGTTAAAGGTTAGAATTGGGAATTATAAGTCTGTTGTCGTCATACTAGCTTATAGTATTGAGGTCTGCTGTGTAACCCAATTTTCACCCAATACTCATATAAATTTGGTCATATCGAGCAAGGGCTCACCTATGATATTACTATATCATAAGTGAGTCCCGCGAGATTTGACCAATACATTCAAGTTGGCCGCTGCTATCAGAGCAAAGCGGGACTTGCACATGCTCTGCATGATGTCGATACAAAGGTGGACTTGCACATGCTCTGTGCATGCTGTTGATACAAAGGTGGACTTGCACACACTCTGTGCATGATGTCGATACAAAGGTGGATTTGCACATGCTCTGTGTATAATGGTGGTGCCGAACAGATGGAATGAACGTGTGACGTCGGTACAAAACTTAAAAAAAAAAAAAAAAAAAAAAACAACAACAAAAAAAACACGAAAGTACATGTATCTCGATATGGCTAAGTTCAAACCCAATTTTCACCCAATACTCATATAAATTTGGTCATATCGAGCAAGGGCTCACCTATGATATTACTATAACCCCAGCTCTTTAAAATAAAAGCATGCATTGATCAATAAATTTAAATAATCATAACAAACTTTTACACGGATGAGTACATGTAATGAGCTAGTATTATACGGTAATTAGAGAAAGGTTCCGATTTAAGTATTCCTTAGTTAAGTGAAGACTTAAGTAAGTTTATGCATACCGCTTAAGAATTTTACTTAACTAAGGAAATTCTTAGTGAAATCTAAGTTTAAGGAATACTTAAGTTAAGATTTTTTATGCATACGGCCCCAGGTTTTAAATAAAGATTGATTTATGTTACGAAAACACAGATTTTCGTGTAGATTTTTCACACAATGATATCAATATGGTTAACAAACATAATGCCTGTCTTTTTTCGATGTTCAAATTATTGCATGCAAGTAAATGCAACCAACGTGTTATTTTGTGTACTTTATGTGTGTGTAAAATGTGTATAAGTTTATTGATGAGTAACCCACCTTTTCATTTTATAGATCGTACATTGAAGCTAGAAAAATAATAACTGCATTCAGTACATTGAATTGTTTTGTTACACATGCATAATTCTTATGATAACAATATATTTAAAAAGTTATACAATGAAACATGCTGAACTTTCAATGATTTTCTTGATAACACCTGATTAACAGACTTTAGCCAACCCGATTAACAGACCAACCGCCGATATAGCCGCATACTCAATATAGATTAACCGACCAATCTCTCGGTTAGCCGAGTGTCGGTCGTGGTGTTACCGGCCCGTTTCTTTGTTACCTTTGTATTTTATCTAATACTTAACCTTATTCATTTACTGTAACCGATCGCTACAGTGGCAAAATGAATTCAACTCACTTCTACCAACAACAACAAAAAAAAGATCATCACCTAATAAAAAAAAATCTTTAAATTTGTATTTGAAATTTTATATGTAAATTGGAATATTATTGATAGATTATTTTTTATATATTACACTAATATTGGGAAATTTTGAATCATTGCCATTATTCTCCCGCAGAAATTTGGTAATACGTATACATATAGTCACTTTTCCCCCATGCCAATCTCCCCCCCCCCCCCCCCCCCAAATAGTATATATGACACTATATGTATACAAGTCTGAAAATTAAACCCAACAGAGTAAATATTACATTTTTACGCTTGCAAATATTATTTTGTCCAATTACATTACACAAGTTTTTCAACATGCTTATCTTTCTGTCTATGTGTCCATTGGTTGTCTTTATTTTCACCAGTTTTTAAGTAGCCCCCTAGTCTGTCTACGTTCTCAACAGTCTGGCTCTGTCCACTAGTCCGTCTACATTTTCATCGGGCTGTCTATGTGCCCACTTGCCTGTCTGCATGTTCAATAGTACAACTTCATATTCACCAGTTCCGTACTTCATTTTTGTGTCCACTATTCTATCTACATGTTCAATATAGTCTATCTGCATGTTTACCAGTCAGTTTACGTTTCCAACAGTCTTTATATGGTCCCACCAGTTTGTCTATACATGTCTACCAATCGGTCTATATATCTCCTAAACTGTGTCTACGTGTCCATCCGTCTGTCTACATGTTCATCAGTCCGTCTGTAATTGCATTTTGTTGTTGTTTTGTCTGGTATACCATTATCGTCAGTATGCTGACATTAACATGCATTCTTTTGACCTGAAAACTTACTAGGTGTATACTCCATACAAATACCCTCAAGTTTTGAAATGCCAAAAAGTTTGTCCACGACAATTCACATTGCAATTTTGTTTTTCTAACAACAGGGTATGTCGAGTAAACTTGTATCTCAATGATGCAAGTTAAACTTCAAAATCAAATACTAGTAGTCTTATCTATCTACGGTTGAAAAACTGTTGTTTCACAATCAAGCTAAATATGCATGTTTTCGCAGTTAGTGTCTGTCTCTGCATCCTTTTTTTTTTTAATTTTTTTTTATATGAAACAAGAACACACCCGTGATATCGCGGGTCTGTGACTGAATTAAAGTATATAACTATGCGTAAGCCTTATTTTAGTATTGGTATTAATTATTGTCATCTGATAAAGTCATGCCGATTATAAGATGCACAGTTTTCTCTGCTTTCAACATCTTTCTGTTTGAACCCGTCGACCTTATCAATTATTGATATTATTATTTAAACAAAAGGGCCTGGAAAGGAGTACGTTTTAATCAACAGCATTGTCCTTTATGAGTTATAAATAACGTTGAATTCTTTGATTCGCTGTTGTACTGAACATGCTGTACCTCTACGCCTTATTTTAAGTCCAGATTTTTATTATTCGTATTGTCATCTCAGAAAGTCATACTGATTAAAACAATGTGACAATGATTGAATTTAGTGGTGTCAACCCTGTGATTACAACCCGTGTATATAGCAAAATCCTAAATACAGCGTTTGGTGGTGCGCCTGTCAGATGCGGAACGTACAGATAAGGTAATTGGTAACTGGTGAATATACTATTGGTATCGGTATCGGATTCGACCCGGAACTTGTTAATTATTGGTAATATTAATTATGTGGAAAACAAAAGGGTCTGGAGTGGTGTAATTTTTAATCAACAGCATTGTACTATATTAGTTATATATAAAGTTGAATTCTTTGATTCATCGTTTTATGTGATGACGGCTGACAAATTGGACCTCGTTATTTTAGTATTATAGAAGCATTGTACTATATTAGTTATATATAAAGTTGAATTCTTTGATTCATCGTTTTTACGTGATGACGGCTGACAAATTGGGCCTCGTTGTTTTAGTATTATAGATGTAGCAATGTCTCATACAAAACAAATCGTTAGTAGTCAATTTGTTTTTAAACAACAACAAGTCTTGGAGAACATGGTTGTTAATAATGGTAATTGGTTTCGAAAAAGCTATTAGAAACTGCGAGTACTCTTATTCCCGTGTAAAGTGGGCTCCTGGGTATTAATCTTTTTTTTTAATATAGGATTTCGCTATATTTTTTTTATAAATGAACTTTAACATATACTTAATAGAAAAATGAAATAAAAAAATGGGGTCACCGTTCATTTAAGCTCACAATCTGCAGCCGAAAGAAGCATACATTTTTGTTAATGTCCTGTTTTTCTGTTGAACTAATAGGAGAAACAGAAGTAAAATCGAAATAAAAAAAAGAACCTAATTACAGAAATCGCTTATATTTTACAATTAGTTAGTTTATGTACAGCTTATTTGAAAACAATAATAACAAATATAGGTCACCGATGAGTTAAAAAAAATATATATCAATTTTAAAGCAAAAAATTGCATGTTTGCACCAAAGGCAGATAATTTGGGGTTTTTTAATTATATAAACATTTTAAAACTCATCTTGGGCCAAACCAACTCGATTTTTTGGGTTGATTTTTGGACCATATCATAAAGTAATAACTATAAGTGTAATAAATAAAATTCAAAATGAAAAAAATAAATGTTTATTTTTTTGCTGACATTTTTGTACCCGCGAGCCTCAAACGATTATTGTGCACCGTACTTACATTTTTATAATATATATAGTAAAGGCAATTGCAACTGGTATTTTACAAAAAATTTTCTTTTGGTTTACTGTCCAAAGTTGGATTAGGGGGGTTGGATGTTTAAAACCGCCAGCCTACCTTCTTTATTATATGCTGTTCTTTATCAGAGGTTGGAGTTCAAATACCGTTGATGGACAACATTTGTCAGCCTCAAAATTTAATTTTAACCTTGTTGGGTGCAATTTTCAGACTTATAATCATACAATGAAGGTGTGGTAGCGCTAAAATAATCAAAGAATATTGCTATTCTCTTTTTTGATAAAAATTACGAAGTGACGTCGCCGACGTTATATTACAAGGGGGAAAAATTAGTTTCTCGCGCTACATAAGCGGGAAAAATTGGCCTGATCCTGGTTCCCCCCCCCCATGACACTGAGGGGAAACAGTTGGATCATGCTAATTTTTCCGAGGGGGGTGGCATGACCCAGTCCTTCCCGCGGAAAAATTGGCATGGGGAAAAAAGGCTACAAGACACCAGCTTCAGTTTGGTATCAATTCTTTCTCTGCTTCTTAAATACCGCTTATTAAATAATGACTTTTAACTTTTTTTTTTCTTCTGCAGTTTTTATTACATATTCTAGGAAATAGAAATTGAAATTAATGTGACGATAGGCTGCTAAAACAAACAATTATGTTTTATAGTGGAGTGACAAATCCGGAAAAGTCGCTTAGTTAAGGAGTTTAATGGACCGAAATACCTCACGGCTGAAGGTGGCACGGTAGTATTTGCATTCCAGAATTTAGGTTGCTTTTTTGTGTACCCTTAGGTAAATGTATCTAAACAGTGTGATTGGACAAAAAATACAGTATCAACTGAACATACTTTCCCAAACTGAGGGATGAATCAGGTGTAGAAAAATATGAAATAATTTTACATACAGATGAAAATGAATTTTTGAGAATTTTTTTAAATTTTGTATTCACTGCACCATAAAAGACCTAAAAGTACTAGTGGCCTTAGGTTTTTAAAAATAGCAAAAAAAGTAAACGGTCATGATACATATTCAAATACATTTCTGAATAGTAAAATGAAAGTACTTCAGTTAACTGTGAATGTAGAATTTTTTGCAGTGTTAGAAAGTGGTGAAAATTTTAAAAAGGCTATCATTATCCCTTATGGGCCAGGAAATACTACCGTGCCACCTGAAAATGCACATGAAGATAGAGTTAACATTATACTTTCATTTTAGCCCTGTCGTATAGTTTTCCCACGGTGCAGTTTTTTGTAAAATTGCGATAAAGTGTGACTTTCCGATTTTTTTCTTTTTCATTTTCAAAAACGGGAACGTTTATAACTAATTCCCGAATGAAGATATCAGCACAAAAGTTGTTATCAGATGAAAGAGTAATGTATCAGCTTTAATTTGATATCAAACTTTCTTATCATATGAACATATAAATTAAGTGAATTGGACGATTTTTAAATGTTTATGTCATTTTTTACAATGTTACCGTCTGGCAAAATATATAACATTTCTTATATATATATATATCACCAGTGGTACATTTTCACAAAATAAAGTATAATAATCAATATGAAAGAAGTTTTAATACCTAAAATTTCGAAAAAACATGCAAATTAAGTTTTTCGGGCCGTTTTATAATACTCATCTGATATAGCAGTTTTACTATTCGATTTTCACCTAAGTCTTGTTGCTTTCCCTTTTCCTATTTTTCCCTGACTTGTGATTTGCTGTGTTTTTACAGAAAATAAAACTGTGTATTTTCTTTATTTTCATTTATAGTAAGACATATTTATATCAATGTCAATGTCTAGTTTTTGACTGAGTATACATATTTTATGTGTTAGTTTTTTATGTGTTTTATTTCTTTTTGATTTTGTTGAATAAACTAATTTTAAACCACATTGGTACACCCCCGAAATAACCCGGAAAATAATGGACACGAGTCCTGTTAAGTTTGCTCACTCAATGTTTATTCTGTAGACAAAAGTTCTACAAGCGAGATAAGCAATTACGGCGAGTCGAGTCTGTTGAACGTGCTGATAATATATTAAATGCAGCAAAAGACAAGTTTGACTATCAAATGGTATAAAGTTTACTCTCTATGGAGAACTTCAAGGACACGGCATTGTATCATTCAACATGCATTGCTAACTACATGCTGAACTGGAAAAGGGAACCTTCTGATGATGCTTCAAATGAGTCGGAGCATGACATTGCTTTCAAGAACCTGACGGAAGTTCTACACGATGATCTGTTTTTGAATAAGAAAGCATTTTCGTTGTCGAATTTACTAGACACATAATTTATTGTTCCTTTCTTCCACAAGAAATAAGAAGTAGATACACAACTACTAAACTGCAACACAAACTAGAAAATCACTACGGTGATCGCATTGTTGTTCAGACTCAAAGAGGACAGGGTAAATCAAATATGATTTTCAGTAGCTAGATATCAGTGTTTCCGAGGCTATTTGCGCTGCCAGTAGTTTAAAAGCATTATTTAGATTTTTGGGTGACTATGCGCTCGCACACTGCAATGAATTTGATTTGAATGAGGAAGACGAACTATTCTTAGCTGGATGTTTTCAAAACCCAGAGACTGAAACAAATTTGTACCGGAACTGTTACTGATTGTATTCAGTTGTTCAGTACACTGGAAGAGGCAGATACTAGAATCATTCTACAGTCTCTGTTTGCTAATGAACAGCTGATAAAAAGCAAACCCAGGGGTCGCATTGTAATAAAATCATCGGACACTGATGTTTTACTTCTGTGTATTAAGTATTTTCCCCAAATGACAAAACATTAATGAATTGTGGTTCCAGACAGGATGCGTTTCTTCAACCAAAGACGCCCGACGGTTTATACCTACACACGATATATACAATGCCATTGGACCATTGATTTCTAGAACATTACCAGCTGCTCCCGCTCTAACGGGATGCGCCACGACGTCTTCTTTCTTTGGAATAGGCAAAAAGACAGTATACAAGGCATTAAAACAACACCCATTTAGATATCAAAGTTTGACCAATCTAGCTGGGGCCGGTAACAAGAAGCATTCTTATGTCTTACGAACGTCTAAAGAGCGTCTTAAGATTTAAGAGTGTAACAAGACCTAACCTCAGACCTATCTTAGAATGATTGACAGCCCTTAATGTTTTGAAAAAGTGCATGATTTAAGAACGATTCTTACGTCTACCTTAAAGCGATCTTACTAATTCCGGTAACACAAAATTATTCTTAAATTTTGGTCAGTTATTAAGTGTTCTTAAAACAAACTTAGCAACTTAGGGGTGTACCAAGAACAATTCGCAATAGCTTCACTTGATATTTTTTGTAAGAGTGGTCCGGACTACTCTTAGCACATTCACTTGTTAATAATAGAACAAGTTGCTTAAAAAAAAGTTAATACATGAACCGTTGAACTTTTTTATTCTAATTATTAATTCATCTGAATAGGAAATTATATATCAGTGTTTTCTTGGCCATGTGTGTGGAGGATGGTAGTTTCTCTTTATTGTAAATCATTACAATTTTGGCTTGTTGAGAGAAGTGTTAAATATAAAGCAAGGAGACATTTGTGACCTTTTTCAATTTCAAACCGAGAGTTCCAAATGGTGAAGTTTAAATCATGATCACTTCTTAAATTTTACGGAAGCCACCATGAGTTAGTTGACCGTTATGGAATATACAGATGATATCGGATATGTTCATTATGTTGTAACTACAGTCCCATTCCTTTTGTCCACGAATGTGACCTAATGAAGTAGACTATTTACCGACTTCGTAATAATTTTACACTTTGAAATGCCTGTTACAAGTCAGGAATATGACAAGTGTTGTCCATTCGTTTGATGTGTTTTATCATTTGATTTTGCCATTTGGTTAGATACTTTCCGTTTTGAATTTGTCTCGAAGTTCAGAATTTTTATTTTTATTTTACTTTTATATTAGTAAGAAGGCTTTCAAAATGTGAAAAACAAATATTGTTTAAAGTGAAAAAATATAGGAAGATGTGGTATGAGTGCCAATGATACAACTCTCGATACAAATAACAGTTTATAAAACCATTATAGTAGTGATTTGACCGAAATGAAAGTAGGATAGAAAAATAAGCCTAGGTCATTTATACAATACTCAAATCATACCATAATGGCATTGGGCTGGTGTATAATATGGCACTCAAAAGAAAGAGCACTGACGATTGTCCTGAGACAAGCATATCTTTTATTAACATATTAATGGTCTATAAAGCAGTTAAATTAATTTCATGTTTGAAGCTATGCACATTTTTTAATTCAATTTGAGTCTTGACTTTATCAAAAAAAGGGAAGACAATGATGGTCTGAGGCCAGTATTGTTTTCCTTAGGTTAAATGGGTAGTTGATTGTTATGCGCATTTTATCGTTCATTTAAACATTTTTCTGATTCATTTAAGGTGATTCTAATTTCTTTGCGAGGAACCAAAAGCGGAGACGCCAGAAAATTATTAAGACCTCGTAACTTGAAAACTATTACGATGCAATTTAAGGGGGAAATAAGATCGATCTACGAACAACCTGAGGGAGCTTTGATTTACACTCTTTGAATAATCTAAGAACGATCTTATCTTCCCCTTAATTCAATACTTACGACCTCTCTTAATAATTTCTTGTTACCGGCCCCTGGTTCTGATATCGAAACATCTGTAACAGTGGAAAGACAATTTATTGCTGATCTATATGACCCCAAAGGGAAGACTCAATCTGTACATGGTGATCTAAATAAACTGCGAGTGAAGTCAGAACTATCTAAGGATGCTTCCTTAGTGAGACTACCCCCTTCAGAAGCATCTTTCAGACAACACATATTTAGAGTATCCCTACAAGTGTACGTCTGGATGAATGCCCATATCGCAAAACCACCACCTAGATCACTTTTTGAATATGGATGGACAATGGGGAATAGCTCGATAGTTCCACTATATTTTGAGGGGCCAATGTCTTCTGACTTTTTACAGGACCTTGTTTGCACATGCAAAGGCACAACTATTTGTGGTAAATCGTGTGTATGTTATGAACAAAACTTGTCATGCACAAGCATTTGTGGTTGACAGGGCAGTGATGATTGTAGAAACCAGCTTACTCATCAGACTGTTTTTAGAAGATTATAACGATGAGGATGATGATTAAAGTATGAACCCCAATGCCCAATATTTCATTTGTTTGATGCTAGAAGCCTTTTCTCTCTTGAAAATTTTTGAGAAAATAAAATAATTTTTTTTTTTTTAAACTTTTTAAAAAAACCTATCAGTGGTCTCCGACCTTGACGTGGTTGGTAGGCTTGTAAATCAACTGGAGACATTATCGAATAATTTGGAAGTATAACATGTACTTTTTTGTGTTAGTTTTTCGTAACAACTTCAAATCATCGGACATGCATAAAAATGTCAAATGTTATTGAAATATACACAAATATCTTCATTTTTATCAAGATTTCTGTAAATCGTGTTTGTATGATATATATTGTGAATTTAAACGGTTAAAGTCCAAAGTCTACTCTTGATTTTTTGTTGTTTGTGTTGTTTTATAAAAAGGGGGATGCACATCGTCATGCATTTTCCAAATGATATTACTCTTGCACTGGTTGACCTATTGTCATAAATAAAACTTCATATACTATCGTGTTCATGCTGACATTTATGCATCAAGACTATTTTTATAATTTCAACATTATTTTTTATTTAAAAAAGGAATAATGAATTTGATCATTTTTTTATTGAATCATGGACCGGGTGTAAACTTTACAGTACAAACTTCTCCTTTATTCTTTATGTTATCTTAACAATACTTTCCCAAAAATATCTTTATATGTTGTAATATATTATTGCAAAGCTGAATATTAAACACAAATATTTTTTATCGATAATTTTTGTAAACAAAGATAATCTTTATCATTTTCTTCAATGTTGGCTGCGGGGGTAAACATCACTAATCTATGTCAATCTGGCATAAATATTAGACACTGAACTTGTGCAGCACCCCTAGAGCTTGCTTCCATTGAAATTTTTTCTCAGTTATCATGAGTGACTACCGAGAAATTGTCCAAAATGTCCAAACATTTCGATTTTTAAAATCCCCCCTTTTTACCTTTAATCGCAATTATAAAAATCTGTACCACTTTGGCATTCTACGACATGCCTTAATCGAAGGGTATTATATTTATCATCAAAATAAGACCAAAATTAGCCGTGAGGTATTTCGGTCCATTAAATTTTTAAATTTACCTTAATTATTACTTGTACTCACCATTATTGATTCATATATTGATTCAAAGCGTCCTGGAAATTTTCCTGAAAGTAAATTAAACAGTTTCAGATGTATTTATACATATTTAAAAAAAAACAAGGCAAGTTGTAATTATTGGATATGTTTAAAGGTCTACTGAACAAATCATAGTCACAGAATTTAACAATACTTTTAGATATTTGAATGATATATTGGCTCTCAATAATGACGACTTCAGTATGTATACTAAAGAAATTTATCCTGTTGAACTTACTTTAAATAAAGCATATACAAATAATGACCACTGCCCTTTCCTCGATCTTGATATCTATTATATCATTAACGGGAAGCTTAATACAAAAAAATATGATAAAAGAGATGATTTTTCATTTCCTATCGTTAATTGTCCATTTTTAGATGGTGACGTTCCCTTGTCGCCATCTTATGGTGTTTATAAGTCTCAACTTGTACGATTCGCTCGTGTATGTAACAACGTATTAGATTTTAGCGAGAGACATTTATGTATTACTGAAAAGTTATTACACCAGGGTTTTCGATGTCACACACTAGTCAAAACATTTACTAAAATTGTGTACTATATGGGCGTTTTTCAATAAAAACGTACTTTCTTGTCCCAGCCACTTTAAAAAAAAAATGTGTTTGATCTTTGCAAGTAATTTTTTGTGCAGTCAGTACATTGAATTAGATTTAACATTTTTAAGCAAAGAAACAGTTTATTGTTTAGAGGGATTGATAAGATATTGACTCCTGAATGGTCCAAAACAACCAAAATGGCATGTCCCTAGACCGCCTGTTCAACATTCATACTCTAAAATATCGTGAAAAAATGTAGAAATAAATATTAATTTTACCTAATATAAGTTC
This sequence comes from Mytilus galloprovincialis, assembly GCA_037788925.1. Lineage (NCBI taxonomy): Eukaryota > Metazoa > Mollusca > Bivalvia > Mytilida > Mytilidae > Mytilus > Mytilus galloprovincialis. The sequence goes on from CM075335.1 coordinate 39,083,335, forward strand.
TTTAATAATTCAAAAGTATGTTTAGAGCCAACATATTTTAATAAACAGCTTTTAACATAGGATTCTTTATTTCAGAAGGTGTGTCCCTAACACAACGTCCACTACGAATACTTTGGATATTTTCAAAACTTACATTTTAAAAGCGTTGCTATTTTAATTTCAACATTTGCATTATTGAAATTACAAAAAAGCGAGACATGTCTCTGTGATAGCAGATTATTATTCTTTAGTCTATACATGTAGCTGTCAAAGATACTATTGTAAAAACTACTTTTGTGCCAGTTTACAGGTATGATTTTATTGGAAAGTTTAAAATGTTTATTGTTATACGTGAATAAGATTTTTTTTAAGTATTCCTCCTGGGTATTGGAAAACTTATAAAACTTACTGAGTCACTTAGGTTTAAAATTATATAGCACTCACATGTTTGAGATTGTTAATTACGAGCTAGTAAAACGGTTTCCGTTAGTTTTCTAAGAATTCAAATTGGATTGTACATGTTTCACATTTGTCATGTTTGGGCCGGCCGTTTATAGCAGACTACCAAGAATTGGTTTTGAAGGCCATACGGTTGTCTATGGTGGCTTTAATACACTGCATTTGACCTTGCCAATCTTAAAAAGTCCACTTCCAGATGTGGTTTTAAAAAGATCGATCTTTTTCAGGTGAATGTTATATAAAGATATGATTTAATTTAATTGTTGGTGTTTAAACGCCATTTTTAAGCACCGCATTTAGGCTATTTCGTGCCGGCCAGTTTTTATTGGTGGAGGAAGCCGGAGTTCCCGGAGAAAACCACCGACCTTCGATAGAAAAACTGACAATCCCAGTCAATTAAGATTGGAGTCGAGTGGACCCTCCCGAGCGGGGTTCGAACTCACAACCTCAGTGTTGACTGGCTTGTGATTACAGTAGTAACTACTTAGACCACTCGGCCACCGAGGCCACCTATTTTTAAATATGAAAATAAATCTGTGCAACTTCAGCGTGTATTAAAACGATGGATTAAGAAAAGTAAATATAGATTCCGCTACTTTTTGAATTATCTTTTTAATCGATAAGTTCTATTCTTTGGCTGCAAATCCTCATCTTCAAACGCGGCCGCATTGACCGTTCGTTATTTAGCGATAGTCTACACACAAGTCTGTGTGATGAATGAACCAAAAATATGATTAATAAATCAATACGAAATTCCAATGATCAAACTATTGTCTCCATGATTTTGTATGGAACGCCACAGCTGCCTTATGATAATAATAACCATATCATTAAGGGTAGAGATATATCATGAAGAAAATGTTCTATACTATAACGGCAGTTGGCTATAATACTCTGTCAATTTGCTATATCACTAAGGTACATTTTATATTATTACGGCATTTGGCTATAATACTCTGTCAATTTGCTATATCACTAAGGTACATTTATATACTATAACGGCATTTGGCTATTTGGCTATAATACTCTGTCAATTTGCTATATCACTAAGGTACATTTATATACTACAAATGTATAACGGCATTTGACTATAATACTCTGTCAATTTGCTATATCATTAAGGTACATTTATATACTATAACGGCATTTGACTATAATACTCTGTCAATTTGCTATATCACTAAGGTACATTTATATACTATATAACGGCATTTGACTATAATACTCTGTCAATTTGCTATATCATTAAGGTACGTTTATATACTATAACGGCATTTAACTATAATGCTCTGTCATTTTGCTATATCACTAAGGTACATTTATATACTATAACGGCATTTGGCTATAATTTTCTGTCAATTTGCTATATCACTAAGGTACATTTATATACTATAACGGCATTTGACTATAATACTCTGTCAATTTACTATATCACTAAGGTACATTTATATACTTTAAAGGCATTTGACTATAATACTCTGTCAATTTGCTATATCACTAAGGTAAATGTATATACTATAAAGTAACTTTGATACATAAAGGAGTTAGCTTTTCATATTATTCTGTCATTTCACTTTGTTATGAAGATAATATTTCATACAATGAAGACTGGAGGGGGGGGGGGGGCTATTTTGTTGATAAAAAATTGGTTGCTTATATAGGGAATCACTGAAGCATGACTTGAGCGGCCCCTCCTTAGCTCAAATGGCCCCCTTACAAAAAGTGTGTCTACAGCGATTCGGAGTTGAAAATACTTAGGGCGATACGAAAGACAACGCATATAAGTTGGTACCCCTAAAAAATGAACAAACAAAAACTAAATAACATGCAAGCTTAAAACAAAAAGATGCAGGCTTACATTCGCCAAATTTTAACTATTATGAAAGCAACCTGATTTTTTTAGGATAGCTTACTTACAGAATTTGTAATAAAGCACAAAAACAAAAACAAGTATGAATGTTTCATTTTAACAATACTATATGAATACTATTAAAATGAAAAATGTAAAAATAACTTAAATTTCACAGATAAATAATGATTCAATCAAAATTAAAAGAGTTACACATAATAAATCAGCAAATAAAGCAGTACTATACATGTACCGTAGTTAAAACAAGGGGATAAAGAGCAGGAGTTTGGTTTTGATTTAAAACTAAGCATTTAAACCCTCATAAGCATAGCCATTGAAACAGTTTTAGTTGACGTATAAAAAGATATAATAAATCTGTATCAGTATCTGCGTAAAAAGGTGTTCACCACATGCATGCATGCAGTTGCGAAAATATTACACCTCAGGCACTGATTATTTTTAAATAACAAAACATACGTTTTGATCGAGGGTAATATCGTTCATGATTCTTCTATATACACTTATTTATATATATTTACTTACTTATATACAATTTTGAAATCAAATTGTAAAAGTGCAACAACACTTTAGATGTAGCATCGTACATATCCGCATTTATATTAAAGACTGACAAGCAATGATTATTTTTTTTAAGGAAAAAAAATATTGTTATAAAATATTATTATATGATAATTTTCTACTCCGGGCGCTAATTTTTCTTTTCCGGGCGCTTTTTCTTTTCCCGGGCGTTCTCGGGCACTCCCGACCGCCTTGCTTTAATGAAAATGAAAAATATAGCTTCAATAGTGCAGAAAATTAATAATCTGTCCTCTTAGTTTACAAAAATAGATAACCGATCAAAAACAAATCCTTCTGCCCCCCCCCCCCTTGAATATCAAATGATCGTCCCCTTATATCAGAAATACATATATGATATGACACAAAAAAAGTTCCCATTACTTGTTATTTAAAAAGCCCGGTGGTTTTTTTCACAGCCGAAATTGCATGGCTATGTTTCTATCCACAAATAGTCCCTCTTCGACACTTTGATAGTCATTTTTTTAACACACCAGATGAAACCATCCAAAATGTAAAAAGGTTACACTTTCACATACGCAAATGTTTAAAACCATGATTATACGGAAAGGATAGCGTACATGAAACCCAGCGGCACCCCTTGTCAATTGAGTATTGAAGTGCATCCCACCCCCTTTCTGGCCCGACGATGTCTTTGTAAAACGCTAGGAAAATTCGTTAAATGTAGATAGAAAAGTAAAGTTTAATCGACTTTCAGCATTGATATGTAATCTTCATTTTACAGATCACTATGATTTTAACAATAATGTCATTTCAAACATCTACCGATCTGGACTATCTCTCAGCTTTTAGTTAATAATAATATTCAAGATTACGGCTAAATTATCATGGGTACAGGGAAAATTGATACAAGTTACGGATAACACATTTTTCACCGTACCTTTCAATAAGATTCGCAAACAAATGCTTTAAGTAAGCTATCTTAAAAAAAATCAGGTTGCTTTCATAATAGTTAAAATTTGGCGAAAAGAATGTAAGCCTGCATCTTTTTGTTTTAAGCTTGCATGTTATTTAGTTTTTGTTTGTTCATTTTTTAGGGGTACCAACTTATATGCGTTGTCTTTCGTATCGCCCTAAGTATGTTCAACTCCGAATCGCTGTGGATACACAGTGGCGGATTCACAACTATTTGTAAGGGGACCATTTGAGCTAAGGAGGGGCCGCTCAAGTCATGCTTCAGTGATACCCTATATAAGCAACCAATTTTTTATTAACAGAGTAGCCCCCCCTCCTTTCCAGTCTTTATTGTATGAAATATTATCTTAATAACAAAGTGAAATGACTGAATAATATGAAAAGCTAACTCCATGTTGTATCAAAGTGTCTTTATAGTATATACATTTACCTTAGTGATATAGCAAATTGACAGAGTATTATAGTCAAATGTCGTTAGAGTATATAAATGTACCTTAGTGATATAGCAAATTGACAGAGTATTATAGTCAAATGTCGTTAGAGTATATAAATGTACCTTAGTGATATAGCAAATTGACAGAGTATTATAGTCAAATGTCGTTATAGTATATAAATGTACCTTAGTGATATAGCAAATTGACAGAGTATTATAGTCAAATGTCGTTAGAGTATATAAATGTACCTTAGTGATATAGCAAATTGACAGAGTATTATAGTCAAATGTCGTTATAGTATATAAATGTACCTTAGTGATATAGCAAATTGACAGAGTATTATAGTCAAATGTCGTTATAGTATATAAATGTACCTTAGTGATATTGTAAATTGACAGAGTATTATAGTCAAATGCCGTTATAGTATATAAATGTACCTTAGTGATATAGCAAATTGACAGAGTATTATAGTCAAATGTCGTTAGAGTATATAAATGTACCTTAGTGATATAGCAAATTGACAGAGTATTATAGTCAAATGTCGTTAGAGTATATAAATGTACCTTAGTGATATAGCAAATTGACAGAGTATTATAGTCAAATGTCGTTATAGTATATAAATGTACCTTAGTGATATTGTAAATTGACAGAGTATTATAGTCAAATGCCGTTATATAGTATATAAATGTACCTTAGTGATATAGCAAATTGACAGAGTATTATAGTCAAATGTCGTTAGAGTATATAAATGTACCTTAGTGATATAGCAAATTGACAGAGTATTATAGTCAAATGTCGTTAGAGTATATAAATGTACCTTAGTGATATAGCAAATTGACAGAGTATTATAGTCAAATGTCGTTATAGTATATAAATGTACCTTAGTGATATTGTAAATTGACAGAGTATTATAGTCAAATGCCGTTATAGTATATAAATGTACCTTAGTGATATAGCAAATTGACAGAGTATTATAGCCAAATGCCGTTATATAGTATATAAATGTACCTTAGTGATATAGCAAATTGACAGAGTATTTAGCCAAATGCCGTTATATAGTATATAAATGTACCTTAGTGATATAGCAAATTGACAGAGTATTATAGTCAAATGCCGTTATATAGTATATAAATGTACCTTAGTGGTATAGCAAATTGACAGAGTATTATAGTCAAATGCCGTTATAGTATATAAATGTACCTTAGTGATATAGCAAATTGACAGAGTATTATAGCCAAATGCCGTTATAATATATAAATGTACCTAAGTGATATAGCAAATTGACAGAGTATTATAGCCAAATGCCGTTACAATATATAAATGTACCTTAATGATATAACAAATTGACAGAGTATTATAGTCAAATGCCGTTATAGTATATAAATGTACCTTAGTGATATAGCAAATTGACAGAGTATTATAGCCAAATGCCGTTATAGTATAGAACATTTTCTTCATGATATATCTCTACCCTTAATGATACAGCCCGTAACAGAGTAGTGATCGAATTCGCGTTTCTTTACCGTCAGAATAAGTTACGTTATCGACAAACTTATTTCAGAAGTGACATAATTTAATTGTCTTCATCGACAAAATATTTCATGTCCAACGTGTAAGTTTTCATTGTTTAAGTCGAAGTTTTTTTAACACAGTAAAACATTTTTTATAATCAACCTCTGTCATTGGCATTTTCATTTTAACGGTAAAGGATCAAATACGGGATCTCCGAAATTTCTATCATTTGTTACGAGGAAATCATTATTCAATCGAACATATGACTTTGTTCATGACACATATTATGAAATACATATATATTTCGAACTGACGGAAACAAAAATACATTATCTAGAATGTGTGTTCTGTCATAAACAATGGCTTCGTCGTGCGAATCGACGAGATCATGTTACATGTAACTGATCTTAGCTGTAGAAATAGTTGGTGGGACCTCGATAAAATTTTTATCAATTTAATATAAGCGATAAATATTCATGACTACAATGATAATGAATTTATTGGAGTCACATCCACTGTTTCTACTGTAAACATGAACTCGTCGGTTTGTGCAATGAAGACACTTTTAAAGATTGAGATTGTTGGTTTATTCTTTACAACTTCGAGGTATTAAAATTTTTTCAGTGTTTATTTAAAGTTAAACTTATTTTCAAATCTCTTCTGTTTAAAATTGTCGAAACTTCCGTTTAAGATTTCTGTGGTAAACTATCTATTCTATAGTTAGGACCTTTTTATAATAAATACCCTTTTGTACAAGAATACTTTCTTTATAGGATCTGCTGGTTATAGATTTTTTTTTATAACGTTCATTATTGTGACGACGCGCTATGAAATTCAGATTAATTTATAAATGAAGTTGTATATACATTTTGGTCATAAACACAAATCTTTTAAACAGTTCGACAAGTGCGTCAATGTTACAGTAGTCTGTTTACTGTAAGTTACTAAGCTTGGCCCGATTCATCTGTCATTTATTGAAACTAATTCACCACTTTCTGAGACATTCATTTTTATTTCACCATCAGACATGGAGCTACATTTGTAACTAAAGGAAAACTCTCAAATTTAAGAAATTTGACATGATATACTGAAACTTTCTTATAATCAATTAAACGACTGCTTTTCTTAGATATGTGATTTTTCATGGTCAAACTTTTTCATTGTTAACGGACATTTTGAGATTTTTTATTGTAAAAAATTGTGTTTTTTTAAAGAAATCAGCATTCAAAATTTAGAACTTCATGAACGGTACAGGAAGCTGAATTATTGCACATCTATGTACTACTTAAAATTGTACTTCGATCTGTTGCGTCCTTAAAATGTTATGACCGTCCTAAGAGTTAATGTACGGAAATGTTTCGGTAAATTAAATTTAAATCCGAATTGAACGTTTCTGACACACAAAAAGAGAAACCAGAATCTCTTGATGACCAAACGTATGTAGTTATATCTACAAAATCCAATCATGTACACGACATATAATACATGTATATTCATACATGTATATTTATATATTGGGAATTTATTTTTGTTTCCAAATAGAATTATAAGGTTATGTATAAGTGCCTCCGTTCACTGCACAATTGTAAATTGTCTTCCTAAAGACCAGCAAAACTAAATGGCACAAGTTCACGTAGTCATAAAAAAGTCGTATAATTTACGTTATCGAACAGAAAATCGGAATATTATATGTGAATGGTTAGGAAATCCGTTTCCCCTGCATGTTTTAAAAGTCAAAGAAAAATGTTTTCCCTGATGCAAACGTTTTTTAAAAGAACCAGCTTTGTGTAAACTATAGACAAATTCGACTGGATATAAGGAAGTTAATATGTTTACTCTGATTTGAAATTATCTTTTAGAACTTTTTTTAGTAATTGAGAACCTATGTTGTTTATGGGGTAATAGGTGAAATGTTGCATGATCCCTCAAAATGACAGCAAGCGCAGTTTTCCGGACGATTTTCATTTGTACACTGCTAAAAACTGTCAGGTTCTGGCCATGGTATATTTTGGAGAAATGATTTTTACTGATTTTTACTAAAAAAAAATATTCTCTGTGTGTGCCATTGCAAGAAATAGTTTTGCTCGTTATTTTGGCATATTAAAAAAAATCTCAACAAAATTTTCCCGTTTAAACTGTACTAGAAAAAAGTTTGGCATGTGAAACGGACGAAGACATATTCTAACAGAAGTACAAATACCAGTCCTCCCTTTTGTGTATACATATGAGAAAACATTTCAAAGTTATTGATTGAATTCAAATCCATCGCACATACGGTACACATTGTAGTCCGAAAAAATAAAGGACTTCATTCCTATCAAACACCTTTTTAATTGTTTACCAGTATATTTCTTTTAGTTTTGGGTAAAATTGTAAAGGAAATAATACTATCAAGACGTCCTTCCATAAATCTTTTTTTTTCTGTTCTGACTTTGAAGAAATGGCTACTTTTCGCCCAATCGAAATGGTACATGGACATATTTTGTTTCATATTAGAATGAAATTCAAAACAGTGTGGCTGTGGTCATTGATTGACACATTAAATTCATCCATTGACTGGGACAATTTATGTGAACGTTTGTCTGTAACGACCACTGTTCACGACGTACCTACGATAGACATTTAACTGTGGGGTCACCAAAGGTTTCTTAACGCCTTTAATTATAAAAAAAAAATCGAAAAATTAATCAGGAATAACCTTTATGTTTTGATTTATATAATTGATATAAATCAAAACATCGTGTTATTTCTGATTAATTTTTCGAATTACTTTATTAAGGTGTTGAGAACCTTTGGTGACCCCATAGTTTAAGTGTCTTTAAAAAGTAAATAGTGAGCAGCAGTCGTTACATACAAACGTTCGACTAAATTATCCCAGTCAATGGATGAATTTAATGTGTCAATCAATGGCCACAGCCACACTGTTTTGAATTTCATTCTATTAGAATTATTTTCAGTATTATCGGTATTAAACTTGATTATCGACACATGAAAGTTTGTCAGCATTGTCAATCTTTTTGACGTTAAAGTACCAATAGTTCGGTCACTTCTCAATTAAGTTTGTCGATAACGTAGCTAAGTTTGACGGTAAAGAAACACAAATTCGATCACTTCTCTGTTACGGGCTGTATGGTTATTATTATCATAAGGCAGCTGTGGCGTTCCATAATTTTGCCGTGTGTTATAGTCCGCGCATGATGCAGAATTTACTTTACTATTCTATTTTTAGAATTATTTGTTTACGAAATATAAGGTTGACTAGGTTATAAGGTCAGACCGTTTTTTTATGTTGTATTGTAAACGAACTGGATTAAATAAGATCGATCTCATCTTTTAGGGATTCATTTTTTTCTTTCAAATACTTCCAGAATTAAACTTAAACTAGACTCTTATAAATAAGTATCACATATAACTCTTTCAAATCCCGCAATCGCGGGAATAACTATAAGTTCGGATACAAGAATCGCACAAGCATGCTTTGTTCATCAAATGTGAATCAAACCTGGAAATTTGGGGTCAAAAATATTTTTGTAACTCGCAACTCGACTTTTTTTAACTCGCAATTCGACTTTCTTAACTCGCATTAACTCAATTTTTATAACTCGCAACTCGACTTTTGTAACTTGCAACTCGACTTTTGTAACTCGCAACTCGACTTTCTTAACTCGCAACTCGACATTCTTAACTCGCAACTCGACTTTCTTAACTCGAAACTCGACTTTCTTAACTTGCAACTCGACTTTTGTAACTCGCAACTCAACTTTCTTAACTCGCAACTTGCAACTCGACGATAAGAAATCCTCGTGAGTTACACTTACACAACACCGAGTTTAGGTCAATGTGAACACGGCCTACATTTGTAACACTTTATAACCATTATATAATTACACCACAAATCAACGTAGTTACGAATCGACCAGGTACGAATATGCTTGGAACTACCCCAACTCACTTACCCTTGGTTGGGAACCCCCGCCCCTGGGCAGGCATTTACATATAAAGACTTCATTTCCAATGAGGAGGAATAAATTAGTGCTAAAAAGTGATAATGAAGCCTATATTAGGATTCGTATTTAATTTGTTTCGTATGTAATACAATTCAAATTTGATACGAAGTCCTTATAGTACTTAAAGACCCTTTGTAAAAGAAGAGGACTGAAGTCTCTCAGTAGCAAAAGAAATCTTCGTTTTACGAAACGATATACGAAGAGCAATCTGTGGTTACTTGAAAGAAAAACATGAAAAGTATAAAGTTTCTTATTTCTTCAAAATTATGTGCATTGTTATTCATCATTAAGTGTGATGATAGTATCCCAATGCAAGAATGTCGTTATTCTTTCATATTGAAATATGTCATAAATGAGTAACAATGGTCATCTTGGTTAGTAGTATCATACTATGATTACTGTGGTTGCTGGTTTCCTATCTGTCGTTTGATACAATCAGCCCAATAGCCAACACTATGCCACTTTGGTGATTTTTGAAAATTAAACAACCTTTTATTTGTAAATCTCTCTTTCGTTATTACATTTTAACATAAGTTGAACCTCCCTCTGCCTTTAAATTGTCTTGACTGCTCTCATAGGCTGTTTATGGCTGGTCAGTGCAATGTGTTATGTGCGAGGAAGTCAGCCTCAAACTTATTTTTACAAAAGAGGTATTTTTTTCCAAATCACATGAATTTGTTGTCTTTATGTTATATTATAATAGTCTAAAATAAATATGCAGGGTGCGATCCAGGACGCCCCCTCGAAATATTAAAAAATGGTAAAATTACAGCCAATTTTGTATAAAAATATAGTTTATTCATTTCTTATTCTGGGGAATGCCCCCCTTTTTTTCCATTCACAACCTTTATTTCAAATTCTGGATACGCGCTGGGTAGTGGATGTTAGCTTCATAAACAATATGTGTAAATCAAAAATCTCCAAAAGTATGTGAAGGGGGCCAATGAAAATATGCATATTTTTCTTCATCATATGAAGAAAGGATTTCTTATTTTGGTGAAAACTTACCAACTAATTTTTTTAGCAACAATTAGGAAAAAAAAGTACCTCAAAGAAAAAAACGAAATGATAAATGTAAACAATACGAACGAGAAGACTAACAACATGCTTTATATACGATTTAATAAACAAAAAGCAGATAAGACATACATCAATAACCTGGCAGCAGTCCTGTTGCGCCAATTACTGTTTTCCATAAGTATCATTTGCGCCAGATTTTGTTTTTCAAATGTATCAATTGCGCCAATATTCGGAACTCATTTGCGCCAATTTACCTGTACACATATCTATCAAATATTAATGATTAATATTTATTCTTATTTTTGGCTTAAAAACTATCATGTTCGGAGATAATTCACCATGAAGATGAGCATCTGGAGAGAAACGACTTGAAATGCAACATTTCCCGTGTTAACTGCCGGTTTCAAGTCCAAATAAAGGAGGAGAGAAGTCACATTTCTTCTTTTTGACGCAATCGTATGTTTTATTTTTGGCGCAATTGATACCATGTAATTTTAAAACAGGTGGCGCAAATGTAGCATTGTAGAAAAAAGTTGTGGCGCAAAAGGACGCATTTTTGGCGGAAACGGATCTCTCCCAATGACCTAATATAACTTGTGACAGACACATATAGAATGTTACACCTTTAGACATATTTGCGGTTACCCATGTAACGGCAAACCGTAAAACAAACGAACAAACATAAAGCTGTTACAATGTAACTGATCAGAATTATTTATTTCACTAAATTATGAAAGTAGTTGTTCGATGTATCCATTTTGAGTTTGATTTGTTATTTTTATATCGGTCGTTGATGTTTGTACTTCATACGATATATATTATATTTAAAATAGTATTACCTTTTCGTGCTACGGAAGCGTTTAAAAGACACAGTAGAAATAAAAATGGCATTTTTTTTAAAGTTGAAATTTTGACATTTCGAATATTAAAATTTCGACTCAACTCAAAATTGCAACTGTCCAAATCTCGAAATTTTGACTTCAACTTAAATTTTTGACATTCTAAAATCTTGAAATATTGATTTTTTTAAAATTCGAAATTTAGACTTTAAATTTAAAATTTCAACTATAAACTTAAAATTTCGAATTATTTTAAACTCAAAATTTCGACTTTTTTTTAATAAACATTTCAACTCAACATTTCGAATTTTTATTTCAACTCAAAATTACTATTTTTTCTTAAACGGAAAATTGTGATTAAAATCTCAAAAATTTCGACGACTTTTCCTCAGTATTTATACGTTTGTGATTTTCACATTCACAGTTATTCATATGAGCAAGCGGAGAGCCTTTAATAAACTAAACAATTTCAAAGATGTTATTTTGAAGGGCCTTAATTTAGATAAGAATTTTTTTTTGCGGAAGAATAAATGGAATATATTTCACGTACACATATCTACTTCGAGTCTGGACTTCAGATATGTGTATCAAGACAACGTACATATACTTTTTTCTGAAGAAACTTCTTTAATTTGTTTATATTTAGAAGAAGTTTAATTTATTTAAATTGCTATTCCCAGACATGTTTTCCGTATGCAAAGTGACCTCAGTGTGACCCATCTCGTAAAAAAACGGTGATCGCAATACGCATGGATGTCCTTAAAATAAACTATTATCTTGTACATGTTAAACCCGTGCTCAATATCCATGCTTTTCTGTTGATTGTTGACAAACAGGTGACAATCGTTTAATTTCGGCTTCAAAACACGAACTTTGATTACCTGCCATATTTTCACAACACTGAATTCACTCAATTCCGTAAAATTACTAACTCAGGGGCAGTAACATAACAATGGATTGTAGGACTCGTCTGAAAATTTCAGGGCAGGAAAATCTAAATCTAACTCTAAATGCTTTGGAGATATAAACCAAAACCTACATTTTCCCCTATGTTCTATTTGACACTAGTTTCAGAGAAGATTTTTGTAAATGATTACATAAATTCACGAAAAAATGTAAAAAATTGACTATAAAGGACAATAACTCCTTAAGGGGTCAACTGACAATTTTGGTTATGTTAACTTATTTGTAGATCTTACTTGGCTGAACATTATTGCTGTTTAATTTTATTCCTATCTATAAGAACATTGAAGATAATATCCCAAAACAGCAAAATTTCCTTACAATCACCAATTCAGGTGCAGTAATCAAACAACTAGTTGTCGGATTCGTCTGAAAATGTCATGGTGGATAGATCTTAACATGATAGGCATTTTTAACCCGTGTCAGATTTTCTCTGAATGCTTTAGTTTCCGAGATATAAGCCAAAACCTGCATTTTACCCCTATGTTCTCTTCTAAGCCATAGTGCCCATCTTGGTTGGCAGGTGGGGTCATCGGACACATTTTTAAAACTAGATACCCCAGTGATGATTGTGGTTAAGTTTGGTCAAATTTGGCCCAATTGTTTCAGAGGAGAAGATTTTTGTAAAAGTTAACGACGGACGACAGACTACAGACGACGGAAGACGGACAACGGACGCCAAGTAATGAGAAAAGCTCACTTGGCCCTCCGGGACAGGTGAGCTAAAAAGTTAAATTCAAAGATTTTATAAAGTCAAAATTTCGAGAGTTGACACAAGTTAAAATTTCGAGTTAAAGACGAAATTTTAAGATTTGAAATGTCAAAAATTTCGACTTTGAAAAAAATTTCACTACTAATTTTATTTTAATACGCGACCGTAGCATGCTGATTTTTATGACATAAAACCATATCTTATCATTCAAATGCACTTAAATATGTTACAGTTATCGCGCCTGCACTCGTGTTGTCTCATCTATTTTAATTTGTAAATTATTTAATTTTTGTCTTACTGTTACACTTTTACTATATATTATATTTGTTACAACTATGATTATGAGTGATCATTTGTTCTGTTATATCCCTGTATTGTGTGACTTAAACACGATGTTACGGAAGCGTATTAGGGACATAGAAAAAATAAAAGTAGTAGTGAACTTTTTTTTCAAAGTCGAAATTTTGACATTTCAAATCTTAAAATTTCGACTTTAACCCTAAATTTTAACTTTTCTTATCTTGAAATTTTGACTTTCTCAAATCTTGAAATTTCGACTTTTCAAAGAGTCGAAATTTTGACTTTTTTAGAATTCGAAATTTTACCTTTATAAAAAGTCGAAATTTCGACTTAAACTCAAAATTTCGACTTTTTTAAAACTGGGAATTTTGGTTTTTTCTAAACTCGAAATTTCGACTTCTTTTTATCTCAAAATTTCGACTTGTTTTTAACTCAAAATTTCGACTTGTTTTAAACTCAAAATTTCGCCTTGTTTTTTAACACAAAATTTCGAATTTTCCTTATGTATTTATACGTTTGCGATTACCACATTCACAGTCATTTATATCAGCAAGCGGAGAGCCATATACATCATAAACTTAATAAGCACATTTTAATAAACTAAACCAATTTAAAGAGGTTATTTTAGATAGAAAATCTTGCTCTTGCCGAAGAATAAATAAAATATGTTTCACGTTCAAATACATATTTCAAATCTGGACTTCAGATATGTGTATCAAGACAACCCCGTTATTCCGATACACCCATGTTACGACATACTTTTATTCAACAGTCTGATATATGAAGACAAGGGTTAATAGTTGTGTCATAAGAATGTTAACTTGTAGAGTTTAATCAATATTCCAGAAAAAAGAACCATTTATTTATTTCAAAATTCAAAACTAGAAAACCGAGCAGCTCATTTGTCGTCCTGAATATGCATGGCATTTTTGGCTACTTGATTTACCATTGTTTAAACAAGGCAAAGTCAGTGACTTGCTATTGGGAAACCAAACAGGCCTTTGAAACTGCGATGCTATATGTTCTCAGATATGACGATTCTATGACAGTGTCGTGGGAACTAAAACATGGAACAGAACCTATTTCAAAATATAAATTGCCAAAATGTGTTGATGACGCTTTAATAATTTGCGTCCATGTCTACTCCTTCTAAAATTGTAATAACTGTGTTTGAATACTAACATCAAAGTTTTAAAAGAGATCAAAGTCGAAATTTCGATTGTAAAAAAAAGTCGAAATTTTGAGTTTACAAAAAGTCGAAATTTTGAATTTAAAATAAGTTGAAATTTCGAGTTTAAAATAAGTCGAAATTTTGAGTTTTATAAAAGTCGAAATTTTGAGTTTTAAAAAGCCGAAATTTCGAGTTTAAAGCGAAAATTTCGACTTTTTGTAAGTCGTAATTTCGAGTTTCAAAAAAGTCAATATTTCGACTTTTCAAAAAGTCGAAATTTCAAGATTTTTGAAAGTCAAAATTTCAAATTGATGTCAAAATTTCGGGATTTGAAAAGTCAAAATTTCAAGTTAAATTCAAAATTTCAAGTTAAAGTCAAAATTTCGAGATTTGAAAAGTCAAAATTTCGACTTTGAAAAAAAAAGTTCACTGCCAATTTTATTTTTTCTATGTCCCCAATACGCTTCCGTACGATGTTAAGCAAAATAAAATACTAAAGATGTATGCTTCAGAAGAATATTTAAATATGGTAAATGGGCGAAAATCTAAACTGTTTCAAAATTGATAACAATTTATAATATGAGATCATGGGGTATATCCCTTTCTCCCCAATCAAACATGGTTTACTGTTGAGATCTTTTTATAACTTTAAAAAAAAAAAATACATTTAGTTGAGGGATGAGGATCTGAATTACTTTTTTTTCTTTCTAATTTTTGACAAAAACTTATTTAGCATTCTAATATGACGTACTGCTTTCGTTTGAAAACAACAACGTGATACATTTCTCGATATATCTATAGTTTGCACAGACTCATAGATGTACATATAGTTGGCTGTAATCAAATACCTCCCACGTAAATCCACATATACATGTTACCTATGTGCAAACACTCTGTCGATTTCGTTTTGTTCAAAATTGAAAAAGAAACTACAGAACCGTTATTCCTATTCTAATTCATAACTAACAAAAATTAAAATGCACAACAGTCTAAAAAAATGTGTAAAATAAATATAGAATAAAAATTCTGCGATATTTCATGACTGCATGTAATAAAATGACGTCATACGGAATGAAAACTCTAAAACTGAAAGGTTTCCGTTACGTATACGCTATTAGATCGGTTAATATTGCATTAAAATTGAGTTTTGAGGTAGAAGTTGGTTTATTTTCTATTCTATTGTAAAATATGCATATTTGTAGATTTCAGCATGCCAACAGGGTTCCCACTCCTCAGTAACCGACAAGTCAACTGTGGATTTAACAGAAAATAGAAGCCAACGAAATTAAAGGTTGGGTAAGATTTATAGTGATTGAATAAAATTTTTCTAGTGATTATTTAAAAAAAAATTCATGCTAGATATAGATTTATCTGAAATTTGTAGCTTTTATCTTACTGTGAACAGCATTACCTGAGGGAATCTAGCATTCGCTTCAGTTTGGAATTTACCGTAATTAACCTAGTAGAATTTATCTAGAATGTTTGACATTTACATAAAAAAAAATATGGCCTTGGTCGTGATATTTATTAATTTTATTCCTCGCTGACGCTCAGGATAAAATTCGAATTTCACGACCAAGGCCATGTGGAACTGTCCAACGATTTTATGGCTCCCGTGAACTCTTTCTTAAATCAAACATTGAATTCACGAAAATTTAAAAACCTTTGTAATCATTAAGCAGGTAACATTTTAAAATGATTTAAAAAGATGGGAGTTATTATAGAAAAAACAATTTAACGAGCTTTCTCATCTCGACACAATGCATTTTACAAAGAAACACAATAACCGTTCTGCCATAATCACACCGAATTTCTGAACTACTGTATAAGATATGCCCTATTAAGTACTTCATTTAAAACCCGGTAAATGTTTGAAAATACCTTACCTTTAACGGCAGTTAAAGATCAAATTCTTCAAGTAGTTCTCGTTGAGACCAATTCTGTTGTGATCATTTAATTGTCTCCGTCTAATAATTGACATATAAAGAAAATGTTTTGAACATGCTTATTCCTTGGAGTATTTGTGTTATTATACCGCCTTTTCTAAACACTACTGTTATAAAAAGAAAAAAAATATTCAATTTTCACAGCTCTGAAGTATTGTACCGCAAAAATAATCTTCAATCGGGTATATGATGAATTGTAGATATATATGTAAATTTTCAAACGATAATGCCTTATCGAGACACATGATAACATTGAGGTCATCTACATGATCTACTTCAAAGTCTAGTCTGAATTTCTGAAAACCTTCAGTTTCTTTATATCAATTGTTTTTTTTTCTGCTGCACATTAAACGTTGAATAATTATATATTGCTCAACGCAAGTTTGAAAGGAAAAGAATATAATCAGAAGGTTTCTTTGTAAAAATAAAAAGTATTGCTTAGTCCCATATTTACCATAGGAGAACAGCTATTCTTGTCCATAATGAACAGCTGTACCCTTATGAAATTATACAAATGCACCTCGAATAAAACATCTAGATGTTGATCATAAACGCAATAACTGTTTTTCGAAATGTTACACACATAAGTTTTAAAGGCATTCAAGGTTTCTTCATAAAAATCCACTGCACACCGTGTTGCCTTAAGTAGGCTCAGCGTTTTAACAAATGCTGTACTGATATGATAAAAAGTCATATATAGTTTTTTAGACGAATCTGTTCATGAAATAATTAAGTGTGTGTACATGTATACTTCTTTAGTATCTCCCTTGGGCATGTGAGACTGTTTTTTTCTACTTTCTTTTGCTATTTGGTTAATCTCAAACTCGGGGGGCCACTTTTTTTTTTGGTAGGTGTGAGTAGCTGAGACATCAAGTACCCCTCTCTTTTCATATATTTTGTTTATCGAAAATATATACATTGTCATTTATCAGTTAACAAAAAACAGACACATAGACATATTTGGATATTTTCCATCTTCTGGTACATTAGAATACAGATTTATTTGAGTGGACCGCTCAACACCATACTTATTTTTTTTAAATGCAACGCAATCATAATAAACACATCTTGCTTTTCCAATAAATTCGTCACATCTTAAAACTGTCTCTACTTGCCCCTTTTGTATCTTTCATTATGAAGACATTTCTTCTATTGACATTTAAATGTGTTTTGTCAGGGGCAGATATATGTACACCCAAGAGAGTTTCACTTTCACTGAGTTTGTTTTATATTTTAAATGGAAATTTTAAACTAGAGGCTTTAAAGAGCCTGTGTCGCTCATCTTGATCTTTGTACATATTAAACAAAGGACACATGACAAAATTGTGTTTTGGTGTTGGTGATGTGGTTGTAGATCTTACTTTACTGGACATTCTTGCTGCTTAAAATTATCTCTATCTATAATCAATTTGGCCAAAAAGTGACAGTTGAAAATAATTTGTAAAAATTTACAAAAATTTATAAAAATTTTGAAAATTGTTAAAATTGACTTTTAAGAGCAATAACTCCTTACGGGGTCTATTGACCATTTTGGTCATGTTGACTCATGTGTAGTTCTTACTTTGATGCACATGATTGCTGTTTACAGTTTATCTCTATCTATAATAATATTCAAGATAATACATTGTAACCAAAAGCTGCAACATTTTCTTAAAATTACCAATTCAGGGGCAGCAACCCTAAAAAAAAGTGGTCCGATTGGTCTGAAAATTTCAGGGCAGATAGATTTTGACCTAATGAACAATTTTATCCACAGCATATTTGCTCTAAATGCTTTGGTTTCAGCAATATAAACCAAAAATTGCATTTTACCCTATGTACTTTTTTTTTAGCCATGTTGGCCATCTCGGTTCATGGGTGGGGTCATCGGACACATTTTTAAAACTAGATACCCTAATGTGGATTGTGGATAAGTTTAGTTAAATTTGGCCCAGTAGTTCTAGAGAAGATTTTTAAAAAAGATTTCTTAAATTTTAGAAAAATGGTTAAAAATTGACTATAAAGGGCAATTACTCCTTAAGGGGTCAACTGACTATTTTAGTCATGTTGACTTATTTGTATATCTTACTTTGCTAAACATTATTGCTATTTACAGTTTATCTCTATCTTTAATAATATTCAGGATAATAACCAAAAACAGCAAAATTTCCTTAAATTTACTAATTCTGGGGCAGCAACCCAACAACGGGTTGTCTGATTTGTCTGAAATTTTCAGGGCAGAAAGCTCGTGACCTAATAAACAATTTTACACCAGATCAGATTTGCTCTAAATGCTTTGGTTTCAGATATATAATCCAAAATCTACATTATACCCTTATGTTCTATTTTTAGCCATTGCGGCCATCTTGGTTGGGTGGCCGGGTCACCGGACACATTTTTTAAAACTAGATACCCCAGTGATGATTGTGGCTAAAGTTACATTACCGTTCCCTTTTAAAGAACGCATACAATGGAATTGCTTTAATACATGTCTACAAATCTTTGAATGTTAATTAGGTGCCAATGTCAAAATGGTCGGATTTATTGCATCTGGAACTAGCTTCAGTGGAAATACCACATTGTAATAAAAAGAAAATAATTGGTTTGACAAAATGCTGATACATTGTTTACGACAGTGGTTTAACAGCTTCAAAAATAAATCCTGACATTTGATTAGTTTCAGATACTTATGATATAATCAAGCAAGTGATATCAACCTATTGATATATTTAATCGGAGTTTCTCACCCTTTTCATATATCATGGAGTATGAAAAAGTCACCTATTCCAGCGGCTCATCCCTACCATTCATTACATAGTAAGTGTTCCCCCCCCCCCCCCCCGAGATCTCATACCTTTATTGGGAGATGGATTCTGAACCTTTATTTTACATTTAATTTGTACAATTTGTAGCATACATCTTGTATAGAGTTTAATTGTTTTATTTGTCACTGAACAATTATGAAGACGGGACAAACTACTTTCAACTTTTTGAAATAAGAATTGTTGTAATAAGCTGAAGCAAGCATAGTGAAAACAAGGAAAAAAGTGACAAAAATACAACATAAATATATGTAGTATATAGGACAACATAGTGAACTGTAGATAATTAGAGATAACTGCATTTTGAATGACAAGATATGTATTTTTAGTATTTTATCTGTCTAATTTGTATCAGCAAGTCAAGGTAATAATATTGATAATATGTATATTTCGTCATAGCTAATAATAGAACATTTCGTGTTCAAATATATCTATATCATTGTATTTCATTATCTGCATTCAATTTCGTCATTAGTTAAGAGTGAAAAAAATCAAAGATTATTAATTGCAAATCGAAAATAGTTTTTTACTTTTGTCATTACTCCTTATTTAGACAATTACTTTACTTTCTTTTTGATTTTGACAAAACATTAATGTAACATGTGAACATTACATAGCAAAATGACTCATATATTCAGACTTTGACACAATCGCATGACGCCTGTCTTCCGGAAAACATGATTGACAACAGTTCAAAAAAATGACATAATATATGGGAGTGCTATGAATACACACAGATTAATCCAATTCTCAAGCAATATTATCATTTAATAAACAAATTACGTCAATGGCGAGTAACCCTTTGTTTGATATTTATCAGTTGACCTCTTTGTTATGATCTGATTAAGAGTTAGAGTATAAATAAGAAAAAAGAGGCAAGAAGTACCAAAAGGAACGTTCATAAACCATCAATTTAAGGGACACAGCCAACGTCATGCTAAAAAGAAAGACAAAATAAAAATCATTGGTCTACAAAACACAACATTACTTAAAGCCCGAGGAATTCAACCACCCTAAAAAAAAAAAAAGGCGGTGATATCAGGTGCTTCGAACAGTAAGCAACACACTACTCCCATTTGAAATCCAACGTGTTGCTATAGGTAAGTTGAAATTCAGGTTGCTGTTACAATTGAGGCAGTATTGTGGCTTATACATCGGTACAATAGTCTATCTATCTTTTAAACTTTTCTTACCCATGACCTTTTACCTCTGTTCAACTGAAAGTACATCGCACGAATACTCAAGACCGGCAAACCCAAAAATGTCGAAAAGTGATTGTTAAAATTGGTATATACGATAGCTATCTGTTAATTTGTTCGCGACTCAAAAGAAAAAGAGAATATAATAGACCTCTATTTGTGACTGAGAACGCACAAAATAACAATGCAAAAAAATGCTTTTTCCAGAATTCATATTAGCTTGCATCTAGCATAAACACTTCATCCTCTTCAGAATTTTTTTTCCAAATTTGCTGTCCACCGAATCATACATTTAACGCAGGTTTGAAACGGAAAGATCATGATCAAAAGATGTCTTCCTAAATTTTCAAACGTATTTCTGAGTATAATTTAAATAAAGGCAACAGTTGTATACCGCTGTTCGAAAGTCATAAATAGATTGAGAGAAAGCAAATTCGAGTTACAAACTAAAAAACAGGGACACACATCAACTATAAGAGGAAAACAACGAAACAGCAGAACCACTAAAGTCTAACAAAGTGCAACACAAAACCAAACAACAATGTAACATACACAGAAACGAACTCTAATATAACAACTGCCATTGTCCTGACTTGGTACAGGACATTTTTTAGAAAACAATTGGTGGGTTGAACCTGGTTTTGTGGTAGGCTAAACCTCGCGCTTTTATCACAGTGTTAGATATAACACTAAATGGACAACATGACAGGACTACAGTACAAATACATGCACGAACATTCAGGACAGAGAAATACACAAATAATCAATACAATAATACATTTCGACATGCTAGTAGTTATCAAAGGTACCAGGCTTATAATTTAAAACGCTAGACGCGCGTTTCATCTACATAAGACTCATTTTGACGCTCAGATCAAAATAGTCAGAAAAACAAACAAGTATAAAATTAGAGGATTGAGGACCAAAATTTTTAAAAAGTTGTGTCAAATACGGCTAAGTTTATCTATTGCCTGGGATAAGAAAATCCTTAGTACTTAGAATAGTTCATACTTTTGCAAATAGTAAATTTATAAAAAAAAAAATGACCATAAAATTGATATTCATGTCAACACCAAAGTGCTGGCTAACGACATAATTAAGGGGGTACCCAACACTATACCCCAAAAAATTCCTGTCGTTTAATTTTTCTTAATTTTTTTTCATTGATAAACTAGGCCAACCTAAACATCTTGTAAAAATTTTAAAAGATTTGAACCATAGGTTTAAAAAATTTGGCAACTCAAATATAGCATCTTTTACATACTAGAATCAGCCAAAATTGGAAGTGTCTGAAATATGGGTAATGGGGTTAAATATGTTAAAATTTTTAAAACTTAATCCTAAATTGACAATAGCATAGCTAATAGATAGCTGAGGTATATATTAGTTCACTGATACCCTTTTCTTGTAAGTCTTTTATTCTAGATTTAAAATTTTGCCTGAAATTTAATAGGGGGTGTCAAAATCAGCCCCGAAAAGTGAATGCTGTGCTTCTAGTATTTGAAGAAGAATTTTTTTTTTGAAAAAAAATGTGTCGTTTAATTTTTTCAAAAAAACTAAGCATTTGGAGTGCTATACTAGTCGGTTGTTCTTGCAAAATTTAAAAAAAATTTAACCGTTAGATTTTTGGGAATTTAAGTTTAAAGTATCCCCCACCCTCAAATTGGTTCATTAAATAAGGGCAAAATCTATTCAAAAAGTACATAATGGCCATATTTTTTTTGTCTTTTGAACTAGGCCTTAGATATTTGGCATGTGGATGTATCATCACGGGGTTAAGTGTCTTGCATCATGATGACCTTATTGTGACCTTCAAATGTGACCTCAAGGTCAACTTTATATTGTTTTTTTTCATGAAAAACACAACCATGTAGGCCATAACTTATTCGCCATTGACCTAGGTCTTACATCTTTGGCATGTGGATGTATCATCATGAGGTAGTGTGCCTTCTTAAAATTGTGACCATCATGTGACCTTGAAGGTTGATCACGATGATGATAATTGTGTTTTTTTGTAAGACACACTTGTACGGGCCATGACATTTATGTAGTTATGAATTCATATTTATTTAAAAAAAAATCATATTACACAAGCTTTAATCGACCATACAACAATATGGACTCATTTTATGACATGTCAATCCATTCCACGAACACGGAATACATAATGGACATGTAGTCTCATAAAATTGTTTGAAAAAGGAATAGTTTCTATTGAAGCACGCACTGTACGTACTTAACTACTCAACAGACAGCAAGGTGAAAATTTCCTAGTAATCAAACAGTAGGAGGAGTTATATATATGCCAAATATATACCAATAATGGGACGGACGGAAGGACAGACGGACAGGGGTAAAACAATACCACCCTCCTTGACATTCAGTTGCAGGGGTAAAAAAAGGATGTAACTGATTTTTGATTTGACACGTCAAAAACATATGATACATAGGGAAAAGCTTTAAAGTTGGCAGATCCTTTACATGAGCAAGATTTTCAATTTATTGGTCTACAGATTCAAAAATACAAAAATATACAATTCAAAACTTAAGAACAAAACTATTCGTGCAAAGAATGACGGCTCATGAGAGTTGAAATAGAGCTGACTGTGCAAAATCCTTAAAATTACACTGAAATCAAGTTCGTTAAACATAGAACTTTTTTAGTATTTCTGCAGAGGTTATGAAAATAAGATATAACTGGTTTTTAGTTAAAAGCACGGCAGTTACAAGTTTCACATTATTTTTTGGGCCCCTTGTTATTATAGAGAACGATTACTCCATTCAGTAATAATCTTGAATTGAGACTTGAGAAGAAAAAAATCACTTGTCACTTGCAGTATAACACCACACTTTCTTTTTTATATTTATTTCAAAATTGTATTTGATAAAAAAAAATCGGAAAGGTACACAAACATGACAGAAGCACAATAAAAGGAAAATAACAAATTTTGCTATCCCTTCGAAACTCATTGATAATTAAAAAATAACACGTTCTATTTATATCATACATGTGTAGTTTCAGTTTCAACCACGATTCTAAATATAGACTTTTATTTCCCTAAAATTGCGGACGGAATAGAAGACACCCGTTTATTTTCTACACCTGTCAGGATAAAGGTTGAAAAAAGATACTAGAAAGATGTAATATTTTTTTATTCAGATGAATATTTAAGCACATACATGTGTGTATTGTCTTGTGGACTGAATAGGATGTTTTTTTCTTCTTGTTGTCTTTGTTCCATGACATGTTAATGATGCACTGGTGGACGGTTGATTATCCCCCCTCGGTATCTTCTTACTTTTTACATGAATATAAATCATGTAATAAAATATTCAATTGCACTTCAAAAATATATGCCAGAAATTATTATAAATTATTCATAACCTATTTAACATTACTACGTATATTAATTACTAAGCCCATATTTCATTAAAAACTACATGTATGGTTTATAAAAAAAGTATTGTGGAGTCCATTTAGTTTTGATTTTAATCAATTTTGTACGAAGATCTAGGAACAGAAGCATTGTATAATTGTCCATGGTTTATTTATTTATTTAGTTAACATTTTACTGTCGGAGGCTTGGATGAAATTTGAGAAAAGGCAAGACACGCATTTGAGCAAACAAAAACAGCAACAGTAATTTGGCATTACAAGCAGATTACAATCTATGTAAACAATTTCAGGATAAACTAATGAAAATTGCAGGTCCCTAAAGAATGAAAAATTAAAATTCAAGAAATGATGTCAGATGGGGGAGCCGGGTAGGTAGAAGGAGTCCCGAAATCCCGGGCTAAAAACACGAAATCCCAAGTTTAAATAAATTTAAATCCCGCTATTCCGAAGTTTGAAAAAAGAATTCCATTATCCCGAGCTTAAAAAAGTATCCTGGTGCAATTCCCCCTTTTTCCAACGTCCTGGTTTCTTTTGGTAATTTTTTTCACTCTGAAATTTCCCTTTTATGTCTCTTTGAAGATTCATTTATTGAAAATGAGTAACTTTAAATGGATTAAAAGATTAAATGAATAACAATAGGTGTACAGCTGCTCTTAGCAATAATGTAAACATTCTGATCATGATCTTTTAAAAGCTTGCATATTGCACATGATTTTAAAAACGTAGCAAAGAATCGGACTATGAGTAAGAGTTATCTTATCTTAGGTGTTATGTACCCCCTTAAAACAACCTAGGACAGCGCACAAAAACAGCACAACAGAACCATACATTGTATATCACACAAATGGATTGACGCCATAAAATTACGTCACAGGTAAATTTCTAAAAATTTGATATAGAAAATTTGATTCAAGATTAGGTTTGAAATGATCGTATTTGATGCATTTTATAACAATTACAAGCCAATTGATATATAATTGTGTGAGTAATTGATACTTAATTTTATTATCTAGCTATATCGGTATTTCTTCTGAATCAAACTGTAAAACAAATAAATCGTGTACGTTATTATAAGTTGCTTTCAACTAAAATCTTACAAATAATCTTGGTGATTAATAATCTATACCTTTTCATACGCATAGAAAAATGGAAAAAAATCAGGATTACAAATACAACATCATAACCAAATGCATGAATGTTGGATAACAATTACCATGAAATGTCTTTAATAAGTTTAGAAAAAAACACATCGTATGGATCAACCAATCCGTGATGGTGTCCATAAAATTTACAAAGTGTCATCCTTAATCTGTCCTCCTCATAACTTTGTTGGAGCAGTTTCTGCGTAAGGAGTAAAAGACAGGCAAAATATACAAAAAAAAACAACATTCAAACTCACAAATCACTGACAACGCCATGGTAAAAAAAAAAGACAAGCAAAAGTACACAAAACACGACAAAAAAGAATAAAGACGGAGCAACACGAACCTAACCAAAACCTTGGGGTGATCGCTGATGCTCTGAAAGCGGACACAGATCCTGCCCCACTTGCGACATCCGTCGAGTTAATCATATTAACTCTCACAAACATAGTCTTATGCAAACTTTCCTTCTAAATAACACATAAATGTTGAATATAGACTAATGAACTCGTAGGTGTAATAGTAACTTTCAAATATAGAATTTATATGTATTTTTAAAAGGATATGTGGTTCAACCACTAGTGAAGGAGAGATAACTATTAGATATTTCAGACAATTACATATCCTCGGTTATGGAACTATTGATATTCACATATTTTTACTTTTAAGTATGATGAAAATACCTTCAAGATATTGACATATTATTTTATTTTCAAGTATTCCACAAGAGACGTATATATTGTTTGCATTTAAGTCTGCTCATTTCGATTACATAAAATACTTAATAATAAGATATGTATTTTCGGGTCACAGTAAAAATTTTAACAACTAATGTCGTAGTTGATTTGAACTCTAAAACCATTAATATTATTTTAAAAAAATTGTTGCATTGTAGTAAATTGACAGCTTAAATGAATCTTTTCTTGCTAGATGCTTTTTGGTTCGAATTTCCCTTTCGCTTCTGTTTTACAACCACTATATATTTCTCTGCTAGTGGACATTTTGTCCGCGAGGGCATCATCCGTCCAATTGAAAATTGCATGAATTTACCAAGATAAAACATAATACTGGTTCGGATGTCGCCCAGTATAAAGAGGTTCATAACAGCATCACTATGGACATAGTGTCGTCTAAAAATGACAGGTGTCCCCTCATCACAAGACATGGCAAACATTCAAACATAACACATTCAGATCATCATACTTATGACAATAGTAATAATCTAAGTACATGTTCAGTTCTTCTTCATGACATCAGTGCAAGCGACCTTCTCTACCTGTACTTTAAGCAGCCTGATCCTTTCTATGCAAAAATAAAATCACAAAAATACTGAACTCCGAGGAAAATGCAAAACGGAAAGTCCCTAATCAAAAGGCAAAATCAAAGGACTAAACCCTTCAAACGAATGGACAACGGTTTTATAGCGCTAAACTCTCACTTTTATGACAGTCGCATCACATTCCGTTATTTGTACAACGATGCGTGAACAAAACAGACATACTCGGTAAAATAGTCATAATGTGTTTGATGATGCAAGTTCGCATTATCAAACAAATAAACCACCGGACTACATGTAATACTCTTTATTTTGCAACGCCTCTTCGTAGAAAAAAAAGAAGACTTCTAGATCTGACAATTTGGAACTGCAACACTGCAACACCATATGGTTGCAATGACAAAAATTATGGTAAAGGTAATCTACCTAGTCCTTCCTGAAGCTCTGTGAATGTGATGAACATTTTCGACTCTACTCCTTGACGTAAACTCAGGTATGGTAATCGTCATTATAAATCACCAGCCTTTCATGATTTCGCTATTAATGACCTGCTGCCATTTATACAAAAGCCGTTAGGTACTAGTATGCATCACATTCACACAAAGCTTTATTCATTACCCCTTTCAAAACTTTATTTTCTGTACAACTTATGTTTGGAAACCACTGTTACAAACCCTCATTAAAACCAATACGAACTTACAGCCATCATTTCAGATATTGCAAGTCACAGACTTTTCAAACAATTTCGCATTGAAAAAGATGAAAAAGAGAACAGTTATTCATCTTTGAATTTCCTTTGCCAATTAAGGTTTCGATGCCGTCAACTTGGGCAATATCCTTAATTATTTACTTCATCATGAATTAGTTAAATCAAAAATACCTCCTTATTTTGAAGACAAATCTGTACTTATCATTTCTTATATCTATAATAAACCAATTGCAACTAATTTTTTTCAATTAAAACACGTGTTGCAGAACCCCAATATTGAAGACTTTAAGGCTATACATCCTGATTGCACATGTTCTAGTTCCCCATTTATATATAATCCGGGTGGCCATGTTATTCCTTGTGACCTCTACATTGCCAATAACACTTCCCTGCGAAATCTGTTGCCAAAGTTTCGAAATATCTTGAGCCAAATTCCATTAATTGACAACACAACTTCAAAATACTGATAGATTCAGGATTATACAAGGCAATGGGTTAAACGCTAGAAAGAAGACGTAAAAATACACCGAATGGATTCAGGCTGTGTGGTCTTTCATACAAGTCAGAGTTAAGAGACTGAATGGGTCATCTAAAGAACCAAATGTTTCCAAACGAAACCTCTATGACAAATATGTTGTTGTCCTCGCAGATAAAGCATCGTTTTTAGGAGTAAATCACATATCATAAACTGCCCAATAAATGAGTTTTGTATTGACGATTCACTTGACAACTCAAACGTATCTCCACGACACTTATAACTAAGGAGGAAATCATTTATAATCATAGGTTTGTTCTATGTTCCTTTGGAATTTCAACCAAAGATAAAGACTGGATTTTCCATCACTGTATATTGGATACCTAAACTACATAACTTTCAAACAACGATATTGCTGGGTTTCCCAAGTACTCAACAAAATCTCTTTCTTAATTATTAACCCCATTTCTATGACCAATCATTGTCAGGCGTCAAAGTTATTGTGAAACTACTAATACCTATTCTAGAGGTAGCGTGAATCAGATATGGATACTAAAAAATCCAAAAATCTTTTATATTACATACAATCTAGTAAGACACTTTCATTTTGAAATACCTGTAGTCTTAAAACATTAGATATTACTACACCTTACACAAGTATTCCCTATTCTAAACTAAAAGACAAATTACTTTGTCGCATAAAACAGAATATAGTGTTCTTTTAAAAAAACAATCGGCATTTCCAGGGGAAACAACTATGTCCCTCTTCTTGTCGACTTGTTCCTTTATTCTTTTGAGGCTGACTTCATACAGGAACTTCTAATGATGAAAGAAAAGAAGTTAGCAGTATCCTTCAACTTTATTTTCCGCATTATGGATGATGCTCTCTCATTAAGTAATTCAAAATTTGGTAGTTTAAACATATTTTATTGTTCAAAATGACAAAAGGACCAGACACAAGTTTTACAACTTGGTAACGTCTTCTTCAAAATTTGGTGACTACTAGTATGTTGAATGCATCTATCATATAACGTGGAATAAAGGATACAACAGATACCGTTAAATCGGCCTCTCATTATGACTTAAAACTAGATATTGGCCATTAGGGTCAGTCCTCTTTTCACGAATGTAACATAACAAATAAGTTACAGAGTTTCAACTAACAAGAGGACACGACGGGTGTCACATGTGGTGCAGGGTCAGATTACCCTCTTGGAGTACCAGAGATCACACCCAGTATTTGCTGGGGCTCGTGTTGATTTGTCTTTATTTTCTATATTGTGTTCTATGTACCTTTGTTTATCTGTTTGTCTGTTTGTCTTTTTTTATTTTAGCCATGGTGTAATCAGTTTTATTTCTGCAAATGAGTTTAAATGTCCTTCTAGTATTTTTCACCTCCTTTATAAAATGTCTATGAAGTTGAAGAGCATTGACGACCCATAATTTCGAACGGTTTTGCCAAATGCAGATACGGTAATATATTCCTGGAGGTAGAAATCCTTAATATTTCGAGCAATGAAAGTTGATGTTGGATAGATTTGAGTTATCTTCAAGGTAATATGTCTCACAACGTTCTCAAGTACTGATACATTTGTATTGTAGCTTTCAACGATTTTGGGTTTAAGCGTTCATTGTTAACAAATCTCCGTATTCGCATAGTTTTTATGCTGGGTTGATGCATGTATTCTTGAGTAAGAAAAATAAACAAAAGAGCTTCGAACGCACTAACTTAAAAGTGTTGTTTTTAATTTTGTACCAGCAGATAAGACTGCATTTTACCCTAACTTTCAGATACTGCGAGTATTATTGGATGAACTATAATATAGTTTACTTTCAGTTTATACTTTATTCCTGCACTGATTATTATGACAATAATTATTTTATGTATTTGTTGTCAACTTAACTGATCGGGATTAAAATTAGAACAATCTCAAAAGACACCCACTAGTGCGATCCCTGACTCCAGAGAGACACAATAAGAAGTACGTTGTGGTAAAGTCATAAACGTTTTGAATAGTTTTATTCCTACGGTAGTTGCTCGTGCTATAGAGTCAAATTTCAAATGTTTCCCCTACAGTTTAAAAAGGAAAAGAGACCAAACAAGTCATTATAGAATCCCTAATCTGTTAATTATAAAATTACTAAGATAAAAGCACATGTCTTAAGATAACTTTGTATAAGGATACTACTATGATTCTTAATTTTACTATGCGAAACTCTATAAAATAAGAAAACAAAAACACGAAGAATATCACACATGTATAATTTTAATAATTCGGTAACTTCTTTTTCTAACTGTTCCAGTATAATCAATTAATATAGGGGTAATGTAGGTGAAATGAACAGATGACAAATGATGCATTAAATGCTGTAATTGTGAAAACTCGTAAATGCAATGGAAGCACTGGGGTGAAGTGCACTTGTGAAATTCTTTCTGTAACCTATCTTGGAAGTTCTAGTTTGAATTGTCAGACTGATGTTCATGTGTACTCGTATGACGTAAGAGTACCACTGTCCGTCTGCCACATACATTTTTTTTTTTTACATATAGATCGTTTTATTAACTGTACAAAGCCTCTTTTGATAATGGTTTAGGTCGCATAAGTTTTGTAAGACGAGTCTTCTGTTCCTGTGACAGCACCGGTAACCTTGATGCTGCAGAAGAGGCCCTGGAACTAGACGGTCTTTTCTGAAAACGAAAATAGAAAACATAAATTAAGCATTAGACGAAAATTCAGTGTTGAAATTTTTGTCAGTTTGGTTTAGTCAAGTGCATACCATTTGAAATTCCTCAAATCCGCCTTAAATTATATTGTTTGAAATGACAGTTCACCTAAAAGTAGTAAAATGTACATGCATAAAAAACAAACATCCGTCTTTAAGTAAGTATAAACTGTCTTGCTAAAGTGTGTAGAGACTCATTTTTTTTATTGTTGTTTTTTTAAATCGACGCAACATTTCCTAACATTTGATGCAAATAATTCTAGGATTATACAAAACTCGGTGGTGACGCAAACGAGTTGGGACATAAAAAGATGTATATTAGTCCCAATCGGATATCTCCCTTAGAACAAATAATTTACTGTAAATAAGTGCCCTCTTCGAATCGGTAGCATACATATATAGTTGATATAAGATGGATTTTGGCTATCATGTAAAGACACTTTTTTGTCAAATAAATTTTAACGTGCTTCATAACTTATCCATCCATGACTTTGCGTGACCCTTATGAAGGTTTATTTATAAATAAAAGCGCGTAGGACAAACAATATTTATAAAGTGAGATTTTCATCTTGACCAGTAGCACAACATAGATCATGAATGTATAATCCGCATTATACAGACAGATAACGGTACTTACGGAATCGTCTATCGATTGTACAAAGGCATACGAAAACGACTTCTCTTTTGACAACAGTGGTTCATTACTCCTGTGTGAAGCAATCACTTGTTGTGAACTCATCCCGATCTTTCCTGCTCTAGGGTCCACAGTAAGAGGTTGTTGGGTAGAGAATACTCTATTGAAGTTATTGTCACGGTTACTGAGCTCCATCCGATATCGCTGAACTTCTCGTCGTAATTTTTCCAATTCATCGTTATAATCCTAGGAAAATAAAATAATTTAACTTTATATATGATATATTAAACCTCAAAGCTCTGATACCATGATTTAATATTCAATATTATTCAGTAAACGTATTTGCAGATATAATTCATGCAATGGTTAAAATATGTGATTGATATTAGAGACATAAAATACAGTGTTATATGAATGTAAATTTATACAAATACATAGTATGCAAATACATGTATGTAGGTTATCATATTTTCATTGGTGATATAAAAACAGCTTTTTCGTTTATAGCTTTTATTTTATTTTACTTAATAGTTTCTATCAGTTTACCAAATCATTATAATTCAACTCAATATAAAGTACGCAAATATTGATAAAAACAATGACAAAATTGTATGAAGTATGATTAATATGGTAGTGAAAAGCTATGACTGCTGGATAAAAAAATATAAAAGAACTAAATTTAAGTAAAACTTCAAGTATAAAGGTTAAGTATATGAATAAAGTTTGAAATAAATCAATTTTCCTGTCATACGATTGATCCATATTACCATGTATACATGCGGAAGCAAAGCAAAGAATGAAATTTAAAAAAAAGAAAAATAAACCCAACTAATTATTTCATGCAAAATGACAATAAAAGTTCGATAACTCTAATCTGATACGAAAGCTAAGTATTATTTGATATAAAACATCTACAACAGACGGTTATGTTGATTCTCATGACTGGTTTACCCGTGTAAGGGCTTACCTTCCTAGGATCATACAATTTCGAACGTCCAACCTTCCAAGGAAGAAATATAAAATAAGCTGATTCATTTTAAATACAAAACTAGACAAGTAGATATCAGCAACCGAAGAGACTCCATGTTCATTTAGAAAGAAAAAAAAAGAATGTGAGTATTTTCTATAGGAAATGGTGGCTTGTAATTATTCAATCAGTTCTACATGTGTCTGTGACTTTTGTGATTTCGAAGTATGTCTATTTTACAGAAAGGAAAGCAGAGAATGAATAGAATTGAAAAGTTTATATATGAGTATAAACACATAAAGGAAGAATATCGGAAATGAGAAGTATATATATTTGTTGAAGTTTGGTAACATATACTGTATAAATAATTATATAAATAGCTTATTTTAGGCTATGGCACTATCTTTGATAATAATTATTCATTTGGTTAAAAAATTAAAACTCCATAGACCGATAAAGGAGTCAGCTATCAAATATGATTTATTTTTGCCATTCTTTTCATCAGACGATGTATACGCTACGTTGTTCTGGAAATTGTTGCTAATATTTTATTCTATTGACTTGTTTTGTAATTTTGAATTCAATAAAATAATTGAATAACAACGGTAAATAAAATTCTTCAAAATTTTAATTGAGAAAAAAATTGATTACTAATTACGATTGCACTATGTGGATATTGACAAATGATGATTTAAAAAAAAACAGTGCTTTGAAATTGAAGTTGGCTAAAGTCCAAATTCACATTCTATCAAAGATAGTCCGTTTTTACGTTTCACTTATATATATATCAGAGACATAATGATTTATTGCATAAATATGTCTTTCATCTTTGAAAATAGCAAAGACAGGACTATTCTACATGTCTTTTCAACTTAGTCTGTGAACCTTTAAATAGGAAATAAAATTTGTTGAATTTTAAGTGCTTATAAGTGTCACCCCAAATCTACAACATTCAAATTTGTCGAAACCAATGAAGTGTTTCCCTGATCAAGTGAAAAGACTGTAAATAAGTTTACCTTGTTTGTACATGAATGATGTGACTGAAAATAATATGTAACTTTAATTTAAATTTGTTTGTTTACCAGTGAAATTGGATGACATTAAGATTTGTTTGTTTTCCAGTTAAATTGGACGACAAATTATTGGATTATTAACCTAATAGTATGTCACATATCGTTATTGGATATATAATATGTAACATAATCTCATAAAACGATACTGATTTTAACCTTTTAAGACATGTCTATACTGTGTTGATACACATACACAAACGAATGATAAATAGTTTAAATCGAAATCCGTATTTTTTTAATTTTTTTTTTATTTACTGTAATTTTAGATAAGTCTAATAGTATCATAAGATTTAATTTGAAATTGGATGTTGTTCTTAACAATTTGAATAAAAGAACACGTAAATAAAAAAATGGAACACGTTCATATAGTTTAATAATAATTATGGTATGTCCCAAATCGTGATTCAATATATTTGAAAAAAGAGTAAAATTATATCGTTTTAAGATACATTAAAGGTTCATACTTTGCAATGATTTTAGCAACAAAATTTGTGCAAGGTAAATTTGTGTAAATACATATCATATATACATAAACGTGAAAAATCACACTGAATAAAAAGATTATATTAAAACATTTGATTATAATTCAAAGTGATATACATATTTTCAAAAAAGTTGTAAAATCGTCACAAGTGCAGTCAGACATGATTATAAACCCGTGAGTGCCGCTTAGTACAACGTTATTCCAAAGAGTACCTCATCGCGCTTAGGGGCAATTTGTCTTGAATCACGGCTATTTCTTCTCTTTGCAGAATTGGATGGAATAGGTGAACGTGATGATCGTACTCTATCTTCTCTCTTTTAAGAAGTATTCAATATGCATATATTTCTTTTAATTTTTTTTTCCTTTCATAATTTTTAATACGGTGTTTGTTTGCTGTTGTTGTTGTTTTAATTTATAAAACACACTAGATGTCCCAATCCGAAATCAGCGGAAGGATCTGAATCCCGATGAGGAATTTATGAAAATTCAGTGTGACGGTTGGAAATAAACGACCGAATTCCTAAAATATATTGATTCAGTCCGTTATATAACGTGATAAATTGAAAAGACAATATTACACCTGAGAATATTGACAAATTTAATTGTGGTTTATGGTCATCATTAACCAAGAACTTTTCCTACGTTTACGATTTATATGATTATGATGTATAATTTGATTTGGTTATTGGTTCTCTTTCTTCGTCTGCTCATGACTATTCTTTAATATTTTTGTTTATTCATTTTTATCATCACAATTATTATTTGATTTAGTTGTTGGTTCACTTACTCTGTTTACGTCAAGTCGAACTTATTATGTGTTTGTTAATTTGCTATTCTTACTTCATCATATGGTGGTTTGGTTCACTTACTGGCCCCAGTGAGCTTGAATCTCCGTTCATATAGTGAGCTTGGATGTTTATATACCTAGCCATTATGTTAAAGTATAATCAAATGCCTTAGTATATTTCAATACAAAAAGATATAACTTTCATTTTTATACGTTACCAGATTTAATTTGGAAAAAATCAGTTCGATTAAGTTATCATCAAGTGTGTAGTATAATCTTTTGTATAGAAAAGATGAATTACTATTCGTCACATTCGAAATAAAGGCTTTCTAGAGTAAGTTGATACATTCAAGGGACATAATCCTGAATGTGTACGCTGTAGTGTCTTCATTTGCTGGTCGAAAAATATGTGGTGATAAAAACGCTTTGATATATATTGATTCTAAATGGAATTCAAAAATAGTTGAAATCTATACACTCATAATACTAGTTCTCACTTCAAACTCTGCAATGTAGTTTTTCATGTTCAACTGTACCATTTTCATTATGTTCATTTGATTCAAAATTGCCATCTCTTTTGCTCAAGTATCATCTGTATCCTTCGTAAAAATCATTTCTATATCAGATTTAGATTTATGTGATAATGTTCATTTGATTGATTGCTACTTACTAGGATAATAATTAGACTACCTTGTAGGGAAAATCTTCAATAAAAATGCAATAATTCAGGGCTTAAAAACATATTTTAATATAGTTCGGACATCGCTGTATGATTATAACTAAAAGCAAAGACTTGGTTATCTTGATATTTACAAGATTGTGTCGTGTTATCTTGTAAATATAAACGGAGTTCACAAAAGAAACTGCTAGAGGTGTCTCGTTTGCCGAGTTGCCTGATTAGTTTATATTCTGAATAATTATTCTGTAAACAGATTTTGACTCCAATATTATTGACTATGAGTGCAAATTTTCCTGCATAATATCGATGGTCTACTCCAAGCATTTACTGGCACAGTATCACTAGTGGCATTTATCTCCATTTAAATATTCTTTTTATTACTACACATACAACCTGTTCAGTTATACAATTAGACACGGCACACTTTTCGCTTTAAATACTATTGAGGTTTGATATCAATGTTATTATACCTAATAAGTAGTTAATTCAAATTGACACATAATAGATTATATAAAATTATGTATAACTGCAGGACATCATATTGAACAATAAGATTGAGAAATTTCTTTCATAATTGGATGATCACGACATTATTAAACTGACATATATTATATTTCTTATAATCCTTGTACCTTTGATAACTATTATAACAATCAAGGATGTAACATATGTTCTATTCTAATCGAAAACACAGGCTTAAATATCAAGCTTTCGAGGTTTCATTATTACATATCAATATTTCAATTGGAACTATTTCAGAACTACTACGAGTAGTCATATGAGCGGCATATGAATGAATTTTTAAAAATAAACAATCTGAAAAAATATCGAAACTCAATTTCAAAATCTATAACAAAACAAGGAAAAGGAGATCAGTAGTTTGAAACATTTTTCAATTATGATATACATTGCAATTGGAAGTTAATGAGATAAAACGCTACGTAATTTTTTTCCCTATTCTTATGATACAAAATGAATCACAAATCTTATAAACCGTTATTTTTTTTATCCTTTGATAACTATCTAGTATTTTTGTTTTACATTTATTAGATCGTATCTATAAACTTACTTCTACGTTTGATAAATGCAAAGATCAAGTAGTAGTACTGAAATAGTTCCAATTGAAATATTGATATGTAATAATGAAACCTCGAAAGCTTGATATTTTTAGCCGGTGTTCCCGATTAGAATAGAACGTTTTCCACACTTGATTGCTATAAGAAATATAATACGTTATTAACCTCATTACAAGAATAGAACCATTTAACTTTAGACCTACATATATATTGAGGATTCCTCATGTAATTCACTCATGTTTTTTCCTTATACAACATCCGACAACAGTGTTCCTCTGATGTCATACAACACTTGGCGTTGTCAAAGATATTTGTCACATTAATTGTCACTTCGTGACAAAACAACGCTGGAAGTGAATTTATGTGTTACTCAATCACTCGTTGGATATATTTTCTCTGTTGTATTTCTTTGATTAGGTATTCTAAAAAACTTCTTCGCGGGAAACGATTTATATTAATCATTTTCATAAAAAATGACGTAAAAGATAAACCTTTTAGTTCAAAATGAAATTTAAATTCTAAGCCATTATCCTTTGTCTTAAACTGCTGCAATGAAATTAACAGAAGACTGTTTCGATCGTTCATTTTAGACACCATTTGTCTGTATCAAATTCTTTATACATGCAACGTTATGTTCCCAAACCTTTCTAACATATGAAAAAGACCTATAGAAAACATTAAAACTTAGAAACATTTGGATACTATGGAAAGCCGGACTCATCTAGTGAAGAATGGAATCTCATTTTTGTGTTTGTGTTTTATATCTGTCTGGTATCACTATTCCTAAAAGGTAGCACATGTGAATGTCACTATACACCATTTTCTTTCGGCGTTAAGACAGACTGAAAGGTAAATGTCGTCGAAATGTGCGGTATGAATAGCCCTCGCTACTAAGCATGCATATAAGAGTTGCCCAACGTTTAGAGTTCGCATATTATCCTCCATGTGTTTAACGTAAA
Organism: Mytilus galloprovincialis; assembly: GCA_037788925.1. NCBI lineage: Eukaryota > Metazoa > Mollusca > Bivalvia > Mytilida > Mytilidae > Mytilus > Mytilus galloprovincialis. The sequence continues at coordinate 39,120,420 of CM075335.1, forward strand.
ACGGTTTTCCAAAGGTGCAAAGGTGTCTATTCCCATGTTAGTTTGTGAGCTTAAACCGATTTCGGATCTCGCGCCTCTTTTTTTTCAAAATCAGTTTCAAAATATGTTGTATACGAAAATATGCTTTCTCTGATTTATCGTGAATCACTTGCCTTATGTTAGATAGATAACAGAGGCAAATGTCTTTTGTAATAAGGTAACAAGTGTGGACACAGATCAGTGTGGATAGTATATTTGGATGTTTGACAGTGTTTTCCCCAATGGGTTTCTATGTTGGGCTGTGTTGCATAGTGACAGCCAACCTGTACTAAAACTAAAATCAGCTTTGTCTTTAATATAATATTTAGTTTTAAGGTTGAAGACTGTTATGAAGGAGATACTAATTTAAATTAGTGCTAACTGTTCATAGATTTTATTTAGATAACAATTGCTATTGATATAAAAACTACAAATTGGCCAACATATCATGACTGCTTTGTGTATACAACATGTACATTCTTGTAATCAAATTTTGTTCAAGACCAACTTTCCATTCGGGAGTTTCCTTTCAACATTTGGAAAACTTCTATTTGAATACATTAAAATTCTAAACAATGACCCTTTAAGGGAACACGGCTATAACTGAGTTGGCCCCAACGCTGCAGAGATTTACATAACGAAACAAAAGATTGCAAGTATTGGCAAATGATTCCGATAAAACATGTTCCACAATTTTTATTTCGGATAGCAGGAAAAGCTCAAAATAAGAGGATCGATATCACATAAGTTGCATTTCTGCATTATGTGATTTAAAGATATGGTATCTGAGAAACTGCAAAAATGTTATATTTGTACGGTTCTATTTATGTTTCTTTGAGGTGTTAATTTCTTACTTGGATTTGTCAACATGAAACTGTAAACTTTTTCAGGATCTTCCCTGTATCATAAGTAAAAGATTTTGTAGGAAGTGTTTCTAAAAAGCTATATTATGGTTTTAAGTAACAACAGTATACGAAATATGGCAGATACCAATATAGATGATCATAACTCGTACAGACTGATAAAACTTCTTTCATATATGAAAAGGACTGACGGTCAAAAGGATTTAAAAGTACTTCCAAACATTAATAGTATGTTAAAGTCAATGATCATCTACATGTGGAGCAGATCTGCTTACCCTTTCGGAGCACCTTAGATCACCCCTAGTTTTTGGTGGGGTTCGTGTTGATTATTCTTTAGATTTCTATGTTGTGTCATGTGTACTATTGTTTAGCAGAACAATTAGATATCAAGTTCATATGGGTATCTTTCAAGTTGGATGTAAGAAATGCATATCCTCCGATTAAAAAAATTTACCACGGACGGAAAACATATCAATCTATTAGTTCAGTAATTTTCGTGTTTGCCCTTCCATTATGTGACTCAAGAACAAATTCCAAAAAATTGGTAACAATAATATCGAAAAGAGAAAATCAAGTGCCCCTTTTTATGTTAGGGCGTGTTTGAGTTGAATCTTTTGTCTTGATATCGTACAAAGCAAGAATATTTCATACGTCGTTTCGCTTCAGATTCTATCATTTTTATATATCAAAGCTATAGGTTGACTTTATAACATAAAAAAATCACAGTACTAAAAGATGAAATATATAGGTCAAGTGAAATACCTATCTAATGAATCACAAAAACAGAGTAGGTGTGTTCAAATAGCAATTTTTTTTATTAAAGGTGCTTGACTACAGTCTTTCAAGTTGGATGATGAAAATGCATATTTTCGAAAAATTATAATTTTTGGTGTGTAATAACTAGGGTTTAAAATCTTCAACCACTAAAAAAATCTAGTATGTCCTTCAACGAAATATTTAAATAGAATTTTTTTAAATGTTTATGAATTTTCGAAAATAACACCTGACAACCGATCAGACAAAATTTTTAAGTTGAATCAATGCAGACACGATCATTAACTGATGCTCATTAGCTAGTTGATAAATTTATCTTTTAAAATACAACAGACATATAAGGATCGTTCTGATGCCATGTGGATAAATTTATCGGTTTCCAAGAGCAAAATTGGCAGCGCGTCATCCCTACAATGGCTTCCATTTCTACATTGTGAAAATGAACTGGCGTTATGGGGAGATAATTTTGACAAAATAGAATCCTGACTGTTGTGTGTATATTTATCAAATTAACGATTCTGTAAAAAAAAATAACAGCTGACAGAAGATATGAAATGTCTATTTCCTTTTAAAAAACTAACTGAAGATGCCATGACAAAAGCGAAAAAGACATAAAACGTTCATAAAACCCAGCATAACGAACATAAGGTAGATCTTCACGAATCCAAACAAAAAACATTGAGGGTTATCGCAGGTGTCCTGAATTGGCAATCATATCTTGTTCGACACGACTCACCCGTCGTGTTCCTCGTTTAAGTACAAATCCGTTGAAAACTCTAATTCGGTAGTTCACATTAAACGAAAAGAAGTCGGGATTTTAGTAACGACAAAGGGAACATATCTATTGTCTTCTGTGAAAAAAACCAACTCATAATAGTGTCCGCACGATACTTGCAATTTTATTTTTATATATATGTAGGTAAAATATAAAATATGATCATAATGACAAAGAGAAGTTTTGTATTTCCTTGTGAATCATAAACGTGTATGCTAAATATATAGTTTATATCTTTATATCAAATATTGGGATTTTTCTGCATGTGTATTATGTTATCGTCAGTTATGTAACGCAAACATTTTAACCGATGTTTTTTTTTTAAATTCTGAGATGTCGCACTGTGCAAGTGTTCCAAACATTATACTTTAAACTAACGTTTTATACATAAAAGTGTGTACCTTACAGTTGAATAAAAAATGTATCAAATTTTGTGCTGAAAGACTGATGACAACTGTAAAATGTTGACAAAGAATTTAATTATCAAATCAAGGGAATAATGCAAAACTATGATTAACTAAATACGTAGAAATGTCTCATAAATTTACATGGAAAAAGTATTCAACTTTACAAACATGTGTAAGAAAATATACAGACATATTCATTATTATTTTGAAAAGAAGATTTTAAACGGTTGGTTTCATTTTGAGAAAAAATATAAAATGTAAAATACTGAAACATATGAATAAAACATTCTAAAATGAATTAAAATTAAAATTACTTAACACATTTTATAATTTCTGTAAATCCCTTTTTTTTTAGAATTTTCATTGAGAATAAATCAATAGAAATAACCTAAAACAAATGCAAGTTTTTAGTAGCCAATCATTATCAGTGACATAATGTGAAATTGGAAATATTTGAGCATTTATATTAGCTAGCCTTAAAACAAAATACTAATGTTCCTCCGACACTTATGGTGCCTTGATCTTATTTGATTTTTATTTATTTATTAGGTTCATTCTTTTTCAGTCTATTTTAATTATTTAAACAAACAAAGATAAAACTGTAATTTTACTCAACAAATGTAATTGGACTGTGAAACATTTCAAATCTCAAATGTTAAAATATTTACACTCAAGACGAGGACGTTACAATATACAATCTAACATTTGTAAGTTTATTCAGCAACTACTTTAGGAAAGAAGTTGAATATCTCAAACCTTATAACTGATTTTTAAAAACTATTTGATAGCATTCCTAACATTTTTTCTCTTAAATTAAAGTCATAACACATGTATTTATTAACTATTATTTTATCACCCCCCAGGTTTTGGTGGGGTTCGTGTTGCTTCAGTCTTTAGTTTTCTTAGTTGTGTCTTCTGTACTATTAATTGTCTGTTTGTCTGTTTTTAGCCATGGCGTTGTCAGTTTATTTTCTCTGGCATCCTTCGTCCCTCTTTTATCGTATCTTTTTTCCTCCTGGGAAATACATATAACTCATTTAGAAATTGATTGGTAGCTAATGTTTGAATTTAAATAATTTTGATAAGATGCATGAAAACTACGTTTACAAAATTATAAATGAATGCTGATAGCACTGAATTTTCTAAATGGGCTTCTTACAGGATTGAAAAGTAATGAGAACTGTGTAGATGTTTATTGCAATTCTCCAGAAGATGTTAACAAGGCTGTGTGAGTAGCATAAAAACACCGAAAGACAATATTTTTATAGTATTGCTGAAAATAAAAGTACATTCATTCTTTAATGAATGATAAATTAATGCTTGTGATTTCTGAAGGTAAATAAGATTTAATTCAATTCATAGGTTAGCATTGAAGTCTACCTAAGTATATTTTATTGTATGTCCCCTTGATAAATAAGCTATACAAAACTCGTGAATTTGAGTGACAAATCTTGTAATGTGTACCACAATTTTTAATTTCTTCAATATTATACAAAAACACCCAGTTATTACGTTAACATCATGATATGTTTATCTATCAAATCGTATTTCATTCTGAAGTGTATACAAGAAAATGTCTGATTGTAACAGTAGTCTTTGGTTCAAGTGCTCTTAAAACAATACAATCACTACCGTGATCGGGATTATTTGAAGTGAAGTTTGGTAAATGGAAATTATTTCAACAGCACAAGGACAATTTTTACAAACGAGAAGCAGGTTAAACAACGTTTGACATTACCTCTCGTCATATCATTTCATTAATAATAATAATAAAATTGTAAAAGGCTATTATCGTATCAAAGTTAAACAGCTCTATGATATTGCCATTGTCAAATATCAGATATGTGAGTTGATTTTGCTTTAATATGAATTGAGTAATTTCCCTTAGAATGTAAATTGTTTTTGTACACATTTATTTATTTATACTTGTGTTCCTTGTCACTTTGTATTAGAGTAGATGTGTAAAGTTTTTAGTTGTCAGTAATAAGACAGCTGCTTTTGAAAAAAACAATAGTAGGCTTTTGTCAACAATGACATATCTATTGGGTTTCACAAGCTTCTCTGTTACCCCTTTACAGTTTAAAATAAAGTGCAGCGGGTCCAGAGGTTTATAAGAATGTTGAAACTTTAATTTACTGATATCACCTTGTTTGACGATAACATGTTTTCATGTATACTGTTACAATACTTAGCTGTTACACTCAAGACGAAGACGTTACAATATACAATCTAACATTTGTAAGTTTATTCAGCAACTACTTTAGGAAAGAAGTTGAATATCTCAAACCTTATAACTGATTTTTAAAAACTATTTGATAGCATTCCTAACATTTTTTCTCTTAAATTAAAGTCATAACACATGTATTTATTAACTATTATTTTATCACCCCCCAGGTTTTGGTGGGGTTCGTGTTGCTTCAGTCTTTAGTTTTCTTAGTTGTGTCTTCTGTACTATTAATTGTCTGTTTGTCTTTTTTTAGCCATGGCGTTGTCAGTTTATTTTCTCTGGCATCCTTCGTCCCTCTTTTATCGTATCTTTTTTCCTCATGGGAAATACATATAACTCATTTAGAAATTGATTGGTAGCTAATGTTTGAATTTAAATAATTTTGATAAGATGCATGAAAACTACGTTTACAAAATTATAAATGAATGCTGATAGCACTGAATTTTCTAAATGGGCTTCTTACAGGATTGAAAAGTAATGAGAACTGTGTAGATGTTTATTGCAATTCTCCAGAAGATGTTAACAAGGCTGTGTGAGTAGCATAAAAACACCGAAAGACAATATTTTTATAGTATTGCTGAAAATAAAAGTACATTCATTCTTTAATGAATGATAAATTAATGCTTGTGATTTCTGAAGGTAAATAAGATTTAATTCAATTCATAGGTTAGCATTGAAGTCTACCTAAGTATATTTTATTGTATGTCCCCTTGATAAATAAGCTATACAAAACTCGTGAATTTGAGTGACAAATCTTGTGATGTGTACCACAATTTTTAATTTCTTCAATATTATACAAAAACACCCAGTTATTACGTTAACATCATGATATGTTTATCTATCAAATCGTATTTCATTCTGAAGTGTATACAAGAAAATGTCTGATTGTAACAGTAGTCTTTGGTTCAAGTGCTCTTAAAACAATACAATCACTACCGTGATCGGGATTATTTGAAGTGAAGTTTGGTAAATGGAAATTATTTCAACAGCACAAGGACAATTTTTACAAACGAGAAGCAGGTTAAACAACGTTTAACATTACCTCTCGTCATATCATTTCATTAATAATAATAATAAAATTGTAAAAGGCTATTATCGTATCAAAGTTAAACAGCTCTATGATATTGCCATTGTCAAATATCAGATATGTGAGATGATTTTGCTTTAATATGAATTGAGTAATTTCCCTTAGAATGTAAATTGTTTTTGTACACATTTATTTATTTATACTTGTGTTCCTTGTCACTTTGTATTAGAGTAGATGTGTAAAGTTTTTAGTTGTCAGTAATAAGACAGCTGCTTTTGAAAAAAACAATAGTAGGCTTTTGTCAACAATGACATATCTATTGGGTTTCACAAGCTTCTCTGTTACCCCTTTACAGTTTAAAATAAAGTGCAGCGGGTCCAGAGGTTTATAAGAATGTTGAAACTTTAATTTACTGATATCACCTTGTTTGACGATAACATGTTTTCATGTATACTGTTACAATACTTAGCTGTTACAGTAATATATTGTTACAGTACATGCCTTTTCCCATTTGGTCTATTTAGTTTGAAATTTTGAAGTTTGCTAATGCAAGGTAGTTGTTTTTGTTGTTGTTAGATATGAAGTTTATACGGAATTAAATATTCGAAATGTCGGATTTTTTTATAAAGTGCACAAGGCAAGATACGTGTATCTAAGTTAGCAATTCTTTTATTAAACAAAGCAGGACCAAACTATTTCGATTTGTCTTCGACTTGGAATGAGGAACACTAGTATAAAGTGTAGAAGGTCAATGTTCAATACTATTGAAAAATGAAATATTTGTAGATGATTTGTACTCCAAAAGATTTTTGTATTTTTTTTCGTAACCTATTCAGTTTTTTCTAATTCTTATCTGTATAAAAGACCATAAATTTTGGAATTGTAATCGTGCAGTTTTCGGAGTAATCATATCAAAACGAAAGTTACAAACACTGAAGTAGTATAATTTGTGATTCATGAACGAACAGATTTAGCTTGAATAGAATGTACACATTGCGTTATAAACGTTGTGAATGGAATAAGCAAGGTAAATCTCGAAGTCGTTCGTTAGCTGGGCAATCAAGTTCATTTTGTGTTCTACTTAAAAGGTCACGTTGGTTGTAACCTACATATTTTAAGTTGTAAATTTGGACACAAACAAGATAACATTATATCCTTATTAAGTACCAAGTGTAGTTGATAACATATTTTCTTGTATTTTATTCTTTTTCTGTATTCAATTTGCATAACACGAATTGTCTATAGTACTCAGAAAATTAAGATTTGTAAGACATATTTCCGAATGCGTTTACAAAATGGCCAATATACCTCTTCAGTATGAAACGTTCCTGAAGCAATATAGATGATTCCACATCTTATACAATGCCTCAAATAATGGGACCGAAGTATGCTAGATTTAAAACAAGTTGCATTGCTTCTATTTTTATCAGTCATTGTAGAAGAAAATAAAGTCAAGTAAATATCAATATATTAACAAAACGCTTTATTGAATAGAAATTTGGATTTTTTGTAAACATGCATATTAAATACATTTCTGGCAAAGTGCCATTATCTATCAAATAGTTTGTGTTATTATACAATTCTATTTTAAGAGGCTGTGATTTAATATTCCTTAAATGACACCATATACTTAAGAATTTTAAATACAACAACTTTAGGTTAAAAGAACTCATTGTACTATTTCAGCTGTATGAATTGTATATATATACAAGTCTAAATTGAAAACTACGTTTAAACCTATGATTGCGTTGGATAAAAACCGCAATTTTTATACGTGTGCATGTAAAACAAATTTCGTTGTAGAAGGGTCTAAATACACACACACATATATATATAAGGGCAAACACTAACAGTTCCATTTTCTAATTAAATGGTCTTGAAATTGACGTAGGATGACATGATTATTTTCATTTTGATTTTTGCAATGACAAACATAAGTACAGTCTAAAATTTAGTAGTTTTAATTATTATCTGTGTTTGTTATTCGATTACATAATTATAGTAAAATTGTATGCTTTCATTAAGAAAAGAGATTAAGAAGTTGAGTGTCTATACTAATTGACACCGTCGCCAATGGATGATTTAAAAGATGTCTTTTCGTTTTTCTCAAACATTGTTGTCAATACAATGGAATGTCATATAACTGTCATACAAGTGAGAGGATTAGCTAGATATAAAAGGTGGTTTAATCCACCATTAACCTCATAAGAAAATGTTTTTACCAAGTCAGGAATATGACATCTGTTTTCCATTCGTTTTTTGCTTTTGATATTGCAATTTGTGTCGGGGCTTTCTGTTGCGAATTTTCTTTGAGTTCGGCATTTTTATTGCTGTTGTTGACAATGACATATCTAATAGGTTTCAAAAATTTCTATGTTACACCTTTATTACTTACAATTAAGTGCAGAGGGCCAGAGGTTTATAGAAATTTAGAATTTTTAAAACTTTAAATTACTGGTATTACCTTGTTTGTCGATTACATATTTTCATATATCCTGTCACAGTACATACTTTTTTCCATTGGGTTTATTTAGTTTAAATAGTTTTAAGGTAGTTGTTTTTGTTGATTTTAGAAATGACTTCATACGAAATAAAAAATCGAACGAAAAGAATTAATTTGGATAGTATGTTTCCTTTTTGTTATGAACTTTGTGAACGAAATACACAAGGCAACGCTCGCCGTTGTCTGTTAGCTCAGCAATCAAGTTCCTTTTGTGTTCTTTAAAAAATAAATGAAAATTAATGAACAAAATTAACAAAAAAAAAAAAAGTTACATATAAATTTATGATATTTATGTCCTGTAATTGGAATTGCTTGAGATGTGCCAGAGGACTGGGCGTGATTGCGACCAAAGTAGAAGAAATGAAATATTGCGTCCATTTCATTTAAAGTAATCCTTCTTACATGTTATTTGCAAATGACAGCTCTCTTTCAATTCAGTATGCATGTTTCTACATCAAAATGGGACATTTTACAATTAAGAAATTCCGATTGGATCAAAACCGACGATTTGCAAGTTTATTTTGCTAGATCGAATTAAAAACTCTATTTTAAAGTCATATAAAAAGAGTGACCGGTTAAACATAATGTTTATCCAATTCATGAATCAATGCATGTTTATATTATAAACTTAGTCTTCTGTGCACGATTTTCTTATTTTTTCCGCATCCATATCGTACAATCGTGTGCACATTTTTAGAACGAAGAGATTCTGCGCTTCATACAAAATGTACTTCGGTCAACGCTTTTACACCCCAATGAAGTTACAACAAGAAACATTCAATTCTTAAAACAAACCTAGCAATTTAGTTATAAAAAACATATGCATCGGGTTATTTTTAATTTGAAGTTCCGTATGACTTTAAATCATAATTGGACTTGCACTACTTGCTTTGCTTTCTAACTATTTTGATCTGAGCGTCACTGATGCGTCTCTTATGTAGACGAAACGCGCGTCTGACGTATTAAATTATAAGGCTGGTACTTCGATAACTATTTACATAACTGCGTCGATACCACTGCTGGTGGACGTTTCGTCCCCTTGGCCATCACCAGCTATGTAGTCAGCACTTCGGTGTTGACATGAATAGCAATTAGATAGTCATTTTTACATGTTTGCAAAAGTTAAGATTATTCAAAATACAAAGGATTTTCCTATCCCAGGCATAGATTACCTCAGCAATATTTTGAAACACATTCAGAGTTTTGGTCCTAAATGCTCTTCTCCTTGATTCTTAATTGGCGTGCTATATATTTTCATCTGAGCGTCATGGATGCGTCTAATGAAGACGAAACGCGCGTATGGAGTATCGAATTATAAGCATTGTACCTTTGATAACTATTGGCGGATGGAATAACATAAACTTTGAATCTGTACCAAATAGTCTTTAGTATTCTTATTTAATTGCTTTTGGCTTTTCGTCAATCAAATGATTGTAGCCTTTTTAACTGATTTTTAAAGAATTTTCTTTATTTTGCTGTAAAAAAACTGTTTTAGTTTAGGGGGACCGGGGGGGGGGGGTGAGCGCACTCAAACATGTTTGTTTTGAGCAAATTCAGTATGTGCATGAAAAAAAAAAATCAGTAGCAATAATTCAGTGACAGTCAGTTGAGTTACAGTTTGCAATGACGGGATATTCATAACTAATAACTAACTTTTAAATTATGATGTATAGACTTTTTTCATTGCTAATAGGATGTAGCGAATAGATGATTTTAGCTTTGTTTTGGTGTTTATAGATCATCGTATTTTAGGCATAATTCCACATCTTCTTTTTTTTTTAAATTGACATTAGAGTAATATTAATTCTGTTCATCATAAATTGATATTCAATAGTTAAACTGTTCTTATTCGTAGTCTTACTTATTGGATGGAACTTCAGTAGTTAACGAATATTATTGTCAAGTATTACTCAAACGCAGGGGAGCACTTGCATAGACTATAACGAAGCTACTTTCATTTATATCAACTTATATATTGAATGCGGATATAATACAATAAAAGTACCACTACGAAATGTAATGTAAAATCTTTCCGCTGTTTCTTAAGTTAACAAACAAAACTTAACCCTTTTGAAACTTATATCCGCACATATTTGGAATGCGCCGAATTATGATGGTTTTTCGAGAATGAAAAGTATCGTACCACTTTTCACGTCATACGAGCATATGAAAATGACCTTCTCGATATACCCAACGTATCGGAACGTAAGTCAGTCTACTGTATTGAAGCATTTTGAAAGGGAGAATAGACTGCATGATATATGTGTTTTAGCTTTTTTAATTGATTTTGCAATTTTATAAAGGAATTCTGTTTTGAATTTCCCTTGGAGTTTTAAACGTTTGTTATTTTACTTTTTATAATTTTCATGAATGGATTAAGCCCTAGCCACACCTTACCAGATAGAGCTAAGGGACGCCGAATGAATAACGTTTTGCAATCCGTTCAGACTTGTTATACGACTGTTCTAGTCCATTTAATGTATGTTCATCGTCTGTTTTATCCGTCGACGTCCGTTCTGTCTGATGAAAAAGATTGAATATGTTCAGAACTTTAGCCTCGATCACACATAGCGTGAACGGACACCAACGGATAACTTTTTTCCGTTCGTTCATGTCTGTTAGACGTCCGTTCTCATCCGTTAGTCGTCCGTTCATTTCTGTTTAATGTTCGTTCAGCGTCCGTTTAATCCGTCGTTCTTCGTTCTGTCCGGTGGAAATTTTGAAGCATGTTTTGTCCATTGTAGATCTGGTAGTCGTCCGGTGTTTACGGTATTCGTCCGTTCAATGTCCGTTTTGTATCCGATATTTGTCTCTTATTCATTCGTTAGGAGTCCGGTAGATAAATTCACCAACGAACTTCTACCGGACGTATAGCGAATACAACGGATGTTGAACGGATGTGAAACCGACTTGTACCGGACGTATAACGGATAAAGCGGATTATGAAAGGATATGAAACTGATAAATACCAATTAAAAATTTCGAGTCAGAAAGGCGAATCATTTGTATGTCAGATTTCGAAAGTGTCATGAATGTCTATTATTCAGTATGACCTAAGACTATCAAACAGTTGTATTCAGGTCAGACCCTACCTTTTGGTGATGAAAAACCAAAACCAGTTACAGAGAAAATTTTTGAATATTTATACGATTTACATGTACTTTTATTGTTGCCTTTAGTTTTTACACATACCTTGTTCATCCGTTCACCCGGTACGTTACCGTTTATTGTACGTTGCATATCCTGTGTGTGTCCGTTATGCATTCATTATACGTCCGTTTTATTGGTCAGTACATCAACGGACTTCCAACGGATAACAATTGTGTAAACGGAAACGTTTTTTATTCCGTTAGGCGTCCCTTCGTGTTATCCGGTAAGTTGTGACCACAGCTTAAGAACGGACGTCCAACGGATGAAGTATCCGTGTAACGTCCTGTAAAAGTGAATTTCATTTCCGTTACTATTGTTATACATCCGTTGGATGTCCGGTTAACCAATTCACCAATGGAATTCTACCGGACGTACAACAGACGTTTAACAAATGAAACGTATGAAAAACAGATATAAAACAAACATGAACACAAGAGTAACGGATAAACAGATACGTACCGAATGTAAAACGAATAAATGCCAATTAAAACTTTCGCGTCATAAATGACAATTTTAGGTACGTCAGATTTCTTGAATGTCATTAATGATTATTATTCTAAATGTCACGTGTATGTGATTAACATGTATTATTTTTGCCGACTTTAATTTACCGCTTATCTTGTTCTTCAGTGTTATGCGGTACTCGTTCGTTGGATTTACGTTCGACGTCCGTTCTGTGCGGTACGTTTCCGTTTGTCGTACTTTGCATATCATGTGTTTGTCCGTTAGTCATTCGTTACGCGTCCGTTGTATATGATCAGTACACCAACGAACTCCCAACGGATAAATAGGAATTTCGACATCCGTTTTTGTCTACTTAAAACCTTTTTTTCCGTTCGGCGTTCATTCAAGCTATCCGGTATGATGTGAGCACAGCTAAAAAAGATATAATTTAATATAACAACAGGGGCGGAGGACATCATACGACAATTGTTAAACTACTAAAGGACATTTTGGCGCGAAGAATAGCCCACTTTATCCCGAATCAATCCGTTCATCTGTATTTGCAATATCCAATTTTAATAAAACCTTACTTAGTTGAACAACATTGTATGATGGGTTTAATTTTAAAGCTGTTTGCATTTACAAATTAGTTGAATTTAGAAAGAAAAATAATTGTATCAAATAGGAAATAAAAGTGAAATATTTGTTAGGTTTTTCTTGATACTATAATTAATTCAAAATTATCACCCTATTTTCAAATTAGAAGTACAAATGACTCTGCACCTCTATCATGTCTAGATAAAGAGTAGGAGCAGTTCCTATTGCTATTAAATGAAAAACATGGCACATATGGTATACAAAGAGCAAAGGGCCCAACACGTAAGTTCACTGGTATATCAGTTCCAGATTATAACGGACTTGTAATTTTTGCAGTCATTTAGCGCTTTGTTCAGGATGTTAGATACTGTACTGTCCTAATTCCTGAAACAAACCCACAGCAAAACGCCCGGTCAAACTACTTTCAAAGAAGTATGAGTTAAATGTGAGAATAGGTACCACAAGAAACTAGTTAACAAAATGCCAGCTTCAGTCTTAAATCAATATGATTGAACAGTTATGTCTTCTTCATATGTAAATCAGCCACAAACTCTCTCGATAGGGGTTAAGTATCGTGTCGTCATAAACTAAACGAGATAAACTTAACCTGTATCAAGCAAACAATTGTTTTTAGAATAAATGTGTCTTTTTTCTCTCGATGCAAAGGCATTTTGATTGAATCAGTATTTATTAAAAAAAAACATGCCATCTTTATTGAATTGAAACCTTTTTTGTAAGTATATCCTTTGTGAATAAGTCTTTTAAAAGATTTTGTCCAGCTTTTATGTTGAATGACAACAATTTTCCTCTTTGGTGAAGGAATTACATTAAAAGATGAAATGTTCAAAACCTATAGGTTGCACTTTGTAAATAAAGCTGTTTGTCAAAACACGCCTCTTTTGGGGAGATCTTAAATATTCATAGAAAATTAATTTTGTTTACAGACTGGTTCCCAGTTATGCTCTCTGTGTTCCATCTCACAGAGACATAGCTTGGGAATGTTACCAGTAAATAAACATGTGCATATTAATTACATTGAAATCTGTGGTAACCTTGCATTCGAGGTAGGGGTAGTTAAGAAAATTAATGTTAGTTTAAACTCTGAGATGTTCAGGGCATATAAACGTTGAAAATATTGTAACAAACCTAGGGTTGCTATAATACTGTTTAACTCATTCAGGAGGAGTGGAATAATTGTTTAATTCAACGGAAGTGTAAAGAATCAGATGTAATAAACGTAACAATAATATTTATTTAAGCAGTATTTTTGACTTGTTATTTCATCAACAATAAATACACATTCAACATTCAACAAATAACAACAATGCACCGGATGGTCACCAAGAACTTGAACTAGCTATAACTTATAATCATTAGAGAAACACAACGGAAAAATCACCTAAATAAGGGTTTCTTTATCAGGACAATAGAAATGACTTGCAAATCCCGTTTAAGAATAGTAAGTTATAGCACCAACAGTCTTGGTTCGCTAAAACAGATCAAAATCTAAATATAGACTCAAGTATTTAAATTATCATTAGTAACTTTCTTATTTAACTTTGATTATTTGACTTTTCTATTTATATGTTGACGGTTCAAATGATTGATTCAGACAGACATGTTGTTCTGCAGGCTCCTATTTATGTCTTTTGGCACTAATTATGACGTAAGGGTAAACGTCCAATCGTCCAATCAAAAACAACGTTTCTTACGTCTTTTGGCTTGAAACGTTCAAGAAGACAATTAGATTTCGTTATTATTAAATAAAGACTCGTTATTGAGTTGTCCTTATTTTGTCCTTCTTGTCCGAATTATATTTAAAAGCAAATAAAACTAAAAGGACATTTCTATATAATGCTATAATTAAACGGACAGTAAATTCCTTTCTCACTACGGCGTATGATCTTATGTGTAATTTACCTAACCTTACGCATTAGATATAATGCTTAAATGAGATCAATGAAAACCCTGCTCTATCATAAATATAGACAATGTTCATGAAAAGGGAGGCAAAAACATAATAAATACGCAATTTATCTACATTGATAAAGTGTTAACTTTTACAAATAATGATATGAGATCGCAATTGAATCTCACGACGATATTAATCAAAATAAATCACTATCTGACGGAATAATCAAAGTATTTCATAGGTAAACATTACCAAGATATACATATAAAACTGACCCATATCGCTAGCAAAGTACAAATAGTTTAAATCATGAGTATGAAAGTCAATGCATTTATCAGTGTTTGTGCACACCCGAGAAGTTGACCACCCGGCAATATTCAAATAAATATATGTTTAAATACCATTACAGTGAGTTGACTGTTAGTGTTGCTCTCCACCAATTGCAACTCATTCAAAATTTTGACCAAATTGCAATTTGTTTTTTAAAATCAAATTGTTCAACTGGTCAGAATTTTGAACCAACTGCTGTAGAAAACCACAGCCAAGTCATGAAAGTGCAAAGTGATATAATAAAACATACTTACAATCCTATAAGACTTTAACTCTACTTTAATGATGTTGTGACAAAATTAGTTTATCAGTTTGTATAGTTATATTATATTCATTTCCATGCTGAAGGGGAACTGTTTATTTTGAATTGCTATTAAATTGTTCAAACTAAGCTTTGATATAGTTTTTCTTTCTAAAAGTATTCTATATCTATAAGAATCAGATATCATTTTAAATAAAACATCATATATTCAGTAAAATATGTGTGAAATAACAATATGCTATTGATAAATTTTCAGGGGAGATAACCTAAAATATTATTCTTTTGAAAAAAGACTTTTTGAAAGAAAAGTTATTATCTCCCCCATGGAAACTTCCTATAAACATATATTGCAATTTTACACATATTTTACTGAATATGAAATGTTTTAATTCACATAATGTCTGATTCTAATAAATACTAGAACACACCCGTGATATTGCAGGTCCGTGACTGAATTAAAGTATATAACTATGCTCAAGCCTTATTTTAGTATTAGTATTGTCATTTGATAAAGTCATGCCGATTATAAGATACACAGTTTTCTCCGCTTTCAAATCTTTCTGTTTGAACCCGTCGAACTGGAACTTATCAATTATTGATAATATTAATTATTTGGAAAACAAAAGGTCCTGGAATGGAGTACTTTTTAATCAACAGCATTGTCCTATATTAGTCATAAATAAAATTGAATTCTTTGATTCGCTGTTTTACGTCATGCCCGCTAACAAATTGAAAACTGTACCTATACGCCTTTTTTAGTCCAGATTTTTAGTATTCGTATTGTTATCTTAGAAAGTCTAACTGATTAAAATACTACAATAGGTAACAATTTGACAATTAAGTAGTTTCAACCCTGTGATTATGACCCGTGTAATACTATATAACATATTAATCCTGAATACACCGTTTGGTGGTGCGCCTGTCAGATGCGGAACGTACAGATAAGGTAATCGGTAACAGGTGAATATACTATTGGTATCGGTATCAGACTCGACCCGGAACTTCTTAATTATTGGCAATATTAATTGCGTGGAAAACAAAAGGGCCTGGAGTGGTGTAATTTTTAATCTACACCTTTGTACTATATTAGTTATATATAACGTTGAATTTTTTATTCGTCGTTTTTACGTGATGAAGGCTGACAAATTGGACCTCGTAATTTTAGTATTATAGATAGAATACTTTTAGAAAGAAAAACTATATGAAAGCTTAGTTTGGACAATTTAATAGCAATTCAAAAAAGTATTCTATATTTATAAGAATCAGACATTATGTGAATTAAAACATTTCATATTCAGTAAAATATGTGTAAAATTGCAATATATGTTTGTAGGAAGTTGCCATGGGGGAGATAATAACTTTTCTTTCAAAGTCTTTATTCAAAAGAATAATATTTTAGGTTATCTCCCCTGAAAATTTATCAATAGCATATTGTTATTTCACACATATTTTACTGAATATATGATGTTTTATTTAAAATGATATCTGATTCTTATAGATATAGAATACTTTTAGAAAGAAAAACTATATCAAAGCTTAGTTTGGACAATTTAATAGCAATTCAAAATAAACAGTTCCCCTTCAGCATGGAAATGAATATAATATAACTATACAAACTGATAAACTAATTTTGTCACAACATCATTAAAGTGGAGTTAAAGTCTTATAGGATTGTAAGTATGTTTTATTTTATCACCTTGCATTTTCACATTTTGACTGAACAATTTGTTCAATTTTCTGACCAGTTGAACAATTTGGTTTTAAAAAACAAATTGCAATTCGGTCAAAATTTTGAATGAGTTGCAATTGGTGGAGAGCAACACTAACAGTCAACTCACTGTAATAACACATTAAATAATAACAATTGTCAGTCCAGAATTGTCACAATATGCCACACAGCCCAATATTTTGACCTTTGAAATAAAATGTGGTGCATATGAACTTTCAATTCTAGGATAAGATTTTTTTTTCTTTCAAAACTTCAAAGTAAAACTTGTACAGTTTAGCCGTAAAAGGAGTTTCTATGGGAAATTGCATTGTCAATATTTACAGAAATGCAACCTATAGGTGTAAGATACGGTATGTTTTACTCCCTATAACAAAACGTTTCAAAGGAAAACTACATCGTTTAACACACTACCAATAATCTACGTTTAGTGCTATCATGTATATTTTAAATAATTATTTTGTTAAATAAAAATTCATTTCAAAGAACAGTCTAATCTACAAAGAAGAAAACAATAGCGGCCAAATATTTATGATACTGCAAAGCAACTAATAACTTTTTTTGGAAGTAAAATCTTGTAGATGCTAATTTCAAATATAAAAAGTTCTGAGCGATTTCTAATTTCATAACTAACAACAATGGTGTTTTATTACTATTTGTATATGAAAAATGATATTCAACTTATGAAATTCGATATTCTAACGACTTTATACCTGTTTTCGACATGGTCACACACCGGCCTTGAACTAATATTGTGACGAGAAAAATTGTCAAAGACTTTATCGGTAAAAAGAAAGGTTTGGCAGGAAGATATTATAATTAAAGATGAACTTTTATCTTCTATATTGTTGAGAGTATTGAAATATCCCAGGTCATTCAAATTCAAGTTATGACTGCTGGATAGTTTTATTGTGAAGAAGGATGTAATAATTATAATATCATTTATGAACAATAAGATGAAAACCTTCATGAAAATGAGAAAAGACCTGCCAATTAGTCTGACCTCTTTAAAAAAGCAGAAAAAGGTGTTCGAGATTTTCATCAATGTCGAAAAGATGCAGGCTTAAGGGAGTTTGTGACAAGGATATCAAAGAATTTTTGGTAAATAATCTATCAACTGTATCTATTGAAGCTTTATAGATAGAGAAAATCTGAAAGGAACATATATATTCAGAATAATGAGCTCTACCAATTGTTACTATATGTCAAAACTGTTAGACAAGTTACTAGTATTACAGGAGTTATGACCCATACATGACAAACATTTTTTCGCTTTTGCCTATTATCCTGAAAACTTCAATATAAACAGAACTACTAGAAGACAATATGAAGTCATCAGAGTTTTCACCCTTAGAGAACTTAGAACGATCGCAAAAGGCGTTGAAAAGTACCAAAAAATTGTTTAAAGAATCTGCTGGAAGATATCTAATTGAAGTAAAAGAAATGACAGAAATTATATAATATAAGACATAATGGCGAATTAGAAATGTTCGCATTGTAAAAAAGGTATTTATAAAGTCATATGTTACTAGGACTATCTTTTATCAAAAAATAACCTTTATCTAATGAAAATCTTCAAAATGGACTGTTATCGAATTATTGTTTTCCCGTTTTCTATTTGACATTATGGTTGGTTGCAGACTAGGCACAACCTGTTGTCGGGCGGAAAAAAGTTGACGCGGCGTTTACTCGCGAGCACTTCATGTCAAACCTCTGCGTTAACTCCGAAATTTAAGCAGACATTAATTAAACGGGCGTTTACTTTTGTGTTTACCTCCGCTTTAACAAGAAAATTGCGCGTCTTCTTTTTTTGTTTGTTTGTAGTAAACGCTCGATTACGCAGTTTGTCATCGTATCTTGGATACACTAACCTAGCATATCACATGATAAGGTAAATCAAAATTAAAACTGTCCATTTCGATTGATATATTGACGATTACAGTAAAATATATTACACCTTTTATTTAATTGAAAATGAATCATAGTTTTAATGTACAAAATGGTTATTTATCCTGGAACTGTAAAATCTACAACACTTTCAATTTACATTCATAAGTTTTCAGAAGATATGACAAACACATAACCGAAGTAAGAGGTGAGTTAATACGATCAGATAAAGGGAAGAAATGGTTTAAGTGCATTCATACCGACGTGTTCGCAGAGTGGAAATATTTGTGTTAGTTGATATTTGTACATGTAACTTTTGAAAAGAACTTTTAGAAAATCCGCTATTTAAAGTTATTGGAACTGTTTTTCTTGCAATGAATAAAAGTTAATTTTTCGAATTAAAGGTGTTTTAATTTGAATTGTAATGGTTTTAACCGCCTATACGTAGAATATTAGGATAACAGTCGATTTAACAAAATGAAATAAAATGTACAAATATACACGAAGTTTATTTTATAATTTACACAATTAGTTAACGCGAAAAGTAAACGCGCGTTGACTTACAAGTGCTCAGTGGGCGTAAAAGCAAACTTGCGAAATCTGAGGTATACGCCCGTTTACTGTTGACTAGACGGACACATAGTAAACGCGCTTTTACTCGGGTAGACATTAGACATTTCCTTTTTGACCGCGATAAAGTAATAATAGTAAACGTGACAATTGTCATTCCCGGGCTTGTATTTGCATGAATTCCTTGAGTTGGTTGACCGTTATGGAATAACAGTTTCAAAGATGATATCGGATATGTTCCTTACGTCGTAACTACAGCACCCTTCCCTTTATTAAATGTGACCTAAGGAATTGGACTAGTTATCGGATTGGTTATAGCATAAACACCACGACGGGTGCCACATGTGGACAGGATCTGCTTACATTTCCAGAACACTTGATATCACCCCTAGTTTTGAGCGGGGTTCGTTTTGCTTAGTCTTTAGTTTTCTATATCGTGTCGTTGTATCATGTGTACTATTATTTGTCTGATTGTCTTGTTATTTTTAGCCACGGCGTTGTTAGTTTCAATCTAAAGGTTTGACTATCCCTCTGGTATCTTTCGTCCCTCTTTTGAAGTTGACGAACAGAATAAGTGCATGTGGCGTTAACATGCTTTTACTTAATGTAATGCTCGATCTTCATGCAACTGTAGTATTTAGTATGCAGTAATTTTATCCAGTTGACCATTCTTAAGTAGTTCGACAGCCGCAGATCCTAAGTAAGAGGTCAACCCAGGATGACAGAAAAGATTACC
Organism: Mytilus galloprovincialis; assembly: GCA_037788925.1. Classification (NCBI taxonomy): domain Eukaryota; kingdom Metazoa; phylum Mollusca; class Bivalvia; order Mytilida; family Mytilidae; genus Mytilus; species Mytilus galloprovincialis. Next base: position 39,140,628 of record CM075335.1, read on the forward strand.
AAACGTGAATTTTATATAATGTTATTTTTTTATATACCAAATCATTTTACTAACAATTAGAAACGCATGGAAAATACACAAATAAATAATCATCACGTTTTAATCAAAAATTTATTGTCATATAAATGTATATCTACGATGTTATTGATTTTTTACGTGCTCAATAGTTCAGTGTTGATTGTTTATAAGAATATGTCAGTTGTTATTCATCCGTTTGATAGATTTGAGCTTATGATTTTGCTATTTGATTAGTGACTTTTAGTTTTGAATTTTCCCGGGCGTTCGGTTATCCTTGGCAAAAAAGCGCAAAAGTTAGTAAGAAGGAAAATTGGTCACTGAATTATTTTTTTTTGTCTATTATATGTTTATAATTTGTAATAAATGTAGAAAAAAATCGTTTGAAAGATGTCACTTCCGGTATTTTTTTATAGTTTACTTGACTGATTTCAAAAGTTTATGTCAAAGTCAAAATGTACTTTACATTAAATAGGTACAAACATAAACACTTCCGGTTTACATAAGGTCACTTATGGTTAGCTTTTCTATGGTCAAGTGGCTTGCAAATCAATTCCAATGGCTTTATCATGTATACATATGAGGTAAAAGCAAAGGTCAAAATCTTGAAGTCAAACTTACCTATGACCTTGAGCTCAATTTCAAGGTCATCAACAAAGGATCACAAATCAAAACAACCTGAATTTAAAAGAGGATTAAGAAAAAAACAATATTCAGAACAAATACAATACGTGTTTTCTAATTAACAAGACTAGTATTATTTCGTGCGTCGAAAGAGCTTTTCTTGATTACGTTTTATCAGGAATTTCTTTTACCAAAACATTTGCAAGCATAACATTGGGAATAGACCAATACTAGCGCACGCAGGTCATCAATTGACTTTGTCAGATTAGTTGAATGTTCGTCTGTAACGCCAACTTATTACGTCGTACCTATTATAGACATTTAAGCTGTGTGACGGCCAACGATTCTCAAAGTCTAAATTAAACAATTTTAAAAGCTACTACAGGAATAACACTTGTGTTTTAAACATTATTGAATACTTGAACATTCTTTTCTGGCATGTTTGTTAGTTTTGATGAATATATTTTTATGATATCGCATCTTCCTGAAACATAAAAGTTAATCTAATTACCTTTAAAAGTTACATTGTATGTATCAGTTATTATCTTTTTCGGACGTCATAGTGGTTAACCCTTTGCGGTTGTCTTTTTTTTTCATTTATAAAAATGGTATGATTGCCAATGAGACAACTCTCCACAATAGACCAAAATGACACAGAAATTAACAACTATAGGTCACCGTACGGCCCTTAACAATGAGCAAGGCCATACCGCATAGTCAGCTATAAAAGGCCCCGAAATGACCATGTAAAACAATTCAAACTAACGGCCTAATTATGTATCTTTTAACTATGATCTGGTCTAAATTTTCATTTTAGAACGCATGCATGATCAATTTTCAATAGCTTTGCAATTACAAAACAAAGACAAAAGTTATCAAAGGTACCTGGATTATAATTTAATACACCAGACGCACGTTTCGTCTACATAAGACTCATCACTGACGCTCAGATCGAATTAGTTATAAAGCCAAACAAGTGAAAAGTTGAAGAGTATTGAGGACCCAAAATTCCAAAAAAGTTGTACAAAATACGGCTTAGGTAATCTACTCCTGGGATAAGAACATCCTTAGTTTTGTAACATTTAATTTATAAAAATGATAATTTCACTGATATTCATGTCAACACCGAAGTCCTGATTCTGGGCTGGTGATACAAAATATACGTTCGTACGGTCTTTTTCGTACTTAGAAGATATTGGACAGTAAAAAGTTATTTGGATCAAGCCTTATCAAAATTGCTTTTTACTTAAAACGTTTAATTTATTGTGTATAGGAAACTTGAAATTTTCTGCTTCATACTTTACTTGTGAAAAATCCTTGCCAGCAGAAACGTATTCATAATTAAACTGTCAATTGTTCTTGAACAATTGAGAGGTCTTTCCTTTTGTAATGTAAAATACATGTTCAAACAGACGTAAAAAGTATTGAAAAGGTCAAAGTCAACCTTAAAAAGCTCGAAAAAACACTAAAAATCCTTTATATAAGGTTAAAAACACTAAATTCGCTATCTGGGACATGACCTTGACCTTTGACCTTTTGACCTTTGTCAAGGTCATCAGTCCCCAATGCCATTACTGAAAACCCCAAGGGTCTAGGACCTTTGGTTATATAGTAAAACCTGATTTTGTCTTTTCAGAAACCTAAAACAGGGGTTATGCCCCTTATAGAAAGGTCAAATCTCTTCGGTCAAAATGTAACAAAGTTGCGCCGTAATGACCCAAACATTTTCCACTATTTAAAACTTCTGTAAGTATAATGGTTTCTGAGATTATCCCATAACAAGGTGTTAGGTCAAAGGTCAAGGTCAACATACAAATTTGACCTTGAGATATTTTTCAAAGATGCATGAATTGATGATGATTGGTGAAGATCCTAGGTGTCTACGACTTACGGTTTCTGAGTTTTGGTGACCAACCGACATCGGTTAATTTTCATAGGGGCATAACCCTACCAATGAGTCGTTGAATCTTTTCGATCCAAATGTAACGAAGAACCGGGGTCTGGTCCTTAACAGATTTCACCCTTTGTTTTTTTTTCTACCTATTACGGTTACGGTGTTGGAACGATAACAAGGTTTTTGGGTTTCGGAGGGATTACTCCGAACCGACAAAATATTTCGACTCACAGGGTGAGTTCCGGATAGGTATTCATGACACCGATACAAAGTGTGAATATGAAAGCGACACGTCTTACGGTTAACGCGGCTAAATTTGTCAAAGTTTGGCGGAACAAAAAGAATAATAATAATAATAATAATAATAATAATTAAAAACCAATTGTTCAGAGAACCATTGATGGTCTTTCCACCAGTTAAGACCTTTTTTTATATGAAAATATTAAAATTTGGTTTTAAATGTCAATTTTAGCGCCAAATGACAGCTTTTTGAAAGTTTATTAAAAAAATATATGGTTTCTATAAAAAAAATATATATTAAAGGGAGATAACCTTTTACTTCCGGTTTAAAAAGTTTACTTCCGGTATTGTTTGATAGTTTACTTGACACTGATTCCAAAAATATATGGTTCTATATACTTTTACATTGATAAAGTACAAAAAATAGCTACTTCCGGTTTACAAAAGGTCACTTCCGGTTGTGTTTTTTAAGGTCACATTGCTTACAACTTAATGCAAAAGGTCCCATGGCTTTATCATGTGTACATATGAGGTAAAAGCAAAGGTCAAAATCTAGAACGTTTAATTAGCATATGACCTTGAGCTCAATTTCAAGGTCATAAACCAAGGACCTCAAATCAAAAGACTCTAGTCCTCTACTTTATATTGTTAATGAGTTATATTACCATACGTATGATATTAGATATAAAAAGGGGGAAAACTCGCGTCAAATGTCTACGTACCCTTTCGACTAAAATTTATGTGTTACGACATGTCGTAACTAACAATTGTGTGAAAATATTTAGTCGATATCTTGTATGATTTCTGAAAATAAGAGATAACAAGCCAAAATCAAAAATTTGAACATGACCTTGACCTTGACCTCATTTTCATACTTTTTTTAGCAAGGGCCTCAAATCAAAAGACCCTAGGCCTCTATCACTTATGGTTTTCCAGTTACAAATTTATTTCACTTATTTCAATACAAAAGGGGAAATTACTCTCATATGGGGTCTTCGTAAAGCTTCGGTCAAAATAAAACGTAACATCCTGAGGATATAAAGAGCAATTTGGAAAAATAAATTTGTCGCTTTCTTTTACGGTTGCGGAGGAGATCTGATAACAAGAAAAACAGTGTTTGGGGAGATAACTCTTACAAAGAAAAGTGTTCGGTTAAACAGGGTGAGTTTCAAAAGCGTATAGACTGTATGATCTCGTATACAATTGTTTGTTCGTTTGTTTGTTTGTTTCGGTATGGGGTCTATATTATTGTGTTACCGGAGAAGTTTCATGTTTAGTTTGGAAAGTTTTTATTTTATTTTAGGTACAGCGCGCGCGCCAGATTGAGGAGACACCACGTGACGCGGGTTTATATTAACAAAAACTTAGTCTTTTTATTTCTTTTTAGGTGGGGACGTTAAACAGACAACATCTATAGAGATGGAATGTACACAATGTAATTTCTTTTGTCATTGTAGGAAATTGACATTTTGTTCACAGTTCACCAGCAGTGCATGATTTGGATTTAATTGATCCGGTGTAACTTTAAAACACGTTTAAGGATTATTTTCTTAAAATGTACATTTTTCAGCACAAGTTTTGTAACAGATAAGTTTTTCAATCCAGGAGCGGACATTTTTATTGTAGGATTTCACTGAGATTTACGGACCTAGCAAGCGATTTTTACGGCATTGCCATTTTTTTTCTCTAGGAAAAGCTTTGAGAGATATCTGCACCAAGTTTTTTTATAAACTTTTAGTACATGTATGCCCTGCTGACTGCAAATTTTGAGGTCGATTGTACTTGTAGTTTCAGAGTACATGTGGTTTTTTTTCAGAAGTGACGCAAGAACAATATTAAATTTCAATGTTTCATGAAACATGGATGATTGATCATGATTGATTGATTGATTGATTGATTGATTGATTGATTGATTGATTGATTAGTTGATTGGTTGGTTGGTTGGTTGGTTGGTTGGTTGGTTGGTTGGTTAAACGGTTAAACACGTTGGATAGGGTCAATTGAAACAGCGAAAAAGAAACAAAGATCTTGGACCCTATATTAAGCACATGAGACTGAAACATGATTGATTGATCATGATCATGATTGATTGATTGATTGATTGATTAATTGATTGATTAGTTGGTTGGTTGGTTGGTTGGTTGGTTGGTTGGTTAAACGGTTAAACACGTTGGATAGGGTCAATTGAAACAGCGGAAAAGAAACAAAGATCTTGGACCCTATATTAAACACATAAGACTGAAACATGATTGATTGATCATGATCATGATTGATTGATTGATTGATTGATTGATTGATTGATTGATTAATTGATTGATTAGTTGGTTGGTTGGTTGGTTGGTTGGTTGGTTAAACACGTTGGATAGGGTCAATTGAAACAGCGAAAAAGAAACAAAGAAGATCTTGGACCCTATGATAAACACATGAGACGGAAACATGATTGATTGATTGATTGATTGATTGGGAAACATGATTGATTGATTGATTGATTGATTGATCATGATCATGATCATTATTGGTTGATTAATCATGATCATGATTGATTGGTTGGTTGGTTGGTTGGCAAACACACATAAAACTCTTCAAGTAGTGCCCCAAATCACATATGTACATGACCTTGACCTTTGACCTTGTAACCTTTGTCAAGGTCATTGCTTCACAATGTCATTTCAAAAGACCCTATGGGTCAAGGTCATTTGGTTTAAGAGTTTTGTCTTATAATGGCTTTATATAAACCATCAATGGGGATTATGTCCCTTACACAATGGTAAAATCAATACAGTCGAAATGTAACAAAGTTGCCCCTTGAGGTACCAAACATTTTTCACTATGTAAATTTTCTGTATCTATAACCATTCCAAAGTTATAGGGAAATCAAAGACCAATAAAAATCTAAAATACGACCTTGACCTTTGACCTTGACCTTATTTTAATTTTTTTGGACCAAGGATCTAAAATCAAAATACCCTAGGTCTCTATCACTTATGGTTTTCCAGTTTAAAATACATTTCAAAATTTCAAAAACAAAAGGGAAAATAACTCTCATATGGAATCTCCATACGGCTTCGGTCAAAATAAAACAGAACATCCTGAGGATGTAACGCGCCATTTGGAAAAATAAATTTGTCAGTTTCTTATACGGTTGTGAAGATTAAGCGATAACAAGAAAAACAGTGTTCGGGGAGATAACTCTTATATGGGAAAGTGTTCGGTTAAGCAGGGTTAGTCTCAAAAGCGCATAAACTGTTCGATATCATATTTCATTTATCTAAGCGACATCTTGCGAAACAAAAAAACAGCGAAGGAAAAAAAAGTTGGCGGAAGAAAAAAAATAATAATAATTAAAAACCAATTCTTCAGAGAACAATTGAAGGTCTTTCCACCTCGATAATAAGAATGAAATTAAAAAAACGATGTTAGAAAATGTCACTCCTTGTTGATGTTATTTGGTTCTTCAAATTGATATAAAAAATAAGACTAATAGGTATATGCGGAAGACTTGAAATTATTTTTAGCAAAGGTCAAAATCTAGAATGTCAAATTGACCTTTGACCTTGACCTCAATTTCAAGGTCATAGGTCAGGGATCTCAAATCAAAAGACCCCAGGTCAATCATTTGTATGGTTGTGGAGAAATACTGATTTCAAATACATAAGGGGAGAAAACTCCTATAAGGGTTAACCAAAACACTTCACCTGAAATAGATTGAAGTTGCGCCTTTTTGTAAACAGCAATTTGGCAAACAAATCATATCATTTACTGTAACAGTTTCTTTTGAATAACGATAACAAGCAAAATTCAAAATTTATAACATGACCTTGACCTTTGACCTTGATCTCAATTTCAAGGTCATAGGTCAGTGAACACAAAACGGAAGACTGGAGGTCAATCACTTGTATGGTTGTGGAGAAAAACTGATTTGAAATACATAAGGGGAGAAAACTCCTATAAGGGTTAACCAAAACACTTTGACTGAAATAGGTTGAAGTTGCGCCTTATTGTAAACAGTTATTTAGCAAACACATCATATCATTTACTGTCACAGTTTCTGTGGTATAACGATAACAAGCAAAATTCAAAATTTAGAACATGACCTTGACCTTTGACCTTGACCTCATTTTCCTTCAAATGGACCAAGGACTTCATATCAAAAGACTGTAGGCCTCTACGACTTATAACGGATGAATTGATCCAACAAATCGCCTATCTTAAATTTTCAAAGGGAAATAACTCCCTTAAGATGTCTTCCGATCACTAAAGTCAAAATAATTCAAATCATTCTCAAGAGTAGACGACCAATTTGGTGAAAACAGTTTGCTAAAATCTTTTACGGTTTTAGAGATATAGCGATAACAAGAAAAAGGGGACGCAGGGAGATAACTCCTATAAGAATAAGTGTTCGGTCACACAGGGTGAGTTTCGAATTCCCCATTACTGTACAACATCATTGGCCAAAAAATCCATTCTATATGTTGTAAGACAAAAAAGCATCTCAGACGGCAGAAGAAAAAAAAAAAAAAAAAAAAATAATCAGAAGAAAAACAAAAGGTCTTTCCACGAAAAGTGGAAAGACCTAATAATCAGAACAAAAACAATAGGTCTTTCATCCGAAAGGTGAAAGACCTAATAATAATAATAATAATAATAATAATCAGAAGAAATACAGTAAGGTCTTTCCTTATAGAAAAGGAAAGACCTTAATTATGAACCGACTAATCGTACTTTTTTTGAGAATAACTGTTTTTTTCTTGTTTTTCTTTTCATATGGGAAAAGGAAGGATATTTCTCATGCACGTAGATGAACATTACTTTTATAATCTCAGTGTTGTAATTTTTGTATTCCCTAATTTTAAATTTGAATCATTAGTCATTTTACCTTTTTTACCTTTTTTTCTTTTTCTTTTTTTTTAAATCTATTTAATTGAAAACAAATCGGCCAAATTTACACACACATTAACAATAATGGACATTAGTATATGTATGTCAACTTTGTTCTTTTAAGATCGTAAAAAATAGTGTATATAATATATGTCACACGCAACAACCACTCCCCCCCATTTCCCGACTTTTCTTTTCCAATAGTAAGTGCTAATTAATTTTACAAGGTATTCACTCCTTTTTGGTGGTCTATCTCGACTATAATTGTCAACTAACATTAAAGCAAAAACAATCTTCAGCTGCTAACAGAAAATTCTACATCTGGAACAAGAAATCTTTAAACTGCGGTCAGTTATTTTTGAAGCGGAATTAAGCAACATCTTTTTTTTCTTGGAAATTATTGTTGACTTGGTACAAGCATTATCTTATGTAGAAAATGACGGATTAAACCTGGTGTTAAATATATCTAAACCTCCCACTTTTGTGCAGTCGCAATGTGTATACAAAAGAAACAGACATAATAGGTAAACATATAAAAAATACTGGTACGTAAGTCAACATTTAGTTATAATTTTAATCACTACAAAAACAAAAAAATATGTCAACAAAGACAAACAAAGAGGCAAAAAACTTAAGCAAAACCGAAAGACAATAATACAATAATTTGCCATATCACAACAACACAATGAAGTACAAGTTAACGACACAAATTGGAAAAATACAAGAAAGATATGTAGACGAGTTCTGCAACTCGGTTAATGACTACAACTATCTTTGGTTAATGAGACAAAAAGCATAACAAACACGTGTCACAGTTTCCTCTTAAAAACTTTATATAAACAGAAATGGTCCAATAGTTAATTACATATTCAAACAGATATATACATAAACAGAGACAATTGAGTTGTGTAGCACTTAAAAGTCCAAGGCAAACCTGTTACAATACTGGAACTATTGTCCTATAACAAACTGACCATATGAGTTCTCTTCATATGACTGAAGTATAATCCATGTGAAGATATCTAGTAAAAACGTTGTTTTTTTTTTAATTTCGGAACTTTTTTCACAAACAATTCTGCTTGCATTGACTTTTGAATGATCACAACGTGGGAGTATTCTTTCTCTTAAGATATTTTGTGAATTAACCCTGTCAACTTTAAGAATATTTGCAATGCAAATCAAAATGTGCAAATGTATTTTTCGATTATCTAATGATATCAGCTCTGAATATTTATTATTCTTCAAAACGAATATGAGGATAATTTAAACAAAAAATCCAAGTTCTTAATAATGGTTATTGACTAAAAGAGAAATTAACAACAGTTTGTTTCAAATCATTTCATACATAATAAGGTCCGTTTTGGACTTCATACAACCAGGAATTAGCAGTATTAGGTCAGGCAGATGCTTCTTTGGTGTACGTTATAATGCATAATGACGTTGGACAGTTTCAATAATTATCAACACTGGCTACAAAAATAAAATAAAAAAAAAACATTTCAACTTTTTCAGCCTTCATGGTTCGTTCATCTTTGCATTTCAAGTTATATAGTGCATGCCCATGACGTTAACGTCAGTCATTAGTAATTAACCTGAAGAAAGTAAAGCTACCTATGATTGAAATTTTGTTTATTACAAACCACCAACAAAAACGAAAATGTAAGTCTTTTAAGTTGATAAATGTCTTTTTTTGTTTGATTTTATGGTAAATGGTACATAACATGGGACAAACAGATTACGATTTTTGTTTCTTTTAGCTTTCCTGCCTAGTAGAAAATAGCAACAGAGGGTAAAATAATTTATAAACTGTTGTCATTGCAATAACGTAATGATAATGGCAATAATACATTTTAACAATTAAAAATAAGTTAAACTATTTCGAAATAGTTACTAGACAAATAAAGGCAACAGAAGACTACCGCTGTTAAAAAGTTATAGATCGATTAAGAGAAAAAACAAATCCGGTTAAAAAAATAAAACCGAGGTAAAAACTCAACTATAAGAACAAAACAACAAAACAACAGAAACACTGAAGTACCACCAAAAACAAACAAAAATGGAGCATACATAGAAACAAACTATTAGATAGCAACTGGCATATTCCTGACTTGGTACAGGACATTTAAACAAAAGATGGTGGATTGAACCTGTATTTGTGGCTAGCAAAACATTTCTCTTGATGGCAATGTTAGATATACCGCTAGAATAACAACATTACATGAAAGGAATATAGTACCAATAAATATAAGAACATCTTGGACAGAGAAATTAATAAATGAATAATATACATTTGTAATAGTACATTTCGACATGTTTACCACACAACAGCATAATAGAATAACGAACTGTGTGTCACACGTATCAACGACACAAAACCTGACGTCACAGGTAAAGTTTTAACAATTGGATATAAATCTAGATTCGGTTTGTTATTATGTTATTTAATGTATTTTGTAACAATCAAACAGACACGTCATCAGCAATGTAAATTCATACTCAGCAAAACAGTTATAATCGGGAAAAAATATTTAGAAAAATACAGTATCCATGACACAATCGCCAGTGGTTTCAAGAGCTAAAGAAACAGCTTTTCATCTTTGAAGGACTGGACAAAAACAAAATTACTAGATTATCGTATGATACTAGTATTGAGGTCAATTGGAAAAAATGAAAAGCATTCCTTCAAAATCATGCATTCTACTGCACGAAAATGTGTGGTTCGTTCCTTAAAACATTTTGTCTCGTTTAATAATAACCCTGACCGTTTTTGGCACAACTTTTTTGATCTTTTAGTCCTCGATGCTGTTCGACTGTGTGCTTGTTTCGGCTTTCAAACTTTTGTTACTACAGATACAGTTAAGTCGGCTTCATATCCTGACTTACATCTAGAAATTGACAATGAGGGTCGGTTGAAAACAAAACTTTACGATAAAAGAGATGATTTCAGCTTTCCAATTGTGAACTTTCCATTTCTAAGTAGCAACATTCCAGCAGCACCTGCATACGGGGTATATATCTCCCAATTGATACGATATTCCCGTGCTTGCATTTCCTATCATGATTTTCTTGATAGAGGTTTGCTGCTCACAAGGAAGCTATTAAACCAAGAGTTCCAAATGGTGAAGTTGAAATCATTCCTTTGTAAATTTTACGGACGCCATCACGAGTTGGTTGACCGTTATGGAATAACCGTTTCACAAATGATATCGGATATATTCCTTACGTCGTAACTACAATCCCCTTCCCTTTCATGAATATGACCTACCGAATTAGACTATTTACCGGATTTGTAATCACTTAAGCAACACGACGGGTGCCACATGTGGAGCGGGATCTGCTTACCCTTCCGGAGCACCTGAGATCATCCCTAGTTTTTGGTGGGGTTCGTGTTGTTTATTCTTTAGTTTTCTATGTTGTGTCGTGTGTACTATTGTTTTTCTGTTTGTCTTTTTTATTTTTAGCCATGGCGTTGTCAGTTTGTTTTAGATTTATGAGTTTGACTGTCCCTTTGGTATCTTTCGTCCCTCTTTTGTATCTGGGCGTCACTAGAAGATCTTGTGTGGATAAAATGCACTTCTGGCGTATTACAATTTTCAACTTGTTGCCTTTTGTTGACTGTTGTTCGTGTGTTTCTTTGTCAATTGTGTTCTCCAATTTATTTATATTGTAGTCCTGTGGTGTTGAGTTGTCATTTTGATGTTATATTTCACATGGCTATAAAAGAGGGAGGTTTGGCATGCCACAAAACCAGGTTCAACCCACCATTTTTTCCCTTCCTTTAAAAATGTCCTGTACCAAGTCAGGAATATGGCAATTGTTATATTATAGTTCGTTTCTGTGTGTGTTACATTTTAACGTTGCGTCGTTTGTTTTTTCTTATTTTTGAGTGTAAATTCACATTGCGATAAGACGTGTCACGGTACTTGTCTATCCCAAATTCATGTATTTGGTTTTGATGTTATATTTGTTATACTCGTGGGTTTTTGTCTGATGCTTGGTCCGTTTCTGTGTGTGTTACATTGTAGTGTTGTTTCGTTGTTCTCCTCTTATATTTAATGCGTTCCCCTCAGCTTTAGTTTGTTACCCCGGTTTTGTTTTTTTGTCCATGGATTTATGAGTTTGAACAGCGGTATACTTCTGTTGCCTTTATTTAATAAGATTGCATTCCTTGAAAAAATAATATTGATTCTAAATAATCTTTTTGTTTCGTAAAAATAGTATTGGGAGAAGAATAAGATTTATGTTTGATATATGTTTGTTCTAAAGTGGTTTGGTGTTCTAGTAATATTAACAAATTAAGATTAAAATCTTTATTGTCATTTAACTAAATACGAATATGACACAAAAAAAACTATTAAAAAAAACCATTAAGTTAAATATAAAATTGTAAAAAAAATAAGATATTTATTAATTACATTCAATGTTTGTATAATATAAATGTATATATAATTTATATATTTACATCTTTTATTCGTTCTATGGAAGCGTAAAAATCATTCAACTGAAGCGTTATGGCATATCTTTCAAATGGTAATTCTCTTTCCTCGAATATTAAAAATGAAACTGAAAAAATCTATCTCACCTCTTCGAAATGAGGTGCAAACAATCGCAACATCGTTAAATTCTTTCTACCTTGATATCCAATGATTATTTCGTGAGCTCGAAATAAGAAAAAAATATATGACTCTACTATGTATCACTCCATTTCGTGTATTCATTTAATCAAAACGTTAAATTCTTTCTACTGAAGTATTATTACATATCTTTCAAATAATCATTCTTTTTCTTACAATATTTACAACAGAAAAGATCTATCTCTCCTCTTTGAAAAGAGGAGCGAATATATAATCGCAACATCGTTAAATTCTTTCTACCGAAATGTCATGGCATAACTTTCAAATAATCATACCGTGACCTCAAAATATAGAATGAAAAAAATACTGTAGAATGTATCTATCCGCATCGTTTATTCATTTTATTGAAACTTTAAATTCTTTCTACTGAAGTGTCATAACATATCTTTCAAATAATCATTCTTTTTCATCGCAATATTTACAACAGAAAAGATCTATCTCTCCTCTGCGAATAGAGGAGAGAATAATCGCAACATCGTTAAATTCTTTCTACAGAAATGTCATGGCATTACTTTCAAATAATTATTCCGTGACCTCGAAATATTTTAAACTAAAAAGAAGGACCACTGTTTAATGCATCTTTTGTCTTTGAAAAGAGGGTATCTTCATCGAAAAGAGGAGCGAAAAATCCCAACATCGTTAATTCGATCGTTCAAAATATTATTAAAATATATTTCTTTCACCGCAATGTCATTGCACATTTTTTAAATTATTATTCATTTTCCAGAAACATTAATAAATATGGGAATTGAATAGAATATCTGTCTCCTCTTCTGAAAAGAAAAAGCAATAATGAAATAAAATCCAAATTGTTGGCTTTTCTGTCAAAATCATATTAGAATACTATCATTTAAAATGTTCATTTATTTCCCAATAAAATGTCATTGCATATCGTACAAATAATTATTCTGTTCCTCGAAAGATTACAGTGAGTTGACTATGGGTGTTACCGTTGACATGTAGCTATTGTTCAACCAGATTGAAACATTGACAATACAATAGGGAAATTTAAATTGACCAATTGGTTTGTTAGATTTAAATCTACCTTAATGCTACCTGTAAAAAAAATTATTCACCTACCAAAACTTTCAGCATGCTTTTTTCCTGATAATTTTCTTGACTTAGGATTATTCTATCAAAAAATAAAAGGGTAAAACTATTAATGGTTTTCATTGTTTTAAATCCCCAGTATTGATAATATTTCAAAAATTTACCAAAAAATCTTAATCAGTAAAATATTTTGTTATCTGCATATTAATATGTATGAAAATTAAAACTGTTTTTAAATAATAAATGATTCTTTAAATTTGTAACCCTCATACATAATATTGTCCCCACTTGACAGTGAAACATAAAAGAGCTATCCAGGTGACTTCAGTTTCAATTGTCAGATGGATAATATGTTGTGCATTTCTTTATAATGTCCCATTCAATATTTTCATTTTGGATTATGATATTTGCGGTGTTTTTCTTTGAAATCTATTATCAGAGGACTTTTGTGCAAAATATACTGTGTTTACTCAAGGAAATTCAATTTGCATAATATGGGTTAAGTTATCAAAAAGGTTATAAAAAATCAAACTTGAATGCAAGGAGAAATAATTTCAACACATTCATTATAAATTTTGGGATATATTATAAGAGTGATTCACCTGTTTAAATGGAATATATCTCATGGGAATTATCATGGAAATGAAATAAAATGTTAAATTCATAAAGTGGATATGGTCTAATGTAGTGATATAGTGAAAAAGTGAAAAGAAAAAGTAAAATATTCCAAAACATTCCTAACATTGGGATAATATGATGTGAAATTAAAAATAATTGGATTTTATATTGTTTAATTGGAAAATATACTAGAATGTCTCGCTACATTGAAGACCTGTTAGTGACCTTCTGCTGTGTTTTTTTCTATGGTCGGGTTGTTGTCTCTTTGACACATTCCCCATTTCTATTCTCAATTTTATTATCATTACTGTGGATATATTAAAATCAAGTGTTATAGTGAAAATATATGCATAAACTTTTCAAAATATTTGTAAATTGAGGACACTCTGATACTGGAAATAATCAGATATTGCACACGTCTGTACCTGTTTTTAGGGGAAAATATATCATTGGAAATTAAGCATGATATTGATATAGAGAGAAATCTAGTTATATAGTGAAAAGCGTGAACAAATATTCAAAAACTTTCATCATGTTCATAAAATTAAAAAAATGTTATAAATTATTTCAGATAAAGAAAATGGAATACTGGATGAGATGTTAAATATGTAGAGTAAATAAAATAGTTCATTCAAATATGATTTTGATATTCAATATAAATATACATAAACAATTTGTACAAGGAACATGTCAAAAACAAGTTATTTTGAGTTATTTCCCATTAGAAAAAAACAAACAGATATTAAAAAGGTTTTTTTTCAACAGTATATATGGCTTGCCTTCTTCTAAAATTTTAAATGACAGTAAAAAAACTCTCTGTTTCCCTCTTCATGTTGTGTTTTTTGGCATTTGAATGACCAATTATTTCAGGTGAAAACATCCATTTCCATAACAAAAAAGACTAACAACAATGTTAATTTCTTTACCTGTTTTAGGATTCTCTAATAAAAAAATATGAGTTTGTGTCTTGTATCATATATAAGTGGTCATATTCTAGCATTATTCATACCATATAAACTAATTTAGACTGAATGCATATTATGTTATTCAACAAAGATAAATAATTGAAGCCTTGCTGCCATATCAATAAGTTTAAAAAAAAAACCGATCTCAGATATACTACACCAGGTGAAGTGATGGGATAAGAAATACTTCAGGAAAAAAGCATGCTGAAAGTTTTGGTTAGGTGAATAATTTTTTACAGGAAGAATCAATGTAGATTTAAATCTATCAAAACCAACTGGTCAATTTAAATGTCCCTATTGTATTGTCAATGTTTCAATCTGGTTGAACAATACCTACAGGTAAACAGTAACACCCATAGTCAACTCACTGTAAAAGCAAAAAAATAATGACTGTATAATATTCTCATCTTCAGAATGGGAAAATTTGATCTCTTCATATAGTTCGTTTGTTGCTTCAAAATGTTATGATGATCATATGAAATGCTTATTTCTTTCCCCAAAAATTTAATGGCATATTTCTTTCAAATTATAAGTTCTACACTCAAAATATTTACAATTAGAAAAAGCAAAACTGAATAAGGTATTTATTTTTTTTTTCAAAAAGAGGAACGAGAAATGTACACCGTTCAATCGTCTTGTCAAAATATTTTCATCGTCATTTGAAATTTGTATTCCAACGAAATGGCATTTCATGTCCTTCAAATACTGTAAAAAAAAAACTAATTTTCGAGAGTTTCGAGTGTAGAAAAATAACGCGAACTTCAATAGTCGCGAATATGTATTAATGGGATATTTCCTTATTAAACTACAATTAATAATAGGAAATCGGGATATTAGATCGCCGCGAAGTGGACTAGAAGGGCCAAACGTGAAATAAAATATATGCAAAAATAAGTTAGTTTACACTAAGTTGTTCGTGATCTCGTAAGATTTACAACTGGAAAAAAATGTTTAATCAACATCTCCTCTGTGTTAATAGTAAGGAATAATATTTCCATTCCGTCGATTCATTTACATCTACTTTTTTATATACTGAGAATTTGTCAATCCTCTATGATGAAATAAAATATGTGTGATTCATTTCCTATGTCACTTCAATTTGATAAAGACAGAAGCAGTCAATGCCCTTTTTTTGGGTTACCACCACAAGTCGAAGATGCTACCAGAAGCTATACCAGCGACTAATTGGCCAGTCATACTTCCAACTATTCCACCTAAAAGTGCGCCAACGACAGGTACAGGGCACAATGCTTGACCAATTACACTTCCAGCAGTTGTTGTAGCGGTAGACACCGGCACGGTTACTATTGTTTTTGCTATTTCTCTTTTGAAGTCGCGGTCTGTGATTATACCTTTTTCCCTCTCTTCACAAAGGTTATTTATTTTCCACATAGCAAGTCCTGTCTCCAAAACAACTGTAACTCCTCCAGTGACAATAGCTGTTTTTTGTAGAGCATTTTTTCCTGCTGTTTCAGCAGCTTGTTTAGCTGCTTGTTGAGCTGTTTGTTGAGCTGTTTGTTGAGCTGTTTGTTGAGCTGCTTGTTGAGCTGTTTGTTGAGTTGCTTGTTGAGCTGCTTGTTGAGCTGTTTGTTGAGCTGCTTGTTGAGCTGCTTGTTGAGCTGCTTGTTGAGCTGCTTGTTTAGCTGTTTGTTGAGCTGCTTGTTGAGCTGTTTGTTGAGCTGCTTGTTGAGCTGCTTGTTGAGCTGTTTGTTGAGCTGCTTGTTGAGCTGCTTGTTGAGCTGCTTGTTGAGCTGCTTGTTGAGCTGTTTGTTGACCTGCTTGTTGAGCTGCTTGTTTAGCTGCTATTTTAGCTGTTTGTTGAGCTGTTTGTTGGGCTGTTTGTTGAGCCGCTTGTTTAGCTGCTTGTTTAGCTGCTTGTTGAGCTGCTTGTTTAGCTGCTTGTTGAGCTGTTTGTTGAGCTGCTTGTTGAGCTGCTTGTTGAGCTGCTTGTTGAGCTGCTTGTTGAGCTGTTTGTTGAGCTGCTTGTTGAGCTGCTTGTTTAGCTGCTAGTTTAGCTGCTTGTTGAGCTGTTTGTTTAGCTGCTTCTTTAGCTGCTTGTTGAGCAGCTTGTTGAGCTGCTTGTTGAGCTGCTTGTTGAGCTGCTTGTTGAGCTGCTTGTTGGGCTGCTTGTTGGGCTGCTTGCTGAGCTGCTTGTTTAGCTGCTTGCTGAGCTGCTTGTTGAGCTGCTTGTTTGGCTGCTTGTTTAGCTGCTTGTTTAGCTGCTTGTTTGGCTGCTTGTTTAGCTGCTTGTTGAGCTGTTTGTTGAGCTGCTTGTTTGGCTGCTTGTTTAGCTGCTTGTTGAGCTGCTTGTTTAGCTGCTTGTTGAGCTGCTTGTTGAGCTGCTTGTTGAGCTGTTTGTTGAGCTGCTTGTTTGGCTGCTTGTTGAGCTGCTTGTTGAGCTGCTTGTTGAGCTGCTTGTTGAGCTACTTGTTGAACTGCTTGTTGAGCTGCTTGTTGAGCTGCTTGTCTAGCCACTTGTTTAACTGCTTGTTTAGCTGCTTGTTTAGCTGGTTGTTTAGCTGGTTGTTTAGCTGGTTGTTTAGCTGCTTGTTTAGTTGCTTGTTTAGCTGCTTGTTTAGCTGCTTGTTGAGCTATTTGTTGAGATGTTTGTTGAGCTGCTTGTTTGGCTGCTTGTTTGGCTGCTTGTTTAGCTGCTTGTTGAGCTGCTTGTTTAGCTGCTTGTTGAGCTGTTTGTTGAGCTGCTTGTTTGGCTGCTTGTTGAGCTGCTTGTTGAGCTGCTTGTTGAGCTGTTTGTTGAGCTGCTTGTTTGGCTGCTTGTTTAGCTGCTTGTTGAGCTGTTTGTTGAGCTGCTTGTTGAGCTGCTTGTGGAGCTGCATGTTGAGCTGCTTGTTGAGCTGCTTCTTTATCTGCTTGTTTAGCTGCATGGTTGATTAAATTTTGTGTCACGTGAGATTTTTCTGGTATTCTAGTGGTATTCGATATCGCTTCCTTTGGAGCAGCTCTCGATACCTGTTCATCTGCATTTTTTACAAAATGTCGAGTAAGTAAATGACTGCCAGCTATGGTTGCTGTTGTTTTTACACAATTACTTTTTCCAGCATTGACGGCTTCGTCGAATGTTTCAGCAAGTATTGATTTCTTCCAACTACAGTTGTTGATTTGTTCGCAATTGGGAAATCCACTCATTATATAATTTGCTAGATGCTCACAGTTGTTGTAAGTAACGTGGTATGCTCTCTCCCCTAAGCGCATTAAATACCGGCGGTTTGCTTCCACAAAATCATTTGCATTTTGTGGATAATTAGTTCTCGTAATAATATACATCCCCGATCTGATTTCCTCATTTACTTTGGAAATAGGGATTTCAGTTTTCTCTACCTGACAAGCCGTACTACCGGTTAAAAAGTGATAAACTCCTCCAGTGTAGTGAACGATTGTCCAAAACGATTTCCATTTCGATTCCCCAGAAAGTACCACGTAATGATGATAATAATCCATTGAACGTTTCACAGCAACATGAAACATTGTCAAACCATTCTCAAAATATTCTTTAAGTTGCCTGACGCTATTTACTCGTTTGCTGTTTCTCGGTATCTGCAACAGCGAAAAGAATATTAGCATGAACGTACTAGTACAACTAAACATACATTGTGTCAGCTTACCCTTCCGGAGCACCTGAGATCACCCCCAGTTTTTAGTGGGGTTCGTGTTGCTTAGTCTTTAGTTTTCTATGTTGTGTCTTCTGTACTGTTATTTGTCTGTTTGTCTTTTTATTTTCAGCCATGGCGTTGTCAGTTTGTTTCGGATCTATGAGTTTGACTGTCTCTCTTGAATATTTCTTCCCTCTTTTAAATTGTTTCACATTTGTCATTTCGGGTCCATTTATAGCTGGCTATACGGTATGGGTTTGCTCATTGTTGTAGGCCAGTGACATATCGTTGTTATTTTTTTGTGTCATTTGGTCTTTTGTGAAGAGTCGTTTCATTTATATTCATACCATAAATTCTTTTTTATTTTAACTTCGTCACATAGATTTATCAGCAGATCTGCATATGGATTTGAGTTGGTAAACCTAATATCAATATTCTTTGATCAGAATATACGACTGTAAGGTAATTGATGTTTTAACTGTATCATGGCGTCCTCAACGTAGCACTTATGTGGATCGATCTGAACGAAATTTCATCCTTGGATGTTATAGTCCGTCGGATGCATTGTGTATATAGAAAGTAGTTAAATCTCACTACAATTTCTGAAAATAAACTTGGACCTTTCCTAAATGTAAGTAGATATAAGAAGATGTGGTATGAGTGCCAATGAGACAACTCTCCATCCAAGTCAATGTTAAAGAAAAACCATTATCTATGCCTGGTATTAGAAAATCCGCAGTATCTAGAATGATTCTTACTTTTGCAACAGTGAATTTATAAAAATGACCATATAATTGATATTCATGTTAACACCAATGTGGTGATTAACCACAGAATAAAAACGAAAACGTAAAACAAAATAAGAGAGCACAGAAAACAGCAAAAAAGAACCATGCATGTCATTAAACGTTTTGATTGGTATAAATCTTCACCCTTACTTGAAAGAATAGTGTAACACCACAACATTGAAAATCAAAACAGAAGATGTGGTATGATTGCCAATGAGATAACTCTCTATAAGATACCAAAATGACAGATGTTGAACAATTATTACATTCAGCATTTTTTTTTAAAACTCTTAGCCTAGTTTTGATCCATCTACCAAAAAATATTTATTACAAACATTATCTACCGATCAGAAGAGCATTTTACAGAAGGTCTTCCCCAAATGGGCGGTCCCTGATGACGTGTATATAAAAAAAAGAAGCTGTGGTATGATTGCCAATGAGACAACTGTCCACAAGAGATCAAAAGGACTTTTAATTTTAGTTTCTTTTATAATTCGGAGTTTAGTATGACGTCCATTATCACTGTATTAGTATACATCTTTTTAGGGGCCAGCTGAAGGACACCTACGGGTGCGGGAATTCTCGCAACATTGATGACCAATTGGTGGCCTTCGGCTGTTGTCTGCTTTATGGTCGGGTTGTTGTCGCTTTGACACATTCCCCATTTCCTTTCGCAATTTCATTCTATAATTCGATCATGATGGTCGTATCTAAAAACAACAAGTGTTCAGGATGGTCGTAAATTAAATTGTGATGGTCGTAACTCTTCATTAAATAGGACCTAATAAGAGAAGCATGTCTTTAATTATATGAATATATTATATGATATATTTGTGAAGTTGATTTCACCAAATGATAAAAACTAAAAGGGTTGAAGAGAAAGTTACCTGTAAAGTACGAATCGAAAAAAAAAGCAATACAAAATGAAATGGCCAGTCACTGTTATCTAAAATATAAATTAAATGTTTAAAATTAACCAAGAGTCAAATAGTTATAAGCGGTTAAATTCAATAACTATAATATAATATTTCAAAAATGGAGAATTCATTGTAATACAAGACACACAGCTCTGGTTATGATCATTCTTAAATAGATATACGAATAAAGAAAAGGAGTTTTTAACAAATCGAACATTTATTTATTCCCAATTCATAAATTCATTGGAGAAGCTTTTTTTATAAATACTTGATATACGTCTTTGTAAATTCTTAGATAAATATCATATCATTGGTGATAGCCAAATTGGGTTTACCTAATAAAAAAAACCACGACCATCTGACCATATGTTCATTCTAAAAACTATTATTGATAAGTATTGTAATACAAAAGAAGGTAGAGTGTTTGCCTGCTTTGTTGATTTACAGAAGGCCTTTGATACTGTCATTCACCCTAGGGTAACAGATCTCTTTAGAACTAAAATTGGAGTAAAACAGGGAGACAATTTGAGTCCAAATTTGTTCAAAATTTTCATAAATAAACTTCCTGATTGATTTAAAAGTTCCCCTGATCCAGTTGTTGTTAATTCACGACCAGTCCATTATTAACTATGTATGCTGATGATATTGTCCACTGGCGGATCCAGAATTTTTTATAAGTGGGGGCCCACTGACTGCCTAAGAGGGGGCCCGCTCCAGTCACGCTTCAGTGATTCCCTATATAAGCAACCCATTTTTTTCCCAAACAGGGGGGGACGGACCCCCTGCCCCCCTTAATCCTCCTCTGTTGTCATTTTTTCAACTTCAGTAAAAGGACTTCAGAGTGAACATGATGGATTAGGTCCTTGTTGTAAAGATTGACGCTTGTATTTAACAAGGCAGGCAGACATATCAAACATTATTTTTATTTTAATAACATACTTATTGATTGTGTTCAACATTGTAAATATTTAGGAATAACTTTTAGTGCATCTGGAATTTTTCCTTCGCTTAGAGAGAATTATATATAAGGGCGTTAAAAGCATACCATAAGCTTCGCAAAGACTTTCTGTCACTGAATCCAAGTTTAACAGCCTTCATGTATTGGAACATACAATTAAACCTTTTCTCTTATATAGTTCTAAAATTTGGGGATATTTCAACCCTTTTAAAAACAAAAATTAAAATCTATGACTACAAATGTAAATCAGGCTTATCCTAATCTTCTCTCAGAAAGACTACACATAAATTTTGTAAACATTTACTTGGTGTTACCAAAAAAGCAACACATTTTGCTACTCTTTCTGAACTCGGAAGATCCCTCTGCATTTTGACATTGCAAAGTCTATAATAAGATACTGGCACAGGCTTCAACATTTGGGATTATCTTTCCACTAATAGAGGAGGCATATTTAGAGTCAAAATTACTACACGAGTCAAAAATTCCCTCATGATTTGGATCCTTAAACTTCTTTCTAAAGAATATAAAAGGGAATAGCAATTGAGATTGTTTACTATATGCTGATGATACTGTAATATTTTGAACTTCAGCAAAGGGACTTCAGTAAACAATATTCATACATACATGTAGCTTGTAGCCAGGATAATATTTAAAAGATATAACTTTATGCTTCAACTCAGCGTGCTGGTCTTTGAAATCTGAATACATTCATACAATATAAACATATGACATAAACATTATTTTTAACCTGCATATGTATGTGATAGTTGCCGCAATACATTTAGCTCTACCTTGTAATATTATCCTGTCTACAAGCATGGCTATGTTCCGGACCATATGAGTATTTGGACCATACGCGTATAGTCGGGGTAATTTACACTCTGTTACATGTTTACTTTTAATACCTTTAAACCCTTCAAATGGTTTGATAGTTCATTAAAAAGACACCATCATATAAGTCATTTTATTGAAATATTATATTAAAAGGATAAACTGAATGAAAATGAGAAATCTCACAAAAGATACCCTCCAAACATTTCTTAATGAACATAGTTTACTAAATAAGTGTTATTGTGAACATTGTGAACTGTAGTCAGGTTACGATATTTGAAAGCTAAAGCTACTTAAAAACACCGAAGACACATCGGTATGACCCAAGACCTCGGTGTCACTGCACGCACATGGTAAGAAGGTTTTTATCTTTTCACTCGCAACCGAAAAGTGTATCTGAAAAGGATCATGCACAACAAAGACGTGTAAATGCAAAGAGTCTATGGTATCGTGTGGAAGTAAATGTCACCCTTAAGTTACAAATGTAGCTTACATGCAAGAATGCAATTAGCGATAAAAACTAGATAAGTTTTATTGTGAACATTGTCAACTATGGCATCAATATCTAATTTTTATGTAGCCTTTAAATTATAAAATTCATACATTTTCAAATAAAGTTTATTTTATTATTGAAACGTTTATAATGCATATTTAAAAAAAAATACCTATATGGTC
The DNA here is from genome assembly GCA_037788925.1 of Mytilus galloprovincialis. Taxonomy (NCBI): domain Eukaryota; kingdom Metazoa; phylum Mollusca; class Bivalvia; order Mytilida; family Mytilidae; genus Mytilus; species Mytilus galloprovincialis. The sequence goes on from CM075335.1 coordinate 39,163,326, forward strand.
CAAATACTCATATGGTCCGGCCCGGTAAATACAAAACGAGTATATACTCATATGGACGGACCATACGCGTATGGTCCAAATACACCAATGGTCCGGAACAGCTACAAAATGCTAATATTTGATCTTACTCTTAAATTCAACCCGTGTAGCAGTGTAAAATATATATCAACAATGTTCATACTTTTTAGGTTAACACAATGTTCATTGCGACACCATGGATTAAGTTTTTATTCCGTAACAATACTACTGTGTCTAAACCACACCGGCAAAATTTGCTCGGACTCGATGGTATCTAACATCCGGCACAATGACGGAACACCAATAGACAAAAGAAAGGTAGGTTTCTCCTTATTTTTTTATTTTTTTTAAGATATCGAAGAATATATATACATATACAACTATTTTCTATTGTGAGATGCAATATTTTCTTCAACCGTTCTATATTAACGGAGAAATAAGTCAAAATGCATGTCGAAATGACGAATTGAGTGAACCTTGCCTCGAAATTGTTTAATTTCTCGTTAAATTGTTCACATTGTACGGAAAGAAAGGTACGGGAAGATAGATATTGACACGGAGATTGCAAATTTAGTTATTATGAGCATCTCAATAATTGTATTTCTGTGTATGATACGAAAGAAAAGGGTCGTGTCAAATTAAAATAAACCGGTTTCGTCAATGTTGTTACTACACAATCACCCGGTTTCGTCTACATATATCACCCGGTTTTTTTTGGGTTTTTTTAACAAACAATTTATGAAAAGAAACTTTGGCACGGATCTGAACATTGTCTTTCGAGAATTTAAATATATATTTATTGTAAAGTAAACTTGGCGTGTTAAAATCTATTTTAAACGGGCACTTTTGGACATAGTTAATTATGATAATACACATTTTCCTAATGAAACTCGTATTCCTTATTTCACTAACTTCAAACTAATTTTAAATGGAATATAAATACTGAATAGCAAACACTGGTATCTAATTATTTTGTAACATTATTATATTTTCTTTGTTTATAATAGTAGTATGTAAAGATGAAAAATAAAAGGATGTGTTTTGATTGTGCCATAATTTTAATTTACTATACTATATTATATACACTTAGTTTACAATATTTACTATCAATTATTAATACATTTATGCATTCAATCATTGACGAACAGTCCCAAACCGACTATAGTCTATACTGTTCTGCACAAATTAATCATGCATGCAGTCCTGCCAGATTTTCTGGTACTATATATACTGTGCTACTTGCGCACTAAAGCGAGTTTTCACACTTAAGCATCCATAACATAGCAGTGAGATTTGTAACTTTCTCCCCGTTTCTGGTAGGCACATTTATTTTCATAGGCATGTTTTTCACATTATTTTTACAGTTCAAATTCATTTTTTGTACAGTTCAAAATCAATTAAAACTTCAAGATAACTTTCGAAAACAACATCTGACAGTTTTGTATTTTCAATGTGTATAAAAGGTGGTTTGCAAAACATGACCGTCATTTATATCTAGGTCTTATTAAGAAGAAGTGACGGTAACCACTTATCCCATAAACATTGACAATGAGACAACTTTCTTTTAGACACAAAAAATATGTTGAATTAATCAAGTTTAGGTCAGCGTATGCCTTAAACAATGAGAAAAACACACAAACTGCATGAAAGCAAGCTATAACAGGGCCCTAAATTATAAATGTAAAAAAATTCAATCACTCTAAACCAAAATTTTAAACATCACCAAAAAGTAAACAGAAGTTTAAAATATATAACTAAGAAGTGTATAAAGTTCAATGCCGTTATAATACTTCGTTTTTGAGATATGGCGCGACATGTTAAAAAACCCCACATTCCTGTTTCACTTACATTTTCTGTAACTCAAAAAGATTTTTTGATTTTCACTAAACATGCTAAAAGGTTTGCAGATCGTTTGACCATTATAAGAAATAACTATGTTAAATTTTAAGAAAATAAGATAAGCTGTCCTGAAGTTACGGTGCAACATGTTTATGCTGGACATACTGATAGATAGACGGACAGACGGACGGACCGAATGACTGATAGATGGAGGAACGGACGGATGGAAGGACGGACGGACAGACGGGTGTATACAATAATACTAAAATTGGGACGGGCGTGTAAAAACGCAAAGAAATGAAGAAAAAAAACTCGTAATTAAAGGTCAATAAGTTTTATTAGGATATCGGCCAAGTCGATTTATTTGTATATTTGTCTGCCTTATCATTTTTGCTATATAACTTTTATATATATTTGAAAAAAATGTAAAGAAATCGATAAAAAGAACTTGATATTCGGCATTTATTATAATAAACATAATCCAACTCACATAATCCGATTTCCCGGGTATCCCTGTTTTCTCATTTCTTACAATATTTTAATTCGGTATACACTTTATAAGATAAGTGGCGAATCTAGATGACGTATAGGTTGCACGCCCCGACCCCACCTTTGGTTGCCAAAACTATATTGATTCCTGTATTTAACGATTTTGTAAAGCAAAAAATAATCAAAATATTGTTCGACTCGCTACGCTCAGCGGTATGTAAAAATTGTTCGAATTACGTCCACTTTGAAATAAACTGAATCCGTCTGTCCGTATATATTGTCAAAATATATTGATCAACGTCAGTGTACGATCATCATAACACAACGGCGACAGTACAGACTCTTTTTTTTTAAGTAATGTTAACAAAATAATTATTATTGAATTTTGTCGATGACCTGAGACTATTTATTATACTAATTTGTACATAGCAGTATAGTTACAATAAGGGATAAAAAAATTATTTTAATGCATGGTAGTTGTAATCCTACATTTATTTTCTATGTCGATTATGCATGCATATACCAATGTCTTATTATCAACGTTTATCCTTAAGAAGATTTATTTTTAACGATTGTAGAAAAGATTACATACATAGAATGATTAGATTACTTATAAAGGTGTCCATCCTTTTGTGCGAGAAAATCACATATCAATTGTGTGTTTCGATTTTTAAGACCGTAAACTTTAATTTCAAATTTAAACATGTTCAGCATATTTTCCCATAACTCATATAGAAAACGCATATTTAGAGAGCTTTAATCTCAATATGCTGTTAAAAAATTTCGGAAAGCAAAGTATATTAAAATATTTGTGTTCTATAAGAGTAGGAATTCAAGTTTTTGCTTATTATTTATTTGAATCTGTGACTCATATAAATAATAAGTCGTTGTCCGGTGAACGAACTTGTTTTCCAACGACCAACAAAACTCCTTTTGAACGCTGAAGTTAAATAATCAATTATAATGTAATGCGATTATGATTTTTTTTATTTGACCAAACCGGGTTATGCATTTTGAAATCTATGACGAAACCGGGTTGTATACATTGACGAAACCGGCCAGTTCCATTTTGACATGACCCATTTCTTTCGTTCCATACACAGAGATACAATTATGGAGATGCTCATAATAACTAAATTTGCAATCTCCGTGTCAATATCTATCTTCCCGTACCTTTCTTTTCATACAATGTGAACAATTTAACGAGAAATTAAACAATTTCGAGGCAAGGTTCACTCAATTCGTCATTTTGACATGCATTTTGACTTATTTCTCCGTTAATATAGAACGGTTGTAGAAAATATTGCATCTCACAATAGAAAATAGTTGTATATGTATATATATATTCTTCGATATCATATAAAAAATAAAAAAATAAGGAGAAACCTACCTTTCTTTTGTCTATTAGTGTTCCGTCATTGTGCCGGATGTTAGATACCATCGAGTCCGAGCAAATTTTGCCGGTGTGGTTTAGACACAGTGAATACTTAGAACAAATATCAATGATACATGTAAGATCGTCATGAAATCGATAAAAAATGAAGACTGTTAAAAACACCAGGGGCCTGTTTATCAAAGATCTCTTAAGATTAGGACGTGTCCTAAGACCAACTCAGGACACATCTTAGTCCTAAGTGGGTTTATCAAACATGTCTCAACTTAGGAAAATCCCAGAAATTGTCCAACCGTTAGGATACCAATTTAGGTGTCTTAAGATGGTCTTAGGATGGTCATAACGTTAGGATATTCGAATTTCGTCTTTTGTACATTTTCACACGTATTAATTTTTAGCAGTAGTAAAATAGTTGAAATATCTCAGTATTTATGCACGAGATTTGCCTTTCAACTGTAAAGAATGAAACCGTGACACTTCGAATTCAACTCACTCAAAAACATGTAATAATTTTTACCGATTATATATCTAGTTTACAATTATAGTATATTACATTCTTATATAATGCGTAGTTATTATTTTTGTCTTCTGTTTTGTTTTATACAGTTTAAATGTACAATTATTATACAATAACTATTTTTTTCCTTTAATTTAAAACTTATAATTAGGTCTAATTAACCATATTTAAAAAAAAATTATTGATAAAATATGATATATTTTTTTTTTCCATATTTAATTTGTATTTCTTTTCCGTCAATACTTAGGATATTGGTTAGGACGTCCTAGCTAAGATATTCCTAAGATAGCTTCGATGTGCATGCTGAGACGTGTCGTAAGTCGGTCCTAACTTTATCCTAAATTCTGTTCTAAGAAATTCTTAGGACGGAACTTAGGATAGTTTCGATAAACAGGCTCCAGGACTCCGAAGCGCATTTGTGGATTTCCATTAATCATGGACGACCAAAAGCCGAATATTTGTAATCCAATGGTTTATAAAAACTGCAATAGCTGATTGAAAATTAAAGATGATTGTTCAAAATTGTACGTTCAATAATTTCTACGGAAGCCCTGGAGTGCCATGCAAAAAAAAAATTTCAACTTGTGCGCACAAGTTACTATCTTGTGCGCACAAGTTACACAACTTGTGCGCACGAGTTACACAACTTGTGCGCACGAGTTATTAACTTGTGCGCACGAGTTGTACAACTTGTGCGCACAAGTTGCACGTATTCTTATAGACATGCGCTGTTTGGCTAAAGAGACTACTTTATGAAACGCCGTAGCTGCCGAATACAAACATATGTTTATATACATGAATGCACATACTTTTCAAAGTCTGCACATGTTTTGTTCTATTTATACACATACTTTGCAGATATATGAACATAGTTTACTTTATATGCATTTATTTTTTATATATAATACTTTTCTCAGTATATATGAACATAGTTTTTCAACGTGAGAATTACAATTCATATTAATGTTATCGGGTTTTTTTTTCAAACTGAACTAAGCCTAAGGGTTCCAATATCATAAATTTTAAAGAAATGTTTATTAAGAATTTCATAATGTTGTATGTTGTTCAATTAAGCAACTGTTGGAATCATTTTTATATGAATTCAATATTATTTTGGTATGTATGATGGTATGGCGCTGTTGTCTTCATCTATAGTCACTTGGTTTTTATGTCAAAACGTTGAAGGAGTCGATTTGTTTTTATCGGACCACAGATGAATTGTCACGTTGTAATTGGTTAAACGCCGTCACGTGGTGACCCTATATGAGACCGTATGGGGTTAGTAAGTTTCATATGGGGTTCATGACACGTTAATGGCGACGTCATCTATTAATGTTGTTGTGTTTCATTGTTTATTTTTCAACAAAACGCCTTAGAAAAAGTCCAGCGTCCGATAAATTCGTTATACGGTTAACTACTGACCCCCTACAAATCCATAGAGGGTGAATACAATTCATGGATTTTACTAACCCTCTATGGATCCGTAGGGGGTCAGTAGCGAACCATATAACCTATAGTATTAAATTTTAACACATGGATTATTACCACTAACGGGTCAAAAGTTGAAAAATGCATTCTTATAAAACTTAATTTAAATTGCCATTTTCCTTACCAAGTTTAATGTGTTTTCAAAGTATTCAGTATAGTCTAAGATCTCAAAATGTGAATTGTTTTCTATTATTATGGTGTTATAGAAAGGACCAAAGACGGGGAATTTTTTTTATGCCCTGCCGATAGGCGTATGGGGCATTATACATGTATTACCCTTAATCGTCCGTTTTACCGTCTGTCTTTCCATCTTTCCATTTTATTTTGCAGCACTCTAATTCAACTTTGCCTCTACTTAATTTGATAAAGCTAATACACAAAGGTAAAAAAACTATAAAACGCAAAAGTCACCTGCTGTACCACAGTTCTGCTCCTTTATAACTAGGAAAATTTCATTTCTTTTTTGTTTGTTTTTGCACTCTCACCTTAATCCCCAAATGCTAAAAATGTAGACGCAAAACAAGAAATGCAGAGTAAATCAGACAAATCATAATTTAGAACTGCAGCACGTCATATCATATTTGATATTCACACCTTTTTAAAAGCTTTTCAATACGTTTACTATACATTTTATTTTTACGGCGTCGGCGTTGGCTTCGCAATGTATTAGTTTGTGATTAGGTCTAGTTTATGTTGAACCACACGTGGTGGTTCAATGATATGTTTTATGCAGTTGTATAAGTATTAGAACATCTCATTTCCATAGATAATATTTGGCCCTGTCCCCTTCAGGCACGTAGCCAGGATTTTCCAAAGGGGGGTTCGTTTGACTCACAAACTCGACTTTAACAGTCACAATTCGAACAGAACATCGACTTTAACAGTGCTTATTAGTTTTCAAGGGGGGGGGTTCGTCCGAACCCCTCGAACCCCCCCTGGCTACGGGTATGCCCTTAGTAATTGTCTATTGACTTTGAAAATTTATTGGCATTTGCAAGTCATATTTTTATTTTGGTTTCAACATTTGCATTGTCAAAATTACAAAAAGTCGTTACATAACCATTTCAGTTTATTTTTTTTTAATATTTCAAGGAAGTTATATATATACAGGTCCCTCGTGGGAAAATCGTTGACTACTATTCAGACGTTTTATATATATAATATAATTATTTTCTGTGACTGTATCTTACATTAATTTGTAGGATCCTTTACTATAGATAATTTAGCTAATCTGTAACAATAACATCTTCATGCCTTATATATCATGTACTGTAGTACGCCGCTAGATTAAAACTGACGTGGAAAGGTAACACATGGCCAGCGAAAGCTCTATTATTGTAGAGCCCAGGTGGTCGTGTGGTCTAGCGGGACGGCTGCAGTGCAGGCGATTTGGTGTCACGATATCACAGTAGCATGGGTTCGAATCCCGGCGAGGGAAAATCCAAATACAGATCTACCATTGTTGGGTTGATGTTTAGACGAGTTGTATATATATATATATATATATTTGACCTACTGCATTATTACATACAACATATGACAGACGGAAATTTCGAAACATAAGGCTATTACAAACAAAGTATGAAGCATCCAGGTATTCTATCTTAATACCGAATACAAAGCTCTATAGAAATAGTTTTCGCCATCGCTGGACAGTAATACCTTTGTCTCACTCAATGAAATTTTACATTCACTGTTTATAGATTATTCCCACACCGACAAAGTGCATTCGGCTCTTACTAATGTTTTTACTAATAAAACAAAACCTGTTTAAAAAAAAAGTTTGAAATCACGAATGCCCCCGCTTACAATTTTCAATTTTCCAAGTTATAAAGGGGCATAATTGTCCAGAAAAGTACTGCCCAAAATTCTAACTCGGCCTAACTTTGTGTGATTATTAACATTGTGTGTGAATTTCAATAATTTTTGATAAGGCAAATTAACGACAGAGTGCGGAAACCAAACTAAATAAAATTGAGAATGGAAATGGGGAATGTGTCAAAGAGACAACAACCCGATCGTAGAAAAAAACTACAGCAGAAGGTCACCAACAGGTCTTCAATGTAGCGAGAAATTCCGTTCTTCAGCTGGCCACTAAACAAATATATTCTAGTTCAGTGATAAAGAACGCCATACTAATTTCCAAATTGTACACAAGAAACTAAAATTAAAATAATACAAGACTAACAAAGGCCAGAGGCTCCTGACTTGGGACAGGCGCAAAAATGCGGCGGGGTTAAACATGTTTGTGAGATCTCAACCCTCCCCCTTTACCTCTAGCCAATGTAGAAAAGTAAACGCATAACAATACGCACATTAAAATTCAGTTCAAGAGAAGTCCGCGTCTGATGTCAGAAGATGTAACCAAAGAAAATAAACAAAATGACAATAATACATAAATAACAACAGACTACTAGCAGTTAACTGACATGCCAGCTCCAGGCTTCAATAAAACTGACAGAAAGATTATGATTTCATCATATGAACATCAGGCACAATCCTTCCCGTTAGGGGTTTAGTCTCATACCATCATGACATATATGAGAAGAACATAACCCGTGTCATGCCAACAACTTGTTTTTGAATAAATGTGTTTAGTTCCGACGCAAAGACCCTATAAGTGAATCAATATTAATGCCAAAATATGCAATCTTTAATGACCTGACAACAGTATCGTAGCTATATCCCTTCTTAATAAGTCTATTCAAAAGTTTTGTTAGTTTCTGAGGTGAATATTGACACCTTTGTGCTTTATAAAGAATATTTCCATAAAAAATTGGATGTGAAATACCTAAACGTATAAGAAGTCTGCATGTTGAGCTATATTTACGAATGATGTCCTTATACCGATGATAAAATTTAGTTAATGTTTTGACTAATTTGTGATATCGAAAACCCTGGTGTAATAATTTTTCAGTAATACATAAATTTCTCTCGTTAAAATCTAAAACATTGTTACATACACGAGCGAATCGTACAAGTTGAGATATATAAACACCGTAAGATGGTGACAAGGGAGCGTCACCATCTAAAAATGGATAATTAACGATAGGAAATGAAAAATCATCTCTTTTATCATAAATTGTAGTATTTAGCTTTCCGTTAGTGATATAGATATCAAGATCGAGGAAAGGGCAGTGGTCATTGTTAGTATTAGCTTTATTTAAAGTAAGTTCAACAGGATAAACTTCTTTAATATACATACTGAAGTCGTCATTATTGAGAGCCAAAATATCATCCAAAAATCTAAAAGTGTTATTAAATTTATGTATCAGATGTTGTTTCGATGGGTTTTTGCTTATTTTTGTCATACATTGTAACTCATAGCAATACAAAAACAGGTCCGCAATAAGTGGTGCACAGTAAGTCCCCATTGGAATTCCGATATCCTGACGATATACGGAATCCCCAAAGCGAACAAAAATGTTATCTAGTAAAAATTCAAGGGCATATATAGTATCAAAGCATGTCCAATTGACATAGTTTTTTTGTTTATTGCTACTAAAAACTGACCTAAAAGAGTTTGAACATATATATTCACATTCTGACTTTTTAAATGCCCATTTAATTAGGTGTGTGAATTTTTTCTTAATGAGAATGTGAGGCAATGTGGTATACAGGGTAGAAAAATCAAAACTTTAAACAGATTCAAAATCACCAATATAAGCATGCAATTTATCAACTACTTCCAACGAGTTCTTGACACTCCAAAAGTAATTAATTCCACTATTTTCGAAAGCCTTATTTGAATAATTTATTATCAGGTTTTTAATTGTACCAAGTGTGCTGGTAAGAAGAATAGACAATTTAGTTGTGTAACAATGGCTTGAAGACGAAACAAATCTATATTTGTAAGGTGTTTTGTGTAGCTTCGGAAGCCAATACATAGTTGGAACGTTCATTGTATTTGGCTCTGCTTGTAAAGCGGTAGCTAAAATGCATTAATATAACTTGTGACCCGTTATCTCTGAATTGTTGGGACAAAAACCACTGAATTCAACACGCCATTAGTGATAATAATCCTTGTGTTAAAATGTAATACAAACGACTCATACAAAATACAAAGTTATGGCATTAAAACAAGTGACTATAGATGAAGACAACAGCGCCATACCATCATACATGCCAAAATAGTATTGCATTCATATGAAAATGATTTCAAAAGTTGCTTAATTGAACAACATACATCATTAAGAAATTCTTAATTCACATTCTTTTTATGATACTGGAACCCTTAGGCTTAGTTCAGTTTGAAAAAACAACAGAAAAGCATAATATGAATTGTAATTCTCACGTTGAAAAACTATGTCCATATATACTGAGTAAAGTATTCACATGCAGAACTACATTTGTACATTCCTATGTAGAATAAGTCTGTGCATATATAGAAAAAAAGTATATGCATATGAGGTTAACTATGTTCAAATAGATATATAGAAAAGTATGTGCATATAAGGTAAACGATGTGCATATGTAGGAAAAATATGTGCATATATATATAAAAAATAAGTGCATATAAAGTAAACTATGTTCATATGGGTCATTCTCAAATTTTGTCCAAATACTTGTGAACGAAAGACTCCAATAAAAATATACAATATAAACAAGTTTCATGTACTGTACTGTGAATGGTGACACAAATTAGATTCAGAAACGGCAGTTAAATGTTTGTGGGTATGATTATAAGGAAAAAAATATTCTTCAATACCTCCAGATTGCTCTTATTTTGCATGTGATTTCGCCATTGAAAGCACTTACTGTAATGAATTCAACTTTCTTGTGAAGTAAAATGCAAATTTTAACTAGTTTTACATCACAAATGTTTTTGTTAATTACAAATGTGAACATATATCTCAATAAGAATTACAAAAAAATGAAAAAAATATTAAAAATCAAAGGTGCCATCTGCCATGTCCTTGTTGTTACCAAATACAATTTAGAATGTGTAAGAGTTATGTACCTTACAACAACTCTTCTTTAATGATGGATCCCTGAAGACAACTTCCTTTGCAGACATCTTGTGACAAAAGCAGACGACAATTGTGTATAATACAAAGAAATTCAGTGTTTAGGTTTGTATTGACTTCACCATAAGTATTTTTTAGGTCCATGATGTTATTAAAAAAAGGTTGTCTTATAAATAAGCATAAACTAAAATGATAGACAAGTGAAATGCTTATGAAAATACGTTGCACATGAGATTTTATTTTGTGACTGGGGAGCAGTAATTTTTCAATTGGTAATGTTTTCCCGTAAATATATCCTTGGTGTTACTGTCCATTATGTTACCTAAAAATAAGTAACATAATGGACAGAATCGGTTATGTGAAGGAACAAATGTTTAATTAAACCTATGAAAAAGATGATATAAAAGAATTTTATAACATTTTTCGATTTTATATAAAACCAAAACAGACGAGTGTAAGTCATGATATATGTAAACAATACAAAACGTATGCACTATTATAAAATCAGTGAGAAAGTAACACCAGGGAAAATAATGGTAACACACTGGACACATAAACAACAATAAAGCGTCAAGAACGAAAAAAAATACATTTATAAATAAGAAATATATTGAGTAAATAGGTAACCTAAACTCATAATTAATAACACATTTCTATACATGTTCGGTAGAGAATAATACAACCACAAACATCAAAAAGAATAGTAACACCAGGGAAAAAAACAGATTAAAAAAATAATCTTTTTGTATGTTTATTGAATTCGAAATTTGATATGATTTTACGTTTTTCTCATGATGCATTTTGTAAATTATCATTTATTCTGCATCTTATCTATCTAAATTATTTTACAGAGCATCATGCCGTTGACGAACGCAGAAAAACAACGTCGTTATAGACAAAAGAGAGACAGTGACCCCAACAGAAGAGCAGAATTCCTTGCAAGATGTAAATCAAAATATCAAAGTGACATAGGTGTTGGAAAGCGCAAACGTATCATTGAAATGACACCACGAGAACAAAGGAAGCAGAGAAAAGAATGGAGGAAAATAAAATCAAAACAAAGAAAAAGAAAGAAAAGTAATCACACCATTCTTACACCGCCTTCTTCACCACAACCAGCTCTAGAACAAATCCCTCCAGAACATCACAGTACACGCAGGAAGAAAAGATTGATGGCAAAGTGCTACAGGGACAATGACCAGCTAAAGTTGGAAATTGCAAAGCAAAAACGACTTGCACATAGGCTTCAGATGCGCCTGTTAAGATTGAAACGGAAATCCTCTTTGAATACACCAACAGGTCAAGACACTTCAAGGTCAAAAGCCAGAAAACTTCTAAGACATTGGTCTACTGAAAAAGGTGAAGGATCCAGAGCTAAAAGGAGATTAATGAAAAATCAAGCAAAGAAAGCACTACAGTTCCAATACACATTAAATGCAGAACTAATGAATAAGTACAGATCAAAGAACAAAGGAAAGCAGGCACTATCACAGATTATACGGGGCAAGCTAATGAGAAAATACAAAATCATTACAGAAGCAGTTAATGAATTTAGATTTACAGCAGGCAGACAACGTCAAAAGAAAGGCTCACTAAGTAAAAGGTTGACAGACAGAGTCTGCTCATTCTATGAAAGAGATGACATAAGTAGAATCACACCAGGAATCAAGGATACGGTAACAAAGAATGGAATAAAGAAGCAAAGACGAGTTATGACCGAAAGTATTGAGATTATTCACGAAAGATTTATCCTTGAAAATACAGATATAAAGATCAGTTATCCAACGTTCTGCAGAATGCGCCCATTTTGGGTTCAACCACCGAAGGATTCAGATAGAGAAACATGCGCATGCAAATACCACGAAAACATGCAATTTCTTGTCAATTCTCTTCACGGTTTAAACTGTCTCCCATCGAAAAGACTACAAGAGATCGTTAAGATGTTTGCCTGTGACATTAACAAAATGGATTGCATGTACGGAAGATGTATGGAATGCAAAGATGTCATTCTTCAATCAGAAACTGATAGTACTATAAATACTGAATGGTTTCAGTGGAAAACAAAGAAGGAAACCCGACTTATAAATAATCAAGAGAAAGAAGTCACACTAACAGTTAAGGAAAAGGTAACTGACAGTATAGATTGTTTGATAGACACATTTTCGAGTGAAATGCAAAGTCCACACCTTCAATATCACCAACCAATTCAATCACTACAGGAAAATGAAAGAAAACTTAAAAGAAAATGAAGTTTTAATACACATTGATTTTGCTGAGAGCTTCCTTTGCAAGCTTTCAACAGAAATTCAAAGTATGCATTTCGGTGCATCCAAGCAACAAATCACTTTGCACACAGGTGTGTATTACACTAAAGGAAGAACCCAAACGTTTTGCGGAGTTTCGGATTGCCTAGACCACAATCCAAGTGCTATCTGGGCATTTCTTGATCCGATTTTAGATAGAATTATAAATGAGAACAAAAATGTAGACACACTACATTTCTTCAGTGATGGCCCATGCAGCCAGTACCGTCAGAAAGGTAACTTTTTTCTGTTATCAAAGGAAATGTCAAAACGAGGATTACAGGCTTCTTGGAATTTTCATGAGAGTGGACATGGGAAAGGGGTCCCTGATGGTGTTGGTGGCACACTAAAGAGAACAGCAAACGATTTAGTTTTACGTGGAAAGGACATCACAAGTGCAAAGTCTTTTGTGGAGAGAATTCAAGAGCAAGAATCCTTGGTGATGCTGTATGAAGTTGTAAAAGAACATATTGCAGAAAAAACACATCTACTAGCATCTCAGAATCTAAAAGCTGTACCTGGAACATTCAAATTGCATCAGATAAGAACGTCAATATGTGGGGAAATTTGGTACAGAGATGTCAGCTGCACATGTGTTGAGAGTTGTTCGGAATATGGACATAATTGGAAAAAAGCAGTATTAATAGTAAATAGCAAACATGTCCAAGAAAAAGATAGAGAAGACAGCAATTTGAGAGGGCTAATTCCAGAAGAAAGTGGTTCGAAAAAGAGTGAAGAAGATAAAGAAGCTAAAACAAAATATAAAAAATCCTGTGATCATCAAGAACCTGATGAATATGTCCCTAAAGATTCAGATTCTAGTACCAGAGAAGCATTCTTCTTAAAAAAGACTTTAAATAATTTGGCAAGTTGTACAACTTTTACTGATGTACACAAAATGTGCACCAAGATACAGAACGAGATAGAAAGACAACAGTTCAACATAGATTACAACTATTTTCCATCTATTTTGAATACAGGCATCAGTGTTGATGAGGATTCTCTTCAACTATTTCCAAGGGATATTTCTCAGAAGGAATTACTTGAATTGACTCCTGTTAGGATTGGAGCGGATGGTAATTGTCTACCTTATACAGGCAGTGTATTTGCCTTTGGTGACCAGAAAAGAGCAGAAGAGATTCGGGTCAGAATGATTATTGAACAGACTATTTTCAAGGATTGCTACCTAGACCAAGATTACCTTAAACGGGGTACAGATAATTCATATACAAACAACGCTTTGTCAAAGACTTATGCCATGTACTCAGATGAGTATATTCCAAATGAAAGACTATCTTTGCGAAAAGTGGAAATGGTATACCAAAAGGAAGTAATAAAAATTACAAAGAACAGGTCTTATATGGGAATCTGGCAACTGTTTTCACTTTCAAGTATTTTGTGCAGACCATTATTTTCTGTGTATCCTATGCTAGGCAATCCAAATGTTCGCAATGATCTTCATAGGTTAATCCTACCTAGACAAAACATAGGCCTTGAAACAGCTTATGTAATGTGGACATCAACAAGAACAGATATGAATGAGAAAAACTGGGTTCCAAATCATTTTGTAGCAGCTTTGAAAGATATTGAAATGGAGGAAAAGGATACTATTGAGAATTTTGATCCAAATGATGTAACACCCCATTACCTAGTCGATCGTTATGTTCTCGTTGAATATGACAATAAGCCATATCCTGGCAGAGTAATAGATTGTGATGAAGCTGAAGTATATGTCACTTGTATGCATAGATTAGGAAAGACTTTAAGAACGAGTACGTTTTATTGGCCACTCGCAGTTCGAGATAAATGTTGGTACGGTATGGATAAGATCATAGGAGTCATTCCTGAACCAAGACTTGTAGGACAAAAATACTTTGTAGACAATCAATTGTGGGAAAGTGCTCTCAGAAAATTAAACATTTGACTTGGTATTGTGCATTCTTAATTTAGTCAAATTAAGTATAAAATGAGGGACCAAAAAGACATACTGATTTTCTTTATTGCAAATTTATAAATTCTTAACATTTCATTTTTTTCAAATTTCGTTTTACAAGAAAAGTATTTCATCTATTTTTGGTACGTCCTTGGAGTTACCGGTCCTACTGATATGATGTTTTAAAGTGAATAATCTTAAGAAATTTCTGACAATCATAGAATAACCAAGTTTATGTTAAAATCCTCTTTGACAGATACCTTCTTTATAACACTTTTTCTTTCCTTTTGATAAATAACGTTTTTTTAGCTGAAAATGTCATTGATGATACTATTTATGTCATTGTTGTTATATTTTGTCCTTTGTGTTACCATCCTCTTTTACTTTTAAATATTTAATTCATTGCAAATAAACTTATTCAAGAAGATTCTCAAATGATATTAGTAATAATATTTACACAATGGGATATTAAACAAATGAAATTGATCCTGCAAAGTAGATTTAAGAGAAAAATAACAAAGTTGTTTTTTACTATGCCTCTACCTAGTGTATGAAAGTGAAAAATTCACTTCTTTGGAACTTAGGATAAGGTGGACGTAATTTGATAACACATATATTGGATACTCAGGCTATTATTTTGACTTTACACATAATCTGAAATTGACCAATTTTAAATATCAGTGCTTTCTTAATCGGTAACTCCATGGACACTTGCAAGCAGCAAGGGTATGTTTTATGATATTTTTACAAAAAAGTTATTGTTCATGTTGATGTTAAGTTGTATTTTCATGTTTTGCAGAAGTTAGAGTTCTAATTAAAGTCATTTTTTTTATCTTAGACTTGCTTATCATTTTTATAAATCTTCTGGTTTTGAATTTGGACATTTTTTGAGAATGACCCATATATATGCAAAGTATGTGTATACATAGAAAAAACATGTGCAGACATTGAAAAGTATGTGCATTCATGTATATAAACGTTTGTATTCGGCAGCTACGGCGTTCCATAAATAGTCTCTCTAGCAAAACAGCGCATGTCTATAAGAATACGTGCAACTTGTGCGCACAAGTTGTACAACTCGTGCGCACAAGTTTATAACTCGTGCGCACAAGTTGTGTAACTCGTGCGCACAAGTTGTGTAACTCGTGCGCACAAGTTGTGTAACTTGTGCGCACAAGATAGTAACTTGTGCGCGCAAGTTAGTAACTTGCGCGCGCAAGTTGGTAACTTGTGCGCACAAGTTGAATTTTTTTTTTTGCATGGCACTCCAGGGCTTCCGTAAATTTCATCTGCCGACATGATTGCAGGTAATAAAAAGTCGTAAATAAAAAAAATTCTAAAAGCAAATATGAGGGAATACAATACACGTGTATTCAACAATGTGATGCCGTAACGTACAGTAAAAAATAAATTAATACTCAACCCTAACATACTATTTGGCTTAACGCGAGTTGGTTGTTTTCACTGTAACTCCTAAATGATGGTCGTTTGGAATATATTAAAAAATGTATGTTTGATAATTCTTAAACTTAATTTCTGCATACAATTATCAGAGTAACAAATTGAATAATATTGTTTGTAGTAAATATATATAGAAAGATGTGGTGTGAGTGCAAATGAGACAACTCTCCATCCAAATAACAATTTATAAAAGTAAACCATTATAGGTCAAAGAACGGCCTTCAACACGGAGTCTTGGAGCACACCGAAAAATAAGCTATAAAGGTGCCCAAAATTACTAGTGTAAAATCATTCAAACTTTATATAGCAACTGACTTTATTAACATGGTTACAAATGTATGTGCACAGTACTTTAAAAATAATTTGATAAAAGTTCGTCTAAATACTTGAGTTACGGTCATCTTTCAAAGTTACGACCATCTTGTGTCGGTTACGACTATCATTAAATACTATAGTTGAAGTTACGACCAACGAACATCATGCTCGAATTTTTGAATGACTATTTTACGAAAATTGGAATGATTTTATTTGTCAAATTTTGTTTCAATAACAACACACTTACGATAAGTGTATATAAGCAGTTTGACTCAAATGAACCTTTTACTGCACGAAAATCGGAAAAGAAAAACTTATCCCTAGAGTTGTCAACAGTGTTGATAGAGGGTTGCTGCTCACAAGGAAGCTATTAAATCAAGAGTTCCAAATTATGAAGCTGATATCATCCTTCGTGAATTTATGGACGTCATCACGAGTTGGTTGACCGTTATGGAATAACCGTTTCACAGATGATATCGGATTGGTTCCTTTCGTCATAACTACACAATCCTCTTCCCTTTTCGTGACCTTCCGAATTAGACTATTTATCGGGTTTGTGATAACATGAGCAACACGACGGGCGCCACATGTGAAGCAGGATGTACTTACTCTTCCGGAGCACCTGATATCACCCCCAGTTTTTGTGGGGTTCGTGTTGCTAAGTCTTTAGTGTTCTGTGTTGTGTCATGCATACTATTATTTGTGTGTTTGTCTTTTTCATTTTTAGCTATGGCTTTGTCAGCTTATTTTCGATCTACGAGTTTGACTCTCTTTGACTCAAGTTATCATATTATTTTAATCTAGACGCCATATATTTAACCATCAAAGAGACTACCGACGGTTATTTAACATGATATAAATAAAGCAATTTGATATTAATGAAAAGAGAACTCGTGCAGTTAGATTTTTGTTTGATTTTATAGTATAGAATAACTCTTTGTAGATCGAATCCTTGTGTCACTTCCAATGTTAAAATTATTTTCTTTTTAATAGCTGAACACGCATAGTTCATGCGTACGTTTCTCCAGTCAAGGGAAGTTCACATGAATAGGATTCATTAAGGTTGATTTACTCACTTAAAAATGAATAATATATTTCCGATGTTTCTTTGCATACATAAATACATGTATAACCGAAACAAACTGGATGCTAAAATCCAATGATTGTATCACTATTTCACTTTCAATAATGACTGAATATAGTTTTTTATTTAAGAATTGAATGCTTCTTTTTGTAAATTTATTGGTGTGTAAAAGCGTTGACCGAAGTACATTTTGTATGAAGCGCGGAAGCGCTTCATTCTAAAAATGTGCGCACGGTCAACGCTTTTACAACCCTATAAAGCTACAAAAAGAAGCATTCAATACTTATAATTACATTTTTTAGCTATGATCATCAGTCTATGGAAGAAGCGATTCGATAAAAGCTTTTCTTATATCAACGAGCGATATTGTCTTATATCAACGAGTTGCATTGTGGGAAATTTCAGACAGATGTTAGCATTTGTAAGAAGAAAGGCAGATTTATCGGTATAAAGTAATGACTCTTTTCTTAAAACAGGGTGACATTTAACATGACATACGTCTGGTGTATAATTTTCATGAGTTATTTTATGTAATAACAAGCAAGGTGTATTTAAACGAGAAAATTGAATTATTGAATTTATTGAATAAATGAAACATAAATGCACGATTTATCATTTGTAGATGTACACATTCTATAAATATCATGTAGCAAATTCAGTGGAATGCAATTGACATGAATTCAATTGTTTGCTACGCCAAAATCACCTATAAGTCAACGATACTGCTATATTTTAAAATATCAATGCGATATTTGTCTTATATCATAGCGATGATTTTTTAATATCAAAAATTTATGAATGCGATACTTTTCTAATATAACTGCTATAGTTTTCTAATATAGAATTAATACGATGACACGTCACAATGCATGTCAAGAAAACTGCAAACATAATTCACAAACTTAGATAATGACCAGTTCAATGTTTTAGGATCAACATCACTAAAATTTCGTAACAATTAACGCTTACATGAACTTATCATTCCGAAAATGTTGCTTGACCCTATTGATAGTTGAAAGTGTTAACAAGCTGTTCAGTCTATTGTTTTCAATCACATGGTTTAACCAACTAACTAACATCTTTAACCCCGCCACATTATTTATGTGTGTGCCTTTCCCTAGTCAGGAGCCTGTAATTCAGTGATTGTCGTTTGGTTATGTGTTTCATATTTGTTTTTCGTTCATTTTTCTTTTATATAATAAGGCCGTTATTTTCTCGTTTGAATTGTTTTACATTGTCTTATCGGGGTCTTTTATAGCTGACTATGCGGTATGGGCTTTGCTCATTGTTGAAGGCCGTACGGCGACCTATAATTGTTAATGTCTGCGTTATTTTGGTCTCTTGTGGACAGTTGTCTCATTGGCAATCTTACCACATCTTATTTTTAAAAATTCTATTTGAAGTGATGGTGCAATGGCGGAATTTAAAAGTGGTTGCAAATACGTCTACCGACCTATTAGATTCTAATTTACTGGTCACACTACTATAGTCTTCCCACCTTAGTAATATCGAAATAGACAAAAAATATCATTTCTTAAAAGAAACATTCATTCAAACAATCCAATCCAATACAGCTCCAAATTACAATGAATATTCAAATGGTAAAATCAATAATCCAAACAAATTAAAATGTACAAATGCTGATGTCCCGCTCTTTGAAGATACCAACTGAGTAGCCTCAGACTATAAAAATTGGACAACTTCAGATACAACGAAAATCAAAAATCTTGTCAAACAGAAAATATATTTATTATTAACATAGCAAAAGATATTGAGAAGGAAGACAGTTCTTTTTGGATATCAAAGACTCTTCCCCGTTGGTAAATCGATATCTCTATGAACATAATCAGCTCGCCGCGTGGACGCTCTTTTACATCGCGATGACCGTGAGGGTATTCCGATGTATTGTTGTCACAGAGATTTGACTTTCGTTTTTGGCTAGTAACCGATCGTATAAATACGCGAACTTTAGTGCAAAATAACAATCCGTATCGCTTGTTATAAATTCATTTCTTCAATGAGTACTAAAAAAAATGTTTAGAACACAAATAAATAAGATGTAAATGTCTTTTGACGTTAGAAATGTGTATATTCGTTCATTGTGTATTAATTTACGTTTTTTGATTGAGTAAAGTCTGACAATTGATATTTTATCGTGTGTTTTTCTATGTTGTGATGTTATGCTATTGTTTCAGAAAAAGGGAGAAGGTTTGGATCCATTAAAACGTTTAATCCCGCTGCAAATGATTGCACCTGTCCAACGTCAGGAATCTGATGTACAGTAGTTGTCGTTTGTTTATGTAATATATACGTGTTTCTCGTTTCTCGTTTTTTTATATAGATTAGACCGTTGGTTTTCCCGTTTGAATGGTTTTACACTAGTAATTTTGGGGCCCTTTATAGCTTGTTGTTCGGTGTGAGCCAAGGCTCCGTATTGAATGCCGTACATTGACCTATAATCTGGTTTACTTTTTTTTTAAATTGTTATTTGGATGAAGAGTTGTCTCATTGGCACTCACACCACATCTTCCTATATCTATATATCTTTTCTATATTCATAAATTTAGATTGTTCAGTTGGAGGACTGGAAAGCAGTTATTTATGAGGGGAAATTTTAAAGATTTATAGATATAAGAAGATGGTGCATGAGTTCGAATGAGACAACTTTCCATCAAAGTAATAATTTGTTAAGAGTAAACCATTATAGATAAAAGTAGGTCCTTAAACACGGCGCCTTGGCTCACAGCGAACACCACGCTATATAGGAACACGAACATTGCTAGTGTTAAACCATTCAAACAGGAAATCCAACGGTCTAATTAAAAAAACAAAAAGGAGATTCAAAAGTACAAGTCAATCATTTTGATACTTATCTATTTGATTATTTGATTACGGCATTGTTTATTAAACTCTTATTTGATTAGATTTGCTTCAAAAACCAATTGAGAAATTCAAATCAGAAAGTCCCTTATCAAATGGTATAATCAAATGATAAAACACACCAAACAAATGGATAACAAATGTCATATTTCTGACTCGGTACTGGCATTTTCAAATTTTGAAAATGGTGGATTGAACCTGGTTTTATAGCACTTCACCTCTCACGTGTATGACAGTCTCATCAAATTCTGTCATATTTACAACGATGCGTGAACAAAACAGACATAATAGGTAAAAAGTGGTTAAATTGGTAATAGGTAAAATTGTCAAAATATGGGTACAACAGTCTAATATTAATACTAATCGGTACTAATATTAATATAACAAAAACACCGCTATGCTATTTTAAAAGTATCGCATTGATGTTTTAAAAGTATCGCATTGTTTATTTATGTATATAAGAAAAACACAGCACTTCAAATTTTACACTGACATAAACTTTAGCTTCTAACTAACTTCTGCATGTATATTTAGACTCAATTGTTGTTTATATTTGAACAATAAGTTTTAAAATTAGTATTTTCTTAATTTTTCGTTGCCGAAAACAACATTTTCCGCATGGAATGTCTGCATATTTACAATTGATATTGTCTAATATTATTAATTCGTATATTTTAACAAATTTGATTCGTTTAGGGATAGTCACATGTTAAACTGTATTTTCGAAGGTAGAGAGAAAACGGCGGATAGCAAAATGCATATTGACCGGCAAAAAGCATATCGCACGGTTATTTTTAGAATATCTAAAAACCGATATACTTTGTGACGTCATGTAATGAATTTCAGGATATTGTTTAACGTTTTTTATCATATACTTAGCATTAATATGATAGCTTTTGCATATGTGTAATGGGCGGAAGTGCACAAGCCATATCTTCCCACCCGGGCTGATAACCCATATCAAGTGCCTCTCGTGCAAAAAACCCATATCAGTGCCTCTCGTGCAAGTTACTTCCGGTGTTTCCGGTATCGGTTGTTTACTTTTCCATTGTGACGTCAGATATTTTTTATGACGACGTCAAAATTTACGTGAACTTTTGTGGGGTAGTTTAGTACTTGCTATCAAATGCCAATGACAATTATGAATCATTTTATAGTACAACAAACATGGAGTAGTAATGATCATAAAACTCTTCCAAAATTTCAATGTTTCAAAATGCCTCTATAGGAAATGTTACTATTATTATATAAGGAGGTATAGTGCTGCTGTTGTTGAACAATTATAGTATATTTTATTCATAATTTAACTTCTTTATAAAGTTTTTGACTGTTTTAGTTATTGCATTTATTCATTTGCCTTACATAAAACTATTGTCGGAAGTATATGATAAAGCGATTAATACATGGCCTTTTCCATATCAGCCTGGGTATCATCCCTCGACCCATATCAGCACCTCGACTCCGTCTCGGGCTGATATGGGGGTCTCGGGATGATACCCAGGCTGATATGGAAAAGGCCATGTATTAATCTCTATGAAACACATGATATCTGTGATCGATTATTTGATAAAAAAAAATCTTCAAATACATAAGATGTAAAAAAAAAAAAAAGTAAATGAAATAACAACTAATATGTTGTTATTGTCAAGGAAACAATGTAATATCTATAAAATTCCAACAACCCTAAATGACGATTTTGATACAAATATGGTCGGAAATTAATAATATAACAAATATAGCCTTTGTATGAGGTCAATACAGAATATATCGACCCAAAGAAGTATATCGACCTCGGACTTCGTCCTCAGTCAATATACTTCTTTCATGTCAATATATCCTTGTATCGACCTCATACAAAGGCTATATGTGTATAATATCGCTATGTAATATAAGAAAAGTTTTTATCGATACGCTTCTTCCATGGACTGATCATGAAAACACGAATTTTATGTATTTTTTTTATTTAATTCACCTGTGCACTTTATTGTTACACGTGTTATCATGAATGAAAAGTTGTATTGAGCAATGCAACTGCTTACGGAATAACACGTGATGTGCAGTTAGCCAATCAGAATAAAGTATTATAATGAAACATACATCTAATGTAATTATTCTGCAATTGCATGGGTGTTCTACTATACAGATACAGCCCTACAGACATCGCTATGCTGTTCTGTATACTATACAGATATCGCTTTAAAGCTCCGCCCACTGCCGGACTGAGTATTGTATGAACTAGTCTGTTTCCCGGCCGTTATTGAAATTCTTGACAATATTTGTATATTCCGAAGTCATACTGAATGTTTTACGGAGGGGACCAACCTATGTATGAACCTGCGTGACCTCAGAATGTGTATTGCACTCGCATTCCAAGGAGGTATCAATTGCGAATTATCGATTACTTTAGGTGTCATACCACCAATTACTCCCTCAAATTTAGAACGTATGTGAAAGTAGGCCTACTCGGACAAAAAAAGTGCATTTGATGTCATTGTTCACCTAAACTAACTAACAAATTTGCAGAAATGAAAGTTTTGTTGAAAGAGAAATATATTAAGACCATTTTGGGCCAAAATTTACCTGTCTATGAGTTTGCATTAAAAATTGAGGATTAATGCGCTCCATAGTATACTAATTTAAGATTTCCAGAAAACCAGGGGTTATTTTTAGTGGTACCTCCTTTCGGAAGCTCTCTGCTTTCTTATATGATTTTGAATGTATGTTGAAAATTGGCATGCAGAAATGTGACACCTGTACAATTCAGGATATACCTAGTTTCTATGAAGTTAAACTTAAGGTAAAATATTTAGAAAGCTGTGAAAATTGCAATATTTGGTTGAACAGATAGGGACTTTTAATTGGTGGTATGACACCTTTATACGTTCTAAGTCTGTTTGTTTTCAAACATTTCTTTAGAGCAATAGGAATCACACCAATTTTCTGATAATACACACATGAACAACAGTTTTTCGATTTCCAAACATGAATGTCTTACTGTATGATTGTGTAACAAAAACAACCATGTCAATTTCAGCATGCATGTTTAGTGAATGTCGAGTCTGAAGCGTAGGACAACTCGTACACTCCTGTTTCAAATTGGACAATGTTTTGTTATTTGTTTTTACTGTTGAAATTAGTTGTTCAGTTGAAATAGATAATTATTCACCTTGAGCGATGTATTATTGTTGACCATTCGAGATTCTTTTTTTGCGAACCCGTCTTCAGCTGAATGTGTGATTACTGTATCGTATTACTACACGGGCCTCAAGGGATTTCAAAACGAAAATTAAATAAATGCAAAACATGTGTTTTTGTGTCTTTAAATTAAGAATTGAATGCTCTTTTTTGTAAATTTATTGGGGTGTAAAAGCGTTGACCGAAGTACATATTGTATGAAGCGCGGAAGCGCTTCATACTCAAAATGTGCGCACGGTCAACGCTTTTACAACCCTATAAAGTTACAAAAAAAAAGCATTTAATACTTATAATTACATTTTTACCTATAGGATCATGAAAACACGCCTTTTCTCAAGTTTTTATTTCATTTACCTGTGCACTTTATTGTGGGACCTCGTGTCATCATGAATGAAAAGTTGCATTGTGTATTGCAATTGATTAAGGAATATCACGAGATTGCTAGTTAGCCAATCAGAATAACGTATTATAATGAAACATACATCTAATGTAATTATAACACAAATAATATACAGAATTAATTGCAGGATAAAGACAATAACAGTTTCTGTTCAGTGTCTTTATATATCAGCTGTATTTGTACTCGGCTCAAAACAGGTGTAGTAGCTCGCTAAAAGCTCGCATTCACCTTGTTTCCTAGCCTCGTACAAATACAGCTGATATTTAAAGACACTAAACAATTATTGTCTATGTCCATATTTACTTTGATCGTGTAAATTGAGCACGTGTGTACCAGAAGAGAATAGTTTATTTCAATGACAGATTCATGCGTATTGCGATCACCGAATTTTTAAGAAACTTTTGCATTGAATTCACCGCATATGGAAAACATATCGGCGATTTTGTTATTTGAAGCTAATACCCCTTAAATTCATAAGAAATTAAAATTAAAAAGAAAACATGATGCATATGTTTTTTTTTATAACAAAATGGTTGTTGTTTTGTTACTTTATTTTGGTCCAGAGAGTTTCAATGCCTATCATAACGAGCTATTTTATAGTTGTCACCTAGCTATTAACGTTGATAGTGATATACTTTTATCAAATTGCAAACAACAACATATAGAAATACGAAGTAAAGACGAATGTGCACCACAATTATAAAAAGATAAAGAATGGACAGTTCCTACTGCAATTCTATCAACAGTATAGTACAGGGAGTTTATCAAGATCCCATTACATACGTTCTCTATAGGATACAAATTCCTAGCTTGAACGGACTTTGCTCATTGTTGAAGGCCATACGGTGACTTATAGTTGTTTTAAAAGTTATGTGTCTTTTGCTCTCTTCTAAAGAGTTGTCTGATTGACAATCATACCACATCTTCTTTTTTATTTTTAACATTTTGATCTACTAAGTATTTAAATCTCTTGGTACTGTATTTTACTAGACATGATATTTTTATATTGTGCTGTCTTGATTCTATTAAAAACGTTTATTTATTATTTATAACTTATTATAGCATATGTTAAAAACCTTGCGCTAAAAAGTGTTATATTTTGGCGCTAAAACGTCTATTTTTTTTCCCCTCACTAGAATGTCCTCCGCCGTGCAAGGATATATTTATTGACACTGTGGAGCCGTTTAAGTACAAAGCGACTCGACTCTGACATTTTGTTTTCTTAACAATTATACAAACATCGATATTGAAATGTTAACTCATTTTGTTTACAAAGTAGCTTTTTATACAAACGTTCCATAATTCGTTATAATTTTTAAAGTTAGAAGAAAAATAATCTCAAAACTGAATTGTCATTTTTTGGTCCTGTGATTTTTTTTTGTCCCAGACCCTGGAATCTGATTAAAAAATACTTATTGAGTGGTTCAGGGTGAATAAAATGCAAGCAAATCCTGACAAATTTCAAGTTTTGGCTGTTGGCAAAAAGACCTTTGAAAAGAACCCATCTATACATATTCAAAATTCGAACCTCACTTGTGAAAAAACAGTAAAATTATTAGGCATTGAAATAGACTACCAGCTAAATTTTGATGTTCATATCAGCTCAATCTGTAGGAAGGCATCACAGCAATTAAATGTTTTAAAACGTTTAGGCTCAGTTTTAGATAGACTTAGTAAACTTACTATATTTCATACTTTTATTCTTAGTAATTTTATTTTTTGCCCTTTGGCATGGCATTTTTGCACTGAGAAAAATTCAAAAAAACTAGAAAAGGTGCAGGAAAGAGCACTCCGTTTTGTGTATGAGGATTTTACCAGCTCCTACGAGGACCTCTTACTTAAAGCTAAGGTGCCCTCCTTGCAGATCAGACGGATAAGAACAATGGCTCTAGAAACTTTTAAAATCATAAACATCATAGCTCCTGTGTGCTTACAAATTTTGGTGAATGTCAAAAAATCTAAATATTCTTTCAGGTATGTAAATATTCTTGAAATTCCACAGGTAAAGTCAACCCGTTACGGTAAAAAATCGTTCAAATTTTCTGCTGCTACTTTATGGAACAGCCTTCCAAACCATTTCAGGACTGAAAAGAGTTTTTCACATTTTAAAAGTCTTGTTCAGTCCTGGAACGGTTTGAAATGTCGCTGTTCTGCTTGCAGATAATTCTTGAGCTGTTTATTATGTTTGTGCTTTTGGTTGCTCTGGTCAAGCATTTTTACTTCATTCGAATTTATTGCATATTTTTATTGCATGCTATGTATGTGAGATTACATCTTCATATAACAGGTTGTTTTTATATGTCAAAATGCACTGTTTTTATGTTATTTATATGTTTTTATATTCGGTCAAAAGCTCCTTAGAGCTTGTGTTGCTTATTTGTACCTATGCCGAATCAAAATAAAGTTTTCTTATCTTATCTTATCTTGTTTCAGTCTTTTTTTCCAGTGACTTGCTATCATACATTCTTTAAAACAAAAAGTCAGTCATAATTAGGATACAATTCGCCTACCAATTCATTTATTTATTAATGAAATGCGCATAAATTTTATACCCTTAGGGGTTGAAGGCATATACAAACAATACAATACAAATATATATGTTCCAGACCATACGAGTATTTGGACCGTATGCGTACAGTCCGGACCGTATACGTATACTCGTACGGTCCGACCATACGTGTACGGTCGGACCGTATGAGTATACGCGTACGGTCCAGCTAACCATACATGTTTTCGGATCATATGGGTTAAATGTTAACAAACATTTATCAAATTCTTTATTTTTAGTTATACAAATTGTTATTATTACAATTAGATGGATAAAGTGAATAAGCGAACAATTAAAATTAAATATTTGTTTAATTTTATATCCGTGAATCCTATTTTGTTACTCTTGCCCAAGATGACACTTGCTTCCACAAGGAACGTCATATATTTTTAACATTAACATGTTTTGTTCATGCATGTTCCTTTGCATATGCATTTTTTGTAAAGTTCCTAAATATTCTAAAACAATTGTCCTCCCACATTATGTTTACTTCCGATAACTTCAATTTCAATGAGTAATTAATGAATTACTGACATGCTAAGTACAGGAGATTAACAGATTAAATAAGCCTGATTTTTTACAAATAGTTAAAATATTAAGTTTTTATTTCAATAACTATTCAACTTTTTATGTTAATTTGATATATAAGTTATGTTGATCTGTTATATACATTTGCATCTAATAAACTTGACCAAATTCTTAATATTAGTCAGACCGTACGCGTACGGTCCGACCGTATGCGTATATTGAAAAAGTACGCATACGGTCCAGACCGTACGCGTACGGTCCAAAAACTCAAACGGTCTGGAACATATACGACCTGAAGTAACTTTTTATTTTTTCTCAACATTTAAGAATCAAAGGAATTTCTTTGAAGTTGATAAACTAATTGCCCACATCATATAGAGTTCTTAAGAATATAACAGGGTCCAGTTTCACGAAGACGTCTTAGGACTAAGACATGTCTTAGGATGGTCTTATCACATATCTTAGTCCTAGGTGGGTTTCACAAAGTGGTCCTAACTTTAGACATCTCTTTAAGTTGGTCATGAAGTTAGGACTACACGAGAGGTGTCTTATGATGGTCTAATGATACTCATAAGTTTATTTATATAATTTGCACTTATTTTCTATATTAACTTTGCAAATTGTAGTTTTATCAATTATCTAATTAGCAAATCTCCCTTTACTGCTTCTAACTTAATGATTCATCAATAAAAAACATTCGATATATTTATAGGAAGAATGGACGATTTTATCCTTTGTACGACTTTGCCCCCCGCAGTGCTATAGAAAAACAGTACATTAAATAAAATTTAGTTCGTCGTACGTTCATGAATATTCATGTCATGTGACCATTTGTCCGCACTTAAAACCCGTGCGGTCACCTTTCTGACCATCGACTCTGGCTATAGCATAAAGAAGACACGTGTATTATGTCCGAAGAAGAAGTTTCTACCGTGGAGCCAATGGACGAAAGTCAACTCTTAAAAGACGACGAAAGTGTGTGATCTTACTACAGCTGATGCAGTTTCCTTATTTAATAGTTCGTTAAATAAGGCTACGGAGACAGAAAAGTGAGATTTTTGTCGGAGTTTAAAAAGACAGAAGTAAGCTGTGTCAATGCAAACACACGCACGTTAGTCAGTGGTCAACCTTCTACAATTGCTTCCCAGCCTCCGTCATTTGAATTTAGACAGGAAGGGATTAAAATACAATTCAATTTTAACACCGACCGTATTTCTTCATTAAGAAGAATTGAACATTTGCTAACTCCTGAGTCACTTGACCAAACGCTTGACCTACAGTCTATAATTGTTAAAACTGAACTTGACACTTTCAACCAGCGAAACAAAATTTTGAAAATCGCTGATCGCCATGGGTGGGATACCGTCCACGAATATCTGGACGATCCTCTTGCTGACAATGTTAAAGATGCTTCAAAGTTACGCACTGCCGTTTTCAGAACTAACCGTAAACGTACAGCTAACAAGCCTTACAGCAGAGGTGGTGGCAGAGGAGGTTTCAATGCTAGAGAATGTTTTCGTTGCTTCAGCAATGAATCTGGACCCAGAAATGACAACTAGAGTCAGCAAAACAACTCCCAGCAGCAGTACAACGACGGACTGTGCTTTTACTGCAAAAGACCAGGACACACTGCCCGTTTCTGTCCCTACAAAGCACGTACCTTCAGTAGTACCAAGTCAGCAACAGCTACTATTACAAGTGCTCCACCCCTGTCTTAATGAAAAAGTTGAGTATGATATAGAATTTGATAGTTATGAATATACTGATGGAATTAAAACTGTAAAAAACCGATTAAAAGATCATGTTCAGTTTTGGGAAGATAGTTTAAAACCTTCTGAATTATTAAGCACTGTAAAATTTGGTTACGTTATTCATTTTATTCAAGAACCTTAATCAGTTTATTTTAATAATAACAGATCAGCATTTAATAATTCCTCATTTGTTTTGAAAGCTATTACAGAATTAAAACTGAATGGTTGTATTACTGAAGTTTCAAATAAATCTTATGTAATAAATCCTCTTACTGCAGCCATCAGTGATTCGAAGAAAGAGAGATTAGTTTTAGATGATGATCTGAGACATGTTAACAAATATGTACAAAAACAGAAAATAAAATTTGAAGGTGTTAAAGAGGCCAAGCAATACGCAAAAAAGGGTTTTTTCATGCTAAAATTCGATTTACGTCATGGTTATCATCATATTAATATACATCCAGAACATCAGAAATTTCTAGGTTTTTCCTGGGTAATTGATGGACAAGAAAGATATTTTATTTTCTCAGTTTTACCTTTTGGGCTATCTTCAGCTGGACACATTTTTACTAAAGTTGTTAGTACATTTAGTTAACTTTTGGAGATCACAAAGTTTCCCGATCATTGTGTATTTGGACGACGGATGGGCTTGTGACAGCAGGGAAAGGTGTGTACGCATGTCCAAATCTGTTTTACATACTTTATTGAAATCTGGGTTTTTACCAAATTTTGAGAATTTGTTTTTCACCAGTGCAAATATTAGACTGGTTAGGTTTTTCACGGAATCTGGTATCTGGTGTTATTGAAGTTCCCAGAAAGAAAATTGAAAAAATACAGTTAAAAATTGAAAAAAAGTCTTTCAGATAATCGTTCAACTGCTAGATATTTGGCATGTGTTCTTGGGAAAATTATATCTTTGATCCCAGCTTTTGGTCAGATTTGCCAATTGACGACACGTAATTTATGCATGTCTGTTTGCCAGAGAAATACTTGGGACTCATATTTTGAAATTTCAACCCAAGTCAAAACCGAACTTGAGTTTTGGAAAAGTAATTGTAAATCTATACCTAATTTATTAGTATGTCCTATACACAAGATTCCAGAACGTATTATTTTTTTCCGACGCCAGTATGTATGCTGGAGCAGGTTTTGTCGATGGTAATGTTTTACAAATTTCTCATTATATGTTTAGTGAACAAGAAAGACCTGAGAGCTCCACATGGAGAGAGTTGAAATCTGTCGAGTTTATATTAGAAAGTATGTTTGCACAGTTAGCAGGAAAACTTGTAAAAATTTATACTGACAATCAACATGTCGTGCATATTTGTCGAGTTGGCAGCATGAAGCCTGATTTACATGAACTTGCTATGAATATTTATACAACTTGCATAGTTAATAGTATTACGATTGAGGTTGAGTGGATCCCACGATATGAAAATGTACAAGCAGATTACTTAAGTAGAATTTTTGATTTTGATGCCTG
The DNA here is from genome assembly GCA_037788925.1 of Mytilus galloprovincialis. Classification (NCBI taxonomy): domain Eukaryota; kingdom Metazoa; phylum Mollusca; class Bivalvia; order Mytilida; family Mytilidae; genus Mytilus; species Mytilus galloprovincialis. The sequence goes on from CM075335.1 coordinate 39,193,918, forward strand.
GGCTGTGGACGACAGCGTTTTTCTTATGTTTAATAACAGATGGAGGAAATTTACGTTTGACAGACTTGCAGACGATAAAAATCATAAAATTGCACGGTTTAATTCGAAGTTTTGGGTTCCAGGAACTACAGGAGTCGACGCTTTCGCTTTCGACTGGTCAGGAGAAAACAACTGGATCGTGCCTTCAGTCTGCTTAGTTTGCCGAGTTTTAAATCATATGTTAACTTGTCGTGCAAAAGGTGTATTGGTAGTTCCTAAATGGAAGTCTGCTCTATTTTGGCCTACGGTTTGGAACAACACAGAAAATAAATTTTGCGAATTTATTACAGATGTTGTTGAATTTCATTTTGATCGTCCTAAACATTTCTTTTTATCTGGTTCAGACAGAGACAGCGTTTTTGCTCAATCTCCATTCATCAGTAACGTCCTTGTTTTTAAACTTGATTGTTCATCGTAGGAGGTCACATTCCTTTGTACGGTTCAATGCACAATTTTATTATCGGGTGTAAATTTTTACTACACGGTAAAATACAAGTATCGAAATAGGTAATTACTACGGAATGTACCCACACGCTTACATATGTATACATTAATAGTTCAAAGTATAATAATATTAGCTTTAAAGAATGGAGATGCATCTTGTGCGGTTATAATTTGAGAAGCACCTTGTGCAGTTTATAATTGAGATGCACCTTGTGCAGTATATAATTGAGAAGCACCTTGTGCAGTATATAATTGAGAAGCACCATGTGCAGTTTATAATTGAGATGCATCTTGTGCAGTTTGTAATTGCGAAGCACCTTGTGCAGTTTATAATTCAGAGGCCCCTTGTGCAGTATATATATAATCGCGAAGCACCTTGTGCAGTTTAAATGCAAAAATGCACCTTGTGCAGACTTTAATTAAGAAGTACATTGTGCGGTTAAAGTACCAAAAAAAAAAAAACGCACATTGTGCGAGATAAGAATAGAAATGCACCTTGTGATTATAGTGATATATTTATATTATTATTTAGCCAAGTCAAGTTGTGCTTAGTTTTATTTATGTTTCATTATTCATTACAGGACAGTGCAACATGGAGGGAAATTTCTCAGTTTGCGAATTCAAATCAACAGTTTACCGGATGTGAAAAAAGCATTTTCAATATTGTGAGAAGCAGTAAAGCAATTTCTACAAATAAAAAGTATGATGTGTATTTCAAAAAATTTAAAGAATGGTGTATTACATATAAAGTTATTCCGTTGCCTGCAAGTGTATCATCCGTTGCAGTTTATATTAGTGGCCTTGTGCAGCAATCCGTATCTGAGTCAGTTTTATTAGCTCATTTTTATAGCATAAAGTGGTATCATGATTTCAGTTCAGTGTACAATCCGTTTGAAGACAAGCTTATTCAGATGATGATTGAAGGAGCTAAGAGAATTTTAAGTAAACCAGTTTTGAAAAAAGAGCCAATTACAGCAGATGATTTACAGAAGATAGTGGACAAAATTGGTAGTGATCGTGCTCATTTGCCGAATGTCAGAATTTGTGCAATGATGTTAGTTGGTTATGCAGGATTTTTACGCTACAGTGAGATAGCAAATTTAAAAATGTGTAACATAAAAAATTTTGACACTTATGTTTCTTTGAATATTGAATCTGGGAAAACTAATGTACATAGAAGGGGTAATAATGTTATAATTTCTAAAACAAATTTGCCTACCTGCCCAGTAGTTTGGTTATAAACATATATTAATTTAGCTAAATTGGCTTTGGATTCTAATCAATATGTTTTTCGTTCTGTTAGATTTTTAAAGTCAGTAAATTCTTATAAGTTAGCAGAGGTTAATCGTCCTTTATCTTATATTAGAGCTAGGGAGTTACTTTTGGGCACATTAACTGCGATTGGTCTTGATTGTAAACATTTTTGTCTTCATAGTTTGCGCAGTGGTGGTGTCACTGCTGCTGCAAGAAATGGCGTTTCTGATCGTTTAATTAAAGAGCATGGAAGGTGGCGTACCGATTTTGCTAAAGATGGTTATATCAAAGATTCTGTTAAAAGCAACTAACGGTTTCCGTCAAATCTTGGTATATAACGGGTTATAGATATTTAAATTTTTGGTGATATATTATTCAGCTCAATTATTCTATGAATTTACTATTTTCCCTTTGTCTCGAGGTTATAGCGAGTAGCACATCTACATTATGTCGTTTGTTCTTTGTTAAGGCCATAGAATATAATTACTTTATATTCGGACGAACGTAGTGAGGGAGAATATAAATAAAATTAAGTTCGTCGTACGTTCATGAATATTCATGACATGTGACCATTTGTCCGCACTTAAACCCCGTGCGGTCACCTTTCTGACCATCGACTCTCGCTATAGCCTAAAGAAGACACGTGTATTCACGGATGATTAAATGTGAATTTGTAATTGGAATTATGATATTTTTGTTATTCTGTTTGTATTTGATACATACATTGATGTATTATATAGAATTAAATAGGTTATAGCGAGTAGCACACCTACATTATGTCGTTTGTTCTTTGTTAAGGCCATAGAATATAATTACTTTATATTCGGACGAACGTAGTGAGGGAGAATATAACGGGTGTTACACGGACTCTTTTTGCATGAACCCCTCAGGGGTTCATGTTTATATATTGGCGAGTTTTGGATGTGTCTATGGGTCACTCGAAACTCTAGATCTCTGCCGGAAGTCAGAATAAAATTCTCGGAACGTCTCGAAAGTTTTCGGTCATTTATGCAGGTCTTAACAGGTTGTTATCTACGTCTTGGATATGGTCCCTTGATGGCCCTTGACGACGCAATTATATTTATTTGAAAACGACCACTGTACACTGTGTGTATCTGGGTCAATTATAACATGGTATTTTCTGTTGTTTTGATAACATGTAAACTAATTATTTTTGAAGATTTAACCACGGGATACTGTGTATTTCATCATAGACTTACCGGAGAGAACATTCTGGTTAAATATGAATAGTAGATCGGAAAACAGAAAGATAATATTATCAACAGTATATAATTCAATCGGAATCAAAGAAATATATATTATAAAATATATACCGTATCTATGTTTCTGAAGAAACTAACAATGATTGAAATCAGAATATTTTCAGAGTTGCAATTAAGAAATAAGTATTTTATATGACAAGATCGTCTGCTTTGGTATTTTTAAATATTCATTTGTAAAGGAAACATAAAATTTAAATCTTTTTAAATTCTTGCATCCTACAAAAAAATGTTTATAAACAATAATCATTATATTTCTACGTTAATTATTTCATACCATTTTAGTATTTAAGTTTTATGAGTAATTATTATTTATTTTTTTGTATTGTAATATAATCCATAAAACGGAAAGTAAGATAAATTTATTAAATATTTAAATTTTAAAACGGTCGTAATTAAAAATACTTGTGTGTTTTCAATTCATAAAGCATGATTTTAAATCCTTGCAGCTGACAATAACCGTAAAAATAATTTACAATACTCACAACAAAATTTAATAACAACCATAATGTTGATTATTTTATACCGTTTTAGTATGGATTTAGAAGTCTTTGCTTATATTTTGTATATATAGTAATATATTCACAAAGTAGAATGTTAGAATTCAAAAATAGATTCATTCGATAAATAAGATGTCCATCCGTAACTATACTTGACGTTCGTGTTTAATTAAACTGATTGGCCATTATGACAAAAGTGTGTCAGAAATCATATCTGATATTCTTCCTCAGTCATAATAACCTTCCATCATTACCGAACTGAACAAAGAAATAACGCGACGGGTGCCGTATACGGTGCAGGAAATGCTTACACTTCCGGAGCACCTGATTTCACTCCCGGTTTCTAGTGGAGTTCGTGTTGTTTCTTAATTATTATTTATAAATGTTGATGTAAATGTCCTTTGGTTTTGTGAGTCTTTTTTTACTCCTTGGTTTTGATTAATATTGTCTTTATTGATATTATATATATTCAAAAGAATTTGAAAAAAATTACTAACAGGAACGTTAGTTTATTATAAAGTTTTAATTCAATTTTTGTTTGTTTGTTTTTTATAGTTTAACCTTATAGCACCTACATATTTGTACTATGGTATGGTTTTGAAAATGGTATTCATTGTGTTGACCAACATCCTACACGTCTTGATTCATTCACATTATAGATAAGGTAAGCGGAAGAAGGGATCCCGTAGACCGCCCTACGTCACGATTCATGAATTATGCATATTCTATTTATAGGCTATTTATAAACGATTCTGAAACTACTTATTCTAAAAATAGAATATTCTCAACATGTACAACTATAAAAAAAAAAAACAAAAAAAAAAACGATTCAAAATCATTAACTTTCATGTAACACGGTGCATTTGCTTTATTTATTTTTTTATCACATGAAAAAAAGGAAAATGTACCGCATTACAGTAGCATATATCATAGTACAAATATATATACAGATTCCTTTTAAAATACACATGATACATTTCATATAGATATGATAAACAGTAGGACTTAGTGCCTTAATTATGTTGTAAAAATCTGCAAATGTCACATGCACGTGGTCCCATGGCTTTGGATATACGGAGTCAATAATATTTTTATTATCCGTTTAAAAGAGTATTTTCATGTAAATGATGTAGGCAAATTGAAAAAGATGTAGCTTACACATGTTAAACATGTTACACGTACTAAGGCTTTACAGGTGTGTGAGAGGGTGTTTAAACTGATCTGCGTTTAAAGAAACGAATCTGTAATGTGACCCCCTGTTGTCTGACCATTCTACTATAGCTGGACGTTCTATAGGAACCTTTGTTACTTGTTTACAATAAAGCTACTGTTAGGGCGTTCTACAGGTCCCCCTGGTCGTTCTACATGATCCCCTGTTGTCTGAACCTTATATATCTACTACAAAACGTTCTATAGGATCCCTTTTATTGTTTGTTTATCATGTATACACTAAAGCACGTTCTACATGATCCCCTGGGCATTTTACAGGATCCCTTGTTGTCTGAATATTATATATATATATCTAAGTACTAGAGAGAGTAGTAGAGAGACGAAAAAAGATTTAAAAACAAATCAAAACCATAATTATCTTGAAATCATACAAATTAATTTATAGAAATTCATACAATTAATCGAACATCTATAAATGTGTTAAACTTTTATTCCAAGTTCATGTAGTTGTAGCTACAAACATATTTTATGCAACATCAATCAATATGTTACACTTTTCCTCAACTCTTGTATAGATTTAGCTACAAAAATATTTTTTGTCATGCATCCGATTTCACCTTGAGAGATGCACACGCCTGATGAAGCTAATTTGTTTAGCGAAATATTGCGTATTTCTATTTAACATCTAATAGAACTTTTTAATGTATTAATTAGTGTGTTTAAGTTATATTCTTAGACATTTATATCTAAGTACTATATATAGTATAGAACGTTCTATAGGAACAAGTTTTTGGTCAGGATTCTTCTGAAAAAGCTCATACCAAATTTATGAAATATATTCTTTGTGTAAACAGAAAGTCAAGTAAAATAGCTGTATATTGTCAGAGATTGGTAGATTTCCTATGCATTTTACTATAATTTTATCAATGTTAAAATATTGTCATAGACTGGAACGTTTGAAAGAAGGATTATTATTTGATGCATTTATATGTTGTAAACATACAGTTACATAGTTCTAATGTAAATACATGGTATTCTAGTATAGATTATATTCAGAGAGATTGAATTACCAAATTTTGACCAATCAATTGGTTCTATATGTCAGTATGTTAAAAATAAACTATGTAAAAGTAATTTCACATTTTGGAATAAACTGAAGTATCAAACAATTAACTCCGAAAAAGGGAAAAAATTGTTTTAAAAAAGAAAAATATTTAGAATTACAGGACTAAAAAAAAAGACAGTCAATTTGTAAATTAAGAATAAGCGGTCACTCTTTAAAAATTGAGACAAACAGAAATTCAAAAAAACATGTAGAAAGATCTAAGCGTCTTTGTTCTAATTGCTCACTCGGTAAATTTGAAGATGAGCTTCATTTTTTATTAGAATGCCCTCTTTATGATATTCAAAGGGACGATTTTTTCCAAGACATTTCTAACAATTGTTATAATTTTATAAATTTAAATAAATCTTTTAAATTTTATGGCTCTTGACCCAAGAAAATGTTACTCTTATGGAAAAACTGGGCTGTTATATTGGTGACTTTTTTTAATTAAGGAGATCAGATATGAACACTGACACTAAGTCAAGTAAACAATTTGAGAATAAATACATATATAATGTAATTTTATTATTCTTTTATTCACAATATATATGTGGTTTTTGGCTTGATTCTGACCAATGCTTATATTCCAAATATAAATGTATATGCCTCTATTATTGTTGTTGTTACCAATTATGTAAATCAATTGTATCTGATTCTATGCCCTTTATGGGACCTGTAATTTTTGGACAAAATATATATACTTATTAGGATCCCATATTGTTTGTTTATCATGAATATACTAAAGGGCGTGTTCTCCAGATTCCCTGTTGTCTGAACATAATATATTAACTACAGAACGTTCTTTAGGATACCCTATTGTTTGTTTCTGATGTATCTACTAGGCTAAGAGAACGTTCTATAGAATCCCCTGTTGTTTGTTTATCATGTTTATACTAGAGGACTCTCTACTGGATCCCTTGGTTGGTATGTGGGATCCCCTGTTTTCTCAAAATTATATATAAACTATAGAACGTTCTATAGGATACCCTATTGTTTGTTTTTGATGTATCTACTAGGCTAAGAGAACGTTCTACAGGATCCCCTGTTGTTTGTTTTTCAAGTGTATACTATAGGGCGTTCTACAGGATACCATAGGCGGTCTACAGGATCCTCTGTTTTCTCAACATTATATATCTACTATAAGACGTTCTACAGGATCCCCTGTTGTTTGTTTTTCAAGTGTATACTATAGGGCGTTCTACAGGATCCCCTAGGCGGTCTACAGGATCCCCTGTTTTCTCAACATGACATATCTACTATAGGACGTTCTATAGGGTCACCTGTTGTTTGTTGTTCATGTTTATATTATAGGGCGTTCTACAGTATCCCCTGGGCGGTCTGCAGGATCCCCTGTTTTCTCAACATTATTGTTTACTATAAGACGTTCTACAGGATCCCATGTTGTTTGTTTTTCAAGTATATACTATAGGGCGTTCTACAGAATACCTGAGCGATCTACAGGATACCCTGTTTATAAAAATTATGCATTTAAGATAATACTTTCAATAGGTTCTCCTGTTGTTTGTTTATCATGTATATACTATAAGGCTTTCTATAGGATCCCTTGGTTGGTCTACAGGATCTTCTCTTTTCTCAACATTATTTATCTACTATAAGACGTTCTATAGGGTCCCCTGTTGTTTGTTGTTCATTTTATACTATAGGGCGTTCTACAGTATCCCCTGGGCGGTCTGCAGGATCCCCTGTTTTCTCAACATTATTATATATCTACTATAGGACGTTCTATAGGACCCCCTGTTGTTTGTTGTTCATGTTTATACTATAGGGCGTTCTACAGTATCCCCTGGGCGGTCTGCAGGATCCCCTGTTTTCTCAAACATTATTTATCTACTATAAGACGTTCTATAGGATCCCCTGTTGTTTGTTTTTCAAGTGTATACTATAGGGCGTTCTACAGGATCCCCTAGGCAGTCTACAGGAACCCCTTTTGTTTAATAATCGCGCATATTCTATAGTGCGTTCTATAGGATCCCCGGGTCTGTCTATAGGATCCCCTATTGTTTATACCTTGGCGGTCTATATGATCCCCTTTTGTTTAATAATCACGCACTATAGAATAGGATCCACAGGGCGGTCTATAGGATCCCATTGTTTGGTTATCATGTATTCACTAGATTTATCTACTAGAGAGCGTTCTGTGGGATCCCCTGTTGGGTCTATAGGATCACCTGTTGTGTTTTAATCGTGCATCTGCTATAGGGCGTTCTATAGGTTCCCCGGGGCGTTCTATAGGATCCCCTGTTGGTTGTTAATCATGAATCTATAACATGTTGTTCTATAGATTCCACTGGGCGGTCTATAGGACCCTGTATTGTTTCATAATCGCGGATCTGTTAAATGCAATTCTTTGGGTTCCCCGGGTCGGTCCATAGGATCCTCTGTATGTTGATTGTTCAACATGTTTCTTCTAGAGGGTGTTCCATAAAATCCCAGGGTCGGTCTATAGGAGCTCTTTAGTTTTTTCGTCAAGTATCTATTAGAGGGCGTTATATATGTGCTCCCATGGGCGGTCAATATGATCCCCTGTGGTTTAATAGTTGTTTATCTGTATAGGGCGTTCTATAGGATCCCCGGGTCGTTCTTTAGGATCCCATTGTTTGGTTATCATGTATTCACTAGATTTATCTTCTAAAGATCGTTCTATGGAATCCCCTGTTGGGTCTATAGGACCACCTGTTGTGTTATAATCGTGTCTTGTATAGGGCGTTCTATAGGTTCTCCGAACGGTCTATAGGATCCCCAGTTGGTTGTGCATCATGTATCTATAACAGGTTGTTCTATAGGATCCCAAGGTCGGTGAATATGATCCCTGTTGTTTGTTCAACGTGTTTCTTCTAGAGGGTGTTCCATAAAATCCCAGGGTCGGTCTATAGGAGCACTGTAGTTTCATCATGTATCTATTAGAGGGCGTTATATATGTGCTCCCATGGGCGGTCAATATGATCCCCTGTGGTTTAATAGTTGTTTATCTGTACAGGGCGTTCTAAAGGATCCCCGGGGCGGTCTATATGATCCCATGTTGTTTGTTCATAATGTATCTATAACAGGTTGTTCTATACGATCCCCTGGGCTGTCTATAGGAATCCTTGTTGGTTGTTCATCATGTATCTATAACAGGTTGTTCTATACGATCCCCTGGGCGGTCTATAGGAGCCCCTTTTGTTTAATAATCGCGCATATTCTATAGTGCGTTCTATAGGATCCCCGGGCCTGTCTATAGGATCCCCTACTGTTTATACCTTGGCGGTCTATATGATCCCCTTTTGTTTAATAATCGCGCATATTCTATAGTGCGTTCTATATGACCCCTTGGTCTGTCTATATGATCCCCTATTGTTTAATAACCTTGCATCTGCTAAAGGGTGTTCTATGTTATCCCTTTCAAAGGTCGAGGTGGGCATATTGTTATTGGTTGTCTTTTTTTTCTTTTTCTTTTCTTTTTCCCCATAATTTTATTGTCCCGACAAGTTCTCGGAAAAGGATAGACACATTCATCTTTATGGAATTATGGCATAATGTAAACCATTATATACAGTTGTGCTTTTTAATTAGGGGATGGTCCAAGATGGTCTCGATTACTATAAACACTGGTCAACAGTATTTTTTTTATGTTTTTTGTATATAATTCTCGTAACTATTCCTGAGCATAGAACCATGATATTCAATATACAAAGTAGGTGTCAACAATTTGTATGATCCTCAGAACTACATGTACATAGCAGTAGGTAGTTGTGTTTTTTAGTATTAATTTTATTTCAAAATTGCTGACGGTAACCTAGCAATGGCAAGGTCGTCTGGAAACTTGACAACAGTATGACATCCGCCTTTGCTCGCAATGCCAATTCTATTTGTTTTCGTATTCTTATGGATTTGTACAGACAGGAGAAAAGAAATTGACCCGTCTTTTAATATCCCTTTCCGATATATTGACGATGTACTGTCTATTAATGATAATAGATTCAATGAGTATATATGGCAAGCCGTTTTACTATTTATTCTAACTTCAAGATAGCTCATATAATATATCAGATATTTCAAATGATATATAAAATCTCTCTCTCATATATAATATATGAGATGTCTAATATACTATACAAGATATCTCATATAATATATAATAAATAAGATATTTTATATAATTTACTCTTTATAAGATATCTTATCAACTTTAAAAGATAGCTTATATACTTTATAAGATATCTTATTAATTCAATAAGATATATTATACACTGAAGAAGATATATTATAAACGAAATGAAAAAAAAAAAGAAACGAACAATAACAAAGAACGTCCTATAGCAGATGCACGATTATTAAACAAGAGGGGATCCTAAGACCGACCCGGGGATCCTATAAACCGCCCAGGGTATCGTATAGAACACCCTGTTATAGATACATGAACAACGAACAGGGTATCCTATAGACCTCCCTGGGAATCCTATAGAACGCCCTATAGCAGATACATGTACACGAATATTGCACAACAGGTGATCCTATAGACCCAACAAAGAACACTGGACACTTTTAATTTGCAAAACACTCATTTGCAAATCCGCCGCCGCCTCAAACAAGAGCTACAATATCATGTATATAACCAAAATGTGCAGAATTACATGGGATTCAATAATTTCATTGGTTTTCTACAGTTACTTTCATATTTATTTTGCAATTTGAATTATAAAAACATGGGATTTTCAATATCCCATGGGACAGGGCAAAATCCCATGGGATTTACCATTATCCCATGGGATTTTGGTTAAATCCCATGGGATTTTTTTTTGTCCCATGGGATTATTGTAGTCCCATAGAACGCTCCCTAGTAGATACGTGATTACCAAACAACGGAATCCTATAGAACACCCTATAGCAGATACACAATTATTAAACCACAGGGAATCTTGTAGAATGCCCTCCAATAGATACATTATGAACAAACAACAGGGCTCCTATAGACCGACCTAGAGATTCTATGGACTAACCCGGGGATCTTAAAGAACGCCCTATAGCAGATGCACGATTATTAAACAATACGGGATCATATAGACCACCCAGGGAATCCTATAGAACGCCCTATTATAGATACATAATGAACAACCAACAGGGGATCCAGCATGCAGATACACGACTATTAAACAACAGGGGATCCTATAAAACGCCCTCTAGTATATACGTAAAGTAGAAAAACAGAGGAATCCTAGATGCATACAAATCAAACAGGGGACCATGAAGAATATATAATGCTCAGACAACAGGAGATCCTGTAGAACGCCCTATAGTATAAACATGAAAAACAATCAACAGGGGATCCTATAGAACGTCCTATGATAGATATATAATGTTGAGAAAACAGGGGATCCTGCAGACCGCCCAAGGGATCCTATTGAACGCCCTTTAGTATATAAATGATAAACAAACAACATGGGATCCTATAGAACGTCTTATAGTAGATAAATAATGTTGAGAAAACAGGTGATCCTTAAGAACGCCCTATAGTATAAAAATGAAAAACAATCAACAGGGGGTCTGATAGAACGTCCTATAGTACATATATGTGACCAGCCACGACAAATCCAGGCTTATGGAGGTAGAACGTCATTGTGAGAAAAACGCCGTTAACTAATATCTGACTAGCCACTTCCAGGCTTAGGAGAATACATTGTCTAAAATTTTCTTTTTGTATATTTATCTATAATTTAATTTTGGATGTAACGCGTCTTCTGATTGGCTGACGTTATTTTGTTATCAGCCGTTAGACATAATTTAGTCATGTGACCGTGACGTCATCAACGTTTTTTCATGGTTTTCTACGGTTTAAAAGGGAAGTTAGAATTAAATTATAAGAATTGACTGTTATATTTTCTGTCTATTCGAAATAACATAAAAAAAATTTGGTGCACACTGTTTAATAACCCGCTACGCGTGTTATCCAGTGTGCACCAACTTTTTTGTGTTATTTCTTCATAGACAGAAAAAATATTATGTCATTCCTTAAAGAATATTCCGAAACAAAACTCTCTGTCATGTTATTATGACATGTTTGTTGTAATAGCAATGAAACGAGTCATTTCGAATACCGGTATGAAAATGAGACTGTTCTATGACGACTTTTATTTATTGAAGGCACTAATTTATAAAATACAAAATTATTGTATTTATTGGCTCTTAGTAATGTTCAATAGCGTATTTAAATAAAATTGCAAAGACTTAGATTTACTACAATACAAACAATTCTTAGCTCTATTTTAGAACATGAAATTTAAACTTGTTGAAATGAAGTTAGTTTAAAATTTGTCAAAGTAAGCTTTAAGAATTCCTTTTTTTAAATTCGTCTTTTAATTTAGATTTATCATGCATGTCTCTAAACATAGTATGCGACGCGTAACAGTTTATAAGTAGGTGTTCTCATATATGCATTAGATACGGTACATTTATTATTGATATATTTCAGACTTCATTTATGAAAGAAAATCTATAGAGCAGAGCATTTTTTTGTAGCTCTATTTTAGAACATGTAATTTAAAGTTGTTGAAATGAAGTTAGTTTAAAATTTGTCAAAGTAAGCTTTAAGAATTTCTTTTTTTAATTTAGATTTATTATGCATGTCTCTATACATAGTATATATATACGACGCGTAATAGTTTATAAGTAGGTGTTCTCTTATATGCATTTGATACGTTGCATTTGTTATGGGTATATTCCAGACTTCATTTATGAAAGGAAATCTATAGAGCAGAAATTTGATTTTTTTTTTTGCATCAATCTAAAATGTAGATTCAAATATTTTTCACTTCAAACGATAAAGTAAAACTTCTTCAAAACTTATATATGATGTATAGTTCGGCGTCCGCAAAAAAAGAAGCCAAGGAAAGTGTGTATCTCTTCTTCACAAATACGTATTTCATTGAATCTCGATATTTATCATGTTTATAATTTTTCTAACAATGATGTTCTACCTCCATAAGCCTGCAAATGTCATGGCGGGTCACATATAATGTAAAGACAACAGGGTATTCTGTAGACCGCCCAAGGGATCCTGTAGAACGACCTTTAGTATATACATGATTAACAAACAATAGGGTATACTTTAGAACGTCTTATAGTAGATATATATTTTTAAACAAATGGGGATCCTGTAGACCGCCCAGTGGATCCGGTAGAACGCCCTTTAGTATATAAATAATAAACAAACAATATAGGGATCCTATAGAACGTCCTATAGTAGATATATAATGTAAAGACAACAAGGGATCCTGTAGACCGCCCATGGTATCCTGTAGAACGCCCTTTAGTATAAACATGAAAAAAAATCAACAGAACGTCCTATAGTACATATATTATGTTGAAAAACAAAGATTCCTGCAGACCGCCCATAGTTTCCTTCAGACCGCCCAAGGGATCATATAGAAAGCCCTATAGTATAAACATGAAAAACAATCAACAGGGGTCTTATAGAACGCCATTTACAATGTAGTACATATATAATGTAAAAGCAACAGGTGATCCTTTAGAACGCCCTATAGTATAAACATGAAAAACAATCAACAGGGGGTCTTATAGAACGTCCTATAGTACATACATGTATATTATGTTGAAAAACAGAGATTCCCGCAGACCACCCAAAGTTTCCCGCAGACCGTCCAAGGGATCATATAGAAAGCCCTATAGTATAAACATGAAAAACAATCAACAGGGGATCTTATAGAACGCCATTTAGTTCATATATAATGTAAAGACAACTGGTTATCCTGTAGACCGCCCAAGGTATCCTGTAGAACGCCCTTTAGTATATACATGATTAACAAACAATAGGGGATCCTATAGAACGTCTTATAGTAGATATATTATGTTGAGAAAACAGGGAATCCTGTAGACCGCCCAGGAGATCCTGTAGAACGCCCTATAGTATATAAATGAATTAAGAACAAACAACAGGGGATACTTTAGAACGTCTTATAGTAGATATATATTTTTAAACAAATGGGGATCCTGTAGGATCCCCTGTTGTATTTACATTATATCTACTATAGGACGTTCTAAAGTATCCCCTGTTGTTTGTTCTTATATATAGGATCCCTATATTGGTTGTTTATTATTTATATACTAAAGGGCGTTCTACAGGATCCACTAGGCGGTCTACAGACCGCCCATGGTATCCTGTAGAACGCCCTTTAGTATAAACATGAAAAACAATCAACAGAACGTCCTATAGTACATATATTATGTTGAAAAACAAAGATTCCTGCAGACCGCACAAAGTTTCCTGCAGACCGCCCAAGGGATCATATAGAAAGCCCTATAGTATAAACATGAAAAACAATCAACAGGGGTCTTATAGAACGCCATTTAGTACATATATAATGTAAAAGCAACAGGTGATCCTTTAGAACGCCCTATAGTATAAACATGAAAAACAATCAACAGGGGGTCTTATAGAACGTCCTTTAGTAGATATATAATGTTCAGACAACAAGGGATCCTGAAGACCGCCCAGGGGATCATGTAGAACGCCCTTTAGTATATAATTGATTAATAAACAATAGGGGATCCTATAGAACGTCTTATAGTAGATAAATTATATTGAGAAAACAGGGGAGCCGTAGACCGACCAGGGGATCCTGTAGAACGCCCTATAGTATATACTTGAAAAACAAACAACAGGGGATCCTGTAGAACGTCTTGTAGTAGATATATAATGTTGAGAAAGCAGGGGATCACACAGACCGACCAAGGGATCCCGTAGAAAGTCCTCTAGTAGATACATCAAAAACAAACAATTGGGTGTCCTATAGAACGTTCTATAGTTTATATATAATGTTCATACAACAGGGGATCCTAAAGACTGCCCAGGTGATCCTGTAGAACGTCCTTTAGTATATACATGATAAACAAACAATATAGGAGATCCTACAGAACGTTCTATAGTAGAAATATAAGGTTCAGACAACAGGGGATCATGTAGAACGCCCAGAAGATCCTGTAGAACGCCCTAATAGAACATGTAGCTTCATTTTAAACAATTAACAGGGGAAACGAAGACCAGCACCCCCACCCCACCACCACTACCACCACCCCCTCACACCCCGTAAAGGAAATGTCTCGTGTCTAAGAACGTGTAAGCTACATGTTTTTTTTTTCAATTTGCCTGCATCAAAGTACTCTATTAAGCAGATAATAAAAATATTATTAACTCCATAGTATATTCAAAGCCATGGGATCACGTGCATGGGACATTTGCAAGTCTTTACAACATAATTATAAAGGCACCACTACTGTGTATCATATATATGTGAAATATCATATATATCTTAAAAAGGAATATGTATTTGCTTAATGAGGGCACAATGATATATGCTACTGTAATGCGGAACATTTTCCCATTTAAGACACCATTTCACGTTGAACGTGAAATAATTTCTGTCATGAACGTTGCACAAAAAATAAAGACTTTAAGGTGAACCTTTTGTGACTGAGTCACTGTCCTCTTGTATATATGAACTCTCTGTTTTACTTAATATTCCATATTTAGTGTGTACACATTTATGATATAAATGATTTACAGCTTTTAAAAAAGTATATAAAGATATTCTGAACTTTTAAAATGCAAATAAAGGAACAACATCATTGGCCTTGTCGCCTTATCATTTCACGGAAACAATATTAAATCAATTTGTAGAGAGCCGTGGTGTTTTGGTTAGTGCATCGGACTACTAACACTTAAGGTTCCTGGTTCGATTCCCGTATGGGATGAAATTTTTCAGGAACTCAATTTTCGGCTCTCCCTCGACACCATTTGCGAGTATGGTCTTGAGGAAACGATGATAGTCCGTCGGAAGGGGACGATAAATGGCTGACCCGTTTTAAGAGAGAGCCATATCTCTTGTACGTTAAAGACACCCTTGTAGATTTCGAAAAAGAGTAGGCTTATGCCGCTACAAGGCAGAACTCGCACCCGCAAAGTGGAAAGGGATTAATATAAGTTGCAAAACTTGTTTCCCAATCCACTATAAATAGATATGTTTAAACATAAATCAATTTCGTTCCTGACCATGTTGACGATCCCTGTCTAGTGTTTGATTTTTTTTTTTAAATACTGAGCACGCAAAATAAGCATTTGAATCACGAAGCACGTATAAAAATTACATAAGCAGAACACGTTGAGCACCTACAATGTAGCTGTTTTGCACGACTGAACGTGCAATAAAAAAGTAAAAACACGTTGAACGTGAAATAAAAAAACGCGATCACGTTCCACGAAAATAACCCTTTACCACTCTCCATGAAAAATAATGATTTTGCATCTTTTTTTTTAAAGATAGTTTTACATGTTAAGAAAATTCTATTTTTAGCATTAGTATTTTCCGAATCATTTAAAAATAGCCTATAAATAGAATATGCATAATTCATCAATCGTCACGCAGGGCGGTCTACGGGATCCCTTCTTCCGCTTACAATGTGGGGAAAGGATTTCAAAAGCACACTATCGGTTTGCGTTCTAAAAAATTCCGGATGAAATGTCAATAAATCCGGCGTCAAAACATTTAATGTAGGCAGTTTGACAACTATTAGATTAAGATATGTGATGACCCAAATGCGTATTCATTTCCTGAGTATCAGTGAGATGCTTTCTATTTACTATTTCGTGCGCTAAAATACAACTTGCATGCAATAACACTCGTGAAAGCTTAATTTCGTTTTTGTTAACTAAATTCAGGACACGGCAGAATGAGCCTTACATGTGACTTTCAAGCACGGTCATCATTACTCACGGTATTCTGACTAAGAGTTGTTTCTCTTTTGTTTCTTTTTTGAGTCACTGTCCTATTATAAACTTTGACCTTTTCGAAAAGCTTAGGATTGTCTACCCAAGTAATAGATTCCTTAACTTTGTAATGTATTTAGCCTTTTAACTTTTTTCATTTGAGCGTCACTGATGCTTTTTTCGTAGACTTAACTCTTGTCTAGTGTACATCATTTTAATTCTGGTATCTTTTTACATCTACATACCTTTTATATAAATTGGTTATTTTGAAAGTGTGTACAGGTATTCATAAACTTCTGAATTAAGAAATTCTTCGGCAAAACTAAGTTTTCCTACATAGAATGTTTGAATGGATTTAAGTAAAATCAGGAAATCCTTAAAATTTGAGATGTTTTATGGGTCCCAATCAATTGCATGCCACAGGTTTCACCGCATACAACATCTACCATGAATATAGACAGCTTCAAATACGAGTTGAGAATATAAAGGCATGCATGTAGGAAACAAAATAGAAAGATATGATAAATACAAATAAATGCATCCAGAATTCCAGATTACAATGCAAACTGAGTGCATAAATTTATATTGCGATAGGTTTTTGCAATTTGCATAAGTCATCCGGTTAGTAGAAATTATGATTTGCCAAATGGTTATAATCGGAAAAATTATGTACATTCCCAAGTAATAAATAAAATAGTCGAGCTTTAAAATAACTATTCAAATAGAAACTGTAAATATATACTTTCAACTGGCTTCTTCTATTCACAGTCAATTATTTAAATTCAAAAGCAAACACAAATTCAGCAACAATCTTTTAGTGACCCGGCAGTCAGCGGTCTTAGGTTCATGTATTGCTTTTTTTTTTTTTTTTAAACTGTGTCTAAAGATCTCTAAACCACACCGGCAAAATTTGCTCGGACTCGATGGTATCTAACATCCGGCACAATGACGGAACACCAATAGACAAAAGAAAGGTAGGTTTCTCCTTATTTTTTTTATTTTTTTTATGATATCGAGGAATATATATACATATGACGTTGCGCACGGTATTGGTGCCACTCAGCGTTACACGACGTTTCTAATAAAACGACGATTTTGACGTTGTTCCACGGAAAGTTTCAAACGTTGACCTTATATTCTACTCATGTGAAAATGCCGCTTAAAGTAAAGAGATGTTCGAAGTTGCTTCTTTATATGGTTTTATTTTTTAAAGCCGGTGCAAATGCAAAATTCCATTGAATTAAAACAAAATTTTAGATACATGAACAATTATTAATTTTTGCGAAGAATTGTCTGCAACAATAGCACAAAATGACAATTTGATGTCTTGTAAAATGATTTAAATATATAAAAAGAAGATGTGATATGATTGCCAATGAGACAACACTCCACAAGAGATAAAAATGACACAGAAATTAACAACTATAGGCCTTCAACAATCAGTTTCTTCTATTTCTTAAAATTAAGCAATGCTCTCTCTGCCAGAAGACGTCTCCTATCTTTGCTAGTGAAATTTTAAATATTTCGTTTCTTGTTTCTGTCTCTTTTCACCAATTACACGTTTATATATATTTGTTGCAATTTGGTAATTTCGCTCCCTCAATTAATATTCAAATTCTTCTTGATTTGTCTTTGATTATGTGAAAGATGTAGGTAGTATATATATCGCAAGCTATTTTTCTTTTCATAATCTTATTTCATCAACACTTTAATCCTGGGACTATTATACTGTATACTAACATTAATATAAAAGTCCAAGAATTTGGTTTTATTTAATTTTTCTTAAACAGTGACTTATAATTACATTATAATTCATATTATTTATTTTAACGTATAAGTAAGTCCACAATCTTTACATCAATCCCGATTTTATGGAAAATGTTAACTATATCATTATTTAAAAAATCTCTAACCAAAAACTTTATAAAATGTGCATCGAAAAAGAAATACGTGCTCTTATGCTGCCGTTGCCAACTTTCAATAATTTAAAGTAGGTCGGGGTCTAAATTATTTTTTTTTTTAAAAGAAAACGTTTTCATTGATTATTTTTTTTTAATCAGGATTTAGGATGTAGGAATTTACACATTTTGCACATAAATCAGGCCGTTAGTTTTCTCGTTTGAATTGTTTTACATTTGTCATTTCGGGGCTTTTCATAGCTGACTATAAGGTAAGGGTTTTGCTCATTGTTGTTTGCATATAGAAAGTATTAATTGGTCTTATACGGCTGCATCTTCTACTTTATTGTGAAAATGAGAACCGTGATTCTGTATTGTTTTGTTTTTGCTTTTGGAAACATATTTTGCAAGCTATCCTTTCATCTGATATTTTTTCACAAACTCAAGCTTCAAAAAAGAGTCGACAATCAATACTTCTTTTTTTTTTAAATATTTGAAATTATAGAATTTGGCAAAGTATGGAAAACTTTTACACAGACCAATACCTACATCACAGATAACCAGCAGGTCGAAATCCGATTTTGAATAATACAACTTTTTTTTTACTAGATGTGATTTTTTAAGTAACTGCTATATGTGCATGTTTACATGGTTCATTGTTTCTCAAGCGAACAACTATGGACCGTCAGGAATGCATTTCATGCATTTTTTATACTATACAATATTTTTGGTTCCGCGCTTCCATTTTCAACATTTAACTGAGTATCGGTTTACACAAAATCTTCTTTGACATTCATCTGATTATTTTTATGTTTTCGGTTTCAATATTTTTGGTTTCGTTTTTACATTGTTTTAAAAGTATAATCAAAGTACTGAAGAACTAAACCTCGGATGACCACAAGTTCTTGTGGATGGTCACAAGCACTTGTCTCCGAAAAAAAATCACATATCTATTTTCCGGAAAACTGAGGTTTATGTACAGAGATATATTTTTTCTGAGACAAGTTCGTGTGTGGATGATGAATAAATGACAAGGAATTCAATTTCACTGCTTTAATATCTATTATATTGTGGTGATACAAATACGTATACTCTGGATTGTTGTTATATATTATATTAATAATTGTATATAGCAGTTACATGTATGTATAATTTTCATCCAATTTTATATCATTCTATTCTACGATTCTAATAAAAGTGCAGTACAAGTGCATGGTGGACACTCTTCTATAACAATTCGATTTTTCCAATAGATTGGATTTGAGTAGACATTCATATTTTCCAAAAAAATAAATCTTGTGATATTCTTCCGCATGCGTTAACACAATTTTTCTGTACGTGTGCATTTTTTAATTCATATAAATATTTGTAACGACATAATATTTTCGTATTATAAATTTCTGTTCTTATGAGTATTCATTGAAGAAGTGAATTTATAACAAGCGATAAGAAATGTTATTTTTCACTCGATGATATTCGCGTAGTTATACGATCGGTTACCAGTCAAAACGAAAGTAAAATCTCTATGGCAACAATACATCGGAATGCCCTCACGGTCATCGCGATGTAAAAATTAAAATTCAAGCTATGCTTTGTGGCGTTCTGCGAAGATGAAAAAAAAGATCTACTTTACACCGCATTGATTTTTTTCTAGAATGAGTTGGGAGTGTCTGTAAATTAATACCTTGGAGCTAGCTGCCATCCATCATATATGTCGGACAACTACTCTCTCACTCTCTCTCTCTTTCGTCCTTTCTTAAGTTATGGTAAAATTAAGAAAAGTTTCAATTTCAATATACTAGTTTCATCACATGCTCATGTACCAGGCAATTCTGTTGGAGATTCGAGAAAATAATCTTTATTCTGCCACACTACTTCTAAATGTAATAACCTTATTTTTCAAACACATATTGCTAGGTAGATGACTAGGAATTGTTCTACTCACAGTAGATAAAAAAAAATCATCGTTAGCTATACTGAAATGTTTATGACATACAAGTATTTCTCTGATAAAACGTTTTGTTAAATGAGTCGATGCGACAAAAAAAATGATTGCACGTTTTACTGAAATGTTCACGACTAAAGTGTACTTTTTCTCATAAATTTTTTATGAGAATTTTCATTCATGTGTATAGCTTCGAATCTTTTAATAGCAACGCAAGGAATTACAGATACTATCTGGCTTAGGAGGATAACTAAGCAGATCTCACTTTTGATCGCATTTTCTTTTTCAATGTATCTTGCTTTTATAAAGTGCGAGTGTGGTTATTAGTAAGTTATCTCTTTGTTATACCTCCGGGGCCTTGTCTTTATGAAATATCCGAGTTAAATATTTCGACACCTTATATGCATGAATTAATGCAGATCTGTATTTTAATGCATATTAAACGAGAACTTTATTAATATTTTATATAGATCAGACCATAACATGAAATTATGTTATGCCAAATATGCAAGAAAATTCGTATACAGTTTAACGTTATTATAACGCGAACGTCAAATTACGGTTACGGGGACATTTCATTGGACATCTTAGATCGTTTCGGATTTTCTAACTGTAACTCAAACAAAAGTACATATCATATCATTTTAAAGGAAATTAAATGTATTTTCCATTCATATCAGTTAACAGGTGTTAAAAATTGAGATATAGTAGAATTTCGTTTGATAAAAAGCCTCTGAATTATTCTTTGTGTTATTTTGTCCATCGGGACATTTTATTGGACACGGGAAAAATTACGATGTTTTTAAAATAAAACCGCAGTTACTTAATGATGACTTCAGATAGCTTTTTTGGGACATGTATAATTTTTCTGATATTATTAAAATCCATTTTCGTCCGTTATATCTTATTAAAGTGAAGACAGGAAAAAAAACTACGGGTTGAGCAGCTAATTGGGACATTTTTTTTCTTTTGTATTTAAACTCTTTTGACGATCTTCCTTCTCTTAAAGTTAAAAACGTCTGTTACTTCATTTTAAGTTAAATGTATACAAAACAATTGCAAAATTTTTAACCATTCTACTTACTAATGAATCCGCACTGGGGTTTTAAAGACTCACATAAAACAAAATTGTAACAGCGGGACACCCTTAAAATGAAGTTATAGGCATCGAAATGAGCAAAGTTTTTCATTAAAAAATAAACAAAGCACAAAATCATCTATGTTATTGATTTCTGTGGTTTATTTCCTTTCGAATGATATGCATAACATGGATATTTATTGTATAGGATAAGAGCTTGAATTTGAATATTAAACCCACCTTCTCACCCATATTTCCAAAGTGACACCAATATCGTGCGCAACGTCATATACAACTATTTTCTATTGTGAGATGCAATATTTTCTACAACCGTTCTATATTAACGGAGAAATAAGTCAAAATGCATGTCAAAATGACGAATTGAGTGAACCTTGCCTCGAAATTGTTTAATTTCTCATTAAATTGTTCACATTGTACGGAAAGAAAGGTACGGGAAGATAGATATTGACACGGAGATTGCAAATTTAGTTATTATGAGCATCTCCGTAATTGTATCTCTGTGTATGGAACGAAAGAAATGGGTCATGCAAAATGGAACTGGCCGGTTTCGTCAATGTATACAACCCGGTTTCGTCATAGATTTCAAAAAGCATAACCCGGTTTGGTCAAATAAAAAAAATCATAATCGCATTACATTATAATTGATTATTTAACTTCAGCGTTCAAAAGGAGTTTTGTGGGTCGTTGGAAAACAAGTTCGTTCACCGGACAACGGCTTATTATTTATATGAGTCTCAGATTCAAATAAATAATAAGCAAAAACTTGAATTCCTACTCTTATAGAACACAAATATTTTAATTTACTTTGCATTCCGAAATTTTTTAACAGCATATTGAGATTAAAGCTCTCTAAATATGCGTTTTCTATATGAGTTATGGGAAAATATGTTGAACATATTTTCTACATTGGCTAGAGGTATAGGGGGAGGGTTGAGATCTCATAAACATGTTTAACCCCGCCGCAATTTTGCGCCTGTCCCAAGTCAGGAGCCTCTGGCCTTTGTTAGTCTTGTATGATTTTAAATTTTAGTTTCTTGTGTATAATTCGGAGTTTAGTATGACGTCCATTATCACTGTACTATTATGCATATTTTAGGGGCCAGCTGAAGGACACCTACGGGTGCGGGAATTCTCGCTACATTGAAGACCCATTGGTTGCCTTCGGCTGTTGTTTGCTCTATGGTCGGGTGGTTGTCGCTTTGACATATTCACCATTTCCTTTCTCAATTTTATTATTAAACTTGAAATTAAAGTTTACGGTCTTAAAAATCGAAACACACAATTGATATGTGATTTTCTCGCACAAAAGGATGGACACCTTTATAAGTAATCTAATCATTCTATGTATGTAATCTTTTCTACAATCGTTAAAAATAAATCTTCTTAAGGATAAACGTTGATAATAAGACAACTGTATATATGCATGCATAACCGACATAGAAAATGAATGTAGGATTACAACTACCATGCATTAAAATATTTTTTTTTTATCCCTTATTGTAACTATACTGCTATGTACAAATTAGTATAATAGTCTCAGGTCATCGACAAAATTCAATAATAATTATTTTGTTAACATTACTAAAAAAACGAGTCTGTACTGTCGCCGTTGTGTTATGATGATCGTACACTGACGTTGGTCATCAGACGAGTTAAGGTTTTTTCATTATTTTTTATTATTTGTACTTTTGTTGTACTGTTTGTGTCAGCGACAACACTTTGACTCAGTCCATTCCCGAATCACACGCTTGTAATTCCATGGTTGTCTTTGGTTGCTTTATACCATATGCGTTTTAAACATAAAATAGGCAGGTAGTTTTCTTGTTTGAATTGTTTTACATTTATAATTTAGGGCCCTGTTGTAGCTTGCTTTCATGCAGTTTGCGTGTTTTTCTCATTGTTTAAGGCATACGCTGACCTAAACTTGATTAATTCAACATAATTCTTGTGTCTAAAAGAAAGTTGTCTCATTGTCAATGTTTATGGGATAAGTGGTTTCCGTCACTTCTTCTTAACAAGACCTAGATATAAATGACGGTCATGTTTTGCAAACCAACTTTTATTCACATTGAAAATACAAAACTGTCAGATATTGTTTTTGAAAGTTATCTTGAAGTTTCAATTGAATTTGAACTACAAAAAATGAATTTGAACTGTAAAAATAATTTGAAAAACAAGCCTATGAAAATAAATGTGCCTACCAGAAACGGGGAGAAAGTTACAAATCTCACTGCTATGTTATGGATGCTTAAGTGTGAAAACTCGCTTTAGTGCGCAAGTAACACAGTATATATAGTACTAGAAAATCTCACAGGACTGCATGCATGATTAATTTGTGCAGAACAGTATAGACTATAGTCGGTTTGGGACTGTTCGTCAATGATTGAATGCATAAATGTATTAATAATTGATAGTAAATATTGTAAACTAAGTGTATATAATATAGTATAGTAAATTAAAATTATGGCACAATCAAAACACATCCTTTTATTTTTCATGTTTAAATACTACTATTATAAACAAAGAAAATATAATAATGTTACAAAACAATTAGATACCAGTGTTTGCTATTCAGTATTTATATTCCAGGCTAGGATGAAAAATTTTGTCCTGCATTTTTTTTAGCTGTAATCTCTGTCCTGCCTTTTTATTTTTCACTCTGTTCGGTCCTGTCTTTTTTTTTTTTAGTTTATCCTGACCTTATTTTACCTAAATTGTCGTCCTGATTATTTTTTTTTTTGCAAGTGTCTCATCCTGCCTTTTTTTTTTACTCAAAACTCCTGTCCTGCCTATTTTTTTCAAATTTCATCCTAGCCCCCCCCCCCCCATAAATATCAAATGGTAGCTCCCTGAGTGAAATAAGGGATACGCCTTTCATTAGGAAAATGTGTCTTATCATAATTAACCATGTCCAAAAGTGCCCGTTTAAAATAGATATTAACACGCCAAGTTTACTTTACATTAAATATATATTTAAATTCTCGAAAGACAATGTTCAGATCCGTGCCAAAGTTTCTTTTCATAAATTGTTTGTTAAAAAGAACCAAAAAAAACCCGGGTGATATATATAGACGAAACCGGGTGTAGTAACAACATTGACGAAACCGGTTTATTTTTAATTTGACATGACCCTTTTCTTTCGTTCCATACACAGAAATACAATTATTCAGATGCGCAATCTCCGTGTCAATATCTATCTTCCCGTACCTTTCTTTCCGTACAATGTGAACAATTTAATGATATTTTATTCTCCAATTATGGGCCCCAAAGGGCATAAACATTACAACATCAATAATTTTTTCATAATACAATACAAACAATGAGATAAAAAAAAAAAAAGTTAAACGAGAACTATTTAAGTTCTTAAAGAATACGTAGATAAAGAATCTATAGTATCTTTTTTTTTTTTTTAATACTAATGCATTTTATTGCAAGTGTGGTTGATATAGATAACAAACAAGCAGCCCAAAAAGAAAAAAAGAAAAATAGATATCCACATATGTATAGTACACAAAAAAGTTGGATCAATTAAATATATAATAATTAGCCAAAAAGAAAGTAGAAATTAAACATGTCCATGACTCATCCTGTGTCAGCAGCAAATAGGAAAGCATTATGGTTTCCTAAAGGTAGCTGACACCAGGGGGCGATACCTTATGGGCCATAGGCATGTAAAATGTGTGTAAATGTCTCTTTCCTACCTGTATCAAAAGCAAACAGGAAGCATCATAGGTAACTTGAATGCAGTTGATACCAGGGGACGATGCCTCAAGGATATAAGAGAACATTTGAATAAATAATATATCTTAACAATTATTTTTTTTTTTAATGAGAAATTAAACAATTTCGAGGCAAGGTTCACTCAATTCGTCATTTTGACATGCATTTTGACTTATTTCTCCGTTAATATAGAACGGTTGTAGAAAATATTGCATCTCACAATAGAAAATAGTTGTATATGTATATATATTCTTCGATATCATAAAAAAAATATAAAAAAATAAGGAGAAACCTACCTTTCTTTTGTCTATTGGTGTTCCGTCATTGTGCCGGATGTTAGATACCATCGAGTCCGAGCAAATTTTGCCGGTGTGGTTTAGACACAGTGAAAAAAGCAACTTGTTAGACGATACACGGACTCTTTTTAGTTGTTACACGGACACTTTTTATGAATAGAATCACTCGTGCATGATCAATGAGTTAATGGGCACTTTAAATTTCAATTAGATTTGAACTTCTTAGTTCACCGACTTATTTCCTGTCTTTTTATTGAACAAAATATTTACGTTAGCATCAATATCTTTTTTCAAACATTTACAGCAAAATACTATTCATATCAGTACACTAAGGGATTAGACATTTAACTTAAAAAAAAGGGGGGGGTATGGTTTTCTCCTAAAATAGATGTTTTGATCTCAAATTTTATGAGAAAAAAATTATCATGGTCAAGCAGATGACAAATTAATGTTTTGCATGATTCCTGATTTTCCGAATACCGTTATTAGTGCTAATTTAAACAAAAACATTTGGGTGATGGCGTTGAAAAGTAAATAGTTAATATACTCAAAAAAGAACATACCGCCCCCTTTATGAAGCAAAATATTCGTCAATAAATATTTTCTTCAATATAAGGACATGAATAGTATTTTGGACAATGCTGAAAGTAAAGAAATGCTGATACTTACGTGTATATTTCAATATATTTAAGGCAGGAAATAAGTAAATAAAAATCAAATCTAATATCAAAAGATAAAGTCCCTATCAACTCACCAATGCACGATTGATCCTATAAACAAAAAGTGTTCATGTAATACACGTCCAAATATTTGAAATAAGCAGCAAATCTAGAAGAAAATCATCCAACTTATGTCATCAATTTTGGGCGGTAAGCTGCGATTGAATTATATATTAACACGTGTTTAATCCAGATCAACACTTTCAGATCTAGAGACGAGCATGAATTTTAAAAAAATCAAAGTATATGCCTGAATATATATAATATTAAGACAAAATCCATTTTTTTCATAAACATTTCATTCACTGCTGAAGTAGGAAATTCATTCTTTTGATACATTTATATTGTTATCGAATTTATATCAGTGGCGGGTCCAGGTCCAAATCCAGGACAAAACAGGGAGGGATCCAACTTTATGTCCCCATTCAAATGCATTGATCGTCCAAAAAAGTGTTGTTCCAACCCCTGCGACCCCACCACTGAATATTAAATTCGTGTATTTGGCAACAAACACGCTACTTTTACGATTTTTTTTATGGGGGGATGGAATGGCACATCCTACATATTTTCATCAAAAATAAAGATCACAGTCTGTTTATTTTAAAATGAGTTAGACCTCCCCCTCCTCTCTCAGCTTTCCGTTTCATTCATAAAAATCAAACATTATCTTACTTACCACTAAAATATTTCTTTTATATATTACTTTTTTACGAAGTTGCATTTTAAAAGTCTTAAATGCGTACAACATTCATCTTTTACTTGAAATGGTTCTTTTTTTTTATCAAATTATTAGATTCCTGATTTTTTTTCTTGAAAAAGAAATCTCGGTTGAAGGGAAATGAAAAAAAAATGTGTTTATAAGTATTATTTTGAGGGTTCACGCATATTTATTAGTTAGAAATATGGTCTATAGAGGAATA
Organism: Mytilus galloprovincialis; assembly: GCA_037788925.1. Lineage (NCBI taxonomy): Eukaryota > Metazoa > Mollusca > Bivalvia > Mytilida > Mytilidae > Mytilus > Mytilus galloprovincialis. The sequence continues at coordinate 39,221,087 of CM075335.1, forward strand.
TTCGGAAACTTTCTTATTGTTCATTCGGAACCTTTGTTCTTCTTATGGTGTAACACCACTAATTCAGGCCCGGCCAGAAAGCACATACCAGAAAGTAGTACATATTTAACACAAAATAGTTCCTACGCATGAGTGTAACTTTCAAAATATGTAGAATATTTAGGTATTTTTGGTATCAAATGAAAGCTGAAGGACTGGTGATCATTGTAGAACACTTTTGGACTTTTAATTTTGAATAGTAAAAAAACTGCACCAAATTTTAAAAAGAGGGTACATTTTGTCTGTTTGTCAGACCTGAAGTACCTGTTTTGGTACATCTGAAGTTCCGGGAACCAGTTCTTTCTTATATGCAATGTAAGGTATGTTGATTTTTTCAGTACAAGACACCATAAAGTGTTGCTTTGAAATGCAATGATTGCCACTTTATTTGAACTTAAAATAAAAGAGGTGTGCCTGCTTGAAACGGAGGAATTTAACATAGAAAGCAATGGGACCATGAATTAGTGGTGTACTTCCTATTACAGAGAATCACCAGAAATCCAATTTTTAGAAGTTGTACCTATTCCAATGAAAATAAGTCAAATAGGATGTTAGTAATCATGTCTAATCATCTTTTTTGGGTCAACCGTCCTGCTTATGGGAAATTTAAGCTCTTAAATTGGCATACTCAAATATGTTAGCCTTTTATGGTCATACAACATGCATGCAGTTAAGACTTGACTCCAAGTTCTCATTTTTGCATTTTTTCTGATTCAAATCAATAAAACATGTATTTTATGACTTGTTTATGGAACAAAATAGCTCTTGGTCAAAATAATCTCATGATTTTTCAAGTTTTTTTGTTTTTCTTATGGTAGCCTTTTACAATCTAGGCAAATGGTATATACTCATATAAGAATTCTTAAATCTCACTGTACATGTAATTTTGGACCAGTTTAGCAAGTTATCTAGCTGAGGGATATATAAATTGCTCTTATTAATCTATGTTTTACCACAGAATTATATTTCATGCAAAAAAAAAGCCTTTTTTCGATTTCAAGAAAAAAGGGGGGATAATTTCTCATTTATGTCTTAAGTTTGGACTAATGTATTGTTCTTTAATGAAGAACCTCTGATAAAAATATGACTATTAGTAAGCACATAGCTTTCCTAATAGAAATTAATAAATAAAACAATGATATTGAGAATAAAAAAAATATATTGGCCAATGGTAATATACATATATGCAGTTTTCTTTGAATAACCCATATGTTACTACCAGTCCAATTTGAGCTTTAAATTAATAAAATAGTATTTGGACTAAGGCTTTATATGTTTTTTATTGCTTGAAATAGATCATAGAATGAAATAAAGTAATGCTCAAGTCAATATAGCAAGTTTGGTTCTGTTATAGGTGTAACACCACTAATTCAGGCCCGGCCAGAAAGCACATACCAGAAAGTAGTACATATTTAACACAAAATAGTTCCTACGCATGAGTGTAACTTTCAAAATATGTAGAATATTTAGGTATTTTTGGTATCAAATGAAAGCTGAAGGACTGGTGATCATTGTAGAACACTTTTGGACTTTTAATTTTGAATAGTAAAAAAACTGCACCAAATTTTAAAAAGAGGGTACATTTTGTCTGTTTGTCAGACCTGAAGTACCTGTTTTGGTACATCTGAAGTTCCGGGAACCAGTTCTTTCTTATATGCAATGTAAGGTATGTTGATTTTTTCAGTACAAGACACCATAAAGTGTTGCTTTGAAATGCAATGATTGCCACTTTATTTGAACTTAAAATAAAAGAGGTGTGCCTGCTTGAAACGGAGGAATTTAACATAGAAAGCAATGGGACCATGAATTAGTGGTGTACTTCCTATTACAGAGAATCACCAGAAATCCAATTTTTAGAAGTTGTACCTATTCCAATGAAAATAAGTCAAATAGGATGTTAGTAATCATGTCTAATCATCTTTTTTGGGTCAACCGTCCTGCTTATGGGAAATTTAAGCTCTTAAATTGGCATACTCAAATATGTTAGCCTTTTATGGTCATACAACATGCATGCAGTTAAGACTTGACTCCAAGTTCTCATTTTTGCATTTTTTCTGATTCAAATCAATAAAACATGTATTTTATGACTTGTTTATGGAACAAAATAGCTCTTGGTCAAAATAATCTCATGATTTTTCAAGTTTTTTTGTTTTTCTTATGGTAGCCTTTTACAATCTAGGCAAATGGTATATACTCATATAAGAATTCTTAAATCTCACTGTACATGTAATTTTGGACCAGTTTAGCAAGTTATCTAGCTGAGGGATATATAAATTGCTCTTATTAATCTATGTTTTACCACAGAATTATATTTCATGCAAAAAAAAAGCCTTTTTTCGATTTCAAGAAAAAAGGGGGGATAATTTCTCATTTATGTCTTAAGTTTGGACTAATGTATTGTTCTTTAATGAAGAACCTCTGATAAAAATATGACTATTAGTAAGCACATAGCTTTCCTAATAGAAATTAATAAATAAAACAATGATATTGAGAATAAAAAAAATATATTGGCCAATGGTAATATACATATATGCAGTTTTCTTTGAATAACCCATATGTTACTACCAGTCCAATTTGAGCTTTAAATTAATAAAATAGTATTTGGACTAAGGCTTTATATGTTTTTTATTGCTTGAAATAGATCATAGAATGAAATAAAGTAATGCTCAAGTCAATATAGCAAGTTTGGTTCTGTTATAGGTGTAACACCACTAATTCAGGCCCGGCCAGAAAGCACATACCAGAAAGTAGTACATATTTAACACAAAATAGTTCCTACGCATGAGTGTAACTTTCAAAATATGTAGAATATTTAGGTATTTTTGGTATCAAATGAAAGCTGAAGGACTGGTGATCATTGTAGAACACTTTTGGACTTTTAATTTTGAATAGTAAAAAAACTGCACCAAATTTTAAAAAGAGGGTACATTTTGTCTGTTTGTCAGACCTGAAGTACCTGTTTTGGTACATCTGAAGTTCCGGGAACCAGTTCTTTCTTATATGCAATGTAAGGTATGTTGATTTTTTCAGTACAAGACACCATAAAGTGTTGCTTTGAAATGCAATGATTGCCACTTTATTTGAACTTAAAATAAAAGAGGTGTGCCTGCTTGAAACGGAGGAATTTAACATAGAAAGCAATGGGACCATGAATTAGTGGTGTACTTCCTATTACAGAGAATCACCAGAAATCCAATTTTTAGAAGTTGTACCTATTCCAATGAAAATAAGTCAAATAGGATGTTAGTAATCATGTCTAATCATCTTTTTTGGGTCAACCGTCCTGCTTATGGGAAATTTAAGCTCTTAAATTGGCATACTCAAATATGTTAGCCTTTTATGGTCATACAACATGCATGCAGTTAAGACTTGACTCCAAGTTCTCATTTTTGCATTTTTTCTGATTCAAATCAATAAAACATGTATTTTATGACTTGTTTATGGAACAAAATAGCTCTTGGTCAAAATAATCTCATGATTTTTCAAGTTTTTTTGTTTTTCTTATGGTAGCCTTTTACAATCTAGGCAAATGGTATATACTCATATAAGAATTCTTAAATCTCACTGTACATGTAATTTTGGACCAGTTTAGCAAGTTATCTAGCTGAGGGATATATAAATTGCTCTTATTAATCTATGTTTTACCACAGAATTATATTTCATGCAAAAAAAAAGCCTTTTTTCGATTTCAAGAAAAAAGGGGGGATAATTTCTCATTTATGTCTTAAGTTTGGACTAATGTATTGTTCTTTAATGAAGAACCTCTGATAAAAATATGACTATTAGTAAGCACATAGCTTTCCTAATAGAAATTAATAAATAAAACAATGATATTGAGAATAAAAAAAATATATTGGCCAATGGTAATATACATATATGCAGTTTTCTTTGAATAACCCATATGTTACTACCAGTCCAATTTGAGCTTTAAATTAATAAAATAGTATTTGGACTAAGGCTTTATATGTTTTTTATTGCTTGAAATAGATCATAGAATGAAATAAAGTAATGCTCAAGTCAATATAGCAAGTTTGGTTCTGTTATAGGTGTAACACCACTAATTCAGGCCCGGCCAGAAAGCACATACCAGAAAGTAGTACATATTTAACACAAAATAGTTCCTACGCATGAGTGTAACTTTCAAAATATGTAGAATATTTAGGTATTTTTGGTATCAAATGAAAGCTGAAGGACTGGTGATCATTGTAGAACACTTTTGGACTTTTAATTTTGAATAGTAAAAAAACTGCACCAAATTTTAAAAAGAGGGTACATTTTGTCTGTTTGTCAGACCTGAAGTACCTGTTTTGGTACATCTGAAGTTCCGGGAACCAGTTCTTTCTTATATGCAATGTAAGGTATGTTGATTTTTTCAGTACAAGACACCATAAAGTGTTGCTTTGAAATGCAATGATTGCCACTTTATTTGAACTTAAAATAAAAGAGGTGTGCCTGCTTGAAACGGAGGAATTTAACATAGAAAGCAATGGGACCATGAATTAGTGGTGTACTTCCTATTACAGAGAATCACCAGAAATCCAATTTTTAGAAGTTGTACCTATTCCAATGAAAATAAGTCAAATAGGATGTTAGTAATCATGTCTAATCATCTTTTTTGGGTCAACCGTCCTGCTTATGGGAAATTTAAGCTCTTAAATTGGCATACTCAAATATGTTAGCCTTTTATGGTCATACAACATGCATGCAGTTAAGACTTGACTCCAAGTTCTCATTTTTGCATTTTTTCTGATTCAAATCAATAAAACATGTATTTTATGACTTGTTTATGGAACAAAATAGCTCTTGGTCAAAATAATCTCATGATTTTTCAAGTTTTTTTGTTTTTCTTATGGTAGCCTTTTACAATCTAGGCAAATGGTATATACTCATATAAGAATTCTTAAATCTCACTGTACATGTAATTTTGGACCAGTTTAGCAAGTTATCTAGCTGAGGGATATATAAATTGCTCTTATTAATCTATGTTTTACCACAGAATTATATTTCATGCAAAAAAAAAGCCTTTTTTCGATTTCAAGAAAAAAGGGGGGATAATTTCTCATTTATGTCTTAAGTTTGGACTAATGTATTGTTCTTTAATGAAGAACCTCTGATAAAAATATGACTATTAGTAAGCACATAGCTTTCCTAATAGAAATTAATAAATAAAACAATGATATTGAGAATAAAAAAAATATATTGGCCAATGGTAATATACATATATGCAGTTTTCTTTGAATAACCCATATGTTACTACCAGTCCAATTTGAGCTTTAAATTAATAAAATAGTATTTGGACTAAGGCTTTATATGTTTTTTATTGCTTGAAATAGATCATAGAATGAAATAAAGTAATGCTCAAGTCAATATAGCAAGTTTGGTTCTGTTATAGGTGTAACACCACTAATTCAGGCCCGGCCAGAAAGCACATACCAGAAAGTAGTACATATTTAACACAAAATAGTTCCTACGCATGAGTGTAACTTTCAAAATATGTAGAATATTTAGGTATTTTTGGTATCAAATGAAAGCTGAAGGACTGGTGATCATTGTAGAACACTTTTGGACTTTTAATTTTGAATAGTAAAAAAACTGCACCAAATTTTAAAAAGAGGGTACATTTTGTCTGTTTGTCAGACCTGAAGTACCTGTTTTGGTACATCTGAAGTTCCGGGAACCAGTTCTTTCTTATATGCAATGTAAGGTATGTTGATTTTTTCAGTACAAGACACCATAAAGTGTTGCTTTGAAATGCAATGATTGCCACTTTATTTGAACTTAAAATAAAAGAGGTGTGCCTGCTTGAAACGGAGGAATTTAACATAGAAAGCAATGGGACCATGAATTAGTGGTGTACTTCCTATTACAGAGAATCACCAGAAATCCAATTTTTAGAAGTTGTACCTATTCCAATGAAAATAAGTCAAATAGGATGTTAGTAATCATGTCTAATCATCTTTTTTGGGTCAACCGTCCTGCTTATGGGAAATTTAAGCTCTTAAATTGGCATACTCAAATATGTTAGCCTTTTATGGTCATACAACATGCATGCAGTTAAGACTTGACTCCAAGTTCTCATTTTTGCATTTTTTCTGATTCAAATCAATAAAACATGTATTTTATGACTTGTTTATGGAACAAAATAGCTCTTGGTCAAAATAATCTCATGATTTTTCAAGTTTTTTTGTTTTTCTTATGGTAGCCTTTTACAATCTAGGCAAATGGTATATACTCATATAAGAATTCTTAAATCTCACTGTACATGTAATTTTGGACCAGTTTAGCAAGTTATCTAGCTGAGGGATATATAAATTGCTCTTATTAATCTATGTTTTACCACAGAATTATATTTCATGCAAAAAAAAAGCCTTTTTTCGATTTCAAGAAAAAAGGGGGGATAATTTCTCATTTATGTCTTAAGTTTGGACTAATGTATTGTTCTTTAATGAAGAACCTCTGATAAAAATATGACTATTAGTAAGCACATAGCTTTCCTAATAGAAATTAATAAATAAAACAATGATATTGAGAATAAAAAAAATATATTGGCCAATGGTAATATACATATATGCAGTTTTCTTTGAATAACCCATATGTTACTACCAGTCCAATTTGAGCTTTAAATTAATAAAATAGTATTTGGACTAAGGCTTTATATGTTTTTTATTGCTTGAAATAGATCATAGAATGAAATAAAGTAATGCTCAAGTCAATATAGCAAGTTTGGTTCTGTTATAGGTGTAACACCACTAATTCAGGCCCGGCCAGAAAGCACATACCAGAAAGTAGTACATATTTAACACAAAATAGTTCCTACGCATGAGTGTAACTTTCAAAATATGTAGAATATTTAGGTATTTTTGGTATCAAATGAAAGCTGAAGGACTGGTGATCATTGTAGAACACTTTTGGACTTTTAATTTTGAATAGTAAAAAAACTGCACCAAATTTTAAAAAGAGGGTACATTTTGTCTGTTTGTCAGACCTGAAGTACCTGTTTTGGTACATCTGAAGTTCCGGGAACCAGTTCTTTCTTATATGCAATGTAAGGTATGTTGATTTTTTCAGTACAAGACACCATAAAGTGTTGCTTTGAAATGCAATGATTGCCACTTTATTTGAACTTAAAATAAAAGAGGTGTGCCTGCTTGAAACGGAGGAATTTAACATAGAAAGCAATGGGACCATGAATTAGTGGTGTACTTCCTATTACAGAGAATCACCAGAAATCCAATTTTTAGAAGTTGTACCTATTCCAATGAAAATAAGTCAAATAGGATGTTAGTAATCATGTCTAATCATCTTTTTTGGGTCAACCGTCCTGCTTATGGGAAATTTAAGCTCTTAAATTGGCATACTCAAATATGTTAGCCTTTTATGGTCATACAACATGCATGCAGTTAAGACTTGACTCCAAGTTCTCATTTTTGCATTTTTTCTGATTCAAATCAATAAAACATGTATTTTATGACTTGTTTATGGAACAAAATAGCTCTTGGTCAAAATAATCTCATGATTTTTCAAGTTTTTTTGTTTTTCTTATGGTAGCCTTTTACAATCTAGGCAAATGGTATATACTCATATAAGAATTCTTAAATCTCACTGTACATGTAATTTTGGACCAGTTTAGCAAGTTATCTAGCTGAGGGATATATAAATTGCTCTTATTAATCTATGTTTTACCACAGAATTATATTTCATGCAAAAAAAAAGCCTTTTTTCGATTTCAAGAAAAAAGGGGGGATAATTTCTCATTTATGTCTTAAGTTTGGACTAATGTATTGTTCTTTAATGAAGAACCTCTGATAAAAATATGACTATTAGTAAGCACATAGCTTTCCTAATAGAAATTAATAAATAAAACAATGATATTGAGAATAAAAAAAATATATTGGCCAATGGTAATATACATATATGCAGTTTTCTTTGAATAACCCATATGTTACTACCAGTCCAATTTGAGCTTTAAATTAATAAAATAGTATTTGGACTAAGGCTTTATATGTTTTTTATTGCTTGAAATAGATCATAGAATGAAATAAAGTAATGCTCAAGTCAATATAGCAAGTTTGGTTCTGTTATAGGTGTAACACCACTAATTCAGGCCCGGCCAGAAAGCACATACCAGAAAGTAGTACATATTTAACACAAAATAGTTCCTACGCATGAGTGTAACTTTCAAAATATGTAGAATATTTAGGTATTTTTGGTATCAAATGAAAGCTGAAGGACTGGTGATCATTGTAGAACACTTTTGGACTTTTAATTTTGAATAGTAAAAAAACTGCACCAAATTTTAAAAAGAGGGTACATTTTGTCTGTTTGTCAGACCTGAAGTACCTGTTTTGGTACATCTGAAGTTCCGGGAACCAGTTCTTTCTTATATGCAATGTAAGGTATGTTGATTTTTTCAGTACAAGACACCATAAAGTGTTGCTTTGAAATGCAATGATTGCCACTTTATTTGAACTTAAAATAAAAGAGGTGTGCCTGCTTGAAACGGAGGAATTTAACATAGAAAGCAATGGGACCATGAATTAGTGGTGTACTTCCTATTACAGAGAATCACCAGAAATCCAATTTTTAGAAGTTGTACCTATTCCAATGAAAATAAGTCAAATAGGATGTTAGTAATCATGTCTAATCATCTTTTTTGGGTCAACCGTCCTGCTTATGGGAAATTTAAGCTCTTAAATTGGCATACTCAAATATGTTAGCCTTTTATGGTCATACAACATGCATGCAGTTAAGACTTGACTCCAAGTTCTCATTTTTGCATTTTTTCTGATTCAAATCAATAAAACATGTATTTTATGACTTGTTTATGGAACAAAATAGCTCTTGGTCAAAATAATCTCATGATTTTTCAAGTTTTTTTGTTTTTCTTATGGTAGCCTTTTACAATCTAGGCAAATGGTATATACTCATATAAGAATTCTTAAATCTCACTGTACATGTAATTTTGGACCAGTTTAGCAAGTTATCTAGCTGAGGGATATATAAATTGCTCTTATTAATCTATGTTTTACCACAGAATTATATTTCATGCAAAAAAAAAGCCTTTTTTCGATTTCAAGAAAAAAGGGGGGATAATTTCTCATTTATGTCTTAAGTTTGGACTAATGTATTGTTCTTTAATGAAGAACCTCTGATAAAAATATGACTATTAGTAAGCACATAGCTTTCCTAATAGAAATTAATAAATAAAACAATGATATTGAGAATAAAAAAAATATATTGGCCAATGGTAATATACATATATGCAGTTTTCTTTGAATAACCCATATGTTACTACCAGTCCAATTTGAGCTTTAAATTAATAAAATAGTATTTGGACTAAGGCTTTATATGTTTTTTATTGCTTGAAATAGATCATAGAATGAAATAAAGTAATGCTCAAGTCAATATAGCAAGTTTGGTTCTGTTATAGGTGTAACACCACTAATTCAGGCCCGGCCAGAAAGCACATACCAGAAAGTAGTACATATTTAACACAAAATAGTTCCTACGCATGAGTGTAACTTTCAAAATATGTAGAATATTTAGGTATTTTTGGTATCAAATGAAAGCTGAAGGACTGGTGATCATTGTAGAACACTTTTGGACTTTTAATTTTGAATAGTAAAAAAACTGCACCAAATTTTAAAAAGAGGGTACATTTTGTCTGTTTGTCAGACCTGAAGTACCTGTTTTGGTACATCTGAAGTTCCGGGAACCAGTTCTTTCTTATATGCAATGTAAGGTATGTTGATTTTTTCAGTACAAGACACCATAAAGTGTTGCTTTGAAATGCAATGATTGCCACTTTATTTGAACTTAAAATAAAAGAGGTGTGCCTGCTTGAAACGGAGGAATTTAACATAGAAAGCAATGGGACCATGAATTAGTGGTGTACTTCCTATTACAGAGAATCACCAGAAATCCAATTTTTAGAAGTTGTACCTATTCCAATGAAAATAAGTCAAATAGGATGTTAGTAATCATGTCTAATCATCTTTTTTGGGTCAACCGTCCTGCTTATGGGAAATTTAAGCTCTTAAATTGGCATACTCAAATATGTTAGCCTTTTATGGTCATACAACATGCATGCAGTTAAGACTTGACTCCAAGTTCTCATTTTTGCATTTTTTCTGATTCAAATCAATAAAACATGTATTTTATGACTTGTTTATGGAACAAAATAGCTCTTGGTCAAAATAATCTCATGATTTTTCAAGTTTTTTTGTTTTTCTTATGGTAGCCTTTTACAATCTAGGCAAATGGTATATACTCATATAAGAATTCTTAAATCTCACTGTACATGTAATTTTGGACCAGTTTAGCAAGTTATCTAGCTGAGGGATATATAAATTGCTCTTATTAATCTATGTTTTACCACAGAATTATATTTCATGCAAAAAAAAAGCCTTTTTTCGATTTCAAGAAAAAAGGGGGGATAATTTCTCATTTATGTCTTAAGTTTGGACTAATGTATTGTTCTTTAATGAAGAACCTCTGATAAAAATATGACTATTAGTAAGCACATAGCTTTCCTAATAGAAATTAATAAATAAAACAATGATATTGAGAATAAAAAAAATATATTGGCCAATGGTAATATACATATATGCAGTTTTCTTTGAATAACCCATATGTTACTACCAGTCCAATTTGAGCTTTAAATTAATAAAATAGTATTTGGACTAAGGCTTTATATGTTTTTTATTGCTTGAAATAGATCATAGAATGAAATAAAGTAATGCTCAAGTCAATATAGCAAGTTTGGTTCTGTTATAGGTGTAACACCACTAATTCAGGCCCGGCCAGAAAGCACATACCAGAAAGTAGTACATATTTAACACAAAATAGTTCCTACGCATGAGTGTAACTTTCAAAATATGTAGAATATTTAGGTATTTTTGGTATCAAATGAAAGCTGAAGGACTGGTGATCATTGTAGAACACTTTTGGACTTTTAATTTTGAATAGTAAAAAAACTGCACCAAATTTTAAAAAGAGGGTACATTTTGTCTGTTTGTCAGACCTGAAGTACCTGTTTTGGTACATCTGAAGTTCCGGGAACCAGTTCTTTCTTATATGCAATGTAAGGTATGTTGATTTTTTCAGTACAAGACACCATAAAGTGTTGCTTTGAAATGCAATGATTGCCACTTTATTTGAACTTAAAATAAAAGAGGTGTGCCTGCTTGAAACGGAGGAATTTAACATAGAAAGCAATGGGACCATGAATTAGTGGTGTACTTCCTATTACAGAGAATCACCAGAAATCCAATTTTTAGAAGTTGTACCTATTCCAATGAAAATAAGTCAAATAGGATGTTAGTAATCATGTCTAATCATCTTTTTTGGGTCAACCGTCCTGCTTATGGGAAATTTAAGCTCTTAAATTGGCATACTCAAATATGTTAGCCTTTTATGGTCATACAACATGCATGCAGTTAAGACTTGACTCCAAGTTCTCATTTTTGCATTTTTTCTGATTCAAATCAATAAAACATGTATTTTATGACTTGTTTATGGAACAAAATAGCTCTTGGTCAAAATAATCTCATGATTTTTCAAGTTTTTTTGTTTTTCTTATGGTAGCCTTTTACAATCTAGGCAAATGGTATATACTCATATAAGAATTCTTAAATCTCACTGTACATGTAATTTTGGACCAGTTTAGCAAGTTATCTAGCTGAGGGATATATAAATTGCTCTTATTAATCTATGTTTTACCACAGAATTATATTTCATGCAAAAAAAAAGCCTTTTTTCGATTTCAAGAAAAAAGGGGGGATAATTTCTCATTTATGTCTTAAGTTTGGACTAATGTATTGTTCTTTAATGAAGAACCTCTGATAAAAATATGACTATTAGTAAGCACATAGCTTTCCTAATAGAAATTAATAAATAAAACAATGATATTGAGAATAAAAAAAATATATTGGCCAATGGTAATATACATATATGCAGTTTTCTTTGAATAACCCATATGTTACTACCAGTCCAATTTGAGCTTTAAATTAATAAAATAGTATTTGGACTAAGGCTTTATATGTTTTTTATTGCTTGAAATAGATCATAGAATGAAATAAAGTAATGCTCAAGTCAATATAGCAAGTTTGGTTCTGTTATAGGTGTAACACCACTAATTCAGGCCCGGCCAGAAAGCACATACCAGAAAGTAGTACATATTTAACACAAAATAGTTCCTACGCATGAGTGTAACTTTCAAAATATGTAGAATATTTAGGTATTTTTGGTATCAAATGAAAGCTGAAGGACTGGTGATCATTGTAGAACACTTTTGGACTTTTAATTTTGAATAGTAAAAAAACTGCACCAAATTTTAAAAAGAGGGTACATTTTGTCTGTTTGTCAGACCTGAAGTACCTGTTTTGGTACATCTGAAGTTCCGGGAACCAGTTCTTTCTTATATGCAATGTAAGGTATGTTGATTTTTTCAGTACAAGACACCATAAAGTGTTGCTTTGAAATGCAATGATTGCCACTTTATTTGAACTTAAAATAAAAGAGGTGTGCCTGCTTGAAACGGAGGAATTTAACATAGAAAGCAATGGGACCATGAATTAGTGGTGTACTTCCTATTACAGAGAATCACCAGAAATCCAATTTTTAGAAGTTGTACCTATTCCAATGAAAATAAGTCAAATAGGATGTTAGTAATCATGTCTAATCATCTTTTTTGGGTCAACCGTCCTGCTTATGGGAAATTTAAGCTCTTAAATTGGCATACTCAAATATGTTAGCCTTTTATGGTCATACAACATGCATGCAGTTAAGACTTGACTCCAAGTTCTCATTTTTGCATTTTTTCTGATTCAAATCAATAAAACATGTATTTTATGACTTGTTTATGGAACAAAATAGCTCTTGGTCAAAATAATCTCATGATTTTTCAAGTTTTTTTGTTTTTCTTATGGTAGCCTTTTACAATCTAGGCAAATGGTATATACTCATATAAGAATTCTTAAATCTCACTGTACATGTAATTTTGGACCAGTTTAGCAAGTTATCTAGCTGAGGGATATATAAATTGCTCTTATTAATCTATGTTTTACCACAGAATTATATTTCATGCAAAAAAAAAGCCTTTTTTCGATTTCAAGAAAAAAGGGGGGATAATTTCTCATTTATGTCTTAAGTTTGGACTAATGTATTGTTCTTTAATGAAGAACCTCTGATAAAAATATGACTATTAGTAAGCACATAGCTTTCCTAATAGAAATTAATAAATAAAACAATGATATTGAGAATAAAAAAAATATATTGGCCAATGGTAATATACATATATGCAGTTTTCTTTGAATAACCCATATGTTACTACCAGTCCAATTTGAGCTTTAAATTAATAAAATAGTATTTGGACTAAGGCTTTATATGTTTTTTATTGCTTGAAATAGATCATAGAATGAAATAAAGTAATGCTCAAGTCAATATAGCAAGTTTGGTTCTGTTATAGGTGTAACACCACTAATTCAGGCCCGGCCAGAAAGCACATACCAGAAAGTAGTACATATTTAACACAAAATAGTTCCTACGCATGAGTGTAACTTTCAAAATATGTAGAATATTTAGGTATTTTTGGTATCAAATGAAAGCTGAAGGACTGGTGATCATTGTAGAACACTTTTGGACTTTTAATTTTGAATAGTAAAAAAACTGCACCAAATTTTAAAAAGAGGGTACATTTTGTCTGTTTGTCAGACCTGAAGTACCTGTTTTGGTACATCTGAAGTTCCGGGAACCAGTTCTTTCTTATATGCAATGTAAGGTATGTTGATTTTTTCAGTACAAGACACCATAAAGTGTTGCTTTGAAATGCAATGATTGCCACTTTATTTGAACTTAAAATAAAAGAGGTGTGCCTGCTTGAAACGGAGGAATTTAACATAGAAAGCAATGGGACCATGAATTAGTGGTGTACTTCCTATTACAGAGAATCACCAGAAATCCAATTTTTAGAAGTTGTACCTATTCCAATGAAAATAAGTCAAATAGGATGTTAGTAATCATGTCTAATCATCTTTTTTGGGTCAACCGTCCTGCTTATGGGAAATTTAAGCTCTTAAATTGGCATACTCAAATATGTTAGCCTTTTATGGTCATACAACATGCATGCAGTTAAGACTTGACTCCAAGTTCTCATTTTTGCATTTTTTCTGATTCAAATCAATAAAACATGTATTTTATGACTTGTTTATGGAACAAAATAGCTCTTGGTCAAAATAATCTCATGATTTTTCAAGTTTTTTTGTTTTTCTTATGGTAGCCTTTTACAATCTAGGCAAATGGTATATACTCATATAAGAATTCTTAAATCTCACTGTACATGTAATTTTGGACCAGTTTAGCAAGTTATCTAGCTGAGGGATATATAAATTGCTCTTATTAATCTATGTTTTACCACAGAATTATATTTCATGCAAAAAAAAAGCCTTTTTTCGATTTCAAGAAAAAAGGGGGGATAATTTCTCATTTATGTCTTAAGTTTGGACTAATGTATTGTTCTTTAATGAAGAACCTCTGATAAAAATATGACTATTAGTAAGCACATAGCTTTCCTAATAGAAATTAATAAATAAAACAATGATATTGAGAATAAAAAAAATATATTGGCCAATGGTAATATACATATATGCAGTTTTCTTTGAATAACCCATATGTTACTACCAGTCCAATTTGAGCTTTAAATTAATAAAATAGTATTTGGACTAAGGCTTTATATGTTTTTTATTGCTTGAAATAGATCATAGAATGAAATAAAGTAATGCTCAAGTCAATATAGCAAGTTTGGTTCTGTTATAGGTGTAACACCACTAATTCAGGCCCGGCCAGAAAGCACATACCAGAAAGTAGTACATATTTAACACAAAATAGTTCCTACGCATGAGTGTAACTTTCAAAATATGTAGAATATTTAGGTATTTTTGGTATCAAATGAAAGCTGAAGGACTGGTGATCATTGTAGAACACTTTTGGACTTTTAATTTTGAATAGTAAAAAAACTGCACCAAATTTTAAAAAGAGGGTACATTTTGTCTGTTTGTCAGACCTGAAGTACCTGTTTTGGTACATCTGAAGTTCCGGGAACCAGTTCTTTCTTATATGCAATGTAAGGTATGTTGATTTTTTCAGTACAAGACACCATAAAGTGTTGCTTTGAAATGCAATGATTGCCACTTTATTTGAACTTAAAATAAAAGAGGTGTGCCTGCTTGAAACGGAGGAATTTAACATAGAAAGCAATGGGACCATGAATTAGTGGTGTACTTCCTATTACAGAGAATCACCAGAAATCCAATTTTTAGAAGTTGTACCTATTCCAATGAAAATAAGTCAAATAGGATGTTAGTAATCATGTCTAATCATCTTTTTTGGGTCAACCGTCCTGCTTATGGGAAATTTAAGCTCTTAAATTGGCATACTCAAATATGTTAGCCTTTTATGGTCATACAACATGCATGCAGTTAAGACTTGACTCCAAGTTCTCATTTTTGCATTTTTTCTGATTCAAATCAATAAAACATGTATTTTATGACTTGTTTATGGAACAAAATAGCTCTTGGTCAAAATAATCTCATGATTTTTCAAGTTTTTTTGTTTTTCTTATGGTAGCCTTTTACAATCTAGGCAAATGGTATATACTCATATAAGAATTCTTAAATCTCACTGTACATGTAATTTTGGACCAGTTTAGCAAGTTATCTAGCTGAGGGATATATAAATTGCTCTTATTAATCTATGTTTTACCACAGAATTATATTTCATGCAAAAAAAAAGCCTTTTTTCGATTTCAAGAAAAAAGGGGGGATAATTTCTCATTTATGTCTTAAGTTTGGACTAATGTATTGTTCTTTAATGAAGAACCTCTGATAAAAATATGACTATTAGTAAGCACATAGCTTTCCTAATAGAAATTAATAAATAAAACAATGATATTGAGAATAAAAAAAATATATTGGCCAATGGTAATATACATATATGCAGTTTTCTTTGAATAACCCATATGTTACTACCAGTCCAATTTGAGCTTTAAATTAATAAAATAGTATTTGGACTAAGGCTTTATATGTTTTTTATTGCTTGAAATAGATCATAGAATGAAATAAAGTAATGCTCAAGTCAATATAGCAAGTTTGGTTCTGTTATAGGTGTAACACCACTAATTCAGGCCCGGCCAGAAAGCACATACCAGAAAGTAGTACATATTTAACACAAAATAGTTCCTACGCATGAGTGTAACTTTCAAAATATGTAGAATATTTAGGTATTTTTGGTATCAAATGAAAGCTGAAGGACTGGTGATCATTGTAGAACACTTTTGGACTTTTAATTTTGAATAGTAAAAAAACTGCACCAAATTTTAAAAAGAGGGTACATTTTGTCTGTTTGTCAGACCTGAAGTACCTGTTTTGGTACATCTGAAGTTCCGGGAACCAGTTCTTTCTTATATGCAATGTAAGGTATGTTGATTTTTTCAGTACAAGACACCATAAAGTGTTGCTTTGAAATGCAATGATTGCCACTTTATTTGAACTTAAAATAAAAGAGGTGTGCCTGCTTGAAACGGAGGAATTTAACATAGAAAGCAATGGGACCATGAATTAGTGGTGTACTTCCTATTACAGAGAATCACCAGAAATCCAATTTTTAGAAGTTGTACCTATTCCAATGAAAATAAGTCAAATAGGATGTTAGTAATCATGTCTAATCATCTTTTTTGGGTCAACCGTCCTGCTTATGGGAAATTTAAGCTCTTAAATTGGCATACTCAAATATGTTAGCCTTTTATGGTCATACAACATGCATGCAGTTAAGACTTGACTCCAAGTTCTCATTTTTGCATTTTTTCTGATTCAAATCAATAAAACATGTATTTTATGACTTGTTTATGGAACAAAATAGCTCTTGGTCAAAATAATCTCATGATTTTTCAAGTTTTTTTGTTTTTCTTATGGTAGCCTTTTACAATCTAGGCAAATGGTATATACTCATATAAGAATTCTTAAATCTCACTGTACATGTAATTTTGGACCAGTTTAGCAAGTTATCTAGCTGAGGGATATATAAATTGCTCTTATTAATCTATGTTTTACCACAGAATTATATTTCATGCAAAAAAAAAGCCTTTTTTCGATTTCAAGAAAAAAGGGGGGATAATTTCTCATTTATGTCTTAAGTTTGGACTAATGTATTGTTCTTTAATGAAGAACCTCTGATAAAAATATGACTATTAGTAAGCACATAGCTTTCCTAATAGAAATTAATAAATAAAACAATGATATTGAGAATAAAAAAAATATATTGGCCAATGGTAATATACATATATGCAGTTTTCTTTGAATAACCCATATGTTACTACCAGTCCAATTTGAGCTTTAAATTAATAAAATAGTATTTGGACTAAGGCTTTATATGTTTTTTATTGCTTGAAATAGATCATAGAATGAAATAAAGTAATGCTCAAGTCAATATAGCAAGTTTGGTTCTGTTATAGGTGTAACACCACTAATTCAGGCCCGGCCAGAAAGCACATACCAGAAAGTAGTACATATTTAACACAAAATAGTTCCTACGCATGAGTGTAACTTTCAAAATATGTAGAATATTTAGGTATTTTTGGTATCAAATGAAAGCTGAAGGACTGGTGATCATTGTAGAACACTTTTGGACTTTTAATTTTGAATAGTAAAAAAACTGCACCAAATTTTAAAAAGAGGGTACATTTTGTCTGTTTGTCAGACCTGAAGTACCTGTTTTGGTACATCTGAAGTTCCGGGAACCAGTTCTTTCTTATATGCAATGTAAGGTATGTTGATTTTTTCAGTACAAGACACCATAAAGTGTTGCTTTGAAATGCAATGATTGCCACTTTATTTGAACTTAAAATAAAAGAGGTGTGCCTGCTTGAAACGGAGGAATTTAACATAGAAAGCAATGGGACCATGAATTAGTGGTGTACTTCCTATTACAGAGAATCACCAGAAATCCAATTTTTAGAAGTTGTACCTATTCCAATGAAAATAAGTCAAATAGGATGTTAGTAATCATGTCTAATCATCTTTTTTGGGTCAACCGTCCTGCTTATGGGAAATTTAAGCTCTTAAATTGGCATACTCAAATATGTTAGCCTTTTATGGTCATACAACATGCATGCAGTTAAGACTTGACTCCAAGTTCTCATTTTTGCATTTTTTCTGATTCAAATCAATAAAACATGTATTTTATGACTTGTTTATGGAACAAAATAGCTCTTGGTCAAAATAATCTCATGATTTTTCAAGTTTTTTTGTTTTTCTTATGGTAGCCTTTTACAATCTAGGCAAATGGTATATACTCATATAAGAATTCTTAAATCTCACTGTACATGTAATTTTGGACCAGTTTAGCAAGTTATCTAGCTGAGGGATATATAAATTGCTCTTATTAATCTATGTTTTACCACAGAATTATATTTCATGCAAAAAAAAAGCCTTTTTTCGATTTCAAGAAAAAAGGGGGGATAATTTCTCATTTATGTCTTAAGTTTGGACTAATGTATTGTTCTTTAATGAAGAACCTCTGATAAAAATATGACTATTAGTAAGCACATAGCTTTCCTAATAGAAATTAATAAATAAAACAATGATATTGAGAATAAAAAAAATATATTGGCCAATGGTAATATACATATATGCAGTTTTCTTTGAATAACCCATATGTTACTACCAGTCCAATTTGAGCTTTAAATTAATAAAATAGTATTTGGACTAAGGCTTTATATGTTTTTTATTGCTTGAAATAGATCATAGAATGAAATAAAGTAATGCTCAAGTCAATATAGCAAGTTTGGTTCTGTTATAGGTGTAACACCACTAATTCAGGCCCGGCCAGAAAGCACATACCAGAAAGTAGTACATATTTAACACAAAATAGTTCCTACGCATGAGTGTAACTTTCAAAATATGTAGAATATTTAGGTATTTTTGGTATCAAATGAAAGCTGAAGGACTGGTGATCATTGTAGAACACTTTTGGACTTTTAATTTTGAATAGTAAAAAAACTGCACCAAATTTTAAAAAGAGGGTACATTTTGTCTGTTTGTCAGACCTGAAGTACCTGTTTTGGTACATCTGAAGTTCCGGGAACCAGTTCTTTCTTATATGCAATGTAAGGTATGTTGATTTTTTCAGTACAAGACACCATAAAGTGTTGCTTTGAAATGCAATGATTGCCACTTTATTTGAACTTAAAATAAAAGAGGTGTGCCTGCTTGAAACGGAGGAATTTAACATAGAAAGCAATGGGACCATGAATTAGTGGTGTACTTCCTATTACAGAGAATCACCAGAAATCCAATTTTTAGAAGTTGTACCTATTCCAATGAAAATAAGTCAAATAGGATGTTAGTAATCATGTCTAATCATCTTTTTTGGGTCAACCGTCCTGCTTATGGGAAATTTAAGCTCTTAAATTGGCATACTCAAATATGTTAGCCTTTTATGGTCATACAACATGCATGCAGTTAAGACTTGACTCCAAGTTCTCATTTTTGCATTTTTTCTGATTCAAATCAATAAAACATGTATTTTATGACTTGTTTATGGAACAAAATAGCTCTTGGTCAAAATAATCTCATGATTTTTCAAGTTTTTTTGTTTTTCTTATGGTAGCCTTTTACAATCTAGGCAAATGGTATATACTCATATAAGAATTCTTAAATCTCACTGTACATGTAATTTTGGACCAGTTTAGCAAGTTATCTAGCTGAGGGATATATAAATTGCTCTTATTAATCTATGTTTTACCACAGAATTATATTTCATGCAAAAAAAAAGCCTTTTTTCGATTTCAAGAAAAAAGGGGGGATAATTTCTCATTTATGTCTTAAGTTTGGACTAATGTATTGTTCTTTAATGAAGAACCTCTGATAAAAATATGACTATTAGTAAGCACATAGCTTTCCTAATAGAAATTAATAAATAAAACAATGATATTGAGAATAAAAAAAATATATTGGCCAATGGTAATATACATATATGCAGTTTTCTTTGAATAACCCATATGTTACTACCAGTCCAATTTGAGCTTTAAATTAATAAAATAGTATTTGGACTAAGGCTTTATATGTTTTTTATTGCTTGAAATAGATCATAGAATGAAATAAAGTAATGCTCAAGTCAATATAGCAAGTTTGGTTCTGTTATAGGTGTAACACCACTAATTCAGGCCCGGCCAGAAAGCACATACCAGAAAGTAGTACATATTTAACACAAAATAGTTCCTACGCATGAGTGTAACTTTCAAAATATGTAGAATATTTAGGTATTTTTGGTATCAAATGAAAGCTGAAGGACTGGTGATCATTGTAGAACACTTTTGGACTTTTAATTTTGAATAGTAAAAAAACTGCACCAAATTTTAAAAAGAGGGTACATTTTGTCTGTTTGTCAGACCTGAAGTACCTGTTTTGGTACATCTGAAGTTCCGGGAACCAGTTCTTTCTTATATGCAATGTAAGGTATGTTGATTTTTTCAGTACAAGACACCATAAAGTGTTGCTTTGAAATGCAATGATTGCCACTTTATTTGAACTTAAAATAAAAGAGGTGTGCCTGCTTGAAACGGAGGAATTTAACATAGAAAGCAATGGGACCATGAATTAGTGGTGTACTTCCTATTACAGAGAATCACCAGAAATCCAATTTTTAGAAGTTGTACCTATTCCAATGAAAATAAGTCAAATAGGATGTTAGTAATCATGTCTAATCATCTTTTTTGGGTCAACCGTCCTGCTTATGGGAAATTTAAGCTCTTAAATTGGCATACTCAAATATGTTAGCCTTTTATGGTCATACAACATGCATGCAGTTAAGACTTGACTCCAAGTTCTCATTTTTGCATTTTTTCTGATTCAAATCAATAAAACATGTATTTTATGACTTGTTTATGGAACAAAATAGCTCTTGGTCAAAATAATCTCATGATTTTTCAAGTTTTTTTGTTTTTCTTATGGTAGCCTTTTACAATCTAGGCAAATGGTATATACTCATATAAGAATTCTTAAATCTCACTGTACATGTAATTTTGGACCAGTTTAGCAAGTTATCTAGCTGAGGGATATATAAATTGCTCTTATTAATCTATGTTTTACCACAGAATTATATTTCATGCAAAAAAAAAGCCTTTTTTCGATTTCAAGAAAAAAGGGGGGATAATTTCTCATTTATGTCTTAAGTTTGGACTAATGTATTGTTCTTTAATGAAGAACCTCTGATAAAAATATGACTATTAGTAAGCACATAGCTTTCCTAATAGAAATTAATAAATAAAACAATGATATTGAGAATAAAAAAAATATATTGGCCAATGGTAATATACATATATGCAGTTTTCTTTGAATAACCCATATGTTACTACCAGTCCAATTTGAGCTTTAAATTAATAAAATAGTATTTGGACTAAGGCTTTATATGTTTTTTATTGCTTGAAATAGATCATAGAATGAAATAAAGTAATGCTCAAGTCAATATAGCAAGTTTGGTTCTGTTATAGGTGTAACACCACTAATTCAGGCCCGGCCAGAAAGCACATACCAGAAAGTAGTACATATTTAACACAAAATAGTTCCTACGCATGAGTGTAACTTTCAAAATATGTAGAATATTTAGGTATTTTTGGTATCAAATGAAAGCTGAAGGACTGGTGATCATTGTAGAACACTTTTGGACTTTTAATTTTGAATAGTAAAAAAACTGCACCAAATTTTAAAAAGAGGGTACATTTTGTCTGTTTGTCAGACCTGAAGTACCTGTTTTGGTACATCTGAAGTTCCGGGAACCAGTTCTTTCTTATATGCAATGTAAGGTATGTTGATTTTTTCAGTACAAGACACCATAAAGTGTTGCTTTGAAATGCAATGATTGCCACTTTATTTGAACTTAAAATAAAAGAGGTGTGCCTGCTTGAAACGGAGGAATTTAACATAGAAAGCAATGGGACCATGAATTAGTGGTGTACTTCCTATTACAGAGAATCACCAGAAATCCAATTTTTAGAAGTTGTACCTATTCCAATGAAAATAAGTCAAATAGGATGTTAGTAATCATGTCTAATCATCTTTTTTGGGTCAACCGTCCTGCTTATGGGAAATTTAAGCTCTTAAATTGGCATACTCAAATATGTTAGCCTTTTATGGTCATACAACATGCATGCAGTTAAGACTTGACTCCAAGTTCTCATTTTTGCATTTTTTCTGATTCAAATCAATAAAACATGTATTTTATGACTTGTTTATGGAACAAAATAGCTCTTGGTCAAAATAATCTCATGATTTTTCAAGTTTTTTTGTTTTTCTTATGGTAGCCTTTTACAATCTAGGCAAATGGTATATACTCATATAAGAATTCTTAAATCTCACTGTACATGTAATTTTGGACCAGTTTAGCAAGTTATCTAGCTGAGGGATATATAAATTGCTCTTATTAATCTATGTTTTACCACAGAATTATATTTCATGCAAAAAAAAAGCCTTTTTTCGATTTCAAGAAAAAAGGGGGGATAATTTCTCATTTATGTCTTAAGTTTGGACTAATGTATTGTTCTTTAATGAAGAACCTCTGATAAAAATATGACTATTAGTAAGCACATAGCTTTCCTAATAGAAATTAATAAATAAAACAATGATATTGAGAATAAAAAAAATATATTGGCCAATGGTAATATACATATATGCAGTTTTCTTTGAATAACCCATATGTTACTACCAGTCCAATTTGAGCTTTAAATTAATAAAATAGTATTTGGACTAAGGCTTTATATGTTTTTTATTGCTTGAAATAGATCATAGAATGAAATAAAGTAATGCTCAAGTCAATATAGCAAGTTTGGTTCTGTTATAGGTGTAACACCACTAATTCAGGCCCGGCCAGAAAGCACATACCAGAAAGTAGTACATATTTAACACAAAATAGTTCCTACGCATGAGTGTAACTTTCAAAATATGTAGAATATTTAGGTATTTTTGGTATCAAATGAAAGCTGAAGGACTGGTGATCATTGTAGAACACTTTTGGACTTTTAATTTTGAATAGTAAAAAAACTGCACCAAATTTTAAAAAGAGGGTACATTTTGTCTGTTTGTCAGACCTGAAGTACCTGTTTTGGTACATCTGAAGTTCCGGGAACCAGTTCTTTCTTATATGCAATGTAAGGTATGTTGATTTTTTCAGTACAAGACACCATAAAGTGTTGCTTTGAAATGCAATGATTGCCACTTTATTTGAACTTAAAATAAAAGAGGTGTGCCTGCTTGAAACGGAGGAATTTAACATAGAAAGCAATGGGACCATGAATTAGTGGTGTACTTCCTATTACAGAGAATCACCAGAAATCCAATTTTTAGAAGTTGTACCTATTCCAATGAAAATAAGTCAAATAGGATGTTAGTAATCATGTCTAATCATCTTTTTTGGGTCAACCGTCCTGCTTATGGGAAATTTAAGCTCTTAAATTGGCATACTCAAATATGTTAGCCTTTTATGGTCATACAACATGCATGCAGTTAAGACTTGACTCCAAGTTCTCATTTTTGCATTTTTTCTGATTCAAATCAATAAAACATGTATTTTATGACTTGTTTATGGAACAAAATAGCTCTTGGTCAAAATAATCTCATGATTTTTCAAGTTTTTTTGTTTTTCTTATGGTAGCCTTTTACAATCTAGGCAAATGGTATATACTCATATAAGAATTCTTAAATCTCACTGTACATGTAATTTTGGACCAGTTTAGCAAGTTATCTAGCTGAGGGATATATAAATTGCTCTTATTAATCTATGTTTTACCACAGAATTATATTTCATGCAAAAAAAAAGCCTTTTTTCGATTTCAAGAAAAAAGGGGGGATAATTTTTCATTTATGTCTTAAGTTTGGACTAATGTATTGTTCTTTAATGAAGAACCTCTGATAAAAATATGACTATTAGTAAGCACATAGCTTTCCTAATAGAAATTAATAAATAAAACAATGATATTGAGAATAAAAAAAATATATTGGCCAATGGTAATATACATATATGCAGTTTTCTTTGAATAACCCATATGTTACTACCAGTCCAATTTGAGCTTTAAATTAATAAAATAGTATTTGGACTAAGGCTTTATATGTTTTTTATTGCTTGAAATAGATCATAGAATGAAATAAAGTAATGCTCAAGTCAATATAGCAAGTTTGGTTCTGTTATAGGTGTAACACCACTAATTCAGGCCCGGCCAGAAAGCACATACCAGAAAGTAGTACATATTTAACACAAAATAGTTCCTACGCATGAGTGTAACTTTCAAAATATGTAGAATATTTAGGTATTTTTGGTATCAAATGAAAGCTGAAGGACTGGTGATCATTGTAGAACACTTTTGGACTTTTAATTTTGAATAGTAAAAAAACTGCACCAAATTTTAAAAAGAGGGTACATTTTGTCTGTTTGTCAGACCTGAAGTACCTGTTTTGGTACATCTGAAGTTCCGGGAACCAGTTCTTTCTTATATGCAATGTAAGGTATGTTGATTTTTTCAGTACAAGACACCATAAAGTGTTGCTTTGAAATGCAATGATTGCCACTTTATTTGAACTTAAAATAAAAGAGGTGTGCCTGCTTGAAACGGAGGAATTTAACATAGAAAGCAATGGGACCATGAATTAGTGGTGTACTTCCTATTACAGAGAATCACCAGAAATCCAATTTTTAGAAGTTGTACCTATTCCAATGAAAATAAGTCAAATAGGATGTTAGTAATCATGTCTAATCATCTTTTTTGGGTCAACCGTCCTGCTTATGGGAAATTTAAGCTCTTAAATTGGCATACTCAAATATGTTAGCCTTTTATGGTCATACAACATGCATGCAGTTAAGACTTGACTCCAAGTTCTCATTTTTGCATTTTTTCTGATTCAAATCAATAAAACATGTATTTTATGACTTGTTTATGGAACAAAATAGCTCTTGGTCAAAATAATCTCATGATTTTTCAAGTTTTTTTGTTTTTCTTATGGTAGCCTTTTACAATCTAGGCAAATGGTATATACTCATATAAGAATTCTTAAATCTCACTGTACATGTAATTTTGGACCAGTTTAGCAAGTTATCTAGCTGAGGGATATATAAATTGCTCTTATTAATCTATGTTTTACCACAGAATTATATTTCATGCAAAAAAAAAGCCTTTTTTCGATTTCAAGAAAAAAGGGGGGATAATTTCTCATTTATGTCTTAAGTTTGGACTAATGTATTGTTCTTTAATGAAGAACCTCTGATAAAAATATGACTATTAGTAAGCACATAGCTTTCCTAATAGAAATTAATAAATAAAACAATGATATTGAGAATAAAAAAAATATATTGGCCAATGGTAATATACATATATGCAGTTTTCTTTGAATAACCCATATGTTACTACCAGTCCAATTTGAGCTTTAAATTAATAAAATAGTATTTGGACTAAGGCTTTATATGTTTTTTATTGCTTGAAATAGATCATAGAATGAAATAAAGTAATGCTCAAGTCAATATAGCAAGTTTGGTTCTGTTATAGGTGTAACACCACTAATTCAGGCCCGGCCAGAAAGCACATACCAGAAAGTAGTACATATTTAACACAAAATAGTTCCTACGCATGAGTGTAACTTTCAAAATATGTAGAATATTTAGGTATTTTTGGTATCAAATGAAAGCTGAAGGACTGGTGATCATTGTAGAACACTTTTGGACTTTTAATTTTGAATAGTAAAAAAACTGCACCAAATTTTAAAAAGAGGGTACATTTTGTCTGTTTGTCAGACCTGAAGTACCTGTTTTGGTACATCTGAAGTTCCGGGAACCAGTTCTTTCTTATATGCAATGTAAGGTATGTTGATTTTTTCAGTACAAGACACCATAAAGTGTTGCTTTGAAATGCAATGATTGCCACTTTATTTGAACTTAAAATAAAAGAGGTGTGCCTGCTTGAAACGGAGGAATTTAACATAGAAAGCAATGGGACCATGAATTAGTGGTGTACTTCCTATTACAGAGAATCACCAGAAATCCAATTTTTAGAAGTTGTACCTATTCCAATGAAAATAAGTCAAATAGGATGTTAGTAATCATGTCTAATCATCTTTTTTGGGTCAACCGTCCTGCTTATGGGAAATTTAAGCTCTTAAATTGGCATACTCAAATATGTTAGCCTTTTATGGTCATACAACATGCATGCAGTTAAGACTTGACTCCAAGTTCTCATTTTTGCATTTTTTCTGATTCAAATCAATAAAACATGTATTTTATGACTTGTTTATGGAACAAAATAGCTCTTGGTCAAAATAATCTCATGATTTTTCAAGTTTTTTTGTTTTTCTTATGGTAGCCTTTTACAATCTAGGCAAATGGTATATACTCATATAAGAATTCTTAAATCTCACTGTACATGTAATTTTGGACCAGTTTAGCAAGTTATCTAGCTGAGGGATATATAAATTGCTCTTATTAATCTATGTTTTACCACAGAATTATATTTCATGCAAAAAAAAAGCCTTTTTTCGATTTCAAGAAAAAAGGGGGGATAATTTCTCATTTATGTCTTAAGTTTGGACTAATGTATTGTTCTTTAATGAAGAACCTCTGATAAAAATATGACTATTAGTAAGCACATAGCTTTCCTAATAGAAATTAATAAATAAAACAATGATATTGAGAATAAAAAAAATATATTGGCCAATGGTAATATACATATATGCAGTTTTCTTTGAATAACCCATATGTTACTACCAGTCCAATTTGAGCTTTAAATTAATAAAATAGTATTTGGACTAAGGCTTTATATGTTTTTTATTGCTTGAAATAGATCATAGAATGAAATAAAGTAATGCTCAAGTCAATATAGCAAGTTTGGTTCTGTTATAGGTGTAACACCACTAATTCAGGCCCGGCCAGAAAGCACATACCAGAAAGTAGTACATATTTAACACAAAATAGTTCCTACGCATGAGTGTAACTTTCAAAATATGTAGAATATTTAGGTATTTTTGGTATCAAATGAAAGCTGAAGGACTGGTGATCATTGTAGAACACTTTTGGACTTTTAATTTTGAATAGTAAAAAAACTGCACCAAATTTTAAAAAGAGGGTACATTTTGTCTGTTTGTCAGACCTGAAGTACCTGTTTTGGTACATCTGAAGTTCCGGGAACCAGTTCTTTCTTATATGCAATGTAAGGTATGTTGATTTTTTCAGTACAAGACACCATAAAGTGTTGCTTTGAAATGCAATGATTGCCACTTTATTTGAACTTAAAATAAAAGAGGTGTGCCTGCTTGAAACGGAGGAATTTAACATAGAAAGCAATGGGACCATGAATTAGTGGTGTACTTCCTATTACAGAGAATCACCAGAAATCCAATTTTTAGAAGTTGTACCTATTCCAATGAAAATAAGTCAAATAGGATGTTAGTAATCATGTCTAATCATCTTTTTTGGGTCAACCGTCCTGCTTATGGGAAATTTTAGCTCTTAAATTGGCATACTCAAATATGTTAGCCTTTTATGGTCATACAACATGCATGCAGTTAAGACTTGACTCCAAGTTCTCATTTTTGCATTTTTTCTGATTCAAATCAATAAAACATGTATTTTATGACTTGTTTATGGAACAAAATAGCTCTTGGTCAAAATAATCTCATGATTTTTCAAGTTTTTTTGTTTTTCTTATGGTAGCCTTTTACAATCTAGGCAAATGGTATATACTCATATAAGAATTCTTAAATCTCACTGTACATGTAATTTTGGACCAGTTTAGCAAGTTATCTAGCTGAGGGATATATAAATTGCTCTTATTAATCTATGTTTTACCACAGAATTATATTTCATGCAAAAAAAAAGCCTTTTTTCGATTTCAAGAAAAAAGGGGGGATAATTTCTCATTTATGTCTTAAGTTTGGACTAATGTATTGTTCTTTAATGAAGAACCTCTGATAAAAATATGACTATTAGTAAGCACATAGCTTTCCTAATAGAAATTAATAAATAAAACAATGATATTGAGAATAAAAAAAATATATTGGCCAATGGTAATATACATATATGCAGTTTTCTTTGAATAACCCATATGTTACTACCAGTCCAATTTGAGCTTTAAATTAATAAAATAGTATTTGGACTAAGGCTTTATATGTTTTTTATTGCTTGAAATAGATCATAGAATGAAATAAAGTAATGCTCAAGTCAATATAGCAAGTTTGGTTCTGTATTACAGAGAATCACCAGAAATCCAATTTTTAGAAGTTGTACCTATTCCAATGAAAATAAGTCAAATAGGATGTTAGTAATCATGTCTAATCATCTTTTTTGGGTCAACCGTCCTGCTTATGGGAAATTTAAGCTCTTAAATTGGCATACTCAAATATGTTAGCCTTTTATGGTCATACAACATGCATGCAGTTAAGACTTGACTCCAAGTTCTCATTTTTGCATTTTTTCTGATTCAAATCAATAAAACATGTATTTTATGACTTGTTTATGGAACAAAATAGCTCTTGGTCAAAATAATCTCATGATTTTTCAAGTTTTTTTGTTTTTCTTATGGTAGCCTTTTACAATCTAGGCAAATGGTATATACTCATATAAGAATTCTTAAATCTCACTGTACATGTAATTTTGGACCAGTTTAGCAAGTTATCTAGCTGAGGGATATATAAATTGCTCTTATTAATCTATGTTTTACCACAGAATTATATTTCATGCAAAAAAAAAGCCTTTTTTCGATTTCAAGAAAAAAGGGGGGATAATTTCTCATTTATGTCTTAAGTTTGGACTAATGTATTGTTCTTTAATGAAGAACCTCTGATAAAAATATGACTATTAGTAAGCACATAGCTTTCCTAATAGAAATTAATAAATAAAACAATGATATTGAGAATAAAAAAAATATATTGGCCAATGGTAATATACATATATGCAGTTTTCTTTGAATAACCCATATGTTACTACCAGTCCAATTTGAGCTTTAAATTAATAAAATAGTATTTGGACTAAGGCTTTATATGTTTTTTATTGCTTGAAATAGATCATAGAATGAAATAAAGTAATGCTCAAGTCAATATAGCAAGTTTGGTTCTGTTATAGGTGTAACACCACTAATTCAGGCCCGGCCAGAAAGCACATACCAGAAAGTAGTACATATTTAACACAAAATAGTTCCTACGCATGAGTGTAACTTTCAAAATATGTAGAATATTTAGGTATTTTTGGTATCAAATGAAAGCTGAAGGACTGGTGATCATTGTAGAACACTTTTGGACTTTTAATTTTGAATAGTAAAAAAACTGCACCAAATTTTAAAAAGAGGGTACATTTTGTCTGTTTGTCAGACCTGAAGTACCTGTTTTGGTACATCTGAAGTTCCGGGAACCAGTTCTTTCTTATATGCAATGTAAGGTATGTTGATTTTTTCAGTACAAGACACCATAAAGTGTTGCTTTGAAATGCAATGATTGCCACTTTATTTGAACTTAAAATAAAAGAGGTGTGCCTGCTTGAAACGGAGGAATTTAACATAGAAAGCAATGGGACCATGAATTAGTGGTGTACTTCCTATTACAGAGAATCACCAGAAATCCAATTTTTAGAAGTTGTACCTATTCCAATGAAAATAAGTCAAATAGGATGTTAGTAATCATGTCTAATCATCTTTTTTGGGTCAACCGTCCTGCTTATGGGAAATTTAAGCTCTTAAATTGGCATACTCAAATATGTTAGCCTTTTATGGTCATACAACATGCATGCAGTTAAGACTTGACTCCAAGTTCTCATTTTTGCATTTTTTCTGATTCAAATCAATAAAACATGTATTTTATGACTTGTTTATGGAACAAAATAGCTCTTGGTCAAAATAATCTCATGATTTTTCAAGTTTTTTTGTTTTTCTTATGGTAGCCTTTTACAATCTAGGCAAATGGTATATACTCATATAAGAATTCTTAAATCTCACTGTACATGTAATTTTGGACCAGTTTAGCAAGTTATCTAGCTGAGGGATATATAAATTGCTCTTATTAATCTATGTTTTACCACAGAATTATATTTCATGCAAAAAAAAAGCCTTTTTTCGATTTCAAGAAAAAAGGGGGGATAATTTCTCATTTATGTCTTAAGTTTGGACTAATGTATTGTTCTTTAATGAAGAACCTCTGATAAAAATATGACTATTAGTAAGCACATAGCTTTCCTAATAGAAATTAATAAATAAAACAATGATATTGAGAATAAAAAAAATATATTGGCCAATGGTAATATACATATATGCAGTTTTCTTTGAATAACCCATATGTTACTACCAGTCCAATTTGAGCTTTAAATTAATAAAATAGTATTTGGACTAAGGCTTTATATGTTTTTTATTGCTTGAAATAGATCATAGAATGAAATAAAGTAATGCTCAAGTCAATATAGCAAGTTTGGTTCTGTTATAGGTGTAACACCACTAATTCAGGCCCGGCCAGAAAGCACATACCAGAAAGTAGTACATATTTAACACAAAATAGTTCCTACGCATGAGTGTAACTTTCAAAATATGTAGAATATTTAGGTATTTTTGGTATCAAATGAAAGCTGAAGGACTGGTGATCATTGTAGAACACTTTTGGACTTTTAATTTTGAATAGTAAAAAAACTGCACCAAATTTTAAAAAGAGGGTACATTTTGTCTGTTTGTCAGACCTGAAGTACCTGTTTTGGTACATCTGAAGTTCCGGGAACCAGTTCTTTCTTATATGCAATGTAAGGTATGTTGATTTTTTCAGTACAAGACACCATAAAGTGTTGCTTTGAAATGCAATGATTGCCACTTTATTTGAACTTAAAATAAAAGAGGTGTGCCTGCTTGAAACGGAGGAATTTAACATAGAAAGCAATGGGACCATGAATTAGTGGTGTACTTCCTATTACAGAGAATCACCAGAAATCCAATTTTTAGAAGTTGTACCTATTCCAATGAAAATAAGTCAAATAGGATGTTAGTAATCATGTCTAATCATCTTTTTTGGGTCAACCGTCCTGCTTATGGGAAATTTAAGCTCTTAAATTGGCATACTCAAATATGTTAGCCTTTTATGGTCATACAACATGCATGCAGTTAAGACTTGACTCCAAGTTCTCATTTTTGCATTTTTTCTGATTCAAATCAATAAAACATGTATTTTATGACTTGTTTATGGAACAAAATAGCTCTTGGTCAAAATAATCTCATGATTTTTCAAGTTTTTTTGTTTTTCTTATGGTAGCCTTTTACAATCTAGGCAAATGGTATATACTCATATAAGAATTCTTAAATCTCACTGTACATGTAATTTTGGACCAGTTTAGCAAGTTATCTAGCTGAGGGATATATAAATTGCTCTTATTAATCTATGTTTTACCACAGAATTATATTTCATGCAAAAAAAAAGCCTTTTTTCGATTTCAAGAAAAAAGGGGGGATAATTTCTCATTTATGTCTTAAGTTTGGACTAATGTATTGTTCTTTAATGAAGAACCTCTGATAAAAATATGACTATTAGTAAGCACATAGCTTTCCTAATAGAAATTAATAAATAAAACAATGATATTGAGAATAAAAAAAATATATTGGCCAATGGTAATATACATATATGCAGTTTTCTTTGAATAACCCATATGTTACTACCAGTCCAATTTGAGCTTTAAATTAATAAAATAGTATTTGGACTAAGGCTTTATATGTTTTTTATTGCTTGAAATAGATCATAGAATGAAATAAAGTAATGCTCAAGTCAATATAGCAAGTTTGGTTCTGTTATAGGTGTAACACCACTAATTCAGGCCCGGCCAGAAAGCACATACCAGAAAGTAGTACATATTTAACACAAAATAGTTCCTACGCATGAGTGTAACTTTCAAAATATGTAGAATATTTAGGTATTTTTGGTATCAAATGAAAGCTGAAGGACTGGTGATCATTGTAGAACACTTTTGGACTTTTAATTTTGAATAGTAAAAAAACTGCACCAAATTTTAAAAAGAGGGTACATTTTGTCTGTTTGTCAGACCTGAAGTACCTGTTTTGGTACATCTGAAGTTCCGGGAACCAGTTCTTTCTTATATGCAATGTAAGGTATGTTGATTTTTTCAGTACAAGACACCATAAAGTGTTGCTTTGAAATGCAATGATTGCCACTTTATTTGAACTTAAAATAAAAGAGGTGTGCCTGCTTGAAACGGAGGAATTTAACATAGAAAGCAATGGGACCATGAATTAGTGGTGTACTTCCTATTACAGAGAATCACCAGAAATCCAATTTTTAGAAGTTGTACCTATTCCAATGAAAATAAGTCAAATAGGATGTTAGTAATCATGTCTAATCATCTTTTTTGGGTCAACCGTCCTGCTTATGGGAAATTTAAGCTCTTAAATTGGCATACTCAAATATGTTAGCCTTTTATGGTCATACAACATGCATGCAGTTAAGACTTGACTCCAAGTTCTCATTTTTGCATTTTTTCTGATTCAAATCAATAAAACATGTATTTTATGACTTGTTTATGGAACAAAATAGCTCTTGGTCAAAATAATCTCATGATTTTTCAAGTTTTTTTGTTTTTCTTATGGTAGCCTTTTACAATCTAGGCAAATGGTATATACTCATATAAGAATTCTTAAATCTCACTGTACATGTAATTTTGGACCAGTTTAGCAAGTTATCTAGCTGAGGGATATATAAATTGCTCTTATTAATCTATGTTTTACCACAGAATTATATTTCATGCAAAAAAAAAGCCTTTTTTCGATTTCAAGAAAAAAGGGGGGATAATTTCTCATTTATGTCTTAAGTTTGGACTAATGTATTGTTCTTTAATGAAGAACCTCTGATAAAAATATGACTATTAGTAAGCACATAGCTTTCCTAATAGAAATTAATAAATAAAACAATGATATTGAGAATAAAAAAAATATATTGGCCAATGGTAATATACATATATGCAGTTTTCTTTGAATAACCCATATGTTACTACCAGTCCAATTTGAGCTTTAAATTAATAAAATAGTATTTGGACTAAGGCTTTATATGTTTTTTATTGCTTGAAATAGATCATAGAATGAAATAAAGTAATGCTCAAGTCAATATAGCAAGTTTGGTTCTGTATTACAGAGAATCACCAGAAATCCAATTTTTAGAAGTTGTACCTATTCCAATGAAAATAAGTCAAATAGGATGTTAGTAATCATGTCTAATCATCTTTTTTGGGTCAACCGTCCTGCTTATGGGAAATTTAAGCTCTTAAATTGGCATACTCAAATATGTTAGCCTTTTATGGTCATACAACATGCATGCAGTTAAGACTTGACTCCAAGTTCTCATTTTTGCATTTTTTCTGATTCAAATCAATAAAACATGTATTTTATGACTTGTTTATGGAACAAAATAGCTCTTGGTCAAAATAATCTCATGATTTTTCAAGTTTTTTTGTTTTTCTTATGGTAGCCTTTTACAATCTAGGCAAATGGTATATACTCATATAAGAATTCTTAAATCTCACTGTACATGTAATTTTGGACCAGTTTAGCAAGTTATCTAGCTGAGGGATATATAAATTGCTCTTATTAATCTATGTTTTACCACAGAATTATATTTCATGCAAAAAAAAAGCCTTTTTTCGATTTCAAGAAAAAAGGGGGGATAATTTCTCATTTATGTCTTAAGTTTGGACTAATGTATTGTTCTTTAATGAAGAACCTCTGATAAAAATATGACTATTAGTAAGCACATAGCTTTCCTAATAGAAATTAATAAATAAAACAATGATATTGAGAATAAAAAAAATATATTGGCCAATGGTAATATACATATATGCAGTTTTCTTTGAATAACCCATATGTTACTACCAGTCCAATTTGAGCTTTAAATTAATAAAATAGTATTTGGACTAAGGCTTTATATGTTTTTTATTGCTTGAAATAGATCATAGAATGAAATAAAGTAATGCTCAAGTCAATATAGCAAGTTTGGTTCTGTTATAGGTGTAACACCACTAATTCAGGCCCGGCCAGAAAGCACATACCAGAAAGTAGTACATATTTAACACAAAATAGTTCCTACGCATGAGTGTAACTTTCAAAATATGTAGAATATTTAGGTATTTTTGG
Organism: Mytilus galloprovincialis; assembly: GCA_037788925.1. Taxonomy (NCBI): domain Eukaryota; kingdom Metazoa; phylum Mollusca; class Bivalvia; order Mytilida; family Mytilidae; genus Mytilus; species Mytilus galloprovincialis. The sequence continues at coordinate 39,255,306 of CM075335.1, forward strand.
TATCAAATGAAAGCTGAAGGACTGGTGATCATTGTAGAACACTTTTGGACTTTTAATTTTGAATAGTAAAAAAACTGCACCAAATTTTAAAAAGAGGGTACATTTTGTCTGTTTGTCAGACCTGAAGTACCTGTTTTGGTACATCTGAAGTTCCGGGAACCAGTTCTTTCTTATATGCAATGTAAGGTATGTTGATTTTTTCAGTACAAGACACCATAAAGTGTTGCTTTGAAATGCAATGATTGCCACTTTATTTGAACTTAAAATAAAAGAGGTGTGCCTGCTTGAAACGGAGGAATTTAACATAGAAAGCAATGGGACCATGAATTAGTGGTGTACTTCCTATTACAGAGAATCACCAGAAATCCAATTTTTAGAAGTTGTACCTATTCCAATGAAAATAAGTCAAATAGGATGTTAGTAATCATGTCTAATCATCTTTTTTGGGTCAACCGTCCTGCTTATGGGAAATTTAAGCTCTTAAATTGGCATACTCAAATATGTTAGCCTTTTATGGTCATACAACATGCATGCAGTTAAGACTTGACTCCAAGTTCTCATTTTTGCATTTTTTCTGATTCAAATCAATAAAACATGTATTTTATGACTTGTTTATGGAACAAAATAGCTCTTGGTCAAAATAATCTCATGATTTTTCAAGTTTTTTTGTTTTTCTTATGGTAGCCTTTTACAATCTAGGCAAATGGTATATACTCATATAAGAATTCTTAAATCTCACTGTACATGTAATTTTGGACCAGTTTAGCAAGTTATCTAGCTGAGGGATATATAAATTGCTCTTATTAATCTATGTTTTACCACAGAATTATATTTCATGCAAAAAAAAAGCCTTTTTTCGATTTCAAGAAAAAAGGGGGGATAATTTCTCATTTATGTCTTAAGTTTGGACTAATGTATTGTTCTTTAATGAAGAACCTCTGATAAAAATATGACTATTAGTAAGCACATAGCTTTCCTAATAGAAATTAATAAATAAAACAATGATATTGAGAATAAAAAAAATATATTGGCCAATGGTAATATACATATATGCAGTTTTCTTTGAATAACCCATATGTTACTACCAGTCCAATTTGAGCTTTAAATTAATAAAATAGTATTTGGACTAAGGCTTTATATGTTTTTTATTGCTTGAAATAGATCATAGAATGAAATAAAGTAATGCTCAAGTCAATATAGCAAGTTTGGTTCTGTTATAGGTGTAACACCACTAATTCAGGCCCGGCCAGAAAGCACATACCAGAAAGTAGTACATATTTAACACAAAATAGTTCCTACGCATGAGTGTAACTTTCAAAATATGTAGAATATTTAGGTATTTTTGGTATCAAATGAAAGCTGAAGGACTGGTGATCATTGTAGAACACTTTTGGACTTTTAATTTTGAATAGTAAAAAAACTGCACCAAATTTTAAAAAGAGGGTACATTTTGTCTGTTTGTCAGACCTGAAGTACCTGTTTTGGTACATCTGAAGTTCCGGGAACCAGTTCTTTCTTATATGCAATGTAAGGTATGTTGATCTTTTCAGTACAAGACACCATAAAGTGTTGCTTTGAAATGCAATGATTGCCACTTTATTTGAACTTAAAATAAAAGAGGTGTGCCTGCTTGAAACGGAGGAATTTAACATAGAAAGCAATGGGACCATGAATTAGTGGTGTACTTCCTATTACAGAGAATCACCAGAAATCCAATTTTTAGAAGTTGTACCTATTCCAATGAAAATAAGTCAAATAGGATGTTAGTAATCATGTCTAATCATCTTTTTTGGGTCAACCGTCCTGCTTATGGGAAATTTAAGCTCTTAAATTGGCATACTCAAATATGTTAGCCTTTTATGGTCATACAACATGCATGCAGTTAAGACTTGACTCCAAGTTCTCATTTTTGCATTTTTTCTGATTCAAATCAATAAAACATGTATTTTATGACTTGTTTATGGAACAAAATAGCTCTTGGTCAAAATAATCTCATGATTTTTCAAGTTTTTTTGTTTTTCTTATGGTAGCCTTTTACAATCTAGGCAAATGGTATATACTCATATAAGAATTCTTAAATCTCACTGTACATGTAATTTTGGACCAGTTTAGCAAGTTATCTAGCTGAGGGATATATAAATTGCTCTTATTAATCTATGTTTTACCACAGAATTATATTTCATGCAAAAAAAAAGCCTTTTTTCGATTTCAAGAAAAAAGGGGGGATAATTTCTCATTTATGTCTTAAGTTTGGACTAATGTATTGTTCTTTAATGAAGAACCTCTGATAAAAATATGACTATTAGTAAGCACATAGCTTTCCTAATAGAAATTAATAAATAAAACAATGATATTGAGAATAAAAAAAATATATTGGCCAATGGTAATATACATATATGCAGTTTTCTTTGAATAACCCATATGTTACTACCAGTCCAATTTGAGCTTTAAATTAATAAAATAGTATTTGGACTAAGGCTTTATATGTTTTTTATTGCTTGAAATAGATCATAGAATGAAATAAAGTAATGCTCAAGTCAATATAGCAAGTTTGGTTCTGTATTACAGAGAATCACCAGAAATCCAATTTTTAGAAGTTGTACCTATTCCAATGAAAATAAGTCAAATAGGATGTTAGTAATCATGTCTAATCATCTTTTTTGGGTCAACCGTCCTGCTTATGGGAAATTTAAGCTCTTAAATTGGCATACTCAAATATGTTAGCCTTTTATGGTCATACAACATGCATGCAGTTAAGACTTGACTCCAAGTTCTCATTTTTGCATTTTTTCTGATTCAAATCAATAAAACATGTATTTTATGACTTGTTTATGGAACAAAATAGCTCTTGGTCAAAATAATCTCATGATTTTTCAAGTTTTTTTGTTTTTCTTATGGTAGCCTTTTACAATCTAGGCAAATGGTATATACTCATATAAGAATTCTTAAATCTCACTGTACATGTAATTTTGGACCAGTTTAGCAAGTTATCTAGCTGAGGGATATATAAATTGCTCTTATTAATCTATGTTTTACCACAGAATTATATTTCATGCAAAAAAAAAGCCTTTTTTCGATTTCAAGAAAAAAGGGGGGATAATTTCTCATTTATGTCTTAAGTTTGGACTAATGTATTGTTCTTTAATGAAGAACCTCTGATAAAAATATGACTATTAGTAAGCACATAGCTTTCCTAATAGAAATTAATAAATAAAACAATGATATTGAGAATAAAAAAAATATATTGGCCAATGGTAATATACATATATGCAGTTTTCTTTGAATAACCCATATGTTACTACCAGTCCAATTTGAGCTTTAAATTAATAAAATAGTATTTGGACTAAGGCTTTATATGTTTTTTATTGCTTGAAATAGATCATAGAATGAAATAAAGTAATGCTCAAGTCAATATAGCAAGTTTGGTTCTGTTATAGGTGTAACACCACTAATTCAGGCCCGGCCAGAAAGCACATACCAGAAAGTAGTACATATTTAACACAAAATAGTTCCTACGCATGAGTGTAACTTTCAAAATATGTAGAATATTTAGGTATTTTTGGTATCAAATGAAAGCTGAAGGACTGGTGATCATTGTAGAACACTTTTGGACTTTTAATTTTGAATAGTAAAAAAACTGCACCAAATTTTAAAAAGAGGGTACATTTTGTCTGTTTGTCAGACCTGAAGTACCTGTTTTGGTACATCTGAAGTTCCGGGAACCAGTTCTTTCTTATATGCAATGTAAGGTATGTTGATTTTTTCAGTACAAGACACCATAAAGTGTTGCTTTGAAATGCAATGATTGCCACTTTATTTGAACTTAAAATAAAAGAGGTGTGCCTGCTTGAAACGGAGGAATTTAACATAGAAAGCAATGGGACCATGAATTAGTGGTGTACTTCCTATTACAGAGAATCACCAGAAATCCAATTTTTAGAAGTTGTACCTATTCCAATGAAAATAAGTCAAATAGGATGTTAGTAATCATGTCTAATCATCTTTTTTGGGTCAACCGTCCTGCTTATGGGAAATTTAAGCTCTTAAATAGGCATACTCAAATATGTTAGCCTTTTATGGTCATACAACATGCATGCAGTTAAGACTTGACTCCAAGTTCTCATTTTTGCATTTTTTCTGATTCAAATCAATAAAACATGTATTTTATGACTTGTTTATGGAACAAAATAGCTCTTGGTCAAAATAATCTCATGATTTTTCAAGTTTTTTTGTTTTTCTTATGGTAGCCTTTTACAATCTAGGCAAATGGTATATACTCATATAAGAATTCTTAAATCTCACTGTACATGTAATTTTGGACCAGTTTAGCAAGTTATCTAGCTGAGGGATATATAAATTGCTCTTATTAATCTATGTTTTACCACAGAATTATATTTCATGCAAAAAAAAAGCCTTTTTTCGATTTCAAGAAAAAAGGGGGGATAATTTCTCATTTATGTCTTAAGTTTGGACTAATGTATTGTTCTTTAATGAAGAACCTCTGATAAAAATATGACTATTAGTAAGCACATAGCTTTCCTAATAGAAATTAATAAATAAAACAATGATATTGAGAATAAAAAAAATATATTGGCCAATGGTAATATACATATATGCAGTTTTCTTTGAATAACCCATATGTTACTACCAGTCCAATTTGAGCTTTAAATTAATAAAATAGTATTTGGACTAAGGCTTTATATGTTTTTTATTGCTTGAAATAGATCATAGAATGAAATAAAGTAATGCTCAAGTCAATATAGCAAGTTTGGTTCTGTTATAGGTGTAACACCACTAATTCAGGCCCGGCCAGAAAGCACATACCAGAAAGTAGTACATATTTAACACAAAATAGTTCCTACGCATGAGTGTAACTTTCAAAATATGTAGAATATTTAGGTATTTTTGGTATCAAATGAAAGCTGAAGGACTGGTGATCATTGTAGAACACTTTTGGACTTTTAATTTTGAATAGTAAAAAAACTGCACCAAATTTTAAAAAGAGGGTACATTTTGTCTGTTTGTCAGACCTGAAGTACCTGTTTTGGTACATCTGAAGTTCCGGGAACCAGTTCTTTCTTATATGCAATGTAAGGTATGTTGATTTTTTCAGTACAAGACACCATAAAGTGTTGCTTTGAAATGCAATGATTGCCACTTTATTTGAACTTAAAATAAAAGAGGTGTGCCTGCTTGAAACGGAGGAATTTAACATAGAAAGCAATGGGACCATGAATTAGTGGTGTACTTCCTATTACAGAGAATCACCAGAAATCCAATTTTTAGAAGTTGTACCTATTCCAATGAAAATAAGTCAAATAGGATGTTAGTAATCATGTCTAATCATCTTTTTTGGGTCAACCGTCCTGCTTATGGGAAATTTAAGCTCTTAAATTGGCATACTCAAATATGTTAGCCTTTTATGGTCATACAACATGCATGCAGTTAAGACTTGACTCCAAGTTCTCATTTTTGCATTTTTTCTGATTCAAATCAATAAAACATGTATTTTATGACTTGTTTATGGAACAAAATAGCTCTTGGTCAAAATAATCTCATGATTTTTCAAGTTTTTTTGTTTTTCTTATGGTAGCCTTTTACAATCTAGGCAAATGGTATATACTCATATAAGAATTCTTAAATCTCACTGTACATGTAATTTTGGACCAGTTTAGCAAGTTATCTAGCTGAGGGATATATAAATTGCTCTTATTAATCTATGTTTTACCACAGAATTATATTTCATGCAAAAAAAAAGCCTTTTTTCGATTTCAAGAAAAAAGGGGGGATAATTTCTCATTTATGTCTTAAGTTTGGACTAATGTATTGTTCTTTAATGAAGAACCTCTGATAAAAATATGACTATTAGTAAGCACATAGCTTTCCTAATAGAAATTAATAAATAAAACAATGATATTGAGAATAAAAAAAATATATTGGCCAATGGTAATATACATATATGCAGTTTTCTTTGAATAACCCATATGTTACTACCAGTCCAATTTGAGCTTTAAATTAATAAAATAGTATTTGGACTAAGGCTTTATATGTTTTTTATTGCTTGAAATAGATCATAGAATGAAATAAAGTAATGCTCAAGTCAATATAGCAAGTTTGGTTCTGTTATAGGTGTAACACCACTAATTCAGGCCCGGCCAGAAAGCACATACCAGAAAGTAGTACATATTTAACACAAAATAGTTCCTACGCATGAGTGTAACTTTCAAAATATGTAGAATATTTAGGTATTTTTGGTATCAAATGAAAGCTGAAGGACTGGTGATCATTGTAGAACACTTTTGGACTTTTAATTTTGAATAGTAAAAAAACTGCACCAAATTTTAAAAAGAGGGTACATTTTGTCTGTTTGTCAGACCTGAAGTACCTGTTTTGGTACATCTGAAGTTCCGGGAACCAGTTCTTTCTTATATGCAATGTAAGGTATGTTGATTTTTTCAGTACAAGACACCATAAAGTGTTGCTTTGAAATGCAATGATTGCCACTTTATTTGAACTTAAAATAAAAGAGGTGTGCCTGCTTGAAACGGAGGAATTTAACATAGAAAGCAATGGGACCATGAATTAGTGGTGTACTTCCTATTACAGAGAATCACCAGAAATCCAATTTTTAGAAGTTGTACCTATTCCAATGAAAATAAGTCAAATAGGATGTTAGTAATCATGTCTAATCATCTTTTTTGGGTCAACCGTCCTGCTTATGGGAAATTTAAGCTCTTAAATTGGCATACTCAAATATGTTAGCCTTTTATGGTCATACAACATGCATGCAGTTAAGACTTGACTCCAAGTTCTCATTTTTGCATTTTTTCTGATTCAAATCAATAAAACATGTATTTTATGACTTGTTTATGGAACAAAATAGCTCTTGGTCAAAATAATCTCATGATTTTTCAAGTTTTTTTGTTTTTCTTATGGTAGCCTTTTACAATCTAGGCAAATGGTATATACTCATATAAGAATTCTTAAATCTCACTGTACATGTAATTTTGGACCAGTTTAGCAAGTTATCTAGCTGAGGGATATATAAATTGCTCTTATTAATCTATGTTTTACCACAGAATTATATTTCATGCAAAAAAAAAGCCTTTTTTCGATTTCAAGAAAAAAGGGGGGATAATTTCTCATTTATGTCTTAAGTTTGGACTAATGTATTGTTCTTTAATGAAGAACCTCTGATAAAAATATGACTATTAGTAAGCACATAGCTTTCCTAATAGAAATTAATAAATAAAACAATGATATTGAGAATAAAAAAAATATATTGGCCAATGGTAATATACATATATGCAGTTTTCTTTGAATAACCCATATGTTACTACCAGTCCAATTTGAGCTTTAAATTAATAAAATAGTATTTGGACTAAGGCTTTATATGTTTTTTATTGCTTGAAATAGATCATAGAATGAAATAAAGTAATGCTCAAGTCAATATAGCAAGTTTGGTTCTGTATTACAGAGAATCACCAGAAATCCAATTTTTAGAAGTTGTACCTATTCCAATGAAAATAAGTCAAATAGGATGTTAGTAATCATGTCTAATCATCTTTTTTGGGTCAACCGTCCTGCTTATGGGAAATTTAAGCTCTTAAATTGGCATACTCAAATATGTTAGCCTTTTATGGTCATACAACATGCATGCAGTTAAGACTTGACTCCAAGTTCTCATTTTTGCATTTTTTCTGATTCAAATCAATAAAACATGTATTTTATGACTTGTTTATGGAACAAAATAGCTCTTGGTCAAAATAATCTCATGATTTTTCAAGTTTTTTTGTTTTTCTTATGGTAGCCTTTTACAATCTAGGCAAATGGTATATACTCATATAAGAATTCTTAAATCTCACTGTACATGTAATTTTGGACCAGTTTAGCAAGTTATCTAGCTGAGGGATATATAAATTGCTCTTATTAATCTATGTTTTACCACAGAATTATATTTCATGCAAAAAAAAAGCCTTTTTTCGATTTCAAGAAAAAAGGGGGGATAATTTCTCATTTATGTCTTAAGTTTGGACTAATGTATTGTTCTTTAATGAAGAACCTCTGATAAAAATATGACTATTAGTAAGCACATAGCTTTCCTAATAGAAATTAATAAATAAAACAATGATATTGAGAATAAAAAAAATATATTGGCCAATGGTAATATACATATATGCAGTTTTCTTTGAATAACCCATATGTTACTACCAGTCCAATTTGAGCTTTAAATTAATAAAATAGTATTTGGACTAAGGCTTTATATGTTTTTTATTGCTTGAAATAGATCATAGAATGAAATAAAGTAATGCTCAAGTCAATATAGCAAGTTTGGTTCTGTTATAGGTGTAACACCACTAATTCAGGCCCGGCCAGAAAGCACATACCAGAAAGTAGTACATATTTAACACAAAATAGTTCCTACGCATGAGTGTAACTTTCAAAATATGTAGAATATTTAGGTATTTTTGGTATCAAATGAAAGCTGAAGGACTGGTGATCATTGTAGAACACTTTTGGACTTTTAATTTTGAATAGTAAAAAAACTGCACCAAATTTTAAAAAGAGGGTACATTTTGTCTGTTTGTCAGACCTGAAGTACCTGTTTTGGTACATCTGAAGTTCCGGGAACCAGTTCTTTCTTATATGCAATGTAAGGTATGTTGATTTTTTCAGTACAAGACACCATAAAGTGTTGCTTTGAAATGCAATGATTGCCACTTTATTTGAACTTAAAATAAAAGAGGTGTGCCTGCTTGAAACGGAGGAATTTAACATAGAAAGCAATGGGACCATGAATTAGTGGTGTACTTCCTATTACAGAGAATCACCAGAAATCCAATTTTTAGAAGTTGTACCTATTCCAATGAAAATAAGTCAAATAGGATGTTAGTAATCATGTCTAATCATCTTTTTTGGGTCAACCGTCCTGCTTATGGGAAATTTAAGCTCTTAAATTGGCATACTCAAATATGTTAGCCTTTTATGGTCATACAACATGCATGCAGTTAAGACTTGACTCCAAGTTCTCATTTTTGCATTTTTTCTGATTCAAATCAATAAAACATGTATTTTATGACTTGTTTATGGAACAAAATAGCTCTTGGTCAAAATAATCTCATGATTTTTCAAGTTTTTTTGTTTTTCTTATGGTAGCCTTTTACAATCTAGGCAAATGGTATATACTCATATAAGAATTCTTAAATCTCACTGTACATGTAATTTTGGACCAGTTTAGCAAGTTATCTAGCTGAGGGATATATAAATTGCTCTTATTAATCTATGTTTTACCACAGAATTATATTTCATGCAAAAAAAAAGCCTTTTTTCGATTTCAAGAAAAAAGGGGGGATAATTTCTCATTTATGTCTTAAGTTTGGACTAATGTATTGTTCTTTAATGAAGAACCTCTGATAAAAATATGACTATTAGTAAGCACATAGCTTTCCTAATAGAAATTAATAAATAAAACAATGATATTGAGAATAAAAAAAATATATTGGCCAATGGTAATATACATATATGCAGTTTTCTTTGAATAACCCATATGTTACTACCAGTCCAATTTGAGCTTTAAATTAATAAAATAGTATTTGGACTAAGGCTTTATATGTTTTTTATTGCTTGAAATAGATCATAGAATGAAATAAAGTAATGCTCAAGTCAATATAGCAAGTTTGGTTCTGTATTACAGAGAATCACCAGAAATCCAATTTTTAGAAGTTGTACCTATTCCAATGAAAATAAGTCAAATAGGATGTTAGTAATCATGTCTAATCATCTTTTTTGGGTCAACCGTCCTGCTTATGGGAAATTTAAGCTCTTAAATTGGCATACTCAAATATGTTAGCCTTTTATGGTCATACAACATGCATGCAGTTAAGACTTGACTCCAAGTTCTCATTTTTGCATTTTTTCTGATTCAAATCAATAAAACATGTATTTTATGACTTGTTTATGGAACAAAATAGCTCTTGGTCAAAATAATCTCATGATTTTTCAAGTTTTTTTGTTTTTCTTATGGTAGCCTTTTACAATCTAGGCAAATGGTATATACTCATATAAGAATTCTTAAATCTCACTGTACATGTAATTTTGGACCAGTTTAGCAAGTTATCTAGCTGAGGGATATATAAATTGCTCTTATTAATCTATGTTTTACCACAGAATTATATTTCATGCAAAAAAAAAGCCTTTTTTCGATTTCAAGAAAAAAGGGGGGATAATTTCTCATTTATGTCTTAAGTTTGGACTAATGTATTGTTCTTTAATGAAGAACCTCTGATAAAAATATGACTATTAGTAAGCACATAGCTTTCCTAATAGAAATTAATAAATAAAACAATGATATTGAGAATAAAAAAAATATATTGGCCAATGGTAATATACATATATGCAGTTTTCTTTGAATAACCCATATGTTACTACCAGTCCAATTTGAGCTTTAAATTAATAAAATAGTATTTGGACTAAGGCTTTATATGTTTTTTATTGCTTGAAATAGATCATAGAATGAAATAAAGTAATGCTCAAGTCAATATAGCAAGTTTGGTTCTGTATTACAGAGAATCACCAGAAATCCAATTTTTAGAAGTTGTACCTATTCCAATGAAAATAAGTCAAATAGGATGTTAGTAATCATGTCTAATCATCTTTTTTGGGTCAACCGTCCTGCTTATGGGAAATTTAAGCTCTTAAATTGGCATACTCAAATATGTTAGCCTTTTATGGTCATACAACATGCATGCAGTTAAGACTTGACTCCAAGTTCTCATTTTTGCATTTTTTCTGATTCAAATCAATAAAACATGTATTTTATGACTTGTTTATGGAACAAAATAGCTCTTGGTCAAAATAATCTCATGATTTTTCAAGTTTTTTTGTTTTTCTTATGGTAGCCTTTTACAATCTAGGCAAATGGTATATACTCATATAAGAATTCTTAAATCTCACTGTACATGTAATTTTGGACCAGTTTAGCAAGTTATCTAGCTGAGGGATATATAAATTGCTCTTATTAATCTATGTTTTACCACAGAATTATATTTCATGCAAAAAAAAAGCCTTTTTTCGATTTCAAGAAAAAAGGGGGGATAATTTCTCATTTATGTCTTAAGTTTGGACTAATGTATTGTTCTTTAATGAAGAACCTCTGATAAAAATATGACTATTAGTAAGCACATAGCTTTCCTAATAGAAATTAATAAATAAAACAATGATATTGAGAATAAAAAAAATATATTGGCCAATGGTAATATACATATATGCAGTTTTCTTTGAATAACCCATATGTTACTACCAGTCCAATTTGAGCTTTAAATTAATAAAATAGTATTTGGACTAAGGCTTTATATGTTTTTTATTGCTTGAAATAGATCATAGAATGAAATAAAGTAATGCTCAAGTCAATATAGCAAGTTTGGTTCTGTATTACAGAGAATCACCAGAAATCCAATTTTTAGAAGTTGTACCTATTCCAATGAAAATAAGTCAAATAGGATGTTAGTAATCATGTCTAATCATCTTTTTTGGGTCAACCGTCCTGCTTATGGGAAATTTAAGCTCTTAAATTGGCATACTCAAATATGTTAGCCTTTTATGGTCATACAACATGCATGCAGTTAAGACTTGACTCCAAGTTCTCATTTTTGCATTTTTTCTGATTCAAATCAATAAAACATGTATTTTATGACTTGTTTATGGAACAAAATAGCTCTTGGTCAAAATAATCTCATGATTTTTCAAGTTTTTTTGTTTTTCTTATGGTAGCCTTTTACAATCTAGGCAAATGGTATATACTCATATAAGAATTCTTAAATCTCACTGTACATGTAATTTTGGACCAGTTTAGCAAGTTATCTAGCTGAGGGATATATAAATTGCTCTTATTAATCTATGTTTTACCACAGAATTATATTTCATGCAAAAAAAAAGCCTTTTTTCGATTTCAAGAAAAAAGGGGGGATAATTTCTCATTTATGTCTTAAGTTTGGACTAATGTATTGTTCTTTAATGAAGAACCTCTGATAAAAATATGACTATTAGTAAGCACATAGCTTTCCTAATAGAAATTAATAAATAAAACAATGATATTGAGAATAAAAAAAATATATTGGCCAATGGTAATATACATATATGCAGTTTTCTTTGAATAACCCATATGTTACTACCAGTCCAATTTGAGCTTTAAATTAATAAAATAGTATTTGGACTAAGGCTTTATATGTTTTTTATTGCTTGAAATAGATCATAGAATGAAATAAAGTAATGCTCAAGTCAATATAGCAAGTTTGGTTCTGTATTACAGAGAATCACCAGAAATCCAATTTTTAGAAGTTGTACCTATTCCAATGAAAATAAGTCAAATAGGATGTTAGTAATCATGTCTAATCATCTTTTTTGGGTCAACCGTCCTGCTTATGGGAAATTTAAGCTCTTAAATTGGCATACTCAAATATGTTAGCCTTTTATGGTCATACAACATGCATGCAGTTAAGACTTGACTCCAAGTTCTCATTTTTGCATTTTTTCTGATTCAAATCAATAAAACATGTATTTTATGACTTGTTTATGGAACAAAATAGCTCTTGGTCAAAATAATCTCATGATTTTTCAAGTTTTTTTGTTTTTCTTATGGTAGCCTTTTACAATCTAGGCAAATGGTATATACTCATATAAGAATTCTTAAATCTCACTGTACATGTAATTTTGGACCAGTTTAGCAAGTTATCTAGCTGAGGGATATATAAATTGCTCTTATTAATCTATGTTTTACCACAGAATTATATTTCATGCAAAAAAAAAGCCTTTTTTCGATTTCAAGAAAAAAGGGGGGATAATTTCTCATTTATGTCTTAAGTTTGGACTAATGTATTGTTCTTTAATGAAGAACCTCTGATAAAAATATGACTATTAGTAAGCACATAGCTTTCCTAATAGAAATTAATAAATAAAACAATGATATTGAGAATAAAAAAAATATATTGGCCAATGGTAATATACATATATGCAGTTTTCTTTGAATAACCCATATGTTACTACCAGTCCAATTTGAGCTTTAAATTAATAAAATAGTATTTGGACTAAGGCTTTATATGTTTTTTATTGCTTGAAATAGATCATAGAATGAAATAAAGTAATGCTCAAGTCAATATAGCAAGTTTGGTTCTGTTATAGGTGTAACACCACTAATTCAGGCCCGGCCAGAAAGCACATACCAGAAAGTAGTACATATTTAACACAAAATAGTTCCTACGCATGAGTGTAACTTTCAAAATATGTAGAATATTTAGGTATTTTTGGTATCAAATGAAAGCTGAAGGACTGGTGATCATTGTAGAACACTTTTGGACTTTTAATTTTGAATAGTAAAAAAACTGCACCAAATTTTAAAAAGAGGGTACATTTTGTCTGTTTGTCAGACCTGAAGTACCTGTTTTGGTACATCTGAAGTTCCGGGAACCAGTTCTTTCTTATATGCAATGTAAGGTATGTTGATTTTTTCAGTACAAGACACCATAAAGTGTTGCTTTGAAATGCAATGATTGCCACTTTATTTGAACTTAAAATAAAAGAGGTGTGCCTGCTTGAAACGGAGGAATTTAACATAGAAAGCAATGGGACCATGAATTAGTGGTGTACTTCCTATTACAGAGAATCACCAGAAATCCAATTTTTAGAAGTTGTACCTATTCCAATGAAAATAAGTCAAATAGGATGTTAGTAATCATGTCTAATCATCTTTTTTGGGTCAACCGTCCTGCTTATGGGAAATTTAAGCTCTTAAATTGGCATACTCAAATATGTTAGCCTTTTATGGTCATACAACATGCATGCAGTTAAGACTTGACTCCAAGTTCTCATTTTTGCATTTTTTCTGATTCAAATCAATAAAACATGTATTTTATGACTTGTTTATGGAACAAAATAGCTCTTGGTCAAAATAATCTCATGATTTTTCAAGTTTTTTTGTTTTTCTTATGGTAGCCTTTTACAATCTAGGCAAATGGTATATACTCATATAAGAATTCTTAAATCTCACTGTACATGTAATTTTGGACCAGTTTAGCAAGTTATCTAGCTGAGGGATATATAAATTGCTCTTATTAATCTATGTTTTACCACAGAATTATATTTCATGCAAAAAAAAAGCCTTTTTTCGATTTCAAGAAAAAAGGGGGGATAATTTCTCATTTATGTCTTAAGTTTGGACTAATGTATTGTTCTTTAATGAAGAACCTCTGATAAAAATATGACTATTAGTAAGCACATAGCTTTCCTAATAGAAATTAATAAATAAAACAATGATATTGAGAATAAAAAAAATATATTGGCCAATGGTAATATACATATATGCAGTTTTCTTTGAATAACCCATATGTTACTACCAGTCCAATTTGAGCTTTAAATTAATAAAATAGTATTTGGACTAAGGCTTTATATGTTTTTTATTGCTTGAAATAGATCATAGAATGAAATAAAGTAATGCTCAAGTCAATATAGCAAGTTTGGTTCTGTATTACAGAGAATCACCAGAAATCCAATTTTTAGAAGTTGTACCTATTCCAATGAAAATAAGTCAAATAGGATGTTAGTAATCATGTCTAATCATCTTTTTTGGGTCAACCGTCCTGCTTATGGGAAATTTAAGCTCTTAAATTGGCATACTCAAATATGTTAGCCTTTTATGGTCATACAACATGCATGCAGTTAAGACTTGACTCCAAGTTCTCATTTTTGCATTTTTTCTGATTCAAATCAATAAAACATGTATTTTATGACTTGTTTATGGAACAAAATAGCTCTTGGTCAAAATAATCTCATGATTTTTCAAGTTTTTTTGTTTTTCTTATGGTAGCCTTTTACAATCTAGGCAAATGGTATATACTCATATAAGAATTCTTAAATCTCACTGTACATGTAATTTTGGACCAGTTTAGCAAGTTATCTAGCTGAGGGATATATAAATTGCTCTTATTAATCTATGTTTTACCACAGAATTATATTTCATGCAAAAAAAAAGCCTTTTTTCGATTTCAAGAAAAAAGGGGGGATAATTTCTCATTTATGTCTTAAGTTTGGACTAATGTATTGTTCTTTAATGAAGAACCTCTGATAAAAATATGACTATTAGTAAGCACATAGCTTTCCTAATAGAAATTAATAAATAAAACAATGATATTGAGAATAAAAAAAATATATTGGCCAATGGTAATATACATATATGCAGTTTTCTTTGAATAACCCATATGTTACTACCAGTCCAATTTGAGCTTTAAATTAATAAAATAGTATTTGGACTAAGGCTTTATATGTTTTTTATTGCTTGAAATAGATCATAGAATGAAATAAAGTAATGCTCAAGTCAATATAGCAAGTTTGGTTCTGTATTACAGAGAATCACCAGAAATCCAATTTTTAGAAGTTGTACCTATTCCAATGAAAATAAGTCAAATAGGATGTTAGTAATCATGTCTAATCATCTTTTTTGGGTCAACCGTCCTGCTTATGGGAAATTTAAGCTCTTAAATTGGCATACTCAAATATGTTAGCCTTTTATGGTCATACAACATGCATGCAGTTAAGACTTGACTCCAAGTTCTCATTTTTGCATTTTTTCTGATTCAAATCAATAAAACATGTATTTTATGACTTGTTTATGGAACAAAATAGCTCTTGGTCAAAATAATCTCATGATTTTTCAAGTTTTTTTGTTTTTCTTATGGTAGCCTTTTACAATCTAGGCAAATGGTATATACTCATATAAGAATTCTTAAATCTCACTGTACATGTAATTTTGGACCAGTTTAGCAAGTTATCTAGCTGAGGGATATATAAATTGCTCTTATTAATCTATGTTTTACCACAGAATTATATTTCATGCAAAAAAAAAGCCTTTTTTCGATTTCAAGAAAAAAGGGGGGATAATTTCTCATTTATGTCTTAAGTTTGGACTAATGTATTGTTCTTTAATGAAGAACCTCTGATAAAAATATGACTATTAGTAAGCACATAGCTTTCCTAATAGAAATTAATAAATAAAACAATGATATTGAGAATAAAAAAAATATATTGGCCAATGGTAATATACATATATGCAGTTTTCTTTGAATAACCCATATGTTACTACCAGTCCAATTTGAGCTTTAAATTAATAAAATAGTATTTGGACTAAGGCTTTATATGTTTTTTATTGCTTGAAATAGATCATAGAATGAAATAAAGTAATGCTCAAGTCAATATAGCAAGTTTGGTTCTGTTATAGGTGTAACACCACTAATTCAGGCCCGGCCAGAAAGCACATACCAGAAAGTAGTACATATTTAACACAAAATAGTTCCTACGCATGAGTGTAACTTTCAAAATATGTAGAATATTTAGGTATTTTTGGTATCAAATGAAAGCTGAAGGACTGGTGATCATTGTAGAACACTTTTGGACTTTTAATTTTGAATAGTAAAAAAACTGCACCAAATTTTAAAAAGAGGGTACATTTTGTCTGTTTGTCAGACCTGAAGTACCTGTTTTGGTACATCTGAAGTTCCGGGAACCAGTTCTTTCTTATATGCAATGTAAGGTATGTTGATTTTTTCAGTACAAGACACCATAAAGTGTTGCTTTGAAATGCAATGATTGCCACTTTATTTGAACTTAAAATAAAAGAGGTGTGCCTGCTTGAAACGGAGGAATTTAACATAGAAAGCAATGGGACCATGAATTAGTGGTGTACTTCCTATTACAGAGAATCACCAGAAATCCAATTTTTAGAAGTTGTACCTATTCCAATGAAAATAAGTCAAATAGGATGTTAGTAATCATGTCTAATCATCTTTTTTGGGTCAACCGTCCTGCTTATGGGAAATTTAAGCTCTTAAATTGGCATACTCAAATATGTTAGCCTTTTATGGTCATACAACATGCATGCAGTTAAGACTTGACTCCAAGTTCTCATTTTTGCATTTTTTCTGATTCAAATCAATAAAACATGTATTTTATGACTTGTTTATGGAACAAAATAGCTCTTGGTCAAAATAATCTCATGATTTTTCAAGTTTTTTTGTTTTTCTTATGGTAGCCTTTTACAATCTAGGCAAATGGTATATACTCATATAAGAATTCTTAAATCTCACTGTACATGTAATTTTGGACCAGTTTAGCAAGTTATCTAGCTGAGGGATATATAAATTGCTCTTATTAATCTATGTTTTACCACAGAATTATATTTCATGCAAAAAAAAAGCCTTTTTTCGATTTCAAGAAAAAAGGGGGGATAATTTCTCATTTATGTCTTAAGTTTGGACTAATGTATTGTTCTTTAATGAAGAACCTCTGATAAAAATATGACTATTAGTAAGCACATAGCTTTCCTAATAGAAATTAATAAATAAAACAATGATATTGAGAATAAAAAAAATATATTGGCCAATGGTAATATACATATATGCAGTTTTCTTTGAATAACCCATATGTTACTACCAGTCCAATTTGAGCTTTAAATTAATAAAATAGTATTTGGACTAAGGCTTTATATGTTTTTTATTGCTTGAAATAGATCATAGAATGAAATAAAGTAATGCTCAAGTCAATATAGCAAGTTTGGTTCTGTATTACAGAGAATCACCAGAAATCCAATTTTTAGAAGTTGTACCTATTCCAATGAAAATAAGTCAAATAGGATGTTAGTAATCATGTCTAATCATCTTTTTTGGGTCAACCGTCCTGCTTATGGGAAATTTAAGCTCTTAAATTGGCATACTCAAATATGTTAGCCTTTTATGGTCATACAACATGCATGCAGTTAAGACTTGACTCCAAGTTCTCATTTTTGCATTTTTTCTGATTCAAATCAATAAAACATGTATTTTATGACTTGTTTATGGAACAAAATAGCTCTTGGTCAAAATAATCTCATGATTTTTCAAGTTTTTTTGTTTTTCTTATGGTAGCCTTTTACAATCTAGGCAAATGGTATATACTCATATAAGAATTCTTAAATCTCACTGTACATGTAATTTTGGACCAGTTTAGCAAGTTATCTAGCTGAGGGATATATAAATTGCTCTTATTAATCTATGTTTTACCACAGAATTATATTTCATGCAAAAAAAAAGCCTTTTTTCGATTTCAAGAAAAAAGGGGGGATAATTTCTCATTTATGTCTTAAGTTTGGACTAATGTATTGTTCTTTAATGAAGAACCTCTGATAAAAATATGACTATTAGTAAGCACATAGCTTTCCTAATAGAAATTAATAAATAAAACAATGATATTGAGAATAAAAAAAATATATTGGCCAATGGTAATATACATATATGCAGTTTTCTTTGAATAACCCATATGTTACTACCAGTCCAATTTGAGCTTTAAATTAATAAAATAGTATTTGGACTAAGGCTTTATATGTTTTTTATTGCTTGAAATAGATCATAGAATGAAATAAAGTAATGCTCAAGTCAATATAGCAAGTTTGGTTCTGTATTACAGAGAATCACCAGAAATCCAATTTTTAGAAGTTGTACCTATTCCAATGAAAATAAGTCAAATAGGATGTTAGTAATCATGTCTAATCATCTTTTTTGGGTCAACCGTCCTGCTTATGGGAAATTTAAGCTCTTAAATTGGCATACTCAAATATGTTAGCCTTTTATGGTCATACAACATGCATGCAGTTAAGACTTGACTCCAAGTTCTCATTTTTGCATTTTTTCTGATTCAAATCAATAAAACATGTATTTTATGACTTGTTTATGGAACAAAATAGCTCTTGGTCAAAATAATCTCATGATTTTTCAAGTTTTTTTGTTTTTCTTATGGTAGCCTTTTACAATCTAGGCAAATGGTATATACTCATATAAGAATTCTTAAATCTCACTGTACATGTAATTTTGGACCAGTTTAGCAAGTTATCTAGCTGAGGGATATATAAATTGCTCTTATTAATCTATGTTTTACCACAGAATTATATTTCATGCAAAAAAAAAGCCTTTTTTCGATTTCAAGAAAAAAGGGGGGATAATTTCTCATTTATGTCTTAAGTTTGGACTAATGTATTGTTCTTTAATGAAGAACCTCTGATAAAAATATGACTATTAGTAAGCACATAGCTTTCCTAATAGAAATTAATAAATAAAACAATGATATTGAGAATAAAAAAAATATATTGGCCAATGGTAATATACATATATGCAGTTTTCTTTGAATAACCCATATGTTACTACCAGTCCAATTTGAGCTTTAAATTAATAAAATAGTATTTGGACTAAGGCTTTATATGTTTTTTATTGCTTGAAATAGATCATAGAATGAAATAAAGTAATGCTCAAGTCAATATAGCAAGTTTGGTTCTGTTATAGGTGTAACACCACTAATTCAGGCCCGGCCAGAAAGCACATACCAGAAAGTAGTACATATTTAACACAAAATAGTTCCTACGCATGAGTGTAACTTTCAAAATATGTAGAATATTTAGGTATTTTTGGTATCAAATGAAAGCTGAAGGACTGGTGATCATTGTAGAACACTTTTGGACTTTTAATTTTGAATAGTAAAAAAACTGCACCAAATTTTAAAAAGAGGGTACATTTTGTCTGTTTGTCAGACCTGAAGTACCTGTTTTGGTACATCTGAAGTTCCGGGAACCAGTTCTTTCTTATATGCAATGTAAGGTATGTTGATTTTTTCAGTACAAGACACCATAAAGTGTTGCTTTGAAATGCAATGATTGCCACTTTATTTGAACTTAAAATAAAAGAGGTGTGCCTGCTTGAAACGGAGGAATTTAACATAGAAAGCAATGGGACCATGAATTAGTGGTGTACTTCCTATTACAGAGAATCACCAGAAATCCAATTTTTAGAAGTTGTACCTATTCCAATGAAAATAAGTCAAATAGGATGTTAGTAATCATGTCTAATCATCTTTTTTGGGTCAACCGTCCTGCTTATGGGAAATTTAAGCTCTTAAATTGGCATACTCAAATATGTTAGCCTTTTATGGTCATACAACATGCATGCAGTTAAGACTTGACTCCAAGTTCTCATTTTTGCATTTTTTCTGATTCAAATCAATAAAACATGTATTTTATGACTTGTTTATGGAACAAAATAGCTCTTGGTCAAAATAATCTCATGATTTTTCAAGTTTTTTTGTTTTTCTTATGGTAGCCTTTTACAATCTAGGCAAATGGTATATACTCATATAAGAATTCTTAAATCTCACTGTACATGTAATTTTGGACCAGTTTAGCAAGTTATCTAGCTGAGGGATATATAAATTGCTCTTATTAATCTATGTTTTACCACAGAATTATATTTCATGCAAAAAAAAAGCCTTTTTTCGATTTCAAGAAAAAAGGGGGGATAATTTCTCATTTATGTCTTAAGTTTGGACTAATGTATTGTTCTTTAATGAAGAACCTCTGATAAAAATATGACTATTAGTAAGCACATAGCTTTCCTAATAGAAATTAATAAATAAAACAATGATATTGAGAATAAAAAAAATATATTGGCCAATGGTAATATACATATATGCAGTTTTCTTTGAATAACCCATATGTTACTACCAGTCCAATTTGAGCTTTAAATTAATAAAATAGTATTTGGACTAAGGCTTTATATGTTTTTTATTGCTTGAAATAGATCATAGAATGAAATAAAGTAATGCTCAAGTCAATATAGCAAGTTTGGTTCTGTTATAGGTGTAACACCACTAATTCAGGCCCGGCCAGAAAGCACATACCAGAAAGTAGTACATATTTAACACAAAATAGTTCCTACGCATGAGTGTAACTTTCAAAATATGTAGAATATTTAGGTATTTTTGGTATCAAATGAAAGCTGAAGGACTGGTGATCATTGTAGAACACTTTTGGACTTTTAATTTTGAATAGTAAAAAAACTGCACCAAATTTTAAAAAGAGGGTACATTTTGTCTGTTTGTCAGACCTGAAGTACCTGTTTTGGTACATCTGAAGTTCCGGGAACCAGTTCTTTCTTATATGCAATGTAAGGTATGTTGATTTTTTCAGTACAAGACACCATAAAGTGTTGCTTTGAAATGCAATGATTGCCACTTTATTTGAACTTAAAATAAAAGAGGTGTGCCTGCTTGAAACGGAGGAATTTAACATAGAAAGCAATGGGACCATGAATTAGTGGTGTACTTCCTTATCTGCATGTATTAGCTTCCTGTAATTAAGAGCACCTCCATACGGGGTATTCAATCATTATATTTAAAACATGGCAACAAATAACTTTACACTGATCACTTACTCACTTATATGCTTAAAATATATAGTTGAAAATCTATATAGAAAAAAACGAAATAGCTATCCATAAGTATAATTTTTAAAGAATAATAATTATTCAAAACATGGACTCAGTCTTCCAAAAATTCATAAAAATAATTTAGAAATAATTAATGAGGCATTGCGAACTGGTGAACTAGTATATGATACAATGTACATTAATTAATGTTCCTTACGACCCGATCATCAATAGGTGTTAAACTCTCCCACGAGATGGATTGAGATTGAGAAATTAATTGACCTAATATAAAACCATTATTGAAGAGGCATAACTTTTGAATTCTAGATATAACAGATTTCATTAATAAGATAGAGTTACACAAGATAAAAAGGGAATGCATTCTAATTGCCTATGATATAACGTAAATGAACACAAATGATCATTGTTAATTTAAAAGAAACGGTTATCAATGCAGTAGAATTAATTGATTCACAAGAATATCCTTTAAAAATAAAGAAGGTTTAACTGCATTTGTTAAATTATTTCTAAAAACAATGAATTTCTACAATCAAGTTATAAGAGCCCATGGTTGCCCAACTTGGTATATTTTCACCGGCATTATGCACATATCTGCATCTTTCTGTCCTGTTAGTAAATATCTTAGATAAGTTCATTTGGAAAGAAAACATCAAATTACATTGGCAATATAGAGATGACAGTTTTATGGTCTTCACATGCTAATAGGCGTTTTGCCAATTCCCGTAATTGACCCTTTTATTAGAGATCCCTAGTTTGGTTGTCTCTCTTATGACGGACATTATTTTTTATTTACGATGTATAGCTAGCAGAAAGAGCAAATTTACATGTGCGTAATGTGAGTAATCTATAAGATTTTAAAATCTTTTAATTACATTAATTTGTTGTTTAGCTAAATACTTTTGACATCAGAAATTATTTTTTTATGAAAAATTAGTTAAACCGCCGATACATCACTTTCAATTCATTATGCTTTGCATTGGCAAAAGGGAATCTTATCCGGTATGGAACCAGTCTACGATTGACAAAGGGAAGTAATTTGTTTAAAAAGTGTGTAATAATAGAATCAAATCGGTAATAATTTTGGCAAATGGACTATTGAGCAAGCAAAAGATTTCTTTAAAATAGCGTATGACATTGACCCTCTACTTAAGTTCACATGATGAGGTAGTAGTTGGGGGACTTTTAAAAAGGGACCCATGCTGCAAAAAAAATTAACTTAAGCAAAAAATCCCAAAACACTGTTTAATTTCTGAATTATGGGCAACAAAGATATATTAGCAAAAACAACGGTGTAAACTTTTGAGATTTATTCCGGATGTCGATTGAAGGAACCGCCATAATAATCGAATTATCCTGCGACTGATGTTATTTTATAATATTTGGTAAACTATGCTTGGCAATGGGATAACTTTTCAATGAATATGGCGTTGAATATTGAGTCTGAGTAAAGTAAGCTAAATGATCTCAAATTGACCAGTGTCAAATTAATGGCAATTTTTTTTTATACCAAACAACGAAAAACAGACACGATATTAAGCAAACACAAAAACAGGCTCCTGATTTCGGACAGAAAACCGTATATTAAGTATACATGTATAAGTAGCAAATTGAATGTATTAGCTGGATCCAAATCCATTTCTAAGTGGAACAGGGTTTTACGGCACGCACAAAACAAATGATTAGCAAGTAGTTTTTGTTTTATTGGTAGGAATAAACATTCCACATTTTATGAAACAAAATAATCATACTTTAACGTTTTATCCCGCTGCAAATGTTTGCACCTGTCCTTAGTCAGAAATCTGATGTACAGTAGTTAGATCGTTTGTTTATGTAGTTCATACAAGTTTCTCGTTTCTCGTTTTTTCTTAGATTAGACCGTTAGACCCCGTTTACAGTGACAAAAAAGATCGATCTCTACTTTTTAAGATCGATCTTTGGTCCAGTGTAAACGGGTTAGATGGGTCAGGATCCCTAATAGACCTTGAGATGAGGAACTCAGATGACGTAATTAAAAAAAATATTAGTCCGCCATACAATTGTGGATGCTGTGATTTTAAAAATGGACATAAATGAACAATAAGAACTGTTTTATAGAGCTGATGTGATGAGAAAAGAAAGATGTAGATTTGACCTGAAATAAATTATTAGAAAGGACAATTTTTTTATTGAATTTTATGATCAGAATTTTGGGATTATTTCATGAGGAGAGTGACATTTTTCACCATCTTCCGGGGTCCAGCAATTTGCTAAAAAAGTAATCTCACTTGCCACCCCGAAAATTTAACCAGACATGTATAAATGTATCAGCTTCGATATGAGCCATCATACATGTTCAAGTAAACGATATGGACTGAGCAACGGAGGAAAACGTTACCATTACGGCCTATGGAGAATTAATTGTAAATGTATACCCAGATCGATCTTCAACCGGACTTAACTAGAGGCTCTAAAGAGCCTGTGTCGCTCACCTTGGTCTATGTGAATATTAAACAAAGGAAGAAGATGGATTCATGACAAAATTGTGTTTTGGTGATGATAATGTGTTTGTACATCTTACTTTACTGAACATTCTTGCTGCTTACAATTATCTCTATCTATAATGAACTTGGCCCAGTAGTTTCAGTAAAAAATGTTTGTAAAAATTTACAAATTTTATGAAAATTGTTAAAAATTGACTATAAGGGACAATAACTCCTTAGGGGGTCAATTGACCATTTCAGTCATGTTGACTTATTTGTAAATCTTACTTTGCTGTACATTATTGCTGTTTAAAGTTTATCTCTATCTATAATAATATTCAAGATTATAACCCAAAACAGTAAAATTTCCTTAAAATTACCAATTTAGGGGCAGCAACCCAACAACGGGTTGTCCGATTCATCCGAAAATTTCAGGGCAGATAGATTTTGACCTGATAAACAATTCCCTCATGTCAGATTTGCTCTAAATGCTTTGGTTTTTGAGTTATAAGCCAAAAACTGCATTTTACCCCTATGTTCTATTTTTAGCCATGGCGGCCATCTTGATTGGTTGGCCGGGTCACACCACATATTTTTTAAACAAGTTACCCCTATGATGATTGTGGCCAAGTTTAGTTTAATTTGGCCCAGTAGTTTCAGAGAAGAAGATTTTTGTAAAAGATTACTACGATTTACGTAAAAATGGTTAAAAATTGACTATAAAGGGCAATAACTCCTTCAGGGGTCAACTGACCATTTTGGTCATGCTGACTTATTTGTAAATCTTACTTTGCTGAACATTATTGCTGTTTACAGTTTATCTCTATCTATAATAATATTCAAGATAATAACCAAAAACAGGAAAATTTCCTTAAAATTACCAATTCAGGGGCAGCAACCCAACAACAGGTTGTCCGATTCATCTGAAAATTTCAGGACAGTTAGATCTTGACCTGATAAACACTTTTACCGCATGTCAGATTTGCTCTAAATGCTTTGGTTTTTGAGTTATAAGCCAAAAAGTGCATTTTACCCCTATGTTCTATTTTTAGCAATGGCGGCCATCTTGGTTGGTTGGCCGGGTCACACCACACATTTTTTAAACTAGATATCCCAAAGACGATTATGGCCAAGTTTGGATTAATTTGGCCCAGTAGTTTCAGAGGAGAAGATTTTTGTAAAAGATTACTAAGATTTACGAAAAATGGTTAAAAATTGACTATAAAGGTCAATAACTCCTAAAGGGGTCAACTGACCATTTTGGTCATGTTGACTTATTTGTAAATCTTACTTTGCTGAACATTATTGGTGTTTACAGTTTATCTCTATTTATAATATAATATTCAAGATAATAGCCAAAAACAGCAAAAATTCCCAAAAATTACCAGTTCAGGGGCAGCAACCCAATAACGGGTTGTCGCATTCATTTGAAAATTTGAGGGCAGATAGATCTTGACCTGATAAACAATTTTATCACATAGATTTGCTCTAAATGTTTTGGTTTTTGAGTTATAAGCCAAAAATTGCATTTTACCCCTATGTTCTATTTTTAGCCATGGCGGCCATCTTGGTTGGTTGGCCGGGTCACGCCACACATTTTTTAAAATAGATACCCCAATGATGATTGTAACCAAGTTTGGTTTAATTTGGCCCAGTAGTTTCAGAGGAGAAGATTTTTGTAAAAGTTAACGACGACGGACGACGGACGACGACGGACGCCGGACGCCAAGTGATGGGAAAAGCTCACTTGGCCCTTCGGGCCAGGTGAGCTAAAAAGTGAATAAACAAGATGGAGGAAAATAAATCGTTATATATATTTCTTTCGCCAAATTCTTTCGCAAATGACGAATTTTTTTCGCCACAATTATTATTTTTTCGCAAATTGCGAAAATGGCGACCGCCAGCGGAAACCCTTGTTTGCTGTGGGATCTTGTTTATATAAAGCATAGTTCTTGTTAAACAGCTGTTTAGATAGAGTTTTGAAATAACAAGCAATGTTTGTTTTATCAATATCTGTATACCTGTGATTGTTGAATCTGTGATTGGCTTTCACTTTTCTCTCCATCGGTACCCTCGACAGGTTCTGCTGTTTCTGTGCTCTCTTCCTCTTTAACTTCTTTCACTTCCTGCTATATGTTCAAAGACTTCATCATTATTTGGTTTTCATTTTTATAAAATTTATGTTATCACATGTTTTAAGGGGCACTCCACCTAAAAAAGCTGAACCTATCTTAATAAAATGTATATATTATCAGATTATTACATGGCATTTTTCATATCGCATGTATTATCAGCCCTAGGTTCAATATCAGCCCAAGAGCCGCATGGCTCGAGGGCTGATATTGACCGAGGGCTGATAATACATGCGATATAAAAAATGACATGTTATGATCTTTTTATCATATGCTTCAACAATGGAGGAAAATAACAGATCATATATTGATCCTTTTACGTGGTTCCCAAATAGAAGTTCAAAGATTGAAAAGTTCACGGACGTCGGACCCAAGTTTAGTACATTCGATATCAAATCTTTCTACCATATGCCTCAACAGAGGAGAAAACATTTTTAATATGGACGACTCGACAAACCCCTAAAAAAAAACCAACAATATACATAGTGAACACTGTTTGGAAAAGTCAACCTTTTCAAAGTACTTTCTAAATTATGTTTAAAACTTATAAAGAATGCATTTATTTAATAATTTGTTTGATTGTTTTTTTTATTTTTATTTTTTTTTGGTTATTATTTTACACAATATACTTTTCAGTATCTAAATAATTGTTTTGTACACTATTTCGTACTGTTTTTCACTGAAAACGTAGCATTGAGGTGTATTTTCCGGAATTTGCCGAGTATCACCGGAATGCCATGTGATAACGTTACGGAAAGGCATGTGATAACAATCGAAGCATATGATAAACTTTTCATATCAGCCCGCTAAGCACCAATTCGAAAAATATGGAGTTTACGTTAATTTTATGCTATTATCATACAGTAAAAATCATATGTTATTTAGTCTAAGTATATGATAAATATATATATATATAAGTACGTCTGAGTCAGTGATAACTGTGATATCGTGACACCAAATCGCCTGCACTACAGCCGTCCCGCTAGGTGATTTGGTGTCATGATATCACAGTAGCATGGGTTCGAATCCCTGCGAGGGAAGAACCAAAAATTTGCGAAAGCAAATTTACAGATCTAACATTGTTGGGTTGATGTTTAGACGAGTTGTATATACATTATGTACACAGCCATGTATCACCATCATTGAGGGCGATCCGATGGATACATCTGTTGTAGAGTTGTCACTGACTCAGACGTACTTATAAATATAATTATTTTCTGTGACTGTATATTACATTAATTTGTAGGATCCTTTACTATACTAGTAGATAATTTAGCTGATCTGTAACAATAACATCTTCATGCCTTCTATATCATGTACTGTAGTACGCCGCTAGATTAAAACTGACGAGGAAAGGTAACACACTGCCAGCAAAAGCTCTTTTTTTTTGAGAGCCCAGGTGGTCGTGTGGTCTAGCGGGACGGCTGCAGTGCAGGCGATTTGGTGTCACGATATCACAGTAGCATGGGTTCGAATCCCGGCGAGGGAAGAACCAAAAATTTGCGAAAGCAAATTTACAGATCTAACATTGTTGGGTTGATGTTTAGACGAGTTGTATATACATTATGTACACAGCCATGTATCACCATCATTGATGGCGATCCGATGGATACATCTGTTTTAGAGTTGTCACTGACTCAGACGTACTTATAAATATAATTATTTTCTGTGACTGTATATTACATTAATTTGTAGGATCCTTTACTATAGATAATTTAGCTGATCTGTAACAATAACATCTTCATGCCTTATATATCATGTACTGTAGTACGCCGCTAGATTAAAACTAACGAGGAAAGGTAACACACGGCCAGCAAAAGCTCTATTATTGTAGAGCCCAGGTGGTCGTGTGGTCTAGCGGGACGGCTGCAGTTCAGGCGATTTAGTGTCACGATATCACAGTAGCATGGGTTCGAATCCCGCCAATGATTCATCATTGATGGCGATCCGATGGATACATCTGTTGTAGAGTATATATATAAACGCCTAAAAAGTGTACATAACAACACCAATGATATAAAAAGGAACTATAAATGTAATTATTTATAAATATTTCGGATAACAGATATCCTTCGTCAGTCAGATTCTGATGTTAAATGAATCATCTTTAAGTCTTCTTAGATTAAACATTTACTAAATCTTGAAATCTATACAATAAAAAAGGCAAACCGAACATCAGTTAAGACGCTTGCACCATTCTAAAAATTTGTTGAATATGACATAGGTTATATGACTAATTTCATCAGACAGTTCACATATATGCTTTAAATAAAAATAATAATGTGCGATGTGAACTAGCACAATTTTAAAGCTTTAACGGTGTCGATATTATGTTGTTACAAGAAAGATTGCGTCAATAAGAATTCCAAATAAACAGCACTGAACGGTCTAAATTTCTAAATATTTCAGATTTGACAACTGTAGTGTAGTTACATTAGAGTCTGCGATGTTTAAAACAAACGGCCGTTAAAATATAATAACAAATTTTGACTAAAGTAAAATAGTTGGACGTGGCTTGGTACTTATACATCCCTCAAACAATTAAGCAATTTAAATTGTTATGTTCAACAGATTTATTTTAGAGATGAGTAAGGTAAAGAAATAGAAACGGAGACTGTAATAATAAGTAGTATAACCCAGATGTGAAGCACTGCATGGTTTCGAACTACATCTTTTCATTTAGACCGTTGAGTGCTGTTTATTTGGAATTCTTATTGACGCAATCTTTCTTGTAACAACATAATATCGACACCGTTAAAGCTTTAAAATTGTGCTAGTTCACATCGCACATTATTATTTTTATTTAAAGCATATTTTTGAACTCTCTGATGTAATTAGTCATATAACCTATGTCATATTCAACAAATTTTTAGAATGGTGCAAGCGTCTTAACTGATGTTCGGTTTGCCTTTTTTATTGTATAAATTTCAAGATTTAGTAAATGTTTAATCTAAGAAGACTTAAAGATGATTCATTTAACATCAGAATCTGACTGACGAAGGATATCTGTTATCCGAAATATTTATAAATAATTACATTTATAGTTCCTTTTTATATCATTGGTGTTGTTATGTACACTTTTTAGGCGTTTATATAATTTATTTTATTGTGTACATGTATCGTTACTCGTAACGATCCAGCTCCCACGTGGGAAAAATCGTTGACTATTATTCAGACGTTTGATATATATATATATCAAATTAACAGATCTAACATTGTTGGGTTGATGTTTAGACGAGTTGTATATACATTATGTACACAGCCATGTATCACCATCATTGATGGCGATCCGATGGATACATCTGTTGTAGGGTTGTCACTGACTCAGACGTACTTATGTATATATATATATATATATATATATATATATAATAAAAACTATAACACAAATTCCCATACGTTTCGGCCATTACGGCCTTCTTCATTGGAATAAATTACAACATTGAAACAACAATTACATCGCTTGGATACATTACGTTATAATAACTTCTATGACGTTCATTTGCCGCGTTTTTCGCTTTTTTAATATAAATATATTTATTATCGTTCATACATTGTGTTGAGTCCTTCAGGTTCTAAGTTTTTAATTTTTTTTAATATATATGTATGCCAATTTATTATTAGCCATCTATTTGTCCACAAATTTCTCAATTTGTATAGAAGAGTCAAAGACAAAGTAAGTTAACAAATGCTCTCAATACATTAAAATTAACATGGTGTCTTGGCTTAAATTCACACGAAACAAAGCTTCATCTTATTGAGACCATGTCCTGTAAATTGTTAATTTTATAATTTTGATTGTTTGGAAAAATGTTTTACATTGTTATGAAATAAAATATGAGAATTTGAGTTAAATCGGTGAACATGAATTTGGCAGCTAGTGCCCCTTTAAGGATATTTTTTGCAACAATAAAACAAACAGCATGTCCAATCATATGGTGCCCTTTATGTGGATAATATTATTACCGACTTATCTCCCTTGATAGACAGTTACCTTTCTTTCAATGTTTAAATAGGTGACAATATTTCATTAGTATTTGTGAAAGAGATCACTTCCAATCAGTGAAGTAAACTAAATGAACTTTATGTAGTTGGTTTGGTGGCCCACTAATGCTTAAAAAAGCTTGATACTTTAGGAAATTAACACTAGAGGCTCTAAAGAGCCTGTGTCGCTCACCTTGGTCTTGTGCATATTAAATAATGGACACGGATACATTCATGATATAATTGTGTTTTGGTGATAGTGATGTGTTTGTAGATCTTACTTTACTGAACATTCTTGTTGCTACAAATATCTCTGTGTATAATGAACTTGGCCCAGTAATTACAGTGGAAAATATTTTCTACAA
The DNA here is from genome assembly GCA_037788925.1 of Mytilus galloprovincialis. Classification (NCBI taxonomy): domain Eukaryota; kingdom Metazoa; phylum Mollusca; class Bivalvia; order Mytilida; family Mytilidae; genus Mytilus; species Mytilus galloprovincialis. The sequence continues at coordinate 39,285,533 of CM075335.1, forward strand.
ATTTACAAAAATTTATGAAAAATGTTAAAAATTAACTATAAATGGCAATAACTCCTTAAGGGGTCAATTGACTATTTTGGTCATGCAAAACTTATTTGTAGAGCTTATTTTGCTGAACATTATTGCTGTATACAGTTTATCTCTATCTATAATAATATTCAAGATAATAACAAAAAACGGCAAAATTTCCTTAAAATTACCAATTCAGGGGCAGCAACCCAACAACAGGTTGTCCGATTCATCTGAAAATTTCAGGACAGGTAGATCTTGACCTGATAAACACTTTTACCACATGTCAGATTTGCTCTAAATGCTTTGGTTTTTGAGTTATAAGCCAAAAACTGCATTTTACCCCTATGTTCTATTTTTAGCCATGGCGGCCATCTTGGTTGGTTGGCCGGGTCACGTCACACATTTTTTAAACTAGATATCCAAAAGATGAATGTGGCCAAGTTTGGATTAATTTGGCCCAGCAGTTTCATGAGGAGAAGATTTTTGTAAAAGATTACTAAGATTTACGAAAAATGGTTAAAAATTGACTATAAAGGTCAATAACTCCTAAAGGGGTCAACTGACCATTTTGGTCATTTTGACTTATTTGTAAATCTTACTATGCTGAACATTATTGCTGTTTATAGTTTATCTCTATCTATAATTATATTCAAGATAATAGCCAAAAACAGCAAAAATTCCCTAAAATTACCAGTTCAGGGGCAGCAACCCAACAACGGGTTGTCAGATTCATCTGAAAATTTGAGGGCAGATAGATCTTGACCTGATAAACAATTTTACTCCGTCAGATTTGCTCTAAATGCTTTGATTTTTGAGTTATAAGCCAAAAACTGCATTTTACCCCTATGTTCAATTTTTAGCCATGGCGGCCATCTTGGTTGGTTGGCCGGGTCACGCCACACATTTTTTAAACTAGATACCCCAATGATGATCTTGGCCAAGTTTGGTTTAATTTGGCCCAGTAGTTTCAGAGGAGAAGATTTTTGTAAAAGTTAACGACGACGGACGACGGACGACAGACGACGGACGACGACGACGACGGACGCCGGACGCCCGACGCCAAGTGATGGGAAAAGCTCACTTGGCCCTTCGGGCCAGGTGAGCTAAAAAGTCTACCTAAAGAGATGGTTTTAAAAAGATTGATCTCATTTGAATCGATCTTTTTTGGTGTAAACGCTTAAATCGATCGCAATTGATTTTTTTTTCAGGTGAATGTTATATTTAGATATGAAAATAAAGGTCAGATCGGTTCCTTTTATGTTGTAGTGTAAACGCACTGAATTAAATAAGATCGATCTCGATCGATCTTGCTTGTGCAATGTAAACGCGATCTTTTCAAGATCGATTTAAATATAGATCGATTCAATTTCGTTGCCAGTGTAAACGGGGTCTTAGTTTCCCCGTTAGAATGGTTTTATACTATTAATTTGTGTGGCCCTTTATCGCTTGCTGTTCGGTGTGAGCCAAGGCTCTGTGTTTAATGTCGTACCTTGACCTATAATTGTTTACTTTTATAAATTGTTACTTGGATGGAGAGTTGTCTTATTGGCACTCATACCACATCTTCCTATATCTATTAATATGGGTTTTTTTTAACATAAAAGTAAATGAAATGACTGAGGGACTTAGGTGAAATATTACCTCTACCAATCATGAAGAACCCTAGAAGTGTCATCTATTGGTAGTAGTTTGACCTTTCACGTTGGTAAAAATTAATATCGAAATAAAAACATTATTTATCTCCTCACTTTATATTTAACACCACTCTCAAAATACTTAAATTGTCCTGATTTGCAATAAAAAGAAAATATTATCCTCAACACACATGATAATGAAAACACTGAGATATAATTTACAATTCAGTTAAATAAGAAGTAGAATAAAAAAAAGTTCACGTATTGACTTTTTTTTTTAAAAGGCAACTTGTTTTATTTATCTATGAATAACTGCAGTGTTCATATTTACAATATCTATACTATTAAACGAGAAGACCTCATTTTGTGTGTCGCTTCTCTTCCTTCCATGATAAATTAATCATCATGCCTCTGTGTCCTATAGGTAACATGCATAGTCGCATTTGTCATCCATTCTTTTGATTGTTCAGATTGAGATATATTGGGAGAAAAACGACAAAAAAGGAGTCCGGATATTGATTCCGACATCCGACTGACTTTTAGTCATATATAAGACTTCCGGTTTGAAACATCCACAAGTACAATCAATCGTATGATAGATAACAAAAATGAAAAATAGATACGCAAATCAGAGCGTTCTTCATATCATGGTGTTTAGATCTCAAGAACCACAACTATTATATCTCCTTAGACAGGACAATTATTTTTTGCGTTTATCTACACGTAAGCTACGATTATACTACTTTAATATATAGAGACTCTTTGTATTCTGTCTACTGTTTTCTTTGAAATGTTTACCATTTAAAAGGGGTCATAGCAGCTGCATATAATTGAAATAAGTAAAACATGTGGAAACAAGAATGTGTCCGTAGTACACGGATGCCACATCGGCACTATATTTACTGAGTTTCGAGTTGATTGGACTTCAACTTCATAAAAAAATTCGACGAATGGACGGACGAACGAACGAACGCACAGACTAGAAAACATAATGCCCATAAATGGGGCATACAAATTTATTGTTGAAAGTGAAAGTAGGGATTTGGGAAAAATGAAAGTAGGGTAGAGATTAGAGGGAGGCAGGACGTCGGGATCGATTGTTTTAAAGCTCGGGATTTGCGGATTGATCCTTACGGGATTTCGGGATATGAATTTCTTTAAATTCTGCATCTCGGGTTTCATGTTTTTAAGCCCGGAATTTCGGGACCAGGACCCCTCCGATCACCCCTCAAATTATCCTTAGTCGGTCTTAATCATTTATACAAGATTTATATCCTACCATTGGCATGTTGATAAGGCTCTCAAAAATAAATGGATTGTCTTAGAAGCATATTTTATTCAGTAGACTAATAATGGTCTTTATATAAGTAGTTATATTTTTTTTCATGTTTGAAGCGGTGCAAATTTTAAATTTAGTTAGACTTTTACCAAAAGATGCATTGTAGAAAAGGAGAACAATTGTGGTCTGAGGCCAGAAACACGCAAATAATTGAATTTAACAGAAAGGAAATAAATATCCGACTTTGGAAAAGGGAGAGGGCTTTTGATGTCTGTTATGAAATTCTCCATACATAATATCTTTTACCAAAAATCATCCTACAACAGTTCACAAGCTGTATATGCCCGCGATTTCGCGGGTGTGTTCTAGTAAATTTTAAAACCTATTGAAATTTTTTCTTGAGAATTATTCGAAAAGGCTTTCAAAATTTTATAAATTGGCGCAAAATGTCGGTGGGCATGGATAACATAAACAAAAAAAAAGATCATCACTTAATAAAAAAAAATTCTTTAAATTTGTATTTGAAATTTTATATGTAAACTAGAACACACCCGTGATATCGCGGGTCTGTGACTGAATTAAAGTATATAACTATGCGTAAGCCTTATTTGAGTATTGGTATTGTCATCTGATAAAGTCGTGCCGAATATAAGATGCACAGTTTTCTCTGCTTTCAACATCTTTCTGTTTGAACCCGTCGACCTGGAACGTATCAATTATTGGTATTATTATTTAAACAAAAGGGTCTGGAAAGGAGTACTTTTTAATCAACAGCATTGTCCTTTATGATTTATAAGTAAAGTTGAATTCTTTGATTCGCTGTTTTACGTCATTCCGGCTAACAAATTGAAAACTGTACATGCTGTACCTACATGTATATGCCTTATTTTAAGTCCAGATTTTTATTATTCGTATTGTCATCTTAGAAAGTCATACTGATTAAAATACTACAATCGGGAACAATGTGACAATGATTGAATTTAGTAGTGTCAACTGTGTGATTACGACCCGTGTATATAGCAAAATCCTAAAGCCTGTCAGATGCGGAACGTACAGATAAGTAATAGGTAACAGGTGAATATACTATTGATATCGGTATCGGATTCGACCCGGAACTTGTTAATTATTGGTGATATTAATTATGTGGGAAAAAAAAGGTCTGGAGTGGTCTAATTTTTAATCAACAGCATTGTACAATATTAGTTATATATAAAGTTCAATTTTTTGATTCATCGTTTTTACGTGATGACGGCTGACAAATTGGACCTCGTTATTTTAGTATTATAGATGTATCAATGTCTCATACAAAACAAATCGTTAGTTGTCAATTTGTTTTTAAACAACAACAAGTCTTAGAGAACATGGTTGTTAATAATGGTAATTGGTTTCGAAAAAGCTTTCAGAAACTGCGAATACTCTTATTCCCGTGTAAAGTGGGCTCCTGGGTATTAATTCTTTTTTCTAATATAGTATTTCGCTATATTTTTATAAATGAACTTTAACATTATACTTAATAGAAAAATTTAATAAAAAAATGGGGTCATCATTCATTTAAGCTCACCATCTGCAGCCGAAAGAAGCATACATTTTTGTTAATGTCCTGTTTTTCTGTTGAACTAATAGGAGAAATAGAAGTGAAATCGAAATAAAAAAAGAACCTAATTACAGAAATCGCTTAAATTTTACAATTAATTAGTTTATGTACAGCTTATTTGAAAACAATAATAACAAATATAGGTCACCAATTAGTTAAAAAAAAATATATCAATTTTAATGCAAAAAAATTGCATGTTTGCACCAAAGGCAGATAATTTGGAGTTTTTGAATTATATAGACATTTTAAAACTCATCTTGGGCCAAACCAACTCGATTTTTTGGGTTGATTTTTGGACCATATCATAAAGTAATAACTATAAGTGTAATAAATAAAATTCATAATGAAAAAAAAACAAATGTTTATTTTCTGCTGACATTTTTGTACCCGCGAGCCTCAAACGATTATTGTGCACCGTACTTATATTTTTATAATATATATAGTAAAGGCAATTGCAACTGATATTTTACAATTTCTTTTCTTTTGGTGTACAGTCCAAGGTTGGATTAGGGGGATTGGATGTTTAAAGCCGCCAGCCTACCTTCTTTATTATATGCTGTACTTAATCATACTAGGTTGGAGTTCAAATACCGTTGATGGACAACATTTGTCAGCCTCAAAATCGAATTTTAACCTTGTTGGGTGCAATTTTCAGACTTATAATCATACAATGAAGGTGTGGTACCGCTAAAATAATCAAAGAATATTGCTATTCTCTTTTTGGATAAAAATTCCGAAGTGACGTCGCCGACGTTATATTACAAGGGGGAAAAATTAGTTTCTCGCGCTACATAGGCGGGATAAATTGGCCTGATCCTGGTTTCCCCCCCATGACACTGAGGGGGAAAAGTTGGATCATGCTAATTTTTCGGGGGGGGGTGCATGTTCCAGTCCCACCCGCGGAAAAATTGGCATGGGGAAGAATGGCTACAGGACACCAGCTCCAGTTTGGTATCAATTCTTTCTCTGCTTCTTAAATACCGCTTATTAAATAATTACATTCAACTTTTTTTCTTCTGCAGTTTTTAACCGGATTTTTGTGATAAAAATCTCGGTTATTGATTTGGGGATGTACGGCGGGCAGTCGGGCGGTCGGACGGGCGGCAACCAAATGTCAGTGCATTTACTCATGAACCTTTAATCCAACTTGAAAGCTTTTGAAATTTTAATATGTTGTTACTGATGACAAAATGAAGGTCAAGTTCAAGAATAACGATTTTGACTTTTACCGTTCAGGAGTTATGGTTCTTGAAAGATTGCAAAATGGCGTATCCAGTCGTGTCCGTGCATTTAAGCATTAACTGTTCATTCACAGCTTCCAAAATTTTAATATGTTATTACTGATGACAAAATGGAGGTCAAGTTCAAGAATGACGATTTTGACTTTTATCGTTCAGGAGTTATGGTTCTTGAAAGATTGAAAAATGGCATTTCCAGTCGTGTCCGTGCATTTACGCATGAACTGTTCAATCAAAGCTTCCCAAATTTTAATATGTTGTTACTGATGACAAAATGGAGGTCAAGTTCAAGAATGACGATTTTGACTTTTACCGTTCAGGAGTTATGGTTCTTGAAAGATTGAAAAATGGCGTATCCAGTCGTGTCCGTGCATTTAGGCATGAACTGTTCAACCAAAGCTTCCCAAATTTTAATATGTTGTTACTGATGACAAAATGGAGGTCAAGTTCAAGAATGACGATTTTGACTTTTACCGTTTAGGAGTTATGGTTCTTGAAATATTGAAAAATGGCGTTTTCAGTCGTGTCCGTGCATTTAAGCATGAACTGTTCAACCAAAGCTTCCCAAATTTTAATATGTTGTTACTGATGACAAAATGGAGGTCAAGTTCAAGAATGACGATTTTGACTTTTACCGTTTAGGAGTTATGGTTCTTGAGAGATTGAAAAATGGCGTTTCCAGTCGTGTCCGTGTATTCACTCATGAACTGTTCAACCAAAGCTTTTCAAATTTTAATATGTTGTTACTGATGACAAAATAGAGGTCAAGTTCAAGAATGACGATTTTGACTTTTACCGTTCAGGAGATATGGTTCTTGAAAGATAAAAAAAAATGGCGTTTCCATTCAAGTTGTTGCATTTACTCATAACCATTCAACCTAAGCTCTTTCGAATTTTAATATGTTGATACTGATGACAAAATGGAGGTCAAATTTGATATTGACGATTTTCACTTTCACCGTTCATCAGTTATGATTCTTGTGATATTGCCAGGACACAAATAAATGTTAATAAATCCGGTTTGCTGTCGTTGTGACAGCCTCTTGTTATTAAATATTCTAGGAAATAGAAATTGAAATTAATGTGACGATAGGCTGCTAAAATAAACCATTATGTTTTACTTGTACTCACCATTATTGATTTATATATTGATTTAAAGCGTCCTCCTGAATTTAATAAGAAAACTAAACAGTTTCAGATGTATTTATACATATTTAAAAATAAACAAGGCAAGCTGTAATTATTGGATATGTTTAAAGGTCTACTGAACAAATCATAGTCATAAAATTTAACAATACTTTTAGATATTTGAATGATATATATTGGCTCTCAATAATGACGACTTCAGTATGTATATTAAAGAAATTTATCCTGTTGAACATACTTTAAATAAAGCTAATACAAATAATGACCACTGCCCTTTCCTCGATCTTGATATCTATTATATCATTAACGGGAAGCTTAATACAACAAATAATGATAAAAGAGATGATTTTTCATTTCCTATCGTTAATTATCCATTTTTAGATGGTGACGTTCCCTTGTCGCCATCTTATGGTGTTTATAAGTCTCAACTTGTACGATTCGCTAGTGTATGTAACAACGTATTAGATTTTAGCGAGAGACATTTATGTATTACTGAAAAATTATTACACCTGGGTTTTCGATATCACACACTAGTCAAAACATTTACTAAATTTTATCATCGATATAAGGAAATGATTCGTAAATATAACTCAACATGCAGACATCTTATACGTTCAGGTATTTCACATCCAATCTTTTATGGTAATATTCTCCACAAAGCACAAAAATGTCAATATTCACCTCAAAAGCTTACAAAACCTTTAAACAGACTTATTTAGAAGGAATATAGCTGGTCCGAGACCACAATTGTCGTCCCTTGATTTTCGTTGTTCACGAATATAGTCCCTAGTGTTGACAGTGGGTTACTTGCCATTAATTTTTATACCCCTTCCAAATTTATTTCTCCATGTTTAATGCCTCAAATTGCAAGTAGGGGGGTGAAATTACACTGTAAAAAAAATTTGGGTCCAGAATTTGAAAGGAAAGTAGTGATTTGGTCCAGCTGAAAAAGGTTGAAAATTAGCACTTCGGAAGCTGTCAAAAGATTTCAAGACGCCCTTAACATAAAAATGTCCATATTTTGAGTTAGAGCCGATGAAGTTTTCTATAATTTTGATATAATTTGTCCCAAAAGTAGTACAACGCACTGCAAAAGTTTCTTTGAGAAAGCGCAGGTGGGATTTTTTTTATTTTCATTTATGTTCTAAAAGAAATGCACTACGAAATAATTGTGTTCTCGGATCAGCTACGATACTGTTGTCAGGTCATTAAAGATTGCATATTTTGACTTTATAGGGTCTTTGCACCGGACCTAAACAAATTTATTTCAAAAACAGTTGTTGGCATGACACGCGGTATGTTCTTCTCATATATTTTATGATAGTATGATACTAAACAAACCCCTAACGGGAGGGATTGTGCCTGATATTCATATGATGAAGACATAATCTTTCAATCAGTTTAATTGAGGTCTGGAGTTGGCATGACAGTTAACTGCTATTAGTCTGTTGTTATTTATGTATTATTGTCATTTTATTTAATTTCTTTTGTTACATCTTTTGACATCAGACTCGGACTTCTCTTGAACTGAATTTTAATGTGCGTATTGTTATGCGTTTACTTTTCTACATTGGCTAGAGGTATAGGGGGAGGGTTGAGATCTCATAAACATGTTTAACCCCGCCGCAATTTTTCACCTGTCCCAAGTCAGGAACCTATGGCCTCTGTTAGTCTTGTATGCGTTTTAATTTTAGTTTCTTGTGTATATTTCGGAGTTTAGTATAGGGTCCATTATCACTGAAATAGTATACATATTTTTGAAGGGGCTAGCTGAAGGACGCATCCGGGTGCGGGAGTTTTTCGCTATATTGAAGACCCATTGGTGGCGTTCGGCTGTTGTCTGCTCTATGGTCGGGTTGTTGTTGCTTTGACACATTCCCCATTTCCTTTCTTAATTTTATGCATTGTCCTGAAATATGATTTTCATTTGTATGAGGCTTTGACACACTGGCAGATCTCAATTTTAAAAAAAGACAGAAAAGGCCAAAAAAACTTCCAAACGTATACAATACATGTACGTATATCAATTTTCTTGTAAACGATCCTAACTATTCCAATACCTTCTCCGAAGAAATTTTGAAAATTATGTACTATATAAGGATTTCAAACCCATTACATCGTATGCTAACCTCTGACAGAGGTTGCTTGTTTTTTTCGTATTATAAATGGAAAACATTTTTGTGTGTTTTGCTTTTGTTTTTTCCCATCGTTTTGTTTTGTGTTTTGCTAATATTGCTTTTATCAAAAGTGACATAAAGTAAGATAATATTTTCAATGTTTTGTAAATAGGTAACAATGCTTTGACGGAACTGAGGAGAAACACGATCTACACTGAAGTGTATGAATAAAGGCAACAGTAGTATACCGCTGTTCGAAACTGATAAATCGATAGAAAAAAACAAATCCGGGTTACAAACTAAAAACTAAGGAAAACGCATTAAATATAAGAGAACAACAACGACACAAGATTAAAATGTAACACATACAGAAACGAACTAAGCAGTTTACACAAAATCCTATGAGAATAACAAAACTAATATAACATCAATACTAAATACATGAATTTGGGATAGAAAAGAACCGTGACACGGCTTATAGTAGTGTGAATTCACACTCAAATATAACAGGAATCAAACGACACAACATAAACACAAAGTTAAATATAAAATGTAACACTCACAGAAACGAACTATAATATAACAATGGTCATATTTTTGACTTGGTATAGGACATTATGAGACAGGCCCAGCTGTTAACACTGCCGAAGATGCAGTTAAAGTGATTACACCGAGACAGATTATTACAGAACAAAGAAAATTGAACATTGAAAACAGCTCTTTTTAGAGCCACACAATCTTTCAAAAAGAGTCTGACTTTTGTTGATATAAAAAACACAAAATCAATAAGGAAGGTACGGAAGCCGTTAAGGGTCATTAGAAAAATAAATTTATGGCATAATTACGACATCGCTATGTCGTAATATCGACATATTATGTGGAAATAACGACATTGCTTTATCGTAATAACGACATATAATGTAGAAACAACGACATCGCTTTGTCGTTGTAACGACATATTATGTGGAAATAACGACATCCTTATGTCATAATCGACATCGCTATATCGTTATTACGACATCGCTATATCATCTATAACGACAACCTTTTTTTGTGAGCATCGAAACACTATGGGAAACAACACTTTCATCTTTATTTTAAGAACCGCTTATCAGAATTGAAACAAACTTGATATTCGTGTGCACTATAAGGTTATATTCAAGTGTCGTTACTTAGTTACCCATTGGTTTAAACACATGACCGCCAAGGGACTTTGAAAAAGTCGATGTTCAAAATCTTCTTCTCAAGATCGCTTAAATGACTGAGTTTAAGCTTAGTATAAATATACAATGTGTACCTAGTATATGTATACAGGTCCTGAAAAAGAGTTTTTACGTTTGGAGTTGATTCGAAGTTAAAAATGACCGCCAGTTAGGGCAAAGTTTGTATCAAAACCCTATCATAAACTTATCATTTTTGAGATGAATAAATATCTTTTAATTCATAAACACTGAATTTAATTAACATAATAGAACTTTGTTTCATAATCAAGTATAATGGGACCGATTGAAAAGGTGAACGATTCAGGCTCTATTTTCATGTAGATCACATCAAGATGTGTTAAGTACCCGAAGGATTATGTGTGCTTTTGCAATAGCTTGTCGTTCGTCGTCGTCTGTTGTTACCGTTAAACTTATTAAAGATTACAAAAATCACTAAATGTTGATAAAAGTTTAGCCACCGTCGCCGAAAAATCAATTCCTTTGTTTCGCTATTTATGACGTTCGTCGCAGGCGAGACAAAAATCTGCTATTTCGCTAAGTGATCTATTTATATAGTACTAGAAAACACCCGTGATATCGCGGGTCCGTAACTGAATTAAAGTATATTACTATGTGTAAGCCTTATTTTAGTATTAGTATTGTCATCTGATAAAGTCATGTCGATTATAAGATATAAAAAAGAAGATGTGGTATGATTGCCAATGAGACAACTGTCAACAAGAGTCCAAAAATGACACAGACATTAACAACTATAGGTCACCATACGGCCTTCAACAATAACTACAGCCCATACCGCATAGTCAGCTATAAGAGTCCCCGATGAGACAATGTAAAACAATTCAAACGAGAAAACTAACGTTTTCTCTGCTTTTTGTTTGATCCCATCGACCTGGAACTTATCAATTATTGGTAATATTAATTATTTGGAAAACAAAAGGTCCTGGAATGGAGTATTTTTAATCAAAAGCATTGTCCTATATTAGTTATAAATAAAGTTGAATTCTTTGATTCGCTGTTTTACGTCATGCCCGCTAACAAATTGAAAACTGTATCTATACGCCTTATTTTAAGTCCTGATTTTTAGTATTCGTATTGTTGTCTTAGACAGTATTACTGATTAAAATACTGCAATAGGGAACAACTTGACAATGATTGAATTTAGTAGTGTCAACCCTGTGCTGTGATTATGACCAGTGTATATAGCAAAATCCTAAATACAGTGTTTGGTGGTGCGCCTGTCAGATGCGGAACGTACAGATAAGGTAATAGGTAACAGGTGAATATACTATTGGTATCGGTATCGGATTCGACCCGGAACTTGTTAATTATTGGTAATATTAATTATGTGGAAAACAAAAGGGTCTGGAGTGGTGTAATTTTTAATCAACAACATTGTACTATATTAGTTATTTATAAAGTTCAATTCTTTGATTCATCGTTTTTACGTGATGACGGCTGACAAATTGGACCTCGTTATTTTAGTATTATAGAGAGTGGAAATAATTACATAAAGTTCGAGATTGCATTTTAGTTCGAGATTGGATGTGAGTTATGTAAGCGCGTTATTGTTGTTTCTATCCTGTGGTGTTTGTCGTTGATGAAATGTGTTCGTTGTTGTTCTGCAGTTTACAGGTTTTGCGACTATTATAACCGGGAGTTTTCCGTGTTATAGTGATTCAAAGACGGAATAACAATACTTTAAACTTTATTAGCAAGGTCCGGACAGTACCAGACCTAAGACCTAAACTGACTACAAAATAACATACAAAAGCATATATAGAAAACAGTTTCTATAGCAAAGGATTAGTGTCTAAAGGATTAACTTGTCATGGTCAGAGTGATTTCCATCACGACAAACATATAGTTAACAATAGAATTAATTAGACACAAAGAAATGTAAAAGGTTTGATAAACGGATTAATAAATTGCCACTATAGCACTTAAAATATATTGTCTGATCTTAATTTATTTCTAATCGCAAATAGTCCAAAACACTTGAGTACAGCGATTTCTTTGATGAAGTTTCGGTTAGACACATTCAACTTGTTAATGTGGAGTTTCGCGGATTCGTCCTGTTTTGAGCACGTAAAAACGGAGAGTTCCTTGTCCTTAAGTTCTTGAAATGGAAATTGAGACATTTTTGTCTTCTCAATAAACTTCCTTATTCGTTCACAGTCTCTCTGAATTTTTTATTTCGACTTCTTCTTTGGTTTCGGGTTTTCACATGACTTAGCGTGAAAACTACACATACGGGCAAAATGTCCATGATGTCTGCACTTGTAACAATGAGCGTTAGCTGCATAACATTGATGGTATGTGAAAACGTTCAATGTCTTACCGCAATATTTGCACAGAAAGTCCAAACAGGTATCTTCTTTTGTTATCGGAAACGGATGTCCATTTCTGCAAGGCTGGTAAATCCAGGTTCCTTCCATTCTGTTGCTTCTAGAGGTATTCATTACTAGTTTGGGGGAACTAGCTCAAGATCGTGCCCGGGTCCTCCACCAATATATAACCGGGAGTTTTCCAATACCAATACTTTTAACCTTATTAGCAAGGTCCGATCAGTACCAGACCTAAGACCTAAATTGACTACAAAATAACGTACAAAAGCATATATAGAAAACAGTTTCTATAGCAAAGGATTAGTGTCTAAAGGATTAACTTGTCATGGTCAGAGTGATTTCCATCACGACAAACATATAGTTAACAATAGAAATAATTAGACACAAAGAAATGTAAAAGGTTTGATAAACGGATTAATAAATTGTCACTATAGCACTTAAAAATTGTCTAATCTTAATCTATTTCTAATCGCAAATAGTCCAAATCTTCCTGGTTATAAAAGGCAAGCCAACCTGGTTGTTTAGATAGTTTACTTAAAACACGTGTTTGCTAATTATGTTGACAGGTACGGTGAAAAATGTGTAACCCGTACCATGTACCAATTTTCCCCGTACCCATTACAATTTAACTGTATTCTTGAATAATATTATTAACTTAAAGCTGAAATCCATATCGGGAAATAATTAAAATAACATTATTGTTAATACCATAGTGATCTGTAAAATGAAGATAACAAATCAATGTTGAGTGTTGTTAAATTTACATTTTACGAATTTATCTAGACATTTACATAGGCATCTTCATGTGAAGGGGAAAGGAGGGGTGTACTTTAATACTCAGTTGATAGGGGGTCTGCTGGGGTTCTGGTACCCTACCCTTTTTGTATAGTTAAGATGTTAAAAATGTACAACAATTCAAAATTTGCGTATGTGAAAGTATAACCTTTTTTCATTTAAATTTGGTTTCATCTCGATCGTATGTTAAAAAATTTACTACCAAAGTGTCGAATAGAGAAAATTTGTAGACAGAAACTCAGCCATAAGCACCCAGACTGTCGGCTTTTGAAATACAGGGCTCTTTTTTAACAAGCAATGGAAACTTTTTTTTATCATATCATATACTTCAGGAAAATGTGACCTATTCGAGAATCACGTCCTATAACCTAGTATACATCAAGTGCCCCACCCCCTTTCTAAAACATATATGTTTTGAATTATTATTATTTGAGAAAAAAGAAGTGTTCATCTTTCATTTCCGTACCCAAACGATAACCCCCGTACCAACATCAGACAGGTACGATACTATGCGGTGAATATAAAGTGCGAAACTAAATATAAACGAATGAAAAGAAACCAGATTATAACGAAACAAAATGAAAATTAATCAAATATATTATAACATCGATACGAAATATATAGTCTGTCCCGTTGAATTTTAAGTCTAAGACTGGACTGTTTATTGGGAAAAAAGATGAAAGTGGTGAACAAGTGTTTAACGTCCAGTAACAAATATTACATTAATATTGGAACAGGAGTAAGTTATGGTGGTTTGAATATGAACATGTTTCATACAAGACATACATACTGAGTTGGATTTTATACGTGTTGACACCAAACTTAAATGAAAAAATGGTTTCATTTTCACATACGCCAATTTTGGATTGTTATATATTTTTAAATCTCAATTACACGAAAAGGGTAGCGTACCAGAACTTCAGCGACACCCCTATCATTTGAGTATTGATCGGAGTGCACACCCCCCCCCCCCCCCACATTTCCCCGGCCGGCCCATGACCCAAAGATCGATGTCTATGTAAAACGCTAAATAAGTTCGTAAAATGTAGATAGCAAAGTAAAGATTTATCAACTTTCAGCATTGATTTGTTAACTTCATTTTACAGATCATTATGATTTAAACAATAATTTCATTTCAAAGATCTGCCGATCTAGCTTTCGGCTTTTAGGCTAGCTATACATAGTTAATAATAAAATTCAAGAATACAGCTAAATTGTAATGGGTACGGAGAAAGCGTGTACAGGATACGGGTTACACATTTTTCACCGTACCTGTCAAAATGATTTGCAAAAACGTGCTTGCAGGTTGCTTTTATGATAATTAAAATTGAAAGAATATATGCCATCTTTTTGTTAAAGGCTTGTATGTTGTTTAGTTTTATATTTTTTTTATTTTAAGGGGATACCAATATATATATATATATATATATGTCGCCTATCGTGTCGATACCAAGTCTTTTCAACTTTACATCGCTGAGGGTAAATTCAACATTACAGTCGATAAATTTATTCATCTTGAAAGAGATTCCCTACGGTCCGCAAAACGATTTCCTTCACGACCCTTTTTTATTATTACAATCGATGTTGCTGATAAATAGGGGGGGGGGTGTCATCGCCGCTATTTATAGATATGTCTTATGGTATGATGAAATGGTCTTATGGTATGATGAGATGTTCTTATGGTATGGGAAAAAGGTCTTATGGTATGATGAAATGGTCTTATGGTATGATGAAATGGTCTGACTTATGGTATGGTGAAATGGTTTTATGGTATGATGAAATGGTCTTATCGTACGGTGAAATGGTATGGTATGGTGAAATGGTCTTAAGATGTGGTAAAATGGTCTTATGGTTTGGTGAAATGGTCTTATGGTATGATGAAATGGTCTTATGGTATGATGAAATGGTCTTATAGAATGATGAGTTTTTCGCGATGGAATTTTCGCCGCTTTTCGTAGATTTGTCTTATGGTATGATGAAATGGTTTTATGGTATGGTAAAATGGTCTTATGGTATGATGGAATAGTCTTATGGTATGGTGAAATGGTCTTATGGTATGGGAAAATGGTCTTATAGTGTAATAAAATTGTTCACTGGTATATAGATGACACCTCCTGATATAAGAATTGTTAGCTTGATATAGAAATATGTGTTTATAGGATAGTTATATGACATAGTAGTATGACAAAATTGTTCTATGTTATATCGAGATGATTGTATAGTATACAAATTTATTGTTATAATATACTGAGATGACAAAACAGTATGAACAAGTTGCTTTATATTTATATTTTAAAAGAAGAATTTATAGTATTAAATGTATCTTGATGAGATAGCGATATAAAATAATAGTTTAGTAAAATGACAAATCAGTATGAAAATGCAGCTCCATGTTATATCAAGATGTCTTTATAGTATAACATATTATCTTCATAACAGAGTGAAATGACAGAATAGTATGTAAAAGGGCTCTATGTTGTATTAAAATGTCTTTGTTGTATATAAATTTATCTTAGTGATGTAGCAAATTAACAGAGTATTATAGTCAAATGTCGTTATAGTATAGAACATTTGCTTAATGATATATCTCTACCCTTAATGATATGGTTATTGTTATCATAAAACAGCTGTGGCGTTCCATAGACGAAGATACAAAGGTATAGCCATCAAACTCAATCTACTGATAGACAACATGGCATTAACGTGATAGACGACTATGACGCAGCATCCAATCTTCTTCATTTGAACAGAATGAAATGTTGTAATTTGTGACTTTGTGAATATATTTTTTTTTTGTGACATTGTGAATGCAATGTTTTGTGACAGCTATAATCTTACTAAGTAGCAATAGGTTGTAAATAAAAATTCGTCAAACAGTAGTTAAAACATCTATATGTTCTTTTGGGTATAATCAATAGCTGTAACAGACAAGACTTCACATTTTAAGATAATCAAGAAATGGTAATGTGATGAATGTTGAAGACCACATAAGAACACCGTCTCCCTTTTTATTGACATCAACAGGAGTACATGGAACACACGGTTTGAATCCAATAATCTTAAAGAATATTAATGAAATCCACACATTTTTTCGCCTGCACTTCAGCCTTGAAGTTTTACCTATTATTGATGGCAAAGTTACTTTCATCTGTCCTTCCTAATAAATATTCAGGCTCTATCAACATGACCAACATACTTACTACTTCCTCCCTATTAAAACAGAGCTACATAAAATGCAATTAAGCCTTCTATACTGAGTTCTTGCGTTTGAAAAATTAAAAAAAATGAGGGATATGTTTTTTCTTAGAATTGAAAATATCTTCAATATAACTTACCTAACTTGTAAAAGTTTCTAGCTAGTCTCCAAAAATAGTAAAATGGAAACAAAACTTACAAATCTGATTTAAACACATTTTGAAACTATAAATTTAGGTCAATAAGTACAAAAAGGTCAATCCTAAATCGTTTGCGTAATTTGGAAATACACCAAATTTAAAGAAGTTGACACAGACATTTCAGGGAAAACAGAAAAAACCTATGTCAAAAGCTAAAATTAAAACTGGGATCTTTTTTACAGGCAAAGCTAAGTGTACACTAGAGCAGACCAAATTTGTCCGATATACAAGTTAAAGGAAGAAAACCTACAGTAACTATACATTTTTAACCACATGTCTAACTCTAGCAACTATTACACCTTATTAATACAAACAGTAATTATAATTCTTAAAATTGGGATTGATCAATGAAAAACGAAGTATCAATATAGACACCCTAAGCAAGTTACTTGTATATTGCAGAACACTAGTGGGATCAATACTTTCAATTGAGGATGAATTTTCAAAACTGTCGAATCAATTTGTAGGACACCAACAGAAATTACACATATAAATTTTCATCAATCATAGACTATGAACTTAAATATATGTGGATCTTTATTTTATACAATACTAGTGGTGCCTGTAAAATTAGTTATGAGATGACTTGATGCACATTTTGAATAAATGTACGTGGTGGTAGTTGATATGGGACAAGATCCCTAATGGGCCTTGAAATGAGGAACTCAAAAGTCACGTGTAAACAAAAATTCTCTGTGTAGTGATATTTGACACTTTTCTATGATAAACAAGTGACTGAGCTTAACCATTTGAGTTAATTTAGAAAGTAGGGGAACACAGAATAAATGTGTAAAATCTATGGAGCTATTAAATGTGTTCAAAGTATTAAATTTTCAAAGAACTTTTTGTGTTAAAAATGGGATTATTTACCATGAGGAGCCGCATCACAAAAGGATACTCGGGGTTTGCTAATTTACGGAAAAAGTAATCTCACTTCGTACCCCGAAAATTTAACCACATATGTCAAAATGTCTCAGCTTCGAAACGAGCCATCACACATATCCAAGTTAACGATATGGACTGAGCAACAGAAGAAAACGTTACCATTACGGCCTATGGAAAAACTAATGCGCATCTGTACCCATATACAGACATTTAATGTTGGTCGACCCATGGTTTTACCATCGCCACCATTTATCTTATAAAATAATTTTAAGCTGAAGTAAGTTGAAGAAAAAGAATCCAGTTTCAGTGAATAAAATATCAGACAAGAACTTGAGGTGTATATTATTGACATTTAAGAATATAAATGTAGAAACACAATAACTGAAATACACAGAGACATATTATAGACATTTGTATTTTAAAGTTTTGACTAAATTTAACAAAACGTTTGTATTTTCATATTAAATAACAAAACAATAAATAGTGGATGAATACTTATATCCTTACAGAGGACGTTTCTAAGAAATGGCTACCTAATTCCATCCATTTTTTACTACTTTAAGCGAAAATTTCATTAATCTCTCGATTTTTTTAGCTTATTTCTTTCTACTTAACGAAACGAAAAAAAATATATTTGAAAGTCACGCAACGGTTTCCTCAAAATATTTACAAGTAGAAGAAGTATTACTGTCAGTATATCGGTCCTTATTTTGAGGAAAGGAAAGGAGACAAAACAGATTATTGTCTTTGTTACATCTGTTAATTACGGATTCAATCAAACAATGTTCTTTAACTTATGGCCACATCCAGTCGTAGATTTCGCCAGTTACAACACCAGCTCCCCAGCGACCAAAAACATTTCCAACTAATGCCCCCCAAAAAGCATCAACGAATGGCACAGGGCATACTGCTTGACCAATGACGGTTTCGGCGACGGTTAAAAGGGAAGCCACTGGAACAGTGACAATCACTGTTGCTCTTTCTCGTCTGAATTCACGATTTTCAATATAACCATCTTTTTGCATTTTTCTAAGTTTGTAAATTTGCCATATGGCAAACCCTGTCTCTACAAAAACTGTTAGTAATCTGGAGAAAATTGCAGTTTTCTTAAGTGTAGTTTTTCCTGCCTGTTCAGAAACTTTGCAGCATGTTTCTGAACATAACATTTCTTCAGCAGTAAGGGGTGAAGTAAAATTCTCAGTAGTATATAAAATCAAATTTTCCGCAACAATCGATGCCCCTTCTACACGTTTGGTACTAGAGACCACTATCTTTGATGCAACTGACAATACTCGTTTACTGGCGGCACGTACATAGTGTGGGGCTGCACTGGCACTTCCTACTGTATCAATTGTTGTTTTCACAAAGTTACTTTTTCCATCATTTAAAGTCATGTCAAATGTGTCAGCACATGTTTTTTTTTAAACACCAGTCGGTCCGCAAAAGTTTTCGATTTTTTCGCTTGTTGGAAATCCATTCATTATATAGTTAGCCAGATGCTCACAGTTGTTATAAACAACGTGATAGAATCTTTCACCCAAGCGGCACAAATACCGAGCACATGCTTTAACAAATTCCGCTGCACGCTTTGGATAATTAGTACCGTTTATAACGTACAATCCTTTTGAAATCTGTTCTTCTACTTCAGAAAGTTTGAAATGAGTTTCCACTACCTCACCACACGTACTTCCCGTAATGAAGTGTAATGGTCCACCGGTGTATTGGACGATTTTCAAATGCTAATTCCAAACTGATTCGTCAGCAAGTATCACGTAATGATGATGAAATTTAACACTACGTTTAACAGCAACATGAATCAACTTTAATCTACATTTTGTATCCTTAGAATACATTTCAAATACGTTTCTTGGAATCGTCTAAAAATATAAAAGAATGAAAGCCGTTTCATAGAAGTAAAAAAATCATATAAGAAATACTTTTGACACTTAAGTTTCTTAGAAGTATTTCATATAGATTGGAGTCTTTATGCCTCATACACACATTAATTGACATTGAGTATGATTTTTGTTACTATTTTTTAGTTTAAGTATCTGAGAACTGTACGTACTCTAATGTAAAAGTCGAATTGTCTAAATTTTAAGTCGATGAAGCGGTGATTATGTAGATCAGAGTCATCTCATTTTGAATGATTGCACGTCAGATGGCTAGTTTTTCATGTTGATATTAAACTTTTGCGACGTGTTGTTATACTCTCCTATACGCATCTTAAATAATATTGCATTATTGCATGTCACCTAGTGTCTGAAAACTAAACTTACAAGGCATACACATAGTTAAAGTCAGAGAGGCATGCAATTAATAAGTAAAACTGATCTATAATTTTTGCGGGACTTTTATATCATAAAGAAACATACTGAGCCTAACATGACTTGGTGACTTAATAGCAACAAGTAAACAAGGAAGAGATAGCAAACAAATAAAAACAAATATTGTAAATTAAAAATACAGAAACCATTAACGAAAATGAAAAAATAAAATGGAACCCTAAAATTAACAAGGGTTAATGAAAAGAAAACATTATACATATGTATATGCAGGAAATGCTGCACATTCTGCGGCACACAAGTCAAATAGTTATCAAAAGTGCCAAGACTATAATCTAGCACGCCAGACGCGCGTTTCGTCTACATAAGACTCATCAGTGACGCTCATATCAAAATTTCTATAAAGCCAAACAAGTACAAAGTTGAAGAGCATTGAGGATTCAAAATTCCAAAAAGTTGTGACAAATACGACTTAGGTAATATATGCCTGGGATAAGAAAATCCTTAAAACCGTGGTTTTTGTTTTTGGTTCTTGTTGCTAAATCTTTAGTTTACTAATTATTGTGTTGTTGATTGTTGTTTGTGTCTGTTGTTTATGCATCTTTTGACTATCACGTTATCAGTAATTTGATTCACACTAACGAGTTCATGTTTTGCCTCCTCTTATTCTGTTGTATCCCTTCCGCAAAGATGTATTGGTATTTTCTTTCTGAGCAGGGTTTCAATGAAAAACTGTATATTACAAAATCCATATTCAATTCCTTCAAATTAAACTTATCAACGGGTTATTACTATTACGAGTAACCTGACGACGGATGCTACATATAGACCAGTTTTTTTTTCGACTTAAGTGTTTAAATTTGTCTTCTGTATCTTTCGCCGCTCTTTTCGACTGTTATTTGCATTTCCTGAATAATCATGCAGGCTTTTTTTTTTTTAAATAATCTAACGATGCGTCTTAGTGAAATATTAGTAAAATAGGATTCAGAGTTTCAAAGCTTAGTTTGTAATCCGCATTTGTTTTCCCTCAATCTATTTGTGACCTTTGCACACCAGTACACTGCTGTTGTCTTAATTTAGGTCATCATGTGTTTGCGATATTTGTTTCTATTTAATAAGGACTTTGATATATATAAGTACGTCTGAGACGGTGACAACTCTACAACAGTACGTCGAATGTTCATGTCCATCCACACAAATATATCAATTAAATGCAGGCGATTTGTTTTTGTGCGTGTAAAAGAAGTTACACTATTTAAAGCTTTATTATGAATATTTGTGACCTCATGCAATCAAAAATATTCCAATTGTTAAGATAATTTCATATTCAAAATTAGATTTACGCATAAACTTATTCATGTATTCATTAATATCGTTTTTGTGTGTAAAACTCATTACATTAACTGCTTGATAAATGAATTATGTATTGACAATTCACTTGGGAACTCAACATATACCCTCACGACACTTACCAAAGAGGAAATTCTGGATAGTTCTATGTTTCTTTGGAATTTCAACCAAAGATGAAGAACTGGATCTTCCATCACAGTATTAGATATCTAAACTACATAAGTGTTCTTACAATTAACGGTATATTTCTGGGTCTCCCAAGTGCACCACTAAAACCCTTTCTAAATTATAAACATCTATTTTATCAGCAATCAAAGCCGGGCCTCAAAGTGATTGTGAAACTACCTATTCTAGAGGTGGCGTGAATCAGATGTGGATACTAAAAATTCCAAAGATCTTTTAGAGTACATACAATCTAAGACTCTTTCATCTTGCAATAGTATTAAAACATTTGACTTTTCTACACTTTACACAACTATTTCCCATTCCAAACTAAAGAACAAATTAAAAGAGGTGGTATTGCTTTGTTTCATAAAATCGAATGGCCAACGTAGATACAAGTATCTTGTTTCGGGGAGGGATAGATACATTACTACTTTGTAAAGGATCAATCTGTTTCAAACTAAAAATTCTCTGAAACTGACATTATCAAGATGATTGATTTCTTTATTGACAACATATTTGTTACGTTTGGAGGACGTGATTTTCAACAGACTGTCGGAATTCCAATGGAAACTAATTGTGCTCCTCTTTTTACTGACTTGTTTCTTTATTATTATGAGGCTGACTTCATACAAGAACTGCTTAGGAAGAAAGATAAGAAGTTAGCAACATCCGTTAACTTTACTTTCCACTATATAGATGATGTTCACTCATGAAATAATTCAATTTTTTTATTATGTTAAACGCATCTATCCCATCGAACTAGAGATAAAGGATACAATAGATACAGTTAAGTCGGCCTAATAACTTGACTTACATCTAGAAATTGACAATGAGGGTCCATTGAAAACAAAACTTTACGACAAAAGAGATGATTTCAGCTTCCCAATTGTAAACTTTCCATTTCAAAGTAGCAAGATTCCAGCAGCGCCTGCAAGGTGAGTATATATCACCCAATTGATACGATATTTCCGTGCTTGTATTTCCCTTCATGATTTCCTTGATAGAGGTTTGCTGCTCACAAGGAAGCTATTAAACTAAGAGTTCCAAATGGTGAAGTTAACCGTTTCAAAAGATGATATCGGATATTTTTCTTACGTCGTCACTACAATACCCTTCCCTTTTCATGAATGTGACCTAAAGAATAAGACTATTTACCGGATTTTCAAATAACATTATCAACACGACGGGTGCCACATGTAGGGCAGGATCTGCCTACCCTTCCTGATCACCCCCAGTTTTTGGCGGGGTTCGTGTTGTTTAGTCTTTAGTTTCCTATGATGTGTCATGTGTACTATCATTTGTCTGTTTGTCTTTTTCATTTTAAGCCATGACGTTGTTAGTTTATTTTCGATATATGAGTTTGACTGTCCTTCTGGTATCTTTCGCCCCTCTTCGATACAATTTATTATACAGTAATATATAAATATATATATAATTATTAGTCAATACAAATACACATAATCAGTCAAAAGAAAGACAACTCTATTGATGTTAGATGATCATATTTTACAGTTCTCAAATATTTGTAACTGGACAACTCTCGATTTTCCATGTTATTGACGTATCAAACTATTTGAAATGAATATAAACTATGAGAAATATTGTTCACATTATAAATCACATGTTTAAATACTTATTCTTCTGGTAGTCATTTCATTTACAGATTATTCCACGAAAATTAATAATCACATTACATTAGTACAAACAAAGCAAAGCGTTCAGTAACATAACACAATAATTTTGTTAAATTATATATTACAGACCTGCTTGAGGAACATGTTAAGCACAAAAACACACATATAAACAAAATACAAAACCTTACATGTAAGTGTAACAAAGTTCCTGAATAGTATGGAATCTTTCACACAATATACGAACAATATGATTCAATATTAATAATATAATCATTTACATAACTTTTTGTGTTTATAGTTTTGAAAATGTACAAATTACTATTTTATCTATTTACTATTGATTCTTTTTACTAAAACTGAGTAATTCATATACTTGTTGCGTTTAAAACTTATTAATTTATTATGATTTATGATTTATGATTTATATGATATTTTATATATTTTTAATATGTTTTAGTCTATTGTATTTTCATTTTACCTAGCTACCATTCATGTTGTCCTTCATACAGGAGCACCTATACAATCCATTGATACAGTATCAGTATTTTAGTAAAAATGTGAAATATTAAGTAGAGAAATTAAGATCATATAATAGAATCAAAGATAAATATTGATATAAATAAATCAAATCAACAGCAGACATGCTCACCTCATAGTAGAATTCTCTCAGAATGAACATATTATAAAAATAAGCAATTGTCACAAAGAGGAGAACATTTTCACAATAGAAACTTAAAACCAACAGAGTAAACAAATAGCAAATCCATCAAACTTACTGTGCCATGACGAAATCTCACAATAAACAAAACCACTGACTAGTAACTCAATAAGTACTAATAATTAAAAATATTAATTCCGTTGTTCTTTGACAACTTAATATCTTGTTAACATAAGCCTATGATAACAGACACAAGAATGATTCATTGGATATATTATCCATTGTCTATATAATTTTATTAATCCTTCTGCTTTATGTTGTTAAGAGATCTTGTTTTAGGATACAACTCGAATGAAAGATTTGCAAGGCTGTGATGGCCTCTTTGTTGAATTTAGGATTGGGTCAAATTCTGCGATTTAAAAAATCTATCTTTCGGAAATGGCTCTTGAATGTAATCACATTTGTCCATGACAACAGCGCTGTCTAAATCTATTGGTTTTATCATTATGTCATATCTAATTACACAGCTTTATTTTCTCAATAATCAATTGTTGAATGTTTGGAAAGTGGTAGTATGATTAAATTTGGTTAATTATATGATCTAAATTTAAGAGTCGCATTGAAGGTTAAGTAATCCATGAATCTTTTTCCTGATTCTTTAAATTTCGAAACGTTCTTGTTCTCGTCGAGATCATTTAAGCCACCTTTGGGTGTTGATTTTAATGATGTCTTTTTTAGATACGTGTTCCTCTCTTTTATCTGCGATCCTTTTAAATTTCCTGACAGTGTGGTTGCGATAGAGAGTTAAGGTGGTCTTCTCTTGTGTCATAGTGTCTTAAAGTGCGCCGAATCATTGTCAAAGTCTGTTCTTATACTCTAATGTCAGCTATGAATCCCCGCGTCTACGTCATTAGTACTAAGCTGAATTGTAATTAGTAGTTGCACCACACCTCCTTATCTATATATTAGTACGTTGTGTATATAAAATCAAATATTTCGTTTTGATTTATGACTGATTCTGATTCCCAACTTTGAAGAAAAAAAAAGGATATCAGGTAAAATCTGCTTTTGAGAATACTTTGTAAAACGTCACCAGTGTCTAAGGAGAAAGTTGATGAACCAGGGGTATGTCAAACAACGTCTCGTCCTTTTTCATCGGAAGGTATCAAGACCTTGTTGATAAATATTCCGTACAACTTCACAAATAATACACAACGGTCTTGAAGTATAGAATAAGGATACTGAGGTTATTTATCATTATGAAAACGTGCAATATTCTTTTGTTTGTCTTAATGAATATTAATTTTATCCATTTGACGTGACCCTGTATTTATACATCCCATCGTTGTGTTATTGTTCTATGATACTTTTTGTATTCTTCTCTTTTGTTTTTGTTAATGTGCTTTATCTACTAGTATATGCCTTTTTGAGTTTCTTTGAAACATATGACGTGGTTCTGTAATTAAACATCCCGGCATTGTGTTATTGTGCTATCGTAAAAATATTGTATTCTTGTCTTTCAATTTTGCTAATGTGCTTTGCCTATATGCCCTTTTGTGATTCTGTGATAAAGGCAAAGTTGGCCTTAGATGAATTTGGCTATTTGTTTTAGATATTTTTGTCATATAGCTTTTCAACTATTTCGGTACTTATGCACCCCTCGGATTTCAAATTTTTGGCTTTGAGCGTTCCTGCTATAGGTAACTCCAGAAAAGCGCTTCAGACGCATGAGATCATTAAAAGTGTTGTTTTCAATTTTTTGATACATATGACGTGGCTCTGTACTTATACATCCCGTTATTGTGCTTTGGTAAATTTTTGTCTTAAATGTTTGCTTGTTTGCTTAGACTTTGCAACTTTTTGTGCTTCTTTGTTACATAATTGTTTGTTTTAACAATGATAAAGATTATGACACGATGTTGACTGCTGTACCCCTATTTTTGACATATTTACCTAATATGTCTGTTTGTTTTGTTCACACATCGTTGTCAATATAATGGCAATTTAGGAGACTGTCATTCAAGTGAGAGGTCTATGTAGTTTTATAACAAGGTTTACTACATAGGAAAATGACTGAACTAAGTCAGGAATAGGACAATTTTTATCCATTCGTTTAATGTGTTTGAACTTTTGATTTTGCCAATTGATTTAGGGACATTCCGTTTTGAATTTTCCTTGGAGTTTAGTATTTTTGTGATTTTTGAAACATTTCACCCGACACACAAGTTAGTTATGCGACAGATATATTAAACTTATATGATGAAAATTTCTGATTTCGTCGAATTTTAAAATATTCTACTTGTTGGGATAATTCTGCATTCCTTACTAGATTCTCTAATATACTTATTTGCATATTTTATCATTAGCCTCTGAAAGCTGGTTTGTATTAATATCTATGTTTATTGACCTTATATGTTTGAAATTGTTTTATTTTGTTTTTCATGTATATGTACCAAGTTGTACTTTAAAATAAATGTATCTACATGTATCTATCTATAGATGATTCCAATTCTGATGTGTGCCTTGTATAAAGGACATGATTTATTCTAAATCTAACCCATCTTGCATTGTTTCTATTTTTAACAATCATGTTGAAAGATAGCAGCGATCTTGATTTGAATCTCTCTATCGAAATTCTATAAAACAATTTAAAGTTGAATGAACAGTGACGCTTTATCACAGCATACCATTACCGGAAGTCCGACTTTAATCGATCAACACAATTTTTCGTGAGAATTTATTTTAACCAAATGCTTCTGTGGAGGTTGTTAGTATGAAGTGAGTGCAGTGAAGTCAAAAGTAATACCTACCACCCAGCTCCATTACATTAATGTATACGTCATTAATTGTAAATAGTTTAAAAAGATCGAAAAAGTAAAATAAAAAAAATACCGTACTTTGAGGGAAATTCAAAAAAGGAAAGTCCCAAATCAAATGGCAAATAAAGGCAACAGTAGTATACCGCTGTTCAAACTCATAAATCCATGGACAAAAAACAAAATCGGGGTAACAAACTAAAACTGACGGAAACGCATAAATATAAGAGGAGAACAACGACACAACACTACAATGTAACTAACACACACAGAAACGGACCAAGCATCAGACAAAATCCCACGAAATTATGTTCTTTTTCACGGGTTCAACCGAACATAAAGCATTTCTTTTCTATACAAGGCTTAATAACACAAAACACATATATACTATGGGATGTAGGTTTGCAGCATCCAGTCTTTTAATAATACATTCGGAACATAATAACATGTGGAGAAAAAAAAATTAGAATGGCAGGTGTTACCCCAAAAAACGGTCCTTATCACATTTTCTTCACTAGAAGTATGATCAACAGCCTGAACAATTTACAAAATATAATTACAAAAATTAGAAATAATTCGCAACTTTGGAAGTATACATGTGCATCTATTGAATTCTACAATTCTATAAGAATAATCTTAATATACGTGTGAAAGACAGTACCTATAGAACAACAAGTGTTGTTTTTTTTTAAACAAAAACAAAATAAAAGACAAACAGTCCTTAACAGCAATTGAATTAAACGTGTAGACTGATTGAATGCAAACCGTCGAATGATTTAATTCCCGCTTAGGTATGCACGGGTGAATCCACCCGTGCAAATTACTACGCATAACCGTATTCGTTAAGCCTTATAACGAAAAGAAATTTATTTATGTTCTTTTTCACGGGTTCAACCGAACATAAAGCATTTCTTTTCTATACAAGGCTTAATAACACATATATACTATGGGATGTAGGTTTGCAGCATCCAGTCGAGACAAAAGGCGAAAGAGTGTATATTAGATGCCAAGGTATAAAAAACAGACTGTCTTTCACCTATCCGTCTTTAGAATTTTCGGCTCGCCAACGGCCATTAACTTTGAAAAGCATATCTGAAACACCGTTGTTTGCGGCTTGAGAAACGCCTCCTCTACGTAAACTATACAAACTAAATTGTCTAGCCCTATTGCACTTAAACCTTCTCTGGCTCTAGTATAAGATGGAGGCTTATATATTTTACTCAATACTAAGGTATCTTTTGGGGGCTGCAAAGAACAAAAATGTACTCCGAAGAATTAATCTTAAGATTTCTAATTAAGTCACAATAATATTTAAAAAAAAAAAAAAAATTAACAGGATAAGTTGGTATATCCTAACTATACTACCTTGTTTATAAATATCGGTCTTGCCATTGTGAACTATAATTTCAACGTGTGTTTTATGAAAATTGATATCACTCATTATTATAAGCGAGAGTTCTTTGTATCTAAAAAATCAAGCATAAGCCAATTATAACATACAAAGTAACCTACAATAGGACAGGTTAGAATTATCATGATACAGGTTAAATAGGAAGTTAAATTCTTTCTTTTGTATGGTTTTCGCCTATCCTTCAAGTACAGAAAATCACGACTAGGTCCGTGATACAAGCGACCAGGTCCGCATATTAAACACATTTACAATGTACAATCTACTGTTACAATACCAAAAACAAAAATCGGCAAGGTCCACATAAAGAAATTTTTACTCAAAATTAATTAATTCATTTTAGCATCAAGTTTCAATACAAACATGGAAAGATATACAATATCCTATCCGTCAAGGACAGAAAATCATGGCCAGGTCCAAAATACAAGCGGCCAGGTCTGCATATTTAACATATGTACACTGTACAATCTAAATTTACAATATGAAAAAACAAAAAAAAGTGGCAAGGTACGCATAAAGAAAGTTTTACTCAAAATTCATACATTCATTTTAGCATCAAGTTTCAATACAAGACATTGAAAGATATGCAATGTCCTATCCTTCAAGGACAGAAAATCACGGCCAGATCCGTGATAAAAGCGGCAAGGTCCGCATATAAAACATATGTACACTGTACAATCTACAGTTACAATATATAAAAAAAAAAGCAGCAAGGTCCGCACAAAGATATTTTTATTAAAAATTCATTCATTCATTTTAGCATCAAATTTCAATACAAGACGTGGAAAGATATGCAAAATCCTATCCTTCAAGGACAGAACATCACGGCCAGGTCCGTGATACAAGCGGCCAGGTCCGCATATAAAACATATGTACACTGTACAATCTACAGTTACAATATCAAAAATCAAAAAGCGGCATGGTCCGCATAAAGAATTTTTTCTCGAAATTCATTCATTCACTTTAGCATCAAGTTTCAATACAAGCACATTTGAAATAAACCTGTAATCGTTTAAAACCGATTTCTCAGCACATCCCCTGTTGGAAAAAATTAGAAAGGTTTTTATACTCAACAAAGTCTTGCACTAAACCATCAAACTTGCCGGTGTCAACAGACTCCAGTATCGGCCAGAAGCACAAGAACTGTCGATTTCAAGTAAGGGATACCCAATGTACCGTTAGCTTTACATAATTGAATATGTTTTACAGTGTAAGCTATTAAAGATACATGTGACAAGAGCAAATTATTATCGATTGACCAGTCAAACGTGAATGCATCAATTATAAAAATATACATTTTGTAAAAGGATCAAAAAGCTTTGAATTATACCTTGGGAGTTTTGTCACTATTAGCAAACCGATCTAAGCTAAAAGGTCCCAGTATTTTATTGAAATAATGGAAAATTCTGTCCGACAACGACCAATCGTCAAAATCAAATATTTTCCTATACTGATCCGCGGTAGTATTCAAAGTTCTTGATATCCACTCAATGTTCAAACACATAGAATTTTCTGTACAAAAATAAAAAATCTCCCTAGCTAGATTGGGCAAATCCAGTTTCATACTGCCAACTTCGAATATTTTATCTACGTTTTGGTAATCGGTGAGTAGTTTGAAATTTATTTTAAAATGATCAGGAAAGCTTTCCAAGTCAAAATCACTGCCTTTAATTCTCGCCAAGTTGACCTTGAGATTTTAGTGAAGAATGCCAAAATTCTAACTCTTTAATAGACACAAGATCTAACCTAACTCTAGAGTCCCAAGAGGATCGATCATTTACTAAATGGTGTAAGTGTCTTGTCATAATTCTACATATATTACCTAATGCGGGTGATAATGCAATGATTTTACCAATATCCGCTGCAAATTTTCTTGCAGTCGTATAACAGGAATTTATAAGTGTCACTTTTCTATGAAAACACAAGAAACTTTTGTGATTCAACATGCATATCTATATGAAGGTACCCCGATGATGTCTTGAATCAAACTTAAATGCTAAATTTGTATTTGCTTTATACGTTTTGGCCTCTTTTACAACCTCGTATTTAAATTTAAATAACATTTCGTATTGATGTACGTGTCTGAGGTCAAGAATCAACCCTGATAAAGGATTAACAACAAAAGGGGGAGTGCTAACTTCCTTAGCGACTCCCGTAAGTAAGTGCATCGGTAATTTTCTAAAAATTCAAGTATATTTTATTCTATTCTATTATCTATAGGTAAAACTAATTTTTTGAACTCGGCCAATAAAAGTTTTCTTTCCAAAATTGTAGGCTATTATACAATCGACCTTTTACATTATAAACTTGTACTAACTCATTGTCATACTCATATGTGTCTAAACATAAATTAAAGTCAATCAAAGACAATACCTCATTTGGAACTGCTGGTGTTGTTAGACCGCTTATTTCTGGACAATTAGACGACCAATGTCATGTGGAAAACAACGAGAAAGCATCAGCTGTAGGGGTGCTAGTAGGATTGTCATCTTCACTCCTATAATGACTTCTTGCAGGTGCACATTCAGGAGAACTTTGGACTTCCTCGTCAGACATGAAGTAGAAAAAAAGTCAAACAGACCTTAATAACAGCAATTGAATTAAACGTGTAGACTGATTGAATGCAAACCGTCGAATGATTTAATTCCCGCTTAGGTATGCACGGGTGATTCACCCGTGCAAATTACTACGCATAACGGTATTCGTTAAGCCTTATAACGAAAAGAAATTTATATAACAAATATAACATCAAAACCAAATACATGAATTTGGGATAGACAAGTACCGTGACACGTCTTATCGCAATGTCAGAAGCTCAAATACATCAAAAGAATGGATAACAACTGTTATATAGCTTTGTTTTCTAAGAGGAAGTTATTGTGTAATTGTGATTCGGTAAAAAATTTTTATAACAATTACTGACCCAATGGCATTAATGGGACATAATGTTTATTATGTAATTACTTATTAACAATTAAAATTTTATCAAAGACACCATGCTTATGATTTTGCATACAAATAATTCATCAATATGCACATATATATATATGACTCGAATTAGTACGAAGTTGAAGAGCCTTGAGTACAAAAAATTAAAAAAAAGTTCAAATACTGCTTATCGGTTATCTAATCATTGGTGGTCAAGGTTTTGCAAAAAGTTAATCTTAAATTTTGACCATATCAATGAAATCATGTTATTACAGAATAGCTGTGCTCGTTATTGATAACTTCTTAATTTACCGAAGAATCTGTATGATTTAACGAACTTTGAATGTGTTCCATAATATGTTTTATATGTTTTTTTACAACATGTTAATCATCTTAAAAATGAATCTCAGTGGGTTTTTTTACAGAACAAACGATAATTGTTAAAAAATCTATAATACTAAAATAACGAGGTCCAATTTGTCAGCCGTCATCACGTAAAAACGACGAATCAAAGAATAAAACTTTATATTTAACTAATATAGTACAAAGGTGTAGATTAAAAATTACACCACTCCAGGCCCTTTTGTTTTCCACGTAATTAATATTGCCAATAATTAAGAAGTTCCGGGTCGAGTCCGATACCGATACCAATAGTATATTCACCTATTACCTATTACCTTATATGTACGTTCCGTTCCTCATGTGACAGGCGCACCACCAAACGGTGTATTTAGGATTATGCTATATAAACGGGTCATAATCACAGGGTTGACACTACTGAATTCAATCATTGTCAAATTGTTACCTATTGTAGTATTTTAATCAGTAAGACTTTCTAAGATAACAATACGAATACTAAAAATCTGGACTAAAAATAAGGCGTATAGGTAGAGTTTTCAATTTGTTAGCGGGCATGACGTAAAACGGCGAATCAAAGAATTCAACTTTATTTATAACTAATATAGGACAATGCTGTTGATTAAAAAATACTCCATTCCAGGACCTTTTGTTTTCCAAATAATTAATATTACCAATAATATTGATAAGTTCCGGTTCGACGGGTTCAAACAGAAAGATTTGAAAGCAGAGAAAACTGTGTATCTTATAATCGGCATGACTTTATCAGATGAAAATACTAATACTAAAATATGGCTTGTTCATAGTTATATACTTTAATTCAGTCACGGACCTGCGAAATCACGGGTCTGTTATAGTAATCATGAAAACTATGTTACAAACAAATTGCTTATTACTTGAATGAAGTTGATATTTGAAGGAACAAAATTTTTCTGAGTTTACAGTAATGTAAATCATTTCCCTTTACTATAAGCAGATAAGTAATTGCTGTAGAATTTTTTTTATTCAAACTACAATTACGCACCTTACTTGATATATGAATACAGAGCTATAAATAATTGACCCACAAATCAATATTTTTACATATTTATTTATGAAATTTATTTAGGATAGAAGTATTCATGTCAAAGTTTGGATCTGAGCGTCACTGATGAGACTTAAGTAGACGAAACGCGCGTCTGGCGTACGAAATTATAATCCTGGTACTAGTACCTTTGATAACGGGTTAGACCTTATAAAACCTATGATTATAATAAGTACTTTTAAAAACATTAACAAGCCATAACTACTGAGATATCGCGACACCAAATCGCCTACACTGTAGCCGTCCCTCTAGACCACACGACTACCTGGGCTTCATAAAAATGAAGCTTTCGATGACCGGGTGTTACCTTTCCACGTAAGTTTTAATATAGCGTCGTACTACAGTACATGATATATAAGGCATAGATATGTTATTTTTACAGATCAGCTAAATTATCTATAGTAAAGGATCCTACAAATTAATGTAAGATACAGTCACAGATAATGATTATATTTATAAGTACGTCTGAGCCAGTGACAACTCTACAACAGATCTATCCATCGGATCACCAGCAGTGATGGTGATACATGTCTGTGTGCATTATATATATTAATATATAATTCGTCTAAATAACTGTCCAAAAATGTTAAATCTGTAAATTTGCAGAAGCAACACTTTGTTGTTCCATGGCTGGGATTCGAACCCAGGCTACTGAGATATCGAGGCACCAAATCGCCTTGCACTAGACCACATAGGCTTTATGATATGAACATATTATATAGTTATGTCTACATATGTGTTGTGACAACTGTTAATAATAGTCTATTGGATTTCTTAAGGATGTGGTTCGCTCCTCTATTTTTAAAATTTTTGCCATACATTTGGAATAATCTGGTTTTATCATTGTTGCGCCAATAAAATTTTTTCCACTAACCCTTACTTTTCTTTTCATAATTTGATTAAACCATGTTTAAAGTGTCATCTTTAAAAATCTGTAAAAAAAACTTATTATATTTTCTTCATTTTTGAAAGAAAAACGGTGTCGTTGTTAAATGTCGGAAAAATCTAGAGAAACTATTTCCCACTAAGTTTTAAATGGCTAATATCTCAAAAACAAACATACTGACCCTTTATTTTAAATCAGAGTAGCGAGCATCCTTGATATTATTTATATAAAGTGCCTATAAAATAGATAATCAACCTAACAATGTTAGAATATATCTTATTTGTTACTTCGATCCCAAACAGGGGCTGGAACCTATACTGTTTACTTCATACTTCTAAGACAACACCACCTAGTATTGTGCTGACCTCTTATTACCTTCTCTAACTGTAACTGATAGACACTTGCTGTAGTGGTGTTATGTTGTATTTAAAGGACTGGACAAGGCATCTACGCAATAAATATATTACTTGCCGTTATTAGCTGGTAAAACTTATTCCCCCTCGTTGTCCTAGCTGAAATCAGATACATCTGAATTCAGATTTGATTGTAATCCAAAGTTAAAAAAACTACACAATCACAATCTTCGACATCGCGAGATTCTTGCAAGAAAGAAATTTGTGTTAAAATATACTTTAATTTGAATGCTTAAAATAAAAGAGTATAAAAAATAAACGATAACGAAATGTTTTCATCCAAAGCTGCACATGTACATAGAAAAATCCGTCAATCTCTTTTGATGAACACAATGACCACATGCAACTTGAAGTTATATCATCAATAAAATCATTACAAATACCAGGATTTATATTATGTATTTGCGCCAGACGTGCGTATCGTCTAGAAAAGACTCATCAGTGACGCTCGAATAAAAAAAAGATAAAAAGGCCAAATAAAGTACGAAGTTGAAGAGCATTATGGACCAAAAATTCCTAAAAGTTTTGCCAATTATAGCTGGCGTAATCTATTCCTGAGGTAGAAAAGCATCAGTATTTAAAAAAAATCAAAGATTTGTAAACAGTTAATTTATAATTATGACTATATAAATGATAATTCGTGTCACAACATAAGTGCTGGGCTGGGGAAACCGTTAGTGAATACAAACTTCACCAGCAGTAGCATCGACCTAGTGGTTGTAAATTGACTCATCATGGATACTAGAATTGAAATTTTGTATATGCGTCAGACGCGCGTTTAATCTACTAAAGACTCACCAGTGACGATCGAAATTAAAAAAAGGCCAAATAAAATACTAATTTGGAGATCATTGATGACCAAAAATACCTAAAAGTGTTCCCCAATACAGCTTAGGTTATATATTCCTCAGGAAGAAAATCCGTAGTTTCTCAAACATTCAAAGTTTTGTAAACAGTTTCTTTATAATTATGATCATATCAATGTAAATTCATGTCAACACAGAAGTGCACCGATGGAAACTGACATACACTTATCGATATGACAAAAGGAAAACAGACCTATAATTATTGCAATGTTTGATGTTATTCTACACTGATTATTTTTAAGACTAATACTTGAACATGTAGATGAAGTTAGGAGGATACATGTAAGGTTTTTATTTTATTTTAAAAAGTATCCTTACAGACAAAGCAAGGAGTGTGACTTAAGAACTACATCCCAGTCCAAACTTGTGAGACGATTTTCCACAAAAGGCCAATGGACGTAGAAATGGCCACTATTGATCACCATATGGCTACATCTTAACACAATGATCATAAACTATACCGAACAAAAGGCACTGACATGATAATGTTAAACAATAGAAACCAGGAAACTAATAGCATCACTTAATCAGCACTACATTTGAAAATGCCTGTACCAAGTCAGGAATATGACATGTCTTGTCCATTCGTTTTTGATGCGTTTTGTTATTTGATTTTGCCATGTGATTATGGACTTTCCCTATTGATCTTCCTCTAAGTTCAGTATTTTTGTGATTTTACTTTTTTATGTTCAAAACAAATGGGATATAAAGCAATAAACGAAAATCCACAAGTAACAGTCGCCTGTCGTGGTCATTGACAGGAGCACATAGAACGTGTCGTGGTCAAATATATATATGGATATGTGGTTGCTCAAACTACAAAAAAACTATTGTTAAAAAAGGTTCTACTCAACAGATGGACACAAAGCCAAAAAAATGACTAAGTTAAAGAAATAATAAAGCGCTAACAAAAATGTTTGACACGCGATAAGCTTTATGCGTCTACCCCATGTCTGGAACCTGTAATTCAGTGGTTGTTGTTGGGTGTTGTCTGTCACAAATGTTTGTCGTTAAATGCTTTGTCATATGCTACTCTAGTAACTGTTGTTCGTTGTCGCATTGGATTGCTTCATATTTTGTCATGTTCAGGCCAGACTATATGATATGTGTTTTTGTAATTTATGGCGACGTACAGAGACCTATAATTGCTGACATGTGGTGTATATGCAGTTGTTTCATACATTTTCTTATTTGAATAATGACAAACTACTCATTGACGGAAGCTAAATACAATCTCCAAATTTTTTTTGCTTGAATATTGAAACTACTGAACAACTGTATCTTAACTATCCCGGCGAAAAATGTTTGGACTCAATAATCATTTACAAAATAATCAGGAAAATAAGTTTTTGGTCAAATAAATAGTCATGTGGCCATATGAGCAAACATACTAAAAGTTGACCTATTACTTATGGTATTAATGGGAACATGATTACACATCTGTTTTTCATTCATTTTTGTACATTAAATATGCTATTAGCTTTTTCGTTTGCATTGTTTTACATTTGTGATTTCTGTGCTATTTATAGCTGACTTTGCGGCAAGGGTTTTTCTCATTTTAAAAGCCGTACGGTGATCTGTAGCTAAAATTTCTCTGTCATTTGGTCTGTTGTAGAGAGTTGTCTCATTTGCAATCACACCACATTTTTTTTTATATTGAACACGATATGTTCACCTTGATCAAGGATATCAACCATTATCAGTGTGACATTCACAGCTATTCATTTTGTTGGGAAATCGCTGAAGTATGAAAATGAGGTTAAAGGCAATCAACATATGACAGATATAGAAACATCGTAAGATAAAACATCTGTATGTTGCAGTCAGGCCTTCTAACTTCTGAAATATGAAGCTTCATACAAATAGTTCAAGCAGCTACGAATTTGCATGCCTTGGTATCGCATTTCGACGATTCTAAAATTTTGTTGAGAATCTTTAGAACAGACAAGATAATCCTACTCACATACATCCAAATTTGCGGGTGTCTTTTTTTCTTAGTTCTTAAAAATGATTTAGTTGGTATACGATTTCGTTATATAACATAAGTGATAAATCTAGATGGCGTATAGGTCTCACGCCCCCACACAACCTTTGATGGCCTTGAAAAATTAAATCATAATTTACACAATTTTTCTAGATAAAAATTGTTCACCCTTCTCCTTTATTTCCAAAATTCC
The DNA here is from genome assembly GCA_037788925.1 of Mytilus galloprovincialis. Classification (NCBI taxonomy): domain Eukaryota; kingdom Metazoa; phylum Mollusca; class Bivalvia; order Mytilida; family Mytilidae; genus Mytilus; species Mytilus galloprovincialis. The sequence continues at coordinate 39,322,223 of CM075335.1, forward strand.
CAATTTTTGGTTGTCTATTAATTTCAATATTTGGTATGATATGAACATTCAATTAATGAGCATGTAATCCAGTGGTTGTCGTTTGTTAATGTATTACAAATTTGTTTTTCGTTCATTTTTTTGTACATAAATAAGGCCGGTAGTTTTGAATATGTTTGACATTGTCATTTCGGGGCATTTTATAGCCGACAATGCGGTATGGGCTTTGCTAGTTGTTGAAGGCTGTACGGTGACCTATAGTTGTAAATTTCTGTGTCATTTTGGTCTTTTGTGGAGAGTTGTCTCAACATGGCAATGATATCACATCTTCTTTTTTTTGTAATCAATTATTTTTTGTAAAAGATGTAATGACTTGAGAATTTCAGAAAAGGTATCAAAAGTTTACATGAATAATTTTAGCACTTATCTGTTTTACATTGTCATTTCGGGGCCTTTTATAGCCGACAGTGCGGTATGGGCTTTGCTAGTTGTTGAAGGCCGTACCGTACGGGGACTCATAGTTGTAAATTTCTGTGTCATTTTGGTCTTTTGTGGAGAGTTGTCTCAACATGGCAATCATACCACATCTTCTTTTTTTTGTAATCAATTATTTTTTGTAAAAGATTTAATGACTTGAGAATTTCAGAAAAGGTATCAAAAGTTCACACGAATAATTTTAGCTCTTATCTGTATGATCCTGTATATTATGAACATTCCTTACTATATAAATAAAGTTTACTAATCGATCGGTGGTCATTGATATAGCATACAGAGCTGACCCTCTCTATTTAATTAACTTTATGACCGCCGTGGATAGTAAACTTGAAAATGATAGCAGATAGAATTCTGATAATACACTTTATTCGTAGTATATTTTATGTTCAAAGTATACAGAAAAACGCAAACCGGAAGTCTAATCTGACTTAAAAGTTCGTCCAATGACGGAAACAATATCCGGATGCCTTTTTTCTCGTTTTTCTCCCAAAATAACTCAATCTGAGTAATCATATGAATGGATGACAAATGCGACTATGCACTGTACCTATAGGACACAGAGGCATGTTGATTGATTTGTTGGGAAAAGAAGACAAGCGACACACAAAATGAGGTCTTCTCGTTTAATAGTATAGATAATCAATATTACATTTGCTTTATGCGGGGTTCACACATTGCCGAGTATTGCTCCCGTTTGAGATCAGATAGCGATACGACTCGAAAAGTGAAAAAGTCGGAATACTATCCTCAATTATCTGGACTGTCCTATCATTGTCTGAACGCAGTCGTTTAAGTTCGGAACAAATTCCTACGGGTCAGGAGGGATCCGAAAAGTTCGGCAATGCACCCGACAGTTAGCCAATAGGTGCGTCCCGTAACATTCGGGGAAACTCAGCTGATTTTGTCTAGTCGGATTACAATCGTGCCTATGTCGTGACAGATTCTGCTATATCGGATCAAAATACTTAATGTTCTATGTATACTTGACGGTGTCTTGTGAAACGGGAATCATCTGGAGAAATTTTTCATTGCTGTTTTTCTGCCGATTGAGTCCAGATTGCATCCAGATCTTGTCGATTACGAACCGTTTTTGCCGAAACCATTCCGGAACCGTCCCGTTGTTAATACAAAATTCGTCAATGATACCCACGTCAGAGTCCCGACAATTACAGAATACAATACGACTGAGATAAGAAAAAGCCGTTTGCAATGCGATAGAGCGGACCGTGATAGGATTACGTTCGGACAGTACCTGACCATCCCGAGTATGCCAACTGTTTTCGAACGGATAACTTCCGTCAGCGTCGGTTCACTGTCTGGTCACTGTCTGATCTCTGTCGGATTACATTCGGTAGAATCGAGACGCAGTCGTGACAGACTCGGTCGAATTTTACAAGGCGAAAGATACAAATCGGATTAAAAGCGGATTGAGAACGGAATAATCGGGATAAATTCGCTTGAAAACGGTTGAATATTGACGCTTCCTGAACAATATCTGATTGTTGTCATGATAAAAAATTTATTTTTTAAAATCTTAATTAAAGTTTGAATTTACATCCACGATTCACAGGATCTTGATCAGATTTTTGACAAGTTTTAATCGGGAATGGTCCTGTCAAGGACGGCAGTAAAACTCGTGAATGTGTGACCCCAGCTTTATGCCCTGAAACTCTAAACACATTTATACTTAGTATTATCCTTTTCTCCTCCGTAAACATTCATTTCCTGTATGCATATACATTTGACTCCTTATCATGTCTTATAATAAACACTTACAATGTAGCCTTACTAAGACTTATTTTAAACGATAATAGGAAAGATTACACCCCATGGTAGATTGGATTACTCATAAAGCTAACCATCCTGTTGTGCAAAAAAATCACAAATACAAATACAAATATTTTAATGGCACAAACACACAATTACAATAATTGACAAAGGCCCATATTTCAGTGCATTACAACAATGAATACAGCATACTAGTAGTTAAATGTGTTATAATTAAGAAACTAATATCTCGTTTCTATACACCAGACATTTATATATATAAGAACTAGTCACTTTCAGGACTTTTAAAGAATTACTATTAATGTACCTATTAATATTTAGCTGATTTTCACTACAACATGTAGGAAGTATATTTAATATAATATTTTTAAAGTTAATTCTGTAGTTGGAAAAAATTTCACATTTAAGTAAAAAGAGATTTTCATCTTCTACCTCACCTGATTTACATACATTACAAACTCGTTTATCGGTGGGTAAACCTATATATCGCCCTTTTTCAATATCAATATTGTGTGCACTCAATCTTATTTTACACAGAGATGACCTTTCTAATCTATTACTTGGAACATCAACATAAGGACTACGCTGAATTGGATTATGAAATTGTTGGTAAAAGTTTAGTTTTGATGAGTCATGAATTTTTGATGATTGATCCTGTGTGCACTGATCAATCACTCGTTGTTTAATACTCGGTAGATATTGTTTAATAGAAAAGTTCCCACAGCTAGGTTTGAAAATCCTACATTGTTTAAAACAGAATAAAGTTTCTTTGTCCAGGGGTTCTTTTTTTTCAGTTGCCAGAAAAACTTTGGATAGAAGTGTGTTTTAAGACCTTAAAATATGATAAAAAAAACTTAATACAAGAAAATGATATTTTTTCACAACGGAAGCCTGCAAAGTTCAGCTCTACAAGCAGCATTAACTGCTTTACAATGAACACTTAGAATTTCTTATATGAATTTCATATGGAATTTTTCCAAAATAGAATTTTCTCCAGAATTATCAAAAACACCCCAAATCTCACTACAATACAGAAATATAGGGCTTACTTATGAATCAACTAATTTTTCTAAAAATTTACAAGGATTATCCAATCCAATTGTTTTCTTAATCTTAAGGTAGATCATAGGTATAAGTTTCCTGAGATAGATTTTTTTTTATACTTTGCCAAAATAAAGATTTTACTATGCTCTTTTCAAAAATATAATAAAAAGGATGGGTCACTGAGCTATTTTTCAAGCTATGAGTCGTTGAAAATTGCCTAAATTTGCTTAATATGATCATGATACATGTAAAAGGTAATGCAATAAATCAACAAGTTTTCTTCATATAAATAAACAGTATGATCACTAAAATTGCACGTCTGTCTACAAATTTGCAGATTTAGGCAAATAACTAGACTGATTGTGTACTGAAATAGTACAACCCAAGTTGGCGGTATACCATGAATCTGCCTTAAAACATGCTTTCCTAGCTTTTTCCATTAGTAAGGATACAGCTAAGTTAAAATTGCCATTACATTTTAAAATTATTCCCAAGTAACAATATTTGGAGACGGTTTGTATGGCATTATCATTATATAAAAACTCATTTAGATATGTTTTTTTTTATTCAACAACAATATATCACATGATGTTAACAGATTTCTTCACTGGTACAGCTATTTAAGTAAAGATCCCTGTTTGTTAGTACCTTAAGACCAGGGTATCTTCAGGTAGTATTTTTATAATTTTGTTAGTTTATATATTATTTGTCATTATACATTGTTTATCATTAAATACATTAATTCTCTATAATTTTACAATTATAACTTTTAATATGAACTTTATATATATATATTGTAACTATCTGATAGATGTTGGGGATAAAAACAGAATCACGGGTTATTTAAGCGTGTTCCGAATTTGATTTGTGGTTTAATGTATTTCTCTGTTGTCCGGTATAACGGTAAATTCATTTGTTATTTTTTGTGTGGATTCTTCTTCTCTTCTTTTAGTTTCCGCACTCCATCATAATATTGATGACTATGTGCCGTGCATGCGTGGGTAAAATTTACAATTTTATGTTTACATTAAAAACAAAAATTTAATAAAGAAATAATAACTTGTTTTTGATTTTCACTGTACATATAAGATAAAACTATTTACAAGGTGTTACATTACATGGTGTAGTATTGGTTGAGAACAGATATAGGAATCTGTTCTCTGAATGCTTCAACTGTGATGCATTGGACAGCAGTAACTGGTAAAAGGTTTCATTGGACGATTGTCCTAGGATAGAATGAAAATTTATATGAGTCTTTTTTTGCCTGTATGTGCCTGAATGAGTGACTGTGAGTGTATTGTCTTGTTCGACTGTCTGATGGTATTAACAGGTTCATGGGGTATATTGCTACTTGGTGGTGTATAATTTTAAAGAAAAATATAAGCCTTGTTCTTATTCTTCTAAGTTCAAGTGTTGGCCAGTTAAGATGGTTAAGCATGTTTGTCACAGAGCTGGTGTTATGATATCGATTACATATATACCTGGCTGCAGGTAAGACTCTAAAAATTACAAGTAGAGTTATGGCTTATTTTCCATTGTTTTAATAAGACTTTGTTTGGAAGAATAAAGTGTAATAATTTCCATCTGCACATTTTCAGTTTATTATCTTTTAAGTAATTATGAATAAATTTTTGCACATATTGAGCTTCAATTTGTATGTTTTCACATTTCAAAATTCTATTTCACTTATGATATCCTATTGGAACTTCTTTATCATATTCTATTAAAATTGAATAAATTTTCTTTGAATCTAATTTTTCTAGTTTATGTTGGCAATTATTTTTTTTCACTTATATATAGTGAGTTATTTATTAAAACACTAATTTTTATTGAACATTCTTCATTTAATATTTTTAACCATTCTTTTGGAATTGCTTTTCTCAATCTTGAGAATTCAGCTATCCAGTTTGATTTATTTTTTAACTTTAAACTTATAATTTTTTCTGAAAAAACTCCATTTTCATCAATGATATCATTTATATGAATGATATTACTGTCTATCCAATTTTGAAAAAGGAGTGTTTTCTTTTGAAATTTAATTAATTCATTTCCCCAAATAACTTCTTGACGGATAAGTCTGTAATTATTTGGATTTTTAGTTTTATTATTTTTATTTTTTAGCCATACTTTAATCATATCAAGATAAAATTCTGGTAGCTCTTTAGTACTCGGTATAGAATATATAGTATTAGTATTCATCCTTAAGATAAGTAGATTGCTACCAAATTTATTAAGATAAAACTTTGGTATAACCATCCAATTAAGATTTATCTTTTTATCCAACCTATCTTTATAGATTCTATATATTTATCAATATTTACCATTTTTAATCCACCAGCTAGTTGGTTATAGCTTAATACGGTGCGTTTAACTTTTTCTGTCTTATTGTTCCATAAAAATTCATATATGATTTTTTTAAATTTGTCCAAGTATTCTTTGCTTAAGGTTGACACTGTAGCCAAATAAGTGATTATAGGAATAATTAAAGATTTAATAACTGTTATTCTTCCTATCATGGTTAAGTTTCTTTTTTTCCAGTTTGATATAATTTTTACAGTCTTTTCTAGCTGTTTATCAAAATTTAGTTTTTGACACTCTTTTTTATTATGCCCAAAATATATCCCGAGACTCTTAATTGGTTTTTCTGTAAAGTTAATATTTTCATATTTTTCTTTACAATGTTTTTGCTTCCCTAGCCAAATACCCTCTGTTTTAGATCTGTTAAGTTTTAATCCTGAAAGTGATCCAAATTTTTCAATCATGTTAAGAGCTTTTGAAATATCTTGTTTTGATTTGAGAAAAAGACTAGTGTCATCTGCTAATTGACTTATTTTTAAAGTGTGGGTTTTTCCATCTATCTTGATTTCAAATCCTTTTAGGTTATGGTCTTGCCTAATTTTACAAGCAAGAATCTCAACAGCAATAACAAAAAGTATCGCACTGCAAGGGCAGCCTTGACGTATACCACGATATATACTCATGGGTTTAGAGATCCACCCATTGTTTAAAACTGAACTTTTTATGTCAGTGTATAAAAGTTTTATCCATCTCATCATAGAATTTTTAAATCCAAATTTTTGTAAAGCAAAGAACATAAAGTCCCATTCTAATGAATCAAATGCTTTCGAAAAATCTAAAAATAATAAGGCACCCTCTATATTAAATTTGTCTGCATAATCTATGACATCTTGAATTTGTCTAATATTATATCCTATGTATCTGTTTTTAACATACCCATTTTGGTCTCCATGAATAATTTGTGGTAATACTTAAATTATCCTTTGAGCAAGTGAATAAGCAACTAATTTTGTGTCAACATTCAATAATGTTATAGGTCTATAATTGTCTAAACTGAGAGGATCATTTTGTTTTATGTAAAAGGGAAATAACTCCTAATTTTTGTGAATTTGTTAACTCCCCTTTATCAAATGAAAGATTAAAAGTTTTGACTGCAAACTCTTTAAGATGTTCCCAAAAAGTTCTATAAAATTCGACACTTAACCCATCAATTCCAGGGGCTTTATTAAGTTTCATTTTAAATAAAGAATCTGTGCATTCTTGAGTGCTTAATAAACCTTCCATACTATCGCTTTCTTTATCTGTTAGGACATGATCACATTCTGTATTCATAACATAATCTTTAATAGAATTTTTATCGGGATTTGAACTTTTATAGATTTCTTCATAAAACTCTTTTTCAATATTAAGTATTTCTGTAGGATGTGTATGTATCACCCCTTCGTTGTCTCTGAGCGCTGTAATGGTTTTTCTTGTTTGCCTAGCTTTTTCTAGTCCCAAGAAGAATTTAGTGTTTTTTTCGCCTTCTTCTACCCATTTAATTCTGGATCTTATTTGTGCTCCTTTTGTTTTTGAATCATATAATTTACCAAGTTTTTCTTCTATAATATTAATTTCCTCTTTAAGAGAGTTAATATCATCTATTTTACATTTTTTGTTTATACCCTCATTTAATTTCTTCAATTTGTTTTCTAAAATATGTATATCTTTAACATTATTTTGTGCTTTTCTTTTACAGAATGCTATGGTATAGTCTCTTACCTCGGTTTTAAAAAGATCCCACTTGACCCCAATATCATTGGTGAGTAAAATTTTCTTTTCATATTGTTTGATCAGAATTTTAAGGTTTTGATATTCTTCATTTTCTAAAATACTATTATTAATTTTAAAGTATCCTTTACCTTTTTGGTCTGATCGACCTTTTATTTTTATAGAAATTGCCTGATGGTCTGTATGAGTTATAATAGCTGGCCTAATATCAGTAGATTCTATTTTAGTTCTTATTTCAGGACAGGTTAAGAAAAAAACTATTCTAGATGCTTCATTTAAATTATTTTTACGTCGCCAAGTGAATTGTATTTCCTTGCCATGAATCTCTCTCCAAATATCACTTAGCTTTTGAGTTTTAATTAAAGATTTAAGGCTAAAAACTGGTTTTGTTTGTTTTAATTTTTGCGTTGACACTTTATTTTTTTTATCTATTTTTGTTAAAGTATCATTCATATCTCCTCCAATTATAACCATTCCTAAACTATTTTTTGTAATAACTTCTTTAACTTTTTTGAAAAAAATATTTCTGTTTTAGGTATATTTGGTGCATAGACATTTACTAAAGTGTAAATACTGTCTTCGATTTCAATATTTATTAAGAGTAGCCTGCCCTCTTGGTCTTTGAATATATTTATAAATTTGCATTCTAAATCATTATTAATAAAAATTGAAACTCCTCTGGACTGTGAGGTTCCAAAGCTATGATATTGTTGACCTTTAATTTCAGAATTTAAGTCTTTCTCTAAATCTTCTGTGAAATGACTTTCCTGAACAAACAAAATATTACATTTTTGATATTTCATCCACAAGTATAATCTATGTCTTTTATCTTTTACTCTGAGACCTTGACAATTTAAAGAACATATGTGAATTGTTTTTGTCATAAGTCTTTTGTTTTTAGAATTTTATTTACTTGAATGTTTATTGAGCCTAAACAATTACATTCTTGCATTCTCATAGTTATTATTTTTTTAAAAGTATACACATATTTCAAAAATATACAATATTCATTTTTCATTAATACATAAGTTAAAAATAATAATACAAGCCAGAGATTTACAAATGAATTTGTTACAGAACATTTGATCAGAATCAAATACACCTCATCAGAAAAATATGTGTCTCTAAAATTCATGCTGTGACATGTCAATGACAATATAATAAACAGATTTCTTTCATTTTGTAACACCTGTTGTTTTATATTTTTAGACACCAGACATCGTCGGTGTATGCATGGTTGGAGATACAAGAGTGATTGAATCTTATCGTGTGAATATTGGAATAGTGATTTCGTAAAACTTAGTGTTCTATTAATGATTAAAGGAAATTGAGTAGTGCGTATAAAGAATTGAAATGTACTGAACATGAAAAAATAGAAGGATGTAATAGCATAGTACTGAACAAAAGGAAAATGGACATTGACAACTGTACGAATAAAACGATTTGAGCTTTTTTGTGTAATAAATTGTTGAGTTCAATATCTGGGACATAAACAAGAATTTACCTGTTTGAAACAGAATAGGTACTATTAATAGATTTACTTTTTCCAAGATTTCTATTCTCTTTTTCTTGTGAATAATGTTTGTAAAATGTTCAAATATCTGCATGAATATTATATTTTCTTTTCTATTGAAAAAAATATTGTACAAGCTACAACTGTTTCGTATTTGATTAGTACAATTATAATTATTTTAAAGTGATTTAAATTGACATACTTTTGTTTTTTATTATACATCATTTTGTTTGTTTCAGATTTGTCTGAATTACTTTCATACACATGTGAATGTATGTAATCCTTAATTACATTTACATCACACTCATTTTTATTTTTATTTTTTTCGTTATATAAAAACAGGCTAAATATTACAAATATATACAAATATTTACACTTGGATTTCATTGATTATTTTGTGTTCGGTTTATTGGTATGAATACATTTCCGTTTACAACTGACCCTAAGTTTTAGTCTTTTGAATAGGGACAGCTTCTTTGTGTTTATCTTCTGTTGGCGTGCTGGCATTTCTTTTTCCATTTTTTTTTGCTGCGGGGGTATTGGTATTAACGGTCTGTCCCTTGAAATATTGTTCAATATTGCCACCGGGTTCCGTATTTTTCTTCTTTTTTTTATGCTTCGGCTTTTTTTTCTCATCATTTTCCCCACCGTTCACTATTTCTTGATCACACTGAATTTTATCTTGTAAATGGTTATTTACTGATTGGGCTTTATCTTTGGCATGAATAATACTAAGGACGTCACCCGAGTTGGAAGGTTGAAGTGCGTCATGTGCATGAGCAGGCGGGACTTCAGTGTCTTCTGTGTCGGCATCATTAGCATCTGATTCCTCTTCACTAGAGGAGTTGGAAGTGTTTAACTCTTCAGGACAGTCAGCCTGCCTGTGGCCAGGTTTTTTGCAGTGTAGGCATATCCAATCATTAGGACATTGCATTACCTTGTGTCCTGTCTGTAGACACTTTCTGCTTTTTTTTAGATATGTTTTACCATTATAATTAAATACTAATACCTTTGAATTTTGAACATTAACATGTAGCTTCCAATTTGAGCAATATGTACCAAGAATATTGAGACTGGTTTGTAACCCAGTTTTGCTTTCTGATAGTAATACAATATCATCAGCATATAATAAACAGTTTACAGACAAATCACCAACTCTAACAGGTTCACAGCTACCATTGAATAAATCTTTTACGACATCATCAACAAAAATATTTAAAAGGGTTGGGCTTCAAACATCCCCTTTTTTAACACCTCGCTCTGAAGTAAATGCAGTACTAAGACCATTTGAAAATTTAATTCTAGTGGTAGTATTTGCATACATATCAGAAAAAATATAAAAGCTTTTTAGGTAAACCTGATTTTTAAAGTTTATAAAATAAGCCTACTCTCCATATGGTATCAAAGGCTTTACGCAGGTTTATGAAAGCAGCAAATACATCTTCTTTTTACTTTTATAGTGATCAATAATGGTTTTTAAAGAAAATATGTGATCAGCAGTTCTACAATTTTGTTTAAATCCTATTTGATATTGACGGATAAGAGATATGTTATTAACAAATTGCAGTAATCTTGAATGAATGACTCTATAAAAAGTTTTCCCTAGTTAGAAGTGATTGAAATGCCCCTATAATTGCTCGGTTCCATTTTGCTACCAGATTTGTGTAAAAGCACTAGGAAACTATCATTCCATTTAGATGTGAATTGGCCAATATTTAAAATAAAATTAGACAGCTTTGTGATCTGGATTTAATATAGCCTGTCCCCCATATTTAAGCATGTCATTTGATACCAAATCCATTGCAGTACTTTTCCCATTTTTAAGAGCTTTGATAGCCTGAATTATATCATCTGTAGTGATATCTACGTCTAAAATGTTATTAGATAGGTCATTATCTAAATGATCTTTTAATTGCTGGAAATGTTCCATTATGGTTTTATGGAAACTACAACAGTTATCATCACTTTTGTTTAACCTTTTAAAGAATTGAACAAAATTGTCCTGAAGGGAGTCAGACTTGGCAAGCATTTTATATAACTTAATATTTAACATTGCCAAAAAAGATTTTGGATTCTTTTCAATATTATCATTTTCTCGTGCATTCCCTCACCTTGTAAATCCCTTGCTCCAATATGAATAAGAACATTCTTTGGATTCATATCTTTGACCGTTTTTCAGAACAAAGATGGTACATGTTTTTGCACCTCTCCGAATGTAGCGAACTACAGTTTTACCTTGTGGGGTAAAACGTTTTGGTTGTATGCGACGTAGAATAGAATCCCTAAGAATCAATACGTCACACTTGGTTTTGGTCACTTGTGACGTTGAGGTATTTTTGATATCTGATATTGGAGTACTGTCTACTCGACTTATGTCATGAAGTACGGAAGGGCTTTCATTAACATTACAGGTTCTCCTGTTATTTTCAAGCTCTTCCACACGGTCCTGTAAACTATATTGACTATTGAAGAAAGATATTCAATTGATGTTGATTGCTCATCTTGTTTTGAGATGACCAGTTTTAGCTGGGTATCTTAAACGTTTGATTTTAATGTGATATGAGTCAAGATTGCCATTGCAGTGCTTCACCTTATCATCAATGGATTTCCATTGACTCAACATTTCATTTTTTTTAGTGTTAAATGAATTTGTGATGACTGACTGGACATTTTGTTGCACTTTCTCTTGAATACTATACAATTGTGCTAGCTTCTCAAACAAAGGATTTCATTGGTTGATCCATTACGGACAGTATTGAGTTAATTTTCACCAAATTTTACTTCAATCTTTTTACTGTGTTGCAGTACTCTGTTTTTTTGTGTTAACTTAGTTTCCCTGACAACTGACTGTTTAATAGCCGTGGAAGCAACAGTGAAATCATCTTCATCATAAAAATTATCAAGCACTTTATCATGTGAATCATTCAGAACTTTCGGAATAGTCTCATCTACATTGTCTATAATACTGGTGTTATTCAAATTTGGAATAGATATTTTATTGTTATCGTTTTGATAAACTTTGCCCTTGATGAACTCAAAGTAACTGTCCTAAGTGGGTGCAATTTTGCCCTTGGATAACAATTGATCCTGTTTTATAAATGTTTATCTTCACGGTAGAATTATGATTCTTTCCAGATTCAAAAATAACTTTAATAACACTGCTCCTTTTAATAAACATGCCTTTGCTGGGCCAAAGTGGTTAATGATGGCTTTCTTCCAGCATTCAGAACGTACAATGTAGCGACTTGAAAGATACATTGTTTGTTTTCCCATCATATTGAGTGTGAATGACAGGTGTTTCTATTTTTGCATCTGTTACATTTAAATCAGAATTTATATGCATGTATGTTCATCTTCATCTAATATGTCAAGATTATTACCCGTTAAACAATCACGGAGTTTAGCTGGGGGTTTCGATGCACGTGTATTTGTCGCGTTAGCCATTATGTGTGTGGCGAGACACCAAAACATAAATTTTTAATCTACAATACAAAATTTAACAGACCTATGAAAATCCAATAGCACGAGCTGCTTAATCTATTTATATATATGTTTATGTTTACATCGCTTATATGGTCTTAGAAGGTCAACTCGGTAGTTAATTAGAAGGCGTCTTGGCTAAAATTCACACGAAACGAAGCTACATCTTTTTTGAGACCATGTCCTGTAAATTGTTTATTTTATACTTTTGATAGTTTGGAAAAATGTTTTACATTGTTATAAATAAAATATGAGAATTTGAGTTAAATCGGTGAACATGAATTTGGCAGCTAGTGCCCCTTCAAATAACAATTCGTTGGTTGACATGTCTCTTTATCTATTTCTTTATGCAGTTTTCTAAACATCGAATTAGACATGTTGTAGATCTGAAAATCTAAAGTGATCCTCCTTGTCATATGTCAAATTTGAGTGTTGCAATTTTTAAGACCGCAAACTTTAATTTCAAGTTTGATAACGCTCATTTACACATTTCATATAAACACGCAAAGAGAACTCAAACCTGAAAATATAGTAACCCTAATTAGCTTGTTAAAATAAATAAATAAACGTTCCAAAATATGTAGTTGTTGGGATGCCTCTCAGCCCATTTTATATAATGTTACCCAGATTATATTGATAATCAATGCCAGTACCAAGAAGTTTAGCAAATAGGCTATTTGCCAATTCCCGTAATTAACCCTGTATTTAGATATCCCTTTTTTTTAGTTGTCTCCCCTATGAGGGACATTTTTTAATTTACAATGGAGAGCTAGCAGAAAGAGCCAATTTACCCGTGCGTAATGTGAGTAATCTTTAAAGTTTTCAAATCTTTTAATTACATTAATTTGTTGTTCAGCTAAATAATTTTGACATCTGAAATTATTTATCATGAAAAATAAGTTGAACCGCCGATACATCACCTTCAATCGATCATGTTTTGCATGGGCAAAAGCCATTTTTGTCCGGTATGGAACCAGTCTACGAATGACAAAGGGAAGTAATTTGTTTAAAAAGTGTGTAATAACAGAATCAAATCGGTAATTGGCAAATGGACTATTGCGTATATAATATTTTTAGTTTTTCATTTTCATATCTGTTAAAAAACATAAATTTGTCAGAGTGTCCTATATTTTATGTATTTTGAATCATTTTTGCAAGTGAATTACTAATTATCAATGTTTCTTAGCGTAATTTGACAAAATTTACCCTTTTTGGCTGCAAAAGGCGAATTGTTATTTCACTATTTCACTTTCATTATTGATTGAACAAAAAAAAAATCAAACTTTAGATTTTTTATATATCTCGTGGCTAGTGCCCCTTTAAAAAGGTCAAATAAAGTATGAAGTTGAAGAGCATTGAGGACCGAAATTTATTAATCTATAAAGTTCAATCAGATGTGTTGACGAATTTATTACAACCAACTAATATCTACTATAAGTTCAAACGTTTCCACATGACATTAATGAAAAGTAAGATATGATTAAAACCTAAACCTAAAATGTTTAACAATCACAGATCTTAGATATTAACGCTTTTCGAAAACTGGCATTTTTACCAACGACCAAGGAAGAAATACTATTCTAGCTATTGATTCTCTACTGGTTTTTTTTGTAGAACTTAATGTTTAATATGTAAATACAGGTACTTTGTCAATAATGATAACAAAAAATATAATAGGGAACAAATACAAAATTAAAGTACAAAAAACAGATTACAAATTGAAGAATATAATTCGAAAGTTAAAAATTACTTTCCTGTTTCCCAAACTTTGAATTTTTGAAAAGACTAAGGATTTTCTTATCCCAGGCATAGATTACCTTAGCCGTATTTGGCACAACTTTTTGGAATTTTGGATCCTCAATGCTCTTCAACTTTGTACTTGTTTGGCTTTATAAATATTTTGATATGAGCGTCACTGATGAGTCTTATGTAGACGAAACGCGCGTCTGGCGTACAAAATTATAATCCTGGTACCTTTGATAACTATTTACTTTTGAATTATATTCCTATGGATACTTTACATTTAAATGTTTATTTCTTGCACAGTAAACCCAAGTTGCTTGAAAAACCGATTGACTTTTATTAACAATAGAGATTTTTGAAACTTAATCAGCTTGCCGAAAAAAATGAAATAAGACAATTTAATAGAAAGGAATAATACATGGGTAATTGGTAATGCGCTCAATGATAAGCAGAATGGGCGCATGATATTGATCGTATTGCAAAAGAAAAAAAATGTTTAAGAGTTGGTATCATCAAGTCCACTCGAAACCAAATGTTTTGGAAGCCAACATGAGGTTCTTTGGGCATTTACCAGGAGCCTACATTTTTAGTCACTACTCAGTTTATATACGTTTTTGATATCCAAAGTCAGAAGCCCGTTGTGTTTTTTGTTTTCTTTTTGCTGTAAATTAGATTTGTTTATCGTTTTTTTTTGTTTTGTCAATAATTCAGAACGTTAATATTCTGGTTTGAATATTTTTTTCACTTGCCAGGTCGGTGCCTTTGCAGCTTGTTACGCGACAGGGATTTTGGTCATTTTTGAAGGCTGTACAGCTGTGTGACGCTTATGCGTTTACGCTTCCATAGAAAACATTTATGCATCGTTGAAGGTTTAGAGGTAGTGTCTCAAATGTTATTCACTGAATATGCATGAGATATTCGTCCTTTGACGTTAAAATATAATTCATCAACCAAAAGACGTTCACAAAGATCTACATTAAAGCTTCGTCAATTTACATAAATATTTACGTCAACGTATGTAGTTTTCAGATACTTAGAAAATTAAATTGTACAGCTTAGCTATATAGTATACACACAAAAAAGTAAACTAGACAAACTTAGGCTTCATAAAACTTAAGTAAGAGAGTGCCAGATATGTTTAATTCTATTACTAGTTTTTATTCTTCTATATTCGTAGATAATTCCGACGAACAGCCAACCTGTTAAAAGTGTACGGCAGCTTTATGAATTTTGGAAGGATGGTAATGAAATAATCCATGTTGCTGTTAAACGTAAATTAAACTATTATCATCATTACCTGATACTTCCTGAAGAATCCGTTTGGAATACTCATTTGAAAATACTCCAATACACTGGCGGATCATTATACTCGTCCAGGGGAGACACGGCTGGTAAAGTAGAGGAAGTTAATATCCAACTTTCTAAAGTAGAGAAAGAAGTATGTGATGGAATGTATGTTATTTCCGGAACTAATTATCCAAAGAAATCAATTGATTTTAAGAAGGCACGCGCTAGGTCTTTGGTTTGTAAGAATGAAAGATCATACCACATTGCACACAACAACTGTGAGCATCTGGCTAACTATATAATGAATGGATCTCCAAACAGTGAGCAAATTGAACAATCTGGGCCATGGCTAAAGGCATTTGTGGACACACTAGACATGTTGGTAAATGATGGAAAAAGTAATTTAGTGAAAACATTGATCGAAGGAATACAAAGCGTCGGTGCAATTATAGAACCGTTTCGTCAGGCAGGTGAACAGGTTATTGTCGGTTGCATCACAAGCTGCTATATATAATACCGAACGTGTATCAGGTGTATCATTTACTGCACAAAGTTTAATAAACTTTACAGCTAAGAATTTCCCTAAATGCTGTACGGCTGAACAAATGTTATGTTCAAAAGCATGTTGTGATTTCGCTGAAAAAGCAGGAAGGAATGTATTTAGGGAAGTTGTATATTATATTATATATTGTATATTATACAGGAGGATTTACATTTTTTATAGAGGCAGTTCATGCTGCCTGGAAGATTCGGGACCTTAAGAAAATGTATGAAAATAGTAAAATGCAAGTCCTTGATTTCTATAGAGAAACAACAAAAGCATGTGTAACAGTGCTTGTGTGTACCTTTCTTACCGTTACCGGAAGTGCAATTGGCCAATTATTATTCCCAATGGCAGGCGCCGGTGTTTTTTGGTTTGGATTCGTTGGAAACTTTTTTGGCCGTTTGGGAGCTGGTACTGCTATTGGCAGAATCTTCGACAAGTGATGGCCCCTGTCTTCCGTCCGCATTTAACTAATTTAAAAGTAACATTTAAGTCTATAACTTATGATATTTCATATTTCTTCTAATAAATATTTCAAGGAAACGAAAACAATTATTTCAAGAAAACGCAACAAAATTTAGGGGAAACAAATCGTTCTAGAAGATATAATAAAATTTAGTTGTTTTTATTCTCCCCCCTCCCTTGATATATGGTTGTAAGAAGCGTTTGCCATGACCTCGAGTCAATTAATAGATGTTACAAGATGAGTTCTGTTTGATATCTTTTGAAATCTTAAATCCAATTCAATCTTTTATGTCGTTGTTCTCCTCTTATATTTAATGCGTTTCCCTCGGTTTTAGTTTGTTATCCCGATTTTGTTTTTTGTCCATGGATTTATGAGTTTTGAACAGCGGTATACTACTGTTGCCTTTATTTCTCCACTTACGTCGTAATTTTGTTCTATTCCTTATTTGATTCGTGTAGAACGTGATAAATCTGATAAAATTGTGTCAGTCTGTCTGTTCCACAGTATCATTACTTATGACAAAACGAATGACGATCACAAATAGTTGATATTTATAAGACGCAGTCTATGGAAAAAGCGAATCGATAAAAAATTTTCTTATATCACATAGCGATATTGTCTAATATCAATTGTAAATATGCAGATATTCCATGCGGAAAATGTTGTTTTCGGCAACGAAAAATTAAGAAAATACTAACTTTAAAACTTCTTGTTCAAATATATACAACAATTGAGTCTAAATATCTATTCAGAAGTTAGTTAGAAGCAAACGTTTATGTCCGTGTAAAATTTGAAGTGCTGTGTTTTTCTTATATACATAAATATACAAATGCTATATTTTCTAATGCGATACTTTTAAAATATAATAGCGGTGTTTTTCTTATATCAATATTAGTACTTATTAGTATTAATATTTGACTGCTGTACCCATATTTTGACAATTTTACCTATTATGTCTGTTTTGTTCACGCATCGTTGTAAATATGACAGAATTGATGAGACTGTCATACACGTACGAGGTTTAGCGCTATAAAACCAGGTTCAATCCACCAATTTCAAAATTAGAAAATGCCAGTACCGATGGGTTTAATAAACAATGTCGTTATTAAATAGCTACATGTAAGTATCAAAATTATTGTTCACATATATAACATTTAGCAAATTTTATAATGAACGCACCAAAATAACATATATCTGGTATGCTCGCAACGCACGCATGGAAGACTTTATTTATTGATAACAATGAAACTAACTTGTGACAAAGATGAATCATACTGTCCTCGTTCAGATTGATTCAACAAAATTTGACCTGTACTTTTGAATCTCCTTTTTTTATGCAAATTAGACCGTTGGTTTTCGCGTATTTATACAAGAACAAGAACGGTTACGTCAATAAAATTACCAAATAAACAGCACTGAACGATCTAAATTTATAAATATAGAAAAGATACGGATTGTTATTTTGCACTAAGAAATGTTCGCGTATTTATACGATCGGTTACTAGTAAAAAACGAAAGTCAAATCTGTGTGGCAACAATACATCGGATTGCCCTCACGATGTAAAAGAGCGTCCATGCGGCAAGCTTATTATGTTCATAGAGTTATCGATTTACCAACGGGAAAAGTCTTTGTATCCAAAAATCAAATATTTTTTTCTATGTTAATAATAAACACATTTTCTGTTTGACAAGATTTTTTATTTTCGTTGTATCTGAAGTTGTTCAATTTATAGTTTGAGGCTACTCAGTTGGTATCTTCAAAGTTCGGGACATCAGCATTTGTACATTTTAAATTGTCTGGAATATTTATTTTACCATTTGAATATTCATTGTTATTTGGAGCTGTATTGGATTGGATTGTTTGAATGCATGTTTTTTTTTCTTTTAAGTAATGATATTTTTTGTCTATTTCGATATTACCCATGTAGATAGGCTATAGCAGTGCATGTGACCTCAATGGTGGATCCAGCCGTTTTCAAAAGGGGGTTCCTAACCCAGGATAAAGGAGGGGGGTCCAACCATATGTCCCCATTCAAATGAATTGATCGGCCAAAAAAGGGAGTTTCCAACCCCGGATCCCCCCTCCCCTTAGATCCACCACTTGACCTATATAAGAATCTAATAGGTCGACAGGCTATTTACAACCGCATATAAATTCTACCATTGCATCATCATTTCAAATAGAATTAGTCGGTTAAACCATGTGATTGAAAACAATAGACTGAACAGGTTGTTAACACTTTCAACTATCAATAGGGTCAAGCAACATTTTCGAAATGATAAGTTCATGTAAGCGTTAATTTTGTTACCGATACGAAATTTTAGTGATATTGATCCTCAAATATTAAGCCGGTCATGATTTAAGTTTGGGAATTATGTTTGCGGTTTTCTTGACATGCACTGTGACGTGTCATCGTATTCATTTTATATTAGAAAACTATAGCAGTTATATTAGAAAAGTATCGCATTCATAAATTTTTGATAATAAAAAAATATCGCTATGATATAAGACAAACGTCGCATTGATATAATAAAATATAGCAGTATCTTTGACTTATAGGTGATTTTAGCTTAGCAAATAATTGAATTCATCTCAAATGCATTCCCCTGAATTTGCTGCGTGATATTTATTGAATGTGTACATCTACAAATGATAAATCTTGCATTTATGTTGCATTTATTCAACAATTCAATTTTCTCGTTTATATACACCTTGCTTGTTATTACATAAAATAATTCATTGAAATTATACAGCAGACGTATGTCGTGTTCAATGTCACCCTTTTTTTAAGAAAAGAGTCATTACTTAATACCGAGAAATCTGCCTTTCTTCGTACAAATGCTAACATTCGTCTGAAACTTCCCATAATGCAACTCGTTGATATAAGACAATATCGCTCGTTGATATAAGAAATGTATTTATCGAATCGCTTCTTCCATAGACTGAGACGGTTCGCTTATAATCAGTAAAAATCTAATTTCTATCTAAATGTTAAACAGTAGACGGGTATTTGCGGGCCATCAAATCCCAAATTGATGCCGTCGGAGATTAAAACACAATATTGTTATCTCCATTCTAATGAAACTGACATAAAACAACGTTAAAAACATGTAATTAAAATCAGTCATATGCAGTCTGCGCCTGCGCGTATGTCCCATAGCATCAATTGTCAATTGATGCCATTTAAAAAAGTGACGTTATCCAATCAAAATGAACGTTATAAACGTAATTGCATTAGAATTTGATACACCAGACGCGAGTTTCGTCTACACAAGACTTTTCAGTGACGCTCAGATTAAAATAGGAAGATAGCCAAACAAGTACAAAGTTGAAGAGAACTGATGATCCAAATTTCCAAAGAGTTGTGCCACATGCGGTCAAGGTCATTTATACCTTGGATAAGAAAATCCTTAGTATTTAGAATAATTGATTCTTTTGCAAAAACGAACACGTCAAACAACCACTATTGGTTTTCCCTATTAGTCTTTGTTAAGTTTGAACTTTTCAAAATATTGGGCAGAATTTATCCTTTTTTTAAAATAAAAATGTACTTGGTATGCTATTAGTTTATGGATGTCCATGTCTATAAACAAAATTTCACATAACATGCATATAAAAAAAGTAATCATCGCTGGAAGATACCCCTTTTATTTTCCTGTGAACAAACTTTTGTACCGATGTAATCTCAAACGTTCTGTAGAAACACCAAATAAAAAAATACTGATCCTTTCCACGATATATGGTGTTGACTCATAAAAGAGAAAAACAACAGAACAACAGAAACCCTTGAGAAAAACAAACAAAAAAATACATAGAAACGTACTATTTGATAACAACTGCCATATTTTATACTTGGTACAGGACATTTTATAGAAAATTGGAGGATTGAACTCGGATGTATGGCTAGCAAAACCTCCCACTTTCAATAGCAATGTTAAAAGATATTTCTAAAACTTCGACAGTTTAAACAAACACAAAAACACTCAGCAAAGAGGAACGCATAAATAACATCTCCCATTAACAACAGCACAAGACACCACAATCAGTGACGTAAAAGGTAAAATACAAAATACTGAACTCCGACGAAATTTTTAAATAAAAAATGTCTAAGCAATATGGCAAAATCAAATTTCGAACACATCAAACGAAAGGCTAACAACTGACAAATCTCTGACTTAGTTTCTTATCTAAAACATGATTTAACCTTGATTAAAAGCTAGCTAAACATGTCAATTGTATGATATGTGCATGAAATTCCATTATATTGACAACGATGTGTAAAAATTTCAAAAGTAGGGGTGCTGCAGTCAACATTGTGTTTTAATCTTCATTACTTTCAAAAAGCAAATATGTCAACAAAGAGATAAATAAAAAGGCATATTGACAAAGCACATTAGCATAAACGAAAGATAAGCAATCAAAAATACCAATAGCACAATAACACAATAACGGGATATACAAGCAACGAACCACGTCAAATGAATACCGCCATTAATAAACTAAACAGTATTAGTAATAATTTTCAAAGACAAATAAAAGAATACTATAAAACGTTATTAAGAAGATTAACTACTTCAGTACCTAAAATCTATACTTCAAGATCATCGTTTATTTTTTTAAGTGATACGGAATATCTATCAACTATGTCTCGGTATATTCCGATGATTTTTTTTTAGGACAAGACGTCACTAGTAAGTCTTGTGTGGACAAAATGCACTTCTGGCGTATTAAAATTTTGTTTAAACTTGTTGCCTTTTGTTAGTTATTATTTGTGTGTTTATTTGTCAATTGTGTTCTCCTTTTTATTTATATTGTAGTCCTGTAATGTTGTGTTGTCATTTTAATGTTATATTTCACATGGCCATAAAAGAGGGAAGTTTGGCATGCCACAAAACCAGGTTCAATCCACCATTATTTCCTTTAAAAATAGCCTGTACCAAGTCAGGCATATGGCCATTGTTTTATTATAGTTCGTTTCTGTGTGTGTTACATTTTAACGTTGTGTTTCCGTTTTGTCGTTTGTTTACTATAAGACGTGTCACGGTACTTATCTATCCCAAATTCATGTATTTGGTTTTGACGTTATATTGTTATTCTCATCAGATTTCGTCTAATGCTTAGTCCGTTTCTGTGTGTGTAGGTGTGTGTGTGTTACATTTTTATGTTGTGTCGTTGTTCTCCTCTTATATTTAATGCGTTTCCCTCAGTTTTAGTTTGTTACCCCGATTTTGTTTTTTGTCCATGGATTTATGAGTTTTGAACAGCGGTATACTACTGTTGCCTTTATTTGACCACTTCAAAAAATGACACAAACACATCAAGTAGTGTAAAATCGTCAAATTTTGAAACATCATTACGTAATGTTAAAACCATATAAAGAATAGACAAATCATCATTACGAAATAACAAAACCACATCATGTAATAAAACAACTACATTACGTTAAGTTACATATACATCAAGTAATGTTAAAACCACATTGATAAATGACACAATCATATGAAATAATGGTGACACCACATCGAGTAATGACAAAACCATATTGAGTATTGACAAAACCATATTGAGTTATGACAAAACTATATCAAGTCAATACGAAACCATATGATGTAATATCGAAATATCATTAAGTAATGACTATTCCATATTGAGTTATATTAAAACATCATTACGTAATGTCAAAACCATATAAGTAAAGACAAAATATCATTAAGTAGTAATAAAACAACATAAAGTAATATCAGAATTCCACATAAGACAGCTTTGGCGTTCCATAAATTTGAGTACGAGTCTGAACGAAGACGTTCGTAATTTTTGTTGCAAAAGATAATTAACTTGAAATTAAGATATTTCCAAATAACACGAGATACATATGAAGTTATCCGTATTTTGAAATTTCTTAAATGATACATAATCTTTTCATGCATTGTAATCTATTGTCTCTACGAATCCTCAATTAGACTTCTGCTGCAGTGTCCATGTTTAAGACACTATAAAAAATTATGTTACCAATTCTTTATTTCATTTTACCCAATAGAACCTTTGTCACATTCTAAGAGAACCATTTAGAACCGATGTTATTTTAGTTGCAATATCAAGATGGCGTAAATCCCAAATGGAACTATTATACTTCACACCGTGATGCGATGTAAAATATATTTACATGCTAAAACGCAAGTACGGAAATGTATGTATGAAACAAGCATACAAACACAATAAACCAAGTGAAGACCATTATTGTTACGTATCTTATTTACATTTGTCATAGGAAAGACGAAATATGATGAGAAATAAAAGCGCCGTTACCGAAGGTGATTATTTGTCTGAAAGAGGGGGCGAAAGATACCCGAGGGACATTCAAACTCATAGATCGACAACGCCATGATTAAAAAAGAAAAATTATATACGGAAAGACAGGTACGGAAGTAAAGATATTGAAATGGATATTGCAAAACTAGCAACTTTGATCACCTCAATACTTGAATTTCTGTGTATGGAACAAAAGAAATGGGTCATGTCAAAATGGAAGGAACCGGTTTTGTCAATGTGTACAAACCAGTTTTGTCCTAGATTTCACACGGCAGACCCCAGTTTTTGTCAAAGAAAAAAATACATAATTGCATAACATAATTGAACTTCGTTGAACTTATTTTAAAAGGAATCTGATGGCTCGTTGGGAACCGATTTCTTTCAGGAGACACACTCTTATTTATAAGAATTAGAATTATTAGAATCTGTAAACACTTGAAATCTTACTTTAAGTCCAGTCGATTTGTGAAACAATAGTTCAGATTGTGGTAAAAGCATCAAACTTTGCAGGGTGTTAGTTGGGGTCATAACTAACATTTATAGCTATGAACCCAATTCAGAAAATCAAAATGGCTGCTCTTGGCAAAAAAATTATAAAAATTATTAGAAAAAATATGAAAAATATATTACTTTACCAATTTTGATAAACTTTCGTATTTCTTATGACAAAGAATATCAACTGAGGACTATTGAAGTACTTAGTGGCCATCTTGAATGGTGGCCATTTTGGAAACGTAACTTTCCACTATATCATTATTCGCTATCATAGATTGTTATTTGAATTAATACTAAGTTTTATATGCATTTACAACTAGTTTTGTTAATCATTTATTTATGACTGTTGCTATTCATATAGGATATATTCACCAAGTGCTAAAATAAGGCATGCAGATGTTTACAAATAAATGTATTTAAAGAAAGACGTAAATTTTTGTAATTGCAGTTTAGCATGTAGATAAACTCATTATAGATACCAGGACTAAATTTTATATATACGCCAGACGCGCGTTTCGTCTACAACTGATCAGTGACGCTCGAATCCAAAAAAGTTATAAAAAGCCAAATAAAGTACGACGTTGAAGAGCATTGAGATCCAAAATTCATAAAAGTGTTGCCAAATACAGCTTAGGTAATCTATGCCTAAGGTAGAAAAGCCTTAGTATTTCACAAAATTCAAAATTTTGTTAACAATTAATTTATAAATATAACAATATCAATGATAATTCATGTCAGCACAAAGAGTGCTGACTACTGGGCTTGTGATAGCTTAGTTACTTTTTTACAACCAAAAAATGCGTATATACAATATAAGTTATGTCCACTGTATGTTGAAGAATACGTAGGTATTAAAATCACTGGAGCTGAAAAAACTAATAAATAAATAGACTGGAAAGAATTCCGTAACACCAAGAGGGGACACGTGAGGATTTACAATGCCAAGCAAATACAAAAAGAGCAGACATACACATTTTGAGCTGGTAATCATGCAACATGTTTGTTCAAATTGCACGACAAGGCAATTAGACAGAATTCGAGACACAGACAGAAAGTTAAGAATCGGTTATCCATGGATTGGGTTTGCCAAAATGATAGAAAACAGTGACGGCTCACAGTCTGAAACAGATATTGATTTGATATTTGAAATTGATGATATCGGTGAATTGTACAGTAAACATTCTTAGTAAATATGAGTTGTCATGGAAGGAATGATTAATACAACACTTCTGAAAAATTAAATACTAACTTCCATAGATGATATGCATGCACACATGAAATGTTGCGTCTTTCTCAGGATTCTCAAGGAATATGTGGGGGAAGTTCTAAAACAGGCCATGTCTTTTAGTCGTGATGGTGAATGCCTCTTCCAAGTAACTAGAATAGTTTGAAGAGTTAGGCTTGCTACTATTAAAAGGTTTACAGGGACATTCAATGTAGGCTTTCAAAAATGAATCAGTTTCATAATATTTGAAAGACATCTTACCCTCTATCTGAGGACTGATAAGTTGCAGTTGTATCCTTTCGACGACAAGTTGCACAATTGAACTATTATAGCTGACAGTTGGTGTTGTCTGCCACTCAACGATATTACTGGACTGTGTCTCGATGTTTGGCCATCCTGTATCATTCTTACTAAGGAAACTTTTGTCTGTTGAACTGATTCGTGTCAACAGCTGTTATTTAGTGTTCCTGTAAAGCTATTCTTTGTATCAAGCATATTTTATATTTTGCCTGCTATGCTATGGTGATGCCTTCATTTTTACCCTTTTATTATGAGGTCTGGTTCAGAGCTTCACGAATACCTTTGCTTAAAATCAGGAGAACTAATTTATCTTGCTTGTATGCTTGCAGATATCATATGGCAGCTACATTCTAATTTTTGTTAGATGCGTTGTATCAGTTCTTCCTTCCATGATAACTCCAAGTTGTTCCAGGCGTTTACTGTACAATTTAGTGTGATCTGCCAGCTTGGAGATTGGTACAATACCTTTTTCAGACCCCTGTAACGTCAATGTATTTTATTATTTTGGAAAGCACAACTCCAAGGATAAAATATTCCTAGCTTTCTTTCTGTCTTTTATTCTGCCTATTTGCTATGTTGTCAAGTTTTATCATTCATCAAGCAGGATACTAGTGATTTGACATCTCCAGTTTTTACTTTGGCTAAAGGAATATGTTTTGTATTACAGGTGCACAGTCATGCCCTATTGTTGTCGATTTAAAAATTTCGATGTATCATGGAGATCTTCACATACATCACCACAGAAAAAATACATTGCAGTCATTGTTTTGGTGATTCGTTACCACTTTACAGTGTCTGGTTACTTATTGTTTTCTTTCAATTGGCAAATTATCTTCAACATTAGACAAGTATGTTTTCCCTTTTACTGATGAAATATTTCTAGGTCTGAAAATTGGTTTGACAGTTTTATGCCATTCTGCCTTGTGATTCTGGAGTGCTTCTGCAGTTCCATAGCCCACATTCAACTTTTTCAAATTGAGCGAAAGGAAAACCAATGCAAGTTCCAACATCTTCGTATGCTTGCATCAAAAGAGTGATTACCAGCTCAAATGTCTATGTCTGTTCTGTTTGTATCTGCCTAGCATTGCAAACCCTCACATGACCTCTCTTACCGTCTCACACATTCCTTCCAGTCTAATCACCCGTTATGTTCTTCTGATATATAGCTCCAGTGTTTTCGAAATCTACAATTTTGATCTTTTCCAACAACAACTTTCGGTCATAAATAATATCATATATACATAATTTCTGTTTTAAAAAGTTACTTAGGCAACCGTGTGAGTAACAGAAATTCTGATACTGATACCTTTATTTTATAAACACGTGCATGCCTTATCTGACCACTTTGTGAATATCCAATACAAATTAGAAAAAAAGTATGTATGCAAATAGTGATTAAATAAGATAAGCGAATAATGATTTATTGGAAATTCATGTTTTCAAAATGGCCATCATCATTTAAGATGGCTACCAAAAAATCAATATATATATATAAAGTCCTTGTCATCTGTGATGAATATACCATATGACTATATAATACTTTCCTGCAGAAAGCGCTTAACTTATAAGTCAAAGTTTACACGGGAAATGCAAATGTGTAAAGGCAGTATTAAGTTGTACTACTCTATGTAAATGTGGAGAACAATGTTATAGAATATGACAGACAGAGTGTGGTTTGAAAAAAACCCATGTACATTTCATTTATTTTTGTTAAATATTTTTTACGTCAATTGAGAACATTTGAGCAGTTGATGTTCTTATAACATTACTTGTATGATATGATCATGAAACTCATTATGTCTGCAATCAAGTTTTTTTTTAAAGGTGTTTCAAATGAACAATATCAATAAAACAATTATCCTGTTACCAGCCAACTATTATAAATGACAGGTATACAAATATTTTCTTGTTTTATTTGTACTTAGATGAATAACTCGGGGAGGGGATATGCTCGCTTTTTTGTACCGTTTAAACCAATACATTTGTAAAGCTTCGAAAATGCAATTTTTTACCGAATAATGACTACCTATTTTGGCTTAAAAACAAAATCAAGATTTTTCAAGATGGCCGCCATTCAATATGGGTAATATGTCCAACAATTTTGTTAAACAAGACAATTAGAATCAGCACTGTTATTCTATTAACCAGGTTTCATGTCAATATCTTCTCTAATATCATTTTCATGATTTTTTTTATTAATCTATAGAGATCAAACGACTTTCAGAGTGGGTCCATATCTTTAAATGTTGTCCATGACATATACTACTACTATGCCAAATTTCATGCTTATACCACAATCTGAGCAATTTTGTAAAAAATCTGCACAAATCGACTGGACTATGTCACTCTCTTCAAGATGCGGGTTCGTTTAGGGATGGAAAATAATGTTTGTGTTTGCATAATTGTAACAATTTCAAGTTGCAGCATAAAAACAATATTGGATCAATATCAGAATGATTTTTCTTTTTCTTTTCTGTCATTGTTATAATATCGTTTATGTGTGTAAAGAGTTTACATTTCTAAACAATCATTTTGGCATTGACATTTCATTGATTTTCTAGTTAATTAGTGAAGGAACTCGACAGCATCTAGACACGGACTGCGAAGAGGACAAAAAAAATCAACTGTCACATAAACAGCAATTTGAATACAACCGTTCGCTCACAATATAGAAAGGACTAGAAACAGGATACCGGGATATCATAATTATATAGTGATTGCGTATACATTACTTATATCTTTACACCTGTATTTATATAGAAAATAATAGAATACAGGATAACCTTAACTAACTAAGTTCATGCTCAATATGAAACATTAGCCAAATTTCTCAAGCTCACACGGTGATTTGATTTCCAGGAAATTTGTTATATGAATCTGTAAGGTCTTTTCTATAACTTTTTAAAAATCTAATAAATTTTTGCATTAAAAAAGATTTCAATTTCACCACAATATTATTAGTTTCAAATTACAAATCTGCTTTTCAAATTTTCTGACAAAATCCTATCCGAGGGCAACTGTTTGCGGGGTATTATAGCAAGCACGACAACCAAAGACTCGTTAATGGAATGATAAAAATAAGTAAATGTTCAGTTCATTAAGCAATGGTGTGTTTTTATCGTCTCCTCGGAGACGATATTAAGAATTGAACGATGGACAGTCAGTGCGTGAATACTTCTTACTACCTGATTGGAAGATATTACGAGACGTGAATAATCAAAGTCTATTGATTGGTTAGAATTGAACGATGGACAGTCAGTGCGTGAATACTTCTTACTACCTGATTGGAAGATATTACGAGACGTGAATAATCAAAGTCTATTGATTGGTTAGGACAATCCAAACATAGTAAATGTGTTTCAATCCCCGTAGAGTATCGGATTTGTCCTCTCTATTTTAGCAATTAGATTTTGCCTGGTCCATAATCATGTATATTCATGATATTGGTACACAGGTAACTTTTATCTATAAATAGCCGAATCTTCTGGAGTTTTGTAAACAACAACGTTAAACGATATATTCTACTTCATAACGTGTGACCTCGCGTGTGTGGTAAAATTGATATTCTAAATGAATTAATATACAAAGCGAGAACACTTTCCATTTTCATCAGCTAAGAGACGGCTAGCCTTTTTTGAAAGGCTAATACTTGTTTAACCTATGCTATTAAAAAAAATAGACTTCGATTTTACTTTTCCTGATACAACGTTTTTGTTTTAATACTTGCAGTTGGACGGCAAACGATGTAATGGCTTCTAAGGTCAAGACATTGATCACATGATAAAAGGTCAGAGTTTACGATTTTCTGGTTAACGTGCATGCCTCGTGGTTTTTGGGCTCGTATTGACTTATTTGTACACGTACATTAATAAAAACCAAAGTGGTCAATTCTAGATTGAATTAGCTTCCTTATTTTATATAATTATTATTAAAAAGTGTTGTTAAAATGTTATTGATTCACGAGTGAAGTGACACTTTTTTTTCTGAATATTTGCGTAGGTCCATGGAAAATCCTTAATAATTCCTTAAATAGGTTTGGTAACGTGTTGAGGGGTATAAAATTTGAAGTAAAACCATTTTTTTGGTTCTCAATTTACTCTATCAGATCACAAAAACCCCGGATACGCAATTGTGTCAGCTTATTCGTGGCGAAGCGGAGATCAAAGGGAGATAAAATTAATGATTGCAGATATATTACGACGATTTCTTGAATAACTTTTCAATATTCCATGTTCCTCTACTGTTGGAACATTAAAATAGTCATGGAAAGGTTGAATATGACATTTTGTTCAAGTACTTACAGGTTATTGAACACTTCCAAAGAAGAAAATTATACATTTAACTGACTTTTCTCTGAAACTTGGACTTATTGTATATTCTCAAACACCTTTTAGTAGATAGAAGGATACAAGAAGGGTTTATCAGTCATTTGTCAGCAGAACCTGTGTTACAATAGAATTGAACTTTTCATTACATTAAAACAAAATATGGAAAAAAGAAAATATGGTCTTCAAAATTGTGAACATTACCATGGAATGAAAATAAAATCAATTTGCAGTGGACAGAAGTACGTGTACAATTTTTGTTTTATCATACCTGCTTTAAGATACAGTGGTGGATCCCAGGGGATCTGGAGATTGGAACCTCCTCTTTTTATGAAATATTAATGCATTTGAATGGGATCATATAGTTGGAACCCTCCTTTTTATCCTTGGTTGAGAATACCACCACCCATGTTTAAAATTGTCTGGATTCACCCTGAGATAAGAAACTATGTAAGATGTACAAGTTCTTTAGCTTGCCTTAATCAAGAGAAAAAAATCTGAACACCCAAAGAACCAGAAAGGGATTTAAAACATAATAATCAACACAAAGATAACTGAAAAAAAAGCTGTATTGCAATCTGAGATCATGCAGATCTCATAATTCCTGTTATTCTAAGTTTTGCTTTATTTTTTTCCCTTCTTACATTTGAATTCAAAAGTCCTGCAATTAACCAACTGTTGAGTCCTTTCAATTAATTTATTGATTGAATAATAAGCTATTAAGCTGACCAGTAAATAAAGTTTGAAAATGCTTTGTTAAAATAAAATAGTGGTATTATGTCATAAAATATACTGAATCAACTTCAAATTTAATCCAAATTCATATTTTCCTGCCCTAAAATGCATAGTCAATTGAACTACAAAAACAAAAACCTGAGACTACTACAATGTATAACATAGAGATTGGTCACTTCCCATGTTATAGTAGTCTCAGACAAAAACAAAACTGACTTAAATACAGTATGTTCAGAATTTTTTTTTTAAAAGGACAACAATGAGATATTTATTATTCTGATATCAGAAATAATCTCATAGTATCAAATCAGAATTTCAGTTCTTAGAATTGAGATAATCAATTAAATCACATTATTTACTTTTATAAATAAAAATCTCATGATATTATCTGGATTTACAATCATCATGATCATTGACTAAGCTTGTCAACATCTCACTTGTTTTAAAAGTTAA
Source organism: Mytilus galloprovincialis (assembly GCA_037788925.1). Lineage (NCBI taxonomy): Eukaryota > Metazoa > Mollusca > Bivalvia > Mytilida > Mytilidae > Mytilus > Mytilus galloprovincialis. The sequence continues at coordinate 39,352,473 of CM075335.1, forward strand.
CCTGTCAGTACTAAAATAAAGAGATGTGGTACAAGATAAGATATGTTATTCCAATTAAAGGGCTCATGAAGAGCAAAGTAATGTATTGCAATGATTTTTATAATTGACACAATAATGTTGATATAAATCAAATAAATATGAATATAACCAAATCCATTCTTAGATATTAAACCACAGCCAGATCAGAGCCACACACATATCAGAAAAAAAGGTATAACAATTATATATTCTACATGTATTAACAGGCAAATATTCTCAAAGTCTTAATTAAAACAATATCTGCACTTCATTGATAGTTTTCTGAGCTCAAAAAATTTATTTTAAATTGCAACACTTTTTAATACCTCTAGGTTTTCTTGAATAAAAAGCCAATTAAATTTGACACTTGTGCTTAACTTTTCAAAATTTTTACAATTTATTATTGTATTATCATTAAATTCTTTTCTTAAAAAGTTATAAAGGGGAAACTGACATTTAAATATGGTATAATTGCCAATGAGATAACAGTCTAGAAACTTATCACCAGAGTCCAAGTGTCTGTTAGCAGTGACAGTTAAATTACAAGTCACTTTACATACATCAACAATGAATAAATTCCATTGTTTTCAGGCAAATGAGGAATATAAGAGTAACAATAGCTTTTGTCTTACTACATGTACAAGAGAATAGAAATGATAATATAAATAAGGACATATCAGAGACAAAAAAGACAGGACTAAACCACTGGACTATATATGTAAAGTATTCCCTTACTAATCCTTATAGAAGCTGCTGTATACTTAGAAAAAATGATGTTGAGGACTTGGCCCCATCAATCAGCATTTTAGACATTACATTATTGTCAATTGCAATCTGCTCTATTTGTTCCAACCTATAATGAGTATCAAAATTTATACCTAGGGTTGAAATTAAACCCATGTACTCTATTGTTCTTTGTGTACATAAAATGTACATGTATATGAAATATATCAAATGCAAAAAAAAATGCTGTAATGTAAATATAGTAATTTGTAAACATCATTTCACCCTCATTATTTAGAGTCCTAGTAAAGGAAGTCCTTGCACCTAGCTAGACGTGTTTCTTAGGCAAGATGTATTATATAACTATTGAAAGTATAACACGATAAATGTTGTAAGTATATAATAACATCAACGTGCAATTAAGGTAAACAAACTATCAAACATAAACAATCTACCACGTGTTCATCTGCTGTGCTTCAATTCAAAACGACCCATCAGGCTTATTTACACGATTTTTTGCTAAAGCAGACAGTTAAATATGTCTGTTTACCTTATGAGGTCTTTTAAGAATGGATTTGCTGTTATGACTTGTGAATTGCATGGAAATTTAATGAAGAAAACATTGATTTTTACCGTAATTTTTGAATACACAACATTCCCAAGGTATCCCCACAAAACACATGGCTACTTTGTAACGATGGCTGGTAACGTGTAGCCACTTTCTAACGATCTTCAAAGATCAATAATAAAATTGCTAATAAATGATTGGATACGAAATTGTGTCAGATTATAAATAGAGGAAAAAATGTAAACATTGGAATCCGCCATTTTGACGTAGGAAACAAACTAATTTTCAATCTTGGATTAAAGGACATTGCGCACATTCCCAGCGTATCATGCATAACCAGTCATCTGCAAATATATCTTTCAGTTGTTTTTTTACACTTACTTTTCTATGTTTTAGTTAATTTAATGTTTTAATTTACTACAGAACGGGACATCGTTCTCAAAGATGCCGTAGAAAAAATTATAGGGGGCGCTGTTTGTGGGCGTAAACATTTTACATACGGGTCCTTTTTGTGTCGACAAGTTGACCTTTATCCGTCAGATTCAGGCGTTTGCCGTCCAACTGCTTGTACTCTCAAACATGGAAATGTTTAATAATAACAAACTCTCTATCTCGTGATTCGGCATCATACATGTTTTGAATTTCATTTTTTTCAATAGGCACATCAAAGTGAAATATACAACGGACAGGGCAGATATAGAGCTACTGATTGAATTAGAATTATGGTTATAAATTGTTACAAACATGGTACATATATATCTGTAGATACTATATATATATATAGTAAATTGTACATAATTATTAAACAAACAATAACGAAAGTAGATGGTTCTCCCACTAGAGCAGGGGAGATAACTGTAAGATATTTTAGACAGTTGCATTAAAAAACAATATCAATGTCTCGTTGGCATCAGTAATAGTCAAGGTAAAACTATTAAAATAAATAATTATTTCTATTATGATACACACAATTTATCCCCTATATCAACAATAAATATCCCTGGTTATGGAACAATTGATGTTCTAATATATTCATAGAGAATGCTTAATGCATCCGCCTTGGAAATTAATGCATTTGTACGTTAATTGTTTTGTGCAAGGATGGTTTCTGACTCTCAGTTATATGGAGTGTAGTTCGTGTGTATAAATACATGTATTACGACACTGATAAAAATTAAGGTAATCAGCTAACTTTATTCTTTTTTGGTTGTTTAATCAGTTTTTTCACAACAGCTATATGCTATTGTATCCAACTTAGTGGGAAAGTTAACAATCAAAGTACCACGATAGTGCATGCATGATGTCCAGCTAGAATTGTATTTAGCCGATTAAGTTATGACTTTAATCTTACATTTTTATAGGAAATCAAAACGTATCTAGAACAGCCAAATATACTGATACTGTTATAAGGCACCTTGTCGGTTTAGTAATATAAGATACTCAGATCCAATGGTATTAAACGATTATAAGCCTATTCACCAATAAAAAGAGAACTGCTATGAGTCATGCAAATCAAGTATTTGCTATACTAATAAGACATGTAAATTATCCTATAATAAGATAATGATTTGAACATTTTTGTAGCAAAAGATCTTTTGTGATCCTTTTCACGATCTTCAAAACGTGGTACGGTTTCATTTTTTGCTAAATTTCTAACTATTCTAACATAAATCTTTCAGAACCATTTGAAACATTAAAATGGAAGGACATTTTACAAATAAAGTTGTTTAGTTATTCGAGTTATAAAAACTGTCATTGTCAGAATACAAACAAAATGTCGAGGAGCAATCTGTCTTTTTTTTAATTAAAAAACGGCGTACTTTTTCTCACAAACTGATCATAATGTTGAACCATTTTGACAGATAGTTTTATAATATGAACATTTATTCATTCAATTAATAAGATGTAACCATGCATATGTCTCCTCCTTGTCTCCTCGATAAGAATTCATTCACGATCCTGTACCAGAGCTTTCATGGTCTAATCGCAATACTTGCCCACCGTTAGGTTTTTTTTACGATCAATTTTTTTATATACTGATATACATCCGCGAAAGAGCTCAAATCCTTGCCGACTAAGAAAAAACCCTCAGAGAATAGGAATATGATGTTAAAATTACTATACGCATGCAATTGGACAAAACAAAACGAAGACTTCAATAGTCACTGGAGACTGCAGTCACGATGGGCCAATGGTAAGTGTATCATTTCCAGGGAATCTTTCGTTATCCGAGATTCAGGGTTCACATCAATGACCATTCTAGCATGGATCCTTAATTGGATCATCATTCGATGAAAGTTTACTCAGTCTTGTGGATTTGAGACTTATAAATACACGTGCATAATAGCTTTGTGCGTTTCGGTTTTTGACACTTTTTAACCGTTCGATAAATTTAAGATTACAGTATACATGTATTTGAATACACTATAATCCCTTTTGGCATAGTATTTACTATTGACTACATTTTAAAATTTTTTATTTGACTTGTGGTGCACAAAAATAATTATTTTTACTGATCCCTAAAAATGTAATTATGAATCTTATCTTAGTCGAATGGAAAAAGAATGAAAGGGTGATTTACTATTAAAGGAGGTAAACACGCTGTTCATTTTAAAAATCATCGACAAAGACATCAAATATGATGATATTGACGTTATCATTACTCTGATAACATACTGTAGTGTTGAACTAAGCTTTTCTATATTTATCCAAATTTCAACAATATCACTTCTCTAAAGCTGTAAGATACGCAATATATTTTTAATTGATAAAAACATATATTGTATTAAATATGAACTGAATTGGGTATCACGATGTGTTAAATGGGTATGATGTTCCAAATATGATAAATTCCCCATAACTCTCATAAAAAACAGATAATGTGGCAACCGATCCTATCAGATAATAGTCTCAGAGGAGTTGTGTCGTTACAACTTTAAAAAATTCAAAGTCCTATACCCCCTGTGATGTTCGTATCGAAATAACGATATGATTTGATCAACCTACACATGATGGAATCAATAAAATCAAGTAAAAAGCAAAACACAAATATACTGAACTCAGAGAAAAATCCATAACCAAATGGCAAAATTAAAAGTTCAAACACATCAAACGAATGAATAACAACTGTTACATTCCTGACTTAGTACAGGCACTTCCTTGTGTAGAAAATTGTGGATTAAACCTGGTTTTATAGCTAGCTAAACATCTCACTTATATGACAGTTGTATACAATTCCATTATGTTGACAAGGATGTGTGAATAAAACAATAATAGGTAAACATGTCAAAAATAGAGATACATACAGCATAAAGCATATAAGAAGGCATGAAGAAAAAGAAAACAAAAATTATCATAGAACAATAACACAATGACGGGATCTATAAGTACAGAGCGACGACAAATGGATACCAGCAAAACAGACTAAACAGTAAAAGTAATATTCATAAAGAAAATCTGATGATGCACAACGTGAATACAAAGAATCTATACTTCAAGACCATCGTGTATATTTTGTGGAGTTGATATATAAAAGTTAAGACTGTAACACCATTACAGACACAATTTCATTTCATATTTTTCCGGTGGTTAGAAATGACATACAGTAAAATCAAGGAAAGCCTGCACACAATTCGATTTGGCTTCTTAATCAAAATAACCATCGAGGGTTTAAACGTTACTTTTTCCAAGGCCGCCGCCGTTGAATAAATAGTGTGATAGATCAAGTAAGTTACAATGTCGTACATTTTGTATGGTGATGATTACATCGTCAAAACATTATTTCAAAGTAACATATTGAAAAGTTATCCTGAATGACACTGATCATGTTATCCATGTATACAGTATAGTGTCATGAAACTGTTTGGTTTATAAGTTTTTAAAGATTGTATGATTGGAAGAAACTACATGTTTGACTTCAACTATTTTAGTTTGCAATAGATGTTGGCTAATTTCTCTTTAATTAGTTATGAGTGCTCTAGTGATGAATGCAATACTTGTAACATAATTATAATACTTTTAAGGTGTTTGCGAAATTTTTCTCAGTTTTCCCAGTCGAATTAAAAAGCTTGTTTGAATTAGTTTATGGGACTGTTTTCTATGATTTATGTTTTTGGCCGTACAGGTTAGTCCCGACTATCTTGACTTGTTGTTTCCTATGGAATTGAAATACAAGTTTCAATTTATAAACGTGACATCAATCTATTAGTCCGCGTAGGCAACAGAAGGATTTAAGCTCAACGATACAAGGAATTAAACAATTGACAAATGGATATTATTTACTGATAGTAGATGTGCTTTTGTAGCAAAATATTTATACTGTTTCATGAAAAAAGGAAGGTCGGTGAAAGATAGTCAGAACCAAAATTTTAAAAAGTAAAAAAGGGGGGCTTATTAGCCAACGTTTTGACTGGTGCTTGTATAGTAAAGAGATAAAAGATCTATCTGTCTAGAAGTATAAATTTGTTTTAAGTTGGTTATATATAGTTATCAAAAGGTACCAGGATATATAATGTTTGAAATCTGCTTATTTCAGGTCGTAGTTTATTTTTGTTTAATACCAACAACACTAGTTTAATGATGTGTAAAATGATTTTTGTTTTGTTTTTAAGATAATACTTCTAAGATTTTTAATATTTGATGAGAGATAAACAATTATTTTTTTTAATATTTTAAGAGATATGAACAAAAATTGAGTCCCCTGCAAAAATCCTAAAAGGTAACAGACCAAATAGAGTACGAAGTTGGAGATAATTGAGGATCTACAATTCTGAAAAAGATTTTGATAAACACAGCAGTAAGTAAAACGTTTTGTAGACAGTAAATTTCTTAATATAAAAATGTTAAATGATTGTGAATGACAAAACAGGGGTAAATTATTTGTGATATTAATTGAGTTATTCACCCAAAAAGGGCATAAACAAAACACACATGATAGTATAAGACTAAAGAGTATTATCTATGTAGTGGAATTTAAATCCAAAGTGTTTCGTTTAAATCATACACGTACCGTATCATTGGCTACTTGACTTAGTGTAATACCTATCTAAAAGAAAATAACTGTTTCGTAAAACGAAGATTTCATTTGCCACTAAGAGTCTTCAATCCTTTTCTTTTACAAAGGGTCTTTAAGTACTTAAGCATTTGTATTTAATTCGAATAATATGTCATACGACAAGCATTTAATACAAATGCCTAATACAGGGATCACTATTTGCCTCTTCTTAGCACTAATTTATGTTATGACATGAGAAATGAAGTCTATTTAAATATGGATACTTTTTTTTGTATTTACCAACACAAATGTTTCTGGTAATTACGTATAAGTATATAACTATTCGTTTACAATATATTTTTAGACAGGTCTTCGGTCCAACAGGTATTCATAAACACTATACCTTTACACCTAAAACTTTATGATGCACTTACCGGTCCCAGTGGCATTGGATCTCCGTTTGAATATTCTTTTCTCTGCTATATATGTTTATAAATTGGTAAATTGACATTGCAAGGTGTAGAAAATTGTTAAAAATTTAAAACTACAAAAACGCCCATTTTACCCAACTGAAGGTAACAGTTATCGTTGATAAAACATATAAATTCAAAAGGGCGATAAACATAGTTCCTTAATTATGCATTGTCTCAAATTCAAATTGACAATTAGCCATTTCGGAATCAAATGGTCTCTGGGTAATATTTTCAAAAGCGTACACCAAAACGTTTTGATTGGTTTAAAAGATTCTAAACAATGGAAATCCAACCAATGAAGTTACGTTATTTTCACTTTGGTGTACGAACAATGAGATTAGTCCTTTAGATTCTGAAAAGGCAAATTGACACGTGATATCGAAACATTCATATCGAATAAAAAGTAAAAGGTGATGTTTTGGTTCATTAAACCTGTTGTATTTTGTAAGTCGAATTATAATTTGAATTTGTGTGATCTGAACCCTCTCTTATACTTGTAAGCAATGTAGAATAACTAAAAATTCAGAAACACGCACAGTTAAACTCAGTTTAAAAGAAGTCCGAGAGGTAACAGAAGAAACTCATTCGTCACAACTCGGCTGTTTCCTTAAATTTATCAGAGAAGGAGATTGGAGGATTCACACGAGAATTGCCGATTAAGAAGAAAATAAGCAAAATGACAATGATACATGAATAAACAAAGGACTTCTAGCAGTCATAAAATAATATATTTATTTTATAGGTTTTTTTGAAAAAAAATATAGGTGATATATTGAACTATTTTTTTTTTTCATTTTTCAGCAATTGAGGGTGAACAAATCAACATTTGACTCATACGATTTAAAAAAAATCCTTGGTTATTCATATTCTAGGAAATTAATCTTGTTTTTTTTGTGTGTCTTTTAACATAAGTTTACAAAATACCCAAAGACACAACCTGACATAACAGCAGAGACCAGCATATGGCTGCCAATTGGTCTTCAACACTAACGAGGACATTTCAATATCAAAACACTATAATCATGAATTACCAGTTCCCGGAAATCTTATTACATTCATTTTTTAAACAGATCGTTTTTTCTAGATTTTTCTCGCAATTTGTGCAAAACATTATTTAAAATGTAATAATTATTTTATTTCAATTTTGTTTCTTTATCATCACCTTTTCATTTCAAATAATGTGTGGCAATATGTGGTGATCTACTACCACCATTAACCATCTGCATATCATGTCCATACAAGAACAAAAAAACTGCATTCAATACTCGGAGTATTTTTGTATTTGTCTCCAACTCATTATAATCATTTCGGAAGTTGCTGAATTTAAATTCCCGTCTAGTAAAACGTTTTTTTTCCGTATGTTTTACATGTTCCATTTTCTACATTTTAAAATGCATGTACCAAATCAGGATTATGACAGTTGATGTCCATTCGTTTTATGTGTTTTATCATTTGATTTTTCCATTTGATTAGGGACTTTCCGTTTTGGATTTTCCTTGGAGTTCAGTATATTTATGATTTTACTTTTCCCTATTATAGAGCTTCAATTTTGCATTTCCCAGACTTCTCTTTTGAAAAAGGAAAACATTTTTCTGTACCTTTCACATCCAATATCCAACACTGTGTTATTCGCCGAATTATAAATGGTTTATATTCGAGTGAATGCATGACTCATCACAAAAAGGAAATGTTTCATCGCATCCCCAAAGTTCATCAATGTTCAAACTAACATAGATAAATGACTTTACTGCACAATATATGGTTTTAAAATCGTGGTTGAAAATATGTTATTCTTCCGAAATGCATATCAATTTCGCAAATCAAATGTTGTTAATAATTACTATGAATATTTTTTACAGGAAGTTTCCTGATCATTAATTTTAAACCAATAAACCACGATGTTGCGTGACATTTATACTGATATGTCAATATCTTCAGATGATAAACCACCAACAAGGGCAAGGATTTGTTTTAATTTCTCATTTGCAGATTCTGACATATTCTCATTCGCATACGATTTCATGTTACCAGTAAAATTGTTATTCACTAAATGATGAAGATCATCTTTTAATTTTGGCAATGACGTGTCCATTCCTGGTATATTTTAATACTCAACAATGTTCAATGATCATAAAACTTTTCATCCAAAGACAGTGCTGTATTGTTCCTCGTGAAATTGCCTTACTATAAAAATTAACTCTGCTTACTATTCTGTTTGAAGAAGGCTTTAATCTCTTCACCTTTTTATCCTTACCCTCAGCTTGTCAAAATCCTGATTTTTTTTTCTTGATTTTGATTCAAGTAACAAACTTTCCGCCTGATTAAAGTGATTCTCAGTACTTTTGTGTGTCTTTGAAATTCATAATAAGCATATAGACAAGCGGTAATAAGGACAAAGTAAACTTCTAATTTACATTCTGCAAAGGATATGCCTAAAAGAACTATTATAGACTATTTTTTTTTTCATACTTTCAACGACAAAAATCATATTATATCTCAATCTTATTAAAATAAGTTCTCATCACTTGCTCCTCGATTTTTTATATGTTGCCGTGTGACATATAAAAAATCGAGGAGCAAGTGATGAGAACTTATTTTGATAAGATTGATTATATCTGTACCTCTGTGACGTTTACATTCTGATAAACTGATAAACTGATGAACGTCAAACCTTACGGGCATACGATACAGTTTTGATCCTGTATTTACAGTTTGATGAAAATTTCCATATAGGCTAATTTTTGCCTGATTAAAACAAATATGTAATAAAAAATATACCTAAATGCGATACTTTTTGAGTTAAATGAGGTAGAAATTTTGTATATTTGCTCAAAATTCGGATTTCTGGCAGTATTTTCTCTTTCGAAAAAAAGCCATAACTTTTTTGTTTTAAAAGATAAACACAAATTGTTTTTTGTTAAATAATTTGTAATTTCTGTATTTTATAAGTATCTTAAAAACTTAAACAATTTCTATTCAGAAATAACGCATATTTATCAAATGATCATGAATTGAGAAAGAAACGCAATTTTTTGCTGTATATTTATCAACATTAAAAAAATTGCACTATTTACAGTTTTATAAAATTTGGTTCACATAATCTCCCTGTAAAATGAAACAAAATGTCGTTTAAAAAAAATAGGGGTCCATGCACTCGTTTTCAAATTAAATCAGTTTGAATGATAAAAAATCAGTCGAAAAATGCATCTTTTCCCGATATGTCATAGTTTGACGTCGCGAAAATAACATTTTACGTTAGCAACGTCATTACCTTCCCTGTAACTGTATCGTATGCCCTTAATCTATTCGGTCTCAGTACTTTTTTAATCCTTTATGGGTGCAATTTTTAAACATACATAAATAAAATACTAAAATAAAAAAGCAATTAATGAGGTTGTAAAATTTTATATATGCCTTTTTGTGCTTCTTTGTTAAATACTTGTTTATATTTATTGTGATTAAGTTTATTACACAATCTTGACTGCTGTACCCCTATTTTTAACATGTTTACCTATCATGTGTGTTTGTTTTGTTCATGCATCGCTTCCAATATAATTGAAGTTGATGCGACTGTCATACAAGTGAGAGGTTTAGCGCTAGAACTCCAGGTTCAATCTACCATTTTCTACATAAGGAAATGGCAAGTACCAAGTCAGAAATATGACAGTTGTTATTCATTCGTTTGATGTGTTTGAGCTTTTGATTTTTCCATTTGATTAGGGACTTACAGTTTTGAATATTCCTCATAGTTCATTATTTTTGTGATTTTACTTTTTTCTCGGTGCAACTTCAATTTGATATCTTGAAACTACTTGATTATGTCGTCATAAGCTTTCATTGACAATAGATTAGAAAATTCAAACATATAACTCTGAAATATATATCCAGATATCATTAAATACCGAATTATAAAAGGATTGAATTTTGAAAGTAACAAATAATGTCTGTCACACGATGCAAATTTCATTATGTTTTCCTTTACTTCGGCAACAGACAGACTGTAAACACTACTCATGTATTTCATGTTAGCATATCCTGTCCAAAGATCTCGAATAAATCAAACATTTCCATTTGGATCAAATTTTGTGGCATTAATGCTTTGTTTAATTTTGTAATTTTTCATATGCTCCGTGGCAGCAGATGTCATAGAATCAAATTCGGAAGTAAATAGGTTTCTTTCCTGTTCTTTCATTCAGTATGCATTCTCTGTAGAAAAATTTTGATGAACGAAGAAACACGTTTGATGGTTATTTATATTTTGATTTCTGAGTTTTTATCGAGTAATTAACAGACAGCCATCGACAATATTTCTTTCATTTCTGATCCTTTGTCTTCCTTAATGTTGATAATATATCAATAACTAAAACTGAACTTTGAGGAAAATTAGTGTTCCGTGCAGCAAAAGAGGACCTTGGTAACCCGGGAGACGTCCCAGCCGGTTTGTTCTTTCAGTTGTATTATTTAATTTAATCATGCATAATATTAATGTTCATGTTATCTACTGTATTTGCACCATTTTTAAAAAACTGATATTTCGCTTGATTAAATATGAAGATAACTTGTATCAAATTTTGTTCACAAATCACCAATGATAATTCTTTAATTTGATAAAAACACCTAAACAGATGCGTTTTTTTTTACTAAAATAAAAAGAAGTATTTCCAAAATATTGCTAAAGCACAAGTTTTTCCAACGGATAGATATTATGTCCAAGAAACCGACATTTCCAGCATATGTAAGACATTTCGACCCCATGTATCTCGAAAATAAGCACTTCAAGTGTATTTTCTATTTGAATTCAGTAGGAGAATTATAATTTGTATGCAAACTTTCGTCATTACAATTTTGTATGCCCTTAAGGTAGGTTGTGGTCTTAATAAAAATCCATAGAATTTGCTGATAATTTTTCAACATGAGGTTTATATCAGGCTTTTTGTCAAAAATATAATAAAAAGTGTGGGTCACTACAACATACAATGTAGAAATTTAGGATAAAATATGAGAAGATTGCACAAAAATATGCTTTTAGATAAGAAAACAAATGGTGTCACAAGACTCTTTTTCTTGCTTTATAATAAAATAGGTAAATTCACAACAAATTATATTGTAAAAGTTACTTTATCTGAGTTATCAGCCCTTATGTGACAAAGTTTTTTTAAATTTAAATACAGCTGTAAATATTATAAAACACATAATTTTCTGTATTAACATGAAAATTGCATACTACTCTCAAGAACTGAACAATTCATTAAAGATCTAGACCGATCGGTATTGATATTTCAATATCCCAGAAGGAGGAAAGCACTACCACCTTTCTTAAAAGACTATTTTGACTACAAGCAGAAAATGATCCAAATGTTTTGAGCAAAACTCATACTTTGATTGTAATCAGATGGAAATAATATCGACAAATTATGCTATAAGAGGTACTTTCCTAATGTGTGTAGAAAGATAGCGACTAGTAATTGAATGCAATTCAAATTATTTCGATACAAGTAAAAAGCATGCACCTCCAACTGATGATCCCTGAATTGTACAATTATTGATTTCAAGGGTTCAAAATACTTGTATGCTTGGAAAGACATCTTTATATAAGGATACTACTCTAAGAAACCTATTAATTCAAGAAAACAAAAACACGAAGAATATCACACATGTATAATTTTTATAATTCCATAACTTCTTTTTCTAACCGTTCCAGTAATCAATTAATATAGGGATAATGTATGTGAAATGAACAGATGATGACAAATGATGCATTAAATGCTTTGGTTGTGAAAACTCGTAAATGCACTTGGGTGAAGTGGACTTGTGAAATTCTTTCTGTAACCTTTTTGGAAGTTCAAGTTTAAATTGTCAGATTGATGTTCATGTGTACTCTTATGACGTTATAATAGTACCACTGTCCGTCTGGCACATAAAATTGATGTGTGTGCACATAGATGGTTTTGTTAACTGTACAAAGCCTCTTTCGATAATGGTTTAGGTCGCATAAGTTTTGTAAGACGAGTCTTCTGTTCCTGTGAAAGCACTGGTAACCTTGATGCTGCAGAAGAGGCCCTTGAACTGGACGGTCTTTTCTGAAAACGAAAATAAAATACATAAATTAAGCATTTAATTTAGACAAAAATTCAGTGTTGAAATTTTTGTCGGTTTGGTTTAGTCAAGAACATAGCATTTAAAATTTCTTAAATCCGCCTTAAATTATATTGTTTGGATTTACAGTTCACCTAATAGTAGTAAAAGGTATATGCATAAAAAACAAACATCCGTCTTTAAGAAATTATAGACTGTCTAAATTGTGTAGAGACTAATTTTTTAATTGTTTTTTTTTTTAAATCGACGCAACATTTCCTAATTTTCGATGCAAATAATTCTAGGGTTATTGAAAACTCGGTGGTGACATAAACGAGTTGGGACATAAAAAAGATGTATATTTGTCCCAATCGGATATCTCCCTTAGAAAAAATAATTCACTGTAAATAGGTGCCCTCTTCGAATCGGTAGCATACATATATAGTTGATATAAGATGGATTTTGGCTATAATGTACAGACACTTTTTGGTCAAATAAATCTTTTAAAACGTGCTTCAGTTCTTATCCATCCATGACTTTACGTGTCCTTTATGAAGTTAATTTATAAAAGCGCGTAGGACAAACATTATTTATAAAGTGAGATTTTCATCTTGACCGGTAGCAAAACATAGAGCATGAATTTATAATCCGCATTAAACAGACAGATAACGGTACTTACGGAATCATCTATCGATTGTACAAAGGCATATGAAAACGACTTCTCTTTTGATAACAGTGGTTCATTACTCCTGTGTGAAGCAATCACTTGTTGAGAACTCATCCCGATCTTTCCTGCTCTAGGGTCCACAGTAAGAGGTTGTTGAGTAGAGAATACTCTATTGAAGTTATTGTCACGGTTACTGAGCTCCATCCGATATCTCTGAACTTCACGTCGTAATTTTTCCAATTCATCATTATAATCCTAAGAAAAATTAATAAATGTATCTTTATATATGATATATATCAAAACTCAAAGCTATGATATCACGACCCTACAATCAATAATATTCAGTAAACGTATTTGTAGATATAATTCATGCAATGGTTATAACATGTGATTGATATTAGATACATAAAATACAGTCTTTTATGAATACAAGTTTTAATAGTATGCAAATACACGTATGTAAGTTATATCATATTTTTCAGTGGTGATGTAAAAATAGCTTTCTCGTTTACAGCTTTTATTTTATTGTACTTAATATTTTCTATCAGTTTACTAAATTATTATAATTCAACTCAATATAAAGTACGAAAATATTGATAAAAACAACGACAAAATTGTATGAAGTATGATTAATATGGTAGTGAAAAGCTATGACTCCTGGGTAAAAAAATATAAAAGAACTAAATTTAAGTAAAACTTTAATTAAATATAAAGTTTAAGTATATGTATACGTGCGAAATAAACCAATTTTCCTGTACCCTGTTTACATGCGGAAGCAAAGCAAAGAATGAAATTTAAAAAACGAAAAATTAACCCAACTAATTATTCCATGCAAAATGACAATAAAAGTTCGATAACTCTAATCTGATAAAAAAGCTAAGTATTATTTGATATTAAATATCTACAACAGACGGTTATGTTGATTCTCATGACTGGTTTACCCGTGTAAGGGCTTACCTTCTTGGTAGGATCATACAATTTCGAACGTCCAACCTTCCAAGTAAGAAATATAAAATAAGCTGATTCATTTTAAACACAAAACTGGACGAAGCAGATATCAGGAAATGACTGAAGAGACTCAGTGTTCATTTAAAAAATAAAGAATGTTAGTATTTGATTTGAAGTCAGCAACAAGAGATGGAACTGAAAACTAAACCACTTATATAGAAGTTTGTTGCTCGTTTTAACAGGTCGTGAAAACTTCAAATAATTGCAAGCTTCCAAACTCTTTAAAAAACAATAATTTCCATAGGAAATGACAATAGTATATTGTAAGAATTGTTTGTAATTATCCAATCAGATATGTGTCTAAGATTTGTGATTTTGCAGTAACACTAGTATGTTTAGTTTAATATAGACAGAATGGAAAGCAGAGGATGAATAGAATTGAAAATTTGATATATGAATCATACATATAAAGGAAGAATATCGGAAATGAGAAGTATATATATTTGTTTTAAGTTTGATAACATATATAATATATAAATTATAAATAGCTTATTTCAGGCTATGGCACAATCTTTGATATGAAATGATTCATTTGGTTAAAATAATAAAACTCCAGTCAAAAACCGATAAGCAACAGCCAATTAAATATGATTTGTATCTATTCTTTCCACCAAACGATGTATATGCTACTGGAAATTGTTGCTGATGTTTTGTTTCTGTTGACTTGTTTTTTAAATTTTGAATTCGATAAAATAATTGAATAACAAAGGTAATTAAATTACTAATTACGAATTGCACTATGGGGATATTGACAAATGAAGTTTGAAAAAAATATTATAGTGCTTCGCAATTGAAGTTGGTTTACGTTCGACTCCCAGAATGCCATTTTATCAAAGATAGTCCATTTTTACTTAATATATGAATATCAGAGACATTTATTGCATAAATATGTCTTTCCATCTTTGAAAATAGCAAAGACAGGAATATTTTACATGTCTTTTCACCTTCAAGTCTGTGAACCTTTAAACTTAAAATAAAATTCGTTGAATTTTAAGTGCTTATTAGTGTCACCCCAAATCTACAACATTCAAATTTGTCGAAACCAATGAAGTGTTCCCCTGATCAAGTGAAAAGACTGTAAATAAGTTTACCTTGTTTGTACATGAATGATGTGACTGAAAATAATATGTAACTTTAATTTAAATTTGTTTGTTTACCAGTGAAATTGGATGATATTTAGATTTGTTTGTTTTCCAGTTAAATTGGATGACAAATCGGCTTATAGGATTATTAACCCATGTTACATATCGTTATTGGATATATAATATGTAACTTAATCTCATAAAACGATACTGATTTTAACCTTTTATAAGACATGTCTATACTGTTTTGATACATATACACAAACGAATGTTATATAGTATAAATCGAAATCCGTATGGTTTTTTTTTTACTTATTTTGATTACTGTCATTTTAGATAAGTCTAATAGTATCATAGATTTAATTTGAAATTGGATGTTGTTCTTAACAATTTGAATAAAAGAACATGTAAATATAAAATTAAAACACATTCATACAGTTTAATAATAACTATGGCATGTCTCAACTAGTGAATATATTTGAAAAAGAGTAAAATCATATCGTTTTAAGATACATTAAAGGTTCATACTTTGCATTCAGTTAAACAACAAGATTTGTGCAAGGTAAATTTGTGTAAATACATATCCTATATATACATAAACGTGAAAAATCACACTGAATAAAAAGATTATATTAAAACATTTAATTATAATTCAAAGTGGCATATTTTCAAAAAAGTTGTGAAATCGTCACAAGTGCAGACAGACATGATTATAAATCCGTGAGTGCCGCTTAGTACAACGTTATTCCAAAGAGTACCTCATCGCGCTTTGGGGCAATTTGCCTTGAATCACGGCTATTTCTTCTCTTTGCAGAATTGGATGGAATAGGTGAACGTGATGATCGTACTCTATCTTCTCTCTTTTAAGAAGTATTCAATATGCATATATTTCTTTAATTTTTTTTTTTTCATTTCATAATTTTTAATACGGTGTTTGTTTGCTGTTGTTGTTGTTTTAATTTATAAAACACACTAGATGTCCCAATTCGAAATCAGCGGAAGGATCTGATGTCCGATGAGGAATTAATGAAAATTCAGTGTGACGGTTGGAAAGTAAATCCTAAATCCGATACCTACAGAGCACAATTCCTCCGTGCTAATCGCATCTAGATTTTACTTACCAGCCTTTACAAACTGTTTTTTATTCCTATTTGCGATTCGGATCCCTCCGCGGTATCGGATCGGGATCTACCGTGCTTGATAGAACAGGTGTTGATGTCATTTCGGGGCCTTTTATAGCTTATTATGCGGTATGGTCTTTGCTCATTGTTGAAGGCCGTACGGTGACCTATAGTTGTTAATTTCTGTGTCATTTGGTCTTTTATAGAGAGTTGTCTCATTGGCAATCATACCACATCTGCATTTTTATATTTTTTTTCCAACACAAAACATAAGAGACAACACATTTATTTTATTTGTGTGTTTGGTTTTGGTGTCAATTCCTTCAATGTCTATGTGACAGCTTGTTAAAATATGTCTTATTTAGACGAAACTTGCATCTGTTATGTATACAAAATTGTAAGAATGTTTAAAATATGTTTTTGGCGCAAATGAAATGCCAATTGGCGCAAAAGCAAATCACCGATTTTTTATAGACGGGTTCATTAAATACATGTTGTAATCGTTTTGTGTTGTTCGGCTTGAAGACTTCTACTTTCTCATTATGTTGAACAAACTTTAAGATCCGAAACGAGTTCAAAAATATTATGTAATATTGAATAGTTCAGTTTATCTATATATAACTTAGATTGTTTATGTCTCAAAAAAGTCTTGGTATAATTCCAAAAATTATTTCAAATCACTTTACCGTAGAGATTACACTTTACATTAACTTTCAGAACATGTCTGATTTTTTTCTTACTTAATAACAAGTGTATTAGTACTACATACCGCACGCTGTGATACAATATTGTAATGCATAAGATGCTAATTTTTTTTTTATCGTATTCATGCATACTTATTCCAAATTTATAATTAAAAAACAAATTCAAAAACTACTGTCTACTTTTTCTTTGCTACAAGAAAGGACAGAAACAAATGTGAATTTTCTAAAGATATTTCTAACTTTTAAAATTCACAATGTAAATATTTGTTTAACAAAATACAAAAATATTTCCTATAATGAGCTCGAACTTTCGCTTTTAAAATTAACCATAACTAACAAAAGGACTCATGATTCACCAAGAAGACACTTACCGTGAAAGCCCCAGGAGACAGTCTTGTTGATGGCTGTTGATGGCTTTGAACTTGTTGTAGTTGCTGATGATGTTGCATTTTTTGACTAGCCACTACTTCTGCAACTTTTCTACTAAAGTCTTTCCGCAAATTTTTCAAGTCTGTTTCTAATTTAGCATTCTTTTCTTCAAGTTTCATTTTATTCCTGTGTGTCTCTTCTAACAATGCTTGCAACTGTTGAAGTTCTTTTTCTAACTTTTCATTAGTTTTTTCTATATCACGTATAATTTCTTTGTAATGAATTTCTGTTTCAACCTGGGTCTTTTCTAAATTAGCAACTAATTTCCTTAATTTATCTAATTCCTGGTTTTTCCTAAGAATTTCTTCGTTTTTACTAGCAAGCTGATCCGCTACACCCTGTCTTAATTTTTCTATGTCTCTTTGAGCATTTATTAAAAGATCTCTAAGATTTTGACACTCAGCTTTTTCTTCAAGTAAATTTTTTTCACTTGCTATTAATTTGGCCTTCCATTCTTCTTCTCGACTGTCCGATTCATTTTTCAGAGCACTTTTCAGACGATCTTGTCCAGCTTTTCGTTCTCTGTCTAATTCCAGTTCTAATTCCAAACGTTTAGTTTCTAAATTGTCAATTCTTCCTTGTGCATCTTCTTGCACTAGTAATATTTCATATTCAAATGCTTCTTTCATAGCCTCAATTTCGACCTCTTTTTCATGATTGCGTGTAAACAACATATGAACAACTTGAGTTAATTCGGAAACTTTTTTTGACATCCGAAACTCAAACGTCTTCTTGGCGGAATCGCCAGAGTCAAACTTGAACTGATTCATTTTGATTTAACTGAGCTTTTTATTTCAGAACGTTCAAAATTCACATCATTTATTATAAAATTATCGCTGGTTAAAAGTTACCTGAAATATAACGTGAAAATCATTAGGTTCATTCTTCGTGGAATATTTGTTTTAGATAACATTATTATTGCTAATGACTAAATCTAAATACCTTTTATCAATAAAATCACTAAAAAGGTATAACTCAATATAGTACAAGAAAATTTAATTACATATATTGAAAATTGATGTTTTAAATCAGTTTTCACATTGATATATCCCAGTATAGTTAAGTCAATACGAAAATATTGCTTATAAAGTGTTTTTATCGTTATGGACATATATAAATTACTATGCGAAAAGCTAATCGAGTTGCCGTACTGTTTCTTCAAAACATATTACACTATTGGCACCTTGTAAATATAGCAATGTGGTGATAGAATAAAAATTGACTGACGCAACAAAGAAGACAAATTGTTATCGAGGTGTTTGTTATAAACTTCCGTTACATGTATCTTTATCAAGTAACGGTCTCAGTTTCCAATCATTATATGACTTATTTGTCGACATTGACTGGCAAAATAAACACCAAAAAGTTAAAAGGGTATTGATATATGGTTAATGGTTAATGGAGTTCTCCCATAGGACATTAAACCCAATGCTAAAGAAAGGCATTCGTTTTGACGTTCTTGTTTTACAAACCTGTAAAATTAAAGTCTAAAAATCCGATGTTTCGGGTAAGGCGAGTCCCCATATTGCCCAACCTACCTGTTGTATTGATGAATAATTATTTCTAGTTCTGAATATGCCAAGAATGTTAAGCAAACACTATTTGATTTCAGCTTGCCTTGTATCAGTATATGTTTTTTTTTTTTTTTTTTTTTTTTATCTGGTAACTTATGTTTAGTTGGAACATAAATACTGAAGGATAAATACATGCACATTAGAGAATCAAAATCTCGTGAAATACTTAGAAATAATTGAAATATACATGTAAAAGAAGTTATTTTATTTTGATCTGATTAACGTGCAGGGGCAAATATCTCTACCATGCATGTTCGGGGCAAAAAAAAAAAAAAAAAAACAATCAATAAAAAGTGTATGTTCTTGTAAAAAGACGGTTTCGAATGGAACCAATGACGGGAAATTTGAACTGCATCTGTAAAATGAAATACTAATATTTTGCTTGGCAAAAGGCATACTAGGACCATCAGAGAGCCGTTACAAGAGTTCTGTAGCGAGCTGTGGGCGTAACAAAGCTCTCCTTGTAAGTTAAAACTCATTCCGATCGGACAAGGCTGTATATTTATACATGAATAATTACATTACAGATGTATGTTTCATAATGATACGTTATTCTAATTGGCTACTCTGCTATCTTGCGTTATTCTTTTAGCAACTTCATTACACAATAAAATTTACCATTCATGATGGCACGAGTTCCCACAATACAGTGCACAGGTAATTAAAATAAAAACTTGGAAAAAAATCGTGTTTTCATGATCCTAGCTTATTAATTGTAATTATAAGTATTGGATGCTTCTTTTTGTAACTTCATAGGGTTGTAAAAGCGTTGACCGTATTTCATACAAAATGTACTTCGGTCAACGCTTTTACCCCCAATGAAGTTACGAAAGAAGCACTCAGTTCTTAATGATCCCGTGCAGCTTTACAAACTACCCACTTAGTGAAGGGGTCACTGATGGGATGTAGAAGCCCAAACAGTGACCATAGCTATATACCTTAGTCTATAAGGAAAAGGTTTGACTGACAATATTTTTCTTTCAATTTGCTGAAGAAGGTATTACTGCTCTCAAAAAGAGATCAGACGACAATAAGAATACTAGTAAATCCCAATATGTTCTTTCACATCTCTCTTAGTTAAATTATATTTATATAGACATAAGTCTGCATCTATATTTTAGAGGCATGTGGCCTTCATTTTGTACCAATCAATATAAAAAAAATCGTTATTTTTAACTGTCCTATTTCCTTATAATTTTACTGCAAATATATCAAATGACTCTCTCCAATTCAATAATTATAGATTACAATCTCAGTTGACAAATTTCATATTTATTGGGAGGAATAATGATGTATTACCTTAGCCAATAACTATTATATGCTTTTGACTTTTTAAATAAACGACTGAATTCCTAAAATATATTGATTTAAGCCGTTATATAATGTGATAAATTGAAAAGACAATATTACACCTGAGTATATTGACAATTTTACACGGTACACCATTCATTTACCGGGGACAATAATTGACAAATAAGATAGAACTTTAAACGTTATCAGTTGGCTTCAAGCTATATATGCAATCTAGTATATTGATTCCACTTTAAGAACTATGTCAATACTTCATTGTTAGAAAAATATTTTAGCAAATAAAAAACTGATTATTCATAACTTGTAAATAGATAAACATGATAAATACCATTAGGTACCATGTGGTGGATCTTAAAAAGAATGCGTAAACTTAACTGTTATATTTTATCTGCACAGGAAATAAAATCACTACATGATCCTAAATGATCATGTTTACCAATTGAATTATAGAATATACTTCATTTTTACTTGCGACAAATCACAAATTTCCGGTTATGTTAAATCTAAGCATGATTACCAATTTAAAATCAAACAAACAAAAAATTAACGAAGGCCGTCCCTTATTAAAAAAATTCAACGCTGACTGTGTAAATGTATCTAATAAAACAAAAATCAAAGATGCTTATAAATACTAAAATAAGCAATGATATATATGTGTACCTCGTCTATTATACTATAATATCAGTCTCTAAGAGTACCAATGCTTCGTTACTAGTATGACCGATGTATGATACATTTTGTCTAAACATTTTCTGTTCGTGAATTATGGTATCTTTATAACATGTATAATTAAGATAGCAAAATAGAAGCAGGAGATGCCAAAGGGACACCACAACATAAACAGAAGATGTGGTATAATTGCCAATGGGAGTTAAAGCTCACAAGTCGTAAGGATACCAGCAACGCCGTGGTAAAAACCGAAAGACAAGGAAATTCATTGGAAAGAAGACCAAGAAACACAAACCCATCCAACTCTCTCAAGCAGCTGATCTAAGACGGTTTTGACTGTTCTGGATAGGCCATTTCCTGCTGTCAAAAATTGTATATTCAGATTTGAACTGTTCAACCTTATGGTTTCGAGCGTTTGCTGTTGCGTACGAAAATCAGTGCTTTTATCCTTAGTTCAAGGATACCGAAACTTGATAATCAACAAAGGCAACCAGGAAGTAAATATTTGATAAGGATACAAACGGGATGTGCAGTAATGTGTCAATGAGGCAACAACATGTAATGTTAATCTATGGTTTTCAACAATAAACAAGTGTCTAATCTATATGTCAAGCTTTAAATCGTCCAAAGTCTATAGAAAAAAATAATTTAGTAACTCAACACGGAGTCTTCATATGAATTTGATAATGTATTTGAAAGAGTTTATTCGATTTTTCCATGTTGGTATATAACAGTATCAGGAAACATATTTATTACGAGACGATATCAATTAGAATTAAACGATTGATGGGTTTTGGAGAAAAGGAAAGTAATTCTGACAGCCAATGCAAAACAAAACGTATTTGGGAAGAGACGTGGTTGTGTTTTTAGACATCATGAACATTTAGACAAAGAACAAAAAAATAACATTAACCAAGCCCCACTATTAAGAGGCTGGATGCTTGTTGGAAAATTCATGTGACCATGTTTTTACACTTCATTCAGATTGCACAAGATTCAGTAAGTTATATGCAAGCCCCTTATACCAAAAATTCATCCTCAAAATCAAACAAACAATATATATGATCAAAAGTTGATGGACAAAATGTAGGACGTCAAAACTTACATGCATTCTATTTAAAAATAAACCTTTTGGAAAACGAAACGGGTTGGGTCAAACGTCACCGATTGTGTTGAAAGTCTGTTTTTGTTCAACGGTTGCATTGTAATTCCATCGAACGACACCGAAAAAAAACTAGACGGTATTGATTTCCAGTTCCGATTTTTTGAACTGCTTGAATTCCATGAGACTTTCATGTCGCCTTTGTGACTGTGTGAATTGCACACACACAAACATACACAGATCTAATTTTTGCAATACCAGTTCGTGACATGTTAAAATTGGATGAGGATGAAATTGAGGAGGGTGGATCTATAAAATAACCTCAATTTTGTAACTTGAAGTATAAGATCAACAATAAAACAGCTTATTAATATAAAGCTTTTCCTAATATTTCAGAAGATTAGTGTCTGGCGAACGTCCAGCTCGTGATAAGCATGCACCATATAACTTTTAATCAGAACTACTTGAAAATAAAATAAACAGTTTGAACGAAAATAACAAACTTTTCCTTTACAAAAATTTTAAAGTCAAACAAGACCAAGAATTTTATCTAAGATATCCAAATTTTGAAACTAGACGATTTTTTTTTACAAAAATTAGAATTAGTGACCATAATTTGCTCATTGAGAAGGGCAGATATCTAAAAATTCCACCAGACAATAGAACATGTCCAACTTGTAAAACCTTAGAAGATGAAAAGCACATTCTCCTCTACTGTCAAATTAATAATGTTTTACGTATAAAACTTTTTAATGACATGGCAATAGATAATCATATGTTTCCAAATCTATCTGATACTGAAAAACTAGAAGTCCTACTAAATCCTTCCAATATATACCAAGTGAAAAAAAACGATTCCTTTATAAAATAGTCTTTAGAGCTGAGGACAGGGGACTCTTAGTTAGTTTTACTTGTTTATTTAGATATGTGTGTTCAACTCAGTTATTTTATTGTTGTTGTTACTTTTGTTTATGTCACAAGTATAATGTTACTGATTTGACAAATAAAGATTATTATTATAATATTTGGTACTGGACGTTAAACAAAGTTAAATCAATCAATCAATAAATAAATTGCAGTCACACAAATTTGAAATACTGATGTGGCTTATCAAATCGTTCTAAAACATTAATATTTCAACACATTTTTAAAGAACAACATTATGTCAGGAAAATGGAATACTAATACTTTTCCCTTCAAGTACGGTTTTATCCTAGAACGATTGTAAACATAACATTTTAATAACTATTATTCAACAAATAATTAATCTCAGTATCTTAATTAAATTATTATTATTCAACACATACTAAATCTGTTTTAAATAGTTAATTTTTTTAAAACACGTTTGTTACTGTATGTAATTGTGGCTTAAAGGTGTTAATTAAGTTCAGGTTTACACTTGTTATTTATATTTTTTTTCTAAAAAACAGACGTAGTAGAAGTTATAAAATATTTATGATTGTATCCTGATTATACCTCGGTTTATACCTCTTGATCAATTAATCATTTAGGGGTCTTATATAAAATAAAAATAGAAAATGGAAAACTGTGTAAATTTCCAATTATATATATATATATATATATATACAACTCGTCTAAACATCAACCCAACAATGTTAGATCTGTAAATTTGCTTTCGCAAATTTTTGGTTCTTCCCTCGCCGGGATTCGAACCCATGCTACTGTGATATCGTGACACCAAATCGCCTGCACTGCAGCCGTCCCGCTAGACCACACGACCACCTGGGCTCTCAAAAAAAGAGCTTTCGCTGGCAGTGTGTTACCTTTTCTCGTCAGTTTTAATCTAGCGGCGTACTACAGTACATGATATATAAGGCATGAAGATGTTATTGTTACAGATCAGCTAAATTATCTATAGTAAAGGATCCTACAAATTAATGTAATATACAGTCACAGAAAATAATTATATTTATAAGTACGTCTGAGTCAGTGACAACTCTACAACAGATGTATCCATCGGATCGCCATCAAAGATGGTGATACATGGCTGTGTACATAATGTATATACAACTCGTCTAAACATCAACCCAACAATGTTAGATCTGTAAATTTGCTTTCGCAAATTTTTGGTATTTTCCCTCGCCGGGATTCGAACCCATGCTACTGTGATATCGTGACACCAAATCGCCTGCACTACAGCCGTCCCGCTAGACCACACGACCACCTGGGCTCTCAAAAAAAGACACGAGTTGTATATACATTATGTACACAGCCATGTATCACCATCATTGATGGCGATCCGATGGATACATCTGTTGTAGAGTTGTCACTGACTCAGACGTACTTATAAATATAATTATTTTCTGTGACTGTATATTACATTAATTTGTAGGATCCTTTACTATAGATAATTTAGCTGATCTGTAACAATAACATCTTCATGCCTTATATATCATGTACTGTAGTACGCCGCTAGATTAAAACTGACGAGGAAAGGTAACACACGGCCAGCGAAAGCTCTTTTTTTGAGAGCCCAGGTGGTCGTGTGGTCTAGCGGGACGGCTGCAGTGCAGGCGATTTGGTGTCACGATATCACAGTAGCATGGGTTCGAATCCCGGCGAGGGAAGAACCAAAAATTTGCGAAAGCAAATTTACAGATCTAACATTGTTGGGTTGATGTTTAGACGAGTTGTATATACATTATGTACACAGCCATGTATCACCATCATTGATGGCGATCCGATGGATACATCTGTTGTAGAGTTGTCACTGACTCAGACGTACTTATATATATATATATATATAATTTATATTTTTAAATAAAAGAGTGTGTAGATACATTATATCTAAAAGTGGCTGTATAAATATTTATATAACATTTACGTCAAAACTTTGGATTGTGGAGAATAAACTATCAATTTTTTTTGACATCTCAAAAAACTCCTTTTCTAAGTTTCGATGTTAATTGTTGGCTGAAATAAGAAAAGTGGCGGATCATATGGGGTCTGGTGGTTGGAACCCCCTTTTTCGGACGATCAATGCATTTGAATGTGGAAATATGATTGGACCCCCTGTCCCTTTTCATGGGTTGGAACCAATCTTACAAATGGATGGATCCGCCCTACAGTAACCAATAAAATTCGAAATATAAAATTTACAAAAATATACAATTACTCTATCTCGTGTACAGTTATTTGAATAGATCATCATGATAAAAACTGAGAATCGAAATTGAGAATGGAAATGGAGAATGGAAATGGAGAATGCGCCAAAGAGACAACAAACCGACAAAAGAGTAGACAACAGCCAAAGGCCAACAATGTGACTGCATATGTCACTTCACAATAGAGGCGTAGTTATGAAAAGTTTCTCAAAGAATGTTCGTCGTATATCAAAATAGTTCAATTATCCTACCTGTTGGAACAAATATCCATATAAATTTAAACATAATTATCCTACTCCAAATAAGTAATATTTCCCATGGAACCGGATAAGTCTTGAATAAACACCATGTATACATAAATAATTTCTCGTCTCTATGCGTGAGATTAGAAGATCAAAATCACTAATTATTTAAAAATGACCTCGATTATTAAAATACCTTCTAGTCTCAATGCCCGTTAACACCAATTTAAAATTCTTACAAAGACGATTAATTCAATCTTTGATTGAATGTATGCAAATGCACTTGTATTACTAACATAAAGATTAATTTAAATCACTTTATATACACTTTAGAATATTTTAAAATACATGTTGAAAACGGCTTATGGTAATATTAATGCAACTAGAAATTAGAAATTGTCGTTATAAGATCACTGCTGAAGGATATGATTTTAAAAAGAAAGAACTAACACCAGTTATCATTCTTGAAGCAATTGTGGTTAATATTTGCACACGTGTTCATGTAATTAAGTTTTTTGTTCTTAATGAAATTCGAGTAAAAATAATCTTTAAAAACAAGCTGTTTAAAAATTATAATGCCACCATTATTTTTTTTAACAGATGGGCAAACTCCCCGTACAGGAAGATGCACAAAAGTCTTAATAAAAAAAAAACATTTTGGGATGTTAATTTCCAGTTGGGGTTACCAGGAAAAAAATCAAACCTTTTGGATACGTCTTAAAAGCAGTATTCTATGGCAAGCCGTTCTCGTCAAAACTATGTTTAAACCCCTTTTTTCGAAAAAAAAAAAAATGCACACTGAGAATTAAAAACCTGAAATAACACACTGAGAGATCGAAATTACACACTGAGATTAAAAAAAATAAAAAACACACACTGAGAATTCAAAATTACACACTGAGATTATAAAAAGACACACTGAGATGAAATAAATTGAAAAACACACACTGAGAATTGTTAATTACACACTGAGATTTCAAAAATACGCACTGAGATTAATATGCAAATTAATAATGAATATTCATGAGATGAATAATTCAACAGATTTATATCTTGATCTCAAGAACTCTTGTCATTATAATGAAATGCGATTCCTTCAACCAACATTCGTAATAAATTTCAAGACTTAACATCGCTCATATTCATAAGTTTGTTGCCTATAATTCAGATCATTACTACCAGTAATTAAACATGTGTCCCTTTTCAAAGTCTTCCAACTGTTTCCCTGATTACGCTAGTTAATCTTTTATATTTTTGTTACGTTTATTGCTATAATAGACACTTGAGTAAAAATTTCACTGCATTCTTTTGCAGATTGTTCCAATGTTTTCTTATAATTTTAATAAAGTTTTTCACCATTTGGTTATATTTTGTAATAAGAGTAAGTGGGTATTTTTCTTGTTCTTATATTTCTAAAGTTTTTTTTATTAATAATTTGGAACCAAATCGAAGGACTAACGAGCTTTGTCCCCTTGTTGTTTTAAGCTTGTAATAGATTCAGATTAAGTATGCTAATTAGATATGTGCGCATAAAAAGTGCGCACAAATCTCAGTGTGTAATTTTAAATTCTCAGTGTGTAATTTCAAATTCTCAGTGTGTCTTTTTGAAATCTCAGTGTGTAATTTTCAATTCTCAGTGTGTAATTTTCAATTCTCAGTGTGTAATTTTCAATTCTCAGTGTGTAATTTTCAATTCTCAGTGTGCGTTTTTCATTTTTGTAATCTCAGTGCGTCTTTATGAAATCTCAGTGTGTAATTTTTAATTCTCAGTGTGTAATTTTCAATTCTCAGTGTGTAATTCTCAATTCTCAGTGTGCGTTTTGAAGTTTTTAATTCTCAGTGTGTAAATTTTTCGAAAAATGGTTTAAACATAGTTTTGACGAGAACGGCTTGCCATAGTATTCATCGCCCGATACTGCATGTAATCCCCGAGAAAATAAGTCGAAAGCTTTTAACACGAAAAAGATTGATGCAATATGGTTAACAGTCTAATTAAAATCAAACCTCTCAGCGCTCCCGTTTCTGATGTCAAATTAAAATCAAACCTCTCAGCGCTCCCGTTTCTGATATCAGGAACGAGAGTGCTGAGAGGTTTGATTTTAATCAGACTGTATGATTAATATTTAGAAATAACCCACAGAAGAACAAAAACAAGGATGTAAAAAAAAAAAAAAATACAGATTATAGACAGTATGCAAATTTGAGCAAAAACGGAAATTTCATGAAACTTTACAGAAATGGAAAACCATTGAAGAAATAAAATATATATGAAAACTTGCGACATACTACTAGTCCATTTTTTCCTGTTCTAAAAAAAACCCAATATATTGAAGACTTTTTAGGTACATAAACTAATTAGTGAAGGACATCAGTAACCAATCTTTCGCCATATTTCAGAGATGGGAGACAGCCTTGGTGCTGTGTGCAATTTTTTCCAGGCCACGTTGTACGACACCAGCTTCCGTTTGGACTTTATGAATATTAAAAAAAGATCAATGTGTTCATCTTTTTATAGCAAATTTTCTCTGACTATTGCATTCATAAACAATATAGCAAGTTTTCTCATAGAAAGATTTATTGATGATCGAACATAACTTTTACATAAAAATTCAATGATTTGTTTACTTCTTTTTGATAAATTATATCTAGCCATCTTTGGAGTCAACAGAAATAATCGAAATACATTGACAGTATAACAAACCCCACAAACCATCAACACATTATTTATTTATGATAGGAAACATTTTCAGGAAAACACAACACATATGTTTAATTGTCAGAATACACTTATATAATACAGCACAATTTAATAATATAATACAGAACAATTTAGTTGGAATTCAAGTTTTTATGAAAAATGAATTTTTGAAAATTTGCTATACAGCTTTTTATCAGCATCAGAAAAGTTTTCTTTACACGAAAAACTTAAAATGGAAAAGAAACAGAATCCTGATAACCAAAGGAGAAAAGACCATGGCCAGTTTAACCGAATAACGTTATCTGAAACGTTCTTTGGAGCCTAACAGTAAAAACATGTCCTAAGTTTAGGTGTTATTGAACGACAAAATTATAACCAAAATTTATAAGATTTATCAAGTTTATTTCAACTGTTATGACCACGTGATTTGATTTTGATGTCAAAGGATCGTTTTGTAATAAATTCAAATAAAAATTTAATTAGAGACCTTAGAAAATGTGACGAGAATGTCCTGGTTAAAAACTTTTGTTATTGAAAGATGATTCAAGAATAAATTGATAATTGAATATGGTTAAGTCATGCATTGATTCTTACTTGTGATATCAATTAGAGTTTAAACAGGACGCCATTTTTTATATATTCTATATTATGAACACAATTTTCCACAGCTGCCTTAATACATATATATAATTCTTTAATAATCGAAATTAACATGAACAGTGATTGATTACCCGGTATGAACGAGGCTTTTAAATTACGCAGGATATGATTAAACTCGAAGTGTACTAAAGTACGTACCTCACATTTTTTACTATACTATATATAAAAATATTAATTTTCGCGAACCATTTAGGTCACGGAAATTCCAAAATATGGCATCAGTAAGGAGAGTTGTGCAAATAATGTGAATACACAGAACCCCCATCCAAATTATCTTTAGCTAAAAGTATTCATCATTTTCTATTTTATATGTACTAACAACATTCCATTTTTCTATAATTTCGATTAAAATATTCCAAAATCTGAGTTAAAAAAAGTCAAATGCCCAAAATAAACATTGTCTGATTGGTTGAAGTACTGTGGCGTCAATGATAAGCATAGCAAGCCTCGATGTAAAGCACACGCTTCACATGAATAAGGAGAGTTTTACAAATAATGTGAATACACAGATCCTCCATCCTATTTATATTTTGCTGAAAATGTTGCAATGTTCATCATTTCTGTTTTGATTCTGCTAAAAACATTCCATTTTTTCTTTAATTCCGATTTATATATGTGGAACCCGCAATAAAAATAGATGGCCTCAATGATTTAAACGCAACGCAAAAAATTCCGTTGACCCTGAATTCAACGGATCGATAATAGCATCATCACCATCAACAAAATGTTTACCGTTATCTTTGTGAAATTTCAGTTATATAGTTCTTTAATTAGAGAAATTTTGGTAAGTATTACTTATAAATTTTAAGGTTCTACTGATGTGCTCCTCTAGACCTTTTTGACGGTCCGTTTTATCCCATTTATCTCAATATTATCTCCGATGACAGTAATGTCAACCCGACCTATTCGTGTCAAAAGTGAAAATCGCATCGATTTATTGAACTAATTTCTTCTTAAACTGTGCATGCATTATTTCTGTATTATATGATAACCAATCACATTCACGTTGCATGTTTGCATGAAAATGGTCATGTATTAGTGAATTGTAAGGGCGATGCAACTTGAGGTCAGTGCGCGATCACGTGACATTATTATTTGTAAACAAATTTAAAACATGCTCCCCGCGTAACACGTGTCTGAATTATCCTTTCAAAGTGTTATGAATCTTTCAATCACTATTTTATGAAATATTTCTAGGTTTGCATATCAGTAGTCAAAGTGAATTAAACGTAGTTCTTAGTTGTGTTTTTTTTATATAGAATTAGAAGGTAAATCTACATAAGGGGGTCTCATTGGGGGGGGGGGGGGTGTTCTGATCCCATATCCCACTTACTGTTTTGTCAGATTCCCATATCCCGCTTACACTATGTACATGAGCAATTTTCATTTTTTTGTCATTTCCGGGGTCCTGCAGAACCCCATTTCCTGTTTTCACGACAGACCTCATTTCCCGTTTTCATGACACAATAATTTGACTTTCACGTTTCACGCTTGCGAAAAATTGTCAATATTGGTCACGCTTAGACCCAATGAGAACCACACACTAGTCAGTATTTAACTTCACCCAAAAAGATGACTCAACTTCCCTCTATATTTAAAACCTGCATACTAATTTAAATAGCATTTGCTCCCCTTGGCTGAAAAGTCATACTTTAAGTCCATTTACAGTAACGGCTAATTTTTGATTTTACCATCTTAATTTCAATTTTCATATTGAACACATTTGACCATTCAATATGAGTTCCCATGTATTTTTGTCATATATGAAGGAGGTTTTAGGTCATGTTTTCCTAAACACCTTATTGCTATTTGTCTGTCTGGATTGTTAAAACCACAAAATCAAATATTGATGAATATGCAAGTTTTCAACAATCCCGGAACATTAACAAAGATGTGTGTGAGAGGGTGAAAATTACCCTTCTGATGTACTGATATTTTTAGCACCCCAAGTGAGAATCTAACTCAGGACTTTCAGCACTGTAGCCATCGGTCTTAACCACAAGATAACGAACTCACATTTGATGAACTAATTTCTTCTATATTAACTGTACGTGCATAAATTCTGTATTATTTGATAACCAATCACATTCACGTTGCATGTTTGCATGATAATGGGTTCTGTATGAGTGAACTGTAGTGTATTGCAAAATTAATGCAAATTGTGACGTCAGTGCGCCTTCACGTGACATAATTATTTGTAACCAAACCGGCTTCTCATGTAATGTAACGGTTTATTTCGTCCTCTGTGATATTTTATCCTGAGGATAATTTGTCCCGGTAATTTTTTTCCAGGCATGGTATTTCATTTCACAGGTTGATTTTTCCCAGAGGAGTGAAAATCTATCAGATTTCTGTGTTATGCGGATAGTATGTACGGGTATATATTTGCCGTATTATATTTCACAGAACCGTGTGAAAAAAAGTCCCATTAACTACTATGTAAGTTACTCTCAATCAATATATACCTGACTATAATTATAAAATGTTTACAAAGGTAAGCAACTGTCTAGGGCCAGGTAAGGGAGGGGAAAAATTAGTATTAGTACTATTTCGCAGAACGATAAACAGATGCATAGACAGACCAAGGGGGTGGGGGAAATTTAGCTTATGACATATGTAAGAAATCATTGAAGCTTGATGGGAGTGGGCAACCCTCTGGTCCATCAGAGCCCCCACACCTTTTTGAAAAGTTCTGGATCTGCCACTGAGATTTGCAGGTTTTCTTAGTAAAGATACCTTAAAATATCACAAACTGTGTGCTTTCCAGACCATAGTTTACATTTTTTTCATATTTTGCCGTGTCAAAATGACCTAAATTTAAAGGACAGTATATAGACCCAAAAATGGTATATCACATTCTACACATCAAGATTTTAGCAGGAAAGACTGCCATTGGAGTTTTTAACCATTGTGACTTTTTAATTTGATCTACTCCACTAATTAAAGTCGTTGAAGTAGAATATTTAATGTAGGTTTGTCCACATGTTGGTATATATTAATACATGTTTAGAAATAATGTTGAGCCTGTTCCTAGATGCCTGTTATAGACTTCAATATTTATTGTTTATTGAAAATAAATGGAATCAATTCTTTCAGAAAAGTTTAATTCTATGGAAATGTATCCCCCTTTTTATAAGTTGAAAAGGCTACATAGAGGTCAATATACAGTCTCCAACAGAAAACCAAAAAAGGAAAAATAAAGTGAATTTTGGAGAATTATTAAATGTACATGCATTTGAAATATTTAAGATATATTGTTTCAATTTTTTTAGTTCTAGGTTCCACATAACTACCATTTTAGAAAACGATTTCAATGCTAAGTCTATTAGAGGGATATTTGATTTTCATTGGTTGTAAATATGGAATCTTATTCAGTGGCAAAGGAAATAGACACTGACAAGTCTTAGATAACATTTTATATAGTTTTGAATTTTTCTTCGTCAGTTGACTAAAATTAGATGGAGGTGTGTTCTAATTTCCAACAGAGGAGCAATCAACCTATATCAATATGTGCATGAAGCAAATTGATAGTTGCTAGATACTGAATGATTATATCCACAATAAAGGTTTAACCTGTGCATATATACTTAAAACAAGATAAAAAAAGTCATGTCTTTTTCAGGACTTCTGAATCCAATCATGTAGTATGGAATGTTATTGAGATATGGTTTGGGTGGATGGATGGTCATGAAGGACCTGTAGTACAAAGTATATCACTGGATTTAGCTCTTTGTCTAAGTGTATTATTAAAGTACTTTGCTTTGAGCTCAGTTCATTGTTATGCAATTCATTCTTTGTGAAATTAAGATTTGACAGACAACTCTAATGGACAAGGATTTGTCAAAGTTGTATCATCTCTATGTACAATGTAAGTATTCAGGAGATAAAAGCATTCTATTTTGATTTGAACCATACATTTTATAAAAAAAAGTGGGAACAAATTTACCGGACAATGCTACTCCCACTACTAGCAATATGATGCTAGGTTGTTTTAATACATCTGTATTGCCTGCTGATGACTCGGCCCTGAGTGTAAACGGTCCTTCAATTAGGAGGGAAAAAAATTATAAGGCCTATCCAGTCTAAGGGAGCTACCATTTGATTTTTATGGGGGGAGCTAGGATGAAATTTGAAAAAAAAGGCAGGACAGGATTTTGAGTAAAAAAAAAAGGCAGGATGAGTAACTTGGCAAAAAAAAAAGGCAGGATGACAATTGTTGTAAAAAAGTCAGGATAAGCTAAGAAAAAAAGAGGCAGGACCGAATAGACTGAAAAATAAAAAGGCAGGACAGAGATTACAACTAAAAAAAAAGGCAGGACAAAATTTTTCATCCTAGCCCCCCCCCCCCCCCCCCCCCCCCCCATAAAAATCAAATGGTAGCTCCCTAATCGATTTCTAAAACTATACTTCATTGCACATGTTCAACATTTTTATACAACCACAAAAAATTTGGGGTCGTAAATTGGTATCCTGTCCGAAAGATGGTTTCTGGATAATAACTTTATTATAAGTCAACAGAAATCAACAAAATTATAACACAACGTTTATAACCACAAAAGGAAGCTTGGGATTGATTTTGGGGGTTATGGTCCCTAAGGTTTAGGAATAAGGGGTACAAAGGTGCCCAAAACAAGCTTTAATCTAGTGTCGGTTTAAAAAGTTGTGTATAAGTATTTCAATTGTTCTGAAATTGTACCACAATGTTTAATACCATAAGTAGAAGGTTCGGATATATTGTGTGGGTTATGGGACAAACAGTCTAATAATTACGGACCAAAAACAAACATTTTTGTAAATTCAAGACCCTTAATTGGAGTTTGTCCAGAATGGTTCTTGAATTACCTAATACCAATGCTTTATGAAATCTTCTTTGAAAATTGGAGTTATCTTTCTTTGTTCAGTCAACTTGAATCAATTATACAATATACAATGCAATATTCACTTTATTACCAACTGATAAATTAAAGCAGTCATTAATAACCATTCAGTGATTGCAAGCACTTTCTAGGGTATGCCCTTTTACAAATGGAAAAATTATACATTTTTTTAGTTTCTGATCTCTTAACTGAAGTTGTCTCCTCTAAATGTTTCTCATTTCAGAAATTAAAAAGAAAATTTCTTTGGATATTTTTGTTTGAAAGGATTAATATTCAGCAGCATAGTGAATTGCTCCTAACACAAAAGCAAAACAAATATTTAAGTTCATTAGACCACATTCATTCTGTGTCAGAAACCTAAGCTGTGTCATCTATTTAGTCACAATTCAAACTCCGAGCTGTTTCCAGCTTGAATGTTGTGTCAATACTAGCCCCAACTGTTCAGGCTTCGACCTCTGCAGTCGTATAAAGCTGGGCTCTGCGGAGCATCTGGTCCATTCATTTGTTTATTTTTCAATTTGTGTGAATTAACATAGTTACAGTAAATGCTAATTACTGCACTTTCATACCACAACAAATATTGTATTGGTACATGTATCACTCAAATGTGTATCCATATAACAAAAAAAATGAAAAGGAATAATTTTGCATTACCTTTTGAATACTATGACTTTTTAGATATGTAGACATATTAAGACTCATTAGTAGATGTTGATAATATTGGCTTAAAATGCTTGAAATTCTATCATTACTTTTGGAGCAGTTATGAGTTTTGAAATTAGAAAGATCATATCATATGCAACAAGTGTAGTAAGTTTCAAGTTGATTGGAATTCAGCTTCATCAAAAACTACTTTGACCAAAAACTTTAACCTGAAACTCCCACTTCCATTTTCTATGTTCAATGGACCGTGAAATTGGGGTCAAAAGTCTAATTTGGCTTTAAAATTAGAAAGATCATATCATAATGAACATGTGTACTAAGTTTCGAGTTGATTGGACTTCAGCTTCATCAAAAACTACCTTGACCAAAAACTTTAACCTAAAGCGGGACAAACGAACGAACGGACCCACAGACCAGAAAACATAATGCCTATCTACTATTGTAGGTGGGGGCATAAAAAATTTAATAAATAACACTCATAATGCTCAGATTGGTTGTCATCGTGCAACATAGTTAATAACACCATATAGAAAAAACATAGAACTCATTTTGTCATAAGACACTGTCAAACATCCATACATACTATCCACACTCATCTGTGTCCACACTTGTACCTTAGTATAATATAAATAATCTAAATCCTAAAGAACCATACTATCAACTATATAGATATAAGAAGATGTGATACAAATGTCAATGAGACAACTCTCCATCCAAGTCACAATTGATAAAAGTAAACGATTTTAGGTCAAGGTACGGTCTTTAACACGGAGCCTATAGTCCAGCGGATATCAGAATAATTGATCACTTTATGGTAAAAGCATGAAACTTAGCTCACACCGAACAGCAAGCTATAAAGGGCCCCCCAAAATACTAGTGTAAAACCATTCAAACGAGAAAACCAACGTTCTAACCTATCTATACATGTATGTTTACCGTTACCTTTAGCTCCATTTCAATCGACTATACCCTTATAGACTAGATTACATCTTTAATAGAATAGCATGATATCAGTAATAAGAAAAACAGTTGTTATAGTACCCCTAGTTGTAAACAAAAATAACACGTTCATCTTTTATTCGCATATAACACGGAAAGTATTATTAAAACTGAGATAATCTTGATTTCTTCTGATTGGCAGTAGAACCCACGTTTATAATGGGTCCGTTTGGATATGCGGGATGTATAAATACGCACAGTCAAAATAGGAAAGAAATTTCGATAACTCGTGTACAAGAAAGATAGGCGAAAGACACCAGAGAGACATCCAAACTCATAAGTAAGAAAGAGCAACGGTTACCGCATATGAAGAAACCTGCTAGACTTCTTAAGAAGAACTTGACCATCGGTTGGTCTTTGTGATTATGAAAGATTTACCAAATTTAGTCAGTTAGATTATGGATTTTGCTCATTGATGAAAAATATTATGGAAAAAATAAGATAAAAATATTGATAGACATGGAACCCCTTTTGATGTATTCGGTTTGAAAAAAATGGGAAATGGCCGACTCAGACTTTTATTTATGATCATAATGACCTTTTTATCCTGTATCGCTGTCAACGTATAGCTGACTTCTGTACATGTCGGAACCGTGAACCCAGATTCCACACTACAGACAGTCTTTAGTTTTCTATGTTAGATTTTGAATATTTGTTGTCTTTCATTCGTTTTTTTTTCTCGTTTTTTTCTCGTTTTTTATATTTGAATTCTCTGTCATCTGTCGCCTTTTTTCGATATTTAATATGAATGAATAAACGTTTATCACGACAGCAACATAACGATACAAATATATAAGAGTACATTTCAGTCTAAGCATCACAGTACTGCAAGCAGCACGTATCATCCATTTTCGATATACGGAGCCGATAATGTAACAAAGAGTCCCTAGCAATTAAAATCAAACAGTGTACCCACGCTATTGCCTATGAAAATGCTTGAAGAAGTTAGTTTTTAATTATTCGTCTGGAAACCGACAATCTTGCTGCATTTTTGTACAAGTTTGAAATAAGGTACTATATTTAGCTCAATATTATGTAGAAATATGCGTTTTGAATACAACAGGCAAATGTCAAACTTGATTTAAAGGGCATTGGAAGTGATTCATGTTCGTACGAGATATTTAATCTGAAAAAAAAATCTACGAAACAAAATCTACTATATAAATAAATAATTATTCATTAACTACAAAAAAAAAGAAATGAAAAGAAACTCAACACTCACTTTGTATCACCATGGTAATCAAATGCACAATCATATGTTTTATACTTCCGTTCAAACGATTGAATTTTTAGTAGACATCTAAATATTGAACACTGAAATCTGACACCATGTGTTTAGTATCGAAATACCCGTCTGTCTAAATATGTGATCGTGTTTATACGTACACAATATTTACCTGTGTTGTTTCGTTTAGAAGCAATACACGATTTAAATTTCTTCACCTATTTTTTTAAATCACCATTTGTTTACCGTTATGTCTCGCTAAGTCTTTAAAGAGTCCCTTCTTGACTTATCTATTGTTTGTGCCAGTGCGCATCTATTGTGTGTGCCAGTACGCACCGTTCGTTACTTGACAAAGACACAGTTTGTTTCTTTCTTTTATTCTCTATAATTTTCAAAAGGTTACAAGTTATCTCTTTAGGTAATCATGTCCTACGGTGTACGTCAAGGATTAAAATATTATCTTTTGACTATAAGTGTATTATAGAAGTGATTCGATTTAAATTGGTTCTTTTCTTCCGATTATATTTAGTGATTTAATTTAAACATATTTTTTCATAACAGTATATTGAAATTTCACTTGATATTTAAGCATATTGAAAACAATCTTTTTTGAAAATATTGAGTTATCGAATTAGATCAGTTACATGACATTTTGGATATAAATTCCAAAATGTTTTTCATTGGTGATTTATAATCACTTAATATTTAAATATTTTTTCAGCCTATAAAAAGATTTAAAATACACGAATATTACAATTTAATTCAAAGATATGAAGTTGAACAACTTAAAACTATTTGTTATGGGAGAAATTTTGCTCATTATATAAGAGGTATTATCGAAATGAAATAATACAATAGCACATACATCACGACAGTAAAGTTTTGGTTTTACAAGCATTTTTTTATTACACCAATGTAACCATGGAAGCTTGTATGGTTTGAATTTAACTGTGTTTATATATTTTTTATCAATTGTAAAAAAAATTTAACGCATATGTTACTATTCTGGTTGAGCTAGTTTAATTCTATTCATTTCATCTTTAGTACACGTTAGTGTATCGGGGCCAGCTGAAGCCCACCTCCGGATGCGGGATTTTCTTGCTGCGTTAAAGACTATTTTTAATCTTTGATAAACGTTCTGTGGTATAATAGACTGTCGACATCATATTGGAACTTACGTCACACTTTTCTTCCCTTTTTCGAGACCCTTGTATTGACTGAGGTATACAAATCTGAATGTGGGAGTTAAAACTTATAATTTATGTTGTTTTTATTTTTATTTTGCATGTTATATAAGGATATTGGCACGCTCTGTGGTAAAAATTAACCACTTGAACAACTCATTAATGGTGTGTTTAGTTTATTTAATGGAAAGCTAAACTTCTGACACTTTCCATCACCTTCATTTTCCGTAACCACTCCGAGCAGCCATGTGCGCGTCTGTATTGTATACTGTATTGTATATTGTGCAATTCCATTCTGCTTCAACTCTTTTTTGAGGTTAAAGACACTTTTAATGTCTGCCATGTTTCAGGTAGAAAACAAAATAACACCACTTGCTTTTACAAAGTATTATTTTTTTTCTTGTATGTCTTGGTTCAATACAAAATACACAACTACCAACTGAATGTACAACATGAACTGAAGAATAAACCCGGCTTTCAGTGGCGGATCCAGGGGGGGGGGGGGGTTCCGGGGGTGCGCACCTCCCCTTTATTTTTGCCGATCAATGCATTTGTATCGGGACATATGTTTTGCACCCCCCCTTTGCCCTGGGTGCCCTGGATTAGCACCCCCCCCTTTCGAAAATTCCTGCATCCGCCCCTGGCTTTTGCATTGTGATTGAAACTACGTAAGTGAAAATTGTATTTATTTTTAAGATATCGTTAATTTCATTCTTTAACAGATGAATGTTTTCAATATCTCAGTTGCTAGCTACGCTTACGTGAGAGATTTGACTGGTCTGTTTGACATATGTGCCGACTGAATAGGCTGGTGAGTTATGTTTACGAAGGACAACGATGCATCTGTTCTGACACTATTTCAAGTTCAAGCAATGCTTGCACGATGTTTATTACGACTTCATATTAAAAGTGGCTTTGGCATACTATCACTTATCACTAAACTAGTAACATATTTGTTTAGGGTCCAGCTGAAGGACTCCTCCGGGTGCGGGAGTTTTTCGCTGCATTGCAGACCCATTGGTGGCTTCGGCTTTTGTCTGCTTTATGGTCGGGTTGTAGTCTCTTTGACATATACCCAATTTCTATTCTCATTTTTATGTTCATTTCTGTACCTGATTTCTGAATATCTTTGTTATCGAAATGTTATAAGCTTGGAAAATCTGCAAAAACCACGTCTAATTTTATTTTTGTCCATCTGATGAGTTAAGCCTTTTTCAACTGATTTTTATAGTTCGTTCTTATGTTGTACTGTTATACCACTGTGTCAGGTTAGGGGGAGGGTTGGGATCCCGCTAACATTTTTAACCCCGCCACATTATTTATGTATGTGCCTGTCCCAAGTCAGGAGCCTGTAATTCAGTGGTTGTCGTTTGTTTATGTGTTACATATTTGTTTTTAGTTCATTGTTTTAGATAAATAAGGCCGTTAGTTTTCTCGTTTGAATTGTTTTACATTGTCATATCGGTGCCTTTTATAGCAGACTATGTGGTATGGGCTTTGCTCATTGTTGAAGGCCGTACAGTGACCTATAGTTGTTAATGTCTGTGTCATTTTGGTCTCTTGTGGACAGTTGTCTCATTGGCAATCATACCATATCTTCTTTGTTATATTATAACGAGTAATAAACGCATCTCCCTATGCATGGTTTTAATACATTCTCCTGTAAAATGTGACATGAAATGATAGGAAATATTCAGTGATAGATTTGCTTCCTTGATCGAGATCTGCGTAAGTTGTCGTGGCCCTGAAATTATGTTTTTTTAGATTTTGTATCTATCTTTCTGGTATCTTTGATGTGTAAATATATATATATTAAAATTTTTATATTCAGTTTTAAGACATGGTTTCTAGGACAGCGAAAATAATTTTGCGCCTTCACTGTAGTACATAGACTAATCGATAATATGCATGGCATATAGTTATCATTGAAAGCTACATACCAAGTTCCGGTTTCGATCACGATTTGCTTTTTTAATATAGAATCGGATTGACTCTTTCAGTTAACCGAACTTATTTCTGTAATGCCTGGATCAATGGTATATACTAGTAGTCATATCATAAGAAGTGGCGTCTTATGTTTTGTTCAAATGGAGAATTTTTTGAAGAAATAGTGTTCCTTATCTGTGGATTCTTGTTAATATATATGCGTCTTTGATTAAAAGTTCGAATTTGATTCACAATAAAAAACGGAAATATCCAACTTTGGGTCATCAGTATAACAACTATTTCGTGATGCTGAGTTCACATGTAATTCGAATTCGATTCGCATTAACTAATTCGAATTAGTTTAATTCGCATTCGAAACGTTTTACGTCCTAACGTCAATTCTAATTCGAATTGCAATGCGCGTCAAAACCGCTAAACTGTGTGAACGCGATTGGCGAATTCGATTCGCATTCAATTCGAATTAAACGTACGTGTGTACGAGGCATAAAATAAAATAAAAAATCTAAA
Source organism: Mytilus galloprovincialis (assembly GCA_037788925.1). Lineage (NCBI taxonomy): Eukaryota > Metazoa > Mollusca > Bivalvia > Mytilida > Mytilidae > Mytilus > Mytilus galloprovincialis. Next base: position 39,393,117 of record CM075335.1, read on the forward strand.
AACTTCCTTCCCAATCATGTCCCAAATTGTTTTAATTTTGTCCAATATTTTTGCCGGTATAGCACAGACTATAGCAGATGCAATAAATTATTATACCTTAAAATTCTGGTTCAATTTGTGTTTACTCCTCAGAACATTGCTGGATTACTTTAAATGAGTATAGCTTATTAAAGTTGACGTTATTTTTTATAATGTGTACGCTTTTGTTCATGTGAAACTGACAATATCATGCGAAGCCATGCGATAGAGAGATTTATTAATGTTACTAGAAATACCTGTAGTTCGTTTCACTGTGTTAATTTTTTATTTTTATATGATTCCGATATGGAGTAGACATGACAGTTTGAGTTACTGTTCTTTCTCTAAAAATGACACTTTTAGCAAATACTTAATACACAAGTAAGTGTTACTAGACTTTTAAAAAGCTATAAACATAATTTTAAACGAACAAAGTGATACACTTTAAAACTATCAACATAATATTAAACGAGAAAACTATCCAAGTTTTAGAGAATTTCTTTTTATTTGTATAAAGTAAAAGGTTATTTTCAAAGCAAAACATTTAAATGCACGACAAAGCAGTCAACATAGTGTTATAATCTTAATCATCATGTATCAAATAACCGATTCATCAATGTAAAAGAAAGACATATACACACTCTTTAAAAAGAGTACATAAGCAAAAACTGAAGACAATTTTAACACAAAACTACATGTACCATAGCACTAATAGAGGGATGCATAAATACCGAGCCACACCAAAAGTATATTACCACAAATGGACTAAAATAAAGTTTTAAAGATATACAAAAGACCACTTTATCATTGTTATCAAGATGATAAACAATGTCAGTAACTAGAATCTATATGTCAAGACCACCATGTATTAAAAGTGAAGTTGAAACGGAATATTTTGAATATCAGCAAGGTCTTCGAATATATACAAACAAGGTTCCGATGAACTTTTTTTAAGAAAAGGAAGAGACGCGTGCGACCGATCTTGAGTAAACTTGGTTCGGCATCACTCTGCTCAGACATGATGACAATTCATAAAGTCTTAAAAGCAGCTGCAAGCTCATGAATACCGAATAAGTTTGGAAATATATATCCCATATGAAGATGCAGTAGGTATATTGTTGCTATGGATGGAGCATATATAATTTCAAAATAAAAATGGTTTCGTTTGTCATACATTCTGTTCTAAGATGATCCTTTGTCAAAATCGAGGTATTAGTCAAAATTGACACAGATGAAGACTTTTTTATGTTGTTTAAAACAGGGTTCAGTTCTGAAAAGTTGTCCAAGTTCAAATTCCTCTGTATTTCTGTGTGCATTTATGAATACATCCTTTACTTCGATGTCTCTGTGTATGTAATTTACAACAACAAACATGAATTTGACGGTGTATTTAGCACTAACAGTAGAAAGTATGCGCTTAGTAAAAACTTACATTCGTGCTCTTGATGTGCTCTGTATTGACGTTCTATGTTGTCTACTCTATGTTTACAGACTTATTACAAGGAAAACACTCTCAACTTTACCATCTCTGAAATAATCTTGTTAAAACTTCCAGTGCATGTCATGTCCAATAAGCAATTGTCATGAGCCCTGATCCACCTTATGTAAGTAGACAACAAAGCAAAGCTTAAAATCTCTTTTACCATTAAACTAGTTGACGTGTTTGAATATTTTGTTATTGTGTTTTGAAATTCTCTTTTACGCATACTAATACCAACTGGTGGCAAAAGTCTGCAAGTTACCCTCTTAACTAAATTCAGATGCAATTTTAATTTCCCTTTCCTCCAAATTTTTCTGTATCCGTATGTTTTTATCGGTAGAATCTGGGCAACGAGAAACTTAGTGTTGCAAAACCTCTCTAAACTGCACTATCTGATCATCATTATTAGTATAATCAGACTCAAGAGATGCATAACGGGTGCGAAGTCTTTTTTGTCCCTACTTTCTATGTTTAGTCTATTTACTGGCGAAATTCCAAATGATTCAATTCTCAGAATAAACATTTGAAATAAAACAGCAACATTTTTGTTATTGTTAATTACTATTTTTATTGTTTAATCTATTTTTGATGGTGTTCGTTCTACCTGACGCGGTGCTTCGGTGTCCCGTCTTTGTTTTGTTGCATTGACTTTCGTTTTTGCCTAAGTGGTAATAGTAGTTACTACTTAACTCACTGGCCAGTCAACACTGAGGTTGTGAGTTCGAACCCCGCTCGTGCAGGTGCACTCGACTCCAATCTAAACGGACTAAGATTGTCAGTTTTTCTATCGAAGATTGGTGGTTTACTCCGGACACTCCAGCTTCCTCCACCAATAAAAATCGCCGCCACGAAATAGCCTAAATGCGGTGCTTAAAAGTGGCATTAAGCACCCCACAAAAAATATCAAATACTAGTATTTCCCTTTTTTTGTTTTTCTTCTTTTTTGACATATTTGTTTGCTTTTTTTAGTGGTTAAGATTATACCAAAATGTTGACTGCTGTACCCGTTTTTCTGCATTTTTCACTATTTTGTCTGTTTGTTTTGTAAACACATCGTTGGGATTGTGGTTGAACTTTATGCAACTATAACACAGGTGGGAGATTGGGGCTTTGGTTGCAATTGTGGGGTTTGATCCACCCTTTTCTACATAGGAAAATGCATGTACCAAGTCAGTAATATAATAGTTGTTATCCATTCGTTTGATGTGTCTGAGGTTTGGTTCTGTCTTTTAAAAGGGAATTTCCGTTTTGGATTTTCCTCGGAGTTCGGTGTTTTTGTTATTTCACTTTTATAAGATAAAGGTAATTCAGACAATTTAAATATCTCTAGACGGTACATCCTAGATCATGATGATGTTCAATATCATTACTTCACATTGGGAATGGGATAATACATTGTAGTAGGGTTGATACTTTGGATTACTTAATACTACTGTGTATGTGTTCATTTCTTGTTTTTCAAAATCAAGCGTCCAGACCTATAATTACTTTACCATAATGTTTATGTACACTTTTGTACAATAGTGAAAATCTTAGTTAATAAATTGTTTTGATTCCTTTTCTAAGAAGCAAACATCCTTAACAGAAGCAGTCTTATTAAATGATCTATTTCATGCCAAAAAGGTGAACATTTTATTCTATTGAATGCTATGTGGTTTTTTTTAAAAGAGGGGCGAAAGATACCAGAGGAACTGTCAAACTGATAAATTGAAAACAAGCTGACAACGAAATGGCTAAAAATGAAAAAGACAAACAGACAAATAATTATAGTATACCAGAAACAACTAAAGACGGAGCAACACGAACCGCAACAAAAACTGGGGGTGATCTTTAAATGTTGGTTGATTTATATGTTTAGGAGTTTAGTGTGGCGTCTATTTCGATGTTCTAGTTTACATTATTGTTTAGAGGCCAGCTGCAGTGTTGAATTTTTTTTATCACTATGTGATGACCTATAATTGGTAGCCATGGGCTGTTTTCTGTTCCTTAATCGGATTGTTTTCTCTTTGACACATTCCCTGTATCATTGCACTATCATTTTTATCGATGAACGTTATGTAACCATGTATGCATTGATTTTTGCCCGATATGCATTGTGTATGAAATTCATGACAGGAGCTATTAAACCTCTAATTTATTCAATGTTTATTATTATCAAATTATCCAGATTTTTATATCATTGTCTGCTAGTTAAAATTAAGGAAATAAAACTATTCAAACCAACCAAACATATCATAAGTATTTGCTAAAATTGAAATACAATCTTTAACATCTCTGAAATTTATTGCAATGCAAATTCTAGGCTCTTGGAACTAATATAATTTTGTAATAAAATGCATTGTATTTTGCCGTGGAAATACATTTTATTTGAAAATTGATTTAGTGTTTAATTATATTCATTGAAATTCATATCTGCAAACATGTTTTATTACGAATAACCAATTTCAATCATACAATAGGCAAACATTAAGTGCTGAATAGAGCTCGTACAATTTCAGTACCTGATATGCATATTTCTGTACTTTACAGTAATTGCAGACATGTATTTATTTGTTGGAGAAATTGTCTGAAGTACGTCTATCGAAATTATGTCACTTGTTGTAAACTTCTTTGCAATATAAAAAGTTTCTGGAATGCAAATCTTGCTAAAGTTGACCGATTATGAATGACATGAATGATAACGTTTGGTTTTGTAAGTTGTTATGAACATTCCCTTATTTAATATACATAGGAGTCCGGTAGTTTTTGTTGTATATTTTTTTGGTGTGACACTTGACTACAACATAAATTTATACCGCTAATTTAGACAAATAAGTATATCATTAGAAATAAATATCAATTGTATAAAATTTATATTAATTGTTCAGTAGTAATTTGATGCTCTGTTAGATTTTCATTTCCTTTAAGAAATAGATGTGATATCAAAATTGAAAGTCTCTGTAAACTTTTTAACCATATAAATATATAACATTTGATTTAGTTCGCTAGTTAGAGATCGTATACTGCTTGATGATTAATATATGCATGATAAATTAAAGTTAATTTACTTTAACCTGACTTGATGCATATCGTTGGTATGTATGCATATGTTGATCAAAGTAGTGCCAACAAAATGAAAATATAAGTTCTAAGCGACCCAAAGGTTTTATAGTTGCATAATCTAGAAACTCATTATTTAAATTGTAATTTCACTACAGGCGCTATTCGATCTAGTGTAATTGGCTTGAAATTAAAAGCAATAAATGATTCATGTACATGTCAGAATTATTAACTTAAAGGGACGATCGTTTCCCAAAATAACATCCTCTCAAACTTGTAAAAGAATAATCTTTCCCCTTGGTTTGCAACTATTGGTATCACTTCCTGCTGTGCAAATTAAATAGATAGATTTAAATTGACAACTCCAATAGTTAACAAAGGTTCCAGGCTTATAATTTAATATGCTAGACGCGCGTTTCGTCTCCATAAGACTCATCAGTGATAAAGCCAAACAAGTACAAAGTTGAAGAGCAGCTAGGACCCCAAATTCCAAAAGGTTGTGCCAAATACTACTTAGTTTTCCCAAAAAATCCTATTTTTGTAAACAGTAATTTATGAAGATGACCCTATAATTGATATCCATGTCAACAACGAAGGGCTAACTACTGGGCTGGTCTCGGGGACGAAACGTTCACCAGCAGTGGCATCGATCCAGTGGTGTAAATAGTTACCTGGCTTATAATTTTTAAAATACGTCAGGCGCGCGTTTCGTCTCCATAAGACTCATCAGTGACGCTCAGATAAAAATGGTTATAAAGCCAAACAAGTACAATGTTAAAGAGCATTGATTTCCAATTTCCAATTTCAATTTGATATGATTAATAGCATGAAAATGATCAAACACGAGTTTGAAAAACACATAGACCTTGTCAACTAAAGGTTTACGCATATATTTTATAACTTGGAAACACCAAAATAAAATGACAACCGTACGCACAACACGTGTCCATTGAATGAACTTTATCATTTACATGAAATTGGCAAATTTTGAGTAAGGAATCGGCCGAGGTGTGACGAGTGCATTTACATTGTGACAAATGGTGTACATCACGTGTTCTTAATACAGAACTGCTACAACTGTTATAATAAGTCAAAAGAAAGACACACAGCATAAAAGTATAAACAAGTAGAAGAATTTTTCGGAAATAGTATTTTACCGATGTTCAAATATTTGAAACCAAGAAAAAGTCAGAATTATGACAGTTGTTGTCCATTCGTTTGACGTGTTTTATCATTTGATTTTGACTTTCCGTTTTGTATTTTCCTCGGAGTTCAGTATTTTGATGATTTTATTTTTTATACATGATGATGATGAAAATTTTTAACGACCTTGGCTGGCTTTACAGCCCTCGCACGGTCGGAAGATATACGTAAAATAAAAATACACATTTTATAACTGTTGAAATATTCAACATCGATGTAGTCAATGTTATCTTCCATATGTTTGTTTGAAGCAGTGAAAGATCACAAAATATGATTTTTACAAAACTAAAACAAGGATTAAGAAAGATACTAGTACTTATTTTGTAGAAGAAAGCACAACATTGTAAGGGGTAGTCGGTATCTCAATTAAAAACGAAGAATGCTAGTTAAAAGCATATTATAGTGTTTTAACAAATATTAAACACACTTAACAATAAAAAAAAAGTCAAATGTGACACATAAACATTCAAGTTATAACCACACTATGAAGATATCAGCTGATTTATTCAACGGAATGACTATCAACTCCATACCCAACCCTGAAATAATGTATTTGTTGTCAATTGGTTTTGCAACTGTCATATTCATAAATGTTTCAAGAGATTGAAAAACCCTTTGAAACTGCATGACTAGCATAATTTACAAATAAAGAAAAAAGACAATATATTTAGGCAATTTCAACAAATTATTATGTTTGTATAGAAATAATATCCAATGGTATAACATTTACATTAATTTTTAATCGTAATATGTTGTATTTTTATATTTTTATTTCCATTAAATATATATTGAGGGATATTTGCATATCAAATTAAATATGTTTTAAATAGTACTGTATGAAATGGTTCATATACATGCGATCAATTACAAATGGAATTACTAATAAGTGATGACTAATTCTTAAAAATTGAAAATTTCATAAAATTTGATGAACATAATTTACAGGAATGATTTAGGTTTAATATGTATAGTTGTTTGACAAACCATTACTTTGATCATTGAAAATCTTGATTTCTTTCATTTCTAGTAGTTGGTGATGAACACAATTATATTTTCTTTGTTGCTATTTTCCCACACATGTAACATAAAACCTGATAAAAAAAGGGACGAAAGATACCAAAGGGACAGTCAAATTAAAAAATCTAAAACAAACTGACAACGCTATGGCTAAAAATGAAAAAGACAAACAAACAACAGCACACATGACACAAGTCTCATAATCAACGTTATGCTACTAGTATTTTAGCGCATTATACATACAAAGTCTCCTCATTAAAAACTAAATGCAGCATATGCAACGTTTTTATTAGTATTTGTATTTTGTAAAATCACTGGAGAAAATTTGATTCCAAAACGCGAATCTGGTGCAGAAAAATTGGTACTGTTAATGTTATTTCCTTTTCTGTATTTCGCTTAAATCGATTACCGACATCCAGAACATATCATATCTACGGTTCATGCGATAATCAGTAGTCCTTATTCAAATCGTTTTTCAATTGAGATGAGTTTGCTTCCCTTTTTTGGAGACGGCTCTTAAGGAAAAAATATTTTGGAAATACTGCTTGTGAAGAGAACGAAATAAAATGAAGACAAAATTGAGAAAATTTATTTGTTCTCAATAAAAATCACGTTATTGTTGAATATAACACTGTATGGTAGTTCTTGGATAATGCTGTACAGGTGCATCCTTTATTGCACCAACGGGACTGGTTCCTACGTACACGAATACACAAAGAGTAAATACATAATTAATATACTGTCACTATTAGGGTTTATTTTGTTTACAATCTTTTATGCAACAATTGTTTGTTTATTTGTCGCGTATTGAACATTAATATTTATATTTGTTATAGGCGCTTAACGCAATCAAACTATGACTATAAGTAAACGAAATAAATGCCATTCTTTTTTATTAATATCTTTTGTTGATATCTTGTTGGTCACCCATCAAGTGATCTATCTTTTCTAAATGGATCAAGGTGCATGAATATATTGACACCCAGGTATTATTTTTTTTTTTTTTAAATCAAATCAATAACAAACCTGTATCAAAAGTTTATGTTAATAATGTCAATCAACTTTTGCCTATGCTTGTGACTTAAAGTCCAAGAGGACCCTCATCATAGACAGTAGCCAGTACTTGCTGATACAAATTTTTGGAAATTATCTTAAATTAAAGAATGCATAATTTTCATAAGCTTTGGGTTTGAAAATATGTTGCCTTCGATCATCACCGAAGAGACATTGATTGTCGAAATGTGCGTCTGGTGCAGACATTTGGTACTATTTTTGTTATTCTAGTGCTGTAAGTACCATGTCTCTGCAACGAGTATTACATTATTATAGCAGTACCTTTCGACAAGTAAAATTTGTTCAATGTGCCGCTTTTTTTTGCCCTCCTTTGGTTATTTTTACTCGGCATGATTTGTGGTTTAGCTGTCAATCTTTCGGATTCGAATTTACATGTAGGTTAATCCAATCGAAGTGAAATCGGTTTCTTTCGTGATCCATATATTTTGTTAGCATGGTTCAAGACAACAATTCATGTTGACTAAAACGGGAATTAAGTATCAATAGTTTTATCATAAGTTCGGATAAAGCTACTAAAAGTTAAGTCGACATTCAAAATTATTAATGCTTCTTGATAAAAGATCCCATACTTTTGTAAAAACATTGCAATTAAACAAAGTTCCTGTGCAATATTGCCTGTTAAAAGCCTATTTAAGCATAACGGGATATCAAATAGTTTTAAATCGAAAGTAATCAATGAAGGCAGCCACAATCTTAAAACTATAAAGACAATAGTATCAACAAAAGCAAACCTTAACAAACGTGTTAAGAACTAATCTATTTTCAACAGAGCTTGTGTTTATGAAGCGTAATCGTAATAGATATTGTTCTCATAGTATTAATCTAACGAGATAATTCCTGTAAAAGATAGTATGGACGATATTCATTCAAGTGCTTCAAATTGTAATTCTCAACTAACCGACTCATTGCTTACTTCCTCGCCATTTGAACTCTCGTGCATAGTTGGTTTTATTGGCAATCAAGCAATATCTCCTTAGTTTAATATCAATCGTTGGAGGCAGAATTTCACAGGGTTTTGTGAATGGTGATTTAATATTCATGATTTCATAAATCTGATTGTCAACTTCATGGCAATATATATTTTCTGTTGTAAACTATTAAAAACGAGGTCATATATCTTTTTCACGTAGTGGCATAATGTTTGCGATATCTAGTTTTTCTTTGGCTAAATGTGTTGCATTTAAACGCGATTGTCATGTTTCTATTCTATTTCATGGGTTCAACCGAATATAAATCATTTCTCTTTTATATGACACAATCATAATATTCTGTAGGATGTAGGTTTGCAACATTTAGTTGTTTAAAAATAAGGCTCAGGCACTTAGAGTGTCCAAGGCAGTGCTTAAGTTAAGTATAAACTACCATTACCATCCCTTTAGCTCAAGCAAGAAAGAATTTTCTGCCACTGAATAAAAGTTTTTCGTGTGAAAATGTTGACCAAAACTTTAATTGGCTGTCTCCCTTTTTTGTTTCATACAAAAAACAACAATTTAGATGAAGGTTTGCTTACATGATTTTGTAAATTAAACAGAAAGGAATGACTGTTCCTTTTACAAAGTTCCTGCTTTGAATGAACTACTAATTCAAAAGTACTTCATGGCAAAGTTTAAGACATTCCTTGGAAACCTTAGCATTAGATATAATGACAATATTGACCTCATAGAAATTTTGTTTTATTTCATTTGTAATCTCCTTACAAATAGTTTTTGAGGTTTTGAGATGTATATTTGTACTTGTAATGATGGTAGTTTGAACTGTAATCATAAACATCTGGTATCAAATGTTTTGCAAACAGAAAGTGTTTTATATATTTTGTGTAGTGATGCCAAAAAATTAGAGCTGGTGTCATTGAAGTGTCTTTCACAAAACGACAGCTAAAATGTTGCAAGTGTATCATAGCATACCTTTATCAATGTAGCTGTTACTATAACAGAAATAAACATTTGTCGCATACTTACCCTTCCGGAGCACCTGAGATCACCCCTAGTTTTTGGTGGGGTTCGTGTTGTTTATTCTTTAGTTTTCTATGTTGTGTCGTGTGTACTATTGTTTTTCTGTTTGTCTTTTTTATTTTTGGCCATGGCGTTGTCAGTTTGTTTTAGATTTATGAGTTTGACTGTCCCTTTGGTATCTTTCGTCCCTCTTTTGATAAAAGGAGAAGAAATTATAGACAGGAACAAAACAATTAGTTGTGATCAGTGGAAGCTTATATCAATTACCGATATACAGAACCAATCATATCTACAGTTTATGCGATAATCAGTAGTCCTTATTCAAACAGTTTATCAATTGAGGTGAGTTGCTTCCTATTTCAGTAAAAAGGTCTTTGGAAAAAGATATTTTGAAAATACTGCTTATGAAGAGAACGAAATAAAAAGATAAGAAACTTTGTTTGTTTTCAACCAAACTCACATGATTGTTGAATATACCACTGTATGGTAGATTCTCAGATAATGATATACAAGGGGTTTCTTTTATAACACGAAAGGGACTAGTTCTTACACAATTACAGCGAGAGTAAACAAAATAACTGATATAATATAACTATAACAGTTTATTGTGTTTACACATGTTTTACGCAACAATAAATTGTCTATTGGTCGTGTATTGAACATGAATATTATAATGTTTGTTATTGCTGATTAATGCAATAAAGAGTCTAAAAACGCAATCAAACAATGACTATGAGTAAACAAAATAAATGCCAAAGCTTCATTTTAATGATGTATAGCTGTAATAAATTAAGAGTTAGCCACTGCAGTTGCAATGATATGAATGCATTATGTCACCAGGCTTTAAAGTAAATAAAAGAAGTATTTTATGGAACTTGACAGCAATAACGTATGAAATATTAACTGTAATTACATACTGAGTTTGGTTGATGAAATGTGCCAAACAAAATATAGAAAACAAACATTTCAAGGAAATGTCAAAAACAAAAAAACAAAAATATAAGTGGTGTTTCTTCGATAACACAATGTAATTGGTAATTCCGGGTACCTAACGAATTTGTTGTTTCGGGAAAATTCGTCTTATTTGTTTCCCGAATGTTTCTAGACGTTTTAAAATGTTCCCTTGCTTGTTTTTTTCTCTCAATTATTGAGTTTTTTCGTGATAGTTTCTCAAATTATATTACTAGTTTTGTTTTAAATGCCTTTCCTTTCCACGTTTTGCCTAGAATAGTCATTAATAAGTAGTTAATTGCGATCGCTATAATTTCTCTTCGTGCACCGTTGCTTTACTTTGATTCCTAGTGTAAGGTTAGTGCCACGCTTTCTATATGTTCATTTAAATACCCTTACTCTCTCAAGGGTTTGTAGATGGCATATGACATGGCAAAATATGTGTCTCAAGCCAAAATGATCTCATCTGCCAGTAGCTCGTATGTCCATCATACCTGTTGACCTACCTATATATTACATTTTGTCAATTTGTTCTTGCTATAAATAAACACGATATATATGTTATTGCCATTAAAAGTTATGAAAGTAACAATTATTCATTTTAACTATGTTAATAGGTTCTTAAGTCTACACACTTTCCATCATTTAAGAATAAATACTCTCTCAAAAAGGTAGAACATATATAAGTAAAATAATAAAGAATACCAAACCCCAAAGATAATTCAAATCGATAAATCAAAAGCTCAAAATCATCAAACGAATGAAAACAACTGTTCTATTTGACCTGATACTTACATTTTCTTATGTAGAAAGCAGTGGACAAAAACTGGTTGGCGATTTTGTTTAGTTGCACTTCAGTGTTCCTGTTGTTTCTTTGCTTTACTCTTATACTTGATGTGTTTCCCCCGATTTAAGTTTATAGCCTGGATTTGATTTATCTCAACCAATAAATGAAATTTAATCAGCTTATACTCCTTTTGACTTTGTTTATAGCTAGCAAAACGTCTCGCTTGTATGACAGTTGCATCAAATTCTTTTGATTACAATGTGTGAACAGACATAACATTGGAAAAAGGTCAAATATAGTGATAAAGCAGTCAATATGGGTTTATAATCATAAAGGTTCATTTACCTGAAATTGATTGACCACATAGCAAACAAAATTTTTTGATGATATATTATTGTATGTCTGCGTTTCAAGTTCATCCACCAATTAATCATTCTTAGTAAAAGGAATCAATATGCATGTTCATATTGACCTACATACAGGTAAAAGTGATGTGATATTGACAGTTTTTGATTTTTTTAAAATCAAATCAATAACAAATCTGTATCAAAAGTGCTTGCTACTAGTGTTATTTAAAATAAGATGTGGTATGATTGCCAATGAGACAACCCTTCACAAGAAACCAAATACATTGAAGCACAGACCTTAACAACTATAGGCCACCGTAGGGCCTTCACAAATGAGCTAAGCTCATACCGCATAGTCAGCTATAAAAGGCTCCGACATGAAAAATGTTAAACAATTTATACGAGAAAACAAAAGACAGACTAAAGTTAGTATGCAGTAATTAGTTAAGTATTAATATGCAAATGCTCATATTTGAAGCAAACAATTTAGGAAAATAAAATAATATGTTTTTATAGTTGATAAATCCTGTCATAACTCATGTCAACTAAACTAACATATGAAGGTAAAACATATACAACCTTATCCACGTTCATATCCTTTGCCTATAAAGTATTGTTTTACTAGTTTAAACTATATCTAATAATTTTTTAAACAGAAAATGCAAAAAGCAGAATCTTATCATATAAAGAACAATTATTACAATCACATCACATGAAATCTAATTTTGTTTGCTGGTCAGTAAAGGTCATCTCAATATTTTAATATTCAAAGTCACATGGTACAAATAAACAATCATTAAAAGCACATGTATTTTGTTTTTGTTTTGGTTGGAAGGCCGTTACACTACTTATACTTACTCCATTAGGTAATCAACACTTCAAAAAAAAAAAAAAAAATTAACACAGAGACCTAATGGGAAACTTTTTAATAATTTACTTAAAAATGTGAAATTGATAGTCAGAGTTCGTATTTATCATATATTAACATACATCACATCAAAGAAAAAAAATATTCAAAATAATTTTTTTAAGAATTTTTTTCTGCAAATATATAGAAGTCAAATGAACAATACCTGCAAATCATTCGGCTTCGAATTAACATGTAGATTAATTCAAACGCACTAAAATCGGGTGCTATCGTGATCATTTGATGTTGTGTGCATGATTCAAATAAATAATTGATATTGACTAAAACGTGAATTAAGTACCAATAGTTTTATCTTATGCTCAGATAAGCTACTAAAAATTAAGTCGACCATCATAATTGTAAATGCTTCTTGATAAAAGATCATACATTTTTGTAAATATGTTGCAGTTAAACAAAGTTCCTGTTAACTATTGCCTGTTAAAAGCCTATTTAAGGATACAAGGATATATATCGAGCAAATAGTTTTAAATCGAAAGTAATCAATGAAGGCAGACACAATCTTAAAACATAATGACAAAACTATCAACAAAAGCAAAGCTTAACAAATGTGTCAAGAGTTAATCTATTGTCAGCAAAACTTGCGTTTATGAAGCATTATCGTTTTAGATATTTTACTCAATGTATAGCACTAACGAGATGATTCAGTGAATTGTTAGTATGGATGAATGAATATAAATAGTCATTCTGGTGCTTCAAATTGTGTTTCTCAACTAACCGACTTATTGCTTACATCCACGTCGTTTGAACCCTAGTGAATTGTTGTCTCATTGGTAATCAAACAACATCTCCTTAGCTTGATATTAATCATTGGAAAAACAGAATTTCATAAGATGTTGTGAATGATAATTGATTAAATATATATAATAAAAAAATGATATTAATTTGATCGTCAACTTCATAACAAAATATATTTTTCGTTGTAAGCCATTACAAATAAAATCATATAACTAATTCCCTAGATGATGTTTTGCTCACTTAATGTGTTCCAGCTCAATGCAATTGTCCTTTTTATGTTTTAGGTTCAATCGAACAAAAAGCATCTCTCATCTATATGACACATCCGTAATATTCTATTGAATGTAGGATAGCAATATTCACGATTTATAGAAAACAATAGAAACAAAACATGTGAAAAGAATGGTAGGTGTTGCGCACAGAACAATTCTTATCACATTATCTTAAATAGATGTATTATCAACAGACTGCACAATCTTCAAAAAATAATTAGCTTGACTTTTTATGAAGTATTCTAACATCGGCTAAGGGTATGGTGACGCTTCAGGCACATATAGGGTCCAGGGCGGTGCATCAGTATTCCAACCCCACTCACTAAGCACAAGCGTTATCTAGCAATATATATTATTTCTGTCATGAAAAGCTCACTAAAAACAACATACGTTAAAAATTAATTTGTTTATTGTTTGTTGCTTATGTTTGATTTGTTCATTGCTTTGGTTTATATTGTTATGGTGATTGGTATTAGAGAAAAATATCAAAAACTGCTATACTATAAAATAAAAAGTGTTAAAAAAACAAATCTATCGACCACAAACCCAAACATGAGCATCACTGAAGAGACATGTATTGTCGAAATGCGCATCTTGTGCAAGAAAATTGGTACCATTAATTTTATTACTACCACTGGTTTGATGCCTCTGCTGGTGGACTATTAGTCCCCGAGGGTATCACAAGCCCAGTAGCCAGTACTTCGGTACTGGCATGAAATACGGAATTGTTGATTTATTAAAATTTGCTGTTACAAAATGATAGAAATTATTAAAAATTAAGGAATGCATCTCCCTCATGCAAAGCTCTGATTCCTTTCATGGATTTGGCTATACTTTTTGGACCTTTTGGATTATAGCTCTTCATCTTTTATATAAGCTTTGGATTTCAAATATTTTGGCCACGAGCATCACTCACTGAAGAGACATGTATTGTCGAAATGCGCATCTGGTGCAAGAAAATTGGTACTGTTAATTTTATTAAGTGATGGTACAACAGAAAGTCTTCATTTCAATATTGTTGATCTATTAATTATTTTGCTTGCATTGTCTCACCTTTTATGTACATATTTTGTTAATTCATACATGAAACAATTTTCATTGATGGTGTAATTTTAAAAATGCAAAGCACATATCGTTTTTCATATTCCATATATTATCAAGAAATCTGGAGTCAAAAGAAGAACAATTATCATTCAATCAAATGTGAAGAGTTTTACATTATTGTGGGTACTTAATATCAGTTACGTGAATGTATAAAGAACTGCATTGTTATGTTAGAACTAGAAAGAATGATACCGACAGTCAATACTTACTAGTGTTATTTAAAAGAAGATGTGGTATGATTGCCAATGAGACAACCCTTCACAAGAAACCAAATACATTGTAGCACAGACATTAACAACTATAGGCCCCCGTAGGGCCTTTACAAATGAGCTAAGCTCATACCGCATAGTCAGCTATAAAGGCCCCGACATGAAAAATGTAAAACAATTCATACGAGAAAACAAACGTCGTACTGTTTTTGGACTCTAAGTACCGCAGGTTCTTCCAACCAAATATTCAATGTTCGTTTTTCGAATGGGATTAGTTATTCATTGACATAACTTTATATTACTGAAACTAACAATCTCCCATTAGGTCTTTATGTTAATTTTATTTTTTGAAGTGTTGATTACCTGATTGGGTAAGTATAAGTAGTGTAACGGCCTTCCAACCAAAACAAAAACAACATACATGTGCTTTTAATGTTTGTTTGTTTGTACTATGTGACTATACCTATTTCAATATTATTAAAAGGACACTAATGAAAATGATCATCACAAGACCATATCTTGACCTATAATGGTTTACTTTTTATAAATTGTTACTTGGATGGAGAGTTATCTCATTGGAACTCATACCACAGCTTCCTATATCTATTAAGTAAAAGTCAGTGTTAGTACAGATGAAACATTTTCAATGTTTCAATGACCTCCTTTACATTAATTGATATTTCTTGGTAATTAAATCCTAACGTGATAGCATATCTTTCATGGTAAATAGTTGTATGTTATGAAGTTTTTACCCTACAAAAACCACTAAACGATTTATTTTCTGAGTAGCTGTTGCAAGGGGCTTGCCAAGAAGTACGATAGGTATGGTTCAAACTCTTGTATACAAGCCTTTTCTTGTTCAAAAAGAAAGTTTCTGTGCTAACAAACTCCAAAGGTCGACAATCATAGATAAACTAATACATTAAAACCTAGCAAAGCAACTTCAGTTTTATCTGAAACCCAAAAGTCAGTTATTACATTTGGCGTCCATGTAGAGACTACAAAAACAAGTTTAACTGTGTGATCTTGTAACCAATGTTTTAAACAATATCATACCTCTGTCTAATGCTCCATATTGCTATATTACATTTGCATACATCCTTCATATATTTAATTATTTTACCAGTACCGGGTCATTTATTTTCGCTTCACTGCTTCCAATGATGTTCAGAGCTTTTAAAGGTAACGACCGATGATCAAACTGTCGACAGGCTAATGAAAACTTAGATGATTTATTAGGAACACTGGTCATCAAACCCCTCTAGGGATCAAGACAATGCAATTACCCTTATCAAAATAAATATTTAACCATGTTAGAAATTGAAGCACACTTGATATCAAATATTAGCTTAGAATTTCCTGATTAATGTTCTATTTCGGAACGAATTAGATATGCTCAATCTAAATCATCATCTTTGAAAATTTTATTTTTAAATTATTTTGATTGTTATCACCTCCCCAACGAACTATTACCGCCTATGTAATTACATCAAGATAACGCATACCAATAGAGGCTAAAAGTATATCTAGAATTAGCTGTTAATGATGTCGATTGTTACTGATAAAGTAACTTTTCAAAAGACAGTTGTTGAATCATATTAATTGTTCATTTTTGCAATTGCATAATAGTAGTACTATTCCAAATCAAAATAAAATGAAACATCTCCGTTTGTAATTCACGATGAATAAAATGCTTTGCTCAAAAGGTGTTCTATAAATGTTACTGACATATTCCATATTCAATTCAATCATAGGGTGATGATACAAAAATAAATAAGATGTACTTTAAAGTATTTAAATTTGATATACAAATATTAAAAGAATGATACACCTTTTCTACAAATACAACACTAAAATGTTTTATCAAAACAAGGTCAGGGTAGTTTTATCTGTTGTAACAAGCTTTCAGGTTTACCTAACAAATACAACTTGTCCTTTATGAAAATGATTCTGGATATGATATTTATTTTTTTGTGTTTTCTATCTGCTAGTTTCGCATTTTTGTTAGATGGAAAACCCCAGTCATCATTTAATACAACGAGTGTAGTCGCCACTGACCAGTTAAGCCTTCTGAAGGATTTGATAATTGAGGAACGTCAGGCTAGGATTCAATTGAAAAACCAGATGGAGAATCTACAAAATTATACCAAATCTTTGGAACAACAGTTACAAAGTATAAATAATACACAAAGCAGCTTCCACCAATTCATTGTTTCTGAAAATAAGCGGTTAAAACAAGATATTGTGACACTGTTCCAAATGGAGCTGAACATATCGAAAGATATTACAACTACGCACACAAAGATTACAAATACGACAACAGTACTTAACCAAAAAGTTCATACGACTGAATTACATTTAAGACAGAACTGGAATAGTACAAAGAAGTTTCTGAATACCATTTTAAGTAATGAATTCAAAACTAATGATCGGATACTGGCACTAGAATCAAATATGAGTAAGACGTATGCAAAAGTAGTTCAGAAACTTGGAGCATGGTCGGAGAGAGGTAAGATGTTGTTAAATATATATTTGTATCGAGACCGAGATTATTGACATTTTTGTAAGAACTATTATTTTTAAAACAAATAGATAAGAAAATTTATAGGAGGCTCTGTTCTTAGACAAACTGTTAAAACCATGAATTTACGAGTCTTACTCTTTTGAGAGAAATAAAACAACAATTCTTAATTTGTATAATTTCAAAAACAATATTTTGTTACTTAATCCTGTAAATATAACGATGCGGTTTTAAATATGTTTTCCCACGTAGAATATTTTTATCAGGAAGTTAGAATGATTCTATTTTAAGTAAGGAGACGTGGTATAGTCAGATCCAAATAAGTCAACTACACAACAGAGATGAAACGACAAGGATGTAACAAACTCTTCTTCTGCTTCTGCTTCAACGTTAAACTGAATCAACACTGTAATATGTTTTGATTTGAAACAAATCATTAAAATACTTTTCATCATTTCATATAATATTCAAACAGACAGGCCGCTTAACGAAAGCAATTTCATAAGCTATAAATATTTCAGAAATTCCATAATATTCCATCGAATCAGACATACGTTTGAAATAGTCGGTTTCAACTAAGACTGTTTCAACAGCAATCAGGTGAAACAACAGTATAATAATATTGTATGTATAAGCTTAGAATATATTAAGGAAAACGGCTGCCACATATGTTCAAAAATTTGTTTGTGTAACTTGCAGCATTGTTCTCAGCATGGCCTGATACCACCACCATACACGCCGGGGGAGAAATTCCTTTCACCAAAATTCAGGTCTCTCATGGAATCAAAGACTTATCGCCAATAAGGAACCATGGAAGATTCATTTGTGAAAAAGACGGATTTTACATTGTTTCGTGCTTTATAAGGACGGACACCAGAAGTGCTAAATTTCGTATTGAACGAAATAACGATATAATAGCGGCTGGTTCAAAACATGGAGATTCTGGATTTGAATCTCACGCCGCCATTGTAGCAGTACATCTACACGTGGGAGATGTCATCAATGTAACTGCTGGGGACACAATGGTTGTTGACAGTAAATTTGACTCCGTATTTACTGTTATTCAAATCATTTGAAAACAAATGCATATGTGCTCCAATGTTTTTATCTAGCCTTTTCTTAAGTAGATGTGAAGTTTAGAATAATATATTCCAGTGAAAAAAAGGAATAAAAAATATTGTTTAATATTTAAGATGATGAAGTGCCGTATGATTGCCAATAAAAAAAAATGAAGAAGACGAAAGCATCTATGGGTCATTCTGTCTTCAACAATGAACAAGTTCGAAAAATCACTATAAAGAGAATAAAAAGAGTGGGTAAAATATAAAATACAATAACAGATTCTGTTATCTATGGGTCATTCTGTCTTCAACAATGAACAAGTTCGAAAAATCACTATAAAGAGAATAAAAAGAGTGGGTAAAATATAAAATACAATAACAGATTCTGCGAATCAACCCTCTGATGTATACCTTTTTGTGATTCTTCGTTACATTTGTTGTTTTTATAGTGATTAAGATGATAACACAATGTTGACTGCTGTACCCCTATTTTTGACATTTTTACCTATTGTATCTGTTTGTTTTGTTCACGCATCGGTGACAATATAATGGAATTTGATGGGACTGTCATACAAGTGAGAGGTTTAGCTAGCTATAAAACCAGGTTCAATCCACCATTTGAAAATGCCTGTACCAAGTCAGGAATATGACAGTTCTTGTCCATTCGTTTTTGATGCGTTTTGTTATTTGATTTTGCCATGTGATTATGGACTTTTCGAATTGATTTTCCTCTGAGTTCAGTATTTTTGTGATTTTACTTTTTTGTAGTAATTCGTGGTCCGTTATGTTAATAATGTAGATGAACCGCATTTAGCTTTGCATAAATAATGAGGTCGCTAAAATTGCTTTTCCACAAAAACTAAATATTTTCGAGTGAGAATGATTTACTTTCTGGAGAAAGAAAGAGTCAAAAGGTAATAAACAAGATGACCACAAAGTCAGAGATATCGCTGATTTAATTTTTGTTCAGCTGAGATTGGACATTAGACAGCTTTCGAGTTCGATGCATTTTCGTCAAAAAAACTTTGGTTTCATTGAACATCATTCGTGCGTTTTGGGGCGTCGTCACTTCCGTTTAAACATAGAGCGAGTGGTTGGAAATTTATAAAGCTATAATATTGCACGAGTTATTCGGCAAATTGAATTCTCGTAGTTGTCTTTAAGCACTGCTGTCATTTGGGAATTGTGATTAAGTACCTACAGAACAAATATTATTTGTAGTTTATCATGCACAATGACGATCATTAAGACGCTTGATGAACGTTTATAATGCAGGGATACAGGCGATTCCGTCTATCTGATAAATGACGTCACAAAGGCGCGCATAATTGACGAGTTTTTTTCCGGTGACGGACAAACTCGAAGTGGTCTATTCTTACAATGACTTAAATCATATTTTCTGTAAAATAGCTTTTGTTTAACTTTATTAGTATCTAAAGTTCAATATTACGATCTTTGAGACGAAGTATATTGATGACATCTAAATTATCAGGATTCAAAAGCTTTATAAACAATTTTTATCGTCCTTGCGTTTTAATATTCATCCAAGATATCGCACATTCAACTAGTTTGGTAAACATGTCATTTAATTAGGAAATGATGACGGATTAATTGCTGCATAATAAGGACGATATTCAACTCAAATTTTTCTTCTTTTTTTTGGTCATGATATTTGGTGATTGTTTTAAGTAGGTTTGTTAATGTCTAGCTACTACCTTCTGCCCCTTTCTTACAATTTTGGACAAGACAACAGTTTCTATTACAGAACTTTCTAACGGCCATAAGTTAAATACAAATATTGATTAGCTTTGTTGTAGAAAGTTTTAACCCAAAGAATTGGGTGATGAAACACTTTGTCGCAAACTTGATGATTTAAATCCGTATGTATAAAAGCACATTCCCAGTCGGACGGCCTTGACTATTTGCCTATCGACCGCTGCAACAATTAAAAAACCCATACCGTATAGTCGGTTATAAAAGGCCACGACATGAAAAATATGAAACAATAACTAACAGCCTATTCTTTTTTTATCAAACAATATTTTCAGAAAAACAAATATGACAGACATAAACCAGCGACAACCACTGAACTACAGGTTCCTAAATTGGGACATGCATATACAAAATGTTGCGGCTTTAGACGAATTGAAAACCACTAAACCCTCTAACTAACCTCCTAGTACGATTGAATAACGACACACAACACAATTTTTCAAAACAATAGAATTAAATCAAATTTTAGAATCAGTAATGAACAGAACACATTCAATTATGCCTGTATAATTTTTTTGTCAGTCGTGTTTTGCGTTTTATGTCTTTGGTATATGCTTACACAACATTGCTGCTAGATCCCAAATACGATCACATTAACTCATTATGTCTGTTTGGGTTGAATGCCTAATTTCGTCAATATAACGGAACTATAATCAAATGTCATACATGCAAGTGGGAGTTTTTGCTAGATATGAAACCAATTGTAATCCATCATTTATTTGTTTCTCCAGAAAATCAGTTTAATTGATGTCTAAAGCAAGCATGTCTGTAAGTTTTTGTGTCTTTTGTTAATTTATATTGATAAATTGTCATTTTGCTAAATGTTTTCTTTTACCTATTCTAATATAGTTTGTAAAATATTGTTTAGGTGCAAACTGAAGCTCCTCTCTGAGCGCGGTATTTTCACACTTGGTTGAAGACCCATTGTCGGCCTTGGGCTGTTTTCAGTTCTTTGGTCGGATTACTGACTCATTCCCTGTTTCCAGTCTAAACTATATGAGATATTTTGCCTTCCCGACACTATCAGTTCTGTTTTTTTCTTCATTATTGTGTTTTCCTAAAATTCAGATTGTGATTAAAAGCTACATCTTCCTTCTTTGCTTTAGTAAATTAAACAACAATGATTTAAAAATGATGATTATAATTAAATAAATATATATAGGTCATAACAATGATTAAAAGGTGTTCAATTGTTCATAACTAAATGTCACCCTATTTAATTTTTTAAATCAATGATCTACAACATTATTCAGTGAATATTTTAACAAATGGATTTGTATTCTCTATAAATAGTTAAAACAGTGGTTTATGCCATATGCTTCATATTAGGACGGATAGACTTTTAACATATATAAAAATTGTGCGACTCACTTTGAAAATTCCATTATTCATGGGGTTTTTGAAACCTTCAGGAAATTGTATTCTGCTTACGATTCTAGAGTCAATATAAACGTATGGTGTATATTTTAATGCATCTTTCAAAATCAGGTATGCGTGAAATCAAAATTTGATAGGCAAAAAATAATTAAATACTTAATGAAAATTTAAATGAAAAGGATCTAACGATAATAAACTTATCAAAACAGGATTAAAATTGTGCACGCCTGACGTGCGTTTCGTCTACAATAGCCTCACCAGTGACGCTTCAATAAAAAAAAATTGCAAAAGGCCAAATAAAGAACGAAACAGCCAAAAAAATATGCTATATCAGCTTAACTATCTTTGTTAGTCTGCAAAAAAAAAAATAAAAGTGATTATAAAATTAATACGGTACTGTTATACTACCAACTGGTTCGTATGGTAACTGACAATCGAATAAGAACGACACATCTCCAATATAGTAATATAAAAGATGGAATACCGATTACAAATAATACTATTTTTCAAATTGTACTGACGGTTCTTTATCTTTCCTTGTAACAAGAAACCATTTCATTTTCCATAATGTGTAACAATAATGCACGGATTATGTGTCGCATTCCATCATCGTGGGGGTAAATCAACGCAGAATAAGTCCGTATTTTGTTGAACACTAAGATAAGGGTAAACTGGTGTGTACACAATTTTATCTTCTATATTATCTGATTCTTCTTCGTCTTCAATAGTCACTTTTCCAATAACACTCTCCATAAACGACATGCAGCCTGAAAATAATAAATAAAACTACTGTTAATATTATATATATAATAACTATATTATGTCTATATGCCTTTTTGATTTCCTTTGTTGGCATATCTGATTTTTTTAATATTAAAGATTATGATACAATGTTGACTGTATATTGTTTTGTTCGCGCATATTACTGTTTGTATAATGTTAGTTAATGCGACATTCATGCAGATGAAAGATTAAGTTAGATTTGTTGTAAAACCAGGTTTAATCCCCAATTTTCTGCATAGGGATATGCCTCAACCAAGTAGGGGATATTGCAGATGTTTTCCATTCGTTTGATGTATTTGAGATTTGTATATATGGCATATAGGAAATTTCGTCATATTGTTTATTGTTTCAGCTCATAATTTTACTATCCCTTTACGGTCATCTGTCTCTTTTTTAGATTTATAATGCAGATGATATTTACCTTGTGTATGCAGACAATTTGACATATGGATGCAAACCTTTATTCAAAATTGAAGTAATTCATATTCAATGTGCACTTTATATCTGTCTTACCCATCAGATCTAATATCCTGATAATAAAAGTAGTACTTACTTTTGGGATTTGCAGATACAATTAAACCATTTTTCACTTCACTTTTCTTCGTGTGTTTTTCTCCGTTTGTCAAATAAGGACTAGACGATATAATGGTTGACTGAGTTAATGATCGAATGCTCGATTCCATTGGATATGTCCCTACTATTAGTTCCATTCTGACAGGTATATCAAATGATAATCCTGACGGTTGTATTATAACCTGAAATGATGAGGTTGACAATTATGTAATAGTATTTAGTCAATGACATCAATGAATGCGCCTGAAAACTGTATATCATATGTCATTATATTACATATACAACATGATGGTGTATAAAAGAGGGGCAAACAATACCAAAGAGACATTCAAACCTGGAAGTCGACAATAAACTGACAAAACCATGGCTAAAAAGAAAACCTTAAACAGACAATTTTCAGTACCCAAAACACAACACAAAAAACAAAAGACTGAATAACTCAATCCCCCCAAGAACCTATGGTAGATTCCAACACTCCGGAAGCGTACACAGAAGCCTTGACACATTCTTAGGGGGGTTTTAGTTATTAGAGCTCTATTTGTGGTATAATTCTGTAATGCTAATTTTAGAGGCTAATCTTATTTTTAGTTATTTTGTCTGTCATACTTTATTGAATTTGTTTGCTTATCATCTTCCATTCTGTAAATCCTATTCTGTCTCATACTAAATAAATTTGACTTACTTCTAGAATGTAGGAAATATCAATTATATTACAGCCATTAAGAAAAGAAGGCGGGATGGACGGTATCAGTATCTTATCTTCGAGGACATCAGCGTCAATAGCCTT
This sequence comes from Mytilus galloprovincialis, assembly GCA_037788925.1. Taxonomy (NCBI): domain Eukaryota; kingdom Metazoa; phylum Mollusca; class Bivalvia; order Mytilida; family Mytilidae; genus Mytilus; species Mytilus galloprovincialis. The sequence goes on from CM075335.1 coordinate 39,417,108, forward strand.
TGATACATTTCTTTTCATATGCGCTATCACATTCTGGTGTGTCTTTGACTTCTTATGGGAATGATATCGAACATTCTGTAAAATGAATTATACATTATTTAATTGGTGAATTTTATGTTATACGATATCCTACATGAACAAGATGGTTATTCATCACTTCAGAATTTACTTTCTTAGGCTATATGTTTACCTTAAAACTATTGAGTAGTAAAGATATTAGAACACTAAAATTTGTCTGACTATACTGACACAACCGAATAATATCTTCCTTTGACATAATAAGTAGTATCTCACTTAACTGCTAAGTAGGGTTTTTTCATTTTGAACATGATTTTTCAGTTCTTATATAATGACGTCACTTCGTTGTCCCGTGAAGAGAATGGAGAAACACTTGCAAACATATATAACTGCATGTTAATGTAAAAAATCAGGCACCCGTATTTTTAGTGGTTGTTGTTGGTTGCTGTCTGCCATATTTATTTTATCCTTAGATGGTTTTTTATGATGTTGATCTTCTCAATTGAAATTTGTTTCGTCATGTAGGATACTCCTATAGCTGACTATATGGTAAGGGCTTGGTTATGGTTTAATGTCGTACAGTTGCATTACGTTGATAAAATCTTTGTATTTTTTTTTTATCGCGGATTGATAATCTCATCGCCAATTTTACCATATCACCTTATTTCTATATTCTGTGGTATTTTAATTCCAAAAGTATTTATGATCGTACGCAATGTTGTTTATAATAACCTGCATCAGGTATAGCTCAGACTTGACCTTTTGAAAACTGGAAAATAAAGCGGTAAAGACCATAAATCCTACAAAATAGAACAGTCAAACCAGTATAAAGCCGCTCTCTATTGAAGCTAAAGTCTTAGATTTTCTTTGACAATTAAAGAACACTTTATGTCGTGCTTCTCAATCGCATTTCTGGGTTACCTTTATAACGAACAGTCAAATATAAACGTTTTTTTACGCTTGTGAATTCGGGCCAATTTATAGCTGATCATGTGGTATGGGCTTTGTACATTGGTGAAGCTCGTACGGTGATCTAAAGCTGCTAATTTCTGTGTTATTTGGTCTCGTGTGAAGACTAGTATCCATGGCAACCTCACCACATCTTCTTTTATCTTTTTATTTGAAAGCAAATGAGGTAATGACCTATACACATTAAAAATGTTTTGCTGGTAGCCGTAATTAGACAGTTTTTTTTATTTTCTGTTTTTTCGTCCTGTTCCGTATTTAGTAATGTAGTCTGTTTAGTTTTGACAAATTTCTAATTTCCCTATTCTTACTAGATTTTTCTTCTTGACGGGCGGTTATCCCCATATCGTTAACCTGTCTATTTTAATTGCTATATCTTATTCTATTCCAACGTTAAAGTTAATACTTGATATGTGGCGTAAAACCGCAAAAAGCCTAAACGTTTTTGTGTTTAAGGATCTACTTACCATGTGCAAGTATGCTTTAATGACAGAAATCTTTCTCCGACTCAGATTTAATACTTCAGTTGTTATAGGAATAGCTTGACCCGGAACAAATCCTATGTTATCAACAGAGATTTTGACACTAATTGGATCTGACTTACAACATAAGCAACAAAATGTTGCTTCGTTGATGGCCTCAGATTTTTCCTGAAAAGAAACTAGAGGCTCTAAAGAGACTGTGTCGCTCACCTTGGTCTTTGTGCATATTAAACAAAGGACACAGATCGATTAATGACAAAATTGTTTTGGTGATGGTGATGTGTTTGAAGATCTTATTTTACTGAACATTCTTGATTCTTATAATTATCTACTTGGCCCAGTAGTTACAGTGGAAAATATTTTGTAAAAATTTACAAAAATTTACAAAATTTATGAAAATTGTTAAATATTGACTATAAAGGGCAATAACTCCTTAAGGGGTCAATTGACAATTTTTATCATGTTGACTTATTTGTAGATCTTACTTTGCTGTACATTATTGCTGTTTACAGTTTTTCTCTATCTATAATAATATTCAAGATAATAATCAAAAGCTGCCAAATTTTCTTAAAATTACTAATTCAGGGGCAACAACCCAACAACGGGTTGCCTGATTGTTCTGATAATTTCAGGGCAGATAGATCTTGACCTAATGAACAATTTTATCCTGTGAGATTTACACAAAATTCTTTGGTTTCAGAAATATGAGCCAAAAACTTCATTTTACTCTATGTACTATTTTTAGCCATGTCGGCCATCTTGGTTTGTGGGCGGGGTCATCGGACACATTTGTTAAACAAGATACCCTAATGATGATTGTGGACAAGTTTGGTAAAATTAGTCTTTATAGTTTCAGAGGAGAAGATTTTTATAAAAGATTACAAAAATTTACGAAAAATTGTTAAAAAATTACTATAAAGGGCAATAACTCATGAAGGGGTAATGTTGACTTATTTGTAGATCTTACTTTGCTGAACATAATTACTGTTTACAGTTTATTGCTATCTATTATAATATTCAAGATAATAACCAAAAACGGCAAAATTTCCTTAAAATTACCCATTCAGGGGCAGCAACCTAACAACTGGTTGTCTTATTCATCTGAAAATTTCAGAGCAGATAGATCTTGACCTGATAAACAATTTTACCCCATGTCCGATTTGCTCTAAATGCTTTGGTTTCAGAAATATAATACAAAATCTACATTTTACCCCTATGTTCTATTTTTAGCCATAGTCTTGGTTGGTTGGCTGGGTCACCGGACACAGTTTTTTAACTAGATACCATAATGATGATTGTGGCCAAGTTTAGTTTAATTTGGCCTAGTGGTTTCAGAGGAGAAGATTTTTGTAAAAGTTAACAGACGACGCCGGACGCAAAGTGATGAGAAAAGCTCACTTGGCCCTTCGGGCCAGGTGAGCTAAAAAGTGATACAAATAGATGTTTTTGCAAATTAAGACTTTCTATCATATAACATATGATTTTAATTAAAGAAAAACAATATGATGTTGTAATAATTGGCATTGGCCTATGTCTTATTTTTTTGTAATGTGCCATTTAGTTATTTTCAAATTGCATGTATGACGTTAGTATTGTTATAAATTGGCTGTATACGACGTAAATGCACATTAACTCTGTTTCAAGTTTGTTTTTCCTTGATTTCAATTTGTTCTAATTGCATTGCAGTGATCTATTATGTATTGTTGTCCTTTTGATCTTTTCCATGATAACCGTCTGCAAGTCAGTATTGTGTTCACAATTATATATTTTTTTTTATTCGAGCCTCACTGATGAGTTTTTGGTAGACAAAACGCGCGTCTGGAGTATATATAAAATTGTATTAATGGTATCTATGATGAGTTTATTTGCAACCACTGGGTCGATGCCACTGCTGGTGGAGATTTATTTCCCCGAGGGTATCACCAGCCCAGTAGTCAGCACTTTTGTATTGACTTGAGTTATCATTGATATGTTCATAATTATAGATTAACTGTTAACAAAACTTTGATTTTTTTTTTTAAAAAGCTAAGGCTTTTCTACCTCAGAAATAGATTACCTTACCTGTATTTGGAAAAACTTTTAAGAATTTTTGGTCCTCAATGCTTTTCAACTTAGTACTCTATTTGGCCTTTTAATTTTTTTTTTTTCATTCGAGCGTCACTGATGAGTCTTTTGTAGACGAAACGTTAGTCTGACGCATATATAAAATTTTAAGCTTGGTATCTATGATGAGTTTATTTTCAGAGAAATACATCTGTTTTCCGGACACGATCAACTGAAGACATCAAATCAAAATTAAAAGCTAACTATAAAGACATGCAACTATATTTTTCATGGATATCACACTTAAAGATATTTCAAAGTTGAATGGCTAACATAACTACATTCGGTATATATAAAAACAAAGTATCCAATTGTTGACCTGGTTGTAAAAATCTAAGCACTAAAATTTGTTTTGTCCGACTGCAAAACACACACAAGTATATGAAAGCTGGTTAGCACTTGAACAAACAAGCCATGAACACTTATATCTTCACACTCGGGCAATTTGAATAACAACCAAAATAAAAAACATATCACTCAATAGTATGAGCATCCGATGGATACTGATAACCTGCTTCAAACACTCCAAACGTTATATATAAGATAATAACCAATTTTCATGAAGACTTTTATTTGACAAAGGCCAAAATCGGTGAAAGGGTATGAAGCAAAAATTTATTTACAATCATGACAAAATGTAAAAAAAATTAAAAAGAAAATACCAATACGGCATACAACAACTTGGTTGGTTACAAGCCTTTCTAGACTGAAGGGAACTTTTACAGTTTCGATACAACGTGTTTGACTATTCATAACCAACATTTTCAATATTGAGGCTTGATTTTATTTTACAACTTAAAACCATGTAACGATTAAGTATGACAGTTGCGTAAATAAAAATCCTAATTAAATAAAAATATGAATTATGCTGATTGAAATAATTATCAGCAATACCAATATCAAATATATTCTATTGATATTTAAAGTGTCTCAATTCACTCACAAACATTAAAAGTCCTACAAAGTTTTCGTTTTCACGTTGTAATTTATTCAATGTCAAGACAAAATGGGTTTTCCTATTTCTTTTTCGCGGTAAAGGGATGTTTAAACTAGGGCAATTCACTCTTTGTCTTCCAAAAAAAAAGGCCTCCAGGCGTTCTTAGTTTGTTGTGAATTGATCTTTTAAACACATAAATAAATCCATCAACATCTACAATATTACATAATGATATTTTTGAATATGTTACAGTACCGTAGAAATGTACTATTTATTATTCATTTATTACAAGAGTTACTTTCTAGCAGTAAAAGGCACCTGCGTGTGTTCGTATTAATTAGTGTCTATTACTAATAATATATCATTTCAATAAGAACAAACTACAACCCAAAATCACCAGATCTTCAAACACTAAGAAATATATCTATGGTGTATTGAATATATCTTAGTTCTTCTAAAAATATCTTCAGTATCAACTTAATTGATTAAATGAAGCAAAAAAAAAAACCCTTTTTTAACAAATCGTAAATCATGCTAAAAATTATAAGATAGAGGACGTGAATTTGCATGTAAAGCAAAAGAACCTGTCTATATAAAAGTATTCAGTAATTGATGACAGATATTGAAATCCTATGATAATATAAATCACCAAATGTCAAGAGATTGGAACCCTTAAAGTACATAATACTGAATCAATATGCACGAATAAGCTCGATAGTTTCAAAAATCTCTTTATTGACTGCACATCGGGGAAAGTATGAAAATGTCGTTTTAAAGCCCATTTAAATTCAATGATCATAAGACAAACTACCTGTCAGAGTCTTACATGTATTCTGCATTGACCACATTGTTACTTTAACTTCATTACCACAAACACTTTAGAAATTGACAAAATAGCCTTAATTTGAGTTGTCGTCATAAATATTAATGAATGAGTTGCTGAAGGAGACAGTTTGCAACTAGATAAAATTGAGAATGGATTGAGAGATGTCTTTTTTCAAATATGCTAATTCGCAGTAATGCCACGGCATATATCTCATTTTGTCAATTACTATATGGAAGATGACCCTTTTCAATAATAAAAAAAAATTATGTATGTACTTTCCAAGAATGGCATAACGTCAGAGTGACATCCCAACGAATCTTTTTGAACGTAAGTGATAAGATTATAGCATGTTTTAATGTATATATTAATTTATCAATAAAAAATAATATTAGATGGACAAAATGGGAAAATGCACTTTTTTTGCAACATCAGAAAACTGTTTTGGAAAATAAATTTCATTCGTCCAAAGCGCTTTTTTGGAAGTACCTTAATCAGGAACGCAAAGCCAAAAACTTGAAAGGCAAGGATTCATATAAACAAAAAAAATTGAAAAAAAATATTTACTAAACATGTATACCACAACATATACAGGAATACAATTTATTCAGTTATTGCTTTGTTCGCAAACAAGAAACAAAGATCTCAACACATTTTATTATAGGTCATTGTTTGCAACTACTCACATTTTTCTTTTCCATACTAAACGACGGACATACATACTAGAGGCTAGAGGTATATGGGGAGGGCTCAGATCTCATAAACATGTTTAACCCCGCCGCAATTTTGCGCCTGTCCCAAGTCAGGAGCCTCTGGCCTTTGTTAGTATTGTATTATTTCTAATTTTAGTTTCTTGTGTACAATTTGGAGTTGAGTATGGCGTTCATTATCAATGAACTAGTATATATATTTGTTTAGGGGCCAGCTGAAGGACACCTCCTGGTGCGGTAATTTCTCGCTGCAGTTATTGAAGAACTGTTGGTAACCTTCTGCTGTTGTCTGCTCTATGGTCGGGTTGTTGTCTCTTTGAAACATTCCCCATTTCCATTCTCAATTTTATATGTCTTGACCAAGTCTACTTTGATGTTAAAACTTAAGTTACATAAACTTTCAAATACAGGTTAAGTTCAAAGTTTAATATATTTAATGAGATTCTAATTTGATAAAACTGTTACCTTAGCGCGAGGGTCTTTGTTCAAATCCAGAGGATTTATGACAGTGAAAGGTTTCAAGGTCGATATATCAGCTACCCATAGCTTCTCTAGGGTAGCAGAGACGTATGTCCGAACACGTCCAATGGATCCCTCGTATGTAGTTGGACATCCAGTTGGTACAAAAAATTCAAACGGAAATTTGTGTACTCCTTGTGGAAGATAATGGGTTTCTGCTTTATTGGCACCTACAAATATGAAAATGTCTATATTGGAACAACTTAAGTATCGTGTTCAACAAATTGTTTTCAGAATGCTGATTGGAATTCTTTTAATGACGTAATGTCATACATAAAAAAAAGCATCGAAATGTGATACATATATATATATATCTAATGAGTTTATCTAAAGGGTGGGTTAACTTGGATACCCTGAACAACTTGGGTACTTTTAATATAAAACATAGCCATGGAACGTTCTAATATAGTAACCAGAATGACAGTCACCTGTTATTTCATCTCATTTACACTTCGTTTCCAGATTATTGGTAGCCGTGATATAATGATTGACGGTATTTTCCGCAATACTTTTTCCAGACATGATAATTTTTTCTCCCAAGATGGAAACTCATTTTTCAGTATAAAAAAATATTTGTTATCGGAAACCCTTTCGTCTTTATTGCTTTGATCATCTAACTAGACAAGGAATCAAAACATAAGTTGAGAAGATCAGTTTAACCAGAAATTATAAAACACGTCATGATGTTTAACAATCACTGCCATTTGTTTCTCAAGTGTAATCTTCAGTAAGCTTGCAACACATATTATGGTTTAGATCATGCATAATGAAAATCATTCGTAACATCTGAGTATAGAATTTGTAAAATATCGCGGTTTTGACAGACATAATTGACATTTTCTAACTCTATTTGATATCTTAAGCAAGTTTATTAATCATATTCGAATGCAGTATCAATATTGTATAATATGACGTATTTGACAGATGAGAAGACTGTTTGTTCCGATATTATCATGAACAAAAATATCTTTTTATTGCTACCTCTAAGTTCATATTGCACAGATTACACCAATCTGTAACTTACTAGACAATAAAAACGTTTTACTACTACTATTAGGATAGCGTAGAAAATTGATATATTACCACCTGGACCTCAAATATAGTTATGTATTTGCCTGATGTTGGGTCTGCTATTTAGGTGCGTGTGATGTAAACGAAGTTAGACGTTGTTTGAATATCTAACACATGCAATGAGGGGAAGATAGGTATAAAGTCTTAATTCAACCCTTTTAAAAAGATTTAACCCTTATGTCGCAGTGCTATTGAAATTCTCTGAACATATCCCCTGTCAATATTACAAAATGTTTGCCTTTTTATCTTTAAAAAGTTGGAAGTTCTGATTGATTCATCTACAAATTGATCGCAAATTGTTTGTGAAATATAGGATATCCACTTAGTCTTTGATTTATAGTTTTTTGCATAGAACTTATATTCTTAAGAAACGAAATTAACGAAATTGTCATAGTTACCTTCAATTGATCAAATAAAACAGAAATGCAATGGACAATGTAAATCAAGGATTGATGAACTGTACTATAATGAAACCTTCTCCTATATCATGTATATATATTATTACGTTTTCATTTTTATCACCTTATTTCCCAGATTATGTTTTACTACAACAGTGCAAACATTAAATGTGTTGTGCATTATTCCAGTTGAAGTAATGTAATCCATTCCAAACACATTAATGCATAGATATGATCGTATATCCAATAACTCTTAAATAAAATTTTGAAATATGTTGTTAAATAAAGTACTTTGTTTAAATTTAAAATGTCACATGTCAAATGTTATATTGTGACACGATGTTGACCTATTTAATCAAAGTTGGAATCATTCTCCTGATAGACTTGCGATTTCAGGCTTGATTCTGTTTGTTTAAGGATTTCATTTAGATTAATATAAATTAATGAAACAATTTTACGCCATACTTTTCCAATACACTAGGAAAAAAAGATAAAAGATGAAGTTATTTGGTCGAATAAATAAATTGAAAAGCGTATTTATTCTACATTAAACACAAAAGAGGTTGGTGTAAGTGCATTCATAAAACATCATTGTGAAACGTAGAACAGATTCACAATTGATGGAAATTTTGTGTGTGTTTTTATTCTTTTCCTTGACTGATCATAAACTTCAATGCAAATAACCAGAAATAACTACTCTTCAGATTTAAAGGGTCCTTGTAGACAAAGAATTCAATTGAATTAAAATAAAATAAAATAAGGTCAAAGAGTGGCTGTAAAATTTTGCTTTTTATCTGTTGCGTGCTAACCCTTTCATATTTATACATATACAAACCGAAAAAAAAAACCAATTAGGTAATGCCTGATTTATGTTTTCTCGGCAAAAAGTGGTCTGAACTCGATGTCCTTGTTTCTATCTAGTTTAGTTTAAACAGTGCTCGAATGAATTAAGTAAGATGTCAACTGAATATGGTATAACATGCTATTGTAAGTTATAAGCGTTTCCATGAATGCTTTTATACTATGATAATATCATTTTTATACATTAAGCTTGTTTTTGATTTGCCTGCATTAGAAACTCTTACATCAAAACCTTTAAAATTTAGGGCTTCATAGCATACTAGATAAATGAACAAAAAGAAATTTAAAATGATAAAACAGTCTGATGCCAACGTATGCTCTTCAACTTTTTACTTGTTTGGCTTTATCAATATTTTGATTTGAGCGTCACTGATGAGTCTTATGTAGACGATACGCGCGTCTGGCGTACTAAATTATAATCCTGGTACCTTTGATATCTTTTTAAGGTTTTTGAACCTTATTCACATAAAACTTCTTAATCTATAATGGAAAAGTTGATGTTTGTTGCGGATCATGAAATGACCAAATTTAGAATAGTTGGTTGATCATACCTGATACTGTGGATTCATTATTATTCGTTGGTTACCAATTTTCGTGCATTTCGTGGGTACAGGTGAACCACGAATTCAAATGTTTAACGAATACACTTATTAAATAGGTTTTGTATACATGGATTGGCAAAACCACGAAATTAAATATCCACGAATATGCAAATTTTCAGCAATCCACGAAAATAAATGAATCCACAGTAGTCAACAATCACCGACATCGGCTCTTTGCAAACAAATCAAAAACAAAGCTTTATGATTATAATGATACTACACTTTATTCTAAAATGTTTATTTTTTATCCTTTTTTCAGCTGCATACATTAATCAACCATAAAAACATTTCAGGATACGTACCAGCAAGAATTGAATGGTTTGAAATCAGGTCGCTTGATATTTACCTCTACGTTTTACTATTTATCTACCTAATTTGTAAGACTAGTTACGGAATAAGCTTGCGAAATTATAATTTCCATACTCTGACAACCTTTACGAGTAAACAAAACTCTCAAACAAATTAATTTTGTGACAAATATTTGATTTGTTCGAAATGTCAACAGATCTTGGAGCGAAAATGCGGATGGACAATTTTTCTTCTTAATATGCAAACAGTAAACGCAGTGATTGTAATTATTTTGTTTTCTGAAAATAAAAGTTGAGAATGGAAATGAAGAATGTGTTGAAGAGACAATAACCTGACAAAAGAGAACAAAACAGCCGAGGAAAACCAATGGGCCTTCCACAAATTGATAAAATCCCGCATCCAGCGGCGGGCTTTAGCTGACATACATTTGAAAGGAAACTTCAAAAGAATGTTATTATTAGAATACGCTTCAGTATGTTTTTTTTAAATCTATTAAACAATGAAACTCAAACATATACTGTCATTATGTCTGATCAATGTATGTCCAGTTCAACTAAAGTTACAGTTTTCGCAAAAAGATGTGTGTCTATCTATAATACTAAAATTACGAGGTCCAATTTGTCAGCCGGCATCACGTAAAAACGACGAATCACAGAATTCAACTTTATATATAACTAATATAGTACAAAGGTGTAGATTAAAAATTACACCACTCCAGGCCCTTTTGTTTTCAACGTAATTAATATTGCCAATAATTAAGAAGTTCCGGGTCGAGTCCGCTACCGATACCAATAGTATATTCACCTGTTACCTATTACCTTATTTGTACGTTCCGCATCTGACAGGCGCACCACCAAACGTAGTATTCAGGATTAATATGCTATACTATACACGGGTCATAACCACAGGGTTGACACTACTAAATTGTCAAATTGTTACCTTTTGTAGTATTTTAATCAGTAAGACTTTCTAAGATAACAATACGAATACTAAAAATCTGGACTAATAATAAGGCGTATAGGTACAGTTTTCAATTTGTTAGTGGGCATGACGTAAAACAGCGAAGCAAAGAATTCAACTTTATTTATAACTTATATAGGACAATGCTGTTGATTAAAAAATACTCCATTCCAGGACCTTTTGTTTTCCAAATAATTAATATTATTGTTTCAGTTCGACGGGTTCAAACAGAAAGACTTGAAAGCAGAGAAAAACTGTGTATCTTATAATCGGCATGACTTTATCAGATGACAATACTTATACTACAATAAGGCTTGCGCATAGTTATGTACTTTAATTCAGTCACGGACCCGTGATATCACGTGTGTGTTCTAGTATTTATTATATATAAAACTTATCTATTCTTCCTATGTTAATGAATTATTCCAAACAAGATGATGATGAAAATTTTCCATGACTTCAAAAAGGACCTTTATCAACAAGAAAATAGAAAATATAACTATTGAGTATGCAATTTGATAAAAAGAGGGACGAAAGATACCAGAGAGACAGCCAAACTCATAGATTGGAAATAACGGACTTTTCGTTTTGAATTTTCCTTTGTGTTCAGTGTTTCTGTTATTTTACTTTAAATAATTTAATCTTATTCGTAAGGTATTTTGGAGCTAACAAGTGTTATGATAGTCGTTTTCTTAGACAGTAGATTACATCTGTTTGATGTGTTGGAGCTTTTGGTTTTGCCATATGGTGAGGGACTTCCCGTTTTTAATTTTCCTTTAAGTTCAGTATTTTGTTACAGATCTTGTGAGTACAGTAGCACCGATAACAGAGTTGATGATACCCTCGGGAACTAATAGTACACCAGCGGCATCAACCGATCAGAATCGAGGAATACAATTAAAAGATAACACGTAGAATGAAATGATAAATATATTGTTTAAATTATTACATGCCTGAACTAGTATGAAATATTCCTTTAATCTTAAAAGCCTGTGAAGAGTACCATCTGTTAATCTATTCATTAACAGCTTCAAGTTATTGCTGTAAATACAAGGTTATACATATTTCTTCAACGCACATATGTGTATTATTAATGAGTTCCCATTGATATTAAACACATTTTCATGTTGCAAACCAAAAAGTACGAAAAGCCACAACACACATATATGGACAATTATATAAAGTATGATAGTACTTGGAGTTAAAAAATATAGTGCCAACATTAGAAATGTACATACAATTATTACTATTAATGTATCATTGGTTATTTGTGTTTTACAATGTTCTTGGTGGATTCTGAATAAAATGCATTCCTTGATACTTCCTAAATTAGAAATATTTTTTGCAGAACCGAATGTTAACGTTTTCAAAATTAATGTCAAAAGATGTAAACAGATTGAAAAAAACCCAAACTCAACATGTGTATAGACTGACAGTATGTAGACTGTATTATTCATTAATTACATTACATGTACGTTTCACAAGAATACTCACTTTTGATTGGGAACACTAAGATTATATTTCGGAATCATAATGCATCATTTTTAAGAACACGAGCTTCCCGTGACAGTCACAAAAATGCAGAGGAAAACAGAAAAAGAATTTGATATTTTCAAAGTGTGAGCTTCATACAATATGTACTTCGGGCAACGCTTTTAAATAAAATTACGTTACTTAAAGTTAATGCAACAACAACCGAACATTCACCCGAAAACATACCTTAGCAATCTGATCTCTGTTGTTTTAAGAAAAATAAAACAGCCAATGTATGCCTATTTTTTCAGTAATAAAGTCAAACGTTATAGATGTAATACCACCAAATCACGGTACGTCACATCCGGTTGTGTACGAAAATAGGTCGTAAAAAATATTCCTTGAATTTGACAGTTGTAGGTAATTAATCCTACATTTTATTGCAGTAAAAGATTTCTGTGTCATAAACATATGTCTTGGGTATTTCAAAGCACCATTATTTTTTATTTGGGATTTCTAGAGAATATTTTGTAATCTTGAGGTTACATGGTGACTAAACCTTGTACACAGATAAAATAAGGGAACTTTGATTGGTTAACCTACAGTGATGGTTATTTTCTTATATGCCATGAAATGTTAAGTGAATGTTTTTCTATAGTACTGGATAGTATAAAACTGTACTCATGCCGAGTATTTTTTAATTTGAAACAAAGATAAATTCTACAGATTTTTTTTGAAAAGTACAAATTTAACAAAGACAAATAGGGGAAAATCAATGGTGGTATTACACCTAATATGGGAAGCTGTGCATTCACTTCCGACCTTGTGAGTAATCTCATGTTTTCAAATGTCTTGTTATATAAGTGAAAAATTACAAAAAATGAAATATTCTGAGTGGATTGAGTCTCCAAAACACATTTTATTAATTATTACAATCACACATGATATGATAAAACATTTTCCTAGGAAATTCTTAAATAGATATATATTTATAAGGTAAATGAAATTATTTTTTTATGCTGTAACGACAAATTATTCACTGAAAGAGAAGCCTTGTATGTCCCTCTCTGGAACGTGGCGTAAATTTAATGTTGACGTAAGGACTTATTGAAACCTCCTTGGAGACAGTAAACTTGTATATGGATTGTTCATTCTGCTAAAATACTTTTATTACTCATTTCTAATAACATTTCTATCATAAATTAGTGAAAGTTACCCAATTATTTTTTCTTATTGACCTGAAAAGTTGAAATTTTGAGGAAATGAGAGGTATAAATTGACCAAAAGAGACCTTATGAAGAGGACAATGATGTCCATTACTGGTATTTATCTTCCTAAAATCATCTTGAGTATCATATTCAACTGTTTGTAGGCAGATAAGATAAATATTTGATCATTTATTGGTCCACACTATATTCTATCTTGATGCGGCTGGGTTTGGATTTGTCGAAGAAATTTTGCTCGAATCGCTGTAGATGTCGTCTTTCATGATACTAGATTTTTCTCAAACTATTGAACCGATTATGAAAAAACTTGACAGAAATGCTTGAAATAACCAGTATTATAAAGTACCAAAGTCACAATCAGTTTATTAAACAAAAATGTCTTCTTTTATATTGGAATTACAATGTAAACAATACTGCTAACGTAGGTATTCTTATATCTTATGTTTAACACTTTGTCTATTATAGCGGTTTGTCACGCATTAGATAAGGAATCAGAAATACTACTGTATAACGTAAAAAGACCATAAAAACCTCTAGAGCGTCATATCGATCAAACTATATCTATAGATACATTTAAACGCTTGGTAACATGCAAGCTTACTATCGTCTCTCTTCAGCCAACAAGATGTTATATCCTCCATACCTGATAGCTATTTAGAACAAGTATAGAATTTTTATAAACAAAAAAAAAAACAATTAGGAGTTAAAGGTCTTGAGTATTGAAATGTGTTGCGTTTATGTCTTCATAAATGAAACTAAATTCATTAATAAAAAAAATCTTTTTTTTTTTTGCTGTAAATGTGACCGTTTAAAATGTTGCTCGAAAAGAAATACGCATAAATAATCTGCAAATCAAATGTCTAAAACGTACTGCTTTAGTAATTTTGGTTGTCAATATCAGACGTACTGTATTTATAAAACTGCCGATTTTCTGATGTTCAAGTATTTTTAATTTGTTTATATGTTTGTATTCGCTTTCATCTCTGTATTTGTTTAGTTTGCTTTTCTTATTCGATTTACTATCTGTATTATTTTCAATTGTGTACATTTCCTAATCTTATTTGCTAATAAAGTTTATTTTTTTCAAACATTACATCCAATTAATTGATTTTAATTACAAAAAGTATGTTCTTTAAAGTCTACAAGGATTTTCATCACTGAGGAAATATGTTCAATAAATATTTAATTAGTTGTGTTAGAATAATGTGCATTATTTTAATAATGGTTTTAATTGTTGCAAAACAATATTCGTATTGCAATCTTGTTTGATTATTCTTGGTCGTTGGAGTGAATCTATTTTCTTTGATATGTTTTAGAACAGAATGTTAAAAATCGAAACGTACTCCACTCAAAATTCACAGAATGCTGAATTGACAGCTGGAATTTCCATTGAAACATGCTTGTTCAACAATTCCGCAAGATTTTTGCACTTCATATATTATACATGGGCTTATATCACAAATAATTTTTGCACTTTAGGTATTGTACATGGCTTATATTACAAATGAAACATGCTTCTTTTGAAATTATGTCGAAAAATGTCTAAAAAATGCCAGTTAAAACCTTTAACATTTCTCGGTAGGTTTCGTGGCAATAAATTTTTCCTAGTCAGTTTTTACTTGGTTTATATACCTGTAAGCAGTTATCAAAGGTACCAGGATTATAATTTAGTACGCCAGACGCGCGTTTCGTTTACATAAGACTCATCAGTGACGCTCATATCAAAATATTTATAAAGCCAAATTAGTACTAAGTTGAAGAGCATTATGGATCCAAAATTCCCAAAAAGTTGTGCCAAATACGGCTATTTAAAAACTTAGGATTTTCTTATCCCAGGCATAGATTAATTTTAATCTATGCCTGGGATAAGAAAATCCTAAGTTTTTCGAAAAATTCAAAGTTTTGTAAACAGGAAATTTAAAAATAAAATGACCACATTATTGATATTCATGTCAACATCGAAGTGTTGCATACTGGGCTGGTGATACCCTAGGGGACGAAACATCCACCAGCAGTGGCATCGAACCAGTGGTGTAAACATTCGTCAAAGGTACCAGGATTATAATTTAGTACGCCAGACCATGCGTTTCGTCTACATGAGACTCATCAGTGACGCTCATATCAAAATATCTATAAAGCCAAACAAGTACAGAGTTGAAGAGCATTGAGGATCCAAAATTCCAAAAACGTTGTGCCAAATACGGCTAAGTTATTATATGCCCGGGATAAGAAAATCCTTAGTTTTTCGAAAAATTCAAAGTTTTGTAAACAAGAAATTTAAAAAATGACCATAAATGATGTATGGTTGCATAAAGATAGAACACATTACTCTCCGGAGCACCTGATATCATCCCTTGTTTTTGGTGGTGTTCGTGTTGCTAATTCTTTAGTTTTCTATGTTTTGTCATGTGTACTATTGTTTGTCTGTTTGTCTTCTTCATTTTTAGCCATGTCGTTGTCAGTTTATTTTCGGTTAATGATTTTGACTGGTATATGTCGTGCCTCTTTTACAGATTTACATTCATTTCACACACACAAAAAATCACAAGATTGATCGTTAGTCATGAATAATTCAGTATACTTATCTTATATAATCTTATTCGAAAGTTTCATTTTGAAACTGTCACAGATGAGCTTGTCAGTTGTAAGCAACGATAATAATTTCATTTTGTGATATCAAAATGCTATAATTTTTAATATGAGGATCGAGGGTTATATTAGGGATGTACCACTAATTAAATAGTGATCGTCTAAAATTTGGCCTGATTTTAGACAATTTTACCTCTGTAGATTCGCGTTAGCAATTGGTTTGTTCCTCACTCAGGAAATTTGAATCTAAAATATTATAGAGGCATAAGTTTAAAACTAGCTGATGAACGAAATTTTTTGAAGTTTAAATTTGCTTTTGTCAGGACCAAGTTGTATTTCATGCATATAGTATACTTTCAAACATCCTAACATTAACTTTCTCTAAACATATACAGTGTCATATATTACTTTAGATACACAATACAAATATTAAAGGCTCAAAACGATATTGCGATAGAACGCCACAGTTCCAGCGTTAGATCAAGAATCACCAAGGAAACACATTTCATTCAAATCAACATCAAGCCATTGACCATGAAATTCAAATCCAATCTTACATGAGAACGATAGAATTTAGTAGCAGTATTTATAATAACAATCTGCTTTAAATAAATGAGAAACATACAAGTCACGAATGGTGTGAAGTTGGTGCCAATTAAAATAGTGATTTATCTGTTGGAGAACCTGTTTATTATAATTCTTATAACGAGTTACCATTCAGAAAGCTATTTAACGCACGAGGTACCGATTTCAACATCTATGCATGAAATCCGAAATTTTCAACCTTTTGCAGCAATATCTTATTATGTAAAGATTGTTAGAAAAGAAGATAATTATAAAAACCTACGTTGGAAGATGTACAGTCATTTTCTTTTTTTATAAATATGAAAAACAACTTCACAAAGGTCAAATTGAATTAACATGATATATTCCAAATGCCACGGAGAAGAATTCGTCTTGTAAAGATCCAAAACATCAATAATGCATTCGTCATAATGGCAATGTCTAGAAAAGAGAAAGTAGTGGTTTGACAAATCTGTTTTGCAGTATAAAAGAAAAAGTAAACTGAACAAAATATTTTTGATTTGTTCCTACCAATGATTTTATCGGCAAAAAAGCTATTTGAATTGTTTATAGTCACACATAAATATTTGATCATGCAAAACATACAATTTGTACATATCTCAAATAAAAACAATGTCGTTTTCTCTGTTAAAAAATGAAATATGACAAGTATACTGATAGAAGGTATGGTCAGGTTTCAAGTAGTCATATACTCATTTAATTATGTATTTGATTCCTGACGTTTTTAAGGTTTAATATTTTAAATACCCCACTTTTGCTATTCACGTATAAAAACATATCATACATAATGTAAATCAATTATTTAATGTTAATAATAAAATCATATTTAAGTATCGTCAGTAGAAAACTGCTAATGTTGAGATTTCGTGTCATGCAATATAAAAATATGTGGTATGGTTTCCAACGAGACAACTCTTTACAAGAGACCAAATGACACAGAAATCAACAACTATAGGTCTATTTGATCTCATGCATATGACCAAAACTGTTGTCACAAAGTAATCCGTGAATCATATTTAAGTAGCTCAGACGAAAACATCATCTTAAAAAGTCAAAATTATAGCACAATAATTTAAACCAGTACATAATATTCCTGACAGAAGGACAATTGTTTCTGTGTGAATAACATTATATTTTGTTTAAAAAAAAATCATATTTCATGCTATTTTTGATACACATTGATACTTATACTCCTACTGAATTCTTTGTTTTGTTGTTTTTACTCAACAAAGAAGCACTTGAATTTCACTACATCTTTTGATGTGCAATTTCAACTCTTGTCATCGATTCTAAGTATGCAAAAATGTCAATAAATTTGAGGTAATAAATTCCAATCAATTCCACATAACACATTATATATATAATGCAATGCACTTTAATTACGTTATATCAAAAAAATCAAACAGAAACAAAATGAAATGTAAATTGTTCAAAACAGAATGATATAGGAAAACTCTACTTTCATTAAATCTAATCAAAATGTTCAAAGCAACTTTTTTATTTGCAACTACATGGTTTCAGCAACTTATTTATTCTATTCTAAATAAGATCATTAGCATTCTATTCTAAGCATTTGGAACATATATGTGCCTACTGGATAGAAACGATCCTGGAGTTATTATAGTTTATATCACTAGGTGAGATTTTCTAGTGAAGCGTAGCTAACCTTATAAACAAATATTTGCGATAGCGACATCTAGAGTAATTATAACAAATTAAAAAGACTTTATCAACTCTGGGTTCGTTTTAAACAATGACAGCTATTCCAAATAGGCAATTCTTGACGACTAAAATATCATAATTTTTACTTCTTTTAGAAAAGTTATATAAAAAAAACCTCTTGCAATTGGCAATGTTGCATTTGTATGAAATATTTAGTTAAGACATACTACATTTTGTAAAACGAGACCTTCAGTCTTTACAATTCATGATTCATTGGTTCATTTCATCCATGTTCATGAAGAGATGATACACTTGTAACTCGCGCTCTTTTTAAATATATGTGTCATCAAATCTGTTTCCAAATGTAAGTTTTGGTCTGGGTTCGCGTATCATGCCAACAACTGGTTACAGAATAAAAACGTTTATTAACGATGCAAAGACTCTATGAATGAATCAATTGTAATTCCAAAACATGTCAACTTTTATTACCTACTTGAAATTAGTATCGTAACTTTTTCTTCTGTGAATATCTTTCTTGTTTAAAGGTATGGTTAGCTTTTGAGATAAATGCCGATTTTTTTGTGCTTTGTTTAGAATATTATCATAGAAGATGGCATGTGATCGATATATCTTAATGTCAAAAATGTCTGCGTTGATTTATATAAACAGAAGATGTCCTTGTAGTAATGATATGAATTAGTAAATGTTTTGAAAAGTTTGAGAAATCAAAATCAGTGGAGTATAGTATTCTTTTGTAAAAATTTGTTTAAAATCAAATTCGTTGTTACATATACGAGTTGGGATATATACACAGTATTCGATGGTGCCAAAGGTACCTCTTCCTCTGAAACCGGATAATTCAAAATAGGAAATAAAAAAATCACCTCTTTAATCATTTATTTTAGTATTCATGAGCTGAAGTTTTCATAGAGAAAAATCTATCGCGATACAGGAAAGAGCAGTAATCAATATCATTATATTAACCTATTTGGATTAAGTTCAACAAGATACAGTACAAATATACTTGAGACGTCATTATTGATAGCCGAAATATCATCTAAATATTAATAATGATATTATACTTTGTATCAGATGTCGTTTCGGTTAGCCGTTGTTGATTTTATACAAAAATTGTTGTTCGTTACAATACAGAAACGTAGTGAGAGGTGTATACTAGTAAGCCCAAATTGGACTTCCTATAACGTTTCGATATCTTTAATCTCTATTGCAACAAAAACTGTTATCTAATAAATATTCTAGTGTAATTACCATATCAAAGCAGGTCCAGTTGACATATTTCTTTTCTTTGTTATAATAAAAAAACGATCCCAATAGAAATTGAACATATAAAAATATTCAAATACTGACATAATTACTATTATTAGGTCTTTCGACCTTTCAGGTGAAAGACCTATTGCTTTTGTTCTGATTATTATTATTAGGTCTTTCCACTTTTCTGTGGAAAGACCTATTGTTTTTCTTCTGATTATTTTTTTTTTCTTCCGCCAAATTCTGTTCTTGCGTTAAACATTTGTTTCTCAATATGTCTCTTAGATATTTGGTATATGATATCGAACAGTTTTTGCGCTTTTGAAATTTACCCTGCGTAACCGAATACTTTTCTTTGTAGGAGTTATCTCCCCAAACACTGTTTTCCTTGTGTCCACGACTCCTTCGCAACCGTAAAAGATTACGACAAATTTATTTTACAAAATTGCTCTTTATATCCTTCTCATGATTTGTCCTTTTTTTGACCAAAGCGATATGAACGCTCCATATGAGAGTTATTTCCCCTTATGCATTTGATATAAGTGATATGCATTTCTATCTTGTAAACCATAAGTGATAGAGACCTAGGATTTTTTGATTTGAGGTCCTTGGTCCAAAAAAATGAAAATTAGGTCAAGGTCAAAGGTGAAGGTCATATTCTAATTTTTGAATTTGGCTTATTTTCACTCATTTTCATTAACCTTATAAGATATCGACAAATAATTTTGACTAAATTGTTAGTTGCGACATGTCGTAACTTAATAATTTTAGTTGAAATGGTGCGTTGACAATGAATGGGAGTTTTCGCCCCTATCATATCTAAAATTATATGTAAAGTGATATAACTTACTAACCATACATATTAGAGACCTAGGGTCTTTTGACTTGAGATCCTTAGTTTGTGACCTTGAAATTGAGGTCAAGTTCATAGGTTAATTTGACGTTCTAGATTTTGACCTTTGCTTTAAATTCATATCTATATATCATAAAGCCATATGAACTGACATTTTAGACTGATTTTTAATATTTTAATATCAAATAGATATTAACTGGTGGAAAGACCTTCAATTGTTCTCTGAACAATTGTTTTTAATTAGGTCTTTCCACTTTGCCGTGGAAAGACCTATTGGTTTTCTTCTGATTATTAAGGTCTTTCCTTTTTCTAAAGGGAAAGACCTTACTGTATTTCTTCTGTTTATTATTATTATTATTAGGTCTTTCCACTTTTCTGTGGAAAGACCTATTGTTTTTCTTCTGATTATTAGGTCTTTCCACTTTTCTGTGGAAAGACCTATTGTTTTTCTTCTGATTATTTTTTTTTTTTTTTTTTTCTTCCGCCTAATTTTGTTCTTGCGATAAACATTTGTTTCGCAATATGTCGCTTAGATATTTTGTATATGATATCGAACAGTTTATGCGCTTTTGAAATTTACCCTGCGTAAACAAATACTTTTCTTTGTAGGAGTTATCTCCCCAAACACTGTTTTCCTTGTTAGCGCATCTCCTTCGCAACCGTAAAAGATTATGACAAATTTATTTTACAAAATTGCTCGTTATATCCTTCGCATGATTTGTCCTATTTTGACCGAAGCGATATGACCGCTCCATATGAGAGTTATTTCCCCTTATGCATCTGATATAAGTGATATGAATTTCTATCTTATAAACCATAAGTGATAGAGACCTAGGATCTTTTGATTTGAGGTCCTTGGTCCCAAAAAATGAAAATTAGGTCAAGGTCAAAGGTCAAGGTCATATTTTAATATTTGAATTTGGCTTATTTTCACTTATATCCAAAGACTGTATAAGATATCAACAAATTACTTTTACTAAATTGTTAGTTGCGACATGTAGTAAGATGTAAATTTTGATTGCAAGCGTACGTTGAATGTGAAAGGGAGTTTTCTCCCCTCTTGTATTAAAAAATACGCGTTTGGTGATATAACTCATTAACTAAATATAATTAAGACCTATGGTCTTTCGATTTGAGGTCCTTGGTTTATGACCTTGAAATTGATCTCAAGGTCATAGCTTAATTTGACGTTCTATATTTTGACTCTGCTTTTATTCTATATGTATACATGATAAAGATATACAACTTTTAGAAAAAGGTATCAAGCCATTTAACCTTGAAAAAAAACAACCGGAAGTGACCTTTTGTAAACCGGAAGTAGCTATTTTTTGTACTTTATTAATATAAAAGTATATAGAACCAGATATTTTTGGAATCGGTTTCAAGTAAATATTTAAATATAATCGGAAGTAACATTTTTCAAACCGGAAGTAACAAATTATCTCCCTTATTTAAAAAAAAATGTATGGAAACAATATATTTTTGGAATCAGCTTACTAGGAGCTATCATTTGACAATTGAAATGACATTTTAAACTTAGTTTCACAACTTTTCATATCAAAAAGGATGGAAAGACCTTCAATTGTTCTCTGAATTTTTTTTTTTTTTTTTCTTCCGCCTAATTTTGTTCTTGCGATAAACATTTGTTTTGCAATATGTCGCTTAGATATTTGGTATATGATATCGAACAATTGATGCGCTTTTGAAATTTACCCTGCGTAACCGAAAACTTTTCTTTGTAGGAGTAATCTCCCCAAACACTGTTTTCCTTGTGAGCGCAACTCCTTCGCAAACGTAAAATATTATGACAAATTTATTTTACAAAATTGCTCGTTATATCCTTTGCATGATTTGTCCTATTTTGACCGAAGTGATATGAATGCTCCATACGAGAGTTATTTCCCCTTATTCATTTGATATAAGTGAATTGCATTTCTAACTGGTAAACCATAATTGATAGAGACCTAGGATCTTTTGATTTGAGGTCCTTGGTCCAAAAAAATGAAAATTAGGTCAAGGTCAAAGGTCAAGGTCATATTCTAATTTTTGAATATGGCTCATTTCCACTCATTTCCAAAAAACGTTTAAGATATTGACAAATTATTTTTTCTAAATCGTTTGTTGTGACATGTCGTAACACGTAAATTTTGATTGCAAGGGTACGTTGAATGTGAAAGGGAGTTTTCTCCCCTTTGGTATTTAAAAATACGCGTATGGTGATATAACTCATTAACTAAACATAATTAAGACCTATGGTCTTTTGATTTGAGGTTCTTGGTTAATGACCTTGAAATTGATCACAAGGTAATAGCTTAATTTGACGTTCTAGATTTTGACCTTTGCTTTTACCCCATCTGTATACATAATAAAGTCATGAGACTTTTTGACAAACGGTATCAAACCATTTAAACTTAAAAAAACAACCGGAAGTGACCTTGTGTAAACCGGAAGTAGCTATTTATTGTACTTTATTACATAAAAGTATAAAAAACAAGATATTTTTGGAATCAGTGTCAAGTAAATAGTCAAATATTATCGGAAATAGAGTTTTTCAAACCGGAAGTAAGAAATTATCTCCCTTATCTAAAAAAATATTGTTTAGAAACCATATATTTTTGGAATCAGCGTACAATAAGCTATCATTTGACGATTGAAATGACATTTTAAACCTATTTTTACACCTTTCATATTAAAATACATTGTTTTGGTGGAAAGACCTTCAATTGTTCTTTGAACAATTGGTTTTTAATTTTTTTTTTTTTTTTCTTCCGCCTAATTTTGTTCTTGCGATAAACATTTGTTTCGCAATATGTCGCTTAGATATTTGGTATATGATATCGAACAGTTTATGCGCTTTTGAAATTTACCCTGCGTAAACGAATACTTTTCTTTGTAGGAGTTATCTCCCCAAACACTGATTTCCTTGTTAGCGCATCTCCTTCGCAACCGTAAATTATTATGACAAATTTATTTTACAAAATTGCTCGTTATATCCTTCCCATGATTTGTCCTATTTTGACCGAAGTGATATGAACGCTCCATATGAGAGTTATTTCCCCTTATGCATTTGATATAAGTGATATGCATTTCTATCTTGTAAACCATAAGTGCTAAAGACCAAGGATCTTTTGATTTGAGGTCCTTGGTCCAAAAAAATAAAAATTAGGTCAAGGTCAGAGGTCAAGGTCATATTCCAATTTTTGAATTTGGCTTATTTCCACTAATTTCCAGACACTGTATAAGACATCGACAAATTATTTTTTCTAAATTGTTAGTTGCGACATGTCGTAACATGTAAATTTTGATTGCAAGGGTACGTTGAACGTAAAAGTGAGTTTTATCCCCTCTTGTATTTAAAAATACGTGTATGGTGATAAAACTGATTAACCATATATAATTAAGTCCTAAGGTTTTTTGATTTGAGGTCCTTGGTTTATGACCTTGAAATTGATCTCAAGGTCATAGATTAATTTGACGTTCTAGTTTTTGACCTTTGCTTTCAGCTCATATTTATACATGATATATCCATGAGACTTTTGGCGAAAGGTATCAAACCATTTAACCTTGAAAAAAACAACCGGAAGTGACCTTGTGTAAACCGGAAGTAGCTATTTTTGTACTTTATTAATAAAAAAGTATATAGAACCAGATCTTTTTGGAATCAGTGTCAATTAAATATTCAAATATTATCGGAAGTAACATTTTTCAAACCGAAAGTAACAAATTATCTCCCTTATTTAAAAAATATTGTATAGAAACCATATATTTCTGGAATCAGCGTACAATAACCTATCAGTTGACGATTGAAATGACATTTTAAACTTAATTTTTACAACTTTCATATTAAAATACATTGTTTTCAGTGGAAAGACCTTCAATTGTTCTCTGAACAATTGGTTTTTAATTATTATTATTCTTTTTCCGCCAAACTTTGACAAAGTTAGCAGCCTTAACCATAAGAAGTGTCGCTTTCATGTTCACACTTTGTATCGGTGTCATGAATACCTATCCAGAACTCACCCTGTTAGTCGAAATATTTTGTCGGTTCGGAGTAATCCCTCCGAAACCCAAAAACCTTGTTATCGTTCCAACACCGTAACCGTAATAGGTAGAAAAAAAACAAAGGGTGAAATTTGTTCAGGACCAGACCCCGGTTCTTCGTTACATTTGGATCGAAAAGATTCAACGACTCATTGGTAAGGTTATGCCCCTATGAAAATTAACCAGTGTCGGTTGGCCACCAAAACTCAGAAACCGTAAGTCGTAGACACCTAGGATCTTCACCATTCATCATCAATTCATGTGACTTTGAAAAATACCTCAAGGTCAAATGTGTATGTTGACCTTGACCTTTGACCTAACACCTTGTTATGGGATAATCTCAGAAACCATTATACTTACAGACGTTTTGAATAGTGGAAAATGTTTGGGTCATTAAGGCGCAACTTTGTTACATTTTGACCGAAGAGATTTGACCTTTCTGTAAGGGGCATAACCCCTGATTTAGGTTTCTGAAAAGACAAAATCAGCCTTTACTATATAACCAAAGGTCCTAGACCCATGGGGTCTTCAGCAATGACATTGGGGACTGATGACCTTGACAAAGGTCAAAAGGTCAAAGGTCAAGGTCATGTCCCAGATAGCTAATTTAGTGTTTTTAACCTTATATTAAGGATTTGTAGTGTTTTCAAGCTTTTTAAGGTTGACCTTGACCTTTGACCTTTCAAGTTTTTATTGGATATCTCAAAAACGATTATACTTACAGAAATAGTAAATAGTGAAAAATGTTGAGTTGACTAAGGCGCAACTTTTTTACATTTTGATCGAAAAGCTTTGACATACCCTTAAGGGGCATAACCCCCGTTAACGGTTTCTGAAAAGACAAAATTAGCTTTAACTCTTGAACCAAAGGTCCTAGACCCATGGGGTCTTTTACAATTTTCAGAAATCTTATAAGATATCGACAAAATATTTTCACACAATTGTTAGTCGCAACATGTAGTTACACATAAATTTTAGTCGAAAGGGTGCGTAAACATTTGATGCGAGTTTTCCCCCCTTTTATATCTAATATCAATTGTATGGTAATATAACTCATTAACAATATAAAGTAAAGACCTAGAGTCTTTTGATTTGAGGTCCTTGGTTTATGACCTTGAAATTGAGCTCAAGGTCATATGTTAATTTAACGTTCTAGATTTTGACCTTTGTTTTTACCTCATATGTATTCATGTTAAAGCGATTAGACTTTTTGCATTAGGTTGCAAACAATATGACGTTGAAAAAGGTAACCGGAAGTGACCTTTTGTAAACCGGAAGTAGCTAATTTTTGTAATAAATTATTGTAAAAGTATGTAAAACCATATATTTTTGGAATCAGCGTTAAGTGAATTATAAGACAGTACCGGAAGTAGAAAATTATCTCCCTTATTTATATCTTTTTGTATAGAAACCTTATATTTTTGAAATCAGCGTACAATAAGTTGTCATTTGACGCTGAAATTGATATTTAAAACCAAATTTTAATATTTTCATATAAAAAAAAATCATTACTGGTGGAAAGACCATCAATGGTTCTCTGAACAATTGGTTTTTAATTATTAGGTCTTTCACCTTTCGGATGAAAGACCTATTGTTTTTGTTCTGATTATTATTTTTTTTTTTTTTCTTCCGCCAACTTTTTTTTCCTTCGCTGTTTTTTTGTTTCGCAAGATGTCGCTTAGATAAATGAAATATGATATCGAACAGTTTATGCGCTTTTGAGACTAACCCTGCTTAACCGAACACTTTCCCATATAAGAGTTATCTCCCCGAACACTGTTTTTCTTGTTATCGCTTAATCTTCACAACCGTATAAGAAACTGACAAATTTATTTTTCCAAATGGCGCGTTACATCCTCAGGATGTTCTGTTTTATTTTTGACCGAAGCCGTATGGAGATTCCATATGAGAGTTATTTCCCCTTTTGTTTTTGAAATTTTGAAATGTGTTTTAAACTGGAAAACCATAAGTGATAGAGACCTAGGGTATTTTGATTTTAGATCCTTGGTCCAAAAAAATGAAAATAAGGTCAAGGTCAAAGGTCAAGGTCGTATTTTAGATTTTTATTGGTCTTTGATTTCCCTATCACTTTGGAATGGTTATAGATACAGAAAATTTACATAGTGAAAAATGTTTGGTACCTCAAGGGGCAACTTTGTTACATTTCGACTGTATTGGTTTTACCATTGTGTAAGGGACATAATCCCCATTGATGGTTTATATAAAGCCATTATAAGACAAAACTCTTAAACCAAATGACCTTGACCCATAGGGTCTTTTGAAATGACATTGTGAAGCAATGACCTTGACAAAGGTCACAAGGTCAAAGGTCAAGGTCATGTACATATGTGATTTGGGGCACTACTTGAAGAGTTTTATGTGTTTGCCAACCAACCAACCAACCAATCAATCATGATCATGATTAATCAACCAATAAAGATCATGATCAATCAATCAATCAATCATGTTTCCCAATCAATCAATCATGTTTCCGTCTCATGTGTTTATCATAGGGTTCAATATCTTCTTTGTTTCTTTTTCGCTGTTTCAATTGACCCTATCCAACGTGTTTAACCAACCAACCAACCAACTAATCAATCAATCAATCAATCAATCAATCAATCATGATCATGATCAATCAATCATGTTTCAGTCTCATGTGTTTAATATAGGGTCCAAGATCTTTGTTTCTTTTTCGCTGTTTCAATTGACCCTATCCAACGTGTTTAACCAACCAACCAACCAACCAACCAACTAATCAATCAATCAATCAATCAATCAATCAATCATGATCATGATCAATCAATCATGTTTCAGTCTCATGTGTTTAATATAGGGTCCAAGATCTTTGTTTCTTTTTCGCTGTTTCAATTGACCCTATCCAACGTGTTTAACCGTTTAACCAACCAACCAACCAACCAACCAACTAATCAATCAATCAATCAATCAATCATGATCAATCAATCATGTTTCATGAAACATTGAAATTTAATATTGTTCTTGCGTCACTTTTGAAAAAAAATCCACATGTACTCTGAAACTACAAGTACAATCGACCTCAAAATTTGCAGTCAGCAGGGCATACATGTACTAAAAGTTTATAAAAAAACTTGGTGCAGATATCTCTCAAAGCTTTTCCTAGAGAAAAGAAATGGCAATGCCGTAAAAATCGCTTGCTAGGTCCGTAAATCTCAGTGAAATCCTACAATAAAAATGTCCGCTCCTGGATTGAAAAACTTATCTGTTACAAACTGGTGCTGAAAAATGTACATTTTAAGAAAATAATCCTTAAACGTGTTTTAAAGTTACACCGAATCAATTAAATCCAAATCATGCACTGTTGGTGAACTGTGATCAAAATGTCAATTTCCTACAATGACAAAAGAAATTACATTGTATACATTCCATCTCTATAGATGTTGTCTGTTTAACGTCCCCACCTAAAAAGAAATAAAAAGACTAAGTTTTCGCTATTATATACCCGCGTCACGTGATGTCTCCTCAATCTGGCGCGCGCGCTGGACCTAAAATAAAAGAAAAACTTTCCAAACTAAACATGAAACTTCTCCGGTAACACAATACTATAGACCCCTTACAGAAACAAACAAACAAACAAACAAACAAACAAACAAAACAAACACCCCCCCCCCCCCAAATCAATCTATGTTTCAAAGGGGGAAAGACCGTTTACAATTGCTTTTTAAAAGCAATTGATTTATATTGTAAAACGGCAATTTTAACCATTCTGTCCCGTTTATATTAAAAAAAAACAAAAATCTCCCTGGGACCCCCTTTTGCCCCCCCCTTTTTTTTACCCTCCACTTACAAATGAATGTAGCTTGTGTGCTATCTATCCTGTCAACGGATAAGAACGACAACTCCAGTTTTTTCCCTATTATTAGGTCTTTCACCTTTCGGATGAAAGACCTATTGTTTTTGTTCTGATTATTATTAGGTCTTTCAACCTTTTGGTTGAAAGACCTATAGGTTTTGTTCTGATTATTAGGTCTTTCAACCTTTCAGGTGAAAGACCTATTGTATTTGTTCTGATTATTATTATTAGGTCTTTCAACCTTTCAGGTGAAAGACCTATTGTTTTTGTTCTGATTATTATTTTTTTTTTTCTTCCGCCAAATTTTTTTTCCTTCACTGTTTTTTTGTTTCCAAAGATGTCGCTTAGATATATGGTATATGATATCGAACAGTTAATACGCTTCTGAAACTGACACCGCGTAACAAAAAACTTTA
Source organism: Mytilus galloprovincialis (assembly GCA_037788925.1). Taxonomy (NCBI): domain Eukaryota; kingdom Metazoa; phylum Mollusca; class Bivalvia; order Mytilida; family Mytilidae; genus Mytilus; species Mytilus galloprovincialis. The sequence continues at coordinate 39,445,813 of CM075335.1, forward strand.
CCTTGTAAGAGTTATCTCCCCGAACACTGTTTTTCTTGTTATCTCTAAGGCTTCACAACCGTATAAGAAACCGACAAATTTATTTTTCCAAATTGCTCGTTATATCCTCAGGATGTTCTGTTTTATTTTGACCGAAGCTATCCGGAGACTCCATATGAGCGTTATCCCCCCTTTTGTATATGATATAAGTGATATGCATTTCTAACTGGTAAACCATAAGTGATAGAGACCCAGGGTCTTTTGATTTAAGATCCTTGGTCCAAAAAAATGAAAATTAGGTCAAGGTCAAAGGTCAAGGTCAAATTCTAAATTTTGATTTTGGCTTATTTTCACTTATTTTCATTAACCTTATAAGATATCGACAAATTATTTTTACTAAATTGTAAATGCGTCATGTCGTAACTTATAAATTTTGGTTGCAAGGGTGCGTAGACAATAAATGGGAGTTTTCGCCCCTCTTATATTTAGAATTATGCGTAAAGTGATATTACTCATGAACCATACATATTAAGGAACTAGTGTCTTTTGATTCGAGATGTTTAGTCTATGACCTTGAAATTGAGATCAAGGTCAAAGGTTAATTGGACGTTCTAGATTTTGACCTTTGCTTTAAATTCATATTTATACATCATAAAGCCATAGGAACTGATATTTTCAACTGAATTTTAATATTTTCATATCAAAATAGATCTTTATTAGTTGAAAGACCTTCAATTGTTCTTTGAACAATTGGTTTTTAATTATTATTATTAGGTCTTTCAACCTTTCAGGTGAAAGACCTATAGGGTTTGTTCTGATTATTATTATTATTATTATTATTATTATTATTATTATTATTATTATTTTTTTTTTCTTCCGCCAACTTTTTTTTCCTTCACTGTTTTTTTGTTTCGCAAGATGTCGCTTAGATATATGGTATATGATATCGAACAGTAAATACGTTTCTGAAACTGACACCGCGTAACAAAAAACTTTACCTTGTAAGAGTTATCTCCCGAAGACTGTTTTTCTTGTTATCTCTAAGGCTTCACAACCGTATAAGAAAGCGACAAGTTTATTTTTCCAAATTGTTCGTTAAATCCTCAGGATGTTCTGTTTGATTTTGACCAAAGCTATCCGGAGACTCCATATGAGCGCTATCCCCCCTTTTGTATATGATATAAGTGATATGCATTTCTAACTGATAAACCGTAAGTGATAGAGACCTAGGGTCTTTTGATTTAAGATCCTTGGTCCAAAAAAATTAAAATTAGGTCAAGGTCAAAGGTCAAGGTCAAATTCTAAATTTTGATTTTGGCCTATTTTCACTTATTTTCATTAACCTTATAAGATATCGACAAATTATTTTTACTAAATTGTTAGTTGCGACATGTCGTAACTTATAAATTTTGGTTGCAAGGGTGCGTAGACAATAAACGGTAGTTTTCGCCCCTCTTATATTTAGAATTATGCGTAAAGTGATATTACTCATGAACCATACATATTAAGGAACTAGTGTCTTTTGATTCGAGATGTTTAGTCTATGACCTTGAAATTGAGGTCAAGGTCAAAGGTTAATTGGACGTTCTAGATTTTGACCTTTGCTTTAAATTCATATTTATACATCATAAAGCCATAGGAACTGACATTTTCAACTGAATTTTAATATTTTCATATCAAAATAGATCTTTATTAGTTGAAAGACCTTC